>OY728132.1:413761934-423761934 GCA_963277665.1 Viscum album
ATAGTGTTTACCCTCCAATGGGGCTGGGAAGTGGGTTTCCCATTGACTTCATATGGTTTACCCTCTAGCGTGGCTAGGTTGTGGGTTACCCGATAGCTCTTAGGGTTTACCATCCAGCGGGTCTGGGTAGTGGGTTACCGGATGAACTCTTAGGGTTTAACCTCTAGTTGGGCTGGGCAGTGAGTTACCCGATGACCTCTTAGGGTTTACCCTCTAGTTGGGGTGGGAAGTGGGTTACCCAATGACTTCTTAGGGTTTACCCTCCACCAAGGCTGGGTAGTGGGTTACCAGATGACCTCTTAGGGTTTACCCTCTAGCGGGGTTGGTCAGTGGGTTACCCGATGACCACTTAGGGTTTACCCTCTAGTTGGGCTGTGCAGTGGGTTACCTGATGACTACTCTGAGACTCAGTCCTTTCTACTAGGCTAGTCTGTGGATTTTCTCTATTACTGCCAAAGTAAGACCCTTGGTTATAAGTGTAAGTGATGTTACATCTTTGAAATTGAGAATACATCTTGACTATTTGATAGGGACGATGTGTGGTTTGAATTTCACCAGAACTCTCATTACTGAGGGGTGATTTCCCCACCGAGACACATCCTTGTGATGCGACATAAAACCATGCTTTTGAGTCACTACTTCTCAAAGTGGATAGTGTCAAGGTGCGGGGATTTGATCCCCTTGACTTTTTGTTTAGGGAAAACATGTAGCATACTGGGCATCAATGGTGTTTACTTCTGGGACTGTTGGCGATTAACTTTCTTGGGCTGAGCAATGAGATGGAGATCCCCTTAAAATCTTGTTCGGGTTTTTGTTTGAGAATATGGATATGTATATACCTTGTCCCAGTACCCTCTTCTTGTGTTTTGGTTACTCTCCTTCCAGGAGAGGTGAACGCGTGCGTGGAATGCCACGTGCTTTCCATGTCTAGCTACTCGTGGTTGGACGAGTCTACTCTCCTACTGTAGGTAGCGAAGGCTCAATAGGAAGTTCATCTTCTCACTATTTCTAGATCCTTGTGTTAGGAAGATTCTACTTCCTTACTCATGTTGGGTTGAGTTGTACTCTTTAATGCACTATCTATTGAACTCCTTTACTACTCCATGTTCAATCTACTGCTCACCCTTCGGTGCCTCTTTGTTTCTCCCTTGAGCCTTCAGGGTATCCTATTGAGTATTTTTATACTCAAACCTTCTTGGGAATTTTCTACAATTGGAGTGCCCATGAAGACAACAGACATATTGCTCGTGACTACAGATTATCTTAAGAGTTTGAGAGTGTGGACCTCGTACGGTGGTCATAGTCGGGTTCCAATTGTGGGACTCTCCCAGTTGTTTTACAATTTTTTACTGGTTGTTGGGTTGTGGCACTTTTCTGGTTGGGCGCGTGTTTTTTTCCTTTTCTTTTAAGTTTACCAACAGCAATCACTTTATTCTATTTAGAGGTCGATGCACCTTTTTGGTTTGTATATAGCAGTTGGTTCTTTACTTTTCCTTTTACTCTTCACTTCTGCATTGAGTGTGCATCGTGTGTGTGTGTATAGGTACATAGGCAAAGGCCTCCCCGAGTTGTTTTTCCTTCAGAAGTTGTCGGTAGCCCCTGGCCTATAGAGGCAGGCTTGGGGAAGTTGCGGCTCAAGCCCGGGTAGGGTTGGGTCATGAAAAAGTGGTATCAAAGGTGGTTCATTCCTTGGGACATTGATCGGAAATCCCTATAAATGAATTGGTTGGGATCTAGGGAAATAGTGTCAACGTGTCTCCAGAGTGGCCCACAGGCCAGGGATTCTAGCGATTGTGCAGTGGCCGACATATTTATTCACCAGGACCCTAATAACCTTCTTGTCGACTCGGCATGCTGAGACTCCTGTTTTAGGGAAAATTGGTTTGTACATCACATAAAATTGAATTTTTGATTGTCCTTCTTAATTAATCTCCTCATTGTTGTTACTTTCATATACATAAATTCTCATATGATCGCGGTGCTCCTTGATAACACTCAGGATGCCTCCGTGAAGACATACAGCCAGGATACCAGCTTTGGTTCGTGACGACGACCCTGTGAGCGATGAGCCATCAATCTAGGACCCATTATGTGAGTCCCTTTCTCTAGGTGGGCCTGTAGCAGCTCCACCGCATGGTGAGCATAAGACATCATCAATAGAGTAGAATGAGCCTGAGCGCTGGTTGAGCGCGCTCTGTGAGTTTCGGTGGAAGATATCATTGAGGTTCAGTAGTGAGACATACCCTCAGGCAGCAACAGTTTGGCTAGAGATAATGGTTCACCTTTTCATGATTGTGCAGACACCGACAGATCTTATAGTGGCTTTGGCTGCCCGCCTCTTCCATAGAGTAGATGGGCGTTGGTGGAGTCTGGTGACTCAGTTACTCGATGAGTTGTCACATTCATGGTACAACTTTCATCTACTATTTCATGAGGAGTTTTACCCCTCCTTTGTACGCTCTGTTCAGATCCAAGATCTATTGAAGTTTCAGTAGGGGGGATGACGGTGACTGAGTACATGACTAGATTCACGGACTGTGAACGCTTTTACCTAGACATGGTCTATGACGAAAACTTCCAAGCATGGAAGTTTGAGTAGGGTCTCGGCAGAGAGATTAATGTCATCATCATACCTTTGTGCATCCCCACTTATGACAAGGTTCTAGAGAAAGAACTGGTGATAGAACCTTGACGCAGGTGGGAGTAGGCACGACAGAGTTGAGACGTCTGCCACAGATAGAAGGCCATGGAAGACCGAACCTTGACGTAGGTGGCCTTACCACCACCGGTTTCAAAGATGTGGTTGTGCACTACCGTGGCAGCAAAGCGCTGGGCCTTAGCCGAGGAGAACCTTTTGTGGGTGGACTTCAGGCCATGGTCGTACACCATAGTGGCACCGGAGGGAACCAGGGTTTCCCGGAGTGCACTGGTGCTATGGTTGTGATGGGAGAGATCACATGTCATGAGACTGCCTGACCAGGTATACTGAGAACTTCGGGAAGGTAGTAGGTGCACCACCATGGCAGAGGAAGCACCGTGATCGGAGTAGTGCCCAGAGAGGTGGTTCTTTCAGAGGAGTGGGAGGAGCTGAAATTGGGGGATGACATTACGAGGTCTTCCCATCACCATCAGGCGGTCCACATCAACCTCCGAGAGCTAACAGTTGGGACCATGGATAGCCGTGAGATTTGGATGTCTACGATCCTGCAGAGCATGTGGTGATAAGAGGTATGCTATATATCTCTTCTATTTTTTTCAGTAGAATTTTTAGACTCTGTATGTGAAATAATTTTCTCCCTGCTCCTTGTTTGAGGTGTTACCAGGGTGACATGGTGCGTCGGTGTAACCTTGTGTTAGTAGAGTATAATACATGGAACATTTTCTTTAGTCAATGGTATCGACTCCTTCGCTTTCTGAGCGTATAAGAGAGTCTTGTTCATGGGACATCGACGGTGGAATCTTGCGTGACCAGATATCCTTGAGTGTTTGACCATATGGATATTCTAAAGGAGGGAATTACTGGGCTTTTTCGCATGTCCAAACAGTGATTCTAGTCACGACGTTCGACGTGGGGTTCGACTGGGGAGGTGAGCTACCCTCGAGGGCCTTTGGGCCATTTGAGACCGTGTGAAGGGATGGAGAGGTTGTCTACTAACATTACCTATACCCCCAACCCCCCCCCCCAAGTCTGGAGTTGGTGAATGACACCTCCCATGTGACATACCTGAGAAGATTAGTGCGTGCTCCTATGCATATCATCGAAGAGGGCAGACCTCGCGTGAACAGATCAAATCCTTTTTGTGGGGGGACGCAGAACTTTGCAAGAGTTTCCCTGGGTACGAGTGAGATAGGTGTGGGCTTTGTAACCCTTATTGTTCCCTCGTTTTGATTTTCAGGGACGAAAATCTTGAAGGAGGAAATGATGTAAAAACCTGGTTTTTTCTTCAAAATAATTTGAATTTTTTTATGTTATTCAAGAGCAGTGCCTTCAGGAGGCGTGCGGTTCCATGAATTGGTGTGGCCGAAATTAATTTTTTTTTTCAGTGCCTTCACACTAGGAACGGAAAATAAATAGGGTAGATCCTAAATGGTATCTCGTATGAAAACACTGAGGGCACCCTTGGGTCCAGAGCATGCCATTTACCCTAGGAGGGGTGTAATTTTCGCGGGCATTGGACAACTGTGAAAAATTACCCCTGCGGAATTTTCGTAATTTAGCGGCCTCTGGTGTGGACTTTAATACTTTAGAACAGAAGCTTGGATTAAAAATCCAAGACTATCATTGCGCCCAGAATGTGGTTTTTACCCTGCTGGCAGCTTAACCCCGACCCCACCGAAAGTTCGGGTACAGGGTCTACGGGTTGGGGGTTTAAGTGTTTTCTATTTAAACACACCAACCCAACCCTCTTCTCCCCGTTTGCTCATCTACTTGTAGGTTCCCACTAGAAAATATCATCCCCACTCCTCCACCTCTATGGTGTGGCACGACAACTCTGGTGGACCTTTGGTGAAGCGTCGTGCTACGCCCTTCGAGGTAGTCTTGCGTTTTTTTAGTTTTATTTCTCATAACCCACTTTGAATTCAATTATTCAGATAGAAATTCTATATGATCATGAATAGAAGACCATATTTGTGTAGAGACCTATTTTAGCTTCCCAACGGTCCTTTCTGATCAACATTTTGAGTCCCGGGGCGTCTGGGGCCGCCCCGTGAAGTTTCCGGGCCGTTGCCCCCCTTTTTCTGGTGGTTCCAAGGAGCTCCAACTAGTGATGGTGGCGGCACGGGGCATTCTAGGAAGCATCAGTGCGGTTCCAGGACAGCAGAATGGCGGCGAACCTAGGAAGCACAGAAGGGGATCTTGGCGGTGGCTCCAGGAGGTGGCTCTATGTGGTTGGAGAGCTCGCTGGGGCGCTACGAGGGCGGGGTCGCGGTGTGATACCCTATGTGGGGACAGAGACCCGCACACAGAGGGTCTCCATTCGAGACCACAACCCGACCTCATGGCCGGTCAGCACTGGGTGGACCCGAGGTCCACGTCCGGGCGGCGCGGCTAAGCCGTGGCCCGGCGTGTGCCGGCCCAGGCCGGGCCGGTCTAACCCAAGGGGTTTGTCCCCTCTAACTTTAGTCACCAGTAACATTCACTACGGTTGTTCATTTTTCATTACATTTGTGGCAGTGAAATCCTCGGCCCAAGAAAAATGTTTTGAAAAGGTTTTCATGGTTTTTAATTCCCGAGACGAGGGCCTCGGTGACACGACACACTCATTAAGTGGATTGGCATTATTTCGTTGATTCTTGTTTTGGGCGGCGTAGAATCATATGGAGTCCGTTTTCAGCACTGTCAGCTGCGTTGGGACCCTGGCGCTGAGGAAAAAGTTTCTAGGGTGGTTTCAGGCATTGAAACCGAAGTTGAGACATGGGCCCCACAACCCGTCATTTAAGCTGCGAGCAAAGTTTAGCAACTTTTTCATCGGACGTCCGTTCGGGGCCTACGAGTAGTCGATTCTTGGTGTTTCTATGAGGGAATTCCAATGGCACAATCTGGCTGCTTTAATTCCACATGGTGGATTGGGCCCCATGGGGGTCGTTTCGAGCATTGGCGGTGATTTCTATCCTCTTCAGCGGGTGTCTGTTTCGGACAAGTGAATTGTCAATATTGGGTGCTTCTTCGAGAGGATAGCAATGATGTGATCCATTGGCAGTGCTTCAAGACTATGATGCAGGTCCCTTGTAGCACCTCTTGTGTGCGGTATGGCGAAATGCATCCTTTTCTTATGATATCCATTCCACTCATGTAGGATGTCAATTTGACGTGTTTTTTCAAGGGAATCACAATGGTGCGATGCATCCGACTGTTTTCAGGACCATGGGTCAGGATCACGGGACGTTGTTCAGGCGTAAAGCAGTGTTGGAAAAATTCCCATCAAATATACATTTGAGGAAATTATATAGTCTGTCTCGCATGTTTTTTCGTGAGGAATACAACGATACAATCTATTGGGATATTTGGATCCTCATTCGAGATCTCATTAAATGTGGAGGCATGAAAGGTGTACGTTTAGAGGTTCTTCCCGTGGTGTTTGAAGAGAAACCTTGGCATTTGATTGTGAGTACTCCTGTGAGAGTGAATAAAATTTTTGAAGAGGTGTGGTTGTCCGTGCTAGGGTCGTGGTGGAAGCAAGATGGCGAACTTACATTTTATCCCTTTTGGGTTCATGTTGTACATTGTATGAATGATAGCCTTTGGGCTGGAAATGTGGTATACTCTGGGAGTATACAGGTTTTCCTGGAGGTACATGTTGTAGTTTGTACCTGAGAATGTTTGTGTACATGTTTTATAGATGATATAGGGCCACACGTCATGAGGTCCCCATGTGCATAACGTGTTCTAATTTACGTACCTTTGACCTCTCATGATGTAGATGGACCTAATGTTAACGATGGATTAGACCAGCAGGGTGGAGTGGTTTCCCCTTGTTCTTTTGTCTATGGTTAGATCAGTGGAGTTTTTTGGGTTCCCCTATTCCATTAGTCATGTGGGCTTTCAATATCATGTCCCTTCGTGTTCCCTGGTAGGGTTATTGTGGATTCAGTGTGACCAATACTTTACACGGGCACCGATAATATACCCATGAGGTTGTTTCTAGTAGGGTGCAGAGCCCAGTTAGCCTTTGCATAGACTCCCATTTGAATATCGAGATCATATCTTCCTTCCACGATCTACCGTGGCGTGTTTCCCTATGCATATTTCCAGGTATAAGCATGACCCACACTACACGGGCACCGAGCCTCTGCTTGGTGAGTTGTTCCAGATTCGGATCATTGTGCGATACCCACTCCATGTTCAATTGGACAGTGTTGTACCATTTGGTAGGGATGGCCAGAGTAGTTCCGGGTTTACCCTCTAGTGGGGCTGGGCATTGGGTTTCCCATCGACTTCTTAGGGTTTACCCTCCAGCGGGGCTGGGCAGTGGGTTGCCCATATAATTATTAGGGTTTACCATTAAGCGGGGCTAGGTAGTGGGTTGAAAGTCAATGTCTTAGGGCTTATCCGCCAGTGGGGCTGGGCAGTGGGTTCCCCGATGACCTCTTAGGGTTTACCCTCCAGCGGGGCTGGGCAGTGGGTTACCCGATGAACTCTTAGGGTTTACCCTCCAGCTGGGTTGGGCAGTGGGTTACCCGACGACCTCTTAGGGTTTCCCCTCTCACAGGGCTAGGCAGTGGGTTACCTGATGACTTCATAGGGTTTACCCTCCAACAGGGCTAGGCAGTGGGTCACCTGATGACCTCTTTGGGTTTACCCTACAACAGGGCTCGGTAGTGGGTTACCCGAAGACCTCTTATGGTTTACCCTCCAGCTGGGCTGGGTAGTAGGTTACCTGATGACTTCTCTCAGACTCAGTCCTTTCTACTAGGCTAGTCTGTGGCTCTTCTCTGTGACTACCAGTGCGGGACCCCTAGTTGTACGGGTCAGTGATGTGAAAGCGTTGACCATGAGAAGTCCTCTCGACTGTGTGACAATGACGAGGGGTGGTTTGACTATCCCCAGAACTCTCAAGAATGAGGGCCTCATTCCCCACTGATATGCGTCCATCTGACCCAATCTAAAACCATCCGGGCGAGTCAGTACCTCCCAAAGTGGATAGTGTCAATGTGCGGTGATTTGAGCCCCTTGACTTGATGTTCAGTGAAGACGTGTGGGATACTGGGCATCAATGGTTTTTATATCCGGGACTATAGAAAAATTACATTCTTGGGATGATCTATGATATGGAGATCCCCTTACGACCTTGTTCAGGTTCTTGTTTGAGCATATGGATATGTATATAACTTTTTCCTATACCCCCTTCATGGGTTTTGGTTACTCTCCTTCAAGGAGAGGCAAAAAAGTGCGAGGTATTCCACGTGCTTTCTGTGACTAGCATCTCGTGGTTGGACGAGTCTACTCTCCTGATATATGTGGCGAAGGATTGACAACAAGTTCATAATCTCACTGTTTCTAGATCCTTGTGTTAGGAAGAGTATACTTCCTTTCTCTTGTTGGGTCGTGATGTACTCTTTAATACCCTCTCTGTTGATCTCATTTACTACTCATTTTTTGATCGACTGCTCACCCTTCGGTACCTCCTTTTTTTCTCCCTCAAGCGATCAGGGTATCCTACTGAGTATTTTTATACTCAACCCTACATGGGCTTTTCCCACACTTGGTGTGCCCTTGCAGATGACAGATAGGTTGCTCGTGACTATAGAGGAGCTTAAGAGTTCAGGAGCTTGGACCGCGTCCGGTGGTCGTAGTCGGGTTCCAGTTGTGGTACTCTCCCAGCTGTTTTACTTTTTTATGGGTTTCCTAGTTTTTTCACTTTCTTGGATGGGCGTTTGTTGTTTCCTTAACTTTACAGTTTACCTTCAGCACTCACTCTATACTGTTTAGAGGTCGATGCACCTTGTTGGTTTGTTTATAGCAGTTGGGACATTACTTTTCCATTTACTCTGCACTTTTAAACTGAGTGGGCTTCATTTGTGTGTACAGTTACTTAGGAAAAGGCCTTCCTAAGTTGTTTAGCCTTCGGTACTTGTCGCCAGCCCCTAGCCTATAGAGACAGACTTGGGGTAGTTGCGGATCGAGCCTAGGTAGGGTCGAGTCGTGACAGACCTTCCCTGAAGTATGTTGTTACTCCCTTCACTCTACCAATGTACATGGAGGTCCAGAAGAAGTTTGAAGTGTTGGAGAGGATTCAAACGTCAGGAGGTGTGCTGTGAGAGGAAAACTGGTTGAGATCTTTGAAGGGGAAGGTTTTTAGCAGCATGATTTCTACATCATGGGCTTCTAGGTTTTGGCTGATGGGGAGTAGACCTCAGTAGTTCCAATTTTGAACTCTCAGCCCTCTCACTTTTTCAAAAAATACTTAGACTGAGCTGTTTTATATTTAGAAGTCATGGGTATCTCCAGAATTAGTACCTAGACTGAATACAATATATAGGAGCTGGGCAGGTTCAACACCCACCCCAGCAGCAGTAGTTTCCATCCATACCCTCTCAGTTGCAGTAGTAGGGACAATGAGCTCCAGCTCGTCTGAGAGCAGATGTTGAAGTAGGAAGTCAACCGTAGGTCACTTCTTAGGGACCTCGAACGAGGCTTGTTAGGGGAGGAAGCTAGTAGGTGAGGGGTAGAGGAGCTGGGAAAGGGCAATTACACACTGCAGAGGTAGTAGTTCCAGCATGAACAAATGTCATTTGAGGTACTATCAGCTTGTTTAGTACACTTTATTCTACAATTTCTTAGTCAAGTTATTATCAATCCTTTGTTAAACCCAGTCTAGCCCATGATCTGTCTCTAGATACAGAGAGACTTCTCTAAACCTCATATTGAGTATGCTAGTAAGAGGTCAGACTAACTTGTCTTACATTTTTCAAGGATGCAGACTGATGTTCAGGCCACATCTGGCTTGTGGGGACCTTTCTTTACAATAAATGAAGCCATATATTGTTATTTTAGGTATCTATGGGTTGTTTTATTTCTGTGCCAATATATTCTACTTCAAGAGAAAGGTCATGTTCTCAAATATGGGTGGCCATCATGAATCTTTCATCAACAAGTATATTTTTTGGGAGGGAAGCCGATGTGTGGAGCCCCATGTTTCCTTACTACCCAAGCTCTTAGTGGAACCAGAATATTTAGAGATGGTGGAATTTATAGTTATCATCAGTGAGTTCCTAGAAATCGTCTATGAAGAGGTTGTTACCCTACCCCTCGAAGTGATGTTGAGTTCGGGATAGACTTACAACCCAATACCAGTCTGATTGTGATGGCTCCCTTTCGGATGTCACCGTCTGATATGCAGGAGTTGTGGATCCAGGTTGATGACCTAATGAAGAATTTTTTTTATATGACAGAGCGCATTTCCATGGGGTGATCCATTTTTTTCACAAAGAAGGTAGAAAATGGTATCAGGTTGTGTATAGACTACTTAAGGTTGAATCAGGTAACGTTCAAGAACTGTTACCCCCTCCCAGGGATCAACAACCTTTTTTCTAGTTGAATGGTCCAGGTTGGTTCTCTAAGATCGGACTGTGGGTTGGATATCACTATTTGAGGATGAAGAAGGGTGATATCTCGAAGTCTACTTTCAGATGTAGATATGAGCACTTTGAGTTCATGGTTATGTCATTCGGTGTTACGAATTCACCATCCATGTTCATGGTGCTCATAAACTCAGTTATCAATGAATAATTATACCAATTCTTAGTCATGATTATTTAAGACATCCTAATCTACTAAAGATCATAGGAGAATCACACCAAGCATCTGAGGTTAGTTTTAGGGGTCCTCCAGCACCACTTGTTCTATGATAATTTGTCAATGTGCATGCACTAGACATGAGAGGAGCACTTCTTTTGTCATGTGGTGTCCCAGCATGGTATAGCGGTGGATCCATCAATGGTAGAAGTTGTGGTTTCTTTGGTATCACCCTTGAATGTGGAAGAGGTTCATAGTTTCTTGAGTCTATCAGGTTACTACCGGAGGTTGATTCCTGACGTCCCATGAGTTTTAGTAACTTTAATAGCCTTGACCAATAAAGAATCGACTTTCATTTTGAGTGAGTAGTGCCGGAGAGCCTGAGGTAATATAAAGGGGAAACTGTTTAGTGCCCCAATACTAAGGTTTCCACTAGAAGGGGGTATTGTTTGAAGTGTTCTATGTTGCTTCTGTTCTAGGCATGGGGTTTGTGAGAATGTAGCAACGAGGAGTGTTCTCATATGGGTCTTGGTAGTTATGTCCTCACTAACATAACTATGCCACCCATGATCTAGAGCATGTAGCGGTTGTGTTCACACTAATTTTGTGGCGACATTACCTCTTTGGGGAACACTTCGTGGTCTTCATAGATCACAATATCTTGAGGTATGTCTTCTCCCAGTGAGACATGAACTTGCGGAAATAGAGGTGGATAGAGTTTATTTAGAACCATGACTTCAATATTTCCTACAACTCAGGAAAAGGGAATGTTGTGGCTGATTCCATGAACAGGAAGTCACATAGGGATGTGGTTTGGGAGACAATAGATTCTTGGAAACCAGTGGAGGAGTTGGCGGCCTTGCACCTGGATTAATGGGTGGAGGATTGTAAGGACTTTCTATTTCATATGACAATGTATTTTTCTAGGTGGGGAGTCTCATGGAGAAGCATAGAGGCTGAAGTGATGTGTGATCATGTTACCCAAGGAAATTATCTGGAAGGATGGTTGGAAGACGGTCAGAATCAGATGGTGTTTTCTGGAAATCTATTTGTCCGGGTGGAATTGCGTGAGAAATTTCTCGGTGAGTTAAATAAATCACCCTTGTATGTACACCCAAGAGTTTCCAGGATGTATCAGTGCTTGAGAGGACTGTTTTAGTGGCCCAAAGTGAATTGGGATGTGGCATAGTTTGTGGAAATGTTCCTTTTGTTCCAGTAGGTGAAGGCTTAGCACCATGTTCCGGGCGGTATGTTGCATCACTTAAATGTTCTCATGTGGATGTGGGAGGTTGTATCAAAGGATTTTTTTCATGGGAATACCTAGGGATCAGTGAGTCTGTTATTCCATTTGGGTAGTGGTAGACCAGATGAAAAAATTGGCTAACTTATTAGTAGTTAATCAGTCAAACGCCACACGTACTTTCGCACATATATATGTTGGTGGGGTTATGTGGCTACACAGAATTCCCAGAACCGTCATTTTGAATCAGGATACACACTTTAATTCCCAATTCCACATGGTATTAAAACGTTATTTTGGAACCTAGCTATGTCTTATCACTTCCATCCACCCTCAGACATATGGGAAGATAGGGAGGACCATCCATACATTGGAGGATATGTTGTGGGAATGCGTTCTAGAGTTTTGAGGATCATGGGTATGCCAATTTTCACTGGTAGAGTTTTCCTATAATAATATCCATCACTCTACTATTAACCAGAATCCATTATAATCCTTGTATGGAAGGCCATTTCGTTCACCTGTGTGCTAGACCGAAGTTGGGAAAGTATGTGTTCTTGAACCAGAGGTAGTGAAGATCATGATAGAGAATGTTCAGCTTGTGCATGAGAGGATGAAGGTGTCACTGGAAGAGCAGAAGTCGTATGTCGATCATAGTATTATACCCTTGGAGTTCAATATTGGGGACCACATGTTCTTAATGGTCTACCATTGGTGTAGGTTGCAATGGTTCGGCAAGGGGAGTAAACATTCTCCTAGGTTCATTGGGCCATTAGAGCTGTTGTGGTGGGTCGGTGTTGTGTCTTACCAGCTGGCATAACCACCACTGCAATAGAGGTTCCACAACGTCTTTCATGTTTCTCAGCTCCATTGGTATCTACACAATGACTGACATGTCCTCGAATGGGGATATATGGATATCGAGGATGATGCAACATTCATGGAGTGACCAGTGGGGATCGATGGTGATGAGGAGAAGGTTATTCATGGATGAACCAACCCCTTACATCATTTGTTGTGGAGACATGGTGGCCTTGAGGAGTGTACCTGGGAATGGGAGGAACAAATGTGTTCCCAATACAAAGGACTTTTTTGAGTTTTGACTTTTGTTTTTTTGTACATGAATGTAATTTAGTGGTTGACATTTTTAAATATAAGATTAGATGGTTTCCTTTCTCAGAATATGAGTAAAATTCCTCACTATGGGGAAGAGTGGAACTGATACCTAATCAAGATGAATTAAGTTGGATGTGATTGGACCCCAATGGGTGAGTCAGCACTACCCAAAGAGGATAATATCTAGACATGTTAGAAGGGACCCTCTAACCCATATTTCGGGATGATGTGGCCTTTATATGTTTTTTTAATTTCTCGGGGAAAATATCTGTAGTATATCCATAGTTTTTTAGGAGATATATGAGGTAGAAGTATTTCAAGATATTGAGGCATATTCCAGCATTCAAACAACTCTATGTTGGTTTTTCCCAGAGAAATATCTTGTGAGGTGGTTGTTCAGACCCCCATCTTTTCTCAAGGTTTACTCTTAAATTATCAAGGGAAATAATAGTTTGAGAGGTGTCCAATGTAAGGGATCATACCCTCTTGGTCCATTACATTTCCAAATTTTGGTGTTTGGGGGGGTTTTTGGGCCATCGGTGACTCATTAAAGAGTTTTCCAAATTTTGGGATAGAACGAACAATGGTACCAATAAGCGTTGGTCGAACATATGGGCATCTCTTGCACTGATGGATTTCATTGGAATAGATGGGTCTTCCATAGAACCAATCTAAATCAGTTTTAGGGCGACAGTGAAAGGGAAATGGTGCCATGGTGATACTGCCAGGGAGAAGGTGAAAGGGTGATGGTGTGAGGGCGACGGTGCCCGACGACAATGTCAGAGAGGTTGTTCCAGGGTGTGGGTTCCATGGTGACGATATCAGGGCGACGATGCCAGGGAAATGGTGCCAGGGTGATGGTGACTCACCTAACGGTGGGTCCTTCCCTATTTTTCTAGGGCCTTCCAGTTTTCCCCCAGTATCATATCCTTTGACATAACAGTTATTTAATACCCCTTTAAAAGCCATTTAAAGCAATTAAAAGATGTTTTAATCCTCCAATAATTGGGTGACCATTGAGTTTCCAAAATTTGTAGCCTTTTTCCTCAGTTTAACACCTTTTTCATGTTTAATAGTTTCACCCCCACGATACATTTTTTCCCTTTTGAAAGAAATATATTAACTCACAGCCATTATCACCATCATATCTAAAGAGAATTATTAAATCTAAATTAATACCAATGTGTCAAACCTCCTAACTATGTTGTCGTTCCACGATCCAAATTTTATGAACATAAAAATAAACTCCCTTATTTTGGTATATGGTTGTTTCTTATGTCAGGACCTTATCTTCATAATTACATTCCATTATCTAAGGTACACCTTAGAGACTTACTCTAGAGATGAATTGTGAGCCAGTGATGGAGACCTTCCCACTCATCCTTGAGTCCGTTGAGTTTTCCTTTCCTCCTTGTAGTGAACCCTCGGTACATAACGTGAGGATAAAAACATTGATCATTGATCATCCAAGTAGGGTTTTCCTTCATCTCTATTTTATGTGTATCATGTGGGGAGGGTATGATAATGCTTCCCTAGGGACCTGGATGAAACCAAACCTTAACAAATATAAGAAACGAACTCTAAAGAATAGAGGGTTTCATTTGATGATGATTTTGATCTATTTATTTTATCATTGTTTTTATGTTGTGAATTGCATGGGCTTATGCCCACTGAAAATAGTAGTCATTGGTGGTCTTTTATTGTTCACCAATGAACCTCTATTTTTCTAGATAATCTTTTGATTTAATTGCTGCAACATGTAAAATGGTAAATCAAGAATAGTTGGTCGATAAAATAGATACCCAAAGAATAATAATCCTTGTGTAGTCACCATGTTTAACTAAACAAAAGGAAGGAACATGATAAATGGTATGTTTAAAGGTTGAAAACTCCCTTGATCTATTTTTCAAATCCATTTGGTTGTTCTGCTTGATGATTGTGGGGTGACGTGGATGGGGATGTGATCTCTTTTTTTTTTTGAGTTTTGGTTGTGGATTTTAGGTTGTATGGGGCCATATGTTTGGGTTTGGTTTGGTTATAGTACTTTGAGGGATCTCACTAGTTTCTTTTTTTGTTGTGACATTATAAAAGAATTGGGTGTGAATGCTTAAATTGCAGCTTGGTTGTTTTCCTTTAGTTGTAGTCTTGGCTTGTGGTTATGATTGTTAGTTTCCTGGTAGTGAAGGAATATTTAAATGGACTCCCCTGAACATGATAATGAGAAAGGGTACACTAGGGGATTGTTTTCTGAATATGGATTGTGGTCTAGTTGTGTCCCTTGTGTGTTCGTGCATGTAGGGATAGTAACAAGGGTGGTTGTGGTCCGGCTGTGTATGCGATGGTTGTCTGTTTTGGAACCCTTAGGTTGGGATGAGTGTGTTTTTAATTATATTTATAAATTTATTTCTTTTGTTTATTATTTTCACCCCACCCATGTTGAGAACTCCCTGTTGAACAGCCCCATTTCATGGGGAAGGGTTTTTTTTCCAACATTCTTATGAGTGGCTGGTTATTAGCTCTTTTCTACTCTCTCTCCCAGGTAGACCAAGAATCTTCGGGAAGGCTATGGAGGCCTAAGGTATATTATGACCCAAAACTCTTCAGGTAGGGTGTGTTAATGTTGTTGGACCTGGTTTGTATGGGCAGGTTGGTTTTCCATGATTCTTTTGGATGATACCCATGTGTCTTTGGGTGTGAAAATAGTTATTCTGGACTAGGTGTCTTCACATGTGGAAGTGGTTGTGGTGGACCAGTTGTTTTCAGGCGTTGTTATTTGGGGTTTTGGTGGACTAGGTGGCTATGCGAGGGATGCATGGTGATGGACCATAAGGTTTTAGTTGGTGTGGCAGTGGGACAGCACAAATACTTGTGGGGGAGGTCTGACACGTAGGATGTCCTAAATAACTAGTGGGAAGGTGGTGCTGTGTACCCAAATATTATGACAACCCTGCTTTTTATTACAACTTAAACATGCTTTATTACATAAAACTTCACTTGATACAACAAAGAAGATCGAGAGGTTTAGTGTCTTTGGGGCTTAGGATCATTACATAAAAACTTTAAACATGAAATACAACATCCTTATTGAAAACTTCCTTTACATGACCACTACATTCCTTCGTACTTAGCATTGCATGGGATAACCTGAGGACATGCATAAGAAAAGGGTGAGCTATAAAGCCCAGTAAGGGAGTACATAATGAATAACATGAGGAGTACAATACATGTTAGGCAATAGGCATATCAATAGAGCATAAGAGAGACATGAACATAAAGGCATGATAAAGCATGATAATCATAACATGGAAATGTGGCAACAACACTTAACATTGAATTAGCATGAGCCAAGGCTCATTGCACATGGAGCATGAATAAACCCTCATTGCACTTGAAGCACGAGTAAAACCTCATTGCACTTGAATTAGCATGAGTCAACACTCATTGCACATGACGTATCATGATACTATACTTTACCCAATGCATTGGAGCGCTATCAGGGCGCACCCTTCTTAAACATTTCATTTCATGCATAAGTGTGCCACATGGATCATAAAACATGGATTCATAAAACATAATCATTTATTCCACGATAAAGGAATGTGGAATTCATACATGAAACTTTACAATCAATAAGTCAATGTGCATAAAGGTGAATACCCTTGATGGAGAAATGGGCATGGTATTCACTACACAATGATATTGGCTTAGAAAATCGGTGTGATTTCGACAGCGTAACGTCGTGACATAAGAATTCATAAAAAAGGCTGATGAGAGAGAAAGGGGTTCCTCATCATATTTACATGTAATGGACAGTAAGAAGGTCATATAGATACATGTCCCAACAATTGAAAAGGAATTTAGATTCACGATACAAAAGTATTGCTTGAATATAGAAGAGGAGAAAAAGGTTCCTTTCGGAATTTCGGCATAGTAACGGGTGTACATGGGAGGCATTTAATGAGAGAGAAAGGGGTCTCCCATCATTAAAACAATAAGAGGGCAGTATGGGAGAGGTGCGAAACCATACCCCAACATTCATAAATGAAATTAAAAGGGCAATACAACTTAAAGAAAATTGACAAAAATGAGAAAGGAAGAAAAACCCCTTACTTGGAAGTGTGCTTCCAAAGGCTAGAGAGAGGCTTGTGAGAGGCTTCTTGGGAGCTTGGGGCACCTTGAGAGGATTCTAGAGAGAGTAGGGCAGAGTTTGGACGAACTTCAAGGGCTTTGAGTGAGGAGGAAGTGGGAGCTTGGGTGGGTTTATATAGGAAAGGTGAGAGAATTCTTTA
Source organism: Viscum album (assembly GCA_963277665.1). Taxonomy (NCBI): domain Eukaryota; kingdom Viridiplantae; phylum Streptophyta; class Magnoliopsida; order Santalales; family Viscaceae; genus Viscum; species Viscum album. The sequence goes on from OY728132.1 coordinate 413,778,817, forward strand.
TTATTTAGGTTTGGGACCCCTTATATTAAAATAATCCAAACCACAAACCATCCCATGGTATTTGCCCATGGTTTCTGGAAAAGGGAAGAGGAAAACAATATTTTACAAGGCCAAGGTCCGAACTTATTAAAAAATTAGGGTTGCTTATGTGGAGGTGAGTCACACTCCCATGGAAATTAATTTAAAAAGGCAAAGTGTTGAATAAGTCTTGAGGGCTCCATTAATGCTTTGAAAAGTGAGTCAAACAAACCCAAAACCTCATTATTTTATTGATAAAACACATATTGGCCGAACATAAGGATTATGGTATTTTATTACATCACCATTGGGTCATTATGATGTCATAAAACACATTATATATTTAAATGGTATTTAATTTTTACCCAAAAATTTGACTGTCTCAGAAAATTATGAAAAATTCACCGTTGGATAATTTCGACATCCTGATTCCAAAAATAATATTTATTTTATCTAAATAATTTTCTAAATATGTGAATTTTCACTTTTAAAATAAAAACCGACATTTATAAAAAATTCACGGGTTTTGACAGAAATGGCTTTCAAACCTTAATAAAAATTTTAATTGCATTCATAAAATTATAAGATCATTTATATTTAAATAAAAAATTAATTTAATATTAATAATAATATTTTATTAAAATATTATTTAATTCAAAAATCCTTTAATTTAATAAAATATAATTCTTAATTAAATAATAACTAAAAACACCATTTGTACTTTAAAAACTAATTACAATGCATCAAAAATGACTAGAAATTATATTCATTATTATATACAAAAAAATAATGTACATGAACATGGTGCTACTTATTTGTTACATAACCCCTTAAAATAGCCGCATAAGACCTAAGGGTAAGGTGTGCGATGGTGACAGACTCTTGGGGTTGCTCGGATAACATCGCTCGAGTGGTAATCTCTATCAACTTCCATTTTTCCTGTAGACGATCACGTTCGAGCTTGACATGATGAAGCTCAGCTTGGGCTTGGTCAAGGGCAAAGCCCAAAGACGCCACCTCCTTTCCGAGCTCCGACAAATGGGCTTCGTAAGGGGCAATTCTACTGGATGAGGCCATCGCTTCCTTTGTCTGAGTAGAAAATTGGTTCGTTAAACCCTTATATTTAAACTACCCAGATGATCACTGTTCAACGGCCATAGTAGGTGGAAGTGCTAGTCGATAGGCCACAGCCCCAACACGATCAAGAATCTCGAATGGGCCGATGTACCTTGGACTTAACTTCCCTTTCTTTCCAAACCTCATGACCTTCTTCCACGGAGATATGCGTAAAAACACCATGTCTCCGACTTTAAACTCAAGGTCTCGTCGACGATTATCTGCATAACTCTTCTGTCGACTTTGGGCTGCCTTGATATGCTGCTGAATGGTTTTCACCTTCTCCACCATTTCTTCGACCATTTCTGGTCCAAGCAGCTTACGTTCACCGACCTCATCCCAACATGCCGGTGTTCTACACCTTTTCCCATACAGGGCTTCATATGGTGCCATTTGGATGCTTGAGTGGAAACTATTATTATAAGAGAACTCAACCAGAGGAAGATGCTGATCCCATCCTCCTTTAAAGTCCATTGAGCACGCTCTCAACATATCCTCAAGTGTTTGGATAGTCCGCTCGAATTGGCCATCAGTTTGAGGATGATAGGCCGTACTGAAGTTCAGTTCAGTATTCAGAGCATGTTGAAGACTCTTCCAAAACTTAGAGGTAAATCTTGGATCTCGGTCCGACACAATAGATAGTGGTACTCCATGCAACCGTACCACTTCCCTGATATATATCCGTGCCAGTTGATCCAAAGAGAAATCCTCTCGAATAGCAATGAAGTGTGCAGTCTTTGTAAGACGATCCACAATAACCCAGATTGCGTTGTTGCTTTTGGATGTCCTTGGAAGTCCAGTGACGAAGTCCATGGTGATGTTCTCCCATTTCCATTCTGGTATGGGCAATGGTTGCATCATCCTCTTAGACTTCTGCCTCTCTGCCTTCACTTGCTGACACACCAGGCACTTTGATGTATATTCGGCGATCTCCTTCTTCATATTATCCCACCAAAAGTTTTCTCGGAGATCTCGATACATCATTGTGCTCCCTGGGTGAATAGAGAAATTTGAACTATGTGCATCATCCAAAAGTTCCTTCTTCAGCTCCGAACTTGATGGGACACATAGTCTTTTCCCAAACCGCACAATTCCTTCTTCATTAACATTAAACTCTGAGGATTTTCCCTTTTTGATAGCTTCCACTTTTTCTTGGATTCTCGCATCATCCTTTTGAGCATCCTTTAACCTTTCCAAAAGAGATGGTTGAGCAATCATTTGTGAAAGGATTGATGATGTTCCCTTCTTTATGATTCCCACGTCCATCTTCATCAAGTCTAAGAAGATTGGATCCTTCTCAATTCTCATCATTGATAGAATTGCTGGATCCTTTCTACTTAGGGCATCCGCCACCTTGTTCGCCTTCCCAGGGTGGTAATGTATTGAACAGTCATAATCCTTGATGAGCTCTATCCATCTTCTCTGGCGCATATTAAGCTCTTTCTGTGTGAATATATATTTAAGACTCTTGTGGTCAGTATATATCTCACATTTCTCTCCATAGAGATAATGCCGCCAGATTTTCAAGGAAAAGATCACCGCCGCCAACTCCAGATCATGCGTTGGATAGTTTCGCTCATGGATTTTCAACTGTCTTGAGGCATAGGATATCACTTTATCATTCTGCATCAGCACACATCCTAAGCCCTTCTTCGAAGCATCACTGAATACCACAAAAAGCTCCCCACTTGTGGGTAAAGTGAGCACAGGTGCAGTGATAAGCCTCCTTTTCAACTCCTTGAAGCTTTCTTCGCATTCATCACTCCAAGCAAACTTTACTCCCTTTCGAGTTAGCTTGGTAAGAGGGTTGGACAATCGTGAGAAGTTTCTCACAAATCGTCGATAATATCCAGCTAACCCCAAGAAGCTACGGATATCAGTTACCGATGTTGGCCTCGGCCATCCCTCAATTGCATCTGTTTTGGAGGGGTCCACAGATATCCCATTGCTTGTGATGATATGGCCCAAGAATGAGACCTCCTTCAACCAGAACTCACACTTGCTGTACTTGGCATAGAGCTTCTCCTTGCGCAAAGTCTCCAGTACAGTTCTTAAATGCTCCTCATGGTCCTCCTTGGTTTTGGAGTATATCAGAATATCATCTATAAAGACTACCACAAATTTATCTAGGTAATCTCTAAAGACTCTATTCATCAAATCCATGAATATTGCTGGAGCATTGGTGAGTCCAAAAGGCATTACTATGAATTCATAGTGCCCGTACCTTGTACGAAAAGCAGTCTTGGGGATATCTTCCTTCTTCACCCTTACTTGATAATATCCCGACCGCAAGTCGACCTTGGAGAAGTATTGAGCTCCACGCAGCTGATCAAACAAGTCATCGATTCTTGGGAGAGGATACTTGTTCTTTATCGTGATTTTGTTAAGTTCACGATAATCGATGCAAAGCCGCATTGACCCATCCTTCTTCTTGACGAAGAGGACTGGTGCACCCCATGGTGATGCACTTGGGCGTATAAACCCTTTATCCAGATTCTCCTGTAGTTGTTTCTTCAGTTCTTCAAGCTCAACCACAGCCATTCTATATGGAGTCTTGGATATTGGTAGTGCCCCAGGTATAAGTTCAATTGAGAACTCAACATCTCTTCTTGGAGGAAGACCAGGAAGTTCCTCGGGAAATACTTCAGCGAATTCCCTCACAATAGGCATTTCTTCAAGGGTGGTTTCTTCCTTGGACTCAATCATCTGAGCCAGATATGCGTGCTCATAAGGCAGTAATATCCATGCTTGAGATGATGGAGCTAAAGGAGATTCATCTTCCTCCTGACACTTGTAAAGAATCAGGGGTCGATTCTCCATATGGAGTGTGATTTCCCTCTCCCGACAATTTATGTTGGCTCTATATAAGGAAAGCCAATCCATGCCAAGAATTGCATCAAATTCCACCAAAGGGAGTATGACGAGGTTCGCCGGGAAATTCAATCCACAGATTATAACAGGGGAGGACTTATACTCATGGGATGCAATGATTGCCCCATTTGCCGTACTCACCGACATCTTTACTTCCATGACTTGTGGTGGTGCAGGGATTATTCTACTAAACTTTTGAGATATAAAAGAATGCGTAGAACCTGAATCAAAAAGTACGTTCGCTATTCTTGAATGAATAACTAGCGTACCTGTCACCACTTCGTTGTCAGGGTTCACTTCGGCAGAAGTGATGGCAAAAGCTCTTCCTTGCTGTCTTGGAGGTTGTTGATTGCCTCCGATAACCCTTGGATTAGGGCACTGATTCGCAAAATGACCCGGTTCTTTGCATTTGAAGCATTGAACAACGCGTTGAGGTTCGAACGGAGCGTTCCTCCCCTCCGTCGCAGCCGCGGGTCCTTCTTGCTGACAGTTAACAGCTAGGTGCCCTTCTCTTCCACACTTGAAGCATTTTCTTGTCCCCCTAAGGCAATTTCCAGGGTGCTTCTTTCCACACTTTTGGCAAGTGGGGTGCTGGAATTTCTTAGCGCCGTTGGATTTATCCATCGGACCACCAGCATTGAAGTCCACCTTCCGCTTCTTGTCCCCATGATACCCCTGTGATTCTCCGATCTCCATTTCAACCTTAAGGGCACATCGGACAATTTCCTCATAGCTGTCGAAGTCACGGATCGCTAATGCTTTCCGCAAGCTAGGCTTCAGCCCACCAAAGAAGCGGTCAACCTTGCATTCGGGGGTAACGACAAAGCCAGAAGAGTATCGTGCAAGCCTTGTGAAGTTTGCCTCGTACGCTCCCACAGATTCCTCATCTTTCTGCTTGAGGGAAAGGAAGTCCCTTTCCATCTTAAGACGGAGGGTGCGTGGAAAATATTTATCGAAAAACATCTTCCGGAATACCTTCCATTCCAAAGCCTCGATCTCCTCCTCAGGCTTCGTATTTTTGATCAACGTCCACCATTGATCAGCTTCACCCTCCATACGATAAGCCGCCAGGAGAACCTTCTCTTTTTCAGAGCATTGGAGGATGGAGAATATCTTTTCAATGAAGTTGATCCATTGTTCAGCAATCGTGGGATCAGATGATCCACTAAAAGTAGGAGGCCTTTGTCTCATGAAGCTTTCAATAGCGACTTGTTCTTTCTTAGGGGGGGTTGAACGTTCCTCTTGACCAGTGTTTCTATTCAAAACTTGAGTTAGCTGAGAGAGGAGCGTGACAAAGTTCGCGATTCCCGCTCCCATTGGATTGGGCATCTCATTGGTACAATCGTCACACTGATCTTCACAACGGTTGTTAGCCCGAGTTCTCCTATTACCGGCCATTGGCTGGAATAAAAGGAAAGTTAGGGGTAACACATAAAGGGTAATCCAAAGACAAAAGTTGATGACTTATAAATAAACTTTAATCTCTTTAACTCATGAGTCTATAGGATTCAACCTAGGCTTTTCATGATCTACCTTCTAACATATATTCTTAGGGGCATTTTTCCCTTAATAAGGGTTCATACTAAGATTGTGAATTTATCAAAACATACCCTCCGGGAGTGTCGTAACCAAGAGTGCAGCAAGGCCCGTTGTCGTGCACCAGTTCCCGTTCGAGTCTAGCTCAAAGCGGTGTTTTCGGGTTTTACCCCTAGGATACATCTGTGCCAGAGCCGCCTCTACCTGCTCGTATCCATACAGGGATGTATTTGTTTGATAAACCACTTACTTAGTACTTACCAAAACTTAGGGGAGTTTTTATTATTCTTAGTCTTGTATCTAAGGTCTTACTAGGGTTTCCTAATCCCAAAAATAACTAAACCTATCCTCTGATACCAACTATGACAACCCTGCTTTTTATTACAACTTAAACATGCTTTATTACATAAAACTTCACTTGATACAACAAAGAAGATCGAGAGGTTTAGTGTCTTTGGGGCTTAGGATAATTACATAAAAACTTTAAACATGAAATACAACATCCTTATTTAAAACGTCCTTTACATGACCACTACATTCCTTCGTACTTAGCATTGCATGGGATAACCTGAGGACATGCATAAGAAAAGGGTGAGCTATAAAGCCCAGTAAGGGAGTACATAATGAATAACATGAGGAGTACAATACATGTTAGGCAATAGGCATATCAATAGAGCATAAGAGAGACATGAACATAAAGGCATGATAAAGCATGATAATCATAACATGGAAATGTGGCAACAACACTTAACATTGAATTAGCATGAGCCAAGGCTCATTGCACATGGAGCATGAGTAAACCCTCATTGCACTTGAAGCATGAGTAAACCCTCGTTGCACTTGAATTAGCATGAGTCAACACTCATTGCACATGACGTATCATGATACTATACTTTACCCAATGCATTGGAGCGCTATCAGGGCGCACCCTTCTTAAACATTTCATTTCATGCATAAGTGTGCCACATGGATCATAAAACATGGATTCATAAAACATAATCATTTATTCCACGATAAAGGAATGTGGAATTCATACATGAAACTTTACAATCAATAAGTCAATGTGCATAAAGGTGAATACCCTTGATGGAGAAATGGGCATGGTATTCACTACACAATGATATTGGCTTAGAAAATCGGTGTGATTTCGACAGCGTAACGTCGTGACATAAGAATTCATAAAAAAGGCTGATGAGAGAGAAAGGGGTTCCTCATCATATTTACATGTAATGGAAAGTAAGAAGGTCATATAGATACATGTCCCAACAATTGAAAAGGAATTTAGATTCACGATACAAAAGTATTGCTTGAATATAGAAGAGGAGAAAAAGGTTCCTTTCGGAATTTCGGCATAGTAACGGGTGTACATGGGAGGCATTTAATGAGAGAGAAAGGGGTCTCCCATCATTAAAACAATAAGAGGGCAGTATGGGAGAGGTGCGAAACCATACCCCAACATTCATAAATGAAATTAAAAGGGCAATACAACTTAAAGAAAATTGACAAAAATGAGAAAGGAAGAAAAACCCCTTACTTGGAAGTGTGCTTCCAAAGGCTAGAGAGAGGCTTGTGAGAGGCTTCTTGGGAGCTTGGGGCACCTTGAGAGGATTCTAGAGAGAGTAGGGCAGAGTTTGGACGAACTTCAAGGGCTTTGAGTGAGGAGGAAGTGGGAGCTTGGGTGGGTTTATATAGGAAAGGTGAGAGAATTCTTTATTATTTAGGTTTGGGACCCCTTATATTAAAATAATCCAAACCACAAACCATCCCATGGTATTTGCCCATGGTTTCTGGAAAAGGGAAGAGGAAAACAATATTTTACAAGGCCAAGGTCCGAACTTATTAAAAAATTAGGGTTGCTTATGTGGAGGTGAGTCACACTCCCATGGAAATTAATTTAAAAAGGCAAAGTGTTGAATAAGTCTTGAGGGCTCCATTAATGCTTTGAAAAGTGAGTCAAACAAACCCAAAACCTCATTATTTTATTGATAAAACACATATTGGCCGAACATAAGGATTATGGTATTTTATTACATCACCATTGGGTCATTATGATGTCATAAAACACATTATATATTTAAATGGTATTTAATTTTTACCCAAAAATTTGACTGTCTCAGAAAATTATGAAAAATTCACCGTTGGATAATTTCGACGTCCTGATTCCAAAAATAATATTTATTTTATCTAAATAATTTTCTAAATATGTGAATTTTCACTTTTAAAATAAAAACCGACATTTATAAAAAATTCACGGGTTTTGACAGAAATGGCTTTCAAACCTTAATAAAAATTTTAATTGCATTCATAAAATTATAAGATCATTTATATTTAAATAAAAAATTAATTTAATATTAATAATAATATTTTATTAAAATATTATTTAATTCAAAAATCCTTTAATTTAATAAAATATAATTCTTAATTAAATAATAACTAAAAACACCATTTGTACTTTAAAAACTAATTACAATGCATCAAAAATGACTAGAAATTATATTCATTATTATATACAAAAAAATAATGTACATGAACATGGTGCTACTTATTTGTTACATAACCCCTTAAAATAGCCGCATAAGACCTAAGGGTAAGGTGTGCGATGGTGACAGACTCTTGGGGTTGCTCGGATAACATCGCTCGAGTGGTAATCTCTATCAACATCCATTTTTCCCGTAGACGATCACGTTCGAGCTTGACTTGATGAAGCTCAGCTTGGGCTTGGTCAAGGGCAAAGCCCAAAGACGCGACCTCCTTTCCGAGCTCCGACAAATGGCTTCGTAAGGGGCAATTCTACTGGATGAGGCCATCGCTTCCTTTGTCTGAGTAGAAAATTGGTTCGTTAAAGCCTTATATTTAAACTACCCAGATGATCACTGTTCAACGGCTATAAAAGTAACGGTCACAAATCTTAACGTTAAACTAAAGAAGTTGACATCATATAAAAACATAAAGAAACATTTAACTGGATCAAGAGGGATTTTCCATTAATGAAATTTTGGGTCGTTACAAATATCGATGTGTTATTACTATTACTTTACATGAAATTCATTGTTTGGGGAGTGTGCCTTGATGAGGATGGGTGGATAGTTTTCCTTGAAGGTGCTTTCGTTATCTCAATTCCTTAGGAGGCCATAGAATGCCTCCCCACTTGTGCACGATAGCTTTTGGTTTTCCCTAATTAGTATACCTATATACTATCCCTAGGTATGTAAAACTACTTTCATGTTTCTAGGAGGACATTGAAGACCTCGCTTGAGATTACAAATTTAGGCTTTAGCTATTGTGGCTTCTTTTATTTCTTTTGTTAGTTTTCCTTAGACTTGTCTTGTTCCTTATATTAGTTTATTTAGAATATGTATATGGGAGTGGATTTTATTTTTTGGCTATACTTTTAATTTCAGTTTTTGGGATTTTTTTGAGATATACCATCTTTTCACCTGATCCTATTAAATAAAATTGTAAATGACTTCTATTTATTTGATATTCTATACCATTGGATCCAGTCGCAACTCTAGGGCCTACTGAAGGTGACACTCAGGGGTCATTATCTCTCCAACTTGATTAAGGAATGTTCTGGCAGTTTGATGTCCTTTTCCTCGTCTTGGTGAAGGCAGGTCGTGATATGATATTTTAATTTTTAATAAATAAATATATTGTAATAATTATCATATATATCCATTATTTCCATTATGAAATCTATTCAATTAAAATGGAATGGAAAAACAAATTACAATATGGTGTAGAGACGGTAAGTCGTACGTACACACACACATGATCTTTTTGTTTTTTTATAGGATGAATAAAATATGGAATATTGTTATACCATAACCATAACAAAATATTATAATATATATGATGATTTATTATTTACTTTATCCTGAAAAAAACACACAATGAGTAAGTGGAATTGAAATTATACTTGAAAGAGTCGATAAATAAGATTACTTATTCTTTGGCAGACTTCTTTTAATATATTTTTATGGGATTTAGGGTTGGTATTTTGGATGGAAAAAATCACTATAACATATCTAATGATGTTTAGAAGATAAATGGGAAGTGTTTTCTCAATAAATATGGCTCAAAGTTGTGTAAATAAGTAAAATAAAGAGATTCCTTTTATAATTGAGCTCAGAGGCACTTCATGAAATTCTAAAAATATTAAATTAATATAATGTAATTCTCAATTAAAGATGGATCAAAAGTTATATTTTTGGAATATAAGATTATTATTTGTCAAAATTATTTCATACAATAATTTTTAGAAATGTTGAGGTCACGTTATTACCATTATCATTTACTTATAACACTTATTTAACCACTTTCATGCTTACCATGACAATAAGTATTTTACGCCTTAAGGGTCAATATTATTACTATAAAATGATAAAAGTCATATACATGGATCATTGATGAAATTTTAAACCTTATATAAATAAGTTTTTTAATTTAATAGTTTTAATATTCATATACCTTTTAATAAAATATTAGTTATTATAAAATAACATTAATGTCAATTTTGACACTATTCATTACCTTGTCTTCTAAAAAATATCATTACAACAATATTTTTTCTAACCAACTCTCTTAACACATCCCTAACCTGTAATTCTCATCTGGAAAATTAGTGTATAACATTAATTATCTCAAAGTATATTTAAATATTTTTAATATAATTTATTTTATATTCCTATTATTAAAATAATAATTGCATCACTATTGGGCATGAATTTAAGGTTATTATTTCTTCCATAAAAAATAAAAATAAATTACATTGTTGACAAAATTCCTTTATATTTAACATAAATTTTTATAGTAGAACACCGATTCAGGATAAACCCATATTTTAGATATTTTAGTTATTAATAATATGATAGTGATGTCTTTGACTTATCTTTACATAAAATATTATAAATTTCATAATCATACATAAATCGGAAACAATGGACATATATTATAACCTTGAATTAATATATAATAAATTTACTCATATAATATATTTTTTACAAATTTTTTCACCTTTTAATAATCCCTTTCAATTTTTTTTTACACTAAATTACTCATTCTTTCCAGATTTACCATTTACTAGGGTAACAAAAATTAAAATGGTTACTATTAATATTGGAAAAATGTAAAAGGGAAATATTTAATAAATTTTGACCATATTATTATAAATATGAAATGAATTTTTACAAATTCAATAAAATAAATTGAAACAATTTTAATTTAAAAATAATCCCAGAGTTGTGATGAGAAAATGAGTTTTTTAAATGAAATCTCTCAATAGTTTGAAATATTTTTATATTAATATTATATATTAAAATGCTTAAAATTATGTAAAATGTAATAATATATTTATAATTGAAATATTTATATTTTTAAAACTAATATAAAATAAATTTTAAAAATATTAATTACCTAGATGAAAATGCAGTTTTTAATTAAAATGTACTATTTTTTACTATTCTTCAATAAAAGAATCTTATTTGAAGAATCAAATATATCAAAATAAGTTAATATTGAAACTAATATTTCAATTATTAATTTCATTTTTTCAAAAAAAATTAATAAATGTGTCATAATTTTGTTTTAAAACAAGTAAGTCTTTACAAGGCGGTGAAATTACCTTTAGAAAAGTATAGTTTTTTATGCATAAAAATGAATTTTTTATATAATATCTACAAAAATAAAAGGATTTATATTAAATATTATATTGTATATGTTAAATGTATATATTTTTTTAATATAATCATAAGAAGTGTGAATTGTTTATTTTATCGTTAGAAAACACACTTGTGTGCGTTTAAATAGTTTTTCCAAAAACAAATTTCTTTTATTTTTAGAAAGTTATTTATTTTCATTTATAATTAATTTGTCAAAAAATAGTTACATAAAAACATTTAAAGAAAATTTTATGAACTTTTTTAACCATTTTTTATACATTATATTATAGCATCTAATTGATAACTATCATATCAAATAATAACATTTATAATATATTGTAGTATCTTAAAAATCAGTCTAATGTATAAAGAACACTATCAGAAGCTTAAGTTTAAAAATAGACCTACCATAAAATATATTGGTATTAAATGAAAGTGGTGAAGAATAATTAATATCAAAATCATGTTAAAAAACGAATAATAAAAATGTTAATATTTACACAAATCAAATAAACAAAATTGTAAACCATCCAGAGTAATATGGTAAATGATAATAAAATTGTACATTCTCTGTCAAATTGTTTATTAAACATCCAAATAATTAATAGTTAGGATATGAATATAAAATTTTATGAGTGGATCATAATTACAATAGCATGTCGATGCCATTGATTATTCTAAATACCATAAATCTATTATTAAATTTTTTTGCAGAAAATAATCTTTTACCAATGAAAATATTTTTAAAACAAAAAGTACTCAAAATATATTGAGAATAATATTATTTGAAAATTAAATATTAATCCATTTTAAACTATCTTTAAAAAATTGAGTTTTCAAGATAGAATAAAAATGCGTTCGTGCCGTACATGTTTAAACAAATCTAACATTTTCATTTTTGGTAAAATCCAAACACACCATGTTTTGAAAAAGACATGAAGATTACCTTAAAAAAATTAAACAGATAAAATGGGTATAAATTTATTTAATAAATAATGTTTATAATTTTAAAATAATAATTTAACACATTTTTATAAACCATATATTTTGATGAAAAATGATTTTTGACCGAAGAGAGAAACACTGTTGGATTTTCTTTAAAAAATAACATTCATTTTGACCCGAAAAGTGTAGGAAAAATGTAATATTACATGAAATTTTTTATAAATAAGAATAGTAGAAGAAATTAGGTTTATTTTAAGTTAGAAATTAAAAATAATTATCCCCTGGTATACTTAAAAAACAATTCATAATAATGATAAGATTAGAAAATAAACCCTTACCACTTTGGTAACTTCTGAATTGTAAGCCCATGATAGAAATAATCATCCAATTAAAATTTAAATAAATTTAATATAAATAAATTAATGATATGAAAAATAAAATGAGAAGTATATACCTGATTCAATGTAATACGTGCTTAATACAGCGTATCATATTTTAAAGTAAAAGTGGGACGGGAAATAATTACCTCAATTACATATTCCTTCATATGTATCCAAAACTCATGCATAAAAAATATATGTTTATTATAATTATAATATAGAAACATTATCATATTTATCATACGATATTTTATTTACTTATTTTATTTTATCACTATTTTATAAAAAACTACTAGTAAAAATCATTATTTCTTGTGATAATTGCTTTATTTTTCATCTATGTTTTAGTTCGGTAATTTTGGTCCTACTAATTTATTCATTTTTAATTCATATATAAATTTTTTTACATTATTTAAATATATTATATATTCATTAATTATTTTATATTAATATATTAAATTCATATATAGAAAATGGATTACACTATTCATGGCGATGTTAGGACATACGTACGCAAGAACGTTGTTTCTATTTTTCTCTACAGAAGGAATTAATGGAATATAAATATTAATTCATATTTATGGAATTATTATTATTTAAAATATAACTGTAATATTAATAAAATACATCATTATTAAGATCCATGTAAAAATAAAATGGAAAACATTTCATATCACTACGTGGAAGTGGTTGTCCACACATACACACAAGCGACGTTATTGTATTCCAACAGATTAAAAGGTAAGAAGTTATTTATGGTATTATATTTCTATAAGTATGGTTTGATAATACATAATACATATATTTATTAACTTTTACCTTAATACATTTCATGTAATTTATAAGTTAAAAAATCACATCGCTTTTTAAGGTGGTAGTTCACTGTACACATGAGTGACATTCAAGAATACCCAATGGAATATAAAGTAAGAAGATATATGTGGTATCAAAATTAATGGAATATAATAATTCCATAAATATAATAAAAATATTTTAAAACCATTATTATATCTTTAATTTTATTATGGTGACTGAAAATGAATTACATAAGTTCGCATAGCGGTAGTCCTCTATACACACGATTGATAATTTCGCTTCCCATTTGATGGAAGTGGAGGTGTATATGGGTGATATAATTAACCTAATAATATCTTAGTATATAGTAGATACTAAATATGTTATATTAAAATAGTTTAAGAAGGTTTTAAGGATGTGTAAAAATAAATAAAAAAATATTCTTGTTTAGGAATATTTTCTCTTCATGAGAAAGCCTTTTTTGGTTTATACCTAAATCCTTTTTTAGAGGGACTCCTAATAAAAATAAGGAATATAGAAAAATTACCTAAAAATTAATAATGTTTTTTATGATGTTATTGGTAAAAATGGTTTTTGGAATTGTAAATAGGGGATGAGAGGTGTGACATTTTATAAGTGGGGGAGAGGACAGACATGAATTTTTTAAAGAGATAGAGTAATAACCACAATTCGTATTTGAAATAAGAATAAAATGGGACATTATCTAATATTAGTGGTTATTTAGTTATTATATTTCCATAAAATATATTTTTTAGAACTTTAATGTCATTTTAACTCTTCTGTTCTTTGTTTAAACCCTCACTAAACCCCTTCTTTCCTTAACTAGAGTAATCAGTTTATAATGTTTCACTATTAATTATAGAAAAAATTACATTAAAATTATTATATAATATAAATTATTATTATTCCACATATAAAATTTAATGTTTAAAATTATATTCACAGAAGTGTTAGAGTTCATTCTAAAATTTAACCATAAAAGCGATGAAAGGGATTTTTTTAAAGAGAAAATTAACATAAGTATAAGATGTTTTAATATAAAAAATAAATATAAAATTGATTAAAACCACCATAATTAGTTAAATTTTAATAAATTTTTTGTATTTTTAATTTAAAAACAAGTTAAAATATATTTTATATTTTTGAATACTTTAAAAATAACATTTTTCATTAAGAAGTGTTTTTTTATTTTTTATCAAAAAATTAATTTTTTTAAAAAATTATCAGAAATTCACCCAAAGAATTTTTTGACATATTGTTTTCAAATGTTTTATTTTTTATAATTTATTATTAAAAAATTTTAATGATTAATTTTATGTTATCTGTGAAAGAAGCAACTAATCCACCATAAAACACATATAGTTTTCAGAAAAAATTTCATTCTGTTTCAAATGGTTCTTGTATTATTTATTATAAATATATAACAAAAAAATATTTTCACAAGCATAAACCACATAATTTTCATAATTTAGTTACTACTATTCATACCCACCATCTTAGCGACTATTTTATAATAGTCATATTTAAATAATAATATTTTAATAAAATATAACATTTCGTTCAAACCTGGTGTTGAATTCATCGTAAGAAATCAATGAAATTGAATTTACTTTAAACCAATATATTATGAAGTCTCATGTTGTTACGTTCTATTACTATCATGGTTTTACTATCATATATGTTATCTAATTTCAAATTCCTCTTTTAAAATTTTAGGGTATTACATTCTACTCCTCTTAAATAAATTGTGTCATCACAATGTAATCTTGATCTGAATAATTAAGGATATGACATTTGAAAATAGCCTTTATGAAATTCCACATTAAGAGAAGGGTTAATGAATAATAAATTTCATAATAAATAAATAAATGTATAATGTTCATCTGGAATAATAACATAACTAAGTTTCAATGTTCGAGAACATAGATGGGAAGTGAAGATATAAACATGGAAGAAAAGTGTAATGACCAAATAATGATGGGGGTGATTGAGGTCATTAAAGAAAAGAAAGTGAATGACCAAGAGAAAGTAAAATAATAAAAAACTATCCATCTATGATGATTTAACGGACCATTTGATTCATCAAAAATGAAGGTACTAGGTTTATATTTTTATTTCAAGATCCTTTTCCTTGGGTATAAAAACCCCTTGACCTTTTTCAAAGTTGGGGCAGAATCCTCGTTCTATTATGAACATATAAAATTATAATTACATTATATATTTATATAACTTTGGAACAATTTCATCCTTTATTGTTATTAGATCAATTCATACTACATCTCTTCCTCTGAGAAATGAAAATACAATTGGAATATTTTTTCATGAAGTAATAAAATTAATATTAAATATATAATTAGATCAATTAAAGAATGAAAATTCATTCCACTTATCTCTCCATATTTTCCAAAAACCAAAATGGTTCGTATAATTTATCCAGTGTAATACATTAATATGTAATACCTTAATAGTATCTCCCAAAATTCAACTTAATCCAATTCTTAGATGGTTAACCATTAGTGCCTGCCAAAGTATTCCTAAACAAATTCAATGTACAAATATTTAGATGGGGGTTCACTATATCAATATTATATTACAAAAAAATATATAATGACTGTTATTGTTAATTATTTATACATAAATAACATGATCAATATAAAAACTTAATTAATCCATGAATTATTCATAAAATAAAATATTAGGTTCTCTAATATATTCCATAAATCCAATCATTTATTAAAATCTAGCACATATTACATAAACCATTAAAATGTTAACAAACTTTATGGACAAAAATAATATCCCAGGAACATATATTTATTATTATTATCTCCACATCTAGCACATATTAAGGGTTATCTAACATAAATTTTGTGTTTTCCAGGAATATCATCTTACAACCAAATCACTTTTCTTGTTCATCGGTAACATTCATCAAATGCTATAAAAGCCTTATAATATTATTGTAGTATAATCATTATACATTACATTATTATTATAACCATAATTTCATTCAAAAAATTGTACTATAACACAATTACTGAATCCAAATACACAAGATCTTTAATAATTCCACTTTATCTGTGGTAATAGAAAAACGCTAACCTTTATCTCTTAGCTTCTTCTAAGGTATATTCACTTGACATATAGGTAATTCATTTTCATAGTTCCCTATATGATTAAGGAATATATACTAAATATAAAATTTTCTTTCTTAAAATTTCATTCATTCTCTTGATGACCATTCTCTATAAATTTATTGCAAACTCCCATTCCATTCAAATAAATACAAGGACATTTTCTTTCCACAATTATCACATGTAGGAAAACCCTTATTTCCTTTCTTTGACTAATCTATTTTTAACTCTTCCATCCCACTAATCTATTTATTCCATTTAAATCATTAATACTTAGATAATTATTTATATATTTTCCTATCACATGATACATCTCCTCATATTGTGAGAATGTTTGGGACACTAGTTCCCTTCAAAATATGGACTCAATGTCATCAATGAAACAATATTTCTTACTCTTTGGATTATGTGTATTGACATAATTTTCATTCCTTCCACTAGGTTCTATTTATAATTAATATAATAATCTATATTAGATCAAAAAATTATTTATCTTAATGTATAATAAAAAACAGAGAAATAATTAACATAAATTGAATAATTTATGTATGACTAATCTCACAGTCAAAAACAATTAATATTATGGAAGCTTCCCAAATGATAAAAATATTCTAAAATCCATCATAATGGTTTTTATAGAAAATGATATTGATTATTAGAATATCTACCAAGTGTGTCAAAAAAAATTGCATAGTAAGTATTTTTTGTCATCCACTAGGTAATCTTGAGTCAAATGTGGTGCACCTTTATTGGGGTTATTAATGTAGGTGCATCTCTACCAAAAGTAAGTCCACATAGAGTATTGAGGAATGATTGAATTACTTGGAATTACAACATAATATCACAGTTAAAAAACATCAAGTTGTTATTATATACTTATTTGAAATTTATATCATAAGGTTATATTCCATAATCTATGTTTTCTTAAAAATAATTCCCAAATATTCTTCTAATATTTCTTTGATATAAACTCTAACGACCCATATCCCAGTAGCCCAGAGGTGGTGGTTACTTTATTAGGTACACAGTTTCCCCTAACCATGTTCCTAACCATCTGACTCCACTTAGGAGGTCACATGGTCACTACTATGAGGTGACATGTATTGGAAAACAATGCACTAACCATGGAAATATCTTCTATTTAAGTTCACATGGTTTATTGTCCTGGGTGCATGGTTTGGGAAAACCATGCGCCAGTCGTTCAGTACCCCTATTCATCATAAAATCCTCAAAATTCATCAAAACAATCCACATGTAAAACCCAATTAATATACACAAAATACATAAAATGTGTGTACCTAAAATCAAGATCGATATATCACTAGAAAAAGGTATGGATCGTATAATATATCTTGATTAAAAATTCTCATCCTTGAGCTGTACTCCCATGAATCACTATGATTACAAGGTTTGAATATTAGGATATTAAACCTTTATACCTTCTTATATCTTCCATGTTTACTCCTTCACAGGCCCATATTTCCACAATATACAAACTATCACTATATTATATTCCTAAAACACTTTCTCACTGTGATCTGTATTAGGTATCAGAGACACCTCAAAGGATGCATCAGTCTCAAGATCAACATCAAATACATAAATAAAATGGTAATGGTTAGGGTTATACCACAAATGTAGTGAAATATTAACAAAATCATGCATAGAAGTATACCTCTATGGAAGATACTATCAGTATTCCACTATCCCAATTAACTCCACAACCTAAAATGAACCAACAAACCTAGGTGCTAATATTCCCTATATGGAAATCTTATTGTGGCCCAATCTTGTTGAAACTTAGAGGGACACACGATCACACACTATAAAGTGAAGGGGTCATCGACATATATCAGAATTCGACTTCTCTATACTATGATACAAATCCATATGTATTTAAATCAGATAAATCTACTCAAATTTCTCATACATGAGACTCAATGACAATAGCTATAATACACGTTCCACCATCAAGCATAGAGGTGATCTTCATGGCCTATAATAAAGATACTTATATTGTTTCTTTTATATAGTTTCTTGATAAAGTTTATTATATGTTAACTCAAAGAGAAGTAGGTGTTTCTCCCAAGAACCTCGAAACACACTAAAAACATATCCTCAATCCCCGACATAGTGTATTATAACATCCCATCTTTCTATTGGTGGAATGTTATACATAGTAAAACCTATGTACCAATCACCATTTGAAATCCCTTCTAGAAGCGGGAAGAAAATAATGAGTCACTGTCTAAAAAATTAATTTTCGGAACACCATGAAGATATACTATCTCCCAAATATATATATTTATATCCCAACTGTCCCACTAATAAATTATCCTAAATTTGAATGAATGATGAAACATTTTTGAGTTGATCTACCATCACCAAAATAGCATCATTCTTCTAAGGGGTCCTTAGGATACACAACACAATGTTCAGGGTAATGTCTTCCAATATCAATTTCTAAATGGGAAATGGATATATAATACTACCGGTTAATTGATTCTCATACTTCAGCTATTTTTTGGTGTAACATTGTTTCACAAACCCGGCTATCTCTGTTTTCATTGTCAACCACCAAAACTACTATTATAGGTCATCGTACATTTTGGTCAGTCCTAGATGCATCGACCACTTAGAGACAAGGAATTCATGCATCATCTCCTTGGACATACTCTTATGCACAATAGACCGATTCCAAACATAGATGATCACATCCTCACCTATGGTCTAATCTCATTGTGACACCCCACCATCAAGGATTTTCCTAAAGTCTATAAATTCCATATCCTGATACTTTAAATAATCAGACTCAAGAGTGTATACTCCCTTGAAACGGATATGGTTTTCATATTATCATAGCCTTCATGAAACAAAACATGTATCTATACTAAAAAATTAATCACCTTCCACTCAAAGATAATCTTTTTAACTTCTTGAATATGTGTTTTCCGAATGAAAGTGTCAACCACATTGTTTCGCTTTTCATGCATATATGATAGATAAATGTCGAATGGCTTCTTATACACAACCCAAATCCATTGTTGGAGATTAAAATTTCACAACAAGAATAAATTATTTAAACTCTTGTGATATTTATGTAGGTTAAAATTACATCTTAACAGATTAGGCCGTTAATAATTCAAGAATAAACCACCATATCTAACCTAAGGATGTGTGTAGGGTAGTTCCATTCATATAGACTCAACATTCGTGATCCATACAACACATTCCAATCTCCATAAAATAGCATTACTATATGAATGATTGCAAAAATTTCCCAAATCATCGTATAATCCTCACCTAGATTAGTTTGGATAAAGATTGGTGGCATAGTCAAATGCTACTTCAATAGTTGTAAAACAATCTCACATACTCTAGACCATTGAAACATTACCCATTCTTGGTCAATCAAAAAATGTGTGCTTCCAAATGGGAAAATTCTTAGATGAACTTCTAATAATAACCCACTAATCCTGTAAAACTATGGATATATAAAACATTCTTGGGTTCCACTAAAGCAATAAATCCCTTCACGTTTTCTGGGACTTCTAATTCTAATTTTCTCTTATATAAAACAAAATTACAACTCTATTGGTCATATAGATCACCAATACAAGGAATTTGATATTTTTTCTTCACTGTTATCTAGTTCAACTTCCAATAATAAACATATAAGCATATATTCCTATCATCCCTCTTAGCAAACCAAACTGGAGAACCCCATGTAGACATAGTTATACTGATAAAACTCTTTTACATTAATTTTATAGTTGAGTCTTATCATCCTGATGCTCTATTAGTTCTAATATGTATGGTGGTATAGAAACTAGATTAGCCCCCCAAGTGAGAACAATTATAAATTCCATATCTTTCTCTAGTGGTAGACATGAGTAGTCACCAAGAAACACGTCCGAGAACTTGTACATAATCATTGTAATGACATTCTACCATACACATATTCTATACAACAATAGAATCTCATCATGGGTGGTATGATCACCCATTTTAATATGAATTGGCCATGCAAGGTCTACTTTGATACCTCACTCTCCATGGTGAATATAATTATCACCCTCTGGAGACATAAAAGTCACTCAGCTTAGGTAACAATCAATGTGGTCTCAGTTTTCTATTAAGAATTCCATACCAAGAGTTATGTAAAATCCTAACATATATTGATTATAGAGATCCCAAGGAAAATGATACTCACCATCCTTGATAGACCACCCATTTCACTAGAAGTTGTCTCTCGACATTTATCATAAGGTGTATCTATCTTCATAACCCCACTCATAAACTCCACTTATAGGCTCAAACCATTCTCTAGTTTTGAAGATATAAAAGTATGGGAGGTACCAATATCAATTATGGAACAAACATGCATATAGGCTACAAGAATAGTACCTCTAACAATAGATGACCCATCCTCTTTATCCATAAGTATAGGCTAAACTACATGAAACTGTCGTTCCCCACTTCCATATGGTGTTTTCTATGTCCAATGAGCTATACCAATCTACCAAAATGGGAAGTCTTACCCAAAATTACCCTATCCACTTCCTCAATGTCCATAACTAGTAGATATCCAATGACAAGAGGGGTATGGGGTTAAAAGACCCCTTTGAGCACTATTATTCTTATTCCCCCCCATAATTTAACATATTTTGTGGAATATTGAATAAACTCTATTGATGTCTCATCCTGCCATTGGATTTATACTTTAACAGTGGTCAGTGGCACTATATATGAAATTCTCCTTACCAACATAACTAGTGAAAAATCAATCGATTTTGATCCAGTTTAATAGATCCTCCCCCTTGGCAACTCTACTTTAAATTACTCTTGTCAAAATAATTATAATGATGCTTCATAATCTCATTAGTCATTCCATATAACCATATAAAAGATACCACATGTTCTCCACTGAAATCATCTTTCAGGTTCCCCTTAGAAATAAGATATTAATTAATAACATAATATTACCTTTTCAGTTGAAATATATTAAATTGGGACTCAATCTCACATTTAATCCCATCCGTAAATTGTTTCTCCACCATGGACACATAACATGCTAATTCTAGTTTAAAGAATTACAGATCTAGAAAGTGACCATCATAGTCCATAAAAAACATACCCCCTATTTAACCTAAAACACTCCTTTGATCTCTCCTTCTTGATCTTCTTAGGGTAATATTTCCCCAAGATCTTATTTTCAATGTCTCTCCACATCATATTCTCTTGATTCTCATCCTGAGTCTGGATGTCCCACAGACCCTTCACCTAACCACATAACATATAAGAATCCATTTTAACTATCTTCTTAGTAGATGTCCTTATGTGGCTAAGAATAATTTGGATACACTCAATACAATACTCAGCTTCCTCAAGTCCGCCCTATCTCATAAATTTCCAAGGGTTCTAAAACTAGAGATCTTAGGAGAATTTACACATATTATTCATTTTTAGTATTTTGTTTCTCTCCATAAACTCTATAATATTAGAAAATTTATCATAGAACTGCTCTCCAGCTTCCTCAACTAGCACTGTTGGTTTCTCAGGTTCCACTACTGGTAGAGAATCGTCATTAGTATCCTCTTTCTATCCTCTCATCAAGAAACATCATAGAGGAATATCTTTACAATGACAAAAATTCATCTTAAGAAACATTGCAAAATATTAATATATTTTTATATGTTGGATTAAAAATGATCCATAACAATTCATTCCCCCAAACCCCGCTACATGGTCAAAACCATGGCACTATCACTACCCTTAACCATCAAATATCTATGTCATGGTTCAAAAAGGGTAAATAAATTCTCATTAATCAAGTTTCTCATTAAAAATTCATTTTTGGACATGATGCTTCATTTTACAACATTGAAGTTCACATATGGAACCTTTTAAATAATGTTTTGAGAAGAAATAAAATCACTTTCATATAAAAACCCATCTAAAAACATTATTTTTCTCGTATGTACATAAAAATGATTCATGTCACAATAATTAATATGTGTACGCAATGATTCATTCATACTCTACACTCATTCCATACTGGGCCAAGAGTCAAATGTCATGACATATTATAATGCAGTAACATCACACAACAAGTTCATATGTCATGGTATAATAATATCCAATCCTAGTAGAAACCAATAACAACTACAATCCTAGGATGGGTACATGGGTTTTCCCCAATACATGGGTTAGATACTTCAATTTATGAGCTCAGGACCAAGGCTCGATGCATCCTAGTATCCTGTCTACCATTCCCAAATAGTTAAAAAAACAAACCAAAAGAAAACTCCTCTTATACCACATTGTGACATCCCAACCTAGGTGTTAGACATCGGTTCCCCGAGATAGTTTTCCACAAGACCTTAGGATTGCCTCTCTATATGGAAAAGGAAACTAACTAGTATCAAGGGTGTAATATCGATCATAGGGTGACTATACCCTCTTTTTTAAGGTATTACAATAATGGAAAAAAATAAAAAATGGCCAAATGATATAACCATATCCCAAATAATACTAGTATCATATGATGAACGACATATGAATACAATATCCAAAAAAAATAGAAGTATAAATTACATGACAAAAATAAGTTCCTAGTGTCAAATTAAATACATAAAATAAATTAACTAACAACACTAAATGTGTCCCAACACAATTTTTTATTCTCAAATCTATGATCCATCCCAACTCAGCCATCTAAAATAGTGGTATTAAACTTATCCGATCATATAATCATTAAATCAATTTAGGCAACGATTAGGAATCCCGAGTAGGGCCTGAGAACAAATTAGTAGGCCACCCCCAATGATTTGTAAGATGAAAAGAAATCAATGACAATGTATGAGGTTTTATAAAGAATATATGTTATCCAATAAATTAAACAGTTTACATATATTCAATTATGGTTTATTTAACCGCATAAACCCCTAGGTTACTGATGACACCTGATCCTTCAATACCTTCTTTCTTCCATGCCTAATTCTAAACCGTAACACATATTAAATTAAAAAATAATTATAGATCATGGGATTTTATTATCCATTTAGTTTTAATTCAATATCTCGACCCCTTGTAAACATGGACTAATGAAAAAGATTTTGGCATAAAATCTATTTATAGAACCCCATGAGTATTTGGAACATCAGTCCCTACCCCACAACTCATTTACCAGTCAATCACTTATGGGTATTTGAAGCATAATTCTGTTTCCCACACTACTATATCAGTTAATCACATATAGGTATTTAGGGTATCCATCTGTTTCCCACGCCCATATCTCAATCAGCGTCTCATATATCAATTATATGACACCAATCATAGTTATTCAACATTAGCCCTATTTTTACCACTTAACTTCATCTATACCATCACAATTATGAAACAATCCTGGTTCAACATTTTTATCACATTGAATAAGACGATTAATTCACCATTAAACCATTTTTATTCATTTACATCACATAACCCATTAACCTATTAAGGCTATGTCATCCATCTTATATTTCATATTGTCCATTATTTTAGAAAAACGTTAATTTAATAATCACACAATCCCAATATCCCATAAATTCGAAAATAAAAACATTCAATTAGTTAATTAACCAATTAATTAATACAATTCTAGCAATTCCAATTGCTGAAACATCATCCCAATTCATTATCACATGAAAATTTAATTAAATGAGTTCAATATTTGATGTAATTTCTAATTCATGGAAATTTAAATTCTCAATTACATACACGAAACTAAATCAAGATTATTTGATTTTTAATTTTGAACTTATACACCATAATCATTGATGAACACTCGCCAATTGAAATCCCCAATTGAACCAAATCACCAAGATCAGGATGAAAAACAAGATATAGATCTGAATCCTAGATCAACGATCAATGCTATTAGATCCATGTAAACATAGATACATATCCATTTCTAAAAGTCTAAAAAATCTCTTAAATGTATGAGATAAATATGGGAGTAATGGGGGAAACCATAAATGATGATATTCTCTTACCGGAAGAGGTGAAAACCCAAAAATGGATCATAGATTCGTTAATAATTGAGGATAGAGTTCCTTGAAAATCATACAATATCATATAAAATATATAGTATTAAGTTTATGTCCAAGTAGGGGTGGTAAGTGATTAATATCAGGGAGTTTAGGATTTTATTTTAATTCATTGCTGGTTTAAATATCAACGCACATAGTTTCCGTTATGGGGAACAAATTTTTTCATAACTACTAACATAACCATGTGCCTCCTTCTAGGGGGTCAAATAGTTACTAATAAGTGGGTTAACCATCTATAAAAACATTTTTCTACAATGAAAATTTCCTATTTTTTGGATTACATTATCTTCTAGTATATGCACTCGGTTTTTAGGAAAATCACGCGCCAACTGTGCAATGCCCCTATTCTTCCAAAAAAATCTAAAAATTTCATCCCAAAACTCCCCTTGTAAAACCAAAAAAAATTAAACTGAAAACTTTTAAGAGTGTAACAAAAAATTATATTGAAAAATATCAATAAAAATGATGGGATATTACACCAAATATATTAGAAATATTAGAAAAACCTATCATGGGTTTCTCTAGCTCATCCAAAAGAAAGAGACACACCCTATTTTGAATCTCCCAAAGAGCCCTCAATGGAATCTAATTGTTCCTTTATATAAAATACACCCAAATAGGGAATCCATAACAAAAATACAACAGAAATTTGAATTCAAAATGGTCCTCATGAAAAAATAAAAAATAGGTGACCCTTTATAATGTTTTCTTAACACATGCCAAGATAAAAAATTACATATGATAATTCTAAATAGACAAATATAGAACCAATGATCAGTTCATCAGAAAATTAATGATGAGGTAATCCCTAATAGTCCTTTAGAATCATCCAAGAATCCTAACAATACCCTACTGTATCTACCATCCCACAATGTTATCCCAACTCAATGTATTCAGAAGCCTTGGACTCCAAACACATAAGCTAAACCTCAATTGCTATAACCTCATGAAATCAGTCCCAATATGTAGGGACAAACCAAGATCTCCTTAGAAAATTATATCCTGCCAAAAATAACTTTTTTAATAAAACCTAAAATAGATCATTAATGAACACTCAATCTAGGATGATCAATGAGGTCCAAACACTCACTTGGGCAATATAGCTCAAAACCCTAACCACAAACTAGGATTCTAAGACCAAATCTAATGAAAATCCTTATATAGAAATATAATAGTACAAAATAATATATAAGAATCCTCTAAATGAAAAAATCATCCCACTATCATGATCTATATAGAGAAACTCTAAAAATGGACTACCCATAAGTCCAATTCTGACTCTCAGGCACAAAAAACTAGAAAACACCCAAGCTAGAAAATTTACATGGTGTATACTTTTGAGTACATGGTATATAATCTCAAATATAGACATGGACGTATAGTTATTCATTTCTGGACTAGACAAGTGATCTTACTGTGTACTACTTAAAAGCCTTGTAATAGTGGGGTTTGAGAGTGTATTACTCCACAACCATTCACCCCTCACACGACCTGTCTTCCCATGTACATGGCCACATGGCCATGTCCTGCTACACAGGGTGTACCAAGAGTATATGGCTTGTACTACAAAAAACACTATCTACCCATAAACTCTATCTCTTGTAAATGTACATGGATAAGTAATTCTACATGGTGTGTATGTAAGGTACATGGTTTTTGAATAAAAATAATCTTCCCTAAATAAGATGAACATGTGGTATATGTTTATAAAACCACATATTGGGTATATTGGTTTCTCTCAATGAGAAGGGCTTGAAACTTCTTAAAATAATTGAATTTCCCGCAAAATATAAAAAAACAAGTAGGGGTCCCCAAATACCCAAATAGGAATTGAAACATATAAAACTAATATATAGTCCCTTTAGAGTGGAAAATGTAAAATTGGACTACCTCTTGGTTGAAATATATAAATTATTAAACTATATAGGTGCCACAAACCTGTAGTGCCTTGATCAACCTTTGGATGAGATCCCAGGTGATTCCACCTCTTTTCCTCTCCCAATCTTTTCCAGAGAATGAAAATGGGGAGCCCCAATGGTTTGCACTACAAGGAAAGGGAGAAAAAGAAAATTGGTAAATAGGAAAAATAAAAAGTAATAATAATTGAAAAATGAAAAAGAAAATAAAATGGGGTCTTGTCCCAACCCAGTTGATTTATGAAAGGTAATTCCTCGTCGATGGAAACCACCTTCATCCACAGAGACAGAATCTGTATATGATGATTCGTTTAGAATATTTGACCAAAAAACATGTCTAATGGAATTAATATTTTATTAATTAAATATTAAATATTTTATGAAAAGTTTAGCACCATGGATTTACACTAAACCCATTTCCTAGTGTAGATAATCCTTTTTGGGACTAATGGTGTTGTCCTAAAAATTATCCCCTATTATTTTACATGTAAAATTTCCAATTTACCTTGAAAACACATGGGAGAAAAAATGTTCAAATTTTTATAGATTTTCACAACCCGTGATGACATGGGTCGTAAAATATTTCAAATAAATCCTATAAAGGATAGTTAAACAAAAATAATCTTGAATAATGATGAGATTGTGAAGTAAACCATTACCACATTTATTACTTATGTATAATAATCCCCATAAAATAAAAAATAATCAAATGAAAATTTAAATATAATTATGATAAATTGATTTATGATATAACATATCAAAGGGGTAGTATATACACCACAAAGTGGAATATATGTTGAATATGATGTATATTTCATGGAAGTAAACGTGAGATTAGATACCCTTACATCAGGTTCAACTTACATCATATGTGTCCAAAAATCCTATATAAGAAATATCATTTCATTAAAAATATATTGAAAACCCATTATCATATATCATATATGATATAGGATTTATTTACAGTCTTTTATCCCCATTTGTTAAATAATTTATTGTCAAAATCACAATTTTGGGAGATGATTACTTCATTTTTATATATGTTTTAGTTTTTTTATTTTTGTTTCTTTTAATTTGATCATGGTTACAGGTTACTAATAATTTTATCCATGATAAAAATATCATATATATTCATTATATATGTATTTATTTTAATCAATTAATGCAATAGATATAATATTGATCAATCCATTCTGAAAGATGGTAAACCGTACATACACATGAAGGTTGTTTCCATTTTCCCCAACAGATGCATCAAAATGAAAACAAATATTAATTAATATTTTCATAATAATTATTATTTTATATATATAATTTATATTAATAATATACATCTCTGTTACGATTCTTGTAATTTTAAAATGAAAAACATTTCACATCCCTATTTTTAGGCGGTAGTCAATATGTACGCACGAGTGACATGTTTTTTTCCAACGTATTTATGGTTAAGAAGTTAGAGGTGATAATATATTTAAAAATTTAATTTTAAAAAATTATTATCATGTAAATAATTTAAATATAACCTAATTAACTTTTATGTAATGATTAAATAAAAAAATTCAGATCATTTTATGAGGCGGTAGTCCGTCATATACACAAGCGATGTTATCATACCCCCATAGAATGGAAAGTAAGTCTTTATATGTGATAAATTAATTCTATTGGTTTTATAATTTCATTAATATAATATATATATATATATATATATATTAAATTTATCATTATATCAGCACTTCATAAAGGTGTTCATGAAAAACAATTACATCCGTTTTTGAAGAGATAGTCAACTGTATATACGATCGACTATTTCATTTCCAATTTTATGGTTTTGGAAATGGATATAGGTTACTTAATTAAAATAGTAACATATATGTATATTTAAGATAATTATATAATTATATAAGCATATTTTAATATGGTTATAATATTGGGTAAGATGAAATAAAATAAATACACTCATTTAAGAATTTTACCTCTACTTCGTATTGCATGTTTATGTATATACATAAAGCCTTCTTAGAAGGGATTAATAATCAAAATATGGATCCTATTATGTGGGAAGGAAAATAATGAAGGAGTTTTTATAGGTATTAGAAAAACCAAAGGGTATTTATAGTGTGAGGATTAGAGGAGTGGGGACGGCCAATTATAACTGGGGGAGAGGATACAGATGGGATTTTTGAAAAGATAAAGTGACACCCACTTTTTTATCAAATCAAAAAGAAAAAAAATGGGTCATTACTAAACATTATAGGCTATATGGTCTAAATAAATCCATTAAATGGGTGTAGGAAATGTTTTAGGTCATTTTCAACCCTTATATTCTTGGTTTAACCCCCAATGAACATATATTTTACATTAACCTTGGGAATTAATTCTAACTATTCTCACTACTTATTATGGTAAAAAATAAAGTTTAAATTATTAAATAATATGTTTTTTTTATTTTAAAAAATTCTAAATCCATTTCTCGATGTAGAATTCTCAATAGTGACATAATTGAATTAAAAGTTAAACTACAGATATGAAGATAGAGTGATTTTACAATGAAAAAAATCTCATTAGTATAGAATTTTTTAACATAAATATTTAACTACAAATTTATTCCAAAAAAATAAATTAGTAAATTTTTAATATATTTTAACTAATTTTAATTTAAAAACAATTTTATAAATAATTTATCTTGGTAAAAAATTTCAAAGAAATAGAAATTTTCAATAGAAATCCCAATTTACACTATTCATTAAAAAAATATTATTTTATAAAAATTCATAAAAAATCGCCCAAAAAGAATTTTGAAATTTATATTTCAAAAATTAAATTTGATTTTTATGATTTTTTTAAAATTGTAATATTTTAATTTTATGATATCTACAAGATGAGAGACTAAAGCGCCTTTCAAAGAAATACATTTTTTTCATAATACATTTCTTTATCTTTCAGATGGTTATTATTTTATATAAATTAATATATAACCCTTCATTTGTTTTATAAATTTATAATACATATTATTTTAATTAATATATAACCATTAATTTATTTCATATGTGTCTGAAATACTATCAAATATGTTGTTACTCTTTTAAAATACCACGATGTTACATTATATACATAACATATTGTTCTCTAAACTAAATAAAAATCAAGGGTTTTTATTAAACTATAATAAAATTAATTGTATGGATACCATGTTAATCTATAATAGTATTTTATATCATCGTGTATGTAGGTTGTTAAACTGACCAAAACTTGAACACACATTGACTCGATCGATGAGTATGGTTAATGAGGTGTTTATTTTGACATAACATCATTATAATAGAGTATTAATAATATTATTTGGAAATAATTATAAGGGGGAAATATTTTCGAATATGTTTATATACTTTTTTGTCATCTATATGAAAAATGAAAAAATTCATCATATAGGGTATTGTTCACACATACACGATTTGAGATCTCATTTTTAAATGTCTGTTTGTAGGGGGGTGAAGCTGTATATTAAATTTAAACATAAGAAACATAATTTTTGTTAAATATATAATATTTATTCATACATTATATTATTATGATTATCCATGAATGGTTGTATTGAAGAATGGAAGATGTCACTTTATGAATGTGTTAGTCCGCAAAATGTACTGACAACGCTTTTATTTTTCTTAGCGAATGTGGAGGAATAAATAATGGTTATTCCATTAATATAATAAAATCTTATTTTAGTAAACATACATACAAATATATATATATGTAATTTTATATGTAAAAAATTTATTCTTATGAATAATATTTAGAATAAATAATTAAAAAGGACATAATATTTAGATGGAGACTTCTTATTTCCATGGGAATTTATGGGAAGTAATTGGCTTAGTAAATGTATACTTGAAAAAGAGGATTTTATTGTGGGATGGGGTTCGAGGAAAATTTAAACGGCGGGGTTTCAAGAAGTAGTTATAAAGAGTGGTTTGTGTTTGAAAGGGTGTAAGTGACCCCCTCTATGAGGGATGGAAATGAGTCTTTTGGGAACACCATTTACATTTTAATAATGGCATAAAACTATTTGATGGTAAATGGTTTTTATTGATAGAAATAATGGATTTTGTGGTGTCTCTAGGTTAATAAATTCTCCTATAAGGATTAACACATATTTTTTAAACATTTTTAAGGGGGTATACGATAAATTTTTATATTTTAATCTTATACCTTTACACTAGGTAACTAGTTTTTAACTAAGTGATTTTATGTTTTATTAAAAATGTATAATAAACCATATAAACAAATTTGGGTGCCAGGGAACTATGTTTGTCATCTATTTAATCTTATTCAATTTCTAAATATTAAAAAATTTAATTTTTAATAAAAAGCAATAATGATTAGATAAATTATTTTTTTGTTTAAAAATGATTTTTTAACAATTATGGATTATTAATCCTCTCTAGATTGGATTACCAAATTCATGTGTGTTAAGATATTTATTAATGTTTTTATGAATCATATAATTTTTTGTCCTTATTTATAGTAGGTGAAAATTATATTTTAATAAAACAATAATACAATTGAAATTTAAATATTTAATGTCCTGAAAATTCTAATTTGATAGTATCAATATTTATTTTAAACTTGGTCAATGTATGATTAAAATGAAATTTGGAATCTTGCCTTTGAAATAATCTTTTATGAGTAATAAAAATTATTGTATTTAATTATTCATTATTTTATTTATTATAACATATTATAATATTTTAAAATAACAATATAATTAATATCAATTTTATAGTAATAAATTTAATGTTATTTGGAGGGGAAAAGGTATATTTTTAAGGAAACAATTTTTTCTAAAAACATGTTTTTTCCTAAAAAACATCATATTTATCCATATTAATTAATTGAAAAATCATTAACCATGAATGATTAAAATTAAATTTTTATATTATATATCTTACTATATAAATTTAAGTATATGTAATGATGATTACTACTCATATAGGTAATATAAGATCATGCAATGCTTAAAAAATCATTTCTTGAAAAAACCAAATTCAAATTTTTTCGGGTTTATTTTTAAATTAAATGTCCTTGATTTTGTGAGTTCAATTTTTAAATATTCATTATATATTTTGAATCATCATAATTAGTTATTGGTAATAATTTGAACTACTAATTATAATGAATTTTAATAACAGTAAAAATTATTTTCTTCCGTTATAGTTAAAATGGGTTTACCAGGGATTAAATCCAAAAATGAGGTTATTTTTTCAAATTAAAAAATTTTAAATAATAATTAATGGATAAATAAAAACCTTATCCTTTTATAAAATAAAATATAATTTCATTTTAAATCATTTTTCTTGTGAATGACTTCATTATTTTGATTTCTTTTGGGAAATTTTCAAGTGGTTTCAAAGAAGGCCTACATCCCTACTTATATATGGAAACCTACTCCCAAAACATTTTTACACCTATAAAGACATATACATTAAAAATAATATGAAAAAATATCTAAAAAACCTTATCCACATTTTAGAAGTTATGGTCTTCTAAAAAGACCAATCTTGGGGTCATTAATAAGAGATCCTAAGGAGGTTCCTCTAAGAGAAAGTAATCATCTTCTCCATGATCATTATTTTTAAGCATTCTTTTACTAAATTTAATTTTGTCATAATAGTTTAAATATAATAAAACAATAATATCCCATATAATTATATAAATTATGATGATTACATAATAATTATCGACCTTCTCTTCCATTAAATGGGAAAAAAGTAATCATTTGTGTGTACGACATACTACTTCCTGACGAAACAATTTATTTATTTTTCCTTTAGTAAATCACATGCATGGTAATATTTATAGAAACAATGAATATAATTTATACTTATAAATTTATATTAATTCATAAAAACTAATCTATCTTCCACTTCATTACCCTTTCACACATTAAGGGATTAATATCATTACTTGTGCATATATAAAACCTATCATCTCCATGAAGGGATGTGAATAATTTTTTGATAAAATTTAGGATTGATTATAAAATTTTATAAAAAACATGATCTTTGTAACATCATTATCAATCAATAAGTTATGCAACTATACCCTATTCACATGAATCATAACTTCCATGAAATGACATGCACGAGAAAATAAAGCAGTTACCACCCAAAACAATTGTAATAATGAAATATTGTTAATGGACATGTGGTAAGATTTATAATATTATCATATATAATATTATAAATACTAATATGGTTCTTTCATAAATTAATAACATTATTATACCCATTATAAGGTAGGTTAGAGGGCATTCAACTAAAGGGAAGCATGAGGTAAGGGACTTCATCTCAATTTCATTTCATTGAGGCGTATTTAATTGATATGCACTTTATTTATTTTATATAGTGTATGTACTGTCCCATTTTTATATTATTTCATGGAAAGATTATAAATAATGGTATTTAAAGATTCAATTCATTTTACGTCATCTAAGGGGTTATATTTTAAGGTAACCATGTGGTAAGGAATTCCATGAAAAAAATTCTTTTCATAGGGTTGTATTACATGTTCACTATCATTGATATTATTTGAATATATATATAGACCCAATATTTTCCTTTTAATACACTGAAATATTTATATATAAATATTTTTAGATCTAGGAGCTAATATATCATTTGATTTTTAGGCCCGATGTTCACATAATTAATTTTATAATAATATTAAATATAATTTATAATGTGCCCCTGTGTTTAGTTAAAGAAGACCAGATAACTATTAAATGGTTGATTGGATTAGAAACATGAGACCATGGTTGTTTTTTGAAACATATTTATTTCTCTATGCTTAACATAAAATTATTTTTCAAGGTATTTTCTGACCCCTCGCTCATTGGGGGTGTTTTCAGTTGATTCATATAAATAAATAACAAAATAAATTAAATTCATTTGAATGAAAGTGATTTCTACAAAAATATTATTAAATAAAATTTTCTAGGGTTGGCCTCACAATTAATATAATCTTTCAGAAATAAATTTACTCCCCACCATTTAGTGAATTGAGATGAAAGATGATTAAATTTCATCTCAGATCAAATAATGATGCAATGAACCCATCAACTTTTTCCAATCATTGTGGGATAACATTTTTAACCAATGATCAATAAAAAACAATGGTAGAAAACATTTTTTATGTTTTTCTGACTTTTTTATTAAAATATTGAGTTTATCTTTATTTCATCATCAATACAATTCTTTTTATATCCTTTTCATGAGCCGAAGTACCTAATTTTATATTGTTTAATCAATGTTATAACCCTTGTTCCTCGTTCTTGATCACATGAAAACAAAGCTTGGCCAACGATATTTAGAACAATGGATTATTGTGATTTTATCCCTCAATTATTCATGTTCATTACCATTTATATCCCCAAAATCATGGCTCAACATTTTTATGTGGTAACAAGATCGATCGACCCCCCAGATTCACGGTGTAGGACGATGTGACAACAGTTTGGTGAGAGAAATAGAGATATTAAATCGTTGCAGTATAGGGATGGTCAATCTATTAGTTTATGATATAAGATATAAGATATAATATGTGAGATATTTGATATTATATATAATATATAAGTTAAAGGATATAAGATAGGATATATAATATATGGGTTATGATATATGTGATATAGGATATAATATACAAGATGTGAGATATGAGATATGAGAAATAAATATTGGTCAACAATGAATTCATTTGTTTTATATTTTATCCTAAGATTTCTATTTGAATAACCGATAGTGACACCATGATCTTAGAATTGATACAATCATTTTAATATTGATTTGGGATACCTTTTATATACTAATTCATTAGATCAATGAAGCACTCAATAATAATAATGTTATAATTATTGTTGAATTTTGTATCCAACGTGTCTCCCTCATACAATTTCGGAATGATCCACTATCTATGACAATGTGACCCTGGAATTTAGTAGGATGTTTGAATACCAATATCAGGTATTTATTTTGGACTCATCGGTTAGGCTCTTGAGATTCCATTTGGGAAAGATGCAATGAAATGGGACTTTTTCACTAGGTATCTGACTGAGGCAAGTGAAAAGCCTATCATGAGAGTTTTTTCACAAAATAATTGGTCATTCGATCCGTTATACATTTTGAGATATGATGTTAGATTTTAAAATAATTATGAGCTGAGACGACACCAGATGATGGTAGCGATCATACATGATCAACATAGCTTTATGGGTGTACCCTCCACCAGGGATGAGCTGTGACATTTCTCGATGATATTTCTGAGTTACCCCTTGATAAAGAGGGGTCATGGAGTTCCTATATGTTCTCTAATTACCCTCCAATAGTTCTGGGTTGTGGTTTTCCCAAATAATCTTTTCAAGTTACCATCTAGTAGGTATGGGTAGTGGAGTTCCTCAACAACCTTACTGAGTTTACCCTCCAGTAGTGCTTGGAAGTGAAGTTCCCCCATGACCTTATAAAGTGGTACCCCCTTATAAGAATAAGAAATGGATCTCCTTTGTGACTATTTGAGTAGGACTTTCCTATCATACTAGGAAATGTGATCCTTAGAATTTGTGGCCCCTTGATTGTGAGACACAATGAAAAGACTTGGATTGATGTGGCTTTGGACTCACAATGAAGAGGGATTATTCCACATCGAGATATGTTCTTGAGTTGCAACAAAAAATTATGCAGTAAATTCAATACAACAAAAAGTGGATAGTATGACAGTGTGGTGATTGATTACCTTAGACTTGTGTGTTTAGGGAATATAGGTGAATTTTTGGGCATCATTTATGGAATTATTTTGTAACTATGAGAGACTCTTCTTCTTGGTCTAAGTGATGATATGAAAATCCCCTTACTCTCATGTTTGGTATCTTTGACTGAGAATATATATATTATTTCTTCTAGACTCACAAATTTTCTTAGGATACTCTCCTTCCAGGTGAGGGGAAAACATGTAGGGCATGAAACAAGCCTTCCATGTCTAGTATCTCTGTGTTATTGGAGTCTACTATCCAGATATAGGTGTATACGTCTCGATGGGTAGTTTATCAAATGAATTTTTTAGCCACTTATTATCGGATGGCCTTAATTTTAGTCTCTTATTGAGTTGAGAGGTACTCTTTCACTGTACCATATTCTATCCACATCTCCCCAATTCAGTTGTATATATTTCTTCTCCCCCTACACCCCTTTTGGTCTGTTCTACTAGATATGTATAT
Source organism: Viscum album (assembly GCA_963277665.1). Lineage (NCBI taxonomy): Eukaryota > Viridiplantae > Streptophyta > Magnoliopsida > Santalales > Viscaceae > Viscum > Viscum album. Next base: position 413,814,564 of record OY728132.1, read on the forward strand.
ACTCACCCCTTCATGAGCTATTCTTACACATGTCATGTCTTTTTAATATAATGGAAAAGTCGACCATGACTTCATTGGTGCATAAGGATATTGTGTTCTTGGACCACGTATGGTGGTCATAGCTTGGGATACATGAGCGGGACCCTCTTTCAGCAGTTTACATTCCAATTGTTTTATAGGTTGTGGCACATTTCTGGTTGGGAATTTATTTTCCCATTCCAATTCACTTTATTGTACTATATATTTTTACTATCTAGAGGTTCATGCATAATTATTTTATTTTATATCATCGTAGCATATTTTACACTTTTCCTTTTCACTTTTTAATGAGTTCGTTGTGTGTGTTCATATATGTAATTAGAATAAGGCCTCTCTGTGATTATTTGTTCCTTCAGTGCTTGTATCCACACATTATCCTACAGAGGTGGTATTGAGGTAGTTGCAGCTTGAGCCCCTACATGGTTTGGGTCATGACAGATTGGGATTAGTGTAAGTTCATTCCATGGGATGTTATTTAGATGTATCTACTAGAAGAAGATGAATTGGGTTTAGGGTAATACTATCAAAGTGTCTCATGTGAACCTTTTAGGCCATGGAGACCCATGATGGTATAGGTGGATGATGTATCAATTCACCAGGTTCATGAATAACTTCTTATAAACTCAGTATGCTGAGACATTTGTTGCAAGGAATAATGGTGCATGGATCATATTGGATTGAGTCGGTGACTATCCTTCTTGAGTCAGGTCCTTATTATTTTGAATATATATATATATATATAATCTCATTAGGCCACGGTACTCTTTGAAAATTTTAAGGATGGATCTGCAATGATATCCAGCTAGGACACTAGCTCTAGTTCATAAAGAATACCCTATGAGTGACGATTCCTCAGTTGATGGTCTATTATAATTTCCCCTTCCTCTAGGTGGGAAGATAGAAGAACCTACACATAATGAGAATTAGATCATACTAGGATAGTAAAATGAGGATGAACATAGTATCAGTAAGCTCTCTAAGATTTAGCATTAGAGATTACTAAAGGTTCCATAGAAATACAAATACTCAAGAAGAAGAGGATTGGATAGAGTTGGTGGTCTATATATTTAGGCTTGTCTAGAACATGACAGAACAATAGGTGGATTTGGAAACCATCCTTTTCTACAAGGTAAATAGATTTTGGTGAATCCTGGTTACCCAGATTCATGATAGTTTAACAATCTCATGTGATGACTTCTAGAATTTGATTCGGAAGGAGTGTTACCCCTCCTGATTAAAATCATTTCTAATCTAAGAGAATCTAGAATTTCATTAGGGAGGGATAAATGTGGTTGAGTATGTGTTTATGTTCATAGACCTTATGTGATACTCTCTTGATATGATCAGGGATGAATACCTTAAAACATGGAATATTGAGTGGGGACTCATTCAAGAGATATGTTCTAGTATAGTTTAATTGTGCATGCATGTCTATGTTTGGGTACTAGAGGTGGTGACAGTGATAGAGGGATTTATATTTGAGGGATGAAACACAGGTGGAGCTAGTATTGGGAATTGTCGAGATTAGTCATCTACAACTTCTAGAAAGTGCAAACAGATTAGATCTCGGTGCATGAGGCACTTTTATTTGCAGGCTCAGGGATGCATTTGTATAGTGAAGAGGCAGTACAGAGGACCAGGGATGCTCCAGGAGGGAATACTATTTTCTTGTGGTGGGTACAATCACATGTATGAGACTACCTAACTATAGATGCTGAGTAGCCAATATAGATAGCTGATGGACCACCACAGGAGAGGCAGTACCATGATTTGGGATCCTCCAAGCATATACAGTGTGGTCTCCATAGAGGTGGAGGTGGAATAAGAGATGGGGTAGCTATAGGTGGATGATGATTTTATTAAGTCCTTCAACCACCTCCACTTGAATGATGACATCTGAGTCATAGAGTTGGTGGCAAGGGCCGCAAATCGTAGCAAGTTTTGGATGTCTTCGATCTCGCATCACACAAGTTGTTTAATGGTTCAATATATATTTATTATACTATTGACTTAGTATTAGTATACATATGTACCATTAATTATATTATCATGATACTCCTAATGTGGGAGTTGGATGTCCTAGTTGAGGTTCTAGAACATGAGCTTCGATATGAGGTTTCTTCTGGGAACAATACTTCTAGGTCTTTCATTTTTCGGTATTTTGTCATATAATATATAGAAGAGAGTTACATGTATGAAATATTTTATCACTATTGAACCAATTATATTATCATAGGAATGGATTTGTTGTCAATGGTACAAGTACATATTGGTTATTATCATAGAAAATTTATATTCCTAGGCACTGATAGGACATGATTCTTCTTATCTAGTGAGAGATATATCATAGAAGGGAAAGTGGGTTCAATGAAAAAGAATCTTAAAATCATCCCACATCAATCAGAAAGTGTATCCCTTTGTTCACTATGCTCTATAGGTATCTAGTTTCCTTCATGTATAGTGGATTATATGAACATATTCACCGAAGACATTCTGAGACTACCTATGTGGTGGGAGATAGCGTTTTTCATTGACTAACATCCTGAAGCTGCCTCAATATCTTCTATAATATATCAGATGGAACCTACTGAGCTTCAGGGGAAACGACATCAGTTGGTGGTCCTTTGTGAGAAAGGATACATTAGATCCAATGTGTCCCCCTATGTAGTTCCAGATTTTTCTTGAAAATGGTGAAATGGAACTTATAATTTTTTATGGCTTTTCATCACATGAATATGGACCTGATAAAGAAAAATTACCCCTTGTCGAGAATTTATGACCTCACTGATCAATTGTGAGGTGCGAGATTTTTCTCAATGGTCAAAGTCATATTCTGCTACCACTAATAGAGGGATATCGAGGATGGAATTCTATGTTTATCATTACAAAATTTCTACGAACACATTGAATTTCTTGTGATTCCCTTTGGTGTGACAAATTCTCCCAATGTGTTTATGGAATTGATGAACTAGGTCTTCTAGCTATACTTTGACTAGTTTTTTTCCTTCATTGATGACATACTTGTATAATCATCAACAAAGGGGGAGCATATAGAAAACATTAGGATGGTCCTAGAAATTATTTAAGATCACCATCTTTATGGAAAGCTCTAGAAGTGATAGTTCTAGATACATGCGGTTTTCATTCTATGGAATGAAATTTATGAACATGGTTATCCCATGGATCCTGTAAGGGTTGAAGCATTTATTACTTGGGATTCACCAAATAATGTGTCAAATATATAGAGTTTCATTAGATTGGAAGGTTACTAATGGTGGTTTGTAGTATAATTCTCTAGAATCAAAAACAATTTGACCACCTTGATGTAGAAAGAGCAGTTGTTTACCTGGTCTTTGTAGTGCTATATGGCCTTTGAGGAGTTGAGGAAGAGGCTGATCTGTGCTCCAGTGTTGAGACTACCAGAGAAGGTTGTGGAGTTCTTCATATACAGATATTCTTTAGGATGTGGTCTTGGTTTTAGGATAACGCAACAACTTGAATTTATCTCATAAATGTTGAGGTAGTTGATACCCCATGAGATGAACTATGCAACTCATGACCAAGATATGGTTGTAGTAGTCTTCACCATGAAGATGTTGAGACACTGCCATATGGGAAAGTGCATTGTGGTTTACTCAAACCACCAGAGTCTCAGGTAAATATTTAGATACAGTGACATGACCCAAAGATAGTGGTGCTGGTTGGAGTTCTTGCATAATTATGACATTGACATAGTCTATACTCAAGGGAAGGGAAAAATTCCGGCTGATTCCCTTAGTATGAATTCCAAGGCTTTCTTAGTGTATGAATTATCGGAGAAGTTAGCTTCCCTATAGATGATCCTAGTGGATCAGGAGGGTAAAACTATTACTTAATTTATGTTTTTGTCTCCATAAATCATTGAGAATTTAAGAGATTCTGATCTAGGAGACATCAACTATGAGGTCTTACATGATTAGATATCATTTGGATATGAACCGTATATATATTTTGAAGGAGGAAATAATGTTATGTTGTTCAAGGGGTGAACAGTTGGTCCTTTCATGATGCAGTGGGAGGTGATATGGGAGTTCCACACTTCTCCCATTTCTGTACATATTGAGATGGTGAAGTTGTATAGTGACCTTCAATTGTAGTTTTGGTGGTGTGACAGGAGACAACGTGTAGCTAAGTTCATCTCACAGTGCCTTGCATGTCAGTAGGTGATTATTGAGTACTATGTTACTACTGGTTTGTTGTAGCCCCTTATAATCCGGACGTATATGTGGAATGTCATATCCATGGGCCTTGTCAAAGGGCTTCCACGCACAAATAAGGGACACAATTCCATATGGGTGATAGTTGACTTACTCATGAAGTCTTTTCATTTACTTTCTATATGGGAACAAATTTTAGTGGAGAGTTTCAGGCTGTTGTATGTACGAGAAATTGTTTTCCATATAGGGTAACATCTTTAATTTTCACTAATTGTGATATGAAATTTATGTCAAGTTTGTAGTGAGGCCAGCAGGAGACATTTGGGACCCAAGTGTGGATGAGTACAAACTCTTATTCGCAGACTGATGGGTAGACAGAGTGGATTATCTAGGTGCTAGAGGATATGCCGAGGGCTTTCATTATGAACAAAAATCGATTCTTGGAGGATCACCATACCTGGATTGTATATATGTAAAACAATATCTACCAATATACCATTGAAATTAAAACTTTTGAGTCCCAATACCTAAGATCAGGCAGGTCACCCATTTTCTGAAAAATGGATGGCGAGACATCACTTGTGGGACAAGAGTTGGTGTAGAAAACATTATAGAAATCCCAGGTCATCTTAGAGTGGATGAGGATGATGCAGAGAAAGTAGAAATCCTACACAAACCACAATTTTAGGTCCTTGGAGTCTGAGTAGGGAGACTGAGTTTTCTTGTGATTCTCTCCAGGATGAAGATTGCAGGGGTTCAAAGAGGGAGTAAATCTTTCCTTAAGGTTCATTGAGCCATTTGATATGGACAATAAAGGACCCTATGTGAATGTACCATCCCTTTTTTATGTTTTATGGATGCAAAAAATATGTAAGAGAGTTCCTACGAGTGGGAGTTCCTAGTGCATGATCATTATATTGAGATATATTACTAGATTATTCATTATGAGGATTAAAATTTTGATGAAGGGAATGATGTGGAGACCAAATTTATTACTTGCAATACTTTGAAATATTTATTTATATATTTACAGAGCTAGGAATTGAGATGAAATTTAATTCTGAGACCCTGTATAAGTGGAATAAATTTTATTAAATTATTAAATATATTTCATACTACGCATGTTCTTATTAAATGAAAATAAGATAACCGTTAAATTTTTTACCGGATTGGAAATCTAGGACCACAGTTAGGTCCCGAACATTGTGGTTTCCCTAGGTTCCACATAAAATTAGTTGGTTCTAGAGGTTCAAAACCCTCACTCCCAGGTAGCGCATTAAGTGGATTAATTTAATTTAATTAATTAATTAATTAAATTATTTTCCCCAAATATGATTTATATAAATATATCTTCAATGGAAACCAATGATGATGGAATTTCAGATCATATCAGACCAGGATGCAATGAATGCATTAGCTTCTTATAATCCTTATATGATCACACTCTTCACCAACGACTGATCGGAAATAGAAGTATAACTCATCTTTTGGTGTTTTTATGCCTTTTTGTTATGATTTTTAGTATATAATTATTCCTTCATAGATATGTGACTTTTTATAGAGTTATCATGATCCAATGTTCCAAATTTCATATTGATTAATTGAAGTTCTAACCCTAGTGCACCATTATTTATCACCATTGAAAAACACTTGGTCAGTGATGCTTAAAACATTTATTCAGGCTGATTATATCTAGTAATTATTTTTATTCTTCACCAATTATGTGATTTCAGTCTTGGATAAAAAAATTTGGGTGGCACCAAGCTCGATCGGTCTCACAGATTCAAAACAGATCGGCTTAGTGACAAAAGTTTTGTGAGAGAAGCATAGATCTGGAATAATTAAGGGACATGGATGCTTGTTCTGTAGGTTTAAAATATAAGATATAATATATAATATATGAGATATGAGATTTCATATATGATATACAACATACAAGATATGAGATATGAGATATGAGATATAAGATATAAGATATGCGATATGATATATAGTATATAAGATTCAATATATGAGATATGAGATATAATTCCTGGTAAAATAATCTTATATTTGTTTACATCATTGAACAGAGGTATATGTTTGATGAATTTCCAATGAAAATGTGATCTTATAATTGAGAGGTCCTATTTATGAATGATGTTGGATACCTTTTTTAGACTCATTCCTTGGGTAAATTAATCACCCAATAATAATAAAATTATTATTATTTTGGAATATTGTATTAGGCTTTTCTAACTCATTCTGTGTTATAATTAAAAATAATCTATGATGATGTGACCCTAGAATTTAGGCTTACATTTCCTGTCCAATATCTAGAATTTAATTTAGACTCACAGCTTCGGTCCAGAAGACACAATTTGAACATGATGTAGTGAAATGTGGCCTTTTAACCAGTTGTTTGATTGAGGAAAGTTAATAGACTATCTCAAGAGTTTTTTTTGTAGAATGTGATGGTTCTGTCCATTGTGGATTTTGAGATATGATGCATGAAATTCCAATCATCATATAATGATAGGACACCCAATGATTTCATTGATCATATAAAATATCCTAAACATATCATGCTTACCCTCAAGTAGGGTTTTCGTTCCCCGATGATCTTTCTGAGTTACCCTCCAAAATGTCTGGGTAGTATAGTTCCTCGACATTCTAGTCTTACCCACTAGTAGGTATGGGATGTGGAATTACCAGATTATAATTACGAGTTTCCCTCCAATAGGGATGTACAGTTGAGTTCTTCAACTTTTCCTCCTTAAACCTCTAGCAGGACTAGGTAGTGGATTTCCTCATAGACATTACCATGATTACCCTCTTGTAGAAAACATCTATGGAGTTCCCTGACGACCTTCTTAAGTGGCACCCTCCAATAGGACTGGTCTGTGGAGTTTCTTAGTGACTATAAGAGTAGGACCCTCCTATTATTCCACGACATAAGATCCTTAACATTAATTTGTAGACCCAAAATTATGTGGAATATTGAAGAGATGTGGTTTGACATGGATTTGGACTCACAATGAAGAGGGAAACTTTTTCCAATGAGATGTTTTCTTGTGATATGAACTAAAACTGTGCTGGTGAGTCAATGATAAGAAAAGAGAATAGTATCATGGCATGGTGATTGAGCCCCTTAGACTTGTGGGTTCCGGGGAGATGTGTGAGATGTGAGGCATCATTGATTGACTTATTTTTGAAATATTTGTGACTCTTCTTCTTGGGATGAGCTATGAGATGGAGATCCCCTATCTCTCTCATTTGTGATTTTATGAATGAACTTATATATATATTCTTACTTTTGGAATCACACTTTATTCTTGGATACTCTCCTTCAGTATAGGCGAAGAAACGTAGGGTATTCCATATTCTTTCGGTGTATACGTTCTCATTGTTGGACTACTATACTCTCTTACTATAGGAAGAAATGACTCAATGGATAGTTCAACTACTCACTATGATTATCACATTATTCGTGGACGATCTTACAGTCACTCCATTTTGGGGTTGAGTGGTACACTTTCACTATGCATTTCTATCTAATGATTCCCTATTAATTTTTATCTCATACTTTCTCCCCTTCACCCCATTGGAGGAATTATAATAGGTATGTATATATTCACCCCAACATGGGTTTTTCCCACACGTGTCATGTAATTTGATAAATATGGACAAGTAGACTATGAATTCAGAGGACCATAAGGATATAGGATGTTTAGACTACTTACAATGGTCGTAGAATTGCATATTGTAGTTGGAATCTCTTTCAGCTATTAACATTCTAGTTTTCTATTAGGTTGGGACACATTTTAGTTTGGGTATGTATTTTCCCCTTCACATTTAGTTTACACTACTATACTTTTGTAATGTCTATAAGTTCATGGATTCCTTCTTTATTTTATAAAAGTGTTTCATGGTTTCCTCTTTACCTCTTCAGTTTTGAATTTTTTTTGGTTGTATATGTGTGTATATGTACTTCAACAATGGCCTCATCCTTTTAGTTGGGCTTTCAACACTTTTTCCCACCCTTTGACTATAAAGGTTGAATTGGGGTAGTTGAAGCTTGAGAACATGTCTAGGTCGGGTCATGATAATATGTGTGTAATGTATTTTGATTATTAATGGTTTTATCTACAAATTTTATGTGTATTTAAATTTGATACACATAATAAACTAATTGATTAACCCACTATTAAATGTTATGAACTTTTTAATGTATTTCATTTCAATTTCAATTATGTTGAATAATATTGGTTATTATTCACATATTCTCTTTTATGTGGTGTATATATTTCCCATTGGATGTATTTAAAAATAATAACTATTAAATAGTGACGGTTAATGTTTAAATTCATATTAATTCTTTGAATTGTTTACAATTCAAAATTTAACAAACTGATAAGAATCTAATTTACAGTCCCACTCTCTTAAGGGATTTATTTTCCATTCACTAAAGGAATTTCATCATTTAACTTTAATTAGAACCGATAATTTTATTATATAATTAATATTTATTTATACTGCATATTTTCTTCCAAAGTTTCCTTTCTTTGGTACTTGAATCATTTAAATAAACGTTTAAAAGAATGACCAATTTTATTTATCCTTTATACCAGATATATTTTTATTCCATTTCCTTTATTTTAAATATTGTTTTAAAATAGTACTTCTATTTATTGAAATGATTTCTTAAAGAAATTTTAATTTATCCATGAAATTTATAATGTTTTATAATGGAATCATTCTGATATTTTTAAATATGGATGTTTTTGAATTTCATTACAAAAAAGGCAAGAGGAATGTTTTTTAATTTATATGATGATAATAGACAACCCCACCACAATAATCATTTCATAAAATCTAGATTCTTGTAAATTTAATAAATAGTTTTATAAAGGAAACTCTTTTATGGAAGAATATTTTATTATTTCATTTAAATTACTTTTATTCATCCAAGAGACATGATTTTATTATAAACCTATATTCTTGATGAACCTATGGTAATACATTTTATTTAATTAAATTTGTGATCATTAACATTCTCTTGAAACATTCAATTTATTATGATCATTTAACATTTCATTTATATTGAATATGCATATTATTTATCATGGATATGCTTATTTTTTAAGTCATGTATCATTTCCACATATGTTGTTATACCTTGAACAATATTCGATTGACAGTGGAAGTATTGATATTCTATATTATTTATTCAATACAGAAATTTGTTAATAAATCATACTGTCAATTAATTAATGTAATCATTCAATATATGAGGAATAAATTATACATTCAAAACTAGGTGGGGACCATAATTATATTGAACATCGATGCATAAAAAAATATCATGATACAAATATATTGGTCAAATTAAATTGGGATTTACCCATAGTTCTAAATTATCAATGTGAAAGGTGTAAACAATATAGTTATCATGATAAATGAGATAATGAAATTTAATATAAATAATTGTCTTTTATTGGGACTTTAGTTGTTCTTATCTATGAAATTTTTTCATTTATATTATCCATGGATTCATTTCATGATCAATTTATTGATTACATGACAAGTGTTTTTAGTTATTTACCATTCCATTTTGAGTGTTCCATATTTAATCCGGATAAATTCCATTATACATTAACATTAATTATAATTTAAGATCACCATTATTTTTTTTCTTCCCCCAAGATATGAATAATAATCTTTGAATGAGTTCAAGAATACAAAATTCTTTCCATTACTCTGCTTCATATTTTATTTCCAATGTAAAATGGGTTCCAAGAATGTGTCTATCTCTACAAGAGTACTAAACTGTTTGGTTATTTAGTATTGGACCCTTGGTATCTATGCTATTTTAATAAATTATATACCGACTTTGGGTTACTAGAGTCAGGGTTACTACTGTTGGTATTAATATAAATTTAGTGGAATCATTGGTAATTATATTTTGGAACATGTAGATTAATAACATAACCCTATGACAGACTTTAAAGAAATGTGAAATTGTAAAATAATGTAAAATGTTTTTGTTAAAGAACATATTATTTGGTTTTTTCATGAAATTACATCCCTCCCATAATTTCAAAAGTGTATGTGCCTCTAGAATAGTTGTACCTAGGGGAAATAAATTAAAAAATGGTGCATTGGTAATAGACTGAATTATCACTTGCTGCACAATAATGGTCATGTCTATGTACCATGTTAGATACTCATGGGGATTATTCTTTAGATAATTCATATTTTATTCAAAAATAATAATTAATAATTTGAAAATATTTAAAGATACTCCCATTGAAACCATGTTTAATATTCTAAGATTAACAATGCCTAAATTTTCAATTTATGTTAAGTGTTACACTATTCATAAAATTCTATGGTATGATTTAAAATTTATAATTTATTGATATAATTTAGTATATTCAATTGCCTAGAAATTGTCCTTATAAAAAATAATTGTATCCAAAGTAATGGTGAATATTGATATTTCATTACCTAGAAAGGTTGTGTAACTAGAATTGAAACTGAACTGATCATGAATATATTAGGGTATCATACTCATGTTATGATGAAAAACCTTTCTTGAATGGATCAAACTATTATTACACAATGTTATTTTCTTATCTTGGACCACATTATGGGATTTAAAACCACATCCTTTTATGCGACTACTAATATTACGGTAGCCAATCAATGTATTAACTCCCTTGAAAAGATATTTCTGGAATTGAGATGTGATGAAATGGAAAAGTTTAAAATTTTTAGTATATTGTCTAAATGGAGATTCTTATAAATGGTGGTAATAAATATATAATAATAAGAAGGCATTTGAAATAGAACGCATGGAAATGGAAAAATTTTTGTATCATTAATGAAAAAAAATTCCATCATAAGTAAATAACTAAAATCAAGAGATTGTTCCTTACTGACTAAAAACTAACATTTTATTACATTTGAAAATACAAACTAATACAAGAAAATCACGGAGGACGAAAAAAGTGCAATCCCAAAGTATCATTAATCACAAAATTTAACCCCTCACTAGAAAAAGAACCTTTATTAAAGAAAAAGGACATACTTGGATTGGTTGCATCTATGGACGCCATGAACACTACCACCTGATTCCCTTCCCGCCATGTATGATTTATATCAATAGAGTTTCCCAAAATCTTCTTGCATTATCTGATGATATAAACACTATACCACAGAATGTGACCTGAACCTGCTAATGATTTCCATAGCATTAAAGAGTCTGTTTCCACCACTTTAAGATTTATATCCCACTGCCCGCACGACTACAAACCAGTGAGCATAGCTTGCGCTTCAGCCTGGAAAACATCACCCCTGCCATAGAAAGCCGAAAATGCTGCAATAACAGACCCTGCACAGTTCCGATTGACCCCGCAACCCCTCCTATCCTCCCCTACAAGATATCCATCTGTGTGGAGTTTTAGTCCAAATTGGAGTGGATACCAGCATACCCAGTGCCCACGGCCCAACACCATGCCTCAGCTGGACAGTAAAAAACCAGGCAGCTTGGCTTTCATCGAAGGCACATCATGGATGCTAGTACACACCCGAACCAAGTCCGGCAACAAGTTTTGAATTTTAAAAGTAATTCTTGCCTGGGTACCATTGAATTTTTTTTGTCGTGCCTCATTTATTGCTCTCCAAAGGGTCCAACATCCTACTAAAACCAAAACAGATTGGGCCTTCCATTCAGGTTAGTGATTTCCCGCCCCTTGAAAACATTCACTTAAGAAGAGTTCCACCATCCCTCCCTGTCCGTTCCACCCCATGAAAGCACAAACCAGCGACCAGATCCATCTATCCCATTCACTTTCTAAAAACAAGTTCCCTAATGATTCTTTTTTGGGCTCCCAGTAACACCAACACCTGTAGGAAAAGTTAAACACCCATACGCTTAATGCTACCATCAATACGAAAGGTGTGGTTCCTTACCTGCCATAAAAAGAAATTTAAATTTTAAGGGACCTATTTTCACCACATAGTCTCCAAACCAGTATCAACATCATTTGAATCCCTCCTCACCCGATCAAAATCATTTAAAGAAAACACACCTGACGAACAACCTGTAGAAATGAGATTATCATGCTCATCGTTGATAACAATGCTATTGAAAACAACCCTTTTACTATCATCCAAAATGGCCATAATAAAACCATAATTCCCGCTAGCCTCTCAGAATGATATAATCGATGTAAGGTAGCTTGGAAACCACAACCTCCCAGCCCCCAATCTTGCAGCCAGAAATTAATGTCACCACTTCCCACTATCCACCTAGAGTGTTGATGTTAGACCAACAGGTAAGGGTGAATCAGTTTCAAAATCATAGAGTGTAGTAATATCTTCTCATCCACATTAAATCAATACTTTCCCTTCATTGTCTTACCCCAAATTTTTCTTCCATTCATATCCTCCCATACATGTTCAACATGCAGACGTTGCATGGTCAAAGAAACACTCCTCATATTAATGCCCCCATATGAGAGGGGTTTTTCTAGATCCTATATATTATTTAGGAATAAATATAATATGTTGTCTTCTAAACCCCAATAAAATGGAATGAGTTGAATAAGAAGAATAAATTGAATCAATTTTAGTCATCTAAAAATTATGCGAAGAAAAATACTAGGAAATGAATCAAAGGCATGGGAGTGTGTTATAAGGGTAGTGGTATGGGTATTATAGTGCAATAATGGAAGGGAAAGAAAGATAAAACAATTATTAAGTTCTTAAACAATATAGAAATATTGTATTATTCAAACCATTGTCTCATGAATAAATAGAATATACCATAGAGGAGGCAATGGTGAGAAGACTGACCTTATGTGATCATTACAACTGAGGTTAAGGTTCCAAAAAATGTTGTGGAAGGTACTTTAATATTATCCTAAAATTTATCTAAATATTCATTTCATCTTGTATCCCCAAAATCTTTTATATATTCTTCTTTTATAATGAAAATTAGATATTTCCCAATATCCAAAATAAGGGAGTTGGCTATCAAAAAACCTAGTGGAAGTCCTCTAATAATTAATATTTTTTTGTTACTCCCAATTATAATCCATAAATTATATCTGTTTATGGAATTAATTATTATACCAATGGTTTATGATGATATAATCCTAAGTATGAGTTGGATTTTAAAATATGATGCAAAAAATTTATTTCCGATATAAGAAAATCAGGGTTCGTGATGATTATGTTGTGTTTTTTATCCCAAGAGAAGAAACTTCATTATCCAATCCATGTTTAGGTCGACTATTAGTAATAAATTTGAATGAGATTTCTATGCATTAAAAGTAAATAGAATCTATATACGGAAAATGTAATCTTTGAATTAAGGCTTTACCCATTGTATAAGAAACCATTTATGTATTTCCAAATGAAATTCTTGCACATCCACAAGAGCATGAAGTTTATTTTTCCGATGATTTAATACCCAAATTCAAGATCAACCTCAATGAATTCTTATAGAATGGATATGTGGAATTAGTTCGTTTGAAAAAAAGAGTCAATAGTAGTTTCATGATGTGGGATCTACTTTCCACTCTGTTTCTCGAGGGGGATCCCCTTTTATTTTTCCTGATAATAAATATGTATATATGAGGCTGTACATTGATTATAGGATGATCAATGATATTATGATAAAGAAAAAGTATCTTTTATCTTTAAATGATGAATTATTATATCAAGTTTATAAAACTCAATACTTATCAAATATTAAACTTCATTTTCCAAATCAGTAATTGTTTTTAAAGACTGAAAATTATTATTTTTATTAATATAAACCTTTTTAAAGGGATTAGGGGGTAACCAACAAGACAATAAAGACATAAAACAACCACAAATCCCTGCATACCAAAGGTCCATGGACAAGAAAAATCAAATTAAAGTCTTCAAAAAAATCCCCTGCCTTACATAAAAAATGTTAAATAAGATTACACATTCTAAATGTTGTTCGTCTAGATATCAATGCAAGAGTACACGTGCCTGGTAATGATGGAATTATTTGTACCCTCCCAAACATCCAATTATGGATAGAAATGATCTGGTGTAAACATCTTGCTCTGCACCCATTCTGTATAAATCCCTTGAAGGGAACTGTTTTTTTGACAAGGAACCATAGATCATATGTCCGTAATCAAAAATAGACAAAACCATACCCCAAAATCAAAGATTCAACCCCCAAAAAACTACAAAATCAAAACCTTCATCACCATATCAACATCAAAGATACTCCAAAATTCACTACATGAATGCTTCATCATCTAAACACAATCCCAGTCACTGGATGAAGTGACACTACCTCCATACAACATTGGAACGACCAGTGAAGCGGTGTCGTGTTCCTCCACTGATAGAGAAACCACCAATACCCAACGCATCAAGAATCACCCTATGCCCCAAATACCATCAAACTATATGAAAACGTCACCGTAAGATGGATTTGAAAATTACGTCACTACTATCAAAAAACACATGACGACTATAATGAAGCATCATACACGCCAACATAACGTAAAATGAGGATGTGACCCTCTGACCACCATGGTTGGGTCACAATTTCTAGATCTACAACACACCACCGAATGAAACCCTAACCAACATGGAGGAAGGGTGTGGAACATGCTGACAACTGATGCACATATGTGAGACAGTCGCTCCCATGATATCGACACCGCTGCTGGAAATAGAAACACACACCACGAGAATTCTGAGGAGTGTAAAGTGGAGAAGCCTTGCTAAACTAAGGAAGAAGAAGAATATAAGTGAATATGGAAACCAAGAGGACCGAATACCCTTACAGGATTTTTTCCTCAACCTCCTTGATTATGAAAAAATAAAAAAGACATTCTAAAAGAAAAATATAAAATGATTTACAGATATTATGTGTTTTTTGAAATTCCGTTTTCATAAACTATCAAAACCTCTATTTTTATGGAACTAATTAATTTAGTATCCAAGGAATATTGTGATGATTTTATTAGGGCACTAATTGATGATATATTTGTGTATTTTTATAGCTATGAGGACCATTAGAATCACATGTGGATCATTATTGTGAATCGTATAATAAAATAGTTATATGAGAAATTTGGTAAGTGTTATTTAATGGTTTAAGAATTTTTTTTCATGGACATATTTTCTCAAAGGATATAATCTCTATTAATCCGATGAAGAAAAAAGATACTAGAGAATGACATACCCCAATCAACATAAATGAGTTACACAGTCTCTATTGGTTATCAGGTAACTATTAGTGATTCATTCAGATTTTTCCAAATAGTCTAAGAAATTAAAAATGGTTACACATATAGTCATTAGCTTTATATAAGAAAAAAATGAATTACTGTTTTAAAGAATTGAACAGAATATTGGTTAAGGATTTTATTTTGAATCTAACATCAAGAAATGATGGGTTTGTGATATACTATGATACATCAAATAAGGGACTTGGTTGTTTCCTTAAAAAAATTTTAATGTTATAGAATCTTCATAAATGAAGTCAAAGAATAACAAATTGAACTATCTCACCCACGATCTTTGGTTAGAAACTCTAATAATCATCCTTTATATATGGAGGTAGTGTCTACATGGTTAATGATTTGAGATATAAATAGACCATGTGATCTTAAAATGAATCATTTCATTGTAATATTTAAACATGATGCAAAGTTATTTAATTGATTTATTAATATGATTTTTCAACACTCTACCCCATTTGTAAAGTAAATATGGTTGGGGATTCATTTTATAGGAAGGATGATAGAGTTTTGACACAATGGATTATTGAAAGGGATCCAATGCTCATATATCTCGAAATGATAGAAATGAATATTATTAAGGAAGGAGAGACATCAATTATTTTTCTACTGATTGTGAAAATATCATTATTATAAATAATAAAATATATCTATCGAATTATGATAATTCTTAAAAGAGATTGAATTTCATGAATAAAGAGAATTTGGTAGACTTTGTTTGTGAATATGGAATAATAATGTCTAGAAAGAGACTATGTGATCTATCTATTCCTAAAGTAAAAAAGGTAATGTTTGGTGACTTCATAGCTTTAATTTCTCTATACACCATGGAATCACAGAGATGTATAGGGATTTGAAGTCATATTTTTGGTGGGATAACACGAAGGGTGAAATTGCTGATAGTGTATCAGGATTATTGGTTTTTCAATAGGTGAAGGTAGAGATTCATCATTATAATGGTGTCATGAAGACATTACCTATTCTTAATTGGAAGTTACATGAAATTACTATAGAATTTATCACAAGACTAGAAAATAACCCTATAATGAATGATTCTATATGGTATATTATTGATCTCTGTTTTTTTCACATTTCATGGCTTTAAGAGAATACTTACCTTTTTAGATCATAAAATGTCTCTATATTAATAAAGTTATAATAATTCATGGAAAAACCATTTCATTTGTGTTTGATTGCGAACCCAATTTTACATAAAAATTGTATAAGGGTATTTAAAAGGATCTTGATAGTGAACTTCAATTGAGAACCACGTACTATCCTCAATGTAATGGACAATCCAAAAGGACTACTCAAACATTGGAAGACATGTTGACTTCATGATCACATGAATTTAATTTTATTCGGGATTAATATTTATCCTTTAAATACTTTTTTCAATGATAATTGTTTCTATTTAATTATTCAATTGGATTTTTATGAGACATTATATGGAAATAGATGTCACACTATAATTTGCTGGGATAATTTTGATCAAAGGAAACTTGTAGTATCTAAACATATTGAGGAGACAATGAAAAATTTATAGACTATTCAGAATCATATTAAAAAATATCAAAGTAGGTAAAATAGTTATGTTAATAATTAGAGTACATACTTTTTATTTCATAGGATAGGTCACATTTTATTGAAGGTATCTCAATTAAATGGTGTCATAAGGATTGATAATAAAGGTAAACTATGCCCCATGTATATCAGATGTTTTTAAAATATGGAATGGATTGATCTATGGATTATTGTTTTGAAATTAAGAAAGGTCTATCTAATATATATTATTTGTTTTATATAACCTTGTTATATAAGTACATTCTATACCCAACATATGTGCTAACCTCTAATGCAATAAAATTGTAACATGATCTATCTTATTGTGATGATCATATCTATATTCTTAATACTACAGAAAAATAATTAATAAAAATAATGATTCAACTTGTAATGGTACTTTTTATAAATTATAACATGGTGGAAGTAACATGGGAACTATATTTCTTAATAAATAACATCCACCCTTATTTGTTTAGAAGGTAATATCCCTAAATATTTTAAGGATTAAATTTTTATAAAATGGAAAAAAAAATAATTCATATGAAAAATTATCATAGGTAAACATTATTGAATAATATATCTTTAAAAGAATTCACATTTTGAAATTTCATGACTAGAAAATTCTATTTTATAGGGTGAATATTTATTTTGATTTTACATTGTCTTAATAAACATACAATGTATTTTTTAAAATTTCCCTTATAAATATTATTTTATAAAGAATTGAAAACGTATTAATTAACTATTAATAGTTTTAATATGATAAAATAATCAAAGAAGTGTAATTAGAAATTTATTGAATATCAATTTGATATAAATAGAGACAATTCTATTAGGTAGTAAAAGGGATATTTTTCAAAAAAAATAGAACATAGTTTCTTATAAAGGAATAATCAATCCATTTGAATTAATTTAAATTATTTTTAATGATGAATTATTTAAATGAAAATTATTTTTTTATATCTAAATATATGAATTTAAATAAAAATAATTATTAATAATAATAACATAGTTAATACAATATCTTGTTATGGTTCAAAAATACATTTCATGAAAATGGGGTTTGAACAGATTTTTTGGTTATTTTTAAATTAAAAATCTCTACTTATGTGAGTTGAATTTGGTAAAAGAGAATCCATAATTGGAATAATAATAAATTTATTAAAAAATAATTTCAACTTTCTTTGTTCATATTGAATATTAAAAATTATAAATTAATTACTCTATTTATGATTAAAATGGGTTTACAAGGGATGGGTGGGTAGGGGTGTTAAACCAAAAGATGATGATAATTTTTAAAATTAATCATCTAAAAATCCTATTTTATGGAAATATTTAAACCTTATAATATCCCAACATGGAATATAAGTTCATATGGATACATTATTCTTTTGAATGAATTTATTATTTTGTATTCTTTTAGGAAATTTCCCAGGGGTTTCCAAGAAGGCCCCCTTACCATTTTATAAAAGGGAACATTCTCCCCTCACACATTAAAACCAATAAATTAAAATGGCTTATATAAATCAATAAAACAACATCTCCACAACATCCTTAACAATATTCTAGAGGTTATTTTCATCCCAAAAGAACCATAATAGGGTCTTTAACAAGAGATCCAATAGATATTTTTCTAATCAAAGTTAATCATCAACACTGAGCTCTTTCTTTTTTACGTAATATTTATCCACCTTCAATTTTCCAGTGACAATTAAAATATAATAAAACCAGTTTTTAATATATTAGATTTTTTTATTATGTTTTTTTCAAAATATTTAACTATTATATCCTCCATTAAATCGGAAAATAAGCCATCACTCATGTGTATGGTAGACTATAACCATGTGAACCAGTGTAATTTTCTTCCATCTTTTAATCATATGAATAGTTCTAATGGTATAAATAATGAATATATATGACAAATTTTAAATTATATTAATTCTATAAAATTAATATATCTTAAAGTTCCTTAACTTTTCACCCATTAAGGGAATGATATCATAACTTGTACGTATGTACGACCTACTGTCTCCAAAATGTGAAGTGATTCATTTTTCATGTTTAATTTTTAATAATTATTATAAACTTGAATATAATTAAAAAAATGTGATATTTATAACATTAATATAATTTAGGAGGTGATTTAACTATATTATATTCATAAGATCAATAATTTCTATGACACAAAGTGTATGAGAAAATGAATCACTTAACACCCAAAACAACGATATTAATAAAATATTATTAACAAAAAAGTTATAATAGGTTATAATTGAATCCTTTATGATATTATAAAAATTAAAATGGTTATAATATTAATTAAAAACATTCTCAAAATCATTATACTTGTGGTAAATGAACATTCAACTAAAGGGATGTGGGAATTAAAGAAATTCATCTCAATTTCCCTTTATTCATGAATATTTCAATGTTATATACCTAATTTATTTTATATGGTGTACATAAAAAAATGTTCTCAAAATATATCATGAATAAATCATAAATCATGGTATTTTAAGTTAAAATTAATTTTACTTCATCCAATATGATTTGATTTAAATTTCTCCAATCGGTAAGTAATTTAATAACTCAATTTCTTTTCATTGGGTTAACTTGCTTCTTCATTGTATTTGATATTCTAAGATATAGTGTATAATTAATTTTGATTATATTATTTGGTATTTAAAATTTTTTTGTGGATTTAAATTTTATACACATAATAAATCCATTTATTAATCCTCAATTGAATTATTTTATCTCTATAAGGGATTTCATCTCAATTTATATTCCATTAAGACATATTTATTAATTTTCACCTATTCCAATTTAGGTGGTGTGTATACTACCCATTTTATATTATTTACAGGAATAATTATTTATTAATTTTTTAATGTTTCAATTAATGTATAATCTTTCAAGGGTTAAAACTTAAAAGTTACTGATGTTGTAAGAATCTATTTTACAATCTCATTTTCCTTTAAGATTGTCTTTACATTCATTTAAGGAATATTATAAATTGTCCCTCAAGAAGATAAAATAATTTTATTAGCCATTTCAAATTTCATTATTTTCCATAATTTTTTGTACATTTTCATCTCTTTGTTACCAGAATCACAAAAAGGAATGTTTTAAATAAAAAATGACTTTATTTTTTTTTTGTAGGTATATTGTTTTTTCATGTCCATGTTTTTCAAAATTGTTTTACAAAACTCATTTTATTTGATAAAATGATTTTTATAGATATTTTATGTTATCCTTGTGTTTTAAAAAGTGTTTTAAAGGAATATTTCTAAATTTTATGAAAGGGAAATTTTAGAATTTCTTTACAAAAAGAAACAATGAATGCTTTAAAGTATATTACGATAATAGAATTTCCCAACACCATAACCATTTTATAAAATTTATATTATTATTCATGTTTTTAATAGTTTTACAAAGAAGAATATTTTATAGAATTATATTTTAATTATTATTTTTCATTCACCTATTTTATAGAATGTACATTCTTTTTAAAAAAAAAACCTATATACCTAAAAAACCAGTGGTCATCTGTTGCCTCTTATTCATTTTACAATCATTAACCTTATTTTGAAACATTCTTTACATTTTGATAATTGTACATTAAATTTTCCCATAACATATATATTATTTATAATATATTTATATATATTTATTAAATAGTGTTTCATTTATATATTTAGTTTTTTACTATGAATGTTATTTGATTTATAATAGAAATATTGATATTCTGTATACTTTAATCAACATTAACATTTATTATTATTTTAAATTATTTTCATACATAGATATTACATAAAAATAGATGAATATTAAGTATATAACATAAAAAACCACACCAACACCATATTGTTTTAGTCTATTTGGAAACATGAAAAAAATGAACAACTAGTTCAACAAACATCTACATCATCCCTTTATTATTCCTTCATAACTAAAACCCTTTCTTATTAATCATACTTAAAAAAATTTTGAATATCATATGATAATAAAACATAAGGAATGGGTGACCTAAAAAAATCATTAATTGTAAAAAAGGATATATCAATCATAATGCAAGCATATAATAATAAGAACATAAGAATAACATTTGAAATCATACCTTGCACATCAAGGATAAAAATATTGAGTCTAGAAATAAACCATTAATGTAAATAAAAAATGAATGAAAAGAGAATATGATCCAAGAAGAAATAACATTTTAATAATAAATGTAATTTTCATTGATATAAGAATAGAAAATCATTTCATTAGTAGCCAAGTCTCCTTTCTGAGACTATAAATGTCAAATGAATTCACTCCATAAACCATCGTAGTACACAAGGTTCACTCCCTGTACTATCAAATAAAAAAATTCCATTACAGAAACATTTTTACATTATACCCTAGTCCTTTCCTACCTTACCAGTTTAACTTCTGGTCCCAATCATGTCTGTCTCAAGGGATATAAATCATTACCCAATGCATTATAGGGAGATATATGACACACCGATAATTGATTAAAATATGTCCATTATCCTTGGTTATGATGGATCCTCCAGCCTTTGTTATAACGTAACCACTGTAACATAATGAAAACCATACATATGTGTTCTACAAGAACATAATTCGTTCATCATATTAGAACCAATTTTAATAAATGAGTTTCATAAATATCTCATCATAACACAAATCATGGAAATGAAATGGGTTTCAAAAATATAATTCCACCATAAATTTAAACCATCCATAAAAATAATACGGATAAAATCCTTTAATAATATCCCCAGTAAAGCATGAGTAGTATCAAATAGATATATCTTAATTTGAATGTAATTTTAAATGATCATTTGAAATAATTTTTGTAAATTAACATTTCAATTGTCAAATAATTTTTTGTTAAAAAGATATTCAATTATAAAGGAAAATATTTTATTTCAAAATAACCATGTAGTAATGTAACATATACATCAAATAATTAATGCATCGTGATGGGTAGAAAATATGTACATTCTGTATAAGTTAAACAAAAATCCTTCCAAAATTTTTGTTGGAAAATTCCCAAATAAACATCCTTTATAAAATCAAAAAAATAATCCCTTTAACCTTTTTTAAAAAATTTCAAACATGAGTAAAAATGACTTTAAAACTCATAAGGGAATAGTAAACAAAATTATGAAACAATTTCCAAATAAGTAATGGAATAAATCTAAATTTTTAAGATAATATTTAGAATGATAATTTTCAAAAGAACATCCCTTATAAATATCATATTATTGAAAAAAGATGTAATAATACTTATCGATTATGTGTATTCTGTGTAAATCCACATAAAAACTACAAATAAAATCATAATACAATAAAAATTATTTCTACACATAATACATTCATGAAATAATCAATGAAGTATATGTTTAAAATAGAGGATGTAAATTGGGTTAAGAAGTCCTTTTCAACATTGTAATTAATTGAATTGTATTACCCATAAAAGTAGTAATTATAAAATGAAATATTGAATAACATTAGGTTAATGAGATTCATGATATTATACATACACTGTTAGTTTATACACAACAAATACTAAATAAGTGGTCAATTATGAATATATCTTTTAGAAGTAAAAAGGATATGATAAACCCTTACATCATAGTTCCAATTAGTTTTTATTACTTAATCCACATATTTAGTATCTTCCCTTTGATGGATCCATTAATGAAACCGGAACTGGTCTTTTCATGAGGCCAACAATACTTGGATATTAGGAGACTGAGTAGTATAAGTTTTAGTATAGATTTTATAATCTTCAAGGCTTGTTAGAATAGAGGGGGTGGTCGGGAGTAGAATTTAAACATTAGGAGGGGTGGGTTTAAGTGATTAAATAATATTTTTTTACATTTAATGCCAACAACATTTGGGTGGAATTAATTAAAAATAATATAGATGATAATTAATTTTTAAAGGATACATATTGTATAAAAACACCATAAAAACACATTTAATGTTTTTTTTCTATTTTATGCTTTTACCTTTTAACTTGAACCTACTATAGAATTTTACATATATTATGGTATACATTTTTCAACCATGTAAATTTTTGATGATTAAAATAAAAATGAAATTATAAAATAATTTATATATCATAATTACATATATGTATTCCATTTTTTAAAATTTAATAAATAAAAATTTCCAAACTAAATTTAAATATAAAACATCAAAATGAAACAAAATATAGTTATCTAGAAAAATATTTTTTTAATCCCAAAGATGTATATATATAAAAAATAAGGTGTAAATATTATTTTAATGTAATTAATTAAATTATATATAACTAAAAAGTACATATTTTAATTTGATATTAATTTAAATTCATAAAATTACTTCTAAAGAAGAAGACAGTTGTGTCAAAATCGGTAGTTTTTTACTATTCAATAAGAAATTAAAATTTTCAAAAAATTATAAAAAATACATCCTAAGCTAAATTTGAAATTATGAATCCAAAAATGATTTCTATTTAATCAAATATATTTTATAAAAGTTTCAAAAATAAATTATATTTATTTTCTCATTGAAAGTAATAATTTTTTTAAAGAAAACATATATTTGAAAAATAAAATAACTTCACTAAAAATTTAATGTTTATTTGTTAAGAATAAACTAATATATTAACAATGATTTAGAAAATTATTTATTTCAAATTGTAATTAAAACAATTTATTCTCTCTAATTTAATAGTTAGGTTATATCCATTATGATAAAATTAAAATATTTCGAAGTTTGCATAAGCTTCATATTCCTTGAAATCTATGTTATCGAAGAGATTAAATTAAATTAAAAAGATACATATATTAAAATTTTGGGGTGTCACATTCTACCCCTCCTAAAATTCATTTCACCCTTAAAATTAATCACATGGATAACAATATATGAGGATACATATTCCTCATCCAATCCGTAGGCATGCACATAACATTAACAAATCAGTGGTTTCACCACAAAACGTTAACTAGATGCCCTTTATTTTTCATAAAATTTTATTTCTACTGTAAATAATTTTTATCAGTTGTTAATCATTTGATATATCTTTCCCTAGTGGTATTACTAATGAGCTTAGTACATGTGTATGATTAAATATGTACTTCCTCAAAAAAGATACAAAGAAAACCTCATGAACTTTAGTGAAATTTGGTTTAAGTGTCTATGGATAAGATTCCATCCTAACATAATAAATAATTTCAAAATAACCAAAATAACTAGGGCATAGATTGAACTTATTTAGAAATTTCATCACCCTCTTACATGGAGATTCTGGAAGAGAATCCTTTTCACCCACTTCAATCTCTAGATCCCTATGATTATTTTCAACACAAATTTTTTGTTAAATATAAGCTAATCTTATGTGTTGTTTAATTTATCTAACCTTCTCTACAATCTCTTTAGAACGATTATAACGTTATAGATTTAATTCCCAAAATTAATTATAGAATGTTGTTGTTTTTAATTTTTTTTACAATACAGAGCATTATAAGGGGAAATTATGATTCTAGAATGAAATATATTTTTTTATGAAACTTATACCCAGAGAAGGTGTTGATCCCAAACACATTTTAAATCCCTACAGAAATATATGAAAATATATTCTTGAGTTTGAATAGACCGCTCAGACCAACCAATTCTCCTAGGATAATAAGAAGCGATGAAATATAGCTTTTCACCCTTATCCTACTGAAGACCTAGCTAGAACGTTGAGGTAAACCTCAGATCTAGAACACATAAAATAAAAATTGGTACTCCGTGAAATAACACCACTACCATAATATATATTCTACAAATATAATCAAGAGCGAAATATTATCTGATTACAATGAAGTGTGCTGAATTTATAAGGTTATCGACTATAACACATTAGCATTAGAACCTTTAGATGTTTCTGAGAGATCAATGAAAACATCCATAGTAATGTTTTACCATTTCCCTCTAGTTATGGTTAATGGTTATATCCTTTTATTTGACTTATATATATCAACCTTAAATTAATAAAAAACAAATCACTAAGAAAAAAACTATGTAATATCTCTCTTCCTTTAATCCAACAAGAAATATTTGTAACAACCCGAGATTTTATGAAAACTATTCTTTATTAATTTTATTAATGTCTTGTGTTGTATGCTACACCAAAAGGAGCTTGCACAACACACATCCTTGACTTGCCTTGCATTACACGCAATCGTGACCTTCCTCGATAGCGTGTGTAGTACGCAATACCGAGTTTCACTAAAAAACGATATGCTATTATAATATCATTATAACTAGCCGTTATAAATAGTAATAACCACCTTTTAAAATTTTAGAAATTTTAGCTCTCAAAATGGACTTCATTTTTGGATTCGGAGTATCGAATTTAGCCTAAGGTGAAATTTTGGTACTTTTCGGATAACTTTCATATTCTGATGAATAGTGAAAATTTCTAAATTATAATTAAAAACAAATTTTTTAATCAAAATAATTCATAGTGATAAATTATTAATTTGAGTGGGTTTAAAGTATATTTAGAATATATTTTTACAATTTAATACAATGTTGGTCATTGGATGCAATTTCACATTTAAACCAGACATAAACAAGTGTCAATCTTTTGATAGATATTGTTTCTTAAAAACACGTTATTTGTTTTAACAGCGGGATTTAATTATAAAATTAATTAATGCAACTTCTATGTTATGAATTTGGTAAAATATAATTCATTTTTGAATTTGGAATATGAAATATATCTTAGGATGAAATTTTGGCATTGTTCTGAAAAACATCAATTTTTTATGAATAGTGAAACTACTAAGTGGTAGTTAAAAAAACTGAATTTTTCATAAAACATAATTTTACCGCTTCTGTAAATGGAATTTCAAAAATCCGAGAGACACGGATTATGTCAGTAAGTAAAATTTGGTTCAATGAGATGAAAATAATTTTTGGTGAATAGTAACTTTTTACTTTTATTTACCACGGTTAAAAGTAAATAGGGTAATTAAGGGTAAGAATGATATTAATATTACCCTAACAGATGTCCTAATTCTATTGGATAAGTGTATCTCGACCGAAAACAACAATAAGTGTAAAATATTATCATTTAGGCCCACTTGGATTAGATTAGGACATTTATTATTAATTTATTTAAAGAAGGGTTAAAATAGTTAAAATCAATGTTTAATAAGTAAATCATTTTTAATATGGGGTTATACATAAGATAAATTAGACTATAAATATTCATTAGAAAGATAAAATGATTTCCTACATAATGGTATTTTATTTATAATTTTTATACGTTAAATAATTTAAATTATTTATGACACAATGATGATGCAGTAAATATCTTATTAATGAAATATTGACATAATTGATGTTATAAACACCAAAATAAATGTAATTTGAGACTTTTTATGAATACCACTAATTTTAAAGGTTACTATGGTATAGTAGTGTTGATTTAATCAAATTGTATAGAACATATAATTCTGTTATGACTTTCACGAAAATCATATATCAAATAGTGTCAAAATTGAGACAAAATAGTTTTTAAAACAAATATTATATTATTAATTGTTATTTAATTCCTAAAAATCTATGGTTCGGCCAAATGACTTAGATAAGGATAGATATATTAATAATAAACAACTAGGGGTTCTTTTGGCTTGATATAGTATGTTTATTAACCATATCGTGTAGGAAAACAAAAAGACACAGTAAAAGTTAAATTATTTAACTTAGAGTTAAATCTAATTTATAGGGTTAAATTAATAAACTAAACTTGTATAAATCCTATTGGATGAGAGTATTTCGACCCATCCCCACTTTATCTTCGAAATAAGACCATTTGGAACCATTATAAACCGAATTTGACCTTAATATAAAATAATATTTTGAGATTTTCCTAAGATGCCCCTCTCCTCCCTTATAAAAGGGAACCTCCTACCTCTCTTCCTCACACAACTTTGAGCCTTCAAGCTAGTCCAAACTCTGCCAAAATATCTTCTCCACTTC
Source organism: Viscum album (assembly GCA_963277665.1). Lineage (NCBI taxonomy): Eukaryota > Viridiplantae > Streptophyta > Magnoliopsida > Santalales > Viscaceae > Viscum > Viscum album. Next base: position 413,841,682 of record OY728132.1, read on the forward strand.
CCTAGTATCATCCTAGAGGTCCTGGTCTTCTTCAAAGACCATCCTTAGTTCTTTAAGTGGAGGCTAAGAAAGGGCGCGTCAAAAAGAGGTAATATCCATTACCGATATTTTTCAATTTTTTTCTTCTTCAACTTCTTCTTCTTTAGTTGTTTCAGGAAAAGTAATAACATCAGTATTTCTTATATACTGATAAGTTATTATAAATATGAAACAACTCTAATTAACCATCTATCCATCCTATGGAAAAAGGAAATCACCGCGCGTGCGTACGTACGGAATACCGTCTCCACGCCGTGGTGTAATCTATTTTCCGTCACCACATTAATTGGATGGGTATAATGGTGTAATGAGTAACTATATATGATTATTATAAAGTGATATTGATACTGAAATAGTATACATACACTTCAACACAATTCCACAACCATGGGAACGATATCATCGCTCGTGCGTACGTACGGACTACCGTCTCCGCGACGCGATGAGATTCATTCTCAATGATTAACCATTCATGAAAGATTATAAAGTATATATAATTAGTACTAATGAAATATATTACATAATAATTATACTGTATTTATGTATATTTATATGTATGTCATCTACTTAATTCTATTCAATTCAATAAGGAAACGAAAACAGCGTTCATGCGTACGTACGGACTACCGTCTCCATGTATGGTGTATTTCATTCCATTAGCAATATATTATATATATGTATATTACGAATATATATATATATATATATATCATGTTTTATTTTCTGGAATTAAGTAATCATGATCTAAGTAATCATATGAATAATTACAAGTCAAAACACGGACGACAAATGAACCAATTTTACCCAAAACGCTCTTTAACATGGAATTTACAAAAGAACGGGTAATATAATGTCATAAGTAAACCATATATGATATCATAACAACGAATATGATTCTGTAATAAGTCAATGACATTATTTCAATCATTATACAGGAGGTTCGGACACTTACAAAGCAAATCAGACCTCAGGTAAGTGAAATATCACAATCTCATTTTTATCCGAGATTGTTTATACTTTGGTATTTACTGGGGTGTATTTTATCATCCACATCCATGTTCCCTCAATATGTAATATTGTTTCCATCCACTTACAATAGTTTAAATCCAATTTTACACTTTGGTGAGTTTTAGTAAAGAATATGAAAGGAATATTTTGTCGTTTTTTCGTACGAGGTACTTTTTGACTTTTTCGACAAAAGTACGAAGAATGTTTTTTTAACTTATACGGCATGAATGGATTTTTAAAACATTATTTCCATGAATCTTCCTTTACAAGTTTTTATGTTTATTTTTAATAAACTTCTTTTAGTTTATAATTGTATGACATGTTAAGAAAAGAAAAGTGTTTTTGAAGAAGAAAGGATATTTTCCTCAAGAATGGAGTTCAAGTGTTTTATCAAAATTATTTTCCATCTAAGATAATAAAGGGTTATGTTTTTATCCCTTTAATTACATTGATTTTATTATGTTGTGAGGGAATTATTTTTAAGAAGTCATTTGCCTTATATGATTTGTTTTATGATGTCGTGATGTTTCAAAAATCCCATTTTTGTTACATGTGTTATGCGATGATGTATGATTTATGATTATGTGGCACACATAAGAAAGGATTCATTATAATATGGGTGGGACCTATATCTCCCTCTAATTCATTGGGTAAAGATTTTATATCTCGTGAGATAGACATGGCTGGAATGGTAGGTTATACCAGTTCAGTGAAACAGGACTGAAACGAGGGTGGCTCGGTTCAGAAAGGGACTTTATCCACTAAGATAGTCTTGGCAATGAGTCTTGACTAACAAGAAATTATTCTCTATGATTATGTGTGCATTCCACAAAGTTTCAAGTTTTATGTTATGATTATGGGGATCTCATTTTCACTACTATGATTTATCCCATTTTATGAAATTATGCTCTCTTTTGCAGGTTAAGATTTCCAAAAGTTGTGTTCTTATGAATATGATGTGATTGATTTTCTTTTGTTTACCCTTACTGAGCATTTGAGCTCACCCTTTTATGTTTTCTTTTCCCCAGGATATAAAGAAAGGTTTTAGGTAAAAAAAATGGGAGATCTTTATGGGAGATATTGAAGATCTTTCACCACGATTAGAAGATTACATTCTGAGTTTCCAAAGACACTAAACTATTACGATCCTTGTGTGTGTGTTTTTTGTTATGTACTAAGTATTCCACAAAAGTAATGTAATCTCAATGTACGTTAAGCTTCGGGTCTCTACAGTTGGTATCAGAGGAAAGGTTTAGTCAACCTTTGGAAACTAGGATGCGAAAACGTTAGTGAGATCCCTAGAGATATTTCTAAGGTATGCCTAGGAATGTCCCTATGGTTAAGTATATGTATAGGTTATAGTACTAGAATTACGCTAATGATCATAGAATTAAACCTATGATGTTAGATATTGAAGGTACTCCCCCTTTATTATGTTGTTTTCCATAGCATGATTTTTGCCTCTCACACTATTCTTTTTGGGTTTTAGAAAATGGCTGGAAACAAGATGATTCACGATAATGGAGGATATTATGGATAAGCCTAAATATTGAAATGGGATTTGGAAGTCCAACCATCATTATTATTCTGAATCAGCAATCTCATAATATGATCAATAAACTCAAATTTGGTATGTTTTCTGACTTGGCTAATAAGAGAAAGATGGAGTTTCATGATGATCATAGAGGAAAGAAAGTTCAATTTCCCCTATGTAAATCATGTGGGATGAGGCATCAAGGAGAATGTTTCAAAGGAACTGGAAGATGCTTTGGGTGTGGAAAAGAAGGACACAAAGCCAGTATGTGCAAAGGAAAAGGTTCAGTTAACACCTGGGATGAGGATAATGGTATTGCTACGACATCAACAATGGTTAAATTTTTTAAATGTGGAATGTACGGGCATTATGAAAACCAATGCCCTAAGGGAAAGTCTCATGAAGAGAATCAGTACGGCCATATGGGTAGTATTTATGTTGATGATGATGAAGAGACTACAAATGATATGTGATATGAAATAATTGTTGAAGCTCAGTCAATGGTTTAAGAAGGTAGTGGATTGATTACATGTTTATCAGGTGTAATGTTGTATAAAGAATATCATGGTACTATGGAATAAAGAGACATCTAAGGATTGTTACACTATTGTCTTTCCTTGAGTTTTGAAAGTGTATGATTAATATTACCAGTATCCATGAAAGGTTATTCAGATATTTTTGGAATGTAAATGATATGTGCATAATGAAGGGATAAGGAGAAAATTAAATGTTTGATAGTATTCATGAGCTCATGACTGATATAAGGAGAAGGTTATATTATGGTGTGAGTATATAGAGTTTTTGGAATTTGGTATGTGGAAAGAGTTAACTTTTGACAGTATTCATGTTTTCACTAAGGTTCAATGGGTATTCAAGAGAGTACATGATTAAGGCCTTTGAATGTTTGGAATGTGACCAACAAGATATATCTTATGATATATATGGATAAACTATGGTATTAAATCTCTGAGAGTGGACTGCAGTATTATGGATAAGCCTAAAGATTGGAATGGATTGTGTTGGACATAAGTTAGTATTGTTTGTTTTTCGATATTATTGATGCGATGTTATAGTAATATAGTATTAGAAAAAGGACAACCTGCAGGACGGGCGACAACCCATCGCGTCGGACAAGGCTGTGGGAATCGAACCCACAACCGAAGTGCGACTGGCCTTTATCGCCTACCACTGGCCTACAGGAAGTCCCTGGTTAGTATAAACTAGTTTTATTTTTTTAAGCGGTATGATATATGAAGTATAAGTTCATTTTTGGAACCATATACGATTAATCTAACCACAAGATGGACTTATAACTTTTGCTAACCTTTTGTTTGAAAGAGATGGAATGACCCATCATTCTATCACATGATCTGCTAACACATCACGAATAACAAATTCAACTTCATTTCTTTAAGGGATGAAGTGGAAATTGTTCAATTCACAAACAACAAAGACATTGTACCAAAATCAAGTAAATATTTCTTCTAATTCAAAATTTTCAACTTTAGGGAAATGATATTGAAAACCAAAAATGTTGTCCTAGTGATCTTATATCTGATGAATCGGATGGTACCTTAGATCATCAAAAATTTATGGCTTTGTGATTTCTAGCTTTTCCATAGCCATGTCCTCTACCACTCTCCATTAGAACATGACAGTTAGATTTCTCTTCCATGTCCATATTTTCACCTATGTTCTCCTATGTGGATACCCAGTGATTAGTTAACTTGGGTAACCATTATGTTTTATAATTTAGTTTTTAAAGATAAGTTTTGATATTCCTTTTTACGATGTGGGTTTCTATCAATGAAACTTTCAAATAGTAAACCATTTATATCCCCGACGAATTTCGAGGGCGAAATTCATTTTAAGGGGGGTAGAATGTAACAGCCCGAGATTTTATGAAAACTATTCTTTTTTAATTTTATTAATGTCTTGTGTTGTACGCTACATCAAAAGGATCTTACACAACACACATCCTTGACTTGCCTTGCATTTCACTCAATCACGACCTTCCTCGATAGCGTGTGTAGTACGCAATGCCGAGTTTCACTAAACAACGATATGATATTATAATATTATTATAACTAGCCGTTATAAATATTAATAACCACCTTTTAAAATTTTAGAAATTTTAGCTCTCAAAATGGACTTCATTTTTGGATTCGGAGTATCGTATTTATCCTAAGGTGAAATTTTGGTACTTTTCGGATAACATTCATATTCTGATGAATAGTGAAAATTACTAAATTATAATTATAAACAACTTTTTTAATCAAAATAACTAATAGTGATAAATTATTAATTTGAGTGGTTTTAAAGTATATTTAGAATATATTTTTTCAATTTAATACAATGTTGGTCATTGGATGTAATTTCACATTTAAACCAGACATAAACAAGTGTCAATCTTTTGATAGATATTGTTTCTTAAAAACACGCTATTTGTATTAACAGCGGGATTTAATTATAAAATTAATTAATGAAACTTCTATGTTATTAATTTGGTAAAATAGGCTTCATTTTTGAATTTGTAATATGAAATATAGCTTAGGATGAAATTTTGGCATTGTTCTGAAAAACATCAATTTTTGATGAATAGTGAAACTACTAAGTGGTAGTTAAAAAAACTGAATTTTTCATAAAACGTAATTTTACCGCTTCTGTTAATGGAATTTCAAAAATCCGAGAGACACGGTTGATGTCAGTAAGTAAAATGTGATTCAATGAGATGAAAATAATTTTTGGTGAATAGTAACTTTTTTACTTTTATTTACCACGGTTAAAAGTAAATTTGGTAATTAAGGGTAAGAATGATATTAATATTACCCTAACACATGTCCTAATTATATTGGACAAGTGTATCTCGTCCAGAAACAACCTTAAGTGTAAAATATTATCATTTAGGCCCACTTGTATTAGATTAGGACATTTATTATTAATTTATTTAAAGATGGGTTAAAATAGTTAAAATCAAAGTTTAATAAGTAAATCATTTTTAATATGGAGTTATAAATACGATAAATTCGACTATAAATATTAATTACAAAGATAAAATGATTTCCAACATAATGGTATTTTATTTATAATTTTTAGACATTAAAAAATTTAATTTATTTATGACACAATGATGATGCAGTAATTATCTTATTAATGAAATATTGACATAATTGATGTTATAAACACCAAAATAAATGTAATTTGAGACTTTTTATGAATCCCACTAATTTTCTAGGTTACTATAATATATTAGTGTTGATTTAATCAACTTGGTTCGAACATATAATTCTGTTATGACTTTCACAAAAATAATATATCAAATAGTGTCAAAATTGACACTAAATAGTTTTTAAAAGAAATATAATATTATTAATTGTTATTTTATTCCTAAAAATCTAAGGTTCGGCCAAATGACTTAGATAAATATATCTATATTAATAATAAACAACTTGGGGTTTTTTTGGCTTGATATAGTATGTTTATTAACCATATAGTGTATGAAAACAAAAAGACACGGTAAAAGTTAAATTATTTAACTTAGAGTTAAATCTAATTGATAAGGATACAATAATAACCTAAACTTGTCTAAATCCTATTGTATGAGAGGATTTCGACCCATCCCCACATTAACTTCTAAATAAAACCATTTGGAACCATTATAAACCGAATTTGACCTTAATATAAAATAATATTTTGAGATTTTCCTAAGATTCCCCTCTCCTCCCTTATAAAAGGGAACCTCCTCCCTCTCTTCCTCACACAACTTTGAGCCTTCAAGCTCGTCCAAACCCTGACAAAATCTCTTCTCCACTTCCCTAGTATCATCCTAGAGGTCCTGGTCTTCTTCAAATACCATCCTTAGTTCTTTAAGTGGAGGCTAAGAAAAGGCGCGTCAAAAAGAGGTAATATCCATTACCGATATTTTTCAATTTCTTTCTTCTTCAACATCTTCTTCTTTAGTTGTTTCATGATAAAGTAATAACATCAGTATTTCGTATATACTGATATGTTATTATAAATATGAAACAACTCTAATTAACCTTCTATCCATCCTACGGAAAAAGGAAATCACCGTGCGTGCGTACGTACGGAATACCGTCTCCACGCCGTGGTGTAATCTATTTTCCGTCACCACCTTAATTGGATGGGTATAATGGTGTAATGAGTAACTATATATTATTATTTTAAAGTGATATTGATACTTAAATAGTATACATACACTTCAACACAATTCCACAACCATGGGAACGATATCATCGCTCGTGCGTACGTAAGGACTACCGTCTCCACGACGCGATGAGATTCATTCTCAATGATTAACCATTCATGAATCATTATAAAGTATATATAATAAGTACTAATGAAATATATGAAATAATAATGATACTGTATTTATGTATATTTATATGTATTTCATCTACTTAATTCTATTCAATTCAATAATGAAACGAAAACAACGTTCATGCGTACGTACGGACTACCGTCTCCATGAATGGTGTATTTCATTCCATTTATCAATATATTATATATATGTATATTATGAATATATATATATATATATATATAAATCATGTTTTATATTCTTGAATTAAGTAATCATGATCTAAGTAATCATATGAATAATTACAAGTCAAAACACGGACGACAAATGAAACAATTTTACCCAAAACGTTCTTTAACATGGAATTTACAAAAGAACGGGTAATATAATGTCATAAGTGAACCATATATGATATCATAACAATGAACATGATTCTGTAATAAGTCAATGACATTATTTCAATAATTATACAGGAGGTTCGGACACTTACGAAGCAAATCGGACCTAAGGTAAGGGAAATATCACAATCTCATTTTTATCCGAGATTGTTTATACTTTGGTATTTACTGGGGTGTATTTTATCATCCACATCCATGTTCCCTCAATATGTAATATTGTTTCCATCCACTTACAATAGTTTATATCCAATTTTACCCTTTGATGAGTTTTATTAAAGAATATGAAAGGAATCTTTTGTCTTTTTTTCGTACGAGGTACTTTTTGACTTTTTCGACAAAAGTACGAAGAATGTTTTTTTAACTTATACGACATGAATGGATTTTGAAAACATTATTTACAAGAAGCTTCCTTTACAAGTTTTCATGTTTATTTTTAATCAACTTCTTTTAGTTTATAATTGTATGACATGTTAAGAAAAGAAAAGTGTTTTTGAAGAAGAAAGGATATTTTCCTCAAGAATGGAGTTCAAGTGTTTTATCAAAATTATTTTCCATATAAGATAATAAATGGATCTGTTTTTATCCCTTTTAATTACATTGATTTGATTATGTTGTGAGGGAATTATTTTTATGAAGTCATTTTCCTTATATGATTTGTTTTATGATGTCATGATGTTTCAAGAATCCCATTTTTGTTACATGTGTTATGCGATGATGTATGATTTATGATTATGTGGCACACATAAGAAAGGATTCATTATAAGATGGGTGGGACCTATATCTCCCTCCAATGCATTGGGTAAAGATTTTATATCTCATGAGATAGACATTTCTGGAATGGTAGGTTATACGGGTTCAGTGAAACAGGACTGAAATGAGGGTGACTCGGTTCAGAAAGGGACTTTGTCCACTAAGATAGTCTTGGCAATGAGTCTTGACTAACAAGAAATGATTCTCTATGATTATGTGTGCATGCCACAAAGTTTCAAGTTTTATGTTATGATTATGGGGATCTCATTTTCACTACTATGATTTATCCCATGTTATGAAATTATGCTCTCTTTTGCAGGTTAAGATTTCCAAAAGTTGTGTTCTTATGAATATGATGTGATTGATTTTTCTTTTGTTTACCCTTACTGAGCATTTGAGCTCACCCTTTTATGTTTTCTTTTCCCCAGGATATAAAGAAAGGTTTTAGGTAAAAAAAGGGGGAGATGTTTATGGGAGATATTGAAGATATTTCACCACGATTAGAAGATTACGTTCTGAGTTTCCAAATACACTAAACTATTACGATCCTTGTGTGTGTGTTTTTTGTTATGTACTAAGTATTCCGAAAAAGTAATGTAATCTCAATGTACGTTAAGCTTCGGGTCTCTACAATATTCTTTCAGTTCTCTATACATATTTGTACTTCCACGATGAATAATAAATGATAAAATATGAGAAATATCTAACATATCTTTCTTAAAATATGGTATGGTCAGAACACATATATGGTTCCTGAAAAATATTACCCAATCACAATATTGTATTAACTAAGGTGAATTTCATATGTTATTTTGTAGATTTACATCATCTTTCTAAACATATTTAATATTTACTTGGATAGATGGTTTAATATTTATGTCATCTAGATAAGTTTTATACCCATCTATTATTATTTCTTGGTACATAATTTTTAAATCATTAAATATTTGAATTTATTGTGATTCCCATGGCAGATAAGCTGTTGTGATCCTTTTATATCCAATATTCTACCTCATTGTTGTCATTACCATGGAGGAAATGTGTAAAGTATTTGAGAAATTTAATCTTCACCAACCATCTTCTTTTGTGCATGTTCATCACTTTTTGAGTGAAAATATAATTATTATTTTTTATCACTATATATGTCACATTATTCTCCATAGATATAATTTATATAAATTGTTAATGAAAAAATTACCAAATCTAAATCTAAATCATGAGTTTGATAATGTTTCTCATGGAACCTAAATTAAGGTGACACAAAATCTATCACTATATAATTTTTCATGAGAACATATCCCAATCCATTTTTAAGGAATCACTAATGATCAAATAACTTTCTCCACTATATGGTAGTGTGGGAATAGGTTCAAAAACCATACATACTTTCTAATATTTGAAATTATCCTTATATTTCATTATCTCAATAAAATTAACTCATTTACATGTAAACATGGTTAGTGTATTAAAAAATCAAGATAATTATTTCATAAAATCTCAATAATATCCATTGAAAACAACAATAAATACACATTCCAATCACAAAAGTTAGTCTAGGCCATTTCTAAATAGCTTTTATATTTAACGATCTACTAATATACCATCACTTGAGATTATATAACCCAACATTTAATCTTTATGAATTAAAAATTAACACATGGTGAATGTTTCATAAATTTCATCCTTCATTAGGGTATTCATCAAAATCCTTATGTTATCTTAATTTCCATCCTTTCCCTTTCAATATACAATAATAAAATCTTTAAATATTACAGAAAAAAGATCAAGATATTTTATAAAGTCTCTATTCATTAAATCTATATTGATATTCTAGGAATTAGTATTACCTAAAGGAATCACTATTAATTCATAGTGTAAATACCTTATATGAAATTCCATCAAGGGTATATCCTCCTTGAATATAAATAAATGATTTATATAATGGTAAATCTTAAAAAAGAGTTGAGATCTCTGTAGTTGATCAAATAATTCATCAACGTGGGGAAAATGATTATTGTTCTGAATAGGGATTATGTTATGTTCTATATAATCAATTCAGTGTCATATTGATCCAGATTTATTCTTAAAAAATTAAACAGTTGCACCCCATGGTGATGTACTAGGGTATATGAATCCCTTACCAACATTGTAATTTTGTTTCTTATTTAGTTCTTGCAACTCAAATGAGACTATTCTATAAAAAGTTTTCAAAAAAATCATAACACTATATATCAGTTCTATTAAAAATTCATGTTAATGATTTAGTAGGAGACCTTTAAATTGTATATGAAATAAATTAAAAACTCTAGAAAAACGTTGTATCATTATTATTGTGTTTCTCCCAAACCATATGAGATATCTAAGCTTCATTTATTGGAATTAATACCCACAATAAATAAGTAATTTCCATAACAAGTTCAAATATATCCTTGAATTCTTAAGTGATTACGAGTTCCTTCAAAATATGAAATGTGACTTCCCATACACATAAATTAATATGATCCCTATATAAATAAATCTAATCCATGCCAAGAATCACATCGAGTTTAACAAAATGATTAATCATGTGATTTATAAGAAGTAATATCCCACAGGATTTAATAAGATAAAAATATAATCTTGAGATGTGATCGTTGGGTGGTGAGTTGTTTTATACCAAAGTCAAAATCTAATTTTTGAGGTCATAGGGTGATACCCTTAGAATTATTTAAAAAAAATAGTATATAGATACAGATTCAAATAAGACATTAGATATTCTAGAGTTGGTTATAAGTGTACCTTTCACCACATCATTCTCATAACCCACATCAGTATTCATGATCACAAGAAATTTACATTCTTCTTTGGGATTAATAGGTTATTGACATTAATCCTAAAAAACATCTAATTTACACACTATTTGGCCTAATCCCAATTCTCATTGCATTTATAGAATTAGAGCATGGGTGATGAATTATGTGGAGCTTTATCTATTTTCTATTCATTAGATTGATTCTTACCATCACTACATCATTCAATGACCTATGAAATTCCTTTCTAAACTTAAATTGTTTTACAATCCCCCATTGAAAATTCCCCCCATATTTCCTTCCACACTTCTTCCAAAAGGGAGAGGTTATATTATATTCTCCATATTTTCTAGAATTTATATTTAATTCCATTTATATATTGTTATAAAACCCATAATATTGATGGGTAACTATAAATTCTATTTCCATATAGAGAGAAAATCAATAAATTTCTTCATATATACTAATTTATCTTTTATCTAATTCTTTTCAAAGACATTATTTAAAGCCATAAAATATTTGATCAATTTTTCTTTATGAGAAGATAATTAAACCAGAGGCATACCATGTAAGCCCTATAAAATTTTCCTCATATGTTCCAATATATTTTTCATCCTTTTTATTTACCACAATAAATCCCTTCTCCATATTTACACTTTTAATATGGGGGAAATTATTTATGAATAATATCCCCTTAAACTCATCCCACATCATTTATTTGATTTATTCTTCTTTCCTAATACTCTTGAAAGGATTTCATCATTTATCTTCTTAGGCTTTTAGATGAAAATCATCTTGTACAAATATTTCATTTCTTGAGCTCTAAAGGATAAAAAATATTTTCTCAATGGTTTTGATCTATTTCTTAGACACTAGTACACTAGAAGACCCACCGAATGATGGTAGACGTTTCATCATATAGGACTCAAAAAAAAATTTTTCCATCCCTACACATTTATAAGTCCAATACGATTCATATATTTTTCAAGTATAATAATAAGATTTTTTATTATATACCACATAACATTTTGTTTCTTAGGAGGAAAATAATTGCATTTTCCATCTCTTTCAACATTAATACAATTACATCAAATTCCAACCATTGGATAAAAAAAATAATATTGTGAGAAACACTAATAATAATTGGAAATCCAAATAATGACGTGAAATTACAAATAAAATTTCAATCTATGAAACCATAGTTTTAACTTATTTTGTTCTTGGTTTTTAAAAAAATCTATGATCGTAACATAGACTTACACATAGGGTTATTACCTAGGTTTTCCCATCCTAAATTCCAATGGTTAACTAAACCATTATTTGATAATAAATATAATGGGCCATTACTTTCATTAACATATTTTACATATAAATAGATTAATATTCATTACATAACATAAAAAACCACACATGAAACATATGAATTTAGTGTACTTGGAAAATTGAAATATAAACAACTGGTTCACATAAATATCCACATCAACTCCAAATTTTTACTTCATAACTAGAAAACGTTTTGACTTATCATACTTAATACCTTTCTTAATATCCTGAGGAAAAAAATAAGAAAATTTTGAGCCTCTATGTTTAGTATGGGTAAATAAGGGAGATACCAATCACATCATAACCATATCGGAATAATAACACGAGAATAAAATTTTAAAATTAAACCCTATATATCTAAAATCATAATATTGAGTCATCGAATAAATCATTTAAGTTCATAATATGTGAACCATAAGATAACATGATCCATGAGAGAATAACATTAGCATAATACATTGAATGTGGAATACATATAAGCATATAATATTATTTATAAAGAAGTCAAGGATCTTTTCTAAACAATTATTGTCGAATGGGTTCACTCCCCAAAACACCATAGTATTCAAGGCTAACTCCTATGACTGTCATTGTAGAAAAAGTCCTTTATTTAACTGGTATCACATCCCATTACCGTTATGTTTTACTGAACTAGTTTTACTTCCCATTCCATTCTTGTCCAACTCATGAAAAATTAATAATTTCCCAATGCATTGGAGGGAGATATAGGTCCCACCCATCATTGGTAATAGCATAACCACATTACATGGTTATAATTTAATCATAATCATAGAATTAAAACAATTCATAAATGTGTGACAAGGATATAATTAATTCATCATATAAGAACCCATGGAAAAAACAATTTTCATAAACACCTCATCATAACATAACTCGTGGAAATGAAATGGGTTTCAAAAATATCATTCTACCCTAAACATAATCAAACAGTAAGAATAATAAGGAATGTATCCATGAATAATATCCCCATTGAAACATAAGAAACATCAAATAATGATTTCATTAATGGAAATTAATTTTTAAATACCAATTGAAATAATTCTGAAAAAATATCCTTTCTATTTTCAAATCATTTCTTTTTTAAGAGCCTCAATATTATTATGAAAAATATTTTATTTAAAAATAACATTGTAATAGTGTAAAGGAGACATCAAATAGTGAAAGCATCGTGGTGGTGAGAAAATATATACATGCAGTGAAATTTTAAAAAAATTCCTTGCAAAATTTTTGTGGAAAAATTAAAAAACAAACCTCATTTAGAAAAAGAAAAAAATTATTCCTTTCAAAACATTTTATAAAATTTTTGAAACAAGTAAAAATGAATATTAAATTTTTAAGAGAATAATAAAAACAATTTTGGAAACAAATTTAGAAAAAAACTAAATGGATGCAAATGGGGAATTAAGGGAATGTTTAAAAAGATAAATTTTAAACTGAAACCCCTTATAAATATCATATCCTTGAAGTGAACAATAGGAAAATTTATATGTTATGCGAATTCACTATAAGTCCAAAAAAAAGTGGAAATACAATTATAAGAAAATGAAATGTATTTTCACAAATAATCATATCATGAAATAATCAATGAAATAGAATTTTAACCCAAATTGTGGAAATTGGGTTATGAAATACCTTTCCACATTGTACTCGGTCGAATCGTATGCCCCATTAGTGTAAAAATATTCTGATGAAATATTAAATAACATTAAGATAATGATATTCAAGATATTATATATCCAAATTTAATATATACATGAAACACAAGAAATAAGTGGCGAATAAGGAATATATCTCACAAAAGTAAAAGTGATACTAGAAACCCATTAACTTGTGGTTTCCTTTAGTTTCACATACATTAACCTCCTCTTGAATGTCACGTCCTTAAAGGATCCCTTAATGTCCTTGGAATTGTTATCATGGTGATAAGAGAAGCAATTGAAGATGTGAAGAGGGAGGAGGAGTGGTTTTGGGGGATATTTTAGGAGCTTCAAGGCTTGTGATTCGAAAAGGGGTGGCGAAGAGAGGTACTTATACTTGAGGAGGGGTGGGTTTAAGTTATTAAATATTAATTACTTTATATTTATTTACAACCACATTTGAGTGGATTTAATTCCAAAAATTTGACAATTAATTAATTTTTTAAATACTGGTTAATTTTTAGAAACACATAAACCACCATTTAATTTTTTTAGTTTTTAATTATTTAAATCTTTTACCTTTTAACATTAACTAGATACATTATTTTACCTATACCTAAGTAAATATTTTTTTACCAAGGTAAGTTAATTATTCCTACAAATGAAAATGAATTTATGAAATAATTTTGAACTCATGATTCAAAATATACTTTTTTAAAAATAAAAAACATATAATTCTTAAAATTATTATTAACATTCAATAGTTAAAATGCAATGAAATACAATTTTTTTGGAAAAATGAGTTTTTAATCATGATAATGTACTTATACCAAAATAAGGTATAATTAATGTTTAAAAATATTTAATTATATTATATCATATATAAATATAATTCCATTTATTTTATATTAATTTAATTTCATAAAATTTCTTCTAAAAATGATAGTAGAATAAAAATCGGTATTTTTTTACTATTTACTGAAAATTTTAACTTTTCAAAATTTTATCAAAAATTCATCTTCAGATAATTTTTAAATGGTAAATTTAAAAATGATGTTAATTTTATAAAAAAAATTATCAAATTTATTCAAAATTAAAATAAATTTATTTTTTCATCAAAAGTAATAAAAATCAATTTTCGGAGAAAACATATATTTTAAGAATAAGAAAACTTTACAAATAATTATATATTTATTTCACATGATTAAATTTATATATTAAAAATGAGTTTTAAAATTATATATTTGATAATGTGATTAATATTATTCATTCCCTCCAATTTAATGAATTGTTTATATCGATCGTTTAAAAATAATAACATTTTGGAGTTCACATAATCATGATGTTTTTTCTAATATAAGATATTGAACAAATTAAGTTTATTTAAAAATATATATAAAAAATATTTAGGCACTAAATATATTCATAAGTTATATTTTCCACAAATTAAATCGATCAGATGATATAAAGGGATTACATTGGACATGTAGTGTTGGGTGGGCCCTAGAATTGTAGAGGATGTGCTTTTTGAGAATTCCCCAAACATTTGTATGACATTTTTTAGAATTGGCCATACCAAAAAATAATGTGGGATTGAAATACATCCCCCTCGCACCCTACCCCACTTCATGTTAATTTGGGTTGAAAATATTTCTCCCTAAGTGATGACTACTTACCAGATTGACATCCCTAAGGATAGCAGTAACACCTTGAACTCCAAGGAAGATTTAAATTCTCAATTGGCTAATCCCTGTGAAAATGTAATCCCTCATACCATACCTGAGGGTCATGAGACTAATGAAGAGGGTCATGAGAATAATGAATCTTTACATGTGAAATCCGATGAGCCTTTACAAGAAGATGTTGATAAGATCTCTCAAGTGGAGGAGGATTTTCATTTGGAGAAACAAAAATGGAAAAAAGATATAGTTGACTCTGATGGCTTCATCACCCCGAAATCTAGGAAAACTCAAAAACATAGGGACAATGACAAAAGGAGAGGACTATTATCACATGATCATTAGCTGCCAAGATTATTGATAATGAAGTCCCTCCACAACCTGTACCTCGTGAACCCTTACCTAAATCCTCACAATATTCTGATTGTTCCGACTCAGAAGCTTCCTCATGTGAGGATGATGAAAATGATCCTTCCTATAGGAATTCCTATCAACATCAAGAGCAATTTGATTTCCCAAAAGAATATGATTCCTGGTTTGAGGAAAATAAAAAAACAGCCTTTCGATAATATAAAAATGGTGAAATTACTTTCGAGGATTATCTTGATATTATAAAAAGGATGTTTATTAAAGTGGCTGAGCAATTTAAGAAAGTCGCAAACATAAATTTTAAGGACATACCTTGGAAATGATCTTGGGTTTCTATTTCATTGAGGGTTTTCTGGTATTGGTTATTCTGATTATTCAACATATCATTTTTCCTGTCGATCCTACTATTGACATCTGTCTAATCTCTAGATATTTTTGATATTCCTCTCTGGAAACCAGGTTTACTACTGGAACTCTCTTGCAGAATATTTTGAATTCTCTCACAATCTCCTTATTTTAGAATGAGACTTTGGAGCTTATGACTTTTTTATATGTAATTTTTATGTCACTGGTTTGTTATCCCTTTTTGTCCATTTGTTGGAAACATTTACTAGCAACGGTTTAAATGAAGACCAATGAGGTGATTTGTCATTGCTACATCTGTTAATGGTTTCTGGTTCTAACTGACTTTGGATGGGTTGGTTTTGGCTCTTCTGTTCTATATTTCTACTGGTGTACAAGGCTTTTTTTCAGTGATGCTTAGTGGATTTCAGTGTGGAATTATTCTCGAGATAGTTCTGCTCATCTTAGATTCTATTTCCTACTATCCAGTTTCCATTTTGGCTTTTTTTGAAACAGAATTGAATCTGTTTTCTTTCACTATTTTTCTGGCTTGAGTTTTCATTGAAACAGGTTTTATATCTCACTGTTTTGCTGGATTTCCATTTGGGAAGGAGTCAGGATGCACTACTGCTACTTTCAATGTTTTTTCCATCCTCATAAAGTTTCAGAGTTGTCGATAGTGAATTCTGGTTTTGAAGAGCTTAACACCCAATGATTGCTGCTTCTATGGTGAACATACTTTCGCTTGCTGCAATTTTATTCCGGTTTGTTTGAGTTCCTTTTCTTATTATCCTTTTAACTCCCTGCTGGTGTAAGTTATTTACACCTCGATTCTGTATTGTTACTATTTTTTTTAATAAATTCCTTTGTGGGCATGAATTGGGAAACTAATTCATTCCACCACCTTCTTAAAAAAACAACCAATATTAATCATTTCATTCATGAATAATTCATTTATTCGTATTTGTGATATTTTTTCATTGATATTATCCATAGATGAATTTCATGCTCAAGTTGTTGATAAAACGAAAATTGTTTTATTTTATTTATATTTACATATTTATTTTAACTTATTTACTCAAGATGGATTCTGTTTTATTCATCCCCCAAGATTTCACAATACACTTCTTTTTATATAATTCAATAGTTTGCATTGCATGCCAAATCTTGTTCGAGCACCCCACTACTAGCGGTTTAAAAAGTGATTATGAATATTGTTGACCATATTTTGAACATTATATATTCTGTATAATTTTGATATCCATATCTTGTATTTCATAGACATGATATAAGAACAAATTCCATTTTTTGAATAAATGAAGTATTTTTAAAAATGTGTATTTTTACTATATTTTGATGGTGAACCCCTTTTAAATCCAATATTTGACACTTATATATATTAAATGTGAAAAAATAACATTCCTATTTATAAAGGAGATATAAAAATATATTTTGTAATTTTTTTGTGTTTTTAGATAACATTTATATTTCAATGAATTGTGAAAAATACAAATTTTAATTCAAAATTTATTTTTTATCTAATTAATTTATTTTGATTGATTATAAATTTAATTTGTCTTAATTTATATTTAGACTAAGTTCTTATGATTTAAAATAATTTTAGTCATTGGAATTATTTTCACATTAATATTAGATATAAACACATTCAAATATTTTGATGGTTTTTACTTGTGAAAACCCCATTTTCTTATTCTGTCAATGGAGATTAATTTTAATATAATTCCTATAATTTATGTGTTATAAATATTAAAAATTTGATTCCATATTTGTAATTTGTGCATCAAATTATATTAATTGGTCATTTTTTTGTATATTTTGAACAATATCTTTTAAATATTTTATTACTGGGGTTAAGGGTAAATCCGTTAATTAAAGGTGAAAATAATATTATAAAATTAATCTAACACCTATTAAAATTTTATTGGACAACTAAATTCAACCCTGATTACCGATTTTTAGAAATGGAATCATTTAGTGAACCATTTTACATGAGCATGACATGAATATTATTAAAATAAATGAATGTGACAAAATGTCATACTACCTTTTCTTATAAGTATAATAATTTTAATATATAGATATACCTGAGATAAAATAGATTCTAAATAGTCTTTGTAAATCTGAAATAATCACCTACATCATATTAAATTGTTATTATCTTTTACCTATTAAATAATTGACATTAATAGTGAAAAAATATTAATATAAAAGTATTTTATTAATAAAAATATCAAATAAATTATATTTAAAATATTAAAATAAATATATTTTTACTTAATTAATGACATCCAAGAGTATTATAAATGAAATAGAAAATTTAGTGACATATTTAAAGTATTTAATTGATGTTGTCATGTTTTTTTGATATTTTAAGAAATAAAAATATTGGATAGTATTAAAATAGACATAAACAACACTTCAAAATAAATAATATTTTATAAAATGTTATAAAATTCTTAAAATCCTAAATATTATATAAAGGACTAGTATAATTTTAAAAATATCATAAATGATCCAATTAGGGTTAGTTTTGAATTTTATAGTAACTATATTAACCCCATATTATAAAAAGTCAAGTAAACAAATTAAGAGTTAAACTATTTAACTAAGGGTTAAATCCAAAAGATATAGTCACATTTAGGATCTAAAATTACATAAAAATTATTTTTAAAATGATTTTTACCCATAATAATATTATAATATAAGTAAATCACTATAAATATATATGAAAACGAAAATTAATTTATAATAAATTAATACTTTTGCAGTTTCCAAAAGTGGCTCTCCCCTATCTTATAAATGGGAAACATTACTTTTATTTTATTCACACCTCTAAAGCCATTTAGTTCTTCTAAAACTAGCCCACTACCCCTACCAACTTCCCTAAATTCATCCTAGAGTCTATTATTTGTGAATAAACCCAACATAAAGGGTCATTTGGTTAAAATCAAAACGAGTTACCCGAATAAGAGGTAATTGTTTTATGAACTCTTTTAAAGTTCCATTCTTATTTTACGTCCAATTAATATATATATATCCTAATTAAAGTAAATAATATTGTATCATATACATGATGAGATGTTATTATGATTATTATACATCTATATTATTCCTTTTATCTATCTTATGAATTAAAATATCACTATCCATGCGAACATATAACTTACCATCTCTACACAATGGTGTAATTATTTATTCACTAATTCATTATTTGAATGGGTGTAATTATTAGTATATTGGATGTAAATAATTAATATATCATAATAATTATTCTATATAATTAATATACCTTCCAATTCCTTACTATTTAACCATTAAAAGAATGATATTGTCACTCGTGCGTACGTACGACCTACCGTCTCCACGACGTGGTGAGATTCATTATTCACATTAACCATTCAAAAATGATTATTACATTTATATAATGAGTAAAAGTAACAATTATGAACTTAATATCATTCTAGATATGAAAAAAATAAATCATATGCATAAAATACATGAGTTTCATGGGAAAATAGGAGTCAGAAAACAAAGAAGTAATCAAATGAAATTATGGAAATATGGAAATACTATTAAAAAAATGATAGAATATGATCATATATGATATCCTACATATGCATATGGTTTGGGTATATTTTAATAAAAAATTTTGAATGGAATATTTTAGTGATTTTCCTAAAAAGGTAATTTATGAACTTTTTGAAAAATTAAGGAATGAATATTTGTTATCTTATATGGAGCAAGAGGCTATTTTACACTATTATGACACCTTAACATTATGAAGCTTCCCTTAAAATATTATATGATTTTTTGAAAGAATTTTGTTTATAATTGCCTAGGTTTTTTAATTAATTTCAAACAAAAAACTTATATCTCTCCAAAAACGATTTAAATATATTTTTTAGATTATTTTCATCTATGTCAACATCCTTTGTTGGATTTTATATTTAATTGAGGTTTATTTATTATAATACAATCTTAAATATTATATTGAATTCATTATTATATGTTTGACTATGAATATTCTATTTTGATTCCATTAATATCTTATAGTTTATGTATTGACATTTTGTATTCTAGTTTAAATATGAATGTTTATGTTGGTTATATTTTACACCCTTCAAAAGTGAAATTGATTAAATTTTTAAAGTATCTGGTGGTGCCTGATATATCCCTTAGATACATTGGTAGGTCTCGTGAGACAATTATTCTTGGGGTTTGGCTAATTTCTAACACAATTATGTATGGTGTGTTATCCAAATCCTTTATAATATATTTATGATGTCCCACGTTATGCATTATTTGATTATGAGATTAGTTATTGATCTTAAATGTGATTATTTTACTAGTATAATAACCATGTGAATGTTTAAATTGAATTATTTTATTTATTCTTACTATATTATGAAGAATATTATGTTTAAAAGGAATGTGTTTCAGTTTTATACATTTCCAAAAATGTTTTTTTTCTTAATTATAATAGCCACTTCTATATTGTTTATCCTTAATGAGAATTTGAGATCACCCATTTCTTATGTTTCATTTTCCCCAGGATGTAAAGTTGTATATTATGAATGACTATTAAGGATGAGGAAAGTGGTTAAGAATGTTCTGAAAGGATTTCTTATGTTGTATTTCATTTAATGATGTAATGAAATACTTATGTTTGTGTATATTATTTCTAAGTATTATAAACCAATCAGTCCTTAAGGATTTTATTTCAAAGGATTATGCAAATGTATCATAAAATAATGCACTAAATATGAGAAATTAGGGCAGGGGAATTACATTGTATAAAACTCTTACTAAGAATTTGATATCACACTTATTTTTGATTCATTCCCCCATGATATGAAGAAGAATTAATTGAATGAATTAAATAATATTGATTTTATTTCCATTATAAATCTTTATATTTTAATCCCACAATCAAATGGGTATCATACATGTATCTAGGTCTCTAGGAATACTAAATTGATCAGTCTTTCTAGACAAGGGCCCTTGTATCTATTCTAATTCCATAAAGTAGACCCCGGATCTAGGTTATAGGAGTTAGGGGTGTTAGACCTGATATCAGTTTCCTTATTTAAATTATTTTCATGTAATTTATTTGATATAAATTTTATACCATCAAAAAATAATAATTTTAATATATTTGTTTAACTATTATCTTGGTAATTAGAAGAAATACTAATAATCTAATGTCATATATAAAAATAAAATTGTTCGAATTCAATAATATGAACACTTTTTTCTTAAATATATCAATAAATTTAATAAATTAAATCTATAATTTTAGTGAATGTTAATTTTGACAGAATCCCCTATAATGTTGAAAAATCCATTTTTTTAAAATGTTTATTATTAAGAAGAACGATTTATTATTATGAACGAGTTAACAATTCTAGTGATTCTAAATAATTTTAAATAACTATTATCATTATAATAGTATTATTTTAAAATAAAATAAATAATAGTATTTATTTCTTAATGTTATATTTAATTAAATTGAACAGTTGAAAAATTATTTTCATTAAATCCTCTAAATAAATTTTTCAATTTTTTACCATGGGTTCATAGATTAAATATAGTAAATTAAAATATTGTAATATTTTTTTAATATAATATTTTATAGGAAAATTCATCAAAAAAATTTCAATGTGTTGATATAACAGAATAATTTCATAAAAGTAACAAAATTAATAAAATTAGTATATTCACTATTCACATGTAAATTAAGTGGTTTAGGAAAAATCCAAAAATTCATGTTAAGTATATATTATCGTGATAATTTATTTTTTCAAATTAACAAACTTATGTTTGTAAATTTTATTTTTAATTATAAATATTGTGACAAACAGGTTTTTATAGAAAAAAAACTATTTATATATTATCAACTCTTCTTCATTGATCATATTAATTAATAATTATACAACATTGAATCTATTATTCATATAAAAATACAGTATTCTTTTAATGAAGTAAATTTGAAAAAATGGAATTCATTTATTGCATAGATAAACTAGTTATGTCGATATTTATTATGATATTAATTTTCTATAAAAATATATATATAATTTTATAATTTCATTACCATATTTTATTACAGCCAATTATATGACTTCATTATAATATTCAATAATTTTTCTTCAATGTATCTTTTGGATCAATCCATATAACACATTATTTTTTAAATATATATATATATATAATGAAATATCAAGCCATTATATTCTACCTCCTTAAATAAATTGCATCCTCACTATTTAATTATCATTCACTGATAGGAATAAATAAACACGGATATAATATTGACACAGATCAATATATTATCTCTAATGGTATTTGATCCTTCATATCATAGGGAAGACTATAAAATAATTATCTTTCCTAACCATTTCAAGGAAATATATCTCATACCTCGGTATTAAGGCCCAAATGAAGTATTATGTATTCGTTTTAGATAATTCAAAGTTATACATGCACAAATATATGGCTATAATTGATATATAATTTGTTTTTCAATATTTTATAAATTAATATGGTGTCAAATTAAATATTACTATACTTTTATTAAAATTGAATAAATTTTTTACCTAAGGATATAACAATTTGAATAATTTTTACTTCCAAAAACATAATAATCATACCATTAATTTTTTTCTTTTTAATAAATATCACTAAGTGCAGTTACATGATGTTCTTAAGAAACATCATAAATAAAAACGGTTCTATAGAACTATAATGCACATAGTAATTCAATTTAGAGGGAAAATAAACTCCAATGATCACTAACCTCTTCATCAATAATCATTTTATAGGTAATTTAGTAATCCATGGGATTAGTATGTTTTGGATTCATATTATTTTTCAAAATCCTTGGATTAGGGAAATGAGTTTGATAATGCCCATTTTCTCCACCCCTAAGACATTAAATTATTATTAGTACCCTTGGATGAGTTTTATCTTATTTTTAAAGATAACTAAACTATTCATTTTCCTATGATGGAATGATACTCTATGACCACCACTTACAGATGTAATGAATTTCCTATCCTCCTAAAAGAATTTTTCTTGAGTATTGTTCCCATGTTTTTTAAATATATAAAATTGAATATTTTTTTAATTCATTATATTTATTATTTTATTTTTCAAGAGGCTCTATCATTGTCTTATTATTTATTCTTAGTACATAATCTATGTTCATAATATATATCATTTTTCAGGATACCTAGTTTTTTATATTCATAATGATTCTAATTCATGTTCTAATTAAAATGGGTTATTCATTGAGGTGATCTTCACATTTTCCCTCACACCCAAGGTTCCTTATAGTTTCATCCATTACAAAAATAAAATACCTTACATGAGTGATAAAAAATTGAAAATAAGGGTGAATTATCATAATCAGAGAAGGAATTAAACCTTAAAATGTAATGAACTTTGACATTTCTATGCCGTAAAATATTTCCATTATTTAAAAAAATATTGATATTTGTTTGATGTAGGTTGCATAATATTCTGGTTATATTATTCTTCTAACCATTATCTTTTAATGAAACTTGGAAATAAAAACTTCAAAGTGGTTTATAAAGAGAATATGATGATAGAAAGTATATCCATTGGGATTTTCAAACTTAGTGTCATGTAATTATAGCAACCTGATATTTTCATACATTTACATTACATTAAATTTTCAAAATATTACAAATATTATTCAAAAATTTTCTAGCGATTTTACTAGTATTGTTTCTTTTCAAACTTGAAATGATAAACACTAGAGCATGAGTGGGGAGTTACCTATTATCGTGTAACTCATTTTTTATTCAACGAATGTCTTTCTATGAAGGTTTTATTCCCAAAGGGAGGATTCTTGGATGAAGGTAGGCATATTTGAATTTTCAATGGATAAATATATTCTGATCCTAAATGGTTTGAGAGGTTTTAATAGTTCTTATATATGGTGTTATTTTATAGGGAAGGCCAGTGACATACTCATCGTTTTTTAAAAAAATTTAGGTGTACCAACATTTTTACATCAAAAAGTCATAAAAATTAAAAAAAATAAATAATGGAAGGTTAGAGTGTGAATAATGGATATCCAATGGGTTTTTTATAAGTGTTTAGGTAATTTGGCAACCTGAATTTAAGGTTTATTCCCTTATTAATCCAATATTTACCTTAATCATTTTAATTACTTTTAATTACTTTCACTAATATTTTTTTTCAAAAACTACTTTTTCTATATTAGACAATATAAATTATGATTATTAAAATTATGGAATCCATTTTTCCAAATTCTAATACCATAAGGGGTTGAAATTAATTTAAAATTTATCCCATTGATGAGACCACCATGCGGCTTTCCAAAGTAAAAATGATCAAAAGTTTTCTAGGTTTTAATATCCAATTTCAATGTGAAATTGGTTAAAATTACCTATATTGTATTAAATTACAAAAATTTATTATAATTAAAATTTATAAAAAATTAAAAATATACTTTATCCTCGTAAATAAATTCAATGAAAAATTAGTTTTGATTTAAAATTCTGTATTTTTTCACGATTCATCCAAAAATGATGTTTCTCACATGTATGCCTAAAATTCAGCCTAAGATAGTTTCATCATTATAAATTAAAAAACCTTGTTTATGTAAAAATTTTAAATTTAAAATGTTCCAACAAATAATATTATTGTTTTTCATATAACAATATGAAAATCATTTCATTTGATGAAATCGTATTTTTAAACATATAAGGACTTTACCAAAAAAATATATCTTTGATTATCGATATGTTTTATTTATATAAAAAAACTATAATAAATATTTTAAATGTAGTTATTACAATTCATATTACTAAGTTGAATGTCTAGGTTATAATTTTCTCATATAAATAATAATAATGAAAACGGGTCCTTCATAGAAACTCAGTGTTTTGTGTCATCTTTTTCAAGTTGGTGTAGTGTGTAAAATATTCCAATTTGATTCCATGTGAATAAAATGTTTTACCTAGTAAAATGAATGATATCAATGAAAATTTAATTTTTTCGAGAAAAAAAGGTCCATAAAAATCAAGGTGATACATTCTACCCTCTATAAAATGAATTTTACCCTCGAAATTTATCATTCAGTTAAAAAATGAGGATACTTTTGCTTCATCATATCCTTATGTTTCCACATCAATTTATATAACTTGTGATATCTCCTCAATAAATTAACCTATTGAGTGGTCCTTTTTTATATAAATTTCTCTGTATGATCCATAATTTTACTTGGTTGTTCCTCATAAGAGAGATCCTTCTCCAGTAGCATGACCTTTGTGTTTAGTACATGGGAAGGGCCAGGTATATACATCCTTAGGAGAGATACCTGAAAAAAATCATGGACATGAGAGATATTTAGATGATTGTCCAAGAATTAGGCTACTATCATTATTTGATCAATAATTTCAAAGGTATTAGTATACACATTACTAATTTTCACTTTATTTTTGAATCTCTTAACCTTTTCCCTAGGAGAGATTCATAGAAACACTATCCTACCAAAATTAAACTATACATCATGCAATCAGTTTCCAATATAATTTTTTTTTCTAAACTTCACCTTCCTATATATACTACTGAATGGCTCCAACCTTCTCTTCAAATTCTTTAGTGATATCATGTCCCAATAGATTTCGTTCTCCAATGTCATCCCATCATGTTAGAGCTCTAAATTTCTCCCCATAGATGGGTTCATAAGGTTCTATAAAAATTCTTGATTTAATTATATTGTCATATGAAAAATAATCTAGTAGAATGTGTTGATCCCAACCACATATGAAATCCAGAGAACAGGATCTCAACATATCCTCAAAGGTTTGAATTTTTCATTTAGATTCATCATCTATTTGAGGATGATATATAGTGCTGAACCTCAATTCTGTATCTAGGGATTTATTAGGACTTCTCCCAAGCATAGTGGGAATCCTTTGATCCTATAGTATATAATAGAATGTGGTACTACCTGGAATCTTAAAAAATTTCTTAATATATATACTAGAAATCTAATCCAGAGAGAAGTCTTCTCTGAGAGCGATGAAGTGTTCCGACGTTATAAGGTCATCAACTACCACCCAAATATCATAAATCCCTTTATAGGTTTTGGGTAGTCTAAAATCATAATCCATAGTGATGTTCTCCCATATCAATATTGTATGGGTAATCGATTAATCACCCCCTTTGAATTTTAGATTTTAGCCTGAACATGTTGGAATACCAAGAACCAAGATACACACTTAGTGATTTCTCTCTTCATTCCTTCCCAGCAGAAGTATTCTCTCAAATACCTATACATAATTTTACTTCTTGGATTAATTGAGAATTGATAACGTTGATATTTCTCTAATAGATCAGTTAAATATGATACAGAAGGAACACATACACATTACATGAACCTCATCATTCAATCGAAATCAAGGATAAATTCAGAAATATTTCTAAATATCTCTTATATCTCTATATATTCTATATGTGCTTCCTTAATCATAACATGGATAAATTATTGAACGTTCGTTTAAGAAAGAAATGATTTTCCCCTTCCTTCATGATTTCAATAACTATCCTTTTAAAATATAGAAATATGATATTTTTTGTGATCCTCATCACTGATAAGCTAGCATGATCTTTTTAACTCAAAGAATCGAAAACCATATTCACTTTACCAGGGTCTTATGTTGTAAGTAGTAATAGTCTATTATCAAGCCTAACTATCTTCTCTAAAACATGTTCAACTTCTTCAGTGTGAATATGTAATTTAGAATTTTATGATCAGTATATATATTAAGGTTTTTCCCAAATATATAGTTCCACCATATCTTTATTTCAAAAATTAACAATGTTAACCCCAAATCAAATGGTGGGTAATTTTTTACATTAATCTTCTACTGCTATGAGGCATAAGAATTAACCATGATATTTTTAATAATATCACAACCCAATCCCTTCTTAGATGCATCACTAAGTATTATAAACCCTTATCCACTACAAGGTAATATAAGAACATGTTCACTGAATAAAATTCTCTTTAGTTCCTTGAAATTTTACTCACATTGATCTATCCAGAGGAACTTAACACCCTTCCAAGTTAACATGGTCATAGGATTAGATCATCATGATAAATTCTCTACAAACCATTGATAATATCCAGATAAACCACAAATGCTACTGATCAAATTCACTGTGGTTGGTCTAGGCCCACATTTAATAGACTCTTTGTTTGATGAATCTACTATTATACCATCTATTTAGATTATATGACCAAAAAAAGAATCAATTTTTCATAAAAAATTAACAATTTGTAAATTTTTATATCATTTATAATTTATTGTGGTATTTAATATAATTATCAAGTAGTATTCACAGTCCTCCCTGGTCTTTTAATATATAAGAATATTATATACAAATACATCAACAAACTAATCGAGGTAATCCCTTATAAATCTATTCATTATATTCATAAAGATTGTAGGGGAATTAGTAATTCGAAAAGGAATTATTATATATTTACAGCGTCTGCACCTTGTATGAAATTCTATCATGGGTATATCCTCCTTCTCGACCCTCAGGTTTTGATATAAAAAAAGGAAGGTTAATCTTTGAAAAGTATTAAGCTCCATTCAGTTGACCAAACAAGTCATAAATATGGGGAATTGGATAGTTTTTATTTATTGTGATATTATTAAACTCTCGATAATCAATATAGAGTCAAATTGATGTATATTTCTTTTTCAAAAATAGAATAGGTTCACCCCAAGGGGACTCACTCTTTCAAATTAATCCCTCATCAAGGCTTACTTAGAATTTTTTCTTCAATTACAACAACTCAATTGAATATATTCTATAGAGAGTCTTCGAAATTGGGGTGGAACCATGTACGAGTTCTATTGAGAACTAAACTTCACGATTTAGTGGAAGGCTAGGAAACTCATCCATAAACACATCAAAAAATTCTAAATCAAAATTCATATCATCGATGTTGATTTTCTCCCCAACCATCTGAGATAAAAAAAATTGAATGGTATTTAATATCAATACACTGGACGTAATATCCATCTAAAGTTCATACTTATTGTCACATTGATATACAATCATAGGATATGTTGTAAATTTCAAACATAAACTACCATCCCCGAAAATTGATAATGGATTTTTGAAATGAAAGGAAATCAACAACTAATATGAAATCAAATTAAACCAAAGAAATAATGACCATTTTTATAGGAAGCACATCTCTATAAACATCAACCGGATAGGAATCATCAAATTGATATACATTAACCGTACCATTAGGGGTTTTCACTAAAAAAACCACATATGATAGTTTATATGGAATATTAATACCCTGAGTAAATTATTTATATATTAAAGAGTGGGTAAATCTAGAAAAAAATTATATATTAGTAGTTTTAGAGTAGATTGTAAGTGTACATTTCACCACATCGTTATCACACCCTCATTACAAATAGTGATCACATAAGATTTACCAATTTTCTTGGATTAAGAGGTTTATGAATTCAATAATAATGATTATCACTTGGATTTTGGAAAAAGTTATAAAAATGTACATTTTCTTTACACTTGTAGCATTGAATCATGGGAGGTGGATGAAGTTCCATTTTTTCTCCATTCGCACTATTAGCTAACTTATTCCCATTACTTTGGCAATAAAATTCCCTTTTTAATTACCTTATAAAAAGAAAAATTTATTATAACCCATAATGAAAATTACTCCATTCTTCTTCCCACAATTATATCATAATGGAAATATCATATTCTTCTTTTCATGGTTTTTATATTTTTTGATAAACAGTGTCTTCATTTTCCTGTCAAAACCATGACAATGGTATGTGACTCTAACCTCTAGTTAATCCTCAGTGGCACAATGAAAAATACCTCCATGATACTCAAGTATATTTTGGCCAATTTGCATATAATTCTTGGTTTTAATCCACTGAAGAACCTATCAAAATTATAATAGTGTTAGATGATATCTCCTGAAGCCAACATCCTACGTCTAGTAAAATTAACCTCATTGGTAAAAAAATCAATCATCATTTTTCATCAACTCAATGATCTCCTTTTCCATATTAATATGGAGAACATGAGGGATGTTATTAATAAAGAATAAGTTATTTAACTCTTTCAAATACATGGATTCAATTTCATGTTTATTCCTTATATTCTATATTAGATTACACGACTAGTCTACTTCATATTCTTACCGATAAATAGCTATAGTGACTTTATCATGACCCAAACACTAGAGAATGGAGAATATATCTTTAGTGGTATTGATCCATTATTCAAAAACAAGTGGATCAGAAGACCCACTGAAAGAAGCTGAACATTTCCTTTGGAAGGACTTAGTAGAATGATGTTAAGTCCCTTTCTCATTTAGAAGTCCACCATGATTCATATATTGAGAGATTTAGGTGAGAGTAAAAACTTTTTTTTTCATTCCTTCCCCCATATAATTTGGTTTCATAAGTGGAAAAACGTTTCAGTGTCCATTGAAATAATAATTAATGTAGTTCCTTCTTATTCAAGCCATTGATTATAACCAAAATCATTGAGTAAGAAACAGTTATCATAATGTGGTGACACATAATCATGGAAATTCACTTATAGGATGTGTAAATTATACCACAATCCATAATATAAAACACCTAAGGTTTATGATAGGTTATTAATAGACAAATTATTTTTATATCCTTCATGATTGTTCATGATGAGTTTAGGAATTGAAAAATAATATCCCTTTGGAGTTTCAAACTATGTGTGAAACAAGGACATCTATCATGTTCTAGGTTTCACCAAGTTAGACCAGACACGCCTTGTCAGAGTTATTACACCAGAAATATATATTCCAAATCCATATCCACATACAGTATCCAAATGGGCATTTATTTCTTGGAAACCACTTACTCAATCCTTTAACAAAATTCCATGACATTTTCCAATAATTTTCTTTATCCTTAGACTTTTCCTAAGACATTTCCTTAGGGTTCTCACTATAGTTTTAACATCCTTTATTCTAAATATTAGATAATAATTTTATCTGATTGAAACTATAGTAACGCTCTCTTTTAATAAATTCACATTACAAAACTTTTTTGGAAGGCTTAAAATATTATACAAATAGATTTGCAAAGACAACACTAGTTTAATTCCTTTGGAATCATGGAAACATAAACAATGGTACATAAGTGAGATACATTATATACCAATATGTTATTTAGCACTAGAATAATTCATAGACATATAAAAAAATACATATTCTTATATTCTTGGGAAGGAAACATCAAAATTGGTGATCTCAAATGCTCAGTAAGGGTAAACAAGGGAGACATGTAAGGATAAACATGAGAATAGGTGTATAAAACAATGATAATAACATTAGAATATCATACTCTAAATATCATAGTATTAGAGTCATGAATAATTACATATATCTTGGTAGTTCATAATACATTAATCACAAGACAATAAAAAAATAAGAAATGAAATCAAATCATAGGAATAACTCATGGAATTGTTTCATACATAAACTTGTGATATCATTCTCTATAAGTCAATAAACATTTCTAAACATATCAAGGAACATTATAGGACCTACACCTATTGGGTGGGACACACCAATATCCATAGTCATAGTCTATTCTTTATAATGTATGGGGATTCCCCATCTTCATAAAGTGGTTCATCGTTCCCCATTTTCCAACTTGATAGTGCCTACACCTAATGCACAAGACATACCACTATACCATGTTACCATCCTTTACTTTCACGGAATTTGGTTTCAATATATTCATGGAGTAGATCAAGACTATCAAATTGATTCACATATTTATCTCATGAGATATATATCTTTACACATTGCAATGGAGGGAGATATAGATCCCACCTATCTCATAATAAAATCATTCATATGTGTTCCAAAAGATAATAAAACAATAATTATATCATGAACCAAAAAAGGAGATGGGTTTTATTAACATAATATCATAACCCATGGAATTAAATGGTTATCATTAACATTTCAACACAATATAACCTATGGGAAATAGATAGGTTTCAAATTCATTTCATCAAAGCGTAACCCATGAAACATTGCCGGGTTTAAAAGCATATAACATGTGGAATAGAAATGAGTGCCATAAGAATCACTGCATAAAAAATAATCCATTCGATAAAGAATATGGATGGATCCATTAGATCATTTCTTAAAATGTAATTGGTAACATCAATTGATTCCATTATAGATGTAAAATAACATCTAAAGATATATTGAAAATTTTAATTGAGGAAAATATCTTTTATTTTTTGAAAAGGCTCTTTAAAACACGAAAACATCTCAGAACCATTTTCTTGATAATATAATATATGTCATATAATGAAATATTTTCCAAAAATTTTGAATCTATTTAATTTGAAAACAGACAATGAGATTTGTAATTTTTTTATAAACTATTTTCCTTTAAAGCATATAAAATAACATTGAAAAAGTGATGAAAACCATTTCATTGAAAATACTTTGAAAATTATTAAAGGAAGCATGAAAACCTTAATACATTTTTAAAATTATTTTTCCTTAAAAATTATCTTAAAATATCATATTTGAAAACCTTATTGAAAACATGGTTCTTGAAGTTCATGGAATGTTTCAAAAAGAATGAATATTGATTAAGGATACTTTTCTGATTTTGTTAAATCTTTAAGTATAAACCCCATGAAAGAGATATCCCCAAATGTAATGCTAAATAACCAAAACATTATGGATAAAATGCATATAATATATTACTGGTATGTATGATCACCAAAAAAAATAGATTAGTGGTGAATAAGAAGTAAATCTCACAAAAAAAGTGAGACACTATTTGGAAGTTGTTTTTTCCCAACACTTTTATACCAACAGTTCAACAGAACTGTTGGTATAGGGGTCCTTTATCAATAGTTTCTTCAACCCATTGGTAAAGTTTGAGTATGTGAAGGAGTTTCCAATGGTTTGAAGAAACCATTAGGAAATATAAAAAAATTTCTCCCTTTACCAACATTTTGTACAAACCATTGGTAAATTCTTTCTTTTCCCAACTGTTTTTAAAAACTATTGGGAAATGTCCCCCCCCCCCAAATACAGCACCTCGGCCCCTGATTACACAGAAGTAGACATTTCCCTTTATTTCCAAAATCCCTCATGTTGGTGAACCCAAACACGAGGTCCTCCATCCGATCGGATGCAACTCCCCCATCCAGGTTAGACTCTTTCAACCTCCTTCCAAATGCCAACATAGAAGACCTCATTGAGGTAATTGACATGGTTGGTGTGTGGTCTACCCAATTATGTTAGCTAACATGCTGTGTTGAGGTATCTTATCTGTTTCTAGTGTTGTTCATCCCAATAGGGAGTAGATATCATTCTATTCTAATTTTTTCTCCATTCATTTCACTACCTAGAAAGATCACATCATTATTCCCTATTTCTAGGGATTCTGGGTAATTTTTTGATTCACACAATTTGATATTGAATCAATGACTAATACTTTTTTGGTAGATGTATTTGAGTATATAGAAGATGGTTAATAAATTATCCCTAAAAAATATAAATGTTTTGTGTTCTTTATGATGTGGAGTATCATTGAAACACATTATTATTAATCTCAAGTTTATAAACAAATTCTTTTGTCTATACTTTATGAAATTAAACCTCTTCATGATCTATGAACAACCAATTAGTGTAGAAGCCTAAACATTATCCACCCATGGGGTGCACTTGACTTGGGGAACTAATTAGGTAATGAATGTTATGACCATAGGGGTTTGAATAATGAGTTATTGAACATGAGTGAATGATTTGGTATGCCTATAACATATAATGGGACCTGAGGCATGTGCCAATTATATGAGACCTATTGAAAATGAATATAAATAAATTTTAATTTAGTTTTTGAGTAAATGTTCTTTGATTAATGATTTGGAATTCCTTGAAGAAACCAACCAAGGATTCATGTTAAAAACATAGCTTTAAATACCATTTAAAACCCCCATTGGATTCATGATGATTTGGTTTATAATACCCTGAAAAAATATACCTTGTATTTATAGTTATTACGATTTAGAAAGCCTTGGGGAATTCCCCCTTGGATTCTAAACCAGTTGCCTCTATCTTTACATAGTCAGGGAACACTTTCCTCCCAATAAATCCATCTAAAGGCAATCAATTGTTTAGTTCTACACACCAAATCTGTAAGGATTAACATAGTTTTAATGTTTTTCATCTATTGGTCATTGTTTCTATTTTGATTTTACCTAAGCCCGGTGGTAATGTGTGTGGCATGATATACCCAATAAGTGTAGTTCAATTTTTTTTTTCAATTTTCGTTTTATAATTCAAGTTTCATGATTATATGAATCAACATGATTTGAAGTCTTCATAGCCACTCCTTTTATGTATTTAGTGAATCATATCAACTAATGGAGGTGTTGGTGAGATGTATCCCCAGTCAAATATGGTAAATGGGTTGTTTATTCATATTTTCTTGAGGTGGGTAATGGATATAAGGATGTCCCATGTGAAGATATTAGGGATGGTTGGGGTAGGTGGTTTTCCTTTTTTTTTGTGGGGTGATATGGTAATTTTTGTGGACATTAGTTTGGTGGTTAGGAAATGTACTAACTTTTCACAATATTTCTATCTTTTAGCATCAATAACATATTTAAAAAACTCTCCTTACACATTATACATATTTCATGAAAAGCCATAATGTTTTAATATCTTTAGTAATGTTCTATCAGGTCTATGGTGTCTTCTTTTATGCGATAAATGACAGAATTACAAAACACATCTCACCTCATGTTTAGGCACACATAACAGAATTAGTATATCATTATATTGTTTTATTAGTTCACTAAATCAAATAGAATCTCCTTCCATTATTTTTTACATTAATATATTTTCGATTAAACTTCAATCATATTGAATTTCTTATGATGAAATGACTTATAAAAATTATATATATAGTATGGGTGGAAGTTATATGTATGAAACTGATCTGATCTCAAGTAATTTTCAAAACAACTTGGAGATCTTTTTAGATTTTTCATTTCAAAATGCTTTTGATAGTGGTTGCAAACACTTCCCATGTTCCAATTGTATTGGTAGGCATTGGTTGAGCCATGAAGAAGTCATATACGACATAACCAAATATGGTTTTAATGCAAACTACTATGTGTGGCATCACAATTGAGAGAAAATGAAATCTCAAATTTCTGATGATCGAAATGAAAGGACTGGACTAAAGAATTTGTAAGATGACCAGTTTTTGTTTATTCATCATCATGAAAATGAATGGATTTTGACTCAAGAAGACATCAATATTCGGAAAGATGATGCATATAATGAAAATGTTGATATTTTCTGGGTGAAAAAATTGAATGTTGCTACCACGACTCTAGTATATCGACAATGTGATAAAATGAAAAATCTAGAGTTTTTTATCTGATTGTTTCATGGGAAAACTATGTATGGAACTTCTTATACATAAATAGATTACATTATTAACTTCTTGAATGATTTACTTCTAGATGATGCAGATATTCCCCCAAACCACTATATGGAATGGAAGTTAGTTAAGGAACTTGGATTTTCAAGAAACAAAATTCATGATTTCTTGAATGATTCCAGTTTATTCTAGGAGGAAACCACTGAATGAAATGATTGTATAAAATGTGGCACATCCCGCTGGAAGTCAATATATGATGGAACACCATCATTCATGCCACAGAAAATAATTTGGTAGTTTCCATTGATCCCCAGACTCCAGAATCTTTTCATGTCTGATGAAATATCAATAAAAATGAGATGGCATGATATCGAGAGAATGAAGACTAAGGATGAGTTGGTTCACCCTAAAAATGAATTTTCATGGAAGAGATTTGATGCTCGTTATCCTGATTTTTCAGCTGACTTGTGTAATGTGAGGTTCAGTCTTTCATGCGACGGTTTAAATCCATTTGGGAAGATGATTACTTTTCACAACACATGGCCAATTTTTATACACATTTATAATCTTCCCCCATGTTTGTTTATGAAAAAACAATTCAATTTTATGAGTATTCACATATCTGGTCATTCAGATCCTGGCATTGATATTGAAGTATACATGAAACCATTAATAAAAGAGTTGAAACTTCTTTGGGATGTGGGTGTTCACACATAGGATGCATATTCGAAAGACATATTTCAGATAAGTGATGCGCTTATGTGGATGATCAATTATTTTCAAGCTTATGCAATTATATCTGGATGGAGCACAAAGTGAAAACTATCTTGTCATGTTTGTATGAAGAATACACGATCAAAAAGACTAAAACATTGTTGTAGTTTTAATTATTTGGGACATCAATGATTCTGTCCAGTGGACCATCCATATTGAAATAATATTATATGTTTTGATAATACCATAGAGGCCAATGCTCCACCTCATCATATTTATGTAACTTCTGTGCTTAATGAATTTAAAGATTTCAGTTTTTCATTTTGGAAGGGTCAAATAAAATATGGAAAGAGAAAAAATCATTCCACTAAAACCTATTACAATTGGAGGAAGATGAGTATATTTTTTGATTTGCATTATTGGTCAAACAATTTTTAATTCGTTTCATAGATGTAATTCACATTGAAAATAATATATGTGAAATGTTTCTTTGGATGCATCTAAATGATAATGTAAATAAAAAAGATGATTTACAATCTCAGCGTGACTTAGTGGATTGGGGCATCAGAACAGAATTGCATCCTGTGCATAGCAGTGAAGATAAATAGAAACTTTCATGTTATTCTTATGTGACAACACCTTTGAAAAAACAATTTCTGGAAGTATTATACTATTAGAGTTCCTGGTGGCTATTTAAGGAACAAATCTAAATGGGTCAACAAAAGAGTGTTGAAGATAAAATCTTTAATGACTCATGACTATCATGTTCTTATGCATGAGTTGATTCCAATATAAATCTTTCAAATTTTGTCCAATAATGTAAGGGTGACTATTATTCGGTTGTGCCATTTGTTTAGAGATCATTCTGCTAAGAGGTTGTCCATGTCTTTCTTAAAAAAAATCATGACAGATGCCCCCTTAATTTTGTGTGAGTTAGAGAAAATATTTCCTCTATCATTTTTTACATGCATGTTGCATCTTACTATCTATATTCCCACTAAAATACTTCTCAGATGACCAATTTCATTTCGTTGGATGGGTCCAACTGAAATATATATGTTCACATTAACGTCTTATATCTGAAACATGAATCACCCCGAAGGTTCTATCGTGAAGGGTTACTTGGCTCAAGAATGTATGAATTTATGCTCAATGTATTTGTCTGATCTAACTACAATAATGAATAGTCCAATGAGAACTAAAGAAGAATAGTATGAGAAAATTGAACATATTTTTCCATCACTTCCTCAAAAATGAGGATTTCCTTGATCATATACATTGAAGACATTATGCCTTGAAGAGCGGGAGATGGCACATCACACAATTCTGTTCAACTGTGATTTATTCGATGACTACATCAGGTAACTAAATTGAATATGTATATAATAGATAAATATCTATTAAACTATTCCTAGTTTTTATCAATAGGGAACATAAACTAATCTTAAATATAAAGCATCATTTTTATCTTTGAAAAAGAGGGATATATTGTATAGAAAAGATTTTTTTTCTTCGTTAAATTTTAAGGTTGATATACTACTATTTAAAATAATTAAATAAATATTTAATTAAGTTTAAAATTCATTTATATTGCATGTATTGAGTTTTCCTACTGACTCTGTCTCTGAAGAAATAAGAGCTTTGAAATTTGGTCCTAATACCATGGTTAGTGACTTTAAATCAATTATTATCAATATGTACAAATTTATTGTCACTGAACGAGAAAAGAACATGAGAACACAACATGATGGTGTGGGGTTACTTCCAAAATAGATTTTTATAACATTCAATCAGATAGTAGACCACAATTTGAAAATGTGTTTTCTTATGGAGTCATTGAAAATGTAATAATATTGGATTATTACTCTCATGGATGAGTCACGATGTTGAAATGACATTGGTATGATTTGATGATGAGACATGGCACATTTATTGATGATTGTTGATTTCGAGTAATTAATATGACTTGCACTCTTTCTACTGAAGAACCATATTTATTGGCATCATTGGATAAAAATGGTTTTTATAATAAAGACCAAATTTGGTCTGAATTTGGTGTCATTGTTGAACTAATTCCATTAAATATTTTTGATGATGGTGATGATGGAATTTACAATTTCCCTTCTACCATTAGAACAAAACCATTTATTTCTTTTTATGACTCTAACATCTCAATTTTCAGAGTTGATTATGAGCCTGATGTTGTGGTGGAATATATATAGAATCATCTATCCGAGTTATCAATTATTTTGGTTTACCTCTAGTTGGGTTTTTAAGGATGGTACTATTCAAATTGATTTAGTATAGATTACAAATATGTTGTATCTAACGTGATCGTTATGTGAATTTTTATTGTTTATTAGTTTGAATTTTTATTTGAATTTCATTTTCTAATTTTGAATTAAACATTATTTAAACCAATGAATCCATCCTTTATAACTTGGTGAACATTTCAATGCTTCAACAATTATTTGTATAAAATTTGTATGACTCTAAGACCTCTCTTTAATATTTTACCAAGTAATGAACATGATGTTTTGTATTCTTCTGAAAAACATGTATTGAAACCATCATCATCTACCTGAGCTAAAGAAATTAATGTTTTTCTTAATTTTGACAACTGCTTTACCACTTATGAATATGGAAGAATCAATGCCCCATGATTTTAATATACTGATGAAAATTAGTAAATAATCATCCTAATAAAAATTAAATTTCTTTATTACATCTTTTACGATTTATTGACAACATTATATATTTGTTCAAGCTCACATAAAACGATGTTCTGTTAAATTTTCCAAGAATCCTCGTATTCCCCCTAATGTATTTTGTTTTTTTGGTTAACACATTAGTTATCCTTTTCTATTTACTTATATATTTGTTTTAAAATGCAGGAAAATGAATTCAATTGAAGAGAGGCAATGAAAACAGATTATGGACAACTATCGTTGCATGACTGAGCTGTACATTCCACCACTAATTCCTGCAGTGAATATTTTATTTCAAATATATTTATTAAAATAATATATAATGTCATGTGATTAATTTTTTTAAATATGTTTCTAGTATCCGTCTATTAGGAGACAATTATTTGATGAGTATCCTAGTAGTGGTCCCAGTACTCGGGGTGTTTGTACAAAGGGGGGGGGTATAGGAGCTAGACGATCTGGTCAGCATACCTTATAAGACCCAGCCCCTCCCACTACCATACCAACCATCCCACATTTTGATCTCAGTGTTCCATTAGGGAAACAAAATATATTTAGGCCTCTAATGTTTTCATCACCCTTTACATCTGATCATCCTCACCCATCTGTACCATATTCGATGATGATTCCCACTCCCCATCTAGCATTTTTCCATCCATCCCTATCATCTTCTTTTACTTCTACTTTATTCTATAAAGGATTTTATATTCCATATTCTTCGACTCCTTCTCCCCTAGAGTCTATCCCTAAAGAGCATATATTGGGACTCACTCAATCTGTACAAGGTTTTCCTTCAGTTTCTGCGGATCCATCGGCACCCATTTATTAACCTACCACATGTATACTTATACAACCCCAACAAATTTTTACACAATTATTTATTTTAATTATAACATGTATTGATAAAATATTTGTTATTATTTCATAAAATATAAATCTACTAAAAAAGGTGGGGACATGGGAATACACACATGCGTGGGGTTTGGAACCACCGCACGTTGTTGATGGTGAACGACAATGATGACCGTCAGATGATTGAAAAACCAGGGTAGCAATGTCTGAGTTTTTTAGCGAAACATTCCAAATACTACAACATCATTCCGATCATCCCACTCTCATTGAGATAACTTCCAAATGAAGTCATGGATAATTCCTAGGCATAGATATGTGTAAAAAAATAAGCTGTATTTATTGAAATATATTAATTTTTTATTTATATGAACTAATATTTTTGTGTAAACTTTGGGGTAATTTCCCTGATGGTGAGGGTTCATGGAAAGCATGTCTAAAAGATTTAAAAAAGCTTTGGAGAGAATATATGCATGATTTGTACATTGGATAGCTTTCTAGTGTGGGAACAGAGTTTTATGTTGTCCCTGTCATGGATGATTGTCCCTTAGAACAATACCGATAGATGATTACTCATTGGATGACTAGCCAATTTATGATATTAATAAAATTAGTGGAATTTGAATGAATATTCTCATGCTTTTAATTAAAAATAATTATTGAATTTTATTTAGGATGCATATGGAAGAAATAAAAAAAAATATTAATGCTAAAAATTTCATCCACACATTGGGACATACTACGATGCCGGATCATGAGAGACAACAGGTATGACAGTTTATAATCTTTCTTTAAGACTGGTACTTTCAATTACTTCCTCCGTAATTTATTCGATTTCTAAATTTGTTATATAATTTTAGTTATGTAATTACTATGTTTTTTTGGTATCCTATTTTTAATTATGGTTTCCTACATTCCATGTCATTTTAGAGGCATAAATAAAATATAGAAGGATGCGTGCCTCGAGGAAACCAGTTTCTCTTGATTAGAAAGAAGAAAGATGGAAGAGCAGTTAATGAATCGGCTCAGCAGCTTATTTTTTGTTTTACATTGTTGATTTAAAATTATAATCACTATTTTTTATTTTAATAATATATTTATATATGTAACAGGCTTCTTTATAGGACCTTGATGCCCAGGAACCTGACAATTTTGGGCCAAACGATCACCAACATCAAGTGTTGGTAGATGAGTACCCTGGTAGAGTTCGATGTCAACCTAGGAAGAGTATAGTTATGTATAGGTATTGGCCCTCCTAAGGTATGATTTTTAGTGTCACCAATTTGGAACAGGTTAAGTCGCAGATAGAATAGGCTAAAAGGGCCACGAAGATGGTAGAACAGTCTGATAGTGAAAACAGTGCATTTATGAAACTGATGTAAGTTTTACATCCAACACATCCACCAGAGGCCGACACTGCTTTTGATGAATATATTTCATCGATTCATTCTATATATGGTGCACTGGGTGTCAGTTCTAGTGGTGGTCGAGACGAGGTCGAGGATGGGGAGGGAGAAGAGGAGGCCGAGGGGGAGGAAGAGAGTGAGGAGGAGGCTAGGGAGGTGGAGGAGGGTGATGAGGTGGCTGGGGTTGAGTACGAGGGAGAGGAAGAGGGTGGGGATGATGATATGGATTACAATAAAGATGAGGGTGAGGGTGAGGATGATGGTGATGATAGTGATTGTGATGATGTACATATTGATCCATTACATTTTTTACTGATATTACTGACCTTTGTTGTTTATTGATTTTTTGTGCATGAATATATGTGCGATAAGGTAGGTAGAATTACATTTATTCATTTTTCTATAAATAATAAAACATGACTTTGTGATTTGTTATGACTGATTCACCCCAACCCTAGATAGTCACCCCACCCCCTGGACACCCCCACCCCCTAGACAACCAATACCCCCCTAGACAGCCCCGCCACCCATGTGGACAGCCCCCCACCCCCTGGATTGTAACACCTTGAGATTTTATGAGAAATATTCTTTTAAATTTCCTTGATGTATTGTGTTGTACAATTCTATATGATTAGCTGGTGCTATACACAACACTGCATTATCTTGTGTTAAACACAAACACTATTCTTGGCTTGTGTTGCCTGTAAGAGCGAGCTAACTCAATAGTGTGTGTTGTTCACAATACCGTGTTTCACTAAACAATGATATATTAGGATCTAGATATTATAAATATTATTAACCAAATCTTTAATTTTATAAAAATAAAATTCATCTTACACATATTCTAGAACATGGTATGAGAACAAAATAAATTTTTTCAGGAAAAATGAGGATATTTCAAAAAAAGCAGTTTTGTTTCTTTTTGATGGCGCACCAACATTAAATATTTTTATTGATTGGTTAATAAGTTAATTTTGAAATATTAAACTCTTTACTTGGAATCAGGATATATATTTTTACTTTGGATAAATGTTTGATATTTTTTTGATAAGTTTAATATTTTAATGAATAGTAAAAATACGCAAAATTGTAATTAAAAACAACTTTTTCGTCAACTTAATTTATATTTTTAAATTATTATATTTAATGGTTTTAAAGTATAAATAGAATATATTTATACCATTTAATATAATTTAAGTCATTATCATTAAGTTTACATTGAATACATAGGTAAAAACATTTCAATCTTTTGCAATGTTTTAACTTTTTAAACCTGTTTTCTCAACAGCAGGATTAATTTTAAATTAAATAATACAACTTATTTATATTGAATTTGGAAAAATGGATTCCATATTTCAAATAAGTAGGTCCAAATTATGTTAATAGGCTACTTTTTATTTTGAGGCATTATGAATAGTAACTAAGGTAAATTTTATTTACCGTAGTTAAAGGAAAATTGGGTAATTATGGGTAAATATAATATTATAAAATGACCCTAACACTTATATTAATATAATTGGATCATTATATTATTCACTAAATAATTATTGGGACTAAATGGAATCTATTGGAACCCAATTGTATGTGATTAAGACCTTTAATTTATTTTATTTAAAGAAAGTTAAATATGTCTTAATCAAACATTAATAAATAAAGTATTTTTAATATAAGGTTATGTAGAATATAAATTCGATTATAAATATTAATTTGAATGATAAAATGTTTTTATTCATCATGGTATTTTATTTGTGCTTTTTTAGAAATTTATAATTACCTTAATAACTTATAAATTAATGATGCATAAATTATTTATTTAGTGAAAAATCAGTAATATAGTTATTATTACAAAAATAATTCCCATAAAAAGGGCCAGAAACATGAACAAACCATATTGTTAGAGTTTATCTATACCCTAATCATAAAAGGGTCTAATTTGGGACCATTTGAAGACTTATAAAATAGATTATGACATTTATTTTATTTTATTTTAAATGATGTCAAAGTTGTCACCTTCATACTTTAATAAACATAAAATTTTAAAAGATGGTTGTTTTAGAAGATAAATTATAATAAAAGTATTATTATGAAATATATTATATCTATATTCATCAAAGTATTTTAATTATAATTTTTATTCGACAAATATGTATATTAAATAAATATACAAAAATGTTGTAGTAATTATTTTATTAAGAGAAATATCAAATAAATGATTTTAAAAGTATTAAAATAAATATTATATGAACTAATTAATGTTCTCAACGAATTTTATAGATGAATATGACTTGGTATAAATATATTAAATAGATTTTATCGAAAATATATCCTCTGTGTATTTTATTTAAATTCAAAAAAAATTGTGTCAAAATTGACACTTTTGATATTTCATGAAAAGAACATATTATTAAAATCTTTAAAAATCAAAAATAAATATTTCAAAATTTCGAATTAAAATTTATATGGTCTACCATGTCATATTTTATCAAATTTTTGACAATTAACAATACATAAGTAAGTATTTATAACCATTGAAAATTTATAACATTATTACCACAAATAAAGTTAAATAGATTAAATAAGGATAAATCAGGATGATACAGTTTACAATTAATTACCAACATGTATAAATCTTATTTGTGGATTAGTTTACAGAACTATATCATCTAATATTCGGATTGAGTCATTTTCAGAGGTTTTTATGTGGGGTTTGAGTTTATTATAAATTTATATTTTAGATGTTTCCAAAAGTGACCCTCTCCTCTCTTATTAAAGGGAACCTCCTACCTCTCATCCTCACACAACATTGGGCTTTCATGCTCGAAAAAAACCAGCCCATTTCTCTTCTCCACTTTCCTAGAAACTCTATAGTGATCCTAGTCTTCTTCAAAGACCAACTTTAGTGCCCTATGAGGAGGTTTAGAAGAGGCACGTCGAAGAAGAGGTAATATCCTTTACCGATTCTCTCAAGTTCAGTTCTTCTTCTACTTCCTCTTATTTTTTTTTTGTTTCATAATAAATTAATAACATTAGTATCAATAATATACTGATATGTTGTTATAAATATGAACTAACTATATTTCACCTTCTATCGATCCTACGGAAAATGAAATCACCGCGCGTGCGTACATACGGAATATCGTCTCCATGTCGTCGTGTAATCTGTTTTCCACCACCACCTTAATTGGATGGGTATAATTGTGTAAATAACAACTATATATGGTTTTTATAACATGATACTAATTCTGAGATATTATAACATCCACTCTAATTCCATTCAATAATTATAGGAACGATATCATCGCTCGTGTGTACGTACAGATTACAGTCTCCCTAATGCGATGAGATTCATTCTCCAAGTTAGCCATTCAAGAATGATTATAAAGTATATATATTAATTAATCATGAAATATATGACATATTAATTATACTGGATTTATTTATAAGTTATTTAAATACTTCCATTCAATTTAACATGGAAATGAAAACAACGTTCATGCATACGTACAGCCTACCATCTCCATGAACGATGTATTTCATTCCATTTATCGATCCATTATATATATTAATATTCTCAATATATATTATATATAAATCATGTTTTACATTTTGGATGTATGTAATCATGATCTATTTAATCATA
Organism: Viscum album; assembly: GCA_963277665.1. Classification (NCBI taxonomy): domain Eukaryota; kingdom Viridiplantae; phylum Streptophyta; class Magnoliopsida; order Santalales; family Viscaceae; genus Viscum; species Viscum album. The sequence continues at coordinate 413,885,769 of OY728132.1, forward strand.
TGAATAATTAAAAGTCAAAACACGGATGATAAATGAAACGATTCTACCAAAAACGCTGCTTTAACATGGAATTGACAAATGAACGGGAAATTTATAGTATTAAGTGAATCATATATTATATAATAAATAAATTTATGGTTATGTTACAATTTAAAAATATGTCTAAACCCACTATACAGTAGTCTTGGACACATATGGAAAACATTGGACATAATGTAAGGGATAATTCTTCCAATCTCATTCTTGTATGAAATTGTTTATTCATAGGTATTTACTAGGGATATGTTTATCATCCATGTCCATATGTTCTCAAAACGTTTTCATAAAATGTTTAATATTCTTCCATGTATTTTTAAAGTCATTTTTACCATATTTTTACTTTTACCAGAAAGTACGTAAGGAATCTTTCATTTATTTACCATACGAGGTACTTTCTGACTTTTCCAGTAAAAGTACAAGGAGAATGTTATTTAACTTATACAATATTAATGAATTTTTATGGTATCATAAATCCTTATTTTTATGAATCTATCTGTACAATATTTCATGATTATTTTGAACAAAAATTCATTTCATTTAAAATTCTATGTCATTTTGAGAAAAGAAAACGATTTTGAAGAAGAAAGGATATTTTCTTGAAGAATTGAGTTCAAGTGTTTTATCAATATTATTTCCAATATAAGATCATATAGGATTAGTTTTAGATCCCTATTATTACATTTATTTTATTATGTTATGAAGGAATTATTTTTATGAAGTCCTTTATCTTATAAGGATTATGTTATGATGGAATGATGTTTAAGAGTCCCATTTTTATTACCTGGGTTATGCTATGATGTGTGATTTATGATTTTGTGTAACATATATGAATGGTTTCATTATAAGATGGGTGGGACCTATATCTCCCTCCAATGCATTGGGTAAATATTTATATATCATGAGATAAACATGGTTCGAACGGGATGTGAATCTTGTTCAGTAATATAGGGCGGGAACGATATGTAAACCTGGTTCAGTAATGGACTTTGTCCACTATGATGGTCTTGGAAACAATGTATTGGCTACTATGGAAATCAGAACACGTGATTAATGGTTTTAAACAATTACATGTTTTATTCGAATGATATTTTATCACGATTAATGTTCATATATGATCTATGCCTTTTGTGCTGCCATTATTTATTTCATTGCTCAGGATTTTGATGTTTTATGTTCATGTTTTTACATTAAAATGTTTATGGATTGTTTTTATGTTCTCAATTTTTAGCCTCACTAAGATTTTAAGCTCACCCTTTTTTTGTTTTCTTTTCCCCAGGATATAAATAATGGTTTTAGGTAAAAAAGGGAAGATATTTATGGGAGATGTTGAAGATCTTTCACCATGATTAGAAAATTATGTTGTGACTTTCCATAGACACTAAACTAATATGGTCATTGGGAATATTTTTTTGTTATGTACTAAGTATTCCGAAAAATTAATGTAATTTCTATGTATGTCAACATTGGGTCTCTATATTTGGAATTAGAGAGAATTTATAGTCAACCTTTGGAAACTATGATGTGAAAACTTTAGTGAGATCCCTTGAAATAGTTCTAAGGTATGTCTAGGGATATACCTAAGGTTAAGAATATGTATAGTTTATAGTCCAGAATTACGGTAAGGATCATATAATTATACGTAAGATGTTATATATTGAAGGTACTCCCCCTTTATTATGATGTTTTCCTAGCATGATTTTTGCCTCTCACGGTATTCTTTTGGGGCTTTAGATGATGGATGGAACCCGAAGGAACCGTGTTGATAAATGTAATGGAAAATGCAATGATTTTCCTCCTGAACTAACCAATGTTATGGGAGATGGAGTGAAAAATCATATTTCTATACTTACACATGCTATGAATCATTCTGGACTTCCAAATGAGCAGAGATGGGAACAATATACTATTGAGTGCATCATAAGTCAATGTATTCCTTCATTCAGTGGGTCTTATGATCCAATTGTTGCTGAATAAAGGATCATTACCATTGAAAAGATATTTTCCATACTTCACTGTTCAGAACATGAAAAATTCATTCTTGATATTTACCATTTAGAAGGTGAAGCAGACCAGTGGTGGACTCTAATTATGAATATGAGGCCTTAAGATTAAATTGAATCCATGAAATGGGATGAGTTCAAGGACTTATTTTTCAATAAGTAATTCACTCATATTCTTAGAAAAAATATTGAAAAGGAGTTATTTCAGCTTAAGAAAAAGGATGGTGAATCTGTTGGTATATACGAGGATAATTTTACAAGGATTGCAAGGTATGAATCTAGCTTTATCATCCAACCTCAATGTAAAGTTGATTGATTTTTCAGTGGCTTAAAACAATTTCTTTGAAAGGCATTAGCTATAAGAGACTTCAGCAGCGATGAAGAAATTGGGTGTTATTCTATCAAGGTAGAACTAGAAGTTGGTTTTACATATCCATATCATGGTTTGGACAAAAAAAATATAGTGTTCATGGAAAAATATTAGAACAATGTTGAAAAGAAGGTGGATGTTTCTTTATGCTCAAAGTTTGGAGAGAAGCATTGTAGAGATTGTCTAAAAGGTTCAAGAAAATGTTTCAAGTGTGGAAAAGAAGGTCATTGAGCAGGTGAGTGCTGAAGTAATAGGAAAAAGGTTTATAATTATGTGAATAGAGAAAGGACTACAGGAAACTCTCTAACAACACTTCAATGCTTCAAGTGCAAGGAAATGGGGAATTATGTTAATCAATGACCTAATCCAAGGGTTAATGATGATCGACGTGAGCAACCTCTTAAGGAAAAGGACAAAGGGAGGTCACATGCGATCACTATTTGTGATGTTGAGTATGACAATGATGTTGTGGAATGATTAAGTGTTTATGTAATCATATTCCCAAATTTGATCATGGAATCTCATTTATAGTATCGTGGAATTTTGGAATATCTTTGTATTGGTTTTCAATAAATCTTGGTACCGATAACCATGAAATGTGATTGAAATATTTTTTGAAAGCAGATGATATGCACATAATGAGGGGATAAAGAGATAATTAAATGTTTTATAGTATTAATGAGCTCATATAAGGACAAAGTGATATCATGGTTTGAGTATATAGAAATTTTGGGATTTTTTTATGTGGAAAGAGTTAACATTTGACAACATTCATGTTTTCAATAATTTTCAATGGGTATTAATTTTTCAAAATAATACGTGCTTAAGGTATTCACATGTTTGGAATGTGACCAACAACATATATCTTATGATATATGGGGGATAAATGATGGTATTCACATGCTTGGTGGATGACATTTATAGTAATAATTTTCTTTATAATATGATCTTGGATAGACGTATTTTGGATAAGCCTAATGATTTGAAATGGATTATGTTGGACATAATATAATATTGTTATAAGGATAATACCTTTTTTCGATATTATTTTATGGAATGTTATAATAGTGTAGATTTAGAAAAAGGAAAACCTACAGGACAAGAGACAACCCATCGCATCGTACAAGGGTATGGGAGTCAAACCCAAAACCGAAGTGCGATAGGCCTTTATTGCCTACCACAAATGATGTATAAGTCCATTTTTTGAACCATATACGATTAATCTCACCATATGATGGACTTATGTATATAAATTTTTCTAATATTATGTTTGAGACATATGGAATGACTTATCATTCTATCACTTGATATGTAAACACTTCACGGAAGATAAATTCAACTTCATTTATTTAAGAGCTGAAGTAGAAATTATTCAAGGCACAAACAACAGCGAGATTGTACCAAAATCAAGTAAGTGTTTCTTTTAATTCAAAAATTCATCAACATTAGGGAAATGATCTGGAACCCCAAAAATGTTTTCCTAGTGTCTTCATATCTGATGAATCAGATGGTAACTTAGATCATCACAAATTTGTGTCTTTGTGATTGTTTGCTTTTGCATAGTCATGTTCTCTACCACTCTTCATCCAAACATGATGGTTATATTTCTATTGCACATTAACATTTTCTCCTATGTTATCTTCTGTGGAAACTGAGTGATGAGTTAATTTAGTTAACCTTTACATTTCTCACTCTACTTTATTAAATTAATTTTTAGTATTCCTTTTTACTAGGTGGGTTTTTATGAAAGAAATTTCAAATAGTGAACCATTTATAACCCTGATGAATTTTGAGGGCGAAATTCTTTTTAAGGGGGGTAGAATGTAACACCCTGAGATTTTTTGAGAAATATTTTTTTTAATATATTTGATTTATTGTGTTGTAAGCTTCACCATTATTAGATGGCGTTATACACAACACCATATTAACTTGTATTATATGAAAACACTATTCTTGGCTGGTGTTGCACGCAAGAGCGAGCTTCCTCAATAGTATGTGTTGTACGCAATAAAGAGTTTCACTAAACAAAGATATGTTATGAACTAGCCTTTATGAATAGTATTAAACACATTTTGAATTTTATAACAATATGATTAATATAAAACATATTCTATAACATAGTATGAGAACAAAATAAATTTCTTAGGTAAAATGAGTATTTTTAAAAAAATGTAGTTTTGTCGCCTTTTGATGGAACAGCCACATTAAATCTAGTCTTTGAGAGGTTTATAAGTTTAATTTAAAATATTAAAATTCTTCCATAGAATCATGATATAAAAATTTACATTAGAGGAATTTTTGATATTTTTCTGATAAGTTTCATATTTTGATGAATAGTAAAAATACGATAAATTTTAATTAAAAACAAATTTTTTTCATCCAGATAATTTATATGGTTAAATTATTATATTGAATAGTTTATAAGTATAAATAGAATATATTTTTACCATTTAATATAATTAAAGTCATTTTTATTAATTTTACATTGAATTCATTGGTAAAAACATTTCAATCTTTTACAATGTTTTAACTTCTAAAACTCGTTTTTTCAATAGTGGGATAAATTTTAAATCAAATACTACCAATTATATATATCAAGATTGGAAACAAATATTGCATATTTAGAATCATTATGTCCAAATTATGTTAATAGGCTAATTTTTATTTTTAGGCATTATGAATAGTAACTACAGTAAATTTTATTTACCTGAGTTAATGGTAAATCTGGTAATTAAGGGTAAATATAATATTATAAAATTACCCTAACACTTGTCTTACCATAATTGGATCATTATATTTTTTCCTAAATCATACTTGGGTCTAAATGGAATATATTGGAACCCAATTTTATCTGATTAAGACCTTTAATTTATTTTATTTAAAGAAAGTGAAATATGTCTCACTCAATCATTAATAATTAATGTATTTTTAATATAAGGTTATACTGAATATAAATTCAATTATAAATACTAATTTGAACGATAAAATGTTTTTCTTCATCATGGTGATTTATTTGGTATTTTTCAAAAATATATAATTACCTTAATAGCTTATAAATTAATGATGTAGATATTTTTTATTTAGTGAAAAATCAATAATCTATTTTTTATTACAATAATATTACCCATGAAAAGAAACATAAAATTGAACAAAAAATATTTTTCGAGTATATCTATACTCTAATAATCGAAGTGAGGATTTCGGGACCATTTGGAGCCTTATAAAATAGATTAGGACCTTTATATTATTTTATTTTAAATGATGTCAAAGTTGTCACGTTCATACTTTAATAAGGAGAAATTTTTTAAAGTTGGTTTTTTAGACGATAAATTCGACTAAAAGTATTATTATGAAATATATTATATTTAAATTCATCAAAGTATTTCATTTATTATTTATTCAAGAAATATGTATATTAAATAATTATAAAAAAAGATGTAGTAATTATTTTATTAAGATAAATAACAAATAAATGATTTTAAAAGTATTAAAATAAATATTATATGAACTAATTAATGTTATCCATGAATTTTCTATATGAATATAACTTGTTATTAATCTATTAAATAGTTTTCTTCGAAAATATATTCTCTGTGAATTTTATTTAAATTCAAATAAATGAATTATGTCAAAATTTACACTATTGATATTTCATGAAAATAACATATTATTAAACTGATTATAAATCACAAAACTAATTAAAAATTAATAATTAAAATTTATATGGTCTAAAATGTCATAAATTATAAAATTATGTACAATTAAAAAATCATATTCAAGTATTCAAAAGAATTTAAAATTTATAACATTATTACCACAAATAAAATTAAATAGATTAAATAATGATAAATCAAGTTGATAAGGTTTACAATAAGTTACAAACATGGCTAAATATTATTGTTGGATGATATTAAAAACCTATATCATATAATATTCAGATTGGAGTCATTTTTGGATGTTTTTTAGTGGGTTTTTGAGTTTATTTTAAATTAATATTTTAGAGGTTTCCAAAAGTGCCCCTCTCCTCTCTTATAAAAGGGAACCTCCTCCCTCTCCTCCTAACACCACATTGAGCCTTAAATATCGTCCAAGCACTACCAATTTATATTCTCCACTTTCCTATAAACATACTAGAGGTACTGGTCTTCTTCAAAGACCAACATTAGTACCCAAAGAAGAGGTTTAGAAGATGTGCATCGAATAAAAGGTAATATCCTTTACCGATTCTCTCAAGATCATTTCTTCTAATACTACCTCTTCTTTTTTTGTTTCATAATAAATTTATAATTATCACTAATATAATGATATGTCATTATAAATTTGAACCTACCCTATTTCACCTTCTATCCATCCTACGGAAAACAAAATCATTGCGCCTGCATACGTACAGAATACCGTCTCGACACCGTGGTATAATCTTTTTTCCCACCACCACCATACATGGATGGTTATAATGGTGTAAATAATTACTATATATGGGTATTATAACATGATACCAATTATGAGATATTATATCATCCACTCTAATTCCATTCAATAATTCTGGGAACGATAACATCGCTTGTGCGTACGTACGAATTACAGTCTCCACGACGTGATGAGATTCATTCTCCATGTTAACCATTCAAAAATGATTATAAAGTATATATAATAAATAATAAAGAAATATATGAAATATTAATGATACTAGATCTATTTATATGTTATTTATTTACTTCCATTCAATTTAATAAGTAAACTAAAACAACGTTCATGCGTACGTACGACCTACCGTCTCCATGAACGGTGTATTTCTTTCCATTTATCGATCCATTATATATATGTATATTATGAATATATTTTATATATATATATATCATGTTTTAAATTTTTGAAGTAATTAATAATGATATAAGTATTCATATGAATAATTACAAGTCAAAACACATATGATAAATGAAACAATTTTACCGAAAATGTTGCGTTAACATGGAATTGACAAATGAAAGGGTAATATAATGTTTTAAATGAATCATATTTGATATCATAAATATTATTATGTTTCTATTTCATGTTAGTACTATGTTTAAACCCACTATATAGTAGTCTCATACAAATACAGAGGAAATTGGACAGTAAGAGAAAATTATTCCAATGTCGTTCTTATCTGAGATTATTTATTCGTAAGTATTTACTAGGACTATGTTTATCATCCATGTCCATATGTTCTCAAAATTATTTCATAAAATCTTTACTATTCATACATGTATGTTTAAATTCAATTTTACCCTTTTTTACTTTTACCACAAGGTATTGAAGGAATCTGTCTTTTGTTTACCATACGAGGTACTTTTTGACTTTTATGGCAACAGTACGAGGAGAATGTTTTTAACTTATACGGAGTTAATGAATTTTTACGGTTTCATAACTCATTATTTTCATGAAGATTCTTCAAAAATATTTCATGATTATTTTCAACAAAAATTCATTTCTTTTAAAATTTATGTCATTTGGATAAAATAAAATGATTTTGAAGAAGAAAGGATATTTTATTGAAGAACTGAGTTCAAGTGTTTTATCAAGATTATTTTCCATCTTAAATGATATAGGAATAGGTTTATATCCCTATTATTACATTTATTTGATTATGTAATGATGGAATTATTTTTATGAATTTCTTTATCTTATATAGATTAAGTTATGATGGCATGATGTTTAATAATCCCATTTTATTACATGGGTTATTCTATGATGTTTGATTTATGATTTGGCGGAACACATAAGAATGGATTCATTATGAGAAGGGTGGGACCTATATCTCCATCCAATGAATTGGGTAAAGATTTATATCACTTGATATGTACATGGCTGGAATGGAATGTGAATCTGGTTCAGTAATACAGGGCTGGAATGACAAGTAAACCCAGTTCAATAATGGACTTTGTCCACTATAATGGCCTTGGAAACAATTCCTTGGATACTATGGAAATCATAACATGTGATTAATGGTTTTCCACAATTACATGTTTTATTTAAATTCTATTTTATCATGATTAATTTTCCTTTATGATCTATTCCTTATGTACTGCCAAGATTTATGTCATTGCTCATGATTTTGATGTTTTAGGCTCACATTTTTACGTTCAAATGTTTATGGATTGTATTTATGTTCTCAATGTTTATCCTTACTGAGCATTTGAGCTCACCCTTTTTGAGTTTTCTTTTCCCCATGATATAATTAAATGTTTTAGGAGAAAAAGGGGGAAGATATGTATGGGAGATGTTGAAAATCATTCACCATGATTAGAATATTATGTTCAGAGTTTCCAAAGGCACTAAACTAATATGGTCTTTGGGTGACTGTTTTTATTATGTACTAAGTATTCCACAAAATTAATGTAATGTCTATGTACATCATGTTTGGGTCTCTACATGGATATCCCCCACACCCTATGTTCATGGGTTGTCTAGTGGTTGGTGTTGATTTGAACATTGATAAAACATCAGTGGTTCCATAATATTTTTCTCCATAAATGAAACCATAAATTTAATGACTGATAGGAAATGCAATTCTAAGTGATTTAAATGATTATTTATATATTATTAATGTTTTATTTTTAAAAATCATGTATGTTGTGAAATCCCCCTATTTTAATGAAATTGTAAATTTTTAGTGGAATTTAGAAAATTGGAGGTCTTATTAGAAGTTGATATAATGATTTTTTTTAACCTTGAAATAATTTTATTATAAAATATTAAAATACCATCCCATAACCCCGGGACACCCATTGGGATATCCCCCTGAACAGCCCCATAGAGAGCCCCCCCCCCACCCCTCGAACAGCCTCCCGCTTCCCAACGTCCTCCCTAGACCCTGGACAACCCCCCACCATCCTCCAGGGACCCCAGACAACCCCCTTTTTTCTGGACCCTGGACAGCCCCCACCCTCTTCCCTGACCCTGGACAGCCCTCCCACCATCCTCCATGGACCCCATGCATCCCCCTACCCTCTCTCGGGACATATATGTTTTTGTGTGCTATTGAAGGTGTTTTTGGGTGTTTGGAGTATGTTTTTATATTTTTTGTGCTATTTTTTATGATGGTGTTTGTAGTGAGGTGTATGAAGTGTATTATGCAGTGTGTTATGCAGTGTGTTATGTAGTGTGTCTGTTTATTGTGCTCTTTTTATGTGTGTTTGTTATGAAGGTGTATGCAGTGTATTATGAAGGCACGACTGATTTTATGTGTCTGTTTTTTATGAAAGTTTTTTTTATGTGTTTTTTATGTCGGTGTATCTTGAAGATTGTTTGCAGTGTTTTGTGTGTTAATGAACTCCCTAGAAATCCCCCTCCTTCATGGACTATGGATATCTCCCCTTCTCCCTGGACCCTAGACAACACCCACCCTCCTTCCTGGACACCGAACAACCCCTCGGACAGCCCCCACCCTCCTCCCTAGACCTCGGACAACCCACAAACCCAACCCCACATCATTAGGCGAGCGGCGATTCGGCATATATAAAACATCACGACAATTCTTGAAAGGCTAAAGACCACCTACCTTGATTCCTGATACAATCACACTCTTAATTTAGTTTCTTGGATCCTAATCTAATCTATCTTCCATATTCACCCTAAATCCAAATAGAAAAGAGGGTTTTAGAGCATCAGAAGAAGATGAGATAGTAGTGAAAACCCTAATCGAATAGAAGAAGAAAGGAGGGGATTAGACTCACCCAGATCTTCAATCTGCACTTGATGACACTCAAAACACCGAAGGATCAAAAGAGATCCAGCCTTAAGATCTCCTGAGTGCTTTGTACTATGTTGATATTTTTGCACTTGGTTCTATGGGTCATTTGTGACGGGTACGAGTCAACCCCACCTCAATCTGAGGCATGGTCTAGCTGGTACCACCCAAAGTGTCGCTCTTTTATTTGAAATAGACAACATTTTATGTGAAACAACAACTAGATATGGAAAATAGACCAAACACATTCAGATTATATTGATATGTTAGGAAAATGATCCATGGGACATTTGTGACGTTTATGAGTCAACTCTGCCTTAATCCAAGGCATGGTATGACCGGTACCTCTCAAAGTGTCTCACTTTTTCTTTCAAATGGACAATATTTTAAGTGAAAACAATAACTGGGATACTGAAAACTGACCAAATGCTTTTTGATTGTGTTGATACTTTCGTAAAATGATCCATGACTCATATGAGACATGTATGAGTTAACCCCGCCACAATCTGAGGCATAGTGTGGCATGTATCACTTGAACTATCTTTCTTTTGTTTTAAATGGAAACCCTTTTATATAAAAACAAATAGCATATAGAAAATTGACCAAACATATTCGCATTGTGTTGACACATTAGCATAAGGATCCACGGATCATTTGTGGCATGTAAAAGTCAACCCCACGTCAATCCGAGGCACGATGTGGCTGATACCACTCTAAGTGTCGAACTATTATTTGAAATGGACAACATTTTACGTAAAAACTACAATTGGCATACGAAAAACCATCTAAACACATTCAGATTCGTCTGATACTTTAGGAAAAATGATCAATTGGTTATTTGTGACATGTATGAGTTAACCCTGCCTCAATCTGAGGGACTATGTGGCCGGTACCACTTGAAGTGTCTTTCCTTTGGTTAAAATGGAAACCCTTTTAAGTAAAAACCACTTACATATAGAAAACCAACCAAATATATTTGGATTTTGTTGATACTCTAGAAAAAGGATCCATGTGTCATTTTTGACGTGTACAAGTCAACCCAGCCTCAATCTGAGGCACGGTGTGACTGGTATCACTCAATGTGTCTCACTATTATTTGAAATGGATATGACTTTAAGTGAAAATAATAACTGGCATACGAAGAACTGACCAAAAGCATTCAAATAGTGTTGATACATTCGAAAAATGATCCATGGTTCATATTTGGCATGTACGAGTCAACCCCACCTCAATATGAGGCACAGTGTGGCTGGTTTCACTAAAAGTGTCTTTATTTTGTATAAAATAGAATCCTATCATATGGAAAACTGACCAAACATTTTTGAAATATTTTGATACTTTAGCACAATGATCCATGTGTCATTTAGCACGTGTACAAGTCAACCCTGCCTCAATCCAATGCATAGTATGGTCGGTACGATTCAAATTTTTTCACTTTTATTGGAAGTAGACAACATTTTAAGTGAAAACAAAAACTAGAATACATAAAACCAACCAAAAGGATTGGGATTGTGTTGATAATTTATAAAAACTATCCATGGGTCATCTTGGATGTGTATGATTCAACCCCGCCTTAATCTGAGGCACGGTGTGGCCGGTACCACTCGAAGTGTCTTTATTTTGTGTAAAATGGACACCCTTTTACATAAAAACAACTGGCCTACGGAAAACCAACCAAACGTATTTTTATTATGTTGATACTTTATAACAAGGATCCATGGTTCATATGTGACTTGTATGAGTCAGACCTGCCTTTGTCTAAGGCACGTTGTGGCTGGTACCACTCGAACTGTCTTTTTTTTATTAAAATGCACACCCTTTAAAATAAAAAAAACTGGCATACAGAAAACTAACCAAACATATTTGGATTGTGTTTATAGTTTAGAACAAGAATCCATGGGTCATTTTTAACGAGTATGAGTCAAATTTTCCTCAATCCAAGGCACAGTGTGGTTGGTACCACTTCAAGTGTCTCACTTCTATTTGAAATGGACAACATTTTAAGTGAAAACGACAACTGGCATATGGAAAACCGACCAAACACATTCAGATTATATTGACACATTAGAAAAATTACCAATGGGTCATATGTGATGTGTATGAGTCAACACTGGATAAATAAAAGGCATGGTGTGGTCGGTATCACTCGAAGTGTCTTTCTTTTTTTTAAAATGGACACCCTTTAAAATTAAAAACAACTAGCATACATAATACCAACCAAATGAAATCATATTTTCTTGATATGTTATAAAAAGTATCCATGGTTCATTTTTGATATTAACGAGTCGACCTTTCCTGAATCTGATTCACGGTGAGGCCGACAGCACTAAAAGTGTCTCACTTTTATTTTAAAGGGAAAACATTTTTTTGTGAAAACAACAACTGGCATACGGAAAACCAAACCAAAGAAATTGGATTCTGTTGATAATTTGGTAAAATTATCCATGTGAAATTTGTGGCATTTACTAGTCAACACCACCCCAATCTGAGGCATAGTGTGGGTGGTATCACTCAAAGTGTCTTTATTTTGTTTAAAATCTACACTCTTTTACATAAAAACAACTGGAATTTGGAAAACCAACCAAACGTATTTAGATTGTGTTAATACTTTATCATAATGATCCATGGTTCATTTTTTGACGTGTACTAGTCAAACCCACCTAAATTCGAGGCATGGTACGGCCTGTATCACTCAAAATTTATGTCTTTTGTTTAAAACGGACATCATTTAAATTAAAAACAACTGTCATATGGAAATCTGACCAAAATTATTCGGATTGTGTTAATACTTTACCACAAGGATACATGGGTCATTTTTGATGTGTACGAGTCAACCCCTCCTCAATCCAATGCATGGTGTGGCCGGTATCACTCAAAATGTCTTTCTATTGTTTAAAATGGACACTCTTTTAAGTAAAAACAACTAGCATAAAGAAAACCAACCAAATATATTAATATTGTATATAAACCTTAGAACAAGGATCCATAGGTCATTTTTGACATGTATGAGTCAACCCCACCTCAATCTGAGGCACGTTGTTGCTGGTACCACTCAAAGTGTATCTCTTATACTTGAAATGGACAAAATTTTAAGTGAAAACAAAAAATGGCATGTGGAAAACTGACCAAACACATTTGGATTGTGTTGATACTTTTGGAAAATGATCTATGGGTCATATGTGATGTGTACGAGTCAACTCCACCTTAATCCGGGGCACAGTGTGGCTCGTATCACTTGAAGTGTCTTTATTTTGTTTAAAATGGACACCCTTTTAAGTAAAAACAACTAGAATATGGAAAACCAACCAAATGTATTCGGATTGTGCTGATACATTAGAAAAATTATCCATGGGTCATTTGCGATGTGTAAATTTAATCCCCAACTCAATACGAGGCACGATGTGGCTGGTATCACTCGATGTGTCTTTCTTTTGTTTAAAACGGACACCCTTTTATGTAAAAACAATTGGCATACGAAAATCCATCCAAATGTATTCGGATTGTGTTTATATTTTTTCCCAATTATCCATGGGTCATTGTTTATGTATATGAGTCAATTCCGCCTCAATATGAGGTACGTTGTGGTCAGTACCAATCAAAGTGTCTCACTTTTATTTGAAATGGACAACATTTTATGTGAAAACAACAAATGTCGTACGGAAAACTGACCAAACGCATTGAAATTCTGTTGATACTTTAGGAAAAAGATTCATGGGTCATAAGTGACGTGTATGAGTCAACCCCTCCTCAATCTGAAGCATAGTGTGGCCAGTATCCCATGAAGTGTATTTCATTGGTTTAAAATGGACACCCTTTTACGTAAAAACAACTTGCATACGGAAAACTGATCAAACCTATTCGGATTGTGTTGATACATTAGCTTAATGATCCATGGATAATTTGGGACATGTATGAGTCAACCCCGCCTCAATCGAAGGCACGGTGTGGCTGATACCACTCAAAGTGTCTCACTTTTATTTAAAAAGTACAAAATTTTAATTAAAAAAAACAATTGGCATACAGAAATCTGACCAAACGCATTCATATTCTGTTGATACATTAGGAAAATGATCCATGGGTCATTTGTGAAGTTTATGAGTCAACCCCGCCTAAATATGAGGCATGATGTTACTGGTACCACTCAAACTATCTCTATTTTATTTGAAATGGATATGATTTTAAGTTAAAAGAACACCTTTCATCGGGAAAACCGCCAAAATTCATTATGACAATATTGATACTTCAGGACAATGATCCATGTGTACGAGTCAAACCTAACTCAATCTGAGGCACAATGTGGCAGGTATCAGTCTATGTGTCTCTATTTTTTTTAAAATGGATATCATTTTATGTAAAAACAACTGGAATAAGGAAAACTAACCAAATGTATTTGGATTGTGTTGATACATTATCACAATGATCCATGGGTAATTTTTGATGTGTACGAGTCAACCACACAACAATCTGAGGCATGGTGTGGCTGGTACCACTCAAAGATTCTCACTTTCATTTGAAATGGATAACATTCTAAGTTAAAACAATAACTGGCATACAGAAAACCGACCAAATGCATTCAAATTGTGTGGATACTTTAGGACAATGATCAATGGGTCATATGTGATGTGTATGAGTCAACCCCGCCTCAATCCAAGGAATGGTGTGGCCAGTATCACTCAAACTATATGTCTTTTGTTTAAAATGGATATCATTTTGTGTAAAAAGAAATGGAATATGGAAAACTGACCAAACATATTCGGATTGTGTTGATACATTAGCACAAGGATCCATGGTCCTGCCTCCCACAATCCACTTCTCATGTGAGGAACTCCAAACCCTATTCTAAAACACATGACATTTAATATGCCGAGGAAATCTACATTCCCTATGTAACAAAATCTCATTGATACAAACCCATTATCATCATCACTATGTTCAAAGACACCCGCCCAAAACCAAGGGAAATTATATTTGGGTTTGGTTGAAGTCATTTATCCATTTCCTTATTTTGGGGTTATTAGCTTCTAATTTCTGAGTTTAATCATGTATGTGTCATAAAAATTTCAATTCTGTATGTATTCATAATTATGTATAACATATATAATTACATATTTAGTTGTTTATGTATTTTATTCTTAATTTATAATTAAATTATGTATGTTTTAAAATTCAGTATTCAATTACAAATTTAATTTCGGACTGCACAAGTAATTGTCAACTCAATCATGAATTGAATTCTAAATCAATTATATATGTTTATAATTACCTTATGAATTCTGTATTAATTTTATATGTGTATAGTTTGAGGGTTCACAATATGTTAAATCTATATGAATAAATTTTTTATATGTATGTGTTATAGATAGTTATTGCATGTAATTAGAGTTGGGGAAGCTGGAAATGTAGAAAGTGTAGCATGTTAGTAGAAATCATAGAGCAGTAGGATACTGCATGAATTTCACAACAAATCCTATGCCAAAAGGTGACAACCATTGGCATAGGGCTGTGAATGGTTTTTATTCCAATAGTTTACAAACCTTTAGGATATAGGAGAAATGATTAGATATACCAACGGTTTGTGTAAACTATTGGTAAAAATCTATAAAAAACTATATTCCAATGCTTTGAAAATGTGGGAATTGTATCTTACCACAAGTTTCAAACCATTGGTGAAAAATCATACCAACGGTTTGATATAACCATTAGTATAATGTATGTTTCCAAACATATACCAATGGTTTTCCAAAAACTGTTGGCATATGTTTTTCCCTTAGGCTTATTTGCTTGTGGTTTGGATAAATGTTGGTATATATTATACCAATGGTTATCCAGCATTTTACAACAGTTTGGAACCATTGGTAAATGGTTCATTTCCAGCAGTGAGACTATAAATGTACTTACCGTGTGTCTTGACTGGTATCATAATTATGCAAACATAATGGATAATAAAAATAATTTTATTATGCATTACGTAATTATAATATATAACACCATATATGGTTTGATTTTTAATTTTCACTGCCCACTTGTTATCAAACATTGGGTAATATTCACATTGTTACTTTCATGTGTCTTAGTTGGTTATAAATTTGGCAGTTATGTTTATATAATGATTCAAAAAATGTAAACAATTATATAAATATGATCAATATTCACTAAATTTATATTATAAAAATCCATAAAATATATAAGTATTAAATGTAATACACCGTTCATGGAGATGGTATGTCATACATACATATGAACATTGTTTCCTTTTAATTATCGTCTTGAATGGAGTAAAATAAATGACATATATATATATATATGTTATTATAGAATTATAATATAATATATATCATAAAATTTCACTAATCTTAGACTTAATACATTTCATGTATTTTGTGAACAAGTTACTTCGCTTTGAGAGAGAAATAGTCTATACTATCTCAAACGAAATTATTGTATTTACAAAAAATAGAATGTATATAGATATGTATTTTGAAAGAGATACGGAAAATTATAAAATAATATATATATCATATATAAATATTTTTTACACAATAATTCTCAACATGAGAGTTTGTAAATGATAATAAGCAAACATCGTTTCGGGAGGCGAAAGTTCATTGTACACATAAACAGTATGTTTGTTTCCCCTTAGATGGATGTGTGTGTAAGTGTAGATCAAAATATTTTTAGAAAAACATATTAGTATATTTAGGATACTGGTTATATTAAATAATCATGTAATAATGATAAATTAAAGTGTGTAGAAATAAAATAAAAGTAAGGAGTTTTAGAGAGGGTGTTCCCTCTTAATCGGATAACTCCTTTTCGTTTTAACGAAAGGGATTCCTTGGAATCTTTCATCTCAAATAAAGGATTCAGGGATGAAAGGAGGAATTTTGGGTTGTGTACTGGGAAAATATTGGTTAAACCTAACAGGTTTGAGAGGTTTGAAGAATGGGTAGAGTGTATGGGATTTTATGTGAAATAGAGGGGACATAATTGGCATTTTTGAAAACATGTTTGGTGTACCCATGTTTTTACCTACAAAAAGAAATAAAAATCCAAAAAAACTAAATAATGAAATTTTAATGGATGAATAATTTCCATTTAATGGGTTTTGGAAATGATTATGGGTCATTTTGGACATTAAATTTAAAGGTTATTCGTTTGATAACATTAATTTTTCCATAATCATTGTAAATAATTTTAATTACTTTCACTAATTTTTTTTTGTAAAAAATATAGATGAATTTATTAGAAATTATCAATTATTTTCATTTGAAATATGTAATAAATTTTTCCAAATTAAAATTTTAGATGTTCTAGAAATTAATTTAAAATTAATCATGTTGACGAGACAACACTATCGGGTTTTTAATGTAAATATGATCAAAATTTTACTAAATTTTTATATCCAATTTCATTGTGAAGTTGGTTGCGATAACCTATGTTGGATGAAATGATAAAAATTTAATCTAATTAAACATTTAAAAAATTAATAATATAATTTTAATGTTTAAATTAATTATATTAACAAAATAGTTTTGAATTAGAATTCTATATTTTTCACTATTCAACCAAAAAATGATGTTTCTAACAAAAATCCCAAAATTTCACCTTATGATAATTTTGAAATACTAAATTCAAAAATTAAGCTTATTTTATCCAATATGTTTTTTTAAATTCATTTAATATTAATTTGATTATTTTTCACAGAAGGACACAAAAAGCATCTCATTTGAGAAATTACTATTTTTAAACATATAAGGAATTTACAAAACAATTATATATTTCATTATCAATATGTTTTATTTATATAAAAAATGTTTTAATTTTTTTAAAAGTACTTATCACTATTCAATTATTATGTTTAACAACCATGTTATAATTATGTCATTTAAATATTTTTTTATAAATGTTTATTTAGAAAATCAGGGATGTTTGTAATGTATGCCTAGTCGGTGTTATGTGTAACGTATTATGATTCGGTGTTCCAGGTAACATACACTATCTTGACACTAAGTTAATGGTATTTTATTCTTAGTGAAATACAATATATAAATGAAAATTTAATTTATTCGAGAAAAAAGGTCCATAAAAACTCAGAGTGTAATAGTAAGGACCCATTTACTCTACACCATAATGATGACTGACATATACATGACTAACTATTTTTAGGGTTATTATGAATAGATGTAAATGTTACAAAAAAAATCTAGACTTATAATCTATAAATTTATGTTTTCCATGAAATCCATCTACTCGAGAATTTACCAATACTTTAGGATATCAAGCAATACTTATACTCAACCCTTGGGTTTTTTGTAAGGTTATTTTTCCATAACACAGTAGTTTGATAAACTAATATTAAAAAATTACTAAAATAATCTAAAAAATAACAAAAAACATCTATGATATCAACTGAAGGGACTCACAAAAAATGACTTAAATAATATATTAATATTATGATTTGAAAAAATTACCACTCAAAAATATTCTCACATCCAGAAGACCAAAAAGTTCAGTTCATTAGGGATTAGTTATATAAAAATATAAATATAATAAACTTTTAAAAAATTATAAATAATCTTGTTTCTATAAATAAAAATCAACAAATCATACATGATATATTTCTATTCATAACACGGGTAATGGAGAATAATAAATATTTGAGCTTAAACACTCAGTAAGGGAAACACGCATCATAATGTAGCAGTTCATAAACATGATAGAGAATATTAGAAATACATAGATATAGTAATATGACATTATGCGAATTTCGATCAAAATAAAATACCTTAAAAATTTATATAAGATCTAAAGAATATCATTTATGAATCTTGAATGATAGAGGGGATTGAAAATAAATATTAATAAACTAAAACTAGCGAGAAGGACATAAAAATGAGGGTTACATTAAAACAGATCTATAATTTGTAAAACTATCCATATCTTCATGATGAATTTAAAAACATGGAAAAATTATAAACATTGGATTTCTTATTTTTATGATCCCAAATTCCTTCTAACTCATTCGTTCATAAAATCATGTATAATGATAAAAGGTATCACACTCATCCTTTGTGAATATAAATACTTTATAATTTATTCAAAAACTATTTTAACATCTGGAGACATAAGCTGTTACCCAATGTATTTGAGGGAGACTTTGGTCCATCCTTTCTGATAATCCATACATTTTTTGGACTCTTTAAAATAAAAAATTCATCATCTCATAAAGAATAAAAAAAAACAAATGGGTTTATTAAACATTTCAAAATATCATATATCATAATCTTATGAAATCATAAGATGTAAAAAATATCATTTTATAAATGGAATCACATCGTAATAACATTTATACAGGGAAATAAAAACACCAATTCATGAAATATTATCAATTGAGGGTATATAAATGTGAACAAACAAGATTTTTCATGAAACCATTTAAATCATTGAATTAAAATTTAATTTCAAAAAAGATTTTTTATGAATATAAAGAGAATAATTTTGAAAAAATTATGATAAATAATTAAAAATAAACAATTCTTGAAAAGTAAATATTGACTAAAATGTATATATAAAAAACGTTAAAACTTTTACTCTTAATTTAATCATTAAAAAATTATACATGAAAAAAACATATGTTTTTTAAAGAAGGAAAGATAAAATACATCTAAAAAATTTAATTATAAAAATAATATGTAGATATGGATCCTAGAAAAACACTTAAAAGATATCAAAATAGATTATGGAGTATTTGATAGAAAAAATTATTTTGAACGAATTGAAAAAACTTTTGAACATTGTGAAATAAAGTTGTTCAAGACCCCTATCAATAAAAAGATGTATCTTCTAATTTAATTGTGGGGGATTAGAGGATCATTAGAAAAAAAATTAGTTTACACTATCTAAAGTAGAATATTATAAATAATAAAAAACATGGATATATAAAGAAATTCCATCAAAAAAAATGGACTTATTCATAAAAATGAATTTTAATAAAATAATAGAATCATGAAGAATGAATACCTTTTTATGTATCATGATTTCACTATAATTGAAGGTGGAAATAAAAAATTAAATGTACATTTTTTATAATATATCAATATTTAATGGTTGTGTAAAAATAAGAGTGATTATAACCCCACTAAAAAAATCGAGTCATGAAAACACCTTACAACCTCTGTAACATTTTAATAGACATCCCATCATAGGTATATAATTATAAAATTTAGATATCATGAAATATAAGAGAATAATTTTACAAAATGGTAATTTTAATGTATTTACATCTTTTTAAAGGAAACATGGTGTATAGATTAAACATGTATCAACGTATCCAAATTAATAACAAAGAAACTCTCACGAATATAATAATTCAATAAAGTAATAATCCTTTGAAATTGAATTAATGGGAATGAATTGAAAATATATTGAAATTAAAGTGTAATTAAAATTATATATAGTAGTAGGATAAAATAATTCATCTTAAAATAACAGGGTTCAATAATAACCATTATCACTCAATGAAAAGAAAATATGTTATAAAAAATCCTTACATTGTTTCCCTGTATATTCTGATGCACTATAAGATCCTATATAAAAAATGAAAATAAATTAAAATCTTATTTAAGAACCTAATTTATAAAAATCACCATTCTGTAAAACATATTATAATTTTTATCATGATCCCATTATTTGGTTAGATCACATTATGACAATCAAGTATTAATAAATTTTACTATTAATTACATGATTAATAGTTTTGATATTATTACCCATTATTTTATAAAAAATTAATTATTTATATATATCATTAAATACCTTATAATATATTACTTATCTTTATTAAAAAAGTTATTACTTAATTTCCAAAGTGTTATAGTTATGCCGCGTGAAAATGGATTATGTGTTGCCTTATATTAGGGATTTTAGTGAATGAAAATGATACTTTAATAACAAGTTATATGATTAATGTAGTATTTAAATAAAAAATATACAAATAATTATTTACTTATTATATTATAAAAATATTATTTTTAATTTTCTCATTTTCATCCATAATAGAGTTTTATAGCATCATTCATGCATGTTGTTAAACTGAACGAAACATGAACTCACTTTAACTTGTTTTGTGAGTATGGTTAATAGGTTGTTGATTTTGATATAATATCATTGTAAAACAATTATAATAAAATTATTTTTTATTTTTATGATTTCGAACCATATTTTATTTTTTTATAAATCTTATTATAATTGATATAAAAAATGAAAAATGTTTCCTCGTGGAGGTGGTAGTCTAAATGATTAGAGTTCATGTTTCTTAATGTGTGAGAGGATTGGAACATGAATTTTAAATATAAATTTAATATTAATAATTAAATGTTAGATATAATAATTATTCATAAATTTTATCATTTGATCATCATTTAATGATGGTGATAAAAAACGGTAGACATCACTTTGTGGAGGCAGTAGTCTGCACATTGCACTAATGATGCATTTTTTCTTAGCAGATTTAAAGGAATAATAAATGGTTATTACACTAATATAATGAAATCTAATTATAATAATTATAGTTATTTATTTTTTTTATTATGGATATAATTTTTTATTAAGATTAAAATTAAGACAGAAACACTTAAGAAAGAGATAATACTTGTGTTGGAGACTTGATGCTTCCTAGGAAAATTTCTCAGAGTTGAAGGGCTTAGTCTAACTATGAGTAACTAGATTACTATAAGTTATGGTGGGTTTATTGGGGAGATTATTATTTTATCGGTTCATGTATTAATTAAAATGGTTTGTGGGTGGTTTAAAGGGTGAAATTGACCCCCCCTCTTATAAGAGAGTAAAATGGAAATTTTGAAAAAACCCTTTATATTTTTATAATTCCATGAAACTATTACACAGTCAATGGCTCCAATGTTTCAAAATAGTTGAGTTTGGGGGATCATTGGATTTATAAATACTCAAAAAATTTCCCATACATGTTTTAACCAATTTAATGTTTTTTCACATTAAATTTGTCAAATTTTATTCTTTTACTTTTAAACATGGTTTCTTGTTTATAAATTATTGATTTTATGTTTTATTAAGAATATAGAATAAAAAATATAAAAAATTGGTCTATTTTGGTAACAAATTTACCATTTATTTATTCAAATTAAATTTATAAAAATTATAAAATAAATTTTTATATTAAAATAGATAATGTGTAGAAAGGTTGTTTTAGTAGAAAAATGATATTTTGAAAATTATGGGTTTTTAATATTATTATGTATTGATTATCAAAAAAAGTATTAATATTTTAATTTATGTGTTTATAAATAATTTTATATAATTTACTTATATTTCATAAATTTAATTTTTTTTATTTAAAATTTTTAATAATAATAATTTTAAAATTTTAATATAACATTTTCACCAATATCACGTTAATTTTTATTAATTATAAAAATATAATTTTGAAGTTAAAAATAATATTGGATATATTAAATAATATTCGAATTATTTTATCAATTATAAGAGTCATTTTATCAATACAACTTTCTATGTGTAGTGAAAAATAACTTCGACACAGGCATATATAATGTAGAAATACCTGTTTTTTTAATAAAGATTATTTTTAAGGATGGTTATTTTTTAATAGGATAGAGTTATAAATAGAATTAAATTTAATGAATGTTAAGTAATTTTTATCATTAAAATAGTATTGATTTAACAATAAAATAAATAAAATAATTTATTTCATCATGTTATTATTTTTTAAACAATAGAGTTGTGAAATAGTTTTCATTTAAAACATTACATATAAATTTAAAATGTTAACCATTTATTTATAAGTCTAAATCATCCTTCTATAATAATTTATGTACATTATAATATATATTTTAACATGAAAATGTTTCATTATATATAAATATATTTATAAAATAATATAATTTCATAAAAACTACGACGTTAAGAAAATCATTATTTTCACTTTTCACTTAAAAATATTGTGTTTCAAAAATTTATCAAAAATTCATTTCAGATAAATATAATCTTGATAAATGAAAAAAATTATTTTAATTTTTCAAAATAAATATCATAAAGTCTTAAAAAATTTAAATTAAAAATTTGGTTAAAAACAGTTTTCTTTTTAGAAACAATTCTTCGAATATTATCAATTATTCTTAAAATTTTGTAAAAATAACTAAAAAAATTATAGTTAATATGTTGTTCATATAATAATATATAATTCTTGAGAAAGATAAAATTTGATAAAATGAACTTCATTAGTTTCATAACTACTCAAGTTGTGTGGATATTTTTAGTGAACTTTATTTTTTTTAAATATTTATATGTATTCATAATGATATTTCAGTATTTTATTCCATACAATTATACAGTTACCACTAAAAAATAGATATTTTTTGGGTTCATTGTAATGTTTGGAGAAAGACATGGGATATAATATTTATTTAATGAAAAATATGTTGTGAAATCTCCTATCATTGTAGAATCTGTGGGCTTACTAAGTAACTTTATATTTGGGAATGACCAATCTTATAACCACAATATGCAAGTATTTATCGAGGTATGGGAAGAATGAGGAGGATAGATTTTGGGAGAATTAATTGGATTCACACTCACTCGAATAAACACTATATAAATGGATTTTCCTTCTCTAATAGATCTCTAGAAATTCTATAGGCTCTACATTCATTAAGTCATATATTATATAATTTATGAGTAATGGTTCAACCATGTGTCCATTGGTAATACAAATGAACTGTTGGTTCTTCCTTCAATTTTATCTATTAATCATAGCCTTATACCGAAAATTCTAAAATGTAAACACTGAATGATTTAATTACAAACATAATAATAGGGTGTTATGGGAATATTACTATATAATTTTTCAAATGACACTACTTTACTATATGGATATATTATAAAATATTATTTTACAAGTAAATTACATTATTATATCTTAATATCATGAGAAATTATTTACCCCAAAGGAATAAACAATCAGTTGACAATAGATATATCATTCCCTATAAAAGTGACTCTAGAGTGATTCCACTAGGGGGCGGGATAGGTGAATCTGTAGCCTTATTTTAGAAATTCTTTGTAGTTAATTCAATCTATTAAACTTGTTGATATTCTCGATCCACTCATTAATTTTTCATAACATTCAATCGTATTGAGAATTAATAAGAGATAAAAGAACACAAGCCTTTAAATGGTTCAGTGTAAAATAAAACTCATTTATATAACCATTTATTCCTTTTGGTTATATATTTCATACAATATTATGGTGGTTATATCCATGGAATGTATCATTACCTTCATCATTGAGTCTCAGAGTGTTACATATCTAGAGACCCACTCAAGATCACAAGTTCCCTCCTATATACGAAATAAAAAAGAGTCCCACTGTGTCTTCTCCTACCCAGAGTCAAATTGGTGCCTTTTTATTATCATCAAAGTATAATCCATACATATGAAACATCTCTATCAACGTATGATAACTTCTTCACTTACTTATGGAAGAAAATTCCTCCATGAAAGAAACATGATCACTTGATCTACTAATGTACAATGTCAATAAAATTAGTTGTTTATTGGAATAGGTTTTTTGGTATCCCAATTTATTTTAGATATGGCGTGATCCTGATTGTACTCATATTCCTAAAATACTCTATTTTTTCTTCCATAGGGACTCTATGGTACAAGTTACCTTCTTCTACTCGATATTGAATTTATCGGCCTCTAATATAATATTAAAAACTGTAAAAGAATTTTTCATTTTATCACAGGCAATTTATTGATACATGTATCATTGTTTTATATCCAAAAAAATTCATCATGAATATTATTCAAAATTATATGACAGTTAATGTTTTGATATTCATATTGTGAAAACCATATGATCATTGATAACTAAGTAATCTCATTTGAATTAGTCAAAAAATTCTAGTGTTTCCTCTAATATAAACTTATCATAATTCCAGTTCATATATTCATTTAAATATATTGACGACTTAGGCATTATCTATCAAAGAATATTTAACTTTATTAATCTAAATAGTTCATCATATATTATTTTATTTAAATGTTTTATCATTTATTCAATTGTGTCATTCTCATGATATGTTCATTGTATAAATCTCTTATATAAATCATTTTTCTACATTATTCAATTGAATTTTCCAAAATTCAAATAATCTCATACATGATTTTTCTATATTAATCTGCACTCGGCTACATGGTAGAATTGACTACGTGAGTATTTAGTTTTTATATACTCATTAATCAACTTTGTAACTCACATTAGTAATGTGGTTCACATAAAGTATTCTGAAATCATCTATGTGGCTCTCATCAGCTGTATACATATTCATACATTGCTGGATCATCTATATGGGGTGTTCAGCTATGTGAAAATTAGTTTCTTGGATCAAAAAAATTCAAAAATTATCTCGAATCAACTCAGAACCTATTTTGTTGATTTCCATACATTATCAATCCCTTTAAAAAAATTAAAAACATTTTATATAATTCTCTTTCATCCACTATTACACATCTTTATTTAATTTTAAGATAATCTTATCAATCAGAATAATTACAAATCCACATTATCATGAACTTTACTACTAGAGTTCATTAAGTTATATCCTTATAGTTGCTTTACTATAAAATATGAAAAAATTTAATAATATAATGGACTTACATATATTATTTATGAAGAATAAAATATAATTCCTTCTCATGAATCCATGATAATCCATCAAGATACACCATTAACTCCCCTAAACACATATTGACTCAATGAAAACCATTCAAATACTTACATGAGCACCACAATTCCCCCTCTAATTTTTTTTTCAATATTAATACCCTATATAAATATGTGTTCTTGGATGGATTCCCTATTTCACCCTCTTATTAATAATAAAATTTAAAGGATAATAAAAGGGTCTTCTCATATCTTCTTATGCCTATGGAAGAACTTATTTTCTCTCCACCTTTTCCTTTGAGAAGGATTGTAGAACATGGTTCTATTTTAATAGATCCTTTTATTAGTATTCTCTATGTCTATGTTTCCAAAACTGGTATAGAAAACAAGAGAGATACAACCATGTTTTTCTATGTTGTCCACACACTACTATTCATGCGATATCATGCTCAGAATGTCTTATTTTTCAAAGTTGGTAATTATTATAATATATTATTTTAAATATAAATGTATAACATGAAAATATCTCAATAAACAAACAAAAAATATATAGTACAAGTCAGGTAACTCGCCCTTTTCTCATATTTTTATTACCCTCGCTCCCCATTAATAAGTGAATTTAGTGCAATCATGACAAAGTGATGTAAGTTATATTATCAAACCCTGAAGCCAAAATATCCCACATAATATATATTTTAGGATTACTAAAAACAACATATTAGTAGATAAATCCTTAGTTTTTCTCCTACAAATGGGATTCACCCTTTAAATTCTTGCAGAAGCCTTATTTTTAGTGGCACTCAATGAGAATCTCGTATTCCGTGCTATAAATTTATTAAAAATCTTTAGTTTCTCCTTTAATTACATCAATAATAGTTCCAAACACGAAACAGTAATAAGGAATGAAGAGGGTCCTCATTAAGATTCAGAAAGAACATTTTGGCTTAAATCTTCCTCTTAATATCTGCCATTAGTTTATTCCAATATCAAACATTCCCTTTTTTGAAACATCCCTTTTCACATTATCCATTAAATCCAATTTATCCTCATTTGATTTCATTTTACTTTAAAATATCTCCACATATCCATGAATCCATGTTAAACATTTTTTAATGTATATCCAAACATATTTTACCTTTTACACAAGTCATTAACCATTACCAATTTTCCATAGATTGGAATATTCTCTTATTTCTTTTACTTTTATGGTGTTTTTTATCCATAGTTTTCTTCAGTTTTCCCCTTGAGGAATAATCATATTTATTTTAATTTTTACATAAACTTTTGATTAGTAGGTTTTTTCCATTTTTCACCCTTTCTCCCCATTTCATGTGGCCTTCTAAAAATATATTGAATTGAAATGTTATACAAAAATTCCAATTCATTATTACTGAACATCCAGAAACACAAATAGTGGCCAATGAATCATCTTCTCTTCTTTCCTAGTATAATATGTCTAGTCTTCCCAGGCTATTAACCATGTTATTTCTTAGTGGAACCACCACTCTTTTGGACACTTATTAGAGAAATATATTCATACTTATTCTCATATACAACCATTATATAGTGTTTTTATCATTTTTTAGAATCCATACTTTCACAGAACATATTTTTAAATCTACAAAAAAATAGAATAATCATTTGTATAGAATATAGTTTTTTGGTAATGGGATACCTTCCCTTTATAGGACAATACAATTTGTTTATATAATGATATCAAAACATGGTTTAGACTAAAATTATTCCTCTTATATTCATGACACTAAAATAAAAAATTATGGAAACATTTATTTTTACAGTAACATGGAAACTTTTATCTTTAGATTATTTATTCACACCTATAAAAAAATAATTTATATTGGGGGATTTTTTTCATCCTCACCAGATCTTATTTTGTCTTCCCAATCTCCTTTTATCATATTCCTTTTTTCCACTTGTATTTATATTCATTATTGTAATTATTTCTCAAGACACTTTACAATTTTATTTACATATAATTCATTAACTTTGAAATCCATACAATCTTAGTGGAAATTTTTGAGAACATGGGATGATTAAATTAAAAAATCATAGAAACAACATTCTTAAAAGAATACCATTATAATTATTTTTTAGAAACAAGAATGGAATACTTATTTCTATCTGCTATGTCTATTACAGTGATGAACTTTCTAAACATCATACTCCGTGGAACCTCTATTTTGTAATGTTCTTTATCTAGAAATGTTTTATTAATAATAATTCCCTTGATAGTATTAAAAATATAATTTACCATTTATTTTGGAAATTTATTTATATGTTCATTGAATTCAAAATGAAGTTCACTGAGTGATAGATAATTATAAAATATTGAAATCATTTTATTAAAAAATTATAAAGAGAATAATTATAACCTGTACCACTTTTATAGCCTTCAATTAGTGGTGTTTTTTCATATACTATTGGATTCTTCTTCAACTTTCTTGACTTTATTTTATTATGGATTTTATGTGTCTTCTTATAAATTTATATATTGTTATCCTTGGTATAACCTTAATTTTTATCCATTTGAGGAAACTCAAACACTTCTTGAAATCATCATCTCATGAAACATTAAAAGGAAACTGTGGAGAGACTCGGAATATTTATATGTAACCACTTCTGTGATACCACTTCAAGTTCATTAGGCTAGATTCTACTGGAGGGGGTGAATCAGTGGTCAGAATTTACATTTTTTTTAAAATTACATCTCTTGAACTTATTGAGGATATTGTTCCACGAAATTATGTCTCACAAAATCACCATATGTGTGTAAATAATAATATATAGAGCATAAGACATGATATTTACAAGTTTTTACACAAAGATATCCTCCTTTTTGAAAGTAGCTTTCCCCTCTATTATAGATTCATCATTTCATATTGGGTATTAAATCGAATAAAAATATCATTCCTATTAATGCTGAGTAAAAAATTCTCACATTCTAGAGTCCCATTATAGATCACAAGTTCCCACCAACCTGAGTGATAAATATAGAGTGTGATTATGCATTTTCCATCACATGGGTCCCAATTGAGTCATTATCTTCACTTAAAATTATTAAATAATAATGGAAAATAAATTTTTCTATATCTGATATCCTTTACAGTACCTCGGGAAAAAAATATACTCCATAAAAATATTAGATAATTGGGCCTTCTGAGGTACAACTTCATGAACATTAAAAGGTACTCGAAACTTGTCTACTGGTCTTGAATATTTATCTATATCTCATGTGATCTAGATTCCCCTTAGTTTCTACAAATACTCAGGTCTATCTTCTTTAGGGGCTCATTTCCTTTTCTCATATTCTTCAATATGATACTAGATATATTAGTCACTCATATAATCATGAAATGTGCACAAGAGTTCTCAATTTTCTAACTTACTTTTCTTCAAAACATGCACCGTTATTTTATATATACAATATCATTTTGACTGTTATTATAAAGAATATCACAATCAACACTTATTTAATTGAATTATATAAACCCAATGATCTTTAGTAGTAAGATAAGTTCATTTGAATCTATCAAAATATTCCAAATTTATTTATCATTCAAACTCATTTAAATCCCTATTCCAAAATTCAATTATATATCTCAAAGAATCTGGCTTCATCTCTCACATGATATTTTAATATTGTGATCTCAGCAGTTCCTCAAATCTTAGTGAATTAATTTATTACCAAATTTAATAGTTTACATCATTATCAAGTTTCATACATGACATAAATCACCATTATGATCATGATCTATGGTGTTCTATGCAATTTTTTTATTTATCAGAAATCTCATTTGTGATTTAGCTATATGGATATACACTTAGCTATGTACAAGAGTCATCCATGAAAATATACACTTTATCCTTGTCAATGTAAGTAGCTACATGAATTACACCAGCTACATGGTTCACATTTTCTACACAATAATTTGATAAGTTTCTCTCATTAGCAATGTAGATTTTCATAAATCACAGGATCAAATACATGATAAATTTTGATATGTGAAAATCTATTTCATGGATCTATAAAAATTAGGGAGTTATATTCAATCAATTCAAAACCACTTCATCAATCTACCAAACCTTATAAAACACTTGAAAACTGTTCAAAAATGGTCTAGAAAATTCTCATTCATCCCCCAAAACATGTCTTTGATATTTTAGAATTGGCTTATCAATCATGAAAAATAATTCACCGCATTTTATTGAACTTCTCCACCTATATTATTCAAGTTATAGCCTCATAGTTCCTTTTCCAAAAAACATTGTAGTAGATCAATAATCTAAAGAACATATATGGATACTTTTTCAAACATGAAATCCAATACCTTATCATTAATCCATATTAATCTTCCATGAATTACCATTATCTCTAGTAAACAAATATTGAACTTTTGAGAAGATATAAAATACTTAATTGGGAACAACACCTGCAACCTAGTAATATGATATCATAAGCTATAGACCAATGTAAAAAATATATATATATTGGATATATAGATTATCATAATCAATTATTATGATGAATTTCAAAGTAAATAACATTTTTATATTCATAATTGAAGGGTAAATACTATAATTTATTTCAAATAGGGTTTTTTAAATTAAATTGTAAACTCATCAATATTTTCAGATTTATGAGTATTGTCGGACATCCCGCATAACATGTGCCTTTATTTAGGGGTGTATAGGAATATTAAGGGATGTGATTCATCAAATTTGTAATTATTACGAGGTGAAATGAAGGATGTTCACTATATAGAGCACATGGTTGGATTGTGTGATGTTGATTTCATAACCAATATTTTTCCATGATGGTCTATATAATTCCATTTTCCAGTATTTTGGTAGATAAAATTTATGGTTAAATTTTTTTTGGTAAAAAATAAAATATGGATTCTAAAAATAAAAACTATAAGACTTATTGAAATTTGAAATAAATAATATCATAACGAATTAATCTATTTGTTAAATCAATTTTATTCTTTGTGATGATTCTATTTTAGTATTGATAATTTATTTTTTATTACATTACCACTAAAACTAAAATTTTATAAATATCTTTTTGTTTAAAATTTGTGTGAATGGTGAAATTGTAGATAAGGAACTAATAAAAAGAAGAACACATGGATTCACCAATAGATGAACAATAAGATTATAGATGGAATATTTCGAATAACATTTGGAGATAAGGGGTGGTGATTATTCTTTGAATGAATAAAATAACTTTAACGGAGACATCGATCAATGAGCTACCACATTACTTCTATAAATCAATGTTATTTCCCATTTTAATTGAGAAAAACTAAAATGATGAAATGAAAACATAGTGTAGATAATGTTTGTTTTTTAGATTACCAAATTTATCAATTAAAAAAAATACATTGTTTGAAAGTCAGGGAAATCGATTTTAACTAGTTTAATCTTAATTCATGCAATCCAGTCAAGGTTCTTGTGTGCCTAAGGTTTATTGAAGCTATGTTTTTTTAAACCAACAAGATTGTGTGAATACTAATCATAATAGCCTTGAATAATTATTTATCCCTACATAAAAACTATTGAGGGATGCATATTTAATTATATATTTTTTATTATATTATACAATAATTTTAAATAATTAATATATTTAGTATTATTAATAATTAATGATGTACCATTTAGACTACTGTAGACACCTAAGAGGGGGTGAATCAAGATTATATTAATTTTTTACAACTATAAATTAAATTCCCCCTATAGATTTTAAACAATTTTCTGGTTAGTTCATATGGATACAATATAGTTGAACAAAGAAATAATAAACTATACAGAATTTTTTATTGTGGATAAAAGGAAGACAATATTTTTTAATTTTTTTATAAAATAATAATCTTTGAAATTATTTTTTATTCAACAAATAACAATTTCTCCACTATAATAAAATATAAATTATAATGGTTCAGTGCATCCCTCACCTACAATTTCAGTGATACAATAAAATTAATAATTCGTACTTCACATAAAAATTAACTTACTAAAATTGACCCAGACATATCAAAACAAAATCATAAAATTTTCACTAAGTAACAAAAAATATTTCTACATACCTTTAGTCACATAGGTTCTATAGAGAACAACTATACATATTTTGGAATTACCTTGAATTCTTATTGTGATTGTATCTCCAATTATATAAAGGATTCTTATGTAGTGATATATATAGATCTTATTCAACCGACAATAGTGTATTTGAATGCCTTCTGTTCTATAATATAGAATTTATGTGTCTCATTCTTCATTTAGAGTTTTATTTCAGATATTACATGACAACATAACTCTCAACATCTTAGTGAACACTCTCTCTACTGACACCCATTATGGATTCTATTTTTTCATTATTTATTTTGTTAATTTCTTTTATACATGAGTGTATTCATTTAATAACATTAAATAGATCACTTTATAATTTTTTTTCTTTATATGGATAATTGGGATATTTTTTTAATTTTTCTATTAAAAATAACTATTATGAAATAGACAGTTCTAGAAGCACTACTTTTTTATACCTTTATGTCCCAACATATCTATGGTTTGGAATTTTCAACACTGCTGGTAAAAATATTCTATTCTTTTTTATTTCTCAGGATTTAAAAAAAATACTTAGACTTAAATATCATTGAATCCTAAATACTTTACTATCCTCAAATCCAAATGGATTTTTGGATGTTCTAAAGAATGGTTTGAGGTGTATTAGAACATCATCTGCATTATTCTTGAATACCTAATAACTTCATATTATTCTTCAAGATGTTCAAGAAATGGTTCACCATATTTAAATCTTATCAAAGAAATGTTGGATAATTTTTCCCCTAATAATAATTATATTTTTATTTTTATTGTACAATTTAAGCATTTGCTGATTCAATTTCATTAGAATTATAGAATTCTGGAAACAGTATTTTAATTTTTCATTGAACTTCCATTTTTGTAGATGATGATCAACTCCTATTTCATCATAATTATTTAATTAGTCACCATTCATGGATTTTGTGACCTTGGAATCCAGAATGAATAGCTTTAGCATTATCAAAAATAATTTTCTCCCATGTAATAAAAATTCTGTAAAACTAAATAATATTACCGATAATGTTTGAAAAATTATATTACTTGAATACATAGTTGAAATTTGGATACATTAAAAACAAAATATGGTTGTAAATAGTTAGGTTGGATTAGTATTCGCATATTCATCCTAAATTGTAATATGAGGGTTGGCTCTACAATATTCAGTTTTTAGAAATTCATTCTTGTACATCATTCTTGAATTCTAATATATAACATATTTTAGCTTCATAGAATTTAGTTACACCACATAAACCCCATATGTGTGTCATTTGAATATGATGATAGATTTTTATACATTATTATAATTATCAAACATCAATAAATATTCTTACATGAGTCATGTATGAAGTTTTTTTTACATTTATTCCTCTGAGTTTTCTTATTTATATATTCACATAGGATAATTTACTAATAAATTTATATATTTCATTTTGTGATGAATTCCGTTATGTAGTAATTTTAACAATATATATTTTGTAATTAGGAAAATTATATTGATTACCTTCATTTTAAGAAAGGGAACCATCATCCCCTCTGCAGCCTCTATAGAAAATAATTCAAGAGATATAAAATAGGATCGTCATTAGACATCATGAACGATAAGTCTAGGATGGATCCTTCAGATAGATCTAGATCTGCAATAATTTTAATAGGTTCCCTTTAATAAACCTCTAAATGGTTGAGATATTCCCACATAATATATTAGTAGAATTATTTTTCATCAACATTTCCTTAATTAAACCTTTTAAAGAAAAAGATCATTCACCTTCAATTCATGTTATATATACTAACACTATTTAATATAGTCATTAGATGTGTGTATGATATGCCCATTTAAAAATGTCAAACTAGTTATTCGTGGTGAATCTAACGTTTCATCATCTTTTTCATATATTTTGGAAGTAACTTATTGAATCACATTTTCCATGTACCATTCAGGGGAGGTCCTTATGGAACATTTACCCAATATCTTGAGAATCTTCAATTCTTCCTTAACGAGTGGATACACTAATCCATCACCAATACCATAACCATTACATGATAAAAATGATATTTAAAACCAGAGAAACTGATAAAAAACAATATTCAACCAAATGGAACTTCAATACCCCCATTATGATTTTTTTTCAATTCCATATTTACTCAAATAGTCAATTTAACTATTATCCCACTAATTGATAATGATTGAAATGGTGGAAAAAATTTCTCCCCATCAATTTAAGGGTGATTCATCAACTTGAAATACCAAAAATGTCTTCTAATGATCTTTCACTATCCATAGAGAAGGTGGGAACTACATAATTCTTATTAGAGAGTCATCAGTTAATCAACTTATGTATACTTGGGAAATCCTAATATAGAAAAAAAGTGTTCATAACTTATAGAAAATTATTTTTGATTACATTTCTAAATGTTTTTGTTGACTGAGGGTGTAACACCCCAAGATTTTATGAAAAATATTCTTTTTAATTTCACTAATGTCTTGTGTTGTACGCTACACCAAAAGGAGCTTTCACATCATGCATCCTTGATTTGCCTTGCATTACATGCAATCGCGACCATCCTCGATAGCGTGTGTAGTACGCAATAACGAGTTTCACTAAACAACAATACGCTATTAAAATATTATTAAAACTAGCCGTTATGAATTGTAATAACCACTTTTTGAAATTTTGTAATTTTATTTTTCAAAATGGAATTCATTTTTGGATTCATAATATCGAAATTATCTTAGGGTGAAATTTGGGTACTTTTCGGATAACTTTTATTTTCTGATGAATAGTGAAAATTACTAAATTTAAATTAAAAACAACGTTTTTAATCGAAATAATTAATAGTGATAAATTACTAATTTGAGTGGTTTTAAAGTATATTTAGAATATATTTTTACAATTCAATAAAATTTTGGTCATTGGATGTAATTTCACATTTACACCAGACATAAACAAGTGTTAATCTTTTGATAGTTATTATCTCTTAAAAACACGCTATTTGTTGTGACAGCAGAAATTAATTATAAAATTAATTAATGAAACTTATATGTTGGGAATTTTTTAAAATAGAAATCATTTTTTAATTCGGAATATAAATTATAGCTTAGGGTGAAATTTTGGCATTTTTCTGAAAAACATCAATTTTTAATGAATAGTGAAACTACTAAGTGGTAGTTAAAAAAATTAATTTTCTCATAAATCTTAATTTTACCACGTCTGTGAATGGAATTTCAAAAATCCGAGAGACACGGTTGATGTCAGTAAGTAAAATTTGGTTCAATGAGATGAAAATAATTTTTTGTGAATAGTAACTTTTTACTTTTATTTACCACGGTTAAAAGTAAATAGGGTAATTAAGGGTACAAATGATATTAATATTACCCTAAAACATGTCCTAATCCTATTGGACAAGTGTATCTCGACCAAAAACAACCTTAAGTGTAAAATATTATCATTTAGGCCCACTTGGATTAGATTAGGACCTTTATTATTAATTTATTTAAAGAAGGGTTAAAATAGTTAAAATCAAAGTTTAATAAGTAAATAATTTTTAATATGGGGTTATACATAAGATAAATTCGACTATAAATATTCATTAGAAAGATAAAACGATTTCCTACATAATGGTAATTTATTTATAATTTTTAGACATTAAATAATTTAATTTATTTATGACACAATGATGATGCAGTAATTATCTTATTAATGAAATATTGACATAATTGATATTATAAACACCAAAATAAATGTAATTTGAGACTTTTTATGAATCCCACTAATTTTATAAGATAATATGATATATTAGTGTTGGTGTAATCAACTTGTTTCGAACATATAATTTTTTTATGACTTTCACAAAAATCATATATCAAATAGTGTCAAAATTGACACAAAATAGTTTTTAAATCAAATATTATATTATTAATTGTTATTTTATTCCTAAAAATCTAAGGTTCTGCCAAATGACTTAGATAAGGATATATATATTAATAATAAACAATTTGGGGTTAGTTTGCCATGTTATATTAAGTGTATTAACCATATAGTGTAAGAAAACAAAAAGACACGGTAAAAGTTAAATTATTTAACTTAGAGTTAAATATAATTGATAAGGTTAAAATAATAACCTAAACTTGTCTAAATCCTATTGGATGATATTATTTCGACCCATCCCCACTTTAGCTTCGAAATAAGACCCTTTTGAACCATTATAAGCCGATTTTGACTTTAATATAAAATAATATTTTGAGATATTCCTAAGGTGCCCCTCTCCTCCCTTATAAAAGGGCACCTCCTTCCCCTCCTCCACACACTAATTTGAGCACTCAAGCTCGGCCAAACCCTGCAAAAATCCCTTCTCCACTTCCCTAGAATAATCCTAGAGGTCGTGGTCTTCTTCAAAGACCAATCTTAGTTTCCTAAGTGGAGGATTCAAAGAGGAGTTCCAAAGAAGAGGTAATATCCATTACCGATCTTTTCAACTTATTTCTTCTTCAACTTCTTCTCATTTAGTTGTTTCATGATAAAGTAATAACATCATTATTTATTATATACTGATATGTCATTATAAATATGAAACAACTCTAATTAACCTTCTATCCATCCTACGGAAAAAGGAAATCATCGCGCGTGCGTACGTACAGAATACTGTCTCCACGCCGTGGTGTAATCTATTTTCCGCCACCACCTTAATTGTATGGGTATAATGGTGTAATGAGTAACTATATATTATTATTATAAAGTTTTATTGATACTGAAATAGTATAAAAACACTTCAACACAATTCCATGACCATGGGAACGATATCATCGCTCGTGCGTATGTACGGACTACCGTCTCCACGACGCGATGAGATTCATTCTCAATGATTAACAATTCATGAATGATTATAAAGTATATATAATAAGTACTAATGAAATATATGACATAATAATGATACTGTATTTATTTTTACTTATATGTATGTCATCTACTTAATTCCATTCAATTCAATAAGGAAACGAAAATAGCGTTCATGCGTACGTACGGACTACCGTCTCCATGAGCGGTGTATTTATTTCCATTTACTGATATATTATATATATGTATATTATGAATATATATATATATAAATCATGTTTTATATTATGGAATTAAGTAATCATGATCTAAGTAATCATATGAATAATTACAAGTCAAAACACGGACGACAAATGAAACAATTTTACCCAAAACGCTCTTTAACCTGGTATTTACAAAAGAACTGGTAATATAATGTCATAAGTGAACCATATATGATATCATAACAATGAATATGATTCTGTAATAAGTCAATGACATTATTTAAATCATTATACAGGAGGTTCGGACACTTACGAAGCAAATCGGACCTATGGTAAGGGAAATATCACAATCTCATTTTTATCCGAGATTGTTTATACTTTGGTATTTACTAGGGTGTATTTTATCATCCACATCCATGTTTCCTCAATATGTAATATTATTTTCATTCACCTACAATTGTTTAAATCCTATTTTACCCTTTGGTGAGTTTTTAGTAAATGATATGAAATGAATCTTTTGTCGTTCTTCATATGAGGTACTTTTTGACTTTTTCGACAAAAGTATGAAGAATGTTTTTTAACTTATACGGAATGAATGGATTTTTAAAACATTATTTCCAAGAAGCTTACTTTACAAGTTTTCAAGTTTATTTTTAATCATCTTATTTTATTTTAAAGTCGTATGACATGTTATGAAAGGAAAAATGTTTTTGAAGTAGAAATGATATTTTTTCAAGAATGGAGTTCAAGTGTTTTATCAAAATTATTTTCCATCTAAGATAATAAAGGATTATGTTTCTACCACTATTATTAAATTGATTTGATTATGTTGTGATGGAATTTTTTTTATGAATTCTTTATTCTTATATGAATTGTTTTATGATGTCACGATGTTTATGATTCCCATTTCTATTACATGGGTTATGCTATGATGTATGGTTTATGATATTGTGGCACACATAAGAATGGTATCATTATGAGATGGGTGGGACCTATATCTCCCTCCAATGCATTGGGTAAAGATTTTATATCTCATGAGATAGACATGGATGGAACGGTAGGTTATACCGGTTCAGTGAAACAGGACTGAAACGAGGGTGACTCGGTTCAGAAAGGGGCTTTGTCTACTAAGATAGTCTTGGCAATGAGTCTTGACTAACACGAAATGATTCTCTATGATTATGTGTGAATGCCACAAAGTTTCATATTTTATGTTATGATTATTGGGATTTCATTTCACTACTATGATTTATCCCATGTTATGAAATTATGCTCTCTTTTGCAGGTTAAGATTTCTAAAAGTTATGTTCTTATGAATATGATGTGATTGATTTTTCTTTTGTTTTCCCTTACTGAGCATTCGAGCTCACCCTTTTATGTTTTCTTTTCCCCAGGATATAAAGAAATGTTTTAGGTAAAAAAAGGGAAGATCTTTATGGGAGATATTGAAGATCTTTCACCACAATTAGAAGATTACGTTCTGAGTTTCCAAAGACACTAAACTATTACGATCCTTGTGTGTGTGTTTTTTTTATGTACTAAGTATTCCACAAAAGTAATGTAATGTTCATGTACGTTAAGCTTCGGGTCACTACAGTTGGTATCAGAGGAAAGGTTTAGTTAACCTTTCGAAACTAGGATGCGGAAACGTTAGTGAGATCCCTAGAGATATTTCTACGGTATGTCTAGGGATGTACCTAAGGATAAGTATACGTATAAGATACAGTCCTAGAACTATGGTAACAATCATAGAATTTAACCTAAGAAGTTAGATATTGAGGATACTCCCCCTTTATAATGTTGTTTTCCCTAGCATGATTTTTTCCTCTCACACTATTCTTTTTGGGTTTTAGACGATGGCTGGAACCCGAAGGAACCGTGTTGATCAATGCAATGGACAATGCAATGATTGTCCTCCTGAAAAAACAAATGTTATGGGAGATGGAGTGAAAAATCTTATTGCTATACTTACACAAGCTATGAATCATTCTGGACTTCCAAATGAGCAGAGAAGGGAACAATATTCTATTGAGTCCTTCATGAGGCAGCGTCCACCATTTTTTAGTGGGTCTTCCGATCCACTTGTTGCTGAACAATGGATCAGTACCACTGAAAAGATATTTTCAGTTCTTCAATGTTCTGAACATGATAAAGTCATCTTAGCAGTATATCGTTTGGAAGGTGAAGCTGATCAATGGTGGAATCTTATCAAGAATACGAGGAAAAGAGATGAAATTGATTCCATGGAATGGGACGAGTTCAAGAACTTGTTTTTCAGTAAGTACTTCCCTCGTATTATTCGAACGAAGATGGAAAAGGAGTTTCTTGAGCTGAAACATAAGGATGATGAATCTGTTGGTATATACGAAGCGAATTTTACAACACTTGCAAGGTATGCATCTGGCATTATCATCCAACCTGAAAGTAAAGTTGATCGATTTTTCAGTGGCTTAAAACCAAGTCTTCGAAGGGCATTAGCTATACGAGACTTCAGTAGCTATGAAAAAATTGTGCGTTCTCCTATGAAGGTAGAAATGGAAGTTGGTGTTACATATCCATATCATGGTTTTGAAAAGAAATGAAAGATGGAGTTCAAGGAGAAATCTCAGAATAATGGTGAAAAGAAAATGAATGTTTCCTTATGCTCAAAGTGTGGAAAGAAGCATGGTGGAGATTGTCTTAAAGGGACTAGAAAATGTTTTAAGTGTGGAAAAGAAGGTCATCGAGTAGCTGAGTGTCGAAGTAATGGAAACAGGGTTTCTAATGATGTGAACAAAGCAAACACTGTAGAGAACGCACCACCAACACTTCAATGTTTCAAGTGCAAGGAGATGGGACATTATGCCAATAAATGCCCTAATCCAAGGGTTAGTGATGATCAACATGAGCAACCACTTAAGGCAAAGGACAAAGGTAAGTCAGATGCGATCACTATTGGCGATGTTGAATATGACAACGATGTGGTGGAATGATTAAGTGTTTATGTAATGGGATTCCAAAATAGTGTTGTATATAGTATCGTGGAATATTGGAATATTTATGTATTGGTCTATTGTGGTTTTCAATAATTTTATGGTACCGATAACCATGGAAAGTGATTGAGATATTTTTGGAAAAAGAATCATATGCACATAATGAAGGGAAAACGAGAAAATTAAATATTTGACTGTATTCATGAGCTCATGATTGATATAAGGACTAAGTGATATCATGGTTTGAGTATATAGAATTCTGAGGATTTTGGTATGTGGAAAGTGTTAACTTTTAACTACATTCAAGTTTTCACTAAGGTTCGATGGGTATTCAAGAGAATACATGATTAAGGCCTTTGAATGTTTGGAATGTGAACAACAAAACATATCTTATGATATATGGGGATCAACGATGGTATTAAATCTCTGGTAATCATTTTCACTATGTTATGAGAGTGGACTGCATTATTATGGATAAGCCTAAAGATTGAAATGGATTATGTTGGATATAAGTGAGTATTGTTTAAGGATAGAAGTTTTTTTTGATATTATTGATGGGATGTTATAGTAATGTAGTTTTAGAAAAAGGACAACCTGCAGGACATGAGACATACCATCGCTTCGGACAAGGCTGTGGGAATCGAACCCACAACCGAAGTGCGACTGGCCTTTATCGCCTACCACTGGCCTACAGGAAGTCCCTGTTTAGTAGAAACTAGTTTTATTATATTAAGCAGTATGATATATGAAGTATAAGTCCATTTTAGGAACCATATATGATTAATCTCACTATAGATCGACTTATGTATATAAATTTTACTAACCTTTTGAGACAGATGGAATGACCCGTCATTCTATCACATGATCTGCTAACACTTCACGAATAACAAATTCAACTTCATTTATTTAAGAGATGAAGTAGAAATTGTTCAAGGCACGAACAACAGTGAGATTGTACCCAAATAAAGTAAGAATTTATTCTAATTCAAACTCTTCAACTTTAGGGAAACGATCTTGAAAACCAAAAATGTTGTCCTCATTCCCTTATATCCGATGAATCAGATGGTACCCTAGATCGTCACAAATTTATGGCTTTGTGATTTCTGGCTTTTCCATAGCCATGTTCTCTACCACTCTCCATCAGAACATGATGGTTGGATTTCTCTTCCATATCCATATTTTTACCTATGTGGAAACCCAGCGATTAGTTTATTTGGGTAACCGTTACGTTTCATACTTTCGTTTTTAAAGATTGGTTTTGGTATTCCTTTTTACGATGTGGGTTTCTATTAAAGAAACTTTCGAATAGTAAACCATTTATAACCCCGACGAATTTCGAGGGAGAAATTCATTTTAAGGGGGTCGAATGTAACATCCAGAGATTTTATGAAAAATATTCTTTTTAATTTCACTAATGTCTTGTGTTGTACGCTACACCAAAAGGAGCTTTCACAACACGCATCCTTGATTTTCCTTGCATTACACGCAATCGCGACCTTCCTCGATAGCGTGTGTAGTACGAAATAACGAGTTTCACTAAACAACAATACGCTATTAAAATATTATTAAAACTAGCTGTTATGAATAGTAATAACCACTTTTTGAGATTTTGTAATTTTATTTTTCAAATTGAATTCATTTTTTGATTCATAATATCGAAATTAGCTTAGGGTGAAATTTTGGTACTTTTCGGATAACTTTTATTTACTGATGAATAGTGAAAATTACTAAATTTTAATTAAAAACAACTTTTTTAATCGAAATAATTAATAGTGATAAATTATTAATTTGAGTGGTTTTAATGTATATTTAGAATATATTTTTACAATTCAATACAATGTTGGTCATTGGATGTAATTTCACATTTACACCAGACATAAACAAGTGTTAATCTTTTGATAGTTATTATCTCTTAAAAACACGCTATTTGTTGTGACAGCGGAAATTAATTATAAAATAAATTAATGCAACTTATATGTTGGGAATTTTGTAAAATAGAAATCATTTTTGAATTTGGAATATCAATTATAGATTAGGATGAAATTTTGGCAATTTTCTGAAATACTTCAATTTATAATGAATAGTGAAACTACTAAATGGTAGTTAAAAAAATTAATTTTTTCATAAATCTTAATTTTACCGCTTCTGTGAATGGAATTTCAATAATCCGAGAGGCACGGTTGATGCCAGTAAGTAAAATGTGGTTCAATGAGATGAAAATAATTTTTGGTGAATAGTAACTTTTTTACTTTTATTTACCACGGTTAAAAGTAAATATGGTAATTAAGGGTAAAAATGATATTAATATTACCCTAACACATGTCCTAATCCTATTGTACAAGTGTATCTCGACCAAAAACAACGTTAAGTGTAAAATATTATCATTTAGGCCCACTTGGATTAGATTAGGACATTTATTATTAATTTATTTAAAGAAGGGTTAAAATAGTTAAAATCAATGTTTAATAAGTAAATCATTTTTAATATGGGGTTATACATAATATAAATTCGACTATAAATATTCATTAGAAAGATAAAAAGATTTCTTAAATAATGGTATTTTATTTATAATTTTTAGACATTAAATAATTTAATTTATTTATGACACAATGATGATGCGGTAATTATCTTATTAATGAAATATTGACATAATTGATTTTATAAACAAAAAAATAAATGTAATTTGAGACTTTTTATGAATCCCACTAATTTTCTAGGTTACTATGATATATAAGTGTTGATTTAATAAACTTGGTTCGAACATATAATTCTGTTATGACTTTCACAAAAATCATATATCAAATAGTGTCAAAATTGATACAAAATAGTTTTTAAATCAAATATTATATTATTAATTGTTATTTTATTCCTAAAAATCTATGGTTCTGCCAAATGACTTATATAAGGATATATATATAAATAATAAACAATTTGGGGTTCTTTTGGCATGTTATAGTAAGTATATTAACCATATAGTGTAAGAAAACAAAAATACACGGTAAAAGTTAAATTATTTAACTTAGAGTTAAATCTAATTGATAAGGTTAAAATAATAACCTAAACTTGTATAAATCCTATTGGTTGATAGGATTTCGACCCATCCCCACTTTAGCTTCGAAATAAGACCCTTTGGAACCATTATAAACCGATTTTGACTTTAATATAAAATAATATTTTGAGATATTCCTAAGGTGCCCCTCTCCTCCCTTATAAAAGGGCACCTCCTTCCCCTCCTCCTCACACCAATTTGAGCACTCAAGCTCGGACAAACCCTACCAAAATCTCTTCTCCACTTCCCTAGAATAATCCTAGAGGTCCTGGTCTTCTTCAAAGACCAATCATAGTTTCCTAAGTGGAGGATTCAAAGAGGCGTTCCAAAGAAGAGGTAATATCCATTACCGATCTTTTCAACTTCTTTCTTCTTCAACTTCTTATTATTTTGTTGTTTCATGATAAAGTAATAAAATCAGTATTTCTTATATACTGATATGTTATTATCAATATGAAACAACTCTAATTAACCTTCTATCCATCCTACGGAAAAAGGAAATCACTGTGTGTGCGTACGTACAGAATACCGTCTCCACGCCGTGGTGTAATCTATTTTCCGCCACCACCTTAATTGGATGGGTATAATGGTGTAATGAGTAACTATATATGATTATTATAAAGTTTTATTGATACTAAAATAGTATACAAACACTTAAACACAATTCCACGACCATGGGAACGATATCATCGCTCGTGCATACGTACGGACTACCGTCTCCACGACGCGATGAGATTCATTCTCAATGATTAACCATTCATGAATGATTATAAAGTATATATAATAAGTACTAATGAAATATATTACATAATAATGATACTGGATTTATTTATATTTATATGTATGTCATCTA
Organism: Viscum album; assembly: GCA_963277665.1. Classification (NCBI taxonomy): domain Eukaryota; kingdom Viridiplantae; phylum Streptophyta; class Magnoliopsida; order Santalales; family Viscaceae; genus Viscum; species Viscum album. The sequence continues at coordinate 413,929,663 of OY728132.1, forward strand.
CTTAATTCCATTCAATTCAATAAGGAAACGAAAACAGCGTTCATGCGTACGTACAGACTACCGTCTCCATGAACGGTGTATTTCTTTCCATTTACTGATTTATTATATATATGTATATTATGAATATATATATATATAAATCATGTTTTATATTCTGGAATTAAGTAATCATGATCTAAGTAATCATATGAATAATTACAAGTCAAAACACGGACGACAAATGAAACAATTTTACCCAAAACGCTCTTTAACATGGAATTTACAAAAGAACGGATAATATAATGTCATAGGTGAACCATATATGATATCATAACAATGAATATTATTCTTTAATAAGTCAATAAAATTATTTAAATCATTATACAGGAGTTTCGGACACTTACGAAGCAAATCGGACCTATGGTAAGGGAAATATCACAATCTCATTTTTATCCGAGATTGTTTATACTTTGGTATTTACTGGGGTGTATTTTATCATCCACATCCATTTTTCCTCAATATGTAATATTATTTTCATTCACCTACAATTGTTTAAATCATATTTTACCCTTCGATGAGTTTTTAGTAAAAGATATGAAAGGAATCTTTTGTCGTTTTTCATACGAGGTACTTTTTGACTTTTTCGACAAAAGTATGAAGAATGTTTTTTTAACTTATACGGCATGAATGGATTTTTAAAACATTATTTCCAAGAATCTTCCTTTACAAGTTTTCAAGTTTATTTTTAATCAACTTCTTTTATTTTAAAGTCCTATGACATGTTATGAAAGGAAAAATGTTTTTGAAGTAGAAAGGATATTTTTCTCAAGAATGGAGTTCAAGTGTTTTATCAAAATTATTTTCCATATAAGATAATAAAGGATTCTGTTTCTATCACTATTATTACATTGATTTTATTGTGTTGTGATGGAATTATTTTTATGAATTCCTTATTCTTATATGAATTGTTTTATGATGTCACGATGTTTAAGATTCCCATTTTTTTACATGGGTTATGCTATGATGTATGATTTATGATTTTGTGGCACACATAAGAATGGTATCATTATGAGATGGGTGGGACCTATATCTCCCTCCAATGCATTGGGTAAAGATTTTATATCTCATGAGATAGACATGGCTGGAACGGTAGGTTATACCGGTTCAGTGAAACAGGACTGAAACGAGGGTGACTCGGTTCAGAAAGGGACTTTGTCCACTAAGATAGTCTTGGCAATGAGTCTTGACTAACAAGAAATGATTCTCTATGATTATGTGTGAATGCCACAAAGTTTCATATTTTAAGTTATGATTATTCGGATTTCATTTCACTACTATGATTTATCCCATGTTATGAAATTATGCTCTCTTTTGCAGGTTAAGATTTCTAAAAGTTATGTTCTTATGAATATGATGTGATTGATTTTTATTTTGTTTACCCTTACTGAGCATTCGATCTCACCCTTTTATTTTTTCTTTTCCCCAGGATATAAAGAAAGGTTTTAGGTAAAAAAAGGGAAGAACTTTATGGGAGATATTGAAGATCTTTCACCACGATTAGAAGATTACGTTCCGAGTTTCCAAAGACACTAAACTATTACGATCCTTGTGTGTGTGTTTTTTTATGTACTAAGTATTCCGCAAAAGTAATGTAATGTTCATGTACGTTAAGATTCGGGTCTCTACAGAGGGTATGTTTTCTTAGGGGTAGATGAAATCTTATTTCCATAAAAAAAAATAAACCTATTATTATATTCACAAAAAATATAATATATTTCAAGTGAAAATAAATAAATTACCATATTTTTAGAAAAACATTCACTTTTATTAAACATAAATACAATAAGTATATATCATATATTATAAAGGAGGTTGAATATCATATCTCACAATTAAAAAATGTTGAGGTAGTCTAGATTACGGAATATAGGTATTTAGTAAATTATTAATAGACATCGCTTCTTCATTTTCTCCACCTCAAGGGATATAATCAATCCTTTATCATCATGGTTACATTTTCCTAGTAATAATCTTGTTAATTTATTGGTAGTTGGTGACTGATACTAATTTAAAATTTAATACAGCGTAATGGTTATTCAGTTGAACTATATACATATCAAAATCCAATATAAAACCTCACCTTCAATCACAAAAATTAAAACATATTGAATGTTGATTTAGGAATAAGGTTGAATTCATCACCATTTAATTTGTATTAATGATGTTGAGAATTTTTCCAAACCCATTTTTATTTTCCTTTAAAACTCGAAAATGTCATGTTTTATTCACACTCAATTAAACATTAGGTTTTATAATTTATTATTCATTGGGAATCATATTTTCCTTTGAATTCATAACTCGATACATAGATGGGATAGCTGTTTTTTTTCAAGAATAAATAAGAAATTCATATTGTGATGCTTGATCTGATCTATATAATTTATCTAGGTGATTAGGCGATATGATCAATATTTTTTTGGGATCATAAATCTCTTTACACTTTAATGTGAACTGCTTTTTTACCATATGTTTGAAACTATGTACCAATAAATCTTTTCCAATTTTCTTCAACAACCCCATTTTTTCTCTTAGGGTGTTCAAATAGTTGTCTAGAGTGTGTCTGAATTGATTTCACATGGTACACCCAACATTAATAATTATAATATCCCATTTCTAGAAGATTAACATATTCTTCACGAAGAGTTCAAATATCCATACCAAATCACAATCCTTTTCCTAAATAGGATCCCATTTTTGCATATTGATCAAATTCTGATGGAATTTTATATAAATTTTACAATAGTCTAATGTGTGGACTCACATTCCATAATATAAATGTATATTTAATTTTTATGAGCCTCTTAGATTCATTTATTAATTTCCATCTTGATTGACTTGTCAGTAATAGATTTTGAACCCAAGGAAGTAATAATTACCATATTAATCATATTTTCTTTAGGAAAAATTTGATAATATGTTGGGTGGTATAAGTATTCACCATTAGTAGGACAACCTATGTTTCAAATTTCACAGATGTATCTTAGTGATTAAAATCTATTCCTTTTCATATTATCGTTATTTATTTGTTCTATCATATTTACTACAGAAGGTTACATCCTTTCATCATACTTGATACCCAATGTTTTAGGATTTATATGGTTTCTACTTACTGAAATGTTATACCTCAATTAAATATCACTATGTATAAATCTACAGCATCACCAAAACCTTCAGATTAACCATTACCACATTATGTTATTTAAAATCTACCCATATATTATTTCATGGTGATTTTGTCTTGAAACCCAAATCTTTTGGGCTCCTTTTGGGAAAAAATATGATTTATACTTACTCAATTCCACCCTTGAAAAATTGGTGGGTTTCAGAACTATTTTAATCTCCCACATTTTTATATAATTTTTTTTGTCTATCATATTATGAAAATATATATTTACTATTATTGTAATTCCCCGACCCCAGTTACCCAGAGTCGGTGAATTATTATATAAAATTTTCATGATATAAGGAATCATGTCCTGAAAGACCGATCAGTTTAGTATCCTTGGAAGTGCTATATAAAATAATAAGTTTTACATTACATCATGAAATAAAGACATCGAAAAAAAATTCCCCTTTGAATACACATATATCCTTATCCTATCTCTACAATTCAACCATTAAATACTTTTTCGCATATTGGGAAAAATATAACATAGAAAGGGGTGAGCTAAAAATCTCAGTAAGGATAACAATATAGACGAAACATTCATAAATAAGAATAAATATTTAAGGCAATGTATATGTCTAAAAAATCATTTTAAACATAAAATTAATCATAATATGTCATATATGAAATAAAATAATTCCATTTATATATTTCCATTAATATTATACTAGTAGAATAATCACATGCCATATCAATAGCCACTTTCTTAATGATGGAATCTATAATGCCAGACATCATAACCACAAATTCAAGGTCCTGTTCCAAGACTACAAATAAAATTTTTTCAAGTACTTGTTCCCAAACACTAGTTTGTCTCATGACACCTACCGATGGATCGAGGAGCTATTGCAGGCTCTACTCGTCACTTACTAAGTCCAATTAATTCCTCGTATGAAATGGTCCAAGGCCTTGGTTATGTAAGACATGTTTTTTATGGATAGGATGTATTTGAATCATATACAGAATGATATTATGTTCATAAACATTATTTTTAATCATCAAATAAAAATTATTCTTGAATAATTATGATGGGGAATTAATCTCATCGCGTTTGTGGAGACAGTAATCCATACGTACGCACCAGTGACAATATCATTATATTGTTGGAAAAATTGTATGTAATTTCATGTTATATCATATATAAAGAATAATTAAAATTTATATTTATTATTTACATCAGTTATTTTAATTATAATACTCGTCCAGCATAAGTACATGTTTGAATAACAAACTACACCATGATGTGGGGACGGTAAGCCGTACGTACGAACCTATGGTGACTTTGTCATTTATAGGACGCATAGAATAAAGAAAACAGTTTTACCATATTTATAATAACATAATAGTATTTAAAAGGTACTAGTGTTATTATTTAGGTATATAATCAATATTGAAAGGGGAAGTTGAAGAAGAATAGATCTTGAAAGAGGTGATGAAATATTTATCTCTTATTCGGGTTCTTCCTTTTGATTTTTTCTAAAGGGCTCATTATGACATCATTATGACCAAAGGAGGGCCTCTAGGATGAAGGGAGGAATTTTGGGAGAATATTTGGTCAGGGGTTGTCTGAGAAAAAAGGATTTGGTGTAGTGATATTATGATAAGGGGAAGTTCCCTTTTATAAGAGTAGTGAGGGTATCTTTTTGAAAAGTTTGAAAATTTATTTTATAATTAAATCATTTTCGACTTCTAATGTCTCCAAAATAAATTATTTCGAGGATAAGGTGGGGATCAGTCAACAAGCATTCATCCAAAAGGTTTTCGATAACTTTAGGTCATCATATTAACCTTATCATTTTTATTTATCTTTTAGTTAAAGAGATTGACATTTACCATGTCTCTTTGTATTTTTATATTACATGTTCAATAAACATACTATAACAAGCCAAGATAACACCATGTGGTTCATTATTTATATATATTACCTTATTTATTCCTTTTTCGGAACTGTAGTTTTTTTGGAATATTATATCAATTATTAATATACTATTTTTTTTAAAACCCAATTATGTCAATTTCGACACTATTTAGTATTTGGTTTTTCTGAAAATCATAACTACATTATTGCTTTGAAAAAAATTATTTAATCAACCCTAACATGTCATATTAACAATTAAAATTAGTCTAATTCATCAAAAGTCTCAAATTACATTTATTTGGATAATTGGAATATTAATTATTTTAAACTTTCATTAATGAGGTAATCTGTGCATCATCATTGTGTCAAAAATAAATTAAATTATTTAATGTCTAAAAATTAGAAATAAAATACCATTATTTAGGAAATTTTTTTATCTTTATAATGAATTTTTATAGTTGAATTTATATTGTTTGTAACCATATATTAAAAGTTGTATAGTTATTAGACATTGAATTTAACTCTTTTACCCCTTTTTTAAATAAAATAATAATAAATGTCCTAATCTAATGAAAGCGGATCAAAGAGATGATTATTGTATTCATAAGATTTTTTGGAAAAATTATACTTACCCAACAGAAGTAGGACATGTTTTATAGTAATTATGATATCATTTTTACACTTAATTTCCTTAATTACTTTTAACTGCGGTAAATAAAATCAGAAGTTACTATTCACCAAAAAATATTTTAATCTTATTGAACCACATACTAATTAATGATATTTACCGATTATCTCAGATTTTTTAAATTCAACTCACAGAAGTGGTAAAATTATGTTTTATGAAAATTTGAAAATGCTCCTAGGAGATTGGTAAAAGACGGTAAAAAGTTCAATAAACATTTTATATATCTAACCTTATTATAAAATGACTCTAATGAATTACATTGAACACATATTTGTATTTTGTATCTATTTTTACCTAAAATAAATTTTAAAAAATAATTATTTAAAGACAAAGTTTTTTTTAACCAATAACGCAATTTTTTTCACTATTAATCAATAATTGAAAGTCTTCAGAAAAATACCAAAAATTTACCCTAAGATAATTTTGATATTCAAAATAAAAAATTGAAGTCCACATTAAAAAAAAATTATAAAATTTTAAAAAGTGGGTATTACTATTCCTAATTTCTAGTTTTATTGGTCACCATGAGATAGAATCTTGAAGTTACATACAATGAAAGATATTACATTATTAAATGTGAAGTGTACCATTGGAAGTTGGGTTGTTACATTCTCCCCTTGTATAAATGATTTTTTCCTTGAAATTTCTTGAATATTACTGCATAAAAGGATTCAGGTGGTTCATTATAATATATTCCTCGGGTTCCCATATTGGCTCTTCTATCTTATTGTTTATCCATAACACACCAAATGAGTCATCTGATTTATCTACACTTGTTCTTTTGTATCAAGAATTTTGACATGCTCTTCACAATAAGATAGATCTGGTTCTAGTTCAATTTCATTACAGGTGAGTAAATGCATTGGGTCAGGCATGTATTTATTCAATAGTGATATGTGGAATACCTCTTTAACTTTGGAAAGACTTGGAGGCATTTCCAAACGATAAGAAACAACTCCAATTCGTTCAAGAATTTCGAAAGGACTGATGTACCTGAAACTCAATTTACCCTTCTTACTAAAACATATAACACCCTTACATGGAGATAACTTCATGAAAACATTATCTCCCACCTAAAATTTCAAATCCTTCCTTCAGTTGTCGGTATAGCTCTTCTGCCTACTGTGAGCTACTTTGATGTGGGTTTGGATAAACTTCACCTTTTCCATCGTTTCCTCAACAAGTTCAGGGCCCATGAATTTTCTTTCACAAACATCATCCCAACAAGTTGATGTGCAACATCTCTTCCCATATAACGCTTCATATGGTGCCATCTGAATACTTAAATGGAAACTCCTGTTATATGAAAATTATACCAGAGTTAATATTAATTCCACATTCCGTGAATGTAATGTGAGCAAGATCTCAACATGTCTTATAGAGTTTGAATATTCCGTTCTAATTTTCCAGCAGTTTGATAGTGGTAGGGAGTGCTCAAATAAATTTTAGTATTCAGGTCTTCCAATAGCATTTTTCAAAATCATGATGTGAAAAGGGGATCACGATCAGAATCAATCAATTGGGGTACTCTATGAAGTCTTACAACTTCATTAATATACAGTCTTGCTAAATGTTGAAGTGTAAATCTTATCTTATAGAAATAAAATGTGCTGACTTGGTAAGATGATCAACAATGACCCATATCACATCATTCCTTCTCAGAGTCTTTGGTAGCCCCATGAAAATTCCATCATAATATTATCTCATATCCACTCAGGTATGGTAAGAGGTTCCATGACTCCTCCAGGTTGTTTCCTTCCAGCTTTCACTGGTTGACAAGCCATACATCTTAACATAAAATTAGAAATCACCCACTTCATGTTATCCCACCAAAAATGTTCCTTCAAATATCTAAACATCTTAGTGCTACCATGGAGTATAGAGAAATTGGAGCTATGGGCATCATCCAATAATTCCCTTTTTAGATTAGGTATGTTAGGAACACAATGTAACTTCCCAAATTTTAAAATTTCTTCTTCATATATGAATTTGATAAATCTCCCATCGTTCACAGCTCTAATTTTCTTTTGAAATTCCTCATCCTCGGTCTGGGAAGTTTTTATCCTTTCTAGTAAATATGGTTTGGAAACCATTTGAAAAAGAATTGATGTTTCAGCTTTGATGGATTTTCCCATATCCATCATTACTAGATTGATGTTTATAGGATCCTTCAAAACAATAATATTGTTAAAAAATCTGTGATCCTTTCTACTCAAAGCATCAACAACCTTATTTTCCTTCCTCTGGTGGTATTTTATAGGGAATCATAATACATGAGTAGTTCAATCCATCACCTTTTCCCCATTTTGAGTTCTTTTTTGAGAAAATATACATCAATCTCTTGTGATCCGTATAAATCTCACAATTTTTACCATAAACATTGTGTCTCCATATTTTTTGAGAAATGAATACAACTGCTAACTCAAGATCATTAGTGGGATAGTTTTGTTCATGAATTTTTAGTGTCATTGATTCATAGGCAATAACTCTATCATTCTGCATAAGGAAACACCCAAGTCCTTTCATTAAAGCATCACTCTAAAAAACCAAGCCATCATTCCCCGATGGTAGAGTCAATACAATATCATTACCTAATCTTCACTTCAGTTCTTCAAAATATTATTCACACTCCTTTCTCCAAATAAATTAAACCCCTTTATGTGTGATCTTGGTTTACAGGTTATCCAATCATGAAAAATTCTGGACGAAACATTGATAAAAACCTACTAAACAAATAAAATAGTATACCATATTTATACTATTAAGTGATGACCATTCTTGTATTTCCTTTTCCTTAAAAGGATGAATAATGATTCCATCCTTAGAGACACTATAGTCAAGAAAAGAAATATCTCGATGCCAGAATTCACATTTTCTAACCTTCTCATATGTTCTATTTCTTCTGAGAGTCATTAGGATAATACACAAGTTATTTTAAGGATCTTCATAGCTTTTGGATCATACCAAAATATTATCTATAAATACCACTACAAAGTCATCAAGATATTCCTTGAAAACTATATTAAATAGATCCATGAAGATAGAGGGTTTATTAGTCATTCAAAAAGCATTACTATAAACTTATAATGCCCGTACGTGGTTTGAAATGCTGTTTTTCGAATTTCTTCCTTATTCACACACACCTGATGATATCCATATCGAAAGACAATATCTAAAACATATTGAGCCCCATAAAGTTGGTCGAATAAACCAGCAATGTGAGGTAGGGGATACTTGTTATTTATTTTTATATAAGTGATCTCTCTATAGTCAACGAACATCCTCATAGATCCGTCTTTCATTTTAACAAGAAGGATAGGGGATCCCCATGGAGAAACACTAGGACGAATAAAACCCTTATTACTAAATTCCTCTTATTGTCTCTTTAGTTTCACTAATTCCATTGTGGTCATTCTATAAGGGGTCTTCGATATGGGCCTTGAACCTGGAATTAAATCAATAGAAAACAAAATTTCTCGTTCTCAAGGTTGTTCTAGTGAATCCTATGGAAACACATCATCATATTCATTCACAATAGTTACATCCTCTATTTGAACATTCCATTCCACACCCATTGTTACTTCATACTCTTCCTCCCCAATAATTAAATTTAGTTAAGCTACTAGGGGTGGATCTACATAAGAATCAAGTGGTGATGTTTCTTCTCTAAAGATATGGTACTCTTTATCATCATCTAGAATTGTATCCTCCTTATTCTTATAATAAATTTTCACATAATGATTCTAATTCCAATCTATAAAAAGGATAATATCGAATTCATTCATGGGTATGTCAATGAGATCAGCAGATAAAGAACACTTATATGGCATAATGGGAACTGATTCATAAAAAATTGTTGCAATGATATTCCCTTAGTAGTTTTGACTTACCACTCCCTTGTTAAGACAAATTGAAAATATCTAATTTTCTTAACAAAAAAGGAAGATGTGAAACAATGCAATGATCCAAAATCAAATAATGCATTGGCTAAACTTGAGAAAACCATTTAATTACATACCACCACGTCTTTTAGTGCTTCAACCTCAGCAGTAGTGATCGTATAAGCTTGTCCTTGCTCCCTTAGACTTTTATGAGGTAAGTTTCCCTTCCTATTTTGATATTTATTTTCATAATGCCCATTTTCTCTAAAATTATATAATTAAACATTGACAGCCTCTTCATTACCCTTAAAATCATGAGTTTGTTGGCTTTTTCACCACACTTGTAACAGATTTCCATTCCATTCAGGAAAGTACTGGGGTGTTTCTTCCCACATTTACTACTGTATGGATATTAAAATTTCCCATTCTTCCCCTCATTTCCATTTCAAGAATGTTCAATAGATCTCTTTTTCTCTTGCTTTTCTCGTCCTCCTTTTGTGTCAGACTCAGAAATTGTCTTTCCATATCCTCTAAATGTTCATGACGAAAGTATTTTTCTATAAAAATCACTTTTAACTCCCTCCATTAAATATTTTATACTTTATAATCTTCCTTTGTGTATTGAATCAATGACCACCATTGATCTGCATCTCAAGTGAGGCGATAAACTACCATGACAACTTTTTCCCTTTCGCTACTCCTCAAAGCATGAAAAATTTTCTCTAAAGAACTTATCCATTTCTCAACGACAAATTTATTTGTAGTTCCATTTAATGTAGGTGGTTGTTTCCAAATGAAGTGGTCTAACATTGATCCTCTGTTTTGTGGATCAAGTTACTCCATATGGTTACAATTATTATTCATAACGTGAGTGAGATGTCCTAGTGTGGTGATTAGTTGATCTGTACCAGTTTCTTCCCTATCTCCACTATATTTATCTTTAGTAGGGGGTAATCACTACACGGATTACGTGTGTTGAAATGGTTTCTATTCCATCCACTAGGCACCATTTTTAAAAAATGGAATACACTATATTAGTTTATGAATCAGAATACATAATTCCAAAATTGTAAAAAACATAATATAAATTGAACAGTTTATGGATATAATCCATAATCATAAAAATGATTTCTTTAAGGATTTATACACTCATAAACCCATCAGAATGGTTTTTAAATAAAATGAAAATTATTCTAAGCTTATCCTTTAGGAGTATCGTAACCAAGAGTGCAGCAAGGCCCGTTGTCGTGCACTAGTTCCCATTCAAGTATAGCTCAAAGTGGTATTTTCAGGTTTTACCCCTGAGGTAAATCTGTGCCAAAGCCCCCTCTACCTTCTCAAATCCAAACATGGATATATTTCATGGAATACTCACAAAATCCCTATATTACCAAAATTATAGTTAGTTCTTCTATACTAATCCTCAAAGTCGATCTTAGAGTAATTTTCTCTAGTCAGAGTTTTTCAAAATCCTTTTTCCAAGGTTTGTACTGAAATTACATTGATACCAACTATTATGACCCTACCCCAGTTACCCAGATTCAATGAAATATTACATAACATTTTCATAACACAAGGAATCATGTTTTGAATTATTGATCAGTTTAGTATCCTTGAATGTACTAGATACATTCATATGTTTTACATTACATCCTGAAATAAAGACATCCATAATATTTTTTTCCCATTTTAACACACTTATATCTATATAAAATCCCTGAATGTGAACAATTAAATACTTCTTCACATCCTAGAAAAAATAAAATATAGAAAGGCGTGAGCTCAAATGCTCAGTTAGGATAACAATATAGTGGAAACTTTCTTAAATAAGCATAAAAATTTAAGGAAATGTATAAGAGTAAAAAATCATTTTAAACTTAATCATTGACATAATATAGAAAATACACAATCAAATAATTTCATTTACTTATTCACAGGGATATTATTCTTTTTAAATAATAATAAGCAATATGAATATCCACTTTCATAATGATGGAATGCATAATGCCAGACTTCATAACCACATAATCAAGGCCTTGTGCCAAGACTAAAAATAAGATTTCTTCAAGGCCTTTTTCCAAGATACTATTTTTTATCATGAGACCTACTAATGCATCGAGGAGAAATAGCGGGCTCCACCAGTAACATACTAAGTCCAATGCATTCCTCCTACGACAAGGATTAAAAATAACATAAAATTCGTATTATAACTAGCCTACACAATGTCAATAATTTATCCATAGACCATGAATGGTGTAAAAATAACACATCCACAATAAGTAAAATCACAAAAACTTCAATACAATATAGTAGTTTTGTATTTTTGAAAATCAACTTCAAAAAAGCATTAAATCCAACAAATTATTTTGACATAGATTAAATCAAAGGTTTTTTAGAGAAATATCTCCTTCTATTTTAAAGTCATTTAAAAATAATATAATTATGAAAGAAAGCATTTATTTTTAAAATATTCATATAATGTAGTAAATTAAGCTTCAATGATGTTATAATAGAGGAAAATAGCCACACCTACCGAATAAGTTAAAAAAATAATATTACGTTAAATTTGTCGAAAAATTGAAAAATTAAATTGTTTGGAAAATGACAGAAAGAATTATCTCAAAACATATATGGTCAAATAAGGTTATAAAATACTTTATCCCACATCTAGTAAATACGAAAAAAATTTGGATGAAATTTTTAAGAAAATATGTATGTGGATGACAAAGAGGACCCGGTAGATTCTTACGTAAAAACAACCTCGGATATTATAGAGATTGTGAAATTAACTCTTACCTTCTACTTTTCCTTCATGATGGTATTTTAACCTCATTTATAATATTTAAAATATTTTTATTATATTATAAAATAATCATATAAATATATATGATATCATTTATGATCTTATAATATTTCTTTGTTAATAATATTTTTGTAGTATCATTGTTTCGGGTGTTAACTGATTTGTTTTCCTTTATATGCTTGGTTACGTATGCCATATTTGTAACAGATAGGTTGTAGTTGATTCATATATAGAATGATATTATGTTCATATATATTATTTTTAATCATAAAATGTAAATTATTTTTGAATGATTACGATGGGGAATGAATCTCATCACGTTCGTAGAGACGGTAATCCATACGTACGCACGAGCGACAATATCATTATATTGATGGTGAAATCATATGTAATTGGATGGTATTTCATATATAAATAATCATTAATATTTTATATTTATTATTTAAATGAACTATATTCATTATTATACCCATCTAAAATAAATAAGTGTTTGAATAACAAACAACACCACAACATGGAGACGGTAAACCATACGTAGGCACATATGGTGAATTTTTCATTTATAAGATGGATAGAATAATGAATATGGTTTTAACATATTTATAATAACATAATATTATGTATAAGGTACTTTATTTATTATTTTTTTCTTTGTAATCAACAAATAAAGAGGATGTGGGAGAAGAAAATAACTTGAAATAGGTGATGAAATATTTACCTATTCTTCGGGTTCATCCTTATGATTTCATCAAAAGGGCACGATAGGTTGGATTCATGACCAAAGTAAGGCCTCTAGGATGGAGGGAGGTATGTTGGGAGGATATTTGGGTAGGTTTTGTCAGAGAAAATAATCTATGGAGGTGTGAAATTAAGAGAAGGAGAAGTGCCCTTTTATAAGAGAGGTGGTAGTCATTTTAGGAAAAGCTTGAAATATTATTTTAGAATAATATACTTTTTGGTTTAAAATGGCTCCAAAATGAATTATTACAAGTATAAGTTTGGTATGGGTCCCAGAACTCTCAAAAATAGGTTTTATATTGGATTAGGTTATCATGTTAGCCTTATCTTTTAGATTTAACACTTAGTTAAATAGTTTGACATTTACCATGTCTCCTTGTATTTTTATATTACATGGTTAATAAACATTCTATAAGAAGCCTATAGAACCCGATTTGGTTCACTATTAATATATATAACCTTATATAAGTCCTTTTACAGAACATTATAATTTTAGAAATATTATATCAATTAATAATATAGTATTTGTTTTAAAAACTCAATTATGTCAATTTTGACACTATTTAGTATTTGTTTTTTTTGAAAATCAGACTGCATGATTACTTAGAATAAAAAATTATTTTATTAACCCTAACATGGCATATTGATCTATAAAAATATTTCAATTCATCATAACTCTCAAATTACATTAATTTTGATATTTAGAATACCAATTATTTTAATCATTTATTAATAAGCTAATTACTGCATCATCATTGTGTCATAAATAAATTAAATTATTTAATGTAAAAATATTAAAAATAATATTACATTATGTAGGAAATCATTTGATATTTCTAATTAATTTTTATAGTCTAATTTATATTGTGTGTAGCCCTATATTACAAATAGTTTAGTTATTAAACATTGAATTTAACTGTTTTTACTCATCTTTAAATAAAATAATAATAAATTTCTTAATCTTATCCAAGTGGATAAAATATGATCATAAATTATTCCTAAGGGTAGTTTTGGTCGAATTATACTTATCCAATATAATTAGGACATGTTTTAGGGTAGTTATGATATCATTTTTACCCATAATTGCCATATTTACTTTTAATCGTGGTAAATAATAGTCGGAAGTTAATATTCACCAAAAATTACTTCCTTCTTATTGAACAACATTTTACTTAATAATATTAACAATTTCTATCATATTTTTGATATTCGACTCAAATAAGCAGTAAAATTAAGTTTTCTGCTAATTTGCAAATGCTTCTAGGAGATGGGTAAATAACGGTAAAAAGTCCAATAGATTTTTTATATATCTAAACTTGTTATAAAATCAATGCTTTTAATTACACTGAACTTATATACATATTATGTATCTATTTTGACCTAAAATAAATTTAAATAAAATAAATAATTATTTAAATAAAAATTTGTTTTTATCCAACAAGGTAGTTTTTTCACTATTCATAAAAATTGTCCGTTTTCATAAAAATACCCAAAATTCACCATAAGATAATTTCAATTTTATCAATTCAAAAATGTAGTCCATTTTGAAGAATAAAATTTATAAAATTTCAAAATGTGGGTATTACTATTTATAACATCTAGTTTGATTGGTCGTGTTGGGTTATAATCTTGATGTTGCGTACAATGCAAGATATTGCATTATTTAAAGGGAAATGTAACCTGGAAATGTAGGGTATTAAAATTATCTATATGAATTGGGTTATGGGATATTATTATAAATGATTCTGTGGTTTAGTCCTCCCCAGTTTATCTCAAGTATTTTTACCGTCATTATGAGTCTCTTTTAAAGGAATACCGATATTTAAATCATGAGTGACAATATATTTGTTCTTCGTTATTTAAGAAGACCCAAAATAATTAAATTATATATTTTCTAATTTAATTTCTAGTTCCAAAAATATCACATTGAGATGATATTCTTCTATTTAAACTAAATTATATCTATCTTCCCATTCATGATTCATATTTTGAATATTATCTTCATGAAATATTCCTAATTAAACTTATGAACTCTATAAAAATTTGCATCCCTTGGAATTAACATCCAACTATGCTTCTCTAAAATCTATAGAAGTTCAATGGAGTCTCCCAATTGAACCAAAAACCTAGTTAATAAAACATTTCCCACAAGAATCTCATTGTAATAATTCATATTTCAATGAAATTATTTTATTGAAAATAGTAAATGATTTATCATTTTATTTAATTATTATTGATAGAGTGTTGGATTTACAATGTGATCGGCCAATACATATTTCACTAAATCGACCTAATTATTCAAATGTGAGTTATTATTTAGTATTCCTTTTATATACACCATTATATTTACAATATCATTAGTGATGAACATTTTTAGAAAGTACATGATTGAAAAATAAAAGTCATTGAGTGATTTAACATGTTCAAGATCCTCAAAATTTTCACTGCTTGATCTAACTTTATATAATGAATCTATCTGACCAGGTTTGACAGAACAAAACTCACTTTGATTAATTTTAGTTATTGAGTTACCATATATGTCAATTTATTTCTTTCTAACATGATTATAATTCTTCTTCATCTTATTCTTAAATTTCATGGAAGAGAGTTTAATATGAAAAAATATTCATTGAATCTATATTTTTCATAAAATAATGTTCTTCAATCATATAAAATGTGCACTTCACCAATATTTATTAAATTTTCTGGGATATTAAAAATAGATTCAATCATAGGATAAAATCACTATGACACAAATCGATATACCATGTGGATTCGTATAAAAACCACATATGGGGGTGAATCAGTGGTTAACTAAATTTTACTGATTAAAAATTATTTTTTCTCTTATTGAATTTTACCCTAGTTTTTATGTAGTGAAAAAGGATAGTTTAATAAAACAATGATCAAATGTAGACATGTAAGTAATGAAGATAAAATGAATAATATATTTTTATATGTTTTGGTACAGTGATGAAATCCTTTTTGTGACTTTTTATTTTCCCCAATCACAAATTCTACACTATATGAAAATATTGATTATAATGGATTCAAAATATCCCACACCTATTTTTCCAGAACAATGATGAACATAAAAATTATTTCTTAAAATTGGATTTCTCTTTCCATGATCGCACTGGAATTATCTTAGCAATGTCACACTATAGTCATTGAATCACAAAATGATATCCCTATATATTAGAAGACATAGTGTTTCTATGTTTTCCCACCATATATTCACAAGATTGACTTTTGAGTACTTCATACTAGTTGATCGTCGATTCGATACATGATGATTCTAAACAAATATATATATATATATATATATATATATATATATTTTAACTCACTATAAATTAATTTAATTCATTTAATTCTCTAAGATGGATTGTATAAATCTCAGTCCCCACCACTAATCAATTTCAAATATATTTAACATATTAGACCTATCTATATTCTTCAATATTCAAAAATTCAAGGGCTCGACATCAGATATAAACAACACATCACAATTTCTCTTTCTTATGTTCTAATTCTCACAACATTAATGGCGAACCAAGACTATATCACAGATTATTACATGTTTCTTAAACACAAATATACAATAATTCCGCATAAAAAATATAACTTCCCTTTATATTTGGAGTACTATGTTCTCAATACATAAAACATGGAATAATTATTTTAATTTCCATAGTGAGATCATTAAATCCATTTAAGATCCTAAACCTACATGGATTTTACTAGGGAATTGTTAAATAAAGGAGTGATATAAAAAGCCTAGTAATGCAATAAACATGGAAATAAAGCACAACTTTGGAGTCAAAGGTGTAAAATGATATCATATTAGTGAAGACAAATGAGTAATCACATGGAATAATATTGCAAAGAACAAGCTAAAATATGATCATAGAATCATATGAAATGTTGAATCAACATATAACATGACATAAAAATGAGTCAATGATAACATCCTAGGAAATATCTCATGGTGCACAAAGTACCTCAATAGATTTGGATTACTTATTAATCCCATACATGACATCTCTTGAGACTAATGATTTACCCAGTTAATTGGGGTGGTGTTTGGGTGAAGAAATCATAATAGGTTTATGATCTATTTATGCCACATAAAAGAAATAAATCGTAAGATATATTTCAAATATTATGACTAGAAATAAAATGAGTCTCATAATCTTGATTCATATGATATTCAAATGAAATTTCATAATGAATATAATTGGGAAATGATTAAAAGGAATGCATTACCCCCTAAATAAATGAAATATTTATATTTTTGAGACATATATATATAATCTATAAGAAATAAATTAGATTAAAGGTCATCTTAATTGATTTAAACACTAAAAAATATTTAAAATATTCTTGAGTAAATTATCTTTTTCAGTTTGAGTAACATAAAAGGATGTCATCATGGATGGAAAATGATTTGGAAAGATCATTTAAAACATTTCATTAGAAAAATATCCTATCCATTTTGAAAAAACATATTTAAAGTCTAAAATATTATAAAAAATTAGAGACTTTTTTAATAAAATTATGTTTCAAAACATAATGAGAGAGACTTCAAACATTTAGAGTCCATGATGGCATAATTGTTCCATTCATTTTTAATACGTCAAAAAAATTACAATATTATATTTTTAAGAAAATTCAAAATGTGTATTTTTATGAAAATGATGGGAAGAATTTTTTTTATATAAAAAAATCCAATAAGGGTAAAAATTACACTAAGAAATAATGTTAATTTTTTATACGAGTCATGGAAAACATGGATTTTAAATAATAATGCTTTTTCAACCGAAGAGAGAAATGAAGATGGATTGTTTTGAAAATATTAATATATTTGAGTGACATAGAAAGAAAATTTTTAATATTAATTGAAAAATAATAAATATGAAAGGTGAATAAAATTAAAGAGGTTTATTTAGAAATAATAAAATAATTTCCTTCAACAGAGATTCAAGCATAATAAATCCTGATTAAAATGGGATTGAAACATAAACCCTTACCGTTATGGTAAATTTTGAATAAAACCCACCCATGAATTAATTATATAAAAAGTAACTTAAAATATAATGAATTGGGTAGGATTCATTATATATTATATAAAGCGGAAATATATACACCACTGAAAATATATCAGGTTTATAAAAGAACACGTGTCTTAAGGAAAGATGTTTTGAGATTATACCCTAAAAATGATCTTATCATTGAAGTGTGAATTAATGAAGGAAGTGATTAATTTTTAAAAAATAAATTCACACAAATAAAATGTTCAATACCTCATAAATCAATAAATTTTTATTTTTTATATAAAATTTTCATAATATAGTCAATGAAGTAGACATAGAACCCAATGTTTGGAAATAGAGTTAAAAAGCCAACACATCATGCTTCCCATTAGTTGAGTTATATTTAAAGTCATGTATAATAGTTTTAAATGAGTTATTTACTTATAAAATATAATATTATTAGGAATAATATAACATATGTACTATTAATAACATATTGTTACATGTTCCCAAATAACATTTTATTCTCACAATTATTTTGGGTATAAATTACCTTGCTTTATAGTACACATTTCATCGTGAAAGATATAAATCTGGAAAATAGTTTATATATTCATCATATATTGAAATATATTAATTTTTTTAAAAAATTTCTTTAGATACATCATTAAACTATTTATTTTATTTTTGAACTTGGAGAAGGAATATCATCTCTTCGTGGTGAATGTAGGTCGTATGTATGGACAAGTAATGTTATCATTTACTTAACAGGTTAAAGGGTAAGTAATTGGATTATATATTAACTGAAAATAATCAATATAATTTCTTATATATTATATATAGTCATTAAATTTATTATTTGTTACCTTCTATGTATATCATTAGTGAAAAATAAATCACATCGCTTTGATTGGTGGTAGTCTTCCGTACGCAATAACGATACTGTAATTTATTAAATGAATGTTATGGAAAAAAATTATATAATAGATTTATTTTCAATAATGATAAATGATTCTCTAGTATCAAATAAAAATATCAAATTAATCTTTATTATTTTCCATTAAAAGTTTAAGTAAAAAAAATTAATCACATCGATTCGTGAGGTGAAAATCTAAAAAACACAATAATGATGTTGTAATATTCCCTATGTAATTTAATGTAATATGGTTTATGTGATATTATAATAATTTAATAATATTTTATATATAGGTAATATTATATAAAATAACGTGCTCAATTAACGATGTTACTTATTATTCAAACAACTTCTTTTGGTTATCACCAAAAGCCTTCCTATGCGAGATTTATGATCAATCCAAGGATTATAGGAAAATGGGACAGAATTAAGTATGTTATTTGGGAAGGTATTATCTAAACCAATGGGTTTTGTATGTTCTTAGTGGATATGATAATTGTGTCATTTTTTAGGAGGGAGAGATGGAAAACATGGAATTTTTTAAAACAATGAATTCTATCGAATTGTTTCTAATGAAAAAAGGCTAAAAATAGACCATTTTAAAACCATAAGAGATATAATTTATAAATCTAACAATAAAAGTAGTATTAGACGAGTTTTAAGTCATTTTTAATCCTTAACTGTCTAGTTAAACTCCTATTAAACCCATTTTTACATGAATCACATTAAATTATTTTCCATATTTTCACTATTAATTATGGTAAAAACATTAGTTGGAGTTATTGGATAATAAAAATTATTTTTATTATAAATATGAAATCAATTCATTTTAAATTAAACTCATATAATTTTTAAAATTTAATTTAAAATTAAACCCTCATATGTGTTGAAAAACAGTTCTAAAGAAACACATTTTTAATAAAAATATGATCTCACTTTAACTATTAGAAATGTAATCAATATTATATGTTTTTCAATTAATATATATAGATATATATTCTTTATATTTTATTTTAATCATTACTCATTATGGGTTATTTTATATATTTAAAATGGTTAACCATTATACACTTTAAAATAGTTTTTAGAAAAAATATGTTTTAAAGCCCAAACAATATACTTATAAAGAAATAATGATTAATTATTATTTAAATTTAATTCATTATATATAAAACATATAAATATTATTTATTTTAATATTCATTCGAATTAAAATAAATATAAAAATTTAATTATTCAAAAGAAGTGAAAATTTTATAAAAATCGATATTTTTCAAATTTCACTAGAAAAGTAATATTTTCTAAAAAATAAATAATTTTCACTATTTTTCAATAATGATATTTTGATTTCAAAAATGTATATTTTTTTCAAATAAATTTCCTATGATTCATAAAATTAATTTTAAATTATGTGTGTAAAGCGCGAAGAAACCGCATTTTATAAAATTATAGTTTATCAAAAAACATTTATTTTTCTTTCATATGGTTATTATTTAATTTATTATAAATATATAACAATGAAATTTATTTTGTAAATGTGTAAATAATATAATTTTCATAATTTAGTATGTTCTATTCATTCCAGCTAGCTTAACATCAATGTTATATTAGTCATTTTAAAATAATAATATATTTTTATAGAGTGTCATGTTTTGTTTAAATCAAGTGTTGTGCATATTAAAATTTATTGAATAAATTATCATTGTTAGAAAAAAAATCATAAAATATTAGTTTTTCATCTTCTAACCCCTTAAATGTGTTTCATACATACAATTTGAACTTATGATCAATAATCAAGGGTTTAACATTTCAAAATCCTTTTGTTGGAAACCCATATCGTTGAAATGGTTAATAATATTCCTCATGAAAAGAGAGATAGGGATGTGTGAAGGTTATAAAAAATAACATAGGACATGAATTCCATATTGAAGAACATTGGTTGGAAGTGAAAACAAGGACATGGAAGAAAATTATAATTAATTACAGAGAGTTAAAGAGATCATTAGTCACAAGAAATTGAGTGATCATTAGAAAGTCAAAAACCAAAAAAAACATAAATCTATGATGGACTAAAATATCATTGATTCATTAGATAAGATTGTAATAGGGTAATTTTTTTGTTTTCAGATAATTTTCCTAGATTTGAGGGATTATGTTTCCCTAAAAATACATAAACCTAGGAAATTTAATTTCTTAATATAATTTTATTTCATAATAAAATTCAATATTTCACTCTGATTAAATAAATTTACATTGTACTACTTAAACTAGGTAAATGAATATCTAATATATACTTTTATTCCCTCGGGAACTAAAATTAACTTTTAACTGATCATAAAATCCATAAAAGAGTAACATTCAAATCATCATACCTATATTAAAACCAAAATTTTTTACACAAGGTATGATAAAAGTAAAGTAAATATGAATATAGTAGTCTCCAAAATTAAATAATTATACCAACAAGTTATCAAAGATCATTCCATAAAAAAATAACCAGATATCCGAAAGAATCTAAATATCCTGAACAAGAAAGAAGGATATGAACTCAAATGTGATCTCATACACATCAACATGCATCTCCACAACCGTAATATAATTTTCCTGATATTAAACTTTATATAAATCGTAATGGTTAAATATATATCATAACCAAATAAAATGTTTCTAAAAATATGATGAACACCCTCACAATCACATTAATCATTAAATCAATTTGTGGTCACTGTGTTTTTCTATACAATTATTTTACCCCTAACATCAAATAAAAATAATTGAATATTATTACATTACCATAAAAGAAATTAGAATCCAAACATTTTACCAACATAATTAATCTTATATATATATATATAATATATTGGAACTCATCTTTAAATATTTTTCTACTAAAAATCATACTAAACCCTTAGGTTATATAACCATGTTTTTTTCCTGAAATACTCTTAGCCATCATATAATTCCCTAACATAAAACCTAAAAAGGGATACTCATGACTTTAAAATCATGATAAACCTTATAATTGATAACTCAAGACACTCTAGGATTAACATGGGTCATCAATGATTATTGTATATTAAGTTCCATCATGATTGTTGTTAAATAGTATGTGAGTTTCTAAATATTATCCCCAGGCATTGTAAAATAATGTCCACAATAAAGACAATTTTTATATACTAGATAAAAATTGTGGAAATCGAGAAGCACCAATTTTTGAGTTATTACACCAAGGTACATCTGTTCTAGAACCTTGTCCACTTGTTTAATCCATACAAAGATGAAATTTCATAGAAATAACTCACTCTACAATTTACCAAAATTCATGGATATTTATATTTTTTCATTAATGTTTTCTCATCCGAGTTCCAATGGTTAAAAAACCTATTCCTAGATTCCCAATATGCTGACCAGACCCTCTTTAACATATTATTACATGATTCATAAACATAAATACCAAATAATTTAAACAAATGTATCATTAATTAATAGTATCTTTGTAAGAGTAGGTTATTAAAAAAAACATATCATCCTTGTTGTATTTTCCATAGTGAGATCATGAAATCCATTTGAGCCCCTAATTCTACACGTGATAACCTTGTGAATACATAATGAATGGGGTAAGCTAAAAATACCAGTAATCAATGATACTTGATAAAGAAACATTACTTTTCATTAAAAGGTATAAATTGATATAATAAAATATAAGGGTCACGAGTAATCAAATATAAGCATAATATAATGAAAATAGTATCATAATATCATGTAATCATGGGAAATGTGGAACCAACATGTATTATGAAAAAAAACATGACTTAATGATAACTACATTCAAAATATCATATGATGGAAAAAGTCCCATAATGGATTAAATTTACTCCCTAATCCCATACATGATATCTTAATAAACTAATTCATTTTCTTGTGCATTGGAGTGATATTTGGGCGCACCGATCATAACATTTTTTAAATCATAGTTTTCCACATATAGGATATGAATCATAAGGAACTAAAGAAATGCTCGTGGAAATAATACAGGTTTAATATTATTACTTCATATCATATTGAAAGTAAATTGCATAATTGAGGAATTTTAGAAATGATCGTAATGAACGTTTCACCTCGTAAATGGATGGGTGAAAAAATAGGTATGTATGTGAGAAATGAATATACATAATTTATAGGAAATAAATATCATTAAAGGATATTTTTATCTATAAAAGTACTTAAAATATTAAAATTATTCATTTGGAATATAAATTTTCACTTTCATTAACAACAATGGAAGTCATATTTGGTGGAAAATGATTATCAGAGATCACTCAATACATTTCATAAAGAAAGCATCCTTTCCATTTTGAAATAAAATATTTAAACTCTAAAACCTTTTAAGCATTAAATAAAACAAAATTTTCATATAAAATATGAAACAAAAAAATGGATATTAAAAACATTGAGTGTTATTGATGGTGGAAGTGATATTTTCATGTTAAATAAATAAAAAAGAAATGATTCCTTACACAATTTTGTAGGAAAATTAAAAACATTCCTCATTCAAAATATAATGGGAGGAATAATTTTAATTTTTTATTGTAAAAAATAAAATCAAGGGTAAAAATGACCTTAAAAAATCATAGTAAAATATTTTTTATAGTATTTTTAGAAAAAATGGATACATAAGAAAAGGTATTTTCGACCAATGAGAGAAATGAAGTAGGATGTTCTTAAAAACATTTCCTAACTATTTTTAATAACCAATATAGGGAAAAATGTTACTATTAGATGAAAAATTCATGAATAATTAGAGGAGGAGATAATTAAAGGGATTTATATGACAATGATAATATAATTTCCTTCAATGTAAATTAAATAATAAGAAATACCAATTAAAACGAGATTGAAGCATACACCCTTAAATATTTTGTAATTTCTGAATCATTTCATACCATCAATTAAGTAGATAAATTGTATCATGAATTATCATGAATTTTTATGTATTCAAGATATAGTATGAAAAAGTGAGGTATATACACCATTTAAAATATATCAGGTTCCTAAAATACATGTTTTTCAAAGAAGGATGTTTTGAGACAAAACTATTACAAAGTTCATATCATTGAATTGAGAGTTAATAAATGAAGTGATTATGTGAGAATATATAAATCGAAAAAAATAAAAATGGATATAAAACTAAATAAAAAAAATTATCTTCACACATAATCTATTAATAATATAATAATCAAATTAGACATATAACTCAATGAATGAAATTTGTGTTAAGAAACCTCTTACCTCAGGCTCCATTTCAATTGAGTGCTCTTAAGA
Source organism: Viscum album (assembly GCA_963277665.1). Taxonomy (NCBI): domain Eukaryota; kingdom Viridiplantae; phylum Streptophyta; class Magnoliopsida; order Santalales; family Viscaceae; genus Viscum; species Viscum album. The sequence goes on from OY728132.1 coordinate 413,954,110, forward strand.
CTATTATATATTACTCTAAAACATGTTATTAACTTATAATAGAATAATATTATTATGTATAATATTATATATAATCATTTAATAACATATTATTACCTCTTTGTTAAAAATCATTCATTATCACTATTATTTTGGGTGTTAATTTCCATATTTTATCTGACACACTTCATCGTGAAATTTTCAGGTCTTGAACATAGATTATATTTACCTAATTACCATAATTATAATAATTTTATAAATATAATTTTTTCATTATATAAATATTTGAAATAATTTCATAATTTTGAACAAGTGGAATGAATCTCATCTCTTCGTGGAGATGGTAGGTCATACATACGCACAATAAGTGTTATCATTTCCTTAATAGGTGAAATAGTAAGGAAGTGGATTATATAATAATTTTAAAAAATTAATATCATTATATATATAGACTATATTCATTAAATTTATATTTTCTCACCTTCCATGTAAATAGTTAGTGAAAAACAAATCACATCGCTTCATGAGGAAATAGTATGCCTTAACCACAAATGGAATTATCATTTATTAAGTGGATGGTATGTCCATAAAGTATATGATTTTTCATTTTTCAATAAAGTATAATATTTATATAAAATCATATATCAATATGAATTTCTTCTTTATTACCTTCCATGTAAAGCGTTAGTAAAAAATTAATCATTTCTTTTCATGAGGCGGTGGTCCTCTGTATGAACATGTGATGTTATCATATTCCCTATATAATGGAAAGTAAAAATGTGTATGAGGTATTATAATTAATTAAGTAAAATTATATAAAACATATTGTATATAAAAAATATATACACCAATATATATAGCTGTGAAAAGTGGTGATGAAAAATGAATTACATTGGTTTGTGAGGCTGTAGTCCATCGTACACATGGTCAATGGTTTCACTTCTCATTTGAGGGAGGAAGAGATGGTTTAAAGTAATTCTATTTACATAAAAACATATCAGTATATATTAGATAATAATTTTACTATATGATATTATTTTAATTATATTTTTAAGAGGTGGAAGATTGAATAAAATAAAATAGTTGGTTATAGACATTACCTCTTATTCAGAAAACTTATGTTAGTTTGCACCAAATGGTTTTCTAGGATGGATTTATGACTAAACCAATGATTCTAGGATAATGAAATAAAATTATAAAATTTATTTGGGAATTAATATTTTATATAATAGTGTCTTAGAATAATGGAAATTATAGTTGAGGGGTGGACGTTTATAAGTGGGGGAGAGGGAATAACTAGATTTTTTAAATTGGAAGAACTAAACCCACATTTTCTCATCCAAAATGACTAAAAAGTTGATTTTTTTCTATAAGAAGATTTAAGGTCTCTATACCACCATAAAACATGAATTGTAAATGCGTGAGGCCATTTTTAACCCTTATCTTTTATGTTTATCCCTTCGGTAAAAATTTTTTTACCTTAACTACTGTAAATATTTTTTACATTCACTATTCATTATTGTCAAAAATTAAGTTGAAATTACTATATAATAAAAATTATTATGGTTAAAAATATTTACTTTTTTTCCAATTTCATCAAGTAGAAGTGGAAAATTTTAATTTTTGATTAATCCCATATACGTGTCCTAAAAAATTGTTTCCAAGAAATTAATTTTTAGGATATGATCACATATTAACCATATCACAAGAAATCACAATTAGATATATTGAAATTAATATTTAAATTTATATAATCTATAAATTATAAATAAATCATTCGTTATTAGGGGTTATTTTAATTATTTAAAAGATTAAACATTATACACATGATACCCGTTTTCAAGAAAAAATTGTTTTAATGCCTAAAACTAATGAAATAAAAATATTGTGTTGGTCAAAGTGGAAACTCAAGAGGGGGGTGAATTGAGTTCCCATTATAATTTTTGTTAAAATATTGTCTATTTAAAATCCCCCTATTTATAAAACAAGTCAAACTGTAGTGAATTTACACAGATTGTAAATGTTCACTTAGCTTCTTAAAGATTGATTAGGTCTCATTTAATTTAACCACACGATTAAACTAACTTTTGAGACTAACCTACTGATTTACAATAAGTGTAAACACTTGCTAATTTAACTATCAAAGTTACATTAAAATTGTTTTTTATTTCAGAGTAATAGTAGCAGAATGAATAAAATATATGTAGTAAACTTTGAACTTAATCTAAAAGTGCACAACAGATATAAAAAGAGATTCAGTCTCAAGCTGAGACTTATTCCACTCAAATTTATATAAATTTGATCCACACCCTGCATCGGGGTTAACAACAGTTTACAAAACTGTCCAGGCCATGCAGGGACCTTTACCACTATTCTTCGTGGGAAACAAAACAAAGACTAGGCCACACGAGTACCTCTTCAACAGTTGACGTGGGTAAACAAGATATAAGAGATTTGGGGTGAGTATTTTGATATCCTCCAGTTTAGTGCAAGAGATAGTGTGTCTATATTAAATACAGAGTACACCACACTGCTTGAAAGTTAATAAATAAATCACATAAAGAGAACAGATAAGAGTTTAGAAAGCTCTAGTGACTATCAATGTAGCTTTGGACTCATTGGATTCAGCATGAATTCTTCTGAGTCCTTCTCTAGTTTTTTTTGTTGAAAAACAGAGTGTCCTAGTTCAGCTCATGTTCTATTGGAGTGAGGAAGATCTCTTGATTCGTCGAGTGTTCTTCAGAGGTGTTGGATTGAATTCATGATAGTTCATTGAATGTCTGGCAATCACTTTTTGCTTAGGATTGAACTTCTTGTTCAGCACACTTCTCTCAGGTGTGTGTAAGTTCTTCACATTTTATATTCACACTTTTCTTTATTTCACCGCTTTTTCTGTATCTTATATATGGGTACTACATCTTACTCTTCCTTATATTCCACAAATTCTGGCAGTAAGAATGATTCCCTTTTCATAGGTACGAGATACAGTTTCCTAACATGCCAATAACTATCATTAAATAACATTAATTGCATTAAAAGAATCAAATATGACCGTTAGTATTATTTATATAATATTGAAAAAAAGGTTAAGAAATGGTGTCCTAGTGATTAAGTAAACGGTGTCTTCTTCACCGTATGAGCTTCATGGTATATCCATGTCACGGTGTCTAGCTCACGGTGTCGAGGTCACAGTTTGTCCTTCACAGTGTCTGGGTCACAGTGTCTCGGTCACGGTGTCTGGGTCACGGTGATTCCTTCACGGTGATTCCATACATAGACAAATATCTGTATTTGGACTTAGACAGAATATGCATAATATGGATTAAGTTTAATCATTAGAGAGTAGGAGAACATGAATCATAAACATAATGGCTTGATAATATATGTGAGATTTGTGATCATGCATGAGACTTGTAAACAATAAAGAGAGTAATTAACATCCATAATATTTGTTATCATTAAATCATGATGTGTAGTTATTATTGAGATTGAAGACCATTAGAAAGATGTGTAATTATGATTGAGATTAATTAATAGTAATAAGATTTGGGATCATTAAAACATGATTAACACATGACGAGTCAAAAAATCTCCCCCTTTTTGATGATCACAAATGAGATATAGGTAGAATATAAATGACATGTAACATTAAAATACAAGCATAGAAAAAAACATTATAGAACTGACACTTGTATTTTTTCTCCCCATTTATACTTGTAGAGATTTATCCCCCTTTTGCGATTATCAAAAAGTAGATAAAATGAAATGAAACTCGGTAGTTGTCATTAAACAAAGGGTTCAGAATACAAAGTATAGGAGAAGTACAAATTGTAAACAAGAAATGACATCCCATCAAAAAGAAAACTGTCTCTAGACTCTTTAGGGATCCCTCTTTTCCTTTCCTTTATCAGCAGAAGGTGCTGGTGTTGAAGTAGAAGAAGGCATATATGCAGTAGATAAAGAGGGTAAGGGCAGACGTTAAAAAACATATGGAGCCAAAGTTTGAGTAATAGAAGATCTAGTCTTAGGTTGGTCAAGAATGAATGGTCGGATTTGAGAAAGAGCTTGGCTGACTGACATGGCAGTTAAGGCTAAGGTCGGTAGAGCAGGTCGAAGGGGTGCAGAAGGTGGAGAAACAATAGCAGTACTCTGCACATGAAGATAAAGTTTCAAAATATTGATGAAATCATTAATGATTTCACCACCATATTGCATAGCCTTTCCAAAATCATCCTTATTCTCCATAAACTTCTCCAACAATCTGGTGAACTCTGTAAGTTTGTGAACTTGAGTTTTAAAATCTTGAGTCACCATAGGGATTATCAAATTTTCAACAAGATATCTAATGTGATTTGTCATATCACTTTTAGAGAAAAATCAGGAGAGATAAAGATCTATTTTCTTAGTGATCTCTTGTTGAGCATCATTGTCTATTTTAGAATGAATCTTAACAATGTCCAATGCCCTATCAATGTTCTTAACCACTTCTGACAAAGAAGATAGATCCAAGCCACTAAAGGCACTCTGAATTTCTTCCTTGATTATGGATCTCAACATAGAGTCATCCAAAGTAGATGTGGAGGTCTGACCAGAAGCAGGTGAAGCCTTGACAGCTTCGGTTAAAACATTGAGTTGTTTCAACACTTTTTTCAGGCATATAGTTTATTCATCTGTAATCTTATTCAGATTTTCCACAATCTCTCTCATGTCTTCCAGCATCTTGGTGTGCCCTTTTCAAATCTTTTCATCAAAAGAAAGGTGGTATAGATGAACTTCAGACACAATTTCCCTAGCAAGGAGGGAATCATATGGCTCAGGATAAGTAACAACCGGTGCAGGAGAAGAAAAATGAGCAGGTTCTGAACTCAAGGATAACTCATTCTGTAAACATGCTATCATCTTTTTCAGATTTGAAATATTCGCACTCAGAAGATTATTCTCAAATATGACTTCTTGAATTTCTCGGATCATCCTTGGTTAAATATGCACGATAATATTTTCTAACAGAATTGATGCATATTCTTGACATAACTGAGTTACTGGACGAGGTTTAGTAGAGACAATTTTCTCAACTCCAGCTAACAAAGATTCTCCAAAAACTTTTAGATCCTCTTTGGTCACGAAAGAGTGATGCTCGAGTAAGGGTGTAGGTAAAGGTAGTGTTTTAGATTCTGGTTGAGGTTCTGAGTCATCTTCAGACTCAAATTCTGATTCGGATTGAGGTTGGGGCTCTGGTTCTGGTTCTGGATGAGCTATAAACTTTAGTTGAAACAGAGAAGAAAGATCCATTCCAGTTGTAGACACTTGCTCTGACTCATTCACATCATAAAAGCTTGGGAAAACAAATCGGGTGTGCACAGAGTATGAGACAACAAGTTGAGAAGCTTTAGCAGATATAGGTTCTGCAATCTCAAGGTTTTGAGGTTCCTCCCCCTCGAATTATGCTTCCCTTTCAGATTCTTGAGGCTCAAGAACATGGAAAAGATCCACATGATCATCCCTCATCTCTTCAGCAAACTCTTGTCTTGCCACCTAGAAGGAAATTTCTATCCTCTCTTCAGCAGAGGGAATAATCTCTGGAACGGATTGTTCCACTGGTTGAACTTCCAGACTTTCTTCTTTATCAACAGAAAGATCCTCTTCAACATTATCAGTCTCTAAGGATACATGATGTTTTGAAACATGAAAAACCAACTTCCTTACAGCATTAGGTTGAGCTTCTGGATTTACATCTGCACTAGAAACAAGAGCTTCCTCTTATCTCAAACTATCCCCAACTTCCTCTTCATGAGGTATTTTAGTAGGGACAAAAGTAGGGACAATAGTCCTTTCTTTTTCAATATAAGCTGTTTCCATTTTTGGTATTTCAACCTCTTCTCTTAGAGATACTAAAAATGTTACTTCCTCTTCTTCTTCTTCTTCTGAATACTCATCCACTTCATCTGGTTCAAAACTAGGATCATATAGATTTGTAGGACTTCTTAGATAGTCAACAGGATTAATCTTTTTATACACTTGATCATTATCCTCAACCCATTGCTTCTTTCAGGGGCTCCAGATAATCTTCATCCTTCTGATGATAGGCAAGGATAGGCTGAAATCATGGTCCTCTAACTTTTCTTCATTCGGTCCAACCATCCCTTTGGAAACTAACATAGAAAAAATCATCCTTGAGTAAAATAGGGAGGTGGATCAAGAATTGACTTTGATTAGCTCACATATATTATTGATAACATACTTTCATAGGTTGATCTTGTGGCCATTCTTCAACAGATGAATCAGGAACACATCCTGATACTTCATCATAGCAAAATCTCCTTTTCTTGGACTAATCAAATTCTGAACAAATTTGAACAGAAGTCTAGTCTCCACATCTAATTCAGAACCTATGTCCCTTCGCTTGGTGCCATTTCCAGTCAGGTTTTCCAAAGCGGTCTACAGGTCTAAGATGTCGGTTGTTGGAGGAGGGTCACTCTGGTAATCCTCACAAACACTTTCATGGTGAATCCCTAGGCCTACAGCCCACAGCCACGAAGATAAATAGAACTTATGACCATTTATCCAGCTAGTCACCATAAAGCATTCTCCAAGCTCAAAAGAAAACTTCACATACTGATAAAATTGAGATACCAATCTTGGGTATATCGGTCTATTCTGTCCTGTGAACCATCCAAGCCATCCTTGATCTCTTAAAACTTTTAAAACTAAAGATCTGCAAGACACCAACCACTATGCACAAACCACTTTTTCAGGTACAACTGTACGGCTTACCAGGTTTGGGTTTAGAGGTCCTCCGGGAGCTATCCTTGGTATCCTCTTCTATTTCTTAGAGCGGAGCTTCTCAGACGATGGTGAAGATGGATGCTTAATCCTTGGCATACACTAAAGGTTCCAGTGAGAGGGAAGAGATGGTTCAAGGGAGTGTTTGGGTAAGGAATCGAATGAAACCCTTACGTTTTATCATTTGGGAATGTCAAACGTCATAAAAACAAAAAAACGCAGGAAACCAAATAGTGGTAAAGTAAAAAATTACGCGATACGGGTTAAAATAAGCATATAAATAATCTTCATGGTGAGACCGTGAGTAGGCATTACAGTTTGATAAAAACTAGTCATCACGATGAGACAGTTGGTAGTCGTCATGGTGAGACAGTGAGCATTCTGTGTAGTCACGATGAGACAGTAAGTTGATAGACCGTGAGCATAAAGTCTTGATGGTGAGACCGTGAACACAAAACAACTACATAGAAACATTGACTATGAAACCGTAAAGTAAAATTCAGTAAATTATTAATCATTTAGATTAGTATGATGTTTACTTATGATTAATCATAACAAGATCATGTATGATGTAGTCTAATATTTCATAATTTAATGGTTTAGTGAATATATCATCACATTGATATTCAGTACCAATGAATTCCAAAGTGATATCATTTTTTTGATAATGATCCCTCAAAAAGTGATGTCTTACATCAATATGTTTTGTCCTAGAATGAGAAACAGTATTTATAGAAATGTTAATAGCACTTGTGTTGTCAAAATTTATTGGGACATGTCTGAATTGATATCCATAGTCTAGTAATGTGTGTTTCATCCACAAAATTTGTGCACAACAACTACCAGCAGCTATGTATTCATCTTCTACAGTAGATAATGCAATAGAATTTTGATTCATTCTACACCATGATACTAATGAATTTCTTAAAAGGTGACATCTTCCAGTGTTGCTTTTTCTATCTAGCTTACATCTAGCAAAATCAGAATCAGAATAACTAACTAATTCAAATGATTGTCCTTTGGGATAAAACAGTCCTAAATTGGGAGAATGCTTGAGGTATTTGAAAATTATCTTTAAAACATTTAAATGTGACTTTTTAGGGTTTTCTTGAAAAGGAGAACACATACACACACTAAACATAATGTCAGGATGACTAGCAGTTAAGTATAGTAGACTTCCAATCATTCCTCTATAAGTGGTTTGATCAACAGATTTTCTATTTTCATCAAGATCCATCTTATAGGTGGTACTCATGGGAGAGTCACTAATTTTTGTGCTATCCAATCCAAAACGTTTTAAAAGATCTCTAGTATATTTACTTTGAGTTAAAATAATTACATCATCATTTTGAAAGATTTTAAATCTAAGAAGTAATTTAAGTTCACCTATTAAACTCATTTCAAATTCATTTTGCATCATTTTGGAAAAATCAGTACATAGTGTAGTATTTGAAGATCCAAAAATAATATCATCTACATAAATTTGTACAACTAAAACATCTTTAGAAATTATTTTTATAAATAGAGTAGGATCAGCTATTCCTTTTATAAAACCTTTAGAAATTAGAAAAGTACTTAATCTATCATACCAAGCTCTTGGAGCTTTCTTTAAAACATATAAAGATTTTGATAATTTGAAAATATGATTTTTAAATGAGGGTTTGAAAATCCAGGTGGTTGTTCAACAAAAACATCCTCAGTAATATATCCATTCAAGAATGCACTCTTGACATCCATTTGATATAGTTTGAAATTTAGATGAGCAGCATAAGAAAGTAAAATCCTAATAGCTTCTAATCTGGCTACTGGAGAAAAAGTCTCCTCATAGTCAGTACCTTCTTCTTGACTACAGCCTTGTGCAACTAGCCTTGCTTTGTTTATAACTATGTTTCTAGACTTATCCAATTTGTTTCTAAAAACCCATTTTGTGCCTATGGTGAAATTGTCCTTAGGCCTTTCAGCAAGATTCCAAATGTTATTTCATTCAAATTGATTGAGTTCTTCTTGCATAGCAATTACCAAAAATTCATCATTGATAGAATCATCAATGATTTTAGGTTCAAGCTGTGACAAGAAGGCATGATGTTCAACCTTATTTCTAAGAGAAGCTCTAGTCTATGTCCCTCTATCAAGATTTCTTACAACAATATCTAAAGGATGATTTTTTAGAATTTGAGTTGATCTAGTAAAGGTAGGACTAGAAATTTTAGGTTCTTCTCTAGGTTCTGGTTCATTAGTAGCAGATTCTGGAATAAGTCTAGAACTAGTTGTCTTTATAGCAGGTTCATTAGATTTGTCATTAAGGTCCAGAATAGATAAATCTTCTTCAATATTTTCAAGAGAGGTTTTAGGTTCATGTGGATCAGTTTCATCAAATTTGATGTGAACAGATTCTTCCACACACTTGGTTCTCTTATTAAAAACTCTATAGGATTTGCTGGTTAAAGAATATCCTAAAAAAATTCCTTCATCACTCTTAGAATCACACTTCTCAAGATTATCTTTTGTTTTAAGATTAAAAACTTTATAGCCAAAGACTCTAAAGTAACTAACTTTAGGTTTTCTATTGTTCCAAAACTCATATGGGGTCTTCTTAAGAACATGTTTAATTAAGATTCTATTAATAATATAAAAAGCAATATTCACAGCTTCATCCCAAAAGTAAATAGGCAGGTCATATTCATTAAGCATAGTTCTAGCAATTTTTTTGCAGGGTTTTATTTCTTCTTTCTACGACACCATTCTGCTGAGGTGTCCTAGGGGCAGAGAAATTGTGACTATAGCCATTGTGTGAGTAGTAGGATTCAAAATCATGATTCTCAAACTCACGACCATGATCACTTCTTAGGGTTTTAATCTTAATTCCACTATGATTTTCTACAGATTTGGAGTATTTAACAAAGTAAGTACAAGCTTCACTTTTGTGAGCTAAGAAGTATACCCACGTATATCTTGAAAAGTCATATAATAGGACATAGACAGAGAGCTTCCCATTTAAGCTAGAAACTCTAGATGGTCCAAATGAATCCATGTGAACCAACTTGAGAGGTTGAGAAGTTTAAACTTCATTCTTTGATTTAAAATAAACCTTATTTTGCTTTCCCTTTTGACAGGGATTACAAAAATTGTCATTTGGAAACTCATGTTTTGGTAGGTCTCTAACTAAGTTCTTCCAAGTAAGTTTTCTAAGTGAATGTAAATTTCTCTATCATAATATTCTATGCCATAACCAAGACTCTTTATGAAAATCATTTAGATACGTAACAGTTATCTTAGCTAAGGAATTTAAATCAACATAATAAACATTTTCATTTCATAGAGTAGAAAAGACTCAAACATTTTTTGAACAAAAAACAGTACAAGAATCATTTTCAAATTTGACATTAAAACCATAATCACATAATTGAGAAATACTTAAAAGATTATATTTCAGTCCATCGACAAATAAAAATTTGGAAATTAAAACTGAATCAGTGTTACAAATTTGGCCTATGCCGATGATCATTCCTTTAGAATTATAACCAAAGGTGACTTGACCTCCATCAACCTTTATGAATCTTTTGAAACACGAGTAATCCGCAGACATATGTCTTGAACATCCACTGTCCAGATACCATGTCATCTTTTGGGAACTCTTCAAGAAGGTTTCCTACAAAATAGATTTAGATAGGAAAAGATTTTGGTACCCATATCTTCTTGGGTCCAGACAGGTTAGCCAATAAAACTATAGGTACCCAAATTTGTCTTATGGGTCTCATAAAATTTACAGAATCAAAATATTTTGAAAGATAAAATCTATTAGATTTATAAGTTATTGAATAACTAGTTGAAGCATATAAATGTCTAGAATTAGAACTAGCAGTATTCTGTCCAGATCTAGGAATAAATCTATTCATGGGTATCTGTCTTTGTCCAGGTTAGTATCCTATACAAGTAGTATATCTAGGTGCAATCTACTTACCTAGGATTTGAGTAAGAGTATATTTTCCATTTGTGAACTTTTCTAAACCCTTCTTAAGTTTCTCATTTTATAATTTCAGTTCAGTGTTTTCTTTAAGCAACCGAGCATTCTTTTCCATTTCTATGTCAAGATCAGATTTATGTTTAACAGTTAAAGCATACTATTTATTTAAACCTTTATATTTTCTTTCAACTCATTACAGGTTTCCTCCAATATATCAAAATATTCAAACAGTTCAGATTTTGACATATTTTAATAATCAGAATCATCTTCAGAATAATATGAATTTAAAGTAGGAGTTTCAGATGTTACCTCAGAAGTGTTTGTCATAAAACACATGTTTTCATTATTTCTGTTTTCAATCTCAGAAGATTCAGATTCATTAGAGTTATCCTCAGAAGTAGTCTACCTAGACTTCATGGAATTCTTATACTTATTATCCTTATACTCATATTTCTTCTTGTATTTCAGCTTTGGACAGTCTTCTTTTATATGTCCTTTCCTTTTGTACTCATAGCAAACAACTTCATCAGATTTATTAGATTTCTTCTAATCCTTTTTCCAATGTCCCTTATTATAATACTTTCCTTTGTAATTTGATTTTATGAAAACTTTCTTCTTCCTATAAAACATCGTAATCCTTCTGGCTATTTGATCCATTTCAGCATCACTATCAGAATCTGAATTTTCACTAGTTGAACTGTCAGTTTGTATTTGAGCATTATCTTTGTGCTTACTCTTTGAAGCAGTAGTCTTGAAAGCCTCATATTTTCTCTTCGGTTCATCATCTTCCTCTTTATTAACCTTGAGTTCTTCCTCATACATCATAACCTTAATAATGAGTTCTTCTAAAAGTAGAGCAGCAATGTCACATGGCTCTTTGATTGAAACAGTTGTGCCTCTCCATCGGTCTGGTAAACATCTTAAGATTCTCATAATTTGTTCCATTGTTGGAACAATCTTTCCGAGTCAATTCATTGTATTGACTATCTCATTGAACCTGAGATACATATCAGAAATAGGTTCATCAGTCTTCATCATAAAATTATCATATTTAATTGTATAAGTATTTAGTCTCAATTCTTTAACATTGGTTGTTCCCTCATGAGAATCACCCAAAGTATCCCAAATTTCAAAAGCAGTTTTGCAAGAAAAAATTCTATTAAACTCTTCATCTCCTAGAGCACAGTGCATGGAATTCATTTCTTTAAAATTATTATTTTAGGAAGTCTTTGTAGGTTCATCCCAGGTTACTCTTTCAGTTTCTGGAATTTTATATTGTGACTCTATAGTAGTCCAGATATAAAAACCCATGCTTTCTAAATGAATTTTCATTTTAAGTTTCCACTGAGAATAGTTTGTACCATTGAAGAAAGGTGGCTTGTTAGTAGCAGCACCCTCTAGTATATTGTCCATAACTATATTTTAGAAAGATAATTTATAGAGCTAAAAATTTGGAACATACAGAAATTTAGGATCTTTAAAGATGCAACTAAAATCACAGCTAAAAAACAAAGTATTTCAAAAATCTTTAAAGAAAAACAAAACCTCTGATACCAAATTTTGGTCCGAGTGGATACTCAAGAGGGGGGTGAATTCGGTTCCAATTAAAATTTCTATTAAAATATTGCCTATTTAAAATCCCCCAATTTATAAAACAAGTTAAACTGTAGTGAATTTATACAGACTGTAAATGTTCACTTAGCTTCTCAAAGATTGATTTGGTCTCAGTTTATTTAACCACATGATTAAACCAACTTTTGAAACTAACCTACTGATTTATAATAAATGTAAACACTTGATAATTTAACTATCAAAGTAGCTATAAAATAGTTTTGTATTTCAAAGTAATAGTAGTGGAATAAATCAAATATATATAGTAATCATTGAACTAAAATTAAAGTGAACAGAAGATATAACAAGAAGATCAGTCTCAAGCTGAGACTTAGTCCTCTCAAATTTACATAAATTTGATCCACACCAGGGATTGGGGTTAACAACAGTTTACAAAATTTTCCTGGCCGCGCAGGGACCTCTACCATTGTTCATTGTGGGGAAAAAATAAAGACCATGCCACACAAGGACCTCTTCCACAGTTGACATGGGTAAACAAGAGATAATAGATTTGGAGTGAGGATTTTGATATCGTTCAGTTCCATGTAGGATACAGTGTGTGTGTATAATAAATACAGAGTACACCACACTGGTCGACTCACACTGCACCTATGCTCACACTGCCTTGTAGTGGAGAAAGTTTTGTGATCTATAGTGATGCAACCAAGAAGGGGCTGGGGTGTGTTCTTATGCAAAATGATATGGTGATAGCTTATGCCTCACGACAATTGAAAATCCATGAGCAAAATTACCCAACTAATGATTTGGAGTTAGCTGCGGTAATCATTGCATTAAAGATTTGGAGGCATTATCTTTATGGAGAAAGGTGTCACATTTATACTGATCATAAAAGTTTAAAGTATATTGTCACACAAAAGGAACTGAATATGTGCCAAAGAAGATGGCTAAAGCTGATTAAGGATTATGACAGCTCAATCCATTACCACCCAGGGAAAGCAAACAAGGTGGCAGATGCATTAAGTCGACAAGACCATGTCATTTTATCCATGATGAGGATCATAAAAGATCCAATATTTATGGATTAACAAAGGATGGATCTTGGAATTATAATGGAAGGGGGAAAATTGTATCTTTATCAAATGAATGTTCAACAATCTATACATTTGAAGATTAAAGAGGCACAGAATGAAGATGTAGAGTTATAAAAGAAGGTGAGAAATGTTCCTGAATTCAACCTTGATTGTGATGGGATAATAAAGTTCAAGAATCGGGTTTGTGTTCCTCCCATCCCAGAATTAAAGAAGGAGATGCTGGTTGAGGCTCATAGTTCTTCATTCTCTTTTCATCCTGGAAGCACAAAGATGTATAGGGACCTGAAAGAGTACATCTGGTGGGATGGCATGAAAAGAGATGTTGCTGAATATGTCTCTCGATGCTTGTTTTATCAGCAAGTTAAAGCTGAGAGACAAAAGTCTAAGGGGATGTTACAACCATTACCCATGCCCGAATGGAAATTGGAAAACATCACTATGGACTTTGTCATAGGACTTCCTAAAACATCCAAAGGAAATAATGCTATCTAGGTCATAGTTGATCATCTTACAATGTGGGAAAATTTCATCGCTATTATATAGGATTTCTCTCTGGATCAGCTTTCTAGGATATATGTAAAGGAAGTGGTAAGATTTCATGGAGTACCACTTTCTATTATATCTGATCGGGATCCAAGGTTTACCTCAAAGTTCGGGCGACGTCTTCAGCATACTCTGGATACAGAGTTGAGTTTCAGCACAGCTTATCATCCTCAGATAGACGGTCAGTCTGATAGGACAATTCAAACTCTAGAAGATATTTTGATAGCTTGCTCTATGGATTTCAAAGGTGTTTTGGATCAACACCTACCTTTTTTGGAATTTTCTTATAATAATAGCTTTCACTCCAGTATTCAGATGGCTCATTATGAAGCTCTCTATGGAAAGAAATACAGGACTCCAACTTGCTAGGATGATGTTGGGGAAAGAAAGCTATTAGGACCTGATATTATTGATGAGATGGCAGAAAAGGTCTGATCTATTCAAAAACACATAAGAGCAGCTCAAAGCCAACAGAAAAGTTATTCCGACAACCGAAGAAATGACCTAGAGTTTGAAGTGGGTGATAAAGTGTTCTTACGAATATATCCCTGGAAGAGGGTCCTGAGATTTGGAAAGAAGGGGAAGTTGAGCCCTAGATATATTGGTCCTTTCGAAATACTAGATCGGGTTGGGAAGGTAGCTTACCCATTGGTGCTTCCACTGAATCTCTCTCAAGTTCATGATGTCTTCCATGTATATCTCCTGAGAAAGTACATACCTTATCCTTCGCATGTACTCAGCTCAGAAGTTATACCGCTGGAGAAAGATCTTTCTTATGAAGAACAACCGATAGAGATTCTGGATCGTAGAAAAAAGTCCAACGAAACAAGACCACTCACTTGGTGAAAGTTTTATTGAGGAACCATAAATTAGAAGAGGCTACATGGGAGCTTGAGGATATGATGAGGGAGAGGTATCCTCATCTGTTTGTTACAAAGTGACGAATTTTGAGGGCGAAATTCATTTTAAAGGGGGTAGAATGTAACACCCGAGACTTTTATGAGAAATATTTTGTTTTTATGTTATATAAATCATCAAAGGAATTTCTCAATACACACAACACTAGCTTGGTTTTCTTTACATGCAACCGTGACCTTCCTCGATAGCTTGGGTCTTACGCAATACCGAGTTTCACTAAACTACGTTATGCTATTAAAATATTATTAAAAGTAGCCGTAATGAATAGTAATAACTACTTTTTGAAATTTTGAAAATTTTATTTTTCAAAATGGACTTCATTTTTGGATTCAGACTATCGAAATTAGCTTAGGAAG
The DNA here is from genome assembly GCA_963277665.1 of Viscum album. NCBI lineage: Eukaryota > Viridiplantae > Streptophyta > Magnoliopsida > Santalales > Viscaceae > Viscum > Viscum album. The sequence goes on from OY728132.1 coordinate 413,969,313, forward strand.
AAATTTTGGTACTTTTCGGATAACTTTCATATTCTGATGAATAGTGAAACTTACTAAATTTTAATTAAAACCCTCTTTTTTAATAGAAATAATTAATAGTGATAAATTATTAATTTGATTGTTTTTAAAGTATATTTAGAATATATGTTTACAATTTAATACAATTCTGTTCATTGTATGTAATTTCACATTTAAACCAGACATAAACAAGTGTCAATCGTTTGATAGTTATTATCTCTTAAAAACACGCTATATTAAAAACAACTTTTTTCATCGCAATACATTATATGGTTAAATTATAATATTTATTGTTTTTAAAGTATAAATAGAATATATTTTTACCATTTAATAGATTTTATGTCATTATCATTAATTTTTCATTGAATTCATAGGTAAAAACATTTCAATCTTTGACAATGTTTTTACTTTTAAAACCCGTTTGCTTAACAATGAGATTAATTTTAAATTAATTATTGCAACTTATGTGTTTTGAATTTTGAAAAATGGATTCCATATTTTGAATCATTGGGTCCAAATTATGTTAATAGTTTACTTTTATTTTTTAGATATTATGAAAAGTAACTACGGTAATTTTTTTATTTACTACGGTTAAAGGTAAATAGGGTAATTCAAGGTTAAAATAATATTATAATAATTCAAAATTACCTTGACACTTGTCCTAACCTTATTTGATGAGTATTGGCCGACCATGGGCATCCTTGGGTAGATTTTGGGACCCCATTGAGCCACTTGGTAGTGACAATGACAATTTGGATTAATTAATTTAATGTAAAGACAAAATTGACATTAACAAAAATCTTTTAGTAATTAATTATAATAAGGGGTTATATAAATTATATTTTCGACTATAAATATTAATTATGAAGGTAAAAATATTTCCTACATAATGATATTTTTTTTATAATTTTTAGACACCAAATTAAATAAATTCTTTATGACACAATAATGATGAAATATTTACCTCATTAATAAATGATTTAAATAAATAAGATTATAATGATTAAAATATTTACCAAAACATGACCAATTCTGATTGGATGATTTTATTTCTACCATGAGTCATCTTATCTTCATCTTTAATTATTTTTGGACCTTTTGAAACTGAATATAAGTTTATAATAAAATAATATTTCCACACATTCCAAAGGTGCCCCTCTCCTCCCTTATAAAAGGGAACCTCCTCCCTCTCCTCCTCACACCAATTTTAGCCTTCAAGCTCGGCCAACCCCTGCCACTTTCTACTCTCAACTTCCCTAGAACCATCCTAGAGGTTCTGGTCTTCTTCAAAGACCAACCCTAGTGCCCTAAGAGGGGGTTAAGAAGAGGCGCGTCAAAAAAGAGGTAATATCCATTACTGATCATTTCCAAATTCATTCTTCTTCAAATTCTTATTATTTAGTTGTTTCATTATGAATTAATAACATCAGTATCAATCATATACTGATATGTTATTATAAGTATGAAACAACCCTATTTCACCATCTATCCATCCTATGGAAAATGAAATCACCGCACGTGCGTATGTACGGAATACCGTCTCCACACCATGGTGTAATCTATTTTCCACCACCACCTTAATTGGATGGGTATAATGCTTTAAATAATAACTATATATTATTATCTTAAAGTAATATTGATTATTAAATAGTATACATACACTCTAATACAATTCCACGATCATGGGAACGATATCTTCGCTCATGCGTACGTACGGAATACCGTCTCCACGATGTGATGCGACTCGTTCTACATGATCTTCATTGCATAATGATTATATAAATGAATTTAATGAATGAATATGATATATATTACACTAATACCATTCTAGAAATGAGGTATCTATAACCTAATGAGAATAATAAGAATTTATTCGACAAAACACACATAAGAACAAAAAGTAATAAACAACTGAATAACAAGTAGTAATGAAATATTACTAATAAGAAGCTAATAATATGACCATATATGATATCATAACAATAAGTATTATTCTGTAATAAGTCAATAACATTGTTTAAATCATTGTACAGGAGGTTCGGACACTTACGAAGCAAATCGGACCTAAGGTAAGGGAAAATATCACAATCTCATTTTATCTGAGATTGTTTATACTTTGGTATTTACTGGGGTGTATTTTATCATCCACATCCATGTTTCCACAATATGTAATATTATTTCAATCCACCAACAATTTTTTAAATCCCATTTTACCCTTTGGTGAGTTTTTAGTAAAAGATATGAAAGGAATCTTTTGTTGTTTCTCATATGAGGTACTTTTTGACTTTTCCGAAAAAAGTATGAGAAGAATGTTTTTTTAACTTATACGGAAAGAATGGATTTTTAAAACATTATTTCAAAGAATATTCCTTTATAAGTTTTCACGTTTTTTTAATCAACTTCTTTTATTTTAAAATTGTATGACATGTTAAGAAAGGAAAAGTGTTTTTGAAGTAGAAAGGATATTTTCCTCAAGAATGGAGTTCAACTGTTTTATCAAAATTATTTTCCATATAAGATAATATAGGGTTATGTTTCTATCCCTATTATTACATTGATTTGATTATGTTGTGATGGAATTAATTTTATGAATTTCTTTATCTTATATGAATTCTTTTATGATGTCACGATGTTTAAGAATCCCATTTTTATTACACGGGTTATGCTACGATGTATGGTTTATGATTTTGTGGCACACCTAAGAATGGTATCATTATGAGATGGGTGGTACCTATATCACCCTCCAATGCATTGGGTAAATATTTTATAACTCATGAGATATACATGGCTAGAACGGCAGGTTATACCGGTTAAGTGAAACAGGCCTGAAACAAGGAGTGAACTCGGTTTAGAAATGGACTTTGTCCACTAAGATAGTCTTCGCAATGAGTCTTGACTAATAAGAAATGATTCTCTGTGATTATGTGTATATGCCAAAAAGTTTCATGTTTTATGTTATGATTATTGGTATTTTATTTCACTATTATGATTTATCCCATGTTATGAAATATTCTCTCTTTTCCAGGTTAAGATTTCCAAAATGTTAAGTTCTTATGAATAAGATGTGATTGATATTTCTTTTGTTTACCCTTACTGAGAATTTGAGCTCACCCTTTTGTATGTTTTCTTTCCCCAAGTCAGGAAGAAGCTTATTAAGTAAGATATTCCAAAAGGGACTATGGATACGATGAAATAAATGGGAGACAGTGTAGACGCTTTATGAACCAGTTGTTTATGTTTCCCAGTTTCTAAATACACTATACTTATACGGTCCTTTCATGGTTTTGTTATATATTTTAATAATTATTCTTCAATTTTGATGTAATAACAATATATGTAAAGTATGGGTCGTTATAATATGTTTTGTGATCAATAATATGACCAAAACAGCTCCATTTATACACAATTGAAATACAAAAAAATATAAGGAGTTGAGAAATATCCATACGAGGAAGATTTTTTTTCATAGAGTTCCATCTGTTGTAGTCTCTGATAGAGATTTTTATTTTAATTCTTGATTTTTGGGGTGTCCTTCTAGAGGCACTATAATACGAGGTTTATTTGAGTACAGCCAAACATCTTCATATGGATAAACATGAATAGATATCTATTCAATTTTTAAGGATATACTTCATCCCTTTTCCTTGATTTTGGTGGAACTTCGGATAACTATATAGAAATATTTTAGTTTACCAATAAAAATAATCTCTAGTCCATGATCACGATGACTCCTTTCGAGGACTTGTATGGTCGACCTTATAGATATCTGTGGTATTGGTCAGATATTAGATAAATTTCATTGGATGGACCGAGCTTGGTTCCAGAGATGATTGTAAATATATAGATTATACATTAGAAGATTTTGATGGCACATATTTGGTATAAATATTAGGTTGCTCATCTCTATAATTATTTGAGTTTTAAGTTGGTGATTAAGTGTTATTGAAAGTTTCAACCTGTTTGGGTCATCGAAGAATTGTTAAGAAAGGGAAATTATTCTTTATTTTGTGGTTACTTTTATGGTTTTTGAGTGGGTGAGTAAATTAGATTTTTTTCTCACATCCTCCATAGTTTATGTTGATATGTAATTTGTTACATGTATCTCATCTGTGAATGTATCTTTCTGGTCTATCTCACATTTTAAGATGGAGTGATCTTGATGTTGAACCTAATTTTTCCATGATTGAGATTTATTTCAAGATAGTTGATTCTTAAACAATGGAACATCAGGGGAGAATTATAAATTTGTTTCAAGTTCTACGAAGGCATGGTTCAGATACTCGTGAGACTTGGGAGAGAGAGTAACTCATTAGGGAGTAATGAACTATTCTTTTTGACAAGGATAATTTCTTTTAAGTTTTAATGAGGTAGAAATATTCAATGTAGAGAAGGTTATAACACTCCATTAATATTTTTAAACACTTCTTGATTCATATTTTTTATAAATCATTTCTTGGGTTTTGTTTATGGTTTATTTGGGTGAGAATTTTAATTTTTTGGAAATTTCTTAGAATTGAATGGTTGGTGAACAGTTCGACCGAACAGTGCCCCACCAAGTGGAAACCATAAAAAACTAAATAGTGGGGGTTTTCTTGGTGGAAAAAAAATTTGTCAAATAGTGTTCCCAATTAGGAGAAAATATGTACCTCATAGAACGGGCACAATTTTATGGAATACATGTTGGGAAATCGTGTGCCTCCTCCAGGAAACCACGTGTGTAATCTTTTTTAATTTTGAAATTTTTTTAAAAAATTCCCAAAACCTCAATATTAACCTCTACTAATGTAACAATGAATTATATGATTTTATATCGTTTTTCATATCCCAATAACCGATTTGGATCATCTAAAACTATTCTTACTCGGATGGATGGTTGGAGAATGTCGTTTGATTCCTCTTTACTAAGAGTTCTTTCCCAATTCCTTATCTTCCACTCTTTATATCTCTAATACATTGGGTTTATTTGATCATCTTGTTTTTTATGAATCTAAATTATTTTTATCAGGATCTATAATATTGTGATGGATCCTTGATCTACATTTCCGATATACTTTATTGGTTTTCCTGTTGTTGGTGTTGTGATACGTGATCTTTGTGTTTATGTAAGAGGTTCCCTTGAGATTTCCCATATATAATCCTTTTATTTTCTTGATTTAAATTAAATTTATTATAATTAAATTTTGAAAAATGAATTAGTTTTACATTGAAATTTGAATTGATTTGGCATGAATTTTGGTAAAAAAACCAATTCCAATTTAATTTAGATTTGGGGCATGATTTCAATTTAATATAATTTGAGAAAAAGTTTACTTCTTATTTTTTTGAAAAATGTTTTAAATTGATTTGATAAAAGAGTCATATTGGATTTAACATGAGAATTCCATTAATTGATTAATTACTCATTTTTTGTGTTTTAAATGGAAATTAGAATATTGAATCTATCGATGAGGGAATTATATTTTTAATACATCTAAATTAATTATACCATTGTTGATTGATTGATTGAGAACATGTAAGACTGGGTATTTAGTGGGTTATTTGGCACAAACATACTAGGTTTTATTCTTTACAACATTATAAAAATATAGTACAACAGTTATTATCCCTAATGTGATGTTGATTGGTCTGTTTTAACTAGTGTATGAGAAATGTGTGTACACATAATTATATGATCACCAATATGATATTTTGAAGATCCTAGAACCTAGAACTATCATACCTCTTAGTAGTTGAACATGTTTCTCATTTTTGATTATTTTAATATATATATTCCATTTTTGTTTAAACATCATTAGATATTCCACGTGATTTATATAAACTTTTTTATATAAAATGATTACATAATATATTATTTGAAAATATTCCATCAGTTGAAATTAAAAGAATATTTTGTTTTGAATATGAACTAGTACATACATGACTTTTTTATTTGATAATGTTATTATTATTTTGTTTACTTTGTATGGAATCATATTATGGAACCCTTTGTGAGACACTGCTGTGATTTTATTCTATACCCCACCTTGCCCTTTGCGCCTTTGAATATTTCCTTCTTCCTGTTTCAGTAAGGGGAAAGCACCACATGGAGGAAGAATTTTTTTATGATTTGGGATTAGAGTATCATGTCCTTTAGGACCTTGGGTGTTTATATTTTTCTTTCTTGTACACTGTTAATTTACCATTCGAGTTTATTATACACCTTTTTGGATTCTAGTATTGTTCCCACAATAGAGTTTTTTTAGCATACTGAATGTTTTTTTATTCTACTATTTATGTAGAAAAATAATTCATATTTTTATATTATTATAGTCTAGGTTCTAATCTCTAACCTATGGGGATTAATAACTCCCTTCGAGGTATGTCGAGATCATCTCAGGTATCAGTGTACCAGGGTATCTAGAACAATTCATGACATACACTCACAAATAAAATATATATTATTTTAACTAAAAAAATTAATATAAATTGAACTAACATTTAACACATCACTTATTATTATTCCATTAATTCACACCACATGATCCTCAATATTTACCACCCCTTGAAGAACAACCTTTAATTAAATTAATGTCAATATTTTTTTGGATGATAAAGAGATGAATAATAAAATCGCATATATTCATTCAAATAATAGGTGATTGAATGTCCAACGATCATTTAAAATATCTAATAAAAATGATTTCTTGGTCTGGATAATATTAATATATTATATTTTTAAAATCTTATAGAATTTGATAGGGGTTCTGGATACATTTAGTGTGTGACCATAGAGACCCCTTTCTTAATGAAATTATCCAGTAAAACCTAAATTCTTTGGTTAGCATATAATAACATTCCATGGAATCTTTAATGAAAATATTCAATACAAAACAATCCACCTCATATGAAACCTTAATTTTTAAAATAATCCCATTGTCTAGATATCTCAAATCAAGTAGGTTTTATAGATCTGGTCATTAACATATGTGCTTGAATATTTTTATTTGAATTTAAAAAATGATACACCAATAATAGTCTATAAATATTCATTTAAAATCATTCTTTATATTACATAAGTAGTCTATGATATTCACTTTCAATGGAATAAAAAAACCATTTCTCACATAATCTATTAATATAAAATCACTCATGATGTACCTAGGTTATCCGACTTCTCTATAAATAAATGTCATAACTATCTATAGAATACATCAATGACTGAGAGTCATGTTAGAAATTAAAAATAATCTTAAATTTATAAAAAACATTACACAAGCTAAGAGATAAGAACATCTAATGACACAATAATCAGGAGGATTTTCTATTGGAGACTCCATACTCATAACCTTCTCTACTGAACATTACCATGGGAGAACACCATGAGAAGGTTCATTAATCTCTTATGAGCCTCAAACCCCTAATATAATGTATTTTATATATACTAGTATATTATATCATATATATATAAATCATATTTTTATGGTATACTATCATAGCATATTATATATCTCATCATAGTGGGGAACGTTTATGTACTTGTGATTTGAAAAGTATCCTAGGAAACTATCACATACATTGTCACATAGAAGAATTATCATGAAATGATAAGATATATTATATTTTTAAACCATGAATACATAATGTAATTTTATGTAAATAGAATTTGGTTGGAAAGAAATAACTCTAACTGAATCCCAGTTTAACTAGACACATCTAATAAAAAATAAATTATTTAGCATCACATTATAAACATGGTTATACTGAGATATGTATATAGTATCTAATTGCACAATGTTATTCTATATCTATTATATATACTATGACCTCATATTTCCGATAAAATCCCTCATAAAATGATATCACCAATTAAATACATTATTACTTATATTACCCTCGATATCTTGTTTTATACCATAGTTAAATGATCATAATTAAATGATTACACTTTACTATCTTGGAATAATCCTAAAATATATATCAAACTGTATTTAAATTTTCTTCTTATGTTTTATTAGAAGCTAAAATATACTTGGTACAGATATAGAAACAATTTAATATAGTAATTTTTGTTTTAATTATTACCTTACACTCTATACAAATCTCGATCAAACAAATTTTAATAAAAACTAGTTTTATAAGCCCTCAATAAATAGTATTCCCATTTCTCAGTTAAATACACTTTATATCATCCTAAATTCTCGAGTAGTTTTTGATTTTTTAACTAGTATCATCAATATGTCTACTTATTTTGATTGATTTTTTCATTCCATTCTATACACATAAGAATAATAAAACTTATTTACACATCACGGCTTGTGAGATAGTTATCAGAAGCTATGTTTTTTATATATAGTATTTTAATCACTATATACCATGTGATATAAGAAATAATAATAAAAAATTCAAATATCATATTCTTAAATACCATGTTAATCCATATACTTTGAATTAGAGTAAGTAACTCATTTAATATATACTAGTAGATTATATTCACCGAATATGAAATGAATTTTTTTCATCTTTATTGAAAATATTATCATCAGTCTCAATAACCATAAGTCTAATCATTATTACCAAATTATATTGAACATATATATTAATATATCATAGTCCTCCATCAAATAATTATATACACCTAAGAAAATATTTGTTCCATAAGAATATTCTAGGATTGATATACTGAAATGGACTAAAAATGAATCCTTGAAAAATGTATGCCTTATTGTCTTACCCTGGTGTCACCAACCCTCCAGGCGCATAATATCAACGTCATATATAAGGATACATTCAATAAAGTTCACTTAACATCCAATGGACAATAAAAGATCATATATAAATAATATAACGAGTTGAATTCTAATGGAATTTAGAATGATGATTGGTATACATTTTTCTTATAGAATATCTACACACATCTAAAACCATTAATAAATAGTGGATATTTATTGTTACTGACTTGTAATATCCATGTATAGTTTCTCTTTAATATTCACTGATGAATTTACATCAACTGTAGAAACCACCAAAATTTAAAAATGGATTTTTGTACTTGTAATACATATTAAATTAATTTATAATTGTCACCTATTAGATGATTAAAATTAATTCTTATGGTAGGAACAATTATTAATACTAAAAATACATCATCTGATATAGTGAATAAAAAACTACACCTTTGTTTTTTACCATTATTACGTAGTATGTGTCTCCAGAATAAACCTCCTACCGAACCAATCAGAGATTGTGTTCTTATGCCCGATAACATGAATCCTATGACAGGACATTGGTAAAGAAAATATTTCTACCACTATATCAAAAGATACATTTTTCATCATTGAAATATATTACATTTTATCTTTTCTATATTTGTTATGTTAATATCATAATATTCAGTATGACAATTTACTAAGAGGTACTTTGTGTTACCGTTTGCATGTATTTATTGTACACCACCATTAAAAAATGATTCACATTGAGTACCTGAGGCCATGCCATAATATAGTTCTATTATATTTAATATGATACTCAGTAGTCAATTTTTATAACATATGATTAGTTGTTATGATTCAATTTTAAAGACATCTCTTTGAAGGAATTATAAAAAAAATCATTAAATACATATAAGTTTTCCAATTGATCAACCTTACGCTACCATCATCTATATAATGTATATAATGTAAATTATCATTGGGAATAACTATTCACTAGGTAGAAAATTTGATAATTACTTGGTTCTAATTTTCTTTGAAAACATACGAGTAGGATACTATATCTTCTTATTAAGTCCATTTAATACCACTATTGAGAAATCCTAAAGTCTATTTTAATGAATCTGATAATTTATATGAATATTCATCCAACCTATTCTTTGGATATTTTATTCTATTAAGATGATCTAAATTAGGATGATTTTTTGTGTACCTTAATTTATAATTATTTATTTGTCAAGAATTAACAAGTATGAATGTCGATAACACCCAAAGGTTATTTCTATATGGAGACAAAATATCCTCATTCGGGCATGTACTTGAAATTTATGAGGCCATGAACTATCTTCACATAGCTGCGTATGAGACTTATTTTTTCATCACTTATTATCTATTTGGATATGGATGATTTTAGTGTTATTGTAATATAAATTATGAAGTATGATAACAACTTTTTTCCATGAAATAATTTCTCATTGTATCTTCAAGATCATTGAGATAAATATTATTATAAAATCTAATAGAAATTTTTTTTAACTAGAATAAAAACACCATTCATTATGAAGTGGTGTAATTATCACTATTTTTATTATAATCCCCCTTTCCAAGCCATTGGGAGGTTCACTGAACTTTTTTAAATGTTCCTATAATTATGTGCTTTATGGATTTTAATATATATATAAGTTAAACCATATTAAATTTTATATCCAACTATTCTAACTAAAAACTACACTTAATAATGAATATTTCTCCAATAGAATCATTTTATCACTTCTTTAAATGCATAATTATTCTTTTTAGTGACATTACTGACCACATGAGAATAAAATATCTTCCTATAAAATATTCTAACTATGAATCTTTTAACTTTTGATAGATATTTTAAATTCCCCATTGACCATTGAATCAAATAGTACGGTAATGTGATTTGAAAACATTTCTTTTTACATTGTTCACCCTAAGGAGTGGGAAACCATGTTCTCATCAATTATTATCCTCCCGATGAAGCTAAGAAAGTAATCTTAAGGGGATTCTGAAAAATATTCATCTAATATACCTTGATTAATATGGAATCACTTTGTGATTAAGATGATATTATTAGAATAATGTATATTTTCATATACATATAGAATTCAAGGTATGATAGATTATTAGTGTACTTCAATAATTTGAGGAACTAAAAATAGGCCATGCGTGTTTCTTCAGGTTTACGCTGGAAATGTACTGTGAAAATCTCATTTGATTGAATTCTCTCTTTATCCTTCTCAATATAAAAGAGATATTATGTCATGGTACATACATCCATTTCTATTCATTGGTATCTTCAGGACTCTAAAAAACTGATCCAATGGTTAAATAGACTATCTAATCATCCTCTCTATATCTACTTTAGGAACCCTTTCTCCCATAATCCTTCTTTCTGTGGTTATAAAACAAGAATAGGGATACTCAACAAATTTTATACATTCCTTGAATATTTTTGGTTTGTAAATTATTATTCTAATTTTAGAATTATTTGTTTATGAGGAAAAATAATTTCAAAAAAATATATTAAAGACATATGATTGTTATAGAATCCCTAAATCTAATCATATTTTATAATTTTATTCTATTTACTAAAATATTTTACATATTAAATATTAATTTATTAGTCTCACACTATGTTTTTTAATTATAAAATCCATTACCACAAGTTTTTGAATATCTTATCATGTTGATATTCAATTGAAAAGGATCCATATCCCCATTCTCATAATGTCAATAAGGACTGATCAAGATACTCAATGGTATTTTTCACAGAAATTAATTTCTAAATACTAACTGGATGATCCTTCATCACTTCAGTGTTATCCACGAATGATAGAAAAATTTGAAATGTCCTTGTCTATTATTCATCAAATGTACCCGTCAACTAATTCAAATATCCAAAAATTAATTTAGTTTCAATAATTCCATGAATTTTGAATGTAATTATATAATAGTAAAATTATCATTTTTACATATTTTGTTTAATTTTCGAATTAAATGTGATTAGGTAAATAAGATCTATATATTTTTAATTAAATTGACTAGAGAGATTAAATATTTATTTCTCATTGATTAATTCATTCTTCACCTAGTGTAATTCATATACATTTTAATTTTAGAAATATAAATAATAAAAATTCAGATGATAACTTTTTAATTCAATTATAAGAGTTTAAATTAAAATCATGTTTAATTTTAAAATTTTAAATATCAATTGAAATTAGGAAATCAGTAAGCTGTAAAATAAATGGTAGATTTTAATTATGAGTGAAATTTGTGAGTTGAAATAACATAATGTTCATTAGTGTTTCAAAAATTCATTTTTGTTATTTTAATGAGAATGGAATTTGATTCTATGTTTCATTTTTTTTCAAAATTTGAAATTTTTCTAAACAAACCCTATACAAAACCTAGGTTTCCATTAAATAATTTTTTAGGTTTCATTTTTTTGAATAGGTAAAAAGTGACCATTCTCCAAAAATTGATAAAGTAAGAATGTTAATGCACTTTGAGAAAAATAAGTGGCTGAAAGTTGTAAACCAAGTGACCACACCTCTTCCTCAAAGTAGATTAAACTTCCACAAATGATATTATTGTTGCAATATTTTTATGAAATCTTGAGTTTCCCTCTTTTGAATGGACTACACCAATTTCAATGGTTGTCAGTAAAGTGACTTTCGTCCCTCCTGCTAATTTCACCATGCCAGCAAAATGGAAACTTCTGAAGTGTATGCACCCCCTCATCATGGTAGCTTAACATACTACAAATATAAGAAAAACCTACTATAAGTCCCCTCACAAATCATAGCATCACCTTTATCAAGACAGAGTTTTGTTACCCGCTATCTAAGATACTTGAAGGTGGAAAAACCTCTATAATGATTTTATGGGATAAATCAAGTGAGGTAAACAGATATAGTGAAGATTATAAATTATATATTTGAGGTTATATTGCTGCCATCAATGGAAGTTTCCATCGGGAAATCACCAGTTCTCACTTAGGATGATAACCTCAATGTCATGTGAATATTTTCTAGAATAATATCAAAATTCATTGATGCCTACCAAGAATAGAAAACATAATTAAAGCCTAGATATTAGAATGTGTCTCCCTATTTTGATCAAAGAAGAGGATACCAAGGTGCACTAATAATTATTGAGATGAAATGTTGAATAAGTCACACTAATAGTTTTAAATATAGATTTAAATACCAGTAAGACCTCAAATAATCCATATCTCATCAGATTCTGGTTTTTTGAAGGTCAAATCTGAGATTCAATATAAAACTAATAGATGATGTTCTTTTCAATCAAATAACACCTCCCAACACAACCAACTAAGAGGGTATCCCACCATCGATTACATTCCTAGACATGGAACCTTATTTTGAAAACCCCTAAGATATGGGTTCCAGATCGATAGAAACTCGTGGATGAAGAAACCATATAAATTCAAACAAAAACTAGACATGTCGATAGTGAAAACAATAGTTATTTTAATAATATTGATGGAAAATACCAAAATGAATGGTTGTTAAGTTTAGAGATAAAGATGTGCAATGAACTTCAGCTATCATTAGCTCTCAAGTCCAAGACCCAGTGTGGGATAACACAAGGTCTACCGAATATTAAATAATACAAAAGAATTGGGATCCTATATGAAAAAATTAGGATGAAATCCATCTTCTAAGAATACTACATCGATGATCCCATCACATGTACTAAACTCCTCGCATGATCACACAAATTGTAATATGATTTTCATAACTATATAATTGAAACAAGGGACACACTCAATGATAATTTTCAAAGGTTCTGATATCTATTATGGGATGAATTTTTGATATGTTGTAATTCAAGAATATTCCCTCAATTGAATCCATCAATTACATGGATTCCTAACATATATCAGTGATCTAAATATGTAGAAGACCCTACTTAGAATTTAAAATGAGAATATTCATGAAGTCATCAAAAAAAGTTAAAGTAACCAATACTGATCACACAGTGAGTTTTTAGTTTTTCTAAACAACTCTAACTATTTTTCTATAAATAAAGAACTATTCACTATTGTCAAATAATACATCCTGGTTCTGAGTGTTAACTTCAAAAATAGATGATTAACTAAAGTTTGGGTTGTTTACACTTTATTTATTTTATTTTCAATTTATATTTTCTCTCTAGTGATGGCTCATGTTTAAAATAGTGTTCAATATCGTGATAAGTCTCCCACCCCTATGATGAATTCCCATTTTCATTGATAATTATTCTTTAATCAATTCCACGGATGTGTTTGGATGTGTATATTATAAAAGTTTTAAATTTTTCTTTTCATATATATTCTATTGACATTATCAATGGTTCTACAAACATGAAACATTGTAATTCCTTCAATACTTATAATAGTTAACAATGATATGAATCATGAGTGATTATTGTTATTAGATTTCTAAAAAGTGTGGACAAATAATATAGTGATTTTGGTATCTTTTCGGTCTAAACAAAAAATTTCAATATTGGATAATTATGGAGATATCTTTTGATTAGAGAATTTATTCTTGAGAAATTGAATATTAGTTCATGGGTTAGGGGGGAGAGTAATCCATATTCTTGCCATTATGATTTGAAAAGTGAATTTAAAACCAACAAATTTCATCCAATTTTTTAAAAAAATAAAACCCATTAAATAGTTGAAAAAATCACTCATAACATTTTATTCTTTATAGAAAACTCGATTATGATATTACTTCATTTTACTGGGGTATAATTTTTTTACCAGAATCCCTAGGACCGACTATGCGTTAATCTTTGAAACATTTCTAGAGAATCTAGTGTTAGTGTTTAAATTTTATTTTATATTATTTCCACAAATGACCTGATCTAGTTTTTCAAAACACATTGGTTTTGATCTCTATGCTGAGAAAAATTAATATTAAATACAACAAACTATAGAAATTACAAAAAAAAAAGAGGAGAGAGATTTTTTAACTATTCCATTTGATAACTCTCTTTCCTTTTCATCTTCTTCAACTAGAGTTATATTTAGAAGTGAAAAATGTAATATAATGTTCATGAAGTGAATAAAACATTTAGATAAATTCATGCATATGACATCAATTTTAATAAAAAAAAATGTTAATTGAATGGCCAATATGATTTTTAACATAAATAAATATTGATTTTAATTATTTCTAAATTTTATTGATTGTCTGATGAAGATCCCCGTATTTTTTGAGAGAATTTCATAATGTCAAAAATTTATTTAGAATAAGTGAAATCACTAAGGACCAAATCAACTAGAAGTATTTTCCAATTTTCCTTGAACGAGTGTCTAATAAGTGAATCAACAATGGATTCTTTTAACAATTATTAATTAAAAACCCCCAAAACCTACTAGATTATTCTTTTAGTGTATCACTAATTGATAAGTCACATGAAAATGATTGTTAAATAATGGACATGAACTCCCAAAATTACCATCAATCCCGCACAAGGAATACAAATAAAGGTGTACATGAGGTTAAAATTTCCAAATAACCTTTACTAGAAAATAAAATTCGATAACTAACCTATATTTTGAGACAAATAATTATGAACTTGTTTAAAGATACAACACTCACCATACCCCTCATGTCATTCAACTATGTTATTATCTAAATAATTAGAATAAGAGATTCTTTCAAGTTAGAGATAATGAATGATTTGATTCCATGTTCCTAAGTTTGTCCTATAATAAACTAAATTGAAAACAAGTATATTTATAATTTCCCCCAATCATTTTAGAGTTGGGATCAAACCGACTCAAATTCCACAATCCAAACAAGATTTTTGAAATCTTTTTTATAGCCTTTTTGACCCCCATAATTTTAGTGATAAAGTAATCTACCATATAAAAACTTATAAAAAGTAAAATATAAAGAGACATTCATAAATGAAAATTTTGGAATGGTAATAGACCCTCAAAATATTCAATAAACCACATTTATCCCTCATGGACCAGAGTTGGTGTAACTAAAAGGACAATTTATCCGTCTCATGTAGAGTCTCAATAACCTAATGGATCTAGGCTCATGTAGAATTCATACTCAATGATTTTCTAACCCCAAATGACATGTTAGTTTTTTTAAATTAACGATTGGTAGAAGCTGGGAAGATTTTTATAGTTACCCCTGCAGAGATAAGTTAGAAGTGGACAACCCATGGTACTTGATGAATATATCCATGAAAAATAACATAAATAAGAATCTGTGAAGATACACCCAATGAATAAACGCTAGGGGAAATCCAAAATGGATGACCCAAATCAATCCCAACTTCGCATCCATATTTGAATTCAAGAACGCATGAAAACCATTGAATATTCCATAAAACTGGTGATCCTAGATGTGTTAAAAAAAGTATAATTAAATATCCATTCATTGGAGTCCATCCACATAATTCCATCCCATGAAAAAGTCACTAAAGACATGTGAACCATTTGAGAGATTATTTTTTCCAATTCATTTTGAAGCTTAAGAGAATCAATAAATGTAATTACTTCTACCATTTATTCTTATATAAATTCGAGAGAGCTTAATTCCACCCTAGTGGTTGTGCCACTAACCAATAAAGTAACTTCATTCCCAATAGGTGTTCTTTAATATTTCATGGTTAGTGTACATTGACTTATAATACCTGTCAACTTCTAAATTCTCCACATGGATGCATGAAAAGGAAGTTATTACTCTCGCATAGTTATATCTAGGTTTTTCAACAAGACTAATGCTAATGAAGGAACACATTCCTTGAATTTAGTGAGTAATTAGTGAATTCTGTAATGATATGTATTTTTCATGATGGTATAAATCATTAGTTTCATGATTTGAAACCATTTTCTAAACATGTAAAATATGTAATGTGGCCTAAAAAAGATCTGAGAACCATTTGAGACTTGTTCATATCAAGTTGTTCTAGAAAATAGTCTATGAAATCAAACCACGTGGTTAGTTCTAACAGTGTCACCCAGGTTGCATGTTCTATCTGAAAACAAGCAGTTGTAGACAAAGGAACTCGTATATTGAATGGATTTTCAAAAAATGCATGAGGCAAGTCACACATCCATTCAAATCTGTGGTGATTTTTGAGAGTATTATTTCACATAGTTGGCACAAGATTTGGGAAACCATGTTCCTTAACCATATGTGGTATGTTTTTAAGAAGTGGGTGTAGCACGGTTTTCACCTGGTTTTCCCAAACCGTGAAAAAAACCATGTGCCCCCATATATTGGGGATAATTTTCCATTTTACCCCTCTTTAATTTTTAAAAATATATATCATTTTCTTCTTCTTCCTCCATTGGTTGGCAGTGAATTTCTTCTTCATTAGTGTTCAAATATCCCATCTATTGGATCTATGATGAATCCTTCAACAATTATATATTTCTTAATCCCAAAAATGAATTGGATAGATCATGGTAAGGATTACCTCAATCACCCTTCCTATTTCATTTTTTGTTTAGAACTATAATTCTATTTAGGTGGAGGCTCATTATTCCACATTTGATGGTATTGAACCATTCCTTTGATATCTTCCAAAACTCTTTGAATTTTAGATTGATATCGAGTGAGGAATCATATATGGCCTTGAAGAAGGTGGTCACATCATTTTCCAATCAGGATCTTGCTATATATTTATTGTGTCATCATTCTATATGTCAACCTTTTCACAGAATTGAATTTATATTGATTCCTTCATGTTAAATTTATCTTTTCTCTTCAATAAATGTTTGTTGATGCTTTCTAGGTGGGCTAGAACTTCTACATACTTATTTGGTCACCCCATGGGTGGTCTAATTAGAATTGGACACATTGGCCAATTGGTTCAAATTTTCCAAAATTGAATTTTTTCATCGTCTTTATTTTTAAATGAATACACCCTTGATATATAAGGTTTTCATGTGACCTAAGGAACCTCTTTGGTTCTTACACCTTTTATATTTATAATTTCTCATGTGGGTGAATTCTTTGGTAAACATTTCATCTTCTAAACGACCCTTTGAGCCTTATGTATTATGTTTCCATATCTCAATGATTTGAATTAATGGGTTAAGGTGAATTGATTTTATAGGATTTATTATGAAATATGGTTCCATCCTATAAATTAATTGTCCATGACACATTCCCTTAATACTTGCGCCTTAGAAACATAATTGTCTTTCTTTAATTAATTAAATGGGATGGTTATGTTAAATGGTACTGATTACATGGAATGGTTATTTCATGATGGTTTACTTATTTTAATGAATTGAATGTGTTAAATGGAAATGTGATTCATTATTGGGATTTTGGTTTACTAATGAAAATAATGAGTGGTCCTTGCCTCAGGTATGGAATTATAAACATTTCCATGCATTTAATAACGATTAATAGAAATGTGTTAGAGGATTTTCTTTCTGTATTTTGTTATAAATTATTATTCAATGCTTGTGTATATATATTGAAAATATAAATGGATGGTAGGTAATCTCCAATTCAATTTACAATTATAGTGTTGCTTTATAGAGTCTACAAATCAATGGAATGGTACTCCTTGAGCATGTCACTATCACAACCCCTTATATCGGATGTGGAGTATGTAATCTTCCACTTGTGATGTGATATGTGCTTTGGGATTCAGGCGCCACGTACCATGATTAGAGTATTTCCATGGTGTCTCACTCTACATCCCAAGTGATGAAGTATTATATATATATATCATGATGTGGGTCATCTACCTTGTCACATGATCTTTTAGGCTCATTGTACATGATATAGATGACAGGGTTAAACCCTGATCCAATACAACAAAAGTATTCTAGGTATATGGCTATTAGGTGTCCGTATACACTTGGTTCATATAGGTGGATTCAATATGGAACTAATATATATATATATATATAATGTATTACTGTTTTTATACATAGTGATTTGATCAGATGGATATTCCACCCCCAAGATGAAGCAGGTTGACTGTCCTGGTAACCCTTAAGAACCTGGCAGGTGATTATGTATTTATTAAGAAGTTTTTTACATTACTTATTACACCAAGACACTATTTAGTTATGAAAAATACTAAAATTATATATATATATTGTCTATGATGGCTTAATGAGTTTTTTATCTCACACCCTACTCAGGATGCCTTTTGTACCAAAGAAAACAATCTTTCTGTACGTATTGATAAGGGAAAAGTCCAATCGTACATGTTGTTGACTACTTACCTAGTTAGAGTGTAGGAGTAGAGGATTAGGCTTAGTCTTGAGATGTTTATATGTCTATTTTGGACTTCAAATTGTTTTTTACTATTGTAAAGAACTCTTGCATCTACCAATTTATTTATTTATTATCAGCATTCCAAGAATACATGAATCAGAAACTACCCTTGAGGCGTTGATTATTATATTCAATTGTTTAGTTTATATATTCTAATAATTCCATATTTTGTTCTATATTTTCACTTACACATTTTTTTGATTTTGATTGTTTATATTTTTCTTCCACTTTTGATCATTATATATTGCATCCACTATAACACTCTGAAATGGGGGTTTATTCTCCCCACTATACCAACATTACAACCTCTCTTCTAGTTGGAAGCCTCTTGCATAAGGGGGTGAGCTTGAGACCATGTGACCCACTAACTCTGGGTTAAACTTATGTTTTTCCTGAGTTGGAAAGTTACAATGTATATCCAGATTGGTTCATTTATTTGTATTCTATTTGGATGAAATAGATTGTAAACATGGAGTGCTATGAACTTGGTCACAAGTCATGCATATAAATTATGAACCCATCTTCAGTGTAAATTAAAATTTACTTGACTTATAATTGTTATTATTATTTTTCATATTAATATTGATATCATTTCACTGTTGGTTAACCCACATGGTTTTTTATGTTATTTATATTGATGTTATTGAATATATGATTTAATCACAATCACTCAATGAAATGTGGGAAATTCATTTGATCAGGCATAATCCATGTCATAATAGGAAGAATATACCAGGAATATTTCCAATCCATATTTATTTGTTGAAATAATTTTCCTATGTCATATTTATTGTGCATTGATATGTATTTAATTGTGCTGACACTTCTATTTGAGTTTGTAAAACATAATTTAAACATAATGTTCCAGCCACATCCTCACAATATTTTCCTAAATAAGTTGAAGAATACATCCTAAGCAGTCAATTATGCCAGGTTGAGCTATGGAACATTGGTCGCATGAGATTGAACATGTAATGGTGCGATTCAACTGGATGTTATGTTTTTCTTCAAAATGAGAATGGAACCTTGTGGACTAGGAATTGGAAAACCATATGACTCAACCATCATTAATTTGCTTTGAACATTTTAACAAGCACGAATTCAAAATTTATATGAATTTTAAATAAATATCAACCATCAAGTACAATTCTGATACAAAGACTTAGACCCTAACTCATCCTTAGTCGTGGGTAGTGGGTATCTCTTCCATCTTGTTTCATATTATGATATTTTACAATACCCAGATCATGATTTTAAAGAATTCATAGGGGTACAATCTATCTATAAGAAGTATCTACACCTATCCTAGTTTAATATCTTAAGTTTTATACTTTTTTAAATATTTTCAGAGGTGTGTGATGGAATTTCAGTGTCATGCAACAATGATATTCTATGGTCACATGCCCTGAAGTTGTTAATGATCATGTTCCTGAGGTGGAGGGTCGTGAGCTGCCATTGATTCCTCCTATATAGAATCCAATGGGCCTTCTTCCTATTCCAATTATTGGTACTTATTACCAATTCATAGAGGGATTTATTCATATTCAATAATCAGCGCAAGGTGTAGTTTGACCATCCCCATGTATAGTGGAGATGACTAGAAAGTTTCAGCTGCAGCAGCCCCCCAACATTTCAAGTTTCTGATGACCACATTCTGTAGAGTCTTGGATCAAGTATATCCTTTTTAAATTTTAGAATTTGGAGAAACCTCCAGAGTAGAGGGTGAAGCTTCAAGCTAACATATTATGAAATTCTTCCAAGTAGTGGTGGGACATGTTCACTCATGATGGTCAATATCATGATATGACATTGGATGGATTTCAGTCCATCTTCTGTGTATATTTATTTTCCCCAAATTTGAGGTATGTAAAATCAATAGAATTAATGAAACTACATTAGGTAATCATGTTGATTAAGGAATACACTACCCATTTGTTAGGCTCATCGTGCATAGATTTTTCTTATCTGAAATTGATATAGGAATCCTAGAAATGTTGTGTCTTAGTGTCCATGGGATCCATTCAATTGCAAAAGTTATAAAAGGATGGGTCATCTGAAGCATTTCTATAGTACTTTCCATATAGTCCCAAGTGAGTGGGGATATGAACCTACACATCATTCAAATGTGGGTTCAGCTAGATCATTATTGGATGACAACTAGAATTCCACATGGTGATTAGGAAAAGGTGTCTATCAATGAAGATATAGTTTGAATTGTGATTCTCTACACCAGTAGAGTAGGATTGCTCAGGGTAGTCAGATAGTTTCTTAGGGATAAGGTATGGGCTAGTTTCATGTAGTCATGCCTATACTGTAGAAGCCAAGTGCTAGACCTTCTAGTATATGAGGTACTGTTCTAGTTTCCTCCACATTAGGGTCAACTTTATTTGAAATAAGATCATCTCACTTGTTTTATCTATTAATATAATGAGAATTTTGGGCCTTGATATTGAGTACTATCATAGTATTATGACTATAGATACATTATTAACAACCTAATCAAAGGGAATTCACTATTGTATTGATTATCCCTCTAACAGATGTGATTTCCTTTTTCTAAGGAATATTTACATCCTCCACATTCAAGGATTTGATGTATTCATCCGGAAGGACTGGTCAGTTACCTCTTAAGACCATATTGAATAGTATTATTAAAGGGTGATGTTTACATCTCTAGAGATAATTAGATGAGTTCATAAGGGTGAATGGGATATCAAAGCTTCACAATCAGGACATAAGCATCAGGGGGTGGGTAATTTGAAATCACATATCTTCAGTCTTCTCCTCGATGATCAGAAGTTACAACCCTATGTTTTCCTCCTTTAGTGGTTCATTTCAAACACATTTTTCATGATGATTTCGCTGGTTTGACTTCAGTGTTAGAGGTAGAGCTTACTATTTAGTTAGTTCAAGGTGTAGTACCAATGACCATTACTCCTTATAAGATAGACCTCAGGAGCTTATGGACCTAAAGATACAATTAGGGGATCTTGAAGCTAATGTATTTATACACCCCAGCACTCCTCCTTGGGGTTCACCAGTTCTTTTTTTAAAGAAGACATATGGTACCCTTTGACATTGCATTGATTTATATCATTTGAATCAACTCACAATAAAGATTCTATATCCACTGTCTAGAATAGATGACCTATTTGATCAAATTTACAGATCCAAAGTGTTTTCAAAGATATATTTTCAGTTGGGATATCATTCAGTGAATTTCATGACTTTATACATACCTCACTAGTCCTTTAGGAAATGTTATGACCTATACAAGTACTTGGTTATGCTTTTCGGACTCATGAACAAACCTACTATCTTCATGTATCTTATGAATTGGGTGTTCATCCCATATCTTTATTCATTCATGGTAGTCTTTATTACTGATATCTTGGTGTATTAACTCTCTAGACCCGACCATTCATCACATCTTGAGATAATGCTGAATAAACTAAGAGATAACAAGCTCCATGTTATGCCTAGTAAATGCCACTTCTAGATTGACAAATTCTACTTCGTTGGTCATAATATCTTAGAGTCATGAGTTTTAGTAGTCTCAAATAAATTAATAGTTGTAGTTTCGTGGTGTCATTTGAAGAAAATATTTGATATCTAGTGTTTATGAGGGATTTATGGATATTATAGACACTTCATCCACGATTTCTCATGATTTACATCATTTCTTATAGGTTTCGTAATGAAGGGTGTGAAATTTGAAGGGTCATAATCATAGGAATTAGCCTTTCATGAATTTAAGGGCATTATGATTTCCAAACTAAAATTGTATATTCCAGTGTTATGAAGGATCTACATTGTATTCAATTACTCTTATGGTATTAAGGATGGATCCATTCTGATGTAGGTTGAGTGAGTCATCGCGGATGGGTCTTGTCTATTGAGGCTTTGCAAGCAGAATGACCTGACACAAAATCTTGAGCTCATTGTTATTGTTCTTGCCTTATGTCGTTGGATAAATAATCTACATGGAGAGAGTTTTATGGTATTACATAAACAAATAAACCTCAAGTACCACATTACATAGTAGGATCTTAATCTCAGACAGCACATTTGACATATACTCTTATGGATCAAATAGTAATGTAGTTATATGATTCTAAAGTCCTTGTTCTAAGGGAAAACTTTTTAGTTGATGTTACATCTTCTGGTTGGACTATGTATAGTGATGAAACCTTATTGTCCCATGGGAATGTATGGGTCCCAGCAGACATCAGAGAGGATCAGATAAATGAATTTCATTTCTTAACATGGGAGGTTTAGACTGGTGTCACTAAAATGTATCGATATATACGAGGATATTATTGGTTGCCTAGTATGATACATGATATTTCTAGATTCATCACACACTGTTCCACCTATCAGTTGGTTATGTTAGAACATCAGTGACTAGTAGGGATTCATCAGCAATTTTCTATTCTTGATTGGAAATGGGATGGTGTTTCTATGTCTTTCATGACCAGTATACCTAGAACACATAATGGAAATGATAGGGTTTGGGTTGATTTTGATAATTTTATAAAGATTACACACTTCAAAAAATTTTATTAGACCTGTTTGATAGGTGAAATAGGATGTTTGTACATCATAGTGTTCGTACATCTTTTTAGAGCTCCTCATTCTATTGTTCCTAATAGATTTTACCTTTTCACATCACTATTTGGAAAGGGTTTGCAGATGGAATTAAGTATGTAGGTATTTCGGAGCATGAACAATCACCTGAACACTAATGTATATACGGAGTATAGAATTTAGGTTTTGGAGGATGTTCTCCAAGAATGAATCCTTCATTTTAGAAATTCTTTGGAGAAATAAATTCATTTCATCATGTTTTATAATAACAATAAATTTTAGTCTACCGTAGAGATAGATTGCTCTGAAGCCTTATATGGTAGGCCTTTCCACTCACCTATCTGCTAGCTTAACTAGGGGATGAAGTAATTCTTGGACCAAATATCATGCTAGGGACTACAAATCAAGTCCATCTAATTAGAATTTTCATGTTGATATCCCTGTCCAGACAGTTTTTTAATGCCTACTGATGTTTGAAACCTCGGTATTTTTATGCCAAAGATTGGGTTTTCATGAGAGTCTCACTGAGGATAGGTCATAGAAATATTAAGATGTATGTTAAGCTATCACCAAGGATGGTTGAAACCATCTAGGTTTTGTAATGTATTAGACCAGTGGTATTCAAGTTGGCGCTTCATCAAATATCGCACTTCATGCATGATCTCTTTCATGTATCTTAGCTTAACCAATATTATCGAGACCTAGAATATGTATTTCAAAAAAATGAGTTCAAATTTGATATGGATGCTTCTTTAAAGGATTATCCTGTTCATTTAGTGAATAAAATAATGATGATACTCCGAGGTAGTTCTGTTCCATTGGTCATGTTTTATGGTAGGACAGATAGGTATAGGATGAGACCTAATAGTAGGAAGTTGATATACGATCACTGTGGCCATAACCCTTTTCTGAAAGTATCTCCTTAACATAAGAAGGAAAAATTAGGTATGAGTTAGTATTAAACTAGTAGGTTGTAATGATTTTTCTTTTCATGATGGTGCGTATCATTTTTTTCAATTTGAAACCTTTTTTAAATCATGTTAAAACTGTACTAAGGTATAAGGAAGGTGTAAGGGGTGTTCAAGGCTTGTTTAGATCTCAAAGTTAAAAAAAATAAGCTAATATACTATGTCGTATGGTTAGATATAATCATGATAACAAAGACAACATGTTCATATGAAATGGTGTGGTTGTAGGTAGAGGAATTAGTTGGTTTCACCGTTTATTTGAAACCATACGAGATAAGGCATACAACCGTGAAAATCAGATGTGTTTGTGGATAGTGGGATTTTGCATGGTTGGTGAACAGTTTCAAAAAACCATGGAATGTATTTTCGTAAGTACTTTCTATAGCAGAGTTTTTACATGTTATGATTAAACCGTGTGAAAAAACATTGTGACCCCTTATTTTGGGATTAATTTACCATTTTATCCCTCTTTAACTCTTAAAACCTTCTTTCATTTTCCCCTTTATCCAGGGGTTGGAAGTGGATCTCTACTCCCATAATATTCAAATCTCCACCTCAATGGATCTTTGTTAATTCCTAAATCTACTTTATATTTACCTATCTTTCAAAGGAATTTGATAGAATGAGGTAATTCTAACCTCACTGACCCTTCACATTCCAGTTTTTGTTCGTATCCATCATCTTATTTAGGTGTAGGAATATTTTCATAATTTTTAGGGAATTGGAACATTTCTCATATATCACCCCACATGCTTTAAATTCAATGATGATATCTTCTGGGTAATATTATACAACCATTAGGTAGGTGGTCACAACATTTTCTCATCGAGTTTTGGTTGTTTCATAATTATTTTGTCATTCCATATTCTGGCATTAACTGAGAATATATTTTATAATGATTCATTCATGTCTAATTGACCATTTTACCTTAATAAATTTCTATTGATCCATGGTATGTGGTCTACATCTTTCACATACTTATATGGTCATGCTCTGGGCGTTCCACTTAGAACTGGACATTTTGGCCAATTGGATCAAATTCCCCTTAAATCAATTTAGCCTTTGTCATGGTTTTTAAATGAAGCTACCCTAGATTAATTAGTATTATATTTGACCCAAGGAACATATTAGCTTCTTGGACCATTTATAGTTGGAATTTACAAAGTGGGGAATTTCTTTATTGAACATTTAATCTTCGAAATGACCCTTTGAGTCTTATGTATTGAGTTTCCAGGTCTCAATGAATATAATTAAATTGTTAGTGTGAATAGATTTTATCGGATGGCTTATGCATGACGGTTCCATCCTTTCAATGAATTAATAATAAGACCTTACTTTGACTCTTGAGCCTCAAAAATGAATTTTCAAGCATTAATGAATAAAAGGGGTTTTTTTGTTAAATGGATGTTATTTTATATAATGGATAATTATTGATGGTTTCATTATCTAAATGAATTGAATGAGTTAAATGGAAATGTGGTGCCTTATTGGGATTCAGTTTTACTAAGGACATGCATCGGAGCTCCATGCCTTACATATGGAATTATAAACATGGACATGCCTTTGACAATGTTTTATTAAAATGAATAAGAAGATTTTCCTTGTGTATTTTGACATAAATGATTATTCCATGATTTTTATATGGATTGATAAGAGGAATGGATGGAAGGTAATACCACATGCTAGTTATAATTATAATTTATCATTATAGAGGCTGTGACACAATGGTAAGGAACCTATCAAGAATTGAGCTATCACACTCCCTTACATCATGTGTGGAGTATGGAATCTCACCCTAGTGATATGAAATGGGCATTGGGACTTCTGTCCCACTTACCATGATTTGAGTGTTTCCATGAAATCTCACTCTGCATACCGACTGATGTAGTATGAAATCTCTCACTTTATCAGAATGTAGGGAATGTACCATATCACATTAGCTTTTAGGCTCATTAGATTGGATATTGATGCCTGAGTTATGCCCTAGTCTAATCCAATACTAGTATTCTGGGTATATGGACATAATGTGTCCGTACGAAATTGGGTCATATAGGTACATTCAATATAGAAGTAAACTATATATACATATTATGTATTTCTATTTTTATATATATAGTGACGTGATTAGATATATAATCCAGATAGAAGATCACTATGGTAGAACTTCTATGATTCCTTTAAGAACCTGAGGGCACGGTTATTTTTTATTCAGTATTTCTCCACATTCTTTCTTATACATGAAAACTATTTAGTATGAGCACTAATCAGATTACAATTAGACATCGTTAGTGATATCCTACTAATAATTGTGTCTCACACAATACTCAGGAAACCATTGGTACTCAGGAAGACTATATTTTGATAGTTATTGGTAAGATAAAAGTACATCATACTATTTGTTGAATTCTTACCTAGTTGGATCATAGGAGGAGGGGATCGAGCTTAGGCTCGAAATTCTTATATAGCAATTTTTTCTTTCTTATCTTTTTTGTAAGATTGTATTCCATATTATCAACATACCATGCATACAAGTATCTGAAACTAACTTTGAGGATTTGGTTGTTATATTCAGTTTTTCATTTTATATATTATGTTGGTTACTCTTTATGTTCTCTATTTGAGTTCTGTAGTTTATCGATTCTGATTGCTTATATTATTACTCCAATATTTATTTTCACCTATTTTATCCACTATGTTACTTTGTATTGAGGTTATTATTTCCACACTTTACCACCCTTACACCCTCACTACTAGTCTACAACCTTTGGAATATGTTGAGGTATGCTCTGAGGCCATGTGACCAACTAGCTCAAGGTTCATGTTATGTGGATCCCATGTTAGGAAATTACAAATTAAAACATCCTTGAATAAATAAAACAAAGACATGAGGGAAAAAAATTATACATAGTTTTTTTAATTACAAAGTTCTTATTGTGTGGAAACTGAAATGTTCGCTGATATAATAAGAATTGGAATAGCTTTTGAAACACCCAACCTGGATCAAGAATCTATTTTTGAAAATGATATTAATATTGATCTAATTTTTTGTGTTAAATGATTTAAATAAATTTATGAATTTTATTTTGATGATATAATCAAATATAAAACTAGTATTTATTACTTTCATGTAAGAGTATCAAACATTAAGAAATTTGGACTAAAATAATCATTACAAAACAACCATGAATTGGAACTTATGATGCTTCTATGAAACATTAGATATGAATTTTTAATAGGAAATGAGAATCATATAGTTACAATTTCCAAAATATTGTGAGCTTATTAAACAAAAACAATAACTAAATATTATAAAACATATTTTCAGGGCATCGTATTTATATTAGGAGACATCCTGAGGAAAAAACCTTCCACCTAAATGAAATATATTTTTATTCAAAATAGATCCAAACTACTGAGACAACCCTAAATTTGGATCTACTCTATGATTTAGCTGTAGTAAAAAGAAGGTTTAAAGAATTTAAGGAACTGGAATAATATAAACCATTTCATACATTCATGTGAGAGTCTCATTAAACATATTCCAATGATAAATAGATAATAAATTGTCAAAAAAGATAACAATGAGTTAGTTTATATAATAATTCATAATAGTATGAGGGACTATATAAATTACTAGAGGATGGACCATGTGACTATAAAAGACTATTTTTTCATATTCCTTCTCTAAAATATATTGGGTTGATTATCTAAGAGGGATCATTATTTATTCCTTGATGTATTTAATTATTTTTTGGGCTACAATTGTTCATGAAGAGTAAGAAAATACCTTCTTCAAATGTCACTTCAACATGATTTATTACTAGAGGAATAATTTCTATCTTTTTAATGATCTAGGTACCTTTCATCATGACATGATATTTAGTTTCAAATATATAATTGAAACCACCTTTAGGTATTTCTCTATGAGGCCACTGTGTATTGAACTTTTTTCAAAGTAGTTTATAATGTTTATAAAAGGTGCTAGAAAATATTTATTAATTAGAAAAATGTTTTAAATTTTGATAAATTCCATTTTATTATGGAATAGGGAAATGTTTTGTCTCATAGAATTTCAAAATATGGTATTTAACTACATATGTTGAAGGTTTATTTCATTTATATGGTACCTTAACCTACCACTGTGGGACACATCTTATCATGTCATGGCCATGTTATATTCTATAGAATTTTTATTATGGATTTTATTAAAATTAATTTTCCCCTAGATAAATTACTAAATAAAGAATCCTAGTTTAATTTTCCTGAGTCATACAAGACCTTTCTAAATATTGAACGAATTTTTGATGACTTTCCCCACAATCTATCCAAAAAATTAAAGTCACCCCTTTGAGATTCAATGTAGTGGCCCCAACAGATTTTTAGGGGGAATTCATTCAAAAAATAGTGATAGAATCCCAAAAGTGATAGCATAAAACTCATAAACCCTAGACACAACCCTGATTAATTTCAAAAGAATAGAGAATTTTCTTTTATATATTTTTGAATCTTTTGAGAAATTTCATTCTTTTATTTTTTGTAGTAGATTAAT
Source organism: Viscum album (assembly GCA_963277665.1). Taxonomy (NCBI): domain Eukaryota; kingdom Viridiplantae; phylum Streptophyta; class Magnoliopsida; order Santalales; family Viscaceae; genus Viscum; species Viscum album. The sequence continues at coordinate 413,998,438 of OY728132.1, forward strand.
TATTTATTAAAATAATATAGAATTGAGATATTTGATCAAGAATGATGATCCAAATCCCTTATTAGTTATATGGATAAACCTATTATCATAGTTTGACTACGAGATCAAGGATAAGTAGAAATTTTATAATATGGTGGTATATAATATAACCTAACTTCCCCATACTACCACGGTGGGACCAACCACTGACTCAAATTTCAATGATTCATTCAATGGTGGGAAATTTTACAAGATCACAAAAGTTCCTTGGTATGATTAAATAGTTAATTTTATAGGCACATTAAAGGTACCCTCATTCTTTTCTATACATGAAATTGGTAAACTAAAATTTTAATGAAAATATTATGTTTTAGAGGATCCATTTTTATGATAATTTTCTAATATTCAATTCATTAAGACATTTATCCATGGGGATGAAATGAAACATGTGATTTCATTCTTTATATACAATTATTTGAATATGATATTTTGGAACATAAAAATTAGTTATCAATTTTTTGGAAGTTGTATTTTTTGTCTTAAAATTCATAATGACTAGCATTAATTTTGAAAAAATATGTCCAACTACAAATTTACTGATGTGATTTCCTAAACACACGAAATTTCCTAAAAAACATTGATTTTTATGAAATATTTGATGTTTGGGAAATATATTTCATTATCTCCATTCAAGTTTAATTTTGATTTTCCAAAAAAAATTGAAGTAGACTATGTTTTCATGTACATTGAAAAAATGCCACTAGATCTAATAATTCAGAATAATTGATTGAGTTTCTAAATGAAATTTTTTTATATGTTTAGAATACCTTGATCTATAATAGAGGCCATGTAACCAAATTTTATTGCAAGCAAATAGAATACCTAATGAATAAATATGGAGTAAACCACAAATTCAAACACCGTAAAACCCATAAACACATAGAAAGTATGCAGTGTCCAACGTAAAAGTGTAAATAATTTTTTTTGATAATACTATATACTAGAATAAAGGACTGGTGTAAGAAATTAGAGGATGAATTAAGAGAATAATAAATTACCTAAAAAACCCCCACTAGGTTTTCTCACTACAAAATTATTAATGGTGAACATTGTCACATTCTTGTTGAGTTGTAGCACAAAGCCTACTGGACTGTTAAAGAGTGAGAGGTTTTGAAATTTTATAGTGGAGAAGAATCTATATATAGTTGATAATAGGTAGAAAATAAGGGTGAATATAAAAACTCACTATTATAAAAGGAGAAATATAAATCTTATCAAGATAAATTGATCCTGAAATGTAAATTTCAATCTAGAAAAAAGTGCTATTATTTTCTTTGTGGACAAGGTTTCTCCTTGGTAAGCTTCATTCCAATAAGATTAGGCCATATGATGTAATTAGATAATTTAATTTTGGTATAAATGAGATCAAATTTCATGGTTAAATATAGTCATTTATGTTGAATGGAAAACAAATTATGATGTATCATGAGGATTTTAGAAAAAAACCCCTTGGAGGAATCTGGAAACCTCCTTACTACTATTAAATAGAGAGTTGTTAGGTTGTATCTATCCATATTATTTTTATTTATTCTTACTTTATTTCCAACTATTTTCATTTAATAAATTCATGCTAGAATTTGATATGATTTTTGGCTAAACCATGTGTGGGGGATATAGAAATGGTTTTTTCAAATGTACATACCTCTTTTCTATTTTAAATTTTTGTCAATGTCTTATAAAAATATATAAAAAACCAAATCTATTTCGTGAATCATTAAAAATTAATTATATATTTTTTATATTTTTTGATTTTTAATTAAAATAATAAAAAGTACAAAATATATATTGTCTTCTAGAACCTTTACATAGCTTGTTACTTTGGATTTTTTTTCATAGCTTTATGGAATTTTTATTATAGGAAAATCTAAATACAATACATCCTACCTCATTTAAATACCATGCAGTTTTTTTGAGGATTCATTATGCACTAATATTATAAGAGATAAAATAATGCTGAGTGAATATGCCATAGTTTTCTTATACATACAGTCTTAGAACCATGGAAGGAAGAGTGAGTAAATTTTTTTTTGGAAAATTTTAATTTTAACAAGGGTCCACATGAATATAAAATTTAATCTGACATAATTTATACTATGTGAAAAAGTGTACCTCAGTGAGACAACTCAAAAGTAATTAATTTAATTACTTTAAATGTAGAGTAAAATGGGAAATTATTATCCCATGATGAATCTCTAAGACAATAGGATCTAAGTGTGTGAGTTCTATACCCATGTATATATTCAATAATTTCTGGTTTCATAGTGTCTCACACGTTCATGACTAAAAAAAATTAAAAAAAAAGTATAAATTCAAATTCAAAAGAAAAAATCACATAATTATCAAAAATAAATTTATTTTGGATAGGGGAATATTTAACCCTAGTGAAGGAGGCAATTTACTTATAAAAAAATATTTTAGATTTATTTATGAAGGGTAAATTTGTACATTATCATTAAAAAATTAGGAGAGAGGAATGAATATAATTTCTTGTTGTTAAGAATTTTATTGCGTTTAAATCTAAACTATTTAACACTTAGACTTAAAACACAAACAGAATTGAAATACGATGTTGGATTGATTCATAGGTGATGCAAGGTAATTTTTACAATGATGAATCCATGATTTTCTTTTTTCTCTAAAATTCCTATTTAGATTGAGGAAGGTTGAATCTATATGTTTTTATTTTCATAAAACTAAATTCAATGAGAAAAAATTTTTGTTGTGAAATAGTTTTAGTGTGGGGTACTAACCTGAGATGAAAATTTGTTCTTTTTATAATTTTTTTCAATTAAATTTCCCCATAATTAATTTAAATTAATGGAAAATCATTCATGTTTTATAATTATGTGAATGTAAAGACCCATAAATTTCATGGGAATATTTTATTTCATAATTAATGGGATTTTTATGAGATCACAAATATTGACGTCGCTTGATTCCAAGGCCCGGTGTCCAGGGAATCAATTTCTAATGTTTTTCTCAGGTGCGTTCAGTAAACATACGAGCGGGATTTTATAACTTTTGTACCAGAGCTCAGAATTGTAATTTGGGTGCATCGTTGAGCTCACAGCGTCAATGATTTCTTGGTGAGACATTAACCGCAGTTTCATTCTAAAGATAAAGGAAGTTAGATTTTGGGGTTTATAATTAAATTTAAAAAATATAAAGTTCAAACTTTATTTTTATTTATGGTGGTTAAAAGCTCTAAGAGGAGGTTAGTGGTGGGGCCACCACACCAAAACCTCCCATGAGAGGTTATGGTTGTGGGGCCCACCTGCACAGAACCTTCCTTGGGAGAATATCCTTGGTGGGGCCCACATGAACTTTAAACCCCCTTAAACTCCCCATAAAGGAGGATGAAACTCTTCACCTTTACCGATTAATTATTTGAGTCTACACAACCCTCATTAATTAGAAGGGTTGTCTCATTTAATTAATCACAACATTTTGAATTGTTGTGACAACAAATAATTGACGACATTTCCATCAATTATTTGGTTGGCATGCTTCTTAATTTATGTGGGGAGAATTATGGAGAGGAAAGAACTTGGAGGATCCATTTCACTCCAACGAAGAACATCAGACATCTTCCACCTTATTCCTTCTTCAACCGGGAAAAAAGAGGTAGCGTCGTCCTTGGAGAACACTGACGACGCCATCCTCGACTTTTTCCTTATTTGTAATGTCAACGGAATGATGTTCTCTTTCCTTCCTTCGTCAAAGATCATCGTCATACAAGGTAGGGGTTATTGAGTTGATTTGTTGTTCCCGTTCTAAGTCGTTGAACCTATGAGATGTGAATTGATGATTGATAATGCCATAACGAGGAGGGCTCGGACCGAACGAACACAACCAGAACATCCCCCTTTGTTGTTATCATTTTTTGACGATGGTGGTGACTCAACACTACCGATGGAGGAACAGACCGCGGAAAAAGAAACGGCGGCCGGTGACGGGCTGACCGTGATGGAACCGGTGGTGCAAGGCCGCCGATTTTCCAAGAGGGTGCGACACCACCGTGCCGCGTGGAAGGGATAAGTGGGCACGATGGGCCGCGGTAGAGGCAGGTAGTGCAGTCGTGCCTCGTGGAGGCCAGTAGAGGGCCACGACCATGGTGGTCCGTGGCGGAGGGGCACAACACCGTCACACCGTGCAGAGGTGTAGGGTCGCGGAAAGGGTGGGCTGCAGCGGAGGGGATCATTGTTGTCTCGCCGCACTTGGGGTGCGGAGCTGCTGGCCACTCGGCTAGTCGGGAGGAGAGGGACTCTGTCGGGTCCCGTGCCTCCTGGACCGGTGCCACCTGGCACCTGTTGGAGCTGCACCTGAATGAAAGAGCTGTTCGGGAAGCATGGGGTGCACGGCTTCCCCCTGGATGTGTCTTAGGCAGACCCCACGAGCCGCCGGGCCACCGGGCCGGTACACCCTCAGGTCGGTCCGCCCGTCCGGGCCGGACCTCCATCGGGTCGGGGACGCCCATAGGCAGGGCCGCCCTTCCGGGTCCGGCGCCAGAGGGTCGGGCCGCCCTCGGGCCAGGAAGCCCCCTCGGGCCGGGCCGCCCACATAGTTCGGGCCTCCCCCTCGGACCGAGTCAGACTCGCGGATCGAGTCGAACCCCGGTCCACACCTGGGACAGGCCGGGTCATTCTGACTTAGTCGGATTGGACCCGGACCCGCTTTGGCCTATTTACACCTTTTCACCCTTACCTTTGGCTATGAGTGTCCGATCGATGAACTGTCTACGGCGACAGAATGCTTTGAGTAAGACAATTATTTTTGCATACACCACTTGAGGTTTGGACATTGTTGGTATACAGTCGGGTTAGTTTGATCCTAAAATCCAACTGGGCCCCTGAAACAGAAATTCCAATAACTAACAGACCGGGCATCCGATTGACGCTTCGTCTATTGAGTTGAGATCCTTATGAAGAGGCAGACTTTTGGGATACTTCATTGTAGTACTTCCTGACAGTTGGAGTATCAACTAGTAGCTCATGGAGAGGATCCTCTGGGAGGCGAGCGTGCGTAGTGTGGAGACTGAGTAGCTGGATGAGACCTGGCAACTGCTGACTGATCGACTCGGAGTGTTTCGACTAGCCTAGTGGGAAGTGAATATGTTTGACGCAGCAGGCCCACAGTGGGGAGGGCTTCTGTGTGATGCAGAAGACCCATGGTACTCAATAGGAGGAGTACATCATCCGTCAATAAGGGGGAGAGCCTCTCTGTGAGCACGACAAACCCACAGTGGGGAGCGCCTCTGTGTGATGCAGCTGACCCACGGTACTTGATTGGAGAAGTACAATAATAGTCCAAGAACGTGGGAGGCACCTCTGTGTGACGCGGCAGGCCCACTGTACTCTATAGATAAGGAGTACACAATCAGCATGGATTCCGACAGTTTGACTGTGGATGTTACTTTCTACTACCCCAAGAACGAAATCCCGGTTTGAGCTGAGTTAATGACTTTTTTGTTTAGATCATGATTGAGATTTGTTACTATATAATGTAGTTATATGTATGACCGTATACCTAAGTAATGGTAATACATTGTTTCTTTACTTGGTGTTATCATTGATGGATATTATGGGACCTTGAGGGTATCGGGATCCCAAATGAGTATCGTTATACTAACCCCTTCACGGGTTATGCCCACACCTCATTGTGTTGGATGTAAATGACGGAAAATGAAGACGGAGGCCGAGGGTGCCAGGACTGGACGGTACCTGGAGGTGGACCTTACGACGAGTTGGTACACAGAGGAGTCTGACGTACATGGAGTTCGGAGGTGGCCATCTGTACCAACCCTTCAGGTAGGAACCCCAGAGGACGATTTAGGAGTGGCACATTACCTTTCAGTTGTTTGTCCCTTTTTCAGTTGTTCTTACTTTTAGTTGTACCTGTACTTTATTTTTGGGCTTGTATTTCCGTCCCCTTTTAATTTCCATCACATCTTCTTTATACAATATTCCTTAGTGTTTTGCTTTGAGTTGTGTACTCTATTTGTGTGTGTTTACTTATTATAAAGGAAATGCATTCACAGTTTTGTTATTTACACCTTTAGTGCTAGTCAGCAGCCCCTGGCCTATGGAAGGCGGTCTTGGGGTAGTCATGGCATGGGTCTAGAGGATGGGTCATGATAGTGAATTTATAATTTAATTATAAATTCAATCAAATAAATATTTTACATTCTTTATTTATTTAATTATTATCCAACTTTTCATGAATACGATCTCTTGATTTTTGAAATAAATTTATTATTTTATTTTAATAATGATTTTTATTGTTTAATTCTTTCTGAACATAATGTATCAGGCCCACATTTTAAAATTTAAAATTTAAATAAAAAAAATTTAGTTGAGAATTTTTGAATGTGCTTCTAAGGGATAAATTGGAAATTTGGTTTTATTTAAAAATTATGTATATGAATTTTGTTGATGAAATGATTTTTCATTTGAGAAATTTAATTATTTAAATTGATATAGAACATGGTTTCCTAAAATGACTTAATACAAATTAGTATTTTAATTATTCATTTTATGGGGTGTGAATGAGTAAGTAATTCAATTCCATATTTATTTTGGTTTATTTTGATAAAAAATTTGAAATTTATCTAAACATATCTTTCATTAAATCTCGATATTTTTATTAATTTTGTTGATTGGATGAATTTTTCAAAGAGAGTAAGTGATCAATCACTATAAATTGGTATAGTACTAAAGTGATCACATCATGAAAAAAATTTATTGACCACATGTTGTAAGTAATTTTATTTTAGTTCCCTCCTCTCTCTGACTATTCCCCTAACTTATGGTAGCCTAATATTCCACTGGGATTTCATCCATGCTACTGAAAATTAAGATGCTACAAGAAACATTTGATGTGTTAGGGAACATCCCATTCCAAATAGACCACTCCCATTTCACTCATAGTCAGTAAAGTGACATTAATCCCTCATTATAAAGAAAACATACCATCTTCATGATTAATTCCCATGTAACTACACCCTCTTAACGATGACTAATGATATTGGAATTTATGAACAAGCTACTTCAAGGCCCCATACTTTCCATGAAATATCATTCTTCACCAATAACAGAGATGATCAATTGGTTGAAAAACTCAAAGGGAACTAACTCATTTTAGTATCTGATGGAATAAATTGAGTGATGAAGGCAAATAAGGCACAAAACTAGAATTTTATTGATGAGTTGAATTTTTTTGGCATCTATTGAAGATTATACTAATAAATATTTGGTGCTCACCGAGGGTGATAAACTCAATGACATGTGAATCTGATCTATAACAATATTGAGCTCCATTAATTCTAACCATTTAACCAAAAATCAAAGGGGAAAACCCCAAAACACATCTGCTACATTAAACCTAAGAATATTCTATTGGTTATCATTGATAAAGGAAAGGTGAAATGTTGAAGTCGATACTCTCCTTGTTCCATTCATGTTAAATGATCATGAATAAAGAGTCCTTGGATTATCCCCATGTCACCACTTTTATGTTCATTTAATGTTGTATATGATATTCTTTATAAAATTCGAAAACATAGTTCTCACCCATCAAACCACACCTCTAAGAACCACCAATAAAGAAGGAATCCCACCATTAACCACACTTATATCCATATAACCTCATGAAAATTAACCTGAATCAATGGATGGATGATAATGATATTTTCATGGATAAAAGAACCTTATATCCTAAAAAAGACATAGAATAAGTCAAGGATGAAAACCATGGCGATTGGAAAAAAAATTAAAGGAGACTCTTAAAATGAATGGTCATCGAGATTTTAGAAGAAGAGGATATATGGTCCATATATGGATTTAGATCAAAAGTTTAAGATGAAATTATGGCCAACACTATCTTTTTCCGACGAGAAATAAGGCCCAATATTTTGAATCCCACATGTAAACATTAATACTAAATCTTACTTCTGAAAACAGAAAATCAACAACCCCAACATGTGCACTTATACTGATTTTCATATAATCTCAAAAAATTGATCATGACGTTCAAAAATATCATCATTCAACAAGGAATGTCTTCAAGATTTATTCTTAGAGGTACCTAGATTCATTGTTGGATTTTTTTTCAAGCTGGGATAATCTACAAAGATTCCCTAGACAAGTTCCATCCATGCAATTGTTGTACAAATTTTTTTGATCATCCAATGATGAAGATTTTACCATTCAAATTAAAAAATGATAACATTTACAAAGTCAACTGAAAGAGTTATAGGATACTTTGATTCTAAAAATATGAATTTAAAAATTTACTAAATAATTCCATGAATTAACTTCTAAACAAATAAATATTTACTAGTATTGATGATCTCTTTCTATCTCTGACAAAGTTCTTTAGAAATCAACTGATCAACTGGTGATCTTATTGTTTACCCATAATTTCATCATTTTACATTTTTTATTTAGTATTCATTGATTGTACACTAGCATAATAGTGGCTGAGAAAAGAATAAAATTCCCACACTAGTGATGAATTCTAGTTCCCAAAGAATACTATTATCTATTAAATTATATGGATGATTTTGAATCTATATCTTATAATATATTTCATTTTTTTTAAAAAAATTAAAACATTGAAAACATTATCACAATTTTCAAATATTTTAAACATTTTAATTATGTCATTTCTTATGATATTTAGCTCCGGGATGACGCAAGAGTTTTTGGTGCTATCTAATCACTATGATAGGTGAGGAAAGAGAATACAATAATTTTATATCTTATGTTGAAAACTATAATTGCAACGATATGGTAATCGGGGATATTTTCTTTTATTAGAGTGTTTTTAGGGAGTGAAATTCAATAATGATTTAGGTGTTCTCAAGTGAAATCCATAGTCCTAATTTACTGAATTTTACATGGTCATGAAATTTTTTTTATATTCCCCATGAATGGATACAGATTACTCCCAAAAAAAATTAAATTTGATTTTTAAAAACACTTTTCCTCTAAATATATTGCAAGACTAGCTTGGGATATTCTACGTGATAGAAATATGGTTATAGAAATCCTATAAAATTATTTATAACTCCACGTTAGTTGAAAGATAATGGTTGGTCATGAAATTTGAACTAGTAGTTCCATTATAAATAATGTAATGGAAGGCTATTCAGATTGAATATTATATTTATATATTTTTACATCTTGCAGAAATATTCTCATTTTATCGATTATCATTTCTTATTAATATGATGTAGCTTTTAAATTTCTTATTAAATATGTAAACATAAAAATTTTACACATATGTCAAGCTATTTAATTGCATATTACATGTTTAATATTTTATTCAACACTAGCACCATCCATTTAAATAAATAATTCAATATTAATCTTAAATTAAATAAATAAATAAATTGGTTTATCTTGAAATTTATCTAATTGTTGGTTAACATGGTGGATAATAAACAAAATATGACCACTGGGGAAAAACTCCATTAACCAAAACATGTTTTACCAACATCTTCTCACATATCCACCTATGTATCTCTAAGATTAGTTTCACCTGAGATCCATCTTGAACCACCTCCATTCACACGGCATATTCATCCATTACATAAAATTTTACTCAAGTGAAGGTGAGTATAACCAACTGAGTGATTACGAGTTTACATAAACTAAATGTACACCAATCAATCCCTTACATAATAGAGGAGTGGATTACATTCAAGCAATAATTTTATTCAATAATAATTAATGAATAACATATATAATTGAATTGAATTAAATGATACCCAATCCATACAAGGGTTAGTTTAAGCTCATGATAATCTACATACATTCAATGAACATTACTCTTACCACTAGTTTAAATTTATTTCAATTCATTGTTTTAATAATACCTAATCACATTGAATTAATACTATTAATTAATTAATAAATTAATTTCATCTCTTATAAATAGTAATCAAAATTACATCATCTTTAATTTAAAATAAATTTAATAATTTAATTTCATTTAAAAATTAATTAGTTCATAATTTTTATTTTTAGGTAAGATGAAAAAATAGTTTCTAATTCAATACAGAATTAATTGGGTACTATTTTGACAATTTCAACATGTTATGTATCCCTAATTAATACCACAATTAATTTTATTTCCATGTAATTTATGTTACATGTGTACAACCTATAATGAAATGCAGATCATTTAACCCTCTTAATTACACTTTTTGAATTAAAGACCATTCGCGGGTATCAATACTAAAACATATATGAATTAATTTTAACAGAATGTAAATAATTAAATCACCATCACATCATTTTGATTTAATAAACCCTTTCTCTATTAATCACATGACTATTAGGTCATGTGTTTTTAATGCATCACATGGGTCTTAATTATATGAACACCACATAATATGCACTTATCAAAATGATTCTGATATTTGAGTCTCGCATGCCTTGTAATAAATAAACAATTAATTTTTGACCATTCACATTATGTGGTTTATTTTTTGAAAATGGAATTGATACTCAACATGTACACCAGCTACACACTAGGTAATATGGAAATCCATGATCCATGTTATTATAGTTAACATGATGTGTGAATTAATTCACTTCCTTTTCACTTACATATTGATGATGTGGATTTCAGGACGTTTTTTCCTTCTTTAGTGTACTTTGATACAGAACCTATAATTGTGGGTTACACGTCGTATAGTCTTATGTTATCCTGCAAGAATTCATGGATCCTCATGAAGATATATATGAATGTTCTGATTTTATTTTTATTATAACCCATTATTCTTTATATAATTTCCAATTAAAAATTTTAAGAGAATATTTTGACTTTGAAATTTAGATAATGAATAATCCATAAAAAACAATCCTAAAAATTCTTTTATCGATCAGCAATTAATAAAAAAATTATAATTTAATATGTGGCCACTTTGATACCAGTTGATGGTTCGGAGTTATAACATATGTGGTCAGACCCATTCCTAAATAAATCTTCTATAAAATTCATTGAATTTATCCTCATAACTTGACAATTTGTGTTCCCTAATAATCAGAAGGCAAGATCATCACAATTTATATAAAATAAATTTTTCTAAAACCATAATTACCTCATTCCATAATTTTTACATCATTGATAATTATGAAGAATGTAAGAACACAGATATTATTTTCAGGTATGTTTCCCTTTTTCTGGTGTTTTTGAGAAAAAAGATGAGTTTTTTATAAATTTCTTAAGTACGCACCATGTACTATATAAGTACATGTCGTTTACTCAGTTACTGTAGGTAGTCGGTATGCTCTAACTTCTTCTAGGTCTTCTTTTCGTGATTGTTATTCTTTCTCAAGTTATCCATAATTGATTTTTTTGAGCATTTGGTAGATCTACGGTGTTCATGGGAGATTCAAGTCATGAGGATCTATTATATCAATATCATGACATCGAGTTATGTAGTTTGATCCTTTTTATTAATAGACTTTGAATTTTATGTGCAAAAGTGCCCAATCCCCTTGATCGGGGTATTGCGTGTTTACGGTTTTAGCCCTATTAATTTCCTGTTATGATTGTATGCTTGAGTATAAGTTAATTGAATGTGAATGGGGTTAATTTATATGATTTGGATATGTCTTCCCATGCATGTTTTTTATGACAGTTTGGTCTTTCTTAGCCTATTAGGCTACCTTGTTTTTTTCCCATGCCTAATATTGTAGGATGAAGTGTTTATTATCTGACATGTTGATGGGTTGTAGATTATTTAGCCAAGTATTTCTTGAGGGTTACTTTGGTTGCAATGTATTTCTGTGCCCGCTTGACTTACCCAGGGTCGTGAGAACCTGGTGTAGTGGACCATAGGGAGAATGGATGTGAGGGCTTCTCCAGATGGTTTATTCTTATTATTACGATGTGAGACCATAGGGGGAATTGACATAAGTTCTTCCTTAGAGTGTTTTTAGTTCATTTACATGGGAAACATGGGGAATGAAACATACGTGCTTCCGCAGAGCACCATTTAGTTACCGATACGAAACTATATTGGGAATTGGTAGTGAGTGCTTCCTTGGAGAGTCTGTGATAAATATGTACCATAGGGGTTACACTGTGTGTACTTCCTAGAGGTATGCTTGTGTTTTCTTGGTAGGACTAGAGGGGATTAGGATATGAGTACATCCTAGAGGGTCACATGTTTGTGATTATCTGCCTACATGATATGTGGTGTTTGAATGCTTTGAAAATGTAGGAATGCTTAATGTTGAGTACTTCCTTGTTTACTGTTTCTTTTGCTTATTTCTTACCCTATATATTCATTGACTAATTAAAACCTATCTATTGGTGGTTTCCAACTGGGATTTAGTCTCAAACCCTCTTGGGGTCATGCTTTTGGGCCCAAATAGATTATATTTTTGTAACTATTGATGAGGGAATGCACCCTTCTACTTCAGGTACTTGACTACATTGGAGCTGGATTGCATGGGACCAAGATGAGGCTTACAATGTTGAGGTGTTCATTAGTGTTTTATTTAATACTTTGGATTAGTACTATATTTCAGCATTGTTACATTTTGGGATTCTTTATTAGACATATGTATCATGCATGTTTATATATGTGCTCCAAATTCTTATTACTTTGTGTAATCTGCTGTTTACAATTGTATGCCATTATTAATACCTCAACTATTGTTATCTGTTTCTCCTACACAGTGTTTTTCTTCAAATGATGACATAGTTTCTCTATATCATTCCCATGTCCCTCACTGATAGTCATCATCCTATGGTGTTAGGGGAAATGCTCTTGAGGCCATGTGACTAACCGGGTACGTGGCACCTCTGGGCGGCTTCCAAAACCAGGACATTACAAAGTGGAATCAAAGGTGTTCTTTTCTCCTTGACATACTATTTGGATCCTCTAATCATGGATTAGATAAGAATAGGTACTTGGTAATAAGCTGTGGTCGAGAGTAGTTAACTTGTGTACAGGGAAAAGGCAATTTACCTCGTTATTGAAATTTTTCAATTTTTTCAATAACGACAGTTGACTTGATTTCACCATTGGGTGATTACCATGTTTTGTGCTATTATTGTTGATATTATTGAGGTTATATTTCTATTGCAACCCGATGAGATGATGGTATTCCATCTCATGCATTATATAGGCACTTATTAATGAAACATGTCATGCATTATGACTATGCCCTTTAGGTTGCATTAGCGATTGCATGTTGTTGTGATAGATGTTGTTCCAGATATGCATGTTGTTGTGATAGATGCCTTGATAATGTACCTACTTTTTGATAGGGTATTGTTTTGTGTAAGTTTTTGTTTGAATGAATTCCAAACTATGGTTCTTGAGGTGTTATGGGCCCTCATAGATTATAATTTGGTGGATCATTGCCTTTTTTTCTTGCATATGACATGTAATAGATGCCAATCATTGATTCGAGGGGTGTATCGGCCCTCATGAATCAAAATTTGGCACATTAATGTTTGTTTCAGTGTTTTCTAGGTCGCTGGAGTAGTTTCTGAAGCTTATTGTTTGGAAAAACCCAAAATACACGGTTTGTAGTATTGAATACATGCCATGTGTTCTTATATTTGGGAAGAAACTGTTTTTTAAGTACACACCCTGTACTCTATGTACATTCCATGTAGTCTCTAACTGGGTTGCTGGACATGTGGGTAGAGACACGGGGATGGGAAAATTTTTGGTGGGACACGCCTTGTACCATACGTACACGTCGTGTGTTTAGACCATACGTATCCCGTATGACTAACGTCAGGGATGGATAAAAACATAATAAATACATGCTATTTCAGTCTTGTGCACATTGTGTAGTGGAATCCCTAGAATATGGCCATGTAACTAACATCACAGGTCGGTGGAAATCCTTTAGAACACATCGTGTCCATATGGAACATGTTGTGTAGTGTGATTTGTGTATCCGGTCATGTCACTAACAACACGGGTCGGTGAATCTCATCTAGTACACATTATGTATAGCACAAAAATGTCGTGAAGTCCTGTTCTATGAGAATAATGTAGCTTAGTCATGTTGAATTACTCGCCCAGGGGAAGAGGATTTAGGTACACACTGTGTGTTAGGACAACACACTATGTGTTTGTGGTGCTACATGACCATTTTTGGCAGAAGTACATTCCCATGTGAAATTAATAAAGGAAGACACACGATATTTAAGTATACATGATGCGTATCTATGTTCTGTAAAACTTGAATGCTTTCTTTCTCATGTTACCTTCTTACCCTTCATGTTTTTAGTCCGTGATATTCTTGATTAAAGGTGTACATTTAACCTTACAAAGTCATGCCACAGATATGTCCTCTGATTTTACTCTAGTTCCAAGGTCGTGATCAGACACTAGACAAGGATGATCAAGGACTTCCCCCATATCCCCCAATTGTGCCAGTCTTGGAACTAGCCATCATTCCGGACACAGGTGCTGATTCAAAATTCCACAAGGGATTCATGAGGTTCATGCAGACCATAGGGGGAGTACCGCATCTTTCCCCTTCTATGGTAGAGCTAACGCATGGTTTCGAGCAGCAACATCCTTCCACCTTCATTGGGGAATGAGGACACTGGGCTATAGAGTCTTGGTTGGAATCCATGATTTCTATCTTCGATCATATGGGGACACATCTAGAGTGGAGGGTGAAACTCACTACTTACATGCTATAAGATTCCACCAATAGATAGTGGTATGTGATCTCACAGGTGGGATGACAGCAGGTTATGGCTTGGGATGAGTTCCATCGTTCCTTCAACGAATACTTCTAACTGGAGACCATGAGGTCCGACCGATCCCAAGATTTCATGAGTCTAGAGCATGTTACTCTTTCAGTTATGGATTATTGTTATCACTTCATAAAGTTACAGCACTTTACACTCATCCCAGGTGGTGATGAGTTATTCCTGCTAGGGAATTTTGAGGATTGTCTAAGGTGAAACATCTGATCACAGGTTAACATCTTCATTTTGACTTACCATACCCTATATAGTCAACCAAGCGCTAATCACAGAGTGAAATTTGAGGTATTCTGAAGTTGTGATCTAAGGGGGTTTGACATTCAGAGTTAGTATCCCTTCTACAGAGAGCAGGAAGCACCATAGATGGTCTTTGCGTGGTGATTCAAGAAGGAGAGACACTTCTAGTAGTAGGCAAGTGGTGTGATACTAGTGTGGGAAGAGAGGTCATATGGGGCAACATTTCTCGAGAGACCCAATAGAGTGCCGATATTATGGAAATATGGGTCATCTCTAGCACTTTTATCAGATCTTCTCACCAGCAGTTGGTGATAGGGGTTCTTCTATGAATCCTCATTTATGAGCACCACCACCAGTTTATGATCAGTCTGGGAACTAGAGTTCTTTCGACCGTTCAAGCTATGGTGGAGGTCGTAGCCGTCATAGTCAATTTCTATGATTTTAGGGACAACAAGTTGGATCAGCTCATAGTGGTCAGACATGGTGACAGGGCCGCGGTATAGGAAAAACTTTTTCATTGGATCAGATCCACCAGGAGAAGGATACCAGACCCTCTATAGTTCGAGGTACCATCCTAGTTGCCTCAGTTTTATCTTAATCTATTTTTGATACAGGGGATTCCAATAACATTATATCGGTAGCTATTGTGGAGATAATTGGGCTCTGTATCTTTTATTCTGCTGATATCATGATGTTTAACACTTCGTTGGGGACAGGAATGGTTGGTGTACATTAGTGTAAGGAGTGTCCTCTTGAGTTTGGTGGGTGTCACTTCTTATGGGATCTCTATGTTCTAGAGATTATATGCTATGGTTTCATTCTCGAAATGTATTGGTTAGTTCCCTTTATGGATGTTGTCGATTGTTATCATCATCGTGTGAGTTTCAGATAACCATAAGGAATATTGTTTCTTTATAAGGGAGAATGGAATGACAATGCAAATAGACTGGGACCCGAGCATCATGTGTTGGGAGGAGTTACAAACTAGATTGCTAGTCTATATTTGGATGACCATGGGACTTCACATATAGAATTTCCTCTAGTGGTGGATCATTTCATGGACATCTTTCTATAAGACTTTTTAGTTTTTCATCTACAGCGAGAGGTGTACTTTTATATCGAACATGTTCTAGGAGCGGCACTAGTGTGAATTCCTCTTTATAGGATGGCTACACCAGAGATACAAAAGATCAAGTAGCAGTTGAATGAGCTGTAGAAAAAGTGTTTTATCCGACCCAATACTTCTCATTGAGGTTCGCCTATCCGGTTTGTGAAGATGGCGGATAGTACCCTCTGACTTTGTGTGGATTATCCGTAGTTGAATTAGTTGACAGTCATGAACTGATATCCCTTGATGAGGATTGATGATATCTTTGATTAACATTGAGGAGACCATGTGTTCTCGAAGATTGAATTGAGATCCGATTATCATTTATTGTGTGTTATACCATCAGACGTACCTCTTAAAGATTTTCAAAGTAGGTATGGTCTGTTCAATTATGTATTTATGTCGTTCGGTCTCACGAATACACCTGCAGTTTTCATGGCACTGATGAACCGAGTGTTCCAACCATACTTGAATTCATTCATGGTAGACTTCGCAAATGATATCTTGGTGTACTATCACACTCTACATGACCATGCCACACATCTGGAGACCATTTTGAGTATACTATGAGAGAATCAGTTATATGTTGTGCTCTCATAATTTTACTTTTGGATGGACCTAATTCACAGCTTGGGTCTTGTTTTCTCAGAGATAGAAGTATCAGTAGACCCAGGAAAAGTGATTGCAATAGTTTCTCGGGAGTAGCTGAAGAATGTATTTGAGGTACGAAGTTTTCTATGGCTAGATAGTTACTACAAACATTTCATACAGGACTTTTCACACTTAGAAACACCACTGGCATGCCTGACTAAGAAGGGTGAAAAGATCTTGTGGTCATATTCTTATGAGTTATCCTTTCATGAGTTGAAAGGGAGGTTGACTTCAGAAACAATACTATTTTTTCCAAAGCTGGGAAAAATATATACCATATACTATGATGCATTAGGTATTAGGCTTGGAGTAGTGATTATGCAGGGAGAAGGGGTGGTTGCATATGGGACCCAGCCATTGAGGCCAAATGAGAGGAACTACCAGACACACAATATAGAGTTAGCTATAGTTGATCATGATTTTCAATATTGGAAACACTACCTATTTGGATATCATATTTTCATTTTCACCAAACACAAATTTTTCAAGTATATATTCAATAAGTGTGACCTAAATTTGAGATAGTGATGGAGGGTTAAGTACCATCAGCCATTTGAATTTGAGCTTGCCTACATGCCTCGGAAGGGAAATGCAGTGGCTGATGCATTGAGAAGGAGGACTCAAATATAGGCCGTTCAAGAGGCTAGCAGTGAGTGGCAGCTTAGGTCTCAATTCCCTCAGATGAATTTGGAGGTGAATGACAGACAGGGGAAGACGTTTCTTTCTTCTATAGCTATTACCTCAACTTTTCTTCACAAAGTGTGAATGAGGCATCTATCAAATTCTAAATGCCTACTCCTCCCAGAAAGTGTGTCAGAAGAGGACCGTATTCCAGGATGGACCACAGGCAAGGATGGGAACATTGGTTTTCATGGGTGTGTATGGGTGTAAGATGACATATGTGAGGAGCTGATGCGGGACTTTCACTGGTCAGTTTGGGCAGTTCATCATGGTGTCACCAAGATGTATCATGATCTAAATCGGTAGTATTAGTGGCCATGTATGATCAGAGATATTGCTAGTTTTGTAGTGAGGTGTTCCACCTTCCAGCAGGTGAAGGTAGAGCACTAGTGACTAGCATGTCTTTAGCAGCAGTTTACCATTCCCAAGTGGAAGTGGAATTATGTCGCGATGAATTTCATGAGAGGTATACCAAGTTCACCTTAATAGAATGATGTAGTGAGGGTTGTCATTAGCAGACTCATAGATGTTTCTCAATTCTTTCTGATCAAGTAGAATTTCAGTGTTGATTAGCTGGGAAGACTGTACATCCGAGAGATTGTAATTTTACATGGAGTTCCACACTCCATTGTTTCAGACAGGGGTACAAGTTTTACTTCATGGGACCGGAAAGGGCTACATAAGACATTGGGCACATAGTTACTTTTGATTACAGCTTACCATCCCTAGATAGATGGCCAGTCAGAGAATACGATTCCGGTGCGTAGAGACATTCTGCGAGCATGTGTCCAGGATATTGGAGGTTCATGGGAGAAAAACATACCTCTTATGGAGTTTTCCTACAATAATTGATTTCAAGAAACTATTCAGATGGCACTTTATGATTCGTTTTATGGTAGTCCATGTGAATAACCCTTACATTAATAAGAGACAAGAGAGGCACCTATGAAGGGACTACATCTTGTCCAGGAGACCATAGAGTTGATAGACTTGATTTAGAAGAGGATGGGTACTACACAGTCTCGACAGATGTCTTATGATGATCAGCAGAGATGACCTCTGGAGTTTGAGGTCAGGGATCATGTTTTCCTATATGTTACACTAAGGTTGGGTAAGATGAGGATTCAGAGACAGCGTAAGCTTTCGCCGAGGTACGTCGGGTTGTTTGAGGTTTTGGATAGAGTCAGGCCGTTTTCTTATCAGCTATAGTTACCTTAGTGGTACCAACATATGTACAACATCTTTCATGTTTCTCGGCATCAACGTTACTTATTAGACCCATCTCATGTACTTCAACAAAAAGAGGTTGAGTGGGAGGTGGACGCCTCATTTGAGGAGCATCCTATCCGGATTTTTGATCTCATTATGAAGGTTCTATATGGATGGTCTGTTTTAATAGTACGAGTGCTATGACAACATGAGCGAGTAAAAGATGAGACTTGGGAGAGGGAGACCGATGTATGATCACATTGGTTGGAGATGTTTGAGGATTGTTCTTCTATACCGCTTTTCTAGGGAAATTTAGGGACAATTTTCATTAAGTGGGGATGTTTTTAAGAACCTGGATCTTTTTATCAGGTATGTTTTCCTTTTGCTAGTGTTTTTTAGGAAAAAGGGGAGTTTTCTGAAAATTTCGTAACTATACGCCATGTACTTTATAAGTAAACATCATGTACCCAGTTAACACATGTAGCTAGGTGTTGGCTGTGTCATGGCCATGCACACTACCATGTGTGGTGACCTAGAGACCTCCTAATTCCGGGGCTAGTAAGGGAAAGTACACATTGTGTACTTCTAAATTACATACCGTGAACTTTCTTTTTTTTCCCTTAAACGTACTGGGGTGCGTCTGACAGAATGAATTGTCTTCTTTTCAGTCTATATCATCCGAGAGAGACCGTACAACTGGGATACTTCCTTGATCCCCCAATCGAGCATCCATTCTCTGGATCGACCACCGTCGATTGCGTTGGGATTGCCTCGATAAGCTCTTCATTCTTCTGAAGATTCATTCACTAATTCTTTATCTTTATCAATTTATCCCCAGTTGAGTGTTTTGATAGTTTTTCTAGATCTACGGTGTTCATGAGCGATTCAAGGCTTTTGGTTCTAGTATATCGATCTCACGATGATGATGTAGGTGTTTTGTGCATTTCCATAGATAGTCTTTGAATTTTATGTTCAAAAGTTCCTAATACACTTGATCGGGGTATTTTGTTTTTACGGTTTTAGCCCTCTTAATTGCCTTCTATGCTTGTATTATTGAGTAGTGGGTAATTGAATGTGAATATGTTTAACTTCTATGATTTGTAAGTGTTTTCCCATGCACGGTTTTTTTATGACTATTTGGTCTTCCTTAGCCTGTTAGGCTGCCTTGTTGGTTTCCCATGCCTAGTATTGTAGGATGAAGTGTTTATTATCTGACATGTTGTTGTCTTGTAGACTATTTATCCATGTCTTTCATGAGGTTTAAATTGGCCTCTACTTATTTTTGTGCCCGTTTCACTTACCTAGTGTCATGAGATCCTAGTGTAGTGTACCATAGGGAGAATGGACGTTAGGGCTTTTCGAGATGGTCTGTTTTTATTGTTACGATGTGAGACAACTGAGGGGATTGTTGTAAGTGACTCCTCAGAGTGTTTTTAGTTCCTTAACACATCCCATAGGGGGAATGAGACATCAGTTCTTCACTAAATCACCTTTTAGTTACCAATATGAGACTACATGGGGAATTGATGGTGAGTACTTCCTCAGAGAGACTGTGTTAATGCTGAACCAGAGGGGTTAGACTATGTGTACTTCCCAGTGGGTTACTTATGTTTTATAGGTAGGAAAAGTGAGGATTAGGCTGTGAGTACATCCCAAATGGTCACCTATTTGTGATTATCTCCTTACTTGACATGTGGTGATTGAATGTTTTGAAACTATAGGAATGCTTATTGTTGACTACTTCCTTGTTTACGGCTTCTTTTGCTTATTTCTTTCCATATATATTCATTGACTGTTAGGAGCAGATCTCATGGTGGTTTTCTACTTGGATTTAGTCTCACACACAGTTTGGGTCCTGTTTTTGGGCCCAAAATGTTTATATTTTTGCAGTCATAGATAAGGTCAACCACCCTTCTACATCAAGTAATTGACTACTTTGGAGCTGGAGAGCAGGGGACAAGGTGAGGATTTCCATGCTGAGGATTTGTCTACTTTTTTCTTTCGTAGTCCGGATTAGTACTTTATTTCATCATTGTGATGTGTTGGGATACTTTCCTAGACATATGTATCAAACATATTTATATATGTTCTCCTGCTTCTTATTACTTTCAGTCTTCCACAAATTATTGTTGTATGCCATTATTACTACATCTGCCATTGTTATATGTTTCTCTTTCACTACGTTACTCTGCCAATGTGTGAATTTTTTGCCCACTATCATACCCAAGGCCCTCGATGTTAGTCGGTAGCCTCTGGAATTAGGGGAAATTCATTTGAGGTAATGTGACCAACCTTGTACGGGACGCCTTGGGGTAGCTTCCGAAAACGGGATGTTACAATGAATCTCTTGTTGTGTGATCATTTCATTAGAAGATTCTTGTGTATAATTTCTCTAATTTTTATCCACACTTTCCTGATATAATTGGGCTTATATAGAGATGGGGTAAAAATAATAATATTTATACCTATTCTGTTATTTTTTTTAAAATCCTTGATGAATCCCATATAATAATAATAATAATAATAATATTCACTTCACAAGTTATAAAATCATTGTAAAAATTAATATCATTTTTATTAAATAAATAATTTAATTGTATTTAAATAATATTTATTATATCATTTTTTATCACGACATTATGTCGGACCCCGTACACCTTAATATTTATCTGATCACAACTATAAAACACTTGAGTAGTGATATAAATATCGACACGGTATTAATTGATAAATAATTAAATACTTAACCAACATATATTCTTTCAAATAATAGGTGACTGAGTATTCTAAAATCAACCATAAACATGAATAAATATTATTTCTTAATGTAGAGAATGATATTATATTCTACCACTAAACTTGTTTATAATTTAACCATAGTATTGAATACATTTAGTGTGTGTCCCTCTAACCCCTTTCTCAGTGGCATGAGGTCGTAACTATTAAATTATAAGGATAGAATCTAGAAACATGCTACGACACCCATATAGAATATATTTAGTTCCATAATTACATTCAACCTCTTATTAACTTTGGCAATGTGATGTAATCCAATTTTTATGATATCTCTCTTCAATTATAACACCAAAGTCATGTCATAAACCTTTGGGATGAACTCTATTTCCTTTAAATTCTTGGATGAATATACAAACAAACCACCATGTCTATATACATAACTATACTATTCCATTCCATTAAGTGGCATGAGATATTGACTTCCAATGGAAGGAACAAATCCTTTCTCACTCTATCCATTAATACAATATCCCTACAGACATACCCAATGTATCAAACTTCACCATGAACATATGTATCAAGGGATTTTTTAATATATCATATAATGTGGGTCATGATATGAATTTATTGTTATTTTAAAGTCAAAGGGTTATTACCCATGCTCGTAGATATTAACATACAATGACACATAATGTATGGGGTTTTCCTATTGGTGATTTTGTTGTCATAACCTCAATAATAGAAGATTGTCAAGAGAGAACACCATGCAAAGGTGTCTTAATTTGTTATGAACCTCCAACCCCAAATATATTTTATTTTCTCTTTACCATTTGAAAATATCATATATCTGTAGAACATAGTTTTGATCTATACTCTCGTAGCATCTTTATCATCTCATCAGAGTGGGTAAGTTCTATGTACATTTGATGAAACAAGTATACAATGACATTATCACATACTCTATCCCATAGAATAATGATCAATATGTGATAATATAAATTATATTAAAGAACCTTGAATATATAGTGTGATCAAATGTATATAGTAGTTTTTTTAGTAATCTAACTCTAACAATAATTCCTATATATTCTTTGAAATACCCATTATGAAACCCAATAAATTCACGGATGACCTTTCAAATTCCATCTTGATGTTAGTTGAATTTCCTTTTTGAAACTGGTATGATGAAAGAAGGTTTTTTAATATAAATTAAATAATAATAAATGTTATTCTAATAAATATAATAATAAAGAAATATACACAAAATAATGATATCATTTTTTAATTCATTATCTACGAATGTAGATGGAACATTACAATAATTACATATGATGAAATATCATAATGGTTATGTTATTTCAATGAAATTTAATTAGATTTAAAAACCACTATTATCACATGATGATGATTAGATAACATATACACGTCCTTTATTTAGATAATATGCATGCGTAAATGTTCCAAGAACCAACATAAAGATTTAAATTTCTATTTCTCATCAATTTTGAATGGAAGTCGGAAACGAGCATGATTACTTTACTATGAGGAAATAATGATTAGGTCACCTGTATAATTTCCATAATGAAAAGTATCATCCACGAAATAGATTTTGTTACTATATGAAGATGTTACTATTCATGATCTGAATTTTCAAAATATCCTATGTAAATTTACCTTCAATCTATCAACCTGATTAATCTGAGATACATAAAAAAATTAAATTTATAATTGAATCGATTATTTATAGTCAAGAATCCCATTAGGCTTGGAAAAATTGTTTTTGAGTCATCTAAATTTTTATATGCTTTCCTACGATACTCTTTCTTATCCATCCATGCATTATGATAGGATATCTAGTGTTTGAAATACTGTTGAATTCATTAATGGATGACAAATATAGAAACATCTAGAAATGTTGGTATCCTATCATCAATAATTGTAGATATAAATTATAATTTTTATGTATATTGATCAATTGATAGGAATGGGTTGACACAAGTATTTATATATTCATACATAGTTATATTGTAACATGATTTTTTTATCAAATATTGTCCATAATAGAAATTTAAATTCTAGCACATATTTTACACACATAATTAAATACTTTTCTTATTTTATCTCATTAGATATGTGTGAAAAATATTATCAGATTTTATATTCTTAATCATATTTTTGTGAAATTTTACTTTTTAACTTTCATAAAACATATAATGTGATTCATATCGGCATAGATGAGGTACCTATGATTCTTTGTAATTCCATACTCAATGTAATGATGTTTTGACCAAATGAAATGTACTAGACAGTTTCTTTAAAAATGATGTCAATAACGGAGGGTAATTTATAATTCCCTTTTATTAGCTGCAGAAAATATATACCTCTAAGGGATGTTTAACCACATGTTACATGTGTAACACAAAACCCATCACATCATTAGATACATCCTCTTGAGTGAAATTTTCTATTCATTAAATTTGATGTCCCTAAAGGGATTTATCCTATATTTCTATAAAAATTATCATTTATGTATTTTTAATTAGATTTATTTTATATTAGACACAATATAATATGAGAGTAATAATTTTTTTCATAATCCATATTATAAGACATGGAATCTTATTTTTGGGGATGGTCTAATTCAAAATATATCCCATACTGGGGTCCTGTATTATTAGTTTATTACAAATTAATAAAAGGAATATCCACATAAAATTAAATGAAACAATAGACACACTATTTCATGAATAATAATGATTCTATACTCATCATTGGATCAACGCTACATAATTGTTTATAAGTGATAAATATATTGAAAATTATGATATTTGATTGGTTTTTTTACATGATGAATCCTTTGTTCTAAGAGACTATGATTTTTTATAATTACTTATCTCAGTGTTAAACAATCTCAAAGATTAATAACTATTTTATTGTGGAAAACTATATCAATGACCAGAATTGTATTAAATTACCGATTCAGTATATTATGTGGACTCAAACATGATTTACTATAAATATAATTTAGAATTTCATTATATAGAAATATACTTCATAATCTAAAGACTAAATTTTTTAAATATGTTTTTGTTAAATAAGTTGATTAGTCTTGTAATTATAATTATTAGTTGCTTATTATTGTATGAAAAAAATTAGGATTTTGTGTAATCTCAATGATACAAATATTTTCTTTTACATATAAAATGTAATGGACAAGAGTTTTAAAAGTGAAAACACCATGATTCCAATCCATATTTAAGTCCTTTTTGAGTAATGATTTTCTTGAGTGGGGTCTTGGGATGTTTATTTTGGGAATTATAGAGTTGTTGAGGCCTTAAAGGGGATACATGGATGAATCATTTTTTGGGGAAACTATATGAATCTTATGAGTAAACCATGAATCTTGTTTGGAGATAGATAGTGGGGAAACCATGGTCAGTGGATTGTTAGATCTGACTATGTTGATTTCTCCCAAAAAACATGCATCTTGAGATAGAGGAAACATCACAAGTATCCCATAGTTTGAAAAACCATACAAACATAATTAATTAATTAAAATATATATTATAAATTATAATCCTCCATTAAACCTCTAATTACTTCTTTTACACCTAGGTCTCTCAAACCTAGGGACTACAATGGATATTCCTGGGGTTTCCTCACCATCCATACTCTAAATCTGGTGGATCAAGAGCCTTCGGTCAGGTCGATAAATGTATGAATTGTTTAAACCTAAATTCTTCATGTTCATCATAGATCTCATCCTTCTCTCTTGAGAAAAATCTTACTTCCTAAATATGTTATCTGGATGTATAGATCCTAACACGATATAATGGTTTTTTCTTTAATGTTTTATAGATAGATTCCCAATCTAGATAATAGGAATTTTTTGGACTAGTGGATCTAGATCCATCATTAAATATTATTCTCTATTAAAAAATTCATGTTGTTTTTATCTTTCATAATGGTCCATTCCTTTAGCTAGAGTCCTAGAGGCTTTATATTTATTTATTGAGTCTTTTTATAGTGAACATTGTTATGGGGATGTGATTTAGGTAGTGTTCCTTGGTGGTGAATGAAAGTTTTCATCAATGGATTAATGTTAGTAACGTCCTTACCATATATATCCATTTTATTTTATTTTTGGCATGATGTTGTGGTATGAACTTGTGTGTGTGAGACCCATGTTTGATGATGATCACATGTGTGTGTTCATATCTTTTGAGACCCATGATTGATATTGATCACATGTGTGTGCATGTGTAGCCCGTGAGACCCATTTTTCATGTTGATAAAATGATTATGTCTGTATGTTTGTATGGATATTTTTACTTATGATTGATATTCTATGTTGTGACCATATGTGTTATTACAAGTTTTTTGTTGATGTCTGGACTTGGAAGGGTTTTCTTTAGGAATAAAATGATTGGTGGACCATCAAGGATGGGTTATCCCTTAGAGGGGGGATCTGTTACATGTGATGATAATGATAATGGACCATGATACATGGAAGGGGCATGGAGAAGTTTTTCCTAGACCTAGGGAAGTGTATGGGTATTTTGACCATGTCACATGACCCAAGGTAATGTAAGGACATGAAGACCTTATGGAATGACCCGTGATTGGTATGGTGTTTAAGGATCTTCTATAATGACACATGATATAAATGGAAGAGTAACTGCCTTGTGTCCCAACATGAGACTCATTCTCCTTGCGGATGCTCAGGTATATTTCTGGGTTCCCATGTGGTTGACACTATTCCCTAACTTCAACTATGATTTTCCTTTCAACATGGATCCATAGTTGGTATGTATGGGGATCAAGGTGACTATGTTAGTCAATGAACACTTAATAAATGATTGTTAGTTGGTTTATTACGCATTTTAATTATTACCGTGGCGTAAACCTCTTATGCTTGTGAAATTATTTTAAGGAATCATTAGTAGTGTCTTACTAGGTTATATTTACACCATGTCTGGGAATCTCTGTGCTCGCACCAACTTCATGATCCAAGATATAGAGAAGGTGAAGGTCCATATGGCATATTCTTAGGAGCATGGACTTGGTATATGGATATGGTACTGAAAAAAACACAAGATAGTTTCCATAAAAAAATATTATCATTTCCCAATACACTATGTATACCTATTGACCAGCCATGTTGAGGGCCCATTTTATTATTATTGAATTACATGAAATGATTCATGTTAAAGTATTTATTTATGTAATATTCCATTGTGTCTTTTATTGGGTTTATATTTATATTACTATAATCTGAATATTGATATGATTATCGAGTGTATAGTCTTCCCATGTCACCTTAGACATGCACTGATAGTCAAAATACTCTTGCATACAGGGAGTTACACATAAGTTATTGTTAATCAATATCATAGACCTAGTGATTTAGGTTATGGTGTTAGAAAATTCTAATAGTGGAAGGATTATTCCTTTAATTCCTTTTGGAGTTATCAAAGAAAGTAGATAGGGAATGTGGAACATGGGTAGGAGAGTTTTAAAGTGATTGAAAAAAATTATTGGAAATATACCTCCATGTTACTGATGATGGTATTTTTGTTATATATTTATGGTATTTATACACATTCATGAATAATGTATAAGAATATAGAACCACATTCCATATATATATATAACTATTGTTATTTAATAAAACATCATTAATTAAATTCATTCTCTTATGTTATATAACATTGTGATATATCTACGCTTGCATTACTGAGTTTAACTTTGGAATGAAGTTATGATATATGTATATATCTATGACTGACATTAAGGTAAAGAGGAATAGGATTGAGTGTTTGTTATAACGAAGATATTTATACATTATTTATGGGCATCTTATAGGTGTTGGCGCCAAAATATGGGAAGAACATGAAAAAACAGAATCTATTAGGAGCTACCTCATAAAGCCCGTTCATTGATTCCATGTATCCCCATGGCTGGTGCAATTCTCCCCCTTCGCAAAGCCGCTACGGAGAAAGGAGGCGGGATGCCCTGCAAACCCATTTTACATTTGCGATGCTACAATGAAGCAAGGAGGCAGGATTCTCTGCGAACCCATTTGTCATTTTCAATGCCTCCGCGGAGCAATGAGGTATGATGCTAAATGAACACATTTGATGTTCATGAAGCTTCCACATAGTAAGAAGGTATAATTCTCCAGGAACCCATTTTACATTTGCAAATCCACCATAGATCAAGGAGGTACGATGCGCCACGAACCAATTTGATGTTCGCGAAGCCGCGGTACTGTTATGAAAAAACACCGTGGGTCTTCATGCTGAGTGAGCTCTTCATCACGGTGCCCCTTGACTATAAATACTGGCCTCCCCTCGATCCCAAAAGATGGATCCTCTGAACATTTTCCATCTTAGCTCGCAAATCATAAAGAAATTTCTTCTCTATGAACCATGATCTTTTCATGGTACATTTGAATCATGACGTGCCTCCCCCTTTTCACAAATTCAGACTCTCTTCCAAGACAGATTCCCTTCGGGGAGCCCACAGGCCTCCATGATGGAAGGAGATCCTCAAAGGGACTCGAGTATTCGTGGAGCAATTATGATTCATGAAATACACTCCATTTACATGCGACCCACATGTTAAGGTAGGTTCACTGTGCTCCGCGAAGAACATTGCTTCGCAGTGCTATGCTTCGCAAGGTTCCCTTGCTTTATGAAGTGTTGCTCCGGGAATGCTATTCCACTTCATAAAGCACCTTTCAAAACCACCTATTCCATACGCCTGGGCTTGGTAACGTCACTTCGCAATGCAAACCCATACTTGAATACCCACTACTACATATAGCACCTGAGATTCATGAGGCTACTACCGATAAACCCCTTTGATCTGCAACTCTTTTTCCCTCACAAAACTCTAGGTTTGCATGGAGTCATTTCAAAGTACACTGGGCAGTGCTTCCCATTGCGTTGCTTCACCTCATGCTTCTTCTCATAGGCATGCTCAAGGATATTACATCTTCCCATAGCCACAATAATGTGTACAACTCAATGGATCACTCCATAACACCCCATATCCACGGAATTGATGATGCATTCCCTTCTCTAAGGGGAGGGAGGTATAAGTTATGTAAGTCCTAAGGGGTACGGAGTGAAGCCACTCGTATGAGTTGTAGTATGTTAAACTACAAAGTTCCATCATCGTAATCACATGATTTTAAACAATGGCCTCTCCCTGTGCATTGTACGTGGGGTGCCCCATCTTTGACATTCTCTATGCCCACTGGTCACCACGGTAGTGAAATAATTCCTCAACTGTAATGCGATCCTTTTTATTAGAGGGGCGTCTTTCTGCGGGTAATGGGAAACCACTTTTGTGTAATCCCCCATCCATTCTTGTAGGAGGCAGCACCCATGCTCCTCTTATCTTCTTCTTGGATGAAGACCGGAGGGGGGGATGGGAAAAGGATCCCTCCTTTCATTGGTGAAAAATACCTCTCTATTTTTCCTAGTCACCACTGGGCTTCTATCCTGTGTTGGATCTGAATCTAAAGATTATACACAGGAGGGGGGGTGAATTGTTTCATTTGCAATTTTTCGGTAACTCTTTGATTGAACGAGTTTTGTCCTTTATACTTTATTATATTTGATCGTGCAACAGAAAAAAGTAAAAACAAGAAAAAAAATATGTATAGTGGTTCGGGGAACAGGAGGCCCCATGTCTACTCCATCAATGATCGACTCCACAAGCTTGGTGATTTTCACTATCTGGTTCTCGTTTCAAAAGACCGGTTCACAAATGAGTACAGGAAGTTGACACCTTTACAATCTTCCGTCTAACAATGCCTTCTGGTTCAAACACAAACCAACACAGATTAGAACGAGAAGCTGGTTACTCATGAATAAAAAGAATTTCAGAAAGAAGTTTTCCAGTTGATCTTCAAAATTGCAATAGAATGCAATTGACAGCATATGGATCATCGTCTCTAGAAATATTGAATTTAAAAACAAAGAAATTTTGAGTCGATTCAGTTGCATTAGATATAGAGATATAGTTCACAACATCAGCAGTAGTAGATCCACAATAGATATTCGACGCAGAACACGTGAATCTTCTATCGTGATCCTTCTTCTTAAACAAACAGAGCTTTGACACTCCTTTTTGAATCAGCAGATCAATCATGAATTTGTGCAGTCTATGTTTTCACCCTTTTTAATAATAGATCGATCACCATACACATAAGTACCTACTGTTTTAGAGAGAACATATATAATAAAGCTGAGAAAATCTCCTACACATTTACATCCATAAAATTCACCTACTGATTCTTGATAATCAAAAATTTGAATTTACAGAGAAGTCGGAACGTCCCTTAAGTCTCGGCATAAAAATCTCCTTTTAATTCGATCTTAAATCCAATGATAAAATAGCCTCGAATTAGTCAAAGTAGTATTTTAAAAATGACTTCAAATCTGGCTTGAAATCCGCACAATAATCAGCTTGTTGATCGCTGCATAAAAATATCGTCTGTAAAAATTTCTGATTCCAAACGTAAGGTTGATGATGTGGCCTCTAAATGTAGGGTTGACAATGTAAGGTTGAACACAAACGTAGGGCTGAACATCCATACTATTTCTTCAACTCTCAAACATATGGTAAAAGATCCATAATTTTACTTGATCTATACTTTTCCTAGAACATATGGTTGTTTACAAAATTAAGGTTGATGAACCATACTTTTGAAAAACAAACATAATGTTTAGTATTTACATATGGTTCTCCTTTCATACTTTGTTGATAACAAAAACTTAAGGTTCCTTCCCAACGTAAGGTTCTTCTTCCATACTTTGCTGAAAACGTATGGTTGTTTAACCATACTTATCTCTTATCTCAAAAAGTATAATTGCTTTTCGTTCTTATGCTACGTTTATCGACATAGGGTATGAATAACGATTCCAAAACTCACTTAAAGCATATTTCACACAACATTTATCCACGTAAGGTATGAACAGTGATTCTAGAACGGGCTTAAAGTAGATTCCGAATAATTAATAAATTCTCGTTATTTCCAGAGTAAAATAAATTAATAAATTCATGAAAAATACAAAATAAAATCATTAGAAAATAACTAAGGGTATTTGTGAGCATCAAAATTATCATAAAGCGAGAGTGTATTATTTTCAATAATCTCCCCCTTTAAATAACATTAATATGTATTGTTGAAAACCATACATTGCTCAAAAATCTCCCCATTTTTGATGATCACAAAACCCATAAAAAAATTAAAAAAATTTAAAAAAATTAACATTCAAAATTAGTTACATAATGTTTTAGAATTTTGAGAGGATGAAACACTATTTAATTTTAGAAAAATTCCTCCTTCTGAATAAACAATAAATATACAGAACACTATTGAAATAAAGTTTTGTAAAATAAAATGTTGTGGTTATCCAAATTTCTCCTTTAATTATCCCCCTAAATAAAATGTGGTGTTTATCAAAATTCTCCCCCTTTTTTGATATCAAAAATAGTGAAAAATCATAGATTTTAACACATCTAATGTTTCACTGAAGTGTAGGTAAATGCTTATTATTAACTCTTTATCAATAATTAAATCTGGAGTACTGGAATATCAAAAATAAAGTCAGTAAAACCAATAATGGAAGAATAAAATAAACAATGAAGAAATTTTCTTTCAAAAACAGAAGTATATACATGAAAATGATATACACAGGAATCAAGGTTTGGATAAGATAGCCAGCAGGTTATATCTCCTCTGGATTTCAGACTTGATTTCTGTAAACTGTTCCCGAAGTCTCTTCATCATCCAATACCCTTGTTGGATAATGAGCTCTCTGTTCTCTTGAGTCATATGAATATCCTAGATTAAATTGACTCTGAAAAACTCATTCATCCTTTTCTCTTTTTCGACAAATACTGACATCTTCTCTGATAACTGATTTAATAGGATTCTGAACGATGGCTCACTAGATATCAGTTGATCCACTAAAAACTTCTGATTGTCGAGCAACACTGATAAAGAAGCATTGTTACATTGAAGATCTTGTAACATGTCATTCATGTTTCTCATCGCAGCTGTGATAGCTTGAAACCTTCTGATTAAATTAGGTGAAGTACCTGATCCACTAACAACATTATTTGCAGCTGATGCAAATTGGTTCTGCATAAATGACTTCAGATCTGATAAATCTGACTTCATAAACATTTCAGATTTCAATTGTACAACTGCACTCTGCATATACTCTTTAAACATATCAACTTCTTTCCTTGAGACTATACACTCCTTCAGCTTTTGAAATTTCAAATGTTCTATATCTATGGAATTTCTTAGAATGACATTCTCAGATTTCAACTGAGATACTTTTCTGTATAGTTCTTAAATTTATTCATTCCATGAATCATATGCACCATGTGCTTGATTCATATTCACAAGATCTGATTGATGCAGCAGTACCAAAGGTAATGATTCAGCATTAGATTTTCCTTTTTCTCTGTCTTGAGAAGGTTGGTCCACATATTTTTCCTTAGGGTTTTCAAACTCCTCCATAGAAAAATCCTCTTGAAGTACCTCTGTGTGAGCTTTAGAAGCATGATCACCACAAACATCAGCATCTTGGCCTTCTAATGGGTGTTCAAGAACAATATCTTCAGTAGTTTCCTGAGGTCTGGCCACTTCTTCACCAGACACTGCCTCCGTCTCTTTTTCCTGTGGAAGTGAAACTTCAACATCAGCTACAATCTGTTCATGATTCTCCCTTTGAGCTTCTTCTTGAGCTCCTGGTCCCTCAATTGGTGATTTCCTTTCAGTAGCATCTTCCATGATCTTATCAACAATAGCCTGTCTTACAAATGTATAAGAAAATAAAGCTTCTGTTGTAGTTTCCAAAGTAGGGGACGTAACTTCCTTATTAACATGTCTCTTTATTTTTTATTAATGTCCCTCCTGACTTCTTTCTTTTTCAACATCTTCCACTTCAAAGCAAATCCTTATTGCTATATTGCTAACTCTGGATTCAGCTTGTCCCTCCTTGGACTTAGCAGGTTGAGCCTGAGCACTCTATGAGTCATCCTCAGCTCCTACTGGGAAAATTTTTCCTTTAATTGTGCTCCAGAAATATCCAACCTTTCTTAAAGTTCCAGCATTAAACATATTACTATGATGATAGGTAACTCAGGCTTCCACTAATTTCACCATGTCCTTCTTATGGAGAAGTTTAGAAATAAATCGGCCGAAAGGGTAGAAATTCATCCGAGCATCTC
The DNA here is from genome assembly GCA_963277665.1 of Viscum album. Classification (NCBI taxonomy): domain Eukaryota; kingdom Viridiplantae; phylum Streptophyta; class Magnoliopsida; order Santalales; family Viscaceae; genus Viscum; species Viscum album. Next base: position 414,031,121 of record OY728132.1, read on the forward strand.
TTTGACAGAAGTAATTGAGATACCTTACCATGTACCTTGGTAAGTTTAACTTAATATCGCTTAACAGAAGAAACATTATATACAAATCAGGGTGCAAAATATTTTCCATTTCTTCCATTCTTGGAGCTATTACAGTCTGAATAAATTTGACCAGAATTTTCTGATCAGGATCTAAATCATTGATAAACATTTTTTTTATAGTTTTGGTACAAAAAAGAAAGGACATGATGTATTTGGATTTATGCACAGAATATCCAATATTTTTCAAATCAAAAAGAAAAACTACTTCATGAGGGCAGTGGAGAATCTGACCAATCTCTACTAATGAGATTAAGAAATACATATCCTCTATCATAGCCATCATACTATCCTCAGTATCCCCCAGGATAAACTTTATATATTTGAAGAAGTATCTAAGTTCTACTTCATACAAAAATTCTGTATTTTCACTATTGAACATATGTTCAAGATTCTGAAACAGCAGCGCTTGGTTCAACAATAGATTTGACTGAAATAACTAGTTGAAATCGATTACCTTGCCCTATAATATTTTTCTTCCCTTGGAGCGTTGCCTCTTGCATTTATTGGCTCGGCTTCACTGGCTCATTTTTTTCTTACCATCTTTGCGAGAATCTCTAAAGGTTTGAGTTTAGGGTTTCCGAGGATCAAAGATTAGGGATTAGGAGCAGAAGTGCGATTTTTGGATTTCGAAAGGGTTTCGATAGAAGTGAAATGGTTTAGAAGTCTAAAATGGTCTGACAGCCTTGATTCCCGTGTAATCACTAATCATTACATATATTTAAATCAAATAATATTTTCATATGGAGAAAAAAATCTTAAACAGTATTCCAAAAAAAAATTACAAAAAATAAATAAAAGTAAATAAAAAAAATATTTAAAATTAAATAAACTTAACTCCCCCTTGAAAAAATCAAACCTTGTAGTGGGAAGTGGTTTAGCAAAAATATATGCTAAATGAATTTCTATATTTATAAATTCTAAAAATATATCCTTTTTAATAACAAGATCTCTTAAAAAGTGATGCCTTATATCAATGTGCTTAGTTCTAGAATGAATAATAGGATTTTTTGAAATATTAATTGTACTTGTATTATCACATAAAATAGGTGTATTATTAAAATTCAATCCAAATTCCATAAGAGTATTTTTCATCCACAACACTTCTGCACAGCAACTGCCAGCAGAAACATATTCTGCCTCAGCTGTTGACAGGACAACTGAATGTTGTTTCTTACTAGACCATGATACTAAAAACATTCCTAAAAAGTGATATGTACCTGATGTTCATTTTCTATCTACCCTACAACTTCCAAAGTCAGCATCTGAATATGAAATCAAATTAAAATCAGAAGTTTTAGGACAAGAGATTGAAAAATAGTTCCTTTTAAATATCTAAAAATTCTTTTAACACCAGTTAGGTGTGATTATATAGGATTTTATTGAAATCTAGCAGAAATACATACTGAATACATTATATCTGGCCTTCTAGCAGTAAGATATAACAAACTACCAATCATACCTCTATATAACTTGTTGTCAACTGATTTTCCAGTTTCATCCAAATCATGTTTTATATTAGTACACATAGGAGTTATAAATGACTTGCTGTTTTCAAGTCCAAATTTCTTAATTAAATTAGTAATGTATTTTATTTGATTTAAAACATTTCCAAAATCATTTTGAAATATTTGAAAACCCAAAAAGAATTTTAATTCTCCCATCATACACATTTCAAATTCTTCTTGAATTAATTTTGAAAATTCATGATAAAGTTTTTTATTAGTTGATCCATAGATTACATCATCATCATAAATTTGAAACAATGAAACATTATTTTTCACAGTTTTCGTAAAGAGTGTTGGGTCTTCCATTCCAACAGTAAAATAATTTTTCAAAATAGAAGAACTTAATATTTCTTACTAAGCTCTAGGTTCTTGTTTAAGGCCATAAAGAGCTTTATTATGTTTAAAAACAGAATCTAGTTTTTGAGAATTTTCAAAACCAGCAGGTTGCTCAACATAAACTTCCTCCATTAAATAACCATTTAAAAAGGCAGATTTAACATCCACCAAAAATAATTTAAAATTCATATAAGATGCATAGGATAAAAAGATTCTAATGGCTTCTAACCTAGCTACAGGTGAAAAAGTCTCATCATAATCTATTCCTTATTTTTGATTGTATCCTTTAGCTACTAATCTTGCTTTATTTCTAGTTATTGTACCTTGGTCATCCTGTTTATTTCTAAAGACCCATTTGGTTCCTATTACAGGATAATTCTTAAGTCATTCCACTAATTCTCAAAATTCATTTCTTTTAAATTAGTTTAGTTAATCTGTCATTGCTATTACCCAACTTTCATCATCTAAAGCTTCTTCTATAGTCTTGGGTTCTTATTGAGATAGGAAGGAAGAGAATTTCACTAGGTTTCGTAAGTTTCTTCTAGTTTGAACACTAGTTTCTAGGTCACCTATTACAATTTTAAAAGGGTGATTATTTAGGGTTCTAGACTATCTAGGTAATATATTTAAAGGTTCTTCCGAATCATGTTCCTCTAAACTAGACTGAATTTATTTTATAATATTTTCAAAATCATTCTTTATTTTTTCAAGTCCCATGTAATCATTAGAGTCAAGTTCATCCATTTGTTCTATCTTTTTATCAAAGTGATCAAATTCATCAAATTTCACATGAACTGATTCTTCAACAATCCATTACTTCTTATTATAATCTCTATAATCTTTGGAGGTAGAAGAATATCCTAATAAAATACATTCATTAGATTTTGGATCAAACATACAAATATTATCCTTGGTGTTTAAGATTTAAACCTTACATCCAAAAACATTAAAGTAATTTATTTTAGGTTTTCTGTTATTCAATAGTTCAAGGGTGTCTTTTTCAAAATAGGTCTATTTATAACTCTATTAATTATATAACAAGTAGTATTAATAGCTTCTTCCCAGAAATATATAGGTAGGCTATATTCATTTAACATAGTTCTATCAATTCCTTTAATTGTTCTATTTCTCCTTTCTACAATCCCATTCTATTGTGGTGTTCTAGGTTCAGAAAAGGTATGTTTAATACCCATGTTTGAGAAAAAGTAATTAAAATACAGATTCTCAAATTCCCCATCATGATCACTTCTCAATGAGATTATATTGAAACCTTTTTCATTTTGAACAGATTTTCAGAAACTTTCAAATAAAGTAAAAGCTTCATTTTTAAATTTCAAAAAGAAAATCCATGTAAGTATTGAATAATCATCAACTAAAACATATACATATAATTTACCAACTAATCTTGATACTATTGAGGGTCCAAACAAATCCATATGAATAATATATAGAGGATTAGATGTAGAAACCTTATTAATAGATTTGAAGGATGATTTTTGTTGCTTTCCAAGTTGACATGCATCACAAAATCTGTCACTTTAAAATTTGAGACAAGGTAAATCAGAAACTAAATGTTTTTTAGATAACTTATGTAAAACATATACATTGCAATGTCCAAGCCTCCTATGCCAGATCCAAGATTCACTTACTTTAGCAGTCAAGCAGTTTACTTGTTGTTTACACAAGGAATTTAAATCCAAAGTATAGACATTTTCACTTCTTGGTGCTTTAAATTTAAATAGTTTACCTTTAGAAACAGTACATAAATTGTTAGTAAAATCAACAGTATATCCATCATCACAGAGTTGAGAGATATTTATCAGGTTATGTTTTAATCATTCTAAATAAAGTACTTTTTTGATTCATATATTTTTTGGATCTCCAACAGTCCCAATGCCAATGATTTTTTCCTTTGTAATTGTCACCAAATGTGACAAGTCCTCATTCCTTTTGAGTGAGTAAAGAAAAATTCAATGAGTTTCCACTCATATGCCTTGAGTAGCCACTCTCTATGTACCATATATCTTTTCATCTTTGGTGTCCTGTTACCTGCAAAGACATTCAAGCAAACTACTTTGGTACCCATATTTTTTTGGGTCCAGGGGGGTCATCTAGCAATGATATGGGTATCCAGATTTGCTTTGTACTTTTAAAATTAGCTGAATCATATAAGTATTTTGAAACATAGGCTTTCTTAATACCACTAATTTGAGGTTGTCTTAAGAAAGAGTTTTTATATATATGTCCCTTTGTCCCACAAAAGTTACAATTATCCTTTTTAGAGCTAGGAACAAAATAATTTTTATATAGGTTAGGTTTTTCTCCTTTACTACCAATTCTAAATCTCTCCATTTTAATGACAGTTTTTCAAAGATTTTCATTTAATGAATTTTCTCTTTTTTTAAAAACCAATGCAACCGGTTTGTAAGATTCTACTTTATTCTATAGTGTTTTTATTCTTGATTCAAAATTAATATAGTTAGTGTTAATAGAATGGTATTTATCAGTTAATTCCTTATGTTGATTCCTCATTGTATCTCTTTCATCTGAAATGACTTAATGTTTATTTTTTAGTGACTTATGTTTCTTAAATAGTGAGTCATATCTTTCTTCAAGCATATTGCTGTAGGATTCAAGTTTTTAATTTGTGTAGATTGATTTAGAATTTGATTTAGAGGAGTAATATTAGTGTACCTTATCAGTTTCTGCCATAAAACATATATTTGATTTTATATTGACTTATTCTTTCTGTGAGACTGATTCAGGAGAGCTACTGGAGTATTCAGATACACTCCAAGTGGCTTTCATAGCTTTCTTGTCTTTCTGCTCAAAGTCATTTCTTCTGAAGAATTTCTTCTTCTTTGCATCATTCAATTGTGGGCCATCTGGTCTGATATGTCTCATATTCTTTCATTCATAGAATCTTACTTCTGTATCATCTATCTTAAAATAATTTTTGATGCCTCTTTTCTTGTTGTAGAACTTTCTAATTTTTCTGGCTAGCTGAGCCAGTTCTTCATCTGAGTTAAATGAGTAAGAGCTTTCTAATTTAGCTTTGACATCTTTGTTGTTCATCTTTCTATTCTTTTGTTGTGAAGTTACCTTCAAGGAAGTGTCTTCTCTTTTTATGTAGACCTTATGTTCATTTACCTCATCGTGAATTTCAGCTTCATAAATCATCAGTGTACCAATCATCTCTCTCATGGTTAGATCTATGATAGGTGTTGATTGTCTGATTGCAGCAGAGATACCATTCCATCGAGTAGGAAGTACCCTCAGTACATTTAATGCTTGATCAGACTGCATGATAGGTTATCCTAGATCTGTTATATTATTGACAATTTCTGTCAATCTCCCATTCATTTGGGTAATGATTTCACCTTCAAACATTCTGAAAGTATCAAATTTCGGTTTTGTAGTTGCATATATCATTTGTCTCACATTTTTTGTTCCTTCATATTCCACGACAATTGTTTTCCACATCTCATATGTTGTCGGGCACTAAGATACTCTGTTAAATTCATCTGTTCTTAGACCGCAGATAGTTGCATTCATAGCCTTTGAGTTCATATCATACTCTGCCTCTATAGCAGCACTCTATGTCTCAGGATTTTCAGGAATTTCATAAGGAGTCAGAATCTTTGAATAGACATTATATCCTAGGTTTTTCAGATATATTATCATGCACGATTTCCAGTAGCCATAGTTGTCTCCATTAAAATATGGTGCTCTAACCATTGACTTCCCTTATTTTGTATCAGTCATGACGCTCTGTTGTATAATCATTAAATGCTTCTATATTTCTAAGGCCCTATCAGAAGCTCCTCCTCTGATACCAATTGTTGGATTTGAATCTACAGATTATACACAAGAGGGGTGGGGGGAATTGTGTCTTTTCAAATTTTTTGATAACTCTTTGATTGAATGAGTTCTGTCATTTATACTTTATCAGATTTGATTGTGGATCAGAAATAAGTAAAAACAAGAACACAATCATGTATAGTGGTTCGTGGAATAGAAGGCCCCTAGTCTACTCCACCAATGATCTACTCCATGAGGTTGGTGATTTTCACTATCTGGTTCTCGTTCCAACATACTGGTTCACAACTGAGTACAGCCAGTTGACACCTTTACAATCGTCAGGCTAACAAAGCCTTCTGGTTCAAACACAAACCAACACAGCTTAGAACAAGAATCTAGTTACTCAAGAATAAAAATAATTTCAGGAAGAAGTTTTCTAGTTGATCTTCACAGTTGCAACAGAATTTAATTGACAGCAGATGGATCGTCATCTCTATAAATATTGAATTTCAAAACAATGTAACTCTGAGTCGATCCAGTTGTAGTAGATATAAAGATATAGTTCACAACTTCAGCAGTAGTAGATCCACAGTAGATATTCGATGTAGAACAAGTGAATCTTCTATCGAGTTCCTTCTTCTCAAACAAACAGAGGTTTGACGCTCCTTTTTGAATTAGGAGATCAATCGTGAATTTCTTCGGTCTCTTTTTCCACATTTTTAATAATAGATCGATCACCATACACATATGTACCGGGTTTTTTAGAGAAAACATATATAATAAAGCTAATAAAATCTCCTGCACATTTAGATCCATAAAAGTGGCCTTCTGATTTGCGATATTAAAAATTTTGAATTTATAGAGAAGTTGTAACATCCCTTAATACTCGTCATAAAAATATCCTTTTAATTCGATCATAAATCCATTGATAAAACAGCTTTGAATAAGTCAAAGTCATATTTTAAAAATGAATTTAAATCCAACTTGAAATCCGCCCAATAATCAGCTTGCTGATCACTGCATAAAAATATCGTCTGTCAAAATTTCTGATGCCAAACATACGGTTGATGATGTGGCCTCCAAACGTAGGGTTGACAATGTAAGGTTGAACACAAATGTTGGGTTGATCATCTAAACTTTTTCTTCGACTCTGAAACATACAGTAAAAGATCCATACATTTACTTGATCCATACTTTTCCATGAACGTATGGTTGTTTACAAAAGTAAAGTTCATGAACCATACTTTTGAAAAACAAATGTAACATTTAGTATTTACGAACGGTTCACCTTCCATACTTTTCTGATAACCAAAATGTAAGATACCATCCTAATATAAGGATCTTCTTCCATACTTTGCTGAAAACGTATGTTTGTTTAACCATACTTTTCTCTTATCTCAAAAAGTATACACGCTTTTCATCCTTATGCTATGTTTATCCACATAGGGTATGAACAGTGATACCAGAACGCACTTAAAGCATATTTCGCACTACATTTATCCACGTAAGGTTTGAACAGTGATTTTAAAACACACTTAAAGCATATTTCGAATAAATAATAAATTCTAATTATTTCAAGAGTAAAAAAATTAATAAATTCCTGAAAAATACTAAATAAATCATTAGAAAATAACTATGGGTATTTGTGAGCATCAAAATTATCATAAATAGACAGAGTATTATATTCAATAATCTCCCACTTTAATTAACATTAATATGTATTGTTGAAAAAAATACTTTGCTCAACATCATGGAGTATGTCCTAATCTCCATCACCTTGGGTTTCAAACCACACGTAAGCCATTGCTTCCTCTCTGGGTTCCTAACCATGCGTAAGCCCCTGTTTCCATTTTGAGTTTCTAACCACATGTAAGCTGCACTCCACTTCCCACGGATGCAACCATTCATGACGAGATCATCAATTTATTTCTGCCTCTTATTTCTCACATTGAGAACAACTCACATGGGCTTAGAATAAGCATTGACTATGACATCTTCTATGCCACCTAATGTGTATGTCTCACACCCCTTCTAAACTACAGGTACATTGATCTTTTCCAAGGCACAGTATGTAGGAAGCCTCCCTGAGGTTCAATACCATGATCCATTGGTCCAAGAAACCTTCATGTCAGTTCACCAACCCATTCTGAACTATGTGGTCTTCGATCCTTGCCAAGGAAAGGTACGTAGGAAGCCATTCTGAGGTTCCATCCAAACACCCATTTGTCTTGACCACTTCATGGTGGTTCTACAACACCTCTTCCAAACTATATGGACTTTGATCTTTTCAATGGTAAGGTAAATAAGAAGCCTACTTGAGGTTGAAGCTCAACAACCTAATTGTTATGACCCCGTTTAAGTCGGTTCACTCTGCCCTATTCTAATCAAGATGGAATTTGATCTTGTCCAAGTAAAGTTACTTAGGAATCCTCCCTAAGGGTCAAGACCAACAACTACTGGTTCCATCCCCCATCATGTCAAACCACCTTTGTCCTACATGAAATTAAACATCATGCCCCCTTTTCATCCTATACGTCATTAAACTACATCCACCATCCCGAATTACGTGGGAATTGATCCATGTCTCCTAGAGATGGTAAATAGGAAACCTCCTTGGGGTTCAACCACATCCAATTGTATGTCGTCGTGTCCGGATCTAGCGGTAAGACGTTGTGCCCCCATCCAACAGTAATCCGTTGCAAACCCCATCTAGAAATCTTCTGTTTCACCCTCGTCCAATAAATATTCATTGAGAACCCCATTCATTGGTAACATATTGTAATCCCAAACCTAGTGGGAGGCTGTTGGCATCGCTTCTGTTGGGATCCATATCGTTGGTTCGTCCCAGTGGAGTTAGACCAACCCAGGCTTCTAACCACACGTATGCCCCCATATATCATCAGGTCATTATCCTCTCCCACACCCCAACTCTATGCCCCCATCCTAAACTATGTAGACTTTGATCTTTTCCATGTCCAAATATGTAAGAAGCCCCCATTAGGTTCAATACAATCACTCATGTCTCATCCTCATCTTTTCCTCGATCCTATTTACTTCGGGAAATTCATTCCCCCAAACTGAAGGTTATATTTCCTCCAAATCTCTTCCATGCGTCCATTCTCGTGGGCCACCTCTTCAAGTGTCCCATCACCCCCACAGAACAACGCAGACATAGATTCCACGCCATAGGGATACGAAGGAAGACTCTCCGGGGCTCAAGCCCAATGTCACAATCACCCTCGAGTCGACTCGATATCATTCTACATTATCTTTACATAAACATCCATCAACCATCCTAATTCTTACCCAGGCTGCCACATCCCAATGGTATCAGGCTAATTCACATCTTCACTGCTCCAAGCATCAACCAAGTAAGTAACCACATATTATTCTCGACATCTGAGTTCCCTCCAAGGGTTTCACCCATATTATCCACTATGGTTAGGGTTCTGATATGTTTGATCTGTCTCTAATAGATGTTAAACCTGCGACATACCTTGTGTTGTTCTTGGGAATCCAAGGAAAACTATAGAGACATGCCTATTTCATAGAATTACATGATTTCGATGTGGGTTTCCTTGGGATTCTGCGCCCTCGACATGACCTACAATAAGGGGAAGAAACCCAGATGCTCTAGTTTTCTATCGTCCAGACATGCCAGTGATTTCAAATGTCACTACTCCCCCGACCAATGGTTGCTGCCCTAACTGGACACCTTGGAAGGTCCCGACAGAAGTAGTGTAATTAACCAATGTCCATGAAGACATGGAACTGTGAAGGGTTTCATGAAAAATGTCTTAGTCTATAAGGGAGACCAAAACTATGTGACGAGTTCCAATGAGGAATCCATGGAATGAAGAACTGATATCCCATCATCCCATTTCGATCAAGAAGAAAATGTCTTCGAATAATCGACAGATGTTGCTCACCTTTGGAAAGAGGGAATGTAGGGAAATATCAGTTCATCCTCCACAAACATATGCGTGCACCCTAATGAAAGAATTGGAAAAAGAAATTGTGAACCCTACATGATGTTATTCTCCAAAATGTGCAAATTATTAGTGTTCACAAAATCTGTGGATTAGCTTGCCATCAGATCCCATTATCTAGTGCAGGGTGCCACCAATAAAATTTCGGGCCTGGCGTGAGACTCACTTGAAGTTCGGGCAATAAAAATTTTGGTCATCCCTATCTATGAAGTTGGCAGCATGGATCCTTCGTAAGAGACATGGGAGAAGGATTGGAACTGGGGAACTGGATGTCAGTTTCATTGTTTCAGTACTAATGGTTTAATCTCCCTACTTTCAAGGACCCAAGATGGTGCACTAACAATCCAATCGCCACTCACCCACTGATGGAGGGGCATGGGAAATGACAACACAACCATCTAATGTGGCTCAACCTCATCTACGATGGCATCCACACACACAACCACTGGGAACCCAGGTCCCATCTCCCCTTCTAAATTTGTACAACAAAGGTGATAAGCAAGCTCATACTCCGATACAATGAGGAGGGGATTATTCTGAATCGGGATATGGATGGCAAGGATTTAGAGTTGTATGTGACTCATTGCCCCGAACGGCCCCAAGGGACTCACAGGGAGCCACTTCTCCCCACCCCAAAAAAGAATCGTTTCGGGAGACCCTCCCCAAAATGACTTGACAGCTCCCCCCCTAAACCGACGAGGTAGGGGATGTCTGGGCCAGCTCGACTGAGATATCCTTTTAGGGGCCCTATGGAGGGCCCCCACTAATTTGTGATAGTACCACCACCAAATCCCACAGTCTAAGGAGAATTTAATCTTGGTACCGACACCACATGCCATGGTACGGATGACCCGATGCTTGTGTCGGGCACATGTCAAGGAGGACGCCCGCCAAGGGGTGTTGATGTCGGCAACTATTGTGACCTGGTCCACTATCGATGTGTATCATCAGCATCTTATGCTCACAGAGCATGGGATCTTATATAACCAGCCCAGATTGAGGCCCCAACTTCCCCACATGAAGGCTATGTAGTCTCTCTCAATCACTTGGAAAACAAGCATGGAGGTCCTACCCATGTTCGCCTTCACCAGTACGAGGAACCTCCTTGTGTTGTTATTGTCAGAGGAAAAAGAAAGGAGATCCTACCCATGCTCATATGTACTTTAGCAGATGTCCTACCCACTCCAGCATTTCTAGACAAGGTCCTCTCCACACATCAGCTGGTGGACAGAGAGGTCGTCGTCGTGTTCCCTTTGATATTTTTTTAGCTGCTCCTCACACCCAAGCTCACTCAAGCGGTAGTCCACCCCGCCCCAGAACTAGTATGGCCTAAAGACCTCCTCTTTCAAGAAATCAACCCTGTCTCGAAAAACCATCCAGGGGAAGGAGGATGGATCATCACCGCCATAAAAAAATGTCGAGAAGATACAAACTGATATTAAACCAGTTTGCTTCTCAGATTTAGATGCGGAATATGAATCAGTGATGGAACCTTCGCCTAGATCATTTGTGTCATGGGTTGGGGAAGGAACAAGGCATATCATCCACATACTTCTAGAATGCGAGGCCCATCATATTTTAGCCTCCCACGGTATGTATGTCCAGGTGAACAAAAAAATTTGTAACTCTATAGGTTACGACCCTTCAATCCACACAATCATCACCCGAAGCACCCTATACCTCGACTAGAGAGAACAGAGAGATATTCTAGAGAAAAATGGTGGATGAGAAGCAGTGTATCCCATCACCAGAAGTTTTATTCCCTATAATAGAAAATGAGGTCGTCATCCATCTTATTGCAATGTGGTGGCAATGTCACTACACTCTTCGGGGGATAGCCCGAGATGCAGCAGTTTATTAGCTCCCTCACCATATTCTTCACAGGCCAGTATGCCATCTCAACGGTCCAAATCAGTACCACTACCGGTTCCCCATCCACCATTGGTAGATGTGTGGGAAATGAAGGTACAAACCCTAAATATGGACCATAGAGTTTGTGGGATATTCTTGTAGCAGACCATTTACAAGAGATGTTTTGGCTAGTTGCGGGGGAAAATTTCAGGGTGCTAGAAGTACTCACCTAGGATGAGGTTGGATTCTTTTGAAAGATCATCTGAGTGACCCATTTATGTCTTCAACATTGACAACTGCCTGACCCTAAGAGTCAGGAACAATTCGAAGATATCAGAAAACAATGTCGTTTGGTCGATTTGGCCTCAATCCCCATGGCCATGTGCCCGGAGTCACCAGGCCTCCATAAGAACAACCTACAACGTTGCATCTAGAGCTTTAAATTGCTCCACAAGATAATCAAGGAAGCTTCTCCACATGTGAAATTATAAGGCTGGGGGCAGTACGCAGCCCTCCATTTCCATTCCATTCAGCGCCAACCCGATTTCCCAGGCCACATAGAGGATATGCATCCAGTCAGGGTCATGGTTAACATGGATGACCTATCAGAGGGAGATAATGAGTTGGATCTCCTTGATAGGGACTTACCTCATGAAGGATTTTTGCAGCTACATGATCCATTGGGAAGAGTCACTTCCCAGTTGATAAATCAATAGGGTCTCCTAGTGCCCACCGAGGCACTAGTCCTTAGCCAGAATACCAAAATGGGCAGGAACACCTCAGATATTTCAAACACTTTGACCCATATGGCACAGTGTAGTAAGCATATGTATATCCCTAAATATCCACATTGTGCTAGAAACACTCCAAACACAAGAAGATGGTCAACAACCTCCTTGTTTAATGCAATGCGGAGTGACAACCAGACTACTATGGTCCTCGGCCGGGGCATTAGGGGTAAACACAACTTCTCCTTAGAAAACTACCCTTAGGTTACTTTGACTATCTTGCCCACGCAGACAGGGTTGAGGTAGGAACATATGACAAAAGGGTGTGGTATGTGTTGCAAAATCCTCTTGAACAACATGACAATCCTTGGGGCCTAGCTCAAGTTCCCCCAAATACTCCACAAGTTGATCCACCAGCCTCTCCATGAGACGCTTGTCTATTTCATCATGTTGAAGATCCCACCAACACACAGGTGGTCAGGTATCCTCGTCAAGATAGGATTCCCCACCCAGATAATCCAATGGGGGAACTCATTGCCCGCCTCAAAGCATTAGAGACTCGACAGGTGGAAATCCTTCCTGATGTCAAACCATACTCAGCATGGGTGGATGATATGCCTGCAGCCTCTGGTTTCCAAATCCCACCTTTTCTACCTTAAATGGGACATGAGACCAACCAAATCACCTATCCCTCATTATCTAGGGTCTTCAGCAAAGCCGTAGGCCGCTAAAATCATGTGTTTTTTTAGACACTGGAGGGGCTGACGTTTGTCTGGTACAACCAGCTTCCCATTAGATCGGTATTTGGATGGGAAGACCTCCGTTGAAAATTCCTTTACTAGTTCAGTTCCACCACCTGGAATATTAAAATCATAGACTTCTTCATGTTAAAGAAGAGGTCTGATGAGCTCATTGCAGACATTGTTTCCTAGTGGAATGGACTCACATAATCTCTTGACAATGGGTGACTCAGTATTAATTGCTGAAGATGTGCGTAAAGAATGTCATGATAGAACTATCCCTCTATATAATCTTCTAGAACTACCCTGGGTGATTACAACACTTCTTTAATAAGGCCCATTTCCTGGAGGAATCCTTAAATCAGGATAAGAAGGCACAACTATTGCCTCCTACAATCCATGTGAGAAGGGAAGCTAAGGCCAAGCCTACAGTAGTGGCTCAAATAGAGGCCCGAGGAAACTACAGTTGTTACAGGGGATCCGCCTACACAGCCTCACAGAGGACCTTCACCAAAGGCGTAACCTTTGGTCCATCATCTCTCACCTCCAAATCGGCAGGTCCCTCGCACAATGCGCCGCCACCACCCAGGTGAGGTTACCAAGCTCCACCTCCCCGACAGGCTCCGTCAGCCCCTCATTATGGTAAAGTGCAAAGGACCCCCTTTTCAGATAAGAGTAATCGGAACTACTCATTCAAAGAGGCCTTGGTCCCCAGTTATGTGACATGGAACATGGAATTGTATGTTTTCCTAAGTGCAGAAGGCTAGAAGAGGTGAACCTCACCGATCGCCGTAATTACTGACCCTATCACCGGATCCTGGGGAATAGCCTCCAACAGTGCTATGTGTTTTATGATTGGATCCAAGACCAGGGGGTTAGCAACATAGTCCTGTTAGGCCTAGCTCTGGCATAGGTGGCATGTATCTTCATGAGGCTAGAAAGTAGAAGTGACCGCAAAGGTGAGTGGCATTGGGTTTCTCACCATAGGTCCCAGAATTATGATGATTTGATGGCTCGTAAAATAGTCACTTGTTCCCATTGGGTTATCCGGGCATACCGATATCAGGAAGAGCCTTCCAAAGTCGCAAGAACATCTACTTCTTCATCTGAGTCATCCTCTACCTAGAAGAGAAAACACCAGTGGTGTAAGGTAAAGAAAAGTTACCCGCCAATACCATCATAATATCGTACTATTGGTGACATCATGCCCTTAGAGATGGTGATCAATCTAAGAATCTATCTAGTAGTGGATGAATCTTTGAGTGACGATCAAGGGTACACCTCAGTTAATATCATACAGTTGGTAAACCCCTACATGATTCCTGACGATGAGGAATGAAAGGTGGATCCTCCAAACATCCTGAACCGTCATCAGTGTCAATGGAGCCGAATCTATATGGGCCGTTAAAGTGCCTCTGTCAGCACTTCCAGCAAGGTTGTGCATGTGACCAAAACCAGGCAGCAGGCCCAGCGCAGATATCAGTATACACAGCCTTCTCATCTGGTGACATCTGGTCCTCCTTCACCGTCGTTCGTGTTATTGGATAAGGTACACTCACCTCGACTGTGTCGTGACCAACCACACTTGTAACGCCCCGACCCAAGTTATCCAGAGTCGGTGCATTATTACATAACATTTTCATGATCACAAAAGATCATGTCTCGAATGACCTATTAGTTTAGTAGCCTTGGAAACACTAGATACATTCATAAATGTTACATTACATCATAAAGTGAAAAACTAAAATAACAAAGTCTCCATAGTCCACACTCATATCCCCTTTAGACTATCCCTTCAGGTCAGTCATAAAATATTTCTTCATATCCTGGGAAAAAATAAAACATAGAAAGGTGTGAGCTCAAGATTCTCATTATTGAAAACAATATTGAGGAAACTTTCATAAATAAACATAAACATTTAAGGCAATGTATAACTAAAAAAATCCATTTAAACTTGAACTTCAGCACAATATGGAAAAAATAAAATGATGTAATTCCATTTACTTATTCATATAAATATTCTACTAGTCGAATAATCACATGTAATATCAATAATCACTTTCATAATGATGGAATGAAAAATGACAGACTATCATAACCACATAGTTTGGGCCTTGGGCCAAGACTACAGAAAATATTATGTCAAGGTCTTATGCCAAGACACTAGTTTGTCTAATTAGACCTACCGATGCATCAAGGAGCTATAGCGGGCTCTACCCGTCACGTACTAAGTCCAATGCATTATTTATATAAAAAGTATTAAACATATCAAAATCTATAACATAATCGTATCACATAAAACATGCATAAAGAAAACATAACATTTTCACATTTCAATCACAAGATATCAAATGAACACATTGATATAATAAAACCATTTTCAATACCAAAATAAAATAAAAGTAAAACTTGGTATTTATTTTTCATTTAAAAATAGATATGGCTTGTAGAGGAAGCCGAAACTCAAATAATGGTCACGATGGCGGAGAAGTCGTTGTCGCCGCATACGTACGACAAAAAAAAGTCCTTTTTATTGTTTAGTAAAACGCATAGTATAAAAAAGATTCCAATTGAATAAATGTAAAGTCAAAGGGGTTTATACACCGTATAGAAAATGTTGTGTATAAAACAAAATATGCCTCAGTGAAAGGAGATTGAGACGAAGTTCCTTACCTCGTGTCCGACTTGACTCGATCATTTTTAAATCTCAGGAATAATAAACTAGTGTTAATTTCTACTTTATTAAGAACCTTTTTCAAGTTCCTTATTCCTTTTATGTCACTTATTACCATGTTATGAACATTATGTAATTATTTATGTTAATAACGGTCATTTTCTCGATGTTTGGTACTCGAGTCAAAAATAAACATCTTATAATTACAAGTTGTTCATGTGGTAAAATATCCATTATATACAGAATTATATTCATGATGTAGATATCATATATATCATATATATCCATTATATACAGGCATTTATAATATTACAAAACATTTATAGGTATTGAATGAAATGCACCGTTCATGGAGACGGTAAGTCATACGTACGCATGAATGCTACTTTCATTTCTATTTCGTATTTAATGTAATGAAATATTAATGATATAAAGGTATATTATAATTTCCGTATAATATTATATATAATATCATTTACTACATCCTTTATACGTCCCACATATGATATTAATGATTCAAATCACTTTGAGGGGGCGGTAGTCCGCACTTCCTAAAATGAAATTATCGCGTTTACCCATAATGGAAATCATAAAGGTATGCCATACATGAAAAATAAAAAATCATAAGTAAAACATAAACCTAATATACATCATATATAAATATAGTGACATCTTAATGGCCACCATTAATGGTGTTAAAATAATATTGAACAATCATTGTTTCGTGAGGCAGTAATTCGCCACCAACAGAAACAACATGTTCTTTAACCATTAGACGGAGGTGTGTGTAAGTGTATTTAGAATCCATATCATAAAAAAATCAAATTATATTTTGGATACTGGTGTTATTACAAAGGGAAAGAATAAAAAGTGTTTAGGTGGATGGAGAATCAAAATAAAACAAAAGAACATAAGAGAATACAATACCTTAAATCGGGTAACTCTTTTTGATTTGAGAAAAAGGATTCCTTGGGAAGAATTCTGCCCAAAGTAAGGCTTTTATGAGTAAGAGAGTGATTTTTAGAGAGTTTTTTGGAAGATTTTGGCCGAACCAAATGGATTTGAAGGTATGAATAAGGTTGTAGAGGTGGGGGCCTTTTATAAGAGGATAGGAGGGGAACTCTTGGAAAGTCATGAAATGTTACATTACTATGAAATGATTTTCGGATTTTAAAGGTCCCAAAATGATATATTACTAGGATAAGGTGATAAGGGTTCGAAATAAATCCATACAATAGGATTTAGTCAAGTGTAAGTCTTTGATTTTACCTTATCCTTTCATTTTATTTAAATCGTTCATTAATGAGGTGATCACTGCATCATTATGGTGTCATAAATAAGTTTATATATATAATGTCTAAAAATTATATAAAAAATACCCTGAAGTAGGAAATATTTTTAGCTTTCCAATGACTATTTATAGTCTATAGGATTATTTATTTAGACATAATTAAAATTGTTTTACTTGGGTGATACATACTTGAGTTAAATTTTCCTTTCTTTAAAAATAAGAAGATAAAATGTCACTATCACACAAAAGTGATTCCATGGGGTCCCAATGTTTGGCACAAGGCATCCCATGGTCGGCCATGACACAATCATTAGAATCAGGACACATTTTGGCGTCATTTTATATTATTATGATATTATTTTATTACCCTTAACTACTTGATTATTAATTAATCATGATAATTAAAGATAATTGTTGTCATTACTATTCGTAATGTTCAAACAACAAAAGAGTATTAATTACATAATTTGGAACTTATTATTATAAATATGGAATCCATTTTACCAAATTATAAACATATAAATTTTAGTAATTAATTTAAAAATTATTCCTGTTGTCAAAACAGAAGATGGGTTTTTAAGAATTAAAATATATCAAAAGATTGACTTGTTTTTACATTCAACTGAAAAACTAAAATTACATCAAATGAACAATATTGTCTTAAGTGATAAAAACATAATTCAATTATACTTTAAAACCAATAAAATTACAATCTAACTATATAAATAAATTGGATGAAAAGTCAGTTTTGAATTAAAATACAACATTTTTACTATTCATTAAAAAATGAACATTATCAGAAAAATACCAGAAATTCAACTTAGGATAATTTCGATATTCCATATACAAAAATGAAGTCCAATTTAAATAATAAGATATATTAAATACCAATAATTGGGTATTACTATCCATAACAGCTACTTTGATTGGTCGCGGTGTGTTAGTATCTCGAACTAGAATACAATTCAGGCCATTGCATTATTGAAAAAGAAGCGTATCATGGAAGCTTGGGTGTTACATTCTCCCCTCCATCAATAAATTGTGTCCTTGCAATTTGAATTTTTTTTTGAAAATAAATGGTTGAAAATATAAAATACCTTTGTGGAAAACCCACATCAGAAATAAGTTTAATAAAATTTAACCTTAATAAGAGGGAAAGGGAAATGAATAAGTCACCACCAATTTATGATCACGATTAAGAGAACATTGGTGGAAATTACAGACATATAATTGGAAGAAAAAACGTAAATATTTGTAGGAAGTGATTGAGGTCATCAATCACAAACTTGTGTAAAATTGAGGGCCACAAATCCTTCAATCTATGTTGATTTAAAATATCATCAGTTTAACAAAACATAAGGTATTAGTATAACACTTTTTCTTTTTAATATCCCTTTCCTAATGTTTATAAATTAATTTATTCATAGAATAAGAGATAGGTATATATATATACTTGAAAAGTAGATTTTCAACCTTCAACTAATTTCTACAACAAACTCATCTTTCACTCAAAAAAATAATAGAACTCAAAAATATTATATTTATCCTAATCGTACAAGGTTCCAAATATTAACACATACCATTTAGATTCGGAAATTATTTTTGTAATAACCAGGGACATCCTGTAGGCTTGTGGTAGTTAATAAAGTCCTATCACACTATGGTTGTGGGTTCGATTCCTGTAGCTTTGTCCGATGCTACGTGTAATCCCCCGACATGCAGGTTGTCCTTTTCTAAAGACTATAATATTTTAATATTCAAAAAATAATCTTCAGAAATGTTTGAACCTTATAAAATACAATCCAATGTTCAACATAATCAATTCTAACCTTCATAGTTATCGAAAATACCTCTGTCTAGACTATCTCTAAAAGGACTCCAAATTCCACAATAAATTGTAACATCAGATTCCCAAAATAAATTATAGTTTCTCTTATTGTCACATTCTAAAAATATGATTACTTTCATCATATTAAATCCTTAATGAAAAAAACTATTACGTCAGTACAATCCTTATTTATATCACATTATTATTATAATTATAATATTGTTCTTGAGTCCAAAAACACAAATACAATAATTATTCAACATCATATGTAGAAACAGTATAAGCTTGGACTTGCTCCATTGTCCTTTTCTGAGGTATGTTTCCTTGGCTCTTAGGGAATTCATTTGCATAATGCTCCATTTCTCTACTATTGTAGCATTATTAATTGAAAGCCTCTTTCTTTCCCTTACAATCACGTGCCTGGTGACCTATTTATCTTCATTTGTAACAAACTCCCATTCCTTTAGGCTAGTATTGGGTTGTTTCTTACCAAAATTATCACATAATAGAAAATCCTACTTTCCCTTTTTCTCTTTATCTGTCTCTTGCTCCACCATTCTTTTCTTCTATTGCTTTACTTTAAAGTCTTAATACATAGATAATTCCTTTTCCATCTTAATAGCACATGAGACAATGTCTTCATATGAAGAGAAGGATTGTGAGACCAATGCTCAACAGAGAAATGGTTTTAACCCATCAAAGAACCGATCAATCTTACTTCTTGGGTTATGTATATAATCTGCACCATGCCTCGCTAACTTTGTAAAGTTAGACTCATACTTTGCAACATTCTCATCGTCCTTTTGCCTCAGAATTAGAAATTGTCTTTCCATATCCACTCGATGGTCATGAGGAAAGTATTTTTATAATAAAATATACTTAAACTCTCTCTATTCCATACCTGATTCTTCTTCATCTGCCTTTGTATTTTGAATCAATGACCACCATTGATCAGCATCTCTAGTGACGCAGTAAACTGCAAGGACAACATTTTCCCTTTCACTACTCCCAAAAGCCTGAAATATTTTCTCAAGAGAATTTATCCATTGCTCAGGTACTAATGGATTTTTACCCCCATTAAATGTTGGTGGTTGTTTCCTCATGAAGCGGTCTAACATTGATCCTCCACATTGCGGATCAGGGTGGTCCATACGAGTAAGGTTATTGTTTATTACCTGATTGAGTTGTCCCAGTATGGTGATACGATGATCATCACCAGTTGTATCTCCAGCACCATTATAATTATCTTGAGTAGGAGGGAAACTCCTATATAGAGTGTGTGTATTAATATGGTTTCTATTCCTTCCACTAGGTTCCTTTTCTAAACAATGTAATAAACTATATTAGATTATGAATCGAAATACATAATTCCAAACTTGTAACATACTTAACATAAATTAAATAGTTTTATGGATATAATCAATAATCATAAAAATGTTTTCTTTGAGGAAGTACATACTCATAAATCCTTCATAATGCTTTGTAAAAAAATGAGAATTATCCTATGAATATCCCCTGAGAGTGTCGTAACCAAGAGTGTAGCAAGGCCCGTTGTCATTCACCAGTTCTCATTCAAGTCTAGCTCAAAGTGGTGTCTTCGGGTTTTACCCATAGGTACATCTATGCCAGAGCCGCCTCTACCTACTCATATCCAGACAGGGATGTTTTGCTCAGAAAAATCACCAAATCTCTACAATACCAAAATTCTAGGAAGTTCTTCTATAATAATCCTCAAAGTCTATCTTAAGGACATGTGCTATAATTAGAGTTTATCTAAATCTAGCTTTCATGGCTAGTACTAAACTTTCTCTGATACCAACTGTAACACCCTGACCCTTTTACCTATAGTCGGTGCATTATTACGAAACATTTTCATGATCACAAAAGATCAAGTCTCGAAAGACCTATAATTTTATTATCCTTGGAAACAATCGATACATTCATAAATGTTACATTACATCATAAAGTGAAAAACTACAAAAACAAAGTCTCCATAGTCCACACTCATATCCCCTTTAGACTGTCCCTGCAGGTCAGTCATAAAATATTTCTTCACATCCTGGGAAAAAATAAAACATAGAAAGGGGTGAGCTCAGATGCTTAGTATGGATAACAATATAGCAGAAACTTTCATAAATAAACATAAACATTTAAGGAAATGTATAACTAAAACAAAATCCTTTTAAACATGAACATCAGCTTAATTTGGAAAAAATAAAATGAAGTAATTACATTTACTTATTCAAATGGATATTCTACTAGTTGAATAATCACATGTAATATCAATAACCACTTTGATGATGATGGAATGCATAATGACAGACTGTCATAAACACATAGTCAAGGCCTTGTGCCAAGGCTACAAATAAGATTTTGTCAAGGCCTTGTTCCGAGACACTAGTTTGTCTCATTAGACCTACCGATGCATTAAGAAGCTATAGCGGGATCCACCCTCCATGTACTAAGTCTAATGCATTCCTTATATGGAAATGTTTAAACATATAATAAACCATAACATAATCGTATCACATAAAACATGCATAAAAGAAACATAACATTTCCACATTTCAATCAAAAGATATCAATACAACACATTGATATCATAAAAACATTTTCAATACCAAAATAAAAGAAAATTAATACATGATATTTATTTTTCATTTAAAAAAATTTTATGGCTTGTAGAGGAAGCTGAAACTCAAATATTGGTCACGGCGGAGGAGAAGTCATTGTCGCCGCATATGTACGACAAAAAAACATTAATTTTTGTCATTTAGTAAAACACTTCGTATAAAAAAGATTCCTTTTGAATAAATGTAAAATTAAAAGGGGTTTATACATAATATAAAAGAAAGTTGTGTATAAAACAAAATATGCCTCAATAAAAGGATATTGAGACGAAGTCCCTTACGTCGTGTCTGACTTGACTCGATCATTTTTTAATCTCCTGAATAATTAACTAGAGTTAATTTATACTTTTTGAATAACCTTTTTCAAGTTCATTATTCCTTTTATATCACTTATTACTATGTTATGAACATTATTTAATTATTTATGTTAATAACAGTCATTTTATCAATCTTTGGTACTTGAGTCAAAAATAAAGTTCTTATAATTACAAGTTGTTCATGTGGTAAAAGATCCATTATATCAATGATTATATTCATTATGTACATATCATATATATCATATATATCCAGTATATACATGAATTTATAATATTACATAACAATTAGAGGTAATAAATGAAATGCACCGTTCATGGGGACAGTAAGCTGTATGTACGCATTAATGCTACTTTCATTTATATTTCATATTTAATGTAATGAAATATTAATGATATATAGGTATATTATAATTCCAGTATAATATAATATATAATATCATTTACTCCATCCTTTATATGTCCCATATATTGGCATTAACGATTCAAATCACTTTGAGGGGTGGTAGTCCGCACTTCCTAAAATGAAATTATCGTGTTTACCCATAATGGAAATCATAACGGCATGCCATAAATGAAAAATAAAAA
This sequence comes from Viscum album, assembly GCA_963277665.1. Classification (NCBI taxonomy): domain Eukaryota; kingdom Viridiplantae; phylum Streptophyta; class Magnoliopsida; order Santalales; family Viscaceae; genus Viscum; species Viscum album. The sequence continues at coordinate 414,053,477 of OY728132.1, forward strand.
ATCATAAGTAAAACATAAAAATAATATATATCATATATAAATATATTTATGTCTTAATGGACACCATGAAAGGTGTTAAAAGAGGATTGAACGATCATCGTTTCATGAGGCGGTAATTCACCACCCACAGAAATTGTATGTTTTTTAAATTTTAGACGGAGGTGTGTGTAAGTGCAGTTGGAATCCTTCTCATAAAAACATCCAATTATATTGAGGATACTGGAGTTGTTACAAAATAAAATAATAAAAATAGTATATGGGGTTGGAGAAGAAAAATAAAACAAAAGAACATAAGAGAAGACATTACCTTAAAATAGGGTAACTCTTTTTTATTTGAGACAAAGGATTACTTGGGAAGACTTCTGCCCAAAGTGAGGCTTCTAGGAGTAATAGAGGGAAGTTTAGAGAGTATTGGGTCAGAGTTTGGCTGATCCAAATGGCTTTGAAGGTATGAATAAGGTTGTATAGGTGGGGGCCTTTTATAATAGGAGAGGAGTGACACTCTTGGAAAGTAATGAAATGTTACATTATTATGAAATTCATTTCAGATTTTAAAGGTCCCAAAATGATATATTTCTAGGATAAGGTGATAATGGTTCAAAATACACCTATCCAATAGGCTTTAGACAAGTTTATATCTTAGATTTTACCTTATCTTTTCATTTTATTTAAATAGTTCATTGATGAGGTGATCACTGCATCATCATGATGTCATAAATAAGATTATTTATTTAATGTCTAAAAATTTAAAAAAATTACCATGATGTAGGAAATTTTTTTATCTTTTAAATGAAATTTTATAGTCCATATGATCATTTATGTAGGCAAAATTAAAATTGTTTTACTTGGGTGATACATACTTTTTTTATATATTCCTTTCTTTAAAAATAAAAAGATAAAATGTTACTATCACACAAAAGTGATTCCATGGGGTCCCAAAGTTTGGAACAAGGCATCCCATTCTCGGTAATGAGACAACCAGTAGCATTAGGACACATTTGGGGGTCATTATATATTATTATTATATTAGTTTATTACCCTTAACTACCTAATTATTAATTAATCATGATAATTAAAGATTATTGTCGTCCTTACTATTCATAATGTTCACAAAAACAGAGTCTGAATTACATATTTGGAACTTCTGATTCCAAATATGGAATCCATTTTACCAAATTATAATCACAGAAATTGCAGTAATTAATTTAAAAATTATTCCTACTGTCAAAACCAAAGACACATTTTTAAGAATTAAAATCAATTAAAAGATTGACTTGTTTTTACATCCAATTGAAAAAGTGAAATTACTTAAAATGAACTTCATTGTATTAAGTGATAAAAACATAATTAAATTATAATTTAAAACCAATTAAAATTGAAATATAACTATATAAATAAATTTGATGAAAAGGAAGTTTTGTATTAAAATACAACATGTTTCACTATTCATTAAAAAATGAACATTATCAGAAAAATACAATAAATTCAACATAGGACAATTTCGATATTACGAATCCAAAAATGAAGTTCGATTTGAATAATAAAATATATAAAATTTCAAAATGTGGTTATTAATATTCATAATGGTTACTTTGATTGGTCGCGGTGTGTAAGTATCTCGAACTTGCATATAATGAAAGACATTGCATTATTGAAAAATAAGCATACGGTGGATGCATGGGGTGTTACAACGCTTTTCTATAGTATAGTCTCAGTCATCTGGCCCTCATCTGGTAGTCACTCTGCTGGCTTAGTCTAGTGAGTAGCAGGATATTCCAAGCACTAGTCAGCTGATGGCCTAGTCAGTAGGTCCCACAATTTCTCTTGTCATAGAGCGACCTCTTGTAAGCAGAAGTTCACACCTAACACAGATGCATGATATTCTCAAACATATTTCCAGAATTCTAGCAATTATATACATCCTGAACGCCCTTCATCTATCATCATATATTCGTGTGGGCCTCCTTGAGGTGTTAAGAAGCCTCTTCCAGTTTGAGATGGAGGTAGAAACCATAGTAGCCTTTCATACTGAGGTAGTTGATAATGATGAATGACATGCCATCATATCGTTCTCTAAATAATATGAATACTCTCCCAGACATGGGAACATTCGATCACTATAAATCACTGACTAGTTCAATGGCATGGTGGTTCATCACTGTCTTGTCGACACTGGCTCTGGAATCAACATAATCCCGACTCGAACACTATGAAAAATGGGATTGTCTGAGGATGATCTAAGTCTTTCTGACCTAGGAATCCAAGGTTATGACAGGATGGAGCAGACACCATTCAAAAAAACCATTTGAAGTCTAAGTTTAGTTGTCTAATTTTCTACATTAAGTTTATGGTTTTCTCATAGGACACCGCCTACCATGCGTGTATGGGTCGGCCATAGCTCCACCTACCTGCAGTAGTACCTTCATCATATCACCAATGCTTTAAGTACTACCTTAATGTTTGATTGGGTGTGCATCAAGGTGATGCATCCCCCTTCGCCTCTTGTGAATCCCACAATATGGATGACGACTATTATAATATCAGGGAAACGATGATTCAGGCTAATTAGGTCGAGTATTCTTCGGTTGTGATTGACCTCTTGGTAGATATAGATGATGTATATGTCTTTCCATTCCATAAATTTGAGGCTAATTCTGCAGTCATAGGACAATGCTTCATTGTTTCTAGAGAGAGGGGGGAGCCCATCCCCCAATCAATGCGATGCTAGAAGATCACTGCATACTCCAACACAAACCAGACTCTGGTGATCCCATAGCCTCCTACTCCCATAATGTATATGGATGTCCGCCGCATGGAAATGAAAATACTTAATACTTTCTTGCTTCACCAGGTTGGAATTAACCGGCTTAAGCAGACACACCACTATTTATTCAATATCGTCATGTGTAGCCCCATGGGCCAAATACCAGATGTGATCAGATTAACAACCTTAATCGATAAGGTTGTGGCAGCACAGGAGTTCACTAATGCAGTGCCCACTGCCGCTCAGGCTTGTACCATCTTTCTACCAGGAGCTGTCGACTTAGAGGAAACTCTTACCACCTAGGATCCCCCCTCCATAATTAAAGAAGAAGATATAGAGGATTCTCCCCATCCTTTGAAGAGGGTGTCTCCATGACCGTTGATGAATTGGTACAGGTGAACCTCATAAGTGAGGCGGACTTGAAACCCACATTGATCGGTGCCTCCATACCCCTCGAGGAGAAAAATCAGTTCATAGACTACCTTAAACAGCACCATGATGTATTCTTCTAGAGTTATGATGTGATTCTAGGACTAGATCCTAAGGTAGCCTTCCACCACCTCGGTCTCCTGGTAAATTTGTGCGGGTTCAAGAAGCCTACTAGAAGAATTCACCCTTTTCAAAGTGCCATAGTTGAAGTAGAAGTTGATAAGCTCATCAGAGCCAATTTTGTTAAGGATGTCTAGTACCCCAAGTGGCTGGCCTATATTGTGTTAGTAAGGAAGAAGAACAGACATATCAGAGTCTACATCAACTTCCGAGATCTCAAACATCACTTTCCAATGGATGATTTTTTCCTTTCTATGAAGGAATGGTTGATCAACACTACAACTAGGTTCCAAGCCTTCTCCAACGTGGATGGGAACTCCAGGTATAAACAGATCAGAATTTCCCTAGAGGATGAAGATTCTACAGCCTTCAGGGAACCACAATTTAATTTTTGTTAGCAATTCATGGCCTTCTGTTTAAAGATTGCAGGTACCACCGATCAGTGGGTTATGAATTACATGTTTCAGCTAATCCTATGAATGTTTGTGGAATGTTACATGGATGATCTAGTGGTCAAATCTCACCAGCTTCAGGACCATCTCGATGACCTTGAGAAAGTGTTTGGCTTCCTCTATTCCTGCCACCTAAAGATTATCCCATTGAAGTGTGACTTTAGGGTCACCAATGGAATGTTTATCAGCTTAGTTTTCTAATAGATAGTCATTGTGATCAACCCAGAGAATATTATGTCATTATCCAGATGTCTCTTCCAAGTAACATTTGGGAGCTTCAAGGTTTTTAAGGCCACTTATCTAACATACGCTGATTCATTATGAATTTGGCTAGAAAGTGTAATCCCTTTTCTCAAATCATGATGAATGGAACCATCTATGAGTGAGATGATGAGTGTCCGACTGATTTTGAGGAAATCAAGAAGTATATTCTCCAGCCTCTGGTCTTAATGCCACCCATCTCCAAAAATCCACTGGTCATATTTGTGACTACTAAGGATCTATCTATCAGTGCCCTTCTATCCCAGATGATAAATGAGGGAACAGAGAATTTCCTATACAACCTTAGCCGCATGCTCCTCGATACGAAGTCCAGATACTCCCGTATTGAGAAAAGTTACCTTTCACTGGTATTCACAATACAAAAATTTGGACATTACTTGCAGCACCATGAGGTACAGTTTTTATCTCATGAAGATCCACTGAATTACATTCTGAACTGCCCCACGTTGACAGGCTGTCTATATCGCTAGACAGTAATCCTTTAGCAGTTCGACATCTGGTTTTTCCCTTAGAATGATATTAAGGGGAAAGCATTGGATGGCATCGTTGCTACCCATCCAGCTCTTATGGACTAGTCCCTGGACCTAAAATTTCATGATGATGAAATCTTTTCTGTAGAACTAGACATCCCATGTTGGAAAGTTCACTTCGATGGTGCTTCCCAAAGCCCCACTGGTATAAGGCTCAATGACCCCAGGCTCAATAGAGTTGGCCTGGGTATCGTCTTCAGTACCCTTGAACAAGATGTTCTTCCATATTAATTATTATTGTCAGAAATCTGCACCAACCATGAGGTAGAGTATCAGGCTCTCATTAATGGCTTCGAGATGGCCCTCGAGATTGACATTCTCCATTTACAAGTTAAAGGGTACTTTAAACTGGCCATCAACATGATTAACGGTGACTATGCCGTCTGAAATCCAAATCTCATACCATTTTTGGAACACACTCTTTAGAAAATGGCCTATTTCCCATATTGGAAAGAATTTAATCATGTCCCTTGATCTCAGAACGGTTGAGCTAACGCCCAGGCCAGCCTATCCACATCACTTTCGTATCCCGAATTGGTTGATCTGATTATCCATGTGACACACCTAAAGTCATTTCTCTCATCACACCAGATGATGATGAAATCCCACAGATAAGCCACCTTACCGCTGGTTCCTCCACGCCAGGAAACCCAGCCCCCCAGATGCAGTGATTGATGTGACTCTCGACTGGAGAACCTCCTTTTTTGAGTATCTTCGAAGTGTTAATCTCCCAAAAAATCAGTCCGAGCATGGGAGAATCTGATGCCATACACTACAGTTCACCCTCCAGGCCAGCCCTAGACATGAGCAGATTTTCTACAAATGTGGGTTTGATGGGGTCCTTATCCATTTCATTCAAAAAGATGAGATTTCCCAAGAAATACAGGATGTTCATTCTCATTCTAGTTGGGCTCATCAGACTAGGCCGAATTTATCTCACCAGTTCTAGATAATGGGGTATTTTTGGCCCCCTATGATCCATAACTATATTGAGCTCTCAAAAAGGTTCCATACGTGCCAAATTCATAATAAATTCATGCATTGGCCACCGGATCCTCTCAACTCCACCAAGTACTCTTGTCCATTTCCAATACGGATACTCAATTTGTGGGACCATATCCACTCATGACAGCTTGCTTGTGCAGATACATCTTGATGTCTATAGATTTCATCTCCAATGGGGCAGAGGCTGTTCAACTCAAGGGGGTCAAGGCTGGATCCATTGTTGTCTTTGTGAGATCCAACATCATCTACCAATTTGGAGTCCCACACACTGTTCTCATCGATAATGGCATGAACTTGCGAGTAACTGAGCTAAAGAAATTTTACGCTACATACAACATCCATTCTAACTATACCTTCCTCTATCATGCCCAATAAATTGGATAGATCAAGGTGCTCAACAAAAACCTCTCTAGAATTCTGCAAAAAATGGTTGGTTAGAATAAGAAGATTTGGCTAGAAAAGCTCCCCAATGCCCTATGGGATTACCAAAAAACAACTAATAATTCCACCAGGGTGACCCCATATTCTTTGGTGTACGGAATAGAGGTCATTCTTCCCATCGAGACTCAATTTCATTCATTGGCCACAACTGTTTATAATAAGAAAGCACCGGATGATGTAGCTGAAATCCGTCTGGCTGAGTAGGAAGAACTTGAGGAGAATAGGCTTCATTCCCTGCTCAATCCGTAAGGGAATCAAGAACAATATAGATAGAGCTTTAAACTAGAAAGTTCGCCTCTTCTCCATTTTTCAAGGTGAAATGTTGTTGGCCCTGATGGAACCAATGATACCTAGTAGGAAACCACCCTAGTTGGAGCCCAAATGGGAAGGTCCTTACATCATTCACAAGGTTTACTCCAATGGCGCATACTCACTGGTTACCATGGATGGTGAGCATATAACTCCTACCACTAATGCCAAGTTCCTCAAGCAATAATTTTCTTGAATCCGTAATGGTGTTGCCAAACCCTAAACTGTATGAGGGTCCTACATGACCTTAAACTGTCTGATCCTACATGACCATAAACTATGAACTGTTCTGTATGACACTAAATTGTGTTTCTCCCTACATTATATTAAAATGCATCTCAAGACCTACGTATTTCTTCATTCCCATCCTCTTGGGAAACGCAGGAACATTTATATGATTCGTCATGAGTCCTTCCCCATGCTCTTTTTTTGTTACCCCTCCTGGTTGTAGTTCCCTTAGAGGATCCCATGTGACGTAGCCCAAGTTTCTTTGGCCCACACATGGCAGGATTACGAAGGTCATGCCATGTTCCCCTCCTCGTTCTTCTAATCCTTCCACGTTCTTACCATGTGATGTTGAATAGAACGACCCTTTCAGAACTATGTATGTCTTGATTCCCATCCACGTAGGACACATAGGACCGCCAAAAAATTTCATTTATAGGCCCAACCCCAAACTTTGGAGCCTCCCATTGGGTCGAATCACATTTTGTGGTGCTTGATTTTTCCCTCATCCATGTCGAGTACATCATGACCGTAGAAGGTATCCTTCCTCCCTAAATATCCCCACATCTTCTACTATCTAGCTTTATTTGAAATTGCACAGGGACATTTATGCTCCACACACCCCATTATTTGGGATTCCATTATCTTTGACATCCAAAAGGGACCCTGAAAGATGAGGATACTTAGCCTAAGGGCTATCCAATAATTTTGGGCCAACACCCTCGAGGATTTTGAACAATGAATCTATACAAGTCCCGAAATGAGAATATGGTTAGTGGTCGAAAATAATTTATTGTTCCCATTTTAGGTTACACGATGTGGATGTTGTGTTTCAAACCTGATCAACAACTATCCTTTGTCATTGTCACCAACCCCATATGTCCCAAACATGTAGTGTAGTGGTTCATTATACCCTTTTGTCTCTCCAAACCAAGGTATTCCTTGTGGAAGAGTGTAATTTTAGCTGTCATACCCTTATGTGATGGGGAGATCCTAGTCATACTCCTTGTTTTCGACACCAAGAATTTCTCACATGGGATTAGAAGCTATGATGAAGTGATTCCCACATGATAGGTCATATGGCTACTATAGGCTGGGTTGCCCTGCCTCAGGTCCTTCAACCCATTCATAACCCCGAAATGAGTTCTCATTTGGATTTTTGTGGTGTCGTCGGGACCCATGCCCTTATTCACATCGAGAAATTTTTCAACACCACACATATCCCCTTGAGACAACCCTCCCTTCATTTATCATTTGTTCCACGAGCACCGACCCTGTCATGCTTCATGTGCCCCATCATTTGTGTTTTAATCACCTTATATATCCTAAAGGATTCCCGAATGGCATGGATGCTCGGCCTAAAGGATCTATTACCATTACGGGGTAACGCCCTCGAGTATCGCAAACAAAAAACTTATACAAGTACTGTATGGAAAACACTATCAATGGTTGACACTCAATCATTTCCCCCAGGTCCTCTGGTCCCATATTCATGATGTTTTCCCTCTCCACTCAGTTTTCCCATTCATATAACATGATGCAAGGTGACTACAGTCTGAGATCTATATCCTTAATCTAAGATCACCATTGTCCTCACTGCCAGATGTTAAACTACAAGCTGGTTGTGACATTCTATCTTTGGACCAGCCTCAGGTCCCTCTGCCTTCTCGGGACCCTGTTCCAAGTTCTCAATTAGGATTTTATAGTGTGGTATGGGATTATGTCCCCATTCATGTCGGGTTACTCATCGTGTTGTACACGTCCCTTGTTGTAGTATCTTGCCCTTATTTGTGTCCTTGCTTCATGATGATAAACTACACATCATCCTTCTCTAGAACTACGTGTGGCTTGATTCCCATCATTATGGGATATTTATGACCACTCAAACATCTAGACTTTAGGTCTAGCCCCATCTCTTAGAAACACCCCTATCATCTTGGCCCCTTGGCCTACATTATTACATGAGAGGGGTATTCGGTGTTGTATGGCTTCAAAAATTTATTCACGTCAGGTTCATAATAACAATTATACATACCTCTCTCTCCTGAGCACTCTACACTCCCATTCCCAACATTCATCTTGTTGAGTCAACTACTCTTATTTTGGGTCCCCTGGCCCTCATTGGTGGTTCGCCAATATACCCAGGAGTACTCCGGTTCAGAGACTAGAGTGTCAGATTCTACATGGACATTCATTGACCCATTTTTTAGGCTTTGTGTTCCACTTAATTTTGGATTCCATTATCTCTCACATCAAAAGGGACCCTCAAATAGCATGGAATCATGGCCTAAGGGATCTCCTGCCACTACGGGCCAACGCCCTCAAGGGATCCAAACAAAAAAATTGATACAAGTCCCTTGTTGTGAATACGATCAGCAATTGAATCTCATATATTGTAATCATTTAATGTAACAAAATATGGATGCTATGTTTTGAACACATTTAACATTTATCCTCCATCATCACACCAACCCCATCATGCTTTAAATGTTGGATACATGAATCGCATCATTTCCACCCCATTCTGTCCAAGTTTAATTTCGACACTCCTGGAGCTATCCCTCAGTGCGCAATTTCACATTAGGTGGACAAAGCCGTATTAAGGTGTCATTTGGGGCTCCACACCAAATTCCCCTTAGCGTGTACACCAAGTGTTGTAAAAACTTCTTCTGCCCTAATTTCCCACACATAGTTTGAATCACATGGGATTTGGAATCAGATTGAGATTTGCGCCTACTTGGAAGAGTTCTGCTTCTCCATGGTCCAAGCTCTAAGACCTTAAAGTAAGATCTCTTTATACATCCCCTGTTGAGAACTATGTATGTCTTGATTCCCCTCCTCATGGGATATGAAAGACCACCAAGACATCTTGTCTCTGTGCCTATCTTGAGTTCTACTAATTTATCACTTTTGTTCTACCTTTTAGGCCCCAGCATGTATAGGACCACGTGATGTGGTGTGTGTGTGATTATTCCTTCGTTCACATCGGGTTTCCAATTGCCTCACCATGTACTCCCCTTCAAGGAGCTAGTCCCTCCTACCTCCTATCCCATTTTAAATTTAACTATATATCATCCCACAAAATGTTAAACAATAAGAACTATGTATTTCTTGATTCACATCCTCATAGGATACATAAGAAAGTTCAGACATCTCGTCTTAGGGTTCATCTTAACTGAGTTCTAGTCTCTCATGCCTCATATCCTCCAACCATTTCTGGCCCCTTAGAAAATGGTTTCTTTCTTGTAATTGCGTGCAGTGTGATGTGGGCCTCATCCACATACATGTTGGCTATGCTTCATCATGCCATGCACATTCCCTCTTCAACCTCACCACTCTAATATATGTCTGAGCCATGTTACTCTAAACTATGATTCCTAGTCCCACATGACATTAAACTGTTATTTATATACTGCATGTCATTAAAGGGCATGGTTGGTTCCATCACATCAACCTAAACTGTGACATTATCGTCCTGGCCAGACGTTGAAAAATGGCAATGTACCGTGGTGTCCTCACTCAATGGGACATCATTTTCGGTATCAGTTACCAAAAAAACGATTTGTCAAGGCCTCTATACAGCTTGATTCTTGAGGTAATTCCTGTAATTTCAGGCCTAGGTCTTTTGCATTAAAAAAACACAATAATCCAAAAGGAAAAAGAAGAACTATCAAATGATGCTTCTTTTGGTGAAAGGTCTAGACCCGCAGAACTTATTCTCTTTGGAACGGGTACCATTCACTACCACCTTCAGAACTATATACAGCTTGATTTCCATCCTCATAAGGTACATAGTAACCCTCATACCCTTTTCCTTAGGCCCAAAAAAACTTTCTTTTTCAGTCCCTCAACCTAAAACCTCCCCAAGGAACACATGGTAATCAGGACTGCATGTCCCCATTCATGTTGGGTATAAAATTACCTCACCATGTATCTCCTACATCCCCTACCATCTATGGTCTGTGATCTATGACCATAAACTAATATCACTTCGTGTCCTTGTCGCAAGATGTTAAACTACACACCATCTCACAGAACTATGTATGGTGTGATTCCCATATTCATGGGGTACGTAGGAATGCTCGAACACTTTGCCTCAGGCCCAGCCTGACTTTCACTTTTGGACCCTGGACCTAGAAGCTTCTCAGGGAACACATTGATGTGATACATACTCCCACTATCAGCATTCACGTCCGGTATTGTAATTAATTCACCATGGGTCTCTATCATTCAATTACATCTACTTTCCGAGCTCTATGACCATAAACTAAGATCACTCTGCGTCCTTTCTACAAGATGATTAACTATGTGACATCATCTAGAACTACGTAGTGCTTGATTCCCATCCTTATGGGATACATAGGAATGCCCAAAAATTTCATCTCCTAGTCCCTCCCCTAGAATGTAAAATGTTTTCCCCTCTCTTTTCCCACTAGGCCCGAACCCTTTAGAGAACATGAGGTGGGGTGAGTGCCTCAATGGATATCATTCACATCGGGCATTTCAATAGACGCACCTTGGGACACCCATGTCTTTTCTCAACCTAGTCTGAGATCGATGACCCTAAACTAAGATCTCCATATGGTAACTGTGCATCCCATTGGGCTACTTCACCACCCTGAGAACAATCAATTAAATAAGGCCCTCCTTAATGGCCCATCCTATGAAAATTACATTGGAAGAGTGTAACCTTATGACCCTTATCCTAGGAGGGGGACATGAATCCCTCTATCTGATACATATTATTGTCATACTCATATGTGTTCTGGCAGTGCCCGAAGTGTGTAATTTTCAAAGGGACATTCCATCAGTCCATGTCCAACCTTTGTGAGCCCGACATTTGGATCCCCATCCTCTTCCATGTATGAAGGGACTATCTTTATGGCATGGTCTCATGCCACACTAGATGACCTAAAGTCTTGGGACCACGTCCCTGAGGACCTCAAACGACATTTTTGATAGGTCCCTTGTTTCAAACAGGGTTAGCGGTCGACCCTCATATCTCATTCCCCATTCCAGGCTAACATGAAATTGAAACTATGTTTTGAACATGGTCAACAGTTATCCCCTATCATCACGTCATCATAATTGTGGTCTAGATCTCGAGCATCATGATTCACATATTTCCACTTCCTTATGATCACGTTGAATTCCAACATACTCAGCTTTAATCCTTCACACATCTACGTGTGTTATATCAATGGGTCATCATCATTGGGACATCATTCAATTTGCATCCCATCTCCCCTCACATGTTCTTTCCTATGTCAGGAATTTCCCATCACTTTTTTTGTTTCCCACATCGAACATGACTCATGTAGACTTAGTAGTTTTTGTAAGACATGTATTTGCACAACCATACCACACATTCCTTGCATCGTCCCTCGTGATGTTGAATTGCACTCTAGAACTATGGGTAGTTTGATTACCATTAACATGGGATACATAAGAATGCTTGACCTCTTTACTTTGGGTCGATCCTAACTTTCAATTTAGGTTCCATGACCAAAAGAACTTACTCCGGGGATACGTGGTGTGGTATAGAATCCTTATGTCCTCATTCAAGTCGGGATTATAGATACAACACCACATACTCCCTTCATAGGATCATCCCATTCACTCATCATCTTATCATATGACGTTAAAATGTATGAGCTCACATGTCCTTGGAAAATGAAAATAAATTGCGGTTCTACCCTGAACAATTTCAGGATGCCCAATGTTAGTCATTGGATGTACCATATCCCTTTCCAAAGAGGATTACTCCTATCTGTTTTGGCCTCCATCCACATTGTGTTTAAGAACTATGTTTGTCTTGATTCGCATCCTTTTGGGATATGTAGAAACAACCAGGAATTTCACCTTGGGCCCAACCCCAGGGTTATTGAACCTTCTGGCCCTTCGGGCCCGATCTCTGTCCAGGAAGTATGACCATTAAACTATGTGCATCATCATTACTGTACGACATTTAAAATATGAATCCCTCATCCTTATTGGCATGATGTAAAACTACAGAGCTTTCCAGGTCCTTACCAGTGAGGTCCTTTTCAGAAGTAGGTGTTATCCTTGATCAGACTGATGTTCCCACCTAACTTGTTTTCCTCAAGTTGGAATAATTTTAGGAGTGTTGGACTCCATTCAAACAAACCACCACTCCACACTCCACACAATACATGCCCTTTATTCGGACCCTCATCATATTTAACGTCTAAAAGAACACCCAAAGAGTATTGATTCTCCGACCATGGCTCACCTACTGTCCTGAGAAAACATTTTGGAGGACTAATGTATGAAATTTCAATTTAGGCCATGTGTTTTGAACATGGTCAGTGGTTGGCCCTCATTTGTTATCCGCATTTCAGGATAATGCAATAAGAATACTATGTCTCGAACATGGTCAACAATTATTCTTCATTATCATTCCATCCCTACGGTGTTCCAAATTTGGACATCGTTACTCCCATGTCACACTCCCCTATGATCATGTTAATTCCAATTCCCCTTGAATTACCCCACTCATGCACTAGATCACACTAGGAAAGTGATGATTCGAATGTTATGGGAGCTTCATCCCCTACCCGGGCCTCTCTCTTACTTCTAGAAATCTGTATTTTTTGTTGAAACCCGAGAAGCTAGGAGATTGGATTGCAATATTATATTTAGATGGAATGATAAGGTGGTCATATCTTGTTCCTCACATCGGGCCCAACCCGCATGAGCTTAGGGACTGATCGCCAGATGTTCCATGAATATAACAAAAATGCAACAGACCAAAAACGAATAACAGAACTCATGCTTGCATATAGAATAAATAGTCATAGCATGAATGTGTGTTCAAAAGTTACATGAATCACAGTACCCAAGGATAGACCCCTCCCATGGATGGGTTGACCCCGTCAAAAGAGAGTTACTGCTTCGCCACCCTCTGTCTTTTGGCATCCAAGATCCGCACTCACCTGTTCAGTTCTTGCTTCACTTTAGTAGTGAGGAGGCGCAGTTTGGAAACACTGATCTGGGCCTACTCCGCATTGGTTCAGATTACATTCATCTCCATAGTGTCTTTCCTCATTCTCTCTTAGGCCTCCACCCGTTAGGCCTTCATCAATGAAATAATCCTTGACAGCGTGTTGAGGGTTGTCGAATGTTCATCTGCATGAATGTGCAGCTGTTGAATCTCGTTTTCAGCCTCCTTGAGCATATTTATGTTCACCTCTTTTCTTTGCTTCCAACCCACACCAAGGCCACATTCATACTCCCAAATCATCTTTTCCATAAGACCTTGTACATGTATTGGGCGTTCACCCCCAACACCCAGTTAACATAGTCGCAAATGATATCTCCACATCTGGTCTATCAATTATGCTTGAGGGGTGTCATAGATGAAGCGCTTGATCATCTTCCTTGACAGGAAACAGACTATCTTGTTATCCTCTACATCATAGGTAGTTTTTTCCCAGTCTGTGGGGTTAGCAGACTCATACGTAGGGAAAACCCCCAAGAACACATCAGTTGGGTCCACATCTGGTGTCTGATTGGCTATGGCAGGACCTGTGCTATCTGATCGATCTTCATCATCAAATTCCACTTCAATTATTTCAGGCCCATCCCTGATAACAGTCCCACTAGTGATCGGGAGTGCTGCCTCTTGGTCATTCTGGATATCCGCCTCTACTACCACCAGCATTCCCCTGAGAAAAGCACTACTAGAAATTCCAACCAACCTCGCTAAGGAAACCCACACCATTTGATGAACTATAACTACTAAGAAGTTCACAGATGTTAGTTAACCTGATCAGTGGGTGGCAGTCATGAATTTTTTAAAGGAGACTTACATAGATCGAATGATTGGTCTTCTTCCTAGATTGTTTCCATCAAGACCCTGAGGAGTGGACCTCTATATATCATCAGATAGTCTGAAAAATATAAAGGATCCACCTCAGGTGTCCTTGCCCTACTAGATGAACTAATCGCCATAACAGCAGGCATGGATCCTGAAGGCCCTACATCTACTTCTTCTATAGGGCGGGAACAGGTTCTGTGAATGAGATCCTCTTGCACAATTCAAATATTTTTAAGGAGTTCAAAATGTCATGGAAGTAGACCCCAAGGAAGGGGAATGGGATGTTAAATCAAAGGCCTATGAAAATTTTTCAATATCTGAGCCTTGATCACAGATTTTTCCTTATTATAGAGGGCTCCCTCTACTAGCCTCCTCCCCCAGGAAGACTCGTACAATTTTTCCATAAAAGGGAAGTGCTCTCTAAATTATGTAGCCAAAAACTGTAGAGGGGTCATTCGATCCAACAATAACTTCACCCAGACTTTGATTGGAAATTCGGAACCTCGGGAGTACATGAAGTCCTCAAACTCGGCAAGGTATTGCTCCCCCTCCACCTGGGATACTGCAAAGCCAGCCCTGATGAGGCTGATTCCCATAAAATCCATCCTGGGGTAGTTCAAGTGTTTCCATATCTCGGACGGGCTAAGGAATTTCCTTTTGACATCTTAGATGTCCCATACCTTTAGGAATAAAACATTATCCATCATGTCTATATTGAACAACCGCTTCCATAGAGACTAAAGGGATATCCTATAAAATCCTCTTGGTGGCCTCCCCTCTGTATAACTCTACTCTTATGGGACCGCTGACTCCATTGCTTCTCCTGGAACTGCTGTTGCTGCCTCCCCCTCAACTAGTACGGGCCTCTCCACCATGGCATCCCTGCCACCATAGGATGTCCTAGGAGCCTTCCAACCCTATTCTCAAGGTTGGGGAGGCACACAATCACCAGCCTGAATAGTTGGCTTCTTCAGCATATCCCTCGGGTAGGCTGCCTCCATGCTTTGGGCATACTCCTTCTCCAACCCGAAGTTGGTGGTGGGTGAAGGTAGCTCATTCTGCATCATAACGTATTCCTAGGTAAACATGATCTAGATTTGTCTAATCACGCACAATTTCTTCTCATGGAACACCCCCAAATAGATTTGTAGGGTCAGTCGATGCTTGTACTGAAATTGGCTTGCAAATTGGTGTGGGGTTTACAACTCATATATGGGATCACTGTCCACCCATTCCACCCGGACTCCACCTCAAAAGGCCTGGAGGTGGGGCTGATTCTGTTCCGTTCCATGGCCATCATCAGTGAATACACACGTTGGAATCAAGAATGAGTGAAAGTTAAAATCCTATACCTTCTAGACTTGGTTCAGTACTGACTACATGGTCAACATGGCCGGAAATCTCCCAGTGGCATTTAGAATGGACAGGTGGAAGTTTGATCCCCAAGGGGAGATTGGGTTATGATATTTAGAGACCCCCTGACATGCGCCGCTATCCACCCATACAAGAGGTGGAATGGCACACATATTCTCTGTGGGTTCTTCCCATCACTAATTTGCAACAACATTTTTTACAGCTTCGTGAGAATCGGGATCCCGAGGTTGACCCGCCCCCTTTTCGCTATCATGGATTCCCTGATAAACATGCTCAGTCGCACGTACATGTTTGTGTCCCTTACCGGCAGGATACAGCCACCGTTGAGCGCCACAATAAATGCATCCTACCAGAATACCAGTTGCTTCTTGGTGTTGACACTGAATCCCCACGTCTTCCACTGGTTATCCTTCAAGAGAAGCCATTATAAGTGCTCCTTGCCTCATTGAGCCCCCTTAGGGAATGTTCGAGCCCTCACTGGAAACTTCATATCCTTTGAGAATTTCAGGAACTTCTTGAACCATCGTCTTAAATGGACAACCCTCACCACTTCCTTGTCTTCTCACGGCACCTGGTTCATTAACACCATCGCCAGCAGTGGCATCTTCCCTGGGTCTTCCCACGCACTCATAACGGGGAGGAACTCATCAAACATTGCCCCCAATATTGGGACCCCTGATATCTGATGAAGATCCCATAGACTGATGCTGGCCACTCCATGGTGTAATAGGAAGGTATTAGTCCTCAATGACCATTTTCTCCACAACTTCGGCATCATCTACTTTAATTTTTAAATGTGGAATTGGGAGGCCCAACTCGCCTCATACAAACCCACTCTCTTCAGATCCACCCCAAATTCTTCACACAAAGTGCATACCTAGTAGGCCCAGACACAGTAGTCTATGAAGTTGCCTCCAAGCCACATATCTCACTCATAGGACCACCCCTTCCCCAGGTTCCTCAAGGATACGTTCAAAATAGTTTGGTACAGAGGGGGAGATATCTCTTACAATAGTTCCTTCCCATCAACATTGACCAAATGTTTGTACAAACAATGAGCATTGACTGGTGTGAAGTTCACCCAGGCATGGACGTTAGCTTCCCTGAAACACTGTTTCTAAAAAGGCGTTCTGCTGAACCAGTAAGCTGGATCATCCCTACTCGCTCTAGGGATGAATACGTCATCCTTTAGTCCAAATCCATATATAGGAAGCCTCTTTCACATCGGAAAGTTATTTTGGATTTCCAATAGCAGCACCAAATGATTAGTTTGGTCATAATGGCTTTGAACGTACTCCCCTAGTCCCAGGCTATTCGCCATCTTCTCCCTCCAGGCAGCATCCACAAGGACCCCTTGGAAACCTCTGGGTGAGCCCTTTAGTTTTAAATATTTGGATGTTTTTATGGATCGTGAAGCTATTTCACAGAGCCCGTTTGCGGAGATCATTCGCGAAGGTAGTTCATAGAGTCCAACCTGGACCATCAGACATAAGGCATAGACATCACTGATGAAAAGTCAATGAATCATTGGGCACTGTGAAGCAGAAGGCCCGATTCATAGAGGGAAATCACAGAGTACGTAGATCTTTGCGAATCGAGAGCGCTAAAGGAAAAAAAATGTGGAGAAGATAAAGGAAAAAATAAAGTTCATATCCCCTATTTATAGGAAAGGACCCCTGGCACTTTTCCTCATGTCCAACCGTGGTAAAAGTTGGAGTGTGCTCAGCCCGCACGTCACAGCTCTGTTTCATGAACCTCCTTCGTGAGTCAATTTCGCGATAGAACAAGGGATTTTGGTGATTGGACCTCAGAATTTGACCCTCTCATTCTTCTCGGATCCTAGTCTAAGGGGGGGAGGAATTTGTTGGAGCTAAAATTTTGGAAGAACAAGATCAGATGGAATGTGTTAGGATATACCTTGATAATCCCATTCGCAGAGCCCCCTTAGCCCCGTGGCCAAAAAAATATCCCCCTTTGTGAAGACACCATTGATCAAGGAGACGGGATGGTCCAAAAACCCATTTGACATTCGCCAAGCTACCACAGACCAAGGTGGTAGGATGTTCAACAAACCTATTTGATGTTCATGAAGCCACCATAGAGCAAGGTGGAATGATTCTCTATGAACCCATTTGATGTTCGTAAAGTCGCCACAGAGTAAAGAGGAGAGATACTCTGTAAACCTAGTTGATGTTCTCGAATCCACTGTAGATCAAGGTGGTGGGATTCTCCATGAACCCATTTGATGTTAACGATGCCGCCACGCATATACGAAGAAATTCCATGTGTCATCGCGCCGAGCAAGATCTTATTCATATCTCTCCTTGAATATAAATACTAGGCTCCCCTTTAGCACAAATGATGGACCCTCTGACCTTTCTACTTCTTAGCTCCCGAATCACGAATCAATTTTTTCTCTATGAACCATTAGATTTTCAAGGAACTTCTACATCTAGACGTGCCTCCCCTTTGCAAGAATTAATATCAACTTCAAAGAGGGATGACCTTCACGGAGCCCACGGGCCTCCACGATGGAAGGTGATCCCCAGAGTGACTCGGGTCATTGCGGGGAACTTATGTTTCACAAAATACCCTTCATGCACATGTGACCCGTGTGTTATGGCAGGGACACTATGCTTCGAGAAGCACATTACTTCGGATGGTACCCTTGATTTGTGAAGCGCTACTCCACAGATGCATTTCCACTTTGCAAACCACCTTCCATATGCACGTATTCACAATGTCTAGGATAGGTCACATCACATTGTAAAGCACACCCATTTCATGAAGCCCCTCTACAACATGAAGAAACAGAGCTTCATGAGGCTTCTACCTATGAACCCCTTTTCTCCACAACTCCATTTCTTCTGTGAGCCACCAGGTTGGCATGAAGTGATTTCAAGGTCCTCTGGGTGATGCTTCCTGTTGTGTTGCTTCGCCTAAGGCATCTTCACACAGCCTTGCTAATGGCTATTGTGTCTTCACGTAGCCATACTAAAATGGAACCATAAAAGGGTCGCTCTATAACACCCCCTCATGAAATCATTAAAGATTCTTTACCTTCCCTAAGGGGTGGGAGGTATCAGTTATTTATGTCTTAAAATGTGCGGGGTGAACACGACTCATCCGAGTTTCAAGACGTTAAACTGCAAAGCACCATCGTCCTCACCACATGACGTTAAATTGTGGCCTCACCCCATGAATTTTATTAGGGTTCCCCATCATAGACATTCTCTACACCCACTGGTCTCCATGGGAGTGAAATAATTCCTCAAATGGAATGATATCCTCTTTATTGGAGCAACATTTATCCGTGGGGAAAGGGTAACCACCTTGGTGTATGCCACCTTCCATTCTTGAAAAAGGAAGCACCCCTGCTCTTCCTATATTCTTTCTAGCTGAAGGCCAGAGGGGGGGGGGGGATGGGTAATAAAACACTATTTTCTTCGGTGAAAAATTCCTATCCATTTCGGATATGTCACCACTAGGCCTCCATCTGGGAGTAAGTCCCAATCTACCTCTCCTTGGGTAACTAACCATGTGTAAGCCCCTGTTTCCTCTCTAGGATTCTAACCTCAGGTAAGCCCATGTTTCCATCTTGGGCATCTAACCATGTATAAGTCCCACTCCACTTCCCATGGACGCAACCATTCATGACATGATAGTTAGGCCTTTGCTACTTCTTGTTTCTCAAACCAAGAACGACTCACGTGGGCTTAGAGTAAGAATCGACTATGACCACCTGTGGGCCGCCAAAGGTGTAAGTCCCACACACCATCAAAACTATGGGGACATTGATCCTTACTAAGGAAATGAACATAGGAAGCCTACCTAGAGTTCAATCCCACCATCCATTGGTCCTGACCACCTTCCTATCGGTTCACCAAACCATTCTGAACTACATGGTCTTTGATCATTTTCAAGTCAATGTACATAGGATGCCTCCCTGAGATTCAATCCCAACACCCATTGGTCCTGAACACTTCATGGTGGTTCACTATCACATCTTTTGAACTACGTGGACATTGATCCCTATAATGGTAAGGTATCCAAGAAAGCCTCCATGAGGTCCATGCCCAACAAACTATTTGTTCTAACCCCCTTCATGTTGGTTCACTATGACCTATTCTGAACAATGTGGACTTTAATCCTTTCTAAGGCAAGTTATGTAAGAATCCTCCCTGAGGCTCAAGTCCAACAACCCCTGGTTCCGACCCCCTTCAAATCAGACCACTTTTTTCCCGCAGGACATTTAATTGAATGTCCCCTTTTCATCCTTCAAGACATTAAACTGCATCCACCATCCCAAACTATGTGGTCTTTGAACCTTATCTCATAGACGGAGTACATAGGAAGCCTCCATGAGGTTCATCCCCATCCAGTGGTAAGCCATTGTGCCCCACATCTAGTGTGTCACGACCCGCCCTCGGGGTCTGTGCCGTGACTACCCCAAGCCCGCCTTCCATAGGCCAGGGGCTGGCGACTAGCACCAAGGCGTAAATCCCGGTAAAAAGGGAAGGCATTGCCTTTGTAAAGTAAACAAACACCACAGAGTAAGAAAGCGGAAAGTAAACACTAAGCAAAAGAAGAGTACAACTGAAAGTGTGGAAAAGTAAATGGGCCAGTATACAAACCCAAACTGAAAGTAAAGTACAACTCGAAAGGGAACACAACAACTGAAAAGTAAAAGCCGCTACACCGATCTTTCCACTGGAAATCCCACCTGAAGGGTGGGTACAGATAGCTCCACAGATCCATGGGTCCCGCCGTCCGCTCCGAGCACATCCCGCCCAGTGGTCCACCTCCGGGTACCGTCCTGCTCTGCAAGCCTCAGCTAAGGTCAATGCTGTCCGTCGTCTGCAACAAACACAACATAGTGCAGGCAATGCCCGTGCATGGGTGAGTATAAGCTACTCAGTAGGGACCCCGATACCCCAGAAGGTCTCTCAAATCCACAAAGGATAAACCACGAAGAAAGGTACAATCACGAAGTAACAACCGACACTGCTTAGGTATATGCCCATACATATACCTAAGACATCAATTTCAAATACGCTCCAACCTCCGAGCCCAAGTACAACTCAGTCCACACAGGAAAGTAAACGTATTCCACACAGGAAAGCATATTGTAATCCACACAGGATAGCACAACACAATCCACACAGGAAAGCAACAGAAATCAGCTCACACAGGTATACATCTTCAAAGGATGATAAAGATGATCTCTGATCCATCTAAGTCGTCGGACCCATGAAGGATCGATAGGTAACTAACCCCCGCAAAATACCCACACAGGATCGGGCCCACGTAGGACCTGTAGGCGCTGGTTCACACAGGACCGCTGAGCGCAAAGACCCACACAGGATCGGACCCACACAGGATCGGGCCCACACAGGACCTGAAGCACTGATCCACGTAGGATCGCTGAGTGCTGAAGTCGTCGTCGTCGAATCCACACAGGATCTCTGTACTGTCGTCGTCGCAGTCACAGTAGCAGTAGTAGCAGTAGTAGTCACAGTAACAGTCGCAGCCAGCACTAGGGTTCCCGCACACAGTAAGTTCGTTCGGAGGGTCCGCTCCACGAACTGAGAGGCTGATACATCAACTGTCACAAAGTCCAGAGTTGATGTATCCAAAAGTTCCGTATCGTCAACAGGAACTCAACGCAACAGACGGCGCGTCAATCGGACGCCCGGTCTGAGAGTTATTGGCATTTTCGTCCCCGAGGCCCGGTTGGTTTTTAAGGCAAAACCAACCCGACCGTACTCCACCTGCATTCAAACCTCGGGCGGAGTATGCCAAAAGATCCGTCTCACTAAGAGGAACACAACCAAGCTGACGGCACGTCAATCGGACGTCCGTAGCTCAAGATATGAGCGTTTCCGCTCCGAAGGGCCGGTTGGTTTCGTGAACGAACCAACCCGGCCGAACACAAAGTATTCCAAAACCCTGAGTGCGATATACTGAAACGACCGTCTCGATCCAAGGATCGCGTTGCCGCAGACGGTTCGTCGATCGGAGGTCCGTGGCTCATGTTATGGCCAAAAGACCGAAACTGATTCGAAACGGGGGGGGTCCAGGTCCGGGCCGACCCGGCCCGACCCCCCCTGGGTCGGCCCGAACCGGGTCGACCCGACCCGGGTCCGACCCGGGCCGGCCGGCCGGCCGGCCGGCAATGCGGCGGCCTGGCGCCGCACGGAGGTGGCACGCGGGGGGAATCAATCCCCCGCTGATTGAAGAGGCGGCGCGGCTTTTTAGCCGCGCCTGTTTGCAAACCGCCCCCCCAACGTGGGGGGCTTGATTGGAAGGAAACGGGGGGGCCTCCTGCCCCCCACAAGGAAACTGCCCCCCTCATAAAGAGGGGGGTTTTGTGAGCTGGCCGGGGGATTAATTTACCCCAGTTTATTGCCATCCGGCCGGCCAGCTGGCCGGCCGGTTTTCTCCAACGGGACCGGAAAATCCGGTCCCCTCTTCGGCTTCCGACACCGGCGGCCCGGCCGCCGGTCTTCTCATCCCGCTGCGGCCCGGAACCGGCCGCGGTGTTCGTCGTCCGGCGCGGTGCGACGGCACCGCTCCCCTCCAACGCGCCTTCGTTTCCCCTTGACGCGGCGCGGCAGCGTCGCGTTCTTGATGATTCTTCCACGGCGCGGCGCGACGGCGCCGCGCAATATAAACGCACGATTAACCGTGTGGTGCGACGGTACCACGCCACCATGTTTCCACCCGCAAAGCAATTCAACAAGAACGATGGAGGGGGTTCGGCCGTGTTCATGCGGTCCGGCCCCCTCACGTTAAAAAATAACACAACTTAAAAATCCTTACGTTAATCATGCGTGAACCACGAACAAGGATAATTAAATAACCAAAAAATACAACAACCCCTACCTTGGTATAAGGTTCGAAGATTTGTCAACATTCCGCGGAAGACGACGTCGCGGAGGTCGGGCGTCGCGGTAGCCGTTCGTCAAATCCGATGACGAAGAGGTGCGTCTGAAGAAGTACGTCGTTGAAGAATCTTCGTATGCCGACGAAGGATGTCCGAGGAAGAAGTGGTGTTCCCTTTCGTTGACACGGTAGACGAAGAAGGGAGGAGCGGCGTTCTTCGTCGGAGCTTGAGCGTTCTTCGTCGGAACTTCAGCGTTCTTCGTCAAAGCTTGAAGAAGGAAGAAAAGCTCTCAACCCCTCCAAGATGGCTAAAGAGTTCTAACACAACAAAATAAGATAAAGTCTTATTTTATTCACAAAAAGAATTTCAAAGGTTTGAAATTCAAAAATAGATAACTCCACATTAATTAACAAGTTTTCATGTTAATTAAAGAGAGGTTAAGGGGGTTTGAGGGGAGATGTAATGTTTAGGTTTCGTGTGGGTCCCACCACACTTAATCCTCTCAAGGGAGGTTAAGTGGGTGTGGGTCCCACACCTAACTTCCTTTGAGAGAAGATAACCAACAAGTTTAAATAAAAATTTGTAACCCACAATTTTTATTTAACTTATTCTAAACTCCCTAAACTAACTGTCAACCCGAAATAAACGCAACCTCAGAAAAGGTCTCCTTAAGCGAATATCGGTGCTGCGAGTTCATCGGTGCCCTCAGATTTCAATTCCGAGCACCGGGTCAAAAGTTAGAAATTCTCGCTCGTTCATTCACTGAACGTACCCGAGCCAAACTTCGGAAATTGATTCCGGGCACTCCGGGCCTCGGAATCAGGTGCCGTCTGAAACCGCGCTCTTGTAAAATTCTAATGAAAATTAAGAAAAAATTTCCCTTAAATTTTACGGGTCTTTACATTACTCCCACCTCAGGGCTTTACGTCCCCGTAAAGATACATCAAAAACTAGGGAAACAAATGAGGGTACTGAGCACGCATCTGAGCCTCTCGCTCCCATGTGCTCTCCTGGAGATTCCCGTGCTGCCATCTGATGCACACAAGAGGAATCGATCGCCCACGCAGGACCCGCTCCTGTCGATCCTCTATCTCCACCGGGACCTCCGTAAAAGTCGCCCCATCGTCAATGTCAAGCTCCCCATGGTCAATGATGTGTGTCGGGTCGTGCACGTATCTCCTCAGCTGAGATACGTGGAAGACGTCGTGCACCCGGTGCAACTGAGGTGGTAGAGCCAGGCGATAATCCACCTCGCCAACCCTGCTGAGGACCTGGAAGGGTCTGATGAAGCGCGGAGATAACATGCCGCCTCGGCCAAATCTCTGTATACCACGTCGAGGTGAGACCCGCAAGAAGACATGGTCACTATCTTCGAACTCCAGTGGCCTCCGTCTCCTGTCAGCGTATGACTTCTTCCGGCTCTGTGCTGTCCTCATCCGCTCCTGGATAACCTGGACCTTTTCTGTCGTGGCCTGGACCATCTCCGGTCCCACGAGTGCTGACTCTCCAGGGTCTGTCCAGCACAAAGGAGATCTACAAGGTCGGCCGTACAACGCCTCGTACGGTGCCATCCCAATAGTAGAGTGGTAGCTGTTGTTGTACGTGAACTCCACCAAGGGTAGGTGTTCCTCCCAGCTACGACCAAAGTCGAGGACACATGCGCGGAGCATGTCCTCGAGAGTCTGAATGGTCCTCTCTATCTGTCCATCCGTCTGAGGGTGAAAGGCTGTGCTCAGACGTAGCTGCGTCCCGAACGCCTCCTGTAATCCCTTCCAAAGCCGGGAAGTAAAGCGAGCATCTCGATCGGAGACGATAGATGATGGCACGCCGTGGAGCCGCACAATCTCCTGAACGTAGAGACGTCCCAAGCTCTCCACTGAGCCCTGCTCTCTGATGGGTAAGAAGTGTGCCGACTTAGTGAGTCGGTCAACAATCACCCATATGGAGTCGTGACCTCTGGATGTGCGTGGAAGTCCAGTCACGAAGTCCATAGATATGTTGTTCCACTTCCACTCCGGAACCTCCAAGGGCTGTACCAAGCCTGCTGGTACCTGATGCTCTTCCTTCACCTGCTGGTAGGTAAGGCATCGAGAAACGAACTCTGCTACTGCCTTCTTCATGCCCGGCCACCAGTGCTGTCGTCTGAGGTCCTGGTACATCTTCGCCCCTCCAGGATGTACCGTTAAAGGAGAAGTGTGAAACTCTCTCAGCACTTCCTCTCTCAAAGCGACTGGTACCATGGTACGTCCTCTGAAAAGGATGTCGTGCTCTGCTCCAAGGGAGAAACCATCAGGTGCCTGACCCGAGGATATCTATGCACGTCGTGTCTCACAGTCAGTGTCCTCACGCTGTGCCTCCCTGACCCGCTGCAGTAGTGGAGGAGTGACTGTGAGAGACTGAAGGAAGGCTGCTCCATCTCTATCCATGAAGGATATCTGCAAAGAGGATAGCTGCTCCGTTGCCTCATCAAGTAACTGAATTCCCGTCCTCCTGCTGAGGGCATCGGCTACTACGTTCCCTTTCCCAGGAGTATAGACTATCTCAAAGTCATTGTCCTGGAGGAACTCGAGCCATCGCTGCTGTCGCAGGGTCAGGTCCTTCTGCGAGAAGATATACCTGAGACTCTGATGATCGGAAAAGACTGTAAAGCGCTCACCCATCAGATAGTGTCGCCATGTCTTCAAAGAGAAGACCACTGCTGCTAACTCCAGGTCATGGGTAGCGTAGTTCTGCTCATGCGGCCTCAACTGACGTGATCCATAGGCGATCACTGCCCGCTCCTGCATCAGAACACATCCGAGTCCGGTCCCTGATGCATCGTAGTAGACTACGTACCCCACTCCCTCCTCAGGCAACCTCAAGATAGGTGCGCTAGTCAATCTCTGTCTCAGCTCCTGGAAGCTCTACTGACATCTGTCTGACCACACGAAGGGTTTCCCCTTCTTCGTCAAAGCTGTGAGTGATGTCGCAACTCTAGAGAAGTCTGGCACGAATCTCCGATAGTATCCAGCTAGTCCCACGAAACTCCGAACCTCAGTCACGCTCCGGGGTAGCTCCCAAGCTAACACAGCCTCAATCTTCGCGGGATCCACTACAACTCCCGCCTCAGAGATAACGTGTCCCAAGAAGTGGACCTCACGTATCCAGAACTGGCACTTCGAGAGCTTACCATAAATCTGGTTCTCTCGGAGTGTGTCTAGTACAACTCTCAAGTGATAGGCGTGCTCCTCCTCTGTCGTTGAGTAAATCAGAATGTCGTCGATGAAGACCACGACAAACCGATCGAGGTATGGCTGAAATATCCTGTTCATGAGAGCCATGAACACTGCTGGAGCATTGGTTACACCGAATGGAATAACCAAGAACTCATAGTGGCCATACCGACATCTGAAGGTTGTCTTCTGCATATCCTCGTCTCTGACTCTGAGCTGATGATAGCCTGACCTGAGGTCAATCTTCGAGAACCACCATGCTCCCTTGAGCTGATCAAAGAGGTCATCAATCCTCGGTAGCGGATACTTGTTCCTCACTGTCACCTGGTTCAGGCGACGATAGTCAACACAAAGACGCAAGCTCCCGTCCGCCTTCTTGGCGAACAAAATCGGGGAAGCCCAGGGTGAAACACTGGGTCGGATGAACCCCTTTCCATGCAAGTCCTCCAACTATACCCGTAGCTCTCGAAGCTCTGCGGGGCCATCCGATATGCTGGAGTGGATATCGGGGCTGTCCCGGGGTACAAGTCAATATAAAAGTCTACCTCTCTGCGAGGAGGTAGCCCTGGAACATCATCGGGAAAAACGTCCGCAAACTGATCCACCACTGCAGGAAAACCAGGACTCCGCACGTCAACTGCTCCAAGGATAAGGCTAGCCAACTGATGAGTGATGGGATGTCCTCTCCTCCGCGGAAGTCCATCCTATGCTGCTAAGGCTCCCTTCTCGCCGGTGAAGGTGAACCTGCTCCCGTCGGTGCGTACACATTGCACCTTGCGCCTAAAACTGTTAATCTGTGCATGGACCGTAGATAGCCAATCAATGCCCAAGATGACATCGTAAGGCCTCGACGCTGCTACAAGAAGATCCCAGCCAAAGCTCTCGCCTCCTAGAGTAAGCTCACATTGCCGGAACCAGTGCGTAATCATCGAGTCTTCTCCCGTAGGAGTCTCTAGCCGTAAGGATCGAGCCAACGGCTCTGTCGGAATCTCCGAGCTCCGAACAAGGGCAGCGGCTATGAAAGAGTGACTCGCTCCTGTGTCTATAATAACTGCAGCAAGGGTGGAATAGACACAGATAGTACCTCGAATCATCTCGTGTGCATCGTGGTTGTAGGCCTCTGCTGCCTGGAGCTGTGCCTTTCTCTGCCCGCCAGCTCCCTGTGGTCGGGGTGGACCTCCTGGTGGTGGTGGTGGCAGAGCCTCAAAGCGTCGACCACCACCGGCTGCTCGTCCAGCTCCTCTACCTCGTCCGCCTCCTCCCTGCGGACCGCCACGGTCGACCCTCTGCCTCTGCCTCGGTGGTCCCTCAACCGTCTGCTGCTCCTCGACACGGCGGGTCGGGCAGTCACGAGCCATGTGGCCCTGCCCGCTGCACGAGTAGCACTGTCTGTCTCTCGAAAGACTGGCTCCGCGCTGTGTTCCCCGCACTGCTGAGCTAGTGTCCTGAGGTCATCTGCCCGAAGGTCGGTTCTAGCTGGACCCCTGAGTCATCCGTCGACTGCCTGCTGCATATGACTCTGCCACGTGCCGCCCTCCGGTGGGTCTCTGTGCTGGTGTAGACTCAGCAAGGAAGCTCTCGATCAGAAGGGCCCGCTCCAGTACTCCTGTCTGAGTCAGTATGCTGAGGGAGATCAGCGATGCCCTGATCTCGTGTCTCAAACCCTGCTCGAAGGTCCGGGCCCGGAAGAATGGGTCCCGTACCATGTCGGTCGAGTAGCGCGAGAGATCGGTAAATCTCGCCGAGTACTGAGCGACCGTCATGCTGCCCTGCCGCAGTTGTAGAAGCTCCTGGATACGCACCACACGAAGGGTGGCTGGGATGAACTCCGAGAGGAAGAGGCTCTCAAAGTCCGTCCAAAGTAGAGATGCCTCATCGTGCACCTGGAGCATCAAGCTCCACCATCGTCCTGCTGCTGCGTGTAGTAGGCTCGCAGCGAGGATCACCATGAGGTCTGCTGGTGTCCTCACTAGCCTAAACACTCATACCACTGCCTCCAGCCAGTCCTCTTCTGCCTGGGGATCCGTCTCCTCGCGAAACCTGGGCGGTCGCTGGCGCTGAAACTCATGCAGTGCGCTGAGGCGACGTGCATCGTCAGCGGCTGCTGCTGGAAGCATCGGGGGCTCGGCGGGTAGAGCTACCGCCGGTGCCACTGCTGACAAAGGGCCCTGCACCGAGGCCTCGTCGCTCGGTGGGCTTCCGTCACGCTCGACTCTCGGAACCCTAGCTGGATGCCGTCGTGGGGCCATCCTGAAAAGGAAATAGGTGCGCCACTGTCAGAACAGTATACCTGGTGAGCTGATATAAGTAATCACAAAGAAAACTTTGAAACACACACGCAATCAATGTTTTCGTGCATTAAGTCGGAAATCAGAAGTCAGGGTCCTGGTGTACCGATATGTCGGCCGTCGCACCAACACTGGACTCCCTGGACTGATAACCAAACTCAATACGCTAAACATTATTGCTTCACATAGAAAAGATCAGAGTTCGCGGTAGAACTGAACTCCTCTATTACCAATTTGTCACGACCCGCCCTCGGGGTCTGTGCCGTGACTACCCCAAGCCCGCCTTCCATAGGCCAGGGGCTGGCGACTAGCACCAAGGCGTAAATCCCGGTAAAAAGGGAAGGCATTGCCTTTGTAAAGTAAACAAACACCACAGAGTAAGCAAGCAGAAAGTAAACACTAAGCAAAAGCAGAGTACAACTGAAAGTGCGGAAAAGTAAATGGGCCAGTATACAAACCCAAACTGAAAGTAATGTACAACTCGAAAGGGAAAACAGCAACTGAAAAGTAAAAGACGCTACACCGAGCTGTCCACCGGAAATCCCACCTGAAGGGTGGGTACAGATAGCTCCACAGCTCCATGGGTCCCACCGTCCGCTCCGAGCACGTCCCGCCCAGTGGTCCACCTCCAGGTACCGTCCCGCTCTGCAAGCCTCAGCTAAGTTCAACGCTTTCCGTCGTCTGCAACCAACACAACGTAGTGCGGGAAATGCCCGTGCAGGGGTGAGTATAAGCTACTCAGTAGGGACCCCGAGACCCCTGAAGGTCTCTCAAATCCACAAAGGAAAAACCACGAAGAAAGGTACAATCACGAAGTAACAACCGACACTGATTAGGTATATGCCCATACATATACCTAAGACATCAATTTCAAATACGCTCCAACCTCCGAGCCCAAGTACAACTCAGTCCACACAGGAAAGTAAACGTATTCCACACAGGAAAGCATATTGTAATCCACACATGATAGCACAACACAATCCACATAGGAAAGCAACAGAAATCAGCTCACACAGGTATACATCTTCAAAGGACGATAAAGATGATCTCTGATCCATCTAAGTCGTCGGACCCACGAAGGATCGATAGGTAACTAACCCCCGCAAAAGACCCACACAGGATCGGGCCCACGTAGGACCTGTAGGCGTTGGTTCACACAGGACCGCTGAGCACAAAGACCCACACAAGAACGGAACCACACAGGATCGGGCCCACACAGGACCTGAAGCACTGATCCACGTAGGATCGCTGAGTGCTGAAGTCATCATCGTCGAATCCACACAGGATCTCTATACTGTCGTCATCGCAGTCACAGTAGCAGTAGTAGCAGTAGTAGTCACAATAACAGTCGCAGCCAGCACTAGGGTTCCCGCACACAGCAAGTTCGTTCGGAGGGTCCGCTCCACGAACTGAGAGGCTGATACATCAACTGTTACAAAGTCCAGATTTGATGTATCCAAAAGTTCTGTATCGTCAACAGGAACTCAATGCAACAGACGGCGCATCGATCAGACGCCCGGTCTGAGAGTTATTGGCATTTTCGTCCCCGGGACCCGGTTGGTTTTTAAGGCAAAACCAACCCGACCGTACTCCACCTGGGTACAAACCTCGGCCAGAGTATGCTAAAAGATCCGTCTCACGAAGAGGAACACAACCAAGCTGACGGCACGTCAATCAGACATCCGTAGCTCAAGATATGAGCATTTCCGCTCCGAAGGGCCGGTTGGTTTCGTGAACAAACCAACCCGGACGAACTCAAAGTATTCCGAAACCCTATGTGCAATATACTGAAACGACCGTCTCGATCCAAGGATCGCGTTGCCGCAGACGGTTCGTCGATCGGAGTTCCGTGGCTCAAGTTATGGCCAAAAGACCGAAACTGATTCGAAACGGGGGTGTCCGGGTCCGGGCCGTCCCGGCCCGAACCCCCCTGGGTCGGCCCGACCCGGGTCGACCCGACCCGGGGTCCGACCCGGCCCGGCCGGCGCGGCGGTGCGGGGGCGCGGCGGCCTGGCGCCGCACGGAGGCGGCACGCGGGGGGAATCAATCCCCCGCTGATTGAAGAGGCGGTGCAGCTTTTTAGCCGCGCCTGTTTGCAAACCGCCCCCCCAACGTGGGGGGCTTGATTGGCAGGAAACGAGGGGGCCTCCTGCCCCCCACAAGGAAACCGCCCCCCTCATAAAGAGGGGGGTTTTGTGAGCTGGCCGGGGGATTAATTTCCCCCGGTTTATTGCCATCCGTCCGGCCAGCTGGCCTGCCGGTTTTCTCCAACGGGACCGGAAAATCCGGTTCCCTCTTCGGCTTCCGACACCGGCGGCCCGGCCGCCGGTCTTCTCATCCCGCCACGGCCCAAAACCGGCCACGGTATTCGTCGTCCGGCGCAGTGCGACGGCACCGCGCCCCTCCAACGCGCCTTCGTTTCCCCTTGACGCGGCGCGACGGCGTCGCGTTCTTGATGATTCTTCCATGGCGCAGCGCGACGGCGCCGCGCAATATAAACGCACGATTAACCGCGTGTTGCGACGGCACCACGCCACCTTGTTTCCACCCGCAAAGCAATTCAATAAGAACGATGGAGGGGGTTCGGCCGTGTTCATGCGGTCCGGCCCCCTCACGTTAAACAATAACACAACTTAAAAATCCTTACGTTAATCATGCATGAACCACGAACAAGGATAATTAAATAACCAAAAAATACAACAACCCCTACCTTGGTATAAGGTTTGAAGATTTTTCAACGTTCCGCGGAAGACGACGTCGCGGAGGTCGGGCGTCGCGGTAGCCATTCGTCAAATCCGATGACGAAGAGGTGCGTCCGAAGAAGTACGTCGTTGACGAATCTTCGTATGCCGACGAAGGATGACCGAGGAAGAAGTGGCGTTCCCTGTCGTTGACACGGTAGACGAAGAAGGGAGGAGCAGCGTTCTTCGTCGGAGCTTGAGCGTTCTTTGTCGGAACTTGAGCGTTCTTCGTCAAAGCTTGAAGAAGGAAGAAAAGCTCTCAACCTCTCCAAGATGGCTAAAGAGTTCTAACACAACAAAATAAGATAAAGTCTTATTTTATTCACAAAAAGAATTTCAAAGGTTTGAAATTCAAAAAGAGATAACTCCACAATAATTAACAAGTTTTCATGTTAATTAAAGAGGGGTTAAGGGGGTTTGAGGGAATATGTAAAGTTTAGGTTTAGTGTGGGCCCCACCACACTTAATCCTCTCAAGGGAGGTTAAGTGGGTGTGGGTCCCACACCTAACTTCCTTTGAGAGAACATAACCAACAAGTTTAAAAAAAATTTGTAACCCACAATTTTTATTTAACTTATTCTAAACTCCCAAAACTAACTCTCAACCCGAAATAAACGCAACCTCGGAAAAGGTCTCCTTAAGCGAATATCGGCACTGCGAGTTCATCGGTGCCCTCAGATTTCAATTCCGAGCACCGGGCCAAAAGTTAGAAATTCCCGCTCGTTCGTTCACTGAACGTACCCGAGCCAAACTTCGGAAATTGATTCCGGGCACTCCGGGCCTCGGAATCAGGTGCCGTCTGAAACCGCGCTCTTGTAAAATTTAAAGAAAATTAAGAAAAAATTTCCGTTGAATTTTACGGGTCTTTACATAGTGTTAAGACATTGTACCCCCATCCCGCAGTAAGCCATTGAAAACCCCATCTAGTGGTAAGTTGTTACACCCTCATCCAATGGTAATCCGTTTTGAACCCCATCCTGCAGAAATCCATTGAATGCCTAAACCCAACACTAGGCCGCTATCATCCCTTCTGTTTCAACTCATATCATTGGTCTGTCTTAGTGGTGTCAGACCAACCCGTGCTACTAACCATGTGTATGCCCCAATATATCATCGGGTTGTTTTCCTCTTCGCACACCCCGAATCTATTCCCCATCATAAACTTCGTGGAATTTGATCCCTTCCAAGGGAAGATAAGTAAGAATCCTCCACGAGGTTCAGTCCTATCACCCATGTCTCATCCTAGTCTTTTCCTTGAGCCTATGTGCATCGGGACGGTCATTCCCCAAACCCGGAGGTTCTATTTCCTAGGGATACCAAACATGATTTCACTCTTGAAGGCTCCCTCCTTATGTGTATTATCGCCCCCACTGAACTACGCCGACATTGATTCCGTTCCACAAGGATATGTAGGATTTCTGTTCAAGGCTCAAGCTGAATGTCACTATCGCACTAGAGTCGTCTCCATCTCATTCTCCACCCACATTACTTTACCATCCATTACCCATCCTGATTCTTACCCATTCCACCACATCCAAGTGATATCAGGCCAATTAACCTCTTCACTATTCCTAGTTGTAACTGGGTAACTAACCACCTATTAGCCCTGACATCAATGTTACCCCTCGGAGATGCACCCATCCAATTCACTCTAGGTAGTGTTCCAACCAGTTTATTATGTCTCCACTTGACGTTAAACCTTTGACATACCCAATGTTAAACATTGGAGGCTGAGTAATAACTTAAAGACATGCCTCTGAAATAAAATTCCCCACATTCGACGTGGGATACCTCGGGCTTCCGCTCCCCCAAGAATCCCTATAATAAAGGGAAGAAAGCTAGATGCTCTAGTTTTCCAGTTTCCAAACACGCCAATGATATCCAATGTGACTACTCCCCCGATCGAAGGATGCTCCCCTAACCAGACCCCATGGAATGTCCCGACAGAAGCAGTGTAATTAACCGGCATCCAGGAAGACGTGACACCGTGATGAGTTTCATGAACAATGTCTTAGTCTATAAGGGAGACACAGATTAGGTGACGAGTTCCGAGGAGGAATCCACGAAAGGAAGAAGTGACATCCCATTTTCGCGTTTTGATCATGAAGAAAACGTCACAGAATAAGTGATGGATGATTCCCACCATTGGAAAGCCGGAATTCCGGGCAACAAATGCAAGTCCTCCACAAATGGATGCACACTCCATGACGAAAGCATCTGAAATAGTAGTATATGTGTTATAATATAAATCCATTATTTTTTTATTCATTTATTTTTTATCATAACAATGGTTTTATATCAATTATTTTCTTTTTTTTTGTAATTTCCAAAAATTTAACCTAAGAGATAATAGAATTATCAAATTAGTGAAGAAATTCCACTTCCACCATAGGTTATATAGGGGAATGCATGTAAGAATGATCACACACCTTCCATGGCGGGTTAGGTAGTAAACCCATACCAATATAGAGTCTCATATATATCACCTTCTTAAGGAAGAGGGATACATATGTTGATAATTAACTATGAATAAGACTTTCAACTCTAGTATCCTTGGGCCATATTGGAAACTAGTGGCCATTAGGATGTTGAGTACTAGATTAATGTTATTGAAGGAATGATAAAAATGATAGACACTTATAAGGTAATAAGGGTGAATCTAGATACCTTTATTCATTAGGGACCTTTTAGGATGTGGTGGGGAATTATGGGTCAATTCGGAAAGCATGATGGTCTTATATTGGATACATTCAATGTTCTTTTACTTAAGGATTTATTTCCATACACACTAGAGTTGGAATAATTATATGATTTTATAAAAATTAACTAGGTAATGAATTTGGTTTTCTATTTACTCATCTCATTTTATATAGTTTCTGTTATTTTATCCTATTCTGGATGATAATGATGGGTAGAAGTGTATGAATTTTAAAATTGGCCTTTTTTAAGAGCATAAATGGCAGGTTAGTGGATTTTTTCTAAATAAAATGCTGATGATCTTTACAAGGCCCTGGGTTTTTAGAATGGGATAGATGAGGATATGCTTATTGTTTTTATTCTATATTATAGTGCATAGCTGATTGTACTTCCCCGTATTGCAACAAGTACCTTTTCTGTCATTTAGAAGAGGAAGGCTGAGGAGGTACAAGAGGGTGGAAAATATTTGGGGTAGATTTTTTTTTAATTTATCCTGTTATATTATAGTTTAAGGTTCATATTTTTTAAAATATAAACACATTAGAAATAATCAAAAAAAAAATCCCAAGACTCCAAATCAATGTCCTTGATGTGAAAAAATGTGGACATCATCAGTACTAGAATATGATAGTGTAATGGGAAAGATCTCATAAGGGTGTAGGGAATATTTGGGTTTAGACCCTCGGATTCATATATGGTCATTAGTATTAGTGTTAGGCCCCACCAAATTTAGTAACCTGAGTGACATATTCACCTCAAAGGATGGATTATTGATTTGATGTAGGAAGAGCGTATGTATGGACCATATTCTATACAAAGGGGGGAGGGATATTCAATAGTTAGATGTGAGTTTCTATTTAATTCTATCCTATCTAAAAATATAATGTATACTATATCTCCCCATTTCACCATATCTTTTCACATCATTTTGGGAATAGATTTTCCCTTTAAGCTAATTTATGAGTTTCTCTATCCTAAAATGATTTTATAGAAAAGAGTATACTTCATAATGATATTTATTGAATTCCCTATAGTGTTACTATATATGGAAATCTATAGGTTATCATGATCATTGATATGGATTATTTCAATGTGATATTCATAATTGACTGGTTGACCAATTCTTGTGATTATATCAACTATTACAAGAGATTTGTATCTTTCACCAAGCATTGTGGAACGAGATTCATGTTGATTGGTGAGTGAGATTTTATAGAATGATGTATTTTAGAAAACATGAGATATATTAATTATATCATGAAAATAATACAATGCTTATATGTCACATAAAAATTAGTAGTAGCGACCTCACTATTTCTTCCAATGATGGATTCTTATCAAGATATCTAAATAGAATATATCTCAATACTTCCACTAGAATCATGAATTAATTTTTTTTTTATATTATTCCTATGGTGTAATCTGTATATATTCCTCCTTATTTTATTGTACTCATTGAGTTGAGAGAGTTGAAGGAAAATTTAAAATATTTAGAGGCTAAGGGGTTTATCTAATTGAGTGCATATCATTGGGGTATTCAAGAGTTATTTTCTAAAAAGGTAGATGGTAATACATTTAGTTATATATACTAAAAGAAGATGAATTAGGTTATAGTTATTAATGTGTACCCTTTACCTTAGATTTATGATCTATTTGATAAATATTTGGGAGCTCGGTGGTCTTCCATCATTGAAATTTATTCATGCTACCATCAATTGTGCATGAGAGAGGAGGGTGTTCCAAAGTAGAGTTGTAAAGTATAAATTGAATATATGAGTATATTTTCATGTTTTTCATGTCAAAAAATGCACCAGTAGAGTTCATGTACCTCATGAACATGATTTTCCACTACTGGAAAAACAGCTTATTCCCACTGTTCAAAACTGTGGGTATAGCCCCCAAAACCGTTGGTATAGGCTATACCCATGATTTTGGGAACCGTTGGCTGGAACGACATTGGTATAGGTCCCCAACCTATAACCACAGTTTTCATAAACCATGGGTATAGGTTTTATTCCACCGTGTTAACGAAACCTACCCAATTGCCACGGTGTCAAAGGCTTTTACCCACAGTTTCAAAACAGTGGGTATAGATCCTAAAATAATGCACAGAGTGGGTTTCGATCCCGCAACCTCTTCGCTGAAAACACCACGTCTAACCACTACCATAACATCACCTATGTGTATATATATTTATATTTAGTTAAATATAGTTATATAAACTATGGGTATAGAGGAAAGAACCATGGGTATTGGACTCCCGCCAAAAGAAATTTCTTCCCGTGGAAACTTTTTTTTCCCGCGCACACACGAGAGTCCTATACCCACGAGTTTTCATAAAATTTGGTATAGGTATTTTATCCCATACCTATCCCCATGGTTTTGGGGAAAACCATGGGGATAGGTACCCATATACTCACTGTTTTCCAAAACTGTTGGTATAGGTGACTTTTCAGGACCTATCCCCACGGTTTTGGAAAACTGTGGGGATAGACCCCACTATACCCACAGTTTTGGAGAACCGTGGGTATAGGACTTGAAAATTGACCTATCCCCATGTTTTTTAAAAACCATCGGTATAGGGGTACCTATCTCCACGGTTTTGGGGAAAACCATGGGGATATGTCCATTTTCCAGTAGTGTTCCATTCATATCTCAACTCCAACATCATTGTATTCATTGATGATATCCTAATATATTCAAAGACATTAATCATTCATGGTTGGATCAACAAGAAAATATTTTATACAATTTAAGACCATTACTATCATGAATAATTGTAAAAGTGTAAAAGTTGGATTTAGAAGGTTTAGATCCTCAAAAAAGAAATTTATGAGGAAAATACTTCTTTGGACCCAATGAAGGTAGAGGCTATGATGTCTTTGGAAGTCCTATAGCATCCCGTCTTTTTATAACATAACATTTCATTCCATTACACGGAACTGAGGATCTTTAAGGTTTAGTGTCTTGGAAACAAGGAACATAAAACATGAAACAAAAAAAACATTCTTCTTAAACACTTGAAAGGCTTCTCCTCATGTTCACCATAGGCTCATTACTGCATCCCATAACCTGGGGACATACATCAAAAGGAAGGGTGAGCAGAAGGCCCAGCAAGGGAAACAAGTGAAACATTTTACGTATGAACTTGAGATACATCAATAAAGTCATGAAAAGAATGTTAAGGCATGAAAATGAAATCATGAGGCATATCATAATAAAAATAAAACTTTTTCATAACTTGAAGATGTGGCTACATCATTTAACATAGAAAATCATGAAAATATCACCAAGGTCCATCCCCAAGGTGTCATTTTAAAATTACTAAGGTTCTTCACCAATGTATCGTGAAAATTGTAATCTCTAGTGGTTACATCATTACCCAATGCATTGGAGAGCTATCAGGGCGCACCCTTAAATTTTCCTTTATTATCATGTGAGCCACATATATCATCATCAAACATTTCATAAATAACCCATATATCATAAAGGAAATGGGTTTCATTTCATAATCATAACTTTTTAAAAACTGCTTTAAAGACATGATCTTTATATCACTTTAAAACCCACAGAAAAGGAAGGTGGGTCTCATGTATGTAAATCCCAGAATTTAAAATAGAACATTTTGGTAGATATGTGAATACCCCTTTAGAATAAAGAGCTTTGAGTATTCACTTAATAAAATAAAAGAACTTTAGAAAAAAAGAGATAGACATTTTGAGACAGAAATTCTGCAGCATAACGGCAATGTTCCGAGGTTTTAGAAGACATTAAAAGAGAGGTAAAATGGGTCAAACATTCATAAATGACCCATAAAATAGTACATGGACAGAATAAGAAGGATAAATGATCATGGTAATGAAATTTCAAGGACATACCATTTGAAATGAAAAACATGGAAGGATGAAAAAAAATTAGATTTCTCTTATGAAAGTTCAGCAGCCTAACGACGTTACTTAAAAATCATCAAAAATGATTTGAAAATATCAAATAGGGTCTCTCATCATGTGAAAATAAGAGTTCATTATGATAGATATAGAGATAATTCCCCAACATAACAAAAAGGAACTTGAAAGAATTGACATGAAAGTAGAACTTCAAAATGAGAAGGGTGAAGAACCACTTAAAAATTCGGCAGCCTAATGGCGCCACTTAAAACATCAAAATACTGAATTGAAGAGATAAAATGGGGTCTCTCATCATATGAAAATAAGAGTCCAGTATGATATATATAGAGATCATACCACAATATAACAAAAAGGAACTTGAAATAATTGACATGAAAGTATAACTTCAAAACGAGAAGGGTGAAGAACCACTTAAAAATTCGGCAGCCTAACGGTGCCACTTAAAACATCAAAATACTGAATTGAAGCGATCAAATGGGTTCTCTCATCATATGAACATACGAGTCCAGTATGATATATATAGAGATAATACACCAATATAAAAAAAAGGAACTTGAAATAATTGACATGAAAGTAGAACTTCAAAACGAGAAGGGTGAAGAACCACTTAAAAATTCGGCAGCCTAACGGCGCCACTTAAAGCTTCAAAATACTGAATTGAAGAGATCAAATTGGGTCTCTCATCATATGAACATAAGAGTCCAGTATGATATATATAGAGATCATACCCCAATATAACAAAAAGGAACTTGAAAGACTTGAATGAAAATAGAACTTGAAAACGAGGAAGGTTAAAGAATCCCTTAAAAATTCGGCAGCCTAACGGCGCCACTTAAACATTCTTAAAACGAATTGATGAGAGCAAGGGGGGGGGGGGGTTCTCTCATCATATGAACATAAAATAGGCAGTAGGATGAATATAAAAGAACATCCTCCAACATAATAACATGGAGTATAAAAGAAATGACATAAAAGAGATTACTTGAAAAGAAAGAGAGAGGTCGGATCCCTTACCTTAAAATGTAACTCTTAAACTTCAAAGGTTGGGACCTTGAGGGCTTGGGGGCACCTTGGGAGGACTCCTTTGGAGGTAATGAGACCAGAAATTCGTTGGGAATGAGTGGGGAGTCGAATGGATGAGAGGAGGGCTTGGTATTTATAGGGAAAGTGAGGGGACAAGGCATTAATGGCCAAGGGACACCTCACATGTGCTTTTCTCAAACCCATGTGCTCTACCTTGTCATTTATCATGGAGTTAGGCCACATGGGGCCCCCAAAACAATAGTTCATCACCCTTGGCCGGCCAACCCTCAAAAGATCTCGTGACATCATCATGACACCGTTATGATGTCATTAAACATACCGAAACCCTAAAACTGTATTTTTACTATTCACTGAAAATTCAACTTTCTCAGAAAAATCCCAAAATTTCACATTAACCAAATAT
Source organism: Viscum album (assembly GCA_963277665.1). NCBI lineage: Eukaryota > Viridiplantae > Streptophyta > Magnoliopsida > Santalales > Viscaceae > Viscum > Viscum album. The sequence goes on from OY728132.1 coordinate 414,092,427, forward strand.
CAATGGTCTGATTTCAAAAATGAAATCCATTTTATAAAAATAATTTTCTAAATATTTTTAATTTAATTTTTAAATAAAAACACTATTCATCGAAAATTTATTTTTCTCAGAAAAAACCCCAAAAATTACCATAACATAATATCGATGCTCTGAGTTCAAAAATAAAGTCATTTTTATAAAAATAATTTTCTAATTATTTTTAATTAAATTTTTAATTAAAAAACACTATTCACCTGAAAAAACTAATACTTGAATAATAATTAATGAAACCGTTATTTAACTTTTTTATTGAATCACATTACTTAATCAAGGTGCCTAGATTATTTTAAAACTTTCTTTAAGTGAGATTACTAATCCATTTGGTCATATTAGTAATCCTAATCATAAAATCACTATTCATAATTTACTATTCATCAAAAATCAAGTTGATCTTATTAGACTCTAAATTTAGTACTGAACATACTTGTAGAAGACCATTTTTTGAAAATCATTACACATTTTTAATTATTTAGGGTTTACATAAACATATTTAAAATATCCTTTTTCTAAAATTCATCAAAAATATGCATACTATATTTATCCGGTCATTTCAAAATTCATAAACTTCATCATAAGAAGAAATCCCAATTTTTATTTAAAACAAAGATTACACAAGGTAGTTACGGTCTCGTTACATAACCCCTTATAATACCAGCATAGGACCTAAGAGTAAGGTGTGCTAGGGTGATAGAAGCTTGGGGCGGCTTAGTCAACATTGCCCGAGTAGTAATTTCTATCAGTTTGAACTTCTCACGAAGGCGATTTCGTTCCAGCTTCACATGATGAAGTTCGGCTTGGATTTGATCTAGAGCAAAGCCCAGTGGTGCTACCTCCTTCCCAAGCTCTGTTAGATGGGCTTTTATTGGTCCAAGACTACTAGGTGAGGCCATCAAATCTTCTTTCTATAATAATTAACCAAGATTACTTATATTTAGAGACAAAAATCAAAACATTTTGTTCACAGCGATCATATTGACCGATGGTTATATAATAGTCAAAACCCACTGATCTCATTTTAATTATAATCATGTTTATCAAATAAAACATTTTTGTTGAGTATAACAATAACACATAAAATTGGGAAACAAATTTTATTTAAAAATTTCGGGTCGTTACAATCTTCCCCCCTTAAGAAATTGCGTCCTCGCAATTTTAAAATTGGGTTTTGAAATTTCATTGAAAGTCCCACATCGGAAAAGGAGTCAGTAAAACTATTACATTAAAATAAAGAAAGGGAAGTACAAAGGTCACCCGAGTTAACCCACACTAGGGTTCCATGTAGGAAAACATGGACATGGAGGAGAAAACAAAGGCTCAAGTTCTGAGGGAGAGTGATAGAGAACATGATTAGGAGAAAGTTAACCATGAGAAAATCCCAAACTTATGATGTGTGTAAACGGTCTTTGATTACCTAGTAGGAAACGTAAACCAACAACATTTTTGTTTTAAGTTTCTTTTCATAATTTTGAGGATTTCATTTACTACATAGAACAAAAACATAAGAAAATATACTTACCTTCAAGTAGAGTTTCATCCTTTAACAAGTCCCTACCAACACTAATCTTTTCTCCAAATGATGATAATTCAAAAACACTTGGTCTCATAAAAGCACAAGAATCATCTTCTATAGAATCACATAATCTACAAAAGATTAACGATCTATTTCTTCTATCTTTAAACATTATCCCAAAAATAGAAAGGTTAAGGTAAAACAACTCTTCAAAAAGAAAGAATCCCATAGGAATGGAAACTACTTTTAAATCATAAAAGTTCCATGGTACTACCCAAATTTCATCATAGACCATTCCATAAATAACGGTCCTTAAAATTCCTCAAAACAAACCAAACTAAGATTGAAACCCAAATACAATAAGGATTTGATAACATAGTCTTCCAAAACAACTTCATTGTTCATCTCTAGACAACATCAACCACTCCTAACATCTTATAAAAAAAAGTAGCTAACCGAAACATATTTTACCCAAGATAGGTTAGTCATTCCCATAAGTAACCTAAATTACTATAAGTTCACCTTAAATTCATCGATTCTTCAAAATATAAGTCAACCTTACTCCTCAATGAAAATACCGTAGTAATCTATTTACCTCGATCAAATATGGTTCCCAAAATAATGAACGTCTTCAAAAATAATAATCATATTTTAATCCCCTAATCATCCCTGTCATATTAATACGAAAATCGTCGCATTTCCTATCACATTGGTTGTCAGAACATGTTCTTCCATTTCCCACCATTAACTAAGAAGAGAAAGCATAGTTAGGGGCTTAAGTACTTAGCTAATAATCATGAAAAGGAACTGAAAGCATATAAGGATAACTTGTATATGAAAGGTATACCCTAAATTGTGATCTCCTAGGTTCCCATCTAGGTTATGAATGATCATATATTCTTATGTGAACCTTTATTTTATTTTATCTTTGTTCCTTTAAGAATGGTTCATACCAAACTTATGAATTTACCAAAGCATATCCCCCGGGAGTGTCGTAACCAAGAGTGCAGCAAGGCCCGTTGTCGTGTACCAGTTCCCGTTCGAGTCTTTCTCAAAGCGGTCTTTTCGGGTTTTACCCCTATGTACATCTGTGCCAGAGCCACCTCTACCTGCTCGTATCCAGACAGGGATGTATTTTCTTGGCAACCCCTTACTCAATACTCACCAAAATACCAGGAAGATTTTCTATATTAAACTTTTCTATAGGGTTCCTCCTAAAGTTTTCATATCCTAATTTCCACAAATAACTAAACCATCCTTTGATACCAACAATAGCATCCCGTCTTTTTATAACATAACTTTTCATTCCATTACACAAAACTGAGGATATTTAAGGTTTAGTGTCTTGGAAACAAGGAACATAAAACATGAAACAAAGAAAAACATTCTTCTTAAACACTTTAAAGGCTTCTCCTCATGTTCACCCTAGGCTCATTACTGCATCCCATAACCTGGGGACATACATCAAAAGGAAGGGCGAGCAGAAGGCCCAGCAAGGGAAACAAGTGAAACATTTTACGTATGAACTTGAGATACATCAATAAAGTCATGAAAAGAACTTTAAGGCATGAAAATGAAATCATGAGGCATATCATAATAAAAATAAAACTTTTTCATAACTTGAAGATGTGGCTACATAATTTAACATAGACAATCATGAACATATCACCAAGGTCCATCCCCAAGGTGTCATTTTAAAATTACCAAGGTTATTCACCAAGGTATCGTGAAAATTGTAATCTCTAGTGGTTACATCATTACCCAATGCATTGGAGCGCTATCAGGGCGCACCCTTAAATTTGCCTTTATTATCATGTGAGCCACATATATCATCATCAAACATTTCATAAATAACCCATATAGCATAAAGGAAATGGGTTTCATTTCATAATCATAACTTTTTAAAAACTGCTTTAAAGACATGATCTTTATATCACTTTAAAACCCACAGAAAAGGAAGGTGGGTCTCATGTATATAAATCCCAGAATTTAAAATAGAAAATTTTGTTAGATATGTGAATACCCATTTAGAAGAAAGAGCTTTGAGTATTCACTTAATAAAATAAAAGAACTTTAGAAAAAAAGAGATAGACATTTTGAGACAGAAATTCTGCAGCATAACGGCAATGTTCCGAGGTTTTAGAAGACATTAAAAGAGAGGTAAAATGGGTCAAAAATTCATAAATGACCCATAAAATAGTACATGGACAGAATAAGAAGGATACATGATCATGGTAATGAAATTTCAAGGACATACCGTTTGAAATGAAAAAAATGGAAGGAAGAAAAAAAATTAGATTTCTCTTATGAAAGTTCAGCAGCCTAACGGCGTTACTTAAACATCAACAAAAATGATTTAAAAGATCAAATTGGGTCTCTCATCATGTGAACATAAGAGTTCAGTATGATAGATATAGAGATAATTCCCCAACATAACAAAAAGGAACTTGAAAGAATTGACATGAAAGTAGAACTTCAAAACGAGAAGGGTGAAGAACCACTTAAAAATTCGGCAGCCTAATGGCGCCACTTAAAACATCAAAATACTGAATTGAAGAGATCAAATGGGGCCTCTCATCATACGAAAATAAGAGTCCAGTATGATATATATAGAGATAATACCCCAATATAACAAAAAGGAACTTGAAATAATTGACATGAAAGTAGAACTTCAAAACGAGAAGGGTGAAGAACCACTTAAAAATTCGGCAGCCTAACGGCGCCACTTAAAACTTCAAAATACTGAATTGAAGCGATCAAATGGGGTCTCTCATCATATGAACATAAGAGTCCAGTATGATATATATAGAGATCATACCCAAATATAACAAAAAGGAACTTGAAACAATTGACATGAAAGTAGAACTTCAAAACGAGAAGGGTGAAGAACCACTTAAAAATTCGGCAGCCTAACGACGCCACTTAAAACTTCAAAATACTGAATTGAAGAGATCAAATTGGGTCTCTAATCATATGAACATAAGAGTCCAGTATGATATATATAGATATCATACCCCAATATAACAAAAAGGAACTTGAAAGACTTGAATGAAAATAGAACTTGAAAACGAGGAAGGTGAAAGAATCCCTTAAAAATTCGGCAGCCTAACGACGCCACTTAAACATTCTTAAAACGAATTGATGAGATCAAGGGGGGGGGGTCTCTCATCATATGAACATGAAATAGGCAGTAGGATGAATATAAAAGAACATCCTCCAACATAAGAACATGGATTATAAAAGAAATGACATAAAAGAGATTACTTGAAAAGAAAGAGAGAGGTCGGATCCCTTACCTTAAAATGTAACTCTTAAACCTCAAAGGTTGGGACATTGAGGGCTTGGGGGCACCTTGGGAGGACTCCTTGGGAGGTAATGAGACCAGAAATTCGTTGGGAATGAGTGGGGAGTCGAATGGATGAGAGGAGGGCTTGGTATTTATAGGGAAAGTGAGGGGACAAGGCATTAATGGCCAAGGGACACCTCACATGTGCTTTTCTCAAACCCATGTGCTCTCCCTTGTCATTTATCATGGAGTTAGGCCACATAGGGCCCCCAAAACAATAATTCATCACCCTTGGCCGGCCAACCCTCAAAATATCTCATGAAATCATCATGTCACCGTTATGATGTCATTAAACATACTGAAACCCTAAAACTGTATTTTTACTATTCACTGAAAATTCAACTTTCTCAGAAAAATCCCAAAATTTCACATTAACCAAATATCAATGCTCTGATTTCGAAAATTAAATCCATTTTATAAAAATAATTTTCTAAATATATTTAATTTAATTTTTAAATAAAAACACTATTCATCGAAAATTCATTTTTTTCAGAAAAAACCCCAAAAATTACCATAACATAATATCGATGCTCTGAGTTCAAAAATAAAGTCATTTTTATAAAAATAATTTTCTAATTATTTTTAATTAAATTTTTAATTAAAAAACACTATTCACCCGAAAAAACTAATACTTGAATAATAATTAATGAAACCGTTATTTAACTATTTTATTGAATCACATTACTTAATCAAGGTGCATAGATTATTTTAAAACTTTCTTTAAGTGAGATTACTAATCCATTTGGTCATATTACTAATCCTAATCATAAAATCACTATTCATAATTTACTATTCATCAAAAATCAAGTTGATCTTATTAGACTCTAAATTTAGTACTGAACATACTTGCAGAAGACCATTTTTTGAAAACCATTACACATTTTTAATTATTTATGGTTTACATAAACATATTTAAAATATCCATTATCTAAAATTCATCAAAAATATGCATACTATATTTATCCGGTCATTTCAAAATTCATAAACTTTATCATAAGAAGAAATCCCAATTTTTATTTAAAACAAGGATTACACAAGGTAGTTACGGTCTCGTTACATAACCCCTTATAATACCAGCATAGGACCTAAGAGTAAGGTGTGCTAGGGTGATAGAAGCTTGGGGCGGCTCAGTCAACATTGCCCGAGTAGTAATTTCTATCAGTTTGAACTTCTCACGAAGGCAATTCCGTTCCAGCTTCACATGATGAAGTTCAGCTTGGATTTGATCCAGAGCAAATCCCAGTGGTGCTACCTCCTTCCCAAGCTCTGTTAGATGGGCTTCGATCGGTCCAAGACTACTAGGTGAGGCCATCGAATCTTCTTTCTATAATAATTAACCAAGATTACTTATATTTAGAGACAAAAATCAAAACATTTTGTTCACAGCGATCATATTGACCGATGGTTATATAATAGTCAAAACCCACTGATCTCATTTTAATTATAATCATGTTTATCAAATAAAACATTTTTGTTGAGTATAACAATAACACATAAAATTGGGAAACAAATTTTATTTAAAAATTTCGGGTCGTTACAAGTCCTCTTCAATGTTTCTTAGATTAAGATTTTCCTTTGGATTTATGGATACTATCAATGTTTTATTAAGTAATTATGATTTTTTTAAACATTGATGATAGAGTTGGAAAAAAGGTGTTGAATTTTTTTTCATCTTATCATTTTGAATAGGAATTCTTAGATTTGAATTGAAGATTAATGAAAAATACATTTTTTATCCTTCTAGAGCTTGGGATATGATATGTAGTGTACAATAATGCATCACTTGTTGGGTTAGGTGTTGTGTTGATTTAGATATATTGTGTAGTTGATTATTGGTTATGTCTTCTATAACCTCAAGAGTAGAACCACTTGAAACATGACTTAGATTTTTAAATTGTGGTACAATCTCCAAAGTGTTGGTGAAATAATCTCCTCAGTGGGAGGTTTATCATCCACACATACAACAATATTTTATGAAACATCTTTTTTTAATGAGATATGGTTATGAGGTTGAGTATTTTGGTTGATATTCTGGTTGCACTTTACTTTAAGATTACCTATTTTTTAAAGAAATGTAATGGTGTCGAAGATGCTTTCAGTATGAAAAGACAAGAGGCTTAGGATCTCATAGATCTTCTTACGAATATGGAGTGGCATCTGATGGGGTTAATGGGTTAGTAGATAGTGAATTAGTACAAGGATAATATATTTATTTTATGTTCTCATTTGGTAATCATGTTTTACTTATTGTAATTTTTGATTTAAATCCATCAAATAGTTTTTGAGTGCATATAAATGAGAGAGAACTTGGTAGTGGACAATTCTGTTGTCAGGTGTTTTTTAGAGGATGAGGGCATGATTTAAATTCATCAGAGTGTGGATGTTCTATCTTCCTTGATATAAGTTCTAATGATAGACTCTCATTCTTTTAAATAGGGAGAAAATCCATGGTCAAATAATATGTACCATAAAATAAAAATTTAGTTTTCGTTGTATGGTATACAGAAATATATCTTCAATTTTGTTTCATGATTCCATATCTACCAGGTAAAAAAAGGTTGATAATTGACATCCTAGTGGTTTAATTAAAAAAATATGTCTTTTATTAGGATGTGAGACGACATGATGATAGACTTTGTGACGGGGTTACCCAGGACCCTAAGGTGTTGTAATTATCCTTAGGTAATAGTCGATCGGCTGATGAAAGCGGCTCATATCTTTATGAATAGAGAGACCATTTAAATGGAAAAGTATAGAAAGAAAGATATATAAAAAATTATAATCATTCATAGAGATCATTTTATAATCATATCGTAATGGGATAAAAATTTCATGTTGTAATTTTGGCCATGATTAAGAATGTTTGGGGTACCCATTCAAAAATGAGTATAATGTATCATCAATTAACTGATGTATAGTAAGAGTGGATGATATATATTTCAAAATAAATGTTTTGGGAATGTGTTTTGGACTTCGGAGGATCTCATATTGATTAACTAGAATTGGTTGAGTCAACATACAATAATAGTTTACATGCTCTTATACCAATGGAATCTTTTGAATACCTTTATGGTCAACCCTGGAATTCACTAATGTGATGGAATGAGTTTAGTGGGGTAGTGGTTTTAGGGTTGAGTTTGAAATAGTATACCACACAACGAATATAGATTATATAATAGAGTTTAGTTTCCAATCATATAAAGTAAGGATAATATGTTTATAAGAGGAGTTATCCCTTGGAGTTCACTATATGAAACCGAGTTTTTTAGATGGATCTTCGAGTAGGGAATCAATATTTATAGAAAAAGGTGAATCTGATGATTTTTTTTGGATTAAATGAGATTACTCAGAATGAAAGGAAAGTGGAGGACCATTTTGATATTCCTCTATGACATCATGGAATTCATAAAGTCTTCAATTCATCTTAGATTTTGAGTAAAATGATCAATGTGATGATTTTCATGAACTACAAGTACATTTAGATGGATCTTTATGTGTCATTTGTAGAGTTCCAAGTGTAGATCATAGATTGGAGCATGCGTGTGTTATTAGTGGATATGGTTCCATTTATTAGATTCTTAGGAAATCATGGAATAATTCAATAAGATATTAGGGAGCTGATATCATATGCATAATCTCAACTTCTTAAGTTATTTGTACAAGAACTCTAAAGACACTTCTTGAGGATGATATTTCCTTTGGGAGGATAATAGTAATGTATCAGAGGGTTTTTAGGCGATTATAACTTACAGTCACCCCTTATTTGATTATTTCAATGTTTTTCTCTTAGGTTAAGACTCATGTAGCTATAGGTTGGTTTTGGATATTTTTTTAGGCCTTAAAGGTGATGCCTGGTTGGTGAACGGTTTGAGGAGACCATGAATATCTTCCCCAGAAACCATATGTACTATTTGGAGATGGATATTGGGAAAATATTGGTTTTCACATGATTATAGATAACATTTTTAATTTTCTTATAAAATTGTGTTCCTCAAAATATAAGTTAAAGCACAGTTGGTTGACAATTGGGAAAACAATGTTTCCAAACCATTCATGAAGAATGAATTAACATGAAAAGTATTTTAAAATAGAAACCTCCCCATAACCCCTCATTTATTATCCAACACCTAGGGATATCATAATTATTTGATTTTGTGGTGATTCTGGGAGATTTCTATACCTACATACTCTAAATGTAGTGGATCTAGAGCATGGTCTTATGTTGAATCAAGGTGACAATCGCTTCATCCTTCATAAATCTTATCTTTCATAGATATCCTATCTCACCCATAAGACAAATTTTAGATCCAATATATGTTTTATAGATGTATGGATTCTATCATGATCTAATGAATACTCCTCAATTTTTTCGGTAGATTACCATTCTAGAAAATTGGCTTCATTTTTTAGAAGACTTTTATCTATCATTAACAATGATTCTATTATTTAAAATTGATATGGAAACCATTTATTGGATTATTTTCTTTCTTTGATTCCTATCATATAGATTATATGTTGATTGATTGGGTCTTTTTATTGTGAACATTCATGTGTGGACATAATATATGTATTGTTCCTCGGTGGATTATGGAATTTATAAACAATTCATTTTTGGTAGAAAGATACGTACCATATAGAGACCTTGTGTGTGATTTCTGGAATGCTATTATTGTATGTTATTTTTTGCATGAGACTCAAGTTTTATGCTGATCACATGTGTGTGTAGATTATGAGGCACATCTTTGATATTGATCACATGTGTTTGTGCATATGGATATTGTTACTCATAACTGTTATACTATATTTGTGACCATATGTGTTATGACCTATCATGTATCAATGTGTGTCCTTTGTATTTTTTTATTTTATTATCAACAAACATGTATATTTTTGTGGCTTTTTTTCATTTAGAGGGGGAGTGTGTGTGATACATGGTGATGACATCCGTGGTGATGACATCCATGGACAAACACTTGTCGTGGGGGATCGATGACCCAATGGATTAACCCATGGTAATGAAGGGGAATGATATTCATGTTGAATAACCCAAGGAATTTCTTGTACATGATTACCATATTTCATATCCTATGGTTGATATTGGGTACACCAACCTTGTGTCAAGATTTGAGATAGAGATGGGGTTTGGTAAAACTGTGGAACGACTAGAGGATCGAATCAGTTGTGGATTCTTTGAGATAAATGAGGTTTCTCTATTGTCTACCTCATTTTGGACTTCCATTATGATTTTACGTCCCTCTTAGAGCTGACTTAGGTATGTGTTGGGTTCTCAGTTCTCATTTAGTGCACAACAACTCTTGATGTGATTGATGGTTTCTTGATTTCACATTTTACTTATTATCATTCAATACACATATTATGTTTGTGCACTTATGTTAAGAATTAATTGGTGGGGTCATAGTGGGTTATACTCACACCATGGATGGAAATATCTGTGAACGTGGTGACTTCATAATATTTGATATAGAGAAGGGAAAGGGCTCGTTTGCTAGTTAATGTGGATCATGGAGTTGGGATATGGATGTCATGCCAGGATTGACTCTAGATAGATGCTACATGAGTTTCTTTATTATCATTTCATGTCATAATAATTATTCATGTCGATCAACCACATTAGGTGTCAATTTGATTATTATTGTATGACCTAAAAAAACACCAATTATATCATTTTTTAATATCATCTTACACTATGTTTTTTTTGTTACCTAATGTTTTTATTATTATATTCTATTGATGGATATGATTAATGAGGGTATAGTCTCCCCACAATGAATTATACCCTCTCTATTAGTTATCAGCCTCATTTATGAAAGGGGATGTGGATGTGGTTATGTGGAACTTCATCATAGACTCATTAGTTCAGATCGGGGTGTTATAAGAAACTGTCATCATCATTTAATTCATGGTGTACACATCCAACATCTAACATCATAACCTCATTTTATAAATAAAAATCACATAGAAGTAAGCGGTACATGGTGTTATATATATATAAATGTTTATCACTAATGCATTGGTTCTTAAATTATAAGAGATAAGGATGAAATTCATGTCATTAATAAAAAATATTCAATGCAATTATTATAAATTACACAACTAATCTAAAAATAATTAAAATATATAAATCCAATCATACATATGTTTCTCATGTCATGATCATTCATCATAACATCATTTATTATGTTTTTTAGATTATCTAATATTTTCTACATATATTGACAATATAAAGAAGCTAAACATTATAATTTAAAATGTGGAAATGGACATGAGATATTATATAGAGTGTTTTTATTTTATCAATTAATGATAAACCATCCCCAAAGTGGGGGAAATATTCATAAGGCACGATCAGTTCGAGTAATAATGTTAATTATTTGAGTTTAAATTACTTCAATACATCTAGTATCAAACATTATCAGCTAATTGAGAACATCCATTTTTAACAATATTATTAACATGAATTTAAAGGGTATAAAGTTATTATGATATATAAAATTTATCAAGGACAAGTAGGATTGAAATAATAGGGAGATTCATTATTCATGAATTTTTTAAAATAAAAAATAAAAATAAATATTATAAAGTATAAATGAAAACAAAAAACTCAAGAATGTTTTGGTTAGTCTAGGTCAAGATGATTATCTCATCAGATTACTAAATTACATTTAGCTGTTGAAAAATTACATTTCAAAATTTTTTATTACATTGAAATCTAAAATTTTTTGGTATAATCACTAGTATTTATTTATTAAATCATCCCAAAAAATTTATAAATACTTAAATCATATTATTTAAACAATATAGTCGATATATTATTTTGATCACCTAAATATTAATTAAATAAATGAAAATTTGGAATAAATATTAAAAATGATAAATAAAATATAATATAATAATAATAATAATAATTTAAATAATAATTTTTTTCCTGAGTATGAAATGAATAATTAAACAAAGAATCCAAACCTGTAGTAATTTGTTTCAATAAAAAAAGGATGAAAGTGAATTTAGGGTTTGAGATTCCGATATTAAATAAGTGGGGGTAGTATGATGCTTGAAACATTTTCACGTATCCTTTTGGGAATGTTTATAGGAATCTAAAAATTAGTTCAAACTTTCTTTCACACAGTAAGTGTTGCATGATCCCTATTCTTGCAAGACATACTTGAAACTTGAATTAATGAGTTTTTTCACAAGCTATTTACTTATTAAATATCCCTGGTATACACTATTAATGCATGTGGCATGGACATCTTTCTTGAACGTGGTTCACACAAACCAAGACACATTTCCACAAATATTTTGTAACCTAACGCATTTCTTAAAATATTAAAATTATAAAACAAAAAAAATCACCAAAATTAGATAGGAAGTAAAAATTTTATGTATCTCATTATAATAGGATAAACCGACACACCCCACTTGTAAAATAAACGATTTTGAGAATCTACTAAATGAAATTATAATGATTAATTTTGTAAAAATATTATTTAAAAATTCTATCTATATCAAAATTAACAGTGATGAAGAATCCAAAAGTTTGGTGGGGAACTACTATGAGGAATATGGCACACTGAAGCAATAACTCTACTTTATATTCTCAGCCCTACCAAATCTCAATAAAACCATACACATTTTTTAAAGGGTAATTTTCAAGTCAACGACCAAGAAAAAATTTATTAAAAGCGTGAAAGGAGATTACAAGAGTCTGAAAGTTGAAATTTTATTACAATCATATTTATAAAAGGAGAGAAGGTCAACTGGAAACTCATTTGGTCCACATAATGGCCTGGATGATTACCTTATTATCAAGACCATCAGCCACCATATTCTCTTTATAGTAGGTGTGGGTGGCAATGTATCTCAGCTTCTGAATCGAGTTAAAGAGATTCTTAAAACTCACAGTAAGAGGCCAAGAAAGATGTAAAACCCGATTCCAAATTACTAGAACAATGGTGGTGGAGTCACATTCGATCCATATGTTGTTCTAGCCTTTTCATTTAACTAAGTGAATGGCATGGATAAGGGCCAACATCTCAGCTTCAAGGGCGGAGGTGTCACCACATCTGCCATAGAAACAACCGTGGAAATATCCCCAAAAGTCTCTAATGATACCTCCACAACCTACAGACCCTAGATTTCCTTTGGAGGCTCCATCCACATTGATATTGACACATCCAGGAAGTAAGGCTTGCCAAAACACCTCAAGAAATCATTTAGGATGAGGGAAAATTCCATTCATCCTAAGATGTCGTATGATCACAATGTGTCCAACCGAGTTGTCACAATAAGCTTTCTGGATCATGGCTGCATCTCAAATGGCAATCAGAATTCTCGTCTGACCTGCAATGACTTTGGGAGAGTAATTATTGTGAATAACAGAATTTCTATCATACCAGATAACATGTAAGAGCTCCACAATAACATATCGTAAAATTTCATTGATTTGATGCAAGGATTCAAGATCCACACAATGTTTTAACCGGGGGAGTAAAATGTCAGAAAAAATCCATCTGTAATAAAATATATTAGTAATAAAATTATCAAGAGAAAAATCCATATCACATGACAAAAATATGTGATTGATATCCTCTCTATGTTGATGAAAAATATGACATGTAGAACATATATTGATAAAAAAAAATTTGGAGAAAAGTCATAGTTGGGATACGGTTGCGCACAATACGCAAAATGATATTAAGTCTTGATGGTTTAATCCATGGCCTTTTAAATGACTTCAACCAGTAAAAGTTAGATTCAAAGTCCAAGAAACAATGATTGTAAAAAAATTTGGAGTCAAGAATACCATTGTGAGTAGGTTCCCAAACAAGAAAATCATCTTCATTAGAGAAAGGGTTACTATCAACAACTTTCATGATAGAGTTAGGGAGCTACAAATATCTAGAGTGAATCACATCTTTATAGAGTAGTTAATGCTTTCTGGAGAAGTATTCGGAGAAATAATAGAAAAAAGGGAGTTCTAGTCCAGTTTTCCAGCCAAAAATGAATGGTGGGGTCTAGGCTAACAAAACATCTTATAGTTTTCCATGATGTGGGAAAACATGTTTCTAATGGAAGAACAAAGAGAGGATTGGACATAGTTGAAATAACCTTTTTTTAGAATCCCAAGAAATTTATTTCAAAGGAAGGAAATAGAGTCAGATTTGTTATTGATTAGTCTGTAGGTGAGTTTTACTTCTAGGGATTCATTGAAAAGTTTGAAATTTTGTATACGAAGGCCACCCTTATCGTGTGGTTTACAGCAGATTGACCATAGAATGGTAATAATTTTCCGTTCAATGATGCTTCTGGTCCATAAAAAGTTTTCTATATAGGTATTTATTCTATTAACAGGACCAAGATTTCATTTTTAGATCACAAGAGAATAAAAAATTTCAGATACAATGGTCTATTTCACAAGGCACATCCTTCCATACATGGAGAAGGATTTCCCTTTCCAGGAGGAGAGTTAATTAATCAATTGATTAACAACAACGTTGAAATAAATAGATTTTGGCCTAACCCAAAAAACATGTACTCCCAAATAGGTAAATGGAAGGGAACCATATTTTATGACAAGATTTTCTATGATGTGATTTTTCCTAGAGAGTGGGAAAGATTTTCCAAAGAAGATAAAAGGTTTACTCTAACTGATGGATTGACCATAGACCTCTTCATAGAGGGATAATAAAACCATACACATTAAATTGGAAGTTGATAGTTTGTTACACTGCTATAGAGATAGATAATTACAAGTATAAATTACTTCACTTAATCTAAGTGGTTGTTTTTAGGGAACCTTATAATCCAAATAACAAGTGTTTTTCCAAGGGGAAGTAGAACATCCATTATATAATGGTTTCATATTAGTAGTCTACTCCTCCATTATAAATGCGTATAATATGAAAATTATCATAATTAAAATAGTAAAAATTACACACTCTCAAGAGGAATCCTAATTTTTTTATTATATTTCAATTTTTATGATATTTATTAGTTTATTGTATGTTTTTTTCTAAAAGGATTCACAAGGGTAGAATATTTCTCAAATCAATCATAGAATAATTATAAGAATATATATATCCGAAAAAATTAATTTTTGTACTACCTTATTTCCATGTTATACACATTTATGTAAACAAACTTCAATATAAAAGTGGATAGTAATAGGTATGTGTGTGTTTGGGTGTAGGGGTGGAGGAAATAATATAACTTTTTGTAATAGTAGTTTTGTGTTTTTTTCCTTTTTTATTCTGTGTGTCTTCCATTATTCTTAAGATGAATTTAATATCTAAAATCATTTTTTTGTACGCATTATTTTTGTGATAGAATCTGATAACCTTTTAAGAAAGAATATTTTAAATGATGATTGATGTGTTTTTCAAATCATTGGTTTTTATTTAGAGTCTTATTTCACAATTTTTATATATTATTTAATATCATATCCAAGAGTGGACTTCACATGTCAATTTTTATCCCAAGAGTTATTCTAATCCAATTTCTACACATCCCTAGATTTGTTTCCATTTTTTTGATAGAAACATAGAATGATTTTTTAGGAACATAAAATAATTCTTCTGGAAAAGTATGTTGAGTTAATGATTAGTGTTAAAATAGTTTAGCCACGTTTTAGATAGCTCATTTTTCCTTGAGATATATTTTTAGCTCTGAGATACCGTGAATTATCTAAAAGGTAAACCTAATTTGAAGCTATATCTCTTTGCCTACCCTTTAAATTGGGGGAATTTAAATAAACATTTGTTAACAATATGTGAGTTTGTGTGGAGTTTGATATTTCATAATGAATTTTTGGGATTTCGAATTTTTTGGGTAAAATGTGATTATTGATTAAGTCTTTTTTTGGGAATGAATTTAATTAGTGGTCTATTGAATTTTTTGTTACTTCTCATATATAGAAAAATATATTAAAATATTAATAAAAAATTATAAAATATAAAATAATATTCATAAAACAAAACTAAAAAATATATAAATGGAAAAATATTTCCCTTATTGAAATTTTTTCAAGTAAGTTGGATCAGATTTATCATGAGCGATATATTTTGATTAGTGAGTAATTCATCATTGAGTGACTTAATTTTGATCACGAATTTTAATTAAGAATAACCTCATAATTTGAAATTTATATTTATATATACCAATCAAACCATTTCTGTAGAGTTAACCTTGAAAATACCTATTGATTTTCACATAATATTTTCCCATTGAGTGAATATTTTGAATATTTTCAAAAATATGGAATAACTAACATGTCATAAGATTTATTGGAATATAGGAAATAAAATTATCTTGAGAGAAGAGTGCTAACTGATTAGTAAATGATTGGAGGAGATGAGTGTGGATATGATAAATCAATATTGATGAAATTAAATTCATAGATGATTCATGTTGAAATTCAATTAAAAAACAATTGAAAATATTCTCATGTTTTATTTTGTTTTTAAATTTAGAAATGGATACACAGATTACATTTCAAATTCACTATTTGTATTTTACTTGATAGTTAAAAGCTTATGTGTGGGGAAGTAATTTGACTACACTTTTTCTAAATTTTCTTGGGGAATATCATTTATAAAAACCAAATTATAGTCATAATTAAATGTAAATATATTAGTTTATGTGAAATTTATTTTGAGGACATAAATTTTGAAATCATCATAATTTATTTATTTTTCTAGATTATTCGTAAATTGGTTATTTTTTTATGAATGTGCTTTAATTATGTGAACTTGGGAATTAAGAATACATGTATAGTAGAGAATTAGAGTAATATTTTTAGATAAACCACCACTAATCTATATTTTTAGAAATTCACTATTACATAAATGTTTCTCTAGTCCCATGGATGATGAATACCATAATAAATTGGTTTGTGGTTCAGTAATGATATCAATGAACATTCAACACTAAAAAATTATTACTAAAAAAGTATGTTTATGTGGAATAATATATGGTGATATATCAATATTAAGAAGTGAAATGTATTTTAAAACTCTAAATGTGAAATAAAATTTTATTATATGCATGGTGTAGTCTGTGTGTACTATTGGATGTGCTACATGAAAATTTACATAACGAAGGACTAAAAATAAAGATTCATTTTTTCCTTATTTTTAGTAGCATAAAATATATATTTTATAATCATGTGAATTTGATAAAGACAATTATAGGTTATATATGAAGTTCAAGAAATCCAATATGTAATTTTTATGAAACCAACAACACTCAATATATCTACACTAGAAGCACTACCCCATATTTATGAAGCCATTATGATAAGACCAATACCAGTATCCACAACTTAGTAAATTCAATAAATAAATTAAATTAAATTTTTTTAAAATATCATTCATTTAATTAATCATAAAGTGTTAAAATTACATGAATTACAATAACAATACAAGTATTTAAACTATTATCATGATGACCATAACTTTTATGATCCTTATCTAGAGTTAAATCTATAAATTATTGAATGATTGAGCATGAATATTTTATCCCACTGGTTCTATAGATAATCCATTAAAAACGAGAGAAAACACACGATTCCAATATTCTACAATAATGTAATGAGGATGTTCTTGTAAAGTATTTTTGGTATATTCATTATGATATAATATTTCAATGGTTGTGGAAACCTTAACTCTAGCTAACCACATCCAATTATCAATTATTAAATCATTAGATTCCATTAATAAATGTTATGTAGATTTATGGGACTAGATATTTATTTGATCTTTATATTAGAATGGAACAATAAAACTAACTATTGGAACTCCTAAAAAATTATTATTCCTTCATTTCTTATGCATCGATCACACATAGAATTTTTCATTATTTCCTTAAGAAATAGGGAAATAATATAAAGCGGTATACTCAGACACTCAGAAAGGATTAGTATATAGTGAAATAAAATATTGAATAAATATGTAATTCATAATATGGTAGGATTAAATGAGAAATTGATTCCATAAAACTAACTGTGGAACTTTCCATATCCATAATAATGGAAATAGATAATCACCAGGGTAAAAACTAAAAATTTCATAATGATGGAATGTATAATTCTTGATATAATAACCATGCCGTCATAGAATTGGGAAATAAATTATATATATATTAAAATTCTTACACAAAATACCCAATCTAGATTGTCTCATGAGTCATGTTGATGAATCGAGGTGATATATAATTCTAGGCCTGACCCATTTCCTACTAAGTCAAATGTATTCATCATATGAAAATAAATAACGAATAAAAAATACAGTTCCTAATGTTCCCTATGTGCCCATAAAAGTGGATACATAATCTATTATAATACATTCTGAAATAACTATAATATAGTTTATCAACATTTCCCTGAAAAAATGATTGGTATAATATTCTAGATAAACACACTTCATGATAAAATATGATATACAAGGTGTTCACAAGGTATAAAGAAAAAAGTTAAAAGTAATGTCAATAAGAATGGTTAAGAATATATAAAATAAATATCTAACATATTGAATATATTCATGGTATAAATATATATTTTCTAGAGAGAGAGATTAATTTTGATATAGATCATAATCACAATAAATAAAACGAGTAGGGAAACCCCTTTTTAATCAATGTAGGGTATGAAATATAAATCTTTAAAGGTGGAAAAGAGACCATAAATTCATTACAAATGAAGATAAAATAGAATTTCATACATATAATACCTTTTATATGATACATTGAAGATAATATATAGAATAGAGGACAATACCTACAAGATGAATATTTTGAAACAAATCATCACCCATAGTCCTGATTTGTTCCATATGATCTTATAACTGAATGAAAAATAATATTTTATTAATTAATTAATTCATTATGAACAATTTTATTAATAATTTTGTAATTATAATTCTTTTTATCTCATTTACTATAATGTATTATTCATTTATTAAGTTAATTGTTCATGCATAAGTCATTTTTTGGTTGTTTGGATCATAGTTCCAGATCAGTTACAATTTAATGGTAATGGTCATATTTCATTTCCCAATTGATCCAAAATCATTATATGTTTCAAGGAGTTGTTTTATTGTAAATATTGATCACATAGTGTTTTTTATTTTAATAAATACTTTCATGTCAAATAACCTTCCTTGATAAACCTGTTTTATAAGGCTTTGATTGTTTTATTTTAAGGTCATTAATATAGTAGTTTTTTATAATTAAAAAATAATTAACATGATATTACATGAATATTAATGTTATAATAAATTATTATGTTAATTTTTAAAAATATATATAAAATAATTAAGTGAAAATAATTCATCATCCTTAACATAAGTTGCATAAATCCACAATGATTATCAATGTTTTCTTAAAATATTTTTAAAGAAAGAAAAATAATAATAATTGTTTGTGTTTTATAAAAATAGTATATGTGAATAAAAATAAACTTTTAAGCTGTTTTTATTGGCCAGTCATGTTATCCAAGGATTCATGGAAGAATTACATGGGGAATACATATGTTTTTAAAAACATTATTTATCTTTTGTGACAACTCCATGAAAAACGTTCAATGTGAGATAATAAATGATATATAATCAATAATAAATCAGAATAATTTTAATAACAAAGAAATAAAATCATAAAAGAAAAATAAATGGAGGCTCAAAATAATATTAGTATTGAAGAATATAAAACATGAAATGGGAGAGAGAAATGAGAAACTCTTCCAATCTCCATGCATTTCTTCTATTGTATTGAGTCTATTTCCTTCAATGGGGGGTCATTGTGGTATAACAGTGCCATAGTGTCCTCTATATAAATGATTAGATATTTATTTGGGATGAAATTTAGAATATTAAAGTGTTTTAGGAGTGAGTAAATGGTTGTATGGAAGGGGGTGTATATAACCAAGGGTATGAGAGCCTCAAACCCGCTCTCATAGATTCCGGGATAAAGATGTAATATTTACATTTATGGAATTACTTCAAGTAAAAATGTTACAATTTTCACTATCAATAATTATAATATCTATATCTATCATTTATTTATGCACATAACCAATACCTTTTATTTCCGTAGTTTTAGAGAGTTTGGAAAAATTCTTTCATAACATTACTAATGTATTTATGTGATAATTTTCTTCTGTATACACATATTTTTTTATTCTATGGAATTTCTTAAATATCTATCATACAATTACCCACTCATTAATACCTACTAAACAGAACATACATAACATCATTCATCATATATTTATAAAAAGGAAACATAATAGGGGTGAACATAATTTCTTAGTGAGTGTAAACATAAGCATTACCAATTTAATTTCACGTGTGTGAACAAGATGATAATGAAATTTTCATGAATTAACCCACCAGGTCTGTAATGGCCTAAACATTCCTGGCCATTTACTTTTCCAAAACACAGCTCCACCAAGATGGTGGCAGCATGACGGTGGCCCCATGACGGTGGCACCATAAAGGATGGCACCGTGACGGTGGCACCGTGTCCTCGCCGAGCATTTGTTTTTTTTCAAATTCCTGACTTTTTCTCTCCCACAATGTAATTATTTACGTAAATTAATTTTTATACCCTTTTAAAATCCAATTAAAGCCCATAATTATTTCCTAAAAATCCCGAGAAACCACCCCTATGGGGGTTATTAAATAAAAACCTTAATATCAACGTGTGTAACTTCCCACCCGCGTAGGAAACCACGATCCGACTTTACAGGGGTTCAAAATCCCATATCCTAAAACAGTAGGATCTCCACTTTATATCTCCCGCTAGTGTTTCTTTTTTTTTTTCTTCTTCTCAGATGGATTTATTTATTCTTTCTAGTGAACCTACAGTTCCTTTCTTCTTGTGGCTTGTGGTGCACCTCTGCTGGAGCTTTCTGCACCTCTTGGAGTCCATGGAATTCCTCCCATGCAAGTTGCACATCCCCTATTCTTGGAGTGTTGAGAAAAACTTCAATCCTTGATCAAAGAAGTAGGGATTTTCCTTAGTCTCTCCATTCTATGTATCATGTGGGGTGGGTACGCTGCTATTTCTGTGGAAATGGGTGAAACTGAACCTTAATGAAGATAAAAAAGAAGCTTTTAAAAGAATTAAGGGGAGGGATGTGATCGATATGCGGCTGTTCTGTTTTCTCCTCTTCCTTGAATATTATTTTGTGAATTGTGTGGGCTTATGCCTACTGAATATCATGGAAGTTTGTGGTCCTTATTTGTGAACTAATGAAATCTTGTCTTCTCTGATGATTAAATAACGGTAACTTGGAAATTGGTAAATCACGTAAACTCTGTGGATTTAATGGATACCCAGTAAACATAAATACTTGTGTGGTCACCACGACTAACCAATGGAAATAAGAAAATAATGAATGATTTTTTTGAACCTAGAAGTCTCCCTACTCTATTTATTTAGTTGGTGTGTTGTTCTATTTGATTTTTTATGGGGTGATGTGGGTGAGGATCGGATCCTCTTGGTTGTGAGTCTGAAACTCAGTGGTTTCTGTGCTTGTGATACTAATTGGGGTGGAATCCTCTACTATTAGAATATCGTTGGTTCATGGTCTTGGGGATGTATCCTGAAGCCTACTTTGGTTCCAATACATGGAGGGATCTCACTTTGACTTCTTTTATTATGTGGGACAGTATCTTGAGGCCTACATTGGTTCCAATACTTGGAGGGATCTCACTATGACATCATTCATAATGTGTATTTACAAGAGAACTGGGTGTGAATGTTTAAATTGTTGTTGGCTCTAATTTTCCCTTTGTTTGTGTTTATACTTTTTAGTTTCCCAGTAGTGCATGACATTACTTAAATGGTATCACCTTAACATGAAAACAAGATTGGGTTAAACGGGGAATTGGTCTTGGAATGAGTTGTGACTCGGCTGTGAGTAGTGTGCTTTCTATGAATAGTGACGAGCGTGTTTGTGTATAGGTTGTCCTTGGAAAACTTAGGTTGGGATGAGTACTTGTTACCTATATTTATATTTCAGTTCTTATGTTTTTTATTCGCACCCCACCCATTTTGTGCACTTAGTGTCGTACACCCCCATACCATGGGGGAGGGTGTTTTTCCCAACACTCATATGAGTGGATGGTTATTAGCTTTTTTTCTACTCCCTCTCCCAAATAGCCCAAGACTCTTAGGGAAGGTTTTGATGTCCTTAAGTCCATTATTAGCCACATAATCTTTGGGCATGGTAGTGTGGTGATTGGCCCAGGTGTTTGCGGGAAGGTTGTTTCCCTTGTACCTTGGTGAGGTTTGAGTGGATATTTTTCCTTGCTAGGTGTTTTGGTTGTCTCTTTTCTCACAGGGCATTAGAATTCATCCCCACTTGTGCATGAGTGTGTTTTTTTCCCTACTGAGTATACTAGTATGCTCACCCTACGTATATAAACTGTTTTCAGGTTTCCTGGAGGATTTCAGAGATCGTGCAGGGCCATACTAGCTCGGGTGTTGGGACACTGCAATTGCTGTTTTTCATTTCTTTTGGGTACTTTACATTTGTAGTTTCCTTGTGATTTCTAGATTTTACTTTTTTAACAAGCATATGGGAATGGTTTTCTTTGGTTTTACTTTTACCCCCAGTTTTGGGGATGTTGGGATTTACTATCTTATCTCTCGATCCTATAAACGAAAAAGGGTAATGCATTACATCTTGTGTGTGATTCATACACCCTTCGTCCTTGTAGCCACTCCGAGACCTATTGAAGGTGGGTCTCGAGGGTCATTATCTATCCTTAAACTTGAATAAGGATAGGTCAGGCAATTTGATGTCCCTTCCCTCATCTTGGTGAAGGCGGGTCATGACTGAATGGTCTCAGAGGGTCAGGTTGAGAGATAAGATGGAGTTTGGAGTTAGGCACAGTGAGGATTTCATGGGATGGTAGGGCGATAGTGTTGGATGATCTTGGTGGGTGAAATAGGCCAGAGAAGACCGGATAGGACACTGGATTTTAGGGCCCCCCGTGCTCTGATGAAAGGACTCTGTAAAAACCGAATGGCCAAGTGAGGCTACACTGATTGTATGGTTGAGACCCCAGGAAATGTAATGCATAATAATGACTTGTGTTCTCATGTTTCTAGGGTTTTTTGGGGATTTAAAATGAATAAGAAGTCTAAGAAAAATTTAATAACAATATTCTTCACTACTCTGGCTTAGGGAATCCTTATTTACCTTGAAGCTATGGAACCTGGGAGAGGACCACGTGTAGTACAGAAAATCGAGGCCCATGGGGTTGAATTGGCTGATCGGTAGAGGATGGACCGAGAAGAGGAGGATGATCAGTGGAAGAAGATTCTTTGTGCCTTTCATCAGAAGACCCTTGAGAAGTATGAGGTCAGCTTCTCTGACGAGGAGACAGAGAGCTGTCTAGAGGAGCTGGTGATAGCTTTCGGCTTGTTCCAGCCTCCGGTGGTGTATTGGGTTCCCTTGGCTGTGATCCATATGCAGGGAGTGGCACGTTAGTGGTGGATGCATTACCTTGGGGAGAAGAGGGAGGTTGAGGTGACATGGACTGATTTTGAGAAGGAGTTATGAGCATAATTCCTCTCTTCCACGATGAAGGCTGAGATGAGGCGGGAGCAACTCTCCCTCTAGTTGGGGAGCATGTCAGAAAGAGAGTTGGGGATCATGTTCAAGGATCTCTTCCACTTTGCTCTAGACATCTTTCAGGATAAGGAGTCTCGAGTTAGACTTTTGGAGGAGGAACTTCAACAATCTCTTTAGTCTAATGTTACTCTCTTCCCCCTACCGACATACATGGATCTCTAGAAGAAGGTTGAACTGGTTGAGATGATGCACACACTGGGAGGTGTATCACAAGAGGGACTCCAATTGGGTTCGTCATAGGGGAAGACTGTCAGTAGCAGGCCTCCATCATGAAGGCCCTCTATGTTCCGACTAGCATGGAGCAGGCCTCAGCTGTTCCAGTTCCGATCTAATGGCCCTCACCCTTTCTTTTTAGGCCCAGGGCCAAGATACTTCATCTTTGGAAGCCGTGGGCACATTCAGAATCAGTTCCAAGATAGAGTGCAGTACGGCGGTGGTGGTCAGGCTCAGCACCCACCTCAGTAGTAGCAATTTCCGGCTAGGCCCTTTCAGCAGCAGCATCTGGGTTAGCGAGCTCCCGCTCCTCCAAGGGAAGATGTTGTAAGAGGAGGCCAACCTTAGGGTGCTCCTCAGGGACCTTGACCCAGATGTCGGTGGTGAGGTGGCCGACAGCCGAGTGGCAGAGGAGCTGGGCGTGGGTAGTTGCACGCCGCAGAGGCAAAAGTTCTAGCAGGACCAGAGGTCGTTCGAGGTACGATCAGCTATTTAGTAACCTTGCTTATGCGTTGTTCGATACCAGTGCTTCACACTACTTTGTTGCACCCATTTTTGCAAATGATATGGGTTTAGACGCTGAGAGACATCCAGTGACCCTGGTGCTGAACACAACAGTCGAAGGTCAGACCAACTTATTTTATGTTTACTGAGGGTGTAGACAGATGATAGAACCACATCAGTCAATCAGGGGTCATATACTGTTGCTGTTATATCCATAATATGTCATCCTAGGAATTGACTAGATGTTCTCGGTATATTCCATCATTGACTACTTTCTAGGAAGGGTCATATTCTCAGATTTGGGTGGCCAACTTGTAACTTTCATTGGCGAGCGGGGTGGCCAGAAGAGTAGTAGGAGAGGGGAACCCCACATTTCTTTGTTAGCTGAGATATCAGTGGAGTTGGTGGACGTAAAGATGGTGGAAGTTCCAGGGGTCTTCAGTGAGTTTATGGAAGTCTTCCATGAAGATGTGACAACTCTACCCCCTCGATATGATGTTGAGTTCGGGATAGTCTTGCAACCTGGTGCCCATCCAATTTCGATGGCCCCCTACCAGATGACAACTTCTGAGTTATGGGAGTTGCGGATTTAGATTGATGATCTGATGAAGAAGGGTTTTGTTCGATCTAGTGCATCTCAATGGGGTGCCCCAGTCTTGTTCACAAAGAAGGCAGATGGTGGTCTCAGGCAGTGCGTAGACAACATGAGACCGAATCAGGTAATGGTCAAGAATCGCTACCCTCTTCCAAGAATAGATGATATCTTGGACCAGTTGAAGGGGGAAGGATGGTTCTCCAAGATAGACCTACAATCAGGATATCACCAGTTGAGGGTGAAGGAAGGTGAAATCTCATAGACGACCTTCAGGTGTAGATACGGGCACTTAGAGTTTATGTTCATGCCATTCAACGTCATGAACGCTCTAGCTGTATTCATGGTGATTATGAACTCCTTCTTCTGGGAATGCCTAGATCAGTTCGTAGTCATGTTTATTGACGACATCCTGATCAACTCAAGATCAGAGGAGGATCACGCCAAGCACCTGAGGATTCTTTTAGAATTCCTTTGACAGCACTACCTCTATGGGAAGTTGTCCAAGTACAAGTTCTGGATATGAGATGTGCTCTTCCTTGGGAACATGGTGTCCGTGTAGGGGATAGGAGTGGACCCATTGAAGGTCGAGGAAGTTTTTTCTTGGTTAGCACCCATGAATGTGTCAGAGGTTCGTAGTTTCCTTGGGTTGGTAGGTTTCTACCAGAGGTTCATACCAAACTTCTCTCGAGTTGTATTACCTTTTATGGATTTGACCCAGAAGGACCTGGTTTTTTCGTGGAACGAGCAGTGCGAGGTAGCCTTCATCTATCTGAAGGAGAAGATGGTTAGTGCCCCAATATTGATATTTCTAGAAGAAGGGGCGGCGTATGATGTGTTCTGTGATGCTTCAAAGAAAGGCCTCAGGTGTGTGCTGATGAAAAGACAAGGGGTGATCTCTTATGGTTCTAGACAGTTACATCCTCATGAGCATAATTATGACACCCATGATCTGGAGCTTGGGGAAATCATTTTCACAACAATGTTGTGGTGGAATTTCCTCATCAAGGAGCGCTTTGTGGTCTTCACGGATCACAAAATCTTGAAGTATATATTCACGTAGTCGGACATGAACTTATTTCAGTGAAGGTGGATGGAGTTCCTTTAGGACTAAGACATTGAAATTTCCTACACCTCCAGAAAATGGAATTTGGTGGCTGATGCCTTGAGAACGATGTCACAGAAGGATTCGGTTCGAGAGTCGGCAGATTCTAGGAAGGCAATGGAGGAGTTGGCTGCCCTGCACCTAGATGCGTGGATGGATAGTGGTAGAGATTGGCTCTATCAGATGACAGTGTAGTCTTCTCTCCTATGGCAGGTGGAGGAGTCCCAGTGGGGAGATTCAGAATGTGAAGTGATGCATGACCGGGTTTCCCATGGCGATGCCCCGGATGGGTGGACAGACGATGGTCAGAATCAGATACTTTTCTGTGAGAAGATGTTTGATCTACAGACGATGTTTGAGAGGGTTCTTGGTGAGTTCCAAATATCACCTCTAGTGGTGCACTCAGGTGTTTCCAAGATGTACCAGGGTCTGAGGAGATAGTTCTGGTGGCCCAGGGTAAAGCAGGCGGTGGAAGAGTTCGTGACCAAATGCCTAGTGTGTCAGCAGGTGAAGGATTAACACTGTGTTCCAGGCAGTTTTTTGCAACCTTTAGATGTCCTCGAGTGGATGTGGGATGACATCTCAATGGATTTCGTCATAGTTTTAACCATGGTTCTAGGAGGTTGTGATGCCATCTGGGTGGTGGTGGATCGGTTGATGAAATCAGATCACTTCCTAGCGATCAAGGAGTTGGGTGAAATGGATGCCTTAACATGGAGGTATATGAATGAGGTGGTGCGGTTAAACATAGTTCCAAGGTCCATAGTCTCGGATAGGGATTCACAGTTCACCTCATGAGTCTGGAGAGGATTGCAGTAAGCTTTTGGCACCCAACTACGTCTTAGCACTGCTTTCCTCCCTCAGACAGATGGGCACACGGAGCACACCATCCAGACAATGGAAGATATGCTACGGGCATATATCCTGAACTTTGATGGATCGTGGGTGTGACACTTGCCTCTGGTAGAGTTTACTTATAATAATATTTGTCACTCTACCATTGGAATGGCTCTATTGGAAGCCTTGTATGGGATGCCATGTCGCTCACTCGTGTGCTGGACCGAGGTTGGGGAATTAGGTGTTCTTGGCCCGAAAGTGGTACAGAGTACTATAGAGATGATGTAGCTTATACGAGAGAGGTTGAGGGTAGCCCAGGACTGGCAGAAGTCATATGCCGAAAATAGGAGGAGACCCTTGGAGTTCTAGGCTGGGGACCGTGTGTTTTTGAAGGTCTCCCCTCGGCATGGGCAGCGGAGGTTTGGCAGAGGGAGTAAGCTTTCTCCCAGGTTTGTCGGACCATTCGAAGTGATACAGAGGGTCGGTGAGGTGGCTTATCAACTGTCATTACCACCACAGCTACTACGGGTGAATGATCTCTTCTATGTGTCCCAGATACGTCGGTATCTGCATGATGATTCACAATCCTCGATTGGGGAGAGCTAGATATCGGGGAAAATTCAATGTTCGTGGAACTACAAGTGATGATCTAGGGTTGTGGAGAGAAGGTGCTCAATCTATGGACCATTCCTTTGGTCTGTGTGTTATGGAGACATATTAGGCTTGAGGAGAGTACCTAGGAAAGGGAAGCACATATGTGTGCCCAGTACCCAGTGCTGTTTTGAGTTTTTTTCTGTTCGGTTTACACTTAGTTGATTGAACCCTTTACCTTAGTAACTATGGAATGCGCAGTTTTCCTTTTCTGTGGATGTGTTTGAAGTGTTATAAAATTTGGGGAGGTGAGGACCTAATACCTAGTTAAGACACATTAGAGTGGATGTGCCTAAACCCGTGCGGGCGAGTCAGTGTTGCCCAAAGTGGATAGTATCTTAACATGGAGGAAGGGAAACCCCTCACCCACATGACCAGACGGTTTAATCTTTTGTTTTGTGTGGTTGAACGTGGGAGAGGAGCGGTATGATTGTGATTATTCAGGAGATAGATGAGGTAGGAGGTTTTCCTTGGTAACAAGGAGGACTACTCCTTAGAGGTATCTTTCGAGGAGGTTGTTTGGACCCCTCTCATTTCTTTAGGTATGGTTTTAATTCTGGAGGGTGAGAATAGTTCAAGAGGTATCTGATGTAATGGCCCGGACTTTCCTGGCCATTTCCTTTGCCAAAACACAAATCCACCAAGACTGAGGCACCGTGATGGTGGCGCCGTGTCCTCACTGATCCTTCATTGTTTTTCCAGTTCCCTAATTTTCCGAACCTGCAACATAATTATTGACGTAAATTAATTATAATACCCTTTTTAAAGTCATTTAAATCCCATAATTAATTCCTAAAAATGCAAAGAAACATACCAAATGGGGGGTATTAAATATCACATTAATATCATCGTATGTAACTGCCCACCCGCGTAGGAAACCACGATCCGACTTTCCAGGCGTTCAAAATTCCATATCTCGAACCAGTAGGATCTCCTCTTTTTATCTCTTGCTAGAGTTTCATTTTTTTCTTCTTCTTGGCTGGATATATTTCTTCTTCCTAGTGTGCCTGGAGATCCTCTCCTCCCATGGCTTCTGGTGCGCCTCTGTTGGAGCTTTTTGAATCTCTTGGAGTCCACAGAAATCCTCCCCTACATGCCACGCATCCCCTGTTCTTGGCATGTGGAGAAAAACTTCGATCCTTGATCAACTAAGTAGGGATTTTCCTTCATCTGTTCTTTCTGTGTATCATGAGGGGTAGGTACGCTTCTTTTTCTGTGGAAATAAGTGAAACCAATCCTTAATGAAGATAACAAAAAGTCTTTTAAAATAATAAAGGGGAGGGATGTGATCGATATGCAGTTATTCAGTTTTCTCCTCTTCCTTGAATATTATTTTGTGAATTGTGCTGGCTTATGACTACTGAAAATCATGGCCGTTATTGGTCCTTATTTTTTCACTAATGAACCCTTGTCTTCTGTGATTATTAAATGAATGTAACTTGGAAATTGGTTAATCACGTAAACTCAGTGGATTAAATGGATACCCAGTAAACATAAAGACTTGTGTGGTCACCCCAGCTAACCAACAGAATGAATAAAATAATGAATGATGTGCTTGAACCTGAAAGTTTCCCTAGTCTGTTTTGGTAGTATGTGTGTTGTTTTTTTATTTCATATAGGGTTATGTGGGCGAGGATGGGATCCTCTTGGCTGTGAGTCTGAAACTGTGTGGTTGCTCTGCTTGTGATACGAATTGGGGTGGAATCCTCTACTGTTGGCATATCATGGGTTCATGGTCTTGGGGATGTGGGGCTGTATCTTGAAGCCTACATTGGTTCCAATACTTTTAGTCATCTCACTTTGACTTCTTTTATGATGTGGGGCTGTATCTTGATGACTTCTTTGGTTCCAATACTTGGAGGGATCTCAAGTTGACTTATTTCATGATGTGGATTTACAAGAGAACCAATTGTGAATGTTAAATTGTTGTTGGATGTAATTTTCCCTTGGTTTGTGTTTATACTTTCTAGTTGCCCATTAGTGAAGGACATTACATAAATGGGATCACCTGAACATGAAAACTATAATGGTCTAAACGGGGATTTGGTCTTGGGAATGAGTTGTGACTCGACTGTGAGTAGTGTGCTTTCGATGAATAGTGATGAGAATGTTTGTGCTTAGGTATGAGTTGGAAACCCTATGTTGTGATGAGTTCTTATTACATATATATATGTATTTTAGTTCTTACATTTCTTATTTGTACCCCACCCAAGTTGAGCACTTCATTCCAAACACCCCCATTCCATGGGGGAGGGTGTTTTTTCCAACACTCCTTTGAGTGGCTGGTTGTTAGCTTCTTTTTCTGCTCCCTTTCCCGAAGGTCCCAAGACTCTTCGGGCAGTTTGTGATGGCCTGATGTCCATTATTAGCCTAAGAATCTTCGGGCATGGTAGTGTTGTGATTGGCCAAGGTGTTTGCAGGCAGGTTGTTTCCCAAGTATCTTTGGGATGAGGTCCAGGTGTCTTCGGGCGTGACAGTAGCTTTCTAGCCCAGGTGTCTTCGGGTGTGGTAGTGGTTGTTCTGAACTAGGTGGTTGTGGGCATGGTTACATGTGGTTTTTGTGGCCCAGGTGTCTATGGGGGGGATAGTTGTTGTAGCCCAGGTTTTTGCGAGTGGGATGTGTGGTTGTGGCCCAGGTGTGCATAGGCAGGGTGTGGCAGTGGGACTGCGATGAGAATGGCAGGATTGGTTTGATGCGTAGGATGTCTTCAATAATAAGTGGTAAAGTGGCGCGGGGTACCCAATCATCGATGTGCAATTACTATACCTTACTTGACTTTCGTTATTTGGGGAGTGTACCTTGGTGAGGTTTCGGTGGATAGTTTCCTTGCTATGTGTTTTGGTTTTCTCTTTTCTCGTAGGGAATTAGAATGCCTCCCCACTTGTGTAAGAGAGTCTTTGGTTTTCCCTACCGAGTATACTTGTATGATCACCCTACATATATAAACAGTTTTTAGGTTTCTAGGAGGATTTCAAGGATCGTGCAGGGTCGTACTAGCTCGGGCGTTGAGACATTGTAGTTGTTGTTTTTCATTTCTTTTAGGTACTTTACCTTTGTAGTTTCCTGGTACTTTCTGGATTTTACTTTTGTAACAGGCATATAAGAATGTCTTTATCTGGTTTTACTTTTACCCCCAGTTTTGGTGTTGTTAGGTTTTACTATCTTATATCCCGATCCTATAAATGAAAAGGTAAATTCCTTCAATATTATGTGTGATTCTATACCCTTGGTTTTTTTCCACTCTATGACCTATTGAAGGTAGGTCTCGGGGTTCATTTTCTCTCCTTAAACTAGAATAATGAAGGGTATGGGAATCTATTCTCCCTTCCCTCATCTTGGTGAAGGTGGGTCGTGACAGGGTCTCTCAAATTTGGATGTATGATGAGTGTGACACCCCAATCCCTCATCCAATTGGATACGGGTTGGTGACATGCATAGAGTGGGAATATCTCGCACATATAAGGTCTTAGACTATATACCCACACACTTTCACATATCTTCGAATACCCAAAAAATGATGAAAGGTAAAAAAATATTATACCATAATCCATGAATAATATTTATATCACATCAGAGGACAAAAAAATTATTGGAAATCATAAAGTTCAAAATACATGCCCACCACAAAAACCAAAAAAAGTGTCCAACATGATAAGTATGTGGGGAATTTTTTCTAATAGAACACAAAATGTGAACCATGTTCATTCAATATCGCTATGTTAATATTTCACTTTGTCCTGAAAAAATACATCAAAGGATTTTCATCTACATACGACACAGAATGTGGGGGAAGATCCCATATAGGGGTGGGTATAACAAAGCCCAGTTGGACACACCAAAATCACCAAGTATAAATCATAGAAATAGAAATCATCTTATAATATGAAAATTTTATTTAATTAGAATATGAGACATATAAATAAGAATAATAACACAAATATATACTCATAAAAGATAGAAATTCCCAATAAGGTATCATCCACACTACCAGCCATAAGATTTTTCTTGAGGATTTACAGAAACAGTCATCTGGGAGAACTTCTCCCATGATTCGTACTATCACTTATTGAACTCGACTGAGAGGTAATTCTCATTATATCTATAAAAATAAGTACTCCCTAGATCTCTAAATATCTTGATATACCAATAAAGGATCACTCCTAGGTCATAGGGCATATACGAAACCGTACCCAGAATAACCCGCTATTTAGGGTATCAGATACCCACATAAGATATACTCGATCATTCATAGGGAAGGTGATGGAAAAACAGTCAATCCCACCACTATAACATAGAGATATTTTTGAAACTCTTTTAGAGACTAAATCTATATAGGAGATCAAAACCCTACGTTCTGTATTAAATGACTAACTAAACCCTAATAGGGATGGAAAAGTGAGCACGCTTAACTGAAACGGGTCCATTTGGAAGATAACATGGGCCTAAAACTGGAATTGAGAAATTATATGGAGTGTACCGGGAGTATAAGACTTTTATTTTCCACCCAATGTTAGTCTTTACTATGTTGTCTCAGAAGGCATGTATTTCTCTATATACATGGTGTCTCCTTTTAGGATACATTTTGTGAAGTTCTCGATCGACACTAGGAATGCACTCTCAACCAGAGTACATGTACTCTATCCATTACCATATAATTCAGGTTGTTCAAATTTAATTTGTAAAGTTCAGTGTTCCATATCATACATGTGCCTTTGTACCCTTAGTGTATATATCCAGAAACCAACTTTGGGTCACACAATTTGGGTTAGGTATTAGAGGACCTATGGTAGGGATACCACATCATGTGGTATTTTCCCTAAATTTTTAGTACCTAGTGATTGGAGGGGACCAAACAATGTGTATTCTTCAGATAACATGCCGTGTATTTGGAATTTTCCCAAAAAACGAGAACATTTCCAGTATTCAAATAATGATACCACCATCGTAGAATTTTCTGTGAGAATCATCATTAACAATGTATCTCATTTCGATCAATTTCATTGATCATTGAAACCGTGATTCCATCAACATCTTATGCTGAAGAAATTATCCTCCCCACATAATGCTATCTCCATATTCCCAAATGTAAAATTGGGAACATTCATCTGATGGTAATCCACATTTAATTATATGTTGTCAGCATTTCACCTCAATTAATTCATCAATCATGAACGCAAACTATTTTTGATGATCTATTTTGACAAATAATGTTCATGCAGTGATCATCAACCACATATTGGTCAAATTGTTGACTGTAGAGAATATTGAAAATTAACATTTGAAGAACATGGGAATAAATCACAAACAAACAAGAGGAATGAACCTTGACTATTGTTTAGGATTGAATTAATTCATTTTCATTATGATAATTAATAAAAAAATATTCCAAGAATCTCATCAATTATTATATGTAGGGAGATATAGTAATAACAACAAATCAAACATCAATCTCTTAATCAATCATCCCTTAAGAACTAAATTGTGTTCGAAATTAGATAAATAAACATGGATTCAATC
Organism: Viscum album; assembly: GCA_963277665.1. Lineage (NCBI taxonomy): Eukaryota > Viridiplantae > Streptophyta > Magnoliopsida > Santalales > Viscaceae > Viscum > Viscum album. Next base: position 414,125,400 of record OY728132.1, read on the forward strand.
CTAAAATCAACATCCTACCACAATTTTGGATCAATCACTGATGAATTATATCTCACATTAAATGTTGATGGAGAGATCCACAATGTTAATTTTCATATAAAATCCTAGTGGTACTGATATATTGAAACTTGATCTATTGATGCTACAACACACTCTTCTATTTCTCCTCTCAAATCCATAGGGTTATGTGTCTTACCCTAGTAATTTCCCATAACAAGGTTAAAATAGTATAATGATAGGTTTGAAAAAATAAATAACTAAGTAACCAAATAAATTTACATATCAACATAGTACCACTTTTAATGACACAAATTATATCAACAAATTTATACTAGTGCCTACGGAAAAACTTTCACTTTAAATTCAATGGAGGCCTTGGTTTTCCCATCACAAAGACTTTTTGAGAGAAATTTCATTATTTTAGAAAAATGTTTTGTACATTTTAAAATGTAATTAAATTTATTTGTATCAAAATTAGGCCACTATGATCCATAGAATATGATGAAAACATTGATCCATATATAAAGAATAGTTTATAAATCATTATAATGTTTAATAAGGAAAAAATGTAGCCATTACATTCTCCCAACCTCATGTATTTTAATCCCAAAATGAAAAAATACTAATAAAAAAGATCTGAGTACTGAGCTTGAATTTGGTTATCCCAATCATAGGTGACCTCTTGATTATTCTGGGGCTACCACTAGACACCCACTAATGGGATCTCTCAATTGTGCGGAATCTTATCATATCGATACGTGATATCAACTAGGTACTCATAAATGGTAGCACCCTACACAATGTCAATCTCACCATATTCGATGAAATGTGACATATCATGCACATTCCTCCTTAGCTCCAACATGTGGAATATGTCATGTACCCAGTCTAACTATGGATGTTTGGTTATGTAGTAATCCACCTCTCCACCCTGATGTATTATCTTCAAAAGGCTAATGAACCTTGAATATTGCATTCCACCTCAACCAAATATACTTAATCCATATTGAGGGGCGACCTTCAAGAACACATGGTCTATCACCTAGAAGTATAAATGTCTATTTCATCCATACACATAAGTCACATAATGGTTTTATATAGTCTTTATCTAGTCCGGGATGATTTACACATTGTATGGCATCACTCACACAAACAATGGACCCCTGAGAGCTAAATCACCTTGAACATTCCAATATATTGGTGACCTACGTAGTCTCTCATGAAAGGCCATGAATAATTCCACACCAATTATGTAATAGTAGTTGTTTCTGTACCCAATCTCCTCCATGTGTAGGTGATCCAAACTATGGCCAAAGTATAACCTGAAAGAACCAAAAATTTCCTCTAAAAACTAAATGGTGTACTTCATATAGATGTAATCTTGAGAGAGATATCATGATCAAATGTAACTCAGTCCCAAAGGCCTCTTACAGTTCTCTTCATAATCACAACATGATGTGGTCTTCATGGTCTAAAATGGTCATCAAGGTAACTCCATGATGGATGAATATATCCTACAAATAATGATATCATATTTTATCTAAAAAAATATTCTCTTGGATGGAAAATTAGAGGGATAACTTGGTGAGTTGGTCATGGATCACCTATATAGAAACATGTGATATGGATGTTTTTGGGAAAACCATCATAGAGTCCACAGATATACCATCAAATTTCAACTCTGGCACCTCATGTTGTTTTGTTAAACCCATTGGAACCTAATTCTTAGCCTTCATCTACTAATTATTTATGAATCCAATGAAAAACTCTACCACACACTTCTTCATCCTTATCCACTAGAACTGACATTAAGGGTTCAATTACATCTTCACCACACATAGAAAAACATCCATATGGGATGTGTGATACACCCAAAAGTCTAATTATGCATTGTAATTAGTAAAATCATCCATATTCTAAAAAATATGACATTCTCTCCACCTTAATAGAATCCATTATGAGTGAATCCAGTTGATATCTAAATACACAAGGTCTAATAGTTGATATCTTCAAGATGAAATTACCTAAAATTATGTATAAGTGGTGGGGTAATATCAATTTTCTAGAGATAAGTTACAATATCCACTTCGTCTATGAACTACTACAACGAGACTAATTGCATTGAGTCCATGGTCAAGAACTATAAACATGCGAGTATCTTCCACCATGTTCTCATTCCCAAGAGTATAGAATTTTTTAAAGTCATAATCCTAGAGAAACCCTATCCACCACCTCTATTTCAATTTTGGATCTTTATATGAGAATATATTATTGAGATCCATGTGGTTAGAATAGATGACAAACCGATCACCCATAAATTAGTTTGGCCACAGCAATATGGAGAACACTATAACTCCTAGCTATATGTCACAGGACATGTAGTTATACTCATGAGGTATTAGCTATCAAGACCCATAATCTATCACTAACAAAATATACATTTAGGAAAAACAATTATTGGTCCTTGAGGCATTGAAGAACACTATGTAATGAACACCCTACTATGGTAGTCTCAAGATAAGGGAACTCGTCAACCTCTTCCATAGCCACTGAAAAGATTTTTTAACTTCTCCATCGACATTAAAGGCTTCCCCTATCAGGTAAAATTATTCATGGGTGATGATATCCAAGAGAAATCTAAAATATATCTCTTATAGTATCTTATCAACCCATGGAAGCTATGAACATCTCACATTCTCTTGGGTGACTATCAATCCAAAACTACCTCATATTTAACTAGGTCTACATCCACATCATATTCTAAGATGACAAGTATTAGATAATAGTCTTCTACATTCTAAAACTAACACTTAAAGAGATACCCATAATTCTAGTTTTATTAAAATTTATCTAGGACCATCCTTAGATGTTTCAAATTCTCTTCCTTAGATGTTGAGTACAAAAGAATTTCCTTGATAAGGAACAATAAATTTTGGTCTAGGAAATTATAAAATATCTGATTCTTGATTCCCATAATCATTAATGAGGATTAAATTACATTGAAAGGAATCCCCACATACTCATATTGACTAAAATGTAATTAAAATTCTATCATTGGTATATCCTCATACCATCATCAGAGCTGGTGATAACTAGACCCACAGTCAATATTCAAGAACCATCTCACCAATATTAGTCAGTCTAAGAGGTTATTGATTCTTAATAGTTGATGCTTATTATTTATCTTCACCTGGTTTAGGTGAATTAAATCCACACAGAACCTCACTCTACCATCCATCTTCATGAAAAGAAATTGGCCTTGAAAGGGTGAAACCCTGGGTCTAAGAAAACCCTTTCTCTATAAGTCATCCAACTACAACATCCACTCAGGAATCTATGGGGGATACATCTGATATGTCAGAACAGATATTGGGGTACTTCCTATGTTAATGTATATAATAAATTCCTTATCTTGTTTTGTAGGTAATCCTACAAAATCATTATGAAATACATTCTTGTACTCCACCACCACTATAGGAATATGAAATCCCATATCATCCCCTCATCAGAGGGAAATAATGACCAACTGGAGATTAGTCAGCTATATTCACATATGCACATGCCCAACCTACTCTTCTAGGGTTTCCTTCTCACCAATGAAATAAAACCTCATTCCATCACTAGATACAAAACACATTATTTTCTAGAAATAGTCAATATGGGCATGAATTTTGGATTACAACCCAAACCTAAGATAAAATCACACAACCCCATGATTACTACAATGAGATCCTATAAAAATCTATATCCACTAATATTAATGAAATTTTATCGGTAGAAGTGTGTGACCACTGAATCCCCTATGATCGGAGCCTCCAAGTGAAAGGGTCAAGCTAAGGGATAAACAAAAATCCATAATTCATGAATAGAAGAAGTGTAATGAAAAGAGTGTTTCACAACAATTGTTATTAGTAATACAATTAATGTTTCGAGAAGTCACATATCATACTTATAATAATCCTCGGATCCTTGGTTTCATTGGCCTTTATAGTCCTCACTTTTCCTTATCTCTAACTTGTAAATCCTAAAGCCTAGTGTGGATCACTAGGGGAATAATGTTAGAAATAGGTAAAATTAGCTTGAAGCTATAGCTACTCTACCTAATACCATAAAAAACACTCCACTTTATAGAAATCCCTAATTTTTCAATTATCTCGGCCAAGGAAGACTATCGATTCATGTGTACACATATGATCGGTAGGGGGCTTCCCAAGTATTAAAAAGTATATCAAAAAATCATTCCAAAACTCCACTGCATGGGGAACTAGCTCATCATGGATCCTCAGTGGACACTTGAAATTGAACTCATGAGTTGTTATTAGCTTTAATTAATCCTCATACTACTATGTTGGTACCAAATAATGCTCAATAGGTAGTGTTGATATTACCCATCTTCTAAGAGGAAGGAATCTCACGAGATGTACCTTGAACTGAGGCCTCATCGCTCCTCACATTGCCATCATTATCTGAAACTAGTTACATGGCTTGCTAGCGTCATAGAGGCATCTTGAAAGTGATTGAGATGTAACACATTCAAATGATAATATATAAATATACAAATAGGGATATCACTCAATAAGTAAAATCAAATATTGAAACTTAAATGATGCATGTACCATTCTTCCCTACAACTAATGTCTTGGTATGCCAAGATGAAATACTGGTAGTCAATGCCCTATTGAATGAAAATTTCAGCTGCTTACACCATCACAAGATTCCTTGGTCTGACCGATGCACTCATTAAACATTACACTATTTTCCTAATTCACAACCAAATCATTTTACGAGGACTAGTATGAACAACATCCCATGAAATGGCCTTCCTCTGATACCATTCTATCACAAACTGAGGCGCTCAATTCTTCACTACCCCAAGCTAGCCTCCATAGGACATGGGGAGAAAAATAGTGCTGAAGGTAGATATAAACTCAATGTCTCCTTTTCCTAATACCTGTACACACACACACCCAACTATCTTATTGAAAATGTGCATAGGTAATGAGTAATAGATGAAAAAATGGTATAATATAATCCAATCATGAATAACCTTTAGGGTGTAAAAAATTATTGTATTACTAGTTGAAAATTAAAGTGAAAATATACAGTCTCAACCCAAAATATTTCTTAACATTAAAAAACAAGAAAAGTAAACTGGTAAGAGATTCCTTCTCCAAATATCTAATCAACAAACAATTTGTGTTGTCCCGAGTACCAGGTATCCCTAATATCCTTTTAAGTCACATCCAACATATTTCTTTTCCTCATAATACACAGAACATCTACGAGATGCCCATGAATGGGTTATTCTATACCTACCTAGTAGGACACGTGAAAAGATGAAGGTAGAGGAGTAAGAGATACAACATAAAAAGAAAGATAGTAGAAAAAAGATACAACCAAATAAAATAACGCATCCCAAATAAAGAATGAAGGTAACTTCATCAAACAACAAGGAAATAAACATTGTGATTAGATAAACTACACATCGTGTCTTCACAACATATATCATAAGAGTAGACTCATCCAACCCCAAGAAAATAAACATAGAATGTATGTGACATACCCCATTAATCCTCACATACTATGGATAGAGTGTGACTAAATCAATTGTATTGATATAGAAGAATATATATGCTTCATCAAATAATACCAAATGACTGTGGAAGTGGATATCCATCTCAGAACTGATCATAAAAGGAAGAGTAAGCTCGTGCAAATATAAGGGGTTCAACATAGTTTGTAGATGAACTACATGTCAGGACTTCACCAACTATAGAAGGAGAGTAGAATCACCTAACCATGAGAAGATACACATAGAAATAATGTGGCATACCCCATGCATCTTTTCCTCTCATGAAATGATAGTAGCCAAAATTTCCAAAATTCCTGTTAATGATTCCCAACATCTCATGCATATGATTAGAAGTAACCATCCAAGATTATCAAATCTTTTTCACTAAGGTGAAAACCCGAAGGGCCACAAACTCAAAGTAGAGGACACACACCCTAGTACATTAATGGGGTTCCACTCTATATGTTACTGAGGATTTCAATGCCCATCTATATTATTGATTCAACTTAATATCCATAAAGAACACCAATGCCCAACTATGATAGAGGGTCAAATAGGTATCAATTATGAAATCCACTTCCTAGATAAGCTAGAGGGTCTAATCAGTATCCATCAAGAATTACTCATCCTAGCTATATTGGTTGGTCAACCTAGTATCTGTTGTGAACGCCACTGCCCTGCTATACGAGAGGGTCTACATAAGAAGGTCTTCAAGGATGCCACTTCTTAGCCTACATGATGGTACCACTCAGAATGTTCTTGGTGATTTTATGTGATCACTGCCATCATTAGGGATATCCTCATCTAGAATCAAACCCATAATAGTCATCATCATATCTCAAACTCCACAATAGATAGACGGATCACATTCTATGTGAAAAAACACTGAGGGCAGGTTTCTCTTCGGCCAAAATTTATGTTCAAACAAAGGAGATAAGAAAGAATTAAGATTCATAAAATAATAAATGGAATGCAAGGGACCGACATGGTGTGTGTTACCACCCTATTTCTAGGACATATCATTTATAGAGTAGATATTTCTATCCATGTAGTACTAGACGACATATATGGGTAAAAAAAACATGTCTCGACCAAAATCCTCACGAACGCATTAGGATCATCATCAGTCCGATGGGAAAAAGCATAATTACATTTATATGCCTATAAAAATAGAAAAATAGTTTGAAAAATATTACAATATTGTGTTCCTCATGGAAAAATTCTTTGTATAGGCTATTCACATTCCAAAATTCTAAATCATGTGAAAAATTCACAATTCACCACCAAACTCACAAACAATGCTTCATGGGATGAGTCCACGAGTCCAAATTGACTACATGATATTTTTCATGATATTTCCATCTCAATTTCTGGGTCTTTATGCGAATGACATTTCAATATTCCGACAGCATATGAAGGAGATACATTAGATACAATATTCCATAATAGTAATGATTTTATAGTTATTGGGTGTTTTGTTGAACCAAGAGATGAGTCCAAAAAAGGAGTCTAACATCAATTATAAAATGAAACTCTTAATTATAGGATCATGTTGTAGTAGATTGATCACCCATCTTATGTCTCATGAGGGAGTTACATCGCAATTATATATTTCATGAAAATAATTAAAATATTAATATATTATGATGATGATTATTATTTTGTTATAAATATTAAGGCAAGAGGGGAGTGAGTTGATTTGGAGGGGAGGAATTTTCATGTGTCTATACTCAAGTGCCCCACCTTATATATTAGACGCTCATTGTTATTATCAATAAATAATAATAAAAGAACATAACTTCCTCCTCTCAGTACCACTATGTAGGTCATTCTCCACCCTTCATCATGCAGCGCACAACTCATATCCAAGGCACCTCTGTCATCTTTATCTTATCCAAAATTTTTAAATTTATTTGAATGAATAATTTTGAATGAATTACATCCCTTTAATTTATTTCACATATCATTCATTACTCTTTAATTAATATTATGAACAATATTAATAATACAAATCCAATTAAATTAGTCCCATTTAATCTTAATATTCAACCACAGTCATTATACCACTAATATTATGATTATTTAATAAAATAATAATAATAAATCCACGTTAAATTTTTATAATCCCCTAACCATTAATAATAATATTATTAAAATTATTAATTCCCACCACATTGACCATGTCCAAAAACCTCGTCAGAGATCCATGTCTAGCCACCATGACCTCCATGCCATCTAGCCCCACTACAAGACTCTGCATATGGCCTCTCCTTGGATACTAAACCATCTATGATCATAAAGCTCACATCCATGTTACCAAACCAATTATTTCATCAAACACAATTCCCCTAATTTTTAAATCAGTCCACAACACATCGATCCACATTTCATTTATGCCATCACAACAAATCCACTGGTTCAATTGAACCCGATACCACCCCAAAAATACCAAATCGTGACCCCATGGTCCAATATTAGTAACATGAAGAAAGGTGGACGAAAGGGGGAAATAATATAGGTATAACCCTCATTGGCGAAGAGTTCTTGGCCAAAAATTTCATAGTTGGTGAATCATGGTGAGAAACATTCCATGGACAAGAAATTACTTAAAAGAAAGAATTATTTTGATATACATGGACTAGTAAATATTCATTTAAAAGAAGATCGATGATTTTTTATAATGTTCAATATTTTAATCCAAATGGGTGTAAACCACAATTGATTTAACATATCTTGATTATGGATAAATCATTGTTGATGAACACATCTCCTAGTATTAAAGATGATCTGTTGCGTATGCTATCTTTCAACTCACTACGGTCCGATTACTAGTCATCATCAGGTCTCAATGCTTTAAATAAGGACACTCTCCTCCCCCTCCTAGAGCTAGTAAGGGTTTTTGGCCATTCCAAGGATATTTCATTACAATAGGCAATTTATATAGAATTTAATTATGGTTTTTAATATAAAAAATAAAACAAATTAATTATTTATTTTATTTAAACATACCTTCCAATGGATGACTCATCCAAACGTCCTGTGTCAAGCATATTTAGTCATGGGTAATGTAAAAACAACATTAAAAGATCAACGGTGTACTCATATTTCCCATACGAGTCTGTGTGTATGAGTTATTTGTGTTAGTGTAGTTAAATAAATAAATTAAATTAATTTATATAATTAATGCACGCACCAACAGCTACCAAATTCAATCATCCCATTTAGACGTATATTAAGTCATGCTAAGGGTATAATCCATGTTCCAAATTCAACTGTGGTCTCATATATATGACCTAGGACTCCATTAATGAGATATTCCACTTTTTTGGGAAACTCTTCACACCTATTAAAAATATATTTAATATATTTATAAAATTAATTCCAAACTCACATAACCATATAGTCACACACTTTCCCCATGCATGTATCCCAAAAAATTCCAAGGAATATTCCAAAGTCATACAAGGGATCACAAAAATCTTTTCACCAAATATCTAATTACCCTTGAATCTCAATTAACCATAATAAATGAAACATAAAATATCATCATAAACATATAAGTTATAAAAAAATTTAAACTTATTTCCATTGAATATAAAATAATTATTCCTCAAATAAAAATTTTCATAAAACAAATACCAAACCCAAGGGTTATATTATCATAAAGTTCACAAAGAATAATCTTAATAGTCTTAAAATACCATAAACTAAATCCACAAAATGGGTGTCTAGGTCTCTAAACATAGGATCAAACATAAATTTATATTGAATTTATGGTATGGATAATTCATAATTTAATATCACATGAAAATAACCTAATCTTAAAATTTATTAAAAACCGATTTTGATACTAACTATAATTTCCATGGACATGGCCTCCCAGATCCGGTTTTGAATATACAGTTTCTATATTTATCGAATTGACCCCGATAATCTTGATCCAATTTTAACTATCAATAATTTCCATATCCATAGCCACCATTGAGTTACTCACACAACCAATACCTTTTAGTTTTATTATTTTAGAGAATTAGTAAAAAATATTACATAAAATTACCCTTCATGTTAAGTGACAACATTAATTAAATATACCTATTTTTTTTTATTCCATGCTATTTCTTCAACGACTAACATAAAATTATCCACTCAATAATCTTTTATATACATAACTTATATAACAAAATTATTCATAAAATATGTAAAATTAAACCTAAGAGGGGTGGTCTGAAACACTCTATATGGGTAATAATAACCATTAAAATATGAATTTGATCAGGGTGAATAAGATGAGAATAAGTTATTATGACATGATAAAAGTGAAAAATCATAACATAAGAGAATTAAATCCTATCAAAATGGGGATAAAAAATCACGATACATGGAATAAATCTATAACATAAGAGAAGAGTCCTAAAAGAAATTAATAATGATCCTTGTGAAAATAATATTTATTTTGGGGAAAATTATAATGCATAGAATTCATAAAGGTATTGTGTATGTAAGATATAACATTGTATTAATATAAAAATTATAATAACCCTTACAATAACCGTTACAAATCAGTTAACCTAATCCGTTAATTTCAACATAATTTTCACAAGAGAATAATAATTAACCTAGTCATTATTGAGATATATCAGGATGACCCATCATAATAATAATTTTTTGATAAACGAAACCTAAATAAAATACATATAGATTTTATTTCATCATAAAACTCAAAGAAAGAACCATTTTTTCCATTGACAACAAAGTTAGCCGATGTAAAATACACAGTTTGTATGAAAATTTATATATTAAAATAATAAGGAATCCTTATCAAGGATAATTATTATATCATTTGAATTCATTCTCATTAAATAATAGTAATACAATAATGGATATTAATAATGAGGAAAAATATAGTTAAATTAACATTTAATACATTTGTTTTAAAACTATGAATATATATATTTCTTTTTATAATTTTTTATAAAAACATCCATAATATTATAAGAAATATTTTATTTGAAAATAATCATCGAAAATTATAATGTTATCTCAAAATCATGGAAAATTGAAGATATTGGGAAAATAAATTTATATAATTAATGTCAAAAAAATATATTCATTTTTTTAAGAGATAAAAAAGTGACACACATGGAAAACATTTAGAAATTTACTTTTTAAAACCTATTATAAAAATTTAAAATACCACGAAAAATAAATTTATGAAATCATTAGTGTTTATAAAACAACATTCCTCAAATAAGATAAATTATGTGGAGGGAGATTTTGGTTAAGATCCTTAAAAATGTTGAAATAATGATTTTAAAGAAAAAACCATTAAAATATTTTAAAAAGAAAATACTATTTAAATAAAGGAACATAATAAATAATATAAAATACCATGATTATAAAATTATTCATGAAATTATATTTCATGGTTCAATACAAAAAAAAATATAAATGAATACCAGTGTTTAAATAATATATGTAAAGAAGAATAAAGATTGTGATGAGAGACCCTTGAGGATTGGGTAATACTTGAATAAAAAATCCATTTTGTAAAAGAATATAAAATGATTATGTAAAACCCATAATTTCAATTGAAAAATAAGTGAAAACTTGATCATGTTGTATTATATACACTATATGAAATTAAACATGGTGAATAGCATGAATTATTTCTTAAAACATCGTAATTAAGTGCAAGAAAACAAATAAAAATTTATAACATTTGAATAATTATTTGATAATGGGGAGAAACTTTGTGAAACATTATATATCTCTATAAAAATTAATTAATGATACAATAACAACATAAAAAGTAAATAAACTGTATAAAAGGATATATGTGCATAATACCAGACACGTCTCAAATAAATAATATTTATGTGAATAATGCATTCAAATATCATATCATGGATGTTATAATTTAATCAATGAAGTGAAATTGTTAAAAAATTGATAAAAAAGTTAAAATATAAAATTATAAAATCATCGGTGATTCCACACACAATCATTAATCACATCATCAATGAAGTATATATATAACACAATGAATGATAATTGACGTAATAAATTTAACATCCCAGGTAAATAAAGAATATCACTTTATTATATTTATCCTTTTTTGTGAATGAAATATTAATATTAATTCAAAGGGAATGCAATGGTCGATGGTGTACCTAATACGCAACAACGAGATTCATGGAAATCTTACGTTTCACTATAATAATAAAATAATGTTATATAAAATGGTAGTAAACACCTAGACGTTGTAATGGAAGGAATGAACAGAACTGACAACAAAATGATAATATATGTTTGTCAAATATTTTTACTTTTTTACAATAAATGTTAGATGATTAAAAATGTGAACGAATCCAATTTTAAGCATAAACAATCTAATATTCAATAAAAGGTCTATTAACTGCCTTTTGAGGGTGAACCCTTTTTAAATACACTTTTTGAAAATTTCATATATTATATTGGAACAAATAAAATTATTCTTTAGAATCAGAACATCCAAATTTACTTTGTGTATGATTTTTTTATTTTTTCGATAAAGTTCATTTTTAATGAATATGTGAAAAATGGTGTATTTTAATTCAAAACAACTTTTTAATCTAATTTATCTATATGATTATATCATATTTTGAATTGGATTTAAAGTGAAATTAGAATATATTTTTACAATTTAATCTAATGGTTTTCATTGAAATTAATTTCACATTGAAACTGGACTTAAACTAGTGTCAATCTTATAATAGATATTGTTTCTTAAAAACACGATATTTCTTTTGATAGTAGGAATTAATTATTAAATTAATTAATTCAACTTATATGTTTTGAATTTTTTAAAATAGAAATAATTATTGACTTTGGAATATCAAATATATCTTAGGTTGAATTTTTGGTTTTTTTCTGAAAAACATCAATTTTTGATGAATAGTGAAACCACTAAGTAGTAGTTAGAAAACTTATTTTTCATTTAAATGAAACCTTAACACTTATGTGAATTGATTTTCAAAAATCCGACATACATGGTTGTCATTAAGATGTGCAATTTGGTTCAATGGGATTAAAATAATTTTTTGGTGAATATGAACTATTAAGTTTTATTAATCACGATTAATGATAATTAGTGTAATTTAATGTAAAGATAATGTTATAATAATATGAAATGACCATGATAAATTCCATACCCTTATTGGATGATTCATGGACAAAAAAAATACCTGGGTCAACTTGGGGACCCCATGGAGCCACTTTGGTAGGTAAATGACATTAATAACTTTTTATTTAAAGTTAAAATAAAAATTTCACAAACATGTATTGTTTTACTAAAACAATTTTTACATAGAGTTATAGAAGTCATATTTTTTACTATAAATTTTAATTCGAAATATAAAATGATTTCCAAAATCATGATATTTTTTTATAATTTTTATTCATTAAATAAATAAATTTATTTATGACATCATAATGATGCAGTGATTACCTCATCAATGAACGATTTAAATAAAATGAGAAGATAAGGTAACATCTAAGACATAAACCTGTCAAAAACCTATTGGATGGGGGATTTTGAATCCTTATAAACTTATCATAGAAATAAATAATTGTGGGACCTTTGATATCCGATAATCATTTTATAATAAAGTAACTTTTCAAGACTTTTGAAGAGTGCCCCTCCTCCCTCTTATAAAAGGCCCCCTCTTCTACCTCTTTACCCAAACCTCTCAAGCCTTTGGCTCATCCAACATCTCCTCATACCTCTATTACTCCTAGAATCCTCACATTGTTCAGAATTCTTTCCAAGGAAGCCTTTGAGCTCAAATCAAAAAGAGTTATCCGATTTAAATGTAATGTCTTCACTTGTGTTCTTTTGTTTTATTTTGCTTCTCCAACCCCCTAAAATCTTTTTATCCCTTTATTTTGTAACAAAACCACTATCTAAAATATAATAGGATGTTTTTTTGTGAAGTATTAGAGCTACACTTACAAACACCTTCTTATAATGGTTAAAGAACATACTGTTTCTGTGGATGACGAATTTTCGCCTCACAAAACGATGATTGTTCAATCTTCTTTTAACAAATTTCATGGTGGCCATTAAGATGTCACTATATTTATATATGATATATAAATTATTTTTATGTATTCCTTATTCTTATTTATTTTTCATTTATGTCATACCATTATGGTTTCCATAATGGGTAAATACGATAATTTCATTTTAGGAAGTGCAGACTACCACCCCCTCATGTGATGTGACTCGTTCATGCAATACATGTAATGTATAAAAAATAAAATTAATGAACTTATGTGACATATGTAACATATATATTATAATGGAATTAAAAAAAAAATATATATATATATATATATATAATTTATTTTTAATCCCATTAATATGACAAAGAAATGAAAGTAGCATTCATGCGTACGTACGGCCTACCGTCTCCATGAACGGTGCATTTCGTTTATTTTTATTTCAAAATGTTATGGAATAGTATAAAATGAATATATACTGGATATATATGATATTTAAATCATTAATAAAATTCTGTAGATTTAGTACTTATAACTACATGGAAAATTATTTTCCAACAAGTTTGATTTTTACTCATGTACTGAACATCGTCAAAAACGTCTGATATGAACTCACATTATTAACAAATTATTATTACATTATAATATGTGATATGAACGGAATAATAATATTTAAAGGATATAATTATGTAATTATTAATTTACCAAAGTTTATTATTCAGTAATATAAAGAATCAAACAAGACAAGTCGGACTTAAGGTAAGGGATCCAACCTCTCTCTTTATTTTCAAGTACCCTCTTTTATGTCATTTCATTTCTGCTCCATGTTATTATGTTGGAGGATGATATTATATATACACCATAATATAATTTTTATTTTCATATTATTTGATACTCCCTCTTACTCTCATCATTTCATTTTTGGAATTTTTAAGTGGTGCCGTTAGGCTGCCGAATTTTTGTAAGGGATCCTACCTCTCTCATTCTTTTATAAGTACTCTCTTTTATTTTACTAACTTTAAGCACCTCTTTATTATGTTAGGGGGATGTTATTTTATATTAATATTGCTTTAATTTTTGTGTTAATATTATGAGATACCCTATTTGATCTCATCAATCCATTTTTGGATGTTTTATGTGGCGTCGTTAGGCAGCGTAATTTTCATAAGGGGATTTTTCATCTCACAGTTATTCCCGTGAGATTTATGCTACATTTGACACCATTTCCATTGAGTGGTGTATTTACTTCCCATTATTATAATATTTTTGTAATATAATTTCATTTATGGGTATTTAAATCTTCATTGTAAGACCCTTCTTCCATGGGGTGTACGTTTCGAATGTAACCCAAATCGATAAGGGGACCTTTCACCCTCCTCTTCTTTAAATATACTTATTTTGTTATGTCTTTTAAATTACATCTTCTTATGTTGGGATATGTTCTCATATATCCTTATTGCTGTAAATTTAATTTACAAGTGATGATATACCCTTTTCATCTCTCCTCAACTCATTTTCTGAATTTTGAAGTGACTTTGTTAGGCTGTAAAATTTTTGCAAGGGAACTTCTTAACCCAATTTTGATTCTTTGGGTTAAACTTGTAATCCTTGATAGGTCATTCAATGAATATGTGTGAATGAACTATTATTTTTTTACACTTAATATACACTTATATTGGGTGTATTTGTATTTTTCACACATAATTAAGAGATTGATTTATCCTTAATTTAAGGATACCTTCTTTATAAGGGATTTCATCTCATTTTACATTTTTATTGAGACTTCATTGTTGTTATGCACCAATTCACTCTAATATGGTGTATATAATGTCCTTTGGAATTTTATATACGGAATCCCTTTATTATCATGATATTATAATGTTCTGATTAAATGTTATTCCTGAATTATTTATATTCAGGTGCCTCTCATTTTGTTAAAAACTCATTAACTAAAATATTGTTTTAAATGTTTTAATGATTTATTCTTATAAATATTTCTCATTAATATCCATGTTTTCAAAATGGTTTTTAGGATTTATGTATATGGATTTTAATGGTTTATAATGTTAAAATCTTCAATGTGGTATGGGACACTTTGATTTAAAATTCTCTTTATTAAATGTTTTAAATGGTTTTGAAAATGGTTTTTATAAAGGATTTGTTATGTCATTATATTTACAGGATATATTGTGAATTTAAATGCAGGAATTTTTTCTTTCCATTATATTTTTTTATGTCTTATGATTTTATAATGGTACTTGGACATTTGACGGGTGGTTACGTGATAAACCATATGATGGGTGGTGTCGTGAATACAATGATGGTTGGTTACGTTATAACCACCAATGCATTGGGTATGGAAGTCAGACGTATGGCTATTCCATTAAGTGATATGTGTGGAAGTCGACCATATGGTTATTCCATTTAAATATGTTTATGTCCCAAGTTACCTATATATGTTATGTGTTCTGTATATGGGTTTTGTGGTAATATTTTGGTTACAAAAGGGTAAGTAATGATATTTTATTCAGTGAAGAGTATTTACTACTTCATAATGGTGAAACTATTACTTTGATAAAGTATTCATGTTTTACTTGTTGTTTTGAAAAACTAACAGTTTTCCTTCATTGTGTTTCCCTTACTGAGCTTTTGATGCTCATCCCATGTTTTTTTTGAAATGGTTATCACAAGACATAATGTAGAATAGGGTCAAGGATGGGATCACGGAAAAGACATGCTATCTTAAACATGGAACTAGACATGACTCTTTTTTTAAGAGTTCATGCTTTGTAAAAAAATGGAAACTCTGTAGAAGTGTCTGCTGTCTAATCTTTTGAGATGTAATTGTTATGATCTAATTATCTAAAACTTTAAACCTGAAAATATCCTCAATGGGAATTATTCATTTAATTCAATATTAAGTAATTTTTAAGGATGGGGACTTAAACTTGGTATCATAGGTCGGTTTATATAACTTTATAGGTAAGAGTTTTGTTAAAGCATAAGTGACAAGTTGTGTATAACCACAATGGGTTTTACATTAGATGGGTTCATTTTATGAACGTTAGAATGAGTTTGAGATAACTTGGATAACTATATATTAGTGTTTATCTTTCTCATTACATTATGATGATTTTACTAATATTCTCACACTGGCCTTTTTGGTTTTAGTAAATGGCTGGAACTAGTAGGCACCAATGTAATAATGGATGTGAAGGAAACTGTGACAGTTTTCTGAGTGAGCAACTGAATGAGATGGGAGCTGAAATGAGAACTCTTGTGTTTATCCTCAACCAACTATCTGCAGTCATGATTGACTACCTAAACCTTGGTTATTTTTATAAGGCATCATATATGCGAGAAACAAATCCCTACGGATGTTTAGGTAATAATCATAAAGGTAAGTTTGTTCAAAAACCTTTGTGTCAATGATGTGGAAAGAAACAACTTGGAAAATGTTTCAAAGTGACAGAAAGATGAAGTAGATGCGGAAATGAAGTTCATAAAGAAAGAACCTTCCATGGAAAAAGGAAGCATCCAATTGACTCGAGGAAAGGGAAAGAAGTTATTTCTGAGGGATAAATTGAATGTTTTAAATGTGGTGTGCATAGTTATTATGAAAACAGATGTCCTGCAATGATGTTTTGAGAATGGGATCACCAAGATCGTACAAATATTCATTTACCAATACCTAATGCCATTCCTGTTGAGGATGAAGAAACTGACAATGACCAATAAAACGTATGGATTATTTCTTAACACATGTTTTCTTATTTTGGAATCGTAGGTTATGATTCATGATTTTGTTTGTAGGAAAGAGGTATTTCAGAATAAGATGGAAAGGAATGGTTAATGGATCATGAAGAATTTTGAATGAGTAAGAAGTCAACATATAAGGGATTCAAGAGTTATGGTAGATTGTAGGATGGTGAAATTCTAAAAAGTATTTAGTCTCTTTTGTTGATGGGGTTACATTAGAATAATTTTTATAGTATGTGTAACCATGATGTTTGATATATGAAAATTTTATTCAAGGAATAGTTACCTATTCTTTAGTGGACATTTTTATAAAGAACCATTTTGGTTTATATGATCCTTACTTTTGAGGTAATTATGGGTTACTATATTTTTTAATGAAAAATGAAAGGCATGAGATAAAATTGTGGTTAAATTATGTTATGGTTATTTTTGATGATTTTATCTCTTTTTGGGAAATGTTTTTAGAATTATATAGTTTTGGAAAAAGGAAAATACGCAGACCATTTGATAACCCGTCGTGTCGGACAAAGCTATGAGAATCGAACCCACAACCAAAGTGCGACTGGTATTTATCACCTACCACAGGACTACGTGAAGTCCCTGGTTAGTATGACAAATTCTTTTTTGTTATATTATCTTATTAATTGGGAATAAGTTGATTTTGGTTTATCTATTAAAATTATTAACCTGTCATGGAGGATATGTGATTAGGTTAATTACTTTTCAGTATGAGACTTTAAGATTAACTGATGATTGGAGATAAATGTTAAGGTTTTTCATGGAAGACTATGTGATTAAATGCTTCAGAGATTTGGGTTTCATTCTCAGTTTTGATTACTTTGAAGAATTTTATGGATAAATCTTTATGGAATGGTCTTTGTTGTACTTTGGTTATTGTTTGAGAAATTTTGGAGATTAAGAATAGATTTTATTTTTATAAAGGATTATCCTTTTGTGGATATTGTTCTAACTATTTTGGTTTTGGTTATGGTCTAATGACATGAGAAATATATAGTTATCTTTTTTAGATTAGGTGACTCTCTAGAAGTTGGTTATAACACTCTTAATGCAGACAAGTCATCCTAAATACTCGTCTTTTGGAGGAAAAAAATGAGTTTGTGTAAGAAATATAGTAAGAGATGAAAGTATAAATGACAAGAAAGTATGTTTTCTTGTGATTTAGTTATGCTCATAAATAAATTCCTAAATGAAAAGTAACTTAAAAACAAAAATGTTTCCTGTTAACTTTTCCTACTGGGGAATCAAATACCGTTTAACCCATCACTAGTTTGTGATTTTCAGGAGGTTAACTTTCACCTAATCATGTTTTCTATCACTCTCCATCAGAACATGACCATTCATTTTCTCTTCCATGTCCATGTTTTCCTACATGGAATCCTAGTATGGGTTAACTCGGGTGACCTTTGTACTTCCCTTTATTTTAAAGTGACAGTTTTATTTACTCCTTTTCCGATGTGGGGATTTCAATGATGTTTCCAAGACCAATATTAAAATTGTGAGGAAACAATTCCCAAAAGGGTGGAAGGATGTAACACCCCAGGTAAAAAAAGAATATTACTTTTTTATATTTATCCTTTTTTGGGAATAAAATTTTAATATTAATATAAAGGGAATGCTATGCGCGATGGTGTACCCAATAAGCAACAATGAGTTTTTTGGAAATATTATGTTGCACTCTAATAATATAATAATATTATTTTAAATGGTAGTAAACACCAAGACGTTGTAATGGCAGGAATGAACAGACCTAACAAAAAAATGATTATATATGTATGTCAAATATATTTACTTTTTACAATAAGTGTTAGAGGATTAAAAATTCGAATGAATCCAATTTTAAGCGTAAACATTATAATATTTTTATAAAGGTCGATTAACCGCCTTTTGAGGGCGAACCATTTTTAAATCCAATTTTTGAAAATCTCATATATTATATTGGACCAAATAAAATACTTATTTAGAATTGGGACATCAAAATTTATGTTGTGTATGTTTTTGTTATTTTTTTGATAAAGTTCATTTTTAATGAATATGTGAAAAATGTTGTATTTTAATTCAAAACATCTTTTTAACCAATTTTATTTATATGATTAGATCATCTTTTTAATTGGTTTTAAAGTTCAATTAGAATATATTTTTAAAATTTAATCCAATGGTGGTCATTGAAATTAATTTCACATTAAAATTGGACTTAAACTAGTGTCAATCTTTTAATAGATATTGTTTCTTAAAAACACACAATTTGTTTCGAAAGTGGGAATTAGTTTTTAAATTAATTAATGCAACTTATATGTTTTGAATTTTGTAAAATAGAAATAATTTTTGAATTTGGAATATCAAATATATCTTAGGGTGAATTTTTGTTATTTTTCTAAAAAACATCAATTTTTTACGAATAGTGAAACCACTAAGTGGTAGTTAAGAACTGATTTTACATTTAAATGAAACCTAACCACTTCTGTGATTTGATTTTCAAAAATCCAACATACATGGTTTTCATTTGGATGTAAAATGTGGTTCAATGGGATTAAAATATTTTTTTGGTGAATAGTAATTTTTATTCATGATTAATCGCGATTAATGGTAATTAGTGTAATTTAAGGTAAAGATAATCTTATAATAATATGAAATGACCTTGAAACATGTCCTACCCTTATTTTATGAGTTATGGAAGACCAATAAAATCCATGGGTAAACTTGGGGACCCCATTGATCCACATTGGTAGGAAGATGACATTAATAACTTTTTATTTAAAGTTAAAATAAATATGTCACAAACATGTATTCTTTTACTAAAACAATTTTTACATGGGGTTATACAAGTAATATTTGATACTATAAATATTCATTATAAATATAAATATATTTCCTACATCATGCTATTTTTTCATAATTTTTTGACATTGAATTAATAAATTTATTTATGACATCATAATGATGCAGTGATTACCTCATTAATGAACTATTTAAATAAAATGAGAAAATAAGGTAAAATATAAGAATTACACTTGTCAAAAAACTATTGGATTGTTGGATTTAGAACCCTTATCACCTTATCCTAGATATATATAATTTTGGGACCTTTGATATCCGAAAATCATTTTATAATAAAGTAACTTTTCAAGACATTGTAAGAGTGCCCCTCCTCCCTCTTATAAAAGGTTCCTACATCTACCACTTCACCCACACCTATCAAGCCCTTGAATCATCCAAACTCTGATCATATTATCTCTCTAAATACCTCTCTTACTCCTAGAAGCCTCACTTTGGCTAGAAGTATTTCCAAGGAACCCTTTGAGCTGAAATCAAAAAGAGTTATCTGATATAAAGGTAATGTCTTCACTTGTGTTTTTTGTATTATTTTGCTACTCCAACCCCCTAAAATCTTTTTATACCATTATTTTGTATCAAAAACAGTATCTCTAATATACTAGGATGTTTTTATGTGAATTATTTGAGATAAACATACACACACCTTCGTCTAATGGTTAATGAACATACTGTTTCTCTGGATGGCCAATTTCCGCCTCACGAAATGATGATTGTTCAGTCTTCTTTTAACACCATTCTTGGTGGCCATTAAGATGTCACTGTATTTGTATATGATATATAAATTATGTTTATGTATTACTTAGGCTTATTTATTTTTCATTTATTCCATAGCTTTATGGTTTCCATAATGGGTCAACGCGATAATTTCATTTTAGGAAGTGCGGACTACCGCCCCCTCAAATGATGTGACTCGTTCCTGAAATACAGAAAATGTATAAAGAATGAAATTAATGAACTAAGGTGACCTATAAAACATATATATAATACTTTAATTATAATATATATATATCTCTCATTTAGTTTTAATTCCATTAATATGACAAAGAAATGAAAGTAGCGTTCATGCGTACGTACAGCCTACCATATCCATGAACATGCATTTCATTTATTTTTATCTCAAAATGTTATGGAATGGTATAAAATTAATATATAATGGATATATATGTTATTTAAATCATTAATAATATTCTGGAGATGATGTACTTATAACTATAGGGAAAATTCTTTTCCAACAATTTTAATTTTTACTCATGTACCGAACATCGTCAAAAATGACTGATATGAACTCACATTATAAACAAATTATTATAAAATTATAATATTTGATATTAAATGAATAATAATATTTAAATGGGGTCCTTAAGAAATTATTAATTTACCAAAGTTTATTGTTCAGTAATATAAATAAATGAACAAAACTAGTCGGACTTAAGGTAAGGGATCCGACCTTTCTCTTTCTTTTCAAGTACCCTCTTTTATATCATTTCATTTATCCTCAATGTTATTATGTTGGAGGATGTTATTTTATATTCAACATACTGTAATTTTTATTTTCATTTGATGGGATACCCCCTCTTACTCTCATCATTTAATTTTTATAATTTTTAAGTGGCGCTGTTAGGCTGCCGAATTTTCGTATGGGATCTTACCTCTCTCATTCTTTTTAAGTACCCTATTTTATGTTAATTACTTTAGGCTCCTCTTTCTTATGTTGGGGGATGTTATTTTATATTCCTTTTTCTGTAATTTTTATGTTAATATGACGAGATACCCTATTTGATCTCATAAATCCATTTTTGTATGTTTTATGTGGCGCCGTTAGGCTGCCTGATTTTCATAAAGGGATTTTTCATCTCACTTTTATTCACGTTAGATTTATGCTACATTTTCCACTATTTCCTTTGAGTGGTGTATGTAGTTCCCATTATTATACTCTTTGTGTAGTATAATTTCATTTATGGGTACTTACATATTCATTGTATGACCCTTCTTCCATGGGGTGTACGTTTCGAAAGTTACCTAAATCAGTAAGGGGACCATTCACCCTTCTATTCTTTAAAAAGACTTCTTTTGTTATGTCTTTTAAATTACATCTTCTTATGTTGGGATATGTTCTCATATATCCTTATTTCAGTAATTTTAATTTAAAAGTGATGATATACCCTTTTTATCTCTCATCAACTAATTTTATGAATTTTGATGTGACGCCGTTAGGTTGTCGAATTTTTGCAAGGGAAATTCTTAACCCAATTTTGATTTTTTGGGTTTAACTTGTAGTCCGTGAATATGTCATTCTATGAATATTTTTGAATAACATATTATTGTTTTACACTTAATATCCACCTATATTGGGTGTAGTTATATTTTTCACACATAATTAAGAGATTGATTTATCCTTGATTTAAGGATACCTTATTTATAAGGGATTTCATCTCATTTTTCATTTTTATTGAGACTTCATTGTTGTTATGAACCAATTCAATCTTATATGGTGTATATATAGTCCTTTGTCACATTATATCATGAATAACTTTATTCTCATGATATTATAATGTTCTGATTAAATGTTATTCCTCAATTATTTGTATTCAAGGGTCTCTCATTTTGTTAAAAACTCTTTAACTAAAACATCATTTTAAATATTTTAATGATTTATTATTATAAATATTTCTCATTAATATCCATGTTTTCAAAATTATTTTAAGGATTTATTTATATGGATATTAATGATTTAAAATGTTAAGTGCTTTAATGTGGTATGGGACACTTTGATTCAAAAATCCTGTTATTAAAATTTTAAATGGTTTTGAAAATGGTTTTTATAAAGGATTTGTTATGTCAACATATTTAAGGGATATATTATGAATTGAAATTTGGAAATTTTTTTGTTCCATTATATTTTTTATGTATTATGATTTTATAATGTTACTTGGACATTTGATAGGTGGTTATGTGATAAACCATATGATGGGTGGTGCTGTGAATACCAGGATGTGTGGTTACGTTATAACCTCTAATGCATTGGGTATGGAAGTTGGTCGTATAAATATTCCATTAAGTGATATGTGTGGAATTCGATCATATGGTAATTAAATTAAAGTATGTTTATGTCCCAAGAAACCTTTATATATTATGTGTTATGTATATGGTTTTTATGGTAATCTTTCGGTTATAAAAGGGTAAGTAATGATCGTTTATTCAGTGATATGTATTTACTACTTCATAAAGGTGAAAAGTATTACTTTGATAAAGTATTCATGGTTTAATTGTTGTTTTGAAAAACTAACAGTTTTACTTCTTTGTGTATCCTTTACTGAGATTTTTATGCTCATCCCAAGTTTTTTTTGAATTGTTTATCACAGGACATAATGTGGAATAGGGTCATGGATGGGATGAAGGAAAAGTCATGATATCTTAAACATGGAACTAGACATGACCCTTTTTTTAAGAGTTCATGTTTTGTAAAAAAAGGAAACTCTATAGAAGTGTCTACTGTATAATCATTTGAGATGTAATAGTTATGATCTAATTCTCTAAAAATCTAAATCGGAAATGATCCTCAATGGGAATTATTAATTTAATTCAATATTATGTAATTTTTAAGGCTGGGGCCTTATAATAAACCCCTTACCATGAGTCCCAACATGATATGTACATTGTTTAAAACCTGTATAAAAAATATTTAAATATTTTTTTCTTGTTCCGGAACACATTACATTTTTATTTACTTATCATTATACTATTTATATAATTATTCTAATTGGCATGTTTAATTACTTAATCAGTCAAGTCTATGTCGAGTGTTTGGAGGATGTATTGATTATAATTACATAATAACTTTGATTGGTTGATCAGTGTCAAATGGTTCATTATTAAATGATATAAAAATTAATAATCAGTATAGAATATTCAATTCTTTACATTAAATATAATTTTAGAGACATCCATGAAATACATACCTAAAAAACAAATCACATCCCTTCTTGATGGTGGTAATCCACATCTACACATAAATGAAGTTATTTTTTTCTCATGGATGGAAGGGTAAGAAAATAGATAAAGTATTAAATTTTATGAAAGATTATTATTTTATGAATATAATATATATACAATGAATTCATAGTTTCAAATATATATTGGAGGTGTTGATGTGAAATAAAAAACATTGCTTCATAGAGGTGGAAGTTCACATTTACAGAAATACTACATTTTCATTCCCTATTTGATGGTAAAAGGAGATGAATAAAGTTATTAAATCATCCTAATAACTTCAAAGAATATGTTCGATAGTAATTATAATATATTAATATTGTGAGGTTAGAATTGAATGAGGTAAAAAAATAAGTAGATAGAAAGTGATTGAATAAGATTATTACCTCCTCCTTGAATAAGCTCATTTGGATCTCTCCTTAATAGCCCAAGAGATATTCTTTTATGAAGAAAAAAACCTCTAGAAATTACATGAGGTATTTAACAAGAGTTTTTTATATGGTTTTTCCTATATTAGTGTCTCAAAAAGTATGCAGAGGAGATAAAATTTGGTTTCCTTACATAATAGAGGATACGAGAACCCTTGGAATTACATAACTAATTAAATTAATTTCCAAGTTCACAATGAACAATAATAATTTATTTAGATCATTTGATATAGATAAGAAAAACTAATCTCTCCCAATAAATTTATTAAATGTTTAGTTAGTAATTTAACACTTATCTATTTATTTAAATCACTCATTTATCCTTTTAATGATTGTCACTATAATAATATTTTTTACGTTTCAGGGCCACAAAAGTTATAATAAAAGGACCAAAAACTGATAAATGTATAATTTTTTTTATTATATAAAATATAACATTAATTTTTTTAAAAATTGTTAAATTTTAAATCTTTTACTATGATATTATTAAACAAGAAATACAATTAAAATCATTTCGGTGACTTTTCATATAATATAATTTAAAAAAATAGAAACACAGTAATGTAATTCATATAAATTTGTTAATACATCATTAATAAATTATTTTTTCTATACAAATTTTGAATAACCATAACATATCCAAATAATATTACTTTGTATGGTTTGAAAATAAATTACTTGATTTCTCTACTACTTTCAAAAACACTATTTCAGTGTCGTGTAAGAAATTACTGTAATTATTTAATAAATAAAAATTTAAGAATACTATTTAATAGAAATTAAATTACTTATTCTTTCTAATATTAATTTATAAAAAATATTAATTCCTTTTATCATATTGAAATTTTTTTATAGTTATTACAATAAAGAGAAGAATTTTTGATTTATTCTTTTCGTTATATTATATTAAATTTATTATCAAAGGAAAAATTCAAAATGATTCCGTATATATTAATATTGGATTAATATGTTAACAATAAAACCATCCGATAGCAAAGGTAGGTTATAAATATATATTTTTAAATCCTTATCACATTATTTATGACTGTAATTTCCCAATTTACTATTACATAGGTGTCAAATATTTACTATGATTTCTATTCATATTAATAAAAAATAACGTAAACATATTTGAAAAAAAATTAAAATAAAATAAAAAATATTTATCATTTAATTAAATTCAATCTTTATAACCGGAAAAAATTAATTTTAATATAAACCTACAAAATGTGATGAAATATGGTTTTCAAGAAAATATATATTTAATTATAAAGATTTTTTTTTAATAAAATTAAGAATATTTTTTCCAATGAAATTAATTGGATTCTTTTTAATAAAAAATAACTAATTAAATTTTAAATTAAATCTAAAAAAATTACGATTTTAAAATAATTTAATAGAAAAGGTTGTTTTTTATAAAATTAGTATTTTCACTAATCACTCAATAATTAATCTATTATAAAATACTGAAACTTCCACTTAATCTAAATTTTATTGGATTATTTTTATAATTATATCATTATTTTAAAATAAAATTTCTAATATTGGTGGAAAATTAATTATAATATTTTCTTAGAAAATGAAATATACACCATTTTTGAAGAATTAGTATTTTGGAAGCATACAATGGATTTAAAAAAATTAAGTGCATATTTACAAAGTATTAATTAATAAATCGAAATTCAATGTTATATATATATATATATATCTCATTATAATTTTATTCATATTTATAATATTTTAAAATCAGTTTTTTTAGAACCAAAATTATAAAAAATTGATTATAAATGATTCTTTTGAAAAAAGGGAAAGGAAAATATAAAGGTAACCTTGAATAAAAAATAAAAGGGTTTCTAGATAAGGATAATAATAATAAGAGGTAAAAATATGGACACAATGGAAAAAATAAGGCCATGTAAAATTTAACGAAAAAAATCAAAAAATCATTAGGTGATAGAGAAGACCATTAAATAATGATAAAATAAGGAAAAATGATATCATTTTTATTTTTGAATCCTTTTCCTAGAGTTGAGAAATTATTCTAATATCATGATAAATAACTTGAGGAAATATAACTACATGATATATATCTTGTTCATAAGCATAAATTTTTCCTTTGGTTGTGCTATATTCAGTTTCCATTTAAATATGATCTCCCGCTATAAGAAATCAATATTCAAAAAGAAATTTTTGTTCTTGATGAACTAAAATCAGTATATAATGGATATCAAGATCAACAAAGGGATTACTTTTTATTCCTCATATCATTAAAAATTAATCAAAACCAAAATGATTAGAATAGGGTAAGATAATGTATAAGATGAATAATACGTCATACGAATAATTAAAATATCAATTTCCAAAGGCTAAAAAATAACACCAAAGTTCATCATAGATCATTCAATAAATAAGTGACCTTAAAATTTAACAAATTATTCCTAGTAATGATTTAATCCCAAAAATCAAAGGATTTTATCATATATTTTTCCAAGATAAATTTAAATTTCTTATTCAATATTTATTCACTAAAAAAGTGATATACCAAGAAAAAAATTATAAGTTCTATTAATATAATCTCTAAAATATGCTAAACCATTCAATAAATTTCCTAAATAACCAAATTTCTAAAATAAAATCATATATACTTCCAAATATAATTCAGCCTTTATTCCTCAAATAAAAATCCATATTAGTCATAATTATCTCAATTTACTTTAGTCAAATAATGTTACCAAAATAGAAAAGTTATTCCAAAATTAAATTAGTTACATAGTTACAAAATGTATTTTCAAAATCATGGTCATCTATATGGTAAATTATATGTTCCCAACAGGTAATAACAATCTTAAACCAATAAATTATAATTACCTCAACATTAAAATCATCTTAAACCTAATGATATTTAATAACTCTAAATTTTTTTTATAGAATATAATAGATTTATTCCTCTAATTACCTTTTCCCTTAAACACACACTTAATATATAAACTGTATTACCATAATTGTATCCCAAATTTTTCATAATCATATTAAAATCAAATCACTTAAAACCACAAAAGTTGTGTCTATGAAATTGAACTTATGAAAAAATTTATACTTATAAACCCCAAATTTTATCTATAATTCTTCATCTAACATCACATAAAAACCTCATTTTATCCAAATTATCCTACCCACTTCTCTGATAGAAATTATAATATCCCATACCAACACTCCTAGATTAGATGGTATAACATTTTCTTTACATTTCTGGAATTGATACCTACCAATGTTGTCAAATTTCAACCATTAATAATTATAATATTATTACCCATCATAGATTCACTCAAATACCCAAGAAAATTAATGTTTTATGATTTATTGAATCATGAAAACACTTATATAACATTACTCTGTATTTAATTTATCATTTTTTATTAGACAAATATTTTCTTAATCCATGAAATATTTTTAAAATATCCCATATAATTATCCAAACGTGAATTAATTCTATGAATTACATATAAAAAATCATTATTTGTATCCTAGGAAAAAGGAAACATAATATAGCTGAGCTCAAAAGCTCAGTAAGGGTGAACAAAAGCATTAGAAATTGAATTTGATCAGTGAGCATAAGATAAACATAAGTGTGTAGTGACAAAATAAATGTTCATGATCATAACATTAAAAAATTCATTCCTATGAAAATTTTTATATTATATCTCCTCAAATAAATTATAGATTTTACCCAAGAGAAGAGTTATATATGTTATCAATCATGATGCATGTGGAAGAAAAAAAATGTTAAAATGAACCATTAAAATTCATAGCAGGCAGAGATAAAATATTAATGTTTCTTGGAACATTATATTCATATGATCCTTATTTGTACCCATTCAAGAACACTTATAAATATAATAACCTACTCGGTTAATTAGAAAAAATCTCTTGAGAACATAATAATTTCCCAGTACATTAAATAATTGTATCCAGATCACCGATCATTATAAACAGTTTACCAGAACCAAAACAAGGATAAATTATAAATAACTTTTATTTCATGATAAAAAGACATAAGGATAACAATTATTCCTTTAATAATTGAATAATAAGTGGTAATGAAATAGTTTTCATTATAATCTATTTAAAACAATAATAATACATCTATATAAAAAATAAGGATGGTTCATGTGAACATATCCCCATTAGGTTAGTGAAAATTTAAAGGATATTAAAATAAATTAAATATAAAAATAAAAGAAAATTTAAGAGAATTATTTGAAAAAATGGAAAATATCCTTTTATTTTGATAATATTTTATAAAAATTTCTAGAATATTGGAAAAATATTTATTTGAAAACAACCAAGATAACATATAACCGAATAATTAAAAAATAATGTTCTCGACAATGGGAAAAAAATTCATTTCATAAAAATTAAAAAGATACATTATTTTCAAACAATTTTTGTGAAATTAAAAAGTTGCCCATTTAGAAAAAATGAAGAAATCTGTTTTTAAAACCTCAAAAAAGAAGGTAAAAGATCATGGAAGATAAATTTATGAAAATATTTATGTTTATATAGGTACATTCATGAAATAAAATAAAGAATGTGAAAATATAATTTGGTACGAAATATTTTAAAATGATAAACAACATTTTGATACAGAAAAACAATATAGAAATTTAAACCAATTTTTTTTAAAAGAATGTACATAATAATAGAAATAATAAATCCTGAGTATAAATAGATTCATAATTATATTTTTCAATTTTTTGTGTATATCCTATTCAAATAAATTTAGGTTTATCAAAAAAACATGTCTTATAATAGGATATTTGTGATGAGAAACCCTTGTAACGTGGGTAATACTTGAATAAAAAATTCATAGTAAAAGGAAAATAAAATTATTATGTAAAACCCATAATATTCTTTAAATGGAATGTTAAAATATTTTCAGGGGTATTAAGTACAATATATAAAATAAAACATGCTACAAAACATAAATTATGTCTCAATGAATTGAAATTGAGACAATAAAATCCCTTATATATTTTAAAAACATTTTAATTATTGTCTCATGAAATATAGAACATTAAAGGAACATTGAATATGATTGATAGAATTTTTACATGACATTATATATAAATAGATAGAATACACAACATTTAAATTGATGTAGGTGCAAAATACAATACATGCCTCCAATAAACTATGCTTAGATGGATAATCTTTACAAAGATCATATCATTGAAGTTATAATTTAATCAATGAAGCGATTATGTGTGTAAATTATCAGATAAGAGAAAATAAATTTAAATAAAACATAATACAATCATTCATTATTTTATACATTATATTGATATATCATATTCAATAAAGTAGAAGTATAACTCAATGAATGAAAATAATGTTTAGAAACTCCTTACCTAATGTCCAAATTTTCTATATATGTCCTTATAAAAGAAATAAAATTATTATTTACATTAATAATTTCATTTCAATGGTTTATTTTCTTAATATAAAACCATTTAATTCAATGAAAATTTTAATTACATAATTAGTTAAGCCCACATTTGGTGTTTTGTGGATGATTAATTAATAATTGAAAAATGAAATTGGTAGGTTCATCACAGTCAAATAATTAATTATTACACCTTTTATTGAATAATAATCATGATATAATTATAATTATTTAAACATTAAATATTGTTTCAAAATATCAATGAACATTATATATGAAAAATTAATCACATTGTTTAATTGAGTTGGTATTGCACACATATGCATGAACAATTTTAACATTTTCGTAATAGATGAAACGGTGAAAAATAGGTGAAATATTATCTTTTAAGAAATATAATTATGTGATGAATATCATATATATACATTAAATCCATAATTATGAAAAATCATGATAGGTGGTGATGGAAAATAAAACACATTCCTTCATGGAGTTTATTGTCCACATGTATGCAAAAAAAATATGTTTTTATTCTCCATTTTATAGAAAAGGAGATGAATAAGATTTTCAAATTAATAAATAAAATCTTATAATGTTTTAGATAAATATTTTACTATTATGATTTTTTTAGGATAAAATTTATAGAGTTATATAAGATGTAAAATAAAAACACTCGTTTATGATCACAGGGATGATATTTTAATAATACTAGAACCTATAGATTGTATCTAAATATTTTAAGTAGAGTTTTTGGTAGGATTTGGTCATAATAAGGGTCTCAATATGTGAAAGTAAGAGAGTAGACTTGGTGTCCTTATATAATTGATGAGATGGGTATCCAAATAAATTTATAAATATATAACTAAATGTGAATTAATTTTCATATTTTTGTTGCTAAAAAATGATATAATTTGATTATTGGATGGATATAAGTCAAGATAATAACATTAAATAAAATTATTATATTTTTAGGTGATTTTTTAACCCTTATCTCTTATTTTTAACCACTTGTTAACCCCTTTAATGATTATTGTGATAATAATGTTCTTTTTTCTTCAATGGAAAATAAATTAACAATAAAAATGGGAAGGAATAATAAATGGAAAACGGTTGATATGATCAACCATAAAACATTAAATTGTTAAAATATATCATTTTTATAAATTTTAAACCAAAAAATAATATATTTATTCATTGTAAAATACCATCAATGTAATTTTTCTGATTATTCATATAAATTTAATTTTTCAATGTAAGAGACAATAATTTTTTGTAATATTCATATAATCTTACAATTTTATCACTATAAAATAAGAAAAATTACCATTATAAAAAAATTCACTAATATTTATAATAACCATTTATAACCTAATATAACCACCTTTAATCAATATGAGAAAATATTAGAGTTATTAAAATAATGTGGGTGATATTTTTTGTTTATTCATTACATAAAATAATTTGAATGTCATTATTTGAGAGAAATGCCACAATGTTTCCATATATTATATTATTTGATTATGATGTTAGAAATAAACTCATCTTATAGAAATATGAACCGTTCTATACCGATTTTTAGAGCCATTTTAAAAAATATTATTACGTTTATTACTAAATTTGTTCTTACTGAGGGGATAAATATTTTCCTCATTGAATATTAATAATGATTTAAAATAAATCATAACATTTTACAAAATTTCTATACAATGATTCAAAATATTTAATATATTTTATAAAAGTAAATCATTAGAATTTTGAGAAAGAATGTTTTAAATAATATTATAGAATTCTATGATCAACATTTTTGAAGAAAATGCATTTTTACGTATAAAAAATATTATTATACCTAAATTATGAAATTTTTTGATACAAATAAAATTAATTGGATCATTTTTGGTAAAAACTAATAAATTGAAAATTCAATTCCAATAATTAGTATTTTAAATAATTTAATGGAAAAGTCACTTCTTAATAAAATTAGTATTTTTCACTATTCATTGAGAAATTATTTTTGTTTAAAAATCCCAATGTTTAACATTATTTTAATTTTTAAATGATGATTTCAAAATTATATTAATTTTTAGAATAAATTTTTTATATTTTTCCAAATTTTTTTGTAATATTATCTTACAAAAATAAATATAACCCATTTTGAATAATAGAACATCTTTACTAAAAATATAGTGCTTATATCCGAAGCATTAATCAATAAATATGATATGACAAGAGACAATATATATATAAATATATATTTCATAATATCATTATTCCTATTCATATCTGCCATGTTCAATGGGTAGGTTATAATGTTCATACTTAAATAATACTATTTTGTAGTCATTAATGTTCAGTGTAACGTGTCTTTTACAATATCAGACATAATGTTCCTTTAAAATATTGAGGTATTAAAATGGGATAATGGTATATTTGTATTAATCCGTGGTAAATTTTTATATAAGAAAAACCCTATCAATATTATTGAAAAGTTTAATTTTAATTTATCTATGATTAATAAATATAGGTTTAACAGTTATATTAACACTTCAAAAACTATATGAAATTGCAAAAATATTTTATTCAATATAAATAATCCAGAATAGTTTCTTAATATATAAAATATATGTTATATTATGAAAATTGATTAATTTGTAGTCAATATTTTAATATTGTTTTCAAATGAAATATTATTCTCATTAAATTCAATTATATTTTTAATTTTTTTATAATTATTGGTGTCTTATTTATATCATAATTATTTCATAAAACGTATTATATACATAAAAATATATTTTGTTTATAATTATCTAAAAATGATATTTTTCGTACAAAAAATAAAATTCACCATAAGTAAATCTTGATGTGTTGATTCCGAAAATAAACTACAATTTCTAAATTAATTTTATTAATATTATAATGTTATTTTTTAAATATAATACTATAATATATAAAATGAAAACTTATCTATGATAAACATAATTTCTTTTATTAGGAGTAATTAATTTTATGTTTTTTATAATTTATTAATTATAATACAATTGATTTATATATATTTATATATTTCAATAATAACTTTCTAAAATTATATCCTCTAATTTAGAGAAATTTTCATTTTAAAATCATATTGAAGAAAATAGTTTTGGTCCATGGAAATTTATTCATTGTTATTAGAATGACATTTCTAATAAACATTTTACATTTTTAGATACTACATTATTTAAATATAATATCCATTTTCTGTTAATATGAGACTATCAATATGAGAAATTACATTTTATAATAAAAATTATAAGGTAGTTAGAATGTTATTTTTACATAAAACATATTATTTATCATTTTAAATGAATTATTTGGAGGAATTAAATTAACACATAGAATGTGAAAAGAATTATTAATAAAATTAAATTTTCATTTATATAAATGATATATAAATCTAAAAAATATTCGTAGATTGTAATAATATTATTTTGAATTTTATTTTTGTCACATGAGGCATATAAAATGTCATATGTATCTATAAATAATTCAATACTTTCAATAGTTACATCTTAAAATTACATGACTATGGAAACATGTGTCATGCTTTTGTATCATATAAGATTCAATAAATAAATTACTATTTAGATATCAGTATGAAAATAAAACTATTAATAAGAGTAAATTACTTATGAAATTAAATCATATGAACAAAAATAATCTTGGAAAATTTATTTTATATAATAAAATTCCTAGATAATCAGTTCTTATAAAATTAAATTATGTTACATAAATTTAAAATACTTATTTATCTTTCATACAATATTAAAATGATAATTACTCCATATATGAGTTCTCTTAAGAGCATAACCATGGGTTTTAAATATTATACTAGGTAACTTATTTTATAACATTGAATATGAAATGTTTCATTAATTTTGTATCCATTATTTTTCTTTAGGAAAAATTCCATACTATGATTTATGAGTATCTACGGACCATCATTTTATTGATTTCTTTCACGATCAGGTTACCAATTATTTAATAAATTGAGGTTCTTTGCATGTGTGGGGATAATACATATATAAAAATTAGATTAAACCAAATGATGAATATAAAAAATTAATCCAAAAATATCATAACGTAGGTCACCTTTACTTCATCTTAGATTTTTATGTTTTACCCTATAAAACATGTGATTATATTACTACCTCTCAAATGTTAACCACATTTATTTGTATAAAATCTTTCCATGTCCTGGAATTTATAGAAAATAAATTATACTAATTATCTCATAAATGAAACAATAAATTATATATTATACTATATAATTTCTATATATTTGTCGAAAATGAATCAGAAATATTCTATCCATTTTTAGGAAAAATTTCTAGAATATCCTAATAGTTTGTATTTATGTTTTGTTATCAAACTATTTCCATCTTACGGTGACTAAAATAATATTTTTTATTTTTTATTAATATTTTTTTTAGGTTATTATTAATTTAATCATTCAATGGTAATAGTCATGGGTGATGGATATCATATCCACAGAATGGAAAAGAAAAGAGTTCAAAATCAATCATTAGAAATGTCCTTAATTACCTTGAATACTTGGCTATGAAAATTCCTTAATAAGGACTCATTTGATGATTTTTGAGCTACTATTTATGTCCAAGAAATTTAATATGAGTGTGGTATTATTTTCTATAACTCATTGAAGTAAAAGGACGGATCTATCACTTAGTGATATTGATGATATTTTAATTGATGTGAAAAATCTAAAAGAATGTGGGATAATCTATCCTTGATTGATAAAGAATGTATGATAATGATTATATAATTATACATAAATACATACATACATACATACATACATACATATATATATATATTGGATAAATATTTATAAAGGATGACATGAATTCAGAAATCGAATGGAAGTAGTGTTCTAGAAAATACCTTATCTTGATTATTTATTATTTTGAATGAATTTAGAATAAGATTAAAAGGATTTTTAATTATATTAAAAATTACCTTAATTATTTTATGTTGTTAGAAAGTGATTATAGTTGCGTTAAAAGGAATAAAACTGATTAAAATGTGTTTTGACTGAATTCTAAGAAATTTTTGAATTACACTTCTAAACATGATGTTTTAAAAAATTGAAAAAGTATTTTTCATATGCTCAAGAGAACTAAGATTTGGTAAGATATTCTATCTTAGTGAATAATATGTTTTTCAACCATTAGATATTTTTTCAGTGCATAATATTTTTTAAAGCACAGAATACATTTTCCTCATAATATACTTATACTACATGGAATAAAAATTGGTAGCAAATAAGATAATTGTTCCATGAGTAAGATTTTTTAACTACGTATAAGAGGTATTCCACATGTATGATGTTTTTATCTATATAAGACAATTTTATGCATGTATAAATCTATGGTATTGGTAATAGAATTATCCTATGGTTAAGATAATTGATATAGACATATGATATTTTACATGTTAAAAAATGATATTTCATGTGTAGTTACTTAGGGGATTCTTGAGATACATGGGGGTGGGGGTGGATCAAATGATTCAATTTTTTAGAAATTCCTTGTTATTCTATATATATTAATCCCTTTTGGAATTTGACATATGTTTCTTATCAATGAAAATGGATCTGTTTTATGTTTAACCTAATAATAATAAACTTCACAAAATGCATTTAAATAGGAACATAATATTTTCCATGGTTTTATAAAAATATATACTCCTTCACTAGATTTTTTGTGTACCCCAATAAAGGATTTTCTACTTTGATCAATCATATATTATAGTGGATGATTCTTCATAAAGCTGTACAACTTCTTTCCTTGTATCTAACAACCTATTTATCACAGAACATTCTCTAAAACCATCAAAATGTAATCACAACTTCACACTATGTTGTTCCAATATATCTTGAGTGAGATATTATTTATGGATTCAATACATGTATATCAGTGTTTTCATTTTGATTTTTTTCTAGGAAATATATTGCTTGATCTACAGAGGAAGGATTTTTTTAAATGAATGGATCAACTTGTTGTGAAAATAAACTTCATTAAATTCTATAAATTTCTAAAAAATAACCAGAAACAAGGTAATTTCCACATCTTTGATTCAAAGAATTTATACTAAATATACTAACCTGGATATCTCATTAAATGAGATCAAATGATCTTGAAAGCTAGAAACTCCTCATAATTTTTCAGGTTCTTTAATCCTAATAGATGATACCATCCATAATAGGTAGATGTTTCTCTATTTTTCTCCGTCTCAGTGTTATAAATTAATGGATACTATAGTAATACCTTATTCTTATTTTAATTAGATAAATAGTATATCATCTTATTCAAAAGAGGATCAGAATATATTTCTTATTATCAAGTGATATGTTTCTGTAAACCCCCGAAATTCCGTGTAATTTTTTTTAAAATAAATGTAAATTTTACGCTTCCGCAGTTTTGGATGGCAGCTGATTCTGAGGCCTGGTGTTCCCGGAATCAATTTCTGATGTTTTGTTCTAGTACGTTTAGTAAACATACGAGCGGGTTTTTATAAATTATGAATAGGTGCTTGGAATTGAAATCTAAGGCCACTATTGAACTCGCAGTGCCAATTTTCACTTAAGAGGGCTTTAACCTCGACGAAGGATGATCGGGTATGAGAGTTGGTTTTCGGGTTTCACGTGGATTAAAAAAATAAAATAACTGAAAACTTATTTTATTTTTGTTGAACCCATGCGATGTGGTATAGTTGGTTAAAAGCTCTACATGATAGTTGGTGGTGGGACCGTCACAGCCTAACCTCCCATGGGAGGATAATTAGGGTGGGGCCACTCGAGCATCATAACCTCTGGAGAGAGGTTATGACATGGGGTCCACATAGGGCTTAACCCCCCCAGTTAATGGGAGAGAGGAAACCTCTCAACTCTCCCTCATTAATTAGGAAGAGTCTCTTGGTCTCTAAATCACCTCTTAATGGAGGAGGATAAAACCTCCTCAAAACCCCCTATTAATTGAAGGAAACCCCCTTGACCCTCTTTATATTTAATTAATCAGAGACTACCCGGGCCTCTAATCCCCTAACAACTCCCCAAATTTAATATTCCATCCTCTCGTGGAATTAATTTGGTGGAGACTCTCCTTTCTTTTTTATGTTCGAATAATTGTGCCAATGACATGAACTTAATTAAGTGGGGCCCACATAATTAATTCACGCCAATGGTCATAATAGATTAAAATTTATTATTTTGGCATGTTTATTCACTATTTAGTGTAGAGCTTGGAAGAATAGAATCCTCCAATGAAGAACGCAAAGACGCCGGTGACGATGCTTCTTCCTCAGCTTCTTCCTCGGAACCCCCTTCTGATGTGGGACCTCTTCGATGAACCTTCTTCCTTTCTCTTCATTGTCAACGGACCGTTGCATGATCTCAGAAGTGAAAGCGTTCGGAAAAATATGAAAAAAATCGTCATCCACTACGACGAATTAATGTCTGACAATTAAAAGGGTTGGGGTTTGTTTTAAGTTATTTAACACTTTATCCTCCCTCATTGAATCAACTTCATGAGCTGTATGATATTGTTCTAATGTGGAGGGTTCGGGCCGAACGAACATGGCCAGACCCCTCCGCAACCTTTATGGTTTCAGAAACTTGGGTCAATGATGAAGTAACGACGACATGGAAATGAGGCGATGATGATGAAGATGGTGAATAAAAGTCGCGCTACCTGCAACTTCCGCGAACCATGTCGCCGGCCGAGTAGCGCCAGACCAGCCTACTCGTGCGTTGCCTGGCACGCGCCCCAGCCGAACCCGCGGCCTGCCCGGCCCGTCGGCACCCTGCCGGCACGCCCCGCGCTCTTCCGGGTCATGGAAATTTGCTCGGTGTCCCCCGGCACCCAGTCCGCCAGCCCGGCGCCCCCGCGCCCATGCTGCCCTGCCCATGTGCCCCTGTGCCTTGCCGCGTGCCCGGGCGCCCTGCCCGTGCGCCCCGGTGTTTTGCCCAGTACCCCCGCACCCTACCACGCCATTCCCGGCGCACCCGCGGCCTGCTCGTGCCTCGCCCGGCATGTTGTTGGCTTCTCAGGCTGAGATGACCGAGCCGCGCCCCTCGCGACGCTGGCCGAACCTGCCACTGGACTTCGGGCCGAGTCGCCCACATGGCGACTTCAGCCTATATTGTCCATGCAGTCCGCTCGGTCGGGCCCAGCGGACTTGGCCAAACTGAGCAGACTGAACCACCCAACGGGATGGGTCAGACTCAAAAATTCAGTCCGGGTCGACCTAGACCAGGTGGACCCAGAATGGGTTGGGCCGAGTGGGTCAGACTGGGTCGGACCGGACCTGGGCCCATTCCATTTCCTTTAGTTTTTGGGTCATATCTTTGGCACCAGATGTCTGTTTGACGAACCATCAGCGACGCATGTATTTTAAGAGCCTAGCCCTCCCTTTGAGTATACCCCACTAGAGTTTGGGGTATAGTTGAGTCATGGTTATGTTGGTTCGTACACGAATCCAACCGGGCCCCCAGGACTAAAATGCTAATAACTAACAGACCGAGCGTCCGATTGACTCACCGTCTGTTACTTTGATACCCTTATGACGTAGCAGACCAATGAGATACCTTTTTGTGGGACATTGTGACACTTGGATTATTATATTGTATCTCATGTAGTGGACCCTCCCAAAGATGAGCGAGCAAAGTATAGAGACTGAGTATCTGGCTGAGACCTGATGACTGCTTGACCGATTTGTTATGGAGTGACTCGACCTGCCCAGTGGGGAGCACTACTATGTGTGGCGGTATACCCTTGGAGGAGGAGCTCCACTGTGTGAGGCAGAAGACCTGCAGTACTCGATAAGAGGAGTACCTCTATAGGATATTAGGGGGAGCACTACTGTGTGAGGCAGCAGACCCTCGGTGGGAAGCATCTCTATGTGACGTAGCTGTCCCACGGTACTAGAGAAGAGGAGTACCTCAGTAGTTTGAGGTTAGTGAGTAGGGCGTCATAGTCGGTACAGGGTCACTGTACTCGATGGTGGAGGATTTCCCCATCAACTATGGTTTCGTTAATGAAAATCCTAGTTTGAGCTGAGTCAATGACCTTTGTGTTTTCCTCATGATTGAAATTGGTTACTCGATAACTTAGGTATATGTATGGATATATACCTAAGTAATGGTTATCCGTTGAAATCATACCTTGTGGTTTATCCTTTTTGGATTTGGTGAGACCTTGAGGGTATCTTGGTCCCTATTTACTATCGTTATACTCACCCAGGAACAGGCTTTGCCCGCTGCTCGTTGTGTTGGATGCAAATGACGGACAACACTGACGGAGGCCGAGAGCACCAGGACTGGATGGTACACGGTGGTGGACCTTTTGACGTATCGGTACACGGTGGTGTCTGACGGACGTGGAGTTCTATGGGGGCCATATGTACCTACCCATCAGGTAGGAACCCTAGAGGACGACCTAGTAGTTTCTTTTATAGTTTTCCATTGTACCTGTACTTCTCTATTGGGATTGTATTTCCAACCCATTTTACATTCCATCACGTCTTCTGTATATAGTTCATCTTAGTGTTTTCTTCCTCTTATAATCTGGTTATGTGTTCAAGTTTTATAAAGTAAATTCTTTCTTAGTTTTAGGGAAATATACTTTTGGTGCTAGTTACCAGCCCCTGGCTTATGGATGGCGGGCTTGGGGTAGTCACGATATGGGCCCCGGGGGATGGGCCATGACAGTTTCCTCAATACTTTGTTTAACAAAATACATCCACTCTCTGTTATGAGATCTCTAACTCATTGAACAAATTATTCTCTCATTATTTTTGTATTATATATAGTTTGTAAAAAAATGAATATACATTTTGGAAGATAAAATATCATCTACTGATTCTCTTCCCGATTTTTAATTTAATTTCTCACATTATCCAGTACATTGGATACACCCATGTTCTTGATATCACTTTTTTTATTGAAACTAATTTGTCATATACATTTAATGGAGTAATGTTTTTTTTTCTAATTTTATTATCTGAAACGAGTATATCTCTTACAGATTTCTCTAAAAGAATCGGTTTTATCACTTATTGATACTTCATAGGAATATTCAATCATCACAAATAAACCAGTCAACGAACTCATAATTTATTTTCTTATTTAAACTCATTAAAATATGAGTTAAGTAACCCTATTAATTCTATATAATACAATGCCAATATTTTATTATTTTCTACATAATTTCCATTGATATTAAAATCACTAAATAACAATTATATCAATATAAGAAATACAACATTATAAATATGATAGGAGACTCATTATTTTGGCATCAAACATTCTCAATATCCATCACATATTTCTTGGTATTCCATCTTTTATCCTTATCTTGGATAAATAAAATTCCATTGATCATGAATTTTAAATCCATGAATATCATAAAAATATATAATCTTTATATTTGTTTCTCGTTTTATTTTGATTTTATATAAAAAAATTGTTATATAGATAACTCCATAAAATCTCCAAATTATGATCTTCATTTATTATAGATTGTATTTTTTAATAATGGATTAAATAAAGTCTCTTAAATGATGGATGATTTTTGGAAAAAGGAAAAATATCCCCAAAATCATTATAATCAAATTTATCCTTAAAATAATTATTTAAGAATCTTGAAATTTGTCACCTTGGATGTATGGGAAATTCTATTCAAATAATTTCAACATCACACATGTAGAATTTTCTATGTGATGGATTCCCTTACGTTGGTTACTCTTCCTACCTGAATTCACATACAAGATGGATTAAACTACTTGGAATCATATATGTTATCGAAAACACATTAATCTCTTCTCATATCTGGAATAAATTTCCTTATATTGATCTTCACGTATAAATTTTTTTTCATACATTGTAGAATTAGATTGGATGTGGATTCATATATGTGAGGAATTCATATATGTTGATCCTTCACATAGTTAGTTTTTTTAGATTTCATTAATTTCAAATAATTATCCCATAGTCCGTCTTAAAATTTCCTAATCTACCCATAAATTCTACAAAATAACTATGGGAATTTTTCATCCCTTATGAAACAATTCTGTACAATTCCTATGAACTATAGAAATGTGTTAAGTCACCTTTGATTACTTTAATGTAGCATATTATATTCATCACTTCATTTTAAATATAAATTTTTTTTCAATTCTATTTCATCACTGGTTTTAGTGACTATTTTTATAAGTATGCAGGTACGTTTTTTTCAACATACTAGTCTTCATTCTCATCCTTTTGCCAGACTTCAAACCTAATAACCACAACTATAACAAGTTGTATTTTACTATTATAATATAAATACATTCTAATAAATAATATACAATACCCAACAACTTTAAAAGTTCTCTTATACCAGAATATCATCTCAAAAAAAATCACAAGTAAGGGTATTCTATTAAAACATTCCTGGAAAGTTGTTCAAAGGAAGCAAACACTTTCATGTTCTTTTGATTTCATGTGATACTTCCATTATTTTTTAATGCAAAAATCTTCATGTATTCTTTACATTAAGATTGTATAAAACCTTAATATGATGGGTGTATGGTCTATTCTAGAATATGTACCCCAACTAATACATCCATGAATCAACTTTAATTTTAAATATTGATATTAATTACGACATTGAAATACAATATTATCATCAAAAATTCATTGGGGGAACAATATACATAATTAAAAATTATTAAGAATGATACATTTGATAATGAAAGATATTTTCAATCAGTTTTATAAATATCATGAAGCATATTTGATCCATGATCCAAGATCAATAATTATGAATATAAAGAAGACATTATTATTTATAATGATACTAAGTTATGTTTCCAATAATATTGTATATAAAGTTAATTGATTTCTCAAGATCTCTAATAAATATAAAATTGTTGAAATTTGATTCTTTTGGAAGGGAAATATTGG
Source organism: Viscum album (assembly GCA_963277665.1). Taxonomy (NCBI): domain Eukaryota; kingdom Viridiplantae; phylum Streptophyta; class Magnoliopsida; order Santalales; family Viscaceae; genus Viscum; species Viscum album. The sequence goes on from OY728132.1 coordinate 414,167,480, forward strand.
TTGAGTTTCAGAGAAATTATTTTCTTCATGAAAAATGAGAAATAATTGATTTCATTAAATCTAGAAATATAAGATTATTTGATTCTTATTTCTATTATTTCCTTAGTATAAATACTACTATTTCATTTTTTGATTTAATACAATAATGAGAAAATATGTTCTATAATTATTAGCTTGATGAAATTCTACTTAAATATAAAGGCTTCCTTATGTCAAAGAATAATGTATCTCCACATGATTTATTATTGTAGATGAATACTTACTACAACATGGTTGAATTTCTTTTTTTGATTTTAAAGAATACTAAAATCTAGAGGCTGCTATAAAAAATGATAGATTTATTTTTCCTTGTAAGGTTCATTTGTTATTATTATTATTCCAATATCCTATGAATTGAAAATTAAATGTTTTTTAGATCATAAAAATGTATATTTTGTAATTGATTATAATTTTTTTGTGGTTGACACTTTATTCTAAATGCATATCATTTATGGACATTGAAAATTGTAGGAAATTGTATATAATCGTATTTAAGAACAAGACTCTCATGAGTGGGGAAGAAAATAGAATAACTGTAGTAGAAATGACTTCTTTGTTTGTTGATGTGAGTTTGTTGAGGGAAAAATGATTTATATTTAACAAATAAGAAAATAATAAGAGGAGTACAGTTCACAATATAGTTATGGAAGATTATAGAAAATGTTACCATATAATAGAGGAAAGATAATATGAGTATCAAAAAAGAAAATAAGAGAATGAATTGATGGGAAAAATAACTAGAGTTCATATGTTATTATCTGATGCAATTAAGAAGAAGGAATACATCTAATAGAATGCTAACCATACTGATTTAGTTAATGTTGTGAGCTAATGAATTCTGAAGAGGTTCTATATGATTGAGAAAGAGTTGACCAATAGAACTTTAGTATGATTAATTTACAAGAAATATTATAATGATGTAATATTCAATTTTTTTATTTTAGGTAAATTTTTATTAGGTATCATTATTTAGTTAAAACTTCCGAAATAATTACCACTATTTTCTATAAAAAATATAGAAGCTGAAAAAATATTTGTGGGAGTTAGTTTGAAAACCACTTTTATTGGGAAGTAGAGTGATGTTTTTATTAACATTGTAATATTTTGATAAATTTCCTATTCAATAATGAATGAGTGGTTATAAAAAACATCTATTTATGTGATAAAAGATTCACTATTTTTAAAAGGAAATGGGGTTTCAAAATTTCTCCTAGAGTCTTCAAATTAACATTACGACCATTGTATCTCAGCTTACATACTCCTTTAGATTTATATCATAAATAGTGTCTGGGGTTGTCTCTGTACTATAAAAAATAGATTCAATTTCACAATATCATATCGAATTTTATAGACTAAATGTTTTTGAATTAGAACACATTCAAAATTCCTTCTAGATTCTTCTCATCTTCTAGATTATTCATATAAAACTACCTTTTTCACTATGAAATCAAATCTAAATAAGACAAACCCAAAGGTAATTTACATGGACTTTGTACACAATATACTACATCCTTAAAATGTATAATGGTGATTATACATAATAAAGATCTTGGGAGTGTTTTTTTATACTCAAGAAAAACATCCTTTAACTACAATTTCTCATAGGGTAGAAAAAAATCAATATGGTTTGTACTCACTTTTTCTAACTAATTCATATCCATCGCATCGGACACGAAAAAAAGGACTCATGATTTTATTTAGATCTTACATATTTTTATTATTTAATTTTTCTTAAGGACCCTTATTATATTTATCGGATCATATAGTATCAACTTCACTAATATTCCTCACTATACCATGCAATGAACAATTCTTATACATATTCATTATTTGAGATACCTCCTTGATGCTCTCAGATAGCTCACCTGAACACACACCACAACATTATCTAATCCCCCTTTTCTATTTTCCCTACCTTCCTTGGAATTCTTATTTTCACATAAAATTTATTATATATAATTTTATTTTTAATTTACATTAATGGTATTAATGACAACTAAAATAACATAAAATATGAAAATATAGTATTTTTAAATACCAATTTTTTAGTTATATTGATTTTTCTATCACATACCATTATATTAAAATGATATTATAAAAGTATTCTTAATAAATGCACCTCACATGGATAGATAAATTTATCATTTTAATATAGTATCTCTACCATAATAGGTTGAGTTTTCTCATTTTTTGTGTTGTGTATTGATTTAATGTTTCATAAAATCATAACATGATACTCCACAAATAAACTCATCATATCATTCTTAGATTGAATCAAAAATTAACTTTTGATATTTAAACTATTTTATGCATTACACCATGTATTGGATTATCTTGAATTTATAATTACATTTTAATAAAAAATTTAATATTCTTTTGGTTGAAAATAATTTCTAGGAAATTCAACCTACCTTTCACACTCAAGTATTTTTGATTTCATTATTTTAGACTTTGGAGAACAACTTGAGAATGATGTAACCCCATATACATTATTCTTGAAAAGAACACTTATTATATCTATCATGAAGATCATAATCTTAATATTTTTTATTCATGATCATAGTTCACTTCTTAAATAAGACTCATATTAATGAGAACACAAATCAAACTACTCTTTCATTATATGTTATTACATTCGTCAAAATTTTGAAATTATCGAAATCCTTGTTTTTCACTATGTAAAATATATTTTTTATATATCAATTATATTATTCGATGGATAATTCTATCGTGGAACTCAAAATTTCATGTCTAGGAAAAGTCACTTATATTTTTGAGAACATCATATGTGTGTAAAATTATATTACAAATAGAAAAAATATCATACACGTGGTATAATTATATTACATTCAACACAATTATCCTACACATAAGATAGTTATATTAAAAGAAAAAATATCTTACATGTGCTAAAAAATCCATACTATAAACCTAATTATCATATAGTTTGAAAAAAAAAATTACATGTAGTGTTATAATATCATACGCATTCCCAATTCCCTTACAAATTTAAAAATGAATTCCATTTTTTAAAACCATAGCTCTAGAATGTAATTCTAAAATTCAATCAAATTAATTTTGATCACTTAAAAATTAGTTTAGGGCCTTCTCAGCCATTTAAAATCACATTAAAACAACCAAAATTAATTATAGGGATTATTAAAATAATTCTAAATTGAGTTAATATTATTTAAAATACTTTTAGTATAATAAATAACCATGATAGATTATTCTCCAAAACTAATATACCTTTGAAATACAAATTTTCATTTCATCATTTTTAAATCATTATCCAAGAGATATATAAAACTATAATAAATAATTGGAATTAAATTAAAATGGATTAATGTTATTCTTCTACATAAGAAAAATTGGATAAGAATTAATTTTTAATCCCCCTTGATCATTACAAGAATTGGAAGGATGATATCTAAAACAGAAAATTCTAATATAAATAAATTTATACTCTTTTCATTTGATTCCATTAGTTTTCCATGTTCTCCAAATGTTCCATGAGATATTGTTGGAACTAAATTTTATTACAAATTTGACATCAACCAACCATATCTTAGTATACTTGGTCAATAATGCAATTGAAAATAATAGTGTAATGTTAAAAAAATAAATCTATCAATACTGAAACATTAATGTAGAATAAAACTATTATTTTTAATATGAAGGGTATCTTCACGAAAATTTTCAAGAGATTCAACAATCAGCACTCACATGAAAACAAAAATTAAAATCATTCCAGGGAAAGGTATTTCTATACATGGTTTAATATTGACCCACCCATATATTAACATAATATGTTTCAGTTATAATTCTGAAGGGTAAATTATAATCATAGGAATTCTTCATTATTTGAACAGTTTTTCTAAAATTTTAGTTTAAAAATAATTTCATAATTCTATGGACACCTTAACATATTTTAATGATCCACCTATAGGGAATCTCTCAACACATCTTAAATTTCAATTACCAACATTGGAACACATAAGTGAATGATTTTGTGAATAAGGTGACTCAGATAAAATATATTTAACTTGTGATATATGCTTGAGACAAATTTCATGACCTATAGGCTCCCTTCCATGAATGTCGAAAGTGTTTAAAACTATCCTTGCTTGATCCCATTTAATTTACCAATTTTAATCAACTACAGGAAACATAAAATTCTTCTTGATTTATACATTATTCATAGATGTAATTGGATTCTCTTGGTTGGAATGTAAATCACTATAATTATATTAATATTTTATTTAACTCCATGTGTGTTTAATCTAGAATGACTATATTTTCAAGGAGTCATTTGTTGTGTGTTTAACAGCCTCCTTTAGTTATTAATCCTTCTCTCTATAACCATTTTTGAAATTAAATCTAATGGTTAATTACCTAAGAAATAAAATATATTCTTTTTACCTGAAATAATAGATTTGAATTGGATAACATGGATTCTTGTAACATTAAACATTCCACAATCAACTTATTTAGTATTTGCGTTACCTTGTTTTGGTATCATTTTGACTGCTTCATCATGTATTTACACATTAATACCAATCAAGATATATTTCATCCAAATTTATTATATTTAAATTGTATCCAAATCCTATTTAATTTGACATTCATAGAAATATTAAAATTTTCTATTAGGTGGTCTATATTAATAAATTATATTATTTTCCATTATATAGTGTGACATTATTTTTATCCTTCTTCTGAGATATCTTAAGAATTCAGTATTTTTCTCTTTTAATTTATATCCAATGATAGGAAAACATTCTTGCTTTACCTATTTATATATGCTTGGTGTTTTTATCCTCAATTAACTTTGTGAATAATACCTGGAAGAGTTATATAAGAATTCAACATTATAGTGACCACCAATGTTTCACAACTCGTAAATTTTTCAAATCAATCAAATCTATTATTCATGGAAAAAATATAACATTTTTAGTATTTCTTTAAAAACTCCATCATGTTTTTCCCACTGATACTCTGACCTCTTGATTTATTCATTATATTGTCTCTACCTGCTTACATATTAGGTCACCAATTAGTATCACTATTCTCAAATCTTTAAAACAACAAATATCATCCAAGTAACTTCATGCATATCATTTTTGGTGATGAGATTCCTAAAAAACATTATTTATATTTATGAGAAGTTTGTTAATTGTTTTGGGCTTTGGTTGGGGATCCACATTGCATGGAAATTACTAAACTCACCCTTGATGTTATAGTGAGTTTTTTGGAAATTTTTTAACATAAACCTTGGTAAAAAATTTGGACTGAAATCTACACATTTATCTACAATTAATTTTTAATTCACATATTTTTATGGTTCTTGGATACCATTATTCATGAGATTACGGTGGTTTATTCTATAGTGTATCACAACCTCTTTGAGCCACCATTTTGGGTCGTCTTTGAAAAATCAATCATTTATGATGTTTTTGTGGTATTACATTTTTTCTAGGGAATAATCTTTAGTATGGACAATATTATTATAGAAAAGGAGTATTCTTACATTGAGATCGAACCTCATAAAAACATGTGCCGTTTCTAATGCTTTATTAGAATTTCATACTGGTGTATACTAGTGTAATAAGAAAAATTTATATCTAGTTTATCCACTACAAATGGTTCAAACTGAAGGGGTAATAAATAATTCAAAGTAGAATTATTATTTTGTAAAATAAATTGATGACACATGATTCACCCCCTCAAGAGTGTCTTCATGATCATATTGAGAATATCAAAACAAAATCCAGTTCCCTGGTTATCTATTAAAATTTTTTATTCTAAAAACAACATATCCAAATCTAACTACATAGAGATGATCATAATTTATTATATAGTAAGTTTAAAAATTGATTTGATTATTATTATTAGAAAATTGTATACGTGGTTGATCGTTATAATAAAGTAGAATAAAACTATCATAGAATGTCATGAAAAATTATTATTTTTCTATTTATTATCCAATGATCACTTATAAAAATATTGATAATTTATTTGGAAAATATGGAAAAAAATAAAAAGGTGATCTTAGACACTTATTTAGTGGAAGTGTTCCATGAAATATAATAAGGAATAAGAATGATATTCTTATTATGGAATGATTAAATATTAAAATAGGTTTCATAAAACTGTGTGTTAAATTTTACATATATAACAATACAACCAAGATCCTTATGTTTGATCTGAAGTTGCATATGGGATCATGAATGCCTTCCCATATGAAATAGGATAAAAACTAGTAACTTGGAACTAATTTTTATAATAGAGAGACTTTTACTGCAATATATGAAACCGTCAACTATATTATTAGAGTTACTTTTAATAAATTGAGCAACAACATGAAATCATAGTGGAATCCAACATCCAAAAGAGAGAAACAATATATAATAAAATTATATATAAGTCAATAATAAAAAATAGTTAAAAGGATCCTCTCAGGTGGTGGTTCAATGTATTTTAAATAAAAAATATGAAAATAATGAAGTGGTGATACTATAATAGTATTCTGGTTATTATTTCCACTGTCCTTATCCCCGAACAACTCTACCTTTAAAAAACACAATACAGGTTTTTTCCCTTGGATGGATCCTAGAAAACGAAATCTATACAGACACCCAAGATCCCATTTAGGGTGTAAATTTTAAACCCAATAAGATACTAGGAATGTTTCCTTAGAATAAGTGTAGTACAAATAAGTTAGTATATTAACTAATAGAAATAAATAATATGAATTGATACATCCCACCCATGTCATCATGCACTAACCATAATGCCACAAACCTTGACTATACCTTCTCTATCTCCAAGATGTAAGGAAGTTTCATGGAATGTGAAAGGTATTTAAGAGAGCATGGACATTAACTTATCACTAATGTTGAAACCCCACATTGAGTCCCACATAAAATCCTTCCTCAAGTGCAATCCCAACCCAATCACATAGGGTAGATAAAAACCCATCATCTCAATTCCAAAACCTCTTACTAATGGAAGAATTAATGTCTAAAATTTCATACAAAGAAACCACATCCACCATACACACACTCAATACATAGTTTCATAATCACCTCACATGATTCCTTACTCTCACAAAATATGTAGTCATAACCTGATCCTAAGCCACCATCCAAAAACATAGAATGTGGTCACAACTTCACCAGTTGAAAGAAAATAAAAATATAAGTAATAAAAAATTAATCATCAAGTTTTAAATAACCAACCATTAGAATCAATAGGATGTCCCTACCATATAGAACGAATAAGGATAACCCATTGGCTACTCTAAACTCAACCCCACTAGGTTATCCATTCGAGAAACACATACTCACCCATAACATTAAAAGTTAAATGAATCAATCACCCATACCCAGAAACTAATATAAAATATTATCTGAGGCTCAACCAAGACCAAAAAACATATACAGGACCCAAATAACGAAGTGGTAAACCCTACCTTACATCGAAAAACATGTAATGGTTTCATAAATCCTAAAAAATATTTCCCATCACTACCCTATAAAGTGTCAATTTCATCAATCCAAATGTCCAAGTCACTTGGATTCTAAATGAAGAAAATTTTTAAGAAAACACAGGAAACCACATGCATGATAGTTTATACAACCACTTCTAAGTGTTGTATCATGGTGAAGATTTTTAACATTGAGATTAAGGGGGAACAGTCTCTAAGATTTTCCCATGAATTGAAGAAAAAAATAAATAATACCTAAAATCTTCCCTGAACCCTTATAATTAGAGTTTTATCATGGAAAATAAATAAGGAACTAATGAAAGGGGGATATTAGACATAGACGAGATGAGTATTACCAAGAGAGACACCCTGATATAAACACTAATTTGATCCTACACATGAAGAGGTAGGAGGATCTCCAAGATTCCAAATAGAGACAAATTGGGGGTTGTAATAGATTGGGTGATGAGGATGTAGGAGAGGAATGAAATAAGGGGTAGAGGGGGAAAATACAAAATATTCCCTTACTAAAGAACCCAAGAGGCCGACATGAAATTTATTAGGCCATAAAAAATAAATGATTATCCTACTTGGCATATATTCCACCATCCTTAGCCACCCAATGGGGATATAACCACTACAAGAATAATTCCCAACCCACTAAGAACCTGATTCCATCTTGATGGGTAATTTATTTGGGGGAGGGGGGGGAAGGGGTGAACCACTATATAATGAACTAGTGCTCTGACTCTCTCTAATAACACTTATAACCAATAAATAATAATTAATAAAAGACCAAAAGTAATCCTTGAATTCATAAATTAAATTTTATAGTCATTATAAATCCCCCTATAAGGGATTTTTATCCTTGATAAGCATCTCTAGAACTCCTCAATGAACACCATATGTAACTGGTACCACACATTCAACTTCTGGAACCTAATATCATTCTATATATGCTAGTACTTTCCCTATAACTATAAAAGAAGAACTATCTTACCCTACAATTAATTACCTCTTGGATCCATAATATACAATGGGAGAAACTCTAATGACGTTTCTACCTCAAACTTGGCGTCCTCATTATCGATCAAATGCTCTAATTCTAGATAGTACTTCTGAAACCATTCCTGGTGAAGTAAATCCAACTACCCTCAATGCCATGGTTGAAGATCCAACAAGTAATTGACAACTCTAATCCATTCCACTATCTAAAATTGAGAAAAAAACACCGAGTGAGAATCGATGGATTCCTCAAAAATAAGTGTTAAGACTAAGGTGAAAATGTATAAATACTAAGTCACAAATAATGAACTCCAAGGTAATACCTCCTATTGACATACATGTGTTGTCTAATATGAATAGAAACCAACTACTTCCTGATCAACTTCTCTTGATTGGTGTTTTCATATAACGAGTATAGTATGATGAACATTTAATCAGCCACCTCTAGATAATATAATTATAAGTGATACTCTATTGAAATTGAACAATATACCATCTCAAACTGGTACCCTAACAAAATTACCATACACCCAACGGTTGCTATTTATTCCCACTAGCACCCAGACATCAATAAAACTTGAGCGAATGATTTCACCTATCCTAAAGTAGAAACAATTACATATATATTAGTATATAATAAAGGGAATAAACAGATGAGATAAATATTGGAAATAAATGAAAAAATATATGGAAAATGATTCAATTCAAAATTATTAATAAAACCTCTAAGATAAAAGTCCAAAAAAAGGACAAGTAAAACTAGGATAACTACTTCATGTGATAACTTGGGAAAAATCCCACCATCTCATCACCATGCACCCACAAAAAGGTGATAGAATAGAAGCCACCTTATTGTGCCCCTTACAACTTTCTATATCAAATTACATTCAATTTTTTATGGACAGAAGAAGGGGTGCACGTGCTATGAGATAAATAGGCTCAGTATAATCCCACCTATTTTTTCAACATAAAGTCTATGTTCAAAAATCTAAACAATACCCACTTTTAATGAAAAATAGTGCATAATAAACTATTAAATATATTTTATATCAAAACCATGGTAAATCATTTTATTTCCCTATTTTCAGCACTTCATTAAATATTTAATGTAAAATAGTTTATATAATTTCATATATATAATGCAGTTAAAGCAGATTAAAAGCAAAGAATGTATCGCATATCATATCAAACCACAAAAGAAGATGATAAAATTGTACTAGGAAAAAGCCTAGGTAATATTAGACCATGGATAACTATAGATCAAGCCAATATCATACTTGTACAACAATAAATAACTAATACACACTCAAGTCATTAGAATACAATTTCATGCAGAATAGAAATACCCCATATGTGAATCTCCCTACATTGTAAATATCTATTCCATAGAACTACATGCCTAGTGAATAGAGTAATAACCCATGAGTGACCCCCCGTTAATACATATATGATGACCCAAACATACATCTACAACCTAAGTCCCAAACAATTCCCATGTGATCTATTTTCCAAAACATTTAATATAACCATGATTTAAAAACCATTTTACAAATCCCTTTAAAAATGATAAGAAAATACTTTTTATTTTCCCAAAACAAGGATAAACCCATATTTTTTCAAAATCTAATTTCCACAAACAAAAATACACCAATCAATCATTCTTTTAAATTTATAAAACAAGTTTTCAAAACTAAAACAATGTAGTAAATCCAAAATATTCCAGAGATGAAACTACAAAAAATTAAACTCGGGTTCCACAATCCCATAATGGGATTCCCAAAAGTAATGACACAAAGATAATGATATACTCCTAACAGTTAATCTATATATATTAGAACAATTTCTTTTAAGAAAATGGTATGTAAAGGGAAAATATCCTAACATACCTCAATGAATGATCAGATGATACCACAATCGACAAAAGTGTTTTCCTTAGTGGAAAGGTCACATAAAAAATCTAGAAAGGATTAATAATATTATCATAAAAAATATGGATCCAATCACACAACTCAATGTCGCTACAATGATCATCATAAATGATGAAATATAATGATTACTCACCCTATGAAACACAATACAAAGGAAAAGAACACCAATAACAAAACGAAATGATTCATGGGAGAATAGGTCTTTAAAATAAAAAGGGGATTTCTATATTCAAGAGGTTATAAAGCTATGGATGAATAAAAAAATAGATTATTCATGAAACACCATAAAACCACAACATATGAAGATTATATGGTGTGTTATCCTTATTTATGTCATGTAATTTATAAAATACCAATATGACTAAATAAAAAGATCCTCATGTTAAAAATTGCAATTTTACCATTACATGATGTATAATAGATTTTCATTGTGTGTAATATTCATTAATTTTACTGGATCACGACATCTTCCTAGTACCCATTACAGGACTTGTAAACATGTTACATAGTGTGTAAACATCCCATGACTTATAATATGTTCACACTCTGATCTGAACTCATGAAATATACTCTCTAAAAAATACATGAGGTGTAAAGAGTTTACATTGTGCCTATCTGTCCTACAGATAGTTCAATGTCCATATAAATGAACATTGGTATTCATTGAACATGGGCTGAACCCCAGAAATCCTCTTACATATTATACATAGATTCTATTAATTAAAAAAACATACATCCTTAAACATTTTTTTATTTATCCTAGTAAAAGGAATCTATCATTGGGAGTCCCAAAATTCACCCAAATAAAGAGGGAAGCAAAAAAAGAGAAGGTAAATTCTTATATGTTGTCAGCACGATTTTACAAACTCTACAACATAAGACTTTCTATCATAGGAAATTATTGTGGGAGAATGATTTTTAGAAAATTATTTTTCAACTAATCCCTCATCATTGATTGATGCTCCCATTTATCATTAGCATCTTAATCATGTCGCCATAACAATCAGGAAAAAAATTGGCATCCAACACAACACTTTCTCATGAGAAAAAATGATCTCCACTAGCTTCCCCACAAAAGAAACATCTAGATCTAACTAAATCTATTCCCAAATCAGAATGTGAGAGGTATCAGGATGATATTTCCAATGTTTCTATGTATTGAAAAAATAATGAATTTACATATACAAAAACATAAATTCATTCCAATATTAAACCTTCCCATGAAGATTCATGACATCAAACTATTCAACATATCTTGGAGGCAACTTTTGATTCTTTCCAAAATGATGGTGACCCTACCGAGGGGAAAAATTCATGAATACATGATAAATAATTAAAACAAGAAATTAAAACACTTTTGATATGGATTGGAATTCAATCGACAGTGGATTCTAAAAAGATGCAGAGGTATATCCCAAACCATTGCAAGCGTATCCTAATAAAAGTCGGTCCAACCAAAGATGCATCACCAAAACTTCTCAAGAAAGAGGTGATATGAACGGGGGACCATACAAATCATCAAAGGAATCCATTATGAATGATAAATGATAAATATTTTCATGAAAAAAACTCAACAAGTCCTAGATATCTATCCCGTGATTCACTAAAATTAAGGACCCATTCAGAGAGTATATCCTCCATGGTCTGAATAACTTTACCCAGTTGATCATATGTCTATGGATAGAATATTATGCTAAACCTGACATGAGTCTCTATCACCACATAGAGTCTCATCCAAGACCACATTTTAATACTTGGATCCCTCTTTAAAAAATGGAAAATGAAACCCATGTAACCACACAATCTCCTACACATACACCTTACCCAGATCTTCAACTTTTTCAGTGTCCTTGATCGAAATAAAATGTGATGACTTATTTAACCAATCAATCACCAACCAAATTGATTTCTATTATCAAGGAGACCATAGTAATCCAAGAATATGTTCCATGTAAAACTAATCCATTTTAATAACTTATAACCACTTTATTTGAGGAAAACCATCGTGTTTTATAAGATCTTCCTTTTTATGTAGTCGAGGTCATTGTAGGACACATAATCTGCAATGATATGCTTCATACCTGGGCACAAAAATTACATTATCATGTTACGATAGATGATAATAGTTTCTTTATGATCATACCATTAATTAATATTACAATCAAAGAAAACTAATCTCCACATAGATGCAGAGATTAAAAACTAGTCACCAAAAAAGGGAGTACCATCTGAAGAGATAGGGAACCCAAAAAATTTCTCCTGTGTAAATGGTTTATTGAATTATTCTAAAAACTTCATGATGAAACTAAATAAAAAATAGAACCAGGGAGATATTTTGACAACTAAGCCTTTCCATAACCATAGTTGAAACATCCTTCTCAACATCCAGTTAAAACCGAGTGATGTGTTCTAAAATTTCCCACTCCTCTTTTGATTCCCAAAAATATTGTGATGGTTGATTCATGCTGAGAGAATTTTCAAAAATATTACCCTTCCCAAGGGTTTAGGTGATGATAAATTAAATTTCCTAAAGGTATTACACCCCTTTTTTATAAGATAATCATGTCTTTCTGAGAAAATATATTGCTCATACTCTAATGGTCTGAAAAGACTACGAACCTTTCACAAAAAGATAGTTGTGTCAAAAATTAAGATAATTAATAAACACGATAGCATATAAATCATGAGTGGGTTGGGTGTAATTATGATCATGTGGATGAATATTATTAAATCATTAAATAAAAACACGATCATACTATATAAGCACGCAACCCAAACCATCACTAGAAGCATCATAAAAAATAGTATACGTTATACTGGTCTCAGGTAGGCTCAGGACATGATCATATATAAGTTGTATTTCCAAATAATATAAATAAGATTAAATCTTTTCATATCATATCAATTTCCCCAGTTTCTTGGTCAGAGTTGTCATTGGTGATGCCAACATTGAGAATTCCTTGATGAATCATCCATAATATCCACCAAGACCAAGGAAACATCAAATATCAAAGAAGTTACGTGGTTCTCTTTACAACAAGATAACCTTAACCTTCAATGAATAAAATTATTATACTGTCTTAGAAATCACATTCCACAAGATCATCACATCATGTATCTTGAAATTAAATTTAAAAATCTATTAATATAAATGGTGACTCCACAAAATTTCATAAACCAAACTAAAATGGTACTCTTTCTTGTTCTCAGATATTGAATATACCCAAATATCATCCAAGAACACTTCCAAAAAAATTAGATAACAATGGAGTATTATATTAATCATATCCATAAAAAATAAGAAAATTATTTAGACCAAATGGAATCACTAGATATTTTTAATGATCATACCTACTCATAAAATCCTTCTTTATAAAATCATACTCTAAAAATCTATGTTGATTATAACCCAATGAACGATCGATCAGAAAAAAACAAAACTTCCATCCTTAATAGATCAAAAAAACCTTTCACACAAAGCAATGGATTCTTATTCTTTACCATTACTCAATTAAACATCCAATAATCGATATAAAATTGTTGTGAACCATTTGACTTTTTTGAAAATAGAATAGTGTATTCCCAATGGGAAACACTATATAGAAAACAACCATTCATTAACAAATTTTAAAACTCAATATTAAGCTCCTTCTTCTCCACTGGTTCAATGAGATAATAGGTTATCAAAATTGACTGCATAACTAGAACTATGTCAATGGTAAACTCTACGTCACTATCTCCGGAAATACCATACAAATAATTTATGAAAACTTCAAAAAAATATTGAAAAATAAAAATATCAATAATAGAAGAAACTTTATCAAGATAAATTTTAATAGTAGAAGAAGAAGTCTTGAGCTCTATGAAGGAAGGTCCTGTACAATAGACTGTAGATCCCACTTTTCTTGAAACACATGTAAACTCATATCTTTTGAATGAAATGAGAAATTACAATGATAACAATAATCATAATCACAATGAGAAAATAATACAATCCATCTTGATGATGAAATAAAATTCATCCAAATCGAGGAAAAGAAGATCCCATAATAAATCTGCATTAGATATTAATAGTGAACAAAAAGGATACTGAACCCCATTCTCTTTCCACTTCCCAAGTGGTGTTCCAATATTTACAACAACTGATATGATCTACACTGGATGTTTTATCATATCATAAAATAACCAGATATAAACAAGTGGGATGAACCAATATGAAATAATGAAATTTATATTGCACATGAAATAATGATGGTACACTCACTATCACTAGTCCAACATTTACTTGTATTAGAGACTAATATACTACATGAAGGGGCTTTAATCATGAGGCATGTGGCCAATGAACTATTTTTTTATGAATCTAACTACACCATAGTATCCTTCAGTTCCAACAATCCTAGTCTATATTACGGTGTAGAAATTTGATATAAATGATAAAATTTACCATAATGTCAACACTTGTTACACATCTTTGCACATGTAAGGAAACAATGTTGGGTGTCTTTGATCTTCCACACTGGTTTCAAGTCATGGGAAAACATCTAGCTGTATTAGAAGGTTCATAAGAGGCATTACATTAAGAAAAACCTATAACACATCTGTTATGATCATTCTTCTTCATCCATTCCCTTATGGTCCAATAAATCATTCATTAGGTGGAATAGAAGGGGGGATAACCAACTACTCCTATGATATTTATATCTTTCGTCATTTTCATATCTACCATCTCTAAATAGTTCTAAAGATTCAGTATAAATACTTATGATCTGATATTTTGTCTCAAACCCTACATGTACTTTATATCCTTCAACTGGTCATTATTCACTACCTATAGAGAAAAATGAACCATCTCAACAAATGGATCCTTGTAGACTGACACCAAATTCTATCTCTACTAAAAAGAGAGGAACTCTAGTGGCTTCTCCTTAATCAACAACTCTAGATAAGACTACTACAAGAATAGTGTCTTGAAACCATTCCATTCCAATATTATATGACAATCCTCTCATAAAATGGAATCCTATTATTGCTTTCTGGGACCCTCAAGTAAAAATGCAACACACAACACCAAGATAACCTCTACTGTATCCAATATTTCAATGATTTTATTACTCTGGTATAGTGAATGATCTACCTGTGGAGGTTCATTCATACATTTAAAAGATGATGTATTTTCATTCAAGTACTTACTTGATCGATCTCATTTTCCCCTATCTTCAGGATATACCTCAATAACTACATTACAGACTTATGTTACATTTGGAACAACAAAAAAAACTTCCCACATGATAAACTCGAAAATAATTTGACATATAGGATGAATCCATTGAGGATCTTCCACTTCACCGTCCTAAAGAACACATAGAACTAATATTGGAGGCATGTTGGAACACTAAAATAGAATTAATAATCGAAAAAATAATCTCAATTTAAACTATAGAACCATAATAAGAAATTAAGATTGAGATTAAGAACACAACATAAGTGACACACATCCAAATACCCCATGGAATCTTTATTCTCATCCTGGATAAATCTGGACATACACTCACGGTAAGCTAGTTATAATGTTCCATCAATATTACCACTACTCTAACAAACAATCCAAGACAATGAGTCTTGAGGAATAACCTAATCTTCTATTAAACTATAGTTAAATAAAATTGAATTCTATCTCAAACTGAAAATAGAACTGAATTAACACCTAACAGAAGGGTGTTCCAAATCCCCATTGGTTGAAACTGGCACCTAGGAATCATCAAAAACTAGAGGGAATGATTTCTACAAACCGGAAGCAGAAAATATGGAACAAACACACACAGATATATATATTTATACATATATAAATAGGAGAAAAAAATATGAGATTAATATATTATGTAACTAAATAAGAGATTATAAATTGTCCAACTAATTTTTTTTAAACAATATCCAAGATACAAGTCTAAAAACAACAAAAAACATAAACCTAGACAAAAAAATCCATGTTATAGCATGGTAAAACTACCACCATCTCACCAATTGATACCTAGAAAAGGATAACAGAATCCTTTCTAAGTCATTTTGATTCAATGACATTACCTTCATCAAAATACAGAAAAAGTTATACTCATATCCAAAGGGGTTCATTTTTTGTGAGATAATAGGATCAGAAGGATACCCCCAAGGTGTTCCACATCAAGGTTTTTTAAAAAAATCTAAAAAATCTATAAATTTTAATGAAAAAAAGGCTTAATAAAAAATTCCAAAATTTATATATCAATGTCATTTTAATTCATTTTATTTTCCAATTTTCCTTATTTCTGAAAAATGATCAAGGTATCAAAATTCAATTCATTTTACATAAATCATGAATTCAAATTAGCTAAAAAAAATCACGTATCACATATCATATCAAACCATGGAAGTACAATCTAAAAAATTACATTGTAAAAGCACATGTGATGTCACACCAAGGATCACTATAGGAATAGCTGGTAGACTACTCATACCAATATCAATGAATTGTGTAAACCCAAGTCCTTAGAACACATTTCTAAGGAGAAAAGAAACACCCCATGTGTGAACAAACAAATCATTCCAACATCAATTCACAAGAATAACAGTCTTTAGGAATAGAGGAAATTTCGATGAGTAAAAACCCCAAAAATACCAGGAGGATGTCCCCAAAAAACTACTTCCACCCAAGTACCCATGGTTACCCATGTGATTTATTTTCCAAAATATTTCATTGACATTATTATTTAAATCCATTATAGAAATACATTTAACAATGCATGTCCATAAATTTTTTTTCACAAAAAATAAGGCAAAAACCATATTTCCTCTAAACCAATTTCCACACACAAAAAATAAACCAATCCATCCTACCATTTTATTTTAATTTTTTTACCAATACCAGAAGAATACTTCTCAACCACTAGAGGCTAGATATGTAACCAAATTCTTCACTATCAGGTTACACATGCCCAAAATGAGATCCACTAATAAAAAAGACAACAAATACAGTCATAGAGGCCCTACAACCAGTCCAATATCTCAAAATAAGTTCAATAATGAAAATTTCTTTTAGGGAGAACATATCACAACATAACAGAAATAAATCTCTTCTCTCCCTATAACCAACCAAAGGGTTAGACTCCAGTGGAATATCACACAAAAATATAGAAAGGATATAGAATATTAGCATCATAGAATAAAGAATCCAACCATGAAACCCAATGGCGCTACTTTGATAAACAACAATGAAGATGTCAATGTATAACTCAAAAAAAAAGCACCACTACTAAAATGATGATCAACCAAAAAAATTATTTGGAAGGAGTGAATGTATTTAAAATCACCTGAGTGAACACTAATGTTTGGAGGGAGGAGGCATGTTGCTGGATAAAAAATATCAATCATGATGTTACATAAAAACACATCCCAGAGGTATTGTATGGTGTGTAATCCTCTTTCATGTATTGTAATCTAAAAAAAGAAAATAGAACAATAAACATGTCACATCTAGTTAAAACCCGATTTAAACATTACAAGGTGTGTAATATATTCACATGGTGTGTAAATTTATCACAACATGTAATATGTTCACGCTTGGAACCGAACTCGTAACACATTCTTGGTGACCAATACACGATGTCTAAACACATTACATGGTGTCAATTTCTTCCACAGATAACAAAAACCCATTATTTCCTAAAAATCCAATAACTGATATCCTCTAAATTCACATAGATCCCCACAATTATTTTAACAAGTTTAAACTCAAACCATATTAATTCAGAAAAAATAAATCCATGAAATATTGATCATTTTTCCTAAAAAAATATTTGTATTCTTGGGAATCCTAAAATTTACCCAAATTAAGAGGGCAATGAAAATTTATAAGAGAAATATCTAAATGTGGGTAGTGATTTCCAACAAACTCTACACCACTAGACTTTTTTAAAAGGTTTTCATGTAGAATAATGATGTCTGTAAGAGAGGTGAGTCCATCGTCCCCTCATCAATGAATCACGGTCCTAAGTATCATGAGAGTCTAATCTATGAATCCACAACAATAATACCAAACAATAGTCTTCCAACAAAAAAATATTTTCTTAGATTCGGTGAAATCCATTGATTATTCCACAAAAAAAAACTTATGGATCGAATGTAACGCCCTGACCCCAGTTACCCAGAGTCGGTGCATTATTACATAACATTGGCATGATCACAAGAAAGATCAAATCTTGAAAGACCGATTGGTTTAGTAGCCTTGGAAACACTAGATATATTCATAATTTTTTACATTACATCATAAAGTGAAAAAACTATTACAACAACATAGTCTCCATATTCCACACTCATATCCTCATATACTATCCCTGCAGGTCATTCATAACTTACTTCTTCACATTCTGGGAAAAACAAATCATAGAAAAGGGGTGAGCTCAAATTCCCAGTAAGGATAACAATATAGCAGAAACATTAAAAAATAAGCATAAACATTTAAGGCAATGTATAACTAAAACAAAATCCTTTTAAACTTGAACTTCAACATAGTATGGAAAAAGTAAAATGAAATAATTCCATTTAATTATTCACATGGATATTCTACTAATCGAATAATTACATACAATATCAATAACCACTTTTATAATGATGGAATGCATAATGCCAGACTATCATAACCACATAGCCAAGGCCTCGTGCCAAGAGTACAAATAAGATTTTGACAAGGCCTTGTGCCAAGACACTAGTTTTTCTCATGATACCAACCGATGCATCGAGGAGCTATAGCGGGCTCCACCTGTCACATATTAAGTCCAATGCATTCCCATATGAAAAGGTTTAAACATAACATAAACATTCATATTAAAACTAGCATATGAAATGTAAATACTTCATCCATGAACAGTGAATGTATAAAAATAACACATCCATAGTCAAACATATCATAAAACCTTCAATACAATATAGAAGTTTTGTATCATAATAAATCAACTTCAAATAAGCGTAAAATCCATCAAAGGATATTGACATAGATGAAATCAAAACTCTTTTTAGAGAAATATCTCTTTCTATTTTGAAATCATTTAAGAGTCGTATATTTATAAAATAAAACATTTTCTTTGATAATATTCTTATAAGATTGTAAGGGATGCTTCGACGATTTTATAACGGCGGAAAATAACCGACCCTCCGTATAAGTTAAAAAAACAATCTTACCTTAATTCTGTCAAAAAGGTTAAAAGCACCTTGTTTGGAAAAACGACGAAAAGATTCCTTTATAAAACTCTTATAAAAAGTCCAAAAAGGGTATAAAGGAATTTAACCCATATTATTTTAAATAGTAAAATCTTTTTGAAATATATTTCGAAGACACATGAATGTGGATGATAAAGAAATCCCAGTAGATAATTACGTATAAATAACCTCAGATAATGAAGAGATTGCAAAATAACCCTTACCTTGTACTTTTCCTTGGTTGGGGTAGGTTAAACTCCTGTATAATGGTGAAAAAATTTTAATTAAATTATACAATAATCATATGCATTAATATGA
The DNA here is from genome assembly GCA_963277665.1 of Viscum album. Classification (NCBI taxonomy): domain Eukaryota; kingdom Viridiplantae; phylum Streptophyta; class Magnoliopsida; order Santalales; family Viscaceae; genus Viscum; species Viscum album. Next base: position 414,187,490 of record OY728132.1, read on the forward strand.
TATCATATATGATCTTTTAACATTGATTTGTTAATAATATCTTAGTATTATTATTGTTTCGGGTGTTAACTTACTTATTTTATTTTATATGTTTTGTTATGTAAGGAATGTTTTCCATGGATAGGTTGTATAGTAATCATATCTAGAATTATATTAAGTCTTTAAACATTATTTTTAAATCATCAATTTATAATTATACATGAATGGATACGATGGATAATGAATCTCAACACGTTCGTGGAGACGGTAGTTCGTACGTACGCACGAGAAACAATATCATTCTTTTGAGATTAAAATAATATATAATTGGATAGTATATAATTTATACAGAATCATTATAATGTTATATTTATTATTTACATGAGTTATACATCATTATTATGCCCATCCAAATAATAATATATTGAATAACAATTACACCACGACGTGGAGACGGTTTGCCGTACGCACGCACGTATGGTGACATGTTATTCAAAGGGTGGATAGAATAATGAATATGGTTATACCATATTTATAATAACATCACAATATATATAAGATAGCGGAGTTATTTAGAATTTTAATAACAAAGAAAGAAGAAGTGGAAGAAGAAAGGAACTTGGAAAAGGGTGGTGAAAACATTACCTCTTCTTCGGGTTCTTCCTTTTGATTTGATCAAATGGGCTCCTTAGGATGGATTTATGATCAAACTAAGGCCTCTAGGTTGTAGTGAGGGAAGTTTAGAGAGTATTTTGTCTGGGTTTGGCCGTACCAAAAGGCTTTGATGGTGTGAAGAAATGAGAAGGAGGAGTGCCCTTTTATAAGAGGGGTGAGGGGCACCTTTGGAAAAGCTAGAAATATTAATTTATAATAAATTCATATTCGATTTTAAATGGATCCAAAGTTTATTATTCATAGTTTAAGGTGGGTATGAGTCGAAAACCACTCAACCAATTGAATTTAGACAGGTTTTGGTACTTATATTAAACTTATCTTTAAGTATTAACTCTAAGTTAATTATTTTCACTTTTACAATGTTTCTTTGTATTTTTATATTATATGGTTAATAAAATTAATATATACATACAAGAGACCCACAAGTGGTCCATTAATGATACAACTATCATGATATAAGTCTCTTTGCAGAGCCTTAGATTTTTAGGAATTTAATATCAAATAATAATATAATATTTGTTTTAAAAACTCTTTTATGTCAATTTTGACACTATTCAATAGTTGATTTTTTGTGAAACTCATAAAAGAATGATTACTTCGAAAACATTTAATTATATCATTCCTAACATGTCATATTAACTTATAAAATTAGTTTAATTCATAAAAAGTCTCAAATTATATTTATTTTTGTATTTATTATATCAATTATCTAAATGTTTCACTATTAGTGTAATTACTGCATCATCATTGTATCATAAATAAATTAAATTATATTAAGTCTAAAAATTATAAATAAAACATCATTATTTAGGAAATCTATTTAGATTTATAATGAATAATTATAGTCGAAAATCCAACATATATAACCTTATGTAAAAATTGTTTTTCTAAAAGATATATGCTTATGTCATTTTTGTACTTATTTTAACTTAATTAAAATTAAGTGTCCCTATCACCTACAAGTGGCTCCATGGGGTCCCAAAATAGACCCAAAGATGAATGTGGTTGAACATATATCAACCAATAATTCTAGGACACGTTTTAGGGAAATTTATTATTATTATAATATTATTTTTTAACCCTTATTTACCGGATTTACCCTTAATCATGGTAAATAAAATATTTACCGAAGTAATTATTCAAAATGTCTAAAAATAAAAGTTACCTATTTATAAAATTTTTACATCCTGATTCCAAATATGGAATCCATTTTTCCAAATTCAAAACATAGAAGTGGCAGAAATTAATTTAAATTTAATTCCTGTTGTTAAAACAAAAAGCGTGTTTTAAAGAGATAATAACTATCAAAAGATTGACACTTGTTTATGTCCGGTTTAATTGTAAAATTATGTCTATTGACCTAAATTGTATTAAATGGTAAAAATATATTCTAAAAATAATTTAAAACCACTAAAATTCATAATTTATCACTATTAATTATATTTATTAAAAAAGTTGTTTTTAATTAAAATTTAGTAATTTTCACTATTCATCAAAATATTAAAGTTATCCGAAAAGTACCAAAATTTCACCTTAGGATAAATTCGATATTCCAAATCCAAAAATGAAGTCCATTTTGAAATATAAAATATATATAATATCAAAAAGTAGGTATTACTATTCATAACAGCTAGTTTGATTGGTTATGGTGTTTTAGAACTCGGTGTTGCGTACCACACATGCTATCACATTATTCAAAGAGAAGTGTACCGTAGAAGATTGGGGTGTTACATTATCCCCTACTTCAAATAATTTCATCCTCAAAATTTCTAGAATACTTATCACATGAAAAAACTCGGGTGGTTCTTCATCATAAGTTCCTCAGGTTCCTACATTGCCTCTTCCATCTTATGGTTTTTCCACAAAACTTTTACCAGATGCGTCGTCTGGTTTCTCAGTACTTGTTCTCTCATATCAAGAATCTAGACATGCTCTCACAATAAGACAGATCAGGTTCCAGTTCTAATTCTTCATAGGTGAGTACATGCATTGGGTCAGGCATGTATTTCCTCAACAGAGATACTTGGAACACATCGTGAACTTTTGAGAGACTTGGCGGCATTGCCAATCAGTAAGCTACAACCCCAATTCGTTCTAGAATTTCGAAAGGTCTGATGTACCTGGGACTCAATTTACCTTTCTTACCAAAATGTATGACTCCCTTCAATTGATATACCTTCATGAAAACATGATCACCGACTTGAAATTTGAAATCCTTCCTTCGATTATCGGAATAGCTCTTCTGCCTACTTTGAGCTGCTTTGATGTGATTTTGGATTACCATAACCTTTTCCATCGTTTCCTCCACCAGTTCTAGACCAACAAGTTTTATTTCACCAACGTCATCACAACAGGTTTGTGTGCGACATCTCTTTCCATATAACGCTTCTTATGGTGCCATCTGAATACTTGAATGGAAGCTATTGTTATAGGGAAATTCTACCATAGGTAAATACTAATCCCACATACCCTGAAAGTCAAGTGAGAAGGATCTCAACATGTATTCTAAGGTTTTAATAGTCAGTTTTGATTGTCCGTCTGTCAGAGGGTGGTAAGCAGTGCCCAAATGAAGTTCAGTATCCAGGGATTTCTGAAGATTTTTCCAGAATCTTGAAGTAAAATGGGGATCTCGATCAGAAACAATCGACAGGGGTACTCCATGAAGTCTCACAACATCATTAATATATAGTCTTGCTAGACGTTCCAGGGATAGATCTTCTCTTATATAAAGAAAATGTGCTGACATGGTAAGACGATCAACAATAACCCATATTGCATCATTCCTTCTAGGAGTCTTTGGTAGCCCCATGATAAAGTCCATCATAATATTGTCCCATTTTCACTACGGTATGGGAAGAGGTTGCATGACTTCTCCAGGGTGTTTCCTTCCAGCTTTCACTTGTTGAAAAACCATACATCTTGACACAAAATCAGAAATCTCCCTCTTCATATTGTCCCCCCCAAAATGTTCCTTCAAATCTCTATACATTTTGGTGCTCCCATGATGTATAGTGAAATTGTAACTATGAGCATCATCCAGAAATTCCCTTTTTAGATCAGGTATATTGGGAACACAAAGCCTCTTCCTGAATTTCAAAATTCCATCTTCAGACACAAAGTCTCTAAATCTCCCATCATTCACAGATTTAATCTTCTTTTGAAATTCTTCATCATCGGTCTGAGAAATCTTAATCTTTTCTAGTAAAGATGGTTTGGAAACCATTTGAAAAAGAATTGATGTTTCGCCTTCCCTGGTTATTCCCATGTCCATCTTCACTAGATCCATGAAAATTGGATCCCTTTCAATTCTCATATTGTTAAAAAATCCATGGTATTTTCTGCTCAAAGAATCTTCCACCTTGTTTGCCTTCCCTAGGTGGTAGTGTATCGTGCAATCATAATCCTTGAGTAATTCAATCCATCTCCCTTGCCTCATGTTGAGTTCTTTTTGTGAGAAAATATACTACAAACTCTTGTGATCAGTATAAATCTCACATTTTTCACCATAGAGGTAGTGCATCCATATATTCAAAGAAAAGATCACAGCTGCTAACTCGAGATCATGAGTAGGATAGTTTTGTTCATGAATTTTCAACTGTCGTGATGAATATGCAATAACTCTATCATTTTTCATAAGGACACAACCAAGTCCTTTCTTCGATGCATCACTATAAATACAGAACCCATCATTCCCCGATGGTAGAGTCAATATAGGAGCATTGACTAATCTTCTCTTTAGTTCATCGAAGCATTCTTCACAATCTTTTGTCCAATCAAATTTAACCCCTTTATGTGGGAGATTTGTTAATGGGTTATCCAATCGGGAAAAATTCTGGATGAATTGTCGATAATAACATGCCAAACCAATAAAACTACGTACCTCAGTTATACTCATAGGTGCTGGCCATTCTTGGAATGCCTTGGTCTTAGAAGGATCAACAGAGATTCCATATTTAGAGACAATATGGCCAAGAAAAGAAATCTCTTGAAGCCACATTTCACACTTTCTAAACTTACCATATAATTCATGCCTTCTCAGAGTCTTCAAGATAATGCACAAGTGATTTTCATGATCTTCGTAGGTTTTGGATTATACCAAGATATCATCAATAAATACCACCAAAAATTCATCAAGATACTCCTTGAAAACTCTATTCATCAGATCCATGAATACAGAGGGTGAATTAGTCAATCCAAAAGGAATTACAGTCAACTCGTAATGCCCATACCTGGTTCGAAATGCTGTCTTTGGAATGTCTTCCTTCTTCACACACAACTGATGGTATCCAGATCGAAGGTCAATCTTTGAAATGTATTGAGCTCCATGAAGTTGGTCAAATAAATCATCAATTAGAGGTAGGGGATACTTGTTCTTTATTGTTATGGCATTAATCTCCCTATAGTCGATATATAACCTCATAGATCCATCTTTCTTTTTAACAAAAAGAACAGGGGCTCCCCATGGAGAAACACCAGGGCGAATAAACCCCTTATTACTTAATTCCTCTAGTTGTTTCTTTAGTTCGACTAATTCTACAGTGGCCATTCTATAAGGGGTCTTCGATATAGGCCTTGATCAAGGAATTAAATCAATGGAAAACTCAACTTCTCGTTCTGGAGGATGTCCAGGTAAATATTCCAGAAACACATCTACATATTCTTTCTCAATAGGTACATCTTCTATTTGAACATCTCTTACCTCACCCACAATCATTTCACTCTCTTCCTCCCCAATAATTGAATTTAGTTGAGCTACAGGGGGTGGATCTAAATAAGAATAAGTTGGTGAAGATTCTTATCTAAAGATAAGGTGTTCCTTATCAATATCATCAAGAATCATAACCTATTTCTTCTTACAATAAATCTTTGCATCATAGTCCGAAAGCCATTCTATACCGAGGATTATATCAAACTCAATCATAGGTATGATGACGAGATCAGCAGATAAAGAACATTTATGTTCTATAATGGGGACTGATTCACAAAACATTGTTGCAATGATACTTCCCTTAGGATTTTTAACTGAAAACTCCCTTGTTTAATCATATTGGAAGTATTTAATTTTCTTATCAAACTAGGAAGATATGAAACAATGAAATGATCCAGAATGAAATAATGCATTTTCTAAACTTGAGGAAACCATTAAATTACCTGATACCACGTCTTTCAGAGCTTATACCTCAGCAGTAGTGATAGCATCAGCTTGGCCTTGATCCCTTGGCCATTTCTGAGGTAAGTTCTCCAGACGCTGAGGACATTTATTTTCATAATGCCCCATCTCCCTGCAATTGTACCACTGAACATTGGTCGCTTCCTTCTTCCCCTTGAAATCACGAGATTGGTGGCCTTTTTCACCACACTTGTAACAGACTCATGGTCCCTTCATGCAAGTACCGGGGTGTTTCTTACCACGTTTACCACATGATTGATATTCAAAATTTCCCTTCTTCCCCTTATTTCCATTCCCAGATTGATCTGCATGTCTCTTATTCTCTTGCTTGGATTTAAAGTCATAAGACTTAGTGAGTTCCTTTTCGGTCTTGATAGCACATGAGACAATGTCTTCATACGATTAAAAGGATTGTGAGACTAATGCTCGACGGAGAAATAGTTTATCACATCAAAGAAACAATCAATATTACTTCTTGGGTTACATATATAATCTCCAACATACCTTGCTAACCTTGTAATGTTAGCCTCATACTTTGCGACATTCTCATCCTCCTTTTGTCTCAGACTCAGAAACTGCCATTCCATATCTGCTCGGTGGTGATGAGGAAAGTATTTTTCTAAAAACGGATCTTTAAACTCCCTCTATTTCATATTTGATACTTCTTCATCTTCCTTCGTGTTTTGAATCAATGACCACCATTAATCAGCATCTATAGTGAGTCAGAAAACTGCCATGATATCTTTTTCCCTTTCACTACTCCCCAAAGCCTGAAATATTTTCTCCAGAGAATTTATCCATTGCTCAGCTACTAAGGGATTTGTACTCCCATTGAACGTTGGTGGTTGTTGCCTCATGAATCGATCTAACATTGATCATCCACGCTGCGGATCAGGGTGCTCCAAATGGGTAAGGTTATTATTCATAACCTGAGTGAGTTGTCCCAGTATGGTGATTAGCTGATCGGCACCAGTTGCATCACCAGCTCCACTATAATTATCTTGAGCAAGAGGGAAATCCCTACATGGAGTGCGTTCATTGATATGGTTTCCATTTCATCAACTAGGCGCCATTTATAAACAATGGCATAAACTAGATCAGTTTATGAATCAAAATACATAATCCCATACTTATAAAACACTTAAATAAATTGTACTATTTATGGATATAATCCATAATCATAAAAATGTTTTCTTTGAGGTAGTATATACTCATAAACCCTTCATAATGATTTTTAAAAAAAATGAGATTTATCCTAAGAATATCCCCTGGGGTGTGTCGTTACCAACATTGCAGCAAGGCCCGTTGTCGTGCACCAGTTCCCATTAGAGTCTAGCTCAAAGCGGTGTTTTCGGGTTTTACCCCTAGGTACATATGTGCCAGAGCCACCTCTACCTGCTCGTATCCAGATAGGGATGTATTGCTTAGAAAACTCACAAAATCTCTACAATACCAAAATTCTAGGAAGTTCTTCTATACTAATCCTCAATGTTCATCTTAGGTCTACGTGCTCTAATCAGAGTTTATCTAAATCTAGCTTCCAAGGTTTGTACTAAACTTCCTCTGATACCAACTATAACACCCCGACCCCAGTTACGCAGAGTCAGTGCATTATTACATAACATTGGCATGATCACAAGAAAGATCAAATCTCGAAAGACCGATTGGTTTAGTAGCCTTGGAAACAATAGATATATTCATAAAGTTTTACATTACATCATAAAGTGAAAAAAACTACTACAACAACATAGTCTTCATATTACACACTCATATCCCCACATACTATCACTGCAGGTTATTCATAACTTACTTCTTCACATCCTGGGAAAAACAAAACATAGAAAAGGGGTGAGCTCAAATGCCCAGTAAGGATAACAATATAGCGGAAACATTCAAAAATAAGCATAAACATTTAAGGTAATGTATAACTAAAACAAAAGCCTTTTAAACTTAAACTTCAACATATTATGGAAAAAATAAAATGAAATAATTCCATTTACTTATTCACATGGATATTCTTCTAATCGAATAATCACATGCAATATCAATAACCACTTTCATAATGATGGAATTCATAATGCCAGACTATCAAAACCACATAGCCAAGGCCTCGTGCCAAAACTAAAAATAAGATTTTTCCAAGGCCTTGTGCCAAGACACTAGTTTGTCTCATGAGATACACTGATGCATCGAGGAGCTATAGTGGGCTCCACCAGTCACATATTAAGTCCAATGCATTCCTATATGAAAAGGTTTGAACATAACATAAACATTTGTATTAAAACTAGCATATGAAATGTAAATACTTCATCCATAAACCATTAATGGTATAAAAATAAAACATCCACAGTCAAACATATCGAAAAACCTTCAATACAATATAGATGTTTTGTATCATAATAAACCAACTTTAAATATGCGTAAAATCCATCAAAAGATGTTGAAATAGATGAAATCAAAACTATTTTTAGAGAAATATATCTTTCTATTTGAAATCATTTAGAAGTCATATATTTATAAATTAAAAAATTTTCTTTGACAATATTATTATATTATTTTAAGGGAAGCTTCGACAATTTTATAACGGCGGAAAATAACCGCACCCGCCGTATAAGTAAAAAAAACATTCTTACCTTAATTCTGTCAAAAAGGTTAAAAGCACCTTGTTTGGAAAACGACAAAAAGATTCCTTTATAAACCTCTTATAAAAAGAGAAACAAGGGTATAAATGACTTTAACCCATATTATTTTTAATAGTAAAATCTTTTTGAAATACATTTTGATGAAACATGGATGTGGATGATAAAGAAATCCCAGTAGATAATTTTGTATAAACAACCTCGGATAATGAAGAGATTGCGAAATAACCCTTACCTTGTACGTTTCCACGGTTGGGGTAGGTTAACCACCGGTATAATGGTGAAATAATTGTTATTAAATTATACAATAATCATATACATTAATATGATATCATATATAATCTTTTAACATTGATTTGTTAATAATATATTAGTATTATTAATGTTTCGGGTGTTAACATACTCATTTTCTTTTATATGTTTTGTTAAGTAAGCCATGTTTGTCATGGATAGGTTGTATATTAATCATATCCAGAATGATATCACGTCCTTAAACATTATTTTTAAATCATCAAATGATAATTACACTTGAATGGATACGATGGAGAATGAATCTCATCACGTTCGTGGAGACGGTAGTCCGTACGTACGCACGAGCGACAATATCATTCTTTTGATATTAAAATAATATATAATTGGATAGTATATCATATATACAGAATAATTATCATGTTATATTTATTATTTACATGAGTTAAACATCATTATTATACCCAACCAAATAATAATATATTGAATAACAATTACACCACGACGTTGAGACGGTAAGCCGTACGTGCACACGTATGGTGACATGTTATTCAAAAGGTGGATATAATACTGAATATGGTTGTAACATATTTATAATAACATAATAGTATTTATATGATATTGGAGTTATTTATAATGGTAATAACAACGAAATAAGAAGTGGAAGAAGAATGGAACTTGGAAAAGTGTGGTGAAAACACTACCTCTTCTTCAGGTTCTTCCTTTTGATTTGATCAAAAGGGATCCTTAGGTTGGCTTTCTGATCAAAATAAGGCCTCTAGGTTGTAGTGAGGGAAGTTTAGAGAGTACATGGTCAGGGGTTTTCTGAACCAAAAGGCTTTGACGGTGTGAAAAAATGAGAAGGAGGAGTGCCCTTTTATAAGTGGGGTTAGGGAAACCTTTGGAAAAGCTAGAAATATTAATTTATAATAAATTCATATTCAGTTTATAATATCTCCAAAGTTTATTTTTCAAAGTTTAATGTGGGGATGGTTCTGAAACCATTCAACAAATAGAATTTAGACAGGGTTTGGTAACTATATTAACCTTATCATTAAGTATTAACTCTAAGTTAATTAGTTTCACTTTTACAATGTCTCTTTGTATTTTTATATTATATGGTTAATAAACTTACTATATACATCCAAGCGATCCCCAAGTGGTCCATTAATGATACACCTATCATGATATAAGTCTCTTGTCCTAACCATAGATTTTTAGGAATTTAATTTCAATTAATAATATAATATTGGTTTTAAAAACTCTTTTATGTCAATTTTGACACTATTCAATAGTTGATTTTTTGAAACTCATAACAGAATGATTACTTTGAAAAAATTTAATTAAATAATTCCTAACATGTCATATTAACTTATAAAATTTGTTTAATTTAGAAAAAGTCTCAAATTATATTTATTTGTGTATTTATAATATCAATTATTTTAATTTTTCACTATTATGGTAATTACTGCATCATCATTGTGTCATAAATAAATTAAATTATTTAAAGACTAAAAATTATAAATAAAATAAAATTATGTAGGAAATATTTTTATCTGTCTAATGAATATTTATAGTCGAAAATCCAACATATATAACCCTATGTAAAAATTGTTTTTCTAAAAGATACATGCTTATGCCATATTTGTACTTATTTTAACTTTATTAAAATTAAGTGTCCCTATCACCTACAAGTGTCTACATGGGGTCCCAAAATCAACCCAAAGATGACTATGGTCGAAAATGTATCAACGAATAAGGCTAGGACACGTTTTAGGGTAATTTAGTATTATTATAATATTATTTTTTAAAACTTATTTACCGGATTTACCCTTAACCATGGTAAATAAAATATTTACCGAAGTAATTATTAAAAATATCTAAAAATAAAATTCACCTATTTACACAATTTGAACATCCTGATTCCAAATATGGAATCCATTTTTCCAAATTCAAAACACAGAAGTTTCAGAAAATAATTTAAAATTAATTCCCGTTGTTAAACCAAAAACCGTGTTTTTAAGAGATAATAACTATCAAAAGATTGACTCTTGTTTATTTCCGGTTTAATTATAAAATAATGTCCAATGACCAACATTGTATTAAATGGTAAAAATATATTCTAAATATACTTTAAAACCACTCAAATTTATAATTTATCACTATTAATTATTTTGATTAAAAAAGTTGTTTTTAATTAAAATTTAGTAATTTTCACTATTCATCAAAATATTAAAGTTATCCGAAAAGTACCAAAATTTCACCTTAGGCTAAATTCGATATTCTGAATCCAAAAATGAAGTCCATTTTGAAATATAAAATATATATAATTTCAAAAAGTAGGTATTACTATTCATAACAGCTAGTTTGATTGGTTATGGTGTGTTAGAACTCGGTGTTGCGTACAACACACGCTATCACATTATTCAAAGAGAAGTGTACCGTAGAAGCTTGTGGTGTTACATATAACTCTATATATTCCCAATATAAAACATGAGAAGGATCAGGATAGAATTTTCTATTCTATGGTATTTTGAAAACTCGATGAATCTTTGTATACTGAACCAGAAATTCCAATTGGAAAGCATCCTACCCTAGCCTATATATGTCCTCAAATTGTTCAAAATATGTTTTATCATAAAATATGTATTTTCTAAGATGAATATGACCCAAATGACAATAAAAATTCTAGAAAACCCAGTCATCGATGGAAAACTCCAAAGGATGATTTCATAGATCTCCATAAGATTTTTGTCTAATTTTTTGGATAACCAAACATTGTTTTATATCCCAAATCCTCCATGAAATTTGTTGAAAAAGACTCATTCCCATCAAACATGATTTCCCATTACATCCAAACTATGTGCTGATATACATGGTCGACCATTCAAAGCCACAAAGGGAGGAATTTTGTTTGATGAATTATAATTTTTGTTATAAAAAAACTAAACTTGTCCTAAATGGTTATACCATGATCCACTAAAACCCAAGACATAGTAATTGAGTATATCTTATAGTATCTAAATATCATGCTTCATCTGACCATCTATTTATGGATGGTAAGCAGTGCTCTACCTAACCTGGGTCCCAATCATCTCATGGGGACTCCTCCAAAACCTGAATGTAAACCATGGATCCATTTATAAAATATTTGCAGAATAAACCCCATGTAACCTCACATTATATTTCACATACTACATACCCATAACGTTAACTATTATGGTAACCTTGATTATAATAAAATGAGATATTATTTCCAGTAGGTCAACCACTCCCTAAAATAGAATTCCTCCCTTGGGGACTTCTTGGTAATCCAAAAGAAAATACCATGGACACCTCATCACATTTCAAAAAAACATCAGAAGAGGTTGTAGTAAACTAGAGAATGTAAAATTCCATGCCTTTATCTGCTATAAAGTTTAAACGTGGGACACATAATCTATAATGTAACACATCGTACTAGGCCACCAAAATAAATATCTCATTTCATAATACATCATCATAGAGATCAGATGAGAATCTAATGAAGATATTTTAAATCTAAAAAACTTAACTCTTGATTGATGTTGGTATGAAAAAACTAATCCCCTAAATGGAGAATACTGTTTTAATAGAGAGACCAACTAGAAATGGTATCTCCACCGTAAAGGGTCAGAAAAATTCTATTTAAGTTGTAGTTATACAACTAATTTATTATGAAGCAAGGATGGATTATAGAAATTGAACTTTAGCCAATAAACATTCCAAAAAATCCTCCTGAGATTATAGTTTCATGTGAGCAAAGAGTCCCAGAAGTTTTCGCATATCCTATGTTTGAAAATCATCATGTGATGGTATTTTCCTACTGAGAGGCTTTACAACAATATTTCCCTTCACCAAGGTATATGCAATGTTGTAGTGAAACATATTGAGGTTTTAAAACCACCATCCCTATCTCATGTTCAAGTATTTATAAGTAACGATTAATCTCAGAATCTCATGGTCTAGAAATTTAAACACAACTCTTCCAAAAAATATAGTTCTTCCAGCATTTAAGTGAATGCATAAATGTGATTAGCTCTATATATAGTTTGGGGAAATTCATCTCAAGCGGTAAATGATTATAAGAACCATAAGAAAACAAATTATCATTATCCCTCATCACGTAATAAAAACTAGAACTAGAAGGATCATATTAAACCACATATTCTTTACCAACCTCAGGTAATATTAGGATATCAGTATGTTTTTTAAGTCCTTTCAGCTCATCAAAAGAAGACTTAAACTTTTCATCCTATGTGAATTTCATGCCTTTCAAGGAAAGAGAAGTCAAAGGTTATTCCAAATTACATAAATTATTCATGATTCATTGATAATATCTATAAATACCAAGGGTGTTACAAATCTCAAGGATGTTACAAAATTCTTCCCAAGACAATACACCCTCCACCTTCTCTGGATCAACTAAAAATCCATCATGAGAAATAATGTTCATTAAGAACATCACCTATTAGATATAGAGGTTACATTTTGAAATATTTTTGTACAAATAATGAATCCTAATTAATTATATAACCAAAAAAAATTATTCCCATGGTCTTCCTCATGACTCGAATAAACTAAAATATCATCCAAGGACTGTATATTAAATGCATCGAGATACTGATTGAATATCTCATTCATCAACGCCATGAAAAATGAAATGGAATTTTTTAGACCAAATGGAATCACAAGAAATTTGATGAGACTATTGTTTAATATGATCTACGTTTAATTCTGTTTATTATTACCAACTACATTATATGTGGCATGTAGGGTCGAACCCACAAAGAGGGGAAATTTGTTCACAATTCTTCTAAAAACATTCAAATGACCCCACTATTGTCAGTACTGGGGTAGATTTTCTGTTTTTTTGTTTTTTTGTTTTAATTAAGCTATAAAGTGACTGAATATTTCAAATCTTGTATCTAGTCTAAATTGAATCCTGAAACAGTTTAAAACATAGAGAAACTGAGATATAGAATGCTGATAAATGTACAATCAAGAGAAATGCTTGGGAAAAAATCTACATTCTATTGGTTTTAAAAGTATTCTGATTCAAATAAAGGACATTTAAGTGTACCACCATAATATAATGAATCAACTCCTTAACCAAGAGTTAATTAACACAAGATGGTTAATTTTATTCTTCAGTGCTCCAAGATAAATCAACTGTGAACAATTTGATTCAAAAAAAAACTCAACATGACGAACTCGCTGTATGTCCTGGAGTAACAAGAGTTTATTATTTTTTTAAGGATGCATCCATGATCAGTCTCACTGATTGATCCTAGAGTTTTGAAAATTATTTTCAATTTGTAAAATGCAATTGAATTACTTTGGTATTGATCTCACACATCAATTCTAAATTCATTGAAACGATTATGTGAAAAAGAAGAATTTGAGGATAACCAGTAGAAACTAACATTCCCCCCGAATTAGAAGGTTTACACTAACATTACATTTATTAAATTAAAAAAATCATTAGATTACAAAGAAATGAAGTTGATATAGAATAGAGGAATAGATCAACCTCAACAAGACTGAATTATTATTTCTCCTAGTCCTTAGGTCTCCAAGGAATGGTTCTCTAAGAAGTGTTCTAGGATTTTCCCCATGTTCTAACTCTAATATGGATGGAAGTGAAAGATCCAATGAATCCTCCACCAAAAATCTATTTTTTTCTCTATTTTGAAAAACCACCATCTTTTACTGCATGTCACTGAGCGTTCCCACTGACATTATGTGTCCTTTACGTGTGAAATGCAAACATGCTTTTTTTTTCAAGACTGACACATTGCACTAGTTATACCCTTATAACTTACTGTCGGTGTGTTAGTTTTGTGAACCCGGATGTGTTTATAACTCTTTCATGAACCTGTCTATCATGAAACAAAACGAACAATTCAAATACAAAATAAAATTAACTATATGATTAATGTTTTTTAAATAGAATTTATATTACTTATAAAAATGTTAATTAACAAATACATAAGTTGATATATGTTATTTACTTAAATAAATATTAATATTACAGAAATTAATTTAAAATTAAATTATTGAGTTTTAAATTTAATATTATTTATTTTATTATTTAATTAATGTATTAATTATTAACATTTAGTCGAAATTAATTTGTTGAATTCTTAAAAATTATTAATATAAATTACTTTATTAATTTAATTAATATATTTATTCTATTGAAAGTAAATTAAAAATAATGAGGTCATATATTTATTTTAGTTAGTAATTAATTTTATTAAAAAGTTATTATTGTTTGTATTTTAATTTTATTAATTCATTTTACTTTTGTCTTATATTTTATTATATAACTTATCTATTTATTAATATTATAATAGTTATATATTATAATAGATATTTATTATTTAAATAATAGATAAATTTAAATTATTATTTATTAATTTATTTATATATTTTTATTTTTATTTTTATTTAAAATTAAATTCCCCCCCCCAATTTGGTGCACTGGGGAGGGGTTTTGTTTCCATATACAGAAAGGAGCAGAAGTGGTGGATCCTCCTGATAAATCCAAATAAAGGTGGTGCGTATGTTCTTTCATTACCGAGGTGCGACACCAGCTCAACTACCGAACTCAACTCGCCACACAGTAGTTTCTTCAAAGGATAATGGATTGACCTTGACTTCTAGATCTGACGGACTGTAGGAAGATCAACATAGTATTCATTTCCCCAAATCAGTGATAAAGATATCTAGTTTTAAATGGCACTACCCAAGTTTGGGCACAATGAGTAGCAGAATGGTCATCTTGCCCCTCTTCAGATCCGTTGTGCGGCTGCGACATAAGTTCTTCCCAGCTGTTCCACACCAACTTGAACAATAACTCTCCCTTCCATGTGACTTTTACTTTTGTTTTAGCGGAAGGGCTTGATTTTCTCTATCCTCTTGGTGGAAGACATTGGATTTCTCTCGGTTCAACCTCTCCAGCGATGCCCGTAATCCTCCACTTCTACCGGTGGTGGTTAGAGTTCATTTCCAGATCTAGTAAAGAGTTGGTTTGATGGTAGAATTGTTTATTTGAAATAGAAAATCTGGTTTTTAATGTGCAGGTTTAATCTATTGTGTTGATTATATTTTAGTGTGGAGAAGATGTTATTGTGTGTCATGAGTAGAAGCAGGGGAGCAGTGGTGTGAGTGATGGGGTCCAGGGTTGGGATGAGGATGAAATGGTGGTTGTTGAATTGCTGTGGTAAAGATGATACAATTCTATGATAAGGAAATGGTGTGATATTTATGGTTGGAAGGGTTTTTTGTGGCACTGTGAAAGAGGATTTGAAATGGTTGGTTGCATCAGTGAGACCATGTGGTGAGGAAGCAGTGTTTCGTAGGGTTACGGTGGCAGGGTAGTAGAATCAGAGTGAAGAAAAATAAGAGTGGTGATGCATGGTGTCACAGTGAGTTATGGTGACACCATAAAGGAATACAGTATCAAGAGGTGTGGTGCTAGAGAAATAGGATGGAAACATTGTGTGATGGAAAAATGCAATAGTAGATGGGATTTGACATTGTCACTGTAAATGGAAATAGTTGGTGTGGCACCGTGACAGAGGGTTACTGTGGCACTATGGCAATGAAGAGACTATGATATCAAAACTGTTCCACCGTGACAATGAAAAAAAAAATAACAGTAAGAAAAATTAAATCTTAAATAAAATATGAACAAAAGAATAAATAAAAAAATTTATTTAATAAAATTAAAAATTCTGGTATTTATAAACATTAATAAACTTATAAAACCATTTAAACATAAGTTAAATTCTTATTAACATCAATTTATAAATCTTATATTGTTAATAAACTCAAACAAAAATTAATAAGCAGCTAAATTTTTAATATTTAATATAAAATTTAAACATTACAAAACAAAGTTAAATTATTTAAAATATTTACTATATCAAATTATATAAATTAATATGAACAAAAAATTATTATATTTTTAAATAATAATGTTAATTAATGAAATTAAATTAACAGGATTTAATAAATTTAGTGAGTTTATAATCTTAAATTAATAATTAATGAATTGTGAAAAGACATATAAAAGGTATGTTATTTTAAAGTAATAAATATTAAATACATGAAATATTAAATCAACAACTACATTATTTAATTACAAATAAAAGGATTAAATAATTAATATATGTTAATCTATTAAATTTGAAAATAAGAAAACCTAAACCAAATAATAAGTTGTTATACAATAAAATTAAATTAAGATATAAATTAACTATTTAAAGGAAAAAAATTCAATTTTAATTACAAAATTTGATTAATTAATAAATTCAACAATAAATATACAAAATATCCCTTCTTAAGAGAAAATTGTTATAATAATTAAATAAATCAATAAAAATTAATTAAAAAGAGATGGAAAACATGTGTTTTAAGGACATATCAAATTCCTCCACACTTAATATTTGTTTTCCCTCAAACAATCGCAAGATTTATTATATTTGAAAACATAAGTATGAAATTCATGATACTGATAAAAATTTAACATGTCCTTCAATTTGAAATAGTGGATAGAAACATGTCAAATGTATTTTAGAGAATGAATTGTTCAAATGAAACCTTTCCAATAATAAAATTCTTAATTGTTGTCAAGAGAGTACCAAATCATCAGGCATGGAAAGTGTCATGCCTCATATGTGATACAACTTATTGTGTCATTTCAATCCAAGATCATGTTCTAAGTCCAAGAGGGACAAGAAGTAAAATAACTGTGGAATAGAAAAACATAACTATAGGAACTTTTAATATTGAATCATTATCTATGATCCAAAAATATTTTTTTTTTCAAATCACTCTAATGATACATCCTAAATGATTCCCAAATAAACAAATTAACCCATTCTTCATTCGAAGTTCATCATTATCCTCACCTTAATGATCTCATTTGTGAACCTAGACATCTTTTTAATTTTTCCCAACCCATGTATCATGTGTTGAGCACTATGCAGTTACCTAATTGAATGTGTATATAGGTCTTATTGTAAACTGAAATTCACCCATCATCTGCGGTCTCAGAACCTCACTATGGGATCCCAAATTACCAAACTACTCCAGTTTCCAATGATTTCAATGGAAACCATTTACATTGTCTCATTAAGGTAATTAATTTATTAAATAAAAAAAATTTGTCCCCTAAAATCAATTCTTACTTCCAATTCCAAGGGTTTTGATCATAATTCTATTAAAAGGATAACCATATCACTCAGAAAAGTAGTTCTTAAACCAAGATTTCATATAACCACTAAGAAAAAACACTAAATAATCATTCAACCTCAATAATTTCATATTCAAAACAAAACTTTACTACCATCAACGTAATTTTCCTATGGAATGAACCATTTGAGAAACAGTGTAAAACCAAAAATTATGAATTTTTTTTGAAAAAATTATCCTTTTTTTACAAAAAATATTGAACAGAAGTGGGAATTGACAGGTTCACATTAAAGAACAATTTATCATAGTCAAGAATTGACCCCCTCCCAAACACTTAAAACCCAACTATATCACCATAGTTGACTTCAAAAGTGGGGAAGCACAATTTCAAAATTAAAGATAAAAACAAATTTTAAATTTAGTAGATTGATGAAATGTAAAATGGGTCTCTATAAAGTTAAAAATAATGTTGTTTTCCACAATGAATAAATTTAAAGGCATGTTTATCATCAAGTACAAACTATAAAATTAAATCTAGTGACAATGATTTTCAAGAAAGTTCAAATAGTTGCAGGATACTTGTGGGTGCACTGTGGATTGAGGTGAATGATAGTATAGTAGAATTAATTCAGTTGGATATTAAATATAGTAAAAAAAGTTCATGTTAAAATCCCCATCATAAATCAAAAAAAAATTGTAGCATGTACCCCCTACTTAGTTTCAAGTAGTGTGGAGATTTTAATAACAATGAAAATTAGTTGTCAGTTGTGAAGTATATACAATTTTTTCATTTACACAGTTGGGTGATATATAACAGGATTTTTAAACAGCTCAAATCATACTGCATACAAATTTAAAAATAGTAGCATATGTTTCAGAATATATTACAAGATAATTTTTTAAATAAGAAACATATGAAGAATAAGTTTTCAAGAAAAACCTACAATCAATTTTTTTAATGTAGTAAGGAGGAAAATACTGAAATTTAAATTAATATAATGTTACTTCCCTGAATTAATTATTTTTACATTATTCCTTCAATAAGGGAATTCCACTCTTTTATTACAAAGAAGAAATATCCTAAAAACATAGAGCATGTAAACCAGGAAAAAAACTATATTAAAGACGGAGAATATAGAATACAATGAAGAATAACATTATTCGAAGAAAAAATAATACAGAAACAAAATTAAACACAAAATAAGAACTATGGGTTGACTACCATGAAAAATAGAGTTTAAATGCCTCCATTTATCCTTTATTTAATTATAATTTTATATTTATTAACACAACAAAAACAATGGGTTTCCTCCCATGCAGCGCTATATTTATAGTCCCCATCCAGACATTATATCCCTAGATATTTCTATCCATGATTATTTAATGGGAATGAATTATTAATAGCATGAACATAAATATTATTTAAAGATTCAATAATAGAATCAACCAATACATTCTCATCTGTAGTACTAAACAATATTCTTTAAAGATCCTTTAACAAAACAGTTTCTAATATACTATCCATCCCATTTGGGTCTCTAAAGACCACCACATCAGCTCTAAAAATGTTCAATAGCTTCTTAATATATTCATAAAATTGACCAGAAATTATTACATGGCTTTACCCACACTTAAAGGTCAGATCCAAATCGAAACCAGAAGATAAACCATCAGAAAACTCTTTTGTATTTTCAACGAATGTTGCCAGAACAGTTTTCACAAAAGACAACTCAGAAAACTCTTAGAAGAAGAAATAATACATAGGTTACAACAGGTGGTACCAAATGTCAATAGAGGACTCAATTGATTTGAATCATTCTGGTTTAGGTTGGAAGTATTCAAAAACAACATCAAATTGAGCAATAAAGAAGGGTCTCAAAAAATGCAATTTCTCATAATCGGCACAATCTAGCTTTTCACCAGGACTCAACCGCGAACATTATTCAATATCAAAAACCCTTTAATAGTCGATATAATAAGGGAAACTTTAAAAAAAGTGTTGATATAGTTCATGACAAGAATATGACTCACTATCTTGATTCGGTTCTAGAGAAATATTTTTCTCATGTAGAGGAAGGAGTGGGACAAGAGTAGAATCCTGAAGAAAATTTTCAATAGAATGGGGAATCATAATATCTATGACCTTGAGAGGGAAAGAACCATACTAAGCATAGACGAAAATTTTAAAACATTTATTATCAACAACATCTATCAAATCACATCAAAACACATGTTGACATTTTTCAAAAAAGAAAAATCCTCCACATAATCAATATCATGGAGAGTGAGTTTCCCCTCAAACACATCTATAACAACACCATCTACAGAAAGGAAAGGTCTCTCTATGATTATTGGGACTTTTTCATAACACTCTATACCTAAGATAAGGATGTTTTTGGGTATTATTAGTTTTTCTACACTTACTAATAGATCATCCACCCTTTCTGATGGGTGTGTGAGTGACCTGTAGGCATGTTGATGACAAACAGAATTTGGATTCAATTCCCTAAGACCAAACCTTATAAAAAGGGATTAAGGCATAAGATAGATGATTTCGACAAAATCACACAAATAATTAAGTTGCTTACATGATCCAATTTTTTAATGAATAATAAAGCTACCAGGGTCCTTCAGTTTTGAAGGAAACTTCTTTAACAGGATCACACTACACTTATCATTCAGATTAAATTTTTCCAAATTAATCCAATCATTTTTATTTTTTAGAATCCTTTTGGTAAAATAAACTTATGAAGGGATTTTATCTAAGTTTTATACAAAAAGAATGTTGATACTAATGTTTTGAATCATTTTAAGAAACCTCAAATAGTCAGGTTTATTATTCTTCGTCACTCTTTCAGGGAAGGGATTGAGAGGGGCATAATTTTTTTAACAAGTTAATTATTATCCTTCTACTCAATTCCATTATTTTCTTGTCTTATTTAATTAGTAGCCACTTCATTATCCTTAATTCTTGAATTTTTATATATGTGTGTTCCACATTCTATTCATGCTGAAAAAATATTTCTAGGATCCCAGATTCTATTTGAAGTGGTTTTTTCTTTCCAGATTTAGTTTTTCATCAGTTTCAGTTTTCCTAGAGTGTTTCATTAAATGTTCCAGCATGTGAAGGCAAGATCTGGTGGTTACAATCATGATATTCACTCTTGTATTGAGAATAGATTTCTTGAGATTCTTTCCCTTTTCCTTATCACCTTGATCTCTATATAATTGAACAATTTGATGTTTTAAATTGCGAATATTACCATCTGTTTCCTTCCTAAATGAACTGATCTCTCCCAAAACATGTCTTAAAAACCCATGTAACTCCCCCTAATAATTAGAATATTCAATCCGATATTTGGTTGAGTTATAAATTTTAGGTTTTGATCGGTTGTTAGGGGATGTTTTCTATTTTTTGACACCTTGTTATTTCCATGAAAATATTGGGTGATTTTGATAACTAGAAGTGTTCTAATTAGATAATTGATCATTTGTCACTTGTTTCGTAGCTCTAAAATCCAAAAATTTGTCAATATCATCAAATTGTATAGGGAGATCAAAATTAGGACAAAAAGTATGAGTGTGACTGAACATCCCAAAATGATTACATTTCTCCCTTAGGACCCCCTATCACTAACAATAGTAGCCTAAGGATTGACTTCACCTATATAGATAACCCTATTCCTAGAGCACCTGTGCTGAGTTTTTTTAGCATTATTTTCATACACAAGTTTCAGATCATCAGTAGTGGAGTTAGAAGAGTCAGACCCATAGAATTGGTGAACTAACTTTTGGTTGTAAGGGGTGAGAGCATTATATAAGGTCTCCACAAGTAGATGAGAGGAGAATTGGGGATTGGGACTTTATCTGAGGAGACTTCTAAACCTGTCCCATGCCTCATGAAATAACTCTCCCTCATCCTAGACAAACCCATTAATATGGTGCCTAATCTTAGAGGTGGTGTTCTTTGGAAATAATTTTGATATAAATGTAGTAAACACCTCTTACCATGTCTCAAAAATTCCATCACCTATGTTCTGAAACAAAGTCATATCCTACCCCTTCAGAAAAAATGGTAAAATGATCAATCTTAACACCTCCTCACCAATCACTCTCAGATGTAATTTTTCTACAGAACTATAGAACACTCTAATGAACTCAATTGAATCTTCTATTGGATTTCCATTGGATGAATGATGTTGAGAAAGGTGAGACATATTAATTCAATAGTTCCTAGACCTAGGGGACAACATAATACAAGATGGGTTACTTGATACAATTGAAATTTGAAACTATCTATGTCTAAGTAACAAGGGGTTGGAACTATTGGTTGATGCACATTCATGATTTCCTCAACTCTATTATCATAAATCTCCATTGAAATATTCTTTTAGAAGTAGCTAAATGTTTTTCTAGTTTAGAGTTTGATGGCTCTAATGTAACAATGAATTATCTTGTTCCCATGGAAAGTGTAATAAAAGATCAAAAAAGAAAAACATTAGAACTAATTAGAGTTCAAAAATATAGAAAATAATAGAAATTTAGTAGTAAATGAAGCATATTTTATTTTATTTTTTTAAATTTTCAATTTATTGGGCTTTTTTGTTTGTGTTTTTAATTTTTTTAGAAAATTAATCGCTCGTTCCATCCCCGGTAACAACACCAAATACATGATGTGACTTCCATTAAAGCTAGTAAATCTTTATTTATTTGTATTGATACTAACTAAAATATATGTGGAAATCATGGTTGAACCCACAGAGAAGGAAAATTTGACCACAATGCTTCTAAAAACATTCAAAAGACCACACAGATGTCAATGGTGGGGTTGATTTTCTATTTTTTTTATGTTTTTTTGTGTTTTAATATGATTTAATGTGACTGAATATTTCAAATCTTGTATATATACTAAATTGAATAGAGAATTAGTTGAAAACATAGAGAAACATAGATATAGAATGCTGATAAATGAACAATCAACAGAAATACTCGGGAAAAAATCTCCACCCTAATGGTTTTAAAAGTATTCCAATTCACTAAAAATTTATTGTATTGTACTATAATTAGAGAATGAATTACCTCCCTCACCCAGAGTTAAGTCAAACAAGCCGATCAATTTTAGAGTTTTCTACACCCAAAGAATTCAACTGTGAAATGTTTGATTCAAAAAAAAATTCAACAGGACGGACTCACCGTAATTCGTGAAGTAATATGAGTTTATTATTTTTTTAACCTTGCATCCATGATAAATATCACCGATTGATTATAGAGTTTGGAAAAATAAGTTCAATTGGTAAAAAGAAATTGAATGATATCAGTATTGATATCGTCGATCAATTATGAATTCATTAAAATGATTACTTGAAAAGGAATAATTTTTAGATAACCAGAAGTACATCACTTTTTCCATGAACAAGAGTTTTATCCTGACATTAACTCTATTACATAAAAAGAAACCATTCAATTAAAAATAAATAGAGTAGAAGTAGAAAGGGGGAAGGGATCTCTCTCTTCAAGCCTGAATCAATGCTACTCCTTGTCCTCAGGTCTCCAGGGAATGGTTCTCCAAGAAGTGTTCCATGATTTTTCCTAAGTTGTAGCTATGTTCTAGACAAAAGTGAAAGATCCAATGAATCCTCCCACATGAATCATCTTCTTTCTTTTTTTTAAAACCACCATCATTTTCTGCATGTGACTGCACATTCCCACCAACTTTAAGTGTCCTTCACATGTGCACCACACATGTTCGTTCTTTCATGACTGTCATGTCGCACTAGTTGTATCCTTGTAACTAACTCCAGTGTAGTTAGTTGAGTGAACCTGAATGTGTTTCCGACTCTTGCATGAACCTGTATAACATGAATCGAAAAGAAAAATTAGAACAATAAATATAATTAACTAAATGATTAATGTTTTTTTAAAAAAAACATATATTACTTAAAAAAAGTAAATTAACAAATACTTCTGTTGGTAAATGTTATTTACCTAATTAAATATTATTATTACAGTAACTAATTTGTTATTAAATTAATGAGTTTTAAATATAATATTATTTATTTGATTATTTAATTAATGTTAGAATTATTAACATTTAGTTGAAATAACTATTATAAATACATAAATAAAATTAATAAAAATTTCTTATTTATTTAGTTATTATAAATAATCTGTGTAAATTTAATATAAATTAAATATTTAATAAATTTATTTTAGTTAATAATTAAATTTATTAAGAAATTATTATTGTTTATATTTTAATTTCTTCAATTATTCTTAGTTTTTCTTATATTTGATTTTATTACTTATCTGTTTATTAAAATTATAATAGTTATATATTATAATAGTTATTTATTATTAATATAAAAGTTTAATTTAAATTATTAATTGTAAATTTATTTTTATTTTATTATTTATTTTGTTTTTATTTTTTAAAATTATATTATTCCCCCCCAAATTCAGTTCACAAGGGGGGGGGGCATCAGTTCCTTTTCTTGAAAGAAGCATAAGTGGTGGGTCCTCCTAATAACTCAACACGATGGCGGTGAAGGTGTACTTTCCTCACCGAGGCATGACACCAACTCGACAACAAAACACAACTCACCGCACACTAGTTTATTCAATGGATGATGGCTTGAACTCGACTACGAGATCTGAATGACTATAGGAAACTCAACCCCCTCTATATTTAACTAAATCATTGATGGAAATATCGAGTTTTAGACTGCGCAACCCGATTTTGGTCAAACTATGTTTCACAAAACTTGTCATGTCCCTCCTCGGATCTACGGTGTGGTTGGTACATAGGTTCTTCCCAGTTGTGCAACACCAGATTGAATGAAAACTCTCCCTTCCCCACGACTTGGACTTCTAGTATAGAAGAAGGGCTGGATTTGCTCTATCCTCCTAGTGGCAGATAGAGGATTTTCCTCAGTTCAACCTCTCCAATGGAATCAGTAATCCTCTACGTCAACCGATGTTGGTTTGGGTTCATTTTTAGACCTGGTGAAGAGTTGGGTTTAGGGTAGAATTGGTTCTTTGAAATTGAGAAGATTGTTTGATGTTTGTGGGTTTAATCTATTGTGTTGATTTATTTTTTTGTAGAGAAGATTTTGTTGTGGGTCATGACTAGAATTAGGGGAGAAATGCTGTGAGGGATGGTGTCAAGGGTTGGGATGAGGATGAAATAATGGATGTTTAATTTTGGTGGTAAAGGTGATACAATTACATGATTGGTAAATAGGTTGAGAGTAATGGTGGGAAGGGTTTTTTGTGGCACCATCAAGTAGGATGTGCGAAGGAAGGATGAAGCTGCAAGACCGTGTAGTGAGGAAGCAATGTTTCAGAGGGTTATAATGGTAGGGGAGTGGAACAATTGTGAAGAAAAAGAAGAATAGTGATGCATGGTGGCAGAGTGAGTTAAGGAGACACCGTAAAGGAATATAGTGTCAAGAGGTGTGGGGCCAGAGAAACGGGATGTAAATGGTGCGTGATGTAAATGGTGCAACAATAGATGGGAATTGACGTTGTCACTGGAAAAGGAAACAATTGTTCTGGTACTATGAAAGAGGGTAGTTGTGGCATCGTGACAAAGATGAGACAAAGAGATCAATATGGTTCCCCCGTAACACTGCTAAATAAACAGAAGAGTAAAATAAATTTAAGCTTAAATAAAATTTGAACAAAACAATAATGTAAATTAATTAAAAATTAAGGTACTCATAAACATTAATAAAGTTATAAAACCATTTAAACATATCCTAAATTATTATTAACTTCAATTTATAAAACATAAATTGTTACTAATGTAAATCAAAAATTAATAAGCAACTAATTTCTTAAAAGTTAATATAAAATTTATACATTATAAAAAAAATTTAATTAATTATAAAAGTTGCTATATTGAATTAAATTAATTAAAGTAAACAGCTAATTATTCTTTTATTAAAATATAATGTTAATTAAGGAAATTATGTTAATGCGATTAATAAATGTAGTGAGTTTATAATCATAAATTTATAATTCATGAATTGTTAAAAGAAATCAAAAAATTAGGTTATTTTAAATAAATTAGTATTAAATACACGAAATATTAAATTAACAACTATATTATTTAAGTAAAAATAAAAATATTAAATAATTAATACAGGTTAAATGAATATGAAAACAATAAATCACAAAAGTAAATAAAAATCCACTATACTTTAAAATTAATTTAAGATTTAAATCAACTATTCAAAGGCTAAAAATAGACTTTTAATTACCAAATTTGATTAATTAATAAATTCAATTATAAAAATAAAAAAGTGAACTTATTAAAAAAAGTGTTATAATAAATAAATAAATAAATAAAAATTAATTAAATAGAAGTGAAAAACACGTTTTTTAATGCCACATCAATATTTATAATGTCTATTCATTTTCTTAAAAGCTACCATTAGTATATCAGACTCCCAAACACGGAGGTGATGATAACTCAAGTAAAAAATGATCTTCGATAACCAGTTTCCCACATTTATGATATCAATAAAATCCTCCATATGAGGCCATGATTACTTTTTATTAGTCATTACATGGTTAAACTTCAGACAATATAAACACAATTGGTGTGAACCATCTACCTTATTTTGTAGTAGCATAAGGGTTGTCCAACAGAAGACACAAGGATGAACATATCTATTCTTCTTTGGGTTTTTAAACTAAATCTTGGGATCATTTATATCTATTAGTTTTATGAGATAAGAGCGTATTAAAATAGGATACATACCTGTCATGAGGTCAATTTTGAACTCTACATCTCTCTCTTGAGTAATATTGGATAAATCAACTAGAAAAATGTTAGAAAAATCAAAAATAGTATTAGGAATATTCATAAAAGAAGAAATGTAATTAATATCCACTACTATTGAAGACAAAAAGATCTTCAGAACTGGGAGGGTACGTCCTTCATGACTAAACCTCATATCCCTATCTCCGTAAAACACTTATTAGATAACATTAGCTATAACAATAGAGATCTTACAATTATAAAATTAAACCTTATAATAATGAAAAACAATCATATTCATCCCAATTATTACATCTAATAAATCCAAATCACAGACAATAATATACTACACTAACTATACATCAACTATCAATAAAGATCAAGAATGAAAAAACCCTATCTCATTCCTCTTACCGAGATTTGAAACTAACTCTATTAAAAAATACATGAGCTCTATTAAATGATTAAAAATATTTAAAAAAAGATATAGACATGTGGATATCACTAACATCAAAAAAAATTCTACTGATGATGAAATAATGAATGTTCCATTTATTACCACAAAACCTATATCTACCTCCATCAGAAAATCATCTACTCCAAGATAGTGTTTGACTCCTATGGGAAGTGGTTAGAGCCCTGTAATCTTTGAAGGAGAAAACTATGAAACAATACCCATTAGAGCCTACGATCCTTGATCATATCAGGGCATAAAAATAACCTACTAGAAAATCTATAGTATACAATAACATCCATAACTATTACCCATCATTTTAGGTGAAAAAATCACTAGTTATATCAAACCTTTCCACATTTGTAACAAGTTAACAGAACATTTCTATATGTAAATGAATGTGTAGAGGAGACCATTTAATAAGAACTACCTCCACTAATCCAGATATGTTCATGACATGACCTTTTTTCCCATTCATTCCTTTGATGATTCTTATGGGTGGAAGAGAAGGGGAAGAATAACCAAATTCTCCTACAACATTCATCTCTTCCATTATTTCCTTATGTACCTTCTCCAGAAATGTAAAATTATTTTGTATAAATATCATTGATATGCTTTCTAGACCAAGTCCCGATATGTACTTTTGATATTTCAGATGGCCATTATTTAAAGAATCTATAGAAAAATTAAAAAAACTTATTAAACTGATTAGTGTACACCAACACTGAATTATATCCCTTCTGAAAAGAGAGAATATCCAGGGAAATATCCATAATCAATTACTCTAGATAAAATTTCTATAGGAATAGGTTCTTGAAACCCTTTTAGTCCAAGCCTACATTCTTATCCACTTGTATAATCGAATCCCACCATCAGTTGAAGGGACGCTCGAGTAAAAACACTACACACTTCACCATGACACTCTCATGCGTATCCCAAAAGTTACAAATCCAGTCAAAATTGTCTAGAAAATCCTCTAACTCTTGTGGTTTATTCATACTCTTATTGTACAGTGGATTCTCAGGAAATAACTAATATGATCAATCCATTTCTCCTACATCTCATGGTTGTATCTCGAAAACTACATTATAGACTTTCTTCATAGTTTGATCAACTAAAAAAATTGACATATGAAAAAATCAACAAGATTCTAGTCTATTGGTGTATTCCCTTGAGAATAATCCACCACACCCCCCATGAAGAACTTGTTGAACACATCTTAAAGGCATATCACTACTCACTAAGATAGAAGAAATGATCAGAAATAAGAATAATCTTTTTTCAAAGTAGAGTACTATAAGAAAAAACTATGATTAATATCAAGAATTCAAAATAGGATACACACATCCTAACATACCCTGATAGCTTGAGTCTCGATATGGAAACAACTATACCTAAACTCACCACAACATACCAATCATGTTTTGAAAATTCAATCTTTAGTCAACCAAATGTACAATGACAAGGAATCACGAGGAAAAACCTCCTCTAAAACCAAATTGTTGAAAACCTGACCTGAATACCCTATAAAAATAGTACTCAACATTAATTAACACATACCTTATGGGCATTCCCAATCCAAAATTTTTAGTGACTAGATCTTAGGAAACAAAAAATCCAGAGGGTATGATTTCACCAAACTAGAAAAAAGAAACATGACACACACACACATATATATAATAGTGTGAAATATAAAAGTAGATAAATATATTCCACCACTGATAAAATTCAGAAAATATGATACACATTTAATGTATCTAAACCATATAAAAGAGAAAATTCCATCATAAAATGTTAAAAAATGAATACGATTACTCCATGGGATACTGTGGTAAATCCCCCATTATCTACCCACCAACTACCCTAAAATATGTGATACAAAACTCACTACCTATCTTTGGAACCTTTTCTTTTCCCTACATATAAATAAATAAAAATGACTATGGACGAAAAAATGGGTGTGTAGGGTGTGATATAAATAGGGTCGGTAGGATTCCCTATAGGGAGTCATTATCAAGTAACAATACAACAATCTGAATAATGGTCAAATTCAATGAAATGCAGGAATGATAAAAAGTTCCATAGTTTTTATATCTACATCATTGTTAATCATTTTTTTCACATTTTTCTACATTTCCCAAAATAGGTAAGAAAAATATTTTAAACCATTCACATAATCCAAGAATCCAAATCATCTAAAAAATAAATCATGTCTCACATTTCATATCGTGCCTTGGTATTACAAGTTAAAATAGTATTTGAAAAAATTATATATAATCTGATGAAAAGTATAACTATAGGTCAAGATAGTATAGTACCCGTACCAAAATAAATTACAAGTGTTCACCTAAGTCATTATAACACAAGACTAGGTAGAATAGAAACACCCTATGAGTGAATCCCCATCAATTTCAAAATAAATTGAATAGAACAATGAGCCTAGAGAATAGAAGAACACCTTTTGATTGAACCCCCTGATAGATCATGGATTGTTGCTATATGAAACTCATTTCACCTAAGTACACATGGATTACCATGTGCTCTATTTTCTAAACCATTTCATTACAACCATGATATTAAAACCATTTCAGAAATCCAATATAAAATGACTTGAAAATATAATTTCATTTAATAAAATAATTGGGGACACATTTTATCTCAAAACCCATTTCCATTCACAAAAATAAACTAATTAATCATTCCATTACATTTATAAAATGTTTTATCGAAACAAGAGAAGTATATTTCATATAACATAGGCTAAAAATGGAGCCACCTATCTCCAACTTGGGTCTCACTCACCCAAAAAGAGATCCACAAATAAGGAAGAGCATAAAGACAAAAACAGAGGTGGTAGAATGAATCCACAAATGTCATAATTAATTTAGTAATGGAAAATAGTAAATTGAGTAATCATATCACAAAATACAAAAAAGAACAATGAGGACGCACCACAACCAACATATGAGTTAGCCTCTATTGTAAGATCACACAATAGATCTAGAATATTTTAGGAATATTATCATTAATAAATATAATAACACATGCCAAGAGTGGTATCATGATAATTCGGTATGATGAAAATGAATTATATCTAATATGTGAAATTCCCCACTACCACTATGATGATTAATCATTTTATGAAATTATTTATAATTAGAGGAGGTCTCTTAAATTTTATGGGAGAGATCCTAGGTCATGAGGTAAGAATTACACCAATGAATGAAAATTAAATTAGACATGAAGTGCCCAAAAAACATCTGAGGATCACATGTCATGGCATCTCTTTCAAAATAGTGTAATATATGAAACAAATACACTAAAACCCTACAACATCAGATTCAAAACACCAATTTTACCATTACATGGCGTGTAATATAATTAAATAGTGTGAAATATTCACACATTATACCATTCCATGTAATCTTCTAAGTACCCATTACATGACATGTAAAAATATTACACGATATGTAAACTTATCACAACATTTATGATGTTAAATATCTTAACTATGCTCACATAATCTAATGGATGTCCAATACACAACGTGTAAAAACAATACATGGTGTGTATTTCTTGCAAAGACAAGAAAAATCCCTATATCTTCATCACAACCAAAACCAACTATGAAATTATCAAAACTCGGAGATAACCCCACAATTCTTTTATCATGGTCATAACCCGATAATATTATTTCAAACAAAACTACAAACCTAAAAATTAATAAATTTTACCTAGATATTCCTCTCATTCCTTGGTATTCCAAAAACACACCCAAATAATCATGGAATATATAAGAGGGAATAAAAATATATAAATGTAGGTAACATGACATTACATAATATCACCCCAAAGGAAGCCTTAAAGGGATCATTTATATTATATCCTAAATGAATTTTTATACAAAAAATATTACAATCCAAAATGAATATATAGTTATTTACTTTAAAAAATAATTCCCATATAGATCATATCATCCATTATCTAGATGAACCTTTTAGACAACCCATCTATCTATGGGTGGTATGTTATATATAGATTTAGTTGGGAGCACATGAGCATATTCAAGATCATCTAATATCTCAATGTGACAGAAGAATACTTATCAAATATTAATCTCATAGAAACCAAATGAAACCAAATTACATTCTATCATATAAATTAAAAAATTTTTATCGATTAATTTTCTCTTATATGAAATAATTATGAATGAATCATTAGCTATTCAACTTCCACCCATATTGCATCCCAAAAACTAGGGGTCCTGGGTAGTCCCATGATGGGGTCCATGGTCACTTTATCCCAATTTTATATCATCCTTGGAATGGTATGATGAATTCCTCCAATTATATGTATCTATTCCTTTATACTTTGATAGGTATGGAAATGAAATATAAAAACTCATAATTTCCATACTAAATCCAGGTCACTAAAAAAAGTACATGACATCATACTATATCTTTTTCAACACTAAATTCACTTCTAAAAATGATTCAGGGGAATAAATTGAATATATTACCTCTTGTTACTAAGCCACACCACTATTTTGTGGATATATAAAACCGTTTTTCCATACTAAAACCATTCAAGGATTTTGTGATGTCATATACACCATTCATGAACCACTAAGAAATCGATATAAGGTGCATAGATTTCCATTAAATGGTCTACACATGAAGAGTTAATGGAAAATGGTGTCGTGGTAACCACCTCTCATCCCAAAGATATATCAATATCCTAGTTACTGATAAAGCTAATCATATTCCAATATTTATTAGATTCCTAGTTTCCCACATCAATAATTGTTTTACTAAGATCATCTATGAATACATTTCACAATCCATTTTAATATGCCATATCGAAGTAATATATATAGGTAATACCCAATATGCCACTACCACATGTTAAATTACCACTAGTTTAATATATATTACAGAATATTATGGTTATTATAGACAAATAATATATTACTATAGAGATAATAATTCTAACACTTCAATGATTGAACCATAACAAATAGTTTTAAATCACGGGTAGAGTTGTTTCTCTTGTGCATTCATAACATGCGATACCCATAAGATAACACACCATATCACTGCATAAAAACCCCAACCTAACTATAGAGGCAATATAATATAGTTTATAAACCATATATTCATATGTTAAAACAAATTAGAATAGGAATCAAATTCACTTTCCACTCCTAGAGAGAAACTTCACATATCCCATTTCAAATTTCACCCCATTCTTGGTCAAACATGTTATTGATACTTTTTGGTGAAATTAAATATTTGTTGACTAATTAAAATACCCATCCAGTCTATTAATACTCTTAACCTAGAATACATTACTTTTTCATTTCCGATAAATCACTATATCCACATTCTATAGATAAACCGTGATCCCAAACTCTGATATCACATTCCCAAGGAATCACATATCCAGAATCCATTAGTGAATCTTCTAGTATTTTCATAAGTCCAATTTTCTTATAGAAAACTCTATATATTCTATTGTTTTATGAATATTCCAAAATTTCATAAACAAACAACTTGAATAAGGAGTCTAGATAGCATTGGAAAACCCACTTCTTAAGATCCATGAAAATCACTAACACATTTATAAAACTAAATGGAATGAATGATTCTAATATAAAAGATATCTCCTCATGAATTAGGTTTTTAATATACTCTCTACCCTGACCCACAACCAATGATTTTCTGATTGTTGTTAAATCATGGTGAACCATTGATCTCTCATCAACTACACAAATAAATCACTTATATAAAGAAATGGATAACATATCCTCATTGTAACATGAATTAGATTCAAGTAAAATATGAATAATCTAACAAAACCACACGCCTAATTATTGAAAAAATTGGGACACCCTATTGAGTGGTGCTTATGTGAAAAAAACCATTCATGACTTGGTCCTTAATCTGCATGTTCAACTCTATCATCTCGACTGATTGAATACGATAAGAAGGTATTGATATGAACTCTTCAACATTACATGATTAAAAATCCCAATTTCTATCTATGAAGGAAAACATAGGAAATAATTGATGAAGAAATCATGAAACCAACCCACTATTGGATGGAAGAGGATGTAGGACCATCATTTGATCTTCTATAAGTACCATAGTTTCCTCATATGTTGTGGAAGGCCCTCTCAAAATGAGGTCTCTTCCCACTCTATTTGAATGTATATCCCACACACCCAAAACAAAATATTACGCCTCCATCCCAAAATTAAAATAATATCACCTCATCTTGAAGCAAAAGTGACCCTAAAAGAATGTTATTTTATCCATCCAAAAGATAATATCAAAACTCGTGATATAAAAAATAAAGAAAATAGTCATTGTTCCCAAATCCCCACTGTAATATGAAACATATTATTCATCATTAAATATGATCCAATCTATTTATAAGAGGTTTATTATGTGTAAATATTTTTGAATAAAAATTTATAGCCAACCCTAAACTGGTTATCACATGAGTAGATATAATAAATTAGACACTCTTGTGTCAAACAAAGGAAAAAAATGCATTAATGCATTCATAACCTCATGTCCCATAGGGGAAGGAAACTTTAATCTTCCATCTATAACCTAGTAAAAATCATATAACCCAATTTACTAAAATAATTATCCCTTACCCTGTGATTGATGACTCACATGAGGAACAAACCCCTAAGGTTTCGATGAATAATTTTTCCCCTTATTCCCTCATAAAGATATGTAGAATTAAATTATAAAATAAAAATTGATATATGTAATTGGTAATCATAAAAAATTTCTTAAAGAATCTATATATTCTGATACTCTACATAAACCCTCTTAATTATCCCTTGGATAGAAGTGATACATGTGTTCATTCCTTCCACATGCATGAAATTACATTAGTTGAGTTTGTAATGTTCCACAGAAATGATCTATCATCTATTACCAATATCACATAAGGGGAAACCATTTTATACAAGGGATATTTAAAAGACAATAATAAAAAAACTATCTCTTAACACTCTAGCACATCGCATCTAATCCCCACATATTAAGACGAGAAATGTGATCCACTAGATCCACTAAAAAGGAAAAAAACAGGTCCACAAAAGACAAAAAGATTTTCTATTCCACTATACTCCACTAGTAACCTCTCAATATTATGTACATTATAAAAAATATAAATATTATAGTTTATGATGAACATTCAAACCAGGAACCTCACATCCCTTTAATGACATATCTCATAACTTATGGATCTTGGGGAATCCTTCCAATCCAATTAGGGAGAAAAATTTTGCATCTCTATGAAAATTGTATGTAAAGTTATTCATAGATATAATCTCCTAAAATAAATCCATAAAATAATATAATAATACAATAATCCATGTATAAATGTAAAATACCCAAATAATAGGTCCTTAATGGAATCACATGACATCCTGTGATTCTTTAGGAATAAACCATAACATCCCACCAATTGTTGGTATATAGGCCGCTAATTTCATAAAACACTCGTCATGTGTCTGTACCATGTGAAATAAACACTTAATAACCTAAATATATTCTTAAATATTTATTGTACAACCCACCGATTGGATAACCAGTGGATGAAATATCAGGATGTCCACAATAAAGTCATGCATTTTTGTTGCACCCTAATGCACACCTCTATCTCAAATTGATATGATATAAAAACCCTTAGTTCAAGAAGAACCACAACACAAACTAATGTATCAGCCTCAAGATAATTCCCATCTCTATTTTTTGAATATCAATTTGATTTACAGGAGTGTTCCAAACTTCATAAACATCCTCAGTCTTGTCTCTAGGTGATACGACTGGATGTTGTCAATTAAAAGTTTTTGTTTTAAGTTTCAAAATTAAACTAGGATAAAACTTTTAATATCTAAAATATAAATTGAAATCAATAATTTTATAGGTACAAACATATACAATAATTACTCGAGATACACTCTATGGTCTTCCCACAAAAATATAGACATCTGAAATCACTACCCACCCTAGGCTTAAACCCATACCATGGGAACTACCATCCTAGACATAAACAGATTTAAAAAAACAATCAATATGATTAGGTTAATTTCAGTAGAATTAAACTATAATGTAGATGATAAAATAGAAAATATATTATTTTTGGTACATAATTAATTTCAATCAACATTAGTGACATACAAATAGGTGAATGAAAATTATTGTCACATGCTAATTCATGATGAATGAACCACCACACTCTCACTAAAATAAGAAATAAAAAAATACGGTAAAATCTTATGCCACAATATCAATTGAAGAAAATTTTGAAACAATATCAACCCAACCAATAAAATCCACCCCACCTCTATAGAAATTCAAAGGTTCAGTAAACATTTGTTGAAGACTCAAGCATAGCCTCCCACTTGAGTTATAAACATCCTATCAACAATCGACCATTAAATAAATATAAATTCAAATTAAATGGGAAAAATTCCATTTTGA
The DNA here is from genome assembly GCA_963277665.1 of Viscum album. NCBI lineage: Eukaryota > Viridiplantae > Streptophyta > Magnoliopsida > Santalales > Viscaceae > Viscum > Viscum album. The sequence continues at coordinate 414,223,149 of OY728132.1, forward strand.
GTGCCCCATATTGGAAAATAAGATTTGAGCTTGAGTGGAACCTGACATTATGTATGACTCCCCATTTACATGATATTTTGAATAAGTTTTGGGGTTCAATTCCTATCATGGAGAGAAAATTATTGTGTAATTAATAACTGTAAATAATACCAATTGAGACAAATAAAAAATAGAATAAAAAATGTGAAATTATTGTTAAATTCATCTATACAAAAAAGAAAACATTCTATAACAATAGAAGAAAAAAGTTGTGATCCTCCAAATATACACTAACAAACCTGGGAATATAATAACATACAAGACATATTTACTTTAATCCCATCTATAATATCCAATATACAATAATATATAATTATAAAATAAATAATTGTTATTGGATTTGTTACATCTCAATAACCATTTCATATTTACAGCTTTAGATAATTATAACAAAATCATAAAAAATAAATCTCATATCTTAATCAACTAATGGAAAATTTTCACTATATAAAAAACTAAATAATAAATTACAGGTCTTCATAATCTCCCATAAATTATTCCACATTTTATATCCATGTAAAAATTACCTGTGTAATACTTTTCTTAACAATCTATAGAAATGGAAACATAAAAGGGCTGTTCTTAATCTATCATTAAGAGAAAAGACACAACTAAAGCAGTTATGGCATAAACTTGGAATTTTTTTATATGAGTAGGTAAACAACATGAAGCTATATTCATATAGAAACTGTGATCATTAAGTATTAATAAAAATAAAGGAATACATAGATATCGATAATATTGATATCATTCCAATGAAATATATAATTTTTGACCTCGATAACATGTCATCAAGGCCTTTTTCCAAGACTTTTACTAGTCATATGGACCACTTTCAAGACAAAATTATCAAGATTGTCAGAAAACAACAAATACTCAAAGATTTTTTGTATCATGATACCTATTTATATTCAAGGGGATATATTATTCTATGCCCCACTCATCACCTAATTATTTCAAATTTTATACCATTCCTTAATGATCCATTGCCAAAAACAATTCATATACATATAATGAAGCATTAAAAATATTAAATCATCATGAACCTATGTTAGAATCCATTTATGATCAATAATTTCAATGATTTCCCCCTATCAATTAAGGGATAAAATGATCACAACCCATCCTATGAAAAAGGTATACAGTCATCCAATACATTTCCAACCTTCTAGTAATCACCGTGTACCAACTAGGTCCCAGTGACAGCACGAACACCCCACTTTTAACATGGTTGTCAGTCCCATTCCCTCCAAGTACCAACAGTTTCCCCATAGACATGTGGTCCCCCACCATATGGCCCCCACATGCCCGAACGGGTCATATTACTAATGATTATTCCCATAGAACAACACAAATCCTTACTAGTGTGATTTTTTTCCTCACTCACAAAAAACCAACGAATCTTCCCAGAAGGCCACCCGTCTTGATCAATACTCCCGGCCAAGAAAGCTAAAATTTGGAGTTATAATTAGATAGGCTTTCAAAAAGGAAGGTGTACCTTGTGGACATGACTCATATAATCTATTCATTTAACCATTTATCATTCAGGGGTGTTACACAACGACAATAGAATAAAAATATTCAGTTTACAAATACTTTTCCCCATGTCAATAAAGCGGATAACATGGGCATAATCCATAAAAAGGAATAAGGTTGATTGTGAAATAATAAACAATCCATTTTATAATAATATTCCACATTGGAATAAAAAATATACATAACACTGATAGATTCCAACATATAAATTGAATATCATTAATTTAAGGTGAATATCATCTATTCTAAAATAACTAAAATTCCATGTTCACGCAATAATGATAAATTGGTACACAACTATTAAATACTATAATAACTTGATAATAATCCATACAAAGAAAGAATGTTGATGGTTTAAAAATAATGCATACCAATAATTTAGAAATATTTTTTAGAAGGATATCAGAGTATAAATTTATATCCAATTAAAATAATGATTTAATAACACATAACATAATAAAAAGGAATAATGAACCACACATTTAGTAAATAAGTTCAAATCATGATCAAAACCCAATGAATAAAAATTATGCTACAAAAAATCCTTACACATAGGAAAAATTAATCAATATCCACATGAATAAGGTGACATGATTTTCCTAGAAAATCCCCTGAAATAAAAATCGTATGATAAAAAAAATTCATTCTCATTAAATTAATCTTATAAATTTTTCTTACAGTAAGAACATATTACATGATAAGGAATTGGAATTGAGACGTAAAAAACAGTTATCGCTTTTGAAACATTCAGATCAAAAACCCTTTAAAGAGGGTGATTTAAATTTAAATTAAAATACATTGATTAATATATGATTCATGATATGATATCTCAAGTAGGTAGTGTATAAAACCTAAATAAATGAAATTGGGTAAATAATACCAATCCATAATGACAGAGTGGAGTTTTTAGTGAAAACCAATTACCTTGGGACAATTCCCTATGAAATTAATCAAAAATTCCGCAATAATTAAATTAAGTTATTTTAATAAATACCGTAGAACCTTATTCATGTCAATAAAAATTTGTCAATCACAATTATATTTGTTGTGTATATATATATTAGTGATTTTTTACCTATTCTCAATATCGGGTGTAAGTAATCCGTTATCACTTTAAATTAATTATTAAATTATATGTTGGTATCAATAATTTTTCCAAATTACATCACTATTGAATTTTCTATGTTATTGTAATATATTTTACTTGATATTTTGTATATTCATAATTTTTTTCATGTATTTTTGATTATGAACCATAAAGATGAAATTAAGGATGATAATGCTTCGATAATTCTTAAGGAATCAAAGTTTTTTACTTTATTAATGAGTTAAATTTTTATATAAAATTAATATAAAAAAATTATTCAAATATTTATATCATATTACATTAGTAAATAATTTCTCATTGTCATCCGTGAAATAAATTTATAGTATTATTCATATAGGTGGTTAAACCGACCCAAACTTGTACCTACCATGATTAATGGATGATTATGAGATTGTTTAGTTGTAATATCATTTTAAAACACAAATAATGATCATTTTTAAAGTATATTATTTTTAAAGGGTGTAATTTAAAATAATAATAATAGGAATAATATTTAGATAATACCATACATAGAAAATAAGATAATTTTTTCATTAATTCCCTTGTTTGAAATGATTGAAATAACGATAATCGTTTGTTTATAATTCCATTAATAGGTTGTAAATTTTCATTATATCTCACTAAGGATTTAATAAATACAACAGTTTCTCATTTAATCATACTAGTACCTATAAATTATGGGTGGAGAAGAAAAATGTAATTCATTGCTCATAGTGGTGATTTTCTGCACATATACACAGAAAATGATTTAATTTTTATTAATGGAAGGGATAAATGAATAGAAAATGATAATAACCATAATATAGTTACATTAAAGTACATAAATGACACAATGAAAATTATATTAGTGTTTGTAGAAAAAAATTCATAGAAGTTAATCATTATGAAAATCAAAGTAGTTGATAATACTCAACGTGTGAATATGAATTTTTAATGGAATTATCCTACAAACTAAAGGTCTTATAATAACTAATTATGACCCAAATAATTCTTACATGGTAAAGGGTTCTATGAATTATAATTTTCAATAATTTAAGAGAGAAAATATAATCTATGGTGGGTCTTGAAGTGATAGAAGTTTTACCCTTTTATAATTGAAGGGTTGGGTAGTTTTGGGAGCTACCTTAACATTTTTTATATTGTGATGATACTATTACAAGTTAAATTGATAAAAGATTTAAAAAATTAGATTTATGGTGATTTATGGTTTAAATTCACCTTAGACACACATTTCGAAGACAAATTGTTCAGTTTATGGAATTTTTCTTTAACAATATTATCTTTTTTCCATAAATTAATTTAACCATACAATTAATTTAAAACCTCAAAAGCAAATTTAAAAGATAAAATTTTTGACATTAATTTGAAAAAAAAAATAATACTTTTGATATATAATTTAGTGATAATTCTATATAATAAAATATATAAAGGTTTGAAATGTTTAATTTGAAATAAACACAGTAATTTCCTAAAAATGACTTATCTATAAATAATATTTTTTGATTAAAATTTATATATAATAAAAATTATATTTGATGCTGATTTTAGTGAAATAAATTGATTTATTAGAAATATATTAGAATTAATGAGGATCTAATGTAATTCTAAAACTGAATCTCCCTTGAAAATAAATGATTTAATGAAACGACTAAAATGATTTTTTATTAATCTAATGTTTTAATTAGTTATAAAAATGTCGGAAATAATATTTTTATGTTTGAAAAAAAAATGTAATAATTTAATTCCATTGATTTATATTGGATAAAAAAACGTTTTTTAATATTATAGATCATTGTCATATAATGATAAAGACATGTAATATACATGTTTCATGAAAACCATATTTTTCTACACAAAACACAATTTTTCAAAAAAATATTAAAAATTTATATGAAATAAAAATTGATATGAAAAATTTAGAAATTAATTTAATTTTATTAATATAAAATTTAAAAAATAATAAATTTAATTCCTTAATAAAATATAAAGGAAAATGAGAAACTATTTTAGTTGTAAAATGTAATATTGAAATATTAACTATTATAATAATTATTTCGTATCATTTACCAAATAAATTAGTGTTGAAAATTATAAATAACAAATATAATTTATCATCAATCATAGGATTATTTTAATTGAAATCTATATTGCATAGAAATGTTTTTTTAGAAAAAAAACATTCTAGTCAATAAAAGATGTTATGACTAATAGTAGCAATAGTATTTGGATTTAATTTATATTAAAGTACTATTTATTTTCATTAAATATATATTTCGTAATGTAGTTACTCTTATTCATTTAGTATAACGTACCAAATTGGTTTTAATGGTCATACTTTAACATATATATTTTATATAAATAGATCACATCTTTTTAAGTTCGATGATGAGTTTGAAGTAAGCTATCAAACCAATTGACTAATATAAAGTTAGTAATATATTATGATATCATGGCATTCATTATCCACTCATAAATTAATGAAATCACCATAATTTTGATTTTGAAATTTTTGGATGGTATTCTTAACTTATTCATGATTTGAGGTGTAACATCTAATATGACATCTACCATACTTTTTTACGCTATATGAATTAAATTTATCCTTATTCAAAATATATTAATCATTTTGAAAAATAAAATATCATACTATTTATTTAAACTAATCATATAAAGTCCATGAAATACGTTTCTTAATAGCATTTGGATCGCCCAGACATTAAACCACAATGAGATTATATATTATTCCCACAATTAAATCTATCTTTTCTCCACAAATGTATTGATAACATGTTCATAATGTCCTAAATGAATCAATATATTTTATATTCCTATAAAATAGATAAAATTCCTAAAATATATCAGGGATTATTATTTTCTACAAATCAATAATAATTTCAAAAACAATAATACTCAATTTTATCCAAATCAATCAACCCTTTTTTAGGTCTTGATTGTGTGTATCCTAGAACTAAGAGTTTTGGAACCCTAAATCATGTATTATTTATTAGTTGTCCAAAAAATGTAATGTTGATATAAAAAATATTTTAATTGTTATTTATTCCATTTAATATATATTTTCAAACCTTTAGTGTATATCCCCCAAAGAAAAATTCATAGATATATCAAATAATACACATAACCTTTAGATTAAACAAGACTATAATCATTAAAAATCATTGTGTAGAGAAAATAGATAGGAATATGAAGAATTAATTTAATTTATGACATCAAGATCTCTACTTTAGAGAAGACTAGGAAAATAATCTTCATTCCATCTAAATATGAATATAATAAAATCCATGAATATTTACACATTCACCCATATTCACATATTGGACACAGTTATTCCATGATACATACCTTCGTCAACTTTATCATTATGTTTCTGTTTAAACCAAATTATAATTCTAATACAATTATAGAAATAAAAAAATACTAATATAAAAGAATTGAATCCAAATATTTATTTCCTTTTTATACATATTTTTTAAACATAAGATACTTATTTATCAACCTATAAATACCTCATTCAATACTTAGTTATCCATGGTAATTTTTATATTAGTTTTACTAACCTAATATATTTATATCATTATTAAATCCTACAAAATGGGTATGAAGGAGAATGTGATTAACCAATGTAAATTCCTTGGTATTTTCTATCCAAGTGTATATTATTAGTCCCATTCACCATGAACCTGAGATATGATTTAGTCATAACTCAATCAACCCTTTTCATAGTGATTACCATTAGATACATCTATGACAAAATTGAATCCACTTTTTATTGTCCATAAATGGATGTACCTCAATAAAAAAATGAAAATTATCCACTTTACCAAAACATCATGATATTATCCAATACTTAGTCTTTTTCCTCGATGTTTCACTAATGTTCTATAATCATAATACCTAAAAAAAATTATATAAAAAATCATGATTTGTGTGATCAATTAGAGGAGGGACGATCGAATCAATGATCTTATCATTTAATGTTTTCATACTTAATAATCAACATTTTCATCGAATTAGTGGGATACATGTCAATTTGATTGAATAAAATCAAGAAAAACCATAAGAAAAAGGTATATCTAAGGTCTATAACTCAATAACAGTACCAAGTCCTTGACATGGTTTCGATGCAATATAATATAAAAACTCACAAAAAAACAATCCTTTGAACATTGTTATAAACAGAAGGGAGTATAGTTTCATTTGTGAAGTACTATAGTCATTTAAAAGTGAATACAGTCCTTTCCAAGCTGAATGATTTAAAAAAGTTTTTATAATCTATAATATCGTTCACCAGTAGGATTAAGTATGTTTCCACCTTGTTTTTTTATCATTACTCACACTATATTATCATGAAATAATTTATTATTATACTTACTTGTTAAATAATAGTAAGAAATATCCGTATTCAATCAGACAGAATCTCATATGATGGGTTCATCTAGTATACATCATCGATGTTAGTTTAGTATATTACATTTTATATTCATCCGATATAATCCATATGGCTCCTTCATGTATAATAATAAAACATCTAATGCGTTTTTAATTTGACCACCTTTACATAATATCCATCAAATTCCACCTGATATAAAACCCTATATTGTATCTTTTGACTAATAACTATTCCTAATGTCTATTTGCTGAAATTTGAAATTATTCATATAATCACTTCTATATACCATTCATCTAATTCCAACTGATTAAAAGACTCTATTATATATCATTTAGAACAATATTTTTTATAATGATTATCCCATCAAAATTTCAATTCTTGAAAACTTCACTAATGTTTCATAAATTTCTCCCAACACCTTAATGAACAAACCACTTTTATATATTCATAACACCAATGATGATTTAGGGAAACTCTTAGAAAATATTTGAAACATCCCACTCAAACCTTTAATGAATATCTTTCAAAATCACCATTCCTTTGGCCACATTCAATTCGCCTAAAATATTCGATCTATTACTAAGACTTGATGTCAAAATTATTTATCAAATGTATTTACGACTTGGTGAGAATCATATACAATTCCTTCTTAATACTTGGGATGTTAAATTACTAGCTTTGCATTATCACATTTGATAACATTAATAATTCTTCAAAAAGTAATTTGATTCTGTATAAGTTTATACCAGTCATTTGTATGGTATATCATTATAATGATTCTTTTGATCGATGTGTTCCAATAAAACATCCAAAAAATTTATCTAAATTATTTTTATAGACACTTCCACTAATAAATGAAATGAATCAGAACTCCTTGATGGATGCCTTCATACACTAATCCTCTAATAGAAAAACATCATATAGAATCAGATGTCTGAATAATTCTACCTAAATCTTCTATCTGAAGACCCATAAACATCTGTTTTGATATTCCTATAACAACATTACACAACGAGTTCATATTATTCTACCTGATAAACATTTTTCATATGTAATCATAATTCAATAATAAAAATAGTTTATCTGATGGATTTAGAATTATAACAATGGTAGAGATCATCTAATGTTATTTTTTTAATGAATTTTTTTGTGAATTCACTTTATACTTCAAAAATTTTCTTTTAATAAATTATATTTAAAAATTATTGAATAATAATAATTCATACCACCAAAACTCCATAAATTCATAGGCAACAAACATAAAATTCATATATCCACACAAACGTATCTTCAAAATGATTATACAATAACTCTTCCTTTTTTACATGGGAGAAAATAATGAAAATTGATCTATTGATATAATGGTTGGAAGATAAAGAAAATACAACTTCACCAAAATAATTCATTGAACACTATTTAAAATTGACTATATAAGAATGATATGATAATAATTCCGACACACACTTAGTATAATCACTTTTGATCAGCAATTTTCATTCAAGAGACTCATTCTGATAATCTCTAAATAAAAATATTCATTGGTACATCATTTTTTTTGAAATAATAACAAATTAATGTGATTTAGGTTATAAAACAGTAAAAAAACTATTGAGTAAACCTTATTTAATCACAAAAACCCTAATAGAAATATTCTAATTACCATATCATCTAAAAATATTACCAAAATTCGTGGTCCAAACAACTTCCCCTTTGGATTTTATTATTGACCAATGAACATAATTCACTAAAACATTATAAACCAACCAAAAAATTACTTATCAAAAAATTACATACCTATGTGATAAAACAAGATGATATAAAGAATAATTATTTATGAAATTTAACATCGTATATATATACAAAATTAATAATGAAACATTTCTTATAAACTTCATAAACATTTCCTTTCAGTGGTAAATTTAATCACAAAAAAATCACCAACCTGATAAATTTTTCCTATGTCCACTATTAAAAGATATTAAAATAGTTCAGAGAAACTCGACCCATTACCTACCCCTTTTAGAAACATCCCCCAAAATATTTGATCTTCTTTAATATGAGTTTAATAACATATAAATAGATAGATATAAGTTTTAAATTTTCCGTCCATTTGACAACACTATCCAATGACAATATAATTTTGGGGACAATTAACATACCTTATCCTTGAATATAGGGAGGTTGAACTCCCATGATCAACACGAGAATATTAAATTTCTCCTTATGAAATGGTTTACTATAGATATTTATAACTTGTTTAATTGATTGAACATGATCTTGATTTTTTCATTTACATCCACAATATCTTTATTGAAGTGATATTTAATATCAATTTTCTTCGATAAGAAATTTTCCACTGTTTTATTTGTGAGATTTATATTATTTTTGTTATTACAACACAATATAAGAGAAAACATAACACCAAAAAACAAGTCATACAATTACGTAGTCATTTAAAGAATTTATGTTCAAGATTCATTAAGGGATACAAAAATATATTATCTAGTTATGAGAGTTATAATTTTTTCCTCCCTATATTAAAACTCGCAATTTTTTTTAAAAACAATATATGTGGATATTTCATCATCAAAATGACATTCTCAATCTACGTATGTAGAATTAACTAGATCAATCATTCCTTAGTTTTCATATTTTATACAAAATCAATTATACCTTTGATACATCTTAGAATTATTTTTCATCTAACAAAAATTAGACTATTTTGGAGAACTTTTATATTTTAACACAAAATAACAAAATACTCAATATCTGGACTTGTAGCCATTAGATATAAAAAATTTCTTACCAAATTTATAAAATCATTAGGATCTATCTCCATTTATTTCTCATAATTCTTCTATATAGATCCCACTATGATGGGTGTAGAATTTGGTTTTGAATCATCCATTGAAAACATACTCATATGTTCCTTAGCATACCACTCATGAGATTAAAAAATATAATTCTTTTATAAAAGGTTGTAAGGAAATTAATTTTTTCTTTTCTCTTAGAATGTACATTGAAAATAAAATCTTCATATCCTTGTGAAACTTTACACACGTTTCCCCGTCATTCCCAATAAATATAATTTCATCAACATGTGAAAATTAAAATGAAAGAATCCTATTTATTTTATTTTATATAGTTGTTAATATTAACTCTTCCATTCAGAGATTTTGACTTCCATAAGTAAGTATCCATTTTAGAATACTGATGTCTAAATAATTTCTTCAACCCATACAAATAATTCATTATTTGTTACTCATAAAATTATTCATTCTAAAGAAAAAATCCACATAGATGTTTAATATAAACATCTTCATCAATTTTTCTATTGAAAAAACTAATATTATATCCATATAGAAAATATTATATCTATGGTGTCTAGAAAAATATATAAATATTCAAATATTTTATAATCATTCCACTGTAGAAAGGTCTCATCAAAGTTAGCTAATCCAAAATTTGAGTAACCTTTAAAAAATAGTGCTTTATTATTTCTTATCAATTCACCATTTTCATTCGACATGTTTTAGAAAACCTATAATTTTACAATCACATTATTATTATTTAATAAATAAGATCACATGTATAATTTTCTTAAAATCTACATATATCTTTTTTCTTGGAATTTCCCAACACTAGATGGTCTATAAAATCATTAACATTATTTGGATAAACCCATGATTATAATTATATATGTGATATTATCTTTGATGTTTTTATGATTCAAATCTATTTTCCATGATCTCTAGTGAAATTTAACATTTACACGTGTTTCCTTAACCTAGGATGATACTACCATACATGTTCTTCATCACTTGAGATAACTGAGTCGTAGTCTTCATCTTCAAAATAATTATCATTATTAGTATTTTTAAGAACATTTCATCTTTGTTCAATTACAACCACATCATCTTTACTTTCTATCATATATGAAATTAGATATTAATATTACTTATCAAAATGTTGAATAATTTTCACATATTTGAGTCATTAATATTTCATGTGTTTTAGTTTTAGCACTTGTATCATCTAATATTAGTGGAGGTTCCAAGAATTATTCTTTCATCACCTCTTAGATCAAATATCCATTGATTTTTACATAGTATTATATTAATTAATTGACTTCTAGACACCGTTTAATATTTCAAACATGAAGTTTCATTGTAAATCATATTTTAAGGAATAATCTCATATTTTTTTCAATAGAAACATCAATTTTGAATAGAAACTACTATTTTGACATCCTTTCTCCAAATGTATCATTAATTATAATGTTTGGTCAACATTATTCATACCATCACATACAAAATTTAATTTCCTGTTTCATCATTGCCATTATTCAATGGAGTGTATGGTGAACTAAATTCATAATGAATTCTATTGATTTCTAGATAACATGTAACATAAAAATCTTATATTTATCACCATTATTAGTTTGAGTCTTCCATATAAAATATCAAAACTATTTTCATCACGTTACAAGGAACTCTTAAATATTTTATGATATTATAAATTATTTTTTTAAAAAATAATACATATAATATGAGTGAACTAAAAAATAAAGTACTTATCTTGGGTTTTTCATTTGATTTTCATGAGGCCAAAAATTTAAGAATTTATCATCTCCAAGAGGTGAGTTGAATGTATCTCTATATTCATATGTGCTATGTTTATAATAATACATTTCTTATCATATAGAAAAACAATTATATATTTTTATTTTCATGAAATGAATAAAAAAATTCCCTCATTATTAGCATTCTCATAATCTTATAACTCACATGCCCAAAACTGTTATTCCATAGATTGTTTTCTTCCTTCATTTTGAGATTAAATTAACTCTATGCAATCACAAACATGAAAAATGTTTTCCTTAGTTCATTTACCTCTTGTAATAACATTCCCATATTCTGGTAGTTTAACAAAAAAATCATCAATTAATAAAAAATCATTGTTACCATCATAAACAAGTTATAAAACACTCAGAAAATTGTATTTCATCACATAACAAACAATGGAATTATGGATTTTAACATTTCTTCAAAATGATAGTTGATCTAAATCCTTTGATTTTGATGCAATCATAATCTCTAATGTAATTGTCCCTTCACAGTAATATTCATCATTATTAAACAACATAAAATCATTTTTATTGGGTGAATAACACCCACTATCCACTATCAAATATCATTATTCTATAGTAAATTTGAGATGTATTTCATTAATTAAGGGTTTTTTGTTCTTTTTTATTCCTTCCATTGTAATTTTTGGTAACATTTGAAAAATAATTTTATGTGATGGTATCATGATGAGACATTATTATGCATTCTATCATGGCTGATCACATCATTCAAAAATGGTTTACAATGGTTGAAATTTATATTCAATCATCAAACCAACATTCTCAAGTTGTCTGTTTTGAGTGGGATGACTCCCCATAAAATTCTACCTTTAATTTCTCCTGGATTCTCAATTGAACTGAAATTTAAACTAATACATCTTATTGATATTCCAAAACACACCACAATACAATGATTTTCTATAAAATTCATATTTAGTTTCGTAACATTCATACTGTCTTGATTTGGATACCTAAATTCTATAAGTTTTATTACCATTCAACTTGAATTTTTATTGAGCTCCAATGTTTCGGTAACCTTATGAAATCTATTTATTCTTATTTGAGTTATTATCTAACTTATCAAGATATATAATTGTAGAATATTTTGGTTCCAACTATGAATCATTTTAAATTTAAGGATTTTTATCTCTAGTTATTCTGTTGACATATAGGGTGTTCTTGACTAGATTTATCTTATTAAATTATTCATCCAAATTATAAATATTTCAAGTTAATTTATGTTTATCCATTGTGGTTTGTACATAAAATAACTTCCACTATCCCCTACAACTATGTTATTGAAATTTTTAATTCCCTATTTAGATTTAATTTGTAGTCATGAAATAAAATTCAAATATATCATTTACCTTTATCTTTTGTTCAAGATTGATTTTGAGGTTCTTATTTTTATCAGGTAACTTCTTTAGATAATAAATCATTTTAAGAGACATGGATTTTACTTTAAGAAATTTTTGATTATTTTCTAAAATATATTACATCATGAACTTCTTATTCTATTTCTCAAGTATAATTCTTTTATGATGTATAATTTAAAATATATTTTAGAAGTGTACTTCATTAGAGTCTCTTATTATTATCAATTATAAGTACTGCTTTTTAACTAGGGTTATTTCATTATTCATTTTAAAATAAAATAATTTTCAACAGCCTCATCACTAGAGTTTTTATTATTTTTATCAATGTGAATATCCTCCTCAAACATATAAAAAAAATTTCTTTTTATATTTATAAATGTTCTTAGGTTTTTCTTTTATTTGGGACTTGGATTTTTTTGCCATATTTTTTAGATATCATCTCATCTTTCTTTAGTATTCATCACTATCATTATCTTGATTTTGTCTTGGAAAATTTGTACTAAAATTTACGATATCCCTAACAACAAAAAAATTTATATGTAACTATCCTTTGACTATTTTCACCTATCAATAAATAAATGACATTAATCTATCAAATTTTTTAGTAGCCTTGTATTTACTATTAGAGTGACTATTATGTTCCATTAGAATTTTCTTTTATGGAATACTTGAGAAACATTTATTGAATAACCATTTCATTGTTCTTGATAACCTTTTATATTCTCTTTTTTATGTGATGAAAGTTAAATGAATGTTATATATAGATTTATTTTCAATATCTCTATCATCCAGTGATGATACCTTTTTATTAAGTTTATCAGGAAGAATTCATAATATATTTTCTATAATGGTTAAATATCCATTATTTTCAGCTAAACATTTTATGGTTCTTACAGTGTTATTAAACCTTATTATAAAGTTACCCAAATATTCATCCACATCCTAATTAATATATTCTAACTCAATTATATATTTTTTTGTTTTCTTTATTTACCTTTTCATTTCCATCATATAATTTCATCAAATTGTCTAAGAATCATTTAGCCATTCCATTTTCATTAACTCAAACAAACATAGTTTCATAATGTGATGAAATTATAGCATTTTATTAATCACCCATAATTAAAAAATTTATAATAATAATCAAATATCAATGGAACACATTCATCATGAAGAGGGAAAAAATCTGTAGAAACATCATGCACATCATAACCAATAGTTGTTAGATAGGGAAACACTTTATCTTTCCATATATAATAGTTTTTCCCATTAAAGATATAAATCCCTTGGTTGTTAATATATTTATGAACATCCATAGATACTTAAATTTTCTTATGTATTCAGAAAAGAATCGACAAAGGAAACCTCCATAAAATAGCATTTGGAAGGGATGATTATAATTATTTTGATAACTGAGAGGGGATAGGGGTGAATCATTATTCACATATTATTTTATTTTTTCATATATACGAAACAAAATTAGTATTCTATTAGAGATATAAGACTATTCTAGAATGAAATAAATCATGAAAATCCTCAAGAATAATGGTATTTATAATTTTCCTTTATCAATAATAGTATAAAGTCCATGGAATGGTTTTAATGTATTCTTAGACCACACAAACATATCGTATCTAATACACTGAATGTGGTAATAATAATTATATAATACCATTTTAATTTTAATGAACTGTTTTTTAGCTACAGTTCTTTCTCTACTCCAATTGATTAATGATATAACAATGATTTTATACCAAAAATAACAACCTTCACCAATTGTCCTTAGTATGTTGTCACTCTTCTTTTTAAACATTCTTCACACTTTATTTGTTGAAATAAATTATTTTTCTTATCTTTTTTGAACATTAGTGAGTAAGACTATTCTTCATTCAGTTCGTAGTTCATATGATATATTTTTATGGTATACTATATTTTTAATCGATACTTGTTACTGTTTTTAAATTTTTATTTCAAAAATTAAAATTCATATTTGATATCATCATTTAAACAATATCTTTGAGTGAATGAGAATGTTTCGAAAAGATAAATTTTTAATGAAGTACTAAAAATTCTGGGTTTTATTATAAACAATAATTTCTTTTAATGTAATTAAAATCATCTAATATAATTTTATTTGTTTTTTAAAAATTAGTTATATTATATATTTATATATATTAATCCAATTTAAGTAATTTTATTCAATTTTATATTGAATTTGGATATAAAAACATTATAATCTTATGAAACTTTTATCCTTGGAGAACTACATTTTCATCGCATTAGTGAGATTCGCTTTAAATTATAATTAAAAAACAATGTGAAATGAATTTACAAAATTGTATTATATATTTGTAATAAAAACAATTTATATTATCTATAAGGTCTGCTAAATTTTTTTCCAATATAATTATAGAAATAAAAAAAATCAACGGTTAAGTTTACAATTAGTTTAACAAGGGTTAATCTAAAAAGTTAAGGGGTAAAATTTCATTGAAATTTTAACAAAACCAATTTTAAGAAAATATTTAATAGTTATAACTCATAATGTTATTTAATTTACCTTTTTTAGATTTTTTAATGCGGAAAAATGTGGGTATACATTTTTTTCTATAAAAAAGCAAGTGTGCCACTCCCTCACCAACTTAGGGCCACCCTCTCCCCTATCCTCTTCAAACATGTAAACCCATTTTCTGGGAACAAAACTACCCAAATAAACAAATAAATTACATACGCAAAAAATATATTCCTATTTGAAATTATAAATCCAATATGGAAAGTATTTAGGTTACTCCTAAAGAGTTTACCCCAAGAATTGGTAACGTTCTTCATTTGGCATTTTTATTTTATGTATTTATAAAACCCCTTCAAATATTACTTAACCATGATAATATAATAACCTCAGTATATTTCCTATACTAATAATTTTATTATAAAATGAGAATTACCTACATCTATCTTCCCTTCCATCAAATGAAAATGGTAAGGTCATTATTTTTTGTGGTATACTACATCCTCATGAACTGATGTGACACTTTTCTAATCAAAAAATCTCATTGTTGGTTATGAAAATGTATAGAATGTATATCTATAAAAATGTTAACAAAAATAAACATATTTTATTACTATATCACATATAGTTTCTTACATTATATTTCATGTGGGATATGATAACGTTGTCCATGTGAACAAAGGACTAATACCTCATAAGGTGATGTGATTGGGTTTTCAATGGCACATCTCATGGAAGGTAATTAGGGTAAATTGTGTGAATATATGTGATATATATAGAATATAAATGATTCAATAATTTTAATATAATATTAACCAGTATTCCATTTCATCCATCTTGAAAATGGAATAAATTTTCAATTGTAATTATGACCTACCTTCTCCATGAATGGTGTATTTCATTTCCAATATATAGATGTTATGAAATTATACAAATACTTATAAAATTAATTAATATGATATTTAAATAATGGATAAAATTATATAAATTATGGTAAAATTATCAGATTTAGTACTTCCAAAAAATAACTAATTAAAACATACATGAAAAACAAAGTAGTTATTACTATAAAGTTGATTTTAACAAACAATTGTTAAGAAACGAGTAATAAAAGGTCAAAAGTAAATAATATAAGGTATGATATATATATATATATATATGTATTATTTAAAATTATATTTATACCGAAATTATATTTATTATACAAGATTCCCTTTTTTATGAAGGAAACTGAGACTTATGATAAGATATTTATTGTCCCTCTATTTTTTTCTTAGAGACATATGCCATAATCACCACTCGTTTCCATGCTTTGGTGTATAAAATGAAACATTTAAATTTTATATAATGAAAATGAATGTATTTTGTGATCATTATCCTAAAATTATGTGTATTGGAATATCAATGTTAGGATATATGTTTCATGGCATTCCTGGTTTCAACATTACCAATGTGATAAGTGATTTTTGTCTCAATTTGTATTCATTTAGACATACATTATGTCATGATCCGATATTATATTATGAGGAGTATGAAAAACCCCATTGATATGAAATATGATGAATTTAATCATTATCATGATAATTTATGTTTCATTTAATGTTATTCTTCCCTGTGGATTACGATTCAAGGTTTCAAAGTTGGTAAAGGTATTTTGATACAATTTGATTTCTTATCGAGATTGTTTATATTTATACATAAAATGATGAAATTTTATGATATATATCTTATGAAACCATTTAATTTAATAAACAAATTGTTATTTATTGAGAGTGATGTTTCCCTTGATTTCCCACTCATTTTGTACTCTTTATTTCAGAAGAATGTATTTAAAGGAAACTGACATTATTTGTCACATCCATCTAAAACCATTTTTCTTAATTATCAATGTTTTTAAAAAATAATTATATATTTTTTTATAATTAAATCTAGGAACTTTTAAATCCATTATTGTCATTTTTTATTTTTTTAAATTTGTTAAAATGATTCTTGATTTTTTTTTATGACAAACCCCATATGGATTTCACTGAAAATGTGAAAGGACACATTATTATATAGAGTATGACATGAATGATATTTTATACCTTATTTACCGTTAAATATTTTAAATATTTACCAATATGACTCCTGGGAAAATGTTTGTATTTTTCTCTGGAATTGTTTCAAGTTATATTTGAAACTAATTCTTCATATAAGATGGAATCTATTTATGTTACTAATGATTTTAAAGGGAAAGGAATGAATGATACCATCCTTGTTATTTCCTATATATGGTTATTGTATATATTGATGGAATATTTTTGAAACCAATATATCTTTTATGGGTTATTATATAAAAAATAAATAAAATTCTAATGAATAAAATTTTCTTTATAGTGGTTATGATGTGATAATGTAATGAATGTGATATTATATTAGGGAACATATAAGTATGATTTTCATTGTGAGATTGGATGGACCTATATCTCCCACATATTAATTAGTTAAATATGTATATATCATTAGATTTAAATGTTTATAAATATTGGGCTTGATCCACCATGAGAAATTGGGGAGTGCAAATCCACTATGGGAAACTACTGCATCTGAATCCACAAAGGGAAATAGGTGACAAGTCCTTTTCTACAATATTGATAATCTTGGAAGATAATCATGAATTAATTTTTCTCCTATATATTTTTTGGTGCCACATTCATAAACATGATATTTTGGTCAATGATTGATTAATTATGTTTTCTTACTCTTACATGTCATGTTTTCTAATGATAATGTTTTTTTATATTACTCATTTTTTTAATTTTTTAAAGATTTGAAATGAAATTCATAAGTTAATCACATGTTCACATACACTTATTTTTATATTATTATTTTATATGTTCATAGTTTGATAAATTGTATGTTTATCTATACTATATATCAATTCTCAAATATTATTATGTTTTCATACCTCGGCTATGAAGAAATGATTAGGTATGGTATTCATAAGAGGATTAGTAAGTGTGAAGATCTTTTTGAGAGATATTGAATATATTTCATGACACAATAAGATTATGGTTATAGTGTAACATACAAAGTATGTAATGAATAATAGGTATTTTTATCTATTCCTATTAATTAATTAGATAGTGTTTTAGAGGCTTAAAATAAAAATAATTCCAATCTTAAGCATGGAATACACTAATATTTTTAAAACATTATTTTACTCCCTTTTAATGGAAAACCATTTTTAAATCGATATTTTGACAATTTTATAATCTATGTTTGTCAAAATAAACTTATTATTTATTATTGGGACCTCAAAATTTACATTGTGTGAATTTGTGGTATTTTTCCGATAAAGTTCATTTCTTAATGAAAAGTGAAAAATGTTGTATTTTAATTCAAAAACTCTTTTTAATCTAATTTATTTATATGATTAGATTATCTTTTGAATTGGTTTTAAAGTTAAATTAGAATATATTTTTACCATTTAATCCAATGTTGGTCATTGGAATCAATTTCACTTTCAAATTGGACTTAAACTAGTGTCAATCTTTTGATACTTATTGTTTCATAAAAACACGATATTTTTCATGACAGTGGGAATTAATTATTAAATTAATTATTCTAACTTATATGATTTGAATTTTGTGAAATAGAAATAATTTCTGAATTCATAATATCAAATATTTCTTAGGGTGATGTTTTGATATTTTTCTGAAAAACTTTAATTTTTGATGAATAGTAAAACCACTAAGTAGTAGTTAAAGAAACTGATTTTTCGTTTAAATGAAACTTTGCCACTTTTGTGATTATATTTTCAAAAATCCGACATACATGGTTGTAATTAAGAAGTAAAATGTGGTTTAATGAGATTAAATTAATTTTTTGGGGAATGGTAACTTTTAAGTTCTTAATCGCGATTAGAGGTAATTAGTGTAGTTTCAGGTAAAAATAATGTTTTAATAATATGAGATGAGCATGACACATGTCCTACCATCATTGGATGTACCATGGCCGACCAAGAAAATCCATGGGTCAGATTGGGGACCCCATGGAGCCACTTTAGTTGGGAAATGACATAAATATCTTTTTATTTAATGTTAAAGTAAAAATGACACAAACATGAGATGTTTTACTAACACAATTTTTACATGGGGTTATACAAGTCAGATTTTTGACTAAATATTCATTATAAAGATAAAACTATTTCCTAAATCATGATATTCTTTTATAATTTTTAGAGATTAAATATATTAAATTATTTATAACATCATGATGATGCAGCGATTACCTCATTATTAAAGGATTTAAATAAAATGAAAATATAATGTAAAATCTATGACCTAAACATGTCCAAAACATATTGTATGGGTATATTTCGAACCCTTATCAACTTATCCTAGAATTATATCAATGTGGGACCTCTTAAATCCTAATCTCATTTTAAAAAAAAAGTAACTTTTCTTTACTTTCAAAGAGTGCCCCTCCCCTCCTCTTATAAAAGGCCCCCACCTCCACCTCTTTACACTAACTTCAAAAGCCTTTGGCTCAGCCATCCCCTACCCATTTTGTCTCTCCATATCCCTCTATTACTCTTTGAAGCCTCAATTTGGGCATAAGTATTCCCAAGGAAGCCTTTGAGCTCAAACCAAAGGGAGTAACCCGATTTTAAGGCAATATCTTCACTTGAGTCCTTCTATTTTATTTTGCTTCTTCAACACCCTAAACTATTTTTATTCATTTCTTTTGTAACAACTCCAGTATATTTAATATACTAGTATTTTGTTATAAGAATTATTCGAGCTACACTTACACATACCTACATCTAATGGTTAAAGAACATACTGTTTCTGTGGATGGCGAATTTCTGCCTCCCGAAACGATGACTGTTCAACATTATTTTAACACCTTCAAAGGTGGCCATTAAGATGTCACTATATTTATATATGATATATAATATGTTTATGTTTTCCTTATGATTCTGTATTTTTCATTTATGGAATAACATTATGGCTTCCATTATGGGTATACGCGATATCATCATTTAAGAATGTGCAGACTACTACCCCCTCAAAGTGATTTGATTCGTAAATGCCATATGTGGGACGTATAAGGGATGTAATTAATGATTTTATATACGATATTATACTAGGATTATAATATACCATTATATAATTATTATTACATTCCTTAAAATACAAAATAGAAATGAAAGCAGCGTTCATGCGTACGTACGGCTTACCATCTCCATGAACGGTACATTTCATTTCTTATCCCCAAATGTAATGTACTATAATAAGTACATATATATAATGGATATATGTGATTTATGTTACATATAAATGATGAATATAATTCTGGAATTAAAATATACATAACTCTCATTAATTTTAATTCCATTAATATGACATAGAAATGAAAGTAGCGTTCATGCATATGTACGGCTTACCGTCTCCATGAACGGTGCTTTTAATTTCTTACCTCTAATCGTTATGTAATATTATAAATGCATGTATATACTGGATACATATGATATATATGATATCTACATCAGGAGTATAACTATGGATATAATGGATACATGAACAATTGGTAATTATAAAGAGTTTATTTTTAATTCAAGTACCAATGATCGTTAAAACGGCTGTTATTAACTTAAATAATCACATAGTGTTAATGATATGGTAATAAGTGATATAAAAGGAATAATGAACTTGCAAAAGGTTCTTAAGCATGTAGAAATTAACTCATGTTTATTATTCAGGATATTAAAGAATGATCGAGTCAAGTCGGACCCGAGGTATGGGACTTCGTCTCAATCTCCTTTCATTGAGGCATATTTTGTTTTATACACAACCTTCTTTTATACGGTGTATAAACCCCTTTGAATTTTGTGTTTATTAAAAAGAAATTTATTTATACGAAGGGTTTACTAAATGAAAAAATGGAATGTTTTTGTCGTACGTATGCGGCGACAACAACTTCTCCGCCGCCGTGACCATTATTTGAGTTTCGGCTTCCTCTACAAGCCATACCGTTTTTTAAAGAAGAATAAAGAGCCTGTATAACTTTTCTTTTATTTTGGTATTGAAAATGGGTTTCATAATGTTTTTATTATATCAATGTGTTGTATTGATATCTTGTTATTGAAATGTGGAAATGCTATGCTTCCTTTATGCATGTTTTATATGATACTATTATGTGATGGTTCTTGGGAATTGTTATGAAGACGGGTGGTTCCGTGATAAACTAAGTGCAGGTGAGCCCAATATAGCTCTCCAATGCATTGGATAACATGAAGGAGTGAAACTTTATGGTTTCTCCGAAGATATTTAGGGAATATACAGTGACGGGTATTCCAAACATAACCAAGAGGGTTACTCCCTACGTAAGAATGGTATGAATGCCTCAAGTTACCTTTATGTCTTTTGATTTATGTGATTTAATCATGATTTGATGATGTATATTAAAGTGCATATGTTTTATGGGTAAATTATGATTTCATTCTTATGTGTATATGTACCCATGTTTCCTTTCCATAATTTTTATATCCCTTACTGAGATTTTTATGCTCATCCCATGTTTTTGAAATGTTTTTCACAGGTCAAGGGAAAGGTACATGATATGATGATAGTGTCAAGGAAGTTTCAAGAAAGAATCCATGATTTATTTTAAATATGTTTCCATTTTTGGGAAAAATTAATACTATCTTTTATGTAACCACTTTGTTTAAATGTGGAATGTAATGCAAGTTTTATGTTATAATTCTCTAAAACTCTAAACCTGAAAAGATCCTCAAGGTGTAATCTTGTAATTACTCATGATTAAGTAAGGTTTAAGGCTGTGGCCTTATAGTTGGTATCAAATGTCAGTTTAAATAACTTTAGGAGTTAGAATTCTATTAAATTATTATCCAAAAATATTTTTTGAAATGATATAGCATTTGATGATTACCATGATTCTTCATCTAAGACATGTTTGCTCAGAATGGTTTTCCACAGAGGAAACAAGGAAGCAGTGCTAGGAAGGCATATAAAAGGAAATAACCTTTCGAATCAGCATCCTGAGATGGTTGGGATTGGAACTAAACAGTTTGTTGCAGTAATGGCGCAGTTGACTCAAGCGATAAATGGTGGTGGTATCCATGCATGAGATCAGCCAGATCAACCATAGAGAAACATGTTAGTGGTGGAACATTTCATGAGATAACATCCCCCATCATTCAGAGGATCATCTGACCCTGTTCTAGCTGATGGGTGGATTAAATCACTAGAGAATATTATCGTTGTCATGGGGTGTTCAGACAATCAAAAGGTTAGTATTTCTATTTACCGTTTGGAGGGTGAAGCAGATCAGTGGTGGTCAATGGTAAAAAATACCAGGGACGCTGATGAGATTGATGCTCTCGACTAGGATGAATTTAAAGGTGTGTTTCTTGAGAAGTATTTTCCTAAGGCTGTTCGACTTAGGATGGAAAGGCAATTCTTGGAATTGAGGCCAGAGGAAGAATCAAAGGCTGCTTATGAAGAAACGTTCACTCGATTATCAAGGTATGCTCTAAATTTTATCTGAGACCTTTATAGTAAATCAATCATTTTTACTCAGGATTAAAGCCAAAATATCGAAGGGCTTTAGCTTCTCGTGAGTTTAAATGTTATGAAAATTTTGTTAAATGTGCTGAGAAGGTCAAAATGGAATTTTCCGATGATCAAGTGTTCTATAGAAACCAACAGAAGAAGAGAGTGAGGTGGAAATAGAAAGGAAAGAATTCTTCAAAAAAGTCTGATGGTAAGAAAACTAAGTTTCCAGTTTGTGATAAATGTGGTAAAAGGCATGCTGGGGAATGTCTTCTGAATTTTGGAAAGTGCTACCGATGTGGTAAGATGGGACATAAGGCTCGTGATTGCACTAAAAAGATCAAGGTGAAGGTAAGAATAAATTTGATTTACAGTTAGTTAAATTTTTTAAGTGCAATGAGATGAGTCACCATGCAAAAAAGTGTCCGACAATGAGCTTGAGTGATGGGAAGCAGTTAGACTACAAGCAGAAAGGGGTGGTGAAATCCTTTGCAACTACTTCAGCAGATGTCGGGTCATCCAATGAAGTTTTATCAGGTACTTTGATTTTTCAGATTATGCCAGTGTGTTGTTTGATTCGGGGTCTACCCATTCTTTCATCGCTGAAAACATTTCTAGTATAATGGGAATACCATTGTTTGTTTTTTCAGATTATGCCAGTGTGTTGTTTGATTCAGGGTCTACACATTCTTTCATCACTGAAAACTTTTCTAGTAAAATGGGAATACCATCCCAAGAAATGACTTTTGAACATGTGGTAAAAACACCTGGGGGAAATGTTGAGGCAAAACGAATTTATAAGAATCTTCATATCCTTATCCGTGGAAATAACCTACTTGCGAACCTTATTGTTTTACCTCTAGTAGAGTTTGATGTTATCCTGGGTATGGATTGGCTCTCTATTTACCATGCTTTGATTGACTTTACAACTAAGAAAGTTTCATTTCAGAAAGACTTTCAGTTTGTGTACAAGAATAAACCCTTACTGTAGATAACTTAACAAGAGGCCAAGAAACTTGTAAAAGATGGAAATGAATTTTACCTTCCACAAATCGTTGAAAAAAAAGGAACTGTTCAGATTAATGATTTTCCAGTGGTAAATGAGGATCCTGATGTTTTACCTGATGAGTTGCCTAGAATAATACCAGATCGGGAAGTTGAAATTACTGTCGACTTAGTTCGTAATGCTAATACAATTTCAAAACCCCCTTATCGAATTGCTCAAATTGAACTTTTAGAGTTGAAGGAGAAAATGAAAGGTTTATTAGAGAAAGATTTCATTCGACCTAGCACATCACCATGGGGTTATCCTGTTTTATTTTTTAAAATGAAAGGTGGTTAAATGAGACTTTTCATTGATTATAGAGCCTTGAAGAACATCACTGTTAAGAACAAATATCCTTTGCCTCATATCCATGATTTGTTTGACCAGCTCCAGGGAGCTCAGTATTTTTCAAAGATTGACTTGAGATCGGGGTACCATCAGCTGAAGGTAAAGGAAGCAGATGTTCCAAAGACTGCGTTTCATAAAAGATATGTCCATTATGAATTTGTAGTAATGCCTTTTGGGCAAACCAATACACCTGCTGTATTCATGGACATAATGAATAGAATTTTCCCTAACATCTTGGATAAGTTTGTGGTGGTTTTCATTGATGATATTTTGGTGTTTTCTAAAATTAAAGAGGTGCATTAAAGACATTTAAGGGTTATTTTGAAAACCTTAAAAGAAAAGAAACATTATGGGAAATTCAGAAAGTGTGATTTTTGGTTGCAACAAATTTCATTCCTTGGTCACATTGTTTCTAAAGAATGGATAACTATTGATCCTGCAAAAATAAAGGTTTTTGAAGAATGGCCAAGACCCAAAAATGTAACTGAGATTCGTAGAATCCTTGGTTTCTAAGGCTATTACAGAAGGTATGTTTAGAAATTTTTCACGGTTATCTAGTCCAATGACGAAGCTAACTCGAAAGGGTGTTTAGTGTATCTGGACAAAAGAATGTGATGATTGTTTTCAGGAATTGAAAAAAAGATTGGTTAATGATCCAGTTTTGGCACTTCTTTCCAGGAATGGTGAGTTTGTTATCTACAGTGATGCTTCATTGAAAGGACTTGGTTGTGTCCTAATGCAGAATTATTAGGTAATTTCTTATGCTTCACGACAGTTGAAAACTCATGAGGTAAATTACCCTACACATGATGTGGAATTAGCTACTATTTTTTTTTCTCTAAAAATTTGGAGGCATCATTTATATGGAGTAAAGTGTGAAATATATACTGATCACAAAAGATTAAAGTATATATTCACCCAGAATGAATTGAACATGAGACAGAGGAGATGGCTAGAATTAATCAATGATTATGATTGTACAATTAATTACCATCTGGGAAAAGAAAATAAAGTGGCTGATGCTTTGAGTCGAAAAAGTAATGCTTCATTAACAATGTTGCATTTGGAACGTGATCCTTTGGTTAAGGATTTGATGAAATTTGGCATAAAAGTTTTTGGTGCAGGGTGTTATTATTTTTTGTTTCAGGTATCAGTGAAATATTCTCTATCATACAGAATCAAGAAAGCACAGAATCAAGACAGTGAGTTGTAGAAAAAGGTACTGCTGGTTCAGAAGGGTAAGTTGCCTGAATTTATATTTGATAGTGATTGTGTTTTGAGATTTGAGAAGAGATTGTTTGTTCCTTTTGATTCACATTTGAAGAGAGATTTGTTATGTGAAGCTCATAGTTCTCCATTTTCAGTTCATCCTGGCAGTACTAAGATATACAGAGATCTGCGAGAGTATTACTGGTGGGATGGAATGGAAAGAGATATTGCTGATTTTACTGTGAAGTGTTTGACTTGTAAACAGGTTAAAGCAGAGCGGCAGTTACTGAAAGGGATGCTTCAACCTCTACCAGTGCTAGAGTGGAAATGGGAGAATATATCCATGGACTTTGTTGTGGGATTATCAAAGACATCTCGAGGTAATAATGAAATCTGGGTTATTATTGATCGCATGACTAAATCTGCTCATTTCCTTCCTATTCGAGATACTTTCACTCTAGATCAAATTTCTCGATTGTACCTTAAAGTGATAGTCAGGTTGCATGGAGTTCCTCTATCCATTGTATCCGATCGTGATCCCAGGTTTACTTCTAACTTTTGGAAGGGCCTTTAAAAATCATTGGGTACTGAATTATATTTTAGTACAGCTTTACATCCTCAATCAGATGGGCAATCAGAACGAACAATTCAGACCTTGGAGGATATGCTATGTTCTTGTTCGATGGATTATTCGGGAAGTTGGGACCAACATCTTTCTTTGGTTGAGTTTTTTTATAAAAACAGTTTTCATTCCATTATACAGATGGCACCATTTGAGGCGTTATATGGGAAGCAGTGTCAAACTATAGCTTTTTGGGATGAAGTGGGTGAAAGGAAGCTGATGGGACCAGAATTGGTGGAAGAGATGGCAGGAAAAGTTCAGCTGATACAGAAACACATGAGAACAGCTCGGAGAAGGCAGAAGAGTTATGCAGAGAACAGGAGGAAGGATCTCTCTTTTGAGGTAGGTGATCATGTTTTTCTCAAGGTTTCCCCATGGAAAAGTGTGATGCGATTTGGTAAGAAAGGAAAGATGAGTCTAAGGTTCATTGGACCATATGAAATTCTGGAGAGAGTTGGATCAGTTGCTTACCGAGTGGATTTACCTCCGAGTTTATCTCAGGTACACAATGTTTTTCATGTTTCAATGTTGAGAACGTATACGCCAGATCCATCTCATGTTTTGAGTCCAGAGGTAGTTCTGTTGGAAGAGAACCTATCTTATGAGGAACAACCACTCGAGATTCTTGACCACAGGGAGAAAGTGTTACAGATAATGGTGATTCATCAGTTAAAGGTTTTTTGGAAAAACCACATGATTGAAGAGGCAACATGGGAATCTGAAAATGCAATGAGGGATAAATACCCCAATTATTCGATAAGTAAATAAATTGTGGGGACACAATTTTCTAATGGGGGGAAGGATGTAACATCCCATGTAAGTAATGAATAATAGATATTTTTTATCTATGCCTATTAATTAATTAGATAGTGTTTTAGAGGCTTCAAATGAAAATAAATCCAATCTTAAGCATAGAATACACAAATATTTTTAAAAGATTCTTTTACTGCCTTTTAATGGAAAACCATTTTTTAAATCTATCTTTTGAAAATTTTATAAGATATGTTTGTCAAAATAAACAAATTATTTATGATTGGGACATAAAAATTTACATTGTTTAAATTTTTGGTATTTTTCCGATAAAGTTCATTTCTTAATGAATAGTGAAAAATGATGTATTTTAATTCAAAACCTCATTTTAATCTAATTTATTTATATGATAATATTATCTTTTGAATTGGTTTTAAAGTGAAATTAGAATATATTTTTACCATTTAATCCAATGGTGGTCATTGGAATGAATTTCACTTTGAAATTGGACTTAAACTAGTGTCAATCTTTTGATACATATTGTTTCATAAAAGCACGCCATTTGTCATGACAGCGGGAATTAATTTTTAAATTAATTAATGTAACTTATATGATTTGTATTTTGTAAAATATACATCATTTTTAATTAATAATATCAAGTATTTCTTAGGGTGATGTTTTGCTATTTTTCTGAAAAACTTCAATTTTTGATGAATAGTGAAACCACTAAGTAGTAGTTAAAGAAACTGATTTTTCATTTAAATGAAACATTGCCACTTTTGTGATTTGATTTTAAAAAATCAGACATACACTGTTGTCATTAAGAAGTAAAATGTGGTTTAATGAGATTAAAATAATTTTTTGGTGAATAGTAACTTTTATGTTCTTAATTGCAATTAGAGGTAATTAGTGTAGTTTAAGGTAAAAATAATGTTTTAATAATAAGAGATGAGCTTGACACATGTCCTACCTTCATTGGATGTGTCATCGCCGACCAATAAAATCCATGGGTCAAATTGGGGACCCTATGGAGCTACATTGTTTGGGAAATGACATAAATAACTTTTTATTTAATGTTAAAGTAAAAATGACACAAACATGAGATGTTTTACTAAAAAAAAATTTACATGGGGTTATAAAAGTCAGATTTTTGACTAAATATTCATTATAAACCTAAAACGATTTCCTACATAATGATATTTTTTTTATAATTTTTAGACATTAATATATTAAATTATTTATGACATCATGATGATGCAGCGATTACCTCACTAATAAAGGATTTAAATAAAATGAAAAGACAATGTAAAATCTATGACCTACACATGTCCAAAACCTATTGGATGGGTATATTTCAAAGCCTTATCACCTTATACTCAAATTATATCAATGTGGGACCTATTAAATTTGAATCTCATTTTAATATAAAGTAACTTTTCTTTACTTTCCAAGAGTGCCCCTCCTCTCCTCTTATAAAAGGCCCCCACCTCTACCTCTTTACCCACACTTCCAAAGCCTTTGGCTCAGGAAAACCCTGCCCATTTTGTCTCTCCACATCCCTCTTTTACTCTTTGAAGCCTCACATTGGGAACAAGTCTTCCCAAGGAAGCCTTTGAGCTCAACCCAAAGGGAGTTACCCGATTTTTAGGTAATGTCTTCACTTAAGTCCTTTCTTTTATTTTGCTTCTCCAACCACCTACGCCCTTTTTGTTCATTTAATTTGTAACAACTCCAGTATCTTCAATATACTAGGATTTTTTTACAGGAAGTATTCAAGCTACACTTACACACACCTACATCTAATGGTTAAATAACATACTGTTTCTGTGGATGGTGAATTTCTGCCTCCCGAAACGATGATTGTTCAACATTATTTTAACACCTTCAAAGGTGGCCATTAATATGTCACTATATTTATATATGATATATAATATGTTTATGTTTTCCTTAGGATTATGTGTTTTTCATTTATGGAATACCTTTATGGCTTCCATTATGGGTATACACGATATCTTCATTTAAGGAAGTGCGGACTACCGCCCCCTCAAAGTGATTTGATTCGTTAATGCCATATGTGTGACGTATAATGGATGTAATTAATGATTTTATATATGATATTATACTGGGATTATAATATACCATTATATCATTATCATTCCATTCCATAAAATACGAAATAGAAATGAATGCAGCGTTCATGCGTACGTACGGCTTATCGTCTCCATGAACGGTGCATTTCATTTCTTATCCCCAAATGTAATGTGCTATTATAAGTACATATATATAATGGATATATTTGATTTATGTTACATCTAAATGATGAATATAATTCTGGAATTGAAATATACATAACTCTCATTAATTTTAATTTCATTAATATGACATAGAAATGAAAGTAGCGTTCATGTGTGCATACGGCTTACCGTCTCCATGAATGGTGCATTTCATTTCATACCACTAAACATTATGTAATATTATAAATGCTTGTATATACTGGATATATACGATATATATTATATATACATCATGATTATAACTCTGGATATAATGGATACATGAACAACCGGTAATTATAAAGAGTTTATTTTTGACCCAAGTACCAATGATCGTTAAAACGTCTGTTATTAACATAAATAATTAAATAGTGTTCATGATATGGTAATAAGTGATATAAAAGGAATAATGAACTTGAAAAAGGTTCTTAAGCAAGTTGATATTAACTCAAGTTTATTATTCCAGAAATTAAAGAACGATCGAGTCAAGTCGGACCTGAGGTATGGGACTTCGTCTCAATCTCCTTTTATTGAGGCATATTTTGTTTTATACACAACCTTCTTTTATAAGGGGTATAAACCCCTTTGACTTTTGTGTTTATTAAAAAGGATTTTTTTTATACGAAGCGTTTACTAAATGACAAAAGGGAATGTTTTTGTCGTACGTATGCCGTGACAACAACTTCTCCGCCGTCGTGGCCATTATTTGAGTTTCGGCTTCCTCTACAGGCCATACCGTTTTTTTAAGGAAAAATAAATACCATGTTTAAATTTTCTTTTATTTTGGTATTAAATATGGTTTTCACAATGTTTTTATTATATCAATGTGTTGTATTGATATCTTGAGATTTAAATGTTGAAATGTTATGCTTCCTTTATGCTTGTTTTATGTGATACGATTATGTTTTGGTTCTTGGGCATTGTTATGAAGACTGCTGGTTCCGTGATAAACTAAGGGCGGGTGAGCCCGATATAGCTCTCCAATGCATTGGGTAACACGAAGGAGTGAAACGTTATGGTTTCTCTGAAGAGATTTATGGAATATACTGTGATGGGTATTCCAAACTTAACCAAGAGGGTTACTCCCTATGTAAGAATGTTATGAATGCCTCAAGTTACCTTTATGTCTTATGATTTCTATGATTCATTCATGATTTGATTAGGTATGTTAAAGTGCTTATGTTTTAGGGGTAAAGTATGATTTCATTATTATGTGTATATGTACCCATGTTTCCTTTCCATATTTTTTATATCCCTTACTGAGCTTTTTATGCTCGTCGCATGTTTTTGAAATGTTTTTCACAGGTCAAGGGAAAGGTACATGATATGATGATAGTTTCAAGTCAGTGTCAAGAATGAATCCATGTTTTATTTTAAATATGTTTCTATTGATGGTAAAAATGAATACTATCATTTATGTAACCACATTGTTTAAATGTGGAATGTAATGCAAGTTTTATGTTCTAATTCCCTAAAACTCTAAACCTGAAAAGCTCCTCAAGGTGTAATATTGTATTAACTCATGATTAAGTAAGGATTACGGCTGGGGCCTTATATATAGTCAGCAAATACAAAAAAAAATTATGATCCTAATGCAGGTGTCTATGAAATGAATTGAATATTCATCTAAAAATATGTGATAGTTTTGTATGAATGTCATGGGTCTCTATAGTTCATATCAAAGGAATGTAATAGTTAACCTTTGGAAGATATTCTGAGAAAAAATTATTGAGATCCCATGTTATATTTATATGGAAATCTCTATTGACATGTACAAGTAAATGTCAATGGATAAATCAATATAGTTTTTGAAAATGACCTGGAATTTTGGTAATTCATATTGAGAGGTGTCTTAAAGAAATTACCTCCATTTATATATAATATAAGTCAATGTAGATTTGGGAAATATGTATCTATGGTTCACAAATTTAAAAGTGAACATTTATATGGACTCAATCGTCACTTAGTTAAGGAAAATGGGCCTTAATGAACACCATGTTTGAAATTCACCTAGGATTTGATTTGGAAATTCATGGACTCTTTAAAAATAGATATAAAGTATTTGAATAATGATAATGAATGGAATAGGAAATGACTAAGGAGTTACAAATTTAAAATATTTTTTCATTATTTAGTAATATTCTAGATGATCGTTTCATGATCATATGAGTTCCCACTATGATTATGGTTTCTTACACTCATTATTTTTTTTAGTCAATGGAGGTTACTAGAAGGAACATAGTTAAAATTGAATGTTATGCACAATGTGAGGATGAGAAAACAAATGTGATGATGACATAAGTGAATGTTGTTGTTATTATGCCTAATCAGTTATCACAATATATTAATAAAAACATAAGCTATAAACATCCCTCAAAATCCCTATAAGAGATAAGGATATTGTTTATTGACACTACATGTGGTAGAGACCATAGGTGAAGGAAGATTAAATTTTCTATATGCCAAGAATTCTAGAATAACAACTCTTAGGAATGTTTGAAAAGAATGAGAATATGTTTCACAAGACAAGAATAAGGACATAGAGTAAGTAATTATTGAGGATAAATTAAAAATTTAGCTAACCCGGTGTATGGGAATAATGGTTTCCAAAAATAAATAATCAATGGTTTAATGTCATAAATGTGGAAATTATGGCAATTATACAAAATTTAGTTACAAGGTGTAAATCACATTATATAATCAACAAGGTGGTAAAATTACTGGTTTTTTTGTTGATGACGATGAGACTATAAATATAATATTAATGGAAAGAGGTATTGATGAGTAAGATGATGGATCCTAGTTAATGGTTTAAGAATAAATTAAAATTATTGGATTGTTATGTTATTAAATTATTTTTTTTAATAATATAAAAAGAATTGTCTACAGAATATTTTCATTATGAATTTTCAAGAATATGTTGAATGGTAATGATAAAGTAGAAAAAATAATTTAATGGAATGTTGATATTTTTTGTAAAAACTTGATTATGGGAAAGATAAACCATAATATATTTTTGATATAATTATACTAGGGTAAATAGATTATTTATGTGGATAATTTAAATTGGATATTATCAATTACCATAGAACTAATAAATTATTTGATAAATAAGTGCTTTATGTTAGCATTTTGGAGTTTAAAATATTTTTTGTATTTATGAAATATATTCAATAATAAATAGTGTTAGTTAGGTAATGTGGAAGAATGTATGTATTCATTGAGATTTGATGGTAAGTCTAGTTATTTCCACTTTTTAGGATAATATATGACAAAGGTATTCAAACATTTGGCATGTGAAAATGAAAACACACTTTATGATATTTTGGGGATTTTGTTGACATATAATTTTGAAAACTTGTTTATTAATTTATGAAATTTTGCAGGTTATAAAGGTTAACCATATATGTAATGGTATAAGATGGTATTTAGATGAATGTTTAATGATTAATTTATTAATTCACAATATAAATATTTATGTATATTGAATAAATACTGAAAATAATTTTTGTTTTGATGATTAATAGAGACAGAAGAAATGAATTATCATTATATTATAGATCTTTTTATCCATTAGTGATTTTGTAATAAAAAAATACATCTTTATTTCATGGAGTAGTGTATGAAATGTAAATTGATCAACTAACAATAAAATGATGAAATTATGATTATCATATAAAGTAAATCTAATCCCTTAGAATATTGGTCCATTTGAAATTATTTATTGTATTTGGATAGTATGATATTTATTGGAAATTAAACCAATATTTTATTTGGGTTATCATGTGTTCCACGTATCACTCTTGAGGAATTGTGTACGTGACCTATCACATGTATTGAAATCAGAGTTTATACTGTTGGAGTTTATCTTACTATTTAATAACAAGTAATGGAGATTATAAATCATATAGGGAAAGTGATATAAAAAAAGACCACTCACCAAGTAATATATTTTTAGTAAAACCAACATCTTAAAGAAGCCACTTGGGAACCTAGGGATTTAATGATGCAGAAGTGTAATTCATTTTTGGTACTAAAGTGATGAATTTTTATGCTGTATTTTATTTTAAGTGGTGTAAAATATAACACCATGAGATTTTGTGAAATATTATATTAATTTAATAATTTAGATATTTTAAAATATATATAATGATGAAATTAGATTAAATTACACAAAACACCATGTTTATCATCTGTTACACACAATAGTATGTTTATCTTGACTTATACGTAACACCAAGTATAAAAAAAACATTACTTACAATTAAAATATTCATATTTAATATGATAGTTATCACCAAGCCATAAGAATGGTGGGTATGATTAGGATTAAATATATTAAAAAATATATATGGTTTTCATATGTATATAAAAATAATTTTTTGTGAACATTTATTTAGAAATGATAATAAAAACTTTTTTTAAAAAAAAGGATATATTTTTCATAGAAACCATTTTTATGCACTCAATCATGTTTTATTTGAGTAAATTATTCAAATAAAATTTTGAAAATTATTTTATTTAAATTTATATATTATATATTCAAATAATGTTTAACGTTTACCTTACGTTTTTTCTAGACAGGTTACGTGAATAAATCCAATTTTAATTTTAAAAACGTCATTTTTCTAAAGAGTTGTTTGGTTGAATTTTGTGAAATTATTTTATGATAAATTTTTTAGACTTTTATAAATTTCTAATGAGAAAAATAAATTTCATTTTTTAAATAATATTTTCAAAATTATCGTGAATAAAATTTTTAATAATTTTTTGAAAAGAAAAATGAATTGATGAATAATTAAATATACTATATTTTATTATGAATTTTAATTTATTTTAATCCCTTTAAAAACATTAAAAATATTTTCGATTGATTTTAATAGTAAAATTAGTTCAATAATATTTCTATTATTCCAATTTAGGACATTACAATAAATTTCAAATTTGATTTTAATATAATTTTTTAAACATTTGAAATTATTATCACTATAAAACTATTTTTTCAAGACGTCCTCGAGATTAATTTTACATTAAATTATAAATAGAAATTATCTTATTATGAAACTGGAATATGTTTTCTGAAGAATCATAATTTATATTATATAATTATTTTATTTCAAATTTTGACTGTAATTAATAGTAAAATATTTAAAATTGAATTAATGTTGTTAATGATAAAATGGGATTATTGGGGGTTAAACCAATATGATAAGTTGTAAAATGACCATAAAAATCAACAAAACCGATTTTATGAACATAAATCAACTTTATAATATATATTTATTTATAATGAACAATATTTTAACCTTTAATTATGTTAAAGATATCAGTAAACATTTTTCTTTTTAAACTTTACAAATGTGCCACTAACCTCACTTATAAATGGCCACCCCTACCCTATTCTCCTCACACATAAAAAACCCCATTAGGTCATCCAGGCAGTAAAAAATGTCTTATTTAATTCCATCAAAACACCTAATATTCTTTGGTGATATTATTAATCCAATATATGAAGGATTTAGGATAAATATAAAGAGGTCACACCAAGAAGATCATACATACTTCAACAGTCATTTTTATTTTATCTCTTCCTCAAAAATAATAAAATTTTATTAAACCATGATAATATGTTATTCATATTGTTTTAAATATACTAATATTTTATTATTCATTGGTAATTACCAACATCAATTTCCTCTTCCCTCAAATGGGAAATAATAACATCGTTTGTTTGTACGACAGACTACCACTACCTGAACCCATCTGACATACTTTCCATCAACACCTCTCATAGTTGGATAATATAATAACATGCCAAGTAAGTAAATAATTGTTTATTATCATATCTATGTATATTTATGAATTGGATAGTGTTTTAAGTGTCTTAAAATGAGAATAAATCCAATCTTAAGCATATAATTCTCTAATATTTTTTTAAAAAGATTGTTTTACCGCCTTTTGATGGTGATCCATTTTTAAATCTATATTTTGACAATTTTATAATAACTATTTGTAAAAATAAACTTATTCATTATAATTGGGACATTGAAAATTACTTCGGATAAATTTTTGGTATTTTTCTGACAATGTTCATTTTTTAATGAATAGTAAAAAACATTGCATTTTACTTCAAAACTGCTTTTTCATCTAATTTAATTATATAGATATATTTTCAATTTAATTGGTTTTAAAGTTTAATTAGAATATATTTTTATCATTTAATCCAATTTTGGTCAATATAATTGATTTCATTTTGGAATTGGGCATAAACAAGTGCCAATCCTTTCGTAGATATTGGTTCAAAAAACTTGCTATTTGTTTTGACAAGAGGAATTATTTTTTAATTAATTATTGCAATTTATGTGTGTGAATTTGCTAAAATAGATTCCATATTTGGAATCATAAGGTCAAAATTATGTAATTATGACTCTTGTTTTTAGACATTATGAATAGTAACGACCACAATTATCTTTAATTATCATGATTAATTAGTAATCGGGTAGTTAAGGATAACAAAATAATATCATAATAATAAAAAATGACCCCAAAATGTTTACTAATTCTACTATTAGTTTAATTTTCGACCATTTGATGCTTTGTTTCAAACTTAGGGACCCCATGGAATAACTTTTGGGTGATAGTGACACTTTATCATTTTATTTTTAAAGAAAGGAGAATATCACAAAAGTCTGTAACACCTATGTAAACGAATTTTAATTTTGTATACATAAATGATCTCTTGAACTATAAATTTTCTTTAGATATATGAAATGATTTAATACATCATATTATTCTTTCTATAATTTTTAGACATTAAATAAATTAAATTTTTATGACACCATAATGATGCAGCGATTACCTCCTTAATAAACGATTTAAATAAAATGAAAAGATAATGTAAAATATAAGACTTACACCTGTCAAAAACCTATTTGATGATTATATTTCTTACCCTTATCACCTTATCTTATAAATATATCAATTTTGGACCTTTAATATCCGAAACACATTTCAATATAAAGTAACATTTCTTGGTTTCCCAAGAGTGCCCATCCTCCCTCTTAAAAAAGGCCTCAAGCTCTACCACCTTACCCACACCTATCAAGACATTGGATCAGACAATATCTACTCAATTAATCTCTCCACATCCCTCTCTTCATCATAGAAGACTTACGTTCGGCATAATGTTTTTCAATAAACCCTTTTGGTTCAAATTAAGAGGAGTTACCCGATTTAAAGGCAATGTCTTCACTTCTGTTCTTTTGTTTTATTTATCATATCCATCCCTCTAAACTCTTTTTATTAATTTATTTTGTTAAAAAACTAGTATATTAAATATTTTAGGTTGCAGTTATGAGAGGTATTCGAGCTACAATTACACACACCTCCGTCTAATGGTTAGAGAACATACTATTTCTATTGATGGTTAATTTGTACCTCATGAAATGATTATTGTTCAATCTTCTTTTAACACCTTTCATGGTGGCCATTAAGATTTCAATCTATATATATATGATATATATTCTGATTATGTTTTACTTATGCTTCTGAATTTTTCATTTATGGAATAACTTTATGGTTTCCATTATGGGTAAACGAGATATCTTCATTTTAGGAAGGGCGGACTACCGCCCCTCAAAGTGATTTGATTCGTTAATGCCATATATGGGATGTATAATGGATGTACATAATGATATTATATATGATATTATACCATAATTATAGTATACCTTTATATCAATATGAACTCATTCCATTAAATTCAAAATATAAATGAAAGTAGTGTTCATGCGTACGTACGACTTACCGTCTCTCTAAACGATGCATTTCATTTATTACATCTAAATGTTATGTAATATTATAAATGAATGTATTGTAACACCCTAGGTAAATAAATAATATGAAATTTTCATATTTATCCAGATTTTTGAATAAAATATTAATATGACTTTAAAGGGGATGCTATGCTCGATGGCGTACCCAACACGCAACAACGAGTTTCTTGGGAATCTTACGTTGCACTCTAATAATAAAATAATATTATTTTAATTGGTAGTTAACATGTAGCCGTTGTATTAGCAGGAATGGATTGAGATAACTAAAATATGATTATATATGTTTTTAAATGTTTTGACATTTATCCAATAAAAGATAATGGCATGAAATATGGAATGAATTCAATTTTACGCGTATATGCCCTAGTTTTCACTAAAGGTTCACTTATCGCCTTTTGAAGGAGAACCATCATTAAATATAATTTTGTTCACTCTTATACATCCTTTTGGACCAAATAAAACTTTTCTTAAGAATTGGGACATCAAAATTTACTTTGTTTAAATTTTTGGTATCTTTCTGATAAAGTTCATTTTTAATGAATAGTGTAAAATGTTGTATTTTAATTAAAAACCTATTTTTAATCTAATTTTTTTATATGATTATATTATCTTTTGAATTGGTTTTAAAGTGAAATTAGAATATATTTTTACCATTAAATCCAATAGTGGTCGTTGGAATTAATTTCCCTTTGAAATGAGACTTAAACTAGTGTCAATCTTTTGATACATATTGTTCCATAAAAACACGCTATTTGCTCTGACAGCAGGAATTAATTATTAAATTAATTAATTTTACTTATATGATTTGAATTTTCTAAAATAGACTTCATTTTTTAATTCGGAATATTAAATATAGCTTAGGGTGAATTTTGGGGATTTTTCTGAAAAACATCAATTTTTGATGAATAGTGAAACCACTAAGTGGTACTTATAAAAATTGATTTTTCCGTTTAAATGAAATTTTGTCATGTTTGTGTTTTGAATTTCAAAAATCTGACCTACATAGTTGTCATTAAGAAGTAAAATGTGGTTCAATGGGAAAAAAATAATTTTTTGGTGTATAGTAACTTATTAAGTTTTTAATCACGATTAGAGGTAATTAGTGTAGTTTAAGGAAAAAATAATGTTTTAATAATATGAAATGAACTTTACACATGTCCTAACCTCCTTGGATGTGTCATGGCCGACCAATAAAACCCATGGGTCAACTTGGGGACCCCATGAAGCCACTTTGGTTGGAAAATGACATTAATATCTTTTTATTTAAAGTTAAAGTAAAAATGGGACAAACATGAAATGTTTTACTCAAACAATTTTTACATGGGGTTATACAAATAATATTTTTGACTATAAATATTAATTGGAAATAGAAAAATATTTCCTACATCATATTATTTTTTCATAATTTTTAGACATTAAATATATTAAATTATTTATGACATCATGATGATGCAGTGATGACCTCATTATTTAACAATTTAAATAAAATGGTAAGATAATGTAACATCTAAGACCTACACATGTCCAATACCTATTGGATGACTGGATTTCTAACCCTTATCACCTTATCCTCGAAACACATCAATGTGGGACCTCTTAAATCCGAATACCATTTTAAAATAAAGTGACTTTTCTTTACCTTTCAAGAGTGCCCCTCCTCTCCTCTTATAAAGGGCCCCCACCTCTACCTCCTTACCCACACTCCCAAAGCCTTTGGCTCAGCCAACCTCTGCTGATTTTGTCTCTCCAATTCCCTCTATTACTCCTTGAATCCTGACTTTGGGAAGAAGTCTTTCCAAAGAAGCCTTTGAGCTCAAACCAAAGGGAGTTGCCCGATTTTAAGGTAATGTCTTCACTTGAGTCCTTTTGTTTTATTTTTCTTCTCCAACCCCCTAAAATCTTTTTATTCATTTCTTTTGTAACAACTACAGTATCATAAATATACTAGGATGTTTTTATAATAAGGATTCGAGCTACACTCTCACACACCTACATCTAATGGTTAAAAGAACATATTGTTTCTGTGGATGGTGAATTTTGGCCTCCCGAAACGATGATTGTTCAACATTCGTTTAACACCTTTAAAGGTGTCCATTAAGATGAAACTATATTTATATATGACATATAATATGTTTATGTTTTACTTAAGCTTCTGTATTTTTCATTTTGGGCATAACTTTGTGGTTTCCATTATGGGGAAACACGATATCTTCATTTAAGGAAGTGCGGACTACCGCCCCCTCAAAGTGATGTGATTCGTTAATGCCATATGTTGGATGTATAGAGGATGGATTTAAAGATATTATATATGATTTTATACTGGAATTATAATATACCTCTATATAATTATTATTCCATTCCATAAAAATATGAAATTTAAATTAAAGTAGCGTTCGTGTGTACGTACGGCTTACCGTCTCCATGAACGGTGCATTTCATTTCTTATCCCCAAATGTAATGTACTATTATAAGTACCTGTATATAATGGATATATATGATTAATGATGCATCTAAATGATGAATATAATTCTGGAATTAAAATATACATACCTCTCATTTAGTTTTATTTCCATTAATAAGACATAGAAATGAAAGTAGTGTTTATGCGTACGTACGGCTTGCCGTCTCCATGAACGGTGCATTGCATTTCATACCTCTAAATGATTATGTAATATTATAAATACATGTATATTCCAGATATATATGATATATATGATATCCAAATCATGAATATAATTCTGGATATAATGAACATTTGACCACACGAACAACATGTAATTGTAAGAAGTCCTCTTTCGACTTAAGAACCAAATATCGACAAAACAAACATCATTAACATAAATGATTACATAATGTTTATAACAAGGAAATAAGTGATATAAAAGGAATAATTAACTTTAAAAAGGTTCTTAATAAAGTTTAAATTAACTCAAGTTTATTATTCAGGACGTTAAAGAATGATCGAGTCAAGTCAGACCCGAGGTAAGGGATCCTACTCCTCTCTTTCTTTCTAAGTACACTCTTTTATGTCATTCCTTTTAAGCTCATATTTCTTGTGATTGGGATGTTATTTTATATTACACTTACTTTAATTTTTATGTTCATATTATGAGAGACCCTATTTCCTCTCATCAATCCATTTTGGAAGTTTTAAGTGGCGCCGTTAGGCTGCTGAGTTTTCATAAGGGATTTTTCATCTCACTTTTATTCCCGTGTTTTTTATGCTACATTTTCCACAATTTCCATTGATTGGTGTATGTACTTACCATTATTATACACTTTGTTTAGTATAATTTCATTTATTTTTATTCCCATATTCATTGCATGACCCTTCTTCCATGGGGTGTACGTTTCGAAAGTTACCTAACTCGGTAAGGGAACCTTTCACCCTCCTCTTTTTAAAAGACTTCGTTTGTTATGTCTTTTAATTCACATACTATTATGTTGGGATATGTTCTTATATATCCTTATTGATTTAAATTTTATGTCCAAGGGAAGAGATTCCCTTTTTATCTCTCACCAAATCATTTTCTGAGTTTTTGAAGTGATGTTGTTAGGCTTTTACCAAGGGAACTTTTTAACCCAATTTCGATTTCTTTGGGTTTAACATTTAGTTATTGAATATGTCATCCTTCGAATATGTGTGAATGACCATTTATTGTTTTTCACTTCATATCCAATTATATTAGGTGTATTTATATTTTACACACAATTTTGAGATTGATTTATCCTTAATTTAAGGATAGCTTCTTTATAAGGGATTTCATCACATTTTACATCTCTATTGAGACTTCATTGTTGTTATGAACAAATTAACTCTTATATGGTGTATATACTGTCCTTTGTAATATAATATCATGAATCCATGTATTCTCATGATATTATAATGTTCTGATTAAATGTTATTCCTCAATTATTGTATTCATGTGTCGCTAATTTTGGTAAAAACCCTTTAACCAAAATACCTCTTTAAATGTTTTAATGATT
The DNA here is from genome assembly GCA_963277665.1 of Viscum album. Classification (NCBI taxonomy): domain Eukaryota; kingdom Viridiplantae; phylum Streptophyta; class Magnoliopsida; order Santalales; family Viscaceae; genus Viscum; species Viscum album. The sequence goes on from OY728132.1 coordinate 414,264,380, forward strand.
TGTTCTTATTAATATCCATGTTTTCAAAATGGTTTTAAGGATTTATTTGTAAGGATATTAATGGTTTAAAATGTTAAAAGCTTCAAGGTGGTATGGGACTTCGTCTTAATCTCCTTTCATTGAGGCATATTTTGTTTCATACACAACCTTCTTTTATAAGGTATATAAACCCCTTTGACTTTTACATTTATTTAAAAGGAATATTTTTTAAACGAAGTGTTTACTAAACGACAAAAGGGAATGTTTTTGTCATACGTATGCGGCGACAATGACTTCTCCTTTTCCATGACCATTATTTGAGTTTTGGCTTCCTCTACAAGCCATACCTTTTTTTAAAAGAAAAATAAATACCATGTTTTACTTTTCTTTTATTTTGGTATTGAAAACGGTTTTCATAATTTTTTTATATCAAAGTGTTGTATTGATATCTTTTGATTGAAAGGTGGAAATGTTATGTTTACTTTATGCATGTATTATGTGATATGATTATGTTGAGGTTCTTGGTCATTATTATGAATACGGGTGGTTCCGTGATAAACTAAGGGTGGGTGAGTCGGATAAAGCTCTCCAATGCATTGGGTAACGCGAATGAGTGAAACGTTAAGGTTTCTCCAAAGAGAATTAGTGAATATACTGTGATGGGTATTCCAAACGTAACCAAGAGGGTTACTCCCTATGTAAGAATGTTATGAATGCCTCAAGATACCTTTATGTCTTATGATTTCTATGATTTCTTCATGGTTTGATGAGGTATGTTAAAGTGCCTATGTTTTATGGGTAAAGTATGATTTAATTCTTATGTATATATGAACTCATGTTTCCTTTCCATATTTTTATAACCCTTACTGAGATTTTTATGCTCATCCCAAGTTTATGAAATGTTTTTAACATGTCAAGGGAATGGTACATGATGTGATGATAGTGTCAAGGATGTGTCAAGAAAGAATCCGTGTTTTAGTTTAAATATGTTTCCGTTGATGGGAAGAATGAATATTTTCTTTTATGTAACCACTTTGTTTAAATGTGGAATGAAATGAAAGTTTCATGATCTAATTCTCTAAAACTCTAAACCTAATAAGATCCTCAATGTGTAATCTTATAATAACTCAAGATTAAGTAAGGTTTAAGGCTGGGGACTTATTGTTGGTATCAAAGGTCGGTTTAGATAACTTTAGAGGTTAGTGTATTCTTTAAGCATAAGTGACATTACCATAATGGTTATGATTTTAGAAAAAGACCTAGTTTTAGATAAAGTGAATGAGTAAGTATATCTTAGTGTTTACCTTCCTCATTAGTACATGATGGTTTTGTTGATATACTCACACTGACATTTCTGTTTTTAGTGAATGGATGGATCTAGAAGGCACCAAAGAGACAACATGTTTGAAGGAAACTGTGGTGGTTCTCTGATTAAGATACTAGATAAAATGGAGGATTCAATAAGGAAACTCATGGTTGTTCTAAACCAAATATCAAGGAGTCCTGATCAACCACTTGAACCTTGGTATATTCTGTAATGCATCATGTACGAGATGACCAATCAATGTGGAAGTTCAGGTAATAATTATAAATGTAACCATTAGAGTTTATATGATCCTTACTTTTGAGGTAATTATGGGTTATTATATGATATGCTGGAAAATGAAAGGCATGAGATAAAATTGAGGTTAAAATATGTTATGATCATTTTTGATGAAATTATGTCTTTTTGGGGAATTATTTAAGAATTATGTAGTTTTGGAAAAAGGACAACACGCAGACCGTGTGACAACCCATCACATCGGACAAAGCTGCGGGAATCGAACCCATAACCAAAGTGTGACTGGTATTTATCGCCTACCACTGGACTACGTGAAGTCCCTGGTTAGTTTGACTGATTATTTTAAGTTATATGATTCTATGAATTAAGAGTAAGTTGATTTTGGGTTATTTATTAAAATGATTAACCTATCATGGAAGATATGTGATTAGGTTAATTACTTTTCAATACGAGACTTTAGGAGCAACTGATGTTGTTTGGAGATGATTGTTACGATTTAACTTGGAAGACTATGTGACTAAATCCTTCAAATATTTGGGATTCAATGTTAGATTGGTTTACTTTGACGAATTTTATAGAAGAATTGTTTATTGGATGGTCCTCGTTGAACTTTGGTTTTTTTTGGACAAATTTTAGAGATTAAGCATAGATTTTCTTTTTAACAGGTTATCCTTTTCTAGATTATCTGACCTTGTACTAACCTTTTTGGTTTTGTTTTTGGTTAAATCCTAAAGGCATGGGATGCATATAGTTCTCTTTAGTGGATTAGGTGATTCTCTAGAAGTTGATTATAGTACTTTTAATGCAAACAAGTCTCCCTAAATACTCGTCTTTTGGAAAAAAAATATGAGTTTGATTAAGGAATTTAGTAAAAGATGACAATCAACATGATAAGTGATTATGTTTCCTTATGACTAAATTCCTCAAAAAAAGTAACTTAAAAAAAATGTTGTCTATTAACTTTTCCTACTGGGGAATCGAATACCGTTTAACCCATCACAAGTTTGTGATTTTCTTATGGTTAACTTTCTCCTAGACATGTTTAGTATCACTCTCCCTCAAGAACATGACCCTTTTTCTTTTTCTTCCATGTCCATGTTTTTCTACATATGGGTTAACTCGGGTGACCTCTGTACTTATCTTCCTTTATTTTAAAGTGATTGTTTTACCGACTCTTGTTCCGATGTGGGACTTTCAAGGATGTTTCCAAGCTCAATTTTAAAAATTGCGAGGACGAAATTCCCAAATGGGGGGAAGGATGTAAAACCCCAGGTAAATAAAGAATATTACATTTTCATGTTTATCCATATTTGTGAATAAATTATTAATATGACTTTAAAGGGGACTCTATGCTCGATGGCGTACCCAACACACAACAACGAGTTTCTTGGGAATCTTACGTTGCACTCTAATAATAAAATAATATTATATTAAATGGTAGTTAACATGTAGATGTTGTATTAGCGGGAATGGATAAAAATAACTAAAATATGATTATATATGTTTTTAAATGTTTTTACATTTATCCAATAAAAGATTAAGGCATGAAATACGGAAAGAATTCAATTTTAGGCGTATATGCCCTAGGTTTCACTAAAGGTTCACTTATTGCCTTTTGATGGAGAACCTTCATTAAATATATTTTTTTTCACTCTTATACATCCTTTTGGAAAAAATAAAACTCTTCTTATGAATTGGGACATCAAAATTTACTTTGTGTAAATTTTTGGTATCTTTCTGATAAATTTCATTTTTTAATGAATAGTGTAAAATGTTGTATTTTAATTGAAAACATCTTTCTAATATAATTTATTTATACTATTAGATTATATTTTTAATTGGTTTTAAAGTGAAATTATAATATATTTTTACCATTAAATCCAATAGTGGTCGTTGGAATTAATTTCACTTTGAAATGAGACTGAAACTACTGTCAATCTTTTGATACGTATTGTTTCATAAAAACATGCTATTTGCTCTGACAGCGGGAATTAATTATTAAATTAATTAATGTGACTTATATGATATGAATTTTGTAAAATAGACTTCATTTTTGAATTCGGAATATCAAATATATCTTAGGGTGAATTTTTGGGATTTTTCTGAAAAACTTCAATATTTGATGAATAGTTAAACCACTAAGTGGTACTTATAAAAACTGATTTTTCCGTTTAAATGAAATTTTGCAATCTTCGTGTTTTAAATTTCAAAAATCCGACATAAATGGTTTTCATTAAGAAGTAAAATGTGGTTCAATGGTATAAAAATAATTTTTTGGTGAATAGTAACTTATTTGGGTTTTAATCGCGATTAGAGGTAATTAGTGTAGTTTAAGATAAAAATAATGTTTAAATAATATGAAATGAACTTGAAACATGTCCTAACCTCATTTGATGCGTCGTGGACGACAATGAAAACCCATGGGTCAACTTGGGGACCCCATGAAGCCACTTTGGTTGGAAAATGACATCAATATCTTTTTATTTAATGTTAATGTAAAAAATGAGACAAACATGAAATGTTTTACTCAAATTTTTTTACATGGGGTTATACAAATTAGATTTTTGACTATAAATATTAATTGGAATCTAAATAGATTTCCTACATCATAGTATTTTTTTATAATTTTTAGACATTATATAAAATAAATTATTTATGACATCATGATGATGCAGCGATGACCTCATTATTTAACGATTTAAATAAAATTGAAAGATAATGTAATATCTAAGACCTAAACATGTCCAAAACCTATTGGAAGAGTGGATTTTGAACCCTTATCATCTTATCCTCGAAACAAATCAATTTGGGACATCTTAAATCCGAATACCATTTTAAAATAAAGTGACTTTTCTTTACCTTCCAAGAGTGCCCCCCTCTCCTCTTATAATAGGCCCCCACCTCTACCTCTTTACCCACACTCCCAAAGCATTTGGCTCGTCCAACCTCTTCCCATTTTGTCTCTCCACTTCCATCTCTTACTCCTTGAAGCCTCACTTTGGGATGAAGTCTTCCCAAGGAATCCTTTGAGCTCAAACCAAAGGGAGTTACCCGATTTTAAGGTAATGTCTTCACTTGAGTTCTTTTGTTTTATTTTGCTTTTCCAACCCCCTAAACTCTTTTTATTCATTTCTTTTGTAACAAATCCAGTATAATAAATATACTAGGATTTTGTTATAAGAAGGATTCGAGCTACACTTTCACACACCTACATCTAATGGTTAAAGAACATACTGTTTCCGTGGATGGCGAATTTCGGCCTCCCGAAACGATGATTGTTCAACATTATTTTAACACCTTCAAAGGTGGCCATTAAGTTGACAATATATTTATATATGATATATAATATGTTTATGTTTTCCTTAAGCTTCTTTATTTTTCATTTTTGGAATAAATTTATGGTTTCCATTATGGGTAAACGCGATATCTTCATTTTAGGAAGTGCGGACTACCGCCCCCTCAAAGTGATGTGATTCGTTAATGCCATATGTGGGATGTATAAAGGATGGATTTAAAGTTATTATATATGATATTATACTGGAATTATAATATAACTCTATATCATTATTATTCCATTCCATAAAAATATGAAATAGAAATGAAAGTAGCGTTCATGCGTACGTACGGCTTACCGTCTCCATGAACGGTGCATTTCATTTCTTATCCCCAAATGTAAGGTAATATTATAAGTACATGTATATAATGGATATATATGATGAATGATACATCTAAATGATGAATATAATTCTGGAATTAAAATATACATACCTCTTATTTAGTTTTAATTCCATTATATTGACATAGAAATGAAAGTAGCGTTCATGCGTACGTACAGCTTACCGTCTCCATGAACGGTGCATTTCATTTCTTACCTCTAAATGATTATGTAATATTATAAATACATGTATATTCCAGATATATATGATATATATGATATCCAAATCATGAATATAATTCTGTATATAATGAACATTTGACCACACGAACAACATGTAATAGTAAGAAGTCCACTTTCGACTTAAGAACCAAATATCAACAAAACAAACATTATTAACTTAAATGATTGCGTAATGTTTATAACATGGAAATAAGTGATCTAAAAGGAATAATGAACTATAAAAAGTTTATTAATAAAGTGGAAATTAACTCAAGTTTATTATTCAGGACGTAAAAGAATGATCGAGTCAAGTCGGACCCGAGGTACGGGATCCTACTCCTCTCTTTCTTTTTAAGTACACTCTTTTATGTCATTACTTTTAAGCTCATATTTCTTGTGATTGGGATGTTATTTTATATTAATCTTACTATAATTTTTATGTTCATATGATGAGAGACTCTATTTCTTATCATCAATCCATTTTGGAAGTTTTATGTGGCGTTGTTAGGCTGCCGAGTTTTCATAAGGGATTTTTCATCTCACTTTTATTCTCGTGAGATTTATGCTACATTTTCCACAATTTCCTTTGAGTGGTGTATGTACTGCCCATTATTATAAACTTTGTGTAGTATAATTTCATTTATGGGTATTCAAATATTCATTGTATGACCCTTCTTCCATGGGCTGTACATTTCGAAAGTTACCCAACTCGGTAAGGGAACCTTTCACCCTCCTCTTTTTAAAAGGCTTCGTTTGTTATGTCTTTTAATTCACATACTATTATGTTGGGATATGTTCTTATATATCCTGATTGATGTAAATTTTATGTCCAAGTGATGATATTCCCTTTTTATCTCTCATCAAATCATTTTCTGAATTTTTGAAGTGACGCTGTTAGGCTTTTACTAAGGGAACTTTTTAACCCAATTTCGATTTATTTGGGTTTAACATGTAGTTATTGAATATGTCATCCTTTGAATATGTGTGAATGACCTTTTATTGTTTTACACATAATATACAATTATATTGGGTGTATTTATATTTGTCACACATAATTTTGAGATTGATTTATCCTTAATTTAAGGATACCTTCTTTATAAGGTATTTCATCGCATTTTAAATCTCTATTGATACTTCATTCTTGTTATGCACCAATTCACACTTATATGGTGTATATACTATCCTTTGGAATATTATATCATGAATCCATTTAATCTCATGATATTATAATGTTCTGATTAAATTTTATTCCTCAATTATTGTATTCAAGTGTAGCTAATTTTGGTGAAAACCCTTTAACCAAAATATCGCTTTAAAATGTTTTAATGATTTGTTCTTATTAATATCCATGTTTTCAAAATGGTTTTAAGGATTTATTCATATGGATATTAATGGTTTATAATGTTAAAATCTTCAAGGTGGTATGGGACTTCGTCTCAATCTCCTTTCATTGAGGCATATTTTGTTTTATACACAACCTTCTTTTATACGGTGTATAAACCCCTTTGACTTTTACGTTTATTCAAAAGGAATCATTTTTTTACGAAGAATTTACTAAACGACAAAAGGGAATGTTTTTCTCATACGTATGCGGCGAAAATGACTTCTCCGCCGCCGTGACCATTATTTGAGTTTCGGCTTCCTCTACATGCCATACCTTTTTTTAAGAGAAAAATAAATACCATGTTTTACTTATCTTATATTTTGATATTGAAAATGGTTTTCATAATGTTTTTATATCAAAGTGTTGTATTGATATATTTTGATTGAAATGTGGAAATGTTATGTTTCCTTTATGCATGTTTTATGTGATACGATTATGTTGAGGTTCTTGGGAATTTTTATGAAGATGGGTGGTTCTGTGATAAACTAAGGGCGGGTGAGCCCGATATATCTCTCCAATGCATTGGGTAACGCGAAGGGGTGAAACGTTAAGGTTTCTCCGAAGAGAATTAGGGAATATACTGTGATGGGTATTCCAAACGTAACCAAGAGGGTTACTCCCTACGTAAGAATGTTATGAATGCCTCAAGTTACCTTTATGTCTTATGATTTCTATGATTTATTCATGCTTTAATGAGGTATGTTTATGTGCCTATGTTTTATGGGTAAAGTATGATTTCATTCTAATGTATATATGAACTCATGTTTCCTTTCCATATTTTTATAACCCCTACTGAGCTTTTTATGCTCATCCCAAGTTTTTGAAATGTTTTTCACAGGTCAAGGGAAAGGTACATGATGTGATGATAGTGCCAAGGATGTGTCAAGAAAGAATCCATGTTTTATTTTAAATATGTTTCTGTTGATGAGAATAATGAATGTTGTCTTTTATGTAACCACTTTGTTTAAATGTGGAATTAAATGCAAGTTTCATGATCTAATTCTCCTAAACTCTAAACCTAAAAAGATCCTCAATGTGTAATCTTATAATAACTCGAGATTAAGTAAGGTTTAATGGTTGGTCCTTATATGTATATACTGGATATATATGATATATATGATATCTACATCATAAATATAATTCTGGATATAATGAATATTTTACCACATTAACTACGTGTAATTATAAGGAGTTTATTTTTGACTCAAGTACCAATGATTGAAAAATCGACCGTTATTATCTTAAATAATTACATAGTGTTTATAACATTGTAATAAGTTATATAAAAGGAATAATGAACATGAAAAATGTTATTAAGAAAGTAGAAATTAACTCTTGTTTATTATTCAGGAGATTAAATAACGATCGAGTCAAGTCAGGCACGAGGTTAGGGACTTCGTCTCAATCTTCTTTCAATGTGGAATATTTTGTTCTATACACAAATTTCTTTTATACGATGTATAAACCCCTTTTCTTTTAATTTTATTCAAAAATAATCTTTTTATATGGAGAGTTTTACTAAATGAAAAAAGGGAATGTTTTTGTCTTACGTATGTGGTGACAATGAATTCTCCGCCGTCGTGACCATTATTTGAGTTTCGACATCCTATACAATCCATAAATTTTTTTTATATGAAAAATAAATACCATGTTTTTCTTTTCCTTTATTTTGTTATTGAAAATTATGTTGATAATGTATTTATTATATCAATGTGTTTTTGATATCCGGTGATTGAAATGTGGAAATGATATGTTTCCTTTATGCATGTTTTATGTGATATGATTATGTTATGGGTCTTGGGCATTGTTTATGAAGACGGGTGGTTCTGTGATAAACTAAGGGTAGGTGAGCCCATGATAGCTCTCCAATGCATTGGGAAACATATAGGGGTTAAATGCTAAGGTTTCTCCGAATAGATTTAAGTAATATACTGTGATGGGTATTCCAAACGTAACAATGAGGGTTACTCCCTATGTAAGAATGTTATGAATGCCTCAAGTTACCTTTATGTCTTATGATTTCTATAATTTATTCATGATTTGATGAGGTATATTAAAGTGATTATAGTTTATTAGTAAAGTATGATTTCATTAATTGTAATGTATACATGGACAAATGTTTTTATTTCGTAATTTCATATACCTTACTGATATTTTTATGATCATCCTATGTTTTTGAAATGTTTTTCACAGGTCAAGGGAAAGGTATATGATGTGATGATAGTGTCAAGGAGGTTTTATGAAAGAATCCATGTTTTGTTTTAAATATCTTTCCATTGATGGTAAAAGTGAATATTGTCTTTAATGTAACCACCTTGTTTAAATGTGGAATGTAATGCATGATTTATGATCTAATTCTATAAAAATCAAAACCTGAAAAGATCCTCAATGTGTATTCTTGAAATAAATCAAGATTATGTGATGTTTAAGGCCTTATAGTTAGTATCCGAGGTCAGTTTAGATAAATTTGGGCTTTAGAATTATAATAAAGTATTATCCAAAAATATTTTTTTATGGTCAAATTGAAATGATATAGAATTTGAAGATTACCATGTTGCTTCATGTAAGACATGTTTGTTCAGAACGGTTTTCCACAGAGGAAACAGGGAAGCAGTGCTTGGAAGGCATACAAAATGAAATTACCTTCTGAATCAGCATCCTGAGATTGTCATAATTGGAACTAAATAGTTTCTTGTAGTAATTCCGTAGTTGACTCAAGCGATAAATGGTGGTGGTATCCATGCACGAGATCAGCCAAATCAATCGCAGAGGAAAATGTTAGTGGTGAAACATTTCATGAGGAAACATCCCCCATCATTCAGATGATCATGTGACCTTGTACTAGCTGAAGGGTGGATTAAATCACTGGAGAAGAATTTTGGTGTCATGGGGTGTTCAGACAATCAAAATGTTAGTCTTTCAATTTACCATTTATAGGGTGAAGCAGATCAGTGGTGGTCGATGGATAAAAATATCAGGGACGCTAATGAGATTGATGCTCTCGAATAGGATGAAAACAAAGGTATGCTTCTTGAGAAGTATTTTCATAAGTAAGTTCAGCTTAGGATGGAAAAACAATTCTTGGAATTGAGGCAAAAGGATGATTCATGGGCTGCTTATGAAGAATGGTTCACTCGATTGTCAATGTATGCTCCAAATTTTATCTGAGACCTTGATAGTAAAATCAATCGTTTTTACTTAGGATTAAAGCCAAAATATAAGAAGGGATTTATATTCTTGTGAGTTCAAGAATTATAAAAAGCTTGTTCTATGTGCTGAGAAGGTGGAAATTGAATTTTCCGATGATCAAGTGTTCTATAAAAACCAACAGAAGAAGAGACCGGGGTGGCAGGAGAAAGGGAATAATTCTTCAAAAAGGTTTGATGAAAAGAAAACTAAGTTTCCAGTTTGTGAAAAATGTGGTAAAAGTCATGTTGGGGAACGTCTTCGGAATTCTTGAAAGTGCTAACAAAGTGGTAAGATGAGACATAAGGATCGTGAATGCTCTAAAAATGATCAGGGTGATGGTAAGACCAAATTTGATTTACAGTTAGTGAAATGATTCAATTGAATTGATATGGGTCGTTATGCAAACAAGTGTTCGACAAAGAGCTCAAATGATGGGATGCATTCAAACTACAAGCAAAAAAGAGGGGTGAAATCCTTTGAAACTACTTCACCAGATGTTGGGCGAGCAAATGAAGTGGTATCATGTACTTTGTTTATTTTCTTAGATTATGCTAATGTGTTGTTTGATTCAGGTTCTACACATTCTTTCATCTCTGAATACTATTCTAGTAAATTAGGAATTCCATCTCAATAAATGACTCTATAACATGTGGTAAAAACACCTGGGTGGAATTTTGAGGCAAAAATAATTTATAAGAGTCTTCCTGTCCTTATCCGTGGAAAGAACCTACTTGAAAACCTTATTGTTTTACCTCTAGTAGAGTTTGATGTTATCCTGGGTATGGATTGTCTCTCTGTCTACCATGCTAAGATTGATTGTAGAGCTAAATAAGTTTCTTTTCAGAAATACTTTCAGTTTGTGTACAAAAATAAACCCTTACTGTTGATAACATATCAAGAGGCTGAAAAACTTGTAAAAGATGAAAATGAATGTTACCTTGCACATATTGATGAAAAAAAGGAACTGTTCAGATTAATGATGTGCCAGTGGTAAATGAGTATCAAGATGTTTTTGGTAATGATTTTCATAGAATAATACTAGATCAGGAAGTTGAATTTACTATTCACATAGTTCCTGATGCTATGCCAATTTCAAAACCCCCATATTGAATGGCTCAAATTGAACTATTAGAGTTGAAGGAGCAATTGCAAGATTTATTAGATAAAGGTTTCATTCGACCTAGCACATCATCATGGGGTGCTTCTGTCTTATTTGATAAAAAGAAAGATGGATCTATGAGACTTTGCATTTATTATAGAGCCTTGAATAACAACGCTGTAAAGAATAAATATCCTTTGCCTCATATCGATGATTTTTTTGATCAGCTACAGGGAGTTCAGTATTTTTCAAAGATTGACCTGAGATCGGGGTACCATCAGTTGTAGGTAAAGGAAGCATATATTCAGAAGACCGTGTTTCGTACAAGATATGGCCATTATGAATTTGTAGTAATGCCTTTTGGGCTAACCAATGCACCTGCTATATTCATGGACCTTATGAATAGAATTTTCCATGAGTTCTTGGATAAGATTTTGGTTCTTTTAATTGATGATATATTGGGGATTTCTAAAAGTTAAGAGGGGCATGAAAGTCATTTAAGGGTTATTTTGCAAAGTGTAAAAGAAAATAAATTATATGGGAAATTCAACAAGTGTGAGTTTTGGTTGTAAAAAATTTCTTTCCATGGTCATATTGTTTCTAAAGATGGAATAACAGTTCATCCTTCAAAAAAAATGTTGTTGAAGAATCTCCAAGACCCACAAATGTAACTATGATTCATAGTTTTCCCGGTTTGGAAAGCTATTACCGAAGGTTTGTTAGAAATTTTTCACCGTTATCTAGTCCATTGACTAAGCTAACTCGGAAATGTGATAAGTTTATCTAGACAAAAGAATGTGATGATTGTTTTCAGGAATTGAAAAGAAGATTGGTGAATGCTCCAGTTTTGGCACTACCTTCTGGGAATGGTGAGTTTTTTATCTACATTGATGCTTCATTGAATGGACTTGGTTGCATCTTAATGCAGAATGATCAGGTAATTGATTATTCTTTACGTCAGTTGAAAACTCATGAGGTAAATTACCCTACACTTGATTTGGAATTAGGTGCTGTTGATTTTTCTTTAAAAAAATGGAATAATCATTTGTATGGTGTAATGTGTGAAATATATACTTATCACAAAAGATTAAAGTATATATTCACTCAAAAATAATTGAACATGAGATAGAGGAAATGGCTGTAATTAATCAATGATTATTATTATAAAATTCATTACCATCCGGGAAAAGAAAATAAAGTAGTTGATGCTTTGGGTCGAAAAAGTAATGCCTCATTAACCACGTTATGTTTGGAATGTGATCCTTTGGTTAAGGATTTGATGAAATTTGGTATAGAAGTTTTTAGTTTAGAATGTTCTTCTGTTTTGTTTCAGGTATCAGTGAAATATTCTCTATTAGATAGAATTATGCAAGCACATAAGCAAGACAGCGAGTTGCCAAAAAAGGTAGAGCTGGTTCAGAAGGGTATGTTGCATGAATTCAACATTGATAGTGAATTAGTTTTGAGATTTGGGAAGAGATTGTGTGTGTCCTGTGATTCATAGTTTATTAGAGAGATGTTTTGTGAAGCTCATAGTTCTCCGTTTTCAGTTCATCCAGGTAGTAATAAGATTTATAGAGTTTTTCGGGAGTACTACTAGTGGGATGGAATGAAAAAAGATATTTCTGATATAGTTGTGAAGTGTTTGACTTTTCAACAGGTTAAAGAAGAGTGGCAGTTACCAAAGGGGATGCTTCAGCCTTTACCAGTAACAGAGAGGAAATGGGAGAATATATCCATGGTCTTCAGTGTGGGATTGTTGAAGACATCTCGAGGTAATAATGCAATCTGGATTATTGTTGATAGCTTGACTAAATATTCTCATTTCCTTGATATATGAGATACTTTTTCCCTAGATCAACTTTATCATTTGTATCTTAAAGAGGTAGTTTGGTTAAATGGAGTTCCCCTCTCCATTGTATCTGATCATGATCCCAGGTTTACTTCAATCTTTTGTAAAGGCCTTCAAAAGTAGTTTGGTACTGAATTAAATTTTACTACAACTTTTCATCCTCAATCAGATGGGAAGTTAAAATGGACAATTCATACTTTGGAGGATATGCTACGTGCTTGTTCAATGGATTATCAGGGATGTTGGGACCAACATATTTCATTGGTTTTGTTTTCTTATAATAACAGTTTTCATTCTAGTATAAAAATGGAACCATTTGAGGCATTATATGGGAAGTAGTGTCGAACTCCAGCTTTTTTGGATGAAGTGGGTGACAGGAAGTTGACGGGACCAGAATTGGTAGAAGAGTTGGTAGAAAAAGTTCAGCTGATACAGAGACACATGAGAACAGTTCAGAGTAGGCAGAAAAGTTATGCGGACAACAGGAGGAAGTATCTCCCTTTTGAGGTTGGTGATCATGTCTTCCTCAATGTTTCACCAAGAAAAGTGTGATGCGATTTGGTAAGAATGGAAAGACGAGTCCAAGGTTCATTGGACCATATGAAATTCTGGAGAGAGTTGGATCAGTTTCATACCATGTGGCTTTACCTCCGAGTTTATCTCAGGCACACAATTTTTTTCACGTTTCAATATTAAGGATGTACATGCCAGATCCATATCATGTTTTGACTCCAGAGGTAGTTTAGCTGGAAGAGAATCTATATTATGAGGAATAACCAGTCCAGATTCTTGACCATAGGGATAAAGTGTTATAGAATAAGGCGATTCATCAAGAAAATGTTTTGTTGAAAAACTACATGATTGAAGAGGCAACATGGGAATCTGAAAATTCAATGAGGGATAAATACCCCCAATTATTCGATAAGTAAATAAATTTTTGGGATGCAATTTTCTAATGGGGGGAAGGATGTAACATCCCATGTATGTAAAGAATTATGGATTTTCATATCTATGTTAATTTTTGAATTATATAGTGTTTTAAGATGCTTAAAATGAGAATAAATCCAATCTTAATCATAGAATTCTCTAATATTTTTTTAAAAGATTGTTTTACCAACTTTTGATGAAGAACCATTATTAAATATATCATTTGATAATTTTATAAGCTCTATTTTTCAAAATAAACTTATTCATTATAATTGGGACGTTAAAATTTATTTTGGGTAAAATTTTTGTATTTTTCTGACAATGTTCTTTTTTTAATGAATAGTGGAAAACACTGCATTTTACATCAAAACTTCTTGTTCATCTAATTTAATAATATAAATAGATTGTCCTTTTAATTGGTTTTACAGTTTAATTATAATATATTTTTACCATTTAATCCAATGATGGTCATTATAATTGATTTCACTATGGAATTGGGCATAAACAAGTGCTAAACTTTTCATAGATATTGTTTAAAAAAACCCGCTATTTCTTTTGACAACAGGAATTATTTTTAAAATATTAATTGCATTTTTTGTGTTTAAAACTTGGTAAAATTGATTCCATATTTGGAATTATAAGGTAAAAATTATTTAATTAATACTCTTTTGTTTTTGGACATTATGAATAGTAATGATGGTAGTTACATTTAATTATCGTGATTAATTAGTAATCAGGTAGTTAAGGATTAAAAAATAATATCATAATAAAAAAATGTCCCCAAAATGTGTCCTAATGCTACTATTTGTGTCATGGGAGACCATTGGATGCCTTGTTACAAACTTAGGGAGCCCATGGAATCCCTTTTGGGCTATAGTGACACTTTATGGTTTTATTTTTAAGGAAAGGAGAATATCACAAAAGTATGTAACACCTAAGTAAAAAAAATTTAATTTTGTCTACATAAATGACCTCTTGGACTATAAATAGTATTTTGAAAGCGAAAAAAATTTCCTACGTCATAGTATTTGTTATATTATTTTTATACATTAAATAAATTAAATTCATTACGACACCATGATGATGTAGCGATTACCTCATTAATGAACGATTTAAATAAAATTAAAAGATAATTTATAATATAAGACATAAACTTGTCAAAAACCTATTGTATGAGTATATTTTGAACCCTTATCACTTTATCCTTGTAATATATCAATGTGGAACCTTTAAAATCCGAAACTCATTTCAATATAAAGTAACATTCCTTGACTTCCCAACAGTGCCCCTCATCCCTCTTATAAAAGGACCCCAACTATACCACCTTACCCAAACCTCTCAAGTCATTTGTTCATCAAAAATCTTCTCATTTTATCTCTCTGCATCCCTCTCTTCATCCTAGAAGTGTTTCCTTATGCATAAAGCTGTTGAAGAAACCCTTTTGGATCAAACCAAGAAGAGTAACCCGATTTAAAGGAAATGTCTTCACTTATGTTCTTAAATTTTATTTTTCTTATCCAACCCCCTAAACTCTTTTCATTCCATTTTATTGTAACAACACCAGTATATTCAATATACTATTATGATTTTATGATAAGTATTAGAGATACACATACACATCCTCCGTCTAATGGTTAAAGAACATATTGTTTCTGTGGATGGAAAATTTCTGCCTCACGAAATGATGATTGTTCAATCTTTTTTTAACACATTTCATGGTGGCCATTACTGTGTCACTATATTTATATATGATATATATTATGTTTATGTTTTCCTTATGCTTATGTATTTTTCATTTATGGCATACCATTATGGTTTCCATTATGGGTAAATGGGATATCTTAATTTTAGGAAGTGCAGACTACCGCCCCCTCAAAGTGATTTGATTCGTTAATGCCATATCTGGGATGCATAAATGATTGATTTAATGATATTATATATAATATTATACTGCAATTATAATATACCTTTATATAATTATGAGCTCATTCCATTAAATAGGAAATAAAATGAAAGTAGCGTTCATGCGTACGTACGGCTTACCGTCTCCATGAATGGTGCATTTCATTTCATACCTCTAAAAGTTATGTAATATTATAAATGCATGTATATAATTAATATATATGATATATAAGATATCTATATCATGAATATTATTCTGGATATAATGGATATTTTACCACATGAACAACTTGTAATTATAAGGAGTTTATTTTTGACTCAAGTACCTATAATCGACAAAAACGACCGTTATGAATTAAATAATTGCATAGTGTTCATAACATGGTAATAAGTTATATAAAAGGAATATGAACTTGAAAAAAGTTCTTAATCAATTATAAATTCACTCAAGTTAATTATTCATGAGATTAAAGAACGATCGAGTCAAGTTTAAAACGAGGTAAGGGACTTCATCTCAATCTTCTTTCTTTGAGGCATATTTTGTTTTATACACAACATTCTTTTATACGGTGTATAAACCCCTTTGAATTTTAATTTTATTGAAAAAGAATCTTTTTATATGAAGAGTTTTACTAAACGACAAAAGGGAATGTTTTTGTCTTACGTATGCGGCGACAACAACTTCTCCGCCGCCGTGATCATTATTTGAGTTTCGAATTCTTCTACAAGCCATAACTATTTTTAAAATGAAAAATAAATACAATGTTTTAATTTTCTTTTATTTTGGTATTCAGAATAATTTTGATAATGTTTTGATTATATCAATGTGTTTTTGATATCTGGTTATTGAAATGTTGAAATGTTATGTTTCCTTTATGCATGTTTTATGTGATATTATTATGTTATGGTTCTTGGGCATTGTTTATGAAAATGGGTGGTTCCGTGATAAACTATGGGCGGGTGAGCCCTTGATATCTCTCTAATTCATTGGGTAACACGAAGGGGTTAAATTCTATTTTTTCCTTGAATAGATTTAGGGAATATACTGTGATGGGTATTCCAAACGTAACCATGAGGGTTACTCCCTACGTAAGAATGTTATGAATGCCTCAAGTTACATTTATGTATTATGATTTCTATGGTTTATTCATGATTTTATGAGATATGTTAAAGTGCTTATGTTTTATGAGTAAAGTATGATTTCATTAATTCTTATGTATACATGGACTAATGTTTTCATTACGTACTTTTATATCCCTTACTGAGCTTTTTATGCTCATCCCAAGTTTTTGAAATGTTTTTCACAGGTCAAGGGAAAGGTACATGATGTGATGATAGTGTCAAGGAGGTGTCATGAAAGAATCAATGTTTTGTTTTAAATATGTGTCCTTTGATGGGAAAAGTGAATATTGTCTTTAATGTAACCACCTTGTTTAAATGTGGACTGTAATGCATGATTTATGATCTAATTCTCTAAAACTCTAAACCTGAAAAGATCCTTAATGTGTATTCTAGAAATAACTCAAGATTAAGTGATGTTTAAGTCTTGGTCCATATTATAATGATTGATATAATGAATATATATATGTGTGTGTATATATAAAGTCATTCGTATGTATGGAGGACTACCACCTCACTAAGTGTTGTGTTTAGATTTTAAATAATTATATAATTTTTAAGGTAATTAATGTAAATTTAATGAATAAATTTGATATATACCAAATAATAGATATTATGAAATTATTATATAATATTTAAAATTGTTCAATTTCATCCTTTGAAAAAATGGAAGCAGTGTTTATGCATACGCATGACCTAATTTTTATGTTGATGCAATTTTTTCACAATTGTTTTTGTTTTGTAGAGTCCAAAATTGTTCCTTTAATGAAATATTTATATATATATTTATAGAGATAGGTTCTATGAAGACTTGAGATTCCATGGCCTGATGTCCCTAAAATTAATTTTATAAAAATATTAAATATGTTTAATATTTTACATGCATATATTCTTGACGATAATTGGATAACACTAAAATATTTTATTTGATCAAAAATTAGAAACAATGTTGGAGTCCGGAACATGGTGGTTACCCTTGGTGTCACAGAGGATGGGTCTGGGCAAGATGTTTGAACCCCTCACTCATTGATGGTACATTATGTAGATTTAATTAATTAATTAATTAATTAATTCATTCCATTACCCTAAACTAAAATATTTATAAATATATCATTATAGATATTTGCCTAGTGTTGGCCTCACCATCCAATGAACATCATTGGAGTACTCTCTTCTTCCTTTCTATATTGAATCATGATCGATAGACGACGAATCCTCAAATCAATATGAATCATACATCAACAAATGCAAAGGATCTCCTCTTCTACATTGGCAAAATATTTATTCATCAATGAGTGATCCAATATTTTGTACGAGTTATTGTATCTGGTTTTCCTCCCTTATAATAAGATGACTGAGTAGATATCTCTTGTGTCTTTTATTTGGGACCCATATTGGACTTTGTATGAGCCCATGTACACAACTTCAAATCGCTATAAATTTTTTATCTTACCGCAATACCTGTTATTATTATTTGTCTTTGAAAACATAGTTATTGATGATTAAAACGTTGTTTTTGACTCTCTTCCCCCTAATCAATTCACATTTTTTACCTCTGAATCCCAATTGTTTTTGGTTTGACGATTACTGGGTGGCATCAAGATCAATCAGGCCCCCAAATCTATTCCAGATCCATATAATAACAATAGGTTTTTGTGTGATGCATTGATCTGGGATCGTTATGAGGAAAGGATTATAGATTAGTTGATTAAGCATCAATATGACGACGAATGGAGGCACTAAAATGTGTAGAATAAAAATGGTTCACCAAATCTTCACTGGAACTAATTTCTAATGAGAAATTATTGAGATTTTAATTCTTTAGTCAGATCCATGATTATGGGATAGATTCAAGTAGGAATCTATTGATGTTGGATCATATTAGAAATTAGGTATATGATGTGATAATTCTACAGAAAACCAGACTACAATTTTTGATTTATGATGAAAACACGACATGGATCCCCTATCGAAAGTGTAGATAGGGTCCGGAATATCATAATAAGGATCTAAAGTTTAAACATCCCTCAAACACCGTTTACCATGTCCCGATTATAAAACCTACACGATAGATCACACCTGATAGAGACTATGTAGATGTACATAGACACAACATAACCAAATGGGGGCATCATGTGTGAAGAAACACATTGCGTAGTAGAGTACATAGAAACGGGGTCTGAGTACATGGCCACAACCACAGGAAATGACCCTAGACATGGTTTGTCACATCACATCATGTAGTCCACCTACATGGTCTGTTCTACTACATTCGATAAATTCGTGTGCACACCCATGACTCAACCACGATGTGGAGTGGTACCACACGTAGTTTGGAACCCTTTCACATACAATATAACCCTTTAGATCATCCGAATAGACATCCTTTATCTAAATCTCTTTCATTCAATTTCATGTTTTGGTCTACAAGTAACATATCATGATTTGTACTCTTCTGTTGTAACTTGTAAATCTTCTATCATTCCCTTTGTATCTCTTACTACTCACCCTTCATCTTTTGAGGAATCCTACTTGGCATGATTACACTTTCCCCTACATGGGATTTTCAAAAATGTGTCATGTCTTATATCAATGATAGATAGGTTAATTGTGACATTAGAGGAGATTAGAAAAAAAGGGGTTCCTACACCGCATAGAGTGGTTTTAAATGGGGATTCAGGAGCTAGTCGCTCTCAACTATTTTAAATTTCAATTTTTCTATTATGTAGGAATTGATTTCTAGTTGGGTGGGTCTTTTTACCTTTTAATTTCAGTTTACACTATGTTAATTTTTTACTATCTAGAGGCTCATGCATGCTGGGTTTTCATTATACCATTTTGTATATTTTCCTCTTTCCATCTGTACTTTTTCATTAGGTGGGTTTTTTCATGTGTATAGGTTTTAGTAAAAGGCCTCCCATAGTTTTTCATTCATTAGTAGTTTCCGCCACCCAGCCTTTGGAGGCTGGCATGGGGTAGTTTCAGCTCATGAACCAGCTTGGGTTAGGTCATGACATACTATTATCAATGCTGCTTAGAAAAATGGAATGTTATTAGGATGTTTCCTATAATGGATTTGGTAGGGTTCTAAAGGAAAAGTGTCATCATTTCCCGAGTGCAACTCATAAGCCAAGGAATACAGAGATTGTGCGGTGACTAACATAACCATTCATTAGGACATTGACATTATAATTATCGACTTCGAATTCTGAGAAATTTTTTATTGGGTTAATGGTACATGAATCATATTTTATTGAGCCTTTGAATATCCTTACTGAGTTATCTCCCCATTATATATATATATATATGATCATCTTACTATGATACTCCTTGATAACTTTCATGATGCCTCTATGATGATAGCCAACCATGATACAATACCTGGTTAATGATGATGTCCTAATGAGAGAAGAGGTCTTAGTTCGAGTCATATCCCATGATCCTCATCCTCTAGGATGATAGGTAAAAGCACATTCACCTATCGAGTGCAGATCATATCAGATCAGTAGGATGAGGATATAAAAAGGATTAGCAGACTATGTGAGTTCCTACAGTGGAGTTCTCCAAGGTTCTATATAATTCTATATCCACATTCATCAGATTATTGGATAGAGTTAGTGATTTATTTCATTATGCTCATCGAGAAACTGATGGACTAGGTAGTGGCACTAGTAGGTGGCCTTTTCCACTTAGCATCTAGGTTCTGGTGGAACATAGTTACAAAAATGCACGATGAGCCGACACACAAATGGGATGACTTCCAATGACTCTTTCGTGAGGAGTAATACCCCTAGTTCTAACACATAGTATTGATATAGGAGATCTTTCATATTTGACAAGGTGGGAAGATAATGGCTGAGTATGTAGTTGTTTCGTAGACCGTACACACTACTCTCTTGACGTGATCTTGGATGGATAATTATGAGAATTAATGTTTTAGTAGGGACTCTATATAGATATATGAGATAGTATTTTTCGCTTAGGAATCCCCAGATATGACAGTGTGTTGATGTTTTAACTGGTTATAAAGATCAGTGTTTTTTGGAGATGCCACACTGCTTGTCATGGTAGTGGGCATCATGGAGTTGAGATTACTATGACAGCTAGTTGGCTCCCATTGATGAGATCTTATAGTAGGAGGCCCTTTTATGAGTATGATCTGGCACATATTTTTATGAGAATGATTTATCACAGTGTACATGAGTATCCAAGAGAGGGGGAGGGGATTTCATATAATGGGAGATGTCACATGGAATAAGACTGTGTGAACAGAAGTTTGTAGAAGCCCTGGAAAATTACTGGTGGACTTCCATGGTAGAGATAGTGCTAAGATTAGGGATCTCCTAGGCATGTAATGGGTGTAACCCACAAGTGGTGGAGTTGGAAGAGTATCTGGATAGTATTTGGATGTTGTATGAAACTATGATATACTTTCACCACAGTCATTAGGCAGCCCAAGTCAGGCTAAGGTTGCTAGCGGTTGGGGTCACAGACAGCTGTAGGCCTTGGATTTCTATGACACCTCTATGCCCAAAATGATGTGAGATATTATCTATATTTTTTATACTCATTCCTCAGTATTAGTAGACACATTTTATTTTAATTATTTTATATTCATACTCATGATGTGAGATATGTAGCTTCACATTGAGGCACTTTCCCAACACCATCAACTTGGGGTTCTTATAGGGAACACTAATTCAATATGTTTCATCTTCCTAAAATGCGAGCTATATCTTGGTGGATAATGGTTAAAGTTGGATATTTTGGTAAATTAAATGCAACCTTATAACATCATCAAGGGTTTGGATTGACTATGCATGGTCTATGTCTACATCCACTATTACCATAGACAAGTCAGTTGGCTAGATACTGATGGGATGTGATTGTGCTTTTTTGGAGAGAATGATCTCATGGTAGGAGAGTTGGATATTTAAAGATAGAGACTGAAGACTAACACCCATCAGTTTTCACATTTATTACTTGGTTCATTAGTCTCTCTAGGCATCTAGGTTTCTTAGTTGTGGAAGATTAGATGGACGTCTTCCATAAAGAAGATTTAGGACTTCGCCCAATGCGGGAGATTGATTTTTATGCATTGAATTCCAATGAGGGACTGCCCTAATATCTTCCCAAGTGTATCATAAATAATTTTTTGAGATTAGGGAGCTACAGTTATAGTTTAAGGACCTCTTTGTTAAAGGTTTTATCCTACACATTGTGACCCCCTCGGCATCCCTGATCTTATTCGTGAAAAAATGCCGACAAGATCCTATAGATTTTCAAGGATTATCATTGCCAAAACAAACCCAAAATGAAGAAAAAGTACATATTTATAGTTATTTGATACCTATATGATCAGTTTTGAGGATCTAAGTGGTTTTCCT
This sequence comes from Viscum album, assembly GCA_963277665.1. Classification (NCBI taxonomy): domain Eukaryota; kingdom Viridiplantae; phylum Streptophyta; class Magnoliopsida; order Santalales; family Viscaceae; genus Viscum; species Viscum album. Next base: position 414,286,656 of record OY728132.1, read on the forward strand.
AGATCGATATTAGGTCTTCCTACCACCACATGCTGGTTTGCGAGGCTGATATTCCAAATATGGCAATCTGATGTCATTACAGACACAATGAGTTACTAGTGATTCCCATTGGTGTGACAAATTTCATTTCTATGTTTATTGATTTTATAGAAACGGTCTACAAAACATACATAGACCAGTTTTATATTCTCATTACAGAATACATACTCATACACTCTATATCATAGGTGCAGCATGCAAACCACCTGAGAATGGATCTTGATTTTCTTTGAGATCATCTACTATATTTGAAACTCTCTTAGTAAAAAGTATAAATACATGAGGTTTACATTATAGGTAATTTCATTAGTGTTCATAGATAATCCATGTATCTAGTGAGGATAAAAAATGTTCTTTCTTGTTATCCGCTAAAGAATGCATTAGTGGTGCAGAGATTCCTTGGATTGATAGGGTACAATTAGCAGTTTGTGGAGGACCTCTCTAGAATCGTAGCCACATTGACCAACCTGAAATAGAAAGGGAATCTTTTATCTTGGCCTAATTGTTCCAAAGGGCCTTTAGGGAGTAGAGAAAGGGGAGGAATACTTATCTAGTGTTGAGTCTACCAGTATAAGGCATTGGTTTCGTAGTGTATTGTGATTCCTCTGGAGTTTGGTTAAGTTGACTGTAAATGTAGTAGAAGAAATTCATTGTATATGGGTCAAGGAAGTTGTGACCCATTTAGAAGAACTACACAACTCCCAAATGAGATCTAGTTGTGGTAGTCTTTAAACTAAAGATATAGAATAATTGCCTTCTAAAGAGATCATTGGGGTTTACTTAGACAACCACAGTCTTCAGTATATCTTCAAATAATGAACATGAACCTAAGGCATCAAAAATTGCTATTATCCAAAAACAATATGAATTTTGGAGAGTCTATAACCCATGAAAGGGAAACATTGTATAAAATTATCTTTATAGGAATTATCATGCTCTCTTAGTATAGGAAGAACCCGACCAATTAGCCTTCCTACAGATGGCCCTGGTGGAGATGGAGGGTATAAATATTTTTCTCTTCGAGAAAAATACTAGAAGGAAAATACTAGATGTGAGATATCAATTTTAAGGTCTTATGTTATCATATATCGATGGAACAAATAATTTTATCATAGTGATGAATATTTTTATCATCAAGAATGTGACAGAGTCCTAGCTATGAGATATCGATTATAAGGTATTGCGTGATCATATATCCATAGGCAAAATACTAGATAGAAATTCAGAAGGAGGGAATCACAACATCCTTTTACAGGGATGAACAGTGGTTATAGTCACGTTGTGGGGGGATATGGTATGGGAGTTCCCCACTTCTCCACTAACTATTTATCCTATTGTGGTAATGATTTTCAAAGGCCTTTGGTCACCATTTTGGTGGTCTAGAAAGTGAAAAATAAAAGATGATTTTGTCTTTTGGTGCCTCACCAGTAAGCATGTGAAAGATGAGAACCATGTTCTGGAAGGTTTTTTTGCATCCTCATGAGATCCAAGAGTAGAAATTGGTTGAAATATAATTGAATTTTGTCACAAATATTCCATAGATAGTGTAGTGACATGAGGCCATATAGTTGATAGTTGATTGACTAACAAAGTTGGTGAACTTCCATTCCATTAAGGAGAAGATACCAGTCAAGATTCTAGGAAAGTAATATATATGAGTGATCATCCTCCTTCATGGGGTAACCTTAACAAATATCTACGATCATGGAATGAGGATTAAACTGTGATTGTGAATAGGCCCGCCTAAAGAGTTAATGAATCAATTGTTGATGAGAACAACTTTTCACCCCAAGATCAATAGTCAGACCGAGAACACTATCCATTCATTAGATAATATGCTAATGGTTTGTCTGTTATACTTCATACAGAGTAGGAAGGATAACCTGACCATTGATACATGTGTGTACAATAAGAGATACCACTCTAGCATCACTATTACACCATTTGAGGCCTTTTACAAGACACCTTGAAGGTTACCCTTATGTTGGAACGAGATTGGAATGTCATATCCTAATGTCCCAAAGTTATTGTATGCAATAAAAGATAATTTCAAGGTCATCCATGAGAGGATGAGGATGGACTAGAGTAGAAAAAAATCATTCATATATTGTTGATGTAGACCCATGATGTGTGTTTAGGGAGACCATGTTTTCAAGATGTTTTCCCCTTGAATTGGATTGTAGAGGTTCATAAGGGGGAGGGGAAGATATCCCTGAGGTTCATTAATCCATTCTATATCTTGTAGAGTTTTAGAAAGGATTCCCACCACCAATCCCTATCCCCATAGTTAGAGCAGGTGCATGAAATTTTTCATAAGCCATAGTTGAGAAAATATGTCCATGAACCCACACATGTCGTTGACAGGGGGTTCTAGACATTAATGATGGATCCACCTTTCTAGAGAACCTTGTGGCGATTGAGGATCGACAAGAGAGAACCATCCATTGATATACCACCCATTTGGTACACATGTTGTGGTAACACAAAAACACACAAGAGAGTTATAGGGAGAATTAGAGACAGGTGTGGTATTTGTACTGCATGTTTCATTTCTAGTTTTTTTGGGATAAAATTATTGAATAAGGGAATAAACTAGATACCCTTTTTATTGAAATAAAATGAAATATTCATATATATATATATATCTAGCGTTTTGTGGTGATATGACTTGTGATTCTGAGGCCCGTTGTTTGGGAGATTAATTCTATAGAAATATTAATTATATTTTATACTGAACACACTTAGCTTATTGAAGAAAATGATATCACTCTTAAACAGTTGACTGTATTAGAAATTTGAGACCGTAGTTGAGTCTTGAATGTGGAGTTTGTCGTAGGTGGGTCATAAGATGGATCAGTGTAGGATGTTCAAACCCATCACTCATCAGTGCTTCATTACATAGATTTTTTAATTATTTAATTAACTAAATAATTCATTTAACCTAAAATAAAATATTTATGAATATATCATTATAGTGACTTGACTAAGGTTAGATTCACAATCACATGAACACCAGTAAATGTATCTCTTCCTCGTTCCTATGATGAATCAAGATCAATCGATGAAAAATATATGGATAAATGTGAATAAAAGAACGATGAATGCAACAGATCTCCCTTTTACATTAGAACATGTGTTCTTTATTGGTGAGTGATCCAATCCAATGTATTAATCACTATATTTGTGTTTCCTAACATATAATAATATTATTGATTAGATCACTATGGTGCCTTCGATCTATTCCATGTATTGGTATTTTCATGAGACCACGAATGATATTTTAATTTTATTTATCATTTGTTTATCAAAATTTGTTTCATATACTTGATATTAGGCCAAGAATACTTATACGGTGATGTTTAAAACTCTATTTTTTATACTTTCCTCCCTTTCCACATTATATTTGTCAATAGTGAATCACATTGGTTCCTGGATGGATGATTATCAGGAAACACTAAGATTGATCGATCCCCCAAGTCCACGAAAAAACGATAAAATGACAAAAATTTGTGGAGGGAAGCATTGTTCTGGGATCATTTGGAGGAGAAGGTGAAAAATATGTTGATTGGGAATCATGATCGTGATGAATGGAGGTGTGTTGGAATGCAGAACGAATGCTGGTTCCCAAAAATTTTCATTGGAGATGAGTTTTTTGTGGGAAATGACCGTGATCAGTGTTCTTCAGTCTAATCAACGATTTCCTAACATATTGAAGGTATAATCTATGACAGTCAAAGCAGATTTGATGCACGCCATCATTTCTGACATTTCTATAGGAAACCAGAGTACATGCCAAGTAGTATGAAGAACACATGGTGTGTATCCCCTTCCATGGTGGCAGCTAGTGTTTGGGAAATCATATGAAGGGCATGACATGTCACCCTAACTCACATGCTATGTACCGTATCCCGGTTGGAAAAACTGTGTGATAGATCACACAGATAGAATTCTGTGTAGAAGTACACAGACATGGGTTTATCCCATAGGCTATATCCCATGCGAATCCATATACCGTGTATTAGAGTACGTGGATATGGGGTCCGAGTACATTGAGACGTCCAAAAGATGCTACCCTGGTACCAGTTAGTCAGGATACAGTATGTACTCAACCTTCATAGAATGTTCTATAACATGGGATAAATCCTTATTATATATAGGTACACAACCCATCTGTAGAGTGGGACTACATTCTATATAGGTCCCATCACAGGTTGTGGACCCCTATAACTCTTCCAAAAAGACATCCTTTTCCCATATATATTTCATTTGAACTTTTATTTTGGAAAGAAAGTATCATATCCTGAGTATTTTTTAAATTATAATGTTATGGTTCCCTTAGTATTTAATTACATGATTGGTTGTGAAATGTTACAAGATTATCACCTTCCTAAGCATTGCTCGACATTGACAGTAATGCGGTGAAATTAGCAGAGACCTTTCTGGGTTTCCCCTCCAACTGGGATAGGTAGTGGAGTTCCCGGACGATCCGTCCAAGTTTCCCTCTAGAAGGGCTTCATATTAGAGTTTCTTGATGGTCAAGGAAGTACCCTCTTGTAGGGCTAGGTAGTAGAGTTACATGATGATTTTTTCAAGGAATTACCCTCTAGTAGGGCTAGCAAGTGGAGTTCCGTAAAGATGGTTTCTTATAGAAATAAACCTCTAGATGGAACGGGTAGTGGAGTTCACCGACGATGGATCCTTCTTTGAATTAACTTATAATAGGGTGGGGAATTGGTGATGAAATTCCTAAGTATTATCCACCATATGGGCCAAAAAATGACATTCCTCAAGGACTAGAAAATTAGGACCTTCCTATCATACTAGGGAAAGGGATCCGGTCATAGGGTTTGTGGCCCATAGACTATGCATCATAGTAATGAGATGTGTTGATTTGATCAGAGGGGATGCCCTTGGTCTGCATTATTTTAGACATTCGTATCCTAAATTTTGTATTTTCTTCTTTTCTTAATAAAAATTTACTTTGGATGGATGGATGATTGATTTCCTTACACTTGTGTGTTCTGATAAAATGCATGGGATACACAACATCATTGATAGAATTTTGGAATTATTGGTTACTCTTTTTTGGGATGAGCTATTCGAAATAGATCGCCTTACACTATCATTTGGGATTATTTCACTGATCTTATATATATATATATATATATATTCATTCTTCTAGAGTTAGACATCATATTTGGATACTTTCTTTCTAGGAGAGGTGAAGATGTTGGGGTATGTCACATTCTTTCTATGTTTATATTTTCGTGGTTGGATGATTATACTCTCCTACAATAGGTGAAAAAGGATTAATGGGTTGTTTATATACAAACTATGTTTACCCCCTTATTCTTATATGAGCATACCTTCACTCGTACTTGGTAGAACTATACTCTTTTAATGTTTCATGTGCATCTAAATTCCTTCACCTCTATTGAAACCCTTTATTCTCCCCCTTTTGATTTTAGAGAATCCTACTCGGTATGTATACTCAACTCAATATTGAATGTTCCCCCACATGTTGTGTCATATGTAAAAGATAGACATGTTCCTCATTACTTTAGAGGATCTTGGGGATACAGGGGGATTGGACCACTTATGGTGCTCAGATCATGGGATCCAAGATCTGGGAACATTTTCTATTTTACTTTTCTTATTTTTTGTCACATTGGGAAACATTATGGTTGGGAAATGTATTTATTCCCCTTTACATTTTAGTATATAATACCATACTTTCTTACTGTCGAGATGTTCATGCATACTGGGATTATATTATATTAGTTTTTTATGTTTTATTCATTCCCAATGCACTTTATCATTGACTAGGTTTTGTGACTATGTACAAGATTTAGGAAAAGGTATCCCTATATTATTTATCCCTTAAGAGGTATTCTCCATACTCTTGCATTTGGAGGTGGTCTAGGGGTATTTTTCAATCAATCCATAGCTTGGATCATGTTATGACATGTTATGCTTTGGTGAATTGATGAAATGTTTATGAAACACATTTTTTTCATGGGTTATGATGTGCCGACATGATGAATGTTTTATAATATTGTGGTACTCATAAGTATGGATTTTATTATGAGATGGGTGGGATATATATCTCCCTTCAATTCATTGGATATATATTTATATCTCAGGAGTTGAAATTGGTAAAAAATGATAATTGGGTTGTTCCACTTTGGGAATCATGTGGACTCTAAACCACTATGGTAAACAAATGGTTCTTGATCCATTATGAAAAAAGGTGATAAGTTTGGATCCCCTATGTTGATGGTCTTAGTAGTTATTATTTGAATATGAAACGGTTCTATATGATTATGATATTTTTTTTTTAAAATGAGATTATTAATAATGATTTATGTATGATGATTTCTCACTATAATGTAACATAACTTTAGAAATGATAATGTTTTATTCCTTGAAAAATGTTTATTATCTATGATAGGATGGGTATGAAATTCATATGATACATTGGTCTTCAAAAAACATGTTTCTTATCTTATTATTTTATATGATTGTAGATTGATAAACCATTTTTTACCCTTACTACGATTATGAGACCAAAATTTCATTTTTTTCCTTACTCGGGTTAAGAAGAATGTTTTCGATACGGTATACTACTACAAAATAGGGCTTTAATAGTGCATAAAATAGACTTTATCAGCCCTGACTACATGATAACGATTAAAATACTTATTCTTTTATCATGTCTCAAAAATCATGGATAAATGGTGCCTTTATAAGTGCTTTCAAAGGATAATAAAGTGGTCCTTTATCAGTAATTTGTAAAGCACCAATAAATGAAAAAATTTATCATAGCTCTTATTTAGCGTTAAAAAATGGGTGTTTATAGAAAATAATAGGATCACTAATAAAGGGAAAATATATTAATTTCCATAATAGCACTAATGAAAGACCCATTTATTAGTGTTTTAAAATTGTAAAGAAATGAAACATTTATCAGTGCTTTTAAACGCATTGTAAATGGACATATTTACCAGAACATTTAAAAGTGTTGAAAATGGGCCATACAATAGTGTGTTGTCACCGCAGATATCATCACCCATGCATTGTGGTGTGACAGGACACCGAAACATCAAAAACACCACCATATGTCACCAAAATCATGTAACAATAAATATTTTAAATGAAATGAAATTTAAAATACAAATAAAATAATGAACAAAAGATCATAGACAGTTGAAACATTGGTTTATAAAATTGCATTAGTATAAATTATTACATACATTAAAAAACATCAATGTTCCTTTGTATTTTGATACTCACCCAAAATAATTATATTTTTGATTAATCCACCCCTAATAATGCAAATGAATGAATCTGTTTAAAAAAAATTTATATGTTAGTAATAATATAAAGAAATAAAGTAAGATAATGTTTTAATTTTTAACTAATTATTGAGGCATACTGGTAACAATATATATCATATTGAGTTGAGATTGATTATTACACATCATACCATTTATTTTTCTTATTGACATATTATCTACGTTACATTTAGTAAAATAATTAAAATATAAAGGCTCATGGGATTAAACTAGTGGTTGCATCCCATGGTGTTGTTTGGGAGGTCTTAGTTTTGAGCCTCCCCATGAAAATTTCATTAGGTATTAATTTTTTTATTCCCCCACCACTAAAAAATTTGATATAAAAAACTATTAGATGACAATAATAAGGAAATAAATTAAGTTATTTTATATAAAATGATGATACAACAATATAGGATGATTTTATCTTATTTGGTTATATAACACATGTTGTAATCTAAAATGACTCTTATATATTTAAAAGACACAATTAGAGTCATACCAGTTACACTGTGCATTAGATTAAGATGTGGATGATTCCTTCATGTGTTAAATGACTTATAGATCATTTTTCTAATATATCAAAACAACCCAAATGTGTTTTCTCAATTTTGAGAATGTCACTTTTTTACTAAAATTTCATATTATACTAGAAAAAGACAAATTTTATCCTGTCGATCAAATCATGTATTGGATTTACATGAGAACAATTCCAAGATTCCCAAAAATAACTTATTAATTTTTATCTTAAAATATTAGTAAAATCAATCATTATTTCTCAGTTTTCACGGAGTGACTATTTTTTAACAAAAATGTCGATTTTGAACTATTAAAAAACACTTTATGTCATATTGGGTACATATTGTAACAGATTGAGGTGAGGATAATTCATACAAATCAAAACCGACATATGGATCATTTTACTAAATTTTCAGAGAAATAATACCTTTTTTCTTGATTTGTAGTTTGTTAGTTTCCTTTTTTACAATAATTGATTCCAATTTTATTTAAAAAGAAGCACTTAAAGTATCACTGGTCACACCATTATTTAGTTTGAGGATTGAATGATAAATTCATATACCAAATGACTCATGGATAATTTTTCTAATGTGTCAAAATAATATGAATGTGTTTTCTAGGTTTCGAGTATGTCTCTTTTCATTTTTACGAAAATGTAATTATAAACTGGAAACATGCACATTGACTCATATAGATCACATTGTGTGTCAGTTTGATGTGAGAATGATTCCTACTCTTCGTAAATGAATTATTAATTATTCTCCTAAATTGTAAAGAAAATATGACTACCTTTTATAATTTTTTAATTCGTAAATAAATTTGATCTAAATTGTCAATTTTAAACTGATAACCGAAAAACTGAGTCATACTATGCACATCATGTATTTGATTGAGTTAATGCAGTTTACTACACATAGAAAATTATTTATTTTTTGTTCCATAAAGCATAAAATAGTTATAATGTGATTTTTTTTCGTTTTTGAGTTTGTCAGTTGTCCTTTTGACACTTTTTTGACAATTTAAAATAAAAAGATGCACTTATAGTCATACTTGGTCACACGGTGCATTAGATTGAGATGAGGCTAATTTCTACATGTTACAAATTAATTATGGAACATTATTTGAATAAATCAAAACAATGTCAATAATTTTTTGAATTTTGGAGTATGTCACTTCTCTTATTCACTGAAATTTCATTTTAAACTAGAAACATGCACTTTGACTCATTGTGATCACATTTTGTATCAGTTTGTTTTGAGACAGATTACTATAAGTCAAAAATTAGTTGTGAATTAATTTCGTAAATTATCCACAAAATATAAGTTCAAATTATTTGATTTTATTCAGTGATGCTTTTTGAACTAAAATTTTTATTTTATAGTGATAATGTATACATTGAGTCTTATCGGTCAAATCATGTATCAGATTGAGGTATGACTAATTCTTATAGTGTCAATATATTTTAACATCTCAAATAGTTGATAAATAGTTATAAGATATGATGTTTTTGTTATGTCAATATTCCCATATTATTCTATCATCCATGTTTGAAATTTATTTCATCGAGGTAAAAAAATTCAACATTTTAAAAATAGAGCCTTCGAAGAATGTTTGTACTAAACTGAGTTTGTGTGTTTTTAAAAAATGTGAAACACCAAAATTTCATTAATGCTAAAGCTTGAAAATTCTCCATAAGAAAGGATGTCATTTATCTTCCCTTACAACAATGACCTCAATGTAAAATCATCACATCTATGAGCCTCATACATTGAAACACCTATATCCAACATGAATTTCAATTAATTTATCAAAGGATATAAATAGACATTAATATCATTTCTGGTTTTCTTTGGTCATGATATAAGTAGAGTAAACATAATGTATCTGTGATTTATGCATAATCATGATAGCAAGTTAAAATTTATCGACAAGATGGTCCATGTACAATGATTTCAGATATGTACACCAAAATTATCTGTTATATCAGTAGATAATGCAATATGAATCATTCTCGGCTCATTTCCAAATTTTTGATACTCGTAATAAATTTTCACCAAATGTGGAGAATTTTTTGGATGAAGAATGTTCCCATATTTATATATAGTATATGAATGCCATGTTAATTGTCTCTTGGTTCCCTATAATCCATATAGTCTTATAGACAACATAATGATAGGAAAGTACCATACAAATTTCCAAGGACATTATTCATTTTATTTTAACAATTTTCCCCACACATAGTACATTTTTTCATTGATTCGTGGTCCTTATGAAATTTTTTTGGAAATATTTGGATAATATTGTGTTTTTTAGAGATCATGACCATTGAATGTAGAATCCATTTAGTTTCATATATTCAATATGGTAGTTTATTTTCTTCTAGTATCATATCATTTAGGATACCAAGTATTTTTATAAGTATTGTTTCACTCCATCCACTTACTGCGTACAAATTTTACACCTTTAATTTAAGTTTAAAATGTATTTTATTTATCACAATTGATATACAATGGTCTCTTAGAAAAACTATTTAACTTATAAGACACCATTGGATAATCACTTAAGTCATCTTTAAATTTCCATTGACCTTTCTTTCATGCGATATCCATCATCATTTACACTGGTAATTATATTAAATGATACATAAGTGTAGTATCATCCAAATTATTGTTCATGATCAGTTTTCTTTTTGTTTAGTCTAAAATTTATAGATCTAATCTATTCCATGATTAATGAAATGTTCTTCCAACTCTTCCAGACTAAAATTTCTTCAACAAAAAAATGTAAAGTAGGAAAACAGATTTTCGAAGGGTCATATGAATGCTCTATTTCAAATATGATGAACTCTTTAACTATATCTTCATAATATTTTTTTTCAAATGATTAACATGCATCCATTTTTGAATCATATACATCCTATTAAGAGCATAGAAAATTTGTTTTATAAAATAAATAAATTCAATGAAGATATTCATTATTAAAAGTGAATGTTATAGATAATAACAATAAGGGAAATCCAACATTAGATTTTCGTTAAAAGAATTTTAGTATAACTAGAAGAAAATGTGTAATTGAATTTTGGAAAATAATTATTCCAATGTGGTATGTGTTATCCTCTAAATTAAACCAAATGTAAAAGTTATATAAAAGTTTCATTCACATCAATTCATCCTACGAATAGTGATCATTGAAATCTTTTATTTAACGTTTGTCCTCTATCTCTTGTGGACATCCACCTCTGTTTCTTGAAATACTCTACGTTGTACTCATCCATAGAATGAATTATTCTTAGATTAATAAATTAAATAATTAAGATATTAAGGATAAGTATTAAGAAAAAAAATTTATAATAACTATTCGAGAGATGATGTTGATGAGGATGACCGTTCTACTCTATTGTGTTATCTAAATTGGGTAATGTCTCCAATTTGTGATAAATACACCATAAGAACTAGTTATTAAGTCTTCGTCTATAGAAGGTGGGATTGGTGGGATACATGTCACTTTCTGTGATTTAAGGGTTCTTGGGTGTTTAAATAAAGATTTATTTTCTCACCAGTTGAAAATAATAATTATTTTCAAAGTAGGCAAAGAGTATACATTATAAGAAAATTTCACATTCTTGACCATTATGGGTTCTATGATGATTTTGTGAGAATAGTATAAAATTTTAGTCATAAGGAAATATATAATAGTAATTATGGAAGATAAATAGGGTTTTATTTAAATGGGAGACGATACACTCCTATAAAAATAGTTTTGAAGTGTGTTGAATCTTTATAAGTAAAATTGGATGATGAATTTCAACTATTAAATAATCTCTATTGAAATATATTGGTATAATATATTTTCATTATAATTTTTTAAAATATATATGTATAATATACTTTTATATTATTTGTTTCTATAATATATACTTGTGTATTGTATAATATATATATATATATATTTGTGTAATATATATCTTCATTTTTATAGTTTATATTTTTATTTATTGTAATTTTGTAATATAATATATATTTGTGTTTTTATAGTTTATATATATATATATATATTTGTAAAATACATTTCTATAATATATAAATATGTAATATATAATATATATTTATTTACATGTAAATATAATAGTAATTAATATATAAAAGATTTTTATTTTTAGACTGCATACATGTAAATTTTTGTAAAATAATTGTATAACATATTTGTAAAATATATTTGAATAGTAGATATTTATATAATATTGTTCTGTAATATATTTATATTGTATATTTTCAAAACATATTTGAATAATATTTTTGTATAATATATATCTGTATAGTGTTTTTCATAATATATATATATATATTTAAACTATACGTGTCTGTGGGTCTTCATGTGCTTGTAAATATAACTACATCATAAATTTATCAATATATATATATATATATCATTATATTTAATTCTGTATGGTGAGGTGAGAATGCACCCAAAATTCATCCCAAAGACCCTATGGTTGAGTCTAATGGGAAGAGAATTTATTGTTTAGTGTTGTTTGTGTGTTGAAGGGTGGCAGTCGTTAGCTATGCTGGTAGGAGTGAGCAATTGAGGGGGGATGCAGTCCTGTTTAGAAAAATGGAATAGTGCATATACGATTTCTTCTGTTTTTAAATAATGAAAATTTTTAAGGGGCCTACAATCCCATTAAGAAAGAGTTAGTGGCATTGGGGAGGGTGGTTTTCAAAGAATCCCAATGCGGTTTGGGTGGGGGAGTGAATTTAATGATAACCATATCTTCATTCAACTAAAAATACCCAATAAACATTGTTGATCATAAGTATATGGCCATGATAAATAAAAAATTATTATAAAAATAAAAACAAAGATAGATATTGCTAAACAAGAAATCCATGATTAAAGAGGCATAGGGTAGAATAATATACCGTGTATTGAAGCTTGGAATCATCTAGGAAAATGTAATGATATCAAAAGCTGGAAAATTTATGAGCCTTGGGTTCATTAGACCATTGAATCATTCGACCATTGGATTCGTTCTTAAAAATTGTTCCAGGCTTTATATAATCCATCATTCAATATTGGGTCCAATGAGGAGGAGCGCTAGAACATGGTGGATTATATGAAAATCTTGGGATACCATGATTTGTTCACTACTAGGAAGGGTTACATAAATTGATTTTTAAGCATTAATATGTGCTTTGAAAATATTCTGATATAGATACCTTTTTTCAGAGTTAGATTTATTATCAAAAATAAAAGGTATCTTTATTAGTGCTAATTTTCTATCATTGATAACGATGGAATTTATTAGTTCCTTTTTACTGATGAAAAATACACATCTGTATTGATGTTAAGAAATCGACAATAAAAATTTCTTTTATCAGTGCGTTTTACTAATGTTCTGATAAATTATTTGAAATATTAATTATAAATATATTTTTAGTAAATTAATAGAAAATATATATATTGGGTATATAGGGGTACAATTACATTAAACACACAAATTCCACACACACATGAAAAAAAGACTGTTCATACCCCCCAAAAGATAGTCCCCCATCATACCTTATTTATTCATTACATGGCATAAAAGAATAGGGGGAATGAATCCTATTACATAGATCAATGGAATAGTGAAATTTCATACTTGCATCATAATGATTGATTTATCAGGAATGTGTTATGTTTGTGTCATTTCTCGTCTGTGTAATGTATGTGTCATCGCCTACCTAAGGGAATTCACTCCCACCCAGAATTGAAACTAGGTTTGAAACAGGATTACAAAGATCTTTTATCTCTCAGATTAGTCCACAAGTGCTTAATTTATGTCATATGTGTAACGAGGTATATGTGGGTGCCACACCATGCTTATTCTATACCCAACCAACCACTTGCATGCCATACACCCCTAACTAATTTCGAGTGCGGCCAGACTCAAACCTGAGTAAGTTCCGTTTCAATGGAGTGGCTGCCTTACATGGTACCGAAAGATATATTTATATACTTGTAAATTTATATTTAATAAATATATTTAAAAATAAATATTTTATATTTAATATTTTTTATATATATTTATTATAATAATTGTTAAAATATTAAATTATTTAATTACAATTATACAAATTATTTTTAAAAATTAATATTTATAGAAATGTATATATTTATATAAATATATATGTAAGCATTTCCTAAATGAAATCATATTTAATAAATATATATATAATTAGTATATATAAATATAAATATAGTTAATATATTCATTATTAATGTAAATTTATTATAATTTTTAATTAATAAAATATATAAATTTATTTATTTATAGTTACATTAATAATTATTTTAAAAATAATATTTATGTACTTATAATTATATACATATGTATAAAAATAATAAATATATATTTATAAATTTCTTATTTAATTTTTTTTAAAATATATTTTTTACATTAGTAATGAATATTTAATCTTAAATGCATGCATGTCATAAAATGGGTGAAATTGATTTTTTAAAAGTACATACACTTTAAAAATATTGAAAAAAGGATAAGATTTATTAATTCAATATAAATATTTTAAAAAATAGGGACCTATATTAAAATAAAGATGAATTCTTATTGAATATATTAAAACATAGTAAAAATATATATAAAATAAATAGTAAAAATTGATAAAATTATAAAAAAATATTTTTCTGTGTTTATTGTATATAAAATTGATTAATTATGTATATGTGAAGATAATATAACACATGTTAACGACATTCAATTATCTCTTTACTCGATGTAATTAGTCAGTGATTTTGATTCATATTAATTTTTACATACAAACCATTATTTACTAAATATATTTCTATTTCATGTAAATTTTTTTTATTTTATAAATCATGTTTATATACATTAATATATATATTTATTATAATATTTATTAATATAATCAATATTTATTTAATTAATAAAATGTTTAATATTTTCTCAATTTACTTATTTTTAAATTTAATATGATTAATTTTAATTTTACATATATCTATATATTTAATATATAATATTGATTTTTATTTATATTATATATATATTATAGTAAATTTATTCATTTTTTTCAATAATTATATAATTAATAAAACTATTAATTTTTTTAATAAAGTCATTTTTATTTTTTATTTATTTCATTATTTCAATTTATTTGGCATTTACCAGTACTAAATAAATGCTGATAAACTATCCCTTTATGTGTCCCAAAAAACAACTGATAAAGGGCACCCTTCATTAGTGCTAAAAATAAAGCACTCAAAAAGTGTACATTTTTTCATCGCTAAAAAAGTGCTGATAAAGGCCAGTTTTATTAAAGGCCTATTTTGTTGTAGTGTTATGTCTAAGTGTAAAAATATGTGAAAATATTGTTGTAGTATATGTTGAATATATTTCATAAAATATGAATATTGTGTTTCTATTCTCCAAATGGAATAATCTATCATGATCGTGGGGCATGTGTTTATGAAATGTATTAAAAAATTATAAAAAAAGATGTGATATTTATGTATGAGAAGATAGGGTCTCTACAAAAAATGATTTGTTTTTCATTTATGTGTTACATGGAAGGTAATCATGGTATGAATAATAAATATATTATATTTATACAGATATTATATACTAATGATTTTATAAATTTGAATTATTATTTATCTTTCTTTCATTCCATCTGTCAAAAAGTGAAAACTACGTTAATGCGTATGTATAGCCTACCATCTAGAGAAATGGTATAATTCATTTATTAACCATAAATATTATTCATGACCACATATATATAATGAATATATATGTAATTTATGTAATGATTAAAGTTATATAGACTTTGGAAACATGATCTAAAATTATGAGTTGCAACAACCGAACAAAAAATCTCATGAAAAATAAAATAGCGAACAACTAGAACATTGATTTTAATAAAAAAATTAATAATAAATCGTTTTTAAAAGATATATTTAAATATACTATGATAATATTAATATTTAAATTGTTATTTTATAGAATCATTATTAATTTAAAATTGGTAACCATGATGTTATTGTACTTTCGAAGGAAGAAATACACGAGACAAGATATTTATGTTACAATCTCATTATTTACTAGGGTTGTTTATGATTATGTTTCTAATAATAAAATTTTATAAACAATATTTCCTGAGTAACATGAATTTTATTCTCATTTTTTACTTCTGGATATTAAATATTTTGATTTCATTTAACTCCTTTTATGAACTCATAATACCAAAAGAACGTTTTAATGAAAACTGAAATTATTTCCCTTTTTAGGAGAAAATCCATTTTTTCATTGCCAGAAATTTCCTTAAAATTAATTCGATAATTTTTTTATAACCTTCTATTATTTTTAATGTAACATTAATTTTTTTTACTATTCTAAAATTTTATTTAAAACCCATTCATATCATTTTCTTATCAAGGTACTTAGATGTTTTACTGAAAATTTGAATGGAATAATTTTTAAATATACATGACATGAATTAAATTTTGCTCTGTAAAGATCATTCAATGATTGAAATACATATTGAAATATTTAATAGTTTATTTTTAATGATAAATATTTCAATAATATTTGTTAAATTTCTATATTTTTAATATGTTATTTCTAACTTAAAATATTATATTCCTCAAGAAATATTCGAGAGATATTTTCAAGAAAATTTTCATTTAAGAATACTTCCTTTGATGTTAATTATTATCTAATGGGAATATGATCCAATTATACAATTATTATTCTTCATACAAGTGGTTTATGATGATAAGATGTTTAATAAATATGTTTATTTTCCATGGGTTATGATATGATGAAATGTTGAAATGATAATGATACCCATTTCCTTTCTAGGTTTAATGATATATGATCAACGATTCATGATATTATGAAACACCCAGACATATATATGGGTTATGATTATGTGATGGGTGTTCTTAGACTTATATATCCTGATAAATAATTTTTTAATGATTGATATCTCATGAGATAATATGATTTGTAAGGGAGAGTGTACATAGTTTAGTATAGAACATTGTCCATAATGATAGTCTTGTTTGTTATCCTTGTCTACGGATATATGGAATGGGATTGAACACAATTTTTAAAGGAAAATTATAAACTATGATAGTATTGAAAGTGAATCGTGACTGAGTATAAGATGGAATAATGAGTGAACCCAATCCACAATGATAATATTGAACATGATCTTGGACTAAGTAAATTATTTTCTATGATTATGTGTATGCAAAAAAACATATTTCTTATGTTATTATTATGATCTCATGGATCAAGTTTTTTGAATCTATTATGATCCATATATTTTAAATTGCCAATATGTTTTCCATTATTCGAGATTATGATATATGATATGTTCGGTATGGGATTCAAATGTTAAGCTCATGTTATTATACCATTATGCTAATGTTATACTTATGTGATCATTGATATCTCCATTTTTTATACTTGATAGGAATCATAGATCACCCTGTTATGATTTATTTCCACAAGCTATGAAGAATGGTTTTAATTAGGGTTTGTTTAAGAAGAGTAATATATGGGAAGATCTTTGTGGGAGAACTTTAACATCTTTCTCGAAATAATAATATTTTTTATAGTGTCTCAAAATTCAATAAAAATTTATAATTATTTTTTGGATCATAATTCGATGTAATGAATATTAATATATTACGTTATTATATCTATATATGATAATTATAAGTCACTATAGTTTCTATTAAATCAGGGTTTTATTGTTATTCTTCGATTAAGATTA
The DNA here is from genome assembly GCA_963277665.1 of Viscum album. NCBI lineage: Eukaryota > Viridiplantae > Streptophyta > Magnoliopsida > Santalales > Viscaceae > Viscum > Viscum album. The sequence goes on from OY728132.1 coordinate 414,304,345, forward strand.
AATAAAATTGTTGAAAACCACAGGGACAATTATATGTACAAGATAACATCCATGTGCCTAGGTATGGAAGTTATTATGTCGTTTTTCTAAAAATAAATCCCTATTTGAATACTAAATAATGATGTGGTTTTAGAACAGATTCATCTAGGGGAAATAACCCTAAAAAATGTAGGTCAAGGACATATGGACAAACAGTTTTCTTGTGAAGTGAGTGTCCCCATACTGCTCGTCTATTTTGAAACCCTTAATGAAAATTATTAGTTAAAATTTATTTTTTATTACCTATTATGAAATATTTAAATAGATTAGAACCATATATATACAGTATTAAATCTAAGATTACACGAATTAAAAGAATGGTTAAATGATTTATACATATTAAGAATGTTTTCCATGATTCATCACTCGGAAAACAGATGTGTCAAGGAAATGAAAATAATTGGTTTAGTATGGGACTTGATATAGAAGAATAAGGTTGGGTTGGAAATGATTCCTCTTAAATATTGAATTATTCTTTTTGAGATTTGTTATATAAGTGCATATATAAAATGTAAATATATTTTTATATTCATTGATAAAATCAATTATTAGATGTTGAATAATCTATGAAAACTGTTAAGGGGATGATGATCCCATCTCATTTCGGTGATTCTTCTCTAATTTATGTTTCTAATAATGTGTCTCATATAAATATTGTATATATCATTTTAGTTATGTATTGTGATATATTACTCATGGAATTGAATTCATTAAATAAATAGCACATTAATTTATGAATAAGTGATGTCACATTTGATAATCTAAATAGTCCTATGATTTTCTATGAGTGCAGTGATAAATATGAACATCATTTATAAATTTTATCCATTATGTGGGTCTTGATTTTTATTCAAGAGGGGTATATTTCTCAGATTGTTGGGGATAAAATCAACATGAAAAATAATTCTATTAATTGTATGTTTGTTGATTTCATTCCAAAATTGTTCTATAGTCATCCATATAATTATGAAGTGGGTTTTTCTATAGAACTATTACATAGTTCTAAATATATTTTAATAAACCCATATAGAATGAACCCTATTGAGTTAAAATAATTGCATAAGAAGATCATGGATTATCAGTAACATATCAAGATCATAATAAAGAATATGTATCCTCTTCACCGTATTGATGATTTTTTCAATCAATTATTAGGAGCCCAATATTTTTTCAAGAGTGACCATCAATTTAGGTACTATTTGACGAGGGTTGTAAGTGACGACATAATGAAGACAACATTCCATTCACTGCATGAACAATATGAATTTACAATTATAAAATTTGGACTTACTAGTGACCCTAATAACATCATAGATTTAATTAATAGAGTATTCAAATATTACCTTGATCAGTTTTTTGTATTCTTTATAGATGACAATCATATATATTACTAGTGTAATGAAGTGCATAATTAGCATGTGAACATTGCACTAAAGACCTTATATAGGGTGAATCTTTATTAAAATATTACTAAGTGAGAATATTTTCTATATAAAGTTTTATTGTTTGCACATATAATCTCATGTGAGGGTATATCTATGGATCCATGAATGATAGAAGATTTTGATATTTGGACTAGACCAATGAAAATGACTAAGAAACATATTTTTCATTTTTAAGAAATTATTGATTCTTTATAGATAAATTTTTTTGTATATCTAATCTACTAAATAGTTTAACTAGTAAAATAGCCATGTTCATTTATATAGATGAATTTGAGGAACAGTTCAATGAACTAAAGAGAAGGCTAATCAATAAAATTGTGCTTATAAAACCCAATAGTGTTGATGAATATTTATTCTTCCATGATGCATCAGACAATGTAATTGAACACAAACCCTTTTAGAGTAATTTGGAAATATCTTATGACTCTAGTCAACTGACTTTTCCTCAGTAAAATTACCAAACTAAGGTTTTAGTGCTAGTTGTGTAATTTTTTTGATGAATGATATAGAAGGTTCAAATATACAAGGAAATATGTGAAATATATGCCAGTTATAAAATTTATAATTATATATTCACACATAATGATTATGATATTCTCATAACAATAAACATAGAATTTATTAATGATTATGATTTATCAATACATTTCCACCTGGGGAATGTAAATAAGTTTGAAAATGTTTGGATTTCAGAGGATCATGGTATCTAATCTATGACATGGATTAAAAAAGATACTATAATCATGGAATTTAAAAGGACTCATTTATAAATGTTTATGTAAGGGGAGAAATTATACTTTTCTGAAATGGGTGTTCTATAATCTATCCAGGTAAAAATTTAAGAGGAAAATAACTATAACATATAGATGAAAAAGAAGGTAATAAATTTCCATATGTTCAACCTTGATTAAGATAGAATGTTAAGGTTTAATGAATATGTATGTGTTCTGTACATACTGTATTTTAATTAGGAGAATGTATATGAGGCTCGTAGTTCACCATTCCCTAATCATCAAAGGAGCACCGATTTGTATCGATATTAGAATGAGTATTTGTGATGGGAAAAACATGAAGAGAAATATTGAATAATATATGTCTTTGTGCATGGGTTTTCAGTATGTTAAATCTAATAGGAATAATTCTATGATTTTTATACAACTATTACTCATACCAAAAAGGATATGGGAAATGATCAACATTAATTTTGTAGCCTTACGACCCAAAATATCAAATGGCCATAATACTATTTGGGAAATTGTCAATCACCATAAAAGGACAAGAAACTATATTTATATCAGAAAATATTTCTCTCTTGATCATATTTACATAATATATATTAATTTAATTGTAAGGCTTCAAAGAGTACCACATTTTATTATATCCAAATGAGGCATGATGTTTACCTCAATGTTATGGAGAATTATATTCAGCATGCTCATGATTTATTTTTGTGTTCCAATATTAAATATCATACTTAGATATATGGTCAATATGAGCGAACCATTAAAACACTAGAGGTAATATTGATATATTTTTTGTGGATTTCAAATTTTTTTTGGAACAACACCTTCTTCTAGTTGATTATTTGTACAATAATATCCTTAACTCAAGCATTCAGTTGGCCCTTATGGATTTTTTTATGGAAAGAAGTGTAAAAATGAAATGATAAATGATTATTTTAGAGAAATAAATATATTGGGACTTATGTTAGCAGAGGAAATGTTATATATATTGATATGTATTTAATTTCACTTAAGGAAACTCAAATTGGATGGAAAAGTTTCTCTAACAATCATCAGTGAAAATGGGATTTCAAATTGGTGAGAAGGTACTCATATGAATTTCTCTAACAAAGAATTTTATTATATTAATAAAAGAATGTAAATATGGTTTATAGATATATTTGTACCTTTTATATTCATTATTGATTTGGGATTTTTACTTATACACAGAGCATAAAATAAACCTCTCACATGTTCACAATGTCTTCCTTGGGTCTTTCCTAAGGGATTATATACTCGATCGATTTAATGTACAAAACTAAGAGGTTTAGCAACTGGATCACACTAGTGTATAAATTATTTTACCCATAATTTTTTTATATTTCACATAAGTTATTATGAAACCTCACTGAAATAATCATTATAAATTATTTTTTATAATCAGTAAAATTATATCAACTTTGTAAATTAATCAATGTTTGGGGTTTTGACATCATTTATCCAATTTATGTCATGAAAAACTATTTATAATTTTTTCACATCCATTTATGGATAACTGATGTGGAACTAATTACTATGGGGTTTTGATGTCATTTATTCAATAACCTACATTAATTGTTTTTATCACATCATCTATTTTATAAATCTGGCATTATAAAAATATTTCAATTCATTTATTTTATTACTAATCTAAAATACCCAGGATAATTTATTTTTCAAATATATAAAATAATAACGGACATGAATAATAATTTTTTAATTTTTTTATTCCTCTTATTCTCATAGAAAATAGAGAAACCCAAAAAAATGATATTATAAAAGCAATGAAAAACATATAGGAAAAGACAATTAAAATTTCACATTAAAATTTACAATATATATTTAAAATAATATCTAAATTAATAATACCTATAAAATGATATTTTTGGACCCAAGGTTGTTTTTTTCTATAACTATATTATACTTTTCTATTCTAATAAATCTATGTTGGGATGATTAATGGGTTTTGAAGAAAAATAATCATATAGTACATGGCAATGTAGGTGTTTAAGGTGGTGCAATTTCAAAGTGTTTTCCAAAATTTTAGGCCTTAAAATAAGAGTGAGGTTTTTGGAAAAGAAATATGGTCTATTTATTATAGGGCAGCAAAGAACCTATGAAGCACATTTTAAGGATTCCACTGTAGGTATGCAAGAACGGTTCACATAAGACAAATGACATGAATACCATATGTGAGGAATAGTTGACTGAGAAAAAGAGGTTTTTAGGAAGGCTTGTAGTTCATAGAAGGAAAATGGTTCATGATATAATGTGTAGTTCAAGAAAATGAGACTGTGATTTTGGATGCTGAATAGGAAAAGGTAGTATTCCAACCACGTAGGGCAGAGCAGTTCACATGAGAATCATGCGTGGTGAGGATTTTCTAATTCTGAATTTAGCAGATTCTACAGATCTATTTTCCTAAATTTCGAAAACTAATCCCTTCATTTGGGAATTTAATAGAGATTAAAAATCCAATTACATTTTTTTGATGTCTAGATTAGTTTGAGGGAATATAACCCCAAAATGTGACTTTGATTAGAAATTCAGAAGGAATTCAATGATTTCTATATTGGTTCATGGAAGAAAGTTCATGGAATAAGATTTGTAGAAGATGTTTTTTGGAATAAAGTTCATGATAGAAGGTTTGAAGAAGATAATTTTTAGAGGATTTGGTAAATATAGAATAAGTTTTACATAGATGTGGTTTGTGAAGACATTATTTGATCATGGTTTACAGAGGTCGTATACGGAGGTGTTTCATGATGCACTCATAGTAATTGGTGTTGTATAGTACAATGACAAAGAATTATAGTATTATGAGAAATTGTTTTTGAATTAACAAAATGATGAAAATTAATTTACTTTTATAGTTAAAGACAAGACATAAATAGATCATTTATCTGATGTTGAGGATTCAAGATTTAATTCCAACGCATTAAAGCAACCATTAAGTCCATAAACTAATTTTAGATTATTCCATATGCAGTGAGTAAGGGGGAGTCAATGGAAATGATCAGAGGGATGAAATGTGCAATATATAATACCATATAAAGTTAGTGTTCCTGTTGTAGAGTGACTATGAAAAACTATTGTAATGCACAACTATTGAATATTAGTGTAATTTGTTCCGACCGAAAATTGGTCAGCATATGCCTCTTAGAATATCCTCTAGTGGTTAACCAAGTAAAATTGCAATGTGGTCCTTCTATGAGTGAATATTTAAATTCCAACACATTACCAACATAAATATTTAATATGTTCTTACCAATGTGTAAAAAAGATCTATCACATTAAAATAAAAATTTGACACACCAATTCACCCCTCCCTTGTAAGGGTGTTATAGGTTCCTTCAAGTGGCATTAGAGCATAATGGTTACCAGTGTTAAATATTCCATTAAATTTTACAATGGTAAATAGAGTAAATGTCTGGGGAGTCCCCCACTTTGATGGAAGAAACATTCAGATCTAGAATAATTGGATGCAATCTCCTCTATGATCTCTTCGAATAGATGTCTTATTTTTGACTGAAGAAGGAAAAAAGATCACTAGTTCAACTGGGATATCTTTGAGTGAGAGAGACATTAAAATGATTTATGAAGATGAAAAAGCATATAATTTCCTCATTAAAGATCTTCCAGTTCAGATATATTTAAATTTGTTGAGCTATACATCAACAATGTTTATTTGGGAAAAGTTGAAGACTTTTTATGAAGGTGACATAAATATGAAGGAGTCGAATCTACATATTTTTTTACAATAGGTTTGATGATCTAAAGATTCATCATCATTAAAATGATGATCTCTTTTTCAATAAAATCAGTGAATAAGTTTGAGAATTACATGGAGTTGGTGATTAAATCAAAGACATTGATATATTAAAGAAAATCATGAGGATAATTTCACCTCCTTACAATGAAATTGTACCAGCCCATGAAGAAAGAGATCTTTCCAAACATTTTCTTGATGACCAACTATATAGAATCATGGAATATGAGTTGAGAGTAAAACTAGAAGACGAAAACACTTGAGTAAGAAAGGAAAATTCATTCAAATCCATGAAACGAAATTAAATTTTTATAGATAATATTAATGAAAAAACTAAGGAAAAAGAACTTATTTCTCTAATTTCAAAGAAATTATAGAAGGGAAAAGTGAAATTTGAAGTTAAGTTACCACTGGATTGTTTTCATTTTGGCAGAGTTGTGTACATTGCCTCTCAGTGCAAAATAATGTTAGATGACAAATAAAGTGAAGTTGGAAGCAAGAGATTTCCTCAAAAAATGTTTTTCAAAAAGGGATACATAATGGCTAGGATGAAATTACATAGAAAGATATTTTTCTATGGAGAATAATATAATGATAGTGAATTGTTTGAGGATGAATAAAAATAATATTTATCTGGAACGCATGCATCAATGAAGGCTACCATTAAAAATTTTAGACCGTAAAGAGATAGATATATAAATAATTAGTGGACCACTGATGTCTATCTTTATTTTCAACATGATGATGATTTTTATGCCTTAAAATCAATTAAATAGATGAAAAATTATTGACAATTATAGGATGATTCATAAAAAAATGTTGATATTTTGGAAGTTAAAATTGATGGACTTGAGGAAGTATTAAAGGAACATTAAATAACCTATTAATTATTAGAAAATATTTTTAAAAAAAATCTCAGAATTTAAGAACAAGAAAAGGTCATTAATGGCTTTACATCGACACTAGTTTATAAGTCCAAAAATATCGATGGACTTGAAGAAAAATTTGTTACACTTAGGAGTAAACATGAATGTGAACAAAGTCCAAAATAAAAAAACAAGAATCTTATGATTTGAAAATTCTCTCCTACAATGTTTCTAGAGATATCAATGTGTGGTTCCTATGGAGTAGAAAAGACTTATAATGATCAAATAAACTCATACATGGGAAATATTGAAATTATTTTTTATGTTGAAACATAGAATGCTTTATGTAAAATGGGAAAATTTAAAGGTAAGATGAAAGTCAGAAATATTATAGAGACACCTAAAGTCTTAATAAAGAAAGTCTTAAATAAGGCTGAAAGGAGAAATAAAATATGTTCTTGAGTTTTCTTAGATGATAGAAAATCCATCTATTATCCTAAGGAAGTTTAAATTAGGAACAATATAGGTGAACATACATTTCAACTAATGAAATTTCAATTATATGTCTATCTGGGCCATACCATGTTATACTATGAATAGGAATGGAGCTATTAGAATATGGAAGAGCATGGAAGTCAAAAAAGGATAAAGAATTCATATCCTAATTATTATAGAAGAAATAACTTCAATGGATAGTTTTTTTTATTTTTCTAAATGTTGCTATAAAGCTATTGTTTGTGGGGAAAGGAATGTCGAGAACAATTTATACAAAACTCAAAGACAAGTCAATACCCATCAACCAAAAAACGTTATTTTTAAAAACATGTTATCCAATATAGAATTATAGTGTGATTATGATGAAAATATTCACATAAAATATATATTTAAAAATAAATCATTATCCTTCACTCAAACTAATATTTCATGCAAGGAAATGATGAAAATTGAAAAATCCAACCTGGTAGATGTATCTCTCAAAGATACCAAGAATAACAGCACAAGAATTATTTATATTAAATTCTAATCCATTTAATGGGATATGAATACTTATTAATAAATTCCCTGAAAAAGGTCTATCCAATAGTGATATTTTCTAAATATGGGGATTTGATGAATAAAGGTAATGTGAGTACTTAACTTTCCAATGGCGAGCTGAATAAGAATGAAGTTCTTTATGTGGACAAGTTGCCTCACAATCTATTGAGTGTGAATCAACTATTGGACCCTAGAATTGAAGTAACAGTCAATAAAAATAGAAGAAATATAAAAGAAAGTACATAGAATTCATTCATGAAGGTATTCTAAATAAATAGAATGTTATATTTGTTTTATAGTAAGGAGAACATTTATTACCTAATAGTTGAAGAAGAGACCAAATTGTGGCACCAGATATTGGATAACATCAACCAAGAAGATATTGAAAATATATATAAACTGAGTATTTTTGTGGATATTCCAAATCTAATGAATTAATGGGATAATCCTTGTGATTCTTTCATGTGAGGATTTTTGGAGTTTAGTTCATATCGTCGAAAGAGGAAAAGAGAATCAAATCTTCTTGATATCAGTAATACAGATTTTTGTGGTCTGAAAATTTTTGTTGGAACATATATAGAAAGGTACTTTTTCTTTTTCATTGAATATTATTGTAGAATGTCCTCTATTATGTCTATACATAGGAAATGTCAATTAATTGATTACATAAAAACATATCACCAAATAGCAAAAAATTAAATTGGACGGATAGTCAATGTTTTGTAGTCTGACAATAGAGAGGAATTCTCATCCATTGAATATGAAAATTACTTAGAGAATCATGAAATACAACATGAGGTGTCTATTTTGATAAAACCATTATAAAATTGTGTTATTGAGTGTCCAAATCAATATGTGAATAATATGGTTAGAACAATGACGATTGGGTGTCTTATCAATCTCTATTGATAGAAAGTGGTTTTTTAAGTGTAAATTTATATTCAATACCAAACATGGCTTTATGTAGTGGAAACCAAGACAAGTTATATGTTGTTGTATGGAAGGAATCACTATTTAAAGTATTTTCATGACTTGGGATAAATATTATTTATATAAAAGAAATAATCTCATCAAGGAAATTATGGTGATGCTGCATATGGATGAATACTCATCGGATATTCAATGATTATAAATAGCCTATAATTGATTCAATAAGCATCATTGAAAAATTTCTTGAAATAAGATGTGAAGAATAATGAAGATATGACAAAAAAATGTCTAAAGTAAATAATCTATTTATTCTATATAAGGTGAGGAAAATTTGGAAATTGAATAGATCCAAATAAGGTTATAGTAGAAGGCCTGAAAAACAATCTAGAATCACAATCTTATGTTGACTCAAAATAATTATTAGAAGAGGAAAACATGGACATAGAAAATTATACTAAACCTGACATGATAAATTGAAGATAAAAAGTTGTTCAAATCAATATTATTGGGGTTAGACATATCCCACACATATAATGAGAATGAGGAATAATGAATTATGTTCATTCCTATCATTTGCAGAACCGTCCTTATATGAATAAGCTGCAAAGCATGAATCATGGGTTAAATTCATGAATTAATAGTTGGATCAAATAATTATGAATAAAACATGCATTCTAGTAGAGAGAATTGAAAACAACAATGTGTTTGGTATAATGTGGATTTCCCAAAATAAAATTTAAGAGTAAGGAAATGTGATTAGAAATGAGTCTTGTTTGGTGTGTGAAAGCTATTTTCAGATTGAAGGTGATGATTTTGAAGAAAAATTTAATATGGTGGATAAACTAGAGCCATTCAGAATGTTTTTTCTATGGAAATTAAAAGAGGATATAATTTGTATCAAATAGAGTAAAATAATCTTTCATAATTTTTGTTCTTGAAGAATTCAATATTGATCAAAAAGTGGACTTTCTTCTTGGAAATTATGAAATAGAAGTTTTCATATTAATGAATGATGTATATTGTTCGAAATAAGCACCACAATCATGGTACACTTAGCTATATTCTTATCTAATTTATCTTTAATGTAAAAGATAAAGAGAATATCATAATCTATATGTGAATAATTATGAGAAAGAATAGTTCCTTGTTCTGGTGTACGTAGATGATATTATATTTTTTAGATGTAGGCAGGGATCAGTAAATGAATTTTCCAATCACCTGAAATCAGAATTTGAAATGTATATGATTGTGGAACTTAGATACTTATTATGGATGCATGTGATTTATAGTAATGACTGCAGTTTCATTTTGATGAGATAAATGCAAGAGTGTTTCTAATGGAATTCAATATTCATGAATCCAAACCAATGTTGACTCGGATTGTGGTTGAAAGTAAACTTGTAAAGAATGATTATGGGACGTCCCTAGATCCATCCATGTGAATATGAATAATCGAAATACTACTGTATTCAACATCCACATTGCCAAATATTTCCTTTGAAACATTCTTAGTAGCCATGTTTCAAAGAAACCTATAGGAATAACATATGAATGTAGTTAAATGAATCCAGAGGTACCTTCAAGGAACTCACACATATGGATTATACTTTCCTAGAGTATTTTTAATTAACTATCGATATTTATTTATGCTAACTGGACTAGAGATGTGGTGGATGGAAAATCCACAAGTGGTGTAGTAATCTTAATTACAAAGAAAGGTGTGGGTTTGATGAATAAAAAATAGGAAAGAACGTCTCTCCATACTCCTAATGATGAGTATATCTCCGCTACAAAGGATTTCACTCAACGAATGTAGATTATGTAATGACCGACTAATATTGGGTATGCGTTGAAACAACTAATGGTGAATCAATGAGATAAAAAGAGTTCAATTGATCTTATAAATAATCCAATTCATTATTCTCGTATAAAAAACATAGAAATAAGATATAACTTCACCAAGTAAGTGGAGGAATAAGGCATGATTAAAATGAATCATCACATAATTTATGATTAAGTGGATGAAACACATACTAATCAATTATAAACACATATTTTTGAAAAAAATAGATTAAACCACAGTGTTCAACCACCTTCTTGTGCATGAGGTTGTTCTGATTGATCCTTTCTCCCTAGTTGTGTTAACTATTTTAATCATTTTGCTGATGTGATGCAGGTTTGTGGGGGGAGAAAAGGTCTAATTGGAGTTTTTTCTGAGGTCCAAATGTTCAATAAAAATTTATTTAGGTTTATTAAAAAAGGGGGAGGAAAATGAAAAAATTAAATTCATAGAGTTTGGAGGATAAATGGATGAGAAATGAGTAGTTGCATGAGAATTGGGAAACAATGTGTGAGAATATAATATATAGCTTACTGGATGAAGATAATTTTTTGATTTTTTATTTGAAATCATTACCTTTTCTGAGACATGAGATCTCGGTTCATGATTACTCTATAGTTTTCTACACCGAAAATTTCTCAAGCAGATTTAGATTGTTGGTCAAATTGTTTCTTGCATATCCGGTTCTGATAGTTGTGGTTACTTCTTTGAATATTTTGGTAGATTTCTAAAAGACCTTAAGGAGAGATTTTTAGACTAAAAGGTGATCTTTGATAGAACTATATTATAGTATGTGTTTGTTTTCAGTCTTCTATTGTATGATCTAGAGGGTTTCAATAAAAGGACTCTTATAGTACATGGAAAAGAAAGTGTTTAGGGTTTTTCAATTTCCTATTGTTTTTCAAATTTTTGGGCCTCAAAATTGGGAGTTAGGATTTTGGAAAAACTATATTTCTTGAAATGTAGTGGCTAGTACGCAGAACATGAAGACTAGTTTATGGATTTCCAAGGCGGTATGATGGAATGGTTAAGAGAAGGAAAAGTATATGTGGACCGCGTAGGAGAAACAGTTCACAGTGTGATTGAGGTTTGGGGGAAGGCCTTCATTTTTTGGATGGAAAATGGTTTGTAGGATGATGATTCATTCATTAAAATGAGATGGAGATTTTGGAGGATGTGATTAAAAATGTGGTATATAGACCGCATAGGGCATACCAATTCACAGGAGCACTATAGGTAGTGGAGATTTGGTAAATACGAGTTTAGATTTTTATATGGATATAATTTCTTATATAAGGAGAACTAATCCATTTTTTAGGGCACAAAACTAAGATTAAAAATCTTGGAGTAATTTGGTGATATGCAGAGTGGTTCACAAAAATACAACACCAGAAGGAGATATTGATTAGAAATACATAAGGAGCTCAGTGAAGTCAGGAATAGTTCTCCAAAGATGGTTAACAGAAGATGGATCCTAGAAGGTTGTTCATGAAATAATATTCATGGAGGAGGATTTGATCCATAGGGAGAAGTAGTATGCAGATGTGGTTTGCAAAGGCAGTATGCAATCATAGTTTGTTATGGAGGAAATGGAGTTGTTTTGGGAAGCAATTACAGTATGTGGTGAAGTCTAGTATGTAGAGGAATAAGGTCAGTACATGGAGGAAATGTCCATGAATGAACATACGTAAAAAATTTAATTACTTGTACCGATAAAAAAGGACTTTAAAAGAGAATCTATCAACATTTGAGGTTTCATGATATAATGACAATCCATTGAAGTAACCTTCTTGTTGATAAAATGATTTTAGATTCTTCCCAACTCAATGAGAAAGATAGAATCAATATAAGTGATTTGATGGACATAGTGTGCTATCTCTAAAACATTATAAATGTAGTGGGCCTGAAATAGAGTGGCTATGCTAAACATTTGTGATAAAAAACTAGTGAAGATTAATGAAATTTCGTATGACTAATAACCCATTGGGATATAATCCTCGAAGATTCCCTTAGTGGTGAACCAATTAAAATCGCTATAGGTTCTTTCTATAGGCGATTGTTTAAATTATCGCACATTACCAAATGATAGATTTAATAGGTTTCTAACAATGTGATAACCAGATCTATCACTGTAAAATATAAATTTGACACAATGATTCACCCCTACCCTCATAGGGTGTATTAGGTTCCCTCAAGTTGTATTAGAATGGTTTCTCAAGTTAAATTTGTCCTTAATTTATACCATGGAGAATACAATAAATGTAAGTGGAGTCCCCCTCTTTGATGGAATAATATTTCTGATATGGAAAAATATAATGATATCACAACTATGACATCTTGGAATGGAATTCATGTTTTCCACTCCATAAGGAATACATCCCACTGATCTAACTAGGTTGTATATGATTGATACAGGAAAGTAAATGATTGATACAAATTCCAAAGCAGAGAATTCCCTCACTAAATTACTATCTGATGAGATAAATATATAGGTGATGAATTTTACATCAGAAAAGTTTATGTGGGAAAATATGTAGAATATTTGTGACTATGGAATAGAAGTGAATGAGGAGAAATGAAAAGTTTTTCAAAACATGTGGCATGATCTGAAAATGGGTCCGGACAAAAATGATGATACATTTTTCAATAAAATTACTAATGTTATTTGACAAATATGAGGACATGGTGAAGATATAAAATAAATTGTTATTTTAAATAAAATATATAGAAGACTTCCACCTATTTAAAATGAAAATGAGTCAACTAATGAGTAAAGGGATCTTTCAATACATTATCAAGATGATCTATTGAGAATCTTGGTGGCATATAACTTGAGAGTCAAAATATAAGATGAAAAGACTCTAGTAAGAAAAGAAATGGCATTCAAATCCATTGAAAAATTTGAAATTTTAGGATATATTATTGATGAAGATAATTTACAAAAAGAAATTATTTCCCTTATTTGCAATAAATTCCATAATGGAAAAGTGGAATTTGAAGGTAGGTTACCTCTTTCTTATTTTTCAGGAATTTCTCCTAAATGAAACATATGTTTCTCCACAGTCTAAGAGTAAACTGGATGCCATCCAGAAATACCACTAGGAATGAGTCAAGGTACAAATGAAATATATTATTCTTAAAATACATAATAAGTTTAGATGAATTGGATATTATAAATAGAATAACAAGATATTAATAATTGTCGAACCTACTCTTGAAGGAGGTTTTCTATGTGTTAGATAATTCAGTTCTCAATTGCGGATAAACATATTAAAGATTGATCTTTGAAAAACAATAATACTATTTCAATGGGTAAACAAATTATTAATCCATGGTAACAGGTACTTTTTATTAAACATAACTAAAAATATTTTTAGTATTCAACACAAAGTTGAAGTGTTCCTTCAACATTCATCACAAAGAGACTAGACACCACCCTAGGTGACAATATCTGGTGAATAATTTTTTTTACCAAAACATCATCCAAATGAGTGTTGAATTTTTTTTGTTCAGATGGTTATATACTGTCAAAAGGAATAAACATTTTCCATGTACTAGGTACTAAACCAATAGTAATATTCACCTCCCTTACCGATAGGGAACTAGATATATCAGCTATAAATAGGTTTTGAAAATTGAAAACTAGTAGAGGTATATCATTACTCAATTATTCCCACACCATGTCTAAGGTAAACATCGATACTACCCTACCCAACTCCAGAAAAGGAGGTATCTCTCTACCTGAGCATAGGTCACATTCTATCAAGAAGACATCACACACCACATCATGCACATTAATAGAGACCCATTTATGGTAATATGAATTTTGGGACTTATGAGAAATCATCCCATATATACAAATTTTTTTCACGAGGTTTTATATTGGGAAATAGAAAATTATATCTAGGACCTGTCTCTAATAAAGTGAAAATATAATCCATACATTGAATACGCTACAATATCTTCATTCTGAAGGGAATAGTAAATCCATCCCAAAGGATAAAAAATCTATAAGATGGTTTATTATTTAAAAAAATTGAGCATATAAAAATGATTTATATTCTCTAGTATCAAAAAAAGTAGGAAATATAGATGTATCTATATTGATGATACCTCTTACTACTGTTAGACCCGTGTTATCTTCCTCTAAGGACTATTACAATAAATGATGAATATTCAATTTAGATGCATATGGATATAACCCATTATTTATGGAATCATATAATTCCACCAGTTCTATTTTTCTGTGATTATTAGCCCATGCCACTATTCATAGCTGAAAGGAAAAGGTATAATTTCTGTATTTTTTCGGATGAAGACAAGAAATATAGATATTTGGTGCTTTAGTATAAACCTATATGGAATGTGCAACCCCACCACACTATAATTATATCAGTGGTCCTATTTAAGGAATTATAGTACGTTGGTATAATTCTCTTTCTAGAAGCACCATGAGACTAATAAAATATTCTATTTCATTTTAAGAAACTCCAAGAACTTCCACTAAGAGAAACAATAACAATTTCAAATCATGGATTATCTTCTAGCTCAAGCTCAACCATCAATGATCTATCTAGCACATTAGTATATGAATTGATCTTTAAAAATAATCCTATTAAAATATATGAAGTCATGGACCCATATCGGTCCATCAATCCATCATCTCCTCATTATATATATCCTCATGTGAAAACTGAAAAATCAATGAAAAATGGTTCATATATTGTTTCATGATCATTTCACCCTACTGATGGTTGATGAATTCCATTTCCGTTTCCATAAAATAATATATTTATGATAGAAATGATCACCAGAAAGAAATCTAAATTCAATCGATTAAAAACTGTCAGGCTTATTTTCCATCACTATTATAACCCACTGTCTCTTGTTAGGTCCTCAATCTTAAATGTAGCACATTTTAGATTTATAGAAACTAATGTTATTGATAAAAATAGTTTACTCCTTTTTAACCAATCACTATCCTCTTGAGGATAATTTTATTCATGAAAACTATGTGTTTGTGATGAAAAGACTTCTAAGGTTCATTGGTATATTTATCACATTGAGGTCTGATTATCATAGTTGAAAATACAAGTGTTGGTACATATCCCAGAGCATATATAGCACAAAACACTATCTCAAAAGGATTCTAGTCCACTAGAGGATTCAATTTTAGTGGTTCACTAGAATCTATCTCCAACGGTATATTTACATGTCTTGTTGGAGGTATGATGCTATGAAACATCGACATACAACATTGATAACATCAAAAAGGATGCATGGATCAAAAACTCAAATAGAAAATAGAACAAAATAACATCTATCAGGGTTAATTCAATATTTTGATTTAAACTTACTCATATCAAAATCTCTGAAATTTTTTAAAATAAGTTCATGTTATTTCTCAAAGTCACTTTTCCAAAACAAACCCATGGGGGAATAAGGCTTGTTACGATGAGTGATGATTATGAACATTCTTATAACTACCTCATAAGTTCCAATAATCCTAACTCATGCCTACCGTGAAATAATTACCGCATACAAACATCACGTAAAGATACACAACCCTACCTACTTTGATACTATGTTTTAAGGTACTACATAGATACCCATACACAATGATACCTAACCAAATCCTTTCATTTTCCGAGGGATGCTCCCGATTCCCATGAGTTGGTGACTTGAAACGGGTATCATTTCAAGATATAGAGGGAATGATTTTTCAATTAAATAGTGGATGAGAAAAAGATACAAGGCATTATTCTCAATAATATGAAGGGAGAAAGTAAAAAACGAAATCGATTAAAAAAATACCCAAATAGTATGTCATCAAAAGGCATAATTACTATTAATATAATATCAAAAAACTGATGTAATAGGGGGATCAAATCTCTATTGGCCACCTCTATTATATCAAGTCCCTAAAATAAAATACAATATCATCCTCTAAGTGGTTTTTTTGTCATGGACCTAACATAAGATAACATACAAATGCACGATGGAAAGGTAGGTTGTGAGATAAACATCTAAGAACAGCAAAACAATGTGTTCCATATGGAATACAGTAGCAATAATTCATTAATTATTTAAATTTATATAATAATAAAATCCCTTGGAAAATATATATTTCCAAAAAAAATTGATTTCATTATAAAAAATGAGGAAAAATATATTAAAAATTATTAAAAAAAAATTTATATAAAAAAATAACATAAATAAGTCAGCATGAATAAAATAATTCAATAATCAATGGCATGTAATCATCATATAAAACATATCATAAAACCTTGTAATATTTCCCATGGTACATTATTTTCTATTAATAATATCCTCATGCAACTCAATTACTGATCTTGGTTCAATGTCTACACACATCCCTCAGATTAGGAAATCGAGTCTCAATTACCCGTAATTGAAATCATGCCACATGATGTTTATGTGAATGTTCCTATTTTCAATCAATTTCTAGGGTTTGAAATCCTAGAATGATTTTACAAATGTCGCACTAACTACTTGAGATATCATGTTCTTCAATCAATAAATTAATAAATCAATCCTAGGGAAAAATCATTTCAGATCAATTTAAAATAAAATTTCACAATTTATTTTTCATCATAAATTTCTTATAAAAATATAATCATTTGTTTTAATCATTTCATTCATTTTCAAATCATCTTTCAATTTAACCAATTTCACTCAAGGTTCAACATCAAATCAATTAATTGAATTAATATCCAAATCAAACTCCAATTTTTTTCTAAAATCCGCCGCATAATTTTAATTCCATTGAAATTCGTGTGTTTTTAACAATTAAAATTCTCTATTCAAAATGAAACAAAAATTCACTTAAATTTATAATTTTATAATAATTAAAAAAACATTTAAGAAATATATAAAAAAAAGATTTTAATTCTAGTTTTAGGGATTACAGAACCATCAAACCTTAGTCAACAATAAAATGAAAACTCTCCATGAGAAATTCTAGTGAATATAGAAGGTGATTGAGATCAACAAGGAATTACTATGTCAAAATTAATCAATATTAAATTCCAATTCCATTAGCAATAAAAAAATATCACTATTTAAAATAGAGAAATGTTGAGGGATGGAGAAACCCAAAACTAGGGAGCTCACTGTAGACCAAACAAGAAACTGAGACACCCAAGAGGAATAGAAGAACTCACTAAAAGAGATATTATGAATACGGTTTAAGATATAGGTTTATATAGAATGACCATAGAAACTAGGTGTGAAGGTCACCAGAATATGATAGTTATGTATAAATTTCAGTCATATCATAACATTTTAGGGCATAAAACACCCCACCTAAAAAATATGTCAAACATGGCATGTAATTGCTACAAAAATCACACTTAGAGCATTTAAAACATATATTTAATATATATTTTGTAAATAATTTCATTTCATAGTACAATTTAATTAAATCTATAAAAAAACATTTATATACTAAACATATTATATATGACATAAATTACTTCTGTAGCTGGTGCCCTATAGTAGCCCCAAAAAAGAAAACATAATGATTCCAACTCAACCATGACCTTATTACCCCAATAATACATTATAATATTATATACCTAGACTTATTTAATTAAAAAAATTCATCCCCATGCCTGAGATCATTTTCCCTAATAAATTATCTTATTCTTTGATCAAATAATCCATTTTTCAAGGATGATACTTTGTAAGAAAAAAGAATAACGTGTAAAGTATGTTACATTGTTCCATAACTCTAGAATAATAATCATGAAATACTTATTATTTTTATAAATCAATTAAACATTTAAAAAAACTATGAAAAATAGTTAGGAAAAAATAACTACATTATAATCATGGATATTGTATGCCATACATGCACATGAGAGAAATTTCAATTTTTCCATGATCATTTTGGAAATAATGAAATTATTATTGTTTATTAAAATAATTATGATAATATCATATATATAGTATCATTTATTTAAATACAATTATATATTTCATCTATGTGATGTTGTTACCAAAGTCAAGTAACATCACTTTTGGGAGGGGGTAGTCCACTTGTACGCACAAATGGTGTTATCATTTTTGAATGATAGAAAGGTAAGAAAATATTTTATATATTAATATTATAGAATCATAAATATAAATTTAATAGAATATATATAAAAAAATTTATCATTATAAATTTACATTTGAGTTAATGATGATGAACAAATTAGAATGTTTCCCGGGGCTATGACCCACTATACACACAAATGATGGTTTCATTTCCCATTTAATGGAAGACAATATGGATGTAGGTTATGTCATTAAAATAGAAAAATACAATTAATAAGAGATAATTATGTTCTCATATAATCATGGATAAATTATATTTTAGGAGTGGGAATAATAAATAAAAGAAAATGCTTAATTAAGAATGATACCTCTTCTAAATATGACCTCTTTAAGTTTGCAGCAAAATCCACATTATGAGGGTATTATAATAAAAACATGATTATAAGAATTTTTTAGTTTAGTGATATAGTTATTTTCAGGGCTTTCTAATCGAAAAGTTTTTTGAATAGTTTTGTGGAGAGGATCGGGTGTAGCCTTTTATATGGGGAGGAGATGACCAAATTGGAATTTTTAAATGAAAAAGTTACACACATGTTTTACAAATGAATAAAGGATAAAAAATGAACCATTATTGATCATTAGATTATATAAAATCTTAATATTCAAATCCAATACAATTTATATATGTTTTTAAGGTCATTTTAACCATTATTATTTTAGCTTATCTGTCACAAACCAGGCCGGGTCGCCTTCTGACCCGACGCCTGACCCGGTCCGCGACATGGCCCGAAGGGCGTTCACGATCCCCAAGGGCTGGCACAAGTGCCCGAGTATCAAGAGTAATAAGTGGGAACGGTTTACCCGAAATAAAAGACAAAAAACAATTAACAAGATAAATAAACTGAAACTGGAAACAGACTACCAAACACACTTCTAAATTATAAACAGGTTTAGGACTACAATTCATCTAAAAACCCAAAATGAACAACAACAAGAATAGAGGACTAAACTCCAAAACCAACCTCATGCGGCACGAGAAGTTGCATCCCCAAGCTACCAACACCAACCTGCACACGAAGACCCACAGCAACCAGAACCCCCATCACAGAGCATGATGTCACAACCTGTAATACACAAGAAACAAAATCTAAATACACGCAAAGGTGTATGTAGGGTGTCATCCAATAGCCCAGTAGGATATCCCCCAATAAAAAGGTTCCATGCCACAACATCAAAAAGTCAATTCAATGTGCTTATTCAAAATTATACTTTCGAAATGATTTTAAAGAAAACATTTACAATCCAAATTCTAATGGAAAACATTAAAAAGATCACGTTTCACAAACAAGATTTTTTTAAAGTGGAAGAGAAAAGTTCATTATGAGCACACACACACACATACTCACACACATGCAAACATGAACACATACTCCCACACACACACACACACACACTCACACCCAAGTGGTCCTCCATATACCGACGGACGGCACCACACCATAGATGGTAGAGCACTATGGTTACATCCCCTAAGGTTCATCTAGCTCGAGTGGGACCCTAGAACCTCGTGCCCTGGTGAAACGTGGCTTTGAAACTATGACCCTCATAAGCATGGCTTAGAAGACCACGACCCTCAGAAAACGTAGCTTATAAGACCCCAACCCTCAGTCATCATATGTTTAGTTAGTGTTGTGATCATCAAACTAGCTAAGTGAGACAGGGACGATACCCATCCGGCTCATTAGTGCACTAGTTCTAGTCTTCCCACATAGATACCCAGGGTTTTCCCTTGTGCTCAATCATGTTTCACATTCACATAATGTATATTGCATTCAAATATACCGAACCAAACAAAACATTACACAAACACGTCACTGTTTTCATACCCAAACACCATTAAAAAAACACACGCACACCAAAACCATTTTATAACATAGTTCAGATCACATGCGTAACTTGATAAACTATTTAAACAATTTGAAGAACATTTCAAAATAGCACAGTAAGAGTTTGCACATGAGACACTTCCAATTTCACATGTAATAATACCTTTAAAAACATAACGCACACATAATTCTGTCAAACACAACTCCCGCGCTCCACATATAATTTAATAAGTGCAATTAACAATTTATAAAACACTTAAAATTAGAAAGAAAAGGTTTTCACTGGAACGAAGAACTCGATTTCGTATACGAACGTCACATTAAAACCAAAAGTGCAGATTAAACAAACTAAAACATGTTTTCCCAATGTTCAAACAATTTTCAATTTAATTCCAAAAGTATGCAACACGGAAAACACACCCAAAGTGACACATTTTCATTGAAAATCTATATTTAAGTACATAGACGCCTCAAAGAACTTGAAAACACATTTCGAACCTACCAAACAAGCCCGAAAACCTTCCCAACCATATTCCGCATCTCAAACAACACTTAATTAAACAATTGCTCAATTAATAAAACATCACATATGCATACCACAAGGCCTCACTTTAAAACACAGAAATTTTAAATGCTATAACCATTTGAAAATCAATTTCACATCCCAACCCTTCTAAAACCTCATTTGCACCCCTAAAACATACTCAAGGTTCATAATAAAAATTTACACGTCAAAATAGTTTACCTTATATTAAAAAAATCAGTTTAATATCATCCTTACCTCAAGAATTCTGGAAAACAAAATTTTCAAACCTTAAACAATTAACAAAAACGCATCTGAAAATTTCAACAACACAACGCACATGAAGAACAGAGGCATTTTCTTAAAAACCACTAAAATTCATCAATATGCATATTGAGGCACGTGAAAAAATAAAATTTGAATCACGAAATTTATCACTAGAGCACATTATAATTTAATTAATGAGCAATTTAAATTATCTAAAGATGGTATGGCATGGAACCACCTACCTTGTCAGAGAAGACTTCACAACAATAGTGCACAACGACTGCCACTCGCCAACCGCACCTCCAACAACCGAGGGAGAAGCCAAAACAAGGAAAAATCACCCAACACTACCAAAATAATCCCCAAAATCAGACCTCATACTCACTAAAAAGAAAAAAATGGACAACACATTAAGGGGTAAATTAAGAGGACTTAACCGGAAGGGGTTTCGTACACGCGGAAGGAGAGAATGATGCTAGCGGGGGAGACGGAACAGCGCCGACCAATGAGGGGGTCACACTCGGTTGTGTGCCATCATGGCTAGGGGTCAGGGAGGTGTGGGGTGGCTGCTCGACAACGGAATGGTGGTGCGGGACGGCCAGTGTAGGGATGTCCAGTCAGCGGGGTCGCCGAAAAAAAAGGAGGCGACAAGAGGCTTGGGGGTGCGACACTGCTGTTCGCCGGACAAAACAAGGGGGGTTCGCAAAATTTGGAGGCCGGAGAGGGCGGTGGCGGCTGGTAAGGAGGTCGACGGTGGGGTGAATCGCCAAATGGAGCAGGGCAGCAGTCGGGTGCTTTGCCGGACGGAGAAGGCGATGGGGTGGTGCGTCGCCGGATATAGCAGGCCAGAGCAGAAGAAGGAGGGTATGGCGCAGTAGGGGAGGCCAGGTCCAGCGCCAGACTAAGAGGGCGCAGCGCCACCTGAGGTGGAAAGGAAGACTGGTCTGGTGAGAGGAGCAGTAGCCGCCTAGGTTTTTTTTCTAGAGGCAGCGTGATGAGCTGGGTAGGAGGGTCACTGCGGCACAGGAGGGGTGCACTAGGGTTTTGTGCACAAGGGGGATCCGACGGGAATAAGGAGAATTAAGGGAGGAAAAAATAAAAAAAATAAAGAAAAGAGAAATAAATAAATAAAA
The DNA here is from genome assembly GCA_963277665.1 of Viscum album. Classification (NCBI taxonomy): domain Eukaryota; kingdom Viridiplantae; phylum Streptophyta; class Magnoliopsida; order Santalales; family Viscaceae; genus Viscum; species Viscum album. Next base: position 414,326,900 of record OY728132.1, read on the forward strand.
CTAGAATGGAATAGCGGGATAAAACCTAAAAAAGGGGGAAAATATACTAACAATAAAAATAATAAGAATAATAAATCTAAAACTAGAATAATAATTTTATTAATATCATTAATAAATTAATTAAAACATTAATAAAAGGGATAATTATAATAATAATAATAATAATAATAATATTATTATTATTAAAATTAGTAATTCACTTTATTCTTCCCATTTTATTTTGTGCTAAGAACCATATTCATCTCATAAAATTTTATTTCTTTATCATTAATTATTTTTATTTAAAAATTTGCACGCCGAAGAGGCGTGCGGGGAACCGAGCGAGGCTGTGCGGTGTCCCAAAAAAGGTCGTGCAGTTTCGACAGCGGTGCGCTAAACACTAAAGAGGCCAGAAAGCGTGTTTCTAAATAGGAACTCGGAAATTTTAAGTCGGGCCTCGACCCGAAATATAAGATGCCTAATAAAAACATTAAAATTTAAAATTTAAAAAGATGGGTGTGACAATTCTCCCCACCATAAATATTTCCGTCCTCGGAAATCCACAACCAGAACAAAACCCCACAGTAGAAAAACAGACTCCCTTAAGGTTCAAAGGAGATCCCCACAGACACCCAACAAAGAGAGTCAAAAGCATCGTTCTCAAAGAGAGTGAATCAATGACAACATCAAGAAACACATATAAAGACATTTTGATATGTGCGCCAGCCCCAAAGAGCAAGAATGCCTCCAGTTGACTGATCATGGAAGGGCACCCTCGCTCCCACGGAAACCAACATCACAAGCTGAAACATCCAAATCACCATTGAATGAAAACCATGCCATTGTACTGGAACGAAGAAACACGACCAACCCAAATCCAAAGAATACTACAAAAACCTTCCTCCGAACCATCTCTAGGAACAAAACTGAATGGTCCAACACGGGAAAGCCTAATAGGGCTCCCAACCATTAAAACTTCCCGATGCCCGAGCTGAGACTAGAAAATCGACACGAGGAGGCCCGGGCGGACTCCCCACCATTATGAGAAAGACCAATGCCAACTCATTCTAGAGACATTTGTGCAATACTTGTCGTGGGTCTCCCCACCATTAGGACTGAGCAAGGGTACAAAACTTTTAAAAATCTTCAACGATGACCAAACACCCCACCACAAGGGGCGGGGAGGGAGGGGCCCGACCACCAGGCGTCAAAACCGCGGCCGACCACAAACCAACATCTCAAAATTTCTTGGATGAACACCATTCAAATTTGAGGCTGAGATACCCAACAGACTCTCATAAAGACCACTAAAGTGATTGCATTCCATGGAACGCTACCCCCAAGACATTAAGTCATGGGACGAACACACGTCCACATAGTCACAAAAACCTTATGCAACACGATGGATCAATCAGAGCGGAACAACCATAGAAAAAAATTTATGTTGATATCACTCTTGACAATGATGACAGAAATCAGGTTGGGGTCCCGTGCACTCCCAGGGTTCCTGACCACGCGCCATCTTCACTCCGAGGCCTATGGCTAGAGCCCTAATGTTTGAAGCATCCCCTGCCTCACAGCCAGGTATTGAGGACTCCCGTGCGACGCTTCTCTTTTTGGTGTCTCACGCAACCTCACTGCAAATGAGACGACACGAGAAACACAACACATTATATCATTTGACTGATCATATGTTGAACATTCACCAACACCAGAGTTGAAATGGTGCTTGTGCATCACCCTTTGTCACACTAAATGAGAACACGACACCACCAATCATCACCTGAACATGACCGGTGCTATTGAGATGAACATTATGCTGAGAAAGAGCTTAAACCGCATCTTAAACAACACATGATTCCAACGAATGACCATAGCAGCCTCATACGACTTGGTCTGCCAAACTAGTAGTCTAACACGAAGCTTTCCTTAAACGAAACAATTCAAAGGCCAGAGGTCATTTAGAACGATAGACCGCACAAAAAACATAGGGTTTCTTCAACCTTTTCCCCATTGGGCTCACCTTTACCACTTCCAATGGGACCTCATGCAGAAATACGTCACCGAACATGACCCTTGCAACCGATGTGAATACTACAAGGCCCTTCAAGACAGTGGTGAACACTAAAAATTCCGAACCGCCATTACCCTTCCCCGCTAGAATTCCTTTCGTCATTTCCAGGGGGAACCTACAAATGAAACGATGTCAAATATCATATCCGACAACTCAGAAAACATAATGAAACCAAACTCTGTCAAACTCCCCTCGAATCTGCCATCCGGCTGCGGGAGGATCCACTTGTTGTAAAAAGGAGAGGTGGGTTAAATTCTAGAATTCAATAAGATATTCCTCTGATCAACTGGAGGGTTGACCAATGGCGAATTGCCCGTGGCCACACTTGAATCACATGTCAACACTTTATGGGGGCATAAACTAATCAAGAAAGAAAAACATGGACCCAAATCAAACTGGTCCAAAGGTCAAGACATACTGCAAGCGAACACCGAACGTGCAGGGGAAACCACTGCAAGGGATCCCCGATGTACTTTTTCAAAAGAATTAACTTACCACACACTTGCATACCAATTTACAAATAAGAATTCAAACATGGGACACAAATCATTTAGAAAGGATCCTCGGCTCAAAATGCCTCACATCCAACATTTCCAAAACACAAGGAAACTCCACACAAACATCATTCACTAAAACAACAAATTTTCCCTTTAACAAAACATTTTAAATATAAACAAACCCAGTGGGTTGCACAAACACCAATGGCATCCCATGATCCCCACACATGCATGTTCTCGTGCCGCACCGGCACCCTCCCCATGTCAATCCAGGCACTCATCTGCTCGTTCCATTAAGACAATCTATTTCCATATACACTCAGGCATGTTGTGTCCCACGAGAACACCAAGGATAAAAACCAAAGCATTCCATTTTTTTTTCAAAACCAAAACATCCAACCCACACATTTCATACCTCATTCCCCATTTTTTTAAAGTGCTTTATTTCAAAACATTGTCCAAAACATTTTCCAAGACCAAAACATTTTTACTTAAAAACCAATTTTCCACGAATCTGAAACAAAAAGACGAGAAACGACGCAAGAGAAAACTAGTTTTAGCGGGTGACTGAAACGTATGGTTGGTGGCCATACGCCAGTCACACCACCGCCACGGAGGATATTCTAGGATAGCATCCCCGGCTCCACATGGCTTGCCAGACCCTGCGAGCTCACTAGGACCACTAACCCTACTCCCTTTTCATTTCCCTTAGACACGATTAACCGCGAGAACCAAAGCCTCAGACAAACCTCAACATACTTTGGTAACTTTAGTCTCTCCATGAGGTGTGCTGGCTAGGCACCTTACTCATAGCCAAGACATCGTGTCCCGACAACCTTAACTTTGCTCTATGCTGACTCTATCTCAAAAGAACATGACCCAAGAGAGAAAACCCTGCCCTCTGATACCGTTTTTTGTCACGAACCAGGCCGGTTCTCCTTCTGTCCCGACACCCGAACCGGTCCGCGACATTGCTCGAAGGGCGTTCCCGATCCCCACGGGCTGGCACAAGTGCCTGGGTATCATGGGTAACAAGTGGGAATGGTTTACCTGAAATAAAAGACAGAAAAAATTAACAAGATAAATAAACAGAAACTGGAAACAGACTACCAAACACAATTCTAAATTATACAAATGTTTAGGTCTACAATTCAACTAAAAAACAAAATGAACAACAACAAGAATAGAGGACTAAACTCCAAAACCAACCTCATGCGACATGAGAAGTTGCATCCCCAAGCTACCAACACCAACCAGCACACGATGACCAACAGCAACCAGAACCCCCATCGCTGAGCATGATGTCACAACTTGGAATACACAAGAAACAAAATCTACACAAACACAAAGGTGTATGTAGGGTGTTAGCCAAAATCCCAGTAGGAAATCACCCAATAAAAAGGATCCATGCTACAAAATCAAAAAGAAAATTCAATGTGCTTTTTCAAAATTATACATTGGAAGTGCTTTTAAAGAAAAAATATACAAGACAAATTCTAAAGGAAAACACTAAAAAGAACTCGTTTCACAAACACGATTTTTTTAAAGAGGTAGAGAAAAGTTCATTATGGGCACACACACACACAAACTCACACACACACACACACATGCACAAATACTCCAACACACACACACACACACTCACACCCAAGTGGTCCTCCATATGCCGACGGGAGGCACAACGCCATTGATGGTAGAGCACTATGGGTACATCCCCTAAGGTTCATCTAGCTCGAGTGGGACCCTAGAACCTCGTGTCTCGGTGAAACGTGGCTTAGAAACCACGACCCTCCGAAATGTGGCTTAGAAGACCACGACCCTCAGAAAATGTGGCTTAGAAGGCCACGACCCTCAGTCATTATATGTTTAGTTAGTGTTGTGATTGTCAAACCAGCTAAGTGAGACATGGACGATACCCATCCGTCTCACTAGCGCAATAGTTCTAGTCCGCCCACCTAGATACTCATGTTTTTACCATGTGATCAATCAAGTTTCACATTCACATAATGCATATCGCATTCACATATCCCGAACCAAACAAAAAATTACACAAACACGTCACCGTTTTTATATGAAATCACCATTAAAAAACACATGCACACCAAAACCATTTTATAACATAGTTCAGATCACTTGAGTGACTTGATAAACTATTTAAATAATTTGAAGAACATTTCAAAATAGCACAGTAAGAGTTTGCACATGAGACACGTCCAATTTCACATGTATGAATACCTTTAAGAAAGTAACGCACACATAACTCTGTCAAACAAAACTCCTACCCTCCCCATATAATTTAATAAGCGCAATTGACAATTTATAAACACTTAAAATTAGAATGGAAAGGTTTTCACCAGAACGATGAACTCTATTTCATATATGAACGTCACTTTAAAACCAAAAGTGGAGCTTATACAAACTAAAACATGTTTTCCCATTGTTCAAACAATTTTTAATTTAATTCAAAAAGTACGCAACATGGAAAACACACCCCAACTGACTCATTTTCATTGAAAATATACATTTAATTACACAGACGCCTTAAAGAACTCGAAAACACATTTCTCACCTACCAAACAACCCCGAAAACCTTCCCAACCATATTCCGCATCTCAAAATACACTTAATTAAACAATTTCTCAACTAATAAAACATCAAATATGCATACCACAAGGAATCACTTTAAAACACACAAATTTTTAATGCCAGAACCATTTGAAAATCAATTGCACATCCCAACCCTTCTAAAACCTCATTCGCACCCCTAAAACATACTCATGGTTCATAATAAAAATTTACACGTCAAAATAGTTTACCTTATATTGAAAAACACAGTTTAATATCATCCGTACTTATAGCATTCTTGAAACCACAATTTTCACACCTTGAACAATTAACTGAAACGCATCTGAAAATTTTAACAACACAACGCACATGAAAAACAGTGGCATTTACTTAAAAACAACTCAAATTCATCAATATGCATATCGAGGCACGTCCAAAAATAAAATTCACATCATGCAATTTATCACTAGAGAACATTATAATTTAATTAATGAGTAATTTAAATTATCTATAGATGGTATGGCATGGAACCACCTACCTTGTCAGAGCAGACTTCACAACAATGGTGCACAACGACCGCCACTTGCCAACTGCACCTCCAACAACCGAGTGCGAAGCCAATACAAGGAAAACTCACCCAACACTACCAAAATAAGCCCCAAAATTAGATCTCATACTCACTGAAAAGAAAATAAATGAACAAAACATTAAGGGGTAAAGTAAGAGGACTTCACCGGAGGGGGTTTTGTACACGTGGAAGGAGAGAAAGATTCTAGCAGGGGAGTCGGAATAGTGCTGACCATCGAGGGGGTCGCGTTATGGTGTGTGTCATCCTGGTTGGGGGTTGGGGAGGTGTGGGGTGGCTGCTCGGCAATGGAAAGGTGGTGCGGGACGACCAGTGCAGGGTTGTCCGGTCAGCGGGGTCGCCGAAAAAAAGGAGGTGGCAAGAGGCTTGGGGGAGCGACACTGCGGTTTTTCCGGACAAAACAAGGGGGGTTCGCCGGAGTTGGAGGCCAGAGAGGGAGGAAACAACTGGTAAGGAGGCAGGTGGTGGGGTGCATCGCCAAATAGAGCAGGGCAGGGGTTTGGTGCTTTGCCGGACAGAGAAGGCGACGGGGTGGTGCGTCGCAGGATGGAGCAGTCCAAAGCAGAGGAAGGAAGGTAAGGCGCAGCAGGGGAGGCCGGGTCCAGCGCCGGACTAAGAGGGAGCAATGCGACCGAAGGGGGAAATGAAGACTGGTATGGCGAGAGGAGCAGCAGTGGCCTAGGTTTTTTTTCTGGAGGTGATGTGATGAGCTGGGTAGGGGGTCGCTGCGGCACAGGAGGGGTGCACTAGGGTTTTGCGCACAAGGGGGATCCGACGGGAATATGGAGAAGTAAGGGTGGAAAAAAAATAAAAATAAAGAAAAGAGAAATAAATAAATTAAACTAGAATGGAATGGCAGGATAAAACCTAAAAAAGGGGGAAAATATACTAATAATAATAATAATAATAATATTAATATTAATAAAGCTAAAACAAGAATAATAATTTAAATAATATCATTAATAAATTAATTAAAAAATTAATAAAATGGATAATTATAATAAAAATAATTTTATTATTATTATTATTATTATTATTAAAATTCGTAATTAACTTTATTCATCCCATTTTATTTTGTGTTAAGTACCATATTCATCTCATAAAATTTTATTTCTTTATCAATAATTATTTCTATTTAAAAAGTTTCACGCCGAAGGGGCGTGCGGGGAACAGAGCAAGGCTGTGCGGTGTCCCAAGTAAGGTTGTGCAGTTTCGACAGCGGTGTGCTGAACACTGAAGAGGCCATAAAGCACGTTTCTAAATAATAACTCGGAAATTTTAAGTCGGGCCTCGACCTGAAGTATCCGATGCCTAATAAAAATAATAAAATTTAAAATTTCAAAAGACGGGTGTGACATTAACCCCCCCCCCCCATAAACCCATTTTATCCGTAACGAAGGTAAAATATTTTTACTTTTTTATGTATTAATTATAAATAAAAGATACTTTTGACCTTATTATATTATTTAAATTATTTTTATTCCAAATATTAAATCCATTTAACAAAATTCAATTCACCTAATAAAATTGATTCAATATAATAATGAACTCACAGATGTGATGAATAATCCTTTGTCTAAGAAATGTATTTCTCAAGTATAATATGAAGTCATATTAATTTAATGAATAGTAGTCATCATTATATGAAAATGAATTAATATTTTTATAGATAATATATAAAATTTGTTTAAATTATTCCTAATTAGGTTTTACTTTAATTAATTAATATAGAGAAACATTATATACTAAAAAAATGTTTTTTAGAAAATTTCATTTTAAATCATGCAAATAAACTTATAATAAAATCTAGTATAACGATTATTCAAATGTAATTAAATATGGTAGACATGAATAAATAATATTTATTTTATTTTATATAAAATAATATTTACAATTAGACAGTTATTTTATAAAACTAATAGAAATTAAATTACAATTTCATAAAAATTAGTATTTTTCACTAGTCACTAAATAATAAATAGTTCTAAAAAAATCAAAAAAAAAGGAACCAAAAAGAAAATTTTAATATGATGATTCCAAATTTATTTAAATTTTTCTAATTATTTTTCTAAATTATACAAAAATTATTGATAATATATTCTCAAAATAGGTGTACAAATCATTGTTGATGTGAACATATTTTTTTATAATATTATTAATATTAAAAATTGGTTGTTTATTTAATTAGAATTTATCAAAAAAATTATATTGTTTTTGAAATTTATATATATTAAATAAATAAATATTTATTTATTTTATTTAACATCTTGGTTACAATGGTTATATTCTAATAATTTTCATTTTTATGCGCTTGTTGTTGTGGTTTGTATATGCAATGGAATATGGTTTTTTTCTCAAAAAATCTATTGGTGTTATGTTATCCACCCATTAAAAACATTCATCTATAGAATTGAAAATTAATCTTGTTAATAAGAGTTTTTACATTTGAATATATGTTTATTGAAATCCCACATAGTAAGAAATAAGGAATAAAAAATTCTATTGATATGAAATAGAGATACAAAGGTCACTTGGAATAACACATAACTATGTTTCCAAATAAGAAAACATTGGTGGGAAGTGAAGATATGGATATTTTAGAAAAAAATAATCTGAAAATAAGGATAGAGAGTTAAATAGACCACTAATAAGAAGAAAGATAATTCTCATGAGAAACATAATAACTATAAAATCATAATTCTAAGAGGAGTAAAAAATACCATCAATGTCATCATAAATGATGGTTATAAGATAACATTTTTATTTGACAATCCTTTTCTTTGAGTTAAGGAATTACATTACCGTTTGGATGAATAATATAATGAAATTTACATTCTATATGCATGGAATTTCTTACTTTATTCATTTTCATCCACAATATAATCTTTTTCTCAAAACTATGTGTATTTAAGCATATTGTTTTCATTCCCAAAGCACTAAACTAATCTATTAAGAGATCAAATATTCCCAAAATGGATATAGGGATTATTATCAGGTATTTTTACATTAACCCCAAGCAATATATTTAAAATATGATAATATATTTCCTAAAATGAATAAATATTCATAAAAAAAACTATTTTTATCTACAATATTCATCAATGACACGAAAATGTAAATCTAAATCCATCCATAGATAACAATGCTAAAAAAAATTCAAAATTTTTCGATCCAAGACTGAAACCCAACTATTAGAATGAATTTATCACCTATAATTCTACTATAAATATAACACTTATCTACAAATAATATAAATAACTCATAATTTCTCATAACAGAAACATATATGACTCAATCATATAATCTCGAAGATATGAGAATCATTTAATTAAATATCTTGAATCACTATAAAATAACATTAAAATGATACATTATTTCGAATAATTCAACATTTATTCCTCAAATATAATCCCAAAATGTCCTATTTACCAAATTCATAAATTTTCACCAAGAAAATGAATTTCTTCATTAGTGGTATAGTCATAAAATCTATTATCAATTACATGAATAACTATATTATTTGTTCCAAAATTTTAATAACCCATAATTAACTCAAAATATAAGATATGATAATCCCAAAAAGGTAACCAGACCATTAAATTCATGTCAAAAAAATGATGGTATTCATTTTAAAACAACACTTCACATAAAAAATAAGGGTTACATATACCCTATCTCAATAGAAAATCTCTCAAAATGAAATTAATCAACTAAAAATTTCATTACACAAATCCTCAAAGTGGTTTCCATGTCTTTGAACATAGGTTTAACCTCAAACTTGTAATCAGTGATGCAAAACATAAATATTAAGATGACCTCACATAAAAACATCTAAATCTCTGAAAATATCTAAACCCTCCTCTAATACCGACCACAACAACCCTAAACCAACACATCAAGATCCCATGTTAAAAAACATAATCATTCCTTTTCTATGTTTTATACCAAGGAATCTGACCCATTTTTTCCATCAAAAACATAAAAAATAAAAAATATTTATTAGCTCACATACACTTCCATGTACCTTTTGGTTTTAATTTTTCTATAGAATTAGGAAAAATTGTTACATAATTAATATCGATGGATTCAAGAGAGTATAATAGAAAATATTCCAATGTTTTAACATCCTCTATTAATTATTAAATATCTACCAAAATGTTGTTCTTATTTGAACCCTTTCTAGTCAAGAATCATATAACATCATTATTCATAACCAGGTCAGTGGGAAATATAAGAAGGGTGAGCTCAAATGTCCCAAAAAACATAAAATTACAACACAATAAGTGGATAACATCAGTGAAAATATGGATATCATAAGGTTATGATTAAATACTCATTGTTGATGAGATTAACATAAGATTACCCTTACACATAAAACTCATGAAAATAAACTGGTTCCATGACATAAAGATTTTACAAATGAATGATTCATTGGAATAAATAATCACGAGCCATGTGATGTCAATGACAATCAAAGTAATAATTAAAATCCATAGTAAGAATACAGAAAACGTAATGTTATCTTGGATAATTGGATTTATAGAAATTTTACAAATTGGAATGACCATACGACCGAGTTACAATATAATTTTTCAGAGACTACAATCACTAGCCAATGTATTGGAGAGCTATAATGGGGATCACCCATCATATCAAGGACAATAATTTGGTTAAGCACATTGTATAAGTTTTTTCGCACTCACCCTTGATCTATAAAGGGGAAAACCATTTGCTTCATGATCATTAATGGGGTTCAACTAATCATATAAATTGAATTTGGGTCACCAATGAGAAATAATGGGGATCAACCATCTGCATCATCATATACAAGTAGGATCATTGCATTATATATGCTATATTGGTATCAACTATTATAAATAATATATATAAACTATGAAATGAATAATGTACATAGATCGTGACTTTCATCATAAACTCATAGAAAAAATCATTATTCCTTTCATAACATCATTAATGCTTAGACAAGAAATAGGTTCAATGGAAATCATATTGAATCATTCATAACATATCAAGAGAAATAGTGAGGTTTGTATCATTATAGAAAATCCCCAATTGAGAAAATGTAAAATCAAGGTTTATTGACACTGATGAAATGAAATTTCCTTAAAAAAGTAATTTAATAACATTATTGAGGTATATAACACTTTCACATTGAAAATAACGTTTTAAAACTAAAAAATTCAAAATATATTGTGAAAATTATTTTATTTTAAAATAACTTAGGAAAATTATAATGGAATATGCAATTAATATAATGGCCATGATGGAGTGAAAATCTATTCATTTAGTAAACGAAAAGAATAAACATTCATTGAAAACATTTTTAAATGGAATGAAAAGTGACAACTTCAATAAATGTCAATAATTTTTTTGTATAAAAAATATAAAATATGTTTAAAGGCCAGTTAAACAAGATTTTTGAAATAATTTATGTTTAGAAAATAATTTTTTAAAAAAATAGAAGGACCTGAATATTTATATATGAAATTCCCATTTTGAATAAGTGAATTCCTTATTAAGAAACAATGTTATAGAGAACACATGTACTAATTTTGTTATTATGAACTATTATATGGTCTAAAAAATTTAAAAACCACTAATAATCAAAACCATTGATAATAGATCTATTTTACATTGAAGATTACAATTATTATATTATTTTTGATGATAAATTATATTTGGCAAAGAAAAAAGAAGAGATGGTCTCGATTATTAGCTTCATAACCTATAAATTACATTTATTAGAGAATATTAGTGAGAAAAGATTACATGGATTTACCTATGAAAAATATCATGTTGATATTATAAAAATGAAAAATGAGTGAAATAATTTATGTAAAGAATTCATTCTCATTGTCCTCACAACCCAAACCATGTTTGCCGAACTACCCCCATAAAAATCTCATGATCACACACATTACCATTGGTGAATTTTTTGGTGTGATAAATGTATATATATCTAAACATTAGTTGTATGATTTTTTATATTTAATTTTTTATAAAATTATTATTTTATTTATACTTTATTTTTATTAATAAATATTATATGATTTGATAATGAGTTTGATAAAAAAACATTTTTATATAATGAAACATAATATTTATTTATGTTAAATGTATAGTATCAATCAATGAACAATATTTTAATGAATTTATGATATTTTGAAATAAATTATATATTAGAAAAATTCTATTAATAAATAATATTTTTTGAATATAAAATATAATATAATTTTACATACTGAAAAATAATTTTTGTATGACTAAGAATACTGTTATTGGAAAATAGAAAACACTGGTTTTTATAAAATGTGTATTTTTTATTTAAAACATTAATTTTTCATTATAATTTTATTATTTAGATTATATAAATATTATTTTTAAATAAGAATGTTAAAATATGTTTTTGGTGATGTTTTATTTATTTGATAAGACAACTTTATTTTTTTACTTAAAATTAAATATATTATAAATATATTGTGTATATATTAATATCATAATGATTAATATGTGATGTATTAAAATTCAAAAAGTCTGCCCAAAACCAAATATATATTTCTCATTTTTAATAAAATTAATTATAGGTTATTTCATTAATTTTATATATCATAAATGAGTCCTAAAAAACTAGTATTATTATACATCGGTTTCACAATAAATCTTATATGAACACGACTTATTCTCCAATCAAAAAGAAAATTATTTTAATGTGTTCCATTATTAGTCTAATAAAATAATTGAATAAAATCCTCTTTTGTACCCCAAATCTCAACCAAGAGGGGGGGGATAAATCAGTGTATCCACATTTTATACATAAATTGATGGATCTTGTGGCCATGGTGGAGGCAATCGGTTAAACCTGTCTGATGATATCATGTAGTATAAAAATATCATGCAATGAGATAACACATCAATTAAAATTTGTTCACTAATAAGGGCTAGTACAAGGAGAATATGATGATATAGTGTCAGTCATACATACATCAACTAATCATCACTAGTTATGGAGTGAAAAGTTTAAACATCACCACCCTAATGTAGACACACATCATTTACAATATTATAGGTATAACTCACTACATCCCTCAAAATGATTATGGAGACTCCCTCTTACTCACTGCATTGTGAAGGATATGAACTCAGTTTATCAACTTGATGGAAGCTTCAATGTATTTCCATTAAATCAGACATCCTCAACTATAGATTGATTATCTATGGATTTCCCGTTTTCAACAGTAGATTTAATCTTCTATTCCACACACTATTAGATCTCGAACTATTTGTCCATAAAGTAGCATGCCTCTTCCATGAACTCCACTTCACTATGTGGTGAAAGTTCTCCATGGCCCACCTTTTTCATCCACATAATGTCCCCGCTTTGCAGACCCCTTTTTCACCCACAGGACACTGATACTTCTGCGAACCATCACCAATTCCACAGACGGGATATGTCCCACCTATTATCTCTCCTCTATAGACCCTACATCATTTGAAGACAATAGTTACCCATAAACCTTCTCTCTTGAAGTTTTCCCATGCACTAATTCACACTTCGTAGAATCCCCCTTCACGTACTACTTCCTACACAGTGTTATCTTCTATGGAACCACTTCATACATCACCAAATTCTTCCTAGATTTATTATCAATATAAAACTCATTAATTATAGGATTAATGGTCCTTATATAGGAAAATTTAATTGAAAAAATTGTTAATCTTTTTTACTACAATCTTTAATGTGGAACATCATTCACCACAGTATACTCCTTCTCCAAACTATTTCTATCTACTGTCTGTGTACCACCTCTCCTATATTGTGGATGTTGATAGATTTCATGTTCAAAACCCTTCCCAGTTCATCAAATCACCACCACATTTCTATAAATGGCAAGCCATCTACGAAATTTATTCCTCCCAAAAACTGCCAATCTTCTGTGAACCATTTTTTCCTTTGGAGTTTGAATATTGTGCTTCTGGGTCTACATTGTTCCTCTATGTATGAATCTTCCCTTTGATGATTTTCATCTCCATTTTCCATACCTTCTATACAGTCCATGAACTATACTTTAAGATCACTCATCTTACAAACTCTCTGATCAACACAATTTGATTGAAACAAACCGAAACCAAAGTTCATTACCTTCAATAAACAACCTTGGGTCAAACAACCTCTTTAGAAGACACCATGTAGAAAAAATAGGATGTTTCTTGTTTGGATTAATTTATTATATAATTTCCAAAACTAATGTTTTAAAATTAATAAATAATTCTTAAATATTTTTCTATATAAACCCACCAAAAATCCCATTATACATCACTAAAAACTATTACAGAACTTCTTTAAACCAACATCACCTACCTAGATCTCTCCAAGGTTCCCCAATATACAATTATGATCCTCCTATTATTTTAAAAGAATTATTTCAATGTAAGATGTCATATCCTTCTCACATTTACCCAAGAATATTCTTTATTTCATGCCTTTTGATTTCTAATTTTTCAGGTTGGTATTTTTTTGTAAAATAATGTAAGAACTCGGTTTTTTTGGCTATAAAAGACTGGAATATTCTTGATGTTATTCAAGAGTAGAGCCTTCAGATGGCGTGCGATTCCGAGCCCCAGTGTGGCCGGAATTAAATTTTCAGTGCGTTCACATTGGGAATGCCAAATAAATGGGATAACATCTAAATGGTGCATCAGATCAGAGATCTGAGTGTACATATGGGTCTGGAATGGGGTTGTTACCCAAAGAACAACATAAAACAAGTCGGCGCGGGAAGTTGGGAGCCCTCGCCCACTTTCGGAACATTAAACGAATAAATTAAATAATTAATTTATTCATTTAACGGCTTAACTCAAATATCTCTTAAACGGTGGCCCGGATTAGAAAACCAAGGGCAGCATTGAGTTTGGAGCTTGTCGTTTACCCAAGTAGGGGTATATGTTTGGCGGGCGCGGGTCGTCAGTGAAAAATGGCCACAAGGGAATTTTCGTAATTTGGAGGCCTCAGGCGCTAAGTTTAATAACTATTGAACGGAGTCTCGGATTAAAATTAGGATACTGTCATTGTGATCGGGAGGTTGTGTTTGGCTTATGGGAGGCTAAACCTTGACTTTGTCGAAGGTTTCAGATGCGAGGTAAATTATGGGTTTAAATTAACTAATTTTTTTTATTTAAACACTTCTTCTCCCCTCCCCTCTCTTGTTGTCCCCTATAAAACCCTCCCTCAAGGCATAACCCTCAAGCTCTACCTCTCTAATCCATGGTGGTGATGGCTCCGGCGGTTCGTTGCGAAGCGTCAGGCTTTGCCAAAGAGGCAGGATTTGCCATTTTCGTTTTATTCTCTCTGCACCTACTTTGATCCCGATTAATCATGTCTAATTGCTATTTTATTTTTGAAAAAATACCATGAATGTGGATTATATTTTATGCCCTTTTCAAAGCATCTTTCAGATTTGAATTCTGAGTTTCAAGGATCTCGAAATTGTCTGGAGATGATTGCTAGAATTTCAGGCATTTTGGGTGTTTTCCGGCGGCTCGCGCGGTGGTCCGACAAGCTTCAGCAGGGCGGTGCGGGCGTTCGGCGCAGCGGGGTTCGGGGTGAAGAGGTGTGGCCAGGTGAGGCCCGTGCGCGGCTGGCCTTCAGCAGAGGAGGCTGCTAGGGTTAGGCAGAAGGCCTCTGCGTGGCCAAGCCGCAGGCCGGCGCTACGAGCCGGGCCGATAGGCACGGGCCGCCCCAGGCCGGTCCATGCCAAGGGGCTTTTCCTCTCAGTATTCGGACACCCGTATTTTCCGCTGCGGGTTTCCGTTTTCCTTTCCGTCTGTGGAAGTGAACTCCAGACATTGAGGGGAATGTTTTGAGATGGTTTCAAGCATTTTTAATTACTGATACGAGGGTTCTCGGAGGCGTGACGCGTATTGAAGTGAATTGATGTTTTTTCTGAGGGATCTTGTTTTGGATGGTGCGGATGCGTCCGACGTTTGTGTTGGGCGCTGTCAGTGGAATTGCGACCCTGGTGTTGAGATGGAGCTTTCTAGGGTGGTTTCGGGCATTGAAGCCGGAGTTGAGGTGTGGGACCCACAACCCGTCTTTTGAGATGCGAGCGGCGTTTAGCGACTTTCTCATAGGGCGTCCGTTCGGGGCGTGCAAGCTATCGATTCTGGATGTTTTTCCGAGGGGATTACAATAGTGCAATCCGACCACTCTAATTCCACACGATGGTGTGGGCCCCATGAGGGTCGTTTGGGCATTGATGGTGATTTTCCATCTCTATAACCGGGCGACCATTTTGGACAACTAAATAGTACATCTTGTGTACTTTTCTGAGAGGATCGCAACGGTGTGCTCCGTTCGTTGAGTTTCAGGACAGGGATGCGGGTCCCACAGAGCATTGCTCATGTGTGGTGCGGAAGAATGGATCTTTTTCTCCGGATATCCTTTGTGCTCAATTTAGAAGTCTTTTTGACGTGCCTTTCCGAGGATATCGCAATGGTGCGATGTGCCCGACTGTTTTCAGGGCCGAGGCTCAGGATCACGAAATGTCATTCGGGCATAAGGCAGTGTTGGTGAATTTTCCATCGAATATCTGTTTGAGGCGAGTAGGTAGTCTATCCCGCATGTTTTTTCGAGAGGATTACAATAGTGTAATATGTTCAGGAGAGTGGAGCCTCTTACACATTCTTATTAAATGTGGAAATATGAAATGTGTACTGGTGGTGGTTCTTCCACCGTGTTTGTAGAGGACCCTGGGCGCGTGATCGCGTTCACTCCTGGGAGAGTGATGTTGGTTCTTGAAGAGATGTGGTTGGTCGTGCCTCAGCCAACGCAGTGGCAAGTTGGAGTTATCACATTTAAGCCTTTGTGTTGACATTGGGCGCCACGTGCACGATAGCTTTTGGGCTGGAATGTTGTATACTCTGGGAGTATACCAGAATGCTTGGAGGTACATGTGGTTGTTTGTACCTGAGAGAGTTTGTGTGCTTGGTTGGGATTGAGATGGGGAAACATGTCATGTGGGCCCCACGTACATGTCATGTTCTGCTTTGCGTACTTTTGACCTCTCACAACGTACAGGGTTCCTTGGTTCTCGTTTGTTGACCATCAGGGTTGAGTTTTCCCCTTGTTCTGTTCTCGTTTGGCCGATAGAGATGGTTTGGTTCCCCAATTTCATCAGCTGTGTGGGGTTTTAGTACCCTTCCCTATCGTCGGACTGTGGCACCGTTTTCGACTATAGGTGTTCGTACAGAGTGGGTGTTTTCCACAGTTTCTGGGATGAGTTGACACGGTCTGCTTCGACAGTGACTTAGCAGATTGGAGAGTGATCGCCCTGAAAGGGGACCGGGAAGTTTCTCATGTTCCTTCGTGTTCCCTGGTATAGTTCTTGTGGATTCGGTGTGACCAACACTTTATGCGGGCACTGATCCTCTACCCAAGAGGATTTTTCCAGTAGGGCTGAGGTTTTTTTCAGCAGGGATGAGATTGTTACCAGCAGGGCTGAGGTTGTTACGAGCACGGCTTGCCAGTTGTACCATCCAACTGGGATGGCCAGTGGGTTACCATCCACCAGGGATGGCCAGTACAGTAGTGTTCACCAAGCAGTACCATCCAGCAGGGATGGCCAGAGCAGTTCCAAGCTTACCTCTAGTGGGGCTGGGTAGTGGTCCCCGATGCCGGACTTACCTTTAGTGGGGCTGGGCAGTGGTCCCCGATTCCGGGTTTACCTCTAGATAGGCTGGGATGTGGTCCCCGATGATGTTTCTGAGCCTCCCTCCAGTGGAGTACCCTTTTACGTGAGTCGGCACTGGGACCTGTCGACAACTTTAGTTGGGTCGCCCTCTAGTGGATTACCCTGTTATGGGACTGGGCAGTGTGGCACCTATCGACTCTTGCCGGGTCTCCCTTTAGTGGGAACCCGTCGACTTCCAGGGATTACCCTCCAGCGGGGCCGGGCAGGGGGTCGCCTGTCGACTTTGAGGAGACCTCTCGTCTATGGGGTAGTGACGAGTTGTGATTTGACATCCCCCCAGAACTCTCAAGTACGAGGGGCACTTTCCCCACTAAGTTGTTTCCTTGTGATGTGACCTAAAACTGTGTGGGTGAGTCAATGCCGCCCAAAGCAGATAGTTTTGAGGTGCGGTGATTTGAGACCTTGACTTGCAGTTCGGGGCAGACGTGCGGGATACTGGGCATCAATGGTGTTTACTTCTGGGACTATTGGCTACTCACTTTCATGGGATGAGCTACGGGATTGAGATCCCCTTATGACCTTGTTCGGGCTTCTTGTTGAGCATATGTATATTGATATACCTTATTATAGTACCCACTTCTTGGGTCTGGGTACTATTCTTCTAGGAGAGGCAAAGACGTGAGGGGCATGCCACATGCTTTCCGTGCCTAGCTTCTCCTGGTTAGACAAGCCTACTCTCCTGCTATAAGTAGCGAATACACGACTGGAAGTTCATCTTCTCACTATTTCAAGCTCCTTGTGTCTGGATGAGTCTACCATCTTTCCTCTTGTTGGGTTGAGTTGGACTCTCTACTCTTACTCTACTGCACTCCCGGATGTACTCCTTACGTTTTCTGGTTTCATCTACTGCCCACCCTTCGGTACCTCCTTTGTTGCTCCCTCGAGCCTTCAGGGTATCCCAGTAATTATTTTTATACTCACCCCTACTTGGGCTTTTCCCACACTTGGTGTGCCCTTGCAGATGACAGATAGGTTGGTCATGAATTCAGTGAAGCTTAGGAGTTCAAGAGCTTGGACTACGTGCGATGGTCGGAGTCGGGTTCCAGGTGGGGGACCCTTCCAGCTGTTTACTTTGTTCACCTCTTGCCGGGTTGTGGCACTTTTCTGGATGGGCATGTGTTTTTACCCTTTTCATTTCAGTTTACATTCAGCACTTGGTTTGAACTATTTAGAGGACGATGCACTTTTGATGGTTTATATATAGCAGTTGCCCTTTTCTTTACTTGTCTTTTCTTTTACTCTGCACTTTTTCATTGAGTGTGTAGTGTGTGTGTGTGTGTGTATAGGTACATAGGCAAAGACCTCCCCGAGTTGTTGTGATTTCGGCGCTGGTCACCAGCCCTGGCCTATGGAGGCTGGCATGGGGTAGTTGCGGCTCGAGCCCACGTAGGGTCGGGTCTTGAGAAAGGGGTATCAGAGGTGGTTCATTTATTAAGATGTTATTCGGATTTCCCTAAAATACAAGTAATTGTTCTGGATTTAGGGCAATAGTGTTAATGTGTCTCGAAAGAGGCTCTTAGGCCAGGGAGTCCTGTGTTGTTGCGGTGGCCGACATATCCATTCACTAGGACCTTGATAACCCGCTTTTCGACTCGGCATGCTGAGACACTTGATTCAGGGAAAATTGGTTTGTGCATCACATAGGATTGAGTCTTTGACTGTCTTTCTTGAGTCTTCTCCCCATTGTTGTTACTGTTATATATCTATATGCTCATCCGACCGTGACACTCCTTGATAATATTCCGGATGTTTCCGCAAATACAGCCATCCAGGATAGAATATTTGGTTTGTGACGACGACCCTGTGAGCTACGCGGCCACAGTCCAAGACCCATCAAGAAATCCCCTTTCTCCGGGTGGGCTGGTAGCAGCACCCACACCTGTTGAGCAGCGGACAGCTTCAGCAGAGCAGACTGTGTTTCAGTGCAGGTTGAGCGCGCTCCATGAGTTCCAGCGGTAGAGACTGTTAAGGTTCTGTGGTGAGCCAGACCCTCAAGCAGTAGTTTTTTGGCTAGAGATAGTGGTTTTCCTTTTTATGCTTGTGCAGACGCCAGCAGATCTTATGGTGTCTTTGGACACCACCCTTTTCCACAGAGCAGCATGGCGTTGGTGGAGTTTGGTGTCTCAGTTTCTTGAAGAGTAGTCACTTTCATGGGGTGACTTTAAGATGTTTTTTGATGTTGAGTTTTTTCCCTCCAGCTTGTGCTCCATTTGGATTCAGGATCTCCTGCAGTTTCAGCAGGGAGGGATGACGGTGGCTGAGTACACGACTAGTTTCGAAGACCATGCACGCTTTTACCCGGACCTGGTCCATACGACAACATCCAAGCATGGGAGTTTGAGTAGGGTCTCCTCTGAGAGATTCTTTCTATCATAGTACCCTTTGGAATTTACCCATATTCCATGGGGATAGAGAAGGCACTGGTGACAGATATCTTCTTGTCACGTTCTAGAGATGGTGGTGGCAGCATGCACGTTTGAGCCGAGATGTCGGTCGCATCTAGCGGGCATCGGGAAGCAGAATCTCGATGCAAGTGGCTTTCTGAAAACTGATTTTAGGGGCGTGGTCGTACACCACGGTGGTGCCGGAGGGCACCAATGCAGTCCAAAGAGAGTTTGTGCTATGCTTACGATGGGCAAGTTCACCAGGCACGAGACTACCCGACCTGGCATGCAGAGAGCATCAGGTAGGCAGCAGGTGCACCACCGCGGTAAAGGTAGTGACGTTATTGGAGTAGCGACCAGAGAGGTGGTTCTAGAAGAGGAGTGGGAGGGTCTGGTAGTGGGCGACGACTTTACGATGTCTTCCCATCACCACTCGGTGTTCAATGTCAGGCTCCGGAAGCTGATAGTTGGGACTGTGGGCAGTCGCGAGCTTTGGATGTTTATGATCCTGCAGAGCATGAGGTGGTAAGAAGTATGTTCTACAGCTCTTGTACTTTTTGTAGTACAATTGTTAGACTCTATGTGACGAATGTCTTTTCTCCCTGATCCATGTTTGAGTTGTTACTAGGTTGGCGCAGGGCGGTCGTGTAACCCTGTGTTGGTAAGGTAAAAAGGCATGGGATCTTTTTCATTAGTCGATGGTGTTGACTCCTTCGCTCTCCAAGCGTGTAAAAGTATCTTGGTTGCAAGACATCGATGGTGAAACCTTGCGCGGGTTGGTATCCTTGGGTGTTTCACAATATGGATATTCAGAAGGAGGGAATCACCGGGGCTTGTCCTGGGTGCTGGCGGTGATTCCAGTCACGGCGTGCGACATAGATTTTCAGTTAGGGAGGTGAGCTACCCCTGAGGTCCTTCAGATCATTTGAGACCGTGCAAAGGGATGTCGAGGTTCCCTACTACCTTACCCTAACCCCAATGTCTGGAGCGGGTGCAGGAAGTCTCCCGCGTGACTTGCCTGGGAAGATGTGTGCATGCCTCAATGCACGTCATCGGTGAGAGAAGACCATGCGTGAACAGATCAAATCCTTTGGTCTGTGTGCGGTGACATGGGACTATGAAAAAGTTCTTCTGGGTATGGGAGAGCCAGGTGCAGGCTTAGTACCCTGAGTTGTTCCCTAGTTTTTCTTTTCGGGGATGAAAAGAGTGATGGAGGTAGTGATGAAAGAACTCAGTTTTTTGGATATAAAAGACTTTGTAATATTCTTGATGTTATTTCAGAGAAGCGCCTTCAAACGGCGTGTGATTCTGAGCCCCGGTGGGGTAGGAATTAAATTTTCAGTGAGTTCAGACTAGGAACACAAATAAATGGGATAACTAATAAACGGTTCTTTTGATCAGAGATCCGAGTGTACAGATGGGTCCAGAATGAGCTGTTTACCCTATGAAGAATAGAAAACATGTCTGTGTGGGACATTTGGACCCCTCTCTCGCTCTTAGAACGTTAAACATTTAAATTAAATAATTAATTTATTCGTTTAATGTCTTAACTCAAATATCACATAAACGGTGGCTCAGAATGGAAAAATGAGGGCATTGTTGAGTTTGGAGCATGTCGTTTACCCTAGGAGGGGTATAAGTTTTGCGGGCGCGGGCCGTCACCGAAAAATGGCCCATGGGCATTTTCATAATTTGGCTGCCTTAGGCACTAAGTTTAATAAATTTTGAACATGGTCTCGGATTAAAATTCTGAGACCGCCATTGTGCTCGGGAGGTGGTGTTTGGCCTAGGGGAGGCTTAACCTCGACTCTATCGAAGGTTTCAGATTTGAGGTAAATGATGGGTTTAAATTAATTAAAATTCTTTTTTTATTTAAACCCTTCTTCTCCCCTCCCCTCCCTTGTTCTCCCATGGAGAAACCTCCCTCAAGGCATCCCACTCAAGATTCTCCTCTTCTATCCAAGGAGGTGACGGCTCTGACAGTTCGTCGTGAAGCGTCAGGCATCACCCAAGACGTAGGATTTGTCGTTTTCATTTTATTCTCCCCGCACCTACTTTGAGCCTGATTAATCATGTCTAATTACAGTTTGATTTTAGAGCAAATCCAATGAATATGTAGTATATTTTATTCCCTTTCTAACTCATCTTTCAGATTTGAATTCTGAGTTTCGAGGAGCTTGCAAATGTCCGGCGAAGTTTGCTAGAATTTCAGGCGTTTTGGGTGTTTTCCGGCGGCACGCGCGGTGGTCCGACGGGCTTCAGCAGGGCGGCGTGTCTGTTCTGTGCGGCGGGCATCGGGGCAAGGAAGAGCGGACAGGTAAGGCTAGGGTGTGGTGGGCCTTCAGCATAGGAGGCGGCCAGGGTTAGGCGGAGGGCCCCAGCGTGACGGCGAGTCGCCGGGGAGCGGCGAATGCGGGGTCGCGGCTCGCGACCCCCACGCAGGGACAAGACCCGCGAGACGCGGGTCTTCACGTGGCGCGTGCCACCGGCCCTCATGGACAGTCATCACATGGAACGCGAGGCCATGGCTGGCCCGCGCGGCCAAGCTACGGGCTGGTCCAACCCAACGGGCTTTACCCCTCAGTTTTCGGACACCCGTAATTTCGGTTACGGGAGTCCGTTTTTCTTGTCGTCTGAGGTAGTGAACTCCAGATGTCTAGGGAAACGTTTTGGTATGGTTTCGAGAATGTTTAATTATAGAGACGATGGGCCTCGGAGGTGCGACACATGTTTAAGTGAATTGACGTTTTCTTCCGAGGGATCTTGATTTGGACGGCGCATACGCGTCCGATGTTTGTTTTGGGTGCTGTCAGGGGAGTTCCAACCCTGGCGTCGAACTGGAGCTATCCATAGTTATTTCGGGCATTGAAGCCATTGGTGAGGCATGGGCCCCACGTCCCGTCTTTTGAGCTGCGAGTATCGTTTAACGACATTATCCTCGGGCGTCCGTTTGGGTTATGCGAGCAGTCGATTCTGGATGATTTTCAGAGGGGATTGAAATGGTACAATCCTCCTCTCTAATTCCGCACAATGGTGCGGGCTCTATAAGGGTCGTTTGGGCATTGACAGTGATTTTCCATCTCTATCACCGGGTGACCATTTTAGACAAGTGAATAGTCTATCTTGTGTACTTTTTCGAAAGGATCGCAACGATGTGATCCATTCATTGGGTTTCGGGATAGGGGTGTGGGTCCCATGGAGTACTGCTCGTGTGTGGTGCGCCAGAATGCATCTTTTTCTCTAGATATCTGTTGTGATCAAGTGTGCAGTCTTTTTGACATGTTTTTCTCAGGAGATCACAATGGTGCGATGCGCCCAACTATTTTTTGGGCCGAGGCTCGGGATCGCGGGACGCCATTCGGGCGTAAGGTAGTGATGGTGAATTTTCGTTCGGATATCCGTTTGAGGCGAGTTGGTAGTCAATCTCTCATGTTTTTCCACGAGGATTAGAATGGTGTAATCTTTTCAGGCGAGCGGAGCATCTTACATGATCTTATTAACTGTGGAAATATGAAATGTGTAACAATGGCGGTTCTTCTACCGTGTTTATAGAGGACCCTTGGCGCGTGATCGCTTTAACTCCTGGGAGAGTGATGTTAGTTCTTGGAGAGATGTGGTTGGTCGTGCCTCAACCGATGAGGTGAAAAGTTGGATTTGTCCCATTTAAACCATTATGTTAACATTGGGTTCCATGTGCACGATAGCCTTTGGGCTAGAATGTGGTATATTCTGGGAGTATATGAGAATGCTTGGATGTACATGTGGTTGTTTGTACCAGAGAACGTTTGTGCACTTGGTTGTGGTTGAGATGGGGAAACCCGTCATGTGGGCCCCACGTGCGTGTCATGTTATGCATTGCATACTTTTGACCTCTAATGATATAGAGGGTTCCTTTGTTCTCGTTTCTTGACCAGCAAGTTTGAGTTTTCCTGTGGTTTCATTTCCATTTGGCCGACAGATATGGATTGGTTCCTCTGTTTCTTCAGTTGTGAGGCGTTTCAGTACCGTGCCCATTCTCCAGACTGCGACACCATTTACAACTATGAGTGTTCGTATAGTGTGGGTGTTTTCCCCACATTTTGGGATGAGTTGACTTGGTCTGATTCGATAGTGACTCAGTGGATTGGAGCGTGATCTCCATTAGAGGGGGGCAGGGAGTTTCTCCCATTCCTTTGTGTTCCCTGGTAGAGTTCTTGTGGATTCGGTGTGACCAATATTTTACTCGAGCATCGATCCTCTACCAAGGAGGTTGTTTCCAGCAGGTCTGAGGTTATTTCCAACAGGGATGAGGTTGTTACCATGAGGGCTGAGGCAGTTTCGAGTAGGGCTCTCCAATTGTACCATCTAGCATGGATGGCCCGTGGGTTACCATTAAGCAGGGATGGCCAGTACATCGTTGTTCATTGAGCAGTACCATCAAGAAGGGATTTCTAGAGCACTTCCAGGTTTACCTCCAGCGGGGCTGGGCAGTGGTCCCCAATGTCGGGCTTACCTCTAGTGGGGCCGATCAGTGGACCCCGATGCCGGGTTTACCTCCAGTTGGGTTGGGAAGTTGTCCCCGATGATGGTTTCGAGCCTCCCTCCAGTGGAGTAACCTTTTATGGGACTGGGCATTGGGACTTATCAATGACTTTATCCAGGTCGCCCTCAAGGGGATTATCCTGTTATGGGACTGGGTGGTGTGGCACTCGTCGACTCTTTCTGGGTCTCCCTGTAGTGGGAACTCATCGACTTTTAGGGATTACCCTCTAGCAGGGCTAGGCAGCAGGTCCCTTGTTGACCTTGAGGAGACCTCTCGACTTTGGGGTAGTGACGAGTTGTGGTTTGACATTCCCCCAGAACTCTCAAGTATGATGGGAACATTCCCCACAAAGACACATCCTTCTAACATGACCTAAAACTGTGCGGGCGAGTTAGTGCCACCCAAAGAAGATAGTTTCGCGGTGCGGTGATTTGAGCCCTTGACCTGAAGTTAGGGGAAGATGTGAGGGATACTGGGCATTGATGGTGTTTAATTATCGGACTATTGGCTACTCACTTTCTTGGGCTGAGATACGGGATTGAGATCCCCTTACGACCTTGTTCATCCATCTTGTTGAGCATATGTATATGTAAATACCTTATTCTAGTACCCACTTCTTGGGTCTGGTTACTCTCCTTCCAGGAGAGGCGATGATGCGCTGGGTATGGCACGTGCTTTCTATGTCTAGATTATCGTGGTTTGATGAGTCTACTCTCTTGCTATAGGTAGTTTAGAATCGACAAAAAGTTCATCTTCTCACCATTTCCTACTCCTTGTGTCTGAATGATTCTACCTTCTTTCCTCTTGTTGGGTTGAGCTGGACCCTCTACTATTACTCTAATGCACTCTCGGTGGTACTCCTTACTTTTTCCTATTCGATCTACTGCTCACCCTTCGGTACCTCCTTTTTTTCTCCCTCAAGCCATCGGTTTATCCAATTGAGTATTTTTATACACACCCATGCTTGGGATTTTACCGCACTTGGTGTGCCTTTGCAGACGAAGAACATATTGGTTGTGACTTCAGTGGAGCTTAGGAGTTCAGGAGCTTGGACAACGTGGAGTGGTTGGAGTCAGGTTCCAGGTTGAGGACCCTTCCAGTTGTTTACTTTGTTAACATGTTGCCATGTTGAGGCACTTTTCTGGTTGTGTGTGTGTTTTCCCCTTTTCTTTTCAGCTTAATTTCAGCACTTTGTACTTTTTAGAGGTTGACGGTCTTTTGGTGGTTTATATATAGCAGTTTCCCTTTTCTTTACTTATCTTTTCTTTTACACTGCACTTTTGAATTCAGTGTGCAACGTGTGTGTGTGTACATGTACTTAGGGAATGGCCTCCCCGAGTTATTGTGCCTTCGGCCCTAGAGGCGGGCTTGGGGTAGTTGCAGCTCAAGCCTGGGTAGGGTCATGTCCTGACAAATAACTACTGACTAGATAACTCAAGTTGTGGGTGAACTGAGTTCCTACAAATTTCCGTGAATATTAGATCACCTGATCCAATGTATTCAGGTACAAATCTTTCTTGTATTTTATTTACCATGGAAATATGAAATCATGTGGTATAGAAATTGGGAATGGATATTTATAGTTCTAACACCCCATTATTTTACAGAAAATATTGTCACAATTTAATTTAATTTCATCGATAGTTTACGTTGCACATAATAATGTACTTAAACGAACCTCGATATAGTAATAAATAATATTATTTTAACATTATGCATTAAGTGGGATATTGTTAGTGGGACAAACTAAATTATGAAAAAAATAGTTGACACATTTTTATAAAATTAATTTATTAGAAATGAAATTAAGACTCAAATGAATATATATGAATTTTTTTAATCTTATTTTTTATTCCCATAATGTTATTTTATCATAATAAATTATATTAATAACTACTAGTTAAATAGCTTCAAAAAATATATATGTTATATATTCTATGAAATGTTTATAAGTTCATCAATTAATTTTCATAGTCTTAAAATAGTAATAAATACAATTTTATGCATAATTGGATATATTTTTTTATAGGCAGTTTTGTTGCCTTTTAATTGCAAAATTTTTTTAAATCAAGTATTTAACACTTTTACAAGTTATAATTTTAAAATAATATAATTTTTTTAATTATAAATATTGAAATTTATTTTGGATGATTAATTGGTGTTTTTTATGAAAAGTTTCATGTTTTATTGAATAGTAATAAAATATTATATTTTAATTAAAAACAACATTTTTAGTAAATAATTTGTATTGCTAAATTATATTTCTAACTAGTTTTAATGTATAATTAGATAAATTTTTTATCATTTAATTTATTTTCATTTATTTTATTCAATTTCACATTAAATTTGGAAATAAATACATTTCCATTTTTTGATTGTTTTTACTTTAAAAATATTTTTATCCTCCTATCAACGTGATTAATTTTATATTAATTTTATCCAATTATGTTCCTTGAATTTTGAATAACAGATTAAATATTTGGACTCATAAAACCCAACATTTGTAAATAGGTCCCATATGTTTTTGGACAATATCAATAGTAACAGTAACCTTTTTTTTAATTTCAATGGTTAAGGTTTAATCATGTATTAAATGGTTGAAGTAATATAATTAGTATTATAAAATTACACTAAAATGTGAAATATTTCTATTTGATGAGTTATGGTTGACCAAAATCATCCTCGAGCTAATTTTATGGCCTCCTGGAGCCACTAGGATGACTTTATTCCGTGTATAATATTTTATTGTAAGGAATATGAAATTTTTCATACACATGTATTAAATAAGTGATATAGTTCCTATATATGTTTATTATGCTAATAACATAGAATAAAAATTTTCATTTGGAATATAAAAATTTTATCAACATCAAGATTTTTTTTTTCAGGGATGAAATAAAAAAAATCAATGGCTTGGGCAATTACAGTGAAATAATTGTTCAAATAACATATCAAATAATTTTTTCTAAAAATATTAAAATAATTATAGTTTTTATAATTAATATTGTTCAATAATTATCTATATGACCTAGACATATTATGTACTTATTAAATTATTTTATTGAATTTATCATTTTTATGATAATTTTTAAAAGTCAAGTTGTGAATAATATCAAAATTGACACTAATGATAATTTAAAATAAATAAATTTTTATTAAATAATATAAAAACCCAAAAATCCAAAATTAGGCACAATTATTGGTATAAAGTAAAAAATTTAACCCATGACTTATTTAAGGTTATTTTTATCATTTTATAGTATCTATAATGACATTCAATGAGTAAAAATGCATGGTATAATGATAAGTGTTAAAGGGTTTAAATAACGTCTAAAACCAAAAGTAAAGGGTATGAATGAGACCTAAAACTATCTAATAATTATTGTATGATAGTATTTTTTACCAATCACCATATTATATTATAAATATATCACTTATAAAAATTTTTAATAGAAAATTATTTTATATTAATTTAATATTTTGAGTGTTTTCTAAAGTTCCCCTCACCACAATTAAAAAAAGGTACCACCCCTAACTTTCACAACCCTTAGATCCTAAAATATCATAAAAAATAAACATTTGTCATCTAAATAATCCTTATTCATGTAATAGAAGTCATTATCTTCTTGAAAGACCAACTATGGGAACCTTATTAAAATATCTAAGGGAATTCCACTAAAGAAGATGTAATTCTTTTAGAAACACAATAATGATAAATTTTCATCATCTAATTCATCTTGATGATTTTTCCACATAATAAATTAAAAAATAATTTATAATACATATTCAGAGATGTTATTATGATTTTGGTGCAACCATATTCAAGGATTTATCCATACTACAAAAATTAAAACATTGTGCAAGCATATGAATGACTTTCTATCTCCGGGCCGAAGTGTAATCTATTTTTCATCACTTCTATATATGTAAATGTATAATGATGAAAATAATGGATATATTGGATAAATAAGATATAAGATTTATTATATTATAATTAAAATAACATACACTTCCTTTCTCTTTCACCATTAATGGAATTATATCGCCACTCATGCGTATGTACGGTCTAATATCTCTATGATGTGATGTGAATCATTTCACAAGATAACTATTAAATAATGATTTAAAAATTTATTTAATTATTAAATATGATATTTATGAAATTAATATTATTTTTTAGATGTTGGATATATATACTATTCAATATAACTAGACATTCCAGACAATACAATCATGGGAAAACATAGAAATTAATGTGCTAAACAAAAAAATGAATACAATATTATTAAAAAAGTAGTGGTAAAATATTATAAGGGGATAATATATAATATTATAAATATTTTTATGATTATATAATAATTTAAAATTATTTTTAAAATCACTACACTAGATTATTGGAATTTATAGAGTAAATCAGTCTTAGATAATAGATTTTTTTCTCACTTTTATTTCTATGAGACACATACCTTATACACTACTTTTTTCTTTTGTGTCGTGTATATAATACCCATAAATTTATATTATGAGTATTATTATGAATATTATTTTAATTTAATATTCATGTATTTTTCTTTCCTTCATGTTGAATATGATTCTACTAATTATAATGTGGTACATTTTATTTTACAATCTCATTATTTTTTAGGATTGTTTAAGTTGAATTCTCTACTTGGGAACATTTTCCTTCCATGTAATTGATTTATAAAACAATTTTCAATTTTTTTACTATTATCAAAGAAATTTTTTAAAAAATATTACCCATGTGTCAATTTTTATAAAGTATTTTTTAATAGAATATTGTTGTTATTTTCTAAAGGAAGTAATTTATGATTTTTTTTCAAAAAAATACATAAAGAATGAGATTTTAAATTATACAACATGAAAAAAAAATTTATAATCTGTTGACACATTACTATTTTTAATATTCCATTAAAATTTTACAATAATATTTTAATTTAAAATTCTCTCTTTTTAAACTGCATGGCTTTTGAAATAAATTATTTAAATGAAAAAAGGTTATTTCCCTCAAGATATTTTTAATGATTTTATTATATTGTTATCATTTGTGTCTAATTAAATTATTGGATCTTATTCCTTATTGACGTTAAAATCTTATTATATCTTTTACCATATTTTATAAAATGATTTATGATTCATTTTCACTATGTATGTGCTATTTTGATACCATTCATTATTTATAGTTAATGTATTCACAATTCATATGAATGTTTCTAATACGATGGATTATATTGATTATGATTCACATATTTTATAATAGGAATTCATTATACCCATAAAGTGTCTCGCGATGCCTTCTATAGCCCCAATAGGCCTTTGTAGTTCTCATTAGATACCAAGTTTGGGTTTTGGCTAATGTCTTACCCAATTTTGTTTTATGTCTTATCTGAAACCATGAAGTTATGTTTATGACGTCCCATATTATGCATTATCTATTTATGAGACAACTTATTGATATTACATTTGGTTATTATACTAATAGAATATCAATGATTTTTTTTTCATGTAATTATTATTTTTTAATGACTTCATAATATTAAATTAATATGATATTACACTAATTTGATTGTATATATAACTTGTGATTATATTAATCAAATTGTAATAATTGTTTAACTTTATTTATAATAACTTACGCATAATGTATAAACTCACATAACAACTCAACACACCCATTAAATATAATTCATTTCCCCCATGATTACAATATGTATATTATGAATTATATAATGGGTTATATAAATGTGGAATAATGGAAGACTCAATGAAACTCTTGGTGTATTTTATGTTTTAAAATGTAATGTTAATTTAAAATATGCATCTAGATTACTATGGATACTAAACTATTTAGTCCATTGGTATGTGATTCCTTGTATCCTATGCCAATTTAGAAAAGTAAGGCACCATCTCTAAACTACTATTGTCGGGGTTATTATTTTATATATCCAAGGAAGCTTAACAGAAAACATGTGAACTATATTTATGAATCCATAAATTTTGGAAAAAACCCCATTTGATTAGTGCGTATGAAAATTTAATTTAAGCAATAATGATATTTCATTTTATGGGAATATGTTTAAATGTATAGATAATTATAAGGGTTCATAAACTCTTTTAATTTAAGGTAATTATGCGTACTTATAATTTTTGGAATACAATATGAAACATATGAGATATCCTTTGTGGTTAAAACATATCATTATCATTGAATAGATTTAGGTTATTTTTGAGGATGAATAACACATTTTTTGATAATATTAATATAGTTTTAGGAAAAGGACAACCTGTAGGTCAGTTAAAAACCTATCACATCTGGAATGACCTTGGATTTTTATCCCACAACCAAAGGGCTATAAGGGTGTAGTGCCTACCATTTGTCTACATGATGTATTTGTTTAAAATTATTTTTCAATAAATATATTTAATAGATAAATATTATTTTTATTTTAAGGAAAATTTGTTTATAAAATAGATAACATTGGGGTTTGAACATTATTTTGGTGATAAGTTTATAAGTGTTATTTAGAAAGACGATCATTATTTTTGGAATCCTAAAAGATAAATGATAAAAAAATATTATTATGAATAAATGTGGAATTGTAGTATGCTGTTAATTGGGATTTTATTATGGACATATTGTGGTTAAATTTATTTATGGAAATATCTTGTTGATTGTGTGATTTTGGAAATTAAATGTTTTTATATGACATTAAGAGTGATTGATGTTATTCGAAAGACTATATGATCAAATCATTCTAATATTTGGGCCTCAATCATAGTTAAGAATGTTTTTATAGAGGATAAATATTTTTGGAATAATCTATGTTGAACATTGAGTATTAATTTTAAACATTGATGATTAATGTTTTTTTCATCATATAAAATATTATCCTTTAAAAAAATATGATTTTATGATTTATTTTATAAATTTAAAGACCTTTTTTCTACTATGAATTTGGACATAAGTGTTTTAGATGAGTCTTAAGGTTGAAATTGATTAAGTTAAAATTTTGATATTCTTACTTATGGGTATTGTATGATTTATTGGATACTTTTTTCTAACAATTTTAATTTAATTAAAAATTTGAAACCTAATGGAACTACTGATGGAACTTTTGATTCATAAATGTTCTTTAGGTATGAATAATTGAACCTGAATATCCATTTCCAATCATAACAGATGAAGTGAAAATAGATTAAAATACAACCAAAGTATAAAATCATGCTTATAAAATGGAATAAAATTTAGTAATATTATAATATCATGTTTTTATCTCAATAGTCAAATAATCTCTCATATATATTAAGGGAATTTGGAATGAAAAATACATTCATATAAATTTCCTACCAAGAAATCAATGACCTCTTTAACACGTCTTGGATTTATGAGTTTGTGAAGATGAAATTTCTAATTATCGTGTTCTATAACAATCTCAATAAAAAAATAATGGTTTTATTTATCTTCATTGTCTTGGTATTCACATTGTACTAATTTTATCTGATACTAAATAATATTCTTTTGGTGACTTCACATTTCCCTTTCCCTCTTACTAAGAGATTGTTTTATTTAACCTATTTTCGATGTTGGTTTCCGACAATTAAATTTTCAAATATCAATATTTGATTTTTGATTTTTAGTTTCAAATTTTGTGTATGAAATTTATAGATTAATATGATTATATAACACCCCATGAATACATATTTTTTCTCATCTTTAATAATTTCAATTACATCGATAATATACATTTCACATAATACTGAACGTAAATATGATATATTAAGGATTAATATTATTTTAACACTACACATTTAGTGGGAGATTCATAATATGATTAAATATATTTTGCAAATATAAATTTAATTTTTTTATAAAATTAATTCATTGAAATTAAGATTAAATCCAATTAAAAAAAGATGTGGTTTTAAGAAATGACATATTTTTATCCTCAGAATGTTATTTCCTCTAAATAAATTTAATAAATCATTTTTAGTGAAAGATATTATTTAATTATATATTCTATATATTAAAAAAATGTTATTATATTCATCCAATAAGTTTCATTGGCATAAGATAAGAAATAAACTAATTTTAATCATAAAAGGCTATTTTATTCTAATGGTATTTTTTCCGCCTTTTGATGGAGAACTTGTTTTAAATCATGTTTTTGACAGTTTTATAAATTAAATATGAAAAAATAAAAATATTATTTCAAATAAAAATCTCAAAATTTACTTAGGTTGAAATTGTTTTAGTTTTCTAACAAGTATCATTTTTGATGAATAGTTATAAAATATTTCATTTTAATTGAAAACTTCCATTTCATCAAAATAATATATTTTTATAAAATATATAATTAATTTCTTTCAACATATAATTAAATGAAATTTTTACAATTTGATTTAATTTTTTTTCATTGGAATCAATTTCACATTGAATGTGGATATAAAAACACTTCAATTTTTGAACATTTTTACTTTAAAAACAATTTTTCACATTTTGTAAAAAGATTTAATTTAAAACAAATTTTATTGAATTATTTGTTTTTAATTTTGAAAAATTTATTCTTTATTTGGAGTTTCAAGAAACAAATATAGTAAATAGATCTATTTTATCTAATGGAAAATGGGAATTGTATCTTCAAAATTTTCATTAATTTCCACTATTAATAGTAAGTCAGGTAATTATGGGCATAAATAATGTTATAATAAATAAAAATTTTCTTTTAAACTTGTAATAATATAATTTTATAAGTTAATTTAGGCCAAAATCATCCTTGAATCAATTTTTATGGCCTCATGAAGCCACATGATTTACTTTATTCCCTTAAAATCATTTTATTATAAGGAATGTCAAATATGTCATACCCATGTTTTGAATAAGTGATACCTTTTATATATAAGGATATTTAGAAGATAAATTAAAATATAAATATTAATTTAAAATATAAAATTTTTATATTCATCATGAGAATTTTTTTTCTAATTTTTAGGGAATAAATAATTAAATGAAAAGATTTCACAACGGCGATGCTAGAATGGTTTAATTAATGGGAGTATCAAAAAAATGTTATTGAAATTTTAAAATAAATAAAATTTTAAATAATTAAATTCATAAAAGTTTTTAATAGATTAACTAGACATATTATGGATTAATTAAAGGTTTTGGTATTATTTTATCATGTTATGATGATATTTTTAAAATGCCAGGTAATGAATTATTTTAAAATTCACACAAATGGCCTTTTTAAATAAATATAATGTTATTTAATTAAAAAACATTAAACAAAAATAAAAATTACCAGAATAAAGTTACAAATTTCTTTGATGACACATTTAGGGTTAGTTTGATATTTTATAGTAACTACATTAACCTTCAATGTTTAAAAACACATGTTGTTATGGTAAGAGTAAAAGGGCATATGCAAGGGTTAAAACCAAAATATAAGTGTAATAATGAGACATAAAATTGTATAAAATTATTGGATAAATGTATTTATAAACATACTCATATTATCTTCTAAATAAATCTCTTTTTATATATTTGGAATTGAAAATTAATTAATATTAATTTAATACTTTGAGAGTTTCTAAAAGTTTCCCTCACCTCAATTTTAAATGGGCTCCTCCCCCCTCACATAATCACAATACATTGTGAATTAAAAATAGAACAAAAACTACCCATTTCTCATCCCAAAATAATTATCCATGTTTGGATGTACCAATCATCCAAAAATACCAACTCTATATCCTTATAGAAGAGATCTATTGGAAGTATACCAAAGAAGAGGTATTTATTTTTCCAAATTATTCAAGTTCATTTCTTCTTCTAATTCTTCTTCCATTGTTGATTCAATAATAAATTAATAACTCCAGAATAATAACTATTCATATATTTTATTATGATTTTGTTATAACCAAATTCCATGATTTATCAATCCTATACAAAAAGAAAACACAGCATGTGTGTATATACGTCGTATTGTCTCCATGCTTTAGTGTACTCTATTTTCATCACCACATTACTTTAATGTGTATAATGATAGAGATAATTGATATATATGATAATTATGAAATAATATTTATTTATAAAATTTTATATATCATTCAATTTCTAACCCTTTCACCATTAATGGAATGATATCGTCAGTCGGGTGAACATACGACCTTTCATATCCCCGACACGATGTGATTATTTTTATATGTTAAACAATAAATAATTATTATAAAAATGTATTTAATAATTTAATATTATATTTTTGTCATTAATATTTTTCTTTAGATTTTATATATATATTCAATTCAAGAGAACCAATAATTTCTAGAAACAAACATGATAAAATTTGGAAATTAACACCTGAAAAAATAAAATGAATAAATTATTTTTAATAAATAAGATATTATATATTTTAAGTGGATAATATGTGATATTATAATTATAATTATGATTCATTTATAAGTTAATAATATGTTTTAAACCAATATAAATGAGTTTTTGAAATGTACCAAGGAAATCAGATTGATGGTAACTAATTTTTGACTCATTTTTATTTCTATGGGACACACCCCTTAAAAAATACTTGTTTCTTTTATGTGAGGAATTTTATACCAAAAAATGTATTTTATCAGTATTATTATGAATATTATTTTATTTTCTGATCTATATATATTTCACTCATTCTTGGGGTATACTATTATACTCATTATAAAGTTGCATGGGTTACCTGAAAATCTCATTATTATTTGGGATTGTTTAAGTTTATGTATCCATTGGGGGATATTTTTATTCGATATCCATGATTCATATTTATTTAATATAGGTTATTAATATTATATTAGAGAAAATTTAACAATTTTTATCTATTTTTTACTTTTTATCAAATAGTTTGAAGGATTTTTTTATCATTTTCTATACATGGTATATTTCATTTTTTGACAAAATATAAAAAAGAATGTTTTTAACATATATGGAATGATTGGATTTTTTCCTAATCATGAAAACATGATGTATTAAATATTAGATTACATGTTTACATGATTCTTTTAAATTTAAATATTTTTCTTTTAATATTTCATGGTCTTAAAAATAATTGATTTTAGTATATAAATGGATATTTCAATCAATTTTTTAATGATTTTATTAGATTATTTTAATATATATCAACATAATATGTTTTTATAATTTTATTAATTGAGGTCGGTATCTTGTTATATCATTTAAAATATTTCATTGAATGGATTCTCATTTAGTTTGATTATGGATGTTTTATTTTTTACCATTCATTGTTTACAATTAAAGTATTCAAATTTCATATGATGGTTTTTAATATGAATGTTAATATTGATTATGTTTCACCCCATTCATAATAAGAATAAAATTTACATAGTAAATGTCGGGTGGGTCCCTATTTAGTACCTTGATACATCAGTAGGTCTAATGAGAAAAATTAGTTTGGGTTTTAGTAAAGTATTTTCCTAATTATCTATTGTGTCATTGCCGAAGCCTTGAAGGTATTTTTATGATATCATGTATTATGAATTCTCCATTTATGATATTTTTTGATGATATTACATGTGGTTATTTGGCTAGTAGAATATCTATGGTTTTTTTCATTCTCATGTGATTATTTATATGGAATTATTTGATGATCTTATATTCCTATCATGTTATGCTCAATTTGATTATTAAATGGAATGGGTTTTAATTAATAAAATTTACATAATGGTTTATATTTATTTATTAAATCTCCCAATATATGTATACCCCTACTCAGCATCTGAGATCACCCCTTTCATATTGTCCATTTTTCCCCAAGATTCCTAGAAGTATAGAATATCTGAAATTTTGGGTTAGACTATGAGAAATAATGGAACACTGAAAGAAATTAATTATGTATAATATGTTTTAAAATGAAATGTGAATTTAAAATATGTATCTAGTTTTTGAAGACTAATAAACCATTTAGTATTATGGGATGAAATTCACTGAATCATATACCCTTGTAATAATGCTAGGTACCTGCTTTGGGCTACTAGGGTTTGGGTCGCTATAATAATGGTTTATAGAATATATATCCTATAGTCCCCTCCACCAACACTGTGCTACACGAGATTGGTGATTTTAACTATTACATCCCTTTAAATAATGGGTTCATACCTAAGTAGAATTAGTTTTCATTTACTAAAAAGTTCAAATATAATTCTTCCAGGATATCCTTTTATGAGACCTACTATTGCTCATATACACCCTTTCACAAAGGGAAAACAAGATATAATGAGATACAAAATTAGAGAATCTTATAGAAGATAAATATTCAATTTTATAGAATAATATACTTCTAGGTGCATCCCATGAAGATCTTAAATGCAATAGATAGAACTGATATACACAACATGAATGATTCTATGGGAATTTAACTATATATAACTATACAGTAGTGGGTTTCTCTAAACACTTTTATAAATGAGATTAAATCAACATCCTTACATCCTAAATATCATCTTTTTAGGTCATATAATCACACTAAACTCTTACTTCTCATGTTTATTAAAAAATTTGAGCTTTCAAGGTTTCAAATTCAGATACTCTCTTTGAATAGATCTGTTGAGTTTGTTTAAAAATATACCTTTCAGTTTATAGTACTTATTCTTTTCCAAATTCATTGGATATTTGGGAAACTCATTCTTGATAAATATCAATGATTTCTTCATGAAAATATTGATTTTTAGAAGTGTTATGTGCATCATCTATGCGACATAATTTTTTCATATCTAACATTGAAATTTTCCATCAAAATACTCATTCCAAATCCAGAAAATGTGAATAATATAGATGAGGAGAAATTATAAATTTGATAGAAATTGTATTAACTTCACCAATTGAAAACATCTGACTGATAACTATGTCTATCTTTTATTTATGAATATATATATTTATAGAGGTCGTAGAAGGAGGCATTCCCTCTAAAAAAATAGTTGATTCACCTATTTGAAAACTAATTATTACCATCTATGATTTATTTTAAGGGGTTATTCTTTATCATGAATTTATCTAGTCTCGGTGTGATGATATGATTCTTCCACAATAACTGTAATTTCGTGCAAACTAGAACACTCCCCCTGATTCAATATAGGGTTTGAATCAACCATTGAATAAAATGACCTAAATTTACATAACAAGTAGTCCCAATGAATGAATTTTTTTTATAATATATTCTCAATTAATTTATTCAACCCTTGACAAGGAGTTACATTGTTATCATCAAGATCAAAACTAGCACTCTAATATACAAGGCAGAAGGTTCATCTAGAAGGGTAAAAGTTCATTGAATTGTATTGACCATGAATCATATATTGTATAATACTTCATTCTATATTCATAAGAATTTCTAAAAAACTATTCTAAAGAAAAGAAGAATAATGAAAAATAATCTTTTCTAACTCATGATTTTATTTATTGATTCTCGAATTTTAGAATTCGTTCAAAATGATTATTTTAGGCTCCAAACTATAGACCTACACTTTCTCAGTGGAAATGGATCCGAATTGAGACTTCATGATTTTTTTATGGTGAAATCCATCAATGGTAGCTAAAGTGGTACTAAATAATGAGTACCCTCTATGAAAAACATTCAAGGATTCAACCTACTGAAATTATGTATTTGAAATATTTTTATGGTTAATATTTGGAGATACCAAGTCTTTACAATCACTTAAGGGGGAGAATTCCAATTCCCAAAATTTAAAAACATCTTTTTTGAAGATATATTTCGTTCTCATACCACCAAAAAATAGTATTCTCACCTTTAATGATATATACCTTTCAACATCATCATATAGGTCTTGTTCATCCATAAAAAATCAATGAGTTTTCCACTTAACACATTTCTTGATAAACTTATACTTTTGATCCTACTAGATGTGGCACCATATATTTAGTTTGTTTTTTCAATTGGAAGAGGGTTTGAAGGGTTGGAAGGTAAGAAATTCAGGCTAACTTGAGTAAGAGATATGCGAATGAAGGTTCAAAGTTTTTTCAAGTCATTTTTTATGACTTGTTATGCAATATTTCTCATTCACAGTAATGGATGGGAACTTATTTGGGTGAAAGGTTTGTATTAAAAATTATAGGTAATGTGGCCTAATGAATATGACCGAAAACAAATATGGTAGAAAAAATTTAAACATAAATATATAAAATAACTATTTAAATTTATTTATGATAAATAAATTATAAAATAATATTTATTAATATTAGAAATACCTCATTATGACTTATTAAATTTAAATCTATCAGCAAGAAATTTTTTTCATTCAAAATTTGGGTAATTATTTTTCTTTTAAAACATATTACAATGGGATATAATTTTTCGATGCATGATCTCTAAATAAATGATGTCTTAAATGAATGTTCTTCATTAATGAATTATTTATTAGATTAATTGAGATGTTGATTACACTTGTGTTAATGTATAATATTAGAACAAAATTAAAATTAAATACTATGTCTATAAATTTTTGTTTCATCAAAAAATTATATTAAAAACAACTTCTTATGGAAATATATTCATCTTCAATAATTTATAGTCCTATATAATGTTGTTTATTACTGAATCAAGACACTATGGAATATCCAAGAAAATGATTGATTACTGAGGTGATTTTTCTATCTAATATTATTCTAGAAAAATCAATATTTGAGTATGAAATTAAATTACTTTTTTTTGAAAAATAATATAATGCAATATATTTCCATTTAGAAGTTGTAAAATTCATTCCATAGCATTCAAGTGTGATTGTTTTAGATTAGATAGAATTATTTTATAAATATATACTGAAAACATAATGTTTGGTCTACTTGTAGTATGGAACAATAAACAATCAATGATTCATCTATATATATTTTCTCAAACTAGTTTTAGAGTTTTATTAAAATCAAGGTTCATATTAGAACTTATAGGAGTTGAGTGGGTCTTACTGTTTTCATGTCCAACCCACTTATGTAAGTAAAGTATGTCTTTGGTTTTATTTAATAAATTTCAAAAATATTTTTCATAATCTTGAACTGCCATAGAATACATTCTTTTTCACCCGTCACAATCAATTCAAATTGTTTTTTCATATGTTTTATAAGTTTATTTGATAAATTTTGGTTTGTAGATATATAAATATAAAAAATACTACATATATTTATACAAAAAAACTATCATAGAATGATTTTTTTTAAAATAGATTATGGTCATATATTCATAATATAACGAACTTCTATAAATAAAATAATTTATTATTTTATACCATTACCTTGGAAGTTGTTTAAGTCCATATATTTCTTTGGTATGTTTAAAAAGATAATATTTAAAATGAGGATCTTCCAAACTAGGAGGTTGTTATATATTTATATAATCTATTAAAAACAATTTAAAAATGTTTACTTAACATCAATCAGATATAATTTAATGTTTATATAGGATTATTATTAAAAAATAAATTTAATATCATATAATCTTGCTATGAGTGCAAACGATTCATCATAATCTATTCCTTCTTTATAATTTTATCCATTGGCCACAAATCTTGATTTATTTATAGTTTTTATTCCATGATCATCTTTTTTGTTTCTAAAAACCCATTTTGGTCCAATTATAGGATAGTTCGAGGGTCTTTCAATTAGTTCAAATACCTTATTTCATATGAATTGATTTATCTCTTCTTGTTTTGTTAATAACCAACTTTCATTAAGTAAGGTTTCATAAAAAAATTACGATTCATGTTGGGATAGAAAAAAAAAGAAAATTATACTAAACATTCTAATTTAATTTTAGATCATAATAACTCATATAGGATTCATATAATTTTTTTAATGGAGTTCATTTAAGGTTTCTATGTATTCTATAAAAAAACCATTTTGGTTAACTGGTGTGTACCCTTATTGGATTTGGTGTAAATGAATCATGTTTGAAGTCATATTTTTTTTTGTCTTTAATGAGAGGTTCATGTATCATATTTTTGACTAAATCATTCTGATCATGAATTTGATCATTTTTTTATTGAATGGTTCTGTATCATCCAGTTTCATATGAATAGATTTTTCAATAATCCTTAACCCTTTATTAGAAATTCTATATGTTATGAAAGTATTATAATAGACATAGAATACACTTTATTTGGCTATTGGATTGAATCTTATAAGATTATCCTTGGTGTTCATGATGTAAAACTCACAACTAAATAAATTAATGTATCCTACGTTGGATATTATATTTTTACACAAGACATAAGTAAATTTATTTAAAAATGGCCTTTTAGTACTTAGTTAATGATATAACAACTCATCTTAATAGCCTCATCCTAGAAATGTGTGGGCATGTTATATTCACATAACATATTACTGGATTTTAATTTCTAATGTCTCATTCATTCCTTCAACAACACCATTTTATTGAGGTGTATTTTGGTAAAGAATGTGTGTTTAATTATATAATGAGATAAATAAGAATTAAATTCATGATTCAGAAGTCCATCACTAAGATAACTTCTCAAAGGCATGAATTTTACAAATGTTTTATTTTGAAAATGTGTAGAAAAATCAATAAAAATGAAAAAGATTCAATTTTATGTCTAAAAACTTAATCCCATGTAAATATTGAAAAATGATAAACTAACTCTTAAAAAACGAGTCACTAGAAAGTCTTTTTCATAATAACATTTCTTTAATTGGTTATTCTTATTTTTATGTGCTCTAAAGGCATGAAATTACCTATTAAGATATTATAGTTGTAATTATGGAATTTTAAATTCCAGATCATCATGGGATATCGACTGAAAGTATTGTTCATCATAAGATAAATTTCATTAGATAAATAATCTTTTCCTTATAATATAAACTATCTTTAATGTTTTATGGGTAATTTTTCATCACTATATAATGTTTTAAGGTGATATATAATTTTTTCGTCACCTATTATTGGATAAGAATATTATTTTTTGAAGAAAATGTCCTTTTTATAATTTCATTCGGACATGAGAGATATCTTTTGTTACTCAACCCTTATTCATAAGATAATTTATTATTTGATGCATTTTTATTATGAACTTATAAATATATTCTCTAATTATTTAAGAAAAAATACCTGGATACCATATTATAAACACTTGAACAGACAAAATATTATAAATATAATATGAAACACTTAAGGTAAACATTTCTATTTAAAATGGGGATTTTTGGCTTATCAAAAAATTTTGTATGGAGATATATTGGAATAATATATTATTTTCTATAATATCCCCCTTTTGTATGATCACAAAATCCATCAGATTAATAAAATACAATTTTTTTCTTACATTAGGTTTTGAACTTTTAGAAATGAAAATTTTTCCTTTTATTTTATTCCCAAAAATAAATGTATTATCATTTCTTATCCCCTTTTTGGAAAAAGGAATGAATTAAATGGAATTTATATTTAGCCTCATTTTTTTAAAAATAAAATAATTTTAGGTATTTAATTTTCTTCTCTACCACTTTGTGATATAAAAAATAGGTAAAATAAGGAAAAAATTAAAATCTCACACCAATGATAGTAATCAGATCATAAAACTAATGATTAAAAGAATTTGGTAGTAAATAAAGTTTACAATGAAACATTGAATCAATGAAGTATAAAAATAAAAAATAATATAATGATTGAAAATAACATATAAAAAAGAAAAATAAATTTATAAAAAATGATAATGGAATAGAAAATGTCAACATTTTATTAGGAGAATTAAAATCAACAAAGAAGTATGCTTATTCAATTAAAATCATAAGGTAGAGCATTATGATAATTCAAGGATATATTAAAGTACATAGGTGAAAATTTATTAATGCCATAAGAGGTGGAATAATTAATTTACTTTGAGAATTCCAAAATAATGGGAAACTAATACCATGAAATTGAAATGGAGTATATCAAATAACATTTAGAAAATAAATTTTGTAGGAGGATTTTAGAACGAGGGGGGATTTTCATGAGGTTGCAAGGCTGAAGTTTGAGGAGAATCATCTGTTGTGACAATAATATCAAATACTAGTGTGATATTCACATGAAAACTATATTAGTGTGGACTCTATGCTGAGAGTAGCTTGATTTTCCCTCACCCAATCAAAGTTATCATCATGAGTAAAGATTAATTTAGTGTATGATTGACGGGGAATGAAAGATAATTGGTGGTGTTGTGTAGATGATTTCTATTCCATAAACCTCTATAATTCTATATGTTCATTTTATTTTCTATATGTTTTCATATTTACATTGCATATACACTTATGGAATTAAATGAACCAACATAATTTGATGAGGGTGATCTAATAATCGAGGAAAATATTAAAAACACTATTCACCCCCACATGAGTTATTCATTCAGACATTAGCTATAAAAACATGGATATGTTTTTAGAAATCAATCATACTATACATATTCATCCCAAATAATGATAAAACCATTCCTCTCTCCATAACTTATTTTATAAACTTTTATGTACACTCGTTATAATACAGAAATAATACAGAAATATTCTATGCTAGACATTTTTTTTGTAAATAACCTTCTCCATTTAAACCCATGGGTTATCAAATATTTGTATCAATACTTAATTTATTTGGGATTCATATATAAGTAACATGGACACCTTAATCATGTCGTTAAAACTAATGAATTCCATCCTTATATCATATGACCTATTAGTAACACATATGCAAGTAAAATATATGAAAATTATTGGTGTGACCAAAAATTTATACATCTATAATGCATTGGGTAATGATTTCACCTCCTGTTATTCCATGTG
Source organism: Viscum album (assembly GCA_963277665.1). Lineage (NCBI taxonomy): Eukaryota > Viridiplantae > Streptophyta > Magnoliopsida > Santalales > Viscaceae > Viscum > Viscum album. Next base: position 414,370,119 of record OY728132.1, read on the forward strand.
TGTTTTGTGAGAGGTTATCCTATGAAAAATATTTTAGTTTTTCTTGGTGGTTATCCTTTAATTTTTTTACCATTTTATATTTTATTTTTTGGGCACATTGCTACGATACCTTGATGTTATTATGTTATATCATTCCATATTTTTCAAGATTATGATTATCTCCCCTATTTTGTTACCCTGATGGCCCTCTTTGATAAAATTAATTACAATATCATATGTTGTAATTTATTTATTTCCATACTTATATTTATATCCCATCCATTTCATACATACCTCCTAGTGTTATCACATAAGATATTAGAGGAATGATTGAATATAGGTCCATGTTATAGTGTTTTGGTGATCGTTTTGTATATCTGTTTCAGGTTTTTATTACATGATCCAAATTTCTCCAAATTTCTAGGAACAAAAATATTCTAGGAATTAATTAATTTTAACTTTTTTTTAGAAGTCACAAAATTAATGTATAGTAAAATATGGGTTGTTAATGTTTTTATCAGAGAAAACTCTAGTTATTATGGTGACTAGGAATAAAAAACTTCATCAAATGTTTTTGTAATAATATGAAATATAGAAAACCATACATAATTTTTGTTAATGTACATATTATGTGTTTTTTAAAATTATTAATCCTTTTTTGGAACTATATTAGGATATGACTCCAAAATAGAGGTACATATGGGTAATAACATTGAGAAGGGAACATTGAGAAAGACTAATTTATCACCTGGTGCCTGAAAATTAGCATTACTTCAATACTAGTTTTAAAATAATGGGAGATGTGTTTTATTTAATATAGAAGCTCCACTCAAACCACTATTAAGGGAAGAAATCAGTTATGGGTTTATGTTAGGAAATAGATCAGGGATAACATATATTGAGATTTATAATTTATTATGTTAAAAAATATATGTCATTTATGTGTTAACCCTATAATACATTTGGTTTCCTATTTATGTTTTTAAAAATTTAAAAATTTATATCCATAATTTTCTATTTATTTTTAAGAAATAAATGTAAATAGATTAAACCAAGTCAACAACCAATTTGAGGGACAATGTGATGACTGCCCGAATGAGATGACCAATTTAATGGGTGGGGAATAATGAAAATAATGAGACCAATTTCTCAATTGAATAAATTTTTTAACTCACACATGAATCTAGAAGAATTCCCAAATCCCCAAAAAAATTACATTTTGAAATTGGGTCTCTGGTGTGATAATGGTTTCGGATATTTAGGGGATATTTTGATCAATTAATATTATTTTAATTGAATTTACCGATTGAAAGGATATACTCCATCTTCCTATACTATGACTAGGAAAATGTAATGTAGGATTTTTATCATATGGAGGGAAAATTTTATCAATTGTGGAAATTGGTCAAAAATAAAAAAAATGATGAGGAGATCGAAGAGAAAGATTGAATGAAATTCTAAATTTTTTTTTTATCATAGAATACTTTCCTTATAATATCTAACATAAAATAGAGAGCTATTTCCCTTTCCAAAAGAAAAAGTGGAAAATCCATGAGGTCATATGACAAAAACATCACATTAATTACATGATATACCTCATTCTTTTTCATTACCCACTAAGGTAATGCTAGAACCTTATTTAGGGTGATAAATCAACGTTTATGAAAATCATTATATATTTAGGACATTAATAGATATGAGTAAATTGTATGATGTTCCCTCAATGTCAAATAGAAGATATATGAATCTAAATGGCATATTTTGACTAGAGATAGGAAATGGATAGTGGATTCTAATCCAAGTAGATTGATGAAAAATATCATGGGGTTAATATATTCTGACACCCCACTTATCAAATGTGTGGGAAGTAGAATCCCATAATTTCCCTAAAGTGTACAAGAAAATTATTTAGGGGTTTGTTGGATGGGAACCTTTCCATAGATTGTAAGTAGGATAATCCCACCAATATGATGAAATAAATAAATTTTCCAATCAACCATTATCCTATTGTTAATTTTATCAACAACATGGAATAGGGAAACTTTGTGAATAAATTACCTATGATAATGGTTTCAATGAACCACTAATGACAACAACCACCAGGACCTAGAGAGAAAAGGAGAAAATATTCATTTATATTTGATGAGGTGGATCTTGACAACAATACGGTGATAGGTATAATAGTTATTCATTTAACAATAGAAAAAATATTATTTTATTATTGTTATTCAAAATTATTATATCATTTATGTTTAGTAGAAATACTCAAACACCACCTCAAAACATGTATGTAGACCTATCTTCAATGACATAAAATAATTTTATAATTTCATTCAAAGTATATATATCCACCCCTATCATTATTATGAGTTTGAACATTCCATAAAACCAAATTATTCCCTATTTAGTAAAATTTGATGTAATTGTTTGTATAGAATGGACTTCCATAGATAGAGCCCACGAAAATTTATAAAAGAATGAAATCACCCTCAGTATCTAAAATAATTCTTTTATTATTTTAAAATTTATTTTGGGGGATTAATATGCTCTATTATCATTATATCACAGATGGGAATTATTAACTTAAGAGAAATCATATCAAACTCCAATTATTGACAGAAAATAGAATATCATCCTTGATGGAATTCCCATTGTAAGGGAATTCATTGATGTGTTTCTTGAAGAATTGTTAGGTGTTACTCATAGAATTGAGGTTTAGTTTAACAGTAACCTCATACCTAAATAATTTAAAATATCTATGTCCCCATATAGAATGTCTATTGTTAAACATAAGGATATAATGAAATAATTACAATAGAATCTAGAAAATGGGTTTATATGATAATGTGGTTCACCATGGTGTGAACCATATATCTTCAATAAGAAATCAGATGGGTCAATGTGCCTCTGCATTGATTATCATGATCATAAAATGTCCATGATAAAGAATAGTTATAATATTCTATAGATTAAGGAACTGTTTGATTAGAAAAATGTATCTTAGTACTTATCTATTATGGATTTCAATAAGGATATTATTATGTAATGGTGAATAAGGAGAAGATCCCCAAGAGTTATTTAAAAAAAATCTATATTCACTAAGATTTCATAGTGATTCCATTTGTACTTAGTAAATCTATATAAATCTTCTTTAACATGATGAAAATATTCTTTAGGGACTACCTTGAATATTTTTGAGAGTATTTTTAGATGATGTTATTATCTACTCTAAAATCTAGAATGAACACAAGGGGCATTTATATATTATATTGAATACATTGTAAAATTGAAATTTTTATTCAATTTATAGTAAATGTGAGTTTTGGTTGGAGTAAGTAACTTTTATGAGGATTGTTATCAACAATAATGGGATAAATTTATATTCATAAAAATTACATGATATATAAGGATGGACAAAGATGACATCTATAATTTATAAAATGGAAATTTTTATTCAATGTATAGTAAATGTGAGTTTTGGTTTGAGTAAGTAACTTTTATGAGGATTGTTATCAACAATAATGGGATAAATTTAGATTCATAAAAATTACATGATATATAATGTTGGACACGGACGACATCTATAATTTAAATCAACTGTTTCCTCTAATTAGCTTGGTAATATCCTCGATTAGGGAGAAAATGCTCAGGACTATCAGTCCCACTAACTAGGATTACAAATAAGGGGGTTCATGTTTTTCTATGGTTATGAATGTTAACAGATATTTATAGAGTTTAACTAGAGGCTAATCACTTCACCTATGATCGCAATACCCACCATGGTGAAGGATTTGTGATCTATAGGGTTTTACCCAAAATGGTATTGCATTTTTTCCATATAAAAGAAAGAAAAGTGACACTATATTCTTCAATCCAATTAAGGATCCTTGAAAATAACTACCCATGGAATGGTAAAGAATTTGTATTAGTGATCTTCAAGTTGAATATTTTGAAAAATTATCTCTATCAGGAGAAGTGTGAAATATATATATCATAAAATTATTATGTATATATTCACAGAAAAGGATTTTAATATGTGCCAATGAAGGTGTTTAGTTCTCATCAATTATTATGATTATTTAGTAGATTTCAATCATAGGAATAAAAACAATGTGGCATATGCTTTAAGAATAAATGATCCTTTAACCGTATCCCTGATGACAATTAAGAGGGATCTAATCTAATTATAAATGAATAAGATTGATGTGGGAATAATGCATAAATATTTATCTTGGGTTGATCATATAACTTGTAAACCATATATTATTGAGATGATTAAAGATACCTAGATAGATAATGAGTTTCTATAGAATAATGAAGCAATTATTCTTGAGTTCAAATTTGCTGAATATGGATATATAATGTTTGTAAACCAGATACATGCCTAATCAAAAAAAAAACTGAAAATAGATCTTTTGGATGATGCACATAGATCATCCATCTCTATTCATATAGGTAGCACAATGATATATTTGTATTTTAAAAAAAAATTCTATGATAAAATGAAGAGGTACATTTCATTGTTTGTTTACATATGATTGGTATATGAAAAATTCATCTTGGAATGATTAAAATTATAATGGTATAGTGAAACCATTTCCCATACCGATATATAAATTTGAAAATAAATCCACGTATTTCATTATAGGATTACCTTGGACACATAAAGGTAATAACTCAATCTATCAGGATGTTGATCACCTTACAAATTCAACACATTTCATTGTTATCAATGATGAATTTTATTTTGATCAAATCGGAAATATACATATATATAAGGGAAGTGGTAATACTATATTGTGTTCTAATCTCAATTTTATCTCATCAATATATGAGGGTTACCATGTGTTGTTGTAGAATCATTATGGAAATGTTGTTATGTAGAGAAGAGATTCTATGCTAATTATCACCCTTAAGAGGACTGTATGATTGAATGATCCAATGAAACTATTGCGGATATGATGAGATCATGTTCAATGGATTTACAAGGATATTAGGATCAAAAAATTCCCCTAGTAGAGATCTTATATAACAACAGTTTCTATTCTAGCATTAAAATGTCACCTTATGAGGATTTATATGGGAAAAGGTGTTAAACACCATCATGTGGGGATGATTTTTGGGAGTTGAGGTTGGTGGGACCGGTACATATTTAAGATAAGATATATATGGTTTAAAACATTTTAAATCTAATAAAATCTAAAAAACGATTATACAAAAGATATTAAAAAAATAATCAAAAAAACCTAGAGGTTAAGATTAATGATATAGTTCTCCTTTATAAGTCATTGTTCAAGAAATTCATGTGGTTTTAAAATAAAGGAAAGATTGCTATTTGATTCATATCCCCCTTTGGGATCCATAATAATATTAGAGAGATGGTATCACGACTACCACTCCTACCTAACCTATCAAATGTACATTATGTGTTCTGTGTATCTCTATTGTCAAGTACATACCAGAACCGTCATAAGTGAGGAATCTAGAGGTGGTACCACTGAATAATGATATTTTATACAATTATAAGTAGGTGATGTACATATATCATGGTAAAAAATTTCTATGAAACAACATAAGTTACAAGATCAATCTTCTGTGGAAGAACCAATGTTTGAGAAAGCGACATGGGAACCATAAGAGGTGTCGAAACAAAAGTACAAAAATCCATTTTGGTGTATGAATTAAAATATTTAAGGGTTAAATTTATGAATGGGTAATAATGTATTAACTTGAAATTTAAAAATGAAATTCCTTATTAAAATTAGTGATTGACAAATATAAAAGTGATGTTATAGAAAAAACAAGCACCACTTTGTTTATTTTGGATAGTAATATGTTCTTTCAAATTTTAATCATTGTTAGGAATTGTAATCATTGATATTATAGTAATTTTGTAATGACTATTAGGATTAATATATTAATGTTTATGATAAATTCTTTTTTACATTTACATAGAATGTGATGGCTTAAACCAGTTGGATTGTACCCTTTGTATCCCAATTATCCTGGATTTTGAGAGAGATAACACAATAGAGATTTACCCATGTCCAAGGAGAATATGAGATTCAATAAATGAATCATTAGAAAACCCATTTATGGGAGAAATTCTTTCTCATAAAAATTTCTACCCAAACCATGTTACCCACACCACCCCTTAAAATTCTCACAATCACACACCCTACTCTATTAGAATTTATTAGTGTTATAAAGATCAATGAATCTAGACCGTGACGTTTTGAATTTTTATATTCCCATATCAATAAGTAATTTGAATATTTTTAATTTATTATTATTATTATTATTTATTAAATTATTATATAACTGTTTAGATATAAATTATATTTAGATACGAGGACACATAAATTGTTTTTCGGAAATGTATAGTTTCAATCAAGATAATCTTTTATAATGAATTCAATGAATTTCAAAGAATTTCAAAATAATTCAAAATTATATAAAATATTATTATTAATTATTAATTAATAAATATAAAATATAATATAATTATATGAAGTAAAAAATAATTGTAAAATGGTCTGAAAACATTTATGGTATAAAAACCTATATTTTTCAATAGATGTGATATTTTGAATAAAATTGTAAATTATAATTAATAGATAATTATTTGGATAAAATAAATATTATTTTTGAAGTCGTATTGTGAAAATTAGATAACAATGATTTTATTGTAATTTCAGGAGTTAGTAGATTATTTTGTTAAAAATTTAATACTGTGTAAACATACAGTTCGTAATGTGGTATCATAATGAACCCCAAGTGATGAAATATATTCCATATAATTTATGTCACGACCCGTCCTCGGGGCCCATTCCGTGACTACCCCAAGCCCATCTTCCATAGGCCAGGGGCTGACAACTATCACCAAGGCATAAATCTCGATAAAAATGGAAGGCATTTCAATTATAATAGTAAAAAAACACAATAGAGTATGCAACAGAAGTAAGCACTATGTAATACTGAAGTACAAAAGTTGGTGCTGAAAATAAAGGGGGTCGGAAATACAAGCCCAACATTAAGTGCAGTACAACTGAAAAACTAGTACAATAGTAGTAAAGCAGCAACCACTGAGTCGTCCTCCGGGTATCCCACCTGAAGGGTGGGTACAAATGGTCTCCTCGGCACCTCGGGTCCGTCTGTCTGCTCCGTGAACATCTCGCCATGTGGTCCACCTCCAGGTACCGTCCAGCTCCTCAAGTCTCCGCCTCGATCAGGGCTATCCATCGTCTGCATCCAACACAAAGTAGTTCATGCAAAGCCCATGCAGGGGTGAGTATATGATACACAGTAGGGACCTCGAGACCCCCGAAGGTCTACCAGAATCCACAAAGGATAAACCACGTAAGAGAGATACAATCATGAAGTATCAACCAACCCTACTTAGATATATGACTATACATATACCAAAGTTATCAACCACAGTACGACTCCAACTCTCAATCCCATGTACAACCCAGTCCACACAAGAAAGAAGTTAATCACATCGATGATAATGATTGAAGTCAAGACTTAGCTCAAACAGGTATACATCATTCATATAGTGATAGAGATGATCAGATGTAGTCACTGATTCATCTAAGCTGTCGGACCCACACAGGATACAAGACCAGCTAAACCGTCATACCCACACAGGATACAAGACCAGGTACTCTACCGGACCCACACAAGATACAAGTACAGAGTTCAAACTACCGGATCCACATCGGATACAAGAACAATAGTCATCGTGGTCGAACCCACAGAGGATTCCAGTATGGTAGTCGTCGCTGTCAAACACATGGAGGATTCCAGCACAATATTCTTCGTTGTCTAACCCACAGAGGATTCCAGTACAGTAGTCAACGCGGTCGAAACCGGCTCTAGGGTTCTCGCACACAACATACTCGATTCTGGGAGGGTCCGCTCCTAGAGCCAAAGGGGTAAATACATCAACTATCACAATGTCCAGAGTTTATATATCCTGAAGTTCCATCTCATAAAAAGAAACCCAACACAATAGACAATGTGTCAATCAGACGCTCGGTTTGAGAGTTATTATATTTTCTATTCTAGGGGCCCGGTTGAAATTACGCTCGTTCAAAACCTGTAAATTTTCCAATTTTTTCCAAAACGCACTTAGATTATCGCAAAGGACCGTATCTTTGTAAGGGTCTTAGTGTCACAGACGGCGTGTCTATCAATCGCACGGTCATGAAGTTAAGTGCATTTAAGTGAATCATGGTCGGCCCATCTAGCCCGGTGGGCTATCGGGTCAGCCTTTCCTAGCATGGTGGGTCCGACCAGACTAATGGGGTCGTCCCAGCCTGATAAAGAGCGGGCCGGCCCGGTGGGGTGCGGCCGAGCCCGATGGGGTGCGGCCCGACTCAGATGGCGTGGCCCAGCACGGCTGGCTCGACACGGCCCAGCGGGGTGCGGCCTAGCCACCTATTGTCCGCAGCTTGGCCAACCAACCGAGTGACGTGGAACGAGGGGGGGGGGGGGGTGACTTCCTGAACCGGCAGCGCCGAGCGGTGACACCCTCCTGGCCGGCCAGCCGAAGCTGATCGGGCATCCCGGCGCAAGCGGCCCGCATGGACAGGCCATTGTCCTCCCGCGCTACACATGTCAGTGATGTAGCCTCATCCAACCCAGTCGGCTAACGAGCTGGTCGGTTCGCCCACCGAAGCGACCCGCAGAATGCGGGCCGCGATACTTCACAGGGCGGCGCCATGGGGCGCCGCGGTTCCACCAGCCCAGCTGGCTATAGCCGACTGATACTTCTTCGGCTGAGCGGCCCATGGTTGTGGGCTGCAGTTCCTCCGCACGTGGTCGGCGCGTAGCCGCCACCTTTTCTCGTCACCTCCTCCTCCAACATGCCTCCATTGTGGATAAGATTAGGAAACATCATTGGGTCATCAGGCCATGTTCGTTTGGCCCGCTCCCTCCGTATTAAGCGGTAGCATTTGGCCGAAGACATTCCAATAGATTCAACATGAATGAGATAAATTTATTCACATATAATTATACAAAACCTCTACTTCGTGATTGACATCGCACATCGTCTAGCCACAGAAGATGAGCGTGGCTGTAGTTGGGTGTTGCAGAAGAACGGTGTCATCCCGTCAACATAGGAGGAAGAGTCATTGTTGAAAGAGATGCTTCTCATGAGCTATGTCTTCTACCTTGACGCGGAGGAAAAAGAAGGTAGGAGAAGTCGTGGAGTGTTCTTCACAGAGTGATTTTGACATTCATCGTGGAAGAAAGAAGCTCTCCTCAAATTCTCCAAAGGTTCCCCCCACCAAAATATTCTCCAACACAAATATTATATTAAGACTCTCCATTTTAATATAATTTCAATACAATTCAAATTGCTTAAATGAGAGATACCAATGAACAAATGAAGTTATTAATTGGGTGTGGTGGTATAATGATTGGATGGGAGGTGGAGAGGCTCCACCTTAAAGAATGTAGGTGTTATAATAAACAGAAGGAAATTAATGGGGAGTTGGAGGGAGGTAAAAGGGTTTGGGTTCATGTGGGACCAACCACACTAAATCCTCTCAGGGGAGGTTATGTGGGGTTTGGGCCACACCTCTAACTTTTCCATATAGGAAATAACCACCCAAGATAAATTAAATTGTTCACAATAATTTTATTTAACTTTTTCTTATTAATCCCCAAAAAATTAACTTCCCCTCCTGAGCAAATGAAACCATGGTAAAGGTCCCATTAAGCGAATACTGGTGCTACGAGTTCATTGGTGCCCTCAAATTTTAATTTTGAGCACCAGTTCAAAAGATTCAAAAAACCACTCGTACATTTACTTAACGTACCTGAACAAAACATAAAAAAACATTTCCAGGCACACCCGTACTCGGAATCAGTGCTGTTAGAAAATGTGTACTCATAAAATTCAATAGTATTTATGAAAAAAATTTCTTGACATTTCTGGGTATCTACATCACCCCACCTTAGGGATTTATGTCTCTGTAAAGATACAACACACAATTGGGGAACAAAATAGGATATTGAGCATGCATCTAAGCCTCCCGCTCCCAAGTTCTCTTCTGGATGTATGTGGAAGTCCCGTAAAAAAATTAATGGATATCCTATCACACTACCACTCTGGGACCTCTAAGGGTTGTACCAAGTCTGCTAGTTCTTGGTGTTGTGCCTTCACTTGCTAAAAAGGGAGGAATCGTGAAACGAACTCTGCTACAACCTTGTTCATACCCGGCCACTCGTGCTGTTGTCTGAGGTCCTGATACTTCTTCGTCACTCCTGGATGTACCACTGGAGGGGATATAGAGAACATTATCAGAACCTACTCCTTTAGTAAAACGTGTACCATGATACGCCCCTAGAAGAAGATGACGTGCTTCCCTCCATCAGAAAATCCACCAAGTTCCTGCCCAGCGGATATCTGAGCGCTTAATGTCTCATAGTCAACGTCCTCATGCTGTGCCTATCTAACTCGCTAAAGAAGTGGAGGAGTGACTGTGAGAGACTGAAGAAAGGATGCTCCATCTCTATGCAAAAAGGACATCTGCAACGCGGCCAGCTGCTTTGTCTCCTCTCCTAGCTGCTGAATGCTTGATCTCCTACTGAAAGCATCTTCTACAAAATTCCCCTTCCCAGGAGTATAGAATATCTCAAAGTCATAGTCCTGGAGGAACTCAAGCCATCGCCGATGTCTTAGGTTCAGGTCCTTCGGTTAGAACATACACCTGTGACTCTAGTGGTTAGAGTAGACAGTAATGCACCCACCCATCAAATAGTGCCGCCACTTCTTCAAGGATAAGACCACTGCTTCTAACTCCAGGTCACGGGTAGCATAGTTCTACTCATGGTATCTCAGATGGCGAGAACCATAAGCGATCATTGCTCTCTCCTGCATCAAGACACACCCGAGTCTGGTCCATGATGTGTCACAGTACACGACGTACCCAATTCTCTCCTATAGTAGCCTCAATATGGTTGCACGGGTCAACCAATGCCTCAGCTCCTGAAAGATCTGCTGACATCTATCTGACCACACGAAGGGTTTCCCCTTCTTCGTCAATGCTGAAACTGGACTTGCAATCCTAGAGAATTATGGCACGAATCTACGATAGAACCCAGCCAGACCTTGGAAACTCCGCACCTCTGTCAAACTCCTGGGTGGCTGCCAAGAGAGTACTGACTCGATCTTTTCTAGATCCACTACAAGTCCATCCATTGAGATAACTTGTCCCAAGAAGTGAACCTCTCGATTCCAAAACTGGCACCTTGATAGCTTACCATAAATTTGGTGCTCACGAAGTGTGTCTGGTACTACCCGCAAATTGTAGGCGTGATCCTCCTCAATAGTCGAGTAAATCGATATTTCGTTGATAAAGACTACGAAAAATCGATCGAGGTAAGGCTGGAAGATCCTATTCATGAGACTCATGAACACTGCTGAAGCAATGGTTATTCCAAAGGCCATAACCAAGAACTCGTAGTGGCCATACCGACACCTGAATCCCGTCTTCTGTATATCCTCATCTCAAACTCTGAGCTGATGAGAGGCTGACCTGAGGTCTATCTACTAGATCCACTGTGATCCCTTGAGCTGGTCGAGGAGGTTTTCAATCCTCGAAAGTGGGCACTTGTTCCTCACGGTCACCTGATTCCGGAATAAGTAGCCGACACACAATCTCAAGCACCCATCTACCTTCTTGGAAAAAAAAATCGGAGAAGCCCAGGGTGAAACATTGGGTCAGATAAATACCTTTCCCTATATGTCCTCGAATAGTACCTGCATCTCACAAAACTCGGTAGGAGCCATCTGATATACTGGGGTAGATATCGATGTTGTCCTGGGGTACATGTCTATGTAGAAGTCTACCTCTTTGTGAGGAGGTAGTCCTGGAACGTCGTTACTAAAAACATCCGCATAGTGATCCACCACAATAAGAAAACTCGGACTCCGCACATCAACTGCTCTGAGGATGAGACTAGACAACTGATGTGTGATCGACTACCCTCTTCTCTGCGTAAGTCCATCCTGCACTTCAAAGGCCCCCTTCTCGCTGGTGATGGTGAATCTAATCCCATTCGTGCGAACACACCACACTTTCCACCTAATACAGTTGATCTATGCATGAACTATAGATAACAAGTCCATACCCAAGATGATATTATAAGACCTCGATGCTGCTACAAGAAGATCCCAGCCGAAGTTCTCGCCTCCTAGATTAAGCTTACTCTTTCGGCACCAGTGTGTAAACGATGATTCTACTCCCATAGAAGTCTCTATCCATAAGGACCAAGCCAACGACTCTGTCAGAATCTCCGAGCTCCGAACAAGTGTAGCAACAATAAAATAATGACTCTCACATGTGTCTATAAGTACTGTAGAAAGGGTTGAGTAGACACAGATAGTACCTCGAATCATCTCATGTGCGCCGTGGTCGTAGGCCTTGACTACCTACAGCTGATCTCGCCTCTTTCCTCCAGCTCCCTGTGGTGGGGGTGGACCTCCTGGTGGTGGTGGTGGTAGAGCCTCGAAACGTCGTCCACCACTCGCTGCTCGGCCAGCTCCTCTACCTCGTCTGCCTGCTCCCGACGAACAACGATGGTCAAAACACTGCCTATGCTTGGGAGGTCCCTTTACTGTCTTCTTCTCGTCCTCTTGGAGGGTCGAGAAGTCACGAGCCACGTGGCTTTGCCCGCCGCATGCATATCACTACCTTATCCTTGTAAGGCAGGTTCTGTTTTGTGTGCCTTGCACAACCAAACCTGTATCCTGAGGTCACCCACATGATGGCCTGGTCCGCATGGACCCCTGTGGCACTTTTCTACTACCGGATGCAGAATAATCTGTTATGTGTCTCCCTACGGTGGGTCTCATTGCTGGTGACTGCTCAACGAGAAATCTCTCCACTAGAAGGGATCGCGTCAGCACCCCTGCCTACTTCGGGATACTGAGGGGAATCATTGAAGCCCTGATCTCGTGCCTCAGTCCCTGCTAGATGGTACGAGCCCAGAAGAACCGGTCCCGTACTATATCTATTGAGTAGCATGAGAGGTTAGTAATCCTCGTTGAGTACTGATCTACTATCATAATTCCCTGCTGCAGATGTAGTAACTCATAAATCTACTCCACATGAAGGGTGGCTGGAAAAAATTCAAGCGGAAGAGACTCTCGAATTTTTTTCAAAAGTAAAGATGCCTCATCGAGCACCTAGAGCATCAAGCTCCACCATCTACCTGCTACTGCATGCAGGATACTCGCGACGATTATCACCCTGAGGTCGGCTGGTGTCCCTACTAATCTGAAAACTCTAAAGATGGCCTCTAGACAATCCTCAGCTACCTGTGGGTTCTTCTATCCATGGAACCTTGGTGGTCTCTATCACTGGAAGTCATGCAATGCACTCAGGAGGCGTCCACTCTCTGGTACTCAGGCTGGTAGTATCGGTGGCCCAGTGAGTAGTGGTACCGCTGGTTCCTCCGCTATGATGGGGCCATCTACCGAGGCCTTATCACTCGGGGGGATGCCATCTCGTATGTAACTCGGAACCCTAGATGTCTACCTATGTGGGGCCATCCAGAAAATTAACACGTGTGCCACGGTCAAAAAATATACCAGGTGAGCTGACACAATGTAATCACAATGAAATCTTTTCAAAGGAAACAGACATGAAATCGGTGTTTTAATTCACTAAGTCGGAAATCAGTGGTCAAGGTCCTGGTGTATGGATACATCGGCCGCCCCACCAACACTAGACTCCCTAGACTGAAAACCAAACTCAATACGCATAACACTATTGCTTCACAAAAAGGAAATATCAGATTCCTATGTGCTTCGATAGAACCAACCCCTCTGATACAAATTTTTCATGACCTGTCCTTGGGGCCCATGCGGTGACTACCCCAAGCCTGCTTTCCATTGGCCAAGGGATGACGACTAGCACCAATGCGTAAATCCTGATAAAAAGGGAAGGAATTTCCTTTATAATTTTAAAAAAACACAACAGAGTATGCAATAAGAGTAAGCACTAAGTAATACTAAAGTAAAAAAGTAAGTGCTGAAAAGAAAGTAAGTCCTGAAGGGTGGGTACATATGGTCTCCTCGGCACCTCAAGTCCGTCTGTCCGCTCCTTGTATGTCTCGCCAAGTGGTCCACCTCTGAGTACCATCCATCTCCACAAGTCTCCACCTCGATCATGACTGTCCATCGTCTGCATCCATTAAAACGTAGTGCATGCAAAGCCCGTGCATGGGTGAGTATACAATACTCAGTAGGAACCCCGAGACACGCGAAGGTGTCCCAGAATCCATGAAGGATAAACCAAAGAATATGGATACAATCACGAAGTATCAACTGAGCCTACTTGGTTATATGCCCATACAAATACCTATGTTATCAACCATTGTACGACTCCAACTCTCGAACCCAAGTACAACCCAGTCCACAATGGAACGAAGTCAATCACATCGATGATAATGATTGAATTTCAAGACTCAACTCACATAGGTATACATATTTCATATAGAGATAGAGATGATCAGATGTAGTCACTGATTCATCTAATCTGTCGGACCCACACAGGATTCAAGACCATATTTTTTGTCAGACCCACACAGGATACAAGAACATATACTATGCCGGAACCATACAGGATACAGTTACAGAGGTCAAACTGACAGACCCACACAGGATACAAGAACAATAGTCATCATCATCAAATACACAGAGGACTCTAGTACTGTATTCATTGCTATCAAACCCATGGAGGATTCCAGTACAATAGTTGTCACTGTAGAACCCGCGGAGTATTTCAGTACAGTATTCGACGCAGACGCAGCCAGCTCTAGGGTTCCCGAACATAGCACACTCGATTCTAAGAGGGTCCACTCTTAGATCCTAGGGGGCTGATATACCAACTGTCACGAACACCAGATTTGATGTATCTCGAAGTTTCGTCGCATAAAAAGGAACCCATCACAACAGATGACGCGTCAATCAGACGCCGTGTCTGAGAGTTAGTAGCCTTTTCGTTCGAAGGGCCTGGTTGGAATTATGCTCATTCCAAACCCGACCATTTCCCAATGTTTTCCAAAACTCACGTAGAGTATTGTAAAAGGACCGCCTCGTCATAAGGGTCCTAGTGCCACAGACGACGCATCGATCAGACGCACGTTCGTGAGGTTATTCACATTTAAGCGAAACGGGCCTGGCCCATCAAGCTTGGTGGGCTGGCGGGTCGGCCCATCCTGGATCGGCGGGTTCGAACAGACTAAAGGGGTCGGCCCAGGCTGATAAGGTGTGGCCAGGCCTGGTGGGGCATGATCCAGAACGTGGCAGGCGGCCCGACCCGCGCAAGGGCACAACTTGGCCCGGCGTGGCGCGGCCCGGCGTGGCGCGGCCCGACTCGACAGGGCACAACCCAGCCAACTATTGTCCTCGGCTTGGCTAGCTGGTCGAGCGATGCAGAACGGGTGGAGGGGGGTGACTTCCCGAACTGGGGGTGCCGAGCAGCGCCACCCTCCTGTCTGGCCAGCCGATGTTAGGCGGTCTTCCCAGCGCGAGCAGCCCACATGGATGGGCCACTGTCCCCCCATCACGGCCCCTTCGGGTGCCACGACCTCCTCCAACCCGGCCTGCTGACGAGCTGACCGGTTCTCCCACCGAAGCAGCCCGTGGAGCACTATGCCCTGGGGTGTCGCGAGTCCACCAGCCTGTCCAGCTACATCTGTCTGGTTCTTCTTCAGCCGAGCAGCCCGTGGTTGAGGGCCGCGGTTCCTCCGCACGCATCCGGCGCACAGCTTCCATCTTCGCTCGTCCCTGCCTCTTATAACATGCCTTCATCATGAATAAATTCTAGAATCATCGGAGGGTCATCGGGATGTGTTTGTTTGTCCCACGCCCTTTGCGTTAGGCTGTAGCAGTTGGTCAAATACATTCCAAAAGATTCAACATGAACAAGATAAATTTTTTCACATATAACTATACAAAACCCCTACCTCGTGATTGACGCCGCACATCGTTGAGCTGCGGTAGACGAGCGTCAGAGTACTCAGGCTTCACGGAAGAACAGTGTCATCCTGTCAACGTTGGAGGACGATTCCCTGTCATAGGTGACGCTTCTCACGAGTTGTGTCTTCTCCCTTGACGCGGAGGAAGAGGATGGTAGGATAAGTCATGGAGTGTTCTTCGCCGAGAGAGTATGACATTCTTCATGGAAGAAAGAAGCTCTCCTCTAATTCATCAAAGTTTCCCCCACCAAAATATTTTCCAACACTAATATTATATTAGGCCTCTCCATTTTAATAGATTTTCCACACAATTTCAATTGATTCAAATGAGAGATTCCAATTAATTAATGAAGTTATTAATTTGGTGTGGTGGCATAATGAATGGATTGGAGGTGGAGAGGCTCCACCATAAAGAGGGTAGGTGTTAAAATAAAAAGTAGGGAATTAATGGAGAGTTGAGGGGAGGGGAAAGGGTTCGGGTTTGTGTGGGGCCCACCACACTAAATCCTCTCAGGGGAGGTTATGTGGGGTGTGAGGCCCACCTCTAACTTCTCTTTATTGTAATTAACGACCCAACATAAATAAAATTGTGCTCAAAAATTTTATTTAACTTTTTTTTTGTAATCCCCAAAAAATTAACTTCTCCTCCCGAGAAAAGGAAACCACAGTAAAGGTCCCCTTAATAGAAAAAAACATACCCGAAAAAAACTTCAAAAATTGATTCTGGGCACACCCGACATCAGAATCACGTGCCGTCAGAAACTGCATACTCTTAAACTCTTAAAGTTTTTATGAAAAAAAATTTCCTTGAAATTTCTTGTTAATTACAATTTATTCATTAAAAAATATTTACTTCCACTTTATGTTAATTTTTTTGAGTTTTATGGGATTTATTTTATAAAGCCTCAACAAATCCTCCAAAACCAAAACAATATTTTATGGTTTTAAAACCAAATCATTATAATCATGGTCCACTTACACATGACCATGGAAATAATTATGATGGGTTAAATTATAAGACATATAAAATAATTAAAAAACTCATCATGGGAAGAAACATTAGGAAAAAACTATTGTATCGTTTGTGGATTGAAATAACTTATAATATAGATACCAAAACCTATGTTTAGAAATTAATAAATAATTACTCTATCTTTTTCTATATACCCCAAAGTCAATTCCTATAATTCATCCATTAAAAAACCAATATCATGATATTACTCTACCATACCCCAACTATATCTCTTCCATGGTTCACCAAATCTATAAAGAAGCTCCTCTCAATATTTGGAAGTAATATTCCAAGGTTAGAGACCCGTCCACCACTTCATTTAAGCACCTTCTTTATGTCATGCATTTTGATTTCAAAATTTTAAAGTTGGGATATTCTTTTACAAAAAACTATTACAAATTTTTTTTAACAAGTAATGAGAGAAACCTTTCTCTCCAATTCACCCATTTTGTAATTACTTTTGTAAAAATAATTTTCTTCCAAAATTATTCTATGATTTTCCTAAAAAATTATACTATGAATTTCCATTCCAAAAATATTGTAGTGAATAAATGTATGCATTTACACTTTATGTTGTTGAAATAATTATTCCAATCCTTCATTTATTAGGAATTTAAATGTATGTAACCCAAACTCATTAATATCAGGGTCAAAATTTTGAAATACATCCTTATTTCATAGTATCTATGTAAAAAAATTATTCATGGATATGATATGATAGAGTTAGGTGGTCCTAGAATTATAATGAACTTTAATGCATCAGGTAATATTTTTATCTCTCGAGATTCCATGTATGGTATAAGACACTTTATCCTATGAAAACCCTTTAATGATTTCTTGGTGGTTATCCTTGACTTTAATTTATGATTTCATGTTTTAATATGTTTCAAAATTCTTATGTTTCCTTGATTTTATCAGGTTTTATCAGGCCTCATTGTTCAAGATTTTGATTATCACCCCTCTTAGGTTACCTTGAAATCACTCTTGGATAACATATACTACTTCTAATTACTTTATTATTTGTTTATTACTATAATAGGTTTTATATGTTACCATTTATTTATATACATCCCCATGTTCTCCAATTAAATGCTAGATAATCGATAAAATTTAAAGGTGGTTTATGAGGTTTTTAATGATGGTATTTTATATTTCGTTGAATTTGTTATATTATGTACCTAATTTACAAAATTCAATAGGAATCATAATATTTGTGTATTTTAGTATGTGTTTCATTGTGTAATAAATAAATAATTAATTTTTAGTAAAATATGGTTAATAAGAACATCATTATAGAATACATATATATGAGAGATAATGATTTAAAATATAAAAGAGGATATATGATCATTATCAGTTGCAAGAAAATTGCATAATGACTCTTTAATAAATAACCAAGGAAATGAATGCAATTATGAAAACTGCATTCATAACTATAATATAAAAAAATAGTTGTGGTTTAAGAAAATAATAGTATATGACATCCTCCTAAGTAACCTTAAACATAAACATTCCTAAAAATAAATAATATTGTAACATAATTCATTTACCACTTTATTAAAATATCAATCATATTTTACATGAAGGAATAAATTAAAATGAAACTATAAACATCTTGAATATAATACTATTCATGATATAACATTTCAAGGGGGTAATATATACACCAAAAAAAGAAATTAGTTGCCTAATAATAAATATGATTTAATAAGGGGAAATTTAGATGAAATTCCATACTATTTTGAAATATCTAGTTAAAAAAATCATGAATGAGAGACCCTTATATGGATTGATAAATCCAAATCATGTTCATCAAAATAATAATAAAAATAATTATTGGGAAGTATATACACCAAAAAAAATAACTAGGGAATATGACCTACGTCTTATAGAAATTAAAGGGTGATGAGAAACGCTTATATCGAGTCTGGACAATCTATGTATGTCCCTTAACTCATGTATAAAAAATGATATACATTGTTTTATATAAAGAGACCATTCTTGGGTTAATTTCGTAGAAAAAATAAATTATTTTATTTCTTTTTAACTACACATTTAAATACTTTATTATTTAAATCCTCGTCATCTGTTTGGAGGAAATTTAGTCCATATTATAAACATAGAATTGGTGTGTTGACTCTAATGAAAGGGGTCATTTTTTCCTTCTACTCTATATTATAAATCACGAACAATTATAATTTTTATAAATAAAATATAATTTTAAAATTACCCAAGTATAATGTTTATGAAAAAATGAACTATACTCTAATAATGAATACATTGGTTGCACATATGCATGAGCAACATCTCCATTTTTCAAAAATCAATATCAAAATAATGTGTGTTTTATTTCATATTTATAAAAATATATAAAAATAAAAACATAATATTTTTAATTTAAATAACCTTATATATTTTATCAATGTGATGTGGTGATGAAAAAGGAATAAAATTACATTATGGTGGGAGTTGTCCACATGTACCCATGAACGACGTCATTGTTTATAAATGTATGGATATGTAAGAAAATATTTTTTATATTACATTTATGAAATTATAAATATTTAATTAATATAATATATATACCGTGAATATTTCATGATAAATATTTGTGAATGGAGGCAATAAGAAAGGAATTTCATCAGTTCACAAGTCAGTAGTCCAACGTACACATGAATGATGGGTTTGTTTCTGATTTAATAAAAGGGGAAATAGATATATGTTATGAAATTAATATGATAAAATTTGATAATAAGAGATATAATGATCTTATTATATCATCACAGTTGATGTGTATTTTTTAGATGTGGAAGAATAAATTAGAAATTCTTTGGTAAGAATAATACATCTTCTTCGGATGGCCTCATTAGGTTTTAATCAAAATCCATCCAATTAAGGGTTCCTAATCAAACTACCTATTATTTTATTTGGGGATGGAATTGAGTAGGGTATTTGGATAGTTATTTCTTCTGATAATGGGTCATATATGTCTGAAGTGGATAGGATAGGGGGTTTCAATTTATTATTTTGGGAGATAACATACTTGGAAATTTTGAAAAGAAAAAGTTATAACAATGTTTTACACTCTCCAGAATGTAATAAATAAGCCATTATAGAAATATAGATTATATAAGGTCTAAATATTTTCAAAAAAATAATTTATAAATGTTTTAGGTCAATTTACTGATATGTTTTTATTTTAACTACAAATACCTATTTTATCTTTCTCTATGGTAAAGTATATTTATCTTTTTCACTATTCGTTAAGACCAGAAATTAAGATCAAATTATTGTATGATATAAATAATTGTTATTAAAAGCATATAATACATATTAATTAATAAAATTTACATAATTCGAAAAATTTCATTGAAAAATAAACCCACATATGAGATAAAATAAATTTTTTTCCACAAATATATTTCTCAAGAATAAGACCAGCTTATACAAAATTTATATCTATTAACAATGATTTTATGACATTAAATTAATAATTGTTTATATAATATATAAATTTAATTTATATAATTACCCATTAGGGGATATTTATATTAATTTAAATTGGGAAAAAATATGCACTTTAAAATAGTTTTTATTAAAATGTGTTATTAAGCCTAAAAATAATCATATACCGTAATCAAATATAATGAAAATTAAAATATAACTAATTAGATTAGTTATATCCATATAATTGTTATATATCCTTAAATATAAAATTAAAATCATAATGGTATATATGAATTAAATATTTTATAGAAAATAAATTACTGTTTTAAAAAATATGAATATTCATTGAAAAATCAATATTTTTTGAAAAATCCAAAAATTAAACAAAATTTAAAATTATATATGAAGATTAAAAGAATTAATTGAATTTTATCAAATACATATTTTAATATCATTATAAATAAATTTTTATATTTTATCACAAAATCAATAAAAATCTTTGTTATAAAAACATAATTTTGATGAATAAAATAAATTTACTAAAATCTAATTGATTATTTTATTATAACTTATAAATATTTTTTTATGATTCTGAAAAAATAAATATATATACGAAAATATTTAATCTAATAAATTGATCCTATTTAACATCTAGGTTACAGTTTTCATACAAAAATATTTTATCATTCTTTTAGGCTTGGTGTTGCGTGTTGTATATGCTATTGAACATGGTTTCCAATTTTTTAAATCACAAGGTGTTAAAAATTATTTATTATCACATGGTACAAATATGAATTAATTATGATTATATTATGTGTAGAATTATAATTATACAACCATTTCATGGAATTGTTAATGATATATATCTCATGAGATAATATGTAATTTAATGGGTGTGTGAGCCTAATTTTGTAATGGAATTTGTCCACCATTATAGTGTTCAGAGTAAACCATTACTATGAATACAATGCACATAATAGTGAACCCAATACACTATGATATTCATGTAATTGATCCTTAAATATGGAAATAATTTTCAATTTTTATGTGTTTTCCCTGAGATTTTGTCTTATTCCAGTGTTATGCTATCATTTCTCATGTTTTTTTATTCGCTTAGGGTTCATCTTTTATAAACACCAATAATCATCCCATGATTAAATATTATGATACATGATATATTGAGTGTGATTTAAAAATGTTAAAATTTCATCCTCATAACCTTATTCTCATTTTTTCTTATGTGATCATTGATTTTCCACTTATTTTAAATTTCATAGTATTTGACATCACCCTTTCTTTTGTGTTCATTTTCCAATCTATGGTGAATGGATTTAAGTATTTTATATCTAAAAATATTTATAAATCGTTATATCGTTGTGGGATATGTCGATAAATTTCCATTAAGAAAGAAGTGAGTGTATATAGTCTTCAAAGACCCTAATCCATTATGGTTTTAGCTTGTATCATAATATTATGTAATGAATATTCATCTATTTAGATATAATATCTATGTTTAAAAAGTATGGGTTTCTATAAATAAATTATATCTTATAAATAAATGATAAAAATAATTTCAATGACATTAGAATATAATCATTGAAGAAAAAATATTATAGGATTTAATTAGTTTCAATTGAGAAGAATCAAAAATAATAAAATAAATGGAGATATTGGAACCATTACTTTTCTGGTGAATACATCGCACTTGGTTATAGTCTAAGGTTTTCATAGGATATAATTTTGAATAGACTAGTAACTTAAGGATAAGTATTGGTTATTTTATAGAGGTGTTTGGGTAGTTATTTGGAAAATAAAATTGTTTTAGGTGTTTGGAGAAAGAACTGGATGATATGTGTTTATATAAACAAGGGGAAGGGTATATTTGAATAAAATTTATATATTTTTTATTATGTAGGTGATGATTATAATTGGAATTGATTATTATTATTTTTATTTAGATTCAGTTATGTAATATAGGATTTTATAAATTTTAACAATCCCAAAACTAAGAGGAATCATATAAATATTTTATCCAATTTTAAAAACCTTATGAATTGTTTTTTATTTGAAAACATATAACACTATTTTTAAAATTTATTTTCTGGTTTGGTTGCTATGAATATTTTCCACCTCCCATGTACCACTCGTTTTGCCGAATCACCCGGTGTCTCATTGGGTCGGCTGAAAGGGCACACTTCACCTAGCTGGCGGATTGCTTTGTCGAACCATGGCTGAACAAGGTGTAACCACATGGGGAAGCTATGTCATCTCAGTTAACAACAGCTCTTCCCTGGATATAGCTTATCTGGATGACCTCTTCATGGGGAGGGGGGTTCCTGGGTGTAGAGGGTTTGAAAAGGCCACTCCTGGGAATTTCCTTTTCAATACAAAATTTTATTTTAAAATAAAATCATAAAAACATAAGAACATTTATATTGGATAAATGTGTTTTGGTTTACTATGACTGAATAAATTTCAATTTTATATTAATTATTAATTATCAGATTTTTGATAATAAATTTTTTATACATTTAAAATTTAAAATTAATAAAATTCATCTTACAATTAGGTGGAATTTTTAATTCAAATAGATATATAAGAAAATAGTTTTTTAGTGAACTTTATACACTATGGTTACAATGTTATGTTAATTATCATTTTACTTTTCTAGAAACAAAATAATAAAATATTAATAATCATATTATTTTAACCTCTTCAACATCAAATTTTAGAGTATTAAATTTTGTTCATATAAATTGAAGAAAATAATTTTAAAAATTGTATATAATTTATTATAAAAAATAAATCTCACATAAAATATTCTTTTAGTGTACAAGTTTTATTTATAAAATTATTTTTCTCATATGATACATAAAAAATTTTATATGACATTAGTTTTTTAGTAAATTTAATATTTGTGTGTTATAATTATATAACAATTAAAAGATTCATCAAAAAATATAAACAATTAGTAAGTAAGGAATAAAATCATATTTTAATATCAATATTAAAATAAAACTTTTAATAGAAGTAATATATTTATAAAACAAAAATATATGTCTAGAAGTTATCATGAATTATTATAAATTAATTTTATAAATATACTTTGAAAAATAATAATGAATAATAAAATTCCTTTATGATGCACTAATTATTGGTACTTATTTATTATATATAAAATTTAAATATGAATATTATATGGGTAAATTAATAACATAATGAAATGAATATATATAAATATAAGAAATAAAAGTAATATTTTTTCTTTTTGAAAAAGTTTTGATGAATTTATAATTGTATATTATAAATTCATTACTACTTCTTGTTTAATAAATATATAATACTGGTTCATATTATAAAAAATTTATTAAATAAATCAAGTGAAAATTACTATAAATAATTTGATGATAAATTTTATGAAAATATACATTTAGTTTCATGGATGTTTCATTTGAAGAAACACATGTTATATTTTATGGTATAAAATGTTTCTACCCAACCACATTGTTATTTTTTGTGAAATAACTATAAATTTTGTTACTTGACCAAAATATATGCACTAATATTTGAACTGAAAAGTCTTTTCAATATCAGTGTATCCAGAATCTAGTTAAAATTATTGAGTAGATTTTATTTTACCTTTTCTCATGGAACATTGAGATGCCAACATGAAACCTAAATTAAGAAGTTAATGATCATCCCACATTACATTGATTTGGATTCAAAATATGCTTTCAACAATTGGTCAATCCAAAAAATACCCATCCAAAGTATCATAGTATGTGTTTTTCCCTTTATTTATCTAGTCCTTTCACCAATTAATCACGAGCTAATTATTTGGGTCTAGAAAAAATAATCATCTATGCTCTCATGAAAAAAAATTTCTAGAACTATGGAAAAACCACCAATGCATGGATTAAAATTTTTTTGGATATGTTTTTAGGGTTACATTTTCTTTGATAGGTATACAAAGAAAAATTTTATATTGAAAAAATTTATTGTTATCGAAACCATAAAAATACTATAAAGAGTTTATTTTTTAGTCAATTAAATTAATTCATTAATGAATATCTTTTTTGGATAACGTTTTAGTATAATTTAGTTCTTGTAATTAATTTTCACCACTATTATTTTATAATATTTTCACATTTAATCGTTTCAGAACTGGATAGTCTGTGGAAGATGTTAGAATAACTTGAGGGACAAGTTGATACACCACTGGAAAGCATGGTCATGTATAATTAGTATTTCTAAGAACATTTAGGGCTAATGGATAATGAGTTTTTTCATTATATATTGAAAATTGATACATTAATTTTAAAAAGGTATGCATAAATAAAAAAAATTATAATTAAATGAATAAGGAGATAAAATAAGACCCTACTTGATCAATATTTTCACTTAAGTCAATATAAATGGACTCCAAAAGTGAATGAGAAACATAGTCTGATCAATGAGTAACTAGAATAGAATGAATATATTGTATGTCTCTCGATTAAAATGGAGCATCCCCAAAATTATCACTTTCAAAAGATGATATTTTAATCATATTCATGTTAGGTATGTAATGATTATGGTTGACATAAATTATTAGAAAATTATATTTGATGTAAAAACCTTTTTTAATGATTATGTAATAAGTAATTATAGAATTACTATTAATAATAATACATATTAAACGAGGATTACTGTAACGACCCGACCCTAGCTACCCGGAGTCGGTGCATTACTTCGTAACATTGGCATGATCACAAAGGATCAAGTCTCGAAAGACCGATTAGTTTAGTAGCCTTGGAAACACTAGATACATTCATAAATGTTACATTACATCATAAAGTGAAATACTACAATAACAATGTCTCCATATTCCACACTCATATCCTCCTCTGACTATCCCTGCAGGTCATTCATAAAATACTTCTTCACATCCTGGAAAATATTAAAACATTGAAAGGGGTGAGCTCAGATGCTCAGTAAGGATAAAAATATAGCGGAAGCTTTCATAAATAAAAATAAACATTTAAGGCAATGTATAACTAAAACAAAAGCCTTTTAAAATTGATCTTCAACATAATATGCCAAAAGTAAAATGAGATAATGCCATTTACTTATTCACATGGATATTCTAATGGTCGAATAATCACATGCAATATCAATAACCACTTTCATAATGATGGAATGCATAATGCCAGACTATCATAACCACGTAGGCAAGCCCTCATGCCAAGATCACAAATAAAATTTTGTCAAGGCCTCGTGCCAAGACACTAGTTTGTCACATGAGACCTACCGATGCATCGAGGAGCTGTAGCGGGCTCCACCAGTCACTTATTAAGTCCAATGCATTCCTCATATGAACAAGTTTACACATATCATAAACCATAACATAATCAAATCACATAAAACGTGAATAAAGGAAACATAAAATTTCCACATTTCAATCACAAGATATCAATACAACACATGGATATAATAAAAACACTTTCAAAACCATTTTCAATACCAAAATAAAATAAAGTTAAAACTTTGTATTTATTTTTCATTTAAAATGTTATGGCTTGTAGAGGAAGACGAAACTCAAATAATTGTCACGGCGATGGAGATTTCGTTGTCACTGCATATGTACGACAAGAAAAACATTCCATTTTTTTCATTTAGTAAAACACTTCATAGAAAAAATATTCCTTTTAAATAAATGTAAAAGTCAAAGGGGTTTATACACCATATAAAAGAAATTTGTGTATAAAACAAAATATGCCTCAATGAATGGAGATTGAGATGAAATCCATTAAAAAGATAATTTTTAAATAAAATATATCTATTATGTGTATTCACTATAATTACACATAAAGAAAGTACAAATACAAGATATGACATAATAATATCATGACATAATTTGAAAGTAGGAGATTAACCCAAAGAATGGAAATTGGGTTAAGAAGTTCCCTTACCTCGTGTCCGAATTCACTCGACCGTTTTTTGATCTCCTGAATAATAAACTAGAGTTAATCTCTACCTTCTTAAGAACCTTTTTCAAGTTCATTATTCCTTTTATATCACTTATTACCATGTCATGAACATTATGTAATTATTTAAGTTTATAACGGTCGTTTTTTCAATCTTAGGTACTTGAGTCAAAAATAAACTTCTTATAATTACAAGTTGTTCATGTGGTGAAATATCCATTATATCCAGACTTATACTCATGATTTAGATATCATATATATCATATCTATCTAGTATATTCATTCATTTATAATATTACATAACATTTAGAGGTAAGAAATGAAATGCACCGTTCATGGAGACGGTAAGCCGTACGTACGCATGAACACTACTTTAATTTCTATTTTGTATTTAATGGAATGAAATCATAATAGTATAAAGGTGTATTATTATTCCAGTATAATAAAATATTCAATATCATTTACTCCATCCTTTATACATCCCACATATGGCATTAACGATTCAAATCACTTTGAGGGGGCGGTAGTCCGCACATCCTAAAATGAAATTATCGTGTTTACCCATAATGGAAATCATAAAGTATGACATAAATGAGAAATATAGAAGAATAAGGAAAACATAAACATAATATATATATCATATATGAAAATAGTGTCATCAAAATGGCCACCATTAGAGGTGTTAAAAGAATATTGAACAATCATCGTTTCGTGAGGAAGTATTTCACCACCCACAAAAACATTATGTTATTTAAACATTAAATGAAGGCGTGTGTAAGTTTAAAACAAATAATTATCATAAAAACATCCTAGTATATTTTAGATACTGGTGTTGTTACAAAAGAAGGGAATAAAAAGAGTTTAAGAGGTTGGAGAAGCAAAATAAAACAAAACAACATTAGAGAAGACATTACCTTAAAATCGGGTAACTCTTTTTGATTTTAGTCAAAGGCTATCTTGGGAAGACTTCTGCCAATGTTGAGGCTTCTAGGAGTAATGGAGGGACTTTTGGATAGTATTTGGGTAGATTTTGTCCAAGCCAAAAGGTATTGATGGTGTGAGTAAGGTGGTAGTGGTGGGGGCCTTTTATGAGAGGAGAGGAGGGGCACTCTTGGATAGTCATAAAATGTTACTTTATTATATAATGATTTTCGGATTTTAAAGATCCCACATTTATATATTTCAAAGATAAGGTGATAAGTGTTCTAAATCTACACATACAATAGGTTTTTCACAAGTTTATGTTATAGATTTTACATTATCTTTTCATTTTATTTAAATCATTAATTAATGAGGTAATCGCTGCATCATCATGGTGCCATAAATAATTTAATTTATTTAATGCCTAAAAATTATAAAAAAATATCATGATGTAGGAAATCTTTTTATCGTTATAATTAATAATTATAGTTAAAAATATGACTTGTATATCCTCATGTAAAAAGTTATATAGTAAAAAAACTCATGTTTGGGACATTTTTATTTAAATATTAAATAAAAAGTTTTTTATGTCATTTTCTTTCCAGAGTGGCTCCATGGGGTCCCCAAGTTGACCCATGGATTTTTTTGGTCGTCCATGACTCATCCAATAGGGGTAGTACAAGTGTAAAGTCATTCTATATTTTTATAATACTATTTTTACCTTAAATTTCACTAATTACCTTTAATCGCGATTAATTAAACTTAAAAGTTACTATTCACCAAAAATTATTTTAATCCCATTGAACCACATTTTACTTAATAATGACAACCATGTATGTTGGATTTTTGAAAATCATATGACTAAAGTTGTAATGTTTCATTTAAACAGAAAATCAGTTTTTTAACTACCACTTAGTGGGTTCACTATTCATCAAAATTGAAGTTTTTCAGAACAATGCCAAAATTTCACCCTAAGCTATAATTGATATTCCGAATTCAAAAATGATGTATATTTTAAAAAATTCCAAACATATAAGTTTAATTAATTAATTTCATAATTAATTCCTGCTGTCATAACAAATAGCATGTTTTTAAGAAACAATATACATCAAAAGATTGACCATTGTTTATGTCTAATTTTAAAGTGAAATTAATTCCACAAAACACCATTGGATAAAATGGTAAAAATATGTTATAATTATAATTTGAAACCACTAAATTGTATAATTTATCACTATAAATTATTTTGATTAAAAATGTTGTTTTTAAGTATTTTTCACTATTCATAAAAATTGGAAGTTCTCATAAAATTAAAAAAAAATTCAACTTAGGATAATTTCGATATTACGAATACAAAAATGAAGTCCATTTAAAAATATAAAATTTCTATAATTTTAAAAAGTGGGTATTACTATTCATAATGGATACTTTGATTAGTCGCGGTGTGTTAGAATCTCGAACTTGCGTACAATACAAGCTATTGAGTTATTGAAAGAGAAGCGTATCGTGAAAGCTCGGGGTGTTACATTCTCCCCTCCTTCAATAAATTGCATCCTCGTAATTTGAAATTCTTCTTTGAAAATAAAAGGTTTAAAATAGAAAATACATATTTGGAAAACCCACATCGGAAATAGGGATAATAAGAATATAACAATAAAAGAAAGAGATAGAAGTACAAAGGCCACCCGAGATAGCCCATACTAGGATTCTATGAAAATATGGATACAGAGGAGAAACGAACCATCAAGGTATTATGGAGAGTTATAGAAAACAGGATTAGGAGAAAGTTAACCAAAAGAAAATCACAAACTTGGGATTGGTTAAATAGTCATTGAATCCCCATTTGGAAAAGTTAACTGACAACATTTTTGTTTTATGTTACCTTTCATAATGTTGAGGAATATATTTAAGGGATTTACTAAGAATGTAAGGAAATATACTTACTTGTCAAGTAGACTTTCATTCTTTAATAAATGTTTACCACAAACCCATCTTTCACTCAAAAAGATTTTAGAACTCAAAAATTTTATATTTGTCCTATTCGTACAAGGTTACAAATATTAACACTTACCATTTAGATTAGGAAAAATATTTTTTAATAACCAGTGACTTCCTGTAGGCTAGTGGTTGGTAATAAAGGCCTGTCACACTATGGTTATGGGTTCGATTCCTACAGCTTTGTCTGATGCGACGGGCTATCCCCCAACCTACAGGTTGACCTTTTCCTAAAACTTTAGTATTATAATATTCAAAAAATAATATTCAGAAATGTTTTAACCTTAAACAATATTATCCAAAGTTCATCTTATTCCAGTCCAACCATTATAATTATCCAAAATACCTTTGTCCATACCTTCTCTAAAAGGTCTCTAAATTCCAAAATCAATTCATCAGATTCCCCTAAAAATGTAAATTTTCTCTTATTATCACATTCTAAAATATAATTACTTTCATCATATTAACACCTTAATGAAAACAACAAGTACTACTGTACAATCCTTATATATATCACATTATTATTATAACCATAATCTAGTCCATGAGTCCAAAAGCACCAATACATTAATTATTCTACTTCAATTGTAGTAACAGAATAAAATTGTCCTTGATCCCTTGTCCTTTTCTAGGGTAAGTTTCCCTGACGCTTAGGAAATTCATTTGCAAAATGCCCCATTTCCCTAAAATTGTATCATTCAACATTGATAACCTCTTTCTTTCCCTTGCAATCACGAGCCTGGTGACCTTTTTCTCCACATTTATAACGAACTCCCATTCCTTTTAGGCAAGCACCGAGGTGATTCTTCCCACAATTATCACATAATGGAAAATCCTTCTTTCCCTTTTTACCTTTATCCATCTCTTGTTCCACCATTCTCTTCTTCTCTTGCTTTACTTTGTTGTCATAAGACTTAGAGAATTCCTTTTCTGTCTTGATAGCACATGAGACTATATCCTCGTACGATGATAAGGATTGTGATACTAAATCTCGATGGAGAAATGGTTTTAACCCATCAAAGAAATGATAAATCATACTTCTTGGGTTACGTATATAATCTGCTGCATACCTTGCTAACCTTGTAAAGTTGGCCTCATACTTTGCGACATTCTCATCCTCCTTTTGTCTCAGACTCAGAAATTGCCTTTCCATATCTGCTCGATGGTCATGAGGAAAGTATTTTTCTAAGAAAAGATCTTTGAACTCTCTCCATTCCATACGTGATACTTCTTCATCTTACTTTGTATTTTAAATCAGCGACCACCATTGATTGGCAACTCCAGTGAGGCGGTAGACTGCCATGACAACCTTCTCCCTTTCACTACACCCCAAGGCATGGAATATTTTCTCTAAGGTGTTTATCCATTGCTCAGATACTAATGGATTTGGGCCCCTATTAAATGTTGGTGTTTGTTCCCTCATGAAGCGGTCTAACATTGATCCTCCATGTTGCGGATCAGGGTGCTCCATACGAGTAAGGTTATTATTCACAACCTGAGTGAGTTGTCCAGGTATGGTGATAAGTTGATCAGCACCGGTTGTATCTCCAGCTCCACAATAATTATCTTTAGCAAGAGGGAAATCCCTACACGGAGTGTGTGTACTGATACAGTTTCCATTCCTTCCACTAGGCGCCATTTCTAAACAATGGCATAAACTAGATTAGTTTATGAATCAAAATACATAATTCCATACTTGTAAAATACTTAACATAAATAAAACTATTTATGGATATAATACATAATCATAAAAATGTTTTCTTTGAGGAAGTATGTACTCATATGCCTTTCATAATGGTTTGTAAAGAAAATGATAATTATCCTAAGCATATCCCCCGGGAGTGTCGTAACCAATAGTGCAGCATGGCCCGTTGTCGTGCACCAGTTCCCTTTCGAGTCTAGCTCAAAGTGGTGTTTTCGGGTTTTAACCCTAGGTACATTTGTGCCAGAGCCACCTCTACTTGCTCGTATCTAGACAGGGATGTATTGCTCAGAAAACACACAAAATCTCTATAATAACATAATTCTAGGAAGTTCATCTATAATAATCCTCAAAGTCTATCTTCGGGCTACGTGCTCTAATCAGTGTTTATCTAAATCTATCTTCCAAGGTTAGTACTAAACTGCCTCTATGTCACACCCTGACTGACACTTCTTTTAATTTAATTATTTTAAGTCATTCTTTTGAGTAGTAGTCTGAACCATTTCAATTTTTATTTTTTTTTAAAAATAAATTTAGATCTTTTACGAGATCTCGAACGTAATCACAACTAGGCGCGCGTACGCGCCGCACATGCGGGCACACACGACCGTGCGCGGTGTCCAATATAAATTAATAATGATGTTATTATTATTTCATATAATTTTCTTAACCTGGTCATTTCTATTATTTTTGGTTCTTTTGCGGGCACGTGACCATGTGCGACGACCTCGCACGCGACCCTGCGGTAACCGTGCACGCGACCCTATGTGCTGCGACCATGTGCGGCGACCTCATGCGCGACCCTGCGTTAACCATGCGCGCGACTCTGCACGCTGCAACCATGTGCGACGACCTTGCGTGCGACCCGACACGGTATCCGCTCTCAAAAAATAGTTTTATTATTGTGGTTGATTTAATTATTTTCGTTTTCTTATTAATATTAAATTTGTTAAAATTTATTAGGGTATAAATTTATCATTTTTTTCACTTTTATTTCTTTTATTTCTTTTCTCTCTTCCTTTTTTTCTTTCTTTTTTTTCTCTCCCTTTCCTTCTCTCCTCTCTCCCGTCGTGCGGGTCTCTTCTTCCCCCCCCCCCTCTTGTTTGCGCAGTGCACCTCCCCTTAAACCTAACCTCACTTTGCTCTTCCTCCATTCATCAGACCGCCCTCCGCGTCTCCTCTCCGGCAGGCCGCACAGCACACCGTCCTTCTCTTCCCTCTCCGGTCGGCCGCGCAGCCCGCCTCGCCTCAAGATCCCCGACGTCACCCCTGGTTGCCTCGCACATCCGGACCCATGCCGAAACTCCCATTCGGCCGGTTTTCTGGCGCGACGCACCTCTGACCTCCCTTCCCATTTCCCAGTTGTCCATCCGCACCTCCGCCGTAGTTGCGTTTTCCCCTCATTGGTTTTTTTGTTCATTTGGGGTTTTTTCGGGTTAGGGTTTGGTGTTGAATTTGATTTGTTTATGATGAAATTGATTTGATTCCTTGATTTGAGGGTTTAGTTGTGTTATTTGAGGAGCCACTAACATGTGGCATGGGTTTTCCAACAAAATTTTGAGGTTTTCCCACACCGAGGTTAGTGTTTTTAGGTATAATTCTTGTTCGATGGATTAATTTTCTCATTTAGTTAATATACCATGTTTACTAATTAGTTTTCTTGGTGCGAGATTAGTTTTTATGTGTGTTTATTATGTGTTTGGGTTTTAAGGTGGCATGTTCAAGTGAAACATGGTGTTTCTTGGATGAAAACTTTTATTGCATTGTTAATTGGTGTTTTGTGAATTGTGAAACTAGTTTATAAAATATTACAGGGTTTGAAGATCCTTTTTTGATATGTTTTTGGGGGTGTGTTTGTTCATAAAGCAAGTTTTTAATGACTTTTTGTGTATGGTGTTTTGGTATGGTGTTTCATCATGGTGCGTGGGGTATTAGAAAGGATGTTTGAGTGCATTGTTGGTATAAACCTTTGATGTGATATTTCAAATTCTTTATAAATTTTTTAATTGTTTAATTCCTTTATAAAATTATATCTATAGTGAGTGGTCCCTTCCTCGGGGGTTCGAGTCATCGGAAGTAAGGACATGTGTATATGCATATGCATGAAAATGGATATGCATGGTGGTGATGCGGTCTCGGGTAACCCATGTCAAAAGCTGCGTGTCTTGAGGTAGGCCCCTATACCCTATCTTTAATTAAAATTTCCATTTTTTCTTGGTGTTCGTTAAATGTGTCTTCAGCTTTTATATGAAATGCACATGCTATATATATGTGTGTATATTCATAAATGGTCATGGTTATTTTAGAGTGGTTTCCTTAATGATTTTAGTGTGTAATAAGTATTTCCAATTGTTTTTTAAGCATGTTTTCTAGCTTGAATTTAAATATATAGTACCTTGGTTGTTTAGTTGAACTTTCAAATGGTTTTAGAAACATAAGTGTTGGGTGATTTTGTGTTCAAAAATTGAAATGTGTTTATTGTAATTAATTAATCTCGTCTGGCACTTTAAGAATGGTTTGCAAAAGTGAAACAAAACACCTCTCAAGGCATGCCCCATTGTTGTAGAAACATGATGTGTGTGTTAAGTGTGTGATTTGGGATATGTGCCTAATAAAGAGGTTTATGCGATGTTATGTGACATAAAAGGGGGATGCACTTAAGGAGGGGGAATGGTGGTGAGAGGTGAAATGGACTTTGGATAAGAAGGTGTTATTTTCTTTATATGTTTTTGATAAAACCTCACCAACCTTTGAAATAGAGAACATGAGAAACCCTGGGTACCAAGGTGGGCGACCAGGACTAGTACGTTAGATGACACGACAGGGGTTCGTCCCGAGTTTTCTAGCAGGATTGACGCAACAACACTAACTAAACATATGACTTTCTGAGGGTCGTGGCCATCTAAGCCATGTTTTCTGAGGGTCGTGGCCTTCTATGCCACATTTCACCGAGGTACGAGGTCTCTAGGTTCCCACTTGTTCTAGCTACCTATAGGGATTACTCATGGTGCTCATTTGTGACATGCTGCTAGCGATATAACTTTCTTTTCAGTTGTTTCATAATTACTGTCTCATTGTGAAAAAATCAGTTTCAAACTAAACTGCTTTTCTTGCAATTTCGAAAGGTTAATGCACTCTTGGAATCGATTTTGAAAATATGGTGGAATAAAGTTTTTTTTCAAAAAAAAATGTGAACTTGTGATTTGGATTTGGAAATAATGGAAAAAAATTATTTTATTATGTCTTGTTTTCAAACTAGAATAATTGGATTTTTTTAAAGGTGAGGGCATAGAGCGTGGTTATTCCTTGGCTTTCCTACTGAGCATCTCGGTGCTCACTCCTTCTTTACTTTTCAGTTTCAGGTTATAGACATGGATCTCTCTTTAAGCGAATGTGGCTATAAGTTTGGTGGTGACCCATGGGGTCACTTGGAGGTATGTCTAGTTGCCTATCTTTATTTTATTTCTCACTGTTAGTGTTTAATTTTTTTTGTTCTCTTTATTTTTGTTTATATGTCTTTTATTGTTTGGGATAAATAATTCCCAACTAAATGTTTTGATGCCCGACACTAGTTGCTAGCTTTTGGAGATCGGGGATGCCCTTCGGGCCATGTCGCGGGCCGTCTCGGGCGCTGGGTCGGATGACGACCCGGGCTGGTTCATGACAAAATCGTATCAGAGGTAGGTATTTTTCTTGTTATTTGGGGTGTCAGGTAGATCGAAGATATGATTGTCGGTACTCGAGTGGTTGGTGCGGGAAGAGCATCGCGAACTCTTACTCGTTCAGATCCTCAAGAAACCAGGGGTAGTTCGAGATTTAAGTTTGGCTTTGCTCTGTGTGGATGTGGGATGACAGTAGGAGTAAATCGGTACTGCGCGCGGTCTCACATGGATTAGAGACCCATGTGATGCTCGAGGGTACAGTTCGACACTCCTAGTGGTTGGTGCTTGCCTAGGGCATGGTCTGCTAAACCATGTAGCCGGGATAGACATGACCACTATTCCTCCGTCTAGGTGCTTTAATGTTTGTGATGTCTTGCTTCAGTTTTTGGGATTTGCACGAAATTTTTTTCCTTTAAAAAGGGAAGCGGAAATTGTTGTTGCTTTTATTTTATTTTGGTGTGCGTTTTACATGATTTTTGGGGTGCTTTTCTCTTGGACCATGTTTTTGGAATTTGGCATTGATTTTTCAAAGATTAATTTCAAAAGGGATGTCTTGGGTTATCTGAAATTGAAATGGGCTATTTTAGAAATGGAAAGAATTCTTGAAATTTGCCTTGAATTTTTGAAATGGGTTTGAAAAGAAAAAGGTATTTTCTAATATTGAGAATTTTTTTTCGAAAGCGGAGTAGCCTTGTTTCTTTCCAGTGGTATTCTTATGGGTTCTCGCATGTGCATATGGACTTGATTAATGGATAGTTGGTGGATCGTGTTGACGGGTGCCTGAGTGGCACGAAAATGCATACTTGCGAGGAACTATGGAATATCATTGGTGGTTGATTGATCTCTAAGGTTGCTTCTTGTTTCCTAGAATGTGATCCTTTTTCTTAAATGGGTTTTTGTGCACAAATGGTTTTGAAAATAGAAAAAAATGACATTGCATTTAGAGTAAAGATGGATTTTTAAAATAGATTTTGGGTTTGTTGTGCAGTGCTTGGTTTTTCATGTGAGTGTTCTTTTCTTTGAAAACGAATTGATGTTTTAAATTGGAATATTTTATTTGTTTCTGGAATGTTGATATTTATATTGTGATGTGTTTGGATTTGTGGAAGGCTATTTCATGTTTCTGGTTTGGGATATGCTCCCTAGAAACTACCCATGAGTTCCAGCAGGTCACTATCATTTCTTGGCCCGGGTTAGACTCCCAGTGGAGTGGAAGAGTTAGGTTCTTCTCGGTGACGATTAGTATTCGTAAACGTCAATTTCAGTTGAATGTCGTTGAGTGCTTTGGGAAAGTTGGAAGAGTCTTTGGTTTTGGAGGAACTCTAGATGTCGTGTATGTGTATGTTGTCTCGAGTATGTTTGGAGGAGCGAGACTAAATCGAAAAACGGTGATAGTTCCGTTTTCTTTGCGAATAGCAACGCCGTGAGCAACCCTCAAGACTAGTGTCATTTTGCGGTTGTACCTAAGTGAAGGCGATGGAAAGTGGTGGATCTTGTAGGTGATTGAATAGTCAATAAAGGGTAAAGGAGGTATGTTGAACTTTCTGATGGGCTAGATTCATGTTCTCTAGAGGTTGTGTTGAACAACCAGCTTAATATTCGTAATAGTTGTTGGTCCTGTTTGTATTGTGGTATGTGCAGGTTCCTCCTCTGATGAAGAGTGTGAAACAAAGGGACTTGTTCTTGGGGTTCCCCTATTGTCAGTTTGTGTCGCGCGTTTGACAGACCACTCAATCTCCTACCTCTAGCATGGTCAGTCAGACACTCTAAGTCGTTCACTACAATCTCTGTTTGTATGTTGATAGAGAGGCCGCGTGAGACACAAGGAGAAGTATGCAGGCTGATTTTCCAGTGGTGGATGTTCTATTCAGAGGTGGTCAGCTTGTGACTGCGAGTCTGTAATGCTTCAGAAATCAGGGCCCCAACTATAGGTTTTGGGGTGAAGCTTGCGCGCAGTCAAAACTCGTCGGACGTGGGACGGTCTTGGTTTTACTTTAGTCTGCAATGTCGGGACAGGGACAACATAAATATCCCTATTGTGGTACCCCCTCTGAAGGCGTCATTCTTGTTGCGAGGGGCATGGATCCCCTGTCTGCTTGTCGTGGTCTTATTTTATGGGAGTTCCTCTTGTTCCTTAAAGAGGTTCAGAAAATCCGTATTCCTGTGAATCTAGTAGGCACGCTCCATGAACCTTCTCGTGGTCGGAGATGCTCATGTCTTGTGGAATTGTTGTGCGCCTGTAGGGTTGGCCACCTGGTTAGGGGTTTCTGCTATCAAATCTATCTCATGTGGTAGAGTGTTGTCCACTGTAGAAATAATCAGTGTGGGTTGGCCCGTGTGGTGGGTTCACGATGAAGTGTTCAGTCATTATTGTTTAATGTAAACTGGGAATGCCCGCGTGGGTTTCGTGGTGTTAGGAAATTTTTAAATGGTGGGGAGACCCAGTGCGGGTCTCACCTGCATCCCCTCATATGTTGGCTAGCTAAACAAATGTGACTTTGAGGGTCAAGCTAGTGTTAGAGGTTGTATGAGTTGTGAGTTGTTTTGGTTTGAAGAACCAATGTTTGACGAGAACCCTAATATGGTGGGGAGACCACCATAGGATGAGCTTGTGGAACACTCTGTTTTCAAAGTGCGCTTGGTGGTGCAACCCCCTTGCTTATGCTCCGCCCGACCTCGACCATGCTAATTATAGATCTTGAGTAGTGGGTCTCTTGACGAGCATTTTTTGAGATCTTGAGCGGCCCTGGTGATCCCTATATTAGGGGTCGGGGTGTTCCATGTTGTAGTTCTGTTTCGAGATGAATTCCTAGTTGTTGGTCATTTAGCTCATTCTGTTTTTGATATGTTTAATGCTTCAGGTCATCGACGTTTTGAATTCTCAGTTTTTGGGCGATTGAGGTTTGGTTTTAAGCATCTTTGTGGTCTCGCTCGGAACCCTTGTTTGACTGGGTCTTTTGGGACTTTCTGGGGGCAGAAAGTGTCATGGTGGGGAGAATTGTCACACCCTGACTGACACTTCTTTTAATTTAATTATTTTAAGTCATTCTTTTGAGTTCCAGTCTGAACCATTTCAATTTTTTTTGAAAAAGAATTTGAGATCTTTTATGAGTGCTCGAACATAATTGCGACTGGGCACACGAACGGGCCGCACATGCAGGCACACACGACCATGTGCGGTGTAATGATGTTATTGTTATTTCATATAATTTTTTTAACCTGGTCGTTTCTATTATTTTGGGTTCTTTTGCGGGCACTTGACCATGTGCGGCGACCTCGCGCGTGACCCTGCGGTAACCATGCGCGTGACCCTGCGTGCTGCGACCATGTGCAGTGTCCTCGCGCGCGATCCTCCGGTAACCGTGCGCGCAACCCTGCGTGCTGCGGCCATGTGCGACGACCTTGCGTGCGACCCTGCACGGTGTCTGCTCTCAACAAATAGTTTTATTATTGTGGTTTACTTAATTATTTTCGTTTTCTTATTAATATTAAATTTGTTAGAATTTATTATGGTATAAATTTATCATATTTTTTTCACTTTTTTTTCCATTTTTTTCTTTCCTCTCTTATTTTTTTTTCTTTCTTTTTTTTCTCTCCCTTTCCTTCTCTCCTCTCTCTCGTCACGTCGGTCTCTTCTTCCCCCCCTCCTGTCTGCGTAGAGCACCTCCCCCTAAACCTAACTGCACTCTGCTCTTCCTCCATTCATCGGACCGCCCTCCGCTTCCCCTCTCTGGCAGGCCGCACCGCACACCGGCCTTCTCTTCCCTCTCCGGTCGGCCGCGCAGCCCGCCTCGCCTCAAGCTCCCCAGCATCACCCCTGGCTGCATCGCACGGCCGGAACCACTATAAACCTCCCTTTCGGCCGGTTTTCCAGCGCGACGCACCTCCGACCTCCCTTCCCCTTTCCCGGTTTGCTATCCACACCTCCACCGTACGTGGGTTTTCCCCTCGTTGGTTTGTTTATTTATTTGGGGTTTTTTTGGGTTAGGGTATTGTGTTGCGTTTGATTTTTTTATGATTAAATTGATTTCATTCCTTGATTTTAGGGTTTAGTTGTGTTATTTGAGGTTCCACTAACATACGGCATGGGTTTTGCACCAAAATTTTGATGTTTTCCAACACCGAGGTTAGTGTTTTCGGGTATAATTCTTGTTCGATGGATTAATTTTGTCATTTAGTTAATATATCATTTTTATTAATTAGTTTTCTTGGTGCGAGATTAGTTTTTATGTGTGTTTATTATGTGTTTCGGTTGTAAGGTGGCATGTTCATGTGAAATGTGGTGTTTCTTGGATGAAAACTTTTATTGCATTGTTAATTGGTGTTTTGTAAATTGTACAACTCGTTTATAAAATATTTCAGGGGTTGCAGATCGATTTTTGATATGTTTTTGGGGTGTGTTTGTTCATAATACAAGTTTTTAAATGAGTTTTTGTGTATGGTGTTGTGGTTTGGTGTTGCGTCATGGTGCACGGGGTATTAGAAAGGATGTTTGAGTGCATTGTTGGTATAAACCTTTTATGTGGTATTTCAAATGCTTTATAAATTGTTTAATTGTTTAATTCCTTTATTAAATTATATGAATAGTGAGTGGTCCCTTCCTCGGGGGTTCGAGTCATCACAGTAAGGACCTGTGTATATGCATATGCATGAAAATTGATATGCATGGCGGTGAAGCGGTCTCGGGATACCCCTGTCAAAAGCTGTGTGTCTTGAGGTAGGCCCCTATTCCCTATCT
This sequence comes from Viscum album, assembly GCA_963277665.1. NCBI lineage: Eukaryota > Viridiplantae > Streptophyta > Magnoliopsida > Santalales > Viscaceae > Viscum > Viscum album. The sequence continues at coordinate 414,409,543 of OY728132.1, forward strand.
TTAATTAAAATTTCCATTTTTTCTTGGTGTTCTTTAAATGTGTATTCTTCTTTTATATGAAATGCACATGCTATATATATGTGTGTATATTCATAAATTGTCACAGTTCTTTAAGAGTGGATTCCTTAATGATTTTAGTGTGTAATAAGTATTTCCAATGGGTTTTAAGCATGTTTTCTAGATTGCATTTAAATATATAGTAACTTGGTTGTTTAGTTGAACTTTCAAATGGTTTTGGAAACTTATGTGTTGGGTGATTTTGTGTTCAAAAATTGAAATGTGTTTATTGTAATTAATTAAGCTCGTCTGGCACTTTGAGAATGGTTTGCGAAAGTGAAACAAAACCCCTCTTAAGGCATGCCCCATTGTTTTAGAAACATTATGTGCGTGTTAAGTGTGTGATTTGTGATATGTGCCTAATAAAGAGTCTTATGCTATGTTATGTGACATAAAAGGGGGATGCACTTAAGGAGGGAGAACAGTGTTGAGAGGTGAAATGGACTTTGGATAAGAAAGTGTTATGTTCTTTATATGTTTTTGATAAAACCTCACCACCCTTTGAAATAGAGCACATGAGAATCCCTGGGTACCTAGGTGGGCGACCAAGACTAGTACGTTAGATGACATGGTAGGGGTTCATCCCGAGTTGTCTAGCAGGATTGACGCAACAACACTAACTAATCATATGACTTTCTGAGGGTCGTGGCCATCTAAGCCACGTTTTCTGAGGGTTGTGGCCATCAAAGCCACGTTTTCTGGGGGTCATGGCCTTCTAACCACGTTTCACTGAGGTACGAGGTCTCTAGGTTCCTACTTGTTCTAGCTACCTATAGGGATTACTCATGGTGATCATTTGTGACATGCTTCTAGCGATGTAACTTTCTTTTCAGTTGTTTCATAATTACTGTCTCATTGTGAAAAACTCTGTTTCAAACTAAACTAATTTTCTTGCAATTTTGAAAGGTGAATGCACTCTTGGAATCAATTTTGAAAATATGGTGGAATAAATATGTTTTTCAAAAAAAATGTCAACTTGTGATTTGGATTTGAAAAGAATGGAAAAAAATTATTTTATTATGTCTTATTTTGAAACTAGCATAATTGGATTTCTTTTTTAAAGGTAAGGGAATAGGGTGTGGTTATACCTTGGCATTCTTACTAAGCATCTCGGTGCTCACGCCTTCTTACTTTTTAGTTTAAGGTTATAGACTTGGATCGCACTTTGAGCGAATGTGGTTATAAGTTTGGTGGTGACCCATGGGGTAACTTGGAGGTATGTCTAGTTACCTATCTTTATTTTATTTCCCACTGTTAGTGTTTACTTGTTTTTTTCTGTTAATTTTTGTTTATATGTATTTTATTTTCTGGGCTAAATCATTCCCAACTGCATGTTTTGATGCCCGACACTAGTTGCCAGCCCGTGGGGATCGAGGATGCCCTTCGGGACATGTCGCGTGCAGGCTCGGGCGCCGGGTCGGATGGCGACCCGGGTCGGTTTGTGACACTCGGATACCAACTGTAACGCCTCAACCCTAGCTACCTGGAGTCGGTGCATTACTTCGTAACATTGGCATGATCACAAAAGATCATGTCTCGAAAGACCGATTAGTTTAGTAGCCTTGGAAACACTAGATACATTCATAAATGTTACATTACATCATAAAGTGAAATACTACAATAACAAAGTCTCCATAGTCCACACTCATATCCTCTTCTGACTATCCCTGCAGGTCATTCATAAAATACTTCTTCACATCCTGGAAAATATTAAAACATTGAAAGGGGTGAGCTCAGATGCTCAGTAGGGATAACAATTTAGCAGAATCTTTCATAAATAAACATAAAAATTTAAGGCAATGTATAACTAAAACAAAAGCCTTTTCAACTTGATCTTCAACATAATATGGAAAAATTAAATTGAGATAATGCCATTTACTTATTCACATGGATATTATACTGGTCAAATAATCACATGCAATATCAATTACCACTTTCCTAATGATGGAATGCATAATGGCAGACTATCATAACCACGTAGCCAAGGCCTCGTGCCAAGACCACAAATAAGATTTTATCAAGGCCTCGTGCCAAGGCACTAGTTTGTCTCATGAGACCTACCGATGCATCGAGGAGCTATAGCGGGCTCCACCCGTCACTTATTAAGTCCAATGCATTCCTCATATGAACATGTATAAACATATCATAAACCATAACATAATCATATCACATAAAACGTGCATAAAGGAAACATAACATTTCCACATTTCAATCACAATATATCAATACAACACATAGATATAATAAAAACACATTCAAAACCATTTTCAATACCAAAATAAAAGAAAGTTAAAACATTGTATTTATTTTTCATTTAAAATGTTATGGCTTGTAGAGGAAGCCGAAACTCAAATAATGGTCATGGCAGCGGAGAAGTCATAGTCGCTGCATATGTACAGCAAGAAAAACATTCCCTTTTGTTGTTTTGTAAAACTCTTTGTATAAATAAGATTCCTTTTGAATAAATGTAAAATTCAAAGGGGTTTATACACCGTATAAAAGAAATTTGTGTATAAAACAAAATATGCCTCAATGAATGGAGATTGAGACGAAATCCATTAAAAGGATAATTTTTAAATAAAATATATCTATTATGTGTATTCACTATAATTACACATAAAGAAAGTACAAATACATGATATGACATAATAATATCATGACATAATTTGAATGTAGGAGATTAACCCAAAGAATAAAAATTGGGTTAAGAAGTTCCCTTACCTCATGTCCGAATTCACTCGACCGTTCTTTGATCTCCTGAAAAATAAACTAGAGTTAATCTCAACCTTCTTAAGAAAATTTTTCAAGTTCATAATTCCTTTTATATCACTTATTACCATGTCATTAATATTATGTAATTATTTAAGTTTATAACGGTCGTTTTGTCGATCTTAGGTACTTGAGTCAAAAATAATCTTCTTATAATTAGAAGTTCATTTGGTGAAATATCCATTATATCCAGAATTATATTAATGATGTAGATATCATATATATCATATATATCTAGTATATACATTTATTTATAATATTACATAACATTTAGAGGTAAGAAATGAAATGCACCGTTCATGGAGACGGTAAGCCGTACATACGCATGAACGCTACTTTCATTTCTATTTTGTATTTAAAGGAATGAAATAATAATAGTATAAAGTTGTATTATAATTACAGTATAATATCATATACAATATCATTTACTCCATCCTTTATACATCCCACATCTGGAATTAACGATTCAAATCACTTTGAGGGGGCGGTAGTCCGCACTTCCTAAAATGAAATTACCGCGTTTACCCATAATGGAAATCATAAAGTATTCCATAAATGAGAAATACATAAGCATATGGAAAAAATAAACATAATATATATATCATATATGAAAATAGTGTCATAAAAATGGCAACCATTAGAGGTGTTAAAAGAATATTGAACAATCATCATTTCGTGAGGTAGTATTTCGCCACCCACAGAAACAGTATGTTCCTTAGCCATTAGACGAAGGTGTGTGTAAGGGTAAACCAAATCCTTATCATAACAACATTCTAGTATATTTTAGATACTGTTTTTGTTACAAAAGAAGGTAATAAAAAGATTTTTAGGGGTTGTAGAAGCAAAATAAAACAAAACAACATTAGAGAAGACATTACCTTAAAATCGGGTAACTATTTTTCATTTGAGCCAAAGGATTCCTTGGGAAGACTTCTGCCCAAGGTGAGGATTTTAGGAGTAAGGGAGGGAATTTGGGAGAGTATTTTGGTAGAGGATGTCTGAGACAAAAGGCTTTGATGGTGTGATTAAGGTGGTAGTGGTGGGGGCCTTTTATAAGAGGAGAGGAGGGGCACTCTTGGAAAGTCATGAAATGATACTTTATTATATAATGATTTTCGGATTTTAAAGGTCCCACACTTATATATTTCAAGGATACGGTGATAAGGGTTCGAAATCTACCCATTCAATAGGTTTTTGACAAGTGTAAGTCATAGATTTAACATTATCTTTTCATTTTATTTAAATCATTAATTAATGAGGTAATCGCTGCATCATCATCGTGTCATAAATAATTTAATTTATTTAATATCTAAAAATTATAAAAAAACTATCATGATGTCGGAAATCTTTTTAGATTTCTAATTAATATTTATAGTAAAAAATATGACTTGTATATCCCCATGTAAAAATTGTTTTAGTAAAACAACTCATGTTTGTGACATTTTTATTTTAATATTAAATAAAAAGTTTTTTATGTCATTTTCCTACCAAAGTGGATCCATGGGGTCCCCAAGTTGACCCATGGATTGTATTGGTCGGACATGACTCATACAATAGGGGTAGTACAAGTGTAAAGGTCATTCACTATTTTAATAATACTATTTTTACCTTAAATTTCACTAATTACCTTTAATCGCGATTAATTAAACATAAAAGTTACTATTCACCAATAATTATTTTAATCCCATTGAACCACATTTTACTTCAAAATTATAACCATGTATGTCGGATTTTTGAAAATAGAATCACAAGAGTGGTAATGTTTCATTTAAAAGAGAAATCAGTTTTTTAACTACCACTCAGTGGTTTCACTATTCATTAAAAATTGATGTTTTTCAGAGCATTGCCAAAATTTCACCCTAAGCTATAATTGATATTCCAAATTCAAAAATGATGTCTATTTTACAAAATTACAAACATATATGTTTCATTATTTAATTTCATAATTAATTCCCGCTGTCATAGCAAATAGCGTGTTTTTAAAAAACAATATATATCAAAAGATTGACAATTAATTATGTCCAATTTTAAAGTGAAATTAATTCTAATGAAAACCATTGGATAAAATGGTAAAAATATGTTATAATTATACTTTAAAACAACTCAATAGTATAATTTATCACAATAAATTATTTTGATTAAAAAAGTTGTTTTTAAGTATTTTTCATTATTCATAAAAAATGGATGTTCTTAGAAAATTACAAAAAATTCAACTTAGGATAATTTTGATATTACGAATACAAAAATGATGTACATTTTGAAATATAAAATTTCTATAATTTTAAAATGTGGGTATTACTATTCATAATGGCTACTTTGATTAGTCGCGGTGTGTTAGAATCTCGAACATGCGTACAATGAAAGCTATTGCATTATTGAAAGAGAAGCGTATCGTGAAAGCTCGTGGTGTTACAATTACAACATTATATTTTCACCCTTATTAGATTAAAATAAAATTATGTTCATTTAGTGGGTCTTGAAGTGTTTTCTATACAACATAACACATTGGAAACTCCCTTAGTACAATATAGAACTTGTGTATATTCTATCAGGGAACCTTATATCAACACATACAAATATTCAAAAAAGGGTGGATAAAAGAATACAAAATGAGGTGGTTCAAGTTTCGAAAACTACATTTCCATTATGATTAAAAATAAATTTTATTCTATTTGGGAACATGGAATTAAAAATAGCAATCTTTATAGTTAAATTAAGTTTATTCCCTTATCTTTTAATTTATTTTTTTTATTTTTCTAGTAATATATTTTTTTATTATAGGAATTAGCGAGCAATTTTTTTTTTCAAAATTTAATATGAACTAATAATAGTATATTTATATCATTTTATGTAGCTTGTTCAAATTAAATTAAATATATATAAATATATAAATAATAATTTAATTATACTTTTTCTGAATGGAGAATAAAAATATATTATTCTGTTGTTGTGTGTGGTGTAGAGAGGGGGTAGATCAAACTGTTACTAGATTAGTTTTTCAGTTATTCATCTATGTGATTTATTTATCGTGAGATTATTATAATTTCCCAAAAAAATCACAATTATTAATTTTATGAGAAAATGTAATATTTTTTTAGTTTAAAATGTATAAGAAAACTTTTGATGTGTTTTTCAATCATTGGTTTTTTGATTTTAAACAAAATTCATAACTTATATATAGTTTTTTTGAAATATATATCCTTATGTGATTGTCTCATGTCTATTTCCTATATCAAGATGTATTTTAAACAATTTTAAATATATCTTCCCATTGAAATTATTTTTTTGTGAGACACTTTGAATATGTATTGTGAGAAAAAACATGACCTCTTTATTTCATACAAATGGATTTTTGATATGACATATGTTAAAATAATCAATTGAAATTTATAATCCCTTGAATTCCATTAAGGCCAACCTTTTCAATAATATAAATTTCTAGTCCTTATAACCATTGAACTTCTTTATAGGTATGAAACATTTAAATCCCATATTACCATTGATAAAATATCACATTTATGCATTTTATATTTTTTTTAGCAATGATTCTTTTGGGAGAGGGGGTATTCAGGGAGGTATTTTTTGGATATGGAATACATGCTTGGTAAAATATGGTGGTTGTTTCATTCCTATTGGGGAATGAGTTTTTAAGGCCCATTAAATTACTTATTATTTCCTATCTATAAAAAATTTAAAAAAATACAATTGTTAAATAAAATAATATACATAAAAGATAAATTACAAAAATAAAGATATCGGGGAATATTGTTTTGATGGATAAATTTTTCTTGTACAAAGGAATATGATTTATCCTGAGTGAAACATCTAATGGATTTAGTACCTTTTCAATGAATTCCTTGATTTTGGTCACTTAATTCATTTAAATGTAAAATTGTTATTTGACCCTTACTTTTTACCTCAATTTATGAAACCTTATCCTCCCAAGTGAACCGTGAAACATCAACCTACTTTTTATATCCCCTTTTCACATTGAGTAGATAATTATAGTCTTTTCAAGAATATGTAATAAATCATATTTCCAGATATATATTGTAATTTTAGAATTAGATTTAATTTTGGTTGGATTAAGTAAAGATTTCTTTTTTTGAAATGTTACAAAATAGATATGTATGAATATTTGGTGTTTGGATTATTGTGGATAATAAAAATAAATATTGATGGAATCAAATTCATTGACGGGGTATGATAAAATTAAATTTCAAAATAATTTCAAATTTTCTCAATTTTAAATGTTTATTGAATTTTCAATTCGACATGAACTTCACAGTTAAAATTCATTAATAATAATTTTGCTGAGAGTGTAAAATATAAGTATAGGGGAAGTTATTTATCTAAATTTTTACTAAATTTCCATGTTAGATTCAATTTTACAAAACAAAATTATATTCATAATTTAATGATAAATGATATATTTTTTAAAATAGAATATCTTGAAACTAAATTAAGTAATTAACTTACAATTGTAATTAAATTGGTTTACTATAAGACAAGTCATTTATTTCTATTACAATATATATATGTCATATATAGTATGAGAGTATTATGATATGAGAAATTAAAACAATGTCAATATGTTTGAAATCCATATTGGAAATATGATACATCAGTTTGATGAAAAAAATGATAGTAAAACACTTGTTAGTGGTTTGGTGAAGATATTATTTTGTCTACTGTTATAAAAATAATATTAAAAAATTAATTTTAATGTGGATTTGTAAATGATGATACCTCATCCAGATGAAATGACATGTTTTTTGAGATTGTGTAAATGAGGAAAATGAACTTGTAGGATTATCATAGAAGATATTATGAGTATTAAGGGTCAAAAATCATAGTTATCAATACTATGGATCAATATGAACTATGAAAAATATTTCATTGTAGTTATAAAAATATATTATATTCACAAAATAACACATTTGGAATGATAATGTGTTTTTATAGGAAAAAGACATCAAATTCATGATGTTATCATGGTTTTGATATTTAAAATTTTAGAATCCAACCTCACCTTAATGTTAATATACCTATAACAAAACACCAACAAAAAAAATACACCATGATCGTATTAATAAAAGAGTTAATATAATAGATATTTTACAGTAATGCTAAAAAATCGACCGTTCTATCACCATATCAATTTTCATAACAATTCATTATATAGATTCAAATAATGATTAAATCATTTAGAATATTAAAAATATTGGTATAAAGATCAACACACTGATGAATCCTATCCCGCTCTAACTTGCAAAAAAATTGAAGAATCTGATTCATCATGCTAAGTCCATCAATTGAGCTGATCATCCTTATAACATGAGACCAACCCACAATATTTTATCAAGCATAATTTTTTTATGATAATCTCTGTGAAATATATTATGCATTCTAATTTTTATGAAATATTTTATATTTATTATACTCTTATGATTTTTAATATTCACTATTATTAGGGGTTTTACCTTTCCTTTTCACGACTACATAATGATTCTTATATATAATGGTACCCATACATAATATCATTTTTTCAACGAAATAATAAAAATTATATGTTCATTTTTCAACTAATACCTATGTCATGGATCTCAAAGTATTAGTTCTCCTTTGATCTAATCTGCCTCCATTTTCCTAGTGTGTTTATTGGGATTTTCATTGTTTCTCTTATAATTTTTTTAAATCAATGGATTCACCTTCATTTCTTTTAGAAGTGATCATGTGTTAAGTGAGTTATTATTTAGTCGGATGATTGGATATCCGATTCAATCTATACATTCCCTGAATCATTCATTTCTCTTTTGTGACAAAGTTTACCCATAGCATTTCATTCCTAAAATGATATCAATGTCTCTTTATTTGATGTAGGATTATATAATTATATTACTGAGGTAGAAACCCAAAATATTATAGATGAAAATTTTAGTGGAAATATAGAGGTGAAGCTTGTGTCCAAAGGCCTATCACTATTTATTCATATGTTTGATGCTTCCATCTTCCCTAGTGGAATGTAATGTATTGATCTGGCATAGATCATGGAATGTTTTTGATTATTTGATTTTGATAATACCTAAAAAGTTTAGAGTTGGTGGCTATAGATCCTCTATGCTAGAAATTTAATCGTAATTATATTAAGCTGTGACTATATAAGTTTTTTACATTATAACTTTTCTAGTCATGTTGCTTATTTTTTTGATCCATCTTCCTATACTTCAGAATAATTGTATAGTTTTATCTAGGAATATATGTTCTTAAATCCAAAAACATGGGTTTTATAACATCCCATTTTCTTAGCTATGTATACTTCCATATATATGTTATACGACCCCTTTACCATTTTTAGTCTTTGATATTTTGGCTTTTCATTTCTATCCATGTAGGATCGATGGTGATTGAAACATGTTAAAATATTTTTCCCCTTTATTTCAATACATTATTGTTGAATCACACTCTTCTTATAATTCTTCAATGATTTCAATATGTTTTTATAATAATAATATTTATTCTATGCAACCCATAAGATGATACTATAAATGAGTGGCTACAAGCTACAGAGTACTCAATTCCATTAAAGTATTGCACCAAACAATTTGATATCAAATCCCTATAACACATAATTATGGGTACTAGGATTTTATAAATTAATTTTTGATTATAAAAATTAATTTAATACATGTCGGATTAAAAATAATTCACTTCATGATCACAATGATCTTGTTGACACTTATTGTGGTATGAACTAAAAAGTTACAAGTTTTATCAATGGTGATGTGATTTTTGTTACCAATTATTAAGTGTCTAATCTTGTCATCCAGAAATATCATAGCCTCAGGTTTGGTAATTTTGGAGATATAGTTAATTTTTGGGTTTCTTTTGATTCATCTTCAATTTAGATATGGTTCAGAATTGAGGATTTATAATCTACAAAGTCATTGGTTGGGAGATTATATAAGAAAATTAGATGGTATAATTTTAATATTTAACTTGAAACATTAGTATTAATGTGTATAGATGGTTTCAACAAAACCATTTTTTGATATGTTAAATGTAGAAGTCGTCATTTATGAGGGAGACCTTAAAATTTTATTTTCAATTTCATTTGATGATTTATATAATTTAATTTAGAACTCAATGATGTATGCTATATAATCTATTATGAATGAAGATATTAAATATACATTGTTATCTTAATAACATCATAAAGGTGGACCTACCAAAACTAATGTTTTTTGACGTAAAATTATTGGTAGAAATGAGTATATATGCAAGTGGAGGTATCACAATATATTTAAATGAATCCAGTTGAAGATCATAAAAATGGTTGTAAAATTATATAAGTGTAAGATAATTTGGAAAAATAAAATGAATTTTCCTAAGAAGAAGATCAATTATAAACTGAACAATGATAAATAATTTTTATTGGAGGATATTTTTTATACTACTAGTGTGGTTAATGTATTTATGAGTACAATGTTCAAAGAGTGGGTCCTTGATTTCAAATTCTCATTGCATATTAACTGGAAGAGAGTAGACATCATGGATTTTACTAAAATAGTGTATTATGATGTGTATTTTAAGTCCTTAACAATTTATTCTGAATGCATAATAACTCAATATATATTTTATAAAGGAAAAACTAGATTTAAGAAAATATGTATTATAAAAATATAATTATTCAAATGAGACACACCCACTAAATTTTATCAGAATGAATCTGAGTAAACACATTAAGAAATAATATTTATAGTAGGAACACTCAAAATAAATTTATTTATTATTTATTTTTAAATTAGATCTGAATTTTTCATGAATCCATTTTATACATCAAAAAGTAATATATTTTTAAATTTTTTTGTTCCAAAAATGAATTTTGTCGTATTTTATGTGTGGAAATTATAATAACTTTGGACAACTTTTAAAAGTTTAATTTTAAAAAAATGAAATATATTTTTCATATCATCATATCAAAATTATCCTAGGTCTAATTTTTTATGTTTATGAAATGATTGATTTTTCAATCGTTGTGTAAATAATGATTTTTTTCAACTATATTATCATTTAAAACAATTTAAAATTAAATTTTTTTATAAACTGATTTTTTAAGTAATAATTGTTAATTAGTATTATTCATAATATAATTTATTTCATTGGAACTAATTTTATGTTTTATTATGGTATAATAGAAAATTATACTTTAGAAGACATTTTTTTTGGAAAACTACCTATCATCATATTTTTCGAGTATAATTTTAAATAAAATTATATCACTATTTAAAATTAAATCATGAATAATGAGTAAAATTTTTTGAATTATGAGGATAATTTTTTGATAGGTCCCTTTTATTTTTTTATAATTATGAATAGTAACCTTGGTAAAAAATTGTCACCTCAGAAAGAGTATAATGGGTAAATATGGTTAAAGCATTTGGATATAGAAGTAATGTTAATATAACTCTATTATTTTCATATTATATGAGTGTATTCCTCATATTTATATCATTTTGTTTTGGGAATATGGAATCTTGAATACATTTTTATTTTATAATGACATTTATATATTTTTGAAGAAAATGATAAATGAAAAATATTATTCTCTTGATTTTTATAACTTTAATATATTTTCCATTAAGATAAAGTTCTTTATTTTCAATTTAAAATTTAAAATAAAAAGGTAAATTAATTTTATGGTCACAATAATTTAAATATTATCTTTATTAATGTAATAATTATATTAAATGCTTACGAAACGTCGACATATTGTTCCTTTAATTATTTGGAATATAAAATAAAGGATTTTTCAAACATTAATAGTAATAAAATCAGGCTAAATTATAAAGTTACAAGAATTTTAAAGATAAATATAATATATTATTGATGTTTTAATGGTTTACATTAAAATTCCATTTCTTCCTTGTTAACTTCAAAATAAAATTATATGAATAGTTATTTCAAAGACAGTAATATTAATAAATGTTAAATATATATAATTATAATATTTAAAAATAATAAAAAATTATAAGAGTAAAAGTATGATGAGAAATAGTGAAAAATTTCATCCCTTCTCTATTTAATAGACAATTTATAACATATATATCAATTTTTTAATCTGTAATATTAAAAAATGTCTTTAGCACATTTAAGACTAAATTTGGAAAATCAAGTTGTTAAAAAAACTATAAGTGTTAAAATCATATCTAAATATATAAAAAATTTATTGGTTAATTATATTCAGAAAATATATTATTTATATTAAAATTAATATCATTTTGGAACCATTTTTCTTGAGTTAGACACATATTATATTATAATGTTTTATGTATTTATAAGAATGACATTAATGGTTTTTTATAATCAAAAATATTTTATTAAATGATTTAAAATTCATAAATCTTATGTATTTAGTGATGAAATGGAATAAGGTTAATTATATTAATGAAGATCCATTTAATAGTCATTTTTCATTTTATATCATCTTTATAGATCCTTAATGTGTAAACAACATTTATATTTTGGTAATTGCCAAAAAAGCTAATTCGTTGTTAATCCAAAGAGATAAGGGTGAAAAATCAACTTAACCCAGTTTAAATGTTATCTAATGATAGGATTTAGACTAATACATACTATTTATTCAAAATATATCATTTTGGAGCCTGTTGAACATCATAATTATTATTTTTAATTTAATAGTATAAGTAATTGGTAAAGTGACCCTCTAATCACTTATCAAGGGGAACCTATTTTCCACTTTTTCTGACACAATTTGATCAATATAGCTTTAAAAAACCTTGAAATAGTTTCTTAGATACTTAAATATACAATAACTATAAGTTATATTATCATGAAGACACAATTATTATGGTCTTTAATAAAGGATCTAAAGCAGGCCCCCGATGAAGAGGTAATCATCCTACCCGACCCCTTTCATTTTATTTCTTCATCTAACTTCTATAAAATTTGGGTTTTCATTATAAATTAATATATTTATTATAATAAATAAACTAAAACATTATTATGATTATGTAAAAATCAGTATCCACCCTATATTCCATCATAAGGGAAGTGGAAGTATCATTTGCGTGTAACAGTAGACTATTGCATCGACGAAGCGATACAATTCATTTCCCATTATCATCATTCATTGATGGATATTATGATGGGTTTAATTTTTATACATGATATCGATGAAATGGTTATGTTTATTGAATTATAATTTCAAATCAATATTTTTACCTTTTAATCTGCTAGAAAATGATAGTGTCACTCATTCGTATGTGTGGACTACCACCTCCACAAAGCGATGTGTTTTATATTTTTTATCATCATTGAATGTATTTTAGAAAGGGTGTATTTTTGTCAAATATATGATATATATGATATAATAACGATTCTTTAATTTTACATATTATTGAACATTATTTCGTTATATTCTTTGAAAAGTGAAACAAGTAATCATGTGTACGTATGAGCTACTCTCTCTTTTCTATCTCAAAATGTCACGGATGGCTATATATATTTTTAAAAATAATTATTATATATAATATTTATATAACTATAAATACCCATTATATAATTGAACCATGATTAGAGTATAATATTTCGAACATCTGAACCAAAATTCCCATGAAAAAGAAATAATTATGAAACCCAAAATCATGATATTAATAAAAATTTATTAATAAATTTTTGTGAAAATATTAGTAGGGGATCATATATGATATCATAAGTATATAAATGGTTCTTTTATAGAAGTATAATAAATTTAAATTTAATATACAGGATTCCAAAGTGGTTATAAACCATGTCTAACTTTAGGTTAGGAATTTTGGTCTCACTTTTATTTATATGAGACACATGCCGCATTCCAGACTTGTTTCTTTTATATGGTCTTTATACTACCCATGAAAATATTTGATGATCATTATAATGAAAAATATAATTATTTACATATGTATATAATCATATCTCTTTATTTATGTTTACCTTTGAAATTCACCAAAGTTGTAAGGGATTTATGCTTCAATATCAATTTAATCCAGTTAGTTTTTATTTTAATTTACACTGAATAAAATTATATAATCCATTCATTAATATCCCATTTTTGTTTATTATTCTCCGTTTATTTCTAGATAATAAATATTATCCAATTATTTTTCACAATTTAATTAATAAACAGATCAAAATAATATTTTTAATTAAAAATGAATATATTCTAGGTTTGTATGAAAATCCTTTTCCATTTCAAAAATGTTTTTATATTATTTTATTGTATTTAAAATGATATTTTACCCTTGATTTAAATTTTCCAAAATGTTTTAAAGTAAATATTCTATTCATTTTTTGAATGTGGTAATTTTCTGTTTTTATTTAAAATTTGATGAAATAATTATTTTAACATACACAATATGAAAATTTTTTACCACCATGATAAACGATCAATAAATATACAGTTACATTAAAAATTTTCAATGTTATATTAAAAAAACACTTTATATTTTAGAATTTTTTATATTTTAATTTGTGATATAAAAATTAAAATATTTTTTCCCTCAAGAAATAATTTAGTGATATATTTAATGAATTTTTCATCTATGATAACACTTGTTAATTTTACCTATTATTTATTGGGTATACGATCCAATTATAACCTATTTTTTCTTTCTCTAGTTCATTTACTTATATGTGGATGAAATATCGATGAAATGTGTTTTCTATTATATGGGTTAAATTATGGAATATTTTTTTTGACCTTATGGAATACATATGAATGGATTCAAACAACGAGATGGGTGGGTCCATTATATAACTATAATGAATTACTTAAATATGAAGGACACTGGAGATATATATTATTCATAAACCATTATATGTCTATTTTATACTCTCACGGCTCTTAGATGATTATCATTTATTCCAAAATCTTATCAATATTTTATTATTCCATGATACTATTTTATTTTTTGGCATATGTTTACGATCAATTAAATATTTGTTATGAAAATTTTAAATTATTATTGTTCTCTCACACCATTATATTAAGCTCACGCATGGTCATTGATTTTTATATCATATATTTACCCTTACTAAGCATCCAAGCTCCCCATTTCTTATGTTTTTCCATCCCCGGGATAATAATATAGATATTAATTTGGGTATACCCAAGATGTTTTTTATGTGGGAAATTTAGAATATTATTCATGAAATAATATTATTATGTGTATAATCTGAAAATACAATAAAAATTATTATTATTTAACATAGAATAATGTTATGTGTTCAATATTCATCTATAATGATGTAATATTTATGTATAAAATTCTAAGATCACTATAATTGGTTTCATAGATGGGTTTAGTCGATCATTATAGATTAAGATTATTAAACTATGGGGAAAACCATAGGTATATGTCAATTCATTGGATATCAAACTAATTTTTTTTGTAAGGTTGAGACTATATAGATTTCCTAGAATTACATACCTATTTCAAAACTAAAAGTGGATTTTGTTATGTAATAGATTCATCTAAGGGTAATAACCATGAAAGGAGTTAGTCAATTATATCTTAAACATTATTCAAATAAATAGTGTGTTTACCATATTTGGGAACCTAGTTCGACAATATTGAGGCATATTCCAGGGTTAAGTCACATTTTCATTATGAACCATTATGACTGATTTGAAAAATAATGACCATTGATGATAATTATTAAACCATTTTTTTCATTGAGTAAAAATAAGTTTTCCTTATTTAGAAAACATATGAATGATTTTTCATGATTTTTCACTATGGAAATTTTTCACACACTATATTTTCTAGATTTATCAAATGACTAGAATGAGGATGTTTTTTGTTATTTAAGAATGTGATGGATAATGGAAAAACTAAGTGGAAGGATATGATGAATTCAAGACATTTTTATTATAAATCATTATCTACCTTGTCATATAATTAATAATCTCAATATGATTAAGATTTCTAAAACACCTAATAAGAGAAAATTGAGTTTTATATAATTTTAGGTGTAAATGAACATCATCGAAAGAAATTTTAATTTCATTTATGTCATGAATGTGGGAAGAAACAACCAAGATGATGTATCAATGGAAGGGGAATATATATTTTATATATAAATTAAGGGTATATATTAATGAATTTTCATGTAATTTGATGTCTTATACATAGGGAACATGGGTATTATCAGATTAAATGCCCAAATATAATGATTAAATCAATGACTAAGGTTGGAATTATATAATTTCAAATATTTATTGTGGAATTATTTACGTGTTTAGATATTGATATTCATAAATTATGATATTTCAGTTATAAAAATCATGAAATATTTAACGATTTCCCTACAATATTATTTATTTAACTAATTACGGAAATATTTCGAATATTATACCTAACCAAGATAATTTATTTAGTGTTAAGGTGTATTTTTGGATAAAAAATGATTAAGATAATCATAACCATTAATATATTCTTAATGTTGAGTTAATATTTTTTGTTTTGGATATATAGAAAATTAACATTGATTAAGTAAATGGTAATGTTTTTGAATCCTTGAAATTTGTTAGTGATTTGATGAAAAGAATGTTAATGTAATATTTGATGAACATTATTTCATTTTTTGATTTATTTCATATATTCAATAGATGGTCATTTCCAAGTATATTTATAGTGATTCAGGGTATTAATATGTTTTATAAAAATAAATGATCAAAGTATTTACATGTATAGTATGTGAAATTATGAGCTAATTTATGCTATTTGGGGTTAAATGTTTGATAAACAATTTGGATTATTGAATTTTTAATTTTTTCATACATATTCTAGAAGAATTTGATGGATGAAAATTTATGTAATGAATTATGTTAAACATTTTGGGTAATAGATATTTTTTAGAGATTTATTTATTATATTTATAAATATTGGATAACTTGTGCAAGCCATTTTGGTTTTGTTAAATATTTTGAGAAATGTGGAATAAAATATTATTATTTAATGGACCGTATGATCTATTTAAAGTAAAATTTATTTCCACTTCAGTGAAAAAAATTATCTTGAATATTCATTTTTGGAATATAAGATGAAGTAGGAAATAGTCAAAGCACGACCAAAGGAGTAAATTGTGATTATAAAAGGGAAATAAATAAATTATGTAAATTTTATCATTTTCTACATATTGATAGTAAAAAAATTCCTCATATTTTTGAAAATGATCATAAAATCACAAATATTTTAATTTTTCATTCAATTCTGATGAAGTGATCATATTTTAACCCCATATTGATATACGATTTTATGGTATTTGACATTCCCTGGACTATGTTCTTGGTTAGTATATATTATTCCTTATATGGTATTTTTTCCACCCTATATATATATATATTAAAATACTACTGATTTTAACATTATATATAATGCTAATTATTTGTTATTTTTGGTAACCTTTATCTTTCCCACTTCCATTTTTAATACATGTTTTATTATCCCTTTATATAATGTGGGCTTTCAAAAAAGATAATTCCAAATATTTAAGATTTTATTACTGAGATAAAATTATGATGGTGAAATTTATATAATATTGTAATGAATGTAACACCACATAGAGTTAGTATAAATGTATTATAATATTGATATCTTACATTATAAGAAACACCACACAATATGACAATTGAGAAGTATTACAAAAACTATTATTATTTTAAATGTGGCCTATCCATTGAATTGGATGGTATTGGGATGAGTAACAAAATTATGAAATACATTTATAGTGGTCCTAATAAATTAAAATTCAATTATTAATTATTTGTAAATAAACATGCAATTTTTAGTGTTGCTCTTTAATCCTTCAAAATGACGTTTCTTAAAAAAACATTTTTATTACATTTTATGAATAGAAATTACAATTAATTTCTAAAAAATGTAGAAATATTATTTCAAAAAATGAACACCATTTTAGAATTCACCATTGTAAAATGAACTTATATTTATGTTTTGATGATTTTTCTTGGAAATGATTAATATTTTGGTCAAAAGTGAAAAATGAAGATTTTTATTGAAAACTATTTTTAATTTAAATCATTTACAATGTTATATTTTGTTTTCAAATATTTATAAAAGTAATATTAGTAAATTTATAATATTATTTATCCAATTAACTTCCTTGGAAATAATTTTATGAGGGATTATATTATATATACTATTTACACATCAGAAATGATTTTTATGGAAGACTACTTTTTCTTTGCATTTTACAGATCCAAATTCTAATCAAATTTTGAAGCATCTATAAATTTAATGATGAACAAGTGATGAAATATTTGGAATCAGGAGGATCATATTTAGTAAATATTTGTCGCTTTACTAAGTGTAAAATGAGTGAAACGTGGTTAAAACTTAGGAAACGAGTTTAAATGTTTCAAAACACTTTCTTTTATGCAATTTAATTAGTTGTGTTCATAAATTTTCATCCAATATAAAAAAATATAGAATCCTGGTGTCATTTATCATTGATTGTGAACTTTATATTATTTTAATATATTATTAAAAACAAAATGCCACTCTCTTGACTGTAATAACTCTTATTATTTTTTTAATGATAAAACACGGTTATGTTTTGTTCTAAATGATTATTTTAAAGATAAATTAATCTTATTTTTCAATGTAATTTTTTTTACATTTTATGTGTTGAATAATTACCTTAAATTCCTATTCAATGATGAAAAAATATTTATTAAATTATTATAAAAATATAATTATTGAATTTAAAATATTAAAAGTAATTCAATTTGATTAAATTATTCAATTCCCTAAATGTTGAAGATATATAAATATATATAACATATTAGGTATTTGTTAATGTTTTTGATTCTAATTTCTATTATTTCATGTTGTTTTCAAATTCAAACTACGTGAATTTTTTCTAAAATGACATTAATTGTATTTTATGTTGGATATATTTTATTAAATTATTATGAAATCATAATAATATTCAAAGAGGACAGTTATGATGATAAATTTTATAAAACATCATAAATTTTCAATAAATGATCCAATATTTATATTTAAATTAATATAATAACCCTCTAATTTTGGAAATTCCATTTTCATGGTTATGGTTAAAATTTGTCAACAAGGGGAGTAAACCAAAAGATATGGTTTAAAATGATATCAAAACCTATAGAAATTTAATATTGTTTAAATTAAGTTTATATGTTCAATATATTTGAATGAATATGATTTTGTTACCATTATAAATTAAATAGACACACATTTTTTTCCATTTTACATATATTAATTTAACACCACTTGATCCAAAGAAAAAACTTATATTAATTTAATAGTTTATGTAATTCCATGAGTTCCACTCTCCCACTTATAAATGGGACCTCTTCTCGTCTCATACTCACACCATTTAAGTGAGATATCTCATCCAAACCCTACAAAATTATATTATAAACATCAATATTCAAAAATTATTGGTTTTTCTCTCCTTAATAAATAGTTCTTGGGGTCCTTATAAATGTTTTTATGGGAGGCCTAGTGAAGAAGAGGTAATCATAATACCTAACCTATTCCATTTTTTATTCATATAAATTAGATAAATATATTTTATTAACAATAAAATAATAACATCCGTATTTTAAATATGGATAAATTGTATTTATAATGCCCTAACCCTAGTTACCCATAGTTGGTGCATTATTACATAATATTGGCATGATGACAAGAGATCAAGTCTCAAAAGACCGATTAGTTTAGTATCCTTGGAAGTACAAGATACATACATATTTTTTACATTATATCATGAAATAATAAAACAACATTGAATCTCATTTGAACACACTCATATCATTTAGCCTATCTTTATAGTATAATAATAATATACTTCTTGACATCATGGGAAAAATAAATCATTAGAAATGGGTGACCTCATATGCTCAGTAAGGATAATGATATATTAAGAACTATCATAAATATGAATAATCATTTAAGGCAGTGTATAAGAATAAAAAAATAATTTTAAACTTAAAATTGAGCATAATATATAAAAGATAAATAAAATAATGACATTTATATATTCACAATGATATTAACCTAGTAAAATAATCACATGTAATATCAGTAGCTAATTTCATAATGATGGAAGGAATAGTACAGGAAATCATAACCATATAGTTAAGGCCTCATGCTAAGAATACAAATAATATTTTGTCAAGGCCTTGTTCCAAGACACCAGTTTGTCTCTCGAGACCTACTGTTGGACCGGGGAGCTATAGTGGGCTCCCCCTTTCACTTACTCTGTCTAATGCATTCCTCATATGAAAAGGACGAAACATGACAATACCATTCATATTAAAACTATCATACGAAATGTTAATAATTTAACCATAATCCTTTAATGATATAAACATAACACGTCCTCATTAAAACATATCATAAAACCTTAAATACAATACAAAAGTTTTTATCATAATAAATCAACATAAAAAAGTGTCAAAATCCATCAAAGGAAGTTGGCATAGATGAAATCGAAGCTATTTGAGGGAAATATATATTTTTATTTGAAAAATAACATAATTTTCATATAATTATAAAAGAGGCCATTTATTTTTAAAATATTCTTACAATATTTTAAGGGAATATTAGAAGGTGTTAAAATTGATGAAAATAGCCACACCCACTATATATGTAAAAAACATTCTTACCTAAATTCTTCAAAATGGTTATAAAGAACCTTGTTTAGAAAGAAATGGAAATATTTCTTTAGAAGATTTATATAATAAGTAAAATGAGTGTATAAATGACTTTATCCCATAGTCTAGTAAATAGTAAAAATGTTTTTAAATTCATTTTCATGTAAAATGGATGTGGATGATAAAGAGGTCCCAGAAGATACTTATGTATAAAAATACTCGGTTAATGAAGAGATTTCATAATTAACCCTTACCTTGTAATTTTCCATAGTCGATGGTAGGTTAACCTCTTATATAATGATGAAATCATTTATATTAAATTATATAATAACCACATATATAAATATTATTTTATATATGTTCATCAATTATTACTTTGTTAATGATATTTCAATAGTATCATTGGTTCGTGTGTGAACATATTCATTTTACATTTTATATTTTGTTACATAAGTGATGTTTTTTATGGATAGAATGTATTTTATTAATATCCACAATGATATTACGTTCTAAAAAATTATTTTTAAATCATAAATTAAATTTATTCTAGAATGGTTATGATGGAGAATGAATCGCATTGCGTTCGTGGAGATGGTAATCTGTACATACGTACAAGAGACAATACCATTCTATTGATGGTGGAATCATATGTAATTGGATGGTATATCATAAATTAATAATAATTAACATGTTATATTTATTATTTAAATCAGTTATATGCATTATTATACCCATCCAAATAATTAAGTGTTGAATAACAAACTACACCATGACGTGGACACGTTAATCCGTTCGTACACATGTATAGTGACTTTTACATTCATATGATGGATAGAATAATTAAAATAGTTGTACCATATTTATAATAACATCACATTATTTAGAAGTCAATGGAGTGATTATTTTGGTATGGAAACAACAAAGAAAGAAAAAGTGGATGAAGAAACTACTTTTGAAAGAGGTGATGAAATTATTAAATCTTCTTCGAGTGCTTCCTTTTGATTTGATCAAAAGGGAACCTTAGGTTGGATTTGTGATCAATGTAATGAATATAGGATTAAGTGAGGGTATTTGGGAGGATATTTGAGAAAGGTTTTCCAAAGCCAAATTACTTCGGAGGTGTGATTTTGGGAGAAGGTGAAGTAGCATTTACAAATAGAGGTGCGGGCCACTTTAGGAAAAGATTGAAATATTAATTTATTAAACAATAATATTTGGTTTATAATTTATCAAAAAGGATTTATTTGTGGGATAAGGTGTGAATGCATAGAAAAACACTCAACCAATAGGTTTTAGATAGGTTTAGGTCACCATGTTAACCGTATCGTTTAGATTTAACTCTTAGTGAAATAGTTTTACTTTTACCATGTATTCTTGTATTATTATAATCAACGGTTAATAATCATACAATAAAAATCCAAGAGAATACCAAGTGGTTCTTTATTGACATTTCTATCCTTATATATGTACTTTGGATTACCATTATATTTTTAGAAATATTATATCAATTAATAATATAGTATTTGTTTTAAAAACTAATTTATGTCAATTTTGACACTCTTATGTATTTGGTTTTTGTGAAAGTAAAAAACAACTTATTACTTAAAAAATATTAATTAAATCAATACTAACATGTCATATTAACCTATAAAATTAGTTTAATTCATAATAAGTCTATATTTTCATTTATTTGGTTATTTAAAATATTAATTATTTTAATATTTCATTAATTAGGTAGTTACTGCATCAACATTGTTTCAAAAATTAATTTTATTATTTACTGTCTATAAATTATAAAAAAAATATGATTATGTAGGAACTATATTTATCTTTATAATGAATATTTATAGTATAATTTATTTTATGTGTAACCTAATATTAAAAATTTTTTATTTATGAAAATTTGAATTTAACACTTTTTACTCTTCTTTATATAAAATAATAATAATTGTCTTAATCAAATCCAAGTTCATCAAAGAGGAATAAATTTTATTTGATAGGTTGGTTTTGGTCGTAATAAACTTATCCAATAGAATTATAACATGTATTATGGTAATTATAATATCATTTTTACTTTTAATTACCCTATTTACTTTTATCTGTGGTAAATAAAAATCCAAAGTTATTGTTCACCAAAAATTATTTTCTTCTTATTGAACCACATTTTATTTACTTATATCAACCGTGTCTCTCAGATTTTTTAAATTCAATTCATAAAAGTGGTAAAATTATGTTTTATGCAAATTTTCTATCATGACTCGAAGGTGTGTAAAATACGTTAAAAAATTAAACAAAATTTTATACATCTAATTTTATTATAAAATTACTAGAATGAATACAATTGAACTAATATAGGTATTTAATATCTATTTCACATAAAATAAGATAAAATAAAAATAACAATTATTTAAATTAAATGATGATTTTAAGCAATAACAGATTTTTTTTTCACCATTCATCAAAAAATGAATGTTTTTATAAAAAATACAAAAATCACTATAAGATAATATTGATATTCCGAATCCAAAATTGAAGTCCATTTTGAAAAATTAAATTTATAAAATTCCAAAAATTGGGTATTACTATTTATAATGGCCAGTTTGATTGGTCGTGGTGTGATAGAATGTGAAGTTGCATATAGCACAAGCTATTGTATTATTCAAAGGGAATCATACTGTGGAAGATTGGGGTTTTAAATTCTTTCCTACTTCAAATAATTAATTACTTGATATTTCTATAATATTACAAAATATAAAATTTTGGTGGTTCATCATTATAAGTTCACCGGGTTCCCAGGTAGCCTCTCCCATCTAATGGTTCTCCATAGAACTTTTACCAGACGAGTCATCCAGTTAATCAGCACTTTTTATCTAGTATCCAAAATATTGATAGGCTCTTCAAAATAATATATATTGTGTTCCAGATCTATTTCTTCATAGGTGAGTACATGTATTCGGTCAGGCATGTATTCTCTCAACAATGATACGTGAACACATCATGAATTTTGGAGAGACTTTGAGGCATTTCCAAATGGTAAGTTAAAAATCCAATTCATTTTAGTATTTGGAAATTTCCAATGTAATTAAGAAATATTTTACCTTTATTACCGAAATGTATAACACCCATCAATAGATATACCTTCAAGAAAACAACATATCCTACTTGAAATTACAAATCCTTATTTTAGTTATTGTTATAGCACTTTTGCCTACATTGAGCTGCTTTGATGTGGGTTTACATAATCTTCACCTTTTCCATTATTTCCGCTACATGTTCTGGGCCAATGATTTTTCATTAACCAATATCATCCCAACAATTTGTTGTGTGAAATCTCTTTCCATATAATTCTTTATATAGTGACATATGAATACTTGAGTGGAAGCTATTGTTATAGGAAAATTATTCCAGAGAAACATATATATCCCAAATACCTTTAAAGTCAAGGGAGCAAGATCTCAACATGTCTTCTAATGTTTTAAAAGCCTGGTCTGATTGTCCATCAGTTTGAGGGTGGTAGGCAGTGCTCAATCAAAGTTTAGTATCTAGTTCCTTATGAAGAATTTTCCATAACTTTGATGAAATATGGGGTTCACAATAACAAAAAAAATCGAGTAAGGTACACAATGTAGTATTAAAATTTCATTTATATATAGTCTTTCTAAAAATTCATGTGGTAAATCGTCCCTTATAGAATGATAATGTCCTAACATGGTAAGACGATCAACAATGACCCATACTTCATCATTCCTTCTAGTAGTCTTTGGTATCCCCATGACAACATACATTGTAATATCATCCCAGATTTAATTAGGTATGGGAAGAGGTTTCATGTCTCATCTAGGATGTAGTCTTACATCCTTAACATGTTATATAACTATACATCTTGACACATAATCAACAATATCCCTCTTTATGTTGTCCCAAAATGAGTGTCCCTTCAAATCTCTATACATCTTTGTGATACCAGGGTGTATAGAGAAGTTGGATCTATGAGCATCGTCCAAAAATTCAATTTTTAGACTTGGTATGTCAGGAACACAATGTCTCTTCCCAAATTACAAAATACCATCTCATATATGTAGTCGATCATTCTCCCATCAGTCACAACTTTAATTTTATTTTGAAACTCCTCCTCATCGGTCTGAGAAATTATTATCTTTTCTAGTAAAGATAGTTTGGACTCCATTTGAATAAGTGCTAATGTATCCCATTCCATGATTATTCCCATATACATATTTACTGGATCCATGAACATAGGATCCATTTAAACACTCAACTTGTTCATAACACCACGATCCTTTATGTTCAATGTGTCTTCAACATTATTTGTCTTCCCTGGTTGGTAGGGTATAGTGAAATCATATTCCTTGAGTAGCTACAACCATCATCTTTTCCTCATATTGAGTTAATTCTATGAGAAAATATACATTAATATCTTTTGATTAGTATATATCTCACATTTTTCACCATATAGATACTGTCTCCATATATTCATTGAAAATATTACAGCTTCTTACTCAAGATCATGAGTAGGATAGTTTTTTCATGATGTTTTAGTTGCCATGATGGATAGAAAATAACCATATCATTTGGCATAAGGACACAACCCGGTCCTTTATTGGATGCATCACAATAAATAACAAACTCATCACTCCCCGATGGTAGAGTCAAGATATGAGCATTGACTAATCTTCTCAAAAATTATTTAAAAACATTATTCAAACTCGTTTGTACAATCAAATTTGACCACCTTACATGTGAGATTGGTAAATGAGTTATCCAATAGGAAACAATTGTAGTTAGAACAATGATAATAACTCAGTAAACCAAAAAAATTGTGTACCTCGGTAATACTCATTAGTGCATTCAATACATATATTTGATTTTTCTTTGACGAATCAATAGATATTGCATCCTTAGTGACAATATGTCAAAGAAAAGATATCTCATGAAGCCATAATTCACACTTTCTATGATTCTCATATAATTCATGTATTCTATGAGTTTTTAGAATAGTGAGCATGTGATTTTAATGATCTTCATAGCTATTGTAGTATACCAAGATATCATCAATAAATACCACTACAAAGTCATCAAATATTACCTGAAAACCCTATTTCTTAGATCCATGGAGACATAGGGTGCATTAGTCAGTCCAAATGGCATTACTGTAAACTCATAATGCCCATACCTAGTACGAAATGCTATCTTCGATATGAAATCCTTCTTCACACACAACTGATGATATCCAGTTCAAAATTCATCCTTTGAAAAATATTGAGCTCCATGAAGTTGATCAAATAAATCATCAATGCAAGGTTTGTGATACACCTTCAATATTTTTATAGCACTGATCTCCCTATAGTCAATACACATCCTCGTAGATCCAATTTTTTTATTAACAAATAGAACAGTGGTACCCCGTGGAGAAATAATAGAGCGATTAAATCCATTATTACTCACTTTCTCTAGTTGTCTCTATAGCTACACTAATTCCACAGTGGCCATTATATAAGGGGTATTTTATATGGTCCTTGAACCAGGAATTAAATCAATGGAAAACAAATTTTTCATTCTAGAGGATGTCCATGTAAATCACCTGGAAACACATCAACATATTATTGCACAACATATATGTTCTCTCTTAGAAAAAATTATTTTCACACGCATAGTTATTTTATTATATTCCTCCCCAATAATTGAATTTAATAGGGAAATTTGGGGTGGATCAAGATAAGAATCAAATGGTGACCATTCTAGTTTAAATATAAGTTACCCCGTAACATCATCGAAAATAGAGCCCTCTTTTTTATTATAATAAATTTTAAAAT
Source organism: Viscum album (assembly GCA_963277665.1). Classification (NCBI taxonomy): domain Eukaryota; kingdom Viridiplantae; phylum Streptophyta; class Magnoliopsida; order Santalales; family Viscaceae; genus Viscum; species Viscum album. The sequence continues at coordinate 414,435,919 of OY728132.1, forward strand.
AATGGACTTAAATCCAATCCTTACCGAGGATTATATAAAATTCAATGATAGGTATGATGATGATATCAGTAGATAAATTATATTTATATGACTTAATAAGAACTGATTCCCAAACCATTGTTTCAATGATACTTCCCTTAAGAGTGTTGAATGACAAATCCCCTATTAAAAAAATTGGAAATATCTAATTATATTAGAAAACTGGGTAGATATGAAACAATGCGATGTTCCAGAGTCAACTAAATAATTTTCTAAATTTGAGGAAACCATTAAATTACTTTTCCCCACATCATTCGGAGCTTTAACCTCAGCAGTAGTGATCATATAGGTCTGGCCTTACTTCCTTGGCCTTTTCTGAGATTTGTTTCCTTAGAGCTTAGGACATTCATTTGCATGATTCCCCATTTCTCTATAATTTTATCATTTAAAATTGACAGCCTCTTTATTTCCCTTACAATCACTAGCATGGTGGCCTTTTTCACCATACTTGTAATAGAATCCCTTTCCCTTTAGGCATGTGTCGCGGTGTTTCTTCCCACATTTACAATAGGATGGAAATTAGAAATTTCCCCTCTTCCGATTAATTTTTTTTCCAGAGGGTTCAGTAGATCTTTTCTTTTGTTGCTTTGATTTAAATTTATAAGAATTAGAGAGTTCCATTTCTATCTATATAGCAGATGAGACAATATAGTTTTATGATAAGAAGTATTGTGAGACTAATGCTCGATGGAGAAATGGTGTTAACCCACCAAAGAATCGATTAACCATAATTTTTTGGGTTCATATATAATATGTTGAATGCCTTGATAACCTTTTCATTTTAGCCTCATTAATTGCGACATTATCCTCCTCCTTTTCCATCCGACACAGAAATTTTCTTTCTATATCTGCTCGATGGTTAGGAGGAAAATATTTTTCTACAAAAAGTTATTTAAACTCTTTCGATTCCATATTTTATACTTCATCATCCATATTTATATATTGAATTAATGACCACCATTGATCTACAACTCAAGTGAGGTGATAAAATTTCATGATTTTTTTCCAATTGCTACTCCCCAAAGAATGAAATTTTTTCTCTAAGAAACATTTCCATTACCAAGATAAAAAAGTATTTATAGTCCAATTGAATGTTGGTGGTTGTTTCATCATGAAGAAATATAACATTTTTCCTCCTCATTGGGGATCCGGGTGCTCCATATGGGTAAGGTTATTATTCATAACATGAGTTATTTATCACAGTATGGTTATAAGTTTCTCTACACCGGTTTCATCACTAGCTCCACTATAATTATTTTGAGTTGAAGTGAAATCCCTTCATGGATTATGCACATTGATAGAGTTTCGTTTCCTTCCACTAGGTGACATTTCTAAACAATGGCATACACTAGATTATTTATGAATCACAATACATAATTCAAAACTAGTAAAATACCTAACATAAATTGAACCGTTTATGAATATAATCCATAATCATGAAAAAAATTTCTCTTTTGGGGTGGTATTTTCTGATAAATCCTTTATAATTGTGTGTAAAGAAAATGAGAATTATTAAAAGAATATCCCCCGAGATTTTCGTATCCAAGTGTGTAGTAAGGCAAGTTTTCATGAACCAAGATACCCCAGTTCAAGCCTGAAACTCTTTTTCAGAGTTTTTACTCCTAGGTACTTCTATGCCAGAGCCACCTCTAGCTGCTCATATCCAGACAGGGAGGTATTTCATGGAAGATTCAGAAAATATATACATTAATAAAATTCAACGATATTCTTATATAATAATCCTCAATGTCTATATTAGGGCAATGTTCTCTAATCATTGTTTTTCTAAATATAGTTTCCAAATATTGTACTAAACTTCCTCGGATACCATATGTAATTTCCCTACCGTATATACCCATAGTCGGCGAATTATTATATAATATTGGCCTGATCACAAGAGATCAAGTCGCAAAAGACTGATTAGTATAGTATCCATGGAAGTAATAGATACATACATATGTTTTACATTACATCATGAAATAAAATGAGCAACATTGTATCCCATTTGAACATACTCATATCCTTTAGAATATACATATAGGTTAATCATAATATACTTCTTCACATCATGGGAAAATGAAAACATATGAAAGGGGTGAGAACAAATTCTTAGAAAGGATAACAATATAGCAGAAACAATCATAAATAAGCATAAACTTTTAATGCAATGTATAGGACTCAAACAAAATACTTTAAAGTTAAAATACATCATTATATTGAAATGATAAATCCAATAATTCCTTTTACTTATTCACATGGATATTATACTAGTCAAATAATCACATGTAATATCAATAGATAATTTCATAATGATGGAATGCATAATTTCTCACAACATAACCACATAGTCAAGGCCTTGTGCCACGATTAAAAATAAGATTTTTTCAAGGCCTTGTTCCAAGACACTAGTTAGTCTCATGAGACCTACAAATGAATCTAAGACCTATAGTGGGTTCCTCCCATACCATACTATGTCCAATGCATTCCTCATATGAAAAGGTTGAAATATAACTAAAATATTCATTTTAAAACTAGAATACGAAATGTTAATACTTAAACCATAAACCTTGAATAGTATAAAAATAACACATCCACGGTCAAACAAATCACAAAACCTTAAATAAAATATGGAAGATTGTATCATAATAAATCCACTTCAAACAAATGTAAAATCTATCAAAGTATATTGACATAGATGAAATAAAAAAAATTGATGGAAAACCCTATTTTTATTTTTGATCATTTAAAAGTCGCGTAATTATAAAACAAAACATTTATTTTGAAAATATTTCTATAATCCTGTAAGGGAATCTTTGAAGGTGTTATAATGGTGGAAAATAGACACACTGATCATATAATGGTGAAATCATTTTTTATTAAATTATAAAAGAACCACATACATAAATATGATATCATATATGATATTCTAATATTTTTTTGTTAATTATATATTTGTAGTATCATCGTTTTGGGTGTCAAATGATTCATTTTACTTTATATTTTTAGTCACATAAGTCATTTTTTTAATTTATATGATGTATTTGATCTATATATAGAATGGGATTAAGTACTAAAACATTATTTTTTAATCATAAAATGAAATTTATTTATCAATGGTTATGATGGGGAATGAATCACATTATTTTTGTGGCGACGAAAATCCATACGTATGCACGAGCGACAATACCATTATATTGATGGTGGATACATTATTAATTAGATAGTATATGGTATGTAAAGAATCATTAACATGTTATATTTATTATTTACATCAATTATAATCATTATTATACCCATAAAAATAATTATGGGTCAAATAACAAACTATACAACGACGTGTAGATGGTAATCCGTACGTATGCATGTTTGGTGACTTTTTCATTTATAGGATGGATAAAATAATGAATATGTTTGTACAATATTTATAATAAAATCACATTAGTTAGTATTTACTTTAGTTATTATATTTTATGGAATCAAAAAAGAAGGAAAAAATTGAATAAGAAAAGAACTTTTAATAGAGGGGATAAAATTATTACCACTTCTTTGGCTGCTTCGTTTTATTTGATCAAAAGGGATCTTTTGGTTGTATTTATGATCAATGTAAGGCCACTATGTTGAAGTGATGGTAGATGGGAGGTTATATTAGAATGGGTGGGCTGAGCCAAATGCCTTGGAGGTGTGATTGTGAGAAAAGAGGAAGTACCTTTTTATAAGAGAGATGAGGGTCACTTTACGAAAAGAATGAAATATTAATTTATTATATAATAATATTCGATTTATAATGGCTCGAAAAAAGATTTTTTTATAGGATAAGGTTGGTATGGGTCGGAAACCTTTCTACCAGTATGTTTTAGATAGGTTTAGGTCACCATATTATCCTTATATTTTATATTTAACTCATAGTTAAATAGTTGACCTTTTACGATGTACTCTAGTATTATTATAATAATTGGTTAATAAACATACTATAAAAAGGAAAGAGAACCCAAAGTGGTTAATTATTGACATATATATCCATATATAAGTCCTTTGGACTAAAATTATATTTTAAAGAAATATTATATCAATTAATAATATAGTATATGTTTTAAAAACTCATTTATGTCAATTTTATGAATATTTAGTATTTGGTTTTTGTGAAAGTAAAAAAACATGATTATATTGAAATTATTTTTTTAACTAAATCCTAAAATTTCATATTAACCTATAAAATTAGTGGAATGCATAAAATGTATGAATTTAAATTTATTTGGATATTTATATTATCATTTATTTTAACATTTCATTAAAAAGGTAATTACTACATCATCATTGTGTCATAAACAAATTATAATATTTAATTACTAAAAACTATAAATAAAATAATATTTTCTAGGTAATATTTTTATCTTTATGTTGAATATTTATTGTTGAATTTATCTTATGTATAACCCTATATTGAAATTGTTTATTTGAGAATATTTGAATTTATGAATTTTAACCCTTCTATAACTAATATAATAATAAATGACCTAATCTAATCCATGTGGATAAAAAAGAATCATATTTTATTCCTAAAGATTATGTTGGGTGAAAAACACTTATCCAATAGAAATAGGACATGTTTTAAGGTAATTATAATTTCAATTTTTCATTTATTTACCTTATTAACTTTAAACTAAGGTAAATAAAATTCAAAAGTTACTATTCAACTAAATTTATTTATATCTAATTAAACCGAATTTTAATTACTCATGGAAACTGTGCCTCTCAGATTTTCAAAATTCAATTAAAAATATGGTAAAATTATGTTTTATGCCAATTTTCTAATGTTCCTTGATGGTGGGTAAAAAACCATAAAAATTTATTAACATTTTATACACATAATTTTATTATAAAATGAATCCAATGGATTACATTGAACTAATCTAGGAATTATATATCTATTTTTAATTAAAATAAATTTAAATTAATACAATAATTATTTAAATAAAATGTCGGTTTTAAACAAGAATATAGTGTTTTTCACTAGTCATCCATAAATTGAAAGTATTTAGAAAAATACCAAAAAATCATCATATTCTAATTTTGATATTCTGAATCCAAAAATGATGTCCATTTTGAAAAAAAATTTCTAAAATTTCTAAAAGTGGGTATTACTATTTATTATAGCTAGTTTGATTGGTTGTGGTGTGCAAGAACTCAATATTGCGTACACGGCTAGTTATTTTATTATTCCAAGAGAAGATTACCATGGAAGCTTGCGATGTTATAGTATTATTAATTATTAATAAAAAATATCTACCATATACTCCATCAAATAAGATGTTTATGTATCACTCATGCGTAAAAGTGGATTATCTCTTCCATGTAGCTAAATAAATCATTTTCTATCACCATTTATCATTGATGTTTATATTAAAAAGTAAATGTTTTAAATTTTATTTATAATATAATAATTATTAAAGAGTTAAAATATAATATCTACCTTTTATATGCCAATCCTCTAGAAATTGATAACATCACTGATGCGTACATGCCGACCACCACCACCAAGATACAAAATTATTCATTTTTTGATTCCTATTTTCAAAGATGGTAACAAGGATTGATTTAATAAATAAAAATAATGTAATTATTTTTATTTAATGATTTAATATTATAATTATTTATTTTTTAACATCTTTCGAAAAATTAAAATAAAATTCTTTTATATGTGTGAAGAACCATCTTCAGGAATGATGCAATTCCTTTTTATATCTATTCCTTTTATGGAAAATTCCTAATATATATATATATATTATTAAAATATGAGATATTTATATCATTATTAAAATAATTTATATAAAAAAATAATGATCAAATTATAAGGGTCATAAATTCGAAAAGAAAATTCTCTTCAGAAATGAAATAGATAAAACTGGGAAATTATGATTTAAATATAGAATCATTTATAAATGGAAATTGATATGTTATAATTTGATCATGTATTATATTTTTAATATGTATGAGGTTTTTATATATAATTATTATAAATGTATATTTAATATAGATATGGTTATATTTCTTACACATCATGTTGGGATTGAGTTAATGTATTCTCATCTCACATTTATTTCTTTGAGACACATGCCATATTAAACAAATTTTTATTTCAGATTTTTTATATACATACAATGAATTTATTTCATTATGATTCTTATAGAAATTAGTTTTATATTTTGATATATCTATTTTTCTCTATTTCGTGGTGTTTTTATTTGAAAGTAATAAATATGGTAAGGGATATTTGTTTTAATATCATTTTAGTCACCAATATCTATGCTTTAATTCCCATTTTGTGAAATTATGTGATTATTTCTTAGAAAAACCCATTCTATTTATTATCCTCCAATATTTATATATAATTCAAATTTTCTTTCTATTATCCTCACATTAAGTGCTCAATAGACTAATATGATATTTTTAAATTTAAATGAATCTCGTTATCTCTTTGATGAATCATACATTTTTTCATATCAATGTTTAATAAAAATAATTTGAAAGATATTTTTATTATATTATATGTTTATTTATATTTATTTTTACTGATTTTTTACAACATTTTCATAAGGGAATCTTTTTTTATTTTCTGAATTTGGTTTTTTTGAATTTTTATTTAGAATTTGAAACGAATATTTTTTAAGATACATGAGATGAAAAAAGATTTTTCACCATCATGAATTCTCCATGTTTAAAGTTTACCTTAAATTTTTACAATATTATTTCCAATGGAATATTTTTTCCTTTGTATTTGTTATTTTTTTATATTTTAATATGTGATTTAAAAATGAAAATGGAATTTTTTTCATGAATTATTCAAGTGTTCATTCCAAATAATTTTTCATCTATAATTACATCATTTGATATTACTTATGATTTACTGGGTATATGATCCAATGATATCGTATTTAATATTTATATGAATGTTTCATGGTTTTGATAATTAAATATCGATTAAGATCATTTTATTTTTCATGATTTCGGTCGTGATGTTGATTTTTTTGATATTGTGGAAAACAAATGAAAAATTTTGATTAGGTGGAAATTGGGTCTACTATGACCCTCCAATGAATTGTGTAAATTCGTATATCCCATTAGATAAATACCTTATTCATGAACATGATTTCATGTTTACAATTTAATTCATGGTATAATTTTTTATGCCTATAACACTTTGTGTGGACAAAGTTTTCATCTGTCTATGTTTTTTAATGGACCTAGTTTCATGTCCATATGATTAAATGGGGTGTATGTTTCAAGTCCATAACATAATAATTGAACCTGTTTCTTTCTTTTTCATGTTATTAATGTTATAATATTTTGGATTACCAATATTCCTTTATCGATGTTGTTCTCTCATAGATAATGAATAATTAGTAATGACTGTACAATCTTATGGATATTGTATTTTACCATTAAAATGTTCCATACCCTAGATTACATTTTATATCCATAATTTATTGGATATGATATTTGTAAATTGTGATCCAGATCTTATACCCTTACACTTATGTTATGATTATGTATGATATTGATTGATATATTTTTTTACCCTTATTGAGTATCTAAGGTCACTATTTTCTATTTTTCCCTTCCCAAGGATAAGTTCAAATGATTAAAGTTGGGTATTCCTTGGAAGTGTTCTATGTGGTAAAAAATGATGTTATTTCGTGAAATAATAAGAATATATATATAGTCTCTAAAGACACTAAACCATTACAATAATGTCATGGTTTACAATTCTTTTTATTTAATATTCATCCTAAATGATATAATACTTATGAATTAAAATTTTTCTATTCATATATATATATTTTAAAAGGGATGATATGATTTGTCCCATCATGGTAATATGTTATATTTCATTCGAACATAATGATGGTGTGGTGAAAACACTGAGTGAGGTTAGGTGGGTTCCCTATTTAATGTAAAACTATTTTTAGCTAAGAGTGATATATTATAATTGTTAATTTTTTTTTTGTCCGATAACATTTTTGGTAGGATTTCTAGGGGATCTATCACAATTGAGAAAGGAACTTTGGGTAATTTGATATAATGATTAGTTTGGAAGACATATTTAAATAAGTTAAATACAACTCATATCATAGTTTCTGAAAAAAAACTATTATATGGAAAAGATAGATTATGAAAATGGTTCCATGGTCTTTAATGAAATGAGTTGATATTGGACATTAACTAAAATAACCTGTAATGAATGCCCCATTTCAAAAGTATGTGTTCTTGAAAAATAAAAAATGCATATTCTGTAAGGTCAATGTAGAATGTTTCAAAACTCCAAGAATATGTGAATTAAGATACATGGGCTCTATCTAGGATCAACTCCATGATAGAGGGAATTAAATTCATACCTCTATAGATGATTTCTAAAAAAAATTATATTAATATACAAAAAATTATGTTTGAAATACTAGAATTTTTTATGAATCAGAAATCCATTATTGAGAATCAAATAGATAAAATGTTGAGTACCCTTTGAATTATTAATGGGTTAGATTACTTTTTGAGAAACATTGTCTTCTTCTTTACCTATAATTTTTTTAAGACACACAACCAATATGGGAACCCTATTATAAAATGGATTAGATAAATGTATGAATATGAATATTTTGGATAGGGTGACAGGCATGCTATCACATTTGGGTTTACCTAATTCATTTTGGGTAAAAGTTTTTACAAATACAATGTACTTGATTAATCATTATGCAACTAGTTATATTGGTTTTAAAATGTATATTGAAATTTGGATCATAAGGATCCCATGTTTGGGAAACCTTAGATTCATTTATTACAGTAGTTATGCAGAAGTTGAATAGATTCTATAAAACCTAGATTGGTTAGGTGTGTGTTTGGGGGATTTGATATTGGTTATAGGGGTTATAAGTTGTGGTATGATAGACATGGTTTCTGTAAGAACCCTATTCTTCATTGAGGTATAGATTATTTAATTAACAATAAATTTTATTTTAATATTTTAATTTTGGACTAATTTGATTGCCTATTGAGGTCAGGGAGGTACCATGGGTTTCTAAAGATGGATTGAATCACAAAACCCATTGTTTGGGGTGAAAATTGATATGTGTATGGTTAGTAGAAACTGTTCAGAGAAGTCTACAAGGTTATTCCTTACCATGATAAACAAGATAATGGGTCTCTATAGGACGCACAAATTGTTACGTGAGTAAACTATGTAGTGTGCCCCTTTCTACAAAAAAGGAGCATGAATGGTGTATAGTTTGAAACCCATGTAGCCAAATTGTGAAACCCTATATTTTGGGTTAATTTTTTATTTTAACCATAATTAAACATATTCCTTCCCAAATTATCTCATACTTCATATGTTGGACATCACCACCTGAATGAAAGCTCCTTTTGGAAACTATTTTTGGAAAAAATAGATCATCTCCATTTAATAACAGAATTGAAAATCGTCTGAGTCATTGGATCTAAATCAATGGGTTCTCTATAACATTTTAGTGATTTTTTATTTGGTTTTGTATCAACTATGCTATTTAGGTGTTATATAATTTCCCCTATTCCTAGATTATTCTTTTGTTCTTCGATTTTATCCTAATCTGAGTTGAATTATGAGTTGATACTAGATAACCTATCCACTACAATCCTATAATAGGTAGTATCAAACATTTAATTCAACATCGAGTGTTTATATATGCTTCTTTGTCACACATAATAATTCTTGGAGAAACACCCTTGAAAAAAAGTTTAATAGTGGAATTGATTTTATAGGAATATCCTATCCACATAATGAGGCCCATTGATAAATGATAATGGTTATGTACCTTGAATTAATACCACACTTTTGGTGAGTTTTTTAGCTATTTCGATCCTGATGGGTGGTATATTAAGTTTTAATACATTTGAGTCTTTAACTTTACCCCATTCTTGGGATGTAAAAAGTGAATTTAATTATTATTTGGATGGAAATTTTAGTTGATGATTTGAATTGTGAATTAAAATGTAACAAGAATTGTAATAATAATTGTAATTTTATTGATAAATAGGAAGGGTTGAAGTGACCATGAATTTTGGACGTTGTCTTATTATGTATTTTTTAAAACATTTTATGCTTGTTGTACTTAAATCACTACCTAATTAATTGATAGAAAATCCTTCTCTGATTAACCCATGAATTGTGTAAACTTTTGAGGTGAGTTTGAAATTGAATGTTATTGGTATTGTACATAACATATTTTAAATGAAATTGGTCAAATTTTATTGAATTATATAAATGATTAAATGAATTGGGGAAAATTTGATAATATAATGAATCCCAGGGATATACTCAAATAGAAGGTACCTTACCTATTTCCAAGTGATATTTGGATACACTACTGGTCGTCCAAAGATAGAAATACAGTATTGGTGATTTTATACCTATGTGACACATGGAATTCTTATGGTTTTCTAAGTACATACTCAGAGAGGTCATAATATATATTCCAGAGTGATACTTGAACTAATTATGGACTTCCAAGGATATACTCCAAGATGATATGATCATATATTCCATGGGTGATTCTTGGTCTCCCTTAGTAGACTGCCAAGGATGGACTCGTGTGGCGGGGATGTTATACCACACCAAGAGTGATACCTGAGTTCTTGTGAGGACCACCATGGACAATCCTATAGGGTGTTGTTTTATATAATACATTGTTAAATACTTGGATTCCAAAATAGGAATTCCGTGGAAAGGATTAGGTTCATAAATATATAATAAATTAAATTGTTTATATGATGCGTCGTCCATGAAAAAATATAAGTTTGTTTTTGGTCTTTGTCTTACAATTTATGGATGACCTATTTAGGAATATTTTTAGAATTTCACTATAGGGGATGCTTGGCTACACAGTAGGTCAAGATATATATTAATGAAATGAGACAGTTTAAGAAATTGAATTCTTTTATAAATGCCAGAGAACTGATTGTTAATTTAGATATTTTCATTCTTAATGAGATTGATGAAATCATTTTTTTATAAAATGTGAACATGGACATTATAGGTTGTTGACATTCAGAACATCCTTTAATATTACATTACTTCTTTTACATTGTTGTCATTATATAATCATTGACTAGATAAAAAGTATATTTGGATTGTTAGCTTCTGGGATTTACACTCACAAACTATTATATATTCAAATGTTTACATAAATATACTATATGATTTCAGGTATGGTTAATGGAAAGCTCAAAACTAGAGGTTCGTGATTGTGGTTTTGGAGTAGGGGAGCGTATGAACAAGCTGAGGCTCAAAATTCTAGATGGATAGTTTTGGAATTTTTGAACATTTTATAACTCTATTTTATTATAATACAATGTATACATGTTTTTGAATTTTTGTATATACATGTATCATCATCTATATATGAGATCACTTCTAGTCTTATTTATCTATTACATCTATTTATCTATTTTATGATTGATGTTACTACTTCCGATAATTATATGATATTATAATTATAATATAATAAAATTTATTAGGATTGAATAGGTTCCCGTTAGACATGACCTATTCCCTCACTTATAGTCGATAACCTCTGATATTTGGGGAGATACACTTGAGAATATGTGGACAACTGGGAATGTGGAACATTTCAGGGGAATCCTGGTCCGAGATGTTACAAAGTGGCATTAGAGGGTATCTTTATTATGTTTGATTTATTATTTATGGTAAATCGAAATGTATTGTAAGGAAATAGAATTTGATAATGAGGTGTGATTGGGAATATATAAACCATGTCAAGGAAAATTTTCAATTGCATCGAATGAAATTTAAATTTCCTATATTTTTACTGTTAAAATTGATTTGATTCCACAATTCGGTGAGGTAACTTAATTTTGATGTTATTATTGTTAAGTTAATGGGTTCTATTTTTTGTAACCTAATGAAAAGTGGTTATACCATCTCATGCATGAATTTAAGAACATTATGGGAATCAAATTCCCTGCATGATTCCATACCATTATGGATGCATTGCTTATTACATGTTGTTCGGATAGGGGTGGTGATTTATATATTTTTTTATGATATGTAACCCATTATGAGTAATGGGGTGAATTAGGAGGGTTTGAAATTTTCATTCATGAGGAGTTTGGGTCCACATGGGCTGGATTTTGTTGAACCATTGGTTAAAACTCCAGGAAATGAATTTCTATGTGAATTTTAATGAATTTATGAAATAAAAATTGTAATAAAATGGAAACTGAAATTTCTTATAGCATATACCATGAGTGAGTCCCAACCATTGTTGTGGGAATTAGATAGTGTCTCTTGATTTCCTCATGGACTAGTATTTCTCCTAGACTAGACTATATGAGTATTAAGAGGGATGTGTTCTTATATAGGAAGTCTTATACAAATCTTGTTTAAATATCTTCACTTTTGAGCTACAAAATTTTGTAATATTCATCATCTAATGTGTTCTCTTGGCATTTGTAGTGGTATACTGGTGTGATTTTTTTTAGTATTATTCATGGAGGGTGGAAATGACCACTCTCTAGAGGTGGTGGGATATAGGGTACTAGTGGATCCAATGGTCGTTCCTACTGAGAAAATAGTTTTTGTATTAGACATAATTTATGATGGAATGTTCTGTGATTGGTTCTTTCTATTTATGGAGACCATTTAGGAAGCACCACGAATTGCCCCTAAATGGGAGGGTTGATGCATGATTTTCAGTAGTATCATCCACCCTTGTTTTTGGGTGATGGTGGATCAAAGGACATGGGGTCTTGTATAGAGGCCATGAAATCTATATTTTGGAATTCCTCCGTAGAGGAGCATAATGCTCACTGTGTATATATAGTGTGATTTGGTCTAGAGTTAGTGGGATGTTATAACTCATATGGATCGTCATCAAAATATAGATTGGATGTATTTTCATAATACCCTTTACAAGTTATTTTATATCGATATGTTGAGGGCAGATATATCCATCCAATTCTTGCACCTAGACTAGGGTGTGTAATCAGTTATGGAATGTTTAGACCACTTAAATTATCTTTAACACTACACACCTATTCTGATGGATGTTGCATTATCTAATGATAAGAGATTTGAGGATGGTCTCATGTGTGACTTAAAAAAATAATTGAATGTATTTGGGATGAATACTATTTATAAAATAGAAAATCAAGTGATTTTCAAAGAGCATAACTAGAGAGAGGCTATAGGTGTGAGCTATGGTGGTTTGACATCTAGATCTTTTAATCCATCAACCCATAGTAGGAATCATCATTTGGAGCTTCCAAATGGTGATATTACCATTCAAATACCATTATAATGTATCCAGTTGTAGTGCTTCCATTATGGTAGATTGGGAAATTTGAAGACATATTGTACATGGGACCTGGTCAAGTGCTGATCATGTTGTAAGATTGTCCATCTACCTCAATTCTATACAAATTTTCCTCTGAAATCCAATGAGAGAGGGTCTACACCGACTCCACATTTAGAAGTAGGTTTATAATATTATTTTATTGTAGAGAGATGGAGTACATATTTTTGATCAGGCAGAGGTGGGGATCATAGTCATGGTAGTTAGACCCCAGATTTGTTTCAAAAACAGAATGAATCTACTAAGGATAACTAGAAAGTATCATAGGGATGAAGATCCTGCCATAAATACATTGTGAAACTGACTATTGAGGAGAATAATATAAGACCTTATACTCTGAGAGAAACTTTTCTAGTATCATATAGTATTGAATATTCACATTTCGATATAGGTAATTGTCATATCTTTTTATTTATTTCTGTTCTAAAGAGCGGTGGGAACATTGTTCATACTTTTGATGGTTTTATGTTGCTTGACATTCAATTGGGGATTATAATAGAAGATGTATGTTATTTTAAAAGGTTTCCCCTTTTTATTGGTAGGTTTCACTTTATATAGGACCTCTTTTTCTATGAGATGATAGGTTTTAGCATTTTTTTAGGATGGACCGGTTGGTTTCCATTCATATTCTCGTGATTTCTATCATTGAAGGGAGACCAAAGGGTGGAGTAATTATTCACCAGGGTGAATCAGAAGTCCACGTGAGTCAAGATGGACCAAATAATTGTAGGATTTTTAGTAGAAAATCACATATTATGAGTTTATATTTCAATGATCATGGATTTTGTAAGATTAAATTCTCCCCAGTGGTTGATAATTTTATGAACGTTTTCTCAGATGAATTTTCATGATTTATTCCAATGAGAGAAGTAGAGTTCTATTTGGGGCTTGTTCCCTAATTTTTACTTGTATCAACTCCTCCTTAAGGGATGGATAATACTACAATTCAAGATACCAAGTTAAATATAGAGGATTTATATAAAATTGGATTTATGTAACCTAATATATCATTGTGGGGTTATCCCGTACTTTTTCTGAAAAAGGTGGATGCACCCCTTTGTCTATGAGTTGATTATGGAAAATTGAACTGACTAACGGTTAAGAACCGGTATTCTATTCTCTGAAATTATGATCATTTTAACCATTTTTTAGGATCATAAATATTATCAAAAATTTATATGAGATCTGGAATTCATCAGGCAAGTGTTTGGCCTTCAAACATACCTTGCACATCCTTCTATAGTATGTATGGTCTATATGAGTATTTGGTCTTGTCGTTCTATCTCATGAACATAATATAAGTCTTCATGGCACTGAAGAAATCAGTTTTCAATCCTTATATATATTATATTATCATGGTATTCATGGTTGATATCTTGTTGTATTTTAACATTCGACATGACTATGCCAAACACGTAGAGATCATATTGGATACACTAAGGGAGAATAATTTATGTGCTAATATCACAAATTTAAATTTATTAATATATCAGATTCACTTTTTTAGTCACATTATTTTAGAGATATGAGTATCAGTTAAACCAGAGAATGTGTGAGATGTGGTTTTATGGGAAAATCCCAAGAAAGTTTTTGTGGTATGGAGTTACATGGGGATATCTGGTTACTACTTTCATTTCAGATAGGAAATATCATGCATTTATGTTCCACATATAATATTGAATAAGAAGGGTGATATGTTTTTAGGGTCAGATTCACATGATATGAACATTTATAATTTTAAAGGGAGATCAACTTCAACACCCACACTTATATTTCCAGACCAAGGAAAGAATTACCCCATATACTAAGATGCATCAGGAATCCGTCTACGAGAAGTTCTTATAAAGAGGATAAAGTTGTGGAATATGGGGAAAGTTATTTAATGTCACATGAGTGGAATTATTTGATTCCCAATCAAAAGATATCTGTGGTTGTTCAGGTATTGCACTTTTGGAGACATTTCTCCATTGGAGGGTTTTTTTTGGTGTACACAGACGAAAAATGCCTCATGTATATATTTTAATATTTTGATATGAGTCTAAGGTAACAGAGGTGTATTGAATTCCTAATGGCTTTAAACATTGAGCATTTTTACACTCTTGGTAATGGAAATTCATTAAACAATTATCTGAGCCAGAGGACTTAAATACATATGGTTCAGAAGGCCAACACTGATTGAAAGATCATGTCTTTTCTCTATGATATTCACTTGGTGGTACATGATATTCAGGGAAAAAATATCATTATTTCTTAGATATAACCTATACTATACTAGACATAGTTAGAATAATTAAGCTATCAGATAATCAGATACTAGTCTTACAAGAGAGTGTGGAAGGCGATGACCCTCCTCTTGGCTGAACCATAGGTGAAGATGAAATTCTCTATATTAATAGGCGCATACTAGTTTAAAATTATTACCATGTGGAGGAGAAGTGAGACTCTCATGCTTTAGTTTGGGAAGTGAACCCCAACATCAACAAGATGAATCAGGATTTATATCACCAATACTACTACTAATGTTTGAAAAGGAATATAGATTGTCTTTTCATGATATGTTCCACCTGTCAGTAGGTGAAGGTGGAACACCAGCAACCAGATGGAATTTTACAACAATTACCTAGAATTGAGGGGAAGTGGGTTGATTTAGTGATAGATTTCATGATAGTTTTACCAAGGTCAGCACAAGGTAATTAAGATGTTTGGGTTTTGGTTGGAAGGCTCACGACTGTTTCTCATTTCTTACTAATCATAGAATCCTTCGGTCTCTATGATCTTGTGAGGTTATGTATCATTGAGATATTTTGACTTCACATGATCTCAAGCACTATGATTTCAAAATTGGAAGAATAATATACATCATGATCCCATAAAAGGTTATAGAGGGAACTGTGTACATAGGTTCTTATGATCACAACATACCACCCTTAGAACATTATATAGTAAGAGAATATGATATATTTTATTGGGGACATGTTGTGGGCATGTGTCTTGGATTTCGTTGGATCCTGGGAGAGGCATGTATGAAAAGTTGATTTCTCCTATAACTATAAATTTTTGGATAACATACAGTAGGTTCCTTATGAAAATTTGTACAATAATCCATTCCAATGAAACATGAGTTGGTTCGAAAAAGGAGATGTATCTATTCTTGGACCTAGTCATGTTAAGGAGACTATAAAGTTGGTGTAATTGATTAAAAAGAGGATGAATACTATAAATTATTGTTAGATTACTTGCGTGGAAGTCCATATATTACCTCTAGACATCCTGGTCAGGGATCAAGACATATTAAGTGTTTCACCAAGGCTAGGAAAAGGAGGATCATGTGATATGGTAAGGGTTCACCATGGTACATTGAGCTCTTCGATATTCTGGAGAGAGTTAGTCTGATAACCAATCAGTTGCAGTTACCTCATAGGTACTAATTATTGCATGAAATTATCTATTTATCTCAATTGAGACGTTTCTATTCAGACGTGACTCATTCTTTTCATCTTAAGGAGATTGAGTTAAAGGTAGATGTATCCTTTGAGGAACATCTAATACATATTGTGGAGTGTATCCTAAAGGTTAAATGAGGTATATTAGTTAAATTTTTATGAGTTTTGTGAAAAAATGACCGATTAAAGAGTGATACATATGAGGGGAAGGATTATGTATGATCATGGTGTTTAAAAATATTATCTTAAAATCTTGAATACTTCTAATAAGGAAATTCAGGGTAAAATTGATTTTGGCGGGGGGAGTTTTTTAGAACCTAGTTCATCATTTCAGTATGAATTATTTGATTTTCATCATATATGAGTTTATTGTTTAAATGTTTTCTAATTTGATTTCCTATTGTGGTCATGGATGGATAAGGTGTTTCTGAGGGTGCTTTGGAGCCTAAATCTAAAACATAGTGGAGAAAGTGGCTTGCCTCATTATTAATAAGAACCACATGGATACAGCCAAATATTTACTTCTAATTATGATAAGATATGAAATGAGAGGCTACATGAAGCACATTATGATAAACTATGTTATATGGGGTGAACTATCATGTGATAATATGTACAGTTTTGATAGTGATGTTTTAGACAGCATTAGCATGGTTAGAAAAATAGTGTGAGGAAACCATAGAGTGTTCTCATTTTATACAAGAAATGGTGTATGGTTGGTGCAGAGTTTGGGAATCCATATAGCCAAAACATATGACCATATAATTTGGGTGATTTTTAATTTTCCCCTAATTAAATATATTTCAACCCAAATTATATCATTCTTAATATGTTTGATGACCCTTCCTTTTAGAGATATCCCCTTGATGAATATTCATAGAATCAAGAGATTCTCACAATCTGATACCAAAAATGAGTGTCGTTAGTCGAAATTTGATATACATATGAAAGTTCTCAATTACTTTCATTCATTCCTCATTTTATTTGGTATCTTATATGATATTTATATAGAAGATAATTTTCCATATTTATAAGTTCATAACCCATTCGTAATTTTTATATTGATCTGAGTTGAATCGGAAGATGATATTGGATAAAATATCCACTATAGACCTACCATTTGTGGCCTTACTCATTTAATTTATAACCTAATATTTATATATATTGTCATGCCACAAGCCCAAATTCTTAGAGCGATTCCCTTAAAATAGAATTTTATGAAGGAAGTTAATTTATTGGAATATCCTATGCATATAATAAGGCATGTTGATAAATGTTAATAGTTAAGAACCATGAATTGATACCACCCCTTTGTGTGGGAGATATTTTAAACTAGACCCACATGGATTATTATTGAGTTTGGATATGTTTTTTGGGTACCTGATAAGAGTATTTGATTCATAAATTTTAGAGTGTTTTACTATTTTAATTTTGTATTTAAATGAATAATATTTCAAATTATGGAACATATAGACTTTTTATTTTTTTTATGAATGAAAAAAAATTATTTATGAAAATTTAATAAAAAGAGGAAAGTATATGTGGTTAAAGACAGTCCACTCCATGAGTGAAGTGAAGCAAAATGACACCTGATTTTTGAGAAATAAGTTGATCTTGCAAACTAAAGTATGATAGTTTCATGATGTGTAATGTAATTACACATCATAGTTTTCAAAGGAATTGGTCTCACATGACATTTTTTGACACTATTATATGATATGAAATACCATCACTTGTCATGTAACTACACTACATGACATGAATTTTTTCAAGACATGTTTTTTGAAGAGAAAGTTGAAATTCACGATTCCTTCTCATGGAATGAAATTTGAGAGATAACATGATGTTAATGTTTGTTACACATCACATAATTTCGTATGCATATACAACTAAATGTGATATAGACAAGGGTGTAATGGTATTTCTTATAAAAATATCCCCTCGACTGCACCTTGAGAGGAGTTGGGGTATTAGATGGAGTTTTAGCGACACCGACAAAGCACTGCATGCACATGGTGGCACCATTGAGACCTTCTTTGTCATCGTTCTTTTCCACCATTCTTCTTTTGGAACCCATTCATCTTGTTATCATCATTACTCACATGAGTGCATAGTTTATTTTGTTTTGGGTGAGGAAATGGTGTGGTGAGAGGATGTTTAGGTATTATATAAATTTTATTATTCATGTTTTGGATTGCTGCAACACCTTTTATTCAATTAAATTCTATTTATTTTTGTAATTGGATGGCTAATTCTTATTATATCATTGTGGTTATTTTATTTTCATAAATTAATCTCCATAGTTTTTTTATCAATATTATGAAATCTAGTTTGGTTATATTTAAATAAGGGTTTGGGTTTGTTGTATTTAAAATTACATTTAGTAGATAGACATTTCAATGGTGCAATAATATAATTTGGGTAGGGTACCCAGATCAAGGATCCTTGTAGACAGAATATTAAAACCAAACATGAATAATCCCATATCATTAATTTCCCAATAAAAAAATTAAAAATTACGAAACATGGCATTCCTCTCCCAATATAATGACACAAACAATATTGCTTACAATTTTTTATCATTTCCAATCAAATCAAATAATTTTCATTTCAATTTCATTAATTAATTTAGAACATACTATCTATCCGTATGGGTTTGACACTCAGATATTCTTGATAAAACATTTGGTTAGGTTTTATTGGTTCAATAAATTAATAAATTTGTGTAGCCTTGTAGGAATTAACAACACTTTATGGGTTTGAAATTTTTATCACTATTTATTTTGACTATTTCAACTATGTAAAAGTTAATTAAGATTCTTTATAATTTTATTAATTCAATTAATTTTTATATATATGATCTTATTATGTTGTTTTATCAGGTACCAATCAAATTAAAAAGTACTCCACTCAAGTGGAAGAAAAAAATAAAAATATTGCATTCAACTCAGAGTTGAAAATTACATTATGCAAGAAAAGAAAAGAGCAGGATGAGACCGAGAGAGAAAATGATATATTGATAGGTAGAGGAAAATTTGAAGGAGCTTTCCATTATTTGTGATAGAGATATAGACCACACATTCAAGGATGAAATCCAGGGGTAAAAACTGATCAATCATGGATGACCCTAAAATATGAGATTCAATTCGAGAGTTATAACACACCCCATCAGTACTCATAATTTTCAGATCAAGAAAACAACCATTCAAGTGATCACACACTCAAAAAAAATTGCTGGGCAACCTCATGATGAACTAGACTCACACATCAGATGTTACATAGAAATTTGTGGCACGTTTCAATTTTAAAACATCGCAAATGATTATATAAAAAAATTATTGTTCTAATTTTCATTGAAGGAAAAATAATGGGTGTGTATCCAAAAGACTTCCACCATATTCAATCACCAATTGAGAGGCTCTAGTAGTATTGTTTCTAATATGGTACTTCCCACACTCGAATTCAATGGATTTGTGGGTATATAATTTAATTTTTTTTCAATTAAATAATTAGTCTTTATATAGTCATTGTAATATGTTTAATGGATTAATAATATGATTTCACCATCATTGAATCAGAATATGGTTATAAATAAAAAATTATATAATATATTATATGAGGGAAATTGTTTGACAGTTGATGTTGCAATATGAGGTTTGCTTGTATGTTAAACACCAGAGGAGATCTATTTGTTTCTAGATGAGATGTCAAAAAATAGCTTTCAAGGGAAACCACAAGAACGGTAAACACAAAGAGTGCACGTGGAAGATAACAATTTTGTTTCACCCAAATGAATGTCTTGTCACGGAAACATGATGTAATGATGGCCAACCCAAATCCCAAGGGTGTGTACTATGAAGATATAATTTATTAAATTATTATAATAAAAATTATAAGTAGGTATAGAGGCTAAAACAACCACAACTATAGAAACAAATCATGTCTAAGGATTGCATACGAGGGAAAAGTGTTTTCAGCCTCATCGCCATGTGCCAACACTTACCAGAATGTCAAATCCCATAGGAGACCCTTGAAACATCTATGACCACCAAAAAAGGTACATTTATTTAATAGAAATAGTATTATATATATAATAGAAATATAATTGTATAATAGAAAAATTTCTCAAAAAACCCAATAGGAAACAATGAAGAATTTATAATTTCATGTCGGTCAGATTTTCAAAAAACATTGAGAAAGGCAAAGAGGAGAGATCCTAGGATTCCTAGAACAAAATTGTGATATAGATTCCATTCTACATAGAAGTGGAAGGACGGCACAAGGGACAAGAATATAATTTTAAGGAAATAATATACAACCAATTGAAACAAGTAAATAAAATAATAGAGAAGTTGATGATCATAGTGAAGAAGAAGCACCAACTCCATACCAACCACAACTACAATATATGAATCAGGATTTTATGGTGAAAATTGATGAGAAAAAAATATTTTGTGATTTTTAGAAAGATACATATCAATATCCAATTTTATAAGGAAATTAAAAAAAATTCTGTCTATGAAATTTTCCTAAAGGAGTTGTTAAAAACCCAAAAGATACTTGAATAATTTTCCACCATTCCTATAGTAGGAGAAAGAAATGTTGTTATACCAACATCTTACCAAAGTAGAATAGTAATCCAAGTAGTTTTTACTTTCGGATAACTATTGGTACTGATGAGTTTGGTAGTGTTTTATGTGATTGATGTTCCATTGTAAATATAATGTCATATGAAACATTAATAAGCCTAGGATTGAGAGAGATGCATCTGACTCGAGTCACGATTCAACGAGATGAAACAAAAGTGATACATCATGACATTTTACTTGAATATGTCACCATCAAAGTAGTAAAATTCTATTTTCTAGGCGATTTTCTATTGATGGTCATAGATGGAGAGAAGATACCAATAATATTGGGAAGACTATTCTATGTTGTAGGATGTGAACTAGTTGATGTTCACAATGGAGAGTAGTGTTTATGAGTTTTAGGATTAGTATAGAAGAATGAATTCCACCAGGTGATGTAGATGTTACCAAAAACATTTTATTACTATTCAAGAGATTTTTTTTTGAGAATTTGTTCAACAAAGGGATATTGAAATTAGTTTCAGTGAATGGATGAGGACCTATCTAAAATGAGGATTCATGGATTTGACATTTCATTGATCCATATCTATTACCCCTTTTCCCATTAATATCCACGTAGTGCTAAAGATTGTATGGTCAATCCAATGGTGGTAAAAAAAGTGCTTCAAGGAAGAAACTCTATTTGTCAATATTTTACATTGTTTATTTTATAAGAGAAATCAATCATCTATAAATATTTTTAATTTTATTTTTATAGATACTGATTTGATTAGTGTAATTTTAATTATAAGACCCTTAAAAGTGAAATAAGGGAGAATTAAGTAGCAAGAGAAGAAGTAGTAGAAAAGTTTACACCATGAAGGGAATATACATGACATTAAAATATATAGGTAGAACCTATAAAAACCATTTTTGAAGCTTAAATTGCATGGGGAGAATGTTTATCAATTCAATATACTTCTATTTTATTCCGTTCATTTTAATTATTTTAGATATTTAATTTTCAATTTAATGACCAAATTTTATTCATTCATCACATAAATGAACTGAGAGACCTAAAAATACCGAGGATTATTACCATTAAATGAATTTATACTTCATTATCAACAAATTATATTAATGAAAAAGTTAAAAATAGTTAGTAGAGATACGTACCTGGATTAGGATTTGAAAAATCATGATTTGAGGAGCATGTTTATCCTATTAAATTAAATATGTATAACATACAAACCATGTTTGGAATTTCAGATATTATTATTATCTAATTTAATTATTTTCATTCATTTTAATGAGTTGTTTTTCAAACGATTCATCTCATTAAAATAAAATCCACTATGATCATATTTTCTTTATTTATTTTTCATATTTCTTGAGAATACTATGTCTGATTTATTCTAGAATGTCTTACGCATTTTTTTGAAGTTATAACTGAACATAATAACTTTAAAATGATTTTGGAATTATTTTTCTTATCCTTTATCTCTACACGCACATTGAATTAATCCATTTTAAGCCTATAGAATCCATGAAAGTGTTTTTTAGGAAATGAACTATGTTACTAGCCTATCTTATGCATTCATTCTTTCCATCAATTTTTTTTCATGAAATATAAAATAGTAAGTACGTGGAAAGAACTTAATAGAGTGTACCATGATATACATCATTGTGGATAATTTGTTGGGGTGATTTTTAATTATTACATAGTATAGTCCATGTATCTTATATTTTATTTTATTAATTACATTTATTTAAAAAAATTAAAAAAAGGGAAAAAAACTGGGTTGTGTTTTGGGAGGATAAAAAAGCCCAATTTTTCATACCAAAAAACTTTTTATCATATGTAGTTAAGTGATAGATATTTGATTTTTCCGATGTATGAAATTAATAAAAAGAAAAAATAGAAGAAATAATAAGGGAAAGATAGGTTTATTCCATCATTGTAATTACATGTATCATTTTCCCACAGTGAGATTTTTTGGGGGGAATAGAGATATGATGTTATTAAGGGGATATTTTTATTTTTCTTATCCTTTGATATCATGAAAAATAATTACTGTCAATCCTTCTTTTAAACTCTTAATTTTTACATCATTTACCAACCTATCCTAAAACCTCAGAGTTAGTCAATCCTTATCATCAAATCCTATAACACTCCTGGAGTTTGTGAATTAGTTTTTAGAATTGATTTATATATTTTATATTTTTCATTTCATGTCGCATTGGAACCGTATATATATATATATAAATTAAAAAACTAATTCAAACATTCAATTCACATTACACAAACAAGGATTCCAATAGATGCAATACCGACTTGGCATGAACTACATTCAATAAGGACTTGGTTTGTGCTAAAAGCAACACTGAGTTGGTGTATATTACATGCAAAACATAAGTTTCTACAAAACATCATTTTACTGTTGTAATTATTTAAATGAGATAATGATAACTTATCTATTAAACATAGTTATATGAGAATTAACAACTAATTTTCAAATATTATGAATAATTTTTTTAGATATATTAAAAAATTGGTAATGAAAGATATGATTATTGGTATATTCATTTTATGTTTAAAATGCAGTTTTCACAAATTAACCTCTTTATATAACATAAACAAATTGAGTTAAATTTATAAATATATTTTGGAAAAATAAACGTAATTTTTTAATTTATAACATTGAAATTACCTTACGGTGACTTTTCATGTATTTTATAAGAATCCTCATTTTTTATGAATATTGGAAAATAATGCTTTTTTAGTTAAGAACTACATTTTCATTTAAATAATTATTCATGTTAAATTATATTATAATTTTTGTAATTGTAAAATTATATCAATTATAAATATATTAATTCTATATAAGTCACCATAATTAATTTGACATTGAAATTGAATATTAAATCTTAATAAACATTTGAAATTCTTTATAATTTAAACACCTATAATTTCGTCTCGTCTATAGGTGTGGAATTAATCATAATTTTTATGATTCTATGAATTAAAATTTTAAAAATATACTAGCACCATATTAATAATTATAATATTTTAATTTCAATTAGGTCATTTTTTTACCAAAATCATTAGTAAATGTGATTAGAATTAATCACAATAGTTAGGGTTATGTTAAGATTAATTGGGGATGAAACCATAATCTTAGGAGCCCAAATGTCTGAGAAACATATCTAAATCCCATTTTATATCCACATTTATTAAATTAACCTTCAATTATTGATTCATGATGGTTTGGTATGAATCTGTGTAGGTAAGAACATGTGTACACCTAACATGTTTTAAGAATTGCCAATTGAATCTTTTCCTTTACCTATAAAAGGCCACTACCTGTCCAACATCCCAAACATATAAAACCTTATTGGAATAGAAAATATTGCCCCTATACACTTTCAAACATTCCTCTCATCTTTTTTTATCTTCCCTTGGGAATAAGGCGATCCAAGGTAACCATTTGGCAGAAACCCAAAAGGATTTTCTTGATTAAGATGCAATGCCTTCTCTCAATTCCTTCCTTTTAATTACCTTCTCTACCTCCTAAATAGTTTTTATTCTGTGAATTTATAACAAAACCGATATCATCTATATACTGGGATTTTTTTTGCGAACAATTTTACCTACAATTACACACACCTCCATCAAATCCATAACGAACATATTGTTTATATATTTTGAGAAATACCCCCTCCCTAAATGCGGATTGTTCAATTATCCTTTCCTTCTCTCAAGGTGTACATTATGATGGAAAGACTATTTATATATGTAATTTATTATATTTTTTATTCTCTAATATTATTTATTCCCTTTACAACACATATCATTTTAATATTGATTTGGCGTTAATACACTAATTTCGTTTGAAGAAGTGTAGACCACTAGCCGCTCAAAGAGATGTGATCTGTTCACACAATACATTGAATGTATTGCGTAAATATTTATATATATATATAATATGATATAAAAAATATAAAATAATAATGATATATATATATTAATATGTGTACATGTATTTTTTTACATTCTTTATTTCAATACAACAATTAAACAGAAATAGCGTTCATGTGTATGTATGACCTACTGTCCCAAGGAATGACGTATTTTGTTTAATAATTACATATTATAATGATTTTTATAATAAAAATAAAATGTATATACATGATATTTATATAAATTTTTATATTATAGAATCATTATATAACTATAAGGACAAACAATATAACAAATTAAGATACATACAAAAAGAAAGTGTAAATTACCCAATGTGAAACCTTAAAATAGTTTGGTCAACATGTGGGATATATAATGTCATGATCAAACCATATATGGTATTAGATATTAAAATTTGGTTAGTAAATTTTTTTTAATAAATTTATATTTCTTATCGAGTTGGTTTTAGTAAGTATGACGAGATTCAGGACACAAGGTAGGGGGATTTTAGCACAACTTTTATTTCCATGAGATACATCTTATGTTCGCCACCCATTCACATTGTATAATTTATTTAATTCAAATGATTGGATTAAATGTATATTGTAACTAAATTTATGGGTACTCACATATTCATTTTATGATATTTATTAATGGGTTATAAGATCAAAAATTTACCAAATCAGTGAACTAGTGTTGTCTTGATTTTCCATCATTGAAAATCACGGTTTGTTATGCACCTAAATTCACTTCGTGGATTATAAAATACTACTTTAGATGTAATATCATGAATTTAGTTATTTTCATGATATTTTACCCTTCATGAAATTACATTTTCCTACAAGTATAATATGATTTAAAGTTAGCATGTTATAAGAGTTTAATGTGATAATCCTATCTCCTTTAAATATTTGTTAGGCTTTCTTTGATGATTTCTTACAACCCCTCTCTTAATATGTTCATGAATTTTATTCCCCTCTGGTTATTCTTTCTATCCTCATGTATTGGTACCATATTTATACTATTAGGTACATCAAATAATTAGGAATGTGTTTTAAATAAAGCCCGACTTTACCCACCCATTGGTCGGAAACCCATGTTCTTCAAAAAGGGTTATGAAGTAAATTTTACTAATCTCCTATGACAATTAAAAACTATTATTACCTTTTTTCTACCATTATCTTGAAAGTAATTTTGTTTTCAATTTTTGAACAATGATTTTTTCTTAAAATTTCACAGTGAAAAATGAATATTCTTTTTACCTCATAAAATATGTAAATATTTATCCATAGTAAATCTTTTGAAGAATTAATTCTAGGTATAATGGTTATTTTTTAGAACAAGCTTTTGAATGATATTTTCAAAAAAATAAACTATTTTAAAAATGTTTTGAAAATTATTTTATATATTTTCAATGAAATATTTTTTTTTTCAATCCTTCTTTATATGTTTTTAAGGAATGCCATTTTCCTAAAAAATTATTTTGAATGATATTTGAAAATTATTTTCCATATAAGATGGTATTCGTTGATGTTCCCCATTCCCTTCTAGGAAATGATCTAAAGGTCCCCTTTATATTATTTCTATGAATGGGGAATACTAAATGTCATGATCGTTATCAAACCCATTTTCTTTCACAGGTTATATGTTTATAATGTCCATTTATATTTCTTGATATTTATGAAAAAAAATTCTATTTCACCTATTATATACTTTGTAAACCAACTTATTTTCACACGATATGATTATGATGATGTTTCGGTGATACTTTTATCTTTTTTCATAGGTCATGATATTTTTACATGTTTATGATACCTATTTCATTTCACAAGTTTAGATATGGTTCTTTAGAATTTATTTGGAATGTATGTATGATTTCACAATGAGGTGTGTGCAACCTATATCTCCCTACAATTCATTGGGTAATGATTCATATATAATGAGATGGATTTGTATGGAACAATAAATGAAATCGGTTCTGTATTACAGGTCTAGAATGGGTAATGAACGTTGTTCTGTATTATAGGGTAGGAACGAGGGGTGGGTGATCTCAGATTTGTAATACTGGGATTGAATGAGGGTTAAACTCAGTTCCGTAATACAAGACTGAAATGGGGGTTCAAACATGGTTTTTTAAAGGGATTTCCACTATATGATGGTCTATGTAGTAATGTCTTGAATAATATGGAAATCATTATATATGCTTATGTGTCTGCTATAATTCCATGATATATTTTTATGTTATGTTTTCAGAGATTATTTTAATTATTTATTTATGACTCATGTTTTAAGAACATACATTATTTATTCCATGATTCATATATGTGATAATTTATATGTAGGGAATGATCTTTTATTTTCATCTCTGTGATTCCATGACCATATTCTCCAAATTATGCTTACATGTCTCCCTTACATACCATTAATGATAATTTGAGCTCACCCCATTGTTTTGTTTGCCTTCCCCAGGTCATTAAGTATGTTTCTTTGGTAGATGTAATAAATGTGGAGATATTTTTGACAGATTTTGAATATATTTATGCAGGATAGATGTTTTTGTTTCCATGTTTCCAAAGACACTAAACTATTATGGTCCTCATGAAATGTAAACTTATAATACACTAAATATAAACATAAAATGGTGTAATATCCTTGTATGTCAATCTTGGGTTTTGATAATTTGTATCAAAGGAAAGGTTTGGAAAAAAATTGGAAACTAGATTGAGAACACCTCAGTGAGATCTCAAGGTATATTTCAATGAATATATATAGGGATGTCTCTAACGATAATAATATAGTAGAGTTAATGTTTATGAAAATGTTAGGTAATTTTGGTAAATGATATATTATGTGGTTTACTAGAAATAAATACATGTCTAGAATCTAAAACTAGATGTGGATCCAGCACAGATGTACCTTGGTGCAACAACCTTGAAAATATGTTAAATGATGACTCGAGGTAATCTAGCTCATGAAAATGGGTCTTTCTATACATCTGGTAGAACACTATTATGTGTTATTCCTGGGGAATTCAAAAATTATTCATGAAACATTATTAAGTACATGAATATAATTTTCTCATTAATAACCTTGGATGAACATATTGTGGAATAATTTAAGGATGAGGTCACGATTTAGACATTTTATATGTAAATATTTTAATGACTTTGTGTTTTTTATATGATATGTAATGATCACACTATTTTTCTGGTTTTATTCTATAGAGATAACAAGAAATAAAATTATTAAAATTTAATTTGAAGGATGATTTTCTGATGATTTGTCAAGTGGGGTGATCATTGAAGTGAGAGATGTTGTGATCATGGATAATCATTTTTGACAGAACATGATTGACAACCTATAACATCACCAACTATCAGACTATCCAATGAAGAGAAAGAATGAGTTCACTAAGAGTTCATATAATGGGCACCATGGAGAAAAACATATTTTGTTATATATATGGAAATAGTGTGGAATGTATCACCTAATTTATTATCTAAGAGAACCAAGTTGTAGTTTTATTTGTGGAAACTTAAGACAAAATAGAAACTCACTTCAAGTGAAAAATGAAGAGTTTGATTAATTAAATGAATATGATTATTTTCCTACATATGAATTCATAAATGGGTAAGTGTATTAAGTTTGGAGTAAATGATTATTATGAAAATAAATTTTTTAAGATGATAGATGCAAAAGGAAACCAAGAAGGTGGTGCGAGTAATAGTGAACTGATGATGATGACGATACTACATATGAAATGTGAATGGAAATTGGTATTTTATAATATATGGATATATCATTTTTAATGAATGAGGATGGAGTGGAATAATAAAATCATTTATTTATTTTTATTCTTAAATTTTTTTATATGAAAGGTAAAATATATACTGATTGTTTAGTTTAAATTTTTCTCAGTAGATTTAACAGACCACATTGAATGGTCCTGATGGAATAATAAAGTTATTTAATTGAAATGGGGTTTCCTTGTAAAACCCATTTTTAAGGGACATATAACCATTAATGTGTTCCTTATATTATGATTATTTTGTTTTGATAAATATATGTGGGATATTAAGAAAAAAATTAAAATGTAATGATTTCCTTGGAACTAATTAATGAAATGTTTACTATTATTCCATGATATCATAGACAAATTTTAATAATTATTTGGTTTATGGAATATATATACTAATCTATGGAATAATGAAGAAATAATTTTTTCCAAAATTTATTTTTGGTAATTCTGGACATTACAATGTTCCAAGAAAATTTACCTCTATAGTATTCAAAAGAACAAAGAACTATATGGGTTTAATGGCTACCATTTTCCTCCTCAATTTCCTAGTTAATGTATAATTTTTTTTGATTAATAACTATTTTTTCTAAAATATTAGTTTTAATTTTTTTATAGAGAATAATGTGTAAATGAAATTTATTTTTATACATACTTATAGATAAATAGTTGTATATTTAATTCTTCTTTGATCCATAAGATTTAAAAAAAGTGTATTTTAAAACTTCCGATATAAACTTAAACTTCTAGAAATCTATTACACGATGTATTGGATGAATTATAAATTGATAAAAGTACAAAAAAGTATTAAATTCTTCTTATAGAAATATGTCATTTTAGTATATTTACATAAATTATTGTTGAATTAAATAATTTCTCAATGTTAGGTTAATGATAAAAAGAATATTTTTTATCCCAATACATTAATTTTTTTTGAACCGATGTCCTTTTAAATCATTAAATATTAATGAAATTGACGCCATTAAATTTTCTTTTATAATTCATTTATTTTTGACTAGTTACCTCAATCACTCCCTATAAATATTTATACTTTTACCCCTTGTGATATTTTACCTCCCAAACTATATTATCCAATGTGGAAACAAGTTATATGTTACTTTGTTTAACAATTATGGTCCCAACATTTTATTTTTTAAAATGTTTTAGTAGTCATTTTTATGATTTGTGTTTCCATGAATAAAACCTTAAAGTATTAAAGAATTGATAACCATGATATAATTTAAGGGTGAAATTCATTTTAATGATGGTAGAATGTAATAGCCTGAGATTTTTTGATTTTATTTTCAAACTAACATATCTTTTTGATATTTTTCATTTTACATGACACTATAAATAGTTATATATATATATATATATATATATATATATTAATCACTATATCAAAAATTCCATTAAATAACTGCTGATATGGGTTTCTCTATATGAAATACTGACTCAGCATGGGCTACATGCAATTTCGACTTGGCTTGTGCTATAAGAAACACTAACTTGGTATGCCTTACACGCAACACAAATGTTTCTTGAAACACCACTTTGTTGTTATAATTATTAAAATGTGATAATTATAACCTATCCATTAAACCGAATTATATGAATAGTAATAACTAATTTTATAATATTATTTATAATTTTTTTTCTATAGGTAATACATATTTTTAATGAATGATATGATTTTTGGCAATGTTCTTTTATGTTTAAATACATAGTTTTCTCGAATAAACTGATTTTATTAATAAAATTAATTTTAGATATATTTAGGAATTTAATTTGATAAAATAAACTTCATTTTTCAATTATAATTTGTAAATTATCATAAGTATATTTTTTTAGATTTTATGATAAACATCATTTTTTGATGAATAGTGAAAAATACAGCTTTTTAAGTTAAAAATTTACTTTTTGTTTAAATAATTATCAATTTTAAGTTCTATTTTAAATTTGATTTCTTTTCAAATTATATAATTTATATATCTATTACTTCAATTTATATAAATAGAATAAATTTTACTTTAAAATTGAACATAAAAACTTAATAATCTTTTGAACTTCTTTCTACTTTAAAACCCATTATTCATCCAATATGTATGATTAACATTAATATTAATTTTTCCACTCATGTGAATTGAAATTTAAAATACAAAAATAATGCATTTTAATCAATGTAATATTTTGAGTCTCATTATATCATGTTTATTTTCAACCAGAATAATAAGAAAAAGTGATTAAAATTAATCATAGTGATTATAGTTAAATTAATCATAATTAGAGACTAAACCATAATAGTTGGAACCCAAATGTCCAAAAAACATCTAAAAACCCATTTAATGTCTATATATAATTAATTAGACTTCTATTATTTATTTATTTAGTTTGTTATGACTATTTTTTTCATTGAACAAGTTTACACCTAACTTGTTTTCAAAAATTCCAAGTGAGTCTATTTCCTTCCCATTAAAAAGAAACCACCTATCTAAAATCCACACACCTGAGAAACCTATTAGATTCTAAAACGATCTGATAAATCCAATTCCCAATATCCCTCCCGTCTTTATATAAGCCACTACATTAAGAGGTAACGTCTTCTCTAAAGTCCTTCTATTTATTTTCCATTTCCATACACTCCAATATATCTATTACTTATTTTTATAAAAAAATAGTATCATAATTACTCTATAACATTTTTATGTTAATTATTTTTGTTAAAATTACACACACCTCCATCTAATGGGTAACACACATACTGTGTACGTATATGATGAACTACTGCCTCAGTAAATGATGATTATTCAATTTTACATACCACTTCACATGGTGGAAATTATGATGGAAAAAATATTTATATATGTTATATATTATATTATTTATTTATCTAATATTATGTATTCTTTTTACAAAAATATATTTTTTAATTTCCATTTTCTTTTAATATGATAATTTTATTCGAGAAATTACAGACCACCACCCCCACAAAGTGTTATGATTCTTTCAAACACTAAATTGAATGTATTATAGATGGATTTAGTGAATATATATAATATATAAAATATATTATATATAATTTTACAAGTATATAAATAAATGAATATATATATATATATTCATATTTTTCTTTTATGTTATTTCTCTAAACACAACAATTAAACGGAAACTTCATTTATGCTTACGTATGACCTACCGTCTCCTTGAATAGTGTATTCCATTTCATAATTATATATTATACAGATTATTATAACAAAAATATAATGTATATAAATGATATTTATATCTTGTTTTGCATTCTTAAATCATTATATACATATAAGGACCAATAATATAACAAATTAAGACACATACAAAACACAACGTGAATATTACCCAATGCGAAACCTTATCATATCATGGTTAAAAAGTGGGGAATATAAGGTCTTTAAAAAATTTGATATAGGATAAAATAATATGGTTATGAAGAAGATTTATATAAAATTTATATTTATTAATGAGTTGTTTTTAACGACTAGTACAAGAGTCCCGACACAAGGTAGTTGAATTTGATCGAACTTATTATATTATTGAGATGCATTCTATGTTCACCACGCATTACATTTTATGGTATATGTACTGACCATGAAATTATTCCAGGTATGTTATACTAATCTTTTATGGTTCTGACACACCCGATTTTTTATTTCATCATGTAAATGTATTGAAAGTTACAAAATTTGGGAAACAGTTTTGTCTCAATTTTCCTTCTTTAAGAATCCGGATTTATCATGCACTTAAATTATATTAGAGGTGTATATAATTCCATTTTAAATGATATATCATGAATTTTATTATCTTTTAATTATATTTTATGCTTCATGAATTTTCATTTTATTATATGGAGAGTATGATACAATGTTACTGTGTTATAAGTGTTAACTGGGACAATCTTATCTCAATTCAAGTTTGTTTATGTTTATGATTCATTTGATAAAATATTACAACCCATCTCTCTAGAAAATAATTAGTTTTATCATCCTTTGGTTATTCACTCTATAATATTTCATTGTAGTTGTATTTCTACTCTTCGGTACACATGATAGATAATAAATTGTTTTTATAGAAGCCCGACTTTACCCTCTCTCCGGTCAGAAATCCATGTTTGCTAAAAATGTTTTCCATGTAAATTCTACTAATATCATATGATTATTAAAAAAATTACCCTTTTTTATTTAACAAATATCTTTAAAGGTATCTTTTTTTTCTTTCCGAATAAGGCATTTATTAACATTTATACTATAAAAAATGAAAATATGTTTTACTTCATACAACATGTATGGATTTTCCTTCCATGAATCTAGTGAGAAATTATTTTCATGTTTAATGGTTATTTTTTTAAAGAAAAAATGTTTTTATAGGTGATTTTCAAGGAAATAATTTTCCAAATGAATTCAAGTTTCTTTTATAAAATTGCAAGGAAAATTATTTTCAAAACATTTTCAACCCATCATTGTGTTTAATCAAAGTATATTCAATGAAATTATTTTCAAAAAATATTCAATCTCCTTTCACATGATTTCTTGAAAAATGGTTTTAGAAATAATTTCAAGCTTTCTTTGTATCTTTTCAATGTGTTTTAAAAGAAAACTGAATATAAATATTTTTGAGAAATATTTTCTTATTTTTTCTAGGAAAATGGTTTTATGAATTATTTCCAGTATTCTAATTATCTATTCATGGTATTTACTATGAAAATGATTTTCAAGTGGTTTTATGTATTAAAAAAATCATATTTCATATAATAATGCTTATTTTCTTCAAGGATTTTGTTATAAAGATAATTCAAATTTAATTTCCATATATGATGAAAACTATTTTTGTTCCTCCTTCCCATATTAAAAATGATCTAATGTATACCTTAATATTACTTTTATGAATTAGTTATGTTAAATGTCATGGTATTTATCAAACCAATTTCTCTTTTACAGGATATATTTTTAATAAATCTCTTTCACTTTAATGGTTTAAAAATTTATGCAATTTATTTATCTTTCTTGGGTTATAGGATTTTAAAATTTGGTTCTTTTCACATGATTTTCATATAATTAAGTGATTATGAAAACTATATATTTTTTCCAATGGTTATGATATGATTACATGTGTATGATACCCATTTCATTTCATACATTAAGACATGATTGTTTATGATTTTTTGTAACATTTGTGATTGCTTTAATTATGATATTTATGGGACATATATCTACATCCAATACATTGGGTAAATATTTATATATGACAATATTAACATGGATGGAATACGAAAGAAACTCAGTTTCATATTACAGGGATGGAATAGAAAATGAACTCTGTTTAGTATTATAGCGATGGAATGAGGGGTGATATTGGTTCAGTAATATAGAGATGGAAATAGTGGTCAACTCAAATTAGAAATATAGGGAAGGAATGGTGGGTGAACCCAGTTCAATAATGAATTTTATCCACCATGATGGTCTCAGAAGGAATGCACTGACTACTATGGAAGAAATTATATG
This sequence comes from Viscum album, assembly GCA_963277665.1. Lineage (NCBI taxonomy): Eukaryota > Viridiplantae > Streptophyta > Magnoliopsida > Santalales > Viscaceae > Viscum > Viscum album. The sequence continues at coordinate 414,470,660 of OY728132.1, forward strand.
TGCTTGTTTTTGTACAATATTTCCAAGTTGTATACATATGTTATGATTTCATAGTTTTTGTTCTTTATTTCTTTATAATTGATATCTTATAAACTACTATGATTTACGCCATGATTCATGTATATGATCATTTATATGCAGGGTATGATTTTCTATTTTCATAATGATGTTCTCATACCCCTATACCAACAATTATCTCACATACCACCCATATTTACCCTTGTTTATCATTTTTTCCCACCCATTTCATATGTTTCATATCCCTAGGATATGAAGAACCATTTCAAGTAGTTTTAATAATGGTGGATATATTTATGGGATATGTTTATGATCATTCATTAGGATTGAAGATTGTATTCCCTTATTATCAAACACACTAAACTATTATGGTCCTCAATGATGTATTTTTTAATTTAATGAATATGAATCTAAAATGTTGTAATTTCCATTAATTTCAATCCATGGTCACTATAAACCTTTCATGATTTTTTTATTTCTACCTTTACATAGTGAAGATGTTATATGACTTGCAAGCTTTTAGTAAGTTACAGGTTCTTGAGGAATGTTTGGAATTATATTTTAAATTTTTCCATTGATGATTAGAAAAAAAATCATGTGAGGTAAATTTTAAGTTTCCTTCATACTGACAAAAAATTAAGAAATAATTTTTTATGATTTAAAATGATTTTTCTTAAAATAGGAAAAGTAAAATAATTTATTGACATTTTTCATTGAAAAATGAAGCATTGATTTTTTTTACCTTTGATTCTTGAACATTTAATATTCCATTTTATTAATTACTTTTGTCAAAATTTAATTTGAAGCATGGTAAGGTGAGTTTCCTTTGTAATATGTTGAGATTTCACCCTTGAGAAAAAGTTTGAATTCAAGTGTGGGGTTATTCAATATATGTCTTCCATACATACAAGTTAGGCTATTTTATGGTATTGATTTTTTATTTAAATGAATAATCTTGAATATTATGAGATGGATGGGATAATTATATTTTAGAGATGAAAACAACATATTTATTAAAAAGGAAATAAAATATGAAATTTTAGAAGCTAAAATATACATTTCACCATTAGAAAAGAGAAGTGTCATATGAAAACCCTTCTCTTTATTACACACTAAAACATGATTTATTACATAAAAGGCAATTGATACAACAATGAATATATATAGGTCTAGTGACTTTGGAGATAATGATCCTTACCTAATGATTTAGAACGTGAAATAAAACATATTTATTGAAAACTTTATTTACATGACCAATATATTCCCTCATACATAACATTGCCTGGGATAACCTGAGGACATGAATTAGAAAAGGGTGAGATATAAAGCCTGGTAAGGTAATAAAAATTTAATAACATGAGGAATACAAAAAATGTTAGAAAATTGGCATATAAATGGAGCATAAGCGAAACATGAACATAATGGAATGATAAAACATGATAATCATAACATGGAAATGTGGCAACAACACATAACATGGAATTTAGCATGAGCCATGGCTCATTGCACATGGAGCATGAGTAAACCCTCGTTGCACATGAAGCATGAGTGAAAACTCATTACATTTGAATTAGCATCATTTAACACTCATTGAGCATGCGTGTCATGTTACTATACATTACCCAATGCATTGAAGCGCTATCAGGGAACACCCTTCATAAACATTTCATTTCATGATTTTGTGTGACACATGGATCATATAACATTGAATAAATCCCCATCAGAAGTTATTCCACAATTATGTATTGTGGAATAAATAAATTAATATACCATTCATTGTGTGTATGTGCATAAAGTTGAATACCCTTGTTAGAGACATGTGTATTGAATTCACTACACAATGATCTTGGCTTGGAAAAATGTGGTGTAGTTTCGGCAGCATAATGTCGTGACATAAGGATTTATGAAAATGGTTGACATGAAGGAAATGGGTGTATCATCATATGTAAATGAATTTGTCAGTAAGTGGTTCATATAGATACTTGTTCCAAAAAATGTATTGGAATTTAGATGCATAATACAAAATAAATACATGGATGTAAAAGAGGAGAGAGAAAAACATCATAGAATATTAGTATGGTAACAAGTGTTCATGGGAGGCATTAATGATAGATAAAGGGTTATACCATCATCCAAACATAATAGTGCGGTATGGGGGATGTGATAAATCATACCCCAACATTTTCAACTAAAAAAATAGGGAATAAAAACATAAATAAAATTGGACAAAAATTAGAATGGAATAAATCAGTTAATTGGAAATGTGATCCCAAAAGCATGGGAGGGGAATGTGAGAGGCTTATTGGGATCTTGGGGCACCGTTAGAGGATTCTAGACAGAGGATGACAGTGTTTGGATGAACACCAAGGGCATTGAGTGAGGAGTAAGTGGGAGAATGGGTGGGTTTATAAAATAAATGAGAGAGAATTCATTATTATTTATGTTTGGGTCACCACACATTAAACTAATCAATATTGAAAACCAGCCCATAGTTTATTAACGGGGTTTTTTTAACAAGGGATTGGAAAAAAATATTTTATAATTCAAATGACCTATCTTTTTAAAATAATAGGGTTGCTTATGTGGAGGTGAGTCACACTCTCAAGGAAATTCATTTAAAAAGTGCAAATGATTTATAACTCATGGAGGGGCAACTAATGATTTTTAAAAGAAATTAAATGAACATAAAATCACATTATTTAAATGGTAAAATATATATTGGACGAACATATAATTTATAGTATTTTATTACATCAATATTGGGTCATTATGATGTCATTAACCACATTATATATTTATACAATATTTATTTTTTACCCAAAAATTCGATTGTCTCCGAAAATTATGAAAAATTCACCATTGGATAATTTAGATGTCTTGATTCCAAAAATAATATTCATTTTATATAAATTTTTTTATAAATTTTTACATTTTTACAGATAAAATAAAAACTGACATTTATAAAAAATTCATGGATTTTGACAAAAATGGCTTTCAAACCATAACAAAAATTATAATTGGATTCATGAAATTATATGATCATTTATATTTAATAAAAATTAATTTAATAATAATATTTTATTAAAATAATATTTCATTAAAAAATCATTGAATTCATCAATATATATTTCATAGTTGAATATCAACAGAAAATACTATTTGTGATATAAAAACTATTTACAAAGTAACAATAATAAAATGAATATATATTTACTATTGTTAATATAGCTATTTCATTTCTTACATAACCCCTTATAACACCTACATAAGATTGAAGGGTAAGGTGAGTGATGGTGACAGACTCTTTGGGTGGCTCGGATAACATTGCTCGGGTGGTAATCTCTGTCAACATCCACTTCTCTCATTGGAGGTTCAATTTGATCTTAACACATTGATGCTCAGCATGGGCTTGGTCATGAGTGTAGAAAATTGATGCCACCTAATTTTTTGGCTCCGACAAATGGGATTCATATAGGGAAAGTCAACTGGATGAGGCCATCGATTCCTTTGTCTGTGTAAATTGGATTTCTTAAAGCCCTATATTTATACTAATCATGTGATCACTATTCAATAGCTATATTAACAATGATCACATTTTTTAATGGTATTTTAAATTATATAAACATAAAACTAAATAAGTGCATATGTTATATAACCATTTTACATAATAAGACATTTAATTATATCAAGAGTAATTTTCCTTAATGAATGATTGGCTCGTTACATTCTCCCCCCATAAAAAATTTCTCCCTTGAAATTTCCATTTACCACAGTAAAAAAAGATGTCGATAACTCTACTTCATTGCTTCCTACAATTCCCATTTCGCTTCTTCAAACATGTTGTTTCACTATAACACCTTTACGAAGGGGTATTGTCTTATTTCGTAGGACTTTTTACCTATAATCTATGATCTCCAATGGATGCTGCTCGTAATAAAGTTCATCTTATAATATTACTACCTCTGAAGAGTGTACATGTGAAGGGTATCGTATGTATTTCCATAATAGGGATACATTATAGACATCATGTACTTTGGCCATGGTAGGTGGGAGTGCTAGTAGATATGCCACAACCCGGACATGATCATGAATTTTAAAGGGGATAATATAACTTGAACATAGATTCTTATTCCTTCCAACCCTCATGACCTTCTTCTAAAGATATATGCATAGAAATTCAATGTCTATAACTTTATACTCAAGGTCTCATCGATTGTTATCTTCATAACTCTTATGTCGGCTCTAGGCTTCCTTCATATGCTAGTGATTGTATTTCACCTTCTCCACCATTTCTTTGACCATTTCTGGTCTAAGCATCTTATGCTCAACTACCTCATCCCAATATGTATGTGTTTATCACCACTTCCCAAAAAGGGCTTCATAAGGTTCCATTCAGATACTCGAGTGGAAATGGATATTATAGGTGAATTCAACCATAGGAAGATGTTGATCCCATCCACTTTTATAGTCCATTAAACATGATAATAACATATCTTCTAGTGTTTAAACAGTTTTATCATATTAGACATTAGTTTGAGGATGATAGGTTGTACTAAAGTTCAGTTCATTATCCATAAAATGTTGATGAATCGTCCAAAATGTAGAGGTGAATCTTAGATCTCAAACAGATATAATAGATTGTGCTACTTTATGCATCCTTATCACTTCTGTGATATATCTCTGTGCATGTTGACACAATGAGAAATCCTCCCAAATTGAAATGAAGTGTCCAGACATTTTAAGATGATCCACAACAAACCAGATTTCATTGTTGCCTTCAGATGTCTTCAAATGTCCAGTTACAATGTCCATAGTGACGTTATCCCATTTCCATGCTGGTATGGGAAATGGTTTCATCATCCCTTTATACTTCTTCCTCTCTACCTTCACTTGCTGACACCCCAGCCACTATGATATATACTCGGCGATCTCCTTCTTCATATTATCCCACCAATAATGCTATCGATGATATTGATACATCTTTGTGTTCCCTGGGTGAAGAGAGAAATTTGAACTATATGCATCATCAAAAAGTTCATTCTTCAGCTCCAGACTAGATGGAACATAGTATTTTGAGCATCCTTTAAATTTTCTAGTAGATATATCTAAGAAATACCTTAAATATTATAATAGAGATAGTTGATAAATCATTTGTGAAAGGATTTATGATGTTCCATTCTTTATGATTCCCATTTCCATCTTCATAAAATCAAAGAATATTGGATCCTTCTAAATTCTAATCAATTATAGAATCACTGGGTCCTTTCTACATAGAGCATATTCCACCTTGTTTTCATTCCCAGGGTGGTAATGGATTGAGTAGTCATAGTCTTTTATCAGTTGTAACTATCTTCTTTGGTTCATGTTTTACTCATTCTGTGTGAATATATACATGTGGTTTTTTTGGTCCATTTATATTCCACACATCTCCCCAAAGAGATAATCCCGCCAAATATTCAAGGTGATGATCACCACAGCCATCTCCAGATCATGTTCTGGATTTTTCTTCTCATGAAATTTCAATTACCTTGAAGCATATGCAATGACTTTGTCACTTTTCATCAACACACAACCTAGCCCCTTCTTCAAAACATCACTGAATATGAAAAAAAGTCCCCCACTTATAGGGAATGAGAGCACAGGTGAAGTGATAAGCCTCATATTTCAACTCCATGAAGCTTTATTCGCATTCATCACTCCGATAAAACTTTACTCCTTCTGAGTTAGCTTGGTAACAGGGTTGGAAAATCATGAGAAATTTCTCACAAATCATCGATAATATCCAGGAAACCCCAAGAAGATACGGATATCCTTTACCGATATTGGTCTCAGCCACCCCTCAATTGCAGCTTTCTTGGAGGGATCTATAGATATCCCATTCCTTGTGATTATATGGCCCAATAATGAAACCTCCTTCAACTAGAACCCACACTTTTTTTACTTTTCATAGAGCTTCTCCTTCTACATGGATTCTAGTACATTTCTTAGATTCTCCTCATGAGCCTCCTTGGTTTTGGAGTATTTTAGATTATCATCTACAAAGACTATGATAAATTTGTCAAGGTAATCTCTAAAGACACTATTCATTATGTCCATGAAGATTTCTGGAGCATTAGTGAGTCCGAAAGGCATTACATTGAATTTATAGTTCCCATATCTAGTACGAATATAAGACTTGGGGATATCTTTTTTCTTCATCATTACTTTCTAGTATCTGGACCGCAAATCCAACTTAGAGAATTATTGTGCCCCACATAGCTAATCAAAAAAGGTATCAATTAGTAGGAGAGGATACTAGGTATTTATCATGATTTTTTTAAACTCACGATAATCAATGTAAAGGCACATTGACAAAACCATATTCTTGACAAAGATGACTAGTTCACCCCATGGTGAAGCACTTGGGAGTATATATCCTTTATCCATATTATCCTGTAGTTCTTTAATCATCTCCTCAAGCTCCACAAAAATCTATTCCATATAGATTCTTGGATATTAGAAACATCCCAGGTATAAGGTCAATTGATAATTCAACATCACTTCTATGAGGTAGATCAGACAATTCCTTAGGAAACACTCCAGTGAATTCATTCACAATAGGCATGTATTCAAGGATGGTTGCTTCCTTTGACTCAATTATCTGAGCCAGATACGTGTGTCCAATGGTCAGTAATATCCATGCTTGAGATTATGGGGCTAAAGAAGATTCATCTTACTCCATGTACTTGTACAGAATTGGGGGTCGATTATTCACTTGGAGAGTGATTTCCTTCTTAAATCTATTTCTGTTGGCTCTATATAGAGAAAGTCAATCCATGTTATGAATTGAATTAAATTCCACTAGATGGAGTACTATGAGGTTCTTCGAGAAGTTCAATCCATCGATTATGATAGGGGAGGAGTTATATTCATGGGATTTAATGATTACCACATTTTTCATACTCACTGACATGTTTAATTCCATGATTTTTGGTAGTGTTGGGATTGTTCTACTAAACATTTGTGATATAAAAGAATGAGTAGTATTTGAATAAAAAAGTAAATTTTCTATTCATGAATGAATAACTAGTGTATCTATCACCACTTCATTATCAAGGATCACTTAGGGAGTAGTGATGGAAAAAGCTCAACATTGTTGCCTTGTAGTTTGTTGGTTGCCTCCATAAACCCTTAGCTTAGGGCACATATTTTCATGGTGCCATGGTTCTCTGATGATGATGTAATGAAAAATTCCTTGATATTTTAATGTAGCATTCCTATTCTCTTTCACAACCATGGGTTTTTATAGGTGATTGTTAATAGCCAGGTTCCCTTCTCTTCGACACCTAAAGCATTTCCTTGTCCCCTTCTGGAAATTTCGGGTGTTCTCTTTTCCACACATTTGGAATGTGGGGTAGTATATTTTCATATCACCATTCGACATATCCATTAGATTTCTTGAAGTGAATTCCACATTATTCTTCTTATCCCCATGATACCTATGAGGTTCACCAATCATTATTTCAACCTTGAGGGAACATCAGAAAATTGCCTCCTAATTATCTATGTCACGGATATCCAGGGCTTACTGCAGGCTAGGTTTCGGCCCACAAAATAAGCGTTTAACCTTGCATTCGGGGGTAATGAAAAATCCGGAGGAATATTTTTCTAGACATGTGAAGTTTTCCTCGTACATTCTGATAGATTCATCATCTTTTTTCTTCATAGAAATGAATTTCCTTTCCAAATTAATCCAGAGGGTGCGTTGAAAATATTTATTGAAAAACATGTTCTGGAAATCCTTCAATTACAATGCCTTAATATCCTCCTCAGGAATAATAGTTTTTATCAATTTCCACTATTGATCAGATTAACCCTCCATACAACAAGAATCTAGGAGAACCTTCTCTTGTTCGAAACATTGAAGGACGAAGAAGATCTTTTCAATAGACTTGATCAATTGTTTGGTTATTGACGGATCCAATGATCCATTACAAGTAGGAGGCCTTTATCACATGTTTATTTTGATAGAAAGTTGTTCTTTCTTTGGGGGGGGGGGGGGTTGAATATTTTTCCTGACCCATGTTTCTATTCAAATCATGAGTTAACTGAGATAGTGTCATGACAAACTTCATGATTTTGTCTCCCATCGAATTGGGCATCTCATTAGCACAGTCACCACATTGATCTTCACATTGGATGTTAGACCAAGTCCTCCTATTACTAACCATTGGCTTAAATAAAATGGAAAGTTATGGGTAACACATAATGAATAATCCAAGGAAAAAATAGATAACTTATAAATAGCTTTTATTTCCTTAACGTATGGATCTATTGGCTTCAATTTAAGTTATCAAACATATATTCTTATGGGATTTTTTAATTCCCTTAATAATTGTTCATACTAAGCTTGTGAATTTACCAATGCATATCCCCCATGAATGTCTTAACAAAGAGTGAAACAAGTCCCATTTTAATGTACTCAAATACCCTAGGTTTAGCCCAAAACTCCTTGTTGGTGTTTTCATCCCTAGGTACATCTGTTCTAGAGCTGCCTCTACCTACACATATTCAGACAAGGCTATATTTACTTGATAAACCAGTTACTCAATATCCACAAAAACAAAGAGATTTTTTTATTATACTTATACTTGTCTCTATGGATTCACTAGTGATTTCTAATTCTAATCCCCAAAATAACTAAACATAATTTTTAATACCAACTATGACAACCTTTCCCTTTATTACACACTAAAATATGATTTATTACAAAAAATTCACTTCATACCACATAGAAGATGAAGAGGTCTATTGTCATTTGGGATTAGGATTATTTCATAACATCTTAAAACATGAAATACAACATCATTATTGAAAACGTAATTTATATGACCACTATATTCTCTCGTACTTAGCATTGCATGGCTTAACCTGAGGACATGCATAAGAAAATGGTGAGCTATAAATCCCAGCAATGAAATAAAAATGGAATATCTTGAGGAATAAAACACATGTTAAAAAATAGGAATATCAATGGATCATGAGAGAAACATGAACACAAAGACATGATAATGCATGATAATCATAACATGGAAAGGTGGAAACAACACATAACATGTAATTTAGCATGAGCCAAGGCTCATTGCACATTGATCATGAGTAACCCTAATTGAAAATGAAGCACAAGTAAACCATTGTAGAAATTAAATTTTCATGAGACAAAACTCATTGCACATGACGTATCATGATACTATACTTTACCCAATGCATTGGAGAACTATCATGGAACACCCTTCAAAACCATTTCATTTCATGCATAATTGTGCCTCCTAGATCATATAAGGTGAAATCAATCAACATCACAAGTTATTCCATTATTAAGTAATGTGGAAGAAATACATGAAATTAACATTCAATATGTACTTATTCATAAAGGTGCATACCCTTGATAGAGACATGGGTTCGGTATTCACAACCCAATGATATTGGCTTGGAAAAATGTTGTGTAGTTTCGTTAGCACAACGACGTTAGATAAGGATTATTGAAAATGGTTGATGAGAGATAAATGGGTTTATCTTCAAATGTACATCAAATTGAAAGTATGGGGGTCATATAGATACCTGTCCAAATAAATTTAATGTATGATAATTTCATAATACAATAGAATTACTTGAATGTAAAAGAGGAGAGAGAAATCCCTCCCAAAATTTCAGCAAGGTAAAAGGTGTACATGAGAGGCATTAATGAGTGGGAAAGGGGTATACCATCATCCAAATATAATGAGGGAACTATTGGGGAGGTGAAAATTCATACTCCGACATTTTTAATTTAAGAAAAAAGGGAATAACAACTTATAGACAATAAGACAAAAATGAGAAAGGAAGAAATCCCTTATTAGAAGTGTGATTCGAAACGCTTGGGAGAGGGTTGATAGAGGATTCTTAGGACATTAGGGCACCTTGGGAGGATTCTAGAGAGAGGATGTAAGAGGTTGGAGTAACTCCAATGTCTTCGAGTGAAGATAAATTGGGGGATTGTGTGGGTTTATGTAGGAAAGGAGTGATAATTATTTATTATTTAGGTTTGGGTCACCACAAATTAAACTAATCAATACCACAAACAAGATCGTGGGTTTTTCCCTTTGTTTATTCCAAAGGGGAGTGGAAAAACGTATTTTATAAGTCCAATGGCCTAACTTTTTAAAATAATATGGTTGCTTATGTGGAGGTGATTCACACTCTCATGAAAATTCATTACAAAAGTAAAAATGTTATATAACTCTTGGAGGGTCCACTAATGTTTTTTAAATTAAATAGAACAAACCTATAATCACATTATTTTAATGGTAATACAATTATTGGGGGATAATATCATTTATAGAATTTTATTACATCCCTTTTTGGTCATTATGATGTCATAAAACACATTATATATTTAAACGGTATTTATTTTTTACCCAAAAATTCCACTGTCTCAGAAAATTATGAAACATTCCCCATTAGATAATTTTGACAAAAGAAATTCCAAATATAATCTTAATTTTATCTAAAAAAGGTTATAAATATGTGAATTTTTTCTTTTAAAATAAAAACATACATTTATAAAAAATTCATGGGTTTTTTTAAAAAGGCCTTCAAACCTTCAGGAAAATTGCAATTGCATTCATAAAATATTATGATAATTTTTATTTAATAAAATTTAATTTAATAAAAATAATATACTGTTAAAATATTTTTTAATAAAAAAATCTTCTAATTAATCAAAATAGATTTATTAGTTGAATATTAACTAAAAATACTATTTTCTCTTTAAAAACTATTTACTGAGTAACAATAATAAAATGAATGTATATTCAAAATTATATACAAAAATAATGCACATAATCATAGTGAAAAGGACTTGGTACATAACCCCTTATAACACCTACATAAGACTAAAGGTTAAGGTGAGTGATGGTTACAAAATCTTGGTGTGGCTCAGATATCATTGCTCGGGTGGTAATCTCTATCAACATCTACTTCTCTCATAGGCGGTTCAGTTCGAGCTTAACCTGTTGAAACCCATCTTGGGCTTGGTCAAGAGAGAATCCAATTTCTACCACCTCAGTTTTTAGCTCTGAAAAATGGGCTTCTTACGGGGAAAGTCTACTAGATGATAACATCGATTCCTTTGTTTGAGTAAATTTGATTTGTTAATGCTCTATATTTATACTGATCAGGTAATCATTGTTCAACATCTATATTAGAAACAGTCAAAATTTATAATGGTATTTTAAAATTTATAAACATAAAAAAAAATAAGTGCATATGTTATATAACCATTTTACATAATAATACATTTAATTAGATAAAGAGGTATTTTCATTAATGAATGTTTGGGTTGTTACATAGCATGACTCATTAATGTTGAAAAATAATACGAGCATAGAAAACTGAAGAAGGATTGTTTCATTCCATGTGATAGAATTACAATTCATGAGTTTTCAAAGGAATATTCCATTAAGTCGAAGACAAGAAACATTTACATGTTTCGAAATACCTATACAAAATGTGTAACTGCATTATAGAAAATGGATTTTTCCATGAAAGGTTTTTCGAAGAGTGTGACAAAAACCACAATTCATTCTCAGGGAATGATCTTAATGAGATTACATGACATGGAAGTCATTTTCATATCATTTAAATGTCGATGAGTTGAAAAATAAAATTGATGCATATAAGGGTTTGATTTCATTTTTTATAAAATGATCCCCTCGGCCTCACCATGTGGGGTTTTAGGTAACAAGAGCGATTTAGATCGATATCAGCGAAGCACCACACATATTGATTGACACCACATAGCCCTGCTTCTCCACAGTTATTCACCACTATTCTTCTTAATGTACCCATACTAATCATTCTCATCATGGACAACATGAGGGATTATTTTATATTGTTTTGGGTGATGTAATTAGAGGGATAGTTCATATTAGGGATTTTTTCATCTTATTATTCAGGTCATAGATTACTACAATAGTATTTTATCAATTTCAATCTATTTATTCTGAAATTTCATGAACATATCATGTGATATGAGGGTGTTTATTTTATTTCATAAATTAATCACGTTAGCTTTCATATGAAATTTAGGAAATCAATTCCTTTTATTTTTATATAATGTTTAGGCTACCATGGTTTTGTCATTTCGTTTAGTAGATGGCCATTCCACAATTAAATAAAAACATTAAGTGCAGTGTACCCAGACAAACGATCCTTGCTGACCCAATTCTAAAACAACACATGAATAAACCCATAATAAATAATTATCTAGTTGACAAACTTAATAATCAGTCAACCTAACATTATCTTACGAATATCAAGACCCTGCCTATTCTGCTACCATTTTCAAATTCATTATAATCAAATTAAATAATTTTAATTTTGATTTCCTTGATTAATTTATAACATATGATCTGTCAGTATGGGTTTGATACTCTGAACTCCTAGATATAACATTTTAGTTAGTTTTTCTATGTTCTATAAATTATTAATTTTGTTTATCACATTGGAATTAACAACACCGTGATCGAGGTCAACACCCATTACCAATTGTTTCGGTTATCAAATGTGAATTTAATTGTTAATTAAATGGAATAAGAATTGATTAATTGAATTGTAAATTGATATATAACATGAATTTTGTTACTAATGGTAACTGAATTGATTTATTTGATGGTTTGTAATGACTATGACCCTTTTCCCTTTCCTTCTTACACATTGTTTAATCACGTGATGCTTACTGTAATGAAATGTCCACAAGAGTAATTGAGATGAAACCATATATGTTTATCTAATGAATTGTGACACCTTTTTTGGGGATTTTGAAATGGATTGTTCTTGGTATTGAAAATAGCATGGTCTAAATGAAATTTGTTAAATTGTTGTGAATATATTAAATTCTAAAATTCAATGACTGATACATGGATTTTTATACATATTCCATGGATTGACTTCGCAAGATGGTACTATTATTTAGCACGAGTGAAAATTAGACACCCTAGGGGTATACCATGGATTGAATTAGAGGAATGATGATTTTACACTAGGGTGACAGTTGGAATTATTATGGTTTTCTAAGGATGGACTCAGTGGGATGGCACTATATATTCCCAAGTGATACGTGGACAACTTATGGACATTCAAGCATAATATCAAAGAAATATGTTTTTATATGCCATGGGTTTAACCTGGGATCCCTTATCGGACCACCTAGGAAAGACTATAGTTGAAGAGATATTATACTAAACCTAGATGAATATATGTTTTCTTGTAACAATAACCATGGACAAGCTTATCAGGTGTTGCATTATATAACACCAAGAGAAATATCATGATTCCAAATTAGTAATTCAATCGATGGTGACAAGTTCATAAATGAATAATGAATCAAATGTTTTTATATGAAGAGTCTTTGATGAAAAAGAAAATAATGGATTATTTTTTTTCCTAACACATTAGAGATGGAAAATTTAGGCATCCTTTTAGAATATCACTTTGAGGGATACTGACCTTTTCTCTTGGTACCATGAATTATTTATTAAATGTGGTTGTTTAGTTAAATAAATTCATTTTTAAATTAAACATGCACGATTGTTAATTTAGAGACATACATTCTCAATTATATTTATGGAATAAATTGGTTATAAAATGAGGAACTATACATTATAGGATGACAAATTATGTACTTCCTTACATATTAAATTACTTCCTACCCATTTTTATTATTATATATTCATAAACTATAACACACTAGTCCTTAGGCGGTTTCCTACTGATATTTTGATTCACACCATGTTTGAGCCACTTTTGCGTACCCAAACAGACTTTATGATTTTTGGTATAGAAAAGGGAATGTTTCCTACTATAGGATCTTGATTACTACATAGAAGTAGGGGAGAAAAGGACTATGTTGAGGATTGTGATGCAATATGGAGTGTTTTTTAGTTTTTTTCATTTGATACTTGTATTTTTCGTCACTATATTGTATACCATTCTTGGATGATTATTAGAGACATGTATCAACATATATTGGTTAGATAACTTCTGGTTTTATTTAACTATTCCTACCATTTTTCTATTTTATGATGTTTTACTACCTTCTATACTTATATGATGTTATAATTCAATTGTACTGGACTTAGGTAAGATGAAATAGTCTCCCCACAAACACACCCTAGGATCTCATTTCTATTTGATAGGCTCTAGAATTTTGGTAGATGTTCTTAAGACCATATAGTGAACCAAGATTATGGTACAATTCAATGGAATTTGGGTTCAGGACATTTCAGTAACCAAAAGTGTATTATTATCCATGTTGAATAATTTTATGAGTCTTCTATACTTATGTAGAATCCAATAGAATATGATAATACTGAAACATATGAACCTTTGAGTGTCGATCTCCCTTTGGAATATATTAAATATTTTTAAGGATAGGTTTCATCCCCTACACCCATAGATTGGTTCATTGTGAATCCATTTATGAATTTGTGTGAGAGGATGGTTGATATAACAACCATATGATACATTAGTTAACCCAAGATAATGTTATAAGAACAATATAACCTGCATATCATTTCAGTTATGTCGATGTGGTTTCTATTACATCTATAAATTCTCTAAATATTAATAGTAATGAACTACATGCCTTCAGTAAAGCTATAAAATATATTCAATGAATGAAGTCTTTTTCTATATTAGAAGATAAAATTTAATTCCATCTATGGAATTGGACAGAGTCATTTGTGTCTAATCCTAAGAATGATAGAGTTATAAATTAAAGTGATATTTTTAAATAGATATATGACACTAGAAAGGAGATAAAAACTAAATATAATGTTGTTTTAGTTAATGAATAATTACTTCATTGTAAAAGGGTTTACTATCATGAGATGTTCCCCTGGTATTGTAAAATTCTCATGGTTGATTTTATTTTTCCCACAATGATATTAACAAGGAATATATAGAGGTTAAAATTGATTTTTTCTTGAAAAAATAGATAAATGATTTAAGATTATTCTAAATGAATTAATTTCAATGGATTTCATACAAGATCAATTTTTACATTTATAGAGATATTTTTTGGACATAAAAAACCTTGATAGAGTGTTAAATAAATTTTCTTTCCTTTATTAATAAAAATTTTTCTAATTGAAAAAATATATTTAATTTGTTTTTAATATTTTTAGTGAAACAATCCAACCATAGATTACTGGTAATATCACCTTGGAATGTACCCCACAAGAAGGGATGCAACAAATAAATAGAATCACGAGACATGTATAACTAGAAAAAGGAATACCAACATATCAAATAATGAAAGAAATAATTATTGTATAAGAAAAAAACACATAATAAAAATGGATGAAAATGAATGTAAAACAAAATAAGTGAATGAATACTGCTCCATGTGACAATCTATCTCTACCAAACTACCCCACTATAAATGAGATGGAATTAAAGAGAAATTGGATAACTACATGAATCCCTTCCCTATACTTTTGTCATGAAAACCCACATATTTAAATTCACAAATAAAAAAAAAGAAGAGTGTGAAAAAAAATACAATATGAATTTCACCAATGAATAAATACAATGTCTAATTTCATGAAAACATTATCTACATATTCAAAAAGAACACGTTTATAATGAATTTCTATATGTTAAACCATTTTTTAAAACATCATTTGGTTTTTTGTAAAATAATTTCATATTCACTAAAGAAGTAATACAAACATTGTATATAGTAAATAAATTTAGAATAAGAAAACCTTCCTTGGATGAACGATGAGATAAATGTGTGATAAATTGAACCATGAAATTGACCATATTGTGAAAAACATTAGATATATGACAAAGAATAATACTTGGATATACCCTATGGGAATACATTCATGAAATAAAAATAACCCTAATCCAAGAATAACATAGATCAAGACAATAATTATACACACAATAGGCTTTCAATATCACAATACCATAGTGGTATTACACATAGTAAGATGGGAGGTCTGATTCTGGATAATCACATGTTACTTAATTCACCAAACATTACAAAAAACCATTAGAAAACCTTAGTCAAAATTTACAAACCATTATTTAATAGTGAATCATCTCAAAATTATTTCTTGATAACTATTTTGTAATCAAACAAAAATTAAATCATTTCATACACATGTATTGTGTTTAAAGCATTTTTATAAAAATCCATTTAAGAACATAAATATCATAAAAAAATACAGAATGATATCAAAAACAACCTTTTTAGAAAAGAACCCAAGGAATTGAACTAGAACATCGAGTTATTCATGAATAAGAATCATTTTATAATAAAAAGTAACTCATAATTATAGAGAAACCCCCATGGATGGACTTCCAAAAGGGATAGGTTGAATCCAATAAATAAGGATTTAAATTATCTATATATGGCACCTATGTTTCAAAAGAGAATATCATATGAAGAGGAAATTTTATGAGGTATCTAGGTATTTACTTCTAGGATTTAAAATAAAAGACAATAATGCATCCTCTTAGGCTATACTACAACCATTCACAGAACACCACATGATTCCCATAGGATGACACATGATAGACTGATATAGAAGGTGCTACATTGTAAGGATTAGGACTTCCCAAAAAACTCATATGGCCAAAACATTATCTATGATCAAAAACCTCATATATTTTATAGTTTGAATTTTATAAGAGCTAAGGGATATGAAATATTCATGAACACACCACCATAATGACCAATTTCTCAAGAGGGTATATGCCACATCATACACCAAATGATGCAACAACAACATTTATGGAAGACTTAACTCAATATCATACATATGAGTCCATTTTTGATCCTATAGCTCTATATTGAAATAATATCATATATGTTAGTGCCACCAAAATTCATCCTTCAAAGAATTATTCCACATAAAACTAGTCCACGTCATAGTGTTTCAACTCTATTCAATATACAACACCCTCCATGGTGTATGACACCAGTAAAATTCCATGGAAACTCTAAATTACCACCAAGTATACTATAAAGCCAAAAAAATAAAACATGAATAAGGGATTATACCAAGACCTGAAAAGTATTAAAATTATCCACACAAAAAATTATTTAGGTATCTATAATGTTTCATTATTCTGGGCTCATAAAAAGTGAAGTCCACTACTACCTCACCAATAATGTCTTCTACGACGTCTCATTGGTATCCTTTTCACACTAGCATAGTAAATAAGACCAAAGAATTATTTTTTTAGAAAATAAAATTTCCAAATTATCCATATTCGGAATAGGTTTATCACCCATCATGATGTCATGTTCGAGTTGAACATCTTCTCATTAAATCACCTGGTATGTGTCTGGTTGACACCTAATTAGATGGGAAACATGAAACCTTTCATGAAATGATGAAAAGTGATGAGGTAAGTAATGTAGATATGCTAAATATCCAAATCATCAAACGATCATAAAATGGCCAACTTAACTGGGTGTCAAATTACCCTACTTACCCAATTGACAATATCCTAAGTGAGACAAAATAGAAGATAATCCCGATCACCACCATCAAAATATAAGGAAGTACGAAGATAGATCTCAATGAATTTTTTATGTCTATGATCCATGAACAATAAATTCTGGATAAACTATATAATTTTTTTCATCACCTATACATGGATCACCCAAACTAAGTACATCTCTCCTAACTTTTTCTAACATAATTTAGATGTATATAGCCTCTAATATAACGCTTCAAAGGGAACTTTCTTAATCAATGACTAATAACTATTATTATTTTAAAACATTAATAGAGGGAAATTATTGTATAAATATCCCCGAAAATATAGGGTACATTCCTTGAACATATCCTCAATCATTTGGAAATCATTATTAGTTTTCTAATCCATCCACAGACGATACACATTGGTCAATTTCAACTAGAAACCCCTCACCCCCTTTATAAAATTCTAAAAACAAGATGTGAACTATAGTTCACTATCAAAAAAATTCATATATGGTACTCCATGATGTATCAAAACATATCATACATCCACATTCCTAAGATATTTAAAATTATTAATCTCCATGATATGGAGGAAATGAGGTTATTTCACATGTTGAAAAATTATCAACAAAGTCACATATTTACAACTAGGATTCTGTTGTAAATTAATAATGATGTTTTTGAAAATATCACCCCGCATCCACACTATAATAGGAATGAATTTTAAAAAGATAGTAGTTCTCTGATATTCCTCTTTATTTAATTGATAACTAAGGTCCCAAGACTTAAAATATATAATCAATCGCCTTACCCTTGACCACCAATACCAATGTCTCAAATAATGATACATTTTTTAAGCCACATGGTGTATAGACAAAGTTTACTGGTGTCTAATTTATATAAATTCCTTCCTCATAGATATTGGAAAACCAAAATTATATCAAAAAACAAAAAGAAACAATTGGAGACCAAGACCACTCACCTGAGATCTCCCAAACACTTAGGATTTTTCTAAGGCCATGGATATCGTTGTTAGGAATGTTCTCAAGAAAAAAACACTCATAATATAATATCTCAATAATTAATAAGGATAATAAGACTGTCCCAACATCCAATTCCATTAAAAAACTCATCTCATTTAAAAAATTATCAGAGACCAATCCTCCACTAACACATTCATGGAATATGTTAGACATTATAGGATCAAAACATCAGAGAGCTCATTCATTTTCCAATGTTTATAAAAATTTACAATTCATAATTAGTAAGATAATCATCCCACATCCTTGTCTCATGTTGTGATACCTTTGAATGAAAATATAATTGTGTATCTTGTGATCAAAATATATTGTAAAACAACCCCAAATGATATAATTTCACAAATTATTGAGTGAATGCATAACATCTACTAATAAAATTTTATGTTAGGGAAGTTTTTAGTAGGATGGAATACCTATAAATAACAATTTGACACCTCCTAATTACTTTGTATCAATACAACCAAGAACATAAAACAAAATCCTCACATAAAACATTTTAGCCTCAAACTAGTTCCAATAGAATCAGAAGATGATCTGAATTCAATCTCACATTCAGATCCACAAAATATCATTGGAATTTTTATCCCACTCATGTTTAATAAACATATAGGTTATAACTATCATTGTTTATACAATATTATAAAATTCCTGAAGAAACCCTTTGTTGAACCATATAAACCCAAGAAACTCAAAATCTCGAAAAATGTCAAGATTGTTACTATTCAATTCAGGCCAGAACCATTTTAGGATCCACTAAGATGTTCTTATCATTAGAATGTTCTATAGAAATTTCATTTTCTAGATCCAATATTTACACACGTAAATATTGTCATTGAAGTGATGATGTTTCATGATTATGAAGATAATATCTATGTGATCTGAGGGCTCCTATTCCCACATGGATTAACACAAAATTTAATCCACAAACATAACCATAGGAAAGTGAAAAAGCTGGTGGAACATATGGTTCATTCATACCATGAAAATCATACTAGTGTTAGTGAGATTGAATGGAAGAACTGTTAAGTAGAAATGCCTACCATAAATCAAAAAATATTTTTTTGGAGCATCCAATTCCAAGAGTCATTATTATTTGTTCCCCACTAGATGGTTAATCCTTGAGAACTATAATTATCATTCGAGTTGATCAAGGATATCATAAATCCATGGAATGTGATTCTCATTGATAATAGTCACTTAATTAATCATTCTATGATTGATAAACAGCATAATCCTACCATCTTCCTTCTTATAAAAGATGACTAGTGAAGCTTATGGTGACATGCATGGACTGATAAATCACTTATCCTCATGTTTTTAAAGAAAAACCTTTAGTTCCTCTAGAATAGTTGGTTCCATGTGAAAATATGGACTAGAAATGGGAATCATACCAAAGATTAGGTTAATAGAAATATACATTTCTCTATATAGGAAAAACATAAGATTTTTTCATGAAATTCATTGGGGTGCACACTCTCCATATTATATACTGGACTACTCAAGTGATTTCAACATTATAAATGATCATTCTCAAAATATTTCATGATATCACTCCAATAATAAGAATATTCTATCCTAATATCCAAGAACGATAATACCCTTAACCCCTAAATACATTAATGAATCCATTGGGAAACATATACTAAACTCAAATATAATGTAAGATGATATGAGCCTCTGTTATGATAATTCAATCCATAATAATAATCAGGTAAAATATTTCAAGATCAAGAATGATAAAATCCCACACCTCTTCAAAGTAATCTATCATCCATCGGCTTTTTAGTAAGATAAAATTTTGTCTGTATATCATTCCAATTTTTGTGTAAAGGTAAAACAAGAATGACATAACTTTTAAATACAATTCCAACAAGTAATCATACATTTATGATATATATAAATGGGTATCACTTGAATTATGTCAATACAATACTCTATATGATTAAATAAACAATGTACTATAACCATAATCAACCCTGACTTATATTCCAATAGTGTATACTCTTCCATGAAATGATGTCAAAATAAGTTTCTCCCTAATATTTATTTTATACACTAACACTACTATTATCATGTGTGTAAGACCTACTGACTTTGTAGGTATCCTAACAAACCTGCGTACCCTTGATGAGAGTAAAGGAATTTTTTATGCCTTAGGACATCCTTCCAAAAGAACATCTAAGATGATTTGATCATCTATAATGATGAAAAATCCTAGTATTCTTTGTATAGATAGGATTTTAATCTCAGGATATCTACACTAATAGAAAACAAACATGTTTCATGATGAATTATATATAGAAAATGATCATGAAGAGAACTGTACACCCTTTCATTAAATTTTCCAATCAGAAGACACACCTTGGAAATCAAATGCTACAACCAAAGATCCACCTTAACATATTTTCCTTAAAATATATACCTCATCCAAAGTATGTTTTTTCACCACCTTTAGAAATTTTATATGGCATAAGAAAATCAAAATTGACTAACAATCGAACCTCAAAACCCATCTCAATCATTGGAGCCTTTAGGTAATCATCTGAAACATGTTCTGGTTCTTTGTGGTCTAAATCAATGAAATGTGTTTAATACTAAAAAAATATATTTTACCCTTTATTAAAGATCACAAGTTAATAGTTATTCTCCACATGTAACATCTTAGGATAAAAATATCTTGTTGATCATTTTCATGAATGAATCCCATTTAAGATCCTCATTCATCTTAGCTTGTACACTATAGTGCAAACATCTCCTTCTAGATAACTCAATAATTTACATGAGTTATCCCACCTAAGAGTATTAGGGAGTTTTTTGAAAATTGAAAATCCATTTAGTAAACACAATACACTCCTTGGATTCATGGGGTCCCTTTTCACTATAGAATATAAGAAGATTCTTCTTTTTAAATTCTAAACTATGATCCACCACTCACCCCCACTGTTATTACTTTTTTAACCCTATGTTTGAAGGGTGTAGAATAATTATTCCACCAAAGAAGGTATAATTTGAATATTTTTCAAAGGAACATATAACATATTTTCCTCTCTTTGATTTTTAATAGACCTTATGGGAGGAAAAATCTAAAAAATAGAAGATAATAACCAATTGACCTGAGATAAAATCTCTAAACCATAGGATAAAATTAAAGAAAAAATATCAATATTAATCAAAAAATGAATAATTAAAATAAATAATGGATACTAAAAATTATATACAACAAATTATGATTGAATAAGTTCATTAAAATATACTTCAAATTTAGTTAAATCAAAAAACCAAAACTACATAGTCACAATCACAAAACAAATTCCCTAAACACCCCTGGTTACTTGGGTTCAGACATATATGTTAGTGGTCTAGGACCTTTCCCTAACATAATACCTGAATTCTAATATTCTTAATCCAAATATTCCAAAACTATTATTTCAAATTTAGTTTGTGTCAAAAAACATTAAGTTGGCTATTCACTATGAAACCATTTTGATATAAACCAACCCATCATATCTAGATAAGTCACTCAAGAATGTCCACCATAAGGTGGGAAGAAACAAATAAAATTGGAAATTCCACATGTACAACTTGAATAGGACAAACTAATAGACTACACAATGGAAGAAATATTTCATATCTAAGAGACAAACAAGGTCATGAATAAAAGGGATGAAACTAAAAGTGAATAAAATAATCTAAATGCTCAACCCCATATGACTATACATCACTTTCAAACAACCCCACTATTAAATAGAATACATTGGAGTGAAACAATCTAACTACATGATTCTCTTCCAATTACGTGTGTCCTAGAAAAACAAATCTACAATTTTCCAAAGGAAATTGTTATGCATGACCATAAATCCCAATAATATTTCTCCAATGAATCTATACAAAGTTGAATACATGGAAAAAATTATCCCCAAAATAAAAAAATGAGTTTATATATAATTTGTAGATATTAATTCATTTTGTAAAATATCAATTATTATTATTATAAAATTCTTTATTATTGGAAGAATTATGAATATGTTCTGCTTTTACAAGAAATAAGGTGAGGCTAAGGAAACCCATTTTTTATACATTTTGAGATAAATAGGTGACATATTAAACGATGAAATAAGCCATATTTTGAAAAGTAAGAACAAATGAAAAAGAAAATATCAATCTCTAACATATGTGAATATCTTATAAGAAATTAAATATCCTTAACATAAAATAACATGGATGAAACCAATATTGATCCACATAATGTTTTATCAATATTAAAAAACATATAGTTCCATTACACCCACTAAAGTGGCGTTTCCATTTCCTGATGTAAAAAAGGACCCCAATGTACCATGTCTTCCAAAAACCATTTTAAACCATAATTAAAATATATAAATGAATTATCTTAGTTAATAATGTATGATTCCACGCTTGAAAACCATTTTTAATCAAAACCAGCATTAAATAATTTTATCCACACATATTGTGTCCAAACCCACTTTTGAGGAAATTCTATTTAAATGTATCTATTTAAGGAAAAAAATATCCCTTGATATCAAATACATCCATTTCATAACAAAAAAGATTTGGAAGGTCAATTCGTGCAAGATGTTGTGTTGGTGGATATAGCTTCTCTTTTATATTCATCACTAGGTCTTGGTATAATGAAATGGAATAATAAGTTGTCTTATTTTTTATTTTAAGTTCAATTGGATGGTTTCATGTTTATCATTTTATACTTTTTGTGTGTAGAAGGAGTTCATAAAAAATGGTTTTTTTCACTCCATGGGATAGAAATAATCACAAAAATATAGTTTATCTGGGTGAAATTCCATGGACATACTCTCTAGTTATTTTACTTATTTTTAGTTTGTTGTACATTTTGTGATTTATTTTTAATAAAATAAGATCTATTTGGTATTTTAATCATAGTTAACATACGTCTAATCATTTATGAAGCACGCTAAAATATCATGTTCACTTTATTTCTACCATTTTAAATTTAAGCATTCACATATTAATCATCATCATTGATATCTATTTTAATTTTGTAAAAAAATTTATTAATCTATATATACCAAAAAAACCCAAAATAAATTAGTATATCCTTGATGATGAATATTGACTACCAAAAAAACACAACACATAATAATGTGTATGTAATGGACCTTATTAATCACATTTACAACATAAGATATAGCGAATAGTGACAAGTGTTAGAGTTTATGATATTTATTTTCATGACCCAATGATGTTAATCTATTTTTTATTTTGTTTCCAATAATAAAGAATTTAACATATAAGAATCAAGTGTGTGAGACAATAACTCAACATCACTAGTTGAGTTGAATTGGAAATGAGGCTTTGATATTGTTATGAATATGCTAAAGCGGCTGAAGAACCATTTCCCTTACCCAAACACATATAGGAATGTAAAACCAAGTGAAAACATAAAATTTAATACAAGTTATCCAATTTATTAACATCATTACCAATCAAAAATATTATTACAAGACCCCATCAATCCAAAAACTAAAATCATAATATCATCACTATATAAGGAATACTGTTTATTGTTCTAATATTTCCATATATTGATGCAAATTTATTTGTCTCAATTTAGAATGAAGACCATGATATGAATTTAATAAAAAACTACAACACCAGGGTAAACTTTAAAATACATCTAGTAAGGAAATTTATTTTTAATTACATTGTAACTCAGGGAAATCACATCTTAGTGATATATATTTCATTAGTGGACACTTGAGGAAACTAAAGAATGGTTATTTCTAATCATCACTGGTAATTTAAATTAGGGTTTCACTCCTACAGAGTTTGTAATAGTTTTCCACTAATTTGGTATTTAGTTGATAATCAATTGGGTGCAAAATATGATGTAATCATTATAATGTAAGATCATTTTCTTAGTACTATTTCTATTTAAATGGTTGATTGTTGTTTTAGAACTATATCACAACACAATGAGTTCTACTTACATTAGACTAATTATAAGATTTCATTTTGAATGGGTGGTCTATAATTAATTTATTTATGTTGATTAGATATGATCTTAGTGTTTTTCTAGTGGTTTACATGATCTTAATTAATCTTATAGATCACAATACGAGGTTGTTATACTTTTCTCATTGATAATTTCGATTGTTGTGGCTTGTGTATAGTTTTGTTATAGTTTATTGTTTTTTTGATATTATTATTATATTGACAATGATATTGTGACATTATATACCAACATATATTGGACAGTCTCAAATCATCTTAATATTCCCCAATGGATTATATATATTACAAAATGATTTTTTGGATGTGTCTTGGTCAAATAGATTCTTGTGCAATATTTTATGAATTAGTTGGTTTTGTGAGTTATTGATTGTATTGAATTCCAAAAAACCTTGTTTTAAATTCTAAATGATATTTATGAGTAAACTTAAATGAAATAAATTTTTAATGGAAACATAGTGTTAAATCAAATAGCTTTGAAAACATGATTTAGAATAAGACAAATAGATTTCAAAAAATATTGGAGAAAGATGATATAATATTCCATTTCTGAAAGGATTTAAAATCTGGTTTCCCAATTCTAAATCAACAGTAATTATTGGAATACTTTTATTGATAATTAATTGGTTCTAATCAAATATAAGAGGGAAATTCCTAGTTTTGAACGAACGTGTGGTATTATGTGACTGATTTGTGTAGTATAGTTTCCTTATATGTTTTGTATTAATGTATAGTTATTTCTAATGACAATAGAAATATATTTTTATAAAATTCCCTTATAAGAAGGACTGGATGAACTATGCCGATATGTATAATTGGATTCCTGAAATACATATATTCATGGGACCTTGGGAGGTACCTTCTAGGATAGTGATAATGTCTATAAATCCATAATAAATCAAAATTACTAAATCAATTGTTGAGATTACGTTATAATACTAATGATTGATCACAAAAGATTGTTTTTTGGGTATAAGACATCCCTTTAAAAGTTTAATAACACCTAAAAATTATTGAGTTATGATTGAAACTATTCAAAATTAACCATTGGTCCATGATTGATATTCTTGACATGTGTTTGACATCTTTATAAACTAATTAGGGTACGTTTTTTATTGAACAAGGCGATTGATGTGGGAGATGGTATTTATTTTCATTTACGAGATGGATAAGTTCAGATAAAATGGTGGTATCCAAATATTTTCAATGATCCATCATATGGTCTATGATTTTAGAATGTGATGATAGTGAAATATTTCTATGAGGTTATGTTAGAAGATGATTGGGTTCATTCATTAATGTGTAGGATTATTCAACTATTATATAAAGAGACGGAAAATCTAGTTTGTGATGTAGTGATAGTTTTTTGATGGGAATGTTGACTTGGATTCTATCACATAGGATGTTATATCTTCAATGAATTTTGGGTTCATCATTGATTTCATTGATTTAATTAATATTTAATAACATTATTTTGACATCATATTTATTTACCTACTGTGATTTTTATTCACACTAGATATGTTCTTTTCTATCAGTGTTCCTACATGATATGATATATGAAGTGGATATTAGAAAATGCTTAGGGATTCTTATTGGGATTTTTTATATGCCTATGATATAATAAACTAGATTCTATGAAGGTTCACTAATTGTAAAACCATGTACATATCAAATATTCACAACAATTATCCTTAGATTTGATATGGGAGATCAATGTGTAGATGTAGTAATGTTTAATCATTGTGGGATTGAAATCAACTGGGATTACATGCATTATAGTTGGTTATTGATTTTAGTTTTCTTTAGGTATTTTGGAGAATATTTCTTTTGAGGACTAAAAAAGTGATATGGGGTATGGAAAGAGAGATGAAATAATTAATTTTATGGTTTAACACCATTAATTTTCACCCATTTGATTCATAGTGGGACTTATTTAATGTCATAATTTTTTCTCTTGGACCCCTATAAATACCAATATAATTTTTATAATTATTTGATGATTTATATTTATGGGAAGTCCTTATTCCATTCCACACAATTTAATCATTTCGGAATTAATGGATTCCCTAATATTTTAGGTTTTTGTTGGGAGATAAATAGTGAGATGATAAATGGGTTAGGTGTAATTATTTAGTGTGATCTATTATAGAGGTAAAATGACACCTCCTTATGAACTTTTAAGATCATATGATGGTGATTTTATGGTATACCTCATTGATACATGACAACATTCAAGTATTAGTTATTGAAGGTGGGACCAATATTTTTATGGGTGGTAACTTAAGTGTTTATTGATGGAATTTGTGTTTATTATCATATAATATAGGGTGGAAGCCATTTCACGTTCATGCTTTGGAAATGATTTTTGGGGGTTATAGTGACACACACAACATATATTCACATGTATCAACTCGGTTACTAGAAATCAAGATATTGTTGTTATTTGGGTAATCATATTGGTTCATTTGTTATACCTTATACCGATACATATTGGATGAGTTTGGTATGATTTGAGTAAAAAATTATTTGCATTATAGTTAAATTTATTAGTTTGTATCTAGTGATATTTCTAGGGAAAAACCATTTTATGGAGTCTATGTCTTTAACATGGGTTTCTGAAGAGTTATGATATAGGGAATAATATTTTATGCCACATTTTATTACTATATATGCATCAACTTTGAGGCTATACAATTTATTTATTTTATGAATCCTATTAAATATATTTTAATATTACTTCACTATTTGTATGTTTTATAGAATATATTATATCTAAATTTATAAACAGGATTATAGGATTCCACGTATGCATCTTATTGTTTTGATTGTAGGTTTAGGTTATATAAAATATATGAATGGTTCATGGGGAATTTTTTGATATGTTTAGAATGAAACTTATGAATTAAATTTGATTGGATAACATATATAAAATTATTTTATACCCTCAAAACTAGTTTACAACAAATTATATATATATAATCATGTTAAACATTACATGGTTCATCAGATAAAGAAACATTTTGCTAAACTAAGTTGTGGAATTACCCCATCTCCATCAGTTCCACCTTAAACCATTTCTTATCTTTATTTCTATTTTCAATATCTAGAATTCATTATTTATTTTCATAAAAGAAATTAGGATCTTGAGACAATACCACTTGATAATTTTCATATGGAAAATTCATAGTGGGTCATTGATTAAGAATCATTATATTTTTGGGAATGTACATTTAAAATAAATTAATTTTTATTTTACATTTTTATTTATTAATATCTATGTTTAATTGAATATATTAGACGATGAATTTTGTCAAATTTCTATTATCCCCATAATATAATATATATTTTATATTATTTATAAACAATATATCATTTTTAATTTTTATTTTATAATAATTCATAATAATTGGAATTGTTAAATTTGTACTACATTACCCAAAGACATTGTGGATTAAAAAATTAAAAATATTTATGATATGAAAATTTATACATCCCCAACGTGAATCTCTTCGAATTTGTTTGATACTAAATTTATTGTTCTTGTTTTTATAGAACAATATCCCAAACAAAATGTAAAATAATCCATTATAAAATATAAAAAATGATTAACTATGATACTTAATTACATATCATAAATTTAGTCACTCATTCATTCATCATCATCATCATCAAATACATTCAATATCATTATTTGTTTTATCATATATAATCATTTTTGGATCTCATATATGGAATAATGATTAGTATAACCAAATATAATCAATTCATTTGAGGTGTAGAAACAAACCAAGTAAATCATAGAAGATAAGTGGAGTTTTAAAAAGCAATGAAATTATATTATTTTGAATAAGTATTAAATTTTATAAAATATAGTTGGGAATTACATCTTTTGAAGTCAAAATCTATGAAACGGTTTATGAGGTCAATATTGTTGTTTCATCAAATTTCGTTACAGAAAACCAAAATAGATAATGGTGGTGACAATAATGAAATAATCATTATGATATCCATAAAAACTGTTCAAGGAGAAATTAATGTTTGGTGGCTAGTTTGGAAAAATTTTATTCACTTTCTTATTCTAGAGAACCACTATAGAAGTGGGTTACTATGTTGGAAGTGTGAAGTATCCCATCCCGACAAAACTATTTCTTCAGTTATATAAACCACATCACCACATGTTTATTCCTAAATTACTAGAGTTCAGGGACTAGCATGAAAAATTTCAATGTATCATCTGGGGATCAACTAAAACATTAACATATTATTACATGGAATTTAAATTGTAAATATTATAATTAAATGTATAGACTAAAATAAAATAGAAAATTTCCCAAATAATCCTAAAAATTTCTAATAAAACATAAAACCCAACAAGGTGAATCGAGACTAATTTAGATGCATCACAATACAAATAAATTAAAATATATCATCATGGAATTGCAAAAGGAGTTCCCCAAAATAACTCCAAAATCATTAGTACATCATCTCCATGACTCAAATACTTCATATCATCCACATGTATAGAAACATTTCTCTTTCCTACATCACCTAGAATATGATTCATATTTATATTAAATGTGAGCATCTATAGAAAATAAAAAACTATTATTAGGAAACCACTAGAGACCCCCCAACATACTATGGAGTTTAATAGGAACTTCTATTTATAATATTCTATGAATAAATGAATCTTCAAATATAACAATAATTAATCAAAAATTGCACTATGTATACTAATTTATGAAGTACAGAAGCATGGATATAATTTTTTTAATTGAATTAGAGATCAAGACATTACATCATGATTAATACTAACAAATCATGTTGATCGATTTTTTTATGACTAGGTCCATGGATTAATGTTTCACATGGTCCACCCTAGAAAAATATTCATTCAACATCAAACCCGTTTATTTTATTAATGGAAGAATTTTAAAAGATAGGTAGGAGGACCGAATTAGGGGGGAGAAAGTAATGAAGTCTCATGGAATCAACTAAACCAATGCTCGTACACTATAGTGGCAAGGATCCAATGCTAGATAAGGAAACAAAATCATCATTGTTAGGGAACTGGGACGCTAGGAATTCTTCCACATTATTACCCCCATCCAAAGTATTATGTAAGATAGTGAAACTATCTTTGAGATGCTTGTAGTTCTAGATGATGTAAATAATGATACATGGGGTATATCGATGATCCATTAGCATGGTATAGATGATTTTGGAGTCATTTTTGATCTATGAGAGATGTAGATGATTATTGAGACTGAACTAAATCCCCTTCAAAATATAATGTCCCTCGGCCTGTAGGGAGTCTTCACTACCGAGGAAGGCACCATACACTACAACCAAACTTACTATTAAGTTAAGATTCACTTATCTACCACTCAAAATTCACAAATCATAGTACCCATTAGTATTGAGTTCTACCCCTCTAGATGGGGGTCTCCTGTAGATCCATCGACCCACTGAAACCTGACAGTGTACAACCTGCTCCTTTTACCAAAGAATATGCCTCAACGAAGGTGTTTCCTCCCATTTTTTCATAAGGTCACCTAGATATGTGATTAGCCATTAAGATATAGCGATCATAGCTGCCTTTGAGCACAAAATTACTTCATAATATGATATGTTCCTCACCTCCTTGAAACACCAACACCGTGATGATAGGCACACTGCCCTCGTCTGCTTCTATTTCTTATTATAACCAGCCCCATGGACCTAAATATGAAATAAGGAATTGCCCAAACTGAATGGATATGATAGGATACTGAAATACGCACCTGCTTCCTAGAAAACTCTGGCACATTCTCTCTCCAAAAATAAATGTTATGTGGTCTCTACATAGGGGTTCTGACAATAAGAACATTATAAATATTCGAAACCCCTTTCTGTCAGACCTCCTAATCTGTAGAGATGGTGTCATATTGAATCCTCCATGTGAATAAATAATTATTTTGAGGAACACATTTTCACTAATGGAGTTGGCCCCTTGAATCCTAAGCATGGGTATCTTGAAGTGGAAACCTATTTGACTTAATAGAACGAGATCATAAATAGGTAGCATTAAAAATACACATATTAGGGTTTTTTGAGAGTCTGATGTGATTGAACATGATGAACTGCCATTTGTTTAGAGAAAACATGGATGACTGTAGGATGACCATTTTTTATTAAAAGTGATTTTAGTGACCATGTAGCCAAGAAATCATAGAATATTCCATGACCAGTTGTCATTCCAACAACTGATGTCACCACAATCGATGATCCAACTTGACCATTTAATCATACTACGAATATGGCTCTGAATAGTGCTTCAGAGGAAGAATGGGTTACTTGTATGATCCAGGTGGTTCCCATACTTCTCTTTTATAACTCATTCCCAAAGATTACGCCTTACAACTACCATCCATTCCATCCTTTCATGAAGTAATTTCATCATCTTAGAGAATATTCTAAGACATATACCACCATATTCCATGGAGAGGTCCATCTTAGACTAGGAGGACCAATGGAACTGTCCATTTGATATGGAATCCCAGATGGAAGAGGTCATAATCAGCACAATATTCTTTAATATAGACATTGTAACATTAAGAACCAATATAATGTTCATGGGTATCGATTAAGAATGATATAATCCAGAGTGGTCTTCCCCACAATGGAAGGAAATCAAATTTTCCCATTCTTGAGCGAAGAAATTTTTTTTCACACCACTTTATTCAAAGGTTTGATACAGAGCCACCCACCCTCGATGTGATTGGTGTGACAAGGTAGTCCATATGAATCCTCTTATACTAATCCCCAATCTATATTCAATTCCAAAATGGCATCGTTATGTACAACACCTTGAGATGATGATACTCGTTTTATCCCAATAAATTAGTTTTCCACTCCATTTGGAGTAATATTCATGAATGGTATTGATAGCCCAAATATATATAGAGCTCCCATTAATGAATAAGACAATATCATCTATATTCCTGTGGTGGGAAAAATTCTGTAAATGGAAATGGAAGCTAAAATACTAAATGGTTCCCTTTTTCATGGTGGCTTTGATGGGTATTCTCAATGCATCATGATCCAGAATGAACAAACTGGGAGACAGTAGATCCCATTGTCTAAGACCACTGACATATTTAAAAAAAAAATTCCTTCATTACATGATGAAAATACAGATCCATGGAGAATTCCACCATCAGAAAATGATGTAAATAGAATGAGTAGAAAAACTCTTTCTACTCTGAAATTTGATAATAAATTCCCACTCAAGTATGTAATAGGATTTTTCCATATCCATAATAATGGACATATTTGAACCTTGAAATTTCATATTAATATCCTCCATCATCTCATGGGCAAGCCCAATAGCCCCTTGTATGGAACTACCTCTCACAAACCCAAGTTTCCCCAGTAGTATCTCTTATGATATCATTTCCCCATTAAAAATTATAGAACAAATGAATAACATAGATCAAGGATAACTCCAATAGTATCTCATATTATACTATCATCTAGATGAATCATTAAACCACTTTGTAATTATGAAAAAAAACATAATTCAATTCAATATATTGATGAATGCATAAATTAATTTTTAAGTCATCAATTTCATTACATTAAATCCTATATATTGAAGAATTTTTTCTACAGATTGTTTAATGATTAATAAATTGATAATTATTTTATATCATTTTGTTATTAACTAATTACCAATTCCATCACATAATTCAGTGATTATTTATCAATCTTATCAATTAAATTTATTTATCCTCTAGAATAAAAACATCCATAATTATTTAAAAACTCATGATAATTCATTATTATATATAGTTAAATTTTAATGTATGAAATTATTCTAAAATTATTGGGTTTATAAGGTTAAAATAAATATTATTCAATGTAGTTACAGTGATAATAAATCCTTGAAATGAAGATCATCCATGATAGAAATCTAAATTGATGCATGAACCATAAATGAAGAAACACAACGTACCATTCATCAGTTAATCCACTATGAATAAATTGGTCAAAATGGGTTGATGATTATCACAAATAGGTTGGTAAAGGACTCTATCCTCTATTGTATATCAATTGCTAGAAACAAAACCCCACATCTTATGATCAAGATTCTTCTTCCCATCAAGACATGCTATTGTCTCACTTAACAAAGGAGGTAGAGGTTAGAGAGATCCAAATGAGATATTTATTTTTCTAGAGGCTATCCCAAGGGTTATACACAAATTTCATCGCAATATCATATTTAAATATCACTCATGTATTCTCATCGAGTTATCCATACATTCACTCCTATGTTTCTTATATATGAGTGAATATTGTTTGTTACAATTACTGTAAATCTTAGCCATTTCTAATCTATTATATATTTAATTTAATAAAAAGAAAATTATAAATTATGTGGTCGATGTTAAAATGTTAACTCAATAACACTTTATTATAAGTAACATGATATTACATATCATGGTTTCATAATAATTCTTATATGATGACATATGATACTCCATGAATATGTTCATATTCTACCATACAAAATACGTTTATCATCATATATGATATATGTTTTAGGGAATATCTCCACGAAAATCTTATTTATGTTAAATCATGATATGCATAGTTTAATTCTACCTTCTTTTATATTATATACAATAACATTTGAATGAAAAACCAATAATACTTCTTGTTATCTTCTAATATTTTTTTTAAAATGGGATTAATATCACATTTTTTTCACATTATGTGAAATACCACTATCATTATAATCCAAAATAGTTTTCTTTGATTAAATATAAAATCATTAAAGACTCAATTTGAGTAAAAATAAATCTCTATTAATTCAACCATAATGTGTGACCCATTTTTCCTTTGTAGCATTGAAAAAATATAATGTATGAAATCTATACATTTATTAAAAGAACAAACTCAATAAAATAATTTACACTACTCAAGCTATTGAGGGATCTGAAATGATCTCTTTTTTCATATGTATCATTATACCTATATTCACTAGATTCATCACACACATGAATTCATTTTTATATGATCTTAATATCTATGAAATTAGGTAACCAATAGAGTTAAAGTATTATAATTCTGTACAACTACTCATATGTTCTCAATTCATTAATTATCGACAGAACATGTCAATGAATACGTCGTATTTCATTCACCTTTATTGATTCACAAATTATGTCCCTGCCATATAATATATAATATTATTATATGCCTTATCTTGGTAAATTATTATGCTTCCTCAATCCATCTCAATTGAGGGACCTAATTTATTACTTCTCAACCAAGGGGTCAAATAAAAAATTGGTTAACCTATAATTGATGACATGATAATCAATATACCTGACCAACTCTGGATTAGAAATGTCTCATGTATTGTATAACAATTGTGTAAATGTTTGTAAGTTCTCACAATATACATATCTCCAATCTCAAGTATCTCGGACTCTATGTATGATCTAGTCACCCATAGGGTATCAATGAAATAATTTATGATAATCCATGTGGTATAATTAATGGACCATCTACTGAAATAATATAATTTTGTGGCTCATGATATTATTTTACATTTTGATAAAACAATTATACTCTTTTAAATATTAACACTTTTCTATAACCAATAATAATTGATGAATGGAGTACTTAAATTCATTCTTTGGTGGGTCAATTAACATTTCACATCATAAGTATATGTAGCTTCTATCCGATAATGAAAAATTGGATATTTTCTTCAATATAACAGGATACATTTCATATTCTTAAACACATATAATATTTTTAATAAAACCATATAAAGGTATATGTATTCACATATCATATATGATAAAATACTTTATCATACTTACAATTTTTTAGCATTTATGTTTGTGTTAGAATCATTATATCTCTATCGAATTCATGCAACATCTCTATCTAACCCCCAGATAAAATTATCCCACTAAAATCTTTTAGTGAGTAACATATATGGGAAAACAATATAGAGTCTAAAGAGTCATGATCCTAATGTTAAACTAATTGAATATGTATTCAATGTTATTTAATTAACATTTTTAGATTTTATAGAGTTAATAACTTATGGTATCTATTTAGACACAGTCAATGTTTATGATCAGCATTCCCTTTCTTACTCTTCCATCCATCATTTTCCTTGGAATCCTTTGGTGACTAGTGTTTCTGTATATAATAATCCATTTCAAACACAGTGTAAACCCCTGTATGATAAAAATTTACAATCAAATTGACTAATATAATATTTTATTTGTTAACATTGTAATTATAAAAGTGAAAAATACTTCCAATAACCACTTAAACACTATATTCCCTTCATAATACAATTATATGACACAAACTAATTTTTATTAATAAATAATAATAATCATATTTTTGTGGAAATTTAAATAAGAAAAAATATATACAATTTTTTTTAAATCACTATTCAGAATAACATGCATGTATTCTTCAAAATATTCTACTAATAGTTTGATTAACTCACTAATATTTTAAAAAAATAACTAGATGTACTATTTTATCCTAGATAACATATTTTCATTATTTATACTTTTGTAATATATTTTATTGATTTTGATTAATTACAAATAATTTGTATTAACCATAATTGTTTTTAAATTAATTTTTGAAAATAACTTATCTTATCATATAATAGTAATAAGATGAAAAAATTCAAATAAGAGAGTATTATATCTTATCATTAAATTATTCTATTCAATAACCATATGATTTATCAATATATTGAAAACGAAATACTTCCTAAATCTTTTCATGGATTTTGAACTCTTGTATTCTTATATCATTTATAATACACATAATTGCTAACTTATAACATTCAATATGTCTGATTTTATTTATATATCACCATTATGAAACATGATCATTCCATGTAGTTTCCCATTCTCCTTTACGTATAATAAAAAATACCATTCTTTGGAAACAATGTCCTTCCCTCCAACAACCTACTTTAGGCATTAATGATATTTACTAGGTACTTTAAGAAACATTGTTAGACTCTCCAACTAATAATTTATTTCAACCATAACATTTACCCATATATATTATTGATACATTTCTTAAATACTTACGCATTATTTGTGTATTCTGATATATCATATGTTATGATATGATAGTTTTTTATGAAATTATATGGGATATCATAAAACTGCATAATCTAGTTATAGTGTACATTATACGAAAAACTATAACTCTTCTATCCATGTGTTTGTATAGTGTAATATGTCAATATTTTAATATTGTTCCACTTAAGAATTCATTAAACATGTGAAAAAGTTTTACAATTGAAAGATTAGTTCATCGATAAAAGATTATAGGATATGAAATCCACATGCCATTTACTCATGCGTTATAAGACTATTGATTTAATGCGTGAGACTTAGGGATAATCCCTATGGGCTTATATAAACTACAAAATCCCAAGGGGATGGGTTGTTGATGTATTATGTGATCAAAATATTCAATTTCTCTCTTCATCCTTTCAGTTTTTCCATGTGAGAAACTGCAATATCATGTAGATAAAAGAGGGATCTTCCCATATGAGGGGTGATTTAGTTCATCCCATAGATATAACATGGAGAAGGGAGTCACTTGACTTCTTATGAGGTATCATCATCAAGAATGAAGATTGAAACAAGATTTAGTGGAATATTAGGTTTAAATTATACAAGCTTTTATTTAATTTTTTTACCATGGTTTTGGTTTCAATGCATAATAGATTATAATTTTTCATAATTATCTTTATTTTTAATGACTAAAACATGTGTTTTTACCTTTGAAAGATAATTTCCATATCAGAGACTTACCTTATTAATTTATTCTTGAAATCATTATTCAAAATGTAAAAATATATATTTTATTAATACCATATTCTATACCATTAAGAATGATTCTAATTTTGAATGATAACTTGTTTTACGATATTTGGTATCACATATTGTGAATTGAAAATATTAAATGATGAGTAATTTTGTGGACGTAGAATATTTTCCAATTTTTTTAAATATATCATAACATCTAATATAAGGATTATATGGGATTGATATATTTAAATAACAATGTATAATGTGATAAATATAGGGTTTTGTATCAATGTTAAAATATATGTGATCTGATAACTACCTACTTCTATGGGCCAAAGGTTTGTGCTACATGGGATTTACTTTCAGCTATTGATAGGTTACTAAAATGTAGATTCTAGCCACACAAGGTTATCCATACATAATATCATGATGTAATTTATAATATACTAGTTTTATAAAGTTATTCTCTTGTAGAAAACCTATCCAGTGGTTAAATGTTAGGCATTCATATCGTACGTCATGATACTGAGGTGCCCTAGTATTAGTATTTATAATTTTAACTAGTTCTGGTTAATGATAAGGATGGCCATATTATAAGTCATAAGAAATAAATTATATAAAATTGGTTTTAACAAAATGGCCTTAAAAATCTTACAATACAATTCATCTAAGATTATTAAAAATGATATTCAGTGAGTCATTTATTTTTTCAATATTTCATTTATGATTTTATTTCAATGTTTTATATTTTTTTAAATAATAAAAAAACTTTATTTTGTGATACTATATATCATGACCCATCCCACAGGGCCCGGACGTGACTACCCTAAGCCAGCCGTCTATAGGTCAGGGGTTTGTGACTAACACCTGAAGGATTTTCCCGAATTGGGAAGGAATTATCATAGAGATATATACACACTAAAAACGGGAAACATAAGTAAACAAATTATAATTTTATGGTATAACCATGAGAGTAAAGTACAACTATAAGTAAAACTGTAAAGTGGTAATAGTTGGTAGGAATACAAACCCTAGAAATTGAAAATAATGTAAACAGTTATCGCCTCTGCCATAGAGCTCTACCTGTTGGGTATTAGCTGTAAGTCTAAACTCAAAGAAGAGGACCTTGATAGATCCCATCACACCAAGCTTCACCAAGTCTCAAAAATCCAATGTCTTCCTCAGAGCATCAATATTCTACACCAGAAACAATCCTTCAGGTGGGTCCTGTGTAGGGGTGAGTATAAATACTCAATAGGGGACCACAATACCCCCAATGGTCTCTCAGTATTCCGTAGAAGAAAAATAACAAGAAACATCAACAATTAAAATCAAAAGCATGATATAAATAATGAAGAAAAATGAAAAAGAGATATATCAATCTAACGGTATAAAATCAAGTTTACTGGGACAGGGAAGACTATTCATAAATCTCTATTATCATATCCGTAGTAACTCTACTAATGAACAGTATAAGTCACTGTATGCAGACTTGAATTAGTCTCTAGATGTTGAATCGTATTGGCAGATGGTGCTGACCTGTATTGGTCCCTAGTGTTGACACGTATTGGTCGTTGGTGTTGACCATATTGGGCATTGGTGCTAACCTGTATAGGTCTCTAGTGTTTTACCATATTAGTCATTGGTGCTGACCCGCACAAAGAACACCTTATCTCAGTAAGATTATGCTTCTCAAACCATCAGTCATATTTCAACTGGTACTATGTCCCACAAAAAGCATACCCAAGGGACTTACCAATCATAGGGGTCCTAATACGACATACGATGATTCGATCAGTCACCCAGTCGGTGAGATTTGGGTACTTTTGTAAAAAGGTCCTTGTTGATTCCAGTATGATCTAACCTATGTCGCATGTCGAACTCCATTAAAACCCACTTAGTGTGTCTCTAAAATACCTCTAGTCATAAGTTTCTTTATTCCCCAGACGACGTGTCGATCGTACACAAGGTCTATTAACTAAACCCCTTTTTGTGAAATGGGGTGATCCCACCTTAGTCCGTCCTACCTCTGTTGGGCCCACCAGAATATGCCATAGGGACCACTTCTCAAAACGGGTCCCAATGACATTGACGGCATGTCGGACAGACAATAAATTATTCAGTTTTGAGGGTTCATTTATTCAGGGGACTGTTGGGTTTGGGCATGATCCAACTCGATAAGGCTGGCCCGACGCAACGGGTCCTGGGTTCTACCTAACTTCACCCAGGTCATGCCCATTAACGGTTGTCCTGATTCACTGGGTCTTGCCCGTTGGCGTTAGCCAGGCTGGTTCATGGGCCCGGACCCAGTTATAACACCCCACTTGGTGGGGCTCAACCCACCTGTGTTGGCCTTCTAGGATGTGGGTCCAGTCCGCTTGGCCATGGGTCTGGCCAGGCCCGCTGGGTGAGTCTGACCCATTCAGCTGCCCCATGTCCAAACCGGTCCTCCTGATGGTTGATTGTTTCTCTAGCAGGACCAACAGATGTGGGGCCATTTCGTCTAGTTGGTGGGGCACTGACCCATAGTATGAAACATTCTGCAAGATGGTTGACTGGTCTCTAGCTAATGTGGCAGGACACAAGGCTATGCTACCACTCCTACAGTAGCACGCTGGCCGCGACTTCTACCGCTGATGGTGCCTACGGGATCTGCCATTCTTCTGCACGACTGGCTTGGGCCGACCACCTCTCGCCACCATGGCGCGTGATGGCATGCCGCCTTCCCACCCTACATGGCTTGTTTCCATGGCCCTCCTCCAGCAACTTCCGGCTATCGCCGACATCTCGCACCTTTCGTTCATTCCTCGGGACACCAAACGTGCTCTTGTTGTCCGTTCATGGGGTTGTCTACACCTATGAGCTTCTTGGGTCACCACCACCTCTACGTGACAAATATATCTACCTTGACATCACATTTACCAACTGTGAATGGTAAACACATTAACAACGAGATAAATAGAGGGTCTGAGACTTTTTTGTGTTGGCATGCACCATCCATGTTAGCGTTTTAACAAGGGTTGTTAGGAACAGTAAGAGAATTTAGAAATAACTTTCGACTTGTAACCCCACATCAGCATCCCATTCTTAATAAATGATCAGAGGATCCACCCATTAGTCAGTTGATTCATGTTATTCATATAAATCATGAATAGGTAAGGAGGAATATTAAAATATCAAAAACAACAACCCCTACATGGATTAGACTTCTTCTAACAACGATCGACAAAACCTCCTTCATCATTTTCATCAGTTACTAATTTGGTGGATCTCGTCATTTCTCAATGAATCCAGTGTCTTCCTCCAGGTGGATGTTGCTGCAAGACTTTTACAAATTTTACTCACTTGAAGAAGTCATGCCAAAACCCCACCCTGAGCTCCATTTAAATAGAAGGCGTAAAAGGTGAGTAACATGTTAAGGAATTAATGTGGTCTACTAAATGAAATGATGAACCAATTTTAATTCACAATAGTGGAGTTATTCAGTTGATGAATGAATCCACTAATTGGATTGAAAAGTCATTGGTCCCACCACCGTTTCTCATACTTTAGAGAAAAATAAAATAAAATAACAATTATACATAATTTTACATTTCATTAAAAATTTCAAAAACTATCTTTTTCTCCCAACCTACTGTGGTCAAAGTGGAGCATCTTTTTAGAGAATCGTAGTGCTTTGGATTCAACTGTGCTCTCAAATTTTTAATCTGAGCACTGGTTCAAAATATAGAAAATGTTGCCCACACATTTACTGAATTCACCTTAAATAAAGTTTAGAAATTCATTTTGGGCACACCGAGCATCAGAATCACACACCATTAAATTTCTATTTCTCTTAATAATTGAAACTAATTTAAAAAAAATAGATGTCATTTTTGGGTATTTAAATTCTCCCCACCTTGTGGATTAATGTCCTTGAAATAAAAAAAATCTACCAAAACAAAGAGGGGTAATAGACACACATATAAGCATCTTGCGCCCATGTGCTCTCCTAGATATTCTTGTGCTTCCATAGAACATGCACTAGAGGTATCGAATTACATGAAGAATCTTCTCCTATTGATCCTCTATTTCACTAGGTACTCTACAAAAGTTTGTCATCATCAATATCCAACATGCCATGGTCGATTAGGTGAGATGGGTCATGCACATATCTCCTCAGCTTGGAAATGTAGTAGACATCATGCACCCTCTCCAACTGTAGTGGCAATTCCAAGTGGTACTCCACCATTCCAATCCTTTAATGTATCAGGAATTGTCTGATAAACCTCGCTGAGAGTTTTCCGCCTCAGTGAAATCTCTATAATCCCCATCGAGGGGAGACTCACAAGAATACGTGGTCCCCCTTTTAGAACTCTAGTAGTCTCTGTCACCTATCATCATAGGACTTCTATCAAATCAGCGCAGTCTTCATCCACTCTCGGATGACCTGTACCTTCTCATTGGTAGCATGTACCATCTCTCAGCCCATGATTGTAGGCTCTCCTGGATTTGTCCAGCACAAGGGTGATCTGCATGATCATCCATAAAATGCCTCAACATGGGCCATAACAATGGTGGAGTGAAATATTTTGTTGTACAAGATTTCCACCAAGGTTTAGTGGTCCTCCAAACTATGACCAAAGTCTTGGAAACATGCATGAAACTTGTACCCCAAAGGACTGGATGGTTTTCTCAGTCTGACCATCTATCTGTTAGTGAAAAGATGTACTCAAACAATGCTGAGTCCTGAAAGCATCCTGCATTCTGTTCCACAACCGAGATGTGATTCTTGTGTAGCAGTTTGAGACTATCATTGAAGGCACCCCTTGATGGCGCGTGATCTCATAAATTTTGAGACGTCCCAAGCACTCTTCCAAACCCTTCTCTCGAATAGAAAGGAAGTGGGCTGACTTGGTGAGTTGGTCAATGATCACCCAGATGGTATCATGCTGTCTAGACGTATGGGGTAACCCCATAATGAAGTACATCGATTTCCCTTACCAAATTCACTCTGGTATCTTGAGGGGTTGGGTCAAGCCTGCTTGTACCTAGTTCTTGACCTTCACTTGCATGAAAATGAGGCATCTAGAAACAAACACATCTACAACATTCTTCATCCCTGGACACTAGCACTGATGCCAGAGGTCTTGATACAAGTTTATCACACCTAGATGTAATTCCAATGGTGGTGTATAGAACTCCCTCAACACCTCTTATTGTAGCTCAACTGGTACAACCATACATCCTCTGAAAAGGATAGCGTGCTACCCACCTACAAAATACTTTTCAGCTACATTGCTGGAGGATACCTGGGCACATGTAGTCTCACAGCTGATGTCTTTGAGTTTCACCTACCTGACATGCTGATGAGTGGAGGTGAAACTACCATTTACTATAGATTGACTGTCTCATCTCTATCCATGTAAGATATCTAAAGCAAGGATAACTGCTCTGAAGCCTCGTTCAGTAGCTATGAAGACAATCTCAGGCTATGTTCATCTGCCACTATGTTCACCTACCCAGGAGTATAAACTATTTCAATGTTGTAGTATTAGAGGGACTCTAGCTAACATCACTATCTCATATTAAGATATTTCACTATGAAGATATATCTGACACTCTTGTGGTTTGAGTAAACAATTAACCGCTTTTCCACTATGTAGTGTCCCCTCATATTCAGTGCGATGACTACTTCATCTAACTAAATGTCGTGAGTCGCATAATTATGATCATGAGGCCATAACTGTCATGATCCATAAGCAATCACTGCATCACCCTACATCAGGACAAAATTGTGCCCTGTCCCTAATGCATCACAATAAACCACATAGTCAGTGCCCTCCTCCGGTAGCCTCATGATGGAAGCACTAGTCAAGATCTGCCTTAGCGATAAAAAGATCTATTGTCATGTTCCTAAACAAAGGAACAGTTTCCCATATTTCTTCAACTGTTTTATAGGTGATCACAATATGGGGAAATTGGGTACAAACCTCCAACAGTATCCTACTAATCCAATGAAGCTCCAAACCTCAGTAACAATCTTTAGTGGCTCCCATTAAAGTACAACATCAATTTTCATTGGATCCACTGCAAATATAGCCTCTGAGATGATGTGTACCAAGAAGTGGATCTTCCATATCCAAAAGTCACACTTTGAGAGCTTCCCATATAACTGGTTCTCCTAGAGTGTGTCTAGAACAATCATCAAGTGTATAACATGATCTTCCTTTGACGCTGAGTACACCAAGATGTCATCGATAAAGACCACTACAAACCACTCTAAGCTAGTCTAGAAGCTCTTGTTCATGAAACCCATTAACATTGCAAGGGATTTCTTCATGCCAAACTGAATCACTAGGTATTCATAATGTCCAAGACAACATCTGAAAGCCATATTTGGGATTTCATCCTCTTGCACATGATGCTAGTGGTAGCCTAGTCTGAGGTCTATCATCGAGAACCACTTATCTCCTTTCAATTGATCAAACAGATCATCAATCCTTGGTAGAGGATACTTGGTCTTCATGATACCGAAGTTTAGGTTCTATAAGATCCCACAATGACTCAAACATCTATCTACCATTATGGAAAACAACACCGGGGATTCCATGGAGAAATCCTAGACCTTAGAAATCTCTTCCTCTGTAGGTCCTCTAAATGCACCCTCAGCTCCCAGAACTCCGCAGGGGCCATCTGATGTGCTGATATAGATATCGGTGTTGTTCCTAGGTAAAACTCAATGCAGATGTCTACCTCTATATGAAGAGGTAGTCATGGGAAATATTCTTGAATGACCTCCTCGTACTCGTACACTATAGAACGGAACAATAGAATACCTCAGCCACAGTGTCAAAGGTCTGGCAAGCCAACTGATATTTAATCTACTACACCCTCCTGAGCACAAGTCCATCTCGTGTTGCTCTATTTTCCTTCTCACCAACCAAGGAAAAATGGTTTCCATCTCTCTGCGTACATCACACTGTATGTCTTAAGTACCCAATCTATGCACTAACTGTAGATATCTAGTCCGGGTCTTGAATGACGACATAGGACTTCGATGCTGCTACTAGAAGGTCCCATATGAAAGTCTTTTATTTGACAGTAATATCCCACTTTTGGAACTAGTGTGTGATAACTAAAT
The DNA here is from genome assembly GCA_963277665.1 of Viscum album. NCBI lineage: Eukaryota > Viridiplantae > Streptophyta > Magnoliopsida > Santalales > Viscaceae > Viscum > Viscum album. Next base: position 414,514,233 of record OY728132.1, read on the forward strand.
CTCCCCCCATAAGAGTATCTAAAAAAAGGTTGATCTAAAAGCTCATCCGGAATGTCAGAGTCCTTAACTCAGTCTGCAGAAAGGAAAGAATGGCTAGCACTTGTGTCAGTAAGCACTGTTGTTAATGTATAGAATATATAGATCATACCTCATATCATCTTAGGGTTGTCAGTATCATGAGAATATATTTCTTGTAGCTGGGAATTTCTTCATCAACATGCTCCCTAAGATCGTGGTGGAACACTTGAGTGTGGTGGTGGTAGTGCCTGGTGACCACGACCACCTCCCGCTGCACATCCTGCTCCCTTGCCTCATCTGCCGCAAGGTTGATGATCATGGTCTTACCACTGACGCTGCCTCGGTGTACCCTACACCATATTATGGTCATCTTCATGGGGAGTTGGAAGTCACATGCTCTATGACCCTACCCATTATAGGAACAACAGATCAGGCCTCACTAGTGGCCCCCTCAGCCTCTCAATCCTCGCACCTCTAACCATGTTTCCCCAAGTCACCCTCCAGAAGGTCTTGCCCACTTGGGACTCTATGTCATCTTTCTACTGATAGATACAGATGACTCTTCTACCTGTCTTCTAGTAGGTGATATCATTGTCGGTGCCTACTCGACATGGAATCTATCCATCAGCAAATCTCGCTCTTGCACCCCAGCCTGCATCGAAATGCAGAGAGAAACTGTCAAAGATCTGATCCCTCAATGGAGCCCGTAATAAAAGTTCTAGGCTATGTTGTAAGGGTATCGTACCATGTAAGTGGAGTCTTAGGATAGGTCAATAAATCTTTCCATGTACTGAGCCACAATCTGGCTTCCCTGCTACATATGAAGCAAATCCTAAATATGCACAGAGTGTACTGTCACTGGCCCAAAATCCTCCCTAAAATGGGTCTCAAAGTCATGCATGGTGAGGGTTGTCTCCTCATGCACCAAGATCTTCAAGATCCACCATCGTCATACCAACCCCTGAAGAAGGATATCAGCCATGATCACCATCTACTACTATGGTGTCTATATTAAGCTAATGACCCATGAAATCGCCTCAATGTAGTCCTCTAATCCATCAAGGTCTATATTTCCATAAAACCATAGAGAAATTTATCTTTAGAACTAATGAAATGTTCTCAACTAGTGTTCATTATCCACTGGTATCATCTAATACTCAATTGGAGGTGGTTCCAATGGTAAAACACCCAAAGGTACCATCATTGTGAGTGGTCCCTCCACTGATGCCTCATTACAAGGTGGTAAACTGTCATGATCTATAACCAAAATCCTTGCTGGTTGTCTTCATGGTGGCATCCTGTAAGAAACAGATGTGCCACTGTCAATAAGGTCTACTGACCTAGCTTGGGTCTGACCCATTAAGGGTCTTCCCAGTTCATTGTGTCTAGCCCATTGGGGTAATCCTGTGTAGTTCGAGGGCCCTGAACATGGTTGGGCCGGCACGCCAGGAGGGGCTCGGCCCACACTCGCAGGCCTGCAGGTCTGACTCGTTCAACCCTCCCACATCTGGCCCGGTCTGCCTGATGAAAAACCACTTATCTAGTTGGTCCCGTGGATATGGGGCCACTTCATCGAGCTAGTGAGATGCTACCCCACTGCGTGCTACATTCTTCAAGATTTTCAATCGGTCTCAAAACAATGCAGAGTGGCATAGGGCCATGCCACCCCCTCCTACCGCAACCTGCATGCCATGAATGCTACCACCAAAAAAACCGATGGCACCGCCTTTCTCTTGTGCCGCTAGAATGGGTTGCCCACTAGCATGGCACACTGGCGGTTAATTCTACTGGACATCGAATGTTCTCCAGTGGTCTGTTTTTGGTGTCATCTATGACTACGATCCTCTCATGTCAGCGCCTCCTCTATTTGACCCCAATCTATGACTTTCTGTCACTTTTCTTGGTCATGCACATGAAACCCAAGAAAAAACACAAACAGAGGGTCAGGGCCTTGTTTGGATTGGCATGTGCCCGCCGAGTTAGTGTTTTATTTGGGTTTTTTTTAGCAAAAATCAATGAATTTACAAATAACTCCTGATATATAGAACCTCCATTTTCGTTTTTGTAGATTTTTGATTCAGTGGAACTTATCACCACTCACTAAATCTGGTCTCATCCTTTAGGTGTATGTTCTCATAGGACATCACCACAGTTTCCTCTCTTGAAGAAGTAGTTCCAAAACCCCACCCCGAGCTCCATTTAAATTGGACTGGGAAATTTTGAGAAACACATTGAGGAATTAATGAGGTAAATTAATTGAATTAATGAACATCTTTTAATTCACAAAGGTGGAGTTACACTATTGATGAGTCAAGGCATTTATTGGTAAGAAAAGTCATCGGTCCCACCACTACCACCAATCCATTAGAGAAAAAGGAAATAAAATAACAATTACATTTTATTTTACATTTATATTAAATGCCTAAAAACAAACATTTCATCCCGACCAACTGCGGTTGAAGTGAATCTTCTTATAAGTGAATTCTGGAACTAGAGATTTAACTGTGACCTCGGATTTTTAATACAAGTTCTGGTTTAAAAGACAGAAACTTTTTCCTATTTGTTTACTGAATGTACCTTAAAAAAGATTATAAATTCATTCCGGGAACACCAAGCCACGATATCTTGTGCCGTCAATTTTCAGAAACTCATAATAAACCTGAATAATTTTAAAAAATTGCATGGAATTTTCAGGATATCACATTATATAATTTATATGGTGGTTTATAAATTAACTAAACATATATGATTTATTATTATTTAATTAAATTGTTATGAATAATTTATTAAAAAATATATAATGCTAAAATTACTTTTTTAAATTATATTTCACGGTTTATAATTTAGATAAAAAATGTTTACGTAGAAATTATAAAAATATTTGTAATTGTTTTATTAATTACAAAGTAATTCATAATTAATATAGTGTTCTTATATAATATATTTATTTTATCATAATTTTAATTTGATACTTCCAAATTTAAAGCCCATATTTATTAATTTTTTTTAAAATGTAACAAAATGGGTTTTGATACATTATTTGAATAATGATTAAATATTAATAATTGATGATATTTTTATTTTGTAATACTTTTATGTAGAACTAATGTAGTATAAATATTTTTTATATTTCACATAATATGATATATTAAAAGTTTATTCCATATAATTGATAATGTGAAGAAGTTCATATCATTAATTAATAAAAAAAAGTTATAAGTGAAATTTTATTCAAAGTGTTAAATGGCTTTAATAAATTGTCATACATGAATATAAGAAGTTATATTCTTGGAAGGAAAATAAATTTGGTTTTCTTATACCCTGAATTTGGTTAATACTAGGTTATGGGATTGATTTTAAAAGATAATATAGGTTTATATATATTATGTATTAGATTTATTATGGAATTGAGATCTATCTTTTGTAATGTTTCCTTGGTTAGAGGGATTTGGGTCATAATGTTCATTAATCTTGAGTCCTACACCATTTCTAAAAAAATGGGGTTGGATCTCTCTCTATCTCTCAAAGATTACTCTTAGAGGGATTTCTAATTTCATATGACTCTATAAATTTACATGAAAGGGTTTCATTTACCTTTATCATGGGATTCCATTGTGTTTGTATGAATATTGTTTGATTAGATTTGGGGTAGTATCAAAATCTATTATTTTTTAAAGAGTTTCACATCACCATGATTTAAACATATTTTTTAGGGGGACGGAATAATATTATATAATAAATCATTATATTCATGTATAAATATAAAGGTTATTCATGAGATAAGTTGAAAAATTTGAATCCCAATAAATTAAAAAGTGTTTGATATCTTCTAATGTGAACACTTTTTTAAACCATTAATATTAAGTAAGGGTTTCCCTAAATATTAAGTTCCAATGAATTATCTTGGGTTGTACATGAAATTAATTAGGTAACACTAAACATTAGGTTCATTATTAATGGAATATTACTTAGATTATAAATATTTACGAAATTACTATGAAGGATACCTAAGGAATGTTATTGAGTTTATATATATGTTGGACTATATAAATTGATTCTACTCAACTATCAAAGAGTCATGTATTATATGATTGGAATTATGGAAAAATTAAATATTAATTTAGTGAGGATCATGAATAATAGATGACATTATAATAGTTAAATATGTATATTGTACTACTATTGTAAATGATGGGTTTTTGAACTGTTAACCATTTTAATGGGAGAATATTTAAGATGATTACTTTAAAATAAATTTATTAAAAGATACTCATATTATAATGGATTCTATGGTAGATAAGGGAAACATCATAATCAAAACATTATTCACAAAAAAAATTATTAAGAAACTCATAATTTAAGAATCCTCGTAAACTAGTATAAAATCATATAAATTGTTCATAAATAAGAATAATATTTAATGTGTTAGAGTGAAAACTTCTTGAGAACCAATTGTTAAGGTGGTCTGAAACATGAATATAATTTCTTATAAAAAACATAAAATGAACAAATTATGGTTCTAATAGTTTCATAAGCATGATAATATCATGAAATTTTTAATTTAATCATATATTCTTTATGGTTTCTTGTGTTTGTGGTTTGGTGAGACTGAAGGTTTCCACTAAGGCTTATTATAGATACATAATTACTTGCATTTTATTATTGGAAATGTTTTGAATATTTGAATTAGAATATGAAATATTAGCACTTTTTTATTGAAGTTATGATAAATGGAAAACTAGGAATATAATGTCCATATTGTGGTCAGTCTTTGATAGTATACATGGGTAAACATTACAATGTAAAAAAGAAAAAGTTATTTTAGTTATACCCATTTTATTTTATGATGATTTAGGGTTAAATTATTTCCTAATCATGAATATTTTTCTTATTTAAAACTATATCTGTTTCCTAGGAAACATGTTTTTTGGTATGGGATGGAAGGGGGGACTTACAGCTAGAACAAAGCAACATGAAGGTATTCCTAGTTTTATTGAATCATTCATGGCATGATACTCATTTAGGGAAATTTCAAACATTCTATCTGTAGTTTTACATATTGTGACATATATGGTCAATATTAAGAATTGAAACCTTATTGTTTTATTATAGTGGGATTAATGTGTTAATTATCTTAGACCCACATTTTTGTTCTTTCACGTCTTCTTTGACCATCACTTCGAATTTTGATATATATGGGATTCTCCTTGATAATTTTTTATAGTTCCTCCATACCTATTTGTTGATTGATGTTTCATCTATTACAGTGTAATTATCATAGACAGTTTTAACAACATCAGTGTCATTTATTCTTATTTCTTACTCTGTTTTATAATTTCCATTATGTAAACTATAATTTGATCATGTTAGGGGTAATTTTAGAGATTTATTTTATTGTTCTTATTTGTATGGGAAATTCATTGTTATTCCTATTTGTTATGCCAAAAGGTGTATGTCCATACCATTCTATGACACTTGTATGGATTTTTATAAGTTATATTTCTTGTGTCAGTGTAAATCCCAATTATAATTATACATTTTGTATCAGATTAATTGGGTGAGGTCCCTATTGATATTTTTAGTCCCATAGAGGATTAGTGTGAGTGGTGGACCTTGAAATTTAAAAAAGTGAGTAATTTTACATAGACAACTCTACAGATTTCCTCATGGATAATTGGTCATGTCAATATTTATTTGGATTTGAGAAATGAAATAATGATTTTTTTTGATAATGTTGGGTTAAAAGGATGATGTAGTGTATCCATGAATGATATGACCAGTCTTGGTATAGTGATAAGAACTATCCAAGACTAATATTATCATGTTCATAATGAGACATGGGATAATCATTTGTGACATGTCTTAGATTGAAGTATGATGTTTTGAGGACTATGAGTTATATGGTTGGGTTTTTACTAATTAATATTGAAACTGTGAGTGAGGTGGTTAGTCTGGGATGATAAGAGCATGATGATCTAGTATGTTGTGAGTTTATTTAAGAGTTTATTAACTTTCATCATTTAAAATTTTAGTTGACTACTTCACTAATGTTAAGGATTATTTAATGGAATAGTAATAGGGTTATACCCAAACCTATATAAGAATCCTAGTGAACATGAAGAATTTTTTATCAGCGATTCTACTAATGGAAATGGACCTGCATCGGGTTATTGAATAGGTGTAGCATGATAGATAAATTTGATTCCATAAAAAACTATGTGATATTTTATTTGGTCACCACATTATTAATTTTTTTTGAAATATATATTTGACCCCCACCCCGCATGTGGTGATCCTTTTTGACCACTTTGTGTGATTTTTAAATTCAATTTTGTTATTTCATGTATAATATCACTAATTTTTTCTATTTTTTGTCGGTTTTTACTTATTTATTTATTAATTAAATTGTTTATATTACAATTTTTAATCTATTACCAAGGAAATGGTCTCCATATGATGATTCTATGGTCCTGATCACTATTCAATAATGTCTTTTGTTTGGGGAGGTGTACAAAATATCTTTTGAAAGTCTATCTCAAAAAGTTGGATTCAGGTCTGAGTGTTACAAAATGGTATTAGAGTCCCTTTTATTTTATTTTTATATTGTTTAAGGTATTTTTGAATAAAAATTATATGGATGAGACTTGGGTAGGGGATTAGAGAATATGATTGGCTTGAACTTGTGCAGCGGACATCTTAGTTAATACGGAGGTGGGACTATTCTGTTGGTTGTGATATAAGAGTTTTTTATTTTCTTGGGGGTTAATTTTTGGTTATGTTCTACGGTATTATTTATTGGATTTATTGTAATGAGTGGGTGAGTTCACGCATTGTCAATAATCCATTAGTTTCATATGTAATTTTTGTATTTACGTATGGTTGATAGAGTTTTAAATTAAGGATGTTTAAATAATGTTATTTTTTCCAAATAATTTTTTCATGACATTTAATTAACATAACATGAGAATCCATTTATTTTTTCTTATATATGTGACTGTGACTAATGTAAATTTATTATGATTGGGTTTAACATTTGTGTTGATAAGGGAATTTAAGTTTAGTGACTATGGGTAGACCCTTATAGTTTGCGTCATTATTTTTCATGTATGTGCTTGTTAATTTTGATAAGTTGGGAGAAGTTTAATCTTTTGAAGGAATATCTAATCCTTACTTCTATGTTTCAAATAATTCATCAAGAGAATCACCCATGGTCCCAATGATGGACATGTTAATGATAATAAGGATTTGGAAATGATACTTTTATCCTATTGGATGAACAGAAGGGGTAAACAGTGTATATTAAAATGGATATCCCTATAGTTTAGGTTGGATAGCCATTTTATTATATAAATTTTAAGTTGGTTCTATTTCATGGTGGATAAGCTATAGGGGTGAGCCTATGATAGTGGATTTTTTTTTCAGTACTTTTAGTATTATAATCCTATAACCTTTTATGGAAATGTTTTTCAATAGAATGAAATTTATGAGATTGAGATTATTTTTATGGGTTTTGGCCCATTTGAGACTCTTAATTTGAAATAGTTGAATCTAGTTAATTATATTATTTAAGGAACCACCATAATGTTGTGGGGTTTGATGATTTAGGAAAGGATGAATGAGGGATTGATATGGGAGTTCTTCATGGATGTTTTTTTGAAGGAGTAATTTCCCAGGTCCATGCAATTAGATTAATATTTACTGTCCATATAACCCATATATGGAGAGATGTTAGTAGTTGGGTTGGTCCCATTTTTTAGGAGTAATTGATGTTTTTTTAATCTGTTAATTGGAAATGAGGTCTAAAATGATTTTGTTTTTAAAATTGGTTTTTTATTTTCGGATCGAACTATGATATTTTGTTAAACCCAAAATTTTACCCTCATGATCTATGTAAGGATATTATGATCAAGAAATTTTAAAAAAAGTAAAATTTGTTGGTCATATTCTTTCTTTTAGTGGGATGGTGAGTGGACTCTCTAGTGGTGTTGTGGTACCCTTTTCTAGTAGTAGGAATATGAGGTCAAATTATATTCAATGAAGAAGAAATAAGTAATTTTAATTATGTATAGATTCTATTTTTCCTTATATGGGATTATGTATCCCTCATTGTTATAAGTGTGTGAAAGGTGGAATTTTGTATATGTACTATACTGGTCCACTAAAGAATTTCATTAGTGTGGTAGAATAGGTATTTTTTTATTTTTTTATAGAGGATCACATAGAATATCTAAGAGAGGATTGAGATAGGAACAATCCTTGAGGGATTGATTGGGGTTTGTCCATTAGATAGTTATGATTTATTTAAGGAGGATGGTTTGAAGAACATTCCAAGGATCCCATTAAAAATATTTATAGGATCCATAAGGTCTAGTTTCTCCATGGGATGAGGGATCATGGGGAAAGGGTTATGATAATGCGGCAGGAATGTTTTATGAATAAGATCTAGTTATAAAATATAGTTGACTGTGACCTTAGATGGTTAGAGGTATTGTTTTGATTACATCAATACCATCAATTTCTTCGGGTGATATAATAGTGTCTCACTTATATTTTCCATTGATATTATTATTGTTTTATTTTTTTAGTGATGTTCTATCCTATACTGTTATTACTTGATATAACATTCTACAAGATGAAAAATAATATTCATAGGTGATTATAATGTTCAATAGTGGTTATGGGATACAAAATCTATGGGATTTCATGATTTTAGAAATTATGAGTTTTGATGTCATATTTAGCATGTATTGGGTGTCAAGTTCCTAAACATGAATGGATTGTTACCAATTGTGGGTGAATTTTTCCTCCTATAAGGGAGAGGATTAAAATTTTACTTGGGAATGAAATTTGTGGTAGTAAATCAATGAAAATACCTCATCTAGATCGAGGACATTACAATATAGTTGGTGGGTATGGTTCTATAAACTAGTCATGTGATGATTCCATACATTCTTCATTATTTGGTTGATCATTACTGTGTTGTTTTATAAGATATTTCTTAGGATTAGCTACTATGATGGGTGATTGAGTGTGATATTGAACCCATTCTTGGTGATTATCTTATATAGGTTCCCCCATAATGAATAACACTTGATGAGTTGAGAGATCATAATGTTTAGATTGATTTATATTAAGTGAAGTGATGTATTTACCCATGAAATTATCCATGAGGTGCACCATTTTTATTTTCATAAAAATAAATATTGCATACATTTAATTATTGTGTAAAATCATAAATTAAACTATTTTTTTCAGGGAATACATGTATCCATTAACATTGAGTAATGATTTTTCGACTAGATTAAGGGATCCTTAATGGATCTACAAGATTGATATTTGATCTAGCTACAATCAGTTGTGGGTCTGGGAAAAAGAAGTAAATATAATGATATTCAAAAGTAGGAATGGTTTATATGATTACCTAATGATTCCATTAGGTGAACAAAATTCACCCGTGTTTTTCTTCATCTCATGAATTTCGTTTTCACCCCAACCTGGAATCCAAAATACTGATATTTTTTGAAGATATACTGGAGTATTTATGGGAACCGAAGTTACATACAAGACACGTTGAGATATTTTTGATATCACATTGAGTGCATTGGATTTATTCCATGTTCCCACAATTCCATTTTTTTATCCAAGAGGTATGTTTCCTTGGTTATATTATATATAATGTAGAAATGTATATTTTTTAAAAAAAGGGGAGGTAATTATGTCATTGGCCTTACCTAGAAATGTGATTGGGGTTCAATGTTGAATTTGATTGACTGAGTTCTATAGGTGTTTCGTCTAGGAAATCTATGATTTTCATGTTCTAATAAGAGACTCGAGATCCACAACAACCTACATTGGCCAATTCTTGATTTTTTGTATTCATTTTTTATGATCTTTCCAATGTATAGAAGAAAAACCCACTAACCCTTTAGAGGTTAAATTTTTTCCCTAATATTAGGAATAAAGTCAAACCCTAGGCGGTAATCCATGCTTCTCATTTCCAAAGGAAAAAAGACGACCCCTTTGGGGAAATCACATGCCATCATTTCCCATGAGGCTCTACGAACAACCCAAATGAGTTAATCCTTTTACTATAAAAAGTCATCATACATCAATGTGGAAACCCAATGGGATTATGCTATATAGTACATAATATTTGGCATCATTACAAGATTATAGGGAAAAGACCATAGGTCATCACAATACCCATCTATCCAAACCTACAACACATGGAGGAAAAAACCTAGTCCATCACAATAGTCATTAGGTGTAACATCCATATCATAGTGGGATAAAACTTGAACATTATAATAATCAACAAGAAAAACCACACTCTTATAGGTTGATAGCCCTATTATATCGGAATAGTCATTAGGTACCAAATCATAGGGGGATGAAGCCAGTGTTCCATTACAATCATCAGGGAAAAATACTGAAACATATTTTATTGACATTAATCCATCATAATATTCATCAGGTTCAATAACTTACTCTTAGGGGGATAAAACTTGGTTTTCATAATAATAATATGGTGAAACATGTAAATCATTGTGGGATAAACCTTATACACTATAATAATCATAAATAGTAATAGTCAACTCTTTGGGTGAGGGACCTTTGATATAAAAAATATATCATTACACAAAATAATAATTGTGAGAAAATTCTAGTTCATAGATAGTCATCACATCCTCCTTGGACTCACATCATCGATCCATGTTCTAAGGTGACACCCATGACTGTCACTACCTATATCTTGTTCGCACACTCAAAGTCTTATGCATGTCACTAAGGAACCTTTCATTCTCCCCTAATACATAGAACATTTTGGAAGCCTCACAAGATTCCATCAACCCCAACCCCGTATATCTTGTCAATACCCACCAATCAGAGTGTATTGTTTCCCTCAATATCATCAAAGTCTCCCAATGACCCTATTGGCCTTATATAAAAATCATCATTATCATCACACTCATGAGATGACATAGTTCCCATCTTGTATCCCAAGTCATCCCACATATGTATACTAACCCAAATTTGCATGAATATATGTAGGATCATCCCAACCATTAATCACGTCTCAATGGTGGAATAACACTCAACCCAATCTCATATACAATAGACTAAAGACTATGATTCATCTCAATGTTCTTATTTGAAATAACCAAGACAATCATATCTTTCCAGCACTCTCCTAAACTTGGTGTTTTTCCACAACTCCTTTTCTAAGGGTCTATATGTTCACAGACTCCATTCATAACACTCTTGGGTCTACAAAACTCAAGGTATGTGAGTATAATCAAGGTATTGACAATCATCATTTCAGGAAAACAATCTAGTGTACAACAGTCTAATGTTACCATTGGAAATCTATTCAGTTTAATGGAATTCCATTTTAATTAAGTAGTTCAATTTATATTAAAATGACTCTAAAGAACCTCATAGTGATATGTCTAGTCATAGGTATACATAAACATACACTGTAAAAATGTTGTATGAATGAAGGGATACCTACAATTTCTAGTTCGAAATATCTACCAAACCCTGTCCAACTGTAATCAACAGTTATCAATCCATCTCATGCACTGTACTATGAAATGTGACACATAAAAATTTATTACAATTATCTTAATTAATTTTACAATTTGAAAAATATATGCATAATTACGAAATTTTCATTGGATGATATATGGTCACTAAATCCCTGGGAAATATTTTGTTAACCACTCTCGACAAATGCCCAAAAATAATATATATAGTAGCTCCAATTTATACACAAATTACAACTAAAAATTTGTTTTAATCAATGTGGAAAAACGAAAAATACAATTTTCATTGTACCTAAAACAATATGGGGAGAAATAATATAAAGAAACTATCTTGATAAATCCTCTATCTATGAAAAAATCCCATTCATTATTAAATGATTCAGAAATTATCTTGTGGAATCAGCCACAAACAATAAAAGGAAATAATTTTTAATTTGATAAGACCCAATGAAAATTAAATGGAATGATGCAAATTAATAATAGAACCTCAATCACATTAAAATTACATGAAAACAACCCTAAATTAGGGAAAAATTAATAATGTTGGAGGTGGGAGAGATGAAAAAATTATTCTGTTGACCCCTGGTTCAACTAAAAGTGAGTAGAGTTTGCCCAAGAAAATAGAAGGTTTTTTCACACTAAAAACCACGTAGGCATCATTTTAGGAATAGAACTATTTTTCATATTGTGAAATAATTTGGGTAAGGGAGGAAACCCTCTACCTCAACAATTAATTGGTGTGAAGAACTGGAAGATGATGTGAATTGTTTGTTGTAGTGTCTCATCACTCAAGAACACCATTCGAAAGATACAATAACTATATTAATTGAATTCAAAATATAATCTACATTCCTAAACAAGAATAGGATCACATTGTGAAATTATATGTGTAGTGGAGGCATCCTTCGTCCTCAACAGTTTCATACACTAACTCATTGGTCCACAATATAAAGAGTTTGAGGTAGTGTATCCTCCCTCAACCACAGAATTCATGGATTTAACTCACTATACGAATTCCATTCATTGTGTTAATGAACATAGCATCTAAAAATTCATTTGACAGGCCACCTAAACCTCCATCGATTCTTACTCGCACACTCATACCACCAATTGGGTCCCAAACCATTCCTAAAAGACATCTCATGAGATTTTGAACAATCGGAATTAATTTTAAAAAATAATTTCCAAAAATATTATCTCATCGAATAATAAAATGAATATTCATTAGGATTTTCACAACCCATAAAAATGAAGGTATTTAAAAACTCCATATTATAATACTTCCACTCAGTGAGATGTCTCATAGACCATTCAGTAATAAAACTTAAACCTTAATGGTATTCAATTTACTTTCAACTAAATGTGTTTTACTCTAAATAACTTATGAAATTATTCACTACAACTCCCAACACAAGGTTCATAATTCATTAAAACATGAGACATCATCAGATACCATGATTGAAATAAACATATGATTCACAAAGGAACCCTTCTGTCCACCGTTTTAATCACCTAATAAAACACATTCTTGATGGTCCAAGTACCTTAGTGTTTTTCCATCTCACCACACCCAATTATACATAAACACAATAGTTTATCCTCCAATGGATAACCATTATAAAAAACCACGCATATTTTCCCCAAAATGAAGAATCTCTCATCTAGATCGTAATTCATAAATCCTAAAAGGCATTTTGAGATCACTCAAGCATTGACACTAAATACTAAACCCATTTATTAGTGTAATTTCTAATTTGGATCACTAACTATGAACAATAACTATTATTATATCACCAAATGAATCAATGCATCACCACTGCAACTATTATTCAGATCCTATCAACATATCTAATTTCCATTTCCATTCTTAGACTCTATCCTATATCACATTAAAATATTAAATCTTGTATAATCTAAGGGTCTAGATAAACAATAATTCATATTATCGTTGTCATCTAGAAGCCACATAAACCACCCAACGTCATGTATCAATTTTCGATAACCATATATACATGGGTTCATTCCTCTATAGAAAATTCTCTATCTATGATGACACCTAATGAATGGTTGTGGTTCTTCCACTCATAACCGAGCACCGATATGAATTAAAAAAATCATAAAAATCACAATGTTAATATATTGGTTTATTATATATGATATGATTAGAAATGAAATTATGTATTATGTTTATAGAATAAATAAAAAGATTAATAATTAAAATATATCATCATGTATAAATGTAATATTAAATATTGTTATACTTTCATTTTTTTGCACATATTTCATAATTTCAAATGGTAATTCACCTCTCAATTTATGAAATTTAACTATCCCCAAACAATGTTTTTCATGGGGTAATATAGGTTGTTAATTATTGTTATGGATATTGTTACTATGATTTCATATAGAGATAAAAATTATTTATATGCTGAATAAAATGAGTTTCATTTTTGGTATTACCCCCCAATCATACAACATATAGTGGCACAATATTTTTATTTTTTAAACTAGGGGTTTATTATTACTATTTGATTTCACCATAATTGCGGTCAAAAATATTTGTAGTATAAAAAATAATAATTTTATACTTTCCTGTATAATCCATGAGAATTAGCTAATAATATTTTATTTAGGTATGTTTCTGGTCATGTTTTCTCTTGGAGCTTAACCCAAATGTTATTTGTCCTCTCGTGTGATGAGTATCAAATATAGGACCACGATTGAGATAAACTGAGCAAGTGATCTTCCATGAAAAGATAATACATATGATGTACTTTTCCATTGTATGTGGGTAAGTTATGTGCTCATCAATTCGATTTAATAAAATGTGATTTATTCATTAACCTCACTACTCCACACATATAAAATAAAAAACACATGAGTATGAAATAGGGGATTCACATAGTCTGTGCCACATTTTATATTTATTTGTTTTGAAAATGGATTATATAAATAATAAATTTATCATATAATGTTATTAGTGGTCATATTTGTTGAAATAAATCTTTTTAATGGATACCACTTTAGATCCCTCTGTGGTTGAAGTGACATTGATTATTTATTAGAGATATATATTTTCATATGTACATGGATTCAAAAGTTCATTTTTTTGTTGTTGTATAAGTCCTCAAGGGGTCACACATTGTTTCGGGCTAAATGGAGACTGAGATTTAATTAGTGATATTCTCTAAAAGGGTTTTAGATTATATCGAAAAGAGTTTTGGATAAGTATTTACAAGGTATTTCATATGATGTTACATAAGGTGAACTTAATAGTATCATTCCAAAAGTGCTGATTTTAAAAGGAGTTTTGGATTGAATTTCGAAAGTAATTTTATATGATACAATATATGGTGAAATGATAAAACATCTATAATTCATTTTCTCTAGTGAGAGACTGATGGAGATATTACCTAAAAAATTGCACATTATATATGTATTGGACAATATCAAACGGGATGATGTCTATTTATTTTAGGATTGTATATAGGATATCCAATAACTACCTATACTATTCATACTGTATGACAGAGGGTAAATTGTAAGGCATGTATACATTTTGTAGTATAATATTAAATGATAAAATTGTACTAGTATTATAGTATGTATTCAATAATTTCATAGGAAATGAATCAACAAGATTGTTTGGTTCCTGATCGAAGGGTGATCATATGTTGTATATGAATGATATTTTTTTTCATTTTGTACTTCTTATGTAAATTCTCGAAAAATGGGGAGAATCCCCATGGGATTATATAAACCCATTAAACTAATTAAAATCATTTTTTGTAATTCTATTATTTTATGTTTTGAGATTCATTCTTCTTTCTCCATTTTCCATGTATGATACTACAACATCATGGAGATATAAATATGTGTAATTACCATAAGATAGTAAGTTAAGATTTAACTCATGGATACACAAAAGAGGATGGAGTCCTTTAGTTCTCTCTATAAAATATCTATCAATCATATTTATTTAATGAAACAACAGAAGAATTCAAAATTTATGGTGCTCAATCTATTCATTATTTTAAATTTAGAATGGTTTTGGTTTCAATTCATGAAAAGTCCTTATTTTTTGGGAATTTGTTTTTTTCAATATTTTAAACATGTTTTATTTGAATCTTAAGAAATGAACATTATAAAATCAATATTGAATAAGAACATAGACATGATATGTATTATTTAAAAGTACTCAACTCTTCGAGGAAAAAAGTGAAAACCTTGGTTGAACTCGTTCTTCTAATATTAACATTTCAAATACAATGAATTCCATAATCATTACAATCGATAATAGAATCCTTCAGTTTCAATATGCCATTAAAAAATATATTCATTTTTAATATATAATAATTGATAAAATTATCATTGGTAATATTCCATCAAAATCTGTTGAAAACTTTTTTGAATCTTTTTACTCTTTCTTAAACTATTCAGATTCAATTTTTAAAAAACTTAATAGGATAACAACTCATAAATTTTTGAGTCTAAAATATTATATTTTTAATAATTTATTAAATTTAATTAGGTTTCTATACTCTCTTAAGATTATTGATAAATAATATTTAACTTTTTTATAGGATTTATCTCAAATAAATCTAAGATAAAGGTGATTTTATTTTCTCTATAAAATAAACTATTAACATATGAGTATCATGTTTTACATTTTTTTATTTAGGTATATTATTAAATATTCTCTATAACAAATGAATTTCTATATAATACATCATATCCCTTAGTTGTATAATATCTATATTTCATCATTACCTATATTAATTATGCATGTAAACCATCTGTGGATGTATCTGGTAGAACATCAGGTCATTCATATCATATATGGTTATTGAATTATCGAGAAGACAACAACATGGAAAATTTTAAAAATGAATTAATCCAAATTTTTCTATATTTTATAATTAGTGTTAATTATTATTATATAATTGAAACAAAAACTAAATTACAAAAATTATGAACCTAATGGATAAGGTCACCTCATTACTAAATTTACATATATAAAAAATGCATGAGTGCATTGATTCAGCAAGTCAAACCCCGTTTGATGATTGAGGTCTTGAAAATTTTATTCTTTTGTAGGAATGTTACTCTTAGTATTTTAATGGAAATTTAATTTTACAATCTTATCACAGGTTATTATATTCATGTCTTTTTAATTTTGATGATTTTTTATGAAATCCTATCACTTCGACCATATCAATATTATCAAAGAATATTGATTTGTAACACTTTACACAACTCATTTCACATCTTATTATCCCAAATAAAACCAACAATATTTATTCATATAAAAATTCATCCGATTTATTTGGTATATAAAAAACAATCATATAAAGTCATATAATCATATGAAATTCGAAATCTCTAATAAGGTGACCTTGCTGGGACATTTATTTAACCCCTACATTTTAAAACAAGGGAAAAGTCTCCGAACCCGTGAGTAATCTGATACAAAGTACCTATAACCAATGATACTTTACTGAATAGAGATTTCAATTATATTATAAATATAACACCAAATATGTATAAACAATAAATTAACCTTAAATTTAGTATCCTATCATGGTATAATCCAAAGTCAAGTTACACAAAAAAAAACTAATTCAATTATCATACCTAGCATACACCACCTCATATGAATGTAGAAAAATTTATTGAAGACATATAACTCTTTACAATATTCTATACAATCATTAAAAATAAAAACAATTTATATTTATGAATTATATAATAAATAATATAAATAAATTAACCATTCAAATTAGTAAAAATGACATAAAGAATTTATGTACAATTTAACGATAAAACAAATTATTAATAATTTATAATTTTTTCATGCATTATAGACACTCCATATAGAAATTTTATACTTATTACCCATACAAACACAATTATATTATTAGTTTATTTTAAATTTTATTTAAATATATTATATACATAATAGAAACATTTCTTATATTTATAAACAAATCATATAATCTTTTAATATTTATAATATCACACATTTAATATTTTTAAACATTGATCATTTCAATTAAAAAACTCATTTTGATATTTTTCAGGTAATTCTATCAATTTTGGAAATTTTAATTTATACAAATAAATATAATTATTAAAAAGAATTATAAATTTTACGTATAAATTTATTTATTTTTTATATATATATTTTCAATTATTAACATTTTCTAAATTATCCTTATAATTTCAATTTTAAAAAAATTATATCCAAATTAAATGTCATAATACATAATTTTAGGAAGGAAATTTTTTATATAAAAAATTATTATTATCAATATTTATTTAATAAAGTATTCATAAAAAATTAAATAATTATTTGAAAATAATTTATATTTAATTAATTATGATCCATATTTAAAATTGAATAAATATATCAAAATACATTTTAATAGTTTTAAACCAATTAAAAAAAATTCAATTTACAATTGAAATTTATGGAAAAGAAAATTTATATAATAAAATATTTAATTATATATCATATATCATACTATTTGTTACAAAATTCATAGTATATAAAGCCACCCAATGATATCATTGATATTTTACAATTGATAACATGTCATCCCTAAATGAAAAACGAATATAATCCTTAATATAATATAAATTTCGCATGATCCTTTACCACAAAGTATAATGTTGGACATAGATAGTATTAAAACATTGTACATTTTCGTGAATAGGAATAGTAAATCAGTGTCTATTTTGTAATATGATATACATTATATCATATTAATGACACTATGATCTATTTTTTGATGATGAGTATGCCTTTAATCTAACATGATAGGTCCATTTTGTATGTTCTGATATTATAAAAACTAAAGGATTGAATTTTGTCATTTCCTATAATATCTTAAGTCTCAGGGTGAAACAAAATTTCATGTTATGATATTTTATATCATTAACCAAGATATAGTGATTGCAATCAATAATATTTTATGATATAAAATAAATCAAACATTATGTTATGGTATATTTATTCAGTTACAACATTATTTTGAGAAACATAGATTTTAGTAGTGATTTGATACTACTATAGGGTTACTGTTAAGTCAAAAGTCTTCTTTTGGCTTTTACATCATGTTTTGGAAATCACAAATATATTCTGTCATGTTTTGGAAATCTCAAATGTATTATATCATATATGTTTGTAAATAACAAATTGTCTTTTATCATGTTTATCGTATCGTACGATGTTGATTGTACCAACCAAAACATATCGTACTGACTCTGTCAAACGTATCGTACTGACTCTGTCAAACGTATCGTACTGACTCTGTCAAACGTATCGTACTGACTCTGTCGATCGTATCGTACTGACTGCTTTTCAGATGATCATTATTTGTTTTGGTACTTTGTCAAAAAACTCTCTCTGCATATGAATCATACTCATGTTTTACATTTCTATATATCTCTTGTTCTAACAAAACGATGTCGTTGAGTTAGTTATGTACTAATCAAAACGATGTCGTGCTTTCTATTTCAATATGACCGTTGGAGGCAATATGACCGTTGGAACCCGAGGCCTATAAATAGGAGGTCATTTGAAGCTGAGAATACAACGATGAGCAAAGAGATTGAATAAAGAAACTGTGAACTACGAAGATTCTAGAGAGAGAGACTCTGACTTCTCTCATCAGCTTTGTGCGTCCGATCATCATATCGAGGGCTTTCAAGTAATTGAAAGACAGAGGTGCCGATTACCTGCAAAATCGAGGGCTGCCGGGGATAGGCAGACAGACGAGCCGATCATCGTATCGAGGGCTGCCGGGGATAGGCAGACAGACGAGCCGATCATCGTATCGAGGGCTGCCAGGGATAGGCAGACAGACGTGCCGATCATCGTATTGAGGGCTCACCAAGGTGTTGGTGAGACAGACCTTTTTATCCTAGGTGAAAGGATAACCCTTCTCTTTGGGTTAAAAGAATTGTATTACTTTTACTTTTCCGCTGTTGTTTGTATTAGAAAGGGATTGTATTGTTTCCTTTCTTCTTTACATATTCTATTTTAATTGTTTCAATTACAATCATTCTATTACATATTGTATTGATTGGTTCTATACGCTTTAAGGTAGAATCATTCATATTTGTATTACTCTGATTATTGTGTTCATCTTGAATACAATTGTTTTACTTTACAATAGTATTACAATACATCTTACCTTTTACTTTCAATACAATTGTGGGTGTTTGTATTTGTATTAGTTTAAGATCATTTAAACTAATCTCTTTGTTTCTAAATCTCAAAGGTTTTTAAACCTACAATTCACCCCCCCTCTTGTATTGTTCCATCTAATAGACTTTTATATCGACTATTCGATCCAACAATTGGTATCAAAGGAGGTTTTCCACTGATTTGTATTACTAGCTTTATTTCTTATTACTATCTTGAATATTTACTACACTAACGTGTGGAGTGGAAAAGTTGTTTTTGTTATATTAGATGGCAGGAATGAATATCAGATCAATAGATAATCTGAATCCTTCTAGACCACCAATCTTTGATGGGAATGATTACGAGTATTGGAGAGATCGTATGAAGACTTTCGTCATCAATACTGGTGTAGACAATTTTATTATGCTTACTGGGGGTTACAAAATTCCTGACAAAGAAGTTAGTACTTTTACCAACCAAGAGAAGCAAGAATATCAACTGAATTACAAGGTACACAATACTTTATTATGCTCTATGACCAGGAATATATATAGTCAGATATCTTCATGTGAAGCAGCCAACTGTATTTGGAAGAAATTAGAAGTCACTCAGTTTGGTACATCCAAAGTTATAGAAACAAGGAGAGCAATGCTTCGAGCAGAGTATCATGGATTTGTTTTTCCTTATGGAGAGCCAGTATGTAAAGTGCAACAAAGGTTTATGACAATTGTCAACAGCTTACAATCTATGGGAGAAAAAGGTCTTGATGATGAAGCCCTTGTTGATAAGATTATAGATATTATGCCAAATGAATGGGAGTCAAAAAGAACAGCTATTGATGAAAATAGAAAAGTTTCCCAGATTACTCTTGATGAACTCTTTGGAACTCTTCTACAGCACGAGACAAGAATGAAGAGAGATGCTGATTTCAATAAGAAGAAGAATGGGAATGGAAGTGTAGCTTTTGCATCTAAAGCCAAAACACCTGAAAGGGTTACAAGGTCTAAATCCAAGAAAGTTGTATCTGATTCAAGTGAATGTAATCTTCCGGATAATGAGTTAGCTAATCTTGCTCGGAGGATGAACAAGATTGTGGGAAAGAAAGATTTTCAATATAGATTCAAAAAGAAAGACAGGAAAGATAGGAAAGATTCAGAGGTAACTTGTTATGAATGCAAGAAAGCAGGACATATAAGGCCTGATTGTCCTTTATTAAAAAGGAAAGATAGAAAAGAGAAACACTCTGAAAGAAACAAGAAAAAGTTTTATAAGACAAAGAAGGTCTTGAAAGCAAATGATACATGGAGTGCAAGTGGTAGTGATTCCTCAGATGATTCTTCAGAATATGAGACGTCAGGACAAAGGAATATTGGACTTCTAGCCAGACTACCAATTGAAGATCATACTCTCATGGCTAAGGTACATAATGCTGAAGCTGTTACAAATGTCTCTTTAAATGCAAATTATGTTGATAATAGATATTATGAATCTTCAAATGATGAACCCTCATCATCAGAAGATGATACATTACCTTCTTTTGAAGAAGTTTCTAGATTTGCTAAGTTACTTGAAAATGAAAATTCTAAACTCAAAAAGAGATTTGAAAAAGCAAATTCTAGAATTTTTATTCTGACTAAAGAGGTATCAGATCTTTCTAAAGATCTTGATGAGAAAACTGCTGATTTTGAAAATATTTTAAAAACCCTTGAGAAAGTTAAATCTGAAAAGGATAAACTTTCTAAGGATCTTGAAATTGCTATTTCAAAGAAAGATATATTAGAGTCTAACTCTAGTTCAAATTCAAATGTTTTAGAAAACAAGAATTTGGTTTTAAAACTAAAGTCAGAGATTTTATCCTTGAAAAAGTGTTTGTCAAACTTTACTCATGGAAAAGATAACTTTGATAGGATGTATTCTCAAATTAGACCATTGAGAAATCGTTCTAGTCTTGGTTATACTTATTCCAAACCTGTTTTTAGTAATAACTATTTTGTTCCTCAAAAAACCATTTTCTGTTCCAAGTGTCAATGTGGTGGACATTGGAGAAGAGATTGTTCTCTTAACAAAACTCAATCCTTAGGATTTCATAAAGCTCATTTTTCAAAACAAATGTGGATTCCTAAAATTCTTTTATCTAACCCTTCTGGATCCAAACAAGTTTGGATTCCGAAAATCTAATTGTTTCTTTTTCAGGAGAATCAGAAGTGTACCAATAAGAACATTTGGTACATGGATAGTGGTTGTTCTCGACATATGACTGGAAACAAAGATTTCTTTGAAAAGGTTATCAAAACAAAAGGTGGAAAGGTTACCTTCGGAGATAATGCTCAAGGAAAGATTGTTGGTATAGGTAATATCGTTTTTCTTGGAAAAGTTCTTATTTCAAATGTTTTATTTGTAAAAGGTCTTAGGCACAATCTCATCAGCATAAGTCAATTATGTGATGAAGGTTACCTTGTGAATTTTAGAAATGATAAGTGTCTAGTTCACAATTCCAAGGATGAATTCATTCTATCTGCCCATAGGCAAGAGAATGTTTACACTATTAACTTAGAAGACCTTAGGAACCAAAACTTACCTTGCTTAAGTGTAATAGAAGACCAATCGTGGCTATGGCATAGGAGACTAGGACACTGTAATTTGAGAAACCTAAGAAAACTCTCAAAGAAAGGACTTGTAAAAGGGCTACCGGATCTTAGATATGATTCTTCAAAAGTCTGCGATCCTTGTCAATATGGCAAGCAACATAAAACTAGCTTTAAACCAATTAATGAAGTTTCAACTTCTAATGCATTACAGCTTGTGCATATGGATTTGTTTGGTCCTTCACAATCTGGAAGCATTGGAGGCAAATACTATGTATTTGTTTTAGTTGATGACTTTACTAGATTTACATGGGTCTATTTTCTCACAAAGAAATCTGAAGCCTTTTTATATTTCAAAACTTTTAGAGCCCAAGTTAAAAATGAGAAAAACCTACCATTGATAACTATTCATAGTGATCATGGTGGTGAATTTCAAAATTCAGATTTTGAAACTTTTTGTAGTAAGAAAGGTATTACTCACAATTTCTCAGCACCAAGAACTCCTCAGCAAAATGGGGTTGTTGAAAGAAGAAATCGTATTCTTCAAGAAATGACTCGAACCATGTTGAGTGAATACTCAATTGCTAAGCACTTTTGGGCTGAAGCTGTTAGTACTGCCTGTTATACTATAAATCGTGTTTTAACTAGACCATTTCTTAATAAAACTCCTTATGAGTTATGGACTGGCCGAAAACCTAAAGTTTCTTACTTCAAAGTTTTTGGATGCAAAGTATTCATTCTGAACACAAAAGATAATTTACACAAATTTGCACCAAAATCTGATGAAGGAATCTTTCTAGGCTATTCCACAACCTCTAAGGCTTATAGAGTTTTCAATAAAAACACTTGTACTGTTGAAGAAACAGTACATGTAAAATTTGATGAAACTAACCCTTTTGTTTTCAACCAACCCAATCCTATATCCTCGGATGTGTTTTCCAAAAATGTTTATCAACCTATATTAGAAGAACATTCTGATAAGGAAAATGTTCAAGAAAGTGTTCCTGAAACATTTACCACAGAAGATTTTCTACCATATGTTGATGAACAGGTTTTACAAAACCCAAATCAATTGTTTCTTAGGAATCATCCCAGTGATAACATCATTGGTGATATAAATCAACCTGTAAGGACCAGAAATTCCTTAAGAAATGAAATAGAACATCTTGCTTTTCTTTCCCAATTTGAACCTAAAAGTCCAAGTGAGGCCTTAGGTGATGATGATTGGATCAAAGCAATGCAGGATGAACTAAATGAATTTGAAAGGAATCAAGTCTGGACTTTAGTTGAAAGACCTAAAGAAACAACTGTAATTGGTGTAAAATGGGTTTTCAGAAACAAGTGTGATGAAAATGGAATCATTGTAAGGAATAAAGCAAGACTTGTTGCTAAAGGCTATAATCAACAAGAGGGAATAGACTATGAGGAAACATATGCTCCTGTAGCTAGACTTGAATCTATTCGTATTCTATTAGCCTTTGCAGCATATTTCAATTTCAAACTATTTCAAATGGACGTCAAATGTGCTTTTTTAAATGGTTTTGTTCAAGAAGAAGTTTTTGTCGAACAACCTCCTGGTTTTCAAGATCCAAAACATCCTGATCATGTTTTTAAAGTTACCAAGGCTCTATATGGTCTTAAACAAGCTCCTAGAGCATGGTATGATAGACTTACAGGATTTCTTTTACAAAACAATTATAGAAAAGGTACAGCTGATCCAACTCTTTTTATCAAAATGGAAAACAAAAATGTTTTGGTTGTCCAAATCTATGTTGATGACATCATATTTGGATCAACTCAGAAATCTTTAACCGATTCTTTTGCAAATTTAATGAAATCTGAGTTTGAAATGAGTATGATGGGTGAGTTAACATTCTTTTTAGGTTTTCAAATTTCTCAAAAACCAGAAGGAACTTATATATCTCAACATAAGTATATTAAAGACTTACTCAAAAAGTATGGATTTGACAAAACTAAAAGTATTAGCACCCCAATTGGTACCTCAAATACTCTTGATCTTGATGAAACTGGGAAACCAGTAGATCAAACAATTTTTAGAGGTATGATAGGGAGTTTGCTATACTTGACAGCCAGTCGACCCGACTTGATGTTTTCTGTATGCTTATGTGCAAGATATCAATCTAATCCAAAAGAGTCTCACTTAAAAGCCGTAAAGAGAATCTTTCGGTATTTAAAAGACACTATGGATTTAGGACTTTTTTACTCTTCTGGAAATGAATTTGTTTTAAAAAGTTTTTCAGATGCTGACTTTGGTGGTTGTAGAATGGATAGAAAAAGTACATCTGGAACATGTCATTTCTTAGGAGATTCTTTGGTTTCTTGGTCCTGCAAGAAACAACACTCGGTAGCACTCTCCACTGCTGAAGCTGAATATGTAGCAGCTGGAAGTTGCTGTGCTCAAGTATTGTGGATGCAGCACACACTCACTGATTATGGTTTGAGTTTCTCCAAAACTCAAATTCTTTGTGATAATACAAGTGCCATAGCTCTTAGTAAAAACCCAGCACATCACTCTCGTGCAAAACACATAGATGTTAGGCATCACTTTCTTAGGGATCACACACAAAAAGGAGATATTGTTTTACAATTCATCGGAATGCAAGAACAACTTGCTGACATTTTTTACAAAACCTTTACCTTCTGATAGATTTGAATTTATAAAACAGAAGCTAGGAATGATTACATTAAAATAATCATTCATATCTACTTCCTGTTTTAAATCTCTCCTTATAGTAAGAAACTCCTCGTAAAAAGGGGGAGGACATTTCTTTATGTCTTTATGTTTCTGATCTTTAAATATTTACTCTATGTTTCTTTCTGTTTATCGTATTGACCATTTCAATTTTTCTGTTTATCGTATTCACCATTTCAATTTTTCTGTTTATCATATTGAGATTGTTTT
Organism: Viscum album; assembly: GCA_963277665.1. NCBI lineage: Eukaryota > Viridiplantae > Streptophyta > Magnoliopsida > Santalales > Viscaceae > Viscum > Viscum album. The sequence goes on from OY728132.1 coordinate 414,539,496, forward strand.
CCATCGTATCATTCAATAAATTTTGAATCGACCGATGATAGTATTCAAATTCTTTTCCATCGTACCATTCAAATTTTTTTTGAATCGACCGATGATAGTATTCAAATTCTTTTCCATCGTACCATTCAATTTTTTTTTTTCGACCGATGATAGTATTGAGATTGTTTTCCATCGTAATGTCACCAAAACCAGCAATCACCTTACGATCTTCGACAGGTATTCTTTTTCATTTTTTTTTCTTTATTTTTATTTCTAACCGTTGATCTGCTTTTCTTTAATCCTAACCGTAGAAGATCAACAATCATCTTTTTATTGCCTATAAATACCCCCCCTCCCCTCCCCAAACCCACATCGTTTGTCCAGGAATTAAGGCGAAGCTCTGCTCAACCGGCTATAATCAATCGTACGATCTTCTCAATCAGCATCATCTTTATGTCTCAATCTTCTGCCAACACTCCCGCTGATATGTCTTCAAAGACCTTTACAGAGAAAGACTTTCACTGAGAAAGGTTAGTATCCCGAGAATTCTTTGATACGTACGATTCTACAATCAAGAGGATTATTTTGTTTCAAGGATGGGAACATCTCTGTGTGGAAAAGCCTGATACTCAAGATCCAGTTCTGTTTGATGAAGTGTGTCAATTCTACAAAACCGTTTCTTTTGACAAGGATATGAATATTAACTTCGCTGTGTACGATAGAAAGTTATCTATGTCTGTGAAACAAGCGGCGCATTTTCTAAATGTTTCTATAGAAGGTGATGCATTCTGTCCATCTCATAAACTTCCAGAGGAAGTTGGTACTTTCAATAGAGAAAATGCTGAAAAGTCTTTGTTTGTTGTTAATGAGGGAAAGAGGAAAGTTTATCATCTTTCACCGGACAATAGTTTTGTCACTCTATGGATGAAAGGTTTCCTTGTTCCAAGGAAAGGGGATAGAGAAACCCTTAAAGTTTCTGATGTCTTTATGCTTGACTACCTTGTGAATATGAGGAAGGTAAATCTCATGGGATATATTTTTGAAACAATCAAGAATGTCAAGAAAGGAGGGATTAAATCTCAGATAATAATGTATCCAGCCATCCTCACGAAATTCATTCTTGAGAGTATGAAGTTCTGTAATATTCCTTTGAAAGGAGAACCTATGGATTTGTGGCCGTCTTTGATTAATAAGAGTACGATGAAAAAGCTGAATGTTTGTTTTGATTCGAATTCAAAACTTTTTGTCAGAGATGTAGAAGCTGAATTGCCTGAAAATCAATCGGCACCTATGCCAGCCAAGGACAATCAATCGGCCGGTGTTACTCGAAAGTCTGATCCGCAGACTAGTTCAAAGCCGAAGAAGAAGCCGAGGTACAGTAAAGAAGTTGTTGCAAAGTGGAGAAAGGACAAGGAACAGAGAAAAGAGGGTGATCCGAAATTTGGACTTGATCCTGCTGAGGCCTTTGCAGAAAGGATAAGGGTAGAAGAAACCCTTCAAGCTGAAAAGAAAAAGAAGACTCTGTTGAAAAGAAAGGCTCAGGACTTTGATATCTCTAAAGTCTTGAAAGCTGTTGAAGATGCCAGTGCTCAATTAACTGTGGAAGTACATCAAGAGCCCATCGTACAGAGTCAGCCTGAGAAAGAAAAAGGGAAACAAGTGATAGAAGAAGAGGAAGAAGAAGGAGATTTTCTTTTAGAATATCTTCAAAGTTCAAAGAAAAGTAGAGAGGAATCGCTTCAAAAGCTGAGCGAAGATGTTCAACAAATTTCTCATGCCGATCAGGAAAGATCACCGGACAGGGTGTCATCTAAAGAAAAGAAAGATGCTCAATCTTCTCATTCTGACAAAGTTGTTGTCATCAGTGATAAAGTAGAAGAAGAAAGAAAGCAGAAAGTAAAAGTGAAAGGGAAACAGCCTGTTGTTGAATCAAGCAGATCATATCAACTAGCATCGTACGATGATGATACTGATTCAGAGCATACAATCTCTCTTAAGAAGAGTGATTACATTGTTCATGTTTTGAGAAGAATGGAGAAAACTATTCCTTATTTCCCAAGGCTGGAAGGAAAGATTGACTTTATTACTGAAAATCAGAGAAAGAAGTTTGGATCTGTGAAAGAATTGAGGAAGAAAGTTTTATCTGTAGAAGCCGATTTAAAAGTTCTTTCAGAAAGCTCAGTTGTTCATAGGAAGGCATGTAATAAGATGACTAAGTGGTCGTACAAAACAGAGAGCTCAATCAATGACCATGAGATTGCTATTGAAGATATAAGAAGGTTATCAAATGATCTTGCAATTGTTTTCAACAAGCTTGATAAAGAAACAGTTGAAAGGCTGAATCTTTTATCTTCTCAAAGAGCCGATGTTCCTTCAGTGAAAGATTTGCAAGAGAGGATGAATACTTTCCAATCAGAATTTTCGAAGGTTTCATCTTTCAAAGATGAAATGGTTTTACTGAAGAAACAAAATTCTGAGTTGTCCAAGGATAACAAGACTTTGCAAAGCAGAATTGATACCCTTGAAGAGGTAATCAGAGTCCAGGAGGAAACCATCAGAAATCAAGATCAGATTTTTGCGGATCAACAGGAGCTTCACAAAACTCAGGGTGAATCAATTTCTGAAGACAAGAAAAAGATCAAGAAGATGAAAGCTGTGCTTCATGAGCTGATAAAGAAGGAGAAGGATAGAGAAAAATGATTGTTGTATTTGTTTCTTTTGGATCTTGTTTGTGTTGTAACAACTCTTATAATTCTCTCTTTTATCCATTGTCTTGTTTTACTTCACTAACTCTTTCAGACAATTCGAAATTACTCCTTTATTTTTGTAAATCACAAAGGGGGAGAATATTTACAAAGCAAAGATTGTTTTACAAAAGGGGAGAATGCAATACAATGCTCTTAAGGAGAATCTATGAATACAATCCTTAGGAAAGTCAATACCTAAGGGGGAGTTAGTTGTATTCTATTTCTTATTCAGAAGAGTTTTCAATAACTCAGGGGGAGATAAGTATTTCTTGTTTCATTTACTTTGTGTGTTTGTGCTTTCCAAAAAGGGGGAGATTGTTAAGTCAAAAGTCTTCTTTTGGCTTTTACATCATGTTTTGGAAATCACAAATATATTCTGTCATGTTTTGGAAATCTCAAATGTATTATATCATATATGTTTGTAAATAACAAATTGTCTTTTATCATGTTTATCGTATCGTACGATGTTGATTGTACCAACCAAAACATATCGTACTGACTCTGTCAAACGTATCGTACTGACTCTGTCAAACGTATCGTACTGACTCTGTCAAACGTATCGTACTGACTCTGTCGATCGTATCGTACTGACTGCTTTTCAGATGATCATTATTTGTTTTGGTACTTTGTCAAAAAACTCTCTCTGCATATGAATCATACTCATGTTTTACATTTCTATATATCTCTTGTTCTAACAAAACGATGTCATTGAGTTAGTTATGTACTAATCAAAACGATGTCGTGCTTTCTGTTTCAATATGACCGTTGGAGGCAATATGACCGTTGGAACCCGAGGCCTATAAATAGGAGGTCATTTGAAGCTGAGAATACAACGATGAGCAAAGAGATTGAATAAAGAAACTGTGAACTACGAAGATTCTAGAGAGAGAGACTCTGACTTCTCTCATCAGCTTTGTGCGTCCGATCATCGTATCGAGGGCTTTCAAGTAATTGAAAGACAGAGGTGCCGATTACCTGCAAAATCGAGGGCTGCCGGGGATAGGCAGACAGACGAGCCGATCATCGTATCGAGGGCTGCCGGGGATAGGCAGACAGACGAGCCGATCATCGTATCGAGGGCTGCCAGGGATAGGCAGACAGACGTGCCGATCATCGTATCGAGGGCTCACCAAGGTGTTGGTGAGACAGACCTTTTTATCCTAGGTGAAAGGATAACCCTTCTCTTTGGGTTAAAAGAATTGTATTACTTTTACTTTTCCGCTGTTGTTTGTATTAGAAAGGGATTGTATTGTTTCCTTTCTTCTTTACATATTCTATTGTAATTGTTTCAATTACAATCATTCTATTACATATTGTATTGATAGGTTCTATACGCTTTAAGGTAGAATCATTCATATTTGTATTACTCTGATTATTGTGTTCATCTTGAATACAATTGTTTTACTTTACAATAGTATTACAATACATCTTACCTTTTACTTTCAATACAATTGTGGGTGTTTGTATTTGTATTAGTTTAAGATCATTTAAACTAATCTCTTTGTTTCTAAATCTCAAAGGTTTTTAAACCTACAATTCACCCCCCCTCTTGTATTGTTCCATCTAATAGACTTTTATATCGACTATTCGATCCAACAGTTACTAAGGATTAAAAAATAGTACTTCTATGTACTGGGAGTCACTAAAATTCCTTAAAACCCAATATCAACTATGGGAGAAACCCATAACCATGCAAGAACTATAAAAAAAGAATCATATTGTACCTTTCACCAGCCTAGCCACAAGCTACTACCTTTACTACTATTGTTTTATAAAATAACAAGGATTTATTTAAATAAATATATTCTCTATAGTGAATCCTTGATCTTAAAATAATTCACACATCCGTAGAGAGAGATTATTCTTCTCTACACTATTTTTAAGAGCCTCACTTGGTAAAGGAGAATGAATAAAAACATGACATATGGAGATATTTATTAGACTAGAGGCTTTCTATAGGTTTATATACACATCTCATATTGAATTTCCATTGAAATGATCCTTAATAATTCCCCTTGAGTTATAGTAGAATTCAATCATATTTTATATGAAATATAATTGAATTACTTTAGTTATAACTATTTAAACTTTCATCAATTCCTAATCTATAATAATTTTCATGTTATGGAACATTAATGATAGATTTTTCAGTTTATATTTTATTGTTAAATTGTTAAAATTTTATTTTCAGTGGAATTATTTCATATATCAAGGATTTATGATATCCTCAACAGAAAGTCATATGATATTCCTGGAATACATACATTTTCAACCATATTACATACTTATATATTCATAAGAGATATGTGATTTTGAGAATATATCCAATATAAACATTCATTGAAATTTTTCCTTCACATATCATATATTATTAAAATATAAAATTATAATAATTTTATTTTATAATCCAAAAAATTAGAAGGAAAAACATGCCATTTTCATTATAATATTAACTATATATTTCTTTTTGCAACCCAATTTATTATTCTACTTGATTAATTTTTTTATAATTTTTATTTTTTTAATGATAATAAGGTTAAAGTATCTCAACTGAAGAAACATGAAACCTCAAAACTAGTTAGAAGCCTCATGTGTATAAGGATGCCCACATGAGTTTATATTTAACTTTTGCCTGAACTCGATGATTTGGGTTGTAGGGTTAAACCCACTATCAATAATATTATGCACAATCTTTTTTTGAGATATAAATATAATCAGTTTAATTTGTAAATAAATTTATAATTCGCACACACTTCCAAAATATCCTTACATGTAAACATTCTTTTTTTAAGTATCCATAAATCATTAAAATTAAATTATAATCATTTTAAATTATAAAATGTTTAGTTGGATCAATTAATTTAGCATTTAATTTTTTTTTCAAAATTAGAAAAATATTTATCTCATATTTAAATATTTATATATAGTGATTTTACTACCTTAAATAACATAATATCAACGTGAATCATTTTTTCATAAAAAATATTTATAATATCACAAAATATTTCAATAAAAATAATTTTACATTATATAAAAAATAAAACAAAATAATATTTGTATTATATAATTTCATTTCTCATTTTATTTCACAAAAAACCATGAAATAAATAATAATATTTTAAATAAACCACACTTGATAGGTTTTCCTTAGGTAATTAAAAAAATAATCATATTAATTCATAAAATCATTCCTATATGGAAACGTTTTTTATTTTAAATCCAATTATCTTAGAATAAAAAAAATATTTTTTATAACAAAAATGATTCATAAGAAAGCATATAGTTAAACAACAATGAAATTATATATATAATCATTCAATCCTAAAATTTTAAATGAGATCATATAATGTATGTAATTTCCTCCACAATATATAAAAACAACAGATTCTATGAAACTATAATAATATAGACAAATTAGATCCCAGTGATATAAAAATATTATTTACATAAATGAAAACCATTGGAAAATGATGTTATAACCATTAAAATAATAAAAAAATTAATTTATCAAAATTCCTTCAATATTTGATAGAGATCACTAAATAAAGATTGAGAGAAATTAATGGATATTAAAGAAGGTAAAATCTAAGCCACTATCCACCAAATGAAAAATATATTAGTATTAATAAAAATCTAATGAAAATGAATTTTACAATTTGTTTAGTTAAAATCAGGTCTTGAACTAGCCTAATACAAGATGCACAGCCATTATCCATCAATTGCAAAGTTCTTCCCATAATCCACTCGATGGTCGGAGTAGTTCTAACCCCATCAATTTGCATATTAGTTTGGTTACATGTTCTAATACATGTTAATAAATGGTTCCAAATATTTTATTCAATCAAGCACTACTTACATCCACTCCTATCCTCTCCCCTTTAATTAAAAAATGATAAAATCAAAAAACAAATATGAATAAATTCAACTTAAGTTAAAAAATTATATACAAAAATGAAATAAAATTTGATACCAACTATCCTTCATAAGGTTATTAATCCTTGAGTAACATCAAATAATGCCTCTACTATTCATTCTTGTCCACTAAGACCTCAAAACATCATATGAAACTTCATAAAAATCATGGATGAACAATATATCATTATTATGGGTTTTAACCTAATTTTTTAATCTATTTGGAAAAATATAAATATGGATTAAAATTATGAGATAAAGAATATGTGAATTATTAAAGAAATAAGGGGTTTTAAAATTACACAAATATAAAACATGTATATATATGAAATTAAAATGTATTGAAATTTCTATGTATATTTTTTCATTGATTTTAAAAAAAATCCATGAAAAGATAACAAACAATAATAAATGAGGGAAAAAGGTAGTATATGTGATTTATTTTAATAAATTATTTTACATTGTATATTTAATGATTTTAAAATTTTAATAAACTATTGAACTTCATATTTTAGGGTTTTCTTGTCGTAGCTATGTATGGAATCCATTTCAAATCAGCCCCTTCCCTATAGTGGGGGGGTCATTTGAATGTAATTCCACAAAATTATTGAGGTCATTATCATCACATCAACCATTTTAAAAATAAAAACTATATTCCATATTTCCTTTTTTTTCACCAAGGAACAATGTCCAAAAATTCTATAATGGAACTTATTCAAAATTATTATCCATATTGGAGTTTCTAGAGTGTTCGAACTTATTAATTTCTGCCTTGAAGAACTTGGGATGCGAATTTTGTCGGTTTAGTTATTTTTGTTTAATTTGTTTGAGAACACAAATAGTTGACTAAAATATCTTGATCAACAGACATAAAATGGCCTAAATGAAAAACTAAAATCAAAAGTTACTAAATTTGCAAAAAATAAGGCTGTTACACAAACAAATGAAATTATATTTCTTAAAATTACAAATGTTGTAAATAAATCATTTTTCAATGTTTAAAAAATATATTTTTAAAACTATTGATATAATATTTCAAATAATCATATAAATCCTAAATCAAATTTTAGTTTCTTTAGATAATATATATTTCTAAATATGTTATTTAACTAATATTTTCTATTAGGTTATACTTTTTTTATATTTTAAATAAAAAAATAACTTACTTGTCCAATTTAACTAATAAGAAAATTGAATTATCCAAATTATTATAAATAAAAACCAACTTACCCATTTAATTTCCTTTGAGTTACGTAATTTGGTCATCCAATTTAATTATGACCCAATTGTATAAAATTTTAGTCCCTAAGTACATTTTTTAAGGATTCAATCGATTTTTCAATGAATCCTAGGTATCAAAGAGTAATGTTTTTTAGGGAACCTTGATTCTTAAAAAATTCTTTTTCAATTTACTGAGGATGAATTTTCATTTTGTGCATGGTATAAATTCTCATATATCATCAACTCAGTTTGATGGTAACTATATATTATTAATCAATTTATATGTAAATCATTATCCCTATTCTTCATGGATATGATCATGTTTCCCATGATTAAATCTCTTATTTCTAAATCCCTCTATTTTAATGTTTCAACAAAATACAGATATTTTTTCTATATTCATATTAAAGGGAAAATCCCCTTATTACCCCAATTCTCCTCATTTTTTTTGAGTTCAATGTGTCAAAGTCCCAATTATTTATTATTTATATTGAAATTGATGGAGAATATCATTATAAAAATGGCAATATACATATATATGAAAGGGAGTGTGTGAAGATTGTATTTATTTCAAATTAATATTTCATATATGAATTATAAATAGTGGATGGAGTCAAAATAAAATTAATAGATAATATGATTTTCATTAAAAAATATCAACATAACTTGTAATATTTTCTTTTCAATCGATTAGTCAAAATCCTTTAAACTGTAAGAACATAGGTCTAAAACCAAGAGGAAAAATAATGATTTCCTTTTTATGGAAAAAAAATAGATTCATCCACCCAAGGGGTAGGGGATGAATATGGTGTGGCTAAATTTTCATTGAATCAAGATTCGTTTTTAATCATTTGGACCCTATTTATATTTTTATCATCTATTAAAAATGAATATATAAGTGAATCTATTTTTTTAATAAATACATAATACCTGTTAATGTAGAAACCTAATAAAGATGGACACATATTATTTTTACAAGGTTCATACATTATATAGGTTACTACATCATTGATATGTTATAATCATCTGATAAATATATTTTATACTAATACCCATCACATAATTATAATTGGTAATTCAATGGATTATCCTGAAATTTGAAGTATTTTAACCTACACATAAGAAGGGGTTAGAATCACCTTGTTCTATTGGTGATGTTTTTAGCCAAACCAATATATTTTATCACACTATATCTATAAACTACCTCCTAATAGTGTAAAAATATTATTTTTTTCAACAAAAAACATTTCATCCACAAGTTGTGACTCTAATTTCATTTCCTCAATTCTGTTTCCTTCTTATACTACTTTTATTATTATGAGTTCTTACATTATCTTATATTACCTTCACAACAGTGGTGGATCGTAATGTTTCATCATCATCAAAATTTTTATTATAAAAAACCAAAAATTAATGAAATTAAAATTATAATCATTTCATTCATATATTAATTTTTTTCTTTTTCAAATGCATAATTTATGAGGATTATGTTGATTCCATCTGCATAACAGCACCTTTTTTATTATTATCAACATTCTACTATATTGAATATTGAAAATACATATCACTGAACACATTTACTCTTAATTTTATTATATTATTCTCAATTAATAGAATCGAATATTATGGCACTCTTTCTGTTCTGAATCATCTTTTTTTTCACTGAAGATGTTTCTTCACGTAGTAGAATCAAGCTCCTCTCTGATATCTTTTCTTAAATGTAAGAGTTCTTAAAGAATCATGGTATCAGAAAATATGTTTCTTCACAACCATAATTGATCACTAATTCATCATTTTTCTTCCTCTTATTTCATGAATATTATTTCAATTAATGATTTTTAGAAATTCCAACGACCTTCTTCCGTCTTCATAATTTAGAATTAGTGTTCTCAAATTGTATTTCAACATTATAATAATGTTTAATTACAAATATTTTGATTTAAAAGTGACTCAAATATTTTTCTATTATGTTATCTTTTAAACCATTGAAATTATTTGGTATAGTATTCTCTCCAACAATTATCCATGAAATATTCTATAGGTACTTGTATTTAATTTAACCATCAATTGTACAAGATATCATGAAACATTATTACATCAACCAAGATATTGATGTAAATCACCATTTTTTAAAAGTAAGTTTATTACATTAAAATTTCGATACCATGATATGGTGTTCTTGATCATACTATTTCCCAACCTTAATCCTCATCATTCTTCTGGAAATGGTTAGAATTCCATTTCAATAAAATTAATTGTACCACAATATTACTTATCCATTTTCATTGAGAAAATTTAGAACATCTTCTATATTACTTAAGTTGTGATTTCATTTTTCTCTCATGGATATTCCCAATGGAAAGAATTGAGAACCATGGAATGGTTGGAAAACTCTATTTATTATTTTAACCAAAATTGTTGGGTTTTTCTTTTCTATGGCGTGGCCAACTATAACTTATAAAACACCTAATGTGATATTTTTCATTGTATTGTTATGAACTTCACTATATTCCAACATTATATTTATCCTTGGAAGCCACTTCTTTATTACTCTAAATAATGAAAATATAATATTTAAATATGTATGTTACTAACCCATGTGATAACCTCTGGTCCTAAACTATGGGCACCACCCCATTCCATCCCGTCTTTATCTTTTAAAATCACCCACATGTTCTAGATCTTAGATCCACTATTACCAACTAGGTTTGGTAGTTTTTTTCATAGTCACAACATCATCGTACTAGATATAAAACCTTATAGATAGATTAATGATGTAATAGTTTTCAACTAACACTCATAAAATATATTTAACATATCAAATTTTTTTAATTTTTACATTTTATCCCTCCAATAGTCCCTTTATCTAGTTGACTGGAGACTATATCCATCCCATTGGAGATTATATTGTTTAATACAAAAACACCTTCATTTATCACCCATAACGATAAAATAAAAAATAATCACATTTAAATAAAATAATCTCTAAGGGATGTGAAGTATAATAAATTATATAGTGTTATTTTACACAGAGTCCATGACTCAGTTCTCTGATATAAGAAGCTAGAAAAATGATTGGTATGTTTAACTATAGGATTATCTACATAATATTTTCTCATAATTAAAATAGTTTGTAAAGTTAATTGTGGTTGAACAATTTCCACATTTGGATTATTTTTTAAATTTTTTTTGGATAGGGTGAGGTTTAAGAGAACTACTTGGTAATGAATGATTATATGTTAGACTAATGAAAAATAAGGGGAATCCACACATTCATAATATATTGGTTGGAAACCAAATATTATAGGATGTCGGTGAAACTAGATGATAGGGTGAGACTATATTTATAATGATAGTGGGACCACATTATAAAGGTGTCTCAAATTATTGATTGACCATTTTACATGATGTTCAATGTATTTTATGTGTTACTTGTTCTAAAAATTATTCTTCTAGTGTAATAAAATATTATTGTGTTTCTCGCAGGGATATAAGATAAAAATATAAACAACATAACACATGTATTATTTTATATAGTTATTAATTTCATTTTATTATTATATGTTTATAGGGTTCTGTGTGGTGATATATGTATATCAATTCATCCATGATCCAATACACTACAAAAAATTGATTTAAAATGATTTCCTCTAATTCATTGGGAGAAATTCTATTTTCTCCATGGTTTTTATCACCTACCCCTTTTGTATTTCAGTGGAACCATCTCTAGTTTTATCATGGTCGCATATTCATTCTCTAATAGTAATTATATCTCTATATACTTCTATAATCATTCATTTTTTCCATTTCATCTCTTTTTATATGATATTAATTCTTCATTTTTTATTATTGATTGGTTTTATCACACATTGCATCACATAATTTTATGATCCCCTAGTTTTGATCTGTTTATTGATAGTGTCTTAAGTGGCTATTTTTTATCATAATTGTTATAAGTCTTAATTTAAAGGGACAATTGTGGTTTCATGGAAGAACCTCTAGCTATAGGATGTGTTGAATTATCCTCCATTTCTGCATGGGGAAAATATGATTCATTAAAAATAACTAGAGGAGGTGTGGTGGGATCATTAGATTTAGAAGGTTTTTCTTTCATGGATTTGTTTATAACCTTTCAATGTTTTTTATTTTTATTCAAGACTCTAATAAGGGTGGATGTGTGTTTAGTCTCTCCTTTTTGGAATTTTTTAATGTTAGATACTTTTATGTTTATTTAATAGTTTTTAAAATATGAATTTTGGTTTTCATGGTGGTACCATTTTTTGGATAAAAATTTATATCAAGGTAAATATTGGGTTTTAAGAACATTAGATCTTTTAGGTGACTCTGTTTTTCAATGGGATGGAGTTTCAATTTTATTTGTGTTTATGGATGATATTTAAGTGATTCTAACATTTAGTTGGGGTGATTTATAATATTTCACAGTGGAATTAGTGATTTATTTTGTGTTGGGACTGTAATTCATGTTACACTATCGTTGGTATATTTTCTCATCTGTATTTCATGGTGTATAATTATGAACAAAGTAAATGATGATGGGAATACACATTGGGATTCTAGAAACACTGTTTTTGTCAGATATGAGTTGTTCGGATTGAGAAAGAGCATGGTTGGGTTGTTTGGAATTTTTGTTCAGGTTTCTATTAGGCTCAAGGCATTACATGTTTTCTTCATTAAGATCACACTCAGGTTTTCCATGGGTCTTAGATATTTTTTTGATGAATATTTAAACTATTTGATTCTTTTTTTTTGGATTTTTCTACATTTAATTTGTATGTTTTCATCTTATATCCTAGTAATATGTGTTTTGTTTACATTATTTAAAAATGTAAAAAAATTTAATATGAAAACGGTGTGAGGTACACTAAAAATTTTGTGGATTCTAATAGTAATTTTTTAAACATGTGTGATCTATTAGTAGGATGAACATGTTTTTATGGGGGTACTGGATTGATCCTACTCAAAAAGTGGTGTAAAAGTTAGGTTTTTTGAGAAATGACTACGTACAACATATAAAGTTTTATTATTTTAATTTCTTTTATGATTTTATTTAATTTTGATTTATAGTGTCATGGTCATGTGTTTTGAATATGTAAAGGTTGAAATATATAACATTATTTAAACAAACTATAGTTATTTTGGATATATTTGTATGAAATTCTATTGATATTGGAAGGATGGGCCCGTAAGGGGTGCTACGGTTCTTGGGAACTCTCCTCGTCGCCGCCTCCTTCCCTCGGTTCTCTCCGTCTCCTTCCCTCAGCTCCGGTGGCTTCAAGGTTTTCTTCGGCTCCCCCGGCTTGCTTGCCTGAGTCCTCTCGCTGGATATGGTTTTCGTTGGAGGCGCGGTCGAAGCTCAATGCTTTGGCCAGGGAAGTTGGGGTTTTGCGGCGACTATCGAGGTCGATAAGGATGGCGAAGACGGGATCTAGGTTGCGGGCTTCCTCTTCTTGCAACGGTTTCCTGTTCCCACGTGATTAGGGTTTAATGGGTTGTGTTTGATTCTCTGAACCTGTGATTTGTTTTTCTGGATCTGTATCTGATTTTTTCTCGTCGGGGATGGAAATGTTTCCTGATGGTCACTAGTTATCGGCTACGGTGAGATTGACGGCGCTCCTGGCTGGATCTATGGGTGTATGACCGGTTTATTCAACAACATACTCTTCGGAGTGCTCTGGAACCTTCTTTGTGCGCGTTGGCATCTTCTGCGGTGGTTAGGTCTTGACCACGGGTGAGGTGATGTTGTCAGACGTCGGTGAAGCTCAACTTTGTTCCGGTTGATGCAGTTTCCCTGCTGTTCTCTAGTGGGCGTGATGAAGTGGGTGGCATGGCCGGTGGTTGTCTATCACTGGTGATGCTCACCAGCGAGGACGTCTGTTGAACGGTGGTCGGTCCGGTGTGCCCTGTCGGTGACATGATTGGATGTGCGTTCCGAGGTGTCTGCGCAATGACTGATGCATGATGATGGCTCGTGGCTCGAGGCAGGATACGTGGCTCATGGCTCGAGGCGACTGCACGTGATGGTTCATGTTTATGTTTGAATTTTGAATTTGGATTCTGCTGAATCGTATATTTGAGAGGTTTCCCATTTCCCTCAAACCGGGTTGGGGTACCGGTTCCCTCTAATCGGCTTTAGAAAATGAAAAAAATAGATTGGAAGACTGTATAACATTCTAATCTATTTGGCTATTTAATTTTAATTTACTAGAATCTATAAATATGATATAAATATAGAAACAAGAGAATTGTTGGATAAAAAGATATATTGGTTTTATTTGATTAAATTTTTCAAGGAATTTAGTTTCACAAAAATAAGATAAAAATTAAGGTTTAGATACTATGGATGTGAAAGAAGATATTTAAGAAAACACAACTATGGTTGAGAAATTGTTTCTCATATGTGAACTGTTAAATTCGAAACTCATAGAATGGATATCAATAAACGATTATGTGAATGATTTCATGTTATCCCAATTCAACTATATATATAAAAGGTAACATTTTTAAATGAAAATTTGTAGATTTTATTTCTATTATCTTTTATAGAAATGTGGGATGTGATGGTAATTTAATTGAGTAATTATTACAATGAAAATAATATATTACCCATAATAAAATGGAATTTGATCATAAACAAAGAGCACTAGAAGAAGGTATTACATGAATATTCTGATAAACCAAAGAATGTAGACGTAAGAGGATATTATCCTCGTAGATTAAACTAGAAATATCAAGTAGAAAAATATTGAGGAATAATTCATGGGAAACTAACTGAATGCATACATGTATATTTTCTTTACAGGAAGAGGGAACACCTTAAAGGATTTTGAGGATAGTACGTATAATAGAAGATTTGTTTTTTAAATGTTTAGATTCCATAAACTTCATTACTAATGATTGTTTTACAATTCATACTAGTTTTTTTTGTAATAATTGAATACTTTACTATTTATTCAGTATAATCTATCAATTCTATTAGTGAAATGGGTTACATTAAAAATTATTATTTTAGAAATTTTAGTAAAGTGTGTCTTATTAATTGTTGGGCTCTATAAATAATGTGAAATGGGGTTTTGAAAATCTAGCATAATAATGTATGATTTCAAAAGATAAAGGCTATTATTATTATCAATGGACTCTAGAATAATCTCATTTATATGTTCTAGTTGTATAAATTCCTCATTGGAGAACAAATTTTAAAATGGGTTATAGATAATCACTAGAGGTTATCCAACAATTTCAAAATGATTTAATAAAGGAACTCTCTATCTTACACAAAGAACAAAAGTGGTAATATTTTATAGAGAACCAATATTTTGATTTAGAACATGTTGACACTCATTTGGGTCATCTCAATGGGAAAACTATGGAGAATCTATTAAATAAATGGATATTGAATCATGATCATCATCAAATTGGTTCATTTGAAGGTTTTATACCTAGAAAATAACAAAAGCTGTGTTTTTTTCTCAGTGTAACTACTGTTAATAATTTGAAAAATCAACATATATATACAAATGCCTATAAAAAGGAGAATTCTTGTCACATATAAGATATAATTTATTTTTTGTGTTTCATTTATGATTCCAAAAAGAATGCATTATTTTATTTTGTGAATCCCAATTTAGATAATTTTTGGATTTTTTATTCCATGGAAATCAACTGCAGAAAGAGAAACCATATGAATATATATTGATTGATATCCAATATTGGTGGGGAGTTCACTTGAAGGAGGATCCAGAATTAATTTGGACATTGAAGAATCGAACATGAGAAAATATTTCATGGACACCTAAAACTTAATGACAATATGGAGAGGGTGAACTATAAATTTATATAGAATACATTGTGAATAAAGATTAACTTTTGAATAAATAATGATTTTTGTGTAGATTCTCTATATACAACCATATGTTTAATCATATAGAGTCGTCCATTTATATTATGGATATATCTACCCAGATAATGGTTGATTTTGAAAATTCTAGGACCTTATCAACTCATGAATATGTGGCTGTGTTTCTTATATTCACGTGGAATCGAATGATCGGAAAAACCTTGATGAAATATCTCAAGAAATTTTCTATAACGTGTAAAAATAATGAATTTGGTTTTTGAATTTATGACGAAAGAATGGACAAGTCATTAGTTGTAGAAATGTACTATTCCATGAAAAGGATCTTTCAAATGAACTAAACATTGTGGGTAATGTTGTGTAGATAAAATAATAATATCAAATCTAATTTGAACTATATTTTTGTATTGGTGGAATTCAAATTCTAAAAATTTCAATATTTACTGAGTATATAAGTATACCATAAATTCATAAATTCAAGCGAGAATTTTTAGTAGTAGCATCAAATGTTCATATAATTGACCGAAGAATAAATTACCAAAAATTCTATGGGATTTTCAAGCACATGATTTGTAGTAGATAGGTGAATTACTATAACTATCATCCCAAAAAAGAGAGGAATAAATTATTATATTTAAAAAATATTCCATGATTATATTACTAGTAGAGAGGTATGGATATAATATTCACTCCTTTCTTTTAATAGATGAAGAAGAACATAAATATCTATAACAGGTCGCTAGTCTCAACGATTATTCTTAGTATAATCCTTATATTAAGGATGAACTATAATCACCCAATAAAAGTAACACTTTGGAGTTAGTTAATATTATATGTGGAAATAGGGATCGGAAAATTATATAGTTCATTTAGTTAAGGGATTAAAATAATTTAGGAATGTGGTATAATAAAATACTGCTAGTGAAGGGTTTCCAATAAAAGGAAGGTATTAACATCAAAACATTTTTTCAATAGTTTTTAAAATAGTTCTATTATGGAAATAAGAAATATGGTTGTTGTTAGTGAAATGATTCATGTGGAGTATCTCAGATCATTGTTCCTTCCATAATATGTTTTATGATGTATGTTTCATCATATTTATTTTACATGTTGATGATATGTTAATGGATGGATTAAATTTCCAAAATCCAGAATCCCTAGAATGTTATTTATGGAATTTTTTAAATGAATGATCATGGAAAGGTGAATAAGGTCATGTGAATAATAATTGAATATTATCCATGTTATAAAATATTTTTAGTATCCCATATGTTTTAGATCAGAAATATGATTAAATATTCTAGTAGTGCTATCTGTAAATACATTTCCACTACATCATTGAGGAACATAATCTAGTCAAAACAAATTTCACCTAAATTGAAGATGAAGTAAATCAAATGGCTAGAATTACATATTTATTTACCATTGGAGATTTGATATTTTATAGGGTGTATAGTCATTCAAATATTTCTCATTCTGTGGGAGTTGTTAGTTGGAACATGAATTTTTTTGGAAAATAACATTGTGAGTTTGTGAAGTGTATTTATTGGTATCTTAAAGGAATAGTCGATACATTCTTACACGTCGGTTTATGCAGACGTATAAAATAACACGTTTAGGTCAACCTTATGATGAGAGATTCTGAAACTAAGAAGATTTCATATGGTAATGATATTACTTATATTTTAATTATTTTCAGCTATATTTCAATATTATATCTCGTTTTTCCACATTAATGAATGAAGGATGAGTAAATTAATGCAACTGAATTAAGAATAGAAATTGTGGGGTTGAGGAATAATATGGATTAACTTATGTGGTTCTAGGAAAATGGGTCACTTTATGATGAAAAGCAATATATTACTCACAAGGTGAAGAATCATGTTTTTAATTTGAGGACTAATCACATTTTCCTAAAGTAAAATTATATCAATATGTTACTGTAATGCCGGGAGATAGAGATAGGAAATATGATATGAAAAAAACCTAGTAGTCATGTTCACTAATGTGTTGGTCCATGAAAGACTATGGAAACCATTTCCATAGTGGGGGAGTGGAAAATGAATGTAATTTAGGACATATGTCACTACATTGATTAGTAGAAGTGTATGGTTTCTAGGTATACATGATGCTAAAATAAAGTGGGATACTATTAGGAGTGTGGGGTATCATCATGGATATAGTATCAGTTTTACTGATTTTCATGACTTCATAAACCATATAATGATTTTGGCAGATTGTTCAAGTGGTTCTACTAAAAAATGACCAACATTATATCAGTTCACGAATACACAACATGTGATCTTACTGGCATGATAATCCATATTTTTAATACACTTTATTTCGTGATTTATTTCATAACAATACACTTAGTGAAACCCTAAAATATTGTGATAACGATTAAATTTCAATATTTATTTATATTACACAAGTTATTTCAATAGGAATGAAAAGAAATAAATTAAAACTAAATAACATTCTTTTAATTTCCATTGATCTTTTTAAATTTCACTTGATAACCTCATGATGTTCATAGGAAAGAGGTGATATGTAATTCCCACTAAGGGAATAATCAAATCATAAGATGATGAAAGTAAAAAATGTGGGAAAATAGGCATTTCTAGGTAAAATATTAGGGTTTATAATCATAAACATGAACATTGAAGCATGGAATAAGATGATAATTATATTAACCTGGATCTTATTTTTAGGTATGGTTTCCTTCTCTAGCTGTTTTTGATGAAAAGTGGTTATTATGGAAATTTTCAAAGTACACGCCGTGTACTTTATGAGTACATGCTCTGTACCTGGTTACCACATGTTGGTCTGTGATGTCCATGTAGCGGCCATGCACATGACCATGTGGGGGTGACTTGGAGGCTGACTAAAGAGGAGTATGGAAATGGTGAGTACATGCCGTGTACTTCACAATTACATGTCATGTACTTTCTTTTTTTCCTTAAACGCACCGGGGGTGTGTCTAATCACCAGAAAGTTCTCGTTCTAGGTCTCGTTCAATTGTGATCTCTATACGGATGTATATATTTTATGAACACTCGAGCAAGTGCCCTACTTTCGAATCAAACTCCGTCAGTTGCGTTGGAATCTCATCAATGAGTTCTCTCTTTTCCTAGGGCATCATATTCAGTTTTCTTCTGTTTCGTGAGTTATCATGGGATGAACGTTTTATATGTTTTCGTAGATCTATGGAGTTCTAAGGCGATTAAATTCTCGAGGTTCAAGTATATTGATCTCCCAATGCAAAGGTAGGTGGTTTGTGCCGGTCTGTTGAAAGTCTTTGTGTTTTATGTGAAATTTTTTCTAATACCCATGAATGAGGTATTGCGCGTTTACCGTTTTATCCCTATTGTAGCCTGCTTTTCTTTGATGCTTGAGTAGATGATAATTTATTTTGAATAGGGTGAATTGTTGTGCTTGGGAAGTGTTTCCCATGCATGTATTCCCTATTTTGAACTTCAGGTCTAGTTTTCCTATTAGGCAGTTGTTTACTTTTCCATGACTAGTATTATAGGATGGGGTGACTATTGTTCTGTTATTTTTTTTGATGATATTGCAATCCAATTAGTTATTGAGGTTTACCTTGTCTGATATGCACAGATACACATTCCTGACTTACACAGGGTTGTGAGAACCTGGTGTATTGACCATAGAGGGAATTGACATTTTTGGATTTTCAAGAGTGTCTGTTTTACTTACGATGTGATAATATAGGGGGGATTAATGTTGAGTTCTTCCTCATGGATTCTGTAGTTCCTCAACATGGGCCACATAGGTTATGTAACATAATTTCTTCCATAGAGAACCTTTTGTACCGTTATGAGACTATAGGAGGAATTGACAATGAGTGCTTCCTCAGAGATTCTATGATTAAGAAAAACCAGTGGGTTTAGACTGAGTGTACTTCCCAAAGGGTTGCTTCTACTTATCAGGTTGGACCAGAGGGGATAGGCTGTGCGTACATCCCAGAGGGTTACCTTGTGTTTAGCTGATTTCTTGTACTTCTTAGTTAGGACCATAGGTGATAGGCAGTGGGTACTTCCCATATGGTTAACTGTTTTGTTTACCAATTTTGATTAATTGTTGCATGTTATGTGGGGATTTGAATGCTTTGAAACTTCATATTTTTTACTGCTCAGTACTTCCTTATTACTGCCTTCTGTACATTACCTGCCATATTCTCACAGACTGTTAGGCTTGGATATTGTGGTGGTTGCCTACTAGGATTTTGTCACACACCCTATTTGGGCCAGGATTTTGGGCCCAAACATATTATATTGTTGCAGGTATAAAAAAGGTAAAGTTACCTTCTACTTCAAGTAACTGATTTGATGTGGAACTAGATAGCATGAGACCAAGATATGTCTTGCGATGTGAAGGATTTTCTATTTTTTTCTTTTGTACTTGGTTTATTAGTGTATTTTAGTATTGTGATTTGTTTCTCAGTTTTCCTAGACATATGTATCATGCATCATTTTATATACGTGCTCTAGTTTTTCTATCATTCTTCTACTGTTTATTTTTGTATGATATTCTTACTACTAATGTTCTTGTATGTATTCTTTTACTTCTGATGCGTACTCATCCAATGAGGGCATAGTTTCCCCACTATCACACCCAAGGCCCTAAGTGCTAGTAGGACGCCTCTCACATTCGGGGAAATGCTCTTGAGGCCGTGTGACCAACCAGGTACAGGGCGCCTCTACGTGGCTCCTGTAACCGGGACATTACGAAGTGGTATCGGAGGTATTTTTTTATCTTGAGAGACCGTTTGGAGACTGTAGCCCAGGATATGATGGAATAGGTACTTGGTAATAAGCTATGCCTGGGAGTAGAAAACTCATGTTCAGGGGAAATACAATCTTCCGCATTTATTGAAAATTTCTAGTATTTCAATTTTACAGTTAATTTGATTTCACCTTTGTGTGATTCACATGATTTTTTTTCTTTACCAGTGATGTTGTTAAGGTTCTATTTCCATTGCAACCTGATGAGATGAGGTTATTCCATCAGATGCATCATATAAGCACTTGCTAGAAATCACATGTCATGCATTCTTGCCATGTCATTTACGGTGTATTATAGATTTCATGTTGTTATGATTAATTTCATACTAAATATGTATGCTTTTGTGCTATATTACTTTATAGAATACCTACTATTTGATTGGGTATTGTTTTGTGTGTGGTTTTTACTGAATGAATGTGAAGCTTTGGTTCTTGAGGTGTTATGGGCCCTCATGGATCAGAATTTGGAGGATAATTTCTTGTTTTATCTTGTTATAACATTTATATGATTCCAAACATTGATTTGCGGGGAGTATGGGCCCTCACAGATCAAAATTTGGCACTTTCAATGTTTGTTTTAGTGTTTTTCTGGGCTCCGGAGTAGTTTCCAAGGCTTACTGTATGAAAAAACCCAGAATACACGTTGTTTAGTTTTGACTACGTGCCATGTGTACTTATGTTTGGGAAGTAACTATTTCTCTTAAGTACACCCCATGTACCATACGTACATGTCGTGTAGTCTCTATATGTGTGTTAAGCCGTGTCACTAACACCACGGGCCATGTGAAGCTTATCTAGTACACACCATGTCCTCTTGAACATGTAGTGTAGTCATGACTTGGGAGAGTCATGCGGCTTAACTGTATAGAAGGACTCGGGAAGGGGAAGAGGATTCAAGTACATTCCATGTGTTAGGACAACAAACCATGTGGTTTTGGTGTTACACGACCAGTTTGGAAGAGGTACATTCCCATGTGGGTGAAAAAGGGACATGTTGTGTAGGGTTTATACAGGTCGTGTAGTCATGTGTTTTAAAACTTTAATGTTTTCTTTTACTTGTTCTCTTTTGCAGTTCTATGTTTCAATCCCTGTTAGTCCGGATCTTAGGTGTGCATCTGGCCTTGTAGAGTCATGCCACCGAGACATACTCTGGTTGTCTACCAGTAACTGGGTAGTGATCAAATGCTGGATACAGCTGATTAGGGACTTGCCGTAGATCTTCTTGATGTGCTAGTCTTGGAACCATCTATTATACAGCATACTAGTGTTGATGCATTGTTTAGGGAATTCTTTATGAGGATGATTACGACATTTCATGGAGCACCGCCTCCTGCCCCATCTATGGCAGATTTTACCCAGGTTTTCGAACATCAAAAACTTCCCACTTTCTTAGGGGAAAGTGGACCTCAGGCTGCAAATTCATGGTAAGAATCAATTCTTACGATCATCAATAATCTCAAGATGCCTCCCAGTAGGGGTCATGCTCTCTACCTATATGCTTCGGGATTTGGCTAAGAAGTGGTGGGATGTGATCTCACAGTCGAGACATCAGCAGATTAGGGCACGATATGAGTTTTAGTGCATCTTTATTGACTACTTATATCTGTAGACCTTGAGGGCTGATCGAGCCCAAGAGTTTATGAGTCTGGAGAATGGAACCCTTTCTGTTATAGTGTATTCCTCACACTTTATGGAGCTAAAGAGCTTCATGCCTATTCCATGAGGTGATCAGTTATTCCTAGAAAGGATGATTGAGGATGGGCTGAGGCACAAAATCCATTTGCTGGTGAACAACTTCAGTTTGACTTCCATCACTTTTTTAGTCAACCAAGATCTAGTAAAATGGCATAATTTGAGGGATTCTAGAGTTGTGAGCCAGGTCGGTTTGACACTTGGAGTTATTATTCCTCTTACTGACAGTAGGAAGTGTCATAGGGAGTCTTCTCACTATGATCCAAGGTGGTGAGACACTTCTTCATGGTAGATAGGTGGTGTTCTACCAGTGTTGGATGACTGGGAATACGAGGACATGGTGCCCGAGAGAACCAGTGGAGTGTTGATCTTGCGGCAAGATGGTCATCTTCAGTACTTCTGTCAGATCTTTACACTAGCAGATGGTGATAGGGGTTCTTCTATGACCTTTATTTAGGAGCAACACCGCCATTTTATCACCAGTCTGGACAATAGAGTTCTTTTAGCCGTTCAGGTCGAGGTGGAGGCTGTGGTCATGGTAACCAGTCGCCCGGTTTCTAGTGACATTAGGGCGGATCAGATCAAAGTGGACATGCAGGGTCACATGGCCATGGAGAAGTCCATACATTTATAGTGGAGCAGTCCCAACAAGAGTAGGATCCCAAACCATCTACAGTTCAAGGTAAAATATTAGTTGCCTCTATTTTAGCATCTGCACATTTTGATATAGGTGCTTCCCATAGATTTATATCTATTGTGGTTATGGAGATCCTTGGGCTTTGCATCTTTTCTCCAACTGATATCTTGATGATAGACACTTCGTTGGGGACTAGAACGCTGAGTTCATATCAGTGTATGGAGTTCCCTCTAGAGGTTGGTGGGGGACACATTTTATGAGACCTCCATGTCCTAGAGATGACAAGATATGATGTCATTTTTGGAATTGACTAGCTAGTTCGATTTTAGGCAGTCCTCGATTGCTATCGTCGTAGAGTGAGTTTCAAATCACCAGAGGTGGGACATTCCTGTATAAGGGAAAATGGGATGTCCAGGTTAGCAGTGATGGACTTGAGCATCATGGGTTGAGAGGAGTTACATCCCAGATTTCTAGTCTATATCTGGATGAAAAGGGGACTTCATAGTTAGACATTCCTCAAGTGGTGGATCATTTTAGAGATGTCTTTCAAGAATAATTTTCAGTTTTTCCTTCGGAGTGTGAGGTAGAACATTCTATTGAATTCATTCCAGGAGTGGCACCAGTGTCTATTCTTCCTTATAGTGTGGCTACACTAGTGTTTTAGGAGCTCAAGAGGTAGTTGGAGGAGTTGTAGGCCAAGGATTTCATCTGACCCAGTACTTCTCCTTGGGTTTCACCGGTCCTTTTTGCGAAGATGGAGGATGTACCCTTAGGCTTTTTGTGGGCTATAAGAAGTTGAACCAGTTTACAGTCAAGAATATATATCCCTTTCCTAGGATTTATGGTCTCTTTGATCAGCTTCGAGGAGCCCATGAGTTCTCAATGACTGACTTGAGGTCCTGTTATCTTCAGTTTCACTTTAGACCCTCTGATATACCTCTAACAGCCTTTTGAAGAAGGTATGATCTATACTAGAATATGGTTATGTCGTTTGGTCTCACTAATGCGCCTGTAGTTTTTAGGGAACTGATGAATCGAGTTTTCCATCCATAGTTGGATTCCGTAAAGGTTGTTTGAGTAGATGTTATCTTGGTGTACTCTCACACTCGACGCCACTATGCCACACATCATGAGACCATTCTAAGTATACTTTGGGAGAATATTTTATATGCTATGCTCTCCAAATTCTAGTTTTGGATGAATCAGATTCAATTCATAGGTCGGGTTATCTCAGAGATAGGAGTGTCATTGGACCCAGAGAAAGTGAGAGCCTATGTTTCCAGGGAGAATCCGGAAAACATCTTTCAGGTGCAGAGTTTTCTAATGATGGATAGATACTAGAAACACTTCTTTTAGGACTTTTTATGATCTGAAGCGCCACAAACGGTTATGACTAAGAATGGTGAGATGTTCTTGTGGTAAGATTCATGTTATTCAGACATTCAAGAGCTGAAAGGGAGGTTGACTTAAGCATTGATACTAGTCTTTCAAAAGCCAGGAAAGAGTTATACTATTTATTGTGATGCTTCAGGTATCAGTTTGGGAGCTATTCATATGCAGGGTGAAGTAGTCGTCGTGTAAGGGTCTTAGAAGTTGCGACCACATGAGAGAGATTACCCGACGCAGGGTCTCGAGTTATCTTCTATTGTTCATGACTTATTCTGTTGGAGACATTTTCTTCTAGGAGCTCATTTCGTGGTTTTCACCAAGCAAAAAATTCTCAAGTACATTCTCACTCAGCATGATCTGAATTTCAGACAGCGTCGGTGGGTTGAGTACCTACACTTCTTTTGACTTTATGAATGCGTACATGACTGGGAAGGAAACATGGTATCTAATGTGTTGAGTAGGAAGACTCAGATACAGGTAGTTCAAGAGGCCAGTAGTGAATGGAAGCTTGTGGTTCTATTCTCTGAGATGCATTTTTAGGTGCATGATAGGCAGGGGAAAACGTTTCTTTCTCCTGTAACCATTACCACTACTCTTCATGATCATTTGCGAATGAGGATGATATCAGATTCTGAAGGCATAGTCTTACGAGAAATTTTGTCAGGAGAGGACCATATTCTTGTATGGACCATAGGCGCGGATAAGATCTTGTGTTTTCAAGGCCGTGCATGGGTTCTAGTAGACAGACGCGAGGAGTTGATGCGGGACATTCATTCCTCAGTTTGGGAAGTTCATCTCAGTGTCACCAAGAAGTTTCGTGATCTACACCATCAGTATTGGTGGCCAGGTATGAAGAGAGATGTTTCTGGTTTTGTCATGAAGTGTTCCACCTGTCAGCTGGTGAAGGCGGAGCATTAGTGACAAGCATGGAATTTATAGCAGTTTCCTATCCCCGTGTGGATGTGAAATTATGTCGCGATGGATTTTGGGACAGGTTTACAGATGTTGTCTTGAGGTAATGATGCAATTTGGTTAGTCATTGGAAGTCTCATGAATTTTTCTCACTTCTTTCTGATCAAGGATACCTTCAGTGTTTATGAGCACAGATAGTTGTAAATCCATGAGATTGTACGTCTTCAAGGAGTTCCACACTACAATGTTTTAGAAAGAGATGCTTGTTTTATCTATGGGGTCTAGCAGGGGAAACATAAGGCTTTGGGTACATAGGTACTTTTGAGTACAATATACCATACCCAGACAGATGGCCAGTTTGTGCATACGATTGAGGTGCTTGAGGACATGCTTCAAGCATCCAACCTAGATTTTGGAGGATCTTGGGAGAAGCACATACCTCTTGTTGAGTTTTGATATATTAATAATTTTCATGCTACTATTTAGATGGAACCTTATGATTCATCATACGATAGGCCATGTGGATCACATTTACGTTGGATGGAGGCAGGAGAGGCAGCTTTGCTGGGACCTCATCTTGTTCAGGAGACCAAAAAGTAGATAGAGTTGATTGGAAAGAGCATGGCTACTGAGTAGTCTTGACAAAAGTCTTATGCTGATCAGTGGAGACAACCTCTGGAGTTCGAGTTCGGGGATCAAGTTTTCTTGCGTGTCACATCGAGGTTGGGACACAAGAGGATTTGGAGACATGTTAAGCTTTCCCCGAGGTATGTTAGGACGTTTGAGGTGTTGGAGAGAGTGGGACTGGTTGCCTATTAGTTGCAGTTACCTCAGAGGTGCTGGGCTATGCATGACATCTTCTACATTTCTCAACTGCAACATTAATTCTTAGACCCATCTCACATCTTCCAACCCAAGGAGGCTGAGTTGGAAATTGATGCATCTTTTTGAAAGCAACATATCTGGATTGTCGATCATAGTAAATAACTTCTCCATGGCTGGTGTGTTCCTCTGGTTTGACTTCTTTGGCAGCACGGGTGATTATAAAATGAGACTTAGGAGAGGGGGTAAATGTACGATGGTAGTGGTAGGAACTGTTTGAGGTTTCTTCTTATAAGCCGCTCTAGAGAAATTTGGGGAAATTTTTTTTAAGGAGGGTTGTTTTTAAGATCCTGGATATTCTATAATGGTATGTTTTCCATTTCTGGTAATTTTTAGCAAAAGTTGTTGTTTTTGGAAATTTTCTATATACATGACTTGTACATTATGAGTATACGTTGTGTACCCGGTTACAGCAGGTTGCCATGTGCTGGCCATGTAGCATCCATGCACATGACCATGTGGGGGTGGCCTAGAGGACGCCTAAAGCAGTGTACAGAAATGTTATGTACATGTCGGGTACTTCAAAAGTACACGCCGTGTAATTTTTTTATTTTTATTAAATGCACTGGGGTCGCATCTAATCCCGAGAAAGCTCTCCTACAAATCCTCATTCGATAGAGAGCTATGTATGGCCACTAATCTTCGACAAAACCCCAACAGAGGGTCCGTCCTCTTAATAGAACACTGTCAATTACGTTGGAATCGCATATGAGATTTTTATCTTCTCCGAGATCATCATTTTCTTTTTTCTCCTCTTTCTTGTGTTATCATTGGTTGAAGATTTTATACATTTTCTTATATCAATGTATGTATAAGGTGATTCAAGCCTCAAGGATCATGTATATTGATATCCCAATGCTATGGTAAGTTTGTTTGTGCCTTTTCATTGAATGTGTTTGAGTTTTATTTGCAAATTTTCCCAGTACACATGAATAGGGTATTCCGCGTTTTCCATTTTAGCCTAATTGTTTCCTGATTCGCATGTATTATAGAGTAGATGATAATTGATTTTTAATAGGTTGAATAATTGTTCTTGGGCTATGTTTCCCATGAATGTCTTTCCTTTTTTGACCATTGTGTGTAGTTTTCCTATTAGGCTACTGTTTATTTTCCCATGCCTATTATTGTAGGATGGTTTGACTATTGTTCTATTTTGTTGTTATGATGTAGAATGATAGCCAAGTAGTTCTTGAGATTTACCTTGGTGGATACATGCTGCTACACTTTCATGACATACACTAGGCCATGAGATCCTAGTATATAGATCATAGGTAGAATGGACGTTAAAGGATTGTCTAGAGTGTATATTTTACTTGTGATGTGAGACCATAGAGGGAATTGACAATGAGCGCTTCCTCAGATAGTCTATAGTTTCTCGATGTGGGCCACAATGGGAATGTGACGTAAGTGCTTCCCTAGAGAGCCTTTAGTACTGTTACCAGACCATAGTAGGAATTGATGATTAGTTCTTCCTCAGAGAGTCTATGCCTAAGCTGAACCATAGGGGCTAGACTAAGTGTACTACCCAAAGGGTTGCTTGTACATTGTAGGTTGGACCATAGGGGATAGGCTCTGAGTACTTTCGAGAGGGTCAACTTGTGTTTAGCTTCTTGCTTGTACATATTAGGTTGTACCAGAGGGGATAGGCTATGGGTACTTCCTCGAGGGTAACCTGTTGTGTTTACCTGTTTTGATTAGCTGTTGTATGTTATGCAGTGATTTGAATGCTTTGAAACTGTGGATTGTTTACTCCT
This sequence comes from Viscum album, assembly GCA_963277665.1. NCBI lineage: Eukaryota > Viridiplantae > Streptophyta > Magnoliopsida > Santalales > Viscaceae > Viscum > Viscum album. Next base: position 414,567,299 of record OY728132.1, read on the forward strand.
GAGAACTTCCTTGTTACTCCCTTCTGTACTTTACCATGCATATTCTCCCAGACAGTTAGGCATAGATCTAGTGGTGGTTTCCTACTGGGATATAGTCTCACACCCTATTTGGGCCATGATTTTGGGCCAAAACAGATTATTTTATTCCAGGTATAGATAAGGGAAAGCACCCTTCTACTTCTGGTACTTGATTTTTTGTGGAGCTGGAGAGCATGAGACCAAGCTATGGCTTGAGATGCTAAGGAGTTTACCAGTTTATCTTTTGTACTTGGTTCAGCATTGTATTTCATCATTGTTCTTTGTTTTACTTGTTTCATAGAGAATGTATCATGCATCATTTTATATATGTTCTCCGGTTATTCAATCAGTCTTCTGCTGTTAATTTTTGTATGATATTATTACTGCTTTTGCTCTTGTATGTATTTGATCACTTTCATTGTGTACCCTTCCAATGAGGGAATAGTTTCCTCACTATCACACCCAAGGATCTTGCTGCTAGCCAATATCTTTTGGTGTTTGGGGAAATGTGCTTTAGGTTATGTGACCAAACGAGTATGAGGCACATCTGGGTGGATTTTGTAATAGGGTTGTTATAATAATACAACGGTAACATGGGATCATGGAAACATCATAAAACATGAAATTATAAATATAATTTATGACTAAGGATTGGGAAATTATAAAATAGTTTTATTAGGATACCCTCACAAGAATTATGGAATCTAATGAGAAAATAAAAAATAACTAATGGATTATAGGGCTATATAATCTCAAGCCCACCTATCACATTAATATCATGTTTATGAATTTTTGTGCCTCATGGATTATACTACATCAAAATGTTTTTCATTACAATTAACCCCAAAAATAATGATTGATGGTTAGAATTGATAGAGATCCTAATAAAAGAATGATATGAACATCTATTATAATACCTTTGAGTGTAAAATGGTATGGGTACTCACTATATAAATGTTTTTCATGACAAAATCGTTGGATAATTTTGATAGTATAATTGGTAAACATAACAATAACTGAAATGGGTTAATGAGAGTTAACATAAAATCTTTTCCCATTAAAATAATAGGGATAATAATAGGGATATTTAAAATCATATCCTAATAAATACAATTGGAAATCAAATTCATAATATATTGAATATGATTAAATAAAGAGTAGTAGGCAAGGATCCTATACCAAGAGATGGTACAACTAAATTTTTTGGAGGAGTTTCATAAGAGATTAGAGACACCTTGGGAGTTATATAGAGTGGGAAAGGAAGAGTAAATTCAACATTGAATTATTTTTAGTGAAGTGGAGTAAGGGTTGGGTTGTTTTTTGAATAAAATTCTTGGACAACTATTTATTATGTTCTAAAAATTTGTTTTGGGATTTATATGATAAATTAATCCAACCCATCAATAATATTATGGTTTTTATCTTGGTTTCTACCAAAATGTTGTGGGTTTAATTACTTTATAATGAAAATAAGCGTACTCATTCAAATAATAACATTAGTTATGTTTATGAGATTTATATTTTTATAGAATAGATTTTCAAAATCATTAAATAAAATATATATATTAGAGGATTCATTAAGGGTTTATAAAATTGATCCAATAACCTTAGAATTTATTATATAGGGGGAAATTTTGGTTTTTAATACTCAATATTATTTATTACATCACTTTTATAAAATATCGATACCATTATACATTCTGTATTTATACTATACATAATTTATACCAAAAAAACTGAATGCCATAGAAAATTATAAAAAAAATATACTGATGGAGAATTTCAATGCAGTATTTACAAAAAAATATTTTTTATTTTATTGAAAAAAATTCTATAAATATGAAAATATTCAATTTTCATTAAAAAAAACCCCCATATATTAAAATATATGTGTTATTAAGTGAATAATAGTTTTTACCTATATAAAAACTTAATTTTGACTTCAAAAGATTATAATATCATTAACATTTAAATGAATATTATTTATTAAAATTATTTTATAAAAATATTATTTATTTAAAAATTTCTTAAATGCATCAAAAATTATGACTTAATTGAAACTATATATTTCTTGATATTAAAATTTGTGTTTCACCATATCAAAATATATTTTATTATTAAAATTATAATTTAATCAATAGAAAGTAATAATAAAAGTAAAAAAAAATAATTATTTTTTAATAAATAAAAAATATGAAAATTCATATTATTTGTGTCTAAATACAAAACCACTTATTAAACTAGAATATGACTTCAAGGTATAGGGTATAGTAGTGACACATTATTTCAGGTGGATTTATGAACATTGTATGGGTTGTGATATCGATAATCTTTATCTTTTCTACTATTCCCAAGAAACATGACTTTATTACATGGTGATATATAAAAGAACACATAATCTCTGACTCCAAAATCTTGAACCCATTGAAGGTTATCCGTAAAGGATATTTATTGACCTTTTACCCAACTTCATATGACATTGAGTGGTTTGAAAATGAAATTTCATCTCTTGGATAAGATTTGGTCTCATTATCTTCTACTATTTATATTCATCACAAGAAATTGGAGTCTAACACCTATTCCGATCCAAATCTTAATAAAGTTCCATTTTAATGGTAGAACATAAATTATTATAATTTGAGAAGTGAACAATGGGAAGGTGTTGATCTCCAAATCCACAAAATTCTACTAAACATGATATCAATATATATTTCTTATTTTTAATGGTTCTTTTTGTTGATTGAGGATGATATTTAGTAATGAAACATACATCTATATCTAATCCTTATTGAAAGATTCTACAGAACCATAAGGTAAACATTAGATCTAAATAATATAAAATTTAGAGTGGAACTCTAAAAGTTTATACCAATTTAGTTATTAATATATTGGTGAGTTGATGAATATAGAAATATTCATTGATAGTAAAGCAATGCACCAACTTTGTGAGGGCATTGACAAACACCCATATGGAGTTATACATTTTCAACAACCTTGGGTGTCATATGATAAAATTAATTGTTATACATTACGATTTATATATTATTAGGGGAAATGATTTCATCATACACTTATACTTCAATCATTAATCCTTGACATCTGTGTATACCATTAATTTAGATACTGATTTTATAATTCAACTCTTCATGTAATTCGAAAAGGATTTTCGATTTAGATCCCTATGAATATTTTTAAATCCTTAATAAATTGAGAAGGATAATCTACCAAGATCATTTAAATATTCCCTGTTGAGTTCTAATTTTTATTTGAAATATATTCTGGCTCTAAACATTATAAATCCAACATTTTAATGTTTAACTCTTGAATAGTTAGTATGTTTATCTATAGCACCTCATTCTCCTTTCATGCCTCCATAATCCTCTCAAGAATATATTGTTAAGATTTTATTAGAGAAAGTAATTATAATGTATATTTTATTATATCCATTCCCATATTTCATTTCATAGAATATATGATCCCATGAAATCCTCATCATGGATAGGGTAGAAAGATCCTTTCTACTCATAGCATTTTCACATTGTTTGTCTTCCTTAGATGGTAATGGATTGAACAATCAAAATAATTGATCAGTTAACACCACATTTATTGTTTCATAATGTTTTTATTTTATTTGAATATATATTTTATGATTTTACTACCTACATATATGTCACACTCCTCCCTATAGATATTATATAGCCAAATATTTAGTAGGAAGATCGATTTGGAAATTTCTAAATCATGTGTTTCGTAGTTCTACTAAAAATTAATTAATTCCTAGGAGGATTGACTATAAATATTTAATCATTTAGGGTTACACAATCTAATTCCTTTTTTACCCATAATAGTAAACCAAAAATCATTTCCCGCTGGTAAGTAATGTGATCATAGCTGAAGGTATTTTCCTCTTCATCAAGACTTCAATGAAGTCTTTTTATTCATTTTCCTTTAAAAATTATCTATCATACATTTTAGTTTGGATATTGTAGTTGAAAATCAAGAAAAGTTTATCAAAAGGTGACGTTATTACCCATATAATCAAATACATCTATGAATTTCTATCCCATATGTTAGTATGGTATATCCTTCAAGTTCCTATATTCATGAAAGATCTATATATAATCCATTGTGTGTTATAGAATTCACAATGAATGTTTCTTTACCCATCCAAAATAAACATATTTCTTATACTTTAAAAATCAATTTTCATTTTAAAAATTATTCCTTGAATAATTCATATTCATCTGTGGTTGATTCTTTATTATCAAGAAGAAAAAAATATCACCTATAAGTATTAACATATTTTATTTAGGTAATCCCTAAGGACACTATTTTTCAAGACCAAGATGAGTTTTGGAGAATATTTGAGTCCAAATAGAACAACTATAAACACATTGTGCCCATGCCTTGTATGAATATAATCTTTTGTGATATCCTTATTCTTCACCTTTACTTGATAATATCCCAACTAATAATCCACTATACCTAATTATTGGTCTACACATAGTTCATCAAATAATTCATCAATTTATTATAGAGGATAATTTTTCATTATAATAATATTTTATCTCATGATAGTCAATGAATATGTACATTGACCTATCCTTGTTCTTCATGAAGTGGAACAGTTAACCCTGTAGTGAAGAACACGTGTATATAAAACCACTATCAAAATTTTCATGTAGTTTCATCTTTATCTCATCATGTTCAAAAAATTACATTCTATACAATGTCTTTGATATTTGTAAATATCTAGTTATAAAAATGACTAATAAATCAACCTCACATCATGGTGGAAGACTTGAAAATTTATCAGGAAAGAAATCCACATATTCCATTATAATGGGAACTTCATCAGGAATGATCTTTTACATAGCCTCAATCATTTGTACTGGATACAATTTCTCATAACGCAACAAAACCCATGAATGATATGTTGACACCAAAGGATATTCATCCTCATCCAATCACTTTTATATAATCATAGAAATATTTTTGATACAGAGGGTTATTTTCTTCTCCCAATAATTTATGTTTTTCCATAGAGGGAAAGCCAGCACGTACCTTAAATGAAATCAAATTAGATTAAATAGAGAATCACATTGTTTACTATATTGCAAAGCTAGTTAATATTTGAAATGGAGGAATAATACAAATGGGGTATAATAAATTATTCATAATATTTTTTAATGATAACATAATTTACTTGTTTTGTAGTTGAATTTGAATAGTTATATTAAAGAAAAAAATTTAAATAATGAATATAACTGAATTATAATAAAATTGACATGATATTTGATTGAATAACAAGCATAACAATTCCCACAACATTTTTAGGATCTACAACTATTTTTTTGATTTAATAAGTCTAACAATGATCTCTTATCCATGGAGGTTATGGTTTTAGATTTCATTAAATAACCATTGGCTTATTTTATTGGTTCCAAGAGCATCCTTATTTTTTACAATTTAAGAACTATATACATGGATAAGGGTTGGCATAAGTATTACTTTATTCTATCAAATTGGTTTGTTTCTACCAACAACATTAACTTTCAAGTTTATCTTCTTTATCACACCTAAATCATATCACTTTACACATTATGAATGTTCTAGGATGTCTCCTCTAACACTTTTTAAGAGTTGGATATTGTTATTTTTTTACAAACATGAGCTTCTCCATCACACCCCCATGGTTAAAATCCATTCTCCACTTTCTATCTCCTAACTCGTATGACCCTTAAAATTTTCTTATCGGCATTTCAAAATTAAAAGAAAATAAAAAAACATCCACATAAATTTCAAATTCCATAGACTATAAATATTTTCATTTACAAGACTTTATCCCACCAAAGAAGTTGTAAACCTTACTTTTTGGGAAATTTAAAATGTTTGGGGGGGGATCATGAATGACTTTTGACATTAACCTCTTAGACAATGATTGATTTTTCATACATTTTATTGTGGATAAGTATGTTCTCACAATTTTCCATAGGTGAGTGTGAGGAAAATATCTGTCAAAAAACATTTTTTGGAATTCATTCCACTCCATTTCTTTGATCACTTCAACAGGTTTTTTATTTTTCATAAGAATAAATCATTTTTTAGATGATCCATCAATAAATTTAAAATATATTAGGTAAATTTCATAGTTAAAACGTTGATGGATTGGTAAGATCATTTCAATGGAGTTGATCCATTGTTCCATGATTAAGGGATTAGAAGATCCACTGAATTTTAGAGGCCTTTATATAAAAATGTCTCAATTAAAGAAAAATATTTCATACAGGGATGTGGTATATACAATGGAGTCATGTTTATATTCAAAAAACGTGTTAATTGGGAATTTATCATCTCAATGTTTCCAATTACTGCTCCAATCAGGTTTGGTATATCATTTGGATAGTCAACACAATGCCCCTCACATTGGCTATAGTCTCAGTTTATCATAGTTCAAGTCATTCCCTAAAAGTAAGCATAAAATTAGGGTATATAATTAAAAATATAAAAACCAAATAAATTAGTGACTATTAATATCTATTGGATAACTCATAAATTAAATAAATTCTTTATCCTATGATTTCCATGGTTTTATTTTTTGTTACTGAAGATCTATTTCCAAAAACAAAATATTATTGGGATTTTTATTCCCATCACGATGGTTCATAATGATATTGAGAATTTACAAAATCATAATCCATGGGACTGTAAATAAATGTGTCTATAAAGTCGTTTTTATTTTTCTTTAGGTGACAATCAAGTAAAAGCCAAAGTTCCCCTTTCTAGGTTGTTGACCCTATGATCAAGTATGTCAGAGAAACTTCAACATGAAATATATATACCAGAATGTATTTTCGTGGAATCCACTAAATCTACAAATTAAAAAAAATAATGGATGTTTATCATTGTTATTCTTATCCATAAGGATTTCAATAGGTTTTTCTAATCCTAATCCCAAAAAATAACATGACATTCTTCTTTTACCAATTATGACATCCCAAATGTTTAATAAAAAATGTTTCAGGTTTTTTCACATCAATTTACACATTATAAAAACATATATGATCATGAGTCCTAGTGAATTTTGGTAATTTGGTATATATCTTAAAAAATTGTGGTATAAATATAAAAACATAAACTATAAATCAATTACAAGTCATTAAGTTCCCTTGATCTTTTGAAAATGCATGAGATTACCAAGGGGGATTGTTTAGAAAAGGGTGAGATATAAATTTTTTTAATGGAATAATAAATTACTAACATGATATAAGTAATATATATTAGTTAATAGAAATATCTAGGAAACATAATTTGGAATGTAATTAAGAACATGAACATAGAATCATGAAATAAGATGACAAAATAAAGGGGACACGCGAAGGTGGCATCAACATTAAACATGACATCATAAACATCAGTCAGTTATAACAACCAAGGTATCATAACATAATGAGATTAGGAAGATCTCTAGGTTACCATTCATGGAAATCAATGAGACAAAATGAATTACCCAATTTATTGGAGGGATATATAATTCTATGTCCAAGTGACTTATTCATATATTCTACATGCATATTTGTGCTATGTAGATCATATAATATAAGAATTTTTTTAATTTCATCTAACAATATGATTAATAATTTTATGTTACATATATTTAATTTACTAAACAATGATGTTTAGAAAAATCTATTTTAATACCCTAGATTGGAAATGGGGATTTGTATTCAATGGAAAACCGTTTCAAAGGGAAAAATATCAAGTTAATTTCAATAGCATAATGGGTCTATAAAAATATTCATATAAAGGATTAATGAGGGTTAAAGGGGTCCCTCATCACATATAATTCATAAATAAAATTAAAAATATGTGTAAAAAATTATTCATACTTGACAAATTGTAAATAAAATGGTATAACATAAAGATAGTGTTTGAATAAAGTGTATGAAGAGAGACTCTTTTCGATTAGAGGACACTTGTAAAAGAATGACATGAGCTTATTAATAAACTTTGTACACCATGGTAGGAATATATAGTTGTAAAGGAAGAGTAAAATCATTCTTCCATGTATTTGGGTGATGTTTGAATTAATGGTTTGGTTTTTTTATAAAAATAGGGATGATAATTCATTTTTAGATTTTAAATACTAGTTATTGAAACTATGATAAATTAATCCAAAATACAGAAGTCAAATATCTTCCATAGTCTCTACCAATTTGGAGTGTTAACCATTATTTTATGTTTTTAAAAATCAAACTATTAAAAATAACACCATGGTGATGTGAATTTTTTTCTTATTTATCAATAATTGTTTACAAAACCAAATAATATAATATAGTTTTCCATGATTAATTATGGATTTTTGAAATTTACAAATTAACATCAAAATGTATTTATTTTATTGTGGTAATATAAATTTCTCAATATAATCAGTTTATTTCATTTAATACCCCAACTCTTAGATTTTATGATTTTATAATACATACTATATTTTTTTGAATATTTATGTTTTACATGAAATTCACCTTTCTCTAAAAATTATGAAAAAAATTACCATTGAATATTTTTTACAAGATGATTAAAAAAATTCTTATTTTATCATATTAATATTTAAATATTATAATTTACAATGTTTTAAAAAAATATACATTTACATTAAAAATACTTGTTTTTAGGATGATAACATTTTCAGAACCTTATAAAAACTACATTTAACAATAGAAGATTAATTTATTTTTTATATTAAAATAAATATTTAATAATATGAAAATTTTATTAAAATATAATTTATCTAAAAATATCATGAATTGAAAAGAAAGAACATCTATGTTGGAAATATATATTTCCCAAAAAATAAAACTGTTGTTTCATCGTATCATAATTAAATTTTGGTCAATCATAATATTTAATTGTTATAAATTAGTAATAAAATATAAAAAACATATATTATTAAGAAAAAATATAAATAATATATAAAAATTCACATTATCATGGTCTAGTTATATAAACCCTTGTTACAATAGAGTATTCCTTAAGGTAAAAGTGTGTGATGTGATACTTTCTTAAGGTGGTTTAGTAAAAAAGATTTGGTCAGGTAATTCAATAAGATTGAACTTATCTTGTAAATGGTTAATATTGTGCTTTATTTTTGATTATTGGCATGGTTTTTGTCACGAAAAAATGCATGTGATTCCATCACCATCATAAGCTTTGATAAATGGGTGTAATAGGGATTGATTATATTGGTTGAGACTATCACTTCTTTTTTTCATGTCAATTGGGTTTATTATAACCCTTAATATGTATTAATTATAATGGTCACTATATAAAAAATATATTATCAATAATATTGAATCTTATTATTCTTTAAATTTTGATAGGATATAACTTACAATAGGCTAAAATAACTAATATTGTTCTTCTTTGTTTTTTCATTTATACATTACACATTAAGGAATTTATTCTTTAAAAAAAATGCATTTTGTAAAAATTATATTAATTGAAACTCGTATTTAGACCATTTATATATTTTGATAATTATTTAGACGAATTATATTTTATTTATTATGGTGTAAAGGAACTATTTTTTCTATTTTTATCATTCTTCATGTCGATCCAAGACATATGGAATCATTATTTTGACTGGATAATGGTTGTAGATCTTCAACTATAGTTGGCCAAAGGAACTAGATGACTTGGCTAGTGACTCTATATAATGGTTTGGGACCACATTGGTGAGGTTTATCAAGTCGTTGACTGATTATTTTACTTTATTGTCCACTTTTTTTACAATTGATTATTTTTAAACATTCTTCTAACCATGTAATAAATTCATTTAGCATTTCCCCTAAGGATATTGGATGAAAATTTAAGAAATGTAATATTGGTGTTTTTTCATGTTATATATTTTAATTATTGAATTCTTGTATGAGTTTTGGTTTTTGTGTTGTGATTTGGGTGATGTAATATTTTCATGTTCTTATAAAATGAAACCCTATAGGGTTTTATAGTTACGATGATCTTTTCATTCTTGGGGTAATGGAAAGATCAAACCTAAAATAAAAACTTCATCCTTTAATACCAAAAAATTTAGAAATATATTCCTCTTATTCATCATGATATTTTCATCATCTAATTGATATATTAAACCCATTATATATTCCCTATATATTGAATATTATTCCAACATATATATTGGAAAAAAATAAAACAAATGAATGTAACTATGAAGTCCTACTTTGTTCATTAATGTACAACAATCACCCCCTTTGGAATTTTTTCCATTCTCACTTCTATTATAATGTTAATAGTTTTCCTCCAATTACTGAAATAGAATTTAAAAGTAATTATAAAGTATCTATTCATGGAAATTGATTCTAATAAAATCTTAAATATCATTTTAAAATTCCAATTGTACTGTTATAATAGGACATAATTGTTACAAATTATGAATACATTATTCTAGAATTTTATTCATAACACATTAATCATTCATTTCCATGGAAAAACGTCATTATTTACACATATCTAAAGGGAAAAAATTGTTTCTTTTCCCCCTGTTAATTGTGTTTCTATAGATAATATATATATTGAATTTTTGGTAAAAAAATTATTAAAAAATAAAACTATGGTATTTTTACCTTAGAATTTCATTCTCATTAGGAATCCCTATTTTTGAATGGTTTTTAATAGGGTTTGTTCTTGGAAACAAACACACCCAATGGTTCTCTATCAATAAGGACTTGATTAATAATGGCAGTCACTCACTGGGAGGTTTGGCTGACGACACTAAAGAACTCACATTATTCAAGAGGATGGGAGGTCGGCCGCATGCCTCATTTGGAGGGGAGGGGGGAATTATTTCTCACTTGGGGACTCTCTTAAATATTTAAAACATATTCTCAAATCGTTTATTAATTACAATTTATGATGGTTTAATCCATCAATTAACATCTAATTATAATAATTTAGGGAATTTATATTCATCAATATATATTTGGTGTTCTTCATCAATGGAGATATCAGTATGTATTTTAGGTTCTCCAATAATGTTATCCTCTAATGTACTTCATAGAGATTCTTTAGTCATTATGATGATGCTAGTTTTAAAATCACAATGTGGGACACACTTGAATGTATCATTGTCCATGAAATTTTTTTTTCTTCATGTTAGTATAGAAACAATAAATGGTCTTCCTATGTATCATTAAAAAAATTAGAACCCATGTAGTTAGGTGCCACTTAATGGGCCCAAAAAATGTTTTATATTCATGGGATAAGGACACAACCATACAGTTAAACATCATGTAGAAATTAAATCTAGGATTAAGATACGTAATCAATTTTTTGTGTTGGAATTATGTGGAAGCAACCCAGGTAACCTAGAAGGAATATTATTATTCATGTTGAATTAAGACCAACTGGGGACATGGCCTAGAGAGAACATGGTAATTCAGGGGGTTGGGTTTGAATTTCATGGAGGATTTCTATATATACCATATGGATGGGAATCAACTCCCATGTAGTTTAATTATGAAGAACCTCTCATATAGAGGATTTCGATAGTTGTTTTTCATAGGGGAGTACGGACATTGGAGGGTATAATGTTGGGACTTATTCATGAAAATAATTCATTGTAAATTTGATAAATTGATTAGGGATTTACTCCTATGGATTATTCTTTATTAAAGGGTTCATAAGGAGTTTCTAATTCATGGTGATTTGGAGGATTTTCTTAGGCATACTCCGGAGGAGGATTCCGAAATTAATGGAAATAGGGCACGTGCTTACTTCTGAGGAGGGTGTCATGGATTATGGGCCCTAACTGAACATCCTACAGATCTGAATTGTAACATGAATAATATTAATCATATTTTAATGTGTTGCATGAATAGTAAAAATTTATTTATTGTTATTATCCTCTAAGACCATGTGATTCATTCTTGGGGTGAGAAATTAGGGGAAATAAAAGATCTAATATACCACAAAATATGCTTCTATATTCATAAGGACATGGTGAAAATTCCAATGGGAGAGGTATGTGGTATTGAGTGTGCACATCTCTTCTATACAAGATCAATGGTTGAATAGGATGAGTGAACGACCCTTACCTCTCCCCACATTACTCTATAATTGGTCCAGGGTATGTAGAATGAGGAGGGAAGGAAGCAGGGGAGAGGGGAGAGTTATTAGGTTCCCATATCCACTCAAATGAAAATGAAATGATTTAGAGAAGGGATAGTTCAACCTCATTCAAGAAAGGATATGGGATTACTCCATGATGGTTTCCCTAAAATGGGCCACGTAGTGAGTAAGGATTATTTTAGTTTTTTTCAAAACTAAACAAAAGAATTAAAATCATCCTCCCTAATATGAATTAGAGGATATAGGTATTAGAGTTGTGAAGGGGTACATGGACTTAACTTTAGTACTAAAGACTTGGGACTCTATAACAATTTCCATGTGGTTAGGGTACACATTACCCTAGCGATACAAACTGATATTCACCATGAGGACCTTGACTGGGAAAGCAGATAAGTTAGAGAGACCTCTACCCACATGAATACACACTAAAATGGCGGACAAATCGGTTTTTCACTCACCATGATTGTGTAATATTGGACGATTTTTTGAAGGCTTCAACAAGATCCATTTCAGACAAGGGATCCAAAAATAATGGGCCTTATCATGGGAGGGTTTGAAGAGGGAATGATGGGTGAATCAAATAGGTCCTTGGAGTAGGTACTTGGTATCGGTGTTCCACATTGGTTTTCTACATAGGGATTTGGAAAACAAAAAATATTCTATGAAGGGGTGTATTAACTTATGAATGCTAGATATGCCTCAAAAATGGAATATGAGGACAACAAAATTCGAGTGAGGATTTTTCCTAAGAATCCTAGGTCTCCTCTAGTGATCCTAGAAGGTTATCATAGAGGTGGTTTCTCTTTAAGGGAGATACTGTAGGTTCCGGCCACATTGGAAGCGCGTTGGTGGGAGTGCCCCAATTTAATTTTAGCATTATCAATGATCATTCTTAGATCCGTCATGATGTAAAATGCCGAATCTTCGGAATTGAACATAGAAAAAATAAAGAAAGAGGGATTCCTAGAACCATAGAGATTGGATCATCATATGTTGGTTATAATTTATTTAATTAATTGGAATGAATTACCTTGAGGGGAATCTTTCTTCATTGATATCTCCAGTCATGATCTGATGTGATCCATCATTGCATCGTAGAATCCAAGTGTAAGATTCCTCTAGTAGTGATCCACACATGCTCCACGTATCACTAGATGTCACTGAAGGGATCTTCAGGTGCTAGCACGGAAGAAAATTTTCTTGTGATGTCCGCCTTTGATGGCATTGATTAAGTGGTGGTGGATCTCTCTCTGTATTGAAAGAATTCTTGTAGGAAAGAGTTCTTTTGGCTTTGAGAGAACTCTCATGAATTGTTGTAAACAACGATTGGGGAAATTTTTTTAGGGTTGTGAGGATATTTATAATCAGGTTTGAGGTTATAGAGTTATGATAATAAATAAACTCGTTACTCATTTTATTTATTTCATTAACTCTTATTGAAAACCACCATGTCGAATGAATAATTCCTTGACATGCACCCTTGCTGATTTTAATAAATATCATTTAATAGAAGAATATTATTTCATCAAAATCCTGACTATAAATACTACACATCCTGTACTCATTTTCTATAAAACTACACGGTGTGTATATTAAATACACACGACGTTACTTTTATTTTCATTTTTTTATTTCCTCCATATTTATTAGTCCTTGATTAATGGATATTTATTTATTAAATAAATGTAAATGCATTAGTCGCCACTAAATATATTTTATTATATCCACAATATATTCTCTCAAATAACTAGTGTTGAAATAAATGTGATCAGGCATCCAAAAATAATTATTAAACCACAGTAAGAAATAATCTTAATTTAACATGATAAATTAATATTTAACTGAGATACAAGGACACACTTAGTGTGTGACCCTATAGGCCTCTTTCTCATTGGCATTAGGCAGGGTTCCCTAATGTCCAAGATTACTATCCAGCAATGGGTCAAGGCACCCAAGAGAAACAAGTTGATGTTTCATTAACGTGTCAGATCATATGAATGCTTAATATGTAATATTATCCCCTTTTAATGATATTTCAAATCAAGTGGGTTTCATGCTAGTGCCATTAACCCATGTGATCGATTATCCTTTCATTGAATTTCCAGAATTGAACACACCCACACCTTACCATGGCCATGGATATATTTAGTCTATATCAATTATATCAAAGGGCCTGAGATATCTACTTACGCTATTGAATAGAAGGGAAAAAATCCTTTCTCAAATAAATTATTAATTTTGTATTACTCATGACACACCCCACATATCCTACCACACTACATGTGTCATCACATTTTTCATCAATACATATAAGTGTGCAAGTTGTAATACCCATTAATAATAATCTTTAAGTCTAAAGACCAATACACACATCCACATATAGTAATATCCAATAACACTATGATATGTGGATTTTCTACTGACAGGTCTTATTCTCATAATATCCTTACTGGATATTACCAAGGGCGCACACCATGAAAAGGTTCCTCAATGTTTTAAGAGTCCTCGCCCCATATGACCTGTATTATTTGTGTTCCTCAAATAACATCATCCGACCATAGAACATATATTCAAGAATAGTGTTATGAATCTTCTAGGTTCTCATCATAGCATGGATCTTCTATGACCCATTAATGAAACAGCTATCTATAGGACATTATCACATGCATTGTCACACAGAAGAAAAATCAAGATTTTACAAGTTATTTATTAATGAATAAAGTAAAAATTATTTGGTTCTAGGCCACCAACTCCAACAGACTCCCACTTGGACTAGAGCTAACTGCTAACAACCTTTAACCCTCTAGCTCTCATATGATATTCATGCTTCTGTTTTGTTAGACCGTTAGTCATGGGGTCCGCCGCATTCTCTTACGTGGAAACTCTGCTCATTGAATATTCATCCGTTTGTTAAAAATACCTCAGGAGGTGATACTTTCGGAGTATGTGATTTGTCCATTGATGTAACTTTGGTTCTTTTTAAATCGACACCGTTGTAGTATTATCACAATACAATGTGATGGGGTCTTTACTACTAGGCACAACAACATGCTTCTGGAAAAAGATACGAATCCAGAAGGATTCCTTGGCTGCATTAGAAGACGGTATATATTTGGACTCTACTGTAGATTCAGTGACAACTAGATGCTTTGAACTCTTCTAGCTCACAGCTCCACCATTGAGAAAGAAATAATATCCAGATTATGACTTCTGATCATTCTGATTGGTATTAAAACTAGAATAAAGTTACCCTCTGATGACAAGCTCCACGTCTCTTCTATACACCAGGAACAAACACTCAGTTCTTCTTAGACACTTAAGGATTGTATTAATAGAATTCCAATGTTTTTCTCCTGGATCAGCTTGATATCTGCCTACCAAGCTTAGTGCATAGGCAAAATCATGCTTGGTACATAACATGGCATGCCTGATGGATCCTATAGCCGAAGCGTATGGGATATTACAATTCTATCTTTCTCCTATTTTTTCTGGGGAAATATTTTCTTAGAAAGATGTAAGCCATGTGACACTGGAAACAATCCACTCATAGATTTTTCCATACTAAATCTCTTTAGTATCTGGTATATGTTTGTACCCTGATATTGTCTAAGAAGCCTCTTTGATCTATCACGAATGATCTTGATCCCTAGAATGTAGGATGCTTCACCCAAGTCCTTCAAGGAGAAACACTTGTTCGACTAGTCCTTAACTAACAGTAAGACTGGTTTATCATTTCCAATAAGCACTATGTCGTCAACATATACTACTAGGATAGCGATCACATTCTCATTAAACTTCTTATAAATAGATGGATCACATTCGTTCTTAATGAAACCAAAATCATTTATGGCTTCATCAAATCTTATGTTCCATGTTCTAGATGCTTGATTTAATCTATAAATAGATTTCTGCAACTTACAATCCCGTTTGGCTTCACATGGTGTCACATACCCTTCTAGTTGTGTCATATAGACATCGTCCGAAAGGTTCCCATTATGGAATGCCGTTTTGACAACCATCTTCGAAATCTCTTAGTCATGGTCAGCTACTATGGAAAGTATGATTCTTATTGGTTTAGACATGTCATCTTCCATGAAGGTTTCTTCATAGTCAATTCCTTGACACTGTCTGAATCTTTTAGCCACTAGATGTTCTTTATAGGTTCTAACTGGATCTTATATGTTATCTTCTCTCTTGAATACCCATTTACATCCAACATGCTTTACATCAACTGGCTCATCAACTGAAACCTTGAAATGGTTCTGATACATATAATACATCTTAGAATTCATAACATCTTACCATCTTGCAGCTTCTGATCTCTCTATTTCGTCTTTTTAGGAGATACGGTCATCATTTTCTAAAAATAATGATTCACCATCCTCGGCGACTATGAAACCAAATCTCTCTGGTTCCCTTACCTATCTTGAGCTGCTACGTAGTACTTCTGTTTTTAAAACCTCTTCCATGGGGAAATGTGGAACTTTTTCCTGTACCAAGTCATGTGTATCTTGAGAATCAACTTTGATGAAGTCAATCATTCTCCCATTATCCTCTTTGAGTATGTGCTCCATCTCATGAAAGATGGCTAATCTAGTGACTATCACTTTCTTATATGAAGGGATATATAGGTAATATCCTTTTGTTACCTTGGGATATCCTATAAAGATACATTTCGTGCCCTGGGGTGCTAGTTTTTTTCTTGGGAAGGCCTTAACAAATTCCTCGCATCCCAATACATGTGTGTGCGAAAAAATGGTTTTCTTTCCATTCCATAACATGGATGGAATTCTATTTTCCAACTTAGTTGGTACTTGGTATAATGTGTCTGATGCAGTTTGTAATGCATATCCCCAAAAGGATAATGGAAGATCTGCATGACTCATCATCAACCTCACAATGTTAAACAAGGTTCAGTTCTTCTTTTCACTAACACCATTCCACTATGGTGTATAAGGATGAATGAGTTGAGATATAATCCCAGACTACCGTGGAAGAACGATGAACTCATGGTTTAGATATTCTCTACCTCGATCCGATCGATGTTTCTTTATCATATTTCCAAGATGATTCTCCAATTCATACTTGAATTCCATAAATTTATCTAAGGACTCTGACTTATACCTCATTAAGTAGACATAGCCATATCTAATTAATTCATCAGTAAAAGTAATGAAGTAATAATTTCCACCTATAGCTTCTACTGGAAATTTTCCACATACATCTATGTGCAGTAATCCTGGAAACTCTGTGGTCCTTTCACCATATCCACAAAAAGGTCTCTTGGTCATTTTACCTTATAAACAAGTGTCAAATCTATCAAGTGGTTTTTGATCCATATAGTCTAAATAGAAATATTTGCAGAGCTTTGTCAAGCACTTCTCTTTTTCATGATCGAGACGGTGATTCCACAACCGGGTGATGTATGGGTCATGTGAGTTTTTTTCGTTATCGATTTCCAACACTTGATTATTTAAATTTATTACATACAATCCATTATTTAAATCTGTCATACCATAATATACAATGTTCTTATAAAATAGAAAACCCTTATTTCCATTCTTGAAAATAAATCCATCCATATCCAAACAAGATAGAAAAATTATGTTCTTGGTAACACCAGGCACATAATAACAGTTACATAAAACCAAAATCATCTTAGTCGGCAATGAGAGGAGGTAATCACCAACGGCCAACGTATCCAGCCTCGCACCATTGGCAGCTCAAAGATCCACCTATCCTATGGAAATCGTTCTAAATCTACTTGGTTCCTGCATTTGAATACTTATGTGAGCCCCAAAAGCTGTATCTAATAACCAATGTGTAGAAATAGAAAGATTACACTAGATAAAAAATACACCTTTACCGTCCCCACAATTCTGGGTACAGATCCACTTCCAATGGCCTTGCTTGCCACATGAAAAACATACTGCCTACAATTCCTTTCCCTGCCTCTGGATCTTCCCCTTCTTGGAAGGATGGTTCTCAGGGGCTTCATACTATTTATAAGTCCTTGGCCCCTTTTCTTTGTCCTTCCCTTTCATATTCACAATAAGGACTATGGGTTTGTCACACCCCATGCCCTTATCTACTTGGAGAATTAAGGTCATATGTTCCGATAGAATATTCTCATTATTTATCATGTTTTAGTTGACAATAATGCTTGGGAAGGTCTTGGGCAGTGATGATAGGATGAGATCTGTATGCAACTCATACGAGAACTTAATCCCTAAGAGGTCCAGGTAATCAATGTAACCAATTTTCTTGACTACATGAGGCCTAGCTAGAGAAGACCCTCAATGATTAGTTGTAAACAAAGTGTTGGAGATATCAAATCTCTCATGTCTCTCCTTTTCTTGGTAGAGATCCTTATGGTGAGACATCATGCTATATGCGTCCATGTTTTCATGTTGCCTCAAGAGCTCATTAGACATGGCCGATAGAATGAAACCCTAGACATTAGTGGCATCATCCATGTGTTTCATATATAGAGATAGTTCCTCATAATTGGCCTCTTTTCTAGGTGTAATTTGAATAGGCTCTTCCATCATATACAACTACCTTTTTGTGGCGAAGGATGATGCGTAGTGGCCTCTGCCACTATTGTTAATTGGTGATAGTGAGATGGTTTTCCTTATAGAGTATTGTTCACAATGATATGTTTGAAATCATTTTACTTACCATGTCTACAAATTAATAAGTGAAAAGTTTCATTACCTCATTATAAAAATGAGACAAATAAATTAATACTTATTAGTTTCCCACTATTTTAATGAAATCCTATATCCCTCACCATTGACATTAGAATATTCTGTTTCATGAATATTCGTGAGGCAAGGATCCATATTTCCCTTTGAATTACCAAAACATGGATTGGTCATGCAACTAGAAGGGTTTTAGGTAGGCATTCCAAATTCCAACTGAATTAACTCGCAACTCCTTGATCCGCTGAGTGGACTCCCCAATCCTGAAATTATTTTGTTTTAGATTTCCTCACCATTTACCTCTTGGTCACACCAAGTCCTGCTGTGGTAGTTAACCCTTGATACGAACCAAGTCAAGTCAACTGAAAACCTTGAATTAGAATTCCCCTATAATTGAAAGCACCCCAAATATGTTAGGTCAATCACTATGAACAGTGGGTCGATTATAACAAAGATTATGGAAGGCTATAACGACTTAATATTTCTTTGAGGGATTTTATCCTTATAAATAAATTTCCATTTTATTATCTTTGATTACATTCTTATTAATATTAATTGGGTATACTCAAGTGATTAACCATGTCTAAGATAATATTTACACATAAGCCGATCTTTATTTTAGTTCCATGTTGAATTATTGTTTAATTCATTAATTGTGTGATCGTGAAAACACACCCACAATAAATAAACCATGAAACTAACATAAAAAAATAAATGGTATGATAATGAGCTTGTTCTATAAGTTAGTTTTTCTAGTGGTTGACAAACTATCCCAAGACCTAGGGGAGAAACACCTTGAACATTTCAATTTCATGTTTACAGCTTTCCACCTGTCCACCTTTGTATCCACATGGATTGGTTTCACCTGGATCTTGACATGAGTCGCCTCTACTAGATTGGGAGCTCCATCCATTACATATGAATTTATCTCACATGTAGGTGAGGGGTAAAATGGGGGTTTTACATAAAATAATCATCGAGCACGTAGGCCCTACATATTAATGAGGAGAAGGATCTGGGGCCAAAAAAATATATAAATTAATGAAACTATTCACATACAAAGGTCTGGGTCTAGCACATGATCATCCATACATGCAACAATATTTAAAAAAAATAAAACTAGCATTCAATTCTTTAATCGTTATTGTTTAAGATAAATAACGCTCACTTCAATTAATGGTCTTTAATTAATCAATCCTTTTATCTTAAAACCTTTTCAAAATTTCATTGAGATTCTCATCCATCATAATTTATACAAATATATTCATTTAAAATTGACTTTGTACGTAACTTGTACCTTGGAGGCAACTTAGTGAATTTCTATTCAATACGTAGATGTAAAATTAAATACATGCATATAAAAAACCTATCACGTGTTGTGCCTCAGCTTTATTCCAGTACTATGGTACACTTCTCAAGGGTTTGTATAATATAATATATTTCAATAAATATGTGTAATTTGGGTGAATACACGGTGTCTAGTTCCGACTACACGGAGTGTAATTTTCTTCACCATCCATCTGAAGTACACAACTGGGGACATGGCGTATTAATGTAATTCAGAAATTTTTGGAGTACACGGTGTGTTCTGTTGGACACACGCAATGTTGTATCCGCATTACACGGTTTCTAGCAGGGAAAGCTGTGTATGGGTTACATGATCCAATCCCAGCCCAAAGGGACTACAAGTCATGTTCAGTGTACCACACAATGTGTAATCCTGAAACCATGTTCCACCTATTCTTGGTCAATAAACAGTGTCATAAATTACTTAGATAAGATCCAATACATGGCCTGATTTGGCAGACCAGTCAAATACATTGAACCTATACTACACGATGTGTACATACGAATACACGACTTTTATTCTAGTGTTGTACGGCCAGGAATATTTGGTATCTCCGGATGAGTTCCTCTATTTTATTTTAATCAAAATTAAAAGAAAAATTTGTTTCTGTTAGGTGAATGAGAAACGATAGTGGAGGAACAGATCTTCAGATTCGGATATTAAATAACGATTAAATTAAATTGAAACAACTAAACTATTAAATGCGTATATTAACAACTAGAAACCAAATAATTATAATAAATGATATGACTAATCTGATACCACTTGTAGGTTCTGGGCGCAGCGGAACCGCATTTCCCAACATTAATTTTTGCAATTACAATGATCAATCCGAGATCCATCATGATGTAAAATGCCGAACCTTCAGAATATAATGAAGAACGAAAAACAAAAGAGGGAGTCCCAGAACCATATTTATAGGATCATAATAGGTTGGATATAATTAATTTAATTAATTGAAAAGAATAACCTTCATTGAATTTTTTATTTGTTTATGTCTTCGGTCAGGATCTGATGTGATCCTCCATTGCGTTGTAGAATCCGAGTATAGGATTTCTCTAGAGATGATCCATATGTGCTCCACGTATCGTTGGATTTCACCGAAGGGATCTCCAAGTGCTAGCACGAAAGAACCTTCGCTTGCATTAGATGCCTTCAATTGCCTTGATCCGGTGGTGGTGGATCTCTCTCCATCTTTAGATCATTCTTGGAGGAAAGAGATCTTTCGGCCTTAAGAGAACTCTTCAAAATTTTTGTGCACATTGATTGGGGAAATATGTTGGGGTTGTAAGGATATTCATAATTGGGGTTGAGGATATAGAGTTATGACAATAAATAGACACGTTATGAATTTTATTTATTTCATTAACACTTATTAAAAACCCCCATGTTGAATAATTAATTCCATGACATGATCCCATGCAGATTATAATCAATATCATTTACAAAACGATATTACTTCCTCATAATTTCTACTAGAAAAACTACACGCCGTGTAATCATTAATACATGACATGTACTCGTTTTCCATAAAACTACATGGTCTGTATATTCAATATACATGACGTGTACTTTTATTTTCATTTTTATTTATTTCCTCCCCCACATTTTTTAGTCCTTGAGTAATGGATATATATTTCTTAAATAAATTTAACTACATTACTCACAAATAAATATATTTTATTTCATCCATAATATATTCTCTCGAATAACTAGTGTCGAAATAAATACAATCAGGCATCCTAAAATAATTATTAAACCACAGTCGGGAATAATATTTATTTAACATGTTAAATTAATATTTAATTGATATACATGGACACACTTAGTGTGTGACCCTCTAGGCCTCTTTTTCATTGGCATTAGGTAGGATTGCCTGAATTCTATGATTCTAGTCTAGAAACTGTTCATGTTACCCAAGAGAAATAAGTTTATTCCGCTTTGACGTGTAGCCTCATACGAACGGTTACCAGGTAATATAATCCCTTTGTCAAGATAATTCAAATCAAGTGGGTTGCTTTCTAGTTCCATAAAACCATGTGCTCAATTATCATTTCTTTGACTTTCTAGAATTGAACTCTCCCATACTTTTCCATGGCCATGGATTTATTTAGGATATATCAATTCCATCAAAGGGCCTAAAATATCTACTTCTGTTATGGAACATAAGGGAAAAATCCTTTCTCACATTCTCTATTAATGCAGTATTACTCGTGAGGCACCCAACGTATCCTACCTCACTGCAAACAGTTTGTCATCACAATTTTCATCAATAAATCTATGTGCGTGAGTTGTAATACCCATTAATTATAATCTAAATGTCTAAGGACCAATACAAAAGTCTGCATATATGAACATCAAATGACACTATGAAATGTGGATTTATTACTGGTGGGTCTAGTTCTTATAAAATCCTCATGGATATTACCAAGGGCGCACACCATGAGAAGGTGCCTCAAATTTTTATGAGTCCTCACCCCTAATGGACTGTATTATTTGTTTCCCTCAAATAACATCATTCAACCATAGAACATATATTCAAGAATACTGTTATGACACTTCTGGGTTCTCATCGATGTAGGGATCCATTTTTACCATTTAATGCAACAGTTTTCTTTAGGAAATTATCACATGCATTTTCATGCAGAAGAACAATCAAGATGCGATAAGATATTTATTAAATAATAAAGTATAAAGTAGTCGGTTCTATGCCAAAAATATTAATAGATACATCCTCACGTAAGTTACTTTTGTTCAATATATTTATGGAACATTGATCTTACTGATCATCCTTAATACAATACTTTCTTATGTTTTGAAGAGCTACCATATAAATTTTGGGGGATGAGGGTGAAGGTGTTGTGCAATCAGAGATTCAGGGTTTCATTCAATTTTTTAGTAGTTCAAATGAGGATCATTGAGGTATTGTTTAATGAAAAATATGGGACCCTTGAGGTAGTTTTTTTTCATACATATTAATGGCATAGGTCTATGGTGAAGGATTCCATAGTAGCGGTGTTAATATTCTTTGACCCCTTCAGTGCAGATGCACAACCTTTGTAATGTTAAAGGTATTGCAAAATTTGGTTGATTTGAAAAATACATTTGGTTTTACTTAGTGATCATTTTCATTATAAAGTCCCAATGAATTCATCATAAAATTTTCAACCATCATGAAAAAAATTATTCTCTAAAAAAACCACTCCCCCCAAGATTGGATTCAAATGAATGAAGAGGGTCCAGTCCCAAGGTAGAACAAAATGGGAAAATGATTCTTAATTGGTGAAATATTGGATCATTCATGGTACATTCATAGATGTTCCTTACAGTTCCATGGTGTTTATGTCCCCATATAGTTGTTGGGAATATGTCAACAACATAGGTTCACGACGCATACCAGTGATGTCCATGAATACCCCATTTTCATTTTCCTCACCATCTACCTCACACTTTTCTTTTGATAACGTCATCCAATGTTTCCCACAAGGGAAAAACTAGATTGATGGGGATATACAGAGTTTTCTTGGTGAGGTTATTTGTTGAAGCATGCCATAGGGGGATCTACCTGAAGGAATTTGTCAAAAGGACTGTGTAGGAGCCCATGTTGATGGACTAAAATGGGAACCCTTATCAGGAAGAATACATGGGTTCTTCCCTTTCTGATTTTTTTGAATTATTATAAAAAAACTTTATTATGTCAATATTTCAACAGAAAGAGAGAATTTTATATCTTATTTTAGGTTTTCAATTGGTCCTTCAGTGACTGCAACTGAGCAAGATTTTGCATCTTCTTCTAAAAATATCAATGTTTTCAAGCCATGTTATTATTAAATTGTTGAATATACTCTTCCATATTAGTATATTTCTTTGATACAATGTCAATGTGAGTTCCCACGATTTTAATTCTTTCCTCTATACGAGTGAAGACTTTTGTGGGACTCTTATTTTGTCATTTAATAAAAACTTCCCTAACATTTGGTTCATGAACAACATGAATATACTTATAGATAACATCTATTTGATGTGTGTTCATATCAAAGAATAAATAGTCCCTATCGGATATATTATGCATCTTAATAGCTTCAATATATATATGATGCAACATGTAAAAATTTTGGGGCCTTGTTATTATGATCCAACCATCCATGCTACAAATACCAATCAATATCAAATCTTGAAGGAAGACTATGAATTTTACTCGGCTGGGGGAGTGAGGCCTATGTTTATGTAGTCATTCAAGGTGATCCAAACTTGAATAGAATTTGAAAATGATATTAATGATTTTTATATTTATGTGGTTGTTTGGGTATAATATACCTATACTTATAATAATCTTGAAATCATCCCTAAATTAATGATCTTGTGGAGTCAACAGAAATGTTTCATTCCCGTGATGTATGTTGAAGTTGGCATCATCATGTGGGATATTTATGAAAGCTATGGAGTATGCATTTTTGGTGAAATTTATGATCAGTTTATGACAATAAAGTCATCATGGGATGAGACTGAGAGGGTGCCTCCATTGGACCAAGTCTTCCTCATGAAAGTGAAGAAATTTCATAGATATGAAGATCATGACCTTGGGGCTATCATCCTTATGGGAACAGAGATGATGAAACTCTCAAACCTAGTATGTAGTGATCCGACATGAAGGATCCCTACAATTTTTTACAATGAAAAAAATTAAGGGTCCTTCAGGAACAATCTTGCACACATTGGAGAAGGGTGAGTATATGAATTTGGCTTAAAGTTTAATCCAAAGAAATATGAGAATATTTTCATGCTGACATTCTATCTATGTGTCTAATCATTTATCTGCTACCAGTCCATGAGTCCAGTGTTATTTTGAAGCCTGGTAAAATTTGTATTTCTACCATGTCATCAAAGGAGAGGTACATAGGGTAATATTACCCTATTTTAGAAAGTATCTATCATTTTTTCATACATATAATGGGAAGGCCCCATTAAGTTTTTCAAGAACATTTTAAGTGATGTGTGTGCGGATTTCAGTTCATTTTAGCTCATATTCATTGATTGAATTAGTTAAAATAAAAAAAATCGATTATTCCCATTTGTTTCAAAAAAATATGGGATTTATCCATTAATGCTAAATTTTGAGGATATGATAAGGGTGATAAATGTATGTGGAGACATGAATTTCATTCTATATGGAAACCCATTGACTAGAATATTTACCAATGATGGTAAGGAGAAAAATTAAGAGTTGATATCATATATGATATCATTTAAGGATCGTGTATTGTATGACCACATTTATAATGAGATCATATATGATGCTTATGATCCTTACTAATTTTCTCACTAGTTTAAATGCATTCAACATTCAAGAAAAATTTCCCCAATGCATATTATGCATGAGAATAATCTAATGGTAGAACGACAATTATGTATCCTGATTACTCTAGAGGTATCCAAAATGTCAATTATGGTTCCTCTATTAGTAGCACCAATAATACTAGAGACCAGATATGCCAAGGTATATATATATTCATACCCTCAAGGGTTGTTTACTAATGTCATTAATAAGGTGGAGGCGATAACAAATATTGTTCATGGTATGTGTGGTAAAAATTCTCAAAACAAAGATGACTTGGAAGCTTCAGATCGTTCAAGAAGTTCTCTGATAATGAGCACCAAGCATGTTACGGTTGAGAAGACCACACCTGCAATGCCAATAATTTCTATTCATCACCATCAAAAGGAGGCCTTTATCCTATATCCGCATTCTTATAAAAGATAAAGGATGACTAAAGAGACTCCCCAATCAAAGGGCATCGATTCTTCTTCACCGGTAGTTGTATCAGTGCCAAACTGTGGGTGACCTATAGCGATCCAATTATGGGTGAACATGAATTGTTTTTTCAGGGATGCATGGGAGTTTCTTTGAGCCAATTTTCTAATCCTATAGTTCTGTGATATCAATTTTCACTTTGATATTTATACAAAAAATTATTTTAATGAGTTATTGATGTATTTCTAGGAGTTGAAGGCTTTGGTATATGAAATAGATGATCAAATCCCTGGATCAAAGAGATTGTCCAATATGATGGATTGAGGAGTTCTTAAGGTGGTAACTATTCATCATGGGGAGAAATATGACATTTAAATTTACCCTACTGATGTATTTATAATTTCTTCCTTATTTTTTCAGATGTTCCACCCACTTTATTAATATTGAGGGGATTTTATTTTGTAGCTTCAAATAGGAGGAGGAAAAGGAGATGCAACTGAGGAGTTGGGATACAAAATTTATAGGTTGATTGGTACCCATATTGAGGTAGAAAATAAATCCCTTGGGTCTTCATAGTTGTCCATAGGTTATAATACCATGATGGATGTGATAGTGGTAGGAACTCCCCAACCACTACCCTTGGTCTGTGTTTCCATGAAGAGTGGTACATGGTATTTTCTATCTTGTGAGAGGAGGGGAAATATGGAATTAATGTTGGTCTACAGAAGGAATCGTAGAGAGTCTTTTTGATGTCATATGATGTTACAACATGCTTGAAATACCTTTATGTCCATGGTTATCTTTTTCAAAATCATCATTTTTTCCACTCTTAATGGATGTCACACAGGTCCTTCAAGGACCAATAAGGATACCATAGTTAAAGTTTGGATTATTTTGGATGAATCATTCATCTTGATGGAAGATGCATTTAGAGGTGAAAATATATATTCCCCCTTGTCCATAGTGGGTGATAATAGAAATGGTAATGTTAAATACAATAATTTAATCATTGCATATAGTTTCAATCTTTTATCTTTTCGTGTTACTTTAGATCCCCATTCTCCACCAGAGGGCCATGATATAGTCAACATTGGCCCTCTTACTACTTACCAGAAGAGGCTGTTAGGGATCACAGGTAGTCCAATGAAGTTTTTGATGTTGACAATGACTATACGAGGTTTACTGATGGTTTTCAATCATATATTTCACCAATGGGGGTCATCAATAGAACCAATTCTGGTTATAGGAAATCTACCTTGGATTCCCATATTTGTGAGGATGTTTCAAGGTTTGAATCCATTTATCATGAAATGATATATTTTCATAACATGTGAATTGATATTACATGATACATTAAAAAGTTTTAAGACTTCCTCAAGGAATTGTATGGATGAGTTTTTTCTCATCATTTCATTTTTCAAACAAGGTGATTTGCATTCACCCGATGTTTCATGTCATTTCCCAACAAGACCAGATATTTCTGCTCAAATTGTTTTCTTTTTTACTTCAAGTGTAGGGGATTTAAATCTTCCCAACTAAAACTATCTAAGGAAAATTATTTTAGAATTCTGATTTGAATAATTCTAGGGTCGTTTTAATTTTAACAGCTATGAAAACTCACAAGGATTCTCTTAATAAAGAGGTCTTGACCCAGAGATTTAAATTTGAGGGTCTTGGAGATGTTCTTGATTTTTATTTGATCCAATGGTGTGTGTGTTTCATCAATAATTTATGTTGTTTCACAACCCCATCTACATTTTCATATTCGGATTTAAAAAAGCTTAATTTTCAATTCATCTTATTTACATCAACAGTTGGGTATGATAAGGGGGATCCAATGCCAGATCAACCAATGTTGGTATATGAGTATGCAGATACATATGGGGGAGCATAATAAGGCAGATAATTGAGTTCCCAAGCCCTATATTATGTATCTCCTTCTGAAAGTGGCTTTGAGTCTAACACATAGATAAAAATAATTTCTCTAGACACATCTTCTTTGTTTGGAGAGATATCTGGGAAACAGTTTGTGAGATGCGTCTTGAAAAAATTCCATCACAACTTATAAATAATATATTTGGGCATTCCATGTAGGTATTTGAAAGGTTTAACTACCGTTATATCCGTGGTATGATAAAGACCATTATCTGGAAAAGGGAGTAGGAGAGAAGGGTATAGCATGTTGAGGAAAAATAGGTACTTTAATGAACATAGAGCCGTTGTGATTTAAGTTGATGTCATCATCTCCAAAAATGAATAGGCATTTCAAGACTTCCTTGATTTGATGTATCTACAAATAGTGTACATTTAATAAGAATTACATGTTCTTGGAGAGGATATAGCTCAGGTTAATTAATCCTTGTACGAGGCTTCAACATAGTGGATTGAATTTTTATGTGATTATTAGCAGAAGATTCATAGAGATGAGCATGCTGTTCTTATATAAATGGATGAGTTTCATGAAGTTGTGTTAGCTACTCGGGGTTCAGTTAAACATCTCAAATATTATATTGAGAAAAAACTATAAAATTTGGCAGAGATAATCTGATATGTAAAAGTTCTTCTAGGTTTCAAAACATAAATGAAATTATTTTTTTTATGTTCCAAATCACTTGCTCATTCATTCATGTTCCATTTCAATGATTCAATCAAAACAATGAAACTAATTTTTGAATGAAAACTTCATTATGTTATCTGGTGGTAAAAAAAACTATAATGATGGTGAAAATGATCAAATTTTTATATAAACCAAGGGTTATTGGAAGCATAGTTCGTTTGTATCTAGGTCTTATGGATTTTCCAATGAGCCTTATATATTTTTAAGTCATTTCAATAATTTTTTCCAAATATCAATATGATGGAGACTTAGTGGGTGAGACATAGATGTTTCGTAGGCCTCGATTTTTTGGGTTTTCATTCTAACATGTTTTATGCCAATTTTTATTTTTATCGTTTGATATTCTTCCGAAAATATATAGGGTGTATATATAGTGAGATGAGACTCGACTTTTTTTCTTGTGTTCCCCTTGAGGGATTTTATTTTGATGATTAATGACTCTTTTTCTATGTGTAGTTGAAATTCATGCTTGTTAGAAAAAAGGGTTGGTGTTTTAGGTTGGATAATTTTGAACATAAATTTTTCAATAGTGACCCATATTGAAATTATAAAACCATAATACTAAAAAATTATTCATATATATAATGGGGAATATTGAGTAATTTTTTTAGTTCTCTGATGTAAAATACGATATTCATAAGTAGATGAGGTCTCTACCAATGAAGAAGTTATCACTAGTGGAAACACCCATTTTGTGGGATACTTTATGAATGTACTACTAGTCAAACAAAATAAATTTAGCTAAACAAGATATTTTTTGGGTTGTTTTATATAAATCCAACTATGGAGTTTACATCATTGTTACGAAAACTAGTTTTTTAGAATTTTGATAGTCTATCGCTGATGATTAATGTTAAAGATTGAGATTTCTCAAGACTAGTATATATTTTTTTTCAAAGGGATGTATCTGATAATAAATGGAATACTTTTTATAGTTATCAAAAGTATCGGAAACCACTTCTATATGAATTTAACTCGACTGAAAGATGGTAAATTTCATTAGATGTTTGATTACAGGGGGAAATGCCATTTTTGAAAATGAAAAAAGTATCGTTCAGTATTATGTCATATTATAAAGGAATTGACCAAGTATTTCAATGTCTTATATAAAGGATGTTATACTATATATTTTATTTTCATACTATAAAGACATTTTTCTAGATATTTTATCTATCATAAAGTGTGTATAGTATGTTACGCAAATTATAATTCATACAACAAGGACATTTTTGGGAAAAAATATAATTTTTTGATATTTGAATGAAGGGTTTGTGATTGAGGTATATTATGACATAGTGCAACAAAGGAGTCTTCCAAAATTTGGAAATTCTATTTTTATAGTATAATGAAATTTTTTGGAGATTCATATTTCTTTAAGAACATAATATTATTAGTGAAAGGGATGTGCCTAAACATGAATAGAGAATTCCAGGTCATAATTTCCAAGGAATCGAGACAATATGTTCTCTACATCGGTAAGATCCAAGAATAGGGAATAAAGTTCCTTCAGTTCTTGTTCATATGATGAGGGAAATAATATCCAATAAAAATCAGGCAATACATGCCCTTGTCAGACCAAGGTCATTCCTGTGTACTTTGGACATGAGGGGGAGAATTCTAAAGAATGATCTTTCAGATCAAGAGAGAGAACATGGAACAAATATGTGAGGGATAACCATTTAAATTGATTCACGTGTTCTATAATATTTTCTTCAAAACATATAGGGATATACAAGTCTTATCCCAATGGTAAAATTATCACTTTTTGACAAACCCATTTTGTGGGTGGATTTATGCAAGTCAAACTAGTGTGCATACTGTGTAGTCAAATAGTGGAATCCTATGGCTGAATAACCTATTTTTCGGGGAATTTTATGTAAAGACAACTAGGTCTTATTATAGTATGGTTTGGAAAAAATATTCATAGGTATCTGAAAACTACTACATGAAGTTGATGAATGGTTATGATGCTCTTAAAGGGTTTATGATATGAGTATGATGTGATTAAGGGATATAGATGAACACAAAGGAAGAATTTGTATGGTTATTTTCCACGAGTTGGAATTACCTTATGTAGATCTGACGCATATGTAGATGGGGTACCACTCTATTTCCTTTGTGGGGCCCCTAATGGGGGGACACAAATTAAAAGCTCATGCATGTACCATTGTTTATTTGTGGGAGATGTGGAATTTTTATTTACCTAGTAGATGGTATTAGGATAAAGGTCTCGACCTCACTATATATCTCAATATGATGAGAATCAAACCATAGGTAGTTCTAAAAATAATGGTACCTATAGAAATTGAATTCATATGTGGAGGACATGGGTGGAATTTCAACAGGTTCACTCATAAGGTGAGGACTCATATTGGATCTACTCTTATAGACCTAACTCATATAATAGAGAGTAGAGGAATTTCCCATAATGTGATATGGCAAGGCTGATGATTGAATGTTCTAGATGCCATTACATATATCATAGGATTGTTAATTAAAGCACACATAGTTTTATAGATAATCGTACAGTCTATTTTCAAATGATAAGGACACCTTGTGTGCCTTTTAGGGTCTCATATCCATGTAACGTCGCGGATCTGAAAGCCACTCAATGGGTGCCCCAAACTTGGTTGGTCACATGACCTCAAACACATTTCCGCAAAAACCAGAGGTTGTCGACTAGTAGTGAGGGCCCAGGTCTGATAGTGGGGATACTATGCCCACATTTGTCAAAGGGTAGTGTAGTGGAAAAGATAAATAACATCCAAAAGTTGAAGCAGTAAACAATATACAACTGAAATAGAAAACTAATGTAAAATATAACTAGAAGCCATATATATAATGATGCAACATGTTAATAATTCTATGAAACCATCCAGAACATGATACACTGTAATACAATACAATAGAACTCAAAGTACAAGGTATATCCAATCAAAACAAAGCAGATTAAAGAAAATGTTGCAGCATCGACAACCTAAGCTACTTCCCAAGCTCTCCTACTCATCTTCTACAATCATGTACCTGTATAGGGATACATTACCCTATCGATATCTGTAGAAATGTAATCTGTTTGGACTGATGTCATGACCCAAACAGGGTTTGAGAAATAAATCCCATTGGGCAACCACCAAAGGCTCATTCCCAACTTCTAGGGAAAATGTTCTACAATATTGTGCATTAGTAAATGAAATAAACTAAGTTTTACTCAAAAGTAAAATAACTACATGTTTTATTTCTTTTTTAATTATTAATTTAACCATTCCAAGCCTGTTCTTTAACATGGAATGTATAACATATGAAAACAAAAATAGTGAATATTCATGATAACACTGTCCCCAGACATACCATCCTTACACTCATGTAATTAGAATCGAAACCCACAGGTGTCTACCCACATGAATAAATATTATTTCCCATAGGCGTATAAGGTGTTGCCCATAGGGATAAAAAATACTGCCAACATGCATGAGAAAGATTGCCCGTATGAGAAATGAAACACTACCCTCAGGCTATATAAGTAACTGGGAAGAGGCCAACACATAAGAAATAAATTATTTACAATTACTCTCAAGGAAATTCAAAGCATTCTAAAATTCATGATATACCCACAAGTATTCTGGCCAAATGCCTAAATAGAGGAACACACCCCGGGGGTGGTCTTGGATCCAATCAGTGATTCCAAATATCAATTTTAACTTATCAAAAGTTTATCTATGCAATTATAGATAACGTTCAGCAAAGGCGACAACCATAAGACACCCCAAACATGGGTTAGTAGCACAACGATACACAAATTCAACTCAACAGTTGGAAATAAAAAACAGACCACCTACCTCAATCGTCTCTGATCAGTATACTTGAACGACGCCTCCCTAATCATCCAAAAAGGACATAGATCTTGGATAAATGTTCACTCATTAATACCCAAATAACATTCCCTCAGGAAATAATTTCTAAGAAACACACAAGGAGGGGGATGAACTCGCCCGCCCGGTTCAATCGTGACCGTCAGAGAAGGATTCTGATTCCCAGTGTGCGTTCAGGAGATCTCCAAAGCTACGACCTCCTCTCACGGCTCCAAAACAATCTCAAAGCCTCCTCTACCGAATGAGGATTCTACTGTCAATTTTAAGTGAAAAAAAACTACACGGTGTGTAATCTCAAGTACATGGGATTTAATTTTTATTTTTTGAACTGTTCCTATGGTGGCTTTTTTCCACCACGAAACTATTCATATGTTGACATGAGTACATGGCGTGTATTCATGATTAAATGACATGTACTATCGCTCCACTGGTGGCTGCCTCCACCGCCATACTTTTCACATGTCGACTGATTACACAGCGTGTAAATAGGAAGTACATGATGTGTTGTCAGTTTTTACACCTTTTTTCACCGACAGGCCTACACGCCCTGTGTACTCATCCCACACAGCCAAAGTACACAGCGCGTGAAAAAGTACACGGCGTGTACCCAAAAAAATTGGGATTTTCACCATTTTCCTTATTTTCTCAAAAACACATAAGGAAAAAGGAAAAGAAGAAACCCATACCTCAATAATAATAACCGGGTTCTTACAAACTTCCTCCCTTAAAGAAATTCGTCCCTGAATTGACCTTCCAATGGTGATGAAGATAAAGCAGTGAACAACTCTAGCCGCTGATCATGTACGTCGGTCTCCAACTCCCATTTTTCGTCCTGCACTCGGCCATGCTGCCATAGCACCCGAACGAGAGGAACTGACTTGGCATAGAAAAACTTCATGCTCCTATCAACAATACGAATCAGATGCTCATCAAAATATGCATTGACCTGAATCTCAACCTCCTCGGGCTGAAAGACATGAGACAGGTCTGAGTGATAACGACTGAGCTGAGATATGAGGAAGACATCGTGCATGGCTCGGTACCTCTGTGGTAATAGCAACCGATATGCAACTAGACCGGCTGTCTCCAGAATGTCAAATGGCCCCACACACCTCGGTGAATGTTTCAACATGTCTTCTGATTCTCCAGTGTCCCATCCTCATCAAAACACGTAAGAAAACCAGATCCACGACAATGAACTCCAAGCATTGTCTTCAGCGATCAACATAAGATTTCTGATGAGACTATGCAGTATCCATCCACTTCCGTATGAACCAGAACTCCTCAAAAGTCTCCAATACAAGACGTGGTCCCAGAGAAGCTATCTCACCTGCCTCCATCTCTCACAAAGGTGATCAGCATGGACTATCATATAAATCCCCGTAAGGTTCCATATCAATAGTTTCTTGAAAACTATTATTATAGGAAACTCTACCATGGGTATGTGCTTCTACCAAGATCCCGAAAAGTCTAGGATTCATGCACACAACATTTTCTCAAGAACATATATCGTACAATCTGACTGACCATCAGTCTGAGGGTGGTAATCTGTCCTCAGAAGCACCTGTGTACCCAGTGCCCTTTGAAAAATCTGCAAGAAACGAGATTTAAAACATGCATCCCTATCTGAAATGATAGAATTAGGATCACCATGAAGTCGTAATACCTCATGGATATTCAACTTCTTGAGCTCAACAACACCGATGGTCTACTTGATCAGAAAGAAGTGAGCTACCTTCGTGAGTCTGTCCACAAAAAAACACACACAATCTTTACCTCAAGGTGACCTCAGAAACCTTGTCATGAAGTACATCGTGACATCATCCCATTTCCACTCTAGGATGGGTAACTTCTATAATAGTCCGAAAAACCTCTAATGCTCCACCTTCACCTGTAGACAGGTGGAACATCTCGTAAAAAAACCAGTGATCTCCCATTTTCGTACCTAGCCACCAATACTAACTTCTCATGTCACAATACATTTTGGTAACCCCAGGATGAACTGCCCGAGTAGAAGAATGAAACTCCTGCATCAAATCCTCATGTATATCCCCAATAATCCCCACTCATCCATGGATATGAAGTACCTCATAATTTCCTATTGTCCAACTAGGAGGAGGGTCCTCACTTTCCACTGACTCTCATAGAACTAGGCCTTCCGAATCAAATAGTTGTCTCATCCTCACATTATCCAAGAGGGTAGAAGTCATAGCTAAGGAAGAATGATAGGGTTTCCCATGACTATCATGCACCTCAAAATGCATCTCAGAGAACAAAGAAATAAGATACCACTCACCATTGGCCTCATGAACTTCCTATATCTAAGTCCTCCTACTCAGTGAATCAGCAACTACGTTACCATTACTAGGTGTATATGCAAGATCAAAGTCGAAGGACTGAAGGTATTCAACCCACCTTTGTTGTCTCAAATTCAGTTCACATTGAGTAAAGATATATTTGAGACTTTTGTGGTCCTTGAACACCACAAAATTTTCTCCCAATAGATAATGTCTCTAATAGCGCAAAAAATTAAAAACTAAAGCCAAATCGAGATCATGAGTCGGGTAATTCCTCTCATGTGGCCAAAACTACCGAGACCCATAAGCAACTACTTGATTTCCCTACATTAACATTGTTCCTAGCCCAATAACTGATGCATCACCGTAAACTGTATATCTCTTCCCTTTCCCTCGAAGTATCAATATTGATGTTGATGTCAACCATCCCTTCAGCTCCTAAAAGGATATCCTACAAGCTTTTGACCAAATGAACATCACACCCATCTTAGTCAAACCTGTCAATAACGCAGCTATGCGGGAAGTGTCCTATATAAAATGCCTGTAGTGGCCAGCCAGCCCAAAGAAACTCAGTATCTCAAACATGTTCTTAAGATGCTCCTAGGAAACTACTACTCTCCCGTTCTCTGGGTCCACTGAAACTCCTACCTCTGAGATTATTTAACCCATGAAGTGTATCTGGTCCATCCAAAAGTGGAAAGTTGAGAGCTTAGCATATAGTTGATGCTCTCTCAGTGTACACAGTATGATCTCAAGATGGGTGGCATGGTCGTGTCGAGTGCGAGAGTACACCAAGATTTCATCCAAGAAGATTACCAAAAACGAATACAGATAAGGATAGAACACACAATTAATCAGGGCCATAAAAACTGCTGGCGCGTTCATGAGTTCGGATAGTATAACCAAGTACTGATATAGACTATATCTCCTCCAAAAACCTATAAGAGATATGTCTGATGGTCTAATGTGTAACAGATGATATACAGATCTCAAT
Source organism: Viscum album (assembly GCA_963277665.1). NCBI lineage: Eukaryota > Viridiplantae > Streptophyta > Magnoliopsida > Santalales > Viscaceae > Viscum > Viscum album. The sequence continues at coordinate 414,603,042 of OY728132.1, forward strand.
TCAATATTCAAGAACACTCATTCTCCTAGAAGTTGATCAAAAAGATCATCAATCCTTGGAAAGGGATATCGGTTCTTGACCGTCAATTGGGTCAACATTCGATAATTCACATGGTGTCTGAGGGTATTTTCTGCCTTCTTCGCATAGCGGACCGGAAAATCCCATGGATTAGTATTGGGTTTGATGAAACCCTTTGACTAAAACTACTCTAACTATTTATAGAGCTCCTGCAACTTAGGAGTGGTCATCCTATAATAAGGAATGGACACTTGTGCCGCTTCTGGAATAAGCTCAATAAGGAAATCCACCTCTTGCTCCAGAGGAAGACCAGAAATGTCATCCAAGAAGACATCCCTAAAATGATCAAATACTGGAGGGAAATCCTTCTAAAATGTCCCATGGTCATCTAGATATAAACTAGCAATCTAGTATGTCACTCCCCCTCGCCCACGATGCTCGGGTCTAGCTCAACTCGCCTAGACATCCCATTCGCCCTTGTATAGAAACTCTCCGCCCTCTGGTTATGTGAATCTCACCCTAAAACAATAGAAATCCAAAAATCTTGAATGGGTACCAACCAGTCCATCCCAAGAATTAAATCAAATCTCGTCATCTCCAAGACATTGAGGTCCCATAGAAATTGACACCCACCATCCTCGAGAGGAACTCCCTGTACGAACACATATAAGCTGTTATAGTCCCCAATGGTGTATATACCATCATAACATCAAAAGAAGAAGAAACATAGATCCCTAGACTCTCTTCCATGGCCACATATATAAATCTATGTGTAGAACCCATATCAAAAAGTACTAAAGATAAAACAGAAGCTACTAGAATAGTACCTCTGATAGTAGAATTTTTGGGATCCTTCTCTTGTTGGATCTGTTGTACTGCTTATTACTACTGAGTGTCATGGCCCTGTGACATAGCCTTGCTACCTTGAGCTATCCCGCCCTGCTTCCTCTGAGATCATGTTGTCTGGCTACCATGGCCACAACCACCATCTCGGCCTGCATGCCTCGACGTATTCCAATTTACCAATTGGTAAGAAGCTTCTGGTCCTACTCCCAAACGTGTTATCTGCACAAAACCCCTCTCACTAGCCACAGGTGGAAGCAACCTACAAAAAAACTGGAGATTACCCAACCAGCAAGAATCTTGGCACCCCATTGGGTCTCGTGGACACAGAGGTCTCTTGTTCCCTTCATTACCACACTAGTAGCACATGACCTTCTCACCCAAGGTATTCTTCTTGCCTAGTAATGCCACCTTGATAGATTCCTATCTTCTTATTCTTCTTACTGGTATAAATAGTACTAGAAACTGGTGTCGAACCGCCCTAGCCCAAACCACTAGATTCCTGTAAGATCTTCTCTTTAATCAGGGCCTGGTTCACAATAGCATGCACTATAGGCTTCCTGAAAACATTCACTAGTTCTCGGATGTCATATCGAAGACCATCCTCAAAGCGTCTAGCCCTCAAAGTCACATCACCCACCAAAATTGGAGAAAAATTTTGAAGCTAAGTGAAGCGAGCAGAATAATCCATCACTGACATGTCACCCTGATACAGATTCATAAACTCTCGAGCTCTATCATCCCTCAATGTCTTCAGGAAGAAGAATTCCTAGAAGGATTCCTGAAAATCATCCAATGCCTTGTCATGGTGATGCTCAGACTGGGTGGTAACATCCCAGCACCTCTTGGAAGAATCACACACTATGTATGTTGAGAGCTTGACCCTCCTCCCCGGAGGCATCTCCAAATGCTCAAAGATAGTCTAAAATGAGTCCATCCATGACTCTGAAGCCTGAGGTCCACCATCCCCGGAAAAAACAGATGGATTCTAATGTTGGAAGATATGAGTGAGCTCTGCCATAGATGTGGCAGCCTGCAGTGCTCCCTAGAAGGTCCGTATGAACCACAAGAAGACTTCACAGAACTGCGATTCCGTGCCTATTTACAGTATAATAGCTTGAACCACATCTGGCACTGCTGGAGGATCCACTGGTATCCCATGGCCCACCATCTCATGAGTATAATCCTTTCCACTCTACTGGCGAACAACAAGGGGTCGTCTCGGTGGCTTGTCTCTACATGGTCAAATGCACACCTTAGATCAAGAGTATCGTTGACCGGAAAATGAGGAGGCCAGGGCGGGAATACGAAAAAGAAAGCATTCAAGATTTACAAAACATGACTACACGACGTGTATAAATACTACACGATGTGTTCTTAGAGTCCATTCACATGGGCTTGTACTCCAACTAAAACTAGTCGTGTAACACCCCAAATACATAGCGTGTCGTCTGAATACATGGTGTGTACTTGAATCCTCCTTCCCTACCAGAGTCCTTCTACACAGCTAAGCCACACGACTCTCATAAAACAAAACTACCTGGCGTTTCCCACAGGCACACGATGTGTACTTGACCGGCTTCCACCGGCCCGTTTTGTTTGTCACACGGCCTGCATACCCAGGTCACACTACACGACGTGTTTCAGAAATACACGGTGTGTTCAAAGATGCTCCAAACTGACCCGTGTTTCTCGTTACACGGCCGACTACATGGCTAACACTACACGACGTGTTCTAGGTGGAAAAAGTGAGTAGTAGGAAAAAGAACACCGACCCGTGTTGTTTGGGAAATAGTTGGGTATCTGGGTCAGACTACACGGCATGTTAAAAGTAGACATGACGTTTATGTATTAAGGTTACCTCCATCTGTGTTGTTAGTTACATGGGCGGACACCTGGTCAACACTACACGGTGTGAACAAGCGGTACACTGCATGTTCCCCCAAGTCATTCCCTACCCCGTGTCTCTGCCTACACAACCTATGACATAATAAGTGACTACACGGCATGTACTTAGGGTAAATAGCATGTATGTAAAAAGATTTCAATTCTTCTTGAACAAAATAACACATGTCCTATGTCCAAGGAGCTACATGACATGTATCCTAGATTTTCCATATATTAAGGCTCAAAAACTATTCTAGAACCCAAAAAAGCGTTGAAACAAACACCTAAGTGCCAAATTCTGACCCGTGAGGGCTCATACCCCCCACGAATCAAATATTGGCATTTTACACATGTTATAATAAATTAAACTCATCAATGATACACAAAATTCCAGTTATAGAGGGACCATTTTCCCCAAAAACCAATGTTTTGTGTTCATCCTATCAACAACCACACACAAAAATACCCTATCAAAAAGCAGTTATTTATCAAATCAGCTATCACAACCGTATGCTTTTCTTGCACAATAACTATCACTACAACATAAAGTTTTTAATGCACCTACATGGCATGGAAAGAATGCATGACATGTGATTTCTAGCATGTGCCTAAATAATGCATGAGATGGAAGACCCTCGTATAATTAGGTTAAAACTAAATAGAATCCAGTGTAACAATACATGTAGCACGCCGCATGTGCTCACCCAATGGTGAAAAACAGATCAACCGTAAAATGTTTATAATTAGAATAATTACAACACAAGGAAAATTGGATTTTCCCTGTACACGGGTTAGCTACTCCCGGGCACAACTTTTTACCAATTACCCATTCCTTCTGATCCCTGACTAAGGATCCAAATAGTTGTCCAAAGCAAAAAACTTCTTTGACACCACTTGGTAATGTCCCGGATTTGGTAGCCACTCAACAAGTGCCCCAAACCCGGTTGGTCACATGACCTCAAGAACATTTCCCAAAACTCCAGAGGCTTCCGACTATCAGTGAGGGCCCAGGTCTGATAGTAGGGAAACTATGCCCTCATTTTTCAAAGTGCAGCGCAACAGAAAAGATAAATAACATAGAACAATGGAAGTAGAAAACAATATACAACTGAAATAGAAAACTGAAGTAAAAGAGAACCAGTCGTCATATATATAATGATACAGCATGTCACTATTTCTAAAAAAGTAGCTAGAATAAGATACGCTAAAATACAATACAATACAACTCAATGTACAAGGTACAACAAAAAAATAGCAGAGTAAATAGAACACAGCAGCATCGCAAGCTTAAGCTCGGTCCCATGCTCTCCTACTCCTCTACTATAATCTTGTACTTGTATAGGTACCATTTTCGCTGTCGACACATGCAGAAATATAATCTTTTTGGGCTAAAGACATGACCCAAACAGGGTGTCAGAAATAAATTCTAGTAGGAAACCACCAAAGGTTCTTTCCCAACTACCAGTGAAGATGTGAAACCATAGTGTACAGTAGTAAATGCAATAAACTAAGAAGTACTCAAAAATAACAATCACTTCTAGTTTCACTACCATTTTTACTATTCATTTAACCACGCCAATCATGTGCTTTAACTTGGTAGGTATAACATATGAAACCCACCACGGTGAATATTCATGATACCACAGTCCCTAGACATTCCATCCTTACCCTCAGGTAATTAGAATTTAAACCCATAGGTTTCTGCCCACAGACATAACGAATATTGCCCACAGGCATACGAGGTGTCTCCCACAAGCACAAAAACTACTGCCCACAGGCATGAGAATGGTTGCCCGTAGGCTAAACGAAACACTACCCTCAGGCTATATAAGTAACTGAGCTGAGCTCAACATATAAGCAAACAATTATATACAATTCCTCTCAAGGAAATTCAAAGCATGCTAAAATTTGTGGTATACCTTCATGTATTCTGTCCCAATGCCTAAACAGAGGAACACACCCCAAGGGTGGTCCTGGATCCAATCAGTGATCTGAAACAACAATTTTAACTTATCAAAAGATTATATATGAAAATATAGATAACTTTCAGCAAAGGCCACAACCATAAGACACCCCAAACATGGGTTCGTAGCACAACAATACACAAATTCAACTCAATAGTTTGAAATAAACACCAGACCACCTACCTCGATCATCTCTGATCGGAATACATGAATGACACCTCTCGAATCATCCAAGAATGACATATATCTGGGATAAAATTTTAATCACGCATATTCAAATAACCTTCCCTCGGGAATGAATTGGTAGGAAACACACGAGGAGATGGAAGAACTCACCCACACAGTTCAACCGAGATCGTCAGAGATGGATTGGGATTCCTGGTGTGCTGTTGGGAGATGTCCAATGTTCCAGCCTCCTCTCCCAGTTCAAAAACGAAATCAGAGCCTCCTCTGCCGAATGAGGAGGCTATTTTCTTCTTTAAGAGAAAAAATACAACACAACATGTACTCTCAAGTACAAAGAATGTACTTTTAATTTTTCAAACTGTTCCTCTAGAAGTTTCTTTCCACTGCAGCACTGTTCATCCGTCGACATGAGTACACAATCCTTGTTACATGGTGTGTATTGTTGCTCCACTGGTGGCTACCACCACCACCTTAATGTTCACTTGTTGACTGATTACACAACATGTAAATACTACGTACACGGTGTGTAGTCAGTTTTTACACCCTTTATCACTGACAGGCCTACACACCCTGTGTACTCATCCTGCGCGTCCAAAGTAGACGACTTGTCAAAAATTACACGTCGTGTACCCAAAAAATTTGTGATTTTCCGCCTTTTCCTTATTTTCTAAAAGAAATTAAGGAAAAATGATAGGAAGAAACATGTACCTCACAAATAAGAACTAGGTTCTTACAATCCAAGACCATGATTTCCCTATTAGGAATTGATAAACCATATCAAGGAAAATATTCCTTTCCCAAACTTCTAATTCCACATGAGAAACACTCTGTGTGAGAAACAAGTAGTGGGAAAAGGGTTCTATTACAACACAAAGGCACTATAAGTGAAGGACAGGGGTATTGGGACTCTATTGTGGTTTGTCTGGGAGGTATGATCTATCTGTCACTACCTATATCATCATGATAATAATCAATACATACGTAGTGCTCAATCACTCATGAATTTTAATGTTACATGGTAAGGATGAAGATGAATTGACATGAAATGAAGAAAATGTTGTGGTTGGGCCAGTGTATAGGACTGCCGAATCAATATGTATCCAGTTAGGGAAAGAATCAAGAAAGACATAGTTCATTAGAAAAGTCCTTATGTAAGTCATAAATTATACAGAGGGAGTTAAGAGACTTTAATAATATTTTTTCAATTTATGAATACTTCCAAAACATCAGTTCCAGGTCTCATTACAAATTTCATTGTAATGATAATCATGGAAGATATTCATGGAAATAGTTCTCTATTTAGATTTGGTTTGTACACAGGTAAATGAGGGATTATATTATTTTTTTCATGGATAGACACAATATTGGAGATATATGAATCACTATATCTCCCATTAGAAATAGATACAATGAGACGTGTAGTTTTTAGATAGACCATGCAGTTTACCATCATATGATGAGGATCTTGGCCATGAAATTTATTGACTTGTGGTAAGAAAATTAAAATTATGGGTCTTAAACCTTTAAAAGGTTTCCCAAATTCCATTAAGAAGTGGAAATGATATTCTTGGGTCATATTCTGGGGATCATCCCATCATTTATACCTCATATAAGATGAAGGGGAAATCTCAATCATCGAGTGGGTTAGAGAAACATGATTGGGACATGTGCATGAGATAGAAGGCCATTTTTTAAATGATCATGTTGGATATCTCGAATCATGGTACTTTATGTTTATTAATATTGAATAAAAGGGATAGAAAAAAATTGTTTACATTGATACAACTTATACGTTATGTCATCCCTTTTTGGTCATGTCACAAAGACCAACAATATAGTTTAATGTGTTGTATCTCATACATATATGGTTCTTGTCAATTTAATGTCTTATATCATGGATGGATGTATTTGGATTACATGAAATATTTATTCAATAACCATTCATTTCTTGGACCCATAATGATATCTATATCCATTGAGATCTAGGAATAATCTCTATTAGTGTGACCATTTTGTATGTAGTATGGTCCCTCCCACTTTGGTTTAGGATTTAGAGGCTTCATTCAAGGTATAATTGGATCCCTCGGGAAAAATACAATCCCCCTTGGATGAATTAATGGTGGTGTCATTTTCTATTGATAAATAATGCAATTCTATTCTGGTAGACCTCATTGTGATGTAAGTTATGAGATCTCATTTCATAGATTCACTCCAACTCATCCAACCATTTCTAGGATTTTTCATATCTGGATAGTGGATCATATATGAAAACTCAGAGTGATGGAAAGTACCTATCAATTTTTAAGGATTTCTTCGATTTAATATTCCAATGTGTACAAGGTTGCTCACATGACAATATGTGTCATAGTCTTATATGCCCATATGGCATGTAAAATATTGTCAGGCCAAGACTTCTTACCATTATACACTATATTTGATTGTATATTTGATAGGGTCATGTTTAAATCTTTTATATGTTCATTAGACATTTCATGCTATTACATTTAATGTTTGGTTTTGATATTGTACTTTTGATTTAGCATTTCCACCTCAGTGGAGCTTAAATTGGTTCCATTTTCTGTCAAAATATTATGATGGAAACAAGATCTAGTAATTATGTTAGCCTTGATGAAAAAACAACGATTCCGTCTTTTAATTCATTAATTTTTATTTCTTATTCATATTTGGAGATAAACTCAGCAGCGATCAGGATCTACATGAAATTCTAGGACGCAGCTACGGGATATGGCCCCACTATATCCATGACCTAAATTGAAAATTCACATCTATATTTGGATGTATGTAGAATGTCTAGGGGTTTATTGATAAAGTTTTTATGCACCTGGTTGGAATGAAATTTAATGGTAAATTCTATACAATCATATGTCATGGTTGTCTAGATGTATCCAATCCTTTAGATATGATCCGTAGGACTATATCCATACTGGTATAAACTATAGGATCTTGTATGTAATTCTTCAATATTATCTATACCCTCTTCACTATATATTCATTTATAGAGGATATTATTCTAATTTGGGCCACCATATAGAGTGATTCTAGCTTCTCGCCTTCATATATCCTATATTCCAAATCTATCTAGTGGAACTACTCCATTTTAAAGGTATTCCATGATATGTGTCATCTGCTTAGTTGTATAAACATGTGGTGTGGGGATATGGATAAATTCAATAAATTCTTATGTTATGACTCAAACTAAATTACAGACCATTCTATGATGGGATATACTAATGATAGTCTCCTCTATGGTTGGATTTTCCTGTGTTGTAGTTTCATTTTAAAATTTATTCGATATGGCATTCTTTTATCATAGGGTGTATTTAAATTTTTGTTTAAGGGGTAGTATTCCATCAACCCCAATTCATAATCATGATGATTGATTGGATGTTCTTTTTTGATGGTGTACTCCCTGTTGATATGTTTGTCTACCAACTCTGAGACTCCCTATATATCTAGTTGTCTTAGTAGTTTTGGATGTGTTGGTTCGAAGCCTATAATGATTGTATGATATTCCCCTTCATTATTGTTGTATCCTTTTGATAATAGTAAGGAGTATGAAAAAAACTTCCATCTCTTTGGAGATAACCATTGTATAGACCCAAAGCTAGAAGTACATGGACATTACATTACTTCTGAAGAACACTTAATACATTACCAAACAAACGCCCAATGACCGTATTTTTTAGTGTCTTTGGAAACTCAGAATATAATATTCTAATTATGGTTAAAGATATTCAACATCTCTATAAAGATATTCTCTTTTTTTTTCTACTTAAAACCTTTCGTTATATCATGTGGGAAAATAAAACCAAAAAAGTGTGATCTCAAATGCTATGTATGTGTAAGAATGGATAAAATAAAACAACCCATATACATTATAACTTAAAAAAAACATGAACAAAATGTTTAAAAATCAAAATCATGAGCAATGACATTAAACATCATAGTACGTAAGGCATAGTTAATAATGGAACATCAATCATGATAAAATACCATGGGAATAAAACATGTAACTGAGGAAAAACATTAATCACATGATATTATTTCCATAGTAGCCAAGGAATTACTGCAAAGACCATCATAGTGGACAATGTCTATTACTGAATTGGGTTTACTTACTATTCCAGACATGTATTACGGTACCAGATTTACTTTCCGTTACAGTCATGTCTATCTCATGAGATATAAATCTTTACCCAATGAATTAAAGGGAGATATAGGTCCCACCCATCTCATAATGAAATCCTTCTTAATTGTGCCACAAAATAAACATAAATATTTCATCATGACCCAAAGAATAAAATGGGTTTCATAAACATCATACCATCATTACATAATCCATATAAAACAAATTGATATCATTTCATCATAAGATGAATAAAACCATGTAAATAATAGATACATTATACTTGAAACAAAATCATACTAAATAATGTCATCTTATATGGAAAATAGTTTTGACAAAACACTTGAAATGAATTCTTGAGGAAACTATCCTTTCTTCTCCAAAATCATATTCTTTTCACAAAATTCCATGAAATTTTAAAGGAAAAAGAATTTTGTTGAAAATAATCATGAAATCTTGTAGTGTATGCTCAATTAAAATAAGGCATTATGAAACCGTAAAAATCCGTTCATCCTGTATAATTTAAAAAAACATTCTCCACGTACTTTTAACAAAAAAGTCAAAAAGTACCACATATTATATACAAAAGAAATATTCCTTCCATAACATAAAGTAAAAGTAAAATAGGGGTGAAAATGATTTTAAAAATACATGTAAGAATATATTACACACTTTATGAAAAAAAAATTGTTGACATGGATGAAAAATATAACCCCAGTAAATATTTACGTATAAGCAATCTAAAATAAATATGAGATTGCAAAATTATCCCTTACCTTAGGTCTGATATGCTTCGTATGTATCTAAACATCATTTATAATGATTAAAATATTGTTATTGACTTATTAACGAATCATATTCATTTTTATGATATCATATATGGTTCACCTATAACTTTATATTACCCGTTATTTGGTAAATTCCATGTTAAAGCAGCATTTTGGGTAAAATCATTTCATTTATCGTTGGTGTTTCGACTTGTTGTTCTTACTGATATCATGATTTAATTAATTCCAGAATGTAAAACAAGATTTATGTATAATATATATTCGGAATATAAATATATATTATAGATCAATAAATGGAATGAAATACACCGTTCATGGAGACGGTAGGCCATACATACGCATGAGCGCTGTTTTCGTTTCCTTATTGAATTGAATGGAATTAATTAAATGAAACATATATGTACATAAATACAGTGTCATTATTATGTAATATCATTCATGATTATTTATTATATATACTTCATAATCATACTTGAATGGTTAATCATGGAAAATGAGTCTCATCACGTTCGTGGAGATGGTAGTCCCTACGTACGCACAAGCGATGATATCATTCTTTTTAAATTAAAATCATATATAATTTGATGGTATATCATATATACAGAATCTTAATAATTTTATATTTATAATTTATATCATTTAAACTCATTATTATACCCATCCAAATGATGAAATGTTTGAATAACAAACTACCCCACGACATGGAGACGGTAAGCCGTACTTACGCACGTGTGGTGACTTTTTCATTCTTAGGATGGATAAAATAACAAATATGGTTGTAAATTTTTTATAATAACATAAAATTATATAGAAGATACTATATTTATTATTTTATAATGGAAACAACAAAGAAGGTGGAAATGGAAGAAGAAATAAACTTGAAATAATCTGTAGAAGAGATTACCTCTTCTTTTACGTGCCTCTTTTAAACATCCTCTTAGGGAACTAGGTTTGGTCTTTTGAGAAGACCATAACCTCTATGATTTAAATATAGTGGGTTTTAAGATAAATTGGTAGGGTTTTTCCGAGCTTTAAGGCTCTAAATTGTTTAAGGAGGAGAGGGAGGAGGTGCCCTTTTATAAGGGAGGAGAGAGGCACGTTAGGAAAAAGATAAAAAAATTAATTTATAATAAATTCATATTCGATTTATAATGGCCCCAAACTATCTTATTTAGAGTCTAGGGTGGGGATGGATCGAAAAAATCTAATGAAATAGGTTTTAGACATGTTTAGTTTTCAATTTTAACCTTATCATTTAAATTTACCTCTATATTAAATAATTTAACTTTTACCGAGTCTTCTTATATTCTTACAATATATGGTTAATAAATATACTATAAATTGCCAATAAAAACCAAATTGGTTCATTAATGTCATATATATTATTATATAAGTATTTTGGACGAACCTTATATTTTTAGGACCATTATATCAATTAATATTATAATATTAGTTTCAAAAGCTATTTTATGTCAATTTGGACACTATTTGTTATTTTGCTTTCTCTAAATTCATAACAGAATTATTATTTCTAATAAAATTCATCTAACCAACCCTAATATGTTTTATTAACCTAGAAAATTAGGTTAATTCATATAAAGTCTAATTTACATTTATTTGGGTATTTATAATATCAATTATGTTAATTTTTTCTTTAATAAGGTATTACTGTATCATTATTGTGTCATAAATAAATTCAATTTTTTAATGTCCAAAAAATTTAAATAAAACACCATTATGTAGGAAATATTTTTATATTTATAAATAATATTTTTAGTAGAATTTATCTTATGTATAACCCTATATTAAAAATGTTTTAGTTATTTGACATTAATTTAAACTCTTTTAACTCTTATTTAAATAAAATAATAATAGATGTCATAATCTAATCCAAGTGGACATAAAGGGTAATCTTTTATTCATAATGTTGTTTTTGGTCGAAATATACTTATAAAATAGAATTAGGACATGCTTTAGGGTAATAATAATGACATTTTCACCCTTAATTACCCTATTCACTTCTAACCGTGGTAAAAAAAAGTAAAAAGTAACTATTCACAAGAAAATATTTTTATTTTATTGAACCAAATTTTACCACTTGATATTAACCATGTCTCTCAGATTTTCAAAATTCAACTCATAGATGTGGTAAAATTATTTATTATTTAAATTTTAAAATTCTCCAAGGAGGTTGGTAAAAGACGGTAAAAAGTTCAATAAAATTTTTATACTTATAAAATTATTATATAATGAATCCAATGAATTAAATTGAACTTATATAGGTATTATGTATCTATTTTGACCTAAAATAATATATATAAAATAATTTATTATTTAAATAAGAAGTTAGTTTTAACAAATAACTCAGTGTTTTCACTATTTATCAACAATTGAATATTTTCAGAAAAATACCAAAAATTCACCGCAAAATAATTTTGAAATTCTGAATCAAAAAATGATGTCCATTTTTAAAGATAAAATTAATAAAATATCAAAAAGTGGGTATGAATATTCATGACAGCTAGTTTATATAATATTTTAATAAAATATCATTGTTTAGTGAAACTCGGTATTGCATACAATGCAAGCAATCAAGGTCGGTTTCTCTTGCATGTATCACAATCCAAGAATATTGTTGAGTATGCTACAATCTAATACAATGTTTCTTATAGTGCAAGATAATCTTGTTGTAGCGTACAAAAAAGTCATCAATAAAAATAATTCTCATAAAATCTCATGGTGTTACATTTTACCCCCCTAAAAATCAATTTCTCCCTTGAAATTCGTTAGGGTTATAAATGGATTTCTACATTAAAGTTTCTTTCATAGAAACCCACATCGTAAAAAGGAATACAAAATAATAATTTTAAAAAAGGAACGTTAGAAACATAACAGATACCCGAAGTAACTCATCACTAGGTTTCCACATAGGAGAATATAGTTAAAAATATGGATATGGAAGAGAAATCAAACCATCAACTTCTGATAGAGAGTGGTATAAAACAAGGCTATGAAAAATCCAACAATCAAAAAGAAATAACTATGTGATGACATAAGGTACCATATGATTCATCAAATATGAGGGTACAAGGAAAACGTTTTTGGTTTTCAATATCATTTCTCTAAAGATGAAAATTTTGAAATAGAGGAAATACTTACTTGATTTTGGTTCAATCTCACTGTTGGCCGTTCCATGGACAATTTCCACTTCATATCATAACGAAATGTAGCTAAATTTTTCATTCGTAAAGTGTTAGTAGATCATATGATAGAATAATGGGTCATTCCATTTGTCTTAAACAAAAGTTTAGAAAATGTTATCAAATATACATAAGTCCATCTATGTTGAGGTTAATTGAATATGATTCTAAAAATGGACTTATACATCATCTATCATACCCTTTAAAAAAATAAAACTATTTTCTACTAACCAGGGACTTCCTGTAGGCCAGAGGTTGGCGATAAAGGCATGTCGCACTTCAGTTGTGGGTTCGATTCCCGCAACCTTGTTTGACGCGCCACATTGTCGCCCGTACTACAGGTTGTCCATTGTCTAAAACTACAATATTATAACATTCTAGAAATAATATAAAAAAACGTTCTTTTCTTAAACAATATAATCTTATGTCAAACAAAATCCATTTCAAATATTTAGGTTTATTCGAAATACTTCTACCCAATATCATACTATAAAGACAATGATTACATGAAATGTCATCAACTATACATGTGAATACCATCATTTATCCCCTGTATATCGTAATATATGTCTTTTTGGTCACATTCCAAACATGTGAATACCTAAATAATGTATTCTCTTGAAACATGAATTACCATTAAATCTTTGTGAAAAAATTAATGCTATCAAAAGTCAACTCTTTCCACATACCAAAATCCCAAAATTTTTATATAATCCAACCCTGATATCACTTTGTCCTTATATGATCTCATTAATACTATCAATCATTTTATTATCTCATTATCAATTCATTATGCGCATATCATCTGCTTTCCAAAAATATCTGATTAACCTTTCAAGGATACTGGTACCATTCAACATATACTTTCAAATACATTAGAAAAAACAATAGTGTAACAATCCTAAGATGTTTATTTATTCCATAGTAACATTAAATTACCTATAAAACATAACTCTTGATAGACATACAATCATTCCACTACCTTATTAAACCATTGACTGGGATTAATCATTTTATTCCTCAACACATCTTTCATCTGATATATCATTTGTAGTCTATTCATCATCATCAACATAAATACTACCCATAGGACCATGGTGATTCTATTCATGAGATTTTCCCTTAGGGAACTTGTTTTCATTATTCCCGTATGTTCCACATTTAAAAAATTTAACCATTATTGATGTCTTAGCATTACCATAATCTTTGTTCAATGTGTTCAATGAAGCTTTTCTATTACATTTACAGGATTTGTATCCTTCTTTTCCACACCCAAATAATCTTCCAGTTCATTTGAAACATTCTCCCTGATGTCTCATACAACATGACTTACATGAGGGAAATTGAACATTATTTCCTCTATGATCATCATGAAACTCCATCTTTCTCTTATTATCTGACTCAAGAATCTTACCAAAGTTGAGATTATTGATCATATTATGAGATTTCTAATTAGTCATAATAACGATATGTGGACTTACAAATCTAATTTCATTTGGTTTCTCATGAAGAATATCATTCCACTGTCCATCATAATCTTCATTATCATGAATCTTCATGTTTCCAACCATTTTTCTAAAACCCAAAAAGAATAGTATGTTAGGAAAAAATAGTGCTAGGATAAAAACATAATAATGGGGGTGTACCTTCAATATATAACTTCTTAGATTTACTTCTAAGATCTTTACCATAATTCTAGGTCTAAAACCTATACTTATACTTAACCTTAGAGACATCCCTAGACATACCATAGAAATATCTCTAGAGATCTCACTAAAGTATTATCAATCTAGTTTCCAACGATTATCTAATCCTTCACTCGGATACCAACTATGGAGAACAAAAGCATGATGTACATGGACATTACATTACTTTTTTGTAATACATAATACATTATAGAAAAAAAATGCCCAATGACCGTATTAGATTAGTGTATTGGGAAAATCAGAACATAATCTTCTAATCATGGTGAATGATCTTCAACATCTCTATAAAGATCTTATCTTTTTTTTCTACCAAAAACCGTCCTTTATATCTTGGTGGAAAAGAATACAAAAAAATGGGGAGATCAATTGCTCATTAAGGGTAAGTATGGATAAAATAAAACAACCCATATACATTTGAACGTAAAAAACAAGAACATAAATTTATAACATCAAATTCTTGAGCAATGACATTAAACATTGTAGTACATAAGGCATGGATCAAGATGGAACATAAATCATGATAAACTATCAAGGGAATAAAACATTTAACTGTTTAAAATGATTAACCACGTGATATGATTTCCCTAGTAGCCAAGGCATTACTACCAAAACCATCATAATGGACACAGTCCATTACTAACTCGGGTTTACTTACTGTTCCAGCCCTGTATTACTGTACTGTATTTACTTGTCGTTACAGCCATGTCTATCTCATGAGATATTAATATTTACCCAATGCATTGGAGTGAGATATAGGTCCCACCCATCTCATAATTAAATCATTCTTACTTGTGCCACAAAATAAACATAAATCATTCATCATAACCCAAAAAAAATGGGTTTCATAAACATCATACCATAATAACATAATCCATATAAAACAAATGGATATCATTTCTTCATAAGAAGAATCAATCCATGTAAATAATAGAGACATTATACTTGAAACTTAATCATACTAAATAATGCCATCTTAGATGGAAAATAGTTTTGACAAAACACTTGAAATGAATTCTTGAGAAAAATATCCTTTCTTCTTCAAAATAATTTACTTTTCAAAAAATGCCATTAAATTTTAAAAGAAAATGTTTTTGTTGAAAATAATCATGAAATCTTCTAGAGTAACAGTCATGAAAATAAGTCATTTTGAAACCGTAAAAATCTGGTCATTCTATATAAGTTAAATAAAATTCTCCTCGTACTTTTAACAGAAAAGTAAAAAAGTACCATGTATGGTAAACAAAAGAAAAATTCATTCCATAAAACAAAGAAAAAGGCAAAGAGGGATAAAAATGAATTTAAAAATAAATGGAAGAACATTAAACACTTTATGAAAAACTTTTTTATCGGCATGGATGACAAATATAACCCCCGTAAATACTTACGTAATAGTAATCTCAGATAAAAATGAGATTGCAAAATTATCCCTTACCTTAGATCCAATATGCTTCGTATATATCCGAACTTCCTATATAAGATTTAAATAATGACATTGACTTGTAAAATAACCATATTCATTGTTCTGATATCATATATGGTTTACTTATGACTTTATATTACCCACTATTTCGTAAATTCCATGTTAAAGCAGCGTTTTGGGTAAAATCATTTCATTTATCAAACGCGTTTTGACTTTTTGTTCTTACTTATATCCTGATTTACTTAATTCAAGAATTTAAAACATGATATACATAAAATATATATTCATCATATAAATATATATGATAGATCAATAAACTAAATGAAATACACCATTCATGGAGACGGTAGGCCATACGTACGCATGAACGCTTTTATCGTTTCCTTATTGAATTGAGTGGAATTAAGTAAAAGAAACATATATGTACATAAATAATGTATCATTATTATGTAACATTTTATAAGGATTATTTATTATATATACTTTTTAATCATACTTGAATGGTTAATCATGGAAAATGAATCTCATCGCGTTCGTGGAGACGGTAGTCTGTACGTACGCATGAGTGATGATGTCATTCTTTTGATATTGAAATCATATGTAATTGGATGGTATATCATATATAAATAATCATAATAATGTTATATTTATATTTATATCATTAATACTCCTTAGTATACACATAAAAATGATGAAATGTTTGAAGAAGAAAGTACGCAATGACGTGGAGACGGTAAGCCATATGTACGCACAGGTGGTGAATTTTTCATTCAAAGGATGGATAAAATTACAAATATGGTTTCAAAATTTTTATAATAACATTTCAATGTATAGAATATACTAGAGATATTTTTTTAGAGTTGAAACAATAAAGAATGAGGAAGTGGATGAAGAACGAAACATGAAAGAATCGGTAGAAGATATTACCTCTTCTTAGATGTGCCTTTTTTAAACTTCCTCTTAGGGAACTAGGGTTGGTATTTTGAGAAGACCAGAAACTATATGATATTACTAGAGTTGTTGATAAGAGAAATTTTTAGGGGTTCATCAGAGCTTGAAGGCTTATAATTATGTAAAGAGGAGAGGCAGGAGGTGCCCTTTTATAAGGGAGGAGAGGGACACCTTATAAAAAACTTAAAATATTATTTTATAATAAATTCATATTCTGTTTATAATATCTTAAAAAGTATCTTATTTCTAGTATAGGGTAAGTGTGGGTCTAAATAATTTCAATTAATAGGTTTTAGAAAAGTTTAGGTTACCATTTTAACCATATCATTTAGATTTAACTCTAAGTTAAATAATTTATCTTTTACCGTGTCTTCTTGTATTATTACACTGTACGGTTAATAAATGTTCTATAAAAACCCCATAGAACACCATTTGGTTCATTAATGTCACATGTATTATTATATAAGTATTTTTTCCGAACCATATATTTTTGGGACCATTATATCAATAAATATTTTAATATTTGTTTCAAAAACTAATTTATGTCAATTTTGACACTATTTGTTATTTTGTTTTATCTAAATTCATTAAAGCAATATTATTTAAAAAAAAATTCATCTAACCAACCCTAATATGTTATATTAACCTATAAAATTACTTAAATTCATAAAATGTCTAAAATTATATTTATTTGGGTATTTATAATATCAATTATGTTAATATTTCACAAATAAGGTAATTGCTACATCATCATTGTGTCATAATTAAATTAAATTATTTAATGCCTAAAAAATATAAATAAAATACCATTATTTAGGAAATGATATTATATTTTTAATTAATATTTATAGTTGAATTTATCTTATGTATAGCCCTGTATTAAAAATGTTTTATTACATTACATTGTTTGTAACTCTTTTAAATCTTCTTTAAATAAAATAATAATAAATGTCCTAATCTAGTCCAAGTGGACCAAAAGGTTAATATTTATTCCAATGGTTTTTTGGTGGAATTATACTTATCCAATAGAATTAGGACATGTTTTAGCATAATAATAATATCATTTTTACATTATTTACCGTATTTACTTTTAACCGTGGTAAATAAAAGTAAAAAGTTACTATTCAAAAAAACTATTTTTATCTTATTGAACCACATTTTAAAACATGATATTAACTATGTCCCTAAGATTTTCAAAATTCTACTCACCGAAGCAGTAAAATTATGTTTTATGTAAATTTTAAAATTCCCCTCAGAGGTGGGTAAAAGAGGGTAAAAAGATCAATAAAATATTTATATATCTAATATTATTATAAAATGACTCCAATGAATTGCATTAAACTTATATTGGTCTTATGTATCTATTTTTTCCTAAATTAAATTTAAATAAAAATAAATGATTATTTAAATTAAAAGTCAGTTTTAACTAATAACATAGTGTTTTCAATATTCATCAAAAATTGAAATTTTTAGAATACTACCAAAAATTCACTCCAAGGTAATTTTGATATTCAAAATCCAAAAATGAAGTCCATTCTGAAAGATAAATTCTATAAAATTTCCAAAAGTGGTTATTACTATTTATAACGGCTAGTTTATATAATTTGTTAATAACATATCGTTTTTTGGTGAACCTCGACATTACGTACAATGCAAGATATCGAGGAAGGTTACTATTGCATAAAACGCAAACCAAGAATAGAGTTTTGTATACTACAAGCTAATATGGTGTTGCATATATCACAAGATAATCATTGTGTAGCATAGAAAAAAAGACATCAAATAAAATAATTCTCATAGAATATCGTGGTGTTACAACCATGATCCCTAATTAGACATTTTTGGGCAGAGGGTCTTCCATTCTTTTCCCTGTTGTACTCATTCATGCAATGTCAAAATATATTTCCCATGTTTTTTAGGATTTCATAAAAAGATATTATCTCTTAAGCTATAAATTAAATATTTAAATATGATATCTTTTCTATAGATGGGTACTCAGTTAAGAAATCATCTAAGGCATATCCATTCCTTAATTTCTTAGGGAAAAACTATATCTCGAACAGATACAGAATAATTACCCACTATGAGAGACATCCTATTAGCACAAGATGACTTAGGATAAATTTGAATGGGTGATTTAGAGAACCCAAGTGGAACTTTGGGTGATGAATATAGGGAATCATCTTGTGAACCAATATATTTATGCCATACAACCTATCTCAGTATATAAATTATGATACTCTACCTTGAGTATGGTTATACTAATATAAAAAAGGTTGTTTTGATTCCCAATATCATTCTTTTAGGCAAGGAAATATTCTAGTGATCATTTCAATGACAGCACATATAGAATGAGTGGATTTGCATGTATATTTGTAATCAAAACATGCAGAATGGTGATATATATCATTAATCCTTAAAACTAATCCTAACCATCATTATTCCATTGATATATGACCACCTTATTCAGTATTTTGGTTAATGGAAAATAGTTCCCTATAAGGTTGGACATGATACCTTATTTATCGGTGAATTTTACTTAATGTATTCTACACTATTTTTTGTTTTTTAAGAGGTTATATGACAAGTATAGATTTAGTTTTATTGGGATCAAATTTGATGAATGATGGAATAATACAATACAATGATATTTTCCTGAGGTTACCCTAAATTATTATTTCAAGGGGTTAAATTTTATATTGTTAAACCGAATATTGTTAAATATGGTGGTGAGGTTGGCTAGGTAGTTTGATAATTTATACTAATTAAGAACTACATCCTCAATGTAGCATTCAAAAAACTTCCCAAAGAAGGGTATGTAGTTGAGATACACGACATATTGTTATGTTGGAAAATTATTATTTAAGACAAAGAAAATTAGACAATAGAAGAATAATTATCGGTGGCATCTGAATTTTGTGGATTATTCATATTATGGGGAAATACTATATTTTTTGTACCCATAATATCCATCCACTATGGGAAGGGCTTGATAACTAGTCATTGCATCAATGAGGAGTTCAACGATCAGAACTGAGAAATCACCATTGGGATAATTCATGTTGTGATCTCATAAATCGATGAAAATCATGATTTTATCATTTTATTCATCAATGGTAAAATATTGGATATCCAATTTTGATATTAAATTTCTTGGATATAGTCATCCATGATGAGATTATCCACATTAGTCACAATTTATGAGGCATGAGATGGGTTTTTCCGTCTAGCTGCTGGTTTGTACCCCTGATGGTTTTCTTTCTATCCTAAGTGATGGGTAGCCAAATCAATACTGAGAAGATCCATCTCTATGTGGTACCAAGAAAACAAGTCCCTTTGATGATAAAAAAGTAATTATATACATCCTATTAATTGTGAGTCGTGGCTGCACTAATTAGAGTGGGTGGGGGATCTTCTTCTATACCCAGAGTTATCTCTCGATGTTCATCCATAGTTGTGGTTAATCCTTCCTAAAATGATGGAGGGGAATCCCTAATAACTTACACTTGTTCCCTTTTCACATGTTTTATTGAATTCACTTCTACTTTGGGTATGATTTTAATGGATGTTCCTCATAGAGAAAAGGGGATTCACTATTAGGACATCCAAAAGATGAGGCAATCATTCTAGGATGAATTAATGTTGATATTCATTTTTTTAGATCCATAGGAGAATGGAGGGACTGATATGAGACTCTTCACATTCTCTTCTTTCCATGATAACTTCCTCCAACCATTCTAATTGAATTGAGATTCGTTTGACCTCATGGTATGGAATGAAGATATTTTCATTCTAGTATTCATTAGTACTGATAGTGTTGATAATGTATTCAGTACCATCATGCTTGGATTTTCTAATTGAAATCATCGAATTCACTGAACGGGTTATTCAATTAAAATCCCCACCTTCTATTTGATTAATGGGAAGCATGAAATCTGCACTAAGCTACATTAAAGAGTTATATGGGATCATATACAGACCATTTGGGTCACTAATACAGGAAACAATAAAGGGTACAATTTATTTTTATCCCTTGTAGTTGAACACATTGGTTGATGTATTGGGACTCAAACTATTTTAATATGTCTTTATCACCATGAAATGTACCAATTTTAAAATTGATATATTATTTGATTCATTGGTGATATGATGATGGAATGAATACATGATGATGTAGACATGGTCTTCCAAGTAGGGTGTTGAAGGTTGCACCTTGTCTAACATCCATTAGCATTTAGTTGGAATGAAGATCAATGAACTATGTTTTGAGTGTGAATTTTCCAACAGGATATATGTCATTCTTATCATAACAATGTAATGTCAGAGTGGAGAGGGTTAAGTGAGATTTATTGAGACCTAATTGGTGAAGTGTTCAGATCATGATGATGTTAATTCATAAGCCTTTTTCAAAACATAATCATCAGATATCAATTCCATTGATCATTATAGCAATTTACAAAATCCTAAAATATCCTTTAAGCATGACCTCCTCAACCTAGTTTGTGAAATATTTGATCACAAGGAATTCTGTTGGATCACTTTTTTTGTGATGTACTTCAGCTTGAGCAACATCAGCTTTAAACTTCGGAGATATAAGTAAGACCACAATCAGTTATTCATGGATAAGTTTATATAGATATAGGTAATCCCTAATTGATAACTTCAAAATAACATGGGAATGTTTCTTCAAAACATCACACATATAGTCCAAAGGTATATGATTTCTAACATGGGGGTGTTTTTACACTTACACTTTGCGAGATGTTTTTCCTAATGTATAGTGAAGATCTATTATCAAAAGAGTCAAAATCTATTTAACTCATGGTGTATTAGGGTTAAAGGGTCTTTCTACATGATGAGGTTTTTTAGGTGATGACATCTACCTTAACAGATCATCCATGATGATTGTGACAGTGCAGATTGTATCATTCATGGTGGAAATCCCTTGTTCATACAAAGCTCACTAGAGAGATCATTCATGATTTTCAGAAATGTATACATCTCGGTTGGGGTATGTGTTTACTAGGGATATTTGGTATGATCCTATCATTTTTTTCTGATAGGATATAGCCATAATTTTGGGACTGTTGGAATGAAGTACGCTAATGTTATGGATAACAGCATCATGGGCCTGAGCCCATCTTCATGAATTTTATTCATACACTTTTGGTCATGTCTCTTTTTGGAGGACTAGTCTTTATAGTATTGAGCTACTTAATGAGCTATTTGTGCTATATATAAAGTGGATGGAGGCATATTGGGATGTCTCAACTATGTCTGGAGAACACAATTAATCAAGTTGATCATTTTTCTAACCATCCAGTCGCGACATTTATGTGCACTGAATAACGCATATTTTGTATGGATTTTATATATTGTCAACTGATTGTCATTTCTGGTCAATAGTGATCAATGAGATAATAATATCTCAATGTGAACATATTTACACATTTAATTGGAATGATATTTTAAGGTATTCTCAAGAAATATAAATATTTTAATTGATGATCCTGCTATGTGTTTGAACTATATTTTTTTCTAAATTGATTTTCATTAGTGGTCAATAATGATGAATGATATTAGAAAATATATGTGTGGTCAATATGATAAAGTAGTTACAATTTTAATGGATCATGGATGAAGCATTATTGTCTTGAAATTCCAGGAAACATGTGGATAGTTTAAATACATAGAGGCTCAAGGTGATGACTGGAGAATTTTTATATATTTATCTAAAGACATTAGATGTCATAGTTTCAAAAGTATCCAAGTATAATATGATTATGATTTTTTGATTTTCATTTCAATAATATCATAAGTTATTTTTAGAACATGTGACGCATGACTAATGATGGAGATGTGGAGAAAAGGATCTACCAATCCTATTCAGGATGTATTGGAAGGAAATAAATTTTAGAAAGAGTGGGAAGTTACAATAATTACCTTTGTAAATCTGAGAATTATATAGGTGATCAATCAATGTTAAAATATCATGACAGATGGGGTTCATGAGGAAAATAGTCGAGCAATTCTGGAATGATGTGAATTTTGGTAATAATATGGTTTAAACCATACCAAAATATCAATTTTTGTTTTCAAAATTCCACATGGTCATGAATTATTTCAGTTGGTGTTTTGAAAGAAAAATTTTAAAATGGTATCATTTTCCAATGTTTGATAATTTTTTGGCGTAAAAAATATAGAGGAAGAGGCTAGAATCTCAAAAGGTTGTTTTTGGGAATGATTCTTCATAAAATTTTAATGGAATGGTTTTTTAAAATGACAAGATGCGATTCATGATGATTTGGATCATCTTGAATGGTGATAGTAATCTTCATGATTATGGTATGTGGAGCATCACAATATTGATATGGTTTATTGGTGATCATACCAACAATGAAAAAAATTAATTGAGAATCATGAATGGAGGATTAGAAAAAAAAATTGTGATCCAAAAATGTGATCGAGGTGGTGGGGCATCACAAATGGGTGATACTATAAATATGAGGATACACCCATTTAATTTATGATTAAAATAATCAGTTAAAATTCGTAATTTCATTGATTTCACGGAGGTAGTGGCGATACACAAAGTTTGATTTTTATTTGAGCATGAGAATCATGAAAGGACTACTAATTTCATGAATTATTCCAATGATTCTATGTAATGGGTGATTTTTTATGATAGGATTTTCCATGTTGACTGAGTGAGCATCACGAAGTCAATTTGTTATGCGAAGGGATTTTTCAACAGGAAGGACGTGAGCTTCGCAAGTGAGATTCATGATAATTAATTTTGAATATCTGTTTTATGTGAAAAAATATTTCAAAGAGCATCAAATAATTTTTAGCAGGATAACCGATATTCCTTGAAGGAGAAATGTAGGGTACACATGATTCGTGTGTTCACCATCATTGTTCATAGTAAAGTAGATGATCTGAGTAAACTCAACTCATGTTAAATTCATAAATTTGTAGTGTTTAATGACAAATGGTTATATGAACTAGTTTTTTAGAATAATAAAGTCACTATGTTTTGAAATGTAAGACCATGTGTGTACCCAGTTGATAGACAACAGAAAGAGAATAGTAAACATACAAATAGTTTGTTTTTTATGAATCTCTATATGTGTACTTAAAATTCATATTTTCATAAGGAAGAAAAAATTAAACCAATGTTATAATGTGTTTGTTTTAAGTCTCAAAAAAAGGTAATGAGATACTTTCAACAAAATTTAACATTGTTCTGTGTCCAAGTGTAATAGTGTGTCCCAAAATAAAGATTGATTATTAATTTTGGAAGAATAATTGTAATGATATTCTATTGAACTAATATTCATATAGATATTAATTAGAAAATAGGATTTTGATTCTATCATTTTTGGATGAAGGTTATTGGGTGTAGTGGGTTTTTTACTAAAGAATAAATAAATATAAGGAAACTGTTATAAACTATTACACATGTTTGTGTGTCATATATCAAAGGGATATGTTGAAGTGACTAGAAAATTTGATATCAATTGACCTTTATTTATGTTAGGGTGAATTAATTTCAGTAGTCTACAATATTCAAATTATTTTGGCTATGGGAAGAAGAATATAGTGTAGCTATCAATTATTTTTGGTGGGAAGAGATTAGAGGAGATTCTTACATGATGTTGTGGAACTAAAAAACTGAAGAAGATGGTTGGGGAAAAATAAAGAAGAAATGTGACATCTGACATGACTCAATAGCGGAGGACAATCTAGTTGTTAAGAATCATATCAATAAGGGATGTATGTCTTGAGAGGGAGTACAAATATCCCACCAAGTGAAATAAAACACAAACTATTGGATTTTTTTTCATTATTCTACATGAGTGTAAGGGCATATTCTATTCCTTTTATATATATTCAATGAATTATTTTGTGGTGGTTGTGAGGACAGGATTAGTTGTAGATAATGTGATGGACCAACTACCATTGTTGAGTAGTGGACCTTTTAAAATACCCTTTCTTATCATTACTGATTCATATACACGCATGATACTTGAATATGAGAATAATAGAATAAAGATCTCAACATATCTAATATGTATAGGGTTAAAAATTTGAAATTGGATTTAAATTTACCCAAAATTGATTCATCGGCCCTCTTAGTGTTAGGAATATCCCAAACTAGTCCTCACAATATGTATCTAAAGGAAGGTTCACCTCTAGTAGATTCTGTATTGTGAATCTCCTCTTTTTATGACGTGAGTTTCTTTCCTAATTTTTTAACAAAGTGCATTTTTTATG
This sequence comes from Viscum album, assembly GCA_963277665.1. Lineage (NCBI taxonomy): Eukaryota > Viridiplantae > Streptophyta > Magnoliopsida > Santalales > Viscaceae > Viscum > Viscum album. The sequence continues at coordinate 414,628,429 of OY728132.1, forward strand.
TAGATTTAGAAACCTATTAGAAAAAATCTATATTTACTAAGACCAAGATGAAAATTAAATATAAAGGTAAGATATATATGATGAATAATAACCTCTAATCTAAAAAATATGATATATTAGTTTCTATATGATTTTCTTACAATGAAGAGATACTAGGAATGCAATGTAATAATAGTGTGGATAAAATTTCAACCAAGAATATTAAAAAAATCACTATCTAGTAATCATGAAGTATTTGTTAGAACATCAGAAAACACTCAAAAAAATGAAAATTGTAGCACAAGTGGTGATGTTGATCATTCTACAACCTCTCAAAAAGTATCAGTTGACAAATTTAGAGTTATTTTTCCTGATATTCTTGAATAATGTGCCTCTATTATTTTCATATTCTTCTAATTTATGTAGGCAGAGATCACCTATCTGGAAAGAGAGACTATCAATTCAGATATGAGCATTCATATAAAAATTATTTAGTGTATAAATCTCTCTAGACAGGTTGGAACATTTGATGAAACAAAGAAGAAATTGTTAATAGGATCCCCAAAATGGATAAACAACTAAAGGATAAATAAATAATCAGAAATAATCTAGAAGAAAATATCCATGAACATGAAGAGAAAATGAAATTTAACACTGATGTATTGGGTTTACAATCCAAAGAAATATTCATGTAGATCAAGGAACATTATTCATTTATTTAAAAAAATGTTAAGTTGAATGATGATAATGTTGAATGAATTAAGATGAGTAGTGATAAGAAGATTATTTTTATTTAAAATCCAAAAATCATCCTCATAGTTCAAAGTCTAAAATTTGAATTTCAGTTGGCCAATCTGGATAAGAAACAAATTGAGTCTTCAAAGAAGAATGAAACAACTTCTACTAGTACTAAAAGTTAATTAGAGGATTATATGCTTTAAAAACCTAAAAAATGTGATATGAATATCATGAGTTGTCCCAATTATCTATCACAAGAAGCTGAGAAGAATTAGGTACAAACAATATCATAATTTTTAGATGTTTCTAAACTTGTCATGATGAAGAACAAAGTTTGTAAAACAAAATCTGAAAAAGAAATATGAGTAATGGTGAGAAGAAGACAACAACCATGACTAGGATTGATAATAAAAAAAATGTTTCAGTTGATTCCCAATATAATGAAAAAAATAATTATGAAAAAACAATAATATAATAAAAGAAATTCCTTGAAATCATGACTTGTGGTAAAATTTTGGTGCTGTAATAGTTTTGGGCACTATGAATTAAAGTGTCTATACAATCCTCAACATGTTAAAGCACAATGGGAACCTATCTCAAGGGGGAGAAATCTAGAGAAAAAGATAAAACATCCACAGGTCCAAAATCATCATTATATGGAAAACATATTTTGAATTCTTGATTACACCTATTCTGTTTTCATTGGTAGTGGTCACAAGGTTGGTACATTTTCATCTCAACATGTATCTGAAACTGATAAAGAAAGAAGGATAGAAAATTTAAATTGGAATGAAGAATAATCCTAGAGATGTTATTAGATTAATTTTGTGATAATAAATCCTCTTACATAGGTATCAATAAAATATGACGATAAGGCCATCGATTCAAAATCCAAGAATTAGAATGGTAGTGCATCAAAAATAATTATTAATAGGGATGAAATTCATAATTTTCATTTTTTTAAAACCAAACCTTATTCCATAGTTTCTAATAATTTTATAGTTATCTCGCCTAATAATTAGGGATGAATGGGAAAAATAGAAGATGATAATGATAAAGATAATGAAAAATGGAAATAAAATATTCCACATGATGAAGATAAAAGTACTTGAGGCTATGTTAATGTAATACCCCAACCCCAGTTACCTAGAGTCGGTGCATTATTAAATAACATTGGCATGATCACAAGAAAGATCAAATCTCGAAAGACTTATTGGTTTAGTATCCTTGAAAACACTAGATATATTCATAAGTCTTACATTACATCATAAATTGAAAAACTACTACAACAACATATTGTCTCCATATTCCACACTCATATCCCCACATAATATCCCTGCAGGTCATTCATAAATTACTTCATCACTTCCTGGGAAAAAAATAAAACATAGAAAATGGGTTATCTCAAATGCCCAGTAAGGATAAAAATATAGCGGAAACTTTCAAAAATAAGCATAAACATTTAAGGCAATGTATAACTAAAACAATAGCCTTTTAAACTTGAACATCAGCATAGTATGGAAAAAGTAAAATGAAATAATTCCATTTACTTATTCACATGGATATTATAATAATCGAATAATCACATGCAATGTCAATAACCACTTTCATAATGATGGAATGCATAATGGCAGACTATCATAACCACATACCCAAGGCCTCGTTCTAAGACTACAAATAAGATTTTTCCAAGGCCTTGTGCCAAGGCACTAGTTTGTTTCATGAGACCTACCGATGCATCGAGGAGCTATAGCGGGCTCCACCCGTCACATATTAATTCCAATGCATTCCCATATGAAAATTTTTAAACATAACATAAACATTCGTATTAAAACTATCATACGAAATGTCAATAATTTCACCATAAACCATGAATGGTATAAAAATAACACATCCACAGTAAAACATATAAAAAACCTTCAATACAATAAAAAAATATTGTATCATAATAAATCAACTTCAAATAAGCTTAAAATCCATCAAAGGATGTTGACATAGATGAAAATCATAACTATTTGAGAGAAATATCTTTTTCTCAAAATCATTGAAATGTCACACATTTATAAAGGAAGTAATTTAAAAGAGGATTTTGATTCCAAGTGTCCCATACCACTTTGAAACTTTTGAAAAGAAATATCATTTGAAAACATTCATATTCATATAATCAAATCCTTAAAATCATTTTGAAAACATGGACATTAATTAAAAATATTAAAACGATAAATATTTAAAACATTTAAAATTATGATCTTGATAAAGAGTACCTTTCACAAATTATTAAAATATTCATTTTTGAAATCATTTAAAAGTCACATAATTATAAAATAAAACATTTACTTTGAAAATATTTTTATAAGTTTATAAGGGAAGCTTTGACGATTTTATAACGGCGGTAAATAGCCGCACCCGCCGTATAAGTTAAAAAAAAATTCGTACCTTAAATTTGTCGAAAGGTAAAAAGTGCCTTGTTTGGAAAACAATGGAAAGATTCCTTTAAAACACACAAGGGTATAAATTACTTTAACCCATATTATTTTTAAATAGTAAAAAAAATTTGAAATACATTTCGAAGAAACATTGATGTGGATGATAAAGAGATCCCAGTAGATAATTGTGTATAAACAACCTCGGATAATGAACAGATTGTGAAATAAACCCTTACCATGTACTTTTAATTGTTTGGGGTAGGTTAAACTCCTGTATAATGGTGAAATAATTGTTATTAAATTATACAAGAATCATATACATTAATATGATATAATATATGATCTTTTAACATTGATTTGTTAATAATATCTTAGTATTATCGTTGTTCCGGGTGTTAACTTACTCATTTTCTTTTATATGTTTTGTTACGTATGAAATGTTTGTCATTGATAGGTTGTATATTATTCATATACATAATGATATCATTTCCTTAAAAATTATTTTTATTTTATCAAATGATAATTATATTTGAATGGATATGATGGAGAATGAATCTCAACGCATTCGTGGAGACGGTAGTCCGTACGTAGGCACGAGTGACAATATCATTCTTTTGATATTAAAAAAAATATATATATGGATGTTATATCATATATAAAGAATAATTAACATGTTATATTTATTATTTACATGAGTTACACATCATTATTATGCCCTTCCAAATAATAATATATTGAATAACAATTACACCACGACGTGGAGACGGTAAGCCGTATGTACGCACGTATGGGGACATGTTATTCAAAGGGTGGATAGAATACTGAATATGGTTGTAACATATTAATAATAACATCACAGTATGTATATGATACTGGATTTATTATTTTAGAATGGTAAAAACAAAGGAAGAAGAAGTGGAAGAAGAAAGGAACTTGGAAAAGGGTGGTGAAATCATTACATCTTCATCGGGTTCTTCCTTTTGATTTGATCAAAAGAGCTCCTTATGTTGTCTTTATGATCAAACTAAGGCCTCTATGTTGTAGTGATGGACGTTGGGAGAGTATTTGGGAAGAGTTTTTCCAAACCAAAAGGCTTTGAAGGTGTGAAGAAATGAGAAGGAAGAGTGCCCTTTTATAAGAGGGGTGAGGGGAACCTTTGGAAATGCTAGAAATATTAATTTATAATAAATTCATATTCAGTTTCTAATGTCTCAAAAGTCGATTATTTAAATTTTAAGGTGGTTATGGGTCTAAAACAACTCAACCAATAGAATTTAGACAGGTTTGGATCATTATAATAACCATATCTTTAAGTATTAACTCTTAGTTAATTAGTTTCACTTTTACAATGTCTCTTTGTATTTTTATATAATATGGTTAATAAACATACTATATACATCCAAGAGACCCCAAAGTGGTCCATTAATGATACAAATATCATGATATAAGTCTCTTGGCCGAACCTTAGATTTCTAAGAATTTGATATCAATTAATAATATAATATTTGTTTTAAAAACTCTTTTATGTCAATTTTGACACTATTCAATTCTTGATTTTTGTGAAACTCATAACATAATGATTACTTAGAAAAATTATAATTAAATCAATCCTAACATGTCATATTAACCTATAAAATTATTTTAGTTCATAAAAAGTTTAAAACAATATTTATTTGGGTATTTATAATATCAATTATTGTAATTGTTCATTAATTAGGTAATTACTGCATCATCATTGTGTCATATATAAATTAAATTATTTAATGTCTAAAAATTAGAAATAAAATCTCATTATTTAGGAAATCTTTATATCTTTCTAATGAATATTTATAGTCGAAAATCCAACATATATAACCCTATGTAAAAATTGTGTTTTTAAAAGATATATGCTTTTTTCATTTTTGTATTCATTTTATCTTAATTAAAATATAGTGTCCCTATCACCTACAAGTGGCTCCATGGGGTCCCAAAATCGACCCAAAGATGCCCATGTTCGGACATGTATCAACCAATAAGGTTTGGACATGTTTTTGGGTAAATATTTATTATTATAATATTATTTTTTAACCCTTATTTACCGGATTTACCCTTTAACCATGGTAAATAAGATATTTACCGCAGTAATTACTCAAAATGTCTAAAAATAAAAGTTACCTATTTACACAATTTGAACATCCTGATTCCGAATATGGAATCAATTTTTTAAAATTCAAAACACAGAATTGGCATAAATTAATTTAAAGTTAATTCCCATTGTTAAAACAAAAAGCGTGTTTTTAAGAGATAATAACTATCAAAAGATTGACAATTGTTTATGTTCGGTTTAATTGTAAAATTACGTACAATGACCAAAATTATATTAAATGGTAAAAATATATTCTAAATATACTTTAAAACAACTCAAATTCATAATTTATTGATATAAATTATTTCGATTAAAAAAGTTGTTTTTAAATAAAATTTTGTAATTTTCACTATTCATCAAAATATAAGTGTTATTCGAAAAGTTCCAAAATTTCACCCTAGGATAAATTCAATATTACAAATCCAAAAATGAAGTCTATTTGGAAATATAAAATATATATAATTTCAAAAAGTAGATATTACTATTCATAACAGCTAGTTTGGTTGGTTGTGGTGTATTAGAACTCGGTGTTGCATACAACACACGCTATCACATTATTCAAAGAGAAGCGTACCGTAGAAGCGTGGGGTGTTACATTTTATATTTTTGATGTCCCCATTTAGTAAAAATGTTTAAAATATTGTATTTAAAAAGGGATGACTATTAAAATTTGGTAAAAGTGCAATACTGAAAATGAATTTGTTCTTACATTATGTCTAAGAAACTGATAATATGGATTCTAAAATTATAAGGATTATATAAAGTTCAAAATTTAGTTAAAACTATTCATACCATCTATTGAACGGCTTGTTTGGTATGTCATGGTGCACTTGAACCCGGTGTTTCATGTTGTGCCAGTTATTGAATTATTTTGAAGAAATAACACACTATGAAATCTTGGGGTGTTACATTCTCCCCTCCTTCAATAAATTACGTCCTTGCAATTTGAAATTGTTCTTTGAAAATAAAAGGTTGAAAATAGAAAATATATCTGTGGGAAAACCCACATCGGAAATTGGTTTACTACAATTTAGTCTTAATATGAGGAAAGAGAAATGAAACGGTCACCACCAAATTATGATCTCGATTAGGAGAACATTCGTGGCAATTAGAGACATATAATTGGAGGGAAAACGTAAACATTTATAGGTAGTGATTGAGGTCATCAATCAAAAACAAGTGTATAATTGAGGTCTTTATATTCATCAATCTATGATTATTTGAAACACCATCAGTTCAACAAAACATAGGTTATTATGATAACACATTTTTGACGTTTTAAAATATCTTAGTTGAAATCCCACATCAAAAAATGAATTAATGAGGCGTCTATTTAAAATAAAGAGGGGAATCTATGAAGATTACCGAAAATAATACATACTAGGGTTCCATGTAGGAAAATATGGATATTGAAGAGAAATCTAACCATCAATTATCTGATGGAGACTGGTAGAAAACATGGCTATGAAAAGGCCAAAAATCCCAAAGCCATAAATTAGTGATGATTTAAGGTACCATCTTGGACAACATTTTTGTTCAATGTTCCTTTTCATAACGTTGAGGAATTTATTTATGAGATTGGCTAAGATCATAAGGAGATATAATTAAATTATAATTAGTGTTTTATCCATTAATATATTTCTACCACAAACTCATCGTTCACTCTAAAAGATAATAGAATGTAAAAAAATTCTATTTATACTATACGTACAGGGTTCCAAAAAAATGAATTTATAATTCATCTAACAGATCTTTTAAAAAAAACTACATTATTTAATCGAGGAAATCTCGTGGGATAGTGGTAGGTGATACACCCTTGTCGCCCTTCAGTTACGGGTTCAAGTCTCGAGGCCTTGCGGGTCGCGACGGGTTGGTACCCGACCTCCGGGTTGTCCTTTTATGGAAATCAAAAATTAATCTCAAACTAGTATTTATCCAAAATACTTCTGTACAAACTCACAGTACAACATTTATAAGGAAGGTAAACATAATGTAGATCGTTTTTACGTCGTAATAGCATATTAATACCTTCATCATGTATTCTTTTAAAACAATGAAACATCCTTAATTACCATAATATTTTTTGATTACATTCATGCTCCCTTATTCCATATAGAATGATGGATATACTTCATCAATCCAAAAATGTTTTAAACCCCAACAATGATGGAATATACAAATCATTAATCAGCTTCAAGTTAGTCAAGAATATCCAATATAATTTATCCAAATCAATCATGTATTATTCTAAAATCACTACCTCGGTATCAGAACCATATTATGGTTTATCTTTCTCTCAACCATATATTTACCAAAAATTTAACTTGCTACTGAGTCACTTTTATTTGTTCCACACAATCTCAAGTCCTTAATGAAATAGTACTGTAGTACAATCCTTATATACTCCATAATTATTATAACAAGTACATTGTTGATACAACACTCAAATGACATAATCAACATAAGAACTATAATCATTCCTCTTCATCTATGGTAGTATCATATCTTGATTATTATCCAATACCATCATTTATGGCATAGTCTGATTACTGGGACATAGGTTTTCGTAGTGTCCAAACTCCTTGCAAATGAATCATTGTACATTTGAAACCATTTTCTTACACTTGCAGTCACGCACATTGTGCCCTTTTCCTCCACACATATAACAAACTCCCATTCCTTTCAGGAAAGTTCCATGGTGTTTCTTTCCACATTTATCACATATGGGAAAATTCTCCTTTTCCCTCTTCCTTTTATCCATCTTTATCTCTTCCATAATTTTCTTCTCTTGCTTCCCTTCAAAGCCATAGGACTCAGTAAACTCTTTACTTATCTTATCAACACATGATATTATTTCTTAATATGATGATAATACAAGAGAGACTATTTCTATTATAAATTCTGTCATAAGACCATGAAATATATGATCCATCTTTCTCTTTGTATCATGTGCATTGTTGGAGTTCTCATTCCTTCTACTGGGCGCCATTTCTAAACAATGTCATACACTAGATTAGTTTATGAATAACAATACCTAATCCCAAACATGTAAAACACATAACATAAATAAAATAGTTTATGGATATAATTCATAATCATAAAAATGTTTTCTTTGAGGATGTATATACTCATAAACCCTTCATAATGATTTGTAATGAAAATGAGAGTTACCCTAAGAATATCCCCTAGGAGTGTCATAACAAAGAGTGCAGCAAGGCCCGTTGTCATGCACCAGTTCCCGTTCGAGTCTAGCTCAAAGAGGTGTTTTCGGGTTTTACCCCTAGGTACATCTGTGCCAGAGCCGCCTCTACCTGCTCGTATCAAGACAGGGATGTATTGCTCGGAAAACTCACAATATATCTACAATAACAAAATTCTAGGAAGTTCTTCTATACTAATCCTTAAAGTTCATCTTAGGTCTACATGCTCTAATCAGAGTTTATCTAAATCTTGCTTCCAAGGTTTCTACTAAACTCTTTCTGATACCAACTGTAACGCCCCGACCCCAGTTACCTAGATTCGGTGCATTATTACATAACATTGGAATGATCACAAGAAATATCAAATCTCGAAAGACTGATTGGTTTAGTAGCCTTGGAAACACTAGATATATTCATAAGTCTTACATTACATCATAAAGTGAAAAACTACTACAACAACATATTGTCTCCATATTCCACACTCATATCCCCACATAATATCCCTGCAGGTGATTCATAATTTACTTCTTCACTTCCTGGAAAAAAAATAAAACATTGAAAAGGGGTGAGCTCAAATGCCCATTAAGGATAATAATTTAGAAGAAACTTTAAAAAATAAGCATAAACATTTAAGGCAATATATAACTAAAACAAAAGCCTTTTAAACTTGAACTTCAACGTAGTATGGTAAAAGTAAAATGAAATAATGCCATTTACTTATTCACATGGATATTCTACTAATCGAATAATCACATGCAATATCAATAACCGATTTCATAATGATATAATGCATAATGCCAGACAATCATAACCACATAGCCAAGGCCTCGTGCCAAGACTACAAATATGATTTTTCCCAGGCCTCGTGCCAAGACAGTAGTTTGTCTCATGAGAACTACCGATGCATCGAGGAGCTATAGCAGGCTCCACCCATCACATATTAATTCCAATTCATTACCATATGAAAAGGTTTAAACATAACATAAACATTCGTATTAAAACTAGCATACGAAATGTCAATACTTTCACCATAAAACATGAATAGTATAAAAATAACACATCCACAATAAAACATATCACAAAACATTCAATACAATACAAAAGTTTGTATCATAATAAATCAACTTCAAATAAACTTAAAAACTCTCAATGGATGTTTACATAGATGAAAATCAAAACTATTTGAGAGAAATATCTCTTTTCTCGAAATCATTGAAAAGTCACACATTTATAAAGGAAGTAATTTAAAAGAGGTTTTTGAATCAAAGTGTCCCATACCACTTTTAAACTTTTGAAAATAAATATCAATTAAAAAAATTCATGTCCATATAAATAAATCCTTAAAATCATTTTGAAAACATGGACATTAATTAAAAATATTTAGAAAGATAAATCTTTAAAAAATTTAAAATTATGATCTTGATAAAGAGTACCATTCACAAATTCTTAATATATTCATTTTTGAAATCATTTAAAAGTAACATAATTATAAAATAAAACATTTACTTTGAAAATATTCTTATAAGCTTCTATGGGAAGCTTTGACGATTTTATAACGGCGGTAAATAGCCGCACCTGCCGTATAAGTTAAAAAAACATTCTTACCTAAAATTTGTCGAAAGGTAAAAAGTGCCTTGTTTGGAAAACAACAGAAAGATTCCTTTAAAAACACATAAGGGTATAAATGACTTTAACTCATATTCTTTGTAAATAGTAAAAATGTTTTGAAATACATTTCGAAGAAACATGGATGTGGATGATAAAGAGATCCCAGTAGATAATTGCGTATAACCAACCTCGGATAATGAAGAGATTGTGAAATAAACCCTTACCTTGTACTTTTACTTGGTTGGGGTAGGTTAAACTCTTGTATAATGGTGAAATAATTGGTATTAAATTATACAATAATCATATACATTAATATGATATCATATATGATCTTTTAACATTGATTTGTTAATAATATCTTAGTATTATCGTTGTTTCGGGTGTTAACATACTCGTTTTCTTTTATATGTTTTGTTACGTACGCCATGTCTGTCATGGATAAGTTGTATATTATTCATATACATAATTATATCAAGTCTTTAAAAATTATATTTAAATTATCAAATGATAATTATATTTGAATGGATATGATGGAGAATGAATCTCATCGCGTTCATGGAGACGGTAGTCTCTACGTACGCACGAGTGACAATTTCATTCTTTTGATATTAAAATAATATATAAATGGATGGTATATCATATATACAGAATCATTAACATGTTATATTTATTATTTACATGAGTTACACATCATTATTATAACCATCCAAATAATAATATATTGAATAACAATTACACCACGACGTGGAGACGGTAAGCCGTACGTACGCACGTATGGTGACATGTTATTCAAATGGTGGATAGAATACTGAATATGGTTGTAACATATTTATAATAACATCACAGAATGTATATGATACTAGAGTTATTATTTTATAATGGTGAAAACAAAGGAAGAAGAAGTGGAAGAAGAAAGGAACCTGGAAAATGGTGGTGAAATCATTACCTCTTCTTCAGGTTCTTCATTTTTATTTGATCAAAAGGGCTCCTTAGGATGGATTTCCGATAAATATAAGGCCTATAGGTTGTAGTGAGGGATGTTTGGAGAGTATTTGGGTAGATTTTGGCTGATCTAAAAGGCTTTGAAGGTGTGATGAGATGAGAAGGAAGAGTGCCCTTTTATAAGAGGGGTGAGGGGTACCTTTGGAAAATCTAGAAATATTAATTTATAATAAATTTATATTCTATTTATAATGGATCCAAAGTTTATTATTTAAATATTAAGGTGGGGATAGGTCGAACAAAACTCATCTAATAGAATTTAGACAGGTTTCGATCATTATATTAACCTTATCTTCAAGTATTAACTCTTAGTTAATTAGCTTCACTTTTACAATGTCTCATTGTATTTTTATATAATATGGTTAATAAACATACTATATACATACAAAGACCCCCAAGTGGTCCATTAATGATACACCTATCATGATATAAGTCTCTTGGTCGATCCTTAGATTTTTAGGAATTTAATATCAATTAATAATATAATATTTGTTTTAAAAACTCTTTTATGTCAATTTTGACACTATTCAATAGTTGATTTTTTTGAAACTCATAACAGAATTATTACCTCGAAAAAATTAAATTAAATCAAGAATAACATGTAATATTAACCTATAAAATTAGTTTAGTTCATAAAAAGTCTCAAATTATATTTATTTGGATATTTATAATGTCAATTATTCTATTTGTTCATTAATTAGGTAATTACTGCATCATCATTGTGTCATATATAAATTAAATTATTTAATGTCTAAAAATTATAAATAAAATATCATTATGTAGGAAATAGTTTTAGCTTTCTAATAAATTTTTATAGTTGAAACTCCAAAATATATAACCATATGTAAAAATTGTTTTTCTAAAAGATATATGCTTGTGTCATTTTTTTATTCATTTTAACTTAATTAAAATAAAGTGACCCTATCACCTACAAGTGGCTCCATGGGGTCCCAAAATCGACCCAAAGATGCCCATGGTTGGACATGTATCAACCAATAAGGTTAGGACACGTTTTAGTGTAATTTTTTATTATTATAATATTATTTTTTAACCTTTATTTACCGGATTTACTTTTTAACCATGGTAAATAAAATATTTACCGCAGTAATTATTCAAAATGTCTAAAAATAAAATTTACCTATTTACACAATTTGAACATCCGGATTCCAAATATGGAATCCATTTTTCCAAATTCAAAACACAGAAGTGGCAGAAATTAATTTAAAATTTATTCCCGTTGTTAAAAAAAATCGTGTTTTTAAGAGATAATAACTATCAAAAGATTGACACTTGTTTATGTTTATTTTACTTGTAAAATTATGTACAATGACCAAAATAATATTAAATTGTAAAAATATATTCTAAATATACTTTTAAACCACTCAAATTCTTAATTTATCAATATAAATTATTTCGATTAAAAAGTTGTTTTTAATTAAAATTTAGTAATTTTCACATTTCATCAAAATATAAGTGTTATATGAAAAGTTACAAAATTTCACCCTAGGATAAATTCGATATTCCAAATCCAAAAATGATGTCTATTTTGAAATATAAAATATATATAATTTCAAAAAGAAGGTATTACTATTCATAACGGCTAGTTTGATTGGTTGTGGTGTGTTAGAACTCGGTGTTACGTACAACACACGCTATCACATTATTCAAAGAGAAGTGTACCGTAGAAGCGTGGGGTGATACATTTTAAATTTTTGATGTCCAAATTTACTCAAAAAGTTTAAAATATTTTATTTAAAAAGGGTTCACTATTAAAAGTTGGTAAAAGTACAATACTGAAAATGAATTTATTCTTACATTATGTCTAGGAAACTGATAATATGGATTCTAAAAATATAAGGATTATATAAAGATTAAAATTTATTTAATACTATTAATAACCTCTTTTGAACGGCTTGTTTGGTAAGTCATGGTGCGCTTGAACACGGTGTTGCGTGTACTGCCATTTATTGAATTATTTTGATGAAATAACACACTATGAAATCTTGGGGTGTTATAGTTAAGGAATGGAAACTCTTTATTAATGATTTTCTTGTTGTGAGATGCAAGAAATCTTGTCACAATTTAAAAGTATATCTAACCAAGACACCAGAGCATGAATCTATCCTAAAAGGGAGTTTTAATGTGTCAACCATGAAGGATGTTAAGAATAAAAATTTTCCTCAAAATTTATTAGGGGATGTATGTAGATCTATATTTCCATGACATAAATTTGAATAGATACTTAGATGTGCAAGAATAAAGACTAGAGAAAATATGGAAACATGTTTGAGAAGATAATCTCAATTATACAATTCATATTAATGATGTAAAAAGGATAAAATTTATTCCATTTAATTTTTGGGTATTTTATTTGAGATTATGATGCATGATATTATAGGTGAATCATGATATCAGGGGGAGAACCTAAGAATTAGCGAGAGATACTAATTATTGATTGAAAATATAAATAATATACAATCTGTGAGTGATTAATCCATTGATACTTTAATAATCATATGAAAAATATTTTTTGGTGATGATGTCAAAGAATTTGATTTTATATTTTGGATAGCCAGGATAAAGAAGATTCCCACTTGGTTTGATCCTATTTATTGACATTCTAATGAAAAAATATTCTAGATGACTATCCATGATGTAGATTTCAATGTTAACAAATATATACTATCACAATGTGAAGACCCAATTTAGTGTATTATCTATACTATAATTTCTTGAAATTAATACTCGAAGAGATCAACCGTTATAAAGATAATGATAAATGCTTATCTGGAGAGTGTAAAAAATAAATAAGCTTCCAGTATTATTATTCCAATTAGTATCAAATCTAAATATTCTAGGAATTTCATTAACATCATGAAGCCTTGTTGTCTTGATATTCCAAGAAAATGTGGATAGTTTAAATACATTGAGGTTCAAGGTGATGAATGGATAATTTTTAGGTATTTATCTAAGGACATTAGATGTCATAGTTTCAAAAGTATCCATGTATAATATGATTATGATTTTATGATTCCCATTTCAATAATATCATTAGTTATTTTTAGAACTTGTGATGTATGACTAATGATGGAAATGTGAAGAAAAGGATCTACCCATCCTATTCAAGATGGATTGTAAGGAAAGCTATTTTAGTAAGAGAGGGATGTTACAATAATTACTTTTGTTAATCTGAGAATTCTATAGGTGATCAATCAATGTTAAAATATCATGACAGATGGGGTTCATGATGGAATCAGTCGTGCAATTCTGGAATGAAGTGAATTTTTGTATGAAGATGGTTGAAACCTTAACAACATATCAATTTATGTTTTCAAAATTCACCATGGTCATGAATTATTTCTGTTGGTGTTTTGAAAGAATAATTTTAAAATGGTATCATTTTCCAGTGTTTGATAATTTTTTGGCATAAAAAATATAGAGGAAGAGGCTAGATTCTCAAAAGGTTTTTTTCGGAATGATTCTTCATAAAATTTTAATGGAATGGTTTTTTATAATGACGTGATGGGATTCACGAAGATTAGGATCATCATTAATGGTGATAGTAACCTTCATATTTATGATGTGTGGAGCTTCACAATATTGATATGGTTTGTTTGTGATCATACCAACAATGAAAATTATTAAATAGGAATTATGAATGGAGGATCACCAAAAATTTATTTTTGAGTGATCCAAAAAATGTGATGGAGGTGGTGGGGCATCACGAATGGGTGATACTATAAATATGAGGCTACACCCATTTAATTTATGATTAAAATAATCAGGCAAAATTACCAATTTCATTGATTTCACAGAGGTAGTGGCGATACACATAGTTGGATTTTTATGTAAATTAAGAATTATGAAAGGACTACTAATCTCATGAATAATTCAATTGATTATATGTAATGATTTATTTTTGTTGATAAGATATTCCATGTTGACTGAGTGAGCATCACAAAGTCAATTTGTTATGCGAAGGCATTTTTCTTCCGGAAGGATGTGAGCTTTGCAAGTGAGCGTCATTATCCTTAGTTTTGAATAACTGTTTTATGTGAATAGATCATTCAAAGGGCATAAAATAATTTTTAAGAGGATAATGGATATTCCTCAAAGAAGAAATGTAGGATACACATGATTGGTGTTTTCACCATCATTGTGCATAGTAAAGTAGATGATCCGAGTAAACTCGACTCATTTTAAATTCATAAATTTGTAGTGTTTAATAATGAATGGTTATATAAACTAGTTTCTTACAATAATAAATTCACTATGTCCTAAAAAGAAAAACCATGTGTGTACCTAGTTGATAGACAACAGAAAGAGAATAGTAAACATAAAAATAGTTCATTTTTTATGAAGCTTCATATGTGTACTTGAATTCTTATTTTCATAAGGAAGAAAAATTTAAACCAATGTGATCATGTGTTTGTATTAAGTCTCAAAAAAAGGGAATGAGAAAGTTTCAAAAAAATTTAACATTATTCTATGTCCATGTGTAATAGAGTGTCCCAACATAAAGATTGATTTTTAATTTGGGAAGATTAACTGTAATGATATTTTATTGAACTAGTATTCATTTATATAATAATAAGACTATAGTTTTTTGATTCTATCATTTTTAGATGAAGGTTATTGGGTGTAGTTAGTTTTTTACTAATGAATAAATATTGATAAGGAAACTGTTATAATCTATTGCACATGTTTTGTGTCATATATCAAAGGGAAAAGTGGAAGTGACTAGAAAATTCGATATCAATTGACCTTCATTTGTGTTAGGGTGAATTAATTTCATCAGTCTAAAATATTCATATTATTGTGGCTGAGGGGAGAATAATATATTATAGCTATCAAGTATATTTGGTGGGATGAGAGTAGAGGAGATTCATACATGATGTTGGGAAACTAACAAATTGAAGAAGATAGTTGTTGAAAAATAAAGCAGAAATGTGACATCTGACATAAATCAATAGCATTGGACACTCTATTTGTTGCAAATCTTATCAATAAGGGAAGTATGTCTTGAGTGGGTGTATAAATATCCCACCAAGTGCAATAAAACACAAACAATTGGAATTTTTTCATAGTACTACATGAGTGTAAGGGCATATTCTTGTCTTTTTATATATGTTCAGTGAATTTTTTTATTGTGGTTGTGTGGTCAAGATTAGTTCTTGATCATGTGATGGACCAACTACATTGTTGAGTAGTGGACCTTTTAAAATACCTTGTATTATAATTACTAATTAATATACATGCATGATACATGGATATGAGAATAATAGAATCAAGATCTCAACATATCTAATAGGTATAGGGTTAAAAAGTTGAAATTGGATTTAAAATTACCCAACATTGATTCATTGGCCCTCTTAGTGGTTGGAATATCCCAAACTGGTCCTCACAATAAGTATATAAAGCAAGGTTCACCTCTGGTATATTCTGTATAGTGAATCACATCTCTTTTTATGACTTTAGTTTCTTTCCTAATTTTATAATAAAGTGCAATTTTTGGGAAGATTTAGGAACCTATGAGTATAAGTATATATTTTCTAAGACCATGATGAAAAGGAAATATAAAGGTAAGATATATTTGATGAATAATAACCTATTATCTTAAAAAGAGGATATATTAGTTTCTATATGATTTTCATATAATGAAGACATACCAGGAATGTAATGTAATAATAGTGTGGATAAAATTTCAACCATGAATATTAAAGAAAATCACCATCTAGTAATCCTGAAGTATTTGTTATAACATCATTAAACATTCAAAAAAATGAAAATTGTAGCACAACTGGTGATTTTGATCGTTCTATAACCTCTCAGAAAGTATCTGATGACAGATTTAGAGTAATTCTTCATGATATTATTTAATAATGTGCCTCCATTATTTGCAGATTATTCTAATGTGTGTAGGAAGAGATCGCCTAGCTGGAAAGAGAGACTACAGATTCAGATATGAGCATTCATATAAAAATTATTGAGTGTATAAATCTCTCTGGGCTGGTTGGAACATTTGAAGAAATGGAGATCAAATTTGTTATAGGATCCCCAAAATGGATAAACCACTAAAATATAAATACATAATCAGAAATATTCTAGAAGAAAATATCCATGAACATGAAGAGAAAATGAAATATAACACTAATTTCTACGGTTTACAATCAGAAGAAATATTCAAGAAGATCATGGAACATTATTCGTTGATTTAAAAAAATGATAAGTAGAATGATGATGATGTTGAAAGAATTAAGATGATTAGGGATAAGAAGATTATTTTTATTTTAAATCCAAAAATCATCCTCATAGTTCAAAGTCTAAAATTTGAAGTTCAGTTGGTAAATCTTGATAAGATACTCATTGAGTCTTCAAAAAACAATGAAACAAATTCAACTAGTACTAAATGTTCATTAGAGGATTATGTGGTTTAAAAACCTCAAAAATTTGATTTGATGGTCATGAATTGTCCCAATTATCTATTACAAGAAGATGAGAAGAATTAGGTACAGACAATATCATCTTTTTCAAATTTTTCTAAATGTGTTATGATGACGAACAAAGCTTGTAAAAAAATATGAAAAATAAATATGAGTAATGGTAAGAAAAATCCTACAACCATGAATATGAATAACAATATAAAAATGTGTCAGTTTATTTCCAACAGAATGAAAAAAATTATTAAGAAAAAAAAATATAATAAATAAAATACCCTAAAATCATTACGTGTGGATAAATTTTGGTGCTGTAATAGATTTGGGAACTATGCATTAAAGTGTCTGTAAAATCTTCAAAATGACTAGAAAAATTGGAACCTATCTCAAGGGGGAGAAATATAGAGAAGAAGAAGAAACATCCATAGGTCCAAAATCATCTTTATATGGATTACATATTTTTAATGCTTGATTACATCTATGATGTTTTCAATGTTAGTGGTCACAAGGTTGGTACATTTTCATCTCAACATGTATCCAAAACTGATAAGAAAAGAAGGATAGAAAATATAAATTGGAATGAAGAATAATCCTAGAGATGTTATTAGAATAATGTTTTAAACAGAAATCCTCTTGGATAGGTATCAATGAAAAATGACTATAAGGCCATCTATTCTAAATCCATGAAGTCGAAGGGTATTGAATCTAAAATAAATAATAAGAGGGATGAAATTAATAATAAAAATTTTGTAAAAACCAAAAAAAATTCCATAGTTTCTAATGATTTGTTACTAATCTGGCCTAACAATTAGGGATGAATGAGAAAACTAGAATATGATAAAGATAAAGATAATGAAAAATGGAAATAAAGTATTCCACATGATGATGAAAAATTATACTTGTGGCTATGTTATGGAAAGGAAACTATTGTGTTAATGAAGTACTTTGTGAGAGATGCACTAAATCTGGTCACAATGTAAAATGATATCTAACCATGACACCTGAGCATGAAGCGGTCCTAAAAGATAATTTTAATGTTTCACCCGTGAAGGATGTTAAGAAGAAAAATTTTCCACAATATTTATGAGGGTATGTATATAGATCTATATTTCCTTGACATAAATTTGAATAGATACTTAGATGTGCAAGAATAATGACTAGAGAAATTATGAAAACATGTTTGATATGATCATTTCAAACAAACAATTCAAATTAATGAAGTAAGGAGGATACAATTTATTCCATTAAATTTTTGGCTATTTTATTATAGATTATGATGAATGATATTATAGGTGAATCATGTTATCAGGGGGAGTACCTGAGAATTAGTGAGAGATACTAATTATTGATAGAAAATATAAAGAAGATACAATCTGTGAGTGATAACTCCATTGATATTTGAATACTGATATGATAATGAATTTTCCAAGATGATGTGAAATAATTTGATTTTCTATTTTGGACAGCCATGATGTAGAAGATTCCCACTTGGATTGATCTTATTTATTGTTATTCTAAAGAAAAAATATTCTAGATGACTATCCTTGATGCAGATTTTCAATTTTATCTTAGTATATTAATAATGATATTTTACCTCAAGCATTATTCTACTGATATAATAAAGGTTGTTTTGATTCCCAACATCATTATTTTAGGCAAGGAAATATTCTGGTGATCATTATAATTCCATCGCATAAAGAATTAGTGTATTTATATGTACATTTGTAATCAAAACATGTAGAATGAATATATATATCATTAATCCATCAAATGCTTCCTAACCATCCTTATGCCATTGATATGTGACCCCCTTATTCAACAGTTTTGTTAAAGGAAACCAGTTCCCTAAAAGGTTGGATATGATACCCCATGTATCGGTGAGCTTTAATTAAAGTATTCTAATTTTTTTTAGTTTTTTATGAGGTTCTATGCCAAGTATAGATTTAGTTTTATTGGGATCAAATTTAATGAATGATGGAATACTACAGTACTATGAAGTTTCACTGAGGTTACCCTGAAATATTGTTTCAAGGGGTTAAATTTAATGTTGTTAAACCGAATATTGATGAATATGGTGGTCAGGATGTCCAGGTAGTTGGATAATTTCTACTAATTAAGAACTACATAATCAATGTAGCATTCAATAAACTTCTCCAAGAAGGGTTTGAAGTATAGATACATATCATATTATTATGTTGAAAAATTTTTATTTAAGACAAAATAAAATTAGGCAATAGAAGAATACTACCCGATGGGATCATAATTTTGTAGATTATTCATCTTATAGGGCAATACTAAATTTTTCGTACCCCAAATATCCATCCATGATGGGAAGGGCTTGATAACTAGTCATTGCATCAATGAGGAGTTCTACGATCAGAACTGAGAAATCTTCTTTTGGATAATTCATGTTGTGATCTTAGAAATCGATGAAAATCATGATTTTCTCATTTTATTCTTCAATGGTAAAATATTGGATAGCCAATTTTGATATTAAACTTCTTGGATACAGTCATCCTTGATGAGATTATCCACTTTAGTCACAATTTCTAAGGCGTGAGTTGGGTTTGTCCATCTCACTGCTGGTTTGTACCCCTGATGGTCATCTGGCTAACCAAAGTGATGGGTGGACACATCAATATAGAAAAAATCCATATCTATGTGGAACCAAGAAAACAAGTCCCTTTGATGCTAAAAAAGGAATTATATAAATCCTGTTTATTGGGAGTCATGTACGCACTAATTAGTGTGGGTGGGGGATCTTCTTCTGTACCCAGAGTTATCAATCAATGTTCATCGAAAGTGGTTGACAATCCTTACTAAAATGATGGAGGAGAATCCCTAATATCATAAAATTCTTCCTTTTTAGCAAGTTTTATTGAATTCACCTCTACTTTGGGTATGATTTTAATGCAAGTTCCTGAAAGAGAAAAGGGGATTCACTATTATGACATCCAAAAGATGAGGCAATCATTTTAGGATGAATTAATGGTGATATTCATTTTTTGAGATCCACGGGAGGAAAGAGGGACTGATATGAGCCTCTTCACATTCTCTTCATTCCATGATAACATCTTCCAACCATTCTTATGGAATTTAGCTTCTTTGGAGCTCATGGTATGGAATAAAGATATTTTCATTCTAGCATTCATTTTCACTCATAATGTTAATAATGTATTCAGTACCATCATGCTAGGATTTTCAAATTGAAATCTTTGAAGTCTCTGAATGAGTTATTCAATTAAAATACGCACCTTCTATTTGATTAATGGGAAGCATGAAATCTTCACTAAGATACATGAAAGAGTTTTAAGGGATCATCTCCAAACCATTTGGGGCACTAATACAGGAAGAAATATTAGTTACAGTTTATTTTTCCCCCTTGTGGTTGAACACATGCATTGATGTATTCGGACTAAAAATATTTTAATATTTTTTTATCACCATGCAATGTACCAATTTTAAAATTTATATGGTATTTGAGTCATTGGTGATTTGATGAAGGAATGAATACATGTTGATGTAGCCATGGTCTTCCAAAAAGGGCGTTGAAGGTTGTACCTTGATGAACATCCATGAACATTGGGTTGGAATAATGATCAATGAATAATGTTTTGAGTGTGATTTTTCCAATATGATATATCTCATTCTTTTCATAATAATGTAATGTCAGAGTGGAGAGAGACAAGTGAGATTTATTGTGACCTAATTGGTGAAGAGTTCAAATCAAGATGAAGTTGATTCCTAAGACAATTTCAATACATAATCATCAGATATCAATTCCATTTATCATTATACATATGTAAAAATCCTAAAATATCCTTTAGGGATGACCTCTTCAACCTATTGTGTGAAATATTTGATCACAAGGCATTCAGTTGGATCACTTTCTTTGCGATGTACTTCAGCTTCAGCAACCTCAGCTTTAATCATTAGAGATCTAAATAAGACCACAATGAGTGCTTCGTGGATAAGTTTTTATATATATAGGGAATCCATAATTGATAACTTCCAATGAAAATGGGACAGTTTCTTCAAAATATCATACATATAGTCCAATGGTATATGATTCCTAACATGGGGGGTTTTTTTACACATGCACTTTGTGATATTATTTTCCTAATGTATAGTGAAGATCTACTAGCGTAGGAGTCAAAAGCTAAATTACTCTGGGTGTATTAGGTTTATAGGGTCTTTCTATATGATTAGGTTTTTTATGAGATGACATATCCCTTACAAAATCATCCATGATGATTGTGATAGTGTTGATCGTATCATTCAGGGTGGAAATACATTGTTCATACTATGCTCACTGTAGAGGTCATCCATGATTTTAAGCAATGTATACAGTTCTGTTGGGGTCTGTGTGTACTAGGGAAATTTTGTATGATCCTATCATTCTTTTTGGAAAGGATATACCCATAATATTGGGACTGTTGGAATGAAGTACGCTAATGTTATAGATAACAAAATCTTGGTCCTGAGCCCATTATCTTGAATTTTATTCATACAATTTTGGTCATGTCACTTTTTGGAGGACTAGTCTTCATATTATTGACCTAATGATTGAGCTATTTTTGCTATAGATAAAGTGTATGGAGGCATATTGGGATGTTTCAACTATGTTTGGAGAACACAATTACCTAGGTTGATCATTTTTCTAACCATCCAGTCATGACATTTATGTGCGCTGAATAACACACTTTCTATATGGATTTTATTTGTTATCAACTGATTATCATTTGTGGTCAATAATGATCAATGATCTAATAATATCTCAATGTTAACATATTGACACATTCATTTGGAATGATATTTTATGGTATTTACAAGAAATATAAATATTTTAATTGAAGATCCTACTATGTGTTTGGACTATATTTGTTTTAAACTAATTTTCATTAGTGATCAATAATGATGAATGATATTAGAAAATATTAGTGTGGTAAACATGATGAAGTAGTTCCAATGTTAATGGATCATGGATGAAGCCTTGTTTTCTTGATATTCAAAGAAACATGTGGATGGTTTAATGAAATTGTGGTTCAAGGAGATGAATGGATAATTTTTAGTTATTTATCATAGGACATTAGATGTCATAGTTTCAAAATTATCCAAGTATAATACGATTATGATTTTCTTATTTTCATTTCAATAATATCATATGTTATTTTTAGAACATGTGACGCATGACTAATGATGGAAATGTGGAGAAAAAGGATCTACCAATTCTATTCATGATGGATTGGAAGTAAAGATAATTTATTAAGAGTGGGAAGTTACAATAATTACCTTGGTAAATCTCAAAATTCTATAGGTGATCAATCAATGTTAAAAAATCATGACAGATGGGGTTCCTGATGAAATCAGTCAAGCAATTCTGGAATGAAGTGAATTTTGGTAAGAATATGGTTGAAACCATAACAACATATCAATTTAGGTTTTCAAAATTCAACATGGTCATGAATTATTTTTGTTTGTGTTTTGAAATAATAATTTTAAAATTGTATCATTTTCCAGTGTTTGATAATTTGTTGGGGTAAAAAATATAGAGGAAGAGGCTAGATTCTCAAAAGGTTTTTTTTGTAATGATCTTTGTAAAATATTAATGGAATGTTTTTTTATACTGACATGATGAGATTTAAGAAGATTTAGATCATCGTGAATGGTGATAGTAACCTTCATGATTATGATCTGTGGAGCTTCAAAATATTCATATGGTTTGTTGGTGATCTTACCAATAATGAAAAATATCAAATGAGAATCATGAATGGAGGATAACTAAAAATTTATTTTTGAGTGATCCAAAACATGTGATGGAGGTTGTGGGGAATCACAAATGGGTGATAATATAAATATTAGGCTACACCCATTTAATTTATGATTAAATGATCATGTAAAATTCGTAATTTCATTGATTTCACAGAGGTTGTGGCGATACACATAGTTTGATTTTTATGTGAGCTTGAGAATCAGGAAAGGACTATTAATTTCATGAATTATTCCAATGATTCTATGTAATGGGTGATTTGTGATTATAGGATATTCCATGTTGACTGAGTGAGCATCACAAAGTCAATTTGTTACGCGAAGGCATTTTTCTTCAGGAAGGATGTGAGCTTTGCATGCGAGCTTCATTATCATTAGTTTTGAATATCTGTTTTATGTGAACAGATCTTTCAAAGAGAATCAAATTATTTTTAGGAGGATAGTGGATAGTCCTAGAAATAGAAATGCGTTGAACACGTGATTTTTGTGTTCACCATCATTGTGTATAGCAAATTAAATGATCCAAGTAAGCTGGACTCATGTTAAATTCATAAATTTGTAGTGTTTAATAATTAATGGTTATATGAACTAGTTTTTTAGAAAAATAAATTCACTATGATTTGAAGAGTAAAATCACGTGTGTACCCAGTGTATAGACAACAGAAAGGGAATAGTAAACATACAAATAGTTTATTATTTATGAAGCTCCATATGTGTACTTAAATGCATATTTTCATAAGGAATAAAAAATTAAACCAATGTGATCATGTGTTTTTATTTAGTCTCAAAAAAGGGAATCAGACACTTTCAACAAAATTTAACATTAATCTATGTCTAATTTTAATCGAGTGTCCCAACATAATGATTAATTATTAATTTGGGATGATTAATTTAAATAATATTTTATTGTACTAATATTCATTTAAATAATAATTAGAAAATAATATTTTGATTCTATCATTTTTAGATTAATGTTATGGGGTTTGTTTGGTTTTTATACTAACGAATAAATAGAGATAAGGAAACTGTTTTATACTATTACACATGTTTGTGTGTCATATATCAAAGGGATAAGTGGAAGTGACTAGAAAATTTGATATCAATTGACCTTTTTTTGTGTTAGGGTGAATTAATTTCATCAGTCTACAATATTCATATTATTGTGGCCTAGGGAATAAGAATATATTGTAGCTATCAATTATTTTTGGTGGGAAGATATTAGAGGAGATTCTTACATGATGTTTTGTAACTAACAAACAGAAGAAGATGGTTGTGGAAAAATAAAGCAGAAATGTGACATATGTCATGACTCAATAGCGGAGGACACTCTAGATGTTACAAATCTTATCAATAAGGGAAGTATGTCTGGGAGAGTGTACAAATATCCCACAAAGTGCAATAAAACACACACTATAGGATTTTTTGACATAGTGTTACATGAGTGTTAGGGTATATTATATTCCTTTTATATATATTAAATGAATTATTTTATTGTGGTTGTGTGGTCAGGATTAGTTCTAGATCATGTGATGGACCAACTCCCCTTGTTGAGTAGTGGACCTTTTAAAATACCTTGTCTTATCATTACTGATTTGTATACATGCATGATACTTGGATATATAGAATAATATAATCAAGATCTCAACATATCTAATAGGTATAGGGTTAAAAAGTTGAAATTGGATTTAAAATTACCGAAAATTGATTCATTGGATCTCTTAGTGTTAGCAATATCCCAAATTAGTCCTCGCAATAAGTATCTGAGGTAAGGTTCACCTCTGGTAGATTCTATATAGTAAATCTCTTCTCTTTTTATGATTTGAGAGTCTTTCCTAATTTTATAATAAAGTTCATTTTTTGTGAATATTTAGGAACCTATGAGTAGAAGTCTATATTTTTCTAAGACCATGATGAAAAGGAAATATAAAGGTAAGATATATTTGAGGAATAATAACCTCTTATCTAAAAAATAGGATATATTAGTTTCTATATGATTTGCTTACAATAAAGATATACCAGGAATGTAATGTAATAATAGTGTGGATAAAATTTCAACCATGAATATTTAAAAAAATTCACCATCTTGTAATCATGAAGTATTTTTTAGAACATCAGAAAACATTCATGAGAATGAAAATTATAGCAAAAGTGGTGATGTTAATCATTCTACAACCTCTCAAAATGTATCAGTTTATAGATTTAGAGTATTTCTTCATGATATTCTTGAATAACGTGCCTATATTATTTGCAGATTCTTCTAATGTATGTAAGAAGATATCACCTAGATATAAAGTGAGAATATAGATTCAGATATGAGCATTCATATAATAATTAATGAGTTTATAAAGCCCTCTGGACAGGTTGGAACAATTGAAGAAACAAAGAAGAAATTTGTAATAGGATCCCCAAAATGGATAAACAACTAAATGATAAATACATCATCAGAAATGAACTAGAAAAAAATATCCCTGAACATTAAGAGAAAATGAAATATAACACTGATGTCTAGGGTTTACAATCCGATGAAATATTCAAGAAGATCAAGGAACATTATTCATTGATTTAAAAAAACATTAATTAGAATGATGATGACGTTGAAAGAATTTAGTTGATTAGTGATACAAAGATTATTTTTATTTAAAATCCAAAAATCATCCTCGTAGTTCAATGTCTAAAATTTGAAGTCTAGTTGGCCAATCTTAATAAGACACACAGTGAGTCTTCAAAAAATAATGAAACAACTTATACTAGTACTAAATGTTCATTATAGGATTATATGGTTTAAAAACCTCAATAATGTGATTTGAAGATCATTAATTTTCCCAATTATCTATCACAAAAATCTGAGAAGAATTAGGTACAAACAATTTCATCTTTTTCTAATGTTTCTAAACTTGTTATGATGAAGAACAAAGGTTTTAAAACAAAATCTAAAAAATAAATATGAGTAATGGTGAGAATAATCCTACAACCATGACTAGGATTGACCATAAAAACATGTGTCAGTTGATTCCCAATAGAATGAAAAAAATAATGAAGAAAAAACAACAATATAATAAATATAATACCCTAAAATCAAGACTTGTGGAAAAATTATGGTGATGTAATAGATTCGGGCACTATTAATTAAAGTGTATTTAAAATCATCAAAAAGTAAAAGGACAATGGGAACCTATCTCAAGGGGGAGAAATCTAGAGAAGAAGAAGAAACATCCAGAGGTCCAAAATCAACTTTATATGGAAAACATATTTTGAATGCTTCATTACATCTATGATGTTTTCAATGGTAGTGGTAACAAGGTTGGTGCATTTTCATCTCAAAATGTATCCAAAACTGATAAGAAAATAAGGATAGAAAATATAAATTGGAATGAAGAATAATCCTAGAGATGTTATTAGAATAATATTTTGAACATAAATCCTCTTATACATGTATCAATGAAAAATGACGATAAGGCCATCGATTCTAAATCCAAGAAGTCGAAGGGTAGTTCATCGAAAATAAATATTAAGAGGGATGAAATTACTAATAATCATTTTTTTATAACCAAACCATCTTCCATAGTTTCTAATTATTTTTTTAATCTGGCCTGACAATTAGGGATGGATTAGAAAAATAGAAGATGATAAAGATAATGATAATGAAAAATGGAAAGAAAATATTCCACATGACGAAGAAAAAAGCACTTGAGACTATATTAAGTAAAGGAAACTATTGTGTTAATGAAGTTCTTTGTGAGAGATGCAAGAAATTTGGTCACAATGTATAAGGACATCTAACCATGACACCTGAGCATGAAGCAGTCCTAAAAGAGAGATTTAATGTGTCACCCATGAAGGATGTTAAGAAGAAAAAATTTTCCCCAAAATTTATTAGGGGATATATATAGATCTATATTTCCATGACATAAATTTGAATAGATACTTATATGTGCAAGCATAATGACTAGAGAAAATATAGAAACATTTTTTAGAAGATCATCTCAAACATACAATTCATATTAATGAAGTTAGGAGGATACAATTTATTGTATTAAATTTTTGGGTATTTTATTTGAGATTATGATGCATGATATTATAGGTGATGCATTTTATCAGGGGGAGAACCTGAGAATTAGTGAGAGATACTAATTATTGATAGAAAAAAAAATAAGATACAATCTGCGAGTGATTACTCCATTGATATTTGATTACTGATATGATAAATATTTTTCCATGATGATGTCAAAGAATTTGATTTTATACTTCTAATAGCCATGATAATGAATATTCCCACTTGGTTTTATCCTATTTATTGGTTTTCTAAAGAAAAAATATTCAAGATGACTATCCTAGATGTAGATTTTCAATGTTAACAAATATATACTATCACAATCTGAAGACCCAATTTAGTGTCTTATACATACTATAATTTCTTGAAATTCATACTTTATGAGATCAACCGTTATAAAGATAATGATAAATGATTATCTGGAGTGGGTAAAAAATAAATAATCTTCCAGAATTATTATTCCAATTAGTATCAAATCTAATTATTCTAGGAATTTCATTATCATCATGAAGCCTTGTTATCTTGATATTCCAAGAAACATGTGGATGGTTTAAATACATTGTGGTTCAAGGTGATTACGGATGAATTTTTAGGTATTTATCTAATGACATTAGATGTGAATGTTTCAAAAGTATCCATGTATAATACGATTATGATTTTCTGATTTTCATTTCAATAATATCATAAGTTATTTTTAGAACATGTGACGCATGACTAATGATGGAAATGTGGAGAAATGGATCTACCAAACCTATTCAGTATGTATTGGAAGGAAATATAATTTAGTAAGACAGGGAAGTTACAATAATTTCCTTTGTAAATCATAGAATTCTATATGTGATCAATCAATGTTAAAATATCATGACAGGTGGGGTTCATGATGAAATTAGTCGAGAAATTATGGAATGACGTGAATTTTAAAAAGAAGATGGTTGAAACCATAAAAACATATCAATTTATGTTTTTAAAATTCCACATTTTCATGAATTATTTTTGTTGGTGTTTTGAAAGAAGAATTTTCAAATGGTATCATTTTTCAGTGTTTGATAATTTTTTGGTGTAAAAATATAGGGGAAGAGTCTAGATTCTCAAAAGTTTTTTTGGGAATGATTCTTTATAAAATTTTAATGGAATGGTTTTTTTATAATGACGTGATGAGATTTAAGAATATTTGGATCTTCGTGAATGGTGATAGTAATCTTCATGATTATGATATATGGAGCATCACAATATTGATATGGTTTGTTTGTTATCATACCAACAATGATAAATATTAAATGAGAATCATGAATGGAGGATTACCAAAAATTTATTTTTGAGTGATCCAAAAAATGTGATGGAGGTGGTGGGGAATCAGGATTGGGTGATACTATAAATATGAGGCTACACCCATTTAATTTATGATTAAAATAATCCAGTAAAATTCACAATTTCATTGATTTCACGGAGGTAGTGGCGATACACTGTAACACCCCAAGCTTCTACGGTACGTTTCCCTTCAAATAATGCGATAGCGTGTGTTGTACGCAATCTCGAGTTCTAACACACACCACAACTAATTAAACTAGCCGTTGTGAATAGTAATACCTACTTTTTGAAATCATATATATTATATATTTCAAAATGGACTTCATTTTTGGATTCGGAATATCAAAATTAGCCTAGGGTGAAATTTTGGTACATTTCGGATAACTTTCATATTTTGATGAATAGTGAAAATTTCTAAATTTTAATTAAAAACAACTTTTTTAATCAAAATAATTAATAGTGATAAATTATGAATTTGAGTGGTTTTAAAGTATATTTAGAATATATTTTTACCATTCAATTTAATGTTTATCATTGGACATAGTTTAACAATTAAACCGAACATAAACAAGTGTCAATCTTTTGATAGTTATTATCTCTTAAAAACACACTTTTTGTTTTGACAGCGGGAATTAATTTTAAATTAATTTCTGCCACTTCTGTGTTTTGAATTTAGAAAAATGGATTCCATATTTGGAATCAGGATGTTCAAAATTTGGTAAATAGGTAACTTTTATTTTTAGACATTTTGAATAATTACTGCGGTAAATATTTTATTTACCATGGTTAAAGGGTAAATCCGGTAAATAAGGGTTAAAACATAATATTATAATAATACAAAATTACCCTAAAACGTGTCCTAACCTTATTGGTGGACACATACCCGACCATGGTCATCCTTGGGTCAATTTGGGGACCCCTTGGAGCCACTTGTATGTGGTAGGGACACATTATATTAATAAAGTTAAAATAAAAATAAAAATGGCATAAGCTTACATATTTTAGAAGAACAATTTTTACATAGGGTTATACAAGTTGGATTTTCGATTATAAATATTCATTAGAAAGCTAAAACGATTTCCTACATAATGGTGTTTTATATATAATTTTTAGACATTAAATAATTTATTTTATTTATGACACAATGATGATGCAGTAATTACTAAAATAGTAGAAAATTAACATAATTGATATTATAAATACCCAAATAAATATAATATGAAACTTTTAATGAATTAAACTGATTTTCTAGGATAATATGATATATTAGGATTGATTTAATTGACTTTGTTCGAAGTAATCAATCTGTTATGAGTTTCACAAAAATCAACTATTGAATAGTGTCAAAATTGACATAAAAGAGTTCTTAAAACAAATATTATATTATTAATTGATATTAAATTCCTAAAAATCTAAGGTTCGGCCAAGAGACTTATATTATGATAGGTTAATCATTAATGGACCACTTGGGGGTCGCTTGTATGTATATGGTAAGTCTATTAACCATATAATATAAAAATACAAAGAGACATTGTAAAAGTGAAACTAATTAACTTAGAGTTAATACTTAAAGATAAGGTTAATATAAGTACCCAAACCTGTCTAAATTCTATTGGATGAGTTGTTTTCGACCTATCCCCACCTCATACTTTGAATAGTCAACTTTGGAGCCTTTGTAAACCGAATATGAATTTATTATAAATTAATATTTCTAACTTTTCCAAAAGTGCCCCTCACCCCTCTTATAAAAGGGCACTCATCCTTCTCTTTTCCTCACACCTCTCAATCCACTTGGCTCGTCAAAACTCTGCCCAACTAAGCTCCCCAAATCCCTCTCCTCCTCCTTGAAGCTTCCCCTTAGGCAGAAAGCATTTCAAGAAGTCCTTTGGTTCCAACCAAAGTGAGTTACCTAGATTAAAGGTAACGATTTATCTTAAATTATTTTCATTTATTTTGCTTCTCCAACCCCCAAACTCTTTTTATTTCCTTTCTTTTGTAATAACACCAGTATCCTCAATATACTAGGATGTTGTTATAAGAAGTATTCAAACTACACATACACACAACTCCATCTAATGGATGATGAACATAATGTTTTTGTGGATGGCAAACTAACGTCTCACGAAACGATGATTGCTCAAATACATCTCACCGCCTCTCATGGTGGCCATTATGATGGAACTGTAATTAAATATGATATTAATGATATATATTTTATATATAAGCTTCTGTAATTCCATTTTATTTCATTCCATTATTCGTTTCATGTTGTATATACATACGATAATTTCATTTGAGGAAGTGCGGACTACCGCCCCCTTAAAATGATATGACTCGTTCATACCACACATGGAACGTATAAAGGATGGTGTTAATGAACTTAAGTAACATATATAAAATATTATATTATACTGGAATAGTAATATACCTATTTATCATTTGGATTTGACTCTTTTAAAATAAAAATTAAATGGAAGTAGCGTTCGTGCGTACGTACGGACTACCGACTCCACGAACGCGATAAGATTCATTCTCCATCATATCCATTCAAGTATTATTCTCATTTTAGGGTTAAAAATAATGTTAATATCATTATAATTATGAATAAGATATATTCCATCCATTACAAACATGTCTTATGTAACCAAACATTTAAGAAGAACGAATCGATTATCACCCGAAACGACGATAATACTAAGATATTATTAATAAAGCAATGTTAAAAGATCATATATGATATCATACTAATGTTTATGATTCTTGAATAATTTAATAACAATTATTTCACCATTATACAGGAGGTTAACCTACCCCAACAAAGGAAAAGTACAAGGTAAGGGTTATTTCACAATCTCTTCATTATCCGAGGTTTTACATACGTAATAATCTACTGGGATCTCTTTATCATCCACATCCATGTTTTCTTAAAAATGTATTTCAAAACATTTTTACTATTTACAAGAATATGGGTTAAAGTCATTTATACCCTTGTTTGACTTTTTATAAGAGGTTTATAAAGGAATCTTTCCGTCATTTTCAAAACAATGTCCTTTTTAACCTCTTCGACAGAATTGAGGTAAGAATGTTTTTTTTAACTTATACGGCGGGTGCGGTTATTTTCCGCCGTTATAAAATCGTCGAAGCTTTCCATACAAGCTTAAAAGAATATTTTCAAAGAAAATGTTTTATTTTATATGGATCTTAATTGATTTCAAAATAAAAGGAGATACTTCTTTAAAAAGAATTTTGATTTCATCTATGTCAACATCCTTTGATGGATTTTAAGATTATTTGAAGTTGATTTATTATGATACAAAACTTCTATATTGTATTGAAGGTTTTGTGATATGTTTGACTGTGGATGTGCTATTTTTATACCATTCATTGTTTATGGTTAAATTATTGACATTTCGTATGCTAGTTTTAATACGAATGTTTATGTTATGTTTAAACCTTTTCATATGGGAATGCATTGGACTTAATAAGTGACGGGTGGAGCCCGCTATAGCTCCTCGATGCATCGGTAGGTCTCATGAGACAAACTAGTGTCTTGGCACAAGGCCTTGACAAAATATTATTTGTAGTCTTGGCACGAGGCCTTGGCTATGTGGTTATGATAGTCTGGCATTATGCATTCCAACATTATGAAAGTGGTTATTGATTTTTGCATGTGATTATTCATTTAGTAGAATATCCATGTGAATAAGTAAATGGCATTATTTCATTTTATTTATGCCATACCATGTTGAAAGATCGTATTTAAAAGGCTTTTGTTTTAGTTATACATTCCCTTAAATGTTTATTCTTATTTATGAAAGTTTCCACTTTATTGTTATCCTTACTGGGCATTTGAGCTCACCCCTTTTCTATGTTTTATTCTTCCCAGGTAGTGAAGAAGTAAATTATGATTGACTTGCAGGGATATTATGAGGGGTTAATAGTGTGGATATGAAGACTTTGTTGTTGTAGTAGTTTTTCACTTTGAAATGTAATATAAAACATTATGATTTTATCTAGTGTTTCCAAGGCTACTAAACCAATCGGTCTTTCGAGATTTGATCTTTCTTGTGATCATGCCAATGTTATGTAATTAATGCACCGACTCTGGGTAGCTGGGGTCGGGGCGTTACAGTTGGTATCAGAGGATGTTTAGTACAAACCTTGGAAGCTAGATTTAGATAAACTCTGATTAGAGCACATAGACCTAAGATGAACTTTGAGGATTAGTATAGAAGAACTTCCTAGAATTTTGGTATTGTAGAGACTTTGTGAGTTTTCCGAGCAATACATCCCTGTCTGGATACGAGCAGGTAGAGGCGACTCTGGCACAGATGTACCTAGGGGTAAAACCCGAAAACACCGCTTTGAGCTAGACTCGAACGGGAACTGGTGCACAACAACGGGCCTTGCTCCACTCTTGGTTACGACACTCCCGGGGGATATGCTTAGGATAACTCTCACTTTCTTTACAAATCATTATGAAGGGTTTATGAGTATATACTTCCTCAAAGAAAACATATTTATGATTATGGATTATATCCATAGATAGTTCAATTTATGTTTAGTGTTTTATAAGTATGGGATTATGTATTTTGATGCATAAACTGATCTAGTTTATGCCATTTTTTAGAAATGGCGCCTAGTGGAAGAAATGGAAACTGTATCAATGCACGCACTCCATGTAGGGATTGCCCTCCTGCTCAAGATAATTATAGTGGGGCTGGTGATGCAACTGGTGCTGATCAGCTAATCACCGTACTGGGACAACTTACTCAGGTTATGAATAATAACCTTACCCGTATGGAGCACCCTGATCCGCAGCGTGGAGGATCAATGTTAGATCGATTCATGAGACAACAACCACCAACGTTCAATGGGAGTACAAATCCCTTAGTAGCTGAGCAATGGATATTTTCCCTAGAGAAAATATTTCAGGCTTTGGGGAGTAGTGAAAGGGAAAAAGTTACCATGGCAGTTTACCGCCTCACTGGAGATGCTGATCAATGGTGGTCATTGATTCAAAACATGAAGGAAGATGATGAAGTATCAAACATGGAATGGAGGGAGTTCAAAGATCTGTTTTTAGAAAAATACATTCCTCGCGACCATCGAGCAGATATGGAAAGACAATTTCTGAGTCTGAGACAAAAGGAGGATGAGAATGTCACAAAGTATGAGGCTAACTTTACAAGGTTAGCGAGGTACGCTGGTGATTATATTCGCAACCCAAGAAGTAAGATTGATCGTTTCTTTGATGGGTTAAAACCATTTCTCCGTCGAGCATTAGTCTCACAATCCTTTTCATCGTACGAAGACATTGTCTCATGTGCTATCAAGACCGAAAAGGAATTCTCTAAGTCTTATGACTTTAAAGCAAAGCAAGAGAAGAAGAGACCTGCTGATCAATCTGGGAATGGAAATAAGGGGATGAAGGGAAAGGTTGAATATCCATCTTGTGGTAAGTGCGGGAAGAAACACCCCGGTGCTTGCCTGAAGGGAATGGGAGTTTGTTACAAGTGTGGTGAAAAAGGCCACCAAGCTCATGATTGCAAGGGGAAGAAGGAAGCTACCAACGTTCAGTGCTACAATTGCAGGGAGATGGGGCATTATGCAAATGCATGTCCTAAGCGTCAGGAGAACTTACCTCAGAAAAGGCCAAGGGATCAAGGCCAGGCTTATGCTATCACTACTGCTGAGGTAGAAGCTCCGAAAGACGTGGTGGCAGGTAATTTAATGGTTTCCTCAAGTTTAGCAAATGCATTATTTGATTCTGGATCATCGCATTGTTTCATATCTTCCCAGTTTGCTAAGAAAATTAGATATTTCCAATTTGATTTAATAAGGGAGTTGTCAGTTAAAACTCCTAAGGGAAGTATCATTGCAACAAAGTTTTGTGAATTAGTCCCCATTAGAGCACATAAATTTTCTTTATCTGCTGATCTCATCGTCATACCTATGATTGAGTTTGATATAATCCTCGGTATGGATTGGCTTTCGGACTATGATGCGAAGATTTATTGTAAGAAGAAAGAGGTTACGATTCTTGATGATAATGATAAGGAACACCTTATTTTTAGAGCAGAATCGTCACCACCTAATTCTTATTTAGATCCACCCCCAGTAGCTCAACTTAATTCAATTATTGGGGAGGAAGAGAATGAAATAACTGTCGGTGAGGAAAGGAATGTTCAAATAGAGGATGTACCTGTTGTGAAAGAATTTGTAGATGTTTTTCCGGAAGATTTACCTGGACATCCTCCAGAACGAGAAGTTGAGTTTTCTATTGATTTGATTCCTGGATCAAGGCCTATATCGAAGACCCCTTATAGAATGGCCACTGTAGAGTTAGTCGAACTAAAGAAACAACTAGAGGAATTGAGTAATAAGGGATTTATTCGCCCTAGTGTTTCTCCATGGGGAGCCCCTGTTCTTTTTGTTAAAAAGAAAGATGGATCTATGAGGTTATGTATCGACTACAGGGAGATCAATGCTATAACGATAAAGAACAAGTATCCCCTACCTCGTATTGATGATTTATTTGACCAACTGCATGGAGCTCAATACTTTTCAAAGATTGACCTTCGATCTGGATACCATCAGTTGTGTGTGAAGAAGGAAGACATTCCGAAGATAGCATTTCGAACCAGGTACGGGCATTACGAGTTTACTGTAATGCCGTTTGGATTGACTAATGCACCCTCTGTATTCATGGATCTGATGAATAGAGTTTTCAAGGAGTATCTTGATGAATTTGTGGTGGTATTTATTGATGATATATTGGTATACTCCAAAACCTACGAAGATCATGAAAATCACTTGCGCATTATCTTGAAGACTCTGAGGAGGCATGAATTATATGAGAAGTTTAGCAAGTGTGAATTCTGGCTTCAGGAGATTTCTTTTCTTGGACATATTGTCTCTAAAGATGGAATCTCTGTTGATCCTTCTAAGACCAAGGCAATCCAAGAATGGCCAGCACCTACGAGTATAACTGAGGTACGTAGTTTTATTGGTTTGGCAGGTTATTATCGACGTTTCGTCCAGAATTTTGCCCGATTGGCTAACCCATTAACGAAGCTCACACGTAAAGGGTTTAAATTTTTTTGGACAAAAGAGTGTGAAGAATGTTTTGAAGAACTGAAGAGAAGATTAGTCAATGCTCCTATATTGACTCTACCATCGGGGAATGATGGGTTCGTTATTTATAGTGATGCATCGAAGAAAGGACTTGGCTGTGTCCTTATGCAGAATGATAGAGTTATTGCCTATGCATCACGACAGTTGAAAATTCATGAACAAAACTATCCTACTCATGATCTCGAGTTAGCAGCAGTGATCTTTGCTTTGAAGATATGGAGGCACTACCTCTATGGTGAAAAATGTGAGATTTATACTGATCACAAGAGTTTGAAGTATATTTTCTCACAAAAAGAACTCAACATGAGGAAAAGGAGATGGCTTGAATTACTCAAGGATTATGATTGTACGATACACTACCACCCAGGGAAGGCAAACAAGGTGGCAGATGCTTTCAGTAGAAAAGACCATGGAGTTTTGAACAAAATGAGAATTGAAAGGGATCTAATTTTTATGGATCTAGTGAAGATGGACATGGGAATAACCAGGGAAGCTGAAACATCAATGCTTTTTCAAATGGTTTCCAAACCATCATTACTAGAAAGGATTAAGAGTTCTCAGACCGATGATGACGAATTCCAAAAGAAGATTAAAGCTGTGAATGATGGGAGATTGAGAGACTTTGTGTATGAAGATGGAATTCTGAAATTCGGGAAGAGACTTTGTGTTCCCAATATACCTGATCTAAAAAGGGAATTGCTGGATGATGCTCATAGTTCCAATTTCTCTATACACCCTGGGAGCACCAAAATGTATAGAGATTTGAAGGAACATTTTTGGTGGGACAACATGAAGAGGGAGATTGCTGATTTTGTGTCAAGATGTATGGTTTGTCAACAAGTGAAAGCTGGAAGGCAACAGCCTGGAGGAGTCATGCAACCTCTTCCCATACCGGAGTGGAAATGGGACAATATTACGATGGACTTTGTCATGGGGCTACCAAAGACTCCTAGAAGGAACGATGCAATATGGGTTATTGTTGATCGTCTTACCAAGTTAGCACATTTTCTTGCTATAAGAGAAGATCTACCCCTGGAACGTCTAGCAAGACTATACATTAATGAAGTTGTGAGACTTCATGGAGTTCCCCTATCGATTATTTCTGATCGTGATCCCCGTTTTACTTCAAGATTCTGGAAAAGTCTTCAGAAATCCCTGGATACTGAACTTCATTTGAGCACTGCTTACCACCCTCAGACAGACGGACAATCAGAACGGACTATTCAAACCTTAGAAGACATGTTGAGATCTTGCTCACTTGACTTTCAGGGTATGTGGGATCAATATTTACCTTTGGTAGAATTTTCCTATAACAATAGCTTCCATTCGAGTATTCAGATGGCACCATATGAAGCGTTATACGGAAAGAGATGTCGTACACCAACCTGTTGGGATGACGTTGGTGAAAGAAAACTTGTAGGCCCAGAACTGGTGGAGGAAACGGTGGAAAAGGTGAAAGTAATCCAAAATCACATCAAAGCAGCTCAAAGTAGGCAGAAGAGCTATGCCGATAATCGAAGGAAGGATTTGGAATTTCAAGTCGGTGATCATGTTTTTCTGAAGGTATCTCCGTGGAAGGGAGTCATACGTTTTGGTAAGAAAGGTAAATTGAGTCCCAGGTACATCGGACCTTTCGAAATTCTAGAACGAATTGGGGCTGTAGCTTACCGATTGGCAATGCCGCCAAGTCTCTCCAAAGTTCACGATGTGTTCCACGTATGTCTGTTGAGAAAATACATGCCTGATCCGACGCATGTACTCACCTATGAGGAATTAGAACTGGAACCCGATCTGTCTTATTGCGAAGAGCCCGTCAGGATTCTTGATACAAGAGGACAAGTACTGAGAAACCGGACGACGCGTCTGCTAAAAGTTTTGTGGAGAAATCATAAGATGGAAGAGGCAACGTGGGAACCCGAGGAACTTTTGATGAAGAACCACCCGAGTCTTTTTATGCAGTAATACCCTAGAAATTGCGAGGACGCAATTATTTGAAGGAGGGGAGAATGTAACACCCCAAGCTTCTACGGTACATTTCCCTTCAAATAATGCGATAGCGTGTGTTGTACGCAACCTCGAGTTCTAACACACACCACAACTAATTAAACTAGCCGTTGTGAATAGTAATACATACTTTTTGAAATCATATATATTCTATATTTCAAAATGGACTTCATTTTTGGATTCGGAATATCAAAATTAGCCTAGGGTGAAATTTTGGTACATTTCGGATAACTTTCATATTTTGATGAATAGTGAAAATTTCTAAATTTTAATTAAAAACAACTTTTTTAATCAAAATAATTAATAGTGATAAATTATGAATTTGAGTGGTTTAAAGTATATTTAGAATATATTTTTACCATTCAATTTAATGTTTATCATTGGACATAGTTTAACAATTAAACCGAACATAAACAAGTGTCAATCTTTTGATAGTTATTATCTCTTAAAAACACGCTTTTTGTTTTGACAGCGGGAATTAATTTTAAATTAATTTCTGCCACTTCTGTGTTTTGAATTTAGAAAAATGGATTCCATATTTGGAATCAGGATGTTCAAAATTGTGTAAATAGGTAACTTTTATTTTTAGACATTTTGAATAATTACTGCGGTAAATATTTTATTTACCATGGTTAAAGGGTAAATCCGGTAAATAAGGGTTAAAACATAATATTATAATAATACAAAATTACCCTAAAACGTGTCCTAACCTTATTGGTGGACACATACCCGACCTTGGGCATCCTTGGGTCAATTTGGGGACCCCTTGGAGCCACTTGTATGTGGTAGGGACACATTATATTAATAAAGTTAAAATAAAAATAAAAATGGCATAAGCTTACATATTTTAGAAGAACAATTTTTACATAGGGTTATACATGTTGGATTTTCGATTATAAATATTCATTAGAAAGCTAAAAAGATTTTCTACATAATGATGTTTTATTTATAATTTGTAGACATTAAATAATTTATTTTATTTATGACACAATGATGATGCAGTAATTACTAAAATAGTAGAAAATTAACATAATTGATATTATAAATACCCAAATAAATATAATATGAAACTTTTAATGAATTACACTGATTTTCTAGGATAATATGATATATTAGGATTGATTTAATTGACTTTTTTCGAAGTAATCAATCTGTTATGAGTTTCACAAAAATCAACTATTGAATAGTGTCAAAATTGACATAAAAGAGTTCTTAAAACAAATATTATATTATTAATTGATATTAAATTCTTAAAAATCTAAGGTTCGGCCAAGAGACTTATATTATAATAGGGTAATCATTAATGGACCACTTTGGGGTCGCTTGTATGTATATGGTAAGTCTATTAACCATATAATATAAAAATACAAAGAGACATTGTAAAAGTGAAACTAATTAACTTAGAGTTAATACTTAAAGATAAGGTTAATATAAGTACCCAAACCTGTCTAAATTCTATTGGATGAGTTGTTTTCGACCTATCCCCACCTCATCCTTTGAATAGTCAACTTTTGAGCCTTTTTAAACCGAATATGAATTTATTATAAATTAATATTTCTAACTTTTCCAAAAGTGCCCCTCACCCCTCTTATAAAAGGGCACTCCTCCTTCTCTTTTCCTCACACCTCTCAAGCCACTTGGCTCATCCAAACTCTGCCCAACTAAGCTCCCCAAATCCCTCTCCTCCTCCTTGAAGCTTCCCCTTAGGCAGAAAGCATTTCAAGAAGTCCTTTGGTTCCAACCAAAGTGAGTTACCTAGATTAAAGGTAACGATTTCTCTTAAATTATTTTCATTTATTTTGCTTCTCCAACCCCCAAACTCTTTTTATTTCCTTTCTTTTGTAACAACACCAGTATCCTCAATATACTAGGATGTTGTTATAAGAAGTATTCAAACTACACATACACACAACTCTATCTAATGGATGATGAACATAATGTTTTTGTGGATGGCAAACTAACGCCTCACGAAACGATGATTGTTCAAATACATCTTACCGCCTCTCATGGTGGCCATTATGATGGCACTGTAATTAAATATGATATTAATGATATATATTTTATATATAAGCTTCTGTAATTCCATTTTATTTCATTCCATTATTCGTTTCATGTTTTATATACATACGATAATTTCATTTGAGGAAGTGCGGACTACCG
Organism: Viscum album; assembly: GCA_963277665.1. Lineage (NCBI taxonomy): Eukaryota > Viridiplantae > Streptophyta > Magnoliopsida > Santalales > Viscaceae > Viscum > Viscum album. The sequence goes on from OY728132.1 coordinate 414,668,373, forward strand.
CCCCCTTAAAATGATATGACTCGTTCATACCACACATGGAACGTATAAAGGATGGTGTTAATGAACTTAAGTAACATATATAAAATATTATATTATACTGGAATAGTAATATACCTATTTATCATTTGGATTTGACTCTTTTAAAATAAAAATTAAATGGAAGTAGCGTTCGTGCGTACGTACGGACTACCGTCTCCACGAACGCGATAAGATTCATTCTCCATCATATCCATTCAAGTATTATTCTCATTTTAGGGTTAAAAATAATTTTAATATCATTCTAATTATGAATAAGATATAATCCATCCATTACAAACATGTCTTACGTAACCAAACATTTAAGAAGAACGAATCGATTATCACCCGAAACGACGATAATACTAAGATATTATTAATAAAGCAATGTTAAAAGATCATATATGATATCATACTAATGTTTATGATTCTTGTATAATTTAATAACAATTATTTCACCATTATACAGGAGGTTAACCTACCCCAACAAAGGAAAAGTACAAGGTAAGGGTTATTTCACAATCTCTTCATTATCCGAGGTTGTACATATGTAATAATCTACTGGGATCTCTTTATCATCCACATCCATGTTTTCTTAAAAATGTATTTAAAAACATTTTTACTATTTACAAGAATATGGGTTAAAGTCATTTATACCCTTGTTTGACTTTTTGTAAGAGGTTTATAAAGGAATCTTTCCGTCGTTTTCAAAACAATGTCCTTTTTAACCTCTTCGACAGAATTGAGGTAAGAATGTTTTTTTTAACTTATACGGCGGGTGCGGTTATTTTCCGCCGTTATAAAATCGTCGAAGCTTTCCATACAAGCTTAAAAGAATATTTTCAAAGAAAATGTTTTATTTTATATGGATCTTAAATGATTTCAAAATAAAAGGATATACTTCTTTAAAAAGAATTTTGATTTCATCTATGTCAACATCCTTTGATGGATTTTAAGATTATTTGAAGTTGATTTATTATGATACAAAACTTCTATATTGTATTGAAGGTTTTGTGATATGTTTGACTGTGGATGTGCTATTTTTATACCATTCATTGTTTATGGTGAAATTATTGACATTTCGTATGCTAGTTTTAATACGAATGTTTATGTTATGTTTAAACCTTTTCATATGGGAATGCATTGGACTTAATAAGTGACGGGTGGAGCCCGCTATAGCTCCTCGATGCATCGGTAGGTCTCATGAGACAAACTAGTGTCTTGGCACAAGGCCTTGAAAAAATCTTATTTGTAGTCTTGGCACGAGGCCTTGGCTATGTGGTTATGATAGTCCGGCATTATGCATTCCAATATTATGAAAGTGGTTATTGATTTTTGCATGTGATTATTCATTTAGTAGAATATCCATGTGAATAAGTAAATGGCATTATTTCATTTTATTTATGCCATACCATGTTGAAAGTTTGTATTTAAAAGGCTTTTGTTTTAGTTATACATTGCCTTAAATGTTTATTCTTATTTATGAAAGTTTCCACTTTATTGTTATCCTTACTGGGCATTTGAGCTCACCCCTTTTCTATGTTTTATTCTTCCCAGGTAGTGAAGAAGTAAATTATGATTGACTTGCAGGGATATTATGAGGGGTTAATAGTGTGGATATGAAGACTTTGTTGTTGTAGTAGTTTTTCACTTTGAAATGTAATGTAAAACTTTATAATTTTATCTAGTGTTTCCAAGGCTACTAAACCAATCGGTCTTTCGAGATTTGATCTTTCTTGTGATCATGCCAATGTTATGTAATTAATGCACTGACTCTGGGTAGCTGGGGTCGGGGCGTTACATACACATAGTTGGATTTTTATGTGAGCGTGAGAATCATGAAAGGACTACTAATTTCATGAATTATTCCAATGATTCTATGTAATGTGTGATTTGTGATGATAGGATATTTCATGTTGACTGAGTGAGAAACATGAAGTAAATTTTTTAAGCGAAGTAATGTTTCTTCAGGAAGGATGTGTGCTTCACAAGTGAGCTTCATGATAATTAGTTTTGAATATCTGTTTTATGTGAACAGATCTTTCAAAGAGCATCAAATAATTTTTAGGAGGATAATAGATATTCCTCGATGGAGAAATGCAGGGCAAACATGATTGGGTTGTTCACCATCATTGTGCATAGTAATGTAGATGATCCGAGTAATCTCGACTCATGTTAAATTCATAAATTTGTAGTGTTTAATGAAGATTGGTTATATGAACTAGTTTTTTAGAATAATAAATTCACTATGTTTTGAAAAGTAAAACCATTTGTGTACCCAGTTAATAGTAAATAGAAAGAGAATAGTAAACATAAAAATAGTTTGTTTTTTATGAATCTCTATATGTGTACTTAAATTCATATTTTCATAAGGAAGAAAAAATTAAACCAATATGATCATGTGTTTGTATTATGTCTCAAAAAAGGGAATGAGACACTTTCAACAAAATTTAACATTATTTTGTGTCCATGTGTAATAGAGTGTCCCAACATAAAGATTGATTATTAATTTGGGAAGATTAATTGTAATGATATTTTATTAACCAAATATTAATTTAGATAATAATTAGAAAATATATTTTTTATTCTATCATTTTTGGATGAAGGTTATTGGGTATATTTGGTTTTTTACTAATGAATAAATATAGATAATGAAACTACTATAAACTGTTACACATGTTTATGTGTCATATATCAAAGGGATAAGTGGAAGGGATTAGAAAATTTGATATCAATTGACTTTCATTTGTGTTATGGTGAATTAATTTCAATATTCTACAATATTCATATTATTGTGGCTGAGGGAAGAATAATATAGTGTAGCTACCATGTATTTTTTGAGGGAAGAGATTAGAGGAGATTCTTACATGATATTGTGAAACTAACAAACTGAAGAAGATGGTTGTGGAAAAATAAAGAAGAAATGTGACATCAGACATGACTCAATAGCAGAGGACATTATAGTTGTCACAAATATGATCAATAAGGGATGTATTTCTTGAGAGGGTGTACAAATATCCCACCAAGTGCAATAAAACACACATTATTGGACTTTTTTTCATGGTTCTACATGAGTGTAATGGAATATTCTATTCATTTTATATATATTCAATGAATTATTTTATTTTGGTTGTGTGGTCAAGATTAGTTCTAGATAATGTGATGGACCGACTACCCTTGTTGAGTAGTGGACCTTTTAAAATACCTTGTCTTATCATTACTGACTCATATACATGCATGATACTTGGATATGAGTATAATAGAATCAAGATCTCAACATATGTAATAGGTATAGGTTTAAAAAGTTGAAATTGGATTTAAAATTACCCAACATTGGCTCATTGGCCCTCTTAGTATTAGGAATATCTCAAACTAGTCCCACAATAAGTATCTGAGGCAAGGTTCACCTCTGGTAGATTCTGTATAGTGAATCTCTTCTCTTTTTATGACTTCAGTTTCTATCCTAATTTTATAATAATGTGCATTTTTTCTGAATATATAGGAACCTATGAGAAGATGTCTATATTTACTAAGACCATGATGAAAAGGAAATATAAAGGTAAGATATATTTGTTTAATAATAATCTCTTATCTAAAAAAGAGGATAGATTAGTTTCTATATGATTTTCATACAATTAAGATTTACCAGGAATGTAATCTAATAATAGGGTGGATAAAATTTCAAACAAGAATATTAAAAAAATTCACTATCTAGTAATCATGAATTATTTTCTAGAACATCAAAAAACATTCAAAAAAAATGAAAATTCTAGCACAAGTGGTGATGTTGACCATTCTGCAACCTCCCAAAAAGTATTAGCTGATAGATTTAGAGTTATTCTTCTTGATATTCTTGAATAATGTGATTCTATTATTTGCATATTCTTCTAATGTATATAGCCAGAGATCACCAAGAAAGAAAGAGAGACTATAGATTTAGATATGAGCATTTATATAAAAATTATTGAGTATATAAAGCTCTCTGGACAGGTTGGAAAATTTTAAGAAACAAAGAAGAAATTTTTAATAGGATCTCCAAAATTAAGAAACAAATAAATGATAAATACATAATCAGAAATAATATTGAAGAAAATATCCATGAACATGAAGAGAAAATGAAATATAAAACCGATGTCTAGGGTTTACAATCAGAAGAAATATTCACAAAGATCATGGAAAATTATTCATTGATTTGAAAAAACATTATGTAGAATGATGATGATGTTGAAAGAATTAAGATGATTAGTGATAAGAAGATTATTATTTTTAAATCCAAAAATCATCCTCAATGTTCAAAGTCTAAAATTTGATGTTCAGTTGGAAAATCTTGATAAGAAACACATTGTGTCTTCAAAAAAGAATAAAATAACTTCTACTAGTAATAAATGTTCATTAATGGATTCTATGGTTTAAAACCCTAAAAAATGTGATTTGAAGATGATGAATTGTCCCAATTATCTATCACAAGAAGCTAAGAATAATTAGGTACAAACAATATCATCTTTTTCTAATGTTTCTAAACATGTTATAATGAAGAACAAAGGTTGTAAAACAAAATCTGAAAAAGAAATATGAGTAATGGTGAGAAAAACCCTACAACCATGACAAGGATTGACTATAAAAAAATGTGTCAGTTTATTCCCAATAGAATGAAAAAAATGATGAAAAATCAACAATATAATAAATAAAATACCCTAAAATCATGACTTGTGGATAAATTTATGTGCTGTAATAGATTTGGGCACTATGCGTTAATGTGTCTGTACAATCATCAAAATGTAAAAGTACAATGGGAAACTATCTAAATGGGGAGAAATATAGAGAAGAATAAGAAACATCTATAGGTCCAAAATCATCTTTATATGGAAAACATATTTTGAATTCTTGATTACATCTATGATGTTTTCAATGGTAGTGGTCACAAGGTTGGTACATTTTCATCTCAACATTTATCCAAAAATAATAAGAAATAAAGGATAAAAAATATAAATTGGATTGAAGAATAATCCTAGATATTTTATTATAATAATTCTTTTAACACAAATCCTCTGAGATTTGTATCAATGAAAAAATAGGATAAGGCCATCGATTCTAAATCGAAGAAGTTGAAGGGTAGTGCATCTAAAATAAATATTAAGAGGTATAAAATTCGTAATAATCATTTTGTAAAGACCATACTTTCTTCCCTAGTTTGTAATGATTTATTAGTTATCCAGCTTGACAATTAGGGATGGATGATAAAAATAGAAGATGATAATGATAAAGATAATGAAAAATGGAAAGAAAATATTCCACATTATGAAGAAAAACGTACACAAGGCTATGTTAATTAAAGGAAACTCTTGTGTTAATGAAGTACTTTGTAAAAGATGCAAGAAATATGGTCACAATGTAAAAGGATAACTAACCATGACAACCGAGCATGAAGCAGTCCTAAAAGGGAGTTTTAGTGTGTCACCCTTGAAGGATGTTAAGAAGAAAAATTTTCCACAAAATTTACTAGGGGATGTCTATAGATCTATATTTCCTTGACACAAATTTGAATATATACTTAGATGTGAAAGCATAATGACTAGAGAAAATATGGAAACATGTTTGAGAAGATCATCTAAAACATACAATTTATATTAATGAAGTAAGGAGGATACAATTTATTGCATTAAATTTTTGGGTATTTTATTTGTGATTATGATGCATGATATTATAGGTGAAGCATGTCATCAGGGGAGAACCTAAGAATTAGTGAGAGATACTAATTATTGATAGAAAATATAAAGAAGATACAATCTGTGAGTGATTACTCAATTGATATTTGAATACTGATAAGATAAATAATTTTCCATGATGATGTCAATGAATTTGATTATCTATTTTGGATATCCATGATAAGGAATATTCCCACTTGGGATGATCCTATTTTTGGTATTCTAAATAAAAAATATTCTAGATGACTATCCTTGATGTAGATTTTTAATGTTATCTCAGTATATGAATAATGATACTCTACCTCGAGCATGGTTCTACTGATATAATAAAAGTTGTTTTAATTCCCAACATCATTCTTTTAGGAAAGGAAATATTCTAGTGATCATTTCAATTCCATCACATATAGAATGAGTGGATTTCCATGTATGATTGTAATCAAAACATGTAGAATGAATATATATATATATATCATTAATCCATCAAATGATTCCTAACCATCATTATTCCATTGATATATGACCCTCTTATTAAACAGTTTTGTGAAAGGAAAACAGTTCCCTATAAGGTTGGATATGATACCCCATGTATCAGAGAATTTTCCATAAAGTATTCTATACTTTTTTAAGTTTTTTAGGAGGTTCTATGTCAATTATAGATTTAGTTTTATTGGGATCAAATTTTATGTATGAAAGAATACTACAAAACTATGAAATTTCCCCGAGGTTACAATGAAATATTTTTTCACGTGGTTAAATTTTTTGTTATTAAACCAAATATTGTTGAATATGGTGGTCAGGTTGGCCATGTATTTGGATAATTTATAATAATTAACAACTAAATCATCAATGTAGCATTCAAAAAACTTCCCCAAGAAGGGTTTGAAGTTGAGATACATGAAATATTGTTATGTAGAAAAATAATTATTTAAGACCAAGGAAATTAGACAATAGAAGAATACTACCCCCTGGGATCTGAATTTTGTGGATTATTCATCTTATGGGGAAATACTAAATTCTATTTACCACTAATATCCATCCATGATGGGAAGGGATTGAAAACTATTCATTGCATTAATGAGGAGTTCTACGATCAGAACTGAGATATCGTCTTTGGGATAATTCATGTTGTGATCTCATAAATCAAAGAAAATCATGATTTTATCATTTTATTATTCAATGTTAAAATATTGGATAGCCAATCTTGATATTAATCCTCTTGGATATAGTCATCCTTGATGATATTATCCACTTTAGTCACAACTTTTTAGGCGTGAGTTGGGTTTGTCTATCTGGCTGCTGGTTTGAACCCCCAATGGTCTTATGGATAACCTAAGTGATGGGTGGCCACATCAATATTGTGAAAATCTATCTCTATGTGGTACCAAGAAATAAATTCCCATTGATTATATAAAAAGTAATTATATACATCATATTCATTAGGAGTCGTGGCCGCACTAATTAGAGTGGGTGGGGGATCTTCTTCCGTACCCAGAGTTATCTCTAGATGTTCATCCATAGTGGTGGATAATCCTTCCTAAAATGATGTAGGGGAATCCATAATATCTTACAAATCTTCCTTTTTCTCATGTTTTATTGAATTCACCACTACTTTGGGAATGATTTTAAAGCAAGTTCCTCATAGAGAAAATGGGATTCACTATTATGTTATCCAAAAGATGATGCAATCATGCTAGGATGAATTAATAGTGATATTCATTTTTTGAGATCCATGGGAGAATTGAGGGACTAAAATTAGCCTCTTCACATTTTCTTCTTTCCATGATAACTTCTTCCAACCATTCTTATGGAATTGAGCTTCGTTTGATCTCATGGTATGGAATGAATATATTTTCATTCTACAATTCATTATTACTCATAGTGTGGATAATGTATTCAGTGCCATCATGCTAGGATTTTCTAATTGAATTCATTGAATTCACTGAAAAAAGATATTCAATTAAAATCCCCACCTTCTATTTGATTAATGGGAAGCAAGAAATCTGCACTAAGCTACATGAAAGAGTCAGATGGTATCATCTCCAGACCATTTGGGGCACTAATACGAGAAACAATATGAGTTACAGTTTATTTTTCTCCCTTGTGGATAAACCCATGCGTTGATGTATTGGGACTCAAAATATTTTAATATGTCTTTATCATCAAGCAATGTACCAATTTTAAAATTTATATGGTATTTGAGTCATTGGTAATATGATGAAGTAATGAATACATGCTGATGTAGCCATGGTCTCCCAAACAGGGCGTTGATGGTTGTACCTTCATGATCATCCATGAACATTGAGTTGGAATAAAGATCAATGAACTATGTTTTCAGTGGGATTTTTCCAATAGGATATATCTCATTCTTATCATAACAATGTAATGTCATAGTGGAAAGAGAGAAGTGATATTTATTGAGACCTAATTGGTGAAGTGTTCATATTAAGATGATGTTGATTCCTAAGCCATTTTCAATACATAATCATTGGATATCAATTCCATTTATCATTATACATATATAAAAAATCCTAAAAAATCCTTTATGGATGACTTACTCAACCTAGTTTTTGAAATATTTGATCACAGGGAATTCATTTGGATCACTTTCTTTGTCATGTACTTCAGCTTCAGCAAACATAGCTTTAATCGTCAGAGATCTAAATAAGTCCACAATGACTGCTTAATGGATATGTTTTTATATATATAGGTAATCCCTAATTTATAACTTCAAAATAACATGGGACAATTTCTTCAAAACATCATACATATAGTCCAAAGGTATATTATTCCTAAAATGGGGGTGTTTTTACACATGCACATTACGAGAGGATTTTCCTAAAGTATAGTGAAGATCTATTAGTGTATGTGTCAAAATCTATTTTACTCTTGGTGCATTAGGTTTACAGTGTCTTTCTACATGATGAGGTTTTTTAGGTGATGACATATTCCTTTCACAGATCAACCATGATGATTGTGACAGTGCTGATCGTATCATTCATGGTGGAAATCCCTTGTTCATACTAAGCTCACTGGAGAGATCATCCATGATTTTCAAAGAAGTATACAGCTTAGTTTGGGTCTGTGTGTACTAGGGATAATTGGTATGATCCTTGCATTCTTTTCAGAAAGGATATACCCATAATTTTGGGACTATTGGAATGAAGTACTCTAATGTTATGAATAACAGTATCTTGGGCCTGAGCCCATCTTCTTGAATTTTATTCATACACTTTTGGTCATGTCCCTTTTTTGGGGACTATTCTTAATAGTATTGAGCTACTGATTGAGCTATTTGTGATATAGATAATGTGGATGGAGGCATATTGGGATTTTTCGTCTATGTTGGAGAACACAATTACTCAGGTTGATAATTTTTCTAACCATCTAGTCACGACATTTCTGTGCACTGAATAACCAACTTTTTTAATGGATTTTATTTTTTTTCAACTGATTATCATTTGTGGTAAATAGTGATCAATGAGATAATAATATCTCAATGTGAACATGTTGACACATTCATTTGGAATGATATTTTAAATAATTCCCAAGAAATATAAATATTTTAGTTGAAGAGCCTACTATGTGTTTGGACTATATTAGTTTTAAATTATTTTCATTAATGGTCAATAATGATGAATGATATTATAAAATATCTGTGTGCTCAATATGATGAAGTAGTTCCAATGTAAATGGATCATTGATGAAGCCTTATTGTCTTGATATTCCATGAAACATGTGGATGGTTTACATACATTGAGGTTCAAGGTGATCACTAGAGAATATTTATGTAGTTATCTATGTACATTAGATGTCATAGTTTTAAAAGTATCCAAGTATAATACGATTATGATTTTATGATTTTAATTTAAATAATATCATTAGCTATTTTTAGAACATGTGATGCATGACTAATGATGGAATTGTGAATAAAAGGATCTACCAATCCTATTTATTATGGATTGGAAGGAAAGATATTGTATTAAGAGAGGGAAGTTACAATATTTCCCTTTGTAAATCTGATAATTCTATAGGTGATCAATCAATGTTAAAATATCATGATAGATGGGGTTCATGATGAAATCAGTCGAGAAATCTAGAATGAAGTGAATTTTGGTAAGAAGATGGTTGAAACCGTAAAAACATATAAATTTATTTTTTTAAAATTCCACATGGTCATGAATTATTTCAGTTGGTGTTTTGAAAGAAGAATTTTAAAATGGTATCATTTTCCAGTGTTTGATAATTTTTTAGGGTAAAAAATATAGAGGAAGAAGCTAGATTATCAAAAGGTTTTTTTGAAAATGATTCATTATAAAATTTTAATGGAATGGTTTTTTATAATGACTTGATGTGATTCAAGAATATTTGGATCATCGTGAATGGTGATATTAATCTTCATCATTATGATATGTGGAGCTTCACAATATTGATATGGTTTGTTGGTGATCATACCAACAATGAAAAATATTAAATGATAATCATGTATGGAGGATCACCAAAAATTTATTTTTGAGTGATCAAAAAAATGTGATAAATGTGGTGGGGCATCATGAATTGGTGATATTATAAATATAAGGCTTCACAAATTTAATTTATGATTAAAATAATCTGGTAAAATTTATAATTTCATTGATTTCATGGAGGTAGTGGCGATACACATAGTTGGATTTTTATTTGAGCATGAGAATCATGAAAGGACTAATAATTTCATTAATTATTCCAATGATTATATGAAATTGGTGATTTGTGGTGATAGGAAATTCCATGTTTACTAAGTGATCATCACAAATTCAACTTGTTACGCGAAGGCATTTTTCATCATGATGGATGTGAGCTTCATAAGTGAGCTTCATGATCATTAGTTTTCAATATCTGTTTTATGTGAACAGATCTTTCAAAGAGAATCAAATCATTTTTATGTGGATAATGGATAGTCCTCGAAGGAGAAATGCAGGGTACACATGATTGGTTTGTTCACCATCATTGTGCATAGTAAAGCATATGATCCAAGTAAACTCGACTCATGTTGAATTCATAAATTTTGTAGTGTTTAACTAAGAATGGTTATATGAACTAGTTTTTTAGAACAATAAATTAACTATGTTTTGAAAAGTAAAAACATGTGTGTACCCAATTGATAGACAACAGAAATAGAATAGTAAACATACAAATAGTTAGTTTTTTATGAAGCTCAATATGTGTAAATAAATTCATATTTTCATAAGGAAGAAAAAATTAAACCAATGTGATCATGTGTTTATATTAAGACTCAAAAAAATGGAATGAGACACATTAAACAAAATTTAACATTATTCTGTTTCCATGTGTAATTTAGTGTCCCAACATAAAGATTGATTATTAGTTTGGGAAGATTAATTGTAATGATATTTTATTGAACAAATATTCATTTAGATAATAATTAGAAATTTTTTTTTTGATTCTATCATTTTTGGATGAAGGTTATTGGGTGTAGTTGGTTTTTTACTATCGAATAAATAGTGATAAGGAAACTGTTATAAAATATTTTACATGTTTGTGTGTCATATATCAAACGGATAAGTGAAAGTGACTTGAAAATTTTATATCAATTGTCCTTCATTTGTGTTAGGGTGAATTAATTTCATCAGTCTACAATATTCATATTATTGTGGCTGAGGGAAGAATAATACAGTGTAGCTATCAAGTATTTTGATGGGAAGAAATTAGAGGGGATTCTTACATGATGTTGTGAAACAAACAAAAAGAAGAATATGGTTGTGGAAAAATAAAGTCGAAATATGACATCTGACATGACTCAATAATGGAGGACACTCTAGTTGTTACAAATCTTATAAACAAGGGAAGTATGTCTTGAGAGGGTGTACAAATATCACACTAACTGCAATAAAACACACACTATTGGAATTTTTTTCATTGAGATACATGAGTGTAAGGGAAAATTCTATTCCTTTTATATATATTCAATGAATTATTTTATTGTCGTTGTGTGGTCAAGATTAGTTATAGATCATTTGATGGACCAACTACCCTTATTGAGTAGTGGACATTTTAAAATACCTTGTATTATCCTTATTGATTCATATACATGCATGATACTAGGATATGAGAATAATAGAATCAAGATCTCAACATATCTAATAGGTATAGGGTTAAAAAGTAGAAATTTGATTTAAAATTACCCAACATTGATTCATTGGCCCTCTTAGTGTTAGGAATATCCCAAACTAGTCCTCATAATACGTATTTGAGGTAAGGTTTACCTCTGGTAGAATCTGTATAGTGAATCTCTTCTCTTTTTATGACTAGAGTTTCTTTCCTAGTATTATAATAAAGTCCATTTTTTGTGAATTTTTAGGAACCTATGAGCCGAAGTCTATATTTACTAAGACCGTGATGAAAAGGAAATATAAAGGTAAGATATATTTGATGAATAATAACCTCTTATCTAAAAAAGAGGATATATTAGTTTCTATATGATTTTCATACAATAAATATATACCTGGAATGTAATGTAATAATTGTGTGGATAAAATTTCAACCAACAATATAAAAAAATTCACCATATAGTAATAATTAAGTATTTTTTAGAACATAAAAAAACATTCAAAAATATGAAAATTCTAGCATAAGTGGTGATTTTGATCATTCTACAACCTCTCAAAAAGTATCAGTTGATAGATTTAGAGTTATTCTTCATGATATTCTTTAATAATGTGCCTATATTATTTGCACATTCTTCTAATGTATGTAGGAAGAGATCACCTAGCTATAAATAGAGAATATAGATTCATATATGAGCATTCATATAAAAATTAATGAGTTTAGAAAGCCCTTTGGATAGGTTGGATCATTTGAAGAAACAAAGAATAAATTTGTAATAGGATCCCCAAAATCGACAAACAACTAAAAGATAAAAACACAATCAGAAATAATCTAAAGAACATATCCATGAACATGAAGAGAAATTTAAATAGAACACTGATGACTAGGGTTTAGAATCAAACCAAATATTCAAGAATATCAAGGAACATTATTCATTCTTTTTAAAAAACATTAAGTCAAATTATGATGATGTTGTAAAAATTAAGATGATTAGTGATAAGAAGATTATTTTCATTTAAAATCCAAAAATCATCCTCATAGTTCAATGTCTAAAATTTGATGTTCAGTTGGCCAATCTTGATAAGACACACATTGAGTCATCAAAAAAGAATGAAACAAATTCTACTAGTTCTAAAAGTTCATTAGAGGATTCTATGGTTTAAAAACCTCAAAATTTTGATATGAAGATCATGCATTGTCTCTATTATCTATCATAAGAAGATGATAAGAATTAGGTACAAACAATATCATATTTTTCTAATGTTTCTATACTTTTTATGATGATGAAAAAAGGTTGTAAAACAAAATCTAAAAAAGAAATATGAGTTATGGTGAGAGAAAGCCTACAACCATGACTAGGATTGACAATAAAAAAATGTGTCAGTTGATTCCCAATAGAATGAAAAAAATAATGATGAAAAAGCGACAATATAATAAATAAAATACCCTGAAATCATGTCTTCTGGATAAATTTTGATGCTGTAATAGATTTGGGCACTATGCATTAAAGTGTCTGTACAATCCACAAAATGTAAAAGCACAATGGGAACCTATCTCAAGGGGGAGAAATCTAGAGAAGAAGAATAAACATCCAGAGGTCCAAAATCATCTTTATGTGGAAAAAATATTTTTAATGCTTGATTACATATATGATGTATCAATGGTAGTGGTCACAGGGTTGGTATATTTTCATCTCAACATGTATCCAAAACTGATAAGAAAAGAAGTATAGAAAATATAAATTGGAATGAAGAATAATCCTAGAAATGTTATTAGAATAATGTTTTGAAAATAAATCCTCTTCGATAGGTATCAATGAAAAATGATGATAAGGCCATCGATTCTAAATCCAAAAAGTCTAATGGTAGTGCATCTAAAATAAATATTAAGAGGGATGAAATTCGTAATAATCATTTTGTAAAAACCAAGCATTCTTCCATTGTTTCTAATGATTTTTTTTGTTTTCTTTCTAGACAATTACGGATGAATGAAAAAAATAGAAGATGATAAAGATAAAGATAAAGATAATGAAAAATGGAAAGAAAGTATTCCACATGATTAAGAAAAAAGAACTTGAGGCTATGTTAAGGAAAAGAAACTCTTGTGTTAGTGGTTTTTTTTGTGAGAGATTCAAGAAATATGGTCACAATGTAAAAGTATATCTAACCATGACTCCGAGCATGAAGCGGCCTTGAAAGGGAGTTTTAATGTGTCACCCATGAAGGATGATAAGAAGAAAAATTTTCCACATAATTTATTAGGGGATGTATATAGATCTATTTTTCTTTGACATAAATTTGAATAGTTACTTAAATGTGCAATCATAATGACTAGAGAAAATATGGAAACATGTTTGAGAAGATCATCTCAAACACACAATTCATATTAATGAAGTAAGGATGATACAATTTATTCCATTGAATTTTTTGGTATGTTATTTGAGATAATGATGCATGATATTATAGTTGAAGCATGTTATGAAGGGGAGAACCTGAGAATTAGTGAGAGATACTAATTATTGATAGAAAATATAAAGAAGATACAATCTGTGAGTGATTACTCCATTGATATTTGAATACTGATATGATAAATAATTTTTCCGTGATTATGTAAAGGAATTTTATTTTCTATTTTGGATATCCATGATAAAGAAGATTCCCACTTGGTTTGATCCAATTTATTTTTATTCTAAAGATAAAATATTCTAGATGACTATCCTTGATGTATATTTTCATTGTTAACAAATACATACTATCATAGTGTGAAGACCGAATTTAGTGTATTATTCATACTATAATTTCTTGAAATTCATACTTGATGAGATCAACCATTATAAAGATAATGATAAATGCTTATCTGGAGGGGGTAAAAAATAAATAAGCTTCCATAATTATTATTCCAATTAGTATCAAATCTAATTATTCTAGGAATTTATTTAACATCATGTAATTGGAAAAGGTACGCCTCTTAATATATCATCCGTGGTTATTCTAAATAAATAAAAAATTAACATAAGAGATATATTTAATTATTCAGCGACATATGAAGAATGAATGTTCCTAATGGTCACTTTTCCTACATATTACAATTGAATATTATTGATCTATTTATCAATTGATGAAAGCCTTATGATGGAAATATGGGTAAAATGTTTTACCAATTGTATTTAGTTTTGATTGGAAAGAATGATATTGAAAAAATATTGGGTTATCCTTAATTCATTAATATCAATATATGTGGCATGGGAAAAATAATAAGAGAATCAATATCCAAAAAATTATTATAGGTTCATGGATAAAAAGATGTAATTAGATAAACAAATTACCAAACATTGATTCAACCCCTCTTAGTGTTATGAATATCAAAAACTGGTCCTCTCAAATCGAATTATAAGCAATGATAACTACTATTATATTATCTATAGTAAAGCTATTCTCAATTTAAGAATTTATTTTCTACCCCAAGTCAAGAATTGAGTGGTGTATTAGTGAAGATTCAGTTACCTATATGAAGAATTTTATATCTACCAAGAGTAAGATTAATAGGAAAAAGAAAGGGAAGAGAATGTTGAAGAAGTCCCTCTTTATCAATTATGAGGAAGTATTTGTTTCACTATGTATTAGTGACAATAAAGATAATTCAAATATGGAATATAATAATAAAGTCACTCATCTTTCAAACATGAATACAGATATCCTTACTACCTATAGTGATATAAAGGTGTGTAAAATTACATTTTAAACCATTTTTCAAGATAAAAATTCCAACACAAGTGTTGCTGTTGATCAATGTACAACCTTTGAAGAATAATCAGTTGAGATTTTAATGGGAATTCATCATGATATTACCGAATAAAGAGTGTATTTTGTTTTTAGAGTCTTTTAATGTTTGCAGGAATTTATCACCTAGGTGGTCGAAGAATTTTCTAGTTTCGATTAGAGATTATAAACATGTTCATTAGTGTATAAAGCTCTCTCAAAAGGTTATAACCTTTGAAATAACAATGAGGGAATTTGAAATAAGCTCCTCAAAATGGTTCAAAATATGATGATAAATATGTATTCAAAAATTATAAAGATGAAAAGTTACGTGCACATGAATAGAAAATGAAAAATAGCACTAATTCCAAGGGTATAAAATCAGAAGAAATATCTATAAAGATGGAGGAAATTTACTTTTTTAATAAGATTAATGTAAAGATGAATGAAAATTAAGTTAAATTAATGAAGATGATATATGAAGAGAAGATGATTATGATTGATAATCAAAAAACTATTCTCCATTTAAAAAGTCAAGAATTGGAGGTCAAGTTGGAAAATCTTGAGAGGGAACAAATCGAGTCTTCACAAAAGAAGAAAAATGTTTATATTGGTAATCAATGTTCATTGGAAGATTATGAGGTTGAAATAATTCCAAAATGTGGTAAGAATATCATGAATTATTTCAATGATCTATCACACGTATCTGAGAAGAATCTGTTACCATCAATACCATCTTGTACTAATGTATCTAAACCCTATTATCATAAATAGTTCATGTTGAAAAAATATGAAAAATTTTGGATGAAGAAAGGTTATAAGAAGAATACCACCATGACTTTGATGGATAAGAAAAATAATGTGTCAGTAGAATCCCTATATAGGATCAAAAAATCATGAATAAGAAAGAATAATATGATATTGAAAATATCATGAAATATATATTTGTGGGTCAATGATGGTGCTACAATAGATTTGGGCACTGTTCATTATATTTTTTGTATATTCCTCAAAAAGTTAATTAAAAATTAAAGACTGTATCAAGGGGGAGAAATAAAGGGAAAAAGAATAAACATCCACATGTCCACAAAGATATGTATATTACAAAGATATTGGAAATGCTCGATTACATATCTGTCATATGGAATGGAAGTGGTCAAAATATCAGTACATGCTTATCACATCATGTATGTAATGCTAGTAAGAAAAGAAAATCTCAAAATATCACATGGAATGAAGATGCTTCCATAAGAAGATATTAAAAGAATATTATAAAAAAAATCGTCCAATGAAAGTATAATATAAGATTTATGATAAAAACATGGATTCTAAATTCCATAAGATGAAGGTTAGAAAATCCAAATAAAGTATTACAAGGGATGGCATTGAAAAGAACCCATTTGGAAAATCCAAACATTTTGTGATAGTTCCAAATGATATGTTAGCTATCTAGCCTGAATATTTGGAATGAACGAAAAAAATGGAAGCTTCACAAGATAAATATTACAAATAACGGAAGGAAAATATTCCATATGATGAAGAAAAAATTAATGAGTCTTTGTCAATAAAATGAAACTATTGTGTTTAAGAATTTCTATGTGAGAGATGCAAGAAATATGGTAAAACTGAAAATGTTTGTTTAACCATGCTGTCATATCCAAAATTATTCCTAAAAATGATATTTAATTTATCAACAATAATGTGTGTAGGAAGAAAATTTCTTCATATAAGGTGAAGATGATTCGAAGAGATTCATGTGACCTCAATAAAAATCAGAACATATATTCAAATGTGCTATCATGAAGAGTACTGAAAATGGAGCAACATGGTTAAGAACATCAGATCAACCATTCTATTTATATTAATGAATCAAGAATGATCCAAATAATTACCTTATATGTTTGTGTATTGAATGTGTGCTTGTCAAACTGGGAATTAAATTTCAAGCCATTTCTCAAGGGGAGAACCAAAGAATTATTTAGTGTTGTCAATTCATTATAGAAAATACGAAAAGTTACAATATCTGAGTGATTCCTTATTGGATATTTAATTGATAATATGATGTATTATTATCCTTGATTATGGTGGAGAAGGTGATTTACTATTCTAGATAGCCCTGAGAAAGATGATTCTAATTTGGGTTGATCTTATCTTAGTATTCTGAAGAACAAATGTTATAAATCATCATCCATGGTGAAGTTGTGAATGTTTTCAAATATAGTATTCCAGGAGTTGAAGACCCATTCAATTTTATTCTACATAATGTAATTTCTTGAAATTCATTCATAATAATATTAACTATTATATAAAATAATGAGAATCATTTCCTATGTGGGGAAAAATAAAGAAACGACCAGAATTATTATTTAAATGAGTAAAAAATATAATTATTCTGGGGATTTCTTGAAGATTATATCATTGGGAAAGTTATTTATTTCAATATATCATCGTTGTTTATAGGAAATAACAAATTTTAAAAAAGGTAGAGCAATTGAATTATTCGATGACATAAGATAAATGTTAATGCCCCATGTTGACATATCCTGCATATTTCACTTTAATGTTGTTTATCAATTTGATGAAGTGAGTTCATGAGTTTCAATATTTTTCTTCATAAAAGTATTCATATCACATTTTTTTTATTTCAACCATAAATAAAAATGAATAATCCTTAAAGGCAAGTATATGTGTTATCATTTCAAAAGGTCTCTTGATCTGTTGGAAAGGGACATATTTGTTGTCTAAATCCAATCCTCATGTTTTCTACACTGAGCACAGATCAATAAGACTTATAGTGAAATGATGGATAGCACATTTCATAAGTATGTACTGATACCCTTTTCCGATTATTTTTAAATTTCATTACAATAAGGGGGAGAGAAAGTGAGATGAATGTTTGAAATGTAAATAGGGGATAGAAGAGAATAGTTCAACATATTGACAGATTCATTTTGAAATAGCATTCATGTAATTTATATCAAATAAAATGGGGGATATTGAAGATATCGATTTTTGTATAGATTGTATTTTTTTCAATTGAATTTCATTAGTGGTCAATAGTGATCAGTGGGAAAAGAATATCTCTATGTTAAGATATTGACACATTCATTTGAAACAAATTTAAATATATTGTCATCAAATAAAAAGGGAGTGATTTTAGATCTCACATTGTGTATAGACTATATTTTTTGTCAACTGAATACAATTGGTGATCAATATTTATCAATGAGATAAGAATATCTATGTGTGGTCAATATGATTATGTAGTTACATAGTTAATCGAGTTTTGATGAACTCCACATGTATTAATATTACATGAAACACGTAAATAGTTTGACGAATTTGATTTTCATGGTGATACATGGGCAATTTTTTCGATTAATTTGATGTCATTGGATGACATGGTTTCTTAATTCTCTTAGAAAAAAATGACGATCCTTTACTAATTTTTATATCAATAATATCATAAGTTTAATGGAAAACTTGTGATGAAATCCTTATATAGGAAATATGGATAAAATATGAAGCCAATGGTATTTATGTTTGATTGGAATGAATGATACTGAAGTAAGATCAGGAATTTACAACACATTCCATTGTTAACCAAATAATGCTAAAGGTGATTGTTCAATATTTAAATATCACAATAGATGGGGTTCTTGATGAAATATATCAAGGGATTTTGAAATGAAGGGATTTTGAAATGAAGGGAATTTTGGTATGATAGTGGATGAATCCCTAAAAATGTATCAATTTATGTTTGAAAAAATCCAAATGTCCACAAAACATTATGGTAGGTTTTTCTGAAAAACATTTTGAAATGTGGGGTCATATCCTATTGTTAGAATAATTTTTGGGTTAAAAAATATGGATGAATAAGATATCATCACGAACAGTGGTTTTCTAAGAATAAAACTTCCTAAAAATGGAAAAGTCATTGATTTCATGAATACTGGGATGATATTTGTGATGAAGTAGAACATTTTGAATTGTGACAGAAATCGGCTTGATTACGGGAAGTGGAGAATCTTGAGTGCATAATGGTTTGATGGTGATATTCATAGAAATAAAGAATATCAATGTAGAATTTCAAATAGAGGAATTTCATGACGTTATTTTTCAGTGATCTAAAAAATGCACTGGAGGTGGTGGAGCATCATCAATGGGGGATCCAAAAAAAATGAGCACATTATAACTTTATTTATTTCAAAAATAAATAGAGAAAATTTATTATATATCTAATTTCATGGAGGTAGAAGTGATTTAAAAATATATCTTTTTATAAGAGTTTGAGAACCATGGAAACAATACTAATTTTTTACTGATGAAAATGATTTTAATTAATGGGTTCTATGAGATTATGAGATATTCTACATGGACTCAATGAGAATCATGAATTTAGTTTGTTTTTTAAACGTAGTTTGCTTCACAAATGATGTTACCTTCACGAGGGAGATTCAGAAACATCAGTTTTGAATATCTAGTTTATGTGAATTGATATTTCAAAGAGCATCAATGTATATTGAGAAGGATACAACATAGTTTTCAAAGTATAAATATTGCATACATGTAATATGTGTTTATTCCCTCATCATGAGTTGTTAAGACGATGATCCAAGTAAATTTGACAGATGCTACACTCACAAGATTGCAGTGAAACTCAGAGAATGGTTTTATAAACCAATGCTTGAGAATAACTCCTTCATTGGGATTCACAATGTAAAACTAGGTGTATACTCAGTTGATAAACAATATAATGAAAATAGAAAACATACACATAGTTTTTGTGTGTGGTGAAGAACAATATGTGAACCTATGTTCATATTTTCAGAATGAAGAAAAAAGTAATGTAATATTCTCATGTGTTATTATTACGTCTTAAAGAAATATAATAAGATCCTTTCTACACAATTTTAAATTATTCTGTGTCTAAGAATAATAGACTGTGTGTACTTAAAAAATGACAATATTTTAGGGAATATTAATTATAATGATTGTTTTTTGAGTAAATAATCATTGATTTGACAACCACAATATATTTTTCTTATTCTATAATTATTGTAAGAAGTTTTTTTAATGCACATGGATTTTCAATGTATATGAAAGAGATATCAAGACACTACTATTAACTATTCCATGTATTTTTTTGCACAGATAAAAGGGATAAGATGATGTGACTTGCCAATTTGATATTAGCTTATTATAACTTTGGATAAGAATAATTTAGTTCATTGTTATAATAAATTGATATTATTGTGGCTCTAAATAGATTAATATATTACAAATAAAATGTCTTTTTCAAGTAATAGATATGATGAGTTTCATTCATGATATAGTGAAAGTAACAATGTGAATAAGATGTTAGTGGAATGACAAAGAAGAACTATGACAAATGACTTGACACTAAAGTGGATGACCTTATTAGTTATTATGTGGTCATGATTGTGCTACATGAGTGTAAGGGAATATCCCAGTCAATATAACCACAATCAAAGGATTTTTTCTAGTTATTATGAGGTCATGATTATTTGTATTACATTATAATGAAAAGATAGTATTATTGTATAGTGAAATGTGTAAAAATATCATGTTTCATCTTTAATACATTCATATAAACTTATGAGATAAGGAAAATAGAACAAGAGAATCAAGATCATAACAGGTCTAAGAGGTATAGGGTTAAAAAGATGGAATTAGATTAAAAGGTCCCTAACACTGAATTGCCCCCCTCTCAGGGTATGGAAAACCCCAAACAATTCCTCTCACACACATATACACCTAACTTCATTCCATTATTTTTACTCCTATGTATTTTTGTCCGATACAAAAATAACACGAGCATGCAATTTTTACCTTCACTTGCCTAGAGTTCACAATATATTTTTAGATGCTTTTGAAAATAAAATAGTCCTTAATTTTTTCCACATAACATTATAGAAGGGAAAATAGTTTGGGTGATCTTTATCACCTTTCTTTTATGGATTCATGGGCTTTGGCGACATTACCAATTTTATTTCTAATGATGTGATTATGTATCTTGGGAATTTAACATTTCAAAAATAATAGACCATTGTTTAATCATCTCAAATAGTTTCTACTTTTGATATATTTGATCATACTAATAAGGTGGATATTGTTGCTGATTCATGAGAGGTGCATAAAAATGATATGGGGTGGGCATTGAAGTAAGAGAAGGTACATGGGTCTGCATATGTATTACATAGCTACCTCATCATTTCCTATTATCCTTACCTGGGTTAATGAAATTACTAGGGAATTTTCTTTTTAATATGGAATGGTGTCCTACACCTATTAAGAACTTGAGGAATGATAAAAAATCTGCCTATATAGTTCAAAGTTATCAGTGTTGTGAAAAACACATCAAAAATATTTTCTACACAGATGTAAAAGTAATTATATAGTGGGAGTTGTAGGTAATAATAGTATTTCAATCCTTTCCACAAAGAAATGAAATCTTGGAATCTTTTTTCCCTTGTTGAATACAATTTGTGAGATAAATGGTAGATATCTTATGTATAGTTGAACTAAACCAGAAAAGAAACATCAAGAGGAAGCCTTCAAATCAAATTGATGCTCAATTTTTAAAACTGGTATACCAAAAAATGACTGGTCATTGAAGCTATTGGATGAAGAACACGAGTTTCACTAGTTCAATTTCTTCTAGGTAGGAATTATGGGATCACATTGAGAAACAAAATGCATCAAATACTACTCTAGATCTCTAAAACCATTATAGATTGTAAATTTTGGACTCCCAGAGTTTGGCAAGGGTGGAGTTGGATATAACCATTCAGGTTAAGGCTTCTAATTGGTTTTTATGGGAGCACATCATTCATCTATTCCTTGTAATCAAACCGTTAATGAATCAATAGTGTTTGTAAGCATTCAAGGAATTTATAGTTGAGATGGTGCTCAGATATGTGTGCTACTGGGATCCTAAACATGTATGAAAACTCATAGAGACATCAGTGGTGCCACTACTAGTATATGTCATGGGTAACCAATAAGGGCATGCCTATAAGAATATTCTTAATAAGTTTTTGGTTGGTCACCCAATAGAGGTAACTCTCGATATACTACCACAGGGTCCAAGTATATTGGAAGTTGGTATCCCACACAAACTAGATTTTTCAGATATACTTTAGTTCCTATGGAAAACACTCCTTGTTGTGGTGTGCTAGCTAGAAGTTCAAGTTGAGGATTTACTTTCCCAAACTATCTAGAGGGAACACTACACCAAATAGATTCTATATTGAGTCTCCTTAATTCCTCCATATCCATCTCATGCATAGAACATATTTCCTTCAAAATAAATGTTTTAAACATCTTCAGGAGGGTGGTGATGTTTATTTTTACCCATAAAATTGTCTTTATTTCAATAAGGTAATGGTTGATTATTCAATGGAGTGTCCAAATACAGTGTTTACCTCTTGTTTCGGGTACAAAAACACCCTTCAATTGTTTCGATTTGGACCGCATAAAGATCCCAAACATCTAATTATGACTAAAATTAATTGGCCTCATGTTCTTTAGAATCAACAAGGGAAACATTGATGGTGTTTATTGATGTGAAACATATTTTAGTAGTTATATCAGTGTATTTTTGAGAACACATTCTTCGGAACCCTCCATTAAGGATTGTCCTCTACATTGATGATTCCATGGGAGTAGTTTGGTGGATTGTAACATGAAGTGAATTCCTAGATAATTTAGTTATGCATGTTCCAATTAAAGGAACCAAATCACATAATGTAACGGACTGAGTGGCTCCACTTTGTGGAATTTTTTCCAATTAAGAGAATACTAATTCCCATTGTGTATGAGATTTTTGATGTCAAAAGAACCCTTCTCTGAGGTATGGGGCTATTCATATTATACTTTCATAACCACTTGTGTACGATTTTCTGGCCCCGTGATTTGGGTTAAAATTTCCCTACCTTAGGGGGTGGGGTTTCTTCCGAACATCTAGGGATGATATTACTACTACCGATCTTCTGATTTTACCATTTTTTTATAAAATCAGTTGGGTGAATAAATTGGTATGAATTTGGTTCAACCATTTATGAATATGGGTTTGATATTGATAAGATCTTCTATATATGAAATCGGAAATCCTCTAATAGAGAGGCTTTCTCCATATTCCCAGATACTCGATTCAAAAGTCACCAACACCACGCTCTCTTCTGGATCAACAATTGTGGGATTTGGATAGGTTCTATTATTTTTGTGCATATCTTCAGTCATAAATAGATTCATTTTTTTGGAGATAGCATGGGTTTATGACATTAATGGTACCCCCTTTTAGAGCCACTACCGGTTAGAGAGTGTAGTGAAATACAATGATCAATATAAACCAAATCATCTTATATGAACAGTAGATATGGTATCTATGATCAGTTGTCTCTACCACATTAGTTCACTAATGATTGCATGTTTAAGGGCTCCTTACTATTTCTTGATCTTGGGATATCATGAATCTAGGAGAGAAACCATGTCAATTTGGCACTACAACCCTCCAATTTCTTTAACATGACTTAGATACACTTCCAAAGGTAACACCTTTTATCTCATGAGATTAAGTGTTTCCATATATTTAGGTGAATTTCATGCATACCATAAACATACAATGCCACTGAAATGATGTATTGAGCAGTTCCTAAAGGATTAAACATGACTGATATGTAATCTTTATCCAATTGATTCCACATGTTTAACACATCATTTTCTTCTTTTTCCTAATATACCTATACTTATTACAACAATAGTGGATGCTTATAGACCACTTTATTATAAGTAATGATATTATTAGGAGATTAATCTATTCTGTAAGAAGATAATATATGAAAATGAGGTTTGGATAGTGACTGTCACTTTGTCTTATATTCTAGTTGAAATCGATTTCACCTTCCAATGACAAGAAAAGTACATGATTGGGCATAATTTTGAATTTTTTTCATGATAGGAGGGCTTCCTAATTACTAAATTTTTAGATGGATATTTATCTTGAAAAAATAAAAAACTATTTTATATAGAACATTCACATCGAATTCTATCATGGGGAGGACCACCAAGGTGTATTACACAAGGGTGTGAACCCTTTATTTATATTCTTCCCACATTGAGGGATACCAAGGCTCTCATAATGAGAAGGGATATTGATGTTTATCAAATTATAGAAATGAATCTATCCTTTATGGTGAAAATTATGATGAGAACCATTAGATTTACTCATACTACTCTTATAATTTGGTAATGGGAGGGTAGTTTCATGATCTTCCATAGATAAGCACCTAAGGGATTCACGAACTCCATTATTAAGAAGAGATGGATAAAAAATAAGCCATGTATTTCCTAGTCATGTTTAATACGGCTTTTTCTTGGATTCCATCTTAAGATATACTTTCTCCACTTGTTAAGAGATGTTGTTTTCAGGATCAAGTATTTTTTCTTTCATTAGAGGGGCCACTCGGATAGGCAAATTTCCACTAATTAGAGAGAGTGTATATTCTTTATTTGGTTTCCCATATAATATGAGATATTATTTACCAATGATTGTCTGCGATTGGATATGTGGTGTATATTTTCTCTAGGGTGTCAAGTTGATGAGACACCCCACTTCTAAATGATGATTTATGTGTCCATCTCTCTAGTACTATTATAATTCTATGTTATGATGTCCTTTCAAGTATCTTAGATATGGTAAGGTATATTTTTCCACCCTTTCACTATATCTAGGATGTTATTTGTGACTTCAATGAATGGAATTAGGTTATTCTTCAATTCCATTACATGAGATGGTGTAAGTGCCTAATCTTATCCTCCCTTTCATTCAAGTGGATACTGTTACTGATTATGTGTGGGGATAAAAATTTGAGTCTTCCCCAACTTTTTTTGGGACTTTCTAACTGAATTCTATGGGTAATTTCAAACAGAAATATTGGCCAACTTTATTGGTATAGAGAGGTGTATGTTTCCTCCCGTAATATGCCCCCATATTTCATTGGCGGGATTGATTGAATACTGCCAAATGATTATGAGATTGGTTGAATAAAGGTAAATTGGTGCATGTGCCTACTCCAATGTTTACACCAAACTGGGTTGATGGGTTCTCTAGTGGGGGTAAGGGTGTGACCCTACTTATTCTTGGTCTGTTTTCTTCACTAGTGGACCATCATACATTCTCGTCTTTGAAGGTCTCATTTTAGATAATTGGCGACAACACAGTCATCATTTTGATGGGTTACTACTGAGTGGCGATAGATATGACAATTTTTGATAGGATCCAATGAGATAGAACACTGTTTCTCCTTGTTGAGGTCCTATGTGGCATCATGGACCAACTCCTTCAGATATGGGAGGGGCTAGTTGTTGCATTCTGGAGATAAACTCCCAAAACAATTTAAGACGGTGGTCAAAACCATCTTCCTCAGGGCCACATATCATCAATGGTCATATTATTGGTGTTTTTTTATACAGAGGACTTATTGGAATCATCCATGGTCAAGATTGTAACATTATGACGGTACTCCCGGACCATCGAGTTTGGGACCCAGTATTAAAGATTCTGGGTTGGCGATGGAGCCCCCCCCATGGATTAATACCTGTTATGTACTATATCCAAGGAGTTCATTTGCGAATATTTGAATAACACCATTGGATTTATGGGATTTCTAAAAAGAAGTGACAATATATATATGTATAATAAGAAACTTTCTCAAAGCATCATCTTGTTTGGATGAAGACATGCATGATTTATTGGATTATGTAGACCTATTTTACCAATTAAAAGTGGATTCATAGATAGTTGTCACTATTATCATGGATAAGGATTCATTTCAGTTACACCATTTTATGTTTCCCTCAAAATTGTGTTCCTGTTAGGCCTCAGTTTTTATGAATGGTTTCAAATGGTTTTTTTCATGGAATTGGAAACACCCAATGGTTTTACATCCATGATGGAATACGTTCCAAAGTTTTCCACTCATCAGGAGATTTTTCCAATGATGCTTAAGTACACATAATTTTCAATATGATGGGAGGTTGGGATCAACATACCCTTGGAGGGGGGGGGGGTATAATTTCCAAATCTTTGTCTCTCTTATATATTAATGACATATTTGTGAATCCTTTATTAACTTCCAGTTATGAGGCAAGCCATCCTTTATTCAAGAACCAATTATTATCATATATGGAATATATAATTATTATAATGTATTTTATTTTCTTCATCAATGGAGATATTAGTATGTATTTGTGGTTCTCCATCAATGATATACTCTTATACATTTCTATGAGATTCATTAGTCATCATGATGATGATGGTTTTATATCCACACAGTGGAATGATCTATAATGCATCATCATCAAGGGAAATGTGAGTTTTTTTGATGATGGGAATGAACCCATAAATGATCATCCTATATGTACATTCAAATGGAATTAGAACCAACAAATTTCAGTACCTCTTAATGTGGTAAATCATAGTAATTAAGGAGTTGTGATAAGGACCCAACCGTAATTTTTAACATTATTTAGAAAATATATCCAGATGGAAGATGCCTAGTAATTTTTTGGGGGACTTATACGGAAGTGGTCATGGGATCCTAGAAGGAATAAGGATTTCTAGGTTGAAGTTATCCTTCATGGGGATGTGGACCGAAGAGAACAAGGTTGTTCAAGGGTGATGGGTTGGGACCTCAAGGAATATTTCTATGTTTTCCTTATGGATGGTAATCAATTCCTAAAGATTTCATTTATGAAGAACCATGGCTATAGATAAGTTTGGAATATGTGTATCATTGGGGAGTTTTATACCTTCCGAGAATTTAGTTGGGGTATATTCCTAAAAAGTATTAATAGACTATTTGAGGACCTGATTGGGGATTACTCATGATGAGGATTCTTTGTTGAATGATCCTCTTAGGGTGTTCATGTCATGGATATTTTGAGGCTTGATTCAGTTCTTACTCCTATTGAGGATGCCCATATTAAGGGAAATAGTATTGAGGAATTCTCCCAAATAGGATTCCCATTAAGCTCGTGCGCTAAGAGATCATCCTATGTATCCTGATTGAAATAGGAATTAGATTTCATATAGTTCAACTTGTCACATTGATCATGCAGTTTTCATTATCATCATTAACCTCTAATACTATGTGATTCATTCTTTGTGTGAAATACAAGGGGAAATAGAAGATCTGAGATACCACACAATCTGCTTCTATCAACAAGTGGATATGATGATGAAGCCCAAAGAGAGAGGGATAGGTTATTGAGTGTGACCATATATTCTATCCCAAGATGAAGATGGATGACGTTGAGGGATCAAAACTTCACATTCCCAACCATACCCTAGAATGGGTCCACGGTATGGAGACTGAGGATAGAAGGCAGTATGAGAGAGGGGAGAGGGATAAGGTGGCTATCTTCTAATTTACTAAGTGACCAGGATGTAAATAGGACCTTGAAAAAAACCTTTTTACAAAAATTATATGTGATATCTCTTGAAGTGATTCCATAAAATGGATCCTGTACTGAGGGTGGAGTATTTCATTCTATGTCAAAAGGAAAAGAGAGAGTAATTGTCATCCTCTCTGTTTAGAACTTGCGGCTCCGAATCATAGAGATGATACATGGTGGACATCTTCCTAACCATAGTACCCATGATTGGGAACGTTAGAACACTTTTACTAGGTTATGGGTACTCATCACCATAAGGATAAACACTCACAATCACTCAGAAAACCCAGACCAACCAAATTGACAAGTGAAGGAAGACTATAATCATAGGAATACCCACCCAATTAGAGGATACCCTCTTGTTCCAAAACCCAGGGTAGCGTATGTATGGTGGTTTTTATGGATGTTTCAACCTAGTCCATTTTAGAGATGGGACCCAAAGAAGAAGGGTCCCCATGATGGGTAGATTTGATGATGACCTAGAGGGGGACTTATTCAGGTTTTAGGAACATGTTCTTGGCGTAGGTGTGGAATGCATTTTTTCTACACAGGGCCTAGGAGGAACTGCTAATATTTTTCATAGAGGCATAAAACCCTACATGAACAAGATATTCCATAGAAAATTGAAAACTAGGGAAAAAACACTTGGGTGAGGCTTTTTCATAGAATATTTGGTATCCTATGGTGTCCTTATAATTGTCTCACACAGGTCCCTGATTTGGAAGAGGGCCTCACAAAAGCGGTCACTCTTTGTGAGAGAAAGGTACTCATGAAGGTGTCATGTGTTTAGGACCTTGAAGTTACTTTTATTATACTTATCCTACTTAGTTTTGTATTATCTTAGGTATCAGAGTGCTACCTATGAAATTTTTGCAAGATATGGGAGAATGGGTTGTGCAATCATAACTTTGGGGTTTTTTCTTCTATTTTTTCAGTTGTTCAAAAGTGTATCAGCGAGATTCTATTTATAGGAAAACATGTGACCCTAGAGAGGTAGGCTTTCCATATTGGTCCATGGTGTAGGTGTCTAGTGTAGGGGTTTACAACTTCTTTGGTTCACTTGAAGAAGATGTGAGGCCCTTTTAATGTCCGGGGGTCCACATGTGTAGGCTGATTTTGGAAAGTCCTTTGATTTTCAACAAGTCCCTCTATCATTTTATCAATCCCACGTTTTTCATCAAAACCTATTCATCCTCCTTGATAAAAATTAGTTTCAACAGCGATCCATTCACCATATAGAAAAAACTAATTTTTTATGTTTTCAATATAGGTATTCATAAGCTATTCATAATGTGAAACATACATATTTTGAATTGTAATTTATTTACGTGGGGTTGACAAGATCGATGTAGTAAAAAAATGACCATCACATTACAAAAAAAAATTAAAATCACTAAAGTGAAATGATGTATTTATATCTTTTTAATTTTCATAGTATCTCCCCTTCATTATTAAATGTTTTATATTTTATAATAGAATATGGAAAATTTATTAACATACCTTAATTTGAATCTTTTTAGTTATGTTCAGATTTCAAGAGTTAAACCTCAGAAGTTTTAAATATTTACAGCTTCACAATCTTAGTTATCCCTTAATGGATTCTCTAAAAAGGACACAATATGGTTGGGTTCTTAAAAAATTAATGATAAAAATAATAATAATTTTTATAATAGTGTTATTTCTAGGTGATATTTTAGGACTATTCTAATTACACCAACATGGATATATCTCTCATTAGTAAAATGATTACGGAATTAATGTATGTTATAGTCATCTTCTAAAATAATTATGAGATTTATAATTATTTTCTATGTATCAACTCTCTTACATTCTATTATTATTTTTTTTAAAATAACCATACAAATTTTAAAGGTAATAAAATTTTTATATTGTTATAAAATTCATCATCCTCAATGAATTCTACAATTTTACTATATGTATTATTTGTAAATTTTCTCTCTTACCAATAAATAAATATAATATATAGTTATCATATGATGATATATGAATTCAAAATTAATGGATTTATTTCTTATCATGAAGCTTATTCGATAGTGTCCAATAAATCCCCTCCACTTTCTATCAAATGCAATTAGGTCTGTTTATCGCACATCATGTTTTTAGACAACTAATGTGTTATCATTATATTTATTTTTGGTTTGATTTTTTTATTCTCTCTCATATCCATCATTTATTATATGTTTGTTTTATTATAAATTTATTTCACCATGGATTTTTGATATTTTTTTAAAAATGGAATTAATGGAAATGAATTTATTGGTTTGAACACATTTATTAGGATAATTAGTTACCTTCTTCTATGATCTTGCAACAGATAAATCTATAGATGGATTAAAGTTATTTTTTCCTATAATCTTCATCATTTTTGGACATATGAATCCAATTATCAATTTTTTAAATATTCTCTTCCTATCGCAACACCATCAGATGATTTATCATGATGGTTTTCTTGATTTCTTAATTTCACATCAATTTTTAGACAATATATATTTAGATATTTAATTAGGTATTCCAAAGAATTCAAAATTTATTAACATTCCATTTTCCACTATAAAATCTGATATTAGTTAACTTTAAAATCCTCTAGTACATAATTATTCAATTATTTAATTATCATTCGTTTTACATGTAGTTGCTCTTCAAAGAAAACTGTAGAGGTCCATTGTATCTTTTTCAGTGTGTAGATCAAATCTAAATAAACATTCTCCAAAAATAATCTCATTTTCAAGTATTCTTAATTATGATAGTTTATTTGTTAAAAAGTTATAAAAATTTATCATTTGATTCAAAAAACATTTATAGGGTGATACATATGATTACCTTTTTAGCTAGTGAATCTTTAATTTACATTACTTCTTAATATAGATATGATTTCTGTTCGTGTATCCCCTTGATGTATTAAATTATGGATATAATAACATTGAACTAACCATTTTCTAAAAATCTTCATTTAAAAATAGAAATCACAGTGATATTTAATATACACATATTCGTCTCATCTTAATATTGATCCATCAAAAGAATTATTATCAACAAAATTCATGGAAGGAGAACAACTTTGTATAAAAATTAATCAGCCATACTTGAAATAATAATGTTACAAGAAATACAATGTTTTTTAATAGCTAATGTTCTGCTCACTGGATTGGTGAACAAAGTGAATATATAATCCTAGGCCCAGTTCACTCATAAATAACCAAGCCTAGTTGACCATTTGTGCTAATGTGAAACTCCACATACACCAAACGCTGCGGAATTTTAGTGGGGTCTATGAAGTTAGAGTGGGGAGACAACACATCATTAATAAGTGCATAGAAAAACAATATATATTTATTTTTAGAAGAAAAATTTATAATAAAAAATTAGGAGTAAAATAATTATAAATCGTCCATATTTAATCAATATGCGAAAGCTGAACCACCTTCATATACAAAAAATGATTACCATGTCATGGAACTGATCAAAAGGTAATTAACATTGGATACACTGTTACAAATATCTTTATTATTCTGTATAAAAATTAAAAAATAAAAACAATCCTCAAATATTATCGTTAGTATAGAATCAATATTTTAATCTCATACTATTTCCTTGAAAAATAACTCAAACATCAAAATCTAGACACTTTATTTTGTCACAACCAAAACAAATACAGTTTATTTGGGTACCAGCCGGTGGTTTGAATAGGGTGTGAGATATACATAGTAGGACACTGACAATGGTTTCTTAAACTGTTTAGTAGGTGCATGAATGATAATAAGTGTGTAGGTTAAAATGAATTATGTATAATTATTAAACAAATAAATCATATCAGACTCGTTTTATCATGTGAAACCCGACCGACACTACTTGCTTCAGCCTAAACTCGATGTCTATGAAATGACTCCATCATACTTGTACATTAAAATATATAATGGATTTCAAAAACAATCAATGAATATGATAAAGTACATATAATTATTGTGTCATATAAGACTAATATAAATCATTGAACAAACAAATAGATGATAGTTTTAATGAAAAAAAAAATTTTAGACTAATTAAAACCATGAGCTTATCCAAGGATTTCCTCAAACGAAACCAATGTATTTCTCTATATAAAATAACAAAACCCTCTCTATAGGATTCGTTATAATCCATAGGTATATGTAATCCTGCATCACTCGTGATATATTATAATGTATATCTTCACGGGTTCATCGATGGTGTATCACATCTGGAACCAGGTATCACAGAAGTAATTCTATAATAAAAATTACTATTAGGACCATACAAGGTAATCTAATAGGGAACCAGATATCACTCATTGGAAGAATAAAGACATACTTTAGGTGATCCCATCAATGGTATTATATAAGGAACCCATGTATCACTCATGATATGAAATAATAAATTAAAATAACCATATGTTGGTATCAATTAGTCCATACTAGGGATCAGAAATGGGGACCCTTAAAACTCCTTTGGATTTGTATAACGGAATGGTCATATCAATCATTAAACTCATTTCATTTTATAATATTTTTTAATAATGTTGGAAAAGATGATTAGTATGGTTAATTTTGGATACCACATGAAGGCAATGGCTTATACAGATAGCATAAATTTTTCTATGGTCCAATTAAAAGTACAATACAATCAAGAGGGAATATTAAATACACCCACATCGAGTAGTAAAAAATTACTATAGTATGAGGCTCCTAAGAATTTATAGAATGAACACTCTAATGGGTGGATAATGTCAATGTGTTCATCATTGGACATTGGATTACAAGTTTCAAGAATTAAACTATGTAGGGAAAAATCAATCAATTTAACTAATTTTAAATTTTGGTAGCATCATCAAAATGGACCAGCATACGATATAATGAAAAACTATATAATACATAAAGGATTTCTAGAAATGAATTAGACCTCCTACAATTGGTTCGTTTAACTCTCCTCCTCCACTATCATTATTTTTTTTTTCTATAAATGAATAAATCAAAAAAAGAGGCTGAATCACCAAAAATATGGAATATTATCTCTCAATAAAATAGCACTAAAGATAACTTGATAAAATAAGAAAAAAAATATGATGAATGAATCTATTACTCATATGAATCCAACATAATTGGTGGTGAATGAATCATCTATTAGATGTAAGAGAAGGATTGAATACAAGATTTAATCATGGTAGGATTTCTTCCCATGATGTATACTAGAAAAAATAAAGGGATAGGTTAAAATCATGGGTTTTCCCTATAGGATCAAAATAGTGATGTAGGTGCTCAATATACAAAAGGGGGTGAATTTTACCCTTAAAAAATTTCCATAAACAAGGAATGATCTATTTATAACAAAGTTAAACTATGAAAATTCACAACACCTCTAACAAAAATTGAAATATTGGAACGAAGTATGAAGTTACAAACTTTTATCACTATACACTTTCTTAAATCTAGATAGTGATTCCAAAAAACCGGTTTCGGAAATATGGATCAGGAAAATGAAACTTAACCAAATTTTTCAATATGAGATTCTACCTTAAAGCGTATAGAATCTAACTGAATCAGATTATACAATTGTAAGGAAGTATAATATGGTTATACATTCTTAAACATAAAAAATGCAGCGGAAAAATAAAACCTTTAACCAAAAACTAGTAACAAGATATAAATCTTTTAACCCAAAGATAATGGTATCCAACAACCTTGGATAAAGGTCCCTTCATTTATACTTTCAAGAAAGTTTGTCTTACCCACACCTGGGTAAGCCCTTGATACGAAGATCAAAATCTCTGTTTTTCTATCCCCACAAGCCCTCAACTTCAAGGTAGTTGGAACCTCTGTCTTCCTCAATAAGGAAGCCCTCGAGCTTTAAGGTTGTCGAAACCTCTGTCTTCCTATCCCCGGAATCCCTAAAATGTAATCACCAACATTTAGAGTCACATGAAGCAATCTGAACAAGCAGTTCAGTATACACAAGGCATGACAATATTCCCTCTCTAGAAATCACCTTGACAACGTGTGGTCTTTAGAGTGATCAACTTCTTGTTCATCTCTTTAAAATGAGATCATATTTATAGGCTCAGTAGCAACGGTCGACTCCCTCCTCCAACGGTCATATTTTCCTTAAATTTAGGGGGGGGGGGCTATAAACATGTCACATAACCAATGGTTAGTTAAAAAATGAATGGAAGACATCGTTTTATAACAAAAAATGTGTAAGTATAAGAAAAATGGAAGTTTAAAATTTAAGAAAATAAAAGTTCGGAGTCTAACCAAAATAGAATTTGGAGACTATAAAAAAGATATATTTGGATTTTGTCTTAATAGGACTTCGGAACATGATTTATGTAGAAATACAGAGTCTGAATTTCTAAGTAAATTCATATTCTAGTTTCACTAGAATTCAGAATCTGAACTTACAGAGTTCGGAGTCATACTTGTAGAAGTTCGGCGTCGAACTAGTAAGAGTCTGGAGTCGAGCTCATAGATGTATGGAGTGGAGCTCATAGAAGTTCAGAGTCGAGTTCATAGAAGTTTGGAGTTGAAATTAATGACAGTTCATATCCAGAATTCAGAATGGAACTTTATTAGGGTTCTTATCCAGAATTCAGAATAGAACTTTATCAGAGTTCGTGACAAGAACTCGCAATGGAACTTCATTAGAGTTCGTATACAGAATTCAGAATGGAACTATATGAGAGTTCATATCCAGAATTCAGAGTAGAACTTCATTAGAGTTCATATCTAGAATTCAGATCCTAAAACATAATTCTTCATATCTAAGTATTATATGATTCCGAGGTTTTGGATTTGAATCCGATTTTTATACTTTTGAAAAATATTGATATGTATAAGGAAATCTCGGTAAGGGTAAATTTCTATAATGAAATTTTCCTTAGAGAAGTAAAATATAGATTTTCTTAAGTATAAGGTGTTTGTGATTTTCAAAATCAGATGGAATAGAAAAGCCATATGGAAAACCTTATTGACTCAACAATCTCTCCCTTTTTGGAAAGCATAAAAAACCATTTGAAAAAGAACATAAGGACATAGAAAAATTTCTTTAGGCATTGAAATTAAAACTCATCTCCCATTGTTCATAAATGATGATGAATACAACTAACTACCTCTTAGGCTTAGGAACTCTAAGTATTGTATTCTAAATTTCCGGAGTGGAGTCTTCATTAACATTGAAAATGTAAAACATTGTAATTGAAAAATCTCCCTTACATAAGGATAGTTCTTGACATAAGAAATTTTTCTTACTCCCTCTTTTTCTTAGATCATTTACCTTCCCCCCTTTGTGATTTTAAAAAATAATTTCATGGAATAGAAAAGAAATTTGGTACCTAAAATATTAGTACATAACAATACGAGATATAACCAAAAAAAATCATTAGGGTTGAAAGAATTTTTAAAACCAAAAAGAATTACAACAAAAAATCAGATTTGCCTATTTGTTGTCCTTTTCCATTGGAATTAACTTTTTCACCAAAGTCTTCAGATTCTTCAAGTCTTTTTGATCCTCCTCAGCTTTCGGCTCCAATGATTTTATCCTTTCATCTTGAGCATTCAAGGAATCTTCCTTAGCCTTCATGGACTCTTCCTGCATATTCAATAACTCATCTTTCTTTACAAGATTTTCATCGAGCTCAATCCTAAGATATCTATCCCTTTTATAATGTTTATAAAGAGAGTTAACCTTTCCATTTAATTCCTTCACATGTTGATTCTGATAAATTTACTTAGTGGTTAGCTTCTCCTAAAGATTATTAATCTTTGAGTCCTCGGTTTCAAAATCCTCTTTAACATCATTTTGAAAACGATGAAACTCAGTCAACTCATCGTCAACATTTTTAGAAAAAAAATTGATTTTGCTGGAAGTTTTCATGTGAACATCATAATTGATAAGGTAGTTTCTATATTCAGCCTGAATCTCCAAACTCTTATCCATAACCATAGATAAGGATTTGGACTTCTGATTCAGACTGTGTTGTAGCATCTGGCATCTGGAGTCTATGGTGGGAAAGATCGAAATTGTGTCCCCCAATTTCATCAAAGTCTCGACAAAAAAATAATTTCCCATTTTTTATGACTCTTAATCTGATAACTTTCTAGGGGATTGTTGTTCTTCAATCTCCACCATATTTATTCTAGAAGAACCACCACCCTCCTTCTTTGTTATAACATCTTTTTTTGGGGTGTCTATAAGCCCTTGAATTCCCTTATAAATTTTTGGAATTTCTTCATCAAGAGATTCTTCTTCTCTTTCAGATAGTTGAACAATTTTATCTTCATCTGGTTTCTCCTTCTCTTCTCCTTCTTCAATAAAATGCTTCTCATATCTTTCCTCCTTAGATAACTCATTTTTCCCTTGACATAATGTCTTTTACCATCCTTGTCATCTCCCTTTCCCGGAGTGACTAGCTTTTAGGTTTCGGCCTATTATTGATAATCCTCAACTTGTTTAATCAGGTCATCCAGATAATCAATTCCTTCTTCTACATATTCTTCTTCTTCAATTTCTTCAACAACTTCTTCCTATGCTTCATCAACAAATTTTTTCTATGTAGAATTTTCTGGAGTGAAATACTTCTTCCCAGGGGTTTCTGGTAATGGTTGGTCATAAAATGATTCCGGAATGAAAATATTCTCAAAGTCTACCTATGTGGATTTTATGAGAGATTGAAAAATCTATTCCTATTTTATCTTCTTCTTCATTTTTTTCTCTTTGGCCAATTTCTCTTACTCATCCGCAACCTTTTCTATTATGGCCTTATCCTCAGAAGGGTCTAATACAAACTATGGATACCCATCATTCCTTTTCTCCTAATATTCCCTCCACTTAGGAGCCACCTCATCTGGATATGCTTTCTGTTTTTTCAGCATGGGAGGTGCGGACTGGGTTTCCTTAGATTTGGGAGTCTTGTCATCAGCAACCAATTATTTCAATTACCTCTTCGTTGAAAACTTCTTCACTGGCTCAACCTTATCTACATTTTTATGAGTGACTTCTGCCTCTTCATTTGGCAGATCATAAAACTCACTTGATTCCTTTGAAAAACCAGATTTCATCCTCATTAAGTTGTCATCACTTATCAGCATCACCTTACAAATTCTCATCTTGGAGGTGCAAGAAACTTTGAATGAATCAAGACAGAGAATAATATGATTGGAGGTAAGAGTAGGATACATAATGATTTGAGCCTCAAAAGTTCCATTCTTGATATTCTGAACTATAATAATAACGTCCCTCATCAGATTTCTCGTTCTTAGATTTACGAAAAAATCTAAGATGTAGATATCACTTTTCTTTATGTTATCCTTATCTCCTCTTCTTGGAACTAAAAATCCATGAACCCACAAATGGAGAATCTTGTTGTAGGTGGAGAGATGATAAATCTTTGCTGTTTTATCATCTTTGAGGCCAAGGAATTTCATTGCCTTCACCTTGCTGAAACTTCCTTGCACATCTAGTAGCTTATGTGAACAAAATCCTGCTTCTCCATCATATGATAATCCTACCAAGTTTGCTACCTTGGTGTAAGACAACTTGTAATTCTTCCCATAATACTTGAAAAAAAATTTGTCTCTTCCATCTTCTTTATAGAAGGAAATAGACTCATAGAAATCTACACAAAAACCTGTATAGAGAACATCCTGACCCCCTAGTTTTGATACCCAGAAATGTTCCCTACCATTGAGTTTGATATTTATTGAAATTAGATAATCATAATCACTGAAGAAATATGGATTAACTACCCTTTCCCTATAGACTAACCATTTTGATATTGGCTTGGTGGTAGACATATCTTTAGAAGTGGCTTCTACAGAAATTCAGAATGGAGGATCTCTGAGAGATTCATAACGGCCTTTTACAACTGAGGCCGAGTATCAGAAAGCGAGTGCTTGAAATTGATGTGGGACACAAATGGTGGTTTCCCATTAATAGGCGATGGATCTAACCTTTGAGATTTCAAAAGAATTCTAATGGTTGAGAAAATCCCTAATTTGATATAACTGTTGAAATCATATCCACAGGGAAATCATGAATCCGATCTTTTGAGGTTTTAAAAAAATTCATATTTAAGTAGAAACTAATTTGACAAGTTCTAGATGTACTTTTTCTATCCATTCTACACCCACCAAAGTCACTATCTAAAAAGCTTTTTAAAACGAAATAATTTCCAGAAGTATAAAATAATCCTATATCCATAGTTCCCTTTAAGTTGTAAAAAATTCGTTTCACTTCCTTTAAGTGAGATTCCATAGGATTGGATTGATATCCTGCACATAAGCATATTGAAATCATCGTGTTTGGCTAACTAGCTGTTATGTAAAGTAGACTTCCTATCATACCTCTAAAAGATATTTGATATACTGGTTTCCTATCTTCATCAAGATCAAGAATGTTTGAGGCACCAATAAGAGTACTGATACACTTAGTGTTGTAATAACCATAGTTTTTAAGAAGATATTTAATATACATATGTGCGATATGTATATTCTATTTGGTTTTTTAGAAATTTGAAAACCAAGGAAAAATTTTAACTCACCCATAATACTCACTTTAAACTCAGATTTCATTAGCTCTGCAAAGAAATCAGTTCAAGATTGCTGAGTTGAACCAAATATGATTTCATCAACTTATATTTAAACAATCAAATTTTTTTTCTTATCTTTCTTTATAAAATGATTTGGAGCTGCATTTCCCATAACATTTTTATTTGGAACTAAAAATCATGTAAGTCGATCATACCAAGCTCGTGGGGCTTGTTTAAGGCCATACAAAGCTTTGGTATGTCTTGAAACATGATTAGGATGTTTTGTTTCTTCAAATCCAAGAGGTTGTTCAACAAAAACATCTTCATGGACTAAACCGTAAAGAAAAGAACATTTCACATCCATTTTAAAAAGTTTGAGATTGAAGAATTCTGTAAACGAAAGTAGAATACGAATAGATTCAAGTCTAGCTACTGGATCATAGGTTTCTTTATAGTCTATTCCCTTTAATTGATTACAGCTATTAGAAACTAGTCATTTTTTATTTATAACTATTACTCCATTATAATCAAAATTATTTCTGAAGACCCACATTACTCCAATAAAAGAAGTTTCCAAGGTCCAGACTTTATTCCATTTGAATTCATTTAGTTCATCTTTCATGGCTTTGATACAATCAGCATCCCCTAAAGCTTCATCAGTGCTTTTTTGTTATAATTGGGAATGAAATGCTATATGTTCTACTTCATTCCTCTGGGAACACCTAGTCCTTATAGGTTGATTTACATCAAAAATGTTAATATCACTAGGATGATTCTTAAGAAACACCTAACTTGGGTTTTGTAAAACTTTGTCATCAACATAGTGTAAAAGTCTTATAAGGTAAATGTTTCAAAATTATTTTCTTGAATATATTTCTTATCAGAACGATCTTTTGACAAAGGTTGATAATCAATTTTTTAAAACACATCCAAGGATGTAGGTTGTGATGGTTTAAAAACAAAAGGATAAGACTCATCAAATTTTACATGTATTTTTCGTCAATATTACAAGGGTATTTATTAAAAACAATATAAGCCTTAGAAGTTGTGGAGTAACCTAAGAAAATTCCTTCATCATATTTTGGTGCGAATTTGTGTAGATTATTTTTAGTATTCAAGATGAATACCTTGCAACCAAAAACCATAAAGTGCCAAATTATAGGTTTTCTTCTATTCCATAACTCATAAAGAGTTTTATAAAGAAAGTGTCTAATCAAAACTCAATTTATAGTATAACAAGCATTACTTAAAGCTTCATCCCAGAAATGTCTAGCTATAGAATATTCACTCAACATAGTTCTAGTTAACTCT
Source organism: Viscum album (assembly GCA_963277665.1). Classification (NCBI taxonomy): domain Eukaryota; kingdom Viridiplantae; phylum Streptophyta; class Magnoliopsida; order Santalales; family Viscaceae; genus Viscum; species Viscum album. Next base: position 414,708,299 of record OY728132.1, read on the forward strand.
TGAAGAAATCTATTTCTTCTTTCAACTAAACCATTTTGTTATGGAGTTCTAGGTGTTGAAACTTTGTGAGTAATACCGTTTCTACTACAAAAAGTTAAAAAATTGGAATTTTGAAATTATCCCCCATGATCACTATGAATATTTTTCAGTGGAAGGTTTTTCTCATTATTAACTTGGGCTATAAAACTATTAAAATAAGAAAATGTTTCAGACTTGTTTTCTAGAAAATAGATCCACGTAAATATAGTGTAATCATTAACTAGAACAAACACATAGTATTTGCCTCCAATGCTTTGAGTTTTTGTTGGACCAAAAAGATCCATGTGCACCACCTGTAACGCATCAGTTGTTGAGACTTCACCAATTGATTTAAAACTAGATTTATGTTTCTTTCTATATTGATATGGATCCAAAGTTTTAGAAGAATCAAATATAATATCCGATAGATCCGTAACTAGTTTCTTCATAGAGAGTTTAAATAAGTTTCTAAGGTTACAATGACCTATTATTCTATGCCATAACCAATAATGACCTTTAATTGCACTTAGGAAAAGTATGTCTTGGCTCCTATGGTTTTATAAGTTCAAAGTGTAAACATTCTCTTGCCTATTGGAAATGAGAATAAACTCTTCCTTGGAATTGTTTACTAAGCACTTATCATTCCTAATATTTTACCGCTATCCTTCATCAAATAATTGACTTATGCTAATGAGGTTGTTCTTAAGACCCTTAACAAAAAAACATTTGAAATAAAAGTTTTTCCAAGAAGAACAATGTTACCAATACCAACAATTTCTCCCTGAGCATTATCTCTGAATGTTACTTTTCATCCTTTCATCTTGATAATCTTTTTGAAATAGCTTTTGTTACCAGTCATATGCCAGAAACATCCACCATCCATGTACCAAGTATTGTTGTTGGTACTTTCCCTATTTTCATGAAAATGAGAATGAATTTAGGTTTTCGGAATCAAGACTTTCTTGGATCCAGAATTGTTAGACAATGAAATTTTGGGTATCCACATTTGTTTAAAAAAATACGCTTTATGAAACCCAAGAGATTGAACTCTATTCAAAAAACATTATTTCTTCCAATTCCCACTACTTTGACACTTTTTGCAAAAATGGGCTCTAGAAGGAACAAAATAGTTATTTTTGAAAACTAGTTTTTGGTGAGTATAACCTACTCCAGTAGTGTTTCCTAGAGGTTAAATTTTAGAATACATTTTTTCAAAATTTTCCTTCCAAGAAGTAAATTTTGTAAGAGGCTTCTTAAGAGAAAATATTTCAGATTTCAGTCTAATGACTAAATTCTTATCCTCAGGAATCATTTCCCTAGAGTTAGATTTTTCCTCAAAAATTTCCATCTCTAAAATAGAATTTTTATGATCTTTAGAATATTCTTCCTTATCAGAAATTTCTATCTCAAGGTCTTTAGAAAGATTTTCTAAAAGATCTTCATTATCTTTAAGATTTTTAGAAAGATCTGAAATCTCTTTTGTAAGAATTTCATCCATAGTATTTTCCTTGTTTAATTTTTTAGAAATTTTACAATTTTTTTCTTCAAGTAACATGGAAAATATTGATAATTATTTATATGATGGTTCTTCGTTTTCTTAGGAGGAATTATATTCATTAGAAGTAATATTTTTGAATAGTAAATCTTATCAAGAGATATATTTGTTAAATCCTCGGTAGAGCGTACCTTAGCCATAAGACATGTATGTGGAAAAGAAGTATTATAAATGAATCCCATATTCTTCTGAGCAGATGAATCATATTCTGAGGATTCACTTTTTGAAGCGTCTCCACAGCTAGCACTCCATGTAGTATAATCTTGCAGACTTTTCATAGCTTTATCTTTGTAAAACTTCTTCCAGTTCCTTTCATAATTCCACTCTTTTATTTCTTTCTTTTTAAGTAAGGGAAAATTAGGTCGTATGTGTCATCTTCTCTTTCATTAATAGCATGTGACCTTTGAATATTTTTTATCATTACATCCATTCTTCTTATACTTAGATTGGAAATTTCATTGACCAGCTATCTTGTTCATTCTTCGAGCAAGATACGCTTACTCCTTTTCTATGACTTCACTCTCACTAGATTCAGATTGGATAATAGACTTCTTAGAATTAGATCTAGTTACTCTCTCAGGATTCTTAGCTTTCATTGATTTGATGTTATAGTAAAAGAAAAAGTACCATTACCATTCGTCTTCTTTATGATATCAGCATCTCTCTTCATCCTTATTTCATGTTGGAGAAGAGTTCCAAACAACTCATCAATGTAAATTTTAGTGACCGTCATGTTCTCATCTTTTGCTGTTCCCTTTGATTCCCACTCATTGGGCATAATATCAATGATTTTTTCAACAAGAGCTTTATCATCCAGACCTTTTTCTCACATAGATTGTAAGATATTCACGATAGTCATAAATATTTGTTTCACCTAACAAATGGGTTCTCCATAAGAAAATTTAAAACCATGATACTCAGCTCTAAGCATAGCTCTTCTGGTCTCAATCACTTTGGATGTACCAAAATGTGTAACTTCGAGTTTCTTCCATATAAAGTTAGCTTTTTCGCAAGAAGAAATTTGGCTATATATATTCCTAGTCATTGAACATTATAAAGTATTTCGTACCTTATAGTTTAATTGATAATCATGCTTCTCTTGGCTTGTTAATGTACTAACATCCTTGTCAGGAATTTGATAACCTCCAGTAAGCATAAAAAAATTTTCTACTACAGTATTGAAAACAAAATTATTCATTCGATCTCTCCAATACTCATAATCATTACCATCAATAATTGGTGGCCTTGTAGGATTTAAGTTGTCAATAGAACCAATATTGATTCCTGCCATCTTAAAAAAACATTCGACACAAAAACTTGTTAATAAAAAAACTTTGGATTCAAGTAACTAAGAAAGAAAAATATAGAATAATGAAAAACTGGGGAAAAGAACCATATATGTGAGTATAAGTATTTTAGATACCTTCTCTGATACCAATTGTAGGGTCGAAATAATGATGTAGAAGCTCAAAAATAAAAGAGGGGGTGAATTGTACTCTGTAAAAATTTAATTAAACAAGGAAAGATCTATGTTTAACAATGTTAAACTAAGAAAATTCACAGCACTTGTAACACCAATTGAAATATTTGAACTACTTATGAGGTTACAAACTTATATTTCTATACACTTTCTTAAATCTGGAAAGCGATTTTGAAAAACTGGTTCCAAAAATATGGATCCGGAAATGAAACTTAAAGAATGTTTACAATATGATATTCTACCTTAAAGTGTATAGAGTCTAAAAAAATCAGAGTATACAAGTTTAAGGATGTTTAAGATGGTTATACTTTCTTAAACATACAAAATGCATCATAAAAATAAAACTTTTAACAAAAACAAGTAACAAGATATAAATCTTTTAACCTAAACAGAAGGGTATCCAACAAACTTGGATTAAGGTCCCGTGATTTATACTTTCAAGAAAGTCTGTCTTACCCACACCCGGGTATGCCCTCGATATGAAGATCCGAATTTCTGTCTTGCTATCCTCGCATGCCCTCAACTTCAAGGTAGTTGGAACCTCTGTCTTCCTCAGCAAGGAAGCCCTCAAGCTTTAAGGTAGTCAGCACCTATGTCTTCCTATCCCTGAAATCCCTCAAATGTAATCACCAACATTCGGAGTCACACAAATCAGTCAGAATGAATAGTACAGTATGCACAAGGCATGAAAAGCTTCTCTCTCTAGAAACCACCTTGACAGCGTGTGGTCTCTAGAGTGATCAACTTCTTGTTGAGCTCTTTGAAAGGAGATCTTATTTATAGGCTCGGTAGCAATGTTTGGCTCCCACATTCAATAGTCATATTTTACATAAAATTTAGTGGGACCTGTAAACATGTCACTTAACCAACGGTTAGTTAAAAACTGAATGAAAGAAATCGTTATATAACAAAATATGTGTAAGTATAAGCAAAACTGAAGTTTCGAATTTAAGAAAATAATAGTTCAGATTCTAACCAAAATGGAATTCAGGGTCTATAATAAAGAGATATTCAGATTCTGTTTTAATAGGAATTCTGAACCTGATTTCTATAGAAATCCGGAGTCTAAATATCAATGGAAATTTGGAGTCTGGTTTCACTAGAATTCAGAATCAAAACTTACAGAGTTAGAAGTCGAACTTATAGAATTTTGGAGTCGAACTAGTAAGAGTTCCAAGTCGAGCTCATAGAAGTTCATATTTGAGATCATAGAAGTTCAAAGTTGAGCTCATAAAAGATCGTAGTCGATCTTAATGAGAGTTCTTATCCATAATTCAGAATGGAAATTTATTAGAGTTCGTATCCAAAATTCGGAATCAAATTTTATTAGGGTTCATAACCAGAACTCAGAATGGAACTATATTACAGTTCGTATCCAGAATTCGGAATAGAACTATATGAGAGTACGTATCCAGAATTAGGAGTGTAACTTCATTAGAGTTTATATCCACAATTCGAAACCTAAAAAACAATTCATCATATATATGTATTATATGATTTTGAGGTTTTGTATATGAATCCGATTTTTATACATAAGAAAAATATTGATATGTATAAGGAAATCTCAGTAAGGGAAAATTTCCATAAGGAAGGAAATTTTACTTAGAGAAGTAAAATAATGATTTCACTAAGTATATGGTGTTTGTCATTTTACAAACAAGAAGGAATGGAAAAGTCATAAGGAAAACTTTATTGACTCAACATTCCCCGTTTTAAAATTGGTTGTGATATACTCACAATTTTAATGGATTTTAGATCTTGAATTATTCATGTTTTTTTCATTGAGGTAAAACCTATTCATATTTCAATTATGATTTACAATGTTTTTTTAATTACATTATATGATAAAAAATCATGAGGTTTGGCTAGTTCCATTCATTTCATTATTTTCATTCATTTAATTAATTGAATTCACATCATTAATTGGTTTTTCATATCAGCTCTATCCTTATCATACATTCATTTCTAATAACATAAAAAATAATAAAATAGTTTATATACCTAGGGATATCCCAAAAAAAGAAACATAATGTGGTTTTAACTAACATTAATTGAATCCATACCTCTCGAAAGCATCGATAAATTTTAACCTCCCATATTGAAAATAAAACCTCCCCAAATCACTTTTCTTATGGTGGTAACTCACCGCATGAGAAATGTTTCAGTTAAGGAGATAATGTCATGGATTCTCCCTCCAAGGTATCATCATGTAAATGTATTTTGTTATAACAACCATACTATATAAACTATCCTATCTTTTTAATCCTAGATTATCTGATCAATTATATGTATCAAACAATCCTAAAAGGTTCCTTGTGTCTCTATCTATATATCCTCATTATAAAATGAATGAGATACACAAAAATATTAATTTAAAGCTACGATACATGGAATACATCATGCATTGCATGGTACCTATAAGTTATATGAAACATATATGCTACCGGCTTGACTCCCATTATGATATTGAATGGCTTAACATAGCGGGGTAAAAACATTCATAGTCTCTGAATCTATATGTCTCCCAGTCTAGGAGAAACTTGCTGAAATACCCAATGTCCCACCTCAAACTCTAGAAGCTAATGAAAGAGATAATTAGAGTAAATATTTCAATATTGAGTTGTATCCATGAACTTATGAATATTCTATACATACTCTAATGTCTCCTAATTTATGAATGTCCCCATTATTGATTCCTCACAAGAATCTAACCACGATAGGGGTGAATTGAATTACTTACCATATAGGTCCTCATTGGTGGGATCTGAATAGATTATTGAACGATAATATTATAGTAAAAGTAGATGGGAGGTATGTGCAACTAACAATAACCATAGATTTCATGTATACATGTTAAAATAATGTCCACTATCACCCATATCATATTCTATTACTTAATTTTGGTTTGAGGGTACTGTGTTTTATATAGATGCACATGTGAACCTAGTCCTTTCTATAAGCCCTTCTAAAACTGCAATGTAAATCTTCTATCCCTATCTAATATGATAGAATATGGAACACCATTCAAGAATGGAATCTCTCAAATGTAAATCCCCCCAATCTCATCTACAGAAAATATATCCTAATATAACATAGGGTGTGATCATTGTCAACTTGTCGACGTTCACCCATGGTGCATCACTTCCTTGTAAGGATATTCAAAAAAACCAATTTGAAATACATTGTGACATCATTCAATTTCAACTCAGGAATAGATAAAGGCTTTAAAATTCCATTATATGACTTGTGTCATTATTTTACATAATGATAGGTAGAACACTATGTGATAAAACATGTGATCTTCCTCTTTACATTAGACCACTAATACTAACTATATATTCTTTGGTACATCTTTATAAGACTAGGGTGTACATAACACATAAAAGTCTGAGTCTCTTATGTAAACACTTATCATATGTATGAAATAACCCATATACATATAAAAATGTTAATAATATCATACTCATCGATTACCAAACTATGTGGTATGTCCTATCCCAAGACAGTCTCATTCAGGTCTTGTCCCATTGGATATGAATGTTTTCTCATCCATTCATATTCAAAAATGGAATATGTCACCTCTAAAGCTAATAAAACATGCCACCCATGTTGTTTTCTGAACCCCCTAATGCACCTTAAAAGATAGATACATCAATTTATACTCACTACTATCACGATGGAAGATATTTGTATGAGGATTCCATATCATGGAATGTACTACTCCATTTTCCGTTCCAATTGTATGGGAAATCTCAAATTAAAAAACATGAAGGTATTCTACCAACCTGTAATTCCTGAGATACAAATCATACAATATATAAATTTATTTGATACTCTGAAAGACATTGTGAATGATGAACCACTCAATGAATAGATAATTACATCAACAACATAAAACGTGGACCAAAGTAACTTGATTGGTGTCATGTGTTTGGTAAATTTTCCAATGATATCTAATCTATTGGGACATGTATTCCACAAATTGGTCTCCCTACCCTAGTTATACTCTACATATAGTTCAAAATGCATCACAATAAACTGTGTAATATCTTTCTAGCTCAAGAAGAATTGGATCCAATGTAGAATTAAGCCTCTATTTCATCTATTAAAAGAATTTATAACATGCGTCTCACCATTAAAACATAACAACCATTTTAGTTGAGAAAACTAGAGGTCCCTCTAGACAAGAAATTTCATGAATAAAACCTATGTAATATCCAACCATCCGCAGGAAACAAGGTATTTTGATGAGATTATTGAGATGCTCTAAGGAAAATACAGAACTCACCTACTCTGGGAAAACAGACACCCCTACCTCTAAGATAATGTTACCCATGATGTGAATTTTATGGATCCACAAGAATAATTTGGAGGGATTTTAATATATATTTTTATCTCCCAGTGTATTGAAAATAATATAATGATATTCAGAATGGTTTTTTGTCTTATAAGAATACAAAAAGATATCATCCTCAATGACCATCACAAATAAATACAGATACTGGTGGAAAACCTAATCCATACAGGACTTGAAAACTACTGGCACATTTGTGAGACAAAAATACACATCCAAATTCCCATGCATACCATATCTTCTATGGAAAGGTGTACGTCATATGTCAGATGGCCTCACACTCACTTTCTGGCAGCCCAACCACGATTCGATCTTCTAGAAAATAATCATTTTTCAGAGCTAGTAAAATAAGACATATATATAAGGTAGTTGTTATGTGTTCCTAACCATGTACGTTTTCAACTAATGATAATCCATCAATGGCATGAGGGTCACATCTTCCTTCTCTGTGAATAGAACAGTTGAACCCCATGTTTAAATATTTTTTTGAAGAAAACTCTTATCTTCAAAATCCCCTCTCAAATTATTATGTTATTAGGGCTCAGTAGGTGCCATCTCACAGGTTAAAATGAAAAATAGTTATACTATTGGGACTAGAACTATGTTGAACCCCACCACTCTTATATGTGGTAATGAAGATAATTTATTAGTGAAAAAGTCCCTAAAACAATCCAGCATAGGGGGTAATCCATATGTCACATACAGTAATTTCTAATACTAGGACTAGCCAAATGACATGCAACTACACCAATCCCATGATGACTGGGCCTGTCTCGACTTTCATTTAAAAAACATTTTCCATAATGATTATAATCTCTTCCCTCATGTGTTTTGAAAGACACCCTCTCGGGTTGACAATTAATGTGATAATGATAAGGCACTAACATGTATGGAATGAGTATGATGTAAAATCCCATTATAAAATTGAAAAATAGATCTCATACAAAAATTTAACCACCCATGTAATGGTTACATCAATTACATTAGTATACACACTCAGATTGGATACAAAATGATGTTTTTAGATTATCCATGCCATAGACTTACTCAATTTTCTTTCCTAGACATTCTGTAATTTCCCTAGATAAAATTGAAATAGAATCTATATATCATATAAGGAATAATATAATGTAGTGGTTTTATAACAGTACCATTAAATAAAAAAGGCCCTAGAAACTTCTCTATAATATTAGCCTACACTGTATTTATATTTCTAGACATGTCTCCCTAGGATGGAACATAACTAACCTTGATTAGTATTCTATTTTATATGTATACCACAAAATCATGGATACCTCAACATTTTCCACCTACATGGCTTGATTGTCTATTAGTATCCTAGATCTCAACATGACCTATAGATACTTATGCTTCACCCTAATGGGAAGTGGGGGAGGTCCCCACTCAATAAGAACCCTATAATAGGTATTGAACGAATTTTGAATGTTCTCAATCCTTCCATAAGATTGAACTCAATTGGGTACTTATAACATTTGGTCTTCCTGTGAACCACTCTACAACACTGGTTACACACTATATAACTATTGGATCCTTCCATCTGACTGGTTTCAACAATGTGAGCATACTTGAAATGGATTTTTCTATCACATGATAAAACATATCCATATCTAAATGCTAAATATACATAGATCACACTTCCATATTCCCACAATAATTTCTCGGTGATGAAGGTTCAGTTAACTCTCTATGAAATAGTGGTTAAATAAAATACATTCACCTTTGATCTGAAATTATTATTAATCATATCGTTAAAACATCTTGTTTACATCATCTTTTCACTGACATGGCTTAGGTTTAAGCATTTAATTCTTGTTAAATGATATTATTAATCCATCACTAACATACCACAAAACAATAGGTTCCTAAACTCCCTTTCATAGTCCACTTTCATCATTTTCATAACAATGTAGATATAGATGTACTTTTAGAAAGTCTACGTTGACCATGCTCTCTAGTCAACCAAACAATGAGATAAAATCCCACCAATTCATGGTGGAATAATTAAACATATAATTTTCAATATTGAACATCCAATCTGTAGGAATAAGTAAATTCTTTTTTATTGATAAACATGGCCTATTTCCATGACCCTACAGCCTGAGGACTGGCATCCATCCAGAATGCGGGAGGATGGTACTCTTGGAATCAACACATCAACTATTACATATAAGTGGAATGTTGGGTTGATAATTTTACAGAAGACATGAAGCATAGCAATATCTCTTTGAAATGATTATTAAAACCCATATTTGCAATAGTTATAGGTTCCACATGTTGCACCATGGGAGGTACCACTGGCGAAATAAGGCCCACCACTTCCAAAGCATATTCACATCCACACTCTTACTATATAACTCAATGAAATTAGTGTTAAATAGTTCTAAAATTTGCAACAAGATTATATACATAAGACATACAAAAAAATATGATCAATGATAATATAAAAGGACATGTATAAATCCATTACACAATGAGTCTCCACTCTTTTATTTCACTTAATGACTGGTTTAGGTGATAATAAATGTGATGGTAGTCACCAGAGACACTGATTATTTTCAACTACTAATGTGGGGTTGGGGTCAAGGTCTCATATAATACTATAGAGGTTATAGTATATGTACTTTCAGTTTCCCTTATTGAGGAATAAACCCTTTACTTTTCATTTAGAATACCAATTTAACTGTAACCATTTCATTTAAAAGTTTAAATTCATTTATTTTCCAACCCTTTTGTACATATAACATATGACAGTTCAATCTGTCACCATTCCCAATTCATGGAAACCCATAATAATTAGAAATTGAAATTTGAACATCATTTCGTAGTGAAATTGACATTACATTCGATATCAGGATTTCACATGTCATATCAAATGATATTATGAAATTAGTAACCATTCTAAATTTATTAAAATACCTGATTTCTAATATTAAATTGTAATTCATGTAATCCAATCAACGGATATTTCATCCAATGAAACGAGTGGTCCAAGACTCAAATTTGGAATATGTTGTTAATTAAGGTTCTGTAATCAATCTATAGATGAAGACACCATTTAGATTGATATAAAGACATTAATAAATCAAATTATTCTATCCCAATAAGAAATTTTATCACCTTAATTTTACTTATCAATCATGGAACACGTAATTTGCAGTTGGAAATGCACACAGAAATATAGTTATGGCATGATATATGAATGACATGTGAATCCATAGGCTCCTATAATGATGCATGAGACGATACATCACTTTCATACAAAAATATGTAAAAAGTAGTCGCTAATAATAGTGTCAATAATAATAATAATGCCACAAAGCACGTCTCTCACCAAATTTTGAAAAAATTTAAACTGTATTTGGCACACACTAAAATAACAATAATCTATCAATAGTAATTTGGAATTCCCTTATACATGTGTTAGATAATCCTAGGAATATACTAGTTACCAAATTCCAACACATTCCTAGTATTATATATAATACCCAATAGTAATATAATGGAAACCTTCCTCTGGTAAAAAATTGTTGTGTACTGAGTCTATTTCATCGACAAGTAACCAAACATGATTGGCCACATGACCACAAGAGTGCCTCCCCAAATTGTAGAGGCATCGGGAAAGCAACGTGATCCAATGCTGGTATAGTGGGGTGACTATACCCCCTTGATTAGATTGTAGAAAAACATTATTTAATAATTGTATGAAGAAGAAAAAAAATAAACAATAAATATGGGATAAATATTAAACCCCTAAAATATATTCAATTGGTTGAATTTGAATGAATTTCATATAAAAAATGATGATCATGCCATGTAACTAATAAAATTTGAATAAAAATTGGATATTCATGTAAAAAATATACAAAATTATATACAAAAATAAAAAAAGTCTAAAATTTATATCTACTAGAATCACAAGCATAGACCCTACCCTCTACTCATGTTCTCTATCCTAGGATAGTAATTCAAACATCCAATGCCAGACACTTCCCTCTATCCCTACCTACAATAATAATTTCTGAACATGGTGTGGGGTGTACTTAGTATGACCCCATAAATGACATAAATAACTATCCAATCTATGTATATATGTTAAGATGTTTGAATTCAATAATGATTTTAAGATATTAAATAAATAACTAAATCATATCTAATAAGGATCATCAATTGAAACACAAATAGAACTAACTAATTCGTCCTATGTGGTATATCATTTATCATATGTCACCCTACATGCACATTCATATATAAGGTGTTTTAAAACCCTCATGGAAATTATAATGGGGATGTAATAGAGACATCAAGGAGGAAAATTTAAATAGTGGACAGAACACAAGAATGTTATTTGGATTGGAGAACACATACTTAGTTACAGAGTAATTATAATCCTAATCCGAACTATGGTATTTAATATATTGAACCTAGGTATATCTCTAGGTAAATAATATACTCATTGAAAAAGGATTAAATCAAAGGCATTTTCAAAAGGAAACATGTATAACTAGCGGCATGGTATAATGAATATCCCCATAAGGTCATCCATGGTGTACCACATCTGAAACCGTGTATCGCTCTTGGAATACTATGATAATAATTAATGCCAATCCCATCTAATGTAATATAAAAGGGAATAAGGTATCACTCATGGGATGCGTCAATACGTCATCCCAAGGAGCCCTTCTATGGTGTTCTATAAAGAACTCATGTATTTATCTCCTCATTTAATAATCAATTAAAACCTATAGTTGTAAATATCAATGATTACTCCTATGGCTTCCAAAATCAGTACGCCAATATCGCTATCGGCATGGTGTAAATTAAATATTAAAGCAAGAATTGAAATTATGTCTTTTGAAAATACATATTAATAATATTGTGGAGTTCCTTTAATATGTATAATCCAAGCTACATCACCATAAAAAGGTATATACATATAGCCTAAAATTTTTTACATGGTCCACTATAAAATATTCCAAAATCATTAAGGTATAACAAATAAACCCATGAGGGTAGTTCAAAAAACATCTAATTCATGGGATCATAGGTTATTAAGGAAGGAACACCCTTTGGGGTGTCTTAAGACATGGTATTCATCTTATGATGTTTTTTGTGGGTTTTTAGTATTAAAATAAGCCTAGAAACACATTTTAACTAGTTTTACTTTTAGGAGGCATAACTAGAAGGGTTTTATGTGTAACAAAAAAATGATCCATATAAAACATCAAGACCTAATAGAAAAGAACTAGATAACCTACATTATATTGGTAGTACTCTCCTCATCCACTATCATCGTCTAAATAGAGCTAGAATGGTTGAAATATAAAAATAGTCTATTTCCATAAAAACGGCATATTAACTCTCACTGAAATAACATCAATTATGGTGAGATAAAGAAAAAAATAAAGGATGATAAAATATGTTCTTACTGATATGAATATAACATAACAAGTACAAAAAATAAATCATAGATAAGAATATTGAAAGGGTGAAAAGACTGTAATTTTGAAATGTATGAGTTCATCACATGTTTTCTTCTTCAAAAAAAATGATATGATAAAATTGGAGGTTTTGAACCATTTTAAAACTAGGTCACGACACATTCATGTTGTGAATGGTGTTCACATTTTTATTTCCTAATATTTTATTTGAATTCCATAAAGATATATATCTTATTGAAAAGTGGATTCATGGTGTTCATTGAACTCAGAAACTCTGATAAAAATTCATGGAGACTAGACATAGAAATTCATGCCTTGAATTTCGTTCATTTCATGAATTGGTTTTAGAGATAGGCTCCAACTCCCTTTTTCCTTCTCTTTAATTAACACATAATGTAAAAAAGGAACGATTAGTAGGGGATAAAAAAAGATAAATTAACAAGTGATTATGAAAACATAAAATATTTTATATCAATCATGAAATTCAGTACGTTTCACAATGGGGGAGGGTGAATTAGGGGTGACTAACATTTTAAAAAATTAAAAACTTCCTTTAAATGAATTTGATACCAGTAAGATTTTAATCCTATGTCAATGGTTCAAAAAATATGTCATTATTATTTTACTAAATATATAGGACCATACACAATAAATAAATTTAGTGATGATAAGAATGATTATTTTTACATGTTTGTATTCTAGATGTTTGTGATTAAGTAGTGTTTATATTTGGGATCATCTAATGCACAAATTTTCAACTAATAAACATAATATCATGGAATGTGTTTCAACCAATTATTATTTTTGAACACTATATATTGTTACTTACACTTTATTAAGGACGAATGGATAAAAATGAACCATTGGGAAATAATAGCCTAATAAAAATACAACATCATGGTGGATAAAAATATTACCTTCTGATATTGTGAAACTCTTCAATGTTGGTTGCAAAAAGAGAATAGTTATCCCCTAGTTCATACTTTAATTATGTTATCATAGTGATGATTTGTTTTACTTAAACTTGTTATCTTCCATGATTATAATTCATACTCTAATATTACATTTATAGTAGAGAGGTAGTACACTATCTTCATCATCTTTCTTCAGATAAATTAAAAATAGATATAATGTGAATGTATCTATAAACTGGTTCTTTTCAATATCCATTTTACCACATTGATTCACTAAATATACTTGATCAATTAAATTAATTTCACATAACATCCTCTTAATTATTCTCCTTGAACATCTAATAAGTATAGAATTATTGGGGAAAGCCACTGAATTGGTTTCATCTTCTAGTTATTTTATCTTTTTTATAAATAAAATAAAATATCATTAATCAATTTAGGTTCTTGATCCTCTGTGATGTACTAAATTTGTTTCTTTATAAATTAGTTTTTGGGTTGTATCCCTTCTATTTCATCCAATTAATGATTCTTAAATAATTAAATCTATAAGAATTTTTTTCACACCAATTTTTGATCATTTATTAAAATTTTATATTCACAGTATTCCTTGAATATTATTTTGATAAAATATTCATATAAATTCTCATAAACATAAACCTTCTTCATTATTTGGATCAATTATTCTTGAATTATTTTTCAACATTTAAATAATTCTATATTCAAAATAATTTTTATTTGATATATCTTAAAATATTAGTCCATGATATTCTAATTCATATCTTCCTCAAACTCAACATAATATTCCATTAAAAATAATCCATGAAAAATATTATAGTTTTTGTTTTTAATGTAGCCTCCACTTGTTCATGACAATAACAAGAACTGTTACATTAACCATGATATGTCTGAAACTAACTATTCATAAATGGTAGTGTAATTACATGAATTTATCATTAATATATGATGGTGTTCATATTCATCTTATTTTTAAACCATTTTCATTACCACACTTAGCGAAATAGTTCTCATATCATTTCAACACCTCTGAGTCTTCCACAATTCTTACTCATTTTTTATTTTTTATTGATGTATTCATTCATGACTTACATGTAGTATATGTTGGAATTATATTTTTCTCGTTGGGAAATTCCAAGTGGAAAACACTAACATCCATGAAATTGTAAAAAACCTTCAGTTGTTTATCATTCCCCATGAGCATAGTCCCCCAAATATATGACATTGTCAACATTGAATTCAAAAATAAATCCGATTGAAATTTAAATTGAATAATTTCAGTCTTGACTTGATTTATGGAAAAATAATATACTTTGTTAGAGATTTTGGTATTCCTTAGGATGCACTATATTTGAGAATTTATGTCCCGTGGTAATTTCTAAACCAAAACCACTAACTTCTTCTCCTGGTGTCACAACATAATGGATCTTTTTTTTATCGCACCAGTGTTAATTTTTTTTCTTCTATACTCCTCATCCACCACCTTCTTTAGAAACCATTGATCTTGGAAAAAAATTTCTAATAGTTGTTCCTATCTCATATTTTTATCAGACACATATAAAATGTATTCTGTAAGGCTGCCATTATAATTATTTAAATACATTTCATCAATATATACATTATGTAGTGGCTCAAAAACTATTCTTAATCAATTTTAGATAATGTCTTTTCATCCAATAACACTTCTAATTATTCTTCATAAAATTTATATAATAAATATTTTCATTAAAATAAAAAAAGTAATATCCTCCAATTATTTAAAAATTATAAGATATAATTTATTCTTTTAATGTACTTATCCATTCATTATATCATTGGGCTATTCATCATATTCTAACTCGACTATATTTTTAATCTTCTACCAAGTTATATATTGAAAATAAATACAAAAAAAAGTACAACTTCAATTCCATATTTCTAAATAAATTTACATTATCATGGAATATAAGATATTATAATAACTCCAAACTACAATCTCATGGATTTTTACACCCTATAAAATTAACGATGTTCTGATTCAACAGGAACTTATTTAACATTAAATTTTTTTGAAAAAATAGTATTAAAATATTATGTTAAAAATTATATTCAATATTATACTATAACAATATTATAGTCATTTCACTTTCAGATAATTTATATAGTAATTACAAATTCATTCACACGTTGTCACATAATTTTAACCCATATTTGACAAATTAAAGTGGAATATATATATTAGTGAGTTGAAAGATGAAATATTTTATTTTTAATCATAAAAAATTAACATTATTTTGTATGTGATCACATGCATAGATCAAGTGAAAAAACATATACTTATGGGATTCAGTGAATAATCCAATCAATCTCCCACTATAATAAAATCCTCCCTACATTTATAAATAACTATCCTTTTTGGACATCATATCAAACTTAGTATGAAATCATATTCAAAACACTTTTTATATGAAATTTGAAAATATAATTTTGGATAACATATCAAAAATGCTTTTGATTTGGGACACAACCATTAAAAAAAAGAAATTTCTTATTTACCAAATATTTATATTTAACCCCATGGACCCGTATTGCATTGAATATAACAAGATACTCATAGTCGACAATTTTATGGTGTATATTTATGCAATGAATCTATGCTACTCAATCTATAATTGAATCTTCAGTGATATTTATGAAACACATGTATATATTTACATATTTCAATTATATCCTATCATATATCATGAAAAATAACATAATGCATTTCTCCAGGACATCATGTTCATCTATGAGAAAGAGAAAAATCCCATCTCATATAGTAAAACACATATATTCTCAATTATCTAAATAAATACAAGATAAGATTAATGAATATTTCTCATATCATTAATCCTTGAATATGTGTATATTACATGTCACTCAAATTTGAAGGTAAGTACACCACATATCATTTATCTTGGTTTGACCATTCACTTCACCTGTATTATTAAATGAAGGGCCCAAAATTTCATAACCATTACATAGAATTAAAAATTCCAAATTAGTTAATAAATGTCTTCAAAATAATCCACAACATTCCCTATACCCCAAGATTAGACCAACCTAATAGTTTCTAGAAGAAAAGTATCAATTTATAATGGTTCGAATGCATGCTAACTTGTTGACCAAAGGTAAATAAGATTAAAATTAAACATTAACAAATTTTATATTAATGGAATAATGTATCACATTACATGTAGTAAAGATAGTGATTCAATGAAAAATAAAAAATTCCATTTGTGATAGAAGATGGAATAATTTTATATGGTACCTTATTCATGTTGATCATAACAATTCATCAAAACCCATACCATTCCATCTTGATCGATAATAAAAATAAATTAAATAATTCTCTCCATGTGTTTCATTAATATTATACTTTTATGATTTATCTATCACACATGCATGAATTAAAATATTTAAATGCATTTGTAAATAATAATACAATTAATTTTGAAACATGTTTAATAAATTATTGAAAATTTCACATACATATGTTTCAACCTCATTAAATACTATTAATTAAATATATTAATAGTCTTATGTTTTGATTGTTTTTTGGTTTTATAATGTCATATAAATCACTTTTAAAGGACCTTTATAAATCCATTAAACACACATTACATCTCCACGTTACACTTGTTATTTCTAAATTTAATGCCCAGTTCATCAATATATATCCATGTGATAATTAAATCCCCCACTAAAATATTATAGTGAGAAAACATTTTCAAATTATAGTAAGATAATTGGAAAATTAGTATTCTCAATCGAATATCCTATCCAAAAAGATTTACTTATTAATGACTCATATGAAGATGTAACTAGTTTTTTTTACTAAATTAGTTAGCACATATAAATATTATTATTAATAAAAACTTGTTTGAGATTAGTGGTAAGATGTAATAACATAACTCTATATGTATAATTTTATTTCATTAAAAATGATATAACAAATACTTATTGAATAATTCATAACTTTTAATTGAATTTTAATTATTTTTAAACTTATATATCATAAATAATATATGACATAACATTTTATTTTTACCTAAATATGAGACATATACATGGTAAATATTAACACCAATTAATATTTTAGAAATATATTTTTCCAATTAAATTATTTTAGCGATATACATAAGCTAATTTGTATCACAACCACATGTTATATATTATAATATTGGATGAATAAAGAATTCAAATCATGTCATATATTCTTTATTAATATCATATGTTATTTCTTTAGGGAATATATTTTTCCTATAATATATTGGTCACCTGGAGAGTGTCATTACTTTCTACAAGAGAAGTAGTTTTTTATTTTAATACTTATATTACTTAAGTACACACTTAATAATTTTTTAACATAGCATAAAATTGCCTAATATTTTCCCCATTTAAAAGTATTAATAAATTTCTATATTATTTAATAAAAAATGAATAAAATAAAGTGTGAGTGATGATATATGGGAGAGATTTATTGAACAGATTTCTATATAATGATTGATATATTAGAAAACTAAAACTATTTAATGTTTTATAAAAATTTTCATCCTAATTAAGTCCATGTTATCCCATGTAGTTCGTGTTATGTACCAATTCTATGAAACATAATTTTCCCATGGTTTTATAAAAAAATTAATACTATAATTGGTGACCCAAAAATATGTTTAAATATTGAAACTCTAATTAATATAATCATCATTCAAGAAATTAGGAAACTAGTAATCCACCTTAAATCACATATATACCCATTATCAATGTGTCAAAAAATTTAATATATAATAGATTGAAGAAAATTGATAAATGTAAAATCAAATGTGAAATAATCATAAATAAATAGAGTTTATTATATAGAATACCACATCTAATGCTAGAACGATAAAAAAATATTATTCCCTCATACTAGATATGAGTGTGGATAAAAAAATATCCTTTAAAATATTAGGTGTTGATTAATATTATCATTTAACAATGAAACAATCCTCTAATATCCTCCATCCACATTTTGTAGAAATAATATTTCAAGATATCTATCATAAATATATATATTAGATTTGTATCTCATATCTCCTATCCATGTATATTTTAATTAAAATCAGACATAACCTCTTAAAATATATAGTACGGAAAAAGGGATAATATCCTTTTATCTCCCTTAAAATATATCCATATTGATATAAGTGAGAGAGGCTATCCAAAACATTAAATTCTTTATACTAAATAATCTTTAAAGTAAAAATGATGATGTATATTGAAAGCTAATCCTAATATGGGATGGATGTTTTATTTCATGCAAGGATTGTGACATGAAATAATTAGATCATGGAGAGAAATACTCCTTTATATCATAAAAAAATTTCATCCTTCACCGAAAAACATATTCTTTGTGGTGAAAAAAAATTAATTCCAGATTTTACTGTTTCTATTTTTATATTTTTGACATGAACAACATATTTTTTAGTGAAAATATTTATTAAAAAAATACATCACCTCTAGTAAAATGATGCCACAAGAACCAACCATTTGAAACAAATAATGGTTTCTATAAATTGGAAAGGAATTTGTGATTATTAAATTCGTCTATCTCAATAAGCATCAAGAAATAGATGAATCACTAAATAATAGACCTTATATTAATAAATAAAACATGACCACCATTGATTACTTTAGTATTATATAGTTGCCTCATGGAATAGATCCCTTGAATTTGTGGCCTATTTATTGTTCAAAGTGGCATGAATAATGTTATCTTATGATTGGTGGCCTAGTTATGGTACAAAGTGTCTTCCTACTTGTATAACAAGTTAAATATGATATAAATCATCAAATTCCATTACGGACTGGTATAAAATACATTTGGAAACCCAACCCTATAATATATGATCTAGTGTAATACTTTATTTCATTTGTATAATTACAAGGAATCAAAACTCAAAGGAAAAAATAGTTAAGCAATATGGGAAAACTAGATTACTTATATTATACCCATAGTACATGGGAAAAAGAAAATAAATTATAACATAATTAAGATCAAACCATCATTGAAAATGATTCGATGAATTTATCTACATAACCTTGGGAGTGGAAACATAATATCGGTGATCATAAAACCTCTTTAGGGGTAAAGACCATCAGAATGTAAATTTAATTCTTAATAAACAATAAATATGTCAATAATATTACATAATTGAATAATGCCTTATAAATAATAACATGATCATAAAAAATCACATTTTATATTTAAACTAGTTGAATAATTTCATGGAATATTCGTAACTAATCTCATAATGATAGAATAAATGCTACTGGACATCTAAAACATAACGTTGAGGCCTCGGGAATGTTATATAAAAATAAATGGTTAAAGACTTGGGAAAAATCCATATCTAGTAATTCTTATTGGACATATCGATACATCGAGGGACTGTAGTGGGCCACTCTTATTACGTACAATGTATAATACAATTATCTAATAAAGAGGGTGAATGATAAACAACATAAACATTCGTATTGATAAAACAGAATCTGATATTTGAATACTTTAAACATAAACCATAAATGATATCAAAATTACACATCTAAAGTCAAAATGATAATATAACCTAAAATATCATATGATATAGGTTATGATGAAAGATAGACCTCAATTATGTAAATTATTCAACAAAGGATGTAGAAATGGTTGAATATACTCTAATAAAATCGGTGAAAATTGTTAAGATAAATACCACTTTTAACTGTGAAATTATTATATTTTAAAATGAATTAAATTATGAATGAAATTATTTTATTTGAATTATCCTTTTAAACATGTAAAGGAATATTCCTAAATTTAAGGGGTAATTATATCATAAAAATCATCTCTCCCCGTATTATTGAAAAACATTTATTCCATCAATAATTCATAAAGTACTTCACATTGAAATTGATTAAAAACTTGTTTTTGAAATATATTATAAAAAGTAGAACATGGGATAAAATATTTTAGAAATTTATAGATTAATTTTAAAATAATTTTTTAATTTTTTTAATAAACATAGACATGGATGATAATAATTAAAACTATTTCATTGAATGATTCTTGAGGAAAATAATATTTTAACATTACAATGTGTCCCATACCACTTTAAAAAATATAAACTATAGAACCCAAAATTAATGTAAGTTATAATAACCTTAAAATAATGATATTAATGATATAAAATTTAAAAGTATCATTATATATACCTTAAAAAATAAGTGGTGAATAAGGCATGTATCTAATAGCAGAAAAATTGAGATGAGAAAAAACATACCATACACTTCGTTTAGTAAAACATGCATTAACCACATATATAATGGATTTATGAATGAAAATAACTTATAGTAGATAAATATTAATATGTATGATATCATATATTATCATCTAATAATATCATATCACCCATTTTTTAACGTTCTTTTGTTATTTTCACTATTATGAGTGTTAATAACCTAGATTCTTAAGAATGTTTTGACATTTAATTTGTTTCTCAGACTAATTAGACCATGTTTCTATAATATATAGAATTAAATCATGATATAAATATAATATATATCAATTTTAAATGTATTTATAGTAATCTATAATATTAGGTGATAAGATATGAAATAAATCGTTCATGGAGAAAGTAGGTCGTGTGTCCACCAGAATGCTTTTTCCCATTCTTTTTCATTTTTAAGATATTGAAAAGTAAATGATATATAAGATTTTTTATATTAAATTATCATATATATGTCATATATTTTAAATATTATTATTAAAATAATTATTAATACATTACATATGTAGAGTGGATAAATCACATCGCTTTGGGAGGCTGTAGTGTATACTTCAAAAAATGATTTTATAATATTTAAAAAATTTGAAAGCATAGGGTATGTGTTAAATAAATTATTTATATGGACATAAAATATTTTCATATGAAATATATAAATAGATTTATAAATAGAATTCCAATCCATTATAGTTGGTAAAGGAAACATGAACAATCATCATTTAGTGAGGTGGTAGTTTTCCATACACCAAAACAACATGTTTTTTGGACATTAGATGGAATTCTGTATAAGTGTCTGAAAAAAATATTGTGTAACCAATTAAATATATTTAGGATACTGTTTTGGTTATATATATAGAATAATAATATTTTAGGTGGTGGAGATTTTAAATAGATCTATATAACGTGTGGAAATATGTCACCTCTTATTTGGATAATTCATTTTGGTTAACACCAAAGGGCTTCCTTGGACATCTTTCTACCCAAAGGGAGGGTTATGGGATGATTATAGGAATATTAAAGCTTATTAGGGCCATGATTGGTCAAGCCATAGTTGATTTATAGGTTTCATGATCTGATGGAGGAGGTTCCCTTTTGTAATTAAGGTCAGGGGCACTTTGGAAATCCACAAAATATTTATATATAAGGAAACTATTTTAGATACAATTTTTTAAAAATAAATATAAATTAACGTGGGAATAAATTTTAGACTATATCTTATCCCCATAATGATTATATCAATTTTTTGTAATTTTAAACTATTTAATATTATATTCAATCAATAAAATATCATTTTTGTCAAATTCGATACTATCCTCTTAACCTGGCTTCAAATACATCAAGAAAAAGTGGTAATTCTAATATAATTCTTTCAAATAGCTATAATACATTTTATTCATCTACAAATTTTGTTATAAATTCATTTCATAAATAATATATAAAAAATAATATTATTAGAATCAACTAATTTATTTTTATATTAATTAAATAAATAATATTTTTTCTTGAAGAATAATTTATTTTAGTTATATAAATTCTAAAAATTTAAAAAATATATATATGTTATTTATATTTATAATGATAATAATCTTCATACATTCATAGCACTAGTTTTTCCCTATTTTTATACATATAGGTTATTAAATTCATAGAGTGTCGTATTTTGAAGGTTTAATTGACCTAAATAATATATAAGTTATTTTCATAGAAAAGTTTACTTTAAACAGCTCAAATTAGTTCTTTATGTGATAAATATCAAATCAAATATATCCAATTATTGTTTGAATATTATTTTTGTTATTTTAATCCTTATCATTTTGTTTTAACACTAATTAAAATCCTTTAACTATTACTATGAAACATGTGCTTTTACTACATAAGGGTTAATATAGTTACACTAAAATTTCAAACTAACCTGAAAAGAGTCATAGATAATATTTTTTGACCTATACCAATTATTTGAAATAATTTTTTAAATTTTTAAATTTTATGTCACATAATAAAGTATTATAAATTGTAAAATACCTTTGGTGTTTGTTATGTAACTATTCATTTATTTACCTTTTAGAAATATCATAAAAACTAGAAAAAATGTAACCATGATTTATAAAACGTTAATAACATTTCAAATTCACCAATAAAATTCATTTAAGACATTAAATATCTGAAATATTATTTATTTCAATATTTATAATTTTATTTATTTGAATCATCAATTAATTAAGCATTAACAACATTATCATTGTTCCACCATTTAATTTAATTATATAATATCTAAAAATAAAATATAAATTATCATGATGAATATATAGATTTTATATTTCCAAATAATATTTATAGTATAATATATCTTTTTAATATAAATATATAAAAAATGAAATACTTATTATATATAAGAGTGCGACATATTGTACTTCCCTTAATATAATATAATATAGAAGCCATAAAGTCAAACAAGTGGATCTAAGAAAAAATAAAATTTTCAGATGGATGAATTTTATTGAAACTCACTCATAAAATATAATTATGACTAGTGTTAGGGTAATTTTATAACACTAATAATATTATTTTCACCCTTAATTATTTCATTTACCATTTACCATGGTAACTAAAATATTAATAATTTATTAATCATATTCCCAAAAATAAAAGAATCATATTTAAATTATCTGGACCCACTAATACCATATATAGAATATATTTTTTAAAATTCAATTCATATAAATTTCATTCATTATTTTCAATTTAATCACATTGATAGAAGGAGTAAAAGATTATATAAACTTTATACATTCATTATATTGAAATGTTTTTATATCCAATTTCAATGTTATATTGATTACAATGACCTATATTGAATTAATTTATAAAATAATAATCTAATTATAATTTAAAATCAAAAATAAATATAATATTACACTATAAATTATTTTTATGAAAAAATATTTTCAATTACATTGCAATATTTTATCACTCTTCCTCAAAAAATATATGTTTTCAGAAAAATAACATAATTGAAACAAAATAAAATTTAATGCTACACACTAATAGAATAAAATTATTTTTCTAAAAAGATTATGTAAATGTGTATATAATTGTATTTAAAATTGGTTACCGATTAGAAGGTGGTAAAACTACTTTTATAAAATATTGATTTTTATGTGTAATATAAGGTTTGTTATAATAGTATGTATATCAAATATATTCAATGAAAGTCAATTTCGTTTTGATGATAGAAAATAAATATTTCATTATTATCATTCAGCAATAATAATAAAATTCATTTATAAGGTTAAATTTCTATTGTGAGCATAAAAATGGTATTTAAATAAAATTCTCATTATATTCAATTATTCTCATGTAAATTTATAATTAATTTTTAACTAATGAATCCGGGATGCATTTTCATAATGTTGTTAATTGTATTATTAACCCCTAATGTAACTCCTAGGTCATGTTTTTTTATATTAAAAATAATAATATTTTAATAATATATTTATTCTCATCTAAAATTATTTTTGGTTCTAACAGAAGTTATCCAGGAGGTTAAATTTAAAAAGGGACATTCCATAAAATCATGGGGAGTTACATTCCCCCTCACTCAAAAAATTGTTTCCAAGCAATTTGAAATTACACTTCATAAATTAATGTTTGATTCTTGAAAATTATTATTTTTTGGATACCCACATCATAAATAAGGTTAATATAACTCCCTCTCAATTAGAGGGGAAGGATAAATTTCAAGGTTACCAAAAAATTAGGCTTTTAAATAAGTTAAAATTATTGGGAACTAAAAACTTAGACATGCAAGATTAATTGGACTATCATGTTCTGATGGTGATTGATAGAGAATATGGTTATCAGATTGTCTATCATCACTAACCATAAATTTGTGATCGGTTAAAGAGTCCATTGACATATCAGTAATATAATTAAAGAGATAATATTTTTTCCAAAATTATTTTCCCTAGAGATGATATATTACTTTAATATTTAGAAAAAAACATGATAAAATAAAATTACATAATTTTGTTCCATGTTATAAGAATAATATCACCCTTCTTTGTGCATAGATCTATTTTCACTTCATCGCTTACCCCTAAAACGAATAATCTAGATTAATACTAATATTAAATATCAATAATAAAATGACCCAAGAACATGACCCTATATATTAAAATTAGATGGATAGTCACATGAAATATAAATAACTAATCTCATAATGATGTAGAGCATAATTTTGGACATCTGAAACATACTTTTGAGGCCTCGACCAAGACATATTAAAACAAATGGTTAAGAATCCCTCCAAAATTCATATATAGTTTTCCTTATGAGACCTATTGATGTATCATGGGTCTATATGAGGCCCTTAAAATCACATAATTTTTATAATACATTACTTATATAAAATTGGTGAAACATAATCAATATAAACATTATATAGATAAAATATCATATGATATGTGAATACTTTATTCATAAAACATGAAGGGTATTAAAATAGCACATCCATAGTAAAAAATATCATAACACCTATTAAAAATATGTTACATTGTATCATAGTTGATAAAAAAAATGAAGTAAATGATTCAACAAAGGATATTGACATTGATTAATATACTATAATAAAATCATTAATTTTTTTGGGATGAGTACCCTTTTATCATTGAAATTATTTATTTAAAAATGATAATAACAATAAAAGAAATTATTTTAAAATAACCCTTTAATCATATAAATTAATTTTCAAATTGATAAAGTGTAATGATGGAAAAAAAGTAAGCTCACACCACATAAGTTAATGATACATTCCTTCCGTCAAAAAATTCATAAAGAGTCTGGTGTGTAAAATTACATAAATATTCATTGAAAATATTTTTTAAATATATGAACATGGAATAATTGATATTATAAATTAATACTAAATATTAAAATTATTTTTGATAATATATTTAAGAAACATGGACTTGAATTCAAATAATTTGAATGATTCCTTGGAATTATTCTGGTGAAAAATAATATTTAATCATTCTAATGTGTCTCATTCCACAATGAAATATTATATGTATAATACCCAAAATTAATGAAACATATAATATCAATATAATTAGGGTATTCAAGACATAAGAGTTCTAATAAGAGTTATATACACCAAACAACAAAAACAGGTGGTTTATAAGGCATACATCTTAATGAATAATAAGTTAAATGAGAAAACACTTACATTACGGTTCCGTTAGTCATACAAGATTTAACCTATTTTATAATGTTTTTAATAATTTTAATAACATATTATATAACAATATTAATATTTATGAAATTATATAAGATCATATTATAATAACGTTTCTCCCATTTGATAACATTATTTTGTTATTTTCAATATTTAGGTTGTTATTGCCTAGTCTGTTGAGAAAGTATGGACTTGAAATTTGTTGCTACCATTAATTAGACCATGATTAAATTAGATAATGAATTTTAATCATGATTTATATATCACATATATCATGTATATATGAATTTATAGAATTCCATAGTATTTGAAGATAATAAATGATATACAAAGTTCCTGGAGGCGGTAGGTCGTACGCAAGCATGAACACTTCATGCATTTCATTATCCTTTTCTAAATAATGAAATATATATTATATATATGTATATTATAATTATATTATAATATATATTTAATATATATATATGATATTATTATTAAATTATTCCTCTATATGTTCCATGTACATTGTGAATGAATCTCATAGCTTTAGGGAGGCGGTAGTCCATACTTTACCAAACAATGTTATCATATTTATACAAAATGGAAAGAATAAGGTTATGTTTCATAAAATTATTAATTAATAATAAGGACATAATAAAAATAAAAATAAAAATATATAAATATAGTTTCAATCATAATTTGTAACTGTTAATGGTGGTATGGAAAAATGAACAATCATCGTTTTTGTGGGGTGGTAGTTCGTCATAGACAAAAATAGTATGTTCGTTACCCATTAGAATGAATTGTGTGTAATTTTATTCCAATGAAAAGGAATTAAAAATTATGATTATATTTAGAATAATTGATATGTTATATAACCCTGATATAAGGTGTTTTTAGTTGGTGGAGAATGTAAATAAAACTAAAGCACTTGGGGAAAGTTGTTACCTCTTCTTTGGGTAACTCTATTTGGTTTGCATAAAAGCACTTCAATGGATGGATTTCATCCCAATGGGACAATTATATGGTGAATTTAAGGAGTTTTGGAGCTTCTTTGGTGTTATATTGGTTGTGAAAAAATGTCCTTAGAGGAATGAGGTAGTGATAGAGGAGGTTCCCCTTTATAATTGAGGTTAGGGGACCTTTTTGAAAACCTCAAGAATTTTAAAATGCCCTTGGATATTCTAGAGCCAAAAATATAAAAATGAGGTAAAAATGAATAAGGCAATACATTTTAGGCTATATATTATCCCCTTTGTGATTATAATACATTGCTGTGATTTTTTTACAAAATTCAGAATATATAATTCAACAAAATACAATTATTTTCAAATTTGATTCTAATCATTTAACATGACATTAAATACATAATTAGAAAGTTATAATTCATATATAATACATTCAAACATATATAATATATCTTATTCATCTATAAATTACATATTCACTCAATTCATCCAAAATTTATCAAATTAGTATTATTAAAATAAATTTTTTTAATTTTTTTAAATAAAAAAATATGGAATTATCATTGATGGAAAATATAAGGTAATTATATAATTTATAAAAAAATATAATGAAACAAAATTATTATAAAAAATCTGGAATTTCTATTCATTCATAGATTTATTTATTTCTTATATGGACACATTAATGTTTTTAGATTCAAAGAGAGTGATAATTTTTTATTATAATTAACATAAATAATATACAAGTTATTTTAGGGGAATGTTTCCCTTAAAAAAATTCCAATTTGATATTATGTTATAAGGGTGTACTCCTATTCATTTGATAATTTTGTATATGTTTTATTTATTTTTTAATCATTATATTTTTTTTAAACAATATTTAAAATATTTTACTATTATTGTGAAACACATGTTAGTAACTGAAAAATGTTAATATGGTTACTATAAAAAACCCCTAATAACCTCAAATGATCTATGTATGAAATATTCAAACTTATCAAAATTAGTTGACCCTAATTTAAGTTTTTTTATATTTTAATTAATTCAATAAAATATTTTACATTATAAAATACATTTTGTGTCAATATTGAAACTATTCATTTTATTACTTTTTTAAATATATCATAACATCATGATGAAACCTTCAAGAAATTTTAAAAAATTATTAAAATTTAAGAATATTTAATACAATTGTAGGATGCAATTAACTTTCATTTTTTTATTTGATTATTTTTAATATCATTTAATTTAATCTTCCGTAAATTAACCAATTAATCCATTATGAATATGTGACTAGTTAATTTAATTATTTTCTTAATAAAAATAACAAATAAAGTTTTATGATGAATATAAACATTCAATATTTTCCATTGAAATTTATAGTAAAATATATCCTCTTCAAAATAGTATATAAAAAATGTAATAAATATTAGAAACAAGAGTATGACATATGATACTTACCTTATAATAGGATACTGTAAAATCATTATTGTCATCAATGTGCCTCACAAAAGCCATACAATTTGACAGGGATGATATTTATAAAAACTCACTCATTTAATAAAAAAAGGATAAGTGTAAGGTTAATTTTATAATACTAATAATATCATTTTTACCCTCAATTAATTGATTTACCTTTAGACATGGTTATTGAAATATTAATAAATAGACACTTCATTTTCCCAAAATTAAAATAAACCGATTTACATAATTTCAACCTAGTAATCCCAAATATGGAATCCATTTTTCAAAATTCAAAATAAATTAATTCTCGTAATTAATTTAAAATTATGCCCATTAATGGAACGATTAAATGGGATTTTAAAATGGGAATATCCAAAACATTCAAATGTTTATATATCAAATTTCAATTTCAAATTTATTCAAAAGAAAAAAATTAGTATAATTGATAATATATTTTATATTTTGAAATACCATTTTTGTCAATTATGACACTATTCATTTATTGATTTTCAAAAATATCAAAACACCTTGATAAAATCAAACCATGACTTGGTAAAAATTAATAAAATTTCAAATTCGTAAATAAAATATTTTGATGAAATTAAAAATATCAAATTTTATTTATTTTTTAATGTCATTTATTTGAATCTTCCAATAATTTTTCAATTTCTACATCATCATTATGTAACCATATAATTTATTTATTAATTCACTAAAAATTTATAAACAAATTATCATGATGAATATAAAAATTTAATTTTATCAATTACTATTTGTATTCAATTATTTATTCATAATATAAGTATCTAAAAAATGTAATACTTATTAGAAACACGAGTGAGACATATTCGATATCCCATAGATTAAAATCATATAAAAACCATAAAGTCATCAATATTTGCCCAAGAAGCCATAAAATTTGAAAATGTTATTTGGGTAGATACTCACTCATCTAAAAAAAATTGGACAACTATTATAGTAATTTTATAATACTTATAATATTATTTTTATCTTTAATTACATGATTTAGCTTTAATAGTAATAATAAAAATATTACGAAATTTATTGTTTATATGACCTAAAATAAGAGAAATATATTTACATAAATTGGAATGACTGGTTGAAAATATGGAAATTTTTTTTGAAATTATTAACAGAATTTTTTTAAAATATTTTATAATAATCACAATAGGGGAGTGAGTAAATGGGGTTTTATAGTGAAAAAATTCAAAAGATAGAAATGTCTTTATATGAAATCTAATGTAGAATTGATTTTATTTAGCTACATTATATTAATTGATAAAAAATAAAATAATTATAGTTTAAACTCATTATCATTTTTATAACACAACCCATTTTAAGATGAAATATCAATTTTAAATTAAAATGAAATATTTTATTACAATTCATAAAAAAATGAGACATATAATAAAAATACCCAAAACACAAAGAATGTATATTTTTATATTATTCACTAAAATAAGAACATAATTTTCTGAAAATAAAATATAAATAATTCTATAATTGGATTCAAAAAAGGATCTCCATTAAATGGCGGGGACCCTATTTTAATAAAAATATATGTGTTATGTTCATAATTGGGTCTGTTCTTATCTTAGGTATATCAAATATATTCATTGAATGTAAAAAATGTTAGACTGAATATATAAAATTTATATTTCATTAATATCATTCATCTATACTAATTAATTTAGTTTCTTTCGATAAAATGACATTATGAGTATAAAAATAGTTTTTACAAAAACATTCTTATTATATTTAATATGGTTCTTTTATAAATTTATAAATAATATTAATGAAATTAATTCAACATATATTTTTGTAATTTATTTAATATTATTCATTACCACCAATTTAATAACAATGTATTATATTATTATTCAAAATAATATTAATATAATAATAACATATTGTTGTACGTTTAAACTTAGTCTTCTGTGAAATATAAGCTATCAAAATGATTAAATTTAAAAAGAGAAAGACCATGAAATTTTGGGTTGTTGGAGTACAAACCATAAAAATGCAATAAAATGTGGTGATATTTCCATTAGAAGATGTTGATGTAAGTGTGAGTGTGAAATAACAATGTATTTTTACGTATGAACATTTGTCACATTTTTAGGATCCTACATCAATTGTAATTATAATAAAGAAATCAAATATTAATTATTATCTGGTATTAGACCATAAAATACTAGCTATGTTACCTACCCAAGTCATGAATTCCTCCAACATGTTCCGAACAATATGTTCCCCAAACCATTCCACAATGAGTTTTCCTCTCATTATCATGTCATAAAACATGGTTCCAACCAATTATAGTCAAGTACAAGCTCCTCCTTGGAGCTGCCCTTTTCCAAGTCTTCCCTAATTGGAAAGTTGTAAGGCCAACACATTCACCTTTAAAATACTGAATTTTGTCAATATATTTTATGACAGAATTATATAAATTTATTAATCTTTATAAAATTTATTTTAAAAAAAGCTTACATAAAAAAAATAAAAAAAAATTAGTAAGGAAAAAATTTATAAATTCAATACATTTTATAAATTTAAATTAAAAAATTATTATACCAAAAATAAATACATAAAATTACACAAAAATTGAATCATTCTTGTCTTATATTATTAAAATCATAACATAATTAATAATGAAGGACCCCACCACCGTTATTTATATCATAAAAAAATTAAATATAAAGATTAGCAACGATGAACAAACATCTAAGCATCAGATTTATTATATCAATTATAGTCCTCAATTTTCCAGAAAACCAAGAATACTATATATTTAACATTTACTTTTTTGAATTTAATGTGATTATCTTAACATCTATTAAAATATCTCAATTAATCATTATCAATAACTAAAATTTTTATCTCCCCTCATTTAGTTATTTTATATATTTTCTTAATTTATAAATTTCAATGTATTTGTTCTTATAGTTAATGTAAATATTCAATTCCATATGCTTGTGACGGGTTTCAAATTACAACCCTCAAAACAAAAATAAAAAAAATATCATTATGAATTCACACTAAGGTTCAAATGAATCTACTTATTGGGATAAATTGGTATTTATGTGTGAATAAACTAAAAATGTTAATCATTAGGTTATACTCTTATGAATTATTCGTGACATACAAAAGTAAATACTAAATAAAAACTCGTATTAAATTTAAATATCTACAAAATTACCAAACTCAATGTGGTTTCTTTAACTAAATGAAAACCCATTGAAAAAATACCCTCTAATTTTCTATTCATTTTATTTTTATTTTATCTAGAAGTTACTTTTTAGAAAAAGGTTACACTATGAAACAAAAAAATTATTTATCTCCATGTGTTATGAATTTTAATATATAGTATTATATATTTTGTTAAGAGTGATTCTTGACCTCAAAAAAAAAATAACATTTTCTTACAAAATTTCTCAAATTCATATAATATCATTTTTTTCATTTTATAATTTTGTTCACGAGGAATAACAAATGAGTATAATGAAATATGATAATAAAAATCATTAAAACTCCCATGAAACACCCTTACATCTTCTCCTTAATGAAACAAAACACTTTCCACCATGAGCACCCTCTCCCCTACCCGTATGTTATTGAATACGAGAAAAAAATACAATATGTAAATGTCAAGAATAATATAATTATATATTACTGTGTCTCTTTCCTAAAATGTTCAATCATGGTTTCTATGGGTTAAAATGGAAAATAAGAATTATTTTGGGTGGGTGTCAATGATTTGGCCACATAAATAATATCTAAATAATATTAAATTTTACTTTTTACAATGGTAACATTGAATAAATTTATCATATGTTCTTAAAGCTGACATGTCCCAAGATTAACATACGAAATTTGTAAGGAATATAAGAAAAATTAAAATTATAATCCTTTGGACAATATGATCATATAATTTTAATTAAATAACTTTAGTAACTAGTAATAATAAATTATGGAACTTGAATTTTAGAAATCTATAGTATAAAACATTTTAGGGAATTATCATCTTCAAAGAGTAAATGGCCTCCCCAAATTCCGAATCATCAATTTAATGACCCTAAATTTATATCTAATAAATTTTCCCCAATATTTTTTATTTAATATTTTCATCAATTAAATCCAAACATTGAATTATAGTATTCTTATGTATCTCTTTCTATATAATTATAAATTAAAATTTGTATCTATTTGAGGAATTCATATTTTTTAAAAGCTCATGAAGTGTATTTTTAAAAAATTTGAATATAAAAATAAATAAGAACATTAATAATATAATCTAAATTATAAATGACTTTATGGACTCTCTTCTTTTTCTTTTATGGTTTATTTATCATGGACATACAATGTAAAAAATATATTAATTAATAATGTCCATAATTGTAGGTTGAAAAATATGAAGGTGGTATCCACTATATCAAAAGATCTTCTATAAATCCAAATCGTGACTCAAAACTAAAATTATAGGATGAAAATAAATAATCTGGGTTCCTTTTGGAATTTTAATTGTTATAGTTTCCTAGCCCAACCATAACTATTTTCATTAGGAGATGTAATGTCGAAAGAATGTTCAACAATTATGATTGGTTAGGTTTTAGTCCTGTGATTCCTTTAAATAGATGGGTAATTATCATTTTTCTGAGATTTACATAACTCTTAACTATGGAAAAACTTTCAAAACATCAATATATCAATTCCTACTATATTCGGTAAGTTATGATAAATAAAAATTTATGTTATGTGAAAGAAAAATAGTGTCTATCTGTAATATATCATATAAAAATATATATTCTTGAGAAATCTATAATTTATAGAACCATTTCATTATAATTCACATATTTAAATTCACTTATTGCAACTTAATAAATTTTATTTCATTTTTATTTTTAATTGACAAACTATATTTAAAATTTTTATTTTCAGTCCTTATCAAAATAATTATATTTTTCCTCTAAACTTTTCATTGTATAATAGAAATTGATTTTTAATTATATATCATCTACCCGTATAGATATCTATATATATTTTTCATTAATTAGGACTTTCTTAATATCTATTAATGGACTTAAAAATATTATGGATTCTTATTCACATCCATGTGCATCATGAAAATACTAACTAGAAAATATAATTTATCTACTTTAAACAAAATGAATTTAAAGATACCTCACTGATAAATCACTATTAACTTATCCAATTGAATAGAAACCCTTGGGGGTTCATCTTCTTCTTTCTGTATATTTTAATAGATATATAGTACATATTGTTCACCCACACTCCTAGATAACCCAATGATTTCTAAAATAATATAGAACTATTATTAACTGGAGTTGAAAAACTAATTTGGCCATGATTATTTTTTGATGCAATCCTGTTTAATATATCCAAAGAAACTCATGTTAGTGAAAAGTGATAAATCTCTTCATAATAACTAATCTCATAATGATTGAAGGCACAATGTTGGACATCTGAAACATAATATTTAGGCTTCCACCAAAACATATAAAAATAAATGGTTATGGACCCCTCCAAAATACATATCTATTTTGTCTTATGAGAACTATTTATGCATAAAGGGGGAATAAGAGGCCCTTAAACTCGCATTCTTTATAAAATACATTACTCATATGAAAAGGGTGAAACATAAACAACATAAACATTCGTATTGATAAACTAACATACGATATGTAAATATGTTAATCATAAAACATGAATGGAATTAATAGAGCACATCCATAATCAAAAAGATCATAAATGATATAATAAAATATTTTACATGGTGTCATAATAAGTAAAACCTAATGGAATAAAAATATTCAACATTGTTCCTTACATTATTATGAGATTATTTATTGATATTTCATGTGATTATTCAACTAATTTCCAACCATAATTGCTTACCATTAACCATAGTAATTAAAATAGTAATTATTTATTATTCATATTACCAAGAATAAAAGAAACATATTTAAAGTATCTAGAACCACTGATTCTAAATATGGAATTTATTTTTTAAAAAGTTAATTCACCAAAATTTCATTAATTAATTTAAATTTAATCACATTGATTGAACGCGTAAATGATTTTATAAACTAAAAATATTCAAAAGATTGTAATGTTTTTATATCCAATTTCAAAATTTAATTTATTAAAATGACCAAAATTGGATTAATATATAAAATAATAATATAATTATACTTTAAAACCAACTATAAAAATAATATTACACTATAAATTATTTTTATGAAAAAGTATTTTCAAATACATTGCAATATTTTATCACTGCACATCAAAATATAAAAGTTATCAAAAAAAAAAAATACAAAAAATTATCCAAAGAAAATATTTCTGTTACATACTGAAATATTAAAATTATTTTTTCAAATAGAATATATATATTTTTATATATGTATTTTTTAAAATAAGTTTTCCATTAAAATGTGGTTAAACTACTTTTTCAAAATTTTGTTTTTTATGTGTAATATTGGGTTTGTTATTATATTATGCATATCAAATATA
This sequence comes from Viscum album, assembly GCA_963277665.1. Classification (NCBI taxonomy): domain Eukaryota; kingdom Viridiplantae; phylum Streptophyta; class Magnoliopsida; order Santalales; family Viscaceae; genus Viscum; species Viscum album. Next base: position 414,743,618 of record OY728132.1, read on the forward strand.
TTCAATGAATGTCAATAGTATTTTTTCTGGGAATATATAAAATATATATTTCATTATTATCAATCACCAATAAGAATAAAATTCTTTTATTCGGATAAATTTTCATGATGATCATAAAAATAGTCCTTATAAAAACATTCACATTATATTAAATTGGTTCTTAATTAAATTTATTATTTATTTGTAACTATTTATTTCATCATGTATTTTTATAAGTTAGTTAATATTATATATAACCTCCAATTTAATGATTGGGTCATATCTTATTATATTAAAGAATAATATTTTAATAATATATTTATTTTCGTCTATACATAGTCTTATGTCCAATGTAACCTACCCAAGAGATTAAATTTAAAAAGAGATGTACTATAAAATATTGGGGTGTTACATTCTGCCTCACTCAATAAATTGTGTCCCATCAATTTAAAATAACACTTCATAAATAAACTTTTGATCCTTGAAAATTCATTTTTGGGAAACCCACATCAGAAATATGGTTAATAGAACTCCCTCTCAATTATATAAGAAGGGAAAATGTTAAGGTTTCCCTAAAATTAGGCTTTTGAATAGGATAAAATTAGTGTGAAGTGAAGACCTAGACATGTAAGATAAATCAGTCCATCGTGTTCTGATTGTGAGTGATAGAGAATATGGTTATCAGATAGTCAACCATCACTAACCATAAATCTATGATAGTTTAAAGAAGAAATTTACATCTCAATTATATAATTATACAGATAATTTTTTCGTTCCAAAATAATTTCCCATAGAGATGATAGATAACACTAATATTTAGATAAACACTTGATAAAATAAAATTACTTAATTTTTTTCCCATTTTATAAGAATAATATCACCCTTTGGTTGTGTTTATATCTATTTTTCACTTCATCACTTACATCTGGAAATGAATGTTCAAGATGAATTATCCATTCCTGGAGAACATTAATAGATCATAAGTTCCATTATTCATTCCTTCCACCTATATGTATTTATTATAACCAAAATATTTATCCCATATTATCTAATAAATCATACCTAAACCTCAAATAATAATATCCAATTATTTAATTAATATGTAACAAAATTATGAATCATCCCAAATACTTATGTCACAATTCATAGTCCAAAAAAGTCTCTAAATATTGAAAATCAATATTAACATCAAATTCCCCATACCGTATTGGGATTGGAAACAAAAGGGTGAGATCAAATTCTCTATAATGGTAATGTACTACAGAAGATAAGGAGAATAATTAATAATTAATAAATATGGAAATAGTAAATGATAATTGAATAATGACATATAAATAACAACTTGATAAAAAAACATGACCCTTTATATTAAATGTAGTTGAATAATCACAAGAAATATCAATAACTAATTTCATAATGATGTAAGGCACAATGTTCTACATCTAAAACATACTCTTGCGGCCTCAACCAAGACATATTAAAATAAATGGTTAGGGACCCATCCAAAATTCATATATGGTTTTTCTCACATGAACAACTCATGCATCAAGGGCTATAGGAGTCCTGAAACTCACATACTTTATATAATACATTACTCATATGGAAAGGGAAAAACATAAACATTATAATCATTCTTATTGATAATTTACTATATGATATATGAATACATTAATCATAAAACATGAATGGTATTAAAATAGCGCATCCATAGTAAAAAATATCATAAAACCATTAAAAAAATATGTTACATGGTATCATAATAGAAAAACCTCAATGAAGTTAAGGATTCAACAATTATTAATAAAACCAAATAAAATCATTAAACTTTTTGTGATAAATTCCCCTTTTATCCTGGAATTTTTTTATTTAGAAATAAGAAGAACTATAAAAAAAGATTTATTTTAAAATAACCTTTTAACCATTTAAATGAATTTTCTAAATGATATAGGGTAATGATGGATGAAAAATAATCTCATGACACATAAGTAAAAGAAACATTCATTATGCCGCTAAATTCATAAAGATTATAATTTGGAAATTGACATAAAGATTCCTTGAAACCGATTTTTAAATAGATGAACATGGCTTAAAATATTTAAAACATTTATCAGATTATAGTAAAATCATTTTTAAAATCATTTTTATGAAATAAGGACATGAATTAAATTAATTTGATTGATTCCTTGGAATTATTCCTGTGAAAAATTTTTTTTAATTATTTCAATGTGTCACATACCACATTGAAATATTTGATATATAATACCCAAAATTAATGTAACTTATAATATCAATATAATAACAGAATACTGAACATAACATGTCAAGGAATAATTATATGCACCAAAGAACAAAAATAAGTTTTGAATAAAGCATGTATCTTACAGAAGAAAACGTTAAATGAGAAAACACTTACCATAAACTTCCTTTAGTCAAATGTGATTTAACCTCTTTTATAATGGTTTTAATAATTTTAATAACTTATTAGAAACTGATATTAATTTTTTTGAAATTATATATGATCATAGTATAATATTTTATCTCCCATTTGATAACATTATTTCGGTATTTTCACTATTTCGGGCTTTAATTTCCAAGTTTTTTTAAAAAAAATTGACTTGTTATTTGTTGGTCTCATTAATTAGATCATGGTTTAATCATGTAATGAATTTAAACCTTGTTTTAGATATCATATATAACTATTATAAATTTATTAATAGGAATCAATAATATTTGTAGATAATAAATGAAATACAATGTTCATAGAGACCGTAAGTCGTACGTACACATAAAAACTACATGCATTCCTTTATCAATTTTTAAATAATGAAACTTAGATGATATATATGTATATTACAATTCATGTATCATATATTTTTAATATATATCTTATATTATTATAAATTCTTCCTTAATATGTTCTATGTATAGTGTGAATGAATCACATCGCTTTTGGGAAGCTGTAGTCCACACATCAACAAACGATGTTATCATATTTATAAAAATGGAATGAATAAGGTTACGTGTCAAAAAATATGTAATAACGAATAAAGAAATAATAAATATATAATAATACACATAAAAATATGATTATATTTAGGTTAATACAGTTGTTATATAATCATGATATAAGGAGTGGTTAGTGGGTGATGAATCGAACTAAAACTAAAACCCAAGGGAAATGTTGTTACATCTTCTTTGGGTAACTCATTTTGGTTTTCTTCAACGTGCTTCAATCACTGATTTAAATAACAAAGGGATGATTATAAGATGAATTTAAGGAGTTTTGGAGCTTATTTGGTATGAATCTGGTCTAGAAAACGTGTCTTGAGTGGTGTGGGGAAGGGAGGGAGGAGGTTCTCTATTAGAATTGAGGTGAGGGGAACTTTTCAAAAACCTCAAAATATTAAAATAGAGTTGGGATATTCTAGAGCCAAAAACCACAAAATGACATATAAATGAATAGGGGGAAATTTTAGACTATATATTATTCCCTTTTTGATTATTTTACATTTTGTTTGATTTTTTTCAAATTTAATAATATATTAATTCAACTTAATACCATTATTTTCCAATTTTATACTATTCGTTTAACTTGGCATTAAAAACATTAATACAACATAGAAATGGATATATAGTACATTCAAACATATATAATGTATCTTATTCATATATTTATTATTTATACTCTTGAATTCATCCCAATTATATCAAATTAATATTATTAAAATAAATTATCTTATTTTCCTATTAAATAAACAAATATAGACATAAAATTGATGAAAAATTAATGGGAATTATATAATTAATAAAAAATAAGACAATTAAAAAAATTAATTATGACTATATTTAGAATTTTGATTCATTCATAGCTTGATTTTGTCTTCGTGTGGACTCATAAGAGTTATTAGATTCAGAGAGAGTTGTATTTGGTTACCATCATTAATATGTATAATATATAAGTTATTTTAGGGAAAAATTTCCATTAAAAAAATTCCAATTTGATATTATGTGATAAGGGTCTAATCCTATTCATAAAATACTTTTTATATGTTTTTATTAATTTTTTAATCCTTATATTTTTTTAACCATTAGTTTATCTATTTCACTTTTTTTGTAAAACAAAAGTTGGTATATGTTAAGTGTTAATATGGATACTATTAAAAAACCAAAATAACCTCAAATGATCCACGAATGAAATATTCAAACTTATAATAGTTAGTTGACGAAATTTTTCAATATTATATAATTTATATGTTTCAAAAAAATATTTTACTTTTTAAAATATTTTTAGTGTCAATATTGAAACTATTTGGTTTTTTACTTTTTTAAAAACATCATAACATCATGATGAAATCTACAAGGAATTATCAAACATTAATAACATTTAATATTACTAAATACGATTCCTGGGTGAAATTTACTCTCAAATATTTTTATTTGATTATTTTTAATATCAATTATTTGATTCTTCCATTAATTAATCAATTATTGGATCATAAATATGTAATTATTTAATTTAATTATTTTGTAAATATAAAACAAACATATATTTTTATGATGAATATAAAAATTTTATATTTCCAATTGATATTTATATTCAAATATATATTCATAATAATAGTATATAAGAAATTAAAACATATTAGAAACAAGATTCTGACATATTGGACATACCTTAGAATAAATATTGTAAAATACTTAAAGTCATCCGTGTGGCACTAGGAAACCATAAAATTGGACAAGGTTTATTTTTATCAAAACGTACTCATCTAATAAATTTATTTATAAGTATTAAAGTAATTTTAGATTACTAATAATATTATTATTATCCTCAATTAATTGGTTTACCTTTAACCATGGTAATTAAAATATTACTAAATATAAAATTCATATTCTCAAAAATTAAATAAACCAATTTACAAAATTTCTACAATATAATTCCAAATATGGAATCCATTTTTCAAAATTCAAAATGAAGATACTCAAATAATTAAATTAAAATTAACCCCATTGATGGAAAGAGTAAATAGAATTTTAATATGGGAACATTGAGAACCTTCTAATGTTTTTATATACAATTTCAATGTGAAATTTATTCCAATGACATAAATTTGAATAATTTATAATAAATTTCTTATTGTGAAATACAATTTGTGTCAATTTTGACAATATTGGTATTTTTGGATTTTCAAAAATATCATAACACTTTCATAAAATTAACCAAGACTTGTAAAAAAATAATCCCATTTCAAAGTCATAAATTCAATCCTTTTATGAAATTAAAAATCACAAATTTTATTTATTTTTTAATTTCTTTTATTTGATTCTTGAAATAATTATTCATTTTTTGCATCATCATTGTGTCAGTATATAATTTTTTTGTTCATTCACTAATAATTTAAAATAAATTACCAGGATAAAGTGAAATATTTTAGATTTCAAATTAATATTAATAATATAATATTTCTTCCTAATATATGTATCAAAAAAAAAATTAATTCTTATTAAAAAAAATTGTGTTATACATTGGTCATCCCATGGAATAAAATCCAATAATAACATTAATGCCTTCTGAGTTTCTCCATAAAGCCAAAAAACATCCTAAGGATCCATTTGGTAGAAACTCACTCATCCAATAATATTAGGACAATTGCTATGGTAATTTTATAATACATATAATATTATTTTAGGCTTTAATTACTTGACTTTCCTTTAATTGTGGTAATTATAATATTACTAAATTTACTATTCATATGACCAAATATAAAATAAAATAAATTTAAATAATATTGACCAATGACTAAAAATATATAAGTAATTATTTAGAATTCATAACTGAATTTTTTTAAATATTGTAATATTAATCACATCGGCGGAGTGAGTAAATGTGTTTTTAAAGTAAAATCATTCAAAAGATTGAATTTTTTTATATTAAATTTCAATTCGAAATCGATTCCATTTAATTAAATTGAATTAATTGATAAAAAATTAATATAGTTTTACATTAAACCCATTTACATTTTTATAATACAATACATATTGAGACGAAATATCTATTTCCAAATTAAATGAAATATTTTATAACAATTCACCAAATCCTGAAACATAACATTAAAATATAAAAAAAATCAAACAAATATAAATTTTTAATTTATTCACTAAAATAAGAAAATTAATTTTTAAAATAGAATATTATAAAATTTCTAATTGGATTAAAAATTGTTCTCAATTAAAAGGTAGAAAAACATCTTTCCTAGAAATATAGGTTGTTAATGTATTACAGAAGATAAGCAGAATAATTAATAATTCATAAATATAGAAATAGTAAATGATAATTGAATAATGACATATAAATAATAACATGAGAAATAAAAATGTCCCTTTATATTAAATGTAGTTGAATAATCACAAGAAATATCAATAACTAATTTCATAATGATATAAGGCACAATGTTCGATATCTAAAACATACTCTTGCGGCCTCAACCAAGACATATAAAAATAAATGGTCAGGGACCCATCCAAAATTCATATATGGTTTTTCTCACATGACCTACTCATGCATCAAGTGCTATAGGAGTCCTGAAACTCACATACTTTATATAATACATTACTCATATGGAAAGGGTAAAACATAAACAATATAATCATTCTTATAGATAAATTACAATATGATATATGAATACATTAATAATAAAACATGAATGGTATTAGAATAGCACATCCATAGTCAAAAATATCATGAAACCATTAAAAAATAGGTTACATGGTATCATAATAGAAAAACCTCAATGAAGTGAATGATTCAAAAATTATTAATAAACCCTAATAAAATCATTAAACTTTTTGTGATAAATTTCCCTTTTATCCTTGAATTTTTTTATTCATAAATAAGTAGAATTATAAAAAACAATTTATTTTAAAATAACCTTTTAAACATTTAAATGAATTTTCTAAATGATAAAGGGTAATGATGGCTGAAAAATAAACTCATGTCACATAAGTAAAAGAAACATTCATTATGCCGCTAAATTCATAATGATTATAATTTGGAAATTGACATAATGATTCCTTGAATCCGATTTTTAAATAGATGAACAAGGATTAAAATATTTAAAAAATTTATCGGATTATAGTAAAATTATTTTTGAAGTCATTTTTATGAAACAAGGACATGAATTAAATTAATTTGATTGATTCCATAGAATTATTCCTGTGAAAAATATTTTTTAATCATTCCAAAACGTCACATACCACATTGAAATATTTGATATATAATACCCAAAATAAATGTAACATATAATTTCAATATAATATCGGAATACTGTACATAACATGTCAAATAATAATTATATGAACCAAAGAAAAAAAATTAGTGTTGAATAAAGCATGTATCTTATAGAAGAAAATGTTAAATGAGAAAACCCTTACCTTAAACTTCTATTAGTCAAACGTTATTTAACCTCTTTTTTAATGGTTTTAATAATTTTAATAACTTATTAGAAAATGATATTAATTTTTTTGAAATTATATATGATCATATTATAATATAATATCTCCCATTTGATAACATTATTTCGGTATTTTTACTATTTCCGGCTTTAATTTCCAAGAATCATGAAAATGTTTTGACTTGTTATTTGTCAGTCCCATTAATTAGATCATGGTTTAATCATATAAAGAATTTAAACCTCATTTTAGATATCATATATATCTATTATAAATTTATTAATAGGAATCAATAATATTTGTCGATAATAAATGAAATACAATGTTCATAGAGACCGTAAGTCGTACGTACGAATAAACACTGCATGCATTCCTTTATCATTTTTTAAATAATGAAACTTCAATGATATATATGTATATTATAATTCATGTATCATATATTTTTAATATATATATCATAGTATTATAAATTCTTCCTCAATATGTTCCATGTATAGTATGAATGAATCACATCGCTTTTGGGAAGCTGTAGTCCACACATCAACAAACGATGTTATCATATTTATACAAAATGAAATGAATAAGGTTACGTGTCAAAAAAAATTAATAGAGAATAAATAAAGAATAAATATATAATAATACACCTATAAATATAGTGTCTATCATAATTTCTTAACATGATATATGGTAATGAAAAAACGAACAATCCTAATTTTGTGAGGTTGTAGTTTTTCTTAGACATAAATAATATATTCGTAACCCAATAGTTTGAATTTTGTCTAATATTAGTCCAATGAATTCGAATTAAAAAATATGAGTATATTTAGGATAATACAGTTGTTATATAATCATTATATAAGTTGTGGTTAGTGGGTGATGAATCGTACTAAAACTACAGTGCATGGGGAATGTTGTTACCTCTTCTATGGGTAATTCATTTTGGTTTACCTCAATGTGCTTAAATGGATGATTTTCATCACAAAGGGAGGATTATAGGATGAATTTAAGGAGTTTGGGAGCTTATTTTGTATGATTATGGTCTATAAAACGTCTCTTGAGTGGTGTGAGGAAGGGAGGGAGGAGGTTCCCTATCAGAATTGAGGTGAGGGGAACTTTTCAAAAACCTCAAAATATTAAAATGGCGTTGGGATATTCTAGAGTCAAAAACCACAGAATGACATATAAATGAATGGGGGAAAATTTTTAGACTATATATTATTCCCATTGTGATTATTTTACAATTTGTTTGATTTTTGAAAAATTTAATAATATATTAATTCAATATAATACCATTAGTTTCCAATTTGATACTATTCGTTTAACTTGACAGTAAATACTTTTATACAACGTAGAAATTGATATATAGTACATTCAAACATATATAATATATCATATTCATCTATTTATTATTTATAATCTTGAATTCATCCCAAATATATCAAATTAATATTATAAAAATCAATTATCATATTTTCCTATTAAATAAACAAATATTGACATAAAATTGATGAAACATTAATTGGAATTCTATAATTAATAAAAAATAAGACAATGAAAAAAAATTATTATGACTAAATTTAGAATTTTGATTCCTTCATAGCTTGCTTTTGTCCCTATGTGGACACAGAAGAGTTATTAGATTGAAATAGAGTTATATTCTATTACCATCATTAATATGAATAATATATAAGTTATTTTAGGGAAAATTTTCAATTAAAAAAATTCCAATTTGATATTATGTCATAAGGGTCTAATCTTCTTCATAAAATACTTTTTATATGTTTTTATGAATTTTTTAATCCTTATATTTTTGTTTTAACCATTAGATTAACAATTTTACTCTTTTTGTAAAACACAAGTAGGTATAAGTTAAGTGTTATGATGGATACTATAAAAAACCCAAATAACCTCAAATGATCCACGGATGAAATATTGAAACTTATCAGAGTTAGCTGACGAACTTTTTTAATATTATATAATTTATATGTTTCAATAAAATATTTTACTTTTTAAAATATTATTAGTGTCAATATTGAAACAATTCAGTTTTTTACTTTTTTAAAAACATCATAAAATCATGATGAAATCTATAAGGAATTATCAAACATTAATAACATTTAATATTACTAAATACAATTATTGGGTGAAAGTAACCCTAAAATATTTTATTTTGATTATTTTTAATATTAATTATTTGATTCTTCCATTAATTAATCAATTATTGCATCATAAATATGTAATTATTTAATTAAATTATTTTGTAAATATAAAACAAACATAAATTTTTATGATGAATATAAAAATTTTATATTTCCAATTGATATTTATATTCAAATATATATTCATAAAAATAGTTTATAAAAAATTAAAACATATTAGAAAAAAGACTCTGACATATTGGACATACCTTAGAATAAGATATTGTAAAATCATTATAGTCATCTGTTTAGCTCTAGGAAACCATAAAATTGGACAAGGTTTATTTTTTTCAAAACATACTCATCTAATAAATTTATTTATAAGTATTAGGGCAATTTTATATTACTAATAATATTATTATTACCCTCAATTAATTGGATTACCTTTAACCATGGTAATTAAAATATTACTAAATTTAAAACTCATATTCTCAAAAATAAAATAAACCCATTTAAAAAATTTCTAAAATATAATTTCAAATATGGAATCCATTTTTCAAAATTCAAAATGAAGAAACTAACATAATTAATATAAAATTAATCCCATTGATGGAAAGAGTAAATAGAATTTCAATATGGGAACATTGAAAACATTCTAATGTTTTTATATACAATTTCAATTTTAAATTTATTCCAATGACGTAAATTTGAATAATTGATAATAAATTACTTATTGTGAAATAAAATTTGTGTCAATATTGAAAATATTGGTATTTCTAGATTTTCAAAAATATCATAACACATTGATAAAAATGAACCAATACTTGTTAAAATATAATCTTATTTCAAATACATAAATACAATCCTTTTATAAAATTAAAAATCACAAATTTTATTTAATTTTTAATTTCATTTATTTGATTCTTAAATTAATTTTTTATTTTTTTCATCATCATTGTGTCAACATATAATTTTGTTGTTCATTCACTAATAATTTAAAATAAATTACTAGGACAAAGCTAAATATTTTATATTTCTAATTAATATTAAAAATATAATATTTCTTCTTAATATATGTATCAAAATAAATTAATTCTTTTTAAAACAAATAGTGTTATACATTGGTCATCCGATGGAATAAAATCCTATAAAAACCATAATGTCTTTCGAGTTTCTCCATGAAGCCAAAAAAACAGCCTAAGGATTCATTTGGTAGAAACTCACTCATCCAATAATATTAGGACAATTGCTATGTTAATTTTATAATACATATAATATTATTTTAAGCATTAATTACATGATTTACCTTTAATCGTGGTAATTATAATATTAATAAATTTACTATTCATATGGCCAAATATAATATAAAATAAATTACATAATATTGACCAACTGACTAAAAATATAGAAGTAATTTTTTAAAATTCATAATTAAATTTTTTTAAATATATTAATATTAATCACATCGGTGGAGTGAGTAAATGTGTTTTTAAAGTGAAATAATTCAAAATATTGAAGATTTTTATATTAAATTTCAATTCAAAATCGATTCCATTTACTTAAATTGGATTAATTTATAAAAAATTAATATAATTTTACATTAAACCCATTTTCATTTTTATAATACAATACATATTGAGACGCAATATCTAGTTCCAAATAAAATGAAATATTTTATTACAATTCATCAAATCCTGAAACTTAACATTAAAATACAATAAAATCAAACAATGTAAAATATTAATTTAATCACTAAAATAAGAACATTAATTTTTAAAATAGATTATTAAAAATTTTCTAATTAGATGAAAAATATTTCTCAATTAAAAGGTAGAAAAACATATTTGATGGAAATATAGGTTATTACATTCAAAAATGGGTTTGTTCTTATCTTTAGTATATCTAATATATTCCATGAATGTAAAAATTATTTGATTGAATATAAATAAAGAATTTCATTAATATCATTCAAAAATAATAATTAATTTAATTTATTAGGTTAAAATAAACAAGTGAGTATAACAATATTCATTAAAAACATTCTTATTATTTAAACTTGGTTCTTATATAATTTTGGAATTAAATTTTATGAAATTAATTCAATATATATATTTATAATTTATATATTAGTATTCATAACCACTAATTTAATTACTATGTTATATATTGTTATGCTAAATTGTAATAATATATTAATAATATATTTTTTTCATTTAATATTACTGTAGTGTGGAATGTAAGTTGTCGATGAGATTAAATTTAAAAATAGATAGACCATAATACTCTTGGTTTTTGTATTACAAACCATAAAAATGCAATTAATAGCGGTGATGATTCTATGTGAAGATATTGATCTATGTGGGAGTGTGAAACAATAATGTATTTTTAAGTATGAAGATTGGAAACATTTTTCTAATCCTATATCAACTCTCATTATAATATGTAATTCCTATATTTATTATTATTCAGTATTAGACCCTAAAATACAAGTAATGTTACCTACCCATGTCATGAATTCTTCCCACATGTTCCCACAAATATGTCCCCAACACCTGTCCACACCGAGTTTTCATCTCAATACCATGCCATAAAACATGGTTATAACATATTATTTTTTGGTACATGTTACTCCATGCATCTTCCATTTTCCATGTGTATCATTATTGGCTAGGGGTAAGGCCATCTCTTTCACATTCTAAAAATGACATTTTGTCATTAATTTTTTTTGACAGAATTATATTAATTTATAAATTTTTTATAAAACTCATTTTAAGAACTTTAATCATTTAATAAAATTTATAAAAAATTTGTAGGGAAAAATTTATATAATCAATAAAATATATAAATATAAACTTAAGAATTATTATACCCAAAATAAATATATCAAATTTCCCCAAATATAGAATCATGCTGGTCCTATAGGATTAAAATCAATACATAATTTACAATGAAGTACAACACCACCATTATTTATATCCTAAAAATAAATAAATAAGAAAATTTCCCAAAATGAACAAACATGAAAAAAACACATTAGTGATTAAAATTCAACACCTCATTTTCATGAAATCAATGAATAATATATATTTCACACTTCCCCATTTGAAATTAACGTGATTCTCTTAACATCAATACAACTATCTAAATTAATCATTTTAAAGATCTAAAATTTTTATCTCCCCTCATTTAATTATTTTATATCTTCACTTAATGTATAAATTTTAATTGATTTGTTCTTATACCTAATGGAAATATTATATTTCAAATTCTTATGAAGGATCTCAAATAACTTCCCTCTAAAAAAATATAAACATTATCATGAATAATTCACTATAAGGTTCAAATGACACTAATTATTTCGATATGTTGTTATTTATGTGAGAATAAACTAAAAATATAAAATATTAGGATATACTCTTAATCATAATTCGTGATAATAAAAAGTAAATTTTAATTAAAAACTCATATTCAAATGAAATACCTCTAAAATTACCAAACTCAATGTCGATCCATTAAGTACATGAAAACCCATTGAAAAAATACCATAATTATTTTTATTCATTTAATTTTTATTTTATCTAGAAGTTACACGTCACAAAAAGGTTACACTCAAAAACCAACTAATTATTTATCTCTTCATGTAAAGAATTATAATATATAATATCATATGTTTAGTTATGTGTAATTTTTTACCACCAAAAACAAATCCCAATTTCTTCCAAAATTTATCAAATTCCTATAATTTCATTGTTTCCCTTTCAAATTCTTTTCAAGATGAATAAAAAGGAAGTAAAATTAAATATCATAATAAAAATCTATCAAACTCCTATGAAATATCCTTACATCTTCTCCATAATGAATCATAAACCTTTCCAGCATGATAACCCTCTCCAGTACACATTTGATGTTGAATATTATGAAAAATACTACATATAAATATAAGAATAATATAATTATATATTATTGTGTCTCATTCCCAAATATTTAAATTATGGTTTATACATGTTAAAATGAAATATAATAATGCTTTTTGGTTGGTGTCAAGGATTAGGCCATATAAATAATATCTAATCAATTTTTAATTTGACTTTTTATAGTGATACAATTGATAGGATGTATCCTAAGTACATAATGGTGTCATTTCCCATGTTTAACATATGAAATTTTAATGTAACATATGACAAATTTGGACCACAATCCTCTTGATAATATGAACATATTATTGGAATTTAATCACTGAGGTAAGTAGTAATAATAAAATTATGGAACTTGAATTTCATAAATATTTAGTATAAAACATTTTAAGGAAATATCATCTATAGGGAGTAAACGACCACCAAAAATCCATAATCATCAATTTGATAACGCAATGTTTATCTTTAACAATTTATCCCCCAATACTTTTTATTTAATCTTATCACCCATTAAATAAAAACATAGAAACATGGGATTCCTTAGTAACCCTTCTTATCAAATATTAGAAATTAAAAAAATGATCTATTTGAGGAATTCATATTTTGTTAAAACTTAAGAGAAATATTTTTAAAAAATAGGTATTCAAAAATGCATAAAAACATTAATTATATACTCCCATTTAAACATAACTATCTATTATTTCCTATTTTCCTTATATGATTTTTTATCATCTACATAAATAGTAAAAAAATATAAAATAATAATGCCCCTAATTTGAGGTAAAAAAATATTAAGGTGGTTTCATCTATATCAATATATATCTTATAAATCAAAATAATGTCTTAAAATAAACCTCATAGGATGAAAATAAATAATCTATTTTCCTTTTAGAGTTTCCTTAGTTAAGGTTGCATGGCCCGACTATACCTCTTTTGATTAGGTGATGGAGGGTCGAAAGGATGTTCACCAATCATGATAAATGATGTTTTAGTCCTGTGATTCCTCTACATAGATGAGTCCTTATCCTTTTTCTGAGATTTAAATTACTCTTAAATATAGAAAAACATTGACACATCAATATAACAATTCCTACAATGTCTGTTAAGTCATGATAAATAAAATGTTATGTTGTGTGAAAGAATCATATTATCTATCTATAATATATCATATATAAGTAGTTATGGTAGAATAATGGATTATTTATAGAACCATTTTTTAATTCTTCTCATATTTACATTCACTTCTCACAACTTAATAACTAGGATGTCATTTTTCCTTCCAATGGAAGTACTATGTTTAAAATATGGGTTGTTGTCCTCATCAAAATAATTCTATTTTTCATTCAACATTTTCATTGTTAAATGGATATCATTTTTTAATTATATATCATATACCCCTATGTATATCTATATATATTTAACATGAATTAGGACTCTCCCCATAACTAATAAAGGCCTTCCAAAGATTATTACTTCTTCATCACATCCATGTATATCATGATAATGACAACTAGAAAATATAATTTATCTACTTTAGAAAAATTGTATTTAAGGATACCTTATGGATATCTCACTGTTGACTTATCCAATTTATGAGAAGACCATAGGGGTACATCTCATTCTTTCATTATATTTGAATAGATATATAGTACATGTAGTTCACCCAGACTCAAGGTCACATAATGATTTCAAAAATGATATAAAACTAATATTAACTATAATTGAAAAAATAATATTTCCATGATTATTTATTGTTGGAATCCTCTTCACTATATCTAGACTAACTCATGTTTGTAGAATGTGATACTTATCTTCATGTTTCAATTTATTATAGAATAATTCCATAAAAATTATCATATTTACTGTATACACCATTGAATCAATGGATTCAATGTTAAAAGTAATATTCTGAAATGTCTATAAACATTTACCACTCCTTTCCTTGAATTTAAATATATTTAATATCTCCCAGAACGGAAATTTGGGTTTTTAGTTTGTGGAAACTTCATTCAAAACTTGTTTCCAAATTTAATTTCCCTTTTACCCATTTTTTTGCCATTTTTTAAATATTTTATCCTACTATATTTTGTGTTTCTCACCACTATCCACTATAGTTATTATATTCTATAAGGGAATTCCATTAATTCAATCAATTAGTTGTTCATCTATATCTCTTTATATTTTTTTTAAATAATCCTTGTGGTGATTTTTAGTTTCACCAACTTGAAATTTCAGATTCCATATGCATTCACCTTTAGAATTAAGGTAATATTTTAATTCATAGATGGAAGATCCATTTCATTCCATTAATGTGGTATATGTAACCTCTAAGGTATGGATTTGTATTTGAAGGTAGTTTCCTTTATATTGATGATAAAAAACTTGTTCTATTTGATAGTACACCTTTCATGGATTTTTTAGATTCCATGAAATAATTTGTTTTTATTTTTATAATCAATATAATTTGAATCATGCACAAATATAAAGTAAAGCTAGTGCATGACAATAATTAGGTCTATCTTCCTAGTTAAGGATTCCATTTTTACACCATTCATATATTGTTATATGTCATATGAACTTTTGTTATTTTAACACATTATTCAATCTTATATTATAATATATTATTGGGAATTTATCCAAGATATTATAACATTTATTCAAAATCATCTTCATGGGTAATCCTAGTGTGGATGCATTAGTGATTAATATATTTCCTTGTCAAATACACTTTTAAGATGGTTAAATCAAAAACTAAATATTTATTCCATGATGGAAAAACTTCCTTAGAAATTAGTTCAACCCCTACTATATATAATAGAGAGATTCATCATTAAATTTATTGAATTTCACTAATGTTAACATGAATTTACATGGATTTCAATGGTGGAGAGAAGTGAGTTAGAAGATTTATTACCTGATCACCCCATGTGAAAATAAGGTTGCATTGATAGACTTTAGAACCATTCATGGACCTTCTCCATTAATCTAGTATGTGTCTCACATATATTTGAAACTACGTAGGTGAGTGTTATGGTCAATATGAAGTAGCTCTATGAATTTTATTGAATTTGGAATCATTTCGATTGTTACTGATATTATTTAATGGTGATTGGTTTCTTCTAGTTTCACATGAATTATTTTTTGAACCACTATCATTGAATTTTTTTCATAATATATTAACATATTTACCACCGCATATATCCTTTTTTACAATATAGTATGATCATTTCTCACACTCCACTATAGTAATTGATTATTTTCTGTCCTTCATTAAAATCTTCTCTATATGTATTTATAATTTGGGAATCTCGATGAAATTTTTCCATGTGTAGTTTTCTTGTATAAAAATATGACCAAAATTTACATCACCACTTGAGAAAGAATAATATAAATACTAAAAACTAAAGAGTGTAATAAATAATAATTATCGAAAAAAATTAGGGAATCATCCTCAAACAATGACACTAAAACATGGTCACTGCCATGTGACCATACATCCTATTAGTGTACAATATTTGAATTATCAATACATAACATATCTAACAACTATAAAACTTTATAGAATAATGAGTAGAAATTCAAGGACTAACACATAGATAAAATGTTGGAAACTATTTAAGATATTTACAAATGAATAAATATGAGGAGAAAATAAAACTTATTCAGTGAAATTTGTACCATGGTTTTGTATATTAATTAAAATATATTATTAATTTGGGAATAATAATATTTTTATCTATTATCCTTAAAAAATAATGTCTATGTTATCCCTTGGCATTGGATTTGAATCTCTATTCTAAGAAGTTCTCTTTTTAAATTTCCATGCACTATGAATTTATATTGGAATAGGTTACCCAAATCCATTTTTAAGAATATAACCACTAATTAAAAAAAATGTTATAACATGAAATAATGTAACTAATAACGAACTATAATGATTTTCTCTAACAATAAATAATGATCAGGAATATGTAATATTGTAGATAAAAAATTTAATAGATGAATCAAAAACAAAAATTTAATAAAACAAAATATAATATACTTCCCAAAATAAATCCCCCATTCAAACTCATTCTTGGATAAATAAAATCACACATATAATTATATAAGATAGTGTATAGAAATAATTAATAACCTATAAAACAATAATAGATCAATATTAGTAGTCCATGAAAATTAAATTAATCTCAAACCTCCAAATATTAGTGACATAGGTGAACCCCTCCTAATTGTATAGGGATTATATCTCAACATACATTCCATCCATATCATATCATTATATATGATATATCTTCCCCATATATATTCTAATTTTAAACCAACTCATACTCTTTAAATATATTTCAATACCAATGGAAAATTTACATAAATCACTGTCAAAATTGATCTAATCTTATTTGATAGGGAGATGCCATACATATATATTATTTTCTAGAAAAAAAATCATAAATGAAAAAATATCGATTCCTAAAAAAAATGACTCCTCATATGCACTAGAATTTTCATGGATAGTATAGTTAATGTTCCTACATCTATACCACATGGAAAAAATGATTCCGACCATTTTCAGGAAAATTATATCTTCATATTCACATCATAATAGATCGTCTTCCTTCCATAGCCAAATTTATTCCAACTTGAAATGTTTATTTTTGAATTACTCCTACATGAACCACAACATTAATGGATGAAAATTTTATTGAAAAATATTTATCCCTACATCTAAAATGTGAATAACATAGACCTCATTTTTTCATAACTAACTATTTTTCATAATTTGAAAAATTATTAATTCTTATGCACTTCCTCCATATCCACAAACTTTTTTTTGAAAATTAATCACTATGACACAAAACTAATCTTTTTATTGCTTCAATATCACTATTTATTTAATTAGTATTATGTAGTGTCTTAAATAAGATTATAATTTTTATTCAAGGAATATCCATGGTTCACAGTCATACATAATGGTTAATTTTATCTTTAGTGGAATGATGATGGAGGTCCTAGACTTCCATGGTTTTCAACAACTCAAACCCAAGCTCAAGAGTAAGATGCCATGGATGAATGACACAAGACATGAAATCACCGAAGATGACACAAACTATCTATGATTAATTGTGAATAATAAGACATGGAAATTGGGGTGAAATGATTCAATATTTATAAGTCTGAATCTTTGGAAAACATTTCAGACATAAATAAATTATAACCATGGCATGGTTCTTGTATATTAGTTTGGACACCACATATTCCCATAAAATAATATACATTTTACCAAATTATTCAATGAAGTCCTCCCACACCTATATATGTGCACATTCCTTTTTTCTACCTATACTGGGTGTCCATCGAGTTCCCTTTACATAAATCCTGGGTCGATACATCACTAAACATTACCATTCTCATTTCAATGTCCACCCATATTCATTACAATATTCCTTGGTCTGTGAGTTTACATATTTTTTAGCTTTATGATGATCTAATTTGTTCCTTAAAATTTATCCATAAAAAATAAATAAATTTATTTTATTTATTTAATTTTAATTTTAATTATTTGGACCTATTAAGTATTTAAAAAATTGATTAATTAGGAAAATTAATTTGGTAATCAAAATGGTTTAGATATTTATAATTAATAATTATTATGTAAGAAATAGTAGGATCATTTTATATTGATTGTATTATACAAAAAACAATGGGTTTTGAATAAAAATTTATATCATTATAATAACCTTTTTATTTCATCAAATATACTCCAATTTTCTTAAACTAAAGAATTTAAAAAAAGTTATAGAAGTATAAATTTATGAACTATGCTATATAAATGCCTACTAACCTGATGTATATGTATTTATTTCACATCATGTATTAACTCCATGATTCCTCCATGAACTGTTACATAATTTTTAAATACTATAAATTTAATAAAAACATTTTAATGTATAATTTGTATCATATTAGCTTAAATATAGATGAATTGGTTTTTATGACATTAATACCTATTTAACACACTCCATTGTTATTCTTAACCACCTTATACTATTTGTTAACATTTGACCTCCAATCTATAACTGCTCCACTATGTAAATTCTATATATTAGATACACGAATTTTATTTTACTGAAGTAGGAATAGACTATACAAGAAATTTATTTGTATTCTTTTAGCCAACAATTTTAATATTTCCATTAAACCCAATAGAAATTGAATTATTGTTATTTGTTTCCTAAATGGATATATAAATGATGAACGTGACATTAAAATAATTTTCCAACCATTTCATTTTTAATAATGGGAAAACAAATATGTATATATCTTAACCATATGTTGATTTCTGAGATTACGATGGTAAAAATGTTATATGATGTAAATTTCATGCAACCTAAGAATAAATTTCCCCAAACATAATATGTGTTACATTTAATACATTTCCACTTCAATCTTATTAGGTTACATCAGTTATGAAACCAATGGATCAATTAGTTTATGGATTTAAAATACATTAAAACATGTTGATGAGTAAAACAAATTGTTGTAAGGTATGATTTTCATGAGATAGAACCCAATATGATCAATATAGTCAAAAAAATTCATTTAATATTGAACAATAAGGATGTATATATATAGGATGTGAGCAACAATATTAATGATGATTTTATTTTTTGTAAGAATTCTGATGGTATCATTCTTCCTATAACATTGTTAATCATAAAAACTGATGTCACTATTACCCCTATCGGTTTATAGAAATCCTCAAGTTATGAATTGGTATTTTTTTCTCGAGAAATTCATTCAATGGAATGATTATTATTTTCTTAATTCTTGATATTTATCATGAATATTAATGTGTGTAGAAGATATATCACACATCAATTTAGGCATGATTTTCTTATATTCTTCATTTGTGAATTTTTTCTCAATCTAAGACCAATCAGTTATAAATTTGTGTATGATTCCACTTCCATGTTCATATAATGAACACTAAAAACTCATCAGTGATATTTGATTAATATTCATCAATGGATATACATGTTTATATAACTAATTTGTGAAGAACATATTCTAGATAACATAAAATAGATCTCTCCCACTTCAAAATATGTAAATTGGTAACATAGTTTCACGAGATTCCATAAGGATAAGATTATCTATTTACATATACCATAATGTAAATTTAATGAAAAGTTATTTAGGTAACATAATATAAAGTAATGAATGATGTAAAATTTTATAGTTATATTATTTTGGAGTGTACGACCTAATATAAATTGTTAATAAAACATTGGTTGCATAATGGGATTTTGAAATAGGGCATTATTTTCCCCTATATAATAGTTTATTTTTTTCCAAAGCAGTATTTAGTAATCACTCTAGATTAATTTGATTATTAATATAAGGTTATGTATCAAGAAAGAAATTATATTATGGGATAAAATAATTTTATGTACGACATACACTATGACACAACTTTGTGATAATGAATAATGTGGGGATCGAAGAACATGTTATGTTGTGTGTGCATATTTTTAGGTCATAGTTCATAATTAACTTAATCAATTTATTTAAATTTATCTATTTATTCATATAGTTCTGTAATAATATACTAATGTTAGATTTTCAGATTTATAAAATCATATATATATCACTAAATTAAATTGGAATTTTTTTTATTTTCATATCATGATTTGGAATATAAATATAATGTCTCATTAATTGTTAAATTCCACTAATATTCACATTTATTATATGTTTTAACAAATTTTAATATTATTCATGAAACAATTAAGAGATAAATTAATTCTTGGAGATATAAACTTTCATTAGATGCACTGTGTGACAATATAAGATTTAGTTTTAATATGAATTTTCCTCGATTATATAAAGACATGAGTTTGAGAATAATTTATGAAAATTATTTTTTATATAATAGGTTATATATTTCCAAAAAATAATTCTATATTAGTAAATTATCCCCAAGGAATGGGTATTGGGTTCAGGCTACCCACTAAATAGGAATATAGTCTTGTATTCTATAATGGTGAGTGGTTATCTATCAGCCACTCGGGTCTTAATCATGTTGTTGTTATTAATAGAATTTAATTAAATGTCCATAAATGAATAATATATGTACCTTATAAATCAAAATCATTTGGATATGTATGAATATATTTCTATTATATTTTTGGTTATTTAATCCACGATTATGGGATTTGTAAATAGTAGCTCATTAATGTGGTGTGAACATATTAATTTATTTATTAGAATATGATTATTAATCTATACTATTATAAGCATGAAATAAGGGGATAAAACACGATAGAGTAAAAACTAAATGAGATACAATGTGTTTAATATGAATGAGACATATATTACAACTTGTGATAGTTTTAGGAAAACGTTTATAATATAATGTATGTGATTCCCTCCAAAGCTGTACATGTAAATTCCTTGATCACTCTGTATGAGTCACTATAATTATAATGTGAAATTGATTTATTTTTTCAATGAAAATATGTAATTAGGATACCTTAAAAGTAATATTCCTTATACTTGGGGTTTAATTTGGGATAAAATTGTTGAAAAATCCTAATATTTTGGCTATTAGATGAATAAATTTGAGTAAATACTTATAATGGATTTAGAAAAATAGTTTATCAAATAAACAGTTAAATAATAATATTAAATATGACAAAAAATTATTTTCTACAAAATATAATCATTGATTATTTATATTCTCAATCTAGAATATGTAATGATGAAATATAGATCTTATCAAACCTTATTGATAAGATCCATGAGGTCATTATTTTTTTTGGGAGTGCATTCAATAAAATTATATTATGAAAGAATAAAATACATGAAAATTTCCAATTTATTTGAATCTGTTATAGTTAATGTCTTACGTAGTGATTGTCATACTAAGATCCCTCATAGGTATGACATATAGAATATTTCATGGCTAAAATATAAGGATGAAATGTGTACACCATGTTACTCACTATGAGAATATGAATGTGAATGGAATAAAGGTCAATTTAACTAACATTGACACAGATTTCCTAAATAAATGGTGTTCATCACACATTTAATTTAAAAAATAGAGACTGAATGATAAAATGGGTTTAAAAATAGTAAAGTATGTTTGAATTTCAACTAAGGAATAAGAGTATCAAAATTAAAAGTCGACACTCTGGATCTAATTATTCACTGTTGATTACACCTATAATTTTAGGAATGCAATTATGTTCCTTCCATAAAAGAAAATTTTATTTCTGAATCATTCCTGGACAAAGTGGTATTATCATCCACTATTAATAATAATAGTGGTTCTATATAAAAAAATAAGATATTTTGTGTAATTGGGAATATTATAAATGATTCATATAATATAGATAAGGATATTCATAATTTTACCTTTCCTAATAATATGTATAGTATTTAATATATTCCTATGCACCCTTTTGTTATCTCTCTAGGAATACGATTGAAAAATATTCCCAAAGACATCAAAAATATAAATTTCTAGAACAATTTTATTATGAATCATTTGGAAATATATAACATTCTATATTAAGAGAGATAAAATAAAAAAAATTGTTGGAGAAGTAGAAAGGGCTAGTAGACTGTGGATCCAGAATATAGTAATACATGTAGGCTAATAAGTGCACAAGAATGACACCATTTTAGTTTGTTCTTTATCTTTACCGAAGAATTTAAATGATAGGGATTTTTTTCTGATGTGGAATATGTATGAATGTTTTGAAATGTTTATGTACTATTTGGTCCATCTATATAATCAACCAGACAATGGTACAAATATTCTCTTGTTAGATCAGTTCAGTGAACACATAACCAAGGAATTTTCTAATCATTTGAAAGATCATGGAATTATTCCTCAACTCGCCCCTCTTAGAGAACTAAAATTATATGGTGTTACTTAGGAAATAAATTATACCTTTTAAGACATAGTTTGATCATTGATCAATCAATATGAGATATTTATTTCACCATAGTTTTATTCTTTAGAGAATGAATCATTTCAATGAAATTGTTTTCCACAAAAATAATCTATGTTGCAGACATACAATATATGGACTGTAAAGTGTAACATAATATCTTTTATATTTTTTTTGGGATGAAATAAAATCATATAACTTTTTTATAGTAATATTTTCCAATTGAAAAATTTAAAATACTTTCTTGGGGATGTCCAAAATAAACCATTGTATTTTATTTATATAATCCTTATAAAAACAAAGATTTAGTGGACTGGCATCTTTTTTTCATAATAAAGAACACATATGTGAATGGGTAACCACTATGAAAGTCCTATATGGATAAGATCAATACAATAAAAAAAGTGTTCATGATATTGATATCGATCCTTTATCATGAAGAGTTGTAGAAGTGGAAATATCTACATACAAAATAGTACCCAAGAATTATACTAGGATTCATCATGATATTTGGTGATTTATATTAATCTTAGATAATGCTGATGATGTTGGTTCATTAAATATTGGACTACTACATATATGGATGAAACACCCAAATTCCAAAACCATAAGTCGGTGTCCATTTCATTATATGGGTGTTGAGAAAACTTATCACACTGAATATGATGTAGTAGTTTAATAATAATAAAATACTATATACATAAATGAGTATTACATTACATTTATAACTTAAGATACATTATATGAATTTTTTTTTGTTTCTCTATGAAACTTCTTATATCAAATTTATTAGTGATCATGGTTTCATAGAGAAATATAAAATAATAAATGAAAGGGTTATCTAATATTATTATTAAGGGGAATTGAAAAACAGAAACTATCATAGTTTAACCATGGTATAAAAATATTTCTAAATTAAATAAATGGGATGATTCAATAAATGTTATTAATATATCCATTCATAACATAACAATATAGAGAACCATTTTGAAAACAATAATTTATTTTATATTGACGTAATCCATAATTTTTGAGATCTTAATCTTACCATCAATGATAAGTTATAACAAATACATGATACTATAATGGACATTGGAAACGACATATTATGTGATATCAAAGCCACATTCTTAATGATTATAAATAAATTTTCAATAAATTCAACAAATTTTCTAAATTAGTTTGTCATATGATACTGACCAATTCATCGAGGGGATATAAATTTTTTAGCCGTACACATGAATAAAAAATTATATTTTGTTCATAATACGGTAGAATAGAAAAATAAAATAATTCATAAACAACCTTCTTTGGTAAAAAATTACAATTGTAATGGATTAATATATGGGAAATTAATACTTCCCTCATTAATATAATAATGAGGCTGTTTAGGAAAATATCCAACAATTAACGTAGAAACAAAATAATATTCACAATGAATTAAAGACCAACCTAATAAAAACAATTATTATAGGAAAGTGTGGTAGAGTAATTTCATGGTGCAAGGACACGAATATTAAATAAATTTTCATTACGGTTCGTATAGAGATCAAAATTCATTTTAAGAATATAACCTAGGTGGGTCAAACCATGTTTCCAGTTAGGCCCTGTAGTTGCTCAATAATTCAAGGTCTAGTCAATACCCAACATAAAATATTAGTTGTTATTACATCTAGGGTAATCCTGGTAAGAGAATACACTAATTTTTCTTTATTAAGGGATGTCATTTTCTAGAAACCATACCCATAATACATTACATAAATTTTAGGAATTTTTATATAGACATGAGTGTTTAATAATTATAACAGATTCTCAAGGAATTATAATGAGAGGTAATAATGACATATCATTGATAAAACTATAATTAATTTTTATAAATGATTTATAATAATCTATATTATTGAATTGAAATCACAATTTAATGATTTATAATATAAGGGTAGATACGAAGTAAAATCCTTACTTCGTCCTAATAACAAAATTGGAAAAGACTATAATGATATGAAATAAGAAATATATCATTAATAATTTATCAAATGAATGAAAATACCATAAAATAAATAGGGTAATCATAAATGAATTTTTTATTTGACATTAAAATTAAGTAAAAGAAGTTGAAAAAGCAGGAGGAGGATTGAGAAACCATACTGGAAATTTACATTCATAAAGATTAAAAATACCTCATTATAACCATATAAAATACATAGAGTTCCTATTAAGACAGAAAATTATATGTAATATAAGATCATTTTATTTTGAGTGTATAAACATGATATAATGGGGGAAATTGAGCTCCTTTTATAGGAGGAATGAGGAGAATTTTAGTAGAAACATAAGTTAGATAAGGGTTAATGGGTGAATAACATGGGAGTTACATGGGTTGGGTAAGCTGTGGTTGGTGAGACATGTGTGTATTTATTTTAGAAATGAAAAATATTATTATTTCATGATAGTTTAAAAAAATGTATGTATTATAATATTACCTCATTTTATCGCGTATTAACCTTTTAAATTATTTATAATAGTAATTAATTTTTAAAATAAATATATAAAATGACCCTCTTCTCAGATTTTGATGTTATGATTCATAATATTAAACCAATTTAATATGAATCTTTTCCTAAATATAATAAAACAAGGTCATAAATAAAAACCTATAATATATTTAAAGAAATTTTTTTATTGAATATATATCATTTAAAATTTACGTGCTATTATTAATTTATTATAAAAATGAATAATTAATGGTGGAAACATATTTTTTATGTTACAAAAAGTATTACTATTTTAATATTTTAAAAATTATGAATTTAATTTATTATTAAGAAAATAAAGAAACTTTTTTAAAAATTAAATATTTATGAAAAATTATCATTTTACCATAGACATTAATATATACCGGAGTAACTTATTTTCAGGAAAATGTACATTTTTATTAATTTGGATAAAAGGATTTCGAATATAAAGTCATTTTTATTAAATAAAATTAATCTATCTATAAGAAATTTAATTATTAAATTAAGATACATATATATATATGTATATCAACATCAGACATTTGGTGCCTAAAATTTAATAACTCGTTTTTTAGAAATTCAAATTTTATTCAAAGTCACATGTATAAAATTATATTACAATTTATTTGTTAATATAATATTTTTATAATTATTAATTATTAATAAAATTATTATCAATCAAAATGAAGTATTTAATTTGGGACATGAAAAATATTTACAATTTACCTAAGTTAGTTATTGAGACTTATATAGTTCCCACTTAAATAATTTTATCCTCAAAATTTGTTTTCTACATAAACAAAAGAGAAAATGAGGGTAATTAATCCAAATGGATTTAAAATTATCTAATTTCACTCCATCCATATCTTGATTCCACTAGAGCTCATACATTAATTGGGTATCCAAATTCTATAACACATTCTCTATAGTGTTTAGAATTTAGATAGGCTCATGATTATATAAAAATCTTTGTCAAATTCTATTCCATAAATTGTAAATACTTATTTTGTTTATGTAATTCACTTCCATAACATTAATACTTAAATTGAGTCAGTCAATTTAGATATTTTGTGATGAAATTGAAAACTATTGTCCATAACACTTATTTTATCAAAAATCTCAAAAGGCCTAATGTACAACATTCTTAATTTCACCATCATAAAATACATTATAACTCAATTTGATGTTGATACATTCACTAATTCATGATTCAGTACAAATATTTTCTAATTCTTCCTTTATATTATCTTTATATTTTTTTCACTATTTTTTATACCCATGATCTGATTATGGAAAACTTTCACATTCATAGTTATCACCTCAAAGAGTTTTGAAATAACTAACCTTCCTTATCTAACATCATCCCAACAAGATGAACTATGCATAATATTTTAATTCTAGGACTCACAATGTTACATATTTAAACTATATAAAATTCTATAGTTTTATTAATATAACAACAATTTTAGGTGCTTCTTCCATGGTCCATGGAAATCATATTATAATGTCTTGACCCGGAAGCCAAAAAACAATGCTGACATCCAGTTTTCAATAAGGCCTCATGTGGACCTCCAAATATACCATAGGTTTCCAATTGGATGTGAGGGTATCACTATATTACATTGGGGATAAAAAGCCATATTGATCAAAAGAAAATAGATAAGAAAATAAATAAAACCCAATAACAGTTAAGGATATTAAAAACCACATAACTGGACCAAATCCATGTAAATATCCATGCATGAACTTGTCAGAAAAAAAGTAGTATAATTAAAATACATATCCACATAGAACATATAATGGGTGAAAAAATAATTTATATATAGAATAATTGAACTCTAGAAGACACCTTTAATATATGATCAGCTACTACTCCCAAGATTTGATGTCCCAAACTAGACCATAATAAAAAAATAAAATACATAGTTTTGTTTTTAACCAACTACCAAGAGATCTATATCAGTACTTATAGATGTATCTAAAAGTGTGTGAGATATAATTAATATTAAATCACCAATGGACTATAATTCAATGTTTTTTATGAATATAAAATAATTTAGTGTGTAGTTATAATGAAAAAATTAGAAAATAATAAAAGTAATCCAGTAGAGTTTATGTTTCTCCAAAGTCACCTCACTGACTATACAACCTTTAGATCAATCTAGAATATTTCTAAAAAAATAATACCTTGTATATATATGAAAGCATGTTTACCTATTCATCTATAGATGTGAAAGCACTGAAAAGGATCTGAGGTCTAAAATTAAGGAATCTATGTTATAATAATTATCATCTAATTAGATTCATATTCTAAATATGAAAATTCATGACAAATGATGTCAAATGAAGTGATAAGGGAATTAATGTCTGATAGTCCAATAAAATATAATATAGTAATGGAATTATAGTAACCCAAGATTAATATACAAGGATATTAAAATATTTTAGATGAATATTCACCACATTATAGAAATTCATGCCTGAGGACCATAATAGTTTAGTGTCTTTGGATAATTGAAATACATATTTCTTGTTTTGTGAAATATCTTCAACATCCCCATTAAAGATATTACCATTTAGTACTCTTATATAGAACATTTATTCAAAACCTGGATATAGGAAAATAAGAAATGGGTGAGCTTAATTGCTCAGTATGGGTAAATAAAAGAAAATTCACAACCATAACATGAACATAAGCATATGATAAAATGATGATAAAAAATAATGTTTATGCCAAGCATAAAATGATCATAATCATGGGAAAATGAATTTTTATTTCAAGTACATAAGACATGAATCATACGATAATAAATAATATTGTAACATCCTAAACCGGAAGCCTATAAACCAATGCACCAAGCTGGGTTTTCACAGGACCTCATATGCACATCCTCATATGCTATAGGTTTCCGACTACCAGCGAGGGTCTAACAAGTCACATGGGGATAAAATACCCTCTTTATCATAGAAATCCACAGCATAACACAATATATATATATATATATAGCTGAAAAATATGTAAAACCAATGAAGATGCATAACCAAATATTTCCCAAATAGGGTACGAACATAAATCAAATATATCAATTTCATGCCATAATAGTAGTTACAAGTGAAAGAAACCCATTATAATACAAATGATGAAAAATTCAAACAGGTCATGACTCTATGTCCAGATCCTCCTCCATGTACATCTAGAGCCCAAATCAATATCTTAGAGTTGGGCCTTCACCTTTATTCTGATCTAGAACCATGAAATCTTGTCATTTACCCAACGAAGGCCTGAGTAAGGTGTGCAAACAGAAATCAGTAAGCCCGACCAACAATATATATAAAATATCTAGTCTAATAGATAATTCTTGCAAGTACAAAAATAAATTTAAGTATACATGGGCCAGTTTAGGTGCTATTATAAAACAAGGTTTATATAATTCGTGACTGTAAATTATCCCAATTATATTCCTTATAGATTCTTCATTACTCAATCCATTTAATCACATGTTCACTGTGTTATGTATAAATACAATCTACACAAGGGTATAATAAAATCAATCATAATATATATGGGAAACAAATGAAGCCCCTATCTCTCTAGGGTAAAACACATCACATCAACAGATTATCCTCACCTCGAAGTCTTAGTCCAGGTGGAATGCAATTGTTAGGGAAATAGAGCCTCTCTCCCCTTCTAGAAACCGTGCATTTTGTGGTGGAGTATTGAGCCTCATTCTAACTAGACCCATGGGCTTAAGACCACTAGTCAATACCCCACTCTATAAATCCATGTGCACATGTTTATTTATCAGTTAACCACAACCATACCATAAAACAACCCAGAATAGTCAATTCCATTATTATTCACAATACATGACAGCAACATGGGAATTGATATAATGCCATAACCCACTAACCAATTTACCAACTATAATTCGTAACCATCTAGACATGTTCCCACTTCAATGGCTTATCCAATAATGTGTATTCAAAAACCACTATGGCTTATCCAAATTTATCATTCACCATTCTTTAAACCATTAGGCCCATTAATCATTTCACAAGAATATACTGACTTATGCATTTCCTGTACAATTCTCATATCATATAACTCAATCCCTTAATTACATTCAATCATTTAGGTACACCACCTAATCTCACATTTTAACCCATTTAACATGATCTTGTATTGTTTTAGTAAATCCCACTAACATGCTCACCATTTCCCATTCCATCATACAATTATAAGTTCACCATTTAATATGCACTAATCCCCTAAGGGATTTTTAACCAAATTTTCATAAACAGTTGACGTAATCCCATTAAAACCATTGAAAAATTATCATGTCATTCCGAAAAACTCTTTATACATTTATCACTCTAGTAATATTTAACATCAATACATTTACAACTTAATCAACTATTAAGTCATATTTTAAATGGGTTCCACACTATTATTTAGAAACATTTCTCGTAACACTACCAAACTCTATGTCCGAGAAAGACTAAACAGCCAATAAGTGGCCTTAAAATGGTCAAGTCCTCATCTATGCAACCCATGAGGATCATGAGGGATTAAATTTGTCACATAGAAAAACCTTTTTAACAAACTAACCAACTGAACCTAGAACACAATTAGGGAAAATGAAGGACACAAGCTTCCATGAACAAATCTTGAATAAAACTATGGGATAATAATTTTATACAACCTACCAAGAATACATTTATAAACACACTATTAATCATATTCTTGGATCTGAAATCAAACACTATTTAACACCTTAACCTAGGTTCCATAGGAAAAAAAGGTTTTAGGGATTTTGATGAAGATGGGAGAAACTACAAACCCTAATCTGAAAAAGAGAAGGAAAGAGAGGATTAGACTTACCTAGATCTTCGATCCACAACCAATGGAATCCAAAACATCCTAGAAACATGAGAAATCAACATATGTAATCTTATGAAGTTATTGGATTGTCGCTATGGTTGAGAGGGGAGGAATGAAAGAAAATCATGTGTTGGGGTTTAAAAGCCCATAATGGTAATTTTGAAATATTTTAAAAGCTTCCAAGCCATACAGTTTACCCACATAGTATTCCAAACCATTCGCAAACCATGAGGAAGCTACCCCCCACAAACCCCTCCCCCACATGGTTTTTTGTACCTTTCACAAACCATGCCAATTGCTACTGCAGGCATAGTCTCCCCTAACATGGTTTTTCAAACTATGCACGAACCGTATAGATTACCCAAATATCACCTATTCCCTTTTTTTAATGTACCAAACCCCAGGAACACCCCTAAGCCTTTTCAATGACTTTAGAAAAAACTTATCTATCCAAAATAATTATGCTCATGAAATTACATAAATAAAAACATACTTTAACAATATATAGGACCTTATAACCTGCCCACCATATAACGGCTTGTCCTCAAGATGGTCTTCTATGAATCACTACACATTTTTAACTAATGGACATTCATTTATTCCATACAATAGATTTTTCATTTCCGTGTTTCATATTTCACCTCACAATTCCCATAGAAAATGAAACAGGGGAACAACCTTTCCACACATGCCTTCTTCACTACAACCACAACATGAGCTAAAAACTCCTCAAGCATACATCCACATTATCCATTCACTCCACACGAAATTCATAAGGGAAACTGAGATGACCACACCTAACTCACAACACTGGGAATCTTAACGCACATCATCACATCATCATGTAGGAACCATTCAGAACCTCATTGGCTCAATCCTCTTTACAAGTCATGACCCAAATAAATTTGTCTTATTTTTCTCTATTTTCGAACACTAATTGTAACACAAAACTTATATCAACCAATGGAAAACACAAGATCTTTCTAACCATGTTTCTATAAAATTTCATTCAACAACTATACATCAAAATTCAACTCGATACTCTTGACTAATCGACCAAAAAATACCATTTTGAGGCACTCTAATAAGGCTAACTGACCCGAATAATGACTAATCGAGTCCTTACAACTCAATCATTGGTCCCATAATCCACCTACAATTTATCTGATATATATTTCTCACCAACATTTTTGGTAACTTGGAAACTACTCCCTCAATGAAGGACCACCATAACATAACCCAATGTACCCATATCCTAACATGTTCCAACTTACCACGCCTATGAATCCAAAGATAATTTACCTACATTGTAATCCAGCCGCACCATTGAAACTATTCTGGGGGACATTCCTATACTTTCTTCCCATGGACTATGATCTACTTGACCTCACTGAAGTACAACATTGTTTCATAAGGCGATTTCCTCTACAACATGAACCCGAGGTGGGTTACTCTCACAACACCAATTCAATTTTAACATCACATGTCGGACCACATCCGAACGGATTTTCCCTGAACACCAACTTTCCACTAATGGTATGCTACCCCTTTCTCACTATCCAAAGGTTTTTACTGACATGAAGCCTATCATTTTCCTCCAAGATCCTACTATGGTTTTTTCCTAAATTCCAGTAGAATTCCCTCATCATCGCGTTACAGTTCTCTAAACAGTCATCAGATTCACCCTTGGCATGAAACCACATCACATCGAAAAGGCTCAACCAAGTTCATATTGTTATAAAACCACCAATTAAAAAACTACCTGTGTCTTAACCCAATATTCATTGTAGTTTTAGAACCCAACTACTCTTACCACAACCTGTTGTCATATCCAACAACACCCTTCTACGACTCGACATATACATCAAAGCTTCACACGAAACCAAACTGTTCTTGAAGCCAACACTTGGCTCATCATTCACCCCATAGAAGTCTTATATTCTATCCTGGAGGGACCTAACAAGCACCTTACAAGTTCTACATTGGCATCTCTGTGCCACCACATCAGCTTACTGTTCTCCTCTCTACACCTAGTGTTGACTCATCACTCCCACCTTTGTAGAGTTGTTAACACTGCCCTCGTAAGGGATTTCATCAACTCTTTAAACACTTATCCAGTAGCCAAACCTCCAATCCTATACCTAGCAATCATGGTTTTTTCCAAAAAATGAACGCCATACAGTTCCCATTCTCAGCATCAACAAACAACACCCAAGGCATTTATAATCATTTTGTCCATCCCAAAGACCTTACCATAATCCATCCTAGGTGTACATACCATCAACATACTCCACACATTCCATTTCCATGTGCGTAAACCCCATGATGTCACTCATCATACCAAACACTTTCAAGTCTCTTGATGTGAGCCAGAGATTCTCAACATACCTGGGATGATATTAAGATATTAGGCATGATCTTCACTAGATGAGTTATGCTATGAAGTTGTCGAAGAACACCACCACCCACTTATCCATTTCCGATGTCAAACTATTGAACATCATGACCTACCAAGGATTTCATGCCACTTTATTGAATGCATCTTATCAACTCCTAACCACCACAACTTAAGTTATAATTCCAACCTAGTTCAACCAGCACTCCATGACCAAATCACTATGGATCCATAAACCAATGTTTAAGGTGGAACTACATCTACCATACCGCTCAATTTCTTCCGATGTGTCCCATACAATCAACAACCATAGAAAAACAGTCTACCACAATAATTGAACCATCTATTTCTCAAGAAAAAAACCTTAACTTGGGCATATCCCATTGCCTGCTTACTTACCAAACCATGTCTCATAGTAATTCAATCGCATCATCCCTGAGGCGGTCCCTTCATATGACCCAAAAACCAAATAATTTCTACAAACATGTTCAGACATGTGACCACCCTCACATAGGGTATCCCTATCGAGTGAAAGTATATAATCACACTTTAACCACCCTTGTCTTTTCTGCTCAAAAACAGCTTCCAGAACTCCATTAATCCTTACCCAAACAAGTGGGTCAGGCCTTCTTGTGATATAACCCTTAAAAACAATCCTTAAATCCTATCACAAACACAAAGTGGAACCTATGAAGGTACCAGTCACAACAATACCATTCACTAAATCATGGGTTACATAGTATGTATTGACCCTACCTCTAAAGCATCTCCCATGCTTAATATTCAAATGTACATGGATCGTTGACCTAACATTGGACATGGTCACCATTAATTTATAAAATGTATCATCACATAACCACAACTTGAGGGGTACATCCAACCATGAACCTTCCCACTTATTCCTCAAGTCCAATCATGCATGATGGTAAACACTAAGTCCCACTCTCAATGTCCAAAACATCTATATGTGTGACACTTAAACAAAAGAACTAGGAACTATGCCCGACCACTATCATTGGTCACCTTTAATGTTTAATGATACAAACTACCTAGACTAGATTCATAAATAAGAGAATCCATTAGCCCTCTCTCCAAACCATACATTCCATGACATGAACAAAGCAATGCTCGTGCATAGCACTCTCACCACAACTCTGATGCAAATTGTACCTCACACTAAAAGACAACCATTTACTATAGGTTCCCAACAAAAGGTGTAAACATTCATTGACACTAAAAGAAAAACATCCTATCTTGGATTCAGGACACGACATCCACAGTCTCAGCTGACAGGGTCACCAACACCCTAGCACCATCCTTATGGTCCAGTATGTACTCCGTATGGTCACGAACTACGAGAGTTCCCTCACCCACATTATCAAATAATGCCTCGCAACCCAAAGTCCAAAACCCTACCAGTAGATACCTAAACACACCACTTAGGCCATTTCACAACCACAAAGGGATCACAATTGAAATCCAAATTCTCAATCTACAACACTCTCACTTCCAAAAATGACACAGACAAGGGTCCAACTCACATCAAAGAGGATACCTTCTATTGAACTTAGTCATTCCAATTATTAAACTTATCACTCCCATGATTCTTTGATGAATGACCGATAGGATTGGACCATGTAAGAAAAAAGGTCTCACACTAGTAACCTTAAACAACGCATTCGTTCTAAAATATCCCAACAGTCATAATCACACATAGAAAAATATATCATACCATACCTACCATGGTTATGATCAACATGTGGTAACTGATTCACTTAATCACATGTCTTTCATCAACTCTTATTTGAATGAATTGTAATTTTACAATACAATTCCTTCCCTCTTATGCACCTATCCCATTTCACTTCTTGTTATAATGTTCATTTTAATTCTTATAAACCTTTTTTTCATTATAATTCATTAATAATTTTACTATTATTTTACAATCATTTTTCTTTTAGACATCGAATTACCCTATACAATTTATCACAACATAAATTTGTTTCCCCGGCCAAAATATTTATTTATACATGATATTCCTTAACTATTTTCTTTTAATTTTTTTCATTCACCCACTTTCATTACAATTATTAGGCTTCTTTTTTTCATATTTATCAATGAAATAAAATGCATTCAACTCTCTACTCCATGCACACTCATCCTATTTGTGTGCCTATAACAATGCATTCCATCTATATCCTTAGGTTCCTAAAATGATACATGAATTGAAAACCACATTCCATTTCGAACATGATAAAAATAGAATAAATCATTCAAATAACACGACATGTACACCACCCAATGGTTAAATATATTTAAACTGTTACAACACACATCAATTATAACAATTACCACCTAAGGTGACTTGGGTTATCCCTCGTAGATGTGTTGTTTATTCCCATAAATGATCTCATTACCAAGGCCCAACATTGTCCTAATATCATGTCTACCATACCCAAATAGTATTAATGTGAAAAGAACTCATCTGATTCAACTTTGTAATATCCCTGACCTGAAAGCCACTAAACTGTTTCCCCAAGTCGGGTTTTCACATGGCCTCATGTGTGAATAACCATATGCTTGAGGTTTCCAACTAGAGACGAGGGTCTAATAAGTCATATAGGGAGACTATACCCCCTTTTGAGAGAATTCCACAATACAACACTATATAAATAGTAGAAACAATATGAATAACCAATGAACCTGCATAACCAAATGTTTACCAAAAGGTGTACAAACAAAAATCAAATACAACAATGTCATGTAATACTAATAGTGCAATGTGAATGAGATGCACAATAAAAAAATGATGAAAACTCTAAAAAACACCTCAATCTTTATCTGAATCCTTCTCCATGTACATCATGATCCCAACTCAATATCCTAGAGTTGGGCCTTCACCCTTATCCTGACCATCAACCTCGAAATCCACTTGGGATACCAAAAGTGGCCCGAGTAAGGTGTACGTACAATACTCGGAAGGCCACCACCAATGGTGTCTATAAAATATCAAGTCTAATAAATAGTTCCTGTTAGTAAAAAAATAAATGGAAATAGGAAAGTGATATTTCGAATCATATTATTTAACAAGGTTCATTAAATTCATGACTACCATTTATCCCAATTACATTCCTTATACCATCATCATATCCCAATCCATTTAATAACAAGTACATTGGGTTAGGAATAAATATCATCCACACAGGGGTCTATGGAAACCAATTACAATGTATAGGGGATATAAATCAACTCACTATCTGACTAGGGATACAAACATCCCATCATCATATTATTTTCACCTTGAAAACTTAATTTGGGTGGGTTGAAACTGTTAAGGGAATAGAGCATTTGTCCCCTTCTTTATCCCATGCATTTTGGGATATAGTTTATAGCCTCAGTATATCATGACCCGTGGGCGGTGAACCTCATGTATAAAACTATAACATCCCCAAATGATATAGCATTAAATGACTAATTGATATGTCTCATGTCAACAAGGCGAACCTTACTTTTTGGGAGTCTGTCTTATTAGAACTCCACAGTTAAGCGTGCTTGGTCTGGAGTAGAAATCAGGATGGGTGACCATTTGAGAAGTCTCCCAGGGTATGTGTGAGTGAGGAAAAAGCACACTGGAAAGGACATGTGTTGGACTCTAGGGACTATCATTAGTCAGATGACCCGTTCAGGCATGTGGGTGGACCGTGGGATGAGCCCCATATGTCTGCGGGGAAACTGGTGGCTCCGGGTGGGCTAGGACCCAATGGCCTTATTAAGGAGGGGTGGTTGTGCTATCACTAAGACCTAGTTGTTACATTTGGTATCAGAGGAGGAACCCAGCATTAAGTGTGGTGAAATTCCTTGGTTGAGATGTAGGGCCCACAACGAGGGTGTTGTGCTCTAAAGGGGGGTGATAGTAACATCCCCAAATGATAGAGGTTTAAATGACTAAATTATATGACTCATGTCAACCAGGTGAACCTTCCTTTTCAGGATCCTACCTGGCTAGAACTCCACAGTTAAGTGTGCTTGTCATGGAGTAGTGATCAGGATGGTTGACCTTTTGGGAAGTTTCCCAGGGTGGGGGTGAGTGAGGACAAAGCACACCAGAAAGGACATGTGTTGGCCTGTTGGGACAATCATTAGTCAGATAACCTATTCGGGCACAACTATAAGGCCCCTGCCCTAAACCTTACTTAATATTGAATTAAATGAATAATTCACATTGATTATCTTTTCAGGTTTATAGTTTTAGAGAATTAGGACATAACTATTATATCTCAAAAGATTACAAAGTAGACTCTTCTAGTATGTTTCCATAAAATAAAAAATCTTAAAAAGAAACATGTAAAGTTTCATGTTTTAGATAGCATGACTTTTCCTTGACCCCATCCTTGACCCTATTATACATTAAGTCCTTTGAAAAACATTTCAAAAACATGGGATAGGCATAAAAATCTCAGTAAGGGATATAAAAGTACAAAATGAAAACATTAGTCCATGTATGAAATCATACATTACTTATAAAATATAATCATTTTAACATACCTCATCAAATTATGAATAAATCATATAAATCATAAGACATAAGGGTAACTAGAGCCATTCATAACATTCTTACGTACGGAGTAACCCTAATTGTTACGTTTGGAATACCGATCACAATATATTCCCTAAATCTCTTCGGAGAAACCATAACGTTTAATTCCTTCACATTACCCAAATCATTGGAGAGCTATATCGGGCTCACCCACCCTTAGTTTATCATGGAACCACCCGTCTTCATAACAATTCCTAAGAACCATAACATAATCATATCACGTAAAACATGCATAAAGGAAACATAAAATTTCCACATTTCATTCAAAAGATATCAATACAACACATCGGTATAATAAAATCATTATGAAAACCATTTTAAATACCAAAATAAAAGAAAAATAATACATGGTATTATTTTTCACTTTTTTAAAAAAATTAGGTTATGTCTTGTAGAGGAAGTCGAAACTCAAATTATGGTCTCGACGGAGGAGAAGTCGTTGTCGCCGCATACATACGACAAAAAAACATTCCTCTTGACATTATTAAAACACTTCATATAAAAAAAATATTTCTTTTGAATAAGCATAAAATTTAAAGGGGTTTATACAGTATATAAATGAAAGTTGTGTATAAAACAAAATATTCCACAATGAATGTAGGTTGAGACGAAGTCCCTTACCTCTTGTCTGACGTGATTCAATTGCTCATAAACTCCTGAATAATAAACTTGAGATAATTTCTACTTTCTTAAGAACCTTTTTCAAGTTCATTATTCCTTTTATATAACTTATTACCATGGCATGAACACTATGAATATTTAAGTTAATAACGGTCGTTTTAATGATCATTGGTACTTGAGTAAAAAATAAACTCTTTATAATTACAAGTTATTCATGTATCCATTATATCCAGAGTTATATTCATTATGAAGATATCATATATATCATATATATCCAGTATATACATACATTTATAATATTACCTAACATTTAGAGGTAAGAAATGAAATTCACCTTTCATGGAGACGGTAAGCCATACGTACGCATAAACACAACTTTCATTTCTATTTCGTATTTTATGGAATTCAACAACCCCTATTCCTTAGCCAAAATCATCACATAACATTCATTAACCAATTTTTCCAATTTATCATTTCACTTGAATTTATCCACTAATGTATTTCAAGCACCATTCTAATATCACATAACATAATCCCTTTATTACATTTAATTATTTAGGTGTACCAACTAATCCCTTGTGTTAACCCATTCAACATAATCATCCATTTCCTTATTAAATCCCATTTACATGCTCCCTATTTCCCAATGCATCATACAATTATAAGTTCACCATCGAATATACAATAATCTCCTTTGGAATTTCTCACCAAATTTCGTTAAACAATTCACATAATCCCTTTTTACATACTTTTTTCATTTTCATGTCATTCTTAAAAACTTTTAATACCACTATCACTCAAGTAATATTTATCATCATTCCATTTACATATTTATAAACCATTAATTCATATTTTTAATGGGATCCATAATATTATTTGGCAACCTTTCATTTTACCCTACCAAACACTATATATAGGAAAGCTAGTGCACCCCATAGGTGGCCCTAAAATGGTTATTTCCAACTCTATGCATCACAAGAGGATTTTTATGTCTTCAATTTGTCACATAGACACCCATTGTTATCAAAAACACCAATGGAACCCAGAACTGAATTAGATAAAATGAAGAACACAAGCTTCCATGCAGAATTCTAAAATAAAACTGTTGTATAATACATGTTGTCCACCTAACTCGAATCCATTGATAAATGTACACTAAATCATAAAATTCGATCCGGATTCAAACACCATATGATTCCGTAACATTGGTTCAACCCAAAAATGTTTTTTTGGGATTCAGAAGAAGATGTGATAACTTAAAAACCCTAATTCAAAAAAGAGAAGGAAATAGGGGATTGAACTTACTCGGAGCTTCAATTGACAACCAAAAGAGTCCATAAGGCCTAAAAAGTGATATATAGATACTTGAAAGCAAATGAAGGTATTTGTTTGTCACTAGGGTTGAGAGCGGAGGAATAGTGGATGATATTGAGTTGTGGTTTAAAAGCCATATCTTGAAAATATAAAATTTTAAAAAAAAATTGAGGCCACACAGTTTACCAGCACAATTTTCCAAACCATGCAAAAAATATATTGAGGCTATTTCCCACATGCCCCTAAATCACATGGTTTTCCAAAACATGAACTTAATATGTAACTGTTACCGCCTACATGGTCTCCCCTTGCACAATATTCCAAAACATACACAAACTATGATGATTGCTAGAAAACAGTTTTATAGGGAAAAAGAAGATGCTCAGTCGAAAACAAAAAAACACACTTTAAGAAAATATGGGACCATATAGACATGAACCATATCTGTATATCAATTTCATAAGACATATAATATTTTCCAAAATCATAAGCATGTAATATCTATCTCTAGAGGTGAAGGATCATTTCCAAAAACATGTGAGGAAACTTAATAGGAACTACACCTACTTGGTGGGGCACAACACCATACCCAGTAGCAGTTCACTCCTTATAAGGGATCAGTTTTTACTATCTTCCCATTTTTGATTGGCTTTCCCATTCTTCCCATAGTGGAATGGGTTTTCCAATTTTCTAATAGTAGACCAGGACAAACATGTTTCCCATTTTAAATTATAACGCACCAATTTCCCATTTTGTATCATGTCAGTTGAATTGTATCCCATCATTATCTCATAAGATATAAATATGTGACCAATTAATTGGAGGGATATATAAGTATCATACATCAGATAATAAAATCATACACACATGTGCCAAAATATATTAAACCCTATATCAGGTCATGACCCATATGAAGTGACAGGTTTGATAAAAATAATATCATAAAAAATGAAATTAAATGTGTATTATAAACATTTCACCATATAATTACGTATGTAATTGATATAGGTCTCATAATCATTTCATCAAATTATAACCCCTAAAATGTAGCAGGATTCTTGATAATATAAATCTCAGAACAGTAACAAGTGACAGAAAAAGCATTTCATCAATACACAATCCCTTCATGAAAATATTTGAACGTTATTGTTAGATCATATCCCTAGTAAATAATAAATTGAAATAATTAATGTAATCTTATAATGAGAATGAATTTAAAGTATCACATAATGCATTTCTTATGGAAAATATCATTTATTTGAAAATCCTTTTCATAAGATCATTTAATTTTTTTCCTTATAATCAAATCCATACAATTCAATTTAAAAAATTTCTTGTTCAAAATATAATTTTCAATTTGGAAAACTATTCTAATGAAAGAAAAAATATTTATAACCTATTTATATTAAAATATCTTTTAATACATATAATGGAATCTAAAAAAATTTTAAATCCCTTTTCCTTGAAAACACCTTGAAAAATCATAAAGAAATTCAAAACAAATGTAGAAAACATTTTTATTTGAAAATATATTTTTAACATTAACTGAATAATTTAAATAATTATAAAAACCCTTTTTATGATAATGGATTTGGAAAATTATATTGAAATCTTAAAATAATTTAAATCATTTTTAATAACATTTTGAAAACATATACATGAAACTTTGAAAATCTTCATCCTTTTTGGAAAAACATTTCATCTGAATAATATATAAATTCATTAAGTTTAAATAATATTTTAAAAAATATTTCTTTTAAAAATAACCATATAAACATAAAATTTAAGTTACATGGAAATTAATGTCATGATGGAAAGTATGTATGTACATTCCAAACATTCGTTTTTCAACTTATAATTTTAAGACAATGCCTTTATTGAAAAATAATAAGAATATTCCTTTAAAAACATATTTTTAAAATTTTAAAATATGTGTAAAAATTTCCTTTAAACATCTTATGATAGTATTAAAAATAATTTAAAACATATTTTTAAAACATATTTTTGATATGAAACTAATTTTCGATCGAAGGGTGAAATAAAGTCGAATTTGGCTAAAAAACATTTTCATTGTTATCTTCTATACCAAAGGATGGAAAAAGTGTACTAATATATGATGATATCATGGATGACCATATATTAATAAAATTCATGAGTTTTCTTTATATATATATTATAATATATCATCAATTGAAGTAAAATCATAAATAATCCGGATAAACTTGAAATTATAGAAATAAATTGATACCACTTTGGTATCATTGAATCATAATCCCCATGAAATAATAAAATTAAATGATACATAAAAAATAATTAAAATAATTATATTAATGGTGTAACTTGTCAATGGGATTTATATACACCCAATATAGAAATATAGGTTGACAACAAGGCATGTATCACAAAAAATTTTAATTGAAAAAAATTTAGTTTACCAATTTGGTACATTCTGAACCATAAAACCCATAAAATAATGATCCTGAAATGGATATATAAATATCAATAAAACTAATTATATGAGTCATATATTACATTGATGGTCATCATATACACCACTCAACGTAAATTAGTGTTGAATGAGGAAAAAGTCTCACAAAAATAAATGTTGGAAGAGAAAAATGTTAACACTGGAGTAACTTAAGAAACACGATCCCCATTAAATAATGAACTAAATTAAATATTTTAATGTCATTAACTAAAGTAAATTAATAATATAGAATATCATAGGTCAGTATATACACAAAAAAATAATCATTTGTTGAATATTTTTTGTATCTCATATAAATAAAAGGTGGGATGAAATTTTCCATCCTTAAATCTTGAATTTCTCCATAGACATTCTAACCTCTTGTATGATAAATATATGTTTATTTTAAATCTACCACTAAGCATTTTATTATATATAATACCATTTATTATTATTTTTAGGACTTTATATTTCCCATTTATTTACAACATCATGTTAATGTTACATTTTGGGTAATGTCTTCTTTGTTATTCATATATGTTTTGTCTTGTAATTATTGATCCACGTATTAAGTTAATGATTTACTTATATCAATAATTTAAATCATTATATTAGAAAAAATTATATTAATATATATTTATTTATAATATATATATATATATATATGAAAGTGAATACATCATATATGGAAATGGTAGACAGTACGTAAGCAACAATACAATTTCCATTTTATTGTTGTATTGAAAGAAAGAAAGTAAATTATATATATATAATATAGTAAGAGTAGAATATTTACGTGATATTTGAAATAAATTTTCACTAAACAATCATCAATACATTCAGTTTATAATTTGAAAAATTCCCATCACTTAGAG
The DNA here is from genome assembly GCA_963277665.1 of Viscum album. Lineage (NCBI taxonomy): Eukaryota > Viridiplantae > Streptophyta > Magnoliopsida > Santalales > Viscaceae > Viscum > Viscum album. The sequence goes on from OY728132.1 coordinate 414,786,724, forward strand.
GAGTCGGTAGTCAATGTGTCCACAAAAAAACAATCATATTGAAAAAATGGAAGACATTATGGTATGTTTTATGTAATAATTTTAGAAAAATTATTAAATAATAAATATAATAAATATAATATTTATCATAAAATTATATATTTTACATCATAATTATCAACCATGAGAGGTGGTAATGTGAAAACAAAAAACATCATTCTATGAGGTGGTAGTTCCTTTTATACAACAACGATAAATTTTTTACACAATAGATGGACATGTATGTAAGTGCAGGTTAAACCCTAAAAATTAAATCATATCAGAATATTGATGATACTGAGGTTTTAATATATTTCTATAATTATATTATTTCTATGGGGTGGATAAAGAAAATAAAATAATGGGGGATGAGGAAGAGTGTGACATATTCTTTGGGTTAATCCTCCAAAATATCACTAAATGTCATATTTGATTTAATTTATTACAAAAGAGTGGATTGTAACATTAAATTACGTATATTGGGATATTATTAGAGAATATTTTTGGAGAGACAAAGTGCTTGATATATGTGAAAAGGTGAAAGGGGTGAGTAATTTTTTATAGCAGAGGAGGAGTTGAATTCTTGTAAAATATTGAAAAGGGAATTATAACCAAATTTTTACCATATAAAGTGAAACACCCCAAGCTTCCATAGTACACATCTCCTTGAATAATACAATCACGTGTGTTATAGACAATTTTGAGTTCTAACACACCAAAACTAATCAAACTAGACATTATGAATAGTAATACCCACTTTTTGAAATTTTATAAATTTTATTGTTCAAAATGGACTTCATTTTTGGATTCAGAATATCAAAATTAGCTTAGGGTGATTTTTTGGGATTTTTCTAAAAACATTCAATTTTTAATTAATAGTGAAAAACACTGAGTTAGAGTTTAAAACCGAATTTTTTTAATTATTTATTTTATTTAAATTTATTTTAGGGAATAATAGATACATAATACCTATATAAGTTCAATTTAATTCATTGGAGTATGTTTATAATAAATATATATATATATATATAAATTTTATTACACTTTTCAGTGTATTGTACCCATCTCCTAGAAGAATTTGTGAAGTCACATAAAACATAATTTTACCGCTTGTGTGAGTGGAATTTAGAAAATTTCAGAGAAATGGTTAATACCAAGGAGTAAAATGAGGTTTAATAAGATACAAATAATTTTTGGTGAATAGTAACTTTTTACTTTTATTTACCACTGTTAAAAGTAAATAGGGTAATAAAGGGTAAAAATGATATTATTATTAAACTAACACGTGTCATAATTCTAATGGATAAGTATAATTCGACCAAAAACAACATTAGGAATAAAATATGAACCTTTTTGGTCCACATGGATTAGATTAGAACATTTATAATTATTTAATTCAAACAAGAGTTAAATGAGAAAAAATTAATGTTAAATAGTCTAAACATTTTCAATATAGGGTTATACATAAGATAAATTCGATTATAAATTTTAATTAGAAAGATAAAATGATTTAATACATAATTATATTTTATTTATAATTTTTATACATTAAATAATTTAATTTATTTATGACACAATGGTGATACAGTAATTACATAATTAATGAAATATTAAAATAACTAATATTATAAATATCCAAATAATTGTAATTTGAGACTTTTTATTAATTGAAATAATTTTATAGGTTAATATAACATATTAGGGTAGGTTAGATGAATTTTCTTTGAAGTAATAATGCTGTTATAAATTTACAAAAAACAAAATACCAAATAGTGTCATGATTGAGATAAAAGAGTTTTTAAAACAAATATTATATTATTAATTGATATTCTATTTATTTAAACCTAAGGTTCGGCCAAATGACTTAGATAAGGTTATATATATTAATAATGAACCACTTGGGGTTCTCTTGTCTTGTTATTGTTTGTTTATTAACTATATAATATAAAAATACAAAGAGACATGGTAAATGTTAAACTATTTAACTAAGAGTTAAATATAAATTATAAAGTTAATATAGTGACCCAAACCTATCTAAAATCCTTTGTTTGAAAATATTTTTACCCATTCCAATATTAATATTTAAATAATCCACTTTGGATCCATTAGAAACCGAAAATGAATTTATTATAAAATAACATTTCTTGCTTTTCCAAAGGCGCCCCTCAACCCTCTTATAAAAGGGCACTCCCCCTTCTCTCTAATTCATACCTAAAAAGCCTTTTGGCTCAGCCAAACCCTACCCAAATATTCTATCATCTTCCCTCACTTCAACCTAGAAGCCTTATTTTTTTTTTCAGAAAGCCAATCTAATGAGCCCTTTTGATCAAATCAAACGGAAGAACCCGAAGAAGAGGTAATGCTTTCACCACCCTCTTTCAAGTTCATTTCATATTCAGCTTCATATTTCATGGTTATTTCCATTATAAAATAATAATTCCTGTATATTATATATTTTATGATGTTATTATAACTATGGTACAACAATATTCAGTGTTCTATCCATCCTTTGAATAACATGTCACCATACATGCGTACGTGCGGCTTACCGTCTCCACGTCGTGTTGTAATTTTTATTCAAACAATTATTAATTGGATGGGTATGATAATGATGTGTAATTTAAGTAAATAAGAAATATAAAATTATAATTATTCATGTATATATGATATACCATCCAATTATATACGATTTTAATATCAGATGAAAGATATTGTCGCTCGTGCGTACGTACAAACTACCATCTCCACGAACGCGATGTGATTCATTATCCACCGTATCCATTCAAGAATAATTATCCTTTGATGATTAAAAATATTGTATAACAACTTGATATCATTCTGGATATAAATAAGATACAGCCTATCCATAATAAACCTGTCTTATGTAACAAAACATATAAAATAAAATGAGTTAGTTAACACACGAAATGACGATAATAAAAAAATATTATTAACAATGCAATATTAAAATATCATATATAATATCATATTTATGTGTATAATTCTTATATAAATTAATAACAATTATTTCACCATTTTATAGGAGGTTAATCTACCCACGACCAAGGAAAATTATAAGGTAAGGGTTTATTTCACATTTTCATCATTATCCGAGGTTGTTTATGCGTAATTATCTACTAGGACTTCTTTTCATTCACATCCATGTTTCATAAAAATGTATTTAAAATAATTCGTACTATTTTATAGACTATGGGTTAAAGTCATCTATACCCTTGTTTACTTTTTATAAGATATTTATATAAACGAATCATTCCTTTGTTTTCCAAACAAGGTCAATTTTAACATTTTCGACAAAATTATGTTAAGAAAGTACGTTTTTGTATACGGTAGGTGCGGCTATTTTCTGGCATTATAAAATATTTGAAGATTATCATACAAGCTTATAAGGATATTTTCAAAATAAATTTTTTATTTTATAATTATGTGAATTTTAAATGATTTCAAAAAAAGGGATATTTCTCTCAAATAGTTTTGATTTCATCTATGTCAACATCCTTTGATGGATTTTTTTAATTTTTGAAGTTGATTTATTATGATTAAAACTTCAATTTTATATTGAAGGTTTTGTGATATGTTTGACTGTGGATGTGTTATTTTTATACTATTCATGGTTTATGGAAAAATTATTGAAATTTCATATGATAGTTTTAATAAGAATATTTATGTTATGTTTAAACCTATTCTTATGAGGAATGCATTGGACTTAATAAGTGGCTAGTGGATCCTACTATAGCTCCTCGATGCAACGGTAGGTCTCATGAGACAAACTAGTGTCTTAGCACAAGGGATTGTCAAAATCTTATTTTTAGTCTTTCCACAAGGCTTTGACTATATTGTAATGATCGTCTGGCATTACACATTACATCATTATAAAAGTGGTTATTGATTTTGCATGTGATTATTCAACTAGTAGAATATTCATGTGAATAAGTAAATAGAATTATATCATTTTATTTTTTCCATATTATTCTGATGTTCAAGTTTAATAGGATTTTGTTTTATTTATACATTGTATTAAATGTTTATGTGTATTTATGAAAGTTTCAGAAATATTGTATTCCTTACTGAGCATTTGAGCTCACTCCTCTCTAAGATTTATTTTTTCCAGGATGTGAAAAAGTATTTTATGACTGAGATTTAGAGATATTATGAGGGGATATGAGTGTAGACTATGGAGACTATGTTGCTGTATTTTTCATTTTATGATGTAATGTAAACATTATGAATGTAATTAGTGATTCCAAGGATACTAAACTAATCGGTCTTCCGAGACTTGATCTATTGTGATCATGAAAATGTTATGTAATAAGGCAAATATTCTGGGTAACTGGGGTCGGGGTGTAATAGTTGGTATCAAATTAAGTTTAGTACAGACCATGGAAACTAGTTTTAGATAAACTCTGATTAAAGCTCATAGACCTAAGATGGACTTTGAGGATTAGTATAGAAGAACGCCATAGAATTTTGGTATTGTAGAGATTGTGTGAGTTTGCAGAGAAAAAAATCCATGTCCGGATATGAGCAGGTAGAGGCGGCTCTGGAACAGATGTACCTTGGGGTACAACCTGAAAACACCACTTTGATCTAGACTTGAATGAGAAATGGTGCACGACAACAGGCCTTACTACACTCTTGGTTACGACACTCCTAGGGGATATGCTTAGGATAATTTTCATTTTCTTCAAAACCCATTACGATGGGTTTATTAGTGTATAATTCTTCAAAGAAAAAATTTTTATGACCAAGGATTATATCCATAAACTGTTCAATTTATGTTAAGTGTTTTAAATGTTTGGAATTATGTATTTCGATCCATAAAATGATCTAGTTTATGCCATTTTTTAGAAATGGTTCCTAGTGTAAGGATTGGAAACCATACCAATGAACACACTCCATGTTGGAATTTCCCTCCTGATCAAGATAATTATAGTATATCTAGTAATACAACTGATGCTGATCAGCTTATCACCATACTGGGACAACTCACTTAGGTTATGAATAATAACCTTACCCGTATGGAGCACCCTAATCCACAACATAGAGTATCATTGTTAGATATCTTCATGAGGAAACAACCACCAACATTCAATGGGGGTACAAATCCACTAGTTTCTGAGGAATGGATAAATTTCATAGAGAAAATATTCCATGCCCTGGGGAGTAGTGAAAGGGAAGAAGTTATCATCGTAGTTTACCACCTCACTGGAGATACTGATCAATGGTGGTCATTGATTCAAAACACCAATGAAGTTGATGAAATATCAAATATGGAATGGGGGAGTTAAAGAGATTTTATTAGAAAAATACATTCCCTGTGACCATCGAGAAGATATGGAAAGACAATTTCTGAGTCTTAGGAAAATGGAGGATGGGAATGTCTCAAAGTATGAGGCTTACTTTAAAAGGTTATCGAGGTATGAAGAAGATTATATATGTAACCCAATATGTAAGATTTATCATTTCATTGATGGGTTAAAACAATTTCTCTGTCAAACATTTGTCTCAAAATCCTTCTCGTCGTATGAAGATATTGTCTCATTTGCCAACAAGACAGAAAAAGAATTCTCAATGTATTATTAATTTAATGCAAAGAAATAGAAGAAGAGATCTTATGATCACTATGGGAATGGAAATAAGGGGAATAATAGAAAATTTTAATATCCATCATGTTGTAAATGTGGGAAGAAACACCCTGGTACATGCTTGAAGGGAGTGGGAGTCTATTACAAGTGAGGTGAAAAAGGCCACCAAGCTCGTGATTGTAAGGGGAGGAATAAAGCTATCGATGTTTAATGCTAAAATTGCAAGGATATCAGAAATTATTCAAATGAATGTCCTAAGTGTCAGGGAAACATACCTCAAAAAAAGACCAAGGGATCAAGGTCATTCTTATGCGATCACTACTGTGGAGGTTGAAGCTCAAAAAGATGTGGTGGTGGGTAATTTAATGATTTCCTCATGTTTAGCGATGATTTATTTGATTCTAGATCATCGCATCATTTCTTATCTTCCCAGTTTTCAAAGAAAATTAGATATTTCAAATTTTATTTAACAAGGGAGTTTTCAGTCAAAACTCCTAAGGGAAGAATCATTGCAAAAAACATTTGTGAATCAGTCCCCATTAAAGAACATAAATGTTCATTCTCTACGGATCTCATCGATATACCCACGATTGAATTTGATATAATACTCTATATGGATTGTATTTTAGACCATGATGTAAATATTTACTGTAAGAAGAAGGAGGATTCAATTTTTGATGATGATGATAATGAACACCTTATCATTAGAGCTGAATCATCACCACCTAATTCTTATCTAGATTCACCCTTAGTAGCTTAACTAAATTCAATTATAGGGGTGGAAGAGAATAAAATAACTATGGGTGAGGAAAGTAATGTTCCAATAGATGATGTTCTTTTTTTTAATGAATATGTTGATGTGTTTCCGGAAGATTTACCTGGACATCCTCAAGAATGAGAAATTGAGTATTCCATTGATTTAATTCCAGGTTCAAGGCCTATATTGAAGACCCCTTATCGAATGGCCACTGTAGAATTATTTGAACTAAATAATCAACTACAGTAATTTATTTATAAGGAATTTATTCCCCCTATTGTTTCTCTATTGGGATCCCCTATCCTTTTTTAAGAAGAAAGATGGATTTATGGGGTTATGTATCGACTACAGGGAAATCAATGCTATAACAATAAAGAACAAGTATCCCATACCTCACATTGATGATTTATTTGACTAACTGCATGGAGCTCAATACTTTTCAATGATTTACCTTCGATCTGGATACCATTAATTGTGTATGAAGAAGGAAGACATTCCAAAGATAGCATTTTGAACTAGGTACAATCATTATGAGTTTACAATAATGCCTTTTGGGCTGACTAATGCACCCTCTGTATTTAAGGATCTAATGAATAGAGTTTTCAAGCAATATCTCAATTATTTGTTGGTGGTATTTATTGATGATATCATAGTATACTCCAAAATCTATGAAGATCATGAAAATCATTTGTGCATTATCCTGAAGACTATTAGAAGACTTGAATTATATGAGAAGTTTAGCAAGTGTGAATTCTGGATATAGGAGATCTCGTTTCTTAGACATATTGTCTCTAAGGATTGAATCTCTGTTGATCCTTCTAAGAAAAAGGCAATCCAAAAAATGGGCAGAACTGATGAGTATAACTGAGGTATGTTGTTTTATTTTTTTAACATTTTGTTATCAGCTTTTCATTCGGAATTATCCCCGATTGGCTAACCCATCAATGAAGCTCACACGTAATGGGGTTAAATTTTTTTAGACAAAAGACTGTGAGGAATTTTTTGAAGAACTAAAGAAAAGATTAGTCAATGCTCTTATATTGACTCTACCATCAAGGAATGATGGATTTTTTTATTTATAGTGAAGCTTCAAAGAAAGGACTTGGTAGTGTCCTTTTGTAGAATGATAGTGTTATTTCCTATGCATCATGGCAGCTGGAAATTCATGAGAAAAACTATCCTACTCATGATCATGAGTTATCTATTGTAATATTTTCTTTGATAATATGTAGACATTATCTCTACCTTAAAAAATGTGAGATATACAACAATCACCAGAGTTTGACGTATATTTTCTCACCGAAGGAACTCAACATGAGGAAAAGGAGATGGCTTGAACTACTCAAGGATTTTGATTGCACGATACACTACCACCCGTGGAAGGAAAATAAGGTGGAAGATTCTTTGAGCAGAAATGATCTTGGAGTTTTGAATATGATGAATGATGAAAATGATCCTATATACATGGATCTAGTAAAGATGGATATGGGAATCACCATTCAAGTTGAAACATCAATACTTTCTAAAATGGATTCCAAACCATCTTTACTAAAAAGGATAAAGAGTTCTCATACCGATGATGAAGAATTTCAAAAGAAGATTAAAGCTGTGAATGGTGGGAGATTTAATGACTTTGTCTATGAAGATGGAATTTTGAAATTTGGGAAGAGACTTTGTGTTCCTGATATACCTAATCTAAAAAGGGAATTTTTTGGACGATACTCATAGTTCCTATTTCTCTATACACCACGACCAAAATGTATAGAGATTTGAAGGAATATTTTGGGTGGGACAACATGACGAGGGAGATTGTTGATTTGGGGTTAAGATGTATAGTTTTCCATTATGTGAAATCCGGAAGGCAACAGCCTGGAGGAGTCATGTAACCCCTTCCCATACTTGAGTGGAAATGGGATAATATTACGATGGACTTTATCATGGGACTACCAAAGACTCCTAGATAAAACGATGATATATGGGTCATTGTTGATCATCTTACCATGTGAGCACATTTTCTTGCTATAAGAGAAGATCTACCACTTGAACGTCTTTCAAGACTATATTTTAATGAAGTTGTGAGACTTCATGGTGTACCCCTACCGATTGTTTCCGATTATGATCCTCGTTTTACTTCAAGATTCTGGAAGAGTCTTCAGAAGGACTTGGATACTGAACTTTGTTTGAGAACTACATACCACCCTCAATGAGATGGACAATCATAATGAACTATTCAAACCATAGAAGACATGTTGAGGTCTTGCTCACATGACTTTCTGGATATGTGGGATATATATTTACTTATGGTAGAATTTTCCTATAACAATAACTTCCATTCGAGTATTCAGATGGCACCATATGAAGAATTATATGAAAAGAGATGTGGAACACCAACATGTTGGGATGATGTTGGTGAAAGAAAACTCGTGGGCCCGGAACTGGTGGAGGAAATTATAGAAAAGGTAACTGTAATTCAAAACCACATTGAAGCATCGAAAAGTAGGCAGAAGAGCTATGCTGATAACTGAAGGAAGGATTAGAAATTTGAGGTAGGTGATCATGTTTTCTTGAAGGTATCTCTATGGAAGGGAGTTATACGTTTCGATAAGAAAGGTAAATTGAGTCCCAGGTATATCGGACCTTTCGAAATTTTAGAATGAATTGGGGTTGTAGCTTACCTTTTGGCAATGCTGTCATATCTCTTCCAAGATCACGATTTGTTTCATGTATCAATGTTTAGAAAATGCATGCCTGACCCAACACATGTACTCACCTATGAGGATGTATACTAGGAACCCGATCAATCTTATTATGAGGATCTTGTAAGGATTCTTGATATGAAGAACAAGTGTTGAGAAACTGGATTACTCGTCTGGTAAAAGTTCTATGGAGAAAACACAAGATGGAAGAGGCAACGTGGGAACCTGAGGAACATATGATGAAGAACAACCTGCATCCTTTTATGCTGTAATATTCTAGAAATGTTGAGGATGGAATTATTTGAAGGAGGGGAGAGTGTAACACCCAAACCTTTCATGGTGCACTTCTCTTTGAATAATACTGTTGCATGTGTTGTATGCAACTCTGAGTTCTAACACACCACAACTAATCAAACTAACCGTTATGAATATTAATACCCCCTTTTTGAAATTTTATGAATTTTATATTTCAAAATGGACTTCATTTTTGGATTTAGAATATAGAAATCAGCTTAGGGTGATTTTTTGGTATTTTTCTGAAAACATTCATTTGTTTATAAATATTGAAAAAACATTGAGTTATAGTTTAAAATTTAATTTTTATAATTATTTATTTTATTTAAATTTATTTTAGGTTAAAATAGATATATAACACTTATATAAGTTCAATTTAATTCATTGGAGTCAGTTTAAAAAAAATTTAGATATATAAAAATTATATTGAACTTTTCAGAGTCTTTTACCCATCTCCTAGAAGAATTTATAAATTCACATACAACATAATATTACCACATCGGTGAGTGGAATTTATAAAATCCGAGAGACACTGTTAATATCCTGTAGTAAAATGTGGTTCAATAAGTTAAAAATAATCTTTGGTGAATAGTATCTTTTTACATTTATTTACCATGGTTAAAAGTAAATAGGTTAATTAAGGGTAAAAATGATATTATTATTACACTAAAACATGTCTTAATTCTATTGGCTAAGTATAATTCGAACAAAAACAACCTTAGAAATAATATATTAACCTCTTTGGTCCACTTGGATTAGATTAGGACATATATTATTCTTTAATTCAAAGACGAGTTAAAAGAGATAAAATCAAAGTTAAATAGATGAAACATTTTTAATATAAGGATATACATAATATGAATTCGATTATAAATTTTCATTAGAAAAATGAACAGATTTAATTAATAATTATATTATATTTATAATTTTTAGAAATTATATAATTTAATTTATTAATGACACAATGGTGATGCAGAAATTACATAATTTATAAAATATTATAATATTTGATATTATAAATATCCAAATAAATGTAATTTGAGACTTTTTATGAATTCTAATAATTTTCTCAGTTAACATAACATATTAGGGTTGGTTATATGAATTTTATTCTAAGTAATAATGTTGTTACAAATTTAGCAAAAACAAAATACCAAATAGTGTCCAAATTGACATAAACCTGTTTTTAAAACAAATATTATATTATATTTGGATATTCTATTATTAAAAATACATGGTTCTTCCAAATGAAATAAATATGGTTATATATATTAATAATGAACCACTTGGGGTTTTTTGGCTTGTTATTGTATGTTTGTTACCTATATAATATAAAAATACAAAGAGACATGGTAAATGTTAAACTATTTAACTAAGAGTTAAATATAAATGATAAAGATAATATAGTGACCCAAACATATCTAAAATATATTTGTTGAAAGGATTTATATCCACCCTTACCTTAACCTTTAAATAATCTACTTTGAATCTATTAGAAACTGAATATGAATTTATTATAAAATAATATTACTAGCTTTTCCAAAGGTACCCCTCACCCCTCTTATAAAAGGGAACCCCCCTTCTATCTAATTAATACATTCAGAGCTTTTGGGCTCAGCCAAAACCTACCCAAATATTCTCTCATCATCCCTTAGTTCAACCTATATCCCTTAGTTTGATCATAAATCCAACCTATGGAGCCCTTTTGATCAAATCAAAAGGAAGAACCCGAAGAAGAGGTAATGTTTTCACAACCCTCTTTCAAGTTCATTTCTTCTTCAACTTCTTCATTATTTATTATTTACATTATAAAATAATAACTCTAGTATCTTCTATATACTATGTTGTTATTATAAATATGGTACAACCACATTATGTATTCTATCCATCTTTTGAATGGCATGTCACCATACGTGCGTACGTATGGCTTACCGTCTCCACGTCGTGGTGTCATTGTTATTCAAAACAATATTATTTGGATGGGTATGATAATGGTGTTTAATTGATGTAAATAATAAATATAACATTATAATGATTCTTTATATATGATATACCATCCTATTATATATGATTTTAATATCAAAAGAATGATATTGTCACTCATGCGTACGTGCGGACTACCGTCTCCACGAACGCAATGAGATTCATTCCCCTTCGTATCTATTCAAGACTAATTCTCATTTTATGATTAAAAATATTATTTAAGGACTTCATGTCATTCTGGATATAAATAAGATACAACATATCCATAACAAACATGGCTTATGTAACAAAACATATAAAATAAAACGAGTAAGTAAACACCTGAAACGACGATAATACTAAAATATTTTTAACAAAGAAATATTAAAAGATCATATATGATATCATATTTATGAAAATGTTTCATGTTTAATTTATTAAAAATTATTTCCCCATTATAATGGAGCTTAACCTACCCTCGACCCAGGAAACTTACAAGGTAAGGGTTTATTTCATAATCTATCAATTATCTGAAGTTGTTTATACGTAATTATCAAATGGGACCTCTTTATCATCTACATCCATGATTTTTAAAAATGCATTTCAAATCATTCTTAATATTTTATAGACTATGGGTTAAAGTCATTTATACCCTTGTTGACTTTTTATAATATGTTTATAAAGGAATCTTTCCATCACTTTCCAAACAAGGTCCTTCTTAACCTTTTCGACAAAATTCAGGTAAGAATGTATTTTCTTAACTAATATGGAGGGTGTTGTTATTTTCTGCCATTATAAAATATTTGAAGCTTCTCTTACAAGCTTATAAAAATATTTTCTAAGTAAAGGTTTTATTTTATAAATACGTGACTATTAAATTATGTAAAAAAAGAGACATTTCTCTCAACATTATTGATGTCATCTATGTCAACATCCTTTGATAGATTTTGAGCTTATTTGAAGTTGATTTATTTTGATACAAAACTTCCATACTATATTGATGGTTTTTTGATATTTTTCACTAGGTATGTTTTATTTTTATACCATTCATGGTTTTTGGAAAAACTATTGACATTTCATATTCTAGTCTTAATATGAATGTTTATGTCATGTTTAAACCTGTTCATATGAGGAATGCATTGGACTTAATAAGTGATAGGTGGAGCCCGCTGTAGCTCCTCGATCAACCCGTAGGTCTCACAAGACAAGCTAGTGTCTTCGCACAAGGCCTTGACAACATCTTATTTTTAGTCTTGGAACAAGGCTTTGACTATGTGGTTATTACAGTCTGGCATTATGCATTACATCATTATGAAATTGGTTATTGATATTGCATGTGATTATTCAACTAGTAGAATATCCATGTGAATAAGTAAATGGAATTATTTCATTTTATTTTTTCCATATTATTCTGATGTTCATGTTTAAAAGGCTTTTGTTTTAGTTATACATTTCCTTAATGTTTTATGATTATTTATGAATGTTTCTGCTATATTTTTATCTGTACTGATCATTTGAGCTCACCCTCTTCCATGTTTTATTTTTCCTCAGATGTGAAGAAGTATTTTATGACTGACCTGCAGAGAGAGTCTGAGGGGATATGAGTGTGGACTATGGATACTATGTTGTTGTTGTTTTCATTTTAAGAATTAATTTAATCTTTATGAATATATCTAGTGATTCCAAGTATACTAAAATAATAGGTCATCCGAGACATGATCTATTGTGATCATTCAATTGTTATATACTTTGCACCAACTCTGGGTAAATAGGGTCGGGGTGTTACAGCTGGAATCAGAAGATGTTTAGTAAAAACATTTGAAACTAGATTTAGATAAACTCTGATTATAGCACATTGACCTAAGATGGACTTTGAGAATTAGTATAGAAGAAATTTCTAGAATTTTGGTATTGTATAAATTTTGTGAGTTTTACGATCAATACATCCCTGTATGGATATGAGTAAGTAGAGGCAGCTCTGGAACAAATGTATCGAGGGGTAAAACCTAAAAACCCAGCTTTGAGATAGACTCAAACGGGAACTAGTGCATGAAAACTGGTCTTGCTGCACTCTTGGTTATGACATTCCCGATGGATATGCTTAGGATAATTCTCATTTTCTTTACAAACCCTTGTTAAGTGTTTATGAGTATCTACTTCCAAAAAAAAATTTATGATTTTGGATTATATCCATATTCCATTAAAATTATGTTAAGTGTTTTACAAGTTTAGAATTATGTATTTCGATTCATAAATAGATCTAGTTTATTTCATTGTTTAGAAATGGAGCCTAGTGGAAGAAATAGAAACCATACCAATGAATGCACTCCATATAGGAATTTCCCTCCTAATCAAGATAATTATAGTGGAGTTGGTGATACAACTGGTGCTGATTATCTTATCACCATACTAGGAAAACTCACTCAGGTTATGAATAATAACCATACCCGCATGGAGGACCCTGATTTTCAGCATGGAGGATCAATGTTAGATCGCTTAATGAGGCAACAACCATCAACATGGGGGTACAAATCCACTAGTAGAGAAGAAATGGTAAAATTCTATAGATAAAATATTTCATGCCTTGGGGAGTAGTGAAAAGGGAAAAAGATATCATGATTTTGTACCACCTCACTAGAGACACTAATCAATAGTGGTCATTGAGTCAAAACATGATGGATGATAATGAAGTATAGAATATGTAATGGAGGGAGTTCAAAGAGATTTTCTTAGAATAATACATTCCTCGTGACCATCGAGTAGATATGGAAAGGCAATTTATGAGTCTGAGGAAAAAGGAGGATGAGAATGTCGCAAAGTATGAGGCTAACTTTACAAGGTTAGAGAGGTATGCAGCAGATTATATACATAACCCAAGATGTAATATTGATCGTTTCTTTGATTAGTTAAAACCATTTCTCCATCGAGAATTAGTGTCACAATCCTACTCATTGTATGAGAATATTGTCTTGTGTTCTATCAAGACAGAAAATGAATTCTTTAAGTCTTATGACTTTAAAGCAAAGAAAGAGAAGAAGGGATCTGTTGATCACTATGGGAATAGAAATATTGGGAATAATGAAAAAGTTAGATATCAATACAGTATTAAATATGGGAAGAAACACCCTGGTACTTTCTTGAAGGTAATGGGAGTCTGTTACATGTGTGGTGAAAAAGGAAAAAAATATCGTGATTGCAAGGGGAAGAAAGAATCTACCAATGATCAATGCTAAAAATGTAGGGAGATGGTAAATTATGAAATTGAATTTCCTAAGCATCAGAGAAACTTACCTCAAAAAAGGCCAAGGGATCAAGGCTATGCTTATCTGATCACTACTGATAAGGTTGAATCTCTGAAAGATGTTGTGGCACGTAATTTAATGGTTTCCTCATGTTTATCCAATGCATTATTTGATTCTGGATCATCAAATTTTTTCATATATTACTAGATTGAAAAGAAAATTAGATATTTCCAATTTGATTTAACAAGGGAGTTGTTATTAAAAAATCCTAAGGGAAGTATCATTGCAATAATGTTTTGTGAATTAGTCCCCATTAGAGCACATAAATGTTATTTATCTGCTGAATTCATTATCATACCCAAGATTGAATTTGATATAATCCTTAGTATGGATTGGCCTTCAGATCATGATGAGAAGATTTATTGTAAGAAGAAATAGGTTAAAATTTTTGATGATGATGATAAAGAACAGATTATCATTATAGAAGAATCACCACCACCTAATTCTTATCAAGATCCACCCCCAGTAGCACAGCTAAATTCAATTATTGGGGAGTAAGATAATGAAATTATCATGGGTGAGGAAAGGAATGTTCAAATACATGATGTTCCTATTGTTAAAGAATATGTATATGTGTTTCCGGAATATTTACATAGACATCCTCCAGAATGATAAATTGAGTTTTTCAATGATTTAATTCCTGGTTAAAGACCTATATCGAAGACCCCTTATAAAATGGCCATTGTGTAATTAGTTGAACTAAAGAAAAAACTAGAGGAATTTAGTAATAAGGTATTTGTTCACCCACGTGTTTCTCCCTGGGGATCCCCTGTCCTTTTTGTTAAGAAGAAATATGGATCTTTGAGGTTATGTATCAACAACAGGGAAATCAATGCTATAACAATAAAGAACAAGTATCCCCTACATCACATTGATGATTTATTTGATCAAATTCATGGAGATCAATACTTTTCATAGATTGACCTTCGATCTGGTTACCATCGATTGTGTGTGAAGAAGTAATACATTCTGAAGAAAACCTTTCGAATAGATACTGTCATTACGAGTTTACGGTAATGAATTTTGGGCTGACTAATGAACCCTATTTACTCGTGGAACCAATGAATAGTTTTTTCAAAGAATATCTTGATGATTTTTGGGTGGTATTTATCGATGATATCTTGGTATACTCCAAAAAATATGAATATCATGAAAATCACTTGCGAATTGTCCTGAAAACTCATAGAAGACATGAATTATATGGGAAGTTTAGCATGTATAAATCATGGCATTAGGAGATCTCTATAATGGCCATATTGTATCTAAGGATGGAATCTATGTTGATCCTTCTAAGACCAAGGAAATCCTGGAATTGCCAGCACCGATGAGTTTAACTGATGTTTGCAATTTTATTGGTTTAGTAGGTTATTATCAGCGTTTCGTCCAGAATTTTGCCTGATTGGATAACCCATTAACAAAGCTCATACGTAACGGGGTTAAATTTTTTTGGACAAAAGAGTGTGAAAAATGTTTTGATGAACTGAAGAAAATATTATTCAATGATTCTATATTGACTCTACCATCGGGGAATGATAGGTTTGTTATTTATAGTGATGCTTCAAACAGAGGACTTGGTTGTGTCTGTATGCATAATGATAGGGTTATTGCCTATGCATCAAGACAACTGAAAATGCATGAGAAAAACTGTCCTACTCATGATCTTAAGTTAGGTAGTGTAATCATTTCTTAGAATATATGGAGACATTATTTATATGGTGAAAAATCTGAGATATACACCAATCACAAGAGTTTGAAGTATATTTTCTCATAGAACGAACTCAACATTTGGAAAATGAGATGGCTTGAACTACTCAAGGATTATTATTTCACGATACACTACCACATGGGGAAGGAAAATAAGGTGGCAGATGCATTGAATAGAAATGATCATGGAGTTTTTAACAAGATGATAGTTGAAGAGGATCCTATATATATGGATCTAGTAAAGATGTATAAGGGAATCACCATCAAAGGTGAAACATAAATAATTTTTCCAATGGCATCCAAACCATATTTACTATAAATGATAAAGAGTTATCATACCGATTATAAAGAATTTCAAAAGAAGATTAAAGCTGTGAATAAAGGGATATTGAATTACTTTGTGTATGATGATGGAATTTTTAAATTTGGATAGAATCATTGTGTTCCTGATATACTTGATCTAAAAAGCAAATTGTTGGATGATGCTAATAGTTCCAATTTCTCTATACACATTGGGAGCACCAATATTTATAGAGATTTGAAGGAAAATTCTTGATGGGACAACATGAAGAGGGATATTTCGGATTTTTTGTCAAGATGTATAGTTTGTCAACAATTGAAAGATGGAATGAAACATCCTGGAGGAGTCACGAAACCTCTTCCCAAAAATGAGTGGAAATGGGATAATATTACGATGGACCTTATCATGGGACTATCAAAGACTCCTATAAGTAACAATGCAATATGGGTCATTGTTGATCGTCTTACCAGATGGTCACATTTTCATGCAAAAATAAAAGATATACCTCTTGAACGTCTTGAAAGAATATATATTAATGAAGTTGTGAGACATCATGGAGTACCCCTATCGATTATTTCAGATAATGATCCTCGTTTTACATCAAGATTCTGGAAGTGTCTTTAGAAGGCCTTGGATACTGAACTTCGTTTGAGAACTCCCCACTAGCCTCAAAAAGATGGAAAATTAGAACGGACTATTCCAACCATAGAATTCATGTTGAGGTCTTGTTCACTTGACTTTCCGGGTATGTGGGATAAATATTTACCTCTGGTAGAATTTTACTTTAATAATATCTTCCATTCAAGTATTCAAATGGCACCATATGATGCGTTATATGGAAATATATTTCTCACACCAACCTATTGGGATGATTTTGTTGAAATAAAACTCATAAGCACACAACTGGTGGAGGAAACAATGGAAAAGTTAAAGGTTATCTAAAACCACATCAAAGCAGCTCAAAGTAGGTGGAAGAGCTATGCTGATAACCGATGGAAGGATTTTGAATTTCAAGTAAGAGATCATGTTTCCATGAAGTTATCTCCATGGAAGGGAGTTATACCTTTTAGTGAAAAATATATATTGAGTCCCAGGTACATCGGACCTTTCAAAATTCTAGAACGAATTGGGGATGTAGCTTACCGTTTAGAAATGCCACCAAATCTCTTCCAAGTTCACGATGTGTTTCACGTATCACAGTTGAGAAAATAAATGCCTGACCCAACACATGTACTCTCCTATGAGGAAGTAGAACTGGAACCTAATCAATATTATTATGAAGAGACTACTAGTATTCTTGATACTAGAGAACATGTGTTGAGAAACCAGACAACTCGTCTGGTAAAAGTTCTATGGAGTAATCATAATATGGAAGAGGCAACGTGGGAACCTGAGTAAATTATGATGATGATCCACTCGAGTCTTTGTATGCATTAATAATCTAGAAATTTTTAGGACTAAATTATTTGAATGAGGGGAGAGTGTAACACCCCATGCTTCCATGGTACTCTTCTCTTTGAATAATACATTTGTGTGTGGTGTATGCAACATCGAG
Organism: Viscum album; assembly: GCA_963277665.1. Taxonomy (NCBI): domain Eukaryota; kingdom Viridiplantae; phylum Streptophyta; class Magnoliopsida; order Santalales; family Viscaceae; genus Viscum; species Viscum album. Next base: position 414,804,916 of record OY728132.1, read on the forward strand.
TTCTTACACACCACAGCCAATTAAACTAGCCATTATGAATATTAATACCCTCTTTTTGAAATATAAATTGTAACATCCAAAATGGAATTCATTTTTGGATTCGGAATATCGAAATTAGCTTAGGGTGAATTTTTGGTATTTTTCTGAAAACATTCAATTTTTGATGAATAGTGAAAAACACTGAGTTATAGTTTAAAACCGAATTTTTATAATTATTTAATTTATTTAAATTCATTTTAGGTCAAAAAAGAAACATAATACCTATATAAGTTCAATTAAATTCATTGGAGTCAGTTTATAATAATTTTTGATATATAAAAATTTTATTGAACTTTTCACCGTCTTTTACCCATCTCCTAGAAAAAATTTTAAATTCACAGAAAACATAATTTTACCACTACTGTTAGTGGAATTTCGAAAATACGAGATACAAAAATAATATTAAAGAGTAAAATGTGGTTTAGTAAGATAAAAATAATTTTTTGGGAATAGTAAATTTTTACCTTTATTTTCCACGGTTAAACGTAAATAGGGAAATTAAGGGTAAAAATGATATTATTACTACCCGAACACATGTTCTAATTCAATTGGATAAGTATAATTCTACCCAAAAAAACATTAGGAATAAAATATGAACCTCTTTGGTCCAGTTGGATTAGATTAGGAAATTTATTACTATTTATTTAAAATAAGAGTTAAAAGAGATAAAATCAAAGTTAAATAGCTAAAACATTTTTAATATAGGGTTTTACATAAGATAAAATCGATTATAAATATTCATTAGAAATATAAAAATATTTCCTAAATGATGATATTTTCTTTTTAATTTTTGGACATTAAATAATTTTGGTATATTTGTGACACAATGGTGATGCGGTAATTACATAATTTTTGAAATATTAAAATAATTGATATTATAAATATCCAAATAAATGTAATTTGAGACTTTTTATGAATTACAATAATTATATTGGTTAATATGACACATTAGGGTTGGTTAGATGAATTTGTTTCGAAGTAATAATGCCGTTATAAATTTAGAAAAAAACTAATTACCAAATATTGTCAAAATTGACATATAAGAGTTTTTAAAACAAATATTATATTATTAATTGATATTTTATTAATAAAAATATATGGCTAGGAAAAATGAAATTTATAAGGTTATATATATTAACAACGAACCACTTGGGGTTCACTTGGATTATTATAGAATTTTTATTAAGCATATAATATAAAAATAAAAAGAGACATGGTAAATGTTAAACTATTTAACTAAGAGTTAAATATAAATGATAAAGTTAATATAGTGACCCAAAACTGTATGAAATATATTTTTTGAAAGTATTTCGACCCATCCCTAGCTTATCCTTTAAGTAATCCACTTTTTATTCATTAGAAATTGAATATTAATTTATTATAAAATAATATTTCTTGCTTTTCCAAAGGTGCTCCTCATCGCTCTTACAAATGGGAACTCCCCCTTCCCAATAATTCATACCTTCAAATCCTTTTTTCTCAGACAAAACCTGCCCAAATATTCTCTAAACTTCCCTCACTTCACCCTAGAATCCTTATTTTGATCATAAAGACAAACTAAGGACCCCTTTTGATAAAATCAAAAGGAAGAACCTGAAGAAGGCGTAATGTTTTCACCACCCTCTTTCAAGTTCCATTCTTCTTCAACTTCTACATTCTTTGTTATTTCCATTCTAAAATAATAAATCCGGTATCACATATATACTGTTATGTTATTATAAATATGTTAAAACCATATTAAGTATTCTATCCATGCTTTGAATGACATGTCACCGTGCGTGCGTACGTACGGCTTACTGTATCCACATCATGGTGTAATTGTAATTCAAAACATTATTATTTGGATGGGTATGATAATGATTTGTAATTTATGTAAATAATAAATATAAAATTATAATTATTCTATATATATCATATAACATCCAATTATATACGATTTTAATATCAAAAGAATGATATTGTCACTCGTGCGTACGTACGGTCTACCGTCTCCACGAACGTGATGAGATTCATTCCGCATCATATCCATTCAAGTCTAATTCTCATTTTATGATTAAAAATAATGATTAAGGACTTGATATCATTTTGTTTATGAATAATATACAACCTATCGATAATAATCTTGGCTTATGTATGAAAACATATAAAAGAAAACGAGTAAGTTAACACCTGAAACGACGATAATACTAAAATATTATTAACAAAGAGATACTAACAGATTATATATGATATTATATTTATGTATATGATTCTTGTATAATTTAATAAGAAATATTTCACCATTATACATGAGGTTAAGCAACCCTCGACAAAGGAAAATTACATAGTAAGGGTTTATTTCACAATCTCTTCATTATCCGAGGTTGTTTATACGTAATTATCTATTGGGACCTCAATATGATTCACTTCCATGTTTCTTAAAAATGTATTTCAAATAATTCTTACTATTTTATATACTATGGGTTAATGTAATTTATACACTTGTTGACTTTTATAAGATTTTTATAAAGGAATATTTTTGTCATTTTCCAAACAAGGTCCTTTTTAAACTTTTCAAAAAAATTATGGTATAAATGACTTTTTTTAACTTATACGGCGGGTGCGGCTATTTTCTCCCATTATAAAATCTTTGAAGCTTCCCTTACAAGATTATTATGATATTGTCAAAGTAAATTTTTTATATTATAATTATGTTACTTTTAAATGATTTCAAAAAAAAGAGATATTTTTTCTCAAGTAGTATTGATTTCATCTATGTCAACATCCATTGATGGATGTTATGCTTATTTGAAGATGATTTATTATGATAAAAAACATCCATATTGTATTTAAGGTTTAGTGATATGTTTTATTGTGGATGTGTTATTTTTATACCATTAATGATTTATGAAAAACGTATTGACATTTCGTATGCTTGATTTAATAAAAATGTTTATGTTTTGTTTAAACCTGTTCAGATGAGGAATGAATTGTACATAATAAGTCACGGGTGGAGCCCGCTATATCTCCTCGATGCATCTGTTGGTCTCATGAGACAAAGTATTGTCCTGGAACAAGGATTTGGAAAAATCGTATTTGTAGTCTTTGCACAAGGCCTTGACTATGAGGTTATGATAGTCTGGAATTATGTATTCCATCATTATGAAAGTGGTTATTGATATTGCATGTGATTATTCTACTAGTAGAATATCCTTGTAAATATGAAAATGGCATTATTTCATTTTATTTTTTCCATGTTATGCTGATTTTCATGTTTATAAGGCCTTTTTTAGTTATACATTACCTTAAATGTTCATACTTATTTATGAAAGTTTCTTGCTATATTTTTATCCTTTTTAAGCACTAGAACTCATCCCTTTCGATGTTTTATTTTCCCCAGGATGTGAAGAAGTATTTTATGACTGACCTGCAGGGATAGTATGAGGGGATATGAGTGTGAAATATGGAGGCTATGTTGTTGTAGTTTTCATTTTATGATGTAATGTAAACATTATGAATATATCTAGTGATTCCAAGGCTACTAAACTATGCGGTCTTCTGAGACTTGATCTATTATGATCATGCCAATGTTATGTAATAATGCACCGACTCAGGGTAACTGAGGTTGGGGTGTTACATAAAGTGCATAAAATAATGGTAAATATAATATAAAATGGATTATAGGGTAAAATATTTCCATAAAATATATTTTGGAAAAGTTTCATGGTCATTTTTTCCATATGATTAATTTCTAGTACTTGGTAAAACATTTTTTTTACTTAATCACAGTAATTAATTTTAATCATGATCACTATATTTTTAGTAAAAAAATAGTTTAAATTTTTAGAAATAATAAATTATTCTAATTTAAAATATGTGATTTATTTTTCCAAATTATAATCATATAATATTTTGATATTAATTTAAATTTCATCCTGTATATGGGATTAAAAAGAGTGTATTTAAAGTAAAAATGTTGAAAATATTGAAATGTTTTTATGTCTAATTTCAATGTGAAATTGATTCCAAAGACCTACATTGGATTAATTAATTTAAATTTTATTGTAATAAAATTCAATACCATAGTAATATGTAATATAAATATAAATATAAGTATAAATATAAATATAAATATATATAATAAATGAGAATGAAGTTATAATTAAAATTTAGTTTTTTTTACTATTCATCAAAAAAGTATACTCTAAAAAAATCTAGACAATATCCAATGGTAAATTTTTTAATTCTATATAAAAATGGTATTTTCATTTAAAATATTTTTTTTAAATTTGCCAAAAATTATATTTAAAATGGATTCACCATTAAAAGTATATAAAATTAACATTAATAAGAGTACATTTTTTATTCATAAAATTAGATTTATTCTGATATTATTCCTATAAAATCTATTAGATGAGTATAAAAAATATAGATACAATATATAATATATAAATTTTATTTAAGAAATTAATAAAAAGTGTTTTGTTTAATTTTTTTATATGAAATTATTCTCGTATATAGAAATTTTGTTTTCTTTGAAAAGTGCATTCTTTATTTCAAAATAGTTATTACAATCACATATATTAATTGATAAAAAAGGAAAAATTTAGAATACATTTTTATATCATATATTATAAATTCATTTTATCTTATTACTAAACTAATTTCTAATAATTAGATGTATGATATAATAATATTTTAGTAATAAAATTAATTGTTTGTTGTATTCCGATAAAAGATAACTTTGTATGTGACACCAGCTGTATAAGATATCCATTATTGTGTGTAATACAAACCAAATATAGTGTTTCATGTGTTGTAAGATAATATAATTTTTTCATATAGTGAAATCATTATTTGGGGACATTAATAACACCATACATAGTTATTGACTTCCTAAAAATATTATATTAAATGTTGTGTGAAATGAGAATATCCAAAAATTAAATTAAACCAGTAAAAAACACAAAATCTTGTAATTTCACATTATACCCCCACTAAAAAATAATTTGTCCCTCTGAATTAATCTAGGTTATTAAAATATTTATACTTAAAAATTGTTTTCAATGAAACCAACATCATAAAAATGAATTAAAAAACATCAATTAAAAGGGGAATGTTGGAAACATTATATATACATAAGGTAACTCCTAACTGGGTCTTCACATGGGAAAACTTATATTAGAAGAGAATATTTCACATATAAGAAAATAAATAAGTATAGATATTTTTAAATATTAATGATCACCATAAAGTGAATGGTCAACATAATGTTAAGGGCCTCTTAACTAAATTTATTTGATAATTTACAAGACAATTAGTTCAAATAAAATTAATGTGTAAGAATAAATATTTTCCAATATAATTTTTCTAGAGTTCATGAATTATGTTACTATATAATAATATATGGAAATATAGTGAATTGATTTTATTCTATTATATAAGAACAATCTCATCCTTTTTTCCCTTTATCAACATCCACTTCATTTATTACTCATAGAAATGATGGTGAATTTTTAATTCCTGATGTACGAACTGATCATAAGGTTGTGTGATACTTTATTCTATTTATCGTTTGTTACAATCATAGAAAAAATGATTATAACATGATATTGAACATTAATAAATCCTTATTTGGTGATATAATACTTTAATCATACAAGCAACATGTGAAGTTTAACATAATCTTTCCATAAATGATTAGTCATATAAACCTTCAGAAGGTAATAATTAAATACATAATAAATATGGTAACTATATATGGTTAACATTTATCCCCCACATATCATAAAGTATTTCTTGGATTTCACATTCCCAACATGTGAATACCCTCATCGTATATTCTCTTTAAATAAGGTAATAACCTGAATTACTTTAAATATATTTTGAAAAAATGTATGCTTCATTATTTTAAATGTTATTGGAAATATTTCATAAACCCAAGAAGATTAAAAAATCCACCTTGATTACATAAAAAAAATTTATTTTTTTTATTTTTCATGTGGTTTTAAATACAATCCAATTTAATTTATCAAAATAAATTATTTGTTTCTACATGTTAAACCAAATTGTCACAACATCATGATCACATTAGGTTACGTTATTTCAAAATACCCCATTTTCATTAAATCAAATTTCCATATCTTCATCACCACTGAACATTTCCTTTTTGATCCTTAATGAAAATATTTTACTAAAAATACTTACATATTAAATGATTCATATAATAGAATATTTAAATTCCAAAACATATACCCTTCCATCATCTAACCTTATTCTAAAACCATTACTCTGGATCCATAATATTGTTACTTAAATTTCATTTTCATATAATATGAAAAATTAATCGTGTCTTAAGGTTCTTCTCCCCCAATATAGTCATTATTCTTAATTTTATTGTAAAAAATACTATTATAACATCCTATAACTTTCACATATTGTTTTCAGTCTCATTATCTTCTTAAGTGTAACCAATACTCATAAAACCTTTATTATTCTCATTATGGGATCTCCAAGTAGGATATCTATTTGTATAATTACCACACATTCCGAAGATAAGACCTTAAATGATAACCCAATTACTTCTACATTATTCTGTTTACTAACATTAAAAATCATAGTGTGAGAAATAGTTATCACAGTAGAAAATCACATTATCATAAAAAATTACTTATAGGATATCTATATCATGACATCCACTTCATCGATCTATAACACAATATAATTATACATGGTTATTTATAGTAATATTTTATTTAAATCCTTTATAATAGTTCAAAAAGACTTTTTTAATTCCCAAAGAATATCCTTTGAGCGGGTCAATTGATGTGTTCAACATACCCCTTTACCATTCATCGACTCCCGATTGAGTCTATCTTGATATGGAATTTTTAGTATTGTTAAACTTTTATAAATCCAATAAATATCCACATAAACATGTAGTAAATAATAACTGATGTATTTCTAATAAACTACTCACTCTATCATTTATAAAAATTACAGTACATTTTACTATAATTTAACTTCTCTTTAGAATTATCCACAGATACATCCCTAAATATATCATTATAAATAATTATATTTTCACCATATATGTTTTTTTTCACATTTCTAGTGGTTTACAAATACATTATTTTCATTCCAATAATAGCTACCCAGGATTAACGTACATGGATATTACATAATTTTAGCTGAGTATTCATAGCATTACAAAAACACATGTCAGTGTGCCATAACAGTTTAGTGTATTTGGAAATGTAGAACACATTATTCTAGTCTAGCAAATGATATTCCACATATTATTTAAAGATATCCCCCATAGTACTCATACTTAAACACATTCACTATAAATCGATTAAAGGAAAAATAAGAAAGTGGTGTGCTCAAATTATCAATAAGGGTAAATAAAGGAAATACACAAGTATAACATGAACACAATTGTATGAGAACATGAGAATAACATTTTAAGAACATAAATTTCATAAACATATTTTTATTATTAGACATGGAATAAATATTGGATATTAATAACAAAATAATCATAAGATAATCAATAACATCTACCATTTGAACATATCAAAGGAATAAGACATAGAATTTATTGTATACACATAAACATCAAACATCATTACCTATAAGTCAATGACAATTACAGGAAACACTTATTAGGGAACTTCATGGGGACTAGACATATTGAGTAGGACACACCACTTTCCCCAGTCACAGTCTATTCTTTATAAGGGATCTGATTTCCCCATATCCCCATAGTGGATTGGGTTTCACCATATTCCCATATTGAATTGGTTTTCCCCATTTTCCCATACTGGATCATGAAACACTTGTTTCCCATTTATGGAATTGGATTCCCATATATCACATTTTAGATCTCTCTAATCAACTTTTTGACATAATTATATCATGATATTGATATATTCAATCATTGTATTGGATGTATATATATGCCCCAGAAGACACATAATAATATCATGCATACATGTGTTAAAAGATAAAAAAACATGGATCATATCATGATCCATAAAGAGAGATGTGTTTTATTGAAATCATATAATAACCCATTAAATTGAATGGGTACAATATTAATTTTATCTTATTTATACCTATGGAAAATATATATGTACCGTAATCATTTTAGCAAAGCATAACCCATGAAAAGAAGTGGGTTTCAAGAGAATATAACACATGGAATTAAAACGGGTGTCATAAAATTTCATCTATAAAAACATTAACCATTCAAATGAGAATATGAATTCTATCGATGGATCATATCTCCAATATATAATAAAATATAAAAATATTTTATCTTATATGGAGAAGGATTTTGAAAGATTACATAGAACATTCCGTATGAAAAATATCAATACTTTGTAAATTATTTTTATAAAATCGATTTCAAGAATCCTTTTCATTTCAAGAAAGCATTATTATTTCATTTAAAACAGTTATTATGGGAAATATATTTTACATAAAACACATTTTAAATCAAAAATAATTGTTCTATGAATTTTGTTTTAAAATATATTTGAAATAATATAATAGAATCTTGAATGTATTTTGAAAACTGTTTTCTTTGAAAACATCGTCAAAAAAAATAATATTAAAAAACGTTTGAAAACATTTTTCATTGAAAATATATTGAAAACATGAAAATAGTTCCTAAAATCATATTCATGAAAATGTATTTTGAAAAATTTATTGAAATCATGGAATCATTGAAATCCTTTTCATAGAAAATAAACTTTTGAAAATATAAAAAGGATGCATTGAATGTTATAAAACCATTTTGCAAACCATTTTCATGGAAAAATAAATTAAATTTTAAAAAATAGATATGATATTAAGAAATAATTATTTAAAATAATCCTTATAAATATACCATTTAAGCCTTAGTGAAATAATTTTCATCAAAGTGGGTATGTTCGTACATTCCTAACATTCGTTCTGCACCATAAAATTATTGGAAAGATCATTCATTTGAAAATGTATGATGTTTATTTTGAAAACCATTTTTTGAAAAGGTAAAACATGAGAAACAATTTCCATTAAAAATAATAGGATAGTAATAAAACATTTTTAAACCATTTTTAGACAACACGAGTTTTGAAGGACACATATATCTGAACAAAAGAAGAAATAAAGTTTAACATTTATTGAAATAATTAATTAATTATATTAAGTACATAAGAGAGTAAATTTTTATAATAATAAATAAATATATAATGGATAACCACAGTAGAAAAAAATTCTTTAGTTTTCTTGAGATATTGACCATAATTTTTCATCAATGGAATCATAATCATAAGTAATCCTGATAAACGATGATATTATAGCAATAAATTATTAACAGTTTTGTAAATTAGATTCAAAATACTAAATAAATAATAAAATAAAATTAGGGCTAAAATAACATGAATGAATTTATATTCATGATCTAACTTTTTAATGAGAATTATACACACACCATAGTAAAATATAGGTGCATAACATGTCATGTATCTCAAAGAAAGGAATTTTAAACCAAATTACTTTACCTATTTGGTAACTTTTGAACCCTAAATCCAATGAAATAAATATCATAAAATGGATACATAAATACCCATAAAATTTTTTCCATGAATTATATAATTCATTCACGGTTAGTATATAAGACACACACAAAAATGAGTGTTGAAAAAGGTATATGTTTCATATAAATAAATGTGAGATGAGAAAACCCTTACAACGCGACTAACCTCGGAATTATGGTACACATGAATTAATAACATCAATTAAAACTTATAATATCATTAAATAATTAAAATTAATGATATAACATTTCATAGGATAGTACATACACCACACAAAAGTATCGAGTTGTGAATATGTCATGTATCTAATTGAAAAAAAAACTGAGATGTAATTCTCTTTCCTTATGTCATATATTTCTTCACACACGTTCGAAACTCCATTATGAAAATTATTATTTTATTATTATTCATAAATAATTCCATATTTGTATATCTAATACTATATTTTATTTTTTTGACATTAAGATGCCCATTTGTTAACAAATTCATGCTAATGTTGTGTTTCTGGTAATATCTTATTTGTTTTTCATATATGATTTGGCATGTTATTCTTAATCCTATTACATAGATTATGATTTAATTATATAAATAATTTTAATAATGATATAAATATCATATATATTTTTAATATATTTATATATATTTATCTATAAAATATATAAATATTAAATTGAAAACACTGATCCTAGAGACCGTAAGTGGTACATACAGATGAACATTTTTTCTGTTTTATTGTCGTATTGAATGGAAGTGAGGAAATGACATATATATATATATATAATATCATTACAGTAGAATATTGATATCATTAATTTTATATTAATTTACTAAAACAATAATAAATAAATTCGGTGTAGAGTATGATTTAATCACATCAATTTTATGAGGCAGTAGTCCACACCTCCACAACTGAAGTTATCATTTTTACACAATATAGAAAGCATGAAGGTATAATTTATATAATAATTACAGAATAATAAATTAATAATTTATATCATATATATCATATAAATCCATCTTTTCCATCATAATTCATAGAAATGAGATGTGGTAAAAAAAATAAACAAAATCATTTCTTGAGGTGGTTGTTCACCATACACAATAACAATATATTTGTTTCCCATTAGTTAGAATTTAGGGTAAGTGTAGGTTAAACACATAAAATAAAAAAATATTAGTATATTTATGATAATAATGATTTCAAATACTCATGTAATAAGATAATATCATGGGGTGGAGTATGAAAATAATTCATTGGATATTGAGGAAGGATTTTAACTCTTATTTGGGTAACACCTCTTGTTTTGCTTCATAGGGCATCCTTAGATAGATTTATCCATAAAGGGAGGATTCTATGATTAATGGATTATTTTTTGGGGCTTATTTTAGTAGATTTTTGGCAACCAATTTGGATTTATTGGGGTGAATAAGTGGGAGGGGTGGGTGTATTTTTATTATAGAGTACGAGTGGAATTTGTTTGAATTTGTGTAATAGTAATCGAAAACATGTTATTACCATGATAATTAGATCCAAAAAATGCTCCAAATTATTCTAAATGAAGAATAGGTTTAGAATATGGATATTCAATATCTTTTATAAAATATTTTGTTCATTTTCCCCTGTAAGTCTAAGGTTTTTTCTTTTATTAACCAAATTTTTCTCTTAATCATTGTTATTAATTTTAATTATATTTACTCAAATTATTGGGGAAAAAATAATCATAATTGATTTGAAATAATAAATTATTTGGATTCAGAATATGGAATCTATTTTTCAAAATTTTAATCACGTAACTAAAATAAATAAATTTAAATAAAATAATGTCAATGCGACGAAAATGTTGGATTTTAATGTAAAAATGTTCAATAGACTGAAAGGTTTTTATATACAATATAAAAGTGAAATTTATTTGATTAACCTAAATAGTAATATTATTTGAATAATTTATCTAATTAATCATTACAACTAAACAAATTTTATTATATATATATTAATACCCTAATGAATCAATTAAAATTTAGTGTTTTTCATTATTCATCAAAAAATGAAAATTCTCTAAGAAATTTTATAAATTGACTGAAAGTAATATTTATTATTATTATTCCAAAAATGAACCTTATTTTTAAAAATAAAAATTATAAAAGTATAAAAATTATATTTAAAATTGGTTTTCCATTAAATGGTTGTAAAATAAAATTTTAGAAAAAAATATATTATTATTCACAAACAATGACATATTTTTATTTTATAATGATAAAATATATTTGATAAGTATAAAATATACTGATTAAATTCGATATATATATATGATTTAAAATATTAATCAAATCTGATTTGTTAAATTGATTGTGGAAAAATTGTGTTTCCTCATAGAACAATAGTTTTCTTAAAAATATTATTCTAAAATTGTTCATAAATTTTCATCTAATAATTAATAACAAGAGGATAAATTTCATATAAATTCATAAATCATATTTTCAAAATTTAATTATTCTTATTAGAACAATAATTTAAATTTCTAGGGGGTAGAAATGGTAATAATTTAATAATAACATTAATAATATCTTTTAGTCTCTTAAAACATGAGCTTGCATGTAAAACAAACTATCGAAGGGACTCGATATTGTGTGCAATACTTGAAAACATAGTGTTTTGTTTGTAAAAAATATAATTTAAGTGTTGATTGTAGTGTAATCTTGACATGTTGTTTCTCATAACACAATCCACACATAGTGATTTTGTGTGACAAAAGCTATATATAGTCCTTTGTGCAATGGAAAAGATCAAAAGATTAAATGAAATCACAAAAAATAAAAAAAAATATCATGGTGGTAATGGTATCATATTCTATAAAGGGGCCTATTACATATCACCTTAATAGGGTATAAGAGATTAATTTCTCAACACTCCCAATCATTGATGTGGAGCATCGGGTCAAACATCCTAATCGATGATGTGGTGTTTCTAATCCAACATTTATATTAAGGGGAATGAAGCGTAATGTCCAAAAACAAAAATTGATGTGAAAATCCATGTACAATATCTTTGTCCAAGGGGGTGTGAGGTATATTGTCTAAAAACCCTACGGATGTTCCCCCATTAATTATCTGATATAATGTTTTATCACTCACTATAGGAGTCTGTAATAGTGGTGTTCCATAATGTAAAACCCATGTATCACTGAAGGAATAAATTGTTCGGATTCCCATTAGCATTTAATATTTTATTTCATTCCATGATTAAATTCATGACTCAATTACTATAAACTATAAAATTCAATAATTCCATTTATAAACATATAAGGATTCCATGGGGAGTACCCATTCCTCATCTCAATTTTAAAAAACGTATTAATAATATAATTTAACAAATAACTAATAGTTAATAAAGAGGTAAAAACATAAAATAATTTCAGTATTACAATTAAATATAATTAATACAATTTAATGATTCTTAATTGTTAAGAATTAGGTAAGGTTTCAAAGACCAATGGTTTATCCGAACAATTAAAGTCATTGAGATCATACAATAGTGGGGGTCAGAGTGAAGGAACCCATTGGGGTATTTTTTAAAGGAAACTATGATAATTATAAAAATTTCAATATAAATCCCAATATATGATTATTCAGGAAAAGTTCATCAATTTACAAAAATTTTAATTTTTCTACGGACATCATGTTCATGGTCTAAGTATTTAATTTGAATTGTTTAAAAATCTAGTACAATGAAATTGAAATTCATGTGTGCAGTAGAACCAAAAATTACATAAATAAATAAACAATGAGTGAAATGAATATATATCAACTTACACATGATTAGGATGTAACACCCAAAGATTTCATTGAATGTTAGTTTTACAATGTAAATCAATAAATTGGGCTACACACAACACCGAGTTTGAGAGCATCACAACTAACCAAACTAGCCGTTCAAAAGTGGTTATGAATAATATTAACTAAATATTAAATTTTATATACTAAATATAATTTTATAATCAATATTATGTGTTTCTTATACATAATAGAAGAACAAATTAATTTTTTTCCAGATAATATAATTATTTTTTTAAAGGCAATTTTTCCGCCATTTAATGGTAGACCGTTTTTAAAACAAATATTTTGACACTTTTGTAAATAAATTTTTATGAAATTAAATTCTTCATTGGAAGAGGGATATAAAAATTTAGTTTGGATAAATTTTTGGAACTTTTTTGATAACATTAATATTTTGATTAATAGTGAAAAATAATAAATTTTAATCGAAAACAAATTTTTTAATTGAAATAATTTATAGTGTTAAATTATGAATATAAATTGTTTGGATGTATAATTATATTAAATTATTACTATTTAATACAATTTAGGTCATTATATGTAATTTTATATTTAAAGTTGATATAAACTAATGTCAATCTTTTGATAGTTTTTACTGTTTAGAAAACCATTTTTTGGTATTGGAAATGAGAATAAATTTTAAATTAATTAATATAACTTCTATATATTTTTTGGTATAATAGAATTCGTTTTTAAATTTTTTATATCAAAATTATGTAAGGGAGAATTTTTGTATTTTTCTGAAACCTTTAAATTTCTGATGAATACTGAAAAACACGACCTTAATGTTTAAAACTAACTTTTAATTAAATTATTATTTATTTTATTTAAATTTATTCTTAGTCAAAAGATATATATATTACCTATATTAGTTCAATGTAATTCATTAGAGTCATTTTATAATAAAATTATATGTATAAAATTTTATTAATATTTTTAACATCTTTTACCCACCTTCAAGACACATTTACAAATTACCATAAAACAAAGTTTTACGGTTTTTTTGTGAAATGAATTTAAAAAATCCGAGACACATGGTTGGTATTATTAAGTAATATGTGGTTCAATAATATGAAATTAATTTCTGGTGAATATTAACTTTTCACTTTTATTACAACAGTTAAAAGTAAATAGGATAATTAAAGGTAAAAATGATATTATAATTTCCCCAACACATATTCTAAATCTACTGGATAAGTGTATTTCAACCAAAATGAACCTTAGGAATAAAATATGATCTTTTTGGTCACTTGGATTAGATTAAGACATTTTTTTATTATTTATTTAAAGATGAGTTAAAAGTGTTAAATTTAAATTTTAATAACTAAACCATTTTTAATGTAGGGATATGCATAATATAAATTCTACTATAAATACTCATTAGAAATATACACAGACTTCCTACATAATAGAATTTTATTTTTTATTTTTACAGATAAAATAACTAAATTTATTTTTGACACAATGATGATGGAGTAATTAATTTATAAATGAAATATTAAAATAATTGACATTATAAATATAACAATAAATTAAAATTGGGGATTTTGAAGCCATATTAAAATTTTATAGATTCATATGACATGTTAGAATAGATTAATTGAATTTTTTTCCATGAAATAAAGATGTTATGACTTTTACAGTAACCAAATACTAAATAGTGTCATGATTGAAATTAATGAGTTTGTAAAAAATACAATATTATTAAATGATATAATATTCCTAAAAATCAAAGGATAGGTCAAAATAATTATATAATGATATATATGTCATTAATGAACCACTTTGGGTTCTCTTGACTTTTTATAGTATGTTTATTAACAATGTATTATAATAATACTATAAAACATGGTAAAAGTTAAACTATTTAACTAAAAGTTAAATATAAAATAAAGGGTTAATATAGTGACCTAATCTTGTCTAAAACCTATTTTTTGAGAGTATTTAGAACCATACACACCATAGCTTTGAAATAAAACAATATTGATCCATTAGACATCAAATAAGATTTCATAATAAAACAATATTTCAAACATTTCCTAAATTGACCCTCACCTCTCTTATAAAAGGTTATATCCCTTTATCTCAAAATCACACCACCAAAGCCATTTTTCTCTTCCAAAACATGTGATAATATGTTCCAAACTTCTCTCAATTAAACCTAGAGGTCGTCCCTTGAGAATTAATCTACCCAAAAAAGACTTTTTTTTTCAAATCAACATGAAACCCCCAAACGAAGAGGTAATTATTTTAATAAATATTTCAATGTTCTTTTCTTATTCCACTTTCTCTTTATTTGTTATTTCAATACCAATATAATAACTCCAGTGAATTATAAATATTTTTATTTTATTATAAATTTGGTACAATCATACTCATTATTCTATCCATTATATGAATTATAATGTCACCATGTGACCGTATGTATGACTTACAGTCTCCACATCGTGGTGTAACACCTGGTATGAGTTCTATTGAAAACTCAACTTCACGATTTAGAGGAAGACCTAAATGTTCCTCTGGAAAGACATCATCAAACTCCCGTACAATGGGAATATTATTAATTGTGAGTTTCTATCCAACCATTTGAGATAAATAACCTTCATTTATTGGAATCAAGACCCATAAGATGGATGAAATTTCCACTAGAAGGTTATATTCATCATTTCATCGATAGGTGATCATAGATTGATCAGGAATATGAAAGGTGACTACCCTTATTTGGAAATCGATATGAGATCAGTATAAATAAAGCCAATCCATGCCAAGAATCACATGAAATTCCACTATAGGAAGGATCACAAGATTTGAAGGAAGCACATTCCCACAAACATCAATCAGAGAAGAATTTTAAACTTTTGATGTGACCGTTCTGCAATTAAGAGTTGACACAACTACCTCAACATCTAATTATTGATGTAATAAAGTGATACCCTTAGAAAATTCTTCAGAAATAAAAGAGTGGGTGGATCCAGAATCAAATAAAATATTTTCTACTTTATAGTGGATGGTAAGTGTACCATTCACCACTTTGTTATCATACTCCACATCGCTAATAGTAATTTCATGTGACCTTCCTTTGTCTTTGGCCTTAATAGTTTATTGACGTCGATCATCATCAACCATCCTTGGATTTGGGCATTGATTGGCATAATTCCCCATCTCCTTACACTTGAAACATTGATGTGTAAGAGGTGTATTATGTGAATCCCTTTCTTTGTTCACATCATTAGACATCATCATCCCATTATGTCGACATTCAACTGCTCGATGACCTTCGTTTCCACACTTAAAACATTTTCTTGTCCCTTTAAGTCAATTCCCTCCATGTTTCATTCCACAATTTGAGCATAATCGAAAACTCATCTTATTTTCAGTGTGGTCTTTAGATTTCCCTTTGAATTACATTTTCCTCTTCTTATCAAACCCATATGACTGATGGGTTACTCCAATCTCCATCTCAACATTGATACCACATCTAAAAATTTCCCCGTAGCTATTAAAGTCCCTTATGGATAATACCCTTCAAAGACTTGGTTTTATGCCACTAAAGAATCAATCAATCTTACTCTCAGGTTTGATAATAATCCCAGAAGCGTACCATGAAAGCCTTGTAAAATTTCCTTCATAGATACCAACAGATTCATCGTAATTTTTCTTTAGTTCAAGAAACTCAATCTCCTTCATTTTTTGAAGAATACGATTGAAGTACATATTGAAAAATAAGTTCTCGAACACGTCCCATTCCATGGACTCAATTTCATCACTTTGCCTCGTATTCATAATATGATTCCACCATTTATCAGCTTCACCTTCCATACAATATAGTGATAAGATGACATTGTCATGTTCATAAAATTTTAGAATTGAAAATATCTTTTTGGTGGTACAAATCCATTGTTTAGCCGTTAATGGATTAGAAGACCCACTGAATGAAGGTGTACGCAGCCTCATGAAGGATTCAACATAATGTTGCTCCTTTTTTTGCTCGTTCGGAAGTCCTCCATGGTTCATAGCTTGAGAAAATTGTGTGAGCATGGCTACAAGATTTTTCATTCCAACTCCCATAATGTTTGGTGGCTCAGGGGGACAATCATTGCATTGGCCGTCACATTCCACATTAACATAGTTCCTATAGGTTCCATCCATTGACTAAAACCAAGAATAATAGTGTGAGCAACACTAATTATAATAGGAAAACCATAAAATCAAGAATAAAATTTCACACTTAAGGTCTTATCATAGGTTGTTCATGGACATTTCTAAAACACTAATATTGTGTTCTATGCTTAGACATATCCTTCGGGTTCTTACTAGGGCGTCCACATCCTAATTTCCGAAGGTTGACTATACCATTCCCCTGATACCAACTATAAAGAACCATACATTACATATATTTTTAACACTTCAAAATTGAAGTACACTTATTACAACATATTAAAAAACTATGAAAGGACCGTATAGGTATAGTTTCTTTAAAAATTGGGAACCATAAATAACGGTTTCATAAATCATCTACGTTGTATCCCATTTATTTCATCATATCTAGAGTCCCTTTTGGCATATTCTACTCAATATCATTCTTTCTAACCTGGGGAAAATAAAACATACAAAAGGCTGAGCTAAAATGCTCAGTAAGGGTAAACAAAAGAAATATCTGTCATATCATATTCATAAGAACATAAAATTTTGAAAATCTTAACCTGTAAAAGAGGTCATAATTCATGTCATGGGTTAAATCATAGTAATGAAAAGTAATCCCAAATAATCATAACATAAAACATGAAATTTTGTGGAATACACACATAATCATAGAAAATCCTTTCATATTCTTCAAGGCTCATTTCCAAGACCATCATAGAGGACAAATTTCTTTACTGAACCGAGTTCACTCCTCATTCCAGTCCTGTATCACTGAACCAGCCTAACTTTCCATTCCAGCCATGTCTATGTTATGAGATATAAATCATTACCCAATGCATTGGAGGGAGATATATGTCCCACCGATCTCATAATGAAACCATTATTATGTGTTCCTCAAAATCATAAATCATACATCATAGCATAACCCATGCAATAAAAATGGGATTCTTAAACATCATGCCATCATAACATAATCCATATAAGATAAAAGGACATCATAAAATTAATTCAATCATAATTAATTAAAATAAATGTAAAAAATAGGGATAGAAATAGAACCCTATTGTATCGTAGATGGAAATTAATTTTGATAAAACACTTGAACTCCATTTTTTAGGAAAATATCCTTTCTACTTCAAAAACGTTTTTTCCGTTCTTAACATGTTCTATATTTATTAAACTTAAAGAAGTTGATTAAAAATAAACATGAAAACATGTAAAGTAAGATTATTGGAAATAATTTTCTAAAAATCCACTCATGCCATATACGTTAAAAAAATCATTCTTCTCATACTTTGTCTAGAAAAGTCACAAATTATCTCGTACAAAAAACAACAAAAGATTCCTTTCATATCTTTTACTAAAAACTCACTGCAGTGTAAAATTGGATTTAAACAATTTTAGGAGCATAGAAATAATATTACATATTGAGGAAACATGGATGTGGATGATAAATATTTCCCAGTAATTTTTGAAGTATAAACAATTTCGGATAAGAACGAGATTGCATGATTTTTCCTTACATTAGGTCTAATAAGATTTGTAAATGTCCAAAACTCATGTATAATGATTTAATTAATTTCATTTACTTATTCTAGGATCATACTCGTTGTTATGATATAATATATGGTCATATTTTTAGCTTCTTATTAGAAATATTTCATTGCTACTTGTTATTCGGGTGTTTATTTCTTTATGTTCTTATGTGGGTTTTGTCAAATAAATTCATATTATTCTTTTTAGGTTATAGATACATAATTTACAGAAAGGTATTAGTGTAATATATATCATGTTTATTCATTCAATTCATTTACATAATCATTATGCAATGCAGATCATGTAGAACGAGTCGCATCACATCGTGGAGACGGTAGGCCGTACGTACGCAAGAGCGATGATACTGTTCCCATGATCGTGGAATTGTATTTAAGTGTATGTATACTATTTAAGAATCAATATAACTTTAAAATAATCATATAAAGTTTTTATTTACACCATTATACCCATCCATGTAAGGTGGTGGTGGAAAACAGATTACACTACGTCATGGAGACGGTATTCCGTACGTACACACGCGCGGTGATTCGTTTTCCATAGGATGGATCGAAGGTGAAATATGGTTGTTTAATTTTTATAATAACATATCAGTATCTTAGTGATACTTATGTTATTAATTCATAATTAAACAACTAAAGACGAAGAAGTAGAAGCAGAAATAAATTTGAAAGAATTGGTAACAGATATTACCTCTTCTTCGACACGCCTCTTCGAAACCACTTCTTAGGGTACTACAATTAGACTTTGAAGTATACCAGGACTTCAGTGATGTTTATAAGGAAGTGGATAAGATATATTTCCAGGGGTTGACCGAGATTGAATGCTCAAAGTGGTGTGAGGAGGAAATGGAGGAGGTTCCCTTTTATAAGGGAGGAGAGGGGCACCTTTGGAAAGTGTGAAAATATTATTTTATTATAAACTTATCTTTGGTTTCAAAAGGTCCAAAAATCATTAAAGATGAAGATAAGATGACTCATGGTCGAAATAAAATAATCCAATCAGAATTGGACATGTTTTGGAAAATATTTTAATCATTATAATCTTATTTATTTAAATCATTAATTAATGAGGTAAATACTACATCATTATTGTGTCATTAATAATTTGATGTATTTGATGTCTAAAAATTATAAAAAATATATCATCATGTAGTAAATAATTTTATCTTTCCAATTAATATTTTTAGTGTAAAATATAATTTATATAACCCCTTATAAAAATTAATTACTAAAAGATATTTGATAATGTCAATTTTGCCTTTACATTAAATTAATTAATCCAAATTGACATTTTGACAAAAAGTGGCCCAATGGGGTCCCAAAATCGATCCAAGGATGAAAATGGTCATCCACTACTCACAAAATAAGGTTAGGACAAGTGTCAAGGTAATTTTGAATTATTATAATATTCTTTTATCCTTGTATTACTTTATTTACCTTTAACCGTAGTAAATAAAAATTACCGTAGTTACTATTCAGAATATAAAGAAAATAAAACTAAACCTATTAAAATAATTTTGCCCCACTGATTCCAAATATGGAATCCATTTTTCAAAATTCAAAACAAAAAATTTTCAGTAATTAACTTAAAATTAATCCAGTTGTTAAGCAAACAGGTTCTAAAAGTTAAGACATTGCCAAAGATTGAAATATATTTACCTATGAATTCAATGTAAAATTAATGGTACTGACATAAATTATATTAAATGGTAAAATATATTCTATTTATAATTAAAACCATTTAACATTATAATTGGACCATATAAATTAATGCGATGAAAAAAGTTGATTCTAATTAAAATATAGCGAGTTTATACTATTCATCTAAATATGAAAGTTACCAGAATTATATGAAAAATTCATCCAAAGTAAAATTTTATTTCATGATTCCAAAGAATAATTTTATTTTCTCAAATGTAATTTATAAACATGTCAAAAATAGATTTAAAATGGGTGCACCATCAACAGGTGGTAAAACTGCATTTTTTAAAAAATACTTCTTTTATCCGAAAAACTAATTTTGTTTTCATACCTCATTCTAGAAAATGATTAAGATGAATTATAATGTTATAAAATTTAAAATTAAGTTAATATTATTTATAACATCTAGTTTATAATATTATAATAATATACCGTTGTTTAGTGAAACTCGGTATTGCGTTCTACACACGCTATCGAGCAAGGTCATGATTGCGTGTAACGGAAGCCAAGCTAGTGTTGTGTGTAGTGAAAGATTCCTTTGCGTATAATATAAAAAAAATATTTTTCATAAAATATCTAGGTGTTACATTATTCATGTCAACTAGAAGTCTTTTGGCCAACTACTACTGAACATTATCGATATTAATGGTCTATGCATCCCCAAACTGGATTTCAAATCCATATCTCAAGGTGTATCAAAATCGTTCTATGAAATCTCCCTAGATATCCTTATAGAAATCAAGAGACATGTTCTAGATGAACTATCATGTCCCCAAAACCGTCTCTTCCCCACAATAGATGTATTGATAGATATCCGATCTAGTTTCCTGGGGTCATCACAAGTGTTCCTGAGATGATTCTCATTCTTAGATTCCACAAAGTCAATTATCTATTCTATACCAAGAATTTAATGAGAAAACTAAAAATATGTTGTTCTATTTATAAAATGGAAATGAATTTCTAAAACCACCACTACACTATAGGTATAAAGGTTCTAAGAAAAAATTTATATGATGGCCTTACAACAGTGTATGATTTCTCACTCCAACATTTGGAGAATAATTGTGCCCTCATCCAAGACATGAAAAAATTTATTACATCTTCTGCTTTATCCACACATAGATATACAATCAAAAATGTTAAAAACCCTAAAAAATACCAAGAACTAATAAAAATTTTAGTTATCCCAAATTTCTTCTTCTTGACAGAATTTATGTTGGTTTATGTTGAAATTCAAAACCAAAACAATGGTCAAATACCTTAAATGATCAATAGTGTACTACACACCATTTGGATTTCCTTTGATCCTCTCCTCAAGTGTGAATTCTATGGAGTTAAATTTATAAATACATTAATTGATCTCCAGTTAGGTAGAATGAATTATATTCAATGCTTGCTCAAAATAATCAAGAATATGTCACATTGGGTCTAATCATATGTAAACTAGGAATACACTATGATCCCATCGATAGATGTTTATCAAACACCCCCATCCACTATATAATCATTCCAACCAATAGTTTCCTTAACCCACCACTGATATCATGTCTCACAACATGCATGATAATGTATAAACATGGATCAACCATCTCACATCACCTAGTTACATTCAACTTGGTCCACATGATTGGGAACAACCATCAATATACTGATTATTCAAGTCACCCTACCCACAAGCATCACATCATGAAACCACAAGTCCTCATATGACCCATGATGTAACATCCCAAGTAAATAAAGAATAATACATATTTTATATTTATTAATATTTATGAATTAAATATTAATTTTACTTTAAAGGGGTTGTTATGATCGATAGCTTACCTAATACGCGACAACGTGTTTCTTTGAAATCTTACATTCCACACTAATAATATAATATTATTATTTTAAATGGTAGTAAAATCCTTGCCATGGTATTTTATGGAATGAAAAAAACTTACTATAATATGATTATACATGTTTTTTATATTTATTAACATTTATCCTAAAAAATCTAGAGGCTTAAAATGTGAATGAATCTAATTTTAAGCATAATTTACATTAAAAGGTCGATTTATGGCCATTAATGGAGAACCCTCATTAAATAAAATTTTGGTCACTTTAATATATTATATTTGACCAAATAAAATCCTTATTTATAATAGGGACATCAAAATTTACTTTGTGTAAATTTTGGTAATTTTTCTGATAAAGATCATTTTCTATTGAATAGTGAAAAATATTGCATTTTAATTCCAAACTATGAATTACTCTAATTGATTTATATGGTTATATTAACTTTTTGATAATTTTTAATGTTTAATTATAATATATGTTTACCAAATAATCCAATTTTGGTCATTTTAATTAATTTGACTTTGAAATTTGACATAAACAAGTGTCAATTTTTTTATAGTTATTGTTTCTTACAAACACACTTTTTATTATGACAGCAGGTATTGATTTTAAATTAATATCTTATAATTATATGTTTATAATTTTTAAAAATAGATTCTATATTTGGAATCACTATGTCTAAATTGTGTAAATAGGTAACTTTTATTTTTAGACATTTTAAATATTTATTTCAGTAAATATTTTATTTAAAGTTGTTAAAGGGTAAAATATGTAAATAAGGGTAACGAAATAATATTATAATAACATTAAATTACAATTAAACGTGTCCTAATACTATTTTATATCCATATCCTTCCATGAGAATCAATGGGATGATTTTGGGACCCCATGGAGCCACTTATGTGTGATAATGAACCTTTAGATTAATTAACTTAAATTAAAAGAAGAATTAACACAAACATATATCATTTAGTAATGCTTTTCTAATGGGGTTATATAAGATATCCATTAAAATATAAATTTTAATTGGAAAACTAAAAATATTTCCTACATCATGGTAATTTTTTTATAATTTTTAAACATCAAATTAATTAAATTATTTATGACACAATAATGATGCAGTGTTTACCTCATTAATAAATGATTTAAATAAAAAATATTATAATGATTACTAATATTGTCCAAATGATGTCAAAATTTTATTGGATTTTTTTATTTCCAATATTAGTGTTCTTATATTATACTTTAATGTGTTTTGGACCTTTTTAAACCAAATATATTTTTATTATAAAATAATGTTTTCACACTTTCCTAAAGATCCACTCCTCTCCCTTATAAAGGGAGACCACTTCTAACCAATTACTCACACTTCTCAATTCTTTTTTCTGGCCCAAAATCACCCCAATTAATCTCCCTACATCCCTATCCTCCTCCTAGATGCCTTAAATTAGGCAGAAGGCAATTAAAGAAGCCTTTTTTTTCAAACCAAAGGGAGTTACCCAAATTAAAGGTAAAGATTTCTCTTAAATTATTTTCTTTTATTTTAATTCTCCAACCCCTAAACTCTTTTTATTACATTTCCTTATAACAAAAACAGTATCCAAAACATACTAGTATGTTGTTATGTTAAGGATTAGAACTACACATACACACACCTACATCTAATGGGTGAAAAACATAATGTTTCTGTGGTTGGAAAACTAACTCCTCACAAAATGATGATTGTTCAAATATCTTCAACCACCTCTCATAGTGGCCATTATTATAGAAATTTATTTATATATTATATATATTATTTTTAATTTATTCTTATATATTTTTTCAATTATAGAAATACATTATGTTTTCCATAGTGGGTAAATACGATAATCTCATTAGAGGAATGCGGACTATCGCCCCCTCAAAGTGATATGACTCGTTAATGCCTTATGTGGGACATATAAATGATGGAGTTAATAATATTGTATATTATATTATACTATAATTATAATATAACAAAATATCATTATGTTTTTAATTCCATTAAAATAATATATAGAAATGGAAGTAGTGTTCATGCGTACATACGGCTTACCGTCCCCATGAACGGTGCATTTCATTTCATACCTCTAAATGTTATGTAAAATTATAAATACATGTATATACTAGATATATATGATATTTATGATATCTAAATTATTAATACCATTATAAAGATAATGTATATCTTACCACATGAACAAAATGTAATTATAAGTTGTTCGTTTTTTTCCCAAGTACCAAATATCGACAAATCGAACGTTTTTAACTTAAATGATTACATAATGTTTATAACATTATAATATGTAATAAAAAAGGAAGAATAATATTTAAAGAGGTTATTATGAATTTAGAAATTATCATTATTTTATTATTCAGGATATTAATGAATGAATGGGTCAAGTCGGATACAAAGTAAGGGATTTCTTATCTCACTTTAATTTTCTTGAGATTTCCATTGTTCACCACTTATTTATTTAATGTTGTTTACTGTGTACTTACATTTAATAAATATTATCATGATTATATTTATAATCATGGTATTCTGTAATCCATTTGGTGGATATTAGATTTTGTTCATAGGACTCGATTGATTACAACGTAGTATAGGTTTTCATCTCACTTTTTATTCCTATGAGATTCATGCTATATTTTTAATATTTTATTTTGTGTGGTGTATATATTTACCATGATTGTAATCATTGTGTAATATACTTTAATTTATGTGTATTTAAATATTAAATATTTGGTCCTTCTTTCATATGGTATATGTTTTGTATGTTACAAAATCGGTAAGGGAAGCTTTCACCGCCCTCTTTTAAAAGACTTCTTTTTGTTATATCTTTTAATTTACATCTTATTATGTTTGGATATGTTCTTATATATCCTTATTGATATAAATTTTATGTCAATGTGATGTGATACCCTTTTCTCTTTCATCAACTCATTTTCATAATTTTTTACGTTACACCATTATGCTGTCAAATTTTTACACGGGAACTATTTAACCCAATTTCAATTCTTTGGGTTCAACATGTACATCATGAATATGTCAACCTATGAATATGTGTGAATGTCATATGATTGTTTTACAATTAATATACACTTATATTGTGGATATTTATTTTTTCATACATAATTATGTGATTTATTTAACCATAATTTAAGGATACCATCTTCATAAGGGATTTCATCTCCATTTACATTTCCACTGATACTTCATTGTTTTTATGCACCAATTTACAATTATATGGTGTATATACTATACTTTGACATATTATATCATGAATCTGTTTATTCTCATGATATTATTAAGTTCTTATTAAATTTTATTCCTTAATTATTTGTATTCAAGCGTCTCTCTTTTTGTTTAAAAAAACTCTTTAAATAAAATATCATTTTAAATGTTTTAAATATTTATTATTCTAAATATTTATCATTAATGTTCATGTTTTCAAAATGGGTTTTAGGTTTTATTTATATGGAAATTAATTTTTTCAAATGATAATTCAATTAAAAGCTTCAATGTGGTATGTGACATTTTGATTCAAAAATAACTGTTTTAATGGTTTTGAAAGTGATTTGAAAAATTATTGTTTATTTAAATATCATGATTTGATATATTTGAAAGTGGAAATATTATCTTTCAATTATAATTGTGTTATGTGTTATCATTATGTTATGGTTATTGGGCATTATTTTAATATATGGGTGGTTCCGTGATAAAGCTAGGGTGGGTGAGCCCGAGATAGCTCTCCAATGCATTGGGTAACGTGACAGAGGTAAAGGTGATGTTTCTCCTAAGAGATTTATGAAATATAATTTGAAGATTATTCCATATGTAACTCCCTAAGTAGCTGTGATATCTATAATATAAGATTGATATGGATTCCATAAGTATCCTATGTGATTTATGATTTGTGTGTGTTATTCATAAATCTTATGATTTTGTTAGGTATATTATGATGGAAAAATACAGTTTCATTGATTTTTATTTATTAATGTGATAATGTTTTCCTTCCTTATTTTATAACCATTAATATGATTTTTATGTTCATCCGAAGTTCTTAAAATGGTTTCCACATGACTTAAAGATGAATAGGGTCAAGGATGGGATTAAGGAAAAGTCATGCTATCTAAAACATGGATCAAAACATGTTTCTTTTTAAGATTTTTTATTTTATGAAAACAATGGATACTGAGTAGTAGTGTCTACATGTAATATTCAAGTTTATATGTAACAGTTATGTCCTAATTCTCTAAAACTCAAAAACTTAAAATATCTTCAATGTAAATTATTCATTTAATTCAAGATTATGTAATGTTATAAGGTCAGGTCCTTATACATTACCACACACTGATTAATATTTAAAATAGTAGTGAATGGAACCAAAACATATTGTGTCTATATCACTTTGTAAAATTGGTGTACACACCATAACGACCTTGTTCTAGACACAAATCACACTATTTCAAGTCATGTATCAATAAAACCAATCTGCACATACTCTATGAGAGATTAGTTTTTAACACCCTTAGAGCACCCTTGGATATCCCATTCAAAATTGGGACCTAACAATTCGATGTTTTATTGAATGTCCTCTATTATCCTGATTTCATTTATATGATCAAAGCATAAACTACACAACTTCTGTCCAATAGGGATAGACATCTAAACAATCAAACCCATCCAATACAATCTCATTACTTGATCATCATAGGTACTACCACAAAAACCACAGCCACCACTGTCCCTATATCGGAAAACCCATGAACCTACAATATATTGGTCTCAAAAGGGGTGTAAAACTAATAGAATTTATTTTAAAAAATTCTAAAATTTAGGCCAACATCCCTTGATGGTTTTCCCTAACCAAACCAAAGGTAATATCATGACATTCCATGTAAATGATTTGGTCTTATAGGTCTACACCATGAAAAATACATCAAAACTAAAAACATGGCCACTAGTTCCATCCACATAGCTCAATAGCCTCCCAACAACAACCATAACTCATTTTAAGGTTACTATTAAATTAAAATCCAATGCTCTTATACAATTATTTAAATGAGGTAAAATTAAAGTGGTAATTAAATCAGCAACCTATAAGGGTTAAGTCCTGTAATGTAGGAATAACATAATGACCTTCCAAGTATCGGTCTTCTAGTATTTGATCCTATATGTGAATCCATGTATGGGAGTGATGCATTAATGGTAAAAATTTTATAATAATAGGATAATAAGTTGAAAATCATTGGGTATCCTTATATGGTAATACTAGGGTGAGGTTCAAATTACCAAAAAACTTACCATCACCCTTGTGTGTTATTTCAGCAACTGAGAGTCATACCTAATTCAAATGGATAATGAATGAATCTAAAATTTATTGGCATCTTATGTCATTTTTATATTGGCTTCCAATATCTAAGGTTGCTACAACAATGGGATAACCCATAATTATTTTATGTTACTAATTTTTTAAACTAAATTTAGTAAATGTAGGAAACTAATCTCTATAAAACTAGAAATAGGTCAGAAGAAACAATAAAAAGAAGCAAATTAATACGTAAGGAAAACAAACACATTCTCATTTAAAGAATCTACCAAGAAAAATCTAATGAATACCCATACTTAAGGGTTCATGATATTAAACCATTAAGAGAATTCATTTTAATTTTGTTAGTCGATGCTCATTTTTTACCACATTATAATAAGCTCAAATGTAAGGAATATCATGTACTAGTTATAATGGAAAACTATGTTAATATCTTTATTTAGCTGGGGTGATGAATCATTAAGAAAATTACTACAAAAAATCATTTTAACAGTTATTTATCAAAAAAAATTCATGATTGGGATCAGTTAATGAATACGTAAATTCAAATCTATAGAGGAAAACACCATTTAGTTTGTAATTGGAAACTTAATTGAATAAAATCACAAAATAATAAAGAACAAATGAATGTACAATGACTTTTATCATTTATGGGGATCCACTCAGTGAGACTCGACCATACATTTATTTGTCACCAACATAAGTTGTTTTTTACTATAAATAACTATCCCTATTTATCATAATAATAACCCACGGAGATAAATACCGAGGAATATAATGATAAAGGCGACATAAATTGATCTTTTCAATCCATCATTAGTTTTGTTTCCCATAGAACGATTCCCAATTTATGGAGTTCACAATCTATAAATTAGAATTATCATCCAATTTAAAGGAAATACATTTTCAATTAACTTAATCAATGATTTTTATACATTAAAATACCTCCAAGAGATTTACCACATAGGAAGAAGGTTCTAAACTCACCTACAAGGGCCATGTAATGAAAACATTGATTTATTCAAATGGGTTGTCATGCCTTTGCTTTATAGGAACTAGATGTCTAAAATTTGAATTTCATTACATTATTTAATGGATATCATTTTCTCTAAGAATTAAATTTCATCAAATATTGTGGTATATTTAGATGTATTATCTTTACCTAATTATAAATGTACATTCTTCTATATGACTTAATTCAAATTCAGGTAATTACATCAAGGTTTTTACCGCGTGTCTCAAAATATAAATAGTTTACATATGATGATTCAATTATATGTAGCACCATATCCAATTTATAAAGAACCATACTAATTATAAATTACATTCTAAAAAAATTAATCACAACTAATACCATTAATTCCCATGAAACCAATTTTTAATGGCTGAAAAACTTCATAATTGGTTAGTTAAGTCTCCTCCATCAATCTCTATTAAAAATAGTCATTAAGTTTGATGCTGACACATTAATAAACAATCATATAAAATAAACATACTAGGTCATGCTATCACATCTAAATAAATACAGAAATAATGAAAAGATACTTGGTGGGAAGAAAGTATAACCATATAAAAAATGATATCATCCAACACTGTATATAGATAATCTTTCTAAATAATGATGCAATCATGGTATACGTGTATGAATGATAATGACATGTGAGTCCTAAGTGTTGGAATGATTCATGTAGACACCTCACATTTTAACACATCATGCAAAGATATAAACCTCGTTAATCTATAAATCAATATCCATCAAATGTAAAATAGTCTCCCAGGGTGAACAAATTTTCAGTTGTAATAATGAATCATCATGTACAATGTCCCATTCCTTATAAACATGTTCTTTCAATCATGTGTTGGATTTTAGGATGAAGACATAATATATTTAACATTGGATGACAAAATCCATTTCACATATATCCCAAAAATATGTGTAGAAAATTAAAATGAATCATCTGATGAAACATTTTCACATCTAAAATGGAGTGCCACTAAAATGGTGCCATGATCTATTTAGTGAAAATTTTGCAAGTGCACATACATATTAACTATAGGCTTCTAACTAGTAGTGATGGTATCAAGGTAGTTTAGTGGAGAGACTATACACAATGGATTAGAAATACATATCGGGGAGAAAATATTTAAATTGGAATTATAGTGGAAGAGCCCCCACGGGGTGGCCCAGTTGGTTGGGTCGTTCACTTGGTTCCTCAGGGTCAGGGGTTCAATTCCCGCTGCTTTCAGGCTTCGGCCGAGGTAATTATGCGTCGTGAGATTTAGCGCCTTGATAGTGTAGGGTAGCGTGGGGAGGCCGGTTTTACTCACTTGGGCTGCAATTCTCATTCGAGCCCCAGGGCTTGGTACCCCTGCCGGAGGGAACGGTCTACGCCGGGAAGAGCATGAATTGTAATAGTGTGGGTGAGGTTTCTGTACAAAAATTAAAATAAAATAAAATAAAATAAAAAATAATAATAATAAAAATACCTTATCCCAAAAAAAATCTAAATAAATATCCTTTCGTGAAAAATATTGACCATAAATACAATGTTGTCGACAAAATTGACATACAACTATATAGTAGGTAAATCCTGAAAAAAAGAATTACTAAATTAAACACTCAAACTCAAAATGGAATATTGAATACCTAATCTATCATTAGTCCCAAACTCTTATGTCCAATCGTAGTCTATAATAATAAATAGTATAATCATTATTTAGTTCTTAAACTAGAACTATGAGATCGGTCTGGGGACCAATATGTGGCCTGTATAGTGAGTGAGACATACACATTAGGCCATCAAAAATGGTGTCTAATACAATGTAGTCTGTGTGTATAAAATAATTTATTTTATTAATAAAAGTAACCATTTTGGGATCAGGTTCCTCAAAAGACACCTAACTAACCTTACCTACTTCCGCCAAATTTGGAATGTCTCTAAAAATGACTTTTCATGTATATAAATACATATATCTATACTTTTATATGAATATATAAACATGAAATGGATAATATCTAGGGTATATAATAAAATATTTCACCTCATAATTATTATATAACATATTTCATAATTTAAATATGGGACACCGTGAATAATTATATCAGTTGAATTGATAAGGGATATCATACCCAATAGTCAAACAAATGATAATATATTAAGGATCTCATATTTTATTAAGCGTCATAAACCCACACATCTGAATAGGGGATATTGGAATCCAGGAATGAAACATCCAAACAATGACATGTGAAAGAAACATCCCACATCCAAATCAATGATGTGCAATATCATGTCCAACATCCATAACAATTTGTATGAAATTTCATGTACATCAACCCAAAATGATGTGAAATGCAATGTCCAACATCGTAGAAAAATGGGGTTTGACACAATATGTCTAACAACCCTCACAATGGTCTCATAGTAATCATCCATCATAATGGAATCCCACCTTCCCTATGATAACATAATCATGTCATTTAATATAGATAAACCTAGATACCGTTCGTGGAAAAGTTTACATTGATAAATACGATTCATTTTATTATTTAAATAAAGGAAATGAGAATAGAAATACCATAATCAATATAATTTATTTTATTTGTCCATTTCATTTAAAAATACATGAAGACCATGGGGAGAACATATGATTTAATACAACTCAATACATTGTTTGAATATTTTCATTTAATTAATAACAGAGAATTAATAAAGAGAACAGAGTATATAATACATTCAATATTAGAATAAAATTTAATTACTAAAATTGAATGATTTCTAATCATCAAGAATAATGTAAATCATCATGGAACAATTATTAATCCAAGCCATGTTTTTCATTATAAACATACACTAGAAAGGGAAATTCACAACACACCCATTGGGATGGTTTGGTAAAATGAAAAAAAATGATGATTATAAAAATTTCAATTTCAATCACCTTACATGGTGGTTTGAGATAAGGTTCTCAACCTAAAACCATATTATGGGGTTTGAGGATATCAATATCATGGTATATGTATTTAATTTATATTATTCAACTGTATTAAAGAAATAACCAAAATGAATTTAATGATACAGAAAAAATTATTTTATTAAGTATGAAACATTGATGTGAAAGAATATATACCACCTAACTCATGCATATGGTGATTCAATCATCCATTTGAAGGATTTAATTTGGGAACAAAGTAGAGAAAATTGGATGAATAGATAAATTATCTAAATGTTTTGAATATAATATTACATGGAAATAGAATCTGATATGGAATAGAAAATATATAAAATATGGAAGATTAATGATAAAATAAACAATGATGTTCTAACATGATTGATGGTCCTCAATTCGGAGTCTGGATGATGGATATACCATCATACCTATAGAATAGAGAGAGGTAGATCTCCCATGACTGGAGTGGGTATTGTGTGTGAATTTTAGAATTATGGATAGGTGGAAGATCAAATGAAGATGTGGGAAATCAGTAATTCCACACAATTTAATGATATGTATGTTTTTTTCAAACTTTTTTATTAACCATCGAGAATCTATTTATTAATACATTACAAACAGAAATCAACTTTCAATGGATGAAGTGCATGATTAAAAAAATAATATGACAAATATGTGGGCAACCTTGTACACCAAAACACAGTTTTAGGGTCTCCCTTATAGGGTAAATTTTTTTAATAAACAACACACCTATAAAAAACATGCTCCATGGATTGAGCCAAAAAGTTTTTAATTATTGTGAACTAACTGTGTGCCACTGTCTACCTCCCCCAAAATTGATTTTCTAGATACTAAAATATTCATAAATAATCTTATATATCGATACACCTTCTGAGACATAAACCAAACTCCAAAATAACACTTTTCCATGTTACCTTTTTATAATCACATTATGATTCTTGGTTTTTAAATTTTTACATCCCCCAAATGTAAATCTAAATATTATTGTAAAATTGAAATCAGTCAACAATATTTGACTTTATAGGGGTGATAATTATCTCAACATGACCTTCAATGATTGGATATTTCTATAAGAAATCCCATATTTTTTGGATAGTATGTCATTATCATGTGTATCTTAATGTTCAATACCCATTTAAGACTCACCAAAAATGTGTTCCTATAATTAGGGTCCTGAGAAGAAAAAATTAATAAAGGAGAACTATGGAGTTTATAAAGATAACTTTTATAGATATACATTAGAAGATGAATTTGAATATCGTCCCTTTTTTCTAGGATGTTTTTATACATTTTGAGATGATCCAATGTGACCTAAATATAAGTTTTTTTCTATGATTTTTATGTAAGTATAGTAAAATAGTCAAGTATATTGTGTTTCCATTTCTATAATGGTATAGTGAGGGGTTTCACTACACCCATAAAAAGTTATGCCTAAGATTTTACATGTTTCTATACCATGAATCATGAAACAAAATAAAAAATATCACACTATGTGTTAGAATCCTAGAAGTGATCCCATAGATCCCCATACACCTTTGTTATACTAGAGAATATATAAAAATCCCATCTACGACATCTATCTAATAATTTCATCTTCTGATAAAGTACAAATAGTACTCAAATTTCCTTTCCAAACATAATAACACCATCTAATCAAATTAATTATTTGAACATCGTATATTTCATGGCTGTAATGATCTTTTTAAAAACCCTTTATTTATATTTGATACTTATTTCCTTCGATATTAAATATTTTTGGAAAATTACTTATAAAAGGGATGATGTTTTATATTTCATAAATATTTTAATATAAAAATTTTCTAAATCAATGAATAATTTGTCTTTCTCTATCTTCATCATAGATATGACTCCATGATCTATCCCAATAAATGAAGACACACCTTTTTTTTCTTGTCAAGGTGCTAGTGAATTGTACAAATAAAGCCATTGAATAGTTCTAGAAATATCATTGTCTTACAATGAGCACTTTTTATGTGAATATATACTTCAATAATTTTAAATTCATATTTACTTCACATATTTCAATGTAATGATAGTGTCTCAATATCTCCCTTTAAAGCATTAAATCTATCATCTCAAGATCACGAATTTGATAGTTTTTCTAATGGGATTTTCATTGCCTTGATTCCTGGTAAACAAATCTATCAATTTTCAGAAGGATGCATTGTATTATTTCTCTAATAAAATAATTTATATAAAAAATAATTCCTTTCTTAATGTTATGGTCAATTATATTGAATTTATAAATATCTCATTTAGTTAATCAAAAAAATATTTAATATCCCTTGAAAATGTGAATTCATCCCCTTAATATTTCAACATGGTGTATAGGTTAGTTGATAAAGAATGAGATAAATATATAAGTCAACCTCATGATTAGATGGATATACATATTTTTTCTTAGGAAACATCAATAAAATCCCTATAAATGGATACATAATCAATTATAAGGATTAATTGTTCATTTATTTATTAAAATTCTAATAGAAATTTAATTAGGTTATCCACTAGAGGTGGTTCCAAATATGTATCATCGGTAATCAACATACAATGACCTCATTTGAGACCTCAACATATATTATTGTGATATCACATTCTAATATATTATTCTTCCACTTCTTCTGAGGTGGATTCCCATTAGATTGGGTAATCAACATTATTAGCTCCCAATCATTATTCAATTAATGAAATTTTTATTTATGTATATTTTCCCATACACTTGTGTCATTGTAGGACCATATCGCATCAATATTTTCAAACACCCAGTCAATTTTAATAGGCCTATTTGTTTTTTTTCCAACATTTATTCCATGATAGGGATCCCACCCATCCTTTATTATCATTTTCTCTATTATTTTAATCATATATATGGACCACTAATGTTTTATTTTTCTTCCATTCAATGGTATTATACCCCCAGAAAACCATATCAAATCTAAAAAAACAAATAATAATCTCTTAATAAGATGACAATATTTGAGACACTAATTCTTTCTAATTCATGGATTTTTTCCATGAAAAAATTGATCAACATTTCTTTTTGAGATGTGTCTATAATCAATATTATATATTTCTAACCTTGTAATTTAGCTTCAAATTTGATAATAGATTCCAAATCATTTTTTATTTGGTTTAATAATTTCTTTCCATTGTAATCCCATTAATCACGAGGAATTTCATTCTCTTGAAATTTTTTTTAAAGTATTTTTTCAGAATTCTTTCAATACCATTATATATATGGGTGTTTTGAGTTATATTTAATAAGTGATAATAATCTCACAATAGAGGATATATATCCATTATAACCTTCTTTTATTCAATGCATCTAAAAATAAGAAACAACTTTTCTAAATATTAGATCAATTTAAAATCTGCTAATGGGTTAGTGTTTCCATTGAAATATAAAGGTCGAAACCACATGAAGCGATCAAAAATTTTCAGAATATGATAATGTGAAACATGTTTTGACTTTAATATAATATTATAAACCATATCTCGAGTCACCTTCACCAACCAATTTATAATATAACTAGTTAGACCACCAAATCCAATGATTTTATCCGGAGGAAAATCTCTACAATGATTATGGCTATTGACAGGGTTTCTCCACTTTATAATAGTCATCATTTAGAATGTTTTAATATAAATAATTATTTCATCAATAATAAAATGAATTATAAATCATATTATATAACTCATATGATATTATTAGAAATTAATTTCATGTATCCCTGATATATTTCTGGAATATGCTAATGGTTTTTCATAGGGTTATGTTCTCTAAATGTGTTTTTCAAAATATAGATCTTCTATTAAACATTCTCCAATAGCAATAGTAAAAGCCCAACATCAATACCTCTTACAATGTGGTTATTTTATTTCATTATTGTAGAATTTATATATCAGATTACACAATATATAATAGTTTTATCATATTATGAGACTAGATACAGAAATTAACATTAAATCTCATTGAAAACATAAGATATATCATATCAAAATTTAAAAAAAAAAATCCTATTTCAAATTTTATATATGATACATAGTATACTTCATGGTTTCCTTGTGAAATGTGATAGAATAAATAAATGGGAATGACCCGACACTCAATAAGTTTTTTGTACAATGGAAGCTATTGTATTGTAAAAAAGTGAAACATAATATAGTATGAATAAATAAATTGAAAGATTTTATTAACGAGACTATTACATCTATGGATAATATAAAAATATATGTAATCATATAGACAAGAATAACTGATTTCATGGGATGTAATGAATAACGCCATAATTAAAAATATTATCATTAAGTCATTATATGAAGAAATTTTATGTATCATCAAGGACTTTTTCCAAGAGATATTATTTATGGTCAAATCCTCATTTAATGCCTTAGAACATAAAACATGTAAGGCATACCAAACCAATACTGGTTTTTATAATAATACTAAACTATGCATCAAGGATATATATAATTTCAATCTCTATGCTTCAATTAATAATTTCACGGAATTCATTATGTGAGAGATTTAATATCAATAAATTAGAAATAACCTTTACATTGTAATGAATAACATCATATTAGAATAACACTCACATGGGATGTTGATAAATTCCGCAAATAATTGAACAATGTGGATCTCTAGGTGAGTATACTACAAAAATTTAATAAATGATTGGATATTTATAATTTAAGACGAATAACCCTTATCAAATAAAAAATTTAAAGGATGTAGTTAAGGGTAAATTCATGATGTTGGGATAATAATTAGAAATAATCCATTTCTATTATTGGTAATGTGATCATGGGTAATCCAAGTCATTTTTCTTAGTAGTGTCAGGTGAGGTGTGAAATTAGGCCCACGAGTTTTCCACTGAGTGGTGGTCGAGTTAACAGAAAAAAACCTTTTTAAAGAGGGAACCTCATAACCAACTTGATCAACACTTTTGATTACCATATCATAGATACATAGTTTTATTCAAGATATATTATTTCCATAATATCATTGTTACATCATTATATACTATTTAAATTTAAATTTCTTTAGATTATTTATCATATTAATAGGTTATAGGTGCTCTTATCTATAAAGAGATCCTAATGATATTATTAAAATTATATTAAACATATATCATATGGTCTAGATACATCATAATCATGAGAAAAACATGATGACTGAAAATATAATGTTGGATGATTAGAATCATTCATAATTATTCTAAGGAATTTCACACATGGCTATCTCATGTAGAAGAGATTATGAGTACTGGCCCTCCAATAGGAAAAACAAAAGTATTAGGATTCATTATCTATTAACGTCACACCCAAATAATATTTTATCTTACAATTTATTTTATTCAATTGTTTTCATCACATCCTTAAATTTTATATTGGACCAATTTACAAATTATTAATAAATTTCTAATTTCATCATATGCGCATTATTAGTTCATATTTAGTATAAACCACATGAAAACCACGAAAATGTATTTTTAAATTAATAGGGCCAAGACACACGGTTAGTGCTTAGATTTTCTAACAATGTTTCCAACCTGTGCATAGTGGTCCAACCCCATCAGTAGTGGGTACATAGTTAGTGGAAGGTTCAGTAAAACTTATGGAAAAACTATGTGTTGGGTCTATGATATTAA
Organism: Viscum album; assembly: GCA_963277665.1. NCBI lineage: Eukaryota > Viridiplantae > Streptophyta > Magnoliopsida > Santalales > Viscaceae > Viscum > Viscum album. The sequence continues at coordinate 414,842,589 of OY728132.1, forward strand.
AATTTTATGTATTTACTAATTACACCTCACGTTCTCTTTTTACATCATGAAATACTCTTCCAATCATTCTCCTTGGAATGTGACCTAGTCAAAACCCCATATTCTGATCAAATCTCCACTAGTTCCCTCTCATGTACATCATTATTCTAAACGGTTTCTCATGATTTGGGTTCAGAAATTTGGGGTACCACCTCCTGCTCATTCCTCTTCCGGTTCCCTCTAAATTTTTAACCACACATTGAAGTGAATGCACCCTCTTTAACCCCAACATATATTGCGGTGTTTTCTATGGATATTATTTTATGATATGAGAAATTGGGATATATCTGGAAGGAAATTCTTGTGATTTTTTTTCAATTCAAGGAGTTCTACTTAATTTATGGTAGGTTCCCATTTTTTTGGGACATCAAATTATAGGATAGTTCCCAAAATCATTTTAATACGTTGTTTGTATTAAATCATAATAATAAATATTTTAAATCATTATACGTATATAAATTGAGATTGAATTTATTTTAACGTGAATTCAATGTTTATCCCCTCGATTGAAACATTAGTGAAAATAATATTTTATAATTTTTTAACAATGATTTTTTAGAAATGTTCTGTAAGACTTTATTAAAGAGTTTTAAATATTTTATGAATTTTTTTAAATAGGTTATATCTCTTATTTATCAAAATCTTATAGGATTTATTTTTTAATAAAATATCATTTTCTATAATAGCATTATGAACATGTACTCTATCACACACACACACACACACACACTCATATATATATATATACACCCACATGAGATTATGTGAGTTTTCTCCACGAGAGACATATATATTTATTTGAGTTTTTATGGGAAAAATGTTGTAAGGAAACCATTAGGTTTTTGATGTGATAATCAAGTATTAATATAAAAATAGGATTTAGAAGGATCACTAAAGTGATTTTAAATAGGCTAGTTGGAACCTTCGAATGGGAGGTTAAAATATTGAATTGAATATTAATATACATTCCATGGTATTTTATATGGGGTATAAATCTTAAATGATTGCGATGAATGTTTCTATATTCTCATGATTATTATTGATTTTGGTATTGTTTTGTTAATACATAAACTATTTAGTGATATTGTACTTTAATATAGTTTTTTATTATTTTTATTTAAATAATTTCATAGGATTATAATTTTAATTTTGTGGGATCCCTAGGTACATTATATAAACTATTTTAGTATCAAACTTTAATTAGTTTCCTTGAGATGGGGTATGCTTTCCTTGTGGGATTAGTCCACCCCAGTTAAGTCAAGTATGGTGACAGTTGGAGTTATGGTATATTTATTGATATCATGTTCCTATAATTTTTTAGTAGTTTTATTATGGTGTGTCAGTACGTCCCCCTGACTTCATAGTTTACAATTAGAGATCTAATTGTTTTATATATTTTATTATGCATTTCATTTGATCATGGGTTCTTTGTAAATTGTGTTATCACATGCCATCAGTTTTAAATTGTGGCCAATATGGTATATTTCGTACTTTATTGTGATAGTATTCTTTGATTATTTATCACCAATTTATTTCTCCCATATTTTACTCTCAATTAATCTTACACATTTATTTTTTCATTAGAGAAGTAGTATTCTAAAGCTGCTGAAAAATATTATTCGATAAATAATTTAAATTGGTGTTTTATTCATATGTGGATTGGTCCATCAAAAATATTTCAATGAGATAGTTTTGATTTAAATGAATAGAAAATGGTTGTTTTAAATGATCAATGAACCATATATTAAGTTATTTTTTCAATGATATGATAACCTATTTTAATTATTTTTTTTTCAAACAGAAAAAACATGATTTTTATTTACTAAATTTTAATTAGGTTGTGGTTTATTTAACATTAATATTGTTCCCTTTTCTATATATTTATCTTTTAAGTATATTATTTTGTTTATCTTATAATTTATCTATGATAATTGATAAGTTTTTTGTTTGGATTTATAGTCATAAAGTCATACAAAGGTATTATTATTATTAGTTTTATTTAGATTTCTATTTCACTGTAGGTAATTATGACATTAGCTTCTTTTATTTTCTTTTATTGGTGAAACATTATCTTTGTGGTGGTTTAAATGAGTCTTAGAGATAGTATTTGTATATTTAAAGTGGGGTTGAAATTGTGTTATTTGATTACTAAATATTTTTTTATTTGTTTTACAATGATTAATTAATTATATAAATTTCGTCATTTCTACTAGCATTTGTACCCCTGATATACAGAGTGCTCATTCCCATTTTCTACAATTTCAACCATCTCAATATTCAGAATATCTATTCCCACTTGAGTTATTTTCATTCCCTGGAACATATGAATATCCCAGGGATATAAAAATTTCTATGGGTGATGAATTAGTGTTCTTCCATTATCCATTCTTGTACCTTTAAATTAATTTTCTTGAATAGGTTATATTTATTAGTATACTCAATAATATTTATCACAACATATCCTAATGTGATTTTAATATCTAAATGAGATTAGTACATCTTATTTATAAGGATTACCATAAAAAAATACACAAGTGGGTTGTTAAGCCCCCAAAAACAGATTCAACACTATCAATCAAGTGATTATAACCCCAGAAAACTCCTATCTAATAAACATATAGTCCCACTATGATACTTCAATTCAACCATGTACTGGAAGATACAATTCTATTTTTAAAATAACAACAAAAAAAGAAATACATCATTTTTCATTTTAGATATCGTACTCTATGATAATAAGGATCAGTAGGTCTAGGAAAATATATCTCAATAACAAGATCATTGATGATCATTAGAATACATTCTAGATCTATAGTTATCTAGACCCCCTTTATCCACATCTAATACTCCAGAGTATCTCATTATGGGAATCCTATCATTATATTAACTATTATTCTACTCAACACTATATATATCAATACCACTGATGGTATTTCAATTTTCATAGGAGGTCTCAATTCATAAAATAATTACATTGAAACCTATAACATATTTTTATTAAAAAATATCATCATTAATATTATTTTGATGAAAATCATAGTCATTATTTAAATATCCAAATTATTGAAAATGTACAGTCTTAGGTAGGAGGATATTATTATTGAAGTCATTTAATATATTCAAAATTGAATCATGACTCCCATATATAGTTAAACTATTCGATTCAGCAATATGAGTCACCTACACCATTGAATTGGTTACATGGTTCACCATAGATATATTAAAACAATTTGCATTATCACATTAATATAATAAGTGGATCATATTGTCTACGTTGAAGAGTCACCGATGTGATTTTAATTACATCCCCAAAAAATGATTACAGATTCGACATTGTTTTCAAAACACTTACCATAATCCAGTAATTTCTAATATTCATTTAAACCCACTTTTATCCTCTTCTGGTGACTTATTACCCTTTTGACCACATTAATGCATCTCATTAATTTTATTGATAGTTCTCTATTATCCAATAACAATTTTAGTTGATTATTTTTAAAATTATCATATCAATCATAAATATTGATTTTCCATATTGTCCTGAACCTCCTCACACATGCTATTCCAACTATAGCTTCATAATAAGTTTTCTAGAGAACATTTAAGACCCAAAATCGTTATACAGACAAACATGAATACCATATCAATAAATACATACTATTACTTATGTTGAATCTATAAATATCATCCAAGAATCATTAACTAAACTAAAATCAAATTCCACCATTGAAAATAAATGTAATACAAATATTTCCACAAAAATATCCCTGTTTTAATTTATTAGAAATACCAATATTAAATATCAATATGTGTGATTCTATGGATTCTCTATTTCTACAACATAATTATAATAATTAAAAATCAAATTTATGGGACTAATCATATAATCATTTTTATGGGATAGATTCTTATAGTCTTCCCTTTTTTTGAGATAACGATGATAACACATTGTTCTCTTAGAAAAGAGCTATTAGTTACACTACAATAAGACTATGTGGTAAACCCCAATGTAATAAATAATGATATATGAAACCATGTTATTCTATAACATCCATTCACTACCATAAATGCAATATCATGTTCAGAAGATGCTTATTTCTCACATAGGAGAAACAAAAAAAATTTAAAACATGCATATCTCCAAAAACCATCCAAAATATTCATCTAAAAGTCATGTAACTCCCCATTTTTCTCTTTTTTTGATAACCAATACCTCTCTGAATAATTTCAAGAAATGAAATCATAAAAACGGGTTATAAATTTGATTCTAAAGTTTCATATCCATTTTTACTAGGCTATAAAAAATAGTGTAAATTAATATGAAAATAATTTGGTTGATTCCTTTCTCAATTTAACTCCCCCAGAAGGGGTGGACCCAATTCATTCTGTTCACAAATGTTGATAAAATCCAGGATAAATGATTTCTCTTTATTATCATTGTAGTGAAAACCTCGAAATTCTATTTTATTGTATAGTATGTATAACACTAAATACACTCCTTTAATTCCCTATATAATATCCCAGAAATAAATCATAATTGTTTACAATGAGGGACCTTTTTTTGTATAAATAATATTATTATTGAGAGACTAATCATAATGTTGGAAATTTTTTTCTTCCAATCTCTACATTAGAAATTATATTAGAACATCACCATTAAACTTCTTATATTGTGTATTATTTTCTTCCACCTCATTCATATAAATTTACAATCTTCCTCTTGTGGATAACTTCACATCATCATTCTTATAACCATGTGAATACACTTTATTTCAAATAGATACAATAATTTTTTCATCTTCCTCAAATTGTTTGTCCACTTAAAATTGATATGGGCCAATATATAGGAAATCATTATTGACATTATTAATGTTCTCAAAATCATTAGATGACATACTCAAGTTATTATTTTAATACATAATTCGTTATCATATTGTAGAAAAATTATCCTTCAAAACCATTCGTACTCACATTATTATATTGACCTTACAAACAATATCTATAATAAAAAAACACTATGGTAAGAATTTTTTTGAATATTTCTAAAGTAAATATGTGGTCATAGTATGTTTAATCTGATAGTTAGTCCTCATATGTTCACTAAGACTCCAACTTTGTACTTAAAACATTAATTGTAAAGACGTACTAAATAATCAAGTATGTGTTTTGTGTCTATTATTACCGTAATACCATCAAAAACATTAAAAATAAGATATTATATTTTTTCAATAATACTGACTTATTTGAAACTAATCATTATTTTCACTGAAAGGTTGTGATTTTATTGGATCACCTATTTATTTATTTTTTGGGAATAATTCATATAATTCACCTTAGTCCAATCCTATCCTGATATAATATTATTACATACATTAATAGATTTATTTATAATTGATAAAATTTAGATTTTACATTATCACTTGTAATCCTAGCCTTATATTATATGGAGGGATCTCCTTTTCTTTGAAATGAATTTTTAATAATTATATAGATTTTTAAAATTAATGTTGAAATATGTAACATATAGATTGTGATTCATTCAACTATTCCCATTTTATGATCATAGTTTATTTCAATATCACACACCATCTTCTTAAACTTACTATACGTTAACATATACTAGTACATCTAAATAATACTAGATTCTTCCATATTTATTAGTTCCTACATATTTTTTTCCACTATATTATTATTTTTCTGGAGTTTTTTCTTCTCCATAAAGAGGTATTATATCTAGACCATGAAAAATTCGAATTTTTATATTCTTTTTATACTCAATTTTTTTCATTACTAATCAATCACTAGTAATTCCTGATAAATCATATCATTTTCTTATATGATGAAATTAACCAATACCCTCATTAAAATAACAAATGGATTATTAATCTTGTTTTTTTCTCAATAAATTACTCTATTATCTTCTAAATTACATATTATTATTCTTCTTCTTCTCAACCATTTGTTTTGTGAAATTTATCATCTTATGATTCTGATTTGTAATTGTCAACATTCTTTGTAGGAATTTTTTTACAAAACATTATAGACACAACATAGTTAATACTCATATGTGGTTTTTAGTATTTACGTTACCCTTACACTTTTGGGATATTTTTGATATAGGAGAAAATGTGTATTGAAGTCTCATCATCCTCATCACTATCTAAATCACATGATTAGTCAATATAATTTTTATTATGTTAAAATTTTATCATTACAAAAAAACAAATATGAAAATTTTTATTCTTCTTGAATGCTGTAATATTAGTTATATCAAAAGGAATAATAATATTATTTAGTTAATAAAGATAAAATTCCATTATTTATACATAGGAGGAATTTATTTAATCAAATTGATCCTAAAAATTTATTATAAACTTTTAAACAATGTTGAAATATTTATGTTATTTAAAAATATGTCATCTGTTTCATATAATCTCATTTACTCATTTTAAGTATTAATTGATAGTATATGTAACACCCCAGGTAAATAAAGAATATGAAATTTGTATATTTATCCCTATTTGTGAAAAAAATATTAATATTACTTTAAAGGGAACTCTATGCTAGATGGCGTACCCAATACGCGACAACGAGTTCCTTTGAAATCTTATATTGCACTATAATAATATTATTTTAAATGGTAGTTAACGCCTAGCCGTTGTAATGGAGGGAATGAAGAGAACGAACTACCAAATGATTATATATGTTTTTCAAATATTCATACTTTGTACAATAAATGTTAGAGGATTAAAAATGTGAATGAATTCAATTTTAAGCGTAAACATTCTAATACTCTTTAGAAGGTCGATTAACCGCCTTTTGATGGCGAACCTCTTTTAAATCCACTTTTTGACAATTTTATGTGTTATATTTGACAAAATAAAATTCTTCTTTAGAATCGAGACAACAAAATTTACTTTGTGTAATGTTTTTGTATCATTCCGATAAAGTTCATTTTTTTAATGAATAGTGAAAAATGTTGTATTTTAATTCAAAAAATCTTTTTAATGTAATTTATTTAAATTATTAGATTGTCTTTTGAATTTTTTTTAAAGTAAAATTAGAGTATATTTTTACCATTTAATACAATAGTGGTCGTTGGAATCAATTTCACCTTGATATTGGACTTAAACTAGTGTCAAGCATTTGATACTTATTTTTTCATAAAAACACGCTATTTGCTCTGACAGCGGAAATTAATTATTAAATTAATTAATTCAACTTATATGTTTTTAATTTTTTAAAATAGACATGATTTTTGAATTTGGAATATCATATTATGCTTAGGGTGAATTTTTGGTATTTTTCTGAAAAACTGCAATTTTTGATGAATAGTGAAACCACAAAGTGGTACTTATAAAAACTAATTTTCCGTTTAAATGAAATTTTGCCACATTTTTGTTTTGAATTTCAAAAATCCTACATACATGGTTTTCATTAAGAATAAAAATGTGGGTCAATGGGATTAAAATAATTTTTTGGTGAATAGTAACTTATTATGTTTTTAATCGCGATTAGAGGTAATTAGTGTAGTTTAAGGTAAGAATAATTTTTTAATAAACTGAAATGACTTAGACACATGTCCTACCCTCATTGGATGAGTCATGGCCGACCCATACAAACCATGGGTCAACTTGGGGACCCCATGGAGCCACTTTGGTTGGAAAATGACATAAATACCTTTTTATTTAATGTTAAAATTAAAATGTCTCAAACATGAGTTGTTTAACTAAAACAATTTTTACATGGTGTTATACAAGTCATATTTTGGACTATAAATATTCATTGATAAGCTAAAAATATTTCCTACATCATAGTATTTTTTTAAAATTTTTAGACATTACATAAATTAAATAATTTATGACATAATGATGATGCAACGATGACCTCATTATTTAACGATTTAAATAAAATTGAAAGATAATGTAAAATCTAAGACCTACACATGTCCAAAACCTATTGGATGGGAGGATTTATAACCCTTATCATCTTATCCTCGAAACACATCAATGTGGGACCATTAAAATCCGAATCTCATTCTAAAATAAAGTAACATTTCTTTACTATCGAAGAGTGCCTCTCCTCTCCTCTTATAAAAGGACCCCTCCTCTACCTCCTTACCCACACATCCAAAGACATTGGATCAAAAAAACCCTGCCCATTTTGTCTCTCCACATCTCTTTATTACTCTTAGAAGCCTCAATTTGGTCATAAGTCTTCCCAAGGAAAGCTTTGAGCTCAAACCAAAGGGAGTTACCTGATTTTAAGGTAATGTCTTCACTTGAGTCCTTTTGTTTTATTTTGCTTCTCCACCACCTCTAAACTCTTTTTATTCCATTATTTTTTAACAACACCAGTATATTAAATATACTAGGATGTTTTTATTTTTTTTATTTGAGCTACACTTATACACTCCTTCATCTAATGGTTAAAGAACATACTGTTTCTGTGGATGGCGAATTACTACCTCACGAGACGATGATTGTTCAATCTTCTCATAACACCTTTTATGGTGGCCATTAAGATGTCACTATATTTATATATGATATATAATATTTTTATGTTTTACTTAAGCTTATGTATTTTTCTTTTTTTGCATACCTTTATGGTTTCTATTGTGGGTAATACACGATAATTTCATTTTAGTAAGTGTGGACTACCGCCCCCTCAATGTGATTTGATTCGTTAATACAATATGTGGTATGTATAAAGGATATATTTAATGATATTATATATGATACCATACTTGTATTAAAATACTATTATGTATCATTATGTTTTAATTCCATTAATTATGAAATAGAAATGTAAGTAGCGTTCATGCGTACGTATGGCTTACCGTCTCCATGAACGGTGAATTTCATTTCTTAACACTAAATGTTATGTAATATGATAAATTCATGAATATACTGGATATATATGATATATATGATATCTAGATCATGAATACAATTATGTATATAATGGATATTTTACCACATGAACAACTTGTAATTATAAAGAGTTTATTTTTGACTTATGTACCAATGATCGTTAAAACGACCGTTATTAGATTAAATAATAACATAGTGTTAATGACATGGTAATAAGTGATATAAAAGGAATAATGAACACTAAAAAGGTTCTTAAGGAATTATAAATTTACTCATGTTTATTATTCAGGAGATTAAATAATGGTCGAGTCAAGTCGGACCCGAGGTAAGGGATCATACTCCTCTCTTTCTTTTTATGTACACTCTTTTATGTCATTCATTTTAAGCTCATCTTTCTTATGATTGGGGTGTTCTTTTATATTCATCCTACTATACATCCTGTTTCCATATGATGAGAGACCCTATTTTCTCTCATCAATCCATTTTGGAAGTTTTGAGTGGCGTCGTTAGGCTGCCGAATTTTCGTAAGAGATCTGACCTCTCTCTTTCTTTTTAAGTACTCTCCTTTATGACACCTCTTTTAAGCTCTTCTTTGTTATGATGAGGGATGTTATTTTATATTCCTATTTATGTACAGTTTATTTTAATATGATGAGAGACCCTATTTGATCTCATCAATCCATTTTTGGATGTTTTAAGTGGCGTCGTTAGACTGTCGAGTTTTCGTAAGGGATATTTCATCCCACTTTTATTCCCGTGGGATTTTAGATACATTTTCCACAATTTCCTTTGAGTGGTTTATGTAATGCCCATTATATTACTCATTGTGTAATATACTTTCATTTATGTGTATTTACATCAATGTTGTATTGTCTTTCTTTCATAGGGTGTATGTTTCAAAAGTTACCCAAGTCGGTAAGGGAACCATTCACCCTCCTCTTTTTAAAAGACTTCTTTTGTTATGTCTTTTAATTCACATAATATTATGTTGGGATAAGTTCTTCTATATCCTTATTGATGTAAATTTTATGATCAAGTGATGAGATACCCTTTTTATCTCTCATCAACTCTTTTTCTGAATTTTGAAGTGACGCCGTTAGGCTGCCGAATTTTTTCATGGGAACTTCTTAACCCAATTTTGATTCCTTGGGATAAACTTTTAATCCTTGAATATGTCATTATATGAATATGTGTGAATGTCCTCTGATTGTTTTACACTTAATATCCACTTATATTTTGTGTATTCTTTTGGCACACATATTTATGTAATTGATTTATCCTTAATCTAAGGATACCGTCTTTGTATGGGACTTCGTCTCAATCTCCATTCATCGAGGCATATTTTTGTTTTATACACAACCTTCTTTTATATGGTGTATAAACCCATATTAATTTTACGTTTATCCAAAAGGAATATTATTTATATGAAGCGTTTTACTAAACGACAAAATGGAATGTTTCTGTCGTACGTATGTGGTGACAATGACTTCTCCGCCGCCGTGACCATTATTTGAGTTTCAGCTTCCTCTACAAGCCATACCTTTTTTTTAAAGAATAATAAATACCATGTTTTACTTTTCTTTTATTTTGGTATTGAAAATGGTTTTCATAATTTTTTTATATCAATGTTTTGTATTGATATCTTGTGATTGAAATGTGAAAATGTTATGTTTCCTTTATGCATGTTTTTTGTGATATGATTATTTTATGGTTCTTGGGCATTATTATGAAGAGGGGTGGTTCCGTGAAAAACTAAGGGCGGGTGAGCCCAATATAGCTCTCCAATTCATTGGGTAACGTGAAGGATTGAAACATTGAGGTTTCTCCAAAAAGATTTAGGGAATATACTATTGTGGGTATTCCAAAAGTAACCAAGAGGGTTACTCCCTACGTAAGAATGTTATGAATGCCTCAAGTTACCTTTATGTCATATGATTTCTATGATTTATTCATTTTTTGATGAGTTTTGTTAATTTGATTATGTTTTATGGGTGAAGTATGATTTCATTCTTATGTATATATGAACTCATGTTTCTTTTCCATATTTTTATATCCCTTACTGAGATTTTTATGCTCATCCCAAGTTTTTTTGAAGTGTTTTTCACAGGTCAAGGGAAAGGTACATGATATGATGATAGTGTCAAGGAAGTGTCAAGAAATAATCCATGATTTATTTTTAAATCTCTTTCCATTGATGGAAAAATGAATACTATCTTTTTTGTAACCACTTTGTTTAAATGTGGAATATAATGCATGTTTTATGATCTAATTCTCTAAAACTCTAAACCTGAAAAGATCCTCAATGTTTAATCTTGTAAAAACTCAAGAGTAAGTGAGGTTTAAGGCTGGGGCCTTATAGTTGGTATAAAAGGTCGGTTTAGATAACGTTAGAGGTTAGGGTATTCTCTAGGCATAAGTGACATTACCATAATGGTTAGGATTTGAGAAAGAGTCCTAGTTTTAGATAATGTGAATGAGTAAGTATATCTTAGTGTTTATCTTCCTCATTAGTACATGATGGTTTTGTTGATATAATCACACTGACATATCTATTTTTAGTGAATAGATGGATCTAGCAGGCACTAAAGTGACAATAGGTTTGAAGGAAACTGTGGTGGTTCTCCGATAAAGAGACTGGATGAAATGGGGGATTCAATGAGGAAACTCATGGTTGTTCTAAACCAACTATCAAGAAGTCATGATCAACCACTTGTACCTTGGTATGTTCTGTAATTAATCATGTATGAGATGACCAATCGATGTGGAAGTTCAGGTAATAATTATAAAGGTAACCATTAGTGTTTATATGATCCTTAATTTTGAGGTAATTATGGGTTATTATATGATGGAAAATGAAAGGAATGAGATAAACTTGTGGATAAAATATGTTGTGATTATTTTTGAAGATTCTATCTCATTTTGGGGAATGTTTTAAATATTATATAGTTTTGGAAAAAGGACAACACGCAGACCGTGTGACAACCCGTCGCATCAGACAAAGCTACGGGAATCAAACCCAAAACCAAAGTGCGACTGGTATTTATTACCTACCACTGGACTACGTGAAGTCCCTGGTTAGTTTGACTAATTCTTTTTAGTTAAATGATTTTAGGAATCATGAGTAAGTTTATTTTGGGTTATCTATGGAAATTATTAACCTATCATTGAGGATATGTGATTAGTTTAATTACTTTTCAATATGAGAATTTTAGAGCAACTGATGTTATTTGGAGGTAAATGTTAATTTGTACCTTGGAAGACTATGTGACTAAATCCTAAAAATATTTGGTTTTCAATCTTCATTTGGTTTACATTGAATAATTTAATGGACAGATTGTTTATCGAATGGTCCTCATTGAACATTGGGTTTTGTTGGAAAAATTTTGGAGATTAAGAAAATATTTTCTTTTTATAAAGAGTTATCATTTTCAGGATTATCTGATCTTGTACTAACCATTTTGGTTTTGGTTATGGATAACGTCTAAATACATGGGAAGTATATAGTTCTCTTTTTTGGATTAGGTGATTCTCTAGAAGTTGATTATAGTGATCAAGTCTTCTTAAATACTCGTATTTTGGAGAAAATATGAGTTTGTGTAAGCAATCTAATTAAAGTTGAAATTAAACATGATAAGTAATTATGTTTCCTTATGAATAAATTCCTCAATAAAAATTAACATAAAAGAAAAATGTTGTCTGTTAACTTTTCCTACAGGGGAATCGAATACCGTTTAACCCATCACAAGTTTGTGATTTTCTTATGTTTATCTTTCTCCTAGACATGTTTACTATCACTCTCCATCAGAACATGACCCTTTGTTTTTTCCACCATGTCCATATTTTCATACATGGAATCCTATTATGTGTTATCTCTGGTGACTTTTGTGCTTCCCTTTATTTCTTTTAATGTGATAGTTTAATTTACTACTTTTCTGATGTGGGACATTCAATGGAGTTTTGAAGCCCAATTATGAAATTGCGAGGATGCAATTCCTAAAAGGGGGGAAGGATGTAACACCCCAGGTAAATAAAGAATATGAATTTTTTATATTTATACCTATTTTTGAAAAAAAAATATTAATATTACTTTAAAGGGAACTCTATGCTCGATGGCGTACCCAATACGCGACAATGAGTTCCTTTGAAATCGTAGGTTGCACAATAATAATATTATTTTAAATGGTAGTTAACGCCTAGCCATTGTAATGGAGGGAATGAATAGAACTAACTACAAAATGATTATATATGTTTGTAAAATATTTTTACTTTTTACAATAAATGTTAGAGGATTAAAAATGTGAATGAATTCAATTTTAACCGTTAACATTCTAATACTCATTAGAAGGTCGATTAACCACCATTTGATGGAAAACCTCTTTTAAATCCACTTTTTAACAATTTTATTTTTTATATTTGACAAAATAAAATTCTTCTTTAGAATCGAGACATCAAAATCTACTTTGTGTAAATTTTTGGTATCAATCCCATAAAGTTCATTTTTTAATGAATAGTGAAAAGTGTTGTATTTTAATTCAAAAAAATTATTAATCTAATTTTTTTATATTATTATATTATCTTTTTAATTGTTTTAAATGTAAAATTATAATATTTTTACCATTTAATCCAATAGTGGTCGTTGGAATCAATTTCACCTTGAAAATTGGACATAAACTAGTGTCAATCTTTTGATACTTATTGTTTCATAAAAACACGATATTTGCTCTGACAACAGGAATTAATTATTAAATTAATTAATGCACCTTATATATTTTGAATTTTTTAAAATAGAAATAAATTTTGTATTCGGAATATCAAATATATCTGAGGGTGAAATTTTGTTATTTTTCTGAAAAACATCAATTTTTGATGAATAGTGAAACCACTATGTAGTACTTAAAAAAACTAATTTTCCATTTAAATGAAAATTTTCCACCTTTGTGTTTTGAATTTAAAAAATCTGACATACATGGTTTTCATTATGATGTAAAATGTGGTTCAATGTGATTAAAATAATTTTTTGGTGAATAGTAACTTATTAGGTTTTTATTCGCGATTAGAGATAATTAGTGTAGTTTAAGGTAAGAATAATGTTTTAATAAAATTAAATGACCTAGACACATGTCCTACCCCCATTTGATGAGTAATTTCTGACCAAGATAATCCATTGGTCAACTTGGGGACCCCATGGATCCACTTTGGTTGGAAAATGACATAAATACCTTTTTATTTAATGTTAAAATTAAAATGTCACAAACATGAGTTGTTTAACTAAAACAATTTTTACATGGGGTTATACAAGTCATATTTTGGACTATAAATAGTCATTGGAAATAAAAAAAGATTTACTACATCATATTATTTTTTCATATAATTTTTAGTCATTAAATAAATTAAATTATTTATGACATAATGATGATGCAGTGATAACCTCATTATTTAACGATTTAAAGAAAATGTAAAGATAATGTAACATCTATGACCTACACATGTCCAAAACCTATTGGATGGGTGGAATTCGAACCCTTATCACCTTACCCATGAAACAGATCAATGTGGGACCATTAAAATCCGAAACTCATTCTAAAATAAAATAACATTTCTTTACTTTCCATGAGTGCCCCTCCTCTCCTCTTATAAAAGGCCCCCACCTCTACCTCCTTACCCACACTTCCAAAGCCTTTGGCTTGGCAAAACCCTGCCCATTTTGTCTCTCCACATCTCTCTATAACTCTTAGAAGCCTCACATTGGTCAGAAGACTTCCTAATGAAGACTTTGAGCTCAAACCAAAGGGAGTTACCCGATTTTAAGGTAATGTCTTCACTTGAGTCCTTTTGTTTTATTTTGATTCTCCACCCCCGTAAACTCTTTTTATTCCTTTATTTTGTAAGTACAATAGTATCTTCAATATACTAGGATGTTGTTATGTTAAGTATTTGAGCTAAACTTACACACACCATTATCTAATTGTTAAAGAACATACTGTTTCTGTGGATGGTGAATTACTACCTCACGAAATGATGATTGTTCAATCTTCTCTTAACACCATTCATGGTGGCCATTAAGGTGTCACTATATTTATATATGATATATAATATGTTTATGTTTTACATAAGCTTTTGTATTTTTCTTTTGTGGCATACCTTTATGGTTTCAATTGTGGGTAAAACACGATAATTTCATTTTAGGAAGTGCGGACTACCGCCCCCTCAAAGTGATTTTATTCGTTAATACCATATGTGGTTCATATAAAGGATATATTTAATGATATTATATATTATACCATACTGGAATTAAAATACTATTATGTATCATTATGTTTTAATTCCATTAAATATGAAATAGATATGGATGTAGCGTTCATGCGTACGTACGGCTTACCCTCTCCATGAACGGTGCATTTCATTTCTTAACTCTAAATGTTATGTAATATCATAAATGCATGAATATAATGGATATATATGATATATATGATATCTAAATCATGAATACAATTATGGATATAATGGATATTTTACCACATGAATAACTTGTAATTATAAAGAGTTTATTTTTGACTCAATTACCAATGATCATTAAAACGATAGTTACTAGCATAAATAATAACATAGTGTTAATGACAGGGTAATAAGTGATATAAAAGGAATAATGAACCTGAAAAATGTTCTTAAGGAAGTAGGAATTAACTCCAGTTTATTATTCAGGAGATTAAAGAACGATCGAGTCTAGTCGGACCCGAGGTAAGGGATCCTACACCTCTCTTTCTTTTTAAGTACACTCTTTTATGTCATTCCTTTTAAGAACATCATTCTTATGATTGAGATGTTCATTTATATTATTCCTACTATAATTATTGTTTTCATATGATGAGAGGCCCTATTTTCTCTCATAAATCCATTTTGGATGTTTTGAGTGGCGCCGTTAGGCTGCCGAATTTTCGTAGGAGATCTAACCTCTCTCTTTATTTTTAAGTACTCTCCTTTATGATACATCTTTCAAGCTCCTCTTTGTTATGATGGGGGATGTTATTTTATATTAATAATTATTTAAATTTTATTTTAATATGATGAGAGACCCTATTTTATCTCATCAATCCATTTTTGGAAGTATTAAGTTGTGCTGTTAGGCTGTCGAGTTTTCTTTAGGGATATTTCATCTCACTTTTATTCTTGTGGGATTTATGCTACATTTGCCACAATTTCATTTGAGTGGTTTATGCACTGCCCATTATGTCACGACCCGTCCTCGGAGCCCGTTCCGTGACTACCCCAAACCCGCCTTTCATAGGCCAGGGGATGGCGACTAGCACCAAAGGCATAAATCCCAATAACTAGGAAGGCGTTGCCTTTATAAAAGTAACAAAACACCACAGAGTGCAAGCAGAAGTAAACACTAAGTAAACTGGGTACAACAGAAGTGCTGAAAGTAAAGGGGGCCAGAAATACAAGCCCAACTGTAAAGTACAAGAAAAAGACAAAACGGCAGGAAGGTGTCAAGCTGCTCCTGGATCATCCTCTGGAGTCCCTACCTGAAGGGTAGGTACAGATGGCCACCTCAGCTTCGGGTACCGTCTCGTCGTAACGTCCACCTCCGGGTACCGTCTCGTCGTCACGTCCACCTCCGGGTATCACCTCGTCGTGAGGTCCACCTCCGGGTACCGTCTCCCTCACCAAGCCTCAGCCTCAACCAGCGCTGTCCGTCGTCTGCAACCAACACAACGAAGTGCGGGCATAGCCCGTGCAGGGGTGAGTATAAGCTACTCAGTAGGGACCCCGAGACCCCCAAAGGTCTCCTAAAATCCACAAAGGATCAACCATAGATGTATAATGAAATCACGTAGTAACATCTGACACAGCTTAGGTATATTCCCATACATATACCTAAGTCATCCATTCCCGTTCGGCTCCAACGTCCGAGCCCAAGAACAACCCAGTCCACACAGGAAAGAAAACATATACCCACACAGGATAGCACAACACAATCCACAAAGGAGAGTAAACAGTAAATCCACACAGGATAGTTCAACACAATCCACGAAGGAGAGTAAATAGTAAATCCACACAGGAAAACTGAACAGATAACTCTCATAGGTATATCCCCATACATATACCGAAATTATCAGTCAACCCATCTCAATCAAGAGGAATCACAAGGATCAATGACTCAGCTCAAACCAGGATTTTCATTATCGAAACCGTAACTGCTGAAGAGCTCCATCTCTGGAGTGTACAGTGGTCCTGTCACAACTCCGAGGTACTGCTCACTAACCTAAGACTGCTGTAGTACTCCACCTATCGAGTATTGTGGGCCAGCCGCTACAACCAAGCGCTCCCATGTGCCGCTACAACCAAGCGCAGCACTGTCGTGGGTCTGCCGCTACAACCAAGCGCTCCCCTGTTCCGCTACAACCAAGCGCACATCTGTTGTGGGTCTGCCGCTACAACCAAGAGCTCCCCTGTGCCGCTACAACCAAGCGCACCTCTGTCGTGGGTCTGCCGCTACAACCAAGCGCTCCCCTATGCAGCTACAGCCAAGCGCATCTCTGTCGTGGGTCTCCCGCTATAACCAAGCGCTCCCCTGTGCCGCTGCAACCAAGCGCACCTCTGTCGTGGGTCTGTCGCTATAACCAAGCGCTCCCCTGTCCCACTACAACCATGCACACCTCTGTCGTGGGTCTGCCGCTACAACCAAGCGCTCCCATGTGCCGCTACAACCAAGCGCATCTCTGTCGTGGGTCTGCCGCTACAACCAAGCGGTCCCATGTGCCGCGACAACCAAGCGCTCCCATGTGCCGCTACAACCAAGCGCACCTCTATAACACACCGAGTCGTTCGATCAGCAGTCGTCGGGTCTCAGTCAGCTACACGGTCTTCGTGCTCCGCCCGCTCGTCTCCGAGAGGGTCCGCTACACGAGCTACTGGTCGATACTCCAAGTATCACAAAGTCCCACAAGGATGTATCTCAAAGGACCACCTCGTCATAGGTGTCTCAACGAAACAGACGGCGCGTCAATCGGATGCCCGGTCTGTGAGTAATTAGCCTTTTCGTACTAGGGGCCCGGTTGGTTTCGTGTGCGAACCAATCCGGCCGTAACTCAACTATACACCGAACACTCACAGGGTATAATAATAGGGACCATTTTTCAACGTGATCACCAATTCCACTGACGGTTCGTCAAACAGACGTCTGGTCTGAAAGATATCAGCTTTTCCGTTCTAGGGGCCCGGTTGGATTTCTGTGCGATCCAACCCGGCCACTATCCATATGCATCCAAAACTCGGGTGGAGGATACCAAAAGTTCCTTCTCATCAAGAGGAAAGCAACGAGACAGACGGCGCGTCAATCGGACGCCCGGTCTGTGAGTTATTAGCTTTTTTCGTTCCAGGAGCCCGGTTGGATTCGTGAGCGAACCAACCAGACCGCACTCCGACAGCATCCCAACCTCGAGCGGAGTAAGCCAAAAGATCCGTCTCACTTAGAGAAATTCAACAAAGCTAACGGCACGCCAATCGGACGTCCGTAGCTCAAGATATGAGCATTTCCGCTCCGAGGGCCCGGTTGGTTTCGTGTACGAACCAACCCGGCCGAACCCAAAGTATTCGGAAACCTTGAGTGCGATATACCGAAACGTCCGTCTCGATCCAAGGGTCGCGTTGCCGTAGATGGCTCGTCAAACGGAGGCTTGTAGCTCAAGTTACGGGCATTTACCGAAAGCAGTCCGAAAAACGGGGGGGTCCGGGTCCGGGCCGACACGGCCCGACCCGGGTCCGACCCGGTTGGCTCGGCCCGGCTTGGCTCGGCCGAGCGGCCGACACGGGGGGAACTGCCGCCCCGCGTGACAACCCCGCGGCACCAGCGTGACAACCCCGCGGCACCCGCGGGGTGCCGCCCTGGACACCCGCGGGGCGCCGCGTGACAACCCCGCGGCACCCGCGGGGTGCCGCCCTGGACACCCGCGGGGCGCGGCGTGACAACGTCGCGGCACCCGCGGGGTGTCGCCCTGGACACCCTCGGGGTGTCGCGTGACAACCCCGCGGCACCCGCGGGGTGTCGCCCTGGACACCGGCGGGGCGCCACGTGACAACCCCGCGGCACTCGCGGGGTGTCGCCCTGGACGCCCAGGCGCGCCAGACCCGCGCGGCCGCGGGTCCACGGGCGCCGCCGCCTCCAGCCGCCGCCGCTGCCGCGCCAGCGGCCCGCACCGCCGCCGGCTTCTGCGGGCCACCGGAGTCGCTCCGGTGGCCCGTTTTCCTCCCCGTCCGTGCCGTTGCTCCTCCTGGGACTCGTCCTTCACTGCGGAAACATCAAACATCCGTTGCGGCACGTTCCGTCGTTTACCGTCAAATCCTCACAAAACGAAGAACGGCGAAGGGTCGTCGGGCCGTGTTCGTTTGGCCCGCACACTCCGCGTTAGAGATAATCAACGGGAGAAAATAAAATGTTCAACACATGAACCAACAATCTTAATAAAATAAAATTGTTTCTTTGATTTCGGTTATTTAATTTTTAAAGAATGTTCACGGGAATATAAGGAGGGGTATTTCCAAAATATAAAATCCCTACCTTGCTGGACGTCGCGCGTGACCGTTCTTCGTGGAATTTCACGTCGCAGAAGGTGGAGATCGTCGCGTCGTCGCGGAAGGGCGTCGCGTCGTCGCGGAACACGGCGTTGAGTCGGCGAACTCAACGCACCATGAAACAGCAGATTTAATTTATTTAATTAAATCTGTGTTTTGGTTAAGAACCACAAAGGAGATAAAATGGAAGGTCCGAGACTCTTACCTCAAGCAGCCGATCGAA
Source organism: Viscum album (assembly GCA_963277665.1). NCBI lineage: Eukaryota > Viridiplantae > Streptophyta > Magnoliopsida > Santalales > Viscaceae > Viscum > Viscum album. The sequence continues at coordinate 414,862,299 of OY728132.1, forward strand.
GATCTGTCGCGGAGGAAGAGACGTCGCAGAAAAACTTTGTCAGCGTCGTGGATCACGGCGTCGCGTCGTCGATTTCCGGGTTCGGCGTTCTTCGCGTTCTTCGCGTTCTTCGCGTTTTTCGCGAAGGAGGAAGAAAGAACAAGGATTCTGTCTCAACGAGTAATCCTCCAAAATAAAAAGGGTTGGTCTTATTTTATTATTATGCCAACACACAAAAAAGGGTAAGTAACGACCCATCAATTCGTTGAATTAATTCAACGAAAGAAACAGCTCATTTAATTTACTAAATAAACCACCCAATTAAATGGTCTGTTAAGAAATTAGAAAATGCGTCAGTTGACTTTCATAATGATGGGTTTTTGCAGGTGCGTTACTTAGCGGAAAGAAACGACAGGGGTCGTGCGGGCCCCACCTCACAAATATCCTACAAAGGGGGTAGGATATTTCTGGATAGCATCCTATCTGGTTCAACTCAGTTCAAGCCGCCTTTATGTGGCTTCAAGTGGCTTCCAAGTGGCTTAAGTGAAATAAAATAAAGTTTTCGAACAATTATTTTATTTCTTAACTTTAAGCTTGAAAATTAAGAACCACACCCGAGCAAACGCAACTCTGGAAGAGCCGTTTCTAAGAGAATACTGGTGATGCGATTTCATCGGTGCCCTCAGAATTCGATTCCGGGCAACAGTTCAAAAGTTAGAAAAACCCACTCGTCCGTTCACTGAACGTACCCGAGCCAAAACTTTGGAAAATGATTCCGGGCACACCGGGCCTCAGAATCAGGTGCTGTCAGAGACTGTGCTCTTGAAAAATTCTAAAGAAAAATAAGGAAAAAAATTTCCTTGAAATTTACGGGTCTTTACATTACTCCCACCACAGGGCTTTATGTCCCCGTAAAGCTTCAACACAAACTAGGGATACAAAGACGGTACTGAGCACGCATCTGAGCCTTCCGCTCCCATGTGCTCACCTGAAACTTCTCTATCGTGGACCAGACCACCTCTGGTCCCACTAGAGCTACTATGATTTCTTCCTTGCCGATAAGAGAAATCTGGTCTCATCCCCTGGATGAACCACATTCTTTGCCTAATACTGTCAAACCCGACATGGATGATACTAAGCCATACCAAGGATGACGTCGTAAGGCCTCGACGCTACTACAAAGAGATCCAACCGTTACTCTCGCCTCCAATGGTTGAGTCATACTATTGGCATCAGTGTGTGGTAAATAGGTCTCCTCCAGTAGATACTTCTCAAGTGAGGGTCAAGTCAACGGTCTAAACCAGAACCTCTTAGTAACAACACAAGAGAGGACAGGGAAGTAAACATCACAAGATAAGCGTCTTTTATTATTGCAGTTCATATTACAAGGACGCTACACAACAGCAACACGGAAATAGAAGTACAAAAGACATATCCCCTGGTTCTGCTCCTGTCCAACTGCTCCCAGAGCTCCACGATCGAAGGCCTCAGCTACCTGAAGCTGAGCTCTCCCATGTCCACCAACTCCCTGCGGTCGGGGTGGACCACCTGGTGGTGGTGGTGGCCACACCTCGAAGTGTTTCCCACCATCGGCTACTCGGCCAGCTCCACTGCCTCGTCCGCCTGTACCCTGCGGACCACCGTGGCCGAATCTCTGTCTGGGTGGTCCCTCTACTGCCTACTGCTCATCTGTAAAACGAGTTGGGCAGTCTCGAGCCATGTGACCAATCCCGCCACATGAGTAACACTGCCCACTCTCGGCACGCCTGGCTCTGACTCCACCCCGGCTCCCCCGCACAACTGAGCCTAATTCGTGCAGTCGGCCACCGGTAGGTCTGGCCCTCTTGGACCTCTTCGCATAGAAGTGATTCCTCGCCATGCACCTGGAGCATCAAGCTCCACCATCGGCCTGCTGCTTAGTAGAGTAGGCTCACTGCGAGGATTACCATGAGGTCTTCTGGTATCCTCACTAGCCTGAAAACTCCCACCACAGCCTCCAGCCAATCCTCAGCCACCTGCGGGTCTGTCTCTCCCCGGAACCTGGGTGGCCTCGGGCACTGGATCTCGTGCAGTGCGCTCAAGAGACCTGCATTGTCAGCGGCTGGAAGCATCGGTGGCTCGGCGGGTAGAGGTAATGTCGGTGCCTCAGCTATCAAGGGGCCCTGCACCGAGGCCTCGTCACTCGACAGGCTGTCAGCACACACATCCCTCTAGGCTCTAGCTGGTCGTCCGAGAAAAAGCATCCTGAAAGAAACAACGTAACATGGTCAAACGATAAGAACCTGGTGAGCTGACCGGGTTTGAGATGACTTTTAAAAACTGCTGTAAACACACACGCAATCAGTGTTTTCGTGAATTAAGTCGGAAATCAGAAGTCAGGGTCCTGGTGTACGGATACGTCGGCCGCCGCACCAACACTGGACTCCCTGGACTGATAACCACACCCAATACGCAAAACACTATTGCTTCACATAGAAGAAAGATCAGAGTCTGCAGTAGAACCGACCGCCTCTGATACCAATCTGTCACGACCCGTCCTCGAAGCCCGTGTCGTGACTACCCCAAGCCCGCCTTCCATAGGCCAGGGGATGGCAACTAGCACCAAAGGCGTAAATCCCAATAACTAGGAAGGCATTTCCTTTATAAAAGTAACAGAACACCACAGAGTGCAAGAGGAAGTAAACACTACGTAAACTGGTTACAACAGAAGTTCTGAAAGTAACGGGAGCCGGAAATACAAGCCCAACTGTAAAGTACAAGAAAAAGACAAAACGGCAGGAAGGTGTCAAGCTGCTCCTAGATCATCCTCTGGAGTCCCTACCTGAAGGGTAGGTACAGATTTCCACCTCAGCTCCGGGTACCGTCTCGTCGTAACGTCCACCTCCGGGTACCGTCTCGTCGTCACGTCCACCTCCGGGTATCATCTCGTCGTGAGGTCCACCTCCGGGTACCGTCTAGCTCACCAAGCATCAGCCTCATCCAGCGCTGTCCGTCGTCTGCAACCAACACAACGAAGTGCAGGCATAGACCGTGAAGGGGTGAGTATAAGCTACACAGTAGGGACCCCGAGACCCCCAAAGGTCTCCTGAAATCCACAAAAGAACAACCATAGATGAAAGATGCAATCACGTAGTAACATCCGAAATGGCTTAGGTATATGCCCATACATATACCGAAGTCCTCCATTCCTATTCGGCTCCAACATCCTAGCCCAAGCACAACCCAATCCACAAAGGAAAGCAAACATATACCCACATAGGATAGAACAATACAATCCACAAAGGAGAGTAAACAGTAAATCCACACAGGATAGTTCAACACAATCCACGAAGGAGAGTAAATAGTAAATCCACACAGGAAAACTGAACAGATAACTCTCATAGGTATATGCCCATACATATATCGAAATTATCATTCAACCCATCTCAATCAAGAGGAAACACAAGGATCAATGACTCAGCTCAAACCAGGATTTTCATTATCGAAACCATAACTGCTGAAGAGATCCATCTCTGGAGTGTATAGTGGTTCTGTCACAACTCCGAGGTACTGCTCACTAACCTAAGACTGCTGTAGTACTCCACCTATCGAGTATTGCGGGCCAGCCGCTACAACCAAGCGCTCCCATGTGCCGCTACAACCAAGCGCAGCACTGTCGTGGGTCTGCCGCTACAACCAAGCGCTCCCATGTGCCGCTACAACCAAGCGCAGATCTGTCGTGGGTCTGCCGCTACAACCAAGTGCTCCCCTGTGCCGCTACAACCAAGCACACCTCTGTCGTGGGTCTGCCGCTACAACCAAGCGCTCCCCTGTGCCGCTACAACCAAGCGCACCTCTGTCGTGGGTCTGCCGCTACAACCAAGTGCTCCATTGTGCTGCTACAACCAAGTGCACCTCTGTCGTGGGTCTGCGCTACAACCCAGCGCTCCCTTGTGCGGCTACAACCAAGCGCACCTCTGTCGTGGGTCTGCCGCTACAACCAAGCGCTCCCCTATTCCGCTACAACCAAGCGCATCTCTGTCGTGGGTCTGCCGCTACAACCAAGCGCTCCCCTGTGCCGCGACAACCAAGTGCTCCCATGTTTTGCTACAACCAAGCGCACCTCTATAACACACCGAGTCATTCGATCAGCAGTCGTCGGATCTCAGTCAGCTACACGGTCTCCGTGCTCCGCCCGCTCGTCTCCGGGAGGGTCCACTCCATGAGCTTCTGGTCAATACTCCAAGTATCACAAAGTCCCACAAGGAAGTATCTAAAAGGACCACATCGTCATAGGGGTCTCAACGCAATGGACGGCGCATCAATCGGATGCCCGGTCTGTGAGTTATTAGCCTTTTCGTCCCAGGGGCCCGGTTGGTTTCTTGTGCGAACCAATCCGTCCGTAACTCAACTATAACCCGAACACTCATAGGGTATACACCTAGGGACCGGTTTTCAACGTGATCACCAACGCCGCTGACGGTTCGTCAAACGGACGTCTGGTCTGAAAGATATCATCTTTTCCGTTCTAGGGGCCCGGTTGGATTTCAGTGCGATCCAACCCGGCCACTATCCATATGCATCCAAAACTCGGGCGGAGGATTCCAAAAGATCCGTCTCATCAAGAGAAAAGCATCGAGACAGACGGCGCATCAATCGGACGCCCGGTCTGTGAGTTATTGGATTTTTTCGTTCCAGGAGCCCGGTTGGATTCGTGAGCGAACCCACCAGACCGCACTCCGACGGCATCCCAACCTCGAGAAGAGTAATCCAAATGATCCATCTCAGTTATAGGAATTCAACAAAGATAACGGCACGCCAATCGGATGTCCGTAGCTCAAGATATGAGTGTTTCCGCTCCGAGGGCCCGGTTGGTTTCGTGTACGAACCAACCCGGCCGAACCCAAAGTATTCTGAAACCTTGAGTGCGATATACCGAAACGACCGTCTAGATCGAAGGGTCGCGTTGCCGCCGATGGCTCGTCAAACAGAGGCCTGTAGCTCATGTTACGGGCATTTGACTGAAAGCGGTCCAAAAAACGGGGGGGTCCGGGTCCGGGCCGACCCGGCCCGACCCGGGTACGACCCGGTTGGCCTGGCCCGGCTTGGCTCGGCCGAGCGGCCGACACGGGGGGAACTGCCGCCCCACGTGACAACCCCGCGGCACCCGCGGGGCGCCGCGTGACAACCCCGCGGCCCCCGCGGAGTTTCGGCAAGACACCCGCGGGGTGTCACGTGACAACCCCACGGCACCCGCGGGGTGTCGCCCTGGACACCCAGGCACGCCGGACCCGCGCGGCCGCGGGTGCACGGGCGCCGCCGCCTTCGGCCGCCGACGCCGCCGCACCGGCGACCCGCGCCACCGCCAGCTTCCGCGGGCCGCCGGAGTCGCTCCATTGGCCCGTTTTCCTTCCGGTCTACGCCGTTGCTCCTCCCGGGACTCGTCCTTCACTGCGGAAACATCAAACATCCGTTGCGGCACGTTCCGTCGTCTCCCGTCAAATCTGCACAAAACGAAGAAAGGCGGAGGGTCGTCGGGCCGTGTTCGTTTTGCCCGCACACTCGGCGTTAGAGATAATCAACGGGAGAAAATAAAATGTTCAACACATGAACCAACAATTTTAATAAAATAAAATTGTTTCTTTGATTCCGGTTCTTTAATTTTTAACGAATGTTCACGGGAATATAAGGAGGGGTATTTCCAAAATATAAAATCCCTACCTCGCTGGACGTCGCGCGTGAGCGTTCATCGCGGAATTTCTCATCGCGGAAGGTGGAGATCGTCGCGTCGTCGTGGAAGGGCGTCGCGTCGTCGCGGAACACGGCGTTGAGTCGGCGAACTCAACGCACCATGAAACAACAGATTTAATTTATTTAATTAAATCCGTGTTTTGGTTAAGAACCACGAAGGAGATAAAATGGAAGGTCCGAGACTCTTACCTCAAGCAGCCGATCGAAGATCCGTCGCGGAGGAAGAGACGTCGCAGAAGAACGTTGTCGGCGTCGCGGATCACGGCGTCGCGTCGTTGATTTCCGGGTTCGGCGTTCTTCGCGTTCTTCGCGTTCTTCGCGAAGGAGGAAGAAAGAACACGGATTATGTCTCAACGAGTAATCCTCCAAAAGAAAAAGGGTTGGTCTTATTTTATTATTATGCCAACACACGAAAAAGGGTAATTAACGACCCATCAATTCGTTGAATTAATTCAACGAAAGAAACAACTCATTTAATTTATGAAATAAACTGCCCAATTAAATGGCCTGTTAAGAATTTAGAAAACACGTCAGTTGACTTTCATAATGACGGGTTTTCGCGGGTGCGTTACTTAGCAGAAAGAAAAGGCGGGTCTGGTGTGGGCCCCACCTCACAAATATCCTACAAAGGGGGTAGTATATTTCTAGATAGCATCCTATCCAGTTCAACTCAGTTCAAGCCGCCTTTAAGTGGCTTCAAGTGGCTTTCAAGTGGCTTAAGTGAAATAAAATAAAGTTGTCGAAAAATTATTTTATTTCTTAACTTTAAGCCCGAAAATTAAAAACCACACCCGAGCAAACGCAACTCTAGAAGAGGCGTTTCTAAGAGAATACCGGTGCTGTGATTTCATCGGTGCCCTCAGAATTAGATTCCGGGCACCGGTTCAAAATTTAGAAAAACCCGCTCGTCCGTTCACTGAATGTACCCGAGCCAAAACTTCGGAAAATGATTCCGGGCAAACCGGGCCTCGGAATCAGGTGCCGTCAGAGACTGCGCTCTTGAAAAATTCTAAAGAAAATTAAGGAAAAAAATTCCCTTGAAAATTACGGGTCTTTACACATTATTTTACTCATTTTGTAATATACATTCATTTATGAGTATTTATATTAATGTTGTATTGTCTTTCTTTCACGGGGTGTATGTTTCGAATGTTACCCAAGTCTGTAAGGGAACCTTTCACCATCCTCTTTTTAAAAGACTTCTTTTTTTATGCCTTTTAATTCACATACTATTATGTTGGGATATGTTCTTATATATCCTTATTGATGTAAATTTTATGTTCAAGTGATGCGATACCCTTTTTATCTCTCATCAACTCTTTTTCTGAATTTTGAAGTGATGCCGTTAGGCTGTCGAATTTTTGAAAAGGAACTTCTTAACCCAATTTTGATTCTTTGGGATAATCTTGTACTCCTGGAATATGTCATTCTATGAATATGTGTGAATGTCCTCTGATTGTTTTACACTTAATATCCACTTATATTTTCTGTATTCGTTTGCCACACATAAATATGTAATTGATTTATCCTTCATCCAAGGATACCGTATTTGTATGGGACTTCGTCTCAATCTCCATTCATTGAGGCATATTTTTGTTTTATACACAACCTTATTTTATACGGTGTATAAACCCCTTTTAATTTTACGTTTATCCAAAAGGAATCGTCTTTATACGAATCGTTTTACTAACGGACAAAAGGGATTGTTTTTGTCGTACGTATGCGGCGACAATGAATTCTCCGCCGCCGTGACCATTATTTGAGTTTTGGATTCCTCTACAAGACATACCTTTTTTAAAGAAAAATAAATACCATGTTTAACTTTTATTTTATTTTGGTATTGAAAATGGTTTTCATAATGTTTTTATATCAATGTGTTGTATTGATATCTTTTGATTGAAATGTGGAAATGTTATATTTCCATTATGCATGTTTTATGTGATACGATTGTGTTATGGTTCTTGGGCATTATTACGAAGACGGGTGGTTTTGTGCAACACAAAGGGTGGGTGAGCCCGATATAGCTCTCCAATGCATTGGGTAACGCAAAGGAGTGAAACGTTAAGGTTTCTTCGAAGATATTTATGGAATATACTGTGGTGGGTATTCCAAACGTAACCAAGAGGGTTGCTCCCTACGTAAGAATGTTATTAATGCCTCAAGTTACCTTTATTTCTTATGATTTCTATGATTTATTCATGTTTTGATGAGGTATGTTAAAGTGATTATGTTTTATGGGTGAAGTATGATTTCATTCTTATGTATATATGAACTCATGTTACTTTTCCATATTTTTATTACCCTTACTGAGCTTTTTATGCTCATCCCATGTTTTTTTAAATGTTTTTCAAAGGTCAAGGGAAAGGTACATGATATGATGATAGTGTCAAGGAAGTGTCAAGAATGAATCCATGCATTATTTTTAAATATTATTCCGTTGATGAAAAAAATGAATAATATCTTTTATGTAACTACTTTGTTTAAATGTGGAATGCAATGCATGTTTTATGATCTAATTATCTAAAACTCTAAACCTAAAAAGATCCTCAACGTGTAATCTTGTAAAAACTCAAGATTAAGTAAGGTTTAAGGCTGGGGCCTTATAGTATATTCATCATACATTTATATATCTTCAAATATGCTTCTATAGATTCTTATCTTGGCCACATTGATATTGAAATTACATTCATTAATATTTTTAATAATTTTCCTTAAATTTAATGTGTTTTTAATGGTTCAAGACCTTGATAAAAACAATTGTTTATTAATATATTAGGATATAATTTTGTTCCATAAAATTTAATTCCACATTTATCATACTATTTTTGTTTCATTGTATATTCTTCGTTATTGGTAAGAAATCCCATTACTATATAATCTATAATTTTATTATCGAGTGATAATAGATATTGTTCCATCATATTTCTCAAGATATGGTAATTATTCCCAATAATTTTAGATCTCAAAAGTTTTTTTTTGTATTAATTTTCATCAATTCTCATAATTATCCATTAGATATATTATATAGAACCTGTGCTGATACAACTTTATGAGTGAAATGATAGATGAATCATTGAAGAGATTGAAACAGTTTTCTTCTTTTTTAAATTTTTCTAATTTTAATTTCAATTTTTAAAATCAATCTATGTTATCGATCAAGTTAATAATAGTTCCCACAACATCAACACATATGAAATAATAAACTTAAAGAAATCACCATAAAGTATTTACATTTTTTATCATAAAATTGAAATCATTTATATGATGGTTATACCCCACAACACATATTATTCACTAAAAAACATGTCATCACAACCACAGAGAATTCATGTATGACCAACATAATATCCTAATATATCTGTATGGTTCTAATACCCATAGAAATAAAAACACTATTCTTCAAAAAAAGTTCAACATAGATTAAAATCCGACTTTTTTGTACATCCACCTTTATCAGAAGATAAATATAAAGGAATGCTCATGTAATCCCCCATGAACATAAAAACTATTGATTTTACTCTCTTTTATAGATATTTTTTTCTATAGATTCTTATCATGATATTTAAAAGTCATGCGTATATCCTTTATATATTTATACCATCAATTAACATTTTTTTTCTCTTGTACACTGGAATTATTGAACTATTCAAAGACAATTCTATGTAAACTAGATACCTCAATTCCTAATACAATTTCATCAATTCATTATAATCATTTTCTTTTTTCATTCAATTTCATCATTTAAACATCCAAAATACCCGAGATTCATTCTACCATGTGATATTTAAAAATCATTATCTAGAAAATTGTTTAAATATTTTTATAAATTACGCTAATCCTGATTATGAAAAATGTATATTCTAATCCCATATGTAGTTTTTTTGATAACATTTTTTATGTTATTAATTTATACAACTGAATTGGATACATGGATTAATTTGACTATGTAAATCACATCGACTACATCATTGAAATTGGATATGGAACAACAATTAGCCATGCGGAATTTATTGGATACTTTGATGAATCATAAATCAGATATTGGAAATATCCTACAACTGGAAACATAAATTTAACCGGATTCTCAAAAACACATAAAGAAACATATAAATTTCCTTATTTAACTCAAACTCAATCTAATCATATTAATCCAACTTCCATACATTCTAGATAAATTTAACACCTCTAATTTTTTTAGTTAATTATCGATCATACAATAACGCAATAATTTTATTATTTTGATGATCAACTTTTTAATTTTCACAATTTAATTTTCTATTTTTTTAACCTCATCACCTGAGTTCTTCTATACATAGCCTAATAATAAAAATTTCATAGAATTTAGAAGAATCTCATCTATATAATAGAAATACATGGTTTATTTATATTTCAAGAAATCCAATTTCATATCACGAACCCAAAACAGTCCCAAACAATCATTAAATCAACAAAACACACACTGAACCATTTATGAAAAAGGAAATACATACATTAGAATAAAACTTATTTCAATCCTTTAGTGACTTAGAACAAGCCTCGTGTATGTGACTAGAATTAATGATAGTACAATTGTGGGATGGCCTAGCTAGGATTCTAAAAAATGGAATTAGAGTAATCCCTTGTTATTTTGGTGTCTATTGGATAGTGATATAACTTTTTGGACTAATGAGTTATATGTTTGAAGGGTCATTCAAGATATTTTATGTGTGGAGTCAAAAATTTAATTTGGGGGATTATCATGGGTATTGATATTTCTATGTTTCATTAATGTTTTGTTATTTGAGGGATGAAAATAGTTGTAAACTAATATCATACATTGAGATCGTATTACCTAAAAACCCTTGTAGAACTTGAGTGCATGGTCCAAAATAACATCTTGTAGTGTTTTTATTTTTCTAGCATGATCTTATAAACCATGTGTACTATTCATGGACAATCATTTATACCTCTTATAGAGAGTTTAGTGTGTAATAATATTCGTTTTTTGGTTTTTGGTTCGAGTTAAATCGTTTTAGAGAAAAATGGGCTCAATAAGGAAAACATTAAATGGGATATAAACAAGGATGTTGATTCTAAAATAACACTTAAAATTCTAGAGGATAAAATTTCACAAATAAAACATTGAATATTTATATATAATGTTTTTGTATTTTTCAATTATTAATGAGTTTTTAATTAAAAAAAAATGGAATGAGATAAGTAGTTTTGTATTTCTAAATAATTATTAAAAAGGAATTATAAAAATGCAAAACAATATAAAGTGATATATTAAATTAACAAAATAGAATTATAAAATAAATTGAATTTAACATGACTTAATTTTTTAAAAAAAATACTATAGGGATCGACATAAAAATGTGTAAGATAATTTTCAATTGGTTAAAATTATATTACGTAAAAAATTGTTTGTTTTATTAGTAAAATTTTGTTTTAAGTACCACATGCTGATGAAGTGATTTTTAATGGAACATCATATATTGAAATAAAATAATATTTTTATGTTTTTATATATATTTAATGGAAGTTTTGAGTCCATGCTTATTTTTAAAAGGTGAAAGATTTTGAAAAGTGTTGATTTTTTTATAAATTTTGAAATGATTTTGGTTTGGGATGTGTTAAATTATATAAATTTTCATTTAAATTATGTGTGGTTGTATAGATTGGGAAGCCCCATGGAATAATTTATTTTATTCAAAATTGTCCATATTTAGTATTTACTTGAGTTGTCTCTATTGATTATAATGTTTAAAACTATAGTTGATGGCCTTGCTAACAGCTCCTAATTAGTTATTTTCTATCTTATGTTATGTTAATTTTTTCCTCATTATGATTTTTATGGATAAATTATGTTTCAAAATTTGATAGATAACTTTTAATGGACCTTATTTTTGAGGTGTTATCTTCTATATTGGTCCCACTTAAAGATTTCATAATTCGGTGCCTGGTAGATAGATAGATATCCAGGTTCCATGTGAGGATAAGTGTTGACCATGCCTTTTTTTTGACTTGATAAAAGTCATTTATCATTATTACTAGAACCCTTGTACACTCTAGTGTATTGGGCTCGAATATCATGAATCCCGTCATCCAATGTTTATAATTTCTACTTTTATGAAGGATGGTTTATTTTTTAATGATCATCATGTTTTGAGGTTTTCACAAATATGAGTTTTGAGGACCAATATGAGTGATGAGACAGAATTTATCCTTTTTTATCAAGTGAGTATCTCTTTTGAGCTTCAATAATTTGGTATTTACTTCATTTGTCACATGTTCCATTAGAGGGTTTACATTTTTACGTTAGATATTCATGATAAAAAATTATTATTGTTTTATATAAATTTTAATTTTTTATGAAGGAAACTATATTTAGTTAGTCCTTATCTACAAGGGGATTTAGTTCAGCATCCCTTGTGGATGTTAATTTTAGAGAGTGAGAGCCTAGTTTTTTAAAGAATTTATAGGTTCTTTTTGTGATTAATTGAGTATAGTGGAAGATTGTTTTTTATTTTTTTTTATTCCATAGGTCTTGTCTTGGTGGTGGCGATGTTGTTACTTTTTTAGGACATTCATCTTTGGATTAACGAGGTTTGATACCATCCATTTCCATCAGAAATAAAATAATCTAATAATATATAGGAGTATAAATCATTAAGGATTTGATTTTTTCACACTCACCCCTAATTTTGTAATATTATTTTCTTAATTAATTATTTTTTATTTTATTATTTTTTGTTTTACCACTATAATTTTTTGATAAAATTGGGAATTTTTTCCAATGTGAATGGTTGGTGTTTGGTTATTATGTAATTTTTGAAAACCATAAAAATACCAGTACAACATAATATATACATTACATATTATTAGTTTATAATATTTTTATCTTGCATTCAACCCAGTTGTGGGGTTCCATGACATCCATCTAGAGGGGGTACATGGTTGGAACCCTTTTTTGACAATCTGATGGCCTAAAAATGTGAGGTGTCTAACATATTAAAAATGTATTATTTAATATTTTAAATCTCCTTTTTATTTTAAATCACATTAACAAGAACCATTTTTCCCTAGATCATTACCTATCTAAGAACCCTCTACAATGATCTCAACACTAACCCTTTCATCTCTCTTAGATCGTGATTCATTGGATTTTAATAAAGTTCTATGTTTTTATCTACAATCTATGGTCTCATGAATTTTCCTATTCCCACCTCCCCTTAAATGTCATCTCTCCCTTGTAGTGGATAAACCTAGGGAGAAACCTATCTTGAATAAGTGTGTATTTATTAGCTATTATTTCCAATAAAGGGATGTGAGAACCATCTTGATATGTTGTCATGTGACAGTCCTCAATGGTTATGAGTTCCACTCAATTGAAAATTGGTTACCCCTTGAGTTAGATATATAGAGTCTAGAACATTAATTAAATTCATTATTACTCTATTTTTTATATCAATTTATAATAGTAAATATGATCAACGATTATTCAAAAGGTAAATCAACATCACATGGTTTTCAATAAAATAAAATAATTATCATGATTAGAATGTCAGTAAAATTCTTGTTTAATTAATTTTATACATTGGTTTGTATATAAATATGCAATTAGAATTTATTCATGAGTATTAAATTTTTTAAAAAATGTTCAAATTTTAATAGTGGGTTTTTCTCTCATATTTATGAAAATATTAAAGAAGGTTTTCATTCAAAAAAATATCATTTTCCATGGTAGTTTTATCTTCTCAGACATAATTATATAGATTTGTGTGTCTCTGTGTGTGTAAAAATTCTAATTGAAATGTGTGAATTTTTGAAATGTGGGTTTTATATAAATGTGTGATTGTATACTAGGAATAATGTTTGAAAAAAACCCTAGGTATTTAAATGTTATACTTCTACTTGTATATAATCATGGTTTAAAGTGAATATACAAAGTAAATTTTTATGTCCCAATTGGAAAATTTGAAAAGGATGATTAAATTATGAATTTAATATGATTTTATAGTCCATGAGATATACCTTTCAATGTGATTCATAAAATTTTTTATGGTATGATTTAATATTCTCTTTATGATTATTAATTTTTATTTGTTTACCATAATGGATTATGTACACATTCATATGGTAATTTTTTTATTTATGTTTTTTGTTAGTAATCGAATATCATTTAAGGATAATGGTCGTTGGTTCGAATCTATAGTATCATGTGATACACTTATTTAGTATCATGCTATAAAAAGTGTCCATGTAATGGACTATGTTTTGGTAATGGAATTGTACACCTTATTTAGCATGGTAGGGAAGCAATTGGTGTTAGGAAAGAATGATTGATATCTGATACTAATACTTTTTCATGTTTTATAAATATATATTAGTATCACACTGAGCACTTATGTTCCCATGATGACTATAAATGATTTATAATTTTTGTGTGTGTTTAATTTGATCAGGGTTTCATTTTAAATTGAGTTTTCAAAGTTTTACTAATTTAAATTATGGTTTTATGGTTTATTCTCTGAGGTATTCGTAATGATAATCTCAATTTGTTATATTATTTATATCATACCATGTACTAATTTTATTACCCCTTGATCATGTGTTGTAATTTAACGAAATAGTATTCGAAAATGTGAGGAAAATAATAATTCAAAAGATTTTTAAATCGGTGTTTTATTAATAATTAGATTAGTTCCCATAAATATTTTTAATGTGATATATTTTATTTAAAATAAATGAAAATGAATTTTTACAAAGGATCTATGGGAATTATATTTTATTTTATTATATTTAAATGGAAATAGAATTTTAGAATTTTATATAAATCTAGGAAAAATGATATGTTATCTAATGATAATTTCATAGGGTGTTGTTTGTAATTAATTCCCACTAATTTCATTTTACAGACACATATTAATAATGATTTAGTATTATTTTGTTATTACCATGACTAATCCTTCAGTATTTGTGAGTTTGTAGTCATATGGTGATACATAGAGTCACATGGAGATATGTCAGTTATTTTTTTATTAAATAATCAGAATATTTTTATTCTTTATTTTATTTATGTTAATTAGTTGATCATTATATCTATATAGGTCATAGTGGGACTCAAGGATAGTTACAAGAGAGTGCATATGGTTGTGAGGGAATAGTTATGATTTATTAATATTTTTTTTATTTTTGAATGATTTTAATACATTTATTTAATACTATTATTTTATCAAGTGCATGGACCCCATAATATACATAGCTCTCATGAATTTTTTGTAGGTGCTTAAATATAACAATTGGAAGACTCCAATCCAACAAGATTTAATTATATTCATTGAAAATTATAACTAGAATTAGTTAAATAAGAATATACCTCATGTATTTAATGGGTTAAATCACGTTTATGAAAGGGGGAAGTCTCATGTTGGTTTGTTAAAAAATGATATAAGGGTAATATTTATATATTTTGGGTGTTTAATAGATATAGGATGTACTTCTAGGACTCGAGAAGTTTGTGTGGGATTTTTCTATCTTGATCATTCTCATTTGGATCCCTATATTCCATTTTAATTGATTCTTGATTCATGGGATTGGAGAAATTTTAATAATTTACTGATTTATGGGATTATAATAAGAGTTAACTGGAATCACCTGAAGAGATGTCATAGCCAAACAACTCATGTTTACCCTAATAAGATTGTTCAATATGACTTCCTTTAGTGTATTCATTATTTGTTCATGGTTCTCTAAAATAATTTCTCTTGTCATTCATTCATAATAGTACCTCTTATAGTGATTTTGGCATTACATAATGTTAATTTTTATGTTTTGGTTGGAATGCACTTATTTTAGTAATAAAAACATTTTGAGGTTTTAATATTAATAAATGGTATTTTTGTTGGGATGCTGAATTTAAAATGAAGAATAATATTTCAAAAGTGAATTTTTAAAAATAAATATTGCAATTTTTGGCTGAATACATTGGTTTTTATTGGGAAATAGTAAATGTGTTTATTGTAAAATAAATTGATTGTATCTATGAATATTTAGATTTCAAAGTAATTTCAAAACGTTAATAATGAAAAATTAAGACACTAATAAGTGGGATATAAAATTTATAAATGAACGTTTTAAGATAAATTGAAATGACATTAGTATTCAAATTTTTAAAATGACATTATGAGTGAGAATTATGATGTTTGTGCTAATACATAAATTATGCAAATGATATAAAGTAAAAAATAGTTTATTTTAGGAATGAAGTCTATGATTTTAAAAATAAGAGTTTATTCTTATAATTTTTTAAGGATATAGTTAATGTGAAAAAATAAAAATTCATTTATAAATTTTTTATGGACTTTTTTAGGGATTGATCATCCATATAAGGGGGAAAATTTTGATTTTTTTAATGTCATTTTTATGTCAAAAATATTAATTGAATTAAGATTGATATTTTCTAATAAAAGTATTTTTAGATAAAAATTACATTTGTTGTTTAGTTTATGGTCTTTACCCATGAAAATATCTTATAGATTTTATAAATTATTATTTATAATATCCTCAAGGTTCCTCATTTTTTGGGAATCTGTGATCTTATATATGATGATATTATCAAGATTTCTAGATTGGATTTTTCTGTTTTGTTTGCTGGATTATATTCTCCAGTTGGGGGTTAAATATCCATTAGATGTTCAATTTTTTACAACGTCATTTTTCTAGACTATAGTTCAGCGGTGTTCTTATCTAACATGCCCCATTTTATGATGTCATATATGGGTCCATGGTAATGAGTTTAATTTTGAAGTGCTAACCTAGTATGCATGGAGACCCTACTATTTTCGGTATTGGTGAATTTCGTCAATCTCCAGTATAAATTACCTTTTATACTCTTATGATTTGGGATCACATATCCTGATTTTTGTCATTGTAATATTAAATGGTCTATTTTTGTATTGTTGTAAAGCATTGTCTTTTATGATATTTTGGAATATAAATTTTGAATAACTAGATGAGTTATCTAATGTGATTTATGAATGATTCGTTGATTTTGTGTAACAATTGATCATAATTTATTTATAGCCTCCTCTATTCATAGTGCTTTCTTCTGTGGGTGTTATACTATTTCAATAAAATTTCATGTTAATGATGTATTTATTGTGGGGAAACCTGGCCTTGGTCTAAAGGATAATTTTATTGTTCTATATGTCTTTAAAATGTAGTGTTTTGTATCTGAGTGTGATTTAGTGTATATGGGTGCCATTGGTATTGAAGAAGTGTTATTATTAGCCCATGAATTTATTGTTGGGTATATCAAAGTATTATTATTTTATAAAAATTCCAATATGATATTGAGATGACCATATTCAGATTTGCCTTTTCACATTGGCGATTCATCATGGAATCCCTTATGGATGCTCATTTTTGTAAGATACTTACTCGTCATTTGTTGTGGCTATAGAGGTTATTTTGTAGATTAATTTATTCTTCATGACAATTTCCCTTCAAATAATAGAGTAAAACATGTAGTTGAGAAATATTTTTTCAAAACCTATGTCCATTCCATACAAATTATTCTATTCCCACCATTAGGTAGTGCACAGTTGGAGTACAGTTTCGCTAACCATTTGAAAGAACCATGAGAAGTATCCATGGTATTAAAATTTAAATTTTTTTATTTTATCTCTCCCTTTATCTTTTCCTAATGTGATCCCATACCCCTCATTCTCCCTTGAATGTGAACTAGGAAGGATAATCCTTCAAATATATTCCCCCATCACCGTCTCCCCCACTAAGATATTTACTTTGATAGTTTATTCATGATTCCAGTCTTTTTATTCTTGTTATAGCCCCCTCCTTCAACTTCTTCCCCTTTCATGTTACTTTTATTTTATCCCTTATTGTTCACACACCTTTTATGAATCATAACATGAATTATGATGTTTTAATTGGCCTATTTTGGTGTCGATTAAATGTGATATCTTTCTTAAGAGCTATTTATTTGACATTTATCACATGCAAAAAGGTCCAAACTATTTAATGTAAGTAGCCACTTGTTTTGGGGCATAAAATTATGTAACCTTTCATGATTTAATTTTTAATCCATTTCCTATTTCATTGTATAATAATAAAATATTTTTAAGTATTATGTAAAGTGAAAATCATATTCCACATGATTTTCCCATCAATTTATTGTATTCCCATTGATTGGAGGATTATTTAAAACTAAAAACTTTGGTATTTTAAAACAACATATAATTAATAAATTCACAATTAGACATTATTAATTAGTGTTAATTATTTTTAATAATGTTTTTGTTTTAAAATAAATTTTCTGCCTATTGTTTTAAAAATTTGTAGAGGATGTTTGGTTAAATAAATTCTATTTTTGATGTTCATTTTATTCATCGGTACATTGGTATATAAATATAAATATATATATGTATGTCTTCATTTTTGACCAAATTCCCAATATAATATGTTAATTTGTGAAATTATATACATTTATATATGTGTGACTGTTTATGGAAATAAAATTGGAAAGATTATTTGGGGGTTTTAATTTTTTATATTAGATTGAATATCATCTTGGATTAAATTGGATTTATAATGTGAATTTTGGAGTCCTGGTCGGATCCATTGAAAGGGGTGTTTCAATCATGAATTATATTTAAATGGGTGTTCCTTGTGAGATTTCGTCGAACATAATTCATAATTTATTTATATGGATGTTTGAATATGATTCAGATATATATTATTTTAATATTATTCTGGTAGTAGATAATGTTCTCATTCAAAATGTATATAGTTTGTTATTTTGGTTGTTGTTAGTAATCAAATGTTATGGGATGGTAGGGGTAGTAATTTGGGAACTCAAGGTTCACATGAAATAATATTTTAGTATCATGCTCTGACTATTGGCCCTGATATGGGCTTGGTTCTGCATGTGGGATTACACCCCCTAACTATTGAAGGCATAGAGACACCCATTTTTGGGGTTGATTGATTAGTAACATTAACAAGTATTGTTTAGTATATTTATAATGGTTTTATAGTTTTCCCTCATAATATCATATATTTGAATGATAACTCTAATTGTTTTATGTTACTTGTATGTGTTTCATTTGATCTAGGAATCATTTTAAAGTATGTTCCCCATGTTGACTATTTTAAATTATTGTTTTTTCAGCCAGATTATTAATATGGAACTATCATCTTTCTTAACATATATTTTATCCATATATATTATAGTTTAATTATCAATTAATTATTTTTTAATCTTTTTAAAATTTGTATTCTAATGTGGATGGATAAGATTAATTTAAAAGATGTGTAAATGGGTTCTTTACTAATAAGATTCGTACTCCTGAGATATTAATACAATGTTATGTTACACATTTAAAATAAAACCATATGATATTTTTTGAATAACAAATTAATATTATGATTTATTTAAATAAAATCATAAAAAACATTTTTATTTTATTCCAAACTAGAAGAAAAATAATATTTTAGTTTACGAGTTTTATTTGGGGTTTTGTTTGTCAAGAATTCCTATTGATCTATTACATTTTCATGTGACTAAATATATAATATTAGTAATTATTTTGGGTTTTCCCCAAAATAATCATTTATAATTATTGATTTTATGGTCATTTGTTTACTCATAGAGTCCCATTTTAGTATGTATGTTATTTGGGTTTATTTCGGATTCTTTATTATATCGGCCAAATAAGTATTTTCTTACTTTCTATAATTCAATTATTGGTGTCTTGAATCTATTTTTGGAGGACATGGTGGGACTCAATGATGGATTTAAGAGATGGTTCCTAGTGTGTTATTGGATTCATTTTTTTGAAATATATATGTTTCTTGGTTTTGAATTATTTTATTGCTTTTATATTATATTGTTATCTTCTTCTTGTGTAGGGACCCTGATATATATATATATATCATGGTAATAAACATTTTCATGATGTTCTTTAGCTCAAATTAATATGTGATTCTTGTCTGATTATATTTAATATAATTACCATTTCTATTTCACATCCTAGGGATACTGGGAATGCACTGTGAGTATGTTGTGTGCTGACTCAGGTGTTTGATAGGATGATGTCCCGTGTTGGTTCATTATAGTTTCAATACAAGAGACTGTTTATTAGTATGTAAATATGGTATTATTATTAATCTGTATCATACTATAATGTACATTGATTGAAGATGAAAATAATGACATCTATGTAATCGTTTGGTATCATGTGTGGGGTTGTCCATTGGTGATGAGTTGTTTATTGAATGATCTAGACATAAGTATTCACCTCTAAAAGAAGGAGTTATTTCAGACCCAGTTGAATAGGATGGGAGTGCCACAATTAAATCAATATCCACGTTATTAGTTTGTAAGTAGATATTGTATGGTCATAAAATAATAAATTTAGAAAAAAGATGGTTATAAGAAGTGTGAAACCAAATTTATTTTATTACACGGGACTAAGACATTATTTTTCCTAGTGCATACCTATAAGTGGTTACAATTACTATGACTAAAATATATATTATTTGGTCTATTATGTGTTTCTATATACCAATTCAATTCCATGAGAATGACTCTATGATTTCAAGATAAATACCCAAATGGGCAAACAAAAAGTGAATTCAAAAATCATTTCCAATTCTACTAAATTAGATATTAAGACAGGGTAGGCCGAATAGAGGGGGCTATGATATTCTTGTTATTTATTAATCCCAAGAAACTAATAAATTATTTATGATTTTATTTAAAATATTGTAGGATAAATTTAATTTCTCTTAGTATTAAAAAGTTATTATATGAATATAGGAAAAGTATTATGCGAAAGAAAATTTTAAATTTAATTATCAATGTTAGTTAAATATTTTTGGTAGTGACGAGTTGATTTGATGAATAATATTTTAACAAAAAAAACATCTAGATTTTATAAGAATGTGATAAAATATTTAAGTCCTTCATTACGTGTTTTTAAGGTTGTAAGTGCAAAATATGCTTTATTTAGATTGTTTAAATTTTTTAAGGAGGCAAATGCAATGTAAACACGTCATGACCTTTCTGTATATGTTTAAAAGTAAACCCTAATTCATGGTAGTATTTATCCCTTAATTTTGAGACACTCTATCTCCCGTATATGATGTTATAGAGAAAAAAAGAAGCCTTAGGAGTAACCCAATAATATAACAGTATCCTTTATTAGGAAAATAGTGATTATAATGTAACATTAATGTTGAAAAGTTATCTTTTTCTATGTGATTGAACATAGATTATAAATCATGATAATCAAGAATTCTTTTGGTGGGCATATGGAGGACATTGGGATTTTCCTTCAATTCTTCAGTTTAATTGTCTCTGACAATGAATGGACTTGTTATTGATCATATTTGAATGAGGTGTGGGGTTATTTGATTTTTCATGATTAATTAAATTTAATTAATATCATGAAGTTTTACACTAGTTCTTCCATTATAGAGATAACGATCTGATGTTGGTCTTATGGTATATATTTTTAATCTCATTCAAAAACATCAACCACATTCCTGGTATTAATAAGTGGTATCAGATTGATTGTGTGTTTAATATTTTCAAATTAATATGTAAATTTTCATGAATAATTGTAGTGTCTGTCGACAGTGTGCTAATTCCACTGATGATGCAATGATATGAGGGTTAAAACTCATGTTAAGAAAATTATACAATAAATGAATAGATTTTATACTATATATATATAATATTAATATGCACACGAAGATATATCCATCATCATTATTCTTATAGTGGTTTGATAATATAAGGTGGTGGATGGAGGATATTTTACCCTATCGGAAAAGACATATTAAAAAAGATATATATATATATATATATATATATATATATATATATATATATTCACATGGATAGTACCCAAGGATGAACATTAGCATAAATGTGAATAGTAATAATTTGTGAACAATAACAAATGAGTGAATATTAACCCACATGAGAATATTATCAAAATATGATTACTAATCATGAGGATGACCAACTACTGTATCTCTCAGGAAATTATTTGTTTATTCATTTATTTCAATTCATGTGATGTTTTAAATAAAACTAAATAAATTTTGGTAGGCCCATCATCTCTTTCAATCATTAAATGTATATGGTCTTTAATATCTATCATAAGAGTTATTTATTTATATATAGGTTCCTGACGACCACATCACATGAATGTGATTATATTTATGTATAATGATTTAGTTGAAATACTATATGTACCACACATAGAATTAGAGAAATACTAGATAATATGTAGATACTTCAGATAGTGTGGGAGGTGAAAATTTATTTCTCGATGACATGATGAGTTACCCCTTAGGTCTAACGTAATCCATTATATTTTCTGTGTAATAACCTATAGTAGTATATGGGTAATACTTAATTTATTTATTGACTTTTTCATGATATGATGTTTTAAAAATGTGATATGAATACGTGATCACATATATTAATAATCAAGAATTAATAATTAAAATGAATTATTATAATATGAATTCTTTCTATTATGTTTTTTTATGTTATGAAAAGGTCACAAATAAAGAATGTTAAATATATTATTATTTAGTTCATATAGGATAATAAAAATTCCTCAATTAAATATTAATTCATGAATTCCTTCCATCATATTAGTTTGAACTGAACTGTATGTTCATGGTGCTCATTATCACTAGTTAAGAGAGATAATTTTTACTAGGGTTCTCTAATGAAAATGGTGTGTATATATAACTAAATATGGATGCACGAAATTAGACATACATGGACTATTGATTATTTATACGTAAATCAATGAATTATTCACTTTTACTTTAAGGTATCATCATTTTTCAGGTATATCCATCATTGAGTTTCTCATTGAACACTCATTTTTGGGTTTATTGGTATTTAAATATTGATCGTCATGTGTCATTCGTAGATGGAAGAAATTGTTGGAAAAAATGAACAAAATTTCAAGGATTCTTGTTTTGTTGAATCAATTGAGTTTTTTTAATTGCGTTAAATGGTCCAATGAGGGGTTCTGAAAAGTGTGAAGGGTGTCTTAGGTGGATTGGGATCAATTATATGAGTTGGTCTTCAATCTATCTATGGGGAAGTTATATATGGTTCTAATGTATTACAAGACATTTACCTTATATTGGGATGATGATTTGAAATGAATAGTGTACTAGAACTGGTTTTTGGTATTAATATGTTATATGATTGGAATCCAAATTACAAAACGTGTCATTATTGAGCATTGTTAAATTCAACTGAGACAACATGATATCATGAATACCAAAAAATTGAGAATTACACACCATGTATTTCTTGGTTTAGGATGTTTTAATACATTGAGGTTTATGTTTTATTCATTTGACTCATGTATAGTATTCATATCCAATGACATAGGTGAATTCCAAGAAATTTGGGAGTGCATTCATCCATTTTAGGATTCCTATTCAACTAATTCTTTTTCAATGAGTTTTTTTGAATGTTTTTCCTTATATTCCATTATTCTCTAATTTTACTAGTGGAATATCTTAACCATAGGTAGTTTGGGTTTTTATCAGGTTCTTTTGTTATATGGGTTCTTTATTGAAATAATTTGACACTTCATTCTTGATGGTGTTACATGGGGGGATGTATTATATGATCACCAGTTAAAGGTATGTTGTCTAAAACCTAAAAATATGGTTTGTTTAGTTTCTATGTATATGTAATATTGTGCATGTGTGGAAGAAACAATCACATAAATTAATCCGATGATTATTAATGGTAAATCATGGATTATAATTTTTTTGGATTCATTCTGATTCAATTGATGTTTTTACCTGGTTTTTGGAAACAAATTGTGTGAGAATACATAGATTAATAATGAATTGGTTAATGGAGTAATGTTTTTTTAGAAAGATATGTGTTTCAAGTGATTTATTAATATAAATTCATTTTAGTAATGTCGTATTTCATATTATAATTATTGAAGATAATTTGATAAAATGAATTGGAAATTTAACTACAAATGGTATTTTGATGAATTAACTGTTGAGGATTATGAAAAGATAGTTTGATATACTTGTTGTTATGATATGTCTTAAGTTTCCGACTATAATGATTATATAGTAGGGTATACCTAGTTTCATGCTACAAGTCTTATTAAAAATATTCCTAGTTTCATTATGTAATTCTTATATAGCAGGCTAGGCCTAGTTTGATTTTGTAATTGTTATTTGGTGGTCAGGGCATAGTTTCATGCAATTTATCTTATATAGAATAATTGGAAATGTTTGATGTTGTAATTCAAATATAGATGTCTTAGCCTTGTCTGATGTTTTAATTCTTAAATAAAATGATATTTCTAGATACTAAATTGATTATATAGAGGGTTATTCCCTGATGATGAAATTATTATATAAAGTTATATGATAAGATGATTATATTTATATAGAGTGGGAATTTTTTAGTTATTTGATTATTCCATGATTATGGTTATTTTTTGAATTGTTTTTAAATATGCTAAATGGAATCCGTACAAGGTGCTGACGTGGGTTTATTTTGGTGTTATTTTAAATTTATTAATTAATAAAACTATAATATATCTATTTCATGTAGTTTTGATCATATTGTATTTTGTTTTTGAAAAAGTTGTTTCAAAAAACATAAGTTTACTCACACCCAATTTGGGAGGCCATTTGGTACCCGAGCAGATTACATTAATGCATAATTGGAAAAGGGAAAAGGAACTTGTAGCTAACAATTTTATTTATGTATGGGTTGGATATAAGAGATGACAACAAGATGGGGTTTCGAACCATGGTCTATTGAGTTCATCTGTGACAGATATTTATTTGATCTTTATTAATTTAATTATTTCATATTGATATATTTCATCCAATCATTACATGATTCATTCTTACTGGATTATTGTTTCCTCCATTTTCTTCCCAATTGTATATTTTACTATTTATGAAATTTTTGTTAATTTGATATTTATTATTATTGTTTATTTATTTTGTATTTTCACTCTTTACCTTGTGTCATAGTCACCCCTCTATCCTTATCCCACACCCACTATTAGTCGAAATCCATTGATGTATGTGTAGGTGTGCTTGTGTTCCCACAACCAATGTAATTTTTCCACGTGGGAGAGTAATGGATTAGGGGAAGCTACAAAGTGGTATAATATGATTATATTTTTCTTTTTTTGTTGTATTACTATTTGTGAAATGTCGAAAAGAGATTAGGATGTGTAGAGACAAGCTAATGAGGATGTGAATAAAAGTATCTTAACAAATTAAAAAAGAAAATATATGTATAATTGTATGGGATTATTTTTCAAGATGTTTTCTGGTTACATTAGATGTTATTTCAACCAGGTTGATTCACATTTTTCGTGATGTTATTGTTTCTTTATATTTTTTCACATCACTCGGTTTGGAAGGAGATCAGTTTCCAAGAATCATTATAGGGGAATATGAATACATATTGACATTAATTTATCATGATAGGAAAATATTTTTTTTCATTTGCTTTATTTCAGTAAATGAATGATGAAATGAGATTCATATTATATTTGATAAATTAAATAACTATTATTTCATGATAAAATACATGAAATCCTTGCATATAGAGAGAAAGATCCAGTTGTTCTCTGACATTTTCACCAGTTGTGGTTGACCTTATTTTTATCCAGTGTTCTAAAGAGGTTTTTTCTATTTAATTAAATTATAATGAATTTTGATCGAGTTGAATGTCTGGAGAGTGAAAATCAGTATGTCCCTACTCCAACAAGACATATATTCTATCATCTAATGAGAAGAAAATGGATATTTATCTATCCGAAAACATCTTATGTATCATATGATCTTTGGAAAGGAAAACTAATGACATCGTGCCTCCAATGATTGATTTGATTATATTGTTTCAATGATTTTATCCACCAAAATTTATGACGGAGTTTTTCCACTAGGCAGCTAAGTTCTATATTGAGTAAGTCCAAATGATCTTATTGCACCACAATACACCCACTAGTTTAGTGTTGAATATTGCTGAATATATGCTTAATTAACCATCCATTAATTAGTGAGACATTCTATGGTAAAATATGTATAAATAAGAGTCACACTTGGAGAATATAGAGGTGATTTCCCTAAACAACCTCTGTCCCTAGACGACGATGTTTGATGAAGATCACATGTTCAACATTCTATCATAGGAGAGTATGTTTGTGATAGACTATAATGGATACTTCATTGACTTGCATTTCATTATTATTACGTTAGTTGATGATTAGATCTTTATGGAACATATTTTTTATGATGGTATTTTCTATGAGATTTTTTTCACATGTTATCTTATTTTTCATCAGTTTCTTATCAAATTTTATGACTCTTAAACTCATCACCGAATAGTATCTTAGAGAGGCCCCTAATAGTGGAATGTTAGTTTATGTATGGGGAACTAGGATATCTTATTTTGGCAGGAATAAGTGATGATATGATAGTTATTTCTTTGTAAAATGTACTTTGAGCTAATTGTGTGCATGTAAACCATCTAATTACCATGTTTTGATTCAGTTATATCAGTGAGTCAAGTTGGTCCATGAGTAATCTTAGTACACATTACATTTTTTAGAGATTCAGTACTTTAGTAAGATTAGAAAAATGTATAGATTTTATAGGGGAATGTGGAAGTAAGACGTGGATTTGGATCAAAATAGGTTCCAATGTGAAGGAAGGACTTAGGTGCCACTCAAAAGATAGGTAACAAAAGTTCAATAGGATTCTCAGGTCTAGGAAGGGGATTTGGTATCCCATGAAGAAGTGTAAATACAAAGTAGAGGGGATAGTTTTTGGAATCATACATAATCATAGGGAAGTGTGGATAGTAATCTTCATTGTTTTAATATTAGTCCAAGTATTATGGATGTAGGAAATTCTATCATTTGGGGTACAATTTTGGTTTTCACACTAGATTTCATTTTTCTTGATATATAAGCATTATTATATTCATCCGAACTTTACTACAATTTATTGAGCATGATTTTATAAAGATTGACGGGTTTTTGACCATTGATAAGCCAATTTGTTTTTTATTATAAAATATCAAATCTTTCAAGGAATGTTCTTTATAAATAAGTGGTTACCATTTCTTTTGGGAACCATTCATGCTGTAATTCATATCATTCAAATCGATTTATAGTATCGATTGGATTGTTCTATACTAGGATAAAAATGAATTTTATTAGAGGAATCATATATTTCAATCCACTATTGTTGGTTGCTATTATCATAATGGTGAGAGGGATCATTATGATGGCCATATAGGGGAAATTTAGTGAAGATTTGATTTCCTCCTAGTTAAGATAATTATCATACTTCTCGATGATGGTGGAAAGAATTATGATAAATTTCCTTTTAAGGTACATAGTTTTTAGTATGACTATCATGATGAGTTCTATGGACTTCCAACCAAATATGAGATTTCTTTTATGATCAAATTCATTTTGGGAGCATATCCAGTTGTTTTCCCATATTATAGAGTGGCACAAGAAGATATTTTGGATTTAATAGTTCAATTGGATGATCTTTAATCAAAAGGTTTCATATAGGCTAATACATCTTAATTTGATTAGAAAATTATTTTTGATATTAAATATGACTATAATTTGTGATTATGTGTGTATTAAAAGAGAAATAACCGAATGAAGGTCAAGAATAAATATACACTTCAACACATTGATGATCTCTTCAATCATCTAAGAGGTTCTAACAACTTTTTTAATATTTATTTGAGAAAATCTTATCACCATTTCATGTTGAAACCATCAAACTAATTTAAATAGAAGATATTTCATGTATGAGTGCATAATTATCTTTTTTGGTTTGATGAACAAATATACATATTTTGGGCCTTGATGAATCATATCAGTTATCATTTTTGAGATATGTTTGTGGGGTTTTTTTAGTAATATCATATAATACTCCTACTCAGTATTTGATCATTCCAATAGTCATGATATCAAAAAGATTACATTGAGAGAGCATCATATTTATGAAAAAATGCTTAATTGTGGTTGTTGGATTGATAATGTACACTTATTGGGCCATGTCATCACACAAGATGAAGTGTAAGTAAACACGAATATGTTTTTATCCATTATTTCATGGGAGAAATCCAATAATGTAAGTTTGATTCTTATTTTATTGGGTTTTTTAGTTAACTGTCAGTTCTTTATCTAGTAATTCACCCATTTGGAAGCACTGATGTCTGGGTGGAACATGAAATGGGTGAATTAGTATTAGTCAGATGATGGTAATGTCGATTTTTAGGAGATAACGAGTAAGATTACCTCATCAACTATAATCACATTAAATGTTATAGTTAAATCATATACTCTGTAGTATAACAAATATATAGATGGAGTCAGATCAATTCTTGTGTGGTAGGATCGAGTGGTTTCTTATGTCTCTAGACATCTAATACCACAATATAAGAATTTTACTTCTCATGATCCATATTTAGTTTTGATGGTACATTCCTTGAGATTCTGGATAGATAATCTTTTGGGCATGAGGTTTGTGGTGTACATGGACAAGAAGGGCCTCTAGTATATCATTATCATATAGGAAATGAACCATGGAAAAAGAAGCTGGGTCATGTATCTATAGTCATTCATCCTGAAATTTCCTTATAAACTAGACTTGGGAAACATCATTATTGATGTTGTGATCCTAATGACACCGATATAGGAAGTGCGAGAGTCTTTTCATTACTTATGGATGACGTCACACATCACGGTCATGTAGCTTATTGATAAGGAGTCCTTAGGATGAGTATCCTAGAATTCGACTTCTATTATAAAAGTTCATTTTTTCACATCAATATGTCGAAGTTATGTTCTATTTAGGGATTAGATCTTATGAACAAAATATTAGTTATGGAGCCTCAAAAATGATGGTCTCCTAGAGCATGTGAACTTCTTATCATTCATGTCCAAATAGGGGTACCCATGGGTTTTTATGAGGAGGAACTGTGAGAGTTTCATGGTTTTAGATGGGAGGTTCATACTATTTTGAAAAATATGGTTCATGATCTTAAAGATAGTGTTTGTGGACACAAATAAATAGGAGACAATATGACATATAAAGATATGTTAATCCTTTCAATAGCTGAAGACTATGAAATAGAGGCATGTTGATCAATTGAAGACTCTTCCCATTCTGTAGTAGATGTTGGATGATTTTACAATAGACTTTGAGATAGGATTACCTAAGATTCCAAAAAGAATGATGCATTATGGGTGATCATGGATCAAAAGATGAAGGTCTGTCACTCATTTCCTATTAGGGAGGTCTTCAGTGTTGATGATCCAAGTAGTCCTTATCCACATCCGGTATTTTGGTTGTATAGTTTTTGAATTAGTATCATATATAATAGATATCCCAATTTCACAATGTGTTTTAGTATGGGTCTTTAGATAGCTCAAGAATCGTAGATTAATCTGGTTACAGCCTATCATCCTCATATTAGTGGTCAATTTGAGTGGACTATTTAAATTCTAGAGAAAAATGTAGGAATTTTTTTTCAATGTTTTATTGGAGGAATAAATAGAACAAATGTACTTTTAATATAATAACAACTTCCTATCATTGAAAATTATGGAAAAAATTGATTCTTTGTATGGTATGTTGATTTATTTTGCAAATTTTTGGTTTGAGGTAGGTTAGTTAGTGTTTTTTGGACACAGTATTGTGTAGAAGACATCTGATCTGGATCAATTGTTACTGAGTTGAATTATGATTGTGAAAAGTAGGCCGAAATCTAATTATATCCATTAGATTAGGGTTGGTTTTCTTATTTTCCTATGGGTATCACCAAGTTTGGCGAAATGGCCTATTATAAAACAGGGGATGTTTGAAATTATATTTTTCTTGATGATTGAGATAATGTGAATGGAAGTCCTAGTGGTTCATAGAATATCCCTTCCACAGTGTTATATATGCACACATGATCTATTTCATGTTCTGCAATGTTAAATTTATCATCCCAAGACTTATGATATGGTGGATTTCCAAGAAGCAGATCTTTTTTATATTCATCATTTTCAGATAATTCGATATGTATTGTAGAACTTAGTGAGAACTATATCCACGGAAAATGAATAAACTTTTTTCATGTTGAGTGGCAGTATGGGAATATTCAAGAAGAGACATAGAAGAGGGAGTCTGTTAAGCCAGCATTACGGTCAGAATTGTTCACTATGGTCCCATTGTGATTGTTGGAGTAGGTCATGCCTGAGATGTTATAAGGGGTGAGTGTGTAAGTTCCCAACTTTTTTCAGGAACTTCACTCTTTGATTTTTTTTCAATATACCTTCTTTTTTGGTTTCCTTATATCTAAGACATAGTGGTTTGGTCTCGTTTGGATGTAAAAATCCTTTTCTACAAAAAAGTACCTAATGTTTGAGGAGGTATGTTCATTTTGAATTAATGGAGTCCAAATGTCGAAATATTAAATTGGCTTTTTATGGAATACATTGTGTTTGGAAGGATTAAGAGGTAGATCAGGTGATTTTGTATATGTTGGGAATAAATAATCAAATAGAAAATTTACTGGCTATGTAAATGTATTAAAATACATGTAAAATCTATTGGTATGATTCCATGATATGAATAAATGTATTTAACTAGTTCATTGTGTGAACATGTTACACATCATGAATACAAAGTACATAATGTTTAATGGTTATGTAGTGTTAAATTCATCTGAAGTGATGCAATATTCTACATCCCAAATAATTATGAACCATAGTCCATTTATTTCACAGGAAATCCAATTTTCATAAAATGATACATTATTTTTATTCATTAAACACAAGTGACATACTATACTCTAGAGAGTTGGGTTATTTCTATGTGTCTCTGGAGTGCCTTTCAGTATTCTGGATGTCAATTCAAGTAATTGATGCCTAATAAGTTTTTTTACATAGGATTCCACTTCCCTTTTATTTTTCCTAGGTTGTATAGTTATAATCCATTTACCATGATTAGTTAGGTTTTTGATTTAGGTATATCTGGAAATTGGAACATTCTTGTGATATTTTTCACCTTCATTCTTATTGTTGTTACATATTGGATGTTTTGTTTGACAACCTGTTAATGATAGATGGTCTAAATACTAACCCTTTTTCTATTTAATTATTATGTATATAAAATATTTCATTTTCATAGACACAATATGCACATAAATTAATTTAATGTTGAATAATGGTAAACCAGGTATTGGAATATTCATTAGATCCCTTTGGATTCAATTAACGTTGTGACCTATATTTGGGCCACATGTTGGGTGAGTGAACCATTGAATAATAATTAAATATTTAATGGATTAAATCATTCTTTGAATGATAAGAGGATTCAGGTGATTTTTTGATAATGAATCACATTGGTAATGAATTATTTATTACTAATTTACTGATAATAATTTGATAAAATGAACATGTAAATGTAAGATAAATGGTAAATTAATAAATAAACCATTGATGTTTATAATATGACATTCTGATATTGTTTTCATTTTGAAATGTTAGAGTATCATGTAATAAAGATTATATAGTTGGCTATTCACAATTTCATGCTCTATCTCTCATATAGTTGGTTATTCATAGTTTCATGCTATAATTCATATATGGTGGGATACGACCAATTTGAAGGTGGAATGATTATATTGTGGGTGTGGACCAGTTTCAGGTTGTAATGGTAATATAGAGAGATTGGTGTCATTAGATACAATAATGTTTACCTAGATGGATTAGAAAATCTAATATTGTAATACTTATATATAGGAAAATTTCTAGATATTGAAATAATTATAGAGGGGGAGACACTTGGATGCTAAAAAATATATAGAGGGTTATTCTCTATAACATCCCACATTTCCTCACTAGATTGAGAAGGTGTAAGAATATTACAAATCCTTAAGAAAAATACAGAAGGCATGAATGAATGGAAATAAATTTAAAGTAATTCAATACAGATTTGGGGAAGAAATTTCTATTTTGTAAATAAAACTACCCAACCTAACAAATCATAACAAAATAACTAATAAAGGATTTGTTATAATAACATAAGATAACTCATGAAAATAATTTTATATCAAAAATTAACATTACATGTTCAATAATATAAGACCCTAATATGAAAATACATAGCGGAAGATAAAACAAAAAAATCAAATACTCCAAGAAATGATTCTAAATCTCCCAACATGCTCCATGATCCAACTCCACCAAAAATCCCTTGTATCATGTTGCACCACTAAAGAAATGTTATACCTTTCCTTTAGCTATATCCTGATAGATAATATATGTAAATGTACAATGGATCCAATATGTGTGTAATCAACCTCAGTAGGATTTTCCAAATATTCTTCCAAACTTATTCCAATAGTGTATAACATGTTAGAATAATTGTAAAAAACTGTTTAAAAAATAATAATAATTTTTCATCACAAAACTAAAACCATTTCTAAACAAAATAGTTTTCCAAAAAAATTGTTATCAAGAAAATGTAACAATAAAACCCATTTAACCAATTCTACAATAACATGCTCGCAAAACCCATTCAATAATGAATTACCACACAAGAACACATCCAACCAAACAAACTTTTCGTTACCATTGAATGTGGATATTCATGTCCATAACACATCACTTTGATTTTGGTACATCATGAACAATATAAATCCCATTCCACAAATTTTTAATCATTTAAGACAACCACATCAAAAAACATCATTGACAAATATTTTCAATAAAACAATCCTTTTATTGAAAGAAATTTTTCAGTCATCAAAACCAAAAACCATTCATTAATTATGAATTTAAAATAATAATATTTTTTCTCTTTTTTCAAAAACTACCCATTTGAACAATTCCCTAAACCATCACCCAATAAGGATTCCATTAATCAATTTCTAAAATAAATAACAATAAATAATAAGAAAAGAAAAAACTTTAAACATAGATTTCATGTTAAAATAAGAGGAGTTGATATTGAATAAACATACCTCTAGATTTTTGGAAAAAACCTTAAATGACATGAAAAAACCCACAAATTCAAGTGGAATTTAAAGAAAACACACATCAGATCTCTTCCCCTAATATCAAAAAGGGTAAATATAATCTTATTTTGTAATAGAAAGTTTATATTATACCATGTAAGTCTATATATTATAAAATGAGTGAAGGAAGAAAGTGGATATTTGAAAAAAAGACAAAATATCACAAAAAATACATACTAAGGAAATCATGCTTCAACACACCATAAAAATCCGTAATATTATGCCTAATTTGATGTGGAAAATCTCCACTTCATTTTTGATTTTCAAATCCCATGTTAGGGTTATATTGGATCAAAATAGTGATTCATTAGGGTGAAAATGAGTGCAATCCATTTTTTCAGATTAGACATATAATCGATGCAAACATAGTTGCAAGGTTTGAAAACCCATAGAATAAAAGGACACCAGACTCTTCTATAAGGGGATCCTTTCATGGTTGGACCACTGAGTTATAAAAACCGTGAACAAAAAATTTAAAATCCCAATGTCCAACATTACAAGATTTCTTTTTTGTGATCACATTTTGTAAAAACCATGATAATATTTGATTTCCTTCCCCTTAGCCCCTGTCTCCTTGTGAAAATATTATTTTTGGAGTTTCTTGGTTTCCACATACAATGCAGCATTCATGAACATTTAGATGGTCCCTATCAAAATTCCAAAATCCTTCCAAACCCTCCCAAACATTAACCAACAACTTTACGTACATAAAAATCTTAATGAAAGAGTTACATACATGAGAAATGAGGTGGTATATTCTCCCCATCATTTTCATTTCCGTCATCACAATATTGAAAACCATTACCTTCCCAAAAGAATTTGGTCCATTCCCTACAAATTATTTATCATGTTCCCAATTCACATCATGAATCTGAACCCAATTCCACAAAACCTATACAACCTGAATGTTTTTACTATAAAATACATTCTCTATACTATCCACAATATGCACTGGTACATTCACCAATGTATCATATTGCTCTAGGTCAATTTAATCCCACCAAATAAAATGGTCAAGATTTAGAAAATACTATTTCCAAAGAGATACAAGAAACAAATTATGTACCACAATGATCCATGGTAGAAGTTAAATCTGATATGCCACCTCACCAACTTCTTCAAGTATCTCAACAGGATCTATGTATTGATGTGATAACTTACCTGAAATCCCAATATAATGATGCCCAATCCTTGGAGAGATCCTAAAACACATGATCACTCTCATTGAATGAAAATATTCATAGAAAATGATCCACATTTGATTTTTAATGACTCTGTGTCATATTCGTTCATTTTATAATCAAATTATTATTCTCCATTGTATATTTAATAAGGCCCAATACAATGAGTGAAGTCTCACTTGTTTCTGGAAAAAAAATTGAAAAATTAAAAGGACACCAAAATAAATAATTAAAAGGATCCTTATATATTGAGTCTTGGTAATGTTTTTATATGGGAACTCCACAAATGATATGTTATCATCCCAAGAACCTCTAAAATCTATTACATAATCCTGCCACATGCCTTCCAACATTTTTATTCTCCTTTCAGATTGTCTCCCCATATGACAATGATACACATTACTAATAGTCTACTGAGGTATAAAGAATTTTTTAAGGATTTCCATAAATGAGAGGTAAACCTTGGGTCTTAGTATGGTACTATTGGAACCGGTACGATATGCATCTTTAAAACATCTAATAAATAGATTTTATAACATTCCTACACCTAATGAGATTCATGAATATGGATGAAATGGGATGACTATGTGAAATGATCCATTATAACCCATATGAAATTATCTTTTTAATACTATTATTGTGGTAACTTTCGCTTGATATATTCTCCAATTTCCATATAAAAATATGTAAAGAATGCAACACACCTGGTGTTCGTTGATGCTCTACATTAACCCAATGAAAGGTAGGTATCTATCAACATACTTAACCACCTTCCTTCTCATACGAGCCCACTAAAACTATGCAATCAACAAATCATACATATTACAAGATTTATATCACATATTAAGTGGAAGAAATCATGCTGAAATTTTTCCTAACAAACCAAAGGTGTAACCTTCTAATTTTCAAATCCCAATAATGAATTCTTATACAACATCTATCCCCCAATGGTAACTCCCCAATGAATTTTTCATCATCGAAACACATTCAAGATAAGATGTTTGTGACCCTTTAACTGCCTCAAAAAATAATTAATGAACGAAAAAAGAAATAAAACCATGACTTCACCCGTTTTTCACATTACATTTTCATTTCAGCTAGGACCAATATCAACTACCATTCATCTAAATATTCATTTTACATTTCAGAATAAATATTTCAACATAATTCATGATCCATCATTTCTCCATTACTCTATGTATAGAGCACGACATAGTCAACCATTTTGAGATACTATATTGTTATTATTTTTTTCAAGTTAAAATCTATTTGGGTGAATATATGTTTCAGGATTTTATAGTCTGTGGACACTGTAAATTTATCATCAAAGACGTTATGACGCCAAGTCTTCAATGAATGGACTATGGTAGCTAAATTCAAGTCACATGTTAGGTAATTCTTCTCCTGAAACAATAAAAATATAGATCCATAAGAAACAACATGGTATCTCTTTATGGGATCAAAAACCAACCCAGATTCTAAAGTATCACAATACACCACGTAACCATGTACTGATTACAAAAAAATCTATATTAGTGCTGATGTAAAGAAAAAAATTAGAAATTTAAAGGAACATTTACATATCTCATTCAATTGGAATGGATCATTTTTCTTTTTTAATATTGTCATAGGTTAAGCTAGTGATGATAAATCACAAACACAACTCTTGTAATAACCATCCAAACAAGGAAACTATGAATTTGTAATAAATTCATTTATGGTTTCAAAGAGACAACGTATTCCATCTTTTTTTGATCAACAAAAAACATTTTATAGTGATAAATATCCTAAAAACATACCTATTATATCCAAAAATAAAACATTCATAATTTTTTCTACAATCGATGATCTAATGATATTTCCAACTCTTAAGAAAAGTGTTTCTCATTCTCTTCCCTTTCCCTAGAATTCACCAATAAGTCATCTAAAAAAACCACCACAAAATATTGTATATAACTTTGAATTATCTAATTCCTTAATAACATAAAAAAACAATGGAGAATTTATTAGACAAAATGGAATTAACATATATTCATAATGGCCAACATGCTTCCCCTGCCTATAGCTCCCGATATGTCTATTTCTGTTATAGTCTCTCTATTTTCCATCCCTATATAATATATTATACAGATCACATCAATCATTGATAAATTATCCTATTTCATCCATTATTCATTGATGTGTTCCATTAAAGATGCACTATTAGGAACATCAGGCGCAAGGTTGACTAATTTCAAAATTGATTCCATATAATCTATCACAGTGAGGCTCTCATTCTTTAAGATGAAGAAATTTGTCATTCTTACAGTGATGAACATGTGATAATTGAATTTTTTTGAAATTTTCTCCAAAATCATCCAATTTATAGTCCTAGAATAATTTAGACTCAACTAATAAATCCCACCGTTTTCTGACAAGATCTTTTAATAGATACATTTCCAAATTGAAATTCAGCTATTCTAGTGTTCCAAGGAAATCGAATATATGATTTATCTTATATAGACACAACTCTACCTTTTTATATTCGAAATCACCCTAAATAATGGGTGGATTATATTTTTTATACGATTTGTAATGGTCCACATTCCTTAGTTCATATCTCCTACTCTATTTTTCCACATACAGAAAATCCTAGACTATAATTTGAACATAAGGTTGGTTCTCCTATAGTTTAGGTGAAACCATGTTTTATGTAGCATCCTCTAGAAAGTTCCTACAACACCAACTAGCTGTCATTTTCTATTAATATAAAAAATTCCATAAGTGCCATTCTCATAGAATAGAAACATTAATATTTTGATATTCAACCACATTTAAAATATCCAAAGGACACATTCCAAAATTGCACATTTCTGTATTGAATCATTTTTAGAAATTTCAACTATCATTTGAAAATAAAACAATCTAAAAATTAACATAACCTTTATCTTTTTAGAAACCATACATTTCCAAACAAATTTAATGTTTTCAAATATAAATTCTTTTTCAATAAATAATAAATAATTAATTAAAATTAAATATTCACACATAGTGGGTATTCATTTTAGTAATGCATGTCATTCTCTTCTCAATAGCTAAACCAATCAAAATTATAATGTAATTCCTATAAGTTTTTATAAAAAACATATGTAACCAACACGTTGGTTACATAAAATTAAGAATAAAATTATATGTACATCTTTTATTCTCTAAATTCCATGTTCTATTAATTCTACATCTTTCTGACAACACAACTCTATGAAAAACTAGAATGAATTTCAACTCTATGAAAAAGAAAATATATTAGAGTCATAGACACTCAAAGACTGTTTCCACAAGCAGTTCATAGACCATAAAATATGATACCTCCTCTAACATACTTCACCTCATTGGGTCAATAATGCAAAAGGATATTACCTGACCATACGAGATATACCCAAGGTGCCAAAGTTTGAAAATAAATTCCAAGGGATTCAATATTGTTTAAGGGGATAATTTTCACTGTTGTAAATAGTAAAACCCAACCAATAACACCATAATACAATAAATACTAAATTATTCATGATAAACATATAATAATACTCAAAAAATGTCATTAAATTCAAAATGAAACTTTAATAAGTCCCATAAAGGAATAACACAAAATAAAAATATATAGAAAACGAGAAAACCAGCAGACTCTAAGACTCCAAAAAATGACTCAAAAAATTCCTTGATTCTCCAAGATAAAAATACACCAAAATAGACCATGTATCTTGATGCACCACTAAATAAATGTGATATCATTCCTTATACTATAACTTGATAGACAATATCTACAAAATCACAAATGATCCAAATATGGGTTGAGTATTGAGAGTTAGTAAGATTTCCTGAAATGCATTCCCTACTCACACCACTAAAATAGAACATTTTTTTCGAATTTATATAAAATCTATAAAAAAAAATATTACATCAATTTATCACACAACTAATACTATTTCTAAAAAATTGGTTTTTTCAAACAAAACATTTGTCAATAGAATGCAGAAAAAGAAGTCATTTAACAATTTCTCCAATCCCATTATGGAATAACCCATTACATTATGAAAAACCGAACATAAAAACATACAACCACATAATATATGTGTTTCCATTGATGGAAGAGCTTCACATCCATAATTGTTCCATTTGATGGTGGTAGTCAACGCCCAATATCCATTTCAATCCACACACTCTTAATAATTTCTGCCAACCGAATGAGAAAACCATATTTTCAAATTCATTTAAACAAAAATAATATTCATCTATTTAAAACAATTTACCTTTTATTATAACCAATAAAACATTTTAGAAAATCATTTTAAAATCAGGTTACTATTATCACTTTTTTCCAAGACACCCAATTTACACAATTCAATTTATGGTCACCGAAGTAGGTTTCCATAAATCAATTGAAAAACAATTTCAAAATATATTACAGGTGAAATGATAAATTTAAAGTAATAATTGATGTTAATATATGTGGAGTCAAGATTTATGATACCAACTTTAGAGATTACAGAGAACTAAAATCCGAACATGAAAACACACACAAACCTGAGTTGAATAACCAAATCCCACCTTAGATCTCTTTCCCTAACACAAATGAAGAAAACTATATCAATGATTAGAAACTAAATTCCATATACCTAACTACATCATTCAAGATTTAGAATCTAGTATAGGGTATATAGTTTTTATATGAATAAAAAAGATACACTTCCATAAAAGTGGACTTGAGAAATGAATCAGGCTTCAACACACAAAGTCCTTCAGATCGCATCTTGTAAGATGGGGAAAGGTTTCTAATCCTTTTAGAGGATGAAATCCAGATTTAGGGTATAAATATAGAAAAAGGTGGTCTATATGGGTGATCAATAGCGATATCTAGTTTTTTATGTTCTAACTTTTAAACTGTTCACAGTTAGTCACACGGTTAGGGAAACCATATGAAAACCAGGTTCCAAAATCTACATCAAGGGGCCACTTGCATTTTTTCCCCTCATAGTATAAAAAATAATGAACCAACCATGAAAAACCCATTGTACAACATTCCATGGTTTCAATTGGGGTTCCATTGTGTTTTGACAAACCTTGCACCGAATCATGTGCCTTACCCTTAGCCCATATCTCATTTATCATTATTTACTATATGATTTAATGGATTTGAAGAACTATGAACCATCCCTGAAACATTAGAATCCCCCCAATAACATTCCAAAAGTATTCCTAACCCACCCACAGTTCACCCAAAATCATTACAAACATAAAAAATATAAAAGAAAGGGTTACTTAATCGATACTAGGGGTGCTACATGCTTAGACTATGAAATTATTATGTTGATGAAATTTATTTGTTATTTGATTGTTCCATGTTTATTTTTATGGTTGGAATAGTTGCGATACAATCTCATAGGCATCCCAACATTGTGTTGAAGTAGATTGATTACATTATTATATTTAATAGTTTAATTTTTATAAATGTCACTGCATAATATCATGCCCTCATAATCAAATTTCATTTTGGTTTGACATAGTGGTTTTGACCTTCTAAATTTTTCATACACCCAATTTAGATCGCTATTTTATACCATATTAGATTAAATAGATTCAATGATTTTCAGGGGAAAATAATGTTACAACTGATTATTTTCCAACTAAATACGATAGAGTATGGAGACTACACTAAGATGATGTTTAGGATGGGGAACATTTGAGTTTATTTGTTTCAGCTAGTTATTTAATTTATATTACAATTATATTGAAATTTTGATACCTTTAAGACTATAATTAAGTCATTAATTTTTATTGGTTCTAGGGTTCCCCATTTTTTCTTTCTACTTGTATGTTATATTATTTACACTACATCCATTACTACGATATTTATTGGTATTTTTTATTTCTGTTTTATTGTATCTCTCTTCCAAGTGGTATAGTCTCCCAACTATAATTATCCCACCCCCTCTACTAATTGGATGACTTTAGACAATGGGAGGTCTACATAGGGTCCATTAAATAACCTAATTTGGCCCCACGAAAGAGTGATAAATTTTGGACCTTACAGTAACACTTTAAAAGATATCCAACCCCACTCTATAGGTCATGGACATGTGAATTACTACATTTAGATGGCCAAAATCATACCTTGAAACTAACTTAGTAGAAGAATAGCTATAAAAGTTGAGACTTTCAACTATAAATAGAATCATGGTATGTGGAATTTTATTACGGATCATTTTCATAATAATAATCAAGAGACTGTGAAATATAAATATACAAGTATAGAGGTACTAGGATTTGGTAAATTTCTAGGCAACATTTAATATTAATAAATCTATTATGTCATATAATTGGTAACAAAGTTAAATGTAATAATTTGTTATTGTATTAATTGTTAGAAAAATAGATATTAATATAAATTTAAAATA
Source organism: Viscum album (assembly GCA_963277665.1). Classification (NCBI taxonomy): domain Eukaryota; kingdom Viridiplantae; phylum Streptophyta; class Magnoliopsida; order Santalales; family Viscaceae; genus Viscum; species Viscum album. The sequence goes on from OY728132.1 coordinate 414,902,765, forward strand.
GAAATCTATGGTGGATAATAAATAGTTCTCAATGGGTATACATTTTCATTAGTAGTACAGGCACATGAATGTAATACAATGAGACAAAAGGAAACTGTATTTTCTGGTGTCACCATTATTTTTAAATACACCATAGGATGTAGGTGAGCATGGAAAGGAATATAATAGGAGACTCATGAATAATTATTTTGATGTTTAGATGATAATAAAATAATTATTATCTAGTGAGTTATTAATGAAAATCCTAAGTGTGGATATACCATGTTGTCTCATCTAAAATATCATTTCATGGAGAAGGTGAATTATGAAATGAATGATTTATGAACCAACTAGATTTGTTTAAATTGAAATAATGAATTATGGTTGTTCCTAATGTACTAAATATAATAGTGTTTATTGATAACCAAAATTAAGATTCATGATATATCATGAAATTTCTATAAGTATCATAATCTAAAATTTATCACCCAATTACTCTTGTTTCATTATGAATTAAAAAGTGATCATTTTATATAAAATGATACAATATATTATAAATAATTTTTTCCTAGATTATTATATCATAATAAAGACAAGTATTTAATTATTATACTAAATATGAAGAAAAAAGGTAAATAAGACCATGAAAAGTCTGATGGAAAAGACATCTTCACATAATTTTTCTTTAAACTAAAAAACATAGACTATATGCGTTGAACATGAATCTATTTTATTTTTAGTTTTAATGCTCGGTCAATGTAAAATAGACCACAAAAAATTCAAAATATAAATAATATTTTAATTGAGTAATTTTCATCAATTATATATAATATTTCTGTTACCATTATTGGGTATTAGATAAAATATACTAATAACATGTTCATATTAAAATAAAACAACTATGAAATTAATTAAAAAATTATATATGCCATGATCCATTTTCTTTGAAACTGAAAAAGGATTATTCCTACATTAGTTTTCAGAAGCATAACCATTATATTTTCAGGTTAATGATTCTTCAATAACTATAATTTTGTATTGAAATTTATTAAAACATTTGTCTGATTCTTTATTGCACACACATATATGTTATACATTTTGGAATGAATTTGGTTCATGGTGTTAAATATTAACATAATTGTTTAGTAATAATTGAATCACCAAAAATTAGTGTTATATATAAAATGTAAGGCTCATAACAAGTAGTGTTATTTAAAATTTATTAATGTAAAACTGGTATTTTTTTGTCATCTATATACAAAATATACTATTTGGAATCATTATATCTAAAATAATTATGTATTATTGACATTATTTTATATAGTGTCATAAAAAAATAATCCTTAAGAAGTAACTATAAGCTATAACAATACTAGAAGTAATATGAAATGATACAAGTGATTTAATCTAAGGACATGATAGAGGAAATATCAGGTACTTCATGGTATTTATTTAAAAAATTTAGGGAATGTAAAAGTGAAATGAAAAATAGGCTAGGTATGAAAATAATAGGGATACATCAACATAGTGATCCAAATAATGTATTCACCAAGAAATAATGGATCTTGCAAGTGTAGTGTCGATTTATTACAAAACATACATTTCATTATATACATCAGGTCTTGGATGTTAGTAAAAGGAGGGTCATTGTTATTTCTTATATGAGACTTAATATATTCCAATATATTTTCATGACATGTTTCATATATTCAAATATTATTCAATAATAAAATTACAGAAATAAAATAAAATGGGTATCAAAATATTTATAATCTAAATGTAATTCATTATGTACCAAATGAAAAAATGGATTCAAAATGTTTCTTAAGGATAAGTAAATAAACAAACTAGTATTAAGTAAAAACAATATGATGATTTGTTAAATATTTGGAATGTTTCTAAGAATATTAGATAAATCCATTATATTTAATAGTTATAGTCACCAAAACACTATATTGAAATAAATTGATAGATGTTTATATTTTCTATTTTTGGAGAACAATTTTCTAATAAATAGTCAAATAATTTGATTCCATGTGAGTTGGAAAGGGAACAGGTTTCACAAGATCTGATGTATATGAAATATTATTGAGAAACATACTATATATGAATACTAAAACCAACAGATATAATTTTTTTATTACCAAAGTAGATGATGTAGTATTTAGTAACAATAATGATTCATATAGGAATCTTCAATAAGAAATAAGATAAAATTACTATTTAAGATAAGTTATAGAAAATTAATTTTATGTACCGAGATTAAGTTATATATATCTATTGTTTTTCATAATGTTTTCATGTTGCAAGTGGGTAATCAATACAAAATATATAAGGGTGGTATAAGTATATGAATAGTCATATATACAATAGTATTAGATTGTTTTATATAATTTAAACCTAATGTAGGACTAAAAATTCCCACTAATAATTATGAAAAATATATTTGAATTCTACATGACATAGAAACATTCAATGGTTATCAAATTAGACTATTATTTAAGAAAAAACACCTTCTACTAAATGAATCACTATGGAAAATACATATATATTCCACAACTAAAAAGGTTTAGTTACATCAAAGAAATACAACACGAGATGCTAGTTTTAAATATCCATTTTTTGGATTAATTTCAGCATCAATATCATAAAATATCTATTTATAAAATAAAATATTTACTAGGAGAATACAAAAGATTAATAGGGAACAATTTATCTCCAATAAAAATATATTGGAAAAATAAATATATGACTATCATTTTTCCTCCTCTTTGTTAAGGCTAGGTTGAAATAATGTATATAACAATCTATTTAAACTAATAAATAGAGTTCTAGAGAAAAAACTCTATTGATATTGATTAAAGGGTTTATTGGATAAGGTTAATGTTTATATTCTTATGTGGTATTAAAAAATAAAATTTAGAAAATATTTAGAGATAATATTTAGCAGTAACACATTTATTAAATTTCTCTAAGATAACATGTTTGATATTTATGAGTAAAATAAAATGGTAAGTGTAATTATATAAACTTTTTGATTGATATATCACATAATACATGTGATTTACCAAATATTTCATTTATATAACATTCATTATGGCATTTAATAGTAATATAAATATAGGTGAATTATGAGGGATGAAATTACATCAATTCAACTGTATATGACAAAGTACAAGGATACATACCTAGTACATGGAGAGGAGATAAAATTAGGTATAATGGATATAAATTACCCTTAAAATGTATATTTTTTATCTAATAACACAGTATGTATAACTAAATGAGAATTAAAATCTCATTTAACCAAGCTATTTTCATATAAAAAAATTATGTATATTGTGGATTCTGATATAGTTAATGATGTAGTATAAAATATGTGAGTAATTGTTATAATTATATAAGTTATAATAATGTCAATATCTATGAATTTAAAGATATAGTAGTGAAAGAAAATATGATATAGGTGGGAATATGGTCACTTGTTGTAAATTTATCATTTTGGCGAAGTCGTAGAAAATTGTGTGTCCATGCAAGAAGACAAGGAGTACCAGATGATGAAAATAATGTCTCAGAAGAATCATGATTTTGTATTGTAAGAGAGAATTGGTATTGTTAAAATGTTGGATCTAGGGAATGTGGGAGTACTTTTAAATAGTTTTCATTATACCTGACCTAAATAATGACTTTTGATTACTATACCATGAATATAAAGTGTTGTGAATGATTAATTCATTCCATAAAAGTGTTGATAGTTTTAGGTCCACTATTTACAAAGTAATGTCCTTAGATTATTCATCATATTAGTAGATTATAATAGTTGCTATCAATAATTAGACCCTTTAGATATTATTGAAATAATATATATACCGTATCTTATGGACAAGAAACATCATAATAAATATAGATATATTATGTACGATAATGATATTTAGGGTGTGAAAGATCTAGACCCATAAAATCATATTATGTGGTAAAAAATAAAATCACTAAATATTATCATTAAAATAGATTAAAGAGTCCCCGTTTTAAAAATCCCTATTAAAAATATCATTTCCCAATATTAACTCATTCACAAACACAATATATTTTATGTTTAGATTATTATATAATTAAAAAATCCATATTCCAAAATAAATTAATTTCCCTTAAATTGGTAATTTTTCACATTATACCTAGATATTATTATTCCTTAAGAAGAATTTAAAATCACCCATAAAATTCACCAACCATGATACTATTTTAGAATTATATTATATAATATCATTATTGATAAACGGTGGAAATTAAAACATAAGAAAGAGTGATCCCAAAAGATAAGAAAGGGTATAATGGGAGATTTTGATCAATGATCATATATAATAATCATGCAATAATGAATGTATGATATCAATCTTATATCATATAAAATTCTTTAAAATTAATCCACAGATCATTAATCATGTTTCATGTAAAAATGAATTTTCTCTTCAAAATGCTAAATTCATTATATTGATGAATCACAATTAAAAAATCATGATCCATGATAATATATCATAAGATTAAAAAAAATATCGGAATTTTTTTAAATTTATAATCATATAACATAATTGTAGTTGTCATGGATCACTTATATTACCATCATCAAAAATTGAAAAAAAATTATCATAATGAAATGGGTTAACTCCCTAAACTCATTTCATTCTTTTATTGGTCTCAATCTATATCGTATTTAATATTATCCCATGAGAAGTCAGTTATTACATAATGTAATGGAGGGATACATAATTGCAGTCTCACCCATTATAAAATGAATAAATATATATGTGTGTTTTATAAGATCAATGAATCACTCATCATTTGATCATATAATAACCCATTGAAAAAAACCATATTTTATAAATATAACTTATTCTAATAATGATCAACAATAAAAATAAATAATTTTTATGGGATAATTACCATAACAATTAGGGCATATCACTATTTATTAAAAAAGAAGAAGAAGAACATGAATCCCTTTAAAATTGGGGTATGGGATAACTCATAACAAACTATAAGGCCAAAGGCATGAAACTATAGATTGAGTTGAAGGATCCAAATGGTTTATAGAGAAATACAAGAAAATAGCCATGATAGGACAAACAAAACCCCATTATTGGAAAGACCTAACTAAAACACCCATTTCTTATGTACTAATGTGACAACCATAGTCAGATTCGACCCAACATCTTACCATATGGGGGTCAGCACACCACACGTTGAAGAACCCACCACATCTCGGTGCATCTCATCACCATGAGGCCTCCACCACTAACCCTAAAATCTCATGGTGTTCCACCATATACAATGTCGATATAAGAAAACTCCAGATCTAGAAGATATAAGAGATTCCAAAAAAAGATCCCTCATAAAGAGTCGTTACATCCATCCCAAAGAACTGTATCCACCAAATAACACACTAGAAACATTTTACATCATTTGAAACACTGGTCTAGAAAAATATATGAGATCCATTTGAGGCTACCAAATATATCACACCCCACCTCCATCAAGGATTGTCGAGGTCCATCACACTCATAAACCATAATAGAAACATCGAAGGTCTAATCCACCGAGTCTAATCCAAGACCACCAAGGATATTAAAAACAACACATCCAATGATGAGGAAGTGAGAATCCAGGGGTAGAAACCCTAAGAGATGTAGATAATTCTCCACCGAGGCAGAGTGATCCCTTGATGGTATCATTAGATCATGTACCAAATTAATAATTCTATCCATCATATGATATCGATATAAATGAAAAATACATTTCACTGATAATTTGAACATTTCTTCACGATGATGGGAAAATATTATCTTCCATGTGTATCATTAATAAATTAATATTTAAAAAGATTAGAAGAAAATAAAAAATTTATTGAAATGAAAATGGAATCAGGTAAGGTAACACTTAATGAATATAACGGTCATGGTTGCAGAAAATACTATTTGAGACATAAACATTAAAATAATGATTCCTTTTTTTTGTTAAAATTAATTATTGTCTTGTTATGAAAAAATGAAAAACATCATCATCAAAAAATTGAATGTAAATCAACATATAGTTAAAAAAGACTTGTTATTATCATGGGATCATAGGAAACAAAATTATTTAAAAAATATATATAACATGGGATAGATGAAAATGTGCATTGAATAAAGTTGAAATGAAGAAATTTTTTTATAATATTAATTTATCACTGTTTTGTGTAAAAAATATAAGAGATTAAAATGAAAAAAAAATGAACACTCAAATTAATTATAATAGAATAAAATTAATGGTGGTTATGAGGATAAGATCTATTAATTACCCCAATGGATATTCAATCATAAAAAAAATTAAAAATGAAATTACAACTTGATCGCCTAAAACTTTGGTAACTTTTGAATCATAACCGTCTTTAATGAAATATAATAAAATTGCACATTAAATAAAATTCTTAAAATTATTGTATAACATATTACTTGTGTATTATATATTCTATATAAACTCGAATAGGTGTATAGAATGGAACATGTATCAATGGAAAAATATTTAGATGAAGAAAATATACTCCAAGTCCAGACATCATTCATACACAATATTAACATCTTATATACTAATTTTAGATTTATTATAAATATATAATATAATAATATTTATAATTATCATAAAATATATCACTCCCTTATAATTTCTTATTACCCATTTGTTAATAATTTTTCATTACACTAATCATTTTCTAACTCTTCTGTTTTACATGCATGTTATAGTTAGAATGTTCTGATCTGCGAAACTAGTTAATGGCCTCATAATCTCCAAGTTAGTAATGATTTTGTAAATATCAAATTTAATATTTATATTCACTTTTTAAAAATTAATTTAAATTGACGATGATAAATGAATTATATCAGTCCTTGGAAATTGTATTATGTACATACACAATGTCGATGCATTAATTTTTCAATGGTTTGAGTTAAATTACGGTTAATAATAATACGTGTTTACATAATCATATCAAAATAATAATTATAATAAATATACATAAAATATATCCTCACAACCATATATTTTGATTTGAAATAAAAAATGAATCGCATAGCTTTGTAGAGGGGGTAGTTTATTCACATACATAAGAGGCATTATCTGGTTCCAATGGATGAGTGGGGAATAAGGTAGATAATATATTTTATTTATTGAATCCTAAATTTTTCATGAATGTAATATATATTTATATCTCCAAAACATGATTATTTATGGTTATGAATGGTGGTTATGGAAAAATAAAAACAACTTTTCATAGATACAATTGTTTGAATATACCAATAAGATATAATTTCATTTCCCAATGGATAGAAATGTGAAAGATAATAGTTTTTCCGAAAAAATAATAATGATTAAGTCAACTATTAAAACATTTATAATTATATTTAGAAGGATAAAATATATTTCAAGGATATATAATTAGGAATAATGTTAAGAGGAATTTGAAAATAAATATATAACCACTTTGGATATCCTCATTTTAATTGAGATTATTTATTTTGAAGGAGATATTTATAGTCACTATTGGGGATTAGGAATGTGGTATTAGAATAATTGAAAGGTGTTTTGGAATTTGTTTTTAGTTAAATCAAAAATCATATGTCTCTTTCATAGGGTCAGTTTAATCACCTTTCGATTCATAAAAATCATGTGAATTTCAATAATTATCAAACATAAAGTCTGATGAAGGTAAATTTAAAAATGAAAAGTGTCCCATTATTGTACCATTACTGATTTAATAAAACAATTTCTATAATATAAATAATTATTAAATTTTTATGATTTTATAATGAATAATTTTTTCATTTTAAAAATTAAATTTCATTTCCAGTCCATTTCAAGGCTATTCACATATGATGTATTTAAATGAATCAAAATGAAAATTGAATAAAAATAAAAATATATACTCTATAACTATCCCATTATATGTGTCAATAAAATTCATGTAAGACCACAGTAAATTCATGAATATTATTTTTATTAATTATTAGGAAATCATTTACGTGATTTTTGTACTTCTCACGAAAGCACTGTATTAGTGTTTCATAAATGTTCATGGTAATTATGGAATCCATAAAAATTAAAAATGTATTATTATTATTATAAACATAGTTTATTATTCATCCATTTTTTCAAATATATTCATTGATATATAATTTTTACGCATATCTAGATCATGAGAAAATAATTAGTTTGAGAGTTTGAATTTTTTGAATTATTTTAAGATAACATAATGTTTGTAATGCAATTAATGTTGCTGAAAATGCCATACATTTTTAAATACCATTGTTTTATTAAAATTTTATACAAAAAATGAATAATTTTCAACTACAATGTTAAAATAATGAAATAAATTATACAAAAATAAATTTTCAATTTAGTAAACATTTATTATAATATATGCACACAAATAGAAATAAAAAATCATTTTTAGGAAAATACCTTTTTAAGCATAAATTTATTTTACATAAAAATCAGTTATATACATATTTCTATAGAAATAATTAGTTTATTTTTAATTATTGGTTAATAATTTTATTTTCAAATGAGTCATAAACATAGTGGGTCGTTACAAATACATAAAAATAAAAGGAATTTTAAGGAAAATCAGTATTTTATTATTATTCATGATGAAATAAACAATTTTATAAATAATAATCAAAAATAATATTATGATTATATTTATATTTTTTAAAAAAAATAGATCAATTTTATAAAATACATTATATAATAGTGGTGGGATTATATTATAATTTCAATACAATAACTATCAATATAAAAATTTAAAGAGTATAATGATTTATTCTCATTCCTTGGGTAGTAACAAAAATTAATTGAATGATAATTATTTATATTGGATATATATTTTAAAAATAATATTATAATATTTCATTACTAGTTATTAATTTATACTATTAAGATAAAAAATATTTTCCACAAGAAAATATTACTTTTTTTCCTTCAGATGTTTTTATTATCATTTTTATCCAATTAACAACCAATGAATTCAATTTGTTACATGTTTAAATAATTCTTATTGATAGGTTTAATTATTTGAAAAAAATTTAAAATTATATGATAAAAATAATTCTCATAAACAAGACATTTCACAATTTTATTCTATAATCAATAATATTTTTAATGATATTTGTAATTTTTTTGAAAAATTATATTTTACTTAAATACCAAATAATTGGTTTATTTCATATTAAATAATCAATATTAACAGAATTCTATTTTCCCATGAATCACATTCAATCAAACTCATTGAATTTATTATATGGAAATGTATTCTAAAATCCTATCGAGTTACATTCGACAACATTAAATAAATCTCATCCCCACAAATATATTTTTTACTTATAAAAATGAAATCATCCCATCTAAATATTTTATATTAAATTAATAATGAAATAAAATTATGATTTTATAATTTATAACTTATCATATATGAAATGAACATTTCTTAAACCATTATTCCATGATTTAATGGGTTTATAGATATGTATCTACATATTTATGTTATATTTTTTCAGATAATATATAATATTTTTATCATCTACTTTCTTGATTCTGATGAATTTATGATTTTCTATTAGATAAGATATACATTCCAGATTTATTTCTATTATATAAGAATAATTTTAACATAAGGATAATTATTTATTTATGTTTCCATATTTTCTAAATCTAATATTCTAAAAGAAAATTGATGCTGAATTTTTGATTTCTAATGCCATGTAATTGACTGTTAATGGATCAATTATTTCCAAGAAGTATGATAATTTATTCCTCTTACCTTAATAAATTAACAAAAATCAAAAATATTCAATATAAGGTAAGATAATACATAAGATGAATAGACATTAAAATGATTAGAGAATAAATTAATCTATATAGCCTAAAAATTATCACCAAAAGTTCATTATAAAACATTCTACAAATTAACACACATAATATTTTTGAAAATAAGTTTGACCAATTTTGAAACAAAAAAATTAGAAGAAAAATCACATATTCTTATAAAATTATTATAATATTTATCACCAAATGAATTTATCACTCATAATGTAACATAATAATAATATATGTACCTTTATTATATATTATCTAATATATACTAATGTTTTCCCAAAAAATAAACTGAATCAATATTACCAAATGAAAAAATTGAAATTTAGTAAAAATCCCCAAAATAGCTTGCACACTATATCATTTTATCTTTTACTCTCTTTAAATGGTTTCAATAACACAAAAAAGTATTCTTTATAATTATTACATGAATGATAAATCATGTTGAAATAAAATAACTTTATAATTTTACCATTTAATATACGATCAGATGCTTAACATAACATATATTCATAAAATAATAATATTTTTGTCCTAATATAGTATATTATCACATAATCATGAGCCATTATTGATTGGTACTCACAAAAGTCCTGTATTTCCAAGTGACATGGTTCTGACTCATGAATTCCCCCCTTGTGGTACTAATTATTTTTGTAGTTATAGATATATTGATAAAAGTAAAAAATAATGTAGATGGGGGTTCATACCAATTTAATGTCTTTTGTGTCACTATGTCTTCTAGCCAATCAATATAATGAAATTTAAATAGACTTGATCAATGATTTGAGCATTTTTGGCTTATCCATGAAGTCCCTAGTGTGTGTAATTTTTCCTTTTCATGTACCCTCTCATGCCATCTATTGATATTATGAGAATCCATTTTTTCAAATTTAAAAAAATCATTAACATGAAATATGATATTAACACTAAATAATTTGCATTTCGTTCAATTTTTATCCCTAATAATATTTTTACCAAACAAAATCAAATTAAATAACATGTTATATCAAAGGATTTCATATACCTTAATTATCGACTCAAACCCCACAAACATTTCCTAAAATATTATCACTCACCTTCAAATATCATATGATCATACCATGAAAGTGTATCTGCACCATAAAAAATACGATCATCCTTAAACATACAACATGAAATGACATATTTTACCCTAACATGATCCTAGTCAAATAACTTCCTAACTATTAGAGTTATCTAAAATATTCGATGGTATTAACTATGATAGCATGAGACCCATACATATAGGTATGGTGATAAACATAAAAATTACATATAATATTTTATACCAGTAGTGGAGATATAATTTTAAATTTTGATAATTATAATTACATTATCAATCATTGATTAACCTACATACCCAAGATGGTTATGTTTTTTATTATTAATAAAATTTGTAAATAAATCATATAAAAACCCCTTTCTCAAAAAATAATCATTTCTTTCATTCTTCCTATATTAAATTACTCCATATGATGATTCAATCATCCCCCAAAATTTCCCATCTCATGATAACCTTGAAGAAAAATCCTATATAATATAATTTTTTATAACTTGAGAAATATGAATATTAGAATGGGGAATATCATATGACTAGTAAGGGAAAACATGGGACCTTTCAATCAATGATAATATATTATAATACTATAATTATAAAGGTATTATATTATGATCACAACTTATGAAAGTCAAAAACAAGATGTCATATATCATAAATCACGTGTCATGAAATAAATAATTTCATATCAAAATTCATTGTTAATAAGAGAAAAGATTTATCACGAATCAATAATAAATCATGAGGCAATATTTCAAGATTAATTAAATATCATAAAAATATTTACATATTAATATTCATATTAAATCATTTCATTAGTCAAGAAACACTACCACAACCTTTATCACATTATGTATAATGTCTCATATTAGATTTCGTTTCCACTGAACCTCTTTTAATTATTTTAATGGGTTTACTCTCTATCCACTTTATTATTTCCTCATAAGATATAAATTTTTATCCAATTCATTATAGGGATATATAATTTTGTTCATACCCATTATATAGTTGAATCAATACATATATATTCTATAAAATTTGAGAATCATTCATCATTCCATCATAGCATAAACTATTGAAAGGAAAAGGATAAATATTTTCTCAACAAATATTCATAATCCATCCAAAAAACACACTAAATGAAATAATTAGATCATATATCCATTAAATCATAACCAACATCAAATGATTTTTTATAGAATAAAATTACATTAAAAGTAAATTTAAATATTTCTTTTAAAGTGAGAGAAATTATTATTTTAGTTTATGGCATTAAAAAAAATAATTTAAAAATATTGAGATTATAATTTTCACTGAAAATTTTCATAGAAAACTCGAAGGTATAATTTAATAAAATAATTTATATGTATATGGGAAAAATGTTTCGTGACGTAACCATTAAATAATGTTTCCTCTATCACTTTTTAAAAAACTACAAAATAAAATTTTCTAAAATAATTATAATGAATAATTTTTACAACATTTAAAATAAAGACAATTAAGGTGTCAAATTATTTTAAAAATCATTAGATCACCAGAAAATTCTAGAAAACATTTTAATGTACAGATACATGTAAGAAAAAGTAATTCATGAAAAGTGGAAATTAGGCCAGGTATTCTAAAAAATGTTTTATTAGTCACATTATGTAAAAAAGAAAATATAATTAATGAAAAAAATAAAACAGAATACATAACTATATGTGAAGAATATATATGGGGTTTAAAAAGTAAATATCATACAATTCCACCAAAGGAGATTCAAGTATACATAATTCTCATTAAAAATATTTATTTTATTATAATCCATTACCAATATTTTTGCTTTGGAATCAAAACACCATTGGAAATAATAGATTCAAATCGAATCCTTTATTATCGTAAACATAAATGGATTAATGTTATATAATTTAAAATGGGTTAAATGTACATAATATAAAAAATAATAGTTTCACAACATGAAATAAGTCTCAAAAAAACAATAATGGGGCAAACAACCATCACATTAAGCCCTAACTTATTTTTAAAGGTTATTATTATAATTTATATTTTTTTTATATTTATTATAAATATATAATAAAATAATATCCATGCTTATCATAAAATATATAATTATATTATAATATCTATTTACCCATGTATTTAATATTCTACACTAAAATCATAATTTCCCAATTAACTATTTTGTTTCCCATGTATGTTTCAGTTTCACGGTTCTGGTACTTACACATTGGGCATGGTGTTATCAAATAATTTATCTTAATAATTTAACAAGTATCATATTTTTTATTATATTCACTTTTATAACCAGTTTTATAAATTGGTGATAGAAAATTGATTGCATCACTTCGTAGTTACAATAGTTTGTTTGTAAACATAGGTAATGTAAAAATTTATATACAGATTTGGACAATGACTAGTAAACTATAATATACCCTTAAAAATTATAATAATACATTATTATCATATATATTCATTAAATAAATACGTTTTAAAATCTATTTTAAATGGAAATGAAAAAATCATCTGATCGACTTGTATAGGTGGTATTCCATAATTATGCATAATATAACTTTTTATTTTCATACAGATTGGAGGGTAATTAGATAAATAAAGTACATCCTTTATTGAAATAATATTTTTTAACTAATATAAAATATATATATATCTTAAATTAATAATAATAACCAATAATGAAACATGGTGATAGTAAATGAAATGTATTTCATTCTGTTAATGATATTCAGTATGTACCCATAAGGGATGGCTTCATTTTGGATTGGATGAATATTATATTTATAACACCTATTACCTTTTAAAATACCATTTAATTATATTTATTAAAAATAATTCCTTATTTTTAAGATAATATAATATATTAAAAAGAAGTAGAATAGAGGATCAACTTCACAAGAATCAGTTAAGAATTATACCCACTTAGGATGTCCTCCTTTTGATTATTCTTAAGGCCAATATTGAATTTCTGTTATTTTTTCAATGGTTTGAAAAAAAATTATAATCATTATATATCATTTAATGTAATTTTCATAACTACCAACATATTTATTTTTTAAATGAGTTGTGATAGATGTTAAATTAGAAACTAAATTTCTTTAACCATAAATAATACATTATAATTATCCATTAAATACATTTAAATAAAATCAAAATAAAAAATATTACATTTTATGTCATTAAAATCAACTAAGTCACTTTTTCACTATTTTCACAAGAAATACATCAGTGTTCCATTAACGTTCTCAATAATTATACCCAAAATATCAATAAAAATTAGACATTATCATAAATATGTCTTTGTTATCATCAATATTATCAAAGCTATTTATAACTTTTATTACATATCCTTATCATGATAACATTATACTTGTGAGAGAGTGATATTTTTCAATTTCTCTTATATAAAATAATACAATGATTATAATAAAATAATACAAAAAACCATTTATTTGGTGATAAGATGGTTTTTTATTAAATAAACACTTTAGAATAATAAATTATAGTTTTTACAGTTTTTGAGACCTTATCCATTGTCTTAAACTCCGATTAACCCATTATCCCATTTATAATAGGGATAAACAAATACCATGGTTATATTTTATTATATCAAAAAATTAAATTAACCACATTAATAAATTTTAACCATTTGATTCCAAATATAAAATCCATTTTAATATAATCAATTTAATTAGTGGAAAAAATAAATTATTATATGTTTGTAAAGTACAATGAAAAAAAAATTCAAAGTGATTTTTTTTAAGAAAAATGGATTTTTCATGAAAATTATGATTAATGATAATTCCATGATATTTAATTTTATTATTTTTATTCATATGGGAAAATTATTATTCAAATAAAATCCAAAAAACAATTTTTATTTTTTATTACATGAAATGAAATAATAGTTTTTATAAAAACCTAAATTTTTTACTATGTTAGAAAAAGATAATGTTTAGAAATGTATAAAAAATATATGGTAATATTATTTTAAAATTTTCATTTAAAATTTTATTACAATTTTATTTAATATCATTTCTATAATTGTAAAAAAATTGTTATATGCTAAAAATAAAAACAAATAAACCCTTTATTTACGAAAAATTGTATTTCTAAGGATAAAATGATTTATTCTCATTTAAATAAAAAACACACAATGAAATGATTGTTAATTAAATTGATTATATATCAAATCTATGAATTTTAGTAAAATAACTATATATCATTGATTTACTTAATCTAATAATATTGAAATATATTTCATAATTAGAAAAAATATAATTTTCCATCAAATAATTTTATTTTAATTTCTAAAAAATAAATAACAAATGAATTCATTTTTCTACAAGTGCGAATAATAATTTTTCATATGTTAAAAATAAATAATTAAATTTTACTTATATATATAATAAAAAAATTTCTTATAAAAAATTTCAATTTATTTTTCAATTTTCAATTGTATTTCTTATTTAAAACAGATAAATATAATCATTGATTATATTTTATATAAATACCATATAATATGATACATTTAATAATACAGAAACATTATTCGTAGAAATTCATAGATTCATTCTTCAAAATTAATAAAAAATATAATGTTAATTATGTATAAACATATTATAAAATATTGGTGTTTCGAATTGGGGTATAATATTAATTGAAACATCCTCATATGAAATTCACAGTTAGTGATCTCACGTAGAGGAGGTCTTGTGGAGTAGTAACCCCTCAAATCTAGTTTACTAAATCTAGTGGTTATATTTTTTCATTAGAAAAATATTAAAGGAAAAAACCCCTAAGGACTATATAAATTAGTAGTGTAAAAACCGTATATTTTAAAACTTGAAATTATGTTTCATAGCATATACGACATTCGATACTATGATCAAACGAACCACAAAATATTATTATTAAAATATGAACATTATAACTTATCCTTTGAATTATCAGATATGAATAAAAACAAAAACATTATGAAATATGTGAATATTTTTCCTACTCAATAAATGATTTTATTAATATATTTGAATTTTGAACTCAATTTTAAATAAAATCTTTTTTTTTGTACCAAAAATTCCTTTTCTTCCAGAAAAATGTAATATATTTTTGTGATAAAATATTATAATTATTTATTTGAAAATTTGAGACATTAATTTGAAAAAATTATATTAATTTATAAAATAAAAATATCAAAATTATATTAGGGGTAAATTTTATTATTATTGTGGATTGTTTGATTTTTCAATGACTAGTGAAAAAATGACGATTTTTATTCAATACCATATGTTTTTTTAAATGTTTATAAATCTATATTCTATTATGGGTTAGTTTTAAAATTTATCCTGTTTTATTTGATTAACTATAATAATAATCAATTGAATAATTTTTTTGGTATAAATTGGAATAGAATCTTCTTTACAAATAAAAAGTTACTTTTATGAAAAATATATTTTTGTCATGTTTTATTGGATTAGTATTACATTAGTTTGTTTCAGTTTTTTAATATAATATTGAAATATTAATTAATTATTTTGAATTAGGAGGTAAACAATTTCGTAAAAAAGTTTCTTTTTCAGTCGTTATGCATTACAGATTTTGTGAATATTTATCAACGCGACAATGATAAATCAGGTAATTTAGGTTAAAAATTATATAGTAAAGACTAGAAATTGAACCTAAAACATTCCAATTTACTATTTGATTAGTGGTTTTCAGTCATTTGCATAATAATGAAGAATATTAGGCCACATTGATTGATATTTCACTAACTTTGACCTTATAATATTTAAGTAAAAGATGAAGATAAAAATGTCCTATTTTGTAATAACTATAATATTTTCAAAATAAGGTAAAATTAACTTATATTCTATTCTAAATTTTCATTTTAAAGATAAATTTTTTTATTTATGTAAATTATTATTAACTTTTATTAATGTTATATATATCATAAACATTTATTCATTGCTAACATTGTATTTATACAACTTATAAAATAGTAAAATAAATAATTAGAAACATATTAAATGTAATAGATATTGAATGTTATATTGGATTACACAAATTTTTTAAATAAATATGATAATTATTTATTTTTCTTAATTTTATATTTTAATTTCATTTCATTCAACATTTATTAATTTCAAATTAAATGAATAATTCTAAAAAGGCCAATAACATATTTAATAATAAATAATATTCGATTAAAAGAATTCAAATTACAAAGAATCTTAGCATGGGCTAAGTGATTTTGATATCATTGAAAATATAATCCATGGTCTATTTACTATCCAAATTTCTTTTTATGGTAACTATTTTTTTCCCCAAATATTAAAAGCTTAATTATCATTATAATTGTCAAAATAGATTAACATTGATGAAAACAAGGAGATGTGCATAAAAACCTTGTCTAAATTTTTTTAAAATTTATTTTATGATATAATTTCAAACAATAATCATAATATAGTTTAATTTTATCTGTTTCCGGCCATTTCTATGAAATATATATTTATATTAAATTAATATTTCATGGTATTCCAAAAGTACCCCTCTTCTCACATATAAAAAAGAGGCTCTTATCCACTTTTATTCATAAATAAAAACAAATATTATATATAATGACTACCCAAATAGTGTTCTTACTTACATTTACTTGTCATAATGGCATTATTTGACAAGAAAATATACATAGGAAGGTTTATAGTATAAACCTAAAGGGGATTCAATGACGAAGATGTATCATTTTCAATTGAGTGTTTTTATTATTTTTCTTCTTCAAACTCCTTCATATATTATTCATACATGATAATATAATAGAATAAATATATAAAATAAAATAATATGTTATTATATTATTATCAAAACCTACATCTAAATTCTCTTACACCCAATGGTATGTGAAGTCATTGATCATTTGTATGACAGACTACCGCCTCGCTAAGCAATGTAACTCATTTTCTATAATTCCTTCCCATGTATGTTTATGAGGACATATTTTAATTTATATATATTATATTAAATAAATATTTACAATTTTTTTAAAATAATATATAATATATTTTCTTACCATTCAATTCATTGAAAGATGATAACAACATTCATGTGTATGTGTGGATTACCAACTCTATGAAGCAATGTGATGTTCTTTCAATTACAAAATCATATGTATGATATATATAAATGTATTTAATGAAATAATAAGATAATTTTTATATAATTACTATTATAGAAATATAAAATAATTCCTAACTCTTATTCATCTTGGTCATTGAAAAATGTAAACATTACTCATGCATATGTATAACCAATCGTTTCCAAGACGGTAACAAATTTATTTTTTCATAAAAAAATTTCATAATTAGTTATAAAAGTATAATTGATGTATAATAATGAACCATTTTATATTATAATCTTCCTTTAAATTATGATAAAATGATCTTTTTGACCATTTTCAACGTACATAAATGATTTTTGATTTAGTAGTTAAATATCATCAAAACACCCAATGTGAACTTAAATGAATATTTAATTTAATATAACATGAAAATAAATAAAATAAAAGGTGTTAAATATTTAAAAACATTATTAATAATTTCAATAATTTTCATAAGTGAAATATTCATGAATATAAAGTATTTATGTTACAATTTTGGCTCAATATATGAAACTTTTTTTTATAAAATCCTCTTTTAATGGTTTATATCCTACTATATCCCTTCAGTGTGCATGTTATTATAAATGTTAAATGAAATTTTTTTATTTATGATTTAATGGATGAAAAATATAATTTTTTCAATATTTGAAAATCCTTATGATGTTTTTGAGAAGGAATTTTTTATGGAAGGGAAACAGTATTTTTAAAAAATAATTTTCAATATTTTAATTATGAATTTTCAAAATCATTCACTCCCATGTCCATAATCATAAAAATATATTATTGATGTAATTTTATAGGCCTAATTTAATTTTATAGGGAATATTTTTTTCTCTTTTTCACATTCTTTAAAGGGTTTTCAAGATAAATATTTTAATGTATTTTATATGTAATATTTTGACATTTTTTCAAAAGACATAGAGGATTTTTTGTTATAATGTGTAAAACATCAATTGGGATTTTTCATACTTCAATAACTATTAATCATTTTTTTACTCCTTTATAATATTCCATGGTTTATTGAATGATAATCGAAATTTCCTTTTATGTGAGGTATTTTCAAGAAGTATTTTAAATGTAATGGATATTTTTAAATATAGAAATGTATTATTTATGCGTGTTAGAGATCTATCAAAACCACCATTTTCATTGTGTTATATAAAATATATCTTTAAATAAATTAATATACTTATTTAAATTTATGGAATAATTTCAAATTATAAAGATATGTTACCCACATAGGTGCCTATAATATTCTCCCCTCATTTGTATGGGTAATACATGACTTATTATCATTTCTCAAATTCCTTCTTTTCGACATATTTTTTTGAATATGATATAAGGAAAGATTGTAGAACCCATTTTCCCTTCCTAGATTATCATTTTGATTGTTATTTACAATTAATTCACTTTTAAGTCACACATAATCTTGAACATGTAATGATATGTTCTCCCAAATAGTATTCCAATGCATTTGGGAATATTTTTGTCTCATGTGATGTTATGTATGGGATTAGGGAGTAAAACTAATCCATTATGTGACTAAATCAACCATGAGATGATTCAATGATAGTTATCTATGACATATGATTATGAGATGTTTTATATTTCTGACACATTTAGAGTATTGAAAAAAAATTATGGTACTATGTTCGTGTGTGATTACTCATGAGATTATGTTTATATAAACACATTTACTACATTTTAGGGGTAAAATTAATTTCCTTTTTTAGGAAATATTTTAATAAATTTTCATAATTTAAAAGGATCATTATGTATTTTATTTACCCATTAACATTGATTATGACGAGTTTTGTGAATATTTTTTACTAAAAAATTTGATTAATTGGGAAATAAAATGTATATTTTGAGCTCAAATTTTAAGTGATTGGATTTTAATGTGACTAATGAATTTTTTTGAGATATTTTATTAGTTTTAGAAATACATAAATCTTTGGTTCAATATGAAAAATTATTTGAGGAAAAAATTTTCTTTCATACGTCTAATGGTATTCATAAACATTATTTTTTTATTATATATGATGATTAAGGTTATTTTTATTGATGTTAATCAATTTTTTTGGGATGTAATAATAATTAAATTAATGTACATTTGGAAAAAATAAAAACATGTCACTTCTAGTCATGATGTATGGATTCAACCCATATATAAGGCGTGACAAGTGTTCAAACCCTACCATGGGACAGCATGGTCTCTTAGTTGGTATGAATTGTTTTTGAAATAAAGAGACATAAAAAAATTAATTAATATTTAGAATGTATATTTTATTATAAAAATAACCAAGGGAATGAAATGTGATTTTTTATTATATTATTAATGTTATTTTTTATTTAGTTCAATATTTTGGAAATCTAAAATGATAAACATAAACATAAATTTAAGGGATTTTATATGAAGGAAAAAAGGTTGAACTATATTTCAGAACCATATATGATATCAATGTGGATTCATGGTCATTAATGTAATTTTTGGAAGTGATCATCATATCTAAGAGAATATATGATTATGGAATATACTTTTTTTTGTGATACATTAAAAGTTATTAATGTTATTTAGAGATAAATTTTAAATTTATCTTGGAAGAATATGCGATCAGGGAATTCTAATTTTTTGGTATCATTCTATGTCTAAAATATTTTGAGGTATTTTAGGTTTAATTATTTATCTGACAATCAATGTTAAATATTGTGTGTTATTGCAAAGGATTTGGTGATTAATGTTTTATTGATTTATATAATTGTATATTAAATTTATTGATTATCTTATGCTAAACGCTTTGGTTTTGTTAATGTTTATAAATATGAGGAAGATATTGATATCCTTTTTGAAATTATTCGATTATTTAGAAGTTGATTTTAGTTTTTCAGGCCTAAAAATTATTCCTTAGAATACATTATTTAGAAATGAAGATAATATTATGTTTAAAATTGATTAAAATATGATATTATAATTGTAAATTAATTATATTTCTTTATGTTTTTAGTATATATGGTAATGTAATTATGTAACTATAGTTAAAAGATGTTGAATTTTTTTACCCATTACCTTTATTTAAGTAAAAATTGATGATCTTTTTGAAACCTCATTATTTAATAGTATTTCAGTCATTTAATTTCAGTTTATCTTTTACATTGTTGAGATAAATAATATCTACCATTGGCCCTAATTTCATATAAATTTATTTTTTTCTCCATGAAAATATTTTCACTCCCAACTAATCTTGTCCTATTTGGAAACGTAGTTATTTTTTAATATTTATATTTCATTTTCCCTCTTTTCAAGATGATATTTTTTATCCCTTTTATGATGTGAGATTTAAAAAATGTTACATTCAAATTTCAAGACATTGATTACCAATACCAGGTTCAAATTATGATTATGTAATTTATTATCGAGGGGGGAAGTAACATCATAACATTTTAAAGGAAAAATATTAAGTTGGATAGCATAACTGACACACAACTCTAAACATAAACATAAAAAAAATATTATTATTTTATTATGGTCATTATATTATTTTCATTGAATTTATGGGTATTGATAAAAATAAATATTTTTCTAAAAATATATAATTTTCATAAAAAAAATAAAAATATATTAATTAATTCTTAGTAAATAAAAAACCCATGATTTAGTAGAAATTTTATTCCTTAGAAATAATTTTTTCTTCAGAATTAATGTACAATTATATATTCTTGAATATATTATTCAATTTCTTTAAAATTTAGAAAATTTATTTTATTAAAAGAATGTAGTATGTTAATTCCTCATATCAAAATTTGTTGAAATTTCTATATTTTTATAAAAGACAATATTTCTTAAGAAACAGTAAAAACTACTAATTTTTATTGAAATTTTTTTTAAATGTTTTTACTATGTCAAACACTATTTTTTATTGGTTATAAAATTTCATTAATTTTAATTAATTAAATATAATCCAATTATCTTCGATAGAATTAAATTTATATATGAAATTTCTATAAAACCACTTTTATACTTAAAAGGAATTTTTTTTCCAAACAAATTTTCGTCATGGTTTTAGTCTTTAATTGTAAATTAAATTTTTCAACTTATGTGAATTAAATCATGGGAAAATAATTCCATATTTTTATGTAGTGAGTCTATATTTGATAAACCATTCACTTTAATTTATTAGTCATTATTAATAGTTACTATTATAAATGTTTATCACCAGTCTATGGGTTAATTTGGTCGGTTATGGTCTAAAAATAAATAATCGATGTTAAACCATTACCTTATCTAGTTGTATGAGTGGAGTTCATCCATATTCATCCATATAATAAATAAATGGAATTTTTTTTCATATTTCGTTGATTTTTTCATTTATAATATTTTAATAAAGGATGAAAACAAAAAAGATAATTTCATTCTTTTAAAAAATATAATATATTGTTGTAGATATAAAAAATAATTATCATAAGTTATAAATTATTAATTAATAGAGAAATTATCTTATTATTATAGAAATATATCTCAAATTTTTTGTACTGGGATAATTATCCTAAAATCATATGCTACATTGACATATTATTTATTAAATTAATAGAAAGAAATTGAATTTAAAATTTTAAAAGTAATATAAATTGAATGAATTATTTTGGAACACAAATTTTTTATAGAATATAAAATTTTACATATGTGAAAATAAATTATATTAAGAATAAATTTAATTCAAGTTGTTTGGAAAATCAAATTAATCAAATTGATCCAAAAATGGAATGATTAATATTTTATAATAAAGAATATTTTTTAATGATTCAGAATTCCTAAAAAATAAATATTTTGAATCATTTTGCTGTCTGGTTTAAAAAATTAACCATGATTTATATATTATCCTACCATCATCGTATCTTAAATGTGTTGACCCCTAAATAATAAGAATATTATTATCACTCTAATATTCAATAAACGATAATACGGGAAAAAACAAAGAGATAACAATAGAAACCAAATAACAATTTATACAGGTTTTATTAGAATAAAGTAGTTTAATCTAGAATTATATTATATTAAAATTATATTAGTTATATTCTTTTATTATATGAAAATTAATTTATTCAAATTTGATATTTTTGAAAATTCCAACAGATCCCCTCCCCTCATTATAAAAATAAACCTACACTCCTATGGGCCTTATAGTAATTTGTTCATAAAAGAAATTCAAAAATACTTTTTCTTCATACATTACCATGTCTTATAGGTTGTTTTTTATTATAGAATTATCCTATGATGTATTTGGGTGTAAACCTAAAGGGGCTTTCGGGGGAAGATGAATCATTCCTAACTAAGCATTTTTAATTTTTTTACTCTTTCACCACATTAAAATATTATTAAATCTGGATAACATAATAACCTCAGAATATCCCACACACATAAATGTTTTCATATTTATATAGTTAACTACAACTATTAACTTTTTCTATCAACCGATAATCAAAATCATTATTCATTTGTATGGTGGACTACAACATCACACTCTGATGGGACTCATTTTCCATCATCACCTAGTGAATCTGTTTATTAAAATAAATTTCATTTGTACATAATTAATTTATTAAGTATCTATCACTCTATTTTTGTAATATATCATATATATTTTCTATAATTACTTTCATTAAATTATGATAATGTCATTTATTCTACCATGTGGATTACAACCTCCATGAAAGGAAGTGATTTTTCATTCCATTCCAAATCACATAGATGGTATATATAAGTATATATAATGTATTAATAAGACATTTATGATATAATAATAATTATGTATTGATATAATAACCTATTCTTCTTTCCATCATGATCATTGAAAAATACCAATGTTACTCTTTCGTACTTATGACCTACAATCTCTAGGATTCTAACATTGTTCATTTTTCATAATCATCATTAATTATTATTTTCAAAATTATAATTGATGTATAAATATGATAATTATGACATGATTACTATTATAAATTTATTGAAATAATGACATCATTGACAATATTAAATAATCCAAAATCTTTTTAGACTTACGTTCTATATATTATCAAAACATCTGATGTGAAATTAAATGAATAATTAATTTAATATAACATCATAATAAATAATTTAAAAGTTTTAATAAAGTAGAATCGAGGTCTATTGATTCTAGATGATTAATATAAAATTTTTATTATAGAATTTAAAAAATGTATGTCATGAGTGAGGCTCAAGTTAAGATACATTCTTTTATGAAAAATATTTTAAATTTTCTCTTAGAACTATTTTTTTCATTTCCATGTTATTCTAAATGTTTCCATAAAATAACTATTTATGATTCAATGGATTCTAAACATTATTTTTTATCATATTTGAATTTATTTACAGTATATATATTCTGAAATTTATTACTTTAAAATATTTCTTAGTACATAATTGAATTACAAAAAAATTAGTCCTTAATTTTACGTTATATGAATTATTTTTAAAATGATTTATTTTATATATATTATATGGAAATTTTTAAATTTATTTATAAAAGAGAAAAATAATATTCCATTTTAATGTATATGGAATATAATTTTATTCCCACTGTCATAAATGTTACTTGATGTTTGGGTTCCATTATAAGATTCAATATATTCATCAAGGAAGAAACTATACTCCCATTGAACTATTTATAATCATGAAAATATATAAATGGGATGGATATTTTAATTTCTATTGAATATTCTCATATG
Organism: Viscum album; assembly: GCA_963277665.1. Classification (NCBI taxonomy): domain Eukaryota; kingdom Viridiplantae; phylum Streptophyta; class Magnoliopsida; order Santalales; family Viscaceae; genus Viscum; species Viscum album. The sequence continues at coordinate 414,927,631 of OY728132.1, forward strand.
GGTGTCGGGGATCTCTCTTGACCACCCATTTCATTAGTTAGGATCATTCTCTCTCAAACACAGTTTGTCTCTCTATATAATCTTATGGAATTATTATATGTTATATATATATAAATGTCTCTCAAATATATTATTATATTATAATCATCATTATTGATGTGTATGTACATGTGTTATGATCATTTCACATTTTACATATTTAATAAATATATTTTGATTATGATATGATGCAATATTACGCAAACAATTATATTTCCAAGGGAAATTTTTAGGATTATAAAATATTATTGAGTTAATTATGTGGAATACATAGATATTAACATGTTATGATGGGTGTACCTATATATCAATCCAATTCACTGGGTAATTTTTTTGTCTCATAAGATTTTAGGTAGGGGATTATGGTGTAAAAATAATCTATGAAGGGTCTCTATTCACCATGTTATTCTTTATAGTAGTTTGTCATGACATTATATTATGAAATGTTTTATTTCCACATTTAATATATTAACATGATATTATGACATCATTTTATATATGGAATTACCCTATATAATTAATCATTAGCTAATGTTTATAAGAATGTATATTTTACTTCTTAAGGGTTTAATCTATATAATTTTTTATTAAAAATAACTCATATATTTTTCATTTTAGTAAAGGAACCATTTTGAGATACATATTATCCATTATAATTTATTATAAAATATTTTAATACAATATTTTCGATAAAAATTCAATTTTTTCTATAATAAAATATTTATTTTGAGACCAATGATTAATTTTGGGAAAAAATATCATGTATAAGTATTGATGAGCTAACATGGTTCTATATTTTTTTACTATTTCCATTTCTATGAATTTTATTTCCATACTACATTAGATTTTTTTTACAGGGTTTTAATGATATGTATGGTCATTGTTGAGGTCACGATGATAATTCTGAATAAATACCATGAAAAGAAAACTTGTTTTATCATATATATTTTTTTGGTGGGAAAATGGAAAATAAGAGAAAATGAACACATTGTGATAAAAAAATCATTATATAAGGGTGAAGATATAATTTTGTAAAATATTAATATATATATATATCTTCAAATGTAAGATAACTAATTCTTGAAATAAAACATAGGATTTTGTATTATTTAAGTCTTGATCCTTACAAGAAATATTGGATGATTGGATACATTCTGGATTATCACATTACAATTGAAAACATGAAAAAAACATAAAATATTAATTTGAATATTAATATTTAACATATTATATACTTAAATAATTATATATTATATATTAGATTGTAGCAGAGAGAAAAACATAATAATTTTTGAGCATAGAATATCATAAAGGAAAATTCTAAAACTAATTTTATCATGTAATAAATAAGGAATGAAAAATATGGAAGAGAAAATAATAATCAAACACTCCACATATATAATATCAGAAAAGGGGAATTTATCCATGTAATATTAGAAAATATTAATTATCACATGGATAACTGTAACTAGTTTCATAAAGATAGTATCCATAATATTGTTCATTATAAAGTTCTACTCATGGCCTTGTGCTTTGACATGATATATAAATATGTAACAATTACACCAAATACCAAAATTATTTTTCCCATGAGACCCATGAATTCATATTGGGACTATAATAGGCCCCACTAATCACATAATTTTTACAATGCATTCATAATATTAAATAAGTGATTAAAAATTCAGTACATAATCATTATACATATTTTAATTAGAAAAATATTAAATGAAATGTTTATATTTTAATCAATTAGTAAATAGAGAAACAAGACCGTAAGACATATGGAGAAATAATTTAGATGGTATTTTTTTATATATGCATAATAATAATAATAATAATTATAGGATGTTTAAATTAATGAGAATATCTTAAAATAATATTATAATGTTTCCTTGAAAATATGTCAAAATATCATTTTTATATTGATAACTTTTAAAATTAAAATTATGAGATTATTTAAATTGTTATTATATTTAAAAATAACCACAAATACATATAAATTAATTTCAATAAAAAAAATTATGATGATAGGAAAAATAATTCTTCCTATAAATAAAAATAATTAATATTACTTGCATACTTTGTGTAAAAAGTAAAAGGTACCTTTTTTGGGAGATGATAAGAATATTATATTTAAAACCTTAAAAATATCTTAAATTTTATTCAAAATGAATGAGAAAATACTTGTAATTAGTAAAAATATCCCTGAGAAAATTATATTTCATAAGTTTTTGGATGAGAAAGATTACCAACAAAAAGATGAAATATATTTAACCCTCCTTAAATATATTTTCTCAGAAATTTTATATGCCAAAGAGAGGATAAAGAATGAAAAACCTATAATATACATAAATATTTAAAGGGGAATACTATATGGATCTTTAAATAGAAATTTATTATAATTTCATTCAATGTATAATTAATTATATATAATCCCAAATAAAAAAACGAGATTGAAAAATAAACCCAAACCTCGGTTCGAACTCACCACATGAATTCTTTAATTCCTATATAATAGACTTCAAATATATTTTTTTCATTAATATTATTTTTAATTTTCTTCTTTATTAATAATAAATTTTATTATTTATTAACAATCCTTATATATCCTGTAAACCTGTATTGTATATATTGTAAAATTTGGGGATATTCTGTTTATAACCACAAAATTACATCAGGGCACTTACATTGATCAATGTGGTAAAATTTACATAATCTACATAATATTATTCATGAAATAATTATAATTTTAATACATTATATAAAATTTTATTATTATATATGAAATATTGACATGAAAAGTAATCACATTGGTTTTTGGAGGTGGTACTCCCCATGTATGCAAAAAGGACATTATCATTTTTTACAGTTTCAAGATTAAGAAGGTATAGGATATAATATGTTTCAATAATAATTATTATGTAATGAATATCATATATATTAATTATTAAAATATTTAAAATAATCCTTGTAAAATGGATATAAAGAATGAATTACACTGCTATTTAGTGATGGTAGATCATATATATGAAAGAGCAATTTTTTCATTTTCAATATGATTAAAAATGAGTTTAGAAAGGAATTTTTCCTTAAAATAATAAAAGTTCAGTACAATTATAATATTAATATTATCGTACCACCTTGGCATTTATATATTATATGGAGGATAATAATAAATAAACAATAAGACACTATATTAATAGTTTTACCTATTCTTTGATAAAAATTTTTTGGCATACACCATAATCCTTCTTTAAGTGGTATTTTAGTGATATAAGGAACTATAGGATTTTGAGAGGGGAATTTTTAATGTATTTCTTTCGGTTCTTCATGAGGTATGTGTTTTAGGTAGGATGAATAATAGTGGATAGTGGGTTCCCATTTACAAGTGATATGTGTTGATATCATGTAAATATTTGAAAAATTATTATATAGTTTACATTGTACACAAGTCGTGTAGGACCAAATTTATATATAATTAATGATTTTGAGAATAATGTATAAAACCAATGATATTTATGATTGTTTTAAAGTTATATTGAATTGTAATCCATTTATTTTAACCGATTTTACACAATTTAATATTAACCATGTTGGTAAATATTTCACATTATTACCTATAAAAATGACTTGAAATTATGTGGACCTCATTACCTAATTAAAATTAGAGTAATTTAAAATACTGAATTGATTTTATATGATTAAATTATTAGACATGTTAATCGTTACTATTAAAAATTTTTCATGTAACTTAATGAAAAACATTTCCTTGAAAAACAACTTTTTTGTATAAAAATGTTGTAATAAAAAAAATATTATATGATGTTGATTTCAATTTAATTAATTTGATAATTTATGATAATTAGAGGTTTGGGTGACTTTAATTATAATAAAAACCAAATGTATCCATGAAAGTAAAAAATTAATGCAATGGATAAAAATATTTCTTTTATTACAATAGAATCATTAATTTGATTTTCAAAATTTCAAACATCGTTTGGTAAGTTAATTTTCTATACTATATATATTAAATTACGTATTAAACACAATTATTATATATTATAAGGATTTAAGGATCATTATAGTAATTTTTTTAACATTATAATGTCAAAAAATGGATAGTAATTTCCAAATCGATATTTTTTACCATTCAACCAAATGTCAACCTACTAAGAAAAAACCCAAAATATTAACCTAACATATTTTTAAATAGTAATTTTAATAATTTAGTTTTTTTCTAAAATAAAATTCTATAAAAGGAATGATAAAATTTTATGTATTTCTATAAAAATACATATAAATATTTTTTGTAAAGATTGTATTACTATGGATTAAAATTAATTAATTCTTAGAAATTGTATAGTAAAAAATATTTGGGGTAAATACATCCTACATATATTTTATAATTAAGTTTTTTTATTCAATCCCTCTAACCTAACAAATAGCTTATAATAATTATATTTAAATAATATTACTTCATGGTTCTTTTAGGGTAGGGGTTTCATGTGGTGAATACTATGAAATATAATATTTATATAAACAAAAAAATATTTGGGGTCGTTAAACTCTCCCCACCATATAGAAATTATGTCCCAGATTTTTTAATTAATTTATATATTGTCATGAAATTTATATATTTTTTATACCAACATTTAATTTTTTGGTTAAGACAATGGAACATATTATTTAAAAAATAAACTGCAATTGTACGTCTATAAGGATTACACTTTTTAATCTTTTTCCAAAAGATAACAATAAATAATAATTGAATCATCAAAATAAAATGTATTAGATTACAATTTTAATTATTTAGATTGATGAATTATACTATAATATGCTAACTAGATTTCATTTGACCATTCTAGTTATTTTTGTTCACTTTTATTGATTATTTTAATCATATTCAATTTCTTGATTCTAGTGATCAATGACTGAGAGGTATTTTTCATTCTCAGGTAATGAATATAAACCTATAATAGAATTATATATCAATAAAATACTGAAAATCTATTTCATCTGTCTAAAAATTGATTTTCAAAAATTAATATAATATTATATATGAATAAAATTTCCTATTAAGAAATAATATATTAATACATAACACATTTATAATAAGACCCTTATAAATTCAAAAAAATAAAATTAAACATTAAATTGTAATTCCACTTGTTCAACATAGATTATTATATACTTCATCTAATAATTCATAAATCCTAAAAACTAATTAAACAACAAAATAAAGGATTATTTCAATGGAAAATATTAATATAATTACCATGTTTGAAGCCAGGGCATAATTTTTCATCTTACCATAAACCAGTTGATATATCGTAATTAAAATGAAATCCCCACATCTCGTCTCAATTTGAAATTATATCCTCATATGACCAAGGAATTATTCAATATCCATTAAATATATAAAAGAATTTATTGAATAATAATAAAATAAATACTATGTTTATGGTCAATATACCGTATATCACAACATAAGTGGTTTATACTTTAGTTGTCGTAATTTCATATGTTTGGAATTTCACATATATAGATTTTCAGGAAAATCCCCTTAACACTTATTGTATCAGTTTGTGTAGTGCCATGTATTCTTATAGTGGAAACATGGGACAATGGTGGCTTCATTCATTCCGTTTCATTCATGATATTGATGTCCCTTTTATCCAACCATGAAGAAAAATCACATTCTATTACTGAATGTAACAAGTTGTTTCATTCCATTCTTATTACATGTGTGATGTTCTATCCTTCCTTTGTATTCATTAAGCTTATTTATTTTTTCTTGTTTTTAGTCTCACAATTATTCTGTTGGTTTCATTTGAAAAACTATGACATGGATAATTATTTCATTGACCTAATAAGATATTAGACCTTATCATAAAGTCACTATCCCACCATCTAAAGGAAACCCACTTATGTTCGTAATAATGGAAGACAAATAATGACCCCCCAAAGTCTAACCTCTATTAGGGCCTGAGTTAGTGATTAAAAGTGTTGATATAATGAAAATCAAATATATAGGAACAAATTTCCGCAATGAAGTAGAAAGTAAGATTACGATATAAGATATTAACCAATTTAAAACTCTATGAAATAATGGAATGGAAAACCAAAAATATCACAAAATCAATGTAATGATATACGCATAAAAATTAATGTCTCCAAAAGGAGTACCAAATTCAAAACTACAGAATTTAATCAACATCTTTCAGCATCAAGCTATAGATGTATAGCTTAGTTTCAATCAGCTTACTGATTACCATAAAAACAATTTGTATATATATTTAGAGGAAAATTTGTACACATAGTGGTGTAATACCAAAGGATCCTCATAAGAATTTTAGGAGAACATAATAATGCCAAAGAAAAAATTATATAGAATAAACATGAACCTATCTTGTCAACTTGTTCTAGCCTCATCCATTGCACACTCAACAAATAATACCACTAATTGTTATAATATTTGAATAATCATATTAAAAAAATGGATATTTTTCCCATATATTATACACTTTCTCTCTCAAATTCCATATGTCGTGAAGCTCATATCTCCCCCATATATGAAAAATCATCAAACAAATGTGAATTTCCTTCTCGCCCAACACTTGGCATGACCATCACTACATCAAACGATGTGAGTTGGACTACAACCCCAACTACCTTAGCCTTCCCCATGCATCGTAATCCTATGTCAGCATTAATTTTAATAAATCGCATCTATATCACATACCTTATACACATTTGTACAACAAAAATATCTAGGTATCATGAACATGATGGTAGTAAACATTATTCCCTCCTCCTACCATACACAACCCCATAATAAACAACATCATCCTCTCAACGATAATCATTTCTATTTCACTATATCCATAGTTCATCACAACTCATGCATAATAGCCATTTCGTGAAGTGGTATTGAGAAATTGGGGGTTCCCACCAAACTATCCTCACTAACATGGATTTCTTATGAAAGCACACAAAATATAAAACCATTTCCCATCTGTGTAAAATATTACTAGGGTGTAGTGCATATAAAATTCACATTGATAATGAAATATATAATAGGTACAACCAATCCCATCTAATGGTTCCACACACCCAAGCTACACAACTATTATATTCTATAATGCATCATGATCAGACACCACGAACCATTCCAAAACACTTTCAACACATCTAGTCCCACTATGATTGAATAAAAACACACTTCAATTTCACAATTCCCATTTGACCACATGGATTAATAACCAATTACATATTCCGTTATTAGAATTCCTTATATATGTTTAAAATAACTATTAAACCATTCAACATTAAATCATTCATTTATTTCCATTCCTAAACCATTTAGTCCAACCCATGTTCATTTAATTTAAACATACCACTTTTGAAGCATTTCACAACTATCATGAAACTAACATGAAAACACACAACACTATAAACCACTCCCAAATTGAATACATGTTTTGATATCTCCCATTATCACCATGACCTCAATCACCAAACAACCACCTCCCATCTACCCACATTCTTTCCCATGTCGACTAACCCTAGCTTCACCTCCCAACATATTTATCCTAAAACCCTATTATCTCTATCACTTAGAAAATACCGAAAGTATTTACAAACTTTTTCTAAAAAAGGAAAATTAGAAAATAAGAACAAAAAACATGTTACAACACCGTCATCCAACATAATTTTGGATAACTAGAAAATCTTTCATAAAATATTTTTTGAATGGGTATAATAACACAATTACAAATTTACATGAGAAAATGGTTCATTAAACATATATAAGTTGTTTATGAATTTATAAATTGTGATATTGGGTATAAAAACAAAAATTGTTTCAAAAATCACATCAATCCACCATAAACATGGCCCCAGGATACCATGATTTTCAAAAGTAATAGCAAGATATTTGAGTTTCAATATAGATATCATCAATATAATAAAAATGATGAATATGCCACTTCACATTCAATTTAAAATTGACCAAATTAATTATATCATCATATTTATCTATGACAAAATAAATGGAATAAAAAATAATGAAACTATCAAAGATTCATATAAAATATGGAGAGTATAGGGAACCATTACATCACTTATCAATTTAATATAAAACATTCTACGAATAGAAGTATTGATGGATTGAACTCCATAAATTATGAAGAGAAAAAATAGGATTATAGCCACAAAAATACATGCTAAACCACCCCCAAAACTCAACTATACACATTGAGTATCACCATAATGAACATCCATACAAAAAATAGAATAAAGATAATATCGGGATGAGAAGGTACCTTGATTCGAGGAATATTTATTCTCTATGATCCATGATGTTGAATCTTCCAAAGACATAATTAAGGGTTTTAAGGGGGTCTGGAGTAATACCAAACATAATTGGGGAGAAAGGAAATTTAAATAATTGATATCATAGCCTCTATTTATAGTGGAATCTTGAATGGCCATTCCATAGTCTAGAGACATCCCATGAAACTATTTTTAACCATAGTAATATGATATCTTAATATCTAGTGAATGTTTCCACCTCTTCCATTCATTTTTAGAATATCATTTGACCATCCCCATGTCCAAATAAATGGTGTTTCCTTACTATGTTAGCTCATATGATTCACTTAATTACCATCCACTATGACATAACAGAAAATTATTTTTCGTTTTCACCTCACTATGTCCAATTACACTATATAGTGAGGGCCAAATAATGATTTTATGGATATTATCCCCCAAAATTACTCACAAAGATCCATGAAATTTTTTAGGAATTTTTCTAAATCCCAAGTTTTATAGGGTGACAAATGAGGCTGCATTACAAACAGTATGGACAAAAATACCATTTCACTTATTGTGGCACATCGTAAAGCAAAATATTTATCCCCACATCTAACCTACAATCAACCAAAACCAAAAAAAATATATCACCAATCCACCAACATGGTTTTTTGAACATATTAAATTCCAAAACACTCTCCAAGCCTCTATAAAAACTCCAAACTTCTTCTCATAACAATCAATAATTATAAAATAAAATGTGGGAGGGGGAGTTTAAAAATCTAATCTCTCACATCATATACCACTCAAATATTTTCTTCCAAAATATTCAAAATAGATCTTTTCTAGAAATAGGAGATAGAGAATGGTCTCAACACCAATCCAATGAGATACTTTTCAAATATGTTATTATGGTGGAAATGTATCAATAAACTATGAAGGATTTGTATGTGAAAAAGAAAGAATATTTCACAAACTACTTGTAAACCCATCATTGTTTTAAATAATGGAAAAAACCCAAATTAAAAAAACTCTAGATACAATGATTTTATATGTGTCTCATGTTCCAACGCACTCTTCTCCAATATTACATGACAGGACATCACACACACTAAAGGGATGACATGTCTACATAATACATTATCTCGATGGCCTTGGACCTCAAATGGTTAGTTCTTGAACACTACATTATCCTTGATATCTAACTCTAGTCAATCAATGAAATGAGAGACATCAAGAAGATATGAAAAAAGCTATTACAAAAGGAATACTTCATATAATATATCTTTATATTGGAATAAAAAATCTATAATCCACATCACCCACATGATCTAACAACATGTAATGTCCAATAAACCCACGAAATAATTTTATTCCTTGAATAAACATCTACTACACATGATGAGGGAAACCTTTAGTAACACATGTTCTCTAGAATATTGTTAAAATTAATCCCTATTATAATTAAAATAATACATCCTTCATTCATACACTTCCCGCATCCTCTAAAAAACTATTTTTATCTTCTCGGGATTTATTATCACCAAACTAGATTAGAGAAAAAATTGACTATAAAAATTAAATAAAAAAATTGATGAAAATAACCTCCCCTAAAAAAATATAATGGTCACATTCCATTGGTTGAGTGGTAGTTGTTTTTATTTTAAATATCAACCAAAGGAATTTTCTTCAATCTGGATGTACCAAAATTCAATAAGCACACATGTAACATATACTTCACCTTTAAGAATACCTTCCCTATCTATATGTTTGTTAGTAGGTGAAAAGTATCAATAAAGAATAACTTAGATCTGAAATAATGAAGAAATAATATAAAAAATTATGAGCTTAATAAATCCCCTCAATATGAGATTATTTACCTTGGTACTCAATGTATCTACATAAACTCATCTACATACATCCTTTCAAAAACATCTATGATTCTTGATTCATAGATTTATAAGAAGTGATTTAACATTATCTGGTGTTCCAAGATTAAGTATATAAAATTGCATCCTCCCTAAACTCATGTTAATTGTATTGTGAACTCTAATTAGATTTACTTTCACATAGACTCAATGATATCCAAGGGAAAAAATGTACCACCAAGAAAATGATGTTTTTCCTTCCACTTCTAGAAATCCTAACACCATACCACAATGTCTGCCACTACCAATTTCATCCCAGGCCCCTAAACTAAAATCTTAAACCATAGTATATATTTCATACTCTCATGTGTACCAATAAAAGGTGATATTTATTACTCAAAAAAGAATCCCTCACACAACTCTATTTTGAATAATATATTTCTCTGAAACATCATCCAATTTTGGTCATCCCCTAATCATCCTTTAGGGGAACCACATTGAATAGATCAATATAAAATTACATCCACCATTAGGTTCCCCCACCAAGACTAATCTACCTACTACATAAGATAATTTTACACTAACATCTGAAATAAGAATCCTCCATCCTCAATCATCACTGTATTGAGGTGATATGGTTCTATCTCTAGTATCACTCTCCTAGAATCTCTATATTCTTGGGAATAAATTATTTCAGGACATCCTATTTAGTGTGTCATTCTTGAAATTCCATTTTTTATGTGTAAGAGATTATATAAGTCATAGTCATAGATATAATCTATTCTCCTTCATAGTTAAATATTCTATTCATGTGGATATGAAACATACTTCAATATCTTATGATTGGTAACAACCCAACATAATTCTATGATGTGGTAATGTAACCATATGTCTGATGAAAAAATCCATACCACAAACTCCTGATCATATTTGTAAATATTATTATCAATAAGAATAACTTTATATATTTTGGATATCACCTCACATAACTAGAGCAAGACTAAACATTGACCAAAATTTGAATATTCATAGAACAAAAAAATTCAATCCTCTGGTAACTAGAGTAATAGGGATTAATAAACTACATGTTCTAGAAATTAAAAGTTCTATATAGTTTATTAGTCTAAGCTATATTATATACATTCCTAGTCAGCGTTTTCAACATATCCTAAATATGATAAAATTTTGATTCAAACCACATGTAATATCCCTTAATACTATGAAATCATTGATCATGCACGCCATTATTTAGTACCATCCATGATGAAATTTCTTAAATGTTTTACGTATCCATTGGTGATATCTTTTGAGACAGCACAAGATTATTTAAATTAAACTCCATTGACAAGAATTTTCACTTCGACAACTTCACATAGAGTTAGAGGTGATATATACTCTATAATATGATCCTTAGATACCTTATATCATCATTCTCATGCTTTATCTATATGAGAATTTCATTGAGGAATAGAACAATGTACTAATCTAGAATCTCATGAAATATGATATTTTTGAGTCCCATGAACACATACATTTCTTTCAAGGCACTATATGGTGTAATTATAGAATATAAGTGTCCAAACCTACACATGAAGTTGTTCTCTAGGATTTATTCCTCCTTTACCCTTAACAGATGTCATACAAGAATAAAATTCATATTATAAAACCATTTATCTCATCTAATGTTGTCCACTAGATTTTTAATCCTTTGATAAGGATAATGAATCTAGAACATAACTTGATATATCCTTCAGTATACTTCACACATCATTAGTCTATTTTCTATCATCATGGTGAATAAAAATGGTCAATCCATGATGACACACTAAGCCAAACTAAACACTTATATTGAATATAATATAATTTAATTCTAAAAACAAACAGTTAAGAGGGTAAAATTTGATAAGGAGTCATTAAAATCAATGATATTCCACACTATAATTATAAACTATAATGAACATTACCTATAAGTTTTACCATTTTAACTTCTGAGGAAAAAACATTCATAAATTCCAAGATGACTATTGGAGACTCCACTATCTTTGCACCCACTAACATCAGAAGAAAATATAGAATCAATGAAATAATGGTATCTTCCTAACGACTTCCATTATAAAAACCTCACCAAATGAGATAAAACTAAACATAGACCATATACGTTAGATAACGTGACTACCATTTGAAAAAATTTGATATCCATAGTTATAATGTTAAACCAACTGATATCGAGGTTAAAATTGTACAGTTATTTCCATAATTGAAAAAATCCCTAGCTGACTTATACTACCCAATTATCATTTTACCCCTCCTTCACACATCTAACAATTAGTTATGGCGTTTTACTAGTGTAATCAATAACAGAGGAATAGGAAGCCTTGACATGTCCGGTCCTAAAGCCCAAACAGGTGTGGATGAAAAAAATAAGAATATGTATCATATATTATACTATGTAGATATTAGATTTCATAATTATATAAACACTAATATGATGATATATAGATCCCCTTATGATACAATTACTATGGATTGAAATTTTCCACTCCCAACTCCATTTCATCTTTACTCTCAACCACATCCTTAATCATGATCAGATTAGTGTCTCAAAAGAAGGAGACTATCTTGAGTCAATCCAATTATTTCTATATCGCATCTTGGTAGACCATAAGACAAATATAGAAGATACATATATGGTATCACTATAATCTTCAACTAAGTAAAATGCTGAGCAAAATAAATAAATCTATGACGAGCACTGACGGAAACTTATAAATAGTACATGAAATGATAAAAAAACCCCATATATTTTTTTAAGAGAACCAACGAACATCATGGAGTCCACTGTCCCTTAAAAACAAAAACATAAGAAACCCTATCTGACTCCATGATGCAAAAATATCAATGTAATTGTAAATAATTATTTTAAACGAATAACCCTACTCCATAGAGAACCCCTTTGGACCACATCTTCAAATAATCGATGCTTAGAGTGCAATTTCTTGATCAGCTATGCATTATTTTTTACCTCACAATATATAAATGACATAATCAATGTAAACAAATAGTCCAATGATGAGAAAAATGAATCCATAAAACAACTCTTATAAGATTCAGAATTGGGAAGAGGATTTGGATGGGAATCTATTTTTCACTTCAACCTGATTCTAATGTATGACCGAGTAATAATTTTCCAAAAAATTAGATGATTCTCCATCGAAATTACCCCTTACTTATTATTTACATGAATATTTCTCAACATTACATTAAAACCCCTCAAAAAATATATTTCTCCTTCCAGTCCTTGAGATTCAACCTGCACCAATAGCATGTTTTACTATTTATATTACTAAGTACTTAAATATTTGACTTCATTTCAAAAAAAATAATCGAAATGAAGGAAATATTGAGCACCTATATCTTGTTCACTGCCAATGGATCAATGATGTTTCTTATATACTTCACTTGATTTGGCCAAAGAAAGGTGTGTCATTGTAACGACCAGAATTTTGTAAATAAATCTTGTTTCCTAATTTTATGTGTTATTTTATTTTATTTTTATACTCAACAAAAATGTTTTATTTGATAACATGAGTATAATTAAAATGAGACTGTTGGGTTTTGATTGTTATTTGACCACTGGTCAATATGACCACTGGAAACTAAACGTTTTAACTATTGTCTCTAAATACAAGCAATCTTGGTTAATTAATATAGAAAGAAGATTTGATGGCCTCACCCAGTAGTCTTGGACCGATCGAAGCCCATCTAACAGAACTTGGGAAGGAGGTAGCACCACTGGGCTTTGCTCTGGACCAAACCCAAGCTGAACTTCATCGTGTGAAGCTAGAACGGGATCGCCTTCACGAGAAGTTCAAACTGATAGAAATTACTACTCGTGCGATGTTGGTCGAGCCTACCTCGGATTCTCTCACCTTAGCACACCTTACACTTAGTTCCTATGCTGGTGTGATAAGGGGCTATGTAAGGAGACCGTAACTGCCTTGTGTAATCCTTTGTTTTAAATAAAAATTGGTATTTCTTCTTATGATGAAGTTTATGAATTTTCAAATGACCGGATAAATATAATATGCATATTTTTGATGAATTTTAGAAAAATGATATTTTAAAAATGGTTGTGTAAACCTTAAATAATTAAAAATGTGTAATGATTTTCGAAAAATGGTCTTCTACAATTATGTTCAGTACAAAATTTAGAGACTAATAAGATCAACCTAATTTTTGATGAATAGTAAATTATTAATAGTGATTTTATGATTAGGATTAATAATGTGTCCAAATGGATTAGTAATCTCACTTAAAGAAAGTATTAAAATAAGCTCAGCACATTGATTAAGTAATGTGATTCAATAAAATGGTTAAATAACGGTTTCATAAATTATTATTCAAGTATTAGTTTTTTCGGATGAATAGTGTTTTTTAATTAAAAATTTAATTAAAAATAATTAGAAAATTATTTTTATAAAAATGACTTTATTTTTGAACTCAGAGCATCGATATTATGTTATGGTAATTTTTGGGGATTTTTCTGAAAAAAATGAATTTTTGGTGAATAGTGTATTTATTTAAAAATAATATTAAAAATATTTAGAAAATTATTCTTATAAAATGGAGTTCATTTTTGAAATCGGAGCATTGATATTTAGTTAAGGTGAATGTTTGGGATTTTTCTGAGAAAGATGAATTTTTCAGTGAATAGTAAAAATGCAATTTTAGGGTTTCGGTATGTTTAATGACATCATAATTGTGTCATGATGATTTCATGAGATATTTTAAGGG
This sequence comes from Viscum album, assembly GCA_963277665.1. Lineage (NCBI taxonomy): Eukaryota > Viridiplantae > Streptophyta > Magnoliopsida > Santalales > Viscaceae > Viscum > Viscum album. Next base: position 414,942,651 of record OY728132.1, read on the forward strand.
TTGGCCGGCCAAGGGTGATGAATTATTGTTTTCGAGGCCCCATGTGGCCTAACTCCATGATAAATGCCAAGGGAGAGCACATGGGTTTGAGAAAAGCACATGTGAGGTGTCCCTTGGCCATTAATGCCTTGTCCCCTCACGTTCCCTATAAATACCAAGCCCTCATCTCATCTATTCGACTTCCCACTCTTCCCCAACGAATTTATGGTCTCATTACCTCCCATGGAGTCCTCCCAAGGTGCCCCCAAGCCCTCAAGGTCCAATCCTTTGAGTTTCAAGAGTCACGTTTTAAGGTAAGGGATCCGACCTCTCTCTTTCTTTTCAAGTAATCTCTTTTATGTCATTTCTTTTATACTCCATGTTCTTATGTTGGTGGATGTCCTTTTATATTCATCCTACTGCCTATTTAATGTTCATACGATGAGAGACCCCCCCTTTCTCTCATCAATTCGTTTTAAAAATGTTTAAGTGGCGCCGTTAGGCTACCGAATTTTTAAGGGATTCTTTCACCTTCCTCGTTTTCAAGTTCTATTTTCATTCAAGTCTTTCATGATCCTTTTTATTATGTTGGGTTATGATCTATATATTATCATACTTATCTTTTATGACCATATGATGAGAGACCCCATTTGATCTCTTCAATTCCGTATTTTGAAGTTTTAAGTGGCGCTGTTAGGCTGCCGAATTTTTAAGTGGTTCTTCACCCTTCTCGTTTTAAAGTTCTACTTTCATGTCAATTCCTTCAAGTTCCTTTTTGTTATGTTGGGGTATGATCACTATACCTATCATACTGGACTCTTATGTTCATATGATGAGAGACCCCATTTGATCTCTTCAATTCAGTATTTTGAAGTTTAAGTAACGCCGTTAGGCTACCGAACATTCATAAGAGAAATCAAACTTTTGTCTTCCTTCCATGTTTTTCATTTCAAATGGTATGTCCTTGAAATTGCACCACCATGTCCATATATACTTCTTATTCTGTCCCTCTACTATTTTATGGGTCAATTATTATTGCCCGACCCATGTTCCCTCTCTTTTCAATGTTTTCTAAAACCTTGTAACATAGCCGTTATGCTACAGAATTTTCCTCTCAAAATGCCTCTCTTTTCTCAAAATTATTTTATGTTATAAAGTGAATACTCAAAGCTCCTATTTCTACGGGGGTATTCACATATATATAAAAATGTACTATTTTAAATTCTGTGATTTACATACATGATACCCGCTTTCCCTTTCCGTGGGTTTAAAGTAACGTAAAGATCATGTCTTTAAAGCAGTTTTTAAAACGTTGTGATTATGAAATGAAACCCATTTATTTTATGCTATATGGGTTATTTATGAAATGTTTGACGATGATATATGTGGATCACATGATAATAAAGGCAAATTTAAGGGTGCGCCTGGATAGCGCTCAAATGCATTGGGTAATGATGTAACCACTAGGGATTACAATTTTCACGATACCTTGGTGAATAACCTTGGTAATTTTAAAATGACACCTTGGGGATGGACCTTGGTGATATGTTCATGATTGTCTATGTTAAATGATGTAGCCACATCTTCAAGTTATGAAAAAGTTTTATTTTTATTATGATATGCCTCATGATTTCATTTTCATGCCTTAAAGTTCTTTTCATGACTTTATTGATGTATCTCAAGTTCATATGTAAAATGTTTCACTTGTTTCCCTTGCTGGGCCTTCTGCTCACCCTTCCTTTTGATGTATGTCCCCAGGTTATGAGATGCAGTAATGAGCCTAGGGTGAACATGAGGATAAGCCTTTCAAGTGTTTAAGAAGAATGTTTTTTTGTTTCATGTTTTATGTTCCTTGTTTCCAAGACACTAAACCTTAAAGATCCTCAGTTCCGTGTAATGGAATGAAAGTTATGTTATAAAAAGATGGGATGCTATAGTTGGTATCAAAGGAAGGTTTAGTTATTTGTGGAAATTAGGATATGAAAACTCTAAGAAGAACCCTATAGAAAAGTTTAATATATGAAATCTTCCTGGTATTTTGGTGAGTATTGAGTAAGGGGTTGCCAAGCAAATACATCCCTGTCTAGATACGAGCAGGTAGAGGTGGCTCTGGCACAGATGTACATAGGGGTAAAACCCGAAAACACCACGTTGAGCTAGACTCGAACAGGAACTGGTACACGACAACTGGCCTTGCTACACCTTGGTTACGACACTCCCGGGGGATATTCTTTGGTAAATTCATAAGCTTGGTATGAACCATTGTTAAATGAACAAAGATAAAATAAAATAAAGGTTCACATAAGAATATATGATCATTCATAACCTAGATGGGAACCTAGGAGATCACAAGTTAGGGTATACCTTTCGTATACAAGTTATCCTTATATGCTTTCAGTTCCTTTTCATGATTATTAGCTAAGTACTTAAGCCCCTAATTATGCTTTCTCTTCTTATTAATGGTGGGAAATGGAAGAACATGTTCCGACAACCAATGTGATAGGAAATGTGACGATTTTCGTATTAATATGACAGGGATGATTAGGGGATTAAAATATGATTATTATTTTGGAAGACGTTCATTATTTTGGGAACCATATTTGATCTAGGTAAATAGATTACTACGGTATTTTCATTAAGGAGTAAGGTTGACTTATATTTTGAAGAATCGATGAATTTAAGGTGAACTTATAGTAATTTAGCTTACTTATGGGAATGACTAACCTATCTTGGGTAAAATATGTTTAGGTTAGCTACCTTTTTTATAAGATGTTAGGAGTGGTTGATTTTCTCTGGACATGAACAATGAAGTTGTTTTGGAAGACTATGTTATCAAATCCATCTTGTATTTGGGTTTCAATCTTAGTTTGGTTTGTTTTGAGGAATTTTAAGGACCGTTATTTATGGAATGGTCTATGATAAACTTTGGGTAGTACCATGGAACTTTGATGATTTAAAAGTAGTTTCCATTACTATGGGATTCTTTCTTTTTGAAGAGTTGTTTTACCATAAAAATTCTGTTTTTTGGGATAATGTTTAAAGATAGAAGAAATAGATAGTTAATCTTTTGTAGATTATGTGATTCTATAGAAGATTATTATTGTGCTTTTATGAGACCAAGTGTTAGTGAATTCTCATCATTTGGAGAAAAGATTAGTGTTGTTAGGGACTTGTTAAAGGATGAAACTCTACTTGAAGGTAGGTATATTTTCTTATGTTTTTGTTCTATGTAGTAAATGAAATCCTCAAAATTATGAAAAGAAACGTAAAACAAAAATGTTGTTGGTTTACGTTTCCTACTAGGCAATCAAAGACCGTTTACACACATCATAAGTTTGGGATTTTCTCATGGTTAACTTTCTCCTAATAATGTTCTCTATCACTCTCCCACAGAACTTAACCCTTTGTTTTCTCCTCCATGTCCATGTTTTCCTACATGGAAGCCTAGTGTGGGTTAACTCGGGTGACCTTTGTACTTCCCTTTCTTTATTATAAAGTAATAGTTTTACTGACTCCTTTTCCGATGTGGGACATTCAATGAAATTTCAAAACCAAATTTTAAAATTGCTAAGACGCAATTTCTTAAGGGGGGAAGATTGTAACGACCCGAATTTTTTAAATAAATCTTGTTTCCTAATTTTATGTGTTATTTTATTTTATTTTTATACTCAACAAAAATGTTTCATTTGATAACATGAGTATAATTAAAATGAGACTGTTGGGTTTTGATTGTTATTTGACCACTGGTCAATATGACCACTGGAAACTAAACATTTTTACTATTGTCTCTAAATACAAGCAATATTGGATAATTAATATAGAAAGAAGATTCGATGGCCTCACCCAGTAGTCTTGGACCGATCGAAGCCCATCTAACAGAACTTGGGAAGGAGGTATCACCACTGGGCTTTGCTCTGGACCAAACCCAAGATGAACTTCATCGTGTGAAGCTAGAACGGGATCGCCTTCGCGAGAAGTTCAAACTGATAAAAATTACTACTCGTGCGATGTTGGCCGAGCCTCCCTCGGATTCTCTCACCTTAGCACACCTTACACTTAGGTCCTATGCTGGTGTGATAAGGGGCTATGTAAAGAGACCGTAACTGCCTTGTGTAATCCTTTTTTTTAAATAAAAATTGGGATTTCTTCTTATGATGAAGTTTATGAATTTTCAAATGACCGGATAAATATAATATGCATATTTTTGATGAATTTTAGAAAAATGATATTTTAAAAATGGTTGTGTAAACATTAAATAATTAAAAATGTGTAATGATTTTCGAAAAATGCTCTTCTACAATTATGTTCAGTACAGAATTTAGAGACTAATAAGATCAACATAATTTGTGATGAATAGTAAATTATGAATAGTGATTTTATGATTAGGGTTAATAATGTGTCCAAATGGATTAGTAATCTCACTTAAAGAAAGTATTAAAATAAGCTAGGCACATTGATTAAGTAATGTGATTCAATAAAATGGTTAAATAACGGTTTCATAAATTACTATTCAAGTATTAGTTTTTTCGGATGAATAGTTTTTTTTAATTAAAAATTTAATTAAAAATAATAAGAAAATTATTTTTATAAAAATGACTTTATTTTTGAACTCAGAGCATCGATATTATGTTATGGTAATTTTTGGGGATTTTTCTGAAAAAATGAATTTTCGGTGAATAGTGTATTTATCTAAAAATAAAATTAAAAATATTTAGAAAATTATTTTTATAAAATGGAGTTCATTTTTGAAATCGGATCATTGATATTTAGTTGAGGTGAAAGTTTGGGATTTTTCTGAGAAAGATAAATTTTTCAGTGAATGGTAAAAATGCAATTTTAGGGTTTCGGTATATTTAATGACATCATAATTGTGTCATGATGATTTCATGAGATCTTTTAAGGGTTGGCCGGCCAAGGGTGATGAATTATTGTTTTGGGGGCCCCATGTGGCCTAACTCCATGATAAATGCCAAGGGAGAGCACATGGGTTTGAGAAAAGCACATGTGAGGTGTCCCTTGGCCATTAATGCCTTGTCCCCTCACTTTCCCTATAAATACCAAGCCCTCATCTCATGCATTCGACTTATCACTCTTACCCAACGAATTTATGGTCTCATTACCTCCAAAGGTGTCCTCCCAAGGTGCCCCCAAGCCCTCAAGGTCCAATCCTTTGAGTTTCAAGAGTCACGTTTTAAGGTAAGGGATCCGACCTCTCTCTTTCTTTTCAAGTAATCTCTTTTATGTCATTTCTTTTATACTCCATGTTCTTATGTTGGAGGATGTCCTTTTATATTCATCCTACTTCCTATTTCATGTTCATATGATGAGAGACCCCCCTTTCTCTCATCAATTCGTTTAAAAAATGTTTATGTGGCGTCGTTAGGCTGCCGAATTTTTAAGGGATTCTTTCACCTTCCTCGTTTTCAAGTTCTATTTTCATTCAAGTCTTTCATGTTTTTTTTTTATGTTGGGGGATGATCTCTATATTATCATACTTATCTTTTATGAACATATGATGAGAGACCCCATTTGATCTCTTCAATTTCGTATTTTGAAGTTTTAAGTGGCGCCGTTAGGCTGCCGAATTTTTAAGTGGTTCTTCACCCTTCTCGTTTTGAAGTTCTACTTTCATGTCAATTCCTTCAAGTTCCTTTTTGTTATGTTGGGGTATGATCTCTATACCTATCATACTGGACTCTTATGTTCATATGATGAGAGACCCCATTTGATCTCTTCAATTCAGTATTTTGAAGTTTAAGTAACGCCGTTAGGCTGCCGAACTTTCATAAGAGAAATCAAACTTTTGTCTTCCTTCCATGTTTTTCATTTCAAATGGTATGTCCTTGAAATTGAACCACCATGTCCATATATACTTCTTATTCTGTCCCTCTACTATTTTATGGGTCAATTATGATTGCTCGACCCATGTTCCCTCTCTTTTCAAAGTTTTCTAAAACCTTGTAACATAGCCGTTATGCTGCAGAATTTTCGTCTCAAAATGTCTCTCTTTTCTCAAAATTATTTTATGTTATAAAGTGAATACTCAAAGCTCCTATTTCTAAAGGGGTATTCACATATATATAAAAATGTTCTATTTTAAATTCTGGGATTTACATACATGATACCTGCTTTCCCTTTCCGTGGGTTTAAAGTAACGTAAAGATCATGTCTTTAAAGCAGTTTTTAAAACGTTACGATTATGAAATGAAACCCATTTATTTTATGCTATATGGGTTATTTATGAAATGTTTGATGATGATATATGTGGCTAACATGATAATAAAGGAAAATTTAAGGTTGCACCCTGATAGTTCTCCAATGCATTGGGTAATGATGTAACCACTAGGGATTAAAATTTTCACGATACCTTGGTGAATAACCTTGGTAATTTTAAAATGACACCTTGGGGATGGAACTTGGTGATATGTTCATTATTTTCTATGTTGAATGATGTAGCCACATCTTCAAGTTATGAAAAGGTTTTATTTTTATTATGATATGCCTCATGATTTCATTTTCATACCTTAAAGTTCTTTTCATGACTTTATTGATGTATCTCAAGTTCATATGTAAAATGTTTCACTTGTTTCCCTTGCTGGGCTTTCTGCTCACCCTTCCTTTTGATGTATGTCCCCAGGTTATGAGATGCAGTAATGAGCCTAGGGTGAACATGAGTAGAAGCCTTTCAAGTGTTTAAGAAGAATGTTTTTTTGTTTCATGTTTTATGTTCCTTGTTTCCAAGACACTAAACCTTAAAGATCCTCAGTTCCGTGTAATGGAATGAAAGTTATGTTATAAAAAGATGGGATGCTATAGTCATGTACAATTCCAATTATCATCCTCCTCCTCTAGGATGATAATTCAATAGTCAGTGGGGTTAGCTTGTTGAACTTTGCTAACACGAAAAACACATAAATGATGTCTATTGGCCATACCAAAAATGGAAACAAGGATTTTCTAATCTTATTAGAATGGAATACAAAGTTAATTAAATTAAATTAAATTAAATTCTATGAATTCACATCATATATTTGAAATCACAAAAAATAATGTATCATGTACCTCACATAACACTCTACCATAATTTTGAACCATGTCACTTATTATTTCAATGATCATATAGACAATGAACAATTTCCTAGGGTTACCTATATTCTAATCTCCTTTATCGTTTTCCTAGTATAAATCACACACAAAACTCTAATGATACAATTTTTCTAAAAAACCATATATCCACAAAATATCATAACCCCAAACTCAATCATATATCTAAACATAACCATTTATTACCCAAATGATAAGACCTCATCCAAGTAATTGTATCCATCTTCTTCTAATGATGATGTAATTAAGATAATTACCCTGGTTTCTAAGCCCTAATAGGCCTCTAGTTGGAGACTACCACTGAGTGTATACCTAAAGTCGCACATATAGAAGACATATTCTTTATAAGATAATAAATTTTGATCAAGATATAACACATTAGTCACTTAGAAAAAAAATAAAATAAAAGAATTAAAACCCAATATTATCTGACCATTCATGTAATTTCATATTAATATAAATAAAAGTATATAAAAATTGTTCTGAACATTATTTTATATCAACAACTAAATAGCTTGAAGATCCTTACTATAATTTCTTAAATTTGTCTACAGGACTATAGAGAATTTTGAATAAATAGAATGTATATATATTTCGGTTCACATAATAGGTATACATTATAGGTTCATACCCAAAGACTCATAAAAATTATATAGGAGAATAAGAATTCCCTAGAGAACAAATGGTAGAATAAACCCAGACGTATCTAATAAATTATTTCCCGTCCACACCAAGATCAAACATACCTAATAATGTTTATATATATTTTAATATAAGAATAATCACATCTAAAAGGATACCCTACATCCATTCACATATGAATCACCATTATCACGCCACGATATCATTGGTGTTGGCGCTCCCATGTCATCAATATCAATAACAAGACACATCACAATGATAAATCCCCACTTTCAACACATTCTAAAACCATCACTACCTCATATAATATGAGTCATCCCCCAACCCATCCTACCTTATCCTATAATAGGGAATAATATCATATTTCAACATCATATGGTATTAAATTGCATTCATCTCATAAATTTTATCCACAACTACAAAAATAGAATACTGCAGTATTGCGAACATTAGTGAAATCATCCTCATACTCTCTTCCCACCAAGAATAACCCCCATCATGAGACACCTCATAATCTATAAAATAAACTTATATGGTGAAAAATACTCAAAATACATCCTAACTCATGAATAATAATCACTCCATGAAGAGGGAACATGGAAGAAGGGGTAGCCATCCATCTATCCTTGCCAACAAAGATATTTTGGAATAACAATAAAATCCCAAAAACATTGGCCATATGTATAAACCGATGATTCTGATAGGGTTTGTATTCAAATAATAAGGATAATTAAATATATTATAATAACAACCAATCCCAACATACGGTTCCATAGAACCAATCTAACAGACTAATACAACCATCGAATCACTATGAATGGATACCAACTTCGATGCCATTAAATTATCCACCCATCAAGTCCCACATACCAAAAACACATCCACACATCAATTTTAGTGTTTCCATTTCACTACATTGATTACCAGAAACTTATATATAATTTAATCAATATTCCATATTTAAATTAAAAATCACTATGAACCCATTCACTATTCCATAATTTATTTATTTCAAGCCAATGATCATTTAGCCCAATAAACATTAATTTAATTAGAATATAATTTTTTTTAGCCATTCCATGACAACTAAGAAACATCCAATATATAAAATAATTTTATCAACCATTCCAAAACAGACTCCACCCTCCCATATCACACATCATGAACCCAAAACCGATTACAACACAACACAACGACAACATATCATCACATCTTCCATCACATATCAACTAATAATAGAATCACATCCTAACACATTCCATGTCAAAATAGATTACCACAACCACCATTAAAATCTCCAAAATATTCAACCACATCATAGAAAATATTTCATAAAGTACATTTAGATAGTATACACAATTAAACTCACATGAAAATCACAAGTTCATTTTATGGTCATTCATGACATGAAATTCTCATTAGTTGTGGTATTATTGAGCAATTCAATATTTACATGGAAATATGGTTTATTTTCAATATATGTTTTCATTATCATTTTATGAATTTTGATTTTAAGAAAATAAGATATCAACGGTTTCAAAAATCACATAAATCTCAATATCATAATGGCCCCCCAAAGCCATGATATTCAATAACATTAGAAAGAAATCAGGATTCCATTATAAAATATGATGAACATAGTAAATAAGGTGAATAAACTAATTATCATTCAATTGTAGATTAATAAAATTTATTATATTGTTATTTAAAACAATATTAACCATCCAGAGGTAGAAAATATAATGAAATTCTCACAGATTCACGGTAATTAACGATTGAATGAGGACCCCCATCCTTGATTATCATGTCCATAGAATTTCACTCTTAATATAAGAATCAAGATACCAACCCTATATAATTATGAATGTAAATCAACGTAATCCTAAACCAAAACAAGCATTCAACAAATCACTAAGATAACAACTCAAAATAGAGTGGATATCCACAAAATGAATTCATAAGAAATAGAGAGTGAATAAAAAAAATATTCGAAGAACGTACCTTTTTTCTAGGAAAATCATTTATCTACAATGAATATTGTTAGAATCCTCAATATAGATAATCAAAGGGTGACAAGGGGTCATAAGTAAGACAAAACATGGAGGATGAGAAATGCTGTCAAAATATGGGAATTCGATCCCACTATTTGTTGAGGATTATAGAATGTTTATGCCCCAATATGGTGATGACCAACTAAACCATAGTATCCATAGATAAAAAGAGATATGAATACCCTATATCCATGTTCCCATTTTAATAAAATTTTGAAAAAAATCATCTATCCATCCCTATGGCCTATACCATGACCTGTTCCAAGCTATATTGATTGTTTCAACACCCTCCGTAACTTGCCACAATAATGTAGAATAATAGTATCAGATATATTACTTACACTATGCCCAAGACCATGGAGTTGTGAGATATATCTCCCCATTTCACATAGGTTCTCTACTAAAAAAACACACCTGGGCATGGCATTAATATGATGTTTATAAGATTATCACATTGGATAGCGTAATCACCCAATTTCCATCACCAACACCTTTGGAAAGCTGGCCATTTCACTCATAGAGAATATATTTGAAAGACTTGGAAGACCCACTACTATCCTCCAAGAACCAAACCCAAAAATATCTTCCACCACCCCACACAATATAATATTTGGACCAACATAATTGATAGAAAATTCATGCAGCCTATGAGAAACCCACAAAGTCCTTTTGGAACCACCTAGGCCCATTAAACGAAGGTGTCCTTCGGTTATCTGGGTACTCAAACATTATATTAATAAAATTTTTGATAGACTAGTTTTTATTGTATTATTGATTTTGTATCATTAGTGATATTAAAAATTATACTTTCTAGACCACCTAAGTGGTTTATATTTCTTTTTTATAATATTTTAATGTTTTCTCCTACTCAACAACACTTTCCTCTTCCTTTTATCTTTAATAGTGAAATTTAATTTCCATATAATCTTTCTTCTATTGAATAAATTTTTTTTAAATATATCATTAAAGATTTCGATTAAATTATCTCTATATAATACTCCTCATTTTTATTTTGAATCAATAACCACCATTGATAAATATCATCCTTTAAAAACACATCAAGAATAACATTCTCATCAAATTAGTTTTGAAATCAGGAAATAACATTTCAAGGGACCTATTACACTGTAAATATTTTAATGGTATAGAAATTATATTAAAGGATAGAAATTTTTTCATCATATCTGGTAAAAAATTAATGAATCTGTTGTAATGAAAAAAGTGATGAAAAATCTGCATGTAAATTGGTCATTACTTGATTAAACTATTATAATATTGTCATAAGATTCATATATAAAAAACTATCTATATTTTATTTCTCATACATGAAATATCTACATTGATTTTGGGTTTTGAAATTTTTTCCATTAACTCTATTAGGCTACATTTCTAGATGATTACAAACACTAGATTATCCTATTAAATTATGAATCAAAGGATATAATTCCAAATCTGATAGAATACATAGCTATAATTAAAAGTTTATACATACAAAATCAAATAATTATTAGCTTAGTCACATTGGTAATATCATTAAATCAAAAAATATTTTCTAATCCTTCATAATTATATGTAGAGATCATGTGAATCAAGTAGATCTTACCCCACAATGAGTGTCGAAATAGGTGTGTAGTTTGGTCGACCAGTTGTAAACTGAGTAAGGACTGTGTTAATTTCCAACCAACCATTTTAAAGGGTTTTAAACCCCTGGTTGGATCTATTCTAGATCGTTCACCCACCTTTTCATTTTTGGATTGGGATGTGATTTTAAGTAAAGTCCACAATCTAAAAAATAAAATCAAATGTTTTAATATTATTATATTTATCCCTAGAGTGTAACAATATCGCTACCCTAGAAATGTCCTCTCAAATATTGTATTAAAAACATACGAATGACAATAATGGATTTTATACACATCAATTTTTATAATATCTACATATAACTTAAAAACTAAGGTTCGTTAAGAACATAGCATTACAGATTTCAGACATAGAATAGACTAAAAATATCATTTATTATCCACAAACATGAATTTAATCCACTATATGATAAATTCAAAAAACTATAATTATTCTTAAACATCTCCCATAAATTATTTAAAAATTATAATACTATAATATTAGTATACCATACATTCTTTTGTAACATAGGGATAAGGAAACATAAGAACGAGTGAGGTCAAATGCATAATAACATTACACATCATAGTAATGAATAACAAAAGAGATGGGAGACATACCATTATTCCTCAATGATAATTATCATAATTTTGAGAAAATGGAATAAATAAATTTCAATAATTTATACATGAATAAAACAAGGAATGTAAAATAATATAATGAAATTATGGGAATATAGAAATAAAAAAACATGGTATCATAAGTATATGATATGGATTAATCCCTTGACCATCATCATCAAATTCCATGGATTACATTATGGTCTATTTTTGATATACCAAGGATTACAACCTATTTCATCAAAATTTATTATGTTTACTCCATATTTCCATTAATATATTTTAATTATACATTAACATTACACTAGGTATTTGAGAACAATATTGGAGAACACATCATAATGAAAAATCATAATTTTTTTGAAACATGAATTCTTTTAACATATCAAAAAACCACCTTGAAATAAAATGCGTTTTATATCATTTTAAAGTTGTTTTGTAACATGATATAATAAATCCATGGAAAATAAATAAGTATCTAATGATTTTATGATATTTTTAATGTAAATACCTTTCATAAAATATGATTAATCCTATAGAATTAACACTATATTGGAAATAGGTATTAGTATTTGGCAATAAATTTCAAAAATCAATTTATGAATTGGGAATCTAGGTGAACACCCATTAATGAAATAATGTAACATGCTGAATTTACAGTGGAAAATCATTAGTTGTAAATCATTCCAATACTAGTTTAGGATTAGGTAGTATAAATTAAGTGATTGATCATAGAATAGATGAATAACATAATAAAATAATTGATCCAATAAAAATAATATAGATGGTATCACGTGAAGAATACCCGTGATCAAGCATTTAACATAGATGATTAATAGTTATAGGATCATTATGAATAATCATTTTAATATAATCATTTTCATTTTTGATAGAAAATATTATAAAATAATGATTTTATGAAAAAATTATAATAATAATTTCCTTCTTAAAAACATTAAATCAAATAGAGAATGTATTTTAGAAAATGTAAGAGGAAGAAGAACAGTTTATTTACATAGAATCATATAGATGAGATTTATTTAGGGTGAAAATTACCCATATAGAAACTATTAAAATATTTTATTTGAGTATTTTAAATAAATATAAGGTGATTGAAAATTATTTGTTTAATCAATTTATAAAAGACTAATTTTGGAACATTTGAACGTATTGTTTATGATGAAAGCCTATTTGAATTTTAATTTGTGGATAATGTTTAATTGTTTTAGAAAAAATTTATTTAAACACAAAAAAAATGTTAAAACCATTTATTTATAAGACGTATATATAAACATGAATTTTATTATTGGTGAATCATATTTATTTAAATTTTCATTATTATAATAAGTAAAACATTGTCATAGAAGAATAAAAACCATTGGAATGTATATTAGTTATCCAGATCATAAAGATGTCTTTATTGAAGGACTAATTTTATCAAAATTAATGATCTTAATGATGAGAAGTAATATCCATAGAGAAAAAAAAAGACATATACCATTAGAATGGATAATGGTAGGAAAGGGAGTCATTGAACACCAAAATTCAAAAGAGATTGCACGATTCATGTGAAAAATAACATGAGTTATGAAAATAATAATTGTTTTAGTAACATTTGTTTTAAAATACATTAATATATAATGGTAGTAAAATGAACATAAAACTCTTTGAAAAAATTATATCTCATTAAAACAGATAAAATATGTATAATATACACCACATAAATTTGACATTGTGTATAAAAGAAAAATATGCCTTAATGAAAGGAGATTCAGACAAGAATCCCATATGGCTTGTAAATATTTTATTAAAAATACCATTAATGAAGGGGAGACTATAGTTTATATTAAAATACCATTAATTATGATAATAAATTATATTATATATCTACTTGAATGTATATAAGACATTATAAATTAATTTTATTTACAAAATTAGAAGAGGCTGAATAAAGTACATTTGAAGATGAAACCCTTACATGTCTCGAAAAGAAGTCTACACATAAATAGAAATTCATGCATAATTAAGTTAGTTTTAAATAGAAAATTATAAAATATAATTACCAATCATTAATTAATTAAGTTCTAAATATCATTATATGTTTCCCATTTATGATATTATTACCTTTCTTGTTGGCTGCTCAATGTGGCACAATAGATTTTTACCATAATCTATTTGTTAGTTAACTAGAGTAATGTTATTTTTTAAAATAAGTGCATACAATATATAATATAATGATTGATGTAAATATATTCTTTTTGAAACAAAATTTTTAAAGGCTATCCACGATTTGTGGTAATAGAAAATAAAATTCCTCATTACATGGAGGTTGTAATTTTCATGTACACCTGGTTGACAATTTGTTTTCATAAAATTAGAAGGAGATATAAAGTAAATGATGGTTAGAGTAGATTAACAAGAGGAGGGTGAATTGAGTATCTATAAAACGTTTTATTAAAAAGTTCAACTAAAAATCATCCCTAATAATAATGAATATATCTCAATTAATCAAGGTAATATAGATATAATAGTTTACTTCTCAAATAACTTCTCATAAGATTTATTAATTCTCTGAAATATCAATATGATTTATTTATACTATCTTCGAATCTATTATAATAAGAAAAAATAGTTATAACTTTTATCCAAGACTAACTATCAATGTAAAATTTAGTGTTTTTTAAAATTACATTAAAGTAGAGAAAAAATAAATTAAAAGACACAGAGGATTGAAAAAGTGGTTTAGTATCAAGATGAGACCAAAACCACGCCACATGGTGATCACCTACAACCAAGAAGTTTATATTAATTAACTTCATCAACACACTGGATTCGATTAAAAAATAGTGTACAAGACTGTCCAGGTTACACCAAATCATCTATTGTTCTTCTTGGGTATAAACTACCAGGCCACGCAAGGACATATTCGACACTTATCCATGGGAGTAAATAACTGTAAAAATATATGAGAGGAAGGATATCTGGTATCCTTCATTTTAGTATAAGAGACAGTGTGTGTAAATACACACACACACAACTCGAAAGATAAAAATTTTATACAACAGATCAACAATGAAAAAAAAGGGTTATAAGTTTTCTATGTGATATTCTATTAAACTCTAGACTAGTATGATGAAGCAGACGCAAGTATTGGGTCCTCTTGTGAAAAAATTGAGTATCACAAGTCTGGTGTTCTGATTTCTAACTCGATGGTGTCAGCTATCTAGCTCATGTTCTTATTAGCATGGGTGTTGTGATGATTTTTTTGCATCTATTATATAGTTTTCCATCCTTCATGAATCAAGCGAGCTTCATGTGTTCTTTAGGTGTTTCTTATTGCATGTAGACGTTCTCATTTCAAATGCTCACTCTACTATGCATCGATTTCCAGTTCCTGGCATTCCTTTATTTGTTACAGAGTGTATATGTTGATGTTGAAATGATGAATGTATTCTGAACCTCATACCTTGTACTATCCGGTGACATGTCTATAAAAAATAGTAATTCTGTCAGTTCTAATAAATGACTCATATATGACCATTTGAAATTAAATTGAAAATGACAAAATAGATTAAGGAATAGTCTCACAGTCTGTCTTGAAAGGGTATAACTAGGAAATGGTTTCAACAAAAAATGTAGTCTTCTTCTTTTCCATTGAGTGGTGAGAGAGTCACGATGCCACATATATATTGATATCTGAAATTGGTAGCACAAATGCAATGTTAGGTTCACGGTGTGAAGTCCTTTTCCATAATTCAAACGGTGTCTTGGTGATGGTAGAAAGAAGCTACTGTCACATACATCATGAGATATGAAACATGTTACGGGTTCAGGGTCATGGTGTTTAGGTCATGGTGTCTGGGTTATGGTATCTAGGTCATAGTGTCTAGGTCCTTTTCTATAAAACCAGAACTGGTGGTAGACTCATGATTTCTTGGATTGAGCCAAATATCTTAAAATAGTTTAAAACAGTAATATTCACATGATGAATTAGAAATAATACTTCATAAAAGATATTATTATAGAAAAAAAAATTAAATATAGTTTAAAATAATTAAAAATGATATATAGGAATTATATTCTTGTCGAAGTTTATTTAAATCATAAAAAAACCAACCATCTCTTCAAATGATTTGAAATAGATTAAACAATATTAATAGTATTTGTGGAAACTAAAACTTGATTAAAACATGTGGATTCCAACAGTCACCCCCTTTTGATGATCATATATCATATGCGTTGGATTCCTATTCATCATGTTATTTCTCCCCCTTTTGGGATTATAAAAAATATTACAGGGAAAAAATCAAGTAAGAGGTAAAAGCTGTGGATGTGGGAGGAGTGAAACCAAGTTGCAATAGTGAAGCTTTAGGAGACACAATAATAATTCTTTTAACATGAATATAAGGCTACCAGAAATTAATGAAATCAGTAATGATCTCACCACCATACTGCATTTCTTTCTCAAAAATCATCTCTGTTCTCCAAGAACTTGTCTAATATAGAAGTGAAATATTTCATCTTTTAGACTTGAGTCTTGAAGCCTTGAGTGACATGAGTAATTTTCAAATTCATTACGAGATATTCGAAATTATTTTTCATATCATGATTATATAAAATAATATAAATGTTTAAATCCAAATTCTTAGTTATTTCATCATAAGAATCATTTTTATTCATTGAATAAAAATTTAATAAATCAAGTACTCTATAACTGTTCTTGAAAACCATTGATATTCATTTCATGTCAAAAATATTGAAACATGATTGAAATTGATTCTTAAAAATAGTTCATACTAGATCACTATCAATTGTTTGAGATGACTGTCAAGAGGCATTAAAGGTAGTAACAGCTGTAGTGAGGGACTTGAACTGATTTAGAACATTCGGTAGACATCCCTTATAATCATTAATCGGTTTTTTGAGACCAAAAACAATCACACCCATCTCATTTAATATATGAATGTTTCATTCAGCCACATTGGAAACTACTTAAGTCGTCTTCAGTTGAATCATATAGGCAACTTTTTACTGAATATATCGAAAAACATTCTCATTAGGATAAGCAAAGTAGCTTGTCCTGATTGAAACAATTATTTTATATCATAAACCATAGATTGAAGAGACCTCACATCATCACTCAACTTCTTGTTCTCATTTCAAACAACTTGTATTTCCTTAAGCATATTTGGTTGAATCTGTCATATTATTTTCTATAACAACAAGGAAGAATCTATTTTACAATGATCTGTCACTGGAAGAGGTTATGTGTTCATGATACTTTCAAATCTGTAATGAAGTACCTATAAAGACTTTCAAATCACATGGAATCATGGAAGAAAAAGGTTTTTGAGAAGGTTCAGGAATAGGAGCAAAGACAGGTTCATGCTACTTTGTAGATATTACTTCTAGAGTATGATCTGGTTTCAATTGAAACTTTGTAGACAAGTTTATACCTTTAACCAAGTCTTCCTGTGAATTATCTACATAAAAGTATCTATGGAGGTTATAACAATTATCTACATTGTATTGATCAATTAGATTAGGAAATTCTACACTTTCTAGACTAGGGTGATGCTCCCCATCCAAAATTGAATCTTTTATAGGATAAATAAATTCAATTCCTTGATTTTTTTCTAAATGTTCATCTGTAAGATCCTCACCCATTTCTTTTTTCTCTAGCTGGAAGGATTTTTCCCATTCTTTCCTCATGCGATAGAATAATTTCAGGATCTACTTGTTCTCCCAAATGTTCTACAACAACAACCAATTAATCAACATTATGGTATTATTCTATATGTTCCTCAAGAAAAACCTTCTCTATTAAACTATGAACATATTCTTTTCCAAAAGTAAGTTCTTATTCCAAATAAACATTTTCTTCAGTAAAAGGTGCTTCTCGTTAAATATA
This sequence comes from Viscum album, assembly GCA_963277665.1. Classification (NCBI taxonomy): domain Eukaryota; kingdom Viridiplantae; phylum Streptophyta; class Magnoliopsida; order Santalales; family Viscaceae; genus Viscum; species Viscum album. The sequence goes on from OY728132.1 coordinate 414,960,578, forward strand.
TTTTAAAAAATAGGTAGAAAAATGTATTCCTTATCCAATACAATTCCTTTAAATTATGCACCAACTACCTCTTTGTCTTTAACAAGATAGTCAAAAATTTCATCTGGTTCCAAACCAAGACCAGATATGTTCTTAGGTCCTGAAGGATGCTCAACTGGATTAAAGGTTTCATATATCTTTTCATTATCCCCCACCCAATCATTATTACAGGGATTCCAACTTAATTTTATCCTTTAACTATAACATTTAAGATACAATATTCATAGTCTATGATGACTTTTTGTTCAGTCTAATGATTCCTTTAGAATACAACATTACGGATATTAACCATGCATAGAACATTGTGGTAGACTTTGATGTTTTCTTAATCAACTCACAAATGTGAAGTTTGATATACTTACAAAGACTAATCATGTGTCCATGTTTCATAAGATGTATCATGAATACATTTTGATACCTGATGGTAGAAAAATATCCTTTCCATGGAAAAAATAAGATTTTGGATAAACATGAATAGAAACCTAGAATCACTATCCAACTTAGAAGAAATCTCTTTTAATTTCTTCTTATTTCTATTCAAACCTCCCAATGCCTCATCTAAGAGGAAAACATCACTTGGAGGTGGAGGACCTCTCTAGTAGTCCTAAAAATCTCTATCATGGGTTATCCACAGGTAGGCGGCCCATAACCTCAAGGAAAAGCTACTTCATTGACCATTAATATAGGTTCTTAAAACAAAACCATGTTTATTGTTGAATGAAATATTATACAAACAATTAAAACTAAAAAACGTGTTTTTGATAAATTAGACTTGTCTCATTGGTGAACATACTCATCCACCCCTTCCCTTATATTATATTCAAAACTAAAGACTTAATTTTCAGTAACCACATAAGACCTATTTCCATTTCTAGGACTACTATTCTATCAACAAGATTTGGATTCAACGGTATTTCGAGCGCTATATTTGGTGATCTTTTCACTTTATTATTTGGTATGTGCTAGTTAGGAGTTGACTATGATGGGTGCTTAATTTTGGTCATTCAATGACGGTTCAACAGAGTGTGATAAAGGGATTAAATAGGACTTACAGTTTGATAGAAGATAGGGGTTTTGGTTTCAAATGAAGAGTGATTGAGTGAAGAAAAGAGTGAAATATGTTATTATCATTTAGGGATTTATATTGTCCCAAATTTAATAGAACAAGATAAAAACAATAAGAAATCAACACAGTGATACATGAAATAGAATTCAAATAAAAAAAGTGACATTATGGTCAGACTAGAATAGATTATCATGGTGAGACTGGAACATATTTTCATTTTGAGATCATTATGGAATGAAAGTATCATGTTAGAAAATAATTGTAGGACATAATTCTAAATACAATAACTTCATGACTATAAAAATGAAAAAAAAACTTGATGATAGCATCCTCCAAAATTGTGAGAGTGAGACTATAATTCTACAATAGTAAATTGTGACTCCGTAAATTGTGAAACAATTTTTTTTGAAAAAAGTACATTTTCTACGAAATATTATTTATTCCTAACTCATATATGATGTAATCTATACATTTATTATTTTATGGTTTAGTGAATATATCAGAAAAATGATATTCAGTTCCAATTAATTCCAAAGAGACTTCACCTTTTTATAATTGTCTCTCAAAAAGTGATGTCTTACATCAATATGTTTTATCGTGGAGTGTGAAACATAATTTTTTGATATATTAATACCACCTCAATTGTCACAATTTATTTTTAAATGCCTCAATTGATATCTTTAATATAAAAATATGTGTTTCATCCACAAAATTTTTTCACAAAAACTACTTGCAACAACATATTCATCTTCATCATTAGATAATAGAATAGTGTTATTTCTCTTACTACACAATACCGATGGAGATTTGACTAAAAGGTGACATGTTCAAGAGGTTATTTTTCTATCTAACTCACAACCACCAAAATCAGCATCATAAGGGATAACTAACTCAAATGATTGTCCTCTAGGATAGAAAATTCGTAGATTTTGTGTATTTTTATGGTATTTGAAAATCATTTTATCATCGTTTAAATAAGATTCCTTACTGTTTTCATGAAACTGAGCACACATACATACAAATAACATAATGTTAGGTCATCTTGAAGTAATGTAAAGTAATCATCAAATAATTCCTCCGTAAATGGTTTGATCAATAGATTTTCCATATTAATCAAGATCCTACATACAAATAGTATTCCTTGTAGTATCTCTACATTTAGTTTCATCTAAGACAAAATGATTTAGAAGACAATTATTAAATTTGCATTGATTAAAAATAATACAATCTTTATTTTGAAAGATTTAAAATCCTTGAAAGAATTTTAGTTCCCCATTTAAGTCATTTCAAATTCATTTTTAATAATTTCATATAACTCTATATATATTTATATATAATTTTTGGAGGATTCAAAAATAATATCATGTAGATAAATTTGAACTACTAAAACATCATTAGAAATTCGTTTTATAAAATGAGTATGATCAGCTATAACTTTTTTAAAACCTTTGGAAAAAAAATATACTTAACATATCATACGAAGATCTTGGAGTATGCTTTAAACCTAAAAATTTCTTTTGATAATTTGAAGACATGATCTGGAAAGTGAGAATTTGTGAAACTAGTGTGTTTTTCAATAACAACATCCTCAGTTATATACCATTTTAGGAATGTACTGTTGACATCAATTTGATATAGTTTGAAATTTATATGTGTAGCATAAGAATGCAGGATTTTAATGGCTTCAATTCTATAAACAGGTGAAAAGTTCTCCTCATAGTCAATTTCTTCTTCTTCACTATAGCTTTGTGCAACAAATCTATCCTTATTTTTAAATATATTACTAGCTTCATCTATTTTATTTCAAAAGACCCACATAGTTCCTATGGTAAATATGTGTTTGGGTATATCAACAAGTTTTCAAACATTTTTACTTTCAAACTAATTAATTTTTTCTTGCATAGCTGTAAATCAAAATTTATGATTGATAGAATCATTAATGTTTTTAGGTTCATGTTGTGAGGAGAAAGCATTATGTTCAACTTCATTTTTAAGGTAACCTCTAGTTTTAGTTCCTTTATCTAAATATCATACAACAACATCTAATGTATTGTCCTTAAAGGTTTTAAGAGCTCTAGAAAAATAGGGTCTAGTGATTTTGGGTTCTTCAATAGGTTTGGGTTCATTATGAATTGAATCTAGAGAATTTACAGAATTTGAAGTTTTCACTTTTACCTTTAGAGGATAGTTGGAGGGATTAGAATTGATGTCTAAATTTGACATATAATCCTCAATATTCTCTAGAGAGGTATTATTCTCATGTGGATCTGTCTCATAAAACAAGACATTGATAGATTCTTCTACACATTTATTTCTTTGGTTAAAAACTCTTTAGGATTTACTAGAGATTGGATATCTTATAAATATACTATCATCACTCTTAGATGAAAACATTCCAAGATTTTAAATTGTATTAAGGATATATACTTTTCAACCAAATACATTGAAGTATCTTACATTGGGTTTTCTATTATTCCACAATTTATATGGGGTTCTTTTATGAATATGTCTTATCCACACTCTATTAATAATATTGAATAATGTATTTATAGTTTCATCCCAGAAATAAATAGGTAAGTCATATTCACTAAGTACAGTTCTAGATGTTTCTTGAAATGTCCTATTTCATCATTCTAAAACTCTATTTTGATGAGGTGTTCTAGGAGAAGAGAAATTATTAGTATAGCCATTTTGGGAGAAAAAGGATTAAAACTCTTTATTTTAAAACTCATAACCAGGATCACTTCTTAGATATTTAATTCTATGTCCACTATTAGTTTCTAATATTTTAGTATAATTTTTGAAATGAGACCAGGTTTCACTATTATATACCAAAAAAAATCCGCATATATCTAGATAAGTCATCTACAAGAACATAAACATAGTGATTCTTATACTAACTAGAAACTCTATATGGTCCAAACAGATCCATCTGAAATAACTCGAGAGGTTGAGAAGTTGAATAATTTTTCTTTGGTTTGAATGAAATTTTGTGTTGCTTTCCCTTTTACAATGGATTACACGCTTTATCATTGGGAAACTATTGTTTGGGTAGATCATTGAATCATATTTTCCTAGTTATGTTTATTAGATTGTGAATATTTTTTTTTCTTAGAATTCAATGCCAATTCTAAGACACTTTCTGATATACACATCAACAACAAGCATGTTGAGAAACTAAAGAATCTATGTTAACATAATATATATTTTAATTTCATAATGCAAGAAATACTAATTCATTTTTAGGATTTAAAACACTATAAGCATCATTTTAAAATTTGACATGATATACATATCCAAATAGTTGTGAAATACTAACCAAATTATATTTCTGTCCATCAACAAAAAGAACATTCTAAATTAATATTGAGTTAGAGATACCGATTTGGCCAAGGCCAATGATTTTTCCCTTGGCATTGTCCCCAAAGGTGACATATCCATCATTAATTTTTATTTGGTTCTCAAGGTATGAATATTATACTATCTTATGTATTGAACACCAAATGTACATGTACCAAAATCTCTTATAGGATCTATTTAATCATTTTTCTTACAATATAGTCATATGAAAACAGACTCTAGTACCCATATTTGATTTTCCCTAGTAATATTTGTTACTAGTGATTTAAGAACCCACATCTGATTGATTGGTTTCTAATACGAATTATGCAATGTGATTAATAAATAAAATCTATTTGGTCCAAACAAACATGAAACAATATATAGTGTAACATAATTTGAACTAGCAAAATGGTTTCCTGAACTAGGAGTGAAGCTGTATGTTCTATATTTAGAAACAAAATTGGTTTTCCGAAAATTTATTTTACTAGGTTAATATCCAATAACAATAGTGTATTTTGGGGAAATATGTTAAGAAAGTATTTGTACCAATATATATTTTCCATTAGTAAACCTTTTAATATCATTTTTTAATTTCTCATTTGTTGGCATTAGTTCATTGCTTTATTTGAGTAATTGAACATGATTCCCTCTTTCTATAACCTGTTCAGATTCAATGGTTGTGGTTAGAGAATAATATTTCATTATAGTAGTGTGTTTATATATTAGTTAATTTAATATTTCTTCAATCATATTTCAATACTCAACCATTTCATCGTTAGACATATTTATAGAAGAACATTCATCTCCGGAATAATAGGAATTTTGTATAGGATATTCCAAGGTTACCCTAAATGTGTTTTTCAAAAAAACACATAGTGGATTGGTTATCTTGTTCATCATGTGAAGACTTTGAGTCAATTGAACTGTCCTTATAAGAACTCGAAGTTCATTTCATTGCCTATTTATTCTTTCTATCGTTGTCTTATGATTTATTTTTATTCATCATCTTGGGACAGTCAACCTTTACATGTCCCTTTCTATTAAATTCAAAACATACTATGAAATTAGCATTTTTATTTCTTTTCCAATCTTTCTTCCATCTTACCTTTTGATCATATCTTCCTTTGAAGTTAGTATTTCTGAAAACTTTTTTCCTTTTGTAATATTTATTAAACCATATGTATAATTGATCTATATCCCCATTACTACTGGGTAATGATTTTTGAATTTTATAACATTATATAGAGACTTTCAATTTCTCTTTTTCATTTTTTTAGAGGTGGTGATCTTTAATGCCACAGATTGTCTTTTGGATTCATCCTCACATTCCTTTTTTACATCCATATCCTCTTAATACATCATTAGATTCCCAATGTGTTATTTTATAGGTATTTTTATGATGTAACATGACTCTATAATTAAGATTGAAATTCCTTTCCATCTATCATGTAGGTATATGAGAATCCTCATCACTTGTTCTTTAGAAATAACTTATTTTCCTAGAAAATTCACAATGTTGAAAATTTAGATGATCCTATGATTCATGTCCGAAATAGGCTCATCATGCTTCATTTCAATGTTATAATATTTAAAATTATATGTATTAAGTATCATTTATTTCACACTAGATGTTCTTATATATGAAATTGAAAAAGAATCCCAAATATCATGGGTAGTATTAAATGCAAATATTCTATTAATTCCTCATCTCCTAAAGGGAAATAGAAGGAATTAATGGATTTTTATTTATTATTATAATAAGTCATGGTTGGTACATCCCATGTAATTCTATCAATAACAAGAATCATGTACTCATATTTATTTGATGACAAAATTTAAAAAACCCTTACATTCTAAATAAATTTACATTTTAATCTTACATTGGGAATAATTAGTTATATTAAAGAATCCATGTATATTTTTTGTAGCACCTTTGAGTCTATTATCCATAATAAAGAAATAATTTTAAATAGATATAAATTTATGTTTAATATAAATTTATGTATCTTTAAAGTAAAACTAAAATCATAGTTAAATTGATTTAAAAACATAGTCTTAATAAAAATAAAATATTCTGATACAAAATGTTTATCAGAGTAGATTACTTAAGAGGGGGGTGAATTAAGTATCTATAAGAATTTATGTTAAAATATTAACTTAAAAATAATCCACAAATAATGAATACTACCTAGTAAATCAAGGTAATATGGTTATAATTGTTTGACTGTTCAAATAAATTCTCATAAATTGATTAATTCTCACCAATATCAGTCTGAGTTATTGATACTAACATTAAAGATATTATAATAAAACAAAATAGGTATAACTTCTTTCCAAGAATAACTATCAATGTAAAATATAGTGCTTTCTGAAATATAAAATAAAGGAGAGAAAAACTATATTTAAAATACACAGCAGATAAAACATGTGGTTTGATATCAATCTGAAACCTAATCCACTCCACGTGGTGATCACCTTCCACTAAGATGTTTATACTAATTAACTTGATCCACAATTTGAATTGTGAAAAAAAAATTGTGCCCATGACTGTCCAGGTCACACAACCTCTTCCACTGATCATTATGGGTACAAACTTCCAGGTCACAAAAGGAACTCTTCCAAACTAATTCATGGGAGTAAATAAAGTAAATAAGATATGAGAGGAAGGTTATCTTGTATCCTTCAGTTTAGTATAGGAGACCATGTGTGTTTTAATATAGACAAACACACACTACTCAAAATATAAAAATTGTACATAATAGATTAAAGATGATGAAAAAGGGATAAAAGTGCTCTTAATGTTATTCTATGTAGTTATAGACTTTTAGGAAGATGCATATGCAAGTAGAGAGTCCTCCTGTAAAAATAGACTATCACAAGTCCTGTGCTCTAATTTCCATGTCAATGGTGTACGCTGTATTGTTCATGTTTTTTATAGAATTTGTACTATGAAGATGTTTTTGGATCTTATATATGGTTCTCCATCCTTCAATAATTGATATAGTTTCATGTGTTCTTTGATTGTTTGTTATATCATGTATAAGTTCACATTTCAAATGCTCACTCAACTGTGCATCTTGTTCCAGTGGAAAGTTGTCCTTTTTGGTATGTAGTGTCTGTGTTAAAGCAAACAAGAAGCATGTATTCATCAGCACCTACCTTGTACTGTTAGGTGAAATGTCTTTAAAGAAAAATTAATTATTTTAGTTCCATTAAATGAATCATATATTACAGTTATAATGTAAATTGAAAACAACAAAATAGATTAAGGAATAGTGTCACAGTCTGTCCTGATATGGTATCACTTGGAAACAATGTTACTAAGAAATAATTTCTTCTTCTTTGCCTTTGAGAGGTAATACATTCATGATACTGCATTTATATTGAGATATATAACCTATATAACTAATGGGGTGTTCAGATCATAATGTCTGGTCCTTTTTCAATCATCAAACAATGTCATGGTGATGGTACCAAGGAACTAGTGTCACCAATGTCATGAGATCCAGAACCGGTTACTGTGCCTGGATAATGGTTTCTAGGTCATGGTGTATGGATTATAGTGTCTGCTATATGGTGGTTGGGTCATGGTGTCTGGGTCCTTTTCCAAAAAACCAAAACCAGTGGCAGACTCACGGTTTCTCATACATAGACAAATTTTTGTAAAAAACATAAATAGAAATATTCAAAAAATGAATTAGACTTAATCATTCTTATAATAAATTAATATAGAAAAAAAAATTAAATATAGTTTAAAATAATCAAACATTATTTATATTAATCAGGATCTACTGTAAGTTTATTTTAAAGTGTATAGAAACCAACCATCTCTGTACATGATTTGAGATAGATTAAACATGACTAATATGATTTGTGGTCATTAAAACATGATTATAACTTGAGGAGTCCAATAGTAAAATTATTTCTCCTTTTAGAATCATAATAATGTTGTAGAAAAATGTATACTCATTAAAATCAATTTCTAATATTTGGTGAAATTTAGTGATAATAAATAACATACATCATGCATGGAGGCGGTAGCCTCCACAAACACATGATAATGTTTTAATTTTTTGAATAATTTTGTAGGAAGGAATAAAAGTGATATTAAATTATTATAATAATAAAATAACATATCATTAATGATTACTTTATCATAATACAATTGATTGAATAGAATATATGTTTCTTTATAAACAATGAATAATAATTATTGGTTATTAATGAAGTGATGCCATAATTTAGACATTGAAATTTATCTTGAAAGCCTTGTTGAAAAAATATATTTAAGATATATTATGTTTACCATAGTCTTGAGGTTGTTTAAAGGAAATATATGATTAGTAATTAAGACTGAGTTTAAAAATAAATTCAAATGTTACTTGATAGATAGATGTGGTTGACTTGTACTCCTTTTATAAGGGAAGAAAGAAGTAATTTTCTAGGAATACAATGTTAAGTTGGGGTAAGAATGGAAGTGTTTCAATTTTAAGTGATTTAGGTGTGGTATTAATTGAGAGACATGTGGGTATGAATTTAAAACCTGAAAATGGTTTATATATAGAATATTGTTCATTTTAACTTTGGATCATTTGAGCCACCTTAGAAAAGCCGTTCAAACACTTATTACTCCTAATTAAATATTAATCATTTCATTTAATTTATTACTAAAAATAACTGCTTATCCTTATCACCAAATTTAGAAAAATATATTTTTAATTAATGTTCCATTTAAGATAATTTTTTTCATAAATATGGGAAAATAGTTTTTAAATTGGACATACAATTCAAATAAATATTTTTAAAAATGATTATTTTTAAACAACAATGATATTTATAAGATATATTTTTTATGGATACTGATTTTCATTATTGTAATTGACTTAAAATAAAAAAAATTCGTTTATTTGAGACTAGAATAGATCAATAATAGATTTTATCAATAATATTAATTATCTAAAAGAAAATACAAAAAATAATTTTCATTATTATCATATTCTTTTATTTTAGTTAAATTTTTTTCTAGGGGATCTATACATTAAAACAATTTTTTAAAATGTATAATTTATTTTAATAACTTCATTTTTAATAATGCAAATGGATTTAAAATATTCAATTCCATTCTTCTATGTGACAATATTGATTAAAATAACCTATAGTTGAAATCTAATTAATTACATTATCATAGATATATGTGGTACAATCCCAAAATACCAATTAGCAATGTAGTCATATAGGGAAATATATATACATGATACCACATTTTCATTAGGGACAAAATTTAAAATATTATAATGGACAATATTTTTCTTCATTGAACTCATTCAATGAATTATTCTTCATATCCAAAAGAAATAAATAAAAAAACGTGAGATTAAATTAACAGTAAGGGTTATGTACAATGGAATTTAATTCAAGTCAATAATGTATAATTAATTTGGAATTGTAAATTTTTTTAAAATCAATCCATTTTATACATAACCATAGAACAAATTGAATTGATGGATAATAAAAATTATTGAAACTCATGGATTATAATAAGTGAATTCACAATGAATGGAATGTAAAATATTGGATTTCATTATCTCAGGAATCCTGATATTTAAACTATCATGACCTTGCAGTAGTAAATATTAAAACTATGGATAATAAATTTTTTAAATTGTTCAACTGATTTGCATCATGATACATTTCAATGCATTTAGGGGATTTATAATTCTAGGCTCCGTGTTTTCTTGCATAAATAATGCATTATGTCTATATCAAATTGTCGATTTAGTTCATAGACAATATATCACATTGATAAATTTCTATATTTAATAATGAATATAGAATTTCAATATTTTCCTGGTCAATAAAATAACATTTTATGTATAACATAATATGTATAGATGATATATATTTTATGTAAAAATCATACCATAATAATGAATATGGACATTCAATGGATATTTAATATTTAATTATTATAAAAAAGTGATTTTTTGAATGGTATAGAACTAATTAAAAATTAATAAGTGATAAGAGATGACCATTATCAGTTCTTCTGAAACATATGACAACAATAAAATCCAGCACTTCGGAAGAACCAATAGAATGTAAGTGTAATATAAAAATAAAATTTCTTAAATGATATTTATTTTTAAAACTATTGATAATTTTTAGTATATAATAAATTTTATACAAAAATTATGGTGGTTGGGAATTTTTTTATATCAATATTCATAAAAAAACATTCCTTATTACTTTTTTTAAATAAAGTAGAAAACATACTGTATTTGAAAAATTAGAAATATTCATTCAAATCACATTATAAAAATTAAGGATTAATTTGAATTTACTTAAATAATTATTTATGTAAATTAAAGGACTTTTGGAAAACAATTTTGATAAACAAGAACATGGAATAAAAATATATTATATAAAAATAAAGAAAAAATATTTCTTTTTATTGTAATCATTTATTTTCTAATTCATGTTCCAAAGAGTTGATATGAATATTGAAAATATAGAATATTATTTAATATCTAATGTATAAGAGAACTGTTGTATATAATGATGTATAAATGATATTATTCCTTTAATTAAAATAAAATACATCCTAGAAGAAACTCATTGAAAAATAGAATCTTACAACTCTAGTAACTTTTGAATTATAACCCCTTGAATGAATAGTCATTAATATAAAATTTATTCATTTTAAATAAATATTTATTCATTTTAAATAAATAAATGGAGTCGTATATTCAAGAAATATAAATGAATTGGTGAAAAATAACAAATATGTCTCAGTGGAGTGTAAATTGATACGAGATCATTAACCTCACAAATCCATTTAGTTTAATGCACATCAAAAAATATTATATTTTTTATTATCATGATATTACTTTATAATATAAACATTTTAATTTTTTTAATATCATATATAATTCCATCATTACATCTTACCACCCATCCATTAATAATTTTTTATTATTACCATTATTTTTACTCTTAATTACTTATTTTTCTCATACATGTTTCGCTGCATAAGTTATGGTTTATGGGTATAAGATACAATTACATCATCATAAAAATTATAAAAATGTTATAAATATAATTATTATTTCATTTTAAACCATTTTATAATCAATCTTTAATGTTATACTTGAAAAAGGAATCAAATGGTTTTTTGGAGACAACATGTCGTACGTAAGTATATGAGACAATATTGATCCCTTAATGGGAGGAAGTGTAAGGAAGTGGATGATATATTAATCTTATAAAATTAATATAATTTTATGTGTATCATATATATTAATTTTACACATAATTATTACAATACATGTGAATCGGTGATGGATGACACATGACATTAGTTCGTGAGGTGATTGACAACCGTACAAATGAGCAATGGGTCAGTTTTTCATTAGATGAAGAAAGAGATGGATAAATATTATTCAATAAATATTATACAATTTCATTATATTTTAGATAAAGGTGACAAAAAACTGTAATGTTTTATACATAATTTAATGTGTAAAAAAGAATTAATAAAGAAGTAGTTTAGTGTAAACAATTAACTTCGCTTATAAGAACCTCTATTGGATATCTTATTAAAGACCATAAGGTCGTTATTTTTGGAATAAAATAACCTATATAATGTGGTTAAAGACATTGTGAAAATATTTTTGAATGTTTTGTTCCATTTATATTGCTTTAGAGGTGTAAAAAAATTAGTGGATGGGGTTTCCTTTTATAATTGAGGTGTGTAAACAATGTAATTTTTCAAAAGGTTTAAATGATATCATGTCACATTGTCATAAATATGCATTAAAATATAACATATTACTAAGTTAAAAGTATAATTTCGAAAAAAACCAACCATGTTTGTTTCAAAAAGTTTTATTTCAATTAGAATGATATCTGTATAGATTAACCCCCAGTAAAACCATTTATAACTTAACCGTGGTAATTAATTTTTATTATTTTTACTATTTGTTATGTAAAATATTAAGACAAACATATTAATTAATATATATTATTATGATTCAAAATATATAATCAACATTAAAAAATTATATTGAAATATTTGGGTAAATTTAATTTAAAAACCAACCCGCAAATCGGCGCAAAATTGTTTTTCCATGAAATTCATCTTTTTAGGAGTAATATGATCATATATTAACTATATGATTAGTAATAATAATTATATGGATACAATTTAATATATATATATATATATATAATTTAAATAAAAAATCATTATATTATAGTTTTACTAAATAAAATGGATAGACATTGTGCCTTTTTATGAACAAATTATTTTTTTTAAGAAATCAATTTTCAGTAAAATACATCTTTTACCTCAATATTATCTTATCTTTATTTATATAATATTCATATTTAATTTTTTCTTGATTTAAAAAAAATTATTCATTATTATGACTAATGTGGGGATAGTTTATTACTACCTTTTCATTTTTTATAATAGCCTATTTCTAAAGGACAATATCAAAATCAAATTCAATGATTATTATGATCAAATAAGGTCAAAATAAATATCCATCCTATCTAATTATTATTATTTTTTATGATGTATTAAATAATAATTTGTTTCATGTTTTATTTAAAATGAGATGTATACATATTATAATTGAGTCCAAGGTGTTTCATTCATCCCTCCTACAAAACTTTCATCCTTGAAATTTTTTTGATACCACATTCCAAAAAAATTATGATTGTGTTCTTTATAAGATATTATAGTTACCCTGTTTCAACATTCATTTAATGATTTCTCCAAATAACATTATGATTTACTTTTTTAAATTCCTCAAAATGTTCTCACTATTATCAGTAATGTGTATGGGCTCTTATTATTAAGATAATTTATTTTCTAATCCAATTTATTGATATGTGAGGACAAGCATTTGGGTGTAGCATGTACTTATTTAATGATGATATTTGTAACACATGAAGTACATTATAGTGGTTTTATGGAATTTAAATTTTTTAATCCATTCCACTAATTTTTTTTAAAATTTCAAGGGTTTTAATGTACCATGGGATAGTATTCCGTTCATTCCAAACATTATGAAACCCTTTGGTAGAGTTAATTTCATGAAAATTTGATCTACAACTAAAAAATCAAAATCATTCATACAATTATCAAGAAAATTATTTTTATATCTTTGTGCTATATTAATATGTGATTCAACAGTATTTAACAATATCATTTACTCCATAATAATATGTGGAGCAATATGTTTCATTTCACTAACTTTATCAGAATAAGTTTGAGTGTGGCAACTCTTTCCATATAATTACTCATTCGACACTACATAAATAATTTAATGGGAACTATTTTTATAGGAAAAATCTTTAGAAAGAAATTATTGATCTCGTGCACCATGAAACTCAGGTGAAAATAAACTTAGAAAGTATTCGATTGTATTAATAATCCTTTTGTATTATCTATCAGTTTGATGGTGATAGGCGATGCTCTAATGGAGATCTATATCAGGAGCATTCAGGTTAATCTTCTTGAACATTGACGTATATCGGGGATCACATTTATAAATAATTTAAATATTCATTCCATTAATTTATATACATAATTAATATAAATACTTATGATGATATCAAGAGGAAAATATTTCATTTTAATAACGAAATGTGAATATCTATCTAAGAGATCAACTAAACCCCATATTGAATGATACCATCTTGGAGTCTTTGGTAGACCTATGATAAATCCCTATTAATAGGATCTAATTACCAAATTGTTATTATAAGTGATTGAATGAAACCTCTTGGGTGATGTCTCTCAGACTTAACCTGTTTAAAAAATAATAATATTTTAATATAACTAAAAATTATCTTCTTCAAGTTATCATATAAGAAATTTTCCCTAAAATACATATATATCTTAGATCTACATGTTTGAACAATTTCATTTGATCCATGAGCATTATCCAATAGTTACTTTTTCATTTCTATTATAGATATATCACGTATAATATTTTTTTTCAATTGCATCTTTACAAATGAAGATCGGATTACTAATCATTAACATCGTTAATTTGCATTAAAAAACTCGTCATAAGATTTGGATGTTTTTATTAGTTCTAATAAATATTGTTTCATAATCATTTTAAAAAGGAGTTATGTCTCCCATTATTTAAAAAATCCTATTTCTAGCCTTAATAGGTCAAAAAATATAGGATCCCTCTCAATCATCATTTGGGTAAAAAAAATATAATCATTCATACTCAACGCATCAATGGTCTTATATTCATTTCCTAGTTCTTAGATTATTGATAAATCTTAATATGTTTGTAGCTCATGTCACTGAATTTTCATTACAATGATCTATTTTAGTGAAAACAAGTATTTTAGGATCTAATAGTCTTGTATATCTAAATTTTTTAACTACATAGAAAATATCTCCATATCATTAAATCTAATATTATAGGTTTCCACTCCTCCAAATCCATTTTTTTGGTATTTTCAAATGACACTTTTATGGGAATGTGAGAACCCTAACAATAACATGAAAATAAAACGTTTAAATGAAAATTCACCCAAATCTAGAATATTTGGAGCTTCCTCTACCCAGCATCAGTATCGTTAAGTCAACCCTCCATCGTCACATGGCTGCTCGACAAGCTGTCCCGTGCAAAGATGCATAGGCCTGGTAGCGATGGCATTCGCCATACCCTCTCAATCATTCAAATCTGAATGGCATGCGCTGGTGAAATCTCCCTACTCTAAAACAACATATGAGGCAGATCCAGTAGTGTAATTGAAGACTTTCATAACAAAAGGCAACTCAAAAATTTCTATGTAGAATAAAACTTCCACTATAATCAATGTCTGACTTTACTTCTCATAAAAATAATACTCGGGACTGCTAACACCATCTTCCTGGCTCGTCCCCTTGGAGAGAGGGGTGGAAAATTAGATAGATTTGGGCAAATGCCGCATAATGGAGAATGCACCACATTACCAGGACTAGATCGATGAGAGGTAGAATTGACACCCAAGTCAGCATTGGGGGTAACATAACCTGTACTAGATTCCCTGCAATAAGGAGGGAAGGATTGGATCCTTGCATCTGACCTTACCATTCCATCATGAGGGGAGGCATAATCCTTGAACAATTTTGACCTCCTACCATGATAAAGAGTAATACCATCCTCATCAACCATCAAATATTTAAACTTATTAACCAGAAACCTCTGTTAATCCTTCACAATTAGAACCACTCCAGCAGTAGCTAGTGAGAGGCACCACTGGCCGGTATCCCCACTGGACACCTGCCCATACTAGGGAGAACAAAGTGCTTGATGTAGCCACTAATATTCTATAATCAGAGTCAAATGAAGAGGGGAGCTTGGGAAGCCATCGTGCACAGAGACAGGGGCCATAACTGAGGGCGAAGCTGGAACCTGCATATATACCAGAGGCCAAACAGGATCCTCAGTTGCATAGAGTAATTGATCCTCTTGAGAATCACAGGCTATCGAGGGACCTCTCTAAAAGAATCCTCCATGCCAAAGACATCTAGATAGCTAATGTCTTTGATAGAAGTATAACAAAAAATAACTTACACCCTCCTCGTAGATGATGCGTTGCCAGAATCCATCCTCACCACCCATAGACATCCAAATTAGTCAAGGAAGAACCCTAGACAAATCCATTCCAATGTAGAAGTGTGAAAAACATGGCTACAAGTCTCGAGCAGTAGAATTGTCAGCTCAAAAGAAGCAACCAAGACGGTCTCTAATGACTTTCAATACACTGGGGTTCTGAAAAGGAAGCGGCATGCCTGGGAGATAGATCCACAAGGTAGAGCGATTATAATCGTGTCCCTTGTGGAAATCAACACTCCACCAGAACAGAAGAAAAGGGTGGTTGTCTCACCTCTGTGACACACTAGACCAGGCTCCGGAAAAATCCTGAAAGGACTAGAGATGCACACATAGGTGATAGCGGTCAAGAACCCCAATGTTAGCTGCTTGCTGGAATCCCCTAGTGGAATAAACATAACATGCGAAGATGCTCACAGAGGGGCGATCCGGACCAAACATTGCAATTAGTGTGAGAGAATTCACCGCCACAGCTTCATGAAATTTGGAAGGTGACAAGTAGAAATCAGGAAACACATTGAGCAATTCTGAAGCCTTCAGGGAGATCTTGATCACAAGCACCTCCGGGAGAAGCGAGGAACGGAAGAAATGGTCTTATTCCCTTAGAAGCTTCAGAAGATGGGATCAGGGGGGGATAGATGGCCCCGCGTGCCCGACCTCTGAAGGAGGGCATGACGCCTCCACCAACGACACTAGGGTTAGCCCCGAACTAAGGAGAATCCCACTCTCCATCTCACCTTATAGGATGAAACTCATGATCATGGGTTGGATGGTTTTTATCATTAGTATTTAAATACCATTATTCCCATGCAATACCATTACTATTTTTAATAATTACACATGTTTCACTTCATCAATGCATTAGTACATATTAATAATAATTCATTTCCAGATGGTAGAATTAAAAAAAAGGACCACATACCAATATCCTATTTAATTCTTCATAATAATATTCACATTAATTTTTCCATATCAATTTAACCCGTTTACATGTAAACATGGGTAAAAGGTTATAAAATTAAGAAAATTTCTGAAAAAATCATTGATTGTAACCTACCAAACCAAAGAAAATACATACATTGGTTATGGTCGTTGGTTTATTCCACGATTTGAATACCTTTTTCATAAAAGGATCAAATGAGATTATTTCCTTGTAAACAATATAGCCACTAAAAAATGCTTCTTAAATCACTAATTCACACATACTAAATTTTTCATTATATCCCTTTTATTTTAAATTTCTCAATAGTTATACAAAAGTGATTCTCATGGTCCTAAAACTCTTATAATACACACATATATTTTTAGTTAACACCGTATTAAAATTATCTGTATATTCCTTGAATAGTCTACTTAATAGATATTGAAATGTGGATTATTCATTAGTCAGTAAAAATGGGATTATCTTAAACTCATAATGTCCATCCCTTAATAGGAATTTTTTATTTGAAATATATTCCTTTTTTAATCACCAATAATGATACCCATGATGAATATAAATAATTGAAAAACATTTAGATACATGATTTTGATCAAATAATTCATCAATGAGAGGTAGAGGATACCTTTTCATTATTTTGATGTAATTTATTTCCGTATAATAAATTCACATACTCATGGATTTGTATTTTTTATTATTTAATAGAATAGGGGATACCTATGTATAAACTATAGTGCGTATAGATAACATACCACATAAATGTAGTTGTTTATTCTACTCCAACAACTCTATAGTGGACATTCTCTATAAAATATTTTATAAATTTTTTTTCATGGGGGATTAAATCAATGGAAAACTCAATATCACGCTCTCATATATTTTAATCTAATTATAAAGGAAATTAATAAATTTAATCTCATACAATAGTCAAATATTTAATTTAATATTATATTTTCCATTTATAGATTGTGTTTTATCTTCTTCCTTATGAATGTCATTCATAGGAGATACTGGTGGTGTATATATATGTGAATCAGATGATGAGGTCCCCACTATAGTGGGAAAGGATTAAGAATCCTTAAAAAGAAATTTCATTTCATTCACATTGTATAAAATTACATATTTATATTTTACTATGCAGGCCATAAGAAGGAATTTATAAAAGTCAACCATATTTGTGATATTAAAGTCACCAAATAAAGATCATCTTTGTATAATAATATGATCATACTAACATATTCTTATTAAAGTGATATTTTTAGAATGTGTTTTGACTAACAAAAAAATTCTTAAAATTTATGGGATATTTATAAATTTTAAAGAAAATTAGGATGATATAAAATATTACTTTAATCCAAAGTCATATAAAGCGTTGGATAAATTTTATTGTATGATTAATGTTCTTTTCACCATATCATCTTGTATATCCATGTTAGTCATTTTGATCATGTCATGTTCGCCTTCTTCCCTCACCCTTTTCAGTGGAATGTTCCTTTGATTATTGGGTAATTGGTGTTACTGATGATCTATTTATTTATATTTAATTCACAATAAACCACTGATTTGTTACATCACCTTGGATTCATTACCAAAATGAACCCTATTTCTACAGTTGTAACTATAACACCAAGAGATTTTATGAGATATATTCTTTTTAATTTCTTTGATAACATGTGTTGTATGATACACCAAGTTTAGATTTCTCTTAATGGAACACCATATTCTCTTGCAGTATACGCATTACGATTTTTGGCTTGGGTGGCACACAAATTCAAGTTCCTTTTATAGAAATATTTTCATGCAACATTTACTGTAGAATTTGTACAATTTATAAATGAAATATGTTTGGATTATATTATACAAAACACAGAAGTAATATTTCAATATATGGAACACTAACATCGCTTTCATTACACGTAAGAGATACTTTCCTTGATAACTTGTTTTGTACGCAATACCAATTCTCACTAAACAATAATATATTATTAAAATAGTATTATTAAATGGGGGTATAAACTAGAAATTTTGAGTATTGATGAAAACATTTTTAATTTTAATGTAACTTTATAATTCATCTTATATATTTTATATAACATTATATAAGAACAAAATGAAAATTTTCATATAAAAGTAGTTTTAAAAAAATGCAGTTTTACGACCTTTTGATGGAGCTGCCATTTTAAATAAATTTTTGACACTTTTATAAGATAAATTTGAAAAAATAAAATTCTTATTAGGAAGAAGGTAATTAAATTTATATTTTATAATATTTGGTATTTTTCTAATAAAAATAGAATTTTTATGATTGCTGAAAAACTACACATTTGAAATCAAAAATACATTTGTATATAATTACTTATATAGTTATATCATATTTTTAATTTGATTTGAAGTGTAATTAAATAATATTTAATCATTTAATACAAATTTTATCATTGGAAGTAATTTCAATTTAAAATTGGACATAAACACAAGTCAATCTTTTAGTAGTTATTACTTTTTAAAAACCTTCTTTTTGGTTTTGACATTGTGAATTAATTATAAATTAATTACATAAACTTATGTGTTTCGATTTTGGATAAATGGATTCCATATTTGGAATCAATAGGTTCAAATTTTTTAAATAGTTAACTTTTATTTTTGGACATTATGAGTTGTAACTTCAGAAATTAATTTATTTACCATTGTTAAAGGGTTGATCTGGTAGATAAGGGTAAATAATAATATTATAATAATATTAAACAACCTTAAAACATGAACTAATTTTATTGGATGAGATATTTCAGACCATGTTCATCCTTGGGTTGATTTTGGGAACCCATAAATTAAGTTGGATGTGGAAATGACGTTTTATATGAATTATGTAAACGTAAAGATAATTATTACCTAAACACATATCATTAACTAAATAGATTTTAATACAAGGTTATATAATAGATAATTATTTCTATAAATAGTAATTAGAAATATAAAAATATTATAAACATCATGGTATTTTATTTATAATTTTTAGACATTATTAATATATATTTATTTATTACAAAATTATGATGTAGTGATTACCTCATTTGTGAATTCTTCAAATGAATGAATTTATAAATATTAAAATAAAATTAATTTGAAGATTTTGATGTCAGCCATAAATTTTCTAGAAGACAATGGCATATTATGGAAAATTTAATGCCTTTTTATGGAAGTAATAAGTTGTGTATGATTTTTTTTTAAAAAATCATGTATGAATATTATCCAAAATTGACATATTTCCAAACATAAAACATAAAATAGTTTATGAAATGATATTAAATTCTTATGAAATCTATGATACATTAAAATGTTTAATAATATCCAAATATGTTAAAAATGAAATTTTTTTGATTGTTTGACCTGATATGGTAATTATATTATCACATAATTTGTATATAACATTATATCATGGTAAGATTAAAATGTCTATAATAATGGTTAACCCAAAACGATAAGGATAGAAAATATTGAAAAATAGTAAAAATATTATTGTATTATGGGTATTTGAACTAATATCAACTTATCTAAAATATTAAATATGTTTCCGAACATTTTAAATCAATATTTAGTTTATAATAAATTAATATTTTAGGACATTCTTAAAGTGCTCATCTCCTCTCTTATAAAAGGGAACCTTCTCCCTCTCCATATCACTCCATATTGTGCCTTCAATCATGGAAAAAACCAGACCATTTCTCTTCTAAAACTCTTAATTTTTATTATATAGATTTTTGACTTCTCAAAAGTCCAACTACAGTTCCCTAAGTGGGAATTTAATGGAGGCACGTCGAGGAAGAGTTAATCTCTTCTACCGATTCTTTCAAATTTCATTTCTTTTATAATTACTCGTCTTTAGTTTTTCCATTATAATGTAATAAAATAAATATCACTCATATACTGATATATTGTTAAAAATATTTAACAACCATATTTTACCTTCCATCCATCCTGCGATAATCAAAATCATCCCACATGCATATGTACGACTTACCATCTCCACATCGTGGTGTAATATATTTTTATCTACCACCTTACATGGATGGGTATAATGGTTGAAATAATAACTATATATGACTATTAAATAATGATACTAATTATAAGATATTATACATCACCAAGTCACTTATCATTCATCAATTATGGGTATGATGTTGTCGCTCATGCATATGTACGACTTACCGTCTCCACAACCCGATGAAATTAACTCTCCATACTAACCATTCAATAATGAATATAAAATATATATAGTAGATAATCAGAAAATTTATGACCCCAGAAATTCTAATAAATTTATATATACATATATATATGTGTCATTTACTTACTTACATTCAATTTAATAATGAAACCAACACAACATTCATGTGTACGTACCGTCTACGATCTCTATGAATGGTGCATTCCAATCCATTCATCTATCTATTATATATATTTAAATACTGAATATATATTTTATATAGATCATGTATTACATTATTGATGTAATTAAACCATTATATTAGTAATAATATCCAGAATAATAATTCAAACCACGAATGATAAAGAAAACGATTATTACCAAAAACACTACTTTTACTTGGAATTAAAAAATAAATAGGTGATATAAAATCATAAGTGAATAATATACGATTTCATAAATGTTATAATGGTTCGGTTAATGTTAATAATTTGATTAAACCAACTAAGAAGTGTGTTTCAGACCCATATTGTTGAAATCAGACCAAAGGTAATGGATAATTTTTCAATATAATTAATATATTAGATTATTTATTCCTAATTATTCACTAGGGTATATTTATTATCCATTTAGATTATTTCTAAAAAGGTTTTCATAAAATTTACTTTAATACTTAATAGCATTTTTACAAATTTTGAAATTTAAAACATGAATTGGAAGGAATATTTATTTTGTTTACCATATTAGTTACTTGTTGATAAGAAAAAATGTTTTTTATGTAGAAAGGATATTTTCCTCATTAATTAAGTTCTTGTGATTTATCAAAATTATTTTTCACATAAGATAAAACTCTTAAATGGTGTTATGTTTCATTCCCTATGAATAATATAATTTTAATTTTTTAACGATTTAGTGATATTTTTAGGGATTATGTTACGATGGAATGATATATAAGAAACCCATTTTATTTCTTGGGATATGCTGTGATGAATGATTTAGGTTTTGTGTCACATGTAAGAATTATTTCATTATAAGATGGGTGGGACTTATATCTTCCCCCAATGCATTGGGTAAAAATTTTTATCTCTTGAGATATACATGAATCAAACAAAAAAAGAATTTGGTTCAGTAATACATGGATGGAATGGCTAGTAAATTTGGTTCTGTAATATATTGCTGGAACTACAAGTAAAAATTGATCAGTAATGAACTTTATCCACTATGATGGTCTTGGAAACAATTACATGGCTAATATGGAAATTGTATTATCTTATTATTAGTTTAGCACAATTATATGTTTTATTCCAATGCAATTCAATCACATTTAATGTTTTTAATGATCAATGCCTTACATAATTTCACGATTTATTTAATGACTTACGATTTTGTTGTTTTAACGTTACATTCATGTTTTTATTTTCAAATTTTTATTTTTTGTGTAATGTTCTCCATGACTAACCTTACTGATCATTTGTTCTCGCCCTTATTATGATTTCTTTTCCCAAGGATATAAACTAAGCTTTAAGGAAGGAAAACAAAAATGGGGAAATCTTTATGAGAGATATTGAAGATCTTTCACCGTGATTAGAAGATTATGTTCCGAGTTTCCACATACACTAAAATAATACGGTCTTTGGGAATCTAATTCTATCATGTATATAGTATTCATCAAATGAATAGTAATGCCCATATACATCAATATTGGGTCCCTATAATAGTAAACTCTTATTCCATTGAGAGATTTTATATGATGTTTCTTCCAAAAAATTTAACAAAATGGAAATTGATTCATTTTGATCTTATTTTATGATGTGATTAATTTTTGTGGTGTTTATCTTGAATATTTTTCTATTGGTTTCCATTAAATATATAGGTTTTATAAAATTCTTGTTTTTTTATATTAAATAAAATTAATTAATCATCTGATTGAATTTTCTAAGAACCTTCCACATATTAAAGACTAAGATTAATCTACATAAACAAATGTTCGATAATAAATATCATATTGAAAATTTAATCTATATAATACATGGAAAATATTTTCATGTTATCCCTTTAATCCAAAACAGTATCATTTTCAATTTTCATTAATCTAACTACATTCTCTTTTTTCACTTCATTTATCATGAGGAAATTATCTTTTTTAGAATGTTATTCTAATAAATCTCTAGTAAATGTGTTATATTTGCAATTCCTCCCTAGTATTCTTGATCAATGACCACTAATGTTCAATATCTCCCTTGGTAAATTATACTATTAGTACGGAAATTTCCATTTCATCACGTCCTATAGAAAGAAATATATTTTCAATGGGATTAATCAGTTTCTCATTTAGAATTAGATTAGTATTCCCAATAAATTATTGGGTGTTCTTCCACATTAAGAAACCCATTATAGGAGAATAATTATCTAGAACAACATGTTGAAACATTTATTAAAATTTATTCATCATAACTAGAATAAACATAAAAAATATTGTTAAGATATGCTTCAATGAATTTCCAATTATTTTGGATTCTCAACATGGAAATTATTATATTGACCACTAGTGTTAATACTATTATTTTTATCAACTACCATTTATAAATGATGGAATATATTAGATTATATCATGACGTTATGAATTTAAAATCATAAAATATATTTCCAAATTGGGTGAGACACTTCACATAAATGAATGATTTATTAATTTTTTATCATTAGATGACAAACATGGTTTGTTTTGAAAGATCTATAAATAATCACTTTTTCAAATACATCATAATGTATTTTAATGATAACATGAATTTCCTTAAAATATTCCATGATAATGTCAAATCAGTTGCATAGTAAGGCCCATTATTGTTCAACCAGGGACGATAGTATCAAAGGCCAATGTGATATCTTTAGTGCTACCACCCCTATATACAGATGTTTCAGAAACCTTCCCACATGTGTTATAGAAACAAGAATTTATTGGTAGGTAAAACGAAAAATTATATTCCTTAAAAAAATTTAGGATATTATTTGATAATTTTACATATACTCAATATCTAAGATTACGTAATGTTACTTTTTATATTTTCTCATAAATATAGTTAAATTTGTATCTAGTAAAATTAATTTGATACAAACTGTTACAACTTCAACTCCTCTAACCTATAGATGATATCCACCACATTTCATAGACATATAAATTATGGGTCATATCATGAATTAATGATTTTATTTTTTAACATGGAGATCTAGAGACATACGAGATACCCCTTTTACATTGGGGATAAAATTTGAAATATTGTAATGGAAAGAATTTGGAATAATTGAACTCACTGAAATAATTTCTCTTCGTATCCAAGGGAATAAAATAATAATTGTGATCTAAAATACATATTATGGGTTATATACAAAATAATATATGATTATTAAATATTGTATAACCAATATGGAAGGGTAAATAATTGAAAACACATATAATTTAATCAATTGCTTGTGTAAAAAATGCATCCTTGCATAATTTCATTTAAAAGTTCTCATGGAAAATAAAAAATATATCCTAAAGTAATGAAATGCATAATTATTGGACACTATGAACTAATATGTCTGGATATATATAATTTCAAGGCCATACACTAAGAGAGTTTAATACAGTGAATAAAACCCAGTTTAATTTGTTAAATTGATTTGTCTCATTATACTTTTCAATGCATTTAGGGGCTATAATATTTTACACCCACACATCACTACATATCCAATGTATTTTTCGTATATATAATAATTTACTTAATTTATAAATATTATGAATTATTTATTAATGTCTATATTAAATAAATGATAATGTGTATAAATATTTTCCCTATTAATAAAATAACATTCAATTTCTAACACCGTATATGGAAATGATAAATAGTTTAAGAAAAAGTATTTTACTTGGTAAATAATATATATATTAAATTCAAATTCATTCTATAACATTACTAGGAATTTAAATTTTTTATTAGGAGATAATGAAAAAAAATTATAAGATATAAGATATGTCAAACAGTTCGACAATAATGTTGTTTCATAATAATAAGATCATGTCCCTTTGAAGAATAACTATATTGGAATTGAAATATAAAAAAATATTTCATAATATAGTTTTCCATTTAGAAATATTGAATTCTTGTAGAAGAATCTTAATTTCATAATTTGGTTATGGTGGTGGAGAAGTCAATTATCATCGTATCGGAAAAAACATTCCTTTTATCTTTTTGTAAACACCATAATAAAATAACTTTAAAAAAGAATTAGAAATAATCCTTTAAAACACTTTTTAAATTTATGTTTTTCAAAAAATATACTTATTAAATAATTTTAAAATATAAAAGTAAATTATTGAACAAATATTAATAACATGGACATGGAAGAATAATATATCTAGTTAATAAGAATACAATCAATTTTTATTTTAATATTCTAATTTATCTTTTCAATTAACAAATAGAGGAAAATTTGGATGAAAATATGCAAATTACATAAATATCAAGTGGATAAGATAGTCATTGGAATATATAAAAGATTTATGATATTATTTCATTAATGAAAGTAAAAGAAATACCAATGAAAATGAAATTATAAAGAATATTATTACCTATATGGTAACATTTTAATTGAAAACCATAGAGATAATATAATTAAATTGGAAAATAAGACATAATGAATAAATATGTATGAATTTTATATTCATAATAGGGGTAGTATATATACCACATAAAAGTGAATAGGTCAGTAATGAAATATAAATTCCAAGGATGTGAAAATATTGACGAATTCCAATACCCTAAACTTCCCTTTAGTTGAAAAAATAACCACTTATATGCTAATTTAAATATGGTTTTTAATTTATTCCAGAATCATATAAATAATTATAATATCATATATAATTCTTTTATAAAAATATAACACCCACTCATTAATTATATTTCATTATTACCACTATTTCACGTACTAACTGCTTCATTTTTTGATGAATTTTTTTCCGTAGAAGTTCATTTTCTTATTCATAGTAAAAATATCCATCCCAATATTATTATATCAAATCTATATATATATATATATATATTTTTTATTTATATATCCTTTCAGAAACGTTCTTTAACTTTTTAAATGGAAAATGAATCACATCTGTAGATGGTAGGCCATATGTATGCATGAGCGATGACATCATTCACTTAATTAGTGATAAAGTCAAAAATTTATGGATAAATTAATTTTCTAGCAATATTATCATAAAATTTTTATATTATTTATTAATAATTTCTACCATTCTTGACTATCCATTCATGTCAGTGGATAAAATATTACATCAATTCATGAGGTAGTAGTCCACCGTACACACTAGCGATGGATTGAATTCTCATTTGATGGAGGAAGAGGTGGATAAAAATTGTTCCATATATTTAATAAAATCATAGAATAATATATATAGTGGTGTTATTATATTATAATTTTTAATAGATAATTCTTGGTCTAAAAATAAGTAAAAAAATAAAATAGTTGAGTGAATACAATTATTTTCGATTATAAGAACCTCCATTGGATATCATTTTGAGAACCTTATGGGATTTTTGGGATAACAAACCTATAGAATGTGAAAATAGTTGTTTTTTGAAAATTTTGGTATATTTTGGTATAAATATATTTTAATATAGATTTTAAAATGTGAGGGTTTGGGGTTCTCTTTTGTAATTGGGACGAGTGTCACACTTGTAGTCTTTCAATGTTTTTCTATAATGTCATGTGAATTTATTTTAAATATTTACCCAAAATGATTCTAATATGTACGTGAAATGTATAAGCTATAAATAACAAAAATAATTTTGTTTTAAAGAAATATTTCTGTAATTTTTAATGTTTTCTTTTGGGATTACCCTCAACAAACACGTTTTTACCTTAACCATTGTAAATAATTTTATCGTTTTTTACTTTTTATTCTGAAAAAAATTAATTTTAAAAAATTAATTTATATTATTCATGATTAATAAAATCATGGAATATATTTCATCAAATTCAATTAATATTAGTGCCATACTACAATTCAAAAATGATCTGGAAAATCGTGTCAAGAAATAGTAATTCCTTAAATCATTTTTTCATTTTATTTAATAATCCTCTTTAAGAGTGAGTGGAACCTCAGAATAAAAGATTTCAAATTACAAACACCATGATACCAAATTTCAAACATCAAAAAGAGTCTCCAAAACAACCAAAAAAACATCAAAACAGTAATTAAGATTTTAAATTCAGAGAAAATGATACAACCATAAAAAACCACACATGACTTCACCTCAGTCCATGATCCACCTTGATGCACTCTTCCTGATTCACAATGTACCTTTCATTGTCATCACATCACAGATAATCAGAATCCATCATAATGGACTTGTTTCCATTTTCAAAAACTAACTGGAAAACATCCTACTGAGGTGTCAGACCATCACCCATGATAGAACAAAATTTCATCTTCGAATCGAAACAAAAACCACACAACATCTTCTAACAGAATGGAACACAACAAGGGTGAAAACATGCCCTTCATCAAGAGTGATACATTCCCATCATAGATCTAACATTCCTACGTGAATCAAATAGAAATAAAATCAGCACAAATAAACAATTTACATTGATGAAAGTACAATGAAACATCTGACACAACATGACACAGAAGGAAGTTGAAAAAGGACATGCCTCCTGCAACAATGAATACTGAACAAACACAACCTCCCAAAGCCTCTTGAAACCACCACCGTAGAACAACATAGAGTGAGATGAAGGAGCAAGACGCCAGAGGAGAGTTTGAAGCGGAATGGTCTCACAAATAAGAATTACCTTGCCTAGAACAACCAACCTCATCCGACGAAGCCAGTGCTAGGAAAAGGCACACCATCAAGCGAGAGGAAGAAGTGTACGGTAATGTAGGTAAGGGAACAAGGAGAGGGGGAGATGATCCCAGAGAAGAAGCACACATGCCTCCCCAAACCAAATCTCCCACAAGATGATCTTATCTTAACTATTTGACAAGTAATAATTATTATAGGGATTTAAATTCTTATATTTCGATATATAGTGTATAAATTTTCTTTAAATATTTTATCATTTAATGATATTTTGTTAAATTAAAATGGATTGACATTGTCTATTTTTTGTAAAAAAAACCTTCTATAAAAAACCAATTTTTGGAAAATAAACATTTTATATCCAAATTACATTACCATTATTTATATAAAATTATTTTTCAATAAATTTTTTATTTTAAATAATATTTAAATTTATTATGAATAAAAGATATTAAAGTTAAATAAGACTTATTTTATTTTTCTAGGATGTTTATTTTTATGGGATTTTTTATAAAAAATCAACACTTAATTTAACCAGATTTGTTCGAAATCAATATTAATCCAACAAAACTAGAATTTTTATACAGTATAATATTAAAATTTATATAATTTTATATTTTTATAATAATACTAATTTAATTAACTATAATTGACTCTTGCGTGTTACACTCTAGGTTGTTAAAGTCAGGAAAATTATAATTTTCATAAATTCCATATTTTCTAACGATAAATCTATTTTTTAAAAAATTTACTATATTAATACCATGAAAATTTTGATTTTCAAAAACAAATCTAATTTTATAAAATTATATTTCTATAATGTATATATATATAAATATTAATATAGAATATAAAATATTCAGATCACCTGATTTTATTCAAAAATGAAAATCATAATCATTAAGTGTTCCAATAATATTTTATACAAATTTTATAATTTGAGTAGGGATAATATTTTATATCATATATAGATATATTATATATTATCATTATTATATTTTAAATATGAATAATTTAATTTAATAATATTTCATAAACATTTTTTTATAAAAATATAGTTATTAAACTCAGTATTATTTAAATGAAAATTTATATTTTTAAATTTATGTAATATACATTATATACCTCTTAAATAAATTTTATCCTTTAAAAGTATTTAAAAAATATTGAAATCGCCTTCAATAAATCATTACATGAAATGTTTGCCTTATAATTTTATGCAAAACTAGATGAAATATCATCCTCCAACATCGAGTTAAAAAAATGATTCATTTCCATTTATATCTACATTAATTATTTCCTCCTTTAATTAAAAAAATTATGGTGTTCTTTTGATACACTTACTAGTGTGTTTTCACACATTTTTTTACGTGAAGGGAATTTAATTTTTTCATTCATCATTTTAATCAATCAGATTTTTGTGAGAATCTATCGCAATATAATATTTTGTAATATGGAATTGAAATATATTCAATATGTTAATAATAATTATTGTTAGAATATTTTGAATAATAAAAATATTTTAATCATGTTTAATACCCCAATAGATTTTCGGTCAACACAATCACCACATTATTCATTTTATCCACTGATTTCCTCATTCCTACTTTCTAAATCTATCATAAAAAAAGAAATTATTGGGATGAGAAAAAATAAATTAGTAAATATAAATTGGGAAAATTATTTTCACTAAATTCATAATTTGTAATTGATGTTAATTCAATTACTTATTAGTCTTTTAGATTAAATCAAGGTTATACATAGTAATTTGACAATTAAGTTCTCTAGTATAGTTAACATCCATAGAAGATTAATTTCAAATCCTTCATAATTTTTCTAATCTAAATGTTAATTAACACAATAGTAAGGGACCATTCACCATTCTCCAAAATTATGGCAGATATATACGTGGAAAAAAAATCAGGGTTATAACCTATTGATACATATGTTCCCAAACCATTTCCAGTTTTAGATTCTTGAATGTGATTTATTACTTTTAATCCCAAACAACCTCTCTTTAAAACAATTTTTCAATGTTCTATTGTAATTATAATAAATTTTTTAACTAATTTATCTTTTCTTAGTCTTCAAAAAAATCCTAAAAAATCAAACACTTTATTCATGGAGTTTTATATATAACATTGGAAAAATAGTCATCCTTAATTAATTTACCCATAATTTTATTCCTAAATACTATATCATCCTTAACCAATAACATCTTATCCTATAAAGATATCTTGACACTACTATGATTTCAACTGTAGTCCCCCAGACCCATGATCCTGAATCTACCACCCAAAAAACAATACATACAATACTAGATTAAATACACATTTTTTATTACAATATATTTCTATCAATTACTAGAAAATTATCTTTATGTTTATAGTATTATATGTTTATAAAATGTAATAAACTAATAATTATCAATTCTTCTCAACAAATTAACATTTCTTCAATAATAAAAACAAATTTTATATTGACAAAGAGTCTCTGAAATCTATGATAAATTATATACAAAAGATACACTTCTAGGATTATTATACATAATAATTTCTTAAATAAGATGGGAAAAAAATAAAAAGGGGTGAGCTAAAATTATTTTTATGGATAAACATGTAAAATAATCATAAAATGGGATATTTAATTCATAACATGATATAAGAATGAGAATGGTCACAATATAAATAGGTTATCATGAGAAACTAACATTACTGAATTCATTAGAAAACTTTATAGGTGTACCAGTCATAATGAAAAATCATACATATGTGCTCCAAATAGATTCATTCATAATATCATAATAACATGAAGAAATAAAAAAGATTATTTATTTATTTTTTCACATGATTCCATAACCTGAGATGATAATACCATAGATTTTTTTTCATAAAATTAATTTATACATCATTATAGTCAAATAAATCCCAAAAATGATGACTCTTAATATAGAATTTACACTGTATAGGAAATGTATATACAATTTAAAAAAAAACAATCCAATCATTATATTAAGAATCATGATGAAAACCATTCTTTGATTTAATGGTTCATATTATTTTTCACATTAAAAAATAATTTGAAGTAAATAATCCATATACAAGTGGATCATTTTGAAAAAAATAAAGAATAGATCATACCATTAATTCGAAATTTAATTTCATAATCCAGTAAGAAAAAACAAGGTGGTTGGTAATGTTTAATGAATTTCCATGAACCGTCCAAAAACATAGATGTTGTCTACACTTTGAATTATTAGGAAAAATAATTAAAAAACAATAATTTCTATTATAATTTGAAAACAATTAAAAATGATTAATATAATAAAACATGTGAATTAGAGTGTCCTTTTTGTTAAATGTAAATAATATAGAGGAAGTAACATATAAAACTAAAAATTTAATAGAAATATAAATTAACATTGAATTCTAAAAAAGTCTTTTCCTAAATTTAACAGATATCCATACATAAACTCTTAAAATGAATCATTTATTTTTTTAAAAATTTAAATATAAAATCTATTTTGGAAAAAAATGAAAAAACGAATTTTGAAAAATTTTATATAAAAATGTTGAATACTTTTTTGAAATATTATCAGGTGTAAAAATTTTAAGGTCGGTTAAATCCAATTAATGAAACCCATATTGTAGAAACAATTTTAATAATTTTCAATGATAATAGGTGAAGAGAAATATAAAAGTCACATGATGTAACAAACAGATAATTATTAAATAATTTTACTCTAAATAAATATTTATCAAATGGATTGTTTCTAAATTTATACTAAATAATATATATTTCAAAAATAAGTGACTTTTAAAAATATTATCTCTTTTCTAAAAAACACCACAAATTTGGAATACGATAATTTATAATTCTATATTTAAAAAAATACTTCGTTAACCATATTTGAAATTGTAACACCCTAAGGTTTTATGATTTTCTTGAATAAATTAAATTTCTTTGATTTCCTTCATTACATGAAACACCATGTTCTAATTTCACTAGATTCAACAACGAGTTAACCAGTGTTACACACAACACTGTGTTTTAATAAGACCACGATATATAATTAAAATAATTATTTAAACACGATCATTATAACATAGATATTAAACATAGATATATTAATAATTATTAGTATTTGTTACATATTATTTATAATATTTTTATTCAAATAAAATGTATTCATAAAATTACAATATTTTCAAAAATTCATTATCTTTTTCAAAAATACTATTTTCTAAAAAAATATCATTAATCCCTTTGGTGAACATTAATTAATCAAATATTTACAATTTCAGAAAATAAATTTTAGAAAATAAATAAATTTTTTAAAATATAAATTTCCATTTTATCTTAAGTTTTTTTATTTCTCTATGATTATCCATTTTTTATGAATAGAAAAAATTCTAAAATTTAATTTAAAACTACCTATTTGATTTATTTATTTATTAATTTAATAAATATATTAAATTTTTTTAATGTAAAATTATTTCAATTATACATAAATTTAAATAATTTGGGTCATTGGAAACAATTTGATAATAAATTTAGATATAATATTTTTTAATCATTTGAATATTTTTGTTTTAAAAATCCACTTTCTGATCGCGTTTACTTGATTAATTTTAAATTTAATTTCGTAATTTATGTGAATAATTTATTTAAAAAATGATTCCATATTGGGAATAATAATAATTTATATTATATATTAAATGTAACTTATTTTTAAACCAAATTTAAATGTGATTACAGAAAATATTAATTATCACGGTAAGGTAAAAATGGGCTTATTATAGGGTTAAAATGGAAAATAAATGGTTAAAATTTCATATAAATATTGAAAAATATATTTTATTTCTATATTTAGAACATAAAACATCTATTATAGATGATGGTCTATTATCATAGCCATGTGACATGATGAAAAATGGGTGGATTTCATTCATTTTGAAAATTACAAGGGTTCTTCTCACATCACTTATCATAGTGTAACATCCATGATCTAGATGTCCCTTGAAGGATCCTAATACCAGGTTAGACAAATGGAATTAAATTCATTTACCCCATTGCTTGAAGCTACCAACTGCAAATGAGGGCCTATGTGTGATAGTGGGAAAACACCGACCTCATTGGTAGAGTGTAACACAATGGAAACAATAACAATACAAAAAAATGGCAGTAATCCTGAGATGTAGAAGTAAATAGTGGAAGAATTATAATATAATAACTTAATCTCATATAATTAAAAGGATGATGATACATGTTACATGTTCTATTAAAAAATCAAAAACAAGTTACAATTAAGTAGTATATGATATAAGAACCAATTTTACAAGATGAAAAATGAAACTCAGAAGCATCACAAGCCTCATTTTAGTCCCATGCTCTCCTACTCCAAAGTGGAAAATCATGTACCTATAAAAGGTAAGTTACCCTTATTGACACCTGAAACAATATAAAATATTTTTTTACAAAACTCATTACCCAAACATGGTGTGAGACTAAATCCCAATAGGCAACCACCATTGTTCTATGCCAATATTCTTGTGAATATATATAACAGGGAGTGTACAAAAGTGAAAGCAATAAGCTAACAAGTACTCAAAATAAAAAGTATTACATGAAATAGTTTCCATTTATAACCATATCATTTAATATAGTCATACAATTAAATTTAATTATATAAATGTTGGGATCCTACCTATGCATGATGATCCCTACATAAAATTATGCAGAACAGATGTCTATGCAGATTATCTAAACAAGTATAAGTGTAGAATGATTCCAATATTATGGTTAGGATTGGAAGACGAGTCATAATTCATTACATTTAAATATTTAAATGAAAATATTTTTATATCATTTATATTCCTTGTAACACACCATGCATCCACGATATGCTTTTTTTTAAACTCAATTTCTTGTGTTTTATACAACCCCGAGTTTAAGCACACGATGACCTATCAAAGCATCTATTTAAAAAGATGTTATGATTAATATTAACCAAAAATTGAATTTTTTAAATATTATTTTTCAAAATATAATTCATTTTTAAATATATAATTTCCAAATTATCGTAAGCTAATATTTTTTGTAATTTTATAAAATGTTTTAATTTTAGATGAATAGTGAAAACTTTGGTATTTTTATTCAACAATGCATTTTCATCTAATTTATTAATATAGTTATGTTATATATTTAAGTTATTTTAATGTTTAATTGGATTTATATTTTATCATTTAATCATATTATCGTAATTTTATATAATTTCACATTTAAATTGATGATATACATATGTCAATATTTGGATCATTTTTACTTTTTTTAAAAACACTTTCTAGTGATGAAAATGAAAATTAATTATAATTTTATTACTGAATCATCTGTGTTTTAAATTTGTAAAAATGCATTAGATATTTGTTATTAAAAGTTAATTTTTTTAAATTCGTACCTTTTTTGGACATTATAAATAGTAACTTGAGTAATTTTTTTATTTACAAAGGTAAGGGAAAAATTTTCATAAATTACAGTACAGAATAATATTATAATCATGTTAAACTACCCTAACACATGTCCTAATAATATTGGAGGATATATTCTAGAATATGAAAAATTTTTTGTCCATTTTGTGATTACATGGTGCCACTTGTGCATGATAATAAAATGTTATAAGAAACAATATATTTTAAAGTGAAATATAACATAAAGATGTATATTTTACTAAAACAATTTTAATATATTGTTATATGACTGATATCATTTACTATAGGTATTTATTTGAAATATATAATGATATCCTACATTATTTTATTTTATTTCTAATTTCTGGACAAAAAAATTTAAATTTATATATGACTCAATGATGATGGAGTGATTACCTTATTAATGAAAGATTCAAAAAAATGGTATTATAAATATTTAAATAAGTATAATTTGGAAAATTTTGTTCCAATAAAATAATTATAATATTATATTTATATATTATCTTTGAGTTAATACTATTTTTTCTAAATAAATATTTTTTTAATTTAAAAAATATATTCCTAAATTGTGTCAAATTGGAAAAATGAGTTTTTAAAACATATTCTATTTTATTAAATGATCAAAGTTCCCAAAAAATATACTATTAGGTAAACTGACATATATAATACTAAAAATATCATTAATGATCCCATTGTTGTTCTCTTCACATTTTATTGTAACTATAGTAACCATATATTATGAAAATAAAAAAATACATGGTAAGAGTTAATATTTATAACTAAGGGTTAAATCTAAAAGATAAGAATACTTTTGTGACCTAAATATATCTAAAACATATTGGTAGAGATTATTAATACCCTTTATCATATTATCCTAGAAATATTTTACTTTGGAACTATTATAATTCTGAAAAAATTTTATAATAACATAATAATTCAAGACAATATTAAAGTGCCTCTTCTCCCTCTTATTAAAGGGAGCCACGTCTACCTACATATTCACACCACCAATTCCCATTGGATTGGAAAAACCCTACCCAAATATCCTCCCAACAACTCGTTCATTATACTAGAGTCCACCAATTGTGAATAAAACCAACTTAAGACATCATTTTTTCGAAAACAAATTGAGACGCCCAAAGAAGTGGTAATCGTTTTATTCCATCTTTTAGTGTTCATTTTTTCTTCTAATTTCTCTTACTAATTTGTTTCCATACTAAAATAATAATTACATAATATAAAATATTCTGATATATTTTTATTATTATGTTAAAATCATATTCCTCTTTTACCCATCCTATGAAAAAAAAATCACAATGTATGCATTCGTACGACTTAATGTCCTCATGTCGTGGTGTAAACTGTTTTTCATCTATAAATTATTTATATGTGTATAATGATGAATAAAAAAGACATAAATAATAAATATAACATTATTTTCTTTCTTTAAAATTCATATTCAATCTGAATCCATACCATTAAACCATTAATGAAATGTTATCAACGCTCATGCGTACGTACAACTTACTATCTCTATGACATGATTAGACTCATCTTCCACATTCACAATCAAAGAATGATTATAAAGATATATATGATTAACATTTATTAAATATATGACATAATAATTCTACTATAATATATATATATATATATGTACATATATGTCATTCACTTACTTCCATTCATATGATAAGATAACAGAAACCACATTTATTCATATGTACGACCTACCATATCCCTGAACAGTGTATTAATATATATTATATATATTTATATTAGAAATATATATCACATAGAAATCATATTATAAATTTTTGAATGAAGTAAATCATGATCAAGGAAATATGATAATGAATAAGAAGCCCAAACACATATGATAAATGTAGTGATTATTACTTGAAATGTTGCAGTAACATTGAATTTTTAATAAACGGGTAATATAAAGTCATAAGAGAATAATATATGATATCATAAATATTTTTTTGATTATAATATATGTAAAAAAAGAATCATATAAGTGTTTTAAATAAATATAGAGAGTATCATACTTATGTTAAGGGATTTCATCTCAATTTCATTTCAATGAGGCATATTGAAATGTTATGCACCTAGTTCCTATTATATGGTCAATATTCATCATTTTGATATATATAATGAATATCATTATTTTAATAATATTATATTATTTCCATCATGTTAATTATTTATAGATCCACATTACTCATTCAATATATTTATTTTCTAAGGAATATTATTTATCTAGGTTATTCAATATGAGATATACAATGGACATGAAATGGCGGGTAGATACTAGACATTATATAGATCCTAGACAGGTTTATCGACATGTTCTCTTGCAACTAATAAGTTGGGAAAATGGATTTCTACCCTTAATTTCGAACCCTCTTATGAATGGTCTTGATAGTAATAAGTTTTCATGTTCCTGAGACACGACTTCCTTAAATAAATTATTTCCCTCATTTAATTTTATTTATTATATTACAATGATATTTTTAAGTAACATATCTATGGATTCAGTTCATTCTCAGTTTATTGACTTTTAGAATATGTTTTAGTTTCTTATTTTTCATATTCTTTGTGAATAATCTAGTTTAATAAATGTAATTTGTTCTCAGATATTTAACATTCTATATAGATAGATTATTTCATCAATTATACTTATCCTTACTGAGCATTTGAGCTTACCCTTATTATGTTTCTCTCTCCATGTAATGACGTAGAGAACATTCATTAAGAATTAAAGGTTGCATTTTAATTAGTTATTGTATTAAATTTATTGTTGTTCCTTCCCAATGTACTATGGGTATCATGTTTGAATTCTTGAATTCCAAGACTGGTAAACTATACAGACCATCGTGATTTTTCACTTGTAATAATTTTAATGGAATGCAATAATTCATTGTCGTCAGGTTATCTAGGAACAGGGCGTTACAGTTGGTATCTAAGGAAGTTTATCAACAAACTTTGAAAAAAGATTTAGAGAACATAGATTAAGAAACATACCCTCTGTTAGAATTTGGGGATACACTTATAATAATTCACCCAAAATAACATAATTTTATGATTTATGATGCATTAATTATTTATTTATGTTGAGTGTTTTACTAAATTTGAAACTCATTTTTTTATTATCTAATTCAATATGTGTGTATATATATAAATGGAACATGGAGGAAAAATGGTATCAATACTCAAGGAAATTAATGGGGTTACCCTGTAGAGGAAACCAATATAGCTTGTATTGGAATGGAGTAAATCTTGGCGATATTTGGGAAACATTACCAAGTTATGATATATATCCTTACCTAAAATGAACAACCCTTTCTATAGAGGTAATACTTAAATCTAGATTACATTATGTTAAAAAAATCCCCACTAATTTAGTTGGACTACAAATCCAATTGTATCAGAGGATTAGATTAAGTCATTAGAAGAGATTTTTTTGGCCATGGGATGCAATTAAATAGGAAATGTTACTTGTGAGGTCTATTATCTCAAAGGTGATGCTGATCAATGATGGACATTGATCCAAAATATTAGTGATGAATAAAAAATATAACTTATGGAATAGATTACTTTTAAGGATACATTTTTCAACAATTACATTACTTGTGATCTAAAAATTAATATGAGGAGGATGGTCCTCGGCTAAAAGATAAAGGAAGAAGATAGTGTTTCTTTCTATGAAGCTAATTTTTCAAGGTTAGTCAGATTTTATATGGATTATATATGCAATAAAGAGTCCAGGTTTGGTCACTTGTTTGATGTTCTGAAGCCAAATCTCTGGAGGGCTATAATTTGGAAGAATGTTTCATCATATGATGATACTTTTTTATGTGACATAAAGACCGAGAAGGAATTTTCTCATATCAATAAATTCCAAAGAATAAAAGATAAGAAGAGGTCATATGTAGACCATAAAAAGGGGATTCATCCAAAAAGAATAAGAAGATTGAACTATTTCGATCTTATAAAACTATTGGAAAAAGCATCCTGGTAAATGTTTGAGGGATTGTGAATTCATTATAGGTGTGGAGATAAGGGACGCCTGGATCATGAGTTAAAATGGAAGAAACAACTCAATTATTTCCAATTCTAAAATTTCCAACAAATGTCTTACTATGAAAATGAATTCCCAAACATCAAGGGAATCTATAATAGAAGAGCTCGAGGGGAGATATCTAAGATTTTATGATCACAATTATTGAGGTTGAACTTACTAATGATATGATGACATGTAATTTAATTATATCCTCAAATTTAACTAAATATTTATTTTATTATGGATTATCTCATTCCTTTATATCTTCTCAGTTTTCATTAAATATTAGATATTTCCATTTCACCATGACTAGGAAATTTTCAGTCAGAATAGCTAGTGGAAACTTTATCGCAACATAGAAGTGTCGATAAGTTTTTATTATGGCATATAAAGATGATCTAATAGATAATTTTTCTATCATACCTATGGTTTATTTTTATATAACTCTCAATATGGATTGGATTTTAAAATATTAAGTGAAAATATATTACAATATGAAATATGTTTTGATTTGTGAGTAAGATGTTGAATCTGGTATCTTTAGAGAAGAAACATCATTACCCGATTCCAATAAAAATACACACCAATTTGTGTTATTGAATGCGATTATTGATGATTAGGAGAAATAAATATCTAGGGATGAAGGAGGTAATCTTCAAATTAAATATGTAACAATTTTAAAGGAATACATTTATGTTTTCCTTATAATTAACTTGGGAACACCTCAGATCTTGAAGTTTATTTTTGTATTGATTTAATCCATCATTTAAGCACAATATCAAAAAAATCTATAGAATGGCCACTATAGAATTTTAGAGCTAAAAAATATCATAATGTGTTGGGTCAAAATTAATTTATCCTACCCAGTGTTTCTCTATGGGGATTTCTATTTTTCTT
This sequence comes from Viscum album, assembly GCA_963277665.1. Classification (NCBI taxonomy): domain Eukaryota; kingdom Viridiplantae; phylum Streptophyta; class Magnoliopsida; order Santalales; family Viscaceae; genus Viscum; species Viscum album. The sequence continues at coordinate 415,000,101 of OY728132.1, forward strand.
GGTCAATAATAATGTTGGGTCCATGAGGTTGTGTATTGATTATAAGTAAATCAATGTGATTACAATAAAGAACAATTATCTTGTACATAATATTGATGATTAATTTGATAAACATAATGTAGTTATATTATTTTTGAAGATTGATCTTATTTCTGGATATCATCAAATATGACTGAATAAGGAAAACATTCTAATGAAAACTTTTCATATGATGTATGGTTATTTCGAATTTACTGTAATAAATGTTTAATTTACTAGTGCACCCTCATTTTTTTGATCTTGTGAATTGAGTATTCATGGAATACCATGATAATTTTGTTGTGGAATTCAATGATGATATTTTGGTAAATTCTAAAAAAAATTAAGACCATGATTATCACATGAAAATCATTCTTATGACTCTCATGATATATGAATTATATGGTAAATTTAGCATGTGGGAATTCTGGATTCAAAAAATTTCATTCAATGGCCCCATAGTCTCCAGAGATGAAATCTATTCCAATCCATCGAAGAAAAAGGAAATTAAAGAATGTTCAACATTGAAAATTTTAACTGGGGTATGTAGTTTTATTGGTTTATCATGTTAGTATTGGCATTTCGTCTAGATTTCCGCCCGATTGGGTAACCCCTATTCATTCTCACATGTAATGGGGTTAAACTCATATAGAAAAAGAGTGTAAAAAATGTTTTGATGAATTGAAGAGAATATTATTCAATGATCCTATCTTGATTTTACCATCTAGGGATGATGTGGTTGTAATTTATAGTGATGCATCAAGAAAAGGGCTTAGATGTTTCCTTTTATAGAATGATAGGGTTATTTCATCTTCATCAAGGAAATTAAAAACCCCTGAACAAAACAATCCAAATTATGATCTAGAGTTATCTGTAGTAATATTTTCTTGAATGATTTGGATATACTATATCTTCAATGGAAAATTTCAGATATATACACATCAAAATTGCTTATAATAAATTTTCTCACATAAGGAACTCAAAATGAAACAAAAAAGTTTGATTGAGCTATTAAAGGATTATGATTTCATAATACACTACAACCAAAGGAAGGAAAATAAGATAGTGGATGCCTTGAGCAGAATGGAATATGGATTTATGAGTGAAAAAGAGAGAGGAAATGGATTATATGATCATGGATCTTGTAAATATTGGTTAGATAATTATTATAGTGGGTGAAACATCATTATTTTTTCAAATGGTTTCCAAACCATATTTTCTGGAAATGATAAATAGTTCTCATACTAATTATTGTGAGTTTCAAATGAATATTAATGATGTAAATGATGGGGTATTGATTAATTTCATATTTGAAGATTGAATAAAAAAATTGGCAAGAGGATTTTTGTTCTCAATATACCTGATCTAAAAATGGAATTATTGGATGCTACTCATTGTTCTAATTTCTCTAAACACACTAGTGGAGACATAAAGTAATATTTTACATGAATAGGTTGCTTTTAGATTATGTTTCGAAATGTGTGGTTAGGAAATATATGAAGGATTGAAAAATATATCCTAGATGAATCAGGAAACCTCTTTCTATACCTATGTGGAAATGGATGATATTACGATAGAATTTTTCATGGGGCTAAAAAATAATCCTATTAAAAAATGATGCAATTTTCGGGTACTATTGATCATTTTACCCAGTCAGCACATTGTCTAACTATAAGAGAAGATTTAACACTTGATTGTTTAGCATGGAAATATTTTAGTGACATTGTAATACTTCATGGTGTACACCTATCTACTATATTTGATCGTGATCAGTGTTTAAAATCATGAATCGGGATTATGTCTTTCGAATTCCCTAGATACTAAACAAAATTAAAGCATTTCATACCACCCTCATAATGATGGAAAATTAGAATGGAATATTAAATTTATAAGACATTGTTTCGCACAGAATTCGGGGATGACCTCATTGATGGGAGATTCAAATGTTCTGATCGGTTTCTAGTGAGTTTGTTCGTAGAACCAGAAACATCCAATGATTCCACATTCGTTTGGACCTACTTTCCAAAGGTAGGCACTCATTATCTTGCAGACTGATGAAGCATAGGAATTTTCATTGGTCGAGAGGATGGGAGGTCGGACTCATCACACCTTTTTGAGGGGAATTATTGTCTACTCCAGTACTCTCTTTATAGATTTAAGTTATGTTCATGAACCCTTATTACATTACTAAGTATAAAATGAAATTTCCTTTAGTTTTAACAATCAATGATTAAATATGTAAGAAATTTAGAGAATCTTTTATATGTATTCGAGGTTCTTCACCAATAGAGAATCCCCTGTATCTATTTAGAGATTCTTGGTCAATGGTATCCTTCAAAACATTTATATAAAAGTATCTTGGTCATTATGATGACCAGGCTGGTTTTAAAGCCACTCAGTGGGGCACTTGAAGTTTATCGTCATTCAGAAGGACATGGATTATTACAGAGTTTGGATCGAGCCCATAAATGGGCTACCTACGTATCCTTTGTTTTGGAAATGAAATCAGAACCCACGTAGTTCGAGTAAGGGAGTATGACGTTTATGATTGATGGCTCAAAGAAGGATGTCATAATTACTTTTACACTCTAAGCTCATGTGAGTCATGCTCGGTGTGAGAAACAAGAGGTATTGGTAAAAATTAGACAATTGTTCCATGAAAGATGCAATCATAAGAAATGGTTTGGGGCATATGTATATATGACTTCCCAGATAGATGAAGGTTTAGGATTTATTTTTAGAAAGAAAATCCCGGAACATGGTCCATAAATGTATATGTGCTTCATGGAGATTTGAATACTCTAACTTGGGACTTATTCCTGAAAAGGAAACCCAAATTAGGAGAGGATTGATAACTGGGTTTTACTCCTGAGAAGGAATCCCAGATCAAACGAAAATTAGGACTGGTTAAGAGAAATTAAGGGACTTGGGGCTTACTTCTGAAAAGGAAGCCCAAAATTTATGACTGGGACTTATTCCTGAAAAGGAGGCCCAAGTTAGGGGACTTGGGTCTTACTCCTGAAAAGGAAGCCCAAGATTATAACTGGGTCTTATTCCTAAAAAGGATACCCAGGTTATGAGATTAAGGTTTGGGGATTACTCCTGAGGAGGATGCCCATATTTGAGATTGGGGCTTACTCCTAAGAAGGATGCCCAAATTAAGGACCTAGGACTGAGGATTATTCCTGAAAAGGAGACCCAGGTTAGGGATTAAGGTTTGGGGCTTACTCATGAGGAGGATGCCCAGATTAAAGGACTTATAACTGGGGATTATTCCTAAAAAGAAGACCCAGGTTATAGATCATCTCATCTTAAAGGATGAGGTTGAATGAATGAACTCTCAATCTTTGGTGACATAAAGATGTATAAATCACTATGTTTTGAGAGATATTCCACATAATTCCTTTCAAATAAGGAAGTCAAATCATTAAATCATGCCATAAATTGATTTGAAGAGTATCTTGAAGACTGAATCTTGAATAGGAAAGGTGAAATGGCTTAATAAGGGTAAAATGGGTAAGAAAGGCACCCAAAAAGGAAGGGGCGCGCAAGTCTTGGAAGGCACGCAAGTACTGCGTGGGCGCGCATGTATTGGTCGCGCAGGTATACCTGCGCGACACATGGTGTACTTGCGCGATTTTCAACCAGCATTGAAATACATGAGAGACTCTTTATAAATGCCTTTAGAATCCTCTTGAGGTTCATCCAGAAAAGGGATGCGCAAGTTCTATCAAAGGAATAAAGCAGCGTGCAAGTGTGACCACTTCCCTTAAGGGCTGACCACTCAGGCGCACATGTGTTGATGAGTTTCAACACTTAAGCTTTACTTCATCCCATTAGATCTTCCGTTCTAGGTAAGAAATTACCTTAGAAGTGTCCCGGAAGCATTAAGAAGTTACTTGGGCATTGACAGCTTCAATCCGAGTTTCTGGAAACAAATCCTCTCGAATGGGGGGCCCACATGGTCTACTTATAGGAAAAAGAAGGCCCTGGGCGGTTATCACTTAGGTCGCGCAAGTTACTTGCGCGACCATAAGGGTTCTACACAAGTGGACTTGCGCGACAGTGATATAACTTGCGTGGTGCAGTTGCTTTTGATCCTTTGTTCATGCCTTTATCGATTTTTGATATTTTCTTCAAAGGTTGAATCACTTTGAGCACAGATATTCCCCTTTTCCATTCTTTAGATTCTATGACGAAAGGAGCATCAACAAAAGTCCCCCCTTAGAGTTGGATCCAGAGAGAAATAGAGGATTTGACTCTGAGGAAATCGAATACACCCAAAGGAAAAGGGGGCACGCAAGTCTTCAGGGCACAGAGGGTGGCACACAAGTGGCGTCGCGCAGGCCTTGAACGTACTGGATACGGCGTGCTGATAGGCCTTCTGGCCTATAAATACATGGCCTTACCTCCGTACAAGCATCCGGATTTCAGAACTTCATACCTTCGAGCTCTCGCCATGCAGGTCACCTTAGCCGCGCAGATTGCTCTATTTTCTAGTGTTTTCCTTGATGTCGCGCTACTGTAAAGGTATTTGTACATGCGCGGTTTATACTTGCACGTCAAAAACTAGCGCGGCACATGAATATTTGCGCGCCATTGTTTAGACTTGCGTGACTTAATGCCGTAGCCATTTTTTTTCAAATTTCTTCACAAATTTTATGAAAAATAAACCTATTTAAGAGTTAGTTTATTCATTTTTTGTGCAGATTCAGTGGTTCCCAAGGGAATTAGAATGACTGATGAACTGGCTAGCAAGCGGATGGATGACATGATGAACATCATTGGCCACGATTACTATGATATCTATGACAACACTCTCCCGGATTTGGCTAAGTACTTGAAGAAATATCATCTTAACTTCCCACAGAGCATCTACCTGTCTCTATGTGGTCATGGTCACCTGCAAGGAGTCAATGTTCCAGATGCAAAGAACTATACACCTGAAATGCAGTTGCGCTGCTACTCCTTCATTTCGGTTATGCTGTGCATTATGAGAAGCAACAATGGTGTGAACTTTCAAATTCATCCTCCATGTTATTTCCTTGCTGATATGAAAATGGAAAACCCATGGGCTGAAATGTTTTCCACTACCGGTTGGTGGAGAGAATAAAAACATGGTATTAGAGCAATATTTGAAAAGAGTACTCTCTCTAAATGGTTCTTTACATCCAATGCTCCATTCTCAAATCCATGTATCCATCTTCCAAGTCTCTTGGACAGAAACAGAGTCACTGTTTGATCAGTAGAAAATTTTCTCAAACCGCACTCAAGAACATCCATTTACAATTGTTGCTAGAAGAGCTGGTATCACTGCATCTCTTATTGTATCCAGTTGAATGAATGAATTCCAGGTGGTTGCTGATGAAGCTCGGGATGCCGTAAATCAAATGAAGTGTTATGTTGAAAGCCTCTTGTAATTCTTGAAAAAGAGAAGAGACTCCTGTCTGTGGATGTCCTTCTAACTCTTGTGTATCAATGAAAAACACTTTCATCTTCAATCATTTGTACCTGCATTATTTCACTACCTGCTTCAAATTTACTAAAGCCAATGGTCTTAGTAAGCATAGTTTGATTTTTACTAGGATTATTACAAATAACCCTACAAAACTTTGAATCTTTTAATTGCTCAATATTACCTAAATCATACAAAAAAATGTATGTTTAGTGAGCTGGAACTTGACTTTTATTCAGAGATCCTTTGTCTTTTGTGGGAAGTTTAAAGTCATGCATGCCGGACATAAAGGGGCTAATGTTTAAGGTCGAAATACCTTTGACCAAAATGGATTAAAATTGATTCAATTCCTTGACAATTTATCTGAAAACATATTACCATACTCAATTATGAGAGAAAATATGTAAATTATGGCTTAAGAATATTTGAATCTGAGGAATGATATGAAAAAGAGCTAAAAGGCATTAGAAGAAGTAGTTTGCAAGAATGAAGTTACTATTATTTAACAAAACCCGTTAGGGGGTTGAAATATGTAGGGCCACCTAAGGGCATTGGCTGCATGGTTAAATAAATAGCATCTTTTGGCTGACAAGTCTGTTATGTGGACTGTTTATGCAAGGCCACCTATGGGCACGTGCTGCATAGTCAGGCAAAAGAACTCCCATAAATTTACATTCCTAGTGCTAAAAGCCAGTGAAAGTTTATGGAGATTAAAATTTTCTAAAGTATAGAGTTTATTGTTTGGAAAGAGGTACTTGAATATGGAGAAGATATTTTCAGACAAGATTATCGAAGAACTGGATGAATATCACTCCTACGAAGGTCTGACCCAAACGTAGGGAAGAAGAATAAACCATAGACTTGAATATTTTCAGATCATGAAAAAGGATATGGGAAAAATATGTTAAGGATGGATATTGTTTGCAGATCCCTACAAACTGTCGTTTTAAGTCAAATAAGGAAAAAAGAGGCATTCTTCCCAATAATGAAGTTACCATTATTTAACAAACCCGTTAGGGGGTTGAAATATGCAGGGCCACCTAAGGGCATTGGCTGCATGGTCAAATAAATAGCATCTTTTAGCTGACAAGTCTGTTATGTGGACTGTTTATGCAAGGCCACCTATGGGTACGTGCTGCATAGTCAAGCAAAAGAATTCTCAGAAGTTTGAGATTTTTGTGAATAGAAGTCATGAAAAGGGTTATGAAGATCTGAAAATATTTAAGGTTAGGATTATAACACATAAAGATGGGTTGGTCCAATGTATATAGAGATACATAGGTCAATGATAACCATAATCATGTTGTGGCTGGGTTGTGAATTGAAATTTTGGACTTCACTACGTATCTCATAAGAATGAGAATCAAGACATACGTAGTTCTTGAAATGCAGTTTACCATCATGCAGGACGAAAGTATGAGGGATCTTAGTTTAGGGTCATAGAATTAGGACCATAATAATGAATACACAGTGTGTGTTTTCATGAGGACTTTTTAGCCAAGGGACTAAAAGTGAAATTTGGGGTTAGGACCAAAATACATGGGACTGGATTCGAGGGATACTCGAATGTTCCTATGTATCCCATAAGGATGGTAATCAATCCCACATAGTTCTAGAACTACCCTTTGTACAAATTTGGTTTGTACATGTGAAGGGTGAAAGGGGAATTAGTACAATGATGGTTTAACCCATGATAAAAAGATTAGGCATTTCCATGTATGCACGTAGTCTTTTGAAATAAAACATGATTGAAAAATCAATTTCAATAGTAGTTCTCTATCAAATGAGGAAATCAATGAGTATTGTAGTTTAATGTCGTACCGGACAAAAGTGTTGCATAGTTAAACATCATATAACATGGACGAAAGTGAATCAATGTAAAGATATTGATTCCAGGGGTGGTCTCACGAATCAACATCATATGAGATGGTGGTGAACAGATGTGAAGAGATTTGTTTTGGGATTGAACCCTGGGAGGTTTCCTACATACCCATCCTGGAGGGCAAGGATCAAAGTCTATGTAGTTCAATTAAAGAATGAATTAATGATCAAGTTGTTCATAGGGACAACGACCTAAAAATATGTTGTTGGGACTTACACATGGTTAGCGGCCCAAAGAGAGTGTTATGGTTGAGGTTTGCTCTAAGCTCACGTGAGTCATACTTGGTGTGAGAAACAAGAGGTAACAACAACCTTAACGATGAATAGTTTAATGTCATGTAGGACATATCAAGGAAATATGCAGTTTAACGTCTTGCAGTTAGGACTATTGGTGCTGCACAGTTTAGTGTCATGTAGAAGGGATAAAATATAGTTTAATGTCATGTAGGACGTATTATGGACTTTCTGTACAGTTTAGCATCATGTAGTTTGGACAATGGGAACAATAGAGTTTAGCGTCATATTGGACGATAGGGGGACTGTGCAGTTTGAATGTCATTCAGTGAGGACAGAAGAGTGCATCATTTTAACGTCATGTTGGACGCATTGGGGATTTTTTCTACAGTTTAGTGTCATGTTGGACAAAAGTGTGAATATTTTAAGGTCATACATGACCTTTGATGATTATATAGTTGAACGTCTTTTCGAACGTAAGGGACTTTTATACATTTTAGCGTCATGTAGTTAGGACGTCACAGTTTAACGTCTTGCTGGACATAAGAGACTTTCAAATAGTTTATGGTCATATGCATGGACCAGGGATGATGCAGTTTAAGGTCATGTTGGACGGTTTTGGGAAATTTTTCACAGTTTAACGTTGTGTGGGACGAAGTTGCAGTTTAAGGTCATACTGGACCATTGCTGTATAGTTTAACGTCATATAGAAAGGACAAAATGGTGATGCACAGTTTAGTGTCATGTTTCTGGGACATCTTCTTTTCTATAGTTTAAATTCATACTGGACTTTTAAGTGCTTATGTAGTTTAACGTCATTCTGGACGTAAGGGACTTTCCTACAGTTTAACGTCATGTTGGACGTAGTTGTAGTTTAAGGTCATACTGGACCATTTTGTATGAACCAATTGTAAGAATCTTGGTTCTGGGGACCATATTTTATATTTATACAAAATATTTCTTCAGAAATCTGGCATTGGATGGAGTCATGATGAGTTCTCCATCCATTGAGATTAATGAATAAGCTCCATTGGAGTAGACCTTATGTATTGAATAAGGTCCGCCCCATTTTGGTTCAAGCATGGGAGGCTTCTTTCCTGGTATCATTGGAGTTCTGAGAACTAATACCAATTCTCCCTGATTGAATGAACGAAGACGAACTTTTTTATTAAAAGCTCGTGCTATTCGATTCTAATAGATTTCCAAGTGGTGAAAAGTGCAGAATATTTTCTCATCTAACTATTCCAATTCATTCAATCGCTTTTGGGATTGATCATCTGTAGATAACTGATCACAAATGGCTACTTTGAGTGAGGGAAATTGAACTTTAATTGGCGAGACTGCTTCTATTCCATATACCAACGAATATGGAGTTGGCCGCATTGAATTGCGGGTGGTAGTCCGATAAGCCCATAAAGCATGAAAGAGATTATCAGGCCATGACCTCTTATCTTTATCCACCATCTTTTGTAGTATATTTGAAAGAGTCTTGTTAAAGGCTTCTATTTTTCCATTGGATGCCGCGTGATACCGAGATGAATGGTTGGATTTAATGTTGTATTCTTGATACAATATCTTCACCTCAGAAGAACAGAAGTTGGTGCCGTTGTCCGTCAATATGGTATGAGGGACACCAAATCTAGTAATGATGTTAGACTTGATGAAGCTAACAATGCATTTAGAACTAACTTCTTTGAGAGGTACTGCCACTTTCCATTTGGAAAAGAAATCAGTAGGAGTAAGAATGTACTTAAACTGCTTGGCCGTAGCTGAAGGGTAAGGTCCCACCACGTCCATTCCCCATGTGGCAAATGGCCATGTGTATTTAGTTGTATGAAGCAACTCTAGAGGTTGATGAATGAAGTTGGCATATACTTGTCATGAATGACACATCTTTGTGAAATTAACACAATCTTGTATCATTGAAGGCCAAAAGTATCCAATCCTTCGAATTTGATCAGACAGTCTATGTCCAGACTGGTGGGCACCACAGACTCATGCATGCACTTCTTTTATGACAGCCATTGTCTCTTCACCATCAATGCATCTGAAGAAAACTCCATCAAAACCACGTTTGTATAGAATTTTCTCTAAGTGTTTTCGGCCATCATAAAGAGTAAAATTGACCACACGTCGCCGGATTTGTGCTTTCCCGGCTCTATCAGGTGGAAGTGTTCCATTTTGAAGGTATTCCCTGATAGGTAACATCCATCCTGTAGTATGACCATACGGTTCAGGAATGGGACTAATTTCATTAATTTCCTCTGTTCTGGCTTGAACATAAGGTGAAATTGCATGACAGTGGGCAATACTGATGGTTGTCTCGTCCCGATTTTGATCTTCTAGAGTTGTGGCTATATTATCCAGTGCATCAGCTTGATTATTTTGTGATCTTGGGACATAAGAAAATGTCTGTTCTGAAGAGAATTCTTGCCATTAACACTCTGACGTAATCATACAAAGGGATTAATTCTTCTTTTCTGATAACATAATCCCCATTGACTTGTTTTTTTACCAGGTCTGAATCACCTTTCACCTTTAATTGATTCACTTGTGGTTGGAGTGCTAACTCCAAGCCTGTAATAAGAGCTTGTTTTACGGCTTCATTATTGGTACCACCTTCCCACAATAAAAAGGAATAAGGTAACACTGCCTTATCTGGGGAAATGAGCACAATTCCTAAACCAACATTGTTGAATTTAGGATTTTCCATTTTCTTCCCTATTGGACTTCTGGAAGCACCATCAAAATACATTTCCCATGTTTGAGGATACTCTTTTATAGAGAAAACTTCCTCATCAGGGAGTTCAATATCTGAAGACGTGTCTTCCATTGAAGGATGTTCAGCCAGGAAATCAGCCAGAGCTTGGCCCTTTATTGCCTTTTGAGACACATACTGAATGTCGAACTGCTGCAAAATAACTGCCCACCATGCTAGACGTCCTGTAAGAATTGGACGACTAAGGATGAATTTGAGTGGATTATTGTGAGATACCAATTGGACCTCGTGATGTTGTAGGTAGTGTCTCAGTTTCTGAACTGCAAAGATTAATGCCAGGCAGCACTTCGCAATACTTGAATACTGGGTTTATACTTCAAGCATAGTTCTACTGAGGTAGTAGAGGCTATTTTCATTCCCAGCATCATTCTTTTGAGCGAGAAAGGCACCCAATGATCTCTCTAGAGCTGTCACATAGAGGATAAGTGGTCTACCTTCAACAGGTGGCATGAGTACTGGTGGAATCAAGAGGAATTTCTTGAGAACATCAAATGCTTCTTGACATTCTATAGTCCACTGGTAAGTGACTCCTTTCTTCAATAATTTTGTAGAGGGTAAACTTTTGCCTGCCAAATTGGCGATGAAACGCTGAATATAGGCTATGTGTCCTTGAAGTCCTCTTAATTAATTCAAATTCTGAGGAGGTGACATACCAAGGATTGATTTGGTCTTCTCAGGATCGACTTCAATACAATGATGGCGTACAACAAAGTCGATAAATTTTCCTGAGGTTACCCCAAAAGCACATTTTAAGGGGTTCATCTTCAAATTATGTTGTCGAAGCTTGTGGAATATCACTTCCAAATCAGCCAAGTGATTAGAACGTTGTTTGGATTTAACCACCAAATCATCCACATAACACTCAACAAACTTCCCTAAGAAAGGTTTGAAGATACGATGCATGGCACGTTGATATGTTGCACATGCATTTTTTAACCCAAAGGGCATCACCCGATAACAAAATACACCTTGCAGGGCTCTGAAGGTTGTAGATTCCTCATCTTCTAGGGCCATTCGGATCTGATTATATCCGGAATATCAATCCATGAAGGAAAGTACTTCATAGCCAGCGGTTGCATCAATTAAGAGTTCTGTAATTGGAACTGGGAAATCATCTTTAGGACAGTACCGATTAAAATATCTGAAATCGATGAAAACCCTAATTTGTCCGTTCTTCTTCTTTACAGGGACAATATTAGAAAACCACTTGGGATACTGAACTTCTCTGATGAAGTTAGATTTGATCAGCTTATCCACTTCAGCTTCAATTTTGGAAGCATAAGTTGGGTGTGTTCTTCTCGTTGCTTGTTTAAATCCTCGATGTTCTTTAGGTAAACCGAAATGATGAGTAGCAATATCAGGATCAAGCCCAGGCATTTCTATATAATTCCAAGAAAAAATATCTTTATTTTTCTTTAGAAAAGAAATATAAATCTCTTGCTCTTCAAGGGTCATGGCCGCACTAATTAATGTGGGGCATGGATCTTTCTCTGTACTCAGATTTACTTCTCTAAGTTCATCCACAATGGTAGAGATACCTTCTTCAAATGCTGGAGGATCATCTCTATGATCTTCCTCTTCCTCTTAATCACGTGATATTTCTTTCGTTTCTACTTGCAAAGTAGATGACAAAACGAAATTCTCATGATCATAAGAGATGTCAAAATTTTCACATTTTTAAGAAGAAGCTTCCATTTCCGACCCTATTGATGATAAATGGTCTTCTTTGGGAAATAAAGTGGAGATGATGGATTGAGAATCGACATCATTATTCACCTCTGATGTTGCTATAACTTCTTCTGGCCTGATTGGCGAAGTATAGACTTGTTGGACGTCAGCAGATGAAATGAAAACGTCACCACTTCTGACTTCATCACTGTTTGGTGGGTTACCAATTTCTCCCATGTTGTCTGGCTCGATTGCCGTAATTGAAATTAAGGATCTTTCCAAAAGAGTATTTTGATTTGGGCCTATTTTGTCAATTTGACTAATAGGTAACACATAATCTGTACTCACATGTGTAAATGGATTTATTGGAATTTTCTCCAAACCATATGGAGCATTAACTTTGGTAATTTCCTTCATTGTAGATTTTTCTCTTCCCTTCATGTGATAAAATTCCGCCTCAATGTATTGAGACTCAAATGTCTTGAATGGGGCCTTATCACCATACAATGTTCCAAATTTACCATTGAAACAGTATTTGAGACATTGATGGTATGATGAAGGAATAGTTGCATGCTGATGTAGCCAGGGTCTTCCAAGCAAGAGGTTGAAAGCTGAGTCTTGATCAACAATCATGAAATCCGAATTGGATACACGATCTCCAAACTAAGTTCTGAGTGTAACTTTTCCCAGTGGTTCTTGTTAATTTTTATCATATCCTTGTAACATCATGGTAGAAGGAGATAAATCAGATTTTGTGAGGCCCAATCGATGAAGTGTACCAATGGGCATGAGGTTGACTCCTGAACCATTGTCAATGAAAGCTCTTAGGATATCTACACCATTGACTTTTCCAGATAAGTAAAAAGGTTTTATGTGCCCATGCACAACATCATCTTCATCTTTATCAGTAAATGATATCACTGCATGGCATTCTGTAGGATTATAGTCTATGTGATAGACTTCAGCTACATCAATTTCAGCTTCAAACTCATGAGGTCTTGACAAAGATTTGATGAATGCTTCCCGAAGATCTTTTGACATATTCAAAGAATCCAAAATTGAAAACATGGCTGGTACTTGGGCCAAGTGTTTCAATATATCATACTTTTGATCTAAATGTTTGCACTTCCCAACAGGAATATGCGGTTTAGCAGGTACCTTGGAAGCAGATGCTTTGGAAGCTAATGCATATTGTATTGGGATAGAAGTTGGCAACATCCTTGGTTTTGGAAGATTAGACAGATTAGATGCGTTTAATTGCTAAGATAAAGAAGATGGAACCTTTAATCGGTCTTCCAAAATAATTGTGCCAAAACTGAGTTGGCCATTGGCAGAAGAACTTGCTTGTTCTTTTTGAGCTCGCTGAAGGGCTCTACCACAAGTTTCTGCTGTATATACAGTTCTAGTAGGGGTAGAATTGGAGTAGTGGCTTCGGAAAGATCCACGTCTTCCCCTGTATCCTGAACCTCTAGAACTTCCTCGGATTCCCTTATTTTATATAGGGAATTCAGGCTCATCAAGACTGGAATATGGATATGTTAATTGAATCATATTCACAGAACTGAAGATTAACTCTTCTTCTGATAAATACTCTGCCTGATTAGCCTGTTTAGGCTATGCCGTTTGGTGGGGCGGTGCCCGTGGCATTGAAGTAGATGGCATAAAGTCTTCCAGAGTCAAAGACAATTTAGGCTTTGACACATACTCATCTTCTTCTGATTCTTTTTTCTTCTTTGAATCAAGCCGTTTTTTGAGGATTTTCCCTCTGAAAAAGAGGGTTTTACCGCAATATTCATGGTAGAAGACACAATTGGTTTCTTTAATTGTGTTCGCAAAATGGCATGAGTCCGATTGATTGTCTTTTTGACCATCCAATCATCATACTTATGTGCATTTCTGCTTTTGACTTCTTGCCATTCACCTTCTTCCTCTGGAACTGTAGAATTAACACATGATACCTAAGTCGAAGAACCTTTCAACTTGACTTGTCCCAAGTCGACCATATTTTGCAGGAGGTCTTTAAAGACAAAACAATCTTGGATGGGATGCCACAACATTTGATGAAAGGGACCATAATTGGGATGGTCTTCATCTCCTTCCTTGTTTGGCCTCTTGGGGACTGGTAATTGAACAAAATTATTTTTTAGAGCTGAAATGAAGTAACCAGGAACTTGCTCACTTCGGAAAGAGTATGTTTTACTCTTCAAATAATCAAATTGTTTTCTTCGTTGATCTCTTTGATCATTTGGACGAAATGACCTTTGTTTTTGGCGTTCAGGAGGTGGATCCCTTCGAGAAGATGAAGGTTTTGAAGTAGAAATAGGTACAGGTTCTTGTTTTAGCATAACTGTAGCAGTTTCTGCTTTACCCATTCTCCTTCCTGGAGCTGATGGAATTACACGAGATTTAACCTTAGCCTGTATAAGGTAATCTTCAATATGATGAGCTATTGAAGTAAGGTCTCGAAACCCTCCTTTGTATTTCACAGGGATCAATGGCATACGTAATTCATCACGCAAATTTTCCACACAGATTGGCAACAAATCTTCCTGAGGGAGTGCTAAACTCAAGGAATACGTTAATCCCTTCCAGCGAGCAATGAAATCAGAGACACTTTCATTCTCCCTTTTCTTGCAGTTTGTAAGATCGAAAATTGTCATTTTTGGAAAAGATGAGCTGAACGGAAGAATTAATTTTTGACGAAGATCCTCCCATCCGATGATTGACCGGGATTGCAAGCTTTTATACCAGAAAAAAGCATGTCCTTGCAAGGTTCGCACGAAGCATCTGAGATTCACTGATTCTTGCTGCTCTGGAGTTCCCATCATAGGATCACAACAAGACACGTAATGTGTTAAATGTTGTTCAGGTTCGCCTGATCCATTGAATGTAGGGAAAACAGGGTTTCCAAAACTAGATGGAGGAGAAATTGAATCTACCCATTCAGGGTAAACTTTCTTTTCTGGTTGAACTTGCACACGTTTCCCTTCCATAGTTTCTAACCAAGCTGTTAATGACTCAATACTAGTTATTAACTTTTGAGAAACATCAGGTTGAACTTGGTTTTGGGTAGGTGCAATGAATGGAGCTTGGAAAGACGTGGGGGTTGGTGCTGCAACTGATGGTAGTGTTGCCAACCGTTGTTGCGTTTAACCCATAGGATTAGACCTCTAAGGGTATACTGATAAAGGAGGATATTCCTGATCCATCTTAGTAGTTACAACAAATTCCTTCGGCTGTCGGACTTCAGCATTCTTAAGAAGATGACCACTCTGAAGTAGTTTTGCATTCAACCTTCTTAATTCTTTTATTTCTTCCTCCTGTTGTGCAAACCTTTGCTCTAACGAGAGAGATTGACCTTCTCCAGAGGAAGGATATGTAACCTGATTCTTTCCCTTCCCTTTGTTGGATACCTCTTTGAGGGAGGGAAGTGGATTACCTAGGTTCTGAGTAATCCTTTGATTTGTGTATGCACACGTTCTTCATTTGTATCAGTGCGTACATTTTCTTGAGCAGGACGCTCTTCATCTGAGTCCCCTGAGTGAACCTCCTCTGGTTGATTAGCAACAACGGCATTGATGACATTTATTGATTCATAATTCATCGCATACCTTCTATCAACATTTCTGTGATATTGTCTTCTATCATGTCTTTGATGAGACATTGCCTTTTGATGATTCAATCTTTTAGGAACTTCTTGACAAGATATAACTTGGAGGGAATCTCCTGATAATTTGGCTCTTCGTTCCTCTTGGGGCTTCTTCCCCAATTGAGAAAAGACCGATATTCTCTGAGAATGGGATTGATGATTTGAAAGAGTCCCCAGTCTCGGGGACTGGGGATGTTCCTACTGCTTCCGCTCAACTCCTTGAATCCCATTTGTTGAATCTGAGTGTTGGGTTAAAGAAGTCCCCAGTCTGACAAGCCGGGGTGTCTCTTGACATGCTATGTCTGAGATCTTCTTAAAATCTCTCTTGATCTTGCGAACCTTAGTTCGGAAATTAGCTGGATGCATTATCCTGTATCCTCTTTTATAACCTGGTTCAATAGACCGTTGGATGATTTCCGAATCTTCTGTCATTTGATGATGTGTTTTCTCCATACGAGAGGCTTGTGCAATATTCTTGCCTACTTGATGTAGGAGCAATTCAACAACTTGTTCTCTATATGCTGGATTTTGAGAGAAACTAGTTGAGTCCTGTTCTTGAGCATGCTTTTGATTATGAACAAAGCCCATTGACTGTGGCCGGCCATGGGAAATAACATTGCATGAGACTATTTTCGGCGGGCTTTGATAACTGGAAAGCACTATGAAATGTAGTGCTCTGTGAACACCCCATCCTCTGATATGAACACCAGATGGGGAATTGGCAATTAACTGACACAATTTTCTTAGTGCGCAAGGCATGAACGTTGAAGGGTTCTCTGCTGCTTTTCACCCTTCGGATACTGAGAGACTAATAGAGATGTTAAATCAATCTGACGTTGTATCCCTTCTATTATCATAAGATGATTTTCATATTCATCATAAGATAATACCTTCTTCTTCAATTGAAAAAGAGTTTTCCATATGTTGAGACAAATATCATGGACTCCATCTTCTGTCAACATCTTTGGAATGTCATATTGGAAGTCAGCCAAAGGCCAAAACATGACTGGTACCTCACTTTTTGCCAGTTTTTTCCTCATGTTCAGCATTTCCTCTTTATCATTAAATAAATATTATTCTACCTGTTTTGACCAGAGTTGTTGTTTCCATGTTGCTTCATCGGATTCAACAAGATTGTTAGAGAGATCATTGATCAAACTAGAAGATGCATGACTTAGGGGTGGTTCGGAGAATGACCTAATCCCTGGGCTATCTTCTGATTGAGAAAGTATTTCACTTGTTAGAGATAAAGCATCGGACATGACTGTTTTCTCATTTGCAAGTGCCTCAAGATAATAGGGCTTTCTCGGCACTACATTGTCCACTGGAATATTTTCCAGGAAATGTGAATCACTACTGCGGAGAGGACTTTCGCAGCGAAGTTCATCATCATGGGGAGGACCACTATAATGGGTTATAGAAAAAGATGAGATATCTTGCTCCTTGGACTTCTGACCACATAGAGGGTTCCTGTGGCTCTCATCTGAAGATGAAACTTCAAAATTGACCGAATTGTCATGAAGCAAGCCTTCATGAGTAAGTGTCTGTTGAAGACTTTTGGAATTAATGTTCCCATTATCGGGAACTGAGGGAGTAGAGTCTTGAATTCCAACAGATAAATGTCTGAGGGCTTCAAGAACTCCAGCATCGATAAAGGCCTTGTTGCAGATTGGCCTTTGATCTCCTGACTGTGCTGGGCAGATATTTTTCATACATGCCATCTTACTCGCTTTGGAAACCACTTGTTGACGAAAGTGGTTACTCTGAGCAGGTGTATGTGCCTGATCAGGAATGATGGCCGGGTTAGGCTGATTATCTCCACTCAAATCAGGTGTATGTTCCTGACTTGGTTGTTCGTACGATATGGGGGAGTATGCCCCATAACCCTCTTGGACTGGAACCGATGTGTGTGTCTGTTCCGGAGTGAATCGTTGATGTGTCACTCCACTGCTAGGGATAGATTTATGTGTCTGTCCCTGAGATGATGCTGAAGCTGTTATGATATCCTGGAAAGCATCCAGAATATTAGCAGGAATTTTCTTCTGCTCTTTCACCATTGACAAAATATGTTTGGTGACTTCAGCCACCGGAACGTGGATATACGTCCATTCCGGTCTTGGATTAGGTGTATGTGCCTGCTCCTGTCCTCCTTTTACTGTTGGTGAATCCTGACAGAACTCAAGGGTGGAGGCAGAGAGTTGAGTCTGCCTCATGTTTGTCGTCGGGGCTTTCTGACTGACTTCTCCGTGCGCTCCCAAGCAAGACTGTTGGTAGGCTTGATTAGTATTAGCAGGTGTATATGCCTGCTGATTACACTTCGCCAAACACGGTTGACGAGATCCATCATATGTAGTCAGACGAGCCTGCTGACTAACTGGTGATGTATAAGAAGGTGTATGTTCTTGCCTATAGTACTCCGCCGGAATTGCCTGGGGGGGGTTGTCTTGATGCTGCCAGACGAGTCTGCTGGACAGCGGAATTAAAACGGGCAGGTGTGTGTGCATGCTCGTTGTTCCCCACCAAGTTAGGTTGGTGGACTTCCCCAGAGATGGCAGGGATGATAACCTTCCCATTGTTAACCGGATTCCGTCTTTGGCGGTTCATCTTGCCTGCTCGGGTTTGAGGGACCTGAGCTGAATGCCTGGAGTGGGTACCCTCATCATGTTGAGGGCGCATTACCGCACGAGTCTGGTGGCGATTGTTGATGGGAGCCCTACGGAAGGAATCCTGTATTTTTGAATTAAGGACCTGAGGGACCTGCTCATTCACTTCCTCAGAGTAAGGGAGTGAATGGAAATTGTGTTCCGGGGATAACGACCCGAAACGGTTGGAGACGGTAGTCAGAACCGCCTGCCTCTTGATCACTGGTCGTCGTTGTCTGGACGACCTGTGTGAGTTGTTCACTTTGAGGGCCTGTCGGGCAGCCTCCAGAGTTGTGATGGTACCGTGTTGACGGTACTCCTTAACTAGCGCATTTGATACCCAGCGTTGAAGACGCTGAGTAGGTGATGTCATCCTCAGAGCGGATGGCGATCCAGTAGGAATAGCAGCAGTGGTATTTATAGCAACAGTATTTACAGATGTGAATTTGAGAGCAGCCATTATGGAAATACAGAAGATCTTGTAAAAGAGTTCATGTATGATATAACAGACGTAATCAAGATAATTTCAGCCACTTCATCCTTTGGATGAGCACATATGTCAATGATTGTTTTTGTTAGCCCTCTTACTGACTTTTAAATAGGGGCTTTAATAAATAGGTAAAACACCACTTTAACATGGTTAAGGATTCACATCGGGTTCACCATTTTTGTTTCGCACGGAATTCGGGGATGAACTCCTGGATGGGAGATTCAAACGTTCCGATCGGTTTCTAGCGGGTTTGTTCGTAGAACCGGAAACATCCAATGATTCCACATCTGTTTGGACCTACTTTCCAAAGGTAGGCGCTCATTAGCATGTGGACTGATGAGGCTTAGGAATTTTCATTGGTCGAGAGGATGGGGGTTCGGACTCATCACACCTTTTTGAGGGGAATTATTGTCTACTCCGGGACTCTCTTTATAGATTTAATTTATGTTCGTGAATCCTTATTACATTACAAAGTATTAAATGAGCTTTCCTTTAGTTTTAACAATCAATTATTAAATATATAAGAAATTTAGAGAATCTTTTATATGTATTCTAAGTTCTTCATCAATATGGAATCATCTGTATCTATTTAGAGATTCTTGGTCAATGGTATCCTTCAAAACATTTATATAAAAGTCTCTTGGTCATTATTATGACCAGGATGGTTTTAAAGGCACTCAGTGGGGCACTTGAAGTTTATCGTCATTCAGAAGAACGTGGATTATTTCAGAGTTGGGATCGAACCCATAAATGGGCTACCTACGTATCCTTTGTTTTGGAAAAGGAATCAGAACCCACGTAGTTCGAGTAAGGGTGTATGACGTTTATGATTGATGACTCAAAGAAGGATGTCATTATTACTTTTACACTCTAAGCTCATGTGAGTCATGCTCGGTGTGAGAAACAAGAGGTATTGGTAAAAATTATAAAATTGTTCCATGAAATATGCAATCATAAGAAATGGTTTGGGGCTTATGTATATATGACTGCCCAGATAGATGAAGGTTTAGGATTTACTTTTAGGGAGAAAATCCAGGAATATGGTCCATAAAGGTATATGTGCTTCATGGAGATTTGAATACTCTAACACGGGACTTATTCCTGAAAAGGAAAATCAAATTAGGAGAGGATTGATAACTGGGTTTTACTCCTGAGAAGGAATCCCAGATCAAACGAAAATTAGGACTGGTTAAGAGATATTAAGGGACTTGGGGCTTACTCCTGAAAAGGAAGCCCAAAATTTATGACTGGGACTTATTACTGAAAAGGAGGCCCAGGTTAGGGGACTTGGGTCTTACTCCTGAAAAGGAAGCCCAAGATTATAACTGGGACTTATTCTTGAAAAGGAGACCTAGGTTATGAGATTAAGGTTTGGGGATTACTCCTGAGGTGGATGCCCATATTTGAGATTGGGGCTTACTCATATGAAGGATGCCCAAATTGAGGACTTAGGACTGAGGATTATTCCTGAAAAGGAGACCCATGTTAGGGATTAAGGATTGGGGCTTACTCCTGAGTAGGATGCCCAGATTAAAGGACTTATAACTGGGGATTATTCCTGAAAAGGAGACCCAAGTTAAAGATTCTCCCATCTTAAAGGATGAGGTTGAATGGATGAACTCTCAATCTTTGGTGACATAAAGATGTATAAATCACTATGTTTTCAGAGATATTCCACATAATTCCTTTCAAATAAGGAAGTAAAATCAAGAAATCATGTCATTAATGGCTTTGAAGAGTATCTTGAAGACTGAATCTAGAATAGGAAAGGTGAAATGGCTTAAGAGGGGTAAAATGGGCAAGAAAGGCACCCAAAAAGGAAGGGGTGTGCAAGTCGTGGAAGGCGCGCAAGCACTGCGTGGGAGCGCAAGTATTGGTCGTGCAGGTATACCTACGCGACACATGGTGTACTTGCGCGATTTTCAACCAGCATTGAAATACTTGATAGACTCTTTATTAAAGCCTTTAGAATCCACTTCAGGTTCTTCCAGAAAAGGGATGCGCAAGTTCTATCGAAGGAATAAAGCGGCGCACAAGTGTGACCACCTCCCTTAAGAGCTGACCACTCAGGCGCGCATGTGTTGATGAGTTTCAACACTTAAGCTTTACTTCCTCCCTTTAGATCTTCCGTTCTATGTAATAAATTACCTTAGAAGTGTTCCGGAAGCTTTGCGAAGAGACTTGGGCGTTGGGAGATTCAATCCGAGTTTCTGGAAAAAAATCCTCTCGAATGGGGGGCCCACAGGTTCTATCTATAGGCAAAAAAAGGCCCTGGGCGGTTACTGGGTGGTTATCACTTAGGTCGCGCATGTCACTTGTGCGACCATAAGGGCATCGCGCAAGTGGACTTGCGAGACAGTGATATAACTTGCGCGGTGCAGTTGCTTTTGATCCTTTGTTCATGCCTTTGTCGATTTTTGATATTTTCTTCAAATGTTGAATCACATTGAGCTCAGATATTCCCCTTTTCCGATCTTTAGATTCTGTGATGAAAGGAGCGTCAACAGACATGTTGAGATCGCTCTCACATGATGTTCAAGGTATGTGGGATCAGTATTTACCTCTAATGTAATTTTCCTTAACAATAATTTTCATTCACGTATTCTGAAGGCACTATATGAAGTGTTATATGGAAAGAGATGTCATAAAATAACTTGTTGGGATGATGTTGGTGAATGAAAACATGTTGGTCAAGAACATTTTGATCAAGAAATGGATAAGGTGAAGATTATCCAAAACCATATCAAAACACCTCAAAGTAGGAAAAAGATCAATGCCGATAACAGAAGGAAGGATTTGCAATTTCCAGTAAGAGATCATGTTTTCATCAAAGTATGTCAATTGAAGGGTGTTATATGATTCAGTAAGATGGGTAAATTAATTCATAGGTACATCAGACCTTTTTAAATTCTTGAATTAATAGGATCTGTAGCCTACCATATTGAAATGCCTTCATGTCTCTCAAAAGTTCATGATGTGCTCCACATATCACTGTTAAGGAAATGCATGTTAGACCCAACACATTTCTCACCTATGATGAAATATAACTAGAACATGATATGTCTTATTGTGAAGATAAAATAAAGATTCATCATAATATTGAATAGTATTTTAGAAATTGGATAACTCATATGGTAAAAGTTATTTGGAGAAACCATAAAATGGTAGAGGCCACTTGGGAACCTGAAGAATATATGATGAAGAACCACCTGAATATTTTTATGTTGTGATATTTTAAAAATTTCTATGAAGAAATTATTTTAAGGGGGAATAATTCTACACCCCATGTTTCCATGGTATGTTTCTTTTTTAAAAATTCAATTCCTTACGCTGTATGTAACCATGAGTTCATGAACACCACGACATATCAAATTATCCATATAAAACCATTTATGAATTGTATTAACAACATTTTAAAATTTAATATACATTATTTTCAAATATATACTTAATTTATTAATTCATAACTGTAAAATTATCTTATGGTGAAATTTTGTTAATTTTATGAAAAGATTCATTGTTTGTTGAATAGTGAAAAATACAGCATTTTAATTCAAAACTGTCTTTTCATCTACTTTATTTATATTTTCATATTATATATATATAATTGGTTATAAATTTTAAGTAGATTAATATTTTATCATTTAATCTAATTAATGTAATTGGATGTAATTTCACATTTAAATTGTACATAAAAACTGGTCAATCTACTGATAGTTTTTACTTCAAAGAAACCCACTTTCTAGTTTTGACAATGGGAATTATTTTTAATTTTATTGCAGAAACATCAGTGTTTTGAACTTGTAAAAATTTATTTAATATTTGGACTGATATGTTCCAAATTGTGTAAATAAATTCCATTTATTTTTGTACATTATGAATATTTATTTCAGTGATTATTTTTATTTATCCTGCTAAAAGGATAAATCTAGTAAATAAGGGTAAAAAATAATTTTATAATAATATTAAACATCTATAACACATTTCCTAATCCAATTGGATGAGATAGGTCTTACCATGGGCATCCTGGGGTCGATTTTATTACCCTGTGAATCCACCAGGGTGTGATAATGACATATTATATGAAAAAATTTAGTGTAATGAGACATGAAACATAAACATGTATCTTTTATTAACTATTTTTAATATATTGTTATATGATGGGTCTCTTTGAATATAAATAGTCGTTAGATAAATAAAAATATTTCCCACATTATTTTATTTTATTTATAATTATTATAAATTATAAAAATAAATTTGTTTATGACAGAATGTTGATGAAGTGATTAGCTTATTAGTGAAATATTCGAATAAATGATATTATAAATACTAAAATTAATATAATTTTTACAATTTAGTACCATTAATGATTTTTTGATGATATTTATATATTATCTTTGAGTTAATTATTTTTTTCTAAGTAATCATGTTTTTATGACTTAAAAAATATTTAAATAGTGTTAAAATTGACATGAATGAGTTTTTAAAACAAATTCTTTTTTATTAAGTGATATAATATACATAAAAATATAATATTCGGCCAAAAGACTTATATAATTATACAAATGTCATTAATGATCCATTTATGGTTCTATTGTAATTTTATTGCTACTATAGTAACCATATATTATTAAAATACAATAATATGTGGTAGGAGTTAATGATTTTAACTAAGGGGTAAAGCTAAAAATAATGTTAATTTTGAGACCTGACCATGTATAAAACCAAATGGTTGAGTGGATTTTGACCAATTATAAACATATCCTCGAAATAAATCACTATGGAAGTATTATAATTCTAATATAATTTTATAATAAAATAATATTTATAGGCTTTCCAAAGTGCCCCTTCTATCTCTTATGAAATTGAAGCTCGTATACCTACTTATTCACACTTATGACTCCCTTCATGTCACGACCTGACCCAATGGGGCTTGATCTGCGACTCCCCAAGTCCACCTCCAATAGGCCAGGGGCTGGGGTCAAGCACCGAGTAGGCTGTCACACAATTGGGAGGAATTAGCCTGAGGTACCTATACACAGGCTCCGACATACACCTCCATTCAACAGTGAAGAGATATATAATACTGAAAAGAAAATGCATGCATACAACTATCCCACAACCAGAGTACAATAGAAGTAAAAAAAGGGAAAAATAGGGCCACCCAAAAGAGAACTACAAAAAGTGCGTCCAACCTACTCTGAATAAGGGGAACGCTGCAACAAACACCCGCCGGAAATCTCCCTCAGCACCGCACTGGTAAACACCTCGGTCAATCTCGCTCACTTAGCTCCACCTACTTCCAGTCCTCCTGGGACTCCGTCGAAAGGCCTATGGTCTGTGAAAGACACAAACATGTGCGGGCAAAGCCCGTGCACGGTTGAGTATAAACATACTCAGTAGGCACCCCAAAACCCAAAACCGAAGACAGAAACTAAAAGGAAATAGTTCCCTCATCCCAGCCAGAGGGAACCCAGATGAGAGAGAAACTACATCTCGTGACCATCCTCTTCTAAACATTACTAGTCAACTCAGCTCTGGTGTATGCCCATACATACACCTTGAACAGTCCAGAAACACTTATCTTAGGTAGAAAGCCATGTGAGGTACCGACCTCATAACATGAAACGGTTCACAACCAGGAAAACACACTCCACGATAACTGTCATCCCAGATGACCTGTGCCCGAGAGATACACTCCATCGGGTCCCAAGAAAACATCTCAGATGCTCACCCGAGAGACCACGCTCGTCGGATTCCTTCACTGTGGAAAACCCAGCTAAAACAACATAACCATCAAACTCCTCGGATATGGGATCACTCCTAGGGTCCTCTAGGGGATACCAGAAACCATTCTGGTATACGAAGCTCACGGATAGGGGATCACTCCCAGGGTTCGTTGGGGGATACTACGACCCGATCTGGCATACATAGTTCTCACAGATAGGGGATCATGCCCAGGATCCGTTGGTGGATACCACAACCCGATTTAGCGCACAACAGAATCACGTCACTCAATTAGAGGATCATAGCCCATATAAAGGTGGTCACGATGATACCGAAACCCTATCTGGTATAACTAGTGAGGTAGGGGATCGAACCGACGATACCGGTACCCTACTATAAATCATGATCTGAGTAGGGGATCACATAACCAACGATGCCACAACCCTACTATGCAAGACCCACTGCATAGGGGATCATATTCTCGATGATTCCACAAACCCTACTGGGTTAACTTGCTAGATAGGGGATCACCGCCCATGGATAAGTGGTCACAGCTATACCTAGAACCCGATCTAGAGAAATGATGCAAGAGGATCCCGCTCCGAGTCCACCAGAGGGATGCCATAACTCTAATAGATTAATCATCCCATCGATTGGATCACTAGCCTATAATATGGTTGTGATGCCGCATGAACCCTTGTAGAAACGAACAAAGGGAGTACCCTCAACCACTGTTGGTTAAAATGTCACTAACACGAGTGCCCCGCAACAACACCACATTGCGCACCTCCAAGGCCGATACTGATGACACCATCACTATCCACATAGAAAAACACGTAGGATAGGCTGCTTACTCGCCGGAAACGAACTACTGGTAAAAAAGTACTATTAAATGTATCTATCTCGGGCGGGGTCCACACAATGATCCCGAAACTCATCAAATAGATCATACCACAACGATCCCCTTAGAAAAACACATTGAATCGACTACTCAAACATCCGAAACAGACACCCAGTGGAAAAGGAATTATTCACCTTAGCCAGCCCGGGTGGGGACCACACCTCGATCTCGAAACTCATCGAACAGATTAGACCATTGTGATTCTCTCGGAAAAGCACACAAGATCGACTATTCATCTCCCAAAATCGAACTCCTGGTGTGAAAGCTGCGTTTCTCCGTAAATGTTAAAACCCAGCCTCATGGGGCCTGCACCCCGTTCTCATCCTCAACTCGCGGAAACCATCTCAAAATGTCCTTCATACCATCAATGTCTCAACGCCACAGACATCATGTCATTCGGATGCTCCGGGTCGAACTTACAACAGCCCGAAGTCGAAAAATAATTAAATATAATTATTTTATATGATGTTTCTAACTCCATGGCCACGATCCCAAACCATTAAACCCGCAAAACCACACTAGAGGGTTTTCATCATCCCCAGTGTAACATCACCGTAGATGGCTCACGAATCAGACTTCCGGATTCCAAGAAACGAGGGTTTAAATACCCCCGTATGACAAAAAGGCATCGTACCAGCCTCGACTAGCCACCGCTGCCGACCCGCCCTAGCCGGCGGCCCTCCGCCTCACCGTATCCCGCTCAGCCGCGCTCCGCCGGCACAACACCGCCATGGGAGGCCAGCCGTCGTGCTCTACCGCGGGAGTTGCACTGGCGGACCTTTCGCGGACCACTGGGGGCACCCAAGTGGTCCGTTTTTCGATCTAAAAGCACCGGTGCAACCCTCGGGACGTGATCTTCCCAGAAACGACATCAAAATAAAGTAATTCACAGAAAAAATGGGATTTGGGGATTAAAACTCAAACTGCCCACATCGCGGGAGAAATACCTAAGCTTTATGTGCGGAAAAACGCAGGCGACACCCGAAAGCTCGATCTGCTGACAATCACCATCGAAATCGGCTGATGGCGGCACCTCTGCGTCTTGTTCATCGAAGGAGGAAGAGGATAGGAGGCATTGGCCTCTTGCAGCATGTAGAAGGTTATGGGGGGATGAAAAGTTTTTATTTTTATTTTTATAAAACAACTCATTTTTCACTCCCCACCAACTCGCATCAATCATGGCACCCGATGCAGAAAAAGGTGAGTTCACCCCAAGGGTAAACGTGTCGTTTGGAACGCAGCGGTGGAATCAGATTTGCGATCTGAGACTCCGTTCATGTGTTGTTCAAGCTGATGCTCGTTAAGGGACTTTTCCACTTATTTACGAAAACGCCCCTGGTGGCGCTTTCCACCGCAGGCCCGTGCCCGCAAAGTTTACACCTCGTCTAGGGTAAACAGCACGTTCCGTATGAAACTATGCCCTCAGAATCTTATTCTAAGCCATCATTTGTGATATATCACACCTCCTCCACATGCATATCATAAAATTACTTAGCATTTTTATAAAATTTATTCCAGGAGCACCGGGACACGGAATCACACACCGTCTTCGCGACTAGCTCTGGAATTATTCGTATAAATATTACAAAGTCTGAGAGGGCTAAAATCCTAGTCCCTCATTCCTCCCCCCCCCCTAGAAGGTTTCTTCCTCAAAAAGTCCTATGATTATGGGAAGCGACTGTACTCTCAATTGGGTCTCCCACACCAGCAAGTTCACCAACAAACGCCCATGCCTGAATGCATAAGTCAGAGGGACTCATCCACCACACCTTGATACTATCCACTTTGGGTGTCATTAAATCGCCTTCATGGTTTTAATCGCGTCACAAAAACACATCTAGGTTGGGGAAGCATCCCTCTTTATTATGTATTCGAAGCATGCTGAACAACTCCCACACATGGTCTTACCAAAACCCGTAAAAAACTTGAGGAAGCAACAAAAAGGAATGATTACTGGTAAACAGTGTCTATCAAACACTGCAGAAAGTATAAAGGACACAAGGCATACCTATATCCATATGTAGATCCTCTGGGTCAACAACCTCTAGGGCATGCATCTGTTCTCTCCCTCGGCCACCAGCTCCCTGAGCTAGGCGTGGACCACCAAGGGGTGGGGGTGGTGGCAACTGATACCGCCTACCATCTGCTCCCTCTACACCCGCTCTGTCACCACGTCTGTCGCCCTGTGGACATCCTTGATCGAGACGTTGCCTCTGCCAAGGCGGTCCATCGACTGGCTCACTCTCATCAGAATTTCAGGCAGAAAATCCCTAGAAAGATATCCCCGACCATCATAAGCGTAACACCACCGCTCATGCGGCTCACCAAATCTGGCATGCGAGCCCTTTGAGCCCTGAGCCTCAGATCCTCCATCCTAGGGTCGCCTTATAAAATGTCTCCCACTCCCAGTCCCTTGCGCCTGTCGTTGGATACCAGGTGCCGACATCTCCGCTCTCATGTGACTAGCACTAACAGGGCGAATCTGCTTAGCTAGAAATCTCTCCACCACTAATGCTCGCTCCAGCACTCCAACATAGGTGGGCAGGCATAAGGAAACCACAACTACTCAGATTTCCATGTGTAAGCCATGCTCGAAAGTTCGAGCCCTAAAGAATGGGTCTCAAACCATATCCAGGGAGTAGCGCGACAGGTCTCTAAACCTCACTGAGTACTCTTACACACACATGCCCTCTTATCAAGGCTTCAGAAGCTCCTATATCCGCACTGACATCAGTGTCACTAGATAGAACTCCTCCCTGAAGAGCCGCTAAAACTCTTCCCACATGAGCATCTCCTCGTGTAGGGACTGTGTCACCATACTCCACCATCGCCCAACATAACCATGCATAAGTCTCGCCGCTGGGACCACCATCTGATTTGGAGGCTTCCTTACAAGGAGGAAAACTCGTGTGACTGCGTCAGGCCAGTGATCAGCTACCTGGGGGTCTGGATCACCCCGAATCCTCAGAGGTCGCTGCCTGTGGAACTCGGGCAGTGCACTCAAACTGCGTGCAACCTCATCCTGCATTTCCAGCACAACCAGTATCTCGACATGTGTGGATCAACTAGTGGACCACCTAGAGGTCCAACCTATGAACCTGTTCCCTTTTCCACAGCCTCTGCACAGGTCGGATCGTCACCACAATCCCGCTACGGAACCCTCACAGGATTTCGTCGTAGAGGCATCCTGAAATACATTCAAGACGAACCACAATCAAAGAGTATATATTGAGAGCTGTCTCAAGAAGGAAAAGAAAAAACCCAAAAACCCGGTCCAATATGATTCATGTACCGTTATGTGCCTTCGACCAGTGTATGAATGTCTCGAGTCGAAAGGCATGTTATTAGAGTCCTGGTGTACAGATAAGTCGGCCGCCGCACCAACACTGGAGTCTCTGGCCTGAAAGCCGAGCTCAAACCATCATAAATCTGCCACTATGCAACCCAAACCAAACTCACAGCTAGACCAGCTACGCTATGAGATCCCATAGGTGGAACCTCGTCTGATATAACTCTGTCATGACCCGACCCAATGGGGCTCGATCCACGACTCCCCATGACTGCCTCCAATAGGCCAGGTGTGGCGTCAAGTGCCGAGTAAACTCCCACACACATGGGAGGCATTAACCTAAGGTACATGTACACAAGCACCAACATACACCTCTATGAAACAGTGCAGAGTTATATAAAACTGAAAACAAATTCATGCATACAACTATCCCACAACCAAATTACAACAGAATTACAGAATGGAAAAATAGGGCTCACCAAAAGAAAAATACAAAAATTGAGTCCAACCTACTCTAAAGAAGGTGAACACTACCACAAACACCCACCGGAAATCTCCCTCGGCACCGCTCAAATAAACACCTCGGTCAATATCGCTCACTCAGCTCCGCCTGCTTCGGGTCCTCCTAGGGCTCTATCGAAAGGAATGTGGTCTAAACAAGACAAAAACATGTGTGGGAAAATCCCGGGCAGGGGTGAGTATAAATATACTCAGTTGGAACCCAAAAAACTCAAAACCAAGAGAGAAACTGAAAGGAAATAGTCTGATCATCCCAACCAGATGGAACCCAGACGAGAGAGGAACTCCATCTCGTGACCATCCTTAGCTAAACACAACTAGTCAACTCAGCTCAGGTGTATCCCCATACATACACTGTGAACAATCCAGAAATACTCAGCTCATGCAACAAGCCACCTGAGGTACCGATCTCATAACCAGGAATGGATCACAACTAGGAGAACACAATCCATGATCACTGTCATCCCAGATGATCTGCTCCTGAGAGATACACTCCATTGGGTCACAAGAAAACATCTCAGATGCTCACTCGATAGACCACGCTCGTTTGAATCCATCACTGAGTAAAGCACCACTAAATCAACATAACCACCGAACTCCTCAGATAGGGGATCGCTCATAGGGTCTGCTAGGGGATACCAGAACCCAATTTGGTATACGAAGCTCACAGATAGGGGATCACTCTCAGGGATTTCTAGGGGATACCATGACCTGAGCTGGTATACATAGTTCTCACAGATAGGGGACCACGCACTGGATCCGCTGGGGGATACCCCAAACCAATCTGGTGCTCGACAGAATTATGTCACTCAGATAGAGGATCATCGACCATATAAAGGTGGTCACAATGATACCAGAACCCTATCTAGTATAACTCGCGATGTAGGGGTTCAAACTGACGATAACACAACCCTACTATAAATCACATGCTGAGTAGGGGATCACATAACCAACGATTCCACAACCCTAATGTGCACGACCCATTGAATAGGGGATCATATTCCAGATGATGCCACAAACCCTACGGGGTTAACCTGCTTGATAGGGGATCACCGCCAGCGGATAAGCGGTCACAAAGATACCAAGAACCTGATCTAGAGAAATGAAGCCAGAGGATCCCACTCCGAGTCCACCATAGGGATGCCACAAATCTAACAGATTAAACGTCCCATCGAGAGGATCACAAGCCTATACTAGGGTTGTGATGCAGCGTGAACCATTGTAGGAACGAAACAGGGGAGTACCATCAACCACTGCTGGTTCAAACATCGCTAACTCGAGCGACCCGCAACAATTCCACATTGAGCACCTCCAAGGCCAATAATGAGGCTACCATCGCGATCCATGGGGAAAAACACACAGGATAGACAACTTACTCACACGAAACAGACCACCAGGGAAAACATACTATTCAAAGAAGCTAGCCCGTGCGGGGCCAACACAACTATCCCAAAACTCATCAACATGATCATACCACGACGATCTCCTCGAAATAACACATGGAATCGACTACTCGTACTTCCAAAACAGACACACACTGGAAAAAAGAACTATTCAACGGAGCCAGCCTAGGTGGGGCCCACAACTCGATCCCAAAACTCATCAAATGGATCACGCCATTTCAATCCTCTTGGAAAAATACACAGGATCAACTATTCATCCACCAAAATCGGACTCCTGGTGCGAAAGCTGCGTTTCTCCTCAAATGCCAAAACCCGGTCTCGTGGAGTCCGCAACCCGTTCTTAGCCTCAACACTCAAAAACCATCTCAAAATGTCCACCATACCATCAAGGTCTCAACACCACTGACGTCACGTCATTCAGATGCTCCGGGTAGAAGTTACAATGGTCCGAAGTTGTAAAATAATAAAATATTATTAATTTATACAACGTTTCTAACTCCTGGGCCACGATCCCGAACCTTTATACCCACAAACCCACACCAGTGGGTTTGCCTCTTCCCCATGGTCACATCTCTGTAGATGGGACGCGAAGGAGACTTCTGGATTGCATGAAACGGGGGTTTAAATACCATAGTATGACAAAAAGGGGACGGACCGGCCACCACCGTCGGCCCGCCCTAGCCGGTGGCCCTCCGCCGCTCCGCGGATGGCCCCGTCACACTCCGTCGGGGACCACCATAGGCCGCCAGACTCCTCAGCACCGGAGCCACGCCAGAGGACCATCTACGGACCACAGGGGGTACCCCAGGGGTCCGTTTTTCATTCCGAAAGCACCAGTGCGACCCTCAGGATGCGATCTTCCCTACAAAGACCTCAAAACGAAGGAATTCCCAGAAAAAACGGGATCAGGGGATTAATATGCAAATCGCCTACCTCGCGGTCGAAACGCCAAAGCATCGAGTGCAAAATGACACAGATGATGCCCTGAAGCTCGATCTACTGACGATCAACGTCGAAAACGTCTAATGGCAGAGTCTCTATGGCTTGTTCGTCGAAGGAGGAAGAGGAGAAGAGGAAGTGGCCTCTTTCTACACATAGTAGGTAAGGGGGGGATGAAATGTTTATATTTTTATTTTTATAAAACAACTCATTTGCACTCCCCACCAACTCGCCTCCGTCCCGGCCCCCGATGCAGACAAAGGTAAGGTCACCCCTAGGGTAAACACACCATTCTGAATGCAATTTCTGAGTAGGATTTGTGGTCCAAGACTCCGTTCAGAAGTTATTTGAGCCAACGCCTGTAAATGGACATTTCCCCTTGTTTACGGAAATGACCTTGGTGGAACTTTCCACCGTAGGCCCGTGCCTGCAATGTTTACACCTCACCTAGGTTAAATAGCACGTTCCGGACGCAACTGTGCCCTTAGAATCATGATCTGAGCTACAGTATGGGAGATATGACATATCCACCAAGTGAATAGCATAAAAATAATTAACATTTTAATAAAATTTTTTCCAGTCACACCGGGAAGAGGAATCGCACGCCATCTTCACACCTAGCTCTGGAATTATTCGTAGAAATATTGCAATGTCTGACTGGGCTAATATCTGAGTCGCTGCACTTCATCTCATCCAAACTCTTTTCAAATATCCTCCCATCTTCCGTAAAGTCATCCCAGAGTCCACCCATTTATATTTAAACCATCCTATGCATTCCTTTTATGCAAATCGAAAAGATACTCTCAAAGAAGAGGTAATCGTTTTATTTCATCACTCAAAGTACATTTCTTCTTTTACTTCTTCTTACTATGTTATTACGATACTAAAATAATAACTAGAAAATCTAATATATGATGAATTTTTTTTATTATAGTACCACCATATTCCTCTTTTACCAATCATATGAAAATCAATAACCCCTTGTGTGCGTACGTACAACTTACCATCTCCACACCATTGTGTAAAATAATTTTCATCAATATATTATTTCAATGGGTACAATAATGAATCAAAATTACTTATATAATAAATATAACATGATTATATTTATTTAAAATTCCTATTCAATCCAAATACACATCATTAAATAATTAAAGAAATGATATCGTCACTCATTTATACATACAGATCATCGTCTCTACAACATGATGAGACTCGTCTTCCACATTCACCATCCAAGAATGATTACAAAGATATATATTATTAATAATTATGAAATATATGAGATAATAATTCTATTTTAAAAATATATCTATATTTTTGTGAGTTTACATATATTTCCTTCACTTACTACTATTCATATGATATGAATATAGAAATAGCATTCATGCATATGTACAGGCTACCGTCACCATAGAAAATGTATTCCTATCTATAATATATATTTATATTATTGATATTTATGATATATTAATCATATTTTACATTTTGGAAGTAAGTAAATCATGATCTTTGTAATATGATCAAATATAACAAGATCAAAACACCTATGATAAATGAGGCGATTATTATAAAATTTTTTTGCAGTAAATTAGAATTATCAATTAATGGGAAATATAATATCATTAAATAATAATATAATATATAATAAATATTATTATGATTCTAATATAATTTAATAATACCACCAGAGAGGAGTTTCAGCCAATTGCAGAGCATATCAGACATAAGGTAAGGGATATCATTTCATTGAGGCATATTGAAATGTTATGCACCTAGTTCCTTTCAACAACCTATATTATAATTTTTTATATCATGAATCTCATTATTTTCATGTTATTATAATATTTACTTTATGGGATTTATTTATCGATCCATATTCCACATTCAATATAGTTATTTGATAAGAAATATTATTTATTTTTGATATTAAATATGAGAAATAAATTGGTTTGGAAATGACCAGTGGTTCTTGATATTTATATAGCTCCTCGATGTAGTGAAAAATTCTTCATGAGATAAATAATTTTTCCAAATGGGTTTCTTACCCTTAATCTTGAACTACCAAGTGAATGGTCATGACGATAATAGGTTTTTATGTTCCTGAGACCTGACGTACTTTATATAATTTATTTCCCAAATTTACATTCAGTTATTGTTTTATCCATTAGATTTTGCGTTCGATATAACTATGCATGTAGTTCATTAAAAATTTATTGATTTATGGAATATGTTATAGTTTCTTATTTTCCAATTTTTTTGTGCCTTATATAGTTTTATAAAGGGAATGTGTTATCATATTTTTATCATTCCATGTAGATTGATTATTATTTCCACAGTAATCCCCCTTACTAAGCATTTGATCTCACCCTTATTATGTTTATCTCCCTAGATTTTGAAGATAGAACTTTGATTAAGAATTCAAGGATGTTGTTAATTTCAGTTATTGTGTAGAATATCTATTTTGATTTCCTCAATATACTATGGGTATCATGCATGAAATTTTTATTTCCAAGTCTCCTAAACTACAAAGTCGTTCGAGATTTTTTCCTTGTAATAATTCAAATGAAAAATTATAATGGATCAGCTTCAGGTGATTTGGGGTCGGGGAATAACATTCCTAAGTTAGAATTTAAGCATAACTCCTGTTGAAAACACTCCCACATACTACAAGTCAACCCATAACATCCTCTTAAGAACCTGATCCCACTATAGGTGCAATGTGATTATATGTTGAATATGCTTTCCTTGGATCCTATAAATTAGAACCAAGTATTTCCTAATACATATAAACATTTCTAATAGAACTCATCCATTGTATCCCCCATTCCATGAATGTTTAGGCATTTATACGTAGTCTCCTTGAGACCGACCTCAACAAATGCGTCTATCCATGAATTAACATAAAAATACCCTCTTCGATTCCATCTCTGGAATCCCTCAATTGATCCATGATTCTACCAGTGAATAAAGTACAATAGTTATATTAACCCATCCATGGCATTCCAATATGAATCCAAGGTTCACCCATTACTATTTACCCTTTTAATCATTATAAGTTCAATTATAATTTCCTTATGCAGGCAAAGATCCGAACTAAAAGAATCAAATAAAATTTCAAGCAAGGTCTAATCTCATAAGGGTTGAAATTTTAATAACTCACATGGTAAAAATTCACATTACGTCATTACTTTTAAATTAAACCGTTACATGGTTTAATATTTTTCATCTCATGTGGGCACATATTTGGTAACAAGAATATCAAGAAAATAAAACAACCAGAAGGACTAGAAATTAATGGTCTCACATAGAAAAATCATTCATTTAACCAATTTTATTTTTAATAACCCAATAGGAGATAGAAATTCATGCCTCATAGGCATCCTAGGCCAAACAGCCATAAACAACCATCAAAGAAAAATGCACCCACATGGTGTCCCTTAATCATGGTAAAAATCTGAAACCTACTTCAAAACACATAATCAATTTCCTAAAAATAGTAGGCAATAATAATTTGAAAAAAACATTCTTGGTTACACCCCATAAATGGGTGTGTGGAACTCCATCACATATAATCAACTTGAAAATTATCTAAAGGCACAAGACCACCTACCATGTAATGTTATGAATCTCCTCGTCTGGTTTCGACATCTAATTCATCATAGAATAGGAAAGATCTCCAAAACTATCATAAATGATAATCCATTGATATCAAGGTAAATAGTATAATACATGAAGAAATGGCTGAAGAGGAATCAAGAACTCATATATGATGTTTTGATGCATCCGATAGCGTTCAAATTTGAGTTTAGACAATAAATCCAAAGCCAGATCATTATCTGGTACTGTTGTTCATGAAAACTTAGGTGAGGTTTCTATCCAGGTGATGAAGATAAGGATACTATCTATTTTAGACAAAAAACTTAAATTACATGATGTGTAGTAGAGCATACATTCCCTATCTATTGATGTTTTTCCATTATTTTGACCACACCCCTTACACATTATAAAAAGGCCTGACGACAACCTTACAGGGCGTGTACTGGGATTACATGGTGTGTAACCCCTCGTTAGGTTGTTTAATAGTCTTATATCTTGAAATTTAACTATTTTCCTTTTATTTTTCAGGTACAACACAGAATGGAATGATTTTTACCTCAAAAGAATAACTGGGTTCATAAAAACATCCCCCCTGAAATCATTTCTTCACTAAATTACCATTTCAATTGTGGTTAATAAATATTTGAGAAAACATTTGGCTACAATGATCATACATTAGCCTTCATCTCTTTGGCCTCTTCTTGTACTCTATCGTGCTTCCCTATAACTAATAATAAAAAAAACTACCATTGAGAACCTTATTTCAATGATGCACAATTTTTATAAGATGCACTTCAAAGGATGAATCTACCTCTAAATCAAACTCCTTAGGATGAAAACCCTGAGATGTGTCTAAAATGCACAGTTGGAATTAATAAATGTATAATTCAACGTGAATATTAGAGTACCTCTGAGGTATTTGCAACTGATAGACAACTGACCCCACTCTCTCTAGAATCTCAAACGACCCGGTGAATCTCAGTGAAAGATTACCCTATCTCCTTATCATCTTGTGTTCAATCCATGTTGAACCACATAGGAAACCCAAATCCCCAACATCAAACTCCATAGGTCATCTTCAGCAATCAACATACGATTTCTGATGAGACTCAATAGAAGCCATTGTCTTCTGTATCAACTCCATCTGTGTATTGGTCTCGTAGACCCAACATGGTCCTATCATAGCTGCCTCTCCTACCTCAAGCCAACATTGTGGTGGTTGATAAGGCCTATCATAGAATGAATCATATGGAACCACAAAAATAGTTTCCTAATGTATTATTATAGGTCAACTCAACAAGGGTATGTGTCTCTCAAATAAACCACAGAAATCCAGGATGCCGACCAGAATAATATCCTCTGACACCTAAATCATGCGTTCTGATTAGCCATCTGTTTACGGGTGATAATCTAGGCTCAAAAAAACTAATGTATCTAGTTATCTCTATACCCATTGATTGAAATGACAAGTAAATCTGGCATCCCTATTTGTAATGATAGAATAGGGGGCATGGAGTCGTAGAATTTCATAGTTGAACAACCTCACAGTCTCATCAACACTGACAGTTTCATTGATTGGTAATAAATGTGAAACCTTCATGATCATTTAAAACAAAACTATATATGGTATCATTACCTTAGTTATAACATAGTAATACCATCTCTAATTCCATATGAACATCATTCCATTTCCACTTAGGAATGGGTAGCGTCTATAGAAGCCCAGCTGGTCGTGGTGTTATGCCTTCACATGCTGATAAGTAGAGAACCTCCTGAAAAAACATGATATGTCTCTATTCATACCTAAACACTAATAATAATGATATAAATCCAATTACATTTTGGTCACACTAATATGAACCACCCATACAACAACAAGAAAGTCCTACATGATCTCCTTGCACATGTTTGTTGAATCCCTTGCGTGACCCTGTAAATACATAACCTCACTACCACCTATGTTACATCTTGGAAGAGGTTTTTCACCTACCAATGTCTCCCATAGAACTAGACCATTGTAATCTGATAGTTACATCATCCTGAACTTGTATAGTAGGGCAGTGGTAACAATTAATGATTGTAGAAAAATTTATCCCTAACTGTCATGCACCTCCATGTGCATCATGAAGAACAATTCCATATATTTCCACTCGATGCTAGCCTATAACACTATTAATATCGAAGATATCTTTTTAGTGATTCATCAACTACATTACCTTTACCAAAAATTTAATAATGCTCAATTTCAAAAGACTAAATATATTCCACCCACCTTCGTTGCCTCAGATTCATATCACCCTGATTGTATATGTACTTGATGCATTTTTGGTCCATTTTCACCAAAAAACACTCTCCAAGTAAATAATGTCTCCAAAAACTTATAACATGAACAACTGTATCCAAAATGAGATCATGCATAAGGTAATTCATCTCATGTGGCCCCAATTTTCGAGACCCATATGAAACGACTCAATCCCATTGCCTAATAATTGCTACTAGATCGATACCTATTGTGTTGTAATACATTGTTTAACTCCTTCTCAGCTCTAGAAAAATTTCTATCATCACCAAAGTCAATATGCATTTCTAATCTAGAAATTTCTTTTAATAGGAATCTGTCCAGACATACATCACTAACATTTTAGTGAGGCTGATCAACTTTACTACAAAATGTGAGATGTCCTATATGAAATGTCTGTTGTAACCATACAACCCTAGAAAACTCCACACCACAAAGATGAATTTGGGATGCACTAGGAAAATACTACGGTCACCTTCTCTGGGTCCATTGATACTCCTATCTTTGAGATTATGTGACCCATGAAGTGAATCTTATCCATCTATAAGTTTCACTTTGTGAGCCAAGCATGTAACTCTTTATCTCTCAGTTTACACAAGATGATCTCAAGATTTTTCGTGTGATCCTGACCATTAAGATAATTCACCAAGATATAATGTATAAAACCTGCCAAAAAAAAATTCAAGACAATGATTCAATACATGGTACATCAATTCCGTTCAAAATGCGATAGCATTTGTTAGAAAGAATGGAATAACCAAATACTCTTACTGTCCATACATTCTCCAAAAGGCTATGCGATTTATGTTTTATGATATAAAATTCACCTAATGATAACCAAATATCAAATCAATCTCTGATAAAACCTGATCTCCTTGATGCTGATCAAAGAGAACATTTATTCAAAGAAGAGGATACCAGTTTGTAACTGTAAGCTATTTCAATTTCTAATAATCCACACATAGTCTAAGGGTATCATCCACCATTTTTACAAAAAATGGTCTATTGAACCATAATTAGAAGTGGTGATTAATATTAAACCCTTTTAATATAAATCCTACAGAATCCTCTTGATCTCTTGAAACTCTGTCGTAGTTATCCTATTATGAAGAATGGATACCAGTGCACCTCCTAGAACTAGCTTGATAGAGAACTCCACCTCACTCATCAGATGTTCACCTAAAAATTCATGTTGGATGATGTCCTAGAAATGATCAACTACTATAGAAAAATACATTTGAAAAGTTCCCTAGTCATCCCGATATAAATTTGAAATTTGTGCTCTCATCCTGCCCAACCCAGAATTCTCAGGTCCAGCTCATCCGGCCTGGACATTCCATTCACCCTTTTGTAGTTACAATCATCCCTCTATTGATGTAAAGCTCACACTACGGTGATAGAAATATATAATGCATTGAAAAAAAAAACAAATCCATTCAGATGATGACATCAGTCCCTGTCATATCGATGATGTAGAGGTCCCATACAAAGTGACAGCTACCAACATAAAGGGGGAATTCTTTTCATTGATGCACACATACCATTAAAATCCTTAACATCATTTTTAACATCATAAAAACATCAGATTTATTAACACAAATCCCATGGATCTCCAAATTGTGAAAATATATGAAACTATGTTAAGACCGTGTTTCAAAAACTACATAGTTTAAAAGGAGGCGATGAGAATAGTACCTATGATTGTAGTGGGTCTGGGATTCTACTCATACTGGGTCTGTTACTCTACATAATTATGGAATGTACCATGAACCCATGACATTTCATTAGATACCCTGAGGTGATCTAGACTTTTATCTCTACGATCATGGGTTCTGGCTACCATGACCATGGCCACCACCTTAGCTAGAAATACTTGAAGCATTCCAGTTCCCTAACTGCTGAGAATATGCTGACCCTGATCCTAAATGTGGAGTCGGTGAAGACCTTATCTCACCATCCACGTGTAGAAACATCATGTATAATTGATATAGATACCCCATTTATTCAAAACATTGACACTTGACTGGGTCCTTCAGACACTACGACATTGTATTCACCGGCCTACTGCACTGGTAGCCCTTTATAAGGGTACATCACGATTTTTTTTACTGCTAATATCACCATGAGGAATATCTTGATGAAAATTATTACTGCCAGATGAGACCCTACTAGATATCAGTGCCAAAGAACTATAGATCACACCATCGGATTCCCTTATATTTCTCTCAATAATCATTTCTTGATTCACTATAGTAGATTCAATAGTCAAATTGATGATTTTAATATATGATCAGATGTCGTACATGATACCATCCTGTAATTTCCTAGACTTTACTATATCATCAACAATCAGAATAAGATAAAATACCTAGAGCATCGTAAAATGAGAAGAATTATCCTTAACTAAGAGTGTTCCCTGCTGTAAATGAAAAGATATTAAAGATCAATCGGTCCTCAGTGACTCGATAAAAAAGTAATCATAAAAAACTGTCTAAAAATATCCCCATGAAATATCATAATGATGCTCTAAAGAAATTCTAACATCCCACCATATCATGGAGGAACCACACAACATAAAGATCATGATCATTACCCTATACTCAAGAGGTGTCTCCAAGTGCTCTATGATGGAAAGCATGGATACCAGCAATGAATCTACATCTAGTGGTCCTCAATTCCGTGAAAACGTATATGGATTCACTTGTTGGAACAATCACGTTCTCTCTACTATAGATATAGAAGAGTTTGGAGCTCCCTAAAATGTTTTCATGAACTTCATAAAGCCTTAATGGAACTATAAATCTACATATACATATTATATAATATATTGTCCCGTAACTGGCACAATTAAAGGAGCCATTGTTTGCCCATGACCTACCACCTCTAGGGTATGATCATTACCACTTTCATGTCATACAACTGGAGGTCATCATGGAGTCATGAATCTAAAAGGTTTACCACACACCTCATTCCAAGATCATTAACAAGGTTGATAGTTCATTTGTAAAAAAACAACACATTAGAAGAAACCACTCCATGGTAGCCAAAGGAGGAGTACACGACATCTAGACACCACATATGGTGTGTACTCTAAAACCTTCTACATGTTCGTGTACGTCCATAGACATGGGAATGTAAACAACCAAGATATATGGAATTTAAGGATGTTACATGGAGTATCCCAAACACATGGTAGATTCACATGTCCCATAACAATCCGGGCAATTTACCTTGCCAATTCATGTACTTATACCCGATGTGATACCAACATGGAGTCTAGTCATGTAAAAAAATGTGGGGTGTACTGTATGTACACGATTGCATACTTTTCCAAAACCAACATTTCGCGATCTCTAACACCCTTTTGGATGTATAGTCATTCATCACACAAAGTTATTGTATATTACACAACTAGTACTTGAGAAAATTATTTCATCCAAAATAGAAGAAAACATGTCATGCGTTCATAGAACCATACATCATGTTGTCAATGTTTCTGAATAGAAAGTCCCAAGAATATCCACAAAACCCCCATTTTTGAAAAGTCAAACTAAAGTATTCCAAATTCATGTCTTTGGGGGCCCATACATCCTTTGAATCAAATATTGTCATCCAACAAAGTATATCTTAAGAGAATTTAATTTAAGGTAGCAACAATATCCACCCTATTCGGATCCCAGAGGGAACATACACCTTAGTGACCAAAGATTGGAGTCTATCCATTTTGTTCTATAAAACATACCTATGAACCTATCAAAAGAAGAGGAATATATATCACGGTACCTATCACAAACGTATTCCAATCTAACATGATATTTATCACAACAACATGCAACCAGTAATGCTCCCTAAATGGCTTGACAAGAATGAATGGAATATTATTTCTAATAAGTGCATATATGATGCTTGATATTCAATTCCCTCATCTCACTAGGTTGTAACAAATAGAATAATAATGATATAAATATTAATAACACAATACATGTTTTTCAACAAATGATGAAATCAAATCAACTATAACAACTAAAAAATAGAAAATCCAAACTCAATCAATGAATATTGGGTTTTCCTTATTTGTGGGATAACTACTCCAAGAAATAGTTTATTACCATACATTATTTCCTTCATATCACTTTCTAATGATTCCAAATATTAATAAAAAACAGAAAAGACCCCTCTGATAACACATTGTAACATCCCGTATCCAGATTCCTCTCAATGGTTCCCATTTCCTCGTTTTCCACATGGACTCAATCATATTTCCCCACACACTAGTGGTTTTTGACTATAATTGAGAGACTTGTTGTAAGAATGTGGAAACTATGATCTCATTAGAATAGTGTAACACTACTGAAACAATAACAATAAAATTGATCAAGTTGTAATACCATGCAGTAGACGTAAAGAGCAGAAGACTGATAATATAATAACCATATGTCATAGCATACAGAGGATGATTTTTCAAGTCTAATATTCTAGGAGAACAAACAAAAAAAGTTACACTATAATATTACATGATATAAGAGCCATTATTATAAGAAAGATAAGGAAAATATGAAGCATCTAAAGTCTTGTATTGGTCCCATACTATCATGCTCCTATGTAGCATATATTGTACATGTAGAAGGGTACATTCCATTATAAACACCAACCACAATATAATCTATTTAGCCCCAAAACAATTACCCAAACAGGGTGTGAGAATAAAATCCAGTAGTAATTCACCAATGACATGTGTCAATTCTTCTATGAATATATATATAAGACAATGAACAATAGTGAAATCAGTTAGTTAGGAAGTATTCAAAAGTAAAAAGTCTTATAATCACTAGATTCCATTTTCTACCATTTCATGTTCTTTAGTAGTTAAATTACATTGAATTATATAAGTCTCAAGATCCGACCTAAGCCTAACAAACCCCATATGAATGTTAGTTCAACAGATGTATCAGCCAACCATCTCACCATGTATAAGAGAAGACTAAATCCAATCTTGTGTATTGTCTTGGTAGACACATCATAAGGCAATCCATTTCAATATTCAAATTACAATATGAGTCTGTCTTTGAAGTTCATAATTTGGAATTTAAGTATTACACCTAGTGTAAAACCACATGCTTCTTATGAGGTCTTCCAAAGGATTGTATAATGAACATGGAATCACTCTAGTTTTGGTGTGATTATATGTTAATTGGAATATCCTTAGATCCAATAAAAA
This sequence comes from Viscum album, assembly GCA_963277665.1. Lineage (NCBI taxonomy): Eukaryota > Viridiplantae > Streptophyta > Magnoliopsida > Santalales > Viscaceae > Viscum > Viscum album. The sequence continues at coordinate 415,042,812 of OY728132.1, forward strand.
AGACCCAATTATATCCCAAGACATATAAACATTAAAAATTGAACCCATCCATGGAATCCCTCAATCCATAAATCATTCATAAATTAATCATAGTCTCCATGAGCCCAACCACTACATCCATGGATCTCCCACAACATAAAATAACAACACCCTCTTTGAGTCAACATGTGGAATCCCTCAATAGATCAATGATTCACCTAATGCACAAGATACATTAGTCATATGAACTCATCCATGGAATTATAATCTAAATACATGGTTTTCACATTTATATTTACCTTTTTGAACATAATAAGTCCAATTTACATTTCTTTAGTAATGAAAAATGTTAAAACCAAAATCATCCAATAAAATCTCAAGAAAGGACCGACCTCATACGACTTATCCTTTTAATTAATCATTAAGGAAAAATAATCACAACATGAATCAGATATAAATGAAACTATTACATTTTTTAACATTTATCACATCATGTGGATTCATTTAATATAACAACTATATCATTGAAATTAAACAATTACAAGTCATAACCATTAATTTTCTCACTTGGTGAAATCATTCATTTAAAAAATTTCATTTTTAACAACCCATGATGGGAAAAATGGAATTCCTCATAGGAAACCTATTTTTAACGAAGACAAATAGTAATCTAAGGGAAACAAGCCCATGGGATAGCCATTTATCAAGGAAAACAAAAATAAACCTGATTCTAAACACATTCTCTATTATCTAAAAAAATAAGAAATGAAAATAGGAAATCATTTATCTAGGAGACAGCACAAAAATGGGAGCATGATACACTATCTCATATAATAAATTTGGAAACTAGAGAAAGTAACAAGAACACCTACATTTTACTCATATGACTCTCCTCATCTAGAAATGGCCTCTAATTCGGAAAAAAATTAAGTAGATCTAAAAAAAATCTTAATAGTTGAACCCTTAATAACTATGTAAAGAGAAAAAACAGGAATAATGTCTCATGATTAATAGTGAATTCACGGATGGGTTTCTGACACATATGATGGAATTAGAATTGGAGTTCAGACGATGAATCAGGAGTAAAATATTCATCTAAAGAAGTTGTTTGAGAAAGCCTGGGTGAGGGTTTTGACTGTTTGAAGAAGGAGTGGATTCTATCTGTTTTAGCCAAAATAATGAAAGTACATTGTGTGTAATTGAGAATAAAAGATTTTTATATGTCACATTTTCCCTTCTTCGACAGATATTCCTTACATTTCATAAAAAGGCTGGCTTGTATATACAACAGACAAGCACCTTGAAAAGTGATATTATTTGTTCAAGGGTTGCATGGATAGTATTAAGGATGGTATTGAAAAAAATTACATATATGACATAAAAATGATTATTGAATTATAATATATCATTTGAATTTATTTCATTATATCCCATAATAATATGGAAATAGTGATCATGCATATGTACGACCTACCATCTCCAAAACAGAGTATTTCATTTTCTAATAATCAATTTTATGGATTAATATAAAAAAGGATAAAATGAAAATATATGATATTTTTGAATTTTTTAATTATTACATATGTTAAAATCATTATGAACTATTTTGGACAAATAAATATAAAAATATATTAGAAACAAAGTGGTTATTACTTGAAACATAGTTTTAACAAGAAATTGTTAACAAACAAGTAATAAAATGTCATTAAAATGACATATGGTTTTATATATATAAATCATTTTCAATAATATATTAATATAAAAGATGTTTTAACATGTACAGATTACATAAATAATTATTGTAAGCTATTTTTCTCTCAATTTTATTTCGTTAAGACATACGTTATGATGAGCACCAAATTTTTTTCATGAGATATATATAGAAAAAAGATGAAATTTAGTAACATTAAATTATTTATTAAAATTATATTTAATGATACATTTTATTTAATTCTGTAATGGGGATTATGATTCAATGTTACCAAATTTGTATTTATTATATGTTAAAATCTCATTTTTTATCAGGATTATTTATTATTATGTTTCTCGTAAACAAATATTATGATAAATATATAAATAAACATATGAAGATTATGCCAATATATATCATCATTATATTTTAATTAAATATATAATTTATAAACACCTTAGTAATTAATATATTTGAAAATTTGTTTTTATGAAAACCTAAATCTAGTTCTCTATTCGGTCAGAATTATGTTTTCTTCCAAAACTAGAATTCTGAAAAATGTTTATCAATCTTATTATTATTCTCCCCTGAGTTTTTTACAAATAATTTAACATATAATTTTTTTAAAAAAAATATATTTAATGTAGTCTTTAAGTTATTTTCCAAAAAAGAAATTATTGCTTGGAATTTACAGAAATTATGAATGCAATATTTTTAACATATACAGATTTAATGTAACTTTCTATAACCACGTCCATTATTTTATATCGATATTAAATTATATGTTTTCAATTTTATTTTTAAAAAAAATTTAATTTTTTTTCATGTAATGTTCGACGAATAATGTATATCGTATCCATGAAATGTTTTAAATGATCTATAAAAATTATTTTAAATCTAATATAATATTTTTGGATGTTAAATTTTCTATACTCTATATAAATAAATGTTTTATATTCTAATTATTTTTTGAATGGTTTATGATTATAACAACATGATGTTAATGAAACCCATTTCCATTCCATGGGTCAAGACATAAAAATGTACTTATGAAACCCATATATTATCCATTGGTTATTATATAATAAAATGATGAAATGAATATTAAATCCGACTCTTTTATATAGATTATGATATGATGGAATATTTATGAATCCCGTTATATTTCATTGGTAATTGAATGATTATTGTTGTATGATATTGTGGAAAAATATATATAGTTTCATTATGATATTTTCCATATAATTCATAGGTTAAATATTTATATCTCATCCGATAGATAGGACTTGAATGGAAATTAAAACATGTTTTGTAACATATTTTTTCCACTAAGGTATTCTCGAGAGTGAACCTTAACTATTATGATGGTTTGGTGGATGAACCCATTTCACCAGCATATCCTTGGAAGTTATCCTTGAATAATATGTGAATGATTCCTTATACTTATGTGTATTCCAAAAATCTATATGTTATGCTAATTTTATAATCTAAAGGATCAAGTTCATTGATTTTATTATGATTCATGTATTATGTAATAAAACTATTTGTTATATTAATCAATATTATGATATTATATATATAGGGAATTGTTTTAAAATGTTTTACTCATGTTTTCATACAATTATACTTAGTTTATTCTTCTATATCTCCATTTTTTATCCATACAACGAATTAGAGTTCACACATTCCTATATTTCTTTTCTAAAAGTTATATGGAAAAACATTATGTATGTCATGTCAAAGAAGTGTGCTAGATATGATGGTCGTAGTGGAAGATGGTTTATTTTTTCTATGTACTAGTAGATTGTGTTTCAATGTGTCAAAATACACATAACTATTATGGTTCTCATGTGTCTGTTTATGTAATGTAATGAATATTATTTAAAAATAATGTAATATCTATGTATTAAAAGTCGCAGTCAATATAATTGGTATTAGAGTATGGGTATAGTTAACATTTGGAAAATATTATTAAAAACTTTAGTGAGATTCCTAAGGGCATGTATAAGGATAAAAATATGGATGAGTTAAATTATAGAAAAATGATATGGAATTTTGGTAAATTATAAAACTTGTAGATTATAATCAATTACATCTCTATCTAGTTACTACAAGAGGATGTGGCCCTATAAAAGAGGTTCTTATAGGTTAAAAACAATAAAAAATGACATAGATATAGACTCAATCGTCACCAATTGCACTTCAATGTGACTTGTTGTATACCTTGTCTAACACTTCTTGGGGATACACTTTGGAAATTCACAAACACATTATAAAAAATCATGAAGGATTTAAATGAAATATCACTATTAATGACATAGGATAAATTCAATGTGATATAGATTTTATAATGTCTCATTATTTATGTATCATATAATAGATTTTATAATATTATTTTGTTCCCTTTCATGGTTATTATTTATTATTCAATGATTTTTGGTTTTTTTAAATGGTTCAAACCTGATAGAACCATGTTAATGATGTGTATTACAGATAATGAAATGATTTTCATCTTGATAATCTAAAACATAATGCGATATGAAATGAAAAGTATCATTTCTATGCTCACAAAACATTTTCATGATATGAATTATTCTAGAATTCCAAAAAAATGGAGGGAACCAAATTCTATTAATTATGTTATAAAGAAACTTCCACATTCTTTTAGTGGGTAATCTGATACAGTAGTTGCCGAATATTAAATCATCTCAACTAAAAATTCATTTTCCATTTTTTAGTGTATTTATCATGAATGATTCATTTGGGTTGACTACCATTTGGAAGGCTAAGAGGACCAATGATAGAATCTTATAAAGAATATGATAATATTTTATTAAATTGATTCCTTGGATTGTGATGATTTCAAGAACTTGTTTTTAATAAGTACATCCCTCATATTCTTCATATGGTTTTGGATAATTAATTTCAAAAGATAAAGAGATGGGATGACGAAACTATTTGTAAATATGAGGAAAATCTTTCAAGTCTTTTGAGTTAAACATTTTGTATTATCATTAAACTAGAATATATGGTTAATATATTCTTTAGTGGGATACAACCAATTCCCGAGAGAACATTATCCATTTTAAACATTATTAGCTATGAAAATATTATTCGAATTCTATCATTGAGTAAATGGAGGTTGAATTTAGTTAAAATTTTATGGTTTTGATAAGAAGTGTTAAATGGAAATCAATGAGAAATATAAGAACCATGTAGTGAAGAAAATTATATTTCATTAATGCTCAATATGCGGAAATAATAATTTAGGAAATTGTCTTTAGGGTGATAGTAAATGTATAAATTATAGAAGTAAACATCATTAAGAAATTTATTGATAAAGATAAGTGAAGAAGTTATATAATGATATAGATATTGAAAAATCCATACAGAATGAACCACCCACCCTCTGGTGTTTCCAATACTACGAGTATAGGTATTCTGTTAACCAATTCTGAAATATGAATGTCAATGATGATGATCAACATCAAAAACCTATTATGAAAAGGGAAAAAAATAAATTCCCATATGATCATTATTTCTAGTTTGGGGTGTGATAATTACACAATGAAACATACACCGATCATCAACTATATAATTGTCAATGTCATATTTTATTCTAGAAACACCCATTATTTCATATCAAATGAATTTATTAAGGGAATCACGATTCCACCTAGGTGATTAGTGTTTTAATTATTACAGATAACACATAATTTTATGAGGATAAAATATTATGTCTATGATTCCCATGTAGTTTTTGTTTGCCGGAATGTGCTTTCTAAAAATATTATTTATATTGGTTTATTTTGAGGTTGTTTGGGAATTTATGGGATTTACCTTCATAAATATCAAAATAATTATTTATAAAAGGAAGTGAAATTTGATTTTACAAACCAGCCTATGATCTTATATCAATATGAAATAAGGTATGAACTTTTTAGTGATTTATAATCCAATTTATGTTCTTAATCCCCATTAATAATGGGTGTTTATCTTAGATGGTTGGGTAGAAACTCAACATCAATGATATTTTTTTAAATTGTATTTTTTGATGATTTTCTATAATATATTCCTTATTATACAAACAAATATGTATTATATTTCATATTATATGTGAAACCCCGTGTCACACCAACTAATCATACTCCATACAGAATGGAACCAATTGTGTTGTTGGAATTAGAGAAAAAACTCTTATAGAACATTATAAAGGGATTCATTCATCCTAGTGTGTCACCTTAGGATGAAAATATTCATTTTTATTAATAATAATGATAGATCATGGAAACTCTATATTTATTTTTGGGATCCAAAATAAGTTCATGATGATGAAAATTGATCCCACTCACAACAATGATGATTTTTTTGACATCTGTACTAAGCTCTATAATTTTCAATGATTGGAATTTATTTTTGATATCATAAATTGAGGGTAAATATAGAGGATATAACTAATAAATAATTCTGAATAGGCTAAGGAAAATATGAATATATAGTTATTCCATTGGGTTTTTTGTTTTCCTTTTCTATATTCATGGATTTAATGAATAGATTCTTTAGATATTACAATGATCAGTTTGTGGTATTACATATAATCAAACTCATATCTACACAATGACAATTTAATAAAATGAGGATCACTTGTGAATTATACTAACGACCCTAATGAAGAAGATACTATGAAATATTTTTAAGAAATGTTAGATTTTTGAAAAAAACGTTTTATTTTTGGGTCTTGTAACCACAAGAGATAGTATATTAGTAGATCGATTATAGACATATGATATTGAATTTTTTCCTAGAAAAACCTCATGATTTGTAATCAATTGTTTACATACTATAAAAGTATATTATTTACATTCTATAATGAATTTATCATGACTGTCTAATCTTCATACTATCTTAACCCTAATGGAAGCTATGTTCATCTGGATAGACGATTGTGATTCAAATTTCAAGGAACTAAAGATAATATTAATATGAAAACCTATAATTTTATGACCCTATGGTGGATATTTGTTTTTAATCCATATTGATTAATAGAAGAAGGTAGTTGGATTTTTATTTTTAATAATTACATGGTTATAGATAATGCTTCATGAAAACTGACGATTTGTGAGAAAATTAAAAATTCCATGATATGGAGAAATATTTAGTAATTTTTTTTATTAATTATATGGCGACATTATATTTTTGGGGAAAATTTTTATTTATATATCGCTCATAAAATAATAAATTATATATTCACATAAACTATGTTGAGTATATGCCATAGAAGATGGTAAGAGCTCGCTAAATGTTATGAATACCTAATACATTACCACCATGGGAATGTGAAAAAGTGGATGATGCTTTGAAATGAAGGGATCATGCTAGATTATCCATGATAAAGATTATAATTTTTTTAATATTTTTGGATATACAAAGGATAGATATAAAAATTATGAGGGATGGGAACAAATATTATGATACTTAATTTAATAATCATCCATGTATCCAAGTGAATAATTAAAAGGAACCCAATGATGATGTATTCTATAAAAAGAATAATAAAAATATTTTAAATATAACCTTGATCAAGATATAATTATATGTTTCTATAACCATGTCTTCATTCCATGCATACCAGATTATAAGAATGTGTTTTTCCGAGAAGATCATATTTCTTCATTCCCTATACATCTGGTAAGTATGAAAATGTTTTGATATTTAATAGTGTACATCTGGACGAATGGAAATATGATAAAAATAATAGAGTTGATATCTAGGTTATTGGTATATAATAATGTTAATGATGAATGAAATGTTTTAAAGGGGATGTAACATATATTTACCAGACTACGATATAAGTTTAAAATCAACACCGGAGATTTTGTCATTTGAATTCCTAAAATTTCTAATGTTAAAAATGAAAAAATGTTATTTTTTTAACAAAATACTATGTTAGCAAACATTATCACTATTAATGATTACATTTCCCTTGATCATATTTCTAGGATAGACATTAAAAAAGTGGTAAGGTAGAATGAAGTACCACATATCATTACGTCTAATTAAGATCATAGGTTTAACTCTATGTTCTGAAAAATAATTAAACAGTCTCATGGTATATATAATAGTTTTATCATTATATATCATCCTCATATATAAGGTTTATCTGAGAGGTTAATCCAAACCCTATTGGTTTTGTTGATATATTATTCGTTGAATTAAAATGTTTGTTGTGACCAACACATTCCTTTAGTTGAGTTAAGAAAACATATTTTAATGAAGAATTCAGTTGTAATATTATAAATCCCAATAAGAAAAGAAATTTATATCTTCAATGTGCAATAATGAAGTTAGATAAATAATGTAACAACCTAGGTACCGATAGAATAATTCTTTTGTCCAAATTAATTAATTTTATTATATTAAATTAATAATCATTAGTGAAATATCTATATAAAATTTATATGTTATAACATTGATATTATTTAAAAAAATTATCCAACACGTATTTTGGATTTAGATAAAAATAAATCCAATTTTAATAATAAAATTCTATATTTCTCTAAAGGGAAATTTTACCACCTTTAAATGGAAAACCTATTTTGAAACTATAATTTATATAATTTAATAAATATTAATTTCTAAAATAAGCATATTTTTTGATATAGTAATATAAAAATTATATTGGGGAATCTTTTTTATTTTTTGGAGAATTTTTATGTTTTTATAAATAGAGAAAATTATTAGATTTTAATTGAAAAATAAATTTCATTTAATATATTTAAAAAGTTAAAATACTTAATAAGTTTATTTTAAAATAAATTATTCCAATTATAAATCAATAAATAAAATTAAAATAATTGGAAAAAATTTCATAATGATATTCAATAAAAAATGACAAACTTTTCAAAAATTTTAAATTGAAAAATATATTTTCCAAATACATCTGCAACAACAATTTTAAATATAATAACATCGAATCTTTGAGTTATTTATAATAGATTCCAAATTAGGAATCATAAAATATAAATTATTTTCCATTTCATTTTATTTTTTATTCATAAAATTTTTTTTGTAAGAATTATGTTTTATGTTGGTATGGGTAAAACTATGAAATGAGATAAAGTTGGAATGTAAAGGATTAAAATACATAAAATTACAACATTAAATCGATGGGTGATGTTTGTATTGACCATAAAAATTATTTGAACAATTAATTATCTATCAAATTCCATTTAATTACTAACACCTTTTCTTTGGATTAAAAATAAAATAATATGATTTTAATAACACAAAACTACCCCTTTAATGTATAAATTTCAAACACATCTCCCCCACAATTTCTCATAAAAATATATGATTCCAGTAAAATATTTTTTAAACTGTCTCCCCATCATTCTATCTGTTTAATAGTTCTTCTAGACACCCCAAAATATCAAATCCAAGGTCCTTAAGAGGTCCTTCAGGAAGGTGATCTCCAAGAGGTAATTTTCTCAAAGAACCTTTCTTATTTTATTTTATTATTCTGTATTCTACTAACCTACTTCATCCATAAATTAAATGATAATTAAAAAATGATTTATATAATATATTATAATTTTTCAAATAGAACATATCAATTCAAATAATTTCTAATTTCCTCATATTCAATGAAATAATACCGTTTTCCAAATTTTCGCAGTTTACCATCTCTGTGGACAATGATTTTTCATTTTCCATTTTCACCTATATGGATGGTTATAAAATTATCATTCTATTTTAACCAGATATAAATAATAATCTTATAAAATATTTCATGTTCAAAAAAATTTATATAATAAAATATTAATGAAGAAAAATCTATATCGTTTTGTTTAGAAAAAATGCCAAACGAAAGTTAACATTTATCATTAACATTACATAAAATTGATAATAATAATGAAAAAAATAAAGATGATATTTTGGGAAATTCATGAGAAAATAATTTAATTGATACTATTTCATTCCACATCTACTCTTTTTATCCCATTATATATAAACATCAATAATATTTCATTAGTGGACTGACCATGAATCCTAGAAAATAAATACCTTTAAAACAATGGAAATTATGAAATGTTGTTCATAAACTGATAGTATGTTATTATCATTAGAATATATATGTTATTATAAATATTAATAATTATATATATATAATTAATAACATTCATTAATCAATTATAAATTATTTTTGAACACATTTGAGGGAACCCAAACATATGTTAACAGAATTCATAACCAAATTTCCATTTATTGGGTTAAACTTCTAATTATCGATTATGTCATGCTTATATTTGTAGTTAAATGAATTTTTAAAATCATATTATATATTTCCTCCTATTTTTAGTTGATTTATTGCAAAAAAATATAATAAATTCGTTTGATTAATGATCACTTCAATGATATGATAGAGGTAATGTACATTATATTAAAAATCATATTCTAAGATTCATTTTTCAAAATGAAGGTTTTTATTACATAGACAGAATAAATGGATTTGTTCAAATTAATATTTGTTTAAAAATTTAATAAATAAATTAAATTTTTATATGTTTACTTTAAAATAAATTTTTTCTATTTTAAACATTTTTCTTTTCATAAAGGGTGACATTTAAATGAAAATATCATTTTCTTTAAAGATTCAAATAACGATGCAATATTTTTTGATTTATCGTCATGTTTTCATAATTATTTATAATGATTTTTGGTAACATGGAAAACCAATTATGAGTTGTTACATGATATTCCAATGAATATTGGTTATATATGAAACCAAATATATGTGGTTCTATGAAAAACCAAGGATGCGTGGTTACATTATAAAAACATATGCATTGGGTACATTGAAGTAGGAGGATTGTGATATTGTTTACTCCATTTATAATATTAATAAGTATATTGATGTTTCAAATTAACTAAATATATTTTATATTATTTTTAATGAGTGTTCATGAAAATGGATTGATTTTATAGGGTAAGATAATGAAATTATTAGAAAAAAAATTTCTTCTTTACAAATAAAAAGTTTTTTAATTTAGAAAATGTTTTTACAAATTTTCACTGGACCAAAAATTTCATTCAATTCATGTCCCTTAATGAAAATTTATTCTCATATTATGTTCAAAATTATTTTACATGATTTATGGGCTAATAAAGAGAAGTATGATATCACGGGAAAAATTGTGAATCCTAGATCAGTAAAAATACCATGTTTTTTATTTTAAGGCATTTTTTATGAAATAAATTGAAACAGAGTATATGTGTCCACTGTATGGGATTATTTTAAATGGTCTAGTCATATTTATCTAATTTTCTAAAACAATAAGCTTTCATTTAAATGTAATAATATTGATTCTAGTTTAATATTACTAGAATATTTAATATTAATTTTATGTTCCTTATAGTTCGTATTAATGAATGGTTTAGATAACATTAGGGGTTAGGACAAGGTTAATAGAATTTGAATAAATTATTTTCTTGTTTATTTATAATTTGTAATGATATTGATTCTGAGTATTACCATATTGATTAATCATATATATGTCTATTCAAAATATGTTTTTATTGTAGAATCATGGAAGATATTATGGTAAGTCATAGAAAGGGAAATAACCCTCTAAATGAGTTTCACAAGATGGTTGGAATTAAAAAAGAACATTCTTTTATAGTTATGACACCATTGACACAAGATATAAATGACGGTGGTATCAATGCAATGGTTTCCCAGATCAACCATAGAGAAATATCAGTATTATAGAAATAAGAGGTAACATCCACTAACGTTTATTGGAACCTCATATCCAGTTATAGAAAAATAATTGATCAACATTATTGAGAATATATTCTATGTTTTGGGATCATTATTATTCAATAAGGAAAACCTATCAATTTATCATTTTGAAGGTGAATCCAATATATGGTTTTCTATAATTGATAATTCTATAGATAAATATTGTCCATATTATTTGGAATGGGTTAATTTCAAGTAATTTTTATTGAGATATATTTTCATTTGACTTTTCAAATAATAATGTAGAAACAATTCCTAAAACTCATACAAAAGGATAATTATTCATAAGATTCATATGAATCCAATTTTATAATTCTAGCTTTGTACATTATAGATTTTTTTGGTGTGAATAGTAAAATTAATATATTTTACTCTGGTTGGAAACAAATTTTATGAATTTATTGGATTCCTGAATGTTTAAAAGGTATGGGAATCTTTTTCAATAGGATGAAAATTTGGAGATGGATTTTGCTGACACATGGGTACCTTATGATGAGAATAATAATAATATTTTTGGTTGGAATTAATAATGGAATAATTCATCTAGGAAATCTAAATGTAATAAAATCAAATTCCCTTCTTCTAATAACTGTGGAAAAAAACTCTCTATAATGTCTCTCAAAGAATAGAAAATTGTTTTTGATGATGAATTATTGGTCACAAATCTCTAGAATTTATTTAAAATGGGGTGATATGTAATGAAAATACGATTATAAGATTCATTAATTACAATTAGTTGGGATATTATGATAACATATATCCTAAGTTAGTCACTCAGGGAGGAAATCAACAAGATCGTAAATATAATAGTGTGTGTAATTCTTTTTCTATTAGTATGGTTGATGTCGGGGCATCAAATGAATTGGTTATAAGTATGTTACTTGTGTAATAATATTATTCAAATTACCTATTAGGTTATAGATCATTTAATTAATTAATTTTTGATAAATTTGAAATAATACTATGAATACTCAACACGAATGTATGATAATTTTTTTGGGTAAAAACATCAAGTGGAATTATAGAAGAAACCAAGACTTTTATTAATCTTCATATTGTTGTTAGTGAAATGGACTTTCCTATAAATCATGTTAACTACCTGTTGTTTCATTTGATATTATTTCCATTATGGATTGAAATTTATTTTATCATATTATGATAGATTTCATTAACAAAATGGTGTAGTTCAATTATTTCATACATTTAATAACCTAATAATAAAAATAGAAATAGATTCTAAATGGCAGTGAAAGTATATATTACAGGTCATTCAAAATTTTAATATTTTAGATTAGTGATGTGGTTGTATTGAATGAACACATGGATAATTTTATTTATTTATTTTCAAGTGCTATTATTGTTCCAGAGGATGATTATAATATTTACATAATCCATGATTTTAAGAAAATTTCAAAACCCCCCTAACAAGTTTTTCATGTAGAATATCATGAATAGAAAATTAAATTGCAATATTTTTTTGAAAAATGTTTTCTTCCATTAATAAATTCTCCTCGGGTGATTCTATTTTGTTGATTTGAAACAATGATGTTACAATGAGACTTTTTTTATTATAAATCATTGAATAAAATCAATTTTAATAAAAATTACCCTTTTCCTTATATAAATTATTTCTTTGATCAGCTCAAGGCAGTGAAACTTAATTCAAATATTTATCAACATTTTGGATACCTTTTGTAGAAATTATAGTAGGAAGAAATTTTAAAAGCCTTCATATTGGACTAGATATATGTATTATGAGTCTCTAGATATCCTCTTTAGGTTGAAAAATTATCCTACTATATATATATAGATGTTATGAATATATTTTTCGATCAATTTTGTTATATGTATATGTTTTTATTTATTAATTATATTTTTTATTATTGAAAAATTTATGAAGATCATGAAAAACATCTAAGGATTTTTTACAAAATGGTAATAAAATGAAGTTATATAGAATATATAGAAATTTTTTTAGTAATAATAGATTTATTTTGATTAGAATATTATAATTAATTCTAGAATTTCATTTTACCCCACCCAAAAAAATTTGATTGATGAAGGGACAAGACCAATAAAAGTTAATTTAATTGAATGTTTCCTAGTTTTTGGAAGCTATTTGTAGCGGTTTTTTTTCAAATTTTTTAATGTTATATGGCATAATTGATAATTATACATTAAAATGAGTTAAAGTTATTTAGAAAATTTAATGTGATGATTGATTTTATGAATTAAAAATAAGATTGGGAAATTATTCAGTTTTGGACCGACCTCTTTCAACTAATGATTTTTTAATCTATAACAATGATTCATTGAATATTCATGGCTTCTTTTTAGATGTAGAATGATTATATAATTTCTTATTTTTCAGAGAAATTATATATTCATGATATAAATTATTCTACAAAATGTTTGGAATTTGATAATATTGTTTTTCCAATAAAAACATAGAGGCATAATTTTTCTAAAGTATGTTTGTAATATAAACTGATCACAATAATTTAAAATATGTATTCCCTCACATTGAGTTAAATATGACACATATTTTTGGATGATTTTCATGAAGGAATAGTATTTCATGGTTTATTATCATCCTGGAAAATTATAAAGGATTCCAATTTATTGAGTTTAAAAAATAATATAACATTTAAATGTTAAATTTCTATTATGAACATTTAGTTAATGAATTGAAAAATTTTGAATTAAAAGTGGGGGATTAGGGGACTTCCAAAATATTGTTTTATATTTCTATAAAATCAACTCTAGCAGAATGAAAAAAGAATGCCCAGAAAGAAGACCAAGAGTTACAAAATAATATAGACATTGATTAAAAGGGTAAGTTAACTAAATTTATTATTGACAATGAATGTGTTTTGAGATTTTAGAAGATATTATGTGTTCTCTTTTATCCTTAATTAAGGAAATAGTTATCAAATTAAGCTCACTTTTAATTATTTTGTATTTATCTATCTAGAACTATAATGAATAAAGAGACTTGGGAGTATAACTAGTAGGATTGTATAAAAATAGATATTGAATAATTTTCGCTGAATTGTATGACATGTCAATAGGTTAATGAAGTGAATATGTTACTTGAGGAGAAATCTTAAATATTATCCAGTATCGAAGTGGAAATCAGAAAAAATTTGCATGGATTTTATCAAGGTATTTCCAAACAAATTTCAATGTTAAATTATGAGTTGCGTTAATTTTGATATACTAAATAAATGAGTACATTTCCTTACAATCCAAGATACTAGGTATTTAGATCAACTTTAATGAATGTATCTTAATGATATTGTATGGTTTTATGTAGTTCCTATATCCATAGTTTCCTATAATGTTAACATGTTTAATTCTAGTTTCTTGAAAGGTATGAAAAAGTATTTGACAAAAAAAAATTCAACACTACTTTTTATCCATAATATGATGCATAGTTCAATAGAACAATTAATACAATGTGGGATATGCTTTGATAATATTCGATGAATTTCAATGGAATTTGTGATGAATATCATTATATAGTTAAATTTATTTATAATAACAACTTTTATTCTATTATATAGATGTAACCTTTTGAGAAATTATATACAATTTATTGTAAAAATCTATAATTTGGGGATTATGCAGGTGAAAAATGATTTTATGAAGTTAATTTGAAGAGGGAATGGTTCATAAAGAGAATATAATTTAGAAACACATGATGTTAAATGACAAGATAAAGAAAAGATATCCTGCTAATTGGAGGAATGTTCATTCATTGGAGGTAGGTGATCAGGTTTTTCTAAAAATATATCCATGGAAAAGTGTTATGAATTTTGATAATTAAGAGTGGTAAATTCAAATGTTCATTAGACCATATGAAATTTCGGAAAAATTTGCATCAGTTTCCTACTGAGTGTATTATCATATATCTTTATGCTTGGTTCACATTATTTTTCATTTTTCAATGTTATGATTGTTTGTGCTATATTCATCTCACATTTTGAGGACTGGAAAAGTTTAGTTGGATCCGAACCATTAGTATGGTTAACAACATATTCTTATTAAAGACCACATAGCACATGTTTTTTTGAAATAAGGTAATACCCATTTTAATATTTTCTGGATAAACCAAATAATTGAAAATGAAAAATAGAAATATGAAAATTCTATGAGGAAAAAATAACCTCATTTTTTATTAAGTAAATAAAATTAAAATGACACGGTTTCTAAAATTGGGGGAGAATATGAGATCCCATGTACCATTAATATAACACGTTTTCAAAAATAAATATCACCCTTATAAAATAAATTAATATTAGTAAAATACTAAAATTAAATGGGTAGATTATATATTCTATAAAATATTTTTAAATACATACATTATGTTTGATAGTGTAATGATATGAATAGATCTAATAGTAATCATAAAAATATAATTAATTTCTAAAGGGTTATTTTTCAACCTCTTAATGACACAACTATTTTAGAACTACATTTTGAATCATTAATTAATTTTATATGAAAAAATATACTCACTTTTCCAAATTTGGATAACAAAATTAGATTCAGGTGAAATGTTGATATTTTTCTTAGATGTTTCATTTTTTGATATATAGTTAAAAATATTGAATATCAATCTAAATGTAATGTTTTAATTTAATTATTGATCTGTAGTTAAATTATATATAAAACAATTTTTAATGTTTAATTAGTTAAATTAGAGATCAATAAATAATATTTAGCTGATTAGAATCAATTTTAATTTGAAATTGGATAAAAATATTTCAATCATTTGTCCATTTTCACTTTAAACCCCAAATTTCATATTGCGCCCATGGAATTAATTTTAAATGTAATTTTTAAAATTATTGGAATTTAATTTGGTAAAATTAATTCCATATTTTGAATCATAGGTTCCAAATTAAGTTATATGTTTATATTATTTATAGTCATATAATGTTATCCTGGTAAAAAGAATGATATACTATGGTATATGTAAATTAATGAAAGTGGTTTAAGCAAAAAGGTAAATAATTAAAATACAAAAATATCACAAATTTAAATGTGTTTTTTATGTGTAACTAGACTATAAAAATCCGTTAAAATATTATTTATCAATTAAATTCATTGTAAATAATTCCACGACATATTTGTTTGATTTAAATATCAAATTATCATTATTTATTCACTTAAAACAACTATTCTTAATGTATAACTACCACCACTCACCACCCCATTTATCATAAAAAGTCATAATTCTCATAAAATATATTCCATAACACTCCAAAATTATAATTTATTATATTCTCATCATAATAAAAAATCTAGGCTCCTCAAGGAATCTTTCAAGTAGGTGATATCTAATACATAATTTTCTCAATGAAACTCTCTAATTTTCTTTTGGTATGTTACTTTATACTCACCACCTCCACTAATCAGGTAATGATATATTAAAAATAATTAATATAATATATTTATATGTATCTAATGTAATATATCATATCCATTTCATTTCTCATATGCAATAATTTAATGAAATAGAGCCATCATCTTCCATTTTATGGTGGTTTTCCATCTTAAGGGGTTATGATTTATTGTTCTTCCTATACTGGCTTCATGGATGGTCATAAAATTAAAATAATGGTTTAATTATATTTAAATAGGTATATTATGTCCAATTTCATTTTTTGTAATTTAAATTTACATTAAAGTTTATAAAATATGAAACTGGATTATATTGTTTTAAAAAATATGCAAAAAACTACTCATTAATCCTTAACATCTTATCATGTTAATCATCCCCATACATCATTGAAAAATTATATATGGGATCATTCACACTTATATTATTTTTTAATAATATTTCATTCATAATATATATTATTAATCCTATTTTATAACATGACCCACATTATTACACAAGTTAACTGACCATGGAACCATGAAAAGTATGCACCCGAAAACAATTAAAATAATTCAATTTTATTAATCCAACAGAACTAAGTTGTTATTAAAAGTACATATAATGTATTATATATTTTAATATAGATTTATATGAAATTAATAACATTCTTAAAACCCTTATAAATGAGTGTTTACTCTTTTTAAGGAAGCCAAACGTGAGGTAAGTGAATTCTAATCTCTGTTTCAATTCATTGTATTAAACATTTAATTCTTGATTATTTCAAGAAAATATTTTTAGTGAAATGGATTTTGAATATAGAAAGTATCATATAAACATTTTTTATTTTTATTTATATTGAATTCACATAATCAATTTATTTGATTAATTTAAAATTCAATGATATTATACATTTAAAGAAATTTTTAAAAAAAATTCTAATTCCATATTCTTTTCTCAAAAATATATTATTTAAACATACAGAATGAATGTAATTTTTTTATTTCATTTCTATTTAGTAATTTTATGCTTATATAATATTTTTATAATATTATTTTTGTTCATTGAAGAACATTCAATAAGGTGTTGAATTTAGTTCTTATAAAAAATGTTGTTTTAAAAATTTTATCAACGAATCCCCCAATTAAAGTATAAACATACTAGTTCACCTAAGTAGAGGAATTATAATAGTTATGAATGATCCATTAATACTTCAAAACTGTTATTAATTCTACTTTACAAGAATTTTAACGATAGATATAACATTTGAATGTAATTTACTAACTCCAAAATACATATAGACAACAACTAAGATCCACTATCACTGATATATTTAGATTTATGAAATATGTGTGAAAACGAAGAATTTTTTTTCCAAAACATAACAAATAAAAACAAGAGGTTCACTCTGAATTATATAACTTGTCCTATCAACTTGGTCATCATCTAACACCATGAATTTTATATTAATAAACATGATCCACACCTAGGATCTTATTTCTCTACACTATACAAGGCTATCCAGGTCAATAAGACATCTAACACAATTATAAGTGGGGAGGAAAATACAATCGGATCTCACAATATCCACTTCCCTAGTTATATGTGGGTGTAGATTAGAGTATAGATATCAGTGAGAGATGATATATTTTATCATATTATTAATATTTTTAGACAATTATTGTTTGTTATATAGATACACACTCTACTTGAAAAATTATTTAAAAAGTTCAAAATAGAGAAGAAATATTGAGAAAGAGTTTAGAATGATTTTTGTGATTAACATGATGCATATAGACTTATTTGATGCATCATTTGTTAATCTTGAGTCCTCTTATGAAATAATACACAAAAAATAGAGTTTCATAAATGCTCTCTATTCTGGTTTCTAGCAAAATGAGATGCTCTTCAGAAATCCTCTTCAGTTAGATTTGTTTATAAATTATGTTATCACTTATGTTAACATTAAGTTATTCCTAATTTTTATCTAGAAGTATGTGAATTTATATGTTCTACACGGTCTTGTGTGTGAAACTCTTTAATATTCTAGCTCACAACCTTTTATTTGTTCCGAAATGTTTTACTTTATCCAATAGGGAGAATAATCACCATCATGTGAAGGTACCTCGTACGTTGTACTGCCTACTAACAAGGATGAAAAGGATCATTAATATTATCAGTATAATTAAATTTCTCAAATATGACTGTTCATATCCTTTTTAAATTTAAATGGTAAATAAAGAAATGAAAAGATATCGAATGGTTCAATTTGAGTGGTGACCCAGGAGTAGCGACACAAGAGCGTTGGCATGTCATTTTTCTCTGAACAATGTCTTTTGAATGGTGTCTTATACATTTTGAGAATTCTAGACTGATATATTTTTATAACAGTGTTTTACCAATGGTGGAACATACTTTGAACATGTTATGGAATTTTGGAATTATTTTTTAATAAATATGTCCTAGACTTTTCAAAATTATGGAATACGAGAACAGTGACTGGTCCATTGTTGAAATTTTGAACGAGAATGGTGACTAGTTCATATAAATAGTGTATGGTCCTTTGAATATTCAGGACTTGTTAGAATGATGTGTTTTCCTTTCAGAGATTTATGAACTAGTAGGTCCCTACAATGGTGATTATATCATATTAACGGTGTATGGTCTATGTGAAAATTCTGAACTGGTAGGTCGCTGCAACGATGACTATGAGTTCACTGATTTGTGACTCATACATTACTGTTTTATTGGCTAAACTTTGACTGTGAGTTCATTGACCAATTACTCAAACTATGAAAAATATTTATAGCATGTCTTATAAATTAAAATACAACAGAATATAATATGATTATAAATATACATAATGAAACATAATGAAACAATATTAACCATGATTTTTGAGCATTTAAATTAGAGGATTCCAACACATAATTTCAATGAAAATGTTCCTCCTTGTAAATCTATGACTTTACAAAATGGGTGATTTCAAAATAAAAAGACAATTTTCTACAAAGAGTGACTTTTTGATTCAATCTTTTATAATTATTTTTAAATTTATGGTTCATGGGAATTTTTTATAATATGGGTTGTTTGGTGATAAACCAATAACTTTTTGTTACTATGTAAACCAAATATGGATGGTTTTATAAAGAACCAATGATTGGTTGTTCCATGATAATCCACGGGTGTGTGGTTATGTTATAACCTCCAATGAATTAGGCACAATAATGATTTAGGTTGTCTATATTTGTCCTTCCATTTATAATAGTGAGACGTAACATGATATCCCAATACTCTACAATTTTTTTTGATTCCATCTAATTATTTTTCAAGAAAATTCACAAATATTTAGTGTAACATATCTGGTAAATAAAGAATATGATGTTTTAATATTTATTAATATTTGTGAAATAAATATTAATTTTACTGTAAATGGGTTGATATTCTCAATGGCGTACCTGATACGCAATAATGGGTTTCCATAAAATATTATGTTGCACACTTATAATATAATACTATAATTTTAAATGTAGTTAATGCATAGCTATTTTATTGGTAGGAATGAATAGAACTAACTATAATATCATTATACATGTTTTTTAAATTTTTTTACATTTATCCAATAAATCGTAGAGTCTTACAATGTGAACTAATATAATTTTAAGCATAAATACTCTAATATTCACTAAAAGGTCGATTTACCGCCTTTTGATTGTGAATGAATATTAAATCCAGTTTTGGTCACTTTAGTATATTCTTTTTGACAAAATAAAATTCTTCTTTAGAATAGCGGCAGAAAAATTTACTTTGGGTAATTTATTGGTATTTTTATGATAAAATTCATTATTTTAATGAATAGTGAGAAATACAATATTTTAATTCAAATATTATTTTTTATATATTTTATTTTTATGGTTATATTATATTTTTAATTGGTTTTAAAATTTAATTATATTTTATTTTTACCATTTAATCCAATGGTGGTTATTTGAATTAAGTTCACTTTAAAATTGGACATAAACAAGTGCCAACATTTTGAAAGATATTGTTTCTTAAAAACAAGTTATTTGTTTTGACAGTGAGAATTAATTTTAAATTTATTAGTGAAACTTATATGTATTGAATTTTTAAAAATTGACATGATTTTTTAATTTGTATTATCAAAAATATCTTAGGATGAATTTTTGGTGGTTTCCTGAAAAACTTTCACTTTTGATGAATAGTGAATCCACTAAATAGTAGTTTAAAAAATGAATTTTTTCATTTAAATGAAATTTTACCGCTTCTGTGAATTTATTTTGAAAATATTACATACATGGTTGTTATTAGTAACTAAAATTTGGTTCAATTATATTAAAATAATTTTTTGGTCAATAGTAACTTTTGACTTTTATTACCTGCGGTTAAAGGTAAATAAGGTAATTCATGGAAAAAAATATTATAATAAATCAAAATTATAATAACACTTGTCATTTACTTATTGGATGATCCATGGTCGACCATGAAAATCCTTGGGTCTGTTTTTGGGCCCCATGGATCCTCTTAAGTGTGATAATGACACTTTATTTTAATAAACATAAAGTAAAGACAAAAATAACCAAACCCAATATCTTTTAGTTAATTTATTTTTACAAGGGGTTATAATAAGGTATATTTCACCTATAATAATTAATTGGAAAGATAAAAATATTTCTTAAATGATGTTATTTTTTTATAATTTTTATACCTCAAATAAATAAAATTATGTATGACACAAAAATGATGAAGTGTTTATCTCATTAATAAATGTTTTAAATAAATAATATTATAATGATTAAAATAATATCCAAACCCTATCCAATTATTAATGGATGAATTTATTTATAAACTGATTCATATTAACTTTTACTCTAATACGTTTGTGACCTTTATAAATAGAAAATCATTATATAATAAAATAATATTTTCTCACATTCCTAAAGATCCCCTCATCCTCTTATTAAAGGACACCAATTCTAACCGATTCTTCACACCTCTAATGCCCCTTTTAGTGTCCAAAACCTAACCTAATATGCTCTAAAGATCCCCATATTCATCATAAAAGCTTAACCATAGGCATAAGGTACTTCAAAAAGTCATTTTGTTTCCAACAAAAGGGAGATACCTGAATTAAAGGAAACTGTTTCTCTTAAAATCATTTCTTTTATTTTACTTCCCCAACCACTAAACTAGTTTTATTCCATTATATTATAAAAACATCTGTATCCAAAATGTACTATTATTTTTTGAGATATGTATTCAAACTACAATTTCACACACCTCCATCTAATGGGTAATGAACATACTATTTTTGTGGATGGAAAACTAACGCCTCACAAAACGATGATTATTTATTTATCTTCTACCACCTCTCATGGTGTCCATTAAGATGGAAATATATTTATATATGATATATATTATGTTTCTGTTTTCTTTATGCTTCATTATTTTTAATTTATAGCATACCTTTAAGGATTCCATTGTGGGCAAACGCAGCAATTTCATTTGAGAAAGTGCTGACTACTGCCCCCTCAAAGTGATATGACTCGTTAATACCATATGTGAGATGTATAAATGATTTAATTAATGATATTATATATTATATTATAATTTAATTGTAATATACCTATGTATCATTGTATTTTAATTCCATTAAAATAATAACTAGAAATGAAAGTAGTGTTCATTCATACGTACAACCTTCTGTCTCCTTGAACGATGTGTTTCATTTCATACCTCCAAATGTTATGTAATATTATAAATACTTGTATATGGTGGATATATATGATATATATGATATCTAAATCATTAATATCATTCATGTATATAATGAAATTTTTACCATGTGAACAAATTATAATTATAAGAAGTGCATTTTTTACTCATGTACCAAATATTGACAAATCGACCGTTATTAACTTAAATGACTCTATAATATTTATAGCATGTTAATAAGTGATATAAAAAGAATAATAAACTTGTAAAAGGTTTTTAAGTATGTATATATTTACATTAGTTTATTATTCTAGAAGAAAAATGAAAAAACAAGTAATGTCGGACACAAGGTAAGGGATTTCTTATCTCACATTCAATTCCGTGAGATTTCCATTATATGCATCTTATTTTTTAATTAGGGTGTATTGGGTACTGATATTTGATATATATTATCATGATTCAATTTATATTCCTGTTATTCTGTGAATCATTTTATGGTTATTAACTTTTTGTCATACGACTCGATTGATTACAACGTGGTAAGGGATTTTCATCTCACTTTTTATTCCCATGAGATTCCAACAATATTTTCCAATATTTATTTTTTTATGGTGTTTGTACTGCCCATGATTTTGTTCATGGTGTCAAATAATTCAATTTCTGGTTATTTATATATTCATTTTATGATCCTTATTTTTTGGGTTGTATGTTTCGTAAGTTACCAAAGCAATAAAGGAACCTTTTAACACAATTTCTATTCCTTGGGTTAATCTTCTAATTCTTATTTATGTATTTCTATGATTATGTGTCGAATCATGATATATTTATTTATGTTTTAATTTCCACTCCCCTTTGTTTGGATATAAATTTTATACATATAATCACTCCATTTATAAAGTCTCAAGTCATCGATTTGAACTTGATAAGAGTAATTTTAACTCAATTTCTCTTCTTTGAGTTAAACATCCATGTCATTGGTATGGTCTTTAAAAAAATATGTGTGAATTTTATTTGATTAATTTACAGTAAATATCCAATAATATTGACGTTATTTATATTTTTCACACATTATTATTTAATTTATTTATTTGTAATCTATGATATTGTTTTTATATGGGATGTCATCTCAATTTACATTCCATTGAGACTTCATTGTTGTTATGCACCAAATAACTCTTATGTGGTGTATATACTATCATTTGGAATATTATATCTTGAATCCCATTATTCTCATGATATTATAATGATCTAATTAAATTTTATTCTTCAATTATTTGTATTCAAGCCTCTCTCATTTTGTTAAAAACTTTTTAAGTAAAATATCATTTTAAATGATGTGAAGAATTATTTTTCTAAATATTAATCATCAAGGTCATTGATTTAAAAATTGTAATTATGATTTATTTAAATGGACCTTAATGTATTAAAATGATAATTCATTTAAAATCATCAATGAGGTATGGGACACTTTGATTCAAAAATATATTTATTAAATGTTCTACATGGTTTAGAAAATGATTTGAGAAATCATTGTTTATTTCAATATCATAATTTGTTATATTGTGATTGGTATGTGGAAATGTTATTTTTTACATTATTCTTGTTTAAAGTGTTATGAATATGTTATGGATCATTGGAATTTTTTATTTATAGGGTTGGTTCCATGATAAACCTATGGTAGGTGTGCTTGAGATATCTCTCCAATACGTTGGGTAACACGACATAGGTAAACATTAATGTTTCACCTATAAGATTTACTGAATATGTTGTGATGGGTATTCCAAATATGAATCCCTATATAGCTATGTTAGATACGATGTTTTTAAGTTATGAATTTCATAAGTTTCATTTATGATTTTTTATTTGTGTGTGTTATTCATAAATATTATTATTTTGTAAGGAATGTTATGATTGAAAAGTATGGCTTTATTGATTTTTATTTAATGATGGGATAATTTTTTCCTTCCTTATATTATAACCCTTACGAATCATTTTATGATCATCCCATGTTATTAGAATTTTTTCAGTAGGACATAATGATGAATAGGTTATAGGATGGAATTGAGGAATAGTCATGATGTCTAAAACAAGGAGTTAGACATGTTTCTTTTTAAGAGTTTTTATTTATTAAAAAAATAGATACTGAGTAGTAGTTTTGTCTGCATGTAATATTCTAGTTGTTATGTAATATTTATGGCATAATTCTATAAAAATTTAAACATGAAAATATCCTCAATGTGAATTCAGAGAATAATTCATAATTATGTATTGTTTAAGGTCGGGAAATTATTATTGGTATCAGAGGTCATTTTAGATAATATTATAGGTTAGGGTGTTCTTTAAGCATGAGTGACGTTAACATAATGGTTAGGATTTTACAAAGATTAATAGTTATTTTAAATATAGTGAATGATTTCAAGATAACATGAATAAGTATATCAAGGTATTTAACCTCCTCATAAGATATTATATGATGATTTTACTAATATACTCACACTTGAAATTTTGGTTTTAGTAGATGGATTGATCTAGAAGGAACTAAAGTAAAAGTGGACGTGAAGAAAACTATGATGGTTTTCTGAATGAGAAACTGAATGAAATGGGAGCTACAATAATAACTCTTATGGTTATTCTCAAAAAACTATTTAGGGTAATGATTGACCACATGAACCTCGCTGATTTTAATATGGCATCATATATGAGAGAATCAAATCCCCACCGAAATTCAGGAAATAATAATAAATACATGTATATTCAAAAACCTATGTGACATGTATGTGGAAAGAAACACATAAGAAAATGTTTCAATGGGAAGAAAAGATTATATAGATGTGGAAATAAAGGTTATAAAGAAAAAACCTACCATAGTAAAAGGAAACATCTAGTTAATTCTAAGAAAATAAAAGAAGTTATTTCTTGAGGAATAAATTGAATGTTTTAAATGTAGTGTACATGGTAATTATACAAATAGATGTTCTGTGAAGAAGTTTTGGTAATGGGATCACCAGGATCGTTCAAATATATTTTTAACAATACCTAATACCATTCTGATAGAAGATGCAGAAACTGAATATGGACAATGAAAGGAAATAAGTATTTCAGAATAAGTTGGTAAAGAATTTTTAATGGATCATGAAGAACATAGAATGATCAAGAAGTCATCATATAAAGAATCTAATAGTTGTTGTAGATTTTGAGATTGTGAAATTATTAAATTTATTTTGGCTCTTTTGAGGAAGGGATTACATTAGAAGACATTTTATAGTATGTGTGACCTTGATGTTCGATTTATGAAAATTTTATTCAAGGATTAATTATCTTTTCTTTTGTGGATATAGTTATAATGAACCATTTTGGTTTACATGATCCTTAAATTTGAGGTGATTATAGGTTAATACATTTTGGGATTCAAAATAAAAGTGATTATAAAACCTTTTTGGTTAAAATATGATAGGGTTATTTTTTATTAATTTACCTCTTTTTGGGAATGTTTTAAAATTATATAGATTTTCAAAAAGGACAATACATAGACAGTGTGACAACCCGTCGCGTGAGACAATGTTGCAGGAGTTGAACCCACAACCAATGTGCGATAGGGATTTATCACCTACCACTGGACTATGTGAAGTCTCTGGATAGTATGAATAATTCATTTTAGTTACATGATTTTATGAATCAAGAATATGTTGATTTTTTGTTATCTTTGCAAATTATTAACCTATCATGGAGAATATGTGATTAGGGTTATTAATTTTGAATATGAGACATTAAGAGTAACTGATTTTATTTGTAGATAAATGTTAAGATTTATCATGCAAGAATATGTGATTAAATCCTTCTGAGATTTGGGTTTCATTGTTAGTTTTGATTACATTGAAGAATGTTATGGACATCTATTTATTAAATGGTATTTGTTGAACTTTTGGTTTAGTTTGACAAATTTTGGAGATTAAGAGTAGTTTTACTTTTTTTTTAAATATTTTCCTTTAGGGGTATTATCTGATCTCACACTAACCATTTCGGTTTTGATTATGGTCTAAACACATGATAAATATATAGTTCATCTTTTGTAGATTATGTGATAATATAGAAGTTGATTCTAGCACTTCAGGTGTGACAAAGGCATCTTTAATACTTATTATTTTTAGAGAAGATGAGTTTGTGGTAGAATTTTATTAAAGTATGACACTCTACATGACAATTAAGTATATTTTTTATTATCTTAGTCTAGTTATTAACAAAATTCCTGAACTCTATTTATATTATCTTGAATCAAAAACCTTGTAATCTCTCTTTTATCATTAGACTTTTACCCAACCAAAAATTTATGTTATTTTGGTGGTTAACTTTTCTTGATCATGTTCTCTAACACTCTCTATTAATCTATAAGAGAATGTTTCTCTTCCATATACTTGATTACATGGAATACTAGTATTTTTTGTCTTGGGTGACCTTTGTAATTGTCTCAGTTTATTTTAATGTGATTGTTTTATTCACATTTTTTCAAATGTGTGACTCTCAATGATGTTTCAGAGCCCAATTTTATAATTGCGAGAATGCAATTCCCAAAAAGTGGAAAGGATGTATCATTCCAAGTATATAAAGACTATGAATTTTTCATATTTATTAATATTTGTGAATTATATATTAATTTTACTATAAAGGGGTTTATATGCTCGATGGCGTACCCTATACGCAACAATGAGATTCTTTGAAATCTTACATTGCACACTAATAATATAATTATATTATTTTAAATGTAGTTAACTCCTAGCCATTATATTAGTTGAAATGAATAGAACTAAGTAAAATATGATTATACATGTTTCTGAATTGTTTTTTCATTTATCAAATAAATTTTATAGGCTTAAAATGTGAATTAATCTAATTTTAAGCATAAATACTATAATATTCACTTAATAGTCAATTTACCACCTTTTGGTGGGGAACCTTAATTAAATCTAGTTTTGTTAACTTTTATACGTTTTATTTGACAAAAATAAAATTCTTCTTAAGAATTGGGCCACCAAAATTTACTTTGGGTAATTTTTTTTTGTATTTTTATGATAAAATACATTTTTTTTAAAAATTGTGAAAAATACTGTATTTTAATTCAAATATGATTTTAATTGTAATTTATTTATATGGTTAAAATATCTTTTTAATTAGTTTTAAAGTGTATTTATATTATATTTTTACCTTTTAATCTAGTGGTGGTCCTTGTAATTTATTTTACTTTGAAATTGGACATAAATAAATATTAATCTTTTGATAGATAATGTTTCTTAAAAAATGATACTTGTTTTGAAAATGTGAATTTATTTTAAATTAATTGATGAAACATACATGCATTGAATTTTGTAAAATAGGTATAATTTTTTATGTCGGAATATAATATATAGCTTTGGATGATTTTTTAGTAGTTTTCTGATAAAATTCAATTTTTAATGATTAGTGAAACCACTATATAGTAGTTACAAATCTGAATTTTTTTTAAATGAAATTTTACCACTTCTGTGAATGGATTTTTTAAAATCTGATATACATGGTTGTTATTAGTGAGTAAAATGTTGTTCAATAAGATGATAATAATTTATTGGTGATTAGTATGTTTTGACTTTTATTTGACGACGTTAAAGGTAAATAGGGTAATTCATGGTAAAAAAATATTATAAAATTACAAAATTACCTAAACAGTTGTACTATCCTTACTAGATGATTAATGACCGACCATGTGCATAATTAGGTCTATTTTGAAACCCCATGTAGCCACATAAGATTGATAATGACACTTTATTTTAATTAACTTAAGGTGAAGACAAGAATGACATAAACCAATATCTTTTTGTAATTTAATTTTTACCAGAAGATATATAAGTTATCTTTTCGACTATCACTATACATTGGAAATATAAAATTATTTCCTACATCATGGTATTTTTTTATCATTGTTAGACGACATATAAATAAAATTATTTATGACACAATAATGATGGAGTGTTTACCTCATTAATAAATATTTTAAACAAATTATATTATAACAATTAATATAAAATACAAAAACTCTCCAATTCATATTGAATGATTTTATTTCAACCATAAGTCATATTATATTATCTTTTAATAAGTTTTGGACCTTTAGAAACCTAAAATTATTATATAATAAAATAATATTTTTAGACTTTCTTTAAGAGCCCCTCATCCCCCTTATAAATGTGAACAACTTATAACACATTACTCACCCCTCTCAAGCCCCTTGGATCATCAATCCACTGAATAAATAATCTCTCAAGATCCCTCTATCCCTTCTTGAAGCCTTACCTTATGTAGACAGAACTTCAAGAAGTCCTTTTGGTTCAAACAAAAGGGAGTTACCCGAATAAAATGTAACAATTTATCTTAAATTCTTTTGTTTTATTTTTCTTGTCCAACACTTAGACTATTCTTATTCATTTATTTTATAACAAAATATGTATCCTTAATATACTAGGATCTTTTTTATGATAATTATTCTAAATAAACTTACACAAAAATCCATATAATTGGTAATGAACATATTGTTTCTGTGGAAGACAAACTAATGCCTAATGAAACTATGACTTTTCAATTATCTCCTACCACTTATCTCGGTGACCATTGAGATTGAAATGTATTTACATATGATATATATTATGTTTATATTCACTTTATTCTTCATTATTTTTCAATTATAGTATACCGTTATGGTTTCCAATTTGGAAAAACACGATAATTTTATTTGAGAAAGTACAGACTACCGAGCCCTCAAAGTGAAATGACTCGTTAATAACATATGTGGGATGTATAAAGGATGGATTTAATGATATTATATATTATATTATACTATAATTATAATATAAATATGTAACACTATATTCTAATACCATTTAAAAAAGAAATATAAATGAATGTAGCATTTATGCGTACGTACGGCTTACCGTCTCCTTGAATGGTGCATTTCATTTCTTACTTCCAAATGTTATATAATATTATAAATACATTTATACACTGGATATATATGACATAAATGATATATAAATAATGAATAATATTATGTCTATAATTAACTTTATTCCATATAAACAATGTGTAATTATAAGAAGTCCATTTTTGAATTAAGTGCCAAATATTGACAAAATGACCCTTATTAACATAATTGGTTGCATAATATTTATAACATGGTAAAAAGTGATATAAAAATAATAATAAACCTGAAAAAGTTTCTTATGAATTTATAAATAAACTTTATATTATTATTCTGGAAGATCATGGAACAAAAAATTCATGTCGGACACGAGGTATGAGATTTCATATCTCATATTCAATTCTGTGAGTTCCCATTACTCACAACTTATTTATTGCATGAGGTGTATTGGTTACTACCATTTGATATATATTATCATGATTCACTTTATATTCTTGGTATAATGTGATTTATTCGGTGTTTTTAACTTTTTTTCATACGACTTGATTGATTACAATGTGGTAAGGGATTTTTATCTCACTTTTTCTTCCCGTGAGATTCCCGCTACATTTTCCATTATTGCCTTTTTGTTGTGTATGTAATACTGAAGATTGTATTCATTATTTAATATAATTAAATTCCTAGGTACTTTAATATTCATTTTATGATCCCTATATCATTGGTTGTAGGTTTCGTAAGTTACCAAATATGTAAGGGAACCTTTTAACCCAATGTCAATTCCTTTGGTTAATCTTATAGTTCATAATTTTTTCATGCTATTATTATTTTTGGAATCACTATTAATTTATTTATGTTGTAATTTAAACTCCCCATTATGTGTATATACATATTATACACATAATCACTCCATTCCTAAATTCTTAAGTAATCGATATGAACTTGATAAGAGTAATTTTAACTCGATTTCCAATAATTGAGTTAAACATCAAAGTCATTGGTTTTGTCTAAAACAGAATATGGGTGAATGTTATTTGATTTATTTACACTGAATATCCAATCATATTGACTATATTTATATTGGTCACACATTATTATGAAATTTATTTATTACTAATATAAGGATACAATTTTTATAAGGGATTTCATTTCAATTTCATTCCATTGAGACCTCATTGTGGTTATGCACCAATTCACTCTTATGTTTTCTATACACTGTCCTTTGGAATATTATTTCATTAATCCCTTTATTCTTATGATATTATAAGTTTATAATTAAATAGTATTCCTCAATTATTGGTATTCAAGCGTCTCTCATTCTATAAAAAACTATTCATCTAAAATATCATTTTAAATGTTTAAATGATTTAATCTTATAAATATTTATCAATAATGACTATGTTTTCAAAATGGTTACTAAAATTTATTTATATAGACATTAATATTTTAAAATTTTAATTCATTTAAAATATATAATGTGGTATAGGACACATTGATTCAAATATCTCTTTATTAAATGTTTTATATGGTTTGAAAATCATTTGATAAAGTATTGTTTATTTAAATATCTTGATTTGATATATTGTGAATGGAATGTGGAAATGTTATTTTTTCTTTTATTCATGTTTAATGAGTTATAAATATGTTATAGTTATTTGGAATTGTTTAGGTATACAGGTGGTTCTATAATAAACTTAGGGCGGGTGTGCCCGAGATAGCTCTCCAATGCATTGGGTAACAAGACAGAGGTAAATGATATTATTTATCCTGTGATATTTAGGGGATATAATGTAATCATTATTCCAAATGAGACTCCCTATGTTGTTTTGATAGCTACAATGTACGTATGTTATGAATTCCATAAGTTACCTTTAGTATTATTGATTTGTGTGTGTTATTCATAAATCGTGGGATTTTGTAAGGTATGTTATGATTGAAAAGTATAGTTGAATTGATTTGTATTTATTGATGGGATAATATTTTTCTTTTTTTAACCCTTACTATGATTTTTATGATCTTCCTATGTTTATCAGATTTTTTCCACATGACATAATGTTGAATAGGGTCAAGGTTGGGATCAAGGAATAGTCATGTTATCTAAAACAAGGAATTATACATGTTTATTTTAAATAGTATTTAATTTTTGAAAAATGGTTATAGAGTAGTGGTGTCTATATGTTTTATTCAAGTTGTTATGTAATAGTTATGGTCTAATTATATAAAACTCTAAACCTAAAAATATCCTCAATAATAATTCTTGACATAATTCAATATTATGTAATGTTTATGGTAGGTTCCTTACATTTAGAGTGTAGATATTTATCTTTTTGAAAAGATTAATCCTTTTCTATAAATTAAATATATTATTTTAGGAAAATAATTTTATGTATTTTCACTTGACTAACTCTTTTAATTCTTTTAGGTTCATTTCTAATAATATTATCTCACATCATGTGTTAAATTATTTTTTTATGGGATTTAATTTAGAATTGATACAAGGATGATATCATATTTAAAATTGTGAATATTTGATCATGAAAAGAAAAAATGTTTTTATTTTATGTTATTTTTTATAGGAGAAATGGATAATGTGTATAATTTTCCCCTTTTATTTTAGGTGTTTATTTTTTTAGGGTTAGTACTACTTCAATAAAACTGTAAACTAAAAATATAATTGGGAATGTAGAAATATAGATTCTTATTTAAAATCCAAAAAATATTTATTGTTTTTGGCTTGGTCCTCATAATGTTAGGTATTAGAACATGATATAGAAGAATATAGAGAAGAGAAATTTAGATCATTTCAATAACACATGATGGAATATTAGATTTAGAAGAAACATTATATGGAAAATCATAACTGTAATCTAGTGTTTGATGCTGTTGATAAGGTATTTCATATTATTTATCCATGGATGATCGTTATGAGATTCCAAGGGAAAGGGAAATCATTCCATCAGTTTATCAGTCCATTTCGAATTCTTAATCATATAGATATTGTATCTTATCACATAATACTTCCACCAACCAACTCTCATGTCAATGATGAGTTCTATGTGTGTCTCCTGAGAAAGTAAATACCAATCCATTTAATTGTACTAATCCCATAGGTTATATCACATGAAAATGATAATTATTATGAGGAAAAATCAATTGAGTTTTTCAATCATGAATAGATAGATCTATGAATAAATACCTCTCACATGGTCAATGTATTATAGAGGAACCACCCATTTTAGGAATCATT
Source organism: Viscum album (assembly GCA_963277665.1). Lineage (NCBI taxonomy): Eukaryota > Viridiplantae > Streptophyta > Magnoliopsida > Santalales > Viscaceae > Viscum > Viscum album. The sequence continues at coordinate 415,075,589 of OY728132.1, forward strand.
ATGGTAACCTAATGAAATGATAAGCCAAAATATTCTCATATGTTTTAATCAATGTGACTACTTTTGTGGGAGAAATTATTTTTACAGGGGAAGAATGTAACACCATGAGTTTTTATGGTTTTTTGAATAAATTAATTTTTTTTGAAATCATTAATTTTTTATAAAAATTATTTAAACATGTGATATAAACTAATCTGTGTTATGTTACGTTACAAGATAAAACTGAGTTTCAACAAGACCAAGATATACTTTTAATATAATTTACTAAACGTAACTATTATAACATATCAAATAAACATAAAAATATTAATATTAATAACTAATTTATAAATATTTTTTATAATGGTTATATATAGAAAACAAATTGACTAAAAATACTTAATTTTTTTTAATGTTTTCATATGCATCGAAAATATGATTTTCTCTTAAAATGATTGTTATTTCTTTTTTGGGTATTAGTAATTTTATTTCTCTAAAATATTAGAGAAACTAATTTTAAATAATAAGAATCGTTTTTAAAATTACAATGTCAAAATTATCTTTTTTGGGATTTTTGAAGAAATATTCATTTTTGATGAATAATGGTAAATACTGATTTAAAATTAAAATTTTAATTTTCAATTAATTTATTTATAAAGTTGAATGAAATTTAAAATTGTTTTAAATGTATAATTAATTAAATTATATATCCATTAAAACAATTTATGATATTATAATAATTTTCATATTGAATTTAGATGTATAGAATTTGTAAACATGTAATCATTTTTCTTTAAAAACTCACTTTTCATCACATCTTCATGATAAATTTTTTAAAAAAATATTAACACTTATATGAATTTTATTATTTATAATGGATTATATTTTTTCTATTATAATAATTTATATTATCTAATATATAAATCACAATTTATTTTCCAAGATGAATAGTGATGAAAAAATTAATTACTAGAGTTATACTAAAAATATTTTTTCTGGGGGATTGAACTAAAATGATAAGTATTAAAATGACCCATATAAATTTATAAAAACTCTTGTATTGATGTTTTTTGGTGATATACCTTCTATTATTAATATTTATCCTTTATTGAAATCTTTGGAAATTAAACAAACATAGGTGCAATTCTTTGTTTTTGAAAATTATAAGTGTTCCACTAACATCATTTATAAAAGGACACCCACACCTCTCTTAGAAATATATTAAAACACTTTTTATTTATCCAATACATAAAAAATTACCTCCCTGATTCCCTTATCTCATCCTAAAATCATTTATTTGAAATAAATCCAACCATGGAAGACTTCTAGTGTATGGTGAGAATACCTATGAATATGTAACATTCATCGGTGGAAATTTTTGTTTTATTTATTCCTCCAATTCCTTAAATTATTATTAAAAAAATATCAAATGAAAAACTTTTTATATTAAATATACGGAAATATTGTTTTTTCTTAGAATGACCAACAACCATTCCCACAACCATCATTTTTTTTACAGAATCATCATTTGTGTTTATAGTAAACTACTGCCTCTCGAACCAAGGTCATTAATTATTACATTAATATATATCACATGTAGATATAATAATGTATTTATTTGTTTAATAAGATATTTATGATGTAATGAAACTTCTAAAATTATCCTACCACAGACACCTACAAGCATTCAATTTTATTTGGAATATGATAATATCACTCGTCCTAACTGCCTACTATCTCTTAATGAAGTGATGTGATTAGTTAATGGTTAAATTTAACATATTAATGATGGATTGAATGAAAATATATGATATATATGACATAAAAATAATTCTATAATAATAATATACGATTTAACATTATTTTATTAATTCAACCTAAAAATGTAATCATCGTTCCATCTAATGTATAACCTACTAGCTCCATGAATGACATATCATATATTCCCTTAGTAAATCTAATGGATTACAATAAATACATACATAATAAATATATAATATATTAATATCTTTTTTGAAATTCTGAATATAATAAAACAAATAACTATGTAGGAGGACCACAAATATCAAATCAAAACATATAATATAATGAATGTGGTTATTACCTGATACATAACATTATAATGTAATTATAAAAAATTGGATAATAAAAGGTCTAAATGAAATCATATATGGTTTGATTCATATATAAACATTGGTCTATATTTTTTTAATAAACTTAAATTAATTATAAATGAGGTTTGAACATATATGAATGAATAAATGACTTAAGGTATGATATTCTAATCACAATTTTCCTTCTTTGATGGGTATGCTATGCTATGACCCTATATCTTTTCATGATGCATATATAAGGCTCATTTGATAGGTAATATCAATAATTTAATTATCCTCAGGATATTATATGTTAAATTCTACTGTATTCCTTCATGGGGCTTATAATTTAATGTTACCAAAGTGCTAATGATTTTATGTTAAATTTTCATCATTAATCGAGACTATTTATGATTATGTATCTGATGAAAAAAAATTATATTATACACCTCCCTAAAAATATATAATTTTTCTCATCCTATGATTATTCATGATGTAATAATTTAATACTACCACATTTATATTATTTTTTAGTTTAAATAATTTATAAAATGTTTATAAGAAAATCCAATATTATTTCTCTCATCTATGAGAAATATATTTTCATCCCAAACCATTTTTTCTAAAAATTCATTAAAAATGTTTCATTATTAACCTATGATTTTTTGATATTTAGTTTTTCCAAAAATTTTATTTATATACAAAAAAAATATTTTTCAAATTATATTCAAGTCACTTTATAATTAATATCCTTTTCTGTATTACAAAAACTATAAAGGAAATATTTATTTTAGCATGTATAACATCAATTAAATATACTATTGACATAAAAATTATTTTATTTGAAGTCTCAATTATATGTATCTTGGTTATTTTAGAAGAAATTTTTTATAAAAATTATTCTGTTTAATTTTTTTTAAATGAATAATGGATATATTCCCCATGAAAAGTATTTCATGATCCATCAAATTCATATTCCGTATAATATAACAACTATTGATGTTTCATATGAATTACTTGGGATATAACATAATAATACCATTTTTATATTTTTTATGAATGGTTTATGCTGATAATGGAATTATATTTATTAAATACATTTAAATTCCTTTTTTATGATATACTAAAGGATTTATGATCCTGTGGAACACATAAATATGGTTTTCATTATGGGATGGGTGAAACCGATATCTCCCTCCAATTAATTGGATAATGATTTTTATATGATGATATATAAAAGACTGGAATTTGGAGTGAAGATGGTACAATGATGGTATTTTTTCACTATAAAGGTCTTGGTGTAGATTCCTGAATACTGTGTTTGTTATGGGAGTGAACCCATTACACTATGATATCATTTAAAATAATCCTTAACTAATATGTAAATAATTTTTTATGCTTATGTGTATTCCATAAATCTATGTCCTAGACCAATGTCATTATCTCATGGCTCATGTATTTTATCTCCCACATGATTAATCCTTTATGAACATCCAAACATTATTCCATGACTCATGATTATAATATTTTATATATAGTTTCTAGTTCTCAAATGGTATGCTCTGGTTACCATACCACTAGGTTTATGTTATACTTATTTATCACCCTTTTTTACCCTTACTGAGTATATAAACTCACCCATTATTATATTTTGTTAACTCATGTTATGAAGAAATGTGTTTAAAATAATATGTATAAGATGGTTGTTTACTATGAAGATCAAAGTGTATGATGATGTAGTTTACCTATAGAATAGTTGGGTTTTCTCCATGTTTCCATAGAAACTAAACTATTTAGGTCCTCAGGCGTGTTGTTATTTAATGTAATTTATATTCATAAAATTGATGTAATATATAGGTATTATAATAGTGGTTATACATATATATTATTAAGTGATAATTAATATTTTAATATTAATTATTTATTATTTTCAACCATTAGACATACTATTATAAATTATACTAAATAAAACATGTAAATTTTGTAACTATTTATTATAATGAAATAACATGATATTTCAAAAATATGAATGTTCAAAAATTCAAATTTTGTTTTTAATACGTAATATATATATCAAGAATGAATAAATGTAATATGGTGATCAAGTGAGGGTAGTTCCATAGTTTTGAAGGTTGTGACTTGGTTTTTACTTAACTATGTGTTTATGTAATGGTTACAATGTTGCTATATTTGGGTTGGAATGTGTCTCTTATTTCAAATAATTTCTATTTTGGGAACATAATAATAGTACTATATGAAAAATTAGAGTTATTTTAGGGCATGAGGTGAGTTTTATATCATATATAATGGTAATATTAAGTCTATGTAATTGTATTTTGGGCTTATGTATGGGTTAAAATATTTTTGAATGATCTATATAAAGGAATACGCCATTCTCACGTGAGTGTAATTTCCACATCTCCTAAAGGTAAGCACCAACACATAGATTTAATCCTACTGTATCATTATCTACCTCCTCTAATAGAGAAAATATATAAAAGATGATTATTTATACTTTTACATAAATAAATAAATAAATAAATAAATTATAATCCTCAATAATATCTTAAGATATTGTAAAATAAAATAAAAAGGTATAAAATAACCAACAATTATTATCTTTAATGTGAGACAATTCTAGATAGTACTAAATAATATATATATATATATATATATGTCATTATCTTATCTGTTTACATGTAGGTTTTATAGACCTAGTTAAGAAAGATTATTTTAAATCCGGGAAACTATATATATCTTCCTTTATATAATATTATCATACTTAGTAATAGTTTCTAGTTATCTCTATAAGAAAACAAGAACTTGACCACCAAGAAAACTCAATGTTTGGAGTTTAAAACTTTTTTGGGTAAAGAAGATTGGTTTGATATAATTTAATCTTTTTCATAAGAGTCTTATCTATGAAATATTTTTTAAACAACTTGGATATATGTTTTTCAATAAGCATCTTTCATCTATATGAAAATTCAATTTTCCATGGTTCCTATCTTTTATTATAGATTACTACAAGGGATATATTATTTTATCATTCCCACATAAAAAATTTCTTTATAAGGATAACCACCCATTCTATGGTGGTTAGGATATATCAACGTGCTTCTAGGTATTCTTCATTGGAATTATTCATATATTCCATAGTGTTGATTCTCTTGAGCATAGTGTAGGGACTAACGGTGAGATTGTGGAATAGTCTAATCAAATGATTCTATCTCTAGATAAGGGAACTGTGTAAGATAAATTCTAGTTATTAATTTAAGTGTATCTTTTTATATAAATCAATTATTTAATTAACACAGATCAGTTTTATCTTTTGAAAATTAATATCTTTTCCAATGTGTAAATGTTAGAATTATAAAGTTGTTTCAAAAGTTTAATGGTTTTTATGGATCATTTGTAATGTTTTAGTAAATAAAATTGTAATATACTTCATATTGGTGATAATTTATAAGGAAATTAATGAATTTAATTCCTCAAAATATTTATTGTATGATATATTTACGTAAAAAATTTGTATTTTAAATTACACAAGTCCATATAAATGATGTTTTTTTCAATATTCAAGGATTATCTAAAATTATAAATATTAATATTTTATATATGATTTTTTAACATCACGTATGCCATTCATGATAAATATTTTAATATCCATTCACTATCTTTCTTATTGAAATTCAAAATAATTTAAGAGAATATTTTTATGGAATTTATTTTTTATGAATTTATTTATAAGTGTTGTCCATTTATTTTTAGTTTCCTTCTAATAAATAAAAAAGTACATATACTACATTAAAAAAATTATATTTATTAGATATGTGATTAGACTCTTATTTTAATATCAATTACAGATATATAAATATTTTCAAATGTTATTTTCATGGATATATAATTAAAAATAAGAATAGTAAAAAATGTTTTATTTAAAACTTTACTTGGGTATTGATTATGATGATGAGGAATAAGGGGTGTACCCAATGATTAAGGGGACTTTTTCCTAAAACTGATAGATATCTCTACATTATTCCTTGTGGACTTAAGTATTTATTAATGTTTTTCATATATAATTAAATTAAAAAAATATCAATTTTTTTCAAATGTATCATTTTGAAATTTGAAAGGATAAAATTGGATATATATTAAATTATATTACATTAGAAATAAAATGGAATTTTATATTAATGCCTTTTTAATGAATTTTTTATAAGAATATCTTACTATGGATTTTAAGAAGCATAACATGTTGTTTATGGGTAATTATGTGTCATAAAAAAATAGTTTTCCTTGATCAAAAAAATTTCATATTAAAGGAAATGTTTTTAACAGAGTTTTTATTTCATTTCAAAAGGGAATGGATTTTACTTATTTAATTAAAATCCTGTATTTAAAAGTTTTGTTCTTACAAGATGATTTCCAAATGCTTTTCATATGTATTAGTGATGAGAATAAGCTATTAATGAATAATCCCTTAATTATGGATATAGGAAAATTTTGGATAATATGTAACTAAAAAAAATTATCAAAATAATTTTTTTAATTTATTATATAATGGGTTTTTTATATATTTTCAGACCTCTGTAATGATCTATTCCTAAAATATCCTCAAGTGGGACGGGAATCCATTTTTATTAATTCCAATTGTGAATTGTTAAAATTGAGCCACATATTTAGTATGATTAATAATTAGAAATATAAGATGACTTTTTCACTCTTTTGGGAAGTGTTGGATTGGGGTTGTCATAGTTGGTATTTGGTTAGATATTAAAATAACATTGGATATTAGGATTACACTATGTAATATATTGACCAGAGTTCTACATACCGATAACTTAATTTAGTTGGTTACATGAAATCATGTGCACCTCCTCATATTCAAGAAGCATCCAATTATTAGTGAGGGTCTAACATAAAACATAGGTGGACTATACCCACTTTAATTAATAATAAAAATAATATATATAAATAAACAATAACCAAATCAAAATAAATATATCCAGAATAAAACCAGTTTCACATGACGAAGAAAATATGAAAAAACATCAAAACTAAAAGGTTAAATATGTATGTCCATAAAAAATTCAAGCCACTAAATAAAACATAAACATAAAGACACAATGAAAAATCCACAAGAAGTGTCAAAAACTTGTGTTGGTCCCTCATCCTATCCCCATATCTAGTTAGCCATATAATATATGACTATTTTCCTTATCATGTCCTATAAATATTATGCTTATTTGGGAACCTATCTAGTAGCCTTAGTATGGTATGAGTATAACCTAGTTGGCCACCACCAATGGTGTCTGATAAAATATACTATCTATTAATTATTATTAAACTATATAAATAATAAGGAACAACAAATATATCAGTTTTTTTTATTCATTTTTCGTTAATTAACCACATAATTATCATGAGTTTATGATGATACCCATAACAATAAATACCTTCTTCGGTCCATGATAATGTATGATTTATCCACAAGGAATATCACATGTCACAATAACATGGTTATAATATATAAATTCATTTAATTGATATCCCGACTATTGGGAACCATAGTCAAACAAGAGTATCATGGGTGCAGAACTTCCTGTCTAGCAATCCATGGGTGTTTGGAGTGTCAGCCGATACCACACACCTCATTAGAATTTTGACCACCAATCCATGGTCTATAAAATAATATTTACATGTACACATTTGGGTCTAGGATATATGGGATAGCACCTAGGGGGTATTCAGAGCATTCGTACATATCCAACACCCCAATTCTCAATCAATTTTCATTTTATAAGAGGGTTCTCACTTTTTAAAATTAATGTGCATGAACCTTTTCATGTCTAAGTTCATATAAGAACTTATATTCTTAACAATCCCTCATAAATATTTTAAATCTGAACGATTATTTTTTGATAATAATGATAAACATTAAAGAATATTTACATATATTATGTCGTATTGCTATACTTTTAATTATTTCATGCTTATGTTTATTACAATTTATGACATTCAATTTCAAGTATATATATATATATTTTTTCCATTAATATATAATTTGAAAAGAAGAAGAAATTTATCCGGATATCACCCAAATTTATATTAATCAATGAATATTTGTTGTCATTTTTAGATGATTCTAGTATAATTTTATTTGTGGCATATAATCTTACATGAAAAATCATAAGTGATTTTTATATTCCCATTTCATGAATTTATTCCAAGTAAATATATATATATATATATATATATGATTTCATAACCCTAATTTCAAGTGATGGATAATATGATTTAATTAATGTTTCGATGTAATTAAGATTTGTAAGATATTAAAAAGTTTTAGTATTTATATTTCTATCAAATATTTTTTTATAAGTATTCAACAATAAATAAGAATATATTAAATGATAAAATGTTGTGTAGAATCATTTTATCATGTTTTTCTCAGAATTTTTTTATTGCATGATGAAACTATTGCATTAATCGTTGTTATTTAATCAAAATTACGATTTAATCTATTTTCATATCCACTAACACATTTATCAGTGTATTAAATTGAATTTACTTCTATTAAGTATCTATTTCCATCAATAATGGATTATAAAATTACAAAATTATCATTTTAGATGACAAACCCCATCAATTAATTTTTATGTGTTTTGATCATTTTCACACGTGCAAAAAAAATTTACTAGTTCATGCATGTCGATGAGAATGTTTTTATCTAAATGTTAACTGACATATCATGATAATTCATAAAAAAAGAACTATATTATTCAAAGTGGTATGGGACACATTGAATAATATGAAATGAAAAATTAAATATTAAAATTGGTATGGTAGACTTTGAATATATGACCTTACTGAAAATATGAGGAATGTATTGGACTCAGTATATAATCGATTTGGGACCCGTTAATTCTATCCCACAAAGTTGGGGACTGCTTAATGAAAGCCACACCATGCATTGGTTGTTCTGATGAGATGAATCAAGTCATTTCATGAGGCCTTGACACAATCTAGGATTATAGATTCCCCTCATTATGTTTAGATTATTTAATTAATCTTGTGTGTATTCAATTGGAGAATATTCTTGGTCAAGATCATGTACTTATGTGTATTAGAAGAAGTTAATGCACATGTTAGGATGCTTATTTTTCACCCATCTCTTAAATATTAATACAATGTTGAGAGTTTACGAGTTTTTTTATGTGCATTTTATGTGATAAAATAATTGTTACTCTCTTTATACGCAACAGTGATCGTATACTATTTCGATGTGTAAATTTTTTACTTGAACCATTATTGATTCACTAACCTTTGTTTAATTAACTTCTGAGTAATATGCTACACACCATGAATTTTTTATAAGAATTCTTATTAATGAAATGTGTTTTATTGTAGCCCTGTTAATACTCTTTAAATGGTTCCATGGTAATTCATGGAAAACCATTTTGTTATGATTCATGTATTGATGTTTTCATTAAGTAATTTTTTTGTGAATATTTTTTAAGGGATGTTTTTAAAGGATTTTAATTTAAATATTATATTGTTAATCCCCCTTATTTGGAATTCTTAAGGATGAGTGTACCTATTTATGTTATAGACATCCAGTTCATACTGATGTTGCCCAGATTCATACACTTCTTACTTTTCACTCATGTAATATTAGATGTCCACATGTGTTTTATCCATGTAGACCATGTTTCATTTGGGCCAAAGAGATAGAAGTGTTTGGAATTTTTTTATGTATCCATTTAACCAGGAACTGGGGAAATCATCTATCGAGACTTGTGAAGGGACCTCATGGTTGATATCAGGAAGCATGTTCCAGTAATGTTGTAATAGGGAACAAATAAATATATAGCACCCTACGTTTCATGAACTATTTATTATATATAGAGTTTTATATTTTATGATTTGTTATTTAATATTATTCAACAAAATAACATCTCTCTTTTAATATGGTTATGCCTTACTGAGTAAAACATGTCTCTCAAAATTTTCATACTGAATGTGTGGGTTTACTAACAATCCTATTATCACATTCTACTGAATTACTAGACTACATAATCATCATGTCATGTTCTGAATACTTCGACCCTTCTGTGATCTGACGTCTCTATTGCAAACAACACTACCGAGCATCAATCATCCCAAATATACTCCATTCCTATAATGGAGAGTGATATGACTATAACTGTATTTCATATTACCAATTTTCAAAGTATTGGTAGATAATGAACTACCACAAAACTCTATTTATATGTTTCACCTTGTTCGATGACTACCTAGCTATGGGAATGTTTTGAGAAGCTGCATTGGAGTGTGACCTTCGAGCAGACTATCTGTTACAAGTCCTAAGTTTTAGTGTGTATATGATTCTCTACGACATCAAAACTCTCACCCATGATGTGGTCTGATAGATCAATAAAAAGTGAGTTCATTCAGAAATCTATGATCTTCACACCTGTCATGCCTCCCTCTTGAAACCCAAATGCTTTATGTATTGGGGTTATCCTAAATGCACATGGTGTTTAAGGGCCAAAGAGGCAGAACAAATATAAACAAATATGGGATTCCACCAAAGGATGACAATGGATCTTCCACAATGGTGAACTTTGTGATGTGACATCCAATGTAATGTCTAATTGTTATAATAGTGGAAGTGCTTGAATTCTTAAGAATTGGGATGGAGCAATTATTTGAAGGGGTAATGTGACACCCAGATCATATTTCATGTGTAATAAAAATATTTTATATGTTTACTTAATTTAATTTTCGTGTTATTCAAACAATGATTTCAAAATAAAAACAATGTATGTTTTATTCAATTGATCTCTAAAATGATTACATTGAAACAAGGCCAAAAGAGAACAACTATCCATTGAAACTAATGGAATCTGAGAAGTTCCATTAGGAGACCCTCTAACACCACAATGAGACCAAGTAGGTAGCCCTCATCCCTTGTATAGGCCGTAGTGAAGAATGTAATCGCTAGAAGAAGGTCACATGTACTAAGAATCAGAAGGATGTAAAGAACCATCATTGAAATCCACACCGACATAGAGGTATGAAATACCATAAACATGTATTTTTAAGGGTCTTCATGGCCATTGGAAATAGACATGACCATTTTTTGTTGACATTAGTGTAATAAGAGGACAATTGTTTTCTTTTTCAGACCGTCAGTGTTTTATTAAATGGATACATTAATAATTTAATCATTTTTAGATTGTTTTCATTAAAATAATAATTGAAAATTAATATGGTTTTATTATATGTAAAATTTTCTAAGTAAATATTTTGTCAAACTATTTACATATTATTTAAAATAACAATTTTTATTAAAAAAATTTATTCCTATTAACTTATTTTTTAAAAGAACATTTTAAATTATAATTATACTAATATATTAATATAGTTATATTTGGGTTTTATATTTAAAATATGATATATATATACGCTAGATTTTAATTATATGAAATTATTATAAAAAAATAATTCTATTATAAAATTATAATTTTCAATTGAGGTTATACATGCCATTGAACATTGTTATTTTAAAGTATTTTAATGGTATTATTTTTGAAAAGTGTACTTTTTTAGTTTATGTGGAAAATGAATATAATATATTATATGAATAATTTAATAATTAATAGATTTTAAATTTTGATTAGATTAATGTTTTATTACATTATTCACGTTTTTAAAGTTTCAAAATTAAAAATATTTTGTACAAATTATGATAATTATTATATTGATATTCAAGATAATAAATTTTAAAATTATTAATTAACTTTATTGCATTTTAATAATATAATATGAGTTTGTGACTTAGGTGAGGTTTCATTGTGGTTATGTATGGACGGATGTTGAGAATGATTTTGGTAGTCTATCACAAATAGGAAAAACTGAAGGAGGTTCATGAGGCTGAAATGGAGCTTTGTCCATGGGAGTTTGAGATTGATGGGAAGCCCAAGTGAGAGAAGAGCTAGGGAGGAAGTAGTGAGTCATGTTGGAATCTTCCGTCCATGTCAGAGGATTGTCGTGTTGCAGAGTCAAATCAAACTATGGCCATAAGCATGATCAATTGGGTATCAAATCTGATGTTTGGGGATCATCACTACTGGTGGGGGTCTGCTTCAGGTTTGGGTATTCAGCTCCAAGTAGTATTAATCTGATCAAGGAAAGGGTTTGGATTTGCCGCGAGATAGGTCATCTATTCTTGGTATTTGAATATTTGATAAGTAGGTTTGCTGTTTTCCATTTAGTATTTTTTCCGTTTTGGTTTTCAATCCATTTATATGGTTGTTTGTGTGTGAATTTTGGACATCCTACTTTAATTTATTAACATATATTCTTTGGGTTTTTTCGGTGGAAGTGCTTTTACTCAGTGACTCTATTGTTAGATTATCAATGTTTTGATTCAATTTTGATTTCAATTTGTCTTTACCATATTTTTATTAGTGTATGAACATATTGGTTTCATTGTAGACAAGATGTGTTTTGGTAGTGAGTTTCTACTTTTTGTTTGTTTCTAAATAGCTTTCTCTATAAGTTGTGTGATTTTGACTGTACGCACAATCAAGGTTTTGGATATAATATCCTAAATCAATTTTCTATTTCAAAGGAGAAAACCATTCTTGATGGGAAGAGTTGGTGGTTGAAGATTCTTCTATTCTCTGCAAAACCCAAGTATGGGATTTAATCAATATTTTAAAATTCATTTTATAAGGGATATTATTTGGTATTTATGTTGTGTTTTTTTGAGAATCTTCACCAAGGGTTATTATTACTAAATTTATGTTCTGTTATGAGAATCTGTTATATGGGATATATAGATTTTATTTATTTATGTTCATTTTAGTATTTTAGTTCCTCTTAAAACAATTGTTTAATATTTTAAGAACATTAATTTTATTTTGAAAATTTTATTTATATTAAAAACCACATCTTTAAATCGATATTATTTTTCAATATTATTTCTTATTTTATAAGAGGGTCTTCCCTAGTTATAATTAATTCACATGATGTTTTTCATATCAAAGTTCATATAAGCACTAATAATCACAGTAATCTCTCATAAATATTATAAACATTACTGAATTTTTATGGACAGTAATGTTATACTTTCAAAAATAATTACATATATTATCTCATATTACTATACCTGTAATTATTTCAATCTTATGTTTATTACACTTAATGACTTCAAATTTCATATCTATATATATATATGATATCTGTTAATATATAGTGTTAAAATAACAAATAATTTATTATGATATCACCCAAATTGATATTATTCAAGGAGGAATTTTTATTATTTTTAAACTATTCTCTTAGAATTTTATGTGTGGCATAAGATCTTGAATTCAAAATTATAAGTGGATGTTATATTATCATTACTTGAATTTGTTCAAAGTAAATATATATATATATATATATATATTTATAAAATTTCCAAATCCTAATTTCATGTGATGGATGATATGGTTTAATTATTATTATGATGAAATTAATAATTGTAGGATTTTAGTATGTTTTAATCATGAGTTTTCTAACCAATATGTGTTCATAAGTATTCAATAATACATAAAAATATATTAATGGATAAAAGGAAGTGTCGAATCATTTTATCATTTAATTCTCATGTAATGATTTATTGCATGATTAACCTACTGCAATAAGTGATTTTAGTTAATTTAAATTCTGATTTAATCTATTTTCATCTTCACTGACACATTTATCAGTGTATTAAATGAAATGTATTTCTATAATATATCGATTTACATGAATCAAGGATTTTAAAATTATGAAATTATCCTTTTATGTTAAAAACCACACCTATTAATTTATTATGTATTTTGATAATTATCACATGTGAAAAGAGTGTTTACTTGTTCATGCATGACATTGAGAAAATTGTTATATAAATTTTAACTAACATATCATGATAATTCATAAAAAAAGAAATAATTTATTCAAAATGGTATTGGACTATTTGAATAATATGAAATGAAAAATTAAATATTAAATTTTGTATGGAACACTTTTAATGTATGACCGTACTAGAAATATTATGAATGGATTTGGCTCAGAATATAATGGGTTAGGGACTGGTTAATGAAAGCCCTACAGGTTAGGTATTGTTTAATGTAATCCCTATAGGTGGGGGACCAGTTAATGAAATCCACATGATGCAAGGGTAGTTCTCATAAGACATATTATTTCATGGAAAGAGGCCTTGAATCAGTTTAGAATTATATATTTTCCTCATTATGTTTATATATCAAATTTACAAAGTTTGTATTCAACTAGAGAATATTCTAGGTTAAAAGCATGTACTTATGAGTATTAGAAAAAGTAGATGAGCATGGAATGATGTTTATTCAGTACCCATCTCTAGAACATTAATACAAATGATGGTAGTTTAATAGTTATATTATAATGTGCATTTTATTTGATAAATTATTTATGACTCCGTTTATAAAAAAACTTTGATCCTGAACTTTTTCCATGTGTAAATTCTGTAACTACACCCTTTATGATTAACTTAATATTATTTAACAAACTCTAGAGTAATATGCAGAACAACATGCATTTTTATAATCATTTTTATTATTGGAAAATGTTTTATCGTAGCCCTATTAATGCTCCATAAAATTTCCACTTGTAATTACATGAATAATCATATGTTATGCTTCATGTATTATAAGTTTTTTAATGACGTGTTTTTTGAATATTTTAAAGCGATGTTTTGAAATGTTTTTTTGAAATATTATATTGTAAAACCCCCTTACTGTGCATTTTAATGCTCAGCCTACATTTTTATATTTATTTTTAAAGGTTTAGTAGATTTTAGTTACACTGATTTATTGCTTCTTTGTGGAGTCCGTTCCATTCAATATTGAAGGATTGTAATATTTTTATCTTCTTTTCTAGAACATGAACTGAAATGATCATATGTACCTTACATGACGTGTAATTAATCATTATTACTTATTATAAAAAACTATTAGACACTATGTTAATTAACGCACTTGTTTAAGGGATCATAGGGTTAGTGCGTGATAGAACACACTTCCAATGAATGAACTTCATTATAGATATAATAAATTAAGAGTCATGATTGATGATATACCAATGTTGACATTTTTCATAAGGTATATACACTATAAGTTAATATCTATTAATTTTAATATTATTAATATGCCAACTATTTCAATGGATTTAATGAATATAGACTTTAATGATAGTATTGATCCGTTCGTGGTCATTAATGTGGATGATAATCATATATATTGAAATAGTAAGTAAAAATGAAGATCTATTGAGGATTACACTAATTTCTCTAAGAAAGGAGAATCATTATGAAAATTTCACAATGGTTGAACTTTGAATTCAACAAGATTCTTTATTGGGGCATATAATCTCGTGTGACAGAATATCTCTAGATCCTTCAAAGACATAGGAAATTTGGAAATGTCCTAGACCAACCATTGTGACTAAAATGTGTTATATTCTTCGGCCATCTTGATATTATTAATATTTTGTGAGAGATTTCTCATGATTATCTATTCCACTCACTAAGGTGTCTTAAAAACAAGTTAATTTTATATGGGTGATGGAATCTCAAGAGAATACGAAAGAGATGAATATAAGTCTAGTTAGTGAACTTTTTATCACACTACCCTATAGTAGAGAATATTTTGTGATCTATAGGGATACATTAATGAAAGGACTACTATTATTTCTAATGAAAATTGTGGCGATGATATCTTATTCTCATTTCCAATTGAAGCTCCATGAGAAAAATTACCCAAATCATGATTTGGGGTAACCTGTGTTAATTTATACATTAGTGGTATAGAGACATTATTTATATGGATAAAGGCATGGAATATATTCTGATCAAAATATATTGAAGAATATTTTCATTATAAATAGTCTTATAGGATCCAAAAAAGATGGTTATATATCAATAAAATTATTACATCACATTGCATTACCACAATGGGGAATTGAACAATGTGGCTGACTCTTTGAGACATAAGGATTATTCTCTCTTATCTATGAAGAGGGATAAAAATATAGAATATTTATGGATTTATAATGGATTGAACATGATATATTAATGGAATGAGAGAACACTTCTAAAACTAAATTAATTGTAAAAATATCTTTCAATGTGAATATTAAATAATAGTAAAAGGAAGATGAAAATTTAAAAAAAATAAGTGAGAAATGTTATAGAGTTCCACAGAAATTGTGATAAAATAATATTGTTTTAAAACCATGTATGTGTTCCTCACACGCCATTTTTGAAGGATTTGTTGGATGATGCTCACATTTATTCATTATCTATAATTCCGGAATGTAAGATGTTTTATAGAGACATGGAAGAATATTTATAGTGGGATGGAATTAATATATATATTTCATAGAATATTTCATTTACTTTGTTTTTTAGAATGCTAAAGATGCGAGACAAATTTATAAGGTGATTTTGGAACCACTATCAATTCATGAATGGAAATTAGAAAACATCACACTTAATTTTTCAATTGCACAACCCAAAACATCTAAAGACCATAATGATACAGGGGTTATAAATGACCACCTTATGAAGTCGACACACTTCATTACTATCATATAATAATTCTCTCCTAGTCATATAGCCACAGTTTATATCAAATAATTTTTTAGATTACATTGAATACAAATTTCTGTTATTTGTTATTGGGATCTGAGGATTTACTCGATGTTCTGTTGAAGTATTTAGTAGTCTACAGATATATTGTTAATGTTTATCACTACATACCATCCATAGAATGATGGTCCGTCTATGAGAAAATTTAATATCCTATTGGACATTTTGAATGATTTATCTATGTATTTCAATGGTGTTTGAGATCAGAACATTAATTTGGTATAATTTTCGAACAACAACAGCTTTTACACCAATAATGAAATGTACCTTTATGATACCATATACAGTAATAAGTGTATAACACCAATAAGTTGGAATGAATTTTGGAATATAAATCCATTGGGACTCAATCTTTATGAATAAATTATAGAGAATTTTATATCCATTCAATAACACATATAGAATCTAAACACAGACAAAAAGATTATTATCATTATCATAGGAAACATTAAGATTTCAAAGTGCATGAAAATGTGTTTTTATTAATATATACATTTAGTATAGTGATGATATTTTGAATGAAGTAAAATCAAAGACTTATTTATATTGTTTTTGTTGAGATCCTTGATCATATCAGGATGAAAACTTAATGATTGAAGATTCCACCAAATCTGTCACATGTTCATGATTTGTTCCATGAATCTCTCCTAAGGATGAACAAACCTAATCCTTCACATGTAATAAATTTAGAGTTCATACCGCTAGAGTGAGATCCATTTATGAAGAAAAGTGGGTAAAGACTATATAACATAGAGATAAATTTCAACAAAACAATATCGCTCTCCTAGTTATTTTTTTGTTGTGGAACCACCTATTTGAGGATGCTATGTAGGAAATGTGTATGTGAATAGGCATAGGTATCCACCTTTGTTTTAATACAAGGGATTTTGTGGATGAAATTCATTTCAAGGTGCATATAATGTAATGACCTTATATTTTTATAAAATATCACTCTCTAAATAATTATATTTCTTTGATAGCTTGCGTTGCATGCAACACTAAGATATAACTCACCATGGGACACCATTAAAATATTAATATTTTAACACGACCATTATAACCATGTTAATGAACTAGATAGAATGAATATGAATATCAATTTTATAAAATATATTCATATTTATAATAAATACAGTTTTATTTATTAATTATTATGATATTAACATTCCTCTAAGTAAATTTATTTTAATTTTGAAAATAATGTATTCTTACAAATATGTTTTTAATGATTGGTATGAGAAAATTAATATAATTAATATAAACTCTTTTAGAAAATTTATTTTAAAAAACTAACTTAATTTTTTAATTAAACATATCAAAATTGTCTTAGGATGTGTTTTTGAGAATTTTCTATAAGAATTTAATTTTTATGGAATAACAAAAAATACTAATTTACATTGAAGATTATATTGTATTTTAAAAAAAATTACATATTAAAATTATATTTTGATTTATTTTTAAAACTTAATTTGTGAATTTTAATATAATTTTTCCCTTTTAAATGATACTTATACATGATTTTATTAGAAATATAATTTAGACATTAAAAATAAATTTTTTGAAAAAAATTGTTATTGGGTTTTTTTGTTAGGTAAATTTTTAAAAAAAACTTCATCCAAATATTTTTTTCCAATTTTGAATGATGGATCCTATTTTTTGTATTAGGGTGATAAAATTTAGAAAATAGATACCTTTTATTTTTTCACAATAACAATAGTAACATTAGTTAATTTTGTTATCACAATTAATGTCTAATAACGATATAAAGGGTGAACATAATGGGATATTGATTATGAAATGATTGCAACACATTGAAGTGATTATTTGATGATTAATTTATGATAATAATTATTCATGTGTCTAATTTTTTGACTCTTTGTGATACATGTATGACATTGAGAA
Source organism: Viscum album (assembly GCA_963277665.1). Taxonomy (NCBI): domain Eukaryota; kingdom Viridiplantae; phylum Streptophyta; class Magnoliopsida; order Santalales; family Viscaceae; genus Viscum; species Viscum album. The sequence goes on from OY728132.1 coordinate 415,094,288, forward strand.
CCTTTTGGCATTTTATTTAATGACATGTTGATGATGTCACACTATTGATTTCTATAAGTATAACATTTTTAGTATGTGGTTTTCAAAAATAAATGTTAAAAATTAAATTTTATTTTAAATCAAATATATTTTAAATCATCATGGTAATTTATTTTTATGATTTAGTAAAAAAATAATTATATTAAATGATTATTGATTGAGGATGTAATGATTATTAAATTATTTAGTAAATAAAAAAAATTAAATTAAAAATTTTAAAATATATATAATTTGATATATCTATGGTAATAATAAATTCTTTATATCACAATGAAAAATAATAGAATAATATTTATGTATTATATTTGTTTTCTTAATGTTATTAAAGTAATGTTAATGTGTAGAATAAAATTTATAAATAATGAAATTTTATGAGAATGATATATTATTAAATTAAATAGATTCATAAAAAATGTAATAAGTGAAAGGGGTTAATATATGGTTGTAAATATATTAATCTATTTCTTTTGATTCTATTTCAAAGTATCTAGATCAAGAATACTCTAAAAATATTTTAATCTTCTTATAAATTCCAATAGCCCCCTCACCTCCATTATACAAGGAATTATACTCTACCACTATATTTCACAACACTAATACTTCTTATATTTACAATTCAATACCAAATTCTATTATCCACGTACATAAAAAATTATACATGATCTTTTCGTCCCAAAATACAAAACATAGAGCCCCTTAGAGAAGATCAAACAGAGTGTTTGGGAAAAAGATTCATATGGTCAAACAGATCACATTCATTTTATATACTTATTTTATTAATTTAAATCTATTTTTTCTATCATAAAATAATTACATCAATTACTGAAAAATTATTAAATTTTATAATGATTGTGGAAACACCATTATGCACACTCTTCCCCATCAAACGAGAATTGAAGTGTTACTCATGAGTAAGTATGACATACCATATCCACATAACGCTACAATTAATTTTCCCTCACCATAATATAAAGAAGGATTTTTTGTTTATATATTAATTTTAAGAAGTAATTATACGTATTTATTTATAATACCATTTTAACTTTCTTAGGATATAATAGTTTTGGAATTGATAAGGTCGTTCGGGCGTACGTCTGAACTACCATATCCAGGATGTGCTTTTTTTTGTTTTTTCATTTATATTTCACATGAATTCTAATAAGGATGATTTTGAACAATATATGTGATAATATATATATAAATATGTTTATGTTTATGGAAATATTATTTTATTATTTATCATTATTTTTATCCGTTAGTCAAAAAATGAAAACAATGTATGTGCAAACAGATTGCCTTCTGCCTCCATGAATGATGAATCTAATTCTCTATCAATAATCATTATGAAGGATTATAAATAATTATATAATTAATATATATTATGTTAATAATATGAATAACTCTTTGAATATTATGGTTCAATTATTAATGTATAATGTTTAGGACTGCTAAACTAAAACGTGCTTGGATAACAAAGTAGTTATCACCCCGAGAAATGATTTTAACCAAAACATTATTAATAAAAATATAATTAGACGTTATAAATTAGTAAAACATAATATTATATATATATGTTTTATTTAATAAATGTACAAAAAATTCATTATTAATATAAAAGTGGGATGAACATTAAAGAGGAAATTTAAGACTTTAGGTTAGGGATTTTGATATAACATTTATTTTTATGGAACATGTTAATTATTAAATACATGTTTCTTATATGTTTTTTATAAAAAACCCATGAATTTATTTTAGTATCCTTATCATAAAAATTATGGGATATAAATTTCAACCATATTTTCATTATTTCATTAATCGTATGATTCAAATGATACCAAAGAGGAATGGGTTTGTTTCACAACCTCATTATTATTCGTGATTATTTAAGTTTGAGTCTCCATTGGGGAAAATATTTATTTAATATAATTTTTTCTAATAGAATAATAATAAGGATTTTTATTATTCTCTAATAAATATATGAAATAGTTTTTCGCCATATTTTTTTAAAGGAAAATATTTTTCATTTTCTAAATGACATTATTTGTGACATTTGAAACAAAAATATTGAAGGAATTTTTTTACTTATACCGCATGATCCGATTTATTTATCAATAATACTGATAAATTATTTTAATCTCCATTTATATTTTTACAAGTTTATTTTCAGTGATTTGTTGTTCATTTATTATTGAATTTCTTTTTAAAAAGATTTTTGATTATAAAATTAGAAATTTATTTTCCTCAATATTTATTCCATATGATCTTTCAAATTAATTTCCAATATATGATGAAAATATATGATTTTACATATTCATGACTGGGGATATTTTCAAATAATACCTTCTTTATTATTTACCTGGATGGGTTTTTCTAAATTAAATTATGAAATATTAATGAATCCCATTTCATTTTTATGTGTTATGTTAGGATGAATTATTTATGAAACCCATTTCATTTCATGGGTTATGATATGATTAATGATTTATATTATTAAGACATAGATTACTATAGTTTTAATTAAGTGAATGAAGAGACATATACATTATTTCAATGAATTGGGTAATGACATGTATCTCATGAGATAGACATTACAAGAACCATGAGTGGACTCTGATCAGTAAGGTTACTTTCCTATTATGATATTTTTGGGAGTGAAACTTGAATAGTGTGATGGCTTGGGGAGTGAAGACATTCCACTATGATAGTATTCGATAAGGGCCTTGAATAATAAGGATATTAATTTATATGTCTATGTGTATGTCACGATTTCAGGTTTTATGCTAATGTTATTCTCTATTGGATCATGTACCAATATGAATCATGTCGTATAAACTACAAAATTTTATTCCACTACTCATGATTATGATATTTGAAATGAATGATATTATTTTAAAATGTTAAGATGGGGTTTATCTTCCCCTATTATCATGATATGATTGATATATCCACTGTTTAACCTTACCAAGCATTTGAACTCACCTATTTAATATGATTCATTCTAAAGGATAAGGAGAAAGGTATTATGTATGACATTTCATAAATGGTTTTAGTTATAATGGAATAAGAGGGTGATTATGTAGATATTTTATGAATATGTTTGTAGTGTTTACATGATTCAAAATACACTAATGCTATATGTTAATGGTGTTGTTTTGTTATGTTATTTAATGAATATTGATATATTTATATGAAATCTTTATTTATGAACAGATTGAACTATTATAATATTAGTATGTAAATCCCGTGAACAATTATCAAAAATTATGTTTATAATTTTATGTGATAAAAACCACTAGATTTATGAGAATATTTTTCTCCCTATGTCATTGGTGAATGGATAAATTACATTATGAAATTTTTATTGAGATCTAATTCACTGGGAAATGGAATGTTATATTGGAAATAAATAGTTTAAAATGACAATAATATTAGTCGTGGATACTAATAAATAATTCTAAACCTAGGATTGAAATTTAATTGATGAATTGAAAATAATATAAGAATTTTTTAAATAATTTTTTTTACTATATATTATAATATAGAAGAAATTTCATGGACTCATATAAGGAAAGATAAATCAATTGTTCTATGTGAGTTAAAAAAACAAGGATTTTATGGTATGTATTTATCTTTTTCATTGTATCTAAAATAATTTTTCCTAACTTATTAAGTGGCCTAAAAGTATGTATTGAAAATTATTTATCGATTTTAGATATTAATATATATATAATAAAATAATATAATTTTTCATTATGTTGGAGATGAGAAACTACAAATTAAAATGGTCTCATGGGAATAAACATATAAATATAAGAATAAATAATTACTATTGAGGATTAACAAAAAACCTCATAGTTGGAATTAGATTCAAGTATAGACATGTCAAATGTTTGGGATGATGTAACATGAAAAAAATTAGAATAGAATAAGGAAATATTTCATGAATATAAATTAATTTCATATTTCCCAATAATATAAATGTGACATTATGAATCAAATCCATTTGATGGGTGCAGGGAAGGTTATGCTAAATCCCCACCCTCCTTCAATGGCCTGAAGGCCTTCACTTTTTATTGTTTTTTGATAATCCTCCTTTCATCGGGTGAGGTGGAACATTTACAAGGCCCGTAGTTGTATTTATTACATAGCCCATAGGCCTTAGAGGAATTTATTTCATGTACGCTTCAAACATTAAATACAACCCATACTACCTACTTGGAACTACTCCTCCCCATCATCTTCATCGTGAGATAAGCTCTCCAACATCGCATAGCTATTAGGCTTGGAATTCACGTGCATGAACAGGCTTGTCCCGATGGAAGGTTCCATACCCTCTCATTCTTTCAATCAGTTTAGCATATGTTCTGGTGAAACCTCCTTGCTAATCCTCCTTGTAGAGCTTGTTCCTCGTAGGTTGTATGGTTTGCATCTGCACATAAGGTGTCCCAAAGGCTTTGAGGTGGCCTGAAGGCCTTACTGACCTGAAGGATTGGGTGTCCTAAAGGCCTTAACGGACACAGGGACCAAATCGGTGGCTCGAAGGCCCAAACAAGGGCATATTGTCGCCTGCTATAGTGCCAAACTGTACCAGCTACAATTCCTGCTACAGTCCTTCTATAGTCCTGCTACAGTATCTGATAGAGTTCTGCTACAGTACTGCTACCCTAATCTGGAAATGATGTCTCCAAATTTATTTGATCTTGGGTCTCCTGGATGCACTTACGGAGTCCTTACTAACTAGGCTAAGGCTCGTTTGCTAAATCCCCACCTCATGCTTCAATGTTACATCATCTTGGATCAAGGTAACTATCCAAATAATTTCATCAAGAAATGGATTATAGAGGATAACTGATTATCATAACCTCCAAATCCATAAGGACAAGGGGGAGATTATAAAATCACATTACTTGCAGTGATTCCTCAAAATTAAGTGCTTATATATAGACTTGTTATCCATTCAGGAGTAACAAATTTCTTATCTGAATTTTATTAATGATTTTTTATGGAACATGTGTTCATGAAATATTAAAACACCACCTCATGAGATAGTGGTATATCTATCAATGAGAAATTAAATTGATGAATCTTTAAATATCAAGTATACGATATGAATATTTATGGTAAAACACCTAGAATGTCTAGTTATTCCTATTTTCAATGAATTTTATGGTATATTAGTCGTGGAATTTTATTCTTTTATAAAAAATATAATCTTTATGGAGTGGTAAATCACTTTCTATATCCCAATACATAAAAAATTATATAAATTTGAAGTGATTATTCTAAATATCTTTTATAAACTCCTTATCTTCTATGTTTATTGTTACATTATGAGCCAACATATCTCTCTCAAATGATTGGGACAAAGGAAATGATATTGCATTAATACAAATCAAAATCTAGGGAATATATTTTTGTATTTCCCAATGAAATTCTTATAATTCATATTTTTTGATATGATGAATTATCTATAAAATAAGTACAAAATATCATACTATATCAAAGAGTCTATATATAATGACCCACATTGAACATGAAAAGTTGTGGAAGCATTTACATCAAAACATGGAGAAGAGATTCTAATTCCATAGTACTTCTCCATATGGTTCCCTAAACAACTTTTTTAAAAATATGGATGGGTAAATATGTCTCAATATGATAATTATAACCTTTAGAAAACAATATAATTAATAAGTATCAACAATTATTTATTGATGACTTGTTTTATCAACTACATGGGGATTGATGTTTCTCTATGGTGAATAATTGATTTGGATATAATCAATTAAAGGTCACATATTTGGATATTCAAAAGAATAAATTCCATATAATATATAGATACTATTTTTCACAATGATGACATTTGGACACACTAATAGTCAAACAATCTTAATGGAAATTTTGAATATAGTCATTTGAAATTTCCTTCATAACTATTCTAGTAACATTTGTTGAGGATATTATCAGATATTCTAAATGGAATTAATGTCATTTTTATAATTTAATAATTTTTTATATACATTTTGAAATGAGAATTTACATTGATATTATTGTAAATAAGACTTTATGATGGAGAAATTGAAATTATTGGCGCATGATATCACAAGTAAAGGGATATATGTTTACCATTCAATGAATAATGAATGTGAAAAATGGAAAAGATGAATTTAAATGAAAGATATTTTTAGTTTCATTTTATTAGAAGAGAATTATAAATATTTTTTAAAAATATCTCAAAATTTTCAAACCCAACTACCATGGTCACATGAGGAGTAATGGTTTATTATGTAGAAGAATTTTAATTGATCATTATGTAGAAAAATAAATGTAAAGTTGCTACATTAGAACTCAAACTACCCTAATGAAATAAAGGATTCATGAATTATTACCATTATAAATTGAAATTAAATATTATTTCCCATGAAAATTATATTGTGATTTCCAATTATATTAGAAATTTTAATTTACTAATGATAAAGTGTCAGAAACCTGCTATGATTTTAGAAGCGGTAATATTTTTTAAGAATATTTTGAGGCAATATTTCTCTTTTGAAAAGTAATCAATATAAGATAATAAAAAATGATAAAGAATCTTATCACCAAGAAAGAACTAGAAATTTTTAAAATAATAGGGTTATATATTTTTAAAATATAATGCACCCCAATCCATTACCATATTAGTAAAAACAATGTTTAGATGCATTAAATAGAATATATCATAAAATAGTATTCCTAATGATCTTTTAATTAGATTTAATATTATTATAAATAAAGAGATTGACATGGGAATAATTAAAGGATTCCTGATATCCTACATTACTCAAAAGATTTTATACACATCATTGTTAAATAATATTGACATGGGATGAAGAAATAACTAGGTGATATAAAATAATATGAATGTAGTACATATGGAGAAAACCTAATATTTTAAAATTGTTAAATATGGAGTTCTTATATTTTACACATGATTATGTATATAATTTAATACTGGGATCAAAAAAGGATATATTTGATGATTATCATTGGTTAACATTTTTTATCCACCCTGGAAATACAACGATGTGTATACATATTAATATTCACTTAAGTTTATTAATATGATGAAATATATTGCTTAATAAACATCAATGTGGTCATTTTACCAAAAAGATAAGGATTATTTATTAAATTACAATGGTATGATGCCACAATTACATATAATAACATGGAAATGATATAACTCTATGTATATTATTATAATTGTTTATTGAAGTTATCTTATGGAAATAATTCTATATGGGGGGTATTTTATTATATTACAAAGAAAAATTACTTCATCCCTAGACATGATGATTTATCACTTTATTAAAATTCCATGATATGTAATAAATAACCCATTGAGATGTGTAGAACACCATAATTAATTCTATAAGATTAATATTTGAGTAACACATAAATGTTTGGGATCATATTTTTGATAGAATGAATCATAAAAATGAACACTAGTGTACTATATCATCCAGATAAAAATTGAATACCAAAATTAATAATTAAATTTGTGGAGGATATGATTTTATATTTTTATATAGGCTTTAACGGAGGTTATAATAAACACATTCCTACAATAGAATTATCATTCAATAATAGCATGCACCCAACTATTAAAATGGCCAAATTTGACGATCTTTATGGGAAGAAATATGGATAAAAAATATGTCATAACCCCCTCCCCACAATGTGTACCCCTATTGGGTTGGAAATGTTAGAAGGGATGTAATGACCCCGAGTCCCGCCTCCAGTATGTCCCGAGTTGGAGACCTGCACTGAGGGTATAGTAACACACAAAATGGGAGGCATTTCCCTATATGAGAACACATGCAGAAGAGAGAGATATGATAGACTCTGATTTACTCCATCTCAGACTGAAATTTTAACAAAAACCCAATTACACATATGAAATTGTCTTCAAAAGTACTACGTGTTGAAGGAGAGATTGTAAAGTACCGAAAATAATGTAAATACAATAACAACCACCAGCCCGAACAACTCCTGCAACCCTAAGCTAGTAGAAACTAGATTGATCTACAACCTTCTCCAAGTGACCTGAAAAAAAAGTTTATATATATAGGGTGAGTATAATAGTATACTCAGTAGGATCCTCCCCAAATCCTCTCGTGCAAAAGTAAGGAAAGTATGCTAAAGCACAGTGAACAAAAAGCGAATCTAACTTGTCACCTAAATAGGTTTACTAAGTTCCCATCATCACCATGGATGATCTCACTAAATAACATATACGTGAATATATCATATAAAAAATAATATCAATGGTACCCTGCTACTACTTCCCAACTGGTTTGCCGCTTTTCCTCAACGCCGCACATCCTGATATTCTCTCCCCCAAAAGGCTTTACCGCAGACACCTAGGCAAAGCACCAAATCATTCATCTCATGCAACAAAACCACCACGTCCATGTACGAAAAGTAAGTAGGTAGTTTCTAGGAGGAACCACAGCCCACATAATGTGTATCATACATCAGGTATTATACCACAAGCCATTACAGCCCATACACTGATTAAGGATCCTCAAGCCATCACAGCCTATAGAGATTACACCTATAGTAGTCCAGAGAAAACTATATCCAGAATATATGTGTGTGAATATCCACAAGCCATTACAGCCCTCTACACACAAATATGGGAAAAACTAACCAATGTTCCTGCCAGCAACAGTAACTACCAAGAGAGGAGATTGGGGCCAAGGGTGTAGTCAGCCATCCATCCTCCCACCGGAATGTTGGGGAAAACACCCCTAGGTCTTAGAATCCCCAGGGTGTAAGTTTCCCTTACTGAAAGGGTGGAGTAGCATATAGGAAAGCAAAAAAGTTCAGAATATTCTATAACTAACAACCAGACTATGGGAATAACCTATTCTTGGACACTACTGCAGCTAACGTCTCTCAAACTCCAGGCTGCAACTTCTTATACTACATATACTATAAGAAAACAACCATTTTAAGATATTTATTGGATTACTTCATTTCGTTTTTATTAGTTTCACTTTTGGTTAATTAATTCTTAAAACGTTAATTAACAATGAACAGATCCACATTAAATTTCATTAGCATCACACCCATAGTCAACTGTAAAAAAATTACAACCTCATCATTATGTTCCAGAAACTCCATCTACATGGGTTAACACCATTTATTCAATTATTCATTATTGAATTAATTTTCCACACACACATGAATTCTAGATAAAAATTCTATGCAACTAAACACATGGGGGATAATCCCGATGATTAGATGTACTACCCGTCGAGTCTTTCCCGCTTATTGGAAGAGAATATACCGATATTTCCTTGAGAAGATAAACATGGAAATCACGTGGCATACTCCAAGTGTCTTCACCTCTTTTGAAATAATGGTATGTAAGACCTGCTACCTTGAGCAGTGGGGGAATGTAATCTCGATAAACAAGTAATCAAAAAATCAGCAAGCATTTGACAATCACATCTGTCCAATTCTATCATACCTTGAGTCTTTCCTGACACCCACATACATAAAACGATGCATCTTTCCACTCTAGGATTCATTTTGTGGACACAACCAAAATCCCTTATGCCCCCACATATCACAACATCCATTCGGGATCACATCACAGCACAAGAAGATGGAAAACAAACACCACATTAATTGGGCTCTTGGACCTTTAATAATCAAGAGGGTATCTCAGAACACCTTAAGGAAATATCAAATAATCATTTCTTTAATCTATATTGAATTAACAGATTTTTTATTCATAGGTTCAAATGTCAGGAAACCTAATTATTAAGTTATCACAAATAATTAAACACGATTCCTGGGCCAATTTAATTAAGTTTAAATTACAATTAGAACTAGAGTCGTTTACATTAATCTTTATCTTTATCCAACCAATTATTAATTAATCCCAATTTACGTTCTTTACCAATTTCCATCATGAAATAAAAGATAATCAATGAAATCATAGATATCACACTATCTAGGAAAACATGAGGTAATAACATACGATCAATATCAATTTAATTATCCGTCAAAAATATTTATTATGTGAATTCCATTGTCATACAATGGGATTAAAAATGCTAAAAATATAGTTTCACATAAAAGAAAAGAGAAGTAATGAATCCCCTACCTCAAATAGTTTCTCACATTCTTTATCCACACAACGGGTCACGATCCTGCTCTCGTGACAACTACATCCACCCGAGGATGCCACGGTACGACCGAACCAACCAAAACCCAAGAAAAACACCATTAAAAGCATGGATATTACATGAAATAATATTTAAAGGAGAAACATGATAATATTATCCCTAAAGAAATGATGATAAAACTTACCTTATATCGAAGATTGGTCGATACAGCTTGGTTACATCAAAATAGAGTGTAACCAATCTGAGGAGTAATTTTTGATTGTGTTACAATTATGGGAAGTATTGAAATGTTATAGAGTCTCATAGCTGAGAGAAAGTAGGATGAAAAAAAGAGGATGAGATATTTTACATTTTAAAGATTTAAAGGGGAGACAGTTTAAGATACGCTTAATTCTCAATTAAAAGAGGATGGCATTAACCAATGCAGTTTGACCAAGTAAAAACATCCCGATCCATATGAATAATTAATATAGGATATATAGCCTTTGAATCATCTTTAATAGTCCTCAAAATAAGGCTTTAAATGTATTTTATGTCAAAGGAAACATCAAAGGGGAAAAGCTACCGGAAGCTGGAAACACTATTCACCAAACTCAAAATTTGGAAAAGGAAATAGAAGCTTCTCTTAGAACATCAATGGTATAGAAATAGTGTTCATTGAACCTCACCGATAGAACAGTGTCCACTAAACCTCACTGATAGAACACAGTTCACTGAACCTCACTGATAGAACATTGTTCACTGAATCCCACCGATAAACATTGTTCACTAATCCTCAATAATTGAAAATTTTTCACTAAACCTCACCGATAGAACTATGTTCACTAAACCTCACCGATAGAACACTGTTCACTGAACCTCACCCATAGAACACTGTTGACTGAACCTCACCGATAGAACACTATTCCCTGAACCTCACCGATAGAACACTTATCACTGAACCTCACCGATAGAACATTGTTCACTGAACCTCACCGATAGAACACTGTTCAGTAAACCTCACCTATAGAACACTGTTCACTAAACCTCACCGATAGAAGATTGTTCCCTGAACCTCAACAATATAACATTGTTCACTAAACCTCACCGATAGATCACTGTTCACTGAACCTCACAGATAGAACACTGTTAACAGAACCTCACCGATATAACACTGTTCACTGGACCTCACCGATAGAACAGTATTCACAGAATTGGACGATTTGAAAATTCTTGGGGATAAGTCACCTTGACCTCCCAGAACACCTCAAACCCCGTATTTTCACAATGTGATGGACCGGAGAGGTCTGGGCCATTACATCAGATACCTCTGAAAAAATTCTCATCCTCAATAATTCATAACCCACCTAAAGAGAAAAAAAAGAAATGGGGACTGAACAACCACCCATCGAGAAACCTATCAAAAGAGATAAAGCCACAAAAGAAACAAAAAAATACATAAACAAAACATGAAAGGTTTCACCACAATGGGAACATCATTACATGAAAAGAGTTAAACAAAAAATAAATCTGGGTACTGAGCGCGTATCTATGACTCATTTACCCATGCACTCTCTTCCATGCCACCATGTCGTCACAAGGCACAATCCAAGGAAATAGATCTCCCACACAACACCTTCACCTTGCGGTTTTGGATCTCCACAGGTCAATCCTTAAAGATCACATCATCATCAACATTAATATCTCTCCAATGGATTATGTCAGAGTCATCATGATGATAACGACAGAGCTGTGATACATGGAAAACATCATGTATCCAACCCATCTTTGGGTGAAGTGATACTCGATACACCATATCTCCAACCCGACCTACCACCGCGAAAGGACCAACAAATCGGGGAGAATGTTTACTTCCATGACTAAACCATCGCATCCCACGACCGGGAGTCACCTTCAGAAACACATAATCCCCAACATTAAACTCTAAGTGTCACCTTCTTTGATATGCATATGATTTCTGACAATCTAGCGCTGTATTCATCCTCTCACGAATCACCAAGACCATATCTGTTGTATTCTGCACTAGTTCCAGTCCGAGAATTGCAGATTTTCCGACCCTAGTCCAGCACAATGGAGAACAGAAAGGTCGACCAAATAAGGCTTCAAACGGTTCCATACTAATGGATGAATGAAAACTATTATTGTAAGAGGACTCCACCAATGTTAATTTCCTCATCTAGGAACCTCCTAAATCAAGAACACAAGAATGTAACATGTCTCCAACAGTCTGGGTGGTTCGCTCCGTCTGACCATCCTTTTGAGGATGAAAAGCAGTGATAAGGAATAGTTGAGTACCAAAAGCATGTTGGAGACCTATCCACACCCTGGAGGTAAAATGAGGATTATGATCAGAAATTATAGTCCCAGGGACTCAATTAAGTCTCACCACCTCCTCTAGATACTACCTCGAAAAAACATGCACTGATCTTGACTCCTTGATTGCTATAAGTGGGATGATTTTGTTAAACGATCCACTACCACCCAAATAGAATCATTTCCTCCCAGAGCATGAGGTAAACCATTAACAAAGTCCATTGAGATGTCCTCCCACTTCCACCAAGGAATATTTAATGGCTAAATAAGACCACTAGGAATGCGTTGTTCGACCTTCACCTTCTGCCAGACCAAACATCGAGACACAAACTCTGCAATTGTACACTTCATCCCATACCACCAAAACTAGCTCCTCAAGGCTCTGTACATATTTGAAACTCTAGGATGAACCGCTAAAGGAAAACTATGAAACCCATTGAGAACCATCTCACACATCTTAAATGGAACAAAAAACCTACTGTGATAACGCACCTGTTGTTGTTCATCCTCTGACCAACCATCTGGGGCTCACCACAAACAAATCAGTTTCTCCAAAACTCCACCTCTAGATCTCCCAAATGAGACTCTTGCACCTTATGCATCAGGTGTGACTGTACCGTCATCTTAAAAAGACATCCTCTTCACCCATCTTCTCCAATATCAAGATGTAATGCTGGCAGTTCTTCCATTACTCTGCAAGAATCACCGGATTCACGCACAGCATCACTACGCGACATTCGACTCAGCGCATCAGCTACAATATTCTCGCTTCCCAGTGTATAAGATATTTCAAATTCGTGTTCCTAAAAGAGATCCATCCACTGATTCTTTCATAAGTTCAAGTCATGTTGGGAGAAGACATACCTGAAACTCTAATGATATGTGGAAACCATAATGCGCTCACAGATGACGTAATGTCTCCACAACATCAGAGAAAACACCACGAATACCAAATCAAGATCATGGGTGGAATAGTTTCATTAATGGGGATGAAACTACTGAGACCCATAAGAAACAACTGACCTCTGCTGCATGAGAACAAAGCCTAACCCCAGACGTGATGCGTCACAGAAAACATCAAACTGAACTCCCACAGCTAGAAGACAATGGACTGGAGCACTTAATAACATCTCTTTTAGATACTTGAAATATTCCTAGCACAGATTAGTCCATATTAATGCCTTATACTTTCAGGTCAAATATGTTTGAAGAGTCGCAACTCGTGAGAAATTGGCTACAAACCTCCTTTAGTAGCCTGTGAGATCAAGGAATCTTCGCACCTCTGAAACTGTCTGGGGGGATTTGCATTACACAACTATTTCCATCACTGATGGATCCACAACTACTCCATTTTTGGACACAACATGCCCCATGAAAATGACATCTCGAGCCCAAAACTCACACTTAGAAAACTTCCCAAACATCTGATGTTGACGAAGAACTCTCAAAATGGCTTGTAGATGCTCTGTATTATCCTATTCAGTTGTGGAGTAAATAAGGATATCATCGATGAAAATTTCCACGGACATGTCCAGGAACTCACAAAACACAACATTCATCAATCCCATGAATACAGCTAGAGAAATCATCACACCAAATGGCATTATAACTAACTCATAATTTCCATGATGACAACAGAAATTAGTCTATGGGATATCCTCATAATTGACACGCATCTGATGATATCCTCAATGCAAGTTGATCATTGAGAACCAACATGCACCATTCAGTTGATTGAATAAGTCATCAACCCAAGTAAAAGGATAACGAATCTTTATTGTCACATTGTTTAAGAGATGATAATCAACAGAAAATTCAAAAACTACCTTCAGCCTTATTCACGAACAAAAATGGTCCACCCCACGGTGAAACACTTGGCCCAACAAAACCACACTATAACAGACCATAAAGCTATATACATAGCTCTCTTAACTCATTAGGTTCCATCCTATATGGAGACATAGAAATAAGAGATGCTCCTTGCTGTAGATCATTACCAAAATCGATCTCTTATCGTGGGGGTAATGCTATAACCACTATTGGAAAGACATCAGGATACACTTCTACCACCCTAGGAATCGTCAACTTCTAAACCTCTGAAGAGCTCTGCATCATCATAGCCATCATGGATGATAAGGATGGAATGTGCCGATGACACATCCGAGGATCTATCTCACTAACAAACACCACTTCCTCTCCATCTGTATCTATGAAAATGACCTTCTTCCTGAAGTAATCCACGATAGCCTACATTGAATACAACCAATCCATCCCAAGAATGACATCATATGGTTGTATTTGTAAACATTGGAAATCTCTCCAAGAGTAGTGTTTCCACAACACTAGGTCACAGTGTCTACATAATTTAAACAAGTCATCTCGACCTCTAACTAGAGTAGTCAAAGCCAAGGGCACTCGAAGTCTCTCTACCTCAAGTCCCAAAGCATGGAAAAGGTTGGGTGGTATGACCGATTGTGTCACTCCTGAATCAAACAAGGAATACAACAAGATACAAAACAAGAAAAGGGTACCATGAACGACGTTTGGCTCCCCTGGAGCTGACAACACTAGAGTATGAAGTTAACCACGACTTCCTACATGACCTCTCTGGCCCTGATGATGACCACCACCACGGTTGTGCTCTGATCTATGAGGACAGGGAGCATCATGTGGGAAATACTCTACCTGCCCCATCTACCCTCTACTGATCTAATGTTGGTGAAACCTACTGTTGTTGCCTCGGCTGGAACTGCCTTAATGGAGCAACCTTGAGCATAGCGCCTGGTGCACGATGACCACTCTAAATGGTCAGGAAATACCTCTGTTGATGACCGTGAAAAACAAAAGAAAAACATGCACATGATCCCATGACATATGACTAAGAGTTGCTGCCTATGGAGAAAGGACATGTGAAGGTATGAGACCTACCCTGGATAAAAGAAAACTCTTCCACCCTGAAAACTAAAAACCCCGGAACACATCTCTGCTTCAGGAGAAATCATGTAGATTCCCCTCTTGTGATTATCCGGTCTAGTCCAACGTCCTGTCGACAACCTCTTCCATCTCCAGTACCTCAAGATATGTTTTCAACCTTAAATGGAGTAACTTAGTGTTGGATCTCTGGACGCAAAGACTCCTAGAAATGTCTCTTTCTAGCCTCCTAATCTGGAAACAGGTCCGCAACATATCGTAAAAGGTTCCTAAAATGGATCCTAAACTCCCAAACACTGGAGCTCCCCTATCGAAGGTAAGAATCTCTAGTCGACTGGATGCCTTCACAGTTTAAGAAAGAAACTTGACTCTGATCCTATCTCAGAACTAGTCACATGAGATAGCTGACTCCTCACGATCCCTGAGAAATAAGAACCACCACTTCCTCGTTGTTCCACGAATCATTTTCACAACCAAGGACACTCAGTGCTCCCTTCTACCATGAATTGAACTGAAGCCAATCCCGACCTCCTCTAACCATCTCCCATTACTGCATCTGAAACAGAGCCCTCGTACTTCTTCAAACTCTGGTGATGAAATTCTCAGAGTGTCTTCCTCCAAGTTTCATCATCGTCAACCTATACCCTACGGCGATCTGCTAGAACAACCTGATGGACATTTTCTATGAAAACCTGACAAGGACGTCGACCTAGAGCTATACCTGTAAAATAAAAAACTATTAGAGTTCCTAAACCTAGAATATAGAAGACTCAACATTAATTAATTAATTTTTTTCTTTCATTTATTTTAGGTTATCTTATCCCAAGTTCTACACATTAAAGAATAGGAACAAATAAGAATGATGCATGATCTTTTCCTAGGTCCTTACCCTGCAACTATTATCACCTTTCTTAGTAGCCATTATAAACAAAATGGTATGTACATCAGATCATAGGGGGCCCTAAATTCCAATGTCCTAGTCGGTCTCCATTGTTTACCTAACTTTCTAAACATTAATCACATTGATTCCCAAACAACCCATGTAGCCTCAACTGTGCCTAACTCCAAAATCCATCCTATCCCTCAACCAGACCTCTGATACCACTCTGTCATGACCCCCTCCCCACAAATTGTACCCCTCATGGGCCCGTAATGTGATAAGGGAGATAATGAACCCCTGAGTCCCACCTCTAGAAGGCCTCGGGGTGGCGACTTGCACCGAGTGTATAGTAACACACAAAATGGGAGGCATTACCCTCTAAGAGAACACATGAAGAATAGAGAGATAAGATAGACAACAATCAACTCCAACTCAGACTACAAAATAAACGAAAACCCAAGTAAACATATGAAATTTCATGCAGAAGTAATACAACTGCAAGGGAAAATATGCAAGTAACCAAAAAAAGTAAAAACAACAACAACCACCAGCCCGAATAGCTTATACAACCCCAAGCTAGTAGAAACCAGCTTGATCTCCAACCTGCTCCATGTGACCTAAAAAACAATATATATATATATATATATAGGGTGAGTTTTACAGTATACTCAGTAGGATCCTCCCCGAATAATCTCGTGCAAAATTAATGAAAGCAAGCTAATGCATAGTGAACAAAAAGTGCAACAAAATCGTCACCTAAACATGTATACTAATTTCGTATCCTCACCATGGATTCTCTATCCATGTAACATAAACAAAAATATATCATATTATAATGAATATAAAGGGTTCCCCACTATTACTTCCCAACTGGATTTCTGCTTTTCCCTAACGTCGCACATCATGAGCATCTCTCTCTCAAAAGGATTTCCCACAGACACATGGGCGAAGCACCAAAGCTTGTACCTCATGCATCAAAAACCCCACTTCCACATAATAAAAATAACCATGTATTTTCTAGGATCCACCATATCCCTCATAACATGTATCATACATCAGGTAATATACCTCAAGCCATTACAGCCCACACAGTGAGTAAAGATCGCCAAGTTATCAAAGCCTATACACTTTAATCTAATATCAGTCCATAGAAAACTATATCCAGAATCTATGTGTTTGAATAAACAAAAGACATTACAGCCCTCTGCACACATATATAATGATAACTATCCAATGTCCATGCTAGTACTAATAACTACCAAGAGAAGAGAGTCGGGCCAAAGGGGGTAGTCAGCCATCCATCCTTCCACCGGAATGTTGGGGAAAACACCCCCATTGCCCAGAATCCCTAGGTTGTCAGTTTCCCTTACTGAAATGGGGGATTAGTGTATAGAAACACAAAAAGTATAGAATATTCAATAACTCACAACCACACTATGGGAATAACCTAGTCTTAGACACCACTACAACTAACGTCTCACAGACTCTAGGCTGATACTTATAAGACTATGATTTCTTTAATCACACAATAATTTAAAGAGATTTATTAGATTACCTCATTCCCTTTTTAGCAGTTCCACTTTACATTAATTAATTCTTCAAATGTTAATTAACTATGAACTATTCCACAATAAATTTCATTACCATCACACCGAAAGTCAACTGTAAAAAAAATTAAAACCTCATCATTATGTTCCAGAAACACCATCCCATGGGTTAACACTATTTATCCAATTATTCATTATATAATTACTTTCCCACATTCCCATGAATTCTAGAAAAACATTCTATGCTACTAAACACATGCAGGCTCAACACATTGCGTAGATGTACTACCCGTCAAGTATTTTCCTTTTATAGTAAGAGTATATACCCATACTTCCTTGAGAAGATAAACATGGAAAGCATGTGGCATACTCCATGAGTCTTCCTCTCTTTCGGAAGAAGGGTAAGTAAGACCAGATTCCTTGAGTAGTGGAGAAAAGTAATGAAGATAAACAACCAATCAAAAAATCATCAAGCAACCAACAATCACATCCATCCCATTCAATCATCCAACGTGTTCTCCCCTACACACACATGCATAAAACGATGCATCTCGCCACTCTAGGCTTTATCTTCTGCCACAAACAAAAGCCTGCATGGCCCCTCATATCACAACAGCCATCTAGGGTCACATCACAGAACAATAAGCAAGAAGAAAACACCACATTAATTTTTCTCTTGTCCCTTTAACAATCAAGAGGGTAACTCAGAACCCCTTAAGGAATTATCAAACAATCAGTTGATTAATCCATGTTGAATTCACAGATTTTTTATTTAGAGGTGACAATTTTGGGAAACATAATCAGTAAGCTATCACAAATAATTAAACAAGCTTACTACGCCAATTTGATTAACATAAAATTTCAATTAGAACCAGATTCATTTACATTCCTCTTTATCTTTATCCATAAATTTATCACTTAATACAAATTCATGTTCATTACCAATTTCCATCAAGAATGAACATCTTATCAAAGCAATCATAGATGTCACACTATCTAGGAAAACATTAGGCAATAACATACGATCGATATCAATTTATTTATCCGGTTAAAATATTTACTATTTAAATTTCATTATCATCCAGTGGGATTAAACATTCTACCAATATAGATGCACGTAAAAGAAAAGATAAGAACCAAATCCCCTACCTCAAACAGTTCGTCACGTTCTTTATCCACACAAAGAGTCACGATCCTCCTCTCGCGACAACTACATCCCCCCAAGGATGTCACGGTATGACCACACATGCCAAACCCCAAGAAAAACCCAATTAAAAGCATGGATATTACATGATATAAAATAGAACGGAGAAAAAGGAGAATATGATCCCCAAAGAAATGATGATTGAACATACCTTATATCGAAGATTGATCGATACAAATTAGTTACATCAAAACAGAGCCGAACCAATCTGAGGAGTAATGTATGATTGTGCAACTCCTATGAGAAGGAATGAAAGGTTCTAGCGTCTGATAGTCGAGAACAAAGACGAAGAACATGGGAGGATGATATCTTGTACCTTTTGAATATTTAATGGGGTGAGGGTTTAAAATACACTTAATTCACCATTAAAAGAGAATCGTATTATCCCACGTAGTTTGACCAAGTAAAAACATCAGGATCCATAGGAATAATTAATATAGGATGTATGTCCTTTGAACCAGACTTAAGATTCCTTAAAATAAGGCATTAATTGTATTTTATGTCAAAGGAAACATCAAGGGGGAAAAACTGTAAGAAGCTGGAAACACTATTCACCAAACTCAAAATTTGGAAAATGAAATATAGGCTGCTATTAGAACCTCACTGGTATGGAAACACTATTCATTGAACCTCACCAATAAAACACTATTCACTAAACCTCACTGATAGAACATTGTTCCCCGAACCTCACCGATAGAACACTATTCATTGAACCTCACTGATAGAACATAGTTCACTGAACCTCATTGATAGAACACTGTTGACTGAACGTCCCAGATAAAACATTTTTCACTGAACCTCACCGATAGAACACTGTTCACTGAACCTCACTGATAGAACACTACTCACTAAACCTCACTGATAAAACATAGTTCACTGAACCTCACCGATAGAACACTATTCACTGAACCTCACCGATAGAACACTATTAACCAAACCTCACTGATAGAAGACTGTCCACTGAACCTCACCGATAGAACACCGTTCACTGATGGAACAGTTCACATAATTGGAAATTTGTTAATTTCTTGGTCATAAGTCACCTTGACCTCTCAGAACACCTCAAATGCCATATTTTCACAAAATAATGGACCGGAGAGTTCCGTGCCATTACAAAATTTATTTGTGTGAAGAAAGAATGATTAATATGTTGTGACCAATTCTATTTAATTTTTCATATAAAATTTCCAAGTCATTTAGCATCACAAATGATCATTATAGTGTCTAGATATGTGATTTCATGAAAACCAATGATGTTCCAAAGAGTTTGATTTAGGGAGTAAATAAACAAACTAAAATATATCCATAGAAGGGAATTATGAGTCTTGGTATGAAGTGAAATATGTATCCAAGTAGATAATTTTCGTATTATATTCACGATCATATTATTTTCGTAGAGAAAAAATTTGTCTTCCTCCAACCGTGCCTCTACTATATAGTGTGTTCAACATAACCCTCTTGAGATGATATATACGAGAGCCCCCAGAATTACTGAATCAATAGGTGGTAAATTTTTATTATGATCTATTTTACATGGAGTATCCAATGATGATCTTGGATCATAGTTATAATGTCATATAAATGAATACTATAGTGCCCCAACATTTTAGAAACATTTTCTTTCAATAATCAATATGTTTATTTTAATAAATACCCATATTTTAAAGGAATTCAAATAGATTTGAAAAAAAGTCACACAAAATAAGAATAAAACAAAGAACATTTCATTCATCAAAAATTATATATTACAACTAAATAACATTAAAATAATTTTCACACACCATTATATAAATGTTTATAAATTAAAAGGTGACAAAAAATTTTATGAAAAAAACCATCACCACTAGGAGATAACTGGGATCATATTTACCATTCAGAATGCCCATTAGCCATATAAAACCTATAATGATGAACAAAAACCTAGATATGGAAATCATATTATATGTTCTAAAATTAAAACTATGGAAATGAGAAATGTGAATTGAATAAGTTAAATATGGCCTTATATTAGATAATATATAATTGTTTCATATATATTTATTTAAAATATTTTCATAAAAAAATATGGTTTTTGAAATTATATTTATTGATAATATGGTAATTATATAAACATCCATCGAATATACAACCAATAAGTTTTCTAATGCATAATTTTGTTAAAAACTATTTCCCACATTGAAAAATACATGATATCAATATGTTATAAATATATATGATTACACATAATGTGTAAATAATGTTATTATCCATATTAAAATATAATATATATATTTATATATATATAACATTAGAATATATATTTTTATATGAATGGAGTAGTAAAATTAAATTTCAGAATATATATAATTAATTTATGGTGGTTGCTAAATCATATTTAGTATAAAATAATATTTTATTATTTAAAATTATTTTATTATGTATAGTATATTTTTTCATAATAAATTTATCTGAAAATTATAATATTTTCTTATATATGACCATATATATTTACATCACTTAAATTTGAAATTAACATCAAATTATATTAATAACACTACATTTATTAAATTTTCATTTTCCAATGAAGCAGTTTAATTTATAATTTAGAAATTTAATTTAATATATAAATATATAAAAATATAAATTTAAGAACATAAATTTTATAAAGTAAAATAAATTTTAATATTAATTTTATCAAAATTATCATTGAATAATTTCTTTTTCATTTTAATGAAATAAACAATATAAAGGTGAATAGTAGAAATTTTAACTTTTTGAAGCCACTATCACTTTTATAAAACAATAATAAATCAAAAGTGAAATAAACCAGTGTCTATAGATAATATATATTTAATTTTTAATATAAAAAATTTAAAAGTACTATATTGAATTTATAAAACACATTGTTAATTTATTTGAATATCATATAATAATTTATAATAGAAAATTATTTCTATGCTTATAATAAAAAATTTATATTATAAAATTTATATATTAAATATAAAAATTTTTATTAATATTTGAGTTACAATTTTGATTTTCAAATAAATTGTACAATTTCATTGTTTTTAATAGAGATAATACAGTTTATATTAAATTATTTATAGCGATAATGGTTAAAAAAATTTCTAAATGAATTTTTCTGTTATCATATATTTTTTATAGAATAAATTTAAATTATTAAAATTAAAAGATGAACTTATTTTAATTTTTAATCCAATATATAATTACATTAAAACTCATTAAATTGGTAATAAATAAGAAATTATATTAAGAACACAAAATGGTTAATTTTTATTTTACCAAAAATTTGATTATTATATATTAAATGTTTTAATTTAATAGATAATTTTCAAATATTTATACATCTAAACAGAATAAATCGATATTAAATTATTTTAAAAAATTTTAAATTCCATACTAGGGTTTAACTTATCTTTTAAAATAAAATATTAATTACTTAGATTAAAATAACTTACCCTGGAAAAAATAGAAATGATAAAATGTATAAAACAATGGAAAAATAATTGAAAAACGTAAAAATCATGATGATTATGTATTGGTTGAGGCAATTATAACCAAAGATCACCCCAATCTCAATTATTATGAAATTTTGTTGTCATAAACTAGGAAATTGTGAAATGGTATCATTGAAATGTAAGTGAAATTCACAACATTTCTCATTATAGAACATATAAAAGGGGATCACTTCCACCCAAATTTTGTTACACATCCCAATTTATTTCCCCTAGAAACTGTATACAAATTACCACTCCAAGATTTCATATTTCTCATCCATAATATCATGGTCGCTGTAATTTTTTTAGTCTTTCTTTTCATATAATATATAAAATAGAAGAACATGTCTCCCAAGAAGTTAAGTGATAGTGGAGAGAAAATTTAGATTGAGGTGAGCTCTTCTATCATAATCAACATTAATTGTGACATGATTTTATTCTATAATCAAATAATAATTTATATGGTGTAACTAATTACCCTCATTATATAATATCAATATTTTGGAAAAAAATCATTAAAATCAATTACCTTCACACTCTTCCATATCATAAACTATTGTTAAGGTACTCAATAAACTTTCATGTCCATTCATTCAATATGATTTCTTGAGATATAATTTCTATTATTGAGTTTTTCAATCATTTTTTATTTCATTTCCTATTTATGTCATGGGCGAATCACTTTCCATTAAAATATTTTTATTGAGGAGTCATATTCTATCTTGAAAATAAAATTATGTTTAGAGTAATTATTATATTCATAAACAATGTATTCTCCTCCGTAGAAATAATTTACCTTCATTCTGTTGTTCCCAATTTCAATTTTAAAACTTATTATTGGTTATCTCATATTAAATTATTAATTACATTATTCTTATTTAAAATTGAAGGTTCACCATCCCTTTTATAATTTTTTATTTAAAATAAATTTTTGAAACGGTCTTCCTTCCATGGTCATTTGTTATATCATTCAAACCCCCTCAGTTTAAACATTGTCTCTATTTCCCCCCTTTTATGAAATATTATTTAGATAAATTTCTATTATTATAATATATACTCCCCATATATATGTTGAGTTAAATTGCCTCTTTATTACCAGTTTTATACTTGTTCTTATCTCCATTAAAAATTTCCACTTTTATGTTAACAAAATATAATGGATCATTTTTATTTTTTAATTATATCTCTAGTTTCAATACAATTTTTTTTGGGGAAAAATACATGGTATTTCATTATTAAAAAATACCATTTAAATATAATTCTTCACCTATTAGGTATATTTTTTCTCCGATATCATTATCATGAATGTATATGAATTAGAATTGAATTTTCAAAAAAATAATATAATTTTTTATATGAACGTGAATATTATTTAATTCCATATTCTTTTTTAAAATCTTTATGATGTATCTATTAGTTATACTTTGTATTATAAATCTAAAACTCATTTCATTATCATAGAATTTATCATGATTACGATTTACATGTGGTTTGTATCCATTTATGTTATAGATGGGAACAAAATTAAATATCCCTCAAATCCATTAGTTAAACATTTATATCAAAAGATATATTATTTCATTTAGTAGGGAGTGATCAAAATCCACCATGGGGCTTTTTATTCTTTATGATAACAGGTTTTGGAGTTACTGTTGACTTATGTTTATGATGTAATTTTCATTTTGTTTACACATATTCAATGATTAAAAGATATTATGATTGATGTAACATAATCTATATTTCTATTCTTATTATCACCATATTTATGATGTCATGTAATTCCACCTAACTCTCATTTTATGCTTTATTTTCATTCATATTTCCATTTTATCCTTTCTAGATGACTAATTTCCTAATTTCTATTCCTTATTGTATACTATACAATTTTAGAAGATACATGGGTGTTCAGAGATCTATGTTGACATTTAATTAATTATATATTATTTATCTTATAGATGATATACTTATTTATCTAATCTTCCAATGTAATTACACCTCAAGATCCTCAATAAGTACTTCTTGTAAATCTATGTGAATAATTAAGAAAGAATGTGTGTAAAAGATTGGGTTCTTAAAAATGAACTCATCATGTCAAAGTACTATGGAGAAATTAATCGAAAAGTGAAAATGTAGAAAATTGACTATGTAAACAAAAATACCCCTAATATCTTTTCATCTTAATGTTTTCAATGAAATTTCAAAGAATAAATTTATAAATAATGATAAAAAGTAATGACATTGAATTCTTAATATGAAATATTTAATTTCATAAAAATGTTGTTCGTATTTAAATATAATTTATCATTCATATCACTTGCCAATGGAAACAAAATAAACATTACTTATTTTTTAACTATAATAATTTCATTTAAATGATAATAAAAAAACAATAAATTTAAAAATATTTTAATGGGACATAATCCAAAAAATAACTTCATAAAAATACTAATATCTATATCGACATGGCATGCTAAAACTATTTTTGTCGTAAAAAAACTGAAAAAAGGAAATAAATTATTATAAATAATATCTAAATTTTGAATATTTAATTCAAATAATAGAGGTAGGAAATTGTTTGAATGGATAATGTGACAAATAATATGAATTTACTGGATGTTTAATAATTGTATGATCTTTTGAGTATTAAATGACCATCTGGATTATAAATATCCTCTAATATTATAACCTACCAATTTGGTGTTTTAAAAATAGCCAATAACTAATATTAATGATGAATAAATTAATAAATATAAATATTAATCTGTTATTAATTTTTTTAAACATTTGAATAATATTACATTTAACTTTATGTAATTTAAAAGTTAATTTTAAATAACTTTGTGAAAAAATAATATTATTTATAATTTTAAATATTATAATTATCAAATTTAAATATTTATAAAATTAAAATATTTATTAAAGATAATTATCATTCTTTTAATAATTAATAAATAATGAGTAATGGAAATGAAATCATTAATATTAAATGAATTCGTATTTACTCTAGTTAAATAAGAAATATATTCAAATTATATTAATTTATTTAAAAACATAATTTCTAAATTTAATAATATGAATTTCGTGTAATGGAATTATTTTTTAGATTTATCACATCAAAAATTTTATAATTATAATGTTATTATTTTTATGGAACTGTTACCTTTTCGGGAATAGTAAAAAACATCATTTTTGAGTGTATTGTATGTTTAATGGTATCATTGTCATATAATAATGATAAAATACGATATAAAAAATAATAATTACATTAAAATTAATTAGTTTTTAAAATAATACATTCAAAACATTGTATTTTAAAACATGAACATTAATGATCAAAACATAAGATTAATTTTTTATGAACTGTTGTAGTATATTTATTTTGAATAAAGTAAATCTAAGGCTCCATTCCGTTTTTGGTAAATTTAAATATCAAATGAATTTTAATATTTTCGTCAAATATAAAAAAATTCTTATCATTCAACGGAACACTTATTCTGGAGCTTAAATATTAAATTAATCATTATTTTGTTTAAAGATACCCATCCCGATGGTCTATATAAACAACCATTCTCCACACCTTTATACACACTTCTAAAATTATATCATTTACCTAACCCCTTACCAAATACCTCTTTAAACTATCTTATAAACGTTTTTATGGTATTTTTATAGGAAAATGACCCTCATCCAAATGCTTTAGAAACAATATAAATAAGGTGAATCATAGGAAAAGGTAAGAGTTTCAAATATCTGGTCTTCTTATTTAAATACTTATATTACCCATAATATGATTAAATTAATCATTGAAATTAACTATAAATTTTAGGTTAATTATACTGTACATATTTTATCAAAACAAACATATTTTTCAATTGTTCTATTCTTTTATCCTCTTTCAAAAAAATCATTCTACCATTGTGGATTTATATTAGCTATGTGAATTACATTATATTGCTTTTAAATTATTCATTTTATAGTTATTAAAGAAAACATATTTAATGATTTAATACAACATTGATAATAAGATATTTTTTTGGGATTCAATAATGAAAAAATAGTAATAACTAAAGTGATATTATAAAACAATCATGGATTTTTTAACAATTTAAAGATAACAAACAAAGGAAGGATATTTTTTATTAAATCTATACTAAACATTTGAAAACCATTAAGTATACAATGATGTGAAAATGATACACTAAAAAATTTGGATCATATGGAACTATTTAATAGTGACCATATATCATTGTGATCGCATAGATTCATTTAAAATTCATTAATTGAACAACCAAAAAATGATTGATTGAAAAAATATAAATTTAATGAACGAATAAAAAATGATAATAAATGGATCAATGGGACGAAATAAATATTTAAATGTGTCCAAATAAAGTAATTAATGAATTTAAATTTGCTACCCTTGTGGTTGTTGGAGCATCAGATGAAAGCTAAGACTATGATTAAGGGGTTTTTCTTAGTCTTTATAATTATTATAGTCAGGTTCCTTATCAATATATATATATATATATATATATATATTTCCATATATCTTATTTCAATTTATTTTTATTCCATATTCATTTTACATCTTCCTTGATGTATGCACTTCGATTTTCCATTTTTTATTAGGATATTAATGTCTCTCTTTTGTTCCCCTTCCATAATTTTATTTAAATTAATTATGATAAAGGGAATATATCAATTTCCTATTCCTCCTCATGTTAGAATGTTTTAAATATTTTTTTATGTTTTTTATTTTATAAAACCATCATTTATCTATAAAATATATAGTGGTTTATTTTCTATTTTATGGAAATTATATTAACTTATTCCTTTTAATTATTGTTTATGTATTTTTTAAAAGTCATAAAAAAGATGTTCAATTTCAAAAAAAAAAATTCAACTCTTAATATAATATTTCCTTCATATGATATCAAATTTCACAATTTGTGATTCTTATTTTTGAAAATGGTTATTTATTAGTACTTAATTTATTTTTTCATGTAACCAGGATTAATAAAATGATGATTCATGATATTTTGATTTATTATGTGGCCAATTTATTTTTCAAGGGTGTATTTCATGGTTATGATATTTTTATGTTTCATTTCAATGTTTCAACAATATGTATGAAATATTGTGATAATGGAGGGGCTCATCCCTAGAAATTATGACACTCATATTTTGAATTCGTTTTATCTCATTAGATTTTTATTTTTGGAAAAAAATATAGTTATTTATAGGCATATTCTAGTTTCTTATATCCCATTATGTTATAATATCATAGTCATGAGCCTTGACATATGTTTATAATTACATTCATTTTTTTCAACACACTATTATTTTCATGATTACCATGATCCTAGGGTATTTTTTATCTTATTACATATTTTCATGTGATAGTATATGTTCATTCTCTATTATAATTAACATGAATGATTTCTGAATCTTATAATGTCTCACCCCATGTTTATCATTTTATATCATATTATTAGGATTCTTACATAATGATTTATTTTATATATTCCCATTGGATATTAAATGCATTGATAAAAGTATATTTATATTTATGATTATATAATAAATAAATAAATAAATAAATAATTACACAATATCTTAATAAATGTTTTTTTTGGAATATCTATTCACTTAATGATATTGGATGTCCATATTTGATAGTTTATTTTATATAGAGTAAATTTGGATAGTGTTGAAATATTAATTTTATGAAATTTCAGATTTTCTAGAAACTAAGAAGAAAAATATTGAATGAGAATATGGGAATAATCTATAATAATGTTGTGTAGAGAACCATTTTCACTCACCATAGGTCACTGAATCGAAATGAATGGAGATAGAATGAAAAATAATTCCTGCTCCATCAACTCAGCCATCCCACACACAAAAAATACTTGATGAGAGTTTAAATAAAATCCTATAAAATGATAAAAACATATACCATAATGTGGGTGATGTGTTCAATAATTAGTATCATGGATGATTATGACATGGCTTCAAGAATTTGGGGGATGGGGTATTGAAAACAATTACACCAACTTAAATATCATATGGTTACATTTAAGAATTAGTCATTATCTATTTTTGTCTATTAGAAACTAAAACCATACCTAAAACTCAATATTTCACTCAGGTTTTGTTATACCCGTTATTCTACATTTAAAATATAACTATAACCCAAAAAAATCAAACACTTAATTTATATGGACTTGTTTTAAAAAACCATTTTTCACAAGGATTATGATTCTTTGGTACAAGATTTTTTTCCCAGTTCTGCTAACATGTGAAATAGATGTCAATAAAATCTCTCAATCAAAATATTTAATGTGCATTAGAATAAACCTAGAATTCTTTTAGAGATCTAACCCAATAAAAACATATTTTTTACCTCATTCCTTTTAGTATCCAATGATATATGCTTCCCTTCACTGTATAATGTACAAAAGGACTCTATTTTCTATAAAATCATCATGATATAATCTGTTCAAAATTAATTTCATGTTTTAAGAAATTTGTTAAACTCTAATTTTATCTTCCATACAAAATTTTGGATATAAATTAGCATTAATTAATCAATTGGGTTGACTTATATTGATATTAATCAAGGGAGATTCATTTGGCATCCATCCATAAAATAATGAAAATTGCCTATGTTCCTACCATAATGATATCTATAGAATCAAACCATGAAAAAAACTAAAATCATATATTAAATTTAATTATCTTGAATATAATTATCCTCTTAATCTATATGGTATAACCCCCACCTATGGGATATCTACACTCAAATTTATGTTCTCCACATATGACTAAGTATTCCAAAGGGAATAAAACTTTTAAGATATCTTCTACACAATCACTTCATGAGAACTAACATCCTGAAGATCAACTTCCATTTAGATTGATAATCAAAATCCCCACATTTATATAAACTCACAAAATAAGTATTATAAATGAAATATTTAAATATATAAAATGAAATATTTTCAAGGATGATGTTCACTTTACCAAAATACTTTTAGAATCAATCATACTAACCTGATCATCAAACAAAGAGTTCTCCATATCCATTACCCAAGTAAAATCTTAACACATGATCAATAATCAATCATTATATTAATTAATGGATCAATAATAGAAAATATTTCAATGTATTTCATGATCTCCATCGTTTTACAACTTGATCAAAGAAGGAAATTTTTTCCCTTGATAAATATCAATAATCTATAACAGTTTTACATCTAAGTGGTTGATAATGTGTTTTATGCCATTAGATTGAACACATTTACATCCTTATAAGACAAATATAATTTTAACTAAATAATTTTTTAGGATATTTATTCATTATACTCTTCCATCATAAACATCCAATCCGAAATGTATATATTACTAACAATACCATTAATATCATGTTATTATATATAGATACTGATATTTAACAATTTCTATTGCTAATCACAATGAATCATCACCACACCTAGATAGCTACAAGGATGTCATAGTTCACCCATAGAAAATGTGAAACAGAAATAAGAATCTTCTACCATATACCTCCTTCATACCAAAAGAAACCTATTTCCGCATTAAAACCCCCATAGAGATGGTCTTATAATTCCGCATTGATATCCCATCACACCTAAGATGGGAAATTATAGTATCATTCACTTCTGATTTGTGAATTATCTATTAAATAACAATCTCTATTTGTTTTTTTAGTAGTGAACTCGAATACATTTCTCACCGTTTAATAACCATTCCCATATAATAATTTTATTTTCCAATATAATTCTAATATTCTTGCAATCTTACAACTTTATAACCCTCCATTTTTACTTATAAATATTCCTACACTATAATATCTAATGACAGCTTTGCAATACTACTACCCACCAGAGACACTTCTAATCATTACTAGATTTTCCATTAGGGAATACATTTTAGATGTCTCTCTGTGACATAAATTCACTAGATCAATAGTAATTTCTTAGTCACCCAACATCCATATGTATAAAATTAACATTATATATGTTTTCACCGATCCAAATACCACATATTACTTCTCTATACAGACATATACAATTACTTACATTCTCAGACTACATGTACATATCATACAAAACTCATTTATTATGTGGAACACCATCGTTGAATCATGTTATGCTTCCAAAGAATATTCTATACAATAACATTCATTCCATAGTGACTCATGTGGATTTTCATCCAAAAACTGCAACCACAGAATTAAAAACCAATTAAAGAACTAATTTCTCATTCAATATCATGGTCATAATACAATTCTACAAGAAATTCCCCATTTCCCAGAACAATCATATCCAATAAAAAATAATTAACAAAACATTAAAAGGTATATCTTATTTTTCATCATTTCTTATACCCCATACATGGGACACCCATTAACTCACATACCTCCGAGGTAAAAGAGGTGCCACATTATCCATTATTATAATAGTCTTATAATTCTTCTTCATGTCATATATGAAATAGTTGAACCAAACATATTATAATTATAGTTAGATAAAACCTAATAATATCTCAAATAGATTAATGCCATTCTTTATATCTTATTGGTCATAAGTATACACAACCACTTTCCTCCATGGGAAGAAATAATTGACGAAACAAAAATTACTCTAATTTCATGAGTCTCTCAATAGAATGAATTCATGTTTCAATAATATTCTTCTCTCACCTATCACTCAAGTGTTGGGGAGACCATCGAACCATAACTCTGAAAACCATCAAAATGTAATGGGTTATGATCTACCGTATCCAGCCTTTTATATACCATATTAATATCCCATGGATCACACATTGTGTTTTTATTCTCAAATGAAACCAAGGAACCCTAATAACCTATCTATTACCTTTTCTTTTTTATCAGAGTGTCTTGAATTTATTTCTTTAAGGAACTTATATATAGTTTTTCACTCAACTCTATCTACCGAATGAACATAACTTCATATTAGTTCCTAATAGGATATTTTACAGTATTTACCATACAATTAAACAACTCTAGTATATAATATATTTTTTAGTAACCACATTAGACATCACATTCCTCTATAGAATTATATTTATTGAATAAAATTCCATTGTGACCCATTTAAGTGTTATTACCACATGACATATTAATAGGACCATCAAAATAAAGTGGTACTAAATTAAAAATACACTAATGGGTCAAAATAATTTCAATTAACCTAATTAATTACCCAATAAAATTAATAAACATTTATTATAAATTTCGAATTAATTAAAATACAATTTCGAAAACCATTTCAAAAACAGTTTTCAAAATTTTTTTCCGAAATAAAATTTTCTAATGACCAAATGTCATGGACATATCTTTATGAATCATTGTGATAAGTATGATACATGAACACACACCGCCCTTATAACTTTGGGGTAAGAGTAAAACCATAATAAATTACAAAAACATAATACATTGATCATATCATATTAACCATAATAAAAAAAATTAATAATCACAATTCCATAACCCTAGTAACGTGTATTTTCATCATATTTGTTTTCTGGACATAGAATATTTGATTCCCTCAAATGCTTCAACAAATATCATCACTATAATACATAAAAGTATATATAAAAAGGGAATAATTTTTATTCGATACAATTTATAACATTTTATGATAGATTCACATATATAGTAATCGTGCCTACTCTCTATGACACTACATGAATTATTCACTACATACTACCAAATAATATCTAGTTGTGAAGGTACAATACAAAAAAATCAGAAGAATATATCCTCTATATAATAAATATTATATCCTAATAATGTAACAGAACAATAAACCCTTAATTAAGACATAATATGAAAATCATTGTAAAATAAAAAAATGAAAATTATATATTTCATATTGTCATTAATTGGAGATGGGTGCTATACATACCTCAATAATATATGAAATATATTTCTTATAATAATTCAATCATACACATGGTGGGGTATAATACAAAAAATAACTCAAATAACTCTTCAACTAACCAGGTCACTGTATTTTCCATCAAACCATCTCTCATCCCTAATAATACACTAGATCAAATCAATATACATAAGTCCCTTCCCAGACATATAACTCATCATCAATGGTTTAATGAAAATAAACATATGAATATATGTAACCACTAATGGATACACTAAAATTCATTATCATTTATATATGTTATTGAATATTTCCCATAAGATTGAAATCAATGAAACTCAAAATACAACAATATAGTGGATTGACATACTACTAACTAAGAAACCATGGAACTCAACCCTAATAAATAAAAATGATTCAATTTAATCATACTAGTTTCTAAAAATAAATTAAATTGGTGATCATGGTCTAGACACACTAGAAATAAATAGTACAAAACCATTTCAAATGGTCCATTGAACATAATCTAGATTTATACATATCCCTGACTACAATCTAGTTAGATTATAAAATAAAATGGGAACATAATCCCAGAATAAATTAAAAATAACAAAATTTTAGAAATGGTTAATGGTATTTTAGAGTGTATGATAGTGTTACATATCCGCAGACTTGTGAATCACACAAGTAAAAACACCCAACATATTTTTGGGTTACTCAAATCTAACCCCTAATAGAAAAACAACTAATATTCTCAGCTTCAACTAGTACATGTATGTCCGATAGGTTTTTAATAAATGTCCCTAATGTGTTGTAAAATTGGTCATTTTGATGCCACATCTAATAAAAATTTCGTCTTTGGGATTTTAAAACATTTGACCTCACTAATCAAAGGACCTGTCATCCGACTCCAACTCATCTCCCAAACAATTTCCAACACATGAACACTTTTCCACTCCCAAGCTTAACATCTATATACAGAGTCAATTAATTGTCACCTAACATTTAATATTCTTGGTATTTCATCTCATTTGGTTACAATATCAAATTCAACTACCTTTCCATTTATTATTCATCACTAATATGAATTTATAGCCTAAATGACATCATTTATACCACACCATGTCTGAATCCCTCACTAAAAACACACACTGGGATCATAACCATAGTACTATAATCATGAAATGATTTATTAAATAACAATACTCTATATTCCATAGACTTTCCTATTCCTAAACTCACATGTGACCATACAGGGATTCTCATTATACCACATAGGCTACACAATTCCATAAACTACTGGAAAGTTGGGTTTTCTAAATACCTGTATACCAATGGTTCCATATAACCATTGGTATAAGTGTTTTTTACCAACATTTTGTAGAAACCGTTTGTAAATCGTGGTTTTGTGAAGGCTTTCCCAACGGTTTGAAGAAACCGTTGGGAAATCCAAAATATTGTCACCCTTTACCAATGGTTTTCTACAAACTGTTGGTAAATGCCATTTTTTCCAACGGTTTTTACAAAACATTGGGAAAATTCATGATTTCCAAAAGGTTTTTTCAAACCATTGGGAATGGTCTCCTTAAATACTCTTGATTTCTAGAATCCCCCATAGCACATCAGAGAAATTGGTTCCTCCAATTTTTAGAAGCCCTGGCGTGCTGGTGAACCTTATCCCAAGTTCTTCCATCGGATCGGCTAGAAATATCCTATCTAGGGTATCATATTTAAGCCTCTTCCCAAATACAATCATAGAAGCCCTCTTCCTCCTATTTCAAAATTTATTTTAAAATCTAGCAAAATCCCATTATTTTTTCCTATTTTAGGGATTTTGGAAAAATTTATGATTCACACTATTTGATATTGAATCAATCACTAATACATGATTGGTAAATGTCTATGAATAGGGTTTAAAATTGGTTTCATATATCATTTGTCACTAAAATATGACATAATACCACTAATATAGTGATTTTACCTAATAATGGTGGAATTTTCCTCAGATCATGGGGCTTCCTCTTCATTTGTTCTATAAAGTGTGTAGTGTTGGTTTTTAATTTTTCTAGTTTTCTTATGGATTTATAGTTATTATGTATTGGGTTACTTTGGCCATGAATTTTGGGTGAGTAATTCTTAATATCTTTTTATAGATCATTGTATTAATAAAGTGTGCCTAATATTTTTGTAGGTGGTGTCGACTCATTGAGTGACAATTCTGTTATGTTTTTATGATGCCAACATTCAATTTTTTTAATAATGAAACCTATTTATATTTTAATGATATAAATTAATGGTTTTCAAATATATTTTTATAAAATAGGTAAAATGTTTTCTATGTGGTTTATTTGGAACTGTACAAAGGCAAATCCCATTTTTATTGTATTCTAAAATCTTATTAAACATATTAATACTTAGTGAATCTTTTATAAGTATGGATCTATTTTTGATCATTACCACTAATTTCCCATACATAATACCATTATTAGATTGTGTACATCTCATTAGATTTTTTAATGAGTTCACTTATTCCGTCAATAATGACATCCAAGGATGTCTTAGAAATCTAATAGACAAGTGAATGTTTTTCCTTTCTTAAATAATGTAATGTATACCTGGAATAGTATATTAATATTTACATTTGAGTAAATCATGTTGATAACCTTCATGTTTATATGATCTCATACGTGGGAGTGATGAATATGGATATAATTTTAAAATATGTATTGAATTTTTTTTATCTTCTAGGGTTGAAAATTCTACTACTGGGGTTTTTTAACGAAATATATACCAACGTTTTAAACCTCAACTATATATGCCTAATGGTTGTTTAGTAGTGGTTTAAACCACCACTATTTAAGGTCTAATTTTTTTAACCATTTTCTGTTTCAACAGTTGTTTTCCATAACAAAAAATGGTGAGGATATAATGGTGGTTCAAACCACTACTACATCCTTTCCATTTTACGGACGGTGGAACCATGACTAAAACCAAAAACACCACTAAAACACTCTATGACGATTCACTAAAATTTCTGTTAAATTTATTGAACTAATATGAGTTGGATGCTAATGCTAATTTTAGCAGTGATTTTTGGAAACCTTCATAGAACCATATAAGAGTGATTTAAACTACCACAAACTCAAAAAGGAAAAGTATCTACTATTAGTCAATTGTATTGTATTGTCTAATACATGAATTGGAACCAGTTATAGTACCCCCCTGGATAGCCCCGTCCACCCCCTGGACACCGCCTCCCCCCGTCGAATACCCCCACCCCTAGGGACAAACCCGCCCACCCCCCCCTGGACACCTTGTACCCCCCTGGACAGCCGGCCACCCACGCCACCCCCTAGACACCCCATCCACCCTCTAGACACCACGTACCCCTGGACAACCCCCACCCACTGGATGGCCCCCCAACCCCTTGACACCCCCGACCCACCTGGACAGCCCTGCCACCCCACGTGGACAGCCCGCCCACCCCCATGGATAGCTCATGCCCCCCTACATAGCCCCCACCCTTGTTGGCAGCCCACCCACCACACCCCCGGACACCCGCCCACCACCCTCCGGACACCCCCATCCCCTTGGACTCCACCACCCCTTAGTAAGCCCCACCCCCCCCACACCCATGAAACCCCCGACCCCACTGGATTGCACTTCCAACCCCGTGGACTGCGCCGCCACCCCCGTGGATAGCCCGACCAACCCCCATGGACAGCCCGACCACCCCACTATGGAGAGCCCGACCACCCCCTGGATAGCCCACCCACCCCCTAGGCACCCCAGACCCCGTGGACAGCCCTGCCACCCCCCATGGGAAGCTCTCCCACCCCCGGGACACCCCATACGCCCCTGAACATCCCCACCCACCCCATGGACACCATGATCACCTCCTTGGACAACCCTCCCACCCCACTGGACTCCCCCAACCCCCTGGACATATTGACCCCCCCCTGTCGACAGCCCACCCACCTGGACAGCCCAACCCCTTAGATATCCCCCCACCCCCCTGTATACATCCGACCCCCCCCCCCCCAGATGGCCCCACCACCCCCCCTGGACACCCCGCCCCCTGGACACCCCACACCCCTTTGGACAGCCCCGACACTCCCCTGATCCTCATTCTTCTCCTCATCCTGATCTCCCTGAAGAAGATAAAGTATATAACTCATGTACACCCAAAAAGTCCCTTAATTATTATGTATTCCTTGATACACTATGAATATCTTATTAGGAAATCCTGGAATATTGGTATTATAAATTTTGTATCTTATTTTCTTATATACACTATATTTTGTTGTATTTCTTAATATGATTCTCAAATAGAGTAATGTGTCAGTAATGATTTTATTTAAAGTAAAAAATTTCAATGAACTAAATATTTTTTTGATTGAACTTCAATATTAATGAATTTATTTGAAATAACTTATTGTAATTTTTTTTACAATATGGATAGAAGTTGAATGTACGAAACTAATCAGATTTTAACCGATTTTCAAAATAACTTGAACAGATTTCTTGATTTTGCATTTGACAAGGATTTAGATAATGGTCGCATTCAATGCACATGTTTTAATTGTGTAGGAAGACCCAGGTTGAGTCGTGAAGCAGTTAGCTATAATATAACCAAATATGGTTTCCAAACAAACTATTACATGCGGTATCACAATGGAGAGAAAATGGAATCTCAAAATGTTGATGATTCAAATGATAGGACTGAATTGGAGAGTATGATATATGATCGGTTTCCATTTATTCTTCACCATGAGAAGGAATGGATGTCCAACCAACAAGATTTCGATACAAGCACACATGATGCGTCCACTGAAAATGATGATGTTGATAGTGTGAAAAAATCAAATGATGCTGCGATGACTCTAGTATAACGGCAATGTGGTAAAATGAAAAAGCTTGAAATTTTAAAACTAATTGTTTCATGGAAAAAGTATGTATGAGATTTCAAATACTACAATTGATTATATTATTATTTTCTTGATGGACTTACTTCCAAAAGATGTAGATATTCCCTAAAACCACTATATTTCATGGATGTTAGTTGATTAATATAGAATATCAAAAAAAAGTCATGCTTGCCCGAATGATTGTAGTTTATTTTGGGAGGAAACTACTGAAAGAAAATGATTGTATCAATTGTGGAACCTCCCGATGGAAGCAAAAGGATAATGTAACACCATCTCGTGTTCCTCAAAAGTAATGTGGCACTTTCCATTGATCCCCAGATTATA
Source organism: Viscum album (assembly GCA_963277665.1). NCBI lineage: Eukaryota > Viridiplantae > Streptophyta > Magnoliopsida > Santalales > Viscaceae > Viscum > Viscum album. The sequence goes on from OY728132.1 coordinate 415,132,061, forward strand.
AAACCTTTTAATGTCTAACGAAATATCATAAAAAATGTGATGCCATGACACCGAGAGAAAAAAGAATAATGAAGAGTTTGATCACCCTAAAGATGGATTTTCGTGGCAGAGATATGATTCTCAATATCCAAAATTTCAGCCGACATGCATAATATGATACTAAGTCTTTAATGTGATGATTTTAATCCATTTGGGTAGATGATTACTTCGCAAAACACATGGCCAATTTTCATACACATTTATAACATTACCCCAATGTTGTGCTATGAAAAACCCCTTACCCTTTCTGGAGAATACTAATATCTATCCCTTTTGATCCCAACAATGATATATATGTATACATGGAACCTATAATAAAAGTGTTGAATCTTCTTAGGGATGTGGGGGTGCCCACATATGATGCATGTTCGAAAGACATTTTTCAGATGTGTTTTGCGCTTATGTGGACGGTCAATGATTTTCTTGCTTATACAATGATGTCTGGATGAAGCACAAACTGAAAATTTTAATGCCCTATTTGTATGAATAATACAAGAGCGAGAAGACTGAAATATTGTCATAGTTTTAGTTTTATGGGACATCGATTATTCTTTCCAATGAGACATCAATCTAGAAACAATCGTCTAAGATTTGACAATACCATGGAGACTGATGATCCACCACATAGTATGTCTAGAACTGAGGTACATAATTAATTGAAAGATTTCAGTTATTCATTTGGGAAGGGTGTAATGAAATCTAGAAAGAGGAAAATGTTTCCAATGATATCTATTACAATTTAAAGAGAAGAGATTATTATTTGAGTTTTCATATTGGTCAACCGACTTGTTACGTCATTGGTTAGATGTAATGAACATTGAAAATATTATATTTGGAATGTTTCTTTTGATTATTCTAAATGTAAAGGGGAAGAAAAAAGATGATTTATGAGCTCGGCGTGGCTTGGTAAATTGGGGGATCAGACCTGAATTGCATCATTCTGTATCAGTGAAAATTAATGGCATGTTCCATGTTCTTCTTATGTGATGATACCTGATGAAAAAAATAAATTTCTGTATGTTCTAGAGACTATTAAAGTTCATGATTGCTATTCATGAAATATATCAAAATGTGTCAATAGAAAAGAGTTGATGTTGAAATCATTGAAGACTCATTATTATCACATCCTTTTGCATGAGTTGATTCCAATAGGAATCTGTCATCTATTGTCAAATAATTTTAGCGTCTCAGTTATTCACTTGTGCTACTTATTTACAGATCATTTTACTAAGAGGTTGTCAAAAACCTTATTCCAAAAACCTTTGGCAAAGACACCATTAATTTTGTGTGAATTAGAGAAAATATTCCATCCATCAATTTTTACATGCATGTTGCATTTTGATGTCCATCATCTGACCGAAATAATTCTTGGCTAACCCGTTGATTTCTATTGGACATATCCAACTAAAAGAAACATGTGCACATTGAAATAATGTGTTCATAATATGAATTATCCTGAAGGTTGTATTGTTAGCGGTTACATGGCTCAGGAATGTATGGATTTCTGCTCAATGTATTTTTCTGATCTTACTCAGAGAATAAACCGGCCAATGAAAAATGAAGAAGAACATTATGGGAAAATTTAACCCAGTTTTCCATAACTTACTCAGATAGGAGGAATTCCAGTATCATATACATTTACAACATTAATCCATGAAGAGAGAGAGATGGAACATCGCACAGTGTTGTTCAATTGTGATTTGTCCGATGAGTATATCAAGTATATAAATTGTACATGTATCTCCTATCTTATCTCTTGTAATTTAAATTATTTGTCAAACTATTATTATTTTTATCTACAGGGAACATAAATAATTGATATATAGAAAGCATCTTTCTTTATCATTGAGAAAGAATGAGACTTTTCATAGAAATGAGTTTTCAGCTTGGTTGAAATTGAAGGTAAAAATATTTCTTTAATAACAAAATAAAAATAATATTTAATTAAGTTTACTATTTGTTTATATTTTAGCTGTAGAGACCCAAATCTTGGCATACATGGAATTTACAATATTTTTTTGGAATACATAATATATAAGCACTGAAGGATTGTAATTGTTTAGTGTCTTTGGAAACTTAGAAGAAAATCTTTTAATCGTTGTGAAAGATCTTCCCCTATTGTTAAGTTATTTAAAACCCTTATTTCTTTCCTGGGGAAAAGGAAACATATAATGGGTGAGCCAAAATGATCAGTAAGGGTAATAATGGAGAGAATAAAACAAACCATATATATTTGAACTTAAAAACATGAACATAATGTTTAAACATCAAAATCTTGAGCAATGACATAAAACATGGAAGTACATAAGGCATAGATCATAATGGAACATCAATCATGATAAAATAGAACGGGAATATAACATGTAGTTGTTGAAAACCACTAAGAACATGATATGATTTTCATAGTAGCCAAGTCATTTTAGTGGACAAAGTCCTTTTCAGAATCGAGTTCACTCCTCGTTCAAGTCATGTATCGCTGAACTAGATTAACTTAACCTACCAAACTCGTCTATATCATGAGATATAAATCTTTACCCAATTAATTAGAGGGAGATATAGGTCCCACCCATATCATAATTAAATCATTCTTACTTGTGCCACAAAATAAACATAAATCATTAATCATAACCCAAAGAATAAAATGGGTTTCACAAACATTATCCCTTCAGAATATAATCCATATAAAACAAATAGATATAATTTAATCATAAGAAAAATTACATCATTTAAATAAAATAAAAATTATACTTGAAACATAAACATTTTAAATACTGTAATTTTAGATGGGCAATAGTTTTGATAAAAAACTTGTAATGGGTTCTTGAGGAAAATATCCTTTCTTCTTCAAAATCATTTTCTTTTCATAAAATTACACACAATTTTAAAAGAAAAAAGATTTTGTTGAAAGTATTCATGAAATCTTGAAGAGTATGCTTCATGAATATAAGGCGTTATAAAACCATAAAAATCCATTCATTCCATATAAGCTAAAAAACATTCTCCTCGTACTTTTGTCGAAAAGTCAAAAAATTACCACATATGGTAAACAAAAGAATGATTCCATCCATAACTCAAAGTCAAAGTCAAATAGGGGTAAACATGAATTTTAATAAAACATGGAAGAATGTGAAAAAATTTATGAAAAACTTTATTTTATGGATATCAATGAAAAATATAACCCCAGTAAATACTTACATGTAAATAATCTCGGATAAGAACGAGATTGGAATAGTTATCCTTTACATTATGTATGATATATTTAGTATGTATCCTAAACACTTGTATAATGATTTAAATATTGTCATTGAATTATTACATAATCATATTCATTGTTATTATATCATATATGGTTCCGTTATGACTTTATATTACCAGTTATTTTGTAAATTCCATGTTAAATAAGATTTTCGGTAAAATCGTTTCATTTATTGTACATGTTTCTATTTTTTGTTCTTGATATTATTACATATATACATATTTACTTAATTAAAGAACGTAAAAAATGATTTATATATATTACATATTCTGTATATAAATATATATATGATAGATTGATAAATGGAATGAAATATACTGTTCATGGAGATGGTAGACCGTACATACGGGTGAACGCTGTTTTCATTTCCTTATTGAATTAAATGGAATTAAGAAAATGATACATATATGTAAATAAATACAATATACTTATTATGTAATATATTTCGTTATTATTTATTATATATATACTTTATAATCATACTTGAATGGTTAATCATGGAAAATGAATCCCATCGCGTTCGTGGAGATGGTAGTCCGTACGTACGCATGAGCGATGATATCGTTCCCATAATTATTTAATATAATTAGAGTGGATGATATAATATCTCAGAATTATTATGATGTTATTATAAGATTATATAGGTATTCCTTACACCATTATACCCATCCAAGTAAAGTGGGGGTGGAAAAACTAATTAAACCACTGCCTAGAGATGGTATTCCGTATGTACGCACGCATGATGATTTTGTGTTCCATAGGATGGATAGAAGGTGAAATGGGGTTGTTTCATATTTATAATAAAAAATCAGTGTATTATTGATACTGATGTTATTACTTCATAATGAAACAACTAAAGAAGAATAAGTTGTAGGAGAAAGAAACTAGAAATAATCAGTAGAAGAGATTACCTCTTCTTCGATGCACCTCTTTTAAGCTTCCTCTTATGGCACTATAGTTGGTCTTATGAGACGAAAAAAACCACAAAAATGTTTCCAGGGAAGTGGAGAAGAGAAATGGACATGGTTTGGTCGATCTTGAATTCTCAATGTTATGTAAAGAGGAGATGGAGGAGGTTCCCTTTAATAAGGTAGGAGAGAGGCACCTTTGGAAACCTCAAAAATATTAATTTATAATAAATCAAACCCCACTTAAAAACAATAAAAATGACTCAAATCCGAATATTATATTAGATAATGTTGTAATATCATTATCCAATAAAATTTAGACATTTTGGGAATTTATTTTAAACCATATCAATTTTATTTATCATTATTTAATTCATTTTATCTTATTTGTGGTAATAATATTCTAGATTTTAAATTGTTATAAATAATTACTTATGTGTTGTGAATTTTCCCAAATTGGGTAAATTATGACATTTCAGATAATATATATTTCAATTTATTATTTTTAAAATTTTTATGTGATTTTTAATAAATTTTATAATATGTTATTTTTATAATATAACAATAGTGTTCATTTTGACACTATTCATTTATTTGAATTTAAATAAAATACACACAGAGGATATATTCGAACAATAAAGTTTAATTTATTTCTAACATGTCATATTAATCTATAAAATTTTTGAATAACATTAATTAGTTCATATAATGTTTATTTTAATATTTATAAAACAATTTATTTGATATTTCTCTTAATAAAACAATTACTGCATCATTTTTTTATAATCATTTAATATACGTATTATTTGTATAAAAATTGAAAATAAACTAAAATGATGAATATAAATATAATACCTTTTATAATAATATTTTTACCCGAATTTATCATCTTAAAATCACAACATTTAAATTTTTATATTTATTAAATTATGAAGGTGACATCTTTAACATGATTTAAAATAATATAATATAAATGTCATAATCTGTTTTATAAGGCTCCAAATAGTCCGAAAATAGAAACTTGGATTATTAGGGAATATATATACTCTAAAAATTAGGTTTTTTCAAGTTTATGGTCTTTTTGAAAGGTATTATTGTTTTAATAAAATCTATATTATTGATTTTTCACTAAATGAACAATTTCTGAATCACTATTGTGTCACCATTAATGACAATTATTTAATTCCTAAAAATTATAAATAAATTAACATGATGTAGATAATATTATTTTCTTTCTGTATACTATTCATGTTTGATGTCTAATGCAGTTTATTAGTAAACTAAAATTATTATACTTATAATATTTAAGAGAGTGACATGTTGTCACTTTCTTTGGTTTTAATAATAATTAAATTATTGTCATGTTTAAAAGTACATAAAATGAATCTATTCCTCCCTTTAGGTGATATGGGTATAATTTTAGTCATCCAATTGAATTTTGGTAGGTTTTAGGGTAATTTTATAATCTTATTTTTACCCTTAATTACCCGATATACCTTTAACTGCAGTAAATAAAAATTTCCGTAGTTACTATTCAGAATATCATAAAAATAAAAGTAACCTATTAACAAAATTTTAACCCACTGAATTCAAATATGGAATCCATTTTTCAAAATTTAAAATGCAGAAGTTCAAGTAATTATTTTAATATTAATCTTTTTGTTAATAAAAGGTGTTTTAAAAGTTAAAACATTACCAAAGATTGAAATGCTTTTACAAATGAAATCAATGAAAAATTAATGGTAATGACATACATTATATTAAATGGTAAAAATATATTCTATTTATACTTTAAAACCATTCAATATTATAATTTATCCGTATAAATTATTGTGATTAAAAATTTTTCTTTTAATTAAAATATATCGTGTTTTTACTATTCATTAAAATATTAATGTTATCAGAAAAGTATGAAAAATTTATCCAAAGTAAATTTTTATATCCTGATTCCATAGAAGAATTTTATTTTTTCAAATTAAACTTATAAACTTGTCAAAAAACTAGATTTAAAATGGGTGCGCCATCAAAAGGCGGCAAAACAACATTTTCTGAAAAATGATTATTTTACCCGAAAAATTTATTTTGTTCACTTACCATGTTTTATAAAATGTGTAGGTGAAATAATAATGTTTTAAAATTATTAATGTACATAATACTATTCATAATGTCTAGTCTATAATAATATTATAACAATATATCATTGCTTTGTGAAACTTGGTATTGCGTACTACACACTGTATCGAGAAAGGTCGCGATTGCATGTAATGTAAGCCAAGAATAGTGTTCGCGTATAATATATGATAATACAGTGTTGTGTATAGCACAAGCTAATTTTTGTGTAACGTACAACATAAGAAAACAAAAAAATTAAAAGAAATTTTTTCATAAAATCTCGGGGTGTTACATTCTACCCCCCTTAAAATGAATTTCGCCATCAAAAATCATCGGTGATATATATAGTTTAATACTTGAAAGTTTCATTAATATAAACCCACATTGTAAAAAGGAATACTGAAAAAAAAATTAAAAACTATATTATGAAATGTAATGGTTACCAAATTAACAAATCACTAGGATTCCACATAGGAGAACATAGGTGAAAATATGGATATGGAAGAGAAATATTACAATCATGTTCTGATGGAGAGAGGAAGAGAACATGGATATAAAAAAAATCCAATAATCAAAAATCCATAAATTTGTGGTGATCTAAGGTGTCATATGATTCATCATATATGAGGACACTAGGAAAACACTTTTGGTTTTCAAGATCATTTCCCTAAAGTTAACGAATTTGAAATAGAATAATTACTTAATTTATTTTTATACAATCTCACCGTTACACGTGCCTCGAACAATTTCCACTTCATATCATAATTAAATGAAGTTGAATTTTTCATTTACTATTTCTTATCAGATCATGTGATGGAATGCAAGGTCATTCCATCTGTCTCAAACCTAAGGTTAGAAAAAGATATATACATAAGTCCATCAATGGTGAAATTAATCGTATATGGTTCCTAAAATGGAGTTATACTTCATATATCATACCAATTAAAAAATTAAAACTAATTTATACTAACCAGGGACTTATGGTAGGCTCGTGGTAGGCGATAATGGCATGTCGTACTTCGATTGTGGGTTTGATTCTCACAACCTTGTCCGACGTGACGGGTTGTCATCCGTCCTGTAGGTTGTACATTTTCTAAAAGTATACTATTATAACATTACATAAATAATATCTAAAAAATGTTCTATACATAATCAATACTATCTAATGTCCAGCTTAATCCATTCCAAACATTATTCTTATCAAAAATACATCTGTTCGATCTCATTGTATAATGAAAATGACTACTATAAAGGTCATTTAACAAGAATTGAATACCATAATTTATCCCCCATATATATTAAGATATATCTTGTTGTTCACATACCAAATATTTGAATTCCTTAATCATGTATCTTTTTTAATCATTAATTACCAAATAATCTTTGTGAATACATAAATGCTGTCAAAAGTAATCTCTTTCTACATACCAAAAGCTGAAAATTTCTACATATTCAAACCATGATATCACTTTGTAGTTATATCAGTCATGAGCTCATTAATACCATCAAACAACACATTATCTCCTTATCCCTTCATTATGCGCATATCATCTACTTTTAAAAAATATTTGAATAACCTTTCATGGTTACTGGTACCATTCAACAAATACTTTCAAATACTTTAGAAAAAACAGTATTGTAACAATCTGTATATGTTTCTTTATTCCATAATACCATTGAATTACCCAGACAACATAACTCTTTATAAACATACAATCATTCCACTACATTGTTAAAACATTGATTGATCATGAACAATTATTTCATCTCACATGTCATTTTTAGTATCTTCATAATTATCAACATAAATACTACCCATACAACCATGCTGATTCTCTTCATGAGAATTTTCCTTTGGGAATTTGTTTTTATAATGCCCGTACGTTTGACATTTAAAACATTAAACCATTGTTGATGTCTTAGAAATAACATTATCCTTGTATATGGGGTTAAGTGATCCTTTTCCATTGTAATTACTGGCATTGTGTCCCTTTTTTCCACACCCAAAGCATCTTTCAGTTCTTTTGAAATATTCTACATGATTCACTTCCCACATGATTTTCAGGAGGAAAATTGAACTTTCATTCCTCCATGATCATCATGAAACTCCATCTTTCTCTTATTAGCCAAGTCGAGAAACATACCAAAGTTGATATTATAGATCCTATTATGAGATTTCTAATTAGGTATAATAACTATATATGGACTTCTAGATCCAATTTCAATTGGTTGCTCACAAAGAATACCATTCCACTGTCCATCATATCCTCCATTATCTTGAATCTTCCTGTTTCCAGCCATTTTCTAAAACCCCAAAATAATAGTGTAAGAGGAAAAAATCATACTAGGAAAACAAAATAAATAAAGGGGGAATACCTTCAATATCTAACATCATAGTATTAATTCCAATATCATTCCTGTAATTCTATCACTATAACATATATTTATAATTAACCATGGTGACATCCCTAGACATACCTTAGAAATATCTATAGGGATCTCACAAAAGTTTTCACAGCCTAGTTCCCAAAGGTTAGCTAAACCTCCCTATAATACCAATTGTAGAGACCCAAATCTTGGAGTACATGGACATTACATTACTTTTTATGAAGACTTAATACATAAAAAAAACCAACACTCAAGGATCTTAATAGTTTAGTGTTTTTGGAAACTCAAAACAAAATCTTCTAATCATTGGGAAAGATCTTCAGCATCTCCCATACAGATCACACCCTTTTTTTTCATACCTAAAACCATTCTTTATATCCTGGGGAAAAGAAAACATATAAAGGGTGATATCAAATTATCAGTAATGTTAATCATGGAGAGAATAAAACAACCAATAATCATTTGAACGTAAAAACATGAACATAATGTTTAAACATCAAAATCGTGAGCAATGACAAAAAACATGGAAGTATATAAGGTATAGATCATAATGGAACATCCATCATGAAAAGAAAGCATGAGAATAAAACATGTAATTGTGTAAAACCATTAAGCACATCATATGATTTCCATTATAGCCAAGGAATTGCTGCCAAGACCATCTTAGTGGAAAAAGTCCCTTTCTGAATCGAGTTCACACCTCGTTCTAGTCCTGTATCACAGAACCGGATTAACATACCATTCCAGACATGTCTATCAAAAGAGATATAAATCATTACCCAATTAATTGGAGGGAGATATAGGTCCCACCCATCTCATAATGAAATCATTCATAATTGTTCCACAAAATAAACATAAATCATTCATCACAACCCAAAGAATAAAATGGGTTTCATTAACATCATCCCATCATAACATAATACATATAAAACAAATGGATATCATTTAATCATAAGAAAAATTACACCATAAAAATAATAGAGAAATTATTCTTGAATCATAAAAATATTAAATACATTCATTTTATATGGGAAATAGTTTTAAAAAAACACTTGAAATGAGTTCTTGAGGAAAATGTCCTTTCTTCTTCAAAATCATTTTTCTTTCAAAAAATGCCATGAAATTTTAAATGAAATATATTTTGTTAAAAATATTCATGAAATACTATATAGTATTCTTCAAGAAAAAAGGAGTTATAAAACCATAAAAATCTATTCATGCCGTATAAGTTAAAAAACATTCTCCTCATACATTTTTCATAAAAGTCCAAAAAGTACCACATATGGTGAACAAGAGAAAGATTACTTCCATAACACAAAGTAAAAGTCATAGAGCGGTAAACAAGACATTAAACATACATGGATGAATGTGAAAAAACATTATGAATTTTTTTATGGACATGGGTGAAAAATATAACCACATCAAATACTTACAAATAAACAATCTCCGACAAGAATGAGATTGGAATAGTTATCCCTTACCTTATATCTGATATGCTTCGTATGTATCTGAACCTCCAATATTTTTTTTAAATAATGTCATTTACTTATTACAGAATCATATTAATTTTTATGATATCATATATGGTTAACTTATGACTTTATATTACCCATTCTTTTGTAAATTCCATGTTAAAGCAGCGTTTTGGGTAAAATCGTTTCATTTATCGTAAGTGTTTTGATTTTTTGTTTTTGATATTATAACATGTATCCTGATTTACTTAATTCCAAAATGTAAAACATGATTTATATATAATATATATTAAGTATATAAATATATATATGATTTATTGATAAATGGAATGAAAAACACCGTTCATGGACACGGTAGACCGTACGTACGCACGAACGTTGTTTTCGTTTACTTATTGAATTAAATGGAATTAAGTAAATGAAACATATATTTACATAAATATAATATAATTATTATGTATTATATTTCATTATTATTTATTTTATATATTATTTATAATAATTCTTTAATGGTTAATCATGGAAAATGAATCTCATCGCGTTCATGGAGACAGTAGTCCGTTCGTACACACGAGCGATTATATCATTCCAATAATTATTAAATAGAATTAGAGTGGATGAAATAGTATCACAGAATTAGTATGATGTTATAGTAAACTTATATAGTTATTATTTACACCATTATATCTATCCAAGTAAGGTGGTGGTGGAAAAACTAATTACCCCACGGTGTGGAGACGATATTCTGTACGTACGCACGCATGGTGATTTTGTTTTCCGTAGGATGGATAGAAGGTGAAATGGGTTTGTTTCATATTTATAATAACATATAAGTATATTTGTGATACTTATTTTATTACTTTCTAATTAAACAACTAAATAAGAAGAAGTTGAAGAAGAAAGAAACTTGAAAGAGTCGATAGAAGATATTACCTTTACTTCGACTCACCTTTTTTAAGCTTCCTTTTAAGGCACTAGAGTTGGTCTTTTGAGAAGAAACAAACATCCAAAATGTTTATAGGGAAGTGGAGAAGATAAATGGGAAGGTGTTTGCCGATCTTGATGGATAAATGTTGTGTAAATAAGAGAGGGTTGAGGTTCCCTTTTATAAGGGAGGAGAGGGGAACCTTTTTAAACATCAAAAATATTAATTTATAATAAATCAAACCCAACATAAAAACATACAAAATGACTCAAATCCAAAGAATAGATTAGATATGGTTTTAAACTCATCATACTATAAAATTTATACATGTTGGTAATTTATTTTAAACCTTATCAATTTGATTTATCCTTATTTAATTTATTTAATCAAATTTGTGTTAATAATATTCTAGATTTTATATTGTTATAAATAATTACTTATGTGTTGTGAATTATCCATAATATGGTACTTTATTACATTTTACACCATATAAATGTAAATTAATGATTTTTAAATTTTTATGGTATTTTTAATCAATTTATTAATATGTTATTTTTATAAAATAACATAAGTGTTCATTTTTACACTATTCATTTATGTGAATTTAAATAAAATCCACACAGAGGGGATATTCGAACCGAAATATTTAATTGATTACTAACATGTCATATTCACCTAGAAAATTTGTGGAGAACATTAATTATTCATATATTGTTTATTTTAATATTTTATTTTTATTTATATTTCTCTTAATAAAACAATTTGAACATCATTTTTGTATAATCATTTAATATAATTATTAATTGCATAAAAATTTAAAATAAAATTCTATAATGAAGATAAATATAATACCTTTCATAATAATATTTGTAATATAATTTATCATCATAAAATCACAACATTTAAATGGTTATATTTATTAAATTATAAAGTTGACATCTTTGACATCATGTAAAATAAAATAATATAAATGTCCTAATCTGTTTTATAATGCTCCAAATGGTCTACAAATATACCCTTTGATGATTATGGAATTTATATACTATAAAAATAAGTTTTTCTAAAGTTTATGGTCCTTTGAATAGGTATTATTATTTTAATAAAAACTATATTATTGATTTTTCACTAAATAATGAATTTCTGTATCACTATTGTGTCACCATTAATGAAAATTATTTAAAACCGAAAATTTATCAATAAATTCCCATGATGTGGATAATTCTATTATATTTCTAGGGAATATTCATGTTTTAAACTTCATGAAGTTTATCACTAAATTAAAATTATTATACAAATAATATTTAAGAGAGTCACATGTTGTCACTTTCATTGGTTATAATAATAATAAAATTATATTCATGGTAAAAAGTCCATAAAATGAATCCATTCATACCCATAGGTGATGTGGGTCGTTTTTTAGTCATCCAATAGAATTTTGGCAGGTGTTAGGATAATTTTGTAATCTTATGTTTACCTTTAATTACCCGATTTCTCTTTAACTCCCGTAAATAAAAATTAATGTAGTTACTATTCATAATATCACAAAATTAAAAGTATACTATTAACATAATTTGGACCCACTGAATTCAAATATGGAATCCATTTTTCAAAATTCAAAACAAATAAGTAGTAGTAACTAATTTAAAATTAAAACCGTTGTTAAGAAAATAGGTTGTAAAAGTTAAAACATTGCCAAAGATTGAAATGTTTTTATCGATGAATTCAATGTAAAATAAATTTTAATGAAATAAATTATATTAAATGGTAAAAATATATTATTTATATACTTTAAAACCATTAAATTTTATAATTTATCCATATAAATTATTGTGATGAAAAAAGTTTCTTTTAATTAAAATATTTTGTTTTTATACTATTCATTTAAAAATAAAAGTTTTCAAAATAATATGAAAGATTTATCAAAAGTAATTTTTTATATCCTAATTCCAAATTAGAATATTAATTTTTCAAATGGAACTCATAAACCTATCAAAAACTAGATTTACAGTGGGTGCGCCACCAAAGAAGGCAAAACCACATTTTTTGAAAAATGCTTGTTTTACCCAAAAAAATATATTGTTCACATACCATGTTTTAGAAAATGTGTAAGATGAATAATAATGTTATAAAATTCATAATGTAGTTAATAATATTCATAAAAACTAGTCCATAATAATATTATAACAAAATATCTTTGTATTGTGAAACCCGATATTGAGTACTACACACGCTATCGAGGAAGGTCACGATTGCGTGTAATGAAAGCCAGGAATAGTGTTTGCGTATAATATAAGCTAATACAGTGTTGTGTATAATAGAAGATAATTTTGGTGTAATGTACAACACAAGACATCAATGAAATAAAAAGAATATTTTTAATAAAATCTCGGTGTGTCACATTAGGTATTGATTTTTCCAGCAGAGTTTGTTTCTGAGGAAATAAGTGCTTCAGCTTTTGGTCCTAACACCATGGTTCATGCTTGTAAATCACTTGTGATCAATGGATACAAATTTATTATCACTGTACGAGCTAGAAACATAAGAAAACAACATGATGGTGTATTTCTAACTGTTACGACAGACTATTATGCCAGTTCATCGGATAATAGACCTCGTTATGAAAATGTATCTTATTATGGAGTTGTGGAGAAAATAATAATTTTGGATTATTACTCGCTTGGTTGGGTCATGATGATGAAATTTCAATGCATTGATTCAATGATGAGTTAAGGCACCTTTATTGATGATTGTGGATTTTGACTTATTGACATGACTTGCACTCTTGACACCGATGAACCATATGTATTGGCATCAATGGTGAAATAAGTTTTTTATGTCGAAGATCATCTTCAACCTAAATTCAGTGTAATTATTTAAGTAAATCTCAGAAAAGTTTTTGATGATAGTGTTGATGAATTTGACAATATCCCTACTGTAATTGTTATCATTCTGTTTTTTACTTATGATGACTCCAATAGCTCAATTGTCAGAGTTGATTGTGAACATGAAGTTGTGGTGGGAAATATATAGAACCATACAGTCGTGTTCTCACCTACATATTTCACCTATATCATTTAGAGTGTGTATCCTATTACTTACCTTCAAACCACGATAAATCTTCGGTTTCTTTATGTTTTTTATCAGAATAGTTTATCTATATTTTGTTTTTTGGGTGACAAATTAGTTGTCTATTTATAATTAGATCCATATTTTTTTCATTGAAAGAAATTACACCCATTGACGAGATGCTACGGAAAAAACTAACAGAAAAATAATCGTCCCAAGACACAGATGGGCATTCCTCTACTCATCCCTATTGTGAGTATTTTATTTCAAATATATACATTTCAATAACTTATAATATCTTGTGTTTACTTTTGTGTCAACTTTTTTTCAGGATCCACCCCCAAGATGCATGATATCCGATGAGGAGCCTGATATTGCTCCCAGTACAAAGGCTTGTGGTAGGAGGGGGGTCGTGTCAGAGATAGACGACCATCTAGTGGTCCGGGTACTGAGGCATGTGGTACGAGGGCTCATGGTGAGAGAGTTAGACAATCCATTGGTCGTACCTGATTAGATTATTCCCCTACCATAGACGTATCTTATTCACCCCATTTTGATCCTGGAGTGTCTTTAGGGAAACACGAGATATTTTGTCCTGTGATGATTACACTACCAGTTGGCTAGACGTATGTTCCATCATCGTTTGCTTTTGGTTCATTATCTCCGGGCTATTATATTCCACCTTCTTCGACTCCTGCTCCGATAGAGTATGTAGCTGAGGAGCGTACACTGAGGGACACTCCAACTGTACAGGATATTCCATCGGCTTATGGACATCCAGTGACACCCATTGATATGAATACCATAGGTATATTTATATAACTTTAACAAATTTTTAAACCAAAATTTTTTTTTATTATAACTTGTACTGATATTTTTTTTTCATTAATAACAGATTAATCTACTGATAAGAGGTGGGGGAGGGGGAATACTCACTTGCGTGTGGTATGGAACAACCAGGCATAGTTAATGGTTGAATACAATGATTATGGATAGGTGATTGATAAATCTGGACAAGAATGTCTTGGTTTTTTGGCTACACAAGACAAATAGTCTAACATCATTCCGGTCAGACCTCTCTCATGGAGACATCTGCCACACGGAGTCAAGGATAATGTGTGGGCACAAATATGTGTAAAAATATATTGTATTTAATGTAGTATTTTTTTATTTATATTAATTAATCTATAGGGTCTCAGCTTCGCTATAACATCCCTGGTGGCGAAGGTGCATGACTGACACATTTAAAGGAACATGTAGAGATTTGGAGAGCTTATATGCATGAGTCGTATGTTGGCTGGTGTGATGGAGTGGGCATAGAGTTGGATACATTTCCAATCATGGATGATTGTCCGATAGAGAAATATCTCCAAATGAATACCCATTGGATGACTTCCAAATTTAAAATATTAATCCCATTTGAGGTATTTAAATTACAGATTTCATATTTTTCATTAATATTATCTAATTTATAACTAAACATTATTTAAGAATCTTCTGAAAAAAAACAAAAAAAAATTATTGATTCAAATCAATACCTCTACACTTTGTAGTGCACGACTATGTTAGATCATGAGAGGCTGCTGGTACGATATAGTTGTTTATAATTTTTCCTTAGGAATTTACCATTTTATTATTTCATACATAAATTATGTGATTTATAGAATATTGAATATATGATTATACTTGCACTTTATATTTTTTCAATGTCATTACAGAAGAAAAAATTTAATATTGAATGACGTATCCCTCGAGAAAAATGGTTTTTATCGAGTAGAAGGAAAAAAGATGGAACTGTGGTTAATGAACCGACACAAGAAAATATTGTAAGTTTTAATTTGTTTATTTCAAAGTTTAATATCTATTTTGAAGTTTAATAATCTATTAATATTTTTATCAGGCTGCTTTAGAGGCCCTTTATGCCCAATATCCTGTCAATTTAGGGCCACACGATCATTTATTTCAGGTTTTTGGAGATGAGCACTCTGTTTGAGTATGATGTCGACCTGGTAAGAATATAGTCCTGACAAGGTATTGGTCCTCTCTAGGTATCCATTCTAGTACGACCGAGTTGGAACATGTCAAGGAGAATGCATGATAGTCTGATAAAAGGGTCACAGAGTTTGAAGTACAAGTTCAAACGAGGGACAAAGAATTTATGAAACTGATGAAATCATTATCTTTATCACTTCCACTAGAGGACATCGCGGCTTATCAGACATTTATGTCACCGATAGGTGCTTTATCCAATGCACCAGGCACATGTTCTTGTGGCGGTTGAGATGATGACATTTCTGGTGATGATGTGGATGGTGAAGAGGATAAGGGCAAGGATGTGGATGAGGACGAGGGATAGGATAGGGTCGTGGGCGAGTGTGGGGTCGAGGGTGAGTATGGGGACGACGATGAGCATGGGGACTATGACGAGGACATAGATGAGTATAGAGATGGTAGAGAGGATGAGGCTGATGATGAAAGTGGTGATTGTGATAGTGATCAGGGGCAGATTGATCCATTAAATTTTTGAATTCTGTATAAATCTTTATTTTTGAACCTGGTTTTTCACTCTGGTGTGGGTATTTTCAAATTCATAATTACTCATTATTTTCTACCAAATATAGAAGCATAATGATGTTATAATGGTTTTGAGGTGACTGATGCTATATGAGATTTTATGGTTTATTCTTGAGGAGTATATTTCCCTTTAATAGATTGGTTCATAAAACATAATTTGGTGCTGCATATATTATTTAATTGGAATTGGTAAAGTAAAATGATAGTCTTGGGTTTCCAAGATTGTTATTTGGATTCTATTCTATATCAAAAGTGGGTATATCTGTTTTTACTATGGGTGTATTTTAGAATTTACTAATTTATTTATTAAACTGACCATGCAATACAAATTTCCCACAATACAAAAGCACCTCAAAAATCATAGATAGACACTACACACCACAAGACACCCATGGGAGACACCCCTTTAGGTAGAGTCCCTCTTGTAGCCTCTTTAATTTATGAATTCTTTAAATTGAATTTAGGTTTTTCGTAATTCTTCTTAATTATATTGAATTTCATATCTTGATAATTTTTCTTTAATATAATTGTTTCATATAATAAATAATGTCATGTTTTTATAATAAAACCCCTCCAAAGGAAGTGTGTTGTCTACGAAAACTCACATTAATAGATTAGGGAATGATAATTTGAATCTCAAAAAGTAGTTTCAACTACCTAGTACCACATTTAAAAACAAGTAATAGAAAATATATAACATTATCATACCAAAATCCCGAATCAAGCGTCTTTTTTTATAACATAAGACATGTTTCAATAATGTTAAGGACAACTCTATAGGATTTATTGGGAATCCTGGCCGGAAAATGTTTCCCCGAGGATGTCGCTGGACCAGGCCAACAAGCCACGGTCATGCTCTGATTTGGCCCTGCTTCAGGATGACACCCTGTGGGGGTTCACAGTCTAGTCAGAATTCGATGTATGATACCTATATATAGTTGTTGATACATTACCCACCCTCCTCCATGGACCCCGAATAGCCCCCCAACCCCCTCCCTGGACCCCAAATAGCCCCCACCCTCCTCCCTGGACCCTGGAAAGCCCCCCGGACATCCCTCCAGACAGCCCCACCACCATCCTCTCTGGACCACGGACAACCCCTCAGATAGCCCCCTGGACAGCCCCCCAGCCCTCCTTCGTAGACCCCAGATCCTAATCTAATCTCTCTTCATGATTCACCCACCATCCCAATGGAAAAAGGGTTTTAGTGCTTCAAAAGAAGATGAGAGAAGAGTGAAAACCCTAATAGAAATGAGGAATCAAGGAGAGGATTAGACATACCCAGATATTCAATCAGCACTTTATGGCACTAAAAACTCCAAAGTGACGTGTATGAGTCAACCCCTCCTCAATCTGATGTGTGGTGTGGCCAGCACCGCTCAAAGTGTCTCACTTTTCTTTGAAATGGGCCACATTTTATGTGAGAAGAACAACTGACATACGGAAAACCGACCAAACTCATTCGGATTCTATTGATAATTTTGGAAAAGGAACCAATGGT
This sequence comes from Viscum album, assembly GCA_963277665.1. Classification (NCBI taxonomy): domain Eukaryota; kingdom Viridiplantae; phylum Streptophyta; class Magnoliopsida; order Santalales; family Viscaceae; genus Viscum; species Viscum album. The sequence continues at coordinate 415,150,302 of OY728132.1, forward strand.
AATTTTTAATGTGTATGGGTCAACCTCGCCTCAATCTGAGGCATGGTGTGTCCGGTACCACTCAATGTGTCTATATTTTGTTTAAAAAGAATATGATTTTATGTAAAAAAGATTGGCATAAGGAAAACTGACCAAACACATTCACATTGTGTTGATATTTTAGGACAACGATCCATTGGTCATTTTTTACGAGTGAAAGTCAACCCACCTCAATCCAAAGCGCGGTGTTGCCGAAACCACTCAATATGTCTCTCTTTTGTTTCAAAAGGACATCATTTTAATTGAATGCAACAACTGACATACAGAAAACCAACCAAAGGCATTCAAATTCTATTTAAACATTAGGAAAATGATCCATGGGTCATATCTGACGTGGATGAGTAATCCCCTCCTCAATACGAGGCACAGTGTGGCCAGTATCACTTGAAGTGTCTCACTTTTATTTGAAATGGACATGATTTTAAGTGAAAACAACAACTGAAAAACAGAAAACTGACCAAACACATTCGAATTCTATTTATACTTTAGTAAAACGTTCCATGGGTCATATGTGACGTGTACGAGTCAACACCGCCTCAATTCAAGGGATGGTTTGGCCGGCACCACTCAAAATTTCTAACTTTTATTTGAAATGGATAAGATTTTAAGTGAAAAAAACAACTAGCATACGGAAAACTAACCAAACACATAATTGTTGAGTTGATACTGAAAAACAATGATCTATGGGTCATTTTTGACGTGTACGAGTCAACCTTGGTTCAATCCGAGGTGCGGTGTGGTGGACACCACTCAATGTGTCTCACTTTCCTTGAAAACAACAACTAACATACAGAAAAAAACCAAACGCATTCGGATTATTTTGATATATTAGGAAAAGGATACACAGGTTATATGTGACATGTACGTGTCAAACCTGCCTCAATTCAAGGCATGGTGTGGCCGGTATCACTCAAAGTTTCCCACTTTTATTTTAAATTGACATGATTTTAAGTGAAAACAACAACTGGCTTACGGAAAACTGACCAAATGCATTCAGATTCTATTGAAACTTTAGTAAAAGTATACATGGGTCATATGTGATGTGTAGAAGTCAAATCTTCCTCAATCCGAGGGCTGGTGTGGCTGACACCACTCGAAATGTCTTACTTTTTTTTGATATGGATAGGATATTAAGTGAAAACAACAACTGGCATACGAAAAATTGACCAAACAAATTCGGATTGGGTTGAAACTACAAAAAAATGATCCATCGGTCATTTTTGACATTTAAAAGTCAACCTAACCTCATTATGAGGCATGGTGTGGATGACACCACTCAAAGTGGTTAACTCTTCTTTGAGATAGACAGCATTTTATGTGAAAAATCACACTAGCATACAAAAAACTGAACAAAATCATTCACATTATATTTATACTTTAGGAATGGGATCCATGGGTCATTTGGGATGTGTAAGAGTCAACCCCACCACAATCCGAGGCACGGTGTGTCTGGTACCACTCAAAGTGTCTTTCCTATGTTTAAAATTGATACACTATTAGGTAAAAACAACCGGCATATGGAAAACTCCGCAAACACATTTGGATTGTGTTGATACTTTTTGAAAACAATACATGGGTAATTTTTGACACGTATAAGTCAACGTCACCTCAATCCGAGTCACGGTGTGGCCGTCACCACTCAAAGTGTCACTTTTTTGTTTCAAAAGCACATCATTTTAAGTGAATACAACAACTAACATATGAAAAACTAACCAAATGCATTTCTATTCTATTGAATCTTTAGGAAAATAGTCCATGGGTCAAATGTGATGTGTACGAGTCAACCCCACATCAATATGAGGGCCGGTGTGGCTGGAAACACTCAAAGTGTTTCACTTTTGTTTGAAATGGACTAGATTTTAAGTGAAAACAACAACTGACATACTTAAAACCCACCAAACACATTCGGATTGTGTTGATATATTAATAAAAACAACCATGGTTCATTTTTGATATGTACGAGTCAACCCTGCCTCAATCTGAGGCACGGTGTGGCCGACACCACTGAAAGTGTCTCTTTTTTGTTTCAAAAAGACATCATTTTATGTGAATACAATAACTGACATACATAATACCTACCAAATGCATTCAAATTATGTTGAAAATTTTGGAAAAAGATCCATGGGTCAGATTTGTTGCAAATGAGTCAACTCCACCTCAATACGAGGCGTGGTGTGACCGGTTTCACTCAAAGTGTCTCACTTTTATTTGAAATGGACATGATTTTAAGTGAAAACAAAAACTTGCATTTGGAAAACCGACCAAAAACATTCGGATTCTATTGAAACATTAAAACAAGGATCCGTGGGTAATATGTGATGTGTATGAGTCAACCTCTCCTCAATCTGAGCCATGGTGTGGTCGGTACCACTCAAAATGTCTTTCTTTTGTATAAAATTGATACATTTTTAAGTAAAAACAACTGACCTACGAAAAACTGACCAAACGTATTCGGATTGTGTTGATACCTTAGTAAAACGATCCATGGGTCATTTGTGACGTTTATGAGTCATACCTGCCTCAATATAAGGCGCGGTGCGGCCGGCACCACTCAAAGTTTCTCTCTTCTATTTAAAAGGGACATCATTTTAAGTTAATACAACAACTAACATATGAAAAACTGACCAAAAAAATTCAGATTCTGTTGAATCATTAGTAAAATGATTCATGGGTCATATTTGATGTGTACGAGTCAACCTCACCTTAATCAAAGGGCTGGTGTGGCCGGAATCACTCAAAGTGTTTCTCTTTCGATTGAAATGGACAAGATTTATTGTGAAAAAAACAACTGGGATACTTAATACTGACCAAAAGCATTCGGATTGTGTTTATATTTTAGGAAAAAAATACATGGGTCATTTGTGATGTGTAAAAGTCATCCTCGCCCCAACTCAAGGTGAGGTGTTGCCGACAGCACTCAAAATGTCTCTCTTTTGATTAAAATGGACACCATTCTAAGTGAAAACCACAACTGTCATATGGAAAACCGACCAATGCATTCAGACTCTATGGAAACTTTAGGGAATGTATCCTTGAGTCATTTTGACTTGTATGAGTCAACCCCGCCTCAATCTGAGGTGGTGTGTGGCCATCACCACTGAAAGTGGCTCACTTTTCATTGAAATGGACGACATTTTATGTGAAAACACCAACTGACATACAGAAAATGGACCAAATGCATTAGGATTCTATTGACACTTTAGGAAAAGGATCTATGGGTCATTTTTGAGGTGTATGAGTCAACCCTGACTGAATCTGAGGCACAGTGTGGCCGGAACCACTCAAGGTGTCTTTATTTTTTTAAAATGGATACACTTTGAAGTAAAAACAACCGGTATACGGAAAACCGACCAAAAACATCCAGATTGTGTTGATACTTTAGGAAAACAATACATGGGACTTTTGTGACATGTATGAGTCAATCCCGCCTCAATCTGAGGTGCGGTGTGGCTGACACTACTCAATGTGTCTCTCTTTTGTTTCAAAAGGACATCATTTTAAGTGAATACAACAACTGAAAATTACACTCATCAATTATAGTCACAAACTGTTTTTCATGAGTTGGGTAGTTTCATTCCTGGGGTCATAAGTGAAGAGACTCCTAAGAAAATCTTTTCACCATATATTATAAAAAATACATGTTCAATGCAAAATTCATCACAAATTCTTACATACTCAAATATAAGATCAGAAAAAAATTGGTATTTGAGCCAATTTCAAACTCTTATTCTACTCTAATAAGTATATCTCAGACTATTATGCCTATTAGAATTTGATTGGAAGTTGGGGGCTGTGCTGGTTGGGGGGGTGTGTAGGGGTGAGATGAATTACTACTAGAAGATTGGTTGTCATATGAAGATTGAAATGGGAGTAAATATTGTTTGAGTTATTGAAACTGTAATTAACTCATCTGGACGATTGTTGTAATATGATGATTGAAATTGGGAATTGTAGTAAATGATATGGTTGGAAGAGTTTGATGTTTTATGTGTTCTTTTGTGATATTTTAGGTGTTTTTTATGCTTTTTTAAGTCGGTTTGTGGATTTTGTGATATTTTTTATGCAGGTGTATACTGGAGGGGCTACTAGAGGGCTGCTATGAAACAGTTCTATAAAAACACAATACCAACGGTTTTAAACCATTGGTATAATAGTTTCGAAAAAACACAATACATATGGTTTTAAGCCGTTGGCATACTTTTAGATAAATTTTAAAACTATACCAATGGTTTTAAAACCATTGGTATAGTGTTTAGTATTCAATATATACCAACTATTTCTTGAAACTGTTGGTGAAAATGTTATAAAAACATATACCAACGGTTTGCCTACAACTGTTGGTATATCAATAAATACCATGTGCTATACCAACGGTTTAGATCAAACTGTTGGTATAGGGATTTCCACATGAAATACTACCCTATGGTTTGGAAAACCGTTTGAATAGGATATACCAACGGTTTATAGCCCATACTAATGGTTTAAAAACGTTGGTATAACCTTCTTTTCTAGTAGGGATAGCACGTAATGTGAGGGGCAGGGTCCCCAGACAACACCACACCCTTATAATAATTATATATGGGATTGAAAAATATCTATCCACTTAATAAATATATAATACATAAATGAAAACCAATTATATATATATGAGATACCAACCTCGCCCATTATAATAACTCCTCCCTTAGTCCCCACTCCTTCCCCCCTACATTAATAATTTCAGGATTAATGGAGAAACATGTTCACAGATTTATTTTTTGATAATTTAATTATTAACTGAATGTAAATTTCTTATGTAATAGTTTCTTTTTAATTATTAAACATGCATGAACCCTCTCATTTTCCAATAAAAAAACATTGAAATTAGTATCGGAGATCACATATCACATCACATTAAAAAACAAACAATATGCATTGATTAATAATTTTGATACCACATAAATCTTTATGAAGGTAACCCTCATACCATACTCGTCCAATTCAATTCATGATTTCACAGCCCCATCTTTTTCCAAAAACTATTACCTCAAGTTATGTGAATCTATTAGTTAGTTAAAAGGAAATAATAATTTATTAATAAATAAAATCAATAAAAATTCAATTTTTGTTGAAATAAAGAACTCACCAAACAACATATTGACATAAAAAATGTAACTAATGGTGTGGTAATTTTATATGGGTTTATATTGATTTCCCAACATTAAAATCCCCAAATATATGTATCATAATTTATCTTCAATTATTTTAAAAAAAATGATGAATTTATTTATAAAAAAAACTATAGAAATTACCTTCATAAAAAAGTTTAGTAGAAACATATTTTTATCCTTCCTCAGTATTAAATAACCTTTTTACGTGGTAATACTATTATATATATATATATATATATTACTCCCTGATATAGTCAAATCCATACAAAATAAAGTATTCTAATTACAATAAACTTATAGAGAAACAACAATGAATGATGTAGGATGATAATAAGGGAAACTGATACCTAAATTTGTTATGATGAACCATACAGACTCACCTTAGATCCATATATTTAATGAGAGGGAGTGAGAAAGGAAATTTCTACCCCCCTATATTCAGTCAACTCCGACCTAAAAACCATAAATTACGTATAAAGAGCCCCCCAAAAAGTACAATCTCCCTAACCTGTTTGTTTTTGTAGGGTGTACACCATCAAACTATTAGGGGGTAAGGTATAATATTTGGTGTTCTATTTCCATTATAGTATATTCTAGCAAGGTTCTTTATAATAGGGCATCAATATTAATACACTGCCAACCCAATGCAACTCTCAATGTGTAGCTATTGTGAATATGATGGTTAAATTATACCTTAACAAACCCCCAATATTTTAATCATTGTATTTTCTATAGGTACATTCATCTCATAAGTTTCTACCACATTCTTGAAAAAATTTAAAAAAAAATATACCCTATTACTTTGTTATTAAAAATATAGATTCACTCAATTTCAAATTCCCTAATAACAAGTACCCCATCCGTTTATGGTATCTCAAAAAACATACTTCATTTAATATATTTTTTTACCCTAAGTGTAACAATAATTATTATTATATAACCCCCCCCCCCCCCCCCCCCCGAACTCACATTAATCCTAACACACCACTAAAACCTTTAAATATCCATGATAACCGTAAATACGAATAACATAGATTTAGACAGTAATGATCTTATACTATTTGAATTAAATGCAATTAAAATACCACATAGATGAATTATAATATATATATGCCTTTTGTAATTATTAAAAACTTTTTATATTTTCAAAATCCTTTAAAACAATTAAAAAATAAAAAATAATGTGATATTATTTTTCATATACAATAAAAAATATATGTTCTAATTTTTTCATATTTTTTCAACCGTGTTAGACATATTACATTTCAATTTAATTTTTCTAATATAATCTAACACCTACTACATAACTATAAAGAAATTTGATAAAATCCCCCAACAAAAATCTATTAACGAGATAAAAGTTAGTATGAAATATATTTTAAATAATTGTGTGATCTTATATTCTAAATCCTCATGCTCATGAAATGAAAATATATTAATACCATTGTTATTCGTGAGATATAATGTAATACTATTAATAAAATAGAATATCATAGTGTTTGTTATTGTATATAATTTTAAATTTTCATTAACATCATTATGAGGATATTATATAAATATAATTTCGATAATTATAATCATTTTGTCCTTATTAATGAAATTTTTTATTACAAATTAAAAAAGAAACATAGTTAAATAAATACGATAACAAATACCTCAAAATAATACTCACCCCAGGTGTTTCGATGGAAAAAAATTAATAAAATGATTAAAAAATTATTGAAAACCATATTTATGTAATAGATCATCTGAAAGTTATAAACAATGAAATGATATCCAAGATAAAATTGAAAGAAAATTCTAGACTAGTTAAGGTCCTAAAATGAAAATAAGAAAATTAAAAATGAATTCCTACCAAAAAAACCCCCCAATGAAACCAAATGATTTTTTTCTATATCTCCTTGGAAATTCATTCAAATATCCTCAAACACAACACATAAACTAGGAATCTCAATCAAAAATCAATTATCACGCAACATAAATTTCACATACTTTACATGTACTGATAGTGAATCCCTCATCGGAAAACATAATTCCCACTTTCACCAGTCACACCCTCATTTATAATCTCTTCTTCACGACCCCCTGACTCGTTCAATCCAGTAATGGTGAAAATTCACACAACAAGGAACATGAAAATTTATAAATATACCATTATTTCTATGAAATAGAAATTCATTCTCAAATAAAATAAAATACATCCAAAATTATCATTGAAAATCATATTTTAATATCATAAAACCTCTAAAACAATAAAACTCAAATAAAAAATTCCATTCATAAATAAATGAAGGAATACAAATTCCCATATATTTAGGTATCATGGATTAGTAAAAATATATAATGCTAAAGACCATTCATCAATACCATATTTAGATGCATTTGAGAGACAAATAAGGGCCTTACCATAACACATCTTCTATCTCCACCAATTCAAGGATTCAAGGATTATTATCAAACTGGAAAATGAGAATCATACCACAAAAAAAAATTAACAAACCAAACAAATAGATGGCATTGGAAAAATACCTATATTACTTTTATTCCTCATCCAGGACCCATATGAAACTCCAAAAAAATAGGTAATTATTTTAATGCTTATTTTAAATTATTTGGATCATTTATATGATTATAATCTATAAATTTATAGTATTACATGAATAATAACACAAGGAATAAGGCTAGAATGAATCTCCCAATTACAAAAAAATAATGTAGACAAATCATCCATATATTAAAGATGACTTAAAAAGTGAAAATACTTCCCCTATTAATTTTTTTTTCATTTCATAGAATAAAAACATCTGATTATAGAGGAGTGTTTTTAACAATAGATGATCCCCACTAAATAAAAAACACCATTAGAATATAAATCGTAATAACATTACTGTTGGGATTAACTAACACTAGTATAATAAGTATTTATCATATCTTATTTATTATATTTATAATTTATGACCAATGTGATAAAGTAATTTCTATTACATTATCACATTGGTTATCAAATAATTGACATGAAAAAACATGCATCAGAATTTATCATGTTGGTTATATAATAACCTACATAAAAAGATTTATTCATATATTTATAACATTGGTTATTTTATAACTGACATGATAATATAAATTTATCACATTGGTTACAATATAACTAATGTGATTAAAAAAGTAATAATGATTTATCATGTTATATTTGAAATAACTAACATGTTATACCATTTATAATTTTATGAATTTACTTTTTGAATACTTTTTGCATTATTTGGTACCATGATAACAAACATGTTTCTCAAACATAGTAGCCCAAACATTGTATTTTCAATCTAGTTGCGTCCAATATTTCATTTCCATATTCATACATCATCGGGATTCATCAGCATCATAGGTTCGCATTTGATCTGATTGTCTCTCAACCCTCAAGTAATCATCCCATATAGAACTCCACTTTTGGCCATTCAATGTCAGGGAAACCCTAACTCATTTTTTTGTTTAATTAGAACATGAATGAACATATTTATAAAACCTCAAACTTCATGTAACATAATTTTTCTTATTCATATATTTATCTACTCATCGTTAATCATGAATTTCCATCCTCAAAAACATTATCCTCTTATTTAATTAAAAAGGTGTTGATTTCATTATATCTTAATGTTATATGATAGATCATAAATTTCGTTATTATATATTCATTTTATTGTGTTTAGAATATATTACGGGGTTTTTCATTGAATTTATTAAAATAATTTTTTATTTTATCTTATCTTAAATTTTGGGATTAAATATTTAAATATTGCATATTTTGATGATATTTATTAATCATTGATTACTCATGCATACAATACAATATATGTGAATAAATTTCAATTATCTCTTTATATTTTTTAGTGACTTATTAATCATAAAATTTTATGTATACATACATTGTAATCTTTAAATAATTCAATATGAAATATCATATATGTAGTGTATATGCATATCAACACTTTTCATTTGATGCGACTATTTTTTTTTTCTAGAAAAATAATTTATCAAATAAAAATTATACATATTAAGAGTTACTATCAATATAATGTTCAAATTATTGGTAAATAAAAAATCTAAACTGTCAATTAGGTTTATTACATATATCAAATGTGCAGTATATGTATAATGAGTTACTTCCAATATAATTTTGACATTATTGGTGAATACATAATATGAACTATCAATTACATTCCTTACGTATATTTTTAAAATAATGATAGATATAGGTTACTTTATGAATCTCTATTTGTTAATTAAATAATTTAGTACAAATGATAATATTTATTGATGCACTGCATATTCCAAATCATACATTATCCCTGGTCAAACTTTGTCCCCATTCATATTTTATCCCGAGTCATACTTTGAGTTATATAATTTTCTAAATTTAAATTACTATCCGACTACATAGGTATAATTTTTCAATGTTATATTATGATGTAAATTCACATGCATCACACGGTATTCAAGATGAACGAATTTCTTCCCCATTAAATTGGATTTTTATTCAGTCAAATGAAGTAGAAAAAAATATGTATGATGTGGGTTATTTGTTAGGTATATTCCCATAAAACATGTTTTAATAGAATAAATATTATGTTATTATCTTTGAACAATTTTCATAATACACTAGGAATATATAATATATAATAGTAGTATTGTATAGATATATCTACTACATTACAAAATCATCATTGTGATGTTTGAACTCTGATATATGATTATATTAGAGTATAATTTAATGATTCATCTATTCATTGTGGGTTGTTTCATGGTAAAATATAGGTTAAAAAATTCAATGATAAAGACTAAAATAAAAAGTGAAAATCATAAATTGATAAATATTTTAGTCAATAATATTCCATTTATGTTATATCTAATTTCATTATAATGAAAAGGAAAAATGGGAGATTAATCTAACTATATTTTTATTTTCAAATTGCATCCAAAGGAAATATTTTAACAATTTACCAATTATATTAAAAATTATATTCCATTATTTTATTGAATTTATAATTATACATTTCAAATAAATATATTTTTTTAAAAAAAATCATATTTTGTTACTTTCAAATTATGACATCATTGGTATATATTTAAACATTTTTTAAATTGAATAATTTAATATCACTTTTATAACCACAATATTCATTTGAAAATATATATTATTTGAAAATTTTTATCAATAATAATGATTCTAAGATTGATTATAAAACATCAAATAAGTAATGAATTTGAGGAATTTGTTGATTTTTTTTAATTTTATAAATGAATTGTTCTACACAATGGGATATTTTTTCCATGACTTAGAATCTTCAATATGAAGAATTTAAAAATCAGAGGGGTTAAAGATCATTTAATTTTTTATGGTTTTAATGTTATTTATAGCCCTTAGATTTGGAATAGTGAAACTAGGGAAAAATTCAATCTATTGATGGTGATGCTTTTCATGATGATAATTGTGACTAAATTGAATAAATGATTCATTTTATTTAATTAGATACAATTATGAAATAACCAAAACATGATTATCTATATGATGATGAAAAATCTATTATATCTTAATTTTATGGAACTAATAGTTTTATGGAACTAATAGTTTTATCATCATTGTTAAGATAGATTAACTTGAATGAATGATCATAGGGACTATAATTTTAAAGATTTGAAATAATTTATGACATATATTCTTTGTAATGAAAAATATATTCATGATTCAAATTATAAACATAATATAATACTACACCCAATGGGAATAGGGAACTATAAAATTTATACGTTCTCAGATGAGAATGTTCTATATAATATGGAATAAAAATCTATATCAATGTGTCCAAAAAGTGGTATTTCACAAAATACGATTAAAGAATAATTATATGTTGATTTTGAAGCTATAAAGTCCCCTTCAAATAAATTTTTTATTATTTCTATAATTCCTCATTTGAATTTTTTTGTTAAACTCACATAATGAAAAAAGGTTATGATGGAAGACAGATGAGAGGATATGTAATGGAAAATTATGACATATAACTAATTTTTCAAAATTGAAAAATTTGATTAGTAGATTCAAAAATTCAAAAATTAAACCTGAAATCTTAGTCATGGACTATGCAAGGATAAAATGAGTCTATACTAAATCATGTTTTCCCACATAGTTACTCACCTTTTTTAATGCAAATTTACAACCTATATTTTGAACTGTGTATGAAATGGATATATGTCAGTATGAGTTTAAGGATTTCTAGAACAAATGATATTGGAAATGATTTTGATATTTTATTTCCACCCATAATTATTGATTTTAAACACCTATTTGAGAATGGAATTAAGTTGTGTGATTATAATAAAATGTAATACATTCAAATACATGGATTTATTATGTTAACTATAAATTAATTCCCAGTATATATAAATTTATCTAGATATAGTGTTAAGGGGACTAAATCATGTCTAATTTATGAATAATTGGCTTTTATAATATCAACTACATCATGGGAGAAAAATTGTATACATTGGTCCATGAATTTTTTTCAATGAATCAATATTATATAAGATTAACAATTAATTCAATTTCTCACAAGAATTTTATATTTAACTAAAATAATTTTCCACTGATAAATATTTTGATAGGGTAAAAAAATTGTTTTGGCATTCAGAAGGAGACACAAATTTTTTAATGATATAAATTTACTAATGAAATGGTCAATATTTTTTTAGCAAGAGTATTGGAAATATAATCATATCAAATATAACATTAATGTAATGGCTATGGAGAATAATATATGTATAATCTTGATTAGAACATTGTTATATATTAAAGGAAATAAGATAATATGTGTTGAATTTATTATTGGAAAAAATCTCAATGTGGATTTTCTTTTATAGCTAGCTTCCACTCTTAATGGAAGGAAAACCTAAATTCCATTGGATTTTCATACATTATCCAAGATAGATAAAATGGGATTTTTCTTTATCATCATTATATCAAAGTGTTATAGGGTTATTCTTCAAATTTAAAAATTTGTGTGTCATTAAATTATTTGAAGTTGGAAGGTATGAACTATCAATACTGTCACAATATGATGCAAAAACTCCTACAAGTTCTATTTAATAGAATATTTATCATCCAAGTTAGAATGAATATCATGAAGGTGTGTTAGTTTTTAAATTTAATTCTCAATAAGGTTTTTGATCATAATTCTATGAAAAAATTTGATAACTAATCAGTTTTCATTCTTTATAAATGGAAAATATAATTTCCTCTTTTTATTTTATATCATGGTACATTAATGGTTAATTTGGGGTAAGAAATAATGATTTGTGAACCTATATATCAATGTTGTATGTATCCAATCCAAAATGAATATGAAGATATTGATGGGGTCTATAAGGAATCTATATTATCCTAAATCCACCATTGTTGAGAAGTATATTTCGGAGGAGGTAGTTCAGTTCTATTGATGTGTTTTTCTTGTGGAGGATCGCATTAGTCTATCCCAATCACATGATGAATGAGTTAACAGTGAGGGGAATTGGGATCTATGGTATGAAATTCAAATAATTTATTGGTTAATAGATAAAAAATTTCTATATATACATATTTAATAACTTATATATTGCTCAAACTTTTATAACAATTCATATTAATATTTTGGAACAATTTTATCCACATAAAAATTAAATGTGGATTTTCAAAGAGCATAACATAAAAATTATATGGTTTAAAGAGGTTGTTTTTATATGTTGGATTCATCAATAATATTGAGATTGATAGAGGGAGGTATAAGATAAAATTTTATAACATGGATCAGGTATTAAATTAAGGGATTTGCAATGCATATAAAATATGAGTTTAATAGAAGTGTTGTTTAGAAAATTAGTGTATTCGTGTTCATAGAAGCAATGCATTTTTTGAGTTCCAATGGAAACCCCCCTAATTTATGCAACATGTGATTATTATGATCTCATTGATGATTGTTTTGAGTTTTATTACATTATATTTTTCCTTCTAGTGTTTAACTATACATTTTTTATTGATAAAAACATTGTAAGACATGATTAATTTAGTTTAAAACTAGTTTGTCCGAATAGTTTATAATAAAGAAATGATTTTCATAATGGAAACACATGAATAAAAAACTTATATTTTCTTAATAAATTTGATATATGGTGGTGTATTTTTTTAAAAGTAAAAAAGCAGTATATTGGTGATGATTAACTTGATGAAGATTCTGATTTATAGGAGATCTCTACTTATATAGAAATATGAAAATATAATATTGATGAAAATGTACTATAAATGGTTTGGTCCATATGTAATGATCATGAAAATTTAATTTAGGAAAATAATCCTTTAATATATTCCTAATATTACATGTAACATATCTTTATTTTTTGTTTACTTGTAAAAATTTCATAAAAGTTAGATATATTAATTTTATTTTCTTCATGAATACACATATTACATCTAATAAGTTCAATTGATTATCTATATTAGTTTATTTCGATTTAGTTTACCGTGTTTCCCCATTGGTAACCTATCTATATATTTATTTAATTAAAAGACATTTATTTTAAATAAAATGTTTTAGACAAATAAAAAATTATTTCATTAGAGTATGTTGAAAAAATATTCTTTTTGGATTAAAAATGAATCATTTGGTTGTATAATTATTACAATTCACAAACCATTCTTAGATTTGATTTCATCTGTTTATAGATCATTTAATTTACCTTCACTATTGTTATAATTTTACATAACTATAAAGAAATAAGAAATAAAATTTGTTAAATTTTATTAATTTATTTTTTTTGTTTGATAAGTTTACATTTTTTTATTTAAATTAGTATTTAGTAGATGAATTTTTATATTTTTTGTATTTTTTTTTTTATATTTTTAGGATAATAAAAGATCAATCAACTGATCCACCAAATTTTTCTAGAGATGATCATATTCATACCTATTGGGAGGAATGTAAACATGATCCTCTAGATGAGCATCAACATCTGTTACAAGAAAAAACTAATCCAACTAGGACAATGATGTGATTGAGGGTTGGTAAATGTGGAATATCACATTTACAAAAACTATTACCTCACCCATTCATACACATAGTGCAATAATTAAAAAATAATTTTCAATAGTGTTTTAATAGTTAGGGTATTTAATAATGCAAATTACTGAAAATGTGATAAACTTACAGCTTTTGTGATAAATTATATTGAATGGAAATGAAAAATAAGAATATATATTTGAAAATATATAGGAAAATGAATGAAAAGGAAATAACATGATGTAAAAAAGCTTCAGAAAATCATTACATATCATTATGAATTTGAAGTGGTGTCTTTAAAATTTTTTGTAGTAGCGAGTACATATTTTTAAAATTCCATCATCAAATGTAATGGAGGTTTTATGATTGGAGTGAATGACGAAATTGGAATGAAAAATAAAAAAACCCACTGAAATATGAAAATGAAGTGATGATTAATGGCCTCATAACTATATTGGAGGAGCGGAGGAGGAAGAGGTAGAGGTGTAAGAGGTGGAAGACCTGGAGGTAGAGGCAGAGTCGAAAGGAAATACATTTAAGGAGGTGGAGTCCAATGACAAGGATTCACATGAGAAGGGGGATTATCTATGTAACATTAAATTCTTAAAGAGTTTACTGACCACTCAGCCAACATCTATTTTTTTACAGAAGACTTCTCAATATGAAAATAACATTTTATAAAGTAATGGGAATCATCTCAAAAAAATATAAATAATGTAATATATCTCTATTTAAAAAAAATAGCTTCTGGACTAATTATTATGAATTAGGATTCTATAAAATAAACCACAACTAAAATAAATTACAACACTAACACAAGAAATTACTATAGTGAAGACTCCAATCCACTAACAGTCTTTAACTTTTTTTTCTTATAGATTGATAACATCAATGTAATTAATTTTTCAAATCCACAATAATTAATACTTCAATGATCATCTATTGAGTTTAGTCCCTCAAATAAACCATCTAATGAATCATTGAAATGTAATACAAAAATTAAATGAGCACATAAAGGAAGTACCAGTATGGTGGTCACTACAATACACTTTGGGCTGCTATTTGAACCACTGGCTCTTTGTATGATTCATCATGACCAACTCTAAGTTCAAGACCTTTACTAAAGGACAGTTATAATCCTAAAATGTAAATAGTGATATTATGTATGAAATGATGTTAATGATGTGTTCCATGAAGATAAAAATGATGATTCATTGGATAATGGCTTGTTAAAAGATAAACACTTCAATAGAAATAATGATGAAACAGAATGTTTGGTGCATTTCATAGGATTATTTTTCACATAGAATATAGAATCCAACCATTGAATTTCCCATCATGGTGACACATATCCAATTTGTAATAAGATATTTGCATAGTATTTTGGTTTTAGGAAGCTACTGATTGAGTCTCAAAGTCTCTTTCGATTAGGGTTAGAAAACATTTCTATAAACATAAGGTTATATTTTGTTGCATGCTCCATGTTTTCATAGATGAACCTGTACAATTTTAAAAATTTATGTGAAATGGTGTTGAATAATCTACCTATATACTGGAAAAATATAACAAACACAACTAAACGTGTAATCTTCTACAAAAACACTCTATTTTTACATACATTTTCCTATATTTGGAATTCAGTTGATTTTCTAACATTGGGGTTCATTTGTTAACATGGTGATTAATTTTTTTTCCATTCACTATGTTTCAATATTAGTACCTATACAAAATAAAAAAAAATTAAGTTAAATGGTGTTGAAAAATCTATGTATGTGCTGGTAAAAGATAATAAAAACACCCATACGGGTAATCTACAACACAAAACACTATATTTTAACAGTCAATTTACATAAAATTTTCATTTATTTTATTTTCTAACAATATAGAAATTTTTTTAACAAATGTTTCCATTTGGATGCATGTTTTATGTATTCATAGAAGTACCAATAAAAAAAATATTAATTGAAATAATGTTGGGAAATTTACCTATATGATGAAAACTAACAACAAACACACCCATAATTGTAATATGAAATATTGAAGACATGAAAATAGATAATAAAAACACCCAGTAGTATAGTCAAGTAGAAACATAATAGGGAGGATATTTGTGTTCATTCAACTATCAACAAACTCATGCTGAATTCTAATCCTGCCCCTGCATGGAAGGTGGAAGGTAAGGTATATCTTCTAGATGTTAATGATTTTAACTATCCTTTCTCCCCATCAAACCATTCTTCTTAGGTGGTGTGTATTGACCAAAATTCTATTGATCTAAATGATGTACAGAGTTCACCATGTGACATGAATCATGGAAGAGAATGCAATGTCAAATGGGTAACTCCTTTTTGAACTATTGTTTTATCACAAATACTAGACAGTAACGATATAAGAACATCAAGATATATATTATTAAATTTTTCTAAATTGTAAATGAAATTTTATATACTGTAGAAAGTTAAACAATATGAATATACCTAATATAATATGATGTTCATGGAGATCAAGAGGCGGTCGCGACGTCTTCGGCGATTCTTCGATGCTCCAACCCTAGAAGGTGATGGAGATCGCGGCGGCCCCTCTCCCCACGGGGGAGGGGCCTCATCGCCATAAGGAGCGCTGAAACAACACTCGTCTCCCCTCTGATTTCATTCTCAGGCCATGTATACGCGTTGCACCAAGGGTTCCGGGGTGCTTCAATGGTCATCCGGTTGTTCCAGTCTCTGTGCAAGAATTCACCGAGGCCTCTTCAATGTTCTCCAATGCGCTGGTTGCAAGATTCGTGCGGCGTCGACCCTCGATTGAAGGGTTTGACTGGTATGTTAATGAGTCTTGGGGTCTGAATCGTAGGGAGGTCATCAGGATCTTGGGTCCGAATAAGTTCTTGATTTGCTTTGATGATGAAGAGGACTTGATCCGTGCCTGGTCCAGAGAGAGTCGATCCTTACGTGGGGAGAACTTTCATCTCTTTAGTGGGTCATTTGACCTACATATGAAAAGAGATCCTCCCACATCGGTGATTTGGATTCAATTATCGGTCATCCCACTACCCTTTCAGAATATCGGTCTTCTTCGGTCGATTGGCCATTCTCTGGGTCATTTCCTATGTTGTGATCAACGTACGGCGAGCTTCAACTATCCAATGGCTGCTCGATTGTGCGTTGAAATGGACACTTCCAAGCCGCCGCCTGAGCTTGCCTGGATTGTTGTGGAAGGTGAATACAGTTATTCCCAAGTAATAAGGTATGAAACATGGATCCATTTCTGTAATTTCTGTTACAAAAAGGGACATTGCAGATCTGATTGCCGCAAGAGGAAGAATTTTTCTTCTCCCTTCGTTAATGAGCCTCTTGAACTAGTTGTCCACTATGAGGAGATTAACCCATGTGAGATTCCTGGTGGTAGCTTTAAGGAGGTTGGTGCTTTTGAGAAAATCAGCGGGAAGGTGCAAACCATACTTCCATCCGAGGTGCCTACCCCTGCATCCCATAATGTGGTGATTTCTCTTTCACTGGGGGCTTACAAGTATGTCCTCAAGGAATCCACACTGGCTGAATCTGAGGTAAGCATTCCTACTATTTTATCGCGTCTTAAACGTGATCTTGGTTTACCTCGGTCTGGTGATTTAGGGGAGGATTCAAAGGCCTGCTCCACTGGGATTGAGAACCTCGAAGGGGAGGGTGAGCAGGGCTGGCAGAATGAAAAAACATTCTTGAAAGAGATCAATGGGTGCTGTCCAGATGTGATCTATGAAGAGGTGATGGTCAATATGAAGTCACACCAAGATTTGGAAGTGGGAACTGAGCATACTAGACAGCCATAGGCCTCTACTCTGGCTAAACAATCTGCTTCTCCCTTGAACAATGAAAAGTTAGGAGGCTGTTCAAGCATATTGATTAAAAATAGCTTTGATGTGCTCGGTGAGCAACATGATCAGGTAAACAGGATGGAGGGAGAACAGCCATGTCTGGGTGGAGATGCTATTGATGTCAACCCATCGGATGATGTCCTGGAAACCCCCGCTTCAAAATGCTCAGAAGTGGGGATGGGAATGGGAGGTGAAAATGAGAATGTTACTCTAAGAGCCTCGTATAGTGACATAACGAAAAATGGATGAAAAACGACCCTGTGTAAAGATGTGAGCTACAACACTCCACCCAAAAGAAGGACGAGGAAAGACTACTCTGATCTTCCGAAGGCCATGGAAACCAGATCTGCTAACAGATCAGGAGGACGGTCCATACATGTGATGAACAAAGAAACTAGTAGCAAACGTCCACCAAAGGAGAAAATGTCCAAGGAAATGCTCCAAAAGAAAATGATGTATCTTGAGATGATGCGGAAGTACGAGTCTTCTGAATGGGAGTCAGCTGATCCTGACGATGAGTGATCTGACTAAAGGGATAGAGATGGGGAGAAGGATGAGTATGGGTTTGATGTAATGTAATGGTGCAGTTTTTCTATTAAATTTATCTACAATCTTTTTTCTAAATAAATTTGTGGGACCAGGGTTTCTCCTGGTTCTGAAATTCCTGGTATGAAGTGCATGGTAAAGATAAATTATGTATCTTGCAATGAAGCTTCATCATAGAAGTCCTAGAATAATTTTATCTATAGAAAAAATAAATAATGTGACTAATTGATAATTCATGATTCCTTAAAAGATATTATTTATATATTTATATCATGTGAAACTAATTATGTATCTTAATAACTCTGCTAATGGTTTTGAAAATATTGGAGTCAAGTTCTAAAGGGGTGAGAATATCAAATCAATTATTGAAAATTGACAAAGCAATACATTTTCAGTACTTTCTAATGTTTATATTGTATATAGACTAAACTAATGTCTGAACTACAAATGGATTTGTTAGTCCATTGAATTTACTCTTTTAACTAAAAGTGTACTAGTTATTTCCTTGAATAGACAAAATGCATGTTCATTTTCATTAATTCATATTTAAAAATATTGAAAATGTATGAACAAACAAAATTCATGTTCATTTTCAAATTCAGTACATCATATTTAGTAAGTAATATGTGAACTACATAACTTTTTTAACTAATAATGATCTTGAATTATATATGAAGCATCCCAAAGAAATAAAAAATCCCATTTTAGAATAATGTAAATGATTATTAAAAGTAATAAAAATGAACATGCATTTTTTGGTTCACACACATTGCATTACCTCTATTGTTTGGCACAAAAATTGGTTGGTCACACACAGGCTACATATACATTTTGTTGGAAACACTCATGTTTTGATACAAACCACTATAAGATGAGATTATACACCATACAATTTATGTTAAGGTTCTGCACCAATTTTAGCTGTAAGAAAAAATAAATAATGTGACTAATATCTTGGTCATGATTCCATCGAACAAATTATTTAAATATTAATGTCATGTGAAACAAATTATGTGTCCATTTGAATCTAAAAATTGTTGTTAAAATATTGGTGTCAGGTTCTATAGGGGTGAGAAATGAAACTCAATTATAGAAAATTGACTAAGAAATCCATTTTTTGTAGTGTATGAACTACATATAGTATACATACAGAACTACTTTCTGAACTACAAAAGGATTGGTTAGTTTATTGAGTAGATTTTATGAACATAAAATGGATTTGTTAGTACATTAAATAGAGAAAATGCTTGTTAATATTACATAATGTATAATTAAAGCACTAAAAATGTCCGAACTAACAAAATGAAAGATCATTTTCTTATTCAATACTTCATATTTAATGTAATAAACAACTGTGGGAACTGAATAAATTGGTTATCTTAAAATGAACACTCATTATTTATAATCCATTTGAATGGACTAACCAATCCATTTTAGGAATAATGAATATTTTAATTTAAAGTAATAAAAATGGACATGCATTTTATTGTTCAGACACAGTGTATATCCTCTGTTGTTTGGCCCCAAAATTTTTCGGTCATACACATACAGTATATTCATTTTGTTGTGACACACATTTTGTACTGCAGATGAAAATTATACTTCTAATCCTACCAATTAAACCATCATGAATCTGTATTTTCTATCATTTCATTAAATATGGTACTTTAAACAATGTGCATGTGTGATAGCCACCGAAATAGAGATTCAGTTATGTAAAAGAGAATTTTTTTTATCTATAAATGAAACACTAACTAGTTTTATTGGAATATTGTTATCATAAATAGAAAAATTTGGATCTTAAATCCATTCAAGAATGATGTTCTTACTATTAACTTGAGTCCTCAGTTTATACATCAAATAATTACATGCATATAAAAGAGAAGAAAACTAAAAAGGATGCCAATTGATCAAAGTTCTAGTATCCATTTGATCTGGTATGTGGAATGTGACTCCATTAAAAGCATCTAAGAAATCAATTTGGAATACGAAGAATGCCAACTTGCTTTCCCATCATGAGGATAATGTAAGGATGGTTGGTGTGAAAATCTCATATAACAATAATGATTGTCTTCTTGACCCAACCCTGATGGAGACCCAAGAGGCTCTCCATCACAGATGTTGGGAGGATAGTGGGGGAGGTTGAAATCTCAATCCCTACCATCCCCTCAAATCATTCAGTTGGAGAAATTATTTTCTAAATAGAATGAGAACAGAACATCAATTTTACCATAAAATATTCAGTCGAGAAATTTTTTTCATTAGACCCAATTCACAGGTAAAACCAGTAAGAATACGAACATATACATATAAGAATCTAATTTTGTTAGAACTAGACAACTGTTTCATTAGAGAAACCATAACTAAATTATTGATTTTCTAATTGAAATGATATTATTTATCATTTAAATTTTTATTATAGTATGAATAGATCCTACTATGTTGGTAATTTACTTTACTGAAAGGATTTGACGACATTCATTAATGGGAAGTAGTAGTATTCCACATGATATCTTTATTTCAATATTGGTCTGTGGAAATTCCTATGTTAAAAATTGTAGCATGACTAGTTTCTTTTCTAAATAGAAGATATATATTCATCAATATACCAGTCATTAGGTATACCAATTGTTAACTAAAACTTTTTTGTGCATATATATATTTGAAAGTGGAATCATTTAGAATCATTGATGTTGTAGTGGTATGAATTTATTTACATAAAAATCAAAATAGGGTTACCCTGAAATTAAATCCCTTACCATTCCATAACTGATATGCTTATGGCCTGTGATGTGAGATTAATTTCTCTCAGTAGCAGCATTTCCCACAAGAAAATATCCACAGATCTCACAAATAGCCATCATTTTCTATAGAACATGCATCAACACGTTGTGAGTCTATAGTTGTTGAATCAGTAGTGTTTTCTCCACATTTAGTACCTAAACCATTCTCATGAGTGGCTATACTGCATCCAATTTTCTCCTCCTCAAAGTACCTCTACTTTTTCTAGAAGGTTCTTGATTTTTCCTCTAGTACAGATAGTTACACTGCCTTTTCAGTGAAGAGTGGAGGATGGGGTGCTTCATCAACTTCTTGAGGAAGCATTCTCGACCATGATATATTCTTTTGTCTAGAAGCTTATTATCATAATATTTAAAAAACTGTTATATTGAGTATAAAAATAGTACAGTTCCAGTGTTCTACTGATTTATAATAATAAAAACCTTACAAATATATGGTATGGAACTGGACCATTATCATTAATATAACTTGATGATGGAAATTGAAGTAAGGGTGACATACTACTACTGAAATCATTCACTAATTCTTAATTAATGACATGAGGAAAATAGTTTGAACTAACAGAAAACCAATGTTGAAGAAAACCATGGGACACCATGAATTCTTCTTGAAGAGGGTGGTGGAAAACATCAAAAACCTTGAAAAAAATTAGAAACATAAACTGAGATGTTTTTTTATGCTTCTTACAATAGTATGATTTGATATTCAATAGGTTTGTTAGGTGTTGTCCTACATTTTTCCTACACATAAAACAAAAAACAAATATCTTATTAAACAGTAAAATAGATAAATAAAATAAAATCAAAATATCAGGGAAAAGACATAGTGTGATTAAAACCCAGAAATGGTTTTGTAGTTAACCTATCAAGAGATGGAGAGTTCCAGCAGGTCATCCCTTGTCCTTTAACAGGTGTGGTCTTCAGAGTAAGAACCACCACATTTTGTTTTTATGGAGTGTTGATTTTGAATCCTCTTGAACAAAAACATGAGGTATGTCAATACAATATCCATTTATACATGTCACTATCTCTTCCTTGTATGTACCCTCTTAGCATAAACAAAACTACTTAAGTGAATGTTGTTATAAAATAATCAACATGAACCCAAATGTTTCCTAAGATAAAACCCAAGAAGTATAGACATGTATATAAGAGTTCAAAGATAATAAATGTTGATCCCAAGATTTATTTTTCTACTACCAGCCAAAGACACAAAATGAATTAACCGCTTAATCATGAACCATATGTAAATAGTAAACATGAAATGTGGAATATTAATGTTTATAATATAGATAATTATAAGAAAATATTTATTAGGATGTTCAATATGGACAACCAAAAGAATAAATAATTATCAAAGACACTTCTTAACATAAATGTTTTATTATGTTAATAAGAAACAAATGAAAATGCCCAAAAATTCTCTTTGGGAAAAAGGGATTATTAAGAGTATTTAGGCTTCATATTTCTTTTACTTAAGAAGCCTAATATTATTTTTTGAAATCAACAATGAATGAAAATTCCAAATAAATCAGATGTAATATGGTAGAGAATAAAAAATTTATAATAAATATATCTGCATTTTTTTCATGAAAATACACATGTATCCATAAAAAATACGACATGCATAAATAAAAAAATAATGGACATCTTCCTTTTCTCACCATAAGACAAATGAATTATATTAATATTTGGAATATTATCTAGATCACTTCAAGGGGTTATGTTTTTGGTAGAGAAACACCCCTAGAAAAGGCCCTGATGTCACAATAATAAATGAATGTTTAAGCTGGTTGGTCTTCTCCATGTACTCCACTGACTCCAAAACCTATGGATCAGCATTCTCCGGTAAAAAATTTAATGTTAACGACATCTGAAATAGTTTAATAATACTAATAATGTGTCATGATAATCAGGAAAGTGATATGAATATAATGAAGACAACAAATTAAAATAATGAAAACATATCGGAAAAAAATTCTATGATGTGTTGATGGTTTCTGGGATCAGTTTATACTGTTGATGGAGGAAAATATACCTAATTATTTTAATAGAAGCATCCATGGAAATAAATTGTATGTGAAATACAGTATCGATCCAATATTTTATTGAGGAGTAGGGATTCATACAATTTCATATAATGGTGGAGGAATAAATTGGATCATAATAAAAAACTGTATATTTGTAATCTTAGTGAACCAACAAGGGCATGTTCAACGATATAGACAAATAAACATGAAATGTGTGAAATAGAGAAATCAAGAAATGAAAAACCCATCATAGAGGAACTTCCTACACATAAAAAATTAATAACTAAGCACAAATCCATACGTAAAACACAACTATTTATCTCATTTTACATTTTTTATAAATTTTTTTCCAGATACAAATACATTGATAATATCATTTTCATAGAGTATTTTTCTCATAATGTATAAGATATAGTTAAAAATGAAGTTGTGAAAAAAATTAAAATCATGGAATTATAGTTAGATATGGAATCTTATCTTGATCACTTCAAGGGGGGAAGTTATAGTATGAGAACCAAAACTAGAAAAGGACCTGATGTCGCAACACCAAATTCATGTTTATGATGGTTGGTCATATCCATGTACTTTGCAGATGCCAAAATCTATGGACCAACAATCACCAGTTATAAATTTGATGTTAAAGTCATTCGAATCAATTTTAAAATACAATGAGGCACGAATGTCAAGAAGGATATATGAAAATAATGAAGACAAAAAATTTAATGAAAGAAATCATACCATATGATAATTGGATGGTGATTGGAGGGTTTCTGGGGGCAGCATGTATTGTCGATGGAGGTAGGGTTACCTACTTCCGTCGGTGGAAGCATCAGCAGCATCACGATTTATGTGATATACAGTATCGATCGATGAGTAGACTGAGTATAAGGAATTCATACATTTTCAGGAAATGGTGGTCGATTGGAAGAAAATTGGGAGCGTTTTGGGTTTCAGGTTTTCATAGGGAACAAAAGGAATGATTGATGGGAGGTATAGGCATTTAGGCAGCTTCGACAGTAGGAGGGGATTTTATAATCATTAAAAGAGTTTATTTATGTACGTGGAATTAAAATGATGAGAAAATTGAGGTTGAAGTGGACCCGAAACCTTAGGGTGCCCATGGGGGGCCAACATGAATGGAATCAGAGGATTATGTTGATGGAAAGAGCTATAAAGTACATGATAGATTGTGGGTGGAAGGAAATGAATATGTGTACTGATGAAACAAAGCATGACTGAGGAGAGAAAATTAATATTATGAGGAAACCACAGATTTAGGAGACCGGAGGATGTGCATGCAGGAATTGAGTATTTGTAGAATCCCTAGGTTGTGAATAGATGAAACTCGAGCCCGAGCGGGATAAGGAACATAGTTGAGATGTAAGGTGAAACCAGGATACAGATAATGTCAGAGAAGGAGGAGGACAGAGTGCAGCGTAACCTAAAGATGGAGATCCAAGGAGGCAGGGGTTTCTAGGGAGCATAGGTTGCATGAGTTGAAACCTGAGTAAGACTGGGATGTGGATGGAAAATATGGAAGAGTATAGGAGAAATGAAGGGAAGTAGAGCCTTGGAGTGTTGAAACGTAAGGAGAAATAGACGTGGATGAATGTGAGATGGACATGTGGAAGATAGAAATCCATGATTAGTATATATAATAGATTATCTTTTTTCCTTATCCAATACCACGGGTACTGGTAGAATTTTATGATAATAATATTCTAAGACATCAAATTCAAAACAAATCATGCATTTTTTTAGTTTATGATAAATTGAAATTCATTATTTGGATTGAGAATTAGATAAGTGTGGAAAAATTGGCATTATCTCAGTTGTGGGAAATAATTTTCATAATCTTGTTAATTATTATTTTACACAACTTGGAATGATTATAGTTATATATTTTATCACGTTTATTATCAGAAGTAGTATAATAAACATGATACTGGAGAAGTCATGGGGAAATAACTATAATGGCATGTTTGGATATATAAAGATATCAAATCACCCCTCACTTTATATTTCATTTTTATTCCTTGGGAGCATAATTATACAAGATATATATGCCCCTTTGTAGGTGACTTTTATTGGAATCGATTTTTTTAATATAGAATAAAATAAGTGCTTTTTTGTATGTGAAATTTTCCCTTTTATATGTTTTTTCAATATTAATGATTTTATTAATGATTTATTAATGATATATTTAATCGTAATTTATAAAAATCAATGTGATCTCATTGAGGGATAAAATCTAGAGATGTATACTTGCATAATTCATCTTTTTTAGTATATATTTTATTAGAAGAACAAATGATGGAGAAAATTATTAAAAACAAGGAGTTTGTCATTAATGCTCTGTAGAGGATTCCCCTCCATAGAACCCCGGACTATACATGAAAAATGGACGATGGATCAGATGAGAAGAAATGAAAATTACCTTACAAGAAGACTGGAGGTTTATAGTTGAGAGGATTGAATGTTTTTACTTTATTTAATTATTTTAGGCAATTCAGTTCAGTATATATTGTAACTCATTACAATTATTTCAAATATTTTAAATATGATTTTTGTCAAGAGTAGAGAACATGTGAGGGAAATTTTATAAAACAGAAGGTAGTATAATTTTTCTAGAGATTTAGGGAAGCCCGAACTCTTAGGTCTTGTATAAGGATACCTGGAGAGTGTGTTGGTGAAAATTGAATTTCCATGTTATGTAGATTCCTCAATGGACTGTGACTGTAAATATTAAGAATAATTGGAAACTAATGTTAATGATGTGCATGTGATGATGGAGGATATGATAAGAGATTCCATATAGATTATGTTTGCTTATATGAATATATATTTTGAGACTACAGATCCCACCCATCCACCTCCACTTGCAAACTCCACTCCTTACCTAAATCCTACACACCCTCCTCTACAACTTCACATTTACTGTGAATTATATATTGAGGATCCCTAAAATAATATTTTTTCATAGGGAATGATATTTTATATTGTGGATATCATTCATCATAAATAGTTATTGAAAGATAATCGTATAGTAATTGAACAAGATATTTTAGATAGAACTGCTATAGTATCGTAACCTATAGATAAGGTGTTTACAGTTGTAAAATGTATCAACCACCTATTAGTATTGACATCTAGGATTTTTATATATATTAAAATAGATGAATTTTTGTATTTTTTCTTTTATTTTAGTTGGATTTTTTTTTTAAATTTTACATTTAATTTATTTATCTATTTTTACAAGAATACATTATATGTAGTGATATACTATTGAGATAATATTAAATAAAATTTGAAATTACATCTGATAAAATTTCTAGAAGTATTTATAGGTTATAAAAAAATTAAAATTTGTTTTTGTTTGTTTATGAGATTCCAATTAAAGATACTATTTACGGAAATTAAATAACTATGACACTTTTTAAAAATGATATCACAAAGCTTGTAACTATAGATCTGTTGGGAATTAACATGATTCATGTTTTTTCAATTAGGTATTAATATAACTCTTTAAAATTATTTATTTAATTCAAAACTTATAATTATGTTGGTTTTATATTAGTTAAACTTATACAATTCGTAAAGAGAAATACCAGATATATGTATATAGATTTATAATACGTGGGTTTATTTCACTGATATGTAGTACACTGAACTGTTTATTTTTCTACAATATTTCAAAAGAATGAAATTTTTCATTACTGGATGTATCCATATCTTCAAGAATATGAAATATATATTCCAGAAGTAGTGTATATAATTTATAATAATAATAATTGACATTAAATTTTATTTTATATAACTTTCCATTTGATGTAATTTGATTTTATCAAAGGGAGAAATCACATTACTGGTTATGATCAATATAGGGAAAAGTGGGAAAAAATTAATAATTTTTTGTAAAAATATTTTTGAATTTTAAAATAATTTTTTATATTATAATTACATAAAAATTAAGATCATTAATATTATTTTCAAATAGGTTATTGAATTTATATTGAGGGACCACAAAAAGAGAGAGTGATAAGATCAAATATATAAAAGAAAAGTTAAATTTTCATATATAATTGGCATATTTTTAATATATAACCTAATAGTGTTATTTTTAATTGAAAAACTAATTTAAACCGAGTTTTGATAAATAATAAGGATTAATGTAGGTTGTATATTATTTGTTAATATTTACGTGTGAAATATTTTCAACTAAGAGAGAAACGAAGTTCCACTGGGTTTGATTTCATTATCAATTTCTCCAGAATATTTCAATTGTATTGTTCATAAGACATGTAGAATAATTTACATTTAATTTGTAGATTTTTTATGATCCTCGAGCCTAATGTTCAAAGGAGCTGAGGCACAAAAAATCTTATTCGAAAATAATTTTACAATCCTATTTGAATTTTTGTTTATTGCACTATATATTTTATCTTTCAAAAATTGAAATTATAAATGTTTTTGGATGGGAAAATAATTTTATAGTTTTTATTTGATTTTATATATTGTATACTATATATTTTAATTTTTAATAGTTTTAATTATAAATTTGGTTTTATGGATGTATTATTTCTTCTTCTCTTGCATTTTTTATTCTACTTTTTATGATTTTCATCTTCTTATCTGTAATGAAGAGTAGAGTTGGAAGTAAATTTACAAAAAAAATTGGGTTTTACAACGTTTGTGTGATAACTGATGTGAAATACCCAGTATAAATGATCTTTCATCTGCGTTGATTGGTTTAAATTGTGATGAAAATTTCAAAATGGGGTTTTTACGTAAGTTATAACACAACTAATGTGAAGAACCAATAATCACGAAGAGTTTTCATGTAGGATATATAATAACCGATGTGAAAAAATTTCATCATGGGTTTTACACATATGGTATAATATAATTGAAGTTCAAAAACACTAAAATAATTTATTTTCAACATTATATTTTTAACTAAAATTAGAAATTCATTTACAACATCACTCACAATAGCGTTGTCTAATAACCAAGAAAAAAATTAAATAAAGACTGATGCGAAAAACTATTTTCGGCAATAGTGTACCATGAATTACTCAAGTACTAATACTAAAAAGAAAATAAATCATTTTGAACACATCTATTATCATAAACTCTTATAATAAAATGAAATTACCATAGTATTTTAACCAAATAATCCATATTTAATTACATAATAAATAATATTATAAATCCCATGCTTCTAATCACCTCACAAATGATAATAAATAACATTGAAAAAATTACAAAAATCCGGAGATATGACTAGACACTGTAATATTTTCTCTAGAAACAGATGATGGAACTAGATGAATACACAAAAAACAAATATGCATAAAATAAACAAAACATATGTAATAGAAGACTCAAATAAAAACCCTTATTAAAAATCCTACAAATTTGATTCCTAAAAAAGTATCAAGAAGGTCTCTCCATAGTGATACCACATTTTTATTTTGTTATATTCCACCAAATGATTTCAATTTTTTAGTTATAATATTTCATTTTAACATTACAATATTCCTCTACCAATATATCTAAAATTATTATTAGATATAAAGAGGGTTTTTGTTTGGATTATATTTGTTTCATCTTTTATTATAAAATTTTTTAACTTATACAAGATAAAAAATACTAAAACTAACCATTTAGAAATTATATTCATCCTAAATATATTTCTGAGACACAAAGAGAATCGTGAATAAAATAACACTTATTTTTTATTGGGGAAAAATCTAAAATAAAATATTAATAACATTATCGTAAATTGAATTTTATGTGTTTATATATATATCCTGGAAAAGGAAATCATAATTTTTTTTAATATTCCACTAATGGATGGTAAAAACTAATTCCTTCAAATTCTCATAAATAACTTTGATAAAAACATTGACATGAATTTTTTTATTCTACCTTTTTAATCTATTTAATAGAATTTATAAAATTACAATCCATGTCTAATAAAACCACGATCAAATAATTTTGAAGAAAATTTTTTTATACGTACAATTATATTTTCAACTAATAGATATGGGATGAATATATAGAAAAAGATGTTATTTTAAAAAAAATTATCTTAGTTTACTCCTTTTTAAATTCACTTATCCATGCCACCATTAGATTTCACATTAATTGAATGAATAATTTAATCTCTATCTATGAATTCTTTTTAAAATTTTAACACCATAACATATTCAATGTAATTGTTTATGATATAGCATCCATTTATATCCTTCAATATAGACTAATATATTTCAATTATATTAATAACTAGTATTGATTATTCATGGTGTTCATTATACACATAGAAGTATACTTGGTAATTACATATCTATTATTTGGGGATGAATTATTGGAGTCATTTCCCTTAAAATTATTGTATCCATCTCTTTTCAATGGCATACTGAAACTATTATACATTGAAATATTTTGGATTAATATTTTAATTTATTATAAATTTTAAAATCATTTATATAAATTATTTTTAAATAAATCTTGTATCTATATATATTTTTAATAAAGGATTGAAATAATTTCATTAATATTATTAATTTTATCTATTTAAATAATGGAAAATATAATTAATTTTGTAATATAGTATCTAAAAAACATTGACACCACATATCTAAATTTCGTTGATTGTTATTAAATGAGCCTCTTTAGGATATCTATCATCTTGAATACAAACATATTGTTATTTTTTTATTATAACATATTATCCGATGATTGTAATAACTAGATTAGATATCTAAAGTGTATACTTCTTATATTTATGGTAAAAATGTAGTTTAAGTTTTTCACACACTTCAGTACTTTGTTAATAAATCAGGAGATTATCAGGAATGGTATAATCTAACACAATAAGATTTTTCTATCTATCAAGAGTAATTCTTATTATTTATTAGTCTAAGATGTTTTATATATTTATAGTCTATATTAATAAAAAAATGATTAAAATGATTATTGATAATATTATTTTTAATTACAACATATTCTTTTATAATTTTGATATAATTTAATATATGTATTTCGAATTAACTATTTTAATATACATTTACATTGAAATGAAAAACAATTTTAATGTGAATGAAATATATTAAAGGAAAACATTCAATATTTCATCAAGATTTGAATAGAATTTTAAATATAATTATAATATGTTATTAATGTAGAAAATAATGTAAATCATATCTATGACATCCCGCCCCATCCCATTTGCTTGAGAGGGTGGAGGAATGCTACTTGACCTTAGGCCTTGTTCCTAGAGTGAAAAAGGCTGGAAATAAATGAAGAGGTCTTCAAGAATAATTAGGGAACAATTTCCCGTTGAATTGACCAACCAACCAAACGATTCATTACTAAAAAAACTACAATATGAGTGTTAACATAGAAACCCATACAATACATTTCCAAAAGAAAACCAATTTTTCCATAAAAAATACCAAATACCAATATAGAACCAAAGTCATATTACCAAGAGAATACTACACAAGATACCTATGGTAAACCAAAACAATCTCCACAACTACATGCCATGTTCCATGATCCAAGAACCACCACATCACCAAAGCATCTTGTTAAACCGTTAGAAAAATGAGATGCCTTTCCATTACTTGTGTATTAGAATAAAACATCTTCCCAAGTTCAAAAGAATGGTTGAGCTATAATTTTCAATCAGATTTCCCAAATAACTTCCCTACACACGCCACTAGGAAGGAAGTGTTAGCAAATTTATATAAAATAGCTTAAATGAATCATTAAATAGTGAAACAACATAAAAAAAGATAAACAATCAATTACCATGAAATTTGAACCCAACTTCCCATGACACATAGGTAAGCCAACCTATAATACACAAGACATTCCACCCATTCACATTAAAAAACAATTTTCATTTTTCATAATAGCCCACTACAGGGAAACAAACAAGCAGCAACATCCCATCATAACCCATTTACTACTTTCCAAATGAAGTTGTACTTCCCACCCACCTATCCTTGATGGTGGCCCTTCCATCTACTCTCCATCCTATTTTTATAGTGGTACTCCCTGACCACTACACATCATTCCAACCACAAACAAAACTTACAAATGTAAATAAGCAATACTATCAAACCATGTCCATAATAACATGCCTATATGCATTTTATAAACAAAAAACCCCTTGAAGCATCATCCATGTCATATCACATTTCAATAAAAAACCTTTTTTAATGAAATTAATTTTCTCAAACCTTTTCCATTAAAAACCCACATTAAAAATTTTAAAATCAATAATTTAAAATCCAACAACAAGAACATTTCACCAAAACCATTTTTTCATCAAAAATCACCAAAACATTACCAACGGGATTTGTAAAAAATTTCACACATCAAAATCACCAATTAATTTAATAAAAAAAATTATTTGGTACAAGATTCTAGTTATAACATTTTGGAATTGAGAGAGAATCCATCATTATTTAGGGTTCTGGCAGGATCAACCCACAAGCCACCACAGCACAACTCCAGAAAAACACTCCACCAAAACTTCTCTAGATCTTCTTCCCTACCATAAAAAAACTTTTGTATCAACATCAAAGGAAAAAAACCCCTAGATCTACATACAATGAATTTAGATCTACTAAATTGAGTGAGAGAGAGAGAGGTAATATTTGATCTATAGAAAACAAGAATACATCCATGAGAGAAGTCTTACCTAAAATGAATCACCTTCAATACACCTAAAACCCATTAAAATCCCATCCAAAACGAAGAGGAGAGAACACATAACCCTTAGGAAAGATAATTCCCATGTTGTGTTTATATGGGAGAAGTGATGGGTAAGTTGCATTAAATCCCAAATAATCCCATTTATAAACCCTTTTTAAAGGGCCACACAATTAGCTCGCACAATTATACAAACCCTGCACTAATAATTAGCTTTTTGCTGACTGAATGGGGCATATTTAATGTTCTCCCCGCATCTTTGGTCAAACCATGTGCAAGTTGTGCATAACCCCACTGCCCATATTGTTTTATCTCACACAGTTTCCCCTAACTGTGCTCAAACCATGCATCCTTAAAAAGGCTTCCAAAACATTATAAAACCATTCCAAACTCTCCCAAACTCATACAAACACATCCCAAGAGAATTAATGATATAAAAGAAAAAATACGATACATACCTCAATCTTTTGCTGGTAGATTCTCCAAACCATTGAACATTATGTCCTCAGAATGTAGATATCCATTTCTCTTCCGAAAGAGCTCGGGCCATTGCTCAACCATCTCATTCTCTTGTTCCCATGTCTCCTCTTGAATCTGACCATGATGCCACAAAAACCAAACTAAAATGGTGGTTTTACCATTCAAGAATTTCGATTTCTAATCCACAATCTGTAACAGAATTTTCACCAATGAATCGTTTGTTTCTAGCTCAACATTATCCCAATGAATCACAATGTCATGATTTGACTAATACTTTTTCAATTGTGACACATGAATCACATTGTACACCACAGAAAACCATGTTGGAAAATCCAACCAATATTGCACCTATCCAATCTTCTCAAGTATATCAGATGTCCCAATATACATGGGGGATATTTTACTCGGCTTTTCAAACCTACGATGTCCCAAACTTGGAGATATTCTAAAAAAACATGAGAACCCACCTCAAATGACAATGGCTTCCAACCATAGTCCACATATGATTTCTGATGACTTTGACACTTCTCCATCCTATTTCTGATCAACATGATCATTTTCTGAACTCTCTTAGACAAGGTTCAATCTAATAATCAAGGACTCACATATTTCTGCTGAATATAGAGGAGAACGACATGGACTCCCACACATTTCCTCAAACAGGGCCATAATTATTTAAGCCTGACCACTTTTATTATAATAGAATTCCACTAATGGTAGTTTATCCTCCCATGAACCACCAAAATCAATCTACCATGCCCTTAATATGTCCTCTAAGGTTTTCATAATCCTCTCGGATTGCCCTTCCATTTGTGGATGATACGTTGTGCTCATTGTCAACTATGTCTCAAGGTCTTGTTGCAAGGATTTCAAAAAAATTTATGTGATCCTCATATATCAATATAATATAATATAAACTGGGACACCATTCCCCTTTACCAGTTCTGGGATATAAATTTTGGATAGCTCCTCCATTGTATGATATTAATGAATCAGGATTAAATGGGTCATCATTGTGAGATGATCCACAATCCCCCATATGGCATCTTTTTTCCTAATAGTTCTCGGAAGCCCTATCACAAAATCCACTACTATCCTCTCCCATTTTCACACTAGTATAGGTAAATATTACAACATGCTCGCATGCCGGTAATGCTAGGCCTTGATTGGTTACAAGTCAAACATCTCATGAAAAACCCAGCCACATCCCTTTTCATACCAGCCCACCAAAACTGTACTTTAAATGCCTTATATATTTTCTAAATTCTAGAAGTAGAGACCACCTACAATGATGATAAGCCTTGATATGTTCCTTCTAAAAATCTATTGATACCACTATATTATTCCAAAACCACAAGACAAAATTTCCAATCAGTTCATAGCCCTCAATGTTATCTCCACCATTAAGTTTCATCCTCTTTGCCACTCAATCAGAATCAAGTTAATATTCCTCTAGAACTGATCCAACCGAGTCAAGAACCAAAAAAACTAGAATGAAGACCGCTCTATCACCATGGTCCTCACATTCAATCTATATGTTAGCTGTGACCGAGATCAACTACCACTAATCTTGTGCCTCTTTCAATATCTAAGATTGTTATTTTCTACTTAATGCATTGGCCATAAAAATTCCCTTACTCAGTGTGTACATTAACTACAAATTAAAAATATAGATATATTCCATCCATATCCTTTTCCTAAAATTCAAATCTCTATGTGAGAAAATATATTTTATACTCTTATGATCAGTAAAAACCATGAATTTCTTGATTAAGTGATAATAAAAACACATTTTTAAAGCATAAACCATTCTCACCAACTCCAAATCATGTGTTTGGTAGTTTATATCATGAATCCTCGACATACTTGAGTCATAGGAAACCACATTATCCCCATTCATGAGAACACACCACAACCCTATTCCTGACGCGTCACAATACACCACGTACCCTTTTCCTAGTTATAGAAAAAAAAATATTGCTGACGATGTAAGGCAACCTTTTACCTCTTCAAAACATATTTGACACTACTCATCCCATTTAAATGGTATATTATTTTTTGATAAAGATATCATTTTCAAATCGAATCGTGAGAAATAACGAAAAAAACACCATTAATTTCTAGCTAAAATAAAGAATCTCCATATCCCGAAATGTTTTTTGTTTGTTTTCAGGAGATAATAACCTCTATATTTTCTATATCAACTAAAAAACCTCTATAAGAAATAGAATTCCCTAGGAAACGAACTGCATGTATCCAAAAGTAAAGATTTGACAATTTGGTACAAAAATGATGATCCCTCAAGATCACCAACACTAACAAAAATTTCTGCTCATGATCTACCCCTCTCCCTAAATTCACTAGTATATCATCAAAAAATTGCACCACAAATTTACCCATATATCTCCAAAATATCTGATTCCCCAATTCCATGAACACTGCTGGTGCATTCATTAGACCAAAGCACATAACCAAAATCTTGTAATGACTATTTCTACTTCTGAATGATCTCTTGGAAATATCCTCCTTCATAACCCGCAATTGATGATACCCTGACCTTAAGTCAATGTTAGAGTACCATTGATCTCCACTCAATTTGTCAAACAAATCATCAATGTGTGGAATTTGAAATCAATTATTTATTCTAACCATATTAACTCTACGATTATCCCCACAGAGCTACTATGTTCAATCCACCTTTTTAATAAACAAAACTAGCACTGCCCATAGAGACGTAGTAGGCCAGATGAACCCTTTATTTTCTAACTCATCCAATTGCACATTTAATTGATACAATTTTTCGGTTTCCATAAGGTATAACGTAAGTGATATAGAATTAGTTCACAGAAAGAGATAAATTGTAAACTCCACGTCTTTCACAGATGTAAACACTGATAATTCATTGAGAAATACATCCATAAACTGATCCGCATCTGCTTGAAAAACACTTTTTAAACTTATTCCACGAATTCCAAAGACAATTCCACTAACTGATACATGTTAGTTCAAAGATCTAGTTCTAAAAAATCCATTTCACTCATCCTTTTATTCCTCTCCAATTTAAATAGATGTTCCACTCCATCCTCTTTTATAAAACAAACCGTTCGTGCAAAGAAATCAATGTGGGCCGTAAAAATTTTCCAACAAATCCATTCCTAGGATTATGTCTTATGGATCCATCTCATGAATAGAGAAATACCACATCAATTAAATTCCTTCCAGGACTACGAAACATGCTCTATATAAGAAGGCTGGACACTATCTTTGACCTAGAGGGTTTTTTAGTTTCAGAATAGAAGGAATCATTTCCAAATTGAGACCAAAAAAATCAATAATTCTAGAATCAATAAAAGAATGTGAAGCAGCCATATGAAACAATACATGCATCAATGTTTTATTTAAAATAACCATACCTATCACCGTGGATGGTCTGGACTGATCATCCACCATAACCTTCAGAGCTCTAAACAACTTCTTACTCACCAAAATATGCTCTTTGATTCCCTGTTAAGGAGTCATGTTCTTGCTCGAATAACCAGGACTAACTATTTTCTGCTATTGAGGGGCATGCTGCTTCCCTTATCCGATCCTGGAATATGACCCCTACAACCCCTGAGTAGTGTCACAGACACCCATCCATATATAATTACAAAAAAATAATATATATTCACTATCTGCATACTATTATGACTTGTTCGAGTTTGATCCATACATTACTCATTGATGTGTCATATAAAGGAACGCTAAAAACATCCCAGTTTACTCTGATTCTTCGAAGGAAGATTCACCAATCTTTCTTTTGGATTTTGAGCCATACTCCCTGAATGGTGGTTGGATTCTTCCTTTGAAACTGAACTATATGATCCCCATGATTCGGTTCATCCACTTTATTTCCACAATCCCTACCATGGAAGGCTTTCTACATACTTTTCAATAGCTATTGGTTATCTTGAGGCTCAGGTGCAACCACATATTCAGCAGCTTTCTCAGGCTGGTCTTTATAATGCCTACTGAGTTCCATTTCAATCAACACAATACAACCTTAAGTCACACTGCCATAACAATAATGGGAATACAATTTTCAGGTTCAATTACAATACAGATACCATAACTAGTATTTCAATAATTTCACATTTCCAACATTTCACTATTCTAAAAAATCCACCATGTTTTTAAATTCAATCCATTTTCAAAATACCAATAGTTTCTGAATTCCAAACCCTTCAATTTTGAAACCCAATTAAAATTTTCCAAAATCCACACATTCATACCATACCATTAATTACTATTCCCCAATAAAATATGAAATATTGTGGGAAGTCATATTTAACATTCATTACATGCTCATTTCAATGGATACACTTAAGGAAATGATATATACGATGTCTATATGTGTCTACAAACACTTATGTATGAAAATCCCTAATAACTTGAATTTTAGCAGAAAATCGTTAGACACATCCTTTTATGTTTTATATTACATGTTCTAACAATCCTATTACTAGCTATCAACCCGACTCAGGGAATATACCAAGAATGAATGTCATCACCAAGAACAACAGGAAACACCGAAGGACAGAACAACTTATCTCACTTGAAATCCTAGGACCGAATATACTGATACCACTTGTAACATCGTGCCCACACCTTTTCCATGTGAGGGGTGAGGTATTATACATTTTTTTAAGAGACATTCTCAGGGAGCCAATGGATAGAAATAAATTTCGAGGTCTTGAAGAATACTATTGGAATGATTTTCCCTTTGAATTGATCAACCAACCAAATAATCCATTACTAAAAAACTACGTGAGACATTTTTATATAGTAGCCCAAAAAATACTTTGAAAAAATATAACCAATTAGTCCTATAACAAATCCAAAAGACCAATACAATGAAATCGAAATCAGAATAACAAGAGAAAGACTAAACAAGATACCCATGGTAAATAAAAACACACTTGACAACTACACTACATGATTTAAACTCCAAGCACCACAACAGAAACAATGAATCATGTCTAACCGCTATAAAATGAGATTCTTTTCCATTACTTATGTCTCAGAATTCAAAATCTACAAATGAACCCTTGCGAAAGAGCTGGGGTGAGTAGTAATACTCAGTAGGATTTCTTGAAATGACGCCCCAACATATGCCATTATGAATGAACTATTAGCACATTTATATAATATAGTTTACAGGAAACATTAAATATATAAAAATTTCACAACAAGACTAACAATATATTATAAAGAAATTTCCACCCAACTGCCAACAACACATAAGAAGGCCAAACAACATTCCGGAAGCCATTTCACCATTCAATATTAACAGAAAAATGTTCATCTTGCACAGTAGTAGAGAATAAGGAAACAAACATGATGGAACTTCCCATCCAAACTCGTTTAGTACATTTCAAATCAAGTGGTACATCCCAACAACCTATATATTATGGTGGTCATTCCTTCAACTATCTATCCCCTTATTATGGTAGTACTCCCTACCCACATCACATAATTCCAACTGAAAACATAACTTTCACAACCAATTATCATTCTCATACACACTAAGGCCACAACAACATGCCAATAACCGTTTCTTAATCAAACTATCATATGAAGCATAATCCAATTCATATCACATTTCAATGAAGCAACACCTTTTATTGAAATTCAATTCCTGAATCCAATTCCATAAAACTTCCCATGTTATGAATTTTAAAATAAACATTTTAAAATCCATCAACAATAACATTTCATAGAAAAATTATTTTTCTCATAAAAACTACATAACATTACCAAAATTATTTTGAACCAATTTCTCATATCAAAATAAAAAAATTATATTATGAAAAACATATTACATGGTACAAACCTTCTAGTTATAAGAATGTGGAGTTGAGAGAGAAGCCACCTGCATTTAGGGATCCAGTGAAATCGACCCACAAGACACCACACCATTAATCCAGAAAAAAACACCACCAAAACTATTCTAGATTTCTATAAATCCCATTAAAAATCTATAAAATCAACATCCAAGGAAAAATACCTATATCTACATGAAACAGATCTCAATATAGAAACTTGAGAGAGTGGGAAGAGTGGATCAAGGGAAAACTCCAAAATCACTAAGATAGAAGACTTACCTGAAATGAATTTCGTTCAAACCACTATGAAAACCCTTCAAATCACTTCCAAAACAAGAGGGGGAGAACCCATAACAAATAATACGAAAAAATACAGCTTAGGGATCAAATAGGAGATTCAATGGATAAGTTAGGGAAAATCCCAAATAACCCTATTTAAAAAACCATTTTTAAAGGGCCACACTATTAGATTTCATGGTAATACAAACTGTGCACCAACCATGGGACTAATACTACCAAAAAGGTGAATCTTGTATAGAATCCTCGCATGGTTATTCA
Source organism: Viscum album (assembly GCA_963277665.1). NCBI lineage: Eukaryota > Viridiplantae > Streptophyta > Magnoliopsida > Santalales > Viscaceae > Viscum > Viscum album. The sequence goes on from OY728132.1 coordinate 415,189,445, forward strand.
AATCATATGCAATACGTGAATTGTAATTCCTATGTGTTTTATGAAATATTTAAATAAATTTTTATTAGCATTTTTTGCACGCAATCATGAGTTTAAACAATCTCTGAGATGCCCTTAATATAAAGTTACAGTTATAACCTAGACATTATGTTAGCTGGAATAAATATAACTAACTTTTACAAAAATATATGATAAATTTAAATCAATTATTTATTATATTTGTTTTTTATGGTAATGAAATTAATAGGATATGTATTTTATTAAAATGGTATTTCTGATATTCATCAAATAAATATTAAAAGAATGTTTTTCCACTTTTTAATGGAATTCCCTTTTAGAAACAATAATAATTTTAATATTACAATTTAAAACCTTTCTTTGGAAGCATAAAATAAATTTTTACATAAGTTAAAATTCTGATATTTTTCTGACAAACTTCATAATTTGATGAATAATAATAATATGCTAAATGTTAATTAAAAAACATTTTTCATCGAAATAATTTATATGGTTAAATTATGATATATAATGTTTTAAATTACAAATATAATATATTTTTACCATTTAATATAATTTATCTCATTATCCTTAATGTAACTTTAAATCCATAGGTAACAAATTTCAATCTTTTACAATGCTTTAACTTTTAAAACTTGTTTTCTAAACAAGAGGATGATTTTAATATTAAATACTGCCACTTCTATGTATTGAATTTAGATAAATGGATTATATATTTAGAATCATCAGGTACAAATTATTTTAATAGGCTTACTTTTTTAGGCATTATGAATAGTAAATATGGTAAATTTTATTTGCCATAGTTAAAGTTAAATCGTGTAATTCATGGTTAATATAATATTATAAAATTATCCTAACACTTTTCAGAATATAATTGGATGATTATATTTTGACCTAAACCATACTTGGGTTTAAAATTATTCTATTTAAACCCACATGGATGTGATTAAGACCTTTAATTTATTTTATTTAAAGAAAGTGAAATATGTCTCACTCAAACATTAATAATTAAAGTATTTTTAAATTAAGGTTATAGAGAATATAAATTAGATTATAAATTCTAATTTGAAATATATATTTTTTATTTGTTATGGAAATTTATTTTTAATTTTTATGAAATATTTAATTGCCTTAATAGATTATACATTAATGACGTAGAAGTTATTTATTTTGTGAAAAATCCAAAACCTAGTTTTTATTAAAATAATAATACCCATAAAAAGGCCCAGAAACCTGACCAAAACATATTGGTTGAGTATATCAATACCATAATCATCTAAGATTTGACTTGTGGACCATTTGGGGCCTTATAAAATATATTATGACATTTATATTATTTTATTTTAAATGATGTCGTAGTTGTCAACTTTATACTTTAATACAAATAATATTTTTAATGTTAGTTGTTTTAGAAGATAAATTCAACTAAAAGTTTTTTTATAAAAAATATTTGATTTATATTTATTATTGTATTTTATCATTAATATTTATTCAAAAAATACGTATATTAAATATTTATTCAAAAATATTGTAGTAATTATGTTATTAAAGGAAATATCAAATAAATGGTTTTAAAAATATAATAATTCATATAATATGAACTAATTAAGGTTATCAAAGAATTTTATAGATAAATATGACAAGATAGGAATCTATTAAATATTTATTTTCTAAAATATATTCTCTTTGGATTTTATTTAAATTCAAATAAATGAATAGTTTCAAGATCGACACTATTGATATTTTATATTATTAAAGTGTTTAAAAATAACCAAAATATTTAAAATTTATAAATTGAAATTTATATGGTCTCCAATGCCTTAAAGTATCCATTTATGGAAAATTCACAACACATAAGTAAGTATTTATAACAATTTAAAATTTATAATATTATTACCACTAATAAAATAAAATAGATTAAATAAGGATAAATCAAAATGGTAAGGTTTAAAATAAAATCAAAACGTGTTTAAATTTTTATTTATGTTGATATTAAAACCATATATTATCTCATATTCCAATTGGTGTAATTTTGGTGGTTTTTATGTCGGATTTGTGTTTATTATAAATTAATATTTTGGTGGATTCCAAAAGTGCCCTTCTACTCTATTATAAAAAGGGCACCTCCTCCCTCTTCTATTCATTCCATTTTGAGCATTGAAACATGGTAAAACCCTACCAATTTACATTATAAACTTACCTAGAAACATCCTAGATGTTTTGGTATTCTTAAAAGATCATTTTTAGTGCCCTAAGAAGAGGTTTAGAAGAGGCATGTCGAAGAAGAGATAAAATCCTTTACCGATTCTTTGAAATTTCTTTATTCATCTAATTCCACTATACAAGTTGATTCATTATTAACTAAATACTATACTATCAATTTTATGCATATATGTTATTATGAATATGAAACAACCATATTCCATCTTCTTACCATCCAATAAAAAATGAAATCACCACACTTGCGTACGTACGGCCAACCGTCTCCACGCCGTGGTGTAATATGTTTATCATCATCAACATGATTGGATAGTTATAATGATAGAAGAAATAAATATATATGAATATTATAAAGTAATATTAATTTTTAAGTATTATACACTATACACTTCAATACAATTCCACAATCATGAGAATGATATCATCGCTCATGCATACATACGACATACCGTCTCCACGACGTGATGTGATTCGTTCTTCATGATTTAAATTGATGAATGATTATATAAATGAATTTAATGAATAAATATGATATATATTATTCTATTACCATTATTTAAATGATATATATGTAACCTATAAAAATGAATAAGAATTCATTCGACAAAACTAGCATAAGAACATAAAGCCCTTAACACCCGAATAACGAGTAACAATGAAATGTTACTAACAAATAGAAAAGAATATGACCATATATGATATAATAACAATGAATATGATTCAAGAATAAGTCAATAAAATTATTTAAATCATTATATAGGAGCTCTGTATACGTACCAAGCATATTGGACTTAAGGTAAGGGAAAATCTCACAATCTCATTTTTATCTGAGATTGTTTATAATTAATTATTTACAAAGTAATATTTATCATCCACATGCATGTTCCCTCAATATGAAATATTATTTCTATCCTCCTACAAGTTTTTAAATCCATTTTTAACAATTTGTGAATTTTTAGTAAAAGATATGAATGTAATCTTTTTTCGTTTTCATCACGAGATACATTATAACTTTTTTGGAAATAGTTTGAGAAGAATGTTTTTTACCTTATACTACATGGACAGATTTATTATGATTTAAAAATAACATTATTTCCATGAGGATTCTATTACATGTTTTCAGGATTATTTTCAATTAACTTCTTTTATTTTAAATTTTCATGACATGTTGATAACAGAAAATTATTTTGAAGAAGAAAGTATATTTTCCTCAAGATATAAGTTCAAGTGTTTTATCAAAATCATTTTCCATATAAGATGATATAGGGTTAATATTCTATGCCAATTATTACATTGATTTTATTTTGTTATGATGGAATTATTTTTATGGAGTCTATTTATCTTATATGGATTATGTTATGATAACATGATGTTTAAGAATCCCATTCTATTACATGGGTTATGATATGAAGTATGATTTATGATATTGTGGAGCACATAAGAATGGTTTAAATATGATATGGTTGGGACCTATATCTCCCTCAAATTCAATGGGTAATGATTTGAATCTCATGAGATAGACATGGCCAGAACGACAAGTAAATTCTATTCAGCATTATAAGGATGGAAGAGGGAGTGAACTCAGTTCAGTAATGGACATTGTCTTCTATGATAGTCTTGGAGATGATCCATGAAAAATATGAAATTATTTTCCATGCTTATGTGTGTATTCCAAAAAGTTTAATTTGTTATGTCTGGATTTTTAGGATTACATTGCAGTTCTATGATTTATCACATGACATAATCTTATGACCTCTTATGCAGGATAAGATTTTTAAACTTTATGATATTAAGAATATGATATGATTGATATTTCAATTGTTTACCCTTAATAAGAATTTGATCACACCCTTTTGTATGTTTCTTTTCCCTAGGTCAGGAGGAAGGGTATTAAATATGATATGCCGAAAAGGATTCTAAATATGATCAAATAAATGTGAGACAATATAGATGCTTTATGAACCAGTTGTTTATGATTCCCAGTTTCTAAAGACATATTACCTATACGGTCCTATCATGGTTTTTTATATGTTTAAATAAATATACATAAATTCTGAATTAGTACCAATGTATTTAATGTATGGGTCGTTATAGTTAGTTTCAATGGAAAGGTATAGTTAACCTTTGGAATCTAGGATGTAGATTCCATAGTAAGAACCCTAAGGATATGTCAAAGCATAAGGCACAATACAAGTGTTTTAGAAATGGTTGTGAATAACCTATTATAAGATGTAATGTGTGAAATTTTATTCCTGATTATTTTGTTCACCTATTGTAATTAGGGTTTCTCACACTATTCTTCTTTTTTTATTCAATGGTTGGAACACGCAGGAACCATGTTAATGCTGAATGCAACGAGCAATGTAATGATTGTCCCCCTAAGTAGCCAAACATTATGGGATATGGAATGAAAAATCTTATATCCATTCTCACTCAAATTTCTAACGCTATAAATGTTGGAGGAAATTCAAATGGAAAAAAAGGAGTAGCATTCTGTTGAATACTTCATGAGGCTGCATCCACCTTTATTCAGCTGGTCTTCTAATCCATTAGAGGCTGAACAATGGATTAGTACCACTGAAAAGAAATTTTTTAGTTCTAAAATATTCTAAACATGATAATGTCATCTTAACAGTATATTGTTTGGAAGGTGAAGCTGATCAATGGTGGAATCTTATCAAGAATACGAATCTAAGAGATGAAATTGATTCCATGGAATGGGACGAGCTCAAGAACATATTTTTAAATAATTAGATCACTCGTATTATTCGAACAAAGATGGAGAAGGAGTTTATTGAATTGAAGTAAAAGAGAGATTAATCTGTTGGTACCTATGAATAAAATTTTACAAGACTTGCGAGGTAAACTTCCAGAATTATTATCCAACTAGAGAGTAAGATCGATTGATTCATTAGTGGATTAAAACCTAATCTTATAAAGGAATTAACCATAAGGGACTTTAATAGCTATGTGGAAATATTTCTATGTGAGATCAAGGTTGAGATAGAGATTGGAGTAACCGAATAGTCATATAGGATGGATAAGAAGAGGAAAATGGAATTCAAAAGAAAATATAAAGACCACACTGAAAAGAAGATGAGTTTTCCCTTATTCTCATAGTGTGGAAGGAAACATGGAGGGAATTTTCTTAAATTGAAAATTAAATTTTACAAATATGGAAAAGAAGTTTATCAAGAAATTGAATGTCATAGTGATCGAAAAAATAGGTCGACTGATACGAACAGAGAAAAGGTTACATAGAATACAGCTCTTACACTTCAATGTTACATGTTCATGGAAATGGGTAGTTATGCCAATAAATGCCTTAAAAATTGGTTGTTGATGATGATCGACATCAAAAAACTCTTAAGGACATAGACAAAGGAAAGTCACATGCAATATCTTTTGGGGATGTGGTGTATGATAACAAAGTGCTGAAAGGTACACTTGCCATCCAATCTAAAGTAGAAAATGTATTATTTTATTCTAGATCCACCAAATCATTTATTTCTGAATAATTTTCTAAGGGTATCATTGTACTACCTAAACAATTAGTTGTTTAGTTAGCTGTGACAACTCTTAAAGGAACAATAGTTGCATCAAAAGTTTATAATTCTTCACCAATTGACGTATATGGGAAAGTGCTTCCTACAAATCTTGTGATCCTTACTATAGTGGAATTTTATGTGATTCTTGGCATGGATTGGCATTCCTTATATAGATCTCATATCAATTTCCAATTAAGGGAAGTCACATTTCATATTCCAGATCAATCTATGATCATCTATAAGTTCATGGATGAATATAACCTTCATGTGGAAGTTTCATTCATCTTATGGGTCTTGATTCTAATAAATGAAGGTTATTTATCTCAAATGGTTTGAGAGAAACTCACAATTTTGAATATTCCCATTGTACAAGAGTTTGATTATGTCTTTCCAGAGGAATTTCCAGGTCTTCCACCAAATAGTGAAGTTGAGTTTTCAATAGAACTCATATCGGGTGATATTCCCATTTCAAGGAAACCTTATAGAATGGCCCCAATTTAGTTGTATAAATTGAATAAGCAACACCAAGTGAATATTAATAAGGGATTTATAAGACTTAGTGTATCACCTTGGGGAGTACCTATTCTATTTCTTAAGAATAAAGATGGATCAATGAGACACTACATTGATTATTGGTAACATAACATGATCACAATCAAGAACAAATATCCTCTCCCACGACTTGATGAATTGTTTGACCAACTACGCAGATCTTAATAATTTTCCAAGATTGATCATCATTTAGGGTATTATAAATTAAGGGTCAAAAAGGAGGATATACTAAATATGTCTTTCTTTACAAGGTCTGGACACTATGAATTTATAATGATGTCATTTTGTCTTACTAATTCTCATGCTATCATCATGGATTTAATGAATAGAGTCTTTAGAGACTATATTGTTCATTTTGTGGTAGTCTTTATGGACGATATTTTTTCTATTCAAAGTGAAAGGTTGAACATGAATATCACATAAGAATTGTTTTTAAGACCATGAGAAAATAGAATATTTATGCCAAATTTTCTAAGAGTGAGTTTTGGTTTCAATGAGTTTCATTTTTTGGTCACATAATCACAAAAGAGGGGATATCTGTGGATCCAGCAAAAACTGAGGTTATCGAAAGATGGTCGAGACCAGCAACAATAAATGAGATCCAAATTTATCTTGGTTTCTCTAGATATTATTGAGTTTTTGTGAAATTTTTTTCATTATTATCTAATCGACTGAGCAGGTTGACTGGAAAAGATGTTATGTTCAATTTGAAGGAAGTGTGTAAAGAAAATTTTAATGAGATAAAAAGATGTCTATCTAGTGCACCTGTGCTCACACAACCTTGTAGTGGAGAAAGGATTGTGATATAAAGTGATGCATCCATGAAGGGATTGTGGAGTGTTATAATGAAAAATTAATTTTTGATAGCTTATGCCTCACGAAAGATGAAAATCCACGAGAAAATTACCCAAATCATTATTTGGGGTTAGCTGCCAAAATCATTACATTAAAAATATAGAGATATTTTCTTTATGGTGAAAAGTATGATATTTATACTGATTATAAAAGTTTGAAGTAACTTTCCATACAAAAATAGTGCAATATGTTCCAAAGAGAATGGTTGGAGATGATTAAATGTTACGACTGCTACATACAATACCATCATAGGAAGGCAAACAAGGTGGCAGATGCATTAAGCATACAATATCATGCCATATTATCCATAATGAGGATCCCGAAATATCCAATATTTATATATTTACAAAGTATTTATCTTGAAATTATAATAGAAGGTGAAAATATTATATTTCTCAAATGAATATTCAACCATATATTCATTTGAAGATTGAAGAGGAACATAAAGAAGATGTAGAGTTAAAAATGAATGTGGTAAATGTTCCAAAAATAAACATTGATTGTAATTATATAATACGATTTAGGAACCAGGTTTGTGTTCCTCCAATACAATAATTAAAGAAGGAAATATTGGATGAGGCACATAGTAATCCATTTTCTGTTCGACCTGGAAGCATGTAGATGTATAGGGACTTGAAAATGTACTTCTGGTGGGATGGCATGAAAGGAGATATTGCAGAATATGTCTCTTGATTCTCGGTTTGTAAGTATGTTAAGTCTGAATGACATAAGACTAAGGGTATGTTACAACCATTACCCATACACAAATGGAAATGGGAAAATATCACTATGGACTTCGTCATCGGACTTCCCAAAATATCAATAGACAGTAATTCTATCATGGTTATAGTTGATCGTCTTATGAAGTCAGCATACTTTATTACTTTTAGAGGGGATTTATCTCTTGATCAGCTTTCCAGGATATATGTAACAAATGTGGTAATATTTCAGGAAGTACCACTTTCCCTTATATCTGATCGGGATCCGAGTTTTACCTCGAAGTTCTAGAGAAGTCTTTAGCATACTCTAGATACAAAGATGAGGTTCAGTACTGCTTAACATCCATAGATAGATGGTTAGTCTAAAAGGACAATTCATACTCTAGAAGACATGTTGAGAGCTTTCTCTATGGATTTAAGAGGTTTTTGGGATCAAAACCTAACATTGGTGACGTTTTCATACAACAATAACTTTCACTCTGGTATTCAGATGGCCCTTATGAAGCCCTCTATAGAATGAAGTGTAAGACTCCAACATGCTGGGATGATGTTGGGGTATTAATGCTATTAAGACCTGATTATATTGATGAAATGGCATAAAAGGTCATATCTATTCGACAACATATAAGAGAAGCTCAAAGCCGACAAAAAAGTAATGCTGACAATCGATGAAAAGACCTAGAGTTTGAAGGGGGAGATAATGTGTTCTTAAAAATATCTCCCTAGAAGAGAGTAATGAGATTTGGAATGAATGGAAAGATTAGACATCGGTATATCAGTTCGTTTCAAATTCTGGATAGTGTTGGGAAGGTAGATTATATATTGGTGCTTCCACCGAATCTATCTCAAGTTCATGGTGTGTTCTATGTATCCTTATAGAGAAAGTACATTCCAAATCCTTCATATCTACTAATCTCAGAAGTCATACCACTGGAGCAATATCATTCTTATGAAGATCAACTGATTGAGTTTCAATATCGTAGAGAAAAAGTTCTACGAAACAAGACTACTCGATTGGTAAAAGTTTAATGGAGTTAGCACCAATTAAAAGAAGCTACATTGGAACTTGAGATATGATAAGGGAGAGTTATGCTCATCTATTTATTTCCAAGTGGTGAATTTCGAGTATAAAATTAAGTTTAAGGGAGATATAATGTAACACCCATGTGTTTTATGAAATATTTAAATAATTTTTTAGTAGCTTGGTTTGCACGCAATCTTGAGTTTAAACAAACTGTGAGATGCGCTTAATATAAAGTTACCATTATAACCAAGCCATTATGTTAGCAGAAATAAATATAACTAACTTTTAAAAAATATATGATAAATTTAAATAAATTATTTTTCATATTAGTTTTTTTAGTGAAAGAAATTAATAAGACATGTATGTTATTAAAATGGTATTTTTGATATTCATTAAATATATATTAAAAGAATGGTTTTCCACATTTTAATGGAAAAAACTTTTATACACACTTATAATTTTAATTTTAAAATGTATAACTTTTCTTTGGAAGCGTAATATAAAAAATTTACATTGGTTAAATCTTAGATATTTTTCTAATAAACTTCATAATTTGATGAATAGTAAAAATATGGTAAATTTTAATTAAAAAAAATTCATCAAAAAAATTTATATTCTTAAATTATGATATTGAATTGTTTTTAAGTAAAAATATAATATATTTTTAACATTTAATATAATGTATTTCATTATCATTAATTTTACTCTGAATCTAGAGGTAAAAACATTTCAATCTTTTGAAATGTTTTAACATTTAAAACCTGTTTTCTCAACAGAGAGATTAATTATAAATTAAACACTACTACTTATGTGTGTGGAATTTGGATAAATGGATTCCATATTTGGAATTTTTAGGTCCAAATTATGTTAATAGGGTACTTTTTCTTTTTAGGTAGTATGAACAGTAACTACGATAAATTTTATTTACCATACTTAATGATATATCATGTAATTAATGTTAAATATAATATTATAAAATTATCCTAAAACTTGTATTAACATAATTGGATGAATATATTTTTCCCTAAAGAATACTTGGGTCAAAATTGAGTCTATTGGAACCCACATGGATGTGATTAATTCCTTATATTTATTTTATTTAATGAAAGTGAAATATGTCTAACACAATCTTTAATAATTAAAGTATTTTTAAAATAATGTTATACAGAATATAATTTCGATTATTAATACTCATTTGAAATATAAAATATTTCTAATTTTAATGGGAATTTATTTGTAATTTTTATGAAATATTAAATTACTTTAATAGCTTATACATTAATGATGTAGAAATTATTTATTTAGTGAAAAATCAATAATATAGTTTTTATTAAAATAATAATAAACATCAAAAGGACCACACACATGGAAGAAACTTTTTGGTAGGGTATATTTATACTCTATGCATCCATGGTCGACTTGTGAACTATTTGGAGCCTTATAAAACATATTATGACATATATATTTTTATTATTTTAATTATAGTCAAAGTTGTCACCTTCAATCTTTAATAATGATAACATTTTAAAAGTTCATTTTTTTAAAAAATAAATTAGACTAAAAGTATTCTTAAGAAATATATTAGATTTATCTTCGTCATAGTATTTTATTTTTAATTTTTATACAAAAATTAAGTATATTAAATAAATATAAAAAAATATTTTAGAAATTATTTTATTATAAAAATATAAAATAAATGGTTTTAAAAATATAAAAATAAATATTATATGACCTAATTAATGTGATCCACTAATTTTATTGCCAAATATGACATTTTAGGAATTTATTAAATATTTTGGTTCAGACATATCTTTTTGTGAGGATATAATTTAAATTCAAATAAATGAATAGTGTCAAAATTGACATTATTGATATTTTAAATTATTAAATTGATTAAAATTCACAAAATTTTTTAAATATTGTAAATTGAAATTCATACGGTCTAGAATATCATAAAGTATCAAATTATAGACAATGAACAATAAGTAAGTAAGTATTCATAACAATTTAAAAATTAGAATATTATTAACACAAATAAAATTAAATAGATTTAATAATGATAATTAAAAATGATATTGTTTAAAATAAAATAATAGAATGTCTAAATATGATTGGTTTATGATATTAAAACCTTATATTTTCTAATATTTTAATAAGAGTCACTTTGGGTGTTTTTATATCAGATTGGAGTTTATTATAAATTAATATTCTGGAGGTTTCTAAAAGTGACCCGCTACTCTCTTATAAAAAGGGCACCTCCTCCCTCTTTAATTAACTCCATTTTGAGATTTCAATCGCGGAAAAACCCTACCAATTTCCCATTTTAAAATTCCTAGAAACATACTATAGGTCCTGGTTTTCATAAAATAACATCTTTCGTGCGCTAAGAGGAGGTTTAGAGGAGGCACATCGAAGAAGAGGTAACAACATTTACTAATTCTTTCAAACTTCTTTCTTCTTCTACATCCTCTATATGAATTGATTAATTTTTAATTAATAAATATAGTATAACATGTATACAGATATGTTTTTATGAATATTAAACAAACCTAATCCATATTTTTTTCATCCTATAAAAAACGAAATAACCATGCTTGCGTATGTACGGCCTACCGTCTCCACACCATGGTGAAATCAGTTTTTCATCACCAATAAGCTTGAATGGGTATAATAATGGAATAAATAACTATATATGATTATTATTAAGTGATATTGATTCTTAAATATTAGTACATCTACACTTCTATACAGTTACACAATCATGAGAATGATATCATCCCTCTTGGGTACGTACGACCTACTGTGTCCCGGATGTGATATGATTCGTTCTACATGGTCTTCATTGAAAAATGATTATATAAATGAATTGAATGAATTGATATGATATATATTATAATAATACCATTATGTAAATGATATATCTATAAAATAAAAAGAGTAATAAGAATTTATTTTACAAAATCTGCCTAAGAACATAATGCAGTTAACACCTGAATAACGAGTAACAATGGAATGTTACTTATAAAAAGATAATATTATGACCATATATGATATCATAACAATGAAAATTAATCTGGAATTAGTCGATGACATTATTTATATCATTATAAAAGAGGTTCAGATACGTACCAAGAATATAAGACTTAAGGTTTGGGAAAATATTACAATATCATTTTTATCTGATATTATATATACTTTAGTATTTGCTGGGGAATATTTATTATCCAAATCCATGTTTCCCCCATATTTAATATTAATTATATCCTCCTACAATTTTTTAACTTTTTTTTACCAATTGGTGATTTTTTAGTAAAATATATGAAATGAATCATTTGTCATTTATAGTATGAGATACTTTTTTACTTTCCTGGCCATAGTATGAGAAGAATGTTTTTTTTCCTTATATGGAATGAACGAATATTTTATAATTTCAAATAAAATTATTTCCATTAATCTTCCTTTTCATGTTTCCGTGTTTACGTTCAAATAACTTCTTTTAATTTAAAATCGAATGGCATGTTGAGAACAAAAAAAAATTTTGATGAGGAAAGGGTATTTTCCTCAAAAACTGTGTTCAAGTGTTTTATCAAAATTATTTTCCATCTAAGAGGATATTGGGTTATGTTTCTATCCATATTATTACATTTATTTTATTATGTTGCAATGTAAATATTTTTATGATGTACTTTTATCTTATATAGATTATGTTATGATGGCATGATGTTTAAGAATCTCATTCTATTACATGGGTTATGCTATGATGTATAATACATGATTTTATGGCGCACATAAGAATGGTTTGAGTATGAGATGGGAGGTACCTATATCTCCCACCAATGAATTTGGTGAAGATTTTTATCTCATGATATAGACATGGTTGGATCAGAAAGTAAATCTGGTTCAGTATTACAGGTCTGGAACGAGGATTGAACTCGGTTCAGTAATGGAATTTGTCTACTATAATGGTCAGGGCGATGAGCATTGACTAAAATAAAATTATTTCAATTATTATATGTGTATTCCAAAAAGCATCATTTCTTATGTTCTGATGTTTGGGATTACATTGTAGTTCTCTGATTTATCCCATGGCATAATATTATGACCTCTTACTGAGGATAAGATTTTCAAACGTAATGATCTTAAGAATATGATATGATTGAAATTTCATTTGATTACCCTTACTGATCATTTTAGCTCACCCATCTATATGTTTCTTTTACCTATGTCAGAAAGAAGGGTATTAAATATGATATGCCAAAACAGAGTCTAGATATGATCAAATAAATGGGAGACAACGTAGATGCTTTATGAACCAGTTTTTTATGTTTCCTAGTTTCTAAAGACACTATACTTATACGGTCCTATCCCAGTTTTGTTATATTTTTTATTAAATATAATTCAATTATGAAATATTAACAATATATGTAATTTATGCGTCGTTATATGTGTAACCCCACTACTCACATTGTTTTATCTCACGTGGTTTCCTTTAATCTTTCTCAAAATATGAAGTCCTAAAACAGACTCTGATACATTCCCATACCATCCCAAACTCTTTCAATGTCATATTAATAAACATAAACACATAAAAATGCATAAAAAAAGTCTACATAATTCATATTGTGGGTGTTAAAATATCAATTAGGACTCTTGGATAGTTGTGTGGATAACTCATTAACAAGATGCACTCAATGGAATATCTAAAATTTATTTTTATAAGATTTTAATCTTGCTATGGTCTCCCAAATAATTAAAAGATAATGATTATATTATATTTAATCCCATAATCTAGTCTGGGTCACCTATATTTTTCATTCCATATACAAGATAATACTTAGGGAAAAAACTCTGGCTTGACCTACCATTTTTATGATAAATTCCTTAATAATTATACACTTGGTTAAGAATATAACAATTAAATTTTTATGTGTTTTTATAATATATCAATAATTAATAGAGTAATTTTAATCAACTATACAATATTATTATGATTTAATTTATATAATATACCATAAAAATAATTAATATATTTCAAACATATAATTTTTTAATACATTACAAAATTATTGATTTGTGTCACATACCAATAGTTTGAATTTAATTATATCTACACATATACAAATTCATCTCAAGTATAAGACACATGAATCAATTTGATATAGTAGTTTAGAATGAAATGGATAAAAAATATTATCATGTTAAGTTAAAATTTAATATGCAGTAAACCCAAACCATTCAACGGTAAATCTTAAATTACTAGGAAAAAATGAAACATATTATCATTACTAATAATTAATTCCTGATTTATTATATACGAATAAAATTAAAACAAACCAAAGGGATTATAATCCTTGTGTATTTGGTTAGTTTTTGTACATAAGAAAATAAATTTATAGATGGGTATGAAAAACAATATTGGAATATTTCTTAACCTGCTTCAAAAATTCAATTGATTTTAAAACAACATGTGAAAACATGGGGACATACATAAGAAAGGGGTGATATGTAAATCTATATTACTAAATAAAAAATTAATAACTTGAATAAAGTATTTTATTTTATACAATATGAATTTCCATGGTACATAAAATTGGTGATTTTCATATATATGAATAAAGAGGCATGACATGACATGACAACATAAAGGAAAAATTGGAATGTGGAAACAATGTTAAACATGGAATCATGAATATAAGACAAGGAAAAATACAATAAAATAATAACATAAATTCATTATGATGACCTCCTATATAATATACATGACATCTCATGTGAAAAAAAAAATTACCCAATTCATTTGAGCATTATCTAGGTGAACCCATCATTATAATATAATATACATGTATAACTGTTCCTTATAAACCATATTACATTAGTTTGTTTTTCAGAAAATATTATACCATGATTAAGGATTATGGATTACATACATGGAATTACCCAACAAATATTGGTTACATACAAATAGATGAATACCTTAGAGTGTAAGTTGCTATAGGCACACACCTCACAAATGTTTCACATGGAAAATCACACTGATATTTCAGCAGTGTAATGGAAGTACATGATGAACCATAAAATTGATAAATGATAGATAAATGGGTATCTAATAACATTAATGTAAAAACAACTTATGTGGGGTATCTAATAACATAATACAACATGAAAATTTGAGAAATAATAGGAATAAGACAAAAAGGGTCCTATGATAAAAACATGCCATGTCAGTGGATATGAAAATTTTAGTAGCATAAAGGTGGTACATATTGAATCATGGGAGGTACTAAAGTGATTCAAAGGGGTAAATACTCACCTAAAGATAATAATATAAATAACATTTATGTGTAATATAATATTACATCAATATTAATTAGATAAAAATAGCATTACATAAATAGGGTTATGGAATAAAGTGGACAAAGATATAATCCCATAATAAATTTTATAATTTTAATGGATTTGGTAAATGATATGGTAATAGGGTTTAAATTATATATAATTATTATTACAAAAATATTATAGAATATAGATCTCTGTAATTTCATTAGTGAATAACCAATTGAGAATGAAATGCATAAATATAAAGAAGGTTATTGAATGGAGAAGAGGAGTGAGAGGTCTCATACATAGAGAGAGTGATTCGAGAAGTTTGGAAGGATATTCTTGAGAGATTTGGGGATCCTTTGATGGAATCTATATAAGGGGTTACATATTAATTGAGTTTTTAATGATTTTATATTTTATAGTAATGGGGAAGGTTTTGGTCTAACATATATAATATCCTAAACTGGTTGTCACATACCAGTGCCCCAAGCCAGATGATCACATGACATCAGGGTCACCTCCCCATATGTCATAGACTATCTTCTAGTAGTGATGGTATAATATTTATAACATGTGTATAATATACAATAATTATTCATGAATAACAAAAACCTAAATAACTATTAAATAACCAAAATATAATAACCAAGAACCATAATAATTAAATAACTATAACAAAACAATATAACAAGATTAATGAAAAAGGAAAAAAATCCATTACTAAATAGTATATAAGTCATGATAAGTAAGTTCCATGTGTAAAAATTCAATCAAATAATAAAGGCCCTAACAACATCCTGAACTGCGTCCTAACACCATGCCTGGTTCCCTTATCTATTCCCTATCCTAAATGATCCATCTAACAATGGTCTCCTACATTATCTTAAATTATAAAAAAAGTCTCTTCTATCGCCAATAAGGATTCCCATTTACAGTGTTTGTAAAACATAGAAGGCCACATCCAATTTCGTCTAAAAAATATCTAGTCACGAATAGTCTATACAATGTATACTGCATAAAGTAATTAGTTGTCGCAATTCATTATTATTTAATTACCCAAATAAATTACGTGGGTTTACAATGATACCTGACCCTTAAAAACATGATTTTCCCATGTAGAAATATGAACTATCCCTAAGAGATATCACATATCAAAATACTATGTTTGTAATTAATTATTTCAATCGAATTCATATTAGGTCCATTTTGGACCATAGTCTAATTCAAATCTCAGGGGTGTAAAACATCGTGTAAAACACCCCATTCGTATATTGAGCCCATATCCATAATATACATATCAATATCAAAAGGGTATATATATAATTAGAACATATTATATTAATTATATCATACATTTTATTTGGATCCTTCTTCCCTGTCCCACGCCTCAATATCAGATATGGGTATTTTGAGTTTCAGTCCATGTCCCAAACTCACTAGGACATATGGGTATTTGGAGCCTTTGTGTATGCCTCACACCTTAATTTCCCCAATATCACAAATATAAAAATATAACAAAAATAAAAATATAATATAAATCATGTTTATTCATAATTAATCTTCTTGTCAAACATTCTCATTAATTCGAACCTTCTCAACATATCATAACAATCCTAATCCTATATTTTAATCACACGGAATAATATGATCAATTCATTTAGGGATATAAATTTAGGGTTCAATATTTTTTAAAATAATTTTATTGGATTTATTTATATAGTTTTATTATTTCTAGCATTACACACACAATTTTCCCTATCTATTTACCTAACCTTCTGCCTCCTTCAAATCTTTTCATAGTCACTACTAGGACGGTTTACTATTTGATAAATTGGTCACCAACCATGGGAATACTCACTAATTGGGTTCACATGGTTTGTTGTCTTGGGTGGATGGTTTGGGAGAATCATTCACCATCCGTGAATTTTCCATATTCCTTAAAAATGGTCCAGTTTCACTAAAATCTCCTAGATGTAAAAACAACTAAATATATATTGAACAAATAAACAAAATTGTACCCAAAAATTTATATATGTCATGTATATAATAAGTAGATATATTAAAATCTTCGTACTTTATAACAACTCATCCTTGAGTTTTACTCACAATCATCTCTATGATTCCGAGGTAAAATGATCGAGCCACTTAACATGCATATCAACTCATCTCTCCCATGCATCCTCTTGAACAAACCCATGATTCAACAATACATGAATTAGCAGTATAATCATTCCCTACAACACATTTTCACTGTGATCCAACACATGTATCTGATTTTCCTCCATGAAAGAATTGCACTCAAGCTAAACATCAACCACATTTGTCAAACGATAAGGCTTTGGGTGATACAACCAAGGATATCACACATTAAATATATCATTAATAGAACAATATATCTATGGAAGATCCATATAGTACAACACTACCATCATTATCTCTACAACCTGAAATGGACCAAAAAAATGTAGGTTCCATCTTTCCCTCACCAAAATCCTACAGTAAATCAATCTTCGAGACACCCAATGGAACAAACAATCACCCTATGTAAACTAAAGGGATCATCAACATCTATTAGTAGTTTATTTGTTTCTAATAGGATCTATAAAAATACACTTCTGAATCATCTGAACATACTCCAATATCTTCTGCATGAGAATCGATCCCAAAACCTCTAACTCTCCTACATCCTATAACATAGTGGTAAACTACATGGGTACAATAATGTTCCTCATATGGAATCATATTAATAAATTCCTAATAATTATTTTTATATGAAAACACCACCAATTATACACGCATCAAACATTTACCAGCAAATTCATGAACTCATGCATGATGAATATCCTCTAAAACTTATAGAGTACATTTAGACATCAAATATGTCCATGGGAGGAATTTCTTACCCATAAAAACTTATTTACCATGTATATTAGCATGATTTGATAGAAACATAAAGTAATCCATGATCTATAGAATGAATATATACACTATAGAACCCTATAAAAAAAGTCTTTCTCCTAAACATATATTTCCCAAATGATCAATTAAGAAAGTATCTGTTATAGGTACGAAATAAACGGATTTCATCAATTGGTCCAAAACCACTCAACATGTGTCCTTTTTTTAAGGTGTCCCCGTAAGATCCCCAACAATGTCAATTTTAATGTCATCCGACTTCCATTAACAAATTTGTAGTGAATGAACTATACCACCGGGCATTTGATGCATGACCTTCACATGTTATGAGGTGTAGCATCATGTTACACACCCTACAGTATAATTTTCCACACCCAGACACTAATACTATCGGCAGAGGGTTTTGTTCATTTTTGTTTAACTGGAATGCACCAACCACATTGAGGAATGAAAGTCACACATTAATGGGGAGACTATAAATTATTTATCAATGAATTTATATAATAAAAGAAACAAATAAATAACCAAAAACAACCAACAACTAGAATAATATAATATCTAAAACAAACATGTACCACATGATAAAACTAAACTAAATAAAATTTCCATCATTAATGCGTAGATTTGTCATTCTAAATAAGTGTCAAGAATCAAGATTAAATCTCAATATAATGACACTGACAACTCCCCCCAGATGTTCCCAAACCAATTTTTCCTTCCCTCAACCATGATCAATCCCAACTCAATAATCTTACATAGGGCTTCTGCATGTATCTTATCCCACAAAAAATAAGTTAATTTGGTTGTCGATTAGGAAGCCTAAGTAGGGTGTGAGAAAAACTCAGTAGGAAACCACCGACAACATTTGTAACAATATCCAATCAAAAAAAATTACACTATTGAATAAATTATAATATAAAATGCATTATGTAAACATTTATCACTTTTAATAATTTTTTAATTCAACACATTAATTCCTTAGTTTCACAATGATACCTAACACATCAATACCCACTTCAACCCATTACAGAGTTCAAAATATCCCCAAGGGATATCAAATATCACAATACCATAGTTATCATTTTTAAGTTCTATGAAATTCATATCACATTAATTTGTAACCATGGTCCACTACCAATCTCATAGGTGTAGAATGTCATTCCTAACATCCATTAGGTATTTGAAGCCTGAGTCACAATCCCACATCTCCAAATCATAATGTTATTTAGGGCCTCCATCCTTGTACCATCCTTTCTATGAATAATGGGTATTTTTAGCCCCAATTAATATCTCACACTCATTAACACATATATTTATTTAAAGCCTCAATCCATGTCCCACACATTAACTCCACACATAACAAAAATATCAGAATATCAAACAAATAAAAATTTCCTATAAAAAGAGGATTTTCCCTATTAACATTTATTAAAACAATTCTCATTAAAGTGTACCATTTATATTTGTCACAACAATCATAATTTTTTATATCAATCATGAGGAAAAATATCAACAATTCATTATTAAACCCCGTGTACAAATTGAAGAAAATAATTAATTTAACCATATTTTTTAAGATAGATATCCCTAAATTCACATTAATCAAACAATTTAACATTATATTTATCAATATGTTCTACACATTCGATCAATTTACCAATTACACCATCCCATTAATTGGCCAATTTCATTACCCCATTAATCAATCAATTCCAGAATCCATAAATTAATTAAAAAGATTCATAAATTAAATTCAAGACGAAATTTATAAACATCCAAAATAAATGAAATAATTTCATACAGGTAATTAAAATCAATACTTTGGGAAATGAATAATAGACTACATACCTATGGATAGATGATGAACTCTCATCAAATAAAATCACTAATTGAAGGAGAAGAACCAAGATCATTATGAAGAAAGAGTTCTAAAACCAAACCATAGATCTAAGATCATATATAGTTGGATATTTAAAAATGGGATTTAAACACAAAAATATGGATAATAAAACAATCCCCTTCATCTGTAATGTGATATGGGAGAGTGGGGAATCTCAGCAAGCAGAAATCATTTACTGAGAGTGGTGTAGATCCATCAACTAGTTAATAAATTTTGCAATATCAGAGTGTGTAAGCCCTTTTAATGTATCTTAGAGACTAAAAATGGGATAAACCAGTTAGGGTCAGGGGGGGGGGGGGTATTTAGGGATAAAATATAATGTTTTGGTATATTTAATTCATTTTTTGGTAGTTTGTTTATCTGCACACACGATTTTCTAGACAAGAGTCATGGTTTGCCCTAATTTTGCACCTAACTATGCACCTCACTCTAGTGGTTACATGGATACTTCTTAGATGGTTTATTTTTTAAAAATCAATGATCCAACTTTGTGAGCCCCCTTAGTTTTTGTTCTCACAGCCTAGTAAAAATTTTCCCCATCTGTTCACTTCCCCTCTTCCTTTTAAAATTATTCAATCTCACCTTAAAACTCCTCAGAATAAATCCCATACAAGATATAATAAAAATGAAAACTATTACATGTAAATAGACCTAATACATCTCTATAAAATATTTGGATCATAAAATATAGGAACAATGGGTGGGTGGTTTATTATTTTTAATCAAACAGAGATTTTGGACTCTATATAAATAATATTCCAAACGAGAAATATTCCAATGGGTTTTCCTATGTTTTTTTCTAAAAGGGGTTTGTTTTCATAATTTTAAATATAAAATAACCATACATAACAAAATATTACCCATGCTGTTATATAAGTGCGTCATGTTTATAATTAATTTATTTTAGTAACATAAAATATAATATAGATTTTAGTTATTCCTAAAAGATTTATAATATTAAAAATGAACCTCAAAGAGAAATTATTTTAAAGTGGAAACTCATATTTTTTCTTCGATGTAATTTATATAAATTATTACATTACTTTTGGGTAATTATGATGTTATAATATACACAACATAATTATACAAATTTTACTTATTTCACAAAATTTTGATTATCTCAACAAATTATGTTCTAATAACTATTTTATAAATTCAACTTGATGATCATGAAAATAATTTTTATTTTATCATAAAAGAATAGTTTTTTTAAAATTTATCTTTTAATACCAAAATATTCATTAAAAAAGAAATGCTAGTATTTGAACAATAACAGTTTTAGATCCCCTATAATAATTGAATTTTTCTTCATAAAAAATATACAAAAAAGTTAATTAATTAAAAATAAATAATTTTATTCTATTATCTAAATATAAATTATTTTTACAATTCATGAATTCATCAAATGAAATGAAATAATTATATTTTCATATTTCAGAAATTACAATTTGAGTTTTATTGTATTAAAAACAAATTTTTATCAAAGTCATTACATATCCATCTATAAAGTACTAATAATAAAGAATAAATATGTTAATTTTTTCATCGAAAATGAAATATAAATATTCATACTTATAAGGTTAACCTTACTATCCTTAATTAACTTTTTATTATGAATTTTTACCATTTATTAACTTATTTTACTTTTCATGTCGTAAAAAATATTTAATAAATTTACTATTTATATTGTCCAAAAAAACTAAGATATAACCTTATATTAATTATGATTATTCTAAAATTTAATTGATTTTATAAAATTTAATTCATATAATTTTATTTATTTATCATTAGATAAAACAAGTAGTGTGAAGGAAATTTGTATTAAGAAAAAAGTTATTTTTTCAAGGAATGTATGAATTCACATTAACTAATTTACTACTTATAGAAATTATAAATGTTTAAATTAATAATAATAGATATAAAATTTAAACATTTATATTAAATAATTCCACATTATGGGTGAATTTTAATTTGTTAAATTGGAGAATCACTATGCATTTTAAATAAAAATTCAGACAAATATGTTTTTAAGCATAAAAATAATCTCATTATAAAATCCATTTTAAATATGATTAAACTATTATTAATTAGTAAAATATAACTCATTAATGAATATGTTAATTTTAAATAAATTTAAGATAATAAATAATCTTTTAAATTTCATAAGTTATCAAAATAAATGACAGTTTTACAAAAAAATGATTTCTTCCACGAAACATTGAATAAATTAATATTTTAAAAAAAATTCAAAAATATTCACCCAAATATAATATTTATTTTATGATTTAAAAAATTAAGTAAACTATTTCCAATTTTTTTCTAAAATATTCGATAAACTAAAAAAAATATTTATATTCACCAAATAAAATAATTATTATTTTTTAAGATAACATATTTTAATATAAAGAACGACATTACCAAAAAAGAATTAGAGATTTTTTACTATGAATTTATCAATAAAATTATACTGAGTATGATATATTTACACACACATAAGTTGAAAATTTAGTTAATCTTATATATACCCTCAAATATAATGTCTATGTTATAACATCTGTGTATAAATAATTTGTGTTTGGTATTACGTATCTCATATTATATCAAATATAAATTTCTATTTTAAAAACGTGAGTAATTTTCTTCTTTTCCCAATTAATATATTGTGTGCTGAAAATTTAATCATGTTATTGGATATAAATGTTTTCACAACTGAAAAAATCATAATTGAAAACATACATTCTATATAAGGCTAATAAAATATCAATTTGAAAATAGGAAATGGAAGTACAAAAGTCATCCCATAAAAATTTTCCTTGTAGGAGAATATTTTTGGGAAGTGAAAAAGTGGTTATGAAATAAAAAATAGTGCCCATGAACTTATAAATTGTGATAGATAACCTAGTTAAGATATTTTCAATGAATATAAATCCAAAAAATCTAAGCAGGATGAAACAACTATGAATTGATCATGAATGATCATAATATGAAAAAAAAATTCAAAAATTCATTCCATGATTTGTGGAATTCAATTACTATTTAGACTTGGAACATAATAAAATATACATTTTTTATAAGTATAATTTCATCTTTTTACCTGACTCGCTTCAATATCATGTTTTTCATTAATCGATTAGTAAAAAAGATTTTTTTTATCTGAGATGCACTAGAATAAACATCCAATAGATCCCATAATCCAACAAATAATAACAAGTTTTTCCTTATATCGTTACTAAATCCAAATTAGTAATCATCATTTTAAATAATACTAGAAAGGAATAATAATTAATACAATAATCTCCTATATTAAACAATCAATTAAAAATTATTAAAATATATTATTCGATAAATCAATACACCTATATTCCAAATAACACCAATAACCTTATCACTAATGAACATTTTAACATCAGTGGTTTTCCCATCACCATTATCTCACACATCAAAAAACATTGCATAATGCTTCCCAAAAAATTCATTATATTAAACCTAATGGGTTTATATACCTTAATCCAATAATACATCTAATGAAATATCATTAATCACATAAAAATAAAAAATTAATAATTTATCAGGTTTCAGAAAATTTCATTAATCATGATTAACATGCATCACATAAATATCCAAAAGTAGAACTAATGATTTTAGTCAAATGATATGACTTAGACATATAATACAAAGACTCTTTAGGTTTATGAAAACAAAAAAAATCATTTAAAGGGTTATTAATACCCCAATCTTGTGTTTTCTAAAATATGACCTTATCAAAAAATAAAATTATTTCGTTATTTGTAACAATCAACATATGATTATTATACTTAAAGGGAAATATTGTGAAAAATCCTCAAATGTTTCATGATTTTTATATACATAATTTCAACAATATATTACTTAAAAAATTTCTCTCAATAAAAAATACATAAATACTTTAATTCTCACACTTCAATCATTTTCATAACATCGGTCCTTCCATATTTTATAATTTAACCCTTTGATTACATCATTTACTCGGATAAATTCCCATATTCCCTAGATATAATACATTAATTAAAAAGGGTGTTATATGATGTAATTTATTCCCTTACATTATAATATTCATTTTTTATTACAACTAGATACTTTTTCCCTTATTTTCCACACATAAAACACCTTTGAGTTCCTCTATTTCATTTCCTCTGATGCCTCTTTCATCATTTTCTACATGCAAGAAATTGAGTCATATTTCATTTATCATGTTTATCATATGTCCTCCTTGAGATTAATTCTTCTTTATCATTGAAGTATTTAAATATTAAACATTATGATATTTGATTGTTTTCATTTTAGATATGTGGTTTTAAATAATATTGGGATTTCTTGTTAGTGATCTCATCCTGTTAGGAATCTCATTTGGTCCATTATCACATTACTCATGACACTTTTTATTCGTCTGTTTTTACTATTTCAAACCATAGGCTATAAAAAAGTGAAATTTAGGGATGTTTACTTTGAATTGAGTAATCACATAACTAAGATGTCGATGATATTTATGATATAACTTTTAATTTTCAGGTATTTCGTCAATATATGAATTTCTATGCTTTAATATATGTTATCCATGTTCTATTTCCAAAAATAGACTCTTGTGGTCATTTTTCCCTTAATAATGGTTCCTAGTATGCTTGTAAATTTACTAAAAATTACCCCAATTGAGTTTCATACCTGGTGTGAGGTGAGGATCATTGAATTCATCCAATTTGCAATTGAGGGTATCTAAATATAGTGGTTTAGTGGTTTTCACCCCTAGGTAAATTTGGGCTAAATCCACATCCACTTATTGTGTCTAGACTTGGATGTATTTTTATTGGAAATAACTCACTCTATACAACACCAAAAATAGGGATGTTTTATTTTCCACATTCTTATCTATATGGATTTTTCTTGAGTATTATAATCCTGATAGAAAAAATAAATATAATTTCGTCTCATACCATCTATGAAAGAAATTTTCTATATTACACACTATTTATGAATTTATTATATAAGAATTCAATTTTTGGAACCCTAATGTTCTATAATATATCATGTCTATGTAATTATATACATAAAAACTGATTTGATAAATGGATAAAAACATTATTAAAACTTCTTTAAAATGATTCTAAAATTGAAAATATTTTAATTAACATCCAGCCATTCCTCATTGCCCTGAGTCAACACGGAGGTTCTTGTTAGACTTAAGATAAATCCCTGAGAATAAAAAGGCTTGAATTAAATGTTTAAGTAATAATGATATGTGGGATATGATTTTACCTTTTTAAATACAAAAACCAACATAATGTACCATTCCTGAAAATAAATACATGATCCATGTCAACAATGTTTTCCAAATGAACTCCATACCCATGAAAAAAACATAAAATCATAACAAAAAAAATCAGAGTACCAAAAGGAATACTAAAAAAAAAATCTCAAAGACACCAACATAGTTCATATGATCCACACCAATCTCTAAGCTCTAAAACCACAAGACCACCCAAGCATCATGATGCACCACTAAGGTAATGAGATAATTTACTTTTACATTTGTATCAGAATAAAAAATCAACATGAGAAACAAAGTTCCAAATCATAGGGTGGGTAATAATACATCGAAGTCTTTCCCGAAATGAATTCCCTATACAAACCAACTCGATATAGCCATTAAAACATTTATATAATATAATTTATTTAAAACAAATAACCAGTACCACAATTTCTGACAAGATGAACACACCCTTATCAAACCATTTTACTGAAATCATCATTGTAACGAGGAAAAAATATAAACACGTCAATTAAAATTTTCCCAACACATGTTGGAATAACCCATTTCACCTTTTGTGGATGCACACATATTCCAACAATCGTAATGATTTCCACACACACACACTCAAGTTCAGTGTTACCATAATAGTGAAAGTTCACATCAAAACTCAAACACCATTCAATCATAGCAGTACTTAATTCCCACTTATCCATGATTGTGGTCCTCTATGCCCACTATTCATCCCCTTTTTATAGAGGTCCTTAATGACCACTATCCATCAATTCCCTCCCATAATTACCCTATAAGCCAACAACCATGTCAATATCATTTTCTAAAATAAAAACAACATGAAAATAATAAATTTCCAATATCATATCAACCAAAACATACCAATCCATTATACCTAAAAATTTATGGACTAGAAAACCCTTTAATATAATTAATTATTGCAATAACATGTAAATAATACTTTAAAGAATACATTATATATTGAAAACACCCTTAAACCATTATCCTTTACAAAATAGTCCTCAATAAAAAAATATTATTGAAAATAATTTTTCCCAAACCATTTTCCATAATTCTACCAGGTCACAGATTTTAAAATCATCATTTTAAACTGTAACAACAAATCACAGTTTACAAAAATAACCAATTTTCCCCAAAATCTACCAATCATTAAAAATGGTTTCTTCCAACATTCAAACATCACATTCTTAGTCAATTTGATTAAAAAATTGAATCAAAATTAATCCTTGTAGTTATTTCAAAATCGAGCTGAGATTGAATCCACCAGTTGTATGGTAGGGTGAAATTGTCCCACAACACAACCACACACCAAAACTAGGTGAAACATCCACAGAATCACCTTAGATCCCTCTCTCTAACATCCAAAATTCATAATTATTGAATTATTTGAAAAAAATCTATATCTTCCCCAAACAAAGGTAGATATATTAAATGAAGAGAGAGTGGAGAGTATGTCTAAAAAAATGAAACAACCAAGAGAGAAGACTTACCAAGAAATAATTTTCTTTAAAAGAACCTTGAACACCCTTCAAATCGATTCCAATTTTGCCAGAGAGCCTCTTAATCCTTAAAAAACGAGGAATCCCATGTTTGGAATGAAAGGGATGATGAATGGGTTGTTTAGGGAAAATACTAATTATTCATTATCTTCATAACCCCATTTTCTATTTTTAGGCAAGTTTTAGATACACAGTTATGGAAATCGTGTGCTAACTGTGTGCCTGATACTGCCTCAAGAGATACCTCACATAGTTAGAAAAACATTATTCAATCTATGATAAATCCCACTATCCCATGTTATATTGTTTTACATGGGGAAGGTGAATGATTTGGCACACAGTGCACTGTCTCCATTTCCTATTTATCAACCTGAATCGTTTTTCGCAAGTGCGGTAGAGTTTTCAGTAAATGTGTTCAAATTTTTCACCATTAGAGAATACCCAAACCATTCCAGAGAACCATACAAACCATCCTTAATATTTTCCAACCACATTATACAAAAAAAATATCGTTAAATACCTCCAAATGGGGTAATAAATTCTCCCCATCATTGGTTTTTCAGTCCTGAGAATGTAAAAAACCATCCTTTCATAAAAAATTATAGGCCCTTTCATTGTGATATGTTTCTCCCATTACCTATTCTTGTCATGAATCTCCCCATGTTTCCACTAAAGCTAAACTAGACTAATGATTTTAACATACTCTAAATTTTATTCCCAATCTACAATTTGCACATGAATGTTCACCAATTAAGAATCATCCTCTAGCTCAACATGATCCCATGGAATCATATGGTCCAAATCCGGCTAATATATTTTCAATATGACATATAAAACTCATTTTGACCCTCAAAAAACCATTGTCACAGGGCCAATCGATATTCCACCTCTCGATCTCACTCATGTTTATGAAAAAGTCTAATATACATCAAGGATAACATACCCTTCGTTCCAAAATGATGTTTTCCAAGCCTATGATATATTCTCCAGAACACATGATCAATCACATAAAATAAAAACCACTTTCAATGATGATCCACATACGATTTATAATGACTTTAAACTATCTACATTGTCTTCTTAATCAAATTAATCTTCACCAGAGTCTCTTGGAAAATCCCTTGCCAAACCATCGAAGTATTACCTATTTCTACCCAAAAAGGTGAATAACGATATGGATTCCCATATAGTACTTAAATCAGATATATTTTTATTTATTCATGATAAATTATATTATATGATAATTCCA
Source organism: Viscum album (assembly GCA_963277665.1). NCBI lineage: Eukaryota > Viridiplantae > Streptophyta > Magnoliopsida > Santalales > Viscaceae > Viscum > Viscum album. The sequence continues at coordinate 415,217,580 of OY728132.1, forward strand.
CCAATTAAATTTTCTCCTCCCATGAGACACAAAATACTATCATATAATCCCCCAAAAAATATTCCAATGACTGTATCATCCTCTATGATTTCCAATACATTTGAGGATGATATTCCATACTCATAGTCAAATGAGTCCCAATGGATTATTATAATGATTTCAGAAAATGATACTTGAACCTCATATCTCACTCTATTATATTAAAAATTGGCACACCATTTTTTCTAACCCCCTGGTGGATATAGATTTTGGAAAGATCCTCCACCAAATGAGATTCACAAATAGGGATGAAATGGGTAGGAAAACTGAGTAGATCCTCAATCACACATATGAAATCATCTTTCTTAACTATTATCAGGAGACCTCTAAAAAATTACATAGCTATCTTCTCAAATTTACACATTGGGATAGGTAAGGACTTCAACATACCAACTGTTCACTAATGATATTGCTTTACATACTTAAAATTCTATCATCTCAAAACAAAATTGTCCACTATTCTTTTCATACTAGCCAACTAAAACCGTGATTTCAACACATTATAAATTTTTGGAACTACAGGATGGAAAACCCATAATGAATGAAGATACAGACTAAAAATTTTATCCTGAAAAGTCCCTGATACACATATCTGATTCTGAAATCATAACACTAAATTCCCATCCAGATTCCATCCTTCAATGGTGTCACCAAAATTTGATATTCAACCACATAATCACGCAATATACACCATAAATCTATACCTTTTTAACTAAAACAACCATTTATGGATCCAATGAAATTAGAAATGTTGAGCCCTCTGGAAGATTGCTGATTTCTTGTTTATAACTGATGTTTTAATAATCACAAATCATCACAACTCATTGATGCTTAATCTGGTTTGATGTCTCATAAACATAATTCCAATCTTTGAATGAATGAGTTATCATGCTTTTAACTATGCTTATTGACTTACAAAGTATGTTGGAAGTCTTCTGGATTAAACAGACACCAGACTCACCGATCCATCAGACTCACCGATCCATCAGACTCACCGATCCATCAGACTCACCGATCCATCAGACTCACCGATCCATCAGACTCACCGATCCATCAGACTCACCGATCCATCAGACTCACCGATCCATCAGACTCACCGATCCATCAGATTCACCGATCCATCAGACTCACCGATCCCTCAGACTCACCGATCCATCAGACTCACCGATCCATCAGACTCACCGATCAATCAGACTCACCGATACAAATGAGCCACTGATGCAAATGAGTCACCGATCCAAGGACTCACCGATGCAAATGAGTCACCGATGCAAATGAGCCACCGATGCAAATGAGTCACCGATCCAAGGACTCACCGTTGCAAATGACTCACCGATCAGATGACAGACCGATGCTGATCAAAATGACTCACCGATCAGATGACAGACCGATGCTGATCAAAATGACTCACCGATCAGATGACAGACCGATGCTGATCAAAATGACTCACCGATCAGATGACACACCGATGCTGATCTATCTGAGTCACCGATCATTACTCTAATGCTGATGACCTACCGATCTCTTGAACAGTCATAAACAACTGTTTGAATTTCTTTATCTTTATCTTTATTTATTCTAACCAACGGTCATATTAGTTATATTTTAATACCCTGACAATTAATTAATAATGGTTGTGGGATGTCAGGAAACCGTACCTCGTACCTGCGGAAAGGAAACCTTTTTGTCCTACGGAGCACGTGATGTAAATACAAGAAGACTCTGCTGAAGAGTGGGGGAAGCGTTAGAAAAAGTGAAGTAGAGAAAAAACGAAGAAGAGAGAGACAACACACACAGAGACAAGGAAGCATACGACATACTCAAGAAGAGTGGTGTGCATACAATAGAATATTGAAGAGCTTCATCGACTACATTCCACTGCCTGTGAACCTGAAGCATACGACACTCTGCTTCTCAAACAAAATCGAGAAGAGGATTCAGAATCACTTCTGATTAATTCCAAAACGAGTCCAGTGCTACACTGAAATCACTAGAGCCATTTCTAAACTCTACATCTCTGCTCTGTGATTTATTTATTCTACATTTTGAGCAGTGTGTGTTATCTGCTGTATTAAACACACACACTGACTCCTGTACTTTCACTGGAGGATCTGTAAATCCTCAGCAAACCTTTTACACTACACTTCCCACTGTGGATAGTGGTAGAGGTCTTGTGACCTGGACAGCTGGCTGCTGTTGTTTGTTTTTCCCACGTAGAACTGTGGTATAGGTCTTGTGACCTGGACAGTGTGTTCACTGTTGTTAACCCCGATCCAGGGTGTGGATCACTTTTATATAAACTTTTGAGAGGACTAAGTCTCGGCTTGAGACTGAACCTCTTGGTTACTTCTCTGTGTTTACAGTTACTCTATATCCATACTATACATATTTATTTCATATTCCGCTGCTATTACTTTGAAATATAATCTATCTTCAAAGCTACTTTGATAATTAAATTCGCAAGTGTTTATATTTATTATAAATCAGTAAATTAGTTTCAAAAGTTAATTTAATCATAAGATTAAGTTAACTGAGAACTAATCAATCTTTGAGAAGCTAATTGAACCTTTATAATCTATATAAATTCACTACAGTTTAATTTGTTTTTGAAATTGGGGGATTTTATTAGAAACTGCTCTTAACAGAAAATTTTAATTGGAACTCAATTCACCCCCCTCTTGAGTGTCCACTCCGACCAACACTTGGTATCAAAGGAAGTAAATACTTTCTAAAAGTGCTCTGCTTTTGACCTGTGATTTTAGTTTTATTTTAAAGTTCTTAAAATTTCTGTTATTTCTAAATTTTGATCTCTTTAAAATTCTTTTTGGTAATATCATGGATAATAGACTTGAGGGTGCTGCTACTAACCGGCCACCTTTTTTCAATGGAACTAATTATGCTCAGTGGAAACTGAAAATGAAAATTCATCTAGAAAGAATAGGTTTTGATATTTGGACTGCTATTGAATCTGAATACAAAATTCCCACTACTGCTAGATCTACTTGGGATGAACCTACAAAGACTGCTTACAATAATAATTGTAAAGCTATGAATGCTCTGTACTGTGCTCTAGGAGATGAAGATTTTAATAGAATTTCTGCATGTAAAACTGCATATGAAATTTGGGATACCTTAGCTGTTTCTCATGAAGGAACAACTAATGTTAAGGAGATGAGATTGAATACCTATACTATTAAGTATGATAATTTTAAGATGAAGCATGATGAACCCATTTCTGATATGTATCTCAGGTTCAATGAAATTGTCAACACAATGACCTCTCTGGGAAAGGATGTTCCAGCAAAGGAACAAATTATGAGAATTTTGAGATGTCTACCTGAAAGATGGAGAGGAACCTCTGTCTCCATTAGAGAATCCTGTGACATTGCTGCTCTACCTGTCAAGGAATTAATTGGTAAGATGATGATGTATGAAGAAGAGCTTAAATTAAATAAAGAAGAAGATGATGAACCTAAAAGGAAGTCTATTGCCTTCAAGACTACAACCTCAAAGAATAAGGATAAGGAAAAGATTCAAGCTATCAATGAAAGTTCAAGCAGTGAGGAAAGTGAGAATGATTCTGACAGTGATGATGAGATGGCTCAAATAGCCAGGAGATTCAAAAAGTTCTATAGGAAAAAGAAATTCTTTAGGAAACCAAATTACAAGGGAAAGTATGACCAACAAGGCAAATGGAAAAAGGATTGGAAGAAGAATGACAAATCAGATGATGTTGTCTGCTATGAGTGTAAGAGGAAAGGACACATTAAAGCCGACTGTCCAAAGCTGAAGTATAAAAAGAAATATGAATACAAGAATAACAAGTACAAGAAGGCCATGAAGGCTACTTGGAGTGCTTCAGAAGATAGCACAAGTGAAGCTGAATATTCAGACTCTGAAAAGAATCGGGCCAACATGTGTTTCATGACAAACACTTCTGAGGTAACATCAGAGACTCCTGCTTTTAAGTCATACTATTCTGGAGAAGATTCTGACTCAGAAAACATGTCAAAATCTGAATTGTTTGAATACTGTGACATGCTAGAAGAAACATGTAATGAGCTTAAAGATAAATATAAAGGTCTAAAGAAACAGTATGCTTTAAGTATTAAGCATAAATCTGATCTGGATATAGAAGTAGAAAAGAATGCTCAGCTGCTTAAAGAGAATACTGAACTAAAATTGTCTAATGAGCAACTCAAGAAAGACTTAGAGAAGTTCACCAATGGTAAAAATACTCTAACACAAATGCTAGGAAAGCAAGTTGCACCTAGATACACTACTGGTATAGGATACCAACCTGGACAAAGGAAAGTTGCCAAAACTAGATTCATTCCTAAATCTGGACAGAAGATAGTCAATTCTGGAACTTCTTATGCCTCAACCAGTTATATTCATAGTTATGAATCTAATAAGGTTTATCTTTCAAAGGATGTTATTTCTACAAATTATATGAGACCCATTAGACAAATATGGGTACCTAAAGTGTTATTGGCTAACCTGTCTGGACCCAAGAAGATCTGGGTACCAAAATCATCTTCCATCTAAATCTGTTTTGTAGGAAACCTGCCTGAAGAGCTGTTACAAGAAGATATGGTATTTAGACAGTGGGTGCTCAAGACACATGACTGGAGATTATTCTTGCTTCAAGAGCTTAATAAAAGTTGATGGAGGATTTGTCACTTTTGGTGATAACTCTAAAGGAAAAATCATCGGCCTAGGCCAGATTGGTAACACGGATTCAATTTTGATATCTAAAGTTTTATTTGTTGATGGACTTAAATATAACCTGTTAAGCATTTCTCAGTTATGTGATGATGGTTTTCATGTTATATTTGAAAATGATTCTTGCAATGTTTTTAACTCTAAAAATGTTTTAGTATTTTCTGCTTTAAGAAGTGAAAATATTTATGCTGTTGATTTAGATTCTTTAGCTAAACAGAACATTCCTTGTTTAAATGCTTTTCATAAAGAGTCTTGGCTTTGGCACAGAAGATTAGGACACTGCAATGTGCACTCACTTAGAAAACTTTCTAGGAAGAACTTGGTTAGAGACTTACCCAAACTTGAATTTCCAGCAGACAAAGTTTGTAATCCCTGTCAAAAAGGAAAACAACACAAAGTTTCTTTTAAATCAAAGAAAGAAGTTTCAACTTCTCAACCACTTGAACTGGTTCACATGGATTTGTTTGGACCATCAAGAGTTTCTAGTTTAAATGGGAAGCACTATGTCTATGTTCTTGTAGATGACTTTTCTAGATATACTTGGGTATATTTTCTAGCTCACAAAAGTGAAGCTTGTTCTTACTTTGTTAAATACTCCAAGTCTGTAGAAACTCTTAGTGGACTCAAGATTAAGACCCTAAGAAGTGATCATGGTCGTGAGTTTGAAAATCAAGATTTTGAATCTTACTGCTCACTCAATGGCTATTCTCATAACTTTTCTGCCCCTAGGACACCCCAACAGAATGGTGTAGTAGAAAGAAGAAACAGAACTCTGCAAGAAATTGCTAGAACCATGCTCAATGAATATGACCTGCCAATTTACTTTTGGGCTGAAGCTGTTAATACAGCTTGTTATGTCATTAATAGAGTCTTGATCAGACCTGTTCTAAAGAAAACCCCTTATGAGCTGTGGAACCATAGGAAACCTAAGGTAAACTACTTCAAAGTTTTTGGCTGCAAAGTCTTTATTCTGAATACTAAAGATAATCTGGATAAATTTGCATCCAAGAGTGATGAAGGAATTTTCCTAGGTTACTCTATCTCTAGTAAAGCCTATAGAGTTTTCAATAAGAGAACCAAATGTGTGGAAGAATCTGTTCACATCAAATTTGATGAAACTGATCCACATGAGCCTAAAACCTCTCTTGGGAATCTTGAAGAAGATTTGTCTATTCTGGACCTTAATGATAAATCTAAAGAACCTGTTATAAAAGCATCCAGTTCTGGACATTCTCCAGAATCTGCTTCTGTTGAACCTCAATCTCTAGATGAACCTGAAATTTCTAGCCCTATCTTTTCAAGACCATCTAGGACTCTAAAGAATCATCCCTTAGATGCTGTTGTAGGAAATCTAGATAGAGGAACACAAACTAGAGCTTCTCTAAGAAACCAGGTTGAACATCAAGCTTTTCTTTCACAGTCAGAACCTAAAAATATCAATGATGCTATCAATGATGAATTTTGGGTAATGGCTATGCAAGAAGAATTAAATCAGTTTGAAAGAAACAAAGTCTGGGAATTAGTCGACAGACCTAAGGACACTTTGATAATAGGCACAAAATGGGTGTTTAGAAATAAAGTAGATGAATCTGGAAATATAGTCAGAAACAAAGCTAGACTAGTTGCACAAGGATATAGTCAAGAAGAAGGTATAGACTATGAGGAAACGTTTTCACCTGTAGCTAGACTAGAATCCATTAGGATCTTACTTGCATATGCTGCACATCTGGATTTCAAGTTATATCAAATGGATGTAAAAAGTGCATTTCTAAATGGTTTTATAATTGAAGATGTTTTTGTAGAACAACCACCTGGATTTGCTAACCCCCATTTTCCAAATCAAGTTTTTAAACTTTCTAAAGCTTTGTATGGTTTAAAACAAGCTCCAAGAGCTTGGTATGATAGACTTAGCAATTTCCTTATTTCAAAAGGTTTTACCAAAGGGATTGCTGATCCAACTCTTTTTATTAAAATAATTTCTAAAGATGTTTTAGTTGTACAAATATATGTTGATGATATTATTTTTGGATCCTCTAAACACTCTTTATGTATTGATTTTTCAAAGGTTATGCAAAATGAATTTGAAATGAGCTTAATGGGAGAGCTTAAGTATTTTCTTGGATTTCAAATCTTTCAAACTAAAAATGGTATTATTTTAAATCAATGTAAATATACAAAGGATCTTTTAAAACATTTTGGATTGGATAGTATTAAGGAAAGTAATACACCTATGAGTACCACCTGTAAATTGGATGTTGATGAAACTGGGAAACCAGTTGATCAAACCAGTTACAGAGGTATGATTGGAAGCTTACTTTATCTTACTGCTAGTCGACCAGATATTATGTTTAGTGTGTGTATGTGTGCTAGATTTCAAGCTAATCCTAAAGAATCACACTTATTAGCTGTTAAACGGATTTTTAAGTATCTTAAGTATACTATAAATTTAGGTTTGTTTTACCCAAAAGGACAATCCTTTGAGTTAATGAGTTATTCAGATGCTGACTTTGCTGGTTGTAAGTTAGATAGAAAAAGCACATCAGGAACATGTCATTTGCTTGGAAAATCCCTAGTATCATGGTGTAGTAAGAAACAGAATTCAGTTGCATTGTCTACTGCCGAGGCAGAATACATAGCAGCTGGAAGTTGCTGTGCACAAATTTTGTGGATGAAACACACTCTATTGGATTATGGATTTGATCTTAAACATGTTTCAATTAACTGTGACAACACTAGTGCAATAAACTTATCCAAGAACCCTGTGTCTCACTCTATAACTAAGCACATTGATGTCATACATCACTTTCTAAGAGATCATTACCAGAAGGGTGATATTTCTCTAGAATTTGTTAGCTCTGAAAATCAATTAGCTGACATCTTCACAAAGACCTTATGCTCTGAAAGAATGAAATTTATTAAGCATGAATTGTGTATGACTGATCTGTGAAACTGATCTGTGAAACTGATCTGTGAAACTGATCTGTGAAACTGATATGTGAAACTGATCTGTGAAACTGATCGGTGAAACCGATCTGTGAAACTGATCCGTGAAACCGATCTGTGGAACCGATCTGTCACACTGTTCTGTCGAACCGATTTTTTTTTTAAAAAAAAATACGTTTTATTAATTAGTAAATTACTTTTTATGGGAACCCTAAATGATAAAATAAATGATACGCGGCTATTTATCTTCCCTAAACTTTTGACCTTTCATTTCCCGCCGAACCTCTCAACCTCTCTTCCCCTCTGCTTCGAACCTTCGAACTTTCGAACTCCTGCCTCTCCAAAATCCTCGAATGGCTAAGAAAAAGAGACCGAGCAAAGGAACAGATAGCCCTGTACCTTCAAAGCGTGCTCGAGGCGAGTCGAGCAGTACCTCTCAACGCTCAGTAAATCTGAACCTGGAAGCTCGGATTGTAGCTGTAGAAAAAGAAGTAAACTTGGAGTGGCTTCTGTCAAGTAAGTCCCTGTTGCTACAAGTTCTTAAATCGCAAGGATGAATAGACTGGTTTTCAGACAACGCCCGAATAGATTATCCAATGCTAGTACATGAGTTTTACATGAACCTGAAAGTCACGCTTGATGGTGTGGAAGCTGCTAGGATGTCGTCTGTTGTAAAAGGAAAGAAAATATCTTTCTCATCTAAGCAGTGGGCTGAATGTTTAAACGTACCTCATGAAGGTCGATATGAGGACTATGCTGGCAATATACCCCCAGTCACTGACTATTTTTCTTATGAGCTAGCGCTAGAACTTCTAACTGGAAACAGAGAATCAAGGAGAATCACAGCTTCAGAATTAGATGGTGAAAGCAGACTCCTATTCAAGTTTATTCAGCACCAACTTTGCCCTCAGAGAGGAGATTTTGCTGCTGTTAAGTATCAAGATGTTTTTCTATTGTTTCTGCTCAAAACCCATGAAAAGATAAACCTGTGTAGATATGTGATGGTCCACATGGCTGGTATGCTGAAACCTTCCAAGAAATCCACAGCGTTGTTTTATTCAAAAATGATATCTACTATGCTCCAGAATCTGGAATGTGTTGATGAAGATGATGAAGTTGTTGAAACAGAGCGCACCTTCTGTCTCAACAAAGAGATCTGTAAGAGGATGAAAATCAATTGGAATCCATGGAAGAAGTTCTGGGTTGCAGATGAAGATAAGTTGTATGAAGCCTACAATCCCATAAATCATGGCAAGAGGCCAAAGGATTTGAGAGATCCTGGATTAAAACCAGATGAGGAACCAATTTATTCTGATGATAATGAACAAGAAGAAGCTGCAACTGAAGAAGGAAGTGTGTCTTCTCCTGATGATAGGAGTGATCCAGACACTGCTAGCCCCAAGAAAAGAATAGAATTTGGACCTGCTAGTCCACCCTTAACCCTACCAGAGTCTGAACCTATTCTTGATGATAAAGAAGATTCTTATACTGAGGAATATCACAGTGAAGCCTCTGAGCAGAGTAATAATGAGCAAGGTGATGCTGATGACAATCATGGTGGAGATGATGATGATGCTGATGATGTTGAAGCTGCTGTTGATGGTGTTAACAGACCAGTGGATGGTCTTGCTGAAGATCAAGTAGAACAACCTCAGTCAGTACCAGAAATCCATATCAGTGACAAAGCTGACTCATCAAAAATTAGTGGAACAACAAGTTATGAAAAACCCAACTACACCCTGTGTGCTGCTGTTTGGGATGACTACCCAGGATATGCGGTTTTGGGCTTATAATATTCTGAAGAAGAAGACGAATTGCCAGAATCTGCTGCAGCTGTGAAAAGGAACCTTCCAAGAGAAGCAAGGTCTATTCCTACTGTTGATCCTGTACATGTGAATTTACCTGGTTCTGAAATCTTTCGAGCTGATCTTGATAAGTTTAAGACTGAATTGCTAACCACTGTGAGAGATATAGTCAGAGAAGAACTTTCCAATGCCCTTCATCAAGTATCTCTGGAAGTTTCTGAAAATTCCTTGAAAGCTTTTTCAACTGTAGTCTCAGATGTTCTCAAGCCAGACTTGACTGCTACTGGTGAATTTGTTGGTAGGAACATAGCCTCTTTGACTCAAACCTTGAAGGATCTCCAGGTTAGCTTACTTTCTCTATCAAATGAGTTCAGATCAACCATCTTTGGTATGATGGAAGTTTTGAGAAATCTGATTGAACATCTCAACAAGTCTGACCTGAGGAAGTTGAAAGCTGAACTAACTCATATAGTCGGCCAAGCCAGTACATGCAAGGTAACCAAAATCACTACCCGTGAGATAGAAGCTCTCAGAGAAGTTGTGCATGCAGAGCTAGCTGCTGTATGAAAAATTCTTGACTTAGAATCTTTGAGGAAGATGAAAGATCTCTGTGATAATAGTCATAAGATTACCTTAGTATATTCAGCGGATGCTAAGAATGCCCTGCAAGAGATCAAGGAAAAAGTTGATACTTACTTCTCCAAGATTTATACAAAACATGAGATGGCTGCAAACTTCAAAGTCTTGGCAGAGAATCTGAAATTACCTCCAGTCACCCAGGCCTTCAACACTCAAGTTCGCCAATTGCAAGATTTTGTCCCTTCCTTGGCACAATTCATGGAAAACAAGGATGATTTTGAAAAAGCTATGAAGTATGGAGCAGAAGTCATTCAGGACTTCATTCATCTGTTGAAGCCTTACTTGGATGCACAGGCCACTGCAATTGTACTTCCTACTTCTGAACCTCTCAGTGCCTCTGATGTCGCTCCGAATCAGCTGTCTGTTGCCCAAGCTCTATCTCAGTTGCGGCCAGTCTCTCAGAAAGCTTCTCATCCAGCACCTGCTCCTTCTCAACAACCCTCTGTGACACCTCCAACTGCACCTGTCAGAGTTGTCCTGCCGCCACTTCAGCTCCGTGAACCACAGCCTGCCTCCAAGCCTTCTACCTTACCTACCATTGACCCAATGGATAAAGGGAAAGCCCCCTTGTATCCCAACAAATAGCCATGTATTGTTTTTGATGGGGTGATCTATGTATTGCTTATCTTTTTCTGTGACTTTATCAAATTTGTTTTTCCTTTGTGTTCTGTTCTATCCTCTCTGCACCCTGCTTCTCTTTTCCCTTATCTGTTTTCTCTCCTTTTTGATTATCCCAATGGGGGAGAAAGATATATATAATGGGAGAAAGATATATATAATGGGAGAAAGATATAAAGATATATATAATGGGTGACATATATATCTAAGGGGGAGTAATCTATATATATGAAGAGGGAGATCAATATCTCAGGGGGAGAAATCTGAATACTATATATATGGGAATGTTATTTTAAGAGGGAGATTTTTTTTATTTTTTATTTTTTATTTTATTTTATATATATATGAAGATTTGTGATTATCAAAAAGGGGGAGATTGTTGAGCCCTCTGGAAGATTGCTGATTTCTTGTTTATAACTGATGTTTTAATAATCAAAAATCATCACAACTCATTGATGCTTAATCTGGTTTGATGTCTCATAAACATAATTCCAATCTATGAATGAATCAGTTATCATGCTTTTAACTATGCTTATTGACTTACAAAGTATGTTGGAAGTCTTCTGGATTCAACAGACATCAGACTCACCGATCCATCAGACTCACCGATCCATCAGACTCACCGATCCTTCAGACTCACCGATCCATCAGACTCACCGATCCATCAGACTCACCGATCCATCAGACTCACCGATCCATCAGACTCACCGATCCATCAGACTCACCGATCCATCAGACTCACCGATCCATCAGACTCACCGATCCATCAGACTCACCGATCCATCAGACTCACCGATCAATCAGACTCACTGATACAAATGAGCCACTGATGCAAATGAGTCACCGATCCAAGGACTCACCGATGCAAATGAGTCACCGATGCAAATGAGCCACCGATGAAAATGAGTCACCGATCCAAGGACACACCGATGCAAATGACTCACCGATCAGATGACAGACCGATGCTGATCAAAATGACTCACCGATCAGATGACAGACCGATGCTGATCAAAATGACTCACCGATCAGATGACAGACCGATGCTGATCAAAATGACTCACCGATCAGATGACAGACCGATGCTGATCTATCTGAGTCACCGATCATTACTCTAATGCTGATGACCTACCGATCTCTTGAACAGTCATAAACAACTGTTTGAATTTCTTTATCTTTATCTTTATTTATTCTAACCAACGGTCATATTAGTTATATTTTAATACCCTGACAATTAATTAATAATGGTTGTCGGATGTCAGGAAACCGTACCTCGTACCTGCGGAAAGGAAACCTTTTTGTCCTACGGAGCATGTGATGTAAATACAAGAAGACTCTGCTGAAGAGTGGGGGAAGCGTTAGAAAAAGTGAAGTAGAGAAAAAACGAAGAAGAGAGAGACAACACACACAGAGACAAGGAAGCATACGACATACTCAAGAAGAGTGGTGTGCATACAACAGAATATTGAAGAGCTTCATCGACTACATTCCACTGCCTGTGAACCTGAAGCATACGACACTCTGCTTCTCAAACAAAATCGAGAAGAGGATTCAGAATCACTTCTGATTAATTCCAAAACGAGTCCAGTGCTACACAGAAATCACTAGAGCCATTTCTAAACTCTACATCTCTGCTCTGTGATTTATTTATTCTACATTTTGAGCAGTGTGTGTTATCTGCTATATTAAACACACACACTGACTCCTGTACTTTCACTGGAGGATCTGTAAATCCTCAGCAAACCTTTTACACTACACTTCCCACTGTGGATAGTGGTAGAGGTCTTGTGACCTGGACAGCTGGCTGCTGTTGTTTGTTTTTCCCACGTAGAACTGTGGTAGAGGTCTTGTGACCTGGACAGTGTGTTCACTGTTGTTAACCCCGATTCAGGGTGTGGATCACTTTTATATAAACTTTTGAGAGGACCAAGTCTCGGCTTGAGACTGAACCTCTTGGTTACTTCTCTGTGTTTACAGTTACTATATATCCATACTATACATATTTATTTCATATTCCGCTGCTATTACTTTGAAATATATTCTATCTTCAAAGCTACTTTGATAATTAAATTCGCAAGTGTTTATATTTATTATAAATCAGTAAATTAGTTTCAAAAGTTAATTTAATCATAAGATTAAGTTAACTGAGAACTAATCAATCTTTGAGAAGCTAATTGAACCTTTATAATCTATATAAATTCACTACAGTTTAATTTGTTTTTGAAATTGGGGGATTTTATTAGAAACTGCTCTTAACAGAAAATTTTAATTGGAACTCAATTCACCCCCCTCTTGAGTGTCCACTCCGACCAACAAGAAACATAACCGTTGTTTCACCACATTCATCGCATTCCAACTATATGTTTGCTATAATCAAGATAAACTACAACTGATTCAATGGAAGTTTCAAAAACAATTTGAATGAATTTCTACTTAATGAATATGCCACAAAATTTGGTTTACCATGTGTTTACATAAAGTTGATGTCAGACATATAGGCATACTCCATCCTCCCTATTTCCCTCAAACTAGAATCTTTTTTTGAGAAAATATGATTTAATCTTTTATGGTCAGTAAACACCGTGACTGTCTTATAAAATAGATTATGATTCCACGTTTTCAAGGCTTTCACCACTACCACTAAATCCAAATAATGTGTTCTATATTTGTTATCATGAAACATCAAAAGGTGTGAGATATATAAAACAACATGATCGCCTTTCCTGAGAACACACCACAACCAAATTTACAATGCATCACAGTACACCACATAAACATTCCTTGATAGGGGAAACCCATGATTTTTGTTGATTTACGATGAAACTTAAGCTGTGAAAAAGGCTTCTGGAATGTCTCATTCCATTATAATAGAGCACTCTTACTTATCAATTACATCATCTATGAATCCAATCATGAGAAGTCACAAACAATGCATCTGTAATAACTAGACGGACCAAGGAAACTTCTTATCTAAAATACATTATTTTGTGGTTTATAAGAAATAAAAATTGTATATCTTTTTTGGATCTACTAAAACACCTTTCTCAGAAATAACATGTCCAAAAAAACATATCCATTTTATCTAAAATTGAATCATTGATAATAGGCCATACTACTGATGGTCTCTCATGATTCCCAAAATTGTTTCCAATAGTTTCTCATGCACATACCCAGTCTTGGAATACAACAATATAACATCAACAAACCCCAACTCAAAAGAATCCAAATATATCTAAAATATATGATTCATCAATTCCATATATACAACTCATCCATTTTTTAGAAAAAAGGGCATAACAACGTACTCAAATTGTTCCCATATACATCTGAAATCTATTTTTGGAATATCCTCATACTTCACACACAACTAATGGTATCCTAATGTCAATTAAATTTTAGAGGACCACTAAGATCTCGTAAATTGATCAAATTGGTCATCAATTCATGGGAGTGGATATCAATTCTTTTTCATAACATGAGTAATATTATAATAATCAACACACACGCAATGTTTTACATCGACCTTTTTATCAAACCACACTAGTGCAGCCCATGAAGACTTGTTTAGCTGGATGAAACCTTGGTTTTCTATCTCCTACAACCAAAATTTCAATTCCCTAAACTAATTTGTTTCAATCTGTTAATAAATATAAAAAAATGAATTTTTCTTAGGGGAGAACAATCATATACTTCACTAATATCATGTGTGGAAACACAGAGAAGTTTTTAGGAAATACATATAGAAACATCTTTACCACTACTAAAAAATAGCTTTTCCAAACCTGTTCCACTAATAAAATAGAAAAATATACCAACTGATATGAGATTGTTCCAACCACTAGTTAAAAACAAATCCATTTCCCTCACTATTTCCGTCATATCTCCTATAAAAATATGATTGATTCAATCATCTATTTTGAAACTAGCTATTTGTGAATAACAGTTAATGTAGTCCTTAAAAATTATCAAACTATCTATACTATGGATTATATCATAGTCAACCATATCTAGAATAGATAATTTCCACCTCAATTCAACCTCACCAACATCTATGAAATATTCTCTACACAGAAAGTCTTAACACTCTCTTAGACCTAGCACAATTTAATGATTCAATATATATGACATAATTTAGACCCAAAAAACAAATTTTATGAGAATAAATAAAAAATTGTATGTACATGTATTAGAAAACACTATAATAAAGGAATAATTAAAAAAATCATACCTTTAACAGTGGATGGTCTTGAATTTTCATCCACCACAACTTTATTAGCTCTAAACATCTTCTTACAAGCCACACAATTATCTTTATTAACCTATTGAAATTTGTCTTAATATAGAGTCATGGTATCCCAAGAATCACAACAACTAATTTTTCTATAATAAAAATGTGTATGTTTCATCCACCACCCTGTCTAGGCATGAGATGCCTTCAATCCCAAAGACGAATCACGAAAAACCAGTTTTAGAGCATTGAGAAAATAACATGGTAGATTCCTAATATACTTTTATTTTTACATACTCATGGCTATGTCATTATATGACAATTCATGTGGCCAATAAAAAAACAATAAAAACCTTATATCTCACTATAAGGCTTCTATGGATTGTTCATTGATCTTCTGGTCATATTTTGAGCCATACTCCTACCCTGTAAATAAGTTTCCCTGTTCTTCTTGCTTCATACATTAGAGTTTCAAATATTCATTATGGGTATCAACTTACCTCCCCCATCGTTCACTCCAATGAAATCTATTTTAGACATTGTATCTCTATTTACCATCTCTGTATAATCATTTATACATAGGACCTAAATATTTGAATGGATTTCCAGCTATATGCTTGCCACAAAAAATGTGTGCCTTTTTTGGGAACACTCACCGAAAACTCTTGTGAAAATCTAAAAAAATTCAAGAATATAATTGTATATTCTATTAATGAAGGTTTCTATTTTTTCAGTCTAAGGAAATATGTTTTTCACTAAATTAGCAACAAGTGATTGTATAATTTTTGAGTAAATAATTCCTCAATATTCTCCCATGTGATACCTTGATCCCCTTTACCTCTGTCCATTAAATCCCTCCACTGACACAGTAGATATTCCACCATATATATGTCAAAATTAACTTTCATATCCAATGTTATTTCATGGTAATTGATGATTCATTTTATCCTTTTGAGCAATACATCCACTATTTATGGTTTCAAATCACCTAGAAAAATTGGAAGATTCTATTTTTGAAACTGATCATAATGATCAACATTTTTTGAATCATCTCATCTATTCCATTTTTCCACAGCCTGAAAGGCTTTCACTATATTGTAAACTAGTTATTGGATCAACTGGGGATCAGGTGCGACCATATTTCTTGTAGTGGCCTCTTGATGGTCTCTACGATGCCTACCTGATTCCATTTATATCAACAGAACACATAAATCTTGAGTCTCTATCTATATCAATTGAAGGCATGAAATTTAAAATTTTATCCCTTTGAAACAATCACATCCATGCTTTTCAAAATTCATCATTTCCCATGTTCAGTAAATTTTCAAAAAGAATCCACCATGTTTTGAAAAGAAAAACTTTTTCAAAATACAACATCAATTTTCTTTTCAAAATCACACCTTTGAAAACGGTTTGAGGATTTTTAAAAAACTAACACATTCATTCTAATACAATAATTATTAGTCCATATGTGATATGAAATTCTAGTGGTATGTTATTTTTACCATTTATTTCATAATCTTTTTATTGGATAAACCCCTGACTTTGAGACTACTCTCTTATAAGTGTATCCAAAACACTTATGTGCCAAACTCATTGGTAACTTGATGTTATATATAAAAGTGCTTGATATTTCTTATTATGTTATACATTTCATATTCTGAAAATCATACCCCCACTACCATACCTACTTAATGAATAAAAAAATATTTAATGACAACTATAAGACCAATGATTAAGGAGGAGGTGCTACATGGACTTAAGAGGCAACCCCGAGGTGATAAAGAAGGAAATAAATACTAAGGTATTCATGAGAAGTGGGGGTGTTATTTTCCCATTGGAAATAAAAGAACCAATTAAATGTTCTATTCCAAAAAAAATACCTGATTCATATCAACAATGTATTATAATTCAGTCTCATGCCCATGAGGACATCAAAAAACCCTAACTAAAAAAATTCATTGTACCAAGTGGATGACTAAATGAAAAATATAAAAGACTCTAACATAGTTCCTAATCTCCACACCAATCCCCAAGTGCCAACACCACAAGAATACCCAATTATCATGATGCACCAATTAATGAATGAGATTATTTATCTTTACCTATGTCTTGAAAAAAATTCCAAAAAAGCCCTAATGTACCAATGTATTGGGAGTAACAATAATCAATAGGTTTTCCACAAATGACTCCCTACAAAAACTACTTGGATATAAATGTAGTCACTATTTAATGAATTTCTTTATAAAACCAAAAACCAATGAAACAATTACTATCAATACAAACACGTCCTTATCAATCCATTTTACTGAAACCACCACAATACAAAGGAAAGAAACCAAACACATCATTACCCATTTTCACACACATTTTGGTGTATGCCATTATATCTTGTTCGGTCACACACATATTCGAACAATAATCATATGTTTCACACACACACACACCTGAGCTCAGTGTTACCATGATGGTGGAACTTTATATCTAAACACATAAACCCATTAATAATTATGGTACTTCATGACCACATATCCATGATGTCGGTCCTTCAAAGCCACTATCCATCAACTTTTATAGTGTTCTTTCATGCCCACTATCTGTCTTTTCCCACCAATGCATACCCTATAATCCAAAAACCATGCCAATATCATTTGCAAAATCAAAAGAACATGAAAATACACAACATCAAATATCAAATAAATTAACACATTCCAAACCTTACTACATATCAATATCCAAAGAAAATAACTGTTTAAGTCTATAAACAATTCCAACAACATTCCAAAATTGCATCAATAAATAACACATTTATGGAAAACACCCTTATGACATTATCTCTTCTAGAACACAATTCCATAAATAATTTTTTTAATGAAATCAATTTTTCACAAACCCTATTCAATAAATTATGTACGTTACAAATTTTAACATCATAAACCTCAAATCCATCAAGATATCACATTTTACAACAACAACCCATTTCCCCAGAATCCAAAAATCATCACCAAATGGGTTTATACAATGCATTGGACATCATATTTTCAATAAATTTCAAGAAGAACAAATTAATTTCAAATTAATCATTCTAGTTGTAGAAAAATTCGGTCAAGAGTGGATCCACCAAACTTAGGGTTTGGCGAAATCAAACCACTTCACAATCACACACCAAAACCTAGTGTAACCTCCACAAAATCTCCTTACTTATCCTATCCTAAAATCAAGAAACCTATATATTAACATTTTATGAAACTAAAACCCCGTATTTAAAATAATGAGATGTATATCAACGAAACTAATACTGAGGGGAGAGTACAATTAAGAAAACCCACAAAACCATAAAGAGAGGAGACTTACTAAGGGAGAATCGCCTTAAATACAGCTTGAAAGCCCTCTGAATCACTTCCTAAATATTTGGGAGAGTCTCACTAACCATAGAGAAGAAATAATATCGAGTTAGGGCCACATAAGTGTATGAATGGGTTTTTTAGAAAAAATAGCAATGAAGCCATGTATTTAAAAACCATTTTTTATGATGTGCACAATTTAGCAACATTATAAGGAAAACTGTGTTCTAACTTTATGTCTACAACAACCTCATGTGGGACCTCGCATGGTGTGAAAAATCATACTCCAAATGGGTGAATCCCACTATCCCATGATACAAGGTTTCTCTGTAGAGGCTGCATATTTTTAAAAAACATGAACCTTAACTGTATACAATATCCATTGCATTTGTCCCTACTTTTCGATTTTCCTATAAGTGTTTCATAGTTTTTTGTAAACGTGTTAAAAATATAAACCCTTATAAAAACTCCAAAACCATTAAAACCCCATAAACCCCATAAAAGATTTACCAACCAATTTATACAAATAAAATGGCATAAAAGGGTTACATAACTAAAATTAGTGGCATGTCATTTTAAAAGAGCACGGGATAACCTACGGACATACATTATAAAGGGTTGTAGTAAAAAGTGCATTATGGGAATAAAAAAAGAAAAAATTATTACATGTTAAAAAATAGGAAATATCACAGGATATAAATGGGTTAGAATCATAAACATGCATAATGAGTTGCGATATATCATGATACCAAAAACACAATACAGGAATGTGGAAAAAACATTAAACATGACATCTTTAGAAAAAGTCATGGTAAACCAATAACTAATCATAATGTTATTTTCTTAGTATAACTTCCCTTAAACCATATACCGTATATCCTGAGAAGAAATCATTAAATAATTAATTGTTTCTCTATCTTGGGTCACGCATTATAATCATATCTTTAACATGCATACCTGTTCCATAAAGACAATATAATATAAGAACACATTTTTTCACTTTTAATCCCATGATTAATTATTTTGGTTTATAAATATAGATTTCCCCAATAAATTTTTTATAGGAAAAACTAGTTGAATACCCTTGTGTAGAAATGTGTATGAGAATATGCCTCACAGATGGTCTCCATATAAGATCACATGGTTATTTTTACAATGTAATGAAAGTATATGAAGATTAAAAAAATCTTAAATGAGACATTAATGTGTATTTAATCACACATAATTCAAATAAACAATATTAGAGATATGTTATAACATTATACAACTTGAAAACATTGTAATTCATGGGAATAAAACAAGGAGGGTTCTTGTATGAAAACATGGCATGGATAAATCAAAGGATAATTTCTTCATCACAATGATGGTATATAATGAGTCATAGAAGGGATTAATATCAATGAAAGGGGTAACTCCACACTTGGGAATAATAATGTAATTTATAGGGAATTAATAGATTTTATCCTATCAATATAATTTTTATGAAAAAAATTATTACATTAATAAGGTTGGTGAATAAAGAGGTGAAATAGGGGATCCCTTAATAAATTTTGGCATAGGAACGACTTCAGTAAATTATATAATGAGAGTTAATAACTGATATATAATTATTATGACATAATTATTAATGTATAGGGATATTTATATGATCATGTAAACAAAACCAACTGATATTCAAAAGGCTGAATATAAAAAATGTGTTTGAATGTAAATGAAGAGAGAGAGGGAATTATCCTTGAGGGGGTGATTCCGAATGATTGGGAGGTGCTTATTGAGAGCTTAAGGGAACCTTGGAAGGAATATAGATCAGGTAGGGTAGAAATAGAATGTGATCCAATGATTATTTGTGAATTTTAATGGTATATTTTTTGGGATTAAATATGAATGAGGGGGAGTTCTTTATTATTTTCAAAACATACACTTTGGACTCTATATAATAATATAATATGAAAGAAAAACCATAATAATTCTTTTTGTAGTGGTTTCTTCCAAAGTGTTGTTATATTAAAATTTTTAATTGGATACGTTCTGAAATTAATAAAATATAATCCTTGTTGATGATGTAGTGATCCACTTTTATATATAAATGATTTTAAAACCACAAAATATAATGAAGGTTTTTAAGAACTCATCAAGGATCTATATAATTAATCAAATAAGATCACAAAAATTTAAATGGGAAAATATATTTGGTTTTGGATATTGTTTATATAATTTATTACATCACTTTTGTGTAATTATGATTACATAATATATATTGTATATTTTTATTGTAAATATTTTTTACAAGAAAAATAAACTATCACAAAAAATTATTAAATAAATTAATTTTTTGTAATTTTTACAAGATGATTGCCAAAAAATATTTATTTTATCACAATTATTCTTAATTTTTTTTTTCATTTATAAAAAATTTATATTTTTGATGAAAAATTGGATTTTTTACAATAACAGTTTTCAAACCGTTATAACAATTATATTTGACTTCTTATAAATTATATTAATAATTATAATTAATAAAAATAATAATTAATAGTATTAAATGATTTATGAATAAATTATTTTAAAAAATCATGAATCCCACCAAAGTAACATTTTAATTGAAAATCCATATTACAAAATAAAGTTTACTATTTTTGTCCTATTAAAAAATAATTTTCATTAAATTCATTAATTAAACATTTATAAATTAAATAAAATAATGTATAAATATTAAAAAATATCATTGAAAATGAAATATAAATATTCATTCAATTTTTTCACTCTTTTCCCATTTAAAATTATCGTTATTATTATTATCTCCACTAAATTAACGAATTTACTTTTACTGTGGTAGTAAATTTTTTCTATGGTAACTATTCATGTTATCCCAAAATCACATTTTTGTTACTAAATAATATTTATTACAATCATTATTAATATGGAATCTATTATTAAAAATTCAATATAAATAATTTGACGTATTTAATTTTAAATAAAATATTCAAGCATCATTAAAAAGTTATTTTCGGAAAAAAATCATTTTTCAGGAAATGATGATTTTACATTACCAATATAACTAGTAAATATCATTATAATAATTTCACATAATAATTATAGTCAGCTGGTCTATAAATTAAATTTAAATAAATACCAATTTGATGTAATTTTTAATTAATTTAAATGGGGAAACATATTCCATTTTAACATAGTTTTTGAAAAGGTGTTGTTTATGCCTAAAAATAATCTTATTATAGAATCTGTAGTAATGATAAAATAAATGAAATTAATTAGAATTAATATATGTCAATAAATATTATGTTATATTTTAGTGAACTTTAAATAATAATGTAAATTTAAATTATTTAATTTTAAAAAATAAATGAAACATTTACAAAAAGAAAGTTATTTTTTACTATTTTGTGAATCCTGAAATATTTTCCAAAAAAATAATAAATTTACCTTGGGATAAATTTGACATTATGAAATTTTATATTATGTTAATTTTTTAAAATAAATTGAATAATTTTATAGATAATAATTATAATATTTTATCGCATAATCAAATAAAAAAATATATTTAATAAAAAGTTTTGTAACAAACAACAAGACATTACAATTAATTAAGTGATTATTTAACAAGAATTTACCAAAAATGTATTTTTTATATGATATATATATCATAAATTAGTTAACCTAATTCAGAACAACAAATTTAACCATTGGTTTATAACATCTGTATTAAAAATTCTGTGCCTTATTTTCTTCAATGTTTCATACGCATTTTCTATAGATCATAATTTTCACTTTTAAATACTGGGTGTGTTTCAAATAATGATAATTTATGCCTCGAATATCTCTATCCCAAGAAAAATAGAGAATATATAAATTAAATCTAATAATTCACTAAAAATTAATATACATAAATCACAACACAACTTTATTTTTGATTTTAAACCCCATAAATAAATTATATCCTTTGTGGAACACTAATTCTACGTTGGATCAAGTGATGCCTAAATTTTAATTTATTAGAAATTATTGAGGTTCATTTTGTTGCGACTACTCATATCTCTAAGGGTAAAATAGATGGATATACTTTACAATCTCTTTGATGTCCTACATCAATTGTATTTATGTTTTAGTTAATATATCATACAATTAATGGTGTGTTACATTTCATATGAACAATAACATTTATAAACAAAGAGAAACAAATTTTACAACAATTACATTGTAGGTGAGAAAATAAGAGATGAATATAATGGTGGTTGAACATTTCTTAAACCAGAAAACTTGTATAAGTTATATATTAAAATTGTTAATTTATTTACGATGTCATAGGAGGATGAGGTGAATTTAGTTGAACCCTCCATGAAGTAATAACTTTTTTGGATGTTAAAAATAATTGAGTAATTATCCTTATTTGATGGATGATTTTGGTTGTGTATGAATATGTGATTAAAGAGGTGTTGGGGTTCTTAAAGATACACTGTATTTAGTATATATGTTGACAATGGATATGTAAATAAGATAAATGTATTAGGAATTATTATAATAAATCTTGGAAATATTTCAAGGGAGTCTAGTATTTATTTGAAATTTTATGATATTATATTAGATATATTTGATGTGACATTGAATTATCATGAAGATATATGAAAATTATTGGTTTGATATGTTTTAGAGTTGAAGCACCTTCATTTGAATTTTTTTTGTACATCAGATGCTCTCATTAGTTATATAGATATACCAATTGATGTTTATAAATTAATAACTATAATATATTTCAATATAATTCATAATAGTATTTACCTCTATTTATATATTAATATTTTATATGTACAGTTTAAATGTTAAATAAAATTGCATGGTTTGTTATGTTTTAGTGTTTCATGTGATGTCATCTGTTGAAAATATTTGGGTTTACAAGAAAAATAGTTTTTTTAAAAAATAAGGTATTACATTCTCCCCACCCTAAATAACATTAATTTTTGGAACTATTATTTTTCGGATATAATAAAATTATTTAAGCGTATCTAAAACATAGGAATAACTCATGATATATTTCAAAATAATTTGTTTATTTTAATATCTTATTCAAGGCTAGAAAACAAATATTTATCCTTTATAATGTTAAATAATTTCATTATTTTTTCATGCATACTTTTTCTCTATTCCCTTATTTTCTACACATGAAGAATATTCTATTTATATTAAGACATTCACCTAGGTGAATCTTCGAATCATTATTTCACATATAAAAATAAATATTCTCTCCTCAGTCATCTTTTTCACGTGAATAGCAATGAGACTATATCATCATATTCATAGATTTTATTATTTAACTATGGTCACATTGTCAATAAAAAATGATAAATGTTATTAAGGAATAATTGTGTGATTTCTCACATATGTTCTTATCTCGTCGGGTTTCTCATTTTGACAACCTCTACATTTTCCTTCGAACCCATCATTAACGTGATTCCATTTGGCTTCTAGAATTACTAAAACTAAATACAGATATCATGAGTTATGAAAAATTATAAACATTATTTAATTATTGTGTGATCAAAAATTCATGCTCAAAATGTCATACTCTTCAAAACAATTACATTTATTTTTGTTCAACAAAAAAACCCTCTTTTGAATCATGGTTTCTTTTTTTCTTGGTTATATAATATTCCAATTACTATTCCTTTAATGTAATAAAAAATTAAGAATATCCTTTAATGAGATAATGATTAACCAGATCATAAAATTGGGACTGTCTAGAGAGTTGTACATTCATTGGTCCACTCATTGTGTACTAGAGTGAATATTGAGTTGATAATTGGTTATCCTTTTTAGGCTGACTACACCAAGTTATATATTTTATACAGCCACATCCAGTTTCCAGTTTCCATATATAGATCTAATTTCATGGAAACTAAATAATCTCTTCATTATTTAAACATCAATATATTACCCAATATATATACATATCAATTATACATAGACCTATAGTTTTCTATAATTTTTTTCTATCACAATAAACCAATTATTTAGTATTAACCCAATGGGATATCCTTACAGTATAAATTATAATCAAACTTAAAATACAAAACCTTAAAATATTATAAACTAATAATCAAACAATTATTTATTTATCCTTACCATGATTCAAAAAATGAAAAACCATAGAAAAGAAAATCTCAATTACAAGAATTATATAAAATATTCCATTACATAAATTCCCAATTAATATATTGATTTTAGTTTTTATTAATTTTGATAAAATAATAACTAATAAAACCATTTTATATTTTAATTAACAATAATTTTTACAACTATATTATAAATAAAATAATATATATCAATATTTCATCATCATAATCAAATCATCCACATTAGATAATCTACTGGACCAATCAAATAAAAATAATTTTTTATATCTTGGGGATATTAAAATATAATAATTGAGTGATATTAGGTTCTTAGTTGTGGATAAATAATACTATTAAGACACATTATGTGTATGATACGAGGTATAACCTATGAATATGATCATAAGGACATAGAGATTTGAATATGAGGAATAAATGATAATAATTACATGAAGCAAAACCTCAGAAAAATGGTTACTACATGACTAAGAAGAATTCATAAGAATATATCCTATTTTATCACTATGGTTTCACAAAGGTGTTTTACTAATGATATTTAGAATATATCTTTAATCATTTCCAAATCCGTCTACTAATATATTATTAACATATTACCTATAGATATTAATTCCTTCCTAATGAATCAGAATGTTATCATGGTGCACCCCTCATATTTCAAAATCATTTCAATAATATATCCTAAAATATTACCAAGGAATGACTTAAAATTATCATAAACATGTTATATATAGATATTAATTTTTCACGCATTGGATTTTTATGTATATTAGGATTCACCCTTTATATGACTGAAATTATAAATATCTCAGATTGAAATCATATATAATTACATTATTCCTTATTTACCCTTGGATGGAAAGGAGTTACATTACTATATGAAACAAAAGAGAAAAACATCCAAGGAAAGAAGGTGGATCCTATTATAATTTATTATAATATGAATTAATTTTTTTGTTGAAATATATTATAAAAATCAATTTTTGGGGGATTAATAAAATTTCATAAGTATGAAATATAATTTCCCCTTGGAAAAATTTTATTATATAATAATAAAAGAGTAATAATTTCTTTGAGTTACGATGAAATAAGAGAGTATTTTTCTAATAAAAATACCAAAATGATATAAACATGTGTTCCCGTATATAAATAATATAAAAATATATTTAAATAAACTATTTGTACCATTATCATAGAAACATGATGTTTCAAGTTGGTTTAGAAAGTAATTTTCAAAAAGATGGATTGAAAACTATTAATATAGGTTTTTTATAAAATAATATTGAATATTTGGTCAATAAAAACATATAAAGGTTATGGAATGGAATTTACCAATGATGTTGAATCACATTATTTTTAAATTGTGGAAAAATTATTATTTTGAAATATATCTATTCAAAACCGACATCAATTTTTTTTAAATAAATCATTAATATAGGATAAGAAAAACAGTGCATAAATATGAGATTAAAATTTATTTTGAATATAATTACAGTGGATAAAATTATTTGGAATGAAACTAATGAGAGTGATGAGAAACTATCATTAAATAGAATATATGTTATTCTTTAAAAATATGTACATTTATTGGAATATATTTATCAAGAGAAAAATATTTTTATTAAAAACTTATTCTCACCCTATTAGTATATATAGTAAAATGGAATTAATTTTTATTGTGGGATAAAAATTCCTTGGAAGAATGACATTCATGAAAATGAATTTCATTCCAACAAATGGATTTCTGATGATAAAAACCTGTGAAACAATGTTATATTATGAAGAAAAGCCTATCTAAATTGGAAACATTATATGGATCATAAAACCAATTTAATTTATTGATTATGGTATATGAAATAATTTAATAAAAAAAACAACCATTTTAATGATATTAGGGCATGTAATAAATAATAATTCTTAAGAAATTAATTTTTAGACAAAGAAACCATTATCATAATTTATAACTTCCACTAAATAATATTAATCTATTATTTTAAAAAAATATCATAATACAGAATATAAAGACTTTTTTTATTGCTAATATTTTATTAACATCATTAATTATTATTCTCTATAAATATATAAGATAATAATTATTTAGTTTCAATATCTTATGTGAGTATACATGATCATTTTGAACTAGTTTCCTAATAGTTGTGTTATTCTTTATTCCCCTCACCAATTTCAACATTCCAAGATCAGTAATGATTATATTATTATTTTTTTATAATTACTAATATTTTTATAAATTCATTCCATTAGTTTTTTTTCTACTATTATTGATTATTATGATAGTGATGAGATTATTTGTGTAAATTATAATGTTCGAATTATGATGTATAAATTAATTAACTAAATGTATATATTTACACTAAATGACAAAAAAATAATTATTTCGTTTTTTTTTGAAAACTTATGTTTCTGAATCAATCATTTAAGGAAATTTATAATACTATTATTGTTTTTGTAATACTCACAAAAAAAATAATACAATCTATGTGTGTGTGTGGTTATATCATATATGATTATATTATGATGAAATTATTAGAAAAAATTGAAATTTATTAGTTTTTATTAATTTGTTAATTCATAGTTGTGAATATCTATAATATTTTGGTAAATGGAGTATATTTCACCATTAAATAAATATTTTTTTTGGGATTATTCACTTTATGAAATTAGTTTTATAATTATTGATTATACGTATATTAAATAAATCATTCTTAGTTTATGTTGATGGAATGTATAACATGATATAAATCACAGAAATATTTACTAAACCCAATTATTTAACAGAAAATATATGATGAAAATGAAAAATGAAACATGTCCATTATAAAGGTAGTAGTATGCACTATCGATTGAGAAAAATTAGAATTTTTTTCATAAAAGAGAGGGGAATATAGAATGGTTTTACAATTAATATTATTAAATTGAGTTATATAATTTATAATAATTTAATTATATAAATATAATTATAATGGGTAGGAATATGGTGGAAAATAATCATAAAAATGAATATATAGGTTATTTAATAGTTACATTAATAAATTCTATATTCTTTTAAAGCATCATTTGTAAATGAGAATCCTGAGACACATTGATTTGGATTGAGAAAAAATTACATTTAGAATAACTCTATAAATTTTAAAATTGGAAACGTTACACGGTAATTTCATACTAGTGGTGTTTCTTGAAAATGGTGGAAGTGAAAACCTTTTTTAAGTGAGAAAAAAGGACAATTATTAGAAAAATAATTTTATAAGGGGTAATGATGGGATTTCTTAAGAGTTATTTGAGTTAAGATGAGAAATTAGGTGAGACTTGTATGTATGAGCATTAAATTTAAGAAAGGAATTTTATAAGGTCTAACTATCATATATATATGGTGGTATACATGAAACATTTTATTACCCATTCTACACAGGTTAATATTAACTAAAATTTGACAATGGTAATTTTTTTAATACTAATAAATAAGATAAACCTTCATAAAAATATAATCTTTTTAAATCCAAATATTTTCTCCATGTAGAATAATTATTCTTTTAAATAAGATAAAATTATCTTCTCAATTAAAACATACAATGTGTTGAAAAACTATTTTGGAATAAAAATGAGATTTTATTTATTATGTGTTTTTAATATTATTTAATATTTAATATCAATTAAATGATTATTAATTTAATATTTTAATTTTTTGTGAACACTATTATAG
Source organism: Viscum album (assembly GCA_963277665.1). NCBI lineage: Eukaryota > Viridiplantae > Streptophyta > Magnoliopsida > Santalales > Viscaceae > Viscum > Viscum album. Next base: position 415,245,779 of record OY728132.1, read on the forward strand.
TATTTTATTTAAAATAGTTCAATTTAATTTAAATGAAAAATATTTAGAAAAGTATCAATGCTTGAAAATAACTATTTTCCTCTGGTAAATATTATTTAACAAGCTAACTAAATTTATTCCCAAAAATTGAAATTAACCCCATTACATAATAGGGAGAAGCTGATTAAAAATATAAAAATTATATCATATACTTAAAATTATAAAGATGGAAAAAAATTCAATAAAATCATGTATAAAACAGAATATATTTTAATAATGAATGTATCTTTTAAAATCAATAGCACGAAAGGACGTTTTCCTTGTAAAAAGAATTTAGGTGTTAAGATATTTAATTAGTCATTTATATATACCAACTGGATCTTATAATATAAGTATCATTATTTTTCGTTATATATATGTATATACTTCAAAATATCATTACCTTTATTTATACATACAAACATTTATGGAACTATATAAATGGTTATACAATGTCTCTTGGTTTATTTTGGTGCAATGTTTCATATGTGGAATCCTATTGAACAAAGTATATTTGAAAGTAAAACATGAATCCTAAAATCATGGGGTGTAAGAACAACTCAAATACTAATTCTAAGGGAAGGCCGCCACATGTGAAAAATTTGTCTTTAAAATTAGTAAGGTCTACCATAGAGAGTAAAATAATGAAATGAGTTGAGAAACCACCCCTAAAAAGAGTGAGGATTGAAAATGTTTTTCAAAACAATAAAAAATGGTTATTATATTATTGTAGTAATGTCCATATTAAGGATAAATATATGTAATATATTATGTCATATAGAAAAATAAAATAATCAAGAATCTATGGTACAATATATCTGGAAATTAATATTATGGATTATCCTTATATAATACACAACTATTGATGAATATGATATTCTACATCTCAATGAAAATTCTTAAACAAGTTATGATTTGTGTTGGAGGTGAATTTAATTAGGAAATACTTATATTTATTGTTTAACCTGGAATCCAATATAAAATAAAATACTAGAATAAATATATAAGAACTAATTTATCTAGGTACAAAATATTATTCTATGAAGAATGATCCTATAGAGCAAAATAAGGATGACTATGTATAAAAAAGTTCTTAAAATATATAGTTGTGTTAAATTTATCAATAATTATTGATAATTTTGAAAATTAAAAATTTCCACCCTTTATAAAGTATAAATGATTTCTGTAAATAATAAAAAAATCAACTACAACTGTTTTATATTATTCTAAAAGATTCATAGATTTTTAAAATAATGGATAAAGCATGAATTAATATTTCTTGATATTATATTTTTTTAAATACAAGTATTTATTGATTGATAAAAATATCGCATCCATGTTTTTCACATTAAGTTATAAATTGAATAACACCGTATTCTTATAAACATATACTTATATAATAATTTTATAGGAACTTTACATGAAGAATAAATAAGGAGAACTAAATGATTGTTCGGATTCATATACTAAAAGAATAAAAACCAACTATCAACAACAAAAAATGATGTCTCGGTTTCTCATTATGAAACATAAATTTTAAAATCTCAAATAATTTCATTCTTACACTCCTATTATAAATTCCTTGAGCCAATTTATTTTAAAAAAATGATAATAAATAATTCTATTTTAGGTGATATCTTGAGGAGGATCTAAAAAATAAGTGAATCATATATAGTTTACTCAATTTAAAAATATTGAGATTTCTAAATTAATTATACATAGATTAATGGTGTATGTATAGTCTTAACGTTCCCATCATAGAACAAACTTATATTTAATCTTTTTATTATGGGGTTTTATTAGAAAATAAGAGGGAGATAAATATATTTTTACTTGAATTTTTTTGATTGTTTATTGAATTTATGGAAATGATTGTAAAAATTATTGAAAATCAGTTTTCAAAACTACTAAAAAGGAAATACCATAATAGGTATCTTATTATGAATTATATATGGAAAACTATTGTTGTCTAAATTTATATCTCTTATTTTCTACACAATATACTATTATGTAAACTCTATATTGATTACTTGAAATCAAATTTAATCAATCGATATGGTTACACAATTCCCTATTTGTAATTGATGATTCTACAAACAATAGGCGAAAAGGGGGAGAAGAATTTATTTTGATATATAGAAGGGAGTTTTGTTTCCATATTTTCACATTTTAATTTTTTATAAAAAAGTTGTAATGTGTCATCTACAAAAGAGTGGATTTGTTAATAAGAAAAATTTCAAATATTTAGATGATATTTCTCTAGTTGATTAATCAAACTCATGTGGAATTTTCTGTTGATTTTTTTTAATTATTCATCATTGAAAGTTGATGAAGGTTGTAGTGTTTTCGGATGTGGGATATATCCTCCAATGTAAAAAGACTAGAAATAGTACCTTTAAATATCCATCTATAATTGTTTAATATATCATTTAAATAAAACTAGTTAATAATGAGTTTATTTTTAATGAATGATAAGATGTTTTCAATTAAGAATAATACATTTTTTTATATATTTTATTATATCGTGAAGACCTCAACAATGCACATGCAACATTTTTTCTTTTAATGAAATTAAAAAAAACTAATTAATATTGGTTAATTTTTTTGAGAAGATATGACTTCGGTTTTGGTGAATTATTCTCATATTTATATAGAATTAATACTACATCATTTAGTAATTAATATCACTTATATTGATTTTAGATAGAATTACTTAGTTTTTAATCAGTGTTAATATTTTCAATTGATAGATAGCAAGGATGAAAATTATGTAATATTTTATGGTAGTTAATTGAAGATGACTAGGATTATTTGGATCATTCATATATTTTTTTAAATTTTTTGAGAGTATTTTAAGTGATTATAAAGACCCTTATTTTTCATGAATATTTTGTATAATTATTTGATGAGTTTGAGAAATTATATATTAAAATAATAAAATGAATATGTCCCGAAGTATTCACATGATTCAATGATAATTACATTATGGTTTTTAATATAACTCATAAGTTATACATAGGTGCTGAAATAATAGAAAATTATGTATTTATAATTATAATTTTTGAGACTTTTATTGATTTCCCTAAAACAAAATATGGTATAAAATATTCATTTGGTATATTGTGTGACAGATTAATATTTAAGATGATTATAATTATCAATAAATTCTGATTCTTAGTAAATTTAATCATGGAGTTCAAAATTTGTCAATGATAATTTATAAGGTGAAAATACAATAGGTTGTTTCCCACAATCATGTGGTTCATTACATAGATAATGGGATATCCTATGGTTATCTAATATACATTGTAAGGTTGGCTAGGAAACTTATCCAGGGTGATTTGAAACATTTTTATTTGGTGTCAAATAATAAATATAGTATTGTATGGTCTTCAAAAATATAAATTGTGAAATTTTTAATGTCCCAAAATCATTATATGGAAATTCCCAAATAAAATTAAGATTTCATCCTTTATAAAAAATGTGCAAATGATCCTCATATACTTTATAATAAAAATTACAATATTTATAACATGATATGTTTCTATGGAATTTGTATGCATCATAACATCAAAATGTTCATCTTTATAAGGTTTATGATCATAAGGTTATTTGGGGAATTTATAAGGTACACCACTTTTTGAAATTTTTAATGAAGATTATTTTAGGAATAATAATTAATCTGAATAATGAAATAATATTATAAGATGAATACGGACTTAATCATTGATTAAAACATATTAAATGATACTATGAAAAAATTAATATAAATAACTATATATTCCAAAAAAATTGTTAGATCAAGATGAGATGAAATACGATAATTCATTATTATTAATTAATATTATACAAGAATTTTATATTTATTCCAACCAGGGAGAGTTGATCCACATCACAGTTAAATAATATTTTTAATTGTATGTATTCATAAATTTTTAGTTGTGTTTGAGCATTTTTATATCCATTTTAAATATGTATTTCGCAATCTTACAAGATGAATCAAATGAATTTTTTTTTCATTTTTTTAAAAAAATATAAAAATCGGTATTATTGGAAATACATGAGGGGAAATGGTTGGTGAATATGGAATAATAGAAAGTGAGTAAATTCATCCATGATATAATGTTAAGGATAATGAGATAGAGGATCATAGAACCTAAATTGAACAATTATTATCTTTAATAATACATATTATGGGGACATTGAATAATAAATATTGAGAAAAAGAAATTGTTTCTGTGAATATAAATATAATTAAGAAATAAAATATATAGAATGTTAATGAAATGTGATGTTGATAATGATCCCAAAAATACTATCTTGAAAAATATTAATGAATATAGTAAAGTTAATCAATATTTCTTAATGGGATCTATTCATTAAAAGGTTAATGAGAAGAGGAAGAATACATTAGGTACTCTATGTGAAAATATTGATAAAGAATGAAAATTTCATAAATAATGACATTCATGAAATATTATTGTGTATTTATTTTCAGTTAATATATATTAATATGGATTGAGTGGTTCAATGAAACATATTTATATTAAGTACTATGTGGAATTTCTTTATAACATGGATCGAGTTTCACGCTTCCATTCTTGATTATCTATAGGTAGTTGATAATTCAATATTGATGAAGGATATTATATTATCATAATTATGGTATATCCATATAATATTTTTATTCTTCTTAATTAGAGGAAGACTTATTGTGAATTGATCGGGGCCAGTATAAATAACACACTTGAGGGAAAATCTATTCAGTATTGTAATATGTTGAATGTTGTTTTTGTATAATTCCTAACAAACCAACCTATGAATGAAAATAATATTTTTAGTTTGGATTAAATTTATTTTATGTATTAGTTCCTATAAAATTATTATATTTCCCTTATTTGGGCATAACCTTGTATAATTACATTGTTTTTGTTTTAAAATTCTTTCACTATATTTCTACCATTTCTTAAGTGCTTGTAAAAAGTTAAAAAGGTCTAATAATTTTAACTATAAAAAATGTTGAATTCCCAAATGTTATAAGAAAAATATAAGAGTACATAACCATTGAAAATAATTATAAATAATTGATTCACCCCCTTCACATGTGCCATTACCCAACCCTAAACATATCTAAAATGTACAAAACAAATCCACCAATACGTGGATGTATAATTCAATATACATTCCATTAAAATAATGTATAATGAACTCATTGGACCATACCTAAGACCTTTAAAATAGCATGAGTCACATCTCTCTCACAATTAGATTCTTTGCCCAATATCATTTATCTTAGAGTTGTTATTTTCAAATGCCTAACATTCCCTTATGAGTTGGATTATAGAAGAATTACATCAATATGGGAATTCCCTCAGTCTTCACACAAAACATTAACAACATATTTATTCCTATATTCAGAACATTCCCATTTGAAAAAGGAATCTAATACCACTCTTTAACACCATAGTGTGTTTCACATTAATAGGACCTGATTTTGTCATTCCACAAGACCTCATGCACAATACCACTTATCAAAATGGCCAAAGAATAGATTATAGGGCCTAAAATAGTTAAAGAGATTCCATTAATTCAAAATTACTCACCATATAATTTACCAAATTTACTATTAATTTTTCATGGATCATCTACTAGATTATTGAAACCAAAACTTATAAGTAATAACCTTGTATTCAAGAGGGCCCTTATTGTTTAGAATTTAAATATGTAAGAAATCTATATGATTCACTAATAATAAATAATGTATCAGGAATAGATTCATAAAATTTCAATAAATTAATTAATTTATGGAATAATGTTTGGTTTATATGAAGATGAATTAATAAATATGAAATTAAAATTCAATAGAATTTTCCCAACTCAAATGATCAACTCAAGATGAATCGTCAACCACCAAAATTCATCTATGTCGTAACTAGTTCACTTTATACAAAGAAAACATTAGACAAAAAATGTAACATGAATGTTTAGCAACACCAATTGAAAAAAATCCCCCATGATTGAGTACATCTAATACATAATATTCCCACATAATATTAAACAAAAAATACTTCACTATGATCATTTTGTGTGGATGGAAATCATCATATATAGTTTAATTTATTATTCTATGAAAATCACCCTCCAAAAAACATTAACAGACATAAAAATTTAAAAATACCTATTATTTTTTGGCTATAAGATATAGACTCCATTAACTCACACTTATACTATAAAACATATGAAATGACCCCCATCCATTGATTGATAACCTGATTCCCTTATAACCAAATTGGGTAATAATCCCACTATGTATAATCTCAATAATATAATCTTAAAAAGGGTTTCAACATATACAAAAAAAGCAACTCAATTCTATCCCAAAATATATATTATTGTTCTCATTTCCCATTAATAAAAAGAAAAATGAAATATCATCACAAATAATGATCATGAAAATAATCATCTATGTGGTCAATCAATAGAGAATAAAAAATAATCATGTCTAAACCAATTAAAAATATTAAATAGAAATACAATGCTATCTTTGAGATAAAAATTATAAAAACTATAATCCAATAATAAAAAATCAAATGTGTATAAAATGCAAACCAACCAAACAAAAATAAAAACCCCATCAATCATGTCATGCCACTTCGCTAACCACTTTTAACCATCGATTATATTAACATGACTAACCATTGAGAAAAATCCACTCAATATAATATATCTTATATCATCAAAGGTGTTTGTTTTTTTATTTATTTTATATTAAAATTAAATTGTACTTGATGTCTATGTCGGTCACCTGGATATATTGAATTTTACAATTTTCACCTTTTTTAAAGCTTAAGATAATTTTTTGTTTTTATAAAATGGGAATGAATAAAAAATTAATATTAAAATTTGTGTTTATGTGATGATATTTTCATTTAAATGTATTTGGAATTATGAAAAGGCTATGGGAATATATTTATTATCATAATTAAATTAATTTCATTTAATTTTAACAGAATAAACATTAATAACTATTCTCTCGATGTCATGAACTATCTTAGGTACCCTCGTAACATGATAATTGATTTGGCCAAGATATAGCCCGAAGGGTGTTCTCGATCACCATAGGTCATCGAGTAGAACCTTGAATCATACCACATACATATGGGTATGATTTTTCTACATTAATGGGGAAGAAAATGAAAAAAATGTAGTATGTATAAACAATGAATCTCAATTGTGATAGAAGTACCTGAAATAAAAATGCACAAGATGCCCAATATACTACAACCCAAGTATAAAAACATGGAGACGCAACAAAATTCCCTAAGGACACAACTCACCAAAACCGAGGGTCAATAGCTGGATTCACATCTAAGTGATCCTTTCCCCTTGCTTGAACATATAATAAAGAAGTAAACAAACCACCAATGGAAAAAGTACGGTGTGAGATAAATATCCTAGTAGGGTATCACTAAAGATTCCATATCAGATCCCAATAATAGATTAAATAAGAATGTGCTTTAAATTTTAATGATAAATGGTTTGGAATTATATAGAATATTTAAATGAATAATGTTATATAGTTCAGATGATGGAAGTAAATATTTTATGCAATGATTTTACTAATGATGGGAGATTTCTAAAATAATGGCATATATAAAATTAAATACATAAAATAGTTTATGTAAATTCAGAAGGCATGTAATCCCGTTTAAAACATTTACATACATTTATATCTCAAATATAAATAAAAAACATCACCATGGTAATATGCCAATGATTTAAGATTATATATCAAGATATAGGACTCCGCACTCTCTATGTATATTCTTCAAAATGTGTATACACAAATCTCGATGGCATTGGTCAAATGTGACTCATCACCAACCAGTTAGGGATTTTACCTGGTGCTTATATGTTTTATAATGTTGTAATATCATATAATGTGTCCAAATAACTCACTAACTACCTTAGGGTTGCATGTTCTCTTTTATAATCAATTATGGGAAATTTATTTTATGAATTATTATAATAAAAATTAAATCCCATTCTTTTATTTCCATGCATATTTTCCATTTAAAACCAAAATGGGTTTTAATTAAAAAACATACCACTTTTTCCAATATAAACCAATGGTTTTTTATCAAAACATTTTAATCCATTTTAAAATGCTTAAAATCCATTCAATACCAAATCCATAAATTCATGACTCATTGACACAGTTAAATTCAACAATTTAATTGAAATAATTTCCTTCAAAACTCTAATTTTAATTATAAAAATTAAATCATCTATTGAAATAAATAAAATAAATTATGGTTAATCAATTTTTTTTCCAATTAGGAAAAAACCACATACCTCAAGGCCAATGATGTCAGTGCAAAAGATAACCCACCCTATGTGGATGAATACACCTCCTCATGACATTATTATCCTAACCATCTGCACACAAAAGGTTGAATTTTTTCAAATGATCATAGTAGCAAAACAACTATTTTATTTCACAAGGAATTAAAATATCACAAGGGATATCATTTTATCCCTCTTGGATAATATCTAGATTATAATTTAAATTACCACATGTGATGATAATTTATATAACCATGAAATGTTTCAGATTACATATATATTATCACATGCGATAATATTTATCATTCATGGAAAATTTTCAGTTCATCGGTAGGTCAATGCATGCACTCATGATTATCAGTAAGAATGATTATCATTGATTTTTTATGAAATTTCACATTGATTATTTTATATTTAATAAAATTATCCAAAAATTCCAAAGTAATTAAAAATATCTATCTATCTTTATTAATATACCGTTTGATAATCAAAATTAAAAACATTATATATTTTTAAAAAACAATCCCAAGTGTATTTATCATTAAATATATTTATATATATATCTCTCTCTTGATAATTATTTTTCTTTTGATAATACAAAAAAATTATCATTTGGTCGTTTTAAATAGTTATCAATAAAAATTTTAATGAAATTTTCATTTTTTAAATCATCCTACATATTATTTTATAATTTCAACTAATTATTCATTACTCTATAATTAATTGTGAATATATTCTATTTTATGATTATTCTATTATCAAAATATGTTATCAATGTATCTATGATTTGAGAATTATTTACAATTACCCATTGATAATTTTGTTAAAACTTATTTTATAACCTGGTGAAATTATCATTGATCATTCAGTGGAAATTTGATTGGATAATTATTTGTATTTATATTTTGATAATTTGATGGAATTAAAGTCTGATAAATTTTATATCTATCTTTGCAAAGTTTTGATAAACCAACCATTGATAAATTATGCTTTAAAACATTACTAAAATCCAACAATTGTTATCTTAAATTAAAGGTGGAAGAATAAAATAAATAAAAAAAATGAAAAATCAATTTTCAATCATCAGGTAGTGCACATTCAATAAACATGAAGACCATTTCCATCTATCAACAACACACTAGATAATTCAACAATTGCACGTTAGGGAGTTTTGATACATCAGAATCCAACAAGACAAACCCACAAAGAAGACTACTATTTTGGGTGATTTTTGTACCCAAAAACATATCACCCTAAACCCATTTTTGAAACACCAATTTCATTAGTTATTCAACCAAAAAATAAATGTGTAGTCAATAATTTTCAATTATTATTATTTTTATAATTTAATTGATGTCCAAAATGAGGTAAATTGAATGGTTTAAAACCCTCTTCCATTAATAATGCAGGTCCACATGTTTGGTTTTTAAGAAGAAGATGACCCATTAAAAATTTGATTTATTTCAACGAAATATTGGATTAATTATTTAATTAAATAATTATTTTATATAGCAACGAAAATAACATCAAATTATCATTTCTAAATAAAGTTATACCATCTCTAAGAAAAACGCCCCATTTGGGACCCAATGGTGGAATGAGATTTATCATATGATACACTGTTTAAAATATATTAATTAGTTAGTATTAAAAAAAGAATAAATAAATAATTAAAATAAAAATGGATTTCTTACCTCCAAGGAATCCAAATGCCCGATGCTAAGAAAATCTATACCCCATATAGTGAAAACACCTCATTTAGGACCCATTGGGGTGTCATCTTTTTCATACAATGCACTATTTGAGAGAAGTATAATTATTTTTTATTATTAATATGTTAAATATTATTTAATAACTTTATCTCAATATCAAGGCCTCCCAAAGTTCATGCCTTCAAAAATTATACCGCTCCTCTGATAAACAAAATATTTTAGACATAAGAGTGATATCTTATTTCTCAAACTGTGTATCATTTTGAAATTCATCAAATATTCTGAATAAAAAGTGTGCGATTAATATATCCAATTTAATAATTTTATTCCTACTTTGTGGAGCATTTTTGGACTCAAAATAATGATTTAAATCAATGTTTAATCCAATAAAATATTCTATTTAATATTATAATATGTTTATTGGTAGTTAAGTCATTTAACACATTTATTAAAAATTCCCAAAATATCATTATTTTCCCACATAAGATATTAAAAATATAATCACAAGAGGGTTTATCAATTAGTGAAACAATAAAAAAATGTTACAACAACCCCACTATAATAACATTCTATCCCTAGAAAGCCTACAAAAAAGTCTACACATTAAAAAGTTGAGACCATTACGCTAGCATTGGTGCCTCTCTCTCCAATATCTCATGAGAAATAGATCTATGCCGCCATAAAACAAGGACCATATGTATCATGCTTCTATGAAGTACCTTTGTTTTAGAATCAGCAACCCCAACCTGCCATTCATTCAAAGAGAAACCAAGTTTGACTTCATGTTCATGAAAACTCATAACATGATATGAGTCAGATAAATATGTTTAAAGTAGAGATACATGAAAAACATTCTATAACAATATCATCTTTGTTGGTAGTATCAAATGATATAAAGCTATCAAAACCCAATCAAAAACCTTTAAAGGTCTCACAAAACGAAGAGCAATATTCACTTTCCTCCAAATTCATCGATGAACTATCCATGGGGAAACATACAAAAATACCTAGTCACTAACATAATATTCTAAAGGACTAATGCAACGATCATCATAAGACTTTTATCAGTTCTGCGCCATTAATATTCTATTAATATTCAATTGAATCTAAGATATCATCACTAGGACCAAGCTTGGTCCAACCAAGGAACATTCAGCAATCTTCGACCAACCCAATAGATATTTACAAGGACACAGATTAATGGTCTTAAAAGGACTCATTATTATCATGGATCAGTAAATTTTGATATAATAAAAACTCAACTAGCCCCAAATTATCATCCTAATCCTCACAAAATTCGATAACAGTAGTGAGAAGTATATCTTCAATAATATTTTCCAACATGGAATTCTACTCTTTCAGTTCATATGGTGCCATGAGGAATGAGGGAATTGAAACTAGATGAGTACCAACATCAAATCAGAGGAAAAATTAAAAAATTATACCAGTGGTAGAGTAGAAAATTCATAAGGAAACACAATGGTAAACTCACCAAAAATAGTAAGGAAACCACCAGGAATAGAATCTAAATCTAGAACAAAATAAAGAAATACTATCACTTTACCAATAACCAGATAAAAAGGTACAACCCTACATGATCGGGGGCACCATTTTCCTTACAAGACAAGAGGTTCACTACTATGTGTAGTTATTTTAACCCATCAAAGATGACTGTCAATATGAGTTTTATTGGATATGAGACAATCCATGTTGAACATGACTTCAACATATTTCATGCTGAGTGCTATAAAACTCTATGAAAACTTGACTTAAGATAGAGTGAAGACACTAATGGGATTACAGAGACCATGTGCTATCTTCGTACCTAAGGGTTTTGGAATATCTACTACACAAGATAAATTCTCAATTGGAATATTAAATAGATTAACAATAAAATAAAAATTAATGAGAGAGACACCCCAGTATCAAATAGATAAATATCTAATGAAGACGTTATATAAATGATACCACTCATGGTAAACAGACCACATCAGCTTCCTCTGGATATTATTACACTACATGAAAGAATATTTTTTCTGGATTCATTTGGTTGTAATCCTTTTGTACATGTATCACAATATTTCCCCATAGTTTTAGTTGGAGTTTATGATTTCCTTCCACGACACAGAGTGGAAATGTTGTCGTATAACTTTTGCATGTTTCCTTAAATATCTGCAAGAGCTATAGTTCTTGGGTGCCTCAATGAAAACCCTCCTTGAATGCCATGGATGACCACACTAGTATCATAATCATGTGCTTTTATTGGGCACTACAATAGGATAAAATTTACCATATTTCTGGGGGACACTATGAGAGTCTTCATGCTTCAACTTTCCTTTAAGGGGTCTCATACTGCCAATGAGAGAAAAAGGAAATCCCATCAACCCTGACATTCATAACTGGTCCACCACAACCATCATTTCCCTATCCATCACACCAACAAAAGTGGGAATCTTTAACAAGAAGACCTGAGAAAGGATCTCTGACCTAATTTTTATCTCAAAGTGTCATGCCTTCATCCATTTATTAGATAGAATATATAGGGAAAATTGCACCAATTTAGAAAAGTGAATTTAATATTCAGTCACGATTTTTTTTGGCCTGCTCATGACTTAAAAATTCGACTACGTTTGCTAATACCACTGAATCTAGATATTAATGGTACATTAAAATAACCTTAATGTCCTCCCACATTACATAAAAATATTTCTTCACCATCCCCATCATGTCCCAACATCTATGTCTTGGTTCCACCTGAACGTCACTGTCACATATCACCTTGATCTCATTGGGTGTCTCAAAAAACTCAAATAAACATTCAATCCTTCTAAACTATTACTCAGATAGTTAAGGATTAGAAGACCCTTCAAAAACTAGTGGTTTTTGGTGATGTAACATTTGAGAACAATATCTATGATCATCCCCCTAAGGATACATAGTTGAATATTTAGTGTTGACTTGAGGTGGTGGCTCCCCCATAGCTTAGACAGTTCGCACAATCACATCAACAAGTGTCAAGTCCACTTGGGGATTCTCTCAATGAGGTATAGTATCGTCCTCTTCCTGGTTTGTATTCTCATGTCTTTTATGAGGTATAATGTTATAAAGAATCATCATACCCCCTTTAAGAAATTTTGTATTTCTCAAATACAATAATGAGAAAAAATAATCCTAACTGAAACAGCAAACAATATATGGATTTCACATTTTCCAAATCAAAATATATAAAATACTAGAACTATTACATAAGACGTATTTCCCAAACCACCCATAGAAACTTATGGTTTATTATAGTGTGAGATAGCCATGGAATCAATCAAAACTACATCTTAAGTCCTTACCTGATTTCACAAATGAATATTATCTTTAGGATAATAGATCAAAACCGCTATTATACCATATGGTCACGAACCAGCTTAGGGACCCTCATAACCCGATAACCGATCTGACCCTGACATAACACAATTTTTATTCCCAACCCCCATGGTTCAATGACTTGTACCTGAAAAAATACAACATAGAAGTGGGAATGATTTTCCACAAGAATGCGGAAGCAAAAGAAAAAAGGCATCATAAATAACAAAAGAAACTCCACTATGAATGTAATAGCAGAATATAAAAACGTATAAAAAACCCAATGTACTAAACCAAGTGTGAAAATAGGGAAACAAAACCCAAGAAACTAAGGACACAACTCACCAAGACTGATGGTCAACATCTGGATCCACCTCCAAGGGATCATTTCCCCTTGCTCCAACTGGGAAAAAGGAAGTCTATAAACACCTGAAGGCAAAAGTAGTGTGTGAGATAAAAATTATAGTATAGTCACGTGAAGGATACCATAAAAGATGCCAATAATAGATAAACCATGAAACTACTTTCAATTATATTGATAAACATGTTTTGTATTATAATGGATATATTAATTAATAATGTGATACAGTTCAAATGATAGAAATAAATATTTTAAGATTTTTTTTAAAATGATGGAATATTTATAAAATAATGGCTTAAATAAAAATAGTTACATAAAATAGTTTTTGTATATTTAGATGGAGGATAAATAGGTTTAAAACATTTTCATACATTTATATCTCAAATATAAATAATAACAGAGCAACATGTTCATCTAAAAAATAAGTATGATAATATTTCCAGATAAAATACACTATACTCTCTATGTGAATGTAGAAAAATGTGTATTCACATGTCCTGATTACACTAGTCAAAGGTGACTTACCACCAACCCACTGGAGAAGTGACCAACTACATGTTTGTTTTGGAATGTTATAATATCCTATGGTGTTTCCAAATAACTTACAAACTATAAAAATCATTCATGGGATCTTACAATATCAATTATGTGTAATATATTTTAAACTATTTTAAAATAAAATTAAATCCCATTCTTTCATTTCCATGAGAAATTTCCTTTTAAAACCAAAATGTGTATTAATAAAATAAATTGCAACTTTTTGAAGATAAAACCTAATGATTTTTAACAACACATTTTAATCCATTTTGTCATGTTTTTAATCCATTAAAAACCACCTCCATCAATTCATGATTCAATCACACAATAAAATTGAACAATTTAGTTGAAAACTTTACCATCAAAACTATAATTTAAATTCAATAATTTAAATAAGGAATTGAAATATATCACAAAATTCATGGATAATAAATTTTGTGATAATCCTGATAGAACCAACCACCTCATGTTTTTCAATGTCAATGACAATGATAAACAACCCATTGTGGTTCAAAAAACCTCCTGAAAGCCTTATTATCATAAGCATAAACACACAACGGTCTACATTATTCAAGGGTTCCTAGAAAAAAAACATCAATTTTTTTTTACAAGAAATTAAAATATCACATGTGATGTAATTTTTTTCACTCTTAGATAATATCTAGATTTACATTTAAATTATTAAATGTGATAATAATTTATCTCATCCTGTTAGGATTCAAATTACATAAATGCTATCACATTTTATAATATATATCATTCAAGAAGTAATTTCTATTTATTGAAAGGTCAATGCATGTGCTCACAATTATCCATCACAATATTATATTATATATTTTAACCCATTACACATTGATAATATCATATTTAATAAAATTATACTTAATATCCTAAGTAAAGAAAAATATATATATCTAACTATATATATATATTGATAATTGAAATAAATAACATCATATAATTTTAATAAATTATCCAAAATTTGTTCATCAATATATGTATTATTTTATTTATATTTCTGTATCTTTTACTAATACAAAATAATTATTGTTTGAAAATATTAAATATTTATCCTTTCAATAATTTAGTGAAATTATAATTTTTTAAATAATCCATGTTATTGTTTGAAAATTTTATCTAATTATTCATTGCTTGATAATTCATAATGAATATCCTTTCTTTTAACAAGATTATATTCTCAAAATAATTTAATGATGTATTAATCATTTGATAAATGTTTACAATTAGAATTTAATAGTTTTTTATACATCATTTTATAACCTTGTAAAATTATCATTGATCATTCAATAAAAATTTTAATTGATAATTATTAATATTTATATTTTGATAAATTTATCAAATTACTGGATGATAATTTTTATATATATATTTGAGCATTTTGATAAAAACAATAGATAATTTAAGGTTTAAAAGATTAATAAATTTTCACTAGTTTTTTCTATAATTATTGGTGGATGAATAAAATAAATAATACTAAAATGGAAACTGACCTTCACATCTTCATAGGATGCACATGCAAGAGTTAAGAAAACAAGTGTCATCTATCACCGAACCACAAGAGAATTCAACGACTACTTGTTAGGGAGTTTGGAAGTCATTGAAATCTTACATGGTCAACCAAAAAGGAAGACCACAATTTTTTTGAGATTTTGGAACACACAAAAGAAACACCTAAACACATTTTTAATAAAATTGTTTCCGACCATTTATCTACCCAAAAATAAATTTGGAGTCATCAATTTTCATTTATTATGACGTTACTAATTTAATCGAAGTACAAATGTTGGTAAATTGAAGGTTTTAGAAACCAACTCCAATCATAATGGAGGTCTATACATTTTTTAGAGGTACTAGATAAACCATTAATAATTTTATTAATTTGAACTAAAAATTGGATTAATTATTTAATTAATTATATATTTAATATAAAAACTAAAATAATCTCAAATGATCATTTCATACAAAAGGTATACACTACCTAGAGTAAAAAATACATTCTTCACCCAAACCTGGTCTCAGATATCGAATGAAATACACCGTTTAAAATATATTAATGATTTATTATTTAAAAAATAAAATAATTAATTAATTAAAATAAAAATGTTTTATTTTTTAGTGAGTCTTCCAAACACAGATACTAACTAATGTTAAAAAATATCTAGGGTAAACCCATCATTCCAAACCCATCGGTGGTATTATATTTTTCATACGGTGAACTATTTGTGAGATATTTAATTATTTTTAATAAGTAATATATTAAATATTATTTAATTACATTTTCTCATGAGTGATGCATCCTAAAGATCGTCTCATTCAAATGTCATACCCTCTAATGGTAAACACCATATTTCAGAAAAAAATGGTCTTATATTTCTCATATGATGCACCATTTTAGATATATTAAAATATTTTGAATAAAAAGTGTGTTCTTATTATATTCTATTTAACAATTTTATTGTGACTTCTCTAAGCCCGTTTGGGCCTCCAAATCATTCACCAACTCAAGTTAAAACAAAAATTAATATTAAATTTCATATTATAAGATGTTAACCAGTAAGTATGGTCTTTAAAAAATTTATCAAAATTCTAATGATAAATCCTTATTTTCAGACTTATGATATTAAAAATTTTAACACAAGAAGGGTTGTAAATATCTGAAACATGAAGTTACAATCAGTATCTAATTGTAACCTCCATCACCACCACTCTAAATTTGAAGAGGTTGGTGTGATTCACTCACAATTCACAAATTCTATTATTCTTATGAAATCTAGTCTGCCCCCTGAAGACAGTAGAGAAACATTGTTCTTACTCAACCACATCCTTCCACATAGTATTCTTCATGTATGATTATACCATTTAACTCAATCAATTACCTATGAACACCCTATTTAGTATAATATATTAATGGAATCAGTAACTCATGTACTTGGAATATGTTTTCTAATTCATCCATATTTACGATAGATATTTAAAATTTAATTTAATGTTGAGGGGAAATCATGGACCATCATCCTCCTATTTTTGTTTCATTGATTTAGATCGACCAGAATTGTTTATTGTGGAATTTACCTACAAGGTTATCCAATTTGTAAAGTTAAATATTTTCAATCATTAGGACCAAAAATTCAATAAATGTGTTGATATTAAACATTAGTGACTAATTATTTATATACATTATTGATTTACATGTTGATAATAAATTTCTCTATTTATGTATGAATCATTTTATATTAAGATAATATCATCTCATAGAAATTATATATCATTGATTTCTCATGTTACAATAGTTTACTAATAGTTTATGTTATTATTCTTGAGGATCTATTTCGGTATAGAATATTTTGGGCAATAAATATAGTGTTATATTAGTTCCTCTGAAGGATATTTCACTATTGAGGTTCATGTATCAAAAATAAATCATCATAATAGATAGAAAATTGGAGGGAATTATTTCATGGGATGTGTTTCAAGAATATATTGGATTTACATTGTAAACATGGGATAGACATTGTTCATAATTACTAACCAATTACTTCTTATGGAATATCTTAAGGCTATGTTAGTGTGGTGATATGTTCTTGAGGGTAGGGTTATCTATTGTTGGTGGTTCAGTGACATCTAAAAGGGTACCAAATGATTTGATAGAGATGTGTTCTACTCTCAAACATTAATTAATAAGTATATTTTCCACCCATTTAAGTCAAAAATATATTTGTGAAAATTGTTTTGGAAAACAAATTTCTTCATTTTCATCACCTAGAGTCGACAAAAAAATATTATTCAATAGAAAAATATTAATAAATATTTATAAACATTTATCAACTAAAATAGTGTTTTTTATTCAATTTAATGATTTTAAATATGTTGAAATATTTTCCCCCAAAAATAAAAAAAAATTTCTTTTCAAATGAATTTATATTAAAAACAATTGCTGTAAAAAAATTAAAAATATTGAAAAAGTGTGAATTTCAAATCCCACACATCATGAGAGATTACTAATTGTCATTTTATTTCGCTTAAAAATATTTACACACCATCTTAGTTTAAATCATTATGATACTCAGTTTAATGTTTTTAATAATGAAATATATTTGTCAAATTAAAATTAAAATACTCTATATCTTCAAAAATAATTCCATTTCAAGTTATTTATACATTATTTTAGTATCAAATTTTCCTTATATAAATAAATTGATAAACTTTTCAAGAAATATCCCTTGATTTTTTGGGTTCAATATCCCCCTCACTATCTATCTCTTAATAAAATGACACACAGATATTATATGTGATTGTTTTAATGTTTTTCAGGTGCAATTTCACTTATTTAATATGTGTCGATAATGTGAAACTAAAAAATAATTTATTAAATTCATCCCATATATTTTTGGTTAAAACATAGGCATTGAATTTAGATAAGTGTATTCATATCTTATATTTACTTTTAAAAAATTATTTGTTTCGATTTTTATGTAATTTACACCCTTATTCTATTTATTTATAGAACATATATAGATCATTGTTTTATATTTTAACATAGTTAAATTTTCTTATATAATTATCTTTTTAGATAGACTCCTCAGGCATTTTTCGATTAGTGAATATAAATCACAAAAATTAAAATTAAAATTTCATTCTAATTGAGATTAAATTTGGATTCACCTATGTTATTTGAATTTACATTATATTTATGCACTTATTCTAATTTTATCCAAGTACTAAAAATAATTCTTCTCTCATAGATAATATTTATATAGTTTTTAGTTAAATGGGGGAATAAAAACCCTTTAACAAAAATTACCCTTCCCTCACACATAGATTAAACCACCACTCCCTAAATTATCTACATACATTTGAAAAAATTATAATGGTTGTTTACAAACACATGATTTTTATCTATGTAGGTTTATTATTTTTCCAATTCTTGATGAATTTTATTGTAGCACCCATGATTCAATTATTGTAATTAAACATTTATTCTTAAATATAATATTACATAAATAACCTAATATTATTTAACAATGCAATTAAGATCTAAACAATCAAAAATTATAAATTTATTTTTAAGAAAAATTTATTTTTAAAATCATCATGGCAAAACATTCATAGGATGAATTTTGGGGATTTTTATTAAATTATAATTTTTAAGTAAATAGTGAAAAATATCGATTATATAAAACTATCACTTTTATGTAAATATGATTATCGTTGAATGAGTTTATTGTTCAATAAATTTTTTAGACCAAATATATATTTAAAAATTAATATATTTCATATAATAAATAAAATGTGGAATATAGAAATTCATGATAAATTTTTTTGAACTCTTATTAATGTAATTATTCAAATAAAAAACTATTTATATTTATTGTTATTTTGTCAATTTTTTATGAATTTTGATCGGTTTCATTTTGTTTTAATGAAAAATAAATAACATTTCATTTAACACAATCGGATAAATTTTATTGGAATAATCATTATTATTTATTATCTAAAATAATTTCTATACATTAGAATGAATTCTTATTTTAAAAGAGTTTTCATCACATGATGTTTTTTATTTATAAATTAATTACATCCACTTGTAGAAATTATATTTTATTTAATGGCTCTATAAATTTAGTTATCATTTCAAATTTTTTTTAATCAGTTCATATTCAGTTTTTTTCATTATGAATAGTGACATTGGTAAATAGTTGTTAACCATGGTAAGTATTAAAATCTGTTTAAAAGGGTTAAAACTAAAATAATATGGTTAAAAAGGGACTGGAATTTATATATTGTATTGGATGGACATATTTTGACACTATCATATATCCTCTTTAAGTATTATTTATTTTATTATTATTATTCTTTTGTAAGACATTAATAACTAACAAAAAATATTTATTATTAATTCCAAAAGCTTATTTGAGGAATATGTGGGTAACCAAAACATGTTCAAAGAATAGGTGTTAACCACAAACATATACCACAATGTTGTTAAAAACAACATTGAGAATGTTAGAAGAAATCCACCTAATAAAAATCCTAATACAGATTGGTTACCTATGTATTTAGGTCAAAACATTGAAGATCTACATATGATCTACTAACATTTCCCAGGATTAGATATAGTCTTCTGGATTGATATTTCCTTTATTAATGCCCCACACTAAAATGTTACCTTGTTTTTTCACCCACTCAAATTTATTATAAATAATAAAAAAATATGCTCAACATCTGGTATAATCTATTCTAAACCTCATATGAATCATTAATCTTAATTTCTTATTCTAACTGTTCCTCCATAGAGTGTAGCACAAGCTACAGTTACTTCTATGTCTTTGATTAAGATTTATTCTATTGTCGTATAGATCAACATGATGGCTTCCCCCTTATAGGGCTTTATTCACTTACCCAGACCTTTCTCTACCAACTCACCAAAAAACTGCTTATCATATTGTTCAGACGTTGGTTTCCCCCATTATTCCTCTTTCACATTCTTCATTGTCTTCCCTGAAGAACTACTGTGAATTTTATTTAAGATATTCGATCAATATTTACGGGGTCTATCATTATTCCCTACCGTGTGAATATGGAAGTTACTAATTGTATGGTTTTCATTATTTCTCATTCACAATTTATATCTAATCACCATGTTCTATTTTGAATCATTATAATAATTTGACATTTCCAAGTAGTCATCTTCTTTATCACATTATTTAGTATCCTAAGAGAATCTCAAAATGACATGTTTCCATTTCCTTCTTATAATGTGTTTTTTCCATCATTTTGGGTGATCATTCTCGGTCCCATTATAAATAATGGTCGTGAAATGGTTGTAGAGAAGAATAAAAAATATAGGTTCTTATTTGAAAAGCGGAATCTTACATAATACTCTTGCATTAGCAAAGGAAGCATCACAAGGAGAAACACATAGCATGACCTACTACTGATTAAAAATACCTCTTGAAAAAACCTTTTTAGCAAAAGATGGGATAACATGGATATCCTTCTCAAACATCTTCAAATCATCCAAATCTCCCATCACTCTGGAGAAAATATCCAAAAATTGTGAATTAGGAATCTATGATCAGGGGGGTTCTTTACAACACACCTTCTCACTAAAATCAGTCCTTCCAAGATTACAATACTTTGTAACATTAGGGTTCCTCGCCCTCATATCCACTAGAGGAAATAGACATGGAAAACAAACTAGTTTCAGGTGACAATCTACATGGTGACCTTAATGGGATGATCACTTGATGACGAAGGTGTATCCAAAGCACTGGAATTCTGGTGCTCTTCAGCATCTTCGAAAACCCATTTTTCTATCAATTTTTCTTGTAATGAAGACTAAATATTTCTGGTCCCAATGTTTTCATTGACACATTAAAACCATATGTCTCAACTATTTGTAGTACGGATAGAAATCAGACTATCTTTCAAAAACCATAAATTATTTCCATTTGAATTTTTCCCCACCCACATTCCAGATCTAATCGTTCGAGGACTCTAAAACATCAAAATCAATAATAATAAGATAGGATATGAGGTGAAATATTGAA
Organism: Viscum album; assembly: GCA_963277665.1. Taxonomy (NCBI): domain Eukaryota; kingdom Viridiplantae; phylum Streptophyta; class Magnoliopsida; order Santalales; family Viscaceae; genus Viscum; species Viscum album. The sequence continues at coordinate 415,267,678 of OY728132.1, forward strand.
GTAGTATTACTATCAAAGTGTAAAAACCATCCTACCATGTTCTCCAACGTACAATGTGTTAATGGGTTTTGTAATGGAAAACATACACACATCGTCGAGGTAGGAACATATCAAATGAGGTTGAACACGAAGGATCAAATAAAGAGATATAACTGAATCCAATTAAATTAATATTGACTGTTGGACCAAGTAGTTATTAGTTGGATCTCCGATGACAAAATATCCTAAATGTTTTCATATTGAAGAGACCAAACACCTTTCATTCAAGAAGACCCCAAGAACTGATAACAAATCGGTCGAAGGAATCGATTGAAGGATTTTTATTTCTAAAGAGTGACAGTGGTGTCCGAATTTGGAGATCTGAACCCTCAATGATTTTATTCGTTTAAATTTCTAATAGAGGAAATACATTTTAGAGACCAAGAACCATAGGTGAATGTGAAATCACCAGGTAGGGATGAAGGAAATCAATATTGGTAAAGGGTGTGAAAAGATGAATCATATATGAAGAGGAGAAAAGGGATCCTTAACATATATTACAGGTCTTGGTTTGCTCATACATCTATCTAATGAAGGATTGAGGTATAAAATTTAGGAGTTTCCCAACGAATCGGAGTAGCTTTGACCTAGGTGTCTTAATTTTACTTGTTTTTGTACCTCCTTAAATTGGATTCAATTTTTTATTATATAAGAAAGACTTTATCTATAAAAATAATAGATACAATTATTTTAATTAAAAAAAATTAATCTTCTATATCTCTATCCTGTAGGAAATTAAATCATCTGTCAATTTTACATGTGGACTACTGCCTAGTGAAGCTACTTATATAGTTATGCATCACACCATTCATTGATATTTATTATGATGGATATGAGAATTACATATTATATTAATGAAATAATTATTTTTTATAAAATATAATATATCATTTATCTTCTTACCCATCTATATGTTGGAAAATGATAATGTCTCTCTTGTGTACATGAGGACTGCCACATTCAAGTGTTAATTTGATTATTTTATTATGACCACTAATCAGGAATGAATAAAAAATTTATTATAATGAATATATATGATATTAATTAAATTATTATAATCATATATTTTACAGATCCATGGTTATAATGCAATGACTGAAACATCAAAACCAAAAATATGCCTGAAAAATTAAATAGTTAACACTTTAAAATGATAATTTTAATACAGAATTATAAATAAATACGCCTTGAAGTGTTGTATATGGAAAATATATAATAAAATAATTAGTTATAAAATTATTTTAATAATTTTAATATATTCATATCTATTAGACATGAAGATAAAATCTTGTAAAAATAATGTTGGACCTACAATAAGGTATTATTTTATAATATCATCTTTATTCAAGATTTTTTATGTTCAATTTTACATTAGAATAATCATATAACATTTATATAATAAATAACATATATTTTATTTTAATATAATTGTTAATTTAAATTAGAGGTATTATTTTATAAATTACTATCTTTGAAACTCAATGAAACAAATGAATATATATTTTTGGATGACTAAAATTTTTTCCTCTTTAGTCATAATTATTTTCCTTCAATGTCTATATTTTATTTAAAATGTTTTCAATATTTCTTTACTATTATAAAATGATTTATGAAATTAATTGTTACAAATCATTTACCTTTTACAAAAAGGATTAATTGAAATCATCTTATCAATTTCCAAACATGTTTATTTTTCTCAATTGTGAGAAAATAATCATTTAATTATTATTTACCACATAAATGACATCTCCCACCATGAAAATTAATATTTTAATTTAATTACACGATAAAATTATAAATTTATAAATTCAAACAATTTTTTTTCAATATTTTTTGAATTTTTATATTCTGATATACCTGATTTCAAAAGGAAAATGGTTTCTTCCTCCAAAAATCATGAAACGATAGTTTCACTATATCTCCCTCAATGCCAACATGATTTTATGAATCTTATAATTTACTAATGAAATACCTTATTCACATAATCCATTTTATTACATTGGATGTATTAAGAGGACATTGAACTTTTTATTGAACGTTTAACATATTAATATTTCATATACTAGTATTTCAAAACGAATATTTATGAATATTTTGTATTGAAATATTAATCATTTAATTGAAATAAAAAAAAAATTTAATTAGTCTGTGGTGTGTAGGGATTGTTGTATCCCATTTATTTTCTAATAGATACTATGAGACAATATACTATGGGTATATATTGCACAACATACCTATTTACATATGATTAATTGGGACATGGACTTGGTGGTGCAATTATAATGTCTATAATTAAGAATTCTATCATTATACAGTATTATTGTTATACATGTGATTATTTATGTTTTTATTCCATCTATTTAAATATTCCCATTTCATTGTATTAGTTATATAGAATATAATATGAGAATTTATTTCTACCACGTTATTCCTTCTTTATATAGTCTGTGATTACTACCATTGAATGGATTTCCTTATAAATCATATAATCTAAACCTTTATTATGTTTTATTTTTTCTTTAATATAAATAATGGATATATGTATGGATTTATGGGTATTCTATAAGAAATAACCAATTTATATCTAGACATATAAAGTTTTTTATGTTTTCTTATGTAATATTAGAATCATGTGTGTGTCTAGTCAATAAAGAGTACTAAACTATTTGATCCTTTGGGTGAAGATCCATTTTATTGTATTATAATTTTATCTATAACAATAAAATACTATAAATATTTGATGGGTTGTTGTAGCTAGAATCAAGGGAATAATAGTATACCCCTTGGGATCCGGATTTAAAAATGTAGATTAGAGAATACAACCCAATGACAGATTCAAATGATATGTTACATTATTGGATAATAATATAATGTATTGGTAATCATTCTATTGTTTAGTTTTACTAGAAAATTCATCCCTATATAGATACTCAAATGTTGATATGTTTGTGGAATATATTGATATAGGCATTAGAATTATGAAAGGGTTGGATTGTGTATTAACTCGAAAGTCACTAGTGCACGATGAGTGGGCCTAAGATTGAATAGCTACCTAGACCATCCATGTGGATATTATCTAATTTATTTTCATTAACATCAAAACCATTATGAATGATTAGATAATATCATTATGATTTTACTATATTAAAAAACATATTAATATTTTTGCATCGAGATTAGCTAATAATAAATTATCATTTTTAAATTGTTACATCATATTTAGAGACAGATAATTTTTTTAAATGTACAAGATGTTATGATCTATTAATGTATAATACTTCAATTAAATTTCGATCCAAGTCGATGTAATAAAATATATAACAATCAATATAATCTATATAGATATTTCTTTATTTGGAAATATAATGATGAGAGTGTTAATATAGAGTTTAAGAAATTAAAATTATATTTGAGAAAATGACTTATATTTAGACTAATAAAATTTCCCTTATGAAGCATCCTCTTAAACCCCAACATTATTAAGTAATAATGGAACAGTTAATGCATCAGAAACATCGATCATTAAATGGGACTGATTATATATTAATAGTAGAGAAATGGATGAAATATTTTGAGAAGTTATTTCTAACTTTGGGAAGTATAAGGAGAGGGAATATTATCAGGGTACTTCATTATCTTAATGGATGCACTGATAAATGGAGTTCACTAATCCATTTCACTAAAGGGTTAGTGTAAATAAACAATATATTGTGGAATAATTTCTTTGATATATTAATGGTAAAATTGTTTCTCTATGAGAAATGAGATAATATGGAGTAATAATCCTTAATTTTAGGAAAAATAAAGAATAATGTATATATAAATTTAACGTTTATTTTGCGAGGTTAACAAATCCTGCTCAAAATTATATATGTAATCAAAAAAAATTATTTATTATTTCCATGAAGGGAAAAGCCAAGCCTTCAAAGTCCATTAGTATCATATATTCATATTATTTGAGGAAATAATTTTATATTCAATCAATATAGATAAATATTTATCTGATTCATATGTCTTTAGAGAAAATAAAAAAAAGAACAATGATGCTGGGTATTTGTAAAATAAAAAAATAGAAAATACAATATAGAATGGTGGTATTTAAGTAAAAAAATAATCGTTTTAATAAACACCATGTAACATTATTTCTATATCTTTATTATTCCATAAAGTTTGGTGATTAAGGCCTTCTTGGTAAAGATTTTATGGGAAAGGAAAAATCAGTACATGTTTAATGCTTTAATTGTAAGTAGATCAGGGCACATTGAAAATGAAATCGATATGCATTAATATAATTTTCTATTGAAAGTAAAAATCATGGATAGAAAAGATTATTTGATCACTATATCTAGGGTTATTTATCCTAAATATATAGTTTGATGTATGTTGATCGTAACCTAAAATTTAGAAAATTCTTTCATTGATTCTAGATCATAAATTTTTTTTATTATCATATTTTTCCATTAAAATTATTAAATTACCAATCACAATTAGAATGGAATTGAAAATGAAGACTCTTAGTGGAAATAATAATAATATAAGGGTATATAATCTAATTTCAATTATTATACACTAACATACCATACATGAAGACTTTATCATTTTAGCTATGGTTGAGCTTGACATAATATTTGGTATGAAATTAATGTCCAATTAAAATTTTACATAATTTGGTTAAGGATATTGAAATTTATGATAGAGATATGTAAATACTCATCTTCATATGGGATACTAAATCCTATGAACAATGTTTCAATCTACCCATAATATCTCTCTATAATAAAAATATAGTAGAATAAGAGAAGACAAAACCTATGAATAGAAATATTATCATTAGAATAGAGGGTGTACATATTTTTCAAGAACACGTTATATTATTTCCGGAATAACAACATATAAATCCACATATTAATGAAGTTATTTTTTTATATCTCATCCTATATAAAAAACTGATTTATAATTCTCCCTATAGGTTATCCATAGTGGAGCTAGTGGATTTATTGAAACAACTGGTGGATTTTTGAGTTGAGGGATTCAAATTTGATAGTGTTTCTCTTTAGGGATCATCTATTCTATTTGTGATAAAATAAACTTGTAAATATGGAGTTATTCTTGGATTATTGGATAATAAATTCCATTAACCAAAAAAATTGGTACATTCTACAATTAATTTATGTCTTATTTAATAAACATTAAAGAGATCAATATTTTTGAATATTAAACGTTTTGATGGGTGTCATAAACTATGAGTAAATAATCAATATATTTTAATAATAGAATTCAATTTAGGTATGGATATTAATAATTTATAGTGATTAAAATTTGATTAACTATAGGACACTATATTTTTTAAATGGTGATATTAGTTATCATGGATTATCACAATAATTTACTTTTATTATTTATGGATGATATATTGATATACATTAACATATATAATTAGAAACATATTAATTTTAGAATCATTCTTAATACTGTTAAAGGAAATAAGTTAGATGGAACATTTCAAAAATATAATTCTATCTTGAGGAAGCTTCATTACTTGTCCATATAGTCTATAAGCATAGAATATGAGTAGATCTATCAAAGATAATAAGTTTTATTGAATGGACTACAACAAAAAATATATCTATGTTATGTAGTTTCTATGTATTTGTAGGGAACTATCGATGATCTGTGCATTCTTTATGTGATTACATAACCCATTAACCATGTTGAAACATAATGTGTTATGTTTATATCAGTAGAATAATGAAAAAACTATTTGGGAGAATTAACGAATAAATTGATCAACGAACCTTTATTGATTTTACGATTAGGAAGGAATGGATTTCTGATATATAGTGATGCATCAATAGAAAAATATGGATGTGTAATTATGTATAATGATAACTTTGTTCCATATTAATTATAGGAATTAATAATTTAGAATCCTTATTATCCAACTCATCATCTTGAGTTTGTAGCTACACATTTTAATGAATATAGGGAGGAATTAACTTTATAGTGAAATATGTGAAATATATAGGGAACAAAAAATTTGGAAAAACATCTTCTCATATTAAGACCACAACATGAGGAAAATGATATGGTTATAACTACTAATGGATTATTATTACCAAATACACAACCACCAAGAGGATGAAAATAAAGAGGTTTATTCATTGTGATAGAAAGATCGTGAATTTTAACTAAAATGAGGATTCAAAAAGAAACTATATTCATTGAGTTAGTATTTCTCAGTATGTGAATCATCAAGGAAGTGGAAACATCATAAATATTCCTAATTATTTCTTAAAAATCCCAATAATGGAATTTAAAATGTTATCAGATTGATAATGATAATATTTAAAAGAAAATAAAATCTAGCAATAATGTGAATTTATTATATTTTATCTATGGTGATCATATTTAAATATTTCGAAGTTGCCACATATATCATCCATTATTTTGTTTAAAATATAGTTATTAGATGTATCCAATAGCTCAAATTTCACTACACACCCTCGTATAACCAAAATTTATTGGGATTTGATGAACCTTTTTGTGATAATATGAAAATTTTAATTGCATACAATGTATAATGATCTATAATTTTTTATAGTAAAAGTCTCCAACAAACATACTAATTGAATTACAGAAAGAATAAGAATTCCAACAGTGAAATGGGGTGGTATTTCCAAATAATAGTTGAAAAAAATTCCATTTTTTTAGTTTTTTATCACAATATAATATACACACATTTACTCAAAATATAGGATGATTAACTCTTAAATGGATCGCAAGGTTCTATATGAGTGATTCTAGAACACATCAGGGTATTGATATTTTGATTGTATATACTCATGATCTATGGATAAATTTGAAACTTTTGAAGAGTCTTTAGAAGTCAGTCATCGCTGAGCAACATTTGGGAAAAACTAATCATCCTCTAACTGAACAGCTTCCTAGAGGATCAATTCAGATATTATAAGACTTATTATGTTCATGATCACTTAACATACAATGAATATGGTATTAGTATTTACATTTATCATAATTAAAATATTTTTATAGACTCTATTCGTGAATTAAAATGGGGACATATTAATCATACATGATGAGTTATATTTTATTCCATCATTTTGGGATGAATTTGGTGAATTGTATCTCGTTGACATAGATTTCTAGGAGACAATAATGAAAGTAAAGAATATTTAGAATCATATTATGGGAATTAAATATTTATAAAAAATATTATATAAAAAATAAATGTATTTATAATTTCTTGTGGAATATCATATTTTTATAAAGCTATCTCATGTGAATGGGGTTATATGTTCTTAAAATATATAAAAATGAAGTCATTTTTACATAGGTCCATTTGAAAATTTTGAATGAATAATATATTTGAATTATGATTTGGAAATGATATTTAACCTATGTAATGTTCATGATGTAGTTTATATTTCATAATTCAGAAAGTAAATTAAAGGAACAACATTTATTCTCACTTTAAAGAAAATTTAATGGGCCCAATATTTAACTTATTTTTAATGTCCTATCAATATTATCAATAATAGTGAATAGGTTTTATAGTGTTGAACGAATTAACTAGTAAGAATCTTTGAAAAAATCATAGGACAAAAATGGTAATGTTGGAAATCGATTATATTATATTGAATTAAAACCCATATATATTCATGAGTTGAAATTATATATATATTTATATGATGAAATATTTTATGGTGAGAAGAATTTAACATTGAAGATTTAATAATGTTAATGGATAAATTATTCCTAATGAATCTTTAACATAATTCACACGGCCTTGTAAAATATTGTGAGTAATTCAGAAATTATAATTAATTTAATATTAATTTTAGTAATTTAACTTGATTTCTTTTATTTTCCATGTCAAATTTATCTTAGTGTGGGTTTATGAAATTTTTCTAAAATAGTTCTCTTTAAATTGAAAAATACTGATTCTAAAAATATATTTCATTTACAGAATTATGATGATAGAAGAACAAAAAAATTGAGTTCAGATCCCCTTTATATAAATTATTTATATTTAGGAATTAATATAATTCATATATATATATATAACTATTTACTTAAAAATATATACATAACATTAAGGAATCCTATGCATTTTTTTGTCATATAAAAATAATATTAGATCATATCATTTAATCAAGTATTTGAAACGTTCAATTATGTTTATATTTTTTTAACGTACAATAAGCCACATTTTATTTAACATAATTAAATTAATGAACTTATAATCATCAATATACTTTAATATTAGTAAAATCATTTTTAAACTCAAAAGGGATTACTCTAGAAAACCGTTTTTAATCATGTTATGTTGGATTTTATAAAATAAAAATTTCCACCTATAAAGATTAAATTTTTTATAATTAAATAAAAATTTTAATCATAATTTAAAAAATATATTATTTACTCAACATTTATTATATTTATGATTATTAATTATGGTAAAAATTCAGTTACCACTATATAATATAAAATGGTATAAAATGGTGAAAAAATAAATGATAAGGGATAAAACGAAAAACAAATCCAACCTAAATATTATTTTAAGGACATTTATAAACCCTATAAAATTTCTTCTTCTAATAAGGGTCATTTTAGAACTACATATCATGAGAATTAAATTAATATATAATAATTTTTTAAAATTTAATGACTTTCTTCTTCGTCACTTATAAAAAGAAACCACCTCCCCTCAATTATAAAAAAAAATACTCTTATATGATCCACCAAACAAAATCCTTTCATAAAAATCCTCTATATTATATAGTGTTCTGGATTTGATAAAATCACTATCCTGTGAAAGCTTTAGGTATAAATATAATATGGTTTTCTGAAAATGATGTATCCATGTAACCCATATTTTTTCATTTTTTTTATTCTTATAAGTTCTTAAATTATATGATAAAAATGTTGGTATAATAGCATCAGGATCTCTAATATAATATTATGTTATTATGTTAATATTTCAAAATTTATTCATATCATTATCTAACAAATATGAAACTAAATCATTGTATCTGTATATGTGGGAAATACTGCCTCATGAACCAATGTTTTTATTGTTCATCATCACTATTCAGTTGTGATTATTTTTAATTATATGCATTTTATATATTATATTTATGAAATAATTATTATTATTATTATATAATATATTATTTACCTTCACACCCTTCCTCTTGTAAAAAAATATAAAATTGCTTATATGTACGATTAAACAACCCCATCCATAGAGTGATGTGATTAGTTTTCCATTTATACTATTCGAGAAGCATTCAATATATTTATATTAAGAAAATATATTATATTTATTTCATAATTAATTTTTTTTTGTTTATTTAACAATGAAAATATTCAAGGATCATAACTATTTTTTCAGAACATAAATGGATAATGAAACAGTTAACACTCAGAATCAATTATTTTTTAAATATTTAATAATAAAAGGATTCTAAATTATAATAACTGTATCATATATGGTATTATAATTATGTACATAGTACATATATATATATATAATAAATTTAAATTTATATCACATTAGGTTAAAAGAACATATGAATCTTTTGAAACAAGATGTAATAGTTTATTTGACAATGTCATCATTTTTCTAGATCTTTTATCATCAAGTTTCCATTGAGAGATTTTTTATATATTCCTTAAATAACACCCATTTAATTTATTATTCTATAGTTATTAATGGTTTAAATATATTATTTCAATTTTACTAACATGGTAACATAAAAACATAATGATTTATTTTATAAAAAACCTATATTTATGTTCGTTGAAGTTGAGAATAATTTTCTTTAATGTCTATATTTTTTTAGTATGTAATCAATCATGTATTTTTCTAAAAAAAATTAATTACATATATTAAATTTTTACAAATTTTTTTATTTTTATATAATGGTTTAAAATAGATCTTCTTATCATTTGTCTAACTAGGTATATTTTATCGAATGTTTGAATGAAATCATTGTTTTAATATTTACTGCATTTACAAATTCACACAACATCAAAAATATTTTTTTATTTTTATATTAATTTAAAACATTTTTTGATTCATTTCCAGTGAACTAAATTTACATTGTTTTTGTATATTTCTGATACTTCAATATAGGTTATTTATAAATGAAAATGTCAGTTTCCTCATGAAATCATCTAGTATTAATTTTTTAGTATTTTTTCTAAGTCAAAATTGATTGATGAGTCTAATGATTTTATAGGGATATAATCTATCGAAAACATAATCTATATTAATATGAAATAGTTATGACAATATTTTTTTATTTATTATCTAGGGAAAATATTATCATTTCATATTCTATTTCTTTAATATGAAGGATTATGTGGATTATATAATTTATTTTTCATATGATTAATGAATTGAACTTATTATGTGATGAGTGTGGTCATTATATACTTTATATGAATTAATATCTCTCATGAGATAAATTAGGTTTTTATTTGGTGTATGCATATCCTATTTATGTATGATATATTAGCAGATTGACTTCACGGTAATATTGTGATGTCTAAATTATGAATTCTATCATTACAAAAATTGTATTATTATCAATCCAATTATTTATATTTAAATATAATCTATGAATATATTCACATTTTATGATATTAATTATGTGGAATATTTTATAATTTTTTTCTCTTTGATATTATTCATTCCTTTTTTTTTCTAAGCTAGTTTTTTTTAATTTAACCGATAATGAGCATCTTATGTCACCATTTATTTTGGTGTGTCTTTAATGGGATTCAAATAAGGGATCTATGATTTATTTTTGGAATTAAGAGAAGAAATAATAAATTAATTAGATGAATTATTTTGTTTTATTTCATATTTTAAAATTTAATTTGACAAAAATATTTTTTCATAGACTCTCATGTCTTTTAAAATATTTATCTCTTTATGTTAATTTCCCATGTAATTTTTTCCAATGTTGGAAAATAACCACAAAATTAAAATGAAAAGACTTTTTGTTACATTTTCCCATGTTTCCTAATTACGATAAACCTTTTAAATGAAATATTGTACATCATAATTTTTTAAAAATAATTATAATTTGAAGGAAACAAAAAGTGGAGAAGTTATTGTGTGAAAACCCTAATCTGATGATGAATTTTTCACTATATATAGCTAGATAGTGGAATTGAGTTATCTATAAAACACTTTTAGATTTTTTTTGTGAGGTGAACAACCATATCAATTTTTACATGATTATTTTTCAGATATATGTCATTTAAGAGTCCACCAAATTACTGTAAAATATCTCTACACCTAAATAAATGTAAAAGAAATTGTTCAATAGGGGTAAAAAACATATATTCTTTCATCTTAATCTATTTTAATAGATATGGACTTAAATGATAATTAATAATCAATTTTAGTGGGGGTTTCCTTCTATGTGTTGGGAATGAAATTGAGAATGATTTGGTACCTATATTCCATCTTCCTCTTCCAAAGAAATTGATAACCAAACTTTGTTTACAACATTTTCTATGGCCATTTTTTATTCCGTGAGGGAAAATAAATATAAAATATGGAAAAAAATTCCACATGAAAATAAAAAAAAATTCACAGAGGGAGATCTTGTGGACAGATGACCTTCAAGTATAAATAATTGATAAGAATGTATATATCGAATTTTCCATTGTAGGGAATCAAAATATTATATTCTCTAATTATGTAGTGCCTCTACATACATCATGATGAGTAAATTAAGTAGTGAGATGTCATCATTGAGATCCCTCTTTATTTCCTTGATGTCCTCATAAAAATTTTCATTATGATATTTAGATAATAAAATGTCTTGTATTATATATTCTTATACTTTATAATGGATGACATAATAATTGTTGAAAATAATAAAATCATAGGCCTCGCTAATATGTTCATGATAATTCATGGTAAAATAAATATACATGTTATCTCATGATGATCATTTTTGGCTGAATAAAATACATTCGTTCATATTTTTCTCTCTCCCAATGGGTTTTTCCAAATATTTATCTTAAAATACAGAAAATAAGAGTTTCCATCAAACATAATTAGTAATGACATATTTCATGGGGGATTTATCTAAATAATGGAATGTTGATAATGAATGAAGAATAAGATGAGGATTATAGAGTGAAATTTATAAATCCCAGGAAATGGTGGGAAAATGTCCTTGAATTATTATTCGAGACCAACTAAATTTGGAAAAGAGTCATTATTGAATATATTGAGGTATTGAATGGAACATTATTCAGATCAGTCATCAAATGTGTTTTTTTTGTGATATTATATTAGATTATACAATAAAAATTATAAATATAGTGGTTAATTATTTCACATGTGTTTAGTTGAAGTGGAAGATAAATGTAGAATTAGTATGAAACCATGGATATCGATTATTGATAACAATTACTATCCTACCATATTTTTTTTTGAATATAAACCTATTATTATTATTATTTTCAAACTTTTTCAAAATGCCATCCTATCTGTTAAATTTCATAATATTTTTTATCTCTCAAATTCAACCAAGGTTTTTGTTCCTAGTTAATGTTGCTAGTCCACAATGGGATGATATAGGAACTTTTTGCTCAACAACATCTAAATTTATGCAACTATTTGGGAATGTGAAATAAAATGAGATGACTATATTACACAGATTTTATTTCTAACAATTCACTCATGAATTATAATGTGTATTGATATTATTAAGTAATCGTGTCATGAGGGATTTTCTAAATTAGCCTTTTATGTCTATGAAAGTGGGATAAAAATGAAAAATATATTGATATGAGGAAATTGAAGAGTGTGTAAACCCTTGTATGCTAAAATTTTTGTAAGACCTAATTTCCTCAACCCTAAATAAATTGTTTATGACTGATTTAATGTTTTAGGGTGTTGGGATCACTATATAGAATAATTGCATCATTTAAGTCGATTTATCCTCATGGATAGTGAATTTTATTTTTATAATTGATCAATTATAATGATTTTTTTCTGAACACCATCCTCCAAATATATCATTTATCTAGTTCTAAATTGAATTATAGTTAGGGAATCACTATATTTTTTTATGTAATTGTTAGAGGGAAGCATGTTTCCCCATATGGACATACTTGTATGCAAAAAAAATCATCAATTTCAATGAGTATAGAATGGTAACCCTAAATCCAATCAATGTAAATATTATGTTCTTCCATTGATGCATCCTTCATTTATTGGTGAACATATACTTTGTTGATATTTTAGGATGTATTAACAAGCTAGAAGTCATTATACTGATAATAAAGGGCCTTTTGGGTCTATCATATAGTGGGGAATATCGAAAGGTATATATTTTCACCACTATAGGATATAAAATTATAGAATTATTTCTTCCAAAAACCAATTTATTGTAAAATCATGTACATTATAGTGAAATTTAATATATAACTGGGTTTATACAATAAATAATATGAAAAATGAATTACCAGGCTATATTGATGTGATATATTTGGTCTCAATTCCTTATTAGGGACCTATACCATGTTATATTGATAAGGTGAAATATTCTCATGGGATGGAATGACATTTATTTTTTAATTAACACCATGACAAGTGTGTAACTGAGGGTACATTTGAGTGGTGGTATCGTGTCAGCCCTTAATTCCAGAGTACATTTTCATAAAAACATAATTTCCTTTTTGTTATTAAATGTTGTATCTACAACAAAATTTCCAAAATTTCATCAACTACATCCATATCTCCAACACTGTTCTACATAAAAGATAATGAAATGCCATTAAATAAATACTTTTTCAAAATATATAATATTTTTTTATAATTCATCACATTTGTCTAACATGAATAAATTGGATCACAATGATACACAAATTTCATTAATTATTGTCAAAATATATATTTAAATAAAGAATATAGAAAAAATTATTGAAATAAATTGAGAAAAAGTATAAAATTAAAAAATTATGTTGATTTTATATTATTAGTGTATAACTCTCCCACATCTCATTAATCACTTAGATCAAAAATCCAAACCATTATTTACCACAAATACTAGTCTTTAGACCATTGATATGAACTTACCTTAGGTGAGTGTATGGAAGGATCTTGGTTAGGTCTATTTAATACTGAACACCATCTCTTATTATGTAATAGATACCTTTATTCATTGTTACTTATTATCCACAACTCACATTAGAATTCATACTAGGAAATTGATTATCATCAGAGATCCTTATCTTTTCATGAAAAAAAATTAAACTTAGGCATCATCATAATATCTAATGAAACAAATTATCTGTCATTTAATTCTCGAATCTGATGGTTACTCCATGAGATTCCTTCATATAGGCATCGATGCACCATATAGAGGTTGGTATCATATTCAAACGTCATATTACTATACGTTTAACATAACCTTAAAAAACCAAAAGGAATTACCTCACAAACTAGTAGATATTTTTATAAACCTACAATAAAATGTTTTATTTTGTATCACTTATCAACAATACCATATATGGATCTATAGTAATGATTCTTCTTACATGAGGTACACATCTCACATGCTCTATCAAGATTTTTTATCATGAAAAAAATGGATGACTCTAAACAAAACTGTTGAGGAAAATATCCATTATATTGTAACTCCCAGGTATTTTATGAATATTTCAATGGAATTTAATCTTCTTTAATATCATAAGTGAAAAGAAACACTAAGACATAACAAAAAGTGACAAATAATTAGGATATTATTATTTAATATACTAGATATCCATTAGATGGCAGAATGGTGGGTATAAATAGAACTACATTAATTATGAAAATATATTTTTTAAACATTTATATAAAATTATTTCATTGTTGAAATATTATTTTTAAATGAATATAATACTCATTGAAGAATAAAGGAAATGTTCATCTAAAAAATATTTTTTCAGATAAATGTGTTTAACTAAATAAGTTAAATAAATATATTTTGGTGAATTATTTTAATTAAATTTTATTATTATTTATTCAATAAAGAAATTTAAAATTCATCTTATTTATTTTCTTATCGTAAGATAAGAATAAATCAAATATTAAGCTAAAATACTAAATTTTTTATAAAAAATATTTATGTCTCTAATAATGGAATTATTTTAAAATTAATTTTTTAAAACATAATGTTACTTTCCTTTGAAAAATTTATTTTTTTAGAAATATATATTCTTGAATTAGTATGGGGGAATTTTTAGCGATTTTTTAAAAAATATTAATTTTTCTATGAATAGAAAATTTTAATGATTTTTATTGAAAACTACATTTCCATTTTAAGAATATATATGTTTTCTTATTTTTTATAATTATTTTAAATGAAAATTAGTTCAATAATATATTTATTAATTAAATTTATGTAATTTTATTCAATTTTATTTAGAAGTTTTATATAAAAATAGTTTAAACATTTAAATATTTTTTCTTTGGATAATTCATTTCTTATTATGTCTCTGTGATTAATTTCCAATTATAATTGTCTATTTATATGATTATAATATGGGATAATTGATTACATATTTGGAAAAATAATATTTCATGTTATTTAATTATTTTAAATTATTTATTTACTATAATAAATTGTAGAAATAGTAAAAATTCATTACTCCTGTTTAGTTTAAAGTGGGTTAACCAGGAAGTAAACTAAAAGGAGAAAGGGTAAAATGTCCAATAGTCTAGTCAAAAACACGTTTCATGGACATATTTTGACTCTATAACCTATAATATTTAATTAATATCAATTTTTAGGGATATTTTTATATGGAAAACTTGGGTACACATTATTATTTACAAAAAATACTGGTGTGTTCTCCCCCACACTTATAAAAGGATGCCATTTCTCATACCTTATTCACACATAAAAAACCCTATAGATTTTCCCCTACCAAACCAAATATATTTCTAAATTACCTATTCAAATATTAGTGTCCTTTGTGTGATCATAAATCTAATCTTGGAAGGTTTTTCACCAATCCTATTGAGGTTTTCTATAAAAGAGTTAATGTTTTCAACTATGCATCTTTAATTTAGTCATTATTAAAATTCCATCCAATATGTAGTAGATATGTTGAAATAATAACACTAATATATGATATATAATAACATGATATTATTCTAATTTAATAACATATATCCATTTCTAGTTCCATCAAATCAGCAACCTAATAGTTGATTGGGTGTATTACATAATACCGCCTCATGAGCTAATGTAATTGGTTTTCCATAACAACATCTCATAGACTGATATAATGATTTATTATATTTTTATATTAGTTAAATATTTTATTGTTATATTATGGAACTAATATATTACTCAATACTTATAACCATCCATCATATTGGAAAAAAATAACATCACTCATGTGTACAATGAACTACCACCTCACGAATCAATGTGAATTATTTTTATTTTTCCTTTTTAATTGAATAGTAATATGGATATATTTAATAAATATATATAATATTTTTAACTTAATTAAACCTCTTGAATTAATATATCCCATATACCTTATTCATTTTCATATGAGGGGGATGTGATAACATCACTCTTGTGTATGTTGGGTTACAACCTCATGAAGTCAAGTGATTAATTTTTCACTAATGAATTTTATAATTGGTAATAAGAATCATGATAGTAAATTAATTTGATATATATGATATATAATTATTATATATGATAATATATTATTTACCATTTATTCATTTCATCATTTAATTAAATGGAAACATCATTCAAGCATACGTAAAAATTAACTTCTCAACAAACAATTTATTTAATTTTCTATATCTATATTTTTGGGATTAATCAAAACACATATATAATGAATATATATATTAAATTTATATTAGGTTTATAATTTTCTATATTATGCATCCATGTTCAAATTAATAATATTTAAATAATGGATTAAAATATACCAGAAAAACAAAGAAGTTGTTACTCAGAACACCATTTAAACAATGAATAGTTAAAAAAATTGAAATATAAGGATGTATAAAAATTATATTTGGTATGATATATATAATTATTATAATTTAAAATATTTTTAATAATCATATATATATTATACATTTGGTTTGACATGAATGAAGGAAGTCAAGAATTATATTAAGATAATTTTTCACAATTTATCTTTGTTGGGACATAAGTTGTGTTATAAACCTACCTTGTTTTATAAGGTTTATATACTACCCATTTTAAATTTAATACTCTGAATTTATTTATAAAAATTATATTTCATGTTAAATTTAATTTTATTCTTCAATTGGTATTGTGATTCAAAGTTACCAAAGAGTTAAGGGTTTCATGTCGTAATCAAATCATTTATTGGGATTTTTTATGTTTATGTATCTGATGATAAAATCATATGATTTACCTCCCATGAAACCCGTGAATTTTTATATAATATGGTTACATCAAAAAAAAACTTTTCCATTCATTTTCCTCTCACAATGTAATTATGATTCCAAAATGATGATTAAAAAAATTAACTTTATTTCTACCTTTGATCAATGATCATTTTCCTCCCATGTCCATGTTTACAAAAAATGTATAAAAAAATGCATTAGTGTTTTTTAACAGGTTTTTAATTCATTTTTGACTATTTTTACTTTTTGAAAAAAAAAAATTAATCTTTAGGTTTTTTTCAAAACAATTTTCATTTTTCTTGTAGAAAAAATAAGAAAGAATTTTTATTTATCAGGTATGAAAATTATATCCATAATGACCACTATTTATTTTAAAATTACTATATGTTTTACAAATTTTATTATCAAATATAAGATCTTTGAAAATGTAATATGTAATAAATTAGTTTTTTTTAATATTAGTAATTAGTTTTACATAATAAATATTTTAAAGGATTTTAAATATTATTTTATATCATTTTGATGATATTATCAATGAAAAGGAAATTACAATTTTTTTATGAATTTATTTTTTTATAAGTAAATTTTAAAATAATTTTTCATCATTAATAAATTTTTTATATATTATTTCTGTCAAAATTATTTTCCATCTAACATGATATTATTTGATATTGCATAATCAATATAAGGGGAATTATTCTATGATAAAATATTTGTTCTATCATTAGATGTTTTATTTTTATAATACAGATATTTTTATGCATCCATTTATATTTTAATTAGTTACACTATAAAGAATTGATGAGATATTTATGAGGCCATTTTCTTTTTATGGGTTATGCTATGATGGAATGTTTAATGATACCCATTTCATTTCTACAGTTCAGATTCGATAATTATTTTAATATATTATTACAAAACAATATTAATTTTTTCTGTGATGGTGGTAATAATATTAACATGGATGGTGGTCATGTTTATGTAATGATTGTTGGGTCCTATATCTACCTTCATTTTATTAGGAAAAGAATAACTTTTTAATATCTCATTAGAAGCACAAGATGTTATCCCAAGAACAAAAAGTTGGTAAACTGAAGGTTTTCCCAAGCCTAATTTAGGAGAATGGTTGATTAGGTGAGTCCTAACAAGTTATGAATGTCTTGGTGGGTTTCATTAACACAAGTTATTTTATGCATATTTTTTTTTCCAAAATCTCATTAGTTTATGACATTTACATTCTCTCAGTGAAATTTTTTATTCAATTACATTATGATTGATGTCTTCTGATATGCCAAGATCAATCCATCTAATACCATTTATCATCCATGTATGAAGGATATTGTTATAAAATTCTATTTGAATGTTATCATACACATTTTCTCATATTATATTTAAATTTCCCTTATATACACATACTATTAATCTACGATCACCCTTTATTTTATTTTATTCCCTAAGATAGAAAGTAATGTATTATGTATGATAAGTCTATAAAGTGAGATAGTTATTAAGGAGATAGTGGAATATGATGTAGATCACTTGGGAATAATTTTTTAGACTTTCACATTCCATAAGTCATTATCCCAAAACAATTATAGTGTGGTTCATTAAATTACATAATAGATATTCATATACTAATACATAATGATTATTAATTAAATATATATGTATCTAAAATTGATATCATAGAAAGTTTTAGTTTTATTTTGGAAATTTAATATCCCAAAATTTTCTATAGATGTATAACTAATTTTTATTTTTACGCTTTTATAATTTTTGGTGTATAATGGGTTATTATTTGGGGTGTTTAAGTTGAAAAATTATGAATTTTTGAATAAAAGGGGGAATGGACTATTGGTACATTGTCTTTCCAAGTCATGCGACTAACCTTGAAAATCATGTTACCACATACATAGTAGTATTTCTAGTTTTAGAGATATTTTGTCAAACTGTGCTCCTACTTAGTAGGAACTATGCTCTTCTAAATAGTTTCTTATTCTAAAGGTGCACGGTTCTGGTAAACTATGCATCGAATAAAGGAAACAATAAATGATTAATTTTATTCCCTTAAAAAAAATAACACGAACCATCTTGAATTAATCCCTAACAAACCCCACTGATAACTAATTTCATTACATTGAATTTAGAATCCTCATTTAGGGTTTTGAGGATCTTTTGACTCTGTTCTTGATGAATCAATCATATAATTGATGGATCCATACCTCTTCCTATATGTGATATCTTACAGTGTGGTTTCCTCTATATATTTCGTTAAAAATTACTAGGAATGTTTATCCTCTGATTAATAAGGTATTAAATTATTTTTATATATCATAATTTGATTGATATTGATATAGGTTTTGGTTTTACATCATTTTCTTGATTTTAAAATTGATTATTTCCTTTAAATTTGGAAATTTTTCTTTTGTGAAAATCTAAATATGATCACGAGGTAAGAGTTATATTTATTAATTTGTAAAGACTTGATTTCAATTGTGTGTAGGTAATTGTGAAATTACTAATGCATCTATAGGAATTTCTTCTTAAAATTGGATTAATAACTTGGTTAATTAAGAAATTAATGGGTTATATAATTCAAGGGAATTTGGGATCTATTGATTAATGAGATATTTTATCAATTGATGAATAGGATATTGAATTTATTGATTAAAGGTAATACATGGATGAAAGGATTCCCTTTAATGGTTTAATAGTTTATATGTTTCAATGTTGATAACTGGTTTAATGGTATATTATTGATATTATTATGTGTGTTTAAAGTAAGGAACAAGGATTATTCGATAAATTGAAATTGTTCATCATAATTTAATATTTTATAAGAGGAATAATGAAGAACAATATTGGTAAATAAGAAATATGTGATATATGTGATATATTTATATATGTGATGATGTGTGTGGTACATAGAATAAAGCATCAAAATACTATATCTGATGACGTGTATGGTATATAAACTGATGCTTCAAAATTCAATATTGGATAAATACATGTTTGTGACCTTGAATGATTCTTTGAAGGCCCAAATGTGATAATAATGACTTGTGGGACATGGGCTGATCTTCAAAAACCCAAAAGGGGATAAACATGGAAAATATAGGCAATCCAATACTGGTTTTGGAATAAGGATACAATTATCTATGATAAAAAATTAAATTATATTGATAAAGGAATCCCATACTATAATCTATTTGGTTTATTATGTATGATATTGTTCAGACTTAGGCATAGTCATACCATTTTGTTGATGTTCGGGTGTAATTGTGTATTTGTGATATTTAGGTGGTTAATTAAATAATAATGAATTTTTAATAATGTTAACTTCATTGTTATTTGTTATTTATAAAACTCCATACCATTTTAGGTATTAGATATTGTTATAGACTCTATTTGTGTTGGATAATTGATGTGTACCCATGCCCAACCCCATCTTCTTATTAGTACCTAAATAAAAATCAAGTATTCTTGAATGGAAAAGTGAAAGAGAGGTGTACTATTTCTATGATTTATGACGGACAATAGAGAAGGAAACATAATTTGTTGTTGGCAACAACTTTGGGATTTTCAGAGTGGCTTTATTTTTGGGTTTTATTAAAATACAAGTCATATATATGGAATGAAATATCAACTATTTTCAATTTGATATTGTATTCAAGTTATGTTCATTAAGTGATACTAGTATTATTTTTGTTAGATATATTATAATTTGGTAATTGTCTATTTATTTCCACTGTCATGATTCAGTTAAAAAGAGGTTATAATCTCTCTATATTATATATTTGATTATCACTACTAGTTAGCATCCTCCGGCGTATAGGGAGGTGTGCCTGATGATACAATGAAAGCTGGATCAGATAGTAGGCATGTGACACCTAGGTTGGGATGTTACAATGTGATATGAAAGGGGTTTTTTTTTATTTTATTTTTTCTAACATTTTGGGAGAGGTATACAGGAGATTAGGATGAGTCATACCTTGGTAAATAGCTTGTTCATGGGATTAGAAAACCCATGTATGGGGGTAAATGAATTGTTCCTAGGGAGGGATTGATATTATTTATGTTTTCTATTAT
The DNA here is from genome assembly GCA_963277665.1 of Viscum album. Classification (NCBI taxonomy): domain Eukaryota; kingdom Viridiplantae; phylum Streptophyta; class Magnoliopsida; order Santalales; family Viscaceae; genus Viscum; species Viscum album. Next base: position 415,289,258 of record OY728132.1, read on the forward strand.
AATTTGATGTTATTTCACCTCATGTTATTCAATTTTTATGTTATGTTATTTTTTATATGTTTGTATTTTTGGACCAGTATGGAATGAATGTTGTGTACATAATCATCATTCTATACAAATATGATTTTTATGTTATAGGGATAATTTTGGGCCCACATAGAAATGTTGGGTTTGGGGTGAATTGTTAAATGAAAATTCTTTTCATTCTTTTATAATTTAATGTAACTGCTGACAACTATGAAATTTGGAAATTTTAAATGATGAAAAATATGATAATTTGAAATCAATAAATAGATTTATAAAGAGAATTTTGAATTATGAATTTTTTTTAATCTTATTAAACAATGAACAAGAATAGAGAAGTTCGAGGGTAATGATAGAGACAATGTAATTACCATGATGTGGGATTTGGGGAAAAGGCATACTATGGTTTCATGTGAATAAATATTATGTATATTTTATAGTTATATTGTGTAATGTGTCTTAAATAGTGTGTATGGAATTTCATAAATATGCCTCCATGATGATTCTTATTTGTAAGATGTTATAAGGAAATTGTTGTGAATGATCTTCCATTCATGGAACTAGAGGCTCTAATTGTTCTAGGTGAGGATTCCAGAGAGTAGTACCATTAGAAAAAATTTCAGTTTATGTAACATATAGAATATGACCCAGGGTGGGTTATGAAGTGTATGTCATACCTGACTTAGAAATCTAGTTTCAGATCCCTATATAGTTTACTATAGAGGGTGGACAAGAGGTTTCGTAGTTCTTGATTGAATCTATCTAGATGATCCTTAACAATTTGGAGACACTCTATAAGAATAGAGTAAAGGTGAAAACATAAAGGTTATACAGTAAAGTGAAGCATTGGTAAATAATTGAGACATTGTATGCATAACTGGAGTATATATTGTGGAATCTCATTAAGATATGTTCTTTGAGAACATTTACAATGAGATTCTCATGAATGAGAGGGTAGCTGATTTCTAGTGGTTGAACTAGGGGAGCTTGTCTGTGGTGGAAAATTCATGCCAATTTACTTGTTCGAAATTATTTTTTACCATCATTGTAATTGGATGAGGATAATATAGAAAATCATTTTCTAGATGGAATTTTATGTGAGGTAATTTCCTAGAATTGCATATTTTAGATAAATTGGTTTTATAAAGTGGAAAATTAGGATATAATTTTCAAGTGGAACCTGAAGTAGTCTTCCAATGAAGTCCATGTGGGTTTTGTTTGACAAAACCATAGTACGTCTATTCAGGGTAGCCGCTAATTCTATGAAAACATTAACAAAAGTAATAGAACGAAGTGTGTAAAGGGGGGGATCAGTTACATAGGGAAAAATACAGGTTATCGTCCATAACTGTTGTAGGTGATTTCTCATTCATAGAAATTCTCTCAACCACTAGTAGTGTTTCATTCTTGAAACTATATTGGGATTCTATAATAGTTATAATAGAATGAATGAAAGATGTGTAATGATAAATATGCTACGAATAATTCGAGTTCTAGAAGTTGATATTCTACCCTATATTAGTTAGTTATGTATTGATCAATTTTTTTGGGGTTCGAGGTAATATATATGGTACTTCAGGGAATGATTGCTGATATCAATAGAGTGGTGAAGCTCAGGGGACATAGACTATATAATAGGGCATGTGGGAAGTAAAATTGGATGTAGTTCAGCCTACACATTGGTTAATAAGTGTGTACCAACGATAGATAAATGTTCTTTTATTATTTCATCTACATTTTCTAGTGGATTATAGTATAATATAATTCCCCATTCTATTATATCTTCAAATATATTGAATATGTTGAGTTTCATTGTAGTGTTTTTGATTGATATTCTGATAGTCTATTCACCATTGAGAGTACATTTGACAGACATATGCTTATGGGAGGAGAGTTCTCTCAAGGTCGGGGAGTATCATTTCTAAAGGGATCATTACATCCTTGATATGATTGAATTTGAAATAATTTTGGGTATATACCTGTTGAAAACATATTGATCCCACATAGATTTTTACAATCAGAATGTGAACATAACGTCGCATGTTGGGTGATAATTATGTACATCATGGAGAGTGGGATAACTATTATAGAAATAATATACTAGTTTATCAGTAACTGTGGGAGCTCATATAGCATGTTTCAAGACATTTTTTATATTATGGGGGTATGAATCGTGATGTATTTCTTCTGATATTGGATCAGTTTTATGATGTGTTTCCTTGGAACTTATAAGGGATGTCACATGAGAGAGATTTAGAGTTTAATATTTACCCCATTCCTACAACGGAGCCAGATTCCATTCCACCATACATAATAGAAATAATAGGTCTTCAAGAGGTTAAGACTCAATTGGAAGAGAAGATGGATAATGTTTTTATCTTTCAATTTTTTCACCTTTTTTTCTATTATTTGTTTTCTATGAAGGTTGATGGAACTTTGGAATTATATGTTGATTACCAGAATTATAACTCGATGAAAGTGAATAATCAGTATCTTATTCCATACATCAATGGCCTCTTTAACCAGTTGAGAGGATCTCTTGGTTTTCTGAAGATTTAAATGATATCACAATATTATTTTCTAAGTGTTGTTCCTTCTAATATACCACAACCTTAATTTAGAAGTGGGTCTGTCCTTTTTAAGATTGTTATTATGTCCATCATGTTAATGACGACTCCCACTATGCTTATGGCCATGTTGAACCAAATAATTCACCCATTCATGTATTAGTTTGTTGTTATTTTGTTGAAAAAATCATGGTGTACTCTAGGACTCAGGATGATCATGCCCAACACCATGACATCATCATATATTAAAAAGATTGATTATCTTATATGCACCTTGATATCAAATTTTCCATTGTGGATTGACCAAGTAAATTTCCCATGTAACATCATCTTGGTGGATGGTGTGTCAGTGGACCCAAATATGTGTAAATAGTTTACTTCCTTGGATCTGCCACAAATTTTTTTCAATATCCATAGATTTCATGGGTTAGTGGGACATTATATGAGGATAATCCAAAAGATATATCTCTTGGAAGAATCACATTCAAGAATGACCAAGAAGGGAGTTATGTATGAATGGTCTGAGGAATATGATAATGATTTCTATGAGTTATAGATTCATTTGACTACCACATAAAACATTATCATGCTCAATACTTGTGAGGAGTATACACTATTCTTTAAAGAATCTTGGACCGTTCATAGAATAGTATTGATTCCCTGAGATAGATATCTAGAATATGGGTCATAGTATTTGAGGCTACATTATCAAAACTACCCAACAAATGACCTCGATCTATCTATAGTTATTTATGACATGAAGTGTTGGCGACGGTATCATTTGAGTTATATGTTTAAAATGTACAATAATCAGATGATCTTAAGGTATATAATTTCATAGTTAGATTTGAATGTCTGACTGTAGTGGTGAGATGAGTATATAAAGTCATTCTATTTGGATTTCATATATACACAAGGGTGGGGGAACAATGTTTTAGATGATTCGATAAAGAAAAATTAGACATGGGGAGTCCAGAAATCTAGTTTTGATTGGAAGATGGTGAACAGTCTAGATGAGTTTTATGTTTTGGTTCTGAAGGTCCCTGATTAGATGACCATTGTATTATTATTTGTGGAATCCACTCATTTTATCCAGATATTGGAGAGTTAGCATAATGACTCAAAGAGTTCTTCATTAAAGGAAATCCATGAATGGGGGGAGTCACCTTCAGACTAGACCATAGAGGAGGATGATATCATCTTTGTTAGAAATTCTGGTTTTGTGTCTATGAGTATGCGGAAGGAGATGAATCATGAATTTAATTCCTCAAAGTGGGTGGTTCATATAAGTTTGACCAAAATGTATTGTGACCTACATCAGTATTACTGGTGTCTAGGAATGAAAACTCATGTTAGATGTATTGTGACAAGATGATACAACATTCAATATATGAATGTCAGACATAAATAACTTAATGGTTTATAAAAACATTTTACCATTTCTGAATGGAAAAGGGAATATGTTACTACATACTTTTCGGTGGGTGTCTTGAGAATTACATGGAAGAATGATGTGATTTGGGTGATTGTGGACCGATTGATGAATGCAGAGCATTTCTTGTCTACCAGGGAGACTTTCGCACTAGGTCACTTGAGTAATTGTACATTTGAGATATATTTCGTCTACCCGGGGATCCAATGATTGTTTTTTAGACTGTGACTAATGTTTCACTACGTGGTTCATGAATTTCATTGAAAAGTATATTTGTATTAATGTATGTCTATGTAAGACATTCCATCCAATGATAGATTGGTAGTCTTAAAGTACTATACTATTTTTGGAGGATATGATAGTAGTATATGTTGTATAAATTATTGGGTAGTGGGTGAAGAACATATGATTCATTGAGTTCGAGTATAAAAATAATTATCAGGAAACTATTCATATGGAACCATATGAGAATCTTTATGATAGTCCATGTAGATCATCCCTATGCAACATTGATTCTGGGGAGTTAGAGTTTTTGGGACCGAATCTCATGTAGGAGATGAAATAAAATGTTTAATAAATTTTAAAATTTATGGATATAGCCCAGAGTATAAATAAATCATGCAATAATAGACGACAAATATCCATTGAGTTTATAGTGGATATTCATGTGTTCTTTAGGGTGTAACTAAAATTTGTTCACCATAGAATATGGAGACAGGGAATGTTGGTGTCTAGGTTTGATGGTCCCTTTGAAGTTATATTGGAAGTAAGAATGGTAGGTTACTGATTGGATCATATTCATATGTATAATTTTATACATGATGGAATTTATGTGGAAAGTCATTGTGGGTATCACCCTAGCCAATATCATTCATTCAATGTTGATCGTGTTGAGATCGATATTGATGTGTCCTTTTAAGAGAAAAAGATATGTATTTGGGATCATAGTGAGAAAGTGTTGTGGGGAAATAAAATTCATATTTTTTAAGTATTGTGGAAACATTTATGTTTTCAAGAGGAAATATGGGGTATAAAAGTTGATATTTTACCTCAGTACCCTGATCATTTTACCTCAGAATCATAGAGTTTGTTGGGAGTAAAAATTGGGGATAAGATGTTATGAGGCTGTGAGATAATAAGATCCCAGAAATTAATTGAGTTTTCCCATATTTGTTTAAAAGTACTCAATTAATATTTTAATTATATATTGGGGGTTTTTTGTTTTGGGGTATCATGGGGGAATAATTTTCAATTTTGGAAGAAAATGGGAGATGCATTTTAGTCACAATATTTCCCCATATGAATATCCTAGCCTTCAATAAACTGTAAAACACCCATTATTAATCTCTAATCTCCCCCACATATACTAAAACGCATTCATTCAAACCTTTAATCCTTTTATGGGTTATTGGGATCCTCAAACTCCATTCTTGATGAATCTTTGATCTATTTGATGGATTTGTACATCTTTGACTATTTGAACTATTCCCTAGTGGTATCCTATCTCTCCCATATCCCATTTCACATGAAGACGAATGTTTAATCTTCCATTGGTGATGATTTTAGATCTATGTCTTGATATATCTTAAACTTTTTTATCATGATATAGATATTCTTTCTATATCTAATTTTCTGTTATGAAATTGAATGTTCCATTTCAATATGGGGAATTATCCTTTTGTTGAATTATGCCATCAATCATGAGGTGGGTGGACAATTTATCATTTCCCAAAATCTTAATTTCAATTACATGTAAGTAATTTTGAAATTACTATTTCATGTATGAAAGTTGAATCTCAAAATTATATTAACTATTTAGTTAATTAATTAGTTAATCAGTTATCGAATTGAAGATGTTTTGGGACTGATTGTTTAATGGTATTTTAAATTGACTGATTAATTGGAGGTTCAATTAATTTATTGATAATAATTTAAAGATGGTTGTATCACCCTTAAAATATTAATGGTTTATAATATTAAATGGTGAATTTTTTATATTATTCCTTGTTATTAATGTGAGGAACAGGGATTATTTGATAAATTCAAATTGTGAATCTTGATGTGGACAATTTATAATAATATTAATGATAATTAAAGTTGATAAATTATATATATGAGATATATGATATATATGTACTATTGTGATATATGTTTTTAAGTGTGTGGGATGTAGACTGGTGCTTCAAAATCCCATATGTGATGACATGTGTGAGACATAAACTAATGCTTCAAAATCCAATATGTGATAACTAAATGAGTAGGTTGTGAAATGGGTGCATCAGTATACCATATGTGATAATAATGATTTAATGTATATGGATGGATTATTATAATAATCATGGGGTTAAATAAATTGAATTCTATGCCCAAAAGAGTGTTATTATACTTTTGTTCCTAATAGTCATTAAAGGAACTAAAACTAAATTAATAATGGAATTCCATATTATAATGAATTCTATTTTTCCTAAACAATTTGGTTCAGATTCAGGCATAGACCAATGATTGTATTAATGGTTACAGTGTCATCATAAACATGACATGTTATTGTGCTCAATTATTGAATAATGAAATGTGATAACTATTTTTATAATAATCAATTAATATTCAAACAAAATTCATACACTATTATAGAATGCATACTTATTTAGACATCATAGATGGGTGACCACTTTGTTGTACTCACAGAATACTCAAACTTCCTGAGTGGTACCAGAATAGAAATAATGTTTACATGAATGGAAAAGGGAAATATCAATATATTAGATGTATGAGATAGGTTGGAGTATAGATGGTGGAAGCATACATGATTTTAGGAATCTCTTTTGGAGTTTTTAGTGTGTCATTATTTTTATTTTTTATTTATATGCATGACACACATATAAAAAAACATATATATTATTTTGGTTTGGATACTTTATTATTCTATTGGAAATCCTAAGATACTGGTATTATTCTCATTATGGTTATTATCATTTGATCATTTTTTATTTATTTCGGATATTTTCCTACTTTGATAATGAGGGTATTGTCTTCCAAAATTGTATATTTAATCCTCACTACTAGTCAAAAGCCTCTGGAATACAAGAAGATGAGCCTGAGGTCACATAGATAAATGGAATTGGGAACCAAGATGTGGCACCTAGGTTTGGGCTGTATAGAGAACTACGTTTAGAAAACATTATTGATTCCTATAGGTATTTCTTCATATTATATTTATAAGGATAATTCAATCAATAAAAAAATATCCTAAAAAATTAGTGAAGGATAGATAGAGTGGATTTCGATCAATTAAATCCTTATCAAGAGACTATAAATTGTCATAGCTCTCGAATAGATGTACAAATGAATAATTAATACTAAATTGTGTGTTGGGATTGACAAGATCATTACATGGCACATGACAATGGGACTCACTATTCAACTAGTTTGACACTCCTAGGGGATATGCTTTAGTAATTCATAAACAATTTACAAACCCTGATTAATGATTTTAATATATGAAGACCCTGAATGTATTAAATAAACACAAGTATTCAAGGATTTAAATGATGGTTTCTTCGTTTAGGTATCCATGAAAATTTTATCATGACTATTTAATCCCACTATGATTAATGTTTATCAAAATATTCTATTTGGATTTAGTCAATCATTGGTAATATAAGGAACCATGTAAATACTAAATGAAATAGACAATGAAATTATTTTCCTATAGGGGAATCAAATGGTAAGGGAGCTAGAAAAAAACTCTTATTGATATGATAAAAAAACATTCTAAAGATATGATTCGTTGTAAACATATAAACTGTAAAATGAAGAAGATTCATTTTGATAAGTCTTTCACGAAGAAATTTTCACATTATTTTAGTGGTTATTCTGATCCACTAGTTGTTGATAAGCGGATCGAAACAATAAAAATATATTTTCCGTTCTTTAGTTTATTGATCATAACAAAAATTGGTTTTATTTTATTTTCAAGATATTTAGAATAAATGGTGGACTATTATCCAGAATATGGGGCTATAATATGAAATTCAGTCCATGGAATTGGATAATTTTAATATCATATTTTTCACCAATTAATTTACTTATAATCATTATAAGAAAATAGAGATAAAATTCTAGGAGATAAAATAAAAGCATGATGGTTATGTTGGTACATATAAGGAATATTTTACAAGATATATGATTCATGCTTCTAGTACTATCATATAACCTTAATGTTAGGTTGATGGATTGTTTATTGGTATAAAACTATGTCCCTAAATGTAGTAAGCCATAATGGACATTAGGGACTACAAGGAAACATTTTTTTGTTCAGTTGAGGAGTAAATGGATATAAGAGCTTCCCATAAATGATATGGTTTTGATATGAATATAAATATGGAATTCAAGGGAAACAATGAAAACACTATAAAAATAATATAAAAATTCATATTTTCCATCATTTGTGGAAAGAAATGTGATTCGATTTTCTCAAATGGATTAGTTTTTGCAATATTTTTGTAATAGAAGGTTATCGTGAAGCTGAATATTGATGTAACTTGAATAATTATTCTAATGATTCAAATAGTGATAATGTTCCACAGAATGTACCACCCATACTTTAGTTAATCATGTGAAATGAATTCATGAATTATGAAAATCAATAACCCAAAAAATAGGGCCAAAGTGAATTATAAGCCACTATAACCTCAGAAGACAATAAAAATTGTAACTATAATAAAATAAAAACAAATTATGTGATTCATGATAGTTAGGGAAACATTTTTCACCCCTCCTTATTTGGGAATTTAATCTTCATTTTTGTATAAATGAGCCCTTTCAAAATCATATTTTTCAACCATTGATGAAATATTAAGATATTTTTTCATTGATCATATTCCTCCACATGGATTATAGAATAATTAAATCAACATTGATATTACATCCATAAAATGATGAACTTAGTATTTTAATGGAAATGTTTTTTGAATAACATAACAGATTATTTTATGTAAAATTGTTGACTTATCTTTGGGAATCTAATATTTATCCATGTAATATTAATATAAGATTTATGGATTCTATCATGGGTATATAAGTTTATGGTTGATCATAATTTCAAAGTAATTGATATCCATTTTATGGGGCGATGTGTTTTGATTCTATCAATATTATGTATATTTTAGGAGAAATTTAACTTAATACAACCATGTGTTTTTGTATATTTTTTATTGATAATTTTATTTGAGTAGATTTCCTTTATACTTTACAGACATATCATTAATGATATTAGTAATCATTAGTGTTCAAATTATTGTTTATGTATAGATAATTATGGGTAATAGTTGATCACATTATGATGTCAATACACATTGTTGCATTAAAAAAATATTTCCCCCATGAGAATCGTGCAAGAATATCTAGTATGGATTTTTTTAAGGTTTCATGGAGTACAAAGAAACATTGAATCTGATTTGGATCCAAGTTTTATGTTGTTGATATGGATATGTATTTATTTGGATATGGATATGGTGCTATGTTTCTGCATTGTGTATCCTACTCATATAAATGGTTAATTTGATAAAAAAATTCTAACCATAGAGGATATGATAATATTATGATCTATGGATTTCAAAATTGGTTGAGATCAAATCCTTCCCCTTGGTTACAATTCTTACTAAAATAGATTTTACTCAAGAATTAATCTCAATCATTATGATGATCTTTCTGGAAATTAGGGTTGAACTCCAACGTACATTAACAAGGTTCTAAAATGAATGCTATTGGGAACTAATATTGACAATGAAATAAAAATATGATTATATCCGCTTAGTAAACTGAAAGGACTTCACAAAGTGGATAGAAAAATTTAGGCTGATGATCATTAATGTGATCCAGAATATGATGTTAGTGAGAAGGTGATTCTTTGAATTTCCATGCGTCACAAACAATGTGAAACTAATCCCTAGTTATATTTACCCCCTTTAAATTATTGAACATATTTTGATCATAGTTTATCACTACATATTTCCTCCAAATATCTCTATGTTTCATTATTTGTTATAGATATCTCTCTCAATTAGTTTTATATATGATCCATCACATGTACTTAAATCATATGTCAAACCACTATAGAATGATATTTATTATAAGGATCAATTTTTGATTATTAAATATGAAACAATGAATGTTCATTAAAACAATACAACACACAAGGTTAAATATTTGTTGTGAAACCTGCAGTTTGAGAAGCTACATGGGAACCTAGTGATATAATGAGGTAATTTTATCCCCATTTGTTTGTGAAAAAGTGTGGATTATAGAGGGAAATTTTATTTATGAGGGTGTTTAATGTAACACCCTGAGATTTAATGAAATATTTTTTTTCAAATATAATTAATTTTCCTCATATGCTTTTGTAAAACCTAACACAATATTTCAATAAAACAAAAATTAAAATTAAAATATTATTATTTAATAAAACTTTAATCACCTAGATATTGAAATGGAATGTAAGAAATTGAGTAAAAAATTATATATATATATATATATATATATCTATGTGTGTGTGTTTAAAACGTGTATATAAAATGATTTATTTGTTGACTAATTAATTAACAATGATAATAAAAATGAATTTAAAATAAAGATAATCCTTAAAAAATTTTACCCACAATTGTTTTTTATCAAAATAAACTAAATAAATCACAATAAATGAATTATTTTGATGAAATTTACATATTATATATTTAATAAAAATTATTACATTCATCTTATTTTTATGTTATTAATGATATAAGAATAAATAGAACATTATTATTAAAATAATATTTTTTATACACATCTAGTTTATCATATTTTGTGATCATATTTTAATATTAGTATATGAATGTTTAAAAAAAGAGGAAAAATGATTTTCCATTTTATAGATATATATATATAAATAATTTTATGGTCAGTGTTGCATGATTTTTTGTGAATGGAATAATTTTTATATGAATATTAAAAAAATATTTTTTTTAATTCCATTCCACTTGAAGGATTTATAAGGATACATTTGTATTAAAATTATTTTTGAAGAAAAAATATTTGAATAATATATTTAACAATACAATTTTTCTCATTTTAAGCGATTTCATACTAGTAATTTATATAAGAACTTTTTACATTTTTGAACACTTTCTCTTTGGAAAAACATATTCCTTTCATGTATGAAAGGTTAATTTATTGTTAATTTTTTCACTAATGTAAATGAAATTTATAAAAGGGGACTCCATTTATTGAATATGAATATTTTATATAATATAATAATTCTATTATTTTTTCCCCACAATTAATTGTATAAATTGTAAAAATTATTAATTGTTATTATGGTTAAAACGAGTTTACTGGAGGGTTAACCAAAAATTATAATGTGTAAAATATAATATAAAATTTCCCAACCCACATTTTCTAGATATATTTACACCTTATAACCAATAATTCAAAATTATGGTCAATTTTTAAAACTTTTCCCTTGGGAATAACTTGGGTACACTTTATTGTTTTCAAAAAATCCATGTGTGTCCTCTCCCATACATATAAAAGGCCATGACTTATCATCACCAATTCACACTTCCAAAACCCACTGAGTTAAACAATACCATTCCAAATACCCTCATAAATTCCCTAAACACATCTTATAGTCCTTACTGATATCCAAAATCCAATTATGGAATGATTTATGTTAATCGTAAAGAGGCTGTCAGAATAAGAGTTACTATTTTTTGTTGTGTCACATTGTTTTAATTCTCCATATAACTACATAAATAGTTTATAAATAAGATAAATTTTAAAATAATAACTTTATATATAATTATATTTTATTATGGTAATTTTTTAACATATATCTATATCCAATTTAATCAAATGGGAAATGAAACTCTTAATCGTGTGTGTGGCAGGCTGCTGCATCGTGAGCCAATTTTATTACTTTCCCATCACCATATCGAAAAAATATAAAATGATGGATATAGTGTTTATATAAAAAATATATGATATTATTATACTTCTATTATTTTAATATTACTCATAAATGTTTTCCTTCCAACCCATTGGGAATCAATAACATCACTCATGTGTACAGTGGACAATGACCTCCTGTACTAATGTGATATGTTTTTCTATTACCATTTTACATGGGAGAAAATAAGGATTTATTTAATGAATATATATGATATTTTTAATATAAGTATTCCTATCTATTTAACATATCACATATACCTTATTTAATTTTTATTCTGTAACATGTATCATAACATCGCTAGTGTGTACGGCTGACTACCACCTCACGAAAAGATGTGATTCATTTTTCACTATCGAATTGAATGTAAGGAAATATGAAAAAAGTAAATAAATATATGTTAAATATATGAAATTAAATTTATTTAATAAATTTCATATATTTTATACCGTTATTTCATTTCTTCCATCATGAAATTTGAGATAATGTTTATTTAGACGCACAGCCTATGGTCTCCTTGAATGTTTTATTTCAATTTCTATTACTGACTTTTATGAATCTCTCAAAATACATATGAAATGAATATATATGATATATATGTCTTTTTTAAAATTTCTTATATTAGGTAACAATTATCAGAGTATGAATACTAAAAAAAGTAAAAATATACACCAAAAGAAAGCAGCTATTACCCGAAACATGATTTTGACACAGAATTTTTAACAAATTTTTAATAAAAGGTCAGAAGTAATTCTTTTGTGGTATGATATATATATTTATTGTTACATAATATATGTATAATAAATTCAGTTTTATAATAAATAAGGTTCTAATAAGTATTAAGGAAGTTGAGACCTAAGTTATGTGATCTTGGTCACAATTTTTCATCCTTGGAACATATGTTATATTTTTCTCTTATCTTATTTCATGAGACATGCCTACATCCAATATGAAATGTAATATCATAAATATATTTATTCTCATGATTTTATAAGATCTAATTTATATTATACTTTCTTGTGTCTTAAATTTTAAATTTATCAATGTGGTAATGGTTTCAAGGTACAATCTCATCATTGTTTGGAATATTTATATTCATGATTTTTATGATGAAATATTAGTATATATCGATAATTACGATCATGATTTTTTTTCATGTTGTTATTTATTGATAATAATTTATTTCCATTTTTTTTCGCTATTTCAAGAGGATTTTAAAATAATTATTTTATATAAAATCGAATTTATTTCTCTCTTGAGTGAAAATCCCTTCATCATCCATATCCTATGATTTCTAAAAAGGATTTAAAAAATTTATTAATTATATAATAGGGTTATATAATGAATTTTTTTTAATATATTTATTTTCATTTTAATTTTTCTTAAAAGTATTCTTCATTTTTTTCAAAACATTTTTCCTTTGTATTATACAGATAACGAAAATGAAATCATTGTTTTAAAATGTATGAAATTTCCCACCATCATGAAAATTAAATTTTATAAATATTTATTTATAAGTTTCAATGGTTATTTTCATATAATATCATTTTCAAAATGTTTTTAAAAAATCTATGTGGAATTTGTTCTTTCCTCATCTAATATTTTCAACGAATTATAATGCTCCCATTATAAATTCTCCGACATATTTTAAATGAAATTTTATTTTCCACCAGAACTATTCCAAGTGATTTTACAGTAAAAATATTATCCATATAAGATTAAATACTATAATTTTATTTAATATTCACTTGGTAAATGATATAATGATCACATCATTATCCTTATTTCTAAATGGTTTCTATATAGGATTAGTTATATTTTATGAAAGCTATTCGTTTTCTACAAGTTTTGAGATTGTGAATTTATGAAAAAATTATGAGACATATTTCCCATCAATGGGTTATATTATGAAGGAATATTCAATTAAATCAATTTGTTTTCAAGGTTTACGATGTTTTGATGGTTTTATTATATTTATTCACACCTATGAATGGTTTTCAATATGTGACAACGAATATGTTATAACCGAATATGGTGGTATTATTATAACCAAAGATAGGTGGTACCAATATCCCCTTCAAATTAATTAGGAAATTAATTGGGTAATGATTAATGTTATATGAGCTCATAAGATACATTGGAGGTTATCTCTAGCCAAAAATAGGTTACACGAGAAGTTATCCCAATTTCAATGTTGGTATATGGATGATACCCCCAATCCTAACATGTTTTGAATGTCTAAGTGGGCATCCTTTACCTAATATTTCATATGAATATTTGATTTCAAAAAAATAGACATATTATTCTAATATTATGCTCTAATTATAAATTTTCTTTCATTGAATCATGATCCATGTCTTATAAAATACCATGATTTATTCCATGAAAACCTTTTAATATATGTTATATGAAAGGTTAGAATTACTGTCATGACCCATCCCAGAAGGGCCCATGCCTAGACTACCCCTAGCAATCCTTTTGTAGGCATGGGGCTGCAGACAATCATTGAGTAGAAATATCCGACAAATGGGTTGAATATTTCAAATGTAACTATACACACAAACTGATCGCCAAGATACCAGTACCAAAATATAAAAACATTTTGTAAATAAGGCTTGAAAACAAATACATCCCACATCTAGAGTACAATAATGAAATTACTCAAAAGTAAATAGGTACAAAAAATGTCCACCAAAATAAAAGATTCTACAACCCCAATTCAAACAACTAGAGTAAAATGTACATGGACTATCATCAGATAAATTATTAGGACACACCTCGGTCTATCTGGTCTCACAAGGAACCACCTAGTCCTGGTTGGTCTAGAACTCTATTGAAACTCCAATTGTCTTCACCTAACATGAAATGCGAGGGAAAATACTCTATATAGGTGAATAAATAAATACTCTGTAGAACACCCCGAAACCAAAATGTATTACCAAAAATGAAATTCCACATTTTAAATTCCATGAAACAATACCACCAAGAAATACAACAAAAGAATACCCTAAAAGATAAATGATTAAGGAATACAAAAATGTTGTGTATAGTCATTTCCACATAGATATATGTCTACAAAAAATATATCAAGTTCAATTATATATACTCAATCCAATAAGTCAAGATGTATCAATAAGACACATAGTCTCCATTAGATGTAAAATCTCTAGAAGACACAGACTTTCCAAAAGAAACACAATCTCTAAAAGACACACAATCTCTATAAGACACATAGTATATAGGTCATAGACAACAAAAAAAAATTATCAAAGAACACCAGTTCAATGAGAACTCAAACCTCAAGCAATTAATTCCTATCAAATATACAAAATACCCCACATAGGATATCATGGAATTATCATCTCTCTGTAAGGGTCCTGATGCCACAGATGAGTCATCGAACAGATGCACCATTTTAATGTTATGGCCGATTGAAATTTTAGAAGGATGAATGCCACTGGTTCTATAGACTGACCATGGTAGTCGACCACCAAATTCAATCTCTACAGTCTACCACCCGATTTGACCATCCCCTTGGTTAACTGAACAATAGAAACTCTAGCTTCGATGTCAATCGACCGTTCACCAACAGTCATGACTACGTTGTAGCTCTATCGACAGTGGCTCACATTCAACCAACACAGTCGATTGTGGCCTGGTTCAGACACATTGGGTCCAAAATGACCTGGTCTGTCTCTACAGGGCATAGACCAACTATTCTAGGCCCAACCTGTTTCACCTGGGTATATCCTGATTTGATTGATCCGACCCATCCCACTTGCATGTAGGATATCTTGCCCAGTTAACAGAGTTGTTGATCGTGTCCCATGCATCTGACACTACCGCTGCATCCCAGTGCACATCTATGTTCTGAGGTCACCACCATAACTCATGGATGCCAACCTAATCTATACCAATTTTCACTAAACGTGGCCTCCCACCACATCCCACACAGTATGTTGTTTCATTCAACGTCTTCCGCCATAGGATCCACCTCTATTTGATTTTTCGCCTCATGTGATAGTAGACCCTCACCAATGGTCCCTTCTATAGACCATAGAGCCTCCTCATATGCATGCATTTCTGAAACAAAAACATATATATAAGAATCAGGTTCTGATCATCACAAATCTGACACATTCTTTGGTTTTCCTCCAATTGGGGGTCCAATTGCCCTCAGAGGCTGCTGAAAAATTGAGCTGCAACCATGAGGGTAAAATGGTGAATAACGCCAAGAACGTGGGAGAGAAAAAAACAAATAACACCTAGAGTAATGTTGAATGAACTTTTTTCATGTATTCATGAATCTATTCTAGTTATAATGATGAACAAAAAATAATTTAAATCAATATCATACTAATAAATCCAGCTATTATAAAACATACTATAATGATCAATCAACGGATCAATATGTTTATGGATTTTCCCACATTCTTCCTGAAAATCATAGACATAGAGATCAAAAATAAACCAACACCCAGCATATATTTTGGATTTATAATTGAAGAATAACACTTTCATTTTAATCATTTATGATATACTCCAACTCTATCAGCATGACAATCCATGATCAGAACATCGATCTGTCATTGTTTGCTGTAAAATATCTCCAATGGTTGGTTGAATTTCTAGGGTTTGAGTGGCCAACCCTAAGGATATTCTATAACTATATATTTAACATAGATATAGTCAATGTGTCAATAAAATAATTTATACTTACTTTATTTAATTACAATTACAATGTTTTAATGTTTTTCTATAGAATACCCATAATGACTAATGTTATGTAATGAGTAAGTAAAACACTACATTATGAACTAAAGGAATACATGGAATTTTCAATCCATGTCCCCATTCATGAGTAATATTGATTTTTAAATTTACTAATTATATTTAATTAATTATTTTACGATTATTCCCTTGGTGAAATTTTCATTAGATGACC
This sequence comes from Viscum album, assembly GCA_963277665.1. NCBI lineage: Eukaryota > Viridiplantae > Streptophyta > Magnoliopsida > Santalales > Viscaceae > Viscum > Viscum album. The sequence continues at coordinate 415,306,210 of OY728132.1, forward strand.
CATGACCACCAAAGTTAGATCATGACTAGGGTAAATCCTCTATTCAAAGATCAACAGTTCCCTTGTATTTCAAATTCAGAAACCCAGGTAAAAGAAATTCTATAGTAATGGAAAGTCAGGTGTTTGTGATAAAAAAACATTTTTCAATGAATTATTTCAAGAATAACCAGTCTCAAAATTTCATGGCGTCTCAATTCATGGTCTTGTGATTTTCCCAAATAAATTATGAAAATATTATTCCAAAAATCAAGGTCATTATATTTTCCCCACCTAGGGGATTTACATCCCATAAATCCAAAAACGTGCATGAAAAATAAACGAGGGTACAGGGAATTAATCTGAGTCTCCCACTCCCATGTTCTTTCTTAGAGGTCCTTGTGTTTCTATATGATGTGTACGAGAGGAACCAAATTCCCATGAAGGATCATATCATATAAATCCTTGATCAGCATTGGGGACATACTAAATGTCACACCATCGTCAATTCTCATGTCGCCATAGACAAGGACATGTGATGGGTCATTTACATTCCTCCTCAGCTATGAAACATGGAAGACATAGTGTCACCAATATAATTGTGGAGGTATATCCATGTGGTATTCCCTTTATCTAACTCTTCAAAGTATTAGGAATGTTTTGATTACCCTCAAAGATAACTTGCTGTCCCATCCAAATATATGTAATGCATATTGAGATGATACATGAAGGAACACATGGTGTTCATATTAAATCTAAAATGGCCTCTGCTGCCTATTAATATGAGACTTATGTCATCTCAATTCAGTCTTCAATGACTTCTGGATGATTTGAATATTCGTATGGGTAGCTCGCCTCAACTCTTTCCTGATGAGTGAAAACTCTCCTAGGTCATTCCTGAAATGTGGTTCCCTGTAAGGTCACCTGAATAAGGCCACTAATAGTGCCATAATAATGGTATAGTGATAGTTTATGTTGTATAGAAACATAACTAGTTGATGGTGATCCCATCAAATACATCTTAAATCCAACATTAAAGCCCACAACCTATCCTCTAGAACATGAATGTCCACTCGGTCTGGTCTTCCTTCTAGGGGTGAAACACTATGCTCAATTGTAATTAAGACAAAAATTCTTCCTTAAATCCCTTAAAAACATGTATTTAAACCAATAATCATGATCTAAGACTATCACTAATTGAGCTCCAGGGAGTTGAGCTATCTCATGAATGTAGAGGCATCCAATGATCTCTAAAGAACTCTACTCTTGAGTAGCTATGTAGTGGGTTGACTTGGTGAGTCATTCAATGATCACCCATATGGTATCACGTCCCCTATAATTTTTTTAAACCTATAATAAATTCCATTGATATCCCTTTCCACTTCCATTCTAGCACCTCAAGTGGTTGAGTCAATCTCGTTGTTACCTGGTTCTCGATCTTCACCTACAAAAAAGTAAGGCATCAAGAAACAAACTCTAAAACTCCCTTGTTTATCCATGTCCACCAAAACTGATTTCAAAGGTCCTAGTTCATGTTCACCACATCTAGACGTACGACCAAATGGGATGTATGTAACTTCTTTAAAACATCATCTTTCAATGCCCCTGGTACTACTATACACCCTCTAAATAGAACGATGTACTCCCCAACTTTCGAATATCAAATGCCCTATGGAAATCTAACTATGTATAGTCTCTTAGTATGTATCCACAATATATTACCCATGAATGATTTTATGATTATATGGGATACAACCATTGACTACATTTAAGCTTCTCCATCCCCATCCACAAAGGATTTCTACAATGAGTCTAGCTTCTATAACAACTTTTTCTGAAACAGTGAACTAGATATACGGCTAAGTGCATCTACCACCACATTCCCCATGCTAGGAGTATAGAAAATATCAATGTTAATGTCCTAGAAGAAATATATCTATGACCTATAAATCATGTTCAAATTATACGTATATAATATATACATGAGAATCTTGTATTCAATTTAGAAAATAAACTACTCTCACATCAGGTTGTGTCACCACATATTCCAATAGAAGACAACAATAGTTAACTAAAGTGCATGAGTAATGTAGTTGTACTTTTGTGGTCACAAATTGTGTGAAACATATGAAATCACAACATTAACCTACCTCAGGATGCAACCATACATAGTTCCTGATGCATCTCTAACACTACGTACTCAATACCCTCCTCTAAAAATCTAATGAATGGAGTGTACGTCAATCTATGCCTCAACTACTAAAAACTCTCCAGAAACATCTCTTTCCATGTGAAAGGATGTCCATTTTTGGTTAATCATTTTATATATAGTACCACTCTGGAATATTCTCGTACAAACCTCCAGTAGTACCAACCCAAAACAAGGAAACTTCACACCTCGGTAACAATCTTGGGAGGATCCCAAGAAAGCAATGCATCAATCTCCCAGGGATCCCATGCAACTCCAACATCTTAAATGAAATGTACAAAAAAATTGACCTAATAAATCTAGTACCAACACTTCAAGAGAATACAATAATTCAAGTTCTCTCAGAGTGTGTCCATGACCATCCTCAAGATTCTCATGTGCTCCTCATCAGACACCGAGTACACCGGGATGTCAACAATGAAGACCACCATTAACCGGTCTATGCAAGGCTGAAAGAGCCAGTTCATGGGTTCAAATACCACTACCGGGGTGTTTTTTCCTCCCAAATGGGATCACCAATGACTCATAGTTAATTTTAAAACATTTTAATGACATCTTCAATATATCATCATCCCGTAGTCATACCTTGTGATATCCTGATCTAATGTCAATATTAAGGAACCAACAGAACTCCTTGAACTAATAAAAGGGATCATCAATCATTGGTAGTGGATACATATTGTTTATGGTCATGTGTTTTAGGAGATGAAAGTACACACATGACCTCATGATCCTATCTTCATTCTTGGTAAAAAATATTGGGGATACTTTAGGTGAAACTGTGGATCTTGTGGTTACCTTCTTCAATAAGTACTCCAATTGTACCCTCATCTAATGATGATCTATTGGTGATGTATGATATGTACATGTAGATATAAGTGTTATCATTGGGAATATATCAATGTAGAATTATACATCCCTAAAGGGTGGTAATCCTCAAACTTCTACCAGAAATATGCGTACATACTCTATCACCACTCTAAGAAATTGTGGACTCTTATCAACCACCACACTGAGTGTGAGGATAGCCAGCTGTTGAGTAATTGGATGTTCCCTAATATGTGTAATTCCATCCTACACTGCATTTGTTTCCTTTTCACCAAAAATGTTAAAACTAGTTCCATCATTGTGGGCCAATGACCCTATACACCTTAAATAGTCAATCTCTCCATGAACTGTTGATAACAAGTCCATACCGAGAATGATGTCGTAAGGCCTCAATGCCACTACCAATAGTTCCCAATCACAACAATATCTTCTTTGAGTATGGTCACACTTTCAGCCCCATTGTGTGATCATCGAATCTACTCTTGTATTATCCTCTAAGCATAAGGGTCAAATGAGTGATTCAACCAGAATATTTGAGTCTCTTGCAAGGTTTGTGTAATGAAAAGAATTATTGGAACATATGTCTACAATAACTAATGCTATAGTGAAAAAGACATTGATTATACCTATAATATTCCTTATATCCTTGTGTTCATATGAAAATATCACTTATAGTTGACCATGTTCTTGTCACCTAGCTCACTAATCCTATCGTGGACCACATTACTATGTTGATGGTAATAGCTCTTACCTTCGACCACCTCATGCCACCCTGCCTACTCCCTTTCCACGCCTAACACTCTAAAAACCACCAGGCTCCTACCTTTACCTCTACCTCAGTGGCTAATAGAACATATCCAGATCTATCCTATGATGGGTCAGGAAATCTCATTCTAGATTTTCATGATCATCGAATGAGTAAAAAAGTATATTTGATAGCTGAATCGAGCATCACTAAGAGCCCTACATAGTTGACCATGAGTCTCAGGATCATCTCCAAAACTTCCCAAATCAATTGGTTCCTAGAGGCTACTATTATCTACATGATACTGAGGTCTCAGCAACATGGTGCCTGCCGGTTGCTCCCACTACCAATTCTTGCTCTGCTAGAAATCTATCCACTAGTAGGAATCGTTTAAATAGAACATAATAAGTTCAAAATCTATGAGATATCTTGGTTTTCTTAATATATTGGTGTAATCCTAGATTTAAGGTTCTATCCCTGAGGAACGGATCTCGTACCATATGTATAGAGGGGAATTAAATACTTTTCAACCTCACCTAATACTCAAACACAGTCTGATTTTCCTATTACAAATGAAGAATCTACTGTATGTTCATTGACCACAACATGGATAGAAATAAATCCTTTTTATAGAGGCTGTTGATGTCTACCTAAAGGAGAGTCATATAATCATGGGTCTAGGTCACTAGGCTCCACCATCACCATAGAGCCATGAAAAAGTTTCACGGCAAGGTCATCCATCTGGTTGGATGGTGTCTACACAAGGAGGGTGACACGGGTTACAACATACATCCAATCCTCAGCATCCTGTGGGTATATTTCACCCAAAACCCTAGAGGTTTCTACCTTTGATACTTGGGAAATGCTCCTAGTATGCATGCATCGTCAACTAGTATTTCTTTTATTGGATGCTTCTCTTAAGGTGGTGTTATAGCCAGTAAAACTCCTCGAGGTGTTATCTATTTTATAGGACCCCATATCGATGCCTCTTTAAAATTCAAATCATCCACATGATCATGAAACAGAATAATCACTGGCTATCTACATGGATGCATCCTGTAAAACAAAAATATGAGCCACGTTCAATATATTATATCTAGAGATATGACTCACTAAGGTCAGGGAATACACAAACCATTCTTATATGATGAACCTAACATTATTTCCTTAATAATTTGTGTTTTTATTTACTGTGTTGATATAATATGTTGAGAATCATAGTGTATAGATAAGTCAGCCACTGCACCAACACTAGATTCCATAGCATGAAAGTCAAAATAGAATTCGTAAACTATGTTCTCCCAAACCTACCTCACAAACGCCTCGTGCTAATGTAGAACCTACCTACCTCTAATACGACACTATAATGAACCATCTTAGAGGGGAACGTGTTGTCACTACTTAAAAACCTATATCAAATAGGATAGGGACTAGTTTTTTGCACCAAGAAGGAATATCCAACAAATGACCGGCATTTGCCTCATTACCTATATGAACAGACAAATCATTATGCCAAAAAATTTTGGAACATAATATAAATATGTAAACAATGAATGAAAACCACTACATACCGCAACCAGGGTACAATATTGAATGTACTGGAATATAAACATGGCCAAAACAAGCCAACCAAAAGAAAAGTGTTTGCATCCAAAAACCCCACCTATAACGTAAGAGGTTCTAAGCTTGTCATTGGAAAATCTATCAAGACACACCGTATTTTTTCCAGTCTCAAAAAAAACCTCCTAGTCCTAGTCATCTAATAACTACATTAAAAATTTGATCATCTTCATAAGACATGACGTGTGATGGAAAACCCAGCGTACGGGTGAGTAAAACAATATTATGAAAGAAACCCCAAAAACAAAAATAAACACCCCAATGGAAATACCACAATGAAAATACTAAAAAGGAATATCACCAGGTAATACTAAAATGGAATATCATAATATAAAGCTATAAAGTATATACCTGAAAAGATTACCCTAAAGGATATGTATAGTTAGATCCATAAATATATATCTCTACAACAGATATATCAAGAAAATCAAGATTTACTAAATATAATAAGACAAAAACACTCCAAATGACACATATTCATCATAAGACACACATTCATCATAAGACACATATTCTACATAAGACACAATGTGTCCGTAAGACACACATTCTCTATAAGACAAATTGTCTCCATAAGACACATGTTCACTTGGTCGTAGTCAGCAGAGATTTATTTGATCAATGAATGATCATTATAGTACAAATAACTGCATAAGAAATTAAGTTTTATGACTAGTCCCATAGAAACACACAACGGATATCATGGAGTTACATTTTATTAAAAAGGTTCCCAACACCATCGAATGATTTTCAAAAGGACACACAGTTTGAAAGTTATGCACATTTTAATTTTTAGTAGGGGGAATGCCACTGGGATTGTGGGCCAACCATGTATGTCCACCACTAGGACATGAATCGCTAAAGTAAAATGCACTATAACAGATGGAACTTTCACAACAGTAGACCATCCTTTGGATATTGTGGTTGCGTGGTAGTTCAGTCGACTCAGGCTCATAGTTGAACGCTATGGTCGACTATGGCCTAGTTCGACCACCACTGGTCTGACCCAAACTGGTCCATTTATGTGGGTCTAGACCCAACATCATTGGCCAAAAACATCTCACCTAGTCCCATCATGACCCTACGAGGTCAATCCACCCCCAATGGCCAGTCCTGCTTGCATTCAGGTCATTTGGACTAGTCAACAAAGTCACCACCCATGTGCCTTGCGATAGTTTCTACCACCACATTCCATCGAACAACAACATTCTATTACATCCTCCTCGACACACATGGAAATCTTCCACATCCATGGACTATTGTCACCACGTGCATCCTCTCTATGTGTCCCACATGGCCCATTTTATCCTGTATCGGATCCCACAACAACTGCCACCTATGATCTTTACGCCTCCACTCACCGTATTGCTAGACTGACACACTGGAGTCACACCGATGGTCCCTTAAATAGAAAAATGAACCACATATGATGCTCATATTTATGAATAGAAATAATATCCAGGATGTTTGGATCACAATCTACATATATCTAGCCTCTTTTTTCAATTTCTCTAATTCGAGGTGTTCGACTACAAATAGAGCCTTCTGAAAATTTGAGCCACAACCATGATGGACTAATGGAAATGAACACCAATAAAGAGGAGGGAAAATGCATGAAGAACACCCTAACAAATGGACCTTAGAATTTATTCAGGTTGAATTCAATATTTTATAACTAGAATGAACAATGAAGATGAATTTAAATAAATATACCATTAACCAACCATGTGATTATCAACCATCCCTCAATGATCATTTTGTGGATCAATATGTTCATGGATAGACACACATTCATCATAAGTGATAATAATGGGGTAATCACAACGAAACAACCAACCTACCTATATTTTGGATCAATATATGAAAAAGAATAGTGATATTGTCATTGTTGATGAGATCATCTAACTTAGTTGGCGTAATGATCCACTATCTGAACATTTATTTGTCGTTGTTCAACAAAAAATACCTCAAACTATTGTCTGAATTCCCAATTATTGATCAAAAAAACCGATAGAAATAATCTAAAAATATATTTAAAGGATTAGTAGTCTCAACATCAATAAAATAAATATATTTAAATTATTTAATGATAATTATCTCATTTTTGTTTTTTTCCCACAAATGTCCCGCACCGACTAAGGTTATGGGTGCCTAGGGAAATATCTGCATTAAAAAAACTATGATCATATCCAATATCCAATTCGAGTCCCCATTTATGATTTATATTGAATTTAATTGAAAATAATTTTATTTATGGTTACATCCTTGGTGACTTATTCTTATGATAATTCAGGTCGACCAATGTAAGGTCACGCCTAGGGTAAAGGCACCATTCAGATTTAAATGTTTCCATCATATTTCTAATTTGAAAACACATTTAAAAGATATTACACTTTTTAAGGAAATCCAATCATGAATTATATTAAAACATAACAACTTTATGTTAATTTTTCTGGGATAACTGGGCCTCGAAATCACACGTCGTCTTAGAAACATGCCTTGGAATTTTCACAAATAATTTAAAAAAAATTGGATAATCTAAATCATTACACTTTCAAATAATATTCTCATGTTCTCATTCCAATATGCTCATGTAATCTTGAGATATTTCATTTTTTTTCTAATAATAATCATATGAGATCACCCTTTTTTATTTTCTATTCCCACAGATTTTATGAAATATATTACGTATAAAATGTCTAATAAGTGTGCTAGTTAGAACAAAAATAGTGTGAGATGAAATAGATCACTTACATACCAATTTTTTATATATTCTTTTTTAAACGGATGTATAAAAAACAATTTTTTGTATATATTTATGTTATATAATGAATATTCATTTACAATGAAGTAAAAATTTTTGTGAGAAGTTTTATTCAATAAAAATTTCGTACATTGAATGATTGAGTCCATGCCAGTCATAAATAAAGATATGAAACACTAACATGATGATGGTGAACATATCATAACACGCTCAGTTTATTTCTACATCACACACTAATGCAATGAGTGTCCCATGGATCATATGGACTTGTGCTAAAAGGGAACCTGAAAATCATCTCAATTGGAATAAAAAAATCACAATCTAAAGGAGTGTTAATTCTATGGATCATATGATACCATGAATTATCATTCATCTGTGTTAAATACACAATGAAACCCTTACCATAATGTATACATGGAAGTATAAATGTTCTTTAATAAAGGTGCTACCAATTTCGGGATAAAAAGGTCAAAACATGTTAGCATAAAAAACATGAGTATTTTATTTAAAAACTAAGAAAACCCCCACCCCCTTTTAATATTGAAATCATAATTGAATGTATAAATGAATCATCACCATTCTGTTTTAGAAACACATTTTTGAAACTGTTTCCTATAGAAAAAAAATTAATGGCATTATAAAAATCTTTTGAATAATTATCTCAGAACCACTCAAACAACCTAAAAATACATAATGTGGGACACCAACATGTGTTTGAATGATATCCTACAAATAACCATTTGAAAATCTATTTAGTGATTGTTTACTATTAGCTAGACATGGTTTCATCCCGATATATGGATTGAAATAGAGCCAATTTACTAAAATGTGTCTATTAAAGAATAATAATGTTACAAATAAAATAATACCATAAACTTTTTCACCATATCAGTAATGTAATAGAAAACCAACCTCAAAATATGATCTATATAGTCTTTGATAAATATACTAGTCAAAAAATATCATTCAATAACATCCCTTTATTTTTAAAATCATCAGATTCATAATCAAATCACATTAAACCAAAACCATTGAAATATAATTACAATCACTATACCTATAGGATGAATTTTTTAAAAAAAACCATTGGAAATATTTGATTGAATACTCACTAAAATTCATCAAATAAATTTAAATAAAAATATATACTAAATACACTATAATAAGCGATGAAATTATATTTAATAAATAAAAATCCCAATTTAAATATATAGGGAAATGTACCTTTAGATAAAAACATGTATCAAATATAGTCTAGGCCTTCCAATATAAATATATTAACCATATATAAAAACTAATTTATGTAAGAAAAAAATCTTCTTGTTGAATAATTATTTTTTTTTGGAAAACCAATATTTGATTAGGAAATATGGGAAGAAAAAAAGAAGGGGCTGAGATAGATCATACAATAAGTCTACATGATGGATCTGTATTGAATAAAATAGATTTAGGGAAGAAAAAAGGAGATATTGGTGGATCAATTTAGCAGATCTCCATTTTTTTGGTGTGACTAGACAAAAGGGATCTTGTGGGGAGTTGAAAATTACAAAAACAATTATCATAAGAAGTCTAAAAAATGACCCAATGGTCCATTAATGGATAAATAAGGTGGTCATGTTGTAATTACCATCTCTCGGGGATATGTTATATCGTGACAAAATTTTCCATGAATTAAATTCACTCCCTATAAAGAAACACATAAACCTAATTTTGTTCCTCATATATCAATTCAAATATATTGAGTAATCTATAAGGCTTCATAAAATATATCCACATTTAAGGGGCTTGGTCCCTTTCCAATCCCTAGAACCATGTTTTATACAATGTTTATTGATTCATGGGATGGTTACATTCATCAACATAATTTTTCTATATCTATAATCAACAATATTACACACAATCCCCATAATACAATTCTTTGAAGTGTGAAGTGACCACTCTAAATGTTAGAAAAATAATCTTACACCACACTAGTATGATCCATTGTTTTTCTGAGTTGGAAATTTAAGAATGATTTTGAATTTCTAATTAATTTATGGTTAAACTATTTTATGAAAATTTAGAATAATAATTAATATCTCTGAATTCATAAAAATGTTTTTTTGATGTGTAATGAGGATTGAAATATGGATTTGAGGTTTTGGGAGAATAGTAGGGGTTCAGGGTCTGAAATTGTCATTTTTTGAAAGGATCATCTCAACATTCATAGTTAGATGATGGTTCGGGATAACAAAGTAGCTTTATAATGCCTACCATTTTTATAGGCTCATGGTTTGAGAAATCATTCTTTAACCCATATGAAACTATGTGGGGATCTACAATTTTCTATATATATGATGCATAGTTTGCACACATTTTGGAAAACATTCTTCTACAATATTTCAGTTTGAGTGTGCCTTAGACAGTAGATGAATATGATTGATTCATGTTCTATTAATTCATTACCTTAAACCATGTGAGATGACAGTCAAAGATAGAGTCAACTGCATATTTTGTTCAATATTTGAGATACCGCGAAACAAAATCATGTTGAACTATATATAGGGTAAAATTACAATTTCCTCTTAAATTGTCAATGATTTTAAACCTCTTATAATCCCACAATCTCCCCCAAATTTTCATCCATCCTTCTCCAATACATTGTGGGATATTTCCATTTTTATTTTCATGAATTGGATGTATTTAGGTGAATTATAAACCCTGAGGTAAGGCTTCAAATCTGTTAGCCATGTCAGTGTCGTTTTCGTTTATCCTATAAACATGGTTCCTTTAGTTTTTTATTTTTTTCTAAACTACACATGATCATGATAGAATTGGATTCCAATGTTGGGGTTTTTACTATACCTAAGAATAAGATAACTTGAGATTCTATTTACACTTAACAGTATGTCATTTCATCAATGTATGACACTATGGTGAATTTATAAATCTATTAAGTTTAGATTATACTTTTTGAGTTTATACCCCGATGTTTTTGATTTGGGATTTTTACTAGAATGAGGTTTGAAATTTTTATAGTGTGTAAGTGATCACTTGGTCTCTATTTTAGAGTAATGAGATCTCCTTATATGATTTTGGGCATAATTATTTTTTTATTAAAGTGTTATTTTATACTAAAATGTTGGGATTTAATTGAATGGTTATAATGTTGTTATAATTAATTATTTATGGTGGTTGTTGGTGTGAGATAGGACCCAACATTATTCAGGTGATCTTACACAGGAAGTGGTAGTTATTACTGACCATTGGAATTAAATGGTAAAATTTAACTAATGGTAGGAGTTTCATTGTATTAAAACTATAGTATTTATTCATGTTTGTATAGAATCCACATTCATGGGTTTTCCTCTAAGAATGATTCCACTTATTAATTTTTACCCCAATGAATTTTAAATGAAATTATTTAATTTGATAATTAAATGGATGAATGCTCTGGGTCACAAACAAACCATGTTCATTATCTTCATGTTTCGACAAATCACTGAGGTCAGGGTCCCCTATGGGATGCCTCTACGTAGGATTTTAACTAGAAATTCATATATAGTTTTCATCCATTTTTATACACCTTTTAGGATCCCTTGATGTAATCCATTACATATGATGAGAACTATTGGGTCCCAGGTGGGATGAATCCATTTTTCATGCCATCCTTGAGGATCCTGAGTAGGATTCCTTTCCTGATCACTAACCTGGAAGAATGAATGTATTCCATAGTATTTACCTAACACAAATCATGTATGACATGGGATTGGTTATAAATAGAAGGTGGTGTCAGATTAAGAACAATAGAGAACATAAAATCTCAAAAGGATGTGATGGTAGTGGTATGTTTAAGAATTCATCCATCCTCAATATATTAATTATATCTTACTTTGCTACTATTGATCCAACTACTATTTCCAAGGGTTCTTCCTAGTTTACGAATAATGGACCAGAATCAATGCTGTATATTTCAATGATGACTAGATGTATTTCTTGGGGTAATGATGTTGAGCCCTATTAAAGGATATGGAATTCAAATTATGGAAATGATGAGGTGAATTTATATGTCTAACATCCAATGTATGAAATTATGGAATCATTTGAAGAGTTTGTTGTAGATGTCATTCATGGAATCAAAGTGAATTCCTTGGTCAAGGTCCCTAGAGATTGGCCGTAGTATTTATATGATTTATTTAGCTTTCTATGGATTCACTCCATGGAATTGAATATCATTCCATATTCAATATACCATGTTCCTGGCCTATATAGGTCTATATTTTACATATTTTGTTATGAATTCACCCCATGGAATACAAGATGACTCCTTACTCAATGATCACGGGTCATAGACCATGTTGATATATATCATAATGATTTTTATATGTATTTTATATAATTAATAGATGAAAAAGGCATGTCCAATGGCCCTGGGTCTTATAACTCATAGTTGTGATGCATGATACGTCCGACAAAGGCCATAGTTTATATAGAGACATCATGATATGGTTGTCTGTATGTAATTAAAGGTATATATAAATATGTGAATATATATATATATGAGAGTAATCCTTTTTAAAATACATTATAATTTATCCTGAATTGGGTATGGATGATTGGGATCACAGACTCAAGGTTCAGCTCTGGTTTATTCTATTTACAACATTTTTGTACTATTGTTTCAGTTTTTTTTATGATTTTTATCTTTAGGAATAACTCAAATTTAAAAACACTAATGTTTCCCTACATTCTTATATACTCACAAACTACTCAGGCTGCCATTGCACTCGGGTACTTGAGATGAAAATCACTTGGATGGAGGCACTAGTAGGTTCAAGGTTTCAAAATTATGAAGCCTGATTGAATAGTAATAAAAATGGATGATTAGTATGTGTTATATCAAAATTCTGTTAAGAAATACCTCAAATTTTATTTTAGTTTAATTTATGAACTTCTATATATGTGATCTTCCAAGTGGGTGATCAATGTTATATATATGGCATGGTTGTCCAGGCCTATACTACAATGCATTTTTTATTATAAGATTATCTTTTATCAATTTATTTACATAATCAATAATCATATTATTTCTACTATTGATAATATACTATTATTACATCTATTTTCTTACACTGGTATAAAGGGATTGTATCCCAACTTTGAAAGCCTAGTCCCTTGCTTCTTGTCGCTAGCATCTGTTATACAAGGATGTTTGGTTGAGGCATTGTAAAAAACTACAATGGGGAACTGGATTATCCGAATCTAGATTTGAATGTTATAAATTGGTATCATAGGTGTATCTTTTTTGTTTTATTAATAATTGGTTTTTATTATAATTAGAAACATGAATTTTTCTAATCTAATGATGTTTTCCAGAATAGTTCATCAAAAACACCTATTCCAAAAAAAATCCTTGAATCTAGGGATATGTTATTGATGTTCTAATATATAATGTTAAATTAGTATGTCTGTTTCTCTTGAAAAACACACATCTTATGTGGATGTTACAATTTATTATAATTTTCTTGCTCTTTTCTCATTGGAAATAGACAAATTATTGATTTTGACTCTTGGCTACCATATTAAATAGATGTCTCGTGATTCATATGTGTCATGTTGGGTCTACCTGTTATCGACCTTGTAGTTTGTGATTTTACTGAAAATAGAGTAAAATTGTTTAAATTTTAAGTAACAACCAAAAATTGTCCTTCCTATATATGATCATGGTGGCACGATACACTATTGATATGACATATATTTATTATTTCTTCTAATGGTATTTCAGGTGGATCTATGGAGAGACGTTTGATAGTGATTTTGATGACTTATTTCTAGTAAAAAAGAGGTTTAGTGACCATAATAGGTTGATAAGTCACATGATAACCATGTGTAAGACACCATTTAGGGTTTAGATACTTAGGAAAGTCTATTTAAAATGTCATAAACAACCTATACTATGTTTTCCATCATAGCGTCAAATAAAATTATACATAACACAACCACAATAGTGAGCAACAATTTGGATATTTGAGATGATGTTACCCACATAATGTTTTCAATAGTTGGTCAACATTGATAGTTTATATATTCGTTTAAGCTAATCTACATGGTTTACATTTTACGATTTGAATAGATTCATTAACATTTATAGAGAACTAAAACCTTGAGGGTTTATCACCATAGACAGTTTACACACAAGGGGTAATACCGTATAATGATGGTTGATGGAGATACAATCCTTAGATGGCTAATTGTGAACAAATAAAACCCTCACAAGTTAATGTTTTTTTAATATTTATAGTGTGAGAGTCTACAGGTATGTTAGATACCATATTTTAATATTCATGCAATTATGAAAACCCTTGAGATGTGACCTTGGAGAGGTTCAACCATTGGTTAATTAGATAGGACCTAATGACCCTGATATGAAAAATGATTGGTAAGGAAATTTGGGAGACCTAAATACCATTAATTATGACATTAGATATTTTTTATATATATTTGGTATGATCATGGGAAACGTAGGATAGAGTTCTCTAGATTAAATGGATTCGTTAACTAAAATGATCATGATTTTTTCTCTTATTGAGAATACATCATGGTAGGATATCCAGTTTTATGATATAGTTCTGATGATTCCTTCTATTCATAAGAATATTCCTTGAGATATCAGATATTTTATGTCTATACATAGTGAACAATGATTATAGGGTTTTAACATGGTCAAAATGTGGGTATATGGTCATGACTAGAACAAAAATAGGTTTTAGGAAATCATATAATTAAATGTGTTATAATTTATGTCCCTGATTTTAAATAGGAGTTCCAAAGGAGATCATGACATGTTAATATTGATGTGTCATATCATGTGGTCAAAATGGAATTTTTGATGAATTATCCATTGAATGGTTAGTTGAGTAATCATTATTCGGAAGTAAGAAATTGTACACCCATTATGTTTGATGTTTTTATTAACATTGGATATATGTGGTTATATTTAAATCATAAATTTTCCAACATTTGTTTGTGATTCGGGGTCCAATAGTTTAAAATAAATGACAAAGGACTAGTTTTCCATTGATTTTCAATTAAATGAGGAATATATATCCATGTTAAATGATACATAAATATTAAAACATTTATTGGAAGGTAGTAAATTATTATTGTACAAGGACACACATTTTTGGGATATGTGGTGTTGGGATTAGGATAAAGTATGTACGGCCCATTGGTATGTGAGCATGTCATTAATGAGGACTACATGCTTATCAATTGAATCATTGTGTACTTCTATATAAAGGTGATCATCCCCAATTATCATGAAATCATCCTATGTATGTTAATAAAGTATCATCTATATGACAAGAAAATGGTAAATCTTTTATTGTTTGACGAAAGACCATGTGGATGTGCTCTAAATGATTGTTTTATATGTATTCCAGATTTTTTATAGTAAGTGATTGGCCTTTTAATGGTGGGGATCCTTGTTTTATTTTAGATTTCAACTTGAACCATGAAAACTATTCTATGGAATTTGGAATGAGTAGAGGTGGTGTTCATATTTACACATGTCTTAATAGGTTATATAGAATATCAGTTGTTGTGTATTGGAATGATATGAAAAGGTGGTGGTGAACAAATTACCTTTTCAATAAATAAATTACAACGATGATCCTAAAGTTGGAAGTTTAATGTTAGTAATTAAATTCATATTGTACAGAACATATAGGTGTAGTGAAAGCCATAACATGTATTTTCATGGAAGATATTTCACAACTGGTTTGATATTGTTAGATTATAGTTAGACCATTTGATCTAATTAAGCATCAAGGGTAGTTTCCTCATTTGAGAATAGTTCTTTATGCGAAAATTATGTCATGGGAATCATTAGAATGTTAGGGTTAATCTTTGTTATGTATTTCCAATTGGGGAGGTAATGGCGTCCATAATTGGATATTTAAAGTAAATACCAATTGATGTGATCACTATTGGTTTCTTATTACATGATATAATGATATTATCATGTCTCGAGTAAGATGGGTAGCTAAGCAGACACATGATTTTGTAGTTACTTTGATGAGAATTGGATTTTTTTGTCATGTAATATTTTCTAGAAGAAGTTCTTAGGGGCATATTGCTCGTTCTGAAATTAAATTAAACCTTCATAACATTATTAATGAACCAATTAATTTGGTTAGTTCATTTTGGAGTCCAATTAAGATTATTGATGTTTATGTTATTTAAGGTGGGGAGGTTATAAGATCTGATGTTGTTCTGAGTTCTAATTTTTTAAAGGATAATAAATTTTCAATTATTAGACCTGTCCAATATTGATAAGAGATATGGAATTAAAATTCAATATTTGGAATTGCTCAAAATGGTGTTTTTTATTTGGAATGAGGCATGTAAGACATCATAAAGGTTTTGGGTTCATCTTAGGGGTTTTTGTAATAAAACTTATTTTTGGAAAGTTATGGTGCATGGAGCACGATTGGTGCATCGTTAGTACTGACCACGTGAGATATTTTATATATGATCATAGTTTGAGAGACAATGTGACATGCTAGAGGAAACTATATGGGGGTATCTATTTGTCTTCACAAATGAAACACATTTGTCACACAATTTTTCTAAATGTTTGCTACAACCATGTGAGGTGGTGTGTTCCTAAAATAGTAGATGCACACACTTCTTGTCTGGATTTATGAATAGCCCATTATAACCATATGACAAAAGGGGATAAGATATTTCCAATTACATGATTGGAACATTTTTTGAAAAACCATATGTCTTAATAGGGTTCTCATTAAATAGGTGGAAAATAGAACTTTCTTTACCCAAAATATAAATTTTTAACAAAATTTTATTCCCCTTTTCATCCCCTTGCATGAAACCCTTCTTATCCCTTCCTCCATTGGATTTTTCAATCTTTATTTTTTACGTAATCATAAGTCGTCAGATTCATTTGAAACATTGAGGTATGAATTATAATCGGTTATCTTCAATTGAGTTATTTTCATTAATCCTCTATACTAGGTTCATCTAGTTATAGATTTTAGTTCATATTCCATACGTTTATGTTTAAATATGATAATAAAGTTTTCTTTTTCACTCTTATTAGGGTTAGGATAATCAGATAGGTTATTTTTACTTTTTCCTAGTTGTTTCATCAACGTATGTCTCTATAGTGAATTAATAAAGAGTTAAATCATAAATGAAAATTATTTAATTATTGTTTCAATTTAATTTCAAAGGGATTATTCTGGGATTGATGTTGGGGTTTATAGAGGAGTTATAGAGTTCTTGGCCACTATTCAAATGTGAAGGGATTATCCTCAATTATTTTCGGTGATATAATTTTTTCTCAATATTTAGTTGATTAATGTTTTTTTTAAATTATTAATTATAATGTTTTCATAATTAATTGTTTAGTATTGTTTTTTCTGTGATACTAATCCAAAAAATACATGGTTGATTATTGTTGGGCCATGGTACCTGTTATCAGCCTTTGAAAAATAAATTGTTAAATCTTAATTATGGTAGGTGGTTTATCATATCAACTCTATTAATTTATCCATTTTTATATATTATATTCATTCTTGGGATTCCCTATGATGAAGACACCACTTTCTTATTTTTACCTCAATGAAGTTTTAAATTAAGTTTTTTAATTTTGGAATTAATTAGATGAATGGAATGGGTAACTAAAAATCCATGTGATTTAACATTGTGCTCTAAATAGACACTATTTTCAATGGTATCCTACGGGATGCCTATACATATGATCTAACCTATTGGATATCGTGTAGGATAACATATTTTGTTACTCCTAGTGTATGAAAATAAGAATTCAAATATTGAAAATTTGACTTAGAGGATCACAAGAGGAGTGCCACTATTTTCATAAAAATCTAAAGGATCTAGAGTTGGATGCCTTTCATGGGCACCAACATAGGAAGACTAGTGGGTGAAATAATGTTTATTCAACCCGAATTTAGTAAAATGTGGTATTTGGTAACAATTTTAGATATTTTCACCATATAACCCGTACTAAACATGAAATCATAAGAGGTAATAAATGTAGTGGTGGGTTTAGTCATTAGTCCAACATTACTCTATTAGTTATTCCTTATTTAGTCAGTTTTATGTAGGAATGATTTATAAAGGTTCTTCATGGTTTGTGGTTGATGGGCTTGATGTGATATGATGTATTTTAGCGATGTCAAATATACAACATAGGATCCAATTTCGGATCCCTGTTTATGGATATGGAAATCACATCATGTACCTGATGAGGGGATTTATAACATGACACTATCAATGGTTGAATGTATGGAACCATTTAATAATTTTTCTATGGATTCAATAAATGAGTTTTAAATGGATGTTCTCGGTAGACTTGAAGAAGGTGTTTTGGTTAGTGGACCTACATACTTGGTTATGTAGGTTTCTATTATAATCATATTTATATGGATACACCCAATGGACTCAAAGAGAATTCCTTAGTCAATTTCTAAAGATCCTATGCCATATTGTTTTATATCATAATGATTTTTCTAAGGATGAAATCCATGGATGATAAAATATTTCCATAGAATGTTGACCTTAGTCATGGTCCTCATAGGTATGATATTTTATACATCAATAATTAGATATATTTGATGTGGTTCCATCATTATTAGATTTTCTATTCATACATGGATTCCATTATTACAGTTATTGGATGATATTAATAGTGATTATAAGGCTAGGAAATGTATCCCCCTTATGAGTTAGCATTATTATAGATCTTTCTAATCCGGTCCAAAGTAAGTATTTTTCGAAGGGATTACAAACCTAAGGATTGAATGTGGTATGATTTAATTTATGTTACATTTCACATTACCCATATATATAATATATATATATATATTCATATATATATATATGAGATGAAACCTTGTCCAGATACATTCCAGATTAGGTTGAATAATGTATAGTCGATCAGGATCACAAACCCAAGGATCAAAATGGTGTGTTTTTTTCTATTTTGGTTGTATTATTATTTTAGTTTCATTGTTATTTTTATCCTAATTAGTGTCTCACATTTACATTCACATCATATTATTTTATATTTATGGGAAAATGTTGGGTGTTCCAAACATTGTTTTTCACTCACATCCTTATCATTCCACCATTGCAAGAGGGTATCTCAGAAAAAATTCTCTTTGTTCTAGGAAAATTGGGGGCTACATCCCATGAAAAATAAGGTATGATGGATCAGATATAAACCTAGAGTTTTTAGGGTGTTTTCTACCTCATGTTTTTGTATGAGATCCCATTAAATTTATTTCATTCTTCATTATGTATTCATGTATATGTGATTGTCCTAATGGGTGATAAATGTTGGATGATTGACACAATTTATTGTCACCATTATGAATTCTTTTTATTTCTATAGCATTATCCAATTTTAGTTTATTTATAACTTCTTCAATTTATTTAATAATTTTATGGATGATGTCTTGTTATTTATGTTGATTTTTTGATCTTGTATGAGTTCATATCCTCATTACCACATCCTAGGACCATAAATATAGTTTTTAGCCACTAGTGTAAGGGGAGGAAAACCCGAGTCCTTGAAGAGAAACATCTTAGGGAATATGATTAGTAATGTTAGGGTTTGGATGTTATAATACCTCATGTTTGGCAATGTTTTTCTTCATATAGAAAATTTTTCTCTGCTAACAAATGATGATTCAATTTGTGTGTTTTTACACTAAACAACCATCTTCCAAATAATCCATATTATAACAAAATCAATTATTCCTCAATATAAATATAAAACGCAAAATGATCTAACCACTAAATTATGGGATCCCTTCTCTTTATACTCTAATACTAAAATCCATTGTTCGTTGGTTTTTCTATTCTTCTAATGGTACTGATGGACACTTATTGATAAGATATTCTTCATTATTTATGGACACTTCCAAAAATGAAATAGGAAACCTTCAATGCACCATAATAATATTGGAACATTTATTTGATGTAATAATTATACACTCAGAAACCCCATGCTGTTAGTATTAATGAATTCCACAAACATATATGTCATCATAATCTCCTATAATGGTAGACCAAAAAATATTCATCTCTGAACCAATCTCATTATTCACTATAGTTCTACACTTTTGAATACTACACACATTATATTTTAATTTACATTAAAAAACATTTTTTCATATTTTTTATTCAATAAATGTAAAAATATACTATTGTCATTTATGGGAATTTATGTGTGCCGAACTGAAAACATTATTATACAACATGACCTAAATTCAAGTAAGTGTTGTTCTTCTATATTTCCATAAATGAACTATCATTTCAAGTTAAATGAATGACAATTTTAATTGGTCAACCAGCATTAACATCAAAATTGGTGTCATAATATTTTTCTATGAACATTGATCCCCTTCTCTATCATATACCTTGAAAAATACTTCCATTATTGTGAAACCATGATAGAAATAAATATGGAAATTTTCTCGATGAATTTTTTGTCATATTATATATTATTTGCTTCTCCATTAAATTAGTTGTGACCATTGATCCCATTTAATGTTTTAATTCACAACCGGTAAACAAAAAAAGCAAATATATTCATATATATAGAAAGGAATTATTGTCTCTATAAACATTGGAATATATATCATATTTCAAAAAAATAAAAAAATTAATTTTTTTGTGTATTACACTTTCCAACAATATGTAAGAGTTCATTATAAATATGTAATTTTCTAAAGTGTAGGAAATATAATTAATCTGGATCTTTTATATTGATGTTTAATACAATGATTCTGTTTAGTTTATCTTTGTGGGCTCAATAGAGTCATCCAAACTTAGCTTAAAATATTTCCAATACATTCATTGACTATGTGAGTTAAATTCATTTTAGTTACCTTTTATTGTTTCCTATAATAATTATTTACATGCTCTATATTGATACAAAATTAGTAGGTCTGATATGATCACTTTGTAAACTAATTCATTTTTAATTTATTTTTATAAGGCCCTCTATAATTATCTTAATGTATATATCTACATAATCCAACAATATGTTGAGAAGAACATGATAATATTTGAAAATTTCATATTAGTATATACAAATTTAGGATTTAATATCATATAACACATACAATTATTTATGTTTTCTCTAATGTTCTATTACTGTATTTTACAATAGGTTCCCAACCATTAATTAATAAAAATTGAAAATTAAGAAAACATATATCCTCAAATAGTTCAATTACAAATGGTGTTAACTTACCATTAATGGGTTTGAATTCATTAACAGGATCAACGAAAATATTTTCTTTAATCATCAATATATTTAATAACAACTATATCTATAAGAAATTATTCAACATGGATGGATTTTCATACATTTTCATGACATTATTCATCAAAACATCTATCAGTGTTAATTATCTAATAATGTATGATAATTAATTTACACTATATAATACATGAATCTCAAAATATATATATAACAATGAATAAAACATGTTGTTTATTTCTATTTTTAACACATATAAGGGTAATGTTTATATTTTTTCAAAATGACTGTTCTGAATCATCATCTAGATATAACTAATGTCAGATCCCTTAAATTGATTGATATTAATAGTTCATTACCAAAAAGTGATCGTTATCATTTTGAAATAAAAATGATATATGAATATAAATATATAAAACAAATATTTAATCAAATCAAATTAAAATTAGTGACATAAAATTAAATAATAATACTAAATTGAAAAAAATAATATATGAAGAAAATTATTATTTTTATGATTTTTATTTTTTGAAAAAATTTATTATGTGCACCGAGATTCTGTATCATTTCACTATTTTAGTTACCACAATTCATGACTGACTGAAAATTATTTTTTATTTTCTTATCAAATCACTTTGTAAGGAAAGTTAGAAACCGTAGTTTCTAGCATAACAACCAAATAAAATACTGAAATTTACCAATCACATAAATATTATACATCTCCCCATCACTTTCATCGTGTATGGGTCTGCCACCAAGACATGAGCACCCAGATTGTCCCATGAAAAGATGCACAGGCACAATCTCAATGGCCAGGCCATACCCTTAAGAGTCCAAGTGTCATACCGAAGTGGGGAACTCGTGCTCTAATCCTCATCTGATGTAGAACCATGAAAATGATGGGAACATAACCCCAAATTCACCTTTTAACCCACTGCCTGAAGATATGTCATAATAATCAAACACTCAATCAAAATGAAAGACCAAAGATTAGTCCGAAAATGAGAGAATAGAGTCATTGAAATAAAATTTCAACCTTCTAGAGTTCATATCCCTAAACAGCTTCCATGAAATATCTGTTTCCTGAATATGTGGCACTACCGTTAACAGGACTTCTAAAGCATAATATAGTTTATCCCATACCAGTATGTATTCCTCGAGCTTTAACAACCCCTGGTTGAATCCCAAAACCAGAATCGAGTCATGTTTGTAAACCAAATAGTATTGCTCCTCCTTATGATTGATATCAATATTTTGGACCATCATCATGGATGAATCATCTTCAGACCAATTGAGATACACCACCGGGTCTTTGACCTCATCAACTGAACTCAGAATTAAACCCCATGATCTTGGTTGATCAGGGTGTTCTGGATTACATACAGCCTCATAGGCCACCATATCATCCACTATCTTTTTTGCAGACCATGTCCTCACAGGAGGTGGAAAAGAGGAGTTGTCCATCATGCCCTTCCTCCTTTTGTTGCTCCAACCCCTCAGTCTTGTTTCACCAGTAGAGATACTCTTACTGTCTCTCATGGAAAGATCCACTCATTACCCATTTTCACATTTTGATTCTTCATGGTTATTTTTCAACCCTTCCATAGTGAGGTCATCAAATTTTTTTCCCACCTGTATGGAGTACTGGACCCCCTGACCACTTCCTCACAGGAGGAAACACCATCATGCTCGACCCCAAGAGAAACCACATTGTTTGAAGGAACCAACTTCATATTCAGCCCCTACCTTCCCAACCTTAGGTCATACTATTAGGAACCCTCCACTCCCGCTATAATCTACCCCATAAAAACCCCCTGCTACTCTGGATCCTACGAAAACCCAGACACCCTTGGCCCTTCATGAGTTGTAGTCAGTTGAACCTCCCTACCAGCAACCTTGAATGGAGAACTACTACTAAAGGATGACCCGACCAGATCCTGCCTATGCCTCTGAAACACAATCTCCACCGTCGGATTCAACTGGTTATTCGAGACTTCCTTCACCAGAGAACAAACTCGGGGAGCCCACTCAGGTAAAAACTCCCTTGACCAATCGCACACCCTGGGAGGGATGGCTGACCCTCCTTGTTGATCTACCAACCCAGAAGATTTCATAATACCCTCACTCTGAATTTCAGCTTCTCTCCAACTGGTATAACTTGGATTCATAGCATTCCTCTTAGACTTCCTACGAAAGGCCTCCTTCAAGTGACGCAGTCACTTGCATTCAGTGTAATAATCAGAACAAGATTCAAAACCCGCACATTGTTTGTAGTGGTATTCATCACCCACCGTGATCCACACATACTCAAAAGGGACCCATGACACATCCATTTCGACACAAATTCTAGGATTCATGGGATGAAAAATTTCCTCTGTGCGACTATCCAAACACATATATCTACGTAAAAATTTCCTAATATACGTAGAATAGACGGATTTTGAAATGGTAGAGGGTGGTTGGGGAAACATACCCAGATTTCCATCGAAGGAGGATCACGATTCATATGCAAGTCGAAGGTCCACCAGAGAAGATGAAATCAGAAACCATTGAAGCTTTTTGGATTGCTTGACCTGGCATTGATGAGACTGACCTTTGAGGTGAAGAAGACCATAATTTGGTGGCTATCCATAAGACCCACCGTGTCCCTCTCTTGAAGAACCCATGAATCGAAAATGTTCATATCATGTGAGTCTACTGAGAGCTATCAGTAAATGAATCTTGCAATAAAAGTGTGTTTCAGGTGGTCTGAACACTCTGAAAAGTTTGATGTCAATAGAGAAAGGTTGGGGAAACCATCGAGTAAATCTGCAACTTTCAGGCCGAGCGGGATCAGAGGAAAAGTCGGGACCGACTCAGGGTTTGAGAACGGAATGAAATGAGAGGAGGCATCTCTCCCAGATGGCAAAGTTCTCTCCCCCATTTGTGAGGGAGGTACTGGGGTAGGCGCCGCCACCGTCGCGAAGAGAGAGCCACTAGGGTTTCCGTCACGAAGAGAGAGCCACCCTCAATTTACCACAATTCACGGATATAACACTTCCAGATATCATAGATTAAATATAGGTTCATAAAGTAACATGAATCTATAATATGTTATATTATTATTGTGTTAGATCCAAATGTTTTCCCCATTTCTATTATAACCATGTCATTAAAGTCAATACCGCTACTATACATGTGCTGTAAGATTCCAGGCTACAATACTCATTGTTTGGGTCATTGGACAAGAAGAGATTATACACTAGTGTTTATTATCAGTTTCCTATACCATTCATCATTTCATCCAAGGGATATGACTACAAAATTAATACAAAATAATTAAAATATATTTAAACATTCTTCTAATTAATAATAATTTTTTAGGAATTAATTAGCTACATTCAACTAAATTACCCCTCTATGATAAATCAGAAAATCAAGAATTCCAATTATAATTTTATCTTAAAATTTGTTATATAAACATTGGTTATTATTATTATATAATTTTTATTAAATAAAATGGTTTTAAATTAAATTTTAATAATGTATGGTATTATAGTGAACATCAAATAGTATCTGTTGAAGCATGAGTAAAATGAATAATCTTAAATAAATTTAATTCTAATAGAATTAATTTTGGGAATAAGTTTATATGTTTTTCAAATCGATTTAATATGAATATGGGGTTTTACCAAAATTTAATTTTGTAATTTTATTTTTTCAATATATATTTTATATAACTTCTCAAAATATTTATATCTTGATATTTTCATAATTTATTATTCAGAGTAATTTTATAAATTATTTTATTCCAGGGTAACCTAATTTACACAAAACATAGTAGCATATAATTATAAAAACAAATATTTTTTCAGTATTATCGAAGATATATATTGAATTAAACAATTTCAAATGAAATATTATAATATTTTATGAAATTTTATTTTCTAAAATAATCTTTTACAAGGAACTAGAAAATGTACTATTTTTATTAAAATTGTCTTCAATGTCGCCTTGATTTTTGTTAATTATATTGATGATATTGTCATTATATTATCTTATAAACCATTAGACACATGATTTTCATGTATATTGAAATTTAATTTATGTTGATTGTTATGGTTGAGTTAAATTTCAATTTTCATAATCAATTACAAAAAATAGAATGATACATTTTAACTCAATAAAAATTTATTATATATTTTTTCAGTACTATTTTCATAAAAACCAACATTATTAATTGTTCTTTCAAAAATGTTATGACATGTTGTAGCTGGAAAACTAGTTGATTAAAAGGTAATTGGAGGAAAAAGGTATAATTTTATTATTCTTGGTCAATGATAACATGATATTATGATGTTAATATATATTTTTTCATCATTCGTAAAAAACAAAAATAAACCACATTAAAAACATATAAAATAAATTTGGTTATATATAAAATGAAAATTTCAAATTAATTTATTATATCCATATTAATTATATGTAAAATGTAAAAAATATTATGATAATGATATAAATGAATGTATAATGAATATAAAAAACAGTATTTATCACATTATATTCTTAATAGTTCTTTACAACATGGTGTTGTAATGAGTAAAACTCCATATCAATCTCCCATACTAATAAATAATATGTGTTTATTAGAAATTATTGTTTATAGTTTTTTCATATGATTTAAAAACTATCCCGGTTTGGTTTTTTCTATAAAATTATTATAATTATATATCATAATATCTAAGAAATGGTCCATGTTGAGTCCATATAAATATTTGACATCACTTACTCCCTGATCACACATGAAATTGATATATCACACATTTGTGTGTGGGAAGGAAATACATGGATATTTATTTATTTTCTAAACCATTAATAATAGATAATTAATAAAATGTTTTAAATAACAAAATTACATATTTAGATAATTGAATAATATAATAAAACTCTTTGATAAAAGGGGAATACTCATATTCAGATGGCATATATATACTCTAAATATCACACTCTTGGTATACCATGGATGGGTTTTACATTACTACTTTTGAATAAGATACAGTGGATCATATCCCAAAAGACTAAATAGTTTACTAGTATTGTTAAACAAGATACATAATTCAATCTCACATTACATTAGAAAACATGAAGAAAAAAATAATGAGATTGATAATTATTTATCCTTAAACTCATTAAAAAATACATTATTCATATCTTAAGGAAAGGAAACAAAATAAGGGCGGGATAATATACTAAATAAGGGTTACAACCATAAGAAAATTTCATGAATTAATATGGAATAGTCAATATTCCATGTTAAAAAATGATGAACGCATTCCATTTATTAGTAACATTAGAAAAAAGATTAACATAGAAGGAAGACATGATGTTCAATTAAATCTATATAAATAATTATACATTATTGAAGCTAATTCATTGATAATATCATCATACAAATGTCATGTATATAAAAAGTTAAATTCCCAATGAAAAAAATTCTAATATTGGATGTGATGGTATCCAAAATCATGATATCTATACCATGATGCACTTAGAGCTTTATAGATTAATCATTCTATAGGTATACACTATAAACCCATTTAATGATATCTTATAGTTTTTTATCATGAAACTATCAATGTATTGAGTCCTTATATAATTTTGTGATCCACTCTTCATTTCATATCTAATTCATTACGCAAATATAAAATTATTGATTTCATTTGTGAACAATAAGACTAGTTGAAAATTAAGGATATTATATAAAAAATACAGATCATCATTAATTTCCTTGTGAATCAAATAACATTCAATGTAAAACATCATATATAGAAATTATCAATAGTTTATGAAATAATCATATCCATCATAAATAATATAGATATTTATGGGTTATGTAATGTCAAATTATCAAAATAAATTTAATTTATCATGGTAATCTAATAACTAAAAAATTAATAAAGAAAGTTTCTTTCAACAGTGTCCCTAATCAAATTGGATATAAATAATCCAAGGAATTATTCATGTAAGGAATATTGTAATAATATAAAGTAATCATTAATTTATTTATTGGGATTGACATTGATAAATTATTCTTATGTCATATAAGATAGAAAAAACATTCCATCCACACATTCTTAAAAATGAAAGAAGATCCTCATTTAAAAAGATAGAATAATATCTTATTTAAAACTTATCATAAAAACCGAAAAAAGTGTAAAAATGTATTTAATAACCATTGTGTAATATTTTTTGCATTCATTAAACCATTTGAATGAAAATATTTATATGAAATAAAAATAATATTTTCCCAAAATGAGAACGAAAATTTTATTTTCCTAAAAATATTTTCATATTGATTTTAAGTATATAATAGATGATGAGGGTAATATTAATTCAAAATTTAATAAATAAAAATATTATAATAAAATTAAATTGTTTTATTAAATAACGATCAATGAACATCATTATTTGTAAAATTAGTCATAAAATATTGATTAAATTGAGATTGACAAAATAATCCCTTAGTGCATTGGGTAATTTAGATTCATAAACATCTTTACTGAAATATATTAAAATGAAAAATTAACTACTCATATTATAACAAGATTCATGACGTGACATTAAAATGTAAGGTATACACACCACATGAAAGTAAATTATTATATAATACAATATATGTCTCAATTGAGTGGAATTTAAGATGAAATATCATAAAATTATCCAACCTTTGAAGTGATTACTAATTAAAGAATTAATTTTTTATGTCCAATTTAAAAGAAAATAAATAAATTTTAAATTAGATATAAAATAATAAA
The DNA here is from genome assembly GCA_963277665.1 of Viscum album. Lineage (NCBI taxonomy): Eukaryota > Viridiplantae > Streptophyta > Magnoliopsida > Santalales > Viscaceae > Viscum > Viscum album. Next base: position 415,334,443 of record OY728132.1, read on the forward strand.
AATTAATTACACCCAAAATATAATAATATCAAAGAAAAAAAATTAAAATAACCTAATGAAATAAAATTATGTTATAAAAATTTATTACTATATGGTAACATAAATGTAAAATCCCATGAGATGAAATAATTCAAATCTGGATCTAAAAAAACCATTTAGTACGATGGATCCAAGATATTACCTGCAAAAACCCAATATTTCATAGTAAATTTTATCATTAAAGTAATTTAATATATTATATTCCACACAATGCCAACATGTCTTATATTATATGCAAGATTGTGTTTTTTCAAAACAACACGTTAGTATTATAATTATTAAAACAATATATTTATTTATTAATTAAATATTGTGAAAGGTATTGTAAAAAATCAATTTTGAATTTTATATATAATTTTTTCCTATAAATAAAAATTATTTATAATGAAATTTATATGTTTTGTTAAAATAGTTATATATTTTGAAAACTATTTTCTTAAAATAACTAAATTTATGTCCTTTCGTGGAGAATAATAAAATTAATTTTAGACACTCTGATGAATTTAATTTGATAAAATAGTCTTTATTTTTGAATTTTTAATATAAAAATTATCTTTGGCGGAATTTTTTGAATTTTATCAAAACATTCAATTTTTGATGAATATTGAAAAATACTACCCAGTACATAAAAACTGAATTTTTTATTTAAATAATTTTTTATTAATTTAAATTTAATCTAAATTAAAAATAGATACGTAATACCTATATCCTTCTAATTTATTTCATTAGAGTTTTTATATAATAATATTAGATATATAAAATTTTATTTATCTTTTTAAGGTCATTTACCCACCTTCAAGGAACATTTGCACATTTTCATAAAATGTAATTTTAATTCATCAGTGAATTGAATTTCAAAAATTTGATAGACACTTTTAACATTAGTATGTAAAATTTTGTTCAATAGGATGAAAATAATTTGGGTAAATAATAAGTTATCATTTTTGTTTACCACGTTTAAAATTCAATTGCGTAATTGAACGTAAACATAATTTTATAATAATATAAAATTACAACAACATATGTCTTAATTATTTTGTATATGTTTTTTCAGACCAAAATCAACCATAGTAAAAAATATGATTCTTTATCATTCACTTGGGTTAGATTAAGAAATTTATTATATTTTATTTCAAGAAAAGTTGAAAGTGTATAATTCAAATTTTATTAACTAATCCATTTTTAATATAGAGTTATACATAAGATAAATTTGACCATAAATATTCATTACAAATATAAAAATATTTACTAAATACTGATAATTTAATTATAATTTTTAGATATTTTATAATTGAAAATATTTATGACATAATGATGATACAGTAATTACCTTATTAATTAACCGTTATTATAATTGTTTTTATAAATATCAAATTATTTGTAAATTGGAACATTTTATTCCATCTATGAATTCTCTATGAGAATATGACATGTGAGGGTAAATTCCATGTATTTTTTCGAAGTAATTATGTTGTGATGACTTCAACAAAAAAATACTAAATAGTGTCAAAATTGACATAAATATGTATTCAAAACCAAAATACTGTTTTATTAAATGATATAATATTCCTTAAAATATAATATTAGACCAAAGGAATTCTATAAATATATATATTTCATTACTTAACCACTTAGGTTCGCATGGAATTTTATAGTATGTTTATTAACAATGTAATATAAAAATACAAGAAGACATGGTAAATGTTAAACTATTTAACTAAGTGTTAAATAAAAAATATAAGATTAATATGGTGAACTAAACTTGCCTAAAACATATTGGTTGAGATTATTTCTACCGATACCAATATTATACTACAAATAAATCCATTTTAGCTATTATATTCTAAAAATGATTTTATAATAAATTAATATTTCATGATTTTCCTAGAGTGCCCCTCACCTCTCTTATAGATGCCCACTTCCCATTCTATCACATTCACAACTCCATAACAATTAGGAATGACCAAAACCTGATCAAATCTCATCCCAAAATCAAAAAATTCAACATACTGGACATTAAATGAACAAAAAATCCAACCTAAGGATCCATTATTTTAAATCATAAGGAAACACCCTAAGAAGTGGTAATTATTTTATCACCTCTTTCAAATTATGTTTCTTCTTATGCTTCCTATTTTTTTTATTGTTTCCATAATAAAATAATAACTCTGGTACCATATACATTCTGGGATGTTATTATAAATAGGGTAAACCATATTCATTATTCTATTCATCCTATGAATTAAAATGTCACCATATGTGCATATGTACGACTTACCGTCTCCACGTTGTGGTGAAGTTTTTATTCAATACTACATTATAAGGATGGGTATAATAATAAGTATAGTTAATGTAAATAATTAATATAACATGGAAATTATTCTTTATAAGAAATATAACCTCCAATTAAACCTCATTTCACCATCAATAGAATTATATTCTCGCTCATATGTACGTACGCCTTTCCTTTTCCACGACGTGATGAGATTTTTTATCAACGATCACCCATAATTATTTTTTATAAATATATATATTGATTAATTATGTGGTATATGAATTAAAATTTCTATGGGAATAATATATATTTATTTAGATAAATATATGTCGTTTACTTAATTCCAAACTTAAAAATTAGAAAACATCAACAACATTCATGTGTATGTATGGAATATCATCTCCATGAATGGGGATTCCATTTAATATATCTATATATTAAAAAATTTAATATTATGAATATATATGATAATATATCATGTTTTATATTCTGGAGTTAGGTGAATCATGATCTAAGTGATGCAATCATGAATAACATGTTAAAACACGTACAATAAAAAAACTGATTACTACCTGAAATGTTATGTAAACAGGGGAATTATTTTTATATAGGTAATATAATGTCATAAATGAATAAAGATTGATATCATAAATTAGAATATGGTTCTAAAATAATTTAATAACATACGATGGTCATTGTACTGGAGGATAAATATACCCTTGACAAAAGTAAAGTACAAGGTAAGAGTAAATTCTTCAATCTCATTATTATCTGAGATTGTTTATGTTTAAGTTCTTAATGAAAAATATTTATTATCCATGTCAATGTATCGTAAAATAGTTTTCAAAAGGATTCTTTTTAAGGGACACTATATTTAAAAAATCATTTTAACTGGGTTAAATATTTATTCTTCATAATCCTTCCCATTAATATCCATGTTTTGAAAATGGTTTTAAGGATTTTTTTATATATGTAAATGAATGTTTTATAATGTTAATTTATGTCAATTTTTTGAAAGATGTATGAGACACTTTGATTAAAAAATTTATTTTACATTTCTTCATTTATAAATTATGTGACTTTTAAATGATTTCATGAAAAAAGGATATTTCTCTTAAAAGTTTTTACTAATAATTTTAAACTATGTCAATATCATTTTCTAGATATTATACATGAAAAAGTTTCATTTTTTAGAATACAATGTTCTATATTGTATTTAATGAGTTATAAAATGTTTGACTATGGATGTGGAGTTGTTTTACCGTTGATGGTTTACAGTTTATGTATTAACATTTCCTATGATAGTTTTAATATGAATTTTTATGTTCTGTTTCACTTTTTTAATATGTGGAATACAATGGACATAATAAGTGATGGGTGAGGTCTGATATATCTCCTTGATGTATCATTAGGTCTAATGAGAAAAATTAGTGTCTTGGTACAAGGTATTGAAAAAAAATTTAGTTATTGACATGGCATGAGGCCTTGACTATGTGAATATAATGTCCATCATTATTCATTCCCTGGCTATGAAATTTGTTATTACATGTGATTATTGGACTAGTAGAATATCTATGTGTGTGTTTATATGGAAACATTTGATTTATTTTTGATATATTTTGTTCATGTTTATGTTTAATGGGATGTTGTTTTTATTACACATCTTGCCCTAAATTTTTATACCTTCCATTAATTTTTTTATCCTTACTGTGCATATGAGCTCACCCATTTCTTAGGTATTGTTTTTCAAGGATTCGAGGAAATTTATTGTGGTTAATATGTAGGGTTAAGCTAGGGAAATAATGTAATTATCAAAGAATTTTTTATTTTGTTTTTTATGATTGAATGTTTAATATAACATTATTGTATATAATCTATTTTCCATGACTGCTAAACTGATCTGTCCTTTGGGACATGATTCCTTGTAATCAAGAAAATTTACTATAATAATGTACTACGTTTGGGCTTCTGGGGTCGTGAAATTATAGTTTCTATTATATGAATTTTATAAATAACCTTGGAAACAAGGTTTAGATAATATATGATTATAAATACATTACCATAAGATACACATTGGTGATTAGTATATAATAACATCCACAAATATTGTTAATATAGATATTATGTGGGTTTCCCAAGAATTAAATACCTATCTGGATTCTACAAGTGGATGTGGTTCTGGTATATATGTATATAGGAGTGAAAAATATGGTAATGAGTGATGGGCTTGACACGAGGTATCCTGGTAAACGAAAATAGGCCTTACTACGCATCTAGTTTGACACTCTCGAGGGATAATCTTAGGATACATCGCATTTTATTTCCAAACTATTATGAAGCATGGATGAGTAAATATGTCAGAGAGGAATACATTTTTATTATTCTGAGACTATAAGTGTGAAAATCATTAATTATTGTTGTGAATTATTCTTGTTTTTAGATTATACATTATGATATGATCTATCCTATTGTATGTCATCATTTATAAATGGAATCCAATACAAGGAATGAGAACTCCAACAATACACATGATCCAATGAGTTAGTAGGATCATATCTTTCATGGTCTAAAGCCCACATTTAGTAGGGAAATAATCTCTCATGTATTCTCATCATATAAATAAATAGAATCGTATATTAATGAGATAGTTAAAGAATTGTCTGAGTCATATGCCCAAATCTATTTTTTTTATTTTCAGAATAAAGAACCACTTTTCGGAAATGTGGGAACCTTACATCTTCCACCATGCTAAAAACATAAAAAACACATCACACTATCCAAAACAAACATTACACCGTACAAAAAATAGGAGGCGCCAAACCAAAGTGCATATCACGCACACAAAATTTCAAAAAATTCCAAACCAGTACACGTTAGCTTCATCATGGACTGTGAGACCCTCGAGCAGTGCACCCTACACACCGGTCACCATCATGATCATCCCGAACCCTATCACTGGTGACGACCCGAGCATCATCGACGACATCACTGAAAGGATTCACAAACCACTTGAAACACATTCACCATAAACTGTTGAGAATCAAATCATCCAAAAAATACACCTTCTATCTAGGATCACCAATAGCGATCACAAAACAACAAATATGAAACCAATTGCGAAGGTGGAGAACAGATTCACCAAATCCAAACTAAAACGAACAGACAACCAGGTTTCTCCTCATGAAATGCCCAACTCCCAAAGCCTCACGAAGAACCAATGCACTAGTCCAACCTGGATTTGAAAGAAGGAACAGAAAGCCAGAGAAGAGTTTAGAGAGGGAATGGATAACCATGGAGAAGCAACCATCAGCTGAATCACAAATCACAATTGTCGGAACCATCAGTAGAAAGGTAGAGACCATCAGGCCGTAAGAGCAACACCAGGCGATTGAAGAAACACTGATAATGCCAATGCACCAAAGGAAAACATCCTCGAGAAGGAAACATCAAACCTCGACCAGACCAGATGATTCAACTGTCTACTGAATCGAAGGATGACACCAGCCGCAATGAACACCCAAATCGAAAAATCAACCATCGAAAACCCAAACCACTATAGATTCTTTGTGAAAAACAGAATGGGGTTTTATAACAAAAAGATTTGGATGATAAGAGTGGTGGAAACAACAGTTAGGTATCACAAAATGGCGGGGAATAACCACCTGACCAGGGACTAGCAAGAAGCTGCAAGATCTGGCGTGATGGGAAAACCAGGAGGAAAAGAAACAGCACCTCGGAATGAGATAAATAGGACATCAAGAAGAGGGGAACCAAGACATACCGAGAGAATAGACGAATGGACGCGGGAACAGGAGAAGACGAATGCGGCGAGAGGGAAAACCATAGAGGCCGAGAGCAAGTCCTCCATCCAAGAATGCTGCCATCCCTAAAAAAAGAAGAAAAGTTAAAAAAGAAGAGGATTAAAGAGAAAAATATGGATAAAGGGAAGAAGTTAAATGAGGATTTTCCAACATGTGATAACTTTGGAAAGAATCAACTTGGTTATTTTATGAAGGGAATGGGAGTTTTTAGAAACATTAGTGAAAAAGGACACCACATTACTGATTGGAACGGTAAGAAAAAGGTTTCAAATTTACAATGCATCATCTATACGGAGTTGGGACACTACAAAAATCAATTTTCAAATCCTCAGAGTATATCCCAAATGATGCTATTCGATAATAATCATGTTCTGATACTTATTCATTTGAAAAGGATTGGTTAGTGTTCTTATGTTGTTGTTATAGAATACTGTCATCGGAGAATTGTATTAATAATGTAAAAGTTATAAGAAATATAGAGTATATAAGGATTGTAATGTAGTACTATTTCATTATGTATTTGTGATTGTTTTGTACCATGAAACATGACTCAATAGAAAGTTAGTCGTTTTGGAAAATATATGGTTGACGGAAAGAAAACCTTTAAAACAGTCATTATGATGAGGTAACCATTTAGGAATAATAGGTGATTGATTTCGATAAATTATATTGGATATTCTTGACTTCAATGGAACTAATTAATTGATTCTTTGAGTTTAAAAAAATGGATTTATGTAGTATATCCTATATTCTATAAGGTATAAGGGAGGATGAACATATTCAATACTGTTTTATCATAACTCAGGTTGTTACATTGTATTAATAGAATACATAATGTAGGTATTCTCAGGTTATTATGTGATAAATGTGATCTTCATTATGTTATATTAACCTTCCTTATAAATTTTTGGACTATGAGTTTAGACACATGTTTTTTAGATAAGTCAAAAGGATGGAATGGATTGTGTAGGAAATTGGATACTAATTATTATGATTAAAAAATTTCATATGATTATTTTTATATTGTTAAATAAATGACAACCTAAAGGTCAGGTGAAAACCCATTGTGTCTGGAAAGGATGTGAGACTTTATCCCGCAATTGAAGGGCTATAAGGGCTCCTCACCTTCCACTAGCCTACACAACATCCTGGTTTTTATAATGTGGTTTTTTAAATGGTCTGATTAACAAATAATAAATTCATTTTTTTCTTCCTATACAATTATATTATATAGAATATGTTTGAGTTCTATTATATTTTGGAGAAAAAGGTGAGGTTGTGGTAGAAATAATTTCAAAGATGGATCCCTACAAATCAGGTTTTATTTGTTTCCCTTGAACATTATGGAAATAATCTTAAAAATAGAAATGTGTTATCATAATACCTTAAGTTTTGTTGAACTGATGATATTTTAAATCATAATATATTTCTATCTTTGAGGCCCTAAATTTTACATTTATTGTCCACTTTTTTGGGATTGAAAAACTCATTCACTCCCTAAAAATATTTACATTTTTCGCCAATTATGTTTCTCTAATTTCCACCAATGTTATCTTATTAGAAATCCCAAATTGGTGGTGACTTTTTCATTTATCTTTCCCTATTATTAAAAGTAAATTTTATTAACCATGTTTTTTTTGTGTTTTCCACAAAGGTATTTTCTATTTTCAAACTTTTATTTTCAAAAAACAATTTTAAATTGTGAGGAATCATTTCATTGAAGGAGGGGTGAATGTAACACCCCATTATATCATAGTACATTATCTATTTAATGTAATTAAATAGCTTATATTACACGTAAAATCGACTTGGCATGAGTAATATGAAAGATTGAGATTCTACGAAACAAAACATTGATGTTATAATTATTTAAATGATATATTATTTTTTCTATTAAATATTAAATATAAACAGTAACAAATATATACTTTTTTGTCCATATCTGAATAATAATAAAATTAATTTTGTACACTCCTATTAATTGAATTTGGAATATTAAAATTATCACATGATGATTTTTTTTTATTTTTCTAAAAACATTCAATTTTTGATGAATGTTGAAAAATACTGCGTAGTACATACAAACTGACTTTTTTATTTAAATAATAGTTTTTAACATAAATTTATTTTAATGTAAAAATAGATACATAATACCTATATTAGTCTACTGAAAATTAATAGAGTCATTTTATAATAAAATTATATATATATATAATCTTATTTAACTTTTTAACGTCTTTACACACATTCTTGGCACATTTACAAATTTCTATAAAAAGTAATTTTACCACTTATATGAATTGAATTTCAAAAATCTTATAGACATTGTTGGAATTAGGTATTAAAATTTGGTTTAATAGGTTGATAATAATTTTTGGTGGAATGTAACATTGGAATTTTATTAACCAAATTTAAATGTAAATAATGTAAATAAAGGAAAAAAATATTATAATAATATAAAATTACCCCAGCACATGTCCTAATTATATAAGATAAGTGTTTTTCAACAAAAAGAAACCATTGAAAGAAAACTATGATCCTTTTTTATTAACGTGTTAGATTAGGATATTTATTATATTTTATTTAAAGAAGATTTAAATGTGTTAAATTCGATTTTTATAAACTAACCAATTTTTATATAGAATTATACATAAGATTAATTAGACTACAAAAATTAATTATAAATATAAAATATTTACTAAAACATGATATTTTATTTATTATATTTTGGAATTTAATAATAAAATTTATTTATGACACAATGATGATGAAGTAATTGCTTTATTAATGAAGGATTAAAATATTTGATTTTATAAATATCTAAATAAATGTAAATTGAGACATTTGATTCTATAAAAAAAATTTATTGGTGAATATGACATGTTAGGGTTGATGTAATGTATTTTGATTAGAATTAATTAAGTTGTGATGACATTAACAAAAAAATACAATATAGTGTCAAAATTGAAATAAATGAGTTTTTCAAAAAAAAACTATTTTATTAAATGATATAATATTCCTAAAAATTTGATATATATCATAAGCACCTATATAATGATAGATATTTCATTAATTAACAACGTGAGGTTCACTTGAAATTTTATATTCTGTTTATTAACCATGTAATATAAAAATACTAGAAGACATAGTAAATGTTACACTATTTAACTAAGAGTTAAATAAAAAAGATAAGGCTAATTTTTGTGACCTAAACATGTACAAAACGTATAATTTGAGATTATTTCGACCCATAACCACAATATCTTTGAAATTAATCTATTTGGTTCGATTAAAAACAAAAAAATACTTTATAACAAATTGGTATTTCATTCTTTTCCTAAAGTGCCCCACACCTATCTTATAAATGGGCACTTCTCCTTCTCTCAAATTCATGCGTCCAAAGACATTTGGCTCATCCAAACCCTGATCAAATCTCATGACAAGTTCCATCACATTAAAATATATGCCTTACCTTGAGTAGAAATCCAATCTATCAATCATTTTAGTTCAAATCAAATGGGAACACCAGAAGAAGGGGTGATTATTATGCCACTTCTTTCAAAGTTATTTATTTCTTCTACTTACACATTTTTGATTTTACCAAACTAAAATAACAGATCTAGTACCTTATACATTATTATATGATATTATAAATATGTTATAACCATATTCATTATTATATCCATCCTATGAATTCCAATGTCACCATACGTGTGTGCGTATGACTTATCATCTCTGCGTCGTGGTGTAGTATATTATTCATCACTACATTATTTGGATGTGTATAATAATGAGTATAAATAATTTAAATATTGAATATAAAATTGTAAATATTAATTATATGTAATTTACCATCCAATTAAACTTCATTTTAATATCAATAGAATGATATTGTAGCTCATGCATACGTATGACTTATTGTCTCCACAACTCAATGTGATTCATCTTAAAATATCAACCTTAAAGATTATATATATATACTGATTAATTTTGAGGTATTTTAAATAATATTTATACTTGAATAATATATATAGATAAATATATGTTTTTTTACTTTCATATATACTATACAATAAGAAAACAGAAACAGCGTTCATGCGTACGTATGGACTACTGTCTCCAAGAACGGTGTTTTCATTTCAAATATATATCTATTATACATATTGTTATTCTCAATATATATGATATATAAATCATGTTTTATATAATTTAAGTATATAAATCATTATCTATGTGATATGATCATGAATAAAATGATAAAACATGTACGATAAAGAAAGCGATTATTACCCAAAATGTTATTTTATAATTGAAATTATTATTAAATGGGTAGTAAAATGTCATAAATGAATCAAGTTTGATGTCATAAATATAAATATGGTTCTGGTATAATTTAATAACATACTATTGTCATTATAAATGAGGTTAAACATACCCTTAAATAAATGATAGTATAATGTAAGGGTCAATTCCTCAATCTAATTATTATCCAAGATTGATTATATGTTAGTTTTTACTGGGAATTATTTATTATCCATGTCAATGTTTTATAAAATTGTTTACAACAGTATTTTATTTAAGGGACTCTCTAACTAAAACATCAATCTAAATGGTTAAAATATTTTTTATTCTAAATCATTCCCATTAATGTCTAGGTTTTCAAAATGGTTTTTAAGGATTAATATATATGGACATGAATGTTTTAAATTGTAAGTTCCATTCAAATGTTTAAAAACATTATAAGACACTTTTATTATAAAATTTATTTTAAATTTATTCCTTACTAAATTTTGTGACTTTTAAATGGTTTCATTAAAAGGTATATTTCTCCCAAAGAGTTTTACTGATTATTTTAAACTATGTCAGCATCCTTTACTAGATATTATTCATGATTTAGATTTATTTATTACAATACAATGTTTTATATAGTATTTAATGAGTTATGATATGTTTGAATATGGATGTGTTGTTTTAAACCATTAATGGTTTACGGTTAAAGTATTGACATTTTGTATACTAGTTTTAATATGAATGTTTATGTCATGTATATCTCTTTTGATATGAGGAATGGATTGGACATAGTTAGTGGTTGGTATCTCCCTCTATAGACCCTCGATGCATCAGTAGGTCTCACGAGACAAATTAGTTTCATGGAAGAAGTCCTCGACAAAATTTTAATTGTATTCTTAGCATGAGGCCTTGACTATGTAGTTATGATGTCTGACATTATACATTCCCACAATATAAAATTTGTTATTACATTTGATTATTCATCTACTAGAATATCCATGTGCATGTTTATATAATTTTTTTTTGATTTATATTTTCCATATTATGTACATTTTTATTTTCAAAAGCCTCTTTTTTTATTACACATCATGATTTAAAAGTCTATTTCTTCCGCTTAATTATTTACCCTTACTGAGCATCTGATCTCACCACATTATTATGTTTTATTTCCCCATGATTATAAGAAATGTAATATGAATTATATGAATGGATAATCTAGAGAAATAATGGTGTTCTAAAAGGATTATTTATGTTGTGTTTTATGTTTTAATGTGTAATGTGACTTTCTTGTATGTAATCTATTTTCCAAGACTGCTAAAGTGATCAGTCCGTCATGACTAAATTCCTTTTAATCATGAAAATTTATTGAAATAATTCACCGACTCCATTCTTCTAGGGTCAAGGAATTACATTAAATGTAAATAGTCAATAATATCTCCCTTTTAATATAATTAAGTGAAATACATTAAAATAAACACAATAATGGGAAATTTAGACGAAGATCCTTACCTCTAGTTTCCCATTAGTTGAATATTCACAAAGATCTTATATAGTGGATTTAAACATGTTATTTATTTTTAATAGAAACATTTTAATATTTATAATATAATTATTTCCTTATTATTACATCTTATCAACCCTTCATTAATAATATTCCCTTATTATCATTATTTCATTTTTATGTTATTTTTTTCTCAGCCTTGTTTTGTCATGGATATCCTAGTTATTATGTGTAATATATAGATAAATCATATACATAATGAATGTATTGTTATAAATATAACATTTATTCATTATATATGTTTTAAGAACCCCTATTTAATGGTTTATATAGAAAAATAAGTGTGATGATTCGTGGAGACGGTTGGTCATAGGTATGCATGAGTGACAATATCTTTCTTTTAATGGGTGAAATATTTGTGAATAGAGTGATATATTAATATTAATTAATTCATTCATTTTCATATATGTATTATATATTTATCATATCCATAATTATTACTATCCATGTGATTATGTCATGGATTAAAATAACTTTAATTCTTGAGATGATTGTGTGATGAACACACGACTAATAGATTTGGTTCCCAATTCAAAATAAAGGACATGAATAAATAATATGTAATAAAAAAATAACATCTACATATATGATATAAACTATTGTTATCATATTTAAATTATTAATACCCATTTTTTGGTTTGAAAATAAGAGCTAAAAATGAACGTGATTTTTGAATATAATTTCCATCACTTTGAAAACCCAACATTAGAAATTTATTAAAGACCCTAGAGGTTGTATTTTGGGTAGAATAAAATAACTAGAATGTTGATAAATATTTTGGGGAGATATATTTCTTTTTTCGAGATACGTGGCCTAATATCAATGAATAAGTCAGAGTAGTAGTTCCCATTTATAAATGGGGATGACTGACATTTTGGTAAATACCCAAAACAAATCTGTAATGGAAACTCACTATCACCCAAAGATTCTCATAAAATGATAAATAACAGAATTTGGCTATGATATGATAAATCCACGCCTCAAAATTTTAAAAAACAAGTTTTAAATATGTTTATCCTTCTATATTCAATGTAACTCACTTTTTTGTATTATAATTTTCACTAGGATAATTAAATTTTTAACCAAGTTAATTTACCCTTAATTACTTAACAAAGGAAGAATATTCAAAATTTGGGACCCAATAATTATACATATTAAATATGATTTATCAAATAGAAATTTATATGGTTTTGTAATATTAATTTTAGTAAAATAAAATGTAACACATAAAACTCATTTTAATACTAACTAATGTTATTAAATTTTTCTTTTTTTAAATATTCATTATGAAAAAAATAATTTTATATTATTAAATAACATTAATTATACTAGTTCAAATATGTAATACATTTTATCACATTTAACTCATATGTGTTTCCAAATTTAAATTATAATTAAAACCACAATCATAATGTAAAAATGGTTTTTCATAAAATTTGATTTTCATGAATATTGTGGTCTTATATTAAATCTATCGATAGTAATAACAAATATATGAATTTATATTCATATATATATATACTTGTTAAATATACATTTCATTTTAAATAGTTTTTCATTTTAATTTTTTAAATAATGAAAACTGATTAACACTATTTACATAAAAATATATTTCAGAAAAATATATTTTTAATAATTAAAATAAACTTATTCTAATTTAATTAAAATTTTCAATTAAAATTAAATTGATAATATTATTCAAAAAAAAATTCACATTTTTATATTGATACTAAATCAAAAATATAATGGAGATTTTAAAATACACGATTTAATCTAATGAAATGACATTATCTAAAAAAATAAAAAATTTCAAAATTCACTAAAAAATCTATCATTTTAATGAAAACCCAAAATTTCACCCTATGTAAATTTTGAAATGATGATTTCAATAATAAAAATAAGTTTTTGATATACATTTTCCCAAAATTGGAGATATTAATGTTTTTTCAAAAAATGAAATAAAAACGTTTCTAAGGAGAAATATATTTTATGAAATATAAAGACATAATTAAAAATAAATTTCTTATTTATTGTTATATTTTATTCGTCTTTATACATGATTTTCCAAAAAATATATATATTCACACCATTATTATTAGTATTTATTTCATAATGTTTATTTTTAAATATTATATTTTTGTTTATTTAGGCACGGTGTTTCCTGTCATATATGCTATTTAACAAAGGTTTAATTTTAAATAATATATGTGAGACCTGTATACACACAACTCAAGTAAATAAGTAAATTATATGATATTATATTATAAAAATAAATTATTCATTTATGATACTTTTGGATATGTTATTAAAATGTTATTTTAAAAAAAATTTACAATATATATTGTTGTCATTGTTTATTTATTTATTTATATATGTGTTTTCAGAAAACAGAAGAATGTTTTTGATATGATGTTCTTGAGAATGTGAACGAATTTTTCCATAATAATGTTAGGAAAATTTTCATTTTATTAAAATTATTCTAATATATTATCCATTTTACTACAACTATTACTAAAATCACTATCCAAGATAAAGATATAAAAATTTGTATAAATGGATAGAAGTGTAATAATGTCCCCCGATAAGGATCACCAGATGTAGATAACTATAAAAATGAAGCATGTGAACATGAAGCAACATGAATTCATATTTTATAGTTTACTAATACTACCAGATTGAGTAGGTATGAATATAACAAATGTATATTCAGATGAAATTGAGTTGTAATAACATGAAAAAGTACAACAGATGTAGTTTTCAAAATGGAAAGTTTGTATAAATTTTGATAAAATTGCATTTTCTATATAAGGGCCACTAAAAATAACTAAAGTATAATTAAGGGTCCCACAAAATTGATGATGGTTGTTTATATGTTATGACGGTTCTACATAAAGTTAGTATTCCAAATAAATAAAGGTATAAAATTTCTTCAAACTCAATAAACTAAATGTAAATATCAGATGGAAAATAATTGGTGTTTCCAATAAATGATTTATAAAAATTTGGTGTTCATTATTGTTTAGAAATTTCCACAAAATATAAGACTGGAAAATTTAAAGAATGTAAAATTTCATGATTATATTTATGTTTGAGGACATGTAAAAAAAGATAATGTTATAATACTGGACAAATAAAATCAACAGTTTGTGGATGATAATGTTAATGGATCGATAAATTATAAAAATTTCAATTGGAAATGTTTTTTGTTAGATGATATAAGATGATAATGGATGAAATTTCATGAATTATTCAAATAAAGGTGAGATATCATATCGATTTCATAATTTATTTATCCAATAGATGAATATACCTCTAATGAACATTCAATAGATGAATGAACAATGCGAAAATATTCATGAGGCCATCGTAAGGACAATTATAATGATTTTTTATTTAAAATTCTTAGTTTTGTTAGTATTATTTGATAGAAGGATATAGAGAATATCCATATGAAATTTTATTAAGGAATTCATTGAAAAAACATGCCAGATATAGTTTTCCAATATATTTATATATCTCAATACTGCACCTTATGTTAGATAATTTTATGTATATATATTAATTTTTAGTTATCCGGATAAGATGATGATGAATTAATAAATTACCTAACATTGATTTTATGTATTTTTGCGGAATATTAGAGATATTATGTTTTCATGAAGCTTTATGAATATTCACGAATACTCTACATTATTTAAGAATAATCCAAAAAATCATAGTGAAGTGGATGTTTTTATTTTATAAGATTCAGTCTGAGGTAGAACAATATTGATTTACTACCTTTTCTCTTTTGAGGGGGTTCTTTCAAATATTGGGTAAATGAAGAAACATACTAACATTGTTCATGAATGATGATGATCTGAAACACTATTTTTTCTAGAGTACAAGTTTATAATAAAATTGGTTTTAAGATAATAGAATACATTGCAATTTTATTAGATATAAAATTCCATTCTCCGATACTAGATTGTGTGTTATTTAAATTTTATCAGAAATAAGATTATTGAGAAGTGTGATCAGATAAAAGACCAAAAAAAGTTATTAAATTGATATTCATAATTGATTAGAGGATTATAATTTTTTTATTAGATTGAGCTAAGAGAAGAGGCAGATGTAATAAGGAACAAATTATGGAATACACTTGATGAAATAAGGGTGACCTTGATGGAAAATAAATTGTTCGAGAAAATTATTTTTGGACTTCTTGATGAATCTTTTTAGGGAAATACTGTAAAGTTATTTAAATTTTTTTGTCTCGGTTTTCCTATAAAAAATGTGTAACTGATGGGAGTTAATATAATCATTCCACCTATAATGTAAAATGAGCATAATTTTATTAGGATAATTGTATTATATTTTATATTATATTGAATTGTATGGACTAATCTAAGTTTACAAAGAATTAATATAGTTAACCACACTAGGGAAAAACATATAAATCGTGTGTTTCATTTATTTAATTCCAACATTTTCATGATTCCTATATTTATATATATATTTTAATAATGGAAATAACTATAATAAGTTATAGGGATTTATTTCATTGTGAATGTATATTATAATGTTACACTACTAACTCAACTCCCACTTGTTGGTGGTTATCAGTCTTATAAAGAACAAAAATTTGTATCATATCCGTTCTTCTCTAATTTGATACATAACATATAAAATCTCAGCTCATCGAAAAATAAGATTATTCCTAACTAAAATGGGAAAATTACCACGATTTAAAAAATAGAGTGATACATTATGTTCTCTCACTTTTCCTTGAGGTGTTTCACTTATCTACAAGTAGTTTTCCACCAATTGATAAAAATAATCCTACAATATTTCAAGAAAAATATACATTGAGGTAGATGGAAATGTTATTTTTATGGATTCAACACAAAATTATTCCATTACGTTAATGTGTCTGAAAATAAATAAATAAAATTGGGTTTGACTAGAAATTATCTATGATGTAAATAACATGGTGATGGAATAAAATATACAAATATAGTTTTGAGAGTTTGAGGATATTAGAATAAGAAATTAAGAAACAATTCCTGATTAGTTTACTAGAGTTAATGATTTTTTTTGCAGTATCATAGGTTTTTCAGATGACTTGGATTATTCTACAATTGTTAATATACAATTTATAAATTTTCCATGCATTATTGATATGAAAATATATATAGTAATTATAGGTTTGATTTATTTATTAATGAATTACTAGTTTTTGAGTTGTTATCAGATGTGGAATTACCAATTATTAAAAAACAAGATCAAGGATGAAATCAATTTTGAAGTCATGAGAATGAAAAAAATGAAGATACTAAATTTTTTTACCTCAACTATTAAGAATATATGTGAGATGATGAAATGGAGGGAAAATATCATTATTTTTATCTCTTAAAAATTCCATATTTTTAGATGAAATATAAAAGTAACTACTATTTACCTTTTTTAGCAATGGTTGAATTGGTAATTTTAATATGAGTTCCCCTAAGAAAAAATTACACAATATAAAGTTGATTTTGAAAAAAAATAAATTTCTGAAAGAATTATTATAAACTTTTGTGTTAGATAATAAATATAACATACAAAATATAAAGGTTACTGGAATGATAATAAGTCTATTAGTTTGGACATATGAATATGAATCTATATAAAATGGTTTTTAGAGGATGAAAACTGGATATGTTCTTAAAATTTGGTTGAAAATGTTGACAAAAAATAAGATTCATACACAATGAAAAATAAAAAGGTGAAGTAAAATATAGATAATATATATGGAGGTCAAATATTTTATTATCTATTAATAAAAACATCAACTCATGAAAAAATCACAATGATGAAGAATGAAGGTGTTAAATAGATTGTATGAAAAAATATCTTCATAAAATTTAGGATGTGTACATTGATGAAATTAGGAACATCAAACTAAAAGATATAAAATAAGGAATGATGGTGAACGAACATTATAATAACCTTTTTATTAAGGGTAATGTTTTTTTAAACACAATAAATATTTTATGGTTGAATGTGCATAAAATAATATTAGTGAATGTTTCAATAGGTACTCAATCATAAAATATAAAACAACACAAGATACTAAAAAACATTCAATTGTAACATGTGATATATTTACCCACTAAAAATAATAGATCATGTGACATTTATAACCATAACTTATTTATAAAAAATAAGGAATGGTGTGGATTGAGAGGAAATGTTAAAAACATTACATAAATAAAAAATGAACATATCCCATATAATAATATTTCTCCAAAACCATGGGAAAACAACAACAGAAACATTTTATGAGAATCAAAAAACATTCAATAGGTAAAGATCATACTTCTACAAAATATCAAGATCCCTTGGATATTACGGGTTCTATGAACTTTATTTAGACAAAGCCTATAACTGTTGGCATAATATTTCCCTTTTGGATATTGGAAGGAGCAAATGATGAGAATTAGAGGTTAAAAAGGAACAGAATTTCCTAATTCACGTGATGAAATATTATTGAATAAATTGAATACTAGAATGTTTATATTGTATAAAAAAATTAATTTCCTAAAATATTTCTGCAGAATTTTTGACCAACCAAGTCAGTTTGCTAAATAATGTATAAAAACAATTTTAAGATAAGATTCTATTTTCAGGAGAAAAAATAATGCTAGAAAAAACATTGTTGAGAAAAGAGAATCAATTTTTATAATAGGTGTAAATCCTATCTAGTGGAAAACCCATTGATTCTTATGATTGTTTTTCCCACACATATTAAATGTGATATATAAATCATGTAAAGTTATTCAGAACATGAAGGTTTAACATTTAGCATTTTGAAAAATATAGTTTTATAAAAATTATATGAATATGAGCTATGGGGATTTATGCTTGGAATGTGATACAGAAAAATATTTTTAAAATTTGTAGTAAAAATCATATTTAATGTTAGACAATATTTTTATATTTCAATTAATATATATTATTGAATTATTGTTTTATCATTTAAAACATTAATGATAGAAAATATGATATTAAGAGAGAAACACCCAATAGAAATCACATTAAGATTATAGATCACTGTATCTCTTATTTCTTATGTACTATGGATGATAATATGTTTTTCATTGAATTATAAGAAATATTGGCAAGATATGTATGAGAATAATTTTTTTAATAATTTTTTTTAGAGACATAATATCTCTAAAAAGTAAATATGGTGTTTTTTTTACAACATGATAAAAAGGTTTGATAGTTATTAGTTGAAAAAAATGATTAAAACCCATCAACTAAACCTATTAATATCATTTAATCTAATTTATATGGTTATATGATAAAAAAATCATTTCTTAAATCATTATTCTCTTTTATTACATCACTCAAACAGACCACAAAATGATCATCATTTTAAAATGAGAGGCTAAAATTTTCACAATATTTGATAAGGGAAGTAATATATGAGATTAGTGTTTATAAATTAAAGGGGATTTCTAAAAGTTGAAAGGGGTAGATAAAAATTATTTAATAATCAATATAAATAAACATGGAATAAAACACTGATATAGTTATCCATGCACTCTGATAAATGGAGTGGAAAATGATTAAACATAAGTTTATGGGGAATTACATGAATTATTCAAGATGAATATATAAATTATATGATTTTTAGAGATTCATTGGAAGTACTATTTTTCATGAACTAAACATATGATTTATGTGGCCAAAATATAAAATGATTCACTTTGAAATATGGTGTAATAAAAAACCATTGTTGAAATACTTTATGGTTTTTGGACCCATTACATAACGAGGCTCAAAATTCCAAATTTTGGAAACATTGATGAGAATCTAAAAAAATTAATTTTCATGGGATACTCACTAAAACCATGATGTCAAAAATTTTTGAATATAAAAATTCATAAATAGGTTTAATCCTTATGATTTGAATGTTTTTGAGTATCCAACCACTTTAATAATAGTTTTCGATATATTCACATAAGATGAATTAAAACATTCCATATATGATCCAAAATGGGATGATAAAAAAATCCCTCAATTGGGAAATAATTATCATATGAACTATGTAATAGAATAATTGAGAGATGAAGAAAAATAAAAAAATTAATGAACTACAAAAACATTTTGAATCTAACAAAATTTTTGGAAATCAAAATTTTACAATTCAAAACTGAGAAAAATAAAGATCATAAAATAAAATCCCTATAATCTAATAGGATGTACCAATTTCACTTTTAAAATTATATTAGAATATATAATTCATTGATCCTATAAAATAAGTTTTACATCTAACTGAAGAGATTAAATGTTTCTCGTATTCAACAATAGATTGGAATGAATATTTTAGGTACACATTTAGAGTTATAAAAAATAAAAATGTATAAGAAGAAATTTAAAAAGGAAAATGTTGAATCATATTCAAAGGTTATTCATAAGTGGGAGGTGATGATTTATAAGATAAATTTCCCCTATGTAATTATAAGAAATAATAATAATGTTCAAGTATGTTTTAATAAATTGTTGTTAAAATTTTTATTAGTTAGACATCAATTTATTATTCTTATATGGGGAAATTGAAGAAGAAGTTTATCTTGAGAAAGCCAGTAGGATATTACTTCAAAAATATGGAACCATGTTGTGTAAGGTAAAAAAAAATTATGGACTGAAATCATCTCCTCAAGCAGGATACTCAAAAAATTATAGTTCATCAAAATAAATTAAATTTTATTGTTGAAAAGTTGATAGTAAACATCATTTTTCTAATTTGAGAATTGAGTCTCATGTTTTTACTATATATTTTTGTTGAATAATTTATGAATATGAATTTGATAACACATGTGATGTGTTTCATGAATAAGTGATGAAAATCATGGAAATTCTAATACTGAAATAATTAAATTTATTTTTGGGCTTACAATTTCATTATTATTAATGATTTATTTTAATATCATAGAAAAATGCATTCCAAGAGTTGAAATAAATATATTCAAGGAATAATCTAATGAATAATCTACTGTTATTTCCATTTGAATAAATATATGTAAAGATGAATCTCGGAAATGTTTCAACAAGAAAACAATTCACATGTTTATAATATGTTTTATATATCTTAATCTAAATGATCATAAATTTATTTTGTTTCTAAAATATTTTCACATTTTCAATGTTATCCTAAGTAATATCACATATTGGAATCCAAAATAATCATTATGTATACAAAAAAACATAAGGTTATGGAATTTTGTATATTTTTACATGTGATAAGAAATTTATTTTATATATTGACAATAATTAATCTAGAGATTATAATGATTAAAATTATATACAATGAGGTACTTCATTGTAGGGATAATTTTTTGTGTGATGAAATTGTAAGGAAAAAATATCTTTTACGTTGATTTTAGAAGAAAAAAATAAGTTTTTTCACCTATACTAGTACAAAAATTATATGGATGAATGTTTAGCTGGAATATTTGAAATTGGTTGTTAGAAAATAATTGGAAATTATTTTTTATGATAAATGTTCCATTTAACATACCCAAAACTGTGTACACCATTTAATGTCAATAAACTGATATAATGTATTATTTCATAAATGTTAATGTTAAGGGTTGAGATATTATGCTTGATTATACTCGCAAAATGTTCTAAATTAATGTAAATTTACTCAATTTTAATGAAAGAGAATAATTTTAAGAATTGAACATTCATTTACATGTTTATCCTCCACCATTTACATCATAATATTTTTATGTATGCGACCCCCACCAAGATTTTTTTTATGTTGTAAAATTTGAAATATCATACACAGTTCACTCATATAAAACCTAATCTAGTCAGCCAAAAGGCCCCATAAATTGTGTCATATATAGAAGGTACTTCAAAAAAGTAGATAGGTTCTACAGTTGTATGGTGGGAAGACTATACCCTCTTGACCATAGTGGAACACATTGGAATATAATATTAATACAATCATTAGAAATAACCATCAATATTAGAGTGAATCCCCAAAACCATGGAAAATATCATATTGAAAAAAATCCATATCCAATATCATATATTGAATTGATGTCATGATTTTATGATATAAAAAAATATATTACATGGGTAATAGAAAAACATTCAAATACACCATGATATATATAAATAAACCAAAGATTAATAGATATCATCAATTTAATAAAATGTATAAGATTGGTTCTTCTTCCCCTGTACATTATCCTTTTACAGATAATTCAATAGTGTATCATAAAACACTTTAGCTTGTCCCTATACTAATCCATAAATTCTATCAAGTACAAATAGGTGGCATGATCAAGGAGTAAGATATACTCATTATGCCACCACAAGTGGTTTCTAAGGCAAATTAGTCCAGGAATATTAATATAAGTATAAAATATGTAATAATATATAATTTTAATGAATTAAACAAATCTCATGTTATACGTTTTTATAAATAGGACACTCATCTGATACAATCTAATTTGACCTAAGATGAAATGTCACTATAGGATTATTAATAACTATTTTTTCTTATAAGAAGAGATTGAGATCTATTTCAAAACCATGGAATCCCATTTGGATCATATCAATATAGGGAACAAACACATCCAATAGAGTTCATAACTAGGAAATATAATAAGATTGAATCATCATTTTCATATGCTTTCCTTGAACCCATGTATTATCATTGACATGGATGATACATAACATAAATTAATTTATCAACTAATTTATTTTAAACATAAGCTCATCTAAAGAGTTCCATATGAAGAGTCTAGTTATTAATATAAGAATACTATTTACCAATCACCCAATAATCCCATCTATGAAACCACTCCTAGGAATTTGGGTATCTTTCTAGGTGTGGAATAAATTTATTTACCTCTAAGTCCAAACTTTTTACCCCATATAAGAAACAAAAGTTTCACTCCTAAGATAATATAAATCACTTCCTTTAGAGACCATAAATGTAATAAAATGCAAGGAAACCAAGTTTCTCATAGGGAATAATAAAAATTACTTCCCGTTGTTTCCTCCCATGGAAATTTTATAAAGAAAATCCTATGTCACTAGTGAGACCATATAAATATACATGAAAATAATTCAATAAGCTTGATGATCCCTGTTGGTTGGAGTGGATACTCAAGAGGGGGGGGTGAATTGAGTTCCAATTAAAATTTCTGTTAAAATATTGTCTATTTAAAATCCCCCAATTTATATAATAAGTTAAACTGTAGTGAATTTATACTAATTGTAAATGTTCACTTAGATTCTCAAATATTGATTAAGTCTCAGTTAATTTAACCACAAGATCAAACCAACTTTTGAAACTAACCTTCTGATTTACAATATGTCTAAACACTTGCTAATTTAACTATCAAAGTAGCTTTAAAATAGTTTTGTGTTTCAAAGTAATAGTATTAGAATAAATAAAATATAAGAAGTACACTATAAACTTAAACTAATGATGCACAACATATGTAACAAGAGATTTAGTCTCAAGCTGAGACTTATTCTTATCAAATTTTTATAAAATTTTATCCACACACTGGATCGGGGATAACAACCGCTTACAAAACTGTCCAGGCCACACAGGGACCTTTACCACTGTTCTTAGTGGGAAAAAATAGACTAGTCCACACAAGGAACTCTTCTACAGTTGACATGGGTAAACAAGAGATAAGAGATTTGGAGTGAGGATTTTGATATCCTCCAATTCAGTGCAGGATACAGTGTGTGTATAAGAATATAGAGTACACCACACTACATGAAATTTAATAAATAAATCACTTAGAGAGAGAAGATGAGAGTTTAGAAAGCTCTAGTGATTATGAATGTAGCTCTAGACTAGTTGGATTCAGCAGGAATTCTTCTGAGTCCTTCTATGGGTTTTCTATTGAAAAATAGAGTTTCGTAGTCAGCTTGTCTTCTACAGGAATGAAACTGATCTCTTGATTCGTCGTGTGTTCTTCAGTGGTGTTGGATTGCATTCATGAGAGTTCTTTGAAGGTTTGGCAATCTCGTCCTCACTCAGGATTAATCTTCTTATTTAGCACAGTTCTCTTGGGTGTATGTAAGTTCTTCTCGATGTATATTCACACTTTTTTCTTTTTTTTTCACCGCTTTCACGTGTACTGAATCTTAATCTTCCTTATATTCCACACTTCCTGGAAGTAGGAATGATTCCCTTTTCTTAGGTACGAGATACAGTTTCCTAGAATTTCAAAAACTATCATTAAATAGCATTAATTGCATTAAAACATCAAATATGACCATTAGTATTATTTAAATAATATTGAAAAATAGTTAAGAAATGGTGTCACAGTGATTAATTAAACGGTGTCTTCTTCACGGTATGAGCTTCACGGTATGACCATGTCACAGTGTCTAGATCACGCTGTCTAGGTTACTATTAGTCCTTAATGGTGTCAGGGTCACGGTGAGTCCTTCACGGTGTCTGGGTCACGGTGTCTTGGTCACAGTGAATTCTTCACAGTGAGTCCATACTTAGACATATATATGTATTTAGACTTAGACAGTGTTATGCAGAATATGGATTAAGTTTAACCATTAGAGAGTAAGAGAACTTGAATCATAAACATAAAGGCATGATAATATATGTGAGATCTGTGATCATGCATGAGACTTTTAAATAATAAAGAGATTAATTAATATCACTAAGATTTGTTATCATTAAAACATTAAGAGTAGTAATTAATTAACAATAATATGATTTGTGATCATTAAAACATGATTAACACATGAGGAGTCCAACAATCTCTCCCTTTTTGATGATCACAAATTAGATAAAGGCAGAATATAAATGACATGTAACATTAAATATACTAGCATAGAAAAAAACATTATAGAACTAACACTTGTAGTTTTTTTCTCTCCCCCATTTATACATGTAGAGTTTTCTCCCCCTTTTGGGATTATCAAAAAGTAGAGAAAATGAAATGAAACTCAGCAGTTGTCATTAAAAAAAGGGTTCAGAATACAATGTACATGAGAAGTACAAATAGTAAACAAGATATAAGATCCCATCAAAATGAAAATAGTCTCTAGACTATTTAGGGATCCATCTTTTCCTTGCCTTTAACCGCAGCAGGATCGGGTGCTGAAGTAGAAGAAGGCATAGATGCAGTAGGCAAAGAGGGTAAGGGCAGACCTTCAAAAATAGATGGAGCCAAAGTGGGAGTAGTAGAAGATCTAGGCTTAGTTTGGTCAATAATGACTGGCCGGATCTTAGAAAGAGCTTGGCTGACTGACATGGAAGTTGAGGCTAAGGCAGGTAGAGGAGGTCTAAGGGGTGCATCAGCTGGAGAAACTATAACAGAACTCTTCACATGAAGATAAGGATTCAAAAGATTGATGAAATCAGTAATGATTTCACCACCATATTACATAGCATTTTCAATATAATCCTTATTCTCCATAAACTTGTCCAAAAACTTGGTGAACTATATATGTTTCTAAACTTGGGCTTTAAAAGCTTGAGTCACCGGAGGGATCCTCAAATTACCAACAAGATATCTAAAGTGATCTGTGATATCACTTTTAGAAAAAATTCGGGAGAGATAAAGATCTACATTCTTAGTGATCTCTTGTTGAGCATCATTGGCTATCTTAGAGTGAATCCTAACCAAGAACAATGCTCTATCATTGTTCTTAACCACTTATGACAAAGAAGATAGATCAAATCCACTGAAGGCACTCTGAAGTTCTTCCTTGATTATGGATCTCATCATAGAATCATCCAAAGAAGATGTGGAGGTCTGACCAGAAGAAGGTGAAGCCTTGACATCATCGGTTAGAACTTTGAGTTGTTTCAACACTTTTTGCTGGCATCCATTGTATTCATCTGTAAGCTTATTCTGATTTCCCACTAGCTCTCCCATGTGTTCCATCATCGTGGTGTGTCTTTTTCCAATCTTTTCATCAAAAGAAAGTAGGTATGGATGAACTTCAGACACAATTTCCCTAGTAAGGAGGGAATCATATGGCTCAAGAGAAGCAGCAACAGGTGCAGGAGTAGAAACAGGAGCTGGCTCAGATCTCAAAGATAACACATTCTGCAAACTTGCTATCATATTTTTCGGATTTTAAACATCAGCACTCAGAATCTTATTCTCAACTCTGACATCTTGAATTTCTCGGATCATACTTGGTTGAATATGCAAGATAAGATTTTCCAAGATAATTGATGCATCTTCATGACTTAACTGAGCCACTAGACGAGGTTGAGTGGAGACAATTTTCTCAACTCCACCTAACAAAGATTCACCAAAAACATTCAGATCATCTTTGGTAACAAATGAGTGATGCTCGGGTAAGGGTGTATGTAAAGGTAGTGGTTCAGATTCTAGTTGAGGTTCAGATTCATCTTCAGACTCAGATTCTGATTCGGATTGAGGTTGGGGCTCTGGTTCTGGTTCTGGATGAGCGATAGACTTTATTTGAAATATAGAAGAAAGATCCATTCCAGTTGTAGATACTTTCTCTAACTCAATCACATCATAAAATATTGGGAAAACAAAATGGGTGTGCACAGAGTATGATATAGCAGGTTGAGAAGCTTCAGTAGATCCAGCTTCTGTAATCTCAATGTTTTGAGGAACCTACCCCTCAAATTTTTCTTCCCATTCAGATTATTGAGGCTCAGGAACATGAACATGATCCATATTATCATCCCTGATATCTTCAGCAAACTCTTGCCTTGCCAGCTGGAAGGCAATTTCCATCCTATTTTCAGCAGAGGGAATTATCTGAGGAACAGATTGTTCCACTGGTTGAACTTCCAGACTTGCTTCTTCTTCAACAGAAAGATCCTCGTCAACAATATCTACCTCTAAGGTTACTTGATGTTATGAATCAGGAAAAACCAACTTCCTTGCAGCATTAGGGTGAGCTTATGGACATACATCCATACTAGGAACAGAAGCTTCCTCTTCTCTCAAACTAACCCCAACATCCCCTTCTTGAGGTGTTTTAGCAAGGATAAGAGCATGGACAACAGTTCTTTCATTTTCAAGATGATCTATTTCCATTGGTGGTATTTCAACCTCTTCTCCTGGAGATACTACAACTATTACTTCCTCTTCCTCTTCTTCTAAATACTCAACCACTTCATCTAGTTCCATACAAGGATTAGATAGATTTTTAGGCCTTTATGGATAGTCAACAGGATTAAACTTTTTATACACATGATCATTATCCTCAACTCACTTATTCTTCTATGGGTTCCACCTAATCTTCATCCTTCTAATGATAGGCATGGATAGACAGAAATCAAGGACCTCTAACATTTCTTCATTCGGTCCAACCATCCCTTTGGAAACTCAAATAGCTGAAATCATCCTTGAGTAAAATAAGGAGGTGGATTTGGAAGTGACTTTGATCAGCACACAGATATAGTTGATAACATACTAGCATAGGTTGATCTTATGGCTATTTTTCAAGAGATGAATCAGGAACACATACTGAGAATTCATCACAGCAAAATCTCTTTTTCTCAGGATAATCAAATTTTGAACAAACTTGAACAAAAGTCTAGTCTCCCCATCAAATTCAGCAGCTATGGCACTTCACTTGGTTCCATTTTCCGTCAGGTTTTCCAAAGCAGTCTCTAGGTCAAAGATGTCGGTAGTTAGAGGAGGGTCTCTCTGGTAATCCTCACAAAATCCTTCATGGGGAATCCCTAGGCATACATCCCACAACCTCGAAGAGAAAGAGCACTTTTGACCATTTATCCAGCTTGTCACCATAAATCATTCTCCAAACTCAAACGAAAACTTCACATACTGATAAAAATGAGATACTAATCTCGGGTAAATCGGTCTATTCTGTCCAGTGAATCATCCAAGACATCCTTGTTCTCATTAAAAATTCAAAACTAAAGATCTGCTAGACATCAACCACTCTGCACAAACCTCTTTTTCATGTACAATTATACGGCTTACCAGGTATGGGTTTAGAGGTCCTTCGGGAGCTATCCTCGGTATCCTCTTCAGTTTCTTAGTGCGGCGCTTCTCAGACGATGGTGAAGATGGACGCTTCATCCTTGACATCCACTAAAGGTTCAGGCGAGAGGGAAAAGAAGGTTCAGGAGAGATTTGGGGTAAGGAATCGAATGAAACCCTTAAGTTTTATCATTTGGGAATGTCAAACGTCATAAAACAAAAAATTCAGGAAATCAAATAGCGCAAAATAAAAATTACACGATACGGGTTAAAAATAAAAATGTAAATAATCTTCACGGTGAGACCATGAGTAGGCATTACAGTGTGATAAAAACTAGTCATCATAGTGTGATAGTGAGAATTTTGTGCAGTCACAGTGAGACAATGAGTAGACAGACTGTGAGAATAATGTCTTGATGGTGAGACCATGAACACAAAATAGTAACTTACAGACAGTGACTATGAAACCGTAAAGTAAAATATTGTAAAGTTTTAATCATT
This sequence comes from Viscum album, assembly GCA_963277665.1. Classification (NCBI taxonomy): domain Eukaryota; kingdom Viridiplantae; phylum Streptophyta; class Magnoliopsida; order Santalales; family Viscaceae; genus Viscum; species Viscum album. The sequence goes on from OY728132.1 coordinate 415,362,907, forward strand.
AAGATCAGTAAGTTATTTACTTATGATTAATCATACCAAGATCATGTATGATGTATTCTAATCTTTCATAATTTAATGGTTTAGTGAATATATCAGTAAGTTGATATTCAGTACCAATGAATTCCAAAGTGATATCACCTTTTTTATAATGATCCCTCAAAAAGTGATGTCATACATAAATATGTTTTGTCCTAGAATGAGATACAGGATTTTTAGAAATGTTAATAGCACTTCGGTTTTCACAATTTATTGGGACATGTCTAAATTGATTTCCATAGTCGAGAAATGTGTGTTTCATCCACAAAATTGGTGCACATCAACTGCCAGCAGCTATGTATTCATCTTCTGCCGTAGATAATGCAACAAAATTGTGATTCTTACTACACCATGATACTACTGACTTGCCTAAAAGGTGACATGTTCTAGAGGTGCTTTTACTATCTAGCTTACATCTAGAAAAATCAGCATCAGAATAACTAACTAACTCAAATGATTGTCCTTTGGGATAGAATAATGTTAAATTGGGAGTATGCTTGAGGTATTTGAAAATTCTCATTACAGTATTTAAATTTCACTCTTTAGGGTTTTCTTGAAATCGAGGACACATACACACACTAAACATAATTTCTGGATGACTAGCAGTTATGTAGAGTAGACTTCCAATCATTCCTCTATAAGTTGTTTGATCAACAAATTTTCCATTTTCATCAAGATCTATCTTACAGGTGGTACTCATAGGAGTGCCACTACTTTTTGTGATATCCAATCCAAAATGTTTTAAAATATCTCTAGTATATTTAAATTGAGTTAAAATAATTCCATCATCTTTTTGAAAGATTTGAAATCCAAGAAAGAATTTATGTTCACCCATTACTCTCATTTCAAATTTATTTTTCATCATTTTAGAAAAATTAGTACATAATGTAGTTTTTGAAGATCCAAAAATAATATCATCTACATAAATTTGTAAAACTAAAACATCTTTAGAAATTCGTTTTATGAACAGAGTAGGATCAATTATTCCTTTTGTTAAACTTTTAGAAATTAGAAAAGTACATAATCTAACATTCCAAGCTCTTGGAGCATTCTTTAAAACATATAAATCTTTTGATAATTTGAAAATATGATTTGGAACATGAGGGTTTGAAAATCTAGGTGGTTTTTCAACAATAACATCCTCAGAAATATAACTATTCAAGAATGCACTCTTGACATCTATTTGATATAGTTTGAAATTTAGATGATAAGCATAAGCAAGTAAAATACTAATAGCTTCTAATCTGGCTACTGGAGAAAAAGTCTCCTCATATTCAATACATTATTCTTGACTATATCCTTGTGCATCTTGCCTAGAATTATTTCTAACTATGTTTCCAGATTCATCTACTTTATTTCTGAACACCCATTTGGTGCCTATTGTGGAAGTCTCCTTAGGCCTTTCAACAAGATCCCAAACGTTATTTCATTCAAATTGATTGAGTTCTTCTTTCATAGATATTACCCAAAATTCATCATTAATGGAATCATCAATGATTTTAGGTTCATGTTGTGACAAGAAGGCGTGGTTTTCAACATGAATTCTAAGAGAAGCTCTAGTCTGTGTCCCTCTATCAAGATTTCCTACAACAGCATCTAAAGGATGATTCTTTAGAATTCTAGTTGATTTAGTAAAGGTAGGACTATAAATTTCAGGTTCTTATCTGGGTTCAGGTTCATTAGGAACAGATTATGGGATAAGTCCAGAACTGGTTGTCTTTATAGTAGGATCATTAGAGTTGTCATTAAGGTCCAAAACAGATAAATCTTCTTCAAGATTTTCAAGAGTGGTTTTAGGCTCATGTGGATCAGTTTCATCAAATTTGATGTTAATAGATACTTCCACACACTTGGTTCTATAATTAAAGACTCTATAGGCTTTGATGGTTAAAGAATATACTAAAAATATTCCATCATCACTCTTAGAAGAAATCTCATCAAGATTATCTTTTGTATTGAGAACGAAAAATTTGTAGCCAAAGACTCTAAAGTAACTAACATTAGGTTTTCTATTTTTCCACAAATCATATGATGTCTTCATAAGAATAGGTCTAATTAAGACTCTATTAATAATATAAAAACCATTATTGATAGCTTCATCCCAAAAGTAAATATGCAGGTCATATTAATTAAGCATAGTTCTAGAAATTTCTTGCAGGGTTTTGTTTCTCCTTTCTACTACACCATTTTGAGGAGGTGTCCTAGGGGAAGAGAAATTGTGCCTATAACCATTATGTGAGTAGTAGGATTCAAACTCATGATTCTCAAACTCATGGCCATGATCACTTCTTAGGGTTTTAATCTTAAGTCCACTATGATTTTCTACAGATTTTGAGTATTTAACAAAGTAAGAACATGCTTCACTTTTGTGAGTGAAGAAGTATACCCTAGTATACCTAAAAAATTCATCTACTAGGACATAGACATAATGATTCCTATTTATTCTAGAAACTCTAGATGGTCCAAACAAATCCACGGGAACCAACTCGAGAGGATGAGAAGTTGAAACTTCTTTCTTTGATTTAAAAGAAACATTATGTTGCTTTCCCTTTTGACAGGGATTACAAACATTGTCATTTGGAAACTCAAGATTAGGTAGGTCTCTAACCAAGTTCTTCCTATTTAGTTTTCTAAGTGAGTGGATGTTGCAGTTTCCTAGTCTTCTATGCCATAACCAAGACTCTTTATGAAAAGCATTTAAACAGGTAACTTTTTTCATAGATAAGTAATTTAAATCAACATCATAAACATTTTCATTTCATAGAGCAGAAAAGTCTAAAACGTTTTTAGAATTAAAATCATTACAAGAATCATTTTCAAATTTAACATTAAAACCATCATCACATAATTGAGAAATACATAACATATTATATTTAAGTCCATCAACAAATAAAACTTTGTAAATTAAAACTGAATCAGTGTTACAAATTTGACCCAGGCCGATGATATTTCCTTTAGAATTACCACCAAAGGTGCCATGACCACCGTCAACCTTTATTAAAATTTTTAAACACAAGTAATAACCGGACATATGACTTGAACATCCACTATCCAGATACCATGTATTCTTGTGGGAAATCTTCATGAAGGTTTCCTACAATTAGATTAAATAAAAAATGATTTTGGTAACCAAATTTTTTTGGGTCCAGACAGGTTAGCAATCAAAGCATTCGGTACCCACATTTGTCTTATGGGTCTCATATAATTTGAAGAATCAAATGATTTTGAAAGATAAACTCTATTAGATTTATAACAAAGTGAATAACTAGTTGAATCATACACATGTAAAGAATCATAATAATCTTCAGAATAATATAAAATTAATGTAGGAGTTTCAGATGTTACCTTGGAAGTGTTTGTCATAAAACACATGGTTGCCTTATTTCTATTTTCAGTCTCAGAAGCTTCACATTAACTAGAGCTACCCTCAGAAGCACTCCATGTACACTTCATGGCCTTCTTATACTTATTATCCTTATACTCATATTTCTTCTTGTATTTTAGCTTTGGACAGTCTACTTTTATATGTCCTTTCATTTTGCACTCATAGAAAACAACTTCATCAGATTTATCAGATTTCTTCCAATCATTTTTCTAATGTACTTTGTTTTCATACTTACCTTTGTAATTTGATTTTATGAAAACTTCTTCTTCCTATAAAATTTCTTAATCCTTCTGGCTATCTGAGCCATTTTAGCATCACTATCAGAGTCTGAATTTTCACTGGTTGAACTGTCAGTTTGTATTTGAACTTTATCATTGTCTATACTCTTTGAAGTAGTAGTCTTGAAAGCCACAATTTTTCTCTTAGGTTCATCATCTTCCTCTTTATTCACCTTGAGTTCTTCCTCATACATAATGATCATACCAATGAGTTCTTTTACAGGTAGAGCAGCAATGTCACATGACTCTATGATTGAAATAGATGTGCCTCTCCATCGGTCTGGTAAACATCTCAAGATTCTCATAATTTGTTCCTTTGCTGGAACAGCCTTTTCGAGTGAGTTCATAGTATTGACTATCTCATTAAACCTAAGATACATATCGGAAATAGGTTCATCAGTATTCATTTTATAATTATCATATTTAATAGTATAACTATTCAATCTCATTTCTATAACATTGGTTGTTCCCTCATGAGAAACACCCAAAGTATCCCAAATTTCAAAAGAAGTTTTGCAAGTAGAAATTCTATTAAACTCATCATCTCCTAGATCACAGTACATGGCATTTATAGATTTACAATTATTATTGTAGGCAGTCTTTTTAGGTTTATCCCATGTTATTTTTTCAGTTTCTAGAAGTTTATATTGAGATTCTATAGCAGTCCAGATATCAAAACCCATGCTTTCTAAATGAATTTTCATTTTAATTTTCCACTGTGCATAGTTTTTACCATTGAATAAATGTGGTCTGTTATTAGAATCACCCTCAAGTATATTTTCTATAGAAAAATTTTAGAACGTTAATTTAAAGGGCTAGAATTTAGAACTAACAGAAATTTAAGATCTTTAATGATGCAACTAAAATCACAGTTGAAAAACATAGTATTTCAAAAGTCCTTAAACAAAAACTAGCCTCTGATACCAAAAGTTGGTTGGAATGGATACTCAAAAAGGGGGGTGAATTGAGTCCCAATTAAAATTTCTATTAAAATATTGTCTATTTAAAATCCCCCAATTTATAAAAAAAATTTAAATTGTAGGGAATTGATACAGATTGTAAATGTTCACTTAGCTTCTCAAAGATTGATTATGTCTCAGTTAATTTAACCACAAGATCAAACTAACTTTTGAAACTAACCTATTGATTTACAATATGTCTAAACACTTGATAATTTAACTATAAATGTAGCTTTAAAATAGTTTTGTATTTCAAAGTAATAGTAGCAGAATAAATAAAATATATGTAGTATAATATTAACTTAAACTAACGATGCACAGTAGATGTAACAAGAGGTTCAGTCTCATGTTGAGACTTAGTCCTCTCAAATTTATATAAAATTTGATCCACACACTAGATCGGGGTTAACAACAGTTTAAAAAACTGTCCAGGCCACACAGGGACCTCTACCACTGTTCTTCGTGGGAAACAAATAGACCAGTACACACAAGTACCTCTTCCACAGTTGACGTGGGTAAACAAGAGATATGAGATTTGGAGTGGGGATTTTGATATCCTCCAGTTCAGTGCAGGAGAAAGTGTGTCTATAAGAAATACAGAGTACACCACACTACTTGAAAGTTAATAAATAAAACACTTAGAGAGAGCAGATAAGAGTTCAGAAATCTCTAGTGATCATCAATGCATCTCTGGACTCGTTGGATTCAGCAGGAACGCTTCTGAGTCCTTCTCTGGTTTTTCTGTTGAAAAATAGAGTGTCGTAGTCAGATATTCTTCTACAGTAATGAAACTGATCTCTTGATTCGTTGTGTGTTCATCAGTGGTTTTGGATTTAATTCATGAGATTTATTTGAAGGTCTAGAAATATCTTTCTTGCTCAGGATTGATCTTCTTTTTTAGCACAGTGCTCTCAGATGTATGTAAGTTCTTATCGTTGTATATTCACACTTTTCTCTTTTTTGATCACTGCATGCACGTGTACTACATCTTAATCTTCCTTATATTCCACACATTCTGGCTGTAGCAATGATTCCATTTTCATAGGTACGAGATACGGTTTCCTGACATGACAACAACTATCATTAAATAGCATTAATTGCATTAAAAACATCAAATATGACTATTAGGATTATTTAAATAACATTAACAAAAAGTTAAGAAACAGTGTCACAGTGATTTAGTAAATGGTGTCTTCTTCACGGTATGAGCTTCACGGTATGACCATGTCATGGTGTCTGTGTCATGGTTAGTCCTTCACGGTGTCAGGGTCATGGTGAGTCCTTCACGGTGTCTGGGTCACGGTGTCTGGGTCACGGTGAGTCCTTCACGGTGAGTCCATACTTAGACAAATATTTGTATTTAGACTTAGACAGTAATATACAGAATATGGATTATGTTTATCCATTAGAGACTAAGAGAACTTGAATCATAAACATAAAGTCTTGATAATATATGTGAGATCGGTGATCATGCATGAGACTTGTAAATAATAAAGAGAGTAATTAACATCCGTAAGATTTGTTATCATTAAAACATGATGAGTAGTTATTAATTAATAGTAATAAGATTTGTGATCATTAATACATGATTAACACATGAAGAGTCCAACAATCCCATTCAGGGTGTTTTGACCCAAAACACATATATCACCCCCAGTATTGAATAATGAATGTTCGTTGTTCAAAATATTGTAACACGATTTAACAATTCATTGAATTCAATTGGTTATCTCCTTATAAGGGAAAACTCTAGCACACATGGTAAGAAAAATGTCCTAGAAATGTGGAAAACCATTAGTTCTTGATTTTTGTTCAATTAATGCTTCATTATATTGATTAAAAAACCTCATATACAACGGCAAAGATTCACAAATTATTAGTTGATTTTATTAAATCTCTATATCTATTTCCATTATCCAATTTAACAACACACAAATAATGTGGTTTTAATTGAGATTATTGATATCTAATGCTAAAAATCCTCCAATGGGGTAACATAGTTCAAGGAAAAAACATTTAATATATGAGAAACCATTATAAAATTCGACAAGTGGATGCAACATATCACAGAAGAATGGTAAAATTTATAAAAACTAGGATCTTACTAAACATTATTAAAAAACATAACATAGATGGTTATTAGACTCCTCATCCCTTATTGGCCTCTAATATAGGATCAAACTGTTGGAAATGGAGAAATATATAAATAATATAAAAATTAAAAAAACTATATTATATAGATTTAGCATTCTATATAGTGGGAACCACAAGCAAACAAGTAGAATATAATTTTTTATCTATGGCTTCCAAGCATGATAAATTATAGTTAAATAGATGATTGATGGATAAGATAGCGCAAATCTAGGTCAAATTTCATAGGAAATATTCTAACAGATGATATGGGGTTTTTATTGAATCGGTATGGGAAAAGGGGAATAAAACATTAAATAAGTCATGGTTAAAATTGAAATTTTACTTATTTTTAAAGCGCATAGGGTTTTGTTTTAGCCAAAATGTGCACCAACTATGTACACCAACTACCTAAGACAAATTAAGAATGTGGGACTGGTGAATGATTTGGCCAAACCATGACCATACCATGTTCCTCTATGTGGTACCTCACATAGTTTATCCAAACTATGTGTCCTTAGGCACATAGTTTAAAAAAATTTTGAACCATGTCATTTTCATCCAAAACATAGATCTTTGGTCTCTGAACGAGCCATGGACACTATTAAAATATGCTATACCTTATCAAGATCACCAATATCGATAAAAATAGGGGTTTAAATATAGGTTTAATGGAACCATACATCATTATAAAATCAAAGATCCTGTAATATCTCATCCTTAAGAAAAATCATCCTTAATTTTAAATTTTGTTAGTGGAAAAACATCATCTAAAAATAACTCAATGAAGTAATAATGTACACAATCCTCCTACTACTAAGCCTCATCCTATATACTCCCATTATTATATATCTCCCATCATAGAAGAACTAACTTTCCTTAGAGATGCTTTATGCCCTGATCAATGATACATATAAGGGCTCTTCAATGGATACATCAACCTCTAACTCTACATCACCAAGACAAATAATATAATATGGGTCTAAATTATAAAAATAAATATGTGTTATGTGGAAGATGATGGGAATGGTTTTATTCCTTTGAGATAATGAAAACAGATAGGGTATCCTCCCTACTCTTTATAAATTCTTAAATAGATTGACATAATAAACCCAAATCATACACTGTCTTTAAATCTTCTTATTCCCTATTCAATGTAAATATGTTAGAATATATAATCCCCAGTCTCAATCTCAAACGGTCAAAAGTAGTGATCTATTTAAGGATTCTATAATGGCTGAATTGTAGATATTTTATTCATGATAATTTATACCTTCTCAAATTTCTCCAAAACTAAACAATGTCTCAATAGATTTAGCTCTCCTTACACTAATAAACACAAAGGTGAACGGGATGACCTACTATATAAATAATCATAAATATCAACCTACATAGTTACATGGATGTTTTTTATTATAAGTAAAATTAGTGAGAGGTATGTGTTTCTCCCAATAAACTATGAAATCTAAGACACATGTACATATCTTGTACCATATCACCTGTATCATATGATCACACTAACCATTGTTACATGGGTGATATAGTATACTAAAGAGTACCCATGATCCTAGTTACCCCTACAACCCCTATGAGAACTATGATGTTAAACTAGTGTTTATATGTTACAGGATAGTATGTGGAATTATGGGAAGGCATATGATATCTCTGACATGTATACTTCGTATATCATTCATTGAAAATGTATCACTAAGGATGTGAGATGATTTTTTAAGTATATATAGGATAACCCATTCTCTGTTGTAGCCTTAATGTGACCATCATAATCCTACCAAAAAATACATAGTGACTTTATCACATTTATACTCAAGGAAACTGAATATAAAATAACTACTATATTTTGGTGTTCCACCTTTAACTTCTAAGAGGTGAAATAGTAAGTAAAGAATCCAGCTATATGCCTTTTCATATCAGGATACCAATATTTTTTGTGTAAATAATGTTACAACATTATATGGCCATGTTTTTATTCCCATGTAGAGGAATGATACTCATACAAAAATACCTCTATGATTTTTATTGGAAGCCATAAATATCCATGAATGTGGAATACCTCATCGTCATCAATTATCAAATTTGATTCTTGGTCCTCACCTGAGATTATATCTTCTAGGAAAAACCCCTCATTATCAAAAAGTGGTCTTACCTTAACTATATCAATATGTGAAGAGTTAACAAGAAAGGATGTGAGTACATGTTTTCCATGACATTATTGATCCTCTAAATTAGTATCAGAAAATATGGTCATCAATTGAAACACACTATGTACATCATGAACTATTGTTGTCTTAGTGTCCCATATTAGTGCATCATCATCAACCTTACACATACTAGGTGTATAAAAAATCTCAAGGTGAAATGATAGTTTTTATTCAACTCATAGTCACTTCAACACATTCAAGACACTTTGTGTAAATATATACATGGGATTTTTTGGACTGAGTCCACCATAAACTGATTTAATAGTATGTAATTCCTCCAAAAATGGTAAACATGAACCACAGATTATAGCCCTAGATAATACATTGGGTAATTATTCTCAGTATTCCTCAACTGATGAGTTAGGTACTCCAAGAATCAATCATATAGAATCATAATAGTTCCCATCATGATTATTGATGCATCAAAATAATCCATGTAGCCTCTACTAAGATAAAGTATAATTAAAATCCATGAGGACATTAATCTCCCTTTCATCCCATGAATGTATTTATTGCATGCATCATTCTATGTAAAAATGAAAATTTTCTTGTTATATCTTGTTATTTTTTATGTAAAACATGAGAAATCATAAATTAATTTTCAATTGTATCATGATTTCTATAATAAACTATTTATATCAAAGCCATTATTGGGATAATCCATGGAAACAATGGGCCCCACCTTCTCTAGTTCAACTGATACTCTTATCTATTTGAAAATGTGACCAATGAATTGATCCTTATTGATCCTAATGAAGAACTTGTTGATCATAGTATACAACTAGTTATCTATCTATATGATCAGGACAATTTCAATATGTTTGGAATGTTTGTGTTGATTATGTTTCCACACCAATATGTCATCCATAAGACTACCAAAAATGAACCCAAATACCGGGGGAAAACCCAATTTATCAAATACATAAACACTGATAGGACATTTGTAAGACAGAATGACAAGGCTAGGTAAACAGACAATACATAACTACTATAGATTGTTGTAACTGGTATATTTGATTGTCTAACAAACACATTATAGTAGCATAATCTCATATAAATATTGGTGAAAACCCTCACTCCTTAGAGCTAGTAAATGATTTCATCTATAGATGGTAGTGGATGTCGGTTCTTAAGTAAATGATTGTTTACCAAATAAAAATCCATTCAAATCCTAATTTTATTGTCTTCTATATTTTCGAAAAGGATTAGTGACCCAATGGGAAAATATTGGGTCCTATAAAAACAATTAGTTTCCAATTCCTTGAGTTTAAACTTCATTTACACATCTTAGTAGTTGTTGCATCCCATGTAATAAAAAAATATGAAATTATCATACTTATTAATGTTCATAAATTAACTATTAATTTTACATGAAAGGGGATGATATGTTCGATAGTTTACCTGACACACTACAATTGGTTTTTCAAAATCTTACATTGCACATAACGTTGAGTTACACTGAAAAATAATAATCTAATATTATTTTAAATGTTAAAAAATTCCTAGCCTTTGTATGGGAATGAATGGAAAAAAATAACTAAAATATGAATATACATGTTTTTAAAATGTTTTTACATTTATCCCATTAATTTTAGAGGCTTAAAAAAAGAAGGAATCTGATTTTAAGCATAAATACTTTAATATTAATTAAAAGGACAATTTACCACCTTTTGAAGGAGAAACCTCATTAAATATAGTTTTGGTCACTTTTTTATTTTCTATTTCACAAAATAACATTCTTCTTTAGAATAGGGACATCAAAATTTATTTTGGGTATTTTTTTGGTATTTTTCTGATAAAATTTATTTTTTTATGAATAGTGAAAAATACTATATTTTAATTCAAAACTTTCTTTTAATATAATTTATTTATATGGTTAGATTATATTTTCAATTGGGTTTGAAGTGTAATTATATTATATTTTTACTATCTAATACAATTTTTTTTCATTTGAATTAATTTCACTTTCAAATTAGGCATAATCGAGTGTCAATATTTGGCTAGATATTCTTTCATAGAAACACTATATTTGTTTTGACAATGGAAATTAATTTTAAATTAATAAAGGAATAATATGTAATTTAATTTTGTAAAATTGACATCAATTTTGAATTTCCAATATCAAAAATATCTTAGGCTGAATTTTTGGTATTTTTCTTAAAAAACATCAATTTTGATGAATAGTGAAACAACTAAGTAGTAGTTAAAAAACTGACATTTTCATTTAAAAGATATTTTACCGCTTCTGTGAATTGAAATTTGAAAATACAACAAACATGGTTGTTATTAGTAAGTAAAATGTGGTTCAATAAGATAAAAATAATTTTCTTGGTGAATAGTAACTTTTGAATTTTATTTACCGCGATTAAAGGTAAATAGGGTAATTCTAGGTAAAATGAATATTATAATAATAATAAATTACCTTAAAACATGTCCTATGCTTATTTGATGCGTAACGTCAACCATGGGAATCCTTCCATCTATTTTGGGACACCATTGAGCTACATGGGAGTGATAATGACACATTATTTTAATTAACTTAAAGTAATGACAAAAATTACAAAAACAAATATATTTTATTAAATTAATTTTTACTTGGGGTTATATAAGTTATCATTTCGACTATAAATATAATTTAAAATTTAAATGATTTCCTACATCATTTTACTTTTTTTTATAATTTTTAGACATCAAATATATAAAATTAATTATGACACAAAAATGATACAGTGTTTTCCTCATTAATAAATCATTTAAATAAATAAGATTATAAATATTAAAATAACATCTCAAACCTGTCCTTTTTTTATTGGTTGAATTTATATCCACCATGAGTCATATTATCTTTTACCTTAATGAGTTTTGAAACTTTATAAACTGAAAATCATTATATAATAAAATAATAATTTCACACATTCCTAAGGAACCCCTCCTCCCCCTTATAAAAATTTGTCACATCTAACCCATTCCTCAAACCACTCAATCCCTTTGGCTCATCTAATCCCTACCCAAATAATCTCTCAAAATTTTTGTCCTCCTCCTAGAATCATTTCCTTAGGAAGAAGGCACTTCAATAAGTCTGTTTGGTTCAAACCAAAGGAAGTGACCTGAATTAAAGGTAACAGTTTCTCTAAACTTTATTTCTTCTTTTTACCTATACAACCCATACAATCATATTATTCTTTTATTGTATAACAACACTATAATAATCAATATACTAATATGTTGTTATTATAAGGATTCGAACAACACTTACACACACCTCCATATAATTGTTAAAGAATATTCTATTTCTGTAGATGGGGCATTTGCTATTCTTTGATCTGTTTTAGATCTGGCAATTAAAATTTAGAGAAGGGTGGTGACGGTGATCATTCTCATCGGTTTCTTCTAATGGAGACAGATGTGGGTTTTGGGTATGAAGGCGGTGGCGTATCCGGTGGACTCACGATGGCAGTTGTCCATGACCTTGCCCGATCAGGTTGTCTTCTCGTATGGTGGATTGGGTGTGACCCTTGTCCGCAAGAGGTGAACAACTACAGATGGTGGACATCGGAGCTCTTCATCAATGACATTGGTATGAGGAGGGCACTATGGTGACGATATCTCTTGGCATGGTGGAGAGGATGATCCATGGCAGTTGTGGTGGCTGTGGGGCGAATAAGGATTTTTTTCTATGGTGTTGCTGATGTAATTAGGGCTTTTGGTTGCTTGGGAGGGATACAACATTAGCTTTGTGATTGCACCGGACTTTGTGGCATTGTTTTTATTGGTCTTATTTTGCTATTTGATTTTGTCTGGGATTTGTCTCTTTGGGGTTTTAGGTCACTAATCTTTGAGGATATTTTTTTAGGCATATGGGTATGTAATGGGTTTTTCCTTACCAAACATAAAAGGGTTCACTGCTTTTGTTTTCTTTTTTAATTAATGGGTTTTCCCCAACCACTCCCTGAAAACTATGTATAATTATGTTTTCATACAATTAAAATATGAAATAGAAATGAATGTAGTGTTCATGAGTACGTACGGCCGACTCCCGGGGGGGGGGGGGGGGTCGGACCGGGTCGACCCGGTTCGGCCGACTCCCGGGGGGGGTCGGGCCGGGTCGGCCCGGGCCCGTACCCCCCGTCTTCGGATGGACTTCGTTCAAATGGCCGTATCTTGAGCTACGGGCCTCCAAACGAACCGCCGTCAGCGGCAACGCGATCCTTGGATCGAGACGGTCGTTTCGGTATATCGCACTCAATTTTTCGGAATACTTTGAGTTCAGCCGGGTTGGTTCGTACACGAGACCAACCGGGCCCTCGGAGCGGAAACGCTCATATCTTGAGCTACGGACGTCCGATTGACGTGCCGTCAACTCTGTTGAATTCCTCTAAGTGAGACGGATCTTTTGGCATACTCCGCCCAAGGTTTGGACGTAGGTGGAGTGTGGTCGGGTTGGTTTTGCCTTGAAAACCAACCGGCCCCCTGGGATGAAAATGCCAATATCTCTCCGACCGGGCGTCCGATTGACGCGCCGTCTGCGACATTGAGTTCCTTTTGACGATACGGAACTTTTGGATACATCAACTTCGGACTACGTGTCAGTTGATGTATCAGCCTCTCGGCTCGTGGAGCGGACCCTCCTAAACGAGCTCGCTGTGTGCGGGAACCCTAGCGCTGGCTGTGACTTCGACGACAGAGCAGAGATCCTCCGTGGACTGCGACGACGACAGAGCAGAGATCCTTCGTGGACTGCGGTGACGACTGTGCAGAGATCCTCAGTGGACTGCGTCAACTACTGTACTCAGCAATCCTACGTGGATCAGTGCTACAGGTCCTGTGTGGGCCTGATCCTCTGTGGGTCATCACCTTACGGTTCTGTGTGAGCCTTGACTACAGGTCATGTGTGGGCCCGATCCTTTGTGGGTCATCTCTTACAGTTCTGTGTGAGCCATTGCTACAGGTCCTGTGTGGGCCCGATCCCTTGTGGGTCATTGCCGAGGTTAGTACCTATCGATCCTTTGTGGGTCCGACGACTTAGATGGTTCGGTGATCATCTTGTCGTCATCTGAAAAAGTATACCTGGTTGAGCTGAATCTTATGTTACTCTCCTTTGTGTTTGTGTTGAACTATCCTATGTGGATTTACTATTTACTATCCCTGGTGGATTTGAGTCTTGCTTTCCTGTGTGGATCGAGTTGACCTTGAGCTCGAGAGCAGAGCAAGAAATGGGGACTTAGATATATGTATGGGCATATACCCAAGTCGAGTCAGTTGTTTCTTCGTGGTTGCCCCTTTTCTTTTGTGCTTTATCCTTTGTGGATTTCGGGAGACCTTCGGGGGTCTCGGGCTCCTTACTGAGTAGTTTATACTCACCCCTGCACGGGCTTTGCCCGCACCTTGTTGTGTTGGATGCAGACGACGGACAGCGCTGATCTCGGTTGGGGCGTGGAGCAGGACGATACCTGGAGGAGGACCACTGGGCGGGACGTGCTCAGAGCGGACGTGGGACCCGAGGAGCCTGGAGGCTATCTGTACCCACCCTTCAGGTGGGATTGCCAGTGGACGACACGAGGCCGCCATCTTTTCATCAGTTGCTGTTCTTTACCCTTTTCAGTTGTACTTTCAGTTGGGCTTGTATTCCGGCCCCCTTTACATTTCTGCACTTGGTAGTTACTTTCCGCTTGCTGACTCTGTGGTGGTTGTTACTTATAAAGGCAATGCCTTCCCTGATTACCGGGATTTTACGCCTTGGTGCTAGTCGCCAGCCCCAGGCCTATGGAAGGCGTGCTTGGGGTAGTCACGGCACGGGCCCCGAGGTCGGGTCGTGACAGAAAAACTACACTGTCACATGGAATTGATAGGTCATAAAAATAGATATGTTGTGATTCTATTTTTAATAATTTTAATGGTATGAAAATAGATGATATAATATATTTCAATAATATTTATTATGTAATTAAAATAATTTATATAATTTATATACATCATAGTAACCAACTATGAAATTCAGGGATGTGAAACAAAATACATTAGGTTGTGAGGTTGTACTCCACATGAATGGATGAACTATGGTTTCATGTTCCATTAGATGGAAATTGAGATTAATATAGTTATTATATTTACATATTTATATATAATTATATGATATTCACAAGTTTAATTATATTCTGTTTGTTATGATAGTATTGAAAGATGTAGTTAAAGAAGAAAAATGAAAACACTCGGCTAAGACGCTTACCAACCCTTTAGAGCGCCTGAACTAAATTTCAATAATTATTTATACAATAGAATTTTTGAGAGAAAAATACATCAATAACGTGTATAGGGATTTTTTTATTTTTTCTAGGTGGATTGCGGTTATAAAAAACTATTCATTTACTATAAGGAAAAGAGTAGGGTGTGTCCTTATATAAAGGATGGGAGGGGCACCCTTGGAATCACTTATGATATAAAATTAATATAGATTAATTTTCATGTAAAAATGGAACTAATCATATATATTTATACTATATTAGGAATAATTGTTGAAATCCACTCATCAAATAAAACATTGTAATGTTTCTTTTATATTATAACTATTTACTATGAGTTCTAACACCCATTAAGTCTTGACGACTACTGTGATATCAATGTTTTTTACACCACAGAGGTCATGAATTTACACCAAAAGAAAAATATTACTTCTATCTATTACTGATATTATTGACATATTCCATTCACATTTACAAATATAATTTTATTTTAAATTATTAATCAATTTGTAATTTTTTATTTTACATAAGACAACATGAAAGATAATTTATAGACAATTCACATTGTTTACTTTAAATATATAATTATAGTAATGTAGTTTGAATATAATTTTTTAAAAATTAAATAATACATTATAATTACCTATTAAATTAAATTAACATAATATATGAAACTAAAATATTACATAATTGGTTTTTATATGAATTTATTTTAATTTTTTAATACTTGTAATTGCACTGGGTCACCCTTTTTTAATCATTTAAGGCAATTATTTCATCCCTAAAAATTGAAAATAAATGACCTTAAAAATATTATGATTATGAATAACCATCTACAACTTTTAATTACTTTTTATTCTTTTTAAAATATATATGAAATATTTTAATTATAATTTGTCATTTTTTAATTAATATTTTTTAAAAATAATATAATTGCCCATATCAAAGAAAAATATCATTTAAATTGTATATTTTAGAATATATGAATGGGTGGTTGATCTAAATTCATAAAAAAATTTAAATTAACTTTTTAAGATTATTTGTAATCGATTTCTCATTAGTATTAAAACATTTAAACCCAATTTACCCTTTAAAATAGTTTTAATTTTTACCATGACAAGTATTATCTATGAACAAAAATATTTCTCACTTGTTTACAAAAGATGAAAATAATGATTCCAAAAATGTAATAATGTTTAAAGGAATAAATTTAATGTTTTTTTATAAATAAATTATAATATCAATGTGAAAAATAATATGAATAATCTTTTATATAAAAATGTTTTTCACTCTTAAAAATATTCTAATAACAAAATCTAATATTATTTTGATTATTATGTGATTAATTATATTATTCCTAATTTTATGATTTTAATGTAACTATAATAAAAAGTAGATAGTATAATGGTAGTCTTGAATTACATGATCTAAATAAAATAAATTGTTGTTTTGAAATAAATTGTATTTTTCAATATTCACTCAAAAATCAATTAATTTTAGAAAATTCCTAAAATATTAGCCTAATATTACATTTATATGAAAATAGATAAAGTTTAGTCCATATTACGTAGTTTAATTCATAAAAACTATATATTTATTATTTCTAAAATACACATAACAATAATATTTATAGAAAAATGATCTATTAAAACTTTATAAGGTTTTAAGATATTTCATAATATGATTTTTATATGATAGAATTGATTTTTTTTTATTTTTTTAACATTAATTTTGATATGAATTATATTTAAATATATATAATCAGAATTATTCATTGGTTACCAATATAATAACTATGGATCCAATTACGATTTATAGGATGGTCAAATTACATTCAAACATATTTCCTTTTATGTTTGACTAAAATATATTAATTTACCTCTCTCATTATGCCATTTAAATTCCAAATTCATTTCTTGGTATCCATAGTTATAACTGTGGTCGAAATCATCATGTTTGACCATGATTATAATTATTTTATTTTTTGTTATTTTTATATATATGTGAAATTACTCCACATGTACTTTTTTTTCATGTTTATCCATATCGCAGTATTTAAATGTATTTTCGTCTAAATTTTTCTATAATAATTTATCCCAAGAAGACATTATTTGTTTGAGGTGGAATTTGTCTCATGGTATCAAACATAATATTCATTATAATGTAAAATGAAGTCTTTAAATTTTGAGATTTCAGATGATTGATTTGAGAAAATGTGACTCATAGTATAAAGGAATTTATTTCATTTATTAACAAAATCATCATGAACATAAAATTCAAGGTAAATTAACCAAAATATAAATATTCAAATAATAAAATTAATATTCAAGTATAAGAAAAAAAAATTATTTCCAGATATATTCAATTTTTTAATAATATACAATAAAAAGCTATGTTAATAATAAATATAGTGAGGAAAAAAATATTCATATATTTATGTTAATAAAAAATTAGGTTATATCTCTATATTGATAATTGTTTCTATATATCCTAAAATTTAAAATTTAAATAAAAATACTTATGTGATTGTGATGGTTGAAAACATAAACAGGATCTATCATATGAATGATACAGATGATAGATAACATGAATATATACAATTTTATTGTTTAATATGGAATTTTAACATAATTATAGACACATTTTTTAATTAAAAATTATAGATAAATGAATTAATGAAAGTATGGTAACTATTTAATATTTCACTATCCACAAACATCATTTTTCTATTACTGTAAAAAATATTATAAATGTTCCTTATAAAATAGGGAATTTATTATTCATATTTTTACAGAAATCTGTTTATGATTGGGGTGTACTACATGGTACGTAGATTCTCAATCTTAATGATTTTAGTATATATATATATTAAAGGGTAATTTTATTTGATAGATGTAAATAAATAATAGTAATAAGGATTCAAAAAAATCTCAAACATAAAAAGTGGAAACGTCAATGGAAGGGTTATATTTCGATGGTAGTAGTATTATATAATAATGACATAATTTTCTATGCCACCCAAAGGGGTGTTCAAAAATTTTAAAAGTGATAACACATGAAATTGTAAACATCATGAACTCTATAATCCCAAAGCCTACATTTATAATACATTATTTGAACAAAATAAAAGAGTTACAAATGAATCTAATAGTTAAGTAGTCTAAAATACTAAATACATACATACTTTAAATTTTCAAACATAAGATACAACATGATCATATTAAGAGAAAATTATATCACCATCTATAATGTGCCTGAAAATTATACAAAAACCTTATATACGTTTTCTTTGGGAATGGAAAAAAATGATGGAGATATGATATAATTTGTATGGTGAAACATACAATGGAAAATTTCATAACATAAGCTTGGAATAAGTGATATGGATGGAATAAATGGTAAAAATGAATCCCTAATCAATTGAAAGATAAATAATTTTATATCCTTAATAGTGAATGAAATTATATATCACAATATTCAATGATCTCATTATAATAAAATTTCAAAAGTTAAAAAAGAAAACACGATTTAGAAAACATTTTCCAAGAATACATCAAATTATTGGAAGATTTATAAACAATAACATAAAATTTCTTGTCTAACAATACCTATTGATTCATTTTAGGGAAATATTATTCTATTCTTCACCCATAACATAATTATTTCTAATTCCTTAATTATAAAAGTCATAAATAACTTTCATACTATCCCTTAAGGATCCTTTAATTGAATAGAAATTGAGAATATTTATAATGATAAATATATTTATGATATAAATCCCCATTTAAATGAATAATATGGATGACCATTATAATATAACATCATAAACTTGGAAATTATATGGTATCATCATTGTAACATGAAATATACATATTATAGAAGTATAGTTTTTATGGTATGTATAATGTATTGAGTTATCCTTGGATGTTAGTAATTGAATTATAAAGTTTTTATTGGTAGGTGTCCAAGAGAAATTATAGGTATTTTCATTTAATATTGGTTATAAAAAGTGTGTTACTATTCCAAATCAAATACCCTAAGAGTGTGTGCAGTCTTAGGACAATTATTACTGAATTAATGTATTGATTTAATAAATTATCATCCAACCTTATTCGAGTTGATTACCCATATATAAATATGTGTCAAAATTTCATCCTCTATCAATTATATTAATTGTTATAATATCTAGTAACCTATAAATAAATTTAATTCAATAATATTTTTTATGGTCATTCAACCATAGAAAAAATTATGATTTACAATGTTTAAGTTATTTGTTCACTAAAAAGACATCATAGTGATTTTAAAATATAAGCTTATAAATAAATTAAATTTAGTTATTAATATAGTAAAAAATATTCAATGGAAATATACGCACCACTCAAAAGTAAATAGGAGGTGAATATTACGTGAGACCCAAAGACTGAAAAGTGAGACATAAAATGACATATTATTATTGGGTATAGATTCAATCATAACATATTAAATTATATGGATTGAAATTGATATTTAAATCCCATGAATGAATTCATTTCAAGATATAACATCTCGCATAGTCATTATATATACACCACATAAATAAAACTAGGTGCATAGTATAAAACAAGTGTGAAAATGATGAATATGAGGCCAAAAAATTTATTCATTTCCAGAATACCGTGATAATAATTTAATATTTCATATCACAAACATAAGTATCTTAATTATTAAATTAAAAACAGTTCTCATATTCATTTTCAATCATACGCTTCATAAATATTGAATCACAACATGAATTCTTCGTATTTACAGATCGGTGTCTATAGTTTTGATAGTATTTAGTAGTTTCATAATAGTGGTGTTTGTAATAATTATTCGTTTATAATCCATTATTACTGGATAATTTATGTTACTTTTTGTATTTATTTATAATAATTTTGGAATTTTCAAATTCGTTTTAGTGTATTTTAGTCCTTATTTTTAAATATAAAGTTAATAATAAACAATTTTGGAAAATTTTTTACGATTAGAGGATAATTAATTATTTATAGAATTAGTTATAGATATAATACCTCCAATAAAAAAATTATTATATACATAGATATTTCATCTTATATGATTAATTATTATTTTTATTCTTGAATGATATAAATTCATATAATTTTTCAAGTAGGAAGTTAAGGTACTCTAAACATGAACATACCGTGGCTTAGCGATTAATTATGAGATATATTAAAATTTAATTTTTATATAAGAATAATGTTATTATTTATTATTTATTATTTTGATATATAAAAATTTTATTCTATAAAATGGTTAATTAATGAATATGATAATATTACACAGCATGAATAAGACATTATCCTCATACTATGATTGATTTTAATGATTATAATTTATTGATAATATAATTGACCTTCTTATCCAATTATTTATTCAATATCAATAATTATATTATAAATATAAAACAATACATTAATACCAAAACATATATCCATACAAGTAAGGTGGTGGAGGAAATAAAAACATTTTGTTTCCTAGAAGTGGTAATATGCACAATGTAAAAATAACGACTTTATTTTTCTTAAGGGAAATAGGAATGGTGGTTATGTTTATTTATATCATATAAAAACGTCAAAATAAAATATATAATATATTCATTATATAAATATTTTGAATATAAAATTTAAATTTATTGATAATAGAATATTAATTTATCAAAATTACTGAACATATGTTTAGAACAACTAATTTGTCTTGGAGGATTCCATGAAAGGGAAAGTATAATAAAAATACATTTTGACCAATTATCAAGAGACTAAAACAATATTCTAGGGGAAAGATAAATGGAAATATTTTCATGTGGAAAAAATTTGGTTTTCCGTACTGGGGTTATGAGGGGTCCCTTTTAAAAATGATGAAAATTGTATTTTTTATATATTTCAAATTAATATAAAGGGAGAACATGTTAAACATTAAAAGTGGCTCAAAAAATATATTATAATGTAATGGGTAAAAGATAAGGCTTATAAAAAACTAACTTGATAAATTTCATGAAATGTATTCATCTTCATAGAATTCTTTTACAACTTGAATTATTAGTAATTCTATTTTAGCTTTTACGATGGTAATTTTTTTTTCTAACATAAAAATATATTTATTCATAAAAATAATGTGGTCCCAATTAGATAATTTGTAAATTTCATTCTATATTTGAAATCCATTTTATCTATTTCATATTCTATATGTTTTAAATACTAATTTTACCAAATTTTAGTTATAATATTTTATCTATTTTCGAAAAAATAAAACTTAATATTGAAAATTTCAATCATTGGTTTGTAAACTACAAACAATATTTAAAAATTTTTAATGTAAATTATAAGATTCATAATTTTCATAATTTTTAATTCATAGTTATATATAAATAATGGAATAAATGTAGAAGTGTTATTAAAAATAGTATAATGCCCTATTTACCAAAAAATAAATTTGTGAAAAATCCAAAAAATCATAATAAGCTAATATCATAATAAATAATTAAAAAAGTTTTTTTATTATTTTTTAAAATATATAAATATACCCTTAAAATTTTATTTTTAAATATATAGTTATGAATAATGGATATATAGAGTGTGTATTGTGTTATGGTTTAGAATATTTTGGTTACGTGGTATAGTAGTGTCTCATGTATTACATTAACACCCACATTAAATTTAGTAATTAAAATTAGGTTGTATCTGTATATGTTATTGAAAATATTTGGATATTCCTTCTTAGTAGCCACATCAAAATTCCAGGAGTGTTTTACTATTTTTTGATTTCTATGTTGCATTATCTCTCAGAGAGCTATTTGATTCTACAAGAATTAATGTCATGTTTCATTAATGTAAAATATTTTTTTATTATAATAAATGTCATGATCAAATTATATTCCATAAAATTCAAGTAAATTCATTGGATTTTGAATGTATATCCCTATTAATGTAATATGTAAGATTTCATGCTCTTTAGAATGGTTGGATGGTATATCCAGTTAGTATGCTCTTATCCCAATTTATTATAAAATTTTAAAACTACCCATGTACCTTGGGATTAATTTCCACTTTTTTCTAAATATTACTATTATGTCTTGACTAAGGTACCACTCAAGGATGCCCCAAACCTGATTGTCCATGTGGCCTCAAAAGCACCTCCCTTTATGACAAAGGTTTTCAACTAGAATTGAGATCCTATAGTGTGATAGTGGGGAGAATATTCCCTCATCTTTGAGGGGTGAATTGTGTGTTTTTAACAAATGGTGGAAAAAAAATATATTAATAATGGTGATAAAAAAAATTTAAATTGAAGATAAGAATAACTGACCATTAATAATTGTCAACTCATAAGATGAACAATATCATATACAAACAAATATTATGTATACCATGTATCTACCAAAGAGGAAAATAAGTATACATGGTGCTATTAAATTAGAATATTAAATGCATTAAAAATGGAAGAAATAACAAAAAAATATAGGCATCCAGATAACTGTAAATCTCATCAGCTACTAAGATATATCATAATAAATGTAATCAACTCTGGTATCCATGTAAGTATACATTCCTTTTTTTAATACCTATGATCATATAATACTTTTTTCTTACCAATATATTCCTAAATAGGGTGAGTTGTAAATGTCAATAGGACACCAACAACAATATCTATATTAATATAGTATGTCAATATAAATTGAATAGTGTTCTTATATATGTAAATCTAAAGTAAATCCTAATAAATAACTTGTACCTACTTTATCCATAGTTTGTAATGTATCTAAAAATTATATCATTTAATTAATTAATTTAAGTTGAATTTATATAGTTAAATCTTTCTATGATGACATCAATACTGAAATAAATAAAAATATTTCATAAATAGGGTCCAATGTATAACCAAGTAATCCTTAAACTCATGGGTCGTGCAACTTATAGTAGAAACTCATTTAGTGTACAAATAAAGGTGGTTTGATTATAATATAATGGGAAAACCCAACACATTTAATTATAAATGAGTGAAACTATGTCTAAAAATCTCATCCAAGGTAATCATGGGAAAATAAAGATTCGGTCCAATGGGGTTATTCAATGGTGCCATGAGTATGAAGTCATCAAGATATATCAAAGGAGTGTATCAGTGGCATCCTAATACAAATAATGATAGTGAAGGGGGTCCAAAAAAATAGTATAAGAATATTCTAATATAAATGGACTATGTTACTAGGTGGGTATCTCCATTGGAACCCATCACATTAAATAGGAATGGCGTCCTTTGAGTAATCAAGTAATTCCCTCATAAATCCATGATTGGATCAAGTGAAACTATTCCTATAAAGAAAACAATGTCTATATTTGATAAGAACCTAATAAATATAACATTATATAATTTTTTCCATGCCATACTAATTCCAATAAATTTCATTTGGTTCATTATATTACCTTTCATTTATATAACGGGGTATATCAGAGACATGAAACTATTTATCAGTTTATTTACATAATCACACATTAGGTTCAATCGATTCCATTACATTAATAATGATATGGTATTTTTATTCTTATGGTTTTAGAATTGTGTCACTCTCAAGGAATTATTCTAAATCAGGTTTTGATCAACTCCATTATTCTACTAAGATCTATCAATAAAGCTATTAACATCCCTTGGTCTATAATTTATGATGTCCAAAGATTCATGAGTGTTTTCAACAGTCACATGGATCACTCTCAAAAGTGGAAAGAGTGTAATAAATTAGCCGACATATTTTCTTCTCATGAATCTTTAGGAAACTGACATAATATCATTATCAACACATTATCACTTCTTGTAAATGTGTTCTCCTAGTTAAAATGGACTCCCTTGTAATGAATTACTTCAGAACTCCTTGAGATGCTTTTTTCCTCACCCCTTCTTTGATATAATAAATAACAATTTTGGATGGATGCGAAAATTCATATACCACCTGCATTATGCACGTGGTAGTCTCCTCATCTAGAATAGAACCGGAGTTTTTCATGGATTGATGAAAATATAATAATAGATCAATTACTTGAAATTAAGTCATATAAAATTACAGCAAAACAGTTTCACTGAGAGTAATAAATAAAAATAATTGATCCTATTTATTTAAATAACTACCTAGAAAAATCCATATAGAATATCAGACCTCTATTTATACATCAATCGATTAATATGTCATCAAACCTTGAGTTTTAGGAGTCCTCCTTTCCACTGGAATTGAGAAAAGATAAGGAGGGGTGAAAATATTACAATTTTAGTTAGAAATGCTATGATCACCCAAAAATAATCGGTCAAAGGGGTTTTTCCTATGGTTGGCCAAATTGTGCACCAACCTTACACACCTCACTGCCTCAAGTGGGAAAATTCATAGTTACACCACAAGGTTTGTATAATGCCTTGTTCTTTAAACATTACTTAATCTTTAGTTATTACATGATTACAGATTGAGGATAGTTTCAGGATTATAGTTTTAGAGAATTAGATCATAAATCATGAATTTCATTCCACATTTCAACTCGGTGGTTACATAAAAGACATTATTCATTTTTCTCATCAAATGATACATTTTTAAAAGAAAACATGGATTCTTTCTTGACACTTCCTCGATACTATCATCACTTCATGTACTTTTCCCTTGACCTGTGAAAAACATTTCAAAAACTTGGTAAGAGCATAAAAATCTCAGTAAAGGATTTAAAAGTACAAAATGAAAACATTAGTCCATGTATACATAAGAAATAATGAAATCATAATTTACTCATAAAACATAATCACTATAACATACCTCATCAAATAATGAATAACTCATAGAAATCATAAGACATAAAGGTAACATGATGCATTCATAACATTCTTACGTAGGGAGTAACCCTCATGGTTACGTTTGGAATACCCATGACAGTATATTCCCTAAATAACTTCAGAGAAACCTTAGAGTTTAACTCCTTCACGTTACATAATGCATTAGAGAGCTATATCAGGCTCACCTGCCCTTATTTTATCATGGAACCACCCATCTTCATAAACAATGCACAGGAACAATAACATAATCGTATCACATAAAACATGAATAAAGGAAACATAAAATTTACACATTTCAATCACAAGATATCAATAAGACATTGATATAATAAAAACATTATCAATACCATTTTCAATACCAAATAAATGAAATGTTAAACATGGTATTTATTTTTTATTTAAAAAATGTTATGGCTTGTAGAGGAAGGTGAAACTCAAATAATGGTCACAGCGGTAGAGAAGTCTATGTCATCACATACATATAACAAAAACATTTCCTTTTTTCATTTAGTAAAATGCTTCATATAAAAAAGATTACTTTTGAATAAATGTAAAATTAAATGGCGTTTATACACCGTATAAAAAAAGTTGTGTATAAAACAAAATATGCCTCAATGAAAGGAGATTGAGACGAAGTCCCATACCTTATATCCGACATGACTCGATCGTTCTGTAATCTCCTTAATAATAAACATGAGTTAATTTATACTTACTTATGAACCTTTTTCAAGTTAATTATTCCTTTTATTTAACTTATTAAGATATTATGAACACTGTTTAATTATTTAAGTTAATAAAGGTTATTTTGTTGATCATTGGTACTTGAGTCAAAAATAAACTCCTTATAATTACAAGTTGTTCATGTGGTAAAATATACATTATATCCAGAATTATATTCATGATGTAGATATCATATATATATTATACATCCAATATATACATGTATTTATAATATTACATAACATTCAGAGGTATGAAATGAAATGCACCGTTCATGGAGGCGGTAAGCCGTACGTACACATAAACGATACATTCATTTCTATTTCATATTTAATGGAATGAAATCATAAATATATAAAGGTATATTATAATTAAAATATGATATCATATGTAATACCATTAACTCCATCCTTTATACGTCCCACATATGGCATTAACAAATCAAACCACATTGAGAGGGCGACACTCCGCACTTCTTAAATTGAAGAAATCGTGTTTACCCAAAATTGAAACCATAAAGGTATGCCATAAATTAAAAATACAGAAAAATAAGGAAAACATAATCATAATATATATCATATATAAATAGGATGAAATACTAATGGAAACCATGAATGGTGTTAATAGAATATTGAACAATCATCGTTTCGTGAGGCAGAAATTCGCCATCTACAGAAACAGTATGTTCTTTAACCATTAGACAAAGGTGTGTTTAAGTGTAGCTCAAATACGTCATATAAAAACATCCTAGTATATTAATGATACTATTTTTTACAAAATAATTGAGTAAAAAGAGTTTAGGGGGTTGGAGAAGCAAAATAAAACAAAAGAACACAAGTGAAGACATTACCTTTAAATTGGGTAACTCCTCTTTGTTTGAACCAGAAGGGTTTCTTGAAGAGATTTATTCCTAAGGTAAGGATTATATGATAAGGAGAGGGATGTGGAAAGATAAAATAAGTATATATTTTTCAAGCCAATGGCTTGAGAGGTGTGGGTATGTAGGTAGTGGTGGGGGCATTTTATAAGAGGGAGGAGGACCACTCTTGGAATGTCATGAAATGTTACTTTATATTGAAATGAGTTGCGGATTTTAAGGGTCCCACATTGTTATATTCCATGAATAAGGTGATAAGGGTTCGATATATACTCATCAAATAGGTTTATGACTAGTCTATGTATTTCATTTTACATTGTCTTTTAATTTTATTTAAATCAATCATTAATGAGATAATCATTGCATCATCATGGTGTCATAAAAATTTAATTTATATAATGTCAAAAATTTATAAAAAAATACTATGATGTATGAAATATTTTTATATTTCTAATGACTATTTATAGTATAAGGTATCATTTATGTAGACAAAATTAAAATTGTTTTTCTTAGGTGTTACATACTTTTGTGATATTATCCTTTCTTTAGAAAAAATGATAAAGTGTCAGTATCACACAAAAGCGATTCCATGGGTTCCCAAATTTTGGCACAAGGCATACCATGGCCGGCCATGAAAAAACCAGTAGCATTAGGACACATTTTGGGGTAATTTTTTATTATTATGATATTATTTTATTACCCTTAACTACCCAATTACTATTTAAATGCGATAAATAAAGATAATTATTGTTGTTACTATTCATAATGTCCAAAAACAAAAGATTCATAATTACATAATTTGGACCTTATGATTCCAAATATGGAATCCATTTTACCAAATTAAAAACACTGAAATTGAAATAATTAATTTAAAAATAATTTCTGTTCTCAATACAAATAGCGAGTTTTTTTGAAACAATATCTATGAAATGTTTGGCACTTGTTTATGCCCAATTCCAAAGTAAAATCAATTATAATGACCACCATTCGATTAAATGGTAAAAATAAATTCTAATTAATCTTTAAAACCAAGTAAATGTATAATCTTTCTATATAATTAAATTAGATGAAAAAGAAGTTTTGAAGTAAAACGCCGTATTTTTCACTATTCATTAAAAAATGAACATTGTCAGAAAAATACGAAAAAAATTTCCTAATAAATTTCAATGTACCAATAAAAATTATAAGTTCATTTTGAAAATAGAGCTTATATAATTGTCAAAAGATAGATTTAAAAATGGTTCACCATCAAAAGCCAGTAAAACAATCTATTAAAAAATATCAGAGAATTATATGCTTAAGATTGGATTTATTCTTATTTTTAGTATTTAAAAAAATATATAAATCAGAAATAGACATAGATATGAAAATCCATAGTTCTTTACTTACATGGGATGTTACATCCTTCCCCCCTTTTGAAAATTGCATCCCCACAATTTATTTACTTAATGAATAAGTGGGGGTATTTATCCCTCATTGAATTTTCATATTCTCATGTTGCCTCTTCAATAATGTGTTTTCCCACAAAAACTTTACTTGATGAATCACCTTATTATGTAACACTTTCTCCCTGTGGTCAAGAATATGGACCGGTTGTTCCTCATAAGATAGATTCTCTTCCAGCTGAACTACCTCTGGACTCAAAACATGAGATAGATCTGGCATGTACTTCCTTAACATTGAAACATGAAAAACATTATGTACCTGAGATAAACTCAGAGGTAAAGCCACTCGGTATGGAACTGATCCAACTCTCTCTAGATTTTTATATGGTCCAATGAACCTTAGACTCACCTTTCCTTTCTTACCAAATCACTTCACACTTTTCCATGGTAAAACATTGAGAAAGACATGATCACCTACCTCAAAAGAGAGATACTTCCTCCTGTTGTCCGCATAACTTTTCTGCCTGCTCTGAGCTGTTCTCATCTATCTCTGAATCAGATAAACATTTTCTACCAACTCTTCTACCAATTCTGGTCCCATCAACTTCTTTCCACCCACTTCATCACAAAAAATTGGAGTTCGACACCGCTTCCCATATAATGCCTCAAATGGTGCCATCTGTATACTAGAACAAAAACTGTTATTATAAGAAAACTCAACCAAAAAAATATGTTGTTCCCAACTTCCCTGATAATCCATCGAACAAGCACGTATCATATCCTATAAAGTATGAATTGATAGTTCTAACTCCCCATCTGATTAAGGATGAAAAGAATTTCTAAATTTAATTCAGTACCCAATGATTTTTGAATACCTTTCCAAAAGTTATAAGTAATCCTGGGATCATGATCAGATACATTAGAGAGGGGAACTCCAAGTAACCTGAATATATCTTTAATATACAAACGTGAAAGTTGATCTTGAGAAAAAGTATCTAACATAGCAAGGAAATGAGCAGCTTTAGTCAAGTGATCAAAAATAACCTAGATTGCATTATTTCTAGTGGTGTCTTCGGCAATCCCACAATGAAGTTCATGGTAATATTCTCTCATTTCAACTCTAGGACTGGTAAAGGATGATGCATCCCTTTCAGTAACTGCCACTATGATTTTACATGTTGACAAGTCAAACACTTCACAGCAAAATCAGAAATCTCTCTTTTCATTCCATCCCACCAGTAATACTCTGGAAGATCCCTATACATCTTAGTACTGCCTAGATGAACTAAAACAGAGAACTATGAGCTTCACATAACAACTCTCTCTTCAACTATGAATCACACGACACACACAATCTCTTACCAAATCTAAAAACACAATCATTATAAATGTTGAATTCAGGAAACTTACCTTTCTGAATCAAATCTACCATTTTCTACAACTCACTGTCTTCCTTCCGTTCTTTCGTAATTCTGTCTGATAGAGAAGATTTCATTGATACTTGAAAGAAAACAGGAGAACATCATACACCAACAACATCTATGCCAAAGTTCATAAAATACTTTCGCAAACGATCATGTTCCAAACGTAACATGGTTAATCAGGTATTACTTTTTCGACTCAATGCATCATCCACTTTATTTGTTTTTCCCGGATGGTAATGAATTGTACAATCATTATACTTGATTAATTCCAGCCATCTCATCTATCACAAGTTCAATTCATTCTGAGTGAATATATACTTTAATATTTTGTGATCAGTACATATTTCACACTTTATACCATACAAATGATTCATCCAAAATTTTAAAGAGAAAAAAACAACATCTGATTCCAAATCTTGTGAAGGGTAATTAACATCATAAGTTTTCAGCTGACGTAAAGCATGTGCAATTAACTGATTATTCTGCATTAGGACGCAACCTAGTCCTTTCAATGGAGAATCACTTTAGATAACAAACTCAACATTTCTAGAAGGTAGTGCCAAAACATGAGCATTCACCAATATTCATTTCAATTCCTGAAAACAAGCATCACATTATTTTATCCAGATAAACATTGCACCCTTCCGAGTTAGCTTATTCATTAGACTAGATAACCAGGAAAACTTTCTTATAACCCTTCAGTAATAGCCTGCCTAACCAACAAAATGATGAATCTCGGTTAAATTTTTGGGTCTTTTCCATTCATAAACAACCATTGTTTTTACAAGATCAACAATTATTCCATCTTTAGAAACAATGTGACCAAGGAAAGAAATTTGTTGCAACCAAAACTCACACTTGCTAAATTTCCCATACAATTTCTTTTCTTTTATGGTTTGAAAAATAACCCTTAAATGAAATTCATGATCCTCTCTACATTTAGATAAAACCAAAATATCATCAATGAAAACAACCACAATCGTATCCATGAACTCATGAAAAAATCTATTCATAAGGTCCATGAATACAGCAGGTGAATTGGTTATCCCAAAAGTCATAACTGCAAATTCATAATGGCCATATCTTGTATGAAATGCAGTCTTCGGAATATCTGCTTCCTTTAACATCAACTAATGGTACCCCAATCTCAAGTCAATATTAAAAAAATACTGAGCTCCCTGGAGATGATAAAAAAATCATCAATATTAGGAAAAGGTAATTTGTTATTAACAGTGATGTTATTCAAGGATCTATAATCAATGCAAAGTCTCATTGAACCATATTTCTTTTTAACAAATAAGATAGGATCACCCCATGGTGATGTTCTAGGTCGAATGAAACCTTTCTCTAATAAATCTTGCAATTTATCCTTCAACTCTAAATGTTCAATTTGCGCAATTTGATAATGGGGTTTTGAAAATGTCTTAGAATCAAGAACTAAGTCAACAGTAAATTCACCTTCCTAATCTGGTATTATTCTAGGAAACTCATCAGGAAAAAAATCAGGATACACATTTACCACTAGCACATCATTAATCTGAACGGTTCCTTTGTTTTCAAAAACATGTTCAAGGTACATTCATTTCCATCTTTTACAAATTTCTCAACATATTGATAAGTTGTCAACAGTAAGGATTCATTATTTTACACGAACTGAAATTATTTCTGAATAGAAACTTCTTTTTCTCTACAATAAATCATAGCATGGAAAACAGAGATCCAATCCATACCCACGATAACATAAAACACAAATAGAGGTAAAACAATAAGGTTTGTATGTGGGTTCATTCCATGGTTAAGGGTTGGAAGGTTCTTATAAATTATGTTTTCCTCAAAATTTCCCCTAGGTGTTTTTACCATAAGTTCAGGAGTCATTTCTTGAGGTGGTATTCCAAATTTACTAGAAAAAATTTTTAGAGATGAAAGAATGTGTATTCCCTGAATAAAAAAACACATTAGCATAATCTGAGAAAAAAAAACAATGTACCTGATACCACTTCATTTGCTAGCCCAATATTTGCCGAAGTAGTTTCAAAGGATTTCACCACACCTTTCTGCTTGTAGTTTAACTTCTTCTCATTATTTGGGCTCTATGTTGGACTCACTTTTTCATAATGACCCATCTCATTGCACTTGAAACATTTCACTAATTATAAATCATATTTTGTCTTACCATCTCCCTGATCTTTTTCAGTGCAATCACGAGCCTTATGTCCCATCTTACAACATCGGTAGCACTTTCCAGAATTCAAAAGACATTCCCTAGCATGCCTTCTACAACAATTATCACAAACTAAAAACTTATTTTTCTTACCATAAGACCTTTTTGAAGGATTCATCCCTTTTTATTACCACCTCAGTCTCCTCTTCTGTTGGTTTTTATAGAACACTTGATCGTCAGCAAACTCCATTTCCACATACTCAGTACATAGAACAATCTTTTCATAACTTTTGTACTCATGAGAAGCTATAGTACTTCGATATTTTGGATTTAATCTTGAGTAAAAATGATTGATTTTACTATCATGGTCTCAGATAAAATTTGGAGCATACCTTGCCAATCTAGTGAACCTTTCTTCATAACCAGCCACTAATTCGTCCTCTTTCCTAAATTCCAAGAATTGTTTTTCCATCCAATGTTGAATAGCCTTAGAAAGATACTTATCAAGAAACATACCATTGAATTCATACCAGTCGAGATCATCAATCTCATCAGTTTCCTTGATATTTTTTACCATAGACCACCACTTATCTGCTTCACCCTCCAAATGGTAAACACCAAGACTAACCTTTTTATTGTCTGAACACCCCCATGACATCGAAAATCTTCTCCAGTGCTTTAATCCACCCTTGAACTATAATAGGGTTAGATGATCTTCTGAATGATGGGGGATGCTGCCTCATGAAATTTTCCACCACTGACATGTTCCACTGTAGTTGATCTGGCTGATCACATGCATGGATATCACCACCATATATCGCTCAGGTCAACTGCGCCATTACTTCAACAAACTATTCAGTTCCAATTCTGACCATCTCAAGATGCTGATTTGGAAGGTCATTTCCTTCTGTATGCCTTCCTATAACTGCATCCTTGTGTCCTCTTTGGAAAACCATTCTGAACAAACATGTCTTAGATGAAGCAAAATGGTAATCTTCAAATTCTATTTCATTTCTATTTGACCATAAAAAAATATTTTTGGATAATCATTTATTATTTTTCTAACTCTTAAAGTTATCTAAACTGACCTCTGATACCATCTATAAGGCCCCGCTCCTTAAGCATTACTTAATCTTGAGTTATTGCACGATTACACATTGAGGATATTTTTTAGGTTTAGAGGATTAGATAATTACATCATAAATCATGAATTTCATTCAACATTTCAACTAGGTGGTTACGTAAAAGACAATATTAATTTTTCTCATCAATGGAGACATATTTAAAATAATACATGGATTCTTTTTTGACACTTCCTGGACACTATCATCACATCATGTACTTTTCCCTTGAACTGTGAAAAACATTTCAAAAACTTGGGATGAGAATAAAAATCACAGTTAGGGATTTAAATGTATGAAATGAAAACAATAGTCCATGTATACATATGAATTAATGAAATCATACTTTACTCATAAAACATAAAAACTTTAACATACCTCATCAAATCATGAATAAATCATAGAAATCATAATACATAAAGGTAACTTGAGGAATTAATAACAGTCTTACGTAGGGAGTAACCCTCATGGTTACGTTTCGAATACCCATCATAGTATATTCCCTAAATCTATTCGGAGAAACCATAGCATTTAACTCCTTTGTGTTACCCAATGCATTGGATATCTATATCGGGCTCACCCTCCGTTAGTTTATCATGGTACCACCCGTCTTCATAATCAATTCCCAAGAACCATAACATAATCGTATCACATAAAACATGCATAAAGGAAACATAACATTTCTAAATTAAAATCACATGATTTCAATAACCCATTGATATAATAAAAACATTATCAAAAAAATTTCAATACAAAATTAAAATAAAAGTAATACATGGTATTTATTTTTCATCTAAAAAAAGTTATGGCTTGTAGAGGAAACCAAAACTCAAATAATAGTCACGACGGCGGAGAAGTTGTTGTCGCCGCATACGAACGAAAAAAACACTCCCTTTTTTCAATTAGTAAAATTCATCGTATAAAAAAGATTCATTCTGAATAAATGAAAAATTCCATGGGGTTTATGCACCGTATAAAAGAAACTTGTGTATAAAACAAAATATTCATCAATGAAAGGAGATTTAGACGAAGTCCTATACCTCGTGACCGACATGAATTGATCATTCTTTAATCTCATGAAAAATAAAGATGAGTTAATTTATACTTGATTAAGATCAATTTTCAAGTTCATTATTCCTTTGATATCACTTATTACCATGTTATGAACACTATGTAATTATTGAAGTTAATAACGGTCATTTTTTCGATCATTGGTACTTGAGTCAAAAATAAACTCTTTATAATTACAAGTTCTTCTTGTGGTAAAATATCCATTATATCCAGAATTATATTCATGATTTTGATATAATATATATTATATATATCCAGTATATACATGAATTTATAATATTACATAACATTTAGAGGTAAGATATCAAATGCACCGTTCATGGAGATGGTAAGCCGTACGTAAGCATGAACGCTACATTCATTTCTATTTCGTATATAATGGAATGAAATCATAATGGTATAATGGTATATTAGAATTTCAGTATGATATCAAATGTAATACCATTAAATTCATCCTTTATACATCCCACAAATGGCATTAACAAATCAAATCACTTTGAGGGGGTGGTAGTCCGCACTTCCTAAAATGAAGATATCGTGTTAACCCATAATGGAAACCATAAAGGCATGCCATAAATGAAAAATAAAAAAGCTTAAGGAAAACCTAAAAATAATATATATCATATATAAATAGAGTTACATATTAATGGCCACCATGAAAGTTGTTAAAAAAAGATTGAACGATGAACATTTCATGAGGCCGAAATTCGCCATCCACAGAAACAATATGATCTTTAACCATTAGACGAAGGTTTGTGTAAGTGTAACTCAAATCCATCACATAACAACAACCTAGTATATTGAAGATACTGGTTGTGTTATAAAAGAAAGTAATAAAAAGAGTTTCTGTGGTTGGAGAAGATAAATAAATCAGAAGAACCCAAGTGAAGACATTACCTTTAAATCGGGTAACTCCTCTTGGTTTGAACCAAAAGGGTTTCTTGAAGAGATTTCTGCCTAAGGTAAGGCTACCATGATTAGGAGAGTGATTTTTATAGATAAACTAGGCAGTTCTTTGCCTAGCCAATGGCTTGAGAGGTGTGGGTAAGGAGATATAGGTGGGGGCATTTTATAAGAGGGAGGAGGGGAACTCTTGGAAGGTCAAGAAATGTTACTTTATATTGAAATGAGTTTCGGATTTTAAAGGTTCCACTTTGATATATTTATAGGATAAGGTGATAAGGGTTCAAAATATACTCATAAAATATTTTTTTTCAAGTTTATGTAAATTATTTTACATTACATTTTCATTTTATTTAAATCGTTCATTAATGAGGTAATCATTGCATCATCATGGTGTACTAAAAATTTCAATTTATATAATGACTAAATAATATAAAAAAAGTACTATGATGTAGGAAATATTTTTATATTTCCAATGACTATTTATATTCCAAGAGATAATTTACGTAGACAAAATTAAAATTGTATTACTTAGGTGTTACATACATTTGTGATATTCTCCTTTCTTTAAAAATAAAATGATAAAGTGTCACTATCACCAAATAGTGATTTCATGGGGTCCCAATGTTTGGAACAAGGCATCCCATGGTCTTCCATGACACAAAAAGTAGAATTTGGACACATTTGGGGTAAATTTTGGTTATTATGAAATTATTTTATTACCCTTAACTACCCGATTGCTAATTAATCACGATAATTAAAGATAATTATCATCGTTACTATTGATAATGTCCCAAAACAAAAGAGTATTAATTAAAAAATTTGGACCGTATGATTACAAATATGGAATCCATTATACCAAATTCCTAACACAGTAATTGGAATTAATAATTTAAAAATAATTCTCGTTGTCAAAAACATTGCGAGTTTTTTTGAAACCATATCTATGAAATGTTTGGTGGTTGTTTATGCCCAATTCCAAAGTGAAATCAATTATAATGACCACCATTGGATTTAATTGTAAAAATATATTATAATTATACTTTAAAACTAATTGGAAGGAAAATCTATCTATATTATTAAATTAGGTGAAAAAGTTTTTTTGAAGTAAAAAAGCAGTATTTGTCACTATTCATTAAAAAAATGAACAATGTCAGAAAAATAAAAAACATTTATACAAAGTAAATTTCAATGTCCCAATACTAAATAATATTGTTATTTTTACAAATATATCTTATAATAATATCAAAAGATAGATTTAAAAATGGTTCGCCATCCAAAGGCGGTAAAACAATCTTTTAAAAAATAATATAGAATTCTATGCTTAAGATTGGATTTATTCTCATTTTAAGTATTTAAAACACTATCTAATTCAAAAATAGACATAGATATGAAAATCGATAATTCTTTACTTACTTGTTATGTTAAAGTTTGAGAAACCATGCACCAACTTTTCCATTTGGATCTGTACAAAATTGATGACAATCGTAATTTTAATGTAGCCCATGGAACATGGTTAGGGAGACTGTGCACCAATATCTTATATTTGAAATGCCATGAACAGTTAGAAGAAACTATGTTGGTGGGCAACATGAATTCTACTAATCTCGTATCCCAATGTTTTATTCTACTTATTGGATATTCGATCATTGAAATATCTTTGTGAACACCCATATTCATATGTGACCTTATTCGGAATCCATAATAGGTCCAAGATATGTAATTAGAGAGATATTTTAAGGATATATTCCAAATAGTGAAATAATGCCATTAATTTCTTCCCCCTTTTAGATACTTACCATCATATTCCTTTTCCAAGGGTAGTGAAACTTCGTTTTAGAACAACTCTATCCACTAAAGAAAAACGTTGGCCTCTTACTCCCTAGTTTTATCCATACTGGGTCATTCTTCCATTTCACCTATAAAAAACTGCTTGTTCACCCACATAGATCCTTTGATCTCCGATCAATGATGCATATGGGATACTCCTCATAGAAATACTCATAATCTTAAATAACATCCTTGGGATGAATATTATGGGATGGTTCAATATTATATTTTTGAATATATTAAATGTGGAAGATGTTGATCATATAATAGTGCCTAAAAGGTAATATAAACTGATAAGCTATCGGCCTAACACTATCCAAGATCTCAAATAGCCTAGTATAACTAGGTGGAAACTTCTATTTCCTCCATATACATTTATACCAATGGTTATGTGATAACTATAATAAAAAATGATCCACAAACTCAATCTCTAGAGGTCCTCGATGGATATTAGCATAGAATTTCAATTTAGACTAAGTAGTAGAAATAAAATTTAGGATCATATACACTTACTATAAATTCTCTTATGTGAGATTTAGTCCTCATAACACTTTTTCTCCACCCTCTAGCCAGCATTGGGGTGAAAATCAGGAACAACCATACAAGGACTAATATAGATTAATTCAAATCATCACCTGAATGAAATTATTATATAAGAACATGTAAAAGGAATATACATATCTAAAGAGGCTTTGAAATAAAGGAATCATTCTCAAAACATGTCCTCTAACACCTAAATCATCCATTCAGACATGCCATTGGTCTTAGGGTGAAAAGGTTTGCTCAAAAAAGCCTATATACCCATAGATTTATATAATCCATACCATAATATCATAGTGAAAAGAGTGCCCTTGTTTGATATTATTGTAAGAGGGACCTATGTAGCTATATGTCATTGTGACCATACAGTCTTACCCTCCCATAAACTATGAAATCCTCCTTGATTAGAAGGAAGTGTGATAAATTTTTATGTTGATCAATGAGTTCCCAATCCATGTTGCAACCTCAATGTGACCTCGGTAAGTAGATTTCAAAAATCAATTGCAAATTCATCCCATTTATATTATTGGACTTGTAATTGAAGTCATAAGCTAACAGTTCACACCTATGACATCTTTACCTACTAATAAATGGAACAACATGTGTTAAAACCTTCTATTTGACGATTCATCCATTTCCACCAATAATTGTGATGAATATCATGATACATTTTAGATTTTACTAGATAAAATTTCCACTAAGAATCGTAGAACCCTTATATTATTTCCTCCCTCATGTCTTTAGGAACCTAGAAATGTCCATATATATGTAGGATTCCATCTCTATAAATATACTAATCTAGATTTGGGTCCTTATGAAATATACTCTCCAAGATAACCAAGGCATTAGTATTTGAAAAGTGAATTCACTTCACTTAACCATGGAGTTAGATGTAATAGCTGAGGCCATTAGAAAAGGTTTCTATCACATTATATAAACCCTACATATAATTCTAAAAATGTGCCATCAATTTGAATTCATCTATATCTTCATATATGTTCTTTTTCTGAGTCTTTATGAAAAACACATCATCTATGACATTTCCCTTTAAATGCATATAGGAATGATCAATGTTAATAGAATGTTAGTATTTGAACCGTATTAACTATCTGATATTTATGTAACAGTATATAATTAATTTTTTATACTCTTATGGTTTGTATACACATAAAAGAACTCACCCAAAACATAGTTTCTATGTCAACTCAAATCATGGAAAAATTCTACTCGGCTAAGGTCTTGCATTGGGTAATTACACTAGTGAGGTATCAACTAGAGAGACCCATACCTAATAACTCCATACACCCACATAAAAAATAATCCCAGTCTTATGACTGATTTGTCACAAAATATTATATAACCACTGACAAGATCTAGAAAAACCAAAACAAGTGTCGAGGTAAGCTGTCGTTCCAGCTCTTGAATGTCCATTTCGAATACTCAATATCATATAAATTCCCATCATTTTTTGAATGAAAAGTAAATTATGAAAAATTGTTTGAGATATCATGTATGAAATTATTATAATATCCATCCAACCATAAGAAACTTTTTATATCAAACATGTTCAGGGGATGCTCTTAAGAATCCATATCACACATATTCTTTAGGTCAAATGATAGTCTAAATCCCAATATACTATGTCCCAAGAAGTGAAATTTTTTTTATCCACAAGTGGAACCTATAAATATTATCAAATATCTAACACTTTTTCAATGGTATTCATAACAATATGATGATGTCTAGAATGATATCAATGTGTATGAAAATACAGTAATATTTCATCATTGAAAGCCCTAACAAAGGAATCTAGATAGGGGTACAAAACCCTTTTAATCAAATCCATGAAAATGGTTGGAGAATTCATAAGACTGAACACTATAATGAGATAATCATATAAACTATATCAATGGTAAAAAAAATTATATGGTATTTCTAAAGATATTCTCAGACCAGATGATAGCCTTCTCTCAGGTAGATATTCAAGAATTCCCAAGATCATCTAAACTGGTCAAAGATACTATTTATCTGAGGGAGTTTATATATTTTTATAACCATAAGATGGTTCAAATTTTAGTAATATACACATGTATTAAGTGTCCCATATGAGTTCAAAGTGAAAATCATCAGTTACCACCATGAAGTAGTACTGGGTCAGATATAACCCTTTTGATTCCAAATACTCCAACATTCCCTTGATCTCTTTGAGACCAGTAGGCAACATCCTATAAAAAGGAATGGATAATGAAACTGCCTTTGGAAATTTTTTAATATTGAAATATAATTATATCTAAATAGGTAATTAATATTAATTTTTTCTTATGGAATTGATGAAATGATCTAACACGGGCGGAAAATATTCCATATTTATTACATGCTCGTCTATGAAGATAAAATCAATCAGGGTGGTAAATCCACATATACCGTGATGCTTTAGTATATATCTATTTTCATGGACATCCCACTCACTCATATAGAGGTAATTACCACCATCTCATGTTGTGAATGACAAACTATGATAATAAGAGTCCAAATATGCTTGATATTGATACTTATAATCCATTCCTAGAATAGAATCAAAACATATCATTTCAATAATGAAGTGGTTTGATAATAATTAATAATAATTGAGTAGAAGGGTAAGTCCCTACATTGTTTAATTCCCTCATAACATAAACCCAACTATGTTTCCTGGGACCTCACCCCCAAAAATTATTGAATTTACATCCCAAAACATTCCATGGTTGATAAAAACATAGATGAGTGAGGAGAACATAAATCAAAATAAATTAGATAAAATTATAGATGATACTATGATTATACCTCAGACAGTAGAAAACCATACACTCTAATCATTGGTTATCGACTATAAGGAATATAATTCACTATATCCATGGACCTATGATGTATCAAAACTACCCTACGTAGTCTAGATATACAAAATCTAATAATTACATACCTATCAACCATAGTTATGGCCTTCTACGAGGCCCATACTTCTTGGGATGCTACTACTCCCTGCCTTATGTGGCAGAATTGATCTATATCTTGAATGTTGAGTTGGTGTGGATCTTTTTCAAATAGATGTAGGTCGAATGGCCTGACAAAATATCTAATGGTGAGTCATAAGTAAGTAATCCTGACACTAATGTATGTCAATATCACAACAAGGCTTCATATTTCCCTACCATCCATATTAAGGGAATTTAATGGAGTTGTCAGTGTGGAAAATTTATCCACCACAACAATGATAAAAAACCTCTTGGCTACACATCCAACTACAAGAGGAACTACTACCCATATTTATCATTAATCCTCTATGCCTTGTACTATTATCTTCTATCAGGTTGTTATGTTGGATAAGATTTGATTTTATGATATCAGAGATGGTATATAGGAAAAATACATTCAATTATGAGTGGATTTCATACTTTACCCCATCATCACAATATCTCACTCAAGATATCACTTGACTAGATAAAATTAGTGAAATACATTGGAACT
The DNA here is from genome assembly GCA_963277665.1 of Viscum album. NCBI lineage: Eukaryota > Viridiplantae > Streptophyta > Magnoliopsida > Santalales > Viscaceae > Viscum > Viscum album. Next base: position 415,403,529 of record OY728132.1, read on the forward strand.
CATTAAAACAAGTTGAATATCACATAATGAAAATAGATTTCAATTCTAGGTGAATGAACATCGTAACTCGGTCACCTCTTAGCATATGTGTGAAAAAATTATAATGGAATGAAATACAGAAATCCTTATAGACAATTCCCTGATGGATACTTGCATGATTAATCACATCCCACCGGTTCTTTGTAGAGTCGCCTAACATATAGGTGTAATGATTGATCCTCATCTCTAGAGTCATCCCTATAAGCATGATGATTAAAAGAGTGGCCTCAATATCAGTCTTAGTATCATGGGGACCAAAAACATATAGGTATATTTGATAATGTTTTTTCTGGAACTCATGAGTTAGAATGGCCAAAGTAGGTGAAGTTCAAGGAGCACCACACATGGGCTGCATCTTACGTAGAAAACACTCTTGATGTTTAGTGGAAGATCCCATTATGGTAATTATAGGTGGTTCCACTCATTGCACTACTGTGGGTAATACTGGTAGCTCTGGCCCCAACATCTATAGAGTGTAGTCACCACTACCATCCTAGAACATGATATGAGGATTTCGTGGTGGCATAGCTGTTAAAATTCTTTTCACATTCCTCAAAACAAGATTTCATAAAATATATTATTACTATAATAAATAGAAAGTAATGATTAGTTCTCAATACCCAAGGTTCTACCCCCAAATTCCCACATAGAAGCCAAGGGTATTGGTAAGTGTTCATGATTGATTTGAATATGTTACAACAGGTGAAGGGTCAATTTTAACTAGCCTCTTAATTTACTGGAACTCAATTAATTTTAGTGACTTTATTCTATCATATACATATATCATGGTTCTATTAAATGGATCATCATTTCCATGTAATTAATTCATATACACATTATAAATTAAAGTGACACACATTTAATTACATTTAACACCATCTACATTTAATCTCTGAATTTAACTAGTAATATACAATTGATCGACTCGGTTAATTACCCATTATAAATCACAAGGGTCTATACACGTCATAAAATGATATGTTTAGTCTCTCAATTTCAAAAAATTCCCTTCTTATATAACTTAATGTACATAGATGACATGTGTAGAAGGTTGTAATTAAATGTTAGACATTAATGAAATAAAAAAATTATTTACAGTTATGGAAAATTGTTAAAAAACTAATTCCATTTCCCTATAGATGATGTTTTCAGCACAGAAATATATATATCAACTCTGGATCACTCAACAATAACAGCTATCACAAGCAATTAAAGTAGTGAATTGCACCCATATTGCACGACATACCCATGGAATGTGACTTCTTGGGTATTATAATGATGCATGAAAAAGTATACTTATCATATCATAAAAAGTTAAAACATCTAAAATGCATATCAAATAATAAAATTCATGTCCATTAACCAATGGTGAAAGTATATCAACTATAATAAGAAAAAACTAAAAAATAATTTCCCATTAATTTGAATCATTATATTTATTGAGAACGTGGGTTAGCTACTCCCATGAACAACTTATGACTAACATACAACATGTCTACTAATCAACTATCTATATTCCCAATAATAAGAAAACAAAAGAATGGAAATGATCTGATACCACCTTTTGACAGCTCGGTATGGGTTCCACTCAATGGATCCATGAACCTGATTAACGACATCACCCCAAGCATGCCTCCCTTAAAGCAAGAGGATGATGACTAACAGTGAGGACCTAGGGCATGAAAATGGGTCGAATATAATCTCATGTCAGAATGGTGGACAGTAGATATATAACAACATATGGATTAAAATAGTGGAATCATACTAATGAATATTGAATATGGTAATAGAATATAAGTACAATCGTCCATCAAAAATAAATAAATCATAAGTCATGTAGTATCATATACAAAATATGATATTTTATTCCATGTCTCAACTAAATAAGAATATTTGTATACATGGTCGTTGGAAGTCAATATAATACAATCTATACAGATGGTAAAAATGACAAAAACACTATCCAATCACCCAAATCAATACCACATTCATCTACTACTAATATCCATCCTAATGAAAGCACTCATGTTAGGTGTCCAAGTTCGAAAGCATACACATTTCCATTAGTGTAATAATACAATATTTTGAGGTACTAAAAGCTACTCTAAAAGGATTTGATATATATTTCAGTAGTCCACCACCAACAGAGTCTATAAAAATCCCTAATGTGAATGTAAATTTAAATGTGTTTCATCATATATAAATAAAATGAAATTCCCAATAAATAATTCAAACCTACTTCAGCCTAATATGTTAATTTATATAAAAATGATATCATTTATGTAATTCATTAAATATTAATATATTTTGATAAATAATATAAAGGATTCATCAATACTGAAATATATCAAAAATATGAATCAATATTATCCAAGATTTAACCAATGTATCCATGAAATTAGGGGTCTGCTAAGTCATAGCTGTATCTCATTATGTAACACCCCGATATTTTATGAGAAAGATTCTTTTTAATTTTATTGATGTCTTGTTTTGTATGCTACCCCAAGATTAGCTTGCGCTATATGTCACACTATATTAGCTTGTAGTATAAGCAACACTATTCATGGATTGTGTTTCACGCAACAACGACCTTCCTCAATAGCGTGTGTTGTGTGCAATACCGAGTTTCACTAAACCATGATAAATTATAATATGTTTATGAACAAGACATTATGAATATTATTAACCAAATTTTTTATTTTATTACATTATCCTTCATATTACACATATTTTAGAACATGGTATGAGAACATAATAAATTTTTCGGATAAAAGATATATTAAAAAAAATGCAGTTTTGTCTTCTTTTTGATGGCACAACCATTTTAAATATAATTTTTGAAATGTTTATAAATTTAATTTGAAAAATTAAACTTCTTCTTTTGAATCAGGATATAAAAATTTATATTGGATAAAATTTTGACATTATTATGATAAACATCATATTTTGATGAATAATGAAAATGCAGTAATTTTTAATTAAAAAACATTTTTTCATCAAGATAATTTATATGCTTAAATTATAATCTTTAATGGGTTTAAAGTATAAATAGAATATATTTTTACCACTTAATATAATTATAATTAATTTTACATTGAAGTCATCGGTAAAAACATTTCCATCTTTTTCAATGTTTTAAACCAAAGCCCATTTTTCGACAATAAGAATAATTTTAAATTAATTACTATAACATTTGTGTTTTGAATTTTTAAAAATGGATTCCATTTTTGGAATAAGTTGGTATAAATTATTTTAATAGGATACTTTATTTTTTTTCCATTATGAATAGTAACTACGGTAAATTTTATTTACCGTAGTTAAAGGAAAATAGGGTAATTAAGAGTAACAATAATGTCATAAAATTACCTTAACACTTGTCTTAATATAAATGCATGATAATATTTCATCCTAAAATATATTTGGGTTGCAATTTTATATTTTGGAACTCACTTTGATGAGAATAAGAACTTGAATTTATTTTATTTAAAGGATTGTGAAATATGTCACTCAAACTCTAATAATTATATTTTTTTAATTTAAGGTTATAAAAAATATTAATTAAATTATAAATACTCATTTGAAAAATAAAATGTTTTTATTGAATATGGTAATTTAATTTTTTTTTTAAGAATATATATTTACGTTAATAGCATGTACATTAATGATGAAGAAATTATTTATTTAGTGAAAAATAAAGAATATAGTTTTCATTAAAATAATAATACACATAAAAAGATCCAAAAACTTGTCCAAAACATATTATTAGAGTATATCTACACCATAACCATACAATTTTCGGCCTGTGGACCATTTGGAGCCTTATAAAATAGATTAAGACATTTATATTTTTTTATTTTAACCGATGTCAATGTTGTCAACTTCATAATTTAATGAATATAACCATTTAAAAGTATTTATTTTAAAATGATAAATTCTATTAAAAGTATTATTTTTAAAAAATTTAGATTTATCTTCATGATATTATTTTCTATTTAATTTTTATTTAAAAATATGTATATTAAATAATTATAGAAAAATGTTGTATTAATTATTTTATAAAGTGAAATATCAAATAAATAATTTTAAAAGTATTAAAATAAATATTATATATACTAATTAATGTGATACACGATTTTTATAAATGAATATGACTTGTTATGAATCTATTAAATATTTTTTTCTGAAAATATATTCTGTTTGGATCTTATTTAAATTCTAATAAATTAATTGTGTCTAATTGACAAAATTGATTTTTTATAAAAATAACATATTTTTATATTATTTAAAAACCAGAAAGGTATTAAAAAAATTACAAATTAAAATTTATATTTTCTACCATGTCATAAATTATAAAATTATGTACAATTAACAACATATAAGTAGGTATTTATAACCTTTTAAAATTCATAACATTATTACCACAAATAAAATTAAATAGATTACATATGGATAAATCAAAATGATATGGTTTAAAATAAAATCAAAACATGTCTAAATTTGATTGGTTGATGAGATAAAAACCCAATCGTATCTCATATCCTAATTTTAGTCAATTTGAATGTTTTTATGTTAGGTTTGAGTTTATTATAAATTAATATTTTTTATGTCTCCAAAAGTGCCCCTCTCATGTCCTATATATGGGCACCTCATTCCCTATCATATTCAATCAATTTTGAGACTTAAATCATGGGAAACCCCTACCAACTACTCTTCTCAACATCACTAGTAACATTATATAGGTTATTTTTGTAAAAAAAGACTAACTCTAGTGCCCTAAGAGTAAGTTTAAATGAGGCACTTTGAGGAAGAGAAAATATCTTCTACCGATTAATTCAAATTTATTTCTTCTTCTACATTTTTGTAATTAGTTGTTTCTTTATAATGTAATAACATAAATATTTCTCATACACTTATATGTTATTATAAATAAGGAAAAACCCTATTTATCCTTCTATCCATCCTACAATAATTGAAATCACCGCGAGTGCGTACTTACCGAATACTGTCTCTACGCTGAGGTATAATATGTTTTTCCACCACCACCTTACTTGGATGGGTATAATGGTGGAAATAATAACTATATATTTGATTATTTTAACATGATACTAATTATGAGATATTACATTTTCCACTCAAATTCTATTCAATAATTGTGGGAATCATATCATCGCTCATGTGTACGTACGGATTACCATCTCCAAGACGCGATGAGATCCATTCTCCATGTTAACCATTATAGAATGATTATAAACTATATATAATGAATAATACTGAGATATATATAATAAAAATTCTACTATATATATATATCATCTACTTACATTCATTCAAGTCAATATTGAAATGAAAACATCGTTCTTGCATACGTATGGCCTACCATCTCCATGAACGATGTATTTCACTTCATTTATCTATCTACATTATATATATACACTGAATATATATATGATATATATATCTTGTTTTAAATTATTTAAGTATGTAAATAATTATATATGTAATAATATCATGAACAACATGTGAAAACACGTATGATAAATGAAATGATTATTACCCAAAAAATTTATTCAACAAGGAATTGACAAATGAATGAGTAATATAATGTCATATGTGAATCATATATGATAAACTAAAAATTACTATGATTCAAGGAATTAGTCAATGAAATTATTTAAATCATTATACAATATTTTCAGTCACGAATGGAAGAAATTGGACCTAAGGTAAGGGATAATTTGGCAATCTCAATTTTATCTAAGATTTCTAATACATAAGTATTTACTGGGCTTATATTTATAATACATGTCCATGTTTTAAAAAAATGTTTTCATGAAGTGTTTACTATTCTTTCATGTATCTTTATAGTCATTTTTATCCTTTTTTTGACTTTTACCACATTTTATGGAAGGAATTTTTCTTTTGTATACCATATAAGGTACTTTTTAACTTTTCAGGAAAAAGTACAAGGAGGATGTTTTGTTTTACTTATACGGATTGAATTGATTTTTACGGTATCATAAAGTCTTATTTACATGAAGATTATTCTAAAATATTTAATTATTATTTTGAAAAAAAGTATTTTGTTTTAAAATTGCACGGTATTTGGAGAAAAGAAAATGATTTTAAAGAATAAAGGATATTTTCCTCAAGAATTCATTTACAGTGTTTTATCAAAAATAATTTCCATTTATGATGAAATTCATTAATATGGTTATGTTTCAAGTAAATGTATCTATTATTTACATGTATTGAATTTTTTTGATTAAATTATATCCATTGTTTTTTATGGATTATGTTATGATGGGATGATGTTTATGTAACCCATTTTATTCGTTTGGTTATGATGAATGATTTATGATTATTTTGTGGAACACAAAATAATGATTTCATTATGCGATTGGTGGGACCTACATATCCCCATAATTCATTGGGTAAGGATTTATATTTTATGAGACAAACATGCCTGGAATGACAAGTAAATATGGTTCAGTAATATAGGGTTGGAATGGCAAGTAAACCTGGTTCAATAATGGAATTTGTCGACTATGATGGTCTTGCAAGCAATGTATTGGATACTATGGATATCATATCATGTGATTAATGGTTTTCCAAAATTACATATTTTATTCCCATTCTATTTTATCATGATTTGTGTTTTCATTATGATCTATGCCATACCTACTGCCAAGATTTATTTTACAACTCATTATTTTTATGTTTAAAATTTATTTTAATTTTTTTAGTTCAAATGAATATGGTTTGTTTTAATTTCTCCATGCAAACCCATAATGGGAATATTATCTCACACTTTATATGTTTTCAATTCCCCAGGATAAAATGAATGGTTTTAGGTAAGAAAACAAATGGGGAATATCTTTATGGGAGATGTTAAAGATATTTCACCATGATTAAAATATTATGTTCCATGTTTCAAAAGACACTAAACTATTATGGTTCTAGGGTGTCTATTTTTGTTATTTACGAAGTATTACACAAATGTAATTTAATGTTCCTATACATCAAGCTTGGGTCTCTTCTCATTAATTATTGAAAGAAAAGGGGTATGAGTGTAATCCAAGGAGAAAAACTATGTCATTCTGCTATCATTTATTCTAACAATGTTTAATGATCACATCCAAGGTAAACACTGGAAAAGAATGATAGGTCCAAATAGGGTGAATCCAATATTCCACATGTTGGAAAACATCAAGATAGAAACGTTATGTGTATCTGAGGTAACCTAATATATGAAAATATAGTGATGTGGATCCGATAATATCTTTTTCGTCATCCTAAAAAAGACATGGTCCATGTTCCCATGTGGTTATCTTCCTTTGAAACTAGCTCCATGAATCAAAATGGCATTATCTGAGTGCATAAGTCATTCCCTTGGGAATCAAGGGATGGATCCTGTTTGATCGTTCCAATAAATATAAAATGTTACATATGTGATATCAACCTTATACGTATATCATTATTTAATTTAGTCCATGTAATACTCATTCTATTTCTTTTCATTGACATTAGAAAGTATATCAAGGACATGAAACCATTTTTCAATTTAATTACATATTCATCCATTAGGTTCATTTTGGTCAATTTTAATAATCTTGACAATTTCAATACGGAAATACAATTTATTAATATTAAAATATATTTAACTAAGTCATGTGATATATATATATATAAATTCAAATAATAATTTAAAATTCATAAATTTAATTATAAAACCTAACATCAAGGAGGAAAGAGATAATTGTATACAATATACATGTGCTAGCCATTATCAATTAGTAATTCATTTTTATTAAAAGATATACCCTCAACAGGTTCAAAGTAACACAGTCAAATGGTTTCTCCAAAAATTTTAGCAAAGCCCATAAAGTAATAATGTTGAAAGCATCCTACTATGGGAAGATGATGTTGAGGTCACAAATTTGAACATCATAAATGACATGTATATGTAGAGATCTAGAATATGAGAACAATTATTAAAATAATGAAAGATGAATTTTACACCCTATGTCTAGTGAAACCTACAAACATAAAATGATTCTAATTTATAAAAGATGATAATTTTAGAGAAAAGGTATAAACCACCTAAGTTATGTCTATAGAACTATTTCATCTAGTATTAGCCCTTATTTTGACATGGATCTAAAGAAAATGGAATAAGAGATCAATTCCATATAAATAGGGAATGTGAGCCTACATCAAAATAGAATTTACTAGAGGATGAAAAACATCTTAATAAGCATAATGATTGAATTTCATACTAAAAGGAATCCAATTAGATGATTAGATCTATAATTAATATACTAGACTCAAATATGACAAGAAACAAAATCTTAGAGCTCTCGTCAAGTGACTTGAATTCCTCATTTCAACAGGAATGAATAAATAATAAATATTGTGAATGATATTATAAATATTGAGAAAAATAATAAATTCACAAAAAATCATGGGTCACAAGGTCTGACCTCACTAATAGAAAAAATGGCCACCAACCATGAGAACCACACTACCTCAAGAGGGATCCAACCTGATTTGGATGCACTTTTTAAGAAACTATGCATCAATCTTGTAATTTTTATCAACTAAAAATTGAAACAATTTTTATTGGTGTGTTGTGGAGTAAGGTTTTGGTCGAAATTGTTCCTTTATTTATCCTCTGAAATATTTCACACTCTTAGGAGAAATCATATGTTCTAGGAAGAAATGTTTCTACTAACCATGCAACATAGTTTTTTCTAGTATTGGTCCGGGTTATGAGATTCATATAAGACCTTGACATCCTCAAAACTTCATTAACTGCCTTATAAATCCATAATTGGTTGATGATAAATAATTATAAATGAATTTAATGGATCATTATCACATTGATAAAGCATTTTTTTACACATAAAACTCAATTTGATAGTTAAATCTATAGTGACCCAAGGATATCATACATTGAAATTACATCATTTTTTACAATTATTCTTAATATTACACAAAATCATTCTTGTGGACTGTAATATTTTAGTGAATTTGGAAACCTGGAAACAAAAACAACTAGTCCATAGGTAAACTACATAATCTTACACGATGATCCCCATATCAAGTACCATTCATAGAAATATCATACATAAAACATTTCTCCATAACCTTGATAATAGAAAAATAATATAGGATGAACTATGATGATTAATAGGGGAAAGTAAGGTAGATACATAATCATGACATGAACATAATGGTATGAGGGAATTATCATAACATTTGAAAACCATGCCCTGTAAATAAGTTATCATTATATTGAATCATAGAATATTGATTTTCAGTGTATGATACATTGATCATATGGGAATTGATGAACATGATCCATTAGAGAAAAATATTTTCACAGGACATCGATTTTTTGAATACACATGGGCATAAAAAAATAATTTCCCTAATATTAAAAGTTCATTTACTAGGATATCATAGTGGAATGGGTTCATTACATAAACCATCAATGTAGTCTATGTTCTCCCTAAGGACCATCATAGTGGAAAAAGTACCTTACTGAATCAGGTTCACTCTATGGTCTAGTCTTGTCTATCTCATGTGATATATGTCATTACCCAATTCATTAGAGGGAGATAATGGTCCTAGATATATTATAATGAAACTCATATTTATGTGTTCAAGAATATCGAAAAACATTCATCATTTCATATCCCATGAAATTAAATGTGTTTCCAAAACATTTCACCATATCATAACCTATAAAAATAGATAATCTTCATAATCATTTCATTATTCCATCATTTCATCATAGAATAACCCGTATTAAAAAGAGTGGGTTTCATAAGAATTTGATCATGATATAACACATATAATATTAATTGGTTTCATAATACCATGAAATCATATATATCAACCATACAGATAATGAAAAATAATGGAATCATTGGATCGTGTCTCGATTAAGGAATTGGTTATGTCAACAAATGTCATCTTAGGGGTAAAATATTTTTATTGACCATTAAAAACATTTCATAAGGAAAACATGATTTAATATTTTAAAAATACCCTATAATACATAACTCATTTTAAAAATATTATTGTTTGAAAATATCCTTGAAAAGTTATAAATGAATCTTTATATTATATAATATTCATGAAAATGGGATTTTTCATTCATGTACTATTCATTAAATCAAAGATTTCTTATAGATTTTTGATAGTAATATGTGCATTGGTTGGATAAAAATAAATATAACTTTAAATATTTATGAAAAAGACCTCACATGGGTAAAAATATGTTTCAAAAACACACTAGATAATAATAAAACATTTTTTATTGTTTAGAAAACATGGTTTTGGGGAAAAAAGTATTTATGACCCAATATAGAAATGAATTCAAATTTTATTAAAAATATTCTCAATTATTTCATATACCAAAGAGTTAAAAATGTCACTATTTAAAAGAAATATCTTGAATGACTATAGTGTAGTAGAATTAATGAGTCCCTTGGGGGATGGATCATAGAATTATCACATCTAAAACAAAATTGTAAACAATCCCTATAAATGATGATATTGCAGCATAAAATCATTACCACTTTGGTGACATTGAATTGAAATCCCCATGATACAATAATGTAAAATGGAATTTTAAAAATCATTAGGATAATTATATTCCCCATATTACATGTAATAGGTTTATTATATACACTAAATGAATTAATATAGGTACATAGCCTATCATACCTCTCTTATAATATAAATTGAGAGAAAAATGCCTTTCTAATTCTTAAAGCATTGTAAGAATAAAACAATGATGGATAGATCCTAAAATGGATATAAAAAACAACATTATATTAAGGATAAGAATAATAAAATTTAATCTTGGGTATTATATACACTACATAAAAGAAACAAAATGTGAATATAGATTTTTTCTAATATAAGTAGAATTTGATAAGGAAGTCCCTTATCACTTTATTAATCTTTTGAATCATAATCCCCAAGAAAATGTAAAATATAATAAACCATTAAAAATATTATAATTTTGATATTAATGATATATCATTTCAATGATTCAGTATGTACACCATAAAAATTTAGAGTTTAATTTTCATATGTCCCCTAGAAATAAAAGAGAGACGAAAAAATCCCTTACATTTTGTCTTGAATTTTTTCATAAACATTCAAACCTCATGTATATTATATAAGAGTTTATTGTAAATCTATAAATAATTATATATATATATATCATTACATATATAATATTATATTCACATTTTTTATCTATTTATTAATAACAATATATTATTGTGGTGTTTAGGCTAATAAGTGCTTTGTTTTTCATATACTATTTCATTTTTAATAATTCCTCCATTTATATTTAAAATTATTTCATCATATTAAAAAATTTAAAGAGGATATAATGATAATATATATTCATTATATGTGTATTTATAGTAATTCATTAAATTTAGTATTATAAAAGGAAATACAATATTCTTAGTGACAGATGGTCAAATGTATGTAGGAACGTTGTGTCCATTTTTTTTGGATTAATAGATAAAGATTAAATGAAATATTAACATTAAATAATCATTCTTATTTCATATATATAATATTTTTTTATTAAACACATACTTAATAACTTCTATGAAAATCGTGAACAAATCACCGCGCTTTGCGAGGTGTTAGTCCGCCGTAAACATGAGTGACACTGCCATATTTTCATAATATGGGGAGTATAAAGGTATGTTATATCTGATATAATGATTAAATACTTGTAATAATATAATAAATATCATTTTTAAATAAAACAATATTCCATTATATCAATCCTTTATTTGTGGAAACGGGAAAACTAATGGCATCATTTCATGATGTGAAAGTACTCCATGCACTTGAAAAAATATTTTGTGACCCATTTGGTAGAAGTGTTAAAGGATATAGGTCATTAACGTAATGTAAAAACATATATTTATAATTAATATAATTTTTATACTATTTAATCTTTGTTTAATATGAATTTATATAGTTGTTGGTAGAATAAAAACCCTCTTTGATGAATTTTCCCGCTTCTTTGGGAATCCTCATTAGGTTTTAACCAAAATCCCCCTTGATTGGATTTCTATCAAAAATATGTATTATACTAATATAGGTGGGAATTATGTATTTTATTTGGGAATTTATTGGATAATCTAAAAGTTTTTTAATGTGTGACGAATGGAGAAGTGAGGATGGCATTATAAATGCCACTTGAGAGGAAGACTTATAATTTGTGATATGAAAGAACTCCATCCACATTTTTTTCAATTCACAAGGATCCAATAATAGATCATTATCAATAATAGATGGTATAAGGTTTAAATATTGACCTAAAATAATTTTCATACAAGTGTATGTGTCATTTTATTCATTTTATGTTTAGCTTGACATCTGGTAAGCCCTTTTTTATATTAATCAAGAAAATTAATTTTTAATATTTTCACAATTTATTTTGGTAAAAAATTAGGTTGAATTTATAAGAGATTATAAATTATCCTGATAAAAAATATGGAATGCATTTTTCCAAAAGCAATATATAGTATTGGTAAAATGTAATTGAAAATTAATCCTAAAGAAGTGAGGACCCAGTGGTGTTTTAAAGAGAAAATGATCAAAAGATTACAATGTTTTTGTATCTATATTGAAAATTAAATTTATTAAAATAACATAAATTGGATTAGTGGATGTATAATTGAACTGATTATACTTCAAAACCAATTTATAACACAATTTAACTTCATAAATAAAATTAATGAAAAGGATGTTTTCAATTACAATTCAGTATTTTTCACTAGTCATTAAAAATTAAACTTTCTAGAAGAGTTACCAAAATTCTACAATAGATTATTTTGAAAATATAACGACAAAAAGTAGTTTTATTTTATAAAATTAATTTTATAAAATTATAAAATATTAATATTATTAACATTACCAAAAAAATATAAAACAATTTTTTGAGAAATAATATTTTTCAAACACAATAAGAAAAAAAATAAATTATTTTTATCAATATGATATCTTGATATAATACCATTATACATAAATTTAAAAAATAAATTATTACTATTTGTATCACTATGTTTAATAGGTTTCTCATAAAAATCATGTATAAATATTTATATAAATAATATATTATGGTATTTTTTAAACCTAGTTATGCGTGTAAAGAAAGATAACTCAATGTTTCATGTATCACAAAAAATAATGGTGTTGAGTGTGAAATAATATATCAATTAAATTTAATTATATTGAAAAAAATTCAAAAAAACTCAAGGTGTTATCTTCCAAAAATTTAAATTAATACCTCCCTCAAAATATTACACATTGATACCACCAATTGATGATACTTATAATTCATCATATCATAATGTTTGTACTTATATTCCTCAAATCTGGGGGTTCCACAAATACACCATTAAACTCATGGGTGGAATTATTACATAAAAAATTATTTTTATAATCCAGAATTATCCATGTTTGTTCATTAAAATAATTTTTTTTCACCAATAGTATGACTTCTGCATTCAGTAAAAGTGAAGGATTATGTATATTGTTCATTAATATATATACATGAAACCCATTATGGACTTGGGAGAGGTTTGATGGATGTTCTATGTGATATTTTATAGTCTAAATACGATATAGAATTACAAAGGGACTAATATACCCATGGATAAGTTTACCATTATTCTCTAATATCATAAAATTATTCAATGGAAAACATATTAGAAACAAATTTTATCCAACTTCAAACTGTGGATCATGCCAACGATTACCTAAAAAATGTTTCTAATTACACTGAATTTCCTTTTTGTGATGCTAATTGTCTCATAACCCCTCTTTAATCTGTTTGGATATCTGAGGTCTCAATATATTTTTCTATCCATCTTCATTCTATCTCAATGTTTATATATATTTATTTCCATAGAGATCATTATAAGGATCTATATGAATTTTTGAGTGAAAGGTATTGTTGTATGAAAAATAAACAAGAGGATATTATTGATCTTAAACTCATTTTAAATACAAGGAATAAGATTTCAAAATACCCTATAGTCATTTCATTTTTCTCTGAGACTGAACATCTATCTTAGTATTATATGAAGTGCTAAAACTCAAATATATATTATGACATGTTTATGAATTCGACAAAAAAAAGTGGTAAAACATAGATCTTGATAAAACACAATGGAATGTGGTACTCCATGGAACATTAGTGCTTCATTAATGTATATCATTAGAAGATGATCTAGAAATAATTCTTCCCTGATTGAGCTGATGTTTTCTGAAAATGTAAAGTTTTAGACCACATCCCATATAGAATTATTACCATTAGATGTTTTGGTGACTCCATTGAAAAAATACATGGTTATGATCACCCATTTCAATTTTGGTATTGAAAATGGAAATAACATCTACATAGACTATTATAATCAGATTTAACTTACTGACATAACAATAACTAAGATAGAGACTCTGTGATATCTCTATTAATTCCATCCCACATGAATAAGTCATTAATATATATATAAGTCTTCACACATCAAGGATGATTAAAAAATTAGGAACAATAATATTCCACTAAAAACTCTTTATTTGAATATAGAATTGATGGAATGAATATGATTCAAAAATATTATCATTCCATCAGGATCAAGGTTATTCTCCAAAACATTTCTAAACATTTTTTAGAACTCTTCATCTCCTTAATAAAACACATTAATCTCCCCTTGGATAGATATTTGAATATATAATTTTGGATTATAATATTTTTGGTCATTATTTATGACTTCCAAATCAATGCCTTTCCTTTTAAAAAGTTTTTCACCACATTTTATTCATTGATATGGATAATATATCCTGATCCTTTACACTCAAATAATATAACCCCTTGTTCTTTTCGTGAGGTTGAAATATATTGAGATGTAATAATATTTAATCATATCTAACTATATTCTATACTTCGTATTCAACTCATTCTGTGTGAATCTAATATTTAAACATTCTTTATTAGTCTATAAATCAAAATTTGCTTCATAATGAAAATGAAAACTTATCATTAATGAAAAAAATAAAATATGAAACTCCAAATCATGATTTGATTTATTTTTCTAATGAATGAAATTTTTTAATGATACATAAGCTATGACCATGTCAATGTTGATAATAACACATCCCATTCAAATAATGCATAAATCACTATATATTATAGACTCGTATCCACTAAAAGAAAATTTATGAAAAGGTGAATTAACTAATCTTATATTGAATTCTTTTTAATATTCCTTACATTAATCTATCCTGAAGAAATTGGATCCCTTTCGAGATAACATGTTCATTGGATTAGATAGTCCTACTAAATTCCCTAATATAAATCAATAATATCCATATAAACCATGAAAAATATAGGTTTTAGTAACCATGGTTAGTATGCGACAAAATTCATTAGCATCAATATTTAATGGATCTACTGATATATCCTTTCTTGAGATTATATGAAAAAAATGATTTATTTTACAGCCAAAATGACTAATTTTTTAATTTTTATATAGTTTCTCCATCACTATGATATTTATTACAATTACTTATTAATATTAATTAAAAATATTTTTATTTTAGTAGATAGTACTATATGTTATAAATACTACCAATAAATGTTTGAGGTAATAATTAATGAAAATATTCAGCAAATTAATGAAGACAGTGGAGGAATCTGTATTACTAAATGGAATCTATCTATATTCATTGTTTCCACACATTGTATAAAATTTTGGAATGGGTATATCTTCCTTCTTGACCGTCAATTGAAGATATCTAAAATGATGATAAATATTTGAAAAGTATTAAGCTTCATCTAATTGATCAAACAAGTATTTAGTATAGGGAAAATGGTACATGTTCATGACTGTGATCTTTTTCAACTCCGGATAATAAATTAAGGGTAACATGAATCTATATTTATTTAAAAAAAATGTAATAGATTTTTTCTCCCTAGTGTTATTTTAAAAAATTAATCAGGAAAACTCTGAGACTAGGAGCATAGATGGAATGCTTTTTTAAGGCCATGTGTGCATGAAACAATTTGCTAAAAAATTTAATGTTTTTAATAGCACATGAACATTAATTTCCTTGAAAAAGTGGAATAATTTATAAAGGGATCATGGATCATAAAACTGATGGAACTTATGAGATAAGGGTACTAGATTTACCCTAGGAGTAACTAAATAGTAGTCGGTGTGGGTCTTTTGTGGAAAAGGATGAAAAATTTAATAACCGTACATAAAATTATTTTATTTTAATAATATTAATAACTCATAAATGGTTACATGGATTCAAAATCCAAGACCACCATTGTGTTTATAAGGATACAATTTCTTTAGGTGATATCTATCCAAGGCTGGTGCATGCCAAATGTGAAAGATTGTTTTTGTACGTGAACTTTATTAAAATATTTTATTTAACATTACAGGATGATACGACAGATGTTTACATTTTTAATAATCCTTTATAGAAATATCGGTTTATCAATAAAACCGTGGAGCTTCTATAAATCATGTTGATGGAGGATCTATCACCTGCAATGATAGATCTGTGGTCATAACTCAAATCAAGCATCAATTAATCAATTGGGACTTGTATTCTTAATTAGATTCCACCACTGGTATTCTTCACCTTCTAACCAGTAAACATCCAAAATTACTTTTTCATGCTTTGAATAGTGATGTATGGAAAATATATTTTCAATGGTACTAATACATTGTTCAGCAACATGTGGATTAGAAGACCCACTGAAAGAAGGCAAACATTGCCTGATTAAGGATTTAATAGAATATTGTTAATTTATCTTCTCATTTGGAAGCCCAGAATGATTCATTGCTTGTGTAACTATTGAAATAAAATTTTTCACTCCATCTCCCATATCATTGGGTTGTTCAGGAGGACAATAATTTCATTTTCCATTACATTGATCAACATGGTTCCTTTAGGTTCCAGCCATCAGCTAAAACACAAGAAGAATAGTGTGAGAGGAAAAAATCATTCAAATAAAATAACTTAATAAAGGGGAACTACCTCCAATATATTAACTCTTAGGATTAATTCTATGATTGTTACCATAATTCTTGGATAATAACCAATACGTATACTTAACCTTAGGGACATCCCTATACATGGCTTAGAATCATATCTTGGGATCTCATTAATGTATTCACATCCTAGTTTCCAATGGTTGACTAAACATTTACTCTGATACCAACTGTAGAGACCCAATTCTTGACCTACATGGACATTACATTACTTTTTTGGAATAATTAACACATGAAAAAAACAGACTCCCAAAGACCATATTAGTTTAGTGTCAATGGAAACTCGGAACAAAATATTCTAATCATGGTGAATGATCTTCAAAATCTACCATAATGTTCATCACCTTTTTTAACATAAAACCATTATTTATATCCTGGGGAAAAGAAAACATAAAAATGGTGATCTCAAATGCTCCGTAAAGGTAAACATAGGGAACATAAAACAATCCATAAACATTTGAATATAAAAACATGAGCATAAAATCTAAACATTAAAATCTTGAGGAATGGCATAAAACATGCCAGCAAATAAAGAATAGAACAGAAAGGAACATTAATCATGATAAAATATCATGGAAATAAAACATGTAATTTTTGGAAACCATTATGCAAATGATATTATTTTCATATTATCCAAGGCATTTCTACCAAGACAATCATAGTGGACAAAGTCCATTACTGAACTGTGTTTATATGTCGTTCCAACCCTGTATTACTGAACCAGATTCAAATTCCATTCCATCCATGTCTATATCATGAGATATAAATCATTACCCAATTAATTGGAAGGATATATAGGTCAAAACTATCTAAAAATTAAATCATTCTTACATGTGCCAAAAAATAAATATAAATCATTCATCATAACCCAAAAAATAAAATTGGTTTCATAAGCATCATCCCATCATAAAATCATCCATATAAAAAATGGATATCATTTCATCATAAGAAAATACAATCCATGTAAATTACAGATACATTATATTTAAAACATACAAATACTAAATATTTTCATCTTAGAGGAAAAATAGTTTTGATAAAACACTTGAAACAAATTCTTGAGGAAAAATATCCTTTCTTCTAAAAAATAATTTTCTTTTCAAAAAATTCCATGCAATTTTAAAAGAAAAGGATTTTATTGAAAATAATCGTGAAATATTGTAGAGTAATCTTCATGAAGAAAATGAGTTAGGAAACTGTAAAAATCCATTCATTCCTTATAAGTTAAAAAAAATTCTCAATGTACTTTTTCCAAATAAAGTCAAAAAGTACCTCATATGGGAAACAAAAGAAAGATTCCCTACATACCATGTAGTAAAAGTAAAAAAAGGGTAAAAATGACCTTAAAAAGACATGGAAGGATAATAATAATTTAATGAACGATTATTTAGAAAACATGTTCATGGATGATAAACATAACCACAATAAATACTAACGAATAAACAATCTGAGATAAGAACGAGATTGGAATAATTATCCATTACGTTAGGTGCGATATGCATTGTACATATTTTAACGACCTATATAATGATTTAAATAATGTCATTGAATTATTCCTGAATCATATTCATTTTTATGATATCATATATGGTCATATTCTTATCTTCTTGTTATTAATATTTCATTGCTACTTGTTATTTGGGTGTTCATTGCTTTATGTTCTTATGCGTGTTTTGTCGAATAAATTTGTATTCCTGTTTTTAGGTTATAGATAAATCATTTATAGAATGGTATTAGTGTAACATGTTAAATATTTATTAATTAAATTCATTTATATACTCATTATTCAATGAAGATCATGTAGAACGAGTCGCATCACATCGTGGAGACGGTAGGCCATACGTACGCACGCGCGATGATATCTTACTCATGATTGTGGAATTGTATTGAAGTGTATGGTGTATAATATTTAGGAATAAATGTCACTTTAAAATAATCATATGTATTTATTTCTTTCATTCTTATACCCATCCAAGTATGTAAGTGATGAAATAAATGATTACACCACAGTGAGGAGATGGTAAGTCGTACGTACGCACGCATTGTGATTTCATTTTTTCATATGATGGATAGAAGATAGAATATGGTTGTTTCATATTAATAAAAAAATATCAGTATAAAATTGACACTGGATTTGTTACTTAATTATGAAAAAAATCATATAGAGGAAGTAGGAGAAGAAATAAGATTGAAGGAATCGGTAAATGATATTACCTATTCTTCGACACGCATCATCAAAACCACCTCTTAGGGCACTAAATTTTGTCTTTAAAAAATATCAGGACCTATAATAGGTTTCTAGGGAATTTTTGAATTGATATTAGAAGGGTATGGGAGAATTTTAATGCTCAAAATTGGGTTGAAGTAGAGAGGGAGGAGGTACACTTTTATAAGGGAGGAGAGGGGCAACTTTGGAAACCTAAAAATTATTAATTCATAATAAATTCAAAACCCACATAAAAACCTCCAAATATGACTCTATTCAAAGATGAGATAATATCTGGTTGTAGTTCCATCAACCAATAATATTTAGAAATGTTTTACATTTATTTTAAACCTTATCACTTTGATTTATCCTTATTTAATATATTTAATTATATTTGTGGTAATAAAATTCTTATTTTTAAATTTTTATAAATACATACTTATATGTTGTCAATTTCCCATTATTGGATAATTTATAACCTTGTAGACCATAAAATTTTAAATTTGTAATTTTAAAATATTATTGGGACTTTTAAATAATTTAATATTATGTTATTTTTGTAAAACACCAATAATGTACATTTTTACATTATTCATTTATATAAATTTCAATAAAATAAAAACAGAGAATATATTAAAAACAAAATATTTAATAGGTTCCTAACATGTCATATTCTTCTAGAAAATTCTTGGAGCAAATTAATTAGTTCAAATAATATTTATTTTAAAAATTTTAAACCCATTTATTTTATATTTCTCTTAATAAAATAATTACAACAACATTTTTGTAAAATTATTTAATATACATATTTATTGCATAAAAATTAAAAATAAAATATTATGATGAATATAAATTTTGTAGGGTTCATAATAATACTTTTAGTTAAATTTATATTCTAAAAAACGCAACTTTTAAAATTTTTTGTTTATTAAATTATGAAGGTGACAACTTTGACCTCATTTAAAATAATTTAATATAACTGTTATAATCGCTTTTATAAGGCTCAAAATAGTTAAAAATTCGACCTTTGGATTCATATGGTTTATATGTACATTAAATATATGATTTTTAGGCTTTTGGGCTTTTAATTGGTATTATTAGTTTAATAAAAACTATATTATTGATTTTTCACTAAATAAATAATTTCTCCATCATTAATGTATAAGCTATTAATGTAGTTATATATTTGTTAAAAAATACAAATAAATTACAATGATAAATAAAAACATTTTAGATTTCAAATGATTATTTATAACCTAATTTATATTATGTATTACATTATATTAAAAATAATTTAATTATTAAATTTTGAGTGAGACATATTTCACTCTCATATAAATAAAATAAATTAAAAGACTTGATCACATAAAATTGGGATATAATAGATAAAATTTTTACCCATGTATATTTTAGGACGAAATATAATCATCCAATTATATTCAGATAAGTTTTTAGATAATTTTAAAATATTATTTTTACCCATAATTACCTAATTTACCTTAAATTGTGGTAAATAAAATTTACCGTATTTACTATTCATAATTCCCAAAAATAAAAAGTATCCAATAATCATAATATAGACATACTGATTCCAAATATGGAATCCATTATTCAAAATTCAGAATATAGAAGATGTAGTAATTAATTTAAAATTAATCTCATTGTCGAAAAGAATGGGTTTCTGTTTAAAACATTACAAAAGATTGAACTTATTTTACCTTAAAATTCAATGTAAAATAAATGATAATGAAATAAATTATATTAAATGGTAAAAATATATACAATTTATACTTTAAAACAATTTACTATTATAATATAATCAATAAATTATCTCGATGAAAAAATTTGTTTTTAAGAAAAAATTAGCGTGTTTTTACTATTCATCAAAATAAGAATGTTGTCATAAAAATATCAAAACATTATCCAATGTAAAATTTTATATAATGATTCAAAAGAAGAATTTTATTTTGTAAAACTGAACATATAAAATTGTCAAAAATGAGATTTGAAATGGGTGCACTGTTAAAAGTTGGAAAAACTGCATTTTTTGAAAAATAGTTCTTTTATCTGAAAAATTTATTTTTTTCTCTTACCTCATTCCAGAAAATTTGTAAGATGAATTATAATGTTATAAAATTTAATATTCAGATAATATTATTCATAACGTAGTTCACAATAATATTATTACAATATATCGTTGTTTAGTGAAACTCAGTATTGCGTACAACACACACTATTGAGGAAGGTCGCTCTTGTGTGTAAAGCAAGCCAAGTCAGGGTTGTGTGTAGGGAAATCTTCCTTCTATGTTGTGTATTGTAATGCCTTGACCCTAGTTACCCAGAGTCAGGTCATTAATACATAACATTGGAAAGATCACAAAAGATCATGTCTTGAAACATTGATTAGTTTAGTACCCTTGGAAACACAAGATACATTCATAATTCTAAATATAAATTATAAAATGGAAAACAACAACAACATAGATACCATATTCCAAACTCATATGCCATCAGAATATCCTATCAGGTTAGTCATAAAATAATTTTTCACATACTAGGAAAAAATTAATCATATAAAGGGGTGAGCTTAGATGCTCACTAAGGATAGTAATATAGCGGATACATTCATAAATAAGAATTAACATTTATGGGAATGTATAACTAAAATAAAATACTTTTAAACATGATCTTCATCATAACATGGAAAAGATAAACTTAAATAATTACATTTAGTTATTCAGATGGATATTCTACTAGTCCAATAATCACGTGCATTATCAATAACAACTTTCGTAATGATGGAATGTGTAATGTCATACTATCATAACCGCATAGTCATGGACTTTTTCCAAGACTAAAAATATTATTTTTTCAAAGCCTTATGCTAAGAAACTAGTTTGTCTCATGAGACCTATCGATGCATCAAGGAGCTATAGAGGGCTCCACCCTTCACTTACTATGTCTAATGCATTCATCATATGAACAGGTTTTACCATAACAAAGACATTCATATTATAACTAGCATATGAAATGTCAACACTTTATCCATAAACCATGAATGGTATGAAAATAACAAATGCATAGTCAAACATATCTCAAAACTTTAAATGCTATATGGAAGTTGTGTATCATAATAAATCAACTTCAAATAATCTTAAAATCCATCAATGGATATTGACATAGAGTAAATCAAAACAATTTGAGATAAATATCTACTTTTTTAAATAATATAAAAGTAACAGAATTATAAAACGAAACATTTAGTTTGAAAATATTCTTATAAGCTTGTAAGAGAAGCTTCTACAATTTTATAATGGTGGAAAATAGCTGCACCCACTGAATAAGTTAAAAAAAGGAATTCTTGCCATAATTTTGTTGAAAAGGTTAAAAATGACCTTGTTTGGAAAATGACTGAACTATTTATTAAATAAAATATTATAAGAATTCAAACAAGGGTATATATGACTTTTAAACATAGTCTATAAAATATTAATAATTTTTTGAAATACATTTTTAAGAAACATGGATGTGGATGATAAAGAGGTCCCACTAGATAATGACAAATAAAAAACCTCGAATAATGAAGAGACTATGAAATTTTTCATTGGTCAAGGGAAGGATAACCTCATGTATAATAGTGAAATTATTGTTATTAAATTATACAATAATCATATACAATAATATGATTTCATATATGATCTTTTAAAATTTCTTTGTTAATAATGGCATTGCCTTATCGTTGTTTTAGGTGTTAACCGATTCTTTTTCCTTTATATTATTTGTTATGTGAGTCATATTTATTATTGTTGGGATGTATCATATTCATATCCAGAATGATATCAAGTCTTTAAACATTATTTTAAATCATCTAAGAAAAATTAGTCTTAAATGGATACGATGGGGAATGAATCTCATCGCGTTCGTGGAGACGGTAATCCATACGTACGCACGAGCGACACTAGAATTCTTTTGTTATTAAATTAATATATAATTGGATGTTATATCACATATACAGAATTATTATCATGTTATATTCATTATTTACATAAATTACACATCATTATTATACCCATAAAAATAATGATGTTCTGAATAACAATTACACCTTGACGTGGAGACGGTAAGCCATACGTACGCACATATGGTGACATGTCATTCGATGGATGGATGGAATAATTAATTTGGGTATACCATATTTATAATAACATCACAGTATATATAATTAACTGGAGTTATAATTTTAGAATGGATACAACCATGAGAAATGATATGGAAGAAGAAAGGAACTTGAAAGTGGTTATGAGATATTTACCTCTTCTTCAGGTTCTTCATTTTTTTTGAGAAAAAGGGTTCAATGGGTTGGATTTTGGACTAAAAAAAGGCCAATAGGATGAAGGTAGGATATCTTAAAGGGTATTAGGGAAGAGTTTGGTCGATCCAAAGGGCTTTGAAGGAGTGAATTAGAGGGAAGGCAGAGTGCCCTTTTATAAAAGGGTGAGGGGCACCATAGGAAAAGATAAAAATATTATTTTATAATAAAATCATTTTTGGATTATAATTTCTTAAAATGTGTTATTTAATGGATAAGGTGGTTATGGGTCTAAAATAACTCAACCAATAGGTTTTAGATAGTTTTGGGTCACTATATTAACTCTTTATTTTAGATTTAGCTCTTAGTTAAATAGTTTGACATTTATCATTTGTCTTTGTATTTTTATATTATATGGTTAATAAACACACTATATACTTCCAAGAGAACACAGAATGGTTCCTTAATGATATAGCTATCATTATATAAGTTATTCGGAAGAATCTTAGATTTTTAAGAATAGAATATCAATTAACTATATACAATTTTTTAAAAAACTCTTTTATGTCAATTTTGACATTATTTGGTATTTTTTTGAAAAATTCATAACAACATTATTACATAGAAAAAAATTAATCTAACCAACCCTAATATGTCATATTAACATATATAATTATTTTAAGTCATAAAAAGTCTCAAATTACATTTATTTGAATTTTATAATATAAATTATTTTAATATTTCATTAATTATGTAATTACTGCATCATCATTGTTTCATAAATAAATTAAATTATTTAATCTATAAAAAATATAAATAAGATAAAATTGTGTAGAAAAATATTTATGTTTTCTAAACAATATTTATAGTTGAATTTATCATATGTGTAACCCTATATTAAAAATGATTTAGTTTTTAGACATTGATTTTAACTCTTATAAATCTTCTTAAAATAAAATAATAATAAGTGTCCTAATCTAATTCATGTGGAAAAAAGAGGTTAATATTTTATTCATATGGTTGTTTTGTTGTCGAATTATACTTATCCAATAGAATTAGGACATGATTTAGGGTAACAATAATAGCATTTTTACCCTTAATTACCCTATTTACTTCTAACTGTGGTAAATAAATGTAAAAAGTTACTATTCAACAAAAATTATTTTTATCCTATTGAACCACATTTTACTGCTTGATATTACCTGTGTTTCTCGAATTTTTTAAATTCCTCTCACAGAAGCTGTAAAATTATGTTTTATGTGAATTTTCAAATTCTCCTAGGTGGTGGGTAAAAGACAGTAAAAAGTTCAATAAAATTTTTATACATCTAAAATTATTATAAACTGACTGAAATGAATTATATTGAACATATATATGTATTATGTATCTATTTTGACACTGAATAAATTTAAATAGATAAATAATTATTTCATATAAATTCAGTTTTAAACTATAACTCATTTTTTTCACTATTCATCAAAAATTGAAACTTTTTAGAAAAATACCAAATAATCACCCTGAGCTAAATTCGATATTCCGAATGCAAAAATTAAGTCGATTTTGAATGATAAAATTTATAAAATTTGAAAAAGTGGGTATTTTTTTCATAACGGCTAGTTTGATTGGTTGTGGCGTGTTAGAACTCAAAGTTGCATGCAACAAATGCTATTGTATTATTCCAAGAGAAGCGTACTGTAAAAGCTTGGGGTGTTACATTATCCCCCCTTCAAATAATTTTGTCCTCGGATTTTCTAGAATATTACTGAATAAAAAGACTTTGGTGGTTCTTCATCATAAGTTTATTGTGTTGCCACGTAGCCTCTTCCATCTTATGGTTCCTCCTTAAAACATTAACCTGACGAGTCGTCCGGTTTCTCTACACTTGATCTCTTATATCAAGAACCTTGACTGGATCTTTGCAATAAGGAATATAGAGTTATACTTCTAATTCTTCATAGGTGTGTTCAAGAATTGGGTCAAACATGTATTTTTCCAACAGAGATACGTGGAACATATCGTGAACTTTGAAGTGATTTGGAAGCATTTCCAAATAGTAAGCTACAACCCCAATTCGTTCTTGAATTTATAAAGGTCTGATGGACCTGGGAATCAATATTCCCTTCTTACCGAAATTTATAACACACTTCCATGGAGATACCTTCAAGAAAACATGATCTCCTACATGAAATTCCTAATCCGTCCTTTGGTTATTGACATAGCTTTTATGCCTACGTTGAGATTCTTTGATGTGGTTTTGGATTACCATCACATTCTTCCATCTTTTCCTCAACAATTTATGGGCCTACAAGTTTTCTTTCACCAAAATCATCCCACCAAGTTGGTGTGTGGCATATCATTCCATATAACGCTTCATATGGTGCCAAATGATTACTGAAATGGAATCTATTGTTATAGGAGAATTCTACCAGAGTTAAATATTTATCCCACATACCTTGAAAGTCAAGTGAGAAAGATCTAAACATTTCTTCTATGGTTTGAAAAGTCCATTCTGATTGTCCATCAGTTTGGGGGTGGTAGGTAGTGCTCAAACAAAGCTCAGTATCCAGGGCATTCTAAATAATTTTTTATAATCATGATATAACACGTGGATCATGATTAGAAACAATCGATATCGGTCCTCCTTGAATTCTTAAAACGTTATTAATATACAGTCTTGCTAGACGTTCAAGTGCTAAATCCACCCTTATAGAAAGAAATTGTGCATAATTGGTAAGACGATCAACAATGACCCATATTTCATCGTTCCCTCTAGGAGTCTTTGGTAGACCCATTAAAAATTTCATCAGAATATTATCCCATTTCCTCTCTGGTATAGGAAAAGGTTTCATGACTCATCTAGGTTTTTCCCTTTAAGATTTCACTTGTTGGAAAACCATACATCTTGACACAAAATCAGCAATCTCCCTCTTCATTTATCCCACAAGAAATGTTCCTTCAAATCTCTATTAATTTTTGTGCTCCCAGGGTGTTTAGAGAAATTGTAACTATGAAAATTATCCAAAAATTCTCTTTATAGATCAGTTATATCTGGAACTCAAAGTCTTTTCCAAAATTTCAAAATTCTGTCTTCATAAAAAAAGTCACTTAATCCCCCCGTCATTCACAGCTTTAATCATGTTTGAAACACTTTATCTCTGGTTTGAGAACCCTTTATCCATTCTAGTAATGTTGGTTTTACAGAAATTTGATAAAGCATTGATGTCTCAACTTCCATGGTTATTACAATGCCAATATTTACAAGATCCATGTATATAGAACCCATTTCAACTCTCATCTTGTTCTAAAAACCATGATCCTTTCTACTCAAAGAATCTTCCACATTATTTTACTACCCCGGGTTGTCGTGTATCATGCAATCATAATCCTTGAGAAGTTCTAGCCATCTCTTTTTCCTCATGTTGAGTTATTTCTGTGAGAAAATATACTTCAGACTCTTGTAATTAGTATAAATCTTACATTTTCACCATATAGATTGTGTCTCCATATCTTCAATGTAAATATTACAGCTGCTAACTTAAGCTCATGAGTAGGATAGCATTTCTAATGAATTTTTAGCGATCATGATGCATAGTTAATAACCCTATCATTATGCATAAGGATACTACCAAGTCCATTATTTTAAGTATCACTATAAATAACAAACCTATCATTCCCCGTTGGTAGAGTCTATATAAGAGCATTGATTAATCTTCCCTTCAGTTCTTCAAAACGTTCTTCACACTCTGTTGTCCAAAAACATTTAACCCCTTTACATGTGAGCTATGTTAATGGGTTATCCAACCAGGAAAAATTCTGGAAAAAACGTTGATAATAACCTACTAACCAATAAAACTATGTACCTCAGTTATACTCGTCGGTGCTGGCCATTATCATATTTCTATAGTAATAGATGGATCGATGGAGATTCCATCCTTATCGAAAATATAGCCAAGAAAAAAAACTTGCTGATACCAGAATTCACACATGCTAAACTTCCCATATTATCCATGTCTTCTATGAGTCTTCAGGATAATGCGAAAGTGATTTTCATGATCATCATATCTATGGGAGTATACCAAGATATTGTCAATAGATACCAGTACAAAATAATCCAGATATTCCTTGAAAACTCTATTCATTAGCTCCATGAAGATAAGGGGTGCATTAGTCAATCCAAAAGGCATTACTGTAAACTCATAATGCTTGTACCTGGTTTGAAATGATATCATCGGAATGTATTGCTTCTTCACACACATCTGATGGTATCCAGATCAAAGTTCAATATTTGAAAGTATTGATCTCCATGAAGTTGGTCAAATAAATCATCAATGCAAGGTAGGGGATACTTGTTCTTTATTATTATAGAATTGATCTCCCTGTAGTCTATTCATTACCTCATAGATCCATCTTTCTTCTTAACAAAATGGACATGGTCTCCCCATGGAGAAACAAAAGGGAGAATAAATCCCTTATTACTCAATTCCTTTAGTAGTTTATTTAGTTCCACTAATTCCATGGTTTCCATTATATAATGGGTCTTTGATATGGGCCTTGATCCAGGAATTAAATAAATGGAAAAATCAATTTCTCATTCTAGTGGATATTCAGGTAAATATTTTGGAAACACATCAACATATTCTTTCACAATAAGTACATCCTCTACTGGAACATTCCTTTCCTCAACCAAATTTATTTCATTCTCTTCCTCCCCAATAATTGAATTTAGTTGAGCTATTGGGGGTGGTTCTAGATAGGAATTAGGTGGTGATTATTCTATACTAAAGATAAGATGTTCTTTATCATTATCATAAAAAAAATTACGTCCTTTTTCTTACAATAAATAATTACATCATGGTCCGAATTCTAATCCTTATAGAGGATTATATCAAATTAAATCATGGGTATGACTATGAGATCAGTAGATAAAGAACATTTATATGCTCTAATGGGGACTGATTCACAAAACATTGTTGCAATGATACTTCCATTAAGAGTTTTAACTGAAAACTCCCTTGATAAATCAAATCGGAAATATCTAATTTTCTTATTAAACTGGGAAGATATGAAACAATGCGATGATCCAGAATCCAATAATGCATTTTCTAAACTTGAGGAAACCATTAAATTACATGCAACCACGTCTTTAGGAGCTTCTACATTAGCATTAGTGATATCCTAAGCTTGGCCTTTATCCCTTGTCCTTTTCTGAGGTTAGTTCCCTTGATTCTTAGTACTTTAAATTGCATAATATCACATCTCCCTACAATTGTAGAACTTCAAATCAGTAGCTTCTTTATTCCCCTTGAAATAACGAGATTAGTAGCCTTTTTCACCACACTTGTAACATACTCCCATTCCCTACAAGAAAGTTCGAGGGTGTTTCTTCCAACATTTACTGCAGGTTGGATATTCAACATTTCCCTTCTTCCCCTTATTTCCATTTCCAGAGTGATCAGTAGAAAAATTCTTCTCTTTCTTTTCTTTAAATTCATATGACATAGAGAATTAATTTTCTGTATTAATATCACATTAGAAAATATCTTCGTATGAGGAGAAGTATTGTGATACTAATGCTCGATGGAAAATGGTTTTAACCAAACAAAAAAATGATCAATCTTACTTCTTGGGTTACATTTATAATCTAACGCATGCCCCTCTAAACTTTTAAAGTTAGCCTCGTACTTTGCGACATTCTCATCCTCATTTTTCCTCAGAATCAGAAATTATTTTTCCATATCTTCTCGATGGTCACGAGGAAATTATTTTTCTATGAAAATATCATTAAACTCACTCTATTCCATATTTGATACTTCATCATCTTTCTTTTTGTTTTGAATCAATGACCCCCATTGATCAACAACTCTAGTGTGGTGGTAAACTACAATAAAAACATTTTCCCTTTCACTACTCCCCAAGGCTCAGAATATTTTCCCTAATTATCTTATCCATTTCTCAGCTACCAATGTATTTGTACTCCCATTGAATTATTGTGGTTGTTTCCTCATGAAGCGATCTAACATTGATAATCCATGTTGTGGATAGGGGTGCCTCATATGGTTAATGTTTTTATTCATAACCTGAGTGGTTTTTCCCAGTATGGTGATATGTTGACCAGTACTAGTTATATCACTAGCTCCACTATAATTATCTTGAGTAGGAGGGAAATCCCTACATTGAGTGTGTGCATTGATACAGTTTCCATTCCTTCCACTAGGCACCATTTCTAAACAATGGCATAAACTAAATTAGTTTATGAATAACATTACATAAATCCAAACTTTAAAAACACTTAACATAAATTGAATAGTTTATGGATATAATCCATAATAATATAAATGTTCTCTTTGAGAAATTATATACTAACAAACCCTTCATAATGGATTGTAATGAAAATGAGAATTGTCATATGCATATCACCTGGGAGTTTCGTAACCAAGAGTGCATCAAGGCCCATTGTTGTGCACCAGTTCTCATTCAAGTCTAGCTCAAAGCTGTTTTTTTTGGGTTTTACCCCAAGGTACATCTATTTCCGAGCCGCCTCTACCTGCTCGTATCCTAACATGGATATATTTCTTGGAAAACTCTCAAAATCTCTATAAGAACAAAATTCTAGGAAGTTATTCCCTACCAATCCTCAAAGACTATCTTAGGGCTATGTACTCTAATCAGAGTTTATCTAAATCTAGTTTCCAAGGTTTGTACTAAACTTACTCTGCTACCAACTATAACGCCCTGACCCCAGTTACCCAGAGTCGGTGCATTATTACATAGCATTGGCATGATCACAAAATATCATGTCTCGAAAGACTGATTATTTTAGTAGCCTTGGATACATTAGATACATTTATACTCTTACATTACATGATAAAATGAAAAAACAAAACAACACAGTCTTCATAGTCCACACTCATATCCGCTCAGACTATCCCTGCAGGTCCGTCATTAACTTCTACTTCACATACAGGGAAAAAATAAAACATATAAAAAGGTGAGGTCAGATGCTCAGTAAGGATACCAATACAGCAGAAACATTAATAAATTAGAATAAACATTTAATGAAATGTAAAAATAAAACAAAATACTTTTAGAAGTTAAATTCATCATAACATGGTAATGATAAAATGAAATAATTCCATTTTTTTATTCACATGGATATTCTACTAGTCGTATAATCACATTCAATATCAATAACCACTTTCATAATGGTGGAATACATAATGCCAGACTATCATAACCACATAGTCATGGCCTCGTGCTAAGACAACAAATAATATTTTTTCAAGGCCTTGTTCCAAGACACTCATTTTTTTATGAGACCTACCGATGTGTCGATTAGCTATAGAGGGCTCCACACGTCACTTACTAAATCCAATGTATTCCTCGTATGAACAGGTTTAAGCATAACATATACATTCATCTTAAAACTAGCATAAAAAATGTAAATACATTATCCATAAACCATGAATGGTATAAAAATAAAATATCCGCAGTCCAACATATCACAATACATTAAATACTATATTTATGTTTTGTATCATAATAAATCAACTTCAAATAACCTTAAAATCCATCAAAGGGCGGTGAAATATATAAAATCAAAACTATTTGAGAGAAATATTTATTTTTTTAAATCACTTTAAAGTCACATAATTATAACATAAAACATTTACGTTGAAAATAATCTTATATGATTGTAAGGGATTCTTTGACGATTTTATAACGGTGGAAAATAGCCACACCCGGCATATATGTTAAAACAACACATTCTTGCCTTAATTTTGTCGATAAGGATAAAAAGGACCTTGTTTGGAAAACGAAAGAAAGACTTCTTTATAAAGATATTATAAAAATAAAATAAAGGGTATAATTGACATTAAAAAATAGTCTATAAAAAAATTAATAATATTTTTAAATACATTTTTAAGAAATATTGGTGTGGATGATAAAGAGGTCCTAGTAGATAATTACATATAAACAACCTCGTTTAATGAAGAGATTGTGAAATTAACCCTTACCTTTTACTTTTACTTGGTCAAGGGTAGGTTAACCTCTTGTATAATGGTGAAATAATTGTAATTAAATTATACAAGAATCATATACATTAATATGATATCATATATGATCTTTTAAAATTTCTTTGTTAATAATATCATTGTATTATCTTTGTTTCGGGTGTTAGCAGATTCATTTTTCATTACATTCATTGTTATATGAGTCATATTTGTTATGGATGGGATATATATTATTCATATCTAGAATGATATCAAGGAATTAAACATTATTTTTAATCATATATTTATGATTATTCTTAAATGGATATGATAGGGAATGAATCTCATCACGTTCATGGAGACAGTAATTCCTACGTATGCATGAGCGACTATATCATTCTTTTTTATTAAAATAATATATAATTGGATGGCATATCATATATACATAATAATTATCATGTTATATTTATTATTTACATCAATTTCACATCATTATTATACCCATACAAATAATTATGTATTGAATAACAATTACACCTAAATGCGGAGACGCTAAGCTGTACGTACGCATTTATGGTGACATGTCATTCAATGGATGGATAGAATAATGAATTTGGTTGTAACATATTTATAATAACATCACAGTATATAGAAGATACTGTATTTATTTTTTTAGAATGGAAACAACATATTGAAAGGAATTGGAAGAAGAATGGAACTTGAAAGAGGTGGTGAGATATTTACCTTTTTTTCGGTTCTTCCTTTTGATTTGATCAAAAGGGCTCCATAAGATGGATTTCTGACTACAGGAATGCCTCTAAGATGAATGGAGGAAAGTTGAGAGGGTATTCAGGTATTGTTTTTCAGAGCCAAATTTATTTGAAGGTATGAATTATAGAGAAGGGCGATTTTCCTTTTATAAGAGGGGTGAGGGGCACCTTATGAAAAGCTACAAATATTATTTTATAATAAAATCATTTTCGGTTTATAATGGATGAAAAATTAATTAAATAAAGAATAATATGGGTATTGGTATAAAACCACTCAACCAATAGGTTTTAGATAGGTTTGGGTCACTATATCAATATTACATTTTTGATTTAACTCTTAGTTAAATAGTTTGACATTTACCATTTTTCTTTGAATTCTTATATTATATTGTCAATAAACATACTATATACTTCAACAGATCCTTAAATGGTTCATTAATGATATAATTATCAATATATAAGTCTTTTGGACTATCCTTAGAATTTTATAAATAGAATATTAATTAATAATATAATATTTTTTTTAAAACTCTTTTATGTCAATTTTGACACTATTTGGTATTTTGTTTTTGCTAAATTTATAAAAGAATTATTAATTCGAAAAAAATTCATCTAACCAACTATAATATGACATATTAACCTATAAAAATATTGTAATTCATAAAAATTCTCAAATTAAAATTATTTGTATATTTATAATATTTTTTTATTTCATCAATTAGGTAATTAATGAATCATCATTGTTTCATTTAAAAATTAAATTTTTTAATGTCTAAAAAATAAAAATAAAATAAAATTATGTTGGAAATCTTTTTATATTTCTAATTAATATTTATAGTCTAATTTATTTTATGTGTAACCCTATATGAAAAATGTTTTAGTTATTAGACATTGATTTTGACTCTTTTAACTCTTCTTTAAATTAAATAATAATAAGCGTTCTAATCTAATCCAAGTGGACGAAAGAGGTTCATATTTTATTATAAGGTTTTTTTGGGTGAAATTATACATATCCAATAGAATTGGTACATGTGTTAGGGTAATAAAAATATAAATTTTACCAATAATTACCCTATTACTTTTAACCGTGGTAAATAAAAGTTAAAAGTTACTATTCAAAAAAGTACCTCGTACGGTAAAGAAAAGAATGATTCCCTAAGAACAATGTAATAAAAGTAAAAAAAGGGTAAACAAGACTTTAAAAATACGTGGAAGAATAGTATACATTTTATGAAAGAATTTTTAGAAAACACGGGCATGGATGTTAAACATAACCCCAATAAATACTTACGAATAAACAAACTCAGATAAGAGCGAGATTGGAATAATTATCCCTTAACTTAGGTCTGATATGCTTTGTACATATCTAAACCTTCTATATAAAGATATAAATAATTCCATTGAATTACTTCATAATCATATTCATTGTTATGATATCATATATGGTCATATTCAGAACTTCTTATTAGTAATAATTCATTGCTACTTGTTATTCGGGTATTCATTGCCTTATGTTCTTATGCGCGTTTTGTTGAATAAATTCTTATTCCTCCTTTTTGGTTACATATACATAATTTACCGAATTTTATTAGTGTAATATATATCATATTTATTCTATATATTCATTTATATAATCATTGTTCAATTAAGATCATGAAGAACTACCCGTATCACATCGTAGAGACGGTAGGCCGTATGTACGCATGAGCGATTATATCATTCACATAATTGTGGAATTGTATTAATGTGTATGGTGTATAATATTTAAGAATCAATATAACTTTACAATAATAATATATAGTTATTTATTCCATCATTATATCCATCTATATATGTTAGTGCTGAAATAAAAGATTACACCTCGGCGTGGAGACGGTATGTCGTACGTACGCATGCATGGTGATTTCATTTTTTCATAGGATGGATTGATGATAGAATATGGATGATTCATATTAATAATAACATGTCAGTTTACAAGTTATACTAGAGTTATTACTTAAAAAAGAAACAACTAATATAGAGGAAGTAGGAGAAGAAATAAGATTGAAAGAATCGGTAAAGGATATTACCTCTTCTTCGACACGCCTCCTCTTAACCTCCTCTTAAGGCACAAAGTTGGTGATCAAAGAATACCAGGACCTCTATAAGGTTTATAGAGAAGTTGAGAAGTAAAATTGGTAGGGTTTGGACGAATTTTAAAGCTCAAAATTATTGTGAAGTGGAGATGAAGGAGGTACCCTTTTATAAGGGAGGAGTGGGGCACATTTGGAAACCTAAAAAATATTAATTTATAATAAATTCAATCCCCTCTTAAAAATAAACCAAAAAATGACTCAATTAGAATATTATATGATATATGATTGTAATTTCATCAACAAATAACATTTATACATGTTTTATTTTTATTTTATACCAAATCATTTTGATTTATCCTTATTTAATCTATTTAATTTTATTTGTGGTAATAATATTTTAAATTTATAATTGTTAGAAATACATAATTATATGTTGTAAATTTCCCATTATTGGATACTTTAAAACCATTTATACAATATAATTTTCAATTTGGAATTTTTAATTATGTTTGTGATTTTTAAATAATTTAATAATATTTTATTTTTAAAAAATACCAATAGTTTAAATTTTCACATTATTAATTTATTTGTATTTAAATAATACACACACAAAGAATATATTAGAAAAAAAATATTTAATATGTTCATAGCATGTAATATTATTCAATAAAATTCTTGGAGCATATTAATTAGTTCATATAATATTTATTATTATATTTTTAACACCATTTATTTGATATTTATCATAATAAAATAATTAATACAACATTTTGGTACAATTAATTAATATACATATTTTTTGCATAAAAATTAAAAATAAAATTCAGTGACTAATATAAATATAATATATTTCGTTATAATACTTTTAGTCTAATTTATCTTGTAAAACACCAAAATTTTAAAATGTTATGTTTATTAAATTATGAAGGTGAAAACTTTGACATCATTTAAAATAAAATAATATTAGTGTCATAATCTCTTTTATAAAGATTAAAATGGTAAAAAATTAGACCCTAGGATGATTAAGGTTTATATTGACACGACCAATATGTTTTGGACTGGTTTTTTGGGCCTTTAATGGGTATTATTATTTTAATAAAATGTATATTATTGGGTTTTCACTAAATAAATAATTTCTGCATCATTAATGTATATGTTATTAAGGTAATTATATATTTGATAAAAATTACAAATAAATTACCAGGGTAAAGAAAAATATTTTTTCATTCAAATGAGTAATTATAACCTAATTTATATTATGTATAATCTTATATTAAAAATAATTAAATTATTAATGATGGAGTGAGACATATTTCACTTTCATATAAATAAAATAAATTAAAGGTCTTAATCGCATTCAAGTGGGTTCTAATTGATACTATTTCGACCCTAGAATATTTTAGGATGAAATATAATCATCTAATTATACTCATTCAAGTGTTAAGATAATTTTATAACATTATTTTTACCCCTAATTACCTAATTTTCCTTTAACTGTAGTAAATAAAATTTACCGTAGTTAATATTCATAATTCCCAAAATTAAAAAGTAGACGATTAACATAATTTGGACCAACTAATACCAAATATGAAATCCATTATTTCAAATTCAAAACATATAAGTTTTAGTAATTAATTTAAAATTAAGCTCGTTGTCGAAAAAATGGGTTTTTATTTAAAACATTGCAAAATATTGAATTGATTTAACCAATGAATTCAATGTAAAATTAGTTATAATGACAAAAATTAGATTAAATTGTAAATGTTAATTTTTTTTATACTTTAAAACAATTTACTATTATAAATTAACCATATAAATTATCTCAATGAAAAAAGTTGTTTTTAAGTACAATTTAGCGTGTTTTTACTATTCATCAAATAAGAACGTTCTTAGAAAAATATCAAAACGTTATACAATGTAAATTTTTATATCCTGATTCAAAATAAGAAGTTTATTTTGTATAATTGAACTTATAAAATTTCGAAAAATTAGATTTAAAATGGGTGTGCCATCAAAAGTCGACTAAACTACATTATTTGAAAAATACTTCTTTTAACAGAAAAATTTAGTTTGTTCTCATACCTCATTCCAGAAAATATATAAGATGAATTATAATGTTATAAAATTAAAAATGTGTTTAATACTATTCATAGGGGCTAGTTCATAATTAT
The DNA here is from genome assembly GCA_963277665.1 of Viscum album. Classification (NCBI taxonomy): domain Eukaryota; kingdom Viridiplantae; phylum Streptophyta; class Magnoliopsida; order Santalales; family Viscaceae; genus Viscum; species Viscum album. The sequence continues at coordinate 415,440,207 of OY728132.1, forward strand.
ATTATAACAATATATCGTTGTTTTGTGAAACTCAATATTGCGTACAACAAAGGCTGTTGAGGAAGGTTGTTCTTGCGTGTAATGCAAGCCATGTCCGGGTTGCATGTAGGGAAAGAATCATTTAGTGCGACGTATAACTTTCTCAAAATATAGTTCAGTTGTACATGGATCAAAATCTATACTAGGTGTTCTATAAAATGAATTTTATTCAAAGGAACTTGATATTGTGTGCATCACAAGCCAAGAATAGTGTTGTGTATACTACAAGTTAATACGGTGTTGTGTATAGTGAAAGTTAATCTTGGTAAAGTGTACAACAAAAGACATCAAAGAAATTAAAAAGAATAATTGTCATAAAATATCGGGGTGTTACATTCTACCCCCCTTAAAATAAATTTCGCCTTCAAAATTCGTTGGGGTTAGAAATGGTTTTATACATGAAAGTTTCTTTCATAATAACCCACATCATAAAAATGAATACTAAAACATCTTTTTAAAATGGAATGTTAGAAACATAATAGATACCCAAAGTAACTCATCATTGGGATTCCACATAAGAGAATATAAGTGAAATTATGGATATGGAAGGGAAATATAACAATCACGTTATGATGGAGAGTGGTAGGGAACATGGTTTTGAAAAAGACAACAATCACAAAGACATTAATTTTTAACGATCTAAGGTACCATCTAATTCATCAGATATGAGATTATTAGGACAACATTTTTTTTTCAAGATCATTTCCCTAATGTTGATGAATTTTTTCACAAGGAGAAATACATACTTGATTTTAGTGTAATATCATCATTGGTCATTCGATGAAAAAATTCCACATCATCTCATATTTAATGAAATAATGTTGAATATTTATTTCATGAAGTGTTATAAGATCATGCGATAGAATGATAGGTCATTCCATCTGTCTCTATCACAAAAAGTTTATCACAAGATATTAAAAATTCATAATTATATCTATGGTGAGGTTAATCGTATATGGATCAAAAAATGGACTTATACTTTATCTATCATACCATAAAACTAATTTTAAAAACCAGGGACTACCAATAGGCTAGTGGTAGGTGATAAAGGCCGGTCACACTTCGATTGTGGGATTATTTCCTGCGTCCAAGTCTGATGAGATGGGTTGTCGCCCATCCTTCGAGTTGTCCTTTTTCTAAAACTATACTATTATAAAATTTCATAAATAAAATAAAAATGTTATAGCCTTAAGAAATACTATCTAATGTATCAATTAATCCATTGCAACCTTTAGGCATATCAAAAATACTTCTTCCCAAGATAATAGTATAATGAAAATGATTACTAGAAAGGTTATCCACCAAACATGTGAATACCATCATTTATCCCCAACATATCACAAGATATATATTGTTGTTAGACACATTACAAAATTGGGAATACCATAATCATGTATTCTATTGAAAATTGAATACCCATTAATCCCTGCGGAAAAAATGAATGCTGTCAAAAGATAACTCATTCCACATAACAAAATCCAAAATTTTCTATATACTCAAACCATGATATAACTTTGTCCTTATATCAGTTAAGAGCTCATTAATACTATCAAATATATTATTCTCTCCTTATCCCTTCATTTCATGCATATCATCTTCATTCCAAATATATTTCAATCACTTTCCATGGTTACCGGTACCATATCATTATTGAAAACCACAATAAACCAATAAATATATATTATAATATTCCACGATACTTTAAATGAGAATCCAAAACATTATTTTTGAATCCCATTACATAAACACTAAATCATTCAACCACATCTTTGTAATACTAAACATCACCAATAGTGATCACATGTGACTTCCTTTTGTCCTTTTCATTAAGAGGATGTTGATGTCGATCATCATTAACCCTTGTATTATGGCATTTGTTAGCATAATGTCTCATTTCCATACACATGTATCATTTAGGTGTTGGTGGTGCGTTCTCTATAATATTTTCTCTATTCACATCATTAGATACCTTTTTCTCATTACTTGGACACTCAGCTACTAAATGACCTTATCTTCCACATTTAAGTCCACGGTTTGGATATGTAACACCAACTTCCAAATAAACCTTGATAGAACAACACATAATTTCTTCATAGCTATTAATGTCTCTTATAGCTAATCCCCTTCAAAGACTTGGTTTTACGCAACTAATGAATCGATCAAATTTAGTATCAATTTGTATGATAAATCCAGATTCATACCTAGAAATCCTGGTAAATTTCTCCTCATATATACCAACAGATTCATCATCCATTTTCTTATGATCAAGGAACTTATTTTCCTTATTTTCTCAAAGAATACGAGGGAAGTACTGACTGAGAAACACGTTCTTAAACTCATCCCATTCAATGGATTCAATTTCATGTTTGGGTCTTCTATACTTAATTAGAGTCCACCACTGGTATTCTTCACCTTATAACCAGCAAACATCCAAAATTACTTTTTCATGCTCTGAACAACGATGTATGGAAAATATCTTTTCAATGGTGCTAATACATTTTTCAGCAACAAATGGATTAGAATACCCACTAAAAGGAGCAGACATTACGTCATGAATGACTCAATAGAATATTGTTCCCTTCTTTTCTCATTTGGAATCCCATAATGATTCATTTCTTGTGTAACTATTGCAATAAGATTTTTCACTCCATCTCTCATATCATTGGTTTGTTTAGGAGGACAATAATTGTATTTTCCATTACATTGATCATCATGGTTCCTTCGGGTTCCATCCATTGTCTAAAACCCAAAAATAATAGTGTGTGAGGCAAAAATCATGCTAAGAAAACAACATAATAAAGGGGAACTACCATCAATATATAACATCTTAGGTTTATTTCTGTGATTGTTACCATAATTCTCAGACAATAACCAATATGTATACTTAACCTTACCGAAATCCCTAGACATAGCTTAGAAATATATATAGGGATCTCATTAATGTTTTCACATCCTAGTTTCCAATGGTTGACTAAACCATCACTCTGATACCAACTGTAGAGACCCAATGATTGACCTACTTAGACATTACATTACCTTTTTCGAATAATTAACACATGAAAAAACAGACTCCCAAAGACCGTATTAGTTTAGTGTCATTGGAAACTCGAAACAAAATATTCTAATCATGGTAAAGGATCTTCAAAATCTACCATAATGTTCATCACCTTTTTAACATAAAATCTTTATTTATATCCTAGGGAAAAGAAAACATAAAAATGGTGATTTCAAATTCTCATTAAGGGAAAACATGGAGAACATAAAAAAATCCATAAACATTTGAACGTAAAAACATGAGCATAAAATCTAAACATCAAAATTTTGAGCAATGACATAAAACATGGCAGAAAATAAGGAATAGAACATTAAGGAACATTAATCACGATAAAATATCACAGAATTAAAACATGTAATTTTGGGAAACCATTATGCACATGATATGATTTCCATAGTATCCAAGGCATTTCTGCCAAGACAATCATAGTGGACAAAGTCCATTATTGAACCGGTTTTACATGTCATTCCAACCCTGTATTACTGAAACAGATTCAAATTCCATCCCAGCCATATCTATATCATGATTTATAAATCTTTTACCAATGAATTGGAAGGATATATAGGTCCCACCCATCTCATAATGAAATCATTCTTACATGTTCCACGAAATAAATATAAATAATTCATCATAACCCAGAAAATAAAATTGGTTTCATACGCATCATCACATCATAAAATCATCGATATAAAAAATGGATATTATTTCATCATAAGAAAAACCAATCCATGTAAATTAAAGATACCTTATATTTGAAACATGAACATACTAAATAATTTCTTCTTAGAGGGAAATTAGTTTTGATAAAACACTTGAAACAAATTCTTGAGGAAAAATATCATTTCTTCTACAAAATCATTTTCTTTTCACAAAATTCCATGTAATTTTAAAAGAAAAGGATTTTAATGGAAAATAATCATGAAATATTGTAGAGTAAACTTCATGAAGAAAAGGAGTTATGAAACTATAAAAATACATTGATTACTTATAAGTTAAAAAAACATTCTCCATGTACTTTTACCACAAAATTCAAAAATTACCTCATATGGAAAACAAAAGAAAGATTCCCTACATACCATGTAGTAAAAGTAAAAAAAGGGTAAACATGACATTAAACATACATGGAAGGATGGTAATAATTTTATGAATGATTTTTTAGAAAACATGGGCATAGATGATAAAAATAACCTTAATAAATACTATCGAATAAACAATCTCAGATAAGAACGAGATTGGAATAATTATCCATTACCTTATGTCTGATATGCATTGTACATAATTGAACCACATGTACAATGATTTAAATAATGTCATTGAATTATTCCTGAATCATATTCACTGTTATGATATCATATATGGTCATATTATTATCTTCTTGTTATTAATATTTCACTGCTACTTGTTATTTGTGTGTTCATTGCTTTATGTTCTTATGCGTGTTTTGTTGAATAAATTCGTTTTCATATTTTTAGGTTATAGATAAATCATTTATAGAATTGTGTTAGTGTAATATATATCATATTTATTAATTCATTTCATTTATATAATCATTATTCAATGAAGATCATGTAGAACGAGTCACATCTCATCGTGGAGATGGTAGGCCATACGTACGCACGCGCGATGATATCATTCTCATGATTGTGGAATTGTATTGAAGTGTATGGTGTATAATATTTAAGAATAAATATCACCTTAAAATAATCATATATATTTATTTCTTCCATTATTATACCCATCCAAATAAGTTAGTGATGAAATAAAAGATTACACCACAGCGTGAAGACGGAAAGTCGTACGTATGCACGCATGGTGATTTCATTTTTTCATATGATGGATAGAAGATTGAATATGGTTGTTTCATATTAATAATAATATATCAGTATAAAAGTGAAACTAGAGTTATTACATAATTATGAAAAAACTCATATAGAGGAAGTAGGAGAAGAAATAATATTGAAGGAAACGGTAAATGATATTACCTCTTCTTCGACACGCATCATCTTAACCACCTCTTAGGGCACTAAATTTGGTGGTTAAAAAATATCAGGACCTATAATAGGTTTCTATGGAATTTTAGAATTGAAATTAGAAGGGTTTGGGAGAATTTGAATTCTCAAAATTTGTATGAAGTGGAGAGAGAGTTGGTACCCTTTTATAAGGGAGTAGAGGGGCTGCTTTAGAAACCTAAAAAATATTAATTGATAATAAATTCAAACCTCACATAAAAACCTCCAAAAATGACTCAATTCAAATATCAGATAATATAGGGTTGTAATTATATCAACCAATAACATTTAGACATGTTTTACATTTAATTTGAACCTTAACATTTTGATTTATCATTATTTAATCGATTTAGTTTTATTTGTGGTAATAAAATTATTATTTTTAAATTTATATAAATTCATAATTATATGTTGTAAATTTCCCATTATTGGATAATTTAAAACCTTATAGACCATTTAATTTTCAATTTGTAATTTTTAAATAATATTGTGACTTTTAAATAATTTAATATTATATTATTTTTGTAAAACTCCAAGAATGTCAATTTTTACATTATTCATTTATATAAATTTTGATAAAATAAAAATAGGTAATATATTAAAAAATATATTTAATAGGTTCCTAACATGTTATATTCTCCTAGAAAATTCTTGGAGAAAATTAATTAGTTCATATAATATTTATTTTAATATTTTTTAAACCATTTATTTTATATTTCTCTTAATAAACTAATTTCAACAACATTTTTGTAAAATTATTTAATATACTTATTTGTTCCATTAAAATTAAAAATAAAATACTATGATGAATATAAAATCAAGAGGGTTCATAATAATTCTTTTATATGAATTTATCTTCTAAAAAACCCAACTTTTAAAATTTTATGTTTATTAAATTATGAAGGTGACAATTTTGACATCATTTAAAATAATATAATATAACTGTTATAATCACTTTTATAAGGCTCCAAATGGTCAAAAATTCGAACTTTGGATTAATATGGTTTATTTTTACATTAAATATATGTTTTTAAGGTATCTAGGCTTTTAATGGGTATTATTAGTTTAATAAAAACTATATTATTGATTTTTCACTAAATAAATAATTTCTCCATCATTAATGTATAAGCTATTAATGTAATTTTATATTTGATAAATATTAAAAATAAATTAACATGATAAATAAGAACATTTTATATTTCAACTTATTTTTTATAACCTAATTTATATTATGTATAACCTTATATTAAAAATAATTTAATTATTAAATTTTGAGTGAGACATATTTCACTCTCTTATAAATAAAAAAAATTAAAATTATTAATCACATAAAGCTGGGTTATAATAGATAAAATTTTGACCCATGTATATTTTAGGATGAAATATAATCATCCAATTATATTCAGACAAGATTTGGGGTAATTTTAAAATATTATTTTTACCCATAATTACCTAATTTACCTTATACTCTGGTAAATAAAATTTACTGTATTTACTATTCCTAATGACCAAAAATAAGAAGTATCCTATAATCATAATATAGACATAATGATTCCAAATATGTAATCCATTTTTCAATATTCAAAACATAGAATATGTAGTAATTAATTTAAAATTAATCTCGTTGTCGAAAAAAATGGGTTTTTTTTTAAAACATTACAAAAGATTAACCTGAGTTTACCTACAAATTCAATGTAAAATAAATGATAATGACATAAATTATATTAAATGGTAAAAATATATAATATTTCTACTTTAAAAAAATTTACTATTATAATATAATTAATAAATTATCGCGATGAAAAAATGTGTTTTTAAGAAAAATTTATCGTGTTTTTACTATTCATCAAAATAAGAAGGCTGTCAGAAAAATATCAAAACATTATCCAATGTGAAATTTTATATAATGATTCAAAAGAAGAAGTTTATTTTGTAAAACATAACATATAAAATTGTCTAAAATTAGATTTTAAATGGCTACACTGTTAAAAGTCGGCAAAATTTCATTTTTTGAAAAATAGTTCTTGTATTTGAAAAATTGATTTTGTTCTCTTACCTCATTCCAGAAAATGTGTAAGATGAATTATAATGTTATAAAATTCAAAATGTGGATAATAATATTCATAAAATCTAGTTCATAATAATATTATTATAATATATCATTGATTAGTGAAACACGGTATTGCGTACAACACACACTATTGGGGATGGTCGCTCTTGCGTGTAAAGAAAGCCAAGTCAGGGTTGTGTGTAGGGAAATCTTCCTTCTATGTTGCGTATTGTAATGCTTTGACCCTATTTACCCAGATTCAGGGCATTAATACATATCATTGGCAATATCACAAAAGATCATGTCTTGAAAAATTGATTAGTTTAGTAGCCTTGGAAACACTAGATACATTCATAATTCTTAACGTAAATTATAAAATGGAAAACAAAAACAACATAGATACCATATTCCACACTAATATCCCATCAGAATATCTTATCAGGTTAGTCATAAAATACTTTTTTATATCCTAGGAAAAAATAAATCATATAAAGGGGTGAGCTTAGATGCTCAGTAAAGATAGCAATATAGCAGAAACATTCATAAATAAGAATAACCATTTAAGGGAATATATAACTAAAATAAAAGTATTTTAAACATGATCTTCATCATAAAATGGAAATGATAAAATGAAAAAATTCTATTTAGTTATTCACATGGATATTCTACTAGTCGAATAATCACGTTCATTATCAATAAAAACTTTCATAATAATAGAAAGTGTAATTCCAGACTATCATAACCGCATAGTCAAGGACTTTTGCCAAGACTAAAAATAAGATTTTTTCAAGGCCATATGCTTAAAAACTAGTTTGTCTCATGAGACCTATCGATGCATCAAGGAGCTATAGCAGGCTCCACCCTTCACTTACTATGTCCAATGCATTCATCATATGAATAGGTTTAACCATAATAAAGACATTCATATTAAAACTAGCATATGAAATGTCAATAAATTATACATAAACCATGAATGGTATAAAAATAACATATCCACAGAAAACACATCTCAAAACCTTCAATGCTATATGGTAGTTTTTTATCATAATAAATCAACTTCAAATAATCTTAAAATCCATAAAAGGATGTTCACATAGATTAAATCAAAACTATTTGAGATAAATATATCTTTTTAAAATAATTTAAATATAACATAATTATAATATGAAAAATTTACTTTGAAAATATTCTTATAATCTTGTAAGGGAAGCTTCTACAATTATATAATGGTAGAAAATAACTGCACCCACAGAATAAGTTAAAAAAGGAATTCTTGACTTAATTTTGTTCAAAAGGTTAAAAATGACCTTGTTTGGAAAACGAAGAGACCATTTCTTAATTAACATATTATAAGAATTCAAACAACGATATAAATGACTTTTAACCATAGTCTATAAAATAGTAAGAATTTTTTGAAATACATTTTTTTTGAAACATGGATGTGGATGATAAAGAGGTCCCAGTAGATAATTAGAAATAAAAAACCTCAAACAATGAAGAGACTATGAAATTTTACCTTATATTATACTTTTAATTGTTTGAGGGTAGGTTAAACTCATGTATAATAGTGAAATTATTGCTTCTAAATTATACAATAATCATATACAGGTATATGATTTCATATATGATCTTTTAACATTCCTTTGTTAATAATATCATTGCGTTATCATTGTTTTAGGTGTTAACAGATTGTTTTTCCATTCTATTCTTTGTTATGTGAGTCATATTTATTATGGATGGGATTTATCTTATTAATATCCATAATAATATCAAGTCTTTAAACATTATTTTTAAACATCTAATTAAAATTAGTCTTAAATGGAAACGATGGGGAATGAATCTCATCGCGTTCCTTGAGACGGTAATCCGTACGTACGCACGAGTGACAATATAATTCTTTTGTTATTAAATTAATATATAATTGGATGGTATATCATATATAGAGAAATATTATCATGTTATATTCATTATTTACATCAATTACACATCATTATTATACCCATCAAAATAATGATGTTCTGAATAACAATTACACCACGACGTGGAGACGGTAAGCCATACGTACACACATATGGTGACATTTCATTAAATGGATGGATGGAATAATTAATTTGGTTTACCATATTTATAATAACATAACAGAATATATAATCTACTTGAGTTATAATTTTATAATGGAAACAACTAAGAGAAATAAAGTGGAAGAAGAATGGAACTTGAAAGTGGTTGTGAGACATTTACCTCTTCTTCAGATTCTTCATTTTGATTTGAGAAAAATTGTTCCATTGGATGGATTTAGGACTATAGGAAGGGATCTAGGATGAATGGAGGTATTAAGGAAGAATTTGGCCGAGCCAAATGGCATTGAAGGAGTTAATTAGAGAGAAGGCAGAGTTCCCTTTTATAAGAGGGTGAGGGGAACTTTAGGAAAAAATAGAAATATTATTTTATAATAAAATAATTTTCAGTTTATAATCGCTGAAAATGTATTATTTAAAGTATAAGGTGGTTATGGGTCTAAAACCACTCAACCAATATGTTTTAGATAGGTTTTGGGTCACTATATTAACTTTTTCTTTTAGATATAACTCTTAGTTAAATAGTTTGACATTTACCATGTGTCTTTGTATTTTTATGTTATATTGTTAATAAAGATACTATATTCTTACAAGAGAACCCAAAATTGTTTATTAATGATACACCTATCATTATATAAGTTATTCGGAAGAATATTATATTTTTAAGAATAAAATATCAATTAATAATATAATATTTTTTTATAACTCTTATATGTTAATTTTGACACTATTTGGTATTTTTTTTCCAAATTCATAGCAGCGTTATTACATAGAAAAAAAAATTAATCTAACCAACCCCAATATTTCAGATTAACCTATAAAATTAGTTTAATTCATAAAAAGTCTAAAATTACATTTATTTTAATTTTATAATATAAAAAATTTTAATATTTCATTAATTAGGTAATCACTGCATCGTCAATGTGTCATAAATAAATTAAATTATTTAATATCTAAAAAATATAAAAAATATAAAATTATGTAGAAAATCATTTTAGTTTTCCAACCAATATTTATAGTTGAATTTATCATATGTGTAACCCTATATTAAAAATGATTTAGTTATTAGACTTTGATTTTAACTCTTTTAAATATTCTTAAAATAAAATAATAATAATTGTCCTAATCTAATCCAAATGGACCAAAGAGGTTAATATTTAATTTTTATGGTTGTTTTATTGTCAAATAATACTTATCCAATAGAATTAGGACATGTGTTAGGGTACTAATAATATCATTTTTACCCTTAATTACCCTATTTACTTTTAACCGTGGTAAATAAATGTAAAAATTTACTATTCACCAAAAATTATTTGAATCTTATTGAACCACATTTTACAGCTTGATATTACCTGTGTTTCTCGGATTTTTTAAATTCTTCTCACAGAAGCTTTAAAATTGAGTTTTATGTGAATTTTCAAATTCTCCTAGGTGTTGGGTAAAAGAGGGTAAAAAGTTCAATAAAATTTTTATACACCTAAAATTATTATAAACTAACTGTAATGAATTATATTGAACATATATAGGAATTATGTATCTATTTTGACACTGAATAAATTTAAATAGATAATTAATTGCTTAAATATAAATTCAGTTTTAAACTATACCTATGTTTTTTCACTATTGATCAAAAATTGAATGTTTTCAGAAAAATACCAACTAATCACCCTAAGCTAATTTATATATTCTGAATCCAAAAATAATGTCAATTTTGAAAGATAAAATTTATAAAATATCAAAAAGTGGGTATTTCTATTCATAACGGCTAGTTTGATTGGTTGTGGTGTGTTAGAACTCAATGTTTCATACAACACACGCCATTGTATTATTCCAAGAGAACCGTATTGTGGAAGCTTTGGGTGTTACATTCTCCCCCCTTCAAATAATTTTGTCCTCATAATTTCTAGAATATTACTGAATAAAAAGTCTCAGATGGTTCTTCATCATAAGTTCATCGGGTTCCCACATAGCCTCTTCCATCTTATTGTTTCTCTATAAAACATTAACAAGACAAGTCGTCTGGTTTCTCTACACTTGTTCTCCTATATTAAGAACCTTGACTGGATCATCGAAATAAGGCATATTGAGTTATAGTTCTACTTCCTAAAAGGTGTGTTCATGCGTTGGGTCAGACATGTATTTTGTCAACAAAGATGCGTGGAACATATCATGAACTTTGAAGAGATTTGGTAGCATTTTCAAATGGTAATCTACAACCCCAATTCGTTCTAGAATTTCTAAAGGTCCAATGGACCTGGGACTCAATTTTCTCTTCTTACCGAAACATATAACACACTTCCATGGAGAGACCTTCAAGAAAACATGATCTCCTACCTAAAATTCCTAATCCTTCCTTTGGTTATCAGTATAGCTTTTATGCCTACTTTGAGATGCTTTGATGTGGTTTTGGATTACCTTCATATTTTTCCATCGTTTCCTCAACATGTTATGGGCCTACAAGTTTTCTTTCACCAACATCATCCCACCAAGTTGGTGTGCGGCATATCTTTCCATATAACGCTTCATATGGTTCCATCTGATTACTGAAATGGAATCTAATGTTATAGGAGAATTCTACCAGAGGTAAATATTGATCCCATATACCTTGAATGTCAAGTGAGAAAGATTTCAACATGTCTATTATGGTTTGAATAGTCTATTCTGATTGTCCATCAGTTTGGGGGTGGTAGGCAGTGTTCAAACGAAACTTGGTAACCAGGGTTTTTTAAAGAATTTTCTATAATCTTGATGTAAAACGTGGATCACGATCAGAAACAATCGATAGAGTTACTCCTTGAAGTCTAAATACTTTATTAATATACAGTCTTTCTAGACGTTCAAGTGGTAAATCTTCCCTTATAGCAAGAAACTGCTCATACATGGTAAGACTATCCACAATGACCCATATTTCATCGTTAATTCTAAGATTCTTTGGTAGTCCCATTAAAAAGACCATCATAATATTACCCCATTTCCTCTATGGTATAGGAAAAGGTTTCATGACTCCTCTAGGTTGTTCCTGTAACACCCCAAACTTCTACGGTACGCTTCTCTTTGAATAATGCGATAGCGTGTGTTGTACGCAACACCGAGTTCTAACAACCAATCAAACTAGCCGTTATGAATAGTAATACCTACTTTTTAAAATTATATATATTTTATATTTCAAAATGGACTTAATTTTTGGATTTTGAATAGCTAATTTAGCCTAAGGTGAAATTTTGGTACTTTTCGGATAACTTTCATATTTTGATGAATAGTGAAAATTACTAAATTTTAATTAAAAAAACTTTTTTAATCAAAATAATTTATAGTGATAAATTATTAATTTTAGTAGTTTTAAATTATATTTAGAATATATATTTACCATGTAATATAATGTTGGTCATTGGACATAATTTTACAATTAAACCGAACATAAACAAGTGTCAATCTTTTGATAGTTATTATCTCTTAAAAACACGCTTTTTGTTTTGACAGCGGGAATTAATTTTAAATTAATTTATGCCACTTCTGTGTTTTGAATTTAGGAAAATGGATTCCATATTTAGAATCAGGATGTTCAAATTGTGTAAATAGGTAACTTTTATTTTTGGACATTTTGAATAATTACTGCGGTAAAAATTTTATTTACCATGGTTAAGGGTAAATCCGGTAAATAAGGGTTAACAAATAATATTATAATAATAGTAAATTACCCTAAAACGTGTCTTAACCCTATTGGTTGATACATGGTCGACCATGGGCATCTTTGGGTTGATTTAGGGACCCCATGGATCCACTGGTAAGTGATAATGACACTTTATTTTAATTAAGTTAAAATGAATACAAAAATGACACAAGCATATATCTTTTAGAAAAACAATTGATACTTAGGGTTATATATGTTGGATTTTAGATTATAAATATTTATTAGAAAGATAAAAAGATTTCCTACATAATGATATTTTATTTATAATTTTTAGACATTATATAATTTATTTTATATATGACACAATGATGATGCAGTAATTACTATAATAGTGAAAAATTAAAATAATTGATATTATAAATACCAAAATAAATATAATATGAAACTTTTAATGAATTAAACTAATTTTCTAGGAGAATATGATATATTAGGATTGATTTAATTGACTTTTTTCTAAGTAATAAATCTGTTATGAGTTTCACAAAAATCAACTATTGAATAGTGTCAAAATTGACATAAAAGAGTTCTTAAAACAAATATTATATTATTAATTGATATTAAATTCCTAAAAATCTACGGTTCGGCCAAGATACTTATATCATGATAGGTTCATCAATAATGGACCACTTGGGGGTCTCTTGGATGTATATAGTATGTTTATTAACCATATTATATAAAAATAAAAAGAGACATTGTAAAAGTGAAACTAATTAACTTAGAGTTAATACTTAAAGATAAGGTTAATATAAGTACCCATACCTGTCTAAATTATATTGGTTGAGTGGTTTTCGACCTATCCCCACCTTAACCTTTGAATAGTCAACTTTGGAGCCACTAGAAACCGAATATGAATTTATTATAAACTAATATCTCTAGATTTCCCAAAGGTTCCCCTCACCCCTCTTATAAAAGGGCACTCCTCCATCTCATTTCTTCACACCTTCAAAGCAATTTGGATCGGCCAAACTCTTCCCAAATACTCTCCCAACTTCCCTCACTACAACCTAGGGGCATTAGTTTGATCAGAAAGCCAACCTAAGGAGCCCTTTTGATCAAATCAAAAGTAAGAACCCGAAGAAGAGGTAATGATTTCACCACCCTTTTCTAAGTTCATTTCTTCTTCCACTTCTTCTTCCTTTGTTGATACCATTCTAAAATAATAAATCTAGTATCATATATATACTGTGATGTTATTATAAATATGGTAAAACCATATTCAGTATTCTATCCACCCTTTGAATAACATGTCACCATATTTGCGTACGTACGGCTTACCGTCTCCACGTCGTGGTGTAATTGTTATTCAATATAATATTATTTGGATTGGTATAATAATGATGTGTAACTCATGTAAATAATAAATATAACATTTTAATTATTCTGTATATATGATATACCATCCATTTATTTATTATTTTAATATCAAAAGAATGATATTGTCGCTCGTGCGTACGTATGGACTACCGTATCCACGAACGCGATGAGATTCATTCTCCATCGTATCCATTCAAGTATAATTATCATTTGGTGATTTAAAAATGATGTTTAAGGACTTGATATCATTCTGGATATGAATAATATAAAACCTATCCTTTACAAACATGTCTTATGTAAAAAAACATATAAAAGAAAACAAGTAAGTTAACACCCGAAACAACGATAATACTAAGATATTATTATCAAATCAATATTAAAAGATCATATATGATTAATATGATTATTGTATAATTTAATTATATCACCATTATACAGGAGTTTAACCTACCCCAACCAAGGAAAAGTACAAGGTAAGGGTTATTTCACAATCTCTTCATTATCCGAGGTTGTTTATATGTAATAATCTACTGGGATCTCTTTATCATCCACATGCATGTTTTCTTAAAAATGTATTTCAAAACAATTTTTTATTATTTACAAGAATATGGGTTAAAGTCATTTATACCCTTGGTTGACTTGTTATAAGAGGTTTATGAAGGAATCTTTCCGTCGTTTTCAAAACAAGGTCCTTTTTAACCTTTTCGACAGAATTAAGGTAAGAATGTTTTTTTTAACTTATACTGTGGGTGCGGCTATTTTCCGCCGTTATAAAATCTTCAAAGCTTCCTTTATAAGCTTATAAGAATATTTTCAAAGAAAATGTTTTATTTTATATGGATATTAAAAAATTTCAATATAAAAGGAGATATTTATTTTAAAATAATTTTGATTTCATCTATGTCAACAACCTTTGATGGATTTTAAGATTATTTGAAGTTGATTTATTATGATACAAAACTTCTATATTGTATTGAAGGTTTTGTGATATGTTTGACTGTGGATGTGCTATTTTTATACCATTCATAGTTTGTAGTGAAAGTATTGACATTTCGTATGCTAGTTTTAATACGAATGTTTATGTTATGTTTAAACCTTTTCATATGGGAATGCATTGGACTTAGTAAGTGACGGGTAGAGCCCGATATAGCTCCTCGATGCATCGGTAGGTCTCATGAGACAATCTAGTGTCTTGGCAGAAGGCCTTGACAAATCTTATTTGTAGTCTTGGCACGAGGCCTTGGATATGTGGTTATGATAGTCTGGCATTATGCATTCCAATATTATGAAAGTGGTTAGTGATTTTTCATGTGATTATTTGATTATTAGAATATCCATGTGAATAAGTAAATGGAATTATTTAATTTTATTTATGCCATACTATGTTGAAAGTTCAAGTTTGAAAGGCTTTTGTTTAAGTTATACATTGCCTTAAATGTTTATTCTTATTTATGAAAGTTTCCGCTATATTGTTATCCTTACTGGGCATTTGAGATCACCCCTTTTCTATGTTTTATTTTTTCCAGGAAGTGAAGATGTAAATATTGAATGACCTGCAGGGATATTATGTGGGGATATGAGTGTGGATTATGGATACAATATGTTGTTTTTGTAGTTTTTCATTTTATGAGGTAATGTAAGACTTATGAATATATCTAGTGTTTACAAGGCTACTAAACCAATCGGTCATTTGAGATTTGATCTTTCTTGTGATCATGCCAATGTTATGTAATAATGCACCGACTCTGGGTAACTAGGGTCGGGGCGTTACAGTTGGTATCAGAGGAAGTTTAGTACAAACCTTGGAAGCTAGATTTAGATAAACTCTGAATAGAGCACGTAGACCTAAGATGAACATTGAGGATTAGTATATAAGAACTTCCTAGAATTTTGTTATTGTAGAGATTTTGTTAGTTTTCTGAGAAATACATCCCTGTCTGGATACGAGAAGGTAGAGGCGGCTCTGGCACAGATGTACCTAGGGGTAAAACCCGAAAACACCACTTTGAGCTAGACTCGAACGGGAACTGGTGCACGACAACGGGCCTTGCTGCACTCTTGGTTACGACACTCCCGGGGGATATGCTTAGGATAAATCTCATTAGCTTTACAAATCATTATGAAGTGTTTATGAGTATATACATCCTCAAAGGAGATATTTTTATGATTATGGATTATATCCATAAATAGTTCAATTTATGTTAAGTGTTTTATAAGTATGGGATTATGTATTTTGATTAATAAACTGATCTAGTTTATGCCATTGTTTAGAAATTGCGCCTAGTGGAAGAAATGGAAACCGTATCAATGAACACACTCCATATAGGGATTTCCCTCCTGCTCAAGATAATTATAGTGGGGATGGTGATGAAACTGGTGCCGATCAGCTAATCACCATACTCGGACAACTTCCTCAGGTTATGAATAATAACCTTACCCGTATGGAGCACCCTGATCCGCATCGTGGAGGATCAATGTTAGATCGATTAATGAGGCAACAACCACCAAATTTCAATGGGAGTACAAATCCATTAGCAGCTGAGCAATGGATATTTTCCCTAGAGAAAATATTTCAGGCTTTGGGGAGTAATGAAAGGGAAAAAGTTATCATGGCAGTTTACCGCCTCACTGGAGATGCTGATCAATGGTGGTCATTAATTAAAAACATGAAGGAAGATGATGACGTATCAAATATGGAATGTAGGGAGTTCAAAGATCTGTTTTTAGAAAAATACTTTCCTCGCGACCATCGAGGAGATATGGAAAGGCAATTTCTGAGTCTGAGACAAAAGGATGATGAGAATGTCACAAAGTATGTGGCTAACTTTACAAGGTTAGCGAGGTATGCTGGAGATTATATTCGCAACCCAAGAAGTAAGATTGATCATTTCTGTGATGGGTTAAACCCATTTCTCTGTCGAGCATTAGTCTCACAATCCTTTTCATCGTACAAAGACACTGTCTCATGTGCTATCAAGACCGAAAAGGAATTCTCTAAGTCTTATGACTTTAAAGCTAAGCAAGAGAAGAAGAGACCTGCTGATCAATCTGGGAATGGAAATAAGGGGAAGAAGGGAAAGTTTTAATTTCCATCTTGTGGTAAATGCGGGAAGAAACATCCTGGTACTTGCTTGAAGGGAATGGGAGTCTGTTACAAGTGTGGTGAAAAAGGACACCAAGCTCATGGTTGCAAAGGGGAGAAGGAAGCTACCAACGTTCAGTGCTACAATTGTAGGGATATGGGGCATTATGCAAATGCATGTCCTAAGAGTCAGGAGAACTTACCTCAGAAAAGGCCAAGTGATCAAGGCCAGGCTTATTCTATCACTACTGCAGAGGTAGAAGCTCCAAAAGACGTGGTGGCAGGTAATTTAATGGTTTCCTCAAGTTTAGAAAATGCATTATTTGACTCTGGATCGTCGCATTGTTTCATATCTTCCCAGTTTGCTAAGAAAATTAGATATTTCCAATTTGATTTAATAAGGGAGTTGTCAGTTCAAACTCCTAAGGGAAGTATCATTGCAACAATGTTTTTTGAATCAGTCCCCATTAGAGCACATAAAATTTCTTTATCTGCTGATCTCATCGTCATACCTATGATTGAGTTTGATATAATCCTCGATATGGACTGGCATTCAGACTATGATGTGAAGATTTATTGTAAGAAGAAAGAGGTTACGATTCTTGATGATAATGATAAGGAACACCTTATCTTTAGAGCAGAATCGTCACCACCTAATTCTTATTTAGATCCACCCTCAATAGCTCAACTAAATTCAATTATTGAGGAGGAAGAGAATGAAATAACTGCGGGTGAGGAAAGGAATGTTCAAATAGAGGATGTACCTGTCGTGAAAGAATTTGTAGATGTATTTCCGAAAGATTTACCTGGACATCCTCCAGAACGAGAAGTTGAGTTTTCCATTGATTTGATTCCTGGATCAAGGCCTATATCGAAGACCCCTTACAGAATGGCTACTGTAGAGTTAGGCGAACTAAAGAAACAACTAGAGGAATTGAGTAATAATGGATTTATTCGCCCTAGTGTTTCTCCATGGGGAGCCCCTGTACTTTTTGTTAAAAAGAAAGATGGATCTATGAGGTTATGTATCGACTACAAGGAGATCAATGCTATAACGATAATGAACAAGTATCCCCTACCTCGTATCGATGCTTTATTTGACCAAATACATGGAGCTAAATACTTTTCAAAGATTGACCTTCGATCTGGATACCATCAGTTGTGTGTAAAGAAGGAAGACATTCCGAAGACAGCATTTCGAACCAGGTACGGGCATTACGAGTTTACTGTAATGCCTTTTGGATTGACTAATGCACCCTCTATATTCATGGATCTGATGAATAGAGTTTTCAAGGAGTATCTCGATGAATTTGTGGTGGTATTTATTGATGATATCTTGGTATACTCCAAAACCTACGAAGATCATGAAAATCGCTTGCGCATTATCTAGAAGACTCTAAGGAGGCATGAATTATATGGGAAGTTTAGCAAGTGTGAATTCTGGCTTCAGGAGATTTCTTTTCTTGGCCATATTGTCTCTAAAGATGGAATCTCTGTTGATCCTTCTAAGACCAAGGCAATCCATGAATGGCCAGCACCTACGAGTACAACTGAGGTACACAGTTTTATTGGTTTGGAGGTTATTATCAACGTTTCGTCCAGAATTTTGCCTGATTGGCTAACCCATTAACGAAGCTCACACATAAAGGGGTTAAATTTGTTTGGAAAAAAGAGTGTGAAGAATGTTTTGAATAACTGAAGAAAAGATTAGTCAATGCTCCTATATTGACTCTACCATCGGGGAATGATGGGTTCGTTATTTATAGTGATGCATCGAAGAAAGGACATGGTTTTGTCCTTATGCAGAATGATAGAGTTATTGCATATGCATCACGACAGTTGAAATTTCATGAACAAAACTATCCAACTCATGATCTCGAGTTAGCAGCTGTGATCTTTGCTTTGAAGATATGGAGGCACTACCTCTATGGTGAAAAATGTGAGATTTATACTGATCACAAGAGTTTGAAGTATATTTTCTCACAAAAAGTACTCAACATGAGGCAAATGAGATGTCTTGAATTACTCAAGGATTATGATTGTACGATACACTACCACCCGGGGAAGGCAAACAAGGTGGAAGATGCTTTGAGTAGAAAAGACCTTGGAGTTTTGAACAATATGAGAATTGAAAGGGATCCAATTTTCATGGATCTAGTGAAGATGGACATGGGAATAACCAGGGAAGGTGAAACATCAATGCTTTTTCAAATGGTTGCCAAACCATATTTACTAGAAAGGATTATGAGTTCTCAGACCGATGATGAAGAATTCCAAAAGAAGATTAAAGCTGTGAATGATGGGATATTGAGAGACTTTGTGTATGAAGATGGAATTTTGAAATTCGGGTAGAGACTTTGTGTTCCCGATTTACCTGATCTAAAAAGGGAATTGTTGGATGATGCTCATAGTTCCAATTTCTCTATACACCCTGGGAGCACAAAAATGTATAGAGATTTGAAGGAACATTTTTGGTGGGACAACATGAAGAGGGAGATTGCTGATTTTGTGTCAAGATGTATGGTTGGTCAACAAGTGAAAGCTGGAAGGCAACAGCCTGGAGGAGTCATGCAACCTTTTCCCATACCGGAGTGGAAATGGGACAATATTACGATGGACTTTGTCATGGGGATACCAAAGACTCCTAGAAGGAATGATGCAATATGGGTTATTGTTGATCTTCTTACCAAGTCAGCACATTTTCTTACTATAAGAGAAGATCTACCCCTAGAACGTCTAGCAAGACTATATATTAATGAAGTTTTGATACTTCATGGAGTACCCCTATCAATTGTTTCTGATCGTGATCCCCATTTTACTTCAAGATTTTGGAAAAGTCTTCAGAAATCCGTGGATACTGAACTTCATTTGAGCACTGCTTACCACCCTCAGACAGATGGACAATCAGAACAGACTATTCAAACCCTAGAAGACATGTTGAGATCTTGCTCACTTGACTTTCAGGGTATGTGGGATCAATACTTACCTCTCGTAGAATTTTCCTATAACAATAGCTTCCATTCGAGTATTCAGATGGCACCATATGAAGTGTTATACGGAAAGAGATGTCTTACACCAACCTATTGGGATGACGTTGGTGAATGAAAACTTGTAGGCCCAGAATTGGTGGAGGAAACGGTGGAAAAGGTGAAAGTAATCCAAAATCACATCAAAGAAGCTCAAAGTAGGTATAAGAGCTATGACGATAATCGAAGGAAGGATTTGGAATTTTAATTCGGTGATCATGTTTTCCTGAAGGTATATCCGTGGAAGGGAGTCATACGTTTTGGTAAGAAAGGTAAATTGAGTCCCAGGTACATAGGACCTTTCGAAATTCTAGAACGAATTGGGGTTGTAGCTTACCGATTGGAAATGTCGCCAAGTCTCTCCAAAGTTCACGATGTGTTCCACATATCTCTGTTGAGGAAATACATGCCTAATCCAACGCATGTACTCACCTATGATGAATTAGAACTGGAACCCGATCTTTCCTATTGTGAAGAGCCCGTCAGGATTCTTGATACGAGAGAAAAAGTACTGAGAAACCGGACGACGCGTCTGGTAAAAGTTTTGTGGAGAAACCATAAGATGGAAGAGGCAACGTGGGAACCCGAGGAACTTATGATGAATAAACACCCGAGTCTTTTCATGCGATAGTATTCTATAAATTTCGAGGACGATATTATTTGAAGGAGGGGAGAATGTAACACCCCAAACTTCTACGGTACGCTTCTCTTTGAATAATGCGATAGCGTGTGTTGTACGCAACACCGAGTTCTAACAACCAATCAAACTAGCCGTTATGAATAGTAATAACTACTTTTTAAAATTATATATATTTTATATTTCAAAATGGACATCATTTTTGGATTCGGAATATCTAATTTTACCTAAGGTGAAATTTTGGTACTTTTCAGATAACTTTCATATTTTGATGAATAGTGAAAATTACTAAATTTTAATTAAAAACAACTTTTTTAATCAAAATAATTAATAGTGATAAATTATGAATTTTAGTAGTTTTAAAGTATATTTAGAATATATTTTTACCATTTAATATAATTTTGGTCATTGGACATAACTTTAAAATTAAACCGAACATAAACAAGTGTCAATCTTTTGATAGTTATTATCTCTTAAAAACACGCTTTTTGTTTTGACAACGGAAATTAATTTTAAATTAATTTCTGCCACTTCTGTGTTTCGAATTTGGGAAAATGGATTCCCTATTTGGAATCATGATGTTCAAATTGTGTAAATAGGTTACTTTTATTTTTAGACATTTTGAATAATTACTGCGGTAAAATTTTTATTTACCATGGTTAAGGGTAAATCCGGTAAATAAGGGTTAAAAAATAATATTATAATAATACTAAATTACCCTAAAACGTGTCTTAACCCTATTGGTTGATACATGGTCGACCATGGGCATCTTTGGGTCGATTTTGGGACCCCATGGATCCACTTGTAAGTGATAATGACACTTTATTTTAATTAAGTTAAAATGAATACAAAACTGACACAAGCATATATCTTTTAGAAAAACAATTGTTACATAGGGTTATATATGTAGGATTTTAGATTATAAATATTAATTAGAAAGATAAAAAGATTTCCTACATAATGATATTTTATTAATAATTTTTAGACATTAAATAATTTATTTTAATTATGACACAATGATGATGCAGTAATTACTATAATAGTGAAAAATTAAAATAATTGATATTATAAATACCCAAATAAATATAATATGAAACTTTTAATGAATTAAACTAATTTTATAGGATAATATGATATATTATAATTGATTTAATTTACATTTTTCTATGTAATCAATCTGTTATGAGTTTCACAAAAATCAACTATTGAATAGTGTCAAAATTGACATAAAAGGGTTCTTAAAACAAATATTATATTATTAATTGATATTAAATTCCTAAAAATATACGGTTCTGCCAAGAGACTTATATCATTATATGTTCATCATTAATGGACCACTTGGGGGTCGCTTGGATGTATATAGTAAGTTTATTAACCATATTATATTAAAATACAAAGAGACAATGTAAAAGTGAAACTAATTAACTTAGAGTTAATACTTAAAGATAAGGTTAATATAAGTACCCAAACCTGTCTAAATTCTACTGGTTGAGTGTTTTTCGACCTATCCACACCTTAACCTTTGAATAGTTAACTTTGGAGCCACTGGAAACCGAATATGAATTTATTATAAACTAATATCTCTAGCTTTTCCAAAGGTGCCCCTCACCCCTCTTATAAAAGGGCACTCCTCCTTCTCATTTCTTCACACCTTCAAAGCCTTTTGGTTCGGCCAAAATCTACCCACATACTCTCCCAACTTCTCTCACTAAAACCTAGGGGCCTTAGTTTGATCATAAAGCCAACCTAAGGAGCCCTTTTGATCAAATCAAAAGGAAGAACCCGAAGAAGAGGTAATGATTTCCCCACCCTTTTCTAAGTTCGTTTCTTCTTCCACTTCTTCTTCCTTTGTTGTTACCATTCTAAAATAATAAATCCAGTATCATATATATACTGTGATGTTATTATAAATATGGTACAACCATATTTAGTATTCTATCCACCCTTTGAATAACATGTCACCATACGTGCGTACGTACGGCTTACCATCTCCACGTCGTGGTGTAATTGTTATTCAATATAATATTATATGTATCGGTATAATAATGATGTGTAACACATGTAAATAATAAATATAACATGTTAATGATTCTGTATATATGATATACCATCCATTTATATATTATTTTAATATCAAAAGAATTATATTGTCGCTCGTGCGTACGTACGGACTACCGTCTCAACGAACGCGATGAGATTCATTCTCCATCGTATCCATTCAAGTATAATTATCATTTTATGATTTAAAAATGATGTTTAAGGACTTGATATCATTCTGGATATGAATAATATAAAACCTATCCTTTACAAACATGTCTTACGTAACAAAACATATAAAATAAAACAAGTAAGTTAACACCCGAAACAACGATAATACTAAGATATTATTATCAAATCAATATTAAAAGATCATATATGATTAATATGATTATTGTATAATTTAATTATTTCACCATTATACAGGAGGTTAACCTACCCCAACTAAGGAAAAGTACAAGTTAAAGGTTATTTCACAATCACTTCATTATCCGAGGTTGTTTATATGTAATAATATACTGGGATCTCTTTATCATCCACATCCATGTTTTGTTAAAAATGTATTTCAAAACATTTTTTTATTATTTACAAGAATATGGGTTAAAGTCATTTATACCCTTGGTTGACTTGTTATAAGAGGTTTATGAAGGAATCTTTCTGTCATTTTCAAAACAAGGTCCTTTTTAACATTTTCGACAGAATTAAGGTAAGAATGTTTTTTTAACTTATACGGCGGGTGCGGATATTTTCCGCCGTTATAAAATCTTTAAAGTTTCCCTTACAAGCTTATAGAAATATTTTCAAAGAAAATGTTTTATTTTATATGGATCATAAATGATTTCAAAATAAAAGGAGATATTTCTTTAAAAAGAATTTTTATTTCATCTATGTCAACATCCTTTGATGGATTTTAAGATTATTTGAAGTTGATTTATTATGATACAAAACTTCTATATTGTATTGAAGGTTTTGTGATATGTTTGACTGTGGATGTGCTATTTTTTTACCATTCATAGTTTATGGTGAAATTATTGACATTTCGTATGCTAGTTTTAATACGAATGTTTATGTTATGTTTAAACCTTTTCATATGGGAATGCATTGGACTTAGTAAGTGACGGGTGGAGCCCACTATAGCTCCTCGATGCATCGGTAGGTCTCATGAGACAAACTAGTGTCTTGGCACAAGGCCTTGACAAAATATTATTTGTATTCTTGGCACGAGACCTTGGATATGTGGTTATGATAGTCTGACATTATGCATTCCAACATTATGAAAGTGGTTAGTGATTTTTCATGTGATTATTTGATTAGTAGAATATCCATGTGAATAAGTAAATGGAATTATTTCATTTTATTTATTCCATACTATGTTGAAAGTTCAAGTTTGAAAGGCTTTTGTTTTAGTTATACATTGCCTTAAATGTTTATTCTTATTTATGAAAGTTTCCGCTATATTGTTATCCTTACTGGGCATTTGAGCTCACCCCTTTTCTATGTTTTATTTTTCCCAGGAAGTGAAGAAGTAAATATTGAATGACCTTCAGGGATATTATGTGGGGATATGAGTGTGGATTATGGAGACAATATGTTGTTGTAGTAGTTTTTCATTTTATGATGTAATGTAAGACTTATGAATATATCTAGTGTTTCCAAGGCTACTAAACCAATCGATCTTTCGAGATTTGATCTTTATTGTGATCATGCCAATGTTATGTAATAATGCACCGACTTTGGGTAACTAGGGCCAGGGCGTTACAGTTCCCTTCAAACATTCAATTGTTGAAAAACCATACATCTTGACACAAAATCAGCAATCTCCCTCTTCATGTTATCCCACAAAAAATGTTCCTTCAAATCTCTATACATTTTTGTGTTCCATGGGTGTATAGAAAAATTGTAACTATGAAAATCATCCAACAATTCCCTTTTTAGATCAGTTTTATCGGAAACACAAAGTATTTTCCCAAAATACAAAATTTTATCTTCATAAAATAAGTCACTTAATCCCCCCGTCATTCACAGCATTAATATTCTTCTAAAACACTTTATCGCCAGAATGTGAACTCTTTATCCTTTCTAGTAATGATGGTTTGACATCCATTTGATAAAGCATTGATGTTTCAAATTCCATGGTTTTTACCATGCCCATATTTACAAGATCCATGTATATAGAATCCATTTAAACTCTCATCTTGTTCTAAACACCGTGATCCTTTCTACTCAAAAAATCTTCTACATTATTTTCCTACACCGGGTGGTAGTGTATCGTGCAATCATAATCCTTGGGTCGTTCAAGCCATCTCATTTTCCTCATGTTTAGTTATTTCTGTGAGAAAATATACTTCAAACTCTTGTGATCAGTATAAATATAACATTTTCACCATATTTATTGTGTCTCCATATCATAAAAGTAAAGATTATAGCTGCTAACTCAAGATCATGAGTTGGATAGTTTTTCTAATGAATTTTTAGCTGTCATGATGCATAGTTAATAACCCTATCATTATGCATAAGAATACTACCAAGTACTTCATTTGAAGTATCACTATAAATTACAAACCTATCATTCCCCGTTGGTAGAGTCTATATAAGAGCATTGATTAATCTTCCCTTCAGTTCTTCAAAACATTCTTCACACTCTTCTGTCCAAAAAAATTTAACCCCTTTACGTGTGAGCTTTGTTAATGGGTTAGCCAACAAGGAGAAATTCTGGAAAAAACATCGAAAATAACCTCCTAATCCAATAAAACTATGTACCTTAGTTATACTCATCGGTGCTGGCCATTATTGGATTGCTATTGTCAAAGAAGGATCAACGGAGATTCCATCCTTTGAGAAAATCTGGCCATGAAAAAAAATCAGCTGATACTAGAATTCACACTTGCTAAACTTCCCATATAATCCATGTATTATAAGTGTGTTCAGGATAATTCAAAAGTTATTTTCATGATATTCATATCTATTATAGTATACCAAGATATTTTCAATAAATACCACTACAAAATCATCGAGATATTCCTTGAAAACTCTATCCATTAGCTCCATGAAGATATGGGGTGCATTAGTCAATCCAAAAGGCATTACTGTAAACTCATAATGCACGTACCTGGTTTGAAATGATATCTTTGGAATGTATTACATCTTCACCCACAACTGATGGTATCCAG
The DNA here is from genome assembly GCA_963277665.1 of Viscum album. Classification (NCBI taxonomy): domain Eukaryota; kingdom Viridiplantae; phylum Streptophyta; class Magnoliopsida; order Santalales; family Viscaceae; genus Viscum; species Viscum album. The sequence goes on from OY728132.1 coordinate 415,466,395, forward strand.
ATCGAGGTTCAATCTTTGAAAGTATTGATCTGCATGCAGTTGGTCAAATAAATCATCAATGCGAGGTAGGGGATACTTGTCCTGTATTGTTATAGCATTGATCTCCCTGTAGTCGATACATAACCTCATACATCCATCTTTATTCTTAACAAAAAGGAAAATTTATCCCCACGGAGAATCACAAGGGAGAATAAATCCCTTAATACTCAATTCCTCTAGTTGTTTCTTTAGATCCACTAATTCCACTGTTCCCATTCTATAAGGGGTCATTGATATGGGCCTTGATCCAGGAATTAAATGAATGGAAAAACCAATTTTCCATTCTAGAAGATATTAAGGTAAATTATCTGGAAACACATCAACATATTCTTTCACACTAGGTACATCCTCAATTTGAACATTCTTTCCTCAACCCTAGTTATTTCATTCTATTCCTCCCAAAAAATTGAATTTAGTTGAGCTATTGGGGGTGGATCTAGATAGGAATTTGGTGGTGATGCTTCTGTATTAAAGATAAGGTGTTCGTTATCATTATCATAAAAAATATTTGACCTCATTTTTTTACAATAAATCATTACAACGTGGTCTGAATGCCAATCCTTACAGAGGATTATATCAAATTAAATCATGGGTATAGCTATGAGATCAGTAGCTAAAGATCATTTATATGCTCTAATGGGGACTAATTCACAAAAAAATTGTTGCGATGATAATTCCTTTAATAGTTTTAACTGAAAAATCCCTTGATAAATCAAATTAAAATTATATAATTTACTTATCAAACTGGGAAGATATGAGACAATGTGATGATCCATAATCAAATAATGCATTTTCTAAACTTGAGGAAACCATTAAATTACATGCCACCACATATTTCAGAGCTTCTATATCAGCATTAGTGATATCCTAAGCTAGGCCTTTATCTCTTATCATATTCCGAGGTAAGATCCCATGATTCTTAGTACTTTAAATTGCATAATATCCCATCTCCAAGCAATTCTAGCACTGAAAATCAATAGATTCTTTCTACCCCTTTCAATCACGAGATTTGTGGCCTTTTTCACCACACTTGTAACATACTCCCATTCCCTACAAGAATGTACCAGGGTGTTTCTTCCAACATTTATTGTAGGTTAGATATTAAACATTTCCCATCTTCCCCTTATTTACATTTCCAGAGTGATTAGTAGAACAATCCTTCTCTTTATTTGCTACAAATTTGTAAGACATAGAGAGTTAATTTTCATTATTGATAGCACATTAGACAATATCTTCGTACGAGGAGAAGTATTGTGAGACTAATTATCGATGGAAAATAGTTTTAACCCAACAAAAAACAATCAATCTTACTTCTTGGGTTACATATATAATCTGCAGCATGCCCCGCTAAACTTGTAAAGTTATCCTTGTACTTTGCGACATTCTCATCCTCATTTTTCCTAAGACTCAGAAATTTTCTTCCCATATCTTTTTGATGGTCACAAGGAAATTATTTTTCTAAGAAAACATCATTTAACCCCCTCTATTCCATATTTGATACTTCATCATATTTATTTATGTTTTGAATCAATGACCCCCATTGATCAACAACTCTAGTGTGGTGGTAAACTGCAATGAAAACTTTTTCCATTTCACTACTCCCCAAGGCTCAGAATATTTTCTCTAAATAACTTATCCATTTCTCAGCTACCAATGAATTTTAACTCCCATTGAATGTTTGGGGTTGTTTCCTCGTGATGTGATCTAACATTGATCATCCATGTTGTGGAGAGGGATGCCTCATATGGGTAATGTTTTTATTCATAATCTGAGTGTGTTTTCCCATTATGGTGATATGTTGATCAGTACCAATTATATCACTAGATCCACTATAATTATCTTGAGCATGAGGGAAATCCCTACATTGAGTGCGTGCATTGATACAGCTTCTGTTCCTTCCACTAGGCACCATTTCTAAACAATGGTATAAACTAAATTAGTTTATGAATAACATTACATAAATCCAAACATGAAAAACACTTAACATAAATTGAATAGTTTATTGATATAATCCATAATCATATAAATGTTTTCTTTGAGGTACTATATACTAATAAACCCTTCATAATAGATTGTAATGAAAATGAGAATTATCCTATGCATATCCCCTGGGAGTGTCATAACCAAGAGTTCATCAAGTCCCATTATCGTGCACCAGTTCCCGTTCAAGTCTAGCTCAAAGGGGTATTTTTGGGTTTTAACCCAAGGTACATCTGTTCCAGAGCAGCCTCTACCTACTCGTATCCCGACATGGATGTATGTCTTGGAAAACACTCAAAATCTCTATAATACAAAAATTCTAGAAAGATATTCTATACCAATCCTGAAAGTATATCTTAGGGCTATGTACTCTAATCAGTGTTTATCTAAATATAGTTTCCAAGGTTTGTACTAAACTTCCTATGATACCAACTGTAACGCCCTGACCCCAGTTACCCAGAGTCGGTGCATTATTACATAACATTGGCATGATCACAAAAGATCATGTCTCAAAAGACTGATTATTTTAGTAGCCTTGGATACATTAGATACATTCATACGCTTACATTACATGAAAAAATGAAAAAATAAAACAACATAGTCTTCATAGTCCACACTCATATCCCCTTAGACTATCCCTGGAGGTCCGTCATAAAATACTACTTCACATCCCGGGAAAAAATAAAACATAGAAAATGGTGAGGTAAGATGCTCAGTAAGGATAACAATACAGCAGAAAGGTTTATAAAAAAGAATAAATATTTAAGAAAATGTATAAATAAAACAAAAGCCTTTTAGAATTTAACTTCATCATAACATGGTAATGATAAAATGAAATAATTCCATTTTCTTATTCACATGGATATTCTACTAGTCGAATAATCACATTCAATATCAATAACCACTTTCATAAAGGTGGAATACCTAATGCCAGACTATCATAACCACATAGTCACGGCCTCGTGCCAAGACAACAAATAATATTTTTTCAAGTCCTTGTTCCAAGACATTAATTTTTCTCATAAGACCTACTGATTCATTGAGGAGCAATATCGGGCTCCACCCGTCACTTACAAAATCAAATGTATTCCTCGTATGAACATGTTTAAGCATAACATATACATTCATCTTAAAAATATCATACGAAATGTAAATACTTTATCCATAAACCATGAATGGAATAAAAATAAAACATCCACAGTCAAACATATCACAATACCTTAAATACTATATTGATGTTTTCTATCATAATAAATAAACTTCAAATAAGCTTAAAATCCATCAATGGGTGTTGACATATATGAAATCAAAACTATTTGAGAGAAATATTTAATTTTTTAAATCATTCTAAAGTCACATAATTATAACATAAAACATTTACTTTGAAAATAATCATATAAGATTGTAAGGGATGCTTTAATGATTTTATAAAGGTGGAAAATAGTCGCACCCGATGTATATGTTAAAAAGAATACATTCTTGCCTAAATTTTGTCGAAAAGGATAAAAAGGACCTTGTTTGGAAAATGACAGAAAGATTCCTTTATAAAAATATTATAAAAAGAAAATAAAGGGTATCATTGACATTAAAAAATAGTCTATAAAAAAATTAATAATATTTTTAAATACATTTTTACGAAACATGGATGTGGATGATAAATAGGTCCCAGTATATAATTACATATAAACAACCTCGGATATTGAAGAGATTGTGAAATTAACCCTTACCTTGTAATTTTACTTGGTCAAGGGTAGGTTAACCTCTTGTATAATGGTGAAATAATTGTTATTAAATTATACAGGAATTATATACATTAATATGATATCATATATGATCTTTTAACATTTCTTTTTAATAATATCTTGGTATTATAATTGTTTCGGGTGTTAGCAGATTCATTTTTCATTATATTAATTATTATATGAGTCATATTTGTTATGGATGGGATATATATTATTCATATCCAGAATGATATCAATGAATTAAACATTATTTTTAATCATATAATGATGATTAGTCTTAAATGGATCTGATAGGGAATGAATCTCATCACGTTCGTGGAGACAGTAATCTGAACGTATGCATGAGCGACTATATCATTATTTTGTTATTAAAATAATATATGATTGGATGGTATATCATTTATACATAATAATTATCATTTTATATTTATTATTTATATCAATTTCACATCATTATTATATCCATCCAAATAATTATGTATTGAATAACAATTACACCTTAATGTGGAGACGGTAAGCTGTACATACACATTTATGGTGACATGTCATTCAAAGGATGGATAGAATAATGAATTTAGTTGTACCATATTTATAATAACATCATGGTATATAGATGATACTGTATTTATTATTTTATATTGGAAATGACAAATAGAAAGGAATTGGAAGAAGAATGGAACTTGAAAGAGGTGGTGAGATATTTACCTCTTTTCGGTTCTTCCTTTTGATTTGATCAAAAGGGCTCCATAGGATGGCTTTATGACTACAGGAATGACTCTACGATGAATGTAGGAAAGTTTAAAGGGTATATGGGTAGAGGTTGTCCGGGCCAAATGGATTTGATGGTGTGAATTAGAGAGATGTGGGAGTTCCCTTTTATAAGAGGGGTGAGGGGCACCTTAGGAAAGGCTAGAAATATTATTTTATAATAAATTCATTTTCAGTTTCTAATGGCTCAAAAATGGATTAAATAAAGAATAAGGTGGGTATTGGTCGAAAACCACTCAAAAAATAGGTTTTAGTTAGGTTTGGGTCACTATATTAACTTTAGATTTTTGATTTAACTCTTAGCTAAATAGTTTGACATTTACCATGTTTCTTTGAATATTTATATTATATTGTTAATAAACATATTATATAATTCAAGAGATCCTCAAATAGTTCATTAATGATACAAATATCAATATAAATGTCTTTTGGACTATCCTTTTAATTTTATAAATAGAAAATTAATTAATAATATAATATTTTTTTAAAAACTCTTTTACGTCAATTTTGACACTATTTGGTATTTTGTTTTTGCTAAATTTATAACAGAATTATTGATTCGAAAAAAAATCATCTAACCAAATCTAATATGTCATATTAACCTATAAAATTATTTTAATTCATAACAATTCTCAAAATAACATTATTTTTATATTTATAATAATTTTTTATTATTTCATTAATTAGGTAATTAATGAATCATCATTGTGTCATTTAAAAATTTAATTATTTAATGTCTAAAAAATAAAAATAAAATAAAATTATGTAGGAAATCATTTTATATTTCTAATTAATATTTATAGTCGAATTTATTTTATGTGTAACCCTATATGAAATTTTGTTATTTATTAGACATTGATTTTAACTCTTTTAACTCTTCTTTAAATAAAATAATAATAACTGTTCTAATCTAAACCAAGTGGACCAAAGAGGTTCATATTTTTTTTCTAAGGTTGTTTTTGGTGAAATTATACTTATCCAATAGAATTAGGACATGTGTTAGGGTAATTGTAATATAATTTTTACCATTAATTACCCTATTTACTTTTAACCGTGGTAAATAAAAGTTAAACATTACTATTCAAAAATATTTATTTTTATCTTATTCAACCACATTTTACTCCTTGATATTAACTGTGTCTCTTGGATTCTTGAAGTTCCACTCATAGAAGCAGAAAAATTATTTTTAATATGTGCTTGCAAATTTTCCTAGGAGGTGGGTAAAAGACAGTGAAAATTTTAATAAAATTTTTATATATCTAAAATTATTATAAACTAAATCCAATGAATTATATTAAACGTATATAGGTATTAGGTATCTATATTTACATAAAATATATTTAAAGAAACTAAATAATTATTAAAATAAAAATTCGTTTTTATACTATAACTCATTGTTTTTCACTATTCATCAAAAATTGAATGTTTTCAGAAAAATAATAAAAATTCACCCTAAGTTAATTTTGATATTTTGAATCCAAAAATAAAGTCTATTTTGAATGATAAAATTTATAAAATTCTAAAAAAACGGTTTTACAAATCATAACTACTAGTTGGATTGGTTGTGGTGTGTTTAAACTTAAAGTTGCGTATAACACACACTATTGTATTATTCAAAGAGAAGCATACCATGGATGCTTGGGGTGTTACATGTATAACATACTCAAAATATAGTTCAGTTATCATTTATCAAAATCTATACTTGGTGTTGTGTAAAATGAATTTTATTCAAAAGAACATTGAATTGTGTGCATCAAAAGCCAGGAATAGTGTTGTGTAAACTACAAGATTATACGGAGTTTCATATAGCGCAAGCTAATCTTGGTGAATCGTACAAAAATACATCAAAAGAAATTAAATGGAATAATTCTCATAAAATCTTGGGGTGTTACACCCGACCTAGAAACTTTTTACTAAAATGGATGTAAATGTTAAAAGGATGGTCTGTTAGATGATCCATCATAATTTTGGGACCCTTGATACGAGGAAGAACTTTTGGGATGGATTTGTCATTTTTTAGTATAGATCAGTATATTTGGAATGTTTTCTTTCATTATTTTCCCATGGATGTAGCACGACATTACATCCACATCACTGTATAGTTGTCCCTCTAGAGGCCAAGTCTCAGATAGAGTTGCGGTATCCCTCCTTAAGACTCCAGGGATCCTCATCACGGTTGTTGGAGTTTTGTGGGACATGGCATGACCACTGACTACAGGGAGTTAGTCCTCCTTCATGAAGGTTATATCGATAAGAATGTAAATTACTTATGAATTATAACCTATGTTACAATTCTCGTAGATAGGGTTGTTGGTATTCTCTAAGAAGGATCCCATTTTTTTGGATAATTCAGATTGGGTTTTCAGTACTCTCCAAGAAGGATCCACACTCTTTATATCAGTATCTTTAACTAGTATGTTCAATTTGTGTGGGCCCAAAAATAGGAGGACCTCTTTACAAGTGTCTATGAGGAAATCACGGCTCACGGAATGAGTTCTCCCTGAATGATCATACCTCGACAAGAACTTTTTGGATGATATTTGGTTGCGAATTACCTCTTCACCATGTATCAAGAAGTGGATGATACCATGAGTCTAGGAATCTTTTACGATTATACCTGTATGTTCATTGTATATGTGTAATATAAATATACCTGTATATATCTGATAGTATCTTCTTAATTATGTTTCCTATGTGGTAATTTAAATTTTGTTTTGTGGTGTCCTGCTGAGTATAGTCTTACTCACCCATGAATTGCATTTCCCACATGGGTTATGTCTTGTGCAAAACATAGATTCTTTGATGGTGTCCAAGGTAGACCAGGACCAGGTTGTGATTAGAGATAGACCAAACATGTGAGGTGTTCTCCTATGACTTTATACATATATTCATATATATACCCCTCAGTTAGGGTTTCTACATATGTGATTCAAGAAAAAGTACTATAAAATCTTTCATATTGGTGGTCTGGTATTATCGTCCACCTTTACTTTACTTCACATTACTTTCTTGTCATACTATATGGTTGGTATCTTAGTGTATGTATGCAATTTTTTACTAATTTTGTTTATTTCAAAATTTTGGGTTACAAGATGTGTGTGTGTGTGTGTGTGTTTGTGTGTTCATGTATTTATAAAAACGCCTCCCATTTGTGGGATATTCCTACTCGGTTCTATTCTCCGTCACCTAGGAAATTGGAGGTGGGATTGGGGATGTCATGGCATGGGACCCCCTAGGACAGGTTTTGATAGAGTGGAATTAGAGGAGGTCAGTTCTACTTAAGGATCGAGAGTCTGTGAGGATGGTTTTGAGAAATTATTTTGACTATTTGGATATTAGCTTTCATGAAAGGTAATCTAGTGTTGGTGTGGTGGCTAACATATCCATACATTAGGAATCTGAATTTTTCTTCCTGACTCGGTAAATGAAAACATTTTTTGCAGTTGAAAGTAATGGTATATACATCATATATTAATGGGTTGTGTTTTCCATGTACATCTTAATTCATCTCACCAAGTATGCTTATTTAACCATGATACATATTGTTTTTTATATGATGAATTCATGATGCCATCTAGTGAGGCTTCCATACCATGGTAAGAAGTTTGGCCCGTTTTTTGACAAGGACACACTGAGGGGAGCTAGTCACAAAGTAGTTTTCCTTTTGGATGGTCAACAGGTGGTGCTTTCTCTTATTGATTAGATCTTTGACCAACCTCTAGAGGTTCACGTGGAAGTATCTTTCTATTCCAAGTCATGGATGGATTTTTTGGCACAAGAAGATGATAGGAAGGGTCTATTTTTATATAATATTCTTATGGGGGTAGCAATTTCCTTAGATGCTGGGTCAGTAGAACCTACCGATAGTAGGGGAACAATTTACTGTTAGCGATAGTATGTTCTGTTAGAGGCTTCAGGGGCATGATAGTTCCTTGAGAGATATATTTTCCATTAATTTTCAGGAGAGGGTAATTATTTCATGAGATTTTACCACTTTTCCTACTATAGATAGAGAAGTGTGTGATTAACATCCAAGGAAGAGGTAGTTGTAGGAGAAAATAGATCTGTGAGGTACTAGACATGGAAAAAGTGATTGGGAAGTAGTAGGATGTGGACAACATTTTAACATGTTACCGCCACCACCCCTATGGAATCCATATTAGACTCAGGTATCTAGAGGACAGGGGAGGAAACAGTTTTATGTCGTTGACGATTATAACCCTATGACTCCAAGAATGGTTCATGGTTGATATGTGTTATTCTACTTTCATTGTTGTATTGGTAGACACATGTTCTAGTTATTTAATAAATATAAAATTATCATGATTGATACATAGTGTCTCTGATTAAACTATTTAATTAAAATTTATGTTTGGAGACACTTATTATAAGAGACTAAATAATTAGAAACCCGTTCTAATGGTGGGACCTGACTCTTAAAGCCAACAGTTTTAGTTGGGATCTGTTGGTAGTAGCATCGACGCCTTACAATGTTATTCACTGTATGGACTTGTTTCCTATGATGAGTATTATATTTTCTATTTTAGGAAAAGTGTGTGGTTCTTCCATGGTAGTGGAATTATATTTCCATCTATAGGTAAAGGGGAAATCAATGCATCTCATGATGGACACATGCATAGGAGGATTAAACTGATTTCATTTTGGTTTTCTTGATGGACCCTTGGTGCAGTGGATGTTAGGTGCCTTCAATTTCCTACAATGGTAAATGGGTATAAGGGCATATTTCTTGAGAATTTCCCAAGATTTCCAACTTTTATGAAGGTAGATTTCCACATTGACCTATACATTGAGATAAAACAGATATTTACACATGCATATCAAATGACACACTTGGAGCTTCCTGAGTTGAGTGTATAACTAGAGGACCTATAAAAGAAGGCTTTTGAGACCCAATGTTTCAACATTGGTATCCCAATTTTTTATTTCCAAGATAGTAAATAGTAGTTTTATTTTATTTTTTGACTTCAAAAACATGAATTTGGTGCTCATGATGAATAATTACGCACCACCATGTATTGATTACCTTTATGATTAGTTGAAGGGAGAAATGTGGTTCCCGAAGTTACACCTCAGATCTGGCTATCACATCTTCATGTATAGGATGAGTATGTAATGAATACAACCTTTAGATGTCGGCACAACCACTACACAAAATTGGTGATGTTGTTTGGTGTGAGAAACTCCACAAAATTGTTAATGGTACTCATTAATAAGATTTTCAATTCGTTAATAGATTTGATTGTGATGGTCTTCATCGATTACATACTAGTTTACTCTACATTTGAGGAGGATCTTGTTATAAACTTGAGGATGGTCCTAGACACACATCAAGAAAACATGCTTTATGGGAAGCACATGATGTGTTAGTACCAGATTGTGTATGTCTGGTTTTTTCAACACATCATTTTAGAGGCAAGAGTTGTAGTGGATATGGTGATGATTGGGGCGGTTCTTTCTTGGGAGCCAACCAAAGAGTGTTACTAGGGTGAGATTGTTTTGTGTTTTTCTGGATACTATTAGAGGATTTTATAAAACATTACCACGGTAACAAAACCCTTGAATGTATTCGCATTCAAGGGAAATCCTTTAGCATGGACGGATACGTGCCAGCTGTTCCTTTAAGAGTTGAGACAGAGACAATGGGTAGTGTTCCTCAAGGAATATGTCTTTGAAATTGTCAATACTCATGGAAAGGGGAACATAGTGGTAGATTCTTTCACCAGGTGATCCATATATAAGTTGATGAGTGATGATTCCGACCAGTTGGGTGTGTTGCAGATATCCCTTGTTGATGAAGATAGAGAATATTACCTCAAATCGATAGATTTCACCCCTCCCCTCTAATGGTGAGGCTGGGTTCCACAACATAGAGATGCGGAATGTGAAGCTCTACATGATAAAATGTGCACAGGGAATTCCCCTAATGGATATTAAAAAGGTGGGGATCATATTTTTTATTTCAAATGATGATTTATGATTCCAGTGGTGATGCGAGAGGAGGTTCTAAGGGAGTTCATAAATCCCAATATAATGGTACATCTATGATCAGAAATGATGAACCAGGACATCTGATGTAAGTTTAGTGTCCTTGGATAGATAATAAATTTGTAGATTTTGTGTCATGATTCATTACCCACCTACAAGTGACGGATGATAATCAGGTTCCAGTGGGATTAACTCAACCCATTAAGGTACCATAGTGAAAGTGGGATGGGATATTGATGGACTCTATGATGGTTTTATATGTACATCCAAAGGGAACAATACCATCTGGGTGATCATTGACTGACTCACCATGTACGCCCACTACCTAACTATCTGATAGTAGAGTTAAATATATATCATGGGATGCCTTTACATGTAGGATATAGTTTGAATCCAAATGGGTTACATCAATGATTATTTCTCATCATGATCATCGATTTACATCCCGAAAGTGGAATGGATTGCAGGAGGTGTTGGGGCTGAGTTACACATGAGAATAACATTTCACCCACAGGTAGATAGCCAAATTGAGTGGACCATTAAAACTCAAGAGTACATGTATCAGGTATTCATGTATTCTTTTTGCCATAGTGGAGAGGATATCTGACCTCTAGTGTATTTTTCATATATAAAACTACCCCTACATACTCAATATGGAACAATTCGAGTCTTGGTTTGGGAAACCCAGTAGGTCACCATGTTATTGGACTAACATGGGAGAGTAAGTACTCATGGTCTTAGAGTTGGTGTAGGAGACTACAAAAAAGATAACGTCCTTCCAGGACTAGATGAATAATTCAAATAGCCATCGAAAATATTTTGTTGACTGGCGATGGAGTCCATTAGTGTACGAGGAGGGAGACCATGTGTTCCATCATGTATCTCCTCGATGCATGATATTTATATTTTGTTTGGAAATAAATCTCTAATTGAGGTTCATAATCCTATTACTGATGCTTTATAGAGTTGGAGAGGAGGCATACCACTTGGCTCTACCCCCGTTGTTGGATTAGTTACATGATGTTTTCTATAGGTCTTAGATGAGGATATACATGCAAGATTAATCACACATTATTGACTTGGGAAACATTTACGGAGTACCCATTGTATATTGAGGATTTAGAAGAGTGAATCATTCATGGGATGTCGATTCCTCTTAGGTGCATTTGGTGGCTGCATTAGAATCTCTAGGACAAGACTTGGGAGTGGGAGTCCTAGATTCATTCTCAGTACACTAATCATTTTGAGTAAACTTTTTTTTGGATTTTTCGGAAGTAAATACTTAAAGAAGAGATAATTTATTGAAACATATTTTCACTATATTAATTTTTAAAAATTAATTAAGAAAATACAATGACCAGGTGCTGATACATCTTGACATTCTAGGGCTTGATGTTCCTAGAACGATTCATTGAAAAATGTTATGTTATTAATAGAATGTTCCCATGACTATCCTAAAAAATTTAAATAACATCAATGAATTTTCTATCTTAAAAAATTGGAGGGAACTATTGACCTCAGATCAGTGGATTTTCTAGAGGCACCACTTACCATTAATTGGTGCGGGTCTTCTACAAAAAACGTTAAAAAATGAATAACAGTAAATAAAATAACTAAAAAAAATTAATTAATTTTAAAATTTATAATAAATCATAAATTGTAACACATGTTTAAAATTTGATACAACCATTATGTTCATAAGGGGATATTTTCCTTAGGCAAGATCTAACCCTGGTCGCTGCATTCCATCTGTGAAAGGACATTTTTTTATGTTAATATCATATAAATATTTAATAAAAATATTTCATTTAATGTTATTTGATTAAACAATTGTTGTTTTCTTTTTTAAATTTCCTTTTTAGAGATTCAGTGTTATTTCCATATCAAAGAGTTTCCCTAAGGAAAAGAGAAGGAGGCTCTCTCACTGACGACAGCAAATTGAAGGTCGGAACTCAGATCAAGCATTTATGAGTAAAAAAATGATGATAATGAGGATTCTCTATTCATAAATTACCAATCCAAACCCTAGGTATGGTGTTGTTTCTTTGTAATTATTTCTATGTTCTTATTATTTAGTGAAGAATGATGAACAACCGATGAATAGGGTGATTTGAAATTCTATAACTATTGTGATATGGATAATTATGCTGGTTGATTATCGGGGATGATTTATGGTTTAGATATTTTATTCATTTCCTCTATTTCATAAATTCTAACATCAACAGATCACGGCTGAAATGAAAAAGGTCCAGATATTTTCTTATTTTATTCTTGTATGTTTATCTCTTTCCACAAATTTCCTTGCATTCATTGTTCTTCAGAAAGAATATTTGAGGGATCATTGCACCGTCGATCTGTAGAGAAATGATTCGAAACTAATGATTCAACACCAAGGAGGTGTGAAAAAAAAGGAGTGGTGGCTTACGGTGGTGGTGCAATGATCTTAGATGGGATCCAAAACAGTGGAAATGGAAGGAGGCGGCAGTGTATGTTGTAGGTTAGAGGTAGAAACTCTGGCCATTTCAGGTGGAGTGTGACGGGGCAAGTCCATTGGAGGGACAACTTGTGGTGGATTAAGGATCAGACCGATAGGAAGGCTGGGTGAGGTATGTGCGACAGAAAGACCACCAACAAGGAGGATGATGATAGTGACGTGGTGCGGTCGATCAGGATCATGTTGGAGGATAGACTTTGGTGGTGGAGGTTGCAGGTGGTGACAAGATGGGGATGCAGATCGGTGTCATGTCGAATAGACCCCGCAGAGGAGGGGATGGTATGTGACCAGATAGAAATCATGGACCATCTGTGTGAAATGTATTCCAGTAGAGTTGACCATGCATGATGGCTAGACATGCGGTCGGCTGACCGCATGGTCAAGGGGGGATACAACCAGGGCAGGATGCATCCAACGGTACAGTGCCGACCCACATGATGTTTTTTATGTTGTAAAACCAAGTTGCTCTGGTAGCCCAGAACAATAGGGTTGGGCTGAGTCTGCCAATCTGGTTTGGGTTGAGTTGTCCAGATTAGGTCGAGGTGGACACAAACCCTGACTGGACCCTTCTTCTAAAATGGTCGTAACATTCAAACAGAAGGTCCGTTTTTTGAGCCTTCAACGGTGTACTGACCATTGGGATGTTAAAGTATTTTTAAGATGGATCTAATTTTTTACTATGTACCTATATAGGTGGATAGTTTCGATTGACTCATTCCTCCTTGGATTAGTACAACATTACATCCAAATCATTAGATATTAGTCTCCTCTATAGGTCGACTCCTGTATAGAGTTGTAGTATCCCTCCTTTGGTCTGGAGAAATCCACTATCATCCTTAATGGTGTTTTAGGGGAATTGACATTTCCAATGAGGATATGGCATTAATATTTTACCTAGTGGGCCATATTTGTAACATATTATGTATTTTCTATGAAGGATCACCTGCATTACAAGCCACATCGGTGGGTTTATAAGTATTCATTGATGAGGATCCCCTACATTGAGGGCTAATACATATTTTGTTGTCATTATTCTATAAGAAGCATCCCCTCTCTATATATCATGATCACTGACTCTTATGTTCAATTTTGGTGGGGCCAAAGTTATAATGACCTCTTTCAAGGGTCTCTGATGACATCATGGCTCAAGGAGTCAGTTCTCTCATAATGAGTGTGCCAAGAGAATAATATTTTGGAAGAAATTTCATTGTGACATACCTCTTTTCCATGTATCTAGAAATGGATGAGACCTCTAGTCATGGAATCCATTACGAGTATACCTAGTTATTCTTAGTATATGTGTTGTTGACATATACTTATGTAGAGATGACTATATCTTCATAGTGATGTTTCCTCTATGGTATTTTACATTGTGTTTCATGGTTTCCTACTATGTAATGTTTTACATATCCATGTACACTCTTTTCACATACATGTCCTATATTTTTAATACCATTTAAGCTTTGATAGAGTCCTAGGTGAATCATTAGCTAGTAGTGCTTAGGGAGACAAAAACTAGTTGAGGAGTACTCCTATGACTTCAAATAGTTGTTCATATACCTATCATTCTGGTAGGGTTTTTTGCGAATGAGTTTTAGGACCTTATGCTACTGTCACTTTCTTTTTGGTGGGCTTCTATTCTTTCCCAGTTGTAATTTACTACTCTATACTATCCTGTCAGACTCTTTGGTTGGTATGTTAGTGTACGCATGATTTTTTTACATGGGGTTTTTACATTTCATCATATTGGTCATAGAAATGTGAGTGTGTGGGTGTGTGTGTGTACATGTACATGGGAAAATGCCTCCCATTTATGGGATATTCCTTCTCTACACTAGTTTCCAGCCCCTAGCCTATAATATGTGGGCTTTGGGTAGTCACGGTAGGGGCATCTCTGGGATGGGTTGTGAAATAATAGGTTCCCCTTAAGGTGACACAATTGGCCTATTGAATCCATTTTCACGGTTTTCATTAATTATCATCTTAAAATCCCATTATTCTATCAGGTTTATTATATATGGTGTCTTTGTTAATGGTATGAAAATATTTATGCATTCTATTGAGATCACAACATTGAATTTTTGTGTAAGGGTATAAAACACTTCAAAAAAATATATCAAAATATTCCCACACTATATTCATATAATCGATGTCCATTTTCTCCCCATGCATCTGAGATAAAACCCCCCATCTAAATGGGAATTAAAAACAATAAAATTGATGTGATATACATTAAACTATCATACATATCATCACATTGATCGATGATCATAGGTTGGTATAGAATAAAAAATTTTAATTCACTTCCATGAATGTTTATGAGGTATTTTTGTAGATAAATCTATTCCATTCCCTGGAAAGAATGAAATTCAACCAGAGGTTTTATTTGATGATTTGATGGAAAAAATTCCAACCAATGTTAATGGGAGAGGAATTATAGACTTAAGATTAGAAAATTTTACCACTAAGTATTTTCAATGATAATTATATGTCTAATATTTTTTTTGGAATCTTGATATCCATTTAAAATTCTTAATATATTATATAATAGTAAGAACCATAGACAAAAAAGATGTTATTATTTCTAATGTTGATAGTATGCGTACCTTTCATCAAATTATATCGAACCCCAAGTAAAAAAAATTGAACCCCTAAGATTTCCCTTTGTCTCTCGTTTTATAATATTTTTGATTTCAAACATTTCTATTAACATTTGGATTAATGAATTTGTTATCCAAATGCAAATACTCCATGAATATGAAACTTTGGATTGTGGGTGGTGCATTTTTGGAATATTTCTCTCAATTGACATTATCAGATAACTTATTTACATCACATCAGAAATAAATTTTCTAATTACCTTTCCTACATAATAATATAAGATTTACTATCCCCCTTAACATCATTACTATCCATTATTTATTCCATAGTTTGAAAATAAAATAAATCTCATCATCTGCTACCCATTTTTTAATAGAATTTCCCTTGAATTTCATTTTTCTATACTTATAAAATCCATGAGATTGATATGTAACTCAAGACCCAATTCCCTCCTTGATATCACATCATAAAGTCTCTTCATAGATACCAAATAATATTATCGATAACTCCCTCTAGATAATTGGTTTCTATCCACTTAATAATAAATCTACCATTCTTCCATGTTGGTTGATAATAGAATAAGTTTACCTCACATGTCTTGTAAAAATTTTCTCATGGGTCTCAATGAATTAATCATCATTTTTATTTAGCTAAATGAACTCTATATCCATATTAATACTATGAATATAAGAAAAATATTTATTGAAAATATATTTCTTTACCTCATCCCAAACAATGGTTTTAATTTCATCATGTTCCCTCATATTCTTGATATTATTACATAATTTATCTACTATACCTTCCAAATAGTACAAAAAAAATCATATTTACCATTCTCTAAACCCAATAGAATGGAAAATATTTTTACCAGTGTTGTTGATCCATTATTCCGTGGATTGGATTACTAACTAAAACAAGTTCAACGTTTCCACATGAATGGTATAACATAATGTAGTCGACTCCTTTGTTCATTTGAAATCCCATAATGATTCATATCATGACAATTTTTATTCAGCATTGAAATATAGTTTTTCATTCGAACTCCCATAATGTTTGTATTTTCCAAAAGAAAATTAATAAATTACCCCTCATACTCTACATTAACCCTATTCTTTTTGGTTCCAAGAATTGTCTAAAACCAAATGGAAAAGTGTAATAACAAATAATACTGATAGGGAACCATATAATCATGATAAATCACATATTAGATATTTCTGTTATTTAACATTTTTTAATCTATTACCCCTTAGGTTTATATAGGGCCATATTTAGTTAAATTAATTCTTGATGGTTTGTAAATTGTTTGAGAAATTCAAAATCATGTCCCTGAGAGAGTCAAACCATGTTTCGGGTGAGGCTCGTTATCATGCACTATGTGATGATCGAGTCCAAATCAATGCCTCATTTTCAATGTTATTACCCCAGGGTACCTCTGTACCTAGTCCAGATCAACATGTTTTATCTAGAAAGTGATGTAATTTCTTGAAAACCACTCACTCTATCCTTTACCAAAATTCCCTGATATTTTCTTATACATTTACTCATTTATAAACTTATCCATTGAAATATTAATAGGTATATCACTCTTGTTTTCCCATCCTTGTTTACCAAGGTTAAAGAAAACCATCCACTAATACTAACTATTGGATCCCATGCTTATCATACATTGATATTAAATCATTTTTTGAGGAGTATTCATTAAATTAAAGAAATTCTAACAAAATAACAATACTATTTTAGTGTATTTATAAACATGTAATCAAAAATAGCTGGTCCATTTATAAACTAAATTATCTCCCCTCTAATCTTTATAAATAGACACATAGTTAGAAATATTATATGTTAAAAGATTAATTATAACAAAGGGAATGAAAATTTGAGAAATGGTGGGTTTAGATGCTATGTATGGGTAAACATGGGTGATATGTATGAATGACATGATCATAATGGTTTAAAAATTGAACAAAATATTTGATAACAATAACCTGTATATAAAATATCATAATATGTAGTCATTAAATAATGATTGGAGCTTCATAAGACATGAATCATAAGTGAATCAATTAACATGATCCATGAGATAATAATATTTTCATAAGGAATATCTTTTTTAAATACACATAAGAAATGAAAATCATTTCTATATTATCAAGTCTCATTTCCAAGGCTATCATAGTGGAATGGGATCCCTGCAAAAACCATTATAATAGTAAAAGTTCACTCCCAAGACCATAAAATCATAAAGCATCCCTTACTAAAAAGGGTTCAATCCCCATTCCACCCCAATATATTTCTTGAGATATAAATCATTACCCAAATCATTGGATGTAGATATATTTCCCATATGTTTAATAACAAAAACCATATTTATATATTCCAAAAGATCATAGAACTTTCATCATATTAGATACTATAAAATATAATGGGTTTCATAAAAATTTCATCATATCATAACCTAGATAAATGATATTGGTTTCATAATCTTTTCATCATTTCATCATTTTATAACCCATTGAAAATAGTTGTTATTATATGAATTTTATCATGGTATAACCTATCAAGGTGAAATATGTTTCATAAAAAAATCCATTATAATCCTAAACTATAAATATAATGAATAAAAATGGTATCCATGCATTAGATCCCCAATAAAAAATAGACAACATCAATGGATATCATCATAGATTGGAAATTAATTTGATCTATCATTTAAAACATTCTATGAGGGAAATATCATTTCCGCTTGGAAATTATAAAATTTAAAGAAAAAAAATTAATTGAAAATATTTTAATTTGAAAATGATATTGGGAAAATATAATTTACTAATCATATAAAATATTTTTCATGTAAATGAGAAGTTTTGTGTACGTTGTACATGTTTAATTAATAGTCCGTTCACATTTTTGATAAAATCCAAACAAGAATTATTTTTAAAATTGTATAATGATCACTTAGAAAATTAAAAAACAAAGAAGTGTAAAATTTACTATTGAAAATTATACTATAAGAAAAAAATTGAATGAATTTCTAGAAAATATAGATTTGGAATAAAATGGATTTCCCACTAAAGAGAGAAATAAATTCATATTTGGAAAAAAAAATTCAAAATTGTACATCATACCATGTGTTGGAATATATTAGAATTCACATAAAATATCATGAATATCGAGAATATAATAAAATTCATTAGTTTCATGAGGGATGGATCCTTGGATTTTATCATGAGAAACATAATCATAAACAATCACTATAAATGATGAGATTGTAAGATAAACTCATGACTGCATTGTTAAAACTGAATCCTAAGTCACATGAAAGAATAAAATAAATTGGAACATAAAATATCATAATGATAAATAAATTGAAGATATTATATGGAATAATATCACTATATAATCCTCTTAAACTAAAATTTTAGTTTATCATAACATAGATCACAAAGAAGGAAATGTGAGACAAAAATCCCATATCACTTTAGTAACATTGAAACTCTAAACATGATCAAAGAGATATCATAAAATGGATATGTAAATAACATTTATTTTAAGTACAATATTAATAGAATAAATTAATGGTTAATATATAATGCACATGAATAAAACACGGGGTGAATATGGATTGTGTCACCCAAAAGTAAAAAAGTGAGACAGAAGTCCCTACTAATTTAGAAATCATATGAATCATATGCACCAATAAATAATTACATAAAATTAAACCTTAAATAAAACTAAAATTAAAATATTACTGATATAAAAATTCAATGGATTAATGTATACACAACAGAAAATAAAACACTTGTAAATTTTTATGTCCCTTTGAAAAAATTGAGGCTATAAATTCCTTACCTTATGTCGTGACTTTCATCATACACGTTCACAACTCTTATATAATATATATATATATATATTAATTAATATGTTAAAAAACAATATTTATATAAATCATAATATATATTATTTTTTTATTACCTTTTATTACTTGTTTGTTGATATTTACATGTACAAGATACGATTGAGTAATAACAAGTTCTTTTTTGTATGTGTTTTAATTTTTTTTATTTGGTCCTAAAAATTTTATATTTATTTAAAAAACTATATAACTTTCCCTATGATATAATTAATATATATTAATTATATTTTTATTTATAATATTCCGTAAAATTTATTTATAGAAAATGAATACACAGTTCATGGAGATGGTAGGTCATACAAATGCATGAACTTTGCTTCCATTATCTTTTCCTATTTAAAGAGAGATTTTTAAATGATATAATATTAATATAGAATAATTTTTATATCATATATATCACATTATTTAATGAAAATTATGTTTAATAACTTCCATGTCAAGCGTGAACAAATAACAATGCTTCATGAGGTGGTAGTTCATCGTACACATGAGTAACATCATTGTATTCCTGAAATCTATAGAGTATATATATATATGTCTGATATAATAATTTAATATGTATAATAATATTATAAATTCCATAATTTAATGATCAATCCATAATTATTTCATGTCATTATAGTTGTTAAATGATAAAATAACAACACTAGTTCATGAGGTGGTAGTCCTCTATACACACGAATGATAATTTCATAAACCATTTTATGGGCATAGAGATGAAATTAGGTCTTTCCCATATCATAATAAAATACTTTAAAATTTAAAATAATTATTTTATAATATCATCATTTAATAATTATAATTGAAATAATTGGAGGAATAAATAAAACAGTAAACTTCATCGATGAACATTACCTCTTATTCGGGTATATTCGATAGGTTTTAAAAACTCCCTTCTATTTATTGATTTTTGTCTAAAATAAGGATTCTAGTAATAAATAATTTTATTTGGGAACTTATTTATTTATGTATTTCCAAAAAACATATATTGATAGTGTGATGAAGAGAGGATAAGGGAGGCCTTTTATAAGATAGGTGAGTGTCACACTTGTAATTTTTGAAAGGATAGAATTTCAAACACGTTTTTTTCATTACAAAAGTCTCCAATAATGACCCCTTAAAAATAATAAAATGTTAAAGGATGATATAGTTTTATACAGTATTTTGTAGTCAATTTTGTATGTCTTTTTATCCCTTATCTTCTTTGTTTAATGCATGATAAACACATCATTAACATAATGACAATAACTAATTTTTAGTATTTTCAAAAAATATTTTTTTTTTTAAATTATGATGAACTAATTAGGAATTATATGTTACTATAATTAAAAATGTTTAATCCTTTTTTCTATATTCTATTCAAACATGTGGTAAAATGTAATTTAAAATTTATCCTATAGATGTGATGAAAATACTGTTTTTAAAGAGAAAATGGTGAAAAGTTTACAATGATATTATATCTAAATTCAATATTAAATTCACTCAAATGAAATATATTTTATTAATGGATATATAATTTATCTAATTTAAATTTTAAACAAATTTAAAATATTATTTCCTTTATTAGAAATTAAACATTGGATATTTTTCAATTTAAATTCAATATTTTTAAATATTCTTACAAAATGAAACTTTTTTTAAAAAAATAAAAATAAATACCCCAAATAGAATTTGACATATTTTTTTGGAAAATACACATCATTTTATCAACATAAAAGTTTTAAAAAATAGTTTTATTAGTTTTAAAAAATTAAATAAATTAATATTTTTTAATAAAATATTACATTTGAATTGTATAAAGGTATTATATAAAATTACGTATTTTATTATAAATATGATTTCATTATATAGGACTATTAATCATGATATTTAGATATTATCATTATTAATCATATTTTTATGATTAATTTCAAGGTTATCATAGTCATGTTTAAATAATTATATTAATATTATATCATAGTCTTATTCAAACACCGTGTTGAATGTCAAACAAGCTATCCCGGTGCACCGTGTAACACAAGATTAAGTTGGAATTGTGTGTAATGAATGATATCAATGAAATTTTATTTTCTAAAAAATAATATTGTATAAAAACTGGTGGGGTTACAAAACTAGAATGAATATGTTATCCCCATATAAAATTCCATCGATTTCCTTCAAATATTAGAATAACACTTTATCTACTCTAGTATGATTTAATAATATCCTAAATAATTATTATATTGATTTGTTGTCTCCTTTGTAATATCTTTTCCAACTAAGAACCATTCTTCAACTTCTTCCCAAATTGTTGGAGTATGACACCTTTTCACATACAATGCTTCATTTAGTGCCTTGGGGATGCTAAAGGAAAGATATTATTATATAAAAATTTCACAAAGGGTTGGTACTATCCCCATATACAATGAATTTTAGGAGAACATAATCTTAACATGTCTTCTAATGTCTGGATATACATCTCAGACTTCTCACCAATCTTTTTATTATATGTCATATTTAAATGTATCTCAATATGGAAATCCTTTTGGATACACATCCATATTTTTTATGTTAACCAAGGTTTGTGATTAGAATCAATTGATAGAGTCTCCTGTTGAAGACATCTGATTTCATTTATGTAGATCTAGGACGGACCTCAATGTATAAATCTTCTCTTATCCCTATTAAATGATAATACCAAGTAAGATGATAAATGATGAATAATATGTCATTTTTATTCCTGGAATTATTTGGAATTCTATTTTCAACGTTCATTATCACTGTTTCTGATATCCATGTAGATCATATAAAGAGGTTGGATAACTACCTTAGGATGTTGTATTTCATACTTTACAATCATGAATCTAAAATCCCAAACACAGATTATATAATATCCCACTTCATACCTTCCCACATAAAATATTCTATTCAATAAATATACATACTTGTTCTACTATGATGTGATGAAAACATGGAGCTATGTGTTTCATCTACATGTTACCTTTTCAACTCTGATACAAATTGAATACAAAACCACTACCCAAACATCAAGATGAAAACTAAAAAATTATGTCTTTCAATATTGGATCATTTAAAACATCAATATTACATTTTACGTTCTGATCACCCAACATGGAAATTTCTATCAATTTTAATAATGATGGGTTTGAAATAGAATGATAATGGAATGATGCATCCCCAATCCAATAAATCACTATATACATCATTACTAAATATCTATTTAAGGGTCCATGTTACTCATCATCATGGTCAAAATTACATTGTCTCTTCTACTAAATGCATCATCCACCTTCTTCTCCTCCCATAGTGGTAGTGCATCCAGTAATTATAGTCCATGAGAAATTCCAACAATATTCTTTGGAAAATGTATAGCTACTTCTAAGAGAATACATACTCGAAATTTATTTTTTCTGATAAATATAAAATATATTTCTATAATTTTTTTAATTATTTTTTAAGATAATATTAAGACTTTCAACTCAATTCCATGAGTTTGATAGTTCTGTATAAGGATTTTCATTTCCTTTGTGTTATAGGTAATGACCTTATCATTCTATATAAGTACATGACTAAGTCATTTATTTGATGAATCACTATATATTGAAAATATTTCATTACCTATTTCTACACTGAATATTGGTTCATTAATTAGCCTATAATTCTCATAGTAAATACATTTCTCACATTCCTTTGATCATATAAATTTATCCCATTTTTGAAGTTTACCTAGTTAACAGCTTTCCAATTAGGTGAAATATTAATAAAACCGATAGCAACCTTCTAATCCATCAAATATGTTGGTTGTGGTTAGTTTAATGATTGTATGTGTTTCTTTGAAAAACAGAATATTTTAATGGTCAATATGTATTATATACTTACATTGAAAATGGACAAATATAAAGCATCCATGAGCCAAGATTTACCCTTACTGCACATCCAAAAATATTACGTATTTTGAGGGTCTCTAGAAGTATTTGAAGATGTCCCTCAACCTGTTCATAGATCTTAGATTATACCAATATCTCATCAATAAATATCACCAAAAAGCTAAAATGAAACGCATAGGACACTCTCTTTATCATAACTATAAATATTTAAGGTGCATTTGTCTATTGAAATCTCATTTATGTAAACATATAATGTCCATAAATAGTTTTAATTCAATTCATTAGATTATCATCAATGTTCACCCTTAAAATATGAAAAAAATTGAATATAAAAAATTGAAGATTATTTTTTCCCTTGAACCTGATGAAAATAATTCATTAATTATTATTAAAGGATTATTGTTCAATATAGTAATGTATTTCAACTCTCTATAATCATTACACGATCACATAGACCAATCCAAAATTTTCACAAAAATAAAATAGGGGCTCCCAACAATGAATTAATAAGATTTATAATCCATTTATCACAATATTCATGTGGTAATTTCAGAGACACAACCCACTACATAGCTTCCATTTTATATGGGGTTATATATATATATATATATATATGAATTTAATCATGAATGAGTTTGAATGAAAACTCAACTACATGCTCTAGTGGGTGAATAATAAATTATTCTGGGAAAAAATAAATGAAATATTTTATCTTGGTTACATATTCTTTTCTAATGATACCTTCCTCATACATATATAACTCATTATCGTCCTATTTTACCATAATTTATTTTAGTATATTTTGTTGTTGTTTATCCAAACAAGATTAACATGATAATGCGTCCCATATGAAGATAAGATATTCCTCATCGCCTTAGTAAATCATATTATATTTACATTAAAAAAATCATTATACATTGACTATAAATCCATTGTGATGATCATATAATATTCAAATTTACGTATAATAATCATGTTGGAATATATGTTATACCTATGAATCATTATTTTAACAGCTTGAAATATCATTTCATCTATTATATTACCCTAGGATTATTGTTTTATAACTCCCTTAATATGTGGATCATAAAATATATAATATTTTTAGAAAACAAGGAATTTATAAAAGAGTGTGATGATACATAATAAAATATCTATGTTTTATGCAATAATCAATGTACCTGAAATCACATCATTAGGATCATCAACATCATCTGTGGAAATCACAAAATCTTTTCCATGAAATCATATCATTTAATGAGGTAAATTAACATGTTTTTTGATGAAACTAATTACATAATGTCCATTTAATCTAAATTTATGTTATTGAATATAAATAGATTGACATTTCCCATGACTTTTTTTACATGATTGAATTTTACTCTATACATAAAACTAACTCATGTTCCTTTTCTATACGCATCATGGTGATTCTTCATATAGTTGTTTTAGGTATTATATTATATCATTCCTTTGTTTTCATTAACTCATTTTTCTTCCCATTATACCCCACTATAAATTTCTTCTCCTTATTTCGGATGAATACATATGTCATGGAGATCTAATTCTATTATTTTATAACCCCATAGGATGTATGGTCATATAGTGAAATGGAATAAGAGACCATAAAAAATCGAATTCATGGATTCAACTAATAAAATAAATGATCTATATTACTTTCTTGTATATATACATAGTCTTCAACATTCCTAAATAACCTTGTAAAGTAATCAATATACTCACTAGTATTTTTATCTTCCTTTTATCAATGAATGAGCATCATCCTTTGCATTTATACTCTTTTCTCAATAGATAAATATTTTTCATATAATAACTTGTTGATGGTTCCCAATTACACAATCATGACTTCATAATCCCCTTTAGTGATTTAAATTTGTAACCACGATTTCTATACATCTCCCTTTAGATTATATTCTAACATGAGAAATTTTCATATTTTATTACATCCCAATGTGAGAATAATATTCTCTCGGTACCTGATCCATTTTTTCATCTACATATGTATAAATTGTTAAAATGAATTTTTTAGTTTTTTTTTCAAGAATTACTCCAAAATTGTGACACCATGTTAATAATAATCAGGCTACTCTGGGTGGGGAGGGATTATTTTTCCTAACCTGGTTCAACTGCACCAATATAGTTATGATCAGATTTCCATATACATTAGTATCATTAACTTGTTTAGGGGGAATATACCAATGTTTTAATAATATTTTTTATATTCTTTTCATTCCCCTCATTAGTCTCCACCATTGTACAATGGTTTACACATTATCATCTCAAGATAATGACCTATAAAATGAAATTCCTACTATTATTTAGGAGTGTTCCCTACATATCATTAGGGGTTTTCATATTAATTATTATAAATTAGTTTTTTATCAAAATTTAGTCCCCATGGTTGCTACTGAACATGCACATAGAATATATATAATATCATAGAATCTCAATAACCCATATCTGATTGTTATATTAATTTAATGGTGAAAAAATAAAATACTTCCCAAAGGATCCAATAGTTTAGTACTTTTAGAAGACTAGATACATATATAAATTTCATATAAAAATATAAGATACAACATGAATATATTTTGATAGCATTATTATACATATCATCATATCTTGATGAATTGGACATAATCCTTACATAGGATTCCTAGGGAACGGAAAAAAATTAGGTTAAGTTAAGATGCTCTATAAGGATTTCCACGTAGAAAAATCCATATGAACACAAACATGTCTTAAATTATGTGGATGGGAGGAGTAGAATACATGAATCAATGAAAAAATAAAATAGTATGCATTATATATCCTTTATAATAAATTTATAAATGGATATCAATAGTCATTGATCCCATACAGATCGAATGAATAATCTTGGATATAAAAAGATATTTTTAATGCCTTATGCCAAGAAACATTCCTGTTATGGGATGAGATACAAACTAAAAAAAATATTGTTTTCTCACAATATATATGTCTATCCATCTAGGGGATATATAATTTTAGAAACCACAAATCACCCGATTATGTCAATTACATTCCACATAAGAGCCAACAAGGCATTTCAATCCTTTCCCTAATATATTTTTTGAATAAATCATTATTATCCATCTTATGAGAAATAAATACATCAAATACTTCCACATTAAATAGAATAATTTTTATGTTTAATATAAAAATACCATAATCCAATTCGAATCTATGGGGGTATCATCAATGTTACAAGAGGTTCTCCTATCAATGAAATATAGTGTTGAAGAAATGTTTAATGTCTTTTGTTATCCATTAAATATAGTTAATTGACACCAAGAATTTAATTATAACAAGACCAAAAATATTATAAAATAACATTCAACATATTTTAAAAATATAATGTTAATATAAAATGTAATATCCTTATAGAGTGTCAATAAAGTTGTGCAGTCTTAGTGTTGTTCATCATGCATCTGAGTGATTATTGAATAAACGATCAACACAATCATATTTGGGTGATTACCCCAATTTGTATCATTAACTTATCCACATGCACTAACTGGTATCCATATAGGGATGTATTTTATAAGAATATACACATAATTTTTCAGGAATAAAACATGTGATCAATTTTACACTATAGATAATATTGAGTTTTTCAATTTTATTCTTAATTCATGAATCAAAATAATATGAAGGTGGGATAAAAAAATAGACATGTAAATCCCTTATGTTACATGATTTATATATTAAGATGTCATCCATATCATATTATTGAACAAAAAAAATGTACAAATAATATAATTTGATTCCAAAATAATGAAAATTTAGGCCGTAACCCCCACTTATTAACTGGTAGAAATTAAATCATATGTTCATGAAATATTGGGCTTAATATTTATCTTAGAATAATTATAATAATAATATTTGTTAATATAATAGCCAAATATTTTTTTTGATGACACCACATAAAAAAAATTTCTGAATAATTTAATGCATGTGTTGTAGAGTGGAATTTGGGATAGAAAAACCCAAACCTATTGTCCAAGATTACACAAAGTCACATTAAACTCTTATATCCCAAACATATAATTTGTACACATTAATTTAGAACCCTACACTTATAAATGTTCAGTTATACTATTAATAAATTGTCTTGATCCCAACCACAGTAACCAGGAGTTGGTGCCTAGGTTTTTACATTAGCATAAGATAATAGCAATGACATATTGTAGGGAAAAATAGTATAGTATCTTGATACACTAGATATACACTTGATTAGTATATTAAATTGAAAAAAATGAAAATTTTATTTTCATTGGAAGATCATTATCTACCATAGGATTTCCATGAATCATAGTCATGGTAAAATTATTTTATTATTTGGGAAGGAAATAGTATATGGGTGAGCTCAAATGCTCAGTGAGGGTTATGTACAGTCGATGGTATCATGATTAATTAAGTATAACCAACATGGAAAGGTAAATATTTAAATAAATAAATTTAAATATCATTAATATCCTGATAAATAATAAATAATCACAATATAATGTTAAATAACATAACAATAATGTTAGTTAAATATCATAGCTAACATGAATTGATGATACATAATCAATAAAGGAAGGTAAATAATTAAAAAACCATATCTTTTGATCTATAAATGATCATTAAATGCTTCCATAGATAGTATCATTATGAAAATATAATGGATGAGAATAATTACATATTTATTAATGGAGGAATGATAAATTATTAGATTTAATTTTTTCTAGAACATGAAACATTTATAGTTTGTACCATTTACAAGATAGTTTAAGATAATGGTTGAACCTTTTTAATGCTAGCTTAGTGATTCACCCCACGATAATAAAAATTCATCGATGGGATATCAATAATCTCAACCCAACAATATATTCATGTCCCATGAATTCCTTATATTTTAAATAATTTATTACATTATGAATGAATAAGCCTTATCATCAAATAATTTTATTGACTAAATGATATCTATTTATCAACATATCCACAATTAATCAAATAATAGGGAAATTAAAAACTATATATAAAAATAGAATACCATTTTTGATGTAACTATATACATCATAAAAAAATATTTTTATTAAATATCAATATATTTTACCATAAAAATTTGATCATATGAATATAATTATTTCAAGATAATGTTAACAATGACCAAGTAAAGTGAGGTTGTACAACATTTTTTACCACTTTGGTAGCATTTAAATTGATATCCCATAAAGAATTAATTTGAAATGAAACATTAATAAAAATGAATAAATAGTTATGTTGGTTAATAAATATATTGGGAAATTTATACTCCATATAAAACCAAATAGCTTCATGTTAAAAAATATTTTTTAATGAAATTGAAATTGAGACAAAATCCCTTACCAATTGATAATTTTCATGTCAAATCACCTTTGTTGAAATAATTAAATGTTAAACATGAAATATCATGAATTAATACTAACTCATGATATTACATGTAGAATGGGTATTGTGTACAACATATTACTTAAATTTGGTGGACAATAATAAAATAACCCTAAATGAATAGAAATTGGGATACATTCCTTTTTAATGATCGAAATGTCAAAATAATAATTTACTAATGAATTGTTTATCTTTATAAAATTTAAATCAAAATATTAAAATTTTAAATGAATCATATTATAATAATAAGACATTATAAACATAATATAAGAATATAAAAGGTAAATGAATAAGAAATATAACCCAATGAAATGAAATTATTTTATAAAATTCATTACCACTTGGTTACACTGATGAAAAATACCATTTTATGAAATAAATAATATTAAAATATAAAATTTCATGAATTATTAACTATTAATGAAATTACATGTCAAAATGGTTGTATATTCCACATATGAAGGAAATTAGGTGAATAACATTATATAATGTCTATATAAAGTAAAATTGTGGTAAAATCCCTTACCTTTAGCATAACACGTCAAAAATGTAGATTATCTTAATTAATAATTAAATTATTTTATTTATTTACTATTCTAATAAACTTATTCTATTTTATTATTCCTTTTTTCACTTATTTTTTATGTTTTTTACTATTACTAAACCAATAATTTTTGTCTAGGGTGATTCGATGATATTTTACTTATGTATCAAAAATGGCTTTTATAAGTTAATTATAATGCCTCGTCCTTAAAAATTACATTATATTGAATTAAATGAATAATTCCCATTAAGGATCTTTTTAGGTTTATATTTTTAGACAATTAGATCATATATATTACATCTCAAAAGATTACATAGTAGACACTTCTACAGAGTTTCCTTTTTTTACAAAACATGAACTCAAGAAAAATAGTCATGTCTAGTTCTATGTTAAAGAAAACATGTCTTTTTCTTGATCCCATCCTTGACCCTATTCCACAATATTTCCTATGAAAAACATTTCAAAAAAATGGGGGATCAGCTTAAAAAGCTCAGTAAGGGATACACAAACATAGAAAACTATTAGTTTTTCAAAACAACAAGTAAACCATGAATACTTTATCAATGTAACACTTTTCACCTTTAAGAATTAGTGAATACTCTTCACTGAATAAAAGATCATTACATTCCCTTTTGTAACAAAAATATTACCATAAAACCCATATAAAGAACACATAACATATAAAGGTAATTTGGGACATAAACATACTTAAATGGAATAATCATACGGTTGAATTCCACATATATCACTAAATGGAATAGCCATACGACTGACTTCCATACCCAATGCATTAGATGTTATAATGTAACCACCTGTACTGGTATTCATGGCACCACACATCATATGGTTTATCACATAACCACCCATCAAATGTCAAAGTACCATTACAAAATCATAATACATAAAACAAATATAATCTAAAGAAAACATTTCCACATTTCAATAACAATATATCACTTAAATATATTGACATAAAAAATCCATTATCAAAACCATTTTCAAAACCTTTTAAAACATTCAATAAAGAGATTTTTGAATCGAAGTGTCCCATACCACTTTGAAGCTTTAAACATTTTCAACCATTAATATCCATATAAATAAATCCCTAAAACCATTTTGAAAACATGAATATTAATGTGAAATATTTATAATAATAAATCATTATAGCATTTAAAATGATAGTTTAGTTAAAGAGTTTTTTAACAAAATGAGAGACACTTGAATACAAATAATTGAGGAATAACACTTAATCAGAACTTTATAATATCATGAGAAGAAATGGATTAATGATATAATATGTCAATGGACAATATATACACCATATAAGAGTGAATTGGTGCATAAAAACAATGAAGTCGCAATAGAAATGTAAAATGAGATTAAATCCCTTATGAAGAATGTAAGATTAAATTAAGAATAAATAAATCTCATAATTATGTGTGAAAAATATAAATACACCAAATATAAGTGAATATTATGTGTAAAACAATCAGAGGTCATTCACACATATTAATAGGCTGACATATTCAATAACTACAAGTTGAACCCAAAGAACTTGAAATTGGGTTAATAAGTTCCCTTGTAAAATTTTGAGAGCCTAACATCGTCACTTTAAAATTCAAAAAATGAGTTGATGAGAAAAAAATGTTATCTCATCACTTGGAAATCAATTTTAAATAAATAAGGATATATATGAACATATCCCTACTTAAGAAGATGTAAATTAAAAGACATAACAAAAGAAGTCTTTTAAAAATAGGAGGGTGAATGTTTCCCTTACCGATTTGGGTAACTTTTGAAATGTACACCCAATGAAAGAAGGACTATAAAAAATTTATGTAAATAATCATAAACGAAATTATATTACACAAATAGTAGAATAATGGGATTTACATACCCCACTCAATGGAAATGGTGTCAAATTTATCATATATCTCACAGAAATAAAAGGAAGATGAAAAATCCCTTATGAAAACTCGACAGCCTAACGTCGTCACATAAAACATCATAAAATTGATTTATGAGATCAAATAGGGTCTATCATAATATGAACATTACAGAATGTGGAATGTAAAATAACATCCCCATACATAAGAATGATGAGCTTAAAATAAATGACATAAAATAGAGTACTTAAAAAAGAAAGATAGAGGTAGGATCCCTTACAAAAATCTGGTGGCCTAATGGTGCCACATAAAAATTCTTAAAATAAATTGATAAGAGAAAGAGGGGGTATCTCATCATACGAACATAAAAATGGTGGTAGGATTAATATATAATAACATCTCATACATAAGAACTTGGTGCTTAAAATAAATGACATTATGGAGAATACATGAATAGAAAGAGAGAGGTAGGATCCCTTACCTTAAGTCCGACTTGTCTTGTTAGTTTCATTATTTTCCTAAATAATAAACTTTGGTAAATTAATAATTTCTTTACTAAATCCTTTAATGTTTTTTATTCAATTCATATCACATATTATAATATTATAATAATTTGTTAGTAATGTGATTTCATATCAGACGTTTTTGTCGATGTTCGATACATGAGAAAAAATCAATCTTGTTGGAAAATAATTTTTCCATGTAGTTATAAGTACCTCATATCCAGAATATTATTAATGATTTCAATATAATATATATTCAGTATATATTCATTTTATACTATTCCATAATATTTGGAGATAAAAAGAAATGAGATGCACCGTTCATGGAGACAGTTGGTCGTACGTACGCATGAACGCTACTTTCAATTCTTTGCAACATTAATGGAATTAATACTAGATGAGAGAGATATATATATTATAATAACAGTATAGTATATATGTTATATAGGTCACATAAGTTAATTAATTTCATTCTTTATACATTCCATGTATTGCATGAATGAGTCACATCACTTGAGGGGGCGGTAGTCCACACTTCCTCAAATGAAATTATTGCATTTGCACAACATGAAAAGTGTAAAGGTATGTATTAAATATAAAATCCAGAAGGATATAGAGGAAATAAATATAATATATATAATAAATAAATATAGTTCCATAATAATGGCCACCATGAGAGGTGGCAGGATAAGATAGCACAATCGTCGTTTCATGAGGCAGTAATTCGTCATCCACAGAAACAATATGTTCTTTTACAATTGGATGAAGGTTTTTGTAAGTGTAGCTTGAATAATTCACAAAAAAATATTCTAGT
Source organism: Viscum album (assembly GCA_963277665.1). Lineage (NCBI taxonomy): Eukaryota > Viridiplantae > Streptophyta > Magnoliopsida > Santalales > Viscaceae > Viscum > Viscum album. The sequence continues at coordinate 415,499,023 of OY728132.1, forward strand.
ATATTTAAGATACTGGTTTTGTTACAAAAAAAATGTTATAAAAAGAGTTTAGGTGGTTGGAGGAGCAAAATAAAACAAAAGAACACAAGTGAGGACATTACATTTAAATCGGAAAAGTCTTTTTTATTTGAGATCAAAGGCTTCCTTGGAAAGACTTATTCTCCAGAGTGAGGCTTCTAGGAGTAAGAGAGGTATGTGGAGAGATAATATGAGTAGAGGTTGGACGATCCAAGGGCTTACGAGGTGTGGGTAACGAGGTAGAGATGGGGGCCTTTTATAAGAGGGAGGAGGGGCACTCTTGGAATGTCTTGAAAAGTTAATTTATTATAAAATGATTTTCTGATATCAAAGGTCCCACAATTCTGTATTTCAAGGATAAGGTGATAAGGGTTAAAAATCCACCCATCCAATTGTTTTTTGACAATTTTATGTCTTTTATTTTACCTTATCTTCTCATTTTAATTAAATCGTTAATTAATGAGGTAATCACTACATCATTATGGTGTCATAAGTAAATTTATTTATTTAATTTCTAAAAATTATAAAAAAATATATCATGATGTATTAAATTTTTTAATCTTTATAATGAATATTTTTAGTAAAAAATATGACTTGTATAACCCCATGTATAAAATATTTTAGTAAAACAATACATGTTTGTGGCATTTTTATTTAATCTTTAAATAAAAAGTTATTATTGTCATTTACCCACCAAAGTTACTCCATGGGGTCCCCAAGTTGACCCATGGATTTTTATTGTTTTCCATGACTCATCCAATAATGGTAAGACATGTTTCATGGTTATTTCATATTATTATAACATTATCTTTACCTTAAATTACACTAATTAGCTTTAATCGCGATTAATAAAACATAAAAGTTACTATTCACCAAAAAATTATTTTAATCCCATTGAACCAAATTTTACATCCTAATGACGACCATGTAAGTAGGATTTTTGAAATTCAAATCACAGAAGTGGTAAAGATTAATTTAAACGAAAAATCAGTTTCTTTAACTACAACTTAGAGGTATCACTATTCATCAAAATTGATGTTTTTAGAAAAATACAAAAAATTACCCCTAAGCTATATTAGATATTATGAATTAAAAAATAAAGACTATTTTAAAAAATTCAAAAAATATAAGTTGCATCAATTAATTTAATAATTAATTCCCACTGTCAAAACAAATATCGTGTTTTTAGAAAACAATATCTATTAAAATATTGACACTATTTTAAGTTCAATTTCAATGTGAAATTTATTTCAATGACCAACAATGGATTAAATGGTAAAAATATATTATAATTTCACTTTAAATCCAATTCAAAAGATATTCTAATAATATAAATAAATTAGATTAAAAAGAGATTTTGAATTAAAATACAACATTTTTCACGTATTCATTACAAATGAACATTAATGAAAAAAATAACAAAAACATAAACAAAGTAAATTTTGATGTCCCGATTCATAAGAAGGATTTTATTTGGTCCAATATAAAATATGAAATTTTCACAATGTGGATTTTCAAAATGGATCACCATCAAAAGGCGGTTAATCGACCTTTTAAAGCATATTGGAATATTTACGCTTAAAATTGGATTCATTCGCATTTTACAACTCTATCATTTATTGGATAAAAGTTAAAATATTTGACAAACATATATAATCATTTTTCATTTAGTTATTTTCATTCCCACCATTACAACAGTTAGGAGTTAACTACCATTTAAAATAATATTATTTTATTATTAGAGTGAAACGTATGATTTCCATGAAACTCGTTGTTTCGTATTTGGTATGCCTTCGAGCATAGCATTCCATTTAAATTAATATTGACATTTTTTCACAAAAAAGGATAAATATAAAAAATTAATATTCTTTATTTACCTGGGATGTTACATCGTTCCCCCTTTTTGGGAATTTCATCCTGGCAATTTTAAAATGGGTCTTGGAAAATTCATTGAATGCCCCACGTTGGAAAATGAGTAAATTAAATAGTCACTTTAAAAGAATGAAAGGGAAGTACGAAGGTCACCCAGGTTAACCCATAATAGGATTCCATGTAGGAAAACATGGACATGGAAGTGAAAACAATGGGTCATGTTCTGATGGAGAGTGATAGAATACATGATTAGGATAAAGTTAACCTCTAGAAAATCACAAAGTTGGGATGGGTTAAACGGTATTTGATTCCCCTGTAGGAAAATTTAACAGTCAAAATTATTGTTTTTAAGTTACTTTTAATTGAGAAATTAATTAATGAGAATAACTAAATCACATGGAAACATACTTTCTCGTCGTTAAGACATTCATCTCTTACTAGATTTCTTACACAAACTAATTTTTTTCCCTATAAAAGACAAGTATTTAGGATGACATATTCACATTAAGAGAGCTATAACAAACTTCTAGAGTGTCACAAAATCCACAAAAGAGAACTATATATTTTCCATGACTTTAGACCTTAACCAAAACCAATATTGTTAGAACAAGATCCACAAAAGGATAATCCTTTATAAAAATAAAATCAATTCTTAATCTCTAAAAATTTTCAAACAATACCAAAAGTTAAACAAAGACCATTCAATAAACATATATCCATAAAATTCTTCAAAGTAATCAAAACTGAGATTGAAACCAAATCTCGGAAGGATTTAATCACATAGTCTTCCATGATAAACCTTAACATTTATCTCCAATCATCAGTTACTCTTAAAGTCTCATACTAAAAAGTAATTAACCTAATCACATATCCTCCATGATAGGTTAATAATTTTCATAGATAACCCAAAATAAACTTATTCTAGATTCATAAGATCATCTAACTAAAAATAATTTGTCATACTAACCAGGGAATTCACGTAGTCCAGTGGTATGCAATAAATACCAGTTGCACTTTGGTTGTGTGTTCGATTCTTATAGATTTGTCCGACACGATGGGTTGTCACATGGTATGTGTGTTGTTCTATTTCCAATACTATATAATTCTCAAGACATTCCCCAAAAATAGTTAAAATCATCAAAAATAACCATAAAATAATTTCACCTCAATTTTATATCATGCCTTTCATTTTCCATCATAATATACAGTAACCCATAATTACCTCAAAATTAAGGATCATATAAACCAAAATGGTTCTATATAACTATGTCCACAAAAGAATAGATAAATATTCCTTTAATAAAATTTTCATATATCAAACATCTGGGTTACACATACTATAAAAAGTCTTCTAATGTAAACCCATCATCAAAAGAGACTAAATACTTTTAAGATTTTCACCATCCTACAATCTACCACAACTCATGAATACCTTATATGTTGACTTCTTACTCATTCAACATTCTTCATGATCCATTAACTATTCCTTTCCATATTATTCTCAAATACTTATTTCCTACAAAAAAAATAATGAATCATATCCTATGATTCCAAAATAGGAAAACATATGTTATGAAATAATCCAAACCTTTGATTGGTCATTGTCAGTTTCTTCATCCTCAATCGGAATGGAATTAGGTATTGGTAAAACAATATTTGTACGATATTGGTGATCCCATTCCCGAAACATCTTTACAGGACATGTGTTTGCATAATGACCATGAACAACACATTTAAAACATTCAATTGGTCCCTCAGAAAGAACATCATTCCCTTTACTTGAGTCAACTGGATGATTCCTTTTTCCATGGAAGGTTCCTTCTTTATAACCTTTATTTCTACATATATAGCATCTTTCCATCCCTTTGAAACATTTTCCTAGGTGTTTCTTTCCACATCATTGACACATAGGTTTTTGAACACACTTACATGTATGATTATTACCTGAACATCCGTAGGGATTTTTTCTCGCATATATGATGCCTTATAAAAATAACCAAGTTTTAGGTGGTCAATCATGACTCCGGATAGTTGGTTGAGGATAAACACAAGATTTATCATTGTAGCTCCCATATCATTCAGTTTCTCACTCAGAGAACTGTAACAGTTTCCTTCACATCCACTATTAATTTGGTTCCTGCTAGTTCTATGCATTTACTAAAACCAAAAAGGTCAGTGTGATTATATCAGTAAAATCATCATATAATAATTAGGAAGATAAACACTAAGATATAGTTATCCAAGTTATATCAAACTCATTATATCTTTCAAAATAATGACTCCATCTAGTATACTACACATTGTGGTTATACACAACATGTCACTTATTCTTAAACAACACTCTAACCTCTAGAGTTATCTAAACTGACCTTTGATACCATCTATAAGGCCTCTGCCTTAAAAATTACATAATATTGAATTTGTTTAATAATTCCTATTTATGATCTTTTCAGGTTTAGTGTTTTAGAGAATTAGACCATAACTATTACATCTATAATGATTACACAATAAGTTTCTTTTTTTACAAAACATGAAGTCTTAAAAAAAGAGTCATGTCTATTTCCATGTTTAAGATAGCATGACTTTTCCTTGATCCCATCCTTGACTCTATTCCACATTATGTCATATGAAAAACATTTCAAAAAAACATGGTATGAGCATAAAAAGCTCAAAATTGTATACACAAAGAATGAAAACTATTATTTTTCCAAAACTACAAGAAAATCATGAATAATTTATCAAAGTAACACTTTTCACCTTTAAGAAGTAGTAAATACTCTTCACTGAATAAAAGATCATTACATACCCTTTTGTAACCAAAAGATTACAATAAACCCATATAATGAAAACATAACATATAAAGAAAACCTGGGACATAAACATACTTAAATAAAATAACCATACGGTCGACTTCCACACATATCACTAAATGGAATAGACATAGGGCTGACTTCCATACCCAATGCATTGAAGGTTATAACGTAACAACCCATCCTGGTATTCATGGCAGCACCCGTCATATGGTTTTTCACGTAACCTCCCATCAAATGTCCAGGTACCATTACAAAATCATAATACATAAAACAAATATAATGTAAAGATATCATTTCCACATTTCAATCACAATATATAACTTAAATATATTGAGATAACAAATCCATTATCAAAACCATTTTCAAAACAGTTTAAAACATTTAATAAAGTGAGTTTTGAATCAATGTTTCCCATACCACATTGAAGCAGTACACATTTTCAACCATTAATGTCCATATAAATTAATCCTTAAAACCATTTTGAAAACATGGATATTAATGTGAAATAATTATAATAATAAATCATTAAAGCATTTAAGATGATATTTTAGTTAAAGAGTTTTTTAACAAAATGAGAGACACTTGAATACAAGTTATTGAGGAATAAAATTTAAGGAGAACATTATAAAATCCTGAGAATAAAGTTTTTCATGATATAATATGTCAATGGACAATATATATACTATATAAGTGTGAATTGGTGCATAAAAACAATGTAGTCTCAATAGAAATGTAAAATGACATTAAATCCCTTATAAAGAAGGTATCATTAAAATAAGGATAAATCAATCTCATAATTATGTGTGACAAATATAAATACACAGAATATAAGTGGATATTAGGTGTAAAAAAATAATCGGTCATTCACATATATTCATATGATGACATATTCAATAACTACAAGTTTAACCCAAAGAATTAAAAATTGGGTTAAAAAGTTCCCTTGTAAAATTTTGACAGCTAAACAACGTCACATTAAAATTCAGAAAATGAGTTGATGAGGAAAAAAGGGTATATCATCACTTGGAAATAAATTTTACATCAATATTGATATATATAAACATATACTTACATAATAAGATGTAAATTAAAAGACATAACAAAAGAAGTCTTTTAAAAAGAGGAGGGTGAAAGGTTCCCTTACCGATTTGGTTAACTTTTGAAATGTACACCCCGTGAAAGAAGGACTATAAAAAATTGATGTAAATACTCATAAAAAAGTATATTACACAAAAATTAGAATAATGGAAAGTACATACACCACTCAATGTAAATGGTGGAAAATTTATCATAAATCTCACAGGAATAAAAGTGAGATGAAAAATTCCTTATTAAAACTCGGCAGCCTATCAGCGTCGCTTAAACATCAAAAAATGGATTTATGAGATGAAATAGGGTCTCTCATAATATAAAAATAAAAATTATATAACATGGAATATAAAATAACATCCCCAAACATATTAAATATAAGCGTAAAAGAAATGACATAAAAGAGAGTACTTAAAAAAGAATGATAGAGGTATGATCCCTTACAAAAATCGGGCATCCTATTGGCGCCACTTAAAAATTCTTAAAATAAATTGATGAGAGAATGAGGGGGTATCTTATCATTTGAACATAAAACAAATAGTAGTATGAATATAGAAAACTATCCCCAATATAATAACTTGGACCTTAAAATAAATGACATAATGGAGAATACATGAAAAGAAAGAGAGAGGTAAGATCCCTTACCTTAAGTCTGACTTGTCTTGTCCATTTATTTATATTCCTGAATAATAAACATTGGGTAATTAATAATTTCTTAAGTAAATCCTTTAAGGTTTATTATGAAATTCATATCACATATTATAATGTTATAATAATTGGTTTATATTGTGAGTTCAAATCAGACGTGTTTGTCGATGTTCGGTACATGAGTAAAAATCGAACTTGTTGGAAAATAATTTCCCATGTAGTTACAAGTACATAATATATAGAATAGTATTAATGATTTAAATATAATATATATCCAGTATATATTCATTTTATACTATTCCATAACATTTTTAAATAAAAATAAATGAAATTTATTGTTTATTGAGACGGTAGGTCGTACGTACACATGAACGCTACTTTCATTTCTTTGGCACATTGATTGTATTAAAACTAGATGAGAGAGAAATATATATTATAATATAATTATAATATATATGTGAAATATGTGAAATATGTTAATCAATTACATTATTTATACATTCCATGTATTGCATGAACAAGTCACATCAGTTGATAGGGAGATAGTCCACACTTCCTCCAATGAAATTATCACATTTGCAAAACATGAAAAGCATAAAGGTATGTATTAAATATAAAATACAGAAGAATTAATTGGAAATAAATATAATATATAAAATACATAAATATAGTTCCATCATAATGGCCACCATGAAAGGTGGTAGGAGATGATAGAACAATCATTGTTTTGTGAGGCAGAAATTCATCATCCATGGAAACAGTATGTTCTTTAACCATTAGGCGAAGGTGTGTGTAAGTGTAGATAAAATCCTTCACATATCAGCATCCTAATATATTTAATATACTGGTTTTGTTACAAAATTAATGTATAAAAATAGATTAGGGGTTTGGAGAAGGAAAATAAAATAAAAGAACACAAGTGAAGACATTACCTTTAAATCGGATAACTCTTTTTGATTTGAGCTCAAAGGCTTCCTTGGAAATACTTCTTCCAAAAGTGAGGAATATATGAGTAAGAGAGTTATTTGGAGAGACAATTTGAGCAGAGGTTGGATGATCCAAGGGCTTGAGTGGTGTGGGTAAAGAGGTAGAGGTGGGGGCCTTTTATAAGAGGGAGGAGGGGAACTCTTGGAAAGTCTTGAAAAGATACTTTATTATAAAATGATTTTCAGATATCAAAGGTCCTACAATTATAGATTTCAAGTATAAGATGAAAATGGTTCGAAATAAACCCATAAAATAGGTTTTTGACAAGTTTATGTCTTAGATTTTACCTTATCTTCTCATTTTATTTAAATCGATCATTAATGCGGTAATCACTACATCATTATGCTGTCATAAATTAATTAATTTATATAATATCTAAAAATTATAAAAAATTATCATGATGTAGGAAATCTTTTTTGTCTTTTTAATGAATATTTATAGTAAAAAATATGACTTGTATAACCCCATGTAAAAATTGTATTAGTAAAACAATACATGTTTGTGACATTTTTATTTTAAGTTTAAATAAAAAGTTATTAATGCAATTTTCCTACCAAAGTGGCTCCATGGGGTCCCCATGTTTACCCATGGATTGTATTGATCGACCATGACTCATAAAATAAGGTTAGGACATGTTTCAAGGACATTTCATATTATTATAACATTATCTTTACATTAAATTACACTAATTAGCTTTAATCACGATTAATAAAACATCAAAGTTACTATTTACGAAAAAAATATTTTTAAACCCATTGAACCAAATTTTACATCCTATTGAAAACAATGTATGTTGGATTTTTGAAATTCAAATCCCATAGGTGGTAAGGTTTCATTTAAACAAAAAATCAGTTTTTTTAACTACAACTTAGTGGTTTTACAATTGATCAAAAATTGAAGTTTTTCAGAAAAATACCAAAAATTCACCTTAAGATATATTTGATATTCCGAATTCAAAAATAATGTCTACTTTACAAAATTAAAAACATATATGTTGAATTAATTAATTTAATAATTAATTCCCGCTGTCAAAACAAATATCATGTTTTCAAGAAACTATATCTATTAAAAGATTGACACAAATTTATGTCCAATTTCAATGTGAAATTAATTTCAGTGACCACCGTTGGATTAAATGGTAAAAATATATTCTAATGGAACTTTAAATACAATTCATAAGATGATATAATCATATAAATAAATTATATTAAAAATATTTTTTGAATTAAAATACAAAATTTTTCACTTATTCATTAAAAATGAACTTTATCAAAAAAATAACAAACGTATACACAATGTAAATTTTGAATTCCCGATTCTAAAAAAAGATTTTTTTGGTCCAATATTACAAAAGAATTTTTCAAAAGTGGATTTAAAAAGGGTTCTCCATCAAAAGGCAGTTAATCGACCTTTTAAAGAATATCAGAATATTTACGCGTAAAATTGGATTCATTCGCATTTTACACCTCTAACATTTATTAGATAAAAGTAAAAATATTTGACAAACATATATAATCATTTTGTAATTAGTTTTGTTCATTCGTTCCATTACTATGACTATGCGTTAAATACTATTTAAAATGATGTTATTTTATTATTAGAGTGCAACGTAATATTTCCAAGAAACTCGTTGTTGCGTATTGGGTACGCCATAGATCATAGAATTCCCTTTAAATTAATATTAACAGTTTATTCACAAAAAATGATAAATACAATAAAGTAATATTTTTTATTTACCTCGGATGTTACATTAATAATTGGTCTAATACGTCATTAATTAAACATAAAAAAGAATAATAATTGTGAACTATTTATTATATTTATACAGAAATTATACTTTTAATATCAAATATTAATTTTGATTTCATAAATGATGCATATTATGATAATAGAGACAATTGGTCATACATATTCCTGAGTAACCTCTCTATTTTTCAACGATCAACATGAAAAGGGGGTAAGTTATATTTTATCAGTCTGGAAAGTTAATAATATCATAAATACCATATTAGTTCCCAAAAATATTGTTATATATATCATCAATGTGTTGTGGTCCTGAAAATAGTGTTGAATCTCTTCATGAAGATGGTAGTCCACACACACATGACCAACATTATCATCTTTTAGTGAGTGGAAAGGGAATTATTCAAAAAGAATATTATCTTTTTAGAATGATAAATATTCAATTAATATCACAATTATTTGATTTCAATCAAATACAATAATATATATTGTCTTTTATTACTTTTAATGTTATGCTTTAGTGAGAAATGAATCACATCACCTTGTGTGGTTTTATTCTATCATACACCTGGGATACATTATCATATCCCATACAAAAAGAAAATCTAAAAAGGTATTTATAATATAATGACTCATGATGTGGGATAATTTTTTTAAATATTTTATAAATCCATTAAATCCATTATCAAACCCAACTGTGAATGTTACTCATGGATAACGTGTCTCGTATGTTCATGATGTATTAGTTCATCGTAGACACGAGTGATGTTAAATATTCCAGATCAAATGGAATAGGATAATGATATATGTTTTTAAAAAAACATAATAAAATATTATTATTTTTTAGAATATTTTTTATTTTATAAGAATAAATGAAGAATGTTTGAAGTATGTGGAAGGAAAAATAAAACCAAAATGCATTGTTAGGAATTTTATCACTTCCAAAACAACCAATTTAATAATTATACTTAAAGTATTATTGGAATGGATTTATTAATAAACCAAGACATATATTATAAGTGTATGTTGTTTTTAATTTATTTCTTCAGTTCTCGACTGATCCTAGACGATAATAATGTATAAATAATATATGCAAGGGGGTGGCATTTTATACGTAAGGTTAGTTGAACACATGTAATGTTTTAAAATAAAAATGTTTATGCACATTTTTCGCAAGAAAAAGGGTTAAGAAAGATAGTATCATATAGACATAGACACTATGATGTCTAAATATGGATATATAATTTATTTTATAAAATTTGTTTGGTAATTTTATCATTTATCTTTTAATATTGACACCCAGGTAAACCCATTTTTACCTTAACAATGGTAACTGATTTTGACTGTATTCACAATAAATTTTAATAAAAATTTAAGAATAACTTATTAGATAATATAAATTATTCCAAATAAAAAGAGAATATATTATTTCTAATTCAATAATACAATGTGGATGAATTCGATTTAAATTTTTTATCCACATACGGGATGCAAAAGTGGGTATTCAAAAAGAAAATTATCATAAGAATTTTAGGTTTTAATATAATATTTTAAAATGAAATTGTTAAAAATGTCCTAAATTGTATTATTATAATATAACAGAAGTAATTTTACTTTATTTAAAATTTAAAATATAATTTATCTTTTTATATAATTTATATCTAACAAATGTTTTTAGATAAATCATCAATATTTTTTAAGAATTCATCAGGAAATGAATCCATTCAGAAAAGTACCAAAATTTTATCCAAAGATAATTTTTATTGAATAATATAAAAAATGGAGTTAATTTTATAAACTAAATATTATAAAAGTGGTAAAAAATAATTTTAAATTATGTATGCATGGCACTACTAATCTGACTTTTTTAAAAAAGTAAATTTTTCCAGAATTTTTTTCTTTTGTTGATTATTTTATTATTATTAATAAATATATAAATATGATTTTCATAATTTAGATTATAATGTTCATAACATGTAATTAAATCTATGGTTTATAATGGTGTAGCATCCCTGAATTCTATCAATTGAAATTCCAATCTTAAAATTATGTCATTTAGTAGAATCACATGAAATCACTTTGAGAACACAATATAAAATTTATAAAGGAAGAATTAATTAATTAAATGTAATTTCTTGAAGTTATGGAACATATACAAAATGAATAGTAACTTGACCTTTGAAATAGTAAAATGACCCATTTGAATAGTAAAAATTGACAATTTAATAGTAACCTCATCAATAAAATTATAAAGGCAGTTTTTCTATCTTATATGTGACAATATGATATAATTATATCATAGTATATGTAAATATATATTTTATAAATTATTAGTTACTTGTTAGTATTTATGTAACTAATATTTTTTTATTACAATTATATGACTAATTTATTTATTTAAAACAATATTTATTTTAATAAAATGTATTCGTGAATTATTATTTTGATGTCTTAAGATTATAATATAATTTTATGATACCTTGGAAAACATATCAAAGTGATATAAAATCAGTAATAATATTAAAATTTTTATTTACCAATAAAATGATTATTATGATTAAAATATAAAATTTCATATTTATAAAAAAATTCATAAAATATAGTTCATGTTAAAATTATTTGTGTAAAAAAATGGTTATAATGAATTTTTGGTATTTCTCTCAAATACATTATATTTTGGTGAATAATGAAATGTGATAATTTTTAGTAAAGTAAATAAAAGATTTTTTTAGTAATGATTGAGTTATGGATGAAATAAGTGACCATTTATTCAAATTATAATTCCCTAATTATTTTAATTAGTATCAATAATAATCATTCTTTCTTTTCTTTAGAAATGTAATATGCTAATTAATTAAATAATGAGAAAACACCCTCTCATCCAATTTAAATACCACCCCTCACCAGGTCTTCTCCTCAAACCTCTCAAGTAATGATATTTATCCAAATTTATCCATAATATTTAAAAAATCCTCTCCCCCATGTCTTGGATATTTGTGCTCAACAAAACATCCATTCTGATCCCTCATGTTGGTTCTCAAGAAGAAGGAATGAAGAGGTAAAATCTTTTTCTTTTTTCCTTTAATTTTTTTCATGTTCGTTTATTTTCCTTCTCTACTCATATCCCTTCATAAAAGTGGTTTCATAATTCCATTACCTTAAATATAATATAATTTTATATTATAATTTAATAATTCATCATTATCACTCTTTCCCCATCAATTTGTAATAAAATTGAAAACCTCATTTGTGATGTGTTAATTTATCACGTTCAAGGACTATGATGTTTTTAATTTCCATTACCATATTACAGGATTGTAATTAAACCATTTTAATGGATTTATTGATTATAATATATATATATATATATATATTATTATTATGGAATAATTTTTTACACATTATATTAATTTATAAATAAAAATGAGTTCATTATGATAAAAAACCTCTAAAATATTCCCAAATGTCTGTTATTAAATATTTATCTAATAATTCAACCTTATTCTATAAAAATAATTGATACATATGAATAGTTTAACCATTTTAAGGCCATTAATAACATATAGTACAATTAAGTATGTGTACCCCATTTTTATAAATCCGTTTGTACATGTATACTCGTAAACCAATCGTGAAAACCTATGAATCTGACACTCTTAAAAATTGATTTTAACCTTTTAAACCATAAAAAGTCCATAAATGAACTTAATATAGTTAAACTAAATGAAATACAAGAATAAACGGTTCTTGACTTATTAATTAAGGAATATAATTTCATTATCTTTGACATTAAGATCATGTAAGCAACACCTTTATATTTATGATATAAGATTTGACCCATACCACCATTATTCCTTCGGGTTATTCTTTTTCAATTTTCTCCCAAATGAAATTCTCTTCTATATTAATGTAAATATTATAATTTATATGTATATTTTCCAAAATTAGGTATAATTATCCATTCATATTCTTTTTTTGGGATATATATGATTTTAAAAGTTTCCTTACTCAATTCTTCCCAATAAGAAAGCCTGATTTAAGTGAACTTTTCCAATTCATACCCAATTTCAAGTTCGCAATACAAGATTATTTAGTCCTAAATTATTTTTATAATATCACAAATTTTATTTTTAAAAATATGTTGATCCACTTTGGGTTTTATATAAAATATTATTCCATTTTCTACATTAATTGGTCTTTAATACTTTCCTTCAATTGCACTAAAATGTTTTTATTATAATGATTATAAAATACTCTTTTCCAATTTTTCAGTTCATTTTGAAAATAAAATGAGGACCTATGACTATTTTACATTATGAATTAACATGTATAATTTAATTCATTTCATTCATGGACACATTTATGATACTCCCATTTATAATGTTTATTTCCATGATTATGATACCCCATTGTTTACATGGGTTACCATTATATATATGTTTGATTTCATATATATGATTCATTAAATGTAATACATATTCATGAACATGTTATAATGCGTGTAACCAATCAAGTCTCGTGAGATATTTTGCACGACGGTCATGGTGGTTATCCATGAATCGTGCTGTATGTGAAACTGTCTTGGTGGTTAACCATGACTTATGATTCTCAATGTGCAACAAGCCATGAAATCTTCTAAATTCATATTTTATTTTGATTCCACATTACTATGAATCCATGAATATATGATCACATGTTATAATTCCTTATATTTAATCTTTTTTGATGCCTTTTTTGTTATTATGTTATGCCTTCTAACTAATGTGCCAATCAATATTCTTATGTTTACTCACTTACTAGGATTTTATCTCATCACTTTTTTCATGTTATCCATAGGTAACTATGCTAATGTAAGGCATCAAAGTAATTTTGGATATCTTTATGAGGAAAAAATAAAATTATTTCTTATTTTGAAGTCATAATGTTTAATTATGGGAATAATCTCCAAGGAAACTCATTGTTACGATCCTTGGATTATAATTTGATGTTTAGTTAATTCTAAAATGATGTGAAGATATGTTTAATTTCTGGAGTTTATATAGTTGGTATTAGAGGATGGTGTTGTTATTTTTGGATATTATGAATATATTACGTAATATAAACCTTAAGAATAATACAACTTGTAAGAATGATGCCTCAAATCTTGGTAATTATAGAGTAAGTGGTTTATTAGGAAAATATTTGCCTATGTAGATATTATTAGTGGACGTGGTTGTGGAATAGACATACCTATGAGTAATAAATTCGACAAGGTGTTTCGATCCTGACTCATAGTAACTTGGTAAATGACATCAATCCTTAATGTGCATTGAATTGATACTATTTTGGGTTATGATTTCTTAAATTCATAAGGTAATTAAAAACAATTTTTATGGGAGAAATGAAAATTCCCATAAGTATATATGTATGAAAAAATATCATGGATATACTAGACCAAAACACAGGGAATCATATGTTAGTATATTGTTTTTTATTAAGAGTTAATCATTTTATGATCAATGTTTCCTTTTTATGCTTATTAGCTATGAATTCAATCCCTGTAATTGAAAACTATTTTTATTATTTAATGGTATTAAATTGAATAACATGTTCTAAAAATCTATTGGATAGGTACTATGATGATTTCCCTAATGGTATTCCAAATATGATTGGAAGGGGTGCTCAAAAAATTATCGAAGTACATTCTCAGCTGTATCATGTTTTGAATGATAACATCTATCATGTGAAATTCCCACTATCTATGAAAAAATATATATTCCATAAAATCCTTCATACGGAAAACACCTCCCATGTTTGGTGGATCTTTTGATCCCCACCTCTCTAAATAGTGTATTATATTGATTGAAAAAATATTTTCTTTCCTTCGATGCTCAGAAGTGGAGAAAGTTGTACTTGAGGTAAATCATTTTTATAGGGAAGCTAATTAGTGGTATAAATTGATCAAAAATATAATTTTAAAGGTGGAAATTGATTTCATATATAAGAAGGAATTCAGGAAAATGTTTTTCAATAAATAATTTCCTCGAACACTTTATCTCATGGTTACAATACAGTTCATCAGACTATAATAGAATGAAGATGAGTCTATCGGGGCATATGAATCAATCATTATATGTCTTGAAGGATACACTGCAATCATTGTCATGAACAACAAAATCAATGGGGATCACTTCATTAGTAGACTAATATTGATTAAATGAAAAGCCTTGGTGGTTTGAGACTTCGACAGTTATTAGGATATAATCAGTTGTGCCCTCGAGGCTGAAATTAAGTTCAAAAACTCTCAATGGTCTCATGGTCCTAGTAAAGAAATTTGTAAAAGGGAGTATAATATGTGTGGATCATCATATAAATCCCATGACATATATATGACCGAATATCCCACATTTCAATATTTTGGGAAGAAGAATACTAGGAACTGTATAAAGTAAATAATGAAATGATTCAAATGTGGAAGAATGGGGCATCTAGATAAAACATGATGAAGGGACATGATGAATTCTACTAATATAGAATAAAGAAGGAAGTTATAGATAAATACTTATCCTGTAGTGTACTGTTTCAACATCATAGAACATGGAAATTTTTAAAACCAATACTCTAAGCCTGGGGTTGTTAGAGGGAATCCACATCAACCTATAAGGTAACAAGGGAATATGATATCAATACTCATGAGGTTGATTCAGAAAATGATGTGGTGACAAGTACACATACTATTCATTAAATAATAATGAATATAATATTTGATTATGGTTCTATGAATTCTATCGTATCTATCATGTATAATAGAACTAAACCAACATCACCTCAAAATATGGAGGTTCGGTTATCTCTGAGAATATTTAATGGGGAAATTATTGCATCCAAAGCTCATAACTCCTCCTTGGATAATGTTTTTGGACTCAAATTTCCCAAATATATCTAATTATATTCTTCTTTGATTTTTTATGCTATTTTGTGAAGGGATTAGATACCTTTATACAAAACCAACATCAACTATTGTGAATTGGAGATCACTCTTCATATCATGAAGAATCCTCTAATTTTGTTCAAATGAATAGAGGAAGATGAATCTCCTTTAGAATCATCATCTAAAATTTGGATATTACTACATTATGAGAAATCATATATCTCTCAAATTATTGAGACAAATGATATGATCATGCTCAAAGACATGTCGATCATGGGGAATTACACTCATGTACTCCCTAATAAATTTCATTGTATTTCCCTTGATTGATAGGTTGAACCTCAATTTAACATATTCTAGGATCTCTACCTATATTATAGAAAAATTATTGAATGGTCCCTATTGAGTAGGATAAACTGAATATGTAGTTATAGGAGAATCGATACAAGGGTTTTATAAGACCTATTTCATCATTAGGGGGTGTACCAATCATCTTTTTTGATGAGAATGATGGATCAATAAACAATTTAATTGATTATAATGAGTTCAATAAAATCACAATAAATTATTAGTATACCCTTCCTCAAAATAGATGACTTAATCAATAACCTATGTGGGATAAGTTATTTCTCAAATGTCATGACCCCTCTCATTGGGGATTGTTCTGTGACTACCCCAATCTCACCTCTAATAAAAAAGGGGATGGTTTCTAGCACCGAGTATCCATATCCTACAATTGGGAGGCATCTTCCTAAGTAACTACACATACTAACACATCTTTATTCCATAAATGTTGAAATGTAAAAACACTAAGTAAAAAATGTATGAAAACTACTATATCACATAACCATATTACAAAGGTGAAAGTATTGTAAAGGAAACCTGGCAAAAAATTCCAACAAAAAAAATATATTATGTAGCCACAAGTAAAACCTATAATGTAAGAGGTACTGGTAATTACATTTGAAAAGAAGATAGAACACACCTCGACATGTCTGGTCTCAAAAGGCACCGCTGGGTCCAGGTCTATCTAGAACTATGTCAAAGGTTTGATCATCTCCACAGGACACAATATGTGCAGTAAAATACCATGTAGGGGTGAGTAAAAAAGTACTCATTATGAAACCTCAAAACCAAAGAATAATATGAGAAATGAAATACCACGTATGAAATTTCATAAAGGAATACCAAAAAAGAACACACAAATGAAATACCACAAAAGAATACTAAAAAGGAAATACCATGAAGGTTTATATAGTAAGCTCCAAAGATATATGTTTCTTCAAAAAATGCATCAGGAACATATAGATATAATCAATCTAATAAGACAAATTGTATAAATAAGAAATGTAGTCGCTATAATAGATAGATTCTCTATAAGATACACAATCTAAATAAGACACATACTCTCCATAAGACACACAGTTTCTATAAGACACACAATCTCTATAAGAAAAACAATCTCTAGGTCATAGGAATCCACATAAACATTTTCTAAGAGAACATTCATTCTTAGAGAACTTACTACTCATTAAACTAGGTCGTATTTATAATCCAGAAATATAAACATAGCATATCACAAAATTACTTTCTCATTGTAAGCTTCCAAATGCTGCAGATGACTCATCAAACGGATGTTTGTTATGTATGTTATGGCCATTTGAAAATTTCATATGGGGGGTTCATTGGGCCTTGGACCAACCGTAGCCCGGTCTGGGCAACCAAGTCTATCCCAGGTCTGTCTTGACCCATGTGGTACGACCCGATCTACCAGATTCGACCCGTTCGCTTGGGTCAACATGGGCCGCTCCGGCTAGGCCTGACCCACCTCAATGGTCTGACTGATCTTGCTAGCTCGACCCACTCACCCAACCAGGTATGCTTTCTGTGTCTGTACAGCTCACACGGTTACTTGCAGCGACCACCGACGGTCCATGCTGCCACCCTCCCACATCCAATGTGGTACCACCACTACATCTTGTGGTGCTCTGTTTCATACCACATTGAGCCGGACACGCTGTGGCCCCATGCTCCACCAGGCACTGTCGACCATTGTTTCCTATACCGACCACTACTTCCCTTCCTTCTGTATTCTGTCATTATTCTCCCAGTCTTGCAATATCTTTAAAAAATCAAAAATATGATCCTTAGGTCCTTAACTACACTGAACTGACCTCAGTTTCGTCTGCCTCATATCTGGGGGTCTGATTGTGATCGAAGCCTCCCGGTATGTCGAGCTGCCATCATGAGGATCCAACAATGAATAATGAAAACTATAGGGGAGAGAAAGAACATGAATTCCTAAAGAAAAACCCTTTGATTCTATTTTTGTCGGTTGAATTTTTTCTGCTAATTTTTATTAACGAGTATGAAAAACTACTCTACATATAATCACTCTAAAATAACCAATACTACAACAACAATCAAACAGTAGATTAACCGATTTGTGGACTGACCCACATTGATTGTTGAAATAATTAACGGGTAAAATAAATCAGAAATCAAAAACCCTATCAATGATATGGATCATTCATTGTGAAGGATTGATTACCATTGGCGATCTATCAATAATGATCTCCCATCCTGTTGTTTTTCTACGATGCTCTGAGAATACTCTTAAGATTTAATCTAGTGTCGCTAACAAATTTATAGTGTTATGATAATATCTTGGGGTCCTTATCTAGATCAGTATTTAAATGAAATTGCATTTCATCAACAATTTAATGTTATAATAATACAATCTTACAATTTATTTTATTCATTAAAATGTCTGAAAACTATTATTCACATCCGACCTATGTTGGATGATGTTCAGCCTCACCTATGGAAAACACCTCATTACAAACTCAATTGTGGTCTCATATTTCTAATTTGTGTCACCATTAATGAGTTATTAGTATTTTCATATAAAATAATTTTATTTAATAATTTTTTTAAAATTAAGTCCTTGGAGAATTTTTCATTAGATGAATTTTTCTTTAGAAGACCCATGTTGACTAATGTTAGGTCTCACCTAATGCAACGCCTCCATTATGAGCTCAAAGGTTCCCTCAAATTTTTTATTAGGGAACCCAATTAATATATATTTTTATTTTTCTGGAAAGTCATAGGTGGGTGATAATAAAAACATAACATTTTAAAAAAATTGTTCCAGGCACACCTATCATTGGAAGAATTAGCTATCTCAGTGCATAGTCTTGGAATTTTCCAAAATAATTTCAAAAAATAAAATCATGAAAAATACGAGTTGATGTCATCTCTCAACATTCAGGATTTACATCCCTAAAAATAAAAAAAGGACTGATCAATAAATGAGGGAACTGAGCCTGAATCTGAGCATCCCACTCCCATGTTGTCTATGGAGATTCAAGCCCTTCCACTGAACATGCACCAGAGTAATCAACATACTAAAAAGGATCATATTCACATGATCCTTGATCTCCACTGGTTACTAATAAAAATTGACACCATTGACGATGTCCAGCACTCCCCAATCAATGACTTATAATGGGTTATGCACATACCTCCTCAGATATGACATGTTGAAGATGTCTTGTACCCGATCTAGAAATGGTGGAAGTGGGAAGAAGTGATCCACCACCTCAACTCTATGTCTTATATAAAAAGTCCCTAAGAATCTCATATATAGATTTACACCCCTATCAAATCACTATAATCCATGATGAGATGAGACACAAAAGATCATGTGGTCTCCTTCCTCAAACTCCAAAGGTCTCCATCATCTGTTAGCATGAGACTTATGATGGATTTGTTTAGTCTTCATCTGCTCTTGGATGATCTTCCCTTCTCTATAGTTCCCTACTGAAACTCTAGTCATTAGAGTGAGGACTCTCCTGGGACCATCCCACAATATGGTGACCTACATGGTTTCCCATACCAGTCCTCAAATGGTGCCATACATTTAATGGAATTTTGGTTCATGTGGTATGAAATATCTATCAGGGGTAGGTTATCCTCCCATATGTGGACAAAATCTATCATGGAACCTTGTATCATGTCCTCTAGAACCTGTATTATCTAATCTTTATGTTCCACCTTGTATGGGTGAAACAATGTTCCAAAAGATTTATCGAGTTTTGAACGCCTCCAACAATAATGTTAACAATTTGGATGTAAACTGAGCATCATGATATGAGACTATCATTGATGGAACACTTTGGAGTTGGACTATCTCTTACATGATGAGGCTTCTCAAACTCTCTAATAAACTTTTCTAACGAATAGCTAGGAATGGTATGGCTAGGTGAGTTGGTTAATGATCACCTTGATGGTATCATGTCCCTTAGACGTACATGGTATAGGTAACATGAATTCCATCAATATCTCATCACACATCCATTCTAACACATCAACGGGTTGTAATAAACCTGCATGAACCCAGTTCTCGGACTTCGCCTACTAACAAGTGAGGCATCAAACAAAAAACTCTACAAATGCCTTATCTATCAGGGGGCACCAAAAATAACATTATAGGTCCTTGTACATCATCGACATAGCTGGATGTACCATTAAAAAAATGTCTGGAACTCTTTCAACTCCTTCTCCTATAATTCTACTGGCACTGCTGTGAGTATTCTACAAAACTGATCTTATCCCAACCATTCAAATATTTATAAAGGGAGTTCCCTATAGACATATGATAACATAAGGTCTCACAGTTGGTATCCCCACGATGTTCCTCCCTTACTCAATGTAACAGTGGAGGGGTAAAAACCATTGACTAGTGGAAAGATGCACCATCCAGTTAGGATATCTGTAATGAGGCCAACTACAATGATGCCTCATTGAACAAAAATGATCTTGATCTAATAATAAGAGCATCTACCACCACAATCCCCTTCCCACGAGTATAAAAAGATTCATATTCAAAGTTCAAGACAAGCTATAGACATGAAATCTATCACAAATCAAATCCTTATGAGAAAATATGTTCATGAAACACTTTTTGCCAGGTTTGATGATAAACCACTCACCCATCAAGTAGTGTCTCCGCATCATCAAAGAGAATACTGCCACTTCTAACTCATGATTATTGGTGGTGTAGTATATCTCATGTGGTATCCACTCGTGTGAACCATATTCAATTTACACTTTCTTCTAAATCAAGACACAACGATGCCTGGTTCCTGATGCATCTCAGAACACTACATACATGGGTCCCTCCTATAGAAATGTAAAACTAGGAGCACTCATCATTCTCTTTCTCAAATACTGAGAAATCCCCTAGAAAATCTTCTTCTATGCTAAAGGTTATCAGTTTCATGTAAAATATTTCATGGATTCTGCAACTTTAGATATGTCAGTTATAAAGATCATATAGTACCCAGCCAAACCTAGGAAACTACTAACCCCAATAACACTCTTGGGTGGATCCCAAGAGAGAACCACCATAATCATCACTTGATCCATTACAACTCCAGCCTATAAAATGATGTTCTCTAGAAAATGGACCTCATGAATCCAAAACTGACTCTTCAAGAGCATCTCGTAAAGCTGGAGCTCTCAAATTGTGTCCAGTACCATCCTTATGTGTCTCGTGTTCTCATCTTCAGATGTTGAGTGAAATAGGATGTCATCAATGAAGACCATGATGAAACATTCTACATAAGGTAGAAAGGTCGAGTTCAGGAGTCCCATGAACATTTATAGGGTGTTCATCGCACAAAACAGTATCAAACAGTACTCATAGGGTCTATAATGACATCTAAATGTCACCTTTAGTTTATACTCATCTCGTACACATAGCTAGTGATAACCAGATCTGAGTTCAATATTTGAGAACCACTATATCCCTTTTAACTAATCCAATTGACCATATATCCTTGGTAGTAAATAATTATTCTTCATTGTAATTTTTTTCAGGCACTGTAAGCCCACACAGATCCTCAGGATCTTGTATGGATTCTTAGAAAAAAAACTATAGTTTCACCGGGTGAAACATTGGGTCTCACAAATCATTTCCTCTTCAATTCCTACAACTACATCATCATATTACAAATCGTGGCTAGATCCATCCAATACGAAGGTGTAGATATTGGAACTATTTTGGGGTATATATCATTGTAGAAGTATACCTCTATAAAATTATGTATACTTGGAACATCCTCAAGAAAGATACCCTCATAGTCTTCCACTATTGTAGGAAACTGTATACTCAAATAATTCATTTCACCAAGGGATAGGCTAGCCCGCTAATAAATGATCAGCTTCTCCCTCCTATGTTCTAGGATGTTATTCACTACATATATTTACTTTTTCACCAAAAAAAGGAAACACGGTCCCCTCACTATTGAAACAACACTCTATATGCATACAATACTTTATTAGATCATTATTAATAGATAATAACTCCATACCAAGAAAGATGTCATAAGGCCTCGATGCCACTAATAAGAGACACCAACTAAAAATAACACCATCAATAGTATGATCACACTATCTCTTCATGTTATTTACCTTTGAATCTACTCTATTAGGATTCCCAAGTGTAAGTGTCAAGTCAATGGATCATACAAAATCTCTGAGTTTCGAACAATATTCATGGAAAGAAAATAATAAATGGAAGCATTCTCAATAAAAACTAAAGATATTGTGGAAAATAAACAGATCATTCCATAATCATCCATGGAGTCTCAGAGTCATAAGACTCCATCCCTTGTAGTTAGCCCGGTCCCTATACACCAGCTCCCTGATCCTTTTGTGAATTACCTACGGGTGGTGGTGTTAATATCTCAAACCTCCAACCACCTCATGACACCCAACATGCTCATCTAACATGTCCTCCACCCTACAGACCTCCCTTATCATGCCTCTAGACTTTCCTATGTGGCACCTTTAACATCTCTTAATTTGGTGTATGACAGCTCGGGCAATCTCATTTCAGATACCCCGACCACAGCCTGACAAACATGACCTTCCTTCAGCAGACTAGAGCTGCCATGGTAACCTTTCACCACTGATCATGTGTCTTGGGATTTTCCCCTAAAGTGTCTGACCCGATTGGGTCCTTTTGATAGTCATTATCTACATACTGCTGTGGTCTCAACTACCTGGTTCCTACTGGTAGCTCCCTCTATCGATGACTACTCTACTAGAAATATCTCCACTATGAAGGCTATACCAGGTCCCCAACATAAGTAGGAATGATAAGGGATATCTTGGTTTCCCTAATCTATTAGGGTAATCCATTCTTAAAGGTATTAGCCCTGAAGAACATGTCTTTTACCATATCATTGGAGTAGTTAAAAAGATCATTAAATCACTCCAAATAATCCACCGTAGTCGTACTTCCCATCTATAGATGCAGAAGATCATGTTTGTGCATCGACCACTATTTGGCTAGAATGAACTCTTCTCTGAAGAGATGCATGATGTTTTCCCAAGAGAGAGACTGCTCATCATGTGACTGGGTCACTAAGATCCACCATCCCCCAATAGAGCCCTAAAAAATCCTCACTTAAATTACTGACATCTAGCTAGAAGGCACCCTCACATGGCTGAAGACATTGGTATCTGACTCCATCCAATCCCCATATACCTGGTGGTGTATCTCACCTTGTAACCAAGGATGTATCTATATCTCAAACTTATTCAATGCAATCAATCTGTGTGCATCCTCATGTGATAGTGATTGTAGTCTCTACTGTTCAATATTTGTTATTATAAATAGTAAACCACCATGAGGTTCTATCTCTTGAAGATGCCTCAATACTGATGCATCATCGCTATGCATATCATCATCATGGTCATACAATGGATTCCAGTCTAGTTATCTGCATCGATGTACCATGAAATAAAAAAACATGTACCAAATTCAATAGAGTATATTTGAGAGAAAACTCTAGAAGGACATTATATATAAAACCCATTCCTATATGATGTGTATACGATTATTTATCCTTCAAACTCGTGTTTTCATGTACCAAGATGACAATCAACTAGTCATAATCTTACGGTATGGATACGTCCTCCCATGTACTAACACTAGTCTACCTATCTTGAAAGCTAAACTTTAAACACTAAACGTTGTTTTCCCAAACCAGATTCACAAAATCCTAATAGAAAATTAGAATTTACCTACTCAGATACCACTCTACCTTGAACCGTCATAGTGGTTCCAATTCTGTGACTACCCCAAGCCCACCTCCAATATTATAGGGGCTTGTGACTAGAACTAATTAGGAATATCCAACAAATGGGAGGAATTTTCATATGTAATTTTATGCACAAACACATATCAAAGAAACAAATTCTAGAATTTTTAAACAATATATAAACATTACATAAAAAAAACTATGTCTCACAACGATAGTAAAAATAATGAATATACTAGAATGTAAATAGGTCTAAAACAAGCCCATCCAAATAAAAGAGTATTTAGTCAAAAGTCCAACAAATAAAGTAAGAGGTCCTGGGAATTTTGTATAAAAATATTCTAGAACACCCCTTGGAAAGTCTAGTCTCACAAGGAACCGCCTAGTTTTGGTCAACGAAGATCTCTATCAAAGGGTTGATCATCAGCACAAGACATGACACATTCGGGACAAATCCCTTTTAGGGGTGGGTAAAACAATAATTAATATGACGACCCAAAACCAAAAGGGAATACCACCAAAAAGAAATACCAATAAGGAAATAACATAATGGAATACTCCAAAGGAATACAAGAAGGGATATATCGTGATAGAACACAAAAAAGGAAATAAAATGAAGGCATACATAATCAGATCCACATAAATTTATATCTGTAGTAAATATATCAAGAATATACAGATATATTAAATCCAATAAGACAATTAGAATTAATAAGACACATAGTCTCTATAATAAACACAGTCCTCATAAGACACACAGTCTCCATAAGACACACAGTCTCCATAAGACACATAGTCTCTATATGACACACAGTATCTAGGTCACTACCATCCACAGAAATGTTTACCTAAAGCATGCTCATTTTGGGAGAACTCTCTCTTCAATCCATTAGGTTAAATTTAAACTCCATATAAACTCCACTTAGTATATCCCAAAATGACTATCTCTTCATATGAGTCCCAACTTCATAGACAGATTGTCAAACAAACATCTAGTTTAAAAGTTATGGTTGTTAGAACAATTTAAAATGGGGTTCAATGTGCCTTGAATTGATTATGGTGGTTGATCGTAAACCAATATTGATACATGAGTTTGACCTGGGTCTTCGACAACTAGAGGGGTCCAACCTGATCTATTGTGTCCGACCAGGTCTATAGTGCCACCCATCTCTTGGGCCCCTTCCTGCTACAGTTGGGCCCTTTCCATCTCTCATGCTCAATCCATCATGCTAGCCCACCCCACTCACCCTATATAGTATACATGAATGGATGGGCCAGATTATTTGGTCACCCTTGGAGATTGCCACCGATCCGTACATCCTCCCCACCACGTCCCACATGATGCCAAACATACCACCCCTACAAGCATCATTGTGTACTACCGCCTTCGTTTTCAACTGATTCCATTCTACCCACAGTCCACCATTCTTCCGATATTACTCCAATATATGAAATTAAATTACTTATGTCATCCTCGTGTCCCAATATATAATTATTGGGCCTCTATTTATCTTGCCTCCAATTCAATGGCCTGATCGCATTCGGAGACTCTCATAAAGTCTAACCATAAACACATAGATCCAATGGTGAATAATGTTATGAATGGGGGAGAGAAATTATATGATATCTTGAATAATGAACCCTTCTCTTTGTTTATGTAATCCTTGATTCATTCTCGTTTGAAGGGTATACGAAGAGGGTAATCTAATCTCTCAAAAATAACGCAATAATAAATTATCCCCCAAAAATGATTGAATTGTGGATAAATCTATTTGTGGATTTTACTATGTTCATAAAGGAAATAAAGAACACAAAAAATAAATTAGAAATCAAACACCCTACCTCGGATTTTGATATTTCACTATTGAAGATTTATTGTTGTTGGAGATTCATCAAGAATGATCTATGGTCTCGGTGTTTGTTTGTTTTTTCAATAAAATATTATAAGTATTCTCTCTAAAGCCTTTATATAATTTGTAGGGTTACGAGCCTAACTGTGGGTCTCTTACTAGATCTTAATTTAAAATAGATAGTGTCTCTAAGTCGACAAAACATTAAAATAAAATAAACTCTTAGGTTATTTTATTCAATAAAACGTCCAAAAACTATTTTTCAGAGCAGACCCAACCAAGCATATGTTATGCCCCACCTTAGAAAAACACCACATTATAAACTCAAATGTGGTCTCATATATAAAATAAAAGTCACCATTCATCTAATATTCGTATTTTAAAATAAAATAATCTTATTTAATAATTTTATTTAATAATTTTTTTAGGGTTTCATCCTTGGAGAATTTTTCTATAGATAACCCATAGCTATAGAATTTATGTAACGCCTCAACCCCAGTTACCCAGACTCAGTGAATTATTACATAACATTTGCATGATCACAAGAAAGATCAAGTCTCGAACGACCAATTAGTTTAGTATTCTTGTAAACACTAGATACATTCATAAAGTTTACATTACATTATAAATTGAAAACTACAACAACATCTTGTCTCCACACTCATATTCCCTTATACTATCCCTGCAGTTCATTCATAAAATACTTTTTCACATCGTGGGAAAAATAAAACATAGAATGTGGTGAGATCAAATGCCCAGTAAGGATAAAAATATAGAGAAAACTTTTATAAATAAGCATAATCATTTAAGGAAATTTATAACTAAAACAAATGCCTTTTAAACATGAACATCAGCATAATATGGACAAAATAAAATTAAATAATTCCATTTACTTATTCACATGTATATTCTACTAGTCAAATAATCACATGCAATATCAATAACCACTTTCATAATGATGGAATGCATAATGTCAGACTATCATAACCACATAGCCAAGGCCTCGTGCCAAGACTACAAATAAGATTTTGGCAAGGCCTTGTGACAAGAGACTAGTTTGTCTCATGATACCTACCGATGCATCAAGGAGCTATAGAGGGTTCCACCTGTCACATATTAATTACAATGAATTCCTCATATGAATAGGTTTAAACATAACATAAAAATTCGTATTAAAACTAGCATACGAAATGTCAATATTTTCCCTATAAACCATTAATGGTATAAAATTAACACATCCAGAGTCAAACACATCACAATACCTTCAATAGAATATTGAGGTTTTGTATCAAAATATATAAACGTCAAATAATATTAAAATCCATCAAAGGATATTGACATAGATGAAATCGAAACAATTTTCGAGAAATATCTCCATTTTTGAAATCATTTAAAAGTCACATGATTATAAAATAAAACTTTTAATTTTAGAATATTCATATAATGTTGTAATGAAGGCTTCAATGATTTTGTAACGACGGAAAATAGCCGCACCGGCCGTATAAGTTAAATAAAATACATTCTTACCTTAATTCTATCGAAAAGGTTAAAAAGGACCTTGTTTGGAAAACGATGGAATGATTCCTCAATAAACTTCTTATAAAAAGTCAAAAAAGGTTATAAATGACATTAACCCCTATTCTATTAAATATTAAAAAAATTTAAATACATTTTTACGAAACATGGATGTGGATGATAAAGAAGTCCCAGTAGATTATTACGTATAAACAACCTCAGATAATGAAGAGATTGTGAAATAAACCCTTACCATGTACTTTTCCTTGGTTGAGGATAAGTTAACCTCCTTTATAATGGTTAAATAATTGTTATTAAATTATTCAAGAATCATATACATTAATATGATATCATATATGATCTTTTAACATTGCTTTGTTAATAATATCTTAGTATTATCATCGTTTTGGGTGTTTACTTACTCATTTTATTTTATATGTTTTGTTACATAAGAAGTTATTGTCATTGATAGGTTGTAACTTATTAATATACATAATGATAGAAAGTCCTTAAACATTATTTTTAAATCATAAAATGATAATTATTCTTGAATGTATACGATGGAGAATGAATCTCAACGCGTTCGTGGAGACGGTAGTCCGTACGTACGCACTAGAGACAACATAAATCTTTTGATATTAAAATAATATATAATTTAATGGTATATCATATATAGGAAATAATTATCATGTTATATTTATTATTTAAATGAATTACATATAATTATTATACCCATCCAAATAATAATTTATTGAAAAAAAATTAAACCACGATGTGGAGACGGTAAGCCGTACGTACGCACGTATGGTGATATATCATTCAAAGGACGGATAGAATACAGAATATGGTTGAACCATATTTAAAATAAAATAATAGTATATATAATATACTAGAGTCATTATTTTAGAGTTTGAATAATAATTAATGAAGAAGTTGAAGAAGAAAGGAACTTGAAAAAAGGTGTAGAAAACAGTACCTCTTCTTCAGGTTCTTCCTTTTGATTTGATCAAAACGGCTCCCTAGGTAGGCTTTCTGGTCAAACTATCACCTCTAGGTTGTAGTGAGAGAAGTTGATAGAATATTTGGTCAGGTTTTGGCTGAACCAAAAGGCTTTTAATTTGTGAATTAGAGAAAAGGGGGAGTTCCCTTTTATAAGAGGGGTGAGGGGCACCATTGAAGAAGCTAGAAATGTTATTTTATAATTAATTCATATTCGGTGTCTAATGGATACTAAGTGTATTATTTAATGTTTAATGTGGTGATAGGTTGAAAACCACTCAACTAATAGAATTTAGACTGGTTTTGGTCATTATATTAACCATATGTTTTAGTTTAAACTCTTAAATAATTAGTTTGACACTTACCATGTCACTTTGTATTTTTATATTATATATTTAATAAAGTTACTATATACCTCCATGAGACCCCAAGTGGTCTAGTAATGATACACCTATCATGATATAAGTATTTTGGATGAGAATTAGATTTCTAAGAATTGAATATAAATTATTAATATAATATTTTTTTTAAAAACTCTATTATGTCAATTTTGACACTATTCAATAATTGATTTTTTTCAAAGTCTTAAAAACATTATTAATTTGAAACAAATTCATTAAATAAATCATATAATGTCATATTTATCAATTAAAGTCATGTATGTTATCAAAACATCTAAATTATATTAATTCTATCATTTATAATACCAATTATTTGATTCTTTCATTAATAAGGAAAATACTGCATCATTATTGTGTCATAAATAATATTAAATTATTAAATTTTTAAAAATTATAAATAAAATACCATTATGTAGGAAATGTTTTTATATTTCTAATGAATATTTATTGACCAATATTGAACATATATAACACTATGATAAAATTGTTTTGGTAAAATATATATGCTTATGTCATTTTTGTATTTAATTTAACTTAATTAAAATAAAGTGTCCCTATCACCTACATGTGGCTGCATGGGCTCCCAAAATCGACCCAAAGATGCCCATGGTCGGACATGTATCCACCAATATGGTAAGGACACGTTTTAGGGTAATTTATTATTATTATAATATTATTTTTTAACCCTTATTTACCGGATTTACCCTTTAACCATGGTAAATAAAATATTTACTGAAGTAATTATTCAAAATGTATAAAAAGAAAAGTTACCAATTTAAAAAATTTGGACATCCTGATTCCAAATATTTAATCCATTTTCCCAAATTCAAAACACAGAAGTGGCAGAAATTAATTGAAAATTAATTCTCGCTGTTAAAACAAAAAGCGTGTTTTAAGAGATAATAACTATCAAAAGATTGACACTTGTTCATGTCCGGTTTAATTGTGAAATTCTATACAATGACCAACATTGTATTTAATGGTAAAAATATATTCCAAATATACTTTAAACCCACTATAATTCATAATTTATCAATATTCATTATTTCGATTAAAAAAGTTGTTTTTAATTAAAATTTTGTAATTTTCATTATTCATCAAAATATAAATGTCATCCGAAAAGTTCCAAAATTTTACCCTAGGCTAATTTAGCTATTCCAAATACAAAAATGAAGTCAATTTTGAGAGATAAAATTTATAAAATTTCAAAAAGTGGGTATTTCTATTCATAACATCTAGTTTGATTTGTTGTGGTGTGTGTTAGAACTCGAAGTTGGGTACAACCCACGCTATTGTATTATTCAAAGAGAAGCATAACGTGGAAGAATGGGGTGTTAAATTCTCCCCTCCTTCAAATAATTTCATCCTAGATATTTCTAGAATATTACTACATAATAATACTCATGTGGTTTTTCATCATATGTTCCTCGGGTTCCCACGTTGCCTCTTCGATTTTATGGTTTCTCCACAAAACTTTTACCAGACGAGTCGTCCAGTTTCTCTGTACTTGTTCTCTCGTATCAATAATCCTGACAGAATCTTCGCTATAAGACAGATCGGGTTCCAGTTCTAATTCCTCATAGGTGAGTACATGCGTTGGGTCAAGCATGTATTTCTTCAATAGTGATACGTGGAACACATCATGAACTTTTGAGAGACTAGGTGGCATTACCAAATGGTAAGCTACAACCCCAATTCGTTCTAGAATTTCGAAAGGTCTGATGTACCTTGGACTCAATTTACCTTTTTTTTCCAAAACTTATAACTCCCTTCCATAGATATACCTTCATGAAAACATGATCTCCCACCTAAAATTCCAAATCCTTTATTCGGTTGTCAGTATAGCTCTTCTGCCTACTTTGAGCAGCTTTGATGTGGTTTTGGATTACCATTACCTTTTCCATTGTTTCCTCCACCAGTTCTTGGCCTATAAGTTTTCGTTCACCAATGTCATCCCAGCAAGTTGGTGTGCGACATCTCTTTCCGTATAACGCTTCATATGTTTCCATATGAATACTCAAATGGGAGCTATTGTTATAGAAAAATTCTACCAGAGGTAAATATTGATCCCACATACGCTGAAAGTCAAGCATGCAGAATCTCAACATGTCTTCTAACGTTTGAATAGTCCGTTCTGATTGTCCATCTGTTTGAGGGTGGTAGGCAGTCCTCAATTGATGTTCAGTATCAATGGATTTCTAGAGACTCTTCCAGAATCTTGAAATAAAACAAGGATCATCATCAGAAACAATCGATAGGGGTACTCCATGAAGTCTCACCACTTCATTAATATATATACTTGCTAGACATTCAAGTGGTAAATCTTCCCTTATAGCAAGAAAATGTGATGACTTGGTAAGATGATCAACAATAACCCATGTTGCATCATTACTTAGAGGATTATTTGGTTGTCCCATGACAAAGTGCATCGTAATATTGTCCCATTTTTACTCTGGTATGGGAAGAGGTTGCATGACTCCTCCAGGCTATTGCCTTCCAGCTATCACTTGTTGAAAAACCATACAGCTTGACACAAAATCAGAAATCTCCATCTTCATGTTGTCCCACCAAAAATGTTCTTTCATGTCTCTATACATTTTGGTGCTCCTAGGGTGTATAGAGAAAATGGAACTATGAGCATCGTCTAACAATTCCCTTTTTAGATCAGGTTTATTGGGAACACAAAGTCTCTTCCCAAATTTCAAAATTCCATCATCATACCCAAAGTCATTGATAGAGCATTGTCATTTCCTCCCTCAAATGAATAATTTGGTTTTGGGGTACTTAGGTGCTGCAGAGTGGCTGACCAAGGTTGTCTCTCCAAGGAGAATGTGAATTTAACAACTTATTAAAGGTATTCTAAAAATAAAATAAAAGTGAATAAAAACACTACGTGAAGGGATGGGGGTTGGTTATTGTTTATGAATCTAGAATAAGTGTTCTAGAAAAGGATTTCATTTTTTTTGTTTTTAATTTTGAAATGATGTTTGATTAAAAAGACACAACAAGAAGATGTTTTTTAGAAAATATTTTAAAAGACGTAATTCATATAACTCTACCTCTTCAATAATTTATTAATCATTATCATTTAAATTAATATTCACTTAATTATGATCCCTTAATTTTCTAAATCTCAAACCCTACGAGAATTAACTTTACCACGAAGATGAAGTGAATTTAACCTTAGGCTATCTTCGGAACATGCAATCGTAACACCGTACTTTGATTGATGTTCTAAGATTAGCTTATGGTCGGTGGTAAATTATGGAACATAAAAACTTTGGAAATGAGGATTAATTGAGTTTAGGGATTTTATTTGAACTCTACAAATTGATCTCGTGTGGTTTTGAATTACTGGTTAAGGTTGCGCTCTCACAGTTCACACAATTCCCGACCTCACGTGTTTTTTGTTAACTATTTAATTGCTTGATTTGTTTCATTTAAATTAAAAACTCAATTAATTGATCATAATATTTGAATTACAGTATCTCATTGATTCAAAATAAATGAACGAAGAATGATATAGGTCGATCGATTACTAAAAAGAACTACTCTTCCAATGGTGGCATAATCATCATAGAAGCGTTTTGAATGTGCAAAGGATTATAATGGGTATATCCCAATAAAGCTTCTACTCATGAATTACAAAACAATTAGGAAGATTAAGAAAATGATAAATTTGAAAAAAACAGAAGAAAGGATGAGGAGTAAAATAATATCAACGAAGTTTATTACACAAATGAAAACATTACAAAATGAAGAAGAGAAGGCAGCTTCGATGAGGGGATCCTTGCTTCAAGAGCTACCCCTCTTACAATGGTTGGATAATTTGGGTGAAACCAATTCTTCTCGGCCTCCAATATCCTAATTCACGTCCCAACCCCACCAAATGATAAAAACACCAATTTATAGAGTGGTGGGGATGCTAGGTTCAAAGTGGTTTCAAGTGTGAAGATTGGGAAAATTGGCTTGTAATGTGGCAAACCTAACAGGCTGTGCATGGCTTCGAAGGGATAGAAGGATTAAATGATTAAGGTAGGCCATTATAAAAAAGGATTATTTGAAAAAGGGGCTTTAATACTAGAGAAATGCCTCAATCATTTAAACATAACTACCTCAAACCCTCACGTTTTGACAGAAATAAATCACACTCTAGTTAAATCAAGCATGGTGTAGTTATCTCAAGAAGTGAGTTGAATGTAATGAATATGAAAATAATGGTTCTGAAGCCTCACGGTAAAGTGATTTCAAATACAAAGACAGTGAGATGTGGCATGGGATTCAAAATTCAGTGTACTTTTCATGAAATTACTAAATATTTGAAATTGAAACAATGTCATTTCAGCATTCATTTAAGCTCATTTTCATGAAATGAATTGTTTCACTCATTGAGATGAATTTCAAAATTTTGATGGGAAACATTTCAGCTCAAAAATTTCAAAAACACCAAGAAAATTGAAAAATAAACACACTAAATTTGAAAAACAGGCAATTTTTTTTTTGTTTTTTTAAACAGGAAAACAATTGAAATTACTAATCTAAAAGGTTCCCTCCCCCAAACTTAAAATATTGCACTTTCCTCAATTTGAACCAATGAGATGATATATGCACATGAAGTGCAGAATTTTTAAATAGGAAAAATAATATAAATGTGAAAGGGTTAGGAACAGCCTGATGTTCTCAAGTGATGATGGGGTCATGCAGTGTAATAAAATCCACTGCATCAGTAGGAAGTCCTTCAATGTATCTCTTAAAACATTTCCCATTGACTGTGAAGCTCCTTATAGTGTCCTCTTGTGTGATCTACACTGCACCATATGGAAAAACATTAGATACAATATAAGGACCTAACCATCTGGAATGCAACTTACAAGGTATCAGCTTCAGTCATGAACTGTAGAGAAGGACTTTCTCTCCAACATTAAACTCCCTTTGTTGGATCATTCTCTTATGAGATGCTTTTGATATTTCCTTGTAGAGCCTTGAGTTCTCATATGATGACAATCTAATCTCTTCAAGCTCTTGAATTTGTATCTTCCTTTGGATTCTAGCTTGGGCCAAATCCATGGTGCATTTCTTTATAGCCCAATAAGCCTGATGCTCATCTTCCACGGGGAGATGACATACTTTCCCAATAACAATCTCAAATAGGGACATACCAATGGGTGTCTTGTATGCTGTCATATAAGACCACAATGCATCATCCACGTGCTTTCTCCAATCCTTCCTATTTGGCTGCCTATTTTCCCCAATATTTGTTTCAACTCACGATTTGAAACCTCAGCCTGACCATTTTTTTGGGGGTGGTATTGTGTTGATGTTTTGTGTGTCACCCCATAATTTCGAAGGAGGGAAGAAAAATTCCTATTGAAAAAGTGTGTCCCTTGGTCACTGATGATGGCCTTTGGTACTCCAAACCTGCAAAAAATCTGTGCCTTCACAAAATTGACAACAACATGAGAATCATCAGTCCTGGTGGCCTTGGCCTCCACCCATTTTCTCACATAATCAACAGAAACCAAAATATAGAAGAAAACATATGAACTTGGAAAAGGACCCATAAAATCAATTCCCCACACATAAAAAATATCACAGAAAAGTATGGGTTGTTGGGTCATCTCGTGTATCCTAGAAATATTCCTACTGTGTTGGAAATGAGAGCATGACATACAAACAACATGGGAATCATGGAAGAAACTAGGCAAATGTAATCCAGAGTCAAGACCTTCCTAGCTATCCGTTAGTGTCCAATGTGTCCACCACATGCAAGTGTATGACATAATTGAATAACAGACTCAAACTCATGATCAGGAATACACTTCCTAATAACATGGTCACTACACATGCGCCAGAGGTAATAATAATCCCACACATAAAACCTAGACCCACTTTTTAATTTTTGGACTTGATGCTTCTTCAAATTTGATGGGATTTTAGAGGAAACAATGTAATTAACTAAATCAGCATACCAAGGATGCGTACCTGAGATGGTATAGAGATGCTCATCGGGGAAAGTGTCCCGAAGTGGTACCTGGTCCAAGATGTCACCCTATAGTGTGTGAGTAATCCTACTGATGTGGTCCACCACCATGTTTTCTGACCCCTTCTTGTCCTTTATCTCAATATCAAATTCTCGAAGAAGGAGCATCCGTCGGATCAGCCTGGGATTTTCATCTGGCTTCTTCAAGAGGTAGCTCAGAGCTGCCTGGTCAGAAAAAAACTACTTTAGAGCCCAATATATATGAACAGAATTTATCTAATGAAAATATGACTGTAATAAACTCCTTTTATGTGGTTCATTAATTTGATTGGGCTGAATCCAGTGTCCTCGATGCATAGGCGATCACATGTGAACGTCCCTCCACCCTATGAGATAAGACAGCTCCAACCGCGAAGTTGGAGGGGTCACACATAATCTCAAAAGGAATATCCAATCGGGGGGTTGTATGATAGGTGGAGTGGTCAGAAGTTGTTTTAGCTCATCGAATGAATTCCTGTATGAAATATCAAACACTAAATCAGAATCCTTTTGAAGCAATCATTACATAGGAAGAGAAATCTTACTAAAATCTTTGATGAAGCACCGATAAAATCCTGAATTCCTTAGGAAAGATCTAAAATCCCACACACATGAAGGAAATGGTAAGGATGAAATAATATCTGCCTTTGATCTATCAACCTCTATCCCATGTTTTGACACTACATTCCCTAAGACAATTCCATTATCTACCATGAAATTACACTTTTCAATTTTTAGGACCGGATCCTCTCAATACAAAGATTCAATACCTTTCCAAAACTATTTAGACATTCCTCAAATGAGGATCCATACACTGTAAAATAATCCATAAATACCTCCATGTAGGTCTCAATAAAATTAGAAAAAATATTAACCATTCATCTCTAGAAGGTACCTAGGGCATTGCAATGTCTAAATGGTAACCTCTGGAAGGAAAATGTGCCAAAGGGACAGGTGAATGCAGTCTTCTCCTGATCCTCCGGAGCTACAGGAACCTGGAAATATCCATAATGTCCATCCAAGAAACAATAGTGTGCTTTCCCAGCTAGTCTCTCAAGAATTTGATCTATATATGGGAGGGGGAAATGGTGCTTTTGAGTGGACTGATTTAGTTTCCTATAATCAATACACACACGCCAACTATTTTGTACCCTCGTTAGATGTATCTTTCTCATTTTTAACAACAGTAGCACTACGCTTCTTAGGAACAACCTGAATAAGACTTAACCCGTGAGAATCTGAAATGGGAAAGATTATACCAGCCTTGATCAATTTCTCAACTTCTTTTTTAACAACTTCCAGGAGGGTGGGATTGAGTCTCCTTTGTGGCTGTCTCACCGGTTTAGCCCCATCCTCCTAGAGAATCCTATGCATGCAAAAGGAGGGGCTAATACCTGATATGTTTTCCAAGGTCCACCCAATCACCCTGATGTTCTCCCTCAAAATATTCAAAATCTTTTCTTCATGTTCAAAAGGGAGATTTTTAGCAATGATAGCAGTTAATCTCTCACCACTCAACAGGTATGAGTATTTCAGATTTAGTGGCAATGGCTTGAGTTCTAATTAAGGAAGGTGTAGTATGGATGGAGTCATTGAAGGAACTGAAATATGTGCACAATGAGCATCAATATCAGAATAGACATCATCAATATTAGTGAATAAAGCATCAAATCCAACAGCATACTCAAAGCCATGTCATAATTAGAGTGAACTTGATCAAAATCCGAATATGAATACACATCATAATAAAATCCAAGAGAATATTGTGTATCAGCAACATGTGTGGAAGTGCTCATAGGCATCAAAATCGAACCAATACTCATAATCTTCCTAAGCATAGGACAATAAAATTCCATGGAGTTTTTATTTAGTGGTTCAAAATGGGAGATAAAAAAAGTATAATGGTCCTATGAGGGGTACTTCATGGATTCCATTACATTAAATACCACAACTTCATCTCAAAACTCCATGGAAAGTGTACCCTCATTGACATTTATGATAGTTTTTGCAGTTTTGAGGAAGGGATTACCTATGATAATGGGGAAATGAGAACTAACCTGATCATCCACCATGTTATGCATGTAGAAATCTGCTAGAATGATCATGTCTCTTACCCAGACAATTACATCCTCAAGAACTCCCTCTTGATATGCCGTAGCTCTAGTCGCCAGTTGCACCACTACACTCATCGGCTTCAACTCACCAACCTGTAAAGAATATAATACATAGTGAGGAATCACATTTATTGAAGCTCCCAAATCACAAAGAGCATCAGAGAAGTGAAACGCCCCAATGGTACATGGGATAGTGAATGTACCTGGATCCTTGCACATTGTTGGAATTGCAAGAGTTGGTGTAATGAGTGCTGAGACATTCCTTCCAAAGTTGATCCTCTCATTTCCCATGAGCCCTATTCGATTGGTACAAGGTTCTTTTAAGAATTTTTCATACCATGGAATTTGCTTAATGGCTTCAAGTAGAGGAATGTTTAACTCCACATGCTTGAATGTGACCAAAACCTCATTTTTCACTGCTTCTTCAGCCATCTTCTTGGTTTGAACAACCCTATTTGGAAATGGAAGGGGTTTAAGAGGAACATCATCAATATTTTTCTTACCTTTATCTTTCTCCTAGGATTTCTCATAAGTTGGTATGGAATGCAGCTTCTATGGAGTTGAGGTGAATCCCTTTGGAATGGTAGGAACATATGTATCATTCATTTGCTTCCCATGTCTCAATGTTATGGCAATAACATTCCCCTTTGGATTTGGAGTTGGGTGGGAAGGTAAATTTCTGGAATTCTTACATACAAGTTCATGGAGGGCGGTGGAAATCTGGCTCATTTGAGTCTTCAACTCCCTCAACTCTGATCCTTGACTCATCAGCTCATTCTGTTGATTAAGAACAATTTGTTTCAAAAGGTCATCAGTGTTAGAATCAACCTTGGGTGGGGGATTCCCTTGTTGCTAGCATGCTGATGCTTGGGCTTCAAATCAATTTTGGGGTTGTTGGAAACCCTGCTGGTAAGGCAGAGGCCGCTAGAAGTTTTGTTGAAAGGGTGACCTTTGTTATTGTCCTGAGCCATACCTCATGTCCGGTTGATCTTTCCACCCTTGGTTATATGTTGGAACAAACTCTTTTTCGGTATATGGTGGTTGTTGTTGATGCTGATATGGTCTCCCAGGGAACACTGCTGCACAATCGTCTGTTTCTTGGAGTTATGGGAAGTAGTCAGTTGGGTGGCGTGTCTTAGTGAAAATACCACATGGCCTTGAAAGTGGGGGTTGGGATGTCTTTTGAGCCAAATCAATCTGCCCCACCATAGTGTTCAATTATTATAACATGGTATCAAACAAATAATTTACCAAAGAAGAAGGACTTAACTGATGAACTCCCCTGACATGTGGTGTACCTCTATCGCCAAATTGTTGGGAGTTTTGGGCCATCTTGTCGATCAATGCACGTGAAGCTACTGGTGTCTTGTCCACCAATTCCCCTCCTGATGTGGCATCCACCATGCTCCTCTCCATAGGTGTGAGTCCTTCATAGAATTTCTAAAAGAGGAGTTGGTCACTGATTTGGTGATGTGGACAGCTTGCACACAACTTCTTGAATCGTTCCTAGTACTCATACATTGACTCCCCATGTGCTTGCATGAGTCCATAGATCTCCTTACGAATGGAAGTGGTCCTTGATGCTGGAAAAAATATCTTCAAGAAAAGATGTTTTAAATAGTTCCAACAAGTTACATCCTCGGGTTGTAAATAATACATCCAATCTTTCACAGCTCCATAAAGTGAGAATGGGAATGATCATAATTTAATTTGATCTTCAGAAACATTTCTTGGATTTATGGTTGAGAAAACCACATTAAATTCATTAAGGTTTTTGTTGGGATCCTCACCAGATAAGCCATGAATCTTTGAAAGAAGGTGAATTAATCCATATTTCAATTCAAAGTCCGATTCGAGGTTTGGGTATGAAATAAAATTTGGTTTATAGTTAATATCTGGTGCATCCAATTCTCGAATAGATCTATTAAGTTCATTTCCATTTTTTCCAGCCATTTTTTCCTCTTTTATGTTTGAATTTGATTAGCTTCCAATTTCAATGTTTCCAGAAGAGTGTAATTCACCAACTTGTTGAATATTGAAATTTCCCTTAGACTGAGAGTGTGTAATTCGAGCCATAAGGCTACATTCAATCTTAGTATCATGATCGAAGAGATCATTGGGATTTTTTCGTGTCACAAATCAAATAAAAATGAAAATAAAGAAAGTGGACCATAGTAAAATAAAATGAGAAGTTTGAGTTGATGG
This sequence comes from Viscum album, assembly GCA_963277665.1. Lineage (NCBI taxonomy): Eukaryota > Viridiplantae > Streptophyta > Magnoliopsida > Santalales > Viscaceae > Viscum > Viscum album. The sequence continues at coordinate 415,538,320 of OY728132.1, forward strand.
TCCAAAAAGAAAAGAAGAGGATGAAAAAAATGAAAACATGAGAAAGGGGAAAGATGAAAGAGAGAGGTGAAGAAAATAATAAAATGAAAAATAATAGAAATACCTCTAAATGTTTGAATAAATTACTTACCTCCCCGGCAACGACGCCAATTTGATAGAGAGCTGTCTTGGGCTCCCTCAAATGATTAATGTGATTTTGGGGTACTTAGGTGAAGCAGAGTGGTTGACCATGGTCGTCTCTCAAAGGAGGAAGTGAATTTAACAACTTATTAAAGGTATTCTAAAAATAAAATAAAAGAGAATAAAAACACTACTTGAAAGGATGTGGGTTGGTTATAGATTATGAATCTTGAAGAAGTTTTCTGGAAGAAGATTGCATTTTTTTTAATTTTGAAAGAGGTTTGATTAATAAGACACAACAAGAAGATGTTTTTCTAGAATATATTTTAAAAGACGTAATCGATCTAACTCTACCTCTTCAATAATATATTAATAATTATCATTTAAATTAATATTCACTTAATTATTCTCCCTTAATTTGTTAAATCCCAAAACCTACGAGAATTAATTTTACCACAAAGATGAAGTAAATTTATCCTTAGGATAACTTCGGAACATGCAATCGCAACACCCTACTTTGATTGATATTCTAAAATTAGCTTATGGTAAGTGGTACATTAAGGAATATAAAAACTCTGGAAATGATGATTAATTGAGTTTAGGGATTTTATTTGAACTCTATAAATTGATCATGTGTGGTTTCTAATTACTGGTTAAGGTTGCGCTGTCACAGTTCACACATTTCCCGACCTCGCATGTTTTGTGTTAACTATTCAATTGCTTGCTTAGTTTCATTTAAATTAAAAAGTCAATTTATAGATCATAATATGTTTATTTCATTATCTCATTGATTCAAAATAAATATATGAAGAAGGATAGAGGTCGATCGATTACTAAAAAGAACTACTCTTCCATGGGTGGCGTAATCATCATAGAAGCGGTTTGTATGTGCCAATGTTTATTATGGGTATAACCTAGTAACGCTAATACTCAAGAATACCAACCCAGTTAGGAAGATTAAGAGAAGAAGAAATTTAATCAAAATAGAAGAAAATATGAGGAATAAAAGAAGATCAAAGAATTTTATTACACAAATGAAAACATTACAAAATGAATAAGAGAAGGAGGCTTCAATGAGGGGATCATTGATTCAAGAGATACCCATCTTAAAATGGTTGGAGAATTTGGGTGAAACCAATTATTATCTTCCTCCAATCTATTAATGCACGTCCCAACCCCACCAAATGTGAAAAACATGAATTTATATAGTGGTGGGGATGCTAGGTTCAAAGTGGTTTCAAGTGTAGATCAGGAATCTCGGCCAAATATTTTATGCCATCTTGCACCGTCCATTTGACCACAAAACACATGACAGGGCCGACCTTCTAGAAGGCTAAAATGTGTGGATATGGGTCCTCTATCTTCTCTCCACATTTGGGCTCAATATAGGCCCATATGAAGGAGTTAAGGCCGAAATACAGAAGCTTCTCCATTCTGGAGTGTCTAGCCCACCTTTTCCTCTATGGCCCAATTACTCCATCCAAATGCATTATTTTTATCTAGTTTCCTGAATAAAGGTTGTAAGCAATTATGTTAGGAACACTGTTACAAACTTTCAAGTTCAAATAATAAATATAGAAACATGTATCTTTGAAATACTAAAGTGCACTATAAAGGGTAAAACTAGAATTTTCACCATTCCTCAAATGAATGATCAAATCCCAAATATTTTATAAATAAACATATTTAACAAAATTTGAGGAAATTATTTAATTTTTTATCAATAAAATATTCAACAAAATAGTGTTTTATCAGTCATTCAATATCCCATCATTCACAGCTTTAATCTTCATTTGAAACTCTTCATTACTGGTATCAAAACTCTTTATCATTTCTAGTAATGATGGTTTGGAAACCATTTGAAAATGTATGGATGATTCACATTACATGGTAATTCCCATATCCATATTCACTAGGTCCATCAAAATAGGATTGCTTTAAATTCTCATCATGTTCAAAACTCCATGATATTTTCTGCTCAAAGCATCTACCACCTGATTTGCCTTACCCGGGTGGTAGTGTATCGTGAAATCATAATCCTGGAGTAGTTCAAGCCATCTCTTTTGCCTCCTGTTCAGTTCTTTTTGTGAGGAAATATACTTCAAACTCTTTTGATCATTATATATCTCACATTTTTCAGCATAGAGGAAGTGCCTCCATGTCTTCAAAGAAAATGTCACAACTGCTAACTTGAGATCCTGAGTAGGATAGTTTTTCTCATGAATTTTCAACTATCGTGATGAATAGGCAATAACCCTATCATTCTCCAAAAGGACACAACCAAGTCCTTTCATCGATGCATTACTATAAATAACGAACCCATCATTCCCCAACAGTAGAGTCAATATAAAATCATTGACTAATATTCTCTTCATTTCTTCAAAAAATTCTTTACACTCTTTTGTCCAAACAAATTTAACCCCCTTACGTGTGAGCTTTGTTAATTGGTTATCCAATCGGGAAAAATTCTGGACGAAGTGTAAATAATAACCTGCTAAACCAATAAAACTATGTAACTCATTTATACTCGTCGATGTAGGCCATTCTTGGATTTCCATGGTCTTAGAAGGATCAATAGATATTCCATCTTTAGATACAATATGTCCAATAAAATAAATCTCCTGAAGCCGGAAATCAGATATTCTAATCTTCCCATATAATTCATGTCTTCTCAGAGTCTTTAGGATAATGCGCAAGTGATTTTTGTGATATTCATAGATTTTAGAGTGTACTAGGTTATCATCAATAAATACCACCACAAATTAATCTAGATATTCCTTGAAAATTATATTCATTTGATCCATGAATAAAAAGGGTGCATTAGTCAGCCCAAAAGGCATTACCATAAACTCTTTTTTCCTATACCATGTTCGAAATGTTTTCATCAGAATGTCTTCATTATTCACACACAACTGATGGTATCCAGACCGAAGGTCAATATTTGAAAATTATTGATCTCCATGCAGTGGGTCAAATAAAACATGAATGAGATGTAGGGGATACTTGATCTTTATTGTTATAGCATTAATCTCCCTATAGTCAATACATAAACTTAAAGATCAATCTTTCTTTTTAAAAAAAATAATAGGGGATCCCCAAGGAGAATCACTAGGGAGAATAAATCCTTTATTAGTCAATTCCTCTAGTTGTTTCTTTAGTTCAACTATTTCCACAGTGGCCATTCTATAAGGGGTCTTCGATATAGGCCTTGATCCAGGAATTAAATCAATGGAAAACTCAACTTCTCATTCTATAGGATGTCCAGGTAAATGTTCTAGAAAGACATCAACATATTCTTTCACAATAGTTAAATCCTCTATATGCACATTCCTTTCCTCACCCAAAGTCATTTTATTTTCTTCCTCTCCAATAATTGAATTTAGTTGAGATACTGGGGGTGGATCTAGATAAGAATTAGGATGTGATGATTCTACTCTAAAGATAAGGTGTTCCATATCATTATCATCAAAAATCGTAACCTCCTTGGTCATACAACAAATCTTTTCATCATGGTCCAAAATACAAACCATACTGAGGATTATATCAAACTCAATCATAGGTATGACGATGATATCAGCGGATAAAGAACATTTATGTGCTCTAATGGGGAATGATTCACAAAACATTGTTGCAATGATACTTCCCTTCAGAGTTTTAACTAATAACTCCCTTGTTAATTCAAATTAAAAATATCTAATTTTCATAGCAAACTGGGAAGATATGAAACAATGCGATGATCCAGAATCAAATAATGCATTTTCTAAACTTGAGGAAACCATTAAATTATCTACCACCACATCTTTCAGAGCTTCTAACTCAGCAGTAGTGATAGCAGAACCTTGGCCTTGATTCCTTGGCCTTTTCTGAGGTAAGTTCCCATGACGCTTTGGACATTCATTTGAATAATGTCCCATCTCCCTGCAATTGTAGAATTGGACATCGGTAGAATCTTTTTTCCCTTTGAAATCACGAGCTTGGTGGCCTTTTTCACCACGCTTTTAACAGACTCCCATTCCTTTTAAGCAAGTACCATGGTGGTTCTTCCCACATTTACTAAAATATGGATATTTTACAGTTAACTTCTTCCCCTTATTTCCATTCCCAGATTGATCAGCTGATCTTATCATCTCTTACTTTTCTTTAAAGTCATAAGACATAGAGAATTATTTTTCTTTCTTGATAGCACATGAGACAATGTCTTCATATGACGAGAAGGATTATGAGACTAATGCTCGATGGAGAAATGGTTTTAACCCATCAAAGAAGTGATCAATTTTACTTCTTGGGTTATGTATATAATCTCCATCATACCTTTCTATCCTTGTAAAGTTAGCTTCATACTTTGCGACATTCTCATCTTCCTTTGGTCTCAGACTCGGAAATTTCCCCTCCATATCTGCTCAATGGTCACGAGGAAAGTAATATTCTAAAAACAGATCTTTGAACTCCCTCCATTCCATATTTGATATTTTATCATCTTCCTTTGTGTTTTCAATCAATGACCACCATTGATAAGCATCTCCAGTGAGGCGGTAAACTGCCATGACAACTTTTTCCCTTTAATTGCTCCCCAAAGCCTGAATTATTTTCTCTAGAAAACATATCCATTCCTCAACTACTAATGGAATAGTAATCCCATTGAATTTTGGTGGTTTCTATCTAATTAAGTGATCTAACATTGATCCTCCATGCTGTGGATCAGGGTTCTCCATACGGGTAAGGTTATTATTCATAAACTGATTGAGTTGTCCGAGTATGGTGATTAGCTGATCAGCACCGGTTTCATCACCAGCTCCACTATAATTATCTTGAGTAGGAGGGTAATCCCTAAATGAAGGGCATGTATTGATACAGTTTCCATTTCTTCCACTAGGAACCATTTCTAAACAATGGCATAAACTAGATTAGTTTATGAATCAAAATACATAATTCCATACTTATAAAACATTTAACATAAATTTAATTAATTATGGATATAATCCATAATCATAAAAATGTTTTCATTGATGATGTATATACTCATAAACCCTTCATAATGATTTGTAATGAAAATGAGAGTTATCCTAAAAATATATCCTTGGAGTGTCATCCCCAAGAGTTTCGCTAGGCCCGTTGTCGTGCACCATTTCCCGTTCGATTCTAGATGAAAATAGTGTTTTCAGGTTTTACCCCTGGGTACATATGTGCCCGTTCCGCCTCTACCTACTCATATCCAGACAGGGATGTATTTCTCGGAAGACTCCCAAAATTTCTACAATACCAAAATTTTAGGAAGTTCTTCTATACTAATCCTCAAAGTCCATCTTAGGTCTATGTGCTCTAATCAGAGTTTATCTAAATCTAGCATCCATGGTTTGTACTGAACTTTCTCTGATACCATCTGTAATTCCCCAACCCTAGTTTTCCAGAGTCGGTGCATTAGTACATATCATTTTCAAGATCACTAGAAAGATGAAGTCTTGAAATACCGATTAGTTTAGTAGTCTAGGAAACACTAGATACATTCATAAATTTTATATTACATCATAAATTGAAATCTACAACAACATCTTGTCTCCACACTCATATCCCCTTAAACTATACCTACAGTTCATTCATAAAATACTTCTTCACACACTGGAAAAAATAAAACATAGAAAGGGGTGAGCTCAAATGCCCAGTAAGGATGACAATATAGCAGAAACTTTTATAAATAGGCATAAACATTTAAGCTAATGTATAACTAAAACAAAATCCTTTTAAACATGAACTTCAGCCTAATATGTAAAATAGAAAATGAAATAATTCAATTTACTTATTAAAATGAATATTCTACAAGTTGAATAATCACATGCAATATCAATAACCACTTTCAAAATGATTGAATGCATAATTCTAGACTATCATAACCACATAGCCAATGCCTCGTGCCAAGACTACAAATAAGATTTTGTCAAGGCCTTTTGCCAAGACACAAGTTTGTCTCATGAGAGCTACCAATGTATCGAGGAGCTATAGCGGGTTCTACCCGTCACATATAATGTCCAATGCATTCCTCACATGAATAGGTTTAAACATAACATAATCATTCGTATTAAAACTAGCATACGAAATTTCTATAATTTCTCCATTAACAGTGAATTGTATAAAAATAACACATCCATGGTCAAACACATCTCAAAACCTTCAATAAAATATGGATGTTTTGTATCATAATAAATAAACTTCAAATAATCTTAAAATCCATCAAAGGATGTTGACATAGATGAAATCAAAACTATTTGAGAGAAATAATTCTTTTTTTGAAATAATTCAAAAGTCACATAATTATAAAATAAAACCTTTACATTGAAAATATTCTTATAAGCTTATAAGGGAAGATTATAAGATTTCATAATGGCAGAAAATAGCCGTACCCACCGTATAAGATAAAAAAAGAAATTCTTACCTTAAATCTGTCGAAAAGGTTAAAAAGGACCTTGTTTGGAAAACAACGGAAAGATTCCTTTATAAACCTCTTATAACAAGTAAAAAAGGGGTATAAATGAATTTAAACCATATTCTAGTAAATATTAAAAATGTTTTAAATACATTTTTAAGAAATATGGATGTGTATGATAAAGAATTTCTAGTAGATTATTACGTATAAACAACCTCGGATAATGAAGAGATTGTGAAATAAACCCTTACCTTGTACTTTTCCTTTGTTGTGGGTAGGTTAACCTCCTGTATAATGCTGAAATAATTTTTATTAAATTATACAAGAATCATTTACATGAATATGATATCATATATGATCTTTTAACATTGCATTGTTAATAATATCTTAGTATTATCGTCATTTCGAGTGTTAACATACTCGTTTTATTTTATATGTTTCTTACATAAGCTGTGTTTGTCATGGATAGGTGGTATATTATTCATATCAAGAATGATATCAAGTCCTTAAACATTATTTTTAAATCATAAAATTATAATTATACTTCAATGGATACGATGGAGAATGAATCTTATCGCTTTCGTGGAGACGGTTGTCTGTACGTATGCACGAGAGACAATATAATTCCTTTGATATTAAAATAATATATAATTCAATGGTATATCATATATAAAGAATCATTATCATGTTGTATTTTTTATTTACATGAAATACACATCATTATTATACCCATCCAAATAATAATTTATTGAATAACTATTACACCACTACATGGAGACGGTAAGCCTTACGTACGCACGTATGGTGACATGTCATTCAAAGGATGGATAGAATACTGAATATATTTGTACCATATTTATAATAACATCACCATATATATAAGATACTGGAGTTATTATTTTAGAATTGTAATAACAAAGAATGAATAAGTTGAAGAAGAAAGGAACGTGAAAAAGGGTGCTGGAAACATTACCTCTTCTTCGGGTTCTTCCTTTTGATTTGATCAAAAGGGCTGCATAGGTTGGCTTTATGGTGAAACTAAGGCCTCTAGGTTGTAGTGAGGGTAGTTGAGAGAGTATTTGGGCAGGTTTTGGCCCAACCAAACGCTTTGAATTTTTAATTAGTGAGAATGGGGGTACCCTTTTATAAGAGGGGTGAGGGGAATCTTTGGAAAAGCTAGAAATATTATTTTATAATAAATTCACATTCGGTTTCTAATTTCTCCAAATTAGATTATTTAATGGTTAATGTTGGGATAGGTCGAAACCACTCAACCAATATAATTTAGACAGGTGTAGGTCATTATATTAACTTTATGTTTTAGTTTTAACTCTTAGTTAATTAGTTTGACACATACCATGTCACTTTGTATTTTTGTATTATATAGCTAATAAACGTACTATCTACCTCCAAGAGACCCCCAAGTGGTCCATTAATGATACAACTATCATGATATAAGTCTCTTAGATGAACCTTATTTTTCTAGGAAATGAATATAAATTAATAATATAATATTTGTTTTTAAACCTCTTTTTTGTCAATTTTGACACTATTCAATAATTAATTTTTGATAAAGTCATAATAACTTTATTAATTCGAAAAAAATTCATTTAAGAAACAATTTAATGTAATAAGAAGAAATATAAGTCATTTATATCATCAAAACTCTCAAATTATATTAATTTTAACATTTATAATACCAATTATTCGATTCTTTCATTAATAAGGAAAATATTGCATCATTATTTTTTCATAAGTAATATTCATTATTATATTTCTAAAAAATATATATTAAATTTCTTTATGTAGGAAAAAATTTTATATTTTTAATGAATATTTATAGTCCATTATCCAACATAAATAACACTATTTAAAAATTGTTTTTCTAAACTATATATGCTTTTGTCATTTTTGTATTTATTTTAACATAATTAAAATAAAGTGTCCCTATCACCTACAAGTGGTTCCATGGGGTCCCAAAATCAACCCAAAGATGCCTATGGTTGGACATGTATCCAAATATATGTTTAGGACACGTTTTAGAGTGATTTATTATTATTATAATATTATTTTTTAACCCTTACTTACCAGATTTACCCTTTAACCATAGTAAATAAAATATTTACCGGAATAATTATTCAAAATATCTAAAAATAAAATATACCTATTTACAAAATTTGGAAATCCATATTCCAAATATGTAATCCATTTTTCCAAATTCAAAACACAGAAGTGGCATAAAATAATTAAAAATAAATTACCGTTGTTAAAATAATAAGTATGTTTTTAACAGATAATAACTATCAAATGATTGACACTTGTTCATGTCCGGTTTTATTTTTAAACTATGTCCAATGACGAAAATTGTTTTAAAAGGTAAAAATATATTCTAAATATACTTTAAAACCACTTAAAGTCATAAATTATCAATATTAATTATTTCTATTAAAAATGTTGTTTTTAATTAAAATTTAGTAATTTTTACTATTCATCAAAATATAAATGTTATGCGAAAAGTTCCAAAATATTACCCTAGGCTAATATCGATATTCTGAATACAAAAATGATGTCAATTTTAAGAGATAAATTTTATAAAATTTCAAAAAGTGGGTATTACTATTCATAACGGCTAGTTTGATTGGTTGTGGTGTGTGTTAGAACTCGATGTTGCATACAACACACTCTACTGTATTTTTCATAGAGAAGCGTACCATGGAAGCTTGGGGTGTTAAAATTTATGACACATATTGGTAAAATTTTTCCTTTTGATCTCAAAGGTTCCCTCATATTTATGATATGGGATTCCATAGAAAAGATATTCCACCTTTTTTGGATATATGTGCACGATTTCTATTAAAAAAGTAAAAAAATTCACCGAATTGTTCCAGGAACACCAGGCCATGGAATCACACGCTGTCTTGTCCCCTGGTCTCAGAATTTTCCAAAATAATTTATTAAAATAAAATCTGGAAAAATCTGAGCCATTACATCTATGTTGGACCTTGTGCCTAGATATCACCGATTAATGGTGAAAAAATAATATAGTATCATGACTACATTAAAAATAATGAATAAAAACTATGACTTCATAGTGATGCTATTTTAACTAAATAATTCTCCATAATTTCTCTTTATTTAATTAATATCATGATAATATATTACCTAAAATTTTATTGATAGTATTTATCAATGTTATTTTGATATACTCAAAGAGAAAGGAGGAAAATGAGGAGAATTAGAATATTGTGCTAAAGAATTTATGAAGGGAGAAACATTAAGAAATGTATATTAACTGTGAGTTATAGATAGAGGATGTATCATTCATGGGGTATATTATCATCAAAAAATTAAATTCTATGGACCCTTCCAAGATGAATGAAATCAAACAGTGGCCCATACCAACATATATAAATGATATCCAATGTTTCCTTGGCCAAGTTGGATATTACTGATGCTTTTTGAAAAACTTATCATGATTTTAAAACCCAATAATAAATATGTCATTTAAGGGAGTGAAGTTTTTCTAGATTCAAGAGGGTGAGGTAAGAATTATGGAGCACAAAAATAGGCTTATCTTGGTTCTGATACACTTACTCCTATTAAGTAGAAAACTCATAGTGGTGGACAATAATTAGTCAATGTATGTATTAGGATTTTTACTAATTCAAAATTATAATGTTGTATATTGTACCTCAATGTAGTTGAAAATTAATTAGAAAAAATATCATAGGAAGGATGGAAGTAATGATATTTGCAATCAATATATGCCCTCATTTTATCTGTGGAGAGAAGTGTAAGATATATAGTTATCACAAGAATCTAAAATTAATATTCACATATAATGAGAATAATTTCTGCTAGTGAAGTTGGTTAGATCACATCAAAGATTACGACTTCTCAATCCACTACCATCCGGGTAAGGAAAATAAGGTGGATGATAATATATGTAAAAGTGGTCCTGTATCATTATCAATGATAAAAATAGAGAAGGATCTACTATTCTTAGACATAAAAAATATGGACATGGGTATCATTAAGGGAGGAACATAATCAATCCATTCTCAAATGATTGATCTACCATCCTATATGGAGAAAATAAAGGATCCTCTAAGAAATGATATAGAAATTTAGAAAAATATGGAAGATATAAAGAATGGAAAATCCATAGCATTCATTATTGATGAGGATGTTGTCATAATATTTAGATCATGAATATGTCCCAAATATAATCCGGAGGTAATGAAATTGCTTCTGAAAGACACACATACCTTATCCTTCTCTATTTAAGGAGGGATCACAAAGATTTATCGAGCCCCCCATAATAAATTTTGGGGGGATAACATGAAAATTAGATTTCACAATATACATCATATTTCCTTGTATGTCAGCAAGTGAAGGATGAAATGAAAATGTCTAATGGGATGTTGTAATCATTATCTATACCAATATAGAAGTGGGAGAACATCATCATGGACATTTTTCACTGTACTTTAAAATACATCCAGAAGAAACAATGATGTATGGGTTATTGTGGATAGTCATATAAAGACATCCCACTTTGTCGTATTTTTATATATCTTTTCCCTAGATCAATATTTAATGATATAGATAAATATATATCAATGCATTGGTAAGGCTACATGGAGTTGAAATATTGATTGTATGTGACCGAGATCCAAGATTCAACTCGACGTAAAAGAAAAGTCTCCAAAATTCCCTATGCACTGAGATAACATTTTATAAGGCATATCATCCTCAAACTGATGGAAAATTTGAGAAAATGAATCCAATGCTAAAAGAAATGATAAGAGATTTTTTATGGACATCAAAGAAGGATTGTACCAACATTTTCCTCTAGATTAATTCTTTTATAAAAATAGCTTTCACTAGAACATCTGAACAAATCTATATGATGTCCTTTAGGGGAAAGGGTGGACAACATTTGCATGATGGGATAAATTCCCAAAATGTTATCTCCTAGGATAGTAAAAGGAATGAGATATGGTGATGTGTGTGAAATGCATTCAACAACACATCAAGGAATCCCAAATTTGACAAGATATGTTTGTAGTCAATCATCGATGTGAACAAGAGTTTATGGTTGGAGTCATGGTATTCCTAAAAAATTCACTATCGAAGAGGATATTAATATTTGGGAAGAACGGGAAGCTATTTTTTAGTTCCATCATCCCCGTTGATATCCTTGATCATGTCAGTGTTTTGGGCAATCCAATAATACTTCCACCAATCATGTCTCAAGTACATGATGTATTCCATGTATCCCTCTTGAAGTATTACAAACTGGATACCTCACATGTAGTAAATTAATTGGTGTTATATTTAGAGAATTATCACTTTTTCAATGTGTAGTTAGTGAAGATCTTAAATCATAGAGATAAAGTTATACAGAACAATACTACTCACCAGGTCATTGTACTATGGGGGAACCATAAGTATGAAAAGTTAAAATGGAAACCTAGTATGCAATGAAAGAATATTATCGACACCTATTTTCATCGTAGAATGTAAAACAGAATTTCAATGGTCAAATTACTTAAGGGGGGAACAATTTAATAACCCTGAATTATATCAATGGAAATTCCCTTCTTATAATTATGTAATATAGTATTATTAAATTAAATCACATTAGGAACACAATAAAAACATTAAAAATTTGGAATTAATGTAATAAAATTCATTTCTAGAAGTCGATGAACATATACCAAAGGTAAAGTAAATTGACCTTTGGAATAGTAACACAACCATTATGAATAGTAAACCAGAAAATTGAATATTATCCTCACCAATAAAAGTATATGATAAATTAGTCCATCTTATATGTTCCAATATGATATAATTATATCATATTATTTGTAAATAAATATTTTAAAAATTACTAATTAAGGGTTGGTATTTTTGAAGGTGATAAATATTATGTGACATTTATATGACAAATTTAATTATTTAAAAGAAATTTTTTAAAAAAATTTATAATTAAATTAATATTTTTATGTCTTATTATTATAATATAATTTAATTAAACTTTATATAAATTTTCAATGTTATATAAAAGTAGTTATTATTTTAAAATAAATATTTTATAAGTAAATGGTGATTATAATTACAATTAAAATTTCCCTTATTTTTATAATTAAATTCATAAGAAGTTTTTTTAAATAAAATCTTTATAAAATTGTTAGGGTGAATTTTTGGGATTCTTCTGAAATACAAGATTATTTTTTAAATAGTGAAATATTTTAATTTATAATGTGAGTAAATAAATGAATTTTTGAGTCATGATTAAATCATAGATGATGTAAGTGACCATTGGTTCAAATTTACAAGAACAAATTAACTTATTGAGTTTCAAAAAAAATAACTATTTATTTTCTGTAAAAATTAATAACTAATGAAAAACATAATGAAAAAATACCCATATCCTCCAATATAATACCACCCCTCACCATCTCTTCTCCTCAAACCTCTCCTGCCTTGGGCCTTGTCCAAATTATAAAAATATTTCCTCAAAATAATCCCATCCATGTCTAGGATATTTTTTCTTAACAAAATACCAAAACCAATCCCCTATAGAGGTTTTCATGAAGCAGAAATCAAGAATTAAAACCCTATTATTTTTCATTTAATCTCTTTTCATGTTCCATTATTTTGTTTTTCTATCCACACCTTCCGTCATCCAAATTCTATGATTACTCTAGTACATTAAATATAATCTATTTTTGATATTCTATATAAATAATTCATCAAAATATATATTTTCCACTCTTTTTATTCTAAAAATGAAAACATTGTTTGTGATGTGTTAATTTATCACATTCAATGATGACAAAGATTTCTATTTCCATTATCATCTACAAGGATGGTCATGAAAGGATTTTTATGGTTGACCCAGATTATAATATATATAATATATATTATTTAATTTTCTATAATAATTTTTTACACATTATATTTAATTATAAAACAAAATGACTTCATTGTGATTGAAAACCGCCAAAATAAACCGAAATGATCACCATTGACTATATATCTAATATATCATCAAAGTTCCATAAAACAAATTCTATATATGAAAAATATAAACTCTGAAAGATAATTAATAACATATAAGTTCAATTATGGATAATTACCCTCACATGATAAGACCATTCATACATATATACAAGTAAATGAATCCTGAAAATCAAGGAATCTAATGCTGTCAAATGATGAAATTGAATGTATTAACCCATCAAAAAGAAATAAATTAATTGAATAGAGTTATAATAAATGAAATAAATATTAAAATGGTTCTCTAATTATTAAATAATGAATCTATGTTGATTATCTAAAGCAGTATGATCAATTGAAGAACACCTTCAGACATTAGGTAATAGTTTCTATGCAAAATTCCCTTATTCATTCTAGTTATTCTTTTCCTCTTTTAACCCAAATAAAATTATCTATTATTATTTTATAAATATTATAAATTATGTTAATATGTTTCGAAAACATGTATCTATATCTCTTTATCCATATGTTTTGGGTAAATACATGTTTTTAAAAGGGTCCCTATTCAATTCTTCCAAATAAGGAGGCCCGATTTATATGAACTTCTAAAATTCTCACCCAATTTCAAGTGCACTAAATAATCGGTTCTAAGACACCATTATTTTTGTAAAAATAATTACTGTATTGGTAATTTTTTTGGTTCAATTCTATTTTTATATAATATATTAATTCTTTTTCTTCTGTAAGTACTCTTCAATATTTCCATTAAACCAGATTAAAATTGATTAATTACAATCTTTCTTAAATACCATTTATAATTTTTATCACTGCAGTTTGAAATCACTAATCATGATATATTCATATTTTCCATTATGAATGTCCATTTATGATTTAATTCCTTTATTTTATGGAATATTTTATTATATTTCTATTATTTGTGATTTATGAAATTATTGTAATAACTAATTATCTCCACAGTTAACCATTATGTTTATGTTTTATTGTTTTTTCATGATTCATTAGGTAGAAAAATATATTCATGAACATATAATGAAGGTTTTTACTAGATTTTGTCTCAATACAATGGGAAATTATTAGTCTCATGAGAAATAATTTACATCGACATTGGTGTTTAGGCTTGACTCATGATCCATGTGAAACTGTCTTTGTTGTTATCCTTGAATCATTCTCCTCTATGTGAAATTATTATTGAATTGCACTAATGAAATTTTTTATGTTTCATCCACATTTCTATTATTCCACAATTATATGATCCCATGTTATGAATCAATATATTTAATCATGTTCCATTTCTTTTAATATCATTAGGTTATCCATTCTAACTAATGTGATTAGATTAATTCTTATCTATACTCCCATAATGAACATTAAGCTCATCCATATATTCATGTTATCCCCAGGTTATACTTTGGCAATTTAAGGGATCATGTGATGTTATGATCTCATTAAGAAGATTAACTAACGAATTATTCTTTTGGAATCATTATGTTTAGTTTTTTTACCTAATATCTATGAAACAAGACAATACAATCCTTAGATTTTAATTTGTTATTGAGTTGTGATATATATAATGTAATGAAACTTTTACATTATTGGGTTGAAATAATGTGTATAATATATTTTATTTCATTATGACTCGGCGTTGAAGGTTGCAAACTCTATCGAATAAAATGTTATTCTTTTTGAATTCCATTGTTTTAAATTCTACCCACCTTGAATAAATTATCTCCACCAAATTTATACCTTCAATAATAAATTAAGGGATTGATATTTTAAAATTCCATTATTGAAATCCCAAATCATTAAGAGGGTTAATAAAACTACCTCTTAATAAGGTATAAATGAAAGAAGAAAAGTCAAATGTAATTACACATAACTATGTTTCTATGTTGGAGAACATTTATTGTATGTAATGATATGGAAATAGAATAAAAAATTAAATAATTATACATAGTGACATTAGTTTTTGAATTTATTAAATAAAGTGATAAATTGAGTATTAAAAACCTCAAAACCATAAATATGTGATGATTTAAAAGACGATTGCATTCATCATATGTTAAGGTACTGGGATAAATTATTTTGTTTCAAGATCCTTTTATTAATGTTGAGTAATTATTTTACTATATATTGATATAATGAAATATAATTACTTAATATGTTTTTATTTCATAAGTAAAATTTTATCATTTTCTTGTTCTTTGATAAATTTTCAAATCATCACATACTCTATGAATTTAATATCAAAAAATGAACTTTTATGCCTTAATCAATAAACTACACATTTAATGGATTGGGTGTCAGATAAATGAGTGAAAAGTATTTCCATCATTCTATAACTATTTAAGAAAACTATTATTGTTAGTACAAGGTATCCAATATAGCACGTTAATGTCTAAAACTCAAAAGAAAAGTCTATGTTCATCATTATTATTACTTTGGTAAAAATTTTAGTTAAAAATAATGACATATTAACCAATACAACCAGTGTTTCATTTATAGGTTTTAGAACCTTATCATCCATTGATTTTGGGTTCAAAAAAAAATAAAACCATAATGGACTTAATGGGATGTCACCAAGTGTGTTATTTTTTTCATTTTTTAAAACTACATTAATATAATTCCTAAAATGTAATTAATGATTAATACCCCAAAATTACTACAAAATAAAATATAAGATAAAACTTAAAGGAATCATATAATAGTAGTCTTATTTAAAAAAATAACAGAAATCTTCCCCAAATAACATTATATACTGAAACATATACCAATAAAATGGCTTGTATTTCCATAATTGTTTTCCCAAAATATACTTAATCGTGTGAAATTACTACAACATAATATTATTAAACGGGTCTGCTAAGACATTAGAATTATGATCAACATTAAAATCATAAATCCATGATGGTATCTCTAACTCTTGAGTTAATTAATACATGTATTGTTATAAAATTTTACAAAATCCCTATATTTTTCATTCTTCTTATAAAAAATGTTCCAATGGTCAAAATGATTCAACAATATAATTCTTTAATTCTAACGCATAAATAATTCATTTGTTTTATTTTAAAATATGACCATCCTTATTCAAGTCCATAACCTTTATAAGAGAAAATTGGATTGGATAATTAACATGTTCTCTAAGATTAAGATAATGAACTATAAATGGATCCCTATTATGATATTTTGTCCTTCTATTTACCAAAACATTTTTCATGTAAATTATTTTATTTATCCCCTTCTTATCTTCACATAAAACAGTTTCCAATTTTATTAATACACATTAATGGGTGTCTATTTCCACATTTCTCACATTATGAAAATCCATCCATCTTCCCTCCATGGTCTCCACCACTCTAGATATAAGAAAAAAACATCATTATATTCTTTGGTTTGTGTGATGGTTGGTTAATGTATAAGTTTTCAATCATATTTTATGATAAATGGTTAGTCATAATCATGATATATTTCACTCAAGACATCATCCAATTTTTTTCTCATATTTAATACATTTTACTTCACATTCAATGATGAAATGATTACTTTTAGTTCTATTCATTGACTAAGACCAATAATCATAGTGTCTGAGAAAATAATCATTTTTGTAAAACCAAATAATCATTTATATTATATTTGATTCCTAACACAATTTATTAATTTAAGAAACCATAGAATTAAGTTAGGTCATTCATTATAATTGTATATTCAAATCCATTATAATTGGTTATAACAAAAAATATAATTATCCTAAACATATCACATGGGAGGTTTAATCAAGTTTCTCAATAATGGTCATTTTAGTGTGATGGTGATTATCAGGTAAATCCCTATACAATTTTTTGGATTTCTTAACCATGGATACAACTATTCCAAGACTACATCAATATGTTCTATCCCTTTAGGGATGTATTTCTAGAGAAAACCACTAAATATCTACCTTACCATTAAATTAGGATGTTCTTATATATATCCTCAATGTCTACCATTGGGTTTTGTAACATAATCTATATTGTCTAAATTCTATTTCTAATGTATTCTACAAAACGTCCCATAAATCAAATTGTGAAACATTTTACCCCAATAGCATGAAGCTGGTTTTGACTATATTGCATTTTCATATGATATAAGGAATCACATCTTGAAGGACTGAAATGTTTAGTTGCGTGGGTAAACAATACACATACGTGATTCAGATATTACATATAATAACAAAAAAGAAAACATTTTTTCAATAATATAATTATTACCCTTGAAATTTCCAATAATATCATTTATAGTACACATCCTAGATTATTGGGAAAGGGAAAAAATATGTGTGAGCACTAATTTTCCAAAAGTGTTAAGTGCGGTCAGAGCTATCAATAATCAAAATGAACAATCAATATGTAAATATAAATAAATAAACTTAAATAACATGAAAATCATGATACGATAAGAAATAATAAATATATAATGGTAAATAAATGAGAAAATACTCAATTTAAATAACAACACTATCAATAATTGTTCAAGAATAATCAGTATGTAAAGTTAAATAACTTAAAACACATGAAATTTAATGAATAATTGATAATGAAATGCATCTAGAGATAATATCATTGTGAAATTCTAGTGAATACTAATAAGAACTAAATTATTAAAGAATGAAATGAATAATTATTGGATTTCATGTTCTCAGTAATATGATAACTCTATTTTTAAGACCTTTTAAAATAAAATTAAAACTACAATTAGAAACCCAATTAGAGTTTTCATACTTATTCGCATCATGATAATATCAATTCATTGATGGTATATATATAAATATTTCCACCCATATCTACATTTCTAAATGATTAGTCACATATCAAATAATCAATTTTATTCTTAAATCAAAATGGACTGTAACATCCCAGGTAAATAAATAAATAATACATTTTCTTTTTAATTTATATTTTTTGAATTAAATATTATTTTTACCTTAAAGGGGTTTCTATGTTTGATGGCGTACCCGATACAAAAAAACGGGTTTATTTGAAATCTTACATTACAAAATAATAATATAATATTATTATTTTAAATTTTTGTTAACGCATAGCCATTGTATTGGTGGGAATGAAAAGAATTAACTACAATATTATTATCCATGTTTGTTAATTTTTTTACAATTATCTGATAAATGTTGTAGGCATAAAATGTGAACGAATATAATTTTAAGCATAATTTTCATTAAATGGTTGATTAGCCAACTTTTGATGGTGAACCATATATAAATAAACTTATGGTCACTTTTATATGTTATATTTGAAAAAATTAAATTATTCTTTAGAATCGGGACATAAAAATTATGTTGGATAAAATTTTGGTATTTTTCTGAAAAAGTTCATTTTTTAATGAATAGGGAAAAGTATTGTATTTTAATTCAAAACTGCCTTTTAATATAACTTATATATATGGTAAGATTTTTTCCATTAGTTTAAAAGTTTTATTAGAATATATTTTAACCATTTAACCTAATTTTGTTCATTGGAATTAATTTCACTTTGAAAATGGACATAAACAAGAGTCAATCTTTTAATAATTAATATTTATTAAAAACACATTTTTTGTTTTGATAATGAGAATTAATTTTATATTAATTAATCCAAATTATATGTTTATAATTTGGTAAAATAGACATCATTTTGTAATTTGGAATATCAAATATAGATTAGGATGAATTTTTGTACTTTTTTGAAATCCTCTAATTTTTTATGAATAGTGAAACTAGTAAGTAGTAATTCAAAAATCACTTTCTCATTTATATGAAATTTTAAAAACTTTGTGAATTGAATTTTGAAAAACTGAAATACATGGTTGTTATTAATAAGTAAAATTTTGTTCATTAAAATGAAAATAATATTTGGTGAATAGTTAATTCTGACTTCTTTCCAACGGTTAAAGGTTAATAGGGTAAATAAAGGTAAAAAGAATATTATAATAATTCAAAATTACTATAACACTTTTGATTACATTTTTTGATGAGTCATGTATCACCATGGTCATCCATGGGGCTAATTTAGGACCACATAGATCCACCTAATAGTGATAGTGATACTTTATATTAATTAATTTAATGTAAAGACAAAAAATAAAAAAACAAAAAGCTTTTAGTAACGTAATTTTTACATGGGTTTATATAAGTTATGTTTGGGACTGTAAATTTTAATTTAAAATATATAACTATTTCCTCCATCTTGGTATATTATTTATAATATTTACAAATCAATGAAATCAAAATATTTATGACACAATAATGATGTAGTGTTTAATTCATTAATAAATGATTTAAATAAATAATATTATAAAGATTAATATAATATTTAAAACCTATACAATTATTATTGAATGATTTTATTTCGACCATAAGTCATATTATCTTTGACTTTAACATGTTTTGGACCTTTAGAAACCTAAAATCATTATATAATATAATAATATATTCTGACTTTCTTAAAGATACCCTCCTCCCCATTATAAAAATCCCTCACCTCTAACCCATTCCCCACAACTTGCTAGCCCCCGGTTCATCCAAACTCTACCCAAAGAATATCTCAATATCCCTTTCTTCCACCTATAATTCTTGACATAGGTAGAAGGCACTTCAATAAATCTTTTTGGTTCAGTCCAAAAGAAGTTACTCGAATTAAATGTAACAGTTTCTCTTAAATTATAATATTTTATTTCACATCTCGAACCAATAAAATATTTTTATTATATTATTTAAAAAAACCACTATCCACAAAATATAATGATTTTTTTATGATAAGGATTCTAATTAATCTTACACACTCCTCAATCTAATGGGTAACGAACATACAGTTTTTATGGATGGGAAACTAACGCCTCACGAAACGATGATTGTACAATTATCTCCTTCCATCTCTAATGGTGGCCATTTATATAGAACTGTATTTATAAATGATATATAATATTTTTATATTTTTTTTATTCTTCTGTATTTTTCATTTATAACATACCTTTATGGTTTCCATTTTGGGTAAACACGATTATTTCTTTTTAAGAAGTGCGGATTATCGCTCCCTCCAAGTGATATGACTCGTAAAATTACTTATCTAGGATGTATAATGGATGGAGTTAATGATATTATATATGATATTATACTGTAATTATAATATACCTTTATATAATTCTATTTTCATTCCATTAAATGAAAAATAGAAATGAATGTAGCAATTATGCCTATGTACGACTTACCGTCTCCATGAACACGACATTTCATTTATTACCTCTAAATGTTATGTAATTATATAAATACATGTATACAATGGATATATATTATATATATGATATCTAAATATTTAATATCATTCTATATATAATTTAATTTTGACCACATTTACTACTTGTAAATATTTGAAGTTCATTTTTGACTCAAATACCAAATATCGACAAAACGACCATTATTAACTTAAAAGAGTAAATGATGTTTATATAATTGTAATAATTGATATAAAAGGAATAATAAACATTAAATAGGTTCCTAAGAAAGTATAAATTATCTTTATTTTATAATTCATTTCATTAATGAACGAACAGGTCAAGTCGGACACAAGGTAAAGGACTTCGTCTCAATCTCCTTTCATTGAGGCATATTTTGTTTTAATACATGATTTTAATTTATACTATGTATAAATAATGTTTTCTTTTAATTTCCTTAAATGGTAATCTTTTTCAACGAAGCATTATACTAAACGACCAATGAAGGATGTTTATTTTAACATACAAGGTGACAATGACCTTTCCGTTGCCGTGAGTATTATTTGAACTTCGGTAACATAATAAGTCATAATGTATTTAGAAGGAAAATAAATACCATATAATTTCTTATGTATTTTGGTATAGAAAATGGTTCTAATAATTGATTTTTAATGTCAATATATTTAAATAATATATTGTCATGAAATTTTGATATGTTATTGTTGTTTTATGATTTTTTCATGTATTACGAATATTTCATGGTTCATGGGAATTGTTATGTATACGGGTGTTTCCGTAGTAATCTTTGGGAGGGTGAGCCTGAGATAGCTCTCCAATGCATTGGGTAATGTGATGGAGGTAAACATGAACGTTTCTCCCAAGATATTTAGGGAATATACTTTTATGGTTATTCCAAATATAAATCCCTATGTAGCTGTGATAGCTATAACATATGTATGATATGGATGCCACAAGTTACCTTTATGATTTATGTTTTCTATGTGTTATTCATAAATCTTATGATTTCATTAGGTATGTTAGAGATATTTTGTTCTGTATGGAATGATGGACTAATGTTTTCATTCATTGTTTTATTACCCTTAATGATCTTTTTATACTCATCCCATGTTTTGAAATGTTTTTCACAGGATGTACAAGTGAATAGGGTCAAGGATGGGATCAATGAAAAGTCATGCTCTCTAAAACATGGGACTAGACATGCCTCTTTTTTTGAATAGTTTTTAGTTTATGAAAAACATTGAAACTAAGTAGAAGTGTCTACCTTGTAATTTTTGTGATATAATTTAATAGTTATGGCATAATTCCAAAAAACCCTAAACCTAAAAAGATTCTAAATGAGAATTATTCATTTAATTCATTATAAAGTAATGTTTAAGGTTGGGTCCTTGTAGTTGGTATCAAAGGTCAGTTTTGATAACATAAGGTGTTAGGGTATTTTTAAATTAAGATCCATAAATTATGTTATGTTAATATTTAAATGATCTAGTTTTTACAGATTACCATGTTGCTTCGCATAAGTTACTTCTATGTTTAGAATGTTTTTCCACTATGGAAATAGGGAAACTTTGTTGGGATGACATCAGGAGAAAGGAAAACATTCAAATCAGCAACCTGATTTGGTCAGAATCAAAACTGAACAGTTTGTTGCTATGATAGAAAAAATTTCATTGGATATAAATGGTGGTTATATCCATGTACAAGATCAGCTAGATCAACCACAGAAGAACATGTCAGTAGTGGAGCATTTCATCAGGTAACATCCCCCATAATCTAGATCATTATGTGACCATGTTATAGCTAAAGGATGGATTAATGCACAAGATAAAATTTTTTATGACATGGGGTATTCAGAACATCAAAAGGTTAGTCTTGATGTCATCCATTTTGAAAGTGAAGATGATCAGTATTGGTTGATGCTGAAAAATATCATGGATCGTGAGGAGAATGATTCTCCTGATTGAGATAAATTCAATGGTATGTTTATTGAGAAATGTTCTCATAAGGCTGTTTGTATTATAATTGAAAAACAATTCCTAGAATTTATGCAGGAGAATGACTCAGTGGATGCTTATGAAGAAAAATTCACTAGACTGGCAAGGTATGTTTCAAATTTCATATGAGATACTGATATTAAAATCAACCATTTTTACTCAGGAATAAAACTAATCTATTAAAGTGATTTATCATCACATGGGTTAAAAAGTTATGAAGAACTTGTTCGATGTGCAGAGAAGGTGGAAATAGATTTTTCCAAACATCATGTTTTCATTGAAAAACTACTTAATATGAGGTCATGGTGGCATGAAAAATAAAAAAATCTTTCCAAAAAAGTCTGATGGTAAGAAACTTATTTTTACAGATTGTGAAAATTGTGGTAAAAAGCATGTTGGGGAATGTCATTTGAATTATAATAAGTGATACCGATGTGGTAAAATGAGACATAAGTCTAGTAATTGCACTGAAAAAGAGCAATGAAATGGTAAAAAAAATATCTGATTTACAATCAGCAAGATGATTTAAGTGAAATGAAATTGGTCATTACGGAAATGAGTGTCCAATAATGAACTCAACTATGGAAATGACACCAGACTATAAACAGAAAGAGGTGGTGATGTCTTTTGTATCTACTTCAACAAATGTTGGGCCAACAAATGAATTAGTATCAGGTAAACTATTTGTTAGTTCATATTATGCCAACATGTTGTTAGATTCAAGGCCTATACATTCATTCATTTCTGAGTAATTTTATAGTTAATTGGGAAATCCATATCAAGATATTAATCCTTAACTTATGGAAAAAACACTGTGAGAAAATGATGAATCAAAAAGAAAATGTAATAACCTTCATGTCCTTTTGTGTGGAAAGAATCTACATGAAGACCTTATTGTATTGCCTCTATTAGAGTTTGATGTTATTTTGGTTATGGATTGGCTTTCTGTTTATCATGCTAAGATTGACTTCTGAGCTAAAGAGGATTATTTTCAAGATTATTTTTCTTTTTTATAGAATAATAAACCCTTAATTTTGATAACATATCAGGAAGTTGGGAAACTTGAAAAGGATGGAAATGAATGTTACATTGTACATATTGTTGAAAAAAGTAAACTATTCTTATTAATGATGTTCTAGTGATAAATGAGTACCTTGATTTTTTTACTGATGAGTTACCTACGGTTATACCTGATCAATAGTTGAATTTACAGTTGACTTAGTTCCTGAGGCTAAACCAATTTCAAATCCCCCTTATCGAATGGATCAAATTGAACTTTTAGAGTTATAGAAGTAATTACAGGAGATATTAGATAATGATTATATTCAACCAAGTACATCACCATGGGGTTCTTTTGTATTGTTTTTTAAAAAAACATGGTTCAATGTGAAATTTCATGGATTATAGAGCATTGAATAACATCACTGTTAAGAACATGTATCATTTGCCTCATATCAATGATTTATTAGATTAGATCCTAGGAGCATAGTATTGGACTAATATTGACTTGTGGTCAAGGTACATTCAGTTGAAAGTAAAGGAAGCAGACATTCCAAAGACTATGTTTCATACAAGTTATGGCAATGATGAATTTTTAGTAATTTGCTTTGGTTTATCCAATGCACCTACTATATTAAGGGATTTTATGAAGATAATTTTTTGTGAGTTCTTGGATATGTTGGTGGTTGTGTTCATTGATGATATTTTGGATTATTATATTGGTAAATAGAAACATGAAATTCATTCAAAGGTTGACTTTCAAACCTAAAATAAAAAGAATGTATTGGGGAAATTCAGAAAATGTGAGTTTTGGTTACAACAAATTTCTTTTTATGGTCACATTATGTCGGAAAATGTCATAAATGTTGATCCTATTAAAAAAAGTTGTTGAAGAATGGCCATGTCCCAAAAATATAACCGAGATTTGTAGATTTTTAGGTTTGGCAGGTTATTACTAGAGGTTTGTTGAAAAAAATTCATGGTTATCAAGTCTAATGACTAAGCTAACTCAAATAGGTGTTAAGTTCATTAGGACAAAATAATGTGATGATTTTTTTCATGAATTGAAAATAAGATTGGTAAATACTCCAGTTATGCCTCTACCTTCTGGAAATGGTGAGTTTGTTAATTATAGTGATGCTTCATTGTAAGGACATGGTTGTTTTTTTATACATAATGATCGGGTAATTGCTTATGCTTTACGTTAGTTGAAACCCCATGAGTTAAATTACACTACACATGATTTGGAATTATCTATTGTTTTTTTCTATAAAAATTTGGTGGCATCAATTATATGGAGTAAAATGTGAAATATATACATTTTTGAAGTATATATTCACTCAAAAACAATTCAACATGAGACATAAGAGATGGTTGGATTTAATCAAGGATTTTGAATCCATGATCCTTTACCATCCAGCAAATGATAATAATGTGGCAGATTATTTGATTCAAAAAAGTAATGATTCATTAACCATGATACATTTGGAAGGAGATCATTTGGGTTTTGATTTGATGAACATTGGAATAGAAGATGTTGGTGTAGGGAACTCTTCTGTTTTGTTTCCAGTGTCAGTGAAATAATCTCTATCAGACAGAATAATGAAAGTGCTGAAGGAAGACAGTGAGCTGTATAAAAAGGTTGAGTAGGTTCAGAAGGGTTATTTTCATAAATTTTACATTGATAATGATTGTGTTTTGATTTTTTTAAAGAGATTATGTGTGCCTTATGAATTTCAGTAGAAGAATGATTTGTTTTGTGAAGCTCATAGCTCTACATTTTTAGTTCATCCTGGAAGTAATAATATGTATAGAGATCTTCATGAGCATTTCTGGTGGGATTGAATAGAAAGAGATAATTCTGATTTTACCTAGAAGTGTTTGACTTTTCAGTATGTAAAGCAGAGTGGAAGTTACTGAAAGAGTTGATTCAATCTTTACCGGTGCTAGAGTGGAAATGGGAATATATATCCATGGACTTTGTTGCGAGAATACCAATGACATCTACTGTAATAATGCATTCTGGGTTATTGTTCGTCGAATGACTAAATCTTCTCATTTACATCGTACTCGAGATAAATTGTCTCTAGATCAACTTTATCGATTGTATGTTAAATAGATAATCAAGATTCATTGATATCCCCTCTCCATTGTATCTGATCATGATCATGGGATTACTTGTATATTTTGGAAAGGCCTTCCAAAGTCGTTTGGTACTGAATTAAATTATAGTACCACTTTTCATCCACAATCAGATGGGTAATCAGAACAAAAAATTCAGACTTTGGATGATATGTTATGTACTTTTTCGATGGATTACCAAGATATTTCGGACCAACATATTTCTTTGGTTGAATTTTCTTATAACAACGGTTTTCATTCCAGAAAACAGACGGCTGCATTTGAGGAATTATATATGATGTGATGTCGAACTCCATCATTTTGGGTTTAAATAGGTGAATGGAATTTGATGGGACCATAATTGGTAGAAGAGACGGTAGAAAAAGTTCAGTTGATTTAGAAACACATTGGAATAGATCAAAGCAAGCAAAAAAGTTATACGGATAATCGAAAGAATGATCTTTATTTTGTGGTAGGTGATCATGTCATTGTCATAGTTTCTCCATGGTAATGTGTGATGTGTTTTGGTAATAAAGGAATGTTGAGTCTAAGATTTATTGGACCCTATGAAATCTTGGAGAAAGTTGGATTAGTTTCTTATAGTGTGGCTTTCCCCCCATGTTTATCCCAAGTACACAATGTTTTTCATGTTTCAATGTTGAAAAAGTATATTCCAAATCCATCTCATGTTTTAAGTCCATAGGTAGTATAGTTGGAAGTGAATCTCTTCTATGAGGAACAACCAGTCCATATTATTGATCGAAAATAGAATATTTTGAAGAATATTGTAATTCACCAGGTAAAGATTTTGTGGAAAACCCATATGGTTGAAGAGGCAATGTGGGAATCTGAAAAATTAATGAGGGATAAATACCCCCATTTATTTGAAAAGTGAAGAAAATTGCGATGACACAATTTCCAAAAGGGGGGAATGATTTAACATATTAGGTAAATAAACAAACAATAGATTATTTTAATTAATATTTTGTGAATTAAACATTAATTTTACCTTAATGGGGTTTCTATGTTCAAATTTGTGCCTGATACGCCACAACCAATTTCATTGAAAGCAAACGTTGTACAATAAAAAAATAATGTTATTATTTTAAATGGTAGTTAACTCCTAGATTTTTTATTGACAGGAATGAAAATAATTAACTAAAATATGATTATACATGTTTGTTAAATGTTTTTACATTTATCCAATAAAAATAAAAGGCATAAAATGTAAATAAATCTAATTTTAAGCAAAATTAACATTAAAAGTTTGATTTTATAGCCTTTTAATAGAGAACCCTATTTAAATCTATTTTTAGTCACTTTTATTGGTTCAATAGGAAAAAAATAAAATTCTTCTTTAGAATCGGGATATCAATATTTAATTTGGATGAAATTTTGTAATTTCTCTGGTAAAGGTCCTTTTTAATGATTAATGAAAAATAATGTATTTTAATCCCAAACTGCCTTTTAATCTAATTTATTTATATGGTTTGATTTTTTTTAATTGGCTTTAATGTGAAATTATAATATATTTTTACCATTTAGCTTAATTTTGGTCATTAGAATTAATTTCACATTGAAGACGGACATAAGCACGATTTAATCTTTTCATAGTTAATATTTCTTAAAAACACACATTTTGTTTTGACAATGAGAATTAAATTTAAATTAAAATATCCAAATTATATATTATTAATTTGGTAAAATAGACATCATTTTTGAATTTGGAATATCAAATATAGATTAGGCTGAATTTTTTGTTGTTTTCTGAAAAACATCAATTTTTTATGAATAATGAAACGAGTAAGTAGTAGTTAAAAACTAATGTTTTCATTTAAATAACATTTTACCGAAACTGTGAATTGAATTTCAAAAATCTGACATATATAGTTGTTATTAATAAGTTAAATTTTGTTCAATAAGATAAAAATAATTTTTGTTGAATAGTAACTTTTGACTTTTTTAAGGCGTTTCAAGGTTAATAGGGTATTTCAAGGTAAAAAGAATATTATAATAATAAAAAATTACCTTAACACTTGGTATAAACATATTTAATGAGTCATGGCCGACCAACAGCATCCTTGGGTAACATTTGGGACCCCATGGAGCCACTTATGAGTGATAATGACACTTTATATTAATTGATTTAAAGTAAAGACAAAAATGACAAAAACCAATAGCTTTTAGTTAATTAATTTTTACATTGGGTTATATAAGATATTTATTAGACTATAAATATTCAATGGAAATATAAAATTATTTTCTAAAACATGGTATTTTTTTATAATTTATAGACACCATAAAAATAAAATTATTTATTACACACTAATGATGCAGTGTTAACCACATTAATAAATGATTTAAATAAATAAAATTATAATGATAAAATAATATCCCAAACATATCCAATTCTTATTAGACGAATTTATTTCGACCATGAGTCATCTTATCATTGACTATAATATTTATCTAACCCTTTTAAACAAAAAATCATTATATAATAAAATAATATTTTCACACTTTCATAAAGTGCCCCTCCTCCCCCTTATAAAAATCCCTATTCTCAAACCCATTACTCACACCTCTCAAGCATCTGGAATCATCCAAACTCATCCAAAATAATCTCTCAATATCCCTATCTTCCACTTATATGCCTTCTCTTAGGCAGAATGCAATTCAATAAGTCTTTTTTGTTCAAACCAATGTAAGTTACCAGAATTAAATGTAACAGTTTCTCAAAAATTCATTTTTTATTTTACTTCTCCAACCAATAACTCATTTTATTAATTTAATTTATAGAAAAAAAATTATCATTAATAAAATATGATGTTTTTATGAGATGGATTTGAACTACACTTACACACACCTCTATCTAATTGGTAAAGAACATAATGTTTTTGTGGATGGAAAACTAACGCCTAATGAAACGATGATTATTCAATTATCTCCTTTGGCCGTTCATGGTGGCCATTAACATAGAACTATATTTAAATATGATATATTTTATGTTTATGTTTTCTTTATGCTTCTATATTATTTATTTATGGCATACATTTATGGTTTCCATTTTGGGTAAACGCGATAATTTCATTTTAAAAAGTGCACACTACCGCCCCCTCAAAGTGATAAGAATCATAAAATTCCTTGTGAGGGACATATAAAAGAAGGGCTGAGTTATATTATATATGATATTATAATGGTATTTTAATATATAATTATATCATTATTTTTTCATTTTGATAAATACGAAATAGAAATAAAAGTAGATTTCATGCGTACGTATGACTTATCGTCTCCATGAATGTTGCATTTCATTTCTACCCTCTAAATGTTATGTACTATTATAAATTCATGTATATAATGGATATATATGATATACATGATATCTAAATCATGAATATCATTCTAGATATAATGGAATTTTGACTACATAGACAACTTTAAAATATATGAAGTTCATTTTGACTCAAGTACCAAATATCGACAAAACAACCATTATTAACTTAAATGATTACATGTTGTTTATAACATTATAATAATTGATATAAAAGAAATAATAAAATGAAAAAGGTTATTAATCATGTATAATTTAACATTAGTCTGTTATTCATGATATTAAAGATTGAACAGGTCATGTCGAACATGAGGTAAGGGACATCGTCTCAATATCCTTTCATTGAGGAATATTTTGTTTTAATACCCGATTTTCATTTATAATGTATATAAAAATCATTCACTTGACATTTAATTCAAAGGGAATATTTTTCAATTAAGATTTTTACGAAACAACAAAAAAAAGAATTATTCTTTTAACATACGTGGTGACAACAACCTTTCCATCGCCACAAGTATTATTTGATCTTTGGATACCATAACAATCCATAATGTTTTTAAATGAAAAATAAATAACATATACTCTTTATCGTATTTTGGTATCTAAAATGGTTTTGATAATGGATTTGTTGTGTCAATATACTTAAATTGTATATTTTTATTAAAATATAGAAATGCTATCTTTCTTTTATGTTTGTTTTGTGTGTTACAAATATGGTATTGTTCTTGGTAATTGTTACGTATACATGTGATTCCATGATAATCCTAGGTAGGGTGGGCCTGAGAAAGATCACAAATGAATTGGGTAACATGATGGAGTTAAACATGAATGTTTCTCCTAAGATATTTAGGGAATATAATGTGATGGATATTCCAAATTTACCTCCCAATATAGCTGTGATAGCTATAATGTAAGTATGATATGGATGCCACAAGTTACCTTTAAGATTTATGTTTTTGTTTGTGTTATTAATAAATCTTATGATTTCATGAGGAATGTTAAATAGATTTTTTTATGTTTTAAATGATGGACTAATGTTTTCGTTCTTTGTTTTATAACTCTTACATAGCTTTTTATGGCTATCCCAAGTTTTAAATTTTTTTTCACAGGAGATAAAGATGAATAGGTTCAAGGATGGGATAATAATAAAAGTCATGTTGTATAAAACATGGGACTAGACATGACTCTTTTTTTCAAGAGTTTTTATTTATTGAAAAAAATTGAAATTGAGTAGAAGTGTATACCATGTAATTTTTGAGATGTAATGTAATAGTTATGGCCTAATTCTCTAAAACTCTAAACCACAAAAGATCTTCAATTTGAATTTTTCGTTTAATTCATGATTATGTATTGTTTATGCCCTTGTCCTTAGATGGATTATCAAAAAATGTCTTTAATGTGTAATTTATATAAATTTATTAATATTTTCATATTTAATCAAATGAAATTCAACATAAGAAGCATTTGTAATAATTGTATAAATTTTACAAAAATAATAATATTCATTATATAATAAAATATATATTTAATAGAAATTTATTTTTTAAAAAATGTTAACAAGTTTGTGATAGTTTTAAGAGAAAGTTAATAATCACAATGTAATTTGATACTGTATAAAAAACATTTACTACTTTTATAACTTTTAAATTGTATCCCCTTAAATAATAAACATGATTCCTAATTCAAGATATTTATTGTAAATGTGTATATATATTCACCATATAAAATAAAATAAACGGAATATAAAATGAAATTTATATTAATTCATTTACATTGAGTCCAAATTTTAATGTATTCATTTCAATTATTTCCTGTTATATAATATTTTATAATCAGTTCAGTTTACATCATGTGTTTCGATTGTATTTGAAATTATGTCCAAAATTACATAGGATGGTTGATTATTAGTATAAGAGGTAATTATATAAAAATATATACAGTAATAATTTTGATATAGTAATCATGTTAATTCATAAATTAATATTTTAATATTAATCAAGTATTTTTATAAATGATGTGTGTTATGTTCAGGGTGATGAAAGATCATACATAAACATTATTGACATTTCCATTTTTCAATGATCATTATAAAAGCAGGTAAGTATTTATTTATCATTAATGAATGATAATAATATATTAAATAATTTTTTTCCTTTAAATACACACACACACATATATATATCATCCATGTGGTGTGGTGATGGAAATATGGTCACAATGCATCGTGATGGTGGTAAACTATGTGTATACGAACAACATTATCATCTATCAGTGAGTCAAAAGGGAATAAGGAAAAGTTTATTTTATCATTTAAGAATGATAAATATTTCATTTATTTCACATATATTAATTAAATTTATCCTAATTACCTTTCCTATAAATTATTAGTTAAAATGAATGATATTGTTTCACGATGTGGTAGTCTTCCAAAAACATGAGTGACATGATCATATCCCCAAAAAAAGGGAAGTAAAAAATGTTATATATTATATAATGACTATATAGGTATAATAATGTTATTAATATCATATCTATACTATATATCACTCATCATAACCAACCGTGATAGGTGTTGGTGGAAAATCTATCACAATAATTCGAGAGGTCATAGTCTATCATACAAATGAGTGACATTATCATTTCCCATTAGAGATAATGGGATATTGATATAGGAAATTAATTTAACATAATAACATATTAGTATATTGAATATATAGGTTTCATTATATAATAATAAATTGTTAAAAATTCAATGGGTTTGATGTAGAATGAAAACATAAAATCATTGGTCGGATTTTTTCCTTATCTCTCAAAACCTCTTTTGGAATATATATAATGTGGTACTATAATGGAATCAGGACCAATAAACTCCCTCTAGAATGAGTTATTATATGTTAGAAATTATTTTTTTAGGTATTGACTGAACTAAAATTGATTGTATTTTTGTGAAAATAGGATAAGGGGTGGCCTTTTATAAGTGAGGTATGTGACCCACTTCTAATATTTGATATGAAAAAAGAGGTACCCCTGTTTTTCACAAGAAACAATGATCAAAATTAGTGTTTCCTCAATAATTAAACATTATATTTTCTAAATAAGTCTATTTAATATATTTTTTAAAAAATAGTTCATTTTATCATTTAATGTTTATTTGAATCCCCACCCACAAAACATTTTTTTCTAAAAAAATAATAGTTAATTTTTACATTCTTCAATATTATTCTTAGTAAATAATTATGAAGTAGATATTTGATAATATTAATTACTTTTATTCCAAAAAATTAATCCATTTTTCTAATTTCATTTCATATAAGTATATGAATTAAATTTAATATTATAGCAGTGGAAATAACGAAAAAAGTATGTTTTACGAAAATATTCTTATAAGTACAGAAGGTTGTAATATCAAACTTTAGTATGAAATTGATTCCAAATTCCAACATTGTATTTATTATAATATATTTTAAATAGTTTAAATTCAAAAATTAAATTATATAAATGTTAACTTCATAAATAATTTATATGAAAAGGTTGTTTTCAAATAAAATATTTACTTTCCACTATTCATCATAAAATTAATCATTTAAAATAAAATCAAAAATATTAAGCTTAAGATAAATTTAATATTTTCATTTAATAAATTAATTTAATTTATCAAATAATATATCTATACGTGGTTCTAATTAATTTTAAATTATTCTCCCAAAGTACTAAAAGCCGCCATTTAGAAAAAATACAATTTTTTTTGAAATAGTGGATTTTTCATTTAAATAATTACTTTTCTATCTCTAATAAATATATAACCATAATTTTCATAACAAATATTGTTCTATTAATACCTTCTAAATATTTGTCTAGGGTATTACGGTATATTATGTTGTGGTTCATTTTCACTCAAAGTTGTGTGTCAAATATGCTATCAAATATGAAGTTATTATTTTGAAATTTTGGGGTCTTATAAAAATAATCATCCTATAATTCTTTTTTTATAAATTTATACATTGATGTTTAATGTTTTTATTTTCTTTACTATTTTCCAAATAGTTATTTTTTTATTCCTTATACTTTCAAATTTAATTTTTGGTAGGTTATTAATGTTACTTTTAGAGTTGGATTATAATATTCTATAATGTTTCATATTTATTTCATGAGTATTTTTTTATACATGAATATGAAATCAATAATTGGTATATATTGGTGATCTTTGATGTTTAGTGGATGTTTAATTAATTGGTAAATTAAGTATTTTTATAAAATAATTAAAATTAAAAACAACCCATTATCAACACATTTTTATCAAATTGTTCCAGAAATTAAATTTTCATATTCTTCTTTGATATAAATGATTAATAATGTTCTATTTGTTTATTGAACCAACCCAGATATAATGTGACCTTATTTAATTAATTATTTGGTTTTATTGTTTTTTTGAAATAAATAATATATTATGATAATGAATATTTTTAGTTTTTTATGTAATATATCATAATATTAAGGATTTAGAATAAGTAATTATTACATAATTTTAAGAAGTTACTATCCTTCATGTATGGTTGTTTTAATCTATATAATTAAGGAGGAATGTTTTTTTTGTTATATAACTATTATAATATCAAATTTTCATATAAGAACTTTAATTATTTAATTAAAATAATATATATAATTTAATCTCATCTAAAGATCAATCATTTTTATGGTAGAGAAGGAAGACAGAACAAGTTGCATTAAGGAGTCAGTAGTCTACACAAAACATGAATTTTAGCTTCCCATTTCATAAGGGAAATAGTAAATGTGGTTAGTATTTATTCACATGAGACTGAAATATTTAGTATACAACAAATACTGTAGTAAATATATTATATTGTAAAAAAATAAATTGAAATTTAAAAAGAAAATACAATAACACGATATTGAACATTCATTGAGAACTTTTTTTTTCTTTTAGCAGAAACCTTTTATGGGGTAAGATTATGTTAATATATTTTTACCATAAGATATAGGGAGTGGATTTGAAATCTAGGGGAATGAAAAAGGGTATTGTTTCTTAAAGAAATAATTTTTTATGATTTCATTAAAGGGGTGATGATAGTCCTTATATAGAAATAAGGGGAAATTCATTTTTTTAAATATTTATACATAATATAAAGAGGTAATAAGTTAATCATGTCATGTGAATCAAAACAAAAAGGAAAATAAATGAGTGAGGATGATAAAAGGTCTATCTACACCACATGAAGTCAATTTTATACAAGTGTTTATCTTGATGTATTTCTATTACCTCTTTAATTATTACCATTAAATTTTTATCCTCTATTTTGTTAACAATTCTTTACCATAAGAATCATAATCTGTAGGAAAAAAAATAAAGTGGTCCCCAATTGATAATTTAGACGTACTGATTTTTTGTTATAAATCCATTTTTCTGATTGAATTTCTATAATAGTGAAAAAATTAAAATTTAATATTTAAATTATATGATATATTCAGATAATGTTGTAGTTAATTGTTACTAGATTTATAAAATATCAATAAAAATTTTGTTATATAAAAAATATATTAAAGTGTTGAAAATAATTTATAAAATAATTATTCTTTCAATATATGGTTTTATACATTTACAAATGGATACTTTTTTAGGAAATATGGGACCCCGTCTAGAGGAAAAGTATCCTAAATTAGACTAAAAAATGTAGCAATATTCTAAAGGAAGAAAATTGGAATTGAATAATTAGGAATGGAGTTGTAAAATATGGAATCATCAAAGATCACCCCTATATTTAAAACACCATAAAATTGTATTTATTTTAACGAAATGCATATGTAATGAAATAGTTCCTTGAGGAGAGAATGCCCATGAATTTTATCCATTAATAATTCATCTTTCTAGAGAGGTGAATGTTAATAATTCTAATTGATTAGACAAAAATGTTAGAGTCTGACTCAATATATAAATCATTCCATCTCAATTTACTTCCCATGTTAACTAAATTGAAAAATCCAATGGTTTTGGCTTCCAACCATTCTTATGATTTCACAAAGTCATCCCATGATGTCACTGATATTGTCACAGTATAAGTAAAAGTGATATATTTCACCATTTATCAAAAATCAATTTTTTTTAAAAAAATATCCATAATTTTAACATAATCTATGGCCTCTATGAATAATTTAAAAACTGAAGATTGTATTTTTATAATAAATGTTTAAAATTTAGAAGATAACTATTTATATATAATTATATATAAAGGATAATTAAGGAACATATTTCATGATAGTTTATGATATGGAGTTTTCCCACTATAGTGGGGTATCAGGTATTAAACTAAAATTCTAATATAAATAAATTCCACTATTTTGAATGTCATGTGACACATTATTTTCATTTTAAAATATTTTTAAATTTATATATCTAAAAAATTGTGTATTCATTGATGGTTGATGCTTAATTAATACATTAAAATTATAATTTAAATGGTAGCTTCATCAAGGAGTTTGTTGTAGTAGGCTCTTCTATTGTATAAAGGATTTTAAATAAATGTTTATTACTATATCACATTAGATATGAGTTCTTTGAAAGTATATTTCTGTCAATAAATTGTTATTTTTAAATGAAATATGTTCAATGTTTAATACACAATTTATATGAATGATCGCACTCAATATTATTTTGAAAAAAAATCAAAGATTAAAA
Organism: Viscum album; assembly: GCA_963277665.1. NCBI lineage: Eukaryota > Viridiplantae > Streptophyta > Magnoliopsida > Santalales > Viscaceae > Viscum > Viscum album. The sequence continues at coordinate 415,574,283 of OY728132.1, forward strand.
TTTCCTTTAAATGTTAAAATATTACAATCCATGTTATTTATTAGCACAAGAGGGAATAGATCCCATAAATTAATAGTAACCTCTCCTTAATGGAAAAAATATGGTATATTTATTATTTCTATAAATTTATAAAATAGAATATAAGATATTGTTATTATATCATACTCATTAAATATTATCAAGAGATAAAAATTATGAAATTTCCTAACATATAATATTTTTGGATTTATACATATATTTTAATAAAATTAAATCATCTATGAGGTAGAGGAATAATCATTAATCTTAGATGTGATAAAATTGTAACACATATAAAATATTGGTGACTAATTGAATTTGAAGGCCATTTTATATCATAAATGTGTTTATTATATATTAGACAAGAATAATATTAATTTAATAGGATATATTATTATTTTACAAAATTATCTCAATAAAAATTTAAACATAAAAATTTTAAAAATAAAATGATAAAATTTTAATTTTTAGAATTATTACAATAGAAGTTGTCAGAATCGTAAAAATGGATGTTGTCATGATAATAATATTGTATATTTTATTTAAATATTTCAAATCGATAATTATAAAAACTAATATATCCACTATTCAAACAATAATTCATAATATATAAGAACTAATTAACATATTCTAGTGGTAATAATTATTATACCATTACTTATATTTGTGTTAAAAGTACAACTATGGTGTATTCAGTCTAAAAACCATTAACATTGTAAAAAATATAGTTTATTAGACTATTAATCATATGTTATTTTATAAGAAAATTTTTAGGTATGTGTTTTATATGATTACTAAAGATGTATTTTAATGGATTCATTGGTTTATCAATATTTCATGTGGTATATATATTTACTATAATTAATTTAATGATAATAAACGCCAATATATATGACCATGTGCTATCCAAAATCGATGGTCGTCATAGAGTATTATAGGTTGTATGTACATATGATGAGTAAAATGGATTTAACCTTATATTATAATATGGTATTTAACATTGAGGAACAAGATTCTATTTTTATTATTTCAAATCAACCATTAATACCACATTTAGTGTCAAAAATTATTCCATCAGTTAAATAATTTATATTAATTTATATTGAATATCCATTAACATAGATTCATAGAATATCGACCATGAGAACATTTATATCTAGATATCTTTCATATAATAACTTCATTTATGATTAAAACTATAGGTGATTAATTATATTAGTTTTCATGACATATAGTGACATTGAAACCTAGAATTATTTCTTCAAATGCATTAACATTTTGATTTTAAATTTATTATTTGCAACAATTTATGTGAGTTTGTGTATTTATCATTATCCTTAAATTATAAAAGTATGGGTTACAACATGAATAGTCGTGGTTCTTTTAGGCTGAAAAAATGTAAGAGGGTTTTTTTCATGATTGTAATTATTTGGTGTTGGTTTTGATAAGAGTTTTTGTGGAATTCATAGGGTTTCATTACAATAGAAATTGGTTGAATGAATATGTCATGAAATGTGAAATTATTCTACATCATGTTCGATCTACATGAACTAAATGAGAATAGACTGATATTAACATGGGTAGAGGGGATTTGATTTCATAATGGTTTTTAGATCATATTTGATCTTGACCTATTTCAATGTGATTGACATTACTGATACATGATTTTTTTATACTTTTTGGTTTAACATGATATATTGGAAAGTGATAATTATTGTTAATATATTCATTATAAATATTCATTGATCTCTCTTTCTCTTTCAACTTTTTCCCATTATATTGATATCTTATACATTAGTTGTGTGGTTTTGTATCTATTAGTTCTTTCTATAGAAAATTAAACATTATAAATTTCATCATGATATCGTGGAACATTTTGAGTTTATATTAGATTAACATCAATAGGAAGGTTTTGATGTTAGAAAAGTTTCATATTTTATTATTCATTGTTTTTTTATATAATTTTGATAAATTTTATGATTTTTTTTATCTTCATATTATTATATTTCTTATGATTTATATACACATACTATTTTTTATTTTTAAATCATGTTATAGTCTTATTTTTATGTATCTTTCAACAAAAAATGATTCCATATTTTCAATAAATTATATTCTTTTTATCTTATTAGTTGATTTAAAAAATATTTTTTCTTAATCATTGTGGGATAAGAATGGTGTATTCTTTAAGTGGAAGTATGAAATAATATCAACTATACTAGAATGGGGAGAATTTTTTTTTTGATTAAACTATATAATAATATTTTACCAAGACAAGGAATTTTCCTCCATAGTATGTGATCAAGAGTGTTTTATTATTGTATTTGATATAGATGAATAAATTAATAACATGATATGTTTTTTTATTTTTCCATTAATATGATATATTTTTTATATTAGAGGATCATGATGTTAAGTATGAGATTTTTTAGGGGTTTGGTGCATGATTCCTATGAAATATAATTTGGATATATAACTAATTTATCATATGAACGAATCACCAATATCTTTGGTCCTCTTTAATAAAAACATATCATAGTTATTCTTTAAAATATCTATGTATTTTTGAGCTGATTGGTTTGTCCAATTCATCATTTTGGTTTTATTAGAATCATACTATGTATTCATATACTCACCCTTATATGGGATGTCAGTTACATATATCATATGTCATATAAACTAAAAATACTTTTTATAGGGATCAGGGTGGACATAGTATGATTTTAGTGAGATTTTAGTGGTACGTAGAGATAAAACCACCATAAAGGCTTAATTACATGAGTTATACATCATACAGTCATCATTAAATTATATTCTGGTTAGGATTGATTTTTATTTGGGATATTGGGTCTTTACTCAGAACATTTAATTTAAATGATTTCTTATTGTCATACTATATGGATTATTAGTACGTTTCTCGTGAATTTTATATATTTCGTATAGTAAAATTTATTTATACTAAATTATTATATCTTATGTGGGTACATGTGATTTTATATATCTTTATTTGGATAATGTGTAATTTATATTATGATATGTTTACTTGGTTCCAGTCACTAGATCCTTGAAAATTTTATGAAATAATGGATTTCTAAACTATACATTGTTCTGACATATGAGTTACGTATGTCGGTTTGGTCATGTCAATGTGGTTGTAGATGGGACTTGTATTATGGATTGAGTCTTGAGTTAGATGTGTTTTGATAGTGTAATTCAATATTAGGGAATGTGTTCCCGCGGGGATTACATTTTTATTTTAATAATGGGAACCTTGTGTTGTTTCCAAATCATATATATCTACGATCTATGATTCAGAGGTCATGTGTTTGGACATGGGATCTTTATGGCACTATCTCTTGGCAATATTAAATCCGTACAATCTAGATTTAGTAACAAGATAATGAATTCATTGTCCTTGTATAGTTAGATCCCAAGATATTCTTTAATGGTTATATTTCATTATATAAGTGAAATTTAGTATCTATATAGGATTCCATCTAGGATCCAAAGGTAGGTTCATTTCACGCATTTATAATAAATTCAGCTTATTGTACTCAACCAACTATTTGAAGAGACTTCCATAGTGAAGAAATATGTTGGGATGTCCATACATAGTGATTAGATGGTATTTATTCCACCATTTTTTTCATTGATCATACTTTCCATTCATATTATATAAATCAAATCCTCTTCCTCAAGGGTAGTGGATCATTCGATTAGAACATGATGAAGATGAATCACAATTGATTGTGATATGTATTTTTTAGGGTAATTGATCAAGTGCGTTCAAAGATGAGCATAAAAATTTGGTAGTTTCTCTTAGTCAAGATTTTTAGCAAATAGATGATAGTGAAGATGACAGCACCCATACATTCTGTTCTGGATCTATAAACACAAACATTACAAATTCACATTGATTCAGGTAGTAAAATCCCATATATAACCATATTTCAATATAGATTCAATAATTGTAAATTTTGTCTCCTATATATAAAGGATCATTTCATGTTTGTAGATTTAGATATTTATGACACGTCATAAACTAATGAATCCCATGTTCATTGTATCAACCAAACATTTTTTCTGTATATATATGACTACTAAATCGATAATGAGTCTTATATATCTCTCATAAATTCTCCCATAAATGATATTATTCTATCCAAGTAACATGTACTAATTTTTATCATACCTTGGGTAAATGGAAACCAAATAAGGGTGAGGTCAAAGGATTAGTATGTGGAAACATAAAAATGACGAAAACATGACATTAACATAACAAAAATATTGTTGTATGAATTAATAGACAACATGGAGGCTTAACAAAAATACATATTATTGAATTCCATATCAATATAAATAAATGAAAACTTCTATATCAATAGTACTAATATCATACCAAAGAATTTCACTAAATCTAATATTAGAAATACGCTATCAAGGCTTTCTACCAAGACTCTATCCTAATATGGGAAAAGTTATACACCAATGCCCAACCTATTTTGTCTCTTGAGAACTGTCTATATATAATGGTGATATATAATTTTAGTCCCCACCCATTACCTTATAATGTCTATATAATTCATCATATTATTCAAAAATACCATTCTAACCATTCCTTGGGATGCACATATTATACAAAACTAGGAAATCAATACAATAAATGATATGGAGTGTCAATACATGAACAACATACATTATTAGAAAATAATCATCTATTATATAAATAATTTTCCGTACGTCAATAAGGAGATAATATGATCATTACCCATCCTAATAAATAAGGTGGATGGACTTTTAATAATGAGTCTCCCTCCAAATAATCATTCATAAATGAATAAATATATTCAGAATGCCAATACATTCCCCATGATACTAATGGGATAACATAATCACAAACTATCCAAAGGACAATCTTGTATGGTTAACTAATAAATAGTCAACATTACAATATTAATATATTTTGGAATAAAAATATATGGAAATAAAATGCATTTCCAAAATTTCAAAATAATAACATTTATGTTGTGATAATTATCCAATCACTACAAAAAAATGTTTATTTTGATGGGTTATTTGTGATGAGGAAGAGTCCCATCACTAATAGTATAGATGGTGAAGTATTTGTGAAAGGGCCCTTTCCTATTTCAAATAAATAATTATTTGTTTTGGGAATAGGTGTATTGTTGCAAAAGTTATACATACAGTGTGCACCATACCGTAGTAATAGTATTTGAAATGTGTGTAACCACCTGTCATAAATACCCTTCGGTGGTTTTTTTCTTTTTTGATGGAAACGATCTCCTATTGATAGAAACTTTTTCAATGGTTAGCATTTGTTATGGGTCTTATCGATAATGTTACACCGACAGGTCAGTATTTGCGATAGGGCCCATAGCACATACCTTTTTAACTTTCACCACTATTTAATATGTGGGTTAGCTTTTGTGAATGGATTCCCATTGAAAATAATCACGTTGTAAATAATATAAACATTATATTTCCTATATTATTTTATTTCTTTTCACAACTCTCTAAACTACTCTATCCCTCTAAAATATCATATTTTTCTCCATAATTTTTTCACAGTTTAAAATTTTATATCTGAGTAATTTTCAAGCAGTGCATCCTATGAACGATTCTATTTTAATTAATTTATCTGTTACATTATTATTTTAGTTAATTAATTTTATTTTATATGACTTATAATTATTTTTAATTAGCTATAATTAAATTTAATTAAAATTATATCTTTTGTATTTTATGTTATTTATTTTTATAAATATGTTACTTCATTAAGATTTAATTTTTTCTATTTAAATGTTTAAATTATTAATTTTTAATAATTCAGTTCAAATATAATTAATTAAAAACAATTACATGTAATTACTATTAATTAATATTAATTAATAGTTAAAAGTATGAATCATTATTAATTATTTGTAGTTAGTAATTAATAGTATTAAATAGTATTAAATTGCTGTGAATTTTAATAATTTACAATAATTAGCCTTAAATAGTAATAAATATAAAAAAAATAGTAAATAGTAAAATTAAAAATATAGAGCAACAAACAGTATTAATTAGTGACAAAAAGTTATAATTAGTGCTAATTAGTAATAATTAGAAATATATATTAATAAATAGTAGTAAATATTAACAATTAGTAATAAATATGTTCTAGGATAAATAATGATTCAAAAATCCCATTATTCTACAATGTTTCCAAAATAATAATTGAATTTGATGAAAAAATCTTAAAATATAATTTCTATAACATTTTTAACAAGGATGTAAATTGTAAATTTAAATGTTTCATTGAAATTTATTTCTCAAAATATAAATGGAAAATTTTTACAATTATATACTTTTGAAAATAATCTTCAATAGTGGATCATTGATAATATATAACTATTATGTGGGATAAATGTGGCGATAAAGAAAAATCATCTGAAAGTGAATGAAAAAAAACTTCATTTTATTTTTAAAATACAAATTCTTAAAAAAACATTGTAAGAAAAGTAAGAAGAAAACTATTTAATAAATTATTTTTGAAAACATTATTAAAAATTAATGTATAATGAAATATTTAGCATTGTATAACCCAATAATATATTGAATAAGTTCTTGAGTAAAAAATATAAATCAAAAAAAGGAGACTGGAGTTATCAATATCGCTCACGTGAATCGTACTTTATAAAGCATGAAACACGTTCCAAGGAGTGTAGGTGGTAAAAATGTAAACTTTTGAAAATAGTTCATAAAATAATAAATCGGTGTAATGTACCCAACATATATGAAATAAGTTCAAGTGAATGATTATAACTGAATGAATAGATGTTGAGTTACCAAAGACTCTTATAATTGGGGTAACCATTGATTCAAAATACATTTTCATTAATAAACATGATTTTTATTAGTTTTTATAATGAATTAAAATGATATATTTTATTTAATATTCATGTGATAATAAAAATTTATACTATTAAGCAAGGAAACATGTTGGGTAACCTATAACGAGTCTCAGTGTATCATATTTATGAAAAAAAAATCCCTTACCACTTCATTAACACACTAATCTAAAACAATTTAAATTGTGGGCATGAAATTGAATATTAAATACCACCATTGATAAATAATTATTGGTTTGATATTTAAAATAGGATATATTGACACCCTAAATGATATTAGGTTCATAATACCCAATATGTATCAAGAGTTAAATTTTAAAAAAAATCTCACCTTTATCCTGATTCATTTTTCACTTACGCCAATCATTCTAAAAAATTATATTATGTTTCTTAAATACATACAAAATAAACTATATGAAAACTAAAAAAATTTATATTCCTCAGTTACAATAATTCTTCACATTTAAATATTAATTATTTTTCACTTATTTGTAATGCTGGGTTAATGTATTCTTTATCACTATGAACTAGTTTCATAAAAATGAAGTTTCTATATATTTTTTTTCTAAAATTACATCATTATAATATCATATTATATAAAATAAAAGATATTTCATAATTCTTTATAAAGCTATAATTAAATTTTATGATTTTTTTCATTACAAACCATGGAGGTGAAATCAAATATTATAATGTTCCAAATTTTTTAAATACGACATTTTTTTTCTCAATTAATCAATTAAAAGTTGATATAATCATACCTGAACCAAAGAAAACTTATACAAATATATAAACATTATAATAATATTAACTAATTTTCCATTGTAATTCACTATATAAATGGATATTATATTTCAAGAAGGTAGTTAAACTTACCGATACATGATCATACCATGATTAGTGGGTGATTATTAGGTGTGTTATTTGTAATATCCTTATACCAGAATCCTAATGATATTCTTTAATTATTTTTAATATGATATATAATAAAATTAAGTATGTTTAAATATAGTATAATTTATATTAATTCATTTGTTAAAAATAAAAGATCACTTTCATCTTAGTATTCTCTTATTAAATGAATAAATTTATAGTAAAATTTTATTGGATATATCATTATCATTTTATTAAATTTTCCCTAAAATATCATTTATTAAATAATAACAAAATATTTAACCCTTAAACATAATCTCATAACTATATTATTAATGTGGAGGTCGAAAATACAACAAATTTCATCATAGAATAGATTTTCCAGACACTGCACAATGGACATGTTTATTTTTCTTGATTAAAAATGGGATGGTGGCTAATGTTCGTAACATATTTAAAATTAAATTCCATTATAATAATGATACAGATTTAATTATTTTAAAATTATGGATATAAACTATAAGATGAATGAAAACACACAATATATAACAGAGTGAAAAAGTGGATAATAACTTATACTATACTTCTTAAAATAACTATTTTTTGGGAAGGTGGTTAAGACATCATGGGATGATATTTTAAGAACACAAGAACCTAATTTTGGTGGATATGAGGTTCTATAAAATTTTTGGGTATATTTTTTAATAGAATAATAGTTTTTATGTGAGGTTAATTGAGGATATAATTTCCCTTTTATAAGTGAAAAGTGATGAAATTTTTGTAAATTCTAAAAAAATATCAATAAAGGGAAGTCGGTCTTATTGAATATGGCGTTAAAATTGAGAAAAAATTGTGTCAGATGTAGATAAGGTAAATAAACACTTCATACCCAATATTATAGACATTTTTTTTTATGTTTTATCCCTCTAACCATTCAATTATTTCTTTTACCATTTTATATTTTATAATTGTATCAAGATTTTACCTCAGGTAACTTTTCCTTTATTACAAAAAATAAATTGATTATTGTTAGATTATTTAAATATAATAATTATAATTTTATAATTTAAATAGTTTGATTAAATTTATAATGTTTATAAAAATTGATTTATAATTATATAATTATATTTTATTTTGAAAAAATTAGAAAATATTTCTTATGTTATAAAATAAAAAATATGTGTTTGTAAATTAATAAAACCATTTCTAAAAATTTAATTTCATTTATAAAACATATAATTTGATTTATATAAATGTTTCATGCTTTCCTAATCTAATCTTATAGACTAATAATTTCATAAAAGTTAAGTTATTTATAAACTATTTTTTAATTATAGATATGTATTTTTTAAAATATAATAAGAAATCATACTAAGATAATATTAATATGATGGATTTAAAAATAAATTTAAATTTTTAAATTTAAATTTATAATCTTTTAAAATTTAATATTTAAATAAAATTAGATAAATATAGTGGAAAACTATTCACATTGGAAAATATCTTTTTAAAATGTTAACTATTATTTATTCTTATTTCATATAAACACTCCAAATATATATTTATTATATTATAAATATTATTATTTTTTTATTATATATTTATAATATATTTATTTTATTATAACAAAATTCAAAATTTTAAAATATAGAATTCTTATGCATAAAATAGTTTTCATAGTTATTTTAGTTTTTCTAATTTATTTTCATTCATAATAGAAGTATGCATTATTTTTCATCAAATAATATTTCATAATTCCATTAATCTAATTTATTCTAGGAAATTAATCCATTGGATTTTAATTATCATACAGAAATATTATATTTTATGTAAATATATAGCAACATCATTTATCATAAGTGTTACGTGTATAGAAAACTATCGAACACATTAACTTATTTTATGATAGTTTTATATTAAGATCTTAGGGTATTATATGACCATTATTTAGTAAATTTCCACCATAGAATTTGAATTTTTAGAAATTGAAAATTGAATGAGATTTTATTTCTTTTAAGTGAGACATTATTGGGTCACCCAACTCGCATATCTTCCAAAAATAATTATAGAAAAATAAGATATAGATTTCATACAAGACTTGTAATGGGCTTAAACCATCTAGAAATTAAAAGTTGTAATGATAGAATAGGAACATGAGAAAAAAAGAAATATGAAAAAGAACATTCCAACTTCCAATTTCCATCCTTTAGAATTGGAGAATCTATAATCTTTATAGCATCAAAAGTCTATGTATTCTTCCTTAGGAGTCAAATGGTAATAACTAGATTCCACCTTCGCTTATTCCATTTAGTGATGATTTATTTCCACATCCACTGAATTCGAGAACCATGATCACAACAAGAGATATCAGTGAACTCCTTCACTCGAGGATGCATGTTCGGGCCAAAGCTCCCATCCATAAATAGTAAAACATCACTGGGAGCTCTAAGAAAAAAGGCGAGCATCCCATCAAAAATTAGAAGATTGGTGGAATCCAATGAAGACATGTCAAATCAAATGGCCACAGAGATACCATCTCCAAGCCAAAAAATACTCCCGTACCTGAAATGAACCAGCCCCAAATGCATTTCCAACAGCATAATATTTAAAGCTGAATCAGAACCAAAAAACAAAATTCAATTGAAGTAGAAAAGAACAAGCCAAAATCCACAAATTCTATAGGGACCTATAGAAATAAAAAACCAAATCCACATCTGTCCAATTGTAGCAATCATGAACAATTAGAAAAAGAGCTTCATGGCTAAAACAAAAAACCCACCAGAAAAAAAAGCCCAATAATATCCAATAAATCTAACTGTTTAGAACAATAAATAATCATTTCGATGTAATTTTCTAGAAGCAGATATTATGATTTTGTTTATATTCCTATAACATTTTAATAATAATTCATTCTCTATTTTGAATGTATGTATCTATAGTAATTTCACTTGCTTTGAATCCATGTTAAACAATTGTATCTTGTTCATATAACCATGAGTTCATTTCTTCCTCCAAATCCTCCTTGACTTGATATGTTTCCTTCATAGTAGGATCAACTTCATGATCCCATTTTTTGCATTTAAAAACCACAATGAAATGACCATACATTTTTTGGGGGATGACTGGATTTTCAATCCTAGAGGCCCCTATTGATCTAGTGACAATTTTTCTTTCAAGATTAGTGTAATCCCTACATTTTAAAATCATATTGAGATTTATAGTAATAAACCCATCTGGTTCAACCATTTCTTTTTTACCTTTATCACCCTCAACTTCATGCAATCCCCCTCAATTAGATAAATTTTTTCATTATTACCATGTAATGCTTTATTGGAATCATATTGAACATTTATATCCTCTTCTTGGGATGGTTGTATAACACATGTGATATCAACAACATCTGGGTCGTGCTTTCCAATACTCTCCTTGTCCTTATCTATTGATTGATATTTCTGAACAACAATAAATCCATAGGAGTTTACAGGAGAAAGATGAGTTTTAGAGGGTCTGTCTATATTCTAAACAGGATCCCAAGGACGATCAGAGGAAATAACCTCCAACCCCTTATGCTCCACTTTTTAACCAAAATTTAATTTAAATGTGTAAGGGGTTGGGAAAAAACCTCATTCCACATTCCTTTGTGGGATGAATAATTCTATGATTTTTTTTTGAAATATGATAGATGGTTATCAAATAAAACAACTTGTAAAAAACCAAAATCCCCATTTGGAATCCAAATGTGGGAAAGTATATGTTTTGATATATTAATTTCGAAATAAATTCTATCCAAAAAAGTTATATAAATATTTTTAGTGGATGAATCTAATTTATGGGTTTTTTTAATTGAGCTGGAAATCTAAAAGAGATCATCCTGTTTAAAAAACAGAACAAAAAACTAGGGAACCTGAGCCTAGTAGGGGAAACAAGAGGCATAAAATAAGTGATGAAATCTTTTGGCTATCTCAAAACATTAATGGAACATCCACTGAAGAAAAAAAATTATCATTTCCAAATCAAATAATAGTTATTATCAGAAGTGAATCGAAAAACCACCTGATATGAATTAAGAAATCCCATATGATGAAAATCTAATATATTCCACAGTCTTTCAAAGAATGAAGAGCGAGGGTTATCTCTTCAAAAATATCCCAACAAGAAAAAAATACAGATATAAATAAATTGAATATACCTATTCCTTATAAACTATATCGTTGTAGGACCTCTATGATGACATCTTTTCCGTTCAACGTGAACCAAAACCTTTGAGTCGATGTGAGCTTCCAATCCCTGAAGCCCAACCACGAAGACCGAAAAATATTGATGATCGTCATTAGGGTTTCATCTCTATTCCCCTAAGAGTGTGTTCTCTAGCATACCCATATTCTTATGATATTTAATTCTTGTCTTATGAATCATTCATGCTATAACATATAATATGAAATCTACCATTATCTCTTAGGATGTATCATGTTATATATCCTTCATAAAACAATATTAGCCATCCCTATAATCATATAATCATGTTCTTAAATAACACAGTCACATAATAACAATAAAAGACCTTCCCCAGAACCATTTAGATCTCTAGGACATTAAACCACAATTAGATTATATATTCTTCAAAATATTAAATCTATTTTGGCCACCCAATGTGTTAATCACTAGTTTATAAAGTTACACACAATTATATTTGTATCATAATCAGAAAAACTAGAAAATAATCCCAATACAATTCATGGATAATTTTTTATTAACTAAATAATCATTTCTTTTTCTATCAATCTATTTTTTCTCAAATTCAAACAAACATTTTTTACATCAGCATCGAGTATATACAAATCCAAACATTTATATAACCATATATTATGTGTTATTAAATATTTATACCAAAAAATGTAACCCTAACCTAATATCACATTTTAATGTTATTTATATAATTTGATATATATTTCCTACCATTTAAAGTGAAAATACTAAATAGAAAATATTAAATGGGTCATATAATTCATAATAACACATAGAATATAGCAAAATGTCCTTGATTAATGCTTTGTTAGTAATTAAAATACGTTAGAGTAATAAAAATTAATTTTTGTTATGATATTCACCTCACTACCATAGGTAATAACTATAAAAATAATTTTTCCACGACAATAAGAATATAATAAAATTCTTTACCATTAACATATGCATCCTTATTCTGTTATAAGCCATTGTGGTCTCTAGATTCATATATTTTTCCACTTCATCTTCATGGCACTCTAAAAAGCACATACTAATACAATATCTTTTATGATAATATGATAAAATTGTATATATAAAAGAATCAAGTAAAATATATATTCCATTATTAAACATTTTATTTTAGCATATGATACATCTACATCATCATATAACACTCATTTTTTGCAATCCATGGTTTTCCATGGGAATTATTCTGTTAGATTTTATAACATAATTTGTATCGAACTTGATCCCAAAATCCCAGATTTAGTGTATTACTTTATTACATACTAATATAATACACGTAATCACATCTTGAAGGATCGAATAGTTTAATATATAGGGTAGACTTTAAAATACATGAGTCATACATTACAAAAAAACCCAAATTACAACATAATATCTTTTTCAATAATAACTTTATTACCTATAGAATATCCCTAGAAATAAATCATTGCATACAATATAGATTCTTTTGTAAATGAAAAAAAATAATTGTGAGTGAAAATTACCATTAAGGGTTAAGTATATTGAAATCTATCATGATTCAAAATAAAAATCAATATGGAAGGTTATGTAACTGAATTGAAATTCCATGTAATTAATAAACACGGAAAGAAATTCATCAAGAAAAAATATCAATGTGAAAATTTTATCGATAATAAACAACAAGGAAAGGAAAATAACCAAATACACAATACATTTAATAAATAATATGACTATCATAACTAGATAAGGTATCATAAATATGAAAATTTATATAACTGAAAACACATTCCATTTAATCAATAATGGGTAATGAAATGAATCAAGAGAGAATATCATTGTGAAAATCTCATGAAACAACTAGATATTGTTGTATATTTTTTTTTGCATTAGAGATGGACTTCCATCATGAAAAGTCATTTGCAATGCGAGTTCCTCACAAATACCCCATTTAATAAATGGCATTACAAATGACTATATTTGTGATGGTACGTCAAAAATAAAAATTAATCATAATGGGTTAGGATACAATAACAAATTTTATTTTTTGGTGTTTTAAAAATTGGAATTACGATGGTTCATTACAATTAATATTATATTCGACTTATTATTATTCTGTAAAAAGTTATATTATTTTTTTAAAAAAATAAAACACTCAAAATTATAATAAATAAATATAACAAAATATATTTATAAATATAAATATAATAAAAAAAATTGAAATAAAAATATTTCTACATATATTATTATATTTAACAAATAATAAAACTAAAAATAAATTAATATGTTTAATGAATTAAAAATAATTAATGCTTATAAAAATTATTAAAAATATATAATTATACAAATGAAAAATAATTATGAAATTTAGAAAAATTAAAAATAATTAAAATTAATAATAAATAATTTGGAATGATTAAAATAATTAAAAAAACATTAAAGTATTACATCATTTCAAACATAAAATATTTTAACCCAAAATTACAAAAACATCCAAAAACATCAAAAATAAATAACAAGCATTAGGTGGAAGTGGATAACCCAAAGGATCCAGTGGAGGAACCGCCATTAGAATTCCACACATAAGCTATCTCATATACTTTAAAATATGTGAATCTCTCTAATATTATTACTCATAATCCTCATCCCTCTCATTGTGCTAATATTTTAACAACCCACTTTTAGTGCTCAACGTCTCCTCACACTGTGCAATGGTAGATGACAATGATGAAGAATATTCATGATCTACCTTTAATCTCTTTGATGTCATTGAAGAAGTGACATCATAACTCATATGTGTCATTTAGGAAGTGATACCAATCATTGTGACTTTCTCGATACCATAATCGTTGACCATTATCATGGCCCCTTCAGCAAAACCTAAATCACCATTGTCATTGTGTTCACTCATAGCATGACTCTCCCATGAATGAGTAGTCATAGACATATATCTCTTCTACAAATAAAATTTCAATTTAGAATATAAAATATATTATTATTCATTATTTAAAAAAAATATTAACTACAATATGGACCTATTGGTTTCTTATAACTTCTATTGTATATGGTTTAGTACATGTCATTTTATAAACATCTGACTCCATAATAAATGGGTTAATATTTGCGATTTTAATATAAAAAAACATGTTATAGTTTAAATATATAAACATTAATAAATAATATCAATCACTATATGTCATATATTTATACCAAATGTACAACATTGAGCCCTATGTGTGTCCATTTTCCTCATACATATCTGATGTACAAATTATGACCACCTACTAAAAGAGAATCCTATCTAGTAAGAGCCCAATTCATATTATACCTATCTTGAGATATATTTTGGTCAATGGGAGATGAAATACTATTTTAGAATAGTAATAGAAGAATTATCCATAGCTTTCTTTCTGAGGTTGTCTATAAAATAAAGAAAGATCTCATGAAAACAAATCTCCCTTGCCTCTTGGATTAGATCTCTCAGGAAAGCAAGAATGGGAGGAAATAATTTTTTTTGGAAAATTAAATACAATATTATTGTAATTAAATATATTTTAAAATATATATATTGTTTGACATCATACTATCTAGTGTTCAAACAAATGGAGATGGAAACCATGTCCAATGAAACCCATGGCTATGAAATGTAATTTTATAGAATCGCACAGACATACCCATTGGAAAAATGTGAAAAACTATTCAACTAAAAATTAATAATCCGAAACATATTCAAAAAATTAATTCACAATGTTATTATAAAATATATATATATTAAAAAATAAACATACCTTCATGACTGAGGATCAAAATAAATTGATGGTCATATTCTTGGAACATGATCAAGAATCATTCATAGATCAAGACTACACCACCTCATTGTTGGTGTTTCATCCTATAGGTTAGATGAATTGTCCTCATCATGGGAAAGTCTATCATCAGTTAGAAAACTAAATGGATCACGTGAAGAATCTCTAGCCATTTTAAACAAATATTCTTACCATGAATAATATTTTAATTCAAATATAAATTTTTAATAACTAATAAATACTGGAATATAATAATCTAACAAGTAAAAATTTATGAAAACAAATTGTAAATTAAATAAATGTATAAATATATAAATATAACAATTAACTAAATATAATACATCAATCATCATCTTTATCATCATTTTCGTCACAAACTATGCCTTCATCATCATCATCAACATCATTAACTTCTATTTGAATTTTTGTTTTATCATTCCTTATTACAAAATTAACATTATTTATATCTTCATCCCTTAACCAAGGGGGTTCAACATCAATAATTATATATAATCATGAAATTGATATATTTTTGGAATGTATCTGAAAAAGATTCTATATATTTCCCATTCCCATAACCATTTTAATTTTAAATAAATTTGTTCCCTTGTGATTTGATTTTTATCAAACCCCACCAATCATTCAAATCTCTTGAAATATAACCATAATATTTCGAATAAATTTTAGGTTCATGATGTGGCAATATAAATGGGTTATATAATGAAATAAGTCTATTTTATTTAATTTAATCAACTCCATTTTGTGGATGATCTTTCAACCCTCAATCAGTATGAATCCAACGACTATTAATCGTTATTACATTTATTGGTCAATAATAACACAACTCAATTATTTCTATAAGGAACCAGCCTTTAACCTTACTTAATCTTGAGTTATTACATTATTACACGTTAAGGATCTTTTCAGGTTTAGAGTTTTAGAGAATTAGATCATAAAACTTGCATTACATTCCACATTTAAACAAAGTGGTTACAAAAAAGATAGTATTCATTTTTTACCATCAATGGAAACATATTTAAAAATAAATCATGGATTCATTCTTGAAACATCCTTGACACTATCATCATATCATGTACCTTTCCCTTGACCTGTGAAAAACATTTCAAAAAAAAACATGGGATGATGATAAAATGTTCAGTAAGTGTTATAAAAATATGGAAAAGAAACATGAGTTTATATATACATAAGAATGAAATCATACTTTACCCATAAAACATAGGCACTTTAACATACCTCATCAAATCATGAATAAATCATAGAAATCATAATACATAAAAGGTAACTTGAGGCATTCATAACATTCTTACGTAGGGAGTAACCCTGTTGGTTACGTTTGGAATACCCACCACAGTATATTCCCTAAATCTCTTAGGAGAAACCTTAACATATCACTCCTTCTCATTACCCAATGAATTGGAGAGCTATATCGGGCTCACCCGCCCGTAGTTTATCACGGAACCACCCGTCTTCATAACAATGCCCAAGAACCATAACATAATCTTATCACATAAATCATGTATAAAGGAAACAAAACATTTCCACCTTTCAATAACAAGATATCAATACAACACATTGATATAAAAACATTATGAAAACCATTTTAAATACCAAAATAAAAGATAAGTAAAACATGGTATTTATTTTTCTTTTAGAAAGAAGGTATGGCTTGTAGAGAAAGTCGAAACTCAAATAATAGTCACGGCGGCGGAGAAGTCGTTGTCGCCGCATATGTATGACCAAAACATTCCCTTTTAATGATTAGTAAACGCTTCGTAGAAAAAAGATTCCTTTCGAATAAATATAAAAGTCAAATGGGATAATACACCATATAAAATAAAGTTGTATATAAAACAAAATATGCCTCAATAAAAGGAGATTGAGACGAAGTCCCATACAAAGACGGTATCCTTGGATGAAGGATAGATCAGTTACATAATTATGTGTGACAAAATAATAGATGAAATATAAGTGGGTATTAAGTGTAAAACAATCAGAGTACATTCACACATAATCATAGAACGACATATTCATGGTGTACAAGTTTATCCCAAATAATCAAAATTGGGTTAAGAAGTTCCCTTGAAAAAATTCGACAGCCAAACGACGTCACTTCCAAATTTAGAAAAAGTTTTGATGAGAGATAAAAAGGGTATCTCATCACTTGGTCATAAAATTTACATCAATAAGGATATATAAGAACATATCCAAACATAATAGTATGTGAATTAAAAGACATAACAAAATAAGTCTTTAAAAAATAGGAGGGTGAAAGGTTCCCTTACCAACATGGGTAACTTTCAAAACGTACACCCCATTGAAGAAGGGTCATACAATAAATATGTAAATACCCATAAATGAAATTATATTACACAATGAGTATAATAATGGGAAGTACATACACCACTCAAAGGAAATGGTGGCAAATGTAGCATAAATCTCACGAGACTAAAAGTGAGATGAAGAATTCCTTACGAAAACTCGGAAGCCTAACGGCAGCACTTATAACTTCAAAATTGGATTGATGAGAGAAAATAGGGTCTCTCATAATATGAACATAAAAATTACAGTAAGAGTAACATAAAATAACATTCCAATCATAAGTAAGATGATCTTAAAAGGAATGACATAAAAGAGTGTACTTAAAAAGAAAGAGAGGGGTAGGTTCCTTTACCTCGGGTCCGACTTGACTTGATCATTCTTTAATCTTATAAATAATAAACTTGAGTTAATTTCTAATTCCTTAAGAACCTTTTTCAAGTTTATTATTCCTTTTATATCACTTATTACCATGTCATGAACACTATGTTATTATTTAATCTAATAAAGGTCGTTTTTACGATCATTGGTACTTGAGTAAAAAATAAAGTCTTTATAATTACAAGTTGTTGATGTGGTAAAATATACATTATATCCAGAATTGTATTCATGATTTAGATATCATATATATCATATATATCCAGTATATTCATGCATTTATAATATTAAATAACATTTAGAGTTAAGAAATGAAATGCACCGTTCATGGAGCCGGTAAGCCGTTCGTACGCATGAACGCTACTTCCATTTCTATTTCATATTTAATGGAATTAAAACATAATGATACATAATAGTATTTTAATTACCGTATGGTATCATATATAATATCATTAAATATATCCTTTATACGTACCACATATGGTATTAACGAATCAAATCACTTTGAGGGGGTGGTAGTCTGCACTTCCTAAAATGAAGATATCGCGTATACCCATAATGGAAGACAGAAAGGAATGCCATAAATGAAAAATACAAAAGCTTAAGGAAAACATAAACATATTATATATCATATATAGTGACATCTTAATGGACACCATGAAAGGTGTTAAGAGAAGATTGAACAATCATCGTTTCGTGAGGAAGTAATTCACCATCCACAGAAATAGTATATTCTTTAACCATTAGACGAAGGTGTGTTTAAGTGTTTCTCTAATACATAACATAAAAACATCCTAGTATTTTGAAGATACTAGTTTTGTTACAAACTAAAGGAATAAAAAGAGTTTAGGGGGGTGGAGAAGAAAAATAATCAAAAGGACTCAAGTGAAGACATTACCTTAAAATCGGGTAACTCCCTTTGGTTTGAGATCAAAGGCTTACTTGGGAAGATATCAGAACAAAGTGAGGATTTTAAGAGTTATTGAGGGATGGGGAGAGACAAAATGGGCAGGGTTTGGCCGAGCAAAAAGCTTTGTATGTGTGGGTAAGGAGGTAGAGGTGGGGGCCTTTTATAAGAGGAGAGGAGGGGCACTCTTGGAAAGTAAAGAAATGTTAATTTATTTTAGAATGGGTTTCGGATTTTAATGGTTCCAAATATAAGTGTTTCTAGGATAAGGTGATAAGTGTTCTAAATCCACCCATCCAATATTATTTGGACATGTTTAGGTCCTAGATTTTACATTATCTTTCCATTTTATTTAAATCGATAAATAATGAGGTTATCGATGCATAATCATGATGTCATAAATAATTTAAATTATTTATTGTCTAAAAATTATAAAAATATATACTATTATGTAGGAAATCTTTTTATCTTTCAAATGAATATTTATATTCAAAAATCTGACTTGTATAACCCCATGTAAAAATTGTTTTAGTTAAACAACTCATGTTTGTGACATTTTAATTTTAACATTAAATAAAAAGGTATTTATGTCATTTTCCAACCAAAGTGGATCCATGGGGTCCCAAAGATGACACATGGATTGTCTTGGTCAGCCATGACTCATCCAATGATGTTAGGACATGTCACGACCCCCTCCCCACAAAGTGTACCCCTCCTGGGCCGGCAATGTGAAAACGGAGATAATGACCCCCGAGTCCCGCCTCCAGTAGGCCCCGGGTTGGCGACTAGCACCGAGGGTATAATACATGAACAAATGGGAGGCATTACCCTCTAAGAGAACACATGCAGAAGAGAGAGATAGAATAGACTCCAACCAACTCCAACTCATAACTGAAATATAAAAGAAACCCAAGTACATATATGAAATGTCAGGCAAAAGTACTACAACTGAAAGGGTTAACTAAAAGTACCCAAAGGAAAGTAAAACGGCAGCGACCACAAGCCCGAACAGCTCCTCCTCCAACCACACGCTAGTAGTAACCAGCTTGATCTCCAACCTTCTCCAAGTGACCTGAAAACAGTTTATATATACATAGGGTGAGTATAACAGTATACTCAGTAGGATCCTCCCCAAGACTCTCGTGCAAAAGTAAAGAAAGCATGCTAAAGCCCAGTGAACAACAAGTGAAACTAAATCATCACCTAAACAGGTATACTATGTTCCCAACCTCACCAAGGCTACTCTCACCAAGTAACGCATACAAGAATATAGCATGTAGTAAAGAATAACAAGGGTACCCCGCTACCACTTCCCCACTGGTTTGCCGCTTTGCCCCAACGACATACGTCCTGTGCATCTCTCTCCAAAGGCTTGCCCGTATCAACATGGGTCAAGCTCCACAATCTTCACCTCGTGCACCACAAAGGCTTGCCCGCAAACACCTGGGCTAAGCTCCACACAATCCTCACAACCAAAAGTAACCAGGTAGTTTCCGGGAGCCACCACAGCTCGTATAACATGTATCATACGTCGGGTATTATACCTCAAGCCATTACAGCCCATACACCGAGTAAGGATCCTCAAGCCATCACATCCTATACACGTTACACCTATAGTAGTCCATATGATACTATATCCAGAATATATGTGTGTGAAATAACCACAAGCCATTACAGCCCTCTACACACATATATGGGTAAAACTAACCACTGTGCCTACCAGCACTAAGATCTACCAAGAGAAGAGAGCGGGGCCAAAGGGGGTAGTCATCCATTCAACCTCCCATCAGAATGTTGGGGAAAACACCCCCCAGGGCTCAGAATCCCCGGGGTGTAAGTTGCCCTTACCGACAGGGTGGAGTAGCGTATAGAATCACAAAAAGTACATAATATATAAGTAACTCACATCCACACTATGTGCATTACCTAGTCTTAGATACAACTGCAGCTAACGTCTCTCAACTCCAGGCTGCTACTTCTAAGACTAGGTATCCTATAAGCACACAACCAATTGAAGAGCTTTATTAGATTACTCCATTCTCATTTTTCAATTCCACTGTACGTTAATTAATTCTTTAAACATTAATTAAGAATGAACAGTTCCACATTAAACTGAATTGGCGTCACTTTCAAAACAACTGCTCATTTTTTAAGATTCACATCACCTTTCAATTCCAGCATCTCCATCCCCGTGGATTTTCACCATTAAATCAAACATTCATTACAGAAATACTTTTCCACATTCCCAGACATTCTAGAAAAACATCCTATGCTCTAAACACAAAGGAGGCTCAACACGGTGAGTAGATATACTACCCGTCGAGTCTTTGCCGCCTATAGAAAGAGCATATACCCATTCTCCCTCGAGAGGCTAAACACGGAAAGCATGTGGCATACCCCGCGCGTCTTCGCCTCCTTTGGAAGAATGGTAGCAAGACCAGCTGCCTTGAGCAGTGGGGAATAGCAAGGCAGATTAACATTCAAGAAAACCACAAGCAACCAGCAACCACATCCATCCCATTCCATCACCCCTGGTGTCCTCCCTGACACCCTTATGCATAAACCGATGCATCTCGCCACACTAGGCGTCATCCGCTGCCACAACTATAAGTCTCCATGGCTCCACATATCACAACAGCCATCTAGGCTCACATCACAGCACAAGCAGCAGGAAAACAAACATCACAAAATGGGCTCACGGCCCATTAACAATCAAGAGGGTAACTCAGAACCCTTTTAGAAATTCCCACATAATCTGTTCTCTAATCCATATCAAATTAACAGATTTGTTATTCGTAGGTTCCAATCATGGATACCTAATCAGTAAGCTATCACAATTAAATAACCATGCTTACTTCCATAATTTGATTATCCTCAAATTAGAACAACTGCAACAACAGCAATAACCAGATTAATAACATGCCTCTTTATCTTTAGCCAATTAATTAACAACTAATTCCGGCTTTACGTTCATTATCAATTTCTATCATGAACGATCAACAAATCAAAGAAACATAGATATCACTATATCTAGGAAAACATGAGGCAAACCGTTATCACGGTATAAAGAAACAACATGCGATCAACCAATTCTTTTAATCCAGTTCAAGTATTTAATTAGGTCAATTTCATTGTGATCCAAAGGAATAAATCATGCTAATTCTACAATTTCACATATATAATTAGAGAAGCCATGAATCCCCTACCTAAAAAAGTTCCTCGGGTTCTTTATCCACACAACAGGTCACGATCCTCCCCTCGTGACAACTGCATCCACCGGAGGATGCTTATATCGAAGATTGATCGACACGGCTCGGTTGCATCAAAAACAGAGCAGAACCAATCCTAGGAGTAAAGATTGATTGTGAAACTCCTACGGAAAGGATTGAAAGGTTCTAGCGCCTCTTAGTCGAGAACAAAGGGAAAGAACAAGGAAGAATGATATCTCGTCCCTTTTTAAGATTTAACGAGGTGACGGTTTAAGATCCGGTTAATTCTCCATTAAAAACGGATCGCATTAACCCACGCGGTTTGACCAAGTAAAACATTCCAAGCCTTAGGAATAATTAATATAGGATTTATGGCATTTTAAACGGCCTTAATAGCCCTTAAAATAAGGCTTTCAAAGTATTTTACGTCAAAGGAAACGTAAAAAGTGCAAAACTGTAGGAGTCTGGAAACACTGTTCACCTACCGTTACTGTACATGAAACTGATCTATCACACCGATCTGTGAAACTGATCTGTGAAACTGATCTGTCACACCGATCTGTGAAACTGATCTGTGAAACTGATCTGTCACACCGATCTGTGAAACTGATCTGTGAAACTGATCTGTCACACCGATCTGTGAAACTGATCTGTCTCACCGATCTGTGACACTGATCTGTCTCACCGATCTGTGAAACTGATCTGTCTCACCGATCTGTGAAACTGATCTGTCTCACCGATCTGTGATACTGATCTGTCTCACCGATCTGTGAAACTGATCTGTCTCACCGATCTGTGAAACTGATCTGTCTCACCGATTTGTGACACTGATCTGTCTCACCGATCTGTGACACTGATCTGTCTCACCGATCTGTGAAACTGATCTGTCTCACCGATCTGTGAAACTGATCTGTCTCACCGATCTGTGAAACTGATCTGTCTCACCGATCTGTGAAACTGATCTGTCTCACCGATCTGTGAAACTGATCTGTCTCACCGATCTGCGAATCTGATCTGTGAAACTGATCTGTCTCACCGATCTGTCTCACTAATCTGTGAAACCGATCTGTCTCACCGATCTGTGAAACTGATCTGTCTCACCGATCTATTACTGTTCATAAAACTGGAAACACTGTTCACAGAACTAGAAAAATTGGCAAAGTGTTGGGGATAAGTCCCCTTGACCTCCCGGAACACCTCCAATAACAACATTTCACAAAGTAATGGACCGGAGAGGTCCGGGCCATTACATTAGATACCTCTCAAAACATTCTCGTCCTCGAGAATTAAAAACCAACCCAGAAGAAAAGATTTGTCCGAACAACCACCCCATAAGATACCTCTCAGGGGAAAACCAACACGAGTTGTTCAAAAACTGGAACAAAACTATGACATCTGGGAACAAACAATCCATACCCAAATAATTCAAACATAACATCACATTAAAGGTACATAAATAAAACATGAAAGGTCCAACCACAGAGAAAACATCATTACATGAAAGGAGTTAAACATTAAACAACTCTGGGTACTGAGCACGTATATGTGACTCACGCTCCCAGGTACTCTCCTCCATGCCGCCGTGTCGCCACAAGACACGAACTAAAGGAATAGAACGCCCACGCAGCACCTTCTCCTTGTGGTCTTGGATCTCCACAGTTTTCTCCTCGAAGGTTGCATCATCATCAACATCGATCTCTCCCCAATCGATAACATGAGATTCATCATGAAGATAATGACGGAGCTGCGATACATGAAAAACATCATGTATCCGACTCATCCGAGGGGGAAGTGCTACTCGATATGCCACAGCTCCAACACGAGCTAACACCTCGAAAGGCCCAACAAAACGGGGAGAAATCTTACTTCTGCGACCAAACCTTCGCTGCCCACGACGGGGAGTCACCTTCAGAAACACATGATCCACAACATTAAACTCTAAGGGTCTCCTTCTTTGATCAGCATAAGATTTATGATGATCTTGTACTGTCTTCATCCTCTCACGAATCACTTGAACCATCTCCTTCGTATTCTGCACTAGTTCTGGTCCGAGAATTGCTGACTCTCCGACCCCAGTCCAGCACAACGGAGAACGGCATGGCCGGCCATACAAGGCTTCAAACGGAGCCATGCCGATGGTAGAGTGAAAACTATTATTGTAAGCAAACTCTACCAAAGGTAAGTGCTTCACCCATGAACCTCCAAAATCAAGAACACAAGATCGCAACATGTCTTCAAGAGTTTGGATGGTTCGCTCTTTCTGACCATCCGTTTGAGGATGAAAAGCAGTGCTAAGGCATAGTTGAGAGACAAAATCATGCTTGAGACCTCTCCACACCCTCGAGGTAAAACAAGGGTCTCAATCAGAAATGATCGTCTTAGGAACTCCGTGAAGCCTCACCACCTCCTCCAGATACTGCCTCGACAAAACCTCCACTGAGCTCGACTCCTTGATTGCTATGAAGTGGGCCGATTTAGTTAAATGATCCACTACCCCCTATATAGCATCATGTCCTCCCGGAGCTCGAGGTAAACCTGTAACAAGGTCCATTGAGATGTCCTCCCACTTCCACTGAGGAATCTCTAAGTGCTGGAGAAGACCACCAGGAACACGGTGTTCGACCTTCACCTTCTGGCAGACTAAACATCGAGACACACATTCTGCAACTGAACGCTTCAGCCCAGGCCACCAAAACTGACTCCTCAAGGATCGATACATCTTCTTCACACCAGGTTGTACCGCCAAGGGTGAACTATGGAACTCTCGGAGAACCATCTCGCGCATCGCCAAGGGAACAAAGAGCCTGCCATGATACAACACCCGGTGTTGTTCATCCTCCGACCAACCATCAGGGGCCTCCCCACAAACAACTCTGTCTCTCAAAACTTCCACCTCTAGATCACCCAACTGAGACTCTTCCACCTTTTGCATCAGGGATGACTGCACCGTCATCTGGAAAAGACAACCTCTTCCTCCAACTTCTCCCATATCAAGATGCAAAGCTGCTAGCTCTTCCATCCCTCTCCAGGAATCACCAGATTCAAGCACAACATCATTACGTGACTTTCGGCTCAGTGAATCAGCAACAACATTTCCCTTCCCAGGTGTATACGATACTTCGAAGTCGTATTCCTGCAAGAACTCCATCCACCGACGCTGCCGCAAGTTCAAATCCCGCTGAGAGAAAACATACCTCAAACTCTTATGATCGGTGAAAACCACAAATCTCTCGCCAATGAGGTAATGTCTCCGCAACTTCAGCGCAAACACCACTACTGCTAACTCAAGATCATGGGTGGCATAGTTGCGTTCATGGGGACGCAACTGCCGAGACCCATAAGAAACAACTGACCTCTGCTGCATGAGAACACAACCTAGCCCAAGATTTGAAGCATCACAGAAAACATCAAACTGGACTCCCTCCGCTGGAAGACAAAAGACGGGAGCACTTACCAACTTCTCCTTTAGATACTCAAAAGCTGTCTGACACTGATCAGTCCATATGAATGCTTGATCCTTCCTGGTCAATGCTGTCAGAGGAGTCGCAACTCGGGAGAAATTATCCACAATCCTCCTATAATAGCTTGCGAGACCAAGGAAACTTCGCACCTCTGACACGGTCTTGGGGGCTGGCCAAGACACCACTGCTTCTATCTTCGAAGGATCCACATCTACTCCCTATTGGGAGACAACATGTCCCAAGAAACGAACTTCTCGAGACCAGAACTCACACTTGGACAACTTCCCAAACAACCGATGTTGGCGAAGAACTCCCAAAACGGCTCGTAGATGCTCTGCATGCTCCTCTTCAGATGTGGAGTACACAAGGATGTCGTCGATGAAAACCACAACAAACTTGTCCAGGAATTCACGGAACACAGCATTCATCAACCCCATGAAAACATCTGGAGCATTTGTCATGCCGAATGGCATTACAACAAACTCATAATGCCCATGACGACAGCGGAAAGCAGTCTTCAGGATATCCTCATCCTTTACACGCATCTGATGATATCCTGACCGCAAGTCGGTCTTTGAAAACCAACTTGCACCCTTCAGTTGATCGAATAGGTCATCAATCCGCGGGAGAGGATAACGGTTCTTTATTGTCACTTTGTTTAAGCGACGATAATCGACGCACAACCGCAAACTGCCATCAGCCTTTTTCACGAACAAGACTGGTGCACCCCACGGTGACACACTTGGCCGAACAAAACCACACTGCAATAGACCATCGAGCTGAATACATAGCTCTCGTAACTCAGAAGGGGCCATCCTATATGGAGACATAGAGATGGGAGACGCTCCTGTCTGTAGCTCGATCCCAAACTCGATCTTCCGTCGAGGGGGTAAGGATACAACCTCTTCTGGAAAGACATCAGGGTACTCTTCTACGACCCTAGGAAACGCCAGCTGTTGAACCTCTGAAGAACTCAGCATCATCCCAGCCATCATGGATGATAAGGATGAAACTCGTCTATGACTCATCCGAGGATCTCTCTCACCAACAAACACTACTTCCTCTCCATCTTCATCAAAGAAAACGACCTTCTTCCTGTAGCAATCCACAATAGCCTGCACCGAATACAACCAATCCATGCCGAGGATGACATCATATGGTTGTATTCGTAAACATAGGAAATCTCCCCAAGAGCGGTGCTGCCCCAACACTAGCTCACAGTCTCTACATACTTCAAACAAGCTAGCTCGACCTCCAACTGGCGTAGTCAACACCAAGGGCACTGGAAGCCTCTCTACCTCAAGTCCCAAAGCATGGACAAGGGTAGGAGATATGAAGGAGTGTGTTTCTCCTGAATCAAACAAGGCATACACCAAGGTAGAAAACAAGCAAAGGGTACCTCGGACGACGTCTGGCTCGCCAGGAGCTGGAAACGCTAGAGCCTGAAGCTGACCATGACCACCTCCACGGCCTCTCTGACCCTGATGATGACCACCACCACGGCCGCGCTCTGCTCTCTGAGGACGGGGAGCGTCATGGGGCTATCCTCTGCCTGCTCCATCTACCCTCTGGTGATCTAAAGCTGGTGCAACCTGCTGCTGCTGCCTCGGCTGGAACTGCCTCAACGGAGGAACCTGGAGTGGAGTGCCTGGTGCACGATGACTGCTCTGAAAAGTTGGGCACTCCCGCTGCTGATGACCACGTCCACCACAAGAAAAACAAGCGTCTGATCCCTTGGCATAGGTCTGAGAGTTGCTACCTCCGGAGAAACAAGATGGGAAGGGCTGGGACCTACCCCCAGGTGAACGGAAACTCTTCTATCCTGAAAACCAGAAACCCCGGACCACAGCTCTGCTTCGTGAAGAATCATGACGATTCCCCTCTCGTGACGATCTGGTCCTGGCCAAAGTCCTCTCAACAACCTCTGCCCTCGCCAGCACCTCAAGATATGTCTTCAGCATAAATGGGGTGACCTGGCGCTGGATCTCTGGACGCAAAGCCTCCTCGAAATGCCTCGCCCTGGCCTCATCATCTGGTAACAGGTCTGAAGCATATCGTAGAAGGTTCCTGAAACGGATCCCAAACTCCCGAACACTGGAGCTCCCCTGTCGAAGGGTAAGAAGCTCCTGGCGACTGGATGCCTTCGCAGTCGATAAAAGAAACTCGACTCTAAACCTGTCTCGAAACTCCTCCCATGAGATCGCTGACTCCACACGATCCCCGAGGAACAAGAACCACCACTGTCTCGCTGCTCCACGCAACATCGTCACAACCAAGGACACCCAGTGTTCCTTCCGAGCACGAATCGAACTGAAGCCTATCTCGACCTCCTCCAACCAGTCTTCTGTGACTGCATCTGAAACGGAGCCCTCGTACTTCTATAGACTCTGGCGCTGAAACTCTCGGAGTGTCTTCCTCCAAGTGTCATCGTCGTCAACCTCTACCCGGCGGCGATCTGCTGGAACAGCCTGCTGGGCACCTTCTGCGCAAACCTGACGGGGACGCCGACCTGGAGCCATACCTGTAAAATAACAATCGTTAGAGCTCCTAAGCCTGGAATATGGAAGACTCAAAATTAATTAATTAATTATTTTGTTTTATTAATTTTTGGTTACCTATCCCAAGGTCTACCCATTCAAACACAGGCGCAAAGAATAATGATGCATGATCGTTTCCTAGGTCTCTACCCTGCAACAAGTGTCACTTTGTTTAGTAGCCATTGTAAACTTAAAGGTCCATGCAAAAGATCATAGGGGGCCCTGAACGCCTATGTCTCTGCCGGTCTCCAGTTTTTACCCCACTTGCTAAACATGAATGACACCATTGCCCTACCATCCCATGCATCCTCACCTGTGCCTAACCCCAAACTCCATCCTATCCCTCAACCAGACCTCTGATACCACTCTGTCACGACCCCCTCCCCACAAAGTGTACCCCTCCTGGGCCGGCAATGTGAAAAGGGAGATAATGACCCCCGAGTCCCGCCTCCAGTAGGCCCCGGGTTGGCGACTAGCACCGAGGGTATAATACACGCACAAATGGGAGGCATTACCCTCTAAGAGAACACATGCAGAAGAGAGAGATAAAATAGACTCCAACCAACTCCAACTCATAACTGAAATATAAAATAAACCCAAGTACATATATGAAATGTCATGCAAAAGTACTACAACTGAAAGGGATAACTAAAAGTACCAAAAGGAAAGTAAAACGGCAGCGACCACAATCCCGAACAGCTCCTCCTCCAACCACAATCTAGTAGTAACTAGCTTGATCTCCAACCTGCTCCAAGTGACCTGAAAAACAGTTTATATATACATAGGGTGAGTATAACAGTATACTCAGTAGGATCCTCCCCCAGACTCTCGTGCAAAAGTAAAGAAAGCATGCTAAAGCCCAGTGAACAACAAGTGAAACTAACTCGTCACCTAAACAGGTATACTATGTTCCCAACCTCACCAAGGCTACTCTCACCAAGTAACGCATACAAGAATATAGCATGTAGTAAAGAATAAAAAGGGTACCCCGCTACCACTTCCCCACTGGTTTGCCGCTTTGCCCCAACGACATACGTCCTGTGCATCTCTCTCCAAAGGCTTGCCCGTATCAACATGGGTCACGTTCCACAATCTGCACATCGTGCACCACAAAGGCATGCCCGCAAACACCCGGGCTAAGCTCCACACAATCCTCACAACCAAAAGTAATCAGGTAGTTTCCGGGAGCCACCACAGCTCGTATAACGTGTATCATACGTCGGGTATTATACCTCAAGCCATTACAGCCCATACACCGAGTAAGGATCCTCAAGCCATCACAGCCTATACACGTTACACCTATAGTAGTCCATAGGATACTATATCCAGAATATATGTGTGTGAAATAACCACAAGCCATTACAACCCTCTACACACATATATGGGTAAAACTAACCACTGTGCCTACCAGCACTAAGATCTACCAAGAGAAGAGAGTGGGGCCAAAGGGGGTAGTCAGCCATTCAACCTCCCATCAGAATGTTGGGGAAAACACCCCCCTAGGGCTCAGAATCCCCGGGGTGTCAGTTGCCCTTACCGACAGGGTGGAGTAGCGTATAGAAACACAAAAAGTACAGAATATATAAGTAACTCACATCCACACTATGGGCATTACCAAGTCTTAGATACAACTGCAGCTAACGTCTCTCAACTCCAGGCTGCTACTTATAAGACTAGGTATCCTATAAGCACACAACCAATTGAAGAGCTTTATTAGATTACTCCATTCTCATTTTTCAATTCCACTGTACATTAATTAATTATTTAAACATTAATTAAGAATGATCAGTTCCACATTAAACTGAATTGGCGTCACTTTCAAAAAAACTGCTCATTTTTTAAGATTCACATCACCTTTCAATTCCAGCATCTCCACCCCCGTGGATTTTCACTATTAAATCAAACATTCATTACAGAAATACTTTTCCACATTCCCAGACATTCTAGAAAAACATCCTATGCTCTAAACACAGAGGAGGCTCAACACGGTGAGTAGATATACTACCCGTCGAGTCTTTGCCGCCTATAGAAAGAGCATATACCCATTCTCCCTCGAGAGGCTAAACACGGAAAGCACGTGGCATACCCCGCGCGTCTTCGCCTCCTTTGGAAGAATGGTAGCAAGACCAGCTGCCTTGAGCAGTGGGGAAAAGCAAGGCAGATTAACATTCAAGAAAACCACAAGCAACCAGCAACCACATCCATCCCATTCCATCACCCCTGGTGTCCTCCCTGACACCCTTATGCATAAACCGATGCATCTCGCCACACTAGGCATCATCCGCTGCCACAACTATAAGTCTCCATGCCTCCACATATCACAACATCCATCCAGGCTCACATCACAGCACAAGCAGCAGGAAAACAAACATCACAAAATGGGCTCACGGCCCATTAACAATCAAGAGGGTACCTCAGAACCCTTTTAGAAATTCCCACATAATCTGTTCTCTAATCCATATCAAATTAACAGATTTGTTATTCGTAGGTTCCAATCATGGATACCTAATCAGTAAGCTATCACAATAAAATAACCATGCTTTCTTCCCTAATTTGATTATCCTCAAATTAGAACAACTGCAACAACAACAATAGCCAGATTAATAACATGCCTCTTTATCTTTAGCCAAATAATTAACAACTAATTCCGGCTTTACGTTCATTATCAATTTCTATCATGAACGATCAACAAATCAAAGAAACATAGATATCACTATATCTAGGAAAACATGAGGCAAACCGTTATCATGGTATAAAGCAACAACATGCGATCAACCAATTCTTTTAATCCAGTTCAAGTATTTAATTAGGTCAATTTCATTGTGATCCAAAGGAATAAATCATGCTAATTCTACGATTGCACATATATAATTTGAGAAGCCATGAATCCCCTACCTCAAACAGTTCCTCGGGTTCTTTATCCACACAACAGGTCACGATCCTCCCCTCGTGACAACTGCATCCACCGGAGGATGCTTATATCGAAGATTGATCGACACGGCTCGGTTGCATCAAAAACAGAGCAGAACCAATCCTAGGAGTAAAGATTGATTGTGAAACTCCTACGGAAAGGATTGAAAGGTTCTAGCGCCTCTTAGTCGAGAACAAAGGGAAAGAACAAGGAAGAATGATATCTCGTCCCTTTTTAAGATTTAACGAGGTGACGGTTTAAGATCCGGTTAATTATCCATTAAAAACGGATCGCATTAACCCACGCGGTTTGACCAAGTAAAACATTCCAAGCCTTAGGAATAATTAATATAGGATTTATGGCATTTTAAACGGCCTTAATAGCCCTTAAAATAAGGCTTTAAAAGTATTTTACGTCAAAGGAAACGTAAAAAGTGCAAAACTGTAGGAGTCTGGAAACACTGTTCACCTACCGTTACTGTACATGAAACTGATCTGTCACACCGATCTGTGAAACTGATCTGTGAAACTGATCTTTCACACCGATCTGTGAAACTGATCTGTGAAACTGATCTGTCACACCGATCTGTGAAACTGATCTGTGAAACTGATCTGTCACACGATCTGTGAAACTGATCTGTCTCACCGATCTGTGAAACCGATCTGTCTCACCGATCTGTGAAACCGATCTGTCTCACCGATCTGTGAAACCGATCTGTCTCACCGATCTGTGAAACTGATCTGTCTCACCGATCTGTGACACTGATCTGTCTCACCGATCTGTGACACTGATCTGTCTCACCGATCTGTGAAACTGATCTGTCTCACCGATCTGTGAAACTGATCTGTCTCACCGATCTGTGAAACTGATCTGTCTCACCGATCTGTGAAACTGATCTGTCTCACCGATCTGTGAAACTGATCTGTGAAACTGATCTATCTCACTGATCTGTCTCACTGATCTGTGAAACCGATCTGTCTCACCGATCTGTGAAACTGATCTGTCTCACCGATCTGTTACTGTTCATAAAACTGGAAACACTATTCACAGAACTAGAAAAATTGGCAAAGTGTTGGGGATAAGTCCCATTGACCTCCCGGAACACCTCCAATACCAACATTTAACAAAGTAATGGACCGGAGAGGTCCGGGCCATTACAGGACATGTTTCTAGGTCATTTCATATTATTAAAACATTATTTTTACCTTAAACTACACTAATTACCTCTAATCGCGATTAAAAACATAATAAGTTTCTTTTCACCAAAAAATTATTTTAATCCCATTGAACAACATTTTACTTCATAATAACAACCATGTATGTTGGATTTTTGAAATTTAAAACACAAAGGTGGCAAAATTTCATTTAAAAGGAAAATTAGTTTTTTTAAGTACCACTTAGTGGTTTCACTATTCATAAAAAATTGAAGTTTTTCCGAAAATTACGAAATATTCACCCTAATCTATATTTGATATTCTGAATTCAAAAACGATATCTATTTTACAAAATTCATAAAATATAAGTTACATTAATTAATTTAATAATTAATTCCCGATGTCAGAACAAATTGCGTGTTTTTATGAAACAATATATATCAATAGATTGACCCTAGTTTAAGTCAAATTTCAAAGTGAAATTAATTCCAATGACCACTATTTGATTAAATGGTAAAAATATATTCTAATTTCACTTTAAAACCTATTCAAAAGATAATCTAATAATATAAATAAATTAGATTCAAAAGTGGTTTTGAATTAAAATACAACATTTTTCACTATTCATTAAAAATTGAACTTTTTCGGAAAAATACCAATAATTTACACAAAGTAAATTTTAATGTCACGATTATAAGGAAGAATTTTATTTTGTCAAATATAACAAATAAAAATCTCAAAAAGTGGTTTTAAAAGAGGTTCTCCATCAAAAGGTTGTTAATCGACCTTTTAAAGAATATTAGAATGATTACGCTTAAAATTGGATTCATTCTCATTTTTAATCTTATAAATTTTATTGTAAATAATAAAAATATTTGACAAACATATATAATCATTTTTTAGTTAGTTTTATTCATTCCCACCATCACAACAGTTAGGCGTTGACTACCATTTAAAATAATATTATTTTTATTATTAGAGTGCAATGTAAGATTCCCAAGAAACTCGTTGTTACGTGTTGGGTACGCCATTGAGCATAGCATCCCCTTTAAAGTTATATTAATATTTTATTCACAAATATGGATAAATGTGAAATTGTAATACTCTATATTTACCTGGGGTGTTACATCCTTCCCCTCTTTTCAGAATTGCATCCTCGCAATTTTAAAATTGGGCTTGAAAACTTCATTGAAAATCCCACATCGGAACAAGAGTCAGTAAAACAATCACTTTAAAATAAAGAAAGATAAGTACATAGGTCACCCGAGACAACCCATACTAGGATTCCAAGTATGAAAATATAGACATGGAGGAAAAAACAAAGGGTCATGTTCTGATGGAGAGTGATAGTAAACAAGTCTAAGAGAAAGTTAACCATAAAAAATCACAAAATTGTGATGGGTTAAACGGTATTCGATTCACCAGTAGGAAAAGATAACAGACAACATATTTGTTTTAAGTTACTATTCATTGGGGAATTTATTTTTGAGCTTAACTAAATCATAATGAAACATACTTACTTGTCATGTAGGCTTTCAACTTATACTAGATTCCTTAATCAAACTCATATTTTCTACAGAAGAGGAGTATTTAGGAAGACTTGTTCGCATTAAGAGTACTATAATCAATTTCTAGAGAATCACTTAATCCACAAAAGAGAACTATTTACTTCCCATGTCATTAGACTCTATCCAAAACCAAAACCAAAAAGGTTAGTACAGGATCAGATAATCCAGAAAAGGATAATCCTTTATAAAAAAACTATTCTTAATCTCCAAAATTTTTCCAACAAAGCCCAAAGTCCAACGAGGACCATTATATAAACAATTTCACCATAAAAGTCTTCAATGTAAACCAAACTAAGATTTAAACCCAAATATTTGAAGGATTTATTCACATAGTCCTCCAAGTTAAATCGTAAAATTTATCTCCAAACAACATCAGCATCTCCTAAAGTCTCGTATTGAAAATTAATTAACTTAATCACATATCCTCCATGATAGGTAAATCATTTTCATAAATAACCCAAAATAATCTTACTCTTAATTCATAAAGTCACATAACTAAAAAGAATAAGTCATACTAACTAGGGACTTCACGTAGTCCAGTGGTAGGTGATAAATACCAGTTGCACTTTGGTTGTGGGTTCGATTCCCGCAGCTTTGTCCGACACGACGGGTTGTCACACGGTCTGCGTGTTGTCCTTTTTCAAAACTATATAATTCTCAAATCATTCCCCAAAAAGAGATAAAATCATCAAAGATAACCATAACATAATTTATCCTCAATTTTATCTCATGCCTTTCACTTCCATCATAACATACTGTAAACCATAATTACCTCAAAAGTAAGGATCATATAAACCCAAATGATTCTTTATAGCTATGTCCACAATAGAACATATTACTATTCCATGAATAAAATTTTCATATATTAAACATCAGGGTTACATATACTATAAAAAGTCTTCAAAAGTAACCCCATAATAAAAAGAGACTTTATAATCTTAAGAATTTCACCATAACTCTTGATGCACTTATATGTTGACTTCTTACTCATTAAACATTCTTCATGATCCATTAACCATTACTTTCTAACTTATTCTGAAATACTTATTTCCTACAAACAAAATCATGAATCATATCCTAAGATTCCAATATAGGAAAACAAAAGTAATGAAATAATCCATACCTTTGATTGGTCAATGTCAGTTTCTTAATCCTCAATCGGAATGGAATTAGGTATTGGTAAATGAGTATTTATAAGATCTTGGTGATCCCATTCACGAAACTTCTTCATACGACATGTCTTTGCATAATGACTATGCACACCACATTTAAAACATTCAATTGATCCCTCAGAAAGAACTTCTTTCCCTTTCCTTGATTCAACTACATGCTTCCTTTCTCCATGGTGGGTTCTTTCTTTATGACCTTCATTTCCACATCTATAGAATATTTATGTCCCTTTGAGACATTTTCCTAGGTGTTTCTTTCCACATCTTTAACACATAGGTTTTTGAACACACATACCATTATGGTTGTTACCTGTAGTTCCGTAGGGATTTGTTTCTCACATATATGATTCCTTAGATAAATCAACAAGTTTTAGGTGGTCAATCATGACTCCAGATAGTTGGTTTAGGATAAACACAAGAGTTGTCATTGCAGCTCCCATATCATTCAGTTGCTCGCTCAAAAAACTGTCACAGTTTCCTTCACATCCACTGTTACTTTGGTGCCTGCTAGATCCAGCCATTTACTAAAACCAAAATGGTCAATGTGAGTATATCAACAAAACCATCATGTACTAATTAGGAAGATAAACACTAAGATATACTTACTCAATCACATAATCTAAAACTAGGAATGTTTCTGAAATCCTAACCATTATGGTAATGTCACTTATGCTTAAAGAATACCCTAACCTCTAAAGTCATCTAAACCGACCTTTGATACCAACTATAAGGCCCCAGAATTAAACCTTACTTCATCTTGAGTTATTACAAGATTACACAATGAGGATCTTTTCAGGTTTAGAGTATTAGAGAATTAGATCATAAAACTTGCATTACATTCCACATTTAAACAAAGTGGTTACATAAAAAAAAGTATTCATTTTTTCCCATCAATGGAAACATATTTAAAAATAAAGCATGGATTCTTTCTTGACACTTCCTTGAAACTATCATCATATCATGTAACTTTCCCTTGACCTGTGAAAAACATTTCAAAAAAATGTGGTATGAGCATAAAAAGCTCATTAAGGGTTATAAAATTATGGAAAAGAAACATGAGTTCATATATACATAAGAATGATATCATAATTTACACATAAAACATAGGCACATTAACATACCTCATCAAATCATGAATAAATCATAGAAATCATAAGACATAAAAGGTAACTTGACGCATTCATAACATTCTTACATAGGTAGTAACCCTCTCGGATCCGTTTGGAATACCCACCATAGTATATTTCCTAAATCTCTTCAGAGAAACCTTAAAATTTCACTCCTTTATGTTACCCAATGCATTGGAGAGCTATATCGGGCTCACCAGCCTTTAGTTTATCACAGAACCACCCGTCTTTATAACAATTCCTGAGAACCATAACATAATCTTGTCACATAAAACATGCATAAACGAAACATAACATTTCCACCTTTCAATAACAAGATATCAATACAACACATTGATATAAAAACATTATGAAAACCATTTTCAATACAAAAATAAAAGAAAAGTAAAACATGGTATTAATTTTTCTTTTAAAAAGAAGGTATGGCTTGTAGAGTAATCCAAAACTCAAATAAAGGTCACGGTGGCGGAGAAGTCATTGTCGCCTCATACGTATGACAAAAACATTCCCTTTTGTCATTTAGTAAATGCTTCGTAGAAAAACGATTCCTTTCGAATAAACATAAAATTAAAAGGGATTTATACACCATATAAAATAAAGTTGTGTATAAAACAAAATATGCCTCAATAAAAGGAGATTGAGACGAAGTCCCATACAAAGACGATATCCTTGGATTAAGGATAGATCAGTTACATAATTATGTGTGAAAAAATAATACACGAAATATAAGTGGGTATTAAGTGTAAAACAATCAGAGGAAATTCACACATAATCATAGAACAACATATTCATGGTGTACAAGTTTATCCCAAAGAATCAAAATTGGGTTAAGAAGTTCCCTTGCAAAAATTCGACAGCCTAACGACGTCACTTCCAAATTCAGAAAAAGAGTTGATGAGAGATAAAAAGGGTATCTCATAACTTGGTCATAAAATTTACATCAATAAGTATATATAATAACATATCCAAACATAATAGTATGTGAATTAATAGACATAAAAAAATAAGTCTTTTAAAATGAGGAGGGTGAAAGGTTCCCTTACCGACTTGGGTAACATTCGAAATGTACACCCCATTGAAGAAGGGTCATACAATAAATATGTAAATACCCATAAATGAAATTAGATTACACAATGAGTATAATAATGTTATGTACATACACCACTCAAAGGAAATGGTGGCAAATGTATCATAAATCTCATGGGACTAAAAGTGAGATGAAAAATCCCTTACGAAAACTCGGTAGCCTAACGGCGCCACTTAAAACTTCCAAAATGGATTAATGAGAGAAAATAGGGTCTCTCATCATATGAACATAAAAATTACAGTATGATTAATATAAAATAACATTCCAATCATAAGTAAGATGAGCTTAAATGGAATGACATAAAATAGTGTACTTAAACAGAAAGAAAGGGGTAGGTTCCCTTACATCGGGTCCGACTTGACTCGATCATTCTTTAATCTCCTGAATAATAAACTTGAGTTAATTTATACTTCCTTATGAACATTTTTCAAGTTCATTATTCCTTTTATATCACTTATTACCATGTCATGAACACTATGTTATTATTTAAGCTAATAACGGTCGTTTTAACGATCATTGGTACTTGAGTAAAAAATAAACTCTTTATAATTACAATTTGTTCAAGTGGTAAAATATCCATTATATCTAGAATTGTATTCATGATATAGATATCAAATATATGAAATATATCCAGTATATTCATGCATTTATATTATTACATATCTTTTAGAGTTAAGAAATGAAATGCACCATTCATGGAGACGGTAAGCTGTACGTACGCATGAACGCTACTTCCATTTCTATTTCATATTTAATGGAATTAAAACATAATGATACATAATAGTATTTTAATTACAGTATGGTATCATATATAATATCATAAAATATATCCTTTATACGTAACACATATGGTATTAACGAATCAAATCACTTTGAGGGGTGGTAGTCCGCACTTCCTAAAATGAAGATATCGCGTATACCCATAATGGAAGCCATACAGGTTTGACATAAATGAAAAATACAGAAGCATACGGAAAACATAAA
Organism: Viscum album; assembly: GCA_963277665.1. Lineage (NCBI taxonomy): Eukaryota > Viridiplantae > Streptophyta > Magnoliopsida > Santalales > Viscaceae > Viscum > Viscum album. The sequence continues at coordinate 415,612,929 of OY728132.1, forward strand.
AATATTATATATCATATATAGTGACATCTTAAGGGCCACCATGAAAGGTGTTAAGAGAATATTGAACAATCATTGTTTTGTGAGGCAATAATTCACCATCCACAGAAATAGTATGTTCTTTAACCATTAGACGAAGGTGTGTGTAAGTGTATCTCGAATCCTTAACATAACAACATCCTAGTATATTGAAGATACTGGTTCTGTCACGAAAGAAAGGAATAAAAATAGTTTAGGGGTTGGAGAAGCAAAATAAAACAAAAGGACTAAAGTGATGACATTACTTTAAAATAGGGTAACTCCCTTTGGTTTGAGCTCAAAGGATTTCTTGAGAAGACTTCTGACCAAAGTGAGGCTTTTTAAGAGTTAGATAGGTATGTGTAGAGACAAAATGGGTAGGTTTTGGCTGAGCCAAAGGCTTTTTAAGTTTGGGTATGGAGGTAGAGGTGGGGTCCTTTTATAAGAGGAGAGGAGGGGCACTCTTGGAATGTAAAGAAATGTTACATTATTTTAGAATGAGTTTAGAATTTTAATAGTCCCACATTGATGTGTTTCGGGGATAAGGTGATAAGGGTTCTAAATCCACTCATCCAATAGGTTTTGGACATGTGTATGTCTTAGATTTTACATTATCTTTCCATTTTATTTAAATATTTAAATAATGAGGTCATCACTACATCATCATGATGTCATAAATAATTTAATTTATTTAATGTCTTAAAATTATAAAAAAATACCATGTTTTAGGATTTATTTTTAGCTTTCTAATGACTATTTATAGTAAAAAATAGGACTTGTATAACCCCATGTAAAAATAAATTAGTTAAACAACTCATGTTTGTGACATTTTAATTTTAACATTAAATAAAAATGTATTTATGTCATTTTCCAACCAAAGTGGCTCCATGGGGACCCCAAGTTGACCCATGGATTTTTTTGGTCGGCCATGACTTATCCAATGAGGGTTGGACATGTGTCTAGGTCATTTAATATTATTAAAACATTATTTTTACCTTAAACTACACTAATTACCTCTAATCGCGATTAAAAACATAATAAGTTACTATTCACCACAAAAAAATATTTTTTATCCCATTGAACCACATTTTACCACTTAATGACAACCATGTATGTCGGATTTTTGAAATTCAAAACACAAAGGTGTAAAAATTTCATTTAAACGGAAGATGAGTTTTTATAAGTACCACTTTGTGGTTTCACTATTCATCAAAAATTTAAGTTTTTCAAAAAATTACCAAATATTCACCCTAAGATATATTTGATATTCTGAATTCAAAAATTATGTATATTTTACAAAATTCATAACATATAAGTTACATTAATTAATTTAATAATTAATTCCCGCTGTCAGAACAAATAGCGTGTTTTTATGAAACAATATATATCAAAAGATTGACATTAGTTTAAGTCAAATTTCAAAGTGAAATTAATTTCAATGACCACTATTTGATTAAATGGTAAAAATATATTCTAATTTCACTTTAAAACAAATTCAAATGATAATCAAATCCTATAAATAAATTAGATTAAAAAGCAGTTTTGAATTAAAATACAACATTTTTCACTATTCATTAAAAATTGAACTTTTTCGGAAAAATACCAAAAATTTACACAAAGTAAATTTTGATGTCCCTATTCTAAAGAAGAATATTATTTTGTCAAATATAACACATAAAATTGTCAAAAAGTTGATTTAAAAGAGTTTCTCCATCAAAAGGCGGTTAATCGACCTTTTAAAGAATATTAGAATGTTTACGCTTAAAATTGGATTAATTCGCATTTTTAATCCTCTACCATTTATTGTAAAAAGTAAAAATATTTTACAAACATATATAATCATTTTTTAGTTAGTTATATTCATTCCCTCCATCACAACAGATAGGCGTTAACTACCATTTAAAATAATATTGTTTTATTATAAGAGTGCAATGTAAGATTTCCAAGAAACTCGTTGTTGCGTGTTGGGTATGCCATCGAGCATAGAATCCACTTTAAATTTATATTAATATTTTATTCACAAATATTGATAAATGAGAAAATGTCATACTCTTTATTTAACTAGGGTGTTACAATTTCACTCAAAATACCATAAAAAAATTTCAGTATCATTATAAAGATATCATTTCAAACAAACACCACTACTCATTGATTTCATCGAGTATCCATATATGTAAGTGTGGCATTTAAATACATTAAACACATACACATTATATGAATTTACTAATTTCTATGGATGATTTTTGTCACAGATAATCCACTGTCTATTTCAATTCCATATTTTGTTTCCAACAAAAAATAAAAAATATAAATTATATGCACCATTTTAAAATTAATTTATTGTTTCATTGAAGGTAACTAAACATTCCAATTATTTAAACAAATATGCCAATGAAATTTTATGACATTATTCATGAGCAGTATATGTAATTTGTGTAAATTTCTTTTTGTTATGGTAATCATATATTATACAATTTTTTTTTAAATTAATTTATATTTAATAAAAATATTAAAAAATAAAAAATTATAAATTATTGTAAAAATTATGTCATTTCATCACGATTCATCAAAACATATATACGAGCTCTTTAGAGTATATCATTTGAAATCCATCATTCACGATAACGAACAAATGCCATGCTCGGGATTATTAAAATTTAAATTTGATGTTATATGAAATCATTATAATTGGTCTCATTACAACCCATCTTGTTTGTTTTGAAGGATGTTTGAATTGAAATTTATATTCATGTAAATTTGAAATTTCTTCCTACATGTACACTTCTGTAATTGACCCTTCAACAAATGCTTTTTTACACAATTTATTCATTAATTTGTATGTATATATCCTAAATGGGTACATCAGTCAACATTTAACAAGTCTATGACATTTAAAATTATATGGAGAATTAATTCTCAAATGGTCAATTGAATCCCAGAACGAATTGAGGAATATTTTATCCAATTTACATAAAATTAAATCAAAATCTTATTACAGTATACATTATTCTTCATATTCTAATATTTAAACACAAATATTTTTAAGGAAATATAATATTTTTATCAAAACTTCCCATATTGAATAATTACACAACTCTTTAATACAAATATGTTTTATTCATTTTAATATGACATTGTAGTCATGAATTTTTAAACCAGTAATATGACCATTTTAGATATAGTAAGAAAAATTAAAATAATAACCAATCCTCTAAAAAAATCAAAAATGAATTCATTTTCGGGGTTTATAATATTCTTTTTGATTCAATAAATTGTGTGATCTTTTATATTCAAAACATTTATTTCCAATATGTCTTTAAATATGGGAACGATGAAACAAAACCATTATGTTATATTTGATCTAACCAGGTGAGTTGAAAACCATATAATAGTTGTTATCAAAAAATTTCTTCTCAATATTCAATACATCTAACATGTCACAAACCAAAAATTTACAATAATATTGAAGGACCCAAAAAATACTCTACTTTTTCCAAATATGGTATTTCCCAAAACCATTTATTTTTTTCATTAATGGTTACTCTTATTATAATAGGATATAATTCTACAAGAATATATTTTTCTAGAATACATAATAGTATAGGTGGGGTTTCATCTCTTTTAGTTTGACCTTTTTTAAATTTATTTTTGTTCCTTCAGAAAAGTTGATCCATAGAAAAAAAATCTCTTATGGTAGTCAAAATAACCTTCCTTTCTCTAATTACCAAGAAAAAAATTGTATTTCACAGACATGTAATATAGACAAGATTTTTGACCTTCCTTTCTCCATCTGCATTCTATAGAATATGTTACAATATAATTGATCATCCATATTGATGCATCCTTCAGTGTAAAATTCTAGTGAACTAATAGATCATGTATAGTCACAAAGTTGTTCCAAAATGTAATTTACTCATCAATTAGTAGTTTCAAATATATATAAATATTACTATTTTGATGTACTATAGTTAGGTGTTCTAATTATATATATTGTTACTTCATCATAATCCAAGGATGTAAGTTGTATGAAGTAATTAAAACATGAATATTGAACATTGTAATCAAAAAATGGACATAACCCCTCTATTGAAAGACCCAACCCTATGTTATGAGGATATAATGTAAAAGAAGGATTCATAAGATTAATGTGTTTCCATGAATCACCATCACATGGATGATTTGACATTTTACATATGTAAATTTTTGATGTAGTCCATGTCATCAATATAGCAATGTTTTGAGATATAAATTAATGTTGTAAATGTAGTGTAATTGTAAATTACATTAACAGTTTCACAATAAATATGGACTTACCAGGTTTTGAAACATTATAAATTGATTCTCCACATGTTGGAATCTTTAAAAAAACATAATCCCTATAATATAGCATGAAGTCATTTGAACATTCATTAATCATCTGACAACTGAGAGCCAAATTATGGAATAACCTCTTTCTTTCATAAAATATTTCAGGTAATGGTTTTACATGAGGAAAAACTGAATTATCCAATAATAATATTTTATTGAAAAAAATATATGACATTCCAAAATATTATTTAATAACTATACATTTTAAAACATCTTTGTAACGACCCAAAATTTCATTAATGGAAAATCCCTCTTGATCCAGTTAAATGTTTCTTTATGTTTTTATATGATGTCAACTTCTTTAGTTTAACGTTAAGATTTGTGACCGTTACTTTTATAGCCGTTGAACAGTGATCATCTGGGTAGTTTAAATATAAGGCTTTAACGAACCAATTTTCTACTCAGACAAAGGAAGCGATGGCCTCATCCAGTAGAATTGCCCCTTACGAAGCCCATTTGTCGGAGCTCGGAAAGGAGGTGGCGTCTTTGGGCTTTGCCCTTGACCAAGCCCAAGCTGAGCTTCATCAAGTCAAGCTCGAACGTGATCGTCTACGGGAAAAATGGAAGTTGATAGAGATTACCACTCGAGCGATGTTATCCGAGCAACCCCAAGAGTCTGTCACCATCGCACACCTTACCCTTAGGTCTTATGCGGCTATTTTAAGGGGTTATGTAACAAATAAGTAGCACCATGTTCATGTACATTATTTTTTTGTATATAATAATGAATATAATTTCTAGTCATTTTTGATGCATTGTAATTAGTTTTTAAAGTACAAATGGTGTTTTTAGTTATTATTTAATTAAGAATTATATTTTATTAAATTAAAGGATTTTTGAATTAAATAATATTTTAATAAAATATTATTATTAATATTAAATTAATTTTTTATTTAAATATAAATGATCTTATAATTTTATGAATGCAATTAAAATTTTTATTAAGGTTTGAAAGCCATTTCTGTCAAAACCCGTGAATTTTTTATAAATGTCGGTTTTTATTTTAAAAGTGAAAATTCACATATTTAGAAAATTATTTAGATAAAATAAATATTATTTTTGGAATCAGGACGTCGAAATTATCCAACGGTGAATTTTTCATAATTTTCTGAGACAGTCAAATTTTTGGGTAAAAATTAAATACCATTTAAATATATAATGTGTTTTATGACATCATAATGACCCAATGGTGATGTAATAAAATACCATAATCCTTATGTTCGGCCAATATGTGTTTTATCAATAAAATAATGAGGTTTTGGTTTTGTTTGACTCACTTTTCAAAGCATTAATGGAGCCCTCAAGACTTATTCAACACTTTTCCTTTTTAAATTAATTTCCATGGGAGTGTGACTCACCTCCACATAAGCAACCCTAATTTTTTAATAAGTTCGGACCTTGGCCTTGTAAAATATTTTTTTCCTCTTCCCTTTTCCAGAAACCATGGGCAAATACCATGGGATGGTTTGTGGTTTGGATTATTTTAATATAAGGGGTCCCAAACCTAAATAATAAAGAATTCTCTCACCTTTCCTATATAAACCCACCCAAGCTCCCACTTCCTCCTCACTCAAAGCCCTTGAAGTTCGTCCAAACTCTGCCCTACTCTCTCTAGAATCCTCTCAAGGTGCCCCAAGCTCCCAAGAAGCCTCTCACAAGCCTCTCTCTAGCCTTTGGAAGCACACTTCCAAGTAAGGGGTTTTTCTTCCTTTCTCATTTTTGTCAATTTTCTTTAAGTTGTATTGCCCTTTTAATTTCATTTATGAATGTTGGGGTATGGTTTCGCACCTCTCCCATACTGCCCTCTTATTGTTTTAATGATGGGAGACCCCTTTCTCTCTCATTAAATGCCTCCCATGTACACCCGTTACTATGCCGAAATTCCGAAAGGAACCTTTTTCTCCTCTTCTATATTCAAGCAATACTTTTGTATCGTGAATCTAAATTCCTTTTCAATTGTTGGGACATGTATCTATATGACCTTCTTACTGTCCATTACATGTAAATATGATGAGGAACCCCTTTCTCTATCATCAGCCTTTTTTATGAATTCTTATGTCACGACGTTACGCTGTCGAAATCACACCGATTTTCTAAGCCAATATCATTGTGTAGTGAATACCATGCCCATTTCTCCATCAAGGGTATTCACCTTTATGCACATTGACTTATTGATTGTAAAGTTTCATGTATGAATTCCACATTCCTTTATCGTGGAATAAATGATTATGTTTTATGAATCCATGTTTTATGATCCATGTGGCACACTTATGCATGAAATGAAATGTTTAAGAAGGGTGCGCCCTGATAGCGCTCCAATGCATTGGGTAAAGTATAGTATCATGATACGTCATGTGCAATGAGTGTTGACTCATGCTAATTCAAGTGCAACGAGGGTTTACTTGTGCTTCAAGTGCAATGAGGGTTTACTCATGCTCCATGTGCAATGAGCCTTGGCTCATGCTAATTCAATGTTAAGTGTTGTTGCCACATTTCCATGTTATGATTATCATGCTTTATCATGCCTTTATGTTCATGTCTCTCTTATGCTCTATTGATATGCCTATTGCCTAACATGTATTGTACTCCTCATGTTATTCATTATGTACTCCCTTACTGGGCTTTATAGCTCACCCTTTTCTTATGCATGTCCTCAGGTTATCCCATGCAATGCTAAGTACGAAGGAATGTAGTGGTCATGTAAAGGAAGTTTTCAATAAGGATGTTGTATTTCAAGTTTAAAGTTTTTATGTAATGATCCTAAGCCCCAAAGACACTAAACCTCTCGATCTTCTTTGTTGTATCAAGTGAAGTTTTATGTAATAAAGCATGTTTAAGTTGTAATAAAAAGCAGGGTTGTCATAGTTGGTATCAGAGGATAGGTTTAGTTATTTTTGGGATTAGGAAACCCTAGTAAGACCTTAGATACAAGACTAAGAATAATAAAAACTCCCCTAAGTTTTGGTAAGTACTAAGTAAGTGGTTTATCAAACAAATACATCCCTGTCTGGATACGAGCAGGTAGAGGCGGCTCTGGCACAGATGTATCCTAGGGGTAAAACCCGAAAACACCGCTTTGAGCTAGACTCGAACGGGAACTGGTGCACGACAACGGGCCTTGCTGCACTCTTGGTTACGACACTCCTGGGGGATATGTTTTGATAAATTCACAATCTTAGTATGAACCCTTATTAAGGGAAAAATGCCCCTAAGAATATATGTTAGAAGGTAGATCATGAAAAGCCTAGGTTGAATCCTATAGACTCATGAGTTAAAGAGATTAAAGTTTATTTATAAGTCATCAACTTTTGTCTTTGGATTACCCTTTATGTGTTACCCCTAACTTTCCTTTTATTCCAGCCAATGGCCGGTAATAGGAGAACTCGGGCTAACAACCGTTGTGAAGATCAGTGTGACGATTGTACCAATGAGATGCCCAATCCAATGGGAGCGGGAATCGAGAACTTTGTCACGCTCCTCTCTCAGCTAACTCAAGTTTTGAATAGAAACACTGGTCAAGAGGAACGTTCAACCCCCCCTAAGAAAGAACAAGTCGCTATTGAAAGCTTCATGAGACAAAGGCCTCCTACTTTTAGTGGATCATCTGATCCCACGATTGCTGAACAATGGATCAACTCCATTGAAAAGATATTCTCCATCCTCCAATGCTCTGAAAAAGAGAAGGTTCTCCTGGCGGCTTATCGTATGGAGGGTGAAGCTGATCAATGGTGGACGTTGATCAAAAATACGAAGCCTGAGGAGGAGATCGAGGCTTTGGAATGGAAGGTATTCCGGAAGATGTTTTTCGATAAATATTTTCCACGCACCCTCCGTCTTAAGATGGAAAGGGACTTCCTTTCCCTCAAGCAGAAAGATGAGGAATCTGTGGGAGCGTACGAGGCAAACTTCACAAGGCTTGCACGATACGCTTCTGGCTTTGTCATTACCCCCGAATGCAAGGTTGACCGCTTCTTTGTTGGGCTGAAGCCTAGCTTGCGGAAAGCATTAGCGATCCGTGACTTCGACAGCTATGAGGAAATTGTCCGATGTGCCCTTAAGGTTGAAATGGAGATCGGAGAATCACAGGGGTATCATGGGGACAAGAAGCGGAAGGTGGACTTCAATGCTGGTGGTCCGATGGATAAATCCAACGGCGCTAAGAAATTCCAGCACCCCACTTGCCAAAAGTGTGGAAAGAAGCACCCTGGAAATTGCCTTAGGGGGACAAGAAAATGCTTCAAGTGTGGAAGAGAAGGGCACCTAGCTGTTAACTATCAGCAAGAAGGACCCGCGGCTGCGACGGAGGGGAGGAATGCTCCGTTCGAACCTCAACGCGTTGTTCAATGCTTCAAATGCAAAGAACCGGGTCATTTTGCGAATCAGTGCCCTAATCCAAGGGTTATCGGAGGCAATCAACAACCTCCAAGACAGCAAGGAAGAGATTTTGCCATCACTTCTCCCGAAGTGAACCCCGACAACGAAGTGGTGACAGGTACGCTAGTTATTCATTCAAGAATAGCGAACGTACTTTTTGATTCAGGTTCTACGCATTCTTTTATATCTCAAAAGTTTAGTAGAATAATCCCTGCACCACCACAAGTCATGGAAGTAAAGATGTCGGTGAGTACGGCAAATGGGGCAATCATTGCATCCCATGAGTATAAGTCCTCCCCTGTTATAATCTGTGGATTGAATTTCCCGGCGAACCTCGTCATACTCCCTTTGGTGGAATTTGATGCAATTCTTGGCATGGATTGGCTTTCCTTATATAGAGCCAACATAAATTGTCGGGAGAGGGAAATCACACTCCATATGGAGAATCGACCCCCGATTCTTTACAAGTGTCAGGAGGAAGATGAATCTCCTTTAGCTCCATCATCTCAAGCATGGATATTAATGCCTTATGAGAACGCATATCTGGCTCAGATGATTGAGTCCAAGGAAGAAACCACCCTTGAAGAAATGCCTATTGTGAGGGAATTCGCTGAAGTATTTCCCGAGGAACTTCCTGGTCTTCCTCCAAGAAGAGATGTTGAGTTCTCAATTGAACTTATACCTGGGGCGCTACCAATATCCAAGACTCCATATAGAATGGCTGTGGTTGAGCTTGAAGAACTGAAGAAACAACTACAGGAGAATCTGGATAAAGGGTTTATACGCCCAAGTGCATCACCATGGGGTGCACCAGTCCTCTTCGTCAAGAAGAAGGATGGGTCAATGCGGCTTTGCATCGATTATCGTGAACTTAACAAAATCACGATAAAGAACAAGTATCCTCTCCCAAGAATCGATGACTTGTTTGATCAGCTGCGTGGAGCTCAATACTTCTCCAAGGTCGACTTGCGGTCGGGATATTATCAAGTAAGGGTGAAGAAGGAAGATATCCCCAAGACTGCTTTTCGTACAAGGTACGGGCACTATGAATTCATAGTAATGCCTTTTGGACTCACCAATGCTCCAGCAATATTCATGGATTTGATGAATAGAGTCTTTAGAGATTACCTAGATAAATTTGTGGTAGTCTTTATAGATGATATTCTGATATACTCCAAAACCAAGGAGGACCATGAGGAGCATTTAAGAACTGTACTGGAGACTTTGCGCAAGGAGAAGCTCTATGCCAAGTACAGCAAGTGTGAGTTCTGGTTGAAGGAGGTCTCATTCTTGGGCCATATCATCACAAGCAATGGGATATCTGTGGACCCCTCCAAAACAGATGCAATTGAGGGATGGCCGAGGCCAACATCGGTAACTGATATCCGTAGCTTCTTGGGGTTAGCTGGATATTATCGACGATTTGTGAGAAACTTCTCACGATTGTCCAACCCTCTTACCAAGCTAACTCGAAAGGGAGTAAAGTTTGCTTGGAGTGATGAATGCGAAGAAAGCTTCAAGGAGTTGAAAAGGAGGCTTATCACTGCACCTGTGCTCACTTTACCCACAAGTGGGGAGCTTTTTGTGGTATTCAGTGATGCTTCGAAGAAGGGCTTAGGATGTGTGCTGATGCAGAATGATAAAGTGATATCCTATGCCTCAAGACAGTTGAAAATCCATGAGCGAAACTATCCAACGCATGATCTGGAGTTGGCGGCGGTGATCTTTGCCTTGAAAATCTGGCGGCATTATCTCTATGGAGAGAAATGTGAGATATATACTGACCACAAGAGTCTTAAATATATATTCACACAGAAAGAGCTTAATATGCGCCAGAGAAGATGGATAGAGCTCATCAAGGATTATGACTGTTCAATACATTACCACCCTGGGAAGGCGAACAAGGTGGCGGATGCCCTAAGTAGAAAGGATCCAGCAATTCTATCAATGATGAGAATTGAGAAGGATCCAATCTTCTTAGACTTGATGAAGATGGACGTGGGAATCATAAAGAAGGGAACATCATCAATCCTTTCACAAATGATTGCTCAACCATCTCTTTTGGAAAGGTTAAAGGATGCTCAAAAGGATGATGCGAGAATCCAAGAAAAAGTGGAAGCTATCAAAAAGGGAAAATCCTCAGAGTTTAATGTTAATGAAGAAGGAATTGTGCGGTTTGGGAAAAGACTATGTGTACCATCATGTTCGGAGCTGAAGAAGGAACTTTTGGATGATGCACATAGTTCAAATTTCTCTATTCACCCAGGGAGCACAAAGATGTATCGAGATCTCCGAGAAAACTTTTGGTGGGATAATATGAAGAAGGAGATCGCCGAATATACATCAAAGTGCCTGGTGTGTCAGCAAGTGAAGGTAGAGAGGCAGAAGTCTAAGGGGATGATGCAACCATTGCCCATACCAGAATGGAAATGGGAGAACATCACCATGGACTTCGTCACTGGACTTCCAAGGACATCCAAAAGCAACAACGCAATCTGGGTTATTGTGGATCGTCTTACAAAGACTGCACACTTCATTGCTATTCGAGAGGATTTCTCTTTGGATCAACTGGCACGGATATATATCAGGGAAGTGGTACGGTTGCATGGAGTACCACTATCTATTGTGTCGGACCGAGATCCAAGATTTACCTCTAAGTTTTGGAAGATTCTTCAACATGCTCTGAATACTGAACTGAACTTCAGTACGGCCTATCATCCTCAAACTGATGGCCAATCCGAGCGGACTATCCAAACACTTGAGGATATGTTGAGAGCGTGCTCAATGGACTTTAAAGGAGGATGGGATCAGCATCTTCCTCTGGTTGAGTTCTCTTATAATAATAGTTTCCACTCAAGCATCCAAATGGCACCATATGAAGCCCTGTATGGGAAAAGGTGTAGAACACCGGCATGTTGGGATGAGGTCGGTGAACGTAAGCTGCTTGGACCAGAAATGGTCGAAGAAATGGTGGAGAAGGTGAAAACCATTCAGCATCATATCAAGGCAGCCCAAAGTCGACAGAAGAGTTATGCAGATAATCGTCGACGAGACCTTGAGTTTAAAGTCGGAGACATGGTGTTTTTACGCATATCTCCGTGGAAGAAGGTCATGAGGTTTGGAAATAAAGGGAAGTTAAGTCCAAGGTACATCGGCCCATTCGAGATTCTTGATCGTGTTGGGGCTGTGGCCTATCGACTAGCACTTCCACCTACTATGGCCAAGGTGCATGATGTCTTCCATGTATCCCTCTTAAGGAAGTACATACCAGACCCTTCACATGTACTCTCTTCCGAGGTGGTACAATTAGAAGACGATCTTTCTTATGAGGAGCAACCAGTGAAGATCTTAGATCGTAGAGAAAAAGTTCTACGAAATAAGACAATGCCCCTCGTCAAGGTGTTGTGGAGAAACCACAAGTTTGAAGAAGCAACTTGGGAGTCGGAGGATATGATGAAGCTAAGTTACCCACATTTGTTTTAGTGTGGGAAAAGGAAAATTTCGAGGGCGAAATTTCTTAAGGGGGGAATGTTGTAACGACCCAAAATTTCATTAATGGGAAATCCCTCTTGATCCAGTTAAATGTTTCTTTATGTTTTTATATGATGTCAACTTCTTTAGTTTAATGTTAAGATTTGTGACCGTTACTTTTATAGCCGTTGAACAGTGATCATCTGGGTAGTTTAAATATAAGGCTTTAACGAACCAATTTTCTACTCAGACAAAGGAAGCGATGGCCTCATCCAGTAGAATTGCCCCTTACGAAGCCCATTTGTCGGAGCTCGGAAAGGAGGTGGCGTCTTTGGGCTTTGCCCTTGACCAAGCCCAAGCTGAGCTTCATCAAGTCAGGCTCGAACGTGATCGTCTACGGGAAAAATGGAAGTTGATAGAGATTACCACTCGAGCGATGTTATCCGAGCAACCCCAAGAGTCTGTCACCATCGCACACCTTACCCTTAGGTCTTATGCGGCTATTTTAAGGGGTTATGTAACAAATAAGTAGCACCATGTTCATGTACATTATTTTTTTGTATATAATAATGAATATAATTTCTAGTCATTTTTGATGCATTGTAATTAGTTTTTAAAGTACAATTGGTGTTTTTAGTTATTATTTAATTAAGAATTATATTTTATTAAATTAAAGGATTTTTGAATTAAATAATATTTTAATAAAATATTATTATTAATATTAAATTAATTTTTTATTTAAATATAAATGATCTTATAATTTTATGAATGCAATTAAAATTTTTATTAAGGTTTGAAAGCCATTTCTGTCAAAACCCGTGAATTTTTTATAAATGTCGGTTTTTATTTTAAAAGTGAAAATTCACATATTTAGAAAATTATTTAGATAAAATAAATATTATTTTTGGAATCAGGACGTCGAAATTATCCAACGGTGAATTTTTCATAATTTTCTGAGACAGTCAAATTTTTGGGTAAAAATTAAATACCATTTAAATATATAATGTGTTTTATGACATCATAATGACCCAATGGTGATGTAATAAAATACCATAATCCTTATGTTCTGCCAATATGTGTTTTATCAATAAAATAATGAGGTTTTGGGTTTGTTTGACTCACTTTTCAAAGCATTAATGGAGCCCTCAAGACTTATTCAACACTTTTCCTTTTTAAATTAATTTCCATGGGAGTGTGACTCACCTCCACATAAGCAACCCTAATTTTTTAATAAGTTCGGACCTTGGCCTTGTAAAATATTGTTTTCCTCTTCCCTTTTCCAGAAACCATGGGCAAATACCATGGGATGGTTTGTGGTTTGGATTATTTTAATATAAGGGGTCCCAAACCTAAATAATAAAGAATTCTCTCACCTTTCCTATATAAACCCACCCAAGCTCCCACTTCCTCCTCACTCAAAGCCCTTGATGTTCGTCCAAACTCTGCCCTACTCTCTCTAGAATCCTCTCAAGGTGCCCCAAGCTCCCAAGAAGCCTCTCACAAGCCTCTCTCTAGCCTTTGGAAGCACACTTCCAAGTAAGGGGTTTTTCTTCCTTTCTCATTTTTGTCAATTTTCTTTAAGTTGTATTGCCCTTTTAATTTCATTTATGAATGTTGGGGTATGGTTTCGCACCTCTCCCATACTTCCCTCTTATTGTTTTAATGATGGGAGACCCCTTTCTCTCTCATTAAATGCCTCCCATGTACACCCGTTACTATGCCGAAATTCCGAAAGGAACCTTTTTCTCCTCTTCTATATTCAAGCAATACTTTTGTATCGTGAATCTAAATTCCTTTTCAATTGTTGGGACATGTATCTATATGACCTTCTTACTGTCCATTACATGTAAATATGATGAGGAACCCCTTTCTCTCTCATCAGCCTTTTTTATGAATTCTTATGTCACGACGTTACGCTGTCGAAATCACACCGATTTTCTAAGCCAATATCATTGTGTAGTGAATACCATGCCCATTTCTCCATCAAGGGTATTCACCTTTATGCACATTGACTTATTGATTGTAAAGTTTCATGTATGAATTCCACATTCCTTTATCGTGGAATAAATGATTATGTTTTATGAATCCATGTTTTATGATCCATGTGGCACACTTATGCATGAAATGAAATGTTTAAGAAGGGTGCGCCCTGATAGCGCTCCAATGCATTGGGTAAAGTATAGTATCATGATACGTCATGTGCAATGAGTGTTGACTCATGCTAATTCAAGTGCAACGAGGGTTTACTCGTGCTTCAAGTGCAATGAGGGTTTACTCATGCTCCATGTGCAATGAGCCTTGGCTCATGCTAATTCAATGTTAAGTGTTGTTGCCACATTTCCATGTTATGATTATCATGATTTATCATGCCTTTATGTTCATGTCTCTCTTATGCTCTATTGATATGCCTATTGCCTAACATGTATTGTACTCCTCATGTTATTCATTATGTACTCCCTTACTGGGCTTTATAGCTCACCCTTTTCTTATGCATGTCCTCAGGTTATCCCATGCAATGCTAAGTACGAAGGAATGTAGTGGTCATGTAAAGGAAGTTTTCAATAAGGATGTTGTATTTCATGTTTAACGTTTTTATGTAATGATCCTAAGCCCCAAAGACACTAAACCTCTCGATCTTCTTTGTTGTATCAAGTGAAGTTTTATGTAATAAAGCATGTTTAAGTTGTAATAAAAAGCAGGGTTGTCATAATCTTCATGTTTTCTAAATGATAATCTTGGATATAAGAACTCCTTAGTAGATTTCGACAAATTGTAAAATTGATAAAGTTGTGAATAATGATTTTGAATATCATTATGAGTTATTGTTTCAGGAATAGATGGACCAACTTCCTCATGTAATAAATTGTAAAATGATGGTTCTGGAGGACAAAAAATGTATGTTATACCAAATTATTTTTACCACATTGAATCCAAAAAAATAAGTACTTTCTGAAAACCAAAACACAATTGATTATGGTCAACTCTGTCAAACATTTCAAATCTCATAATATCAAATTTCTAACATGGACACGTTATTGACCCTTCAGAAACAAAATACGAATTAGGTGATAAATATGATATTAATTTTTCATCAACTTCATCGTACACACAATTTGTACCATATATGATGGGAATTTAGCATTGATTTATCCAATCCTGATCGCATAATAAAAATGGTGTCCACTTCCTTGGTCCTTACTCTTTTAAAAAAATAAAATATCAAAATCTATTAATTATAATATGGTGTAACTTAAAATTATTAATATATATAATCATCATGAAATATTCTATAGATTTTTATTAGTGTGAGGTTATGGGTTAGTAATATATTACATTGCTCATAGATTCTTAATATAGATAAACCATTTAGTATTTTTATTATAAATTTTTTATGAAAAAATTATATATCTATCAAATTCACTATAATATAAGAAATAATATACCACTGTTAATTATAAGATGTAGGTTTTTACCTAAAAACAACATAACATTTTTTCTATGTTGATATATGTGAAACATCACACATGCTATAAATTTATTTTATTTTAATATTATTACTACTATTTGAAAAAAAATTATATATCTCTCGAAAGGTGTATCATATGGAAAATATAATACCATCATTAGGACTTGAATGTTGGGGATACCGTAGGAATGAAAAAACATTTATTAATCAGGTGTTTGGTTATATTTCATGTGAGGGTAATTAATTTAATAATAATATTATAATTTTCAATAATGATTTTATGTATATCCCAAACATTGTATCATATGAAAAAGCGTAGACCACCGTTAGGTTTGGGATGTAGGGTTTACCCAATTCCTAACATAAAATTAGGGTTTGAGAAGTGTTTTGTTACATCATACAGAAGGGTATTTCATATAATAGTTTAGTTATATTTTTTATAAAAATATTTAACTATATTAGGAACTGTTTATTATATGAAAAATTGAAGATCATGGTTTGGTCTAGAATGTGGGGTTTGCCATATAAAATAAATAAATTTTTTCTACATTAGGGGTTTGGTAACATTTCAAACAAGTGTTATATATTTAATATTTCTATTATAGATTTTTATATAAAAAATATTTCAGGAATCATGTATTCTATGAAAAATCAAAGACCACAGTTAGGTCTCTCTATTTTGACATTTACCCAAGACAGGATATAACGAATATTCATGACCTATGTTTTGTAACATCACATGAAATATTAACGTTTTTAATATTATATTATATTATATTATATAGATATGTCAAAATTTATATGCATTATTACTAGGAACTATTTTAATTATGAAAACATTTTTACAACTTATTTTTAATTTCAAATTGTAATTATTATTATTTTTACAAATTTCTAGTAATATTTTTTAATGAACACTAATACTTACAACTTATTAATTATAATGAATCGTTAATTTATCAATAATATAAATTATTAATATATTTTTAAAAATTGTTTTTATTAATACTTCATATTTAATAATTAATATATTATATGATTTTTTTAAAAATTCATAGTATTTGGTAAATTTATTACATTGTATTACAAAAAATTCTACAATTTACTATTAACTATGATTTCTATAAATATTACATATTTTAAATTGTTATTGTTTTTCAATAAAACTACACTTTTAGATGTTTTTTTATAAAAAAAACTTTTTAAAATTATTTATGATAAAACTAGTTACTTAAGTTTATTTTCACATCATTTCTAAAAAACAATCATTTATATTTATTTTATAAGTTATATCAATATAAATATATATATATATATATATTAAAAAATTCCTTAATCAAATTTATTTACATAAAATTTACTTTTACATGTTTTCAATCAAATTAACATATTATATCTATATACAAAAATACATATATACATTACATACATATATACGTAGATACATGTTCACGCACACA
Organism: Viscum album; assembly: GCA_963277665.1. Lineage (NCBI taxonomy): Eukaryota > Viridiplantae > Streptophyta > Magnoliopsida > Santalales > Viscaceae > Viscum > Viscum album. Next base: position 415,630,083 of record OY728132.1, read on the forward strand.
AATAAATATATAAATTTTAAAAAACATACATGATATTTTTAAAACATTTATATAAATATTTCATATATATATATATCCACAAATTTTTTAAAAACTAAATTGAGGTGATTTAAATTAATAAAAACCAATCATAGTTTAAAACAATCCTCTAAAATCAATGTCATAATAGGAGAATTATCATAATTTATAAAAAATTACAACAATATAACCATGTTATACAACTGGCCAATTAAGAATTTTATAATATAATACATAAATATCTTACATCCCTATAAATAAATTTTCAAAATCAACATATTTCAAATAATTATATAAATTAATAAACAATCAGTAACCCTAATCACCATGAATAAAATCGATTAAATATAAAGATCAAACAATGACGAAAATACCTTAACTCAAATGAATTCATCACACGTGGAACCAGTGAATACCCAAATTTGGAATAGTAAATTTATTGTAACCCTAAATATAAAATAAATCATTTAAATAATATAAATTTATTGAGCTAGGTTCTGATCAAACCAATATAAACATGATTGAGCATTAAAAACCCAAAAATAATGAAGGATGACAGAAGAGGAGTCTGAAGAAGAGAAATTGAAAACTAAATAAGAAATAAATATGGTGCAATGGACGTTTTTGGGGAACCTATGTGTATATAAATCGTCATCCAGTTGTATGTCTCAGAGGAATTTTGAAGGAGATGTAAGAAGAATGTGGTGTATGTGATTTTACAACACAATTTTTATGATTGGCTGTCTGTGATGAAGTAGAAATCTATCAAAAATAACCATCCAAATATTCCATCCCATGTAAGTTCATATAACCACACCAAAAACGTTTTACATTGGCATAGATGATCAATCACAAATAAATACTATTTTTAATGTATATTCAATTCCATTACAAATATTCCAAGTTAGAGGACTATTTGAGATGGGTATCTGACCCATCGTAAATACCCCATCATATTTTTTCAATTATCAATAGTGTGGTTAATAGAAATTTAATTATTTATGATAGAAATTGTTAATTATTTAATTTCATTTCCGCATTCATCATAATACCAACACTGTCAAATACATTCACTCGATGGTTAAAAACTAATGGTAGAAACACTTTTAATGACAGCTTAATAATTTCCCTCACGAGATAACCAATGCATTAATTAGCTATTTAAAATCTTCCACAACCAAAATTATCATTTCCGTGGACTTCCCCATATATCAAATAATTGATCTAATTCAATGTAAATATGCCTTGCCATTCAATGTATATATTTAAAAAATTAAAAATTCACAATATTTACCATCTAGATCAAATAACATTCAACATAAAAAATAGTATATTTTAAAATGAGATATGGTTTAATTAATAAACATGTCATTGTCAAATAATATTGATGTTCAGGGGAAATTGAATGTCTAGTGGTTACATGTAAGTAAATAATTCAAGGAAATGTTAATGAATTCAAAAATTAAATATGAAGGTGAATGTCAAAACATTCCATGACCAAAATGATCATAAACCACCTATATGAAATAAAAAGGTTACTATTTAAATTCACCTCATTAAAATATCATAAATAGATCATTATAAAATTATTAAGTAAAATGTTATTTTCATGTAAAAAATTACATTTTAAAAATATAAGTTTAAAATTTTTTTTTAAATAATATTCCTTCAAAATAAGATTATATATATAAATATATGTTTTAAAACATTGAGTGGTCTTAATGGTAGGAAAATCTATATATACCGAGTATGTTAAAACAAATATTCATTTCACATTTTTAGTAAATTCTGAAAAAGAAATATTTGGAATAATAAATTAATATTCCATTAATAATATTATTGAATTTAAAAAATGGATGAATTTTTTTTAATAAGTCACTTGGATAGGTGTAAAAACAATTTTAAAAAAGTTATATAAAAAATGGGGTTGTAATAAAATATATTTTTGAACAAAGAGTGAAATAAAGTTGAATTTTATTTAGAATATATTCTCAAGGATATTATGTAGCAATGGGTTGAATATACAGAATATTAATTTAAAAATTCATGAATAAATATAGTAGAATAATATTATGGGATATTATTATCCCTTTATCAAAAAAAATTATTTAAATTGAATTTTATGAATAGACAATCCCTGGTAAAATGAGATTGGGAATCAGACCCTTGAAATAGACGAACCGTTGAAGTGATAATTATCCAATAAATCAGTTTTGTGTATAAAAATTTAATAAACATAAATAATGTGGATATGAAAATTGATTTATTCAAAAATTAAATACACACATAATCATGGAATATCAAAAACAAAAAAGAACTAAGATAACCTAATGATAAGAATTTTTGTTATGAAATAATTTACCACTCAATAAATTTAAATGGAATCCCATTAGATAAAATAATTTAAATATAAACTTAAAATATAATGATACATAAATAATAAATCATATAACATGTAAATTTGGATATTTAGACACAATATAATATAAATTAGTTAATAAATAATAAAATAAGCCCCAAATATAAAAAATTGGGATGAAGTACTTTATAAAGATCATATTATAGAAGTGATGATTAACTTATTATTTAATTATGTAAAAATAATTAATTTTAAAATAATATATGTGTAAATACAAAATAAAATAAAAAATTTCATTATGCACATAATATTTTCATGACAAAATAAATGAAGTTGAAGTTTTACATAATGAATGGAAATTTAGTTAAGAAAACCTAAACCTCGTTCTTCCTTCTAGTTGAACGTGCTTTAAACCCAAGTATAGTGGTATAAAAATGATATTATGTTTTATCAGAACAATTATAAATTTTATAATATATTATATTATGTTTTTATAATATCATTTCAAACACACTTTAATAATCGTTAATTATTTTAATTGTTCTTATTTCTTTTCCTTGTTATCTAATTTTTCATTTGTCATAAAATAATCGGTTCTTTTGAATATTATATAGATTCGTCATCTCCATAATAATGATAATTTAAAAATTATCATATTTATATATCTTTTATATTTTTATGACCAATCATGAATGATGGTTTTGATAAATTATGTATGTTACGATCATGAATATAATATGTCATACATATGCATGGTTAATGCTTCAATTTTTCAATGATAATTATTGAAATAATTTATGTATTATTTTATCTTTAAAAAATTATAATCATATAAAAATGACATATTATTTCTTTAAATATACTTATATATTTCATCATTGTGATGTGGCGATTAAAATAGATTTGTGTTTCTTTATAAGGGTGGTAGTCCACAAGTACATAAAAGAAGTTATCATCTTTAGGTGAGTGAAAATATGAGAAATAAAAAGATATATTATCCTTTGATAAAGATAAACATGTAATTAATATAATTTTATTCAATTTACATCACATATATTTATTAATATTATACTTATTTCCATCAATGTAAATTTTCAACGAAAAATGAATCACATCACTTCAAAAGGTAGTAGTTTGTTGTGCACACAATGAAATTATTATGTCTACTATAGAATAGAAACTAAAATTAGATATAAATGATTTAATTTAACTTGATGTATAATTATGTTTCATAAATAATATATATACATTATATCAATCACCGTAACCCATCATGAAAAATGATGATGTAAAACGTGTCGCATCAGTTCATGACAAGGTAGTCCACTATACACATGAAGACATTATCATATCCCATTTGGGGAAAAAGAATATGTGTATATGTCCTTACCTAAAAAATTAAAATATAAATATATTGGAGATTCATTGTTTATTATATAGTCATATACATGAATAATATTTTAAAAAGATGGAACAATAAATAACACAAAAACACATAGTTATGAATTTTACCTCTTGTGGGACATCCTTTCTGCGATTATACATAAGGGTTTTCTATATTTTCTTTATGAACAAAACAATGATTCTAGGATGATGGAAAATAAATTTACGTGATTTTAAGGTATTATTTGAACAAAAAGGTATTTAATTTATAATTAATATAGGAGAGGGGTGGAATTTTATAAGTGAAAAGAGTGGAACACTTGTAAGGATTGAAAAGAAAATGGTGTACCCATGTTTTTCACCATCAATAATGTTAAAAATTGATTATTATAGAGAATTAGAAAAAAAAATATCTAATAATTACCATCCAATATATTTTATAGAATTTTTTAGTTTCTTTTAACCCGTATCTTTTTATATTAATCCCCCATTAAACCTAAGTTTTATGTTTACCATGGTATTATTTACTATTTATTTCCGTAAAACAATAATTAGAATTTATTTGATATTAATATTTATCTTGATTTTATATATGGACTTCATTTTTAAATATTAAATTTATAGAGCTAGGAAGATATAATTTTTACATAATCTTGTAGATGTAATGAATGAACAGGTTTCCAATGAGAAAATGTTCAAAAGATTACAAAGTTATTATGTCAAAATTAAATATGAGAATGATTAAAGTGAACTAAAATGGATTAAAATATATATATTTGACCTAATTTTAAATATAAAACAATTTAATATATAATTTAAATATAAAAATAATTTAAACTAATTGTAAGTTTTCATTTAAAATTTATATTTTTCATTATTCATGAAAATATTTATATTTTCAGAAAAAAACCAAAAAATCATCCCAAGGTAATTTTTTTATGATTTTAAAAAATAATTTTATTTTTAGAATGAAATTATATAAAATTGTTAAATTTTAATTTCAAATTATTTTCATTATGCATGACACTTCCATCTTTTAGAAAAAAATAATGTTTTTAGAGAACTATTTTTTAATTATTATTATTTTATTTATAATAAATATGTAATCATATTTTTGATAAATTATTTATTACTATTTAAACACTATAATTTGACATATATTTTATAATATTATGTTATATTTCAATTCACTTAGACCTAGTATTGTGTGTTCCTCAACCTACTAATCAATTTCAACTGAAGATCACCATATTTTCGAAGTTGTTTAAGATCAGTGCTCCATTTCTCTTATGGTATTGACCAAATTATTCTTGTTTTTTGAATTTAGAAATGTATCATAATTATTATCATCATTATTAATTCCTTAATAATATTTTATATAAAAATTATTATTACCCAATGCATATCACGTGTGAGATTATAATAAGGTGTGAAGTCTTCTTCCCATCCATCGTACATTAGAGTGATGATTGATTCAATACTCAACAAACATTTATTTGTGAATAATCATAGGTGTATATATTCCATAACTGCATCAACACTCTAGTATCAATACATTTATATATTTATATTAAATACATCATAATCACTAATTTACCAAAATCATCAAGATATTATCAAATATTTATACTTATTCCATGGGTTATTGCTTAATTTATTGCGTCCTAAATAAAAAAATACATAAATTATTTCATTAGCATTAGATCATTTAAAATTCCAAAGATTTACATTCACCCTTGAAATTTTGATAAATATTAAGTTATGGAACTTTATTTTCACCTAAAAAGTCTTTTTAACATGAAATGATATTAAAACCTTTCCTTTGATTCCAACTTTCTTTCACTATAACGAACCTCTCTGATTTGGTTCTATAAACAAGTAACATAATATTCAATTTGATACTAGTTAAAAAGGCATTAATATTACAATCAATAATTACAAAAAAACTATTAATATCATATCATACATCTCAAGGATATTCTCTAGTTGAATCTTCAGATATTAAATAAATATTATAAATTAATAATTCCTATGTTATTTGAACCAAAAATATATTTTTTCTATTATATATAAAATTACAAAATAGATAACAAATTTTCAATATATACCATTACTTTTATCACATGGTATATTATTTTAAAATTTTAACATGTAAAATTTTTCTTCATAACATAGTGAAATGAAATCATAATAGGGGGTCATATAAAATTCTATATAAGGGAAAACATACAAATAAAGTAATTATTATTTAAAATTTGATTTGATACTATGAAAGGATGATGTATAAACATTAATCCTTAATTAACATTAATTAGATAGAATTTTTTTATAAATGAATATAAATGAAAACATAGATATCAATAATATTTATCTCATAAAAATGGAATTCGTAATATCAAACATAAAAAAACATTATTAAGGACATGTGCCAAAACAATTTACTATTATTGAATGTGGTATATTCTAACACCTAAACTATATTGTTTTTTTTGAATAATAGATGTATCAATGGGCTATATAATTTTGAGCCCCACCCATCACATGATTATGTCAAATTCATTCACAATAATATTCAATCGTACATTTCATTCCATTACTTAATTAACCAGTAACTAAATAAAACGTAGATATCTGTATAATGAAATATAATGAATGTAAATATATTTTCAAAATGAGTTATCATTCAATTATCATAATGATTATTAATAAATTCCCCATGTCATTTAAGGAATAACATGATCATAACCAATGTAGGGAAAGAAGGTGTATAGTCAAGAAACAGATAGTCAGCATACCAATAATCATTCATACTGTAATTTCAATATAATGAATTACAATATACTTCCCAATCCCGTAATAGGATACCATGATCTCAACCCATCCATAAGAAGACGATACATGGTTAAAAATACATATTCAATATTTTAATAACCATCTGTATTTGAATATTAACATATTGAATTCCAATATTTTTTTTACAAGCCCAGAGAATAAAATAATTTCTAGATGAACTCATTCAATCAAAATTATGTAAAATTTGAGTTTCACTCCATAATGATAATTGGGTATACAAATAATACAATGCTATAATAGTAGTTATCATAATCTATCATGTAATTGAACGATGATGGTTTGAAATAAACCTAACTACAAAGAAATAAATAAAGAAAATTGTTAGAAAAATAATTTATTCAATTTTATCCCAAAATAAGGGTGGAAATTTTACCAATACCATGTATTTAATTCCATTGTGATAAAATATATATATATTACAAGATAAATCATGAAATATTTATCCCATTTGTTTAAATCCTTTCAAAATAAAATGAGAATTCCAAATGAAATTTTAATGATTATTTGGGAAAAAAATTTGTCTTTTATATAGAATATAAATTGACACATTGCATTCAAATTTTCCATTTAAAAATTTATTTTGAAATCATTTCAAAACCATTTCGTTCAAAAATAATCATTACAATTGTATCATATAAATATATAAATTATATCTTTCTGAAATGGGGAGAGAATGAATACACATGTGAAAGTGTAAATAAATTTTTTATTTATTTTAAAAATACTTTAGTTCAAAAATTACAATTTAAGAACTCTAAAAATATTCATTTATAGTAAAAAAATAATTAACCAAAATTTTTTTATACATTTATATATAATAAAATCTTAGTATGGGAGAACCCATAAACGAATGTAATAATTTCATGGTGAATCAATATAACCCACTGAAAGAATACATGAATTATAAATATGTCATATGTGAAAAATACTATATGAAGAAAGAAATATTTGACTATAAGTATATGTCATCAAAATATGAACATTTATATTATACCATAAAATTAATCCTAGGGTAGAATATATAACTGACTTATATGAAATAATTATTAGATAATGAATATATCTCAATGAATGGATATTAGTTTTCCAAAGAAAATTAATATTATGGTAAGAAATATATTAGAATAAACGTGAATTAAAGACATGGATTTTTAATATTTTATCCCATTAATTATATGAAAATTAATAATATGGAATTTAAGTGTTATTAAATCAATTAAACACCATACAATGGAAACATAGGGAATAACATGTAATTTCTCTAATGGAATTAGATATTCAGACTATGAAAAACGTTATTCCTTGAATTATAGTTAAATTAAAACCCCTTGAGTAACATCCTCAGATTTTAAATTTTACAACTATGTTCAATATCATACCAGATATTCCACATCATTTTTAAAAAAATGATTAAATATTATATTGTGATTGTTATCTTCAAGGTATTGTAATGGAGAGACTGATGGCGATTAAATAGATTTTGAAAATATATATTTCAAATTTTTATCCTATTAATTAATTTTTTATTATTTAATTATAAATGAAAATAATAAATAATTGTAGATAATGAATGTTTTTTGTTATGGAAAACTTTATTTTATTCCCATATTGTAATTGTATCTTAATAAAATTAATTAATCACTATTAAAGAATGATATTAATTAAATTTATATGTTTTAAATTCAACTTTTTTTAAATTCATCCAATATGTTTGATAAGCTTAAGATAGTAATTAATCTAATTTTATGCGTAAATATATATATTGTTGTCATATCAAATTTTGAATCCTTTTAACAGCTCAACAATTTTAAATATAATTTTTCTCACATATATAAATTATATATGAAAAAATAAATATAATTTTTTAATTTGGAATATCAAAATTACATGATATTGAGTTTTTGGTATTTTTCTATCAAGTTTAATGTTTTTCATGAACAATAAAAAATACATTATTTTATTTGAAAATTTATTTTTCATCGAATCTATTTATATAGATAAATTATATTTAATTTTTTTTAATATATTATTATTTAAATTTTAACCATTAATACCAATTAATATCATCAGAATCGGTTTGATATTGACATTTTATAAATAAACATTTCAATGTTTGGAATATCTCACATTAAGAACCCAATTTTTCGTTATCTTTATGTGTTTAATTTTAGATATACTTATTTTAATTTTTTTAAATTAAATTGGAAAAATATATTCAATATTTGGAATCAAAAGATCCAGATTATATTTTAAGGACATATTAATTTTTAGTAATAAAATTGTTTCAATGTTAAAAAAATCACCCTGGTATATATGAATAATCCAATCGATTATAGTTAAAATGGTGAATGAATAAAATTCACAAAAAATAAAATAATTAAATTATTTTTGATGTTTTATAAACCCTAATAATAATATAGAATATTAATTCTTTTTAAAATTATTGTAAATTAATTCCACCTTAATGTGGTTGGATTTAAATATAAAATAATTATTATTTTAATAAATAGATCCCACCTCTCCAAAATAATAAATACAATAAATCACGGACTCATAGAGAATCATAATCCTTGATGCTCCTAAAATAACTACCCAAAACACTACTTCTCACTATACCCAATATTTGGTGCTTTTGGTATTACAAAAAAATAAAGGTAAGGTCCTCAAGGGTCTTTCAAAGAGGTGATATTCAAGAAGTAATTTTCTCTAAGTACCTATCCAAATTTATTTCTTTCTTATATCGCCCACACCTCATTCATACATCATGTAATGGTAAATTTATATTCATGTTTATACCTATTTTTTCTGTTTATAATGAAATATCTTATATCCATTTCATTTCTCATATCTTCTTATTCAACAAAATGAAACTATTCTCCAAATTATGTTAGATAACCATCCCTATGAATAATGATATTTTGTTTTCTATTAACACATTCATATATAGTAATTAAAGTGTAATTATAGTTAAATTATAGTTACGTAGCTTGGTTATAACCTATTAATGTTATGTAACTAATATACATACATAATACTAAATTATATTAAGCTAGTTCAAGATGTTTAGAAAAAAAAAAAAAAAATAAACAATTTTCAATATCCTTTTATCTAATGAATCGTCCTCATATTAGAATAAAATTATATATAAAACCATCAACAATTATATACTTTTATTAGTACTATTATATTTAAATTATCTATATTTATTTCAATTTTAAAATAACATACATAATTATACATGGATGAGCTGATAAGAAACCATGAAAAAAACATTTGAAGCCCTGAAAATAATGAAATATTATGATTTAATGGGTCATAAGATGTTATATAACAATAAAATAATGTATTATAAATATTTTTAATGTTTTTTAATTAAATAATAACTTAATCTAATTAACTATGCAGTATGTATGAACACTTTTCAAGGAAGTCTTTTGTGAGGTATGAGAATTCTTAATGAAATTTCAATTCTGAGTGTTAAACAATTACTCTTTATTTTTAAATCATAATATTATTTCGAAAATTTATTTTTAACATATTAAATAGTATTCACGCATTTTTTATGTGAATTTCAAGATAATACACAAAATAGATCCATTTAATTAATGCTAAATTCGTTGATATAATATTTTTAAGGGACTCTATAACTAAAAATACCTTCTTTTAAATGTTTTTAATATTTATTGCTCTAGAAAAAATTATTTGATTTAAATGTTTTGACAATTATTTTTATTAATTCATTATTTTGATCATTATTATTTTAAAATTGAAATTTTATATTTTAAATCAATATTTATTAAACAAAGATGTTATTAGGTACTATAAAAGTGATATTATTCTAAAAAAAATCCTCTTTTAATGTTACTCTTTTAAATGTTTTTTAAAATACATAATGAATATTTTTTAACATATATGATATAAAATGATTTTCTCTATTTTTGGATGAATTAATGTTTTTAACCTTCTTTTAAAACTTTTTAAATTTATTTCTAATATAATATTTTCATTTTTGTCTTCGTGGTTCAGTGAGAAAAATGAAACGTGATTTGAAAATGGATGAATTATTTTCCTAAAAAATGTTTCTTTTATGAATGATTTATGTTTTATAATTACTAAGTGGATCTTTATAAATTTTTATGGGGATGGGTCATTCCATGATAAACATATGGTGGGTGATATTATTACACATCTCTAATGTATTGGTAAATAGACAGAGTAAACCGATTTGGTTTCTCCAAAGTGATTATCTGAATAATGTGTTGGTGATTATTTCAATTGAAATTGTGATTATTACTCCCTATATAGCCAAGAGGTCTAAAATATTTGTAAGAGAGATGTGGAAAATTATATCTTTGGTTAACTACATATAATTTTTATTCTTTTTAATAAATTTTCATGTAATTATAAAGATTTTTATATGTAATTTAATTTGATCTTGGAAAATATGATTCATTTGTTAAAATACAAAAGCATGATTTTATTATAATTATTTTTTGGATTTTCCCTGGACTAATATTTTCCATTATATTATGTCTATTAATAATCATTTTTGATCATACAATATATTTAATTCTTTTTTACAAGACTAAAGGCGAATAGGGAATTGAATGAGATCATGGGAAATATTCTGATGATTGAGCCTTAAATGAAACCATGTATTAATATTTAAATGTTTTTTTGATAGAAAATTCATATAAAGTAAATGTGTATACTTTTTAATTTTTGACTTGTTTGGTTTGATTTATAACATTATTCACTAAAAAACTAAACTAAAAAGATCCTTAGAGGTGTAAAAAATGAATTATCATATAAAATCAATAGAATATAAAATGTTTGAGGTCAGGTCCATATAGTTTTTTTCAAAAAAATGATAATATGAAATTAGATATAAGGCTTAATTATTATGATTTAGGGATATTATCATAGGTTTTAAAAGTTTAATGAATTTTACAAGTTCAAAGTGTTAGAACCCCTTCATTAGATTAAGGTAGAAAATCTCTAGTAGAATAATGATATTTCTTGGGTCAACATATAGATTTGTATTCGATTTAGTTATAATTTATTTAAAGGTAAAAGTATTAAACTATTTATAAGGGTGTTATATTTAAATGGAATGTATTAATTTTTAATGTTAATGATTTTCCTTTATATAAATTATGGATCATTTTATAAGATAGAATGAAATTTCCCTTTCATAACATTCTCATCCCTCAATGATTATTTGATCATCACTATTATTGTAAAATCATATTTAAATATTTTTGATAGATTTGGGAGTATTCAAAACACTTATACGAAATTAAATGAGGAGTCTAAGACCTATTAATTTAAAAAAAAATTATGAGTTATTATATATTTTTCATTTTATTTAATGATTTCAACTCTCAATTCATTCTCTAAAAAGTAAATTCATTTAGTGGAGTGTATGCATAATTTTTTAAAATATAAAAAATGCCAATAGATAAATGGAATATCAAGAATATCCTTAAATATAGATTTAATATATAAATAATTTTCCTAAATATAAATTATCGATAATATTTTGATTGATAATTATGGTTCATGATGATATAATTCATATCACTGATTTTGGGAATGAAGTCTTATTGAATATGATGACGAAACATGTTTAATTTTTTAATAATGAAGTTGAAATAATGATATGATTATTTATTTAATTTTCAACTTTATGATATAGTGGAAATTTAAATTTTTTGTTAGAATCATGGATCAACTACGTATTTCTATATTGTATGTTTTTCATTAAAACATGTGGAAACATATGTTAGATGTAATCGATACTTATGAAATGTTCTAAGAAAGTTAGTAATTGTTATGGTACATGTATCCCAAAATTTTATTTTATGAAAATGGTTTTTTGAGGGACAATGACCATAATTTCGGTGGAAAACGTTTAAATGTATCAGTATTATTTTTTATATGATCTTAGAATTTTAGGTAATTATGAGTTCTTACATCGTGAATGAAAAATAAAATTTTGATATAACAATAACGATAAAATATAGTGTGGTTATTTTTAAGTATGTTTCTAAATATTTATAATTTTATAAGAATTATATTTGTATAGTTTATAAAAGGGACATCAGGTGTAACACACCGAGCTTCCACGATACGCTTCTCATTCAATACTGTAATAGCTGGAATTGTACGTAAGTTTGTGTTCTAACACACTACAGCTAATCAAAGTATCCATTATGAATATTAATACCCACTTTTTAAAATTATAGAAATTTTATTTTTCAAAATGGACTTCATTTTTGTATTCGTAATATTGAAATTATCCTATGTTGATTTTTTTGTAATTTTCGGAGAACTTCCTATTTTTTATGAATAGTGAAAAATACTTAAAAACAACTTTTATAATCAAAATAATTTATAGTGATAAATTATACTATTGAGTGTTTTAAAATTATAATTATAATATATTTTTACCATTTTATCCAATTGTGTTCATTAGAATTAATTTCACCTTGAAATTGGACATAAACAATTGTCAATCTTTTGATTGATATTCTTTCTTAAAACACACTATTTGTTGTGACAGCGGGAGTTAATTATAAAATTATTTAATGAAACTTATATGTTTGGAATTTTGTAAAATAGACATCATTTTTTAATTCTTAATAACAATTAAATCTTAGGGTAAAATTTTGGCATTGTTCTGAAAAACTTCAATTTTTGATGAATAGTTAAACCACTAAGTGGTAGTTAAAAAACTGATTTTTTTGTTTAAATGAAACATTGCCACTTCTTTGATTTGATTTTCAAAAATCCGACATAATGGTTGTCATTATGAAGTAAAATTTGGTTCAATGGGATTAAAATATTTTTTGGTGAATAGTAACTTTTAAGTTTAATTAATCACGATTAAAGGTAATTAGTGAAATTTAAGGTAAAAATAATATTATAAAAATATGAAATACATTTACACTTGTCCTACCCCTATTGTATTAGTCATGGACGACCAATACAATCCATGGGTCAACTTGGGGATCTCATGGAGCCAATTTGGCAGGAAAATGACATTAAAAACATTTTATTTAATATTAAAATAAAAATGTCACAAACAAGAGTTGGTTTACCAAAAAAAAATTAAATGGGGTTATACAAGTTATATTTTTGACTATAAATATTCATTAGAAAGCTAAAAGTATTTCCTAAAACATTATTTTTTTAATAATTTTCAGACATTAAATAAATTAAATTATTTTTGACACCATGATGATGTAGCGATTACCTCATTAATTAGCGATTTAAATAAAATTAAAAGATAATGTAAAATCAATGAATCACACTTGTCCAAAGCCTATTGGATGAGAATATTTCGAACCCTTATCACCATGGCCTCTAATTATATAAGTGTGGGGCCTTTAGAATCCGAAAATCCTTGTATAATAATGTAATATTTTATTACTTTCCAAGAGTGCCCCTCCTCTCCAATTATAAAAGGCCCCCACCACTACCACCTTACTCCCACTTTCAAAGCCTTTTGGCTCATCCAAACTCTACCCAAATACTCTCCCAACTTGCCTACCTTACTCCTAGAAGCCTCACTTTGGTCATAATTCTTCCCAAGGAATCATTTGGCTCAAATCAAAAGAGTTACCCGATTTTAAGGTAATGTCTTGTCTTATGTTATTTTGTTTTATTTTGCTTATCCAACCCCCTATACTCATTTTATTCATTTCTTTTGTAACAAAACCGATATCCTAAAAATAAAATGATGTTGTTATAAGATGTATTTGAGATACACTTACACACACCTACATCTAATGGTTAAAGAACATACTGTTTCTTTGGATGGAGAATTTTTGCCTCACGAAACGATGATTGTTCAACACTCATATAACACCATAAATGGTGGCCATTAAGATGTCACTATATTTATATATTATATATAATATGTTTATGTTTTACTTAAGGTTCTGTATTTTTCATTTATGGCATACCATTATTGTTTTCATTATGGGTAAACACGATAATTTCATTTTAGGAAGTGCGGACTACCGCCCCCTCAAAGTGATTTGAATCGTTAATGCCATATGTGGGATGTATAAAGGATGCAGTATATGATATTATATATGATAATATACTGGAATTATAATTTACCTTTATATCATTATGATTTCATTAAATACAAAATAGAAATGAAAGTAGTGTTCATGCGTACGTACGACGTACCGTCTCCATGAACGGTGCATTTTATTTCTTACCTCAAAATGTTATGTAATATTATGAATGAATGTATATACTGGATATATATGAGATATATGATATCTATATCATGAATATAATTCTGGATATAATTTATATTTCACCATAAGAACAACTTTTAATTATAAGAAGTCTATTTTTGACTCAAGTACCAAAGATCAACAAAAAGACCGTTATTAACTTAAATAATTACATAATGTTCATAACATGGTAATAAATGATATAAAAGGAAGAAAATACTTGAAAAAGGTTTTTAATAAATTATAAATTAACTCTATTTTATTATTTAGGAGGTTAGAGAACGGTCGAGTCAAGTCGGACACGAGGTAAGGGAATTTCTTAACCCAATTTCCATTCTTTGGGTTAATCTCTTAAATTCAAATTATGTCATGATATTATTATGTCATATCATGTATATGTACATTCATTATGTTTACTTATAGTGAATACACATAATAGATCTATTTTCTAACAAAATGATCTTTGTAAGGTACTTTGTCTCAATCTCCATTCATTGAGGCGTATTTTTTTTATACACAAATTTATTTTATATGGTGTATAAACCCCTTAGACTTTTATGTTTATTCGAAAGGAATATTTTTATACAAATCGTTTTAATAAATGACAAAAGGAATGTTTTTCTTGTCATATGTATGCGGCGACAATGACTTCTCCACCGTCGTAACCATTATTTGAGTTTCGGCTTCCTCTACAAGCCATAAATTTTTCTTAAAATGAAAAATAAATACAATGTTTTAATTTTCTTTTATTTTGGTATAGAAAATGGTTTTAAGTGTTTTTATTATATCAATGTGTTGTATTGATATCTAGTGGCTAAAATGTGGAAATGTTATGTTTCTTTTATTCATGTTTTATGTGATATTATTATGTTATGGTTTATGATATGTTTAAACGTATTCATATGAGGAATGCAGTGGACTTAATAAGTGACGGGTGGAGCCCACTATATCTCCTCGATGCATCGGTAGGTCTCATGAGACAGACTAGTGTCTTGGCACGAGGCCTCGACAAAATCTTATTTGTGTTCTTGGAACGAGGCCTTGGCTACGTGGTTATGATAGTCTGGCATTATGCATTCCATCATTATGAAAGTGGTTATTGATACTGCATGGGATTATTCTACTAGTAGAATATCCATGTGAGTAAGTAAATGGAATTATTTAATTTTATTTTTTCCATATTATGCTGAAGTTCAAGTTTAAAAAGACTTTTGTTTTAGTTATACATTGCCTTAAATGTAATGTTTACTTATGAAATCTTCTGCAATATTGTTATCCTTACTGAGCATCTGAGCTCACCCCTTTCAATGTTTTAATATTTTCCAGGATGTGAGAAGTATTTTATGAATGACCTTCAAGGATAGTTAGAAGAGGATACGAGTGTGGACTATGGAGACTTTGTTATTGTAGTTTTTCACTTTATGATGTAATGTAACATTTATGGATGTATCCAGTGTGTCCAAGGCTACTAAACTAATCAGTCTGTCAAGACTTGATCATTTGTGATCATTCCAATGTTACGAAGTAATGCAACGACTCTGGGAAACTGGGGTCGGGGCGTTACAGTTGGTATCAGAGGTAGTTTAGTACTGACCTTGTAAGATAGATTTAGATAAAATTTGATTAGAGAACATAGCCCAAAGATAGACTTTGAGGATTAGTATATAAGAACTTCCTAGAATTTTGGTATTATAGAGATTTTTTGAGTTTTATGAGAAATACATCTATGTCTAGATACGAGCTAGTAGAGGCGGCTCTGGCACAGATGTACCTAGGGGTAAAACCCGAAAACACCGCTTTGAGCTAGACTCGAACGGGGACTGGTGCTCGACAATGGGCCTTGCTGCACTCTTGGTTACGACACTCCCGGGGGATATACTTAGGACAATTCTCATTTTCTTTATGAACCACTATGAAGGGTTATGAGTATATACTTCCTCAAAGAAAACATTTTTATGGATTATATCCATAAATAGTTCAATTTATGTTAAGTATTTTACAAGTATGGAATTATGTATTTTGATTCATAAACTAATCTACTTTATTCCATTGTCTAAAAATGGCGCCTAGTTGAAGGAATGGAAACCATATCAATGCACGCACTCCGTGTAGGGATTGCCCTCCTGCTCAAGATAATTATTGTGGAGCGGGAGATACAACTGGTTCTGATCAACTTATTACCATACTGGGACAACTCACTCAGGTTATGAATAATAACCTTACTCGTATGAGCACCATGATCTGCAACGTGGAGGATCAATGTTAGACGTCTTCATGAGGAAACAAACGCAAACATTTAATAGGGGTACAAATCCATTAGTAGCTGAGCAATGGATTAACGCTATAGAGAAAATATTACACGCTTTGTGGAGTAGCGAAAGGGAGAAGGTTGTCATGGCAGTTTACAGGCTCACAGGAGATGCCGATCAATGGTGGTTGTTGATTCAAAACACAAAAGAAGATGAAGAAGTATCAAGTATGGAATGGAGGGAGTTTAAGGAAAATTTCTTAGAAAAATAATTTCCACATGACCATCGAGCAGATATGGAAAAGACAATTTCTGAGTCTGAGACAATAGGAGGATGAGAATGCCGCAAAGTATGAGGCTATCGTTACAGGGATAGAGAGGCATGATGTAGATTATATACGTAACCCAAGAAATAAGATCGATCATTTCTTTGATGGGTTAAAACTGTTTCTCCGTCGAGCATTAGTATCACAGTCTTTCTCAACATACGAAGATATAGTCGCGTGTTTTATCAAGATAGAAAAAGAATTCTCTAAATCTTATGACAATAAAGTAAAGAAATAGAAGAAGAGAATGGTGGAACAAGATACAGATAAAGGGAAAATGGGAAAGAAGGATTTTCCATTATGTAATAATTGTGGGAAGAATCACCCTGATACTTGCCTAAAAGGAATGGGAGTTTGTTACAAATGTGGAGAAAAAGGTCATCGGGCTCGTGATTTTAAGGGAAATAAAGGGGCTATCAATGTTTAATTCTACAATTGTAGGGAAATGGGGATTATACAAATAAATGTCCTAAGAGTCAGGGAAATTTACCTTAGAAAAGGCTAAGGGATTAAGGACAATATTATGATGTTACTACAGTTGAAGTGGAATAATTAATGTATTGGTTCTTTTGGACTCATGGATTATATTATTGGTATAAGAATAATTTGATATATATAAGGATTGTACTGCAGTACTTGTTTTTTTTCATTAAGGTCTTAAAATGATTAAGGTAATCATATTTTTTGTATGTGACAATAATAGAAAATTTACCTTGTTTGAGGAATCTGATGATAAAATTGATTTTGGAATTTAGAGACCTTTTAGAGAAAGTCTGGACGGAGGTATTTTTGATAACTATAAAGGTTGGAATGAATTAAGTTGAACTTTGAATAGTATTGTTTATGGTTAAAACATTTATGAAGATTATTTTTGGAATATTATAATACTATAGTTTTAGGAAAAGCACAACCTTCATGGTGGGGCATAACCCGTCACATCGGACAAAGATATAGGAATTGAACCCACAACCATAGTGCGACATGCCTTTATTACCTACCACTAGCCTACAGGAAGTCCCTGGTTATTACAAAATAGTTTTCCTTATCTAAATGGTATGTGGTAATATTTATAACCTTATACAATTATGATAAATAGAATATTTTTGAGTTCTGTTACCATTTAGATTGAAAGATGGGTTTGTGGTAAAAATTTATTAAAGAATGAGAGTCTACACGACAAGTAAGTATATTTCCTTACATTTTTAGTAAATATCTTCAATAAATTCCACCACTTTATGAAAGGTAACTTAAAACAAAAACATTGCCGGTTAACTTTTCCAACTGGGGATTCAATGATCATTTAACCAATCACAAGTTTGTAATTTTATTATTGTTAACATTCTCCGAATCCTATTTTCTATAAATCACCATCAGAACTTGCTGGTTTTTTTTCTTCTATATCCATATTTTCATTGAATCATAGTATGGGCTATCTCGGGTGACCTTTGTACTTCTCTTTCTTTCTTTTAATGTTATATTTTTATTTACCTTATTTTCGATGTGAGTTTTCCACAAAGGTATTTCTATTTTCAACCTTTTATTTTCAAATAAAAATTTCAAATTGCGAGGACGCAATTTATTTAAGGAGAGGAGAATGTAACACCTCGAGCTTCTACGATACGCTTCTCATTCAATAATGCAATAGCTTGCATTGTACGCAACTTCGAGTTCTAACACACCACGACTAATCAAAGTAGCCATTATGAATAGTAATACCCACTTTTTAAAATTATAGAAATTTTATATTTCCAAATGGACTTAATTTTTGTATTCGTAATATTGAAATTATCCTAAGTTGAATTTTTTGTAATTTTCAGAGAACTTCCAATTTTTTATGAATAGTAAAAAATACTTAAAAACAACTTTTTTAATCAAAATAATTTATAGTGATAAATTATACTATTGATTGTTTTAAAAGTATAATTAGAATATATTTTTACCATTTTATCCAATGGTGTTCATTATAATTAATTTCACATTGAAATTGGACATAAACAATTTTCAATCTTTTGATTGATATTCTTTCTTAAAACGCGCTATTTGTTGTGACAGCGGGAATTAATTATAAAATTAATTAATGCAACTTATATGTTTGAAATTTTGTAAAATAGACATCATTTTTGAATTCGTAATATCAATTATAGCTTAGGGTAAAATTTTGGCATTGTTCTGAAAAACATCAATTTTTTATGAATAGTGAAACTACTAAGTGGTAGTTAAAAAACTGATTTTTTTGTTTAAATGAAACATTACAACTTCTGTGATTTTATTTTTAAAAAATCTGACATTCATGGTTTTCATTAGGAAGTAAAATTTGGTTCAATGGGATTAAAATAATTTTTGGGGAATAGTAACTTTTATGTTTAATTAATCACGATTAAAGGTAATTAGTGAAATTTAAGGTAAAAATGATATTATAAAAATATGAAAATACCTTTACACTTGTCCTAACCCTATTGTATGAGTCATTTCCGACCATGAAAATCCATGGGTAAACTTGGGGTCCCCATGTTTCCACTTTGGTAGGAAAATGACATTAAATTCATTTTATTTAATATTAAAATAAAAATGTCACAAACAAGAGTTGTTTTGCTAAAACAATTTTTAAATGGGGTTATACAAGTCATATATTTGACTATAAACATTCATTAGAAAGATAAAAATATTTCCTACATCATGATTTTTTTTATAATTTTTATAAAATAAATAAATTAAATTATTTATGACACCATGATGGTGCAGCGATTTCCTCATTAATTAACGATTTAAATAAAATGAAAATATAATGTAAAATCTATGTATCACACTTGTCCAAAGCCTATTGGATGATAATATTTCTAACCCTTATCAACTTAGCCTCGAATTATTTAAGTTTGGGACCTTTAGAATCCGAAAATCATTGTATAATAAAGTAACATTTTATTACATTCCAAGAGTGCCCCTCCTCTCCACATATAAAAGCCCCCCACCACCACCATCTTACTGACACTTTCAAAGCCTTTTGTCTCGGCCAACCTCTGCCCGAATACTCTCCCAACTTCCCTCCCATACTCCTAGAAGCCTCAATTTGGGCATAATTCTTCCCAAGGAAGCCTTTGGCTCAAATCAAAAGAGTTACCCGATTTTAAGGTAATGTCTTCTCTTATGTTATTTTGTTTTATTTTGCTTATCCAACCCCCTAATCACTTTTTATTAATTTTTTTGTTACAACAACAGTATCCTAAATATTCAAGGATGTTTTTATAAGAAGTATTCGAGCTAAACATACACACACCTACATCTAATGGTTAAAGAACATACTGTTTCTATGGATTGTGAATTTCTGCCTCACGAAACGATGATTGTTCAACACTCATATACCACCTTCAAAGGTGGACATTAAGATGTCACTCTATTTATATATTATATATGATATATTTATTTTTTACTTAAGGTTCTGTATTTTTCATTTATGGCATACCTTTATTTTTTCCATTATGGGTAAAGGCGATATTTTCATTTTAGGAATTGTGGACTACCGCCCCCTCAACGTGATTTGAATCGTTAATGCAATATGTGGGATGTATAAATGGTGGATTAAATGATATTATATATTATATTATACTGAAATTATAATATAACTTTATATCATTATGAATTCATTAAATACGAAATAGAAATGAAAGTAGCGTTCATGCGTACGTAAGGCTTATCGTCTCCATGAACGGTGCATTTCATTTCCTACCTCAAAATTTTATGTAATATTATGAATGAATGTATATAATGGATATATATGAGATATATTATATATATATCATGAATATAATTCTGGATATAATGGATATTTTACCACATGAACATCTTTTAATTATAAGATGTCAATTTTTGACTCAAGTACCAATGATCGACAAAACGACCGTTATTAACTTAAATAATTACATAATGTTCATAACATGGTAATAAGTGATATAAAAGGAATAAAAAAATGAAAAAGGTTCTTAATCAATTATAAATTAACTCTAGTTTATTATTCAGGAGGTTAAAGAACGGTCGAGTCAAGTCAGACACGAGGTAAGGGAATTTCTTAACCCAATCTCCATTCTTTGGGTTAATCTCTTACATTCAAATTATGTCATGATATTATTATGTCATATCTTGTATTTGTACTTTCATTATGTTTACTTATAGTGAATACACATAATAGACCTATTTTATTTAAAAAATGATATTTGTAAGGTACTTTTTCTCAATCTCCATTCACTGAGGCATATTTTGTTTTATACACAAATTTCTTTTATACGGTGTATAAACCCCTTCGACTTTTACGTTTATTCAAAATGAATCTTTTTATATGAAGTGTTTTACCAAACAAAAAAAGGAATTTTTTTCTTGACGTATGTATGCGGCGACAACGACTTCTCCACCGCCGTAACCATTATTTGAGTTTCGGCTTCCTCTACAAGCCATAACTTTTTCTTAAAATGAAAAATAAATACAAAGTTTTAATTTTATTTTATTTTGGTATTGAAAATGGTTTTGAAAGTGTTTTTATTATATCAATGTGTTGTATTGATATCTAGTGATTGAAATGTGGAAATGTTATGTTTCCTTTATGCATGTTTTATGTGATACGATTATGTTATGGTTTATGATATGTTTAAACCTATTCATATGAGGAATGAATTGGACATAATAAGTGATGGGTGGAGCCCGCTATAGGTCCTCAATGCATCGGTAGGACTCATGAGACAAACTAGTGTCTTGGCACGAGGCCTTGAAAAAATCTTATTTGTGGTCTTGGAACGAGGCCTTGGCTACGTGGTTATGATATTCTGGCATTATGCATTCCATCATTATGAAAGTGTTTATTGATACTGCATGGGATTATTCGACTAGTAGAATATCCATGTGAGTAAGTAAATGGCATTATTTAATTTTATTTTTTCCATATTATGCTGAAGTTCATGATTAAAAAGGATTTTTTTTAGTTGTACATTGCCTTAAATGTTTATGTTTATTTATGAAAGCTTATGCAATATTGTTATCCTTACTGAGCATCTAAGCTCACCCCTTTCAATGTTTTAATATTTTCCAGGATGTGAGAAGTATTTTATGAATGACCTGGAGGTATAGTCAGAAGAGGATATGAGTGTGGACTATGAAGACTTTTTTATTGTAGTTTTTCACTTTATGATGTAATGTAACATTTATGGATGTATCTAGTGTTTCCAAGGCTACTAAACTAATCGGTCTTTCGAGACTTGATCTTTTGTGATCATGCCAATGTTATGAAGTAATGCACCGAATCTAGGCAACTTGGGTTGGGGCGTTACATCAGGTAATATGGGTGACAAATCTTCATTAATGGAAAGGCCATAAGGATAAAACCCACAAGAAAAGGCCGACAAGGTTGAATATCAAACCACTAACTTATATGGTGTCCTTGTTAGTATGAATTTTTTTTAATATTTATATTATCTAAAGGATTGATGGTATATTAATTTTTGTAAAATATGTTTTATCAAATATAAAACCATGGGATTATAAATATATTTGGTGATTACGGGATTAATTTTATTTGTGATGATTTTCACTATTTTGGGCAGCATATATGTTTAAGGTAAACATAATACTAGGGGACATAATTTAGGTACAAAATGGTGAGTTATATTTATGAATAATATATGATTTGTGGTGATTTAGGTTTGTCAGGGATATAACAAGTATTTATCGAATATTATGTGATTATGATAATTATATTTTTTTGATACATTATGAGATATTGATATTATATGAAGAGAAATATTAATTTTATCATGGAATAATATGTGACCAAATATTTATAATTTTTTAGTTTCAATTTTAGTTTGGAATAATTTTTAGGTTTTTTAAGTATAGTTTCTTTTAAATAATCTATATTGATCTATGGGTTTTACTGTTAAATTTTTTAGATTAAAGTAGTTTTTCATTAGATAAATTATTATTATTTGTAGAGAATTAAAATTTCCTTTACTAACAATATCAGTTTTAGTTAATTAAAAAATATTGGATGAGTAGATAATTATATTTTTTAAGTTTTGTAGATGTAGATTCTGATATTACCGTTAACAAAAAAATAACTTGAATTCGAATCATTTAGATAATGATGATATTTTTTTTGAAATTTATTATGGATGAAATTATACATTTCATGTAAGTATGTTTTCTCAGGTTCTTAGTATCAATAGAAAAATAATTCCTCAAATTTAGGAAAAGTGTTTAAAAAAATTATACCCATTTACTTTTCTTATTAAAAATAAATAACCTTTTGAACTATCATGTATTTATGATTTTGTGATGGTATAATAACTCTTGGACATGTTCTTTATCTCTCTCAATCAAAACTTGATATTAAGACTCTTTATTCCTTTTCCATGTTTTCATAAATGAAATTATAAGTTGTTTTATCTTTGGTAACCATAATACTTTTTCTCCCTATTATTTAGTTGAGATTTTAGTGACCCTTGTTCCAATGTGGGATTTCAAAAATGGTATTTTCAAAATTAAATAAAATTTTTTTTATTATAAGTTCAAATTGCATGGATGTAATTTATTAAATTGTAGTGAATGTTACATCCTAATATTTTCAAAGGAATCACTACGTTGAATATCATACAAGATACAACACATTGATCTTAAACAAATGAATTAATATTATAATGTGATAGTAATCACCTATTAATTAGAAGGGAGGGAATGAATGATATTAACTAAATTATGAAAATACAGTTTAAAAAATGTTTATTAAATTATATCCTTGATTAATAATTAGGTATAAATTAAAATTAAAACAAATTGAATATAAAGGATGATTTTTTATTAAAACTAAATTAATGACAAAATAGAATTTTATCTTAATAAATTTAATTAATCGCTATAAATTAAAAATATTAACTAAATTTCCATTTTTTCTGTAAAATATTTTTTTTAAATTCATCCAATATGTTTAAGGGGCTTAAGATAAGAATAAATCTAATTTTATATAAAAAACGATATATTTTATTAAAAGGTAATTTCGCCAAATTTATAAAAAGTACCTATTTTTATGTATATTTTAACTTATATTTAAATTTTATAGGACAAAATAAATTTATTTTTGGAAATTAGTTTATAAAAATTAGATCAGGATAAATTTTTTATTTTTCTAAAAAGTTTTATTTTTTTAGGATTAGTGAAAAATTTAACATTATAAAAAAAATTAACTTATTATTATAACATTTTTATGTACCTAATTTATATTTAAATTATTATTAGTTCAATTATACATTAATAAATAAAATTTAGGTCATTTTAATCAATTTGATATTGAAATTTGATGTATAAACAATTAAACTGTTTGAAATCTGTAGTTTTAAAACTTTATTTCAATTATATCTATAAGATTATTTTTAATCCATGTTATTCCAATTATATGAATTGAATTTAGTAAATTGGGATCAATATTTTTGAATCATACGTTCAAAATTATAATGTAAGGTCATTTTTATTTTTTTTCCAGAAAAATTACCACGGTAAAAAAAATATTTACCACCATATAGGTTAAAAATAAAATTAGTTAATGTTAAAAGGGTAAAGGCATAAAATGAATAAAAAATATAACATTTAGTGGGTTTTTGAGCTATTGATAGATCCTAAAAATTCTATAAAATATTAATTAGAAACCAAATTCTATGAAATTAATTCCACCTCAATGTGAGTGTCTTAAAATATTAAATAATCATTATTTTAATCAATTAAACCCACCACTCATAAAGTATAAATTCAGCCCTCACCGCCCCATTTAGACTCACAAGACAAAAATATACTAAAATAATGAACCAAAAAACTCATAATCCCACTAACCATGTCCTAGTGATTCTTTCATTTCATAAATAACAATTCAAAGGATTTAAAGGATCTCTCAAGGTGGTGATATTCGAAATGTAATTTTCTTAAAGTACATATCTGAATTTAATTTCTTATTCTATTTGATCCACACATCCTTCATAAAAAAGTAATGATATATCTATAATAATGTATATACTATATTATTTTTTTTCTAATGGAATATCAAATATCAATTTTATTTCTATTCTCCTCTAATTTAATAAAGCAATCAGATTGTCCAAATCATGTCCATTTACCATCTCTCTGAATAATGATTTTTTATTTTCCAATACCACATTAATGGCTGGTAAAAAAGTGTAATTCTAGTTAAATAATACAAAAATTGGTAATTTTTTTTATATTCCCTGTTCTAGAACTAGTATATACTAGTAATATTAATTAAGATGAAACATGTTCAAGATGATCAGAAAAATGTCCAATATAAAATAAATATTTATTGCTAATGTTTTATCTAATAAATCAACCACTTGTACAAAAAAATCAAAATATATTCGACCACTATTAGATAAGTAAGTTCACTAAACCATTGAATTAAAATTTTACTGTTTAAATCACATTTTACCAGAACATCCATAATTACATAGAAATGATCTTATCTTGAATCAATGAATTAATGCACATAAAACTGTTAAAATAATGAATTATTATTAGTTAATGGGTCATAATATGTTATTAAATCATCATATAAGGTATTATAAATATGAATATATTTATTTAATGAGTTAATAAAATTATTTAAACCATTATGGAATATTTTTTCAAATTTTTTAATGAAGTCCAACATGAGGTAAGGAAAGTCATAACCTAATTTCCACTCTTTGGGTTAATCATCAACTTATTGATTATTTCAGGATAACATTATGTCTCAAATGACTTTGTAATCTGTTATATTTTATTTCCATATTTTCATATTTATTTACTGAAAATACAAAGAATCAATTCTTTTGGTTTACACTCACTTCATTTTTATGAAATTTGTAATGGACTCTTTAACTAAAAATATCATTTCTTATGTGTTTGGATATTTTATTGATCGAAATATTTTTATTTATTATCCACCTTTTAAAAATTATCTTTACTAATTTATTTATTTTAACATTAAATTTTAAAAATATGATTTTCCCCTTTTTTTTAAAAAAATTCAACAAGTGGTCTTTGAAGATTTTATGTATGGGACATTCTATAAAAAATCCCACATTTTAAATATTATTACAAATATAAAAATGATTTTTTTAACTTATACAGAATGAATATATTTTTCTAATTTTATGAAACATTAATTTCATGAATCATCATTTATAGTTTTTAAATTTTTATTTTTAGATTAAATTTTTACATTTACGATTCCATGTTAATGTGAAAAAATAAAAATTGATTTCAAAATGGATAAGTTATTTTTCTCAGGAATGTTTCATTTATGAAATATTTATGTGTTATTATTATTCTATGGATCTTGTGTATTGATTATGATGATGTGTGGTTCTATAATAAACATAAGGTGGGTGAGACTGTTATTTCCTTCTAATTCATTTAGTAATGGAACGAAGATAACCAATTTGGTTTCTCCTAAGATATTAAAAAAATAATTATGTGGGGTCAATTGAAAATGTATCTATGATGGTTACTCCATGTATAGTCGAGGAAGAGACAATATATGAATGAATTATATGGAAAAAGATGTACCACATTACCATATTATATTTTAGATTCTTACTATTCATTTTTCCTAGAAATATACTGGTTTTAGTCAGGTTAGATAATGATCTTTTTGAAAAGACGATTCTTTTTTAAATAAAAAGGTACGTTTTTATGAATTTTTTATTGATTTTCATTAGACTTATTTTTTACATTCATTTATATCCCTTACTGAACTTTTATGATCATTTTATGTTTTGAAATGTTTTTCATAGGACTATAGGGTAATAAATCCTACAATGAGATCAAATTGAAAATGAAAAAGACTAGGAATGAAACGAAAACATGATTTAATATTAAAATGTTTTTTTTAAGAAAAAATATTAATATTTAATAGAAGTATATACTTTCTGTTGCATGAGTTTTTATGTATGATTAATGACCTAGTTATCTATAACACTAAATCAAATATATTCTTAGAAATTTGATAATGTTATTTCTGGTTAAAAATAAGTAGAATATGTAATGGTTAATGTCGGTTCCATACACCATGAATGTGTTTTATTTTATTTTGGAAAAAAATAAAATTAATAAAATATAAATCATGATATGATATATCAAATAGGAATTATATACACCATATAAATGATTTTAGACGCCTAATGATAAATATATTTCAAAGAGTGGAATTGGAGGTAAAACACATTACAACTATCGTGATTCATTTTTCACTCACACCCAAAGTCATTATTAATAAAATATTGATCATTAAATACTTATACTTTTTTTCCAAAAACTAAAACCATTATACTAATAATTTGTAACCATTCTCTGTATATAATTGTTTTTTATTTTTTTTATTATAACGTTTTTGTGTATGTAATGTTTATCGCAATAAACTATTTTTATAATATTCGTTTTTTAAAAATTATTTTACCTTAATCTGTAATTCATATATTATATATTGTACATTAATATATGTTAAATGATAATTTATAATGATAAAATTTTATTCTGTGTTGTTTTTTCTTAAAAACCTTGTTGATGGAATCTAAAATGATCTTTTTTATATGATTCTTAAGTAATGCTTGTCTTTTTCTTCATTATGGAGATATATTTTTTTATTTCATCATAAAACAATTAATGGTTATTATTTATTTATTAATATCATATTATACTATTAAATATGATCTCATATTAATTTATGATAAAAATTATATTTCACTAGTATGTGGCTAAATTTACTTAAACATAAACCTAAAATGATTTATGTGGGATTATGAGGTGTTTTTATTTGTAATATACTTGTAATATAATAATAATGATTTTATTTCATTTTATGTATGAAATTATCACATAAAAATTTTATATATTAATATAATATAATTTATATAAATTAATTACTTCTAAAGAAGATGTCATTTTTTCCTTTTACTAAATGGTAATTTTTCACTAGTCGTATATTTAATAGTTTATCCAGTTTCATGTGAAATAAATTTAATTATATCACAAAAATAATATTAATTAATTAAAATAATAAATAAGACCATAAATTTATGTAGGTGAAATAAAATTAAACTCGTTGTCTCGTTGATGTGGTAGCTTCGACAACATAAGTCTTATAATTTTTTTCTAAATTAATAAAGGGTATGGTGGTTAACAATTATTCGATAATTATAAAAAAGTATTATTATAATAGTTATAGTAATATTATTATTTAATTAGGTTAAAAAATATTTAGGGATGAAAAAAACACATAAAAAATCTGAAAAGGAACTATATGATAAGGAAAAATACTCCCTTCATGGATTATCTCTATTACAATAGGGGTTAATACATGGAGGGGTGGTATTTTGAGTAGACCAACACATATTTATGTGTTATATGGGTGATCATGAAAGGTTTGATATCTTTTTTCTAAAATAAAAGGGTTTGAGTGTGGGAGGAACTTTGGATAGGGTTGTCCCTTTTATATGTGAAAAGCGGTGACATTTTTTTAAATACCAGAAATTTTTTGATAATGATACGTCACTCACTAAAAAAGTGGAAACAATTCATAAATAATTTATTTTTTAATATATATAGTCAAAAAATACCTAATCAACTCAATTATATAGATTTTATTATCATGTTTTTCGACCTTTACCATGTGAATCATCACATTTTCGATTTTATCTTTTACTATGACAACTAGTTTCAAAAAAAGATAAATTTTCAATTATAACCACCATTAATGTAGTCCTTATTAGATAATTTTTACTTAAATATTATTAAATATTATTCCATTTAATTTTATTTAATTTTAAATATTGATAAATGATCAAATTTGAAATAGAAATGCATAATATAACTAAATAATTTTTTTTATAAAACATTAGTTATATTAAAAAATATAAAATATGGTATTATAAATAAAAAATAAAAAATTTAATTTTATATTAACAAGTAATATAAATATTTTTCTTTTAAATATGTTCCATGATTTTTTAATTCATATTTGAATAATAATAATTCAACAAAATCTCTATTATTTAAAAAAAACAATTTCACCTAAAAAACATCATTACTAAAATGTACCAATAAATTATATAAACATAAAATTATCATATTTAATACAAAATTTTTATTTTCTAAATTAAATTTCTAAAATATGATATATCAATTTATTAATAATACCAATATATTTATAAAAACACACCATAAAAGAAAATGGAATTTTAAAATGTTAAATAATCGTTATTCGTATTTATTATAATTTATAATTTACCTATTTTACTAATATTTTATTCATAAAATCAATAATTTATTTTTATTTAATCATAAAATACTTATTTTATTTAAATAAAACACTAATTTTAGAAAAATATATTTTTAATCATAAGATGATATTTTTATTCTTTTTTAATATACTAATTTAATTTTATTCATATTAAATATACTGATTTTTTTCTATATATAAATATGTAAGAATGTCATTACCCCAATTCAGTTCTATTAATTCAAGGGATATATTTTAATATAAAGTTTTTAATATTTATATTTTATCTATATATTTCATGGGATTGTTTATGTTTATTCTTTCATGCATAGAAAACAATTGAATATAATGATTAATTTAGAGATTATCATATATGAAGATATATAGTTGTTACAATTGATGTAACATATAGATCTCTCCTTAGTACGACATGTTTTTAATAGTCCTTGATTATCTAGACCCATTATGATTAGACACATCCCTAGATAGATTTTGTATCAAATTTTATGAGGATTAATGCCTATATACACTAAAGATTAAATTAATTATATGAAAAGTAGACATACAACATGGTATAATGACTATCCTTTATTATGAATTGATATTAATTAAAGCACATGGTACTCTCTTGATATGATTTGTGATGGATTCCTTGATGCATATAATTTACTGAGCGGCCTCTGTTGGGATATTCAAGCTAATATTTCAAAAACTGAAATTCCCTATATCGTAGATTTCTTGATTGAGATCATCTAATAGAGTTTCATGGAAAATTCAGTTGAATTTTTTTTTGAATTAAATACAATTTTAATGTGATGAGACCAAATTTTATTTATGTGGTGACGTCTACTGTAATATCTTATTGATTATTTAAATTAATAGGGCATTACATGCCTAAAATGGTGTAACAGCCCGAGATTTTATGAAAAATATTCTTTCTTATTTTACTAATGTCTTGTGTTATACGCTACACCAAAAGGAGCTTGCACAACACGCATCCTTGACTTGCCTTGCATTACACGCAATCGCAACCTTCCTCGATAGCGTGTGTGGTACGTAATCCTGAGTTTCACGAAACAATGATATGCTATTAAAATATAATTAAAACTAGCTATTATGAATAGTAATAACCACTTTTTAAATTTTAGAAATTTTAACTCTCAAAATGGACTTCATTTTTGGATTCGGAGTATCGAATTTAGCCTAAGGTGAAATTTTGGTACTTTTCGGATAACTTTCATATTCTGATGAATAGTGAAAATTACTAAATTATAATTAAAAACAACTTTTTTAATCGAAATAATTAATAGTGATAAATCATTAATTTGAGTGGTTTTAAAGTATATTTAGAATATATTTTTACAATTTAATACAATGTTGGTCATTGGATGTAGTTTCACATTTAAACTAGACATAAACAAGTGTCAATCTTTTGATAGATATTGTTTCTTAAAAACACGCTATTTGTTTTAACAGCGGGATTTAATTATAAAATTAATTAATGCAACTTTTATGTTATGAATTTGGTAAAATAGACTTCATTTTTGAATTCGGAATATGAAATATAGCTTGGGATGAAATTTTGGCATTGTTCTGAAAAACATCAATTTTTGATGAATAGTGAAACTACTAAGTGGTAGGTTAAAAACTGAATTTTGCATAAAACTTAATTTTACCGCTTCTGTGAATGGAATTTCGAAAATCCGAGAGACACGGTTAATATCAAGGACTAAAATGTGATTCAATGAGATGAAAATATTTTTTTGGTGAATAGTAACTTTTTACTTTTTTACCACGGTTAATAGTAAATAAGGTAACTAAGGGTAAATATGATATTAATATTACCCTAACACATGTCCTAATTCTATTGGAAAAGTGTAATTCGACCAAAAACAAACTTAGGAATAAAATATGACCATTTAGGCCCACTTGGATTAGATTAGGACATTTATTATTAATTTATTTAAAGAAGGGTTAAAATAGTTAAAATCAAAGTTTAATAAGTAAATCATTTTTAATATGGGGTTATACATAAGATAAATTCGACTATAAATATTAATTAGAAAGCTAAAAAGATTTCCTACATGATGGTATTTTATTTGTAATTTTTAGACATCAAATAATATAATTTATTTATGACACAAAAATGATGCAGTATTTATCTTATTAATGAAATATTGACATAATTGATAATATAAATACCAAAATAATTGTAATTTAAGACTTTTTATGAATTCCACTAATTTTCTAGGTTACTATGATATATTATTGTTGATTTAATCAACTTGTTTCGAACATATAATTTTGTTATGACTTTCACAAAAATCATATATCAAATAGTGTCAAAATTGACACAAAATAGTTTTTAAATCAAGTATTATATTATTAATTGTTATTTTATTCCTAAAAATCTAAGGTTCGGCCAAATGACTTAGATAAGGATATATATATTAATAATAAACAATTTGGGGTTCTTTTGGCATGTTATAGTAAGTGTATTAACCATATAGTGAAAGAAAACAAAAAGACACGGTAAAAGTTAAATTAATTAACTTAGAGTTAAATCTAATTGATAAGGTTAAAATAATATCTTAAACTTGTCTAAATTCTATT
This sequence comes from Viscum album, assembly GCA_963277665.1. Classification (NCBI taxonomy): domain Eukaryota; kingdom Viridiplantae; phylum Streptophyta; class Magnoliopsida; order Santalales; family Viscaceae; genus Viscum; species Viscum album. Next base: position 415,662,436 of record OY728132.1, read on the forward strand.
GGTTGATAGGATTTCGACCCATCCTTACTTTAGCTTCGAAATAAGACCTTTTGGAACCATTATAAACCGATTTTGACTTTAATATAAAATAATATTTTGAGATATTCCTAAGGTGCCCCTCTCCTCCCCTATAAAAGGACACCTCCTCCCCCTCCTCCTCACACCAATTTGAGCACTCAAGCTCGGCCAACCCCTGCCAATTTCTCCTCTCCACTTCCCTAGAAACATCTTAGAGGTTCTGGTCTTCCTCAAAGACCAATTTTAGTGCCCTAAGAGGCGGTCTCAAAGAGGCACTTCAAAGAAGAGGTAATTACCGTTACCAATTCTTTCATCTTTATTTCTTCTTCCACTTCTTCTTCTTAGGTTGTTTCATTATGAAGTAATAACATCAGTATCACTCATATACTGATATGTTATTATAAGTATGAAACAACCCTATTTCACCATCTATCCATCCTACGGAAAAAGAAATCACCGCGCGTGCGTACGTACGGAATACCGTCTCCACGCCGTGTTGTAATCTATTTTCCACCACCACCTTACATGGATGGGTATAATGGTGTAAAGAATAACTATACATAGTTATTACAACATCATATTGATTCTGATATATTGTATAATCCACTCCAATTCAATTCAATATTTATAGAAATGATATCATCGCTCGTGCGTACGTACGGACTACCGTCTCCACGACGCGATGAGATTCATTCTCCATGTTAACCATTTAAGAATGATTATAATGTATATATAAGAAATAATAATGAAATACATGACATTATAAAGCTACTGGATTTATGTATATATATACATATGTATGTAATCTACTTACTTCCATTTCAAGACAATAAGGAAAGGAAAACAGCGTTCATGCGTACGTACGGACTACCGTCTCCATGAACGGTGTTTTTCATTTTATTTATCTACCTATTATATATATATATATATACTGAATATATATGATATATAAATCATATTTTATATTTTGGAAGTAAGTAAATCATGATATAAGTAATAATGATGTCAAGAACAACAAGTCAAAACACCTACGATAAATGAAACGATTTTACCCAAAACGCTTCTTTAACATGGAGTTTACAAAAGAACGGGTAATATAATGTCATAAGTGAACCATATATGATATCATAACAATGAATATGATTCTGTAATAAGTCAATAGCATGATTTAAATCATTATACAGGAGGTTCGGACACTTACAAAGCAAGTCGGACCTAAGGTAAGGGAAATATCACAATCTCATTTTTATCCGAGATTGTTTATTCGTAAGTATTTACTGGGGTTTATTTTATCATCCACATCCATGTTTCCTCAATATGTAATATTATTTCCATCCAACTACAATGGTTTAAATCCAATTTTACCCTTTGGTTAGTTTTTAGTAAAAGATATGAAAGGAATCTTTTGTCGTTTATCGTACGAGGTACATTTTGACTTTTTCGACAAAAGTACAAAGAATGTTTTTTTTAACTTATACGGCACGAACGGATTTCTACTGTTTTATAAAGCCTTATTTTCATGAAGCTTCCTCTAAAAGATTTCATGACTATTTTCAATAAAATCTCTTTCTTTTAAAATTGCATGATGTTTTGTGAAAAGAAATTGATTTTGAAGAAGAAAGGATATTTTCCTCAAGAATTCAATTCAAGCGTTTTATCAAAATTATTTTCCATCTAAGATAATAAAGGGTTCTGTTTCTATCCATATTTTTACATTGATTTGACTATGTTGAGATGGAATTATGTTTATGAATTCCTTTATCTTATATGAATTGATTTATGATGTCATGATGTTTCAAGAATCCCATTTTTATTACATGGGTTATGCGATGATGTATGATTTATGATTTTGTGGCACACATAAGAAAGGATTCATTAAGAGATGGGTGGGACCTATATCTCCCTCCAATGCATTGGGTAAAGATTTTATATCTCATGAGATAGACATGGCTGGAATGGTAGGTTATACCGGTTCAGTGAAACAGGACTGAAACGAGGATTACTCGATTCAGAAAGGGACTTTGTCCACTAAGATAGTCTTGGCAATGAGTCTTGACTAACAAGAAATGATTCTCTATGATTATGTGTGTATGCCACAAAGTTACATGTTTTATGTTATGATTATTGTGATTACATTTCACTGCCATGATTTATCCCATGTTATGAAATTATGCTCTCTTTTGCAGGTTATGATTTCCAAAATGTTATGTTCTTATGAATATGATGTGATTGATATTTCTTTTGTTTACCCTTACTGAGCATTTGAGCTCACCCTTTTATGTTTTCTTTTCCCCAGGATATAAAGAAAGGTTTTAGGTAAAAAAAAAAGGAAGATCTTTATGGGAGATGTTGAAGATCTTTCACCACGATTAGAAGATTATAGTCCGAGTTTCCAAAGACACTAAACTATTACGGTCCTTGTGTGTGTGTTTTTGTAATGTACTAAGTATTCCGCAAAAGTAATGTAAAGTCCATGTACGTCAGGCTTCGGGTCTCTACAGTTGGTATCAGAGGAAAGGTTTAGTCAACCTTTGGAAACTAGGATGCGAAAACGTTAGTGAGATCCCTAGAGATATTTCTAAGGTATGTCTAGGGATGTCTCTAAGGTTAAGTATACGTATAGGTTATAGTCCTAGAATTGCGCTAACGATCTTCGAATTTAACCTAAGATGTTAGATATTGAGGGTACTACCCTTTTATTATGTTGTTTTCCCTAGCATGATTTTTGCCTCTCACACTATTCTTTATGGGTTTTAGACGATGGCTGGAACCCGAAGGAACCGTGTTGATCAATGCAATGGACAATGCAATGATTGCCCTCCTGAACAAACAAATGTTTTGGGAGATGGAGTGCAAAATCTTATTGCTATACTTACACAAGCTATGAATCATTCTGGACTTCCAAATGAGCAGAGAAGGGAACAATATTCTATTGAGTCCTTCATGAGGCAACGTCCACCTTCTTTCAGTGGGTCTACTGATCCATTAGTTGCTGAACAATGGATTAGTACTACTGAAAAGATATTTTCAGTTCTTCAATGTTCTGAACATGATAAAGTCATCTTAGCAGTATATCGTTTGGAAGGTGAAGCTGATCAATGGTGGAATCTTATCAAGAATACGAGGCCAAGAGATGAAATTGAGTCCATGGAATGGGACGAGTTCAAGAACTTGTTTTTCAGTAAGTACTTCCCTCGTATTCTTCGAACAAAGATGGAGAAAGAGTTTCTTGAACTAAAGCAAAGGGATGATGAATCTGTTGGTACCTATGAAGCAAATTTTACAAGACTTGCAAGGTATGCTTCTGGAATTATCATCCAACCTGAAAGTAAAGTTGATCGATTTTTCAGTGGCTTAAAACCAAGTCTTCGAAGGGCATTAGCTATAAGAGACTTCAGTAGCTATGAAGAAATTGTGCGTTGTGCTATCAAGGTAGAAATGGAAGTTGGTGTTACATATCCATCTCATGGTTTTGACAAGAAACGAAAGATGGAGTTCAAGGAGAAATCTCAGAATAATGGTGAAAAGAAGATGAATGTTTCCTTATGCACAATGTGTGGAAAGAAGCATGGTGGAGATTGTCTAAAAGGGACTAGAAAATGTTTTAAGTGTGGAAAAGAAGGTCATCGAGCAGCTGAGTGTCGAAGTAATGGAAAAAGGGTTTCTAATGATGTGAATAAAGCAAACACTGCAGAGAACGCACCGCCAACACTTCAATGCTTCAAGTGCAAGGAAATGGGGCATTATGCTAATAATTGCCCTAATCCAAGGTTTAGTGATGATCAACATGAGCAACCACTGAAGGCAAAGGACAAAGGGAAATCACATGCGATCACTATTGGCAATGTTGAATATGACAACGATGTGGTGGAATGATTAAGTGTTTATGTAATGGGATTCCAAAATAATGTTGTATCATTGAGTATTGCAATATTTATTGATGTGGTATTCAAAGTGATTGAGATATTTTTTTGGAAATAAGATGATATGCGCATAATGAAGACGAGAAAATGAAATGTTTAATAGTATTCATGAGCTCATGATTGATATAAGGACTAAGTGATATCATGGTTTGAGTATATAGAATTTTGAGGATTTTGGTATGTGGAAAGTGTTAACTTTTAACTGCACTCATGTTTTCACTAAGGTATTCAAGAGAATACACGATTAAGGACTTTGAATGTTTGGAATGTGACCAACAAGACATATCTTATGATATGTGGGGATCAATGACAGTATTAAATCTCTGGTAATCGTTGTCACTATATTACGAGAGTGGACTGCAGTATTATGTATAAGCCTAAAGATTAGACTGGATTATGTTGGACATAAGTTAGTATTGTTTAAGGATATATGATTTTCGATATTATTGATGGGATGTTATAGTAACGTAGTTTTAGAAAAAGGGACAACCTGCAGGACGGGCGACAGCCCATCGCTTCGGACAAGGCTGTAGGAATCGAACCCACAACCGAAGTGCGACTGGCCTTTATCGCCTACCACTGGCCTACAGGAAGTCCCTGTTTAGTAGAAACTAGTTTTATTATATTAATCAGCATGATATATGAAGTATAAGTCCATTTTAGGAACCATATATGAATAATCTCACTATAGAATGACTTATGTATATTTAATAACTTTTGCTAACCTTTTGTTTGAGACAGATGGAATGAACAGTCATTCTATCACATGATCTTCTAACACTTAACAGATAACAAATTCAACTTCATTTATTTAAGAGATGAAGTAGAAATTGTTCAAGGCACGAAAAAAAGTGAGATTGTACCAAAATAAAGTAAGTATTTATTCTAAGAAAATTTTCAACTTTAGGGAAATGATCTTGAAAACCAAAAATGTTGTCCTAGTGATCTTATACCTGATGAATCAGATGGTACCTTATATCATCACAAATCTATGGATTTGTGATTACTGGCTTTTCCATAGCCATGTTCTCTACCACTCTCCATCAGAACATGATGGTTAGATTTCTCTTCCATATCCATATTTTCACCTATGTGGAAACCCAGTGATTAGTTTATTTGGGTAATCGTTACATTTCATACTTTAGTTTTTAAAGCCAAGTTTTGGTATTCCCTTTTACGATGTGGGTTTCTATTAAAGAAACTTTCGAATAGTAAACCATTTATAACCCCGACGAATTTCGAGGGCGAAATTCATTTTAAGGGGGGTAGAATGTAACAGCCCGAGATTTTATGAAAAATATTCTTTCTTATTTTACTAATGTCTTGTGTTATACGCTACACCAAAAGGAGCTTGCACAACACGCATCCTTGACTTGCCTTGCATTACACGCAATCGCAACCTTCCTCGATAGCGTGTGTGGTACGTAATCATGAGTTTCACGAAACAATGATATGCTATTAAAATATTATTAAAACTAGCTGTTATGAATAGTAATAACCACTTTTTAAATTTTAGAAATTTTAACTCTCAAAATGGACTTCATTTTTGGATTCGGAGTATCGAATTTAGCCTAAGGTGAAATTTTGGTACTTTTCGGATAACTTTCATATTCTGATGAATAGTGAAAATTACTAAATTATAATTAAAAACAACTTTTTTAATCGAAATAATTAATAGTGATAAATCATTAATTTGAGTGGTTTTAAAGTATATTTAGAATATATTTTTACAATTTAATACAATGTTGGTCATTGGATGTAGTTTCACATTTAAACTAGACATAAACAAGTGTCAATCTTTTGATAGATATTGTTTCTTAAAAACACGCTATTTGTTTTAACAGCGGGATTTAATTATAAAATTAATTAATGCAACTTTTATGTTATGAATTTGGTAAAATAGACTTCATTTTTGAATTCGGAATATGAAATATAGCTTGGGATAAAATTTTGGCATTGTTCTGAAAAAAATCAATTTTTGATGAATAGTGAAACTACTAAGTGGTAGGTTAAAAACTGAATTTTGCATAAAACTTAATTTTACCGCTTCTGTGAATGGAATTTCGAAAATCCGAGAGACACGGTTAATATCAAGGACTAAAATGTGATTCAATGAGATGAAAATAATTTTTTGGTGAATAGTAACTTTTTACTTTTTTACCACGGTTAATAGTAAATAAGGTAACTAAGGGTAAATATGATATTAATATTACCCTAACACATGTCCTAATTCTATTGGAAAAGTGTAATTCGACCAAAAACAAACTTAGGAATAAAATATGACCATTTAGGCCCACTTGGATTAGATTAGGACATTTATTATTAATTTATTTAAAGAAGGGTTAAAATAGTTAAAATCAAAGTTTAATAAGTAAATCATTTTTAATATGGGGTTATACATAAGATAAATTCGACTATAAATATTAATTAGAAAGCTAAAAAGATTTCCTACATGATGGTATTTTATTTGTAATTTTTAGACATCAAATAATATAATTTATTTATGACACAAAAATGATGCAGTAATTATCTTATTAATGAAATATTGACATAATTGATAATATAAATACCAAAATAATTGTAATTTAAGACTTTTTATGAATTCCACTAATTTTCTAGGTTACTATGATATATTATTGTTGATTTAATCAACTTGGTTCGAACATATAATTTTGTTATGACTTTCACAAAAATCATATATCAAATAGTGTCAAAATTGACACAAAATAGTTTTTAAATAAAATATTATATTATTAATTGTTATTTTATTCCTAAAAATCTAAGGTTCGGCCAAATGACTTAGATAAGGATATATATATTAATAATAAACAATTTGGGGTTCGTTTGGCATGTTATAGTAAGTGTATTAACCATATAGTGGAAGAAAACAAAAAGACACGGTAAAAGTTAAATTAATTAACTTAGAGTTAAATCTAATTGATAAGGTTAAAATAATATCTTAAACTTGTCTAAATTCTATTGGTTGATAGGATTTCGACCCATCCTTACTTTAGCTTCGAAATAAGACCCTTTGGAACCATTATAAACCGATTTTGACTTTAATATAAAATAATATTTTGAGATATTCCTAAGGTGCCCCTCTCCTCCCCTATAAAAGGACACCTCCTCCTCCTCCTCCTCACACCAATTTGAGCACTCAAGCTCGGCCAACCCCTGCCAATTTCTCCTCTCCACTTCCCTAGAAACATCCTAGAGGTTCTGGTCTTCCTCAAAGACCAATTTTAGTGCCGTAAGAGGCGGTCTCAAAGAGGCACTTCAAAGAAGAGGTAATTACCGTTACCAATTCTTTCATCTTTATTTCTTCTTCCACTTCTCTTCTTAGGTTGTTTCATTATGAAGTAATAACATAAGTATCACTCATATACTGATATGTTATTATAAGTATGAAACAACCCTATTTCACCATCTATCCATCCTACGGAAAAAGAAATCACCGCGCGTGCGTACGTACGGAATACCGTCTCCACGCCGTGTTGTAATCTATTTTCCACCACCACCTTACATGGATGGGTATAATGGTGTAAAGAATAACTATACATAGTTATTACAACATCATATTGATTCTGATATATTGTATAATCCACTCCAATTAAATTCAATATTTATAGAAATGATATCATCGCTCGTGCGTACGTACGGACTACCGTCTCCACGACGCGATGAGATTCATTCTCCATGTTAACCATTTAAGAATGATTATAATGTATATATAAGAAATAATAATGAAATACATGACATTATAAAGCTACTGGATTTATGTATATATATACATATGTATGTAATCTACTTACTTCCATTTCAAGACAATAAGGAAAGGAAAACAGCGTTCATGCGTACGTACGGACTACCGTCTCCATGAACGGTGTTTTTCATTTTATTTATCTACCTATTATATATATATATATATACTGAATATATATGATATATAAATCATATTTTATATTCTGGAAGTAAGTAAATCATGATATAAGTAATAATGATGTCAAGAACAACAAGTCAAAACACCTACGATAAATGAAACGATTTTACCCAAAACGCTTCTTTAACATGGAGTTTACAAAAGAACGGGTAATATAATGTCATAAGTGAACCATATATGATATCATAACAATGAATATGATTCTGTAATAAGTCAATAACATGATTTAAATCATTATACAGGAGGTTCGGACACTTACAAAGCAAGTCGGACCTAAGGTAAGGGAAATATCACAATCTCATTTTTATCCGAGATTGTTTATTCGTAAGTATTTACTGGGGTTTATTTTATCATCCACATCCATGTTTCCTCAATATGTAATATTATTTCCATCCAACTACAATGGTTTAATTCCAATTTTACCCTTTGGTTAGTTTTTAGTAAAAGATATGAAAGGAATCTTTTGTCGTTTATCGTACGAGGTACATTTTGACTTTTTCGACAAAAGTACAAAGAATGTTTTTTTTAACTTATACGACACGAACGGATTTCTACTGTTTTATAAAGCCTTATTTTCATGAAGCTTCCTCTAAAAGATTTCATGACTATTTTCAATAAAATCTCTTTCTTTTAAAATTGCATGATGTTTTGTGAAAAGAAATTGATTTTGAAGAAGAAAGGATATTTTCCTCAAGAATTCAATTCAAGCGTTTTATCAAAATTATTTTCCATCTAAGATAATAAAGGGTTCTGTTTCTATCCATATTTTTACATTGATTTGACTATGTTGAGATGGAATTATGTTTATGAATTCCTTTATCTTATATGAATTGATTTATGATGTCATGATGTTTCAAGAATCCCATTTTTATTACATGGGTTATGTGATGATGTATGATTTATGATTTTGTGGCACACATAAGAAAGGATTCATTAAGAGATGGGTGGGACCTATATCTCCCTCCAATGCATTGGGTAAAGATTTTATATCTCATGAGATAGACATGGCTGGAATGGTAGGTTATACCGGTTCAGTGAAACAGGACTGAAACGAGGATTACTCGATTCAGAAAGGGACTTTGTCCACTAAGATAGTCTTGGCAATGAGTCTTGACTAACAAGAAATGATTCTCTATGATTATGTGTGTATGCCACAAAGTTACATGTTTTATGTTATGATTATTGTGATTACATTTCACTGCCATGATTTATCCCATGTTATGAAATTATGCTCTCTTTTGCAGGTTATGATTTCCAAAATGTTATGTTCTTATGAATATGATGTGATTGATATTTCTTTTGTTTACCCTTACTGAGCATTTGAGCTCACCCTTTTATGTTTTCTTTTCCCCAGGATATAAAGAAAGGTTTTAGGTAAAAAAAAAGGAAGATCTTTATGGGAGATGTTGAAGATCTTTCACCACGATTAGAAGATTATAGTCCGAGTTTCCAAAGACACTAAACTATTACGGTCCTTGTGTGTGTGTTTTGTAATGTACTAAGTATTCCGCAAAAGTAATGTAAAGTCCATGTACGTCAGGCTTCGGGTCTCTACAAATGGTGTTATATTTCAGGAGTTTTTGTTTTTAAAATTTAAAATTTATATTAACTAAAACATTTATAAATGATATTACCTTTTAAAATTAATTATTTCGTTATTAATATATGAAGCAATATAAAACAATGAACTATTTCTGTTACTTTTCTTTATTATGGTTTGTCGAATTAAAAAGTCATTACTCACTATAACATTTCATAATATAGATATTATATAGTGGTCATTATGATTATTATATATTTATGATAAATTCAAATTGAAATATATGCAAGGCATTATAGCCTAGAGAAGTATGATCATATCCATTAAATACAATTTATTATAGACTTTGAGGGAGAATGAATTTATGGTATTATCACTTTACAAAGACCAATTTGTTTTTAAAAAACTAAATCATGAGTCAAACCATTTGAGTGAAGAAAACCATGGGATGTTTTTTTTGTTTTGATTATTTTTACTCATATTGAAAAAACCTATGTTTATAAATTAATAAATATTTCCCCTTTATTTTTCTATAAATACTCACAAAACTTCAATTTCCTCCGCACTAAAAAACCATTTGAGAAAAAATTTACTCTAAATTTTTTCCTAAATATCCCTCCAAATGTGTTAATAATATCTTATGAAACTCGTCTAAAGATTCTAGAATAGTCCACTCAAGGTAAGGGATCCCTTAATATCTATTTTTATTTTGAGTTTCTTTATAGTTGTATATGGTTTACAAATAAATTTTATTATTATTATTATTCCCATGTAATGGTCAAACATGTGTCACTCAAATTACTCCCTTCTATGAACCTTTATGTACACTCATTATGGTTACAATTTTATCCCTTTATATTCCATGCCAAAATTATGTTTTGTGAATACTTATCTGCCATTACAACCAATTCTATTCATCTAAATGGGATTATCCTTATTTTATTTTTGAATTCCATTTATGTAGTCCATTCCCCTTAATCATGGTATTAAATGTGATTAAATACAACATTATTTTTTTTGTTCTACATGGAAAACATTTTTATATACATGATATAAATGTGATGGGTGGGACTGAAGTTATATAACCCCCTAATGCATTGGGTAATTTTTTTATATAATTAAATTCTATGTATGGACCTTGAGAGGGTATCACATATACACTATGTTATAACTTATTGTGTGTTATACTACACATATTTTTACGATTTCATGTTTTATGTAGTTGACACATTCTCATGATTCCTTTACATTATGATTTTTATCATTCTTTGAAGTTCATGTTTATGATTCTCAAAACTGTTTTGTTACCTCGATATTCATCCTAAAAAACATGTACAACATTAGCTTATGATTTTCTTATTACATTATTTTGATTTCTAACTCAATCTTTTCTTATCTAGATCCTCTAGCTATCCCATGTCTTTTTATGAGTAGTGTAAATTTTTGTCTTGGTTGTCAAGTTATTAAATAATATTATTCATCCCATGATTCATGTTATTATTCTATCTTCCTAATTTATTAAATAAACTATTCCTCATGATCTTATAGGATGGTATTATGTGTTACTTTATGTAATAAATCATTGATTAAGGTGTACTAACATAAGGGTTTTTATAATTTTTATCAATGGAAGGTCATCTTATTTTTAAGTATTAGCAATATAAAACCCTGGTGAAATACACAGGAATAAAACTAAACATCAGAAAACGCCCTTAATATTTGTTTAAATATAAATTCATTGTTTTTCAAATATACATATCCTCGTACAGATACTATTAGTAGATGTGGATATAGAACAATTGTAAATTGGTGTAACAACCCTAAAAGGGGCCCATTGGAATTGAATCAATAGTCACCTTGTGCATGATAAAGGCTCCTAGATACACACATATTATTACCCTCCTAGTTAATATGCTTAGGTAAATTCACAAGAACCGTATGAATCATTATTAAGGGGGAAAATTATATTAATATATTATGTTATGAATCATATCTGGGATAACATGTATTAAAACTAATAAATTAATAGATAAAGGAATATAATTAATTTATTAGTTGTAACATGAATTTTAAAAATTTTCTTTTATGTGTTTAATAGTTTTAAAATTATAATCTCTAATTAACTATTTATTTGAGTAAATGCATGATAATTGTGGGAACTAATTCAATAAGAAAATTAGTTACAAATGTAATTATTTCATAATTGAGATGGCTAACTAGTTGAAATAAGTTTTGAAAACATCATGATGATAATTTCCCAATTAATTATTGTTATGATGAGAACGGTGAATCAAGTGGGAAAACCACATCCCCTAAGATTTAGAAATTTTCAATTGATTCTTGTTATGAAAAAGAACTAATAATTTCAATTTACTTTCTAATCCCTTAATCACTGAAAAATACAACAACTGTATTTAGAATTTTCTCTACATCTTTAATGATCTAAGAATGTTAATTTCTTGTTATAAGTTTGTTATATTTAAGGGGAAGCTGATAATTGGTGAACATTGATCAAAACTAAAAATCCTATGATAGTGATAATTGAAATTGAGTGGAATGAATTCTGGAAGAAATAATTTATACATATTTTCATCACATGTTCGAGATTAAAATAGATTGAGAATTCCATGGACTCCGGAAAAAGGATGATGAATCCATCATGGTAATGAGGTGAGATTCAAAATAATATCATAGTATTACATTAGATTTTTTATCTTCCCCAAATGTAATGATTTATACTTTCAACGGGGAGAAAACTAAGTCTATAAAAAATTCTCATTAAAGACATCAAAATTTACTAGTATATTATTCTATTCACCATAATTATAGAAATTGAGAAGATAAAATATCAAATGTCTAATTGGTATGAATATTGTATGTGGAAAATGGATTTAATTACTGGTGGTACAATAATGAAATATCATGGTGGAATGAAATTCCAACATCCCCATTGTCAAAAGTGCGGTAAGAAGCATCCTAAACATTTTCTAAAGGGGATAAGGGATTTCATTATATTTGGAAAGGAAAGGAACCTAGCTAGAAAATTATGATGGGAGAATCCCGCAAATATGATGGAATAATTAAATTATCTACTCAATGATTATCCTAATTTCTAGTGTTTCTACTATAAGGAACTAGAAAACTATATGAATAAATTAATTTTGCCAAGGGGTGTAAATGACATCCTAGAATAACAATCTTCATGGAATGGATAGTAAATGTTAGATTATGACACAACAACTAAGTGGGTGGATCCCTAAAATGAATTGGTGATTTGTACATTAGGTATTGATTCATGTTAATTAATATATTATTTTACTCTAGTTGTAATTACTATTTAATATAACGTATTTTCAGTATAAATATAAAACAACAACTAAAATCATTGGTGTTATGAATCCTGTGAAGATAGAAAATGGTTCAATTGTTGTATACCAAGAATATAAATCATCCACTATCAAAAATTGTGGGATAAATTTCTGGGTAACCATTGTGATAGTTTTATAAAATAATAGATGTTACTCTATGCATGAAAAGTATTTCATTTTACATATCCAATATAAATTTTTGAATGAAAGAAATCACTTAATTTATTGAAAATATCCCTTTGATTCTAAACAAGTAAAAGGAGTATGATAAATCTATTTCGGTATCGTTATCTCAGCCATGAATATTATTTCTCATGATAAATATTATCTAGCACAAATTTTAAAATCTAAGGAGTAGATCACCCTTTATAAAATTCTTATTGTATTGTAATTAATTGATATATATCATGGAGATTTTTTTTTGAATTCTTAGTATTTGATAGGTTCATTTCTCAATCGAACATATAAACAAATCTTTTCTAGTACCCAAGACTACATATAGAATGGTACTTGTTGAACATCAGGAGTTGAAGAAGAAAATACATAGGAATCTACATAAATGGTTTATACATTCACCTTATTAACCATTGGGTTCATTCGTCCTTTTCCTTAATAATATGGATGGGTCAATATGCCCCCACATATATTATAATGATATAAAAAAGAAAAAGGTATTGATATGTTATCCACTACCATGGATTGGTTATTATTTTTACAACCTACAAGGATCTCAATATATCTTCAAGGTGGATCGTTGTTATGATATTATCAAGTAAATTTGACGAAAGATGGTGTCCCTATGATTGGTTTTAATATAGTCAACATACACTATGATTTCATAGTTATGTTATTTGAACTCACCCATTCTCTATTTATTTTCATGGACTTGATGAAATGAGTCTATAGGTATTACGACAACTAATTATTAGTATTCTTTATAAAAAACATTATTTTCAATCTAAAAATAATGGATGAACATGCTGAAAATTTTTAATGTTGTACAAAATACCATACATTAAGAAAATTTATATACCAAGTGTTGTGAATTCAAGTTCTTGGTGAGTCAAGTAACAATATTGGGGAAAATCATCACCAACAAATGGATATATATGGATCCTTCAAAACAATGTTAATTTATGTAATTCCTAGACCACCATTTATGATGTAGACACTTAGTTTCTTTGTATTAGTTGGATGCTATCATCAATTTGGAAAAAATATAGTGATTTTCAAACCCACTAACCAAGATAACTATGATGGGAGGGAAGATTGTATAATCTAATAATGGCATTAAAATATTTAAAGGGTTATATAAAATTATAATCATGAACTTGTGATCACATCACCCCTATGTGGGTAAGGATTTGTGATATAAAGTGTTGAATCAAAAAATGGATTAGATTATATACTCTTGGAAGATTAAAAATTGACAACCTATACCTCTAGATAATTAATCATGAATGAGAATATTAACATATTGCAAGAACCGGAACCAGTTATAGGGATTTGTGAGTACAATAATTTTAAAAAATTCTCTACAGGGATAATAGGGACATTTATATATATCATAAAATCCTCAAATATATATTCCCACAAAAATATCTCAATACGATCCAAAAAAGTTGGTTATATATTATCAAGAACTATGATAGTTCAATCCATTACAATATTGAAAAGATAAACAATGTCAAAGATGATCTGGTTATAATAGATATGGTGACCCAATCCATGATGAGGATTTACGGGTATCTACTATTATTTCACATGAATAAGAAGTCTATGAGAATAATGAAAGTATATTCTTATTACATTATCAAATATAATATCAACTGTCCATTCTTTAGAGGATTAAGTAGGTAAAAATGTTGACAATGTAATACAGAAAAATATAGAGATCATATTGGTGTTAATTAATTTTCATGTAGTATTATTATGTTTTAGATCCCAGATATGTGTCCCATAAAAACATGGTGGTAGAAATAACCAAATTATGATGTTCATAATTCCCACTTCTCTATTCATCCATCAAGACCAAAGATGTATAATGAACTAATGAAAACCTTTTATGGGATAACATGAAGATAGAGACTGTATAATTTGTATCTCGGTGCTTGTAATTACAACAATTAACTATTGAATAACAGAAGTAAAAGGGTAAGACATATACACTTACCATACATGTATAGAAATAGGGAAACATAACAATGTTTTTCATTTTAGAAATCTCTTGTAAATCTAATGTAAATAATTCTATCTGTGTGGTTATCAATCACTGTACAAAGATAGTTCATTTAATTTCAATCAAGGATTATTTTTATCTTCGACAACAAAACATGACATTCATATGTGAAATTGTATGAATATTGTAGTGCCACTCTCCATTACTCATGAATGATATATGATGTCTACATTGAGAATCAGGAGAATCCTTCCACATGAATTGAATAAGGAATTGATTTTTTATACTTATTTCATACCTCATATGGATGGTAATTCTAAGAAACTATTCCAAATCTAGAGTATTTATATAGAATTTATTAATATATTTCCATGGATATTAGTATCAACACCTTCCACAATGAGAGTTTTCATATATCAACATCAATCATTATAGTATTCAAATGGAACCATATGTGGCTCTATATAGGAAGGGGCTTTAGAATTGAACTTGTTGTGATGAAGTTGAAGTGAATAGTATAATTGGAGTATATCTTACCAATGAGATAATAGAATATATTTAAACCATTAAATGTGATATGAAATCTAAAGAAAATTGATATCAAATATATATATAAAGTCATTGAAAACAAGAGTTTAGTATGGAGATAATGTATTCATTTTATATCACCATTGAAAAAATACTTGAGGTTTGGGAAAAAGGGATTGTATATTCCATGATAAATAACCCCCTTTGGGATCCTAGATCACATTGAATTTATTACCTACCTAGTATCACTGCCACTAAACCTATATCAAGTAGATTATTAATTACTTGTAGACTTATTGAAGGAGTCAATAATATACCCAACACATGTACTAAATCCATTTGTGGTACCGATAAATATTGATTTTTTATATGTGGAGGAGTTGATGATGATATTATATCACATAGAGAGGGTAATATAAAAAATACATCTCACCATGTAAATTTATTGTAGGGGAACCACATGATTGACGAAGCAACATGGGAACTGGAAGAGGTGATGGTAAAAAAGTACCCTCATCTGTTTTGGTGTGTTAAATGAAATTTTGATCAAGAAAATTATAAAGTTTAGTTTAATTTAATTTCATAAACATGTATAAAAAAATTCCAATTTATTTAAAGAAATTCATTATCAAGTAATTATGTTATATAGAACTCATACACTTTTTTTGTGGATAGTTATACACTATAGGATTTAAAAGATTTTTAAACTTAATAACCATTGATAATATATGAATTCCACCATTAATGTTAATATTAATATATATTAAGGGTTATAATAAAGTCAAATTGACAAATATGGAAGAAGCAATGGCCTCAGAAAGTAGGATCATATCCTATGATGCCAATTTATGAAAGCTATTGATATAGACAATATCATTTGGATTTTCCCTTTACCAATCCCAATCTAATATTAAAAAACTGAAGCCTGAAATAAACCGATTATGGGAAATCTTTAAGCTTATAATGATCATAATCTCAAACATTTTCACAAAACCACCCTTTAATGTGTCACTATTGAACATCATACCATTAAAGAATACAATATTGTAATAATAGTTTAAATTTTTAAACCCTAACCATTAATAGATAATAAAGTAATGTTTTTATTTATTAACATAATTATTTCTTTAAAATGATTAAATAATTTGTTTGATAAATTTTTTATTTTGATAAAATGAAAAAAAAATTAACTATAATGTACAGTTTAAATGAAGACACAATTTATGATGAATTTATGTTTTTATTAAAAAAAATTATTCTAATTAAAAATTATTATTAAAAATTATTTATATAAATATAAATGATAAAATAAATTTATTTTTCAAAATATAATTTTTATAAGGGTATGAAACGCTTTTAATCAAAAAACCCCATATTTATCAGAAAATATGATTTGTTTTTTTAATAGTGTAAATTTCCCTATTTATAGAAATATTGTTTTAAAAAAATAATTTTTGAAATAATAAATTAAAAAATTTCCATTGGTTAATTTTTAGTAATTATCTAAGATAATCAAACATTTGGGTAATAATTATATACATTATAAATAGATTATATATTTTATGACCTCATAAAATTATAAATGATATGTAATAAATAATATATAGATTACCCACTACTCATAATATTATTAACCTATAATATAATGTGATTTTAAATATTATTTCATTAATTATATAAATGTTTAATGTATTCTATATATATATATATAACATATTTTAAGGTACAAAAACAAATTCATTTTGATGATGACTCACTTTAAAATAACCAAGTGTATTATTTTAATGAGTTTGGTTCTAAGCATTATAAAATATTGAAAACCACTCCTATTTGGGTGAAACCATGATAAAAACATCATAGTATGTTTTTAGATTATTTTATCAAAAAGAATATAAAACCTCTTTAAGAAATTAATAATGAATTCCCTCCTCATTTTATTTAAAAACCCACCCATTTTCCTATCCTTCTTCACTCTAAATCTATTAAGGATGATTTTACTCATAATTTACATCCCTAAATACTATCCAATGTGTTATAAATCTCTTAACAAGGTCCTCTAATGCTTCTACAAGCTCCCTCTCAAGGAATTGGATCCTCTCCTATCTATTATTATGTTGAGTAATCTCTTTGTATTAAGAGTTTTTATTTCCCATTATCCATGTTTTTCTGTGTTTCTACAAATCCCTTATATTATACATAAGATTCACATAAAATTAGATAAAATTATTCTCTCTCATTAACCCCCTCTATGAACCATTATTTAAACCCATTATGATATTAAAATTGCAACATGATTTTCCATTATAATCTTTAGTAATATGAATACCCATTCAAATTTCCACTCAAGTGTATTTACCATGAAAAATATATCTATCCTTGAAAAGGTAATTCCACATATTTAAAACATGCTCCATAAAAGTGGGAATAAAATTGAATAAATACATCCTCATGTTGTATGATGTATGTGTCACACTTTTTCATGTACATGGTCTGAATTTGATGGGTTGGCCCAGAATTATATAGCCCTACAATCCATTGAGTAATTTTTTTAACTCATGAGACACTATGTATGGTGAACATGAGGTTATCCTATGAACATTATCTTATGAATTCTTGATGGTTAGACCTATATTATTTTTTTGATGTCATGATTTATGTGGTTTCCACATTCCCATGTTTTCTTTATGTTATCTTCATATACTATTATTTGAGATTATTTATTATAATTATTTCACAAATTATGTTACTATGATTTTATTCATCACTCACACGAATTACATTACCTTATCCTATGTTTTAATTATTCACATTATCATCTATATATGACACCCTTTTTATGTATGCCCCAATGTTATCCAATATAGTTATGGAAGATAAATGAAATTTCAAGAGCATATTGTGGAGTTTTTATGTAATATTCTTATACCGATAATTCAATTAATTCTGTATTGTTACTTATTTACAAAATAATTTGGGAATCATGATCTTATGGAATTGTATTATGTTTACAATTATGTAATAATTCAATAATTAATGTGTATTAAAATATTCGTACTCCTAAAATTCTCTTTTTGGGGGATCTTTTATAATTAATAAAAATTTTAATCGGGATCATTAGACTTTTTGAAAATTACATGAGTGTTTAATATCATATTTCGAGCTCAATCATCAAATAATTAATGATTTCAATCCTAAAAAACTATAAAATGAATTTTTTTAAGAGCCAATTGAAAATATATAAAATTATGATGAAATCCTTAGAATTATCAATTTGTCAAATTTAGAGTATCACATTGAATACTAAGACACATATGCTATACTATGAAGATGTTCATGGGAATTTAAGTTGTTCTAGAATGAATAAATTATGAAAAGAGATGTTACATCATTATATAATGTTGGATTCTATCAATTTAGTGGTTTTAATAATGTTCTAAAATTCAAAGAAAAAAGATAAACACTATGATTGTAACAATTATAAAATATATTTGAAGGGTTCATGCCACAACCATCTTCTAAAAATTATATATATGGAATTGATTTCAAATCATTGAGTTCTTCAGCATAAAAATGAAACTACATTAAAATGGGTACTCTAGCAATACATGACCATTGACTAGTTCAATTAAGTTATATAAAAATATATATATATGTCTCATAATTTTACATACATGTTTTTGGAATGAGAAATAGGATCTCATGGTTTCAAATGTATCCTGTTTTCGAGTATGAAATATAGTAGTGACCATCAATTTATTAAAGAGGTTGCTTCTATAATCACGGAGGACACACCATTAACGAAATAAATATAGAGACATTAAAGGGTATTCAGTTATTTATTTTGTACTAATTAAATTTATTTGGTTATCATTATGGGTTGTTAAGGATTATTTTTTGAGGTCTATTATGTAGGTAACATCATGAAAATTTATTACTCATGTTATTTATGAAATGATTACTTATATTGATTTTATTTATAAATGATAATTATAAAAATTATAAAGGTGGCAAAATTTAAAATTATGAACACCAATTTTCATGGATGAATTACCTTGTAAATAATAATTTAAATAAGATATTTAATCTCATTAAAGATATCTTTTGTTTATCCATGGTTATTGTTTTTCAGATTAATTTAATTTAATAATTATATATGATATTTTTTATTCTTTATACATATGTAGTTCATAAAAAAGAATATAAAATAGATTTATCCTGGATTCACAGTTAATTTTCGTGAATTTTTTTGACCTCTGTAATGTGGGGTATTAATCCATGGTTTTCCGACACTCGATAGATGTATTCTCCTTGTACTTGTCCCTAGTGAAGATTATTTTAAGGAATTTATCTCCCTGTTTTTTAATTTATTCTAAATATATATGTTTTCATTAAATAATGATAGGTCTTACATTTTCTACCTTTTATGAGAAAAATATTGTGTGAATAAAATAATTATCTGACAACATAATTCACCCCCTTGTGGTCTATTGGGATTATGTGTACATTTTCTTTATCAAATACACATTGTTGTTGCATGATTTTTCTATCACTAGAACAATTCAAATAGTGTGAATATAGGAAATATAAATGGGGATGCATTGTTTGAGAGATATAATTTCAAGATATAGAATATGATAATGAGATATATCTTTTGATCTTTTGGACTACATTTCTTTACATTACTCATATAAGAAATTAATGTTAGTAACACAGGAGAATTGAAAATGATAAAACCTAATTATAAAATCTATTATGATAATGTAAATGTACCAAATTGTCTATCTATGGCCTTATAAAACTATATGTAGATGAGATTTAAGGACCAAACTTCATTAAAATCTGTAGTGTACAAATGACTAGTATTTCTTAAAGGGATTATATGGTGAAGGAATCAAAATTTCAAGTTCTTTGAAAAAGGATCAATGTCTAGAATGTTTGAAAACATTAGAACATTGATGTGTTATTTAATAATTTAATTGAAGTAATGGGATATATCCATAAGTATGGTGATCAATTGAATGATATTGAACTTCATAAAACGATTCTCACAATACTCCCACTCTTGTACCATTATTATGTGTAAACTAAAGATCAATGTGATCTGAAAGATATAACTCTTGAATATATTCACAGTCATATTGTTGGAAATCAAATATAGGCAAACTATTTTTCTTGCATCTTCAAATTATCCAAAATATATATCCTTATATGTAATGGATAATATTGAGATATATAATTATAATAGAAATGATGTTGTCATGTATAAAAACACATCACCATTAGTATGTATATTTAGATGATAACTAAGAAGGTATAAAAGAAATATATCATTTACATGAAATATTTATGTTATGGTTGAAAATATTACATTAATAATTCCAAGGAATAGAAATATTATATTTTATAATGATGAGGTATCAATGAGGTAAAAAAATATCCACTAAAAAGAGAAACTAAAATCATAAAATTCATGAAAAAAGTGTTATAGTATTGAAACATGTTATGCTATGAGGAAGAAATTTATTTACTATTTCTTAAGATTATAACTCTTAATTTCTCTTTTTCATGAGAAATTTTATAATATAAAATGTTAAGATAACCATATATAATATTGTGGAAGGATTCCAACCTGTAATATTTTCTGAATTTATAAAAAACATGAAGGAAAACTAAATGAATATGACATTAAATTCATGAAATCCCTAGTGAAGGTTAGTTTAATGATTAAATAAAAAGTATATTATGATGAATATAAAGTTAAATTTAATTTATTGGAAAATGTGGTGAACAATATGTTTCATTTTTTTTAATTCTTAATGTTGAAACCAAAGTGGAATAGAAACTGAAAAAACTGGCATTTAGGATAGTCTATAATATCGATTCTATATAAATCATAATAATATGTATGAGTAGAATGGGGAAGATCATAAAAGAACATAGGATCAATTAAACATGAAATTATGTTCCTATATATTAAAATGATTCATCAAAATTATGTGGAATTACAATATATAAGAATGTAATGCATAAAATTAGCAGCACCTATCAATCACCATGTATTTTTAATTAATTTATAATTTATTCCAAAGAATGTGATATATGGAGAGGGAGATTAAACAAAATAATTCTATTAATGTAATAACAATATTATTGAACTTTTAGTCATGAAATAGACAAGTGTAATTAATTATTGATTTATTTGATTGGGGAATCTCTTTGGAGTCAGAAACAAAGGATTGGAACAAGTTCAAAATATGTTATAAAAATATACATTTATCGATTTTATTTGAACTATTCAATCATTGGACTTAATCATATAAATTAAAGGAAATGAAGAATTCAAACATAAACCAATGAAATAAAAAATTGTTATTTCACAAAAAAACTCATTATATTCCTTTCAATTTGTTTAAATAATTTTATAGAAGTGGAGTATTATCTCAAATTTTTTTATGGATAAAATGTTGAGAGAAAATTTTATGTCTCCCCTAATCTTATTATCTACTTGGAGAAAAAGAGTTTTAATGAAAATGTTATCTTAGAATATATTGAACTCTATACAACCAAAAAACACCACCTAAAGCCTGAATACTGGCTTCTCATCCAAAATGACTACAAATGAAAATCATCTAAATAATTATATGATGATAGATAAATTATATTTGGGGGTGATAAATTATTTAAAATTACAATTGTGGGAAGATGATTTTGGAATGCGTGGGATGAATTATAAAATATCATTATTCTTAAGTCAATATTATAACTGTTAATATTGGGTATTTTTTTCTAATAATATTTCAATATCAACAGACTAACTATAGATTCCTTGTTAAAGGGATGGATATAAAATTAAAGTATATATCCAGTATATTTATGAGAAAAAATTACTTGTTTCATTGTAGTGGAAAAATTAATATCCATTGTATCTTGATGATTGGTTATATTAATCAACAAAAATTGAAAAAAATCAACCTTTAAATTAATAACTATTAATCCAAATCTGAAATGGGATCAACATAAGACGTTTGATGCATTTTTTAGAGGGAAACTTTTTAAAAATTACTATCAGATGAAGAAGAATAAAATATAATACTATTTATGTAATATTAAATGATATGTATGGACCCATCAAGAATCTCAAAATATATGATGGTAATTTTCATCATTTTCATTGATTATAATTATACAATCAGATGTATTATGTTTATGTTTGATAACATATAGGTGACGGAGATCATTAAGAAGCTAAAGGAGAAAAATTATAATGGTAATGGTTGAGAAGCCCAAATTATTTGATCTAATAATTGACTATATTACGCATTTCATATGTTGAAAAAATTCTTATAGAAACATGGGATTAATCATGAAGTCTCATAAATAATAACACCATAAAAATTGAGTGATCAAAGGTGAAATGAATTAGAGAATGATTTAACTAAACCATTACACCTTGAAATTTTCGTCTCCCATATCTATAGTAATGAAGTGTATTATGTACCATTTTAATAATGTAATCTGATTTTTTTGAGCCTATGAGTGAAGTTAAATTCATAAAATATCTAAAAGCGATAAAAACTATCATTAATGAACATTGGAGTGATTTTTATTAGATGTAGTAATTAATATATTGAATGAAAAAAATGAAAATATATAGATTCTATGGACAAAGGGACATTTTTAGGATAATTTTTCATTATTATATCCTATAAATATCACAAAATTGTTAAAAATATTATAGAGAGTATCAATATAAAAATAAATTATTGATAAATATGGAAACATATCATGTGTTATAGATTTAATTTTGTCTATTAATATTGTACAATAACATTATAGAAAAAAAATTGGCACTCATATAAATACATTAAAAGAGGAATCAAGGTATGAATCTATGTTTGATGAATCCACTAAAAGGAATTAAGTATTGGCCCCACATTATAGATTACAACTTGATTTATGAGAACTATAGTGAACTCTTCTACATTATCTCAATTTGAAATGACCTCATTATACGTATGGAAAAATGATGAGTCATAGGTGAATACTATAAATAATGATAAAGATTTAATCGATAAAAATAAGACAATATATTTTGGATAATCAAAGAGGTTTTTTATCATTCGGTCAAAGATAATATATGTAAATAAAGATGATGAGAATTGAATGGTATTCATAAAAAAAAATTGATATGAATTCTTTAAACACATGTTTAATGAGTTGGTGAAGATGAAACCATCAAAAATGTAGTGATACATGAATCAATAATAATCTTTTATATTGTGGATGTCCAAGGATAATATAATATCTAAAAAATGGATTTCATGAGATAATATTAAAATGGGATTATATAATAGTAATTCTACATTAAATTGCAAGTGGTCATTTAAATCAGTAATGAGGAATAAAATATAAACAAATGGAATAATCACTAACAAGAATAATCACTTCATTAAGACAAAAGATCATATGTTTAATAAGTAAAAATATTTTTATGAAAAAAAAATTAGAAAATATACATATATGTTATAGGTTCTATGTATAATTTTCATAATAACCCCACAATAAGAACCCTTACAAATCTCATAAATTGCATAATTAACATCTAGTATAATTTTATGGAGGCAAAAACCATTAGCCAATGAATTTGAGAGATATAATGGTCTTACCTAATTATAAAATAAATCCCAAGAACATAAAACCTATAAAAAAACATTTATGATTTCATTTCCTTTATCAAACTCAAATAATATACTTTTGAAACAGTACAGAATTTTTTTTAGATATTGATATATCCTTTTCATTTAAAAAATATATTTCAAAACAAAAATGCCAAGAATAATGTGACGGTGGGTTTTTACTTAAATAAAATATAGAATATTAATATTTAATCCAAACATCAAATAACATTTACAGTGGTGGTTAATCCCATTGATATCATATATGGTAAAATTTAACATTCTTTTGGGATTTCATTAGTGAAAGTCAAAATCTTTCTTATAAAATACCTAAAAATTATTCCATTGGGAAACCATTAAAAGAAATTACAAAGAGACATAAAATGTACTTGATAATTAATTTATTTCCATATAAATACATTCAATAAAATTATTTGTCTTATTTTTTGGATGGAAGAATATTTTTTATAAAATAAATCATTAACACCATTAAAATGATGTTTAAGGAAAACTATTCCTTTTAATGAGTATGGATTATGTTATATGATATTTAAATTACTAATTAACAAAATTAGGTTAATTATTTAATTAATTAATAACCATTTAAAATTATTTTATTCTTTTTATTTCACTAATATACACGTTTTACATAATTACATAATTGAATATGTTCACATCGACTATTTGGAATATGTTTGGTCCATAAGTCCAAAATAACATCGATTGGTTGACTTTAGTCATATAGATCCTCATTATATAATTTGAATATTTACAATCATGATCTTATTATAATTTTTATTTTTTAGTTATTCTTTAATAGAACAAGTATATAGGTTATTAAAAATAAATTACACTACAATCATGTAGACAGTGGGTCATTCAAACACATGTGTACCGTTTTAATTTTTCAATAAAATGAGGGAAAGAAATAAAGTATAAATTTATCTTTCTATAATTATGATTATATAAAAAATACAACATAATATTTCCTTATTCCACAAGTATAAACATAAATATGGGTCAGTTATGGATAATAAAACACATCATCTCGCAAGGTTGAAGTAAATGGTTAAACAAGAATAAATCATTATATTTTTCATTAGATTGCAAAGGAAGAATTAAAATATCTATTTACAATTATAGAATTAAATTTATATCATATATATCATATAATATTATTTATATCCATCATTATAACCATCCATAATAGGAATTGAAGGATAATGATTTACATCAGTTCACAAGGAGCCACTCTGTTGTACACTCGAACAAAGATTTCATTTCACATTAGATGAAGAATGAGATGAATTAAGGTAAAGACATAAAAAAATGTTGACAAATAAGTATCTTCAAGAAGATATATTATAATATCTAATTTCTTTGGATGACTTTAATGGGATAATGAAGAATAAATAATACTAAAATACTCATTTATAAGCTATATATTTTTTTTCAGAAAACATTCTTGATTTATCCCTTAATCCCTATAAGGTTGGTATTATAACCAAATTAAGACATCTAGAAAATGATGATACTTTTTATACTAGTATTTTTTAGGTTTTGGATGAACTAACTATATATTGCTTTGTGGAGTTGAGATGATATGGGGTGTCTATTTATAGTTGGGGGAGAGGACACAATTGGTATTTTTTAAAAGATTTAAATATTATTATGTTAATTCTATAGAAATGTGTCCTATAAAAAATTAAATTTTGATATTATTGTGATAAGGGTATATATAAATTCATGTAATATGATTTATATATGGTTTCATGTCACTTTAACCCTTTTCACATAGTGTAACCCATCAATAATCTATTTTTTTACATTAATTGTAGTACCAAAATTCATACAAATTTTTAATATTCAATGTTAAAAAAATTTATATTGAACATATTAAATAATTTTATTTTTTATTATCGAATATATTTAATTTATTTCATAAAATTAAATTCATTGACGATGTAGAATTTAATTTAAAAGTGAATTCACAAAATGAGTTGAAAAGCAGGTTTCTAGAAAAAAATGTCTTCTAGTGAATAACAAGTTCTTATATGAAAATAGATTATTAAATCTTATTTCAAAGACCATAATTTTATTATTAATAATATAAATGAACTAATATATCTTTTATAATATTAATATAAAAAGAAAACATTGTATATTCTTGAAGGTAAAAGATAATGTTAAATAAAAAACAATTAATTTCACTATTCATTTGAAAAATCAAACATCTCAGAATATTCACAAATAACAAACCTATGAAAATTTTTAAATGATAATTTATTTTATTAAATAATTTTAAAAAAATTTAAAATCTAAAATATTATTACACAAATTATATTATCCACAGAAAAATTTCAATAAAAGTTGTTGGGAAGAAATTATTTCTAAAGCATAAATTGATTTTATGTTAATTTTATTTATAAAAATATAATTAATCAAATTTAAAATAGTATAATTTGATATATAATAAACCTTTATAATATTGATCAATTTTAAATAGTTATAAAATAAATTTATTTAGATAAAAATGCATTTCAGCCATAAAAGTAATTTAATGATAATATTTATTTTACATTCATATGTTTTTTCATTTTTCTCAATAATTGATAATTAATACATGATTTATGAATAATATTATAATGAAAAATAATTATAAAAGTTTTTCATAAGATGGTTATTATTATTAATACTCTTGAAACTCATGATTAGTTAATAATGGTTATATTTATATAATATTATATCATGGTTTTTTTATGATTGATGTTGCGAATACCAAGAGTTTTCAAAAATATTATTTCCAGAAAATAAATTCCAAAATCAGGCGCTGTTAAATTCTAATGTAGTATAAAAATTACATCAAATTTTTTCTTATTCCTTATGTAATGGATTTGAAGCATTTTTTGAATTAATTTTATGGAGTAGAAGATATAACATATAATTTTGAAAGATAATCCTTTTTAATATTTATTAAAAAATATTGGAAACACAAATCATAAAAATGGATAATAAAACATCTGAATGAAAAGAGGATAAAGGAAATAATAATTTAACCTAAAAGAACAGATAATTAGTATCCAAATTATAGATATCAATCATTAGAAGTGAAAATATAGACATTGCAAAAAACATAACATCCCATGACTAATAAAGGGATAGATAACATGGTCTTGAAAAAGTTAATGGTCCTAAAAAAAACCAATAGAGAGTAAATAATAAAATGAATTTATGAAAAATTAATCTAAGAGGTTAAATTTTTTATTTCAAGATAATTGTACATTAATTTAAGGATTCATTTATTATCAAGTTAGAGAACATGAGAAAAAATAATTTATTTATTTATTTCCTCTACAAGAGAACAATTTCATCTTTACATTGTGAATATATCAATTTTATCTTTTATCTTATCTCTGATCCCATGATAAATATGCAAAATGAAATTTTTTTTGTCTAATGTAGTAAAATTAAGTTTTAATAGATCACAAGACCCCCAAAAGGTTAACATATTATTCTACAGGTCATTAGACATTAACTAAAATGATATTTAGTATAATGTAATATATTATTGGGTATGATTAACTACTAAATAATCATAAAATCAACTTCAATAACACCAAAATTTAAACATTAATACACCATAAATAACTAAAATAATAGCCAATAAAAATTATTTATAACCATGTTCATAATACTAAAATCAATCAGTCCTTCTCACAAATTCTTATGAGACTAATTTTTCATTTATTCCCTAACAAAATTTGTAACTAATAAATGAATATACCCAATAATATATTTATTAATCATATAATATCCAAAAAAAATTAATCTATTCCAAAAATAAATCAATCACTATAAATCCAAAATAATGTCAAATATAGTTAAAAAATATAATTTATCCAATATTCATCAAATAAAATTGCATCATACTAAATATTATTTCCATTTAAATTAATCATATAAGGATCCCATTATGGTGGAATTCATCAAAAATATCATTTATCATACTATACCAAAATTCTTATACATTTCCATTTTTATGTATATGATAAAACATATGCCACAAAAATTTAATAACACATTGATCCCAATTTACCAAAATTAAATCAACATAAAAGACATATTAACCCTAATGGTTAACCATTTCTTTGAATTTAGGTCAACAAAATTTAAAGACATTCTTCCTAAAATAACCTTTTGACTGAAACACAGGTCAAAAATAAGGATTACATAAAAACTAAAAAATTATTAAAAATAATTAAATGTATCACAATTTGATCCCATCATATTAAAAATCAAATGATTTTTAATTCCTTTAATTATATGGTGATAGTTAAAATTATCATTACAAGTAACTCTTGAATCCCTTTATATAGACACCTCTGTCTTTAAGTGTACATCATAATCTAAATAATAAATTCTAAAAATATTCCTTAATCCTTCCTTCTGTAAATCAAAAATATGAATTATTTTCTATGATATATAAATATAACAATCCATACCATTCATATCTCATTCATAGTTTCTTTTTATTTAGTTAATATGGAATTATACACTATTATTTCAAAATCTATACAGTCATTCAGATCTTCTTTTAATTATTTGATGACATGACATAGATTTTCATAACTCAAATACTCATCAAATATAAATTATTCAATTGATACCTTCGAAATAAATTTATTCCCCTTCTTGGTGTTAATTGAAGTCATCCATTTTTCATTGGCAGTTTATTATTATATACACTCCTTTATGCAATACAAAACTTCATCATGTTCCATTAACAAATTTCCATTGTTGATTCTATAAAAAACATTTCAGAAATGGATGTTGATTTTTTTAAGTCTAAAATCATTATCACATGAACATTCGTATAACAATATTTTTATCATATTTTGGGTGTTTGGAAACTCACTATATTTTGGGTTGTTACTCATAAATTGTGATAGTTGGTTAAGAATAACCTCATGTTTTTCTCTATATCTTCCTCTCTGTTTAGTTGATCATTCGAACAACTACTGTATATTGATTCACATCCATTATTAATTTTGTTCTTACCGATTCGTTTAACTTCCTAGAAATTTGTTAATGTGTGTATATCAAATAAAGTCACAACAAATAATCTAACGAGTAGGGTAAACACTATGTAATACTTTATATTTTCATCATAAATTATGGTAATTTTATTTCCCCA
Source organism: Viscum album (assembly GCA_963277665.1). Classification (NCBI taxonomy): domain Eukaryota; kingdom Viridiplantae; phylum Streptophyta; class Magnoliopsida; order Santalales; family Viscaceae; genus Viscum; species Viscum album. The sequence goes on from OY728132.1 coordinate 415,691,801, forward strand.
AAATATTAATAATTATTAATTATAAATATAATATTTTATTTAAATTATTGACCTCATAAAAATATACATTTTAACCTATATGAAAAAAAATTAAATGTTACTATATAAATTTACATTAAAACCAAATAATCAAAATTAAAATACATAGAATAGAGGGTTGGAGAGGTTTTCATTTTATTGGGTGGGGAATAATGTGAAGGAATACAAATATAAAATAATGGGTATAGTGGTGGGTAAATCCATTGATTTCAAAAAAATTAAAATAGAACATTCTTTTTTTTCATTTCTTTAATGAATGTTAGAAACTTTCATATAAATTACATAAAAAAATTTCCTTATAAAATAAAATAAAAGAATTTGAAAATAGATTTAAAATATCTTGTATAATATATTTATTTAAATATAAATAAATTCATTAAAAAATTAATTTTGGGAATGTGGAAATTGATGAATTTTTTTTAAATAAGTCATCAAAACAATTATAAATCATTTTAAAATTATTGATTCCCTTACCAAAAGATCTAATTATGAAGTTAATTATTTATAATCCTTAATGATAAACATATGTCAATTATTTATTTCATTAAAAATCATTTCATTTTTTATTATTACCATTATTAGAGTTATGTCGATGTCATTCTTAAATAATTAATTTATTATGTTTACTTTGGACATTTTGGGGATGTTTAGTTCATACATTCCAAATGAATTTCGTAGGTTGACATTGATTAAATATATCATCATTATAAAATTGAAATAATATTATTTATTATATAATTTTAATTTTTAATCATTAATTATACCCTTAAAACCAATATTGTAATGTGGTTAAGAAAAATAAATTATATTACAATCATGGAGACAATATGTCATATACACAAATGAGTAATGTTTCCATACTTCAACAAACATGAGTGAAATACAGGAGGTTTAGTTTTATCATTATATAATTATTTTTATACCAAATATATTATATTATTAAATTTAATAAACTCATATAAATATTCTGATATTTCGGTGATGGAATTTAAATTACATCATCTTATGAGGCGGTATAGCACACTCCCACTTGAGAAATGAATCTAATTTCTATTTGGTAGTAAATATAGGTATAGAATATTTAATTATCTTTATAGAGTAAAATTAATATAATTTATTATATATTATATTATTTATCTCTCTCTTTATGACCATCTATGTGATTTGGGGATGGATGTCAAATTATATCAGTTCGTGAGGTAGTAGTTTGTTGAACACATGAATGGTTGTTTAATATCCTAGTATATGTGGAAAGATATAGGTAATTATTAATATATAATCCTAATAGAATATCTGTATATTGTATATACTTAATATATTATTTCATTATTCATAGAATATTTTCTAATTCGGTTGAAGAATAGATAATACTAAAACATTCGAAAAAATATATACAACTTCTTCAGAAAACAACAATTTCCTAAATTCTTAATCCCTCTTTATACGGTATTTACCCAAATAAGTCCTATAAGTCATGTTTAAGGATAATATAAATATATATTGTTTGAAAATGGAAAAAAATAATCATCTCCAAAATTGTGGATATGTGGGGAGTTAGGGGTGTACTGTTATTACTGAGGGATATAATCCACTTGGTTTATTTGAAAATATTTAAATATAACTATGTCATTTTAATGAAAGTGTCCCATAAATTATAGTATTTGAATACTATGATGATAATTTACCAAAAAAATATTCCTATAATAGGATATATACATATTTTTTAGTCATTTTAATCCCTATAACAATAGTTTAACCCTAGTTAAAAATGTTTTAACCTCTATAGTGGAAACAAATTTTAATAAATTTTAGAAATAATTATGAAAAAATTAAATTTTCCATAATAAAAACATTTAAATAAGATGATTTAAAATATTGAATCCTTTTTTTTAATTCAATTCACATATTTAATGTAATTTAATTTCATGATAAACCCGCAAGATGTGATGAAAAACAGTTTTCCATAAAAAATGGTTTCATATATATTGAATGAATTTATAGAAAAATCAAATAGTAAATTGATTAAAATTAACAAAATTGAATTATTAATAATATAAATTAACTACAATTAATTTTAAACAATTTAAAAACATGATTTATATTTTTAAATTCATGAATCCAAATGATTGTTTTAAAAAAATATATATTTTCACTATTTTCTCAAAAATTCCAATATTTTAGTAAATTATTAATAATTCAATCGAATATAATTATAATAATATTATTTATAAAAGTAATAACATTTATATAAAATATAATTTATCTTATTTTTATAAATTAAATATAATATGAATACACAAAATGAAATAAATAACATTTTTGAAGAAAATATAATTTTGAAGCATAAAATGAGTGTATTTTCATTTCACTATTCATAATAAAATTAAATAAATATAAATATTTATACATTAGAAATACATCATTAGAAAAATTTATTTATAGTGTTACATTTTATCTATTAAGATAAAAATAGATTTCACACATAAAAATTGTTTTTTGAAAGGCGATTATGTTATCTTAAAAATATTTTATCTTCATTTACGAATAATTCATAATTAATTCATGATTTTGTTATTCATTTTATTAAGGAAAAAATTTATACATATATATAAAAATATGTTTATTCATATTCATAACCTCCAAAAAATAACAATGTAATAATTTTTATATTTATGTTATATTATATGGAAACTATTTTAAGCATCATGTTTCAAATACCAGAAACTATCAAAACTGTTTTTTAAAGGAAAAAATTATTAAATATTTGGGTGGTACTTAATTTAATAAAAAGGAAAAATTAATTCATAGAGCTTGATAAAATGGATGATGAATTCATTAGTTCATAGGGTGAAAATTTTATAAGACTTGGATAGTGTACTCTTTGCTTAATCATCATCCCAAAAGAAAAATTGATTTGTTAATTTGTTGAATAAAACCAATCCTTTTAAATGAATTAATTGTAAGAGACTTTATTATCTGTGAAGAATTAATATGATTTTATCTCATGTGACAAATAAAAAATGGATATTCTCATCAATTATAATCCATAATATTATCAATGTAATTTCCATTCTTACGACCGAAAACACATATATCAAATTGAGAACCCAATAAAAGTATTATACTTAGAAAGCTTAGCCAGAGACAATGTCCCTGACCATTTATTAAAACAAAAGGGAAGAGCACCAAGAAAGCAACACAATGATAGAAAATAAACTACATATCATAGAAATCATTCTCGACCCCATAACCACGATCCATTTCTTCATCCGCAGAAGCCGAATACCACTCTAAGATTTCATATTGTGCTAGAGTCTTGACATACTCCTTTTTGATATTTATCTTTTCTAAATATAGGAAGTATTTATAACACTACATGCCTTTTGATTTTCTTATAGAGGACCTAGTAGTCATCAGTTTCGACATAGAAGAGTAATCTTTCCTATGCTCTCTCAATGGCGGAGCAGTCACATTTTTCTCATTCCCCGACAAAATCTTCTTCCCATCCTGAACAAACTCACTATGAGAGATTCGGGTCCAGCCACTAGCATTCTCTTTATCACTATCAGATAGGACTTCCCATTTTCTAGATATATGCACCTCCTGGTAACCATAATTTATAACTTTTTCTTGCTCAAAGTGACTGTTAGTATCAATTTTTTCTAAAAATTTCATTATTTATCCACATTGATAATTACTTGGATTAACAAAAGACTCCATATCCACTGCATCCTCCACTTATCCTCCATTGTTGGTGACTACAATATGCTAGAAAACACCTTCAAACACCTGGGGACCTTCCAACAATAGCGGCAACTCCTCAGACTCTATACTCTCAAATAGATTGTAGAGAATAACTCTATTGGGGCTATGAGTACCCATATTCAGATCCTTAGAGCCCAATTCTGGTTTGGAAAATGACTCGTCAAGGAGAAAAAACACCTGGAGATGGCATTCCCCCTCCACTACATATTGGTACTCAACTCCAAGGTAACAATTCAGCCAATCATAAACCTGCAGCGCTGTTGGGTTCAAAGGCACCTCCATTGCCTTCATAATACAAGAAAGACTCAGCATAGAAGAAATAAGAACTTTCCTCATCTCCCTCTCCACCCTCCCATCAAAATTATCCTTATCTAACTCCACGGTTGTACAAGAAGACTCCAACTAGGCTCCATGTATAGAAGAATTTCCAGCATTGGAACACACTTGAGGATCCATATAAGAACTCAAACCCCCATTCACGTTCCAAGACTCTAACAAAGACACCCCAAGACCACACTTCACCACTACCTGAGCCTTCCAATGTTTAAAACCAATATCACGCCCATTGCTACACTCTGTCTCCACCACCCGCGAGATAACACCCACCATTCCACTGCGGAAAACTACCCCCAAGTGCCAAAATAGTCTGCACACTATACAGAACTGCATCCACATTTCAAATACTACCTCGTACATCTATCATAACTCCTTCCCATCAGTAATCCAGACACATCACACTTGCATCTTTGCAGCGTCGACCTCATCATAGACCTGAGGGCTAATCGGGTGTGACACAAACTCAGTTTTTTGATCCAAGAATAAATACCTCCCAATCATATTACCAATGAAACATAGAATATCATGATTTTGAAAAAACAAATGTAGAAGACAGGGGAGACTTACCAGTATTGAAATCAATGAAGGATCCCACAACATATTAAATTCAAAGCTCTATCAGAATAAATAAAAAGAAGATCCACCACACCTCTGAGGACCCCTGGACCAAGAGAAAACCATATCTTCTTCCATTCCAAAACTAACCATTATGTGTCTTCATTGAAGAAACCTGATGACTTCTTGCTCATGAGGCTTCAAAGATTCAGCTACAAACTAGGTAAATGCTTCCCCCGAAGTTCTATGAGGACAAAATCGAGCCACCAAGGTATATTTTCACAAAATTTAAGCACAATTAAGCTCCGCTGGAAGCAAAGATAACTGCAGCGCCACCCGGATGATATTTGGGGAATTTGGTAAAATAGAGATCCTAGAGAAGGGTATAGAAAAATCAGATAACGAGTCATCCTTCCTAGACAATGACGAACATGAGACTCCCCGCTCCGATCGAGAGGGGGGAGCAAGAGCTGTCGGCATTAATCTAGGGCATCACTATGATGACGAGCCCGATGTTGAGATGAGCCATTTTGATTCCAATAAAACTACTATACATTATTCAAAAAATAAATGAATACTAATTTAAATATTACATTTGGATAATATTTAATTAAAAATATTTTTATCTTCTCGATCCACTAGACAAATTTCACTCATAAATAAAACTATTGAAATAAAATAAATAGTTATTTTTGGAAATGTAATTATATATATATACTTTAGGGAAATTAAAATTCAATGATGAATTAATGAAAAAAATAGTATTTATAAATTTTAAGGAACATAAACATTATATTAATAACATAACTATTGGAATAGTAACTTAACTATTGGAATAGTAACCTAACCCTTAGTAATTGTAATATAGATTTTATAATAGAAACCTCAAATATGAAAGTAAAAATATTTTTTTATCTTATAAATGTAAATTAGATGTATTTATATCATGGTATAAATATATAAATGTTTTAATGATGAAAATTTACCTTTTCATATTTTTTAAAACATAAATGTGTATTTCTTGTTTTATAATAATTAAAAAAAATTAAAGGAAAAATAATACTTATAAATTAAAAATATATTATAATTTAATGAGGCCTTAATGAATTTTTCAAAGTGTCTAAAAATTGATTGTATTATTGAAATGGTTATTTTTTCAATAAAATATAATTATATTTATAAAATAAAATTATTATATATAGAAAATTATTTTCATAAAATGGATTTCATTATTTAAATCTACATATTTGAGTATTTTTTATGTGAATTTATGGTATTTTTCTAAAATAATTGAATTTTTGGTGAATAATGAAATACAATAATTTACATTATTTAATTTAATATGATAAATACATGAATTTTTTAGTCATGTGTGATGTAATAAGCTATTAGATTGAACTATCCTGAACTATTTTCTATATAAATCATTTGAATCAATAATATTGATACTCTTGATCCAAAATAATAAACTAATGAATAAAAAAATTAAAAAATGCTCTTCTCTTCCCCTAATAAATATCACACATCACCACCCCTCCTCCTCACATTATGTAAGACTTTTATAATATCAATAATATACCCATTTTGATTTTTGTAACTCTTCCCCAAATCCAAGAGATATTGGTGTAACAACTCGAGATTTTATGAGAAATATTATTTTTAATTACTTTGATGTCTTGTGTTGTACACTACACCCTGATTAGCTTGTACTATACGCAACACCGTATTAGCATGCGGTATATGCAACAATATTCTTGGCTAGTGTTACACACTATTTAAAGTTCATTTTGTGGGAATTATTCTACGCAACATTAAGTATAGATTTTGTTTAATGTATAAATGAAATATGTTTTGATTATGAAATACGCAATAAAAAATGGAGATTTCACTACATGCAGCCCTAACTTGGCTTGCATTACAGGCAATCAAGACCTTCTTTGATAGCGTCTGTAGTATGCAATACCAAGTTTCACTAAACGAGATATTATTATAATATTTTTATGAACTAGCCGTTATGAATAGTAATACCCACTTTTTAAAATTTTATCTTTCAAAATGTACTTCAACATTGGATTCGGAATATTGAAATTAGCTTAGGGTGAAAATTTGGTATTTTTCTGAAAACTTTTAATTTTTGATGAATAGGAAAAACACTAGGTTACTATTTAAAAACCGACTTTTTATTTAAATATTTATTTATTTTATTTACCTTTATTTTAGGAAAAAATTGATACATAATATGAATATATGTTCAATGTAATTCATTGGAGTCATTTTATAATAATTTTAGATATATAAAAAGTTTATTGAACTTTTCACCATCTTTTACCCACCTCCTAGGATAATTTGCAAATTTACATAAAACTTAATTTTACTGCTCCTGTGAATGGAATATCAAAAATCCGAGAGACACAGTTGATGTTAGTATGTAAAATGTGTTTCAATGAGTTAAAAATAATTTTTGGTGAATAGTATCTTTTTACTTTTATTTACCACTGTTTAAAATAAATAGGGTAATTAAGGTTAAAAATGATATTATTATTACCCTAACACATGTTCTAATTCTATTGTATAAGTTAAATTTGACCAAAAACAACCTTATGCATAAAATATGACCATTTAGGCCCACTTGGATTAGATTAGGACATTTATTATTAATTTATTTAATGAAGGGATAAAATAGTTAAAATCAAAGTTTAATAACTAAATCATTTTTAATATAAGGTTCTACATAAGATAAATTAGACTATAAATATTCATTATAAAGATAAAATATTTCGTACGTAATGTTATTTTATTTGTAATTTTCAGAAATTAATTAATTTAATTTATTTATGACACAATGATGATGCAGTAATTATCTTATTAATGAAATATTGACATAATTGATGTTATAAAAACCCAAATAAATGTAATTTTCGACTTTTTATGAATTAAACTGATTTTATAGGTTAATATGACATGTTAGTATTGATTATGTTAACTTTTTTCGAACAAATAATTCTGTTATTATATTCACAAAAATTAATTACCAAATAGTGTCAAAATTGACATAAAATAGGTTTTAAAACAAATATTATATTATTAATTGTTATTTTATTCCTAAAAATCTACAGTTTGGCCAAATGACATTGATAAGGTTATATATATTAATAATAAACAACATGGAATTTGTTTACCTTGTTATAGTATGCTTATTAACCTTATAGTTTGTGAAAACAAGAAGACACAGTAAAAGAAAAATTATTTAACTTCAAGTTATATCTAATTGATAAGATTAAAATAGAACCCTAAACTTGTCTAAATACTATTGGATGAGAGGATTTAGTCCCATCCCCGCCTTGGTTTCTAAATAACTCAATTTGGAGCTATTAAAAACCGAATATGACTTTATAATAAAATAATAATTTTAGTTATTCCAAAGGTGCCCCTCTCCTCCATTATAAAAGGACACCTCCTCCATCTCTTCCTCACACCACATTTAGCCTTCATTCTCGGCCAACCAATGCCAATTTCTCTTCTCCACTTCACTAGAAACATCATAGAGGTTCGGTTCTACTTCGAAGACCAATCTTAGTGCCCTAAGAGAAGGTTTCAAAAAGGCGTGTCGAAAGAAGAGGTAATATCTGTTACCGATTCTTTCAACTATATTTCTTCTTATACATCTTCTTCATCAGTTGTTTAATTATGAAGTAATAACATCCGTATAACTCATATAATAATATTTTATTATAATTATGAAACAACCCTATTTCACCATCTATCCATCCTACGAAAAATGAAATCACCGCGTGTGTGTACGCACAGAATACCGTCTCCACGTCGTGGTGTAATCTATTTTCGACCACCACGTTACATGGATGGGTATAATGGTGTAAATAAATAACTATATATGATTATTTCAAAGTGAAATTGATTCTGAAATATTATGCATACACTTCAATGAAATTCCACGATCATGTAAATGATATTATCGCTCGTGCATACGTACGGACTACCATCTCCATGATGCGATGAGATTCATTCTCCATGTTATCCATACATGAATGATAATAAAGTTTATATAATTAATAATAATGAAATATATGAAATAATAATGGTACTGGATTTATATATATATATATGTATGTCATCTATTTAGTTTCATTCAATTCAATATGGAAACAAAAACAACGTTCATGCTTACGTAAATCCTACCATCTCCATTAACGGTGTATTTCATTCCTTTTATCGATCTATAACATATATGTATATGATGAATATAAATCATGTTTTACATTCTGTAATTATTTAAATCATGATATATTTAACAATATCATGAACGAAAAGTCAAAACACATATGATAAATGAAATGATTTTACTAAAAACACTACTTTAACATGGAATTTACAAAAAACGGGTAATATAAAGTCATAAGTGAAACATATATGATATCATAACAATGAATATGATTATGTAATAAGTCAATGACATTATTTAAATCATTATACACGAGGTTCGGATCCATATGAAGCATATTGGACCTAAGGTAAGGGATAATTGTGCAAATCTTATTTTTATCCAAGATTGCTTATTCGTATGTATTTACTGGGGTTATTTCTATCATCCATGTCCATGTTTTAAAAAAGTGTTTTCATGTATTTTAAATTCCTTTTTACCCATTTTTGACTTTTACTACATGGCATGTATGGAATCTTTCTCTTGTTTATGTTATGAGGTACTTTTTTTGAATTTTCCTGCAAAAGTACGAGAAGAATGTTTTTTAACTTATACGGCACGAACGGATTTTTATGGTTATATAAAGCCTTATTTTCATGAAGCTTCATCCAAAAGATTTCATGACTATTTTCAACAAAATATTTTTCTTTTAAATTTGCATGATGTTTTGTGAAAATAAATTGATTTTGCAGAAAAAATGATATTTTCCTCAAGAATTCATTTCAACTGTTTTATCAAAACCATTTTCCATCAAAGATGACATTATTTCATATTTGTATGTTTCAAGTATAAAGTCTCTATGATTTACATGGATTCACTATTCTTATTATGAAATGATATCCATTTCTTTTATATGGATTATGTGATGATGGGATGATGTTTATGAAACCCATTTTATTCGTTGGGTTATTATGAATGATGTATGTTTATTTTGTGGCACAAGTATGAATGATTCCATTATGAGATGGGTGGGACCTATAACTCCCTCCAATGCGTTGGGTAAATATTTATATCTCATGAGATAGACATGGATGAAATGGTAAGTTAATCTGGTTCAGTGTTACAGGACTGAAACGAGGATTGAACCCGATTCAGAAAGGGACTTTGTCCACTAAGATGGTCTTGGAAGCAATGCCTTGGCTACTATGGAAATCATGACATGTGCTGAATGGTTTCCACAATTACATGTTTTATTCCCATTATATTTTATCATGGTTGATGTTCTATTATGATATATTCCTTACGTACATCCACGATTTATGTCTTTTCTCAAGATTTTGATGTTTAAATTTCATGTTCATGTTTTTGCTTTCAAATGTTTATGGATTGTTTTATGTTCTCTATGTTTTCCCTTCCTGAGCATTTGAGCTCACAAATTATATGTTTTCTCTTCCCCACGATTTAAAGAAAGGTTTTAGGTAAGGAAACAAAAAGGGTAAGATCGTTATGGAAGTTTTTGAAGATATTTCACCACGATTAGAAGATAATATTCTGAGTTTCCAAAGACACTAAACTAATACAGTCCATGTGTGTCTGTTTCTGTAATGTATTAAGTATTCTGCAAAAGTAAAGTAATGTACATGTTCGTCAAGCTTCGTGTCGTTACATTTGGTATGAGAGGAAAGGTTTAGTCATCCTTTTGAAACATGTATGCAAAAAACTTTAGTGAAATCCCTAGATATATTTCTAAGGTATGTCTAGGGATGTCCCTATGGTTAAGTATACGTATAGGTTAGAGTACTAGAAATTATGTTTCCAATCATGAATAACCTAGGGTGAACCTAAGGTGTCATGGATTAAATAATTGTTTTGATAATTAAACATCCCATAAGTTACTTTTTATGATTATGTGGTTCCTCATTATTTTAACGTTTCTTACACTATGGTTTCTGGTCAGAGTCAATGGACGGAACGAGAAGGAATTCGATTAACATTGATTACAATGGACAAATTGGTGACAATGATCAACAAAATTATGTAACACCTGGATAGAAAGATATCGTGATTATGTCGAATCATTCATCCCGATATATGATTAACAGGTAAACTTTAGTTGCATTCCTATGTCATAAAATAAGAGGAAGATGGAGTTTTATGCATGTCCGCATGGTGAAGAGCATAGACAAAGGAATATTGAGATTTCTAAAGAAGGGATGAATAACCTTGAGGAATAACTCAAATGGAGGGGAAGATGTTATATATGTGGAGAAAAGGGTCATAGAGTGACATACTGTTATGGAGTCCAATGTCTTATATGCGGAGAACATGGGCACTACCCAACTCAATGCCCTGACTTAAAGATGTTACTTCTAAATCAAGGAAGGACATATTCCATGAAAATCATTAAAGAGGATAGATTGAAGTGGTTTGAATTGATATTCAAGAATAATTTTGTTGAGGTGCTTTTATGGTATATTGGAATATCTATGTATTGGTCCATTTTGGTTTTCTATAAGAATATGGCATCGGTAACCATGAAAAGTGATTGAAATATTTTTGGAAAGTAGATGATATGCACATAATGAAGGGATAAGAAGATAATGAGTTGTTTGATTGTATTCATGAGCTCATGACTAATATAAGGACAAAGTTATATCATGGTTTGAGTATATAGAAATTTTGGGATTTTGGTATGTGGAAAGATTTACCTTTTGAAAGAATTCTTGTTTTCACTATGGTTCTATGGTAATTTCTGTATCAAGAGAAAACATGATTAAGGAATTTACATGTTTGGAATGTGACCAATAAGATTTATCGTATGTTAAAATGATGTCATTCATGTTCTTGTTATGTGACCATTCCAGTAATCATTTTATGTACACTATGAGATTGGACAGATGTATTTTGGATAAGTCTAAATATTGGAAAGGGTTATGTCAGAAATCACATAGTATTGTTTAAGGCTAGGACATTTTATTCGATATTATTACAGGAATGCTATTATAATTTAGTTTTAGAAAAAGGGAAAAACTACAAGATGGGCGAAAACTCGTCACGTCGGACAAGGCTGTGGGAATCGAACTGACAACCGAAGTGCGACTGGCCTTTATCACATACCACTGGCCTACAGGATTTCCCTGGTTAGTAGAAACACGATTTATTTTATTAAGAGGTATGATAGATGATGTATAAGTCCATGTTTGGAATCATATCTGATTAACATCACCATACATGGACTTATGTATTCGATAACTTTTTCTAACCTTTTCTTTGAGATAGATGGAATAACCCATCATTCTATAACATGATCTATTATCACTTCATGAATAAAAAATTAAAATTCATTTCTTTAAGAGATGAAGTGGAAATTGTTCAAAACACGAACAACGGTGAGATTGTACCAAAATCTAGCAAGTATTTATTTTAATTCAAAATTTTCAACTTTAGGGAAATGATATTGAAAACCAAAAATGTTTTCATAGTGCTCTTATACCAGACGAATTAGATGGTACCTTAGATCATCGTAAATCTATGGCTTTGTGATTGTTGGCAATTTCATAGCCATGTTCTCTACCACTCTCCATCAGAACCTGATGGTAAGATTTCTCTTCCATATCCATATTTTCACATATGTTCTCCTATGTGGAAACCCAATGATGAGTTAATCGGGGTAACTGTTACATTTCTAACATTCCTTTTTAAAATGATGTTTTAGTATTCTTTTTTTATAATGTGGGTTTCTATGAAATAAACTATCAAGTAGTAAACCATTTTCAACCCTGATGAATTTTGAGGACGAAATTCATTTTAAGGGGGGTAGAATGTAACAACCTGAGATTTTAAGAGAAATATTATTTTTTAATTTCATTGATATCTTGTGTCGTACGCTACACAAAGATTAGCTTGTACTATATGCAACACTGTATTAGCTTTCAGTATACGCAACACTATTCTTTTCTAGCGTTACACACTATTTAAAGTTCGTTTTGTGGAAATTATTCTACGCAAAATTATGTATAGATTTTGTTTAATGTATAAATGAAATATGTTTTGATTATGTTATACGCAACACCAAACAGAGATTTCACTACATGCAGCCCTGACATGGATTGCATTACACGCAATCAAGACCTTCTTTGATAGCGTGTGTAGTACGCAATACCATGTTTCACTAAAAGTGATATTATTATAATATTATTATTAACTAGCCATTATGAATAGTAATACCCACTTGATGAAATTTTATCATTCAAAATGGACTTCATTTTTGGATTTGGAATATTGAAATTAGCTTAGGGTGAAATTTTGGTATTTTTCTGAAAACATTCAATTTTTGATGAATAGTGTAAACACTGGGTTACTATTTAAAAACTGACTTTTTATTTAAATAATTATTTACTTTATTTAACATTATTTTAGGTAAAAATTGATACATAATACGAATATATGTTCAATGTAATTCATTGGAGTCATTTTATAATAATTTTAGATATATAATAAATTTATTGAACTTTTCACCGTCTTTTACCCACCTCCTAGGAAAATTTGAAAATTTATATAAAACATAATTTTACCGCTTCTGTGAATGAAATTTCAAAAATCCGAGAGAAACAGTTGATGTTAGTAAGTAAAATGTGGTTCAATGAGATAAAAATAATTTTTGGTGAATAGTAACTTTTTACTTTTATTTACCACGGTTAAAAGTAAATAGTGTAATTAAGGTTAAAAATGATATTATTATTTCCCTAACACATGTCCTAATTCTATTGGATAAGTTTAATTCGAGAAAAAACAACCATATCCCTAAAATATGACCATTTAGGCTCACTTGGATTAGATTAGGACATTTATTATTAATTTATTTAAAGAAAGGTTAAAATAGTTAAAATCAATGTTTTATAACTAAATCATTTTTAATATAAGGTCATACATAAGATAAATTCGACTATAAATATTCATTAGAAAGATAAATATATTTTATACATAATGGTATTTTATTTGTAATTTTTAGACATTGAATATTTTAATTTATTTATGACACAATGATGATGCAGTAATTATCTTATTAATGAAATATTGACATAATTGATGTTATAAATACCCAAATAAATGTAATTTGGAACATTTTATGAATTCCAATAATTTTATAGGTTAATATGAAATGTTTTTATTCATTATGTTAACTTTGTTAGAACTAATAATTCTGTTATGATTTTCACAAAAATCAATTACCAAATAGTTTCAAAATTGACATAAAATTGTTTTTAAAACAAATATTATATCAATAATTGTTATTTTATTCCTAAAAATCTACGGTTCAGAAAAATGACTTATATAAGGTAATATATATTAATAATAAACAACTGTGGGTTCGTTTGGCTTGTTATAGTATGTTTATTAACCTTACAGTTTAAGAAAACAAGAAGACACCGTAAAAGTAAAATTATTTAACTTAAAGTAAAATCTAAATGATAAGATTAAAACAGAACCCTAAACTTGTCTAAATTCTATTGGGCCCATCCCAACCTTAGATTTTAAATAACTCAATTTTGAGATTTTAAAAACCGAATATCACTTTATAAGAAAATAATATTTTTAGTTATTCCAAAGGTGCCCATCTCCTCCGTTATAAAAGGACACCTCCTCCCTCTCTTCCTGAAACCACTATTAGCCTTCAAGATAGGCCAACCTCTTCCCATTTCTCCTCTCCACTTCCCTATAAACATCATATAGGTTCTGGTCTTCTTCAAAGACCAATCTTAGTTCCCTAAAAGAATGTTTTAAAAAGGTGTGTCGAAAGTAGAGGTAATATCTGTTACCGATTCTTTCAACTTTATTTCTTCTTATACTTCTTCTTCTTTAGTTTTTTCATTATGAAGTAATAATATCAGTATCACTCATATACTGATATGTTATTATAAGTATGAAACAACCCTATTTCACCATATATATATCCTACGGAAAATGAAATCATCGCGCGTGCGTACGTACGGAATACCGTCTTCACACCGTGGTGGAATCTGTTTTCGACTACCACGTTACATGGATGGGTATAATGGTGTAAATAAATAACTATATATGATTATTTCAAAGTGATATTGATTCTGATATATTATACATACACTTAAATGCAATTCCACAATCATGTAAATGATATCATCGCTCGTGCGTATGTACGGACTACCGTCTCCACGACGTGATGAGATTCATTCTCCATGTTAACCATACATGAATGATCATAAAGTTTATATAATGAATAACAATTAAATATATGAAATAATAATTCTACTAGATTTATGTATATATATATATGCATGTCATCTATTTAGTTTCATTCAATTCAATAAAGAAACGAAAATAGCATTCCTACGTAAGTACGACCTACCGTCTTCATGAACGGTGTATTTCATTACTTTTATCGATCTATAATATATATGTATATGATGAATATAAATCATGTTTTACATTCTGAAATTATTTAAATCAGGATATAAGTAATAATATCACGAATGACAAGTCAAAACACATATGATAAATGAAATGATTTTACTCAAAATGCTACTTTAACAAGGAATTTACAAAAAACGGGTAATATAAAGTCATAAGTGAAACATATATGATATCATAACAATTAATATAATTATTTAACAAGTCAATGACATTATTTAAATCATTATATATGAGGTTCGGATCCATACGAAGCATATCAGACCTTAGGTAAGGGATAATTGTGCAAATCTTATTTTTATCCGATATTGCTTATTCGTAAGTATTTACTAGGGTTATTTCTATCATCCATGTCCATGATTTATAAAAGTGTTTTCATGTATTTTTAAAGTCATTTTTACCCATTTTTGACTTTTACTACATGGTATGTAAGGAATATTTCTCATGTTTACATTATGAGGTGTTTTTTTGACTTTTCCGGCAAAAGTACGTGAATAATGTTTTTTTAACTTATACGGCACGAACAGATTTTTACAGTTTTATAAAGCCTTATTTTCATGAAGCTTCCTCCAAAATATTTCATGACTATTATCAACAAAATATTTTTATTTTAAAATTTCATGATGTTTTGTGAAAATAAATAGATTTTGTAGAAGAAAGGATATTTTCCTCATGAAATCCTTGCAACTATTTTATAAAAACCATTTTCCATCCAAGATGACATTATTTCATATGTGTATATTTCATGTATAAAGTCTCTATGATTTACATGGATTCAATTTTATTATTATGAAATGATATCCATTTCTTTTATATGGATTATGTGATGATGGGATGATGTTTATGAAACCCATTTTATTCGTTGGGTTATTATGAATGATGTATGTTTATTTTGTGGCACAAGTAAGAATGATTTCATTATGAGATGGGTGGGACCTATATCTCCCTCCAATTCATTGGGTAAATATTTATATCTCATGAGATAGACATGGCTGGAATGGTAAGTTAATCTGGTTCAGTGTTACAGGACCGAAACGAGGAGTGAACTCGATTCAGAAAGGGACTTTGTCCACTAAGATGGTCATGGCAGCAATGCCTTGGCTACTATGGAAATAATGACATGTGCTGAATGGTTGCCACAATTACATGTTTTATTCCCACTATATTTTATCATGGTTGATGTTCCATTATGATATATTCCTTACGTACTTCCACGATTTATGTCTTTGCTCAATGATTTGGATGTTTAAATTTAATGTTCAAGATTTTTCATTCAAATGTTTATGGATTGTTTTATGTTCTCTATGTTTGACCTTACTGAGAATTTGAGATCACCCTTTATATTTTTTTATCTTCCCCTGGATTTAAAGAAATGTTTTAGGTAAGGAAACAAAAAGTGAAGATCTTTATGGGAGTTGTTGAAGATCTTTCACCATGATTAGAAGATAATATTCCGAGATTCCAAAGACAGTAATCTAATACGGTCCTTGTGTGTCTGTTTTTGTTATGTATGAATTATTCCATAAAAGTAATGTAATGTCCATGTACATCAAGCTTCGGCTCACTACAATTGGTATCAGAGGAAAGGTTTAGTCAACCTTTGGAAACTAGGATGCGAAAAACTTTAGTGAAATCCCTAGAGATATTTCTAAGGTATGTCTAGGGATGTCCCTATGGTTAAGTATACGTATATGTTAGAGTCCTAGAAATTATGATGACAATCATGAATAACCTAGTGTGAACCTATGGTGTCATGGATTAAATAATTTTCTAGATAATTTAGACATCCCATAAGTGACTTTTTATGATTATGTGGTTCCTCATTATTTTAACATTTCTTACACTATGGTTTCTGGTCTTAGTCAATGGAGGGAACGAGAAGCAATTCGATTAACATTAATCACAATGGAAAAATTGGTCACTATAATCAACAAAATTATGTAACTCCAGGAGATAAAGATATCGTCATTTTGTCGAATCATTCATCTTGATATATGATTAAAAAGGTAAACTTTAGTTGCATTCCTAAGTCATCAAATAAGAGGAAGATGGAATTTTATGCATGTTCGCATGGTGAGTAGCATAGACAAAAAAATATTGAGATTTCTAAAGAAGGGATGAAGAACCTTGAGGAATACCTCCAATGGAGGGGAAGATGTTATCTATGTGGAGAAAAGGGTCATAGAGTGACAGACTGTTATGGAGTCTGATGTCTTATCTCCGGAGAACATGGGCATTACCCAACTCAATGCCCTGACCTAAGAAGTTACTTCCAAATCAAGGAAGGACTTATTCCCTGACAATCATTGAAGATGATGTATTGAATTGTTTTTTATTGATATTCAAGAATAATTTTGTTGTGGTACTTTTATGGTATATTAGAATATCTATGTATTTTTCCATTTTGGTTTTCCATAAGAATATGGCATCGGTAACCATGAAAAGTGATTGAAATATTTTTGGAAAGTAGATGTTATTCCCATAATGAAAGGATAATAAGATAATGAGATGTTTGATTGTATTCATGATCTCATGACTAATATAAGGACAAAGTGATATCATGGTTTGAGTATATAGAAATTTTTGGATTTTGGTATGTGGAAAGAGTTACCTTTTGACAGCATTCATGTTTTCACAAAGGTTTTATGGTAATTTATGTTTCAAGAGAACACATGATTATGGAATTTAGATGATTGGAATGTGACCAACAAGATATATCATATGATAAAATGAAGTTATTCACGTTCTTGTTATGTGACCTTTCCAATAATCATTTTATGTACACTATGATATTGGACAAATGTATTTAGGATAAGTCTAAAGATTGGAAAGGGTTATGTCATACATCAGATAGTATTGTTTAATGTTGGGACTTTTTTCGATATTATTGTAGGAATGTGATTATAATGTAGTTTTAGAAAAAGGGACAACCTGCAAGACGGGCGAAAACCCGTCGTGTCGAACAAGTCCCTGGGAATCGAACCCACAACCGAAGTGCGTATGGCCTTTATCTCATACCACTGGCCTACGAGAAGTCCCTGTTTAGTAGAAAGTAGTTTTATTTTATTAAGCGGTATGATAGATGAATTATAAGTCCATGTTTGGAATCATATTTGATTAACCTCTCCATACATGGACTAATGTAGTCGATAACATTTTCCTTCCTTTTCTATGAGATAGATGGAATGACCCATCATTCTATCACATGATCTGGTATGACATCACATATAACAAATTCAACTTCATTTCTTTAAGAGATGAAGTGGAAATTATTCAAATCATGAACAATAGTGAGATTGTACCAAAATCAATCAAGTATTTATTCTGATTCAAAATTTTCAACATTAGGGAAATGATATTGAAAACCAAAAATGTTGTCCTAGTGCTCTTATATCTGAAGAATTAGATGGTACCTTAGATCATCGCAAATCTATGGCTTTCTGATTGTGGGCTATTTCATAGCCATGTTCTCTACCAATCTCCATCCGAACATGATGGTGAGATTTCTCTTCCATATCCATATTTTCACCTATGTTCTCCTATGTGGAAACCCAGTGATGAGTTAATCTGGGTAACCGTTACATTTCTAACTTTCATTTTTAAAATAAGGTTTTAGTATTCTTTTTTTACGATGTGGGTTTCTATGAAAGAAACTTTCAAGTAGTAAACCATTTACAACCCTGATGAATTTTGAGGGCGAAATTCATTTTAAGGGGGTTAGAATGTACCGACCCGAGATTTTAGGAGAAATATTATTTATAATTTATTTGATGTCTTGTGTTGTACACTACACCAAGATTAGCTTGTACTATACACCACACCGTATTAGCTTGCAGTATATGCAACACTATTCTTGGCTCATGTTACACATTATTTGAAGTTCGTTTTGTGGAAATTATTCAATGCAACATTAAGTATAGATTTTGTTTAATGTATAAATTAAATAAGTTTTGATT
Organism: Viscum album; assembly: GCA_963277665.1. Taxonomy (NCBI): domain Eukaryota; kingdom Viridiplantae; phylum Streptophyta; class Magnoliopsida; order Santalales; family Viscaceae; genus Viscum; species Viscum album. Next base: position 415,711,058 of record OY728132.1, read on the forward strand.
ATGTTATACGCAACACCGAACTGAGATTTCACTACACGCGGCCCTGACTTGGCTTCTATTACATGCAATCAAGACCTTCTTTGATAGCGTGTGTAGTACGCAATACCAAGTTTCACTAAACGAGATATTATTATAATATTATTATGAACTAGCCATTATGAATAGTAATACCCACTTTTTGAAAATTAATCTTTAAAAATGAACTTCATTTTTGGATTTGGAATATTGAAATTAGCTTAGGGTGAAGTTTTGGTATTTTTCTGAAAACATTCAATTTTTTATGAATAGTGAAAACACAAGGTTACTATTTAAAAACTGACTTTTTATTTAAATAATTATTTATTTTATATAACATTATTTTAGGTAAAAATTGATACATAATACCAATATATGTTCAATGTAATTATTGGAGTCATTTTATAATAATTTTATATATATATAAAAGTTTATTGATCTTTTCACCGTCTTTTACCCACCTCCTAGTAAAATTTGCAAATTTACATAAAACATAATTTTACCATTTCTGTGAATGGAATTTCAAAAATCCGAGAGACACGGTTTATGTTAGTAAGTAAAATGTGGTTCAATGAGACAAAAATAATTTTTGATGAATAGTAACTTTTTACTTTTATTTATAATGGTTAAAAGTAAATAAGGTAATTAAGGGTAAAAATGATATTATTATTACCCTAACACATGTCCTAATTCTATTGGATAAGATTAATTCGACCAAAAACAACCTTAGCCATAATATATGACCATTTAGGCCCACTTGGATTAGATTAGGACATTTATTATTAATTTATTTAATGATGGGTGAAAATAGTTAAAATCAAAGATTTATAACTAAATCATTTTTAATATAATGTTATACATAAGATAAATTAGACTATAAAAATTCATTAGAAAGATAACAATATTTCATACATAATTTTTTTTTATTTGTAATTTCTAGACATTGAATAATTTAATTTATTTATGACACAATGATGATGCAGTAATTATCTTATTAATGAAATATTGACATAATTGATGTTATAAATATCCAAATAAATGTAATTTGGAACTTTTTATGAATTCGACTAATTTTATAGGTTAATATGAAATGTTTTTATTGATTAAGTTAACTTTGTTCGAACTAATAATTCTGTTATGATTTTCACAAAATTCTATTACCAAATAGTGTCAAAATTGACATAAAATTGTTTTTGAAAAAAATATTATATTAATAATTGTTATTTTATTACTAAAAATCTAAGGTGCGGAAAAATGACTTATATAAGGTTATATATATTAATAATAAACAACTTGGTGTTCGTTTGAATTGTTATTGTATGTTTATTAACCTTACAGTTTAAGCAAACAAGAAGACACGATAAAAGAAAATTTTTTTAACTTAAAGTTAAATCTAAATGATAATATTAAAATAAAACCCTAAAGTTGTCTAAATTCTATTGGATGAGAGAATTTAGGCCCATACCCACCTTAGTTTCGAAATAACTCAATTTGGAGCTATTAAAAACCGAATATTACTTTATAATAATATAATATTTTTAGTTATTCCAAAGGTGCCCCTCTTCTCCCTTATAAATAGACACCTCCTCCCTCTCTTCCTGACACCAAATTGAGCCTTCAAGATAGGCAAAACTCTTCCCATTTCTCTTCTCCACTTCCCTAGAAACATCATAGAGGTTCTGGTCTTCTTCAATGACCAATCATAGTTCCCAAAAAGAAGGTTTCAAAAAGGCATGTCGGAAGAAGAGGTAATATCCGTTACCGATTCTTTCAACTTTAATTATTCTTATAATTATTCTTCTTTAGTTGTTTAATTATGAAGTAATAACATCAGTATCACTTGTATACTGATATGTTATTATAAGTATGAAACAATCCTATTTCACCATCTATCTATCCTACGGAAAATGAAATCATTGTGCGTGCGTATGTACGGAATACCGTCTCCGCAACATGGTGTAATCTGTTTTCGACCACAACGTTACATGGATGGGTATAATGGTGTAAATAAATAACTATATATGATTATTTCAAAGTGATATTTATTATGAAATATTATACAAAAACCTAATTGCAATTCCACGATCATTTAAATGATATCATCGCTCGTGCGTATGTACGGACTACCGTCTCCACGACGTGATGAGATTCATTCTCCATGTTAACCATACATGAATGATCATAAAGTTTATATAATGAATAATAATGAAATATATTAAATAATAATTCTAATGGATATATATATATATATATATATATATGCATGTCATCTATTTAGTTTCATTCAATTCAATAAGGAAACGAAAACAACGTTCCTGCGTACGTACGACCTACCGTATCCATGAACGATGTATTTCATTCCTTTTATCGATCTATAATATATATGTATATGATGAATATAAATCAGGTTTTACATTATAGAATTATTTAAATCAGGATATAAGTAATAATATCAAGAACTACAAGTCGAAACACATACGATAAATGAAATGATTTTACTCAAAATGCTACATTAACATGGAATTTACAAAAAACGGGTAATATAAAGTCATAAGTGAAACATATATGATATCATAACAATGAATATGATTATTTAATAATTAATGACATTATTTAAATCATTATACCTGAGGTTCGGATCCATACGAAGCATATCAGACCTAAGGTAAGGGATAATTGTGCAAATCTTATTTTTATCCGATATTGCTTATTCTTAAGTATTTACAGGGGTTATTTCTATCATCCATGTCCATGTATTATTAAAGTGTTTTCATGTATTTTGAATGTCCTTTTTACCCATTATTTACTTTTACAACATGGTATGTAAGGAATCATTCTCTTATTTACGTTACGAGGTATTTTTTTGACTTTTCCGGCAAAAGTATGAGAAGAATGTTTTTTAAACTTATACTGCACGAACGGAATTTTACAGTTTTATAAAGAATTATTTTCATGAAGCTTCCTCCAAAAGATTTAATGATTATTTTCAAAAAAATATTTTTCTTTTAAAATTTCATGATGTTTTGTGAAAACAAATAGATTTTGGAGAAGAAAGGATATTTTTCTCAAGAAATCATTTCAACTGTTTTACCAAAACCATTTTCCATCCAAGATGACATTATTTCATATGTGTATATTTCATGTATAAAGTATCTATGATTTACAAGGATTCAATTTTCTTATTATTAAATGATATCCATTTCTTTTATATGGATTATGTTATGATGGGACGATGTTTATGAAACACATTTTATTCGTTGGGTTATTATGAATGATGTATGTTTATTTTGTGGCACAAGTAAGAATGATTTCATTATGAGATGGGTGGGACCTATATCTCCCTATAATGCATTGGGTAAATATTTATATCTCATGATATAGAATGGATGGAACGGTTAGTTAATCCGGTTTAGTGTTACAGGACTGAAACGAGGAGTGAAATCGATTCAGAAAGGGACATTATCCACTAATATGGTCATGGAAGCAATGCCTTGGCTACTATGGAAATCATGACATGTACGGAATGGTTTCCACAATTACATGTTTTATTCCCATTATATTTTATCCTGGTTGATGTTCCATTATGATATATTCCTTACATACTTCCACGATTTATGTCTTTTCTCAATGATTTGGATGTTTAAATTTAATGTTCAAGTTTTTTCTTTCAAATGTTTGTGGATTGTTTTATGTTCTCTATGTTTTCCCTTACTCAGAATTTGAGCTCACCATTTATAGTTTTTATCTTCCCCAGGATTTAATGAAAGGTTTTAGGTAAGGAAACAAAAAGGGGAAGATCTTTATGGGAGTTGTTGAAGATCTTTCACCACGATTAGAAGATATTATTCCGAGTTTCCAAAGACACTAAACTAATACGGTCCTTGTGTGTCTATTTTTGTTATGTATTAAGTATTCCGCAAGTGTAATGTAATGTCCATGTACATCAAGATTCGGGTTGCTATAGTTGGTATTAGAGGAAAGGTTTAGTCAACCTTTGGAAACTAGGATGCGAAAAACTTTAGTGAAATCCCTAGAGATATTTCTAAGGTATGTCTAGGGATGTCCCTATGGTTAAGTATACTTATATGTTAGATTCCTAGGAATTATGTTTCCAATAATGAATAACCTATTGTGAACCTATGGTGTCATGGATTAGATAATTTTTTTGATAATTTAGACATCCCATAAGTGACTTTTTATGATTATGTGGTTCCTCATTATTTTAACTTTTCATACACTATGGTTTCTGGTCTTAGTCAATGGAGGGAATGAGAAGGAATTCGATTAACATTGATTACAATGGACAAATTGGTGACTATGATCAACAAAAATATGTAACGCCATGAGATAAAGATATCGTGATTATGTAAATCATTCATCTTGATATATGATTAAAAAGGTAAACTTTGGTGGCATTCCTAAGTCATCAAATAATAGGAAGATGGAATTTTATGCATGATCACATGGTGAGGAGCATATACAATGAAATATTGAGATTTCTAAAGAAGGGATGAAGAACCTCTAGGAATACCTCAAATGGAGGGGAAGATGTTATCTATGTGTAGAAAAGGGTCATAGAGTGACAGACTATTATGTAGTCCAATGTCTTATCTGCGGAGGACATGGGCATTACACAACTCAATGCCCTGACCTAAGATGTTACTTCTAAATAAAGGAAGGACTTATTCCATGACGATCATTTAAGAGGATGGATTGAATTGTTTTGTATTGATATTCAAGAATAATTTTGTTGAGGTACTTTTATGGTATATTGGAATCTCTATGTATTTGTCCATTTTGGTTTTCCATAAGAATATGGCATCGGTAACCATGAAAAGTGATTGAAATATTTTTGAAAAGTAGATGATATGATCATAATGAAGGGATAAGAAGATAATTATATGTTTGATTGTATTCATGATCTCATGACTAATATAAGGAAAAGGTGATATCATGGTTTGTGTATATAGAAATTTTTGGATTTTGGTATGTGGAAAGAGTTATCTTTTAACAGCATTCATGTTTTCACTAAGGTTCTTTGGTAATTTATGTTTCAAGAGAACACATGATTTTTGAATTTACAAGATTGGAATGTGACCAACAAGATATATCATATGATTAAATGATGTTATTCACGTTCTTGTTATGTGACCTTTCCTATAATCATTTTATGTACACTATGATATTGGACAGATGCATTTTAGATAAGTCTAATGATCGGAAAGGGTTATGTTAGACATCATATAGTATTGTTTACGGCTCGGACTTTATTTTTGATATTAATGCAGGAATGCTATTATAATGTAGTTTATAATAATGGACAACCTGCTAGACAGGCGAAAACCCATCGTGTCGGACAAGGCTGTGGGAATCGAACCCACAACCGATGTGCGACTGGCCTTTATCGCATACCACTGGCCTACAGGAAGTCCCTGGTAAGTAGAAACTAGTTTTATTTTATTAAGATTTATGATAGATGAAGTATAAGTCCATCTTTGGAATCATATTTGATTAACCTCTCTATACATGGAATTATGTATTCGATAACTTTTTCTAACCTTTTATTTGAGATAGATGGAATGAACCATCATTCTATCACATGATCTGGTATGACATCATGAATAACAAATTAAACTTCATTTCTTTAAGAGATGAAGTGGAAATTGTTCAAATCACGAACAATGGTGAGATTGTACCAAAATAAAGCAAGTATTTATTATAATTCAAAATTTTCAACTTTAGGTAAATGATTTTGAAAACCAAAAATGTTGTCCTAGTGCTCTTATATCCGACGAATTAGATGGTACCTTAGATCATCACAAATCTATGGCTTTGTGATTGTTGGCTATTTCATAGCCATTTTCTCTACCACTCTCTATCAGAACATGATGGTTAGATTTCTCTTCCATATCCATTTTTTCACCTATGTTCTACTATGTGGATACCCAGTGATGAGTTAATCTGGGTAACCGTTACATTTCTAACTTTCCTTTTTAAAATAAGGTTTTAGTATTATTTTTTACGATGTGGGTTTCTATGAAAGAAAATTTCAGGTAGTAAACCATTTACAACCCCGATGAATTTTGAGGGTGAAATTCATTTTAAGGGGGTTAGAATGTAAAAACCCGAGATTTTAGGAGAAATATTATTTTTAATTACTTTGATGTCTTGTGTTGTACACTACACCAAGATTAGCTTGTACTATATACAACACCGTATTAGCTTACAGTATACGCAAAACTATTCTTGGCTCGTGTTACACAATATTTGAAGTTCGTTTTGTGGAAAATATTCTACGCAACATTAATTATAGATTTTGTTTAATGTGTAAATTAAATAAGTTTTGATTATGTTATACGCAACACCAAACGGAGATTTCACTACACGCGGCCCTGACTTGGCTTACATTACACGCAATCAAGACCTTCTTTGATAGAATTTGTAGTACCCACTTTTTGAAACATTATCTTTCAAAATGGACTTCATTTTTGGATTTGGAATATTGAAATTATCTTAGGGTGAAATTTTGGTATTTTTCTAAAAACATTCAATTTTTTAGGAATTGTGAAAACCCTGGGTTACTATTTAAAAACCAACTTTTTATTTAAGTAATAATTAATTTTATTTAACTTTATTTTAGGTAAAAATTGATACATAATACCAATATATGTTAAATGTAATTCATTGGATTCATTTTATTATAATTTTTGATATATAAAAAGTTTATTGAACTTTTCATCGTCTTTTACCCACCTCCTTGGAGAATTTACAAATTTACATAAAACTTAATTTTACCGCTTCTGTGAAGGGAATTTCAAAAGTCCGAGAGACATGGTTGATGTTAGTAAGTAAAATGAGGATCAATGAGATAAAAATAATTTTTGCTGAATAATAACTTTTCACTTTTACTTACCATGGTTAAAAGTAAATTGGGTAATTAAGGGTAAAACTGATATTATTATTACACTAACACATGTCCTAATTTCTATTGGATAAGTTTAATTAGACCAAAAACAACCTTAGGCCTAAAATATGACAATTTAGGCCCACTTGGATCAGAATAGTACATTTATTATCAATTTATTTAAAGAAGGGTTAAAATTGTTAAAATCAATGTTTAATAACTAAATAATTTTTAATATAAGGTATACATAAGAAAAATTCGCCTATAAATATTCATTAGAAAGATAAAAATATTTCCTACATTATGGAATTTTATTTGTAATTTTTAGACATTAAATAATTTAATTTATATATGACACAATGATGACGCAGTAATTATCTTATTAATGAAATATTGATATAATTGATGTTATAAATACACAAATAAATGTAATTTGGGACTTTTTATGAATGACAATAATTTTACAGGTTAAAATTACATGTTAGTATTGATTAAAGTAACTTTATATGAACTAATAATTCTTTTATGATTTTCACAAAAATCCATTACCAAATATTGTAAAAATTGTCATAAAATAGTTTAAAAAAAAAATATTATATTATTACTTGTTATTTTATTCCTAAAAATCTATGGTTCGGCCAAATGTCTTAGATAAGGTTATATATATTAATAATAGACATCTTGAGTTTCGTTTGGCATGTTATAGTAAGTTTATTAACCTTATAGTTTAAGAAAACAAGAAGACACGACAAAAGAAAAATTATTTAACTTAAAGTTAAATCTAAATGATAAGGTTAATATAGAACCCTAAACTAGTCTAAATTATATTGTATGTGAGGATTTAGACCCATACCCACCTTATCTTTGAAATAACTTAATTTGGAGCTATTAAAAACCGAATATGACTTTTTAATAAAATAATAGTTCTAGTTACTCCAAAGGTGCCCCTCTCCTCCCTTATAAAAGGACACCTCCTCCCTCTCATCCTCACACCACATTGAGCCTTAAAGATCGGCCAACCCCTGTAAATTTATCTTCTAAACTTACCTAGAAATATCCTAGAGGTTCTGGTATTCTTAAAAGACCAATATTAGTGCCCCAAGAGAAGGTTTCAAAAAGACGTGTTGAAAGAAGAGGTAATATCCGTTACCGATTCTTTCAACTTTATTTTTTCCTCTACTTCATCTTATTTAGTTGTTTCATTATGAAGTAATAACATAAGTATCCCTCATATACTGATATGTTATTATAATTATTAAACAACCCTATTTCACCATCTATCCATCTTACGGAAAACGAAACCACCGTGCGTGCGTACGTACGGAATACCGTCTCCACGCCGTGGTGTAATCTGTTTTCGACCACCACGTTACTTGGATGGGTATAATGGTGTAAATAAATAACTATATATGATTATTTCAAAGTGATATTGATTATTAAATAATATAAATACACTTAAATTAAATTCCACGATCATAGAAATGATATCAACGCTCGCGCGTATGTACGAACTACCGTCTCCACGACGCGATCAGATTCATTCTTCAAGTTAACCATACATGAATGATCATAAATTTATATAATGATTAATAATGAAATATATTAAATAATAATGCTACTGGATTTATGTATATATATATATGTATGTATTTCATCTATTTAGTTTCATTCAATTCAACAAGGAAACGAAAACAACGCTCAAGCGTACGTACGGCCTACCGTCTCCATGAACGGTGTATTTCATTCCTTTTATCAATCTATAATATATATGTATATGATGAATATAATTCATGTTTTAAATTCTGTAATTAGGTAAATCAATATATAATAAATAATATCAAGAACGACATGTCAAAACACAAACGATAAATGAAGTTATTTTACTCAAAACTCTACTTTAACAAGGAATTCACTAAAAAACGGGTAATATAAAGTCATAATTGAAACATATATTATATCATAACAATAATATGATTATGTAATTACTCAATGACAATATTTATATCATTATATAGGAGGTTCAGATCCATACAAAGCATATCGGACCTAAGGCAAGGGATAATTGTGCAAATCTCATTTTTATCCGAGATTACTAATTCGTATGTATTTACTAGGGTTATTTCTATCATCCATTTCCATGTTTTATAAAAGTGTTCTCATGTATTTTTAAAGTTCTTTTTACCCATTTTTTACTTTACTACATGTTATGTAAGGAATCTTTCTCTTGTTTATGTTACGTGGTACTTTTTTTTACTTTTCCGACAAAAGTACGACAATAATGTTTTTTTAACTTATACGTCATGAACAGATTTTTATGGTTTTATAAAGCATTATTTTCATGAAGCTTCCTCCAAAAAAATTCATGAATATTTTCATGAAAATCTTTTTCTTTTAAAATTGAATGATTTTTTGTGAAAAGAAATTGATTTTGGATAAGAAAGGATATTTTCCTCAAGAATTCATTTCTAGTGTTTTATGAAAACCATTTTCCATCTACGATGAAATTATTTCATATGTGTATGTTTCAAATATAAAGTGTCTATGATTTACATGGATTCAATTTTCTTATTATGAAATGATATCCATTTCTATTATATGGATTATGTGATGATGTGATGATTTTTATGAAACTCATTTTATTCGTTGGGTTATTATGAATGTTGTATGTGTATTTTGTGGCACATGTAAGAATGATTTAATTATGATATGGGTGCGACCTATATCTACCTCCAATGAATTGGGTAAATATTTATATCACATGAGATAGACATGGATGGAACGGTAAGTTAATCTGGTTCAGTGTTACAGGACTGAAACGAGGAGTGAACTCGATTCAGAAAGGGACTTTGTCCACTAAGATGGTCTTGGCAGCAATGCCTTGGATACTATGGAAATCATGACATGTTCTGAATGGTTTCCACAATTACATGTTCTATATCCATTATATTTTATCACGATTAGTGTTCCATTATGATATATTCCTTACGTACTTCCACGATTTATGTCTTTGCTCATGATTTTGATGTTTCAATTTCATTTTCAAGGTTTTTCTTTCAAATGTTTATGGATTGTTTTATGTTATATATGTTTTACTTTAATGAGCATTTGAGCTCACCCTTTATATGTTTTCTCTTCCCCAGGATTTAAAGAAAGGTTTTAGGTAAGGAAACAAAAAGGGGACGATCGTTATGGGAGTTGTTGAAGATCTTTCACCGTGATTAGAAGATAATATTCCGAGCTTCCAAAGACACTAAACTGTTACGGTCCTTTTGTGTCTATTTTTGTTATTTATTATGTATTCCGCAAAAGTAATGTAATTTCCATGTACATCAAGCTTCGGGTCGCTACAATTGGTATAAAAATATATAAATCCTTTTTCTGTAAGGTGTTTTTCAAGGAGGTGATATTAAAGTATCAACTTTTTCCAACCATCTCTTTTAATTTCATTTTTTTCTACCATTGCCTCACCTATTTCATCCATAAAATCACAATAAGTCATCTATAATGTATATACTAAAATTAAAAAATTTTAATATTATATCATCTAATATCAAATTTTCTCATCTCCTCTTATTCAATGAAAGAAAATTTTTCTTTAACTTATTGCGGTTTACTATCTCAGTGGATAATGATTTTTTATTTCCCATTACCACTTTCACATGTGGTCAAAAGATATTTATTATAGTTAAAAACAATGGTAATATTTATATTATAACTTCTATAATGATTTTAATCAATATATATACATAATATTAAATATAATGAAACATGTTCATGATGATCGAAAAACTCCCAAAATGAACTAAACATTTATGATTAACTTTTTATCAAATAAATCATCCAAATACTAGAAAACCAAATTATATATGGGATTATTTAAAAATATTTAATTTCATTATTAGTACATATTTTCCCTTCTATAGAATTATTCAAATTTTAAAATAACTTCAATAATTTATCCATAGTGAACCACGCACAAAAAAAAATTGAATGCTCCCAAAATGATGAAATTGACCATTATAATGCATTGAGATGGTCATAAATTATCTTAAAAAATAAAAATTATTAAAAATTAATATATTTTATTTATTTTATTTATTTTATTTTTTTCAATAAAATAATGAATCTAATTTTATAATCCAAGTCATTTAGGGAAAGTGTAGTAAACATTCAAACAGAAGGTAATGGATATCTCAGAACCTCCATATTACAATTTGGTTATTCTTTATCTCTCTTTTTTCACAATTTAATTATTCATTTGTTTTATATAATTCAAAAATATTTTATGTTTATGTTCTAAAAATATGTATTTATCTCAATTCACTTTTATTTGATGGGGAATTACATGGTTTAAAAGGATCTATTCTCCATTCTTCGTGATAAGCGGGATTGAAAAAAGGGAACTTCCCTATTTCTTACCTATTATCAAGTACACTACATTAAATGATTTTAGACATAATTGTTTTTAAATAACACATTTTATCATAAAAAAATATCTTAGTTCACTTATCATTTTATACAAATAATTATTCCATATCTTTTTTAAGAAACTTTATTCATTTCCCTTAAAAGGCACTAATGTGGATTATTTCCAGAGTCTCTAAAACAATTTTTTTATATACTATCGTCATTGGGAAATAAAAGTTCTTGTTATATTATTATTTATTCTTCCTGAACTTCCAAAAATTATTTAAATCTATTCTTTCATGGATAACACTATCAAACACCCCTCGTAAAAAACATATGATCTGATTACGATACCCATTTCTTTCTATGGGATACCCTTATGGGTATTTTTTATATTTCATTATTTATTTGGAAAACATATTCATGCCAATTTTATTATGGTTTCACCTATGTATCTCTCTAATTCATTGGGTAATGTTTATTATAATGATATTTAATGTATGGTATTAGAGAGTAAACCAAATCTATTATGGGACATTGTCCACCTTGTGATAGAATCATTGATGTTATCCTTGACTCATTTTAATGAGATATTATAAGTTACTTACACAATCTAGTAGATCCATCACAATATGATTCCATGGTTTATATTTTAGGTTTTCTTTTTTCTTATTCATGATCCATTCCATTTATGTAATCATGTTATTCCTTCTAACTCATGTGATATGATTCATTCACATGTTTGTTTCCTTGGTGGGATTTTTAGATCATCTATATTATCTATGTATTCCCCATGTTATCCTATAATGTTATCAGAACTCAAAGAATGTTAGGATCTCTTGATAGAAGATTAAAATAGATACGTTTTATTCTCGTTCCAGGAATTTAATTTTATTTACCAAATATAACAAAGATAGTATACATTACGATCCATGGTATGTATTTTGTAGATAATTCTTCATAAAATCATGTAATAATATATTTAAAATGATATGGTCTATATAGTTGGTATCAGAGCATAGTCTTGTTGTTTTTGGTGATTATTACTAGAAAACATTATTAAGAACCCAATGAATAAGTATATCACCATGTGTAAACTATATTGGAACATAGAAAATCATAAGTTATTATATAAATTCATTTATACATTATTCATTTTATGTTTCCTTTTTATATGATCATTGGATAAATATTCAAGAAATATAATAGTATTTTATTTATTTTTAATAGTTAATCGAATAAAATAGGGGAAATCAAACCAAATACCATGGTTATAGGAAATGTTCTAATTTTCCTAATGAGATACCTAACCAGATGGGAATTGGATCCCATAACATCATGAAAATAATACCTTAATTAGATCGAGTTATGAATAATAAAATAAATCATATAGAACACTCACCTCTTAAGAAAGGGGATGTTTTATTTTAATCCTATATTTCAAAAAAACTCTTCTCTTTTTTGAATCTTCTAATTCCCTCATTTAAGATTAATAGATGAACTCTATTGAGAATATATTCTCTATCCTTAAATGATAAGAAGAACTGACATCCGTATTTCTGGTTTATCATTGTGATAGGGAAATAGATAATTGGTGGACAGTTATAAAAATCTAAAATTAAAAGGAAGAAATTGATTCCCTAAAATGGGAAGATTTCATGAAAGAAAATTAAATAAATATTTTCCCTGAACTCACTATCTTATGATATAGAGGGAGTTTCTTAGTCTAAAACAAAATGGAAATGAGTCGATCAGATCATATGAGGAAAACATCACAAGGAATGAATGATATGTTTCTGGAATTTTCATTAGCACTGAAAGTAAGGTGTAACAATAAATTAATGGTTTTAAAAAATGTCTATCGAAGGCCATAGGAATTTATAACTTTAACACATATAAATAGATTGTTTGTTGTACACTTAAAGTTGATATGGATACTGGAGATTCTTATTGGTATCATACGACTATATATAAAAAATATAATATGTTATTATATTTAGTAGGTTCAAGAGAAAAATATTATGGGGGAAAGCAACCCCTATATACCACTTGTCAAAAGTGTGGAATGAACCATTATAGAATCTACCTATGGGAAACTAGAAGGGGCTTCATGGGTAAAAAATTAGGGCACCAAGATAATCAATTCCAAATTTAAATAAAGAAACCCATTAATGAGGAAGTAAAAAATAAATTTTAGTTGAATAGTATACCTATTGTGTAGTTTTTTAACTGAAAATAACACGGTCATTGTGTGGGTTAATTCCATAAATTATGTATTTTCAGGGACAATAAATGACACCAACCATCAAGGTTGAAAAGAATAGAATATTTTGACACTAATTCCAAGGTACAACGTGGAAATGATTAGTTGTTATGTACTATAGTCATTCATTCAATTATATAGAACATATTATTTGATTCTAGTTCTAAAAATCTTTCATATCTTTTATGATTAGTATAACAATATGAACAACACCTAAAAATATAAAGATTATGATATCTATGAGTATAGAAAATGGGATAATTAAAAACCAAAAAGTATATAAATACTCTACGGTTAATGTTTTTGTAAAAACCCTCTAATAAAATATCATATTTCGTCATTTGATGGATTTTGATGTTATATTGGGCATGGATTGGCTATATTTATAAAAAACATCAAAAACTTTTTGGAAAGGGAGATAAATATTCACATCCCATAGAATCCCATAATTCAATAAAAGTGTAATGAGGATGAAGAATCTTTTTTAGAATGATCAACTCATTTGTGTATATTATTTCTTTTTGAGAAAGTACATATATCTCAAATAATTGATACAAATGAGAGGATGATGCTCAAATAAAGGGAAATAGTGAAGGACTATAGTAATGTGTTTCATTAAGAATTTCTTATCTTCCTCTTGATTTAGACATTTAGTTCTTAATTGATCTTATACCTAGATCTCTACCATTTTCAAAGAATCCTTACTGAATTTCCACCACTGAGTTAGAAAAAATATTGAATCAATAATATAGAATTTGGAAGAGGTTTTTATATTCCTACGTACTTTATTGTGGGGGTTCTACAGTCCTCTTTTTTGTGAAAAAAGGATGGATCAATGTGCTTCTATGTTGATTATCATAATATCAATAGAATCATGATAAAAGAAGTATCCCCTAACACAGATAGATGACTTGTTCTTTATAATATCTGGGGCAATATACTTATCTATGGTGTATTTTCGGTTGGGATATTACCAATTAATGTTTAACATGGAAGATATTAACAATACTTCCTTTCGAATGAGGAATGGACACTATTAGTACATATCCAAACCCTTCAGAGTCTCAAATAATCAAACAATAATCATGGACATAATGAATAAAGTCTTTAGATATTACATCAAAAAATTTATGGTGGTATTTATAGATAATATTATAATATACTCAAATAGATAGGAGGAACATGATGATTATTTGAAAACTATGCTACAGAAATTTCATAGGGATAAACTATATGCAATGTACATTAAATGTGTGTTATGGATGGATAAAGTATCATTCAGGGGCCTTTTTATTACTAGAAAATGAATATATATCAACCCTTATGAAACAAATCTAATTGAGTAGTGGCCCTATATAACAAATTTAGTAGAGATTCATTGTTTTTGTGGTCTATTTGGTTATTCTAAATGAGTATTGAGGATGATATAGTTATTTTCAAACCCACTAAACAAGATATATAGGAAGGTAGTCATGTTTTTCTAAACCCATGAATGTGAAGACTTCTTCCATGAGTTGAAAAGGTGTCCCCTCTCTATACTAGTACATACACTAACCAAATGTGGAGATATATTTGTGGTATGAAGTGATGCTTAAAATAATGTATTAAGTTTTATACTGAAGAAAAATGACAAATCAATAGCATATTCCTCAAACTAGTAGACCATTTTAAGAGAAAAAAACTATCTCACGCACAATCTAAAGTTATCACCTCCAATAATTTCATTTAAAATTTGGCTCCATTAACTATATGGTTAGAATTGTGAAATATGTAGTGATATTAAGAGACTCAAATATATATACACACAAAGGGGATAAATATATGCCATTTAATATTTTCAGATCTCATCATGGATTATGACAACTGAATACAATCTGCTCCAAATGAAAACAATCAAGTGGTAGATTCCCTAAGTACATATGACCATATATCTTTATTAATGGGGAGAATTTATAAAGATCCAATCTTATTATAGTACGAAAGCATTTATATGGTAATAATAAAGGAAGGTATATAATCATTCCTTTCAAAAATGATTGAACAACCATACATTTTAGAGAAGTTAAATGATGATGAAATAAATTATGAGGATATCTAGTAGATTGTGGAAGATATAATAAAATGATGAATCATTTGAATTAAAAATTTATGAGGAAGGTTTTGTATGAATTTATTCATTCCAATATGTACCATCAAATCCTTGGATGGAAAGAGATGTATTTTGAATGATGCACATAGATTAACCTTTTCTATCTAATAACGGAGCACAAAGGTATATTGAGATCATAAATGGAACATGGGGGGGATATGAATTATAAGATCACTTAATATACATCAAAGTGTTTAGTATGTCAAAAAATGAAGGTTGGAAGTAAAAAATTCTAATTGGGTGAGGTAACCATTACCCATACCGACATGGAAATGGGAAAACATCAATAAATACATTTTCACTGTACTTCCAAATAAATTCAAAGTCTATATGGTTCTTTGTGGATCATCATACGAATATTTCTCTCTTTATTATGATTTAGGGGGACTTATCACCCAACATACATTCATGTATATATATTAGATAATTTGTGAGGTTGTATGGACTACCATTATCAATTATATCTCATCATGATCCGATATTTACATCCATGTTTTGGAATGGTCTACAAAAATATCTTAATACTAAATTAAATATTAGTATATCTTATCAACACTAATTGATAACCACTCTTAGTAGTCTTCTTGGAAATTGGAAGAAATGAAGAATTAATGATTAATGGATTTCAATGGAGAATGGGATCAAAATATTCTATAGGTAATGTTCACTTACAAAAATTGATTTCACCCAAACATCCAAATGGATCCTTATGATACTCTTTATTGGAAAATATGTAGAACACATACATGTCATGATGATGCTGGGGGAATGTAATCTAATGTGACCTAAAATGGTCTAGGAGATATTTGAAATGTGTAAAACCATTCAGTAGCATATTCGGGATACCAAAATTTGATATATAAGATATGAAGATAATCAAAGAGGAGATATAGAGTTTGAATTTGGAGAAATGGAATTTCACATCATATCTTAATGGAAGAGATTCATGATATTCAAAATGAAGGGAAAACTAATTCCTAGTTATAGTAACCTCGTTGATTTTCATTATCAGTTTAGAGTCGTGGCATATCAACTAGATTATCATCCAACCATGTCCTAATTAAATTATGTATTACACATATCCCTCGAGAGTAAGTACATACCAGATTCACAACATGAACTTAAATCTAAGGTTGTATAGATGGAAAATAACCTCTCTTATGAGGAGAAGTGGGTGACGATGTTATACCATAAATACAAGGTTCTATAACAAAATAACAATCATCTAGTCAAGGAATTCTGATAAAAAACAAGCATGTGAAGAGGCGACAGGGGTACTATATCAATCAGTTAAAGAGAAATACCCTCACATGTTTTAATCACAGTATGTAAAATGACATTTAAAAGATAAAATTTCATAAGGGTGTAGAATGTATCACCCCTTTGTAATTTTCCTTTTTATGTCATTAAACAAATATACCACACAATGGTCCAAGAAAGAACAATATATATTATTAAAAAATATACCCAACATGAATGACAAAAATTGTAAAAGGACACATAATAATAAATTAATGTCCAAATCATATTATATTGAAAAATAATTAGAAACATATTAGAAGGATTTTCACTCTATAATGGATCCCACAATACATAAAAATTATATTTTATTACTTCATGCATTGAAAAATCAACATTTTGATATATATTTCAGGAAGTAATGATTGAATATGAAATTGAGAAAAGCCCATACAATGAATATAATTGTGTTTATAGAAATTTTTCAACTAAACATATTTTTTATATTCTTAGATAGTAAAATTATTCCTTATTTTTTTGAAAATTATCCAAAAATAATGTTATCCTAATAGAATTATTTTTATTGAACCAATTGTCTTCTAAATCATCATGGATTTATGGATGTGAGTCCTTCATCTATACATAGATTATTAAATTGTTTTTTATCATCTAACTCATTAAACTCATATAATTATTTATGTTTTTCTTCCAAGTCCACTTCTTCACTTTACACTGTTGTTCTCCAATATAGAAACCTACTTATAAGTCATTCCATGTGACCATTATATAATTTATTCTCTCTTATAAAGCTTTTATTTTATTAACTATTTTAGGTTGTGGGCTTTTTTTCAGATTAATTTAGAAATATAAATCCCCAAATTACCTAGATCATGTTTAAATTTTAAGTACGTGGTATATTTAAGGTGGAAGAATGTTACTCACTAATTTTTTTTATAATAAAATTACATTCGTCTATGTGTATGACATGCAACCCCAAGAGTATAATGAAATATAAAAACATGAATCATTAAGAAATATTTACTAATTTAAATAAATTCAATATAATCTATATCATAAATTTCCCTTAACATGAATTTATGTTTCATTATATGTAAGAAAAACTTTTTTAGATAGCTTTCTTTACACGTAAGACCGTATTTTAGTGAACATAATTTTTCTATTAAATTATTTTTATTTAATAAAAAATATTCATCCTAGATATTAAATACGATATTAAGGATATAAATAACAATATTATTCTTAAACACATTTATAATTTTCTTTTATAATCATTCAATAGTATTTAGGAATGAATAAATATAGTTTTACACTTAAAATTATGTATTTTATAAAAGCCAATTTTTTACCATTTAATGGACAACCTATTTAAAAAATGTTTATTTTTGAAATTTTATAATTATTATATTAAAAAATGAAATTAATTTTTTATATCCAAATGTCAAAATTATCTACGGGGAAACTTTTATTATTTTTTTAATTTTTTTTTTATGAATTAAGAAAAATAATAAATTTAAATTGAAAACAACATTTTTATAAAATAAAATTATAGTGTTAAATTATATTTTTAATTTTCATTAATGTATAACTAATAAAATTTTAAATATATTAATCCATTTAATGAAATTGGGATAATTTTGATGTTGAATTTGGTTATAATGATATTTCATATATTTAAAAAATTTAACTTTTAAAAACTTGCTTCCCCATTACATCTACGGGGTTAATTGTTAATTAATTTATCAGAATTATTGGATTTTAAATTGTAAAAATTTATTCTGTATTTTGGATCATAATAATTTATAATTTATAGTATTTTAAACATATTTTTTGATAAAAAATATAAGTGAAATAAATAAAAATTAATTATAGTGATTAAGGAGAAAATGAGTTTACTTAGTTGTTAAACATTAATTATAAAGGGATAAATGACCTATAGACAATACAGAAAACTATTTTATGGAAATATTTACATCGTATACTATTTTTTATAGAATTTGGGTATATTATTTTATTCACATGATGTAAAGGATACCTCCAAATACATTTTACCTTTTTATATTTACAAGAATGTTACTCTTCCTCTAGTACAAAAGGGCACTCACCCCTTCACTCATTCACACCCCTCAAGACTATTTTATCATATAAAATATACCCAAATATTCTCATAAAATCCCCACCGTCGTCCTAGAATCCTCAATATGTTATTGTATCAAATTAAGGAAGTGATTTGGTATACACGAAAAACAGATACTTGAAAAGAGAGGTAACGTTATTTAATGAGAAATTTTGTTTATTTCCTTTTCTACTCTTTAGATAATTATTATACCATTATTATATAATAACATCATTATAATAAATATATTAATATTGTGATATCCTATGGGTTAATCCAACAACTTCACACACTCCCATAAAATGAGATACACAACC
This sequence comes from Viscum album, assembly GCA_963277665.1. Lineage (NCBI taxonomy): Eukaryota > Viridiplantae > Streptophyta > Magnoliopsida > Santalales > Viscaceae > Viscum > Viscum album. The sequence continues at coordinate 415,730,486 of OY728132.1, forward strand.
ATCATTCTTGTGTACAATGGTCTACCTCCTTGCAAACTGACATGATTCATTCTTCCATTACTGATTTTAAAGGTCAGAAATAATTATGGATTTTTATTTTATATATGATATATATTTTATTTATAATTTATTTATTTTTCATTAATTCTTTGTAAATCATAATTTCATGATTTATATTTTATGAGAAGATAGTAACATAATTTGTGGATATGTGGACTACCACCTTCTTAAAGGGAAATGATTCATTCATACATTACAAGGATTGTTTTAAGGATTTTTTTAATTAAAATATCACATTAATATTAAATTAATATTATAATTTAATTAAAATACACAAATATATCATTTAATTTTTATTTTTTAATTTGATAATAAAATCGAAGCAGTGTCCATGTGTACATACGACCTATCGTCCTCATGATTGGGGTATTTCACTTCCTATCATCAAATTTTATATATTATAATAACTAAATATATACATGATATTTATAATATATAAATAATTATTTACCTCTTATTGATAATTATATAATTATCAATGTAATAAGAATGAAAAATAACAAATCAATACATGCTCTAAGAACATGGAAATTAACACCCAGAACATTGAATATAATGATTGATTATTAATAAAGGATAATAATATATTATAATAGGATAATATATTATAAAATAAGTATTAATATGGTTATATTATAAGTTAATAACAAGTTTAAAAACATTATACATGAGATTAAAAAGAGTTCTCCCCAAAGGAAGCATAAATTAATGGATTTCGTCTAATTTTTATTTCATTAAGGTGTATTATATTCCTATGTAACTAATTTATTTTATATGGTGTATATAATAACATTTGACATGGAATAACATAATTAAATCATTATTTATGGTATATTTATATTCAATTTGAATTATTTATTTTATTTTGGCTTTAATTCCAATGTAAATAGGTCGTAAAAAAATTTACAACCCAATTCCTCTCATTACGTTATATTAATTCCTCATTGTCATTAATATTTGTAGACTATGTTTAAAACTAATTTTTAAAATCTATTGATGTATAAACACTTTTTTATGGGGATTATATTTTATACTCAAAATCTATTCATTTATTAATTATCACAAAACTATTATGATGATTTTAATTTTTATTTTAAAATATGATTTTAATCCAGATTTTTTATTCTATAATTTATATTCAAACAAATTATTTGATAAATTTTTAATATACCCTTTCAATTTATACTCTAGTGGTTATTAATGAAATATCTCATGTAAAAGTACAATTTTTTTACTCTTAGGTACTCAAAATGTTTAATAAAATGTTTTTAAGAAAATAGAACATTGTTTCGCTATTCTTTCACAAACATATTTTCTATCAATATAATGAATTATGAAACTATTTTCCAAAAATTTGCTTTAAAATATTCATAATTAATTTTTAATGAAAGTTTTATTGATTTTTCATTTTACAAATTTAATGAAATTAATATTCTTTTAACTTTTCCATTAGGTCTCATTTCAATCCAATTATAATGAAAAATGAATGTTCTTTTTACCTATTATAAAATTACCCATTGTAATTTATTAGAATATTCCATTGAAATTATAAAACAATATTTTTTAAATAAAATTAATTTAAAAGTTTTTTTCAAATCTATCTATTTTCAAAAAAAAATTCAAAATGAAATGGATAACTTTCCACATTAATATTTTAATGATCTTCTAATTTCATCTATGAAAACAAAACTAATTCTTACTCCAATTAAAATATTTTGTATTGATAATGTCATTATTCATCCTATGGATGGATTTTGATTAATTTTACAATTAATTGTATTGATATTAACTTCTTAAAATCATTATTTTATTCATTAACTTCCCCTTGATTCATTCACTTTATAGTGACCATTGATCATTTAAATAATCCTAATTAATGTTATCACTTATCAATGATATGATTATTTACTACGCCATTAATCATTTTTTAAATAGGGTATTTACATTGAAATTTTTAGATATATTGTGTAAATATTGGTAAATCCATATCCATTACTCAATATAGATATCTAATAATGAGAATTATCTAAAAATTGAATTGATCATTTGATATGTCTGGAATGATTTTGACCGGAAAAGAAAGGGTAGGCACTGGTTAATGAAAGTACCTCGATAAATCTATAATCTCATGAGAAAAACTATTTGATTTGCCTTAGATAATGATTTTTACCTATTATGTTTTAAATTGTCTTGAAGATTGATCATAACAGTAAAGTTATCATGTTCTTGGGAAAAATGATTTTTGATATTTAATAATGACTTTTATTTGCATTTTGTTGTTTTTATCCATGAGAATTTCCCTATGGAAAAATCTATGGATGAATTTAAATCATAGTTTGTTGGTTAAATTTAATTTTTTTAGTTATTTATATTTCTATACTGATTATGCCTTATCTAGGTATTACAATAGAATGTGTTTTTAGTTATTTACTTTTTCATATTATTTATGCACTTTCCTCTTAGTTAATTTATTTAATGGTATATTTGTAAAGATACTTACATTTCCTTATTGATTATTCTTATGGATTCATTATTACTTCTGTTATACATAACCCTTATAGAAAATTTCAGATCACCCTTGTTTTATTTCATTTTTGGAGGATTCCATGAAGTGTATTACGAAATATGCTAATAGATATACAAGATGAAATGAAGTTATTATTATCATAAAAATATCTTGTAATTTGTGTATCAATTTATAATACCAGGCTCATGTATGTATGTATTTTACCAATACCAATAAATTTTTCCATCCTTTGGGACATGATTTCTTTATATATTATTCTAGTATAATGGTATCACAACACTTTCCATCGACTAACCATGGTCATGTCAATACAAAAATGAAAAATATACTATTTAATTAATGGTTTTATTGAAATAATTACTACATTTTACACGTAAAAGACTCTTTAACTGTTTACCTTAAACTATACTAATGTGGATCATTCCAAATGTTTCATAAACATAGTCTATCATATACTCACTTCATTTTCACATCAATATTTATGATATATTTCATTACTGCATTATTTTATATAAATGATTTAAATCTATTCATCCATGGATACCATTTTTTATACACCCCTTTTTATGTGTTTTGACATGATTATGATACCCATTTATTTCAATGATTCACTTGTATGTGTATTATTTATCATTTATTATTCATGTGGAAAATAATGCACAGACATGTTAGAATGTGTGGCATCAAATTGCAGTAAAATTAATTAACTAATGTTTAGACTCTTGAGACGTCATGTGTGGGATTTGTGAGTAAACCAAATCTGTTATATTACATTTTCCACCATCTTATATTGTCTTGGATGTTATCCATGATTCATTTTTATTTCATGATATATGTTGCTTTTCCATTATTATGTTTCCTCTATCATATGATTACATTTTCTATATATTATATTTTATTATGATTAATCATGATCCATGTTTTTTAAGTTATCATCTGATGCCTTATAACTCATGTTATATGCTTTACTCTTGTGTTTATTCACATAGTGGGTTTTTTAGATCATCCATTTCTTCTATTTATTCATATGGTTATCCTATGAATATTTATGAGCTAAAAGGATGTTAGGATATAATTAAAATTATTAATAATGTGAAATGTTATTCTAGTTCCATTTTTTAATTTTATGTACCAGTGTATTCGAAATACACTAGACATTATGATACTTAGTCGATATTTAATCTATATTTATTATTAAATCATTTAATAGTATGTGTAAAAGGTCAGGGTATCTATATTATCATTACCATGGTTTTTATATGAAAAGGAATATAGATATTGTTAAAAACATGAATAAATCACATATAGGAAAGAGGGAAAGATAAGATCGTCAGTTAAACATGGGATCTTGAGATAATACCGTTCTAAGGTTTTGTGGACTATACTTGAAACAAATATTGTAGGAAATATTCATATATTCATTCAATACAACAGAATCCAATAATTTCTCACATACACACATGTCAACAAATGCACCGCTCGAGTCCTCCCTGATGTAGAGGACTCTTTCTCCTACCCAGTATCATTAATGTTGGGTCTCAAATTCACTAATCCAAGAGTACCATCAGAAGGGTACTCTCCCAACACTGCATACAAAAATATAATCCCTACAGTCAATGAAATCCTAAAAGATTCCCACTCATCAGTGGTCGGCTGTCTAGAACCTGAAGACTCAATTATTGGGTGCACGTCCCTGAAATGCGACAATGAGTATAGACGCTATCATAGTGAGTCTGATGACGTCGTCACCAATGACTTCATCCTTAAAAGGAGTCCCACAAAAGGGCCCCTACAGAAATATTTTTCCACCAACTCCATCTGGCACACTATCCTAAATCAGAGGAGGATATCATTCCAAGGATTCATATTAAATGGAAACAGACACAGGTCAATGAAGCTTTCCTCAAAGTGTGGAGAGAATATATTCTGGAATTGGTCATCACACTAGTTTCTGAGTAACATATTCAACCTAAAAATGTAGAAACAATGTATGGGTAAACATATATGAATTCCCCCTCTTTTGAATCCAACCATGTAAATATTGTGGCACTCTATAAGCAAGAAAAAATTCCTTCCAATGCTCACCAAACCCGCTATAAGAATTAGGAGGAAAATTATAGGCAGATGAAAACCTTTTCCAATAAATAGTAATCTCATCATCCAAATAGAAGAGAAACTAGCTATTTATTAGTGAAAATTACCACCGCCACATATAAAGCTCGTAATCCAAATAGGACGGAAACTGGTTATGAATAGGTGAAAATTCTTGCTTCCACATTTAAATTCCATAAAATAAATAGGATGTAAATTTTATATTAAATGGGGAAAATACATTTCCACATATATTAATCCCATCAATAAATTATGATGGCACCAAAATACAAGAAGATTCAAATTCATGCATACACATATCGCGACCATCAATCAAATATAGCGATAAAGAGAAGATAAAAATACCTTCTAGTAAATATGAAGCACATTAGTCAAATATAGTTGAAAGTAGAGAAAATGGTTGGCATATCTCAACTATAAACCATATGTATACTAGTTCTAATACCCAAAAAGTGAGTGCATTTAGTACTCCCAAAAATAATATGGATGGTTAGATAATGTAAAAACTCTTCTTCGACATCAGAATGGGAATTTATTCATGTTTAAACCCAATAAGTCTCCGCACACATCCGATCAATGATGTAGGATACGACATAAATTCCTAATCACATCCTAAATAATTTTCATGATTTAATTGATTATGTGTCCAAAGAAGGGAATTGATCCTTCAACCTCCCCTCCACAAGTGTGGTGACTCATCTACAAAATTGGATGGTAACTTCAGAGTGACATGTTTCCCTACTTTTATCTAGGAGGGCCTTTGGCCACATTATGTGATAAATGGGAAGCAAATTCAGCACCAAGAACCACTCCAACTGGGGGTACCATCCCTCTATGGAGATCGCTCTAGGGAACAACTATATCCCTTATAGAACATATGATACTCCTCAGTGTATCCTGATATCACCATGTGAGTTAGTCAAATAAGAATCCATATATGAAGGTCATCACCCATATCATGAATCCTAGTTTATTTCAAGAGATCACCCAAATATAAATCACACTGAAGATAGCTTGAAAATTAAGATTATATTCATGACCCTGGTCTGCTAGGAGCTGGCATTCATGAGGGAATAAAATAGTTATCTCTAAAGGATTACGATCTTGCAAATCCATCACCATGTTATAGAAGTAAAAGTAGTAGTTGGGAAGGTCCTCTCTATATTACACTTACCATATTCTCTGAAGTTCATATTTATAGGATGCACCATGAGGTAATCCTTCTTGTAAAATAAACATTCGATCATTAGAGGCTAACTATTGATGAGTGTCGCAGTAGGCCTCTTTGTGACTAGGATATCGAACCATAATATGTAACTCCCATTTATATTGTCCACCATGATGGTCCTCTCCATGGTATAAACTATAGATATTCTCCCTACAGTCTATCAAATTGTTATGTTGGTAGTCCTCCCAATGATTCCATCAACTATGAAGTTCCTCCACCTAGTGATTCCTCAATTTAGCAAGAAACACCTCCCCATGAGGACTTATGTCCTGATTGTCCTCCTTAGGTTATACACTGCAAAACATCTCCCAGTAGTTGGAAGAAATATATAATGGTATCCCTATCCATTTTAGTAGAAACTAAGAAGATTTAACCTATAATCAAATTCTATATCGGTCATAATGTCCTCCCATTTATAAAACAAATGCTAGAAAGACCACATATGCTGAGGTGCTTTGAAGGATTGGGTCAAGTATGCGATATAAACAATCCATATAAACTAACATTCTTTATCAACCATGATATTTCTTGGGTATATAATCATCTTCTATGCCACCTGAGTACTGTTCACATAACAATGAGACCCCTAGCAGCCCCACTTCTTGTGATAAAATCATCAAGAAGTGTTCATGTTGGGTTGATCAAGTGGAGGAGTCCCTGGAGAAGAGTAAAAAATATATTTTTTTCGTGATAATAAAATTTTCCAAGGATGACATACTAGATATGCATTTTTCCTTAGATATTTCTCATTTTGACAAGACAAGTGTTTTTTTGTAATAATTCATATATAACATTCATCTCACTCTATAGAAAACACTGCACTAGTTGGAAGTGATATTTTTGCCATATGATTGGTATGAAAACCATGTGAATATAATGGAATAACATCATCCTCAAGTTGACCTGGAAGCCCGTCAGTTTATGCGGTGTCCACAATCGGAGAGGTGGAAGAAATATATTTATCTAACATTCCTCTATGTGCTATGTAAACTACATCGTCTTATTAGTGAAGCCATGTCTAGAGTTCATATCCACGGATGGGGAGGGAACATAGGTTTTCATTTTACCCCAATCAACATTTTGAACCACCCACAAGAAATAGAATAATTTAATGCAATTATCCCCATACATTGATCCAAATAAATCCATGTTCATGAATGAAGACATAATCAAGAATAACTGGCCTTGAGTATGGCTCAAAAGTGTTCTGCTGGCTGAGATAAATCCATTAAAAAAACTCTTGAATCTGGAAAATGAGAACATTCAGCTGGCTTATCACCTAAGGTAATCCAATCATAAAGAATTTCTAATGTCTTGAGAAGTGATTAATTCATGTGTAGATCTTTCACAATATCTAGGTCACACTAGAATGGGAATGAACGAGATCAATAATGTGAAAAAAGTGGCACTAATCACCATAGAATGGGGTCATAAATAGCCTGTAGAAATCGGGAATTTTTAATAAAAAATTTTTACCCCTCAAGGCGAATAAATCATTACTACGGTGTAACAAGGAGAAAACCGAAAAAACCATAACCCATAGAGCTGGGGAAATTTTTACCTCAACCACTCACCCAGTAGAAATTATTCTTTTTCAATTTAATAATGATGCAAAATATTGAGATCTCCAGTTCCCTCCTACCTCATGATTCATTCTCTCCAGAATGTAGACATACTGTGAGGTCATATAAATTTTCTATATGAGTTTTCCTTCATAAATGGGATTTAATAAGATCTTATAATTGCATTAAAATATCCATTAATGGTTTAATATGACTTTAATGTTTAGTAGTTGGTACACCACCAACAACGTGTCATGAAAGATTATATTTCATCAACATCAATACTATGATCCACACTAAAAATGATTTGAATGAAGTTGAGATAGGAGAAGATAGTTCCATCTAGAATATGACCCACACTAGAAATGAAGGTGTGCGTACTCGGAACCAGTGATCCACCCTGAATTTGAGTGTTCCCCCGTTCAATCCTCTACCACCTCCTTGACAATTATCTAATAGAGGGAGGATGAAAAGAATGTTTTCACACTAATATCCTCCTAATTCTACTTATAATTGGCTAAGCATGATTGATGAATGATTTTCTTTATAGGAGGATGGAATAAAAGAGTTGAGGGGTATCAAAGCTGATCAGCTCCAAGGAAGTTGTCTAATCAAATATTTCCCTTAAGAAAAGACACAATGTACACTGCAAGCAGTTGTAGCTCACCCAGATGAGTTTATCCCAAAAAAAGATGCAATTACATGACATACACCAAACACAACACCTGGACCATCATCCTATCTATACAGGGTCATAGATGGATGTCAACATTTCTGTTAATTGAGGAATAAACTAGTAGAAGTGCAAGAAAATACTTCAAAGATTACCCTAGTTGAACATCATGCTTTTGTTCCATCAAATCTATAAAATCCAATAATTCCACATATTGTGCCCGACTATGATCAAGTCTAATAGAACATACATAAAGAGATGATTAATATTATCGAGTCATTGGAAACTTGATTAGAATCTATAGAATGATGTTGTTCTTTGATACCACAAGAATGAAGACCTCACCCCAACTCGGGGAGTGATACTCCACCCCCACCAATTTAAAAAGAACCTTGGGTTCATAATTTTCAATGGAATAGGTGACCTGGAACAAAATATAAGGAATTATACATCTCATTATGACCCCGTGATGGAAACCCCAGAGAAACATTTAGTGAAACTCAGATGCTCTGTGAAAGCATTGTAAGGTCATGTATTTGAATAGTACACTAGTTTTCCAGATCATTCAATTAAAAGATGGTAAAATCATCAATAAAATATCTTTTCCATTAAATCTCAATAGTTCCAAAGACTACAGTTAGTTACCACTTGAACTAAAATCATCCAGATAATGATAGAGTCTTTGACTTCATTGATTGTGGCAAAGGGATGACCTACACTTTGAGTTGGCCAATCCCCTAGGATGGTATTCTTGTTATGTGCATCGATAATCACCATGGTGGGCTACGAGCACTGGTCATCCTTTTAAAATATACTAGTGTGTTTTGGTATTTATCTACCATTGAAGGATGGATAGAGGAATCCTTCCAAAAGACCATGCTCAAATCACATGTAGCCCCAAAGTCCTGGGAAAAAGATCAAAAAATTATTATGTATCCTCTATCACACTTAATCCTTCCCCTATGCCTGCACCAGCTCTATGGCCTAAACCATATCATACATGGCCCCTTGACCACTAAAAAAATCATCAACCTCGATAATATGAGTAGAGGAGACCCAAAAGAAAGCAGTTCAAGGAATAGTGGAATAAATCTTACTCATTCTGAGATGATCATGTCTGGGACTAGTTTATAGACAATATGAACTCAGATTTACTCTATATAAAAGAGACAAAATGATTCAAATATGTTGATGTTTACAACCCAAAAAAATTATTTTCCCTCTCACCACATTCTGAAATAGACTATTCAGTAATATTTTTTCTTCATAGACCACTTAAAAATAATCATATGTTCTTTGGAAGTAAAACTAGGACCACTATTAGCACAAGTGTCATATGTTTCCACCACTGACCTTGATGAAGGAGAGTATTGGAAAGAAGTTATAAATAGAAGGGATCAAAATTTAAATTTTTTGATTACTTGGAAAATCATATAATCAATTTCATGGTATTCTTTCAACATAGTGAAAGCAACCACCTATACCCCTATCTACTCCTATTACAACACAACCGACATCATCGGCCCCAAAACACTCTATAATTTTACATTACAAAAAAATATTATAGCATGAAAGGTAAGGATAAATCACAATAAAAGAGACTGGTGTCATGGAAAAAATTAACCATGACCCTCTTTGATTTTATGCCATCAGATTTGAAAAAAGGGGCACCACCCTAGCTAAGGACACCACCAAACGTAGACAGTCATGTAGATTCATCATTAGAAGAAGTGTTATTTTCATATCTATTAATGTATTTCTCTTAATCTAACACTTCTACATTAATTAATACAGCTTTGAATCTGTGTTCCCCACACCCGATTGGGGAACTAGAGGAAGAGGCTGTAAAATTTTGGGATTTTAAGGAACACACAGCCATGATAGATGTAAAGACCCGTAAAATTCAAGGGAAATTTTTTTTCTTAATTTTCTTTAGAATTTTTCAAGAACGCGGTTTCAGACGGCACCTGATTCCGAGGCCCGGAGTGCCCGGAATTAATTTCCGAAGTTTGGCTCGGGTACGTTCAGTGAACGAACGAGCGGGAATTCCTAACTTTTGATCCGGTGCTCGGAATTGAAATCTGAGGGCACCGATGAACTCGCAGCGCCGATATTCGCTTAAAGAGTCCTTTTCGGGAGTTGCGTTTGTTGTGGGTTGAAAGTTAGTTTTTGGGTTTTTAAGTTTAAGTTAAATAAAATTTGTGAGGAACAAATTTTATTTTTTTAACTAGTTAAGTCCTACCAAAGGGAGTTGGGAGTGGGACCCACATCCACTTAACCTCCCTTCGGAGGATTAAGTGAGGTGGGGTCCACACGAACCCCAACTCCTCAAATTCTCTCAAAACCTCCCCTTTAACTCATTTCATTAAATGTTGTCAACTTGAGTTACTTAATTAATTAAGGGAGTTAAACCCTTTTTGAATTTCAAACCTTTGAAATTCTTGTGGTTATGTTATGTAATAATATAAGTTAAAGCTTATATTATTCTAGGGGATTCTTTTAACAACTTGGGAGGATTTCTTGAGAGCTTTTGGAGAGCCTCATCTTCTTCTTCAAACTCAACGAAGAACGCGAAGAACGTCGTTCTTCAACGAAGAACTTCTCCGCCGAAGAACACGATCCATCCGCGACGCTGTATCCACGACGCGGCGTACTTCTTCTGCGTCATCTCTTCCGCGACGGTTTTCCGCGACGAACGCCATCGACAACGACTCTTCCTCCTACGTCAAAGGAATCGACACCGATATTCCACGACTCCGTCAACGTGCGACTATCGAGGTAGGGGTTCTTGAGTTCGTTGTTTCCTTTTTATTTGACTTTCCTCAAGACTTGACGTAGAACGCTCAAGTTCCGACGAAGAACGCCGCTCCGCTCTTCTTCGTCTTCGGTGTCAACGAGAGAGAACACCGCACCTTCCTCGGACAACCTTCGTCGGCATACAAGGATTCGCCAACGACGTGCCTCTTCGGACGCGCCTCTTCGTCGTCGAATTTGACGAACGACGACCGCGACGCCCGACCTCCGCGACGTCGTCTTCCGCGGAACGTTCTCAATCTTCGAACCTTATACCGAGGTAGGGGTTGTTGTTTAATTCTTTAATTATTCCATTTCTTGCTCGTGGATCGCATGTCTACGTGAGGCTTTGAAATAATTTATTTAAGTGTTATAGTTAACGCGAGGGGGGCCGGACCGCACAAACACGGCCGAACCCCCCTCCATCGTTCTTGTTTAATTCTTGCGGTGGAAGCAAAGTGGCGTGGTGTCGTCGCACCACGCGGATTACCGTACGTTTATTTTTACGCGGCGCCGCCGCGCCACGCCGAGGTAGAACCTTCAAGAACGCGACGTCGTCGCGCCACGTTGAAAAGAATCAAGGCACGGCGAAAGGGGCGCGGTGCCGTCGCACCGCGCCGGACGACAAACACCGCGGCCGGTTCCGGGCCACGGCGGGACGAGGAGACCGCGGCCGGTTCTGGGCCGCGGCGGAAGAGAAGACCGGCGGCCGGGCCGCCGGCGTCGGAAGCCGAAGAGGGGACCGGAATTTCCGGTCCCGTTGGAGAAAACCGGCCGGCCAGCTGGCCGGCCGGATGTCATTAAAACCAGGGGAATAAATTCCCCGGCCGGTTCAACAAAACCCCCCTCTTAATGAGGGGGGGCGGTTATTTGAAGAGAAGGGGTGGGGCAGCCGGCCCCCCGGTTCGTTTCCAGCAAGCCCCCCACGTGTGGGGGGCGTTTATTTTTTTTTGGGCGCGGCATATAGCCGCGCCGTCCTTGAAGAAGCGGGGGCTGAGCCCCCCGCGTGCCACCCTTGTGCGGCGCCAGGCGCCCGCCGCCGCGGCCCGCCGCCGCCGCCGTCGCGCCGCCCCGGGGGGGGTCGGGCCGGGTCGGCCCGGACCCGGACCCCCCGTTTCGAACCAGATTTGGTTTTTGGCCCATAACTTGAGCCTCGGACCTCCGAATGACGAACCGTCTGCGGCAACGCAATCCTTGGATCGAGACGGTCGTTTCGGTATATCGCATTCAAGGTTTCAGATTACTTTGAGTTCGGCCGGGTTGGTTCGTTCTCGAAACCAACCGGGCCTTCGGAGCGGAAACGCTCATATCTTGAGCCACGAACGTCCGATTGACGCGCCGTCAGTCGCGTTGCGTTCCTTTTAGTGAGACGGATCTTTTGGCATACTCCGCCCGAGGTTTGGACGCAGGTGGAGTACGATCAGGTTGGTTTTGCCTTAAAAACCAACCGGGCCCCGGAGACGAAAAAGCTAATAACTCACGGACCGGGCGTCCGATTGACGCGCCGTCTGTTTCGTTGTCTTCCTCTTGATGAGACGGAACTTTTGACATACTCCGCCCGAGTTTTGGATGCAGTCGGAGTATGGCCGGGTTGGATTGTACCCGAAATCCAACCGGGCCCCTGGAACGGGAAAGCTGATATCTTTCAGACAGGACGTCCGTTTGACGAACCGTCAGCGGCGTTGGTGTTTACGTTTAATAACGGTCCCTATGAGTATACCCTATGGGAGTTCGGGGTACAGTTGAGATACGACCGGGATTGGTTCGCACTCGAAACCAACCGGGCCCCTGGGACGAAAAGGCTAATAACTCACAGACCGGGCGTCCGATCGACGCGCCGTCTGTTGCGTTGAGACCCCTGTGACGAGACGGACATTTGAGATACTTCTTGCGGGACTTTGTGATACTTGGAGTATCGACCAGTAGCTCGTGGAGCGGACCCTCCCGAAGACGAGCGTGCAGAGTACGGAGACCGTGTAGCTGGCTGAGACCTGACGACTGCTTGACCGACTCGACTTGGAGTGAGTCGACTAGCCCAGTGGACGGAGCACTACTTTCTGAGGTGCAGACCCATGGCGGACGGAGCACTACCTGTGTGACAGTGCAGACCCGCGGTGCTCGTCCGGAGAGTACCTCAGCAGGCTACTAGGGGGTGTGCACTACGGTGTTTGGGTGACATACCTCGGCGGGAAGCACTACTGTGTTTGGGTGGCTGGCCCGCAGTACTCGACAGGAGGAGTACTTCAGCAGTCTTAGGTTAGTGAGCAGTACCTCGGAGTCGTGACAGGACCACTGTACACTCTAGAGACGAAGCTCTTCAGCAGTTACGGTTTTGATAATGAAAATCCTGGTTTGAGCTGAGACTTTTGACCTTGTGTTTACTTCATGATTGAGATGGGTCACTTGCTAACTTTGGTATATGTATGGGCATATACCCGGGTAGTGGTTATCCGTCGTTTTCACAATCCTTGTGTTTCCTCATGATTGAGATGGGTTACTTGATAACTTAGGTATATGTATGGGCATATACCTAAGTAGAGTTTATCTGTTGAGATCTTCTTGTGTTTATCCTTGTTGGTTTTAGTGAGACCTTGAGGGTCTCGGGGTCCCTACTGAGTATCGTTATACTCACCCCTGCACGGGCTATGCCCGCACCTCGTTGTGTTGGTTGCAGACGACGGACAGTGCTGACAGAAGCCGAAGGTTCGAGGACTTGACGGTACCTGGAGGTGGACTATACGACGAGGCGGTACCCGGAGGTGGACCACTGGGCGGGACATACTCGGAGCGGATGGCGGGACCCGAGGAGCAGAGGAGCTATCTGTACCCACCCTTCAGGTGGGATTTCCAGTGGACATCTCAGCGTAGCAGCTTTACTTTTCAGTCGCTGTTTTCCCTTTCGAGTTGTACTTTACAGTTGGGCTTGTATTTCCGGCCCCTTTTTAATTTTCAGCTCTTCTTTTGTACTTAGTGTTTTACTTCTGCTTGCTTACTCTGTGGTGTTTGTTTACTTTACAAAGGCAATACCTTCCCTTTTTCTAGGATTTACGCCTTGGTGCTAGTCGCCAGCCCCTGGCCTATGGAAGGCGGGCTTGGGGTAGTCACGGCACGGACCCCGAGGGCGGGTCGTGACAAATTGGTATCAGAGGAGTTCGGTTCTACCGCAGAACTTATAACTCTGATCTTTCTTTCTGTGAAGCAATAGTGTTAAGGGTACCGAGTGTGGTTTTCAGTTCAGGGAGTCCAGTGTTGGTGCGGGCGGCCGACGTATCCATACACCAGGACCCTGACAACTAATTTCCGACTTTGTGCACAAAAACACTGATTGCGTGTGTGTTTTCAAAAGTTTTTCCCCTTAAAACAGCTCAAACCAGGTCAGCTCACCAGGTGTAATCATTTGATCGTGTTACGTTGTTTCTTTCAGGATGGCCCCACGACGGTAGCCAGCTAGGGTTCCGAGAATCGAACGTGACGACAGCCCACCGAGCGACGAGGCCTCGGTGCAGGGCCCTTTGTCAGCAGTGGCACCAGCGGTAGCTCTACCCGCCGAGCCCCCGATGCTTCCAGCAGCAGCCGCTGACGATGCACGTCGCCTCAGCGCACTGCATGAGTTTCAACGCCAGCGACCGCCCAGGTTTCGCGGGGAGACGGATCCCCAGGCTGCAGAGGACTGGCTGGAGGCAGTGGTACGAGTGTTTAGGCTAGTGAGGACACCAGCAGACCTCATGGTGATCCTCGCTGCGAGCCTACTACACGCAGCAGCAGGACGATGGTGGAGCTTGATGCTCCAGGTGCACGATGAGGCATCTCTACTTTGGACGGACTTTGAGAGCCTCTTCCGCTCGGAGTACGTCCCAGCCACCCTTCGTGCGGTGCATATCCAGGAGCTTCTGCAGCTGCGGCAGGGCAGCATGACGGTCGCTCAGTACTCGGCGAGATTTACCGATCTCTCGCGCTACTCAACCGACATGGTACGGGACCCATTCTTCCGGGCCCGGACCTTCGAGCAGGGTTTGAGACACGAGATCAGGGCATCGCTGATCTCCCTCAGCTTACCGACTCAGACAGGAGTACTGGAGCAGGCACTCTTGATTGAGAGCTTCCTTGCTGGGTCTTCACCAGCGCAGCGACCCACCGCAGGGCGGCACGTAGCGGAGTCTTCGGTAGCAGGTAGCCGACAGATGACTCAGGGGTCCAGACAGACCAGACCTTCAGGCAGACGACCTCAGGGCACTGGCTCAGCAGTGCAGAGCACACAGCGCGGAGCCAGTCTTTTGAGTGGAAGACAGTGCTTTGCATGCGGCGGGCAAGGCCACATGGCTTGTGACTGCCCGACCCGCCATGCGGAGGAGCAGCAGACGGTTGAGGAACCACCTAGGCAGAGGCAGAGGTTCGACCGTGGCGGTCCGCAGGGAGGAGGCGGACGAGGCAGAGGAGCTGGCCGAGCAGCAGGTGGTGGACGACGCTTTGAGGCTCTGCCACCACCACCACCAGGAGGTCCACCCCGACCACAGGGAGTAGATGAACATGCGAGAGCACAGCTTCCGGCAGCTGAAGCTTACGATCATGGAGCTCTGGGAGCCGATGGACAGGAGCAGAACAAGTGGATACATCCTTTGTACTTCTGGTTCCTTGTTGAATTTGTGTAACGTCTTGTATTATGAGCTGCAATAATAAAAGACGCATCCTTTGTGATGTTTTCATTCCTGTCCTCTTTTGTGATGTTACTAAGAGGTTCCAGTTGACTGTTGACTTGACCCTCACTTGTGAGACATCTACTGGAGGAGACCAGTTACCACACACTGATGCCGATAGTGTGACTCAACCCTTGGAGGCGAGAGTAACGGTTGGATCTCTTAGTAGTAGCGTCGAGGCCTTACGACGTCATCCTTAGTATGGATTAGTATCATCCATGTTAGGATTGACTTTTTTAGGCAAAGAATGTGGTTCATCCAGGGGATGAGACCAGGTTTCTCTTATCGGCAAAGAAGAAATCTTGCAGCTCTTGTGGGACCATAAATGGTCCGGGCCACGTCGGAGGAGGTCCATTTCATCCAGGAGCGGATGAGGACAACACAGAGCCGGCAGAAGTCATACGCTGACAGGAGGCGGAGGCCACTAGAGTTCGAGGATGGTGACCACGTCTTCTTGCGGGTCTCACCTCGACGTGGTATTCGGAGATTTGGCCGAGGCGGCAAGTTGTCTCCGCGCTTCATCGGACCCTTCCAGGTCCTCAGCAGGGTTGGTGAGGTGGCTTATCGCCTGGCTCTACCACCTCAGTTGCACCGGGTGCACGACGTCTTCCACGTATCCCAGCTGAGGAGATACGTGCACGACCCGACGCACATCATTGATCATGGGGAGCTTGACGTTGACGTTGGGGAGACTTTTACGGAGGTCTTGGTGGAGATAGAGGATCGATAGGAGCGGGTCCTACATGGGCGATCGATTCCTCTTGTGCGCAACAGATGGCGGCACGGGAATCTCCAGGAGAGCACATGGGAGCGGGAGGCTCAGATGCGTGCTCAGTACCCTCTTTTGTTTCCCTAGTTTTTGATGTTTCTTTACGGGGACGTAAAGCCCTGAGGTGGGAGTAATGTAAAGACCCGTAAAATTCAAGGGAAATTTTTTTTCTTAATTTTCTTTAAAATTTTACAAGAACGCGGTTTCAGACGGCACCTGATTCCGAGGCCCGGAGTGCCCGGAATTAATTTCCGAAGTTTGGCTCGGGTACGTTCAGTGAACGAACGAGCGGGAATTCCTAACTTTTGATCCGGTGCTCGGAATTGAAATCCGAGGGCACCGATGAACTCGCAGCGCCGATATTCTCTTAAAGAGTCCTTTTCGGGAGTTGCGTTTGTTGTGGGTTGAAAGTTAGTTTTTGGGTTTTTAAGTTTAAGTTAAATAAAATTTGTGAGGAACAAATTTTATTTTTTTAACTAGTTAAGTCCTACCAAAGGGAGTTGGGAGTGGGACCCACATCCACTTAACCTCCCTTGGGAGGATTAAGTGAGGTGGGGTCCACACGAACCCCAACTCCTCAAATTCTCTCAAAACCTCCCCTTTAACTCATTTCATTAAATGTTGTCATCTTGAGTTACTTAATTAATTAAGGGAGTTAAACCCTTTTTGAATTTCAAACCTTTGAAATTCTTGTGGTTATGTTATGTAATAATATAAGTTAAAGCTTATATTATTCTAGGGGATTCTTTTAACACCTTGGGAGGATTTCTTGAGAGCTTTTGGAGAGCCTCATCTTCTTCTTCAAACTCAACGAAGAACGCGAAGAACGTCATTCTTCAACGAAGAACTTCTCCGCCGAAGAACACGATCCATCCGCGACGCCGTATCCGCGACACGACGTACTTCTTCTGCGTCATCTCTTCCGCGACGGTTTTCCGCGACGAACGCCATCGACAACGACTCTTCCTCCTACGTCAAAGGAATCGACACCGATATTCCACGACTCCGTCAACGTGCGACTATCGAGGTAGGGGTTCTTGAGTTCGTTGTTTCCTTTTTATTTGACTTTCCTCAAGACTTGACGTAGAACGCTCAAGTTCCGACGAAGAACGCCGCTCCGCTCTTCTTCGTCTTCGGTGTCAACGAGAGAGAACACCGCACCTTCCTCGGACAACCTTCGTCGGTGTACAAGGATTCGCCAACGACGTGCCTCTTCGGACGCGCCTCTTCGTCGTCGAATTTGACGAACGACGACCGCGACGCCCGACCTCCGCGACGTCGTCTTCCGCAGAACGTTCTCAATCTTCGAACCTTATACCGAGGTAGGGGTTGTTGTTTAATTCTTTAATTATTCCATTTCTTGCTCGTGGATCGCATGTCTACGTGAGGCTTTGAAATAATTTATTTAAGTGTTATAGTTAACGCGAGGGGGGCCGGACCGCACGAACACGGCCGAACCCCCCTCCATCGTTCTTGTTTAATTCTTGCGGTGGAAGCAAAGTGGCGTGGTGCCGTCGCACCACGCGGATTACCGTACGTTTATTTTTACGCGGCGCCGCCGCGCCACGCCGAGGTAGAACCTTCAAGAACGCGACGTCGTCGCGCCGCTTTGAAAAGAATCAAGGCACGGCGAAAGGGGCGCGGTGCCGTCGCACCGCGCCGGACGACAAACACCGCGGCCGGTTCCGGGCCACGGCGGGACGAGGAGACCGCGGCCGGTTCCGGGCCGCGGCGGAAGAGAAGACCGGCGGCCGGGCCGCCGGCGTCGGAAGCCGAAGAGGGGACCGGAATTTCCGGTCCCGTTGGAGAAAACCGGCCGGCCAGCTGGCCGGCCGGATGTCATTAAAACCGGGGGAATAAATTCCCCGGCCGGTTCAACAAAACCCCCCTCTTAATGAGGGGGGCGGTTATTTGAAGAGAAGGGGTGGGGCAGCCGGCCCCCCGGTTCGTTTCCAGCAAGCCCCCCACGTGTGGGGGGCGTTTTTTTTTTTGGGCGCGGCATATAGCCGCGCCGTCCTTGAAGAAGCGGGGGCTGAGCCCCCCGCGTGCCACCCTTGTGCGGCGCCAGGCGCCCGCCGCCGCGGCCCGCCGCCGCCGCCGCAGCCCGCCGCCGCCGCCGCCGCGGCCCGCCGCGGCCCGCCGCCGCTGCCGTCGCCGGCCGCCGCCGCGCCGCCCCGGGGGGGGGGGGGGGGGGGGGGGGGTCGGGCCGGGTCGGTCCGGACCCGGACCCCCCTTTTCGAACCAGATTTGGTTTTTGGCCCATAACTTGAGCCTCGGACCTCCGAATGACGAACCGTCTGCGGCAACGCGATCCTTGGATCGAGACGGTCGTTTCGGTATATCGCATTCAAGGTTTCAGATTACTTTGAGTTCGGCCGGGTTGGTTCGTTCTCGAAACCAACCGGGCCTTCGGAGCGGAAACACTCATATCTTGAGCCACGAACGTCCGATTGACGCGCCGTCAGTCGCGTTGCGTTCCTTTTAGTGAGACGGATCTTTTGGCATACTCCGCCCGAGGTTTGGACGCAGGTGGAGTACGGTCGGGTTGGTTTTGCCTTAAAAACCAACCGGGCCCCGGAGACGAAAAAGCTAATAACTCACAGACCGGGCGTCCGATTGACGCGCCGTCTGTTTCGTTGTCTTCCTCTTGATGAGACGGAACTTTTGACATACTCCGCCCGAGTTTTGGATGCAGTCGGAGTATAGCCGGGTTGGATTGTACCCGAAATCCAACCGGGCCCCTGGAACGGGAAAGCTGATATCTTTCAGACAGGACGTCCGTTTGACGAACCGTCAGCGGCGTTGGTGTTTACATTTAATAACGGTCCCTATGAGTATACCCTATGGGAGTTCGGGGTACAGTTGAGATACGGCCGGGATTGGTTCGCACTCGAAACCAACCGGGCCCCTGGGACGAAAAGGCTAATAACTCACAGACCGGGCGTCCGATCGACGCGCCGTCTGTTGCGTTGAGACCCCTGTGACGAGACAGACTTTTGAGATACTTCTTGCGGGACTTTGTGATACTTGGAGTATCGACCAGTAGCTCGTGGAGCGGACCCTCCCGAAGACGAGCGTGCAGAGTACGGAGACCGTGTAGCTGGCTGAGACCTGACGACTGCTTGACCGACTCGACTTGGAGTGAGTCGACTAGCCCAGTGGACGGAGCACTACTTTCTGAGGTGCAGACCCATGGCGGACGGAGCATTACCTGTGTGACAGTGCAGACCCGCGGTGCTCGTCCGGAGAGTACCTCAGCAGGCTACTAGGGGGTGTGCACTACGGTGTTTGGGTGACATACCTCGGCGGGAAGCACTACTGTGTTTGGGTGGCTGGCCCGCAGTACTCGACAGGAGGAGTACTTCAGCAGTCTTAGGTTAGTGAGCAGTACCTCGGAGTCGTGACAGGACCACTGTACACTCTAGAGACGAATCTCTTCAGCAGTTACGGTTTCGATAATGAAAATCCTGGTTTGAGCTGAGACTTTTGACCTTGTGTTTACTTCATGATTGAGATGGGTCACTTGCTAACTTTGGTATATGTATGGGCATATACCCGGGTAGTGGTTATCCGTCGTTTTCACAATCCTTGTGTTTCCTCATGATTGAGATGGGTTACTTGATAACTTAGGTATATGTATGGGCATATACCTAAGTAGAGTTTATCTGTTGAGATCTTCTTGTGTTTATCCTTGTTGGTTTTAGTGAGACCTTGAGGGTCTCGGGGTCCCTACTGAGTATCGTTATACTCACCCCTGCACGGGCTATGCCCGCACCTCGTTGTGTTGGTTGCAGACGACGGACAGTGCTGACAGAAGCCGAAGGTTCGAGGACTTGACGGTACCTGGAGGTGGACTATACGACGAGGCGGTACCCGGAGGTGGACCACTGGGCGGGACATACTCGGAGCGGATGGCGGGACCCGAGGAGCAGAGGAGCTATCTGTACCCACCCTTCAGGTGGGATTTCCAGTGGACATCTCAGCGTAGCAGCTTTACTTTTCAGTCGCTGTTTTCCCTTTCGAGTTGTACTTTACAGTTGGGCTTGTATTTCCGGCCCCTTTTTACTTTTCAGCTCTTCTTTTGTACTTAGTGTTTTACTTCCGCTTGCTTACTCTGTGGTGTTTGTTTACTTTACAAAGGCAATGCCTTCCCTTTTTCTGGGATTTACGCCTTGGTGCTAGTCGCCAGCCCCTGGCCTATGGAAGGCGGGCTTGGGGTAGTCACGGCACGGACCCCGAGGGCGGGTCGTGACAATAGAAACCAATATTATGGGTTCCCTCCTTATCAAACATTTAATGTTACAGAAACTCATGGGGGAGAACATCATTATAAATAACATGAATTGTAAAATACCCTTGTTTTGGAAGAAACCCAGTCTAGACTAATAATTATGGAATATCAATTAAATCAGGTGAAATTGTTATCTTTTCTCAGCATATTGATATGTATTCCCAACATAATTTAAAAATAATTGATGAACGGTCAGATCCTATCTCGAGGGGTCAGTCTATCTCCAATCAATGCTCAAGTCCCTAAAGCACCTAGGAAAGAGAATCCTTACACTAGGAAGCATTGTTATTTAGATAAAAAATATGATATTCTAATGAAATTTTCCTTAGTATCAGCCGAACAATCAATAATCGATTCTAATAATATGTAAATTGACATCAAGGAAGTTGTTATTGAATATTTTTTAATCCCCCAAGAGTTTTATGAAAATTTTGAATCCATTTATGTCTGTCAGAGAGTGACCAAAGCAATATAATTCCATGTTGTTATTTCCCCAATGGATAGATATGAAGCTACCATTATACAGGGACACATCAGACACATATAAGTGTCCTAATGGAAACTAATAATGATGTATGGAATGTCTTTGTTGACAATTGATCTGGATTCAATCTCAACACACTGAAAATACTTTTCTGAATAGGCTATAATGATGATAACTTATATTCCTCTACCACTGCCCTATTGGGTAATTTAATAAGTGAGCTTAAATTTTTAGTCCAAATCAAGCTCAATACTTAGTATGTGGAACTCACAACTGACACATAATTTCTAGTGGTTCAGAAAAACACAGATTTTAGTGTCTTGATAAAAAGGCCTTGGTTATATTAACAGAGAAATTCCATCATCCTACCACAAGTGCATCAAATTTATTACTAATGGATTGATTAAGATGTTATAAGATGACAAGACCTGGTTTGAATCATTTGAGTCACACTGAATCGATGCATGATTCTATGATCAGAAAGGTGAGAAACACCAGATCAATGGTTTTAATTAGGTGTCCACCCACAAATAATTTAGAGATAGTCTCAGATGACCCTTTAAATTAGATCAGTGAATAATACATACTTCCCATAAACTATGTTGGGTGTGTGAGTCTATGCTTGGACATGTATTTAACATTACTCATGACTTTGTTCAAGGACACCAAGTTTAACAATGTCAAAAAATCTTCTAACCGTCAAAAAAATGATGAATTAATGACAAGAAATTCCAACAAGTCATCCTTAGATCTATTGGAATCCAAAAGACCCCTCATTAATGTATAAGAGGATGAATATATTCTTCTGTCCATCACTCCTTCCACTCAAGAAAATTTCCCAATTTTATCCACATCCGAAGAAGCTGTTCTATATTCCAAATACAAGATATTAACTCATCTCCCAACTTTTATAACCTCATCACAAGAATTTTTTCTCCTTAGAAATGAGAATAAAATGATGAAGTGGATAAAGAGTAGGAAGAGTAGGACCTTTGGTATCTCACTCGATCATTTGAGGAGGGTGTCTCAACCACTATTGATGAGCTCAAGGAAATAGACCAGGGTACTAAAGAATATCCATGAACCAACCAGATTAGTGAAGCCATGGATTCTAACATGAAATATGTATATACCTGATTCCTAAAAAATCATCAAGATTCATTCCCCTATAACTAAAATGAAATTCCATAACTTGATCGCAATGTGTCCACTCACCACTTTTTCCTTACAAATGATCATTGGGGCTATAAAAAAGAGACCTTGGGGACACATGTGACACATGCTTCCAAGATAGATGTTAAAGTTCACAATCTCATTAATGCTATCATCATGCAGGATGTTCAATATTTAATATGTCTTTCCTATATAATCCACATAAAAAACAAAAATATATAAATTAGAGTTTTGATAGATTTTAGAGATCCCAATCAGCACTATCCAAAAGATGTTTTTTTGGTCTCGATAATATTACTGTTAATCAATGAAATTTCCATATATCTGCATCTCTCTTTTGTGGATAGATATTTAGGATATAACCAAATATGACTGGACTGAAAACTTGAAAAATACCCCATCTTTAGGGTTCCACATGGATTAGTTTGTCATCAGGAAATTACCTTTGGTTTGAAGAATGTCGATGCCACATATCAACATGTCAGACATCACATATTTAATCCATTTCTATTAATGCTCATTGAATTCATTATTGAAGTAATTTTTTGTTAAATCGTGAAAATTTATGGACTAGATATCATATTTTGATATTTAATTCAACAAACTGCAACAACATGACCTAAAAAAACTGTTCAAAATTTCATTTTGATGTTACCTTATGAAAATCCCTCAGCTTCATTGTATGTCATTGGGGTATCAGAGTCGATCTCAAAATTAAAAAGGTTATCCTTGTAATGTAACCACCTCTAAACCACATCGAGTTGAGATAACATCATGGAATATTGTACTATATTTGATGCTTTATATCCAACCTTTGAATAAAATGTTTTTCCTTTACCCAGTTTATGAAAAAAGGTGTTAAAAGTAAATGGATTGATGATGTCAGGATGTATTAAACTATCCCACGAAATATCTCTCAAGTAATCTGGTACAAATTCTACCCATCAAAGGAAGACTATTCAATTTTATTCAACATCCCTGGAGCATTCTCTAAGAACATTACTCTCATATAGAAGTTAAATTGGAAGAAAAAATGTCTTCTATCTTAACCAAACCATGATCAATGCCGAGTCGTGTTACTTGGATATCAGGAAGAGATATTTGGCACAAATATTTTCAATTCAAAAATGGATTTACTACCTAATAATCACATGGTCTATCTATTTTCTTATAGAAACTCTATAAATTACTTTCTCAGTTGTTTAAGTTTGACCAGATGCCTATCTAGGTGGGTGGTCATCCAGTAGCAGTTTGAAATTCCATTCAAACATTATAAATTTATAAATGGAAATACATTAGCATTTTCCTAGAAAAATACTCCCCAAAACAAACAACTTCATCAAATACTGAATTAACCTATGGGGAGGATTTGTATTTAATATATGATCCTAATGTATGGAATATTCATTTGGACAATGCATCTAGAATCCTGATAGAGGAAAAGGATAGAAGACCCTAGGCTCCATAAAGTGGGGATTGGATTCGTGCTCATGTCTCGAGTAAAGTAATTCCTACTTAACTACATTCTACTCTGAGAGGGGTATACAAATAACGAATTATAAAACTAGAATCTCATTGAAGTATAGGAGCTAGAACATAAAGTACAAGAAGAAAACATGAAGATAAGAGGTGATTCATAACTAGTCAACTTGCTGGTAAATTGTGATTATTCTATGAAAAAAGAAGAACCAATCTCGTAGTTAGACCACGTATGAGGGGTAATGTCCCAAATACCTTTAGATTTGCATTTACTCCTATCCTTAGATTAAAAATTACACATGAATATACATTATAAAATACAGCCATAGCTCAGGCCGATCTAGATTGAGATGAAATGTTCATCAATATTTCCCACCATTGGATGGTATCCAAATTCGTTTAGGCCGACATGGAATAAATCAAAAGGATTAATATCATTCTAGATTCAAATGGTCCAACAACTAGTTGGATGACTCCCATTGCGGATTACCATAAAAATGGAGAACTCCCACTATATAGGGATAGATGGGAGTGAATCTATTAATGAGAAATCATCTTTTTTCTATATGAAGCAATAAATCAACAAAAGGTCATCTGTAAGCAAGGTCTTGATTGGGTCCATCTTAGGTACATGGATGGATAATAGACTATTACTTTAATTAAGAAAGTTCAAAATGGATTCTTTGGTACACATCAATTAGGATCCAATCAATCTTATCAAATTTTGTTGCTTGGATACTGTTTGACCCATTGTGATGCATGATTTCTCTATATTCACTAAGATGTTCTATTCCTGAGAAGTTCATGCTAATTTTATACACCATCCCCTAGAGATACATCACGCATCCATGTACTCATGTATAAATTCTCTAAACATAGATAAGAAATTCTTGTATATTCTTATAGAATATGACTTGTTTTTCATATGGGAAGAAGATATAACCCTTAAAGAATTTGATGAAAGAAAAATTAATATAATTTTGAAAGCTAATATCATCACTACATTTAGTGTCCCACGTACAATAATAATAAGAAATGACAAAAATTTATGTTATTCATAATTATCAAAACAATATTAGGAGTATGGTATCAAGACCATCCAATCATCTTGCGACAAAGAAGTGTCCAACAAACAGATAGAGGTATTTAACAATACAATATCCAATATACTATAAATGAGGGTAGAAAAGGATGAGAAAACATGGTAAAATAATATTCTCCATGATCTTACCGATTTCCTGAACCTGAAATTAACTGCAACTCTGGATACCCCATACATGTTAGTATATGGGATAGAGGTGGTCATACCCATTGAGGTTCAATTAACATCACTCCACATTTCCATCTATGATCATCAATCCATATATGAGAATTCCAAAAAACAACATCAGGAGTTGGAGTGAATGGATGAGACAATATTTCATACCATATCATCATTTAGAGATCCACCAAAATCAGATTGTATAGGACATCAACCAAACAGTCTCCCTCTAGTATTTCCTCAATGTTGAATTGGTGTTGGTCCACAGAACCATAATGATACCTAGAATGAAACCAAAAATTACCAAACTAATAGGGGAGAGACCATATGTAATATAGAATGTCTTATATAATGGATCATATTCTTTGATTTCAATGTATTGACTGCTCAACACTACTCCCACCAATGCAAGGTTCCATTGGAATTATTTCATATATCCAAATGAGTGAATTTCCTGACCACAAGACACTAATCAAAATGATGAAATTCTATATGTCATGATGTTAAACAACATGATGAACTTCACAATCACAAAATGCTAAACTAAAAGATGAAATGTATTTTTTTAAGTATTAAACTTCATAGTAGGAATGTCCTAACCATGTAACGTTAAAATTTATAAAATTTTCCTTACAACATGTTTTTAAAATGTGTCGCCATCATCCCGACTGTATGAAGATAAAATGTTCTCTAATACCTGATAAACAACATTAAACTATGAGATTTTATCTTAATCTAAATACATTAAAAAGAATTCTACAACATTCATTTTACCAAAAATTGGGTGACCATTGTTCATATTGCAAGTTGCTAATCTACATGAAATATATCTACCTAACCTCATGATGCTATGCTATTTGGAGATTATTATTCCAATCAATGATTCATCACATGGTCCATATTTGTGCATGAGAAAGATGAAATGTATCTAGTCTTACTTGAGAGTCAAATAATTTTGAGAACTATCTTTGTCCAAAACAATATGCATTTTGATTCTAATCCAAATGAGTTACGTAGGGACTCCTAGACTCTATGTTCTGGTCCCACCCCCCATAAAAAATTCCCCCTTCATTAATATGGATTAGAAAAAATCATATTTTTTTTCTTCATAGAACTCCATAATATTTGATTCTCAGTAGTCAATGAGATATGTAGAGACACTTCTATCTTATATCCTATTCCATCAATCACATGAAACAAAATTCTTCTATTGTACCATCCAATTCATTTGTATTATGATACAAACCCTTTCTATTCCATGTTTCTCACATCGAGCATAGCTCACATGAGCTTATGAATTTTATTAAGGGATCCCCCCTCAGGAAAAAAGGAGTAAAAGATAATTATTGGTCTATCAACTCAAAAGAATGGTTTAAAATGACCCATCCCCATGCATGGATCAGACCAGTTCATGGATAATATATCTAGAACTATGTGTGGATTGATTCCAATTATCACATGATTCATACTAACACCCAAATTCTACATCTAGGCACATCCTCCCATAAAAAACATCAACAACAAATAAAACTCATGTTTTCCTAAATTCATTCCAAACCTATGCTTGGATTTCCCTCTACAACTGTGTGTAACATGATTTTTTCCCAATGAGATACATAGAGATGACAAGATTCTATATCTCAGTCCAGCCTCCACAAAAAAATAGAAATTCTTATTCCATGTGTATGGCTCATACTTGTGTAGGTAAACTTATAAAGCTACATCTGGGTTGATTCATTAATATATAGGATGCAAAATCACACACAGATCTCAAAACATAGGTTCATCTATGATAAAGGATCAAAAGTAAAACTCCCCAGTCCTTTGTTATATTCCCACTTTATGATAGACTAATCCTTTGAAATTTTTTGTTTCTCACACAAGGCATATATAATGTGATATTAATAGTTTTATTAGGGGATTCCTGTCATGATCAAGGCTTACCAATCCATGGCATGGTTTTCGTGTTTCTAGAATCATGATCAAAAAATGGCACACCAAGTGATTTCCCTTCCCAACAAAGAAACCTATGTTCTTGTTATATGATGTTACACTACAGGGATTGGAAATAACTACATGAGTCATGATTCACTAAATAATGTGATATGTAGTGATGTCCAGATTCTATGTCCATGCCACACTATGTAAAAAAATACCCCCATCTCATGCACATGAATACGAATAAATATAGGTCAATTTACACCATATATCCCTCAACAAGGATCTATAAAAGGACTAATAGTTCCCCTCTCTATGAACGAGTCATATATACACATGGATATGTCTTAGAACTGTGTCTATCTTGATTCTTTCCTATGTAGGATATATAGTGACACCCAGACTTCCATCTGGTTCCTATCACCCCAAAAGTAAAATATTCCCCGCTCTATATCATCTTGACCTATGCACGATTCTTTCTATATGTAACTACATGTAGCTTGATTCAAATATTATAGGATAAGTAGTGATTTCAGGGTCCTATAACATAGACCCTACCATGGAACACTCATTTTCATGTAAACTATGTAAAATTATGCGAATCCCAAATAGGCCATATTTGCAAGATAATTTCAAGAATAATAATATTCCCCATATTTCTCATCAGTTCATTTATGTCTTTATCGAATTAAGATAAACAACATGTAATATATTTCTTTAATACATGATGATAAACTAAATTTAATCTACATCCTTACCATAGGATGATAAACTTCATTGAATATACATCCTTACAGCATGTTGATAAACTTCATGAAATCTATATCCTTCCTGCAGGATGATAAAATTGTACCAAATTTTTCCGCGTCAAAGGATTATAATCATCATGGCAAAATTACCCTATTTTATGATGTCAAACCACACTACATCATAGTTTTCTCACTCGAGTGGAAATTTCTGCAAACATTGTTCACCAACCATATTGTGGTGCCATATTACATACATTTTGATAAATTTTATCATAGAATACCTAGTGATGTGAATATCCCCATTCTTGGGTCCATCATAAATCACAAAAATATCCCCCACACTATATTCATTGATCATTCTTCTATAAGAAATATTTTTTAGAACAATGTGAGTTGATTATTGCCTTGCAAAAAATCAACAACATTATTTCACCTCATTCACCCTATTTCATCTTCATCCTTACCACATGAAGTTAAATTTCATGGAATTTTAAGAACTTTGTTTGGATAGATTCCCATTCAAATTACATAATAAGTAAGGTCATGGATCTATTGGTATATTCACAACATCATAATAAAAAATGTAAAAATTTCCTTAACCCTGTAAGTAAGTTTTTGCAGGAGATCCGGAATTCATGTCCCTTATTCAATGATCTATCAATGATATAGAAATATCACCCAATGTTTGAGTCAGATCTATATTAGTGATCTCACATCTCATTTCCAATAATGATTTGTGTAATTCCTACATACTAGAATAAACCCTTTCCAACCATGAAAAACCACACACTATACAATTTCATGTCTTTATAAACCCCCATATCCATCAGAAATGGAAAGTACGTGTCCTGAGGAAACCATTGAATGAAAATGAAAATTATACCCTTATGGATGTAAATATGTTTCCCTAAATAATGTCTTTCCCACTAATAGAAAATTATTACTCATTAAAGGATTTTCCTACGTTTTTATGTCCCAATAGCTTCAATTATATATATCATTTCTCCTCATCTGAGAATTCCCAGAACCATGGATTACACATTCCTTCCCATTCACATTTGGTGTATGTCATAATATCCTAAACCAATTTTACTCTACTCATAAATGGTCTCTATGAAAATTTCTCCCCAAAATAGGAGAGTAAATTGTGCTTCAATTGTATGTACAACATGATAATAATTCTGCTTACATTTTCATCAAAGTATGACATTAAAATTCATAATCCAATGTCAGTATTGTATGAAATTATATATTAATTTACCAGCATAAATATATTATTATTTATTTTCATTTCAATAACAAATGTTTTGATGTCAAGAACTTATTTTCTTATTCTCATCTAATGAAAAAATATAACAAAAATACCCCTCATCCTGTATATGAAAAAAACCTATAAAGGGAGTCTAATTTCATGAAATACACATAAATTGATTACTATTATTATATGATATGTAGTGACCAAAAAATATCATATCATGGGTCCATCCATGATAAAAATATTACACCCTCATTTCTTGTTCATCAGCCAGGCCCACACAGGGAACCTCCTCCCATTTATATGTGGAGAATATCTCTAACTATTCCCTGGAAATTCGGATTTTAGATTCTCTTTTCATGTTCAAATAATCCCTTTTAAAAACCATACTCTATTTCTGGAAATTTCCAAACCCCCATGACAATGAATGACCATCATAAATGGAATGTCACTTTCATAAATACACCTTTGTTTTACTATAAATAATATGCCATAGTGGATCGGTATATGTTTCCTGAAAAAAAACACATGTCAACCATGGGAAAATACGTCCTCAGGTGGGCATGTTCTTATATATATACACCCCTATGATGTTTACATCCCACATTACTCCTTTAATTTGGAAACCCCATGATTAAAATTAACGACCATTCTTCCCTTCATTGATTGAATGGGATAGAAAATTGATAGTTAGATTACCATGGAAATGAAAAATCATTTACCATTTTTATAGGATTAGAGTAGTAAATTATGAATGTCCACATAGTAAGATATTAAAATACATCACCAATGTCTTAATTACACTATAATAAATTGCATGACGCTTCATCCCTTCTTTAAACAAGTCCAAATGATATTGGAGGGGTTTCTCATCCAAAAATTTAAATAGATGCCCCTATTATTTATAGACATTGTTCATTCAATAAACCACCAACTTTAGAAATGAAAAAAATGAATGAAAATCCAAATTTCAATAACAATAACTGTCTTTTTGAAATGGATAAGTAGTTTATTGAGAAAACCTATTTTTGACTGTGCACAAAATTCCTTTGCGTCCTTACATGGTTCCCCACAAATTAAGGGGCATGTAAACTAAAGAAAAATCTGTCCTTATGAGAATATTTTAATACCACCATCTAATACATGGATTCCATGCCCTGTATCCTATACTATATGCAGAACCCGAAATGTTAGGTCCAATAAACATTCCTCCTTTATGTATAAAAAATAATGGGAATGTCCTTGGTCAATGAAATCTAATTGGGTGCCTAACCCTATAATTCATAGTCTAAGATGTTTTAACTAAAGCATCAGTAATGATAGTCTAGTTTCTTAGAATCTAAACTACCCATGAGAAGGGACACAAATCTCACTTGGATGAAGATCCACAAATGGATCCCCAGATAAAATACACGTACGATCTCACTAAACATATTATTTTCCTAGTAATGGAAAAATATTGATAAAAATAAAAAAAAAAGTTGAAAAAAAATCTTGATAGGTATAAAACTCAAAAAGGTCATGTTATGAAACATTTATGTTATACTCGCTATTTCCACACCAAATTGGGTTTTGGGAAAAACTAGGGTTACAGCATAATAGAAATAATATTTTTTGAGTTCCCCAAAAAACCCAAGAAATAGTCAAACAATGCTCGTTGAGTCCCTAATCTCAGAAAGAAAGAAGGGAATTATTCTAATATATCAATTTAACTATCCTGGATCATGATTCAAATTGAAACGTGGTGAGAGAATCTAATTCAAAAACAAAAAAAAATTTACCGAGATTTCAGGGGAAGACACCAAACAAAAAATTGAGACAACTAATGTTTTCATACAATTATATAAAAATACAGGAGAATTCACATCATGGATCTTATCTATATGAGGATGTCATGGAAATTATAGGAGTTTCTATCGAATATCACAATACTGTAATATCACATGTTTAACACCCTCTATGGATCTGAAATGTTTAAACTAGGATGCAGTCTCAGCAATTAAAGTAGCCTGAAACACCTCCCTCTTCCCAATCATGTAATGTTCAGACGTATCCCCTCCCCCGACACAAGTCACTTCCCCTTATTAATAGCTACCTTAGTGTGCATGAACTCTTTCTTATAGTATTCTAGTTCTCTGCTTTGCAGTTCCACCTCTTAGTGAAGCAGCACTGTTGAGGCCATCTTCTCTATTAGCTAACACTGCTTCTTTATAAAAATCTATGTATGTTTGATGGCTTCATCAATTAGGATCTATCTTTCCATGAAAAGATTCATTGTGGACTCTGTGGTAATAATATGAGAATTTATCATGATAATTGTCTCTCTAAAAGTTTCTACTTGCTTCACTATATCATAGATTCTATGATAATTAAACCCTCTATACCCAAGAACTAAAAACATGTTCTATAATCTGGGCATCTTCATTGGCATATGAATAATATTGGTTTGGGAGATCAGATTCTATATTTTTTCCCTATATTCTAGTGCATCATGTGATGTTTAGTAAGGCCCTTCATCTCTATCTTAGAATCACTCTCAGATAGAGGGATATATTGTGGAATGAGTGTCACCAGGAAGGGTCATAGTTCAATAACCCCCATGTGACTCAACCGCTCAGTATACACATATTTGATGTATTAGAAGGAGGAAGGATTAAAAATCAACTATGGCACCCAATTCTCATGGTTGTGATCATGATAACAAAAGATTGAAATCAGTGGGAATATAAATATTTAAAATGAAAGAGATAGTAAGGGTTGTGGAAAACTAAGCTCTTCTTTACGAAACTTCAATGTATATAGCCTATATTATGTCACCATATCTTAAAAAATAATGTGTTGAATCCTCAATCTTCAATCGTACATAAGGTTTATCTAGAGAAACTTGTGACACATGACCATGGTCATTCAGTTAGTATTTTCTAGAAGACCACTCATAGAAATTCTGCCCTTTTGAATAATAATCATATATTAGAGAAAGATCATGGATTCTATTTCCCCTTGGGCCTGGATTACTCCCTCTTCAATTATCATATCCAATAGAGGAATTGGATAAGTGTTCTAAACAGGAACTTTGACTCCTAAAGACACCCCCTCTATAGGGGTAGATGTCATTTGACGAGGGATAGTCAATATCATTGGATTTTGAATCACCCCAATATCCTCAGTTAATTGTGTTTCCCCATCCGACTCAATTTTCACTGGTAACACTGTCCCATCTTTCTCTACATTGGTGGGATCAGCATGCTCAGCTGAAGATTCAGATTTCGATGACCCTCACATTATTGGTATAGTGGTTATATTATTTTGATAAAATTTCCTTTAAAGGATAGGGATTCCACCAATGGCCTCAATTAGCCTAGATTCCTACCCTATTAAATCAAAAACACTTTTGGTATCTCATGTATTTCCATATAAGAAGGAGGAATAGATGTCTGAGAAATCTCCACCTAATTACTTTTTAGAGCTCCACACATTTGTGACTTGAATGAGTAATAAACTATTAAAGCTATCAATATGAAGGAAGTATGATGATCACCATTAATCATTGACCTTATACATGTTGAAAAATAAGATTAATTTTGGAACTTCATGGTGATCAATGGGGATGGTCACATAGATGTAGCTAAAGATGGGGATAGTGGTCGAAATGCCCTGATTGGATCGATAAGGACAACCTCCATACATTCCATGGTATTAGGAGAACCCTCTCCAGTTACTCCCACATATAAAGGCACTCAATTATAAAAATTACAATCCCAATATGTGTATTGTAGTGAATCAATCTCTTCCCTAATATCCTCATAATCCTACAAGAAAATTGAGTAAATTATCAAGGTCATAAAAAATGGGAGTGTCGACATGAACAAATGTAACTACCTTTTCGACACAATCAACCTACATTGGGATTTCATCCATGCATATTACATGGACATACAAATATAGTATATATTTGAAAGAGTAGAGGTTGTAATCCATCTCTTCCAAATTCATGGTCACCTTATAAAGATTATCTTATGTTCAAATCCATATTGGTGTATGTATAGAACCAAATATTTTTAGTCTAAGGGGTTCTTTTTGAAACAATTCCTAGAGATCTCATGCCACCATACTGGACCTCAAAGTATACCAATATTTCCATGCCTCCAAAAACATTAAATTCATAGGGATGTGTAATGTTGGATGATCCCCTAAGGGATGTGAGCTAGGATCCGGTATCCATAACGTTTATCTCAGTGCCTCAATGACCCTATAACCCTTTGGGACCAAGATCCAGGGAGACCATGTGAGAGAACATGTATTTACCACAACCATGGTTCTGGTAGGATTTCTTATTTCATAAATTTTCCCAAAAATAACATTATCATTGTAATTATCCTCATCAACCTCTAATCTCATCATCGTCAATACTCTTGGAAAGTATCTATGGCGGTTGTTCAGGGAGTAGATTAATTTTCCAAGATCATAAAGACATACATCCACCATCCCAGGGTCATCATCATAAAGTATATTAGTAGGAGATGATACATAACCATGCCCAGTAAGTGAAACTTCCTTATCCAGTAAGAAAATACACAATGAATGAGCCAAATGGTCTCTCCATAAAGAGTTTCATTGTCTCTCTAATTATTTGAAAGAAGTTTTAGAAGAGATATATTGATCTGAATAAGTGTAAATTACTATTGGAGGAATTGAATCCCATGCCCTCAAACAATCCTAGGAATCTTAGAAATAATGTATTTTCTTGACTTCTTCCTAGGCCTTGAATGCTCACCTAATTTATTTTTTCCCCTTTTCATTAAAAAAATTTCGATCCATGATAATGGGAAATGGGTTTTCTATTGAACAATAGGGTATGATTGGATCCCAGTCTCAACATATTTTACAGTAATGGTAGGCCTAAAAACTGCAAAAGAATGATGTTTGATCTAATGTTTTCCATCATCCCAAGTAAATATCATCCAGTGCTCTCAAGATATAATCAAATGCCTATCCGAGTTAGTTAATCTCAGGGTTGGGGAATTCTAAATCTGGACATAATTAGACTGGTGGTAAAATATACAACATGCATATCCATCGTAGATAAGTTCCTCATCGATTTGGGAGACTATAATTCTTTCCCATTGGGAGAAAAGATAGAATGTCTTGAAAATAAATCCCCATAATTGTCATTCAACAAAATACTAGAGGGGGATGGGTAAGGTTCATAGGTCAAACGACTAGGAAAGTTGATTTCTTTCCTTCAATTCACATCCACACTATTATAATGGATTTACACCACATGTGATTTGTAGGTATATAGGAATTATATCTCCCAAGATCTGCTGAGGATTGGTAAATGAGTAGCCTCTACTGTGAGTTTCTATCCATCCCCAAAAAATCTAGATGGTACCTACCAACTGGTGTGGTGATTTCCCCTTTATATCTCATCTTAAAAGCTGTAAATTTTCACCAATACCAGTATGGTGAGATTATTGCACCAGTAAATTTCCATTTAAGCCTCCATAATAAAATTTGTGACTCTAACACCAGTGTCAGAGTAACACACTAGAAGAAGCCATCCACCTAGTAGAAAGTCCCAGAAGGCTTCCAATAAAAATACAAAGATATAATTATGTAGGATTTTTAAGCATCATTCATTGAATCAACCATCTCCTAGGATAGTCCCATAGGTGTGTTTATACCTTCATGTATCAATGGTGGGGAAATACCTTAGTCTCTGTGCATGAGGCACTTGACTTCTTTGCTGAAAAAAATCATTGATACAGTAATAAAATAGAATTTATTTCATTGGATGAGGTTATTCAACATTCAAATAAGACTTAGACATAGAAATACTATTCATGTAAAATGGGGACTCCTTTACCCGTTTTCACAAGTAGAATATAGTGATAAATATTCATCAAACATATCATTGACCATGGGAACTCTTGATATTATTCGGACATCCAATAGAATAATTCCACCTTCCACATTAAATACATGAAAGGCATTAGTTTTTGGTCTCCCCCATCTCAATAATTGTTGAATAATCTCTGTATTATAGTCAACCTATGTCTATGAAATCCTAGACTTGATATATAGGCCCATATCATTCATATTGGTTTTGAATTCCTTGCATATTCGGTGGACCAAAAATGGGAAACCCCATTATAAACCAAATGATACACCATCAAGAAGGTCTTATTATTATTTTCACTCTTATTGGTTGTTTATAGAATATTTCTGTGCAATGGTATGATAGAAATTAATTTGTTGTCTGACCCCCATAAGGTTTCCTATAGTTATTGAGGTTTATAATTCATAATAGATCTATTTTCAAGGGACTACCAAACAAATGTCCCCTTTCTAAAAAAAATCCAGGGAAATGTTGTTGTCTCCAAATATCTAAAAGGTAGGTTTATTTGTTGAACGCGACTCTAGGTTCTCTTTGTCAGATGGTAGACTAAACCCATAATTAGGTAATATTTCCAAAATTGGATATGTTATCTCACCAGAAATAATATGTTTTTCATGAATTGGATGTAGCAGGCTAAGGATGAATTTATTTTAAACATAATAAATTAGATCTTTCCTCAATTGATCGCTACCTAAGAGAAAAACATCCATAGTAGAAGAACCAGTGTCCTCTGAAGTAACATGAGAAGGGTCCATCCTATTTTCTGTGTCAAAATCAAACACAAAAGATTTAGTGATTCTAACAAAACTATCGACGAAATAAAAAATGGCCTATAAGAAAATGATCAATGGAAGATATCATCACACGAACCCTGGGTCTTCCAAACACTATCCCATAGAGCATTGGCTAGTGAAGCAATAGTTTATTGAATGAACCACCAGCAAAAAATTCTCCACTCCATGAAAGAAAATGTTCACCCTTTTAAGTTGGAATTTTTTATTTTGTGGGTTAGATGTTCCCATTCGTGGGTGAAGGAATCCACAAATGAGACAGTAAATGGAAATAATACGTCCTCATGGATTCATGGGATCAATTAAATCATTGGAAAACATGGTGAAAAAAATGACTGGAACCCCTTATATATAGGTTTGGTACCCTCCCATGAGTCCACCGAGGTACAACAAACCAATTCTTATTAGGACCAGTTTATACATCAGAATAACCTTATCTTCATCCCGATAAAACCCATTCTGATGGAAGAATTTTTTCGGTCAGAAAAATGTCACATGTTAGAAGAAGATAATTTTTTTATTTTAAAAAAGAAGAAAAATAAATCAAAGTGTTAAAAAAATATTTCGAGATTGTATAAAATTAAAATGGAATGTCGTAAAGGACATCACACATTGCGAACTGCCACTCTAAAAGGTGGTCCACCATTTAATGAGAGACCCATGAAGGAAAATAGTCTGTGGATGGGGGTGGGTATAACTAAACCTTGAAACTATGTAATGACATTTGGGAAAATGTGTGATGATTTTCATCCATACAAATAATTTACCTTCAACTTACTCATTCATTTGGTAAGGAACTGTTTTCAACTCTTGTAAATGTGAGTAACTCATTTCTGGAGCCAAGAGGGTATTTTCGCATCCGAAAATTACTCCCACTAACTACATGCATTTTTTCCATCCTTAAAAGATGTATAAGGCATTCTGTGGATGAACAAATTCATTACTATATAGTTCCTCTACATCTTGAAGAAAAATACCCAAGGAGAGTCAAAGCTAGAGATTGATCGAATAATGGACAGAAGAAGAACTAAAGGGATCGACTGAGTGCACCACAAAATAAATACTCCTTTAACAATTCAATATTGGTAAAACCCACCATGAATCATTAAAGAGAAAAAACTATACTAATTAGGATTCCACGAATCCTACTTCTTTTCTAGATATAATACCTACGTGGAACAGAACCAATGACCCCTTTGTAATCAGGCATCCCAAATATGAAGGAGCTATGCAGGAGGAATCTTTCCCAACACAAAAATTCGATATTTAGATTGAAATCTACCCCCATATAGAATCATTCCCTATTAATGGAAACCATAACTATGTAGGAAAAAACTTTGTGGATCGAACCAAGGTCATCATACAACAATGGTATTTGGATGTCCTCATTACCCTCGTAGAAACTCATAAAGAGGAGGGAACCCCATCCCATGTAAGAACATTATATATGGAATGGGGTATCATAGGGTATCCAGCTCTTCACGTCTAATGAATACCATTAGTCATATCATCATCCCTAAACCCTCCACAATATATTCCAACAAAATTAGGACAAGGCCTCTCCCAAATCCACTAGACATATATGATGAGACAATCGGGCAGATCAGTGCACCCTTTTGTGTTTATATACAAATGGTAAAAGGAGTCATGTTAGTAATCCCAATAGTAATATTGACCCCTATAATGTGACTATGTTCACATTCCTATGGTTAATAGGGTTTCGACCTTGGGAGAGTCACATTATCCACCCCATTCTAGGGATAAATGGGATCCTCTGGCCTTTCCATTGATGAGGTGCAGTGTCGAACATATTTCCCTATTCCCTGTAACTAAATCATGTGCAATTGTCCTAAGGTAAGCCCCAATACTTTCTTATAGGAGGTAGTTCTCTTACTTGTTTTCACTTCTTAAAGGGATGTATTCAAATATATTTTCAAATAATACTATACTTGAAACATGAGGGGAAACATGCACATCCATTTTCACTCTCTCCCCCTTGGGCTCTAGTACCATCCACCATCAGCAGGATCAGGACGTGCAATCTTCAAATCCACTTCATCCTCTTATTTCTCTCATCGAGCATGACTCATGTGGGATTAGAGGCTATAGGTGGTCATGGCATCCATATGATTCCAAAATCATATAATGGGCCTCATATACGGTATAATCTCTAAGCATATTATGTCCAAATACGGCTACCCAAAAAATTTATTCCCTAACCAAAAATATAATGGTACCCTTATGCGGTATAATCCCGAATCATATTAAGTAAAAATGGGCCTTCCACGTATATTTAATACCTAACCACAAATCAAACAATCCTCCTATATGGTATGAGCCCCAATCTTATTAAGTCAAAATGGGCCTTCCCCACAATTATTATCCGGAACAAAAAATATAACGGGCCTTATATATGGTATAATCCCCAATCATATTAAGTATGAATGGGACTTCCCCACTGATGTAAGCACAATCCAAACATTAAATAGGCCTCTTATACGCTATAATCCCCAAACATATTAAGTGTAAATGGGCCTCCACTATATATGTAAGCCCCAACCAAAAAAATAGGCCTCTAATATTGTTTATTAATCTATCATATCAAGTACTAATGTTCTTTCCCCATAGATGTAAGCCTGAACAACAAATATTGGGGCCCTCTTATACAGTATATGGCACAATTATATTAAGTACCAATAGGTCATCACCATATATTTAAGCCCCATCCCCAAATTTAATTGGCCTCTTATATGTTATAATCCCCAATCATATTAAGTCCAAATGGGAATCTTCCATGTAAAAGACCTAATCGTGGCCCCTTAATAGGCCACCTCCAATGTCTGAGTCCCATATCAAATTAACTATGTGGTATTTGAATTCAAAAAAAAACTAGGGTACATTGGAAGCCTCTTGATGTCTAAACCCAGCTACCAAATCCACTATAATGTTCTCTGGGCATATACATGATAGGGTCATGTCTACACATAAGATGAATCCACTTCTAGGTTCCTTAGGCCACCTAGACAAAAGTCCACCATCACATCTTGACATGAGACCTTCTGCCTACATTTCCCTACCACATGACATTAAACTACGTGAGTGGTTTCTCATCACACTACACTAAAATGGGATGTGCCCTATTAAGCAACACATAACTAAGAGGGTTCTTATTTGTCTCATGAGGAAAAATAGGAAGATCATTTTGTGGGTTCATTCATGATATCATAATAAATTATGTCCACCATGATAATGGTAATCTCCAGAGCTCCCCATCATATGATGTAAAAGAAGTGTCATCCCAAAAAATGATCAATGAATCTATGATTTTTCACAAAATAATAACATTGACGGAGAACCTAAAATACATATAGATAAATCTATCACTGTAGAAACTCATATGAAAATTGATTATTCTTGAACAATGTGTATTCATGACTAGTCACGACATAGGGGTAATCTGTAGAAAAATGCTTAAAATGATCCAAGGACTCAAAAACTTATTAACATGCCTATATTCTATAAGAGAGTCATAGAGAAAGAAATGATTTCCCCTAAAATAGGTGTTATGAGCCAAATTTCACATCCTCTCAACCAATGTGTGTTTATAGTGTTGTTGTCCATGTTTCCCAAAGAGGTGATGACTTTGGATAGCAGGTCCAGGAATCATGGATATAGGAGACATTGAAAATATTTGTCTCCAGAAACAACAACCTTTGGATATTTTCTGAATATCTTATAACCAAAATCAAGGATTTCACACCATTCTACCCCCTAAAAAAATTTAAGCCAAAAAATTCCTTTAGTGGAAACAAAATGGTAACCTGCAGAAAACAGCTTGACTATGAAACCACCTTCATGGAATAAAAACGGCACACAACCCATTCCTCATCAAAATATTTAGTTCTAAACCCTAGGTCATATCTTATAATCATACAAAACCAAGATCAAGTGAAACAAAAATGATAAAAATTATGTGAAATACATAGTTGTGGAACCACATTCGCAAGAAATAAAAGGGCATACTAACCAATAATCCTTGGACCATTTTTATGGTATAATCCACCTTCATGTGAAAAAATTACTAAGGCCACTTCTATACTCATTGATTTAATTAATAGATTGCTTTTAAAATACCTTAATCGGTTTATTGAAATATTTATATTGTATATTCATATAAATTAAAATTGTAAGGAATTTCATGAATATCATGTGAGAGCGTTATTAAAGACATGGAGAATGTATTAAATATTTACTAAATTTATTATCTGTGAAAATTAGCATCATGATGTTTTTTATGGTCTTACTATATATTTTGATTAAATATAGGTTTATCCCTCAAAGATGGAAGTTACGAAAGTGTTTCCTAGACCAACTATAGAATTGAGATTCATAGTTTTCTTGGGTTGGATGGATGCCATATATGTTTTCTAATATATTTCACATTACTATCTTACCAAACTACAACGTTAATGAAGAATAGAGTTATGTTATTATATATAAGTAAATATGAATATAATTATATGGAGGTGATGAAAAAGATGTCCAGTGCACTTATTATAACACTACACTATAATAGAAAATGGTATATATTGATATCATATTCCTTACTCAAATTGAAAATATAATAGACAAGTTACTCAAAACATTATATAGAGATGGAAGTGGTATTTTTTTGAAGATGTGGTGGTATTAATTTAATGTTAAAATTTTTGAGAGATATATATATATCATAATACTATTCATTATATATTTACATTGAAATAGATGAATGTGTAACATAGAAGATGGTATCATCATATTATGACTGCTTAATAAATTACCACTATGGGAAGGGGAATTAGGTAGATTTTTCTCTGATTCAGAATGACCATTCTTTTATATCATTGATATACATTGAAATAGATCCAATACTTATGAATATGTAGAAAATGGAACATTAAATCATATTTAATGGTGATAAATCATTTCATTCCATATGAATTTTCAACCATCCATCCAAGTAAATGTTAAAGAGTTTTAGATGGAAGATGATGAATAATAGAGTTATGTGAGGAAGGTTCATAAGTTAACCCCGATTGTGATGGAATACTAAGATTTAATTAATATGTATTTTTCCCTTCAATACCTAAATTGGGGAAGGATATATTATATATTTCTCATAGTTCATCATTCCCTATTCTTCCTTGATTTATAAATATGTATTGATCTAAAAATAATATTTCTAGTGGGTAAATATAAAAAGGGTTATTAAAAAATATTTATCATAATGACTGGTATATCAGTATGTTAAGGATGATAGAATGAAAATAATGTTCTTGTTACAACAATTAATCTTACATAAATTTATATGAGAAAACATCAAAAAGGATGTCATCATTAGATAATCCAAAACCACAAGGGCACATAATGCTATTTGTGATATTTTCAATCACCATATGAAATCGTGTCATCTGTTTTCATTTGATATGATTTATACCTTGATCAAAAAACTCATTCATATATTAAATTAGTGGTGATATTTCCTCGAGTTCTGCTCTTAATTGTATCTGATCGAGATGTATGGTATACCATAGCATTCAAGAGAATTCTTCAATATGATCGGGATATAGATTTGAGTATTAGTATTATATATCAAAGTTAAACATGTGTTAAATTTTAAATGACCAATAAAAATCTATAAGGAATGTTGAGATAACTCTCTATATATTTACCTACTGGTTTTGATCAAAACTATACACTATTACAATTTTCATACACCAATATATTTCACTAGTGAGACCAGATGAATCCTTATCATACCCTCTATGACTGGAATTGTGTATCTCTATTATGATTTTATTTAGTTTTATAATGGATTTTATTGTGTCTAATGTAGTGGAGGAAATTTTATTGAATTTTAGAGATATTCAAGAACACATAAGAAAAGCTCAATGTTGAAAGAAATGTTACACTGACCATCAATAGTAAAAAGTATAGTTTAAGGATTCCAATATTGTATTTCTTTGAATATATCCTTCAACAAATGTTATAAGAATAGGGTAAATATAAACCCTATATATTTTGACCCTTTCAAAAAATTTGATTTTATCAGGGTAGTAATTGTTCAATTATCACATCCATTATGTCTCTATCATGTTCATGAAGTGTTCCATGTATCTCAGAAAAAGAATTACATACATTATCCTTCACATGTACTGAACTCAGATGTCGTGCCATTGGCATAAGAACTATCTAATTATAGAGAATTTGTGTCAAATCATAAATTATGAGAGAAAGTGACATTAAACATGACCAATCACCCATAAAAAGTTTTTTTGTGAAATAATAAATTTGAGGAGGCTTTGTGGGAACCCAAGGATGCGATAAGAAAGAAGTATCATTAGTTTTTCATATTAGAGTGATTGAATGTTGAGGTATAAATTTATATAAAGGGGTAGAATGTAACACCCCAAAATTTTACGTTGTATTTCTCTTTAAATAAATTTAATTTCATTGATATATTTATTTATATGAATCACCATATTTAAGATAACAATTTTATTCTTTTAAATTATTAGTACTTAATGTGATCTTTATCACTTAGCTATTAAAATGTATAGAATAAATAAGAAAAAATAAATTATAAACAAAATATTGTTTATAATTTTATAAAACTAATTCATTGGTTATCAATTGACAAAACCATTTGATATAGAAAAAAATTGTTTTCCTGAAAAACATTATTTATGTAATCAAACTATTTTTATCTTAAAAAATAACATAATCATTATTAGTGAAACATTTTAATTAAATTGTTAGATTATATATTCAATAATATGTTTTAAAATTTAATTACATCTTTTACTATGCTTGTGATAAGAATAGGTTACATTTTATGCTAAAAACATCATTCTGAAAACATATTTCATTTCATTTTGTGTGATTATTTTAAAATGGATTTCTATAAATTATGGAAATTAAATCATGAAATATGGATACCAAATTTGGAATTATGAGGTTTAAAATTGGTTAATAATTCTTTTTTATTTGTATTCCATTTTAATTTGTAACGATGATAAATATTCATCACCTCAATGCATCAAAAATGAATAAATATGCTAGCAAATATGGGATAAGGCCTAGAAATCTATAAAAAAAATCCCTTTATTTCATCGTATATATTTCTCTAGACACTATGAATTACCAATTATGTGGTTTATAAATTTCATTCAACTTTCCATTGATAATTACATTAGTATTATTTTAATTAAAGAATAATTATAGTGTGTAGATCTAATTGTTTTAATATCTCTAATATTATAGATACCCATACCTTTTGAACATTTTATTAAATGATTTATATATATGTATTTCAATTAATACAACATATATGTTTTAATGTCTTTGTGTATTCATAAGACTAGTTTTATATTACATAAAAGGAAACATATACATAGAATATTTGTTTCATTTTCCATTGTGTGCCCCTAAAATCTATTTTATCACAAAATTCTCATTTGTTGGGCTGGGGACTACATATTGAATTTGGTTATCTAAAAATCCTAGTTTTGTAATAAACATGATAAGGAAAAATACGATGTGAGTCAAAGGTATAACCTGATATTATTAAAGAGAATTCACATGAGTAATCACATAGAAGCATAACATAAGAAACATGGTATCATAAGATCATGTCAATACAGTAAATGTGAAAAAAAATACATCAGTAAGAGTCAAGGTAAACTAATAAGAAAGATTTTTGTTTTTTGAAATTTTCACATAAATAATGGGTTTTACCCCCAAATCCTATACATGATTTTCATGAGACAATATATTTTTCCAAATAATTGGAGTGGTATGTGGGAACACCCATCATCAAATGTTCATGATCATTTTATGAAAAATAAATAAAATATATCATAAATAATAACATAAGTGTTATCCGTGGAAGGAAAATGGGTTTCATAATCTTTCACTATATCATAATTATAATAAATATCATAATGAAGGAATTTGAGAAATGACTATATGGTATTGAATATCCCATCAAATGAAGGGAGAATAAACTATGTATATAGGTGGGTGACAAGTATACATAATTTATATTCAATCCATATCATAAGAGGTTATTTTCATTAATCAAAAAACATTAAAAAATATTAGAACCATTATTTAGTAAAATAACATTCGCCCTTTAAGGAACATTAATGTATTCCATAATAGATGGAAAATTACATTGAAATATTTCGTTGGTCACTTCCATAGGAAAAAATCATTCCAATTTTAAAAATTGTTTTTAATAATGTCAAAAATTGCCAATAATTTAAAAAATAATATTTTCATAAAAAACTATGGAAAATTAAAAAGGAATCATTAAAAATTGAGTGTCTATAAGGGAAAAAATATTCTTTCCATGCTGAATAAATAAAAACAAATATTATTTTCATATTTTTAACTTAATGGTTGAAATATAGCTTTTTAAAGAAATTTAAGGGAATTATTTTTAGAATATTTTATAAAAATAATTAAGGGAAAAATGAATTTAATGAATCATTGTGAATTATTTTTCAAAACATTTTTAGATAACAAGGATTGGAATGAAATATTATTTTCATCTGAATAATAAAATAAAGATTAATTTTATTAAAAACATTTTCT
Organism: Viscum album; assembly: GCA_963277665.1. Lineage (NCBI taxonomy): Eukaryota > Viridiplantae > Streptophyta > Magnoliopsida > Santalales > Viscaceae > Viscum > Viscum album. Next base: position 415,774,861 of record OY728132.1, read on the forward strand.
AAATAATTTCATGTCCAAAATGGATAAATGGTAATTTTACTTGAAAAAATAATGAATAGTCAAAATATAATAAAATAAATGATATTTATTAAAAAATGATCAATCATTTGTATTCATTCTAAATTTAAGTCTATGAAAAATTTATTAAAGTGTGATTAAAACATAAACCCTTTATAATTTGTTATATTGTGAATCATAACTACAAATGAATGATGTTTTAATATATTAACATAAAATATATTGTTATAAGAGTGATTCAAAATTTTGTATGTATATGGTTAGTTTATATACATTTTAAAATAATTTATATTTATAAAAGAACATGTTAATCTTAAAAGGATTTTTTAGAAGAAACCCATATAATGTTCAAATCATTGAGATGATATTTAAAATATTAAGTAATTATGTGTGATTTATTTGGATCTAAGATAATAATGTGAAAACAAAACCAAATGAAATAAAAATTCATTTCCCACATTATTTTGGAAAAATGTAATCAATGATGTAGTTATACAATTCAATAAATAGATTTTGAGTTAAGAAACCCCTTACCTTGTGTTTTCTTTTAATTGATCATTTTCAACCTATTTGAATAGTTATTTCATTATATTATTAACATATAAATAATACTTATTATTCATTATGATGTCATATATGTTATTTTTATAACATATTTTTAACTTTTCATTAATAATATTTCATCATCGCTATTGTTTCATTGGATAATTTCAATATTTTATCTTGCATGTTTCGTAGTGAAATTTTTAGATAATGAACATAAAGTATAGTTACATATTATCTAAAATTATGTTACTATTTTAAATATTGTTTTTCTTCATTATATACAACATTAAAATTATTATTTATTTTTTAACATAGAGAATGAATCACTTTGGTAACACCACCAGATTCCACAGTACACTTCCCTTTGAATAATACAGTAGCGTGTGTTGTATGCAACTTCGAGTTCTAACACACACACCACAACCAATCAAACTAGCTGTTATGAATAGTAATACAAACTTTTTGAAATTTTATATATTTTATCACTCAAAATAGACTTTATTTTTTTATTTGGAATATCGAAATTAGACTAGGGTGAAATTTTGGTATTTCTCTGAAAACTTTCAATTTTTGATGAATAGTGAAAAAACACTGAGTTATAGTTTAAAACTGAATTTTTTATATAAATAATTTTTTATTTTATTTAAATTTAATTAAGGTAAAAATGGATACATAATACCTATATATGTTCAATGTAATTCATTGGAATTAGCATAGAATAATTTTAGATATATAAACATTTTATTGAACTTTTCACCGTATTTTACCCACCTCCTATGAGAATATGGAAATTCAAGTAAAATGAAATTTTATCACTTATGGGAGTGGAATTTCAAAAATACGAGAGACACGGTTAATATCATGGAGTAAAATGTGGTCTAATGAGATGAAAATAATTTTTGGTGAATAGTAACTTTTTGCTTTTATTTACCACGGTTAAAAGTAAATATGGTAATTAAGAGTAAAAATGAAATTAATATTACCCTAAGACATGTACTAATTCTATTGGAAAAGTTTATCTCGACAAAAATAACCTTAGGAATAAAATATTATCATTTATGTCCACAAGGATTAGATTAAGACATTTATTATTATTTAATTCAATGAAGAATTAAAAGAGTTAAAATCATAGTTTATTTAATATAACTTTTTTAATATAGGGTGATGGAGTAATTACCTAATTAATGAAATATTAAAATAATGGATATTATAAATATCAAAATAAATGTAATTTGAGACTTTTTATGAATTCCAATAATTTTATAGTTTAATATAACATATTAGTATTGGTTATATAAATATTTTTAGTAGTAATAATGCTGTTATGAAATTATCCAAATCAAAATACCCAATAGAGTCAAAATTGACATAAAAGAGTTTTTAAAATAAATTTTATATTACGAAGTAATATTATATTCCTAAAAATCTATGGTTCTGTCAAAGTACTTGTATCATGATATTTGTATCATTAATGGACCACTTGGGGGTTTCTTGTAGGTATATAGTAATTTTATTAACTATATAATATAAAAATAAAAAGTGACATGGTAAATGTCAGACTAATTGACTAAGAGTTAAAAACAAAAAGATAAGGTTAATATAGTGACACAAACCTATCTAAAACCTATTGGTTGAGTGGTTTTTGACTCATATCCACCACCACCTTTTAATAATCCACATTGGAGTCATTAGAAAACGAATATTAATTTATTATAAAATAATATTTCTAGCTTTTCCAAAGGTGCCCCTCACCCCTCTTATAAAAGGGCACTCACCCTTTTCACTAATTCACACATTAAAAGCCTTTTTGTTTGGCCAAAACCTGCCAAAATAATCTATAGGCTTCCTTAAATTTATTCTAAAGGCCTTATTTTGATCAGAAATCCATCTTATGAAGCCCTTTTGATCAAACCAAAAAGAAGAACCCAAGGAAGAGGTAATGTTTTCACCACCCTCTTACAAGTTCTTTTTTCTTCAACTTCTTTTTTCCTTGTTATTCCCATTCTAAAATTATAACTCCAGTATCTTATATATACTTTGATGTTATTATAAATATGGTACAACCATATTCGTTATTCTATCCATCCATTGAATGACATGTCACCATACGTGTGTACGTACGACTTACCGTATCCACGTCATGGTGTAATTGTTATTAAATAAATTATTATTTGGATCGGTATAATAATGACGTGTAATTCATGTAACTAATAAATATAACATGATAATTATTATGTATATATGATATACCATCAAATTATATATTATTTTAAAATCAAAATAATGATATTGTCGCTCGTGCGTACGTACGGACTACCGTCTACACGAACGTGATAAGATACATTCCCCATCGTATCCATTCAAAACTAATTCTATTTTAATGATTAAAAATAATTTTTATGGGGTTGGTATCATTCTGGATATGAATAAGACACAACCTATCCATTACAAACACAACTTACATAACAAAACCTATAAAATAAAATGAGTATGTTTGGACCCGGAAAAATGATAATACTAAGATATTATTAACAAATAAATGTTAAAAGATCATATATGATATCATATTAATGTATATGATTCTTTTATAATTTAATAAAAATTATCTCATCATTATAAAAGAGTTTAAACTACCCTTAAACAAGTAAAATTACAAAGTATGGTTTTATTTCACAATCTTTTCATTATCTGAGGTTGTTTGTACGTAATTATCTACAGGGACCTCTTTATAATCTGCATCCATTTTTTTTTAAAATGTGTTTCAAAACATTCTTACTATTTTACAGAATATGGGTTAAAGTCATGTATACCCTTGTTTGACTTTTTATAAGAGTTTTATAAAGGAATATTTCCATTTTTTTCCAAACAAGGTCCTTTTTAACCTTTTCGACATAATTAAGGTAAGAATGTATTTTTTTTAACTTATACGGAGGGTGAGGCTATTTTCCGCCGTTATAAAATCTTTGAAGGTTCCCTTAAAATATTCTAAGAAGATTTTCAAAGTAAAATTTTATTATAAAAAAATGTTACATTTAAATGATTTCAAAAAAAGATATATTTCTCTCAAATAGTTTGATTCCATCTATGTCAACATCCTTTGAGGGATTTTAAGCTTATTTGAAGTTTATTTATTATGATACAAATATTCCATATTGTATTGAAGGTTTTTGGATATGTTTGACTATGAATGTGTTATTTTTATACCATTCATGGTTTATGGAGAATGTATTGACATTTCATATGCTAGTTTTAATACGAATGTTTATGTTATGTTTAAACCTGTTCATATTAGGAATGCATTGGACTTAATATGTGACAGGTGGATCCCACTATAGCTCCTTGATGCATCGATAGGTGTCATGAGAAAAACTAGTGTCTTGGAACAAGGCCTTGAAAAAATCTTATTTGTAGTCGTGACACGATGCCTTGGCTATGTGGTTATAATAATATGTCATTATGCATTCCATCATTATGAAAGTGGTTATAGATATTTCATGTGATTATTAGACTAGTAGAATATCCATGTGAATAAGTAAATGGCATTATTTAATTTTATTTTTTCCATATTATGATGAATTTCATGTTTAAAAATCTTTTCTTTTAGTTATACATTTCTTTAACTGTTTATGCTTTTTATAAAATTTTCTGCTATATTGTTATACTTACTGGGAATTTGAGCCAACCCCTTTCTATGTTTTATTTTTTCTAGGATCTGAAAAGAATTTTATGAATGACCAGTAGGGATAGTGTAAGGGGATATGAGTGTGGAGACTAGATGTTGTTGTAGTTTTCAATTTATGATGTAATGTAAACTTTATGAATGTATCTAGTGTTTCCAAGAATACTAAACTAATTGGTCTTTCGAGACTTGATCGTTCTTGTGATCATGGAAATGTTATTTAATAATGCAGCGACTATGGGCAATTGGGGTCAGGGTGTTACAGTTGGTATCAGAGGAAGTTTACTACAAACCTTGGAAGCTAGATTTATATAAACTGTGATTAGAGCACATAGATCTAAGATTGACTTTGAGGATTACTATAGAAGAAATTCCTAGAATTTTGGTATTTTAGAGATTTTGTGAGTTTTCTGAGCAATACATCCCTGTCTGGATACGAGCAGGTAGAGGTGGCTCTAGCACAGATGTACCTAGGGGTAAAACTCGAAAACACTGCTTTGTGCTAGACTCGAACGGGTACTAGTGCACGACAACGAGCCTTACTACACTCTTGGTTACTGCACTCTCGGGGGATATACTTAGGATAACTCTCATTTTCCTTACAAATCATTATGATGGGTTTATGAGTATATACTTCCTCAAAGATATTTTTTTATGATTATGGATTATATCCATAAATAGTTCAATTTAAGTTAGGTGTTTTACAAGTATGGAATTATGTATTTTGATTCATAAACTGATCTAGTTTATGCCATTGTTTAGAAATGGCGCATACCGGAAGAAATGGAAACTATATCAATTCACACACTCCATTTAGGGATTTCCCTCCTACTCATGATAATTATAGTGGAGATGGTGATGAAATGGGTGCTGATCAATTAATCACCATACTGGGAAAACTCACTCAGGTTATGAATAATAACCATACTCGTATGGAGCACCCTGATCCACAGTGTGGAGGATCAATGTTAGATCGCTTCATGAGGAAGAAACCACCAAAATTCAATGGAAGTACAAATCCATTAGTATCTGAGCAATGGATAAGTTCCCTAGTGAAAATATTTCAGGCTTTGGGGATTATTGAAATGGAAAACGTTGTCATGGAGGTTTATCGCCTCACTAGAGATGTTGATCAATGGTGGTAATTGATTCAAAAAACTGTGGAAGATGATGAAGTATCAAATATGGAATGGAGGGAGTTCAAAGAGCTTTTCTTAGAAAAATACTTTCCTCATGACCATCGAGTAGATATGAAAAGGAAATTTCTAAGTCTGAAACAAAAGGAGGATGATAATGTCAAAAATTATGAGGCTAACTTTACAATGTTAGCACGGTATGCTAGAGATTGTATACGTAAACCAAAAAGTATGATTGATCGTTCCATTGGTGGGTTAAACCCATTTATCCGTCAAGAATTAGTCTCACAATCCTTCTCATCGTATGAATACATTGCCTCATCTGCTATCAAGACAGAAAAGAAATTATCTATGTCTTTTGACTCTAAAGCAATGAAATAGAAGAAGTGATCTACTAATTAATATGGTAATGGAAATAAGGGGAATAAGGAAAAGGTTCAATATCCATCCTATGGTAAATGTGGGAATAAACACCCCGATACTTTCTTTAAAGGAATGGGTGTCTATTACAGCTATGGTGAAAAGGGCCACAAATCTCATGATTGAAAGGGGAAGAAGGAAGCTACCAGTGTCCAATGCTACAATTTCAGGGAGATGGGACATTATCGAAATGAAATTCCTAAGCATCAGGGAAACTTAACTCAGAAAAGGACAAGGGATCAATGCCAAGCTTATGCTATCACTAATGCTGAGGTAGAAGTTCGGAAAGACGTGGTGGAAGGTAATTTAATGGTTTCCTCAAGTTTAGAAAATGCATTATTTGATTCTTTATCTTCACATTGTTTCATATATACCTAGTTTGCTAAGAAAATTAGATATTTTCATTTTGATTTAACAAGGGAGTTGTCTGTTAAAACTCTTAAGGGAAGTATCATTCCAACAATGTTTTGTGAATCAGTCCCCATTAGAGCACATAAATGTTCTTTATTCACTAATCTCATCATCATACCTATGATTGAGTTTGATATAATCCTCAGTATGGATTGGCCTTCAGACCATGATGTGAAGATTTATTGTAAGAAGAAGGAGGTTACGATTTTTTATGATGATGATAATGGAACACCTTATCTTTAGAGCAGAATCTTCACCACCAAATTCTTATCTAGATCCACCCCCAGTAGGTCAAAAAAATTCAATTATTGGGGACGAAGAGAATGAAATGATTTTGGGTGAGGAAAGGAATGTTCAAATAAAGGATGTAACTATTTTGAATGAATATGTAGATGTGTTTTCGGAAGATTCACCTGGACATCCTCCTGAACGATAAGTTTATTTTCCATTTATTTAATTCCTGGATCAAGGCCTATATCGAAGACCCCTTATAGAATGGCCATTGTGGAATTAGTTGAACTGAAGAAACAACTAGATGAATTTATTAATAAGGGATTTATTCTCCCTCGTGTTTCTCCATGGGGAACCCCTATTCTTTTTGTAAAATAGAAAGATGGATCTATAAGGTTATGTATCGACTACAGGGAGATCAATGCTATAACAATAAAGAACAAGTATCCCCAAACTCGCATTGATGATTTATTTGACCAACTTCATGGAGCTCAATAATTTTCAAAGTTTGACCTTCGGTCTGGATACCATCATTTGTGTGTGAAAAAGGAAGACATTCCGAAGACAACATTTCGAACCAGGTACGGGCATTACGAGTTTACAGTAATGCCTTTTGGGCTGACTAATGCGCCCTCAGTATTCATGGATCTAATGAATAGAGTTTTCAAGGAATATCTAGATGAATTTGTGGTGGTATTTATTCATCATATCTTGTTATACTCCGAAAACAATGAAGATCATGAAAATCACTTGCGCATTATCCTGAAGACTCTGAAAAGACATTAATTATATGGGTTGTTTAGCAAGTTTGAATTCTAGAATCAAGAGATTTCTTTTCTTGGCCATATTGTCTCTAAAGATAGAATCTCTATTGATCCTTATATTACCTAGGCAATAAAAGAATGTCCTGTACTAATGAGTATAACTGAGGTACGTAGTTTTATTGGTTTAGCAGGATATTATCGACGTTTCTTCCAGATTTTTTCCTGGTTGGCTAACCCATTAACAAAGATCACACGTAAATGGGTTAAATTTGTTTGGACAAAAGAGTGTGAATAATGTTTCAAAGAACTGAACATAAGATTAGTCAATGCTCTTATATTGAATCTACCATATGGGAATGATGGATTCGTTATTTATAGTGATGCATCGATGAAACGACATGGTTGTGTCCTTATGCAGAATGATAGGGTTATTGCCTATGAATCATGATAGTTTAAAATTCATGATAAAAACTATCCTAATCATGATATCGAGTTAGCAGTTGTGATATTTTCATTGAAGATATGGAGGCACTACCTCTATGGTGAAAATTGTGAGATTTATACTGATCACAAGAGTTGTAAGTATTTTTTCTCACAAAAAGATCTCAACATGAGGAAAAGGAGATGGTTTGAATTACTCGAGTATTATGATTTCATGATACACTACCACCCTGGGAAGGAAAATAAGGTGGGAGATGCTTTTTGAAGAAAAGATCATGGAGTTTTGAACATGATGAGAATTGAAAGGGATCCTATTTTCATGGATATAGTGAAGATGGATATTGGAATTACCATGAAAGGTGAAAAATCAATACTTTTTCAAATGGTTTCCAATCCATCTTTACTAGAATGGATAAAGAGATCTTAGATCGATGAAGAAGAGTTTGAAAAGAAGATTAAATATGTGAATTATGGTAGATTGAATGACTTTGGGTTTGAAGATGGAATTTTGATATTTGGGATGACACTTTGTGTTCCCAATATACCTGATCTAAAAATGGAATTGTTGGATGATGCTCATAGTTCCAATTTCTCTATACACCCTGGGAGAACCAAAATGTATAAATACATTAAGTAACATTTTTTTTGGGACAATATGAAGAGGGAAATTGCTAATTTTGTGTCAAGATGTATGGTTTTTCAACAAGTGAAAGCTGGAAGGAAACAACATAGAGGAGTCATGAAAATTCTTCCCATACCAGAGTGGAAATGGGAAAATATTGCGATGAAATTTTTCATTGGACTAAAAAATACTCCTAGAAGGAATGGTGCAATATGGGTCATTGTTGATCTTCATACCAAGTCAGCACATTTTCTTGCTATAAGGGAAGATTTACCACTTGAACGTCTGGAAAGGAAATATAGTTATGAAATGGAGAGGCTTCATGGAGTACCCTTATCGATTGTTTCTGATCATTATCCCCATTTTACATCAAGATTCTGGAAGAGTATTTAGAAATCCCTGGATGCTGAACTTCATTTGCGCACTTCCTACCACCCTCAAACAGATGTACAATAGGAACATACTATTCAAACCCTAGAAGACATGTTGATATCAAGCTCATTTGACATTCAGGGTATGTGGGATCAATATTTACCTCTGGTGGAATTTTTATATAATAATATCTTTCATTAAAATATTCGGATGACACCATATGAAGTGTTATACAGAAAGAGATGTCTCACACCAACCTGTTGGGATGACGTTGGTGAAAGAAAACTTGTAGGCCTTGAACTGGGGGATGAAACAATGGAAAAGGTAAAGGTAATCCAAAACCACATCAAAGCAGCTCAAAGTAGGCAGAAGATCGATGCCGATAACCAATGGAAGGATTTGGAATTTCTGGTAGGAGATCATGTTTTCTTGAAGTCATCTCCAAGGAAGGGAGTTGTACGTTTTAGTAAGAAGGGTAAATTGAGTCCTAGGTACATCAGACCTTTTGAAATTCTAGAATGAATTAGGGTTGTAGCTTACCGTTTGGAAATGCCGCGAAGTCTCTCCAAAGTTCATGACGTGTTCAACGTATCACTGTTGAGGAAATACATGCCTGACCCAACACATGTACTCACCTATGAGAAATTAGATCTAGAACCCGATCTGTCTTATTGTGAAGTGCCAGTCAGGATTCTTGATACGAGAGGAAAAGTACTGAGAAACCGGGAAACTCATCTGGTAAAAGTTTTGTGGAGAAACCATAAGATGGAAGTGGAAATGTGGGAACCCGGGGAACTTATAATAAAGAACCACCCGAGTATTTTTATGTGGTAGTATTATAGAAATTTTGAGAAAGAAATTATTTGATGGTGGGGAGAATGTAACACCCCAAGCTTCCACGGTACACTTCCGTATGAAATAATACCGTAGCGTGTGTTGTACGCAACTTCGAGTTCTAACACACACACCACAACCAATCATACTAGCCGTTATGAATAGTAATACCCACATTTTGAAATTTTATAAATTTAATCTTTCAAAATAGACTTCATTTTTGGATTTAGAATATCAAAATTTGCCTAGGGTGAAATTTTTTTATTTTTCTAAAAACATTCAATTTTTGATAAATAGTGAAAAACACTGAGTTATAGTTTAAAAAGGCCTTTTTTATTTAAATAATTATTTATATTATTTAAATTTAATTAATATAAAAATAGACACATAATACCAATATATGTTCAATGTAATTAATTGGAGTTTCCTTAGAATAATTTTAGATATATAAAAATTTTATTGAACTTTTCACCGTCTTTTACCCACCTCCTAGGAGAATTTGGAAATTCACAGAAAACATAATTTTACCACTTCTTTGAGTGGAATTTCAAAAATACGAGATACACGGTTAATATCAAGGAGTAAAATGTAGTTCAAGGAGATGAAAATAATTTTTGGTGAATAGTATCTTTTTACTTTTATTTTGCACGGTTAAAAGTAAATCGGGAAATTAAGGGTAAAATTATATTAATATTACCCTAACACATGTCCTAATTCTATTGTACAAGTGTATCTCGACCAAAAAAACAACCTTAGGAATAAAACATTATCATTTAGGTCCACTTGTATTAGATTAAGACATTTATTAGTATTTAATTCATAGAAGAGTTAAAATCAATGATTATTTTCTAAAACATTTTTAATATAGGGTTATATATAAGATATATTCGATTGTAAATATTCAATAGTAAGATAAACAGATTTTATACATAATTTTATGTTATTTATAATTTTGAGACATTAAATAATTTAATTTATTTATGACACAATGGATATGCAGTAATTACCTAATTAATGAAATATTTAAATAATTGATATTATAAATATCAAAATAAATGTAATTTGAGACCATTTATGAATTCCAGGAATTTTATATTTTAATATGACATATTAGGATTGGTTATATGAATTTTTTTCGAAGTAATAATGCTATTATTAAATTATCAAAAACAAAATACCCAATAGTGTCAAAATTGACAAAAAAGAGTTTTTAAAACAAATATTAGATTATTAATTTATATTCTATTCCTAAAAATCTTAGGATCGGCCAAAGGACTTGTATCATGATAGTTTCAGCATTAATGGACTACATGGGGGTATTTTGGATGTATATAGTATTTTTATTAACAATATAATAAAAAAATACAAAGTGACATGGTAAATGTCAAACTAATTAACTAAGAGTTAAATACAAAAAGTTAAGGTTAATATAGTGACCAAACCTATCTAAAACCTATTGGTTGAGTGGTTTTCGACCCATACCCACCTTAAAAATTAAATAATACACTTTGGATCCATTAGAAACCGAATATAAATTTATTATAAAATAATATTTCTATCTTTTCCAAAGGTGCCTCTCACCCCTCTAATAAAAGGGCACTCCCCCTTATCACTAATTCATGCATTCAAAGCCTTTTGGTTCGACCATACCCTTCCCAAATACTATCCCAACTTACCTCAATTCAAACTTGATTCCTCAGTTTGATCATATATCCAACCTATGGAGCCCTTTTGATCAAATAAAAAGGAAGAGCCCGAAGAAGAGGTAATGTTTTCACCACCCTCTTTCAAGTTCCTTTCTTTTTCAACTTCTTCTTTCTTTGTTATTCCAATTATAAAATAATAACCCCAGTGACTTATATATACTGTAATGTTATTAAAAATATGGTACAACAATATTCAGTATTCTATCCATCCTTTGAATGACATGTCATCATAGGTGCGTACGTACGGCTTACCGTCTCCACGTCGTGGTGTAATTTTTATTCAATAAATTATTATTTTGATGGGTATAATAATGATGTGTAATTCAGGTAAATAATAAATATAACATGATAATTATTCTTCATATATGATATAACATCAAATTATATATTATTTTCATATCAAAAGAATGATATTGTCGCTCGTGCGTACGTACGGACTACCGTCTCCATGAACGTGATGAGATTCATTCCCCATCATATCCATTCAAGACTAAATATCATTTAATGATTAAAAATAAATTTTAAAGGACTTGATATCATTCTTGATATGAATAATATACAACCTATCCATGGAAAACATGTCTTACATAACAAAACATATAGAATAAAACGAGTAAGTTAACACCCGAAACAACTATAATACTAAGATATTATTAACAAATCAATGTTAAAAGATCATATTTGATATCATATTAATGTATATGATTCATGTATAATTTAATAACAATTATTTCACCATTATACTGGAGGTTAACCTACCCTCAACCAAAGAGATGTTCAAGGTAAGGGTTTATTTCACAATCTCTTCATTATATGTGGTCGTTTATACGTAATTATCTACTGGGACCTCATTATCATCCACATCCATGTTTCTTAAAAATGTGTTTCAAAACATTCTTACTATTTTACAGAATATGGGTTAAATTCATTTATACCCTGGTTTTACTTTTTATAAGATATTTATAAAGGAATATTTCCATCATTTTCCAAACAAGGTCCTTTTTAAACTTTTCGACATAATTAAGGTAACAATGTATTTTTTTAACATATATAGTGGGTGCGGCTATTTTCCACCATAATATAATCTTTGAAGATTACCTTACAAGATTATAAGAATATTTTCAATGTAAAAGTTTTATTTTATAATAATGTAACTTATAAATGATTTTAAAAAAATAGATATTTCACTCACATAGTTTTGATTTCATCAATGTCAGCATCCATTGATGGATTTTAAGGTTATTTGAAGTTAATTTATTATGATACAATTCATACATATTGTATTGAAGGTATTGTGATATATTTGACTATGGGTGTTTTATTTTTATACCATTAATGGTTTATGGAGAATGTATTGACATTTCGTATTCTAGTTTTAATACGAATGATCATGTTATGTTTAAACCTTTTCATATGAGAAATGAATTGGGCTTAATAATTGATGGGTGGAGCCCACTATAGCTCCTCGATTCATCGGTAGGTCTAATGAGACAGACTAGTTTCTTGGCAGAAGGACTTGACAAAATATTATTTGTAGTCTTGTCACGAGGCCTTGGCTATGTGGTTATGATAGTCTGGCATTATGCATTCCATCATTATGAAAGTTGTTATTGATATTTCATATGATTATTAGACTAGTAGAATATCCTTGTGAATATGTAAATGGCATTATTTCATTTTATTTTTGTCATATTATGTTGAAGTTCATGTTTAAAAGGATTTTGTTTTAGTTATACATTGCCTTAAATGTTTCTACTTATTTTTAAAAGTTTCTGCTATATTTTTATACTTACTGGGCATTTGATCTCACCCCATTGTATGTTTTATTTTTCCCAGGATGTGAAGAAGTATTTTATGAATGACACGCAGGGATAGTATAATGAGATATGTGTGTGGAGACAATATGTTGTTGTAGATTTCAATTTATGATGTAATGTAAACTTTATGAATGTATCTAGTGTTTCCAAGACTACTAAACTAATCGGTCTTTCGAGACTTGATCTTTCTTGTGATCATGACAATTATATGTACTAATGTACCAACTCTGGGAAACTGGGGACGGGGCGTTACAACTTCACTTCATGGCGATGGTAAGTTAAATATATGCTTGAGTGACATCATAATTTTCAAAATGGATGAAAATTAAAGGAAGCACATTTTATATTAATTTTAAAAAATAAATATCATGTAATATATCTCACATATATTTGTTAAATATTTAAATTTTCCCCTTCTATGTTAATAGTTTGTGAAAAACAAATCATATTTCTTCACGAGGTGGTGGTCTGTTGTACACATGAATGACATTATAATATATTTAATGAATGATATTTTTAGAAATTATTTGATATATTTATTTTATAAAACCATTAATATCTAACTAATATTATAGATTAATGAAAAATTAATCCTTACTACCTTACCTGTAATGTTTAATTCAAAATCAGATCACATTGCTTCACGAAGCGATAGTCCATCAAACACTCGAGTGATATTATAGAATTTCTTATAGTGTTTAAATTATGTAGGTATAAGATATATTATAATTTCAGAATTAAATTTATATCTTATATATCATTTATAATTAATATATAAGTCATTATATCTTGTTGTTTTATGACGTGATTCAAAGTTAATTATGGATGTTTGCAAGGAGGTAGTCTTTCGTATAAAGGTTCAATAGTTTACTTTTATATTTGAGTAAGGATGATATTGTTTTTATTCAAACACATATCATGAAAAATTAATAATAAAATTATGATGTTATATCATAATATTTTGATAATTATGAGAGTATGTGGATTTAAAATAAAATAAAACACTTAGTTAATGATATTACAACTTCTTAAAACATCCATTTGTTTTCCCCAATATAATTCCTTTGATAAATTCTAGACCCCAAATGTCATAGAGGATTAGTGAATGGAATGATGGATGTTATTGTAGTAGTTATTATACATTATAATGGGTTCTTAAGTGTTAAAAAGAGAGTAGTTGGGTTTTCTTTTATTTGTGGGAGAAGACACACTTGGAAATTTTGAAAAGAAACAATTCCAAAAATATTTATCTCGTTCCACATGGCTCAAAAATTCAAAATTGTAGTTATTATAACAGATAACCTCTTCACAGTTCAATAAAATAGAATTTATACTAGTTTTGGTGAATTTATATCCCATATTTATTGAATTTTAAACCCTTATGAACATGTTTTTACCATAACCATGGTAAATATTGAATTTATTGTTTTCATTATTCATTATGGTCAATAAATAATTAAAACTCATTATATAATATAAAATATTATTATATAAATTATTGAATCCATTTTTTAAAATTTATACTCATTTAAGTGGAACATTTTAATTTGAAATCTAACTTTTAGTTGTATCAGAAAAATAGGTTTTAAGGAAATAAAATTTTGTAAGGAAAATTTGATCCCATGTTAACTATTTGTAAAGTAATCCTTGTTTATAGATTTAAATTCCCATTTATTGATATATAATCGATAAATATTATTTATATCATTATTCATTAGTGATTATTATAATTAATAAAAATTTAAAAACCTTACACACTTAAAAATAGTTTTCATAAAAAGGTGTTTTAATACGTACAAATGAACATATAATAAAATTTGGTATAAATAATATTTTAATTTAATAATTTAGTATTAATATAAATAAATAATTATTTTATTAATTTTAATTATAATTAGAATAATAATGGTACTAAATTTAATAAAATAAAATGATAATTGTTTTGAAATCTATATTTCCACTATTCAATAAATTTTCATATTTTCTAAAAAATACAAAAAATTATCCCGTTATTCATATTGATATTATGATTGAAAAAATGATGTAAAAATTATAAATTATGTTTTATAAAATTTGTAAAAATTAATTTTAAATTATGTGTGCAAAACGAAACCAAACCACCTTTTGGAAAATACAGTTTTTCTGGAAGCATTAATTTTTCTTTCAATTGGTTAATATTTTATATTAAATCAATAGATAATAATTTATTTTATTTTATAAGAATATAAAAAATATAGTTTTAATAATTAATTTTCTAATATTCTTACAAAAAAATCTAATGAAAACGTCATAATATTATATTATATTACGGTTCTTTTAAATTTTTGGTTTCGTATTCCATGATATACCGAAGAGATTAAATTTATTTAAATTTAAATATATAATAATGTATAAAAAAGTTAAATTAACTTCTAATATTATTATTTATTGTTATATAATCTATTAAAAATTGTGTTCCGCTTTTAATATTTCAAGGTGTTATACTCTACCTAAATTAAATAAATTATTTCATCATAATTTGATCTTAATATCGAAAATCATTGATTCGACATTTGAAAATTTCTTGGTGAAAAAAAACATTTTAAGAAATGAGTATAATAAAAAATCTAAAAAATTAGGAATGAGAAATTAAAAAATAATCACATAATTAGGTTTCCCCAAAGAACGGAATTTGTGGAAAGTGAGGAATTGGATATTAAAAAAAATCATAACTAAATATGGAGAGTTTTAGAGATCATTCATCCTAATAAATTGAATAATCAACATAAATTTAATGACCTCAAAATAATAAATATCTGATGATATAAAATACGTTTAATTCATAATAAATGAATTTATTAAGATGAATTTTAATTTCAACCCCATTTCATAGTGTTAAGGGACTCTTTTACTATACAAACTAATAATATATGTAATTTACATACCTGATAAGTATAATTTCATCTGATAACCATTTCTTGATAAGTTTTATATTTTCTCAAAATTATGGGAATTCAAGATTTAATTTCAATACCTAAATAAAGTAAATAAATATAGAAAGGATCACATAATAAAGAAAAAAACTACAAGATTTTGCTTTTGTTTTACTAAAAACAAAATGGTTAGAAAAAATTTTCCCATGCAGTTAATTAATCTCTAATCCCTCAATTAAAACACCAAAATTTCATCATTATCCCTTTTATATTTTTTTCCTTAAAAACCTTTCTCTTATAACCCCAAAATCATAATAGTATTCTTCCCAAATAATCCATACCATTAAACCAAATGGTTATATATTCTTTATATAATAAAACATCTAACTCATTATTCCCCTCAAAATCCATTTATATAAAAAATCAAAAGGGGAATCTAAGAAAATAATCTTTAGATCATCCTTAAACTCATTAACCCATGATCAAATAAATAGTACTTATGAAAGTGTATCATGAATACATATATTTTTCAAAAATTAAAACAATCCTAATGTGTTTGATGGTTATTATCACAAAAATACTTTTCCTAAAAAACTTATAAAGTTTAATTATTGAATCCCAATACAAAATTAATTCTTCACTTTTTATGCAATGATTTGGTATAATGTACTTCTTTCCTTAGCCTATATTCTGACCCCTAGATTACAGAATATAAGACATCAAATCCCTTAGAAATTAATTATTCCATGACCTCCTTCCCCTTAATGATAACATCTTACCATCCATTTGAGATAATAATTTAGGTGTTTCTTCTTAAATTATAGACATGTTAGAAGTAGAATATTATTTATTTTTTGTTCATTATAACATGAAATTTCAAAAAATCCCGTCATATACTTATTATAATTTCTAGTAATCTCACCAAATTTCATGTTTTTAACCATATATTGAAAAGGCTAATTAGGGATCATCACTATATATTTTTCTACACTCATAGTCCATTTAGCATCTCATAACCATCAATGTGTCTATAAGTTTTGTTTTTAACTTCAATCCTCCTAGTTAAATCAATTTTATAAAACCAAATATCAAATTTTGAGAAATTATATTCATAGTGGGAAGCCATGTAATCATGAAAATAATTTTTGGGACGTATAAATCATAAAACATTTTTGAATATATAAAAACATAGTATTATCCTATGTATTTCAGGGTCATATTTTATTCAAATACTTCATGATGGTTCTTAAAGTTTTTTTAAATTTCCAAATCATTTCCCCCTAGCATGTAAAATGTGGTATGAAGTAAGGACCATTTGTCATGTACCTGGTAATGCTCAAGTCACGGTTGGTAAACCTTTTTCAATGTTATTACCTCTAGGTATATCTATGATAGAACCACATCCATTTTTATTATATATGAAGGTATATAATTTAACTAAAACCACTCACTCAATAATTCACCAAAATTTAGTTATAGTTTCTAATACATACAAATATCCTTATACTCATCCATAGACATATCCTATGAGTTCTCTATAACGATTTCTCATCAAGGTTCCATGTATAACTAATCATGTCCTCTTATTCCAAGTACGGTGAACCATACCTTTTACAAATTTTATTACATTATTCATAAAACATATCTATTAATTCAAAACATAGTATTATAATGGCCTTGTTTTATTGGAAGATAACCATCATATTAAATAAAAGAAATCATAAAGACTACATCTTTATTTTATTTTCTATAGTGAGATCCTAAAATTAATTTGATCTTCAAGATCTGAATGGGATAACCTAGGGAATACATAAAGAAAAGTAAAAGATAAACAAACTAGTAAGGGAATAAATATTACAAGGAATAAATAACATTAGATTCAATGGTATAACACAATATCATTAATGAAACGTCACATGAGTAATCAAATAGAATAATAATATAAGTTATGTGATATTATAGGATCATGGATTCATTGGAAATGTGGAAGAAACTCATAACAAGACAAAAACCTGAGTCAATGATAACTTCAAATACAATATCACATAGTGGGAAATTTCTTGTAAAGGATTAGTTTTACTCTTTATTACCTAACATGATGTATCATGAGACCTAAGATTCACCTAATGCATTGATGTGCTATCTTTGGGAACCCATCATAAATTGATCATGAAATATGTGTATCACAAAAAGGAGAAAAATATAAAGTCATAACATAAGGATTACTCATAAAAATTATATGGGGTTTATAATCATTCATCATATCAAAATAAAAGAAAATTTTATAAGGATTTTGGGAAATGATCAAAAGTCATGTATTAGAGTGTCAAGAGAAGGGAGAATAAACTTTGTACATATGTGAATGAAAATTATACATAATTTAGTAAAATCCCATTAAATAAATTGTTTTTTAGAATAAAATTATTTGAAATTGATTTGTAATTTTTTTATTAAAATAACCATTTCATATTGATGAACATCAATGGATTTCATCTTAGATAGAAAAGGACTTTTAAAGACTAATTTGAAAATTTATTGTGGAAAAAATAATTTCTAATTTGAAATCACATATTCAAAATCTAAATAATTCTAAAACAATATAGATTTTTTTTCATAAAAATGACATTTTAAAATTAAATAAGGAATATTTATAATTTTTAGGGGTCATAATATCAAAAACATTACATTCATGTCGAAGTTGTTAGTAATCATAAATTCCTTTCAGAATTTTGACTGTATAGTAATATATTACCATGTTCAACAAAAAAATAGAGAGATTTTTTTTTAAATATAAAAATAATATTAATGTTATATTTAAAAAATCATAGTTAAACATATTTTAAAGAAATTTAGAAAAAAATTATTTGGATGAAAATGTTTTTTTAGAAAAAAGGATAAATGATGGGAAATTTTCTAAAAAACACCTCAATAATTTTAAGAAAATCAGAGATGAAATTTTAATATTACATGAAATATTCATGAATAAATATAATAGAAAAAAATAAAATTGTTTTATTACCCAATTATCTTATAATTTCCTTCATTGTAAATTCAAGAAAAAATAAATTCGACTCAAATTTGGTTTGAACATAAACTCTTATAACATTGGTAAATTAAATATAATAACATCCCTTTAATGAATTAGATGAATTTTAACATAAAATATCAATATTAATTAATTATTATTTATATATTATATTAATTAGTAGTATACTTTCAAAACATTAGAAATTAAGTGTATAAAGGAGCATGTGTTTCGAGACATAACATTTACAATGTTTATATCATTAAGGTGAGATTTAATCATTGGGTTTCTTATGTGTTAAAAATTTAGAACCATAAAAGGAAAATTTTAATTTCTAGATAATAATTTAATATTAATTTCACATATCTCTTTGGAAAAATATAGTCAATGATGTTGTTGTATAACCCAATGAATGGAAATTGAGTTAAGAAACCCCTTACCTCAGGATTCTCGTTAATTGAGAATTATTAAAAATCATGTATAGTTTATTTAACATTTTATTGACATATAAAAAATCATTTTATTATTTATAATATCATATATTATTCTTTTGAAAAACCCTGTTACCCATTTTTTATAGACATTCATTATCATGATTGTTTTGGGTGTAAATTTCCTTGTTTTCAACGGCACATTTCACCATAAATTTTTTCAATCATGAAATTATTTTAGTGTTATAAAATATCTTTAATTATATTAATGTTATGAATATAATATTTTACATTAGATAAATCTATATAACCATTTTTTAATTTTGAACCTGGAGGGTGAATGACATCACTTTTCGGAGATGGTAGGTCGTATGTACGCACAAGCAATGTTTCCAGTTCCATAACAGGTGAAAGGTTATTGAATTGGATTGTATATTAATCTTAAATAAAAATTTCATTCTATATATATCACATATATTCATTAAATTTGACCATTTTTACCTTCCATGTAAAGCATTAGTGAAAAATGAACCACTTTGCATCATAAGGTGGTAGTTTTTCATACACATAAAGGATGATTTCCTTTATTAAATTGCAGGTAAGGTAATAAGATATATTATATATTTACTTTTTTGAATGATTAAAATGAAATTAATGTCATATATATAAAAATATAATTAACCTTTATTACCTTCCATCTATATCGAAAATGAAGAAGGAATCGCATCGCTTTGTGATGTAATATTCCATCGTGCACGCGAATGACATTGTCATATTTCATAAATAATGGAAATTAAGAATTAATATGTAAAATATTAATTCAATAAGTATTATTATGTCATAAATATATGATATTTTTTATATATTCATCATTATATCCAAATTTCATAAGAATGATGGAAAATGAATTGTGTCGCTTCATGAGGAGGTTGTCCGTTGTACACATGATCAATGATTTCATTTCCCATTTGATGGAAGTAGAGATTTTTGTAGATAATGACCATAAAACTAAGAATATAAAATTAAAATAATATATTATATCATCATGTTTTAATATTATTTTGTAGAGGTTAGGGAAGAAATAGAACAATATTCTCCATTAAGGATGTTACTACTTCTTTGACAACTTATTTTGGTTTTAATCAAAATCCTTCCTAGGATGGTTTTTAATCCAAAAAAACTATTGAAATATTAGTTCTGAAAATTAAATATGTTATTTGAGAATTTATTGACCAAAACAATATGTTTTATTTTTCTGTAAAGGATATGTGAGTTGCTGACTGTTTATAATTGCAGGAGAGCACACCTTGAAAATTTTGAAAAAAACTAATTCCACCCAAATTTTTCTCCTGACACAAGACTCCAAAATAGTCCATTTTAGAAATTATAAAGTTATATGGTTTAGTAATTAAAATGAAATAGGAATTATACATGTTTTTTTTCATTTATAACCATTAAATTTTTATTTTAACTCCCAGTAATCTCATTTTTTACTCAATAATGGTTAATAATTTTTTTTATCATTTTCAATATTCATTATAGTAAAAGAAATTTGTTAACTATAATAGATAATAAAAATAATTCTGATTCAAAATATAGTACCTTTTTTTTAAATTCATCTGAAAAATTTTGTAGAATATATTTCTACATTTAAACCGAAGACTTGTTGCAAAGGCAATTTATCAAGAAATACTATTTTTTAGGGAAAAGATGAAATCTTGTTAAACATATGACAATTACTAATAATAATATTAGTATATATTAATATTTAAATATATATAATCTATAAATATTATTTACATCATTTCTCATAAAGGGATTTTTAATTAATTAAAATGGATATCCATTATACAATTAAAAATAGTTTCTAGAAAATTTGTTTTTTAAAGGAAAAAAATTAATTATACTCAAATAAAGGTTAAATCTTATTTAATTCAAATTAATTTTATTTCATATAAAAATATAACACAGATTATAATTTTAAATAATGTTAAAATAATAATGGAATATAATTTATTAAAAACAAATTGATATTTTATAAAAATTGGTATTTTTCACTATTCTTTAAAAAATAAAAATTCATTAAAAAATAAAACATATATTCCAAATTTAACATAGATATTATTACCTAAAAATTGGGTTTATTTTTTTAAAAAAAATTATAAGAGGAGTAATAGTTAATTTTAATATAATTTTTCATAACATGAATGAACCACCTTTTTAAAAAATACTATTTTTCAGAAAATAATTCATTTTCATTCAATTTTTTAATAAATTATTTTGAATAAATATATATCCATGAAATTAATATTATACATGTTAAAAAAAATAATTTTCATAATTTAGTTATTATTAATCTTAACCATGAAATTAACATCTAGTCTATAATGTTATACTCTATTAGGGTTCATTTAGATTTGGGCTTGTGTGTTCCCCAAGTAATCAAAGTGTGTGAATTTATTCAATAAAGATATATATCATAAAGTATCAAGTTCTTAAATTCACTTAGATTTTTATTTTTTTAAGTAACATACAATACCAGACATACTGATCCTCTTTTATAATATCATTTTGTTACACATATTGTTTCACATGGAGAAAAAGGGGTCATGTTCCGTTCCAAATGTTTTTATAAATTATAAATATTTTTTTAACATGAAAGTTTATTTTTAATTTAAATTTTTTTTTATAATTTTCTTAAATATTTTATCTACATCACCACATTTATTTATCGAGTAATAGAAAAATAAATTAAATTATTTTACAAATAAAAAATGTAATACAATTTTGAAGAATAATTGGGTTACATTGTTTTTTAGATAAATATTACATATTACTGATGTTTTAAATGTTTTAATTTGAACATAATTTATATATTGTCGTCTATAAATTCAAATGAAAAAAATAGCCCTGAAAATAACTTAAATGGTATCTAATGTAATAAAATATATAATCATATAATTTATAACTCATTAAAACATTATCATTCTCCCAATTAATGATATATTGTTGATTTTTCCAACCATTTAAAATTTATGGGTCTCATTTAATTTTATAGTATTCTTCCTGACTATGAATGATTAAAAAACAATGACTTCATGGTTTTTATTAAAAGGGTTATCGAGAGGTTAAAAATATGATATATTGATTAAAATATGACCTAAAGTGTGGTAATTTTTTTATGGGAGGATTTAGGCTCATCCAAATTATATATTGTCAATATATTAATATAGATCCCCTCTTACCTGGAAATTTATTTATATTAATCAAATACTTAATGTAACTCCAAGGGGCCCCTCCCCTCACTTGTAGAATGGAACCAACTCTTATACTATATTCATAAAGATTTTTTTATATATCTCAACCAATCCCTAATCTAATAATTTTATATATCCTTTATCCACTTAATAGTGCTTTGGGTTAATTAAAAAACATCATTTGATGAAATATTTCTTTTATCAGTGTTGGTTTCTCAACTAAGAGGTGTAAATCTTAACAGACTAATTTCAATTTTATTTCTTCTTATACCTTCTATAAATCTACAATATCAATTAAAAAATAATGAATTCTATGTCTTAATGATACTGAATTGTTATTTTTATGAAATTAAAACCATTATATACCATATTTCCATCCCATGTTTAGATAATACATCACTCATGTGAATGTATGGACTAACACTTTCTTATAGAGATATGTTTGGTGTTTCCTAAATTATTCAAATGGATTATAATAATGAATTATTTAATAAATATATATTATATTTTTGATATTATTAATGTTATAGAAATTTTAAATATTATTTAGTTTCCCTTAAACCCATCCATCAAAAAGTGGAAACTTCACTCTTGTGTACGTGTAAATTAGCATCTACACAAAGTGATGTAAATAATTTTTCATCATCCCTTTATATGAAAAATTATAAAATTTTATATTATGATTAAATATTATAATCATGATATTATATTTATTCTTTAAATTATGTCATTGTGATCAATGTATAAGGGCTAGGAGTACTAAACCAAAATACAGATGAAAAGAATGCAGTTATCACCATAGAAAGTGTTTTTTTATAAAAATGGTTAACAAACAGGTGATAAATGTTATAAGTAAATCATATTTAAAATGATATTATTTTTATGGTTTTTAATATATATATATAATAAATATATATATTATATAGGATTTATTAATGTGTGTGAATAAAAAAATACTTGAGGTAACTATTTATGTTATAATGTCATTTATTTTCAATATTATCTATAATTAATTACCAATATGTTCGATTTTAGGAAGAAAATTATTCAATCCACATATATTTTATTGTACCCATGTTTCTTATATAATTCTAAAACAAAGTTACCATTTTTCTCATTTTTAATTAAAATAAATAAAAATTGTTTTAATAAATATTGAATTGCATTCCTTTTTAGATAAAAAACTAATTCTGACATGTAAATTATTTAAAAAAGTAATTCATAAATGTTATTGGAAAGAAATGGATAATTTTTCAAAGGAAATATTAAATACCTTTTACATTTATAATAGTGGATTAAAAAGGAATATTTCAAAAGGTTTATTATAAATGTATGTTTTAATTTTTTACAAAATTATAACAAGAATGAATTATTTTATTGTATATGCCTAGAATATATTTTCCATCCGTTTAGATAGTTGTTATACTTCAAGAAAAGATCACTATTTTATAAGGATATTTTAATGGATAAAATATTTTCTCAAATTCAAGGATTATTTATATAAATGTTAACAAATTGAAATTTATATTTTTTCTTGTTTTTAAAGAAATGTTTTTGTGGTATTTTTATGGTATTTATGTTTATTTCAACATACATTGATGTTTATTATTCCTAAATGATAATATCTAATGACCCAATCTATGTCGTTAGTCTATTTGGATTATAGTAATGTGTTGATGAAATTTTTATCAAACACATTTCTTTCCCATCAGTTATATTATAATTAAATGGTTAATTTTTCTTGATCTTGTGGCACACATATATAATAGTTTTAATTATGTGATGGGTTTGTCTTATATGACCCTCCATTAATTGGATAATTCTTATTTGTAATGGTATTATTATTGTGAATTATTTTATGTTATCAATCCACATTGGGAAATAGGTGGCGATTTTTTTATCCACTATGATATGGGAAACAAGTGTTGATGCCTGATCTTCTACGAAACAGAAAACATGTGGTGATGCAAGTTTTTATATAATTTAGTTGTCTCGATAGCATATTATGACATATTATATGGTCTCTATTACAATTATGGTTCTATATGCCTGTGATATTTTTGTATTCTAATGACTCTAAATTTTTTCACGTGAATGATTCTTTGATGATTACTCAATCTTCTTATGTACTATTGTTTTTGGCCATGACCCATGATTGTGATCTATAAATTATTTTTATTATTTACTATTTTTAATATCATGTTCTCATACCATTATTCTCATTATAATATTTTATATAATAATTTTTTGATATATCCTATGTTTACCCTTATTTGGAATTTGGGGTCACCCCTACTTTTGTTTAATTTGTTCATAGGTAATGAATAAGGTTACTAATTTTGAAGAGTCTATAGTAGTACCTTATGTGAATAATTACATTATATATAAATAATAATATATTTAAATAATATGATTATGTATCTTCACTCTATATACACGAAACCATTACGTTTCTTTGGTATGCTTATTTTTTAGAGATATTGAATATTCATCAAACATATGTAATATCTATGTTAGTTATACTTAGGTTATTATAATTATCTTCTTTGTCGATATCCTATGGTGATTCATATGATTTACATGTGATATAATATAATGATTCTCTACACATTAATTCTCTAGATGGATTATGATAAGATTATTCTATTTATTTAGTTGAAAAAATGTTATCATTTTAAATGATATTTTTTCAATATGAATTATTATAATGATTATATATTGAATTTTTGTTCATTTTTACATATTATGAATAAAAAAATACAATTTAATGAGATAATCATGTTATATATTTTAGATGAATTGTTTGTTCTCATGAGTAAATATATCTAGGTATTTTGTGTGTTTTAACACAATTATTAATGATGTCTTGAAACAAGGAAATAATTGAATTCCAATGTTTGTAACACTAAGTAATTTAAAATGTGGAGGATAATATTCAATAGATTATATGACATATAACATATAAATTATAAGATACTATAAAAACTAGATACTTTATGATATATTTTCATTTTACTAGATACTCTCACATTGATAACATGCAATTCACATAACATTGATATTGAATGAAAACTGATACTCTATAAATTTTTTTAATTAAAGCATGAAAAAAAGAATTTATCTATTATGTGGTAGTTTATGAATAATTATAACTAAAATAGAAAATTTATAGAGTCTAAAAATTGATAGTTTAAATACAATGGTCATCTATTGATTAAAACTAAAATAAGAACCCTTTGAAAGAATAACATTTTTTTCTTAAAAATAATATTTTTTTGAATGTTGGTCTAGTTGTGCTTGGTTAAAAAAATTAAAATTAATTCTTACCATATATAGAAAATTTATTTGAAAAAATAAACAACATTTTTTTAATATTTTTTTCAATGTTATCTTTTGGTGAGTTTCTGATAATTATTTGAAGAGACATGTTTTTAGTGAATAGTTAAAATATTGTTCTTTAAATAAAAAGACTTCTCTTTCAAATAATGTAAAAGATAAATTTTAATTTAATATTTATTTAAAAGTAAAATTAATAAAATGGTTTATATATTAATATAATTATTGTCATTTTAATCAATTTTATTTGGAATTTTATAAAAAAACCTTTTAAATTTTCAAAGTTTTCTTGTTGAAAAATTGTTCTTTCATCACATATGTGGGATTAATATTAATTTAAAATTTTAAATGTATGTGAATGGAATTTGTAAAAATTTATTTCATATTTTTAATTAAAACAATTTATATTATCTAATATGGTGAACATAATTTTTTTAAATAATATATTGTAAAAATATAAAAAATTATTTATCAGGATTAAGGTGAAAATGTGTTTTATAATGGGTTAAGTAAATTGGTAAGGGGTAAAAATACCTATAAACATTTAAAAAACCAATTGTATGTCCTTATGTAGAACTTATCACCTCTATGTTTTTTGATTGTACTATTTTGGATCCAGTTCTAATGTTCAAAATTTTGGTGCACCATTTCTTTTTCTAAAATTACTTGCATACCAATCACCTCACTTACAAAAGGCCGCCCCCACTCTTATCACCTTCAAATATACAAAACACTTTGGTTCATAAAATCCCTACACAAATTAATTAATTACTTCCATATCCATATACTATATTCGTTGGTGGTATGACAAATCCATCATTGGAATGATCTAGGCTAAACCTAGAGTGGTTTTCTGGAGAATAGAAAATTTTTTGAACTATGAGGTTTTGTTATATATATTCGTATAACACCATAAAATATTTTAAAAATGTGATAATATATATATATATATAATATACTTATTCATAATTATTTTAGTTTCATATCCTATATTCATCTATAATTACATCAAATGGGATATTAAATTAGCATTTCTATGTACATCATACTACCTCCCATCAAACCATTGTTAATAAATTTGAATCACCACCTCTCATAGATGGACTTAATGATGTATTTAATTTTTATATGATATATTTATTATAAAATTATACAAAATTAATTATAATACCACATTTACCTTATTACCTCCAAACTCATTGGACAAAATAACATAGCTTGTGTGTACGATGAAGTACCGCATGACGAATAGAGGTGATGTGTTTATACATTACATGGATGAAAATAATGGTAAATTAAATTCATATATATAATATGTGTATCAAAGTTATTCTTATGGAGTTATTATATCTCACATACATTTTTACCATCAATTCCATTGGGTATATGATAACATTTTTTGTGTGTACAATGGACTACCTCATTACAAAGCGATGTGATTCATTTCCCACTAATTCTCACCATAAAAGATCATTACAGTAAATTTAATTAATATATGGGATTTATATGAAATAAAACTGATTCTTTAATGGTAATATGTTATTTAACTTTCTTACATTTGACCTGTTCAGAAAATGGAAATAACATGAATGTGTGTGTATAGCCTATAGTATCCATGAAATGTGTACTTAAATTTCTATATATATCTTTTATAGATTAATCTGAATAACTATATAATGTAAATATAATATATTTATATCTTGGTAATCATTATTTAGATATTTAAACAATGATCTATGTAAGTGGAATTAAAATAAATAATCAAAACATACATGAAAAACAACGTAGTTATTTCCCTAAAATTGGATTTTAACTTGGAATAATTAATAATATAATAATAAAGGGTGGTTAATAAATCATATATTGAATAACATACATGTAGGTACGATTAATTAAAATATTTATAATATACATATATTTATTATACAAGAGGTTTTTATACATAAAATAGTACTCAAAACTGAGGTAAGGCTTCCTCGTCTCACTTTTACATTTGTGATACATATGACATATTCACGTATTATTCCATTTTATTGTGTATATAAATCAGTTTTATTATTTTGTATAATTAATAAATTTATATTTATGGAATTTAAATTATCGGTTCTTAACATCTTGAGCTTAATCATGAGGTCTAATCTGGAATGTCACATGACCTCATGTGCACCTCCATGTACTCAAGAGGCTGCCGACTAGCAGCAGGGGTCTGAGTCCATCAATGGGGAGATTATAACATTATTATCATGTTATAGGATAAATAATAATAAATATATAACAAAATATATAATTATATTAAACAAGAATAAAGATAAATATGCTATGCATGTCATACAAATTAATCATCTCCCAATGTGGAAAGAATAACCAATGCAATTGGTAGTAGATAAATAAATGGATAAATAAGATGTCCTATACATTCTACCCTGGTACACTATAATAATCATGCTCCACAATAAATCCATCCTTCACAAGGCCCTTACCCACCACTAGATTCCTCAATAAATCTATATGTAAATCCAAATTTTTGTAGGTTGTGAGTACAGTACTAAATAGGACACCTCCATTTCATCGATAACATAGTGTGCTCAAGTGTATAAGTGTATTCCATAATAATAATAATTGTTTAAAAATAATCGTAACAAAAAATCAATAAACAAGTGTTCATACACTAACAATGTTTCTATATACCCCTAGTCATACCTACATTCACTCTACATAAAAAAATAACAATCAAGGTTTCAAAAGCACCAAGGTCAAGCCACAAGGCTAATGAATCATGCTACCCAAAACAATGTTATCATGAAACTCTACCTACACTATACATCAAGATATACATGTTCTTGATATTCTCTACGTATCATGTTCTACATGGAATTCACTACGAATTGAGATCATAACATTAGCATCTTCTAGGAAATGAATGCATGCACTAGGTGTCAAGGAAGTCATGTTTTCTGAATTATCTAGGTATAAAAATCAAATCCCATTTCAGTTGGAATTAAGAACAAATCCCATGTAATCTGCAAGGCATAAAGTACATCACATGGCATCCATGAGTTAACACAAAATCCCTACACTATGAATAGTTCCTTTGTCTTCGTCATTGCAAGTCATGTACACACCCCGATAAGGAATACATATGTCAAGATGGTCCACAAACCATGGGTTCTAGGAACAATACCATAAAATCCCTCATAGATAGGTGGGATACATGATAAATAATTTCACATCATTGTTAATATGGTGGAATAATGTTATATTTGGTCAACATCAACCATAAATATCAATCAATAAATTACTCATGGAAACACGTGTAACAGAAGGTTCTCACGGTCACACAAACACCCACATGCAATCATAATCTAGAATGGTTATTAAATATGTCTACGCATACAACATTTTATAGATCCATGTGTATCAAATTTCGAAAAATGCAAGGAATATTACCTCAAAGTCATCGAAATTAATTAAATGTTTGTCGAAGGTGTCATTACCCAAACTACATCCACACACCAATCCAAAATAAGATCACATGCCATGGATTCCCTAAAACTAAAAATCTTTTTTTATTTCAATAAAAAATAAAATATTACTTATTATCATACATTCTCTCTCCTATTATATTCTAGAATTATAATTTTAGGTCAACACATGCATTAGAATATTTCTCAACAATTATTTTTATATAAATATTTACCCTTTGATAATCTAAACAATTAAAATTCATTAAAATTCATAAATTATTAATTTACAATTATCCTTTGATAAATTTATTTAAAAAATAATTTGATAAATGCAATGATTATCTTTTCAAAAAAGTTTTTATAAATTATCCTTTAATAATTTAGTGTCATTACTTCTTAGAAATTCATGTTAATTATCATATGATAATATTTGTAATTATCCTCTTATAAATCATTAATTTTATAACATACTAATTTATTGAAAATATATTTATTATTTATAACATGGAAAATGAAATATTAAATTTCATATAAGAAAAATACATCATTATGTTAAAAAATAATTTTCAGAACTAACTTAAACATGATAAGATGAATCCAATGACACTAATGATGCATCAATATAGTCATTATCAATGAATATATTGATAACTAACTTTTGGAAAAATTAAATTAAAACTAAAACAATAAACGAGATAGGGAAGGAGAGAAAGTGGGAGAGGGATTTGAAGGGAGTTATGGCCTGAGAGGTTCATTCACAAGTATGGGAACCACCCTTTATCTGAATTTATAATATTTTAAATTATTTTATTTAATAGAATTTATTTCATTCATTAATTATATAATTATCTCTTCTAATTTCATCATTCATTATCAATATTAAAATTTATGCATCTTTTAACTCCCCTCTATAATAAACATTTAATCATGTATTTAAAAATATATTAAATTTATTATATATATATATATACACTGATAATGCATATGAAATTATTTGTATATATATTTATTTAATCTATATATATATGTCCATATATGTAGATATATATATTCAACCAATATATACATACATTCTACCTTTAAAAATATATTATATTTTTCCAAATACCAAAATTATTTTATAAATTTAATTAGAAAATTAGTAAAAAGTAAAATTAATATTAGTATTAAATACATCTCAACATTTCTACCAATAATGATTCAAATTAATCTTCATTTTTATCTGAATATTAATGGATAAGTGATCATATTCATCCCATTAAGGCATTTCAATTTTTTATAGGTAAAAAATTGATGAAATCAATGATTTCCAAAGGTGAATACTTCTAAAAAATTATAATAGAATGGATAGGATAAAATAATTAAAATTTAACAAATTGTATTAATTAAAATTTTAATAATATTATAAATAATTGTTAACAGGGTATTAACTCTTGTGATTTTACCAAACATAAGATGTGAACCAAAGTTCTGTCCTAAGTAGTGTAATACTCATGTTCCAGACCTAACGGTGGTATCAAATTTATCATTTGACAGGTTGTTTTGGAGGTACTAAATTTTTCGTGGAAATGGATTATAATAGAATATTTAAATAACGTACTCATGCATTGAATTTGAGAAAAAGCACAACATAAATAAAATTTATGCCTTACCCAGTGTATTATCCACAACCTAGACCGAACAATGCTATCAGATTTTTTATAAGACATACCATTTGAATGATATTAAGTTATTTTTAATAAATAATATCCCCATAATATATTATATTTAATATTTTTATTTGATGATCATTGAAGCTCTATGAACCTTAAAATATTGCAAATGATTAGCAACTTACTCAACTTTTACCCATATGAAAATCCTTAAATCATATATTCATTGATTTTAATTGAAAATTTACATTTTAACGTAAAAATATTCAAATTCATATATCACTAACGGTTTCAATTATCTTCAAAAAATCATTTTCATACACCCCCTCATAAACTTATCATCTTTTTGATGTATCTCTATCGGTATATCACAAAAAACCCAGAACACTATGCTCAAAAATTAGACTCTCATTTACACATTTAAATTGGATCCATCCATGCTTCCATCAAATCAGGGATACCGTTATTGTTTTTTACTCTATGGAATTTCTCTCTCTGGTCTATAAGCCATAATTCAGAATACTCATAATATTCATCTAGTTCCAACTCATCATCCTTGTAATCTATAATATATGTATGATTATGCATGTACCTCCAATGATGATAAATGTGGAATTAATCATGAATTCCTCAATAAAATATAGGAATATTCAATTGGTACACCATTTTCCCCACTCCTTATATGATCTCTATAGATCCCATAGTATTTGGTTTTTTCATTCCCTACATCCTCAAATGTCTACGACCCAAATGAGAAATAAATCATACGAAAAACTGAATAACCTTAGTGAACTCAAAAGGACCCCACCTATGATCGTAAAAATATCACTCCCTTTTGTGATCAGTAATAAATCCCTTATAAATCTGATGAACTATCTATTAGAGGATACAATAACCTAGCCCATCCTAGAACCACTACCTCAACCTACTTATGTCAGAAATTAGTGAGGAACATGGCCTCTTTTAGGGAGAATCATAAGGTTCCATACAGATCCAATATTATACCTATTACTCAATTTGAACACAATAAAGGATTTGTGGTCAAACTAAACTCTACAAAAGTCTATCAGATAAGTTCAAATCATATCTTTCAATATGTATATAGTCTATTTGGACATTCCATTGGTAATAGGATGCAACAGTATACTCAATCTCAGACGATCCCATAGATATTTCTGTATGCCCTTCATAAACAGTGATGCCAAAAAATGTGTCTCTATATAAAAATTGATCAAGGGAACTATATTTAGTCATAAAATCTCTCAAATAGAGAGGTTTCCCATATCCTCTACTAACTGAGTCTCCGTAATCAGTAAAAACATGTTAGACTTAATCAGCCAATTGATAATTAGACAAAATATGTCCTGACTCGTTAGGGTCCCGGGTAACCCCAAAAAAATTATTTCATTATGTCCTCTCACATACACATGGAAAAAAGTAGGTTTATGAGAAAACCACAAAGACGATGGTGATCGGCATTTACCCTATGGTCAATAAGGGATCAGGACATGAACCCCATAATATCCCTGTCATCCTTGGACACCAGAATAATATCCTAAATTCATAGTACATATTTGTTTAACTATGATGTACCACATATCCTAACGTATATAAGTCTCTCAAAGATCATTTCTAATAGAAGCATGAAATACTAAAATCCAATTTACCATGATCACATTTTCATTATCCATTAATGATCCAGGTATTAGGTCACTTCCAAGTAGTTGTTCCCTAATCACAAAACAATGTGGTTCTGACTCCTAACCGGACTTCACCTAATCCAAAAGATAGGATGTCTACTCCAATATAGGTACATGTCACGGATCTATAGTCCATCAAACCATCCACCCTCCAGTCAACCAAAAATCCTTTCAAAATCCACTCCTCCTATGAGGGAATCTCACAATGTTTTTCTAATCATGTGTCTTTAGGGTAAGATAATCCACAACTAAATTACCCTTCCTAGTAGTATATTCTAGCTTATAGTCAAAATTCTCTAGAAGCTTAGCTTGGAGCCTCTTTCTTTAGTTTATTTCATTTTGTTTAATGATATAGAGAATGATTTTATGGTAAATTTATACAAAAAAAATTATCTGGAAAAATAATGTTTCCAAAAAATTCAGAGCATGGACCATGGATTCCATCGCTAATTCATTTGTGGGTAGTTCTTCTAATGGGTTCTTATTTGAAAAGACACATAAGCTACCATATTATGTCTTTTGATCAACATAAATCCTAGACCAATTCTTGATACATTACAATACACTACATAACTAATATGAAATTCAATGGTGTGAGTACTAGAGCTTTTGTAAAACATTATATGAGCTTAAGGAAGACTTATTCACATTTTTCAGAAAATAATAACTCCACTCCCAAATTTTTCAGTGTTGTCATGGTTGATGATAGTAAGGATCAGTCCAAGTTAAAACATTGGCATTGTGACATCATAGACATAATCATGTATGAACTGTCTTTAATTCTATTCTCCTATTCATTAAATTGACACGAGGACGCACCTGCACACCTCGCTACGGGTCCTAGGCAGGTTTATTTAAAGTTATTAAAAAACTACTGAGATTTTTTTGATATTAGGTCAAGATTTAGCATGGTGTTCCTTATTTTAAGTAATTAATTAAATTTTTATAAATAATAATAGGAGAATCAAAGACAATTTAAAAATATGAATGAATGGATAAAAGGAAATTTATGAAATAAAACAAAAAGTGGGTTACAGGAAAATAATTGTTATAAAAATAGGTGATTTACATTTTTATTGATTTTTATATTTTTTCTTTCCATCATTTTATTCCATTTGTATTTATTTTAATTTTCCCTTTTCCTTTTCATTTATATTTCTCTTATTTTTTTCATTTCTCTTTCTTCATTTTTATTCTTTATTTTTTCCCTCTCTTCCTCTCCTCCTCCCCCTATTATTTCACTCCCCCTATCCCCTAGGTGGCACAACACCATACAACCCCATCAGAAGAACGATGCTCCTCCACCCTTCATCTATTTTATTCACAGTCAGGTGCACATTAAATCATTGGGAATGTTTAACCTCACACTAGTGGAATTGTTGGTTTTAGTTGAGTATCATACACAAAGTTGGTCACAGAAGTATTTTACCATATTTTGGGGTTATTCTAAAATATTTTGTTTTCATCCATTTTTTATAAAATCATATCCAACTGTAGATATTAGAGTCATCTATGACTATAAGTTAGGGTTCCAACATTCTTTCCCTCTGTTTCGTTGCAGTTCATAAAAGATCATCACTGTGCTGTTAGTCATTGGCTACCAGTATTATGCAATTTCACCCAATTTCATTAATTTAATTCTTTTTCCAAATTATTTCAGCCTTAATTACCTATAATTAATTTGTTTGAATAGTTGAAAAATGATCAGAAACCCCTTGTGGTGTGCCAATATGGTCTGTATATTTTTCTGTTAGCCAGGTTTTGAATTTAACTAACTACATGTGTTTCACATCCCATTTTTGTTATAATTAAATTAAATAATTATTTAGCATTGAACATGAAATTTGAATTTTTGGATCATTGTTAATTGATGGAGATGATGTATTTTTTATTTAAAAAGTGTATTATCTTCTTAAGTTGATATTGTATATTTCCTTATTAAGTTGTTATACTACAATATTTATTTTATACCTTGTGATGCATGGGCATATCAGGTTAGTTTTTAGGATGCAATTTCATATGCTTATTATGTCATTTCTACTGGTGTGAAAACATTAATTAAATTTACAGGAGGGAATAGGTGGGTCCCATAATAAGGGTCATGCTTGGACCCTTCACTCCTGACTTTTACCACTACGCATGGGGGATCAGTGTCCTTGGATTTGTCAGACTATACATCCCAGGTCTTTCTAATACAAATCAGTGACAGTATTTCTAAAAGGCCCCATCAAGATGGGTGTAGTGACAATGTGGCTAAGCCAGCCTCAAATTACAATAAATTTTTTTTGTGAGATTGAAAAGGGCTCATGGTATAGCCACGCCTTGAGCGATACTGGACCTATCGAAAGATTGCATTGGACATGCTTAGTGGTGTAGTATTAATGGAAGAATGTTCTGTAGAGATTCCTTTGGGATGGTATTAGACTCTAACTCTCAACTTGAACCTTGAAAATTCTGTAGTTAGGGTTTATATTAACGCCACAATTTGTTCTAGAGGTTTTTAATATTTTATGGTATGTTGAATCACACCTGGTTGACACATGGATTAGACCCAAAATCAAAGAAAAAGACTGGGTGTATTCCCTACCATGTCTCACCATACTCTTCGAGGCATTATATATATATCCATTTACGTAGTCCGCTTACATGTATTCCATTCATACATTCGGCTTAGGCTAAAGAAGGTGTTTAGGGACGGGTGTCATTGCGTAATCGGGTGGAGTTATTTATATCAATATACATAAGTAATTATTTGAAATTGTTATATAATGACAC
This sequence comes from Viscum album, assembly GCA_963277665.1. Taxonomy (NCBI): domain Eukaryota; kingdom Viridiplantae; phylum Streptophyta; class Magnoliopsida; order Santalales; family Viscaceae; genus Viscum; species Viscum album. The sequence continues at coordinate 415,810,410 of OY728132.1, forward strand.
ACTGAATTTTATTGTTGCACGAAATGGAGAGTTTTAGACACTATGGGTGACAGACTACTGGTATTTTATCTCACACCCTGCATGGGCATCATTGACACTCGATTAGATTAAATTATTTCACGTATTGAAAAAGGGAACTGTGTAGATCCTGAGGCACGATTGTTTTGTGCCTCTTAGGATGAAGAATGGGGCCGAGGAACAAGGATTGATCATGATGCAATAGTTTCTTTGTGTCTTTCCATTTTTTTATAGAATGAGTGATACAAATTTTCTCTACTTTTATTTTAGATAAACCTCATGGGTTGACATCATTTTGTGATATTTCTCACTTGATCATTATTATTCAGTTGGATTTTTTATATTCATTCTACTATAGTTTTTTCATTTATATGCTTCTTCTATTTTTTATAAGATGTTTTTTAATTCTGCTGTAACAATAACTATTACCTATGGGGGAATATTATCCCCCACATAAACAAAAAGGTCATCGCTGCTAGTCAGAAGCCTCTGGCATTCAGGGAGATGTGTTTGAGGTCATGTGACCCACCAGTCCGACCACCGTCATAGAGTTGTTTCAGGTTAGGATGTTACAAAGTGGTATCATAGGTGGTTTTGCATTTTGTATAACTGTATTAATTAAACAATAGACTAGGAATAGGGATTTTGAATGTAAACTTTGCTTGGACATTACTAACCCATGTGTACGGGAAATCCCAAATTACTGGGTTGGGATTTCAGTTATTGATTATACCAGTTACTGTTGTTATTATTTCACTGTTGGGAGACTCACATAAATTTCCTTGTTATTGTGTTGGTATTGTAAAAATAATGGTTATACCACTAAAACCTGATGATATAAGGTCAATAAATTTAATGCACCATAATAGGCACTATATGATTTAAAATTCCATGAATATTTCCATGCCATATATACATTCAAAGTGCATTTTCTTATTTGTGTGTGGGTGGTGTTTTTCCTAGTGGTATCATTTTGATGTTATGGATTTTTAAATATATAGTTCTGATAGTCGGTTAGATGTTAGCCTGACTTAACCTGGAAATGGACTGTAGAACTTGTTTAGTAATATTTTTGAGTTGTCTCTTATATATCAAAACCCATATTTTGAACCAGGTTGTCTATTTTTTTGAGCTCAGAGAATGTCTAGGTACCTAAACTATTTTTACACCTTACTTGTTTTCTCACCTTCTTTACTTCTTATCTAAAGGTGTCTGTTTTGATGTTGTAGACAAATATCATGGCGACGTCTCTGTGTAATGTCTCATTAGAGTGGTAATGAGATTATTTCAGAGATTGTGGGTCCTGAACCACTAGTGGTACCTTTTATAGAGCCTCCTGTGACACTAGCTCATGTTGATCATTAGAGGGACCCTAACACTCAGTTCATGGATAGCCTCCTTAGGTTTATATAGTCATTTTATAATTTCCCTAGACTTGGCCCATCTATGGAAAAACTCATTCGGGACATTCAATAGCAACACCCTCCAACCTTCTCGGGCGGTGGTGACCTTCATGCTGTAGATTCGTGGATAAATTCTATAATGTCTACCTTTGACGAACTTCAGATTCTTCCCAAAAAAAGGGTCAAATTGGTAGTGTACATGCTCCTGACTCCGATAGGCACTGGTGGGACATTGTTTCTCATGATGAGGGGACCAGTGACGTGGTTTGGGCCAACATCCAACAGCCATCTACGATGGAATTTTTGCACAGACTCTGAGAGATGATCATGCACTGGAGATTCTACATCTTTCGTAGGGTCGTATGATTGTGTTAGTGTATTCTACTCATTTCACAAAACTTCAACATTTTTTCCCATCTTTGACTAGCGATGCGTAGCATACTTCGAGACATTTTGAGGATGGACTTCAATATACTACACACTCGTAGGTGAATGTCATCCTTTTGACCTCTAATACATAGATTATAAACTAGACACTAATCTCAGAGAAAAATATCAGATAAGCTAAACCAGTAAGCCAGGGTGGTTATGTTCCGAGACTGGGTGATGGAACTTCTGGGAGTAGGAAACACCATTTTGAATTTTCACATAGGGGAAATCCTAGATAAATATTATGCATATAGGGATCTTTCACATGCTATCAATGTGGAAGATATGGTCACAAGAATCCACTCTGTACGAGAGATCCAAATCAGTGTTGAGCTTGTGGATGGATAGGTCAGCTTCAGAATTTTTGTCATTCCTTCTCATTAGTATCTAGTGGTAGAGGATCTGCACCTACACCTCCATCGGGTATGGGATCTATGACTCCATAGAAGGATGAACAGTCTTTTCCCAATGGAAGACTAGGCCAAGGTAATGGTGGAGGTTGTGGTCATGGAAATCAAGATCCAAATTACCAGTATCAGTAGAGTGGACCTGCTTAGGACAACCAGGTAGCATAACAGGGTCATGGCCTAGGTCTCATATAGGTAGTCCAACCAGCAGTAGAGGAACAAAGTGCAGTACCATCTATAGTGAGATTTACTATTCAACTAGCCACTAATTTAGTTTGGTAACTTGTTGATATTGGTTCATTTCACTCCTTTATGTCATCTATTATTATATAATGTCTTGGTTTTCACATTGAGTACCATTAGGGTATCATCTCTTTCATCACTCCTCTTGGAGTCCAGATAGAGGGAATAATCTACTTCCATGAGTTTCCCCTCGAGATAGGTGTGAATCATTTTTTTGGAATTTCCATATCCTCGACATGTCTGGATTCGAGGTCATTCTTGATATGAACAGGCATTCTTATTATCTTGATCAAGTGGATTTCTATCGTTTTTGGGTGTCCTCCACATCCCCTGATGGCAACACATATCTTCACAATGGAGAATTAGATATGAGGGAAGATTGAGCTAAGCCAAAATATGTAGGGTTGGGAAGAGTGACAGATCAGTTAGCTAGTCTCTTCATGAGCGTTCATGGAACACACATAGTTGAATACCCTCCAGTGGTGGATCTTTTTAGGGATGTCTTTCCTAAAAATTTCTCTAGATTACCTCTTATGAGAAACATGGAGTTCACTATCGTGCTTTTTACAAGTGCAGCACTAGTGTCTTTCACTCATTATAGGTTGGCACCAATAGAGCTATATGAACTCAAAAGGCGATTTTAAGACCTTATGGATAAGGGGTTCGTCACACCTAGAACATCTTTGTGGTGTTCCCCTGTCATATTTTCCACAAAGTCAAAAAATACCCTCATTTATTTGTGTATTATCATCGACTCAATCAGCTCACTATAAAAAATCGATATCCATTACCTCGTAATGATGATCTCTTTGACCCACGCCAGGGAGAAATTATTTTCTCCAAGATTTATTTGTGGTCAGCATATCTCCAGGTATGTGTCAAAAAATAAGACATACAACGTACGACCTTCTAAAGTAGGTATGGCTTGTAAAAGTATATAGTTATGCCATTCGGCCTCATGAATGTGCTGGAAGACTTCATGGCTCTGATGAACCAGTTATTTCACCTGTATATTTAGTCCTTTGTGGTAGTGTTCATGGATGAAATCGTAGTGTATTGGTGGTCTAGGTATGACCATGAAACTCATCATTAGATCATGCTGAATACACTGAGAGAGAACTAGCTATATTATATGCTACGAAAATGACACTTTTGGATTGAAAAAGTACACTTCTTGGGTCATATTACATCTGAATCTAGGGTATCAGTTACCTCAGAAAAGGTGAGTGTCATGTTTTTATGCGAGTAGACCAATTGAGTCTTCGACATACGCAGTTTCATCAGGCTTCTGGGCTATTACATGAATTTCATCCAGGATTTCTCCCACTAAGCAGCACCTCTTATAGCCCTAACTAAGAATGTTGTACAGTTCATCTGGTCATAAGCATGTGAAAAGTCGTTTTGGGAGTTAAATGGGAGACAAACCTCATCCCCAATCCCATATAATCCCTATCATGGTAGGATATATACAATTTATTTTGATGCTTCAGGAATCATATTTGGTGTAGTTTTGATGTAGGGTGATCAAGTCATGGCTTATTGATCCCGTCAGTTGGGACCTCATGAGAAGAACTATCTTATACAGGACCTTGAGATAGCAGTTTTGGTTCATTCTCTATGTTGTTGGAGATACTATTTCATGGGTGAGAGATTAATTGTTAACATATATCTTAAAATACTAAAATATATCTCCACTCTACGAGACTTGAACTTAAGGAAACACTGGTGGGTCGAATACTTGCATGCGTTCAAAATTGAGCTTTCTTATACCCCTGGTATGGGTAATTATATAGTGGATGATTTATTCTACAAGAAACAGACACATTCTATGTAGGTATCCAGTAGTGAGTGGTAGATAACGACCCAATTTACATAGATGAATTTAGAGGTCCAAGAGTACAGCCGATAACTAGTTCTAGCAGCTATTGAAGTGACATCCTCTCTTCTAGAGAAAGCATGTAGGCAATAAATGACTAATCTTGTGGGGTACATTTTGAGGTAATTAATATTAGGAGAGAACCAACCTTCTGGTTGGGTTATTGATGGCATTGAAACTCTCATTTACCATGAAGGTGTATATGTACCATTAGCTATATGGGAAGAGCTGATGAGGGAATCTCACACCTCCATTTGGGAAGTTAATCCTTGTTGACCATGATATCTGGAGACATGTGTAAAATGTATTGGTGACCTGGTATGAAGAAGAAGATAGTTTGCTTCATCACTTGGTGCTCCACCTACCAATTGGTGAAGTCAGAGCACCAGAGACATGCTGGACTCCTACAGCCTCTATCCATTATTGAATGGAAATGGAATGACATCACTATTTATTTTTTTTACTGGATTTCCATGATCCCTATGAGGCAGCGATGCAGTATGGGTTGTTTTTAATAGGTTGAACAAGGTTTCACACTTCTTGCCTATCTGTGATACTTATACGATTGATGAGTTGGGAAGGCTTCATATCAGGGAGAATGTGACACTTCATGGTGTACATTATTCCATTCTCTTGGATAGGGATCCTTCTTCATATCATAGTTCTGGAATGGGATGAAAAAGGAATTTGGTTCTCAAGTACTTATACGTACTACATATCACCCATAGACTAATGGGATGTCCGAGAAAACTATAAGTGTGTTATAAGACATGTTACAGGCTTGTATCCATGATTTTGGAGGTTCATGGGTATAGAATAAACCTGTTATTGAGATTACATATTATAGTAGCTTCCATGAGACAATTTAAATAGATCAATAGGAGGTTGTCTATGGTAGACCATGTTGTTCACCATTATGATGGCTCGAAGTAGCTGAGACAGCTCTGTTGGGTCCTTATCTCATTTAGGAGACATCTGAGATTGATCAGATCTTTCATAAGAAAATGACTATAGCTCAATAAAAAAATAGGTCATATAACGATTGTTGTCACTGACCTCTGGAGTTCGAGGTGGGACATCGAGTCATTCTACGTGTTTCTATGAGGTTGTTTCACTAGAGGATTGAAAGAAAGGAGAAATTATCACCGAGATACATCGGGCCATTTGATAGAGTGGAGGGAGTTGGGCCAATGACCTATCAGTTACTACTACCTCAGAAGTATCGTGCCATGCACTACATTTTCTGCGTATCTCAGCACTGATAATATCATCCAGAACCATATCATTCTTTTGAGCCTAACAACATCGAGCTTGATGCTGATGCATCCTTTGTAAAGAATCTGATCTACATCATTGACTTTATCATGAAACTTCATTGAGGCAAGTTAGTCCCTCTTGTCCAGGTGTTATGGAAACATAGACGCGTTTAGGAAGAGACATGGGAGTGAGATATGGATGTACATGTGCAGTGGCTGAAACATTTCTCTAGCGAAATTACACTAGCCTCGAAAGGGAATCTCAGGGATGAGTTGTCTTAAAAAGTGAAGGTTTTAATGTCCCAACCATAATCAGTTTTGAAAAGCCTCTTATTTTGTTGTCTCATTCTGTAAATAGACCATGGGGGTGCACTTGTGCACCCGCATGCGGGTCCCAGGTAACTTTATTTAAATTAATTAAAAAACATCTGATATTTATGAGATGATATGTCCAGATTTAGTGTGGTGTTATGGATTTAAAATAATTAAATTATGTCTAAAAAATAATAATATATTCAAAAATATTTTACAAAATGCAAGAAGAAATAAATATACATTTTGAAATAAAATAGAAAGGGGGTTACTAGAAAAATAAATGTAATTAAAATAGGTGATTTCCTTTTTAATTTATTTTTATCTTTTCTCTTTCGATCATTTTATTCTATTTTATATTAAGTTTTATTTTACATTTACCTTTTTTATTTTTCTTTTATTTTTTCTTTTATTTTTTTTTCTTTTTTTCTTTTTTCCCTCGCTTCCTCTCCCCCTCTCCCTCACATCGCACCCCCCTCTTTCCTAGGTGGTGCACCACCTTACATCCCCTTCATAAGACTGTTGCTCCTCTATCTGTCATCTGTTTTCTTCTCTTTCAGGTTCGTAGTAAACCATAGGGCCAGTAAAACCTTGTTCAATTAGAATCGTAGGTTTTCGTAGAGGATATTCTAAGCAGTATGTCATGTAAGGATTTTACACTAATTTGGGGTTTTTCTAAAATCATCTATTTTATTCAATTTAATTTCAAATCAAATCCTAATACAGATCGTAGAGTCATATTTGACTATAATTTATGTTTCTTACTCTCTTACAATCCATTTCATTACATTTTATAAAAATCACTTCATTGTGTCGTTAGTAGGTGCCTATCAGATTTGTGCAATTTTACCCAATTTTTTTAATTTATATGTTTATCCTAATTTTTGCAGCATAAATTATCTTAAATTGTATTCTTTGAAATAATAAAACAATTTTGGACACCCCTTTGGGAATGTTGACATGGTTGGTAAATTTTTCTATTAGCAAGGTATTTATTTTAATTAATTTTAGTTGTTGCGCAGCCTGTTTTTAATGTAATAAAATTCAATAATTTGTTTTCATTGAAAATAACCTATGAATTGTTGGATAATTGATAATTGTTTGTGATGAACAGTTTATTTATATAAAAAGAACATTATCTACTTATGTTGATATGGTATCTTTCCTTTACAAGTTGTTATTCTATATGTTAAATTTATACCTTGTGATACACTGGTGTCTTTGGTTAGTTTTCATACCGTAATTTCATATGCTTATTATTTCATATCTGTTTTTGGGAAAAAATTAATTAAATTATGGGTGGGAAATGAGGTGGGTTCCATAATATGTTCTACACTAAGACCCTCTTTTCTTAACAGTTACCACTATCTGTTGGGGGATAGTGACTTTGGATTTGTCGGACCAACACTTCCCCGAACATTCTAATACTTATGAGGGACACCAGTTTCAAAAGGGACCATTGAGACATATCTCTTTTCAATGTGGTTAAGCCATCCATGTATGACACTCTACCCCATTTAGCTAAATCTGAATAGATTCATGGTAAATCCATGCCTCGAGAGATACAAGTCCTTTCGAAAGATTGATTGGGATGGGCTCATTGGTATTGGATAAAATGTAGGTATTTTTGTACTGATACCTTTAGGACATTCTCAGAAAACAACTCTTGACATGATCCATAATAAAGATGCAATAATTGTTTATATTAACTTTTCTATTAGTTATTTTGATTTGTGATATTTAATGGAATATTGAAGCTCACCTATTTGACACATTACATAGACCATACATCAAAGCACAATCTTTTGGGTATTCCCTTCTGTGCCTTACCTTTATCTTCTAGGATCTACAAAGTTGAATTCATGTATAATACTTACAGGTATTCCCTTCAGACTATCGGCTTAGGCCAAAGTAGGTGATTAGGGACGAGTGCTATTGGGAACTCAGGCCTAGTTATTTATTTCAGTATACATAATTAATTATCTGAAATTGTTATATAATTGAACACTACCTTTTCTTGTTGCATTTAATGGATAGGTTTATACATTGTGGGTTTCGGCTTTTATGGATTTCATCACACACCCTAATCAGGCATCATTGACACCAGAGTAGATTACATGCTTGCAGTTATTGACAAGGGGAAGTATGATACTGCTGATGCCTGATAGATTCATGCCTCTTAGGATGGATACTCCGGAAGAGGATCGACCCTTGCTTGTGATGTATTTTTTGCTTGTTTTCTTTCCTTTTTGTCGATAGTATGCATGATAGATGTTTTTTGTACATTTTTCCCAATAGGCATCTTGGTGTGACATCGTTTTGTGAGATTCTGCAATTTATTATTATTTTCAGTTGGATTATTTTTATCGCTTCTATAGTAGTTTATTCATTTATATGCTTCTACTATTTATTATTAGTTTTGGTTTACTTGAGATGTGATAATATCTATTACCTATGAGGGCATAGTCTCCCCCTCAGACACAAAAGACCCTCTCTTCTAGTCTCCAGCCTCTGGGATTCAGGGAGATGTGCTTGAGGTCATGTGACCCACTAGTCTAGCAACTGTCATAGAGGTGATTCGGGTCGTGATGTTACAGGTATTATATTGCAGGTTCAAAAAATCTCATAATCTCAAACACTATTCATATATATTTCTAGGTCATGTATGGATTAACATTCTATAGGTGTATATATTTACCAAACATAAACACCGCATATCTTTAGAACATCACCTCTTGAATCTAGAATTCAAACATTGATGTCTTGGAATGAAGCCTATGTGCTTGAAACTTATATAACAAAATATCTAGGTGTCTAACATGTTTCTATGGTGTTGGAGAAAAAATAAGGATATCTTCAATGAACACTATGCTGAATGAGTCCATATATGGATGAAAGATCTTATTCATGAGGTTTGTGAATATTTCTGTATATTCTTCCACCTGAATTGTATTACCAAGTACATACACAGTCTACAAATACTCCAAATCATGGTCTCTGTAATGTCCTCCACTCTGAATTACAAGTGATTATTGCCAAATCAAATATCAATCATAGATAACCACCAATATTTTCATAGATGACCATGATAACAAATAATCATTGGTAATGGATTTCGATTCTTCAATTTTAGTTGGTTTGTATTCTTGTAATCAATGCATATACACAGACTTTTTTCTTTCTTTTTTAGAGAACAACATGGGTGGACCCCAAGGTGAAGTACTATATATGGCAAATCTTTCCACTCCATGTTTTATAAATGTAACATGGCCTCATTTAGTTCATTTATAACCATTTTGTATTAGGTATTAAAAAGGCTACACTCATAGAATATGCTTCAATATCTACTATACTTTTCATTACATTAGAGTCTATACAAGGTAAAATATTATCTAAAAGATTTAATCAAAATATTTTAATTTAGGATGGACTCTAATTAACTAGAAGGATGAAGAATTATGGAGTTGATAATTGGGGTATATTCTATAATAGTTATGAACTATTATATGTAGTACTAGAACTAAGAGAACAAATTTTTGTTGAAGTGGCCATATTTCTGAAACTTTTGAGCTACTGTGGGATTATTCTTAACTGAATTCTCATTAACATAATTTTTTTAAGGTGAAATATAATCCCTTTATAATGTATTCAAACGTACATTACAAGAATTCATATAAGAATAAATCAAGGAAACATCTTTTATAATTCATAGTAACACACCTCAGAAAATAAACAAAGTCATTAGGATAAACCCTAATTAGTTTTTTTTATCACAAAAAGTATATCTTAACCAGTCCATGGGATCACACACGGTCCTTGTAGAAGTCTACCCTTAACCAAATATATATCCCTTCTAATAGTAACCCTTATTTCTATCCTTCTACATTAGTCACCTCAATCATAAATATACTTACACCACAACAAACTCAGGACATCTCATTAAATCTAATAATGATATATCACAGAACATGTAAACATATATATGACATAGGGAAACTATGCCAAACAGATAGTGAATATAAGGAACTTAATTAAAGAACCACTATACAAAATAAAAATAATATATAATTTGAATGTGAACCTATGTTCTAATACATGATACATGGAAAACCCAAAAATCTCAAAAATATAATATAAATTTCTTGTGAATCACCCAATGTGATTTTAAAATATAGTAACAGAAAAATGTAAATTCCACACCCTATAGAAACTCAGAGACCCACTGTACAATATTTAATAGACAATGTCATAGCTCTCATGCCTCATTCACAACTGTCTTATATCTGGTGTACCATGTACCATCCCAAGTAAAATAGAAGAAAATTATAGTGAATCATGTGCCTCAATAAACATTTTTTTGACAACCTATACTAAAATAAAATATTTTATCTTGAAGGTCACATGACCTCATGCAAGTCTCCACATAAACATGAGTCTTCCAACTAATAATGAGGGTATGATTCCATTAGTTGGGAGACTATACCCTCATTTTCATGTCATAGGATCAATAATCTATAATAAACAATATAATAAATGATGAAAGTAAACAGTGGAATGGTAGAGTATAAAAATGTGTCATATAAAAAAAACAACTCCAAAATTGGAATAAATTACCAGTGTAATAATATATAGGTAAGTAAATGGATAAATAACAGGTTTTAGAGATTCCACACTGGTCCTCTATTATTTATGAATGCCACTAATAGTCTTCCCATCATAGGTCTCATTTCCCTTTACATGATCCCACATGAAATATATAAGTGCAATGAAATTCCCATTTTGGGTGTGAGTACAATAATCATTTTGAGATCACCAATGAATACTTAATTTCTTGTGTGTAAGTGTAAGAGTTTATTCCATAATAACAATAATAATAAATATTTAGTAACCATTGTATAAAAAAAACAGAACCGAGAATTCTTGTGAAAACCATGCTACCACAAACCCCTATCCATACCTGCTTCTTCTCTATGATGGGGGGATAATTATGGTTATAGATGAACCATGGTCTACTCAATATGATAAAAAACCATTATTCTCATCATTATGTTATCATGCAACATTTTTTACACTTAATATCAAAGTATTTATTTTCATATCTATCTGTAGGCATTGAGAGCTACTTCACATTTACTAGGTATCAAGATCATACCCCTAGAAATCTGAGAGGAATCGAGTATATACCCAAGTTATCAAGAAATTAATGCTACTACCAATCTATGAGAATAATTAAGTACTAGAAATTCACTTTGAATTGATAACAAAGCCCCATTGAATCTTATATACTTTGAATGCATCACAAAACATCCTAGAGGAATCAACATATTCATACCCTCAACATAAGTTCCTCATCACCATCATCACTAGTCTTGTACACACTTTCTTTAAGAGAGAATCATGTTAAATGGTCAACCTTCCCAATGTTCGATGAAAAATACCTCAAAAGAAACCATATCATTGTGGGAGACACTAAAAATCATCACACATCAGTCAAAGGTGTGGAAGACCAAAAATAAATCTAATCACCCTTGAAAAATAAAAAACAAACTACAAATAACTCAGGGCAACAACTTTTACACAAGGTTATCAACGATACACACTCACAATCAAATACAACCCCAATCAATCACGAACATTATATATGTCAATGTATAAATTATATTAATAAACAATGTGAAACAAAAATCACAAAACGTAAGGAAATTACTACCTCAATGAAATTTATGTCAACGGATGGTTTATAGAAGGTTATATTAAACACAATATGTTTTCACACCAAATATAAATATAATAACATTCTAAGGATATCTAAAACCCCAAATATAATTTTTATTTCAAGAATAAAAAAATATTACTTATGATAAAACTTTCTCTCACATGGATAATGTCTAAATAATAATTTTAAGAAAACACATGCATTGTACTATTTTATAAATAATAATTATTAGCTTAATAATTATTTCATGGATAGTAAAAATAGTGTTCCTTGTAAAACTTTTGTAAATTATCATTTTACACTTATCTTATGATACATTCTTATTAATTATCCTTTGATAAATGATGTTATTATCTTTGTAAATTTTGTTATAAATTATCCTTTAGTAATTTAGATCAATTACTTCTTAATAATTCGTGAAAATTATCATTCATTAATATGTGTAATTATACTTTGATGCTTCATTGTAATATTTTCATGATGCATTTTAAAAAATATATTTTATATTTATAAAATGGAAAACGAAGGATTAAATTAAATTTGAAATAAATACCATTACACCATCCATAATAAATGTCATAAAAATTTTCTTCTCATCAATATGAATCCAACAAAACTAATGGAATATCAATCAAATATTTATCTATGAAGATATTGATAATTGAAGTGTGAAAAAAATTAAAGACAAATACATGGGTGAGGGAAGGAAAGAATGTGGGAGAGGGACATTAAGAGAGGTGTGGTGTAAGAGGTGAATTTCTAGCTATGCTTCCATTTGATTACCCCATTTTATATTATTTTTATTCATTTTATTTGATATTAATTTTTATATTCATCAATTATTTAATTACCTATCCTAATAACACTAGGCATTACCCATCTTAAAGTCTGTGACATTGTTCAAAACCCCCCTCTAAAATTCACATTTTATAATATATTTTAAATTATATTAAATTTCACATATATATATATATATACTCAATATATATATTCATATCCACATATATATATATATATATATTATATAATATATTTTTTTAATCCATATATAAATATAAAACCATATATATACATATATATATATAACCTATATATATACATACATTATATAGATACACACATAATTTAATTTCCCACACACCAAAATTATTTCCTATATTTAATAATATTATTAAAAACAACAATAATTTTCATAATTATTAAATATATATCAATGCTTCAACTAATAATTTTTAAAATTAATAATTCATTTCATCTAAATATTAATGGTGGAGCTATGAGATTCATCCCATAAAGTTGTTTGATTTATTGATGGTATAAAAATAGATGAAATCGATGCTTTTGAAATGTTCCCACACCCAAAAATTATGGAATAGAATGAAGAATATGATGAAGATAATTTTAAATGAATTAAATTAATTTAATATTGGGTAATAATATAAATAAAAATTAAAAAGGTATTATCGCATGTGATGTGACCAAAATTCTACTTCCAAAAAAAGTTTTCCCCAATCTAGGGTAAAGAAGTTGTCCTAAATCTTTTTGTCGTCTCTTATTTTTCAAACGATGTAACATTTGGGAGATATTAAATTATTTTATAAGAATAAAATATGATAAAAATATTAAATAAATTATCCCCATGTGTGAACAAACCAAATGTTTGATGTGAATAAAATTTATGCTCCACCTAGGGTAAACCATGCATCTCATACCTAATGGTGTTCTCTTTTTTCTCAAATGACATACTATTTGGAATATATTAAATAACATAGAACAAATCACACCCACATAATATAATATCTTTAATATATTGATTTCATCTATGATGAGACTCTTTGGGAATCTGGATATTACACTAACTTGTATCCTGAATCAAAAAATATAACATAGAATTTTCCAATGTGTTAATTGATGTTTAACCGTAATTAAGATCTCATAAATCATATAATTACAGATTTTTATTCAAAAACTGATATTCCACCAAAAAAGAATCATAAATTATTATTAATTAATGTTTTTATAGTCTTTAAAACCTCATGTTATTACATATTTGATGATTTTTTTTACAGGGCTTACAATTCATAAGTTACCAATATGGTAAAGTTTTATATCACACTATTAAAATTATTCTCTATTGTTATTTTTTAAGTCTCTCATGGGTGAATTATTTTACATTTCAATAAAAAATCTCAATCTATTTTCTTATCATATTGTTCTTTATAAACATCCCATGTTTTTTACCATTTATTAAACTCTTTGGTATTTAAAATTACTATGAAAATGTTTTGATGAAAACTCAAAATTATTTATGTCTTTGGTCAAAAATATTCTTACATAAAAATACAATTTTTCTCAAACTATTTTAAAAAATGTTTCGAACATTTTTAAAATGATTTACTTAATTTTTTTATCCATTTTGACTTTTTTTTAAAAAAAATTGAAAGGTACCATCATGTCATATTCAAAATAAGGCATGTTTTTTTCACTAAAATGTGAAAATCATATTTTTTTAACATTTATTGTATGAATTGAATTTTCCACCTTCATTACCAATCAATGCATTAATAATAATTTTATAGATTATCAAATTATATTATATAATAAAATTATTTTCAAAATATTTTGGGATCTTTTGAAAAATCAATGTAAAATTGAAATTATCCTAAAAAATGTTTCTGATTACATTGTAGACGCCGGAAAAATACGTTGCCCCCAAATGAAGTTCCGGATGAGGAAAGCGAGGTCATATTGGGAGTCAGAAGCATGTTTCGGAAGGCCCAAAGGCCTTGCGCGAAATTTCGGAGGGCCGCGCGCAATATTGGCTCTGCGCGCGCAATCCTTCCGGGATTCACGCAATGGGGCGAGTCGGCGCGTAATTTTCCGCGCCCGACGTCCCTGCACGACCCTATTGCGCGTCGGGCCCCTATTTCGCGCCCGAGCCGAATTGCGCGCCCGCGAACCGAATTGCGCGCCCGGGGTTGCCTATAAATACAAGGCGACCCCCAACATTTTGAAGGTTGCATGAATTTGAAGGGTCGCTCGAGCGCGCAATTCCACCCCCTCCACGCGCAATTCCACCCCCTCCGCGCGCAATGCCGATTTTCAGGTGACCTCCTTTATTTCGCGCAACCAAGCCTCGGGGTTCGCCTTTGCGCGAAACCCCTTTGGCTCCTTTCCTTTGACCAACTCCTCACCCAAAGGACTTCGCGCGCAAAAGAAGCCTCTTGCGCGCACCCCCCCTTACTAAGTGTCCATTCGTTAAAGAATGGGTCGTTGCCCCCACACGCTATTAGAGGCCCGGTGCGTGCAATATCCATCTTCCGCGCGCAAAGCGCTGGCCCAATTGCGCGCCAGCCCGTCTAATTGCGCGCCGACCCGCGGTATTGCGCGCCAAGCTCCTCTTTTGCGCGCAAACCGCCAGGGTCGCCCCCTTTGACCCCCTGAAGGTACCCGCGTGCGTGGCGCCCGATGATCTTCATCCCGGGTGCCCGCACCGTTCGTTGTCTTCCCGTGCGGCCCTCCAGGCTCGCGCGAAGTGACACGGACCCGTCGGCGGCAACCATACGTCCGCGCTGCAAGACGTTAAACTGCAAAGTATCTTCGTCCAACATGACGTTAAACTGTACCACGTCCGAGCTACAAGACGTTAAACTGTTCAGCATTCGTCCGTGCTGCAAGACGTTAAACTGCCAAGAATCTTCGTCCAACATGACATTAAACTGTACTACGTCCGCGCTGCAAGACGTTAAACTACCAAGCATCTTCGTCCAACATGACGTTAAACTGTACCACGTCCGAGCTACAAGACGTTAAACTTTTCAGCATTCGTCCGCGCTGCAGGACGGTAAAATGCCAAGCATCTTCGTCCTCAACACACGACGTTAAACTGTACTTCGTCCGGCAAGACATTAAACCATCCGCTTCATCCTCAACACAGGACGTTAAACTGTACTTCGTCCAGCAAGACGTTAAACCGTCCGCTTCATCCGATCTCGTTCCTCGCATGTAGTGTCCCCTCCCCCGGTTTGGATGTGGCCCCCACCCGCTCGTCTCTGCAGGGATGTTGGGATTGCCCCTCTTTAGGGACGATTTATTGGAGTGGCCTTCACCCACGGGGGTAGGGTATTACAAACCCCTAGTTTCTTGTGGGGGACTGCACATGTGTATCTCCATTGTGCTTCCCCACTGCCGAAGCCAGTAGAGGGCGTGACAGGGATCGAGGTCTCTCACCTTCGGCCTAAGTCCCTCTTCAACTGAGCTTTGCCGCACTCAGGTTGCCTCAGTGCGTAAGTCCTGACAGAATGAACTACGTGGACTTTGATCCCTGTCTCCTAAACAGGGTACATAGGAAGCCTCCCTAAGGTTCAAGCCCACCACCTAGTCGTCCCGGTCATATTCACGTCGGTTCGTCCTTCAGTGGACCCTACCGGGTTCACATTCGCGTCGATTCACCTCTGAATCCGCCCTTTTGGGGGGCCGCACATGTGTATATCCATTGCGCTTCCCCACTACCGAAGCCAGTAGAGGGCGTGACATGGATCGAGGTCTCTCACCTTCGGCCCGAGTCCCTCTCCAACTGAGCTTTGCCGCATATGGGCCTCCTTAGAGTGTAAGCCCCAAACACCAACGTCCAACATGACGTGAAACTGTGATCCACCCGGCCGTTCCATCCCCCTCTGTGTGAGGTGGTTCGGTTCAATCCTCCGCCCGGTAGCCTCGACCTCCTCGTGAGTCGGCTTGCCATCGTCCAACATGACATTAAACTGTATATCCGAACTACGCTGACTTTGATCCGCGCTAACGCGCGGTACGTAGGAAGCCTCTAAGGGGTCCAAGCTCTTCACTCCATCATCCATCCTGATCCTTACCCGGGCCGCCACATCCCGGTGGGGTCATGCCATTTCATTCCACTCCACTTCACTCGGGAAGCCGCCCATGTGCTGGCCCCAGCGTCGGAGGTTCCCCGCAAGGGGTTCTGTCATCTGATCCACTCCTCGTGTTGTTCAGTCCGATGCTGTCCCCGCTGGACGTTAAACTTGCGGCATACCCCATGTTAAACATGGGAAGCTGAGGAAAACCTCAGGTAACGCAGTTCCCTGCACCCAGTGCGGGATGCCTCAGGCCATCATGCCTTCTAGAAGCCCTATTAGGGACGGAAGGCAGACATGCAGAGCCGCAGAGTTAAGACCCGCCCCCAACACCCAGAGCTACCTGGTCTCCTCACCGCAGGTTGCTGCCCCGACCAGACTCCTTGGAGCGTCTGGGCGGAAGCAGCGTAATTAACCGGTGTCCATTAAGATATGGCGCCGGGAACGAGATTCACGAACATTCTTAAATCTATGAGGGAGACCCGGATTAGGCGACGAGTTCCGAGGAGACGTCCACGGAAGGAGGAGCCGACATCCCATCATCCCAGTTTCGATCAAGGAGCAGACGTCCCTGAATAAGGGACGGATGCCGCCCGCCTTTGGAAAGCGGGACTGCGGGACCACAAGCCGCGCTCCCATCCCCTCGGGTCGACGGGCGCACGCGCAAACACGTCCTGGCGGAACAGAGTCGGAACAGAAACTCAACGCACATCTGCACCGAAACAGAAAATGGTGAACCCGACGTGAATCTCTTCTCCTCAATACGAAGACCGATAGCTTTCAGAGGTGTTGGAAGACTAGCATGTTGCCCGGCCGAGCATTCAGCACCGGGGCACGGAACCCGCCAGGGGCTGGGGAAGGGAAATCGGGCACTCCGTCTCACGATGTCGATGGCCTGGGTTCCCCCCACGGAATGCATCGTGGCACTAATGGTTGACTGTCGAGTCCTTTTCTTGTCAGTATTAATGGGTTCTTCTCCCTGTCCTAAGGAATCAGGTCGCCCGATCCAGTGCTCGATCGCCGCCCGCCCACTGGCGCAGGGGTAGGGGAAACACCGACGCGACTACTCCGCGCGGTCCCGCCCGTTCCACAGCCGTCTCAGCAGCCGCAACTGCGGGACAACCACACCCTATCTCCCCCTAGGAGGTCATCCAGAGAAGGGTGATCAACAACTTGGTGCAGAGATATGATGAAGAGGGAGTCATCCCCACCAGGGACATGGCTCGCCTAGACCTCGAGGAAGCTGCACCTCGCCACCAACGCCGCCCCTGAGGGCCGCGCAGGGAGGCACCGCTGCCTACCTCGACGTCCAACCGCTTCGGGAGTTTATCCCCGGAATGCTCCGACAGCTCCTTCCCCTATGCGGTTGAGGTGGAGGATGTCCGGGACCACCCTATCCGAGATTCGCTCCAGGGATCCGTGATAAGGGCTCATGCCAGGCCACGTCGACACCGCCGCAAGGCCTCTCAAGTCGAAGAACGGGCTCTCCACCTGCCTGCGCCGCTGATCCCGACTCATCTGTCCCGACGCCAACGTCGGGCGTGAGCAGAAGAAGATTCCCACCTTGGGGCCCTAGCAACAGCGTCCGCGTTGGCCCAAGCCACTGCTGGCTCCAGTCACCAGGCCCCTGCGCATCCTGAGCAAGGGCACTTCTATGCCCGACCTGAAGGACCCCGGGACACCCTGAGAGGGGAGGGGTGAATCAGGGTGACCACTTTTTCTTTTAATGTGTTGGATATTGTTCTCACGTTGGTAGGAACTTGTTGAACCTGTATAATGATTATGATCAGAATGAAAACATTCACATGCACAGAGAAGACACAACCATTTTTCTTGGTTCACCACTAAGGGCTACGTACAAGGAGCATACGCCGACAGGTTGCCAGTCGTACCTAAATCCACTATGATTCACTAGATGTGGATACAAAAGTTCGGGTACAGACACTCTGTCCCAGGCTCACTGCCTTTACAATTGTTCAGGGATAGCTCACTGCGTCCCTCGGGTCACTCCCGTTGACTCCCCCTGGCTCACAGCCGTTGGTGAAGTCCCACTCAGTTTATAGACGTGAGGGTCTCTTCTTCATTTGCATAAGAGTGCATACTTTGTTGTATGTAGATGCTCTATTGAGGTTCGATTCTCACCAGAAGAAGAATATCTCTTTTTCTCGAATGTACCGAGTAGTCTCTCCGCTTTCGTGCAGCTCCAAACACGCCGGTGGGCTTCTGCAAAACCAGGCGCGCTTTTCCAAGACAGTCGTGCAAGTCCCACTACAGCGCGCAAGTCCAAACTGGCGCGCAAAAGTCATCAACACACATGCGCGAATCTTCCTTCCCCAACTACAAACTTGCGTGGTCCACTTCCTTTCTCTTCCAAACCACCTTGGGCGCACAGCCAAAAACCGGCGCGCAAGCTCTACTTGCGCGACAAAACCACGACCTGCGCGACTCAACCACCTGCGCGACGAGAGCTCGAGCAATCTCTCGGCATTGAACTTCGTTCCAAATGAGGAGGGGTGGTCCAGTATTTATAGGCAAACTGGACCCCCTGCGCGGCGGCGCGCAAGTCCTCTACGGCGCGCAAGTCTTGTCTTCAATAAACTCTGTCGTGCAACTCACTTGCGCGACCCAACCAACACTTGCGCGACCTTCTTTCCTTAGCCAAATTTTGATGTTCTGATCCTCAAAAACATATGGCGCGCAAGTCTTTTATCCTCCAAGAGCACGGCGCGCAAGTACCTTTTCCAAAAACACTTTACTTTATTGGCCGATTTTTAGGCCCAAAAATTTGGAAAACACTGGGAAACAGCGCCACCTTCACTACTGTTTTCTGCTTGAACGGTATGATCGCTTTATTGGTACACACCCTGAACTTCCACTGAGGATTGACAACAAACACAAACCATACACCAAATCATTCTTTGAAGAACCTGGTTCCAACAATCTCCCCCTTTGGGTTTGTTGGCAATCAGAATAAAATCAATAGATCTCCAACCATGAGCAAATCCAAAACGCAAGAATCAACTCAGCCAACACTCTAAGTCTACGTGAGCAATTCTCGGTGTAGAAAACAAGATAGAAAGCTTGAATTGGGTCTTAGAGTTTTGAAATTCTCCATGACGACCGATTTTATCCTTATTAAACTTCTCATCACAATCTTGCTTGAATTGGGTCATAGTGTTTTGAAATTCTCCATGACGCCCGATGTTATCCTTATTAAACTTCTCATCACAATCTTACACTTCTCATCACAGAAGAATTTCTTGCCTTGAATTTATTCCTTTCTCCCCCATTAACAATAAAACCAAAGACTGAAAAGCTTGTGCAACGTTCAGCTCAAGCCATACTCCCCCTGGATAGTATCTCCCCCATAAACCTGCATCACAGCCATAAGCAGATAAAAATAGTTAAAACAAACGGGGAGAGGGGACGTCCGGTGCCTCCTTATGTAGTAGGAGGTGGTCGAACACCGAGGTTCAACCGATGCTTCTCAAACACAGCCACGGACAATGGCTTGGTGAGGATATCTGCCACTTGCTCATTAGTTCCAACATGATCCATTTTAATCACTCCTTGTTCAACCTTTTCTTTGATAAAATGATACCGTATTTCAATATGTTTTGTACGAGAATGTTGAACCGGATTCTTCGTAAGATCAATTGCACTTTTGTTATCGCAATGAATCACCATTGGATGCTGCACCTTATCACCAATATCTGTTAGCTGCTGCTTCATCCAAAGAAGTTGAGTGCATGCTTTTGTGGCGGAGATATATTCAGCTTCAGCAGTACTAAGAGAAATACTTTCTTGCTTCTTGCTCAACCAGCCAACACATTTATGCCCAATATAGAAAGCTCCACCACTAGTGGACTTTCTGTCTACTACATCCCCAGCCCAGTCAGCATCAGAAAATGCTGATAATTCACTGTCCCTGCCTGCAGCAAAAAATAACCCGAAGTTATGTGTGCCTTGAATATACCTCATGATTCTTTTTACTGCTGACATATGTTCCTCCTTTGGATTACTCTGAAAGCGGGCCGCAAGGCATGTTGCAAAGACAATATCTGGCCTTGTCGTTTTCAGATACAGTAGGCTTCCAATGATCCTCCTATACATGGTGGGATCAACAGAGTTCCCATCCTCATGCTTGCCAAGTTTAGTTCCAACAGCAATCGAAGTTGACATTGGTTTGGAGTCTTGCATATTGAACTTCTTCAGCAACTCTCTTGCATATTTTTCCTGAGAAATGAATGTGTATTCCTTCATTTGAATCACTTGTAACCCCAAGAAATATGTGAGCTCCCCAATCATAGACATTTCAAATTCTGATTTCATGTGGTTGGAAAATTTATCCACTGATTTCTGCCTGCTGCCACCAAAAATGATATCATCAACATAGACAAGAACCATGAACTGATCTTTTGGAGAATTATTCACATAGAGATTGTGATCAACTCCTCCTCTTTTGAATTCCAACTTCTTGAGATATGAATCTAGCCGTGAGTACCATGCCCGTGGTTCCTGCTTCAAACCATATAGAGATTTCTTTAGTTTGCAGACCTTTGTTTCATCGGTACCCAAGACAAACCCCACCGGTTGTTCAATGTAGACTTCTTCTTAGAGTACACCATTCAAGAATGCTGTCTTAACATCCATTTGATATACTTTATATCCTCTTTGGAGTGCCATGGCAAGGAAAAGCCTGATTGATTCCAGTCTAGCAACTGGAGCAAAGGTTTCTTCAACATCAATACCTTCAATCTGGGAGTATCCTTTACATACCAGTCGTGCCTTGTTTCTGATAACACTTCCATGCTCATCAAACTTATTTTTGAAGATCCATTTGGTACCAATCACATTGTGACCTTCGGGTCTCTGGACAAGATCCCATGTCTGATTCTTATCAATCTGATCTAATTCATCATTCATGGCTTTCACCCAAGATTCATCTTTTGCAGCTTCTTCGAATGAGGATGGCTCTACAACTGATAGAAATGCAGATTGTGTGGTATTCCTCATCCTTCTGGTTTGAGTGGGTGCACTCCTATCCCCAATTATGTTGGATGGATCAATCTCAGCTCTTCGATTTCTCCTGCGAGGTTCAGTATAATTCTCTTCAGCCATAGTTTCTTCTTCAGATTCTTCTTCTAAGTCAACATCATTATGTGATTGATGAGTGTTTTGAACAGCTTCCTCTATTTCTGCATTTGTAGTTTCTTCATGTCCACATTCTTCATGACTTTCTATCACATCAGCATATGACGTCCGTGAAGTATTTGTGGTTTTCTCTTCAATTATCTTAACATCATTGCTTTCCACAATCCTTCCCAAACGATTGTTGAAACATTTGTAGGCTTTGCTGTTCATTGAGTAACCAAGGAAGATTCCTTCATCTGCGCTGTCACCATATTTCCCCGGATTTCCTTCTTTGTTCCTGATGAAGCACTTACTTCCAAAGACACGAAAGTATTTTAGAGAAGGCTTCCGTCCATGCCACAATTCATATGGTGTCTTCGTCTCACCCATATAAAGTCCTGTTCGATTCTGAATGTACACTGCAGCTTGAACAGCCTCTTTCCAGTAATGTCGTGGAATACGACTCTCAATCAGCATAGTTCGTGCCATGTTGTTCACCTGTCGATTCCTTCGTTCAACAACTCCATTTTGTTGGGGAGTTCTCACAGAAGATACCTCATGTTGTATCCCATGCTTCTCCAGATAATTTTCAAATTCAATGGACGTGTATTCTCCTCCATTGTCAGATCGCAACACTTTGATTGTTCGTCCAGTATCATTCTCGGCGATTCGCCGATATGTTTTCATGCAGTCAAGGACCTGTCGTTTCCGGTGAATGACCATCACACATGCCATTCGACTGTAATCATCTATGAAAAGGACAAAGTACCTTTCTCCATGAGTTCCGGCAACATTTATTGGACCACAAACATCTGTATGAATCAGATCAAGAAGGTGAGATGCCTTTTTCTTCTTTGGCCGATATGAACTGCAGACCATCTTCCCACGAATACAAGCATCACAGGATTTTTCACGCTCACGCTTCAGGTTGGGGATGTCCATGACAATTCTCAATTTTGATATTTTCTCCATGTCTTGTTGATTGATGTGTCCCAATCTCCGATGCCACAAATTGTTTTCTTCTTCAACAGTCATGTAACATACATTTTCTTCACTATCATCCTGATACAAGTTGCCTTCGGTTCTGAATCCTTTCATAAGTGAATTGCCGGTTTTTCCCTTGATGGTGCAGCCTTTCTGATTAAAAGTAACTATAATTCCTGAGTCACAGAGTTGACTCGCGCTAAGGAGATTATGGCGTAGGCCATCTACGTAAAGGACTTCAGTCTTATTTAGTTCTCCATTAGCTAATTGGGTACTTCCACTCCCTTTGATTTTCAGAGCCCCATCATTACCAAATCTTACTGTACCATCAACATTCATTATGATATTCGTTAGTAGGCCGGCATTACCCATCATATGAGATGAACAACCGCTATCCAGAATCCAGGTACTGTTGTTCTTTGTAGCTTTGAGGGCTACCTCTGCAAGGTTTGATTTCTCAATCTTCTTCCTTTCCTTCCATGAGACATTAGATTGAGTATATAGGACTGATGGCCTTTCAACTATCTCTTTCGCATACCCAGGTTCTTCATAGTCAAAGTCTTTTGTGAGAGGTGAGAACCTGTTTAAAAGAGCAACACCATCTTGCTGACGAGACTTGACTTGTCTTGAACTTCGGTATAAGGTGTCTATGTCTCTTTTCTGCCTGCAATTAATGGCCTTATGACCAAAGTTAGAACAACAAAAACAATATCCATAGAAATTATTTCTTCTATGAGAATTAGGATATGAGATTGTTCTCCTTTGTTGAGCATCTATATCTTCTCCATTCAGATAGCTTCTTGCCTCTTCACAATAAGACATGGTATGGACCAGATAGCCACAGAACTGACACTTCATGAGAGGAAATGTATTCTCACTTGAATTTCTCCTTATACCTTCTTCCTTGGGAGAATAGTAAGACTGTCTTTCATTTTTGAATGTTTGAGGATAACTTTCAGGTCTCCTTTTAGTTTGGATTGAGGGTTCCTTTTTCAGCACTCTAGGTTACATTTCATCATGTTCAACTTTCATCTTGTCTTTCTTTTGGATCTTTTCACTTCCAGCAGTTGATGACTCAGCCTCACAGCCAATTCCACTCTTTCCCATGCAAGCAGGTCTTTGATCACTCAAGACTTTTCCAACCCCATCTGAACCAAACTTGGCTCTTGCAAGTAATTATGCATCTGAGAATCTTCCGAACTGTATTTTCTTCCTCGATTCTTTTGGAACTGATTCTGTCTCCATTTTACTCCTTAGAGTAACTACTTCCTCCTCAAGACCCTCAACAGTCTTGGATTTTTCATTCAGTCTGGATGTGAGGTCATTGATGACCTTTTCCTGCTCTTCAATTCTCAGCTTCATATCAACTGCATCATCATTGCTTTCAATTATTTTAGACTGTACCTTCACAAATTCTTCCAGTCGTTCAATTTCAGCTTCAAGTTGATCAACATATTCAGTTGATTCTTCTACAATTTATTTCCACCTATTGCAGCTCTTACATTTAATCTTAAGCTTACTAACTGCATCCTTAAGTTGCACCTCAGGATCTACACAAGTTCTCAGTTGTTTTTCACCATCAGTATCTTCTGACTTTTCAACAGTGGCCATCATAGAAGCATGGTTCCCAGTTTTGAATTCTGGTTCTTCTTCATCACAGAATTCATTGTCATCTTCTTCCTCTTCACAGACATAACTCTTCCTTTGCATTTTCTTACCAGATTTGAAGTCTCCCTTTTTGAAGAACCTTCTTTGAGGCTTCTTGAAGTTTTCATCTTCACTATCATCATCATTGATATTCTTCAAGCACTGAGAGGCAATGTTCCCAACTTTTCCACAACGGAAACATGCGAGAGGTAACTTCCCTTTGAATTTCACTTTCCCCTTCTGGAACTTCATTGCAATGAGAGAAATAATTTCTTTCTCTTCGTCATCATCACCGCTACTATCCTTTGATATTTTCAATTTATCCATGGCCTTGAATGCCATTTCCTTGCTCACCCGAGTCGTAGCATCTTCTGGTATGACTCTCATTTCATATGCTACCAAGCTGCTCAGTAAGTCATATAGAGAAAGCTTGGAAAGATCTCTCTCCTCAAGAGCTGACACCTTCGCATTATACAGAGGTGGAAGTCTTCTTAATATTTTCTTTACAATATCAATGTCTTTGATTTCTTCGCCTAGACCCCGAATTGCTCCAACCACTTCAGTAATTCGATTGAAGAAAGAGTCTGCATTCTCGTCTGGATGCATCTTCAGATCATCAAACCGATTGTGTATCACTTTTAGTTTCGCCTCCTTCACATTTCTATCACCTTCATAAATATTCTCAAGTTTATCCCACATAGATTTTGCTGAGGTGCAATTCATCACCTTCAGGTAAATCTGATCAGAAAGGGCTGCAGTGAGAGGATTCTGTGCTTTAGCATCTACATCAAGAAGTTTCCTGTCTGTTTCAGTCATAGCCTGACCTGTTGGATCAGTGACATGTATTCCTTGCACAGTAGAAAAAAGAACTTCCATTCCAAGAGATCTTAGATGAGATCTCATTATGTTCTTCCAGATCTGGAAATTGCTTCCATCGAAGTGAGGGACTCCCCTGACATTGACTGTGTTTTCCATGACGAAGAAGGTCAGATTCTACACCAGCAAGCTTTACCCTATGATACCACTTGAAGGACCCCGGGACACCCTGAGACGGGAGGGGTGAATCAGGGTGACCACGTTTTCTTTTAATGTGTTGGATCTTGTTCCCACGTTGGTAGGAACTTGTTGAACCTGTATGATGATTATGATCAGAATGAAAACATTCACATGCACAGAGAATACACAACCATTTTTGCTTGGTTCGCCACTAAGGGCTACGTCCAAGGAGCATACGCCGATAGGTTGCCGGTCGTACCTAAATCCACTATGCTTCACTAGATGCGGATACAAAAGTTTGGGTACAGACACTCTATCCCAGGCTCACTGCCTTTACAAATGTTCAGGGATAGCTCACTGCGTCCCTCGGGTCACTCCCGTTGACTCCCCCTGGCTCACCGCCGTTGGTGAAGTCCCACTCAGTTTATAGACGTGAGGGTCTCTTCTTCATTTTCATAAGAGTGCATCCATTGTTGTATGTAGATGCTCTATTGAGGTTCGATTCTCACCAGAAGAAGAATATCTCTTTTTCTCGAATGTACCGAGTAGTCTCTCGGCTTTCGTGCAGCTCCAAACACGCCGGTGGGCTTCAGCAAAACCAGGCGCGCTTTTCCAAGACAGTCGCGCAAGTCCCACTATAGCGCGCAAGTCCAAACTGGTGCGAAAGTGTCATCAACACACATGCACAACTCTTCCTTCCCCAACTACAAACTTGCGCGGTCCACTTCCTTTCTCTTCCAAACCACCTTGGGCGCACAGCCAAAAACCGGCGCGCAAGCTCTACTTGCGCGACAAAACCACCACCTGCGCGACTCAACCACCTGCGCGACGAGAGCTCGAGCAATCTCTCGGCCTTGAACTTCGTTCCAAATGAGGAGGGGTGGTCCAGTATTTATAGGCAAACTGGACCCCCTGCGCGGCGGCGCGCAAGTCCTCTACGGCGCGCAAGTCTTGTCTTCAATAAACTCTGTCGCGCAACTCACTTGCGCGACCCAACCAACACTTGCGTGACCTTCTTTCCTTAGCCAAATTTTGATGTTCTGATCCTCAAAAACATATGGCACGCAAGTCTTTTATCCTCCAAGAGCACGGCGCGCATGTACCTTTGCCAAAAAAACTTTACTTTATTGGCCGATTTTTAGGCCCAAACATTTGGCAAACACTGGGAAACAACGCCACCTTCACTACTGTTTGCTGCTTGAACTGTATGATCGCTTTGTTGGTACACACCCTTAACTTCCACTGATAATTGACAACAAACACAAACCATACACCAAATCATTCTTTGAAGAACCTGGTTCCAACACGACCTGGATCGAGGCCCCGACCGCCCCAATGGAAGGTTGGGTTGACTCTCCCGGTTGCTGGTACATGCAATAGCCACCGCGGACCACCTCGCGGTAGCGCTATTCACCAGCAGGGTCTACTCCGTGTGGCCGATCCAAGAGGCATGGGTCATCCCACCTTCTGATCCCGGCCCGGAGGCCTGCCCGGGATCATCTCTCCCCGCGTCCCCTTTGATATCTGTCCCGGTGCTCCTCGCACCTTGGTTTCCAGTCCTCTTGGCCCCAGCGCCGGTGTGGCCAGAGGACGCCAGGACAGAGATCAGCCACGCCCCGAAGAATCACCCAGGGGCAGGAAGGCGAGGCGTCGACGTAGAGGGAGGAATGTTAGGGAATTCCGAAAAGAGATCCGACCAGTTCGTTTCTCTGATACAGAGGCAGAGTATGATTCGGCGACGGAGCCCTCCCCCCGATCCCGCCAGTTAGGGGCAGGGGTAGGAATGCGGCACGTCAGCCTCGTACTCCCCGAGAGCGAGATCGATGTGATCCCCTCTTCTCTCCGAAGGTATATCCGGAGTAGCGAGGGCCTGGTAGACACCCAAGGATCATGCTTGCGGTTGGTACCGACCCCTCCGGAAGCGCCTTCTGCCTCGATCGGAGAAGCCGGAGACCTTTTCTTGGGACCGACGGTCGAGCCACGATCTAGTGCACCCTCGGCGAGCACCGACGCTACGGCAGGATGTTCGCTCGCCGGCCCGTCCTATCGAGATGTGGTAGCTGGGGCACCACCACCCTCAGAGGGCGGCCTGGGATATGGAGGCCAATCGGCTTGCTCGCCGTATTCACCGTCGGCCAGCCCGCTGGCCCAGCGGCCCGCCTCGGCACCACTGCCGGTTCCCCGTCCATTCCCAGTCGCTGAAGGGGACCAAGAAGACCTGGGTCCCGAGTTTCAGTCGTGGAGCTTCTGGACCATCCTTGCAGAGGGCCACTTCCCTGAGATGTTTTGGCCAGTCGCAGGACTTGACTTTGATGCACCAGAATCGATCACCCCGGATGTGTTCGAATGCTTCCGCCGAACTCTCCGGGAGACTCACTCCCGTCTTCACCACCTACAAATGCCATATCCCGAGAGTCAAGCGCACCTGGAGGATATTGGTGAGCAGTACCGTCAGATCGACCTGGCCACGCTCCCTGCGGTTCGGCACCCCGGGTCATTTGGGCACCACGAGGCCCTCCAACAACGATGTGTTGAGTGTTTTCAAGTACTCCGCAAGGTTATCGAGGAAGCCACCCCCCACGTGTATATCTGTGGATGGGGGCAGTACGCTGCCCTAAGCATCAGTGCGATTCGGCGACAGCCCGACTCGCTGGGTGGCCCTGAGGGTACATCCCCAGGGACGGAAACGGTCAATATGGTTGGCTTGTCGGGAGAGGGGAACAACTTGGAACTTCTCGACGGGGGCTCTCCCCCCGAAGACAAGCCATCGTTGGATCCATCGGTGAGAGTTACTCGTCACCAGAGGAACCTCCTGGGTCTCCCCACACCCACTGAAGCACTGACGTTGAGCCGAAACGTCAGCAAAGGTAAAGAGCACGGCGGGGCTATAAAGCCCGCCGACCCATCTGCCTCCATTCAGAGGGTAGAGGAGGATCCCAAAAAGGCCACGCTACGTCAACAGCTCGCAGAGAAGAAGAAGCTAGTTGACCGGCTCCTCGCTGAGCGCGCTGCAGAGCGGTGGCCTGACTACGGTGATCCTAGGCCAGGAAAGCAGGGACAGGAACAACCACTCCTCGACGAGACTCTCCCGGGAAACCATGATTATGCCGTCTTTGCCGATAGGGGAGAGGCCATTGCCTATGGCAAGAGGGCGCGGTATGTTTCACCACACCCTCCCGAGTGGCGTGACTACCTGAGAGACCCCGCTCGGATTCCTCCCGCTGCCCCAAGGGCCGCTCCGCCCGCCATCCCACGAGCTGCCGAGTTCGACGACCCAGTCAACAACCCGATTGAAGAGCCATGCAATGCGCTCGTGGTTATAGATCCTCGCCAGGACTGGAACCCATGTCCGGACGATCCGATGGCGGCACTCATCGCCCACTTGGAAGCCTTGGAGACTCGGCAGGTGGAGATCCCACTGGACGGCAAGCCATACCCAGCATGCGTGGATGACATGCCGGAACCTCGGGATATGGGAACCCCACTATCGCCCCCTTCAACGGGACTGGAGATCCGCCACAACATTTGGCCCATTTCAACTCGAGGTACGGGCCTATTTTAGGAACTCCGGCGGAGCAGGAGGCCGCTAAGCTTCGCTGCTTTGTCCAGACGCTGGAAGGGACAACATTTGTCTGGTACAGCCAGCTCCCCGTCGGGTCGATAACTAGCTGGGAGGATCTGCGTAGACAGTTCCTCTACCAGTTCAGTTCCATGACCCGGAAGATGAGTATTGCAGACCTCTTCAAGTGCAAGAAAAGGCCTGTTGAGCGAGTCGCAGATTTCGTCGCCCGATGGAAGGGTCTCACGTATTCCCTTGACATGCCATTGACTCAAGAGCAGTTGCTGACAATGTGCGTCGGGAACGTCAAGACCGAGCTGGTCCCTTCCTTGATCACTCAGAATTACCCCGGAGGGTTCAGGGACTTCTCAGACAAAGCTCAACGTCTTGAGGAAGCCCTGCAACAGGCCAGTCAGGCACACCCGCTTCCTCCTATGATCCCTGCAAGGAAAGTCAGCAGGGCTGAGCCCGGTGCTGTTGCCCAGATAGAGGCCCCCAGGCAGTTGGAGCTGCTGCCAGTGAGGCCATCTCCACAGCCTCATAGGAATCCGCCTCCACGGGCTCAGTTCCCGGCCCAATAGCGGAAGCCCCAGAACCAGACAGCCGCTCCGCGTAATGTACCGCCACAACCCAAGCGAGATAATCAGGGTCCACCTCCTCGGCAAGCCCCTCCATCCCCTCGTCAAGACCATGCTCCCAGGGCCCCGCGATACCTGACTTACTCATTTCATGAGGATCAGGTCCCCGGTTATTTCCGGAGCGTCCTGGAGCAGAGGATTGTGCGACTGCCTGAGTGTTGGAGGCCAGAGGAGGCACATATCACGGATAACCCCCGCTACTGCCCTTACCATCGGGCCCTGGGGCACACCATCCGGCGGTGCTACGTGTTTAAGGACTGGCTCCAAGACCAGATTAACAACAATGTAATCAGGTTGGGCCCAGCTCCAGCACAAGTGGCGGGTGTGTTCGTGGGATCAGATGACGATAGTGGCGACGAGGACGAATGGAAACTGGTCTCCGACTGCGGATCCCAGAAGTATAATAACTGGATGGCCCGCAAGACGATCATTCGTGCCCATGGAATCATCTGTGCGCGCTTGAATCAGCCTGAGCCCCCAGAATCTGCGGGTGCTGCTTCGGCATCGTCGTCCCCGCCTGCCTCTTCCGAG
Source organism: Viscum album (assembly GCA_963277665.1). Taxonomy (NCBI): domain Eukaryota; kingdom Viridiplantae; phylum Streptophyta; class Magnoliopsida; order Santalales; family Viscaceae; genus Viscum; species Viscum album. The sequence goes on from OY728132.1 coordinate 415,840,426, forward strand.
AAGAGCAAATGGCGGCGACGCAAGAAGGAAGAGTGTGTCCCGCCAGTTCCGCCACTATCCCGCACTCTCGGCGATTTCATGCCCCCGGAGATGGGGGTCCCTCCTCGGATCCGCCCGGTGATGAATGATTCGTCCGATGACAGTGTTGGGTACGCTTTGGTTAATACCGTCGAGCTAGTAAATCCCTTTTCGGTTCCCGACGTTGAAGAACACCAGGTGGACTTCCCTAGTGTCCCCAGTCGTCGCCACCGTCGGAGGAACCGCAACAACAGGAGTCACTAAGGCACGACAGATGGTACCTCCAGCCAGGCCGTGCACGCCACTGAGACTAGGCAGCAGGCTCAAAACTGAGCTCAGCGCACACAGCCCCCCCATCCGGGGATGACAGATTCGCCTCCGCCACTGTTTGTGGTATGGGACCAGGCAGAACCGCCTCAGCCGCGTCGCGACCAGCTCCATCCTGCCACGAGTCCATCCCGGCCTCCTGGCCCCAGTACGGTGACTACTTCCTGGGCTTCAACCAGTGAACAGCGAGATGCGCCAAGCACCAGTCGGCCGTCGGTCCAAAAGGCAAGGCTCGTCATGCCTCCAACAGCAGAGAAACCTCCTGCAACCAGGGGCTCGCGCTTGGCAAGAAAGTATGATGTCCTGAAGTACTTGGTCGACATCCCAGCAAGGCTCTCCATCCTTGAGGCTTTGCGCCTGTCACCTGAGATGCGCGAGGCGCTCGCTGAATCCCAGAAGAGCCCCCTCCAGTTTGAGACGGAGGTTGCGGCTGCAGAGGCCTTTCACACCGAAGCGATTGAGGACGCCGAATGTCAGGCAGTTATCTCGTTCTCTGGTAAGGATGAAGACCCTCCTATACAGGGGCACATTCGTACGCTGTATGTTACTGGCCAGTTCAATGGCCTTGAAGTCTGGCGCTATCTTGTCGACATGGGGTCCGGGATTAACCTAATTCCAACTCGGACGCTCCAGAGATTGGGGTTGTCTGAGGATGACTTGATTCCCTCCGACCTCAGGATCCTGGGGTACGACCGCACTGAGCAAACTCCGGTCGGCATGATACGTTTGAAGACCCAGTTCGGTGACCTGGTTGCCAACACCGAATTCATGGTGGTCTCTCAGGACACTGCGAATAACGCATTTATGGGCAGGCCATGGCTCCACCTTCATGCGGTGGTTCCCTGATCATACCACCAATTCCTTAAATACTCCCTTAATGGTCGAGTAGGCGTGCTTCAGGGAGATGCCTCTCCTTTTGCCTCATGTGATGCCCGCTATCTGGACGCGGACTATTACAAGAGCAAGGATAAGCAGATCCTGACAGGTGGGGTTGAGCCTGTCGTTGTTGGAAGTGATCCATGGGCAAGTTTGGATGACGCTTACATCCTCCCGATCCATCGGTTGGACGTAGCCATGGTCTTGATGGCCTGTGAGTCTCCTGACGAGATGACCGCGACCGCCCATGCCAGCACTAGCGGCCCAGCAGGATCTGGTAGCCCCAATGCAGTTTCCAACGCAGTCTCTCCCATGGACGATCCCTCCCCGAGTGGAGAGGACGTGGAAGATGCACCCCCAACCATTGAGGAGGGCGTCTCCGCCACGGTCGATGAGTTAGTACAGGTGAACCTTGGAACCGAGGCAGATCCAAGACCCACATTGGTCAGTGCCGCCATGCCCTCTGAGGAGCGGCAGTAGTACGTTGACTTCCTCAGACAGCACCGTGATGTGTTCGCTTGGGGCTATGACGAGATGTCGGGGCTAGATCCTCAGGTAGCCGTCCACCGCCTTGGTCTCCCTGCAAACCATCGCGGGTTCAAGCAGCCTCCCAGGAAGATGCACCCATTCCACGGTGCCATGGTTGAGGCCGAAGTTGACAACCATATCAAATCCAACTTCGTGAGGGAAGTTTAGTACCCCAGATGGCTGGCCAACATCGTGCCGTTCAGGAAGAAGAACAGGCAGATCAGAGTTTGTATCGACTTCCGTGATCTCAACCTCCACTGTCCGAAGGATGACTTTCCCCTTCCGGTGACAGAGCTGTTGATTGACGCCACCGCAGGGTTCCAAGCCCTCTCCTTCATGGATGGATACTCCAGATACAACCAAATCCGGATGGCCCCTGAGGATGAGGAGTTCACTGCCTTTAGGTCCCCCCAAGGTATCTTTTGTTACCAGGTCATGCCCTTCGGCCTGAAGAATGCAGGTGCCACCTATCAACGGGCGATGCACCGCATATTCAAGCCAATCCTCATCACACTGGTGGAATGCTATGTCGATGACTTGGTGGTCAAATCGCGCCAGCGTCAAGACCATCTCAAAGATCTTGAGAAAGTGTTCGGCTTCCTCCGGTCTCACTGCCTGAAGATGAACCCGTTGAAGTGTGCCTTCGGGGTCACCTCTGGGAATTATCTTGGCTTTGTGGTAAGATACCGGGGTATTGATATCGACCCAGAGAAGATCATGGAGATTAGCCAGATGCCTCCCCCAGGTAACATCCGGGAACTGCAAGGGTTCCAAGGCCACTTAGCCTATATACGCCGATTCATCGCGAATCTGGTCGGCAAGTGTAAGCCCTTTTCTCGGCTCATGAAGAAAGGTGCCACCTATGTATGGGATAAGGAGTGTCAGACCACTTTCGAGGAAATTAAGCAGTACCTGCTTCAACCTCCGGTTCTGATGCCGCCTGTATCCGAGAAGCCGCTGGTCCTTTATGTGACCGCCCTGGAACGGTCCCTTAGTGCCCTTCTCGCCCAGAAGAACAGCGAGGTAACATAGAATAGATTCTATTACCTAAGTCGCATGTTGCTCGATGCGGAAGTTAGGTATTCCCCCATCGAGAAGAGCTGCCTGGCACTCGTATTTGCCGTACAGAAATTACGGCACTACTTGCAGCACCACGAGGTGCAATTGGTTTCTCGGGTAGACCCGTTGAAATATATCCTGAGCCGGCCTATGTTGACTGGCAGTCTAGCGTGGTGGGCTGTGATTCTCCAGCAGTTCGACATCAGGTATGTGTCTCAGAAGGCCATCAAAGGGCAAGCATTGGCAGACTTTCTGGCTGCACACCCAACCTCTGCGGATCAGCCGCTGGATCTAGGCTTTCCTGATGAGGTTGTTCTCTCGGTCGATCGTCCCAATCCATGCTGGCAGATGCACTTTGACGGTGCCTCCCGGAGCCCCACCGGTAGAAGACTCGATAATCCTAAGCTCAACAGAGTGGGCTTGGGTATCATCTTCATTACCCCGGAGCAAGCCGTGCTGCCATACTCTATCCTGTTGTCAGAGGGCTGTACCAACAATGAGGCGGAATACCATGCCCTCATCACTGGCCTTGAGTTAGCTCTCGAGATCGACGTGCCCCATCTGTGTGTGAGAGGGGACTCCGAGCTGGTCGTTAGGCAGATCAATGGCGTCTATGTTTTCAGGAAGCCGGAACTTGTACCATTGCTGGAGTGCACCCTCCTCCTGATGGCCCAGTTCCCTTCTCGGCCAGAAATTGTCCATATTCCCCGGTCGCAGAATGGTCGAGCAGATTCTTTGGCCAGCCTTGCTGCGTCACTCGCGGAGCCTGAACAGAAAAACCTGATCATCCGCGTAACGCACCGCAGGCTCATCGCTCCCGTTATCTCGGGGGGAGATCGCGGCTCGTCAGTAAGTAATCTCACCACGGTTGCCCCTATGCCTGGAGCCCCGAGTACCACAGATATGGCAGTCGAACCAGCCCCTGATTGGAGGACGCCTTTGGTTGAGTACCTCCAACATGGCATTCTCCCGTCGGATCGGGCCGAGAGCGAGCAAGTTCGACGCCGCGCATCGCAGTTTGTCCTCCAGAGCAGTCCCGGCCTGGAGCAGATCCTCTATAGACACGGATTTGATGGTGTTCTCCTCCGTTGCCTTCAGGGAGTTGAGATCCCATGAGTCATGCAAGAGGTTCATGCTGGTTCATGTGGTTCCCACCAGACTGGGCCGAAGCTGTCCCACCAGATTCGGAGGTTGGGATACTTCTGGCCCTCCATGATCCATGACTGCATTGAGTATGCCAGGAAGTGCCATGCGTTCCAGGTTCATGCGAACTTTGTGCATCGGCCGCCAGAGCCTCTCCATACCACCAGGTATTCTTGGCCCTTTGCAGTCTGGGGGCTGGACGTTGTGGGACCTTACCTGCCAGCGACGGTTCGCCAGTTCCAGTTCATTCTAACCGCCATGGACTTCTTCTTCAAATGGGAAAAGGCAATTCCGCTCAGAGAGGTCAAATCCTGTTCTATCGCTGACTTTGTGACCTCCAACATCATTTATCGAATTGGAGTGACTCACGCTATCCTCATGGATAACGGAGCCAATTTCCGAGCAGCCGAGTTGAAGAAGTTGTACGCCAAGTACAACATTCACGCTAACCATACATCTCGCTATCATGCGCAGGTGAATGGACAGATTGAGGCGTTTAACAAGACCCTCTCTAACATTCTGCAAAAGATGGTTGGTCAGAACAAGAAGAGTTGTCCGGACAAGCTCCCCAACGCCCTCTGGGCTTATCGGACGACGACTCGCAATTCCACCCAGATGACCCCTTATTCACTGGTGTATGGAGCTGAGGCCGTCCTGCCCATCGAGATCCAGTTACTGTCCTTGCGCACTGCGGTCTACGACCAGCAAGCGCTGGACAGAGCTGCTGAAGCCCGTCTAGTCGAGTTGGAAGCACTGGATGAGAATAGGCTTCGCGCTTTGCACAAATTGGAAAGGCATCAAAGCAGAATGGCTCGAGCTTTCAATAAGAAGGTTCACCTCTGCTCCTTCCTGCAGGGTGACCTAGTACAGGCCCTAAGAGCACCAATGATCCCCGGTAGGAAGCCGCCCATGTTGGAGCCCAAGTGGGAGGGACCTTTTGTCGTCCACAAGGTCTATCCAAATGGCACGTACTCCCTAGCGACTATGGATGGTGTGCGTGTCACTCCTCTCACCAACGATAGGTTCCTCAAGTAGTACTTTTCCTGAGTGTCCATCGTCCCGCATGACGTTAAACTGAACTCCTTCCTGCATGACGCTAAACTACACCACGTCCGAGCTACAAGACGTTAAACTATTCAACATTTATCCCGCATGACGTTAAACCGCACTCCGTCCTGCATGACGCTAAACTGAACCACGTCCGAGCTACAAGACGTTAAACTATTAAGCATTCGTCCAGCATGACGTTAAACGGCACTTTGTCCTGCATGACTTAAACTGCACTCCATCCTGCATGACGCTAAACTGCACCACGTCCGAGCTACAAGATGTTAAACTGTTCAGCATTCGTCTCGCATGACGTTAAACTGCATTCGTCCGCGCTGCAAGACGTTAAACTGCCAAGCATCCATCATCCCGCACGACATTAAACTACATTTTTCCACGCTGCAGGACGTTAAACTGCATGCTCAATTGTCCCGCATGACGTTAAACTGCACTTCGTCCCGCAAGGCGTTAAACTGCCTCTCAAGAACTATGTGTGGCTTGATTCCCATCCTTATGGGATACGTATGACTGCCTAGACATTTGTGTTCCAGGTCCAGCCCCGTCTCTTGGTTGATCATGGGGATCCGCCGTCCTTTGGTTGCTCTCAAGGTGAGTCCTCCTACCCTTTTCGGTGATCTGTTAGCATGTTTTGGGGTACTCCGGTCTATGACCTGTAGTGTCGGATTCAATCCTGACAAGTCCTATGTTGCTTGTCGGGCCTCGCGCTACCTCTTGTTTGGGCCTTCTTGGGCAGCAAATCGATATGAATCCTACGCTTGAGCGGTTGATGCTCGTTTGCTTGTCTCATCCTAGGCTGACACGATCGGATGTTGTGTTGCGAATATGATCAGCGACATCCTTGATCGCCATGTCAACTCTTTCAGGCTCTAAACATTGGTTGCGCAGTCCTTATCACACTCCTCCTCAGTGCGTTGTAGTGGAAACTCGACACTCTCTCTTCATACTGACCCTCAGTACACCCCAACATGTTAGGGAGGCCAACCAGGGTAATGGTGCCATTCAAGGCTCCCACGATATGAGCACCAATGATGTATGCTAATGTCCTCCCTAAGGGACATGTGTAGATAGACCCTCGTCCCCATGAGGAGGAAGGAGTCGCCCGAACAATCGCGTTCTGGGCCCAGCATAGCTGGAGGCTAGCATCTCTGCCCCTCGGTTGATAGACATATGCAGGCCCCTATCCCAGGATCCTTCTCCTGGAATTGTGCGTGACCGCAGGGCTGGGATGTGTCCCCACCTCCGCTGGGTCCGCCGTATCGCAATAAGTGGATTCCTCCATGGTCCGAGCCACACGACCTTAATCTGTGTTGCCTGGTCTTACCACACGACCGTAAATTGTGATCGTCTTGGCCGCCCGACGAGAAACGGCACTGCATCGTGATGTTCTCCTCAGGGGACACTCACGTTGGGCGCTGGTTAATAACCACGCCATTTATCAATGCCTTTCATGGCTTGATTATTTAGGCGACGCCAGGGATTTCTTAATCACAGGCATGCCGCCGCACAAAGAAAAACCATCCACCTTTAAGGACAAACAAGAAATATCAAATACCGCTCCTTTTGGGTGAGAGGGCCAGACCCGCACCCCTCCCCGCGCTGGTGCCCGATTGTGTTGCACCGCGCTTCAAGAACTACGTGTGGCTTGATTCCCATACTTATGGGACACGTAGGAACGCCCTGATGTTTGAAACTTCGGGTCCAGCCCCCCACCTCTTAAATGATTCCCCCTTCTCTTGGGAATCCGCCGCCTTCGGGTCACCCTCAAGGCCTGTCCCTCGACCCCTTGCAGTGGTCCACCGGTGTCAAGAGCACTCTGTTCTATTTCCAGGAGGGTCAGGTTCAGCTTGGTCAGGTTCCTTCCACTTTTCAGGCTTCATGCTCCCCTTCATTCGGACCCATCGCCTACGCCCTGGGTGGAACCCCCATGAGCGGTCTAGATACAATGTCTCAGTGCTCTCCCACCGATTCGGGCTGGTGCCCCCAAGGGCCTCAGGCAGAAAATCGATATGAATCCTGCACTTGAGCGGTTGATGCTCATTTTCTGCCTCGTTTCATCAACGGTCAATGCGATATTGATGTTGCTTTTCCGCCACGGTCAGCAGTACTCCCATATCGTTACGCCGGTGCCCCCAGTCCTTGAGTGAATGGCCGCATGATTCACATTACGTTTTCCACCTCCCATTCTGACCAGGAAAAATCTCGGCACTCTTAACACTATCCCTTAGTGCATCTTCGCATATCCTGGGGATAGGACCATGATGTGGCGTACTTTGAGGTTCTTATGGTCTGAGCTCTAAGACCTTAAACTATGATCTGCCCCTATGGTCCGAGCTCTACGACCTTAAACTAAGATCTCCCTAATCGGGGTTCTACGTCCCGCATGATGTTAAAACTGCACTCTCAGAACTACGTGTGGCTTGATCTCCAGCCTGATGGAGTACGTAGGAATGCCCGAGCATCTTGACTCGAGTCCAGCCTCAGGGATCGCTAAGTCCCGCCCCTCCTCGTCGCCGGCCGTCTGGCCTGGCTTCTGGTAGAGTGGTGCGGTTGTGATATTCTCCCTGATTCAGGTCGGGATGCCCCATTGTAATGATGGGAAGCGACAGTTTCCTCGTCAAAGAGGTTCTGTCTGAGAATTGGGGTGATTCACGACCAGATTGGTGCATCCGCCTAATACGCTTTCCCCATGGTGGCACAATTTTGGGAGTGTTAGATTCTGTCCGAACAAATCATCACTTCGCCCCACGCTTTGCATGCCCTTTTGATCCGGATTTCCACCCTTGTGTCTGAAGGAACCCCCAAAGCGGTATTGATGATGAAATGTGATCCTCCTCCTGCAACATGAATGATGACCTTCGGTCCATCTATTGGAGTAGTATGGTCGATTGATCCATTGTCCGCTTGCCGTCTTGGTCATTTCCTGGAAGGCCGACCGTCGTGGATTTCTGAATTCGGGTCACGCGATTCACCCTTTCTCGTTTCCCTATGTTCGGATAAAATCTTAACGCCCCTAGCATTGTCCCGCTCATGTGTCGGAACAAGTTGGGGGGATGGTACATTGATCAGGTCTGAGGTCTCCCTTCCTAGGAATGACCTCCCTCTTTTCCTTAGAGACCCAGGGCCCCTATTTATAGGCGAGGCAGGGATTCCGCGCCGCGCGGAAAGCGCTTTGCGCGACCAAGGCAGCGAATTTCACGCCCGACACCCTTTTTGTGCGCCAATGTCTCGCGCCACCCAGGTCTTCGGCATTCCGGCGTCTCCCTCGGAACCCGATCGTTGCGACCTCTTGCCGATCAGATTCCGAGGGGGGGCTTTTGTAGAGGCCGTAAAAATCCGTTGCTCCCAAACGAAGTTCCGGATGAGGAAAGCGAGGTCATATTGGGAGTCAGAAGAATGTTTCGGAAGGCCCGAAGGCCTTGCGCGAAATTTCGGAGGCCCACGCGCAATATTGGCTCTGTGCGCACAATCCTTCCGGGATTCGCGCAATGGGGCGAGTCGGCGCGTAATTTTCTGCGCCCGACATCCCTACGCAACCCTATTGCGCGCCGGGCCCCTATTTCCCGCCCGAGCCGAATTGCGCGCCAGCGAACCGAATTGCGCGCCCGGGGATGCCTATAAATACAAGGCGACCCCCAACGTTTTGAAGGTTGCGAGAATTATAAGGGTCGCTCGTGCGCGCAATTCCACCCCCTCCGTGCGCAATGTCGATCTTCAGGTAACCTCCTTTATTTCGCGCAAGCAAGCCTCGGGGTTCGTCTTCGCGCGCAACCCCTTTGGCTCCTTTCCTTTGACCAACTCCTCACCCAAAGGCCTTCGCGTGCAAAAGAAGCCTCTTGCGCGCAATTGCCCCCGGATGCGTGCAATCCAGCTCGATTGCTCGCACCCCCCCCCCTTACTAAGTGGTCATTCGTTAAAGAATGGGCCGTTGCCCCTGCGCGCTATCAGAGGCCCGATGCGCGCAATCTCCATCTTCCGCGCACAAAGCGCTGGCCCAATTGCGCGCCAGCCCATCCAATTGCGCGCCGACCCGCGGTATTGCGCGCCAAGCTCCTCTTTTGTGCGCAAACTGCCAGGGTCACCCCCTTTGACCCCCTGAGGGTACCCGCCTGCGTGGCGCCCGATGATCTTCATCCTGGGTGCCCGCACCGTGCGTTGTCTTCCCATGCGGCCCTCCAGGATCGCGCGAAGTGACACGGACCCGTCGGCGGCAACCATACGTCCGCGTTGCAAGACATTAAACTGCCAAGAATCTTCATCCATCATGACGTTAAACTGTACCACGTCCGAGCTACAAGATGTTAAACTGTTCAGCATTCATCCGTGCTGCAAGACGTTAAACTGCCAAGCATCTTCGTCCAACCTGATGTTAAACTGTACTAGTCCACGCTGCAAGACGTTAAACTGCCAAGCATCTTCGTCCAACATGACGTTAAATTGTACCACGTACGAGCTACAAGACGTTAAACTGTTCAGCATTCGTCTGCGCTGCAGGACGGTAAACTTCCAAGCATCTTCGTCCTCAACACACGACGTTAAACTGTACTTCGCCGGTAAGACGTTAAACCGTCCGCTTCGTCCTCAACACACGACGTTAAACTGTACTTCGTCCAAAAAGACGTTAAACCGTCCACTTCATCCGATCCCGTGCCTCGCACGCAGGGTCCCCTCCCCCGGTTTGGATGTGGCCCCCACCCGCTCGTCTCTACAGGGATGTCAGGATTGCCCCTCTTTAGGGACGATTTATTGGAGTGGCCTTCGCCCACGAGGGTAGGGTATTACAAACCCCTAGTTTCTTGTGGGGGACTGCACATGTGTATCTCCATTGTGCTTCCCCACTGCCGAAGCCAGTAGAGGGCGTGACAGGGATCGAGGTCTCTCACCTTCGGCCCAAGTCCCTCTTCAACTGAGCTTTGCCGCACTCAGGTTGCCTTAGTGCGTAAGTCCTGACAGAATGAACTACGTGGACTTTGATCCCTGTCTCCTAAACTGGGTACGTAGGAAGCCTCCCTGAGGTTCAAGCCCACCACCTGGTCGTCCCGTTCGTATTCACGTCGGTTCGTCCATCAGTGGACCCCTCCCGGGTTCACATTCGCGTCGATTCACCTATGAATCCGCCCTTGTGGGGGGGGGGCAAACATGTGTATATCCATTGCGCTTCCCCACTTCCGAAGCCAGTAGAGGGCGTGACAGGGATCGAGGTCTCTCACCTTCAGCCCGAGTCCCTCTCCAACTGAACTTTGCTGCATATGGGCCTCCTTAGAGTGTAAGCCCCAAACACCAGCGTCCAGCATGACGTGAAACTGTGATCCCCCTGGCCGTTCCATCCACCTCTGTGTGAGGTGGTTCGGTTCAATCCTTTGCCCGGCAGCCTCGACCTTCTCATGAGTCGACTTGCCATCGTCCAGCATGTCGTTAAACTGTATATCCGAACTACGCTGACTTTGATCCGCGCTAACGCGCGGTACGTAGGAAGCCTCTAAGGGGTCCAAGCTCTTCACTCCATCATCCATCCTGATCCTTACCCGGGCCGCCACATCCTGGTGGGGTCATACCATTTCATTCTACTCCACTTCACTCGGGAAGCCGCCCATGTGCTGGCCCCAGCGTCGGATGTTCCCCGCAAGTGGTTCTGTCATCTGATCCACTCCTCGTGTTGATCAGGCCGATGTCGTCCCCGCTGGACGTTAAACTCGCGGCATACCCCGTGTTAAACATGGGAAGCTGAGGAAAACCTCAGGTAACGCAGTTCCCCGCACCTAGCGCGGGATTCCTCAGGCCATCATGCCTTCGAGAAGCCCTATTAGGGACGGAAGGCAGACATGCAGAGCCGCAGTGTTAAGACGCGCCCCCAACACCCAGAGCTACCCGGTCTCCTCACCGCAGGTTGCTGCCCCAACCTAACTCCTTGGAGCGTCTGGGCGAAAGCAGCGTAATTAACCGGTGTCCATGAAGATATGGCGCTGGGAACGAGATTCACGAACATTCTTAAATCTATGAGGGAGACCCGGATTAGGCGACGAGTTCCGAGGAGACGTCCATGGAAGGAGGAGCCGACATCCCATCATCCTGGTTTCGATCAAGGAGCAGACGTCCTTGAATAAGGGACGGATGCCGCCCGCCTTTGGAAAGCGGGACTGCAGGACCACAAGCTGCGCTCCCATCCCCTCGGGTCGACGGGCGCACGCGCAAACACGTCCTGGCGGAACAACGTCGGAACAGAAACCCGACGCACATCCGCACCGAAACATACATTATTTAGTATTTTAATTCCTCAATAACATCAACCGTTAATTATAAATATGATCCAATAGAGATATATGATGTATATATCATCCATATCTATTCATTTGATGGTTTATGATCAATTTGAAAAAGGATGTACAATTTTATGACCAGTCACTGAATTACTCTAGTTTGTTTATGATTTTGTTTATTTGATTGGGGAATGTATTAATTTTCCATATGATTTTTTTTCAATTTTAATTTTTATGTTGGTTGTGTTTCACCCAATTCATATAAGGAATTAATTGGAAATAGTAAGTAACAGGTGGGTCCAGGTTATCGATATCCCCTTGATGTATCAATAGGTCTCAAAAGACAAATCAATTGGATAAATTAAAAGGGTTTATAGATATATATTTAGACTATCTTATAAAGGGACATGAAGAATTTATATTTTGGTATTATACATTCCCTCATTATGATATTTGTTGTTTCCTTGTGATTATTACATTTGATACAATATCCAAGGATAAGTTTCAAATGTATATGATTATTAAATTATATTTATTTGATCATTAGTTATTTCTACCATATCATGCTCAGTTTATTGATTAAATGAAACTTGGTTTAGTTATTTACCTTGTCATGTTGATTATGACTATTTATTTCTAATTGATTTTGATGTGTGATTAATCTTTTTGACCGACTAATTTCACCCCTATGCTATGTTTTATTTTCAACAGGATTCCGGGAAGTTCCTTTTTATAGATATGCAAGTATACTATTTGAATAATAAATGAATTCTCGATGAAAATATATTGTGTATTTCATTTTTTAAATTAAAATTTTAATCTTCACTGTGTTTGTAGTTTACTAAGACAACTAAATTACCCAGTCCATTGAGATGAAATTCCATTTATCTGAAGAAAATTTAATAATGTTACCAACAACTACAAGATACTAGATTAAGGGTCGTTACAATTTTTATTAGATAAATATTAGAAAAAAACTTACGAAATAGATTTTGGATAACATAAATTGGGGAATATAAACTGGTGATAGACACTATGAAATTGTATAGAAGAACATCCTAATGTATGGTAAGGTATATATTATATTGTATTCCTTGAAATATATCCTTTTCTATATAATAAAAGTATAATATTCAATGGAACAATATTATTTAGGAGTAATTACATTGAAAAAGGGTGAATTGGGGTTTCATGAAGTCAAAACTGGGTATATGAAAACATGCCTTATAGTTCCCCAGGTTAGACATTCCATGAAGATAAAATTTAATTAATTAACATTTTTTATATATAAGATTATGAAAGATTTGAAAATATTTTATTATTGTCAAAAATTTTCAAATAATCCATAGTTATGATTATAAGATTATCGATGAATAAATTTATTAATGTATTCAATGTATTTAATTAGAATTGGGATTATACATTATTATTCATAATTTTATTATAGAATCTATTTTATAACATTTTTTATCCATAGAACATAGATTATGGAATGGGAGATGGATTAATTAATATACTCTATGTAGGTATTTCCCTCTTGGGAATGACAATAATGCTGGATCTAGAGATGTAGCTAGAAAGTAACAAAAATATAACATTATTGGGGATTCTAACTCATATTATAAAAAATAACCAATCTAATATATATAATTATGATGATCCAAAATGTGGAACAAAAATATTATACCACTTTATGTTTGAGAAAATTACATAATTCAATTGAACTAAAAATTTATTTGTTTATATGAAATAGATAAGTTACATAAAGAATATATTTCTTAACCAGGGTAGGAAGGAGATACATAAATTTTAAATATTTTTTTTTATCATATCTCATTAGATTAAAAATAATGGAGGTCATTGATTCAAAATACTAAATATGAAGAGGAAATAATATTCATTGAAATGATTAATTTTAAGAAACTTTTCATGAAAACGTATTTTCCTCATGAGAAATGAGAAAATATGGAGTGAAAATTTCTATGACTAATAAAAAAAGAAAGAGTAAACGGTTATATGTATGAATAAAACATTACATGGTTATAAAGTCTTGCTATAGACAACACATGTAATCCAAAGAGAAAAAATGATAATTTATAAGATCGGTTGATGTTAATTCCTTTAAGAGAACTGGTATCTCAATAATTCTAATCATAATAAGACATAGTATCATGTGCTTCCTGATAGAGAAATAATTATCCATGTATTATGGATTCTAAGGGAATAAAAGAAAAAGAGGAAAATAGATAAAAATAAAAATAAATAGAAAGAGGGAAATAAGAATTTTTTTCTCATATGAGAATTGTGGAATGAAACACATTGTAACTTGTATTAAGGGAATGAGAGTTTTTGACATGTGTGGATAGAAGATCCACCTCTTTGTTTATTAAAAATGATGAATGAACTATCCATTTATCAAATCTTCAACTATAAGGAGTTGGACCCCTACAAATATGAATTTGCCATGCCTTAAGGGAAAAAATCTAGAAGAAAATAACAGATTGATGACAAAAATATAGATTTACTACTGCAGAAGTTGAAGGATTAAAGAGACTATGTGATTGAAATATTGAATAATGTTCTAGAAGTGTTATTACCAATTATTTTATATTTATATTATTTTTAAATAAATAAATATTGACATATAGTTATTTTACTTAAGGATTTGAGATCATATTTTCAATTGTATAAATGACCAAAAAAATTGCTTTAGTGTAATGATGGTTTTTTAAAAAAAACATAATTAATGGAAGAGAACCCATAACATGTAATCGATAATGATATATTAATGATAGAGTGATATTAATGTTATAGTATTAGTGACCACGGAATTAATTATAGAAATTATTGTTTATCTTTTCTTTTCATGATTTTATTGCGTGTTTTGATATGTAGACAAATTGTATAATGTGAGATATTATTTTTAGAATATTACATGTTTACCTTAGGGTTTTATATTCATCAACTCATTCACATATTTCAAATGTGACATTAATATAAACAATATATTTTCTATGGAATACAATGTTAATATTGAGACCATCGTTCTATAGTTGGTCATATATATTTTAGACGGGCCTTAAGGTAAAATATTCATGGATTAGATTAAGTTGAATGTTTGATGATATTGGATAACTTCTTCTAACCATTTTTGGTTTAATAAATACTAGAAGAATAGTTTTTCACAATTTTATGGATCTTATGATTTTGTAAATGTTAATTTTAGTGGTTCAGGCATAAAAATTAAAATTTCAGATATTTCAATCATAGAGTAAATGATAAAAGTAAAAATTGGTAAAAACACAATAAAATGACGAATTTTTTCAAAATAAATAAAAATATATCAAGTATTTATATTTCCATATATTCTTTTAAAGTAAAATATTTCCTCAACTATCATAAAATGATCATAAAACAAAAATGTTATCTTAATAACAACATTTCTAATGAATCGATGTTAGTTTCTCCCTTTAATAATTTTTTGATTTATAATCATCAAATTTATCTAGATAAGAAAATTTATTATGATAAGTGATCTCTAACTTTACTTATAATTATTTACCCTTTTATTCAATGTTCATATCTTCACTTCCCATCAATGTTCCCTTACATGGAGACCAAATTCTCAAATAATTTTATATGACCTTCATACATTCTGTTATCTATTATGAAGTGTCATTTTATTCACCATTATCATAATGTAGGATTTCAATAAGGGTCCTTTCAATTTTTAAACCCTTTTTTACTGATATGAGAACCAAATTGTGAGCACATACTTTTTAAGGGGGTAGAATGTATCACATTGAAATTCTAGAAGATAAACTTTATTTTCGATAGTGTATATGACACACAAAACCATTATTAGAATCCAATTTAATTACCTAAGATATTACATGAAATTTCTTTTCAAATTAATTTAATTACATTGATATCTTGAAATTTAACTATCATCTGGTTTCATCAAAACATGATACTGTTTGAAAATATTTTTATTTAAACATGACTGTTATAATCTAACTGTTAAGATGGTGGGTATTAATAATACTAAATAAATTTTGAAAATTTCATGGCATATAAATGAATTTAAAAATAAATTTCTATCTATTTATTATATATATAATAAGAACCGATTTATAGATGAAAAGATATGTTATTGAAAAAAATTTATTTTTTCTAAAAGGCGGCCTATTCACCTTTCTTGGCGTAATTTAAAATAATTTTTTACAAATTTTACAAAATTTATATGATTGAAATAAAATTTATTATTGAAATATACATGTCAAAATTATCTTCTGGTGAATATTTGGTAATTTTCTGACGAAATAAATTTTTCTTTGAATAGTGAAACATATAAGTTTTATTAAAAACATTATTTCTCATTCATAGTATTTACAAGATAAAATTACCATTAATATGGATATAAAAGTAAAAATAGTTTACTCATATATATATATATTAACTCCATTTAGGTAATTTTAATATATAATTATGATACAACAACGTTTTAAACATTGGAAAATATTCTCATTGGATAACTACTTTTTCATTATGCTAGGAGATTAATTTAAATTTAAGATTTTCCACTAACTTGAATAGAATTTGAAAAAAAATGATTCCATAATTTTCATCATAATAAATTAAATTATCTAATCATATAAACATAATTTTTTACCAGTATAAACAGTAAAAATAGAAAAATAATTTTTCGCAGTTATGAAGTAAATGGGTTTACCATGGGTTAATCTAAAATGATAAGGGTTAAAATGACCTAGACACTTTTCCAAAACCCATTTTATAGAAATATTTCAACATTATAACCTCTAAGGATTGATAATTTCTCATTTTTAGTACTTTTTCATTAAAAAACGATGGGAACACTTTTTATTCTAAAAAATTACAAGTATGCCTCTCAAATCACATTAAAAGGACACCCATCTCATCATCTCTTTATAAATTAAAATCAGTTCTGATTAGAAATTGCCTACAAAGTTTTTTACTTAATTACATACCCAAATTTTAATGACCCAATTTTGATCTTAAATCGAATCTAGGAAGAATTTTGGTCAAACCTAATGAGGATGTTCTAAAAAGAGAAAAATTTATCAACTATACTATTCCAGTTTTACTACTTATTCTAACTCCCTGAAGTATTATACAATTATGATAAAATAATAACACTATTAAATCATATAGTATTATATTTTACTATATTAATTTAATAATTTATATCCATCTCTACATCCATCAATTGGGATATGAGATCATCATTTGTATGTGTGGAAGAATACCCTCTCGAAAACTGATGTTTTTTGTTTTCCATCACCAACTATCATAGCTCAATATAAAGATGTATATAATATGTATATGGTATATTAATGTAATAATTATACCTATATAATTTTAATAAAATTTATATATTCTTACATCCAATCCTATTTGAAAAAAATAGCATTTCTCTTATGTATATTGAAATATTACACACGAACTGATCCAATGTGTTTTTCATTTCTATTTTACCTAGATTATAATATGGATAGATTAAATAAATATATTTCATATTTATAACATAATTATATTTATATAGTTATCATAGCACATATAATTTCTTACTTTCTATTTGGTGAAAGATACGAAAATGTTGTTTCTGTGTACAGCGGACTATCACCACACGAAGGAATTTGATCCAATTTTCACTACAGATTTACATGGAAGGTAATTAGGGAAAACTAAATTAATATATTATATATATATATGACATAAAAATTATTATTTAAATTTAATATATTATTTATCTTTATTTATTATAATCCATCGAGATAATGGAAACATTTTTCATGGGTATGTATGACACACCATCTTCAGAAATGTTATATTGCATTTTTTTCATTAACATTTATCGATTATTATAAATAGATATATAATGAATATATATGATATTTATATAAGAGTTAATATTCAGTATTTGACTTAATAGTGATCAATGTGTAGGGAATTAAAATTAAAAATCAGAACGTGTGCAAAAAATAAAGCTATTATTTCCCAAATCATGATTTTAAAATAGAATAATTAATAAATGGTTAAGAAATAATGAAAAGTAAATAATTTATTTTATAATATGTGTGTGTGTGTGTTTCTTTAATAGTTATATAATAATCCTATATTTTTTATACATGGGTTTTAACACTTATGAATGATGTCTTACGTGAGGTTAGTGATCCACGACTCATGTTTACTTCTATGAAACATAGACCATATTCACAATTTGTTCCTTTGTATAGGGTAAATACTTTATCATTTATACATTCAATAATTTATGACAATATATTCATGTTATTTAATGTTTCATTTGATGATTATTTATTTTTGGTTTTTATGGTTCAGAAGTTAATAATGTTTTAAGGGCTTATTTCATAATCTTATCATTTTTAAGATTTTTTTCCTATTTTAGTATCCCATAGAAGGTTTATTTGATATTTATATAATAAAATAAATCCATATTATTCTATTATTATTTAAAATTATATTTTTCAATTAATAATAAATTGTTTATAATCTTTGGTACTTAAAATGATTGAAAAATGTTTTTATGAAAATCCTTAATTATTTCTCTATTTTTTCAAAAATCATTTTTCATCATAATACATGTTTTCTAAAAATTATTTCAAAAAATATTTTAAACTTTTTCTGAAGAAATTTTAATTAAAATTATAACCATTTTATGTTTTTCAAGAAAAACTAAGGAGAATATTTACATCATTTTTAAAACAATTGTCATTTAGTTGTTACTGAAAATTTGAAATGAATAATTGTTTCAACATGTTCAAAAAAATGGAATTTACAACCATGAAGACCCCTGAATGTTTTAAACCATATTTTACAAGTTATAAAATGTTATTTTAATTTAATATTATTTCCAATAATTTTTAGGATTTTTATAAAAAAAATTCAAATTAAAAATTTTATTTTGCTCAAAAAAGTTATTAATGACATTTTGATAGTGTTCAAATTCAAAAATAACTTCAAATATTTTTGATACATATAATCACATGGGTATATGTTGTATTTATATCATTCTTATTGTTTCTTTGGATGTTCTTTGGTTATTTTTTCTGCTGATGTGCAATTTTATTACCATTCACCGTATTATTCTTGATGGTTTATAGTTATACTTATTTTATTATGGTATGTATTAAAAAAAATTGTTTTGTTTTTAAATAAGAATGTTTTTATTGATTATGTTTTACCCCTTTCATATGAAGAATGCATTAAATGAATTATTTTATGGGTGGTGATTAGTTATAGATATCCCCTCGATGCATCGAATGGTTTAATGAGACAAATCAATTTTTCCAAATTGGATGGGTATATATCAACATATTGGAACTATCTTTTGAAGGATATTGATTGTTTCCTATTTAAAAAATTATGCATTCCATAATTATGAGATCATTTATTTCCAAGTTATTATTTGAATAGTTATAATATCCATTGATAAGATTCAAGATTAAGGGTTTATTTATATTTATTTATGCGATCATAATATATTTCTACAAAATCATGAACAATATATTAATTATATGATATGTGTTGTAGTTATTTATATTTCCATATTGATTAAATTTATTTATTCATGAAGGATTTTGATGTATGAATACCCCTACTAAGAATTTGATATCACCCCTTTATTATGTTTTATTTTCCCCAATATACTAGAATGTGTTTTCAGATTGATTATCTATGATACATTATGAGGAATAATAACATTCTCAATGAAAAAACTTTTTTTTATTTTATGTTTTATATTTTAATGTGAATTTAAAGTATATATATATCAACCAATACTATTAAACAATTTGATCCATTAGTATTTAATTACTTGTATCTTATAAAAATAAATTTAATTAAATATTAGCTCAGGTATAAATGAGTTAGGGTCATTAAATGTTGTTTAGAAATAGGTACTTGGTATGAGAATTAGGATTTTTAAATTTATTCATTCCATCCTAAAAAAATATGTTATTATATTATATGTTAGTAATCATATTTTTATCACGAGTTATATTTAATGTTTTATTTTTTGATTATTTTTATGGGAATAAGTTGATATCATAGGATAATAGAATGAATGTTGACATAATTTTATTTATTCTCATATGGTTAAAATGATTTTTCAAAAGAAAATATTTCATATTTTCAGGAAAACCTCATGAATTGTGATTTTTGTAATCCTAAATATGATATTTTGTATTGAAAACATTAAGAAAAAGTATGAGTTCAATATTAGGTAACATATTACTAAATTATCAAAATTATTTGGAGAAAAAAAATCATATTTATGGGATTTATTGAATTTATAATATATTAATTGTTTTCCATTATTGTTATATACCATTTTGGGATTTCTTTTCTCATCCTATGTTTTTAAATGCCTTTTATTGGACTTAAATATGAGAAAGAAATTTAACAAAGACTATCTTTCAATTATGGGGATTCATATTAAATGAATATAATCTATTTTTAATAAAAATTATTTAAAGTTTAAGAATATTGTTTTTTTGAATAGAATGGACATTGAGTGGTAGTTTCTTCTTTGTATTATAAGGTTTTCAGATTGTAGATTTTTTGTAGTTCAGCAAGACATGAAACTGAAACAATCCATAAAATATAATAATGTGAAACCATTGATATAAATCATATAATTATGTGTTTTTTGTAGAAAATAATTAATATTGGTATCATAGGAATGGGTTTGGGTAGTTTTAATGTCAAGATTATTCAATTGAAGATATTTTTGGAAATTTTTAAACAATTTTTTTTTGTTAATTATAATAATTAAAGTACTTTATAGATTTTATGATTAGGTCATATAATAATATGGTATGAGACTTTATTAGTGGAACATGTTGTTTGGAGAAAAATGTTAAATTGGAATCAGATTAATATGTGATAAAATATTTTGAATTTTGGGATTTCGACCAAGTTACACATATTTTTAAGAGTTTTATGGTAAGAAAAGTGTGAAGTGATTTCATTTGAATTTCATGTGTTATTATTTTGTTTTTAGAGTTCCGTGTAACATTTTTTCTTATGTTAATTTTACAAAAAAAAATTATTATCATTACTTATGATTAATATAATTTGTTTTGATTAATTGATACAAATAATATAAATAACTTTTCATTATTTTTTCTTTTGATCTATAAGAGGTTAAATTTAGTACTTTAGGATTGATAAATTCTCTATGATATTTATGATGAAAATATAAATATCTAATCATGATTATTTAATTGGATGAAATAATTTATTTAAATTTTATCATATTTTCTATCTTAATGGTAATGTAATATTTCCATCTCATGAAAACTGAAGATAAATCTATTGAGTTTTATATGGAAGGAAACACTCAACTTCAATGGTAGATTTTGAGGGAAATATTTTCATGTATGATTATTATAGATTTTTTAACACCCCAATACATTATGATTTATTTAATTTTTATTAAATTCATTCTTTTTTATAGATCGTGATGAATGAAACACTGGGTTTTAAGGAAAATACTCCATTAAAATATTTTTTAAACAATACCATTATAAACAAGTCAATAAATTGGTGGGTATGAATAATACTAAGTAAATTATAGAAATTATATGGTTTATTCATTTATAAAATAAAATAAATTTATATTTATTGATTATATATATGATAGTAATCATTTTAACAAAAGAAAATGTTTTCTGAAAAAATTTGTTATTCTAAAAAGAGATTCAATCAATCTTTGCAGACATAATATAAAATTAAATTTTTATAATTTTAAAAAAATTATTTGACAAGATTAATTTATATTTTTAATTCTTAATATCAAAATTGTCTGATATTTTATTTTCATGACTTTTTTTAATAGTTACATTTTTTTTAAAATTTAAAAAAAATACAGTTTTTACTAATTTTTTTTTATTTATTTTAACTGATAAATTTTTGTTTAATATATATTTAAATTAAAATTAGTTCGAATATATTATAATAATTAAAAATTATTTCACTAGATTCACTTTATTTTTTAATTTTCATATTAAAACCGTCTATACATATGATACCTTTTTAATTGAAACCCCTCTTTTTGTGGCATTCATAGGTGTAATATTAACTTGGATTCCTCAACATATATGAATTTAATTTGGAAAAACGTATTCTATATGTTATAAATAAAAATAATTTATATAATCTAATATAGTAAACAAAATTTTTAAAATTAAAATTAATAAAATAAGTAAAAAATAATTACTCTGGTTAACATAAAAATTTATTTACCGTGGGTTAAACTAATACAATTATGGTTTAAATTACCAAAAAACTTATCAAAAACTCATTTTGTGGAACTATTTACACCTTAAAAATGTAATTTCTAAGAATTACCCCTTTTGGAGGCTTTTTATATGAAAAGAATGTTTGTTTAATTTAATTTTTTCAAAAATTCCTTATATGCCCTCTCCCTAACTAATATAAGGATACATCCTCTCATACCCTCTTCACAAATCTAAATCAATTAGGTTTGGAAAATCCCTTACCAAATTACTTTTTTACTCTACTACCGATATTCTATAGTCATGATTTCTAATATATATCTATCATATGATGTATGTTGGTGAAAACAAAAAGAAGTTCCCAAAGAAGATGTAACATTATTAAATGAGCATTTTTTTTATTTCTTGTTACATCTAACTAAAATATTATTCAATAATTATATTGAAATAGACACTATCTCTCCTATATAGTGATATTATATTATATAAATGGTATAACCTATAGCCATACTATCTTCCATCAAGTGGGTAACCAAACTGCCAATCTAGTGTACGGTGGACTACTGCCTCACAAACTAATAAATTTTTTTTCTATCACCACCTTTAATGGATAAATTTAAAGATTATTTTAACATTTTCATATAATTTTTGGATATTATTATACTTCTGTAAAAATGATATCACATATTCATTCTAATTTTCTATTCCATTTATAAAATTATAACATGAATTGTGGGTATAACAAACTACCACTTTATGAAGCAATGTGACACATTTTTAACATAAAATTTTCATGGAAGGTAATAAGGTTAAAATTTAATGTATGTATGTGATATATATGATATTAGATAATTTATGAAGTATTAATATATCACCCACATCAATACCCTATCACTCTTATAAAAGGAATTATATCATCATTGGTGTGTGTGTATGGTCTACGGTCTCCACGAAGTGATGTGATTCAATTTCCTTGTCCAAACATCATGAATGATTATAAAAATGTATATAATTAGTAAATATTATATTTAAAACATTGAAATAATTATATAAATTTTGTTATTATATAATATGTGAATGAACATAGTATTTCATGATGGAACATGTATGAGAAAACAATGCTATTAACAAATGAAAAAATGAAAACAATGAAATAATACTAAAACACAGGTGGTAAAATGTAATAAAGGGTTCATATATGATAGTATAAATATAAATATGGTTCTGTTACGAATTAATAACATTATAACATCCCTTATACAAGACATTAAATCATGTTCAACCAAAAGTAACTGGTAGGTAATTGATTTCATCTATATTTCAAATTCATTGAGACATATCTATTAATATCCACCTATTCACTTGTAGGTGGTGTATATACTACTCATTTAATGTATATAACATGAATACATATTTATAAATTATTATTATTGTTTCATTTTTTTTGATTTTACAAGGGGTCTATGTTTAAAATTAACCATTTAGGTGAAAATTGTTGTGCAGTCTCAGGGTATAGATTGTATTATATGAATTTTAGTACAAAATTTGGGAACTAGATTAAATAAAAAATTTATTATGAAACATAATTCTATAATAGTCATTGATAATAAGTATAGAAAATCATCTTAATGTTTTCCTGAAGAATATATTTTTAGGTTTTTCTTAGAAATAAATATATTTATACATAATAAAAGTGGATTTTGTTCTCGAATTTATGTCCCTAAGGTTAATAACTCTGTAATGGGTGTAAATGTATTGACCAAATCATCCCCTAGTGCATGAAACTGGTCTTTACTATGCACATAGTTTTAAACTCCATGGGTAAATGAATATGATAATTCACATTTTCATTATATTCAATATTAAATGTCATTAAAATTATGATATCCTTACTGAAACCATGTTTATTATTCATAGATTAAAAATACATAAAATTTTGTTTATAATAATTGTTACACCATTTTTAGTATTAAAAATTTTGATTTAAAATTCTTAATTTTATGATCAAATCTATTATATACCATTATTTAGAAATGGTTCCTTGAAAGAAGATGGTTATAAATTCATGGGGCCAATGTAGAGATTACCCTTGTGAGAAAGACAATACATCTTATATTGGAACTATATAGATCATGGATATACGTGGTTCACCTAATAATTTTATGAAATATAACCTTACCAAAATTGAGAAACTTGTTCTATATCATGACTCTTCTATGTTTTGGTCACATAATCTTATAAAACCCTCGTAAATTAATAGGAATACGAAACTAATTGTATCTAAATAATATATTAAGTATTTAGAGAAAATATTTATTTCTATAGGATGTATTGAATATAATAAGTTTACACATGTTGTGTGTTATCTCAATGGTGATGGTGATTAGTGGTGGTCATTTATCTATAATAGTGGGGTGGAAGAAGAAATATAACTCATGAAATGGAATTCTTTTAAGTATACATTCATGGAAATAGATTTTCTTCATAAGCAATAAATTAAAATGAATATAATGTTCCTAATCATAAATAAATGGCAAAAAATAATGTATTTATATGAATGAGGATACCTTTACAATGTTATCAAGGTATGCTTCAGATTACACACATAACAGAGGGTGAAATACTGACCATTTCATGGAAGGTCATGAACTAACTCTTTGATGTGTGTTGGTCTCTCAAACATATTCATCATATGAAAAAATATTTTTCCATTCCATTAAAATAGAAAATAAATTTTCTCTATCCAAAACGTTTAATTAAAACAAGGATAATATGAGTTCAAATGAGCATAAAGACAAAGCGAATGTTTCAAAGAAGATTATGAGAATGAATCGATTTCCTCCTTGGGAGAACAATGTAATGAACAATAATATTAAATTCATGATGGGATTAAGAGATTTTTTTATGCATGGAGATAATGGATATAAATCAATATAATTATTGGTGAATAAATAAAAACCTTATATTCATTGTTTCTATTATACATAGATGGGGAAAAATGAAAATGAAATCCCCAATCATTAATGGAATCTACCATATAAGAGGTGTATGGGAGAAGGAGAAGTATATGTGATAAGAATAGAAGAGATATATATACTCAATGATGTGTTGGTAGGTACTTTATAGATATATTAAACTTAATCTAATGGATTATTTGATTCTGTACCCTCAAACACTATTATATCTTCCATGTTTTTGAAGAAAATTAGATATTTCACAAGCATTGTATTAAGGGAGTTATTAGCCAAAACTACTAGTGGAATTCCCTCTACAACAAGAATGTGTCATGAAGACCCCAGTATGACGCATAAACATACATTATTTATTGATATTATTGTCATAGAAACTATTGAATATGATATAATCCTTAGGGTTGACTGGATTCCAAAATATGATGTAAAAAAATTATTGTATGAACAAATAAAAATAGATTTATGATGATTATATAGAATTTCTTATCAATATAGAAGATATGTCTTCATCTGATATATGTTCAGATCCACCCTCAATATCTTTTATAGATGATATTCTTAGGGAAGAAGTGAGAACACAATTTACAGATGGATATGGTAACTTTTAAATTGGTTATGTACCTATTTTATAGGAATACATTGATGTATTTCTTGAGTAATTACATAGATATACACCAAATCATGAAGTTTAGTTTTAAATTTATTTTATTCTCTAATGCAAGAATAGTATCAAAGGCTCTATAGAGAGTTTTAATTATGTAATTAGTGGAGTTAAAAAATAAACTAGAGTATTTACGTGGGAATGGATTTATTTACCCTTTTGTTTCTCCGTAGAAATCCCATATTAAATGTGTTATAAAGAAATATAGATCTCTAATGTTGTGAATTTATTATTGTGAAATCAATGATATTACAATAAATAAAAATTTTATCTATCTCACATTAATGAATTATTCAATCAAAATCACAGATTCCAATATTTTTCAAAGATTGAAACTTATTATATCTATCAATAATTGTTAGTAAGGAAGGAATAAATTCCAAAGATAGATTTCTGATTGAGGTATAAAAATTATAAATATATAGTAATTTCTTTTGAATAGATGAATTCAGTGTCTATTTTTAGGCATCTAATGAAAAGAGTATTCAATTAATATCTTCATGATTTTTTTGGTATTAATTGATGATATATTAGTCTATTATATACTCTATGATTACCATGAGAATCAATTTTGTTTTTTAATGAGACTCTTAGAAAGAAATAGTTAAATCATAAATTTAGGGAGAGTGATTTTTGGCTTCAAAAAGTTTCTTTTCCTTACTATATTATCTTTTAAGGATTTAATGTTTTAGGATTATATAAAGATAGTGGTGTTCCGTGCTTGGACTAAACAAACGAATATAATTGTTGAACGTAGTTTCCTTTGTTTGGTAGGTTATTATCATTGATTCAATAAAAAAATCTTGAATGGATAACCCATTAACAAATATTAGATGTAAAGGGTTTGTTTTTATTTAGATAAAGGAATGTAAATATGTTTTTGATGAATTAAAGGGGAGATTGGTTAATAATTTTATTTTGAATATACCATCAGGGAATGATGTATATGTAATATATATTGATGAAATAATTAATGTAATTGGTTTTTTCTTAATGTAAAATCATATATTTACATCATATTCATCATGGAAATTCAAGACCAATGAACAAAACTATCTAACCCATGATCTTGATTTTATAGATTTTGTTTTCACATTGTAGATATAAAGAATTATCTCTATGAGGAAATATTTTAGAAATATATGGATCATAAAATCATAAAATATATCCTTTCATATAAAAATATTAATATGAGATATAGTCAGTGGATCAAGAAAAAAAATATTATTATTACTCAATTCACTACCACCAAGAGAATGAGAACATGGTACTTGATGCATTGAGTTTGAATGATCGTAGAGTTTTTACCCAAATGAGGATTCAGAGAGACATTATGTTCATAGATATAGTAATATAAATATGAGTATTATTATGGATGGAGATACATCACTACCTTTTCTAATGATTGGGAATCAATATTTATGAGAAAATATAATATTTTATCAATCTAATGATGAGGACTTTCTAAATAATATTAATGCTGTGAAAAATGGGAAATTATTATATGTAAATTGTGAATATTGTGTTTTAAAATTTTTAAAGTGGTAATGTGTTTTATAAATACCTAAGATAAAAAAGAGAATTTTAGGATGACTCTTATAGCTCAAACATCTCTATACATCTAGGTAACATAATGATTAATAGTTATTTGAAAGAACATTTTGGGTGAGAAAACATGAAGTGGGAAATTGTTGATTATGTGTTTAGATGCTTAGTTTTTCAATATGTGAATGTTATGAGATAGACATCTAGAGGATTCATGCAACCTATTATTTTTTTTGATATGGGTTGTAATTATAATTGACTTTATCATAGGACTAACAAATTAACCTAGAAAAAACGATTCAATATAGGTTATAATTAATCACCAAACCAAATATTCATATTTCCCCATAATAAGAGATGATTTTACTCTTTATCTCCTCACAAGGATATTTGTTATTAAATTTTTAATGCTTCATGGCTCACCTAATTTTATCATGTATGAACAAACTACATGTTTTACATCAATATTCTAGAAGATTCTTCAAAATATATTGATATTGAGTACAGAATACAATCCTTATACTGATAGACAATCCAAATAGACGATTAAAAAATCTAATACATGCTGAGGTCATTCTCACTAAACATTCAATGTATAGGGTATCATTATTTACCTTAGGTATATTTTTCTTATAATTATATTTTCTATTCAAGTATTCATATGGAGCCACTTTAATCATTATATGTAATGATATTTCATACTCCAACTTGTTGGAAAAAGTTGGTGAATGAAAAATTGTTGGCCCAAAACATGTTTAAGAGACAGAAAAAAAGATAATTTTTATTTATGATCACATTAAATAATCACAATATAGGAAAATGATTAATGCTTTTGATCAAAAGAAGGATTTGGAATTACAAGTGGGATATTAAGTTTTCTTATTTGTGGATCTATGGAATGGTTTCATAAAGTTATTTAGGAAATAGAAATTTTTAATAAGGTACATGTGACCATTTGAAATTTCGGATGGTATTGGATATGTTTCCTTCCTATTATAAATTTTCTAAGCCTCTCAAATGTACATATTGTGCTTTATATATCATTGGTAAAGTAGTACATGCTAGACCCAAAACATGTGTTCTCATTAGATGAGATGTAATTGGAACCAAATATATCTTACTATGAAGAACAAATATATATTTTTGATACCAGAGATAAATTATTTATAAATTGAATGAATCTCCTCTTAAAGGTACATTAGATAAATCACAAAATGTAATATGAAATATGGGAACGAGAGGATGTAATTCTGGAGAACTATCCTTATCTATTTCAATGGTAATATCAATGAATTTTTTAGGATGATGTTTTTATAGGAGGTAATAATTGAACACCATAATAATTTACAACTTATTTCATTTATTACTAAATTGAATATTTTTTTATAGATTTGTATCCACGTATCATTGGATTTAAATGAAAATACTCAATTAAAATATTATTTAAACCTGACAATTATAACCTAGTCTGTATGTTTGAAGTTAAAAAATATAAATAACTAAATTATAAAAATTATATGTCTTATTCATGTTTGTAATAAATTATATTATTGTTTATTGATAAAAAATGTGAATCATTTGAATGAAAAATAAATATTTTCTTCAGAACCGTGTTATTACAAAAGGCTATTTTGTCATGCTTTGAACAAAAAATTGAAAATAACTTTTATCAATTCTATAAAATTTATTTTATAAAATAATATATATTTTATAAACCATCATATAAAAGGTCACCCAATATCCTCTTCTCTTTACACATCCATATCCATTTGGTTCATGAAATAACTATTAATTAAATTTCATAATCAACTAAAAAAAACCTATATCTATTATCTGATTTTAAAACCATCCTTGAATGTCTTTTAGTGCAAACCAAAATAGGTTCTCTAATGAATATGTAAAATTAAAAAAGTGTTTTCATTTTATTTTTTTCACCTATTTAAAATCGCATTCATTAATGGTAGTATAATAACACCATTTTTTATCATATACTATGATGTTAATATGATAATTGAA
Source organism: Viscum album (assembly GCA_963277665.1). Lineage (NCBI taxonomy): Eukaryota > Viridiplantae > Streptophyta > Magnoliopsida > Santalales > Viscaceae > Viscum > Viscum album. Next base: position 415,869,194 of record OY728132.1, read on the forward strand.
TAAACTTTATCTTTATTTACTTTTATCAAAGGTGAAACGATGTCGTCGATTCTGTGTATGGTGGAAAATCACCTCACAAACTGATATAATTTGTTTTCTATAACCATAATTCATGGCTTAATATAATGATATATTTATTAAATTTATATGATATTTATGATAATATTATAGTGACATAATTATAATTTCACATATAAATTATTACATTCCATTTTTGAAAATATGAAAATATTACTCATGTTTAAGGTGAAAAAATGACTCACAAAGCGTTGTGATTTATTTTTCACCTACACATTACATGAAATGTAATAAGGATAAATTAATGGAATATAAATAATATATATAACATAATATTAATTCTATTATATTAATATATCTCCCAATTCATTACCCATTCACTCATTAAGGGAATGATGTTTTCACTCATGTGTAAGTATGGTCTACCATCTCTACGAAACAATTGATTCATTTTACATGTGCAAACATCATGAATGATTCAAAAAATATATATATAATTAGTCAATATCATATTTATAGCATCAATATCCTTCTGGATATTATGGTACAATATATATGTGTAGTAATAGAAACATTCGTGAACAAAAATAATGATAAAACTAGGTAATAACCATTGGAAACAATGAAAATATTGAAATGTTATTAAATAAATGGGAGTAAAATATTATTTGTGGTTATATATTATATTTGAAATACAAATAAAGTTCTTTTATAAATTAACAACATTCTTAAACCTATTATACATGATTTTAAAATACATTGAATCAAAAGGAAGTTTGATGTAATGGATTTAATGTCAACTCCCATTTCAGTGAGAGATATTTGTTAATATAATACTATTCATGGTCATTGGTGTATATAATTCCCCTTTTATGTATTTAAAATGAATAACTATTTTTTAATTATGATTAATGTGTTTTTAATTATTATTATTCAAGGTGTTACAATTTAAAAGCTATCAAAGAGGTAAAAATTAATATGCATTCTCACATTCTTTTCTGATTGTTAAATTTTTATTAAAAAAATAATATTATAATAATATTTTTTATTTTTAAATTAATTTTTTATTAAATATATTTTTTATTTTTGTCATGGATATTATTATTTATTAAACCATAAACCATTTTTACATACAATTTTTACTTTTCATCTAATTTAATTAATTTTGAAATAATGATATATCAGCATGCTTTACTCAACATGGATATTTGATGTATAGGAATATTGAATCCGGAATAAAATAGATTAATAAATATATCAGGAATTATTAGTAGATGGAGTAATGGGTATGGAAACATTTTAATTAACCCCTCGATGCATCAACATTAAAAATGAGATAAATTAGTTTTCCTAATCAGATTGGTTTTTACTATGTAGTTTTATAAAGTCTTGACAAAGGTTTTGGTAATATAGATATCATAATTCCGTAGAAACATACATATAATAATTAATAATTTCCATCACTAATAATTTATTTATTTTTATTATCCATGATATATTCATGATGACATTTACTCTTGATATATAGTTTATGGATTAAATTGAATTTTGTTTACTGATTTACCTTACCTTATTGATTATGTATTATCCAATTATGATAGTGTATTTATTGATTAAATGGAATGTGGGTAAAATTATTTACCTTTCCATAGTCATTATTCATTATTTATTCTTGGTAGATTTTAAGGTATGTAACCCTTTCTATGAATTTTAGCTCATAATTCTTTTTCATCCTTTCCCCATGATATAAAGATCAATTCGTGAGATGATTTCAAGGATTCCCAATATTTTCTATTACTGTACTTTGTATTTATTTTTTCAAATTTAAAAGGGATATAATGTATGTATCTAAATTTCGGAAATGAATAAACTAAAAGGCATTTTAGAATTGGACTCGTTGAATCAATGCCAATTAAAAAAATTAGGCACCATCACCAGGGTGTCGGAGTCTGTTTCATTAGAGAGGTACATACATAATATGTTTCTTATTAATATACTAGAAATAGATATTCATGGAAAAAATAAAAATCAATTTTAATTATGATGTTGTGATATATTCAGTATAGAAAAGTATAATTAAAATTTAATGGAAGTGATTTAAGTAAGAATGTGATAATGTGACACCCTAATATTTTATTTTATATTTTATTTTAAAATAACAATATAACATACACGGCATGTAATGCCAAGTATAAACAAACTACAGAATATTATTATTTAAATTTAAATATTATAACATTGTCATTTGGTTGTGGTATGAATTAGAATAAACTCATTATGTTTAATATATGATATAATTTTTTAAAAATTCTACAAAATTATTCAATCAATAGAGTTATCATTCAAAAAATCATTATCATTAGATTTAGAATTAAATGAGTTTTTATGCTATTAATATATATTTCATCTAATAGTTTTTAATAATTTTATATAATGTTAAATAATATTTAATTATTATACATTTATAAATATTAGTTTAAAAAATAAAAACCCTTTTTTAAAATCATCACATCAAAATTAACATATTGTGAGTTTTTCTAAAGAAATATTTTTTAGTATATATTGTAAAATGCGTTTTTATTGAAAAATAATTATTTATTTTCATTAAATAATGTAATATAAATTTATCATGTTTTTTTTAATTTGGTTTTAAATTAAAAAATATTGATTTGATTAAAAATAATATAATTCATTCTTTGAGAATCATCATTGTATTTTATTTTTTATATGTTCCTTTTTGTGCTCAAAAAACATTTTACATGAAACCATTTTGAGATGTCTTTATACTTTTTTGAATATAAATTAATAAAAATTATCATAATTAAGTCAAAAAAATATTTATTTAAAAATTATAATTTTGAAATAATAATTTTTTAAATAGGGTAATTTCATTTTATGTCATAAAGAATAGTAAACACTATAAAATTTTATCATAATTTTAATTGGTAAAACATGTTATTAAATATTAATACTAGAAGAGAAGGACCAAATTTTTCCAAGAATATTAAATTAATTTTTTTTATATTAATTAGATTATAAAAATTATCTATTTGATATTATGTCATTTTAGTGCCATTTGTCTTTTATTATAACCCTTACATTATTTTATGTTAAGAAAATACAACAAAATTTAACTCTCTTTCATTTAATGAAAGTAATATGTCATTTTAGGGAAGTAAAATAAGATATTAAATGTCCAAAATGTTATATTTGAAGATGAAAAAAATTATTTTTATGATAATATTTTATTTTTAATTTTTAATGGTAGTATAATTACATTATACTCTAACACAACGTCAGTGAAGTTCTTATGCAAGAAGATAAAAATAAAATAAATGGTTTTTAATACCCAACATGTAATATATTTTTTTATAAATTATGGTTCCAAATAAATTATTGATAAAAATAATTTATAATTTTTTGTGGAAATATTTTACATTATAAAACCATTTTATCGATATTCAATTAATTTTATAATATGGGAATACTCCATAAAAATAAAAAAAATTTGTATTCAATGTTTAAAATTTACATTTAAATCATTATAAACATATAAAATTATGGTATTGAACCAAGTAGATTATAATTTAATTATATTACTATTATTTATTTATTTATTTTTAACATGTAGTTTCTCGAATATATTTCATGTCTTTTAAATATAGAACCATTTGTAATATCAGTTGTGATAAAAAAAAGGTTAATTTGGGGGTTAAAAAAATAATAGTGTTTAAAATGTAATGGAAACGTGTATAAATTTGATTTTATTAATTTATCTAGACCTTATACTTTTTAATTATGACGATGGTCCACGTCAAAGTCATTTTACTTAGTTCGACACATATTATATGATAATATTTGTAACACCCCAAGATTTCATAGTGTGTTAGTTCTTCAAAATAATTCAATAACTTTCACTACATGCAACACAAAGTTCAAGCACACCATGACTTACCAAACAAGCCGTTCAAAAGAGGTTATGAATAGTATTAGGTAAATTTTAATGTTTATATAATCCTTATAATTTTAGAATCCATATTATGAGTTTCTTAGATATAATGCAAGAACAAATTCATTTTCAGTATTGCACTTTTATCAACTTTAATAGTGAACCCTTTTTAAATACTATATTTTAAACTTTTTGACTAAATGGGGACATCAAAAATTTAAAATGAAACATCCCAAGCTTCCACGGTACGCTTTCCTTTGAATAAAACAGTAGCGTGTGTTGTACGCAACGTTGAGTTTTAACACACACCACAACCGATCAAACTAGCCGTTATGAATAGTAATATCTACTTTTTGAAATTATATATATTTTATATTTGAAACTGGACTTCATTTTTGGATTCGGAATATCGAATTTAGCCTAAGGTGAAATTTTGGTACATTTCGGATAACTTTCATATTTTGATGAATAGTGAAAATTACTAAATTTTAATTAAAAACAACTTTTTTATTCAAAAATATTAATAGTGATAAATTATGAATTTGAGTGGTTTCAAAGTATATTTAGAATATATTTTTACAATTTAATATAATGTTGGTCATTAGACATAATTTTACAATTAAACCGAACATAAACAAGTGTCAATCTTTTGATAGTTATTATCTCTTAAAAACACGCTTTTTGTTTTGACAGCGGGAATTAATATTAAATTAATTTCTGCCACTTCTGTGTTTTGAATTTAGAAAAATGGAATCCATATTTGGAATCAGGATGTTCAAATTGTGTAAATAGGTAACTTTTATTTTTAAACATTTTGAATAATTACTGTGGTAAATATTTTATTTACCATGGTTAACGGTAAATCCGGTAAATTAGGGGTAAAAAATAATATTATAATAATACAAAATTAACCTAAAACGTGTCCTAACCTTATTGGTGGACACATACCCGACCATGAGCATCTTTGGGTCAATTTGGGGACCCCTTGGAGCCACTTGTATGTGGTAGGGACACTTTATATTAATAAAGTTAATATAAAAATAAAAATGGCATAAGATTACATCTTTTAGAAGAACAATTTTTTCATAAGGTTATACAAGTTTGATTTTCGATTATAAATATTCATTAGAAAGCTAAAACGATTTCCTACATAATGATATTTTATTTATAATTTTTAGACATCAAATAATTGAAATTATTAATGACACAATAATGATGCAATGTTTACCTCATTAATAAATCATTTAAATAAATAAGATTATAATGATTAAAATATTATCTAAAACCTGTCCAATTCTTATTGGTTGATGTTATTTAGAATATGAGTCATCTTACCTTCGACCTCAATGATTTTTGGACCATTATAAACCGAATATAATTATATTATAAAGTAATAATTTCACTCTTTCCTAAAGAGCCCCTCTTCTCCCTTATAAAAGGAGACCACTTCTACTCATTCCTCAAACCTCTCAAGCCACTTGGCTCGTCCAAACTCTGCCCAACTAAGCTCCCCAAATCCCTCTCCTCCTCCTTGAAGCTTCCCCTTAGGCAGAAAGCATTTCAAGAAGTCCTTTGGTTCCAACCAAAGTGAGTTACCTAGATTAAAGGTAACGATTTCTCTTAAATTATTTTCATTTATTTTGCTTCTCCAACCCCCAAACTCTTTTTAATTCCTTTCTTTTGTAACACCACCAGTATCAACAATATACTAGGATGTTGTTATAAGAAGGATTCAAACTACACATACACACAACTCCATCTAATGGATGATGAACATAATGTTTCTGTGGATGGCAAACTAACGCCTCACGAAACGATGATTGTTCAAATACATCTTACCGCCTCTCATGGTGGCCATTATGATGGAACTGTAATTAAATATGATATTAATGATATATATTTTATATATAAGCTTCTGTAATTCCATTTTATTTCAAACCATTATTCGTTTCATGTTGTATATACATACGATAATTTCATTTGAGGAAGTGCGGACTACCGCCCCCTTAAAATGATATGACTCGTTCATACCACACATGGAACGTATAAAGGATGGTGTTAATGAACTTAAGTAACATGTATAAAATATTATATTATACTGGAATAGTAATATAACTATGTATCATTTGTATTCGATTCTTTTAAAATAAAAATTAAATGGAAGTAGCGTTCGTGCGTACGTACGGACTACCGTCTCCACGAACGCGATGAGATTCATTCTCCATCGTATCCATTCAAGTATAATTATAATTTTATGATTTAAAAATGATGTTTAAGGACTAGATATCATTCTGGATATGAATAAGATACAACAACCATGGCTTATGTAACAAAACATATAAAAGAAAATGAGTAAGTTAACTCCCAAAATGACGATAATTCTAAGATATTATTAACAAATCAATGTTAAAAGATCATATATGATATCATATTATTATATATGATTCATGTATAATTTAATAACAACTATTTCACCATTATACAGGAGGTTAACCTACCCCAACCCAGGAAAAGTACAAGGTAAGGGTTTACTTTACAACCTCTTCATTATCCAAGGTTGTTTATACGTAATAATCTACTGGGATCTCTTTATCATCCACATCCATGTTTCTTCGAAATGTATTTCAAAACATTTTTACTATTTACAAGAATATGGGTTAAAGTCATTTATACCCTTGTTTGACTTTTTATAAGAGGTTTATAAAGGAATCTTTCCGTCGTTTTCAAAACAAGGTCCTTTTTATCCTTTTCGACAGAATTGAGGTAAGAATGTTTTTTTAACTTATACGGTGGGTGCGGTTATTTTCCGCCATTATAAAATCGTCGATGCTTTCCATACAAACTTATAAGAATATTTTCAAAGAAAATGTTTTATTTTATATGGACCTTAAATGATTTCAAAATAAAAGGAGATACTTCTTTAAAAAGAATTTTGATTTCATCTATGTCAACATCCTTTGATGGATTTTAAGATTATTTGAAGTTGATTTATTATGATACAAAACTTCTATATTGTATTGAAGGTTTTGTGATATGTTTGACTGTGGATGTGCTATTTTTATACCATTCATAGTTTATGGTGAAATTATTGACATTTCGTATGCAAGTTTTAATACGAATGTTTATGTTATATTTAAACCTTTTCATATGGGAATGAATTGGACTTAATAAGTGACGGGTGGAGCCCGCTATTGCTCCTCGACGCATCGGTAGGTCTCATGAGACAAACTAGTGTCTTGGCACAAGGCCTTGACAAAATATTATTTGTAGTCTTGGCACGAGGCCTTGACTATGTGGTTATGATAGTCTGGCATTATGCATTCCAACATTATGAAAGTGGTTATTGATTATTCATGTGATTATTCGATTAGTAGAATATCCATGTGAACAAGTAAATGGCATTATTTTATTTTACTTTTTCCATACTATGTTGAAGTTCAAGTTTAAAAGGCTTTTGTTTTAGTAATTTATTGCCATAAATGTTTATGCTTATTTTTGAATGTTTCGCTATATTGTTATCCTTACTGGGAATTTGAGCTCACCCCTTTTCTATGTTTTATTTTTCCCAGGATGTGAAGATGTAAGTTATGAATGACCTGCAGGGATATTATGAGGGGATTATAGTGTGGACTATGGAAACATTATGTTGTTGTAGTAGTTTTTCATTTTATGATGTAATGTAAAACTTATGAATATATCTAGTGTTTCTAAGGCTACTAAACCAATCGGTCTTTCGAGATTTGATCTTTCTTGTGATCATGCCAATGTTATGAAATAATGCACCGACTCTGGGTAACTGGGGTCGGGGCGTTACAGTTGGTATCAGAGGAAGTTTAGTACAAACCTTGGAAGCTATATGTAGATAAACTCTGATTAGAGCACGTAGACCTAAGATGAACTTTGAGGATTAGTATAGAAGAACATCCTAGAATTTTGGTATTGTAGAGATTTTGTGAGTTTTCCGAGCGATACATCCCTGTCTGGATACGAGCAGGTAGAGGCGGCTCTGGCACAGATGTACCTAGGGGTAAAACCCGAAAACACCGCTTTGAGCTAGACTCGAACGGGAACTGGTGCACGACAACGGGCCTTGCTGCACTCTTGGTTACGACACTCCCGGGGGATATGCTTAGGATAACTCTCATTTTCTTTACAAATCATTTTTAAGGGTTTATGAATATATACTTCCTTAAAGAAAACATTCCTATGATTATGGATTATATCCATAAATAGTTCAATTTATGTTAAGTGTTTTATAAGTATGGGATTATGTATTTTGATTCATAAACTGATCTAGTGTATGCCATTGTTTAGAAATGGCGACCAGTAGAAGGAATGAGAACTCCAGAAATGCACATGATCCAAAGAGAAGGAAGGATCATATCTTTCATGGTCTTAAGCTAGAATTTATAAGAGAAATAGTCTTCCATGTATTATCATCATATGAAGAAATAATATCAGGTGTTGATAAGATAAGTAAAGAGTTTACTGAGTCCTATGGCTTTGAAGGGAAGCAAGAGAAGAAAAGGATGGAAGAGAGAAAGATGGATAAAGGGAAAAGGGAAAAGAAGAATTTTCCAATATGTGGTAACTGTGGAAAGAAACACCCTGGAACTTGCCTGAAAGGAATGGGAGTTTGTTATAAGTGTGGAGGAAAAGGGCACAAAGTACGTGACTGCAAGGGTAAGAAAATGGTTTTAAATGTACAATGCTTCATTTGCAAGGATTTTGGACACTACGCGAACCTATGTCCCAGTCATCAGACTATGCCGCAAATGATGTTATTGGATAATAATCATGTTATGATACTACCACAGATGAAGAGGAATGATTAGAGTTCTTATATTTATTATGTCAATTGAGTGTTGTATCAACAATGTACTTGTTACAATAATCATGGAGTATATAAGGATTGTACTGCAGTACTATTTCATTAAGGACTTGAGATTGTGTGGAACAAAGAAAAGTGACTCAATAGCAGGATAAATTTTTGGAAAATATATGGTTTAGAGAATGATAAACCATAATATAGTTCTGATACCGAGGTAGTGATTTTGGAATAATACATTATTGCTTTGGATAAATTATATTGGATATTCATGACTACCTTGGAACTGATTAATGATTTGTATATTCCATCATTTTTGGGGTTTAAAACATTTTTGGATTAATGAAGTATATCAATCTTTCTATATGGAATAAGGGAGCATGAATGTAATCAATAAGGAATATGGTAATTCAGGATGTTTCAGTGTATTAAAAGAATACATGATGAAGGTATTCATATGCTATTACGGGGTAAAAAGGTTCTACATTATGTTTACCTTACTTATAAATGTTGGACTGTGAGTTTGGATAGAAGTATTTTGGATAGTTCTAGTTTGGATTATTTTGGATTGCCATAAAAGGACAACCCGGAGGTCGGGCGGCAACCCGTCGCGTCCGGCAAGGCTGCGAGACTTGAACCCGCAACCGAAGGGCGACAAGGGTGTATCACCTACCACTGGACCATGAGATGTCCTGGATTAAATAATGTAGTTTTTATTAAAATATCATGTAGATGAATTATAAATTCGTTTATTTTGGAACCCTATACGAATAGTGTAAATAGAATTTTTTTTACATTCTATTATCTTTTAAAGTGAAAGATGAGTTTGTGGTAGAAATTTATTAATGGATAAAACTCTAATTATAAAGTAAGTATATCTCCTTATGATCTTAGCCAATCTCATAAATAAATTCCTCAATATTAAGAAAAGCAACTTTGAACAAAAATGTTTTCCAAGATGGTACCTTAAATCATCACTAATTTATGGCTTTGGGATTGTTGGCCTTTTCATAGCCATGTTCTCTACCACTCTCCATCTGATAATTGATGGTTAGATTTTTCTTCCATATCCATATTTTCCAACATGGAACCCTAGTAAGTGTTATTTTCGGTAATCTTCATACTTTCGACTCTTTATTTTAAATAGAGGCCTCGTTAATTCATTTTTCGATGTGGGATTTCAACTAAGATATTTTGAAACATCAAAAATGTGTTATCCCAATACCCTATATTTTGTTGAACCGATGGTACTTCAAATCATCATAGATTGATGAGTTTAAAAACCTCAATTATACACTTGTTTTTGATTGATGACCTCAATCACTACCTATAAATATTTACGTTTTTCCTCCGATTATATGTCTCTAATTGCCACCAATGTTCTCCTAATCAAGATCATAATTTGGTGGTGACCCTTTCATTTCTCTTTTCCTCATATTAAGACTAAATTTTAGTAACCCAATTTCAGATGTGGGTTTTCCCACATATATATTATCTATTTTCAACCATTTATTTTCGAAGAACAATTTCAAATTGCGAGGACGCGATTTATTGAAGGAGGGGAGAATGTAACACCCCAAGATTTCATAGTGTGTTTGTTCTTCAAAATAATTCAATAACTTTCACTACATGCAACACAAAGTTCAAGCACACCTTGACTTACCAAACAAGCCGTTCAAAAGAGGTTATGAATAGTATTAGATAAATTTTAATGTTTATATAATCCTTATAATTTTAGAATCCATATTATGAGTTTCTTAGATATAATGCAAGAACAAATTCATTTTCAGTATTGCACTTTTATCAACTTTAATAGTGAACCCTTTTTAAATACTATATTTTAAACTTTTTGACTAAATGGGGACATCAAAAATTTAAAATGAAACATCCCAAGCTTCCACGGTACACTTTCCTTTGAATAAAACAGTAGCGTGTGTTGTACGCAACGTCGAGTTTTAACACACACCACAACCGATCAAACTAGCCGTTATGAATAGTAATATCTACTTTTTGAAATTATATATATTTTATATTTGAAAATGGACTTCATTTTTGGATTCGGAATATCGAATTTAGCCTAAGGTGAAATTTTGGTACATTTCGGATAACTTTCATATTTTGATGAATAGTGAAAATTACTAAATTTTAATTAAAAACAACTTTTTTAATCAAAAAAATTAATAGTGATAAATTATGAATTTGAGTGGTTTCAAAGTATATTTAGAATATATTTTTACAATTTAATATAATGTTGGTCATTAGACATAATTTTACAATTAAACCGAACATAAACAAGTGTCAATCTTTGGATAGTTATTATCTCTTAAAAACACGCTTTTTGTTTTGACAGCGGGAATTAATTTTAAATTAATTTCTGCCACTTCTGTGTTTTGAATTTAGAAAAATGGATTCCATATTTGGAATCAGGATGTTCAAATTGTGTAAATAGGTAACTTTTATTTTTAGACATTTTGAATAATAATTGTGGTAAATATTTTATTTACCATGGTTAAGGGTAAATCCGGTAAATAAGGGGTAAAAAATAATATTATAATAATACAAAATTAACCTAAAACGTGTCCTAACCTTATTGGTGGACACATACCCGACCATGAGCATCCTTGGGTCAATTTGGGGACCCATTGGAGCCACTTGTATGTGGTAGGGACACTTTATATTAATAAAGTTAAAATAAAAATAAAAATGGCATAAGCTTACATCTTTTAGAAGAAAAATTTTTACATAGGGTTATACATGTTGGATTTTCGATTATAAATATTCATTAGAAAGCTAAAAAGATTTCCTACATAATGAGATTTTATTTATAATTTTTAGATATCAAGGAATTGAAATTATTAATGACACAATAATGATGCAATGTTTACCTCATTAATAAATCATTTAAATAAATAAGATTATAATGATTAAAATATTATCTAAAACCTGTCCAATTCTTATTGGTTGATGTTATTTAGAATATGAGTCATCTTATCTTCGACCTCAATGATTTTTGGACCATTATAAACCGAATATAATTATATTATAAAGTAATAATTTCACTCTTTCCTAAAGAGCCCCTCTTCTCCCTTATAAAAGGAGACCACTTCTACTCATTCCTCACACCTCTCAAGCCACTTGGCTCGTCCAAACTATGCCCAACTAAGCTCCCCAAATCCCTCTCCTCCTCCTTGAAGCTTCCCCTTAGGCAGAAAGTGTAGAGACCTGAAGCCTGACGTACATGGACATTACATTACATTTGCGGAATACTTAGTACATAACAAAAAACACACACACAAGGATCGTAATAGTTTAGTGTCTTTGGAAACTCGGAATATAATCCTCTAATCGTGGTGAAAGATCTTCAATATCTCCCATAAAGATCTTCCCTTTTTTTTACCTAAAACCTTTCTTTATATCCTGGGGAAAAGAAAACATAAAAGGGTGAGCTCAAATGCTCAGTAAGGGTATACAAAAGAAAAATCAATCACATAATATTCATAAGAATATAACTTTTGGAAATCTTAACCTGCAAAAGAGGGCATAATTTCATAACATGCGATAAATCATAGTAGTGAAATGAAATCCCAATAATCATAACTTAAAACATGAATCTTTGTGGCATACACACATAATCATAGAGAATCATTTCTTGTTAGTCAAGACTCATTGCCAAGACTATCTTAGTAGACGAAGTCCCTTTCTGAATCGAGTTACCCTCGTTTCAGTCCTGTTTCACTGAACCGGTATAACCTACCATTTCAGCCATGTCTATCTCATGAGATATAAAATCTTTACCCAATGCATTGGAGGGAGATATAGGTCCCAGCCATCTCATAATGATACCGTTCTTATTTGTGCCACAAAATCATAAATCATACATCATTGCATAACCCATGTAATAAAAATGGAATTCTTAAACAACATTACATCATAAAACCATTCATATAAGATAAAGGAATTCATAAAAATATTTCCATCACTACATAATCAAATCCATGTAATAATAGGGATAAAAACAGAACCCTTTTATTATCTTAGATGGAAAATAATTTTGATGAAATACTTGAAATCCATTCTTGAGTAAAATATCCTTTCTACTTCAAAAACATTTTCCTTTCTTAACATGTCTTACAATTTAAAACTAAAATAAGTTGATTAAAAATAAACTTAAAAACTTGTAAAGGAAGCTTCTTGGAAATAATGTTTTAAAAAAACCCATTCATGCCGTATAAGTTAAAAAAAACATTCTTCTTGTACTTTTGTCGGAAAAGTCAAAAAGTACCTCGTACGAAAAACGAAAAAAGATTCCTTTCATATATTTTACTAAAAACTCACCGAAGGGTAAAATTGGATTTAAACAATTTTAGGAGGATGGAAATAATATTACATATCGAGGAAACATGGATGTGGATGATAAAATACACCCCAGTAAATACTTACGAATAAACAAACTCGGATAAAAATGAGATTGTGATATTTCCCTTACCTTAGGTCCAATTTTCTTTGTACGTGTCCGAAGCTCCTGTATAATGGTTTAAATAATGTTATTGACTTATTCCAGAATCATATTCATTGTTATTATATCATATATGATCCACTTATGACTTTATATTACCCGTTGTTTTGTAAATTCATGTTAAAGTAGCGTTTTGGGTAAAACCGTCTCATTTGTCGTTCGTGTTTTTAACTTGTAATTATTCATATGATTACTTAGATCATGATTACATAAAACATGATTTATATATATATATTCAGAATATACATATATAATAAATCAGTAAATGGAAAGAAATACACCGTTCATGGAGACGGTAGTCCGTACGTACGCATGAACGCTGTTTTCGTTTCCTTATTGAATTGAACGGAATTAAGTAGATGACATACATATAAATAATTCCAGTATCATTATTATGTCATATATTTCATTAGTACTTATTATATATACTTTATAATCATTCATTAATGGTTAATCATTGAGAATGAATCTCATCGCGTCGTGGAGACGGTAGTCCGTACGTACGCACGAGCGATGATATCATTCTCATGGTCGTGGAATTGTGTTGAAGTGTATGTATACTATTTCAGTATCAATATCACTTTATAATAATCATATATAGTTACTCATTAAACCATTATACCCATCCAATTAAGGTGGTGGCGGAAAATAGATTACACCACGGCGTGGAGACGGTATTCCGTACGTACGCACGCGCGGTGATTTCCTTTTTCCGTAGGATGGATAGAAGGTTAATTAGAGTTGTTTCATATTTATAATAACATTTCAGTATATAAGAAATACTTATGTTATTACATTATCATGAAACAACTAATGAAGAAGAAGTTTAAGAAGAAAGAAAATTGAAAAGATCGGTAATGGATATTACCTCTTCTTTGGAACGCTTCTTTGAATCCTTCACTTAGGGAACTAAGATTGGCCTTTGAAGAAGACCAGGACCTCTAGGATTATTCTAGGGAAGTGGAGAAGGGATTTTTTCAGGGGTTGGCCGAGCTTGAGTGCTGAATTTGGTGTGAGGAGGAGGGGGAGGAGGTGCCCTTTTATAAGGGAGGAGAGGGGCACCTTAGGAATTCTTAAAAATATTAATTTATAATAAATCTAACCCCACTTAAAAACCTCAAAAAATGACTCATATTCGAAGATTAGATGAGATAGGGTTGTAATATCATCAACCAATCAAATTTAGACATGTTTGGATCTTATTTTAAACCTTATCATTTTGATTTATCCTTATTTAATCTATTTAAGTTTATTTGTGGTAATAACATTCTAAATTATAACAAATAATTACTTATTTGTTGTGAATTTTACATAATTGTTTACTTTATAACATTATAGACCATATAAATATAAATTTATAATTTTTAAATATTTTTGTGATTTTTAATCAATTTTATAATATGTTATTTTTGTAAAATAACAATAGTGTCAATTTTGACACTATTCATTTATTTGAATTTAAATAAAATATATACAGAAGATATTTTCGAACTAAAAGATTTTATATATTAATAAAAGGTCATATGTATCTATAAAATTAGTGTATAACATTAAATAGTTCATATAATATTTATTTTATTATTTTTAAAACCATTTATTTGGTTTATCTCTTAATAAAATAATTACTACATCATTTTTATATAATTATTTAATATAGTTATTTGTTGTATAAAAATTTAAAATAAAATCCTATGATGAAGATAAATACATTACCGTTCACAATAATACTTTTACTCGAATTTATCATCTTAAAATCACAATATTTAAATTGTTATATTTATTAAATTATGAAGGTGACAACTTTGGCATCATTTAAAATAAAATAATATAAGTGTCATAATCTCTTTTATAAGGCTCCAAATGGTCAAATATTCGACCATTGGATGCTTATGGTTTACATTTACATGTACAATAAGTTTTGGTTAGGTATTTGTGAATTGTATGGTCACTATGAGTTTAATAAAAACAATATTCTTGATTTTTCACTAGATGAACAATTTCTGCATCACTATTGTGTCATAATTAATGATAACTATTTAATCCCTAAAAATTATAAATAAATTTATATGATGTAGATAATTTCATTAGCTTTCTGGAGACTATTCATGTTCGATGTTTCATGAAGTTTATCACTAAATTAAAATTAATATACTTATAAGATTTAAGAGAGTGACATGTTGTCACTTTCTTTGGTTTTAATAATAATTAAGTTATTTTCATGGACAAATGTCCATTAAATGATTCTAATCCAACCCTTAGGTGATATGGGTCGACTTTTAGTCATCCAATAAGATTTTGACATTTGTTAGGGTAATTTTAAAATATTATATTTACCCTTAATTACCCGATTTACCTTTAACTATGGTAAATAAAATTTACCATAGTTACTATTCATAATTCCCAAAAATAAAAAGTAGCTTATTAACATAATTTGGACCCACTGATTCCAAATATGGAATCCATTTTTTAAAATTCAAAACACAGAAGTTGCAGAAATTAAACTAAAATTAATCCAGTTGTCGAATAAAAATGGGTTTTTGTTTAAAACATTGCAAAAGATTGAATTGATTTAACCTACGAATTCAAGGTAAAATCAATGCTAATGACATACATTATATTTAATGGTAAAAATATATTCTATTTATTCTTTAAAAACATTCAATATTATAATTTAACCACATAAGATATTACGATGAAAAAAGTTGTTTTTAATTAAAATATAGCGTGTTTTTACTATTCATTAAAATATGAAAGTTATCGGAAAAATATCAAAACTTTATCTAATGTAAATTTTTATATCCTGATTCAAAAGAAGAATATTATTTTGTCAAATTGAACATATAAACATGTCAAAAACTATATTTAATGTGGGTGCGCCATCAAAAGGCGGTAAAACTGCATTTTTTGAAAAATAGTTATTTTACCCGAAAAATTTATTTTGTTCTTATACCATGTTCTAGAAATGTGTAAGATGAATAATAATGTTATAAAATTCAAATTTTAGTTAATACTATTCATAACGGCTAGTTCATGACAATATTATAATAATATAACATTGTTTATTAAAACCCGGTATTGCGTACAACACACGCTATCGAGGAAGGTCGCGATTGCGTGTAATGCAAGCCAAGTAAGGGTTGCGTGTTGTGAAAGAATTCTTCGCTGTTTCATATAACAGAATCCAAACATATTTCATTTATACATTTAATATATATATATATATATACTCAATGTTGCGTAGAATAACTATTATCAAAATTGTGTGTAACACGGTCCAAGAATAGTGTTGCGTATACTGCAAGCTAATACGGTGTTGCGTATAGCGCAAGGTAATCTTGGTGTAGAATACAACATAAGACATTAATGAAATTAAAATAATATTTTTCATAAAATCTCGGGGTGTTACATTCTACCCCCCTTAAAATGAATTTCGCCCTCGAAATTCATCGGGGATTATAAATGGTTTACTATTTGAAAGTTTCTTTGATAGAAACCCACATCGTAAAAAGGAATACCAAAACTTATCTTTAAAAAATAAAGTATAAAACGTAATGGTTACCCAAGTTAACTAATCACTGGGTATCCACATAGGTGAAAATATGGA
This sequence comes from Viscum album, assembly GCA_963277665.1. NCBI lineage: Eukaryota > Viridiplantae > Streptophyta > Magnoliopsida > Santalales > Viscaceae > Viscum > Viscum album. The sequence goes on from OY728132.1 coordinate 415,886,109, forward strand.
TATGGAAGAGAAATCTAACCATCATGTTCTGATGGAGAGTGATAGATAACATGGCTATGGAAAAGCCAGCAATCAAAAAGCCATAAATTTGTGACGATCTAGGGTACCATTTGATTCATCGGATATAAGGGCACTAGGACAACATTTTTGGTTTTCAATATCATTTCCCTAAAGTTGATGAAATTGGAAATAGAAGAAATACTTTCGTGATTTTGGTATAGTCTCACTATTTGTCTTTCTTTGGACAATTTCTACTTCATCTCTTAAATAAATGAAGTTGAATTTGTTATTCGTGAAGTGTTAGCAGATCATGTGATAGAATAACGGGTCATTCCATCTGTCTCAAACAAAAGGTTAGCAAAAATTTATATACATAAGTCGATCTATAGTGAGATTAATCATATATGGTTCCTAAAATGGACTTATACTTCATATATCATACTGCTTAATATAAAAAAAACTAGTTTATACTAAACAGGGACTTCCTGTAGGCCAGTGGTAGGTGATAAAGGCCAGTCGCACTTCGGTTGTGGGTTCGATTCCCACAGCCTTGTCCAACGCGATGGGCTGTCGCCAGTCCTGCAGGTTGTCCTTTTTCTAAAGCTATATTACTATAACATCCCATCAATAATATCGAAAAACTTTTTATCCTAACTTATGTCCAACATAATCCATTATAAGCTTATCTAAAATACTTCGGTCCAAGCTCATAGTATAAAGAAAATGATTACTTGAAATGTCGCCAACCAAGCATGTGAATACCATCATTTATCCCCCATATATCTTGTTGGTCACATTCCAATCATGTGAATACTTTAATGATGTATTTTCTTGAAAAATATGAATACCCATTAAACCTTAGTGAAAACATGAATGCTGTCAAAAGTTAACTCTTTCCACATACCAAAATCCAAAAATTCTATATACTCAAACCATGATATAACCTTCTCCTTATATCAGTCATGAGCTCATGAATACTATCAGACATTTTATTTTCTCCTTATCCCTTCATTATGCGCATATCATCTACATTCCAAAAATATCTGAATAACCTTTCATGGATACTGGTAACATTAATCAGACAACAATGTAACAATCCTTACATGTCTCTTTATTCCATAGTGCCATGAGATTACTTATACAACATTACATATGATAAACATGTAATCATTCCACTACATTCTTAAACCATTGACCGAGCTTCAACAATTCTTTCATCTCACATATCATTTGAAGTCTCTTCATCATCATCAACATAAATACTACCCATACGACCATACTGATTATCTTCATGAGACTTTCCCTTAGGGCATTGGTTTTCATAATGCTCGTACATTCCACATTTAAAACATTTAACCATTGTTGATGTCGTAGCAATACCATTATCCTCATCCATGGTGTTAACTGAACCTTTTCCTTTGCACTTACTTGCTTTGTGTCCTTCTTTTCCACACCCAAAGCATCTTCCAGTTCCTTTGAAACATTCTCCTTGATGCCTCTTCCCACATGATTTACATAGGGGGAATTGAACTTTCTTTCCTCTATGATCATCATGAAACTCCATCTTTCTCTTATTAGCCGAGTCAGGAAACTTACCAAATTTTACTTTATTGATAATATTATGTGATTGCTGATTCGACATAATAATTATGTTTGGACTTCCAAATCCCATTTCATTTGATTTCTTATGAATAATATCATTCCATTGTCCATCATATCCTCCATTATCATGAATCATCTTGTTTCCAGCCATTTTCTAAAACCCAAAAAGAATAGTGTGAGATGCAAAAATCATGCTAGGGAAACAACATAATAAAGGGGGAGTACCTTCAATATCTAACATCTTAGGTTTGATTCTATGATCGTTAGCGTAGTTCTAGTACTATAACCTATACGTATACTTAACCTTAGAGACATCCCTAGACATACCTTAGAAATTTCTCTAGGGATCTCACTAACGTTTTCGCATCCTAGTTTCCAAAGGTTGACTAAACCTTTCCTCTGATACCAACTGTAGAGACCTGAAGCCTGACGTACATGGACATTACATTACATTTGCGGAATACTTAGTACATAACAAAAAACACACACACAAGGATCGTAATAGTTTAGCGTCTGTGGAAACTCGGAATATAATCCTCTAATCGTGGTGAAAGATCTTCAATATCTCCCATAAAGATCTTCCCTTTTTTTTTTACCTAAAACCTTTCTTTATATCCTGGGGAAAAGAAAACATAAAATGGTGAGCTCAATTACTCAGTAAGGGTATACAAAAGAAAAATCAATCACATAATATTCATAAGAACATAACTTTTGGAAATCTTAACCTGCAAAAGAGAGCATAATTTCATAACATGGGATAAATCATAGTAGTGAAATGAAATCCCAATAATCATAACTTAAAACATTAAACTTTGTGGCATACACACATAATCATAGAGAATCATTTCTTGTTAGTCAAGACTCATTGCCAAGACTATCTTAGTGGACGAAGTCCCTTTCTGAATCGGGTAACCCTCGTTTTAGTCCTGTTTCACTGAACCGGTATAACCTACCATTTCAGCCATGTATATCTCATGAGATATAAAATCTTTACCCAATGAATTGGAGGGAGATATAGGTCCCAACCATCTCATAATGATACCGTTCTTATGTGTGCCATAAAATCATAAATCATACATCATTGCATAACCCATGTAATAAAAATGGAATTCTTAAACAACATGACATCATAAAACCATTCATATAAGATAAAGGAATTCATAAAAATATTTCCATCACAACATAATCAAATCCATGTAATAATAGGGATAAAAACAGAACCCTTTTATTATCTTAGATTGAAAATAATTTTGATAAAATACTTGAAATCCATTCTTGAGTAAAATATCCTTTCTACTTCAAAAACATTTTCCTTTCTTAACATGTCTTACAATTTAAAACTAAAAGAAGTTGATTAAAAATAAACTTGAAAACTTGTAAAGGAAGCTTCTTGGAAATAATGTTTTAAAAAAAACCCATTCATGCCGTATAAGTTAAAAAAACATTCTTCTTGTACTTTTGTCGGAAAAGTCAAAAAGTACCTCGTACGAAAAACGAAAAAAGATTACTTTCATATATTTTACTAAAAACTCACCGAAGGGTAAAATTGGATTTAAACAATTTTAGGAGGATGGAAATAATATTACATATCGAGGAAACATGGATGTGGATGATAAAATACACCCCAGTAAATACTTACGAATAAACAATCTCGGATAAAAATGAGATTGTGATATTTCCCTTACCTTTGGTCCAATTTTCTTTGTACGTGTCCGAATCTCCTGTATAATGGTTTAAATAATGTTCTATGACTAATTCCAGAATCATATTCATTGTTATTATATCATATATCATCCACTTATGACTTTATATTACCCATTGTTTTGTAAATTCATGTTAAAGTAGCGTTTTGGGTAAAATCGTCTCATTTGTCGTTTGTGTTTTTAACTTGTAATTATTCATATGATTACTTAGATCATGATTACATAAAACATGATTTATATATATATTCAGAATATATATATATAATAAATCAGTAAATGGAAAGAAATACACCGTTCATGGAGACAGTAGTCCGTACGTACGCACGAGCGATGATATCATTCTCATGGTCGTGGAATTGTGTTGAAGTGTATGTATACTATTTCAGTATCAATATCACTTTATAATAATCATATATAGTTACTCATTAAACCATTATACCCATCCAATTAAGGTGGTGGCGGAAAATAGATTACACCACGGCGTGGAGACGGTATTCCGTACGTACGCACGCGCGGTGATTTCCTTTTTCCGTAGGATGGATAGAAGGTTAATTAGAGTTGTTTCATATTTATAATAACATATCAGTATATAAGAAATACTTATGTTATTACTTTATCATGAAACAACTAAAGAAGACGAAGTTTAAGAAGAAAGAAAATTGAAAAGATCGGTAATGGATATTACCTCTTCTTTGGAACGCTTCTTTGAATCCTTCACATAGGGAACTAAGATTGGTCTTTGAAGAAGACCAGGACCTCTAGGATTATTCTAGGGAAGTGGAGAAGGGATTTTGGCAGGGGTTGGCCGAGCTTGAGTGCTCAATTTGGTGTGAGGAGGAGGGGGAGGAGGTGCCCTTTTATAAGGGAGGAGAGGGGCACCTTAGGAATTCTTAAAAATATTAATTTATAATAAATCTAACCCCACTTAAAAACCTCCAAAAATGACTCATATTCGAAGATTAGATGAGATAGGGTTGTAATATCATCAACCAATCAAATTTAGACATGTTTGGATCTTATTTTAAACCTTATCATTTTGATTTATCATTATTTAATCTATTTAAGTTTATTTGTGGTAATAACATTCTAAATTATAACAAATAATTACTTATTTGTTGTGAATTTTCCATAATTGTTTACTTTATAACATTATAGACCATATAAATATAAATTTATAATTTTTAAATATTTTGGTGATTTTTAAACAATTTTATAATATGTTATTTTTGTAAAATAACAATAGTGTCAATTTTGACACTATTCATTTATTTGAATTTAAATAAAATATATACAGAAGATATGTTAGAACTAAAAGCTTTAATATATTAATAAAAGGTCATATGTATCTATAAAATTAGTGTATCACATTAAATAGTTCATATAATATTTATTTTATTATTTTTAAAACCATTTATTTGGTTTATCTCTTAATAAAATAATTACTACATCATTTTTGTATAATTATTTAATATACTTATTTGTTGTATAAAAATTTAAAATAAAATCCTATGATGAAGATAAATACATTACCTTTCACAATAATACTTTTACTCGAATTTATCATCTTAAAATCACAATATTTAAATTGTTATATTTATTAAATTATGAAGGTGACAACTTTGGCATCATTTAAAATAAAATAATATAAGTGTCATAATCTCTTTTAAAAGGCTCCAAATGGTCAAATATTAGACCATTGGATGATTATGGTTTACATTTACATGTACAATAAGTTTTGGTTAGGTATTTGTGAATTTTATGGTCACTATGAGTTTAATAAAAACAATATTCTTGATTTTTCACTAGATAAACAATTTCTGCATCACTATTGTGTCATAATTAATGATAATTATTTAATCCCTAAAAATTATAAATAAATTTATATGATGTAGATAATTTCATTAGCTTTCTGGAGACTATTCATGTTCGATGTTTCATGAAGTTTATCACTAAATTAAAATTAATATACTTATAAGATTTAAGAGAGTGACATGTTGTCACTTTCTTTGGTTTTAATAATAATTAAGTTATTTTCATGGACAAATGTCCATTAAATGATTCTAATACGACCCTTAGGTGATATGGGTCGACTTTTAGTCATCCAATAGGATTTTGACATTTGTTAGGGTAATTTTAAAATATTATATTTACCCTTAATTACCCGATTTACCTTTAACTATGGTAAATAAAATTTACCGTAGTTACTATTCATAATTCCCAAAAATAAAAAGTAGCTTATTAACATAATTTGGACCCACTGATTCCAAATATGGAATCCATTTTTTAAAATTCAAAACACAGAAGTTGCAGAAATTAAACTAAAATTAATCCCGTTGTCGAATAAAAATGGGTTTTTGTTTAAAACATTGCAAAAGATTGAAGTGATTTAACCTACGAATTCAAGGTAAAATCAATGCTAATGACATACATTATATTTAATGGTAAAAATATATTCTATTTATACTTTAAAAACATTCAATATTATAATTTAACCACATAAGATATTACGATGAAAAAAGTTGTTTTTAATTAAAATATAGCGTGTTTTTACTATTCATTAAAATATGAAAGTTATCGGAAAAATATCAAAACTTTATCTAATGTAAATTTTTATATCCTGATTCAAAAGAAGAATATTATTTTGTCAAATTGAACATATAAACATGTCAAAAACTATATTCAATGTGGGTGCGCCATCAAAAGGCGGTAAAACTGCATTTTTTTAAAAATACTTATTTTACCCGAAAAATTTATTTTGTTCTTATACCATGTTCTAGAAATGTGTAAGATGAATAATAATGTTATAAAATTCAAATTTTAGTTAATACTATTCATAACGGCTATTTCATGACAATATTATAATAATATAACATTGTTTATTAAAACCCGGTATTGCGTACAACACACGCTATCGAGGAAGGTCGCGATTGCGTGTAATGCAAGCCAAGTAAGGGTTGCGTGTTGTGAAAGAATTTTTCGTTGTTTCATATAACAGAATCCAAACATATTTCATTTATACATTTAATATATATATATATACTCAATGTTGCGTAGAATAACTATTATCAAAATTGTGTGTAACACGGTCCAAGAATAGTGTTGCGTATACTGCAAGCTAATACGGTGTTGCGTATAGCGCAAGGTAATCTTGGTGTAGAATACAACATAAGACATTAATGAAATTAAAATAATATTTTTCATAAAATCTCGGGGTGTTACAGAAAGCATTTCAAGAAGTCCTTTGGTTCCAACCAAAGTGAGTTACCTAGATTAAAGGTAACGATTTCTCTTAAATTATTTTCATTTATTTTTCTTCTCCAACCCCCAAACTCTTTTTATTTACTTTCTTTTGTAACAACACCAGTATCCACAATATACTAGGATGTTGTTATAAGAAGGATTCAAACTACACATACACACAACTCCATCTAATGGATGATGAACATAATGTTTCTGTGGATGGCAAACTAACGCCTCACGAAACGATGATTGTTCAAATACATCTTACCGCCTCTCATGGTGGCCATTATGATGGAACTGTAATTAAATATGATATTAATGATATATATTTTATATATAAGCTTCTGTAATTCCATTTTATTTCAAACCATTATTCATTTCATGTTGTATATACATACGATAATTTCATTTGAGGAAGTGCGGACTACCGCCCCCTTAAAATGATATGACTCGTTCATACTACACATGGAACGTATAAAGGATGGTGTTAATGAACTTAAGTAACATGTATAAAATATTATATTATACTGGAATAGTAATATACCTATGTATCATTTGTATTTGATTCTTTTAAAATAAAAATTAAATGGAAGTAGTGTTCGTGCGTACGTACGGACTACCGTCTCCACGAACGCGATGAGATTCATTCTCCATCGTATCCATTCAAGTATAATTATCATTTTATGATTTAAAAATGATGTTTAAGGACTAGATATCATTATGGATATGAATAAGATACAACAACCATGGCTTATGTAACAAAACATATAAAAGAAAATGAGTAAGTTTACTCCCAAAACGACGATAATTCTAAGATATTATTAACAAATCAACGTTAAAAGATCATATATGATATCATATTATTATATATGATTCATGTATAATTTAATAACAACTATTTCACCATTATACAGGAGGTTAACCTACCCCAACCAAGGAAAAGTACAAGGTAAGGGTTTACTTTACAACCTCTTCATTATCCAAGGTTGTTTATACGTAATAATCTACTGGGATCTCTTTATCATCCACATCCATGTTTCTTCGAAATGTATTTCAATACATTTTTAATATTTACAAGAATATGGGTTAAAGTCATTTATACCCTTGTTTGACTTTTTATAAGAGGTTTATAAAGGAATCTTTCCGTCGTTTTCAAAACAAGGTCCTTTTTAACCTTTTCGACAGAATTGAGGAAAGAATGTTTTTTTAACTTATACGGCGGGTGCGGTTATTTTCCGCCGTTATAAAATCGTCGAAGCTTTCCATAAAAGCTTATAAGAATATTTTCAAAGAAAATGTTTTATTTTATATGGACCTTAAATGATTTCAAAATAAAAGGAGATACTTCTTTAAAAAGTATTTTGATTTCATCTATGTCAACATCCTTTGATGGATTTTAAGATTATTTGAAGTTGATTTATTATGATACAAAACTTCTATATTGTATTGAAGGTTTTGTGATATGTTTGACTGTGGATGTGCTATTTTTATACCATTCATAGTTTATGGTGAATTTATTGACATTTCGTATGCTAGTTTTAATACGAATGTTTATGTTATGTTTAAACCTTTTCATATTGGAATGCATTGGACTTAATAAGTGAAGGGTGGAGCCCGCTATAGCTCCTCGATGCATCAGTAGGTCTCATGAGACAAACTAGTGTCTTAGCACAAGGCCTTGAAAAAATATTATTTGTAGTCTTGGCACGAGGCCTTGACTATGTGGTTATGATAGTCTGGCATTATGCACTCCAACATTATGAAAGTGGTTATTGATTTTGCATGTGATTATTCGATTAGTAGAATATCCATGTGAACAAGTAAATGGCATTATTTCATTTTACTTTTGCCATATTATGTTCAAGTTCAAGTTTAAAAGGCTTTTGTTTTAGTAATTCATTGCCTTAAATGATTATGCTTATTTTTGAATGTTTCGCTATATTGTTATCCTTACTGGGCATTTGAGCTCACCCCTTTTCTATGTTTTATTTTTCCCAGGATGTGAAGATGTAAGTTATGAATGACCTGCAGGGATATTATGAGGGGATTATAGTGTGGACTATGGAAACATTATGTTGTTGTAGTAGTTTTTCATTTTATGATGTAATGTAAAACTTATGAATATATCTAGTGTTTCTAAGGCTACTAAACCAATCGGTCTTTCGAGATTTGATCTTTCTTGTGATCATGCCAATGTTATGTAATAATGCACCGACTCTGGGTAACTAGGGTCGGGGCGTTACAATATTTCATGTATTAACAGGATTTCCAACAACATCACAAAAAATTGAATCCCAGATACTCTCTTAATAAAAAATAATAAATGATTTATACTGTAAAATCTAATAAAAAATACCTTCATATCTTCTCTATCTATTTCCTGGAGATTATGTTCCACCCATAAGACTATCCTATGGTGACATAAGGTGTAACCCAAATTATGACTTCTAAAGAAGAGGTATAAATATTAGCCAAGTTAAATAATTTTATTTGTTATACTTCTACAAAAAATAAATCCCTAACATGTTGTTATAATGGAATTAGAATCTCTATATACTGATATGTTTTTAAGATAAGTAAAAAACCCTTATTCATCACTTTTTCAATCAAATGGGAAATGAGAAAATCACTCGTTTGTATGTGCGCCGTAAAAACTCCACAATGTTTTGTGTTTTTTCATCACCACCTCATAATGATGGTTATTACAATGAATTTAATGAATATATAAAATATTCATGAAATAATTATTATACTTTAATGTTAGTATATTATTATTCTTTCATACCCATCCACCCGTGAAAAAACTAAATCACCGCACATGGGTATGTGTGGATTTCCACCTCCACGAAGAGATTTGATTCATTATTAATATTTAAATTTTATGTATGATTATTAAATTATATTTACTATATCAAAATTATAATAATTTATTTTTTAATATTATAGGGATCAAAGATTCATATTTCCATTGACCATGGTTTTTTGACAATGAACCAAACGCCATCAAAACATCTGATGTAAACTCAAATGATTTAGTAACTAAATAGGTCACTATAATAAATGAAATAAAATTAATAATTATAATAAAATAAATTTGTAAACGGTTATCTAGAATGTTTAAAAATAATATAATTCTATGATGTAGGATTTAAATATCATAAAAAATATTCTGCACTTGTGGTTTGAGACTTTCCATTACAACCTTGTTTAAATTTTATATTCAAAATTATTCTTCTCCATGTCAATATTCAACAAAAATATATATAATATTTCTATTTATGTTTCAGACTTTTATAATTTTCATTTTAAACTAAATTTTACCTCCATTAAAAATGATTAAATTCTATAATTTGGAAGGATTCCGATATGATTCACCTCTAACTTTTTTCAATGTTCGAAAAGAATATTCTCTTTTTACATATATGATAGGGAATGATTTTACCACTATAATAACCAATTTTTTAAATTACTATTACTATATATTATTCCATATTTTATCAATGAAAAAACATTTATCCATATTCCTGACTTTTTAAACAAAAATACCCATAGTATTGCAATATTTATCGTGGATTTTCAAAGAAAATATCAAATTTTGATTTAAGGTATTTCAATATATGTTAATAATTTTTTTTATTTTTATGATTTAAAAAGGAATATAATATAATGATATTGTCCATCAAAATTTCAATATATGACCTATTATGATGTTTTTCTATTTATATACATATGAGAATATTAACATATTATATGCTATTTTCCAATGATAAATTTTAAATTGATTATGAATTGAATTGTTATTCATTTGATTAATTTGATTAAGGAATTATAATTAATTAATAAAGAGTGGGACCAGTTATATACCCTTGGTATATCATTACGTTAAATGAGGAATGCTATCATTGGTATTTGGTCAATTCAACTGAATTATTTAAAATGTATTGCATGACTTACTGACAATATGTTTTTGAAATATTGTACGATGTCTTTGACGATATGATTAATATGTACAAAATTTTACATTTTATAATTATCATGTAATTTATTGGAATATATTTACATATTTATATTTTTATCCTCAGAATATTTTATTTTCTAGTTTTTTAGGGTTTATATCAATTTTTTTTGATTTTTTAAGATAAGAAAATGAATATTGATTTAAAATACTGATTATGATCTCATATATTGAAAAATATTTTTTTCCGGGAGAAGATATTATGAATTTCAATAGACCCTCATGAATTGTGATTTTTATCTTATACTTTATTATGTTTTTGTTTATCAAAAAATGAAAAATATGACTATTTTAAGATTAAAAACATGATTATTTTGAATATTAGGTTTTTTATTATTAAGCCAAAACATTCTCAGAGGTTTTCATGAATCTCAAATGGATTAATGGGTTTCCATTACTTTTATATACCATACCGAGCATTTTTTATCATAAATTATCAAAAAACATTAAAGGGCATAAGGATGAGTACAAAAAATACCAAGAAAAATATTTATGTGATGTTGATCCAACAAAAATTAAATGAATGTTTTTTGAATAAATCATGAGTTCAAATTTAATAATATTGTTTTTTAATAAAATGATCATTTTTTGGAAGAATCCAATTTTTTATTAGGGTTTTTTAAGTAAGTGTTTTTTATTTCCATAAAACTCTTATCCAAAATGATACTAAAAACGTATGACAGTGAAATACATATTATAAAGGATGTAATTATTAATTTTTTATGTTAATTGAAGCTAAATTTAGTATCATATGAATGGTTTAGATAAAATAAGATGTCATGATAACTTAGCTAATTATAATTTATTAAATTTAAATTCCATCATGGGTTAATATGCTATAGATTAATTTTATGTTTAAAGTAATGATACCCATTTTGAGGTAATATGTGATGGGGGTTTCTGAAAACTATGTATAGTTGGAAAGATGTTTTTGGGAATCTAACATATATGTTTATATGTGTTTTAGTAAAAAATTTATCTAAGGAATAATGTTTTCATATTCTATGGACATAATATTATTGAAATTAATAATCATTAGGTTTATTATAATATTTTTTGTGAACATATTTATGTTTAATTATATAAAGGGGATATTACATTTTGGGAGAAAATGTTTCCTCAAATAAAAGACTCTGAAAATGAAAAGTGGTTTTGTGACTAAATGATTAATTCTATTTCCGAGGATGTTTACAAAATTAGGATGATTTTATGATTAAGGTATACAGATAATTTTTTATCTAAGATTGGATTTTATTTGCAGTTTAACAATTGAGTTATCTTTTAGAAGAATATAAGATTTTATTATACCTTTATGGATACTGATGTTATTTATGTAAATTATTAACATATTTTTCATATTATAGGATTAGGTAATTCAAATTATTGATATGTATATTTATGAGTGATAAAAGTTTTTAGAGATAAATATTAAATTTTTATTCGAAGAATATGTGATCAAACAATTCTGTTTTTTTGGTTTTCAACATGGTTAAGAATAATTTGTAGAGTTTTTATATTAGATACCTATGAAAATATTTAAGATCATTTCTAGATTTATTATTTAGTATTTTTTATTAATGTAGTGTTTATATATATATGAATCTTTATTCATATTTAATTTTAACATAACCTTTTATAATCTATTTAATTAATTAATAAGAATATTGGAAATAATTTTTCAGCAATCTACGGACATTTTGATCCAATAGAGGCTTAATATATTTCCCCATCTTTGAGAAATTAAACATGATAATGATGATGTGAATTGAAGGAATAAATAATTCATAGATTGAGATGAAATCAAGCAAGTAAAATTTGAAATATTGTCTATACCATTGTTACTAGAATTTATAAAACTAAATAAAATAATAGATAAATTTAACAAAATGAGATTTTATAACTGTTCCTTTGAAATAAATATATTGTGTTCGATTTGATTCATTATATAAAATCCCATGACTAAATGATCAATTACATATTATAAAACTTATTACTATCAATTGGATTACATGGTTTGAATATAATTATCTAAAATGTGGAATATATATATATATAAATTTTTTCCACCATTCCAATTTATTTATTATTTCATAAGAAATAATAATAATGCTTTTTTTTAAAAAAAATTCTAAAGATTAGATGATCTATCTTTTGAAGGATTTGTTTTTCTTTGCGTATTTTGTTTTTGTATAAATAAATATATTTATAAAATATATATTTTAATGAAATTTATTTTTAATTTATGAATAATAACTCATACATTAGTTTCCAAATTATAATGAATAAAATAATTTAATTCTAAGGTAAAAGTGAGTTATTTTTAAGAAAAATATTTTTATGTTTGAAAATTGTTTTTTTGAAAAAAAATTAGATAAATAATTATTGATTAATGATGTTAATGAAACATGTATATTATAAATTTAAACAAATAAATTTTTTTCCACATAATATTTTTTAGAGGGAATGAAATGAAAGTAAATTAATTGGTCAATATAATATGATTTGTTAAATAAAGATGGTTTTTGATGTGTTTTTAATTATTATATGAAATAAATATTCTACCTATTAGAGAAATTTAAATTTATAAAAAAATTTCTATGTTTTGAATTAGAATTTATAAATTTTCTAAAGATACCTCTTTCGTTTTTGTTCATAATTAATAATAAAAAATTGAATAGTTTTTACCAGGATTAGGGATAAAACTAGTATATAAATTGTTTAAACTCACTGATAAAAATAAAACATTATACTTAAACATGCATTTATATTATTATATGAATGGATTTATACCTCATAATATTTTAATATTGATTTATTGGATATTTTTTTCCACATTTAGAAAAAAATGACATTAAGTTATTTTTACCTCTTATGTAATTAAAGGTGGGTCCCTACCCTAAATTTTAAAATGGAACATATATGTATCACTTTTTCAAAAATATAGGGAACAATTTCTTAACTAATAGTTACACAATATTCATTCAATCTTCTTTACCATAATTATTGAGGTCATTATATTACCCTAATACAACTCTAAGAATTAATATCTTTTAAGTCAATAGATGTCTTTCAAAAAATATATTGTCACTTTTTCAGACCATTTCAATGCATATTTATTTTTATACATACTCTAAATATGTTATATCCATACTATAATAATTAATCCAATATAATAAATATATTAATATGTTATTATTAATATGGGACAACCATTTTCCATGTCATTTACATCAAATGGGAAATGAAAATACCGATTTTATCATATGTGTAGACTGTTGCCTCCACAAAGTATTATGATTATATATTCATCAATGCCACTCATGGATGGTTATAATGAGGTATTTCCTATATTTGGTGACTAAGAATGATGGATATGTATTAGAGAGGAAAGAAAAATGGTTTTTTACAAGGGTTTTATCATTTTTAGAGAAGATAAATAAATTCACTTTGAAAAAGGGGAACATCAGACTAGACATCATATTCATAAAATCAAACTCACAATTTGTAAGAAAGATCATGAGGTGTAGATAATTTTTTCTAGAAGAAAATTTACATTGTACTAAACTAAATCCCGTAATGAATGTAGTATGGTAATGGGATGTTTTTTGAGTCTCAATAGCTCAAATGAAGATATAATATTGTTTATATCTAATTAACAAAAATCATATGTAGTCTCAGATTCTAATGATGTTATCTATATGAAATAAATTAGATGTACTATCAATCACATTTTGGGAAATAATTTTTGGAATATTAAGAAAATAATGATATATCTAGAAGAAAAATAATTTATAATAATCTCAGTTAAATTAAGATGATGCTATGATGATCCTCAATGTATTAATATTCACTAAGGAATTAATGATACAAGATGATGTTTGTTGAAGTAGATAGTTTGTGAAACTAAATATTTCTAATCTCACTCCATTTGTATGGGATCATCAGACTGAAATTTATTTGAATTCTAGGAATGTTGATCTGAATGAGAAAATTTAAAATTATGGTTTTCCATCACACCAACATCCAAAATATTTAAATAGTTTTTTAAATACGTTCATCGGTATCAAATTTAGAAAATAATAAATTTTTTTATGTTAAATATGCTTACACTGATCCATCATATTCTTTATTCTATCAAAATCATCAGAGGTAAAAAAAATTATTAGGAATTACCGAGAATAGTTAAATGTAAAGAAAGGAAGTGATGTTTATAAGAAATATGCTAAAACAAATTATTGATCAATATAAAATATAGCCCATCATTTCAATCATGATGAATTGGTGGTTGTTTTTTGAGTTGTATAAGAGAAATAAAAATTCCCTTTACAAGTAAGTCAAGAATGAAAATGACTCTTATTTTATTCAAGAGTTCTGGAAATGGGTCAAGTGATATAATATCTTTGATGAAAGAGTTTTCAAGTGGATATCAAAGTCTAAAGAAGTCTTGAGGTTGATAATGAAGTACCACAATCATTTTAATAATCCATTTCCTTATCATATGGTTCAAGTGGTTAGGTGTAACTTATTGAAGAATATATGGTTTTAATCAAAATGAAAAAAATTAGAATCTGAATATTAGTCTTTTAATTAATGTGGAACTGCATAATGAGATACCGTCAGTTCTGATTTGTTTATAATTGGGATAATAAAATCAAAGTGTCCAAATACATTTATTGTAATGAAAATAAATTACTAGGAAATCGTACAAGGAATTAAAATTGTACAAAATATTTTTATAATGTTTAAACTGATCTGAGGTAATGATAAGAATCGAGAAGATTTGATAAGAGATGAGATATTATAAACAAGTCATAAAGGCTTATAGAATTAACATGAAATAGATATTTCTGGGAAATTGGTTGAGTGGGAAATGTAATTCAGAATCCCTACTGAAAAATTTTCTATTTCCAATTAAAAGAAAAAATTAATTTTTACTTTAACAAAAATCTTTTTAATATTCAGAATAAGAGAGAGATTCTCTGAATGACTAGAGAGAAACAATTTCCAGGCAGTTCATACCTAAGGAAGACTCCCAAACATAAGAGAAATGAGAAGACTCGTGATTATATTAATCACGTTATCATATGATGATGGATAATCAAACTGGGAAATTCATATTGAGATATTTAGAGTAATGAATAAAATGTTCAGAATTATTTTTGTAGAATTCTAACAATGTTATATTATTGGTATTAAATAAATCCAACCAGTGAATTTAATTAAGAAATTGGATTGAGTTTCATTACAAATTCAATAGGACATTCTTTCCTATTTTGGGTTATGAAGTGAGGTATTTTTTGCATTAATATTTTGTGAAATTTTATTAAGAAGCATCATGACATTTTTTTTATATAATTTATATTACAACATCTAGTGCTACATAAAGCACATTCACCATTGTATTGAACATTGTGCTACATGAGTGTAAAAAATATCCTACTAATTATATTCACCACAAAATGAATATTTTTAGAGGATTCTAACGTATTTTATTATTTCGAAATCATACCATGGACATAGCTACTCTTATTGATTAGTGAAACATGTAAATTTTTATCCTCCCATGGTTTTGTTTTTGTTTGGTTTTCAGGTGTGAAATAAATATTTAACTGGATGAAATTATTATATCAAAAAAAACATAAAATAATAAAATTCCACTGATTCACTCTCTACACCTCTAAGTGATACACACATATTTAGTTGGAAATTACAAGTTGTATCAGACTGAAGGTTCCATTCATTTATTATTTATTGATTTTTTGAAGATAAGTTGATGGATAATATATATATGGTGAACAGTAAAGGTATTCCAATTTCTAATGGTAATAGTTTTCATGTATAGAATGGTAAAAAGTTTTATTATCTGATGTCTCCATGACATGTTGTTCTTAAATATATAACAGCTGTATTTACTCTTATTTATGATAAATATCCTCTTACATATATTGATGAGAAGAATTTTGTGAATGATGGAAGGCCTAAGAATGTTTTACTATAAAAAATTTCCAAATTTACATTCATAAGAGGGAAGAGTGTTTTTACTGACAAAGGTATCTGGGATAATATGAAAAATATTTATAATGGGAATAGAGAGGTGGAGAAATAAAAATTAAAAATTTGGAGATTGGATTACAAAATCATCGTGATGGGTGAATATGAATCAGCTAGTAACATCTTTACTAGGGTCAATGGCAATGTTATTAGTACAATATTTCCTAGAGAGAAGATAAATGGCTCAACCATCATTGAGAAGAACAAGAAAAATTTTCCTTCAATTTTTTACGTTAATGATTCATTATTAGAAGATAGATATCTAGAAACATTTTATCTGGATGATTTTTATAGCACCCTTATTATATATGTAATGAAAAGGGAGAAATCTTTGAATCGAAAAAACAAAAAATTATTGATGAATTTATTTTAATACCACTATGAATGAGAAGTCTATTAATGTTCATAATAAAGAATATATTACTGTCTCTTACTCTAAAAATGACGTATATAAAAACCATGATGAATTTTTTTCCTTGTTTTCTAAAAATATGAGTATAGGTATTGGTAAATAAAAAAGGAAATATACCTTGAAGTGTTTTAAATATGGATCTTTTTGGATCATTTTAGATAAATAACCTCAAATAATGAAATAAAATGATAACGATGAAGAATAAAGAATGAACAAATGGTCACCGAACAAATAGGTTGATACATATAAATATTTTTTCTAGGGGAAGAATAGAAAATTCCATAAATCCAATAGAATAATTTATTATGTAATGGTGATAATGAATAATATAATGAATCAGAATCTAAAAAAATACTAAGCATACTAGTGATAACACATGTACAGAAATAGTAAATAGTGAACAATTTGAAAGCAATATTAAAGTATAAGAATAAACACAATAATAATTTCATCATAAATAATATTTGAAAGAATGAATGATAAATATTTTGAGGGTCCAAAAAAGATATCATGAAAAAAAAGGATAATTACTCATCAAACAATAAAGAAGGTTTTCTTGATTAGAAAGTAAAATAGTTGAAAGAGATTGATTATTTTATGAAATAAAATGAGAAAAAGATAATTCTAATGGACATATAAAAGTAAATGTAATGGAAAAATGAAAAAGATTTTGAACTTTTCCAATAAAAAATTTATAAATATGAATAGATATTTAAAAGTTTTCAAAACACTATGTATAATGTTAGTAAATTTTATTATAAGAAGGACCCTGAGAACGATGAAAATACAACTTCAAAAGTAGAGAATAAAGTTGAAGTTGTTTTGAGAAGAAGAAAGTTGGAAATGTTTAAAAAATGATAATGTTTAAAAAGTGTTGTATGTGACCAGGAAAATAAAAGTTGGAATGTCAAATGTTTCATAAAATTATGAGTCCAAAAATGATTCTATTAATTTTGGTACTAATTAGAATGAAATTAAAACTAAGAAGAAAAAATAATATTCTAATTGATAATGTTAATATTGGTGATCAGAAATGTTCTAAATCTAAACACAATGTGGTTTTTGAGAAACATGCAAATAACTATATTTAGTATTGATTTTTTAGAGGAAATTATTTTCTCTATACATACTAATGGTGTTATGGTGGTTTTTTACACACGATGAATTTTTTTTGGTTCAATCTACAACATTACCACAGTTCTAATTTTTTTAAAGGAATGTTTGGGGGGACCCAATTTCCTTGAATGAATAGGTTGATAAGGATATTTGGATGAAATATGAGAATTGTTTTCTGAATGATTAAAATTTGTTCCAACCTCTAAAAACTATTTTTGAAATATTTAAGAAACATAGAAACCAATAAAAAGAATATCATTATTTTCACTAGCACAAATTATTTTTTTAACAATTATTTGAAGGTGGAGAAGAATAATGAAAATGACACAGGAAAATATATTTTATAAAAAACTACTTTGAAAACTTGTAAATGAGAATGACCAAGGATTCTTGATAGTTGGTGTTGTTCTCATATAACTAGATATTTAATGTTGTTTAAGAATTCAAAGTTTTTTTATAAGTAATAGTGACATTTGGAAAAGATGAATCTTTAAGAATCAAAGTTATTGGATAATCCATTGTTGTGAAAGAAAATATGATGTCCAAAAAATCCTTGTACATTGATGGGTTGAAACACTACTTGATAAGTTCTTATTAACTATGTGATGTAGAAAAAAAATTTAATTTCATAAAAAATAGATTTTTTGATGAGTGTGTAGAATGGAAACATGGTTTCAAGATGCCAATGTATAGAGGGAAACTTATTTCATGTTGGTTAAATAAAAAACTCTTGTTAAATAGGCGTGGTAGAATAGAATCAATTGTGGAATAAAAGGTAGGGACACTTGTTTCAGCGAAACATGAGAATGTTATTTAAGTGGGACAATGTCTGTGATATTCCTGGTAGTTCAAGAATATGAGATTGTTTAATTACTATTTATCTAAAAGGAATAATTAAAATCTCAATGGAAAATAATTTTTTTATTAGTTCAAAATGTCACTGGGAACATATTCACTCTAACATTTATTGGAGAATGTTAAAATAATAATATAATAGAGATAAGTAATTTAACATTTTCATTTATGACATTATATGCATTACATGTGTTATATATATGAAACATAAGTCAGATGCTCTGAAAATGCTTTAATATTTAAGGAGGATTGATATAATGGAATGGATTATTCTTTAAATAATTGAATAATTAAAAATTGTGGTGAGTAAAAATAATAATAATTTTATATTTATCTAGATAAGAATGGAATTCAGCTTGAGTTTAGTTCACCCTATACTCCACAATAAAATTGAATTTCTGAAAGGAAGAATATAATTTTGTTAAAAACTAGTAGATCTAGGTTACATGAACATTGTATTTATTATTACTTTTGGAAGTGAATATGAGTAATTCAATGTATATCCAAAATAGATGTTTCTTTAGGCCATGTTCATATGAGACTATATATGAAATGTTTTATGATAAAACTCCAAGAATTAAACACTTAAATTTTTTTAGAGTCCATGCAACATAAATATAAAAGTTGGAAATATTATAATGTCAAAGAAGAGAGGTAAATAAGGAATTTTTTATCATTATGCTCTATAAGGAAGATGATACAAATGTTTCAATAAAGAAACCTGAATAATTTTTTATTTTGATAATATGAAAGTTGTTGAAAATGCTGAATAATATAAACATACTCAGGATGATATAGAAGATGAGTAGGGTCAAAATGTTGTTCAAAATTTTGATAAGGATACTGAAAATAGTAATCCTAATCAAGATGAAGAATCATATTTATCAATTTCAAGTGATGTGGATGAAACTCAAAAATATGATCATAGGTTGAGGAATAAAGTAGAGGCTCAAAACATTATTGGTGATCAACATAAGATGGATCATACCAGAAGAACATCAAGAGTTGTTACACATACTACTTTATATTGAAAATTCGAGTCGAAATATGTGAAATGAAATTTTGTTCATCTGGAATTAGATCTTGATATAATCGAAGAGCTTGATTTGATAGATAATAATGATACTTTGGAACTCATAACCAATATGGTTAACAAAAATTTTATTTGTACAAAATGGATTTAAAAAAAATAAATGAAGACGGTGAAGTAATAAGGATCAATAATTGATTAGTGGGCAATGGATTCTCCCTAATTCAAGGTGTGGATTTTGATGAGACTTTTACTCTTCGAGAAAGGTTATAAACCAGGAGAATCATTTTTATATCACTAAATAATGACATTAAAAGTATTTTCAAATGGATTTGATATCCATATTTCATAATTGGGATCTTTTTGAGGAAGTTGACATTGAATAACCAAGTCAATTTTTTGTTGAAAAGATAATAGTTATGTGTGTAACCTAAATAAAGCCTTTTGTGGGAGAAAAAATATCTCATAGCATTTATTTTAAATTGGATACGTTTGAGAAGAAGATGAATTTTAAAAAAAAATGGAATGGTTTAAATAAATAATTACATCATGGAATTTAATGATTTTCAATCATTGTAATTGTATATGTGGATGGAACTCTATTTGATAGAAATGATGAAAGATCTTAAAAAATATGTTATGATGAGATGAAGAAGTTATTTGAGATGTCTATCCTGGTAGAAATGAAATACTTTCTTAGGATACAAATCTTATAGAATAAGAAACTCATTGTTTATGATGTAATAATTATGTGAAATATTTCAATGTGAAAAAAATAATCACATTTGATTACTAGAATAATAATTACCATATATATCAGAGGCATAGAAAATTTCAGAATCAGGTATGATAGCTCAAAAATCACTAACATTCTATGGAATTTTGAAACAGATTTTCCCTGAAATGTTGATAATGGAAGATCCACATCTAGTGGCATTTTCTTTCTTATAAAAAGTTGTATGAGATGGCAAACAATGAAACAAAATTTAGTAACTCTAATCATGGTTGAAGATGACTATGATGATTTATCTCAAGGTACTAACCAATATATGTGGATGGAGGTTTGGTGGGATGATTTACTTAGTTATGTGATATTTCCCTTACTCTTTATCTTTTATAATAAAATTCAAATAAACCTTAATAGATACCTAGTACAACATTATTTTCCAAAAAATATTGATATCAAATATCATATCATCAAATAAATTTTACAAAAGAATGAATTTATTCTAAATTATGTTCTTATATTCGAACAAGTAGCTAATTTTTTTGGAAAACCTTTACCAAGGGATACTTTTCATAAAATTAGGTTTAACATTGGAATCAAAACTCATTCTCATCAATATTGTGGTATGTTTTTTTGCACCTTACCTAATATTTTTTTATATAGTTTTGTTAAAGGGGAATAATTTTTAAAAAATCTATCCATTTTTATGTTAGAATCCTTTTAAGGAATCATGTAAAAAGGGGGAGTTAGGGATAAGCTATTAGTCCATCATTATAAATGTGTGAACTATTCTATCTTTTTATTATCATGGTTACAGTAATCAATTTTTTTCAATTAAATTGAAGTAGTTAATAAAGGTGTCAAAGAAAATATATGAAATTGTTCATGAACTCTAAATTTGGATAGCATTGAATTTCTGTCACTAATTCTTGTTTCCTATAATGTGTTAGCACATGTAGACATAAATTATTGACATGTAATTCATATATTATGGTTAGAAATTTCAGTGATTTATGTATCTTGGTTGACAAAAAAATAAAAGGGGGAGAGTTTTTGTAGCAAGTTGGCTAGAGAAGGTTTTTTAAGTAAGATAATAAATATCCTACAAGTGTGATGTATTCTATCTTCAAATAAGATAAATAAATTTATTTTGTAAAATTTTACAACTGAAATCACCATTGTACTCATAAAATATGACTCACAATTCTTATGAAATTTCATCGTATTAAAAAAATATTTTCAAGATAAAAGATTCCACGGACTCAAATTAAGTCTATAATGAAAGGAAGAAGGTAATGTGTTGTTTATCTTAAGTTCATATGAATCTGATGATGATTTTTCTATGTATTGTTTTTTAATTCATATGATCATAAATATTTTATAAATATTTTCATTCTAGGTTTATGAGTGATAGGGGGTGTGGTGATAATCGTATTCAAGAAAATCATATTAAGACTTGGTTGGAATGAAATATGTTTCTCAGAGAAAGATAATTTATAACAATTTTCAATGACAGTCAGTCAATTATATATTGAGCCTCAAAGTATTCAAACTCATAAAAGATTTCATGATACAATATGATATTTTTTGAAGATGGTAGTTTGTGAAGATGAAGAATTCATATCCTATTCCAATGGTATGTGATCATTAGACTCATATTTATTTGAAGTATTGGATGGTTAATAAGAAGTAGTAATGTTGAAGACTCATCATTATAGTTATAAAAAATCCAAATGATTTAAATTATCTAATATTGATGTTACTTTATATCATATTTAGAAAATAATAAAGTGGTTAAGGTAATTTTTGGTAATACTAATCAATCATATTTGGTATTTTATAGTAATATTTAGAGGAAGAATTGTTTTGGTTTGGAATTGTTGAGTCCAATAAAATAAAAATAAAGGATGTGAATATTTTGAGACACTTGAAAAATTAAATCATAGATAAATCAATATAATAGACAGCCATTTTTATTAAGATGAATTGTTTGTTTTTTGAAATGGGATACGATACATAAAAAGTTCTTTTTCATGGAGTTTAATAATAAAAATGAAAGAATCTTATTTTTAAAAAAAATTCAAGTGGGTCAAGGGAATGAATATATCTGGGGAAAGTGTTCTCATGAGGATATTGAGGTCTAAAGATGTCTCTAATTTGATAATGAATTGATTCCTTTAACATGAGCAACCATTTCCTACTCATTTATTTTAATTTTAGTGAAGAAATATATTTATGAATATTTTGTTTTCATCATAATGAGAAAATCAGAATGGGAAGGTTTGTCATTCAATTGATGTAGAGTAATGTAACGATGTATCTCCAGTTCTGATTTGTTTGAATGTGTCTTAAGAAAGTAGGAGTTAACAAATTATTTTATCCTAATGAATAAATCATATTGGAAAATCAGAATTTGAATTAGATTTGTACTAACATTTTCAAAGATGTTTGATGTGAGATAATGTTGTGAGAATATTCAAGAAGTATTGATAATAGTAGATAATCATTGAAGAAGTCATAAATGCATTTATAATTCAAGGGAAATATAAATTTTTAGGAATTTCAATAAGTATGGAAAATAATTTAGAATCCCACCCAAACCATTTTGGGTTTTTATAAAATAATAAAGTAATTTATACATTTCCTAACTTGTATGTAATGTCGAGAATAAGAGATAGAATCTATAAATTTATTGGGAGATGAAATTTATAAAATGTTCTTTCATAAGGATGTTATGAAAGAAAAAAGATAGGGGAAGAGACACTATAATATTTAGATGGATATTGTATTAGGGTGGATAATCGGACTGGTAAAATCGTTTTGAGATTTCTAAACTAAGGAAGAGGATGTTCAGAATTTTTTCAGTGGTATTCCAATAGATTTATATTTTCTGTATTGGGAAAATCAAACTAAGTATCATTATAAATTCCAGAGGAATTTCTTCCCTGTTACTTGGTATGGAACTGGAGAATTATTTTGAATAAATTATTGTAAAATTTGATTTAGAAAAACCATGAAATGTTTGTTATAAAAATTTTCCTTCATCATTTATTTTTACATGAAGCGCATGCACTATGGTATTGAACATAGTTCTACATAAGTTTAAGGGTAGGTTCTTCGCATTTTATTCCACAGAAAAAGTATTTTTTTTTCTATAGGATTCATTGGTATTTGAGTGTTTCTAAACATTAAAAATGATGTAGATTCATTTAATGAGTATTGAACCTTGTAAATTCTTATATACCTATAGATGTGTTTTTTTAGAAAATACAGAGATCATTAATAGGAGGAAAGGGTTGTTTCAAAAGTAAGGAAACATAAAATAAAAATATATCATTGATTCACCTCTCCATTTCCCATTGATAAAGAAATATTTATTAAGAAATTACACAAAATATATATGATATTTATGATATAAAAATTAAATTTTAATGATAATATTTTTGAAAATTCTTTTCCTTTTGCTCATTAGAATATATGATTAGAATTCACGAATATTTAAAGACTACCATCTTTATCAGTTTTATATTTCAATTCCAATATTTATCTTTTATAAACAGCTATAATATTATATACTGAATATATATGATACTTTTCTTTTGAATAATATTACCTAAATGGTAAATTATTATTATACAATATCATGTTCCTAATCAGGTGTTCCTTATAATTTACTCTTATTTAGGTATGTTCTACCACATGGATTAATAATGTTATAATGTTTATGACATGATTGATGATGTTGTGATAAATACCAATGATATTACAAAAAAAATATAAATGATTTTATTAAAATAAAAAATATTAATGAACATTGATCAAAATGAAATGACAAAAATTGTTTCACAAAACCATACATGAAAAATGAAACAGTTATCTCACTCAATAGTAATTTTTATACAAAATGGATAATAAACTGGTTATAAGATGTTATAATTAAACCCTTAATGGTATTATAATTATGCATATATTTCTATTATATATGTATAATAAATATAAAATTTATTGTATAGGTGGTTACTATTACACACACAAAAAGATAGACTCGAGGTAAGGGTTTTATGTTATAATATCACTATTTATGGTGATTATTTAGGATTAAATTTATGATGATGAAATAATTCTATTTATTTCCCATAAATATCATTTATTTTATTATCCAATGGTTATTTATAAATATTATGTGTTTTCCTTTCATATTTCTATCTCTATGTTTTAAATTTTTAGAAAGAATATTTTTATGTGCAACCAACTTTTTTACTTTATTTATTAAATAATATTTTTCTTCCATGTTCTTGATTTAATTAATAATATTTAAAAAAACGTAAAATATTATATAATTATTAAATATATATATTTTTACCAATTTAGTAATTTCTATAAAAAAATTAAATGGAATTGTTATGTAATTTTCCTAATATGGTACTTTTTACCAATTGTGTTGGGGAATTCATTTTTTTAACATTTAATACATGAAAAACATTTCATATAATCATGACTAATATTTTATTTGAATCAACCTTTTTACATTTCCATATTTATGTTCAAATAAAATTTTATTACAAATATTTTTGAAATGTTTTTATAATAAATATTTGATTTCAAAATGAAAAGTGAATTTTCCCCAAGAAATGTTCTTCAGATATTTTAAAGGAATAATTATATATTAAAACCTTAAATGATGATATTAATTTTTAAATAAGCCTAAAAACCATTGTTAATAAACTTATTTTTTTATATTATGATTATTTATTATGATGATTAAATATTGATTAAACCAGTTTTCATTTCTAGAACACAAACTATAATGAAATGAAAAATATTTTTAAAATATTATGGAATAAATATCAATAGATTACGATTATTATACATTTGGGTTCATTATATATATCCAATTAAATTTATAATGATTAATATTTAATTATATTAAATGGAACATAGGTGGTTATTACATGCAAAATGGAGGGTACATAATTTTTTTTCCTAATCCCGATACAGTTACACGGGTTTTTGGCCCAATACTAACATGTGATGTGTGTATATCTGTGTAACCATGAAATATATTTTCTATAATTATTATTATTCCAATATATATGATATTTTTTTTACGATTATTATATAATATCAAGTCTCATAATCTTTAATTTTTCTATGATGAATGTCTTATAAAATACAAATTAATCATTCCATTACTATTATTTTGTATGTATGATTTTCAAATTAAAGGCAAGTATTATAATTAAATTTTTTTTTTACCAGAAAAGCCGTCAGAGGGGGAAACCCTCTGACCAAATATTATTAAAAAAGAGAAAACGAGCCGGTTTAAGGGGTGCCGGTACCCATTACAAAACATCCCCGCGACAAAAATTTCAAAAACCACATTCAAATTTCTAAATCCAAGACCATCCTGCTTTCCTTGATCCACACGCCATCACCGCACATCTTCCCAAGCATCCTCGGGCCTCAGACCCAAACACGTCACCATCACCAACCAGACTGTTCGTCGCCGGCGAGACCCCCTCCGGCAGCACCGCGAGATCAAGAAACAAGCCATTACACCACCAGTAAAGCCAAAACATCATAGAGATTCAAATCCAAACACCGATAAAACCCAAGCCATTTCCATCCATAAAAACACATAAACTTCATAGACATCAAGCGAGTTAGCAAGCAGGAGACGACTTCGCCACACCGCCGGATTGAAACGCCATCATGAAATCCATCCAGCACAGAACAATATGTGCAAAAAAGCAGAAATTGCAAAATAACCTCCACCAGAACAATGACAGAAAAGCAATCACAAACCAGATCAAGATCCCATATCCCACCGCCGCCATCCAGCAAGCCCGCAGAGGCCACGCCTAACCACCAAACGCCATTCGAGGCTGAAACCCTCATACCGTGGGAGCGGAGCTCATCCTCTGGTCCGACATCGCACCGCCGAGGATGCAGAGCGTCGGTCACCGAAAATACAGAGCCAGAAATCGCCACCGTGTGAAGAGGTCGCCGCCATCGGAGCATGAGTAGTGAAGTAGCGCCGGTGCGGGAAGAAGGAATAGAGCGGCGGCAGGCGGAAAACCCTAGAACGCTTCGCCCCTTATGGGCTCATCAAGTATTATAATTACATTATTATAATGATATTCTTATATTTGAAAATTGATTGATATATCTCAGTTTTAACATTATTGATCATTAAATAACACCATTTATCATGTTTTCTCCTCTAAGTGACATGAATAATGGTTTTATGTAATATATACCAATGATGGGTGATATGTATTAAGAACATGGTGGATGATAAATTTATGTACCAGTTGTTTATGTATAATTTTTCAATGGACACTAAAACATTATGGTTATTTGCATGTATTTTTATGTTGTAAAATTTATATTCAACTTAAAGAGGAAATATTTATGTATGTTATTCTTGGGTTGATTTAGTTGGAATGAGAGAACCTGTAAGTTAATTTTGGAAATTGTGATGATAAACATAGGTAAAACCCCTTAGGATAATTCTATGTATCGGTGAACACACTAAATCTAGATAATGAACGATTTTTTGTTTTCTTAAAAAATATATCAATGTATGGATACTATCAAGGGGATATTTTTGTTTAACGTATACAGTAAGGGTAAAAATTCTCACAAAATGGTAATTTGGTTATTTACTTTGTCATCACCATTTCCATATGAGTGGGCCTAATACTACACAACTAGAAATATTCTAATTAGGGATATTGTTTTATTAAAAATCCATTTTTTTAAATCCATAATGAATTATTTGAATAGATAATTACTATAGATAGCTGAGGATAAATCAATGGTGTCATAGATTGAAAAAAATATGTTATTATTTAAACATCATGTCAATGATTTTTCTAGATTATATAATTTCTCAATATGATTATTTTTTCTATAACTATTTTTATTGGTTCTGATCACTATATAGATATAGGATTAATCATGTTACTGTTGAATGTGATGGATAACAAAATGGTTTTTATCCTGAGAAACCATAATTTATGGGAGTTGGAATGAAAATCATTTTTTCGATGCTTATCGAACATTCCCAATCCATGCATAATGATGATATTATAAATTCAAATAGGAGGGTACAAATTAATATTATGTATTTCATGGGGATACATCAACCTTATTTTAGTCAGTTCACAAATCCACTCATTTTTTAGAAATAGATCAATAACCCCTGAGAATATTTTTTTAGTTTGAAATTCGTTAGAGCATTGAAAATTTATATTTTGTTTTTAATCATTTGATAAGAGAAGTAAAAAAATAGTAGAATCTTACAAAAAAATACAAGGAACTGGGATGAAATTGAAACTATAGGGTGCGGTCTATTTAGGATGTCAAGTTTCAATATGTACTTTATTATTATTCTTTATTTGACACTGGAGAATGAATTATTGAAGGTAGATAAATGGGGTGATGAATTCATCCATACAAATAAGGTAAATTTTAAAAGACTCGCATGTTAAACTTATAGATTTACCATCCATCCTCAAATAATGATTGATTGATTATTGAAATTAATAAAACCAAGTCTCCAAACGACATTAACTACAAAATTCTTGAGTGGCATTGATTAAATTATTTAGTGTGATCTCAAGGTATAAATTGTGAAGAAGTATTCCATCAATTTCATTGTTTTGTTATGAAATGAAATTTCGATTTAAAAGTAAATTATAGTAATAAAACCCATAGAAGGAACAATATTACCTTCCATTATGCTAAAAATGTGAAGATAATCAAGGAGGAAATCTTATTAAGGTATTTACTAATTATTTTAAGTGTAAAAAATATGGAGTTCATGGAATCAAATTTCAAATTGATTGAAAAAACAATCCTAAATATTTTAATGGATATAAATCACTATATAATTAACTACACACACTCAAGTGTTTCAAATGAAATGAGTAAGAGAAGTGTGTTAACTAGTGCTATAATCAATGGGTTAATGATGATGAATGATGTTAGAAACCTATTAATCTCAGAGAAAGAGATAAATATCAGGTGATCTGTATTAACATTGTGGGTTTTATGAATGAATTGGTTAATGGTTCCCATACCATCTATTGTATAATTTATAAATAATTATTTGATTCTAGTTATGTCCACATTTTTATACCTGAATAATTTTAATAGGGTATCTCATAACGAACACAATAATTAAATATTTCATTAGTAGTAAATATCATAATTTATCAAGGATAAAATATCATTCGTACGATTCTTCTCTATTAGAATTTTTCAGAATGTGATTTGTAAAAATATTTATATTCTTCCTTATGAAAGGTTTTATGTTATTTTTAGGAAAATCGTGATTCTATTTGTAAAAATCTCATATAATGTTCCACGTAAGAGTAGTAAAATTTAATATTCTTAATGAACATTTGATCATTTATCAATGAGAGGGTGGATAGGGTATTCCAATGGATATTAGTTTAGTTTTATGGGTCTTTATTCTTATTCATATGTTTTATTTATCTCATATGGTTGTGGATAAACAAAACCTAAATCACATTCCTATTGTATAGATGTTTTTTATGTCATTAAGAAAAATTTCCCATTTTTTCTATGAAAAATAAATTTAATTTTTCAATAAAATTCATTCTTATGGATACTGTATTTCAAAATCTCTATATAAAATATCCCCAACTGAGTTTTATGAATGAAAAAGAAAATGATTCAAAAACTCGAAGAGAATGGTTTAATTCAAACTAGTGTATTACCATGGGGTTCACCTATTGTTTTTCATGAAGAATGGCATATCATTATGACTATCCATTTATTTTTTGGAACATGACAATATAACAGTTTAGAATAAGATTCATATACCGCTTATTAATGGGTTTTTAGATTATTTTGTTGAGCTCAATACATCTTAAAGACTGAATATTAATATAGAAGTGATCAATGTTAGGGTCATAATTGAAAATATACTTAACCTAGTATTTCATGTAAGTTATGGGCAGTGCGATTTTATCAAGACACAATTTATACATACAAATTTGAACTCCATCTTTATTGGATTATTAAATATGGCATTAAAAAGTACCACTATTAGTTATTTTGTATTAATAGATGATATTCATATATAATACATGTTTAAGGAAGAATATGAATATTACATGAGATTTGTTTTTAAGACACTGAGGAAGGAGAAACTGTATTCCAAATATATAAATTATGTTTTTTAGTTAAAAAGTATCAATCCTAGGACATGTGATCATAATAAGCAGTGTTTTGGTAGATCCAACTAAGACGAATTTCGTTGTAAATTGTCCCATAGTTACCACTGTGAATATGATCGACAGTCTTCAAAGATATGATATATATTATCAAATCTTTGTGAAAAACTTTTCATGGATTTATAAGCCAACTACCATGTTAATACATTAGGGGTTCAAGTTCCTTTGGATTTTTGAATTTGATAAAAACTCAAGAAACCCATGAGAAGGTTGGTCGATGAAATTATACTCAAAACCCCTAAATTGAAGATTCACTTATTGAATTATAATTATGAATAAAATAGTTTTTTATAATTTTTTGTGAATAATGATATTTTGATAGCTTATTTCTTAGTCCAGTTGATAGTCCATCAGTAAAATAACCTTGCAAATTTTTTGGAGTTAGCTACCATCTTATATTCATTAATGATATTGAAGCACTATCTATATAGTGAATTGTGTGATAAATATAATGATCACAATATATTGAATTATATATTAATATATAAAGAGTACAATAAGTTCAAGATAAGATGGTTTGAGTTGATTAATGATTACAACTAATCAAAACACTACATGCCATGGAATGTGAACTGGGTGGATGATGCTTTGAGTCAAAAAGATCATAATAGATTATGTTGATATGGATCACAATAGGTCCAATATTATTGATTTTTAAAATGATGTAACATGAAATAAAAAAAGAGGGAGTTAAATCATATCTTTCTCAAATGATTTTTCATCCATCTTTCTATGTGATTATTATAGATGGGTAGAAAGAATATTTAGAACTAAAAAAGAAGATGAATTTTTTTGAGTTTAATCCTCATATTGATTAAATGATAAGTCTCAGGAACATAGAATGTTTCCATGTTGTACAAGAACATGAAAATGATTTATTAGATGAATCTAATAGCTAATCCTTCTATCATCATCCTAGATGTATGATGATTTTCAGATACCGTAAAAAGAATTTATAGTGGGATAAAATTATTTTAGATAGTGTATATTATGAATCTCTATGATTTGTATAAAAAATTTAATGTCTGGGTGGTAGATATAAGGGCATGTTTCAAACATTACACATACTTATTTGAAAATGATAAACCAGCACCATGAATTTCAATATATGACTCCCCATGATATAGAGAAAGGATTTTTCAATGATTAATGACATTTTAAATACCGAAATAAAATTTACATTATTATTGTCTATGAATATATATGAAATATTTTAATATGTTAATATTGTTATATAATATCATTATGATCATGATATACTTACATATTATCATTGACTAATATCTCTCATGTTTACTCAAACTATACATCTAACCTCTCCTGTGACGACCCATCCCCCGAGGCTCGTGTCGTGACTACCCCAAGCCTACATTTCATAGGCCAGGGGCTGGCGACTTACGCCAAAGGAATATTTCCCTAAAACTGGGAAGGAATTTCAATTATAACCTCTAAACACACACACAATAAAGCAGCCAACTAGATGAAACACCAAGTAAACTATATAAAAAAAGAGTGTTAAAGTAAAAGGGTCCAAAATTCAAGTCCAACTGGAAAGTACATGTACAACTATGATACAATACAACTGAAGAAAATGGAAATTCAGTGATTGGGTCGTCCTCTGATGTTTCTGCATGATGGGTAGGTACAGATCACCCCCTCATCACTCCTCGTCTATTCTTCTCCTCTGTGTATCAACTCATCGTAAGGTCCACCTCCATGTACATTCATGTCCTAGTACTCTCAACCTTAGTTAGTGTTGTCCATCGTCTGCATCCAAGAAAATAAGGTGTAGACATAGCCCATGTAGGGTTGAGTATAACAATACTCAGTTGGGAACCCGAGACCCTCAAGGTCTCACAAAATCCACCATGGATAAATCATAAAGTTTGAAATCAACCAAAAACCTTACTTAGGTATATGCCCATACATATACCTAAGATATCAAGTAATCCATCTCAATCATGAGGAAAATACATAGATACTAACTCAGCTCAAACTAGGATTTATTATATGGGTAGTATCTAGTAACATTCCGAACACAACGTCGAACACCTCAACTGCTGCAGAAGTCCTCCTCTATCAAGTACAGTGGGCCTTCTACAACCCACAATGGTCCTTCACACTAACCTATGAGTGTTGAGGTATTCTTCCCATCGAGTACCATGTGTCTTCTGTGTCACAATGAGGTGCTCCCCACCGTGGGACTGTTGCGTCACAAAGAAGAGCTCCACCTCGTACCCTGCTGATTTACACCTTCGGTCGAGTACGGTGGGTCTTCCGCATCACCAAGTAGCTCCCCACAGTTGTTCTGCCACGTCACCAAGTCTATCTCCACCATGGGTATGATGCTTCACTAAGGTGCTCCTCACTAGGCCAGTCCAGTCACTCTGAGTTGAAAAGGTCAGTAGTCATAAAGTCTTAGCCAGCCACTAGGTCCCCGCACTATGCTTTCTCGTCAATAGGAGGATCCGCTCCACAAGCTACTAGAAGATTCATGAATTCCTAGGATGTCCCATGGTGATGTATCTCAATGGTCGGTCATACCATGGGAGTTTCAACATAATAGACAGTGTGTCAATCGGATGCACAGTCTGTGAGTTATTAGCCGTTCAGTCCTGGGGTCCTGGTGGATTCATGTTCGATCCAAGCTGATCGTTACCCATTATAATCCAAAAAAGTGGGGTATCACTCAATGTAACCATATATCTCCATGATTTCCAATATCATTGATGGTTTGTCAAATGGACGTCTGGTGCAAATGTTATGGCCGAAAGTATGTAAATTGGTCGTAGTGGGACCGGTCGGACCGACGCTGCCCATCCTGTCCTGCGATAACCCGTTTCAGGTCGACCCAGACCAACCTGTTGGGTCTGGCCCAACCCACAGTGCCTCCCGGCCCATTAGGTTCGGCCCGGCCCGCTAGGTCCGGCCCGGTAGGCCGTAAGGGCCCGCAGAGAATACCACGAGTACGACTCGGCCGAGAGGTACCACGAGGGCACTAGGCCACTCGGCTCGACTCGGGGTGGCTCATCTGAGGATAGTGTGAGAATGCAGGGCGGCGGTCCAGCCGCGAGTTGGAGGTATGACCGCAGGTAGGCGGACAGGCCATGGGGTGGTGCATCGGTTGCTTGAGGGGTGGCGGTCTGGCCGCGGGACGGTGGTCCGACGGTGAGGTGGTGGTTTGGCCGCAGGATGGTGGTCCAGCTTAGTGGACGAAGGAGATGTGGTGGCTCGTCACAGAAGACTGTGGCAGTGTAGTGGCTCTGCACGGTGGCGCTGCAACTCGGCTCAACCCGGACAGCGGTGCGGGTCGGCGGACAACGGCAGCGCGGCGGCTCGGCCCGACGGATAGCGGCGGCGCGACATGGGGGTTCGGCCCGGGGCGGGGCGGTGGCTCAGTCCGGCCTATGGTGGCTCAGCCAGGTGAAGGGTTGGTTCGGCTGGAAGGGTGAAGGGCCGCAAGGCAGCGCGGGTTGTGGAAGCCGTGGATGGCAGTGCCATTGCCTTCATCGCCTTCGTCGTCATTTACCATTTCGACGAACACATCAATGGAGAATGATGGAGGGGGTTGGGCCATGTTCATTTGTCTCTCACCCTCCGCATTTAGAATGGTAGCAAGAAGTTCACAAATAATAAAGAATGAACGTGTATGGAAGATATTTTAAAACATAATTTCCCACAACCCATGTCAATCTCTATTATCAATCCCACAAAAGAAATAGAAGGGGAGAACATGGAAAGAGATAATAAAATAGAAATGAACCACTACATCATTATCTTGATGACTTCAGCTTAAGAAGTTAGTATGGTCGTCAATTCGCTGTAACACCCCAATCTTCCACGGTACGTTTCTCTTTGAATAATACAGTAGCATGTGTTGTATGCAACTTCGAGTTCTAACACACCATAACAAATCAAACTAGCCATAATGAATAGTAATACCCTCTTTTTGAAATTTTATAAATTTTATCTTTGTATATGGACTTCATTTTATTATTCGTAATATATAAATTAGCTTAGTGTGAATTTAATGTATTTTTCTGAAAACATTCAATTTTTTATGAATAGTGAAAAACACTTAGTTATATATTAAAACCGAATTTTTATTTAAATAATTATTTATTTAAGTTAAATTTATTTTTAGGTCAAAATAGATAAATAATAACTATATATGTTCAATTTAATTCATTGGAGTCAGTTTATAATAATTTTAGAAATATTAAAATTTTATTGAACTTTCACCATCTTTTACCCATCTCCTAGAAGAATTTGAAAACTCACATAAAATTAAATTTTACCGCTTTACTGAGAAATTTATAAAATCTGAGAGACACGGTTAATATCATGGAGTAAAATGTGGATCAATCAGATAAAAATAGTTTTTGTTGAATAGTATGTTTTTAGTTTTATTTACCACGGTTAAATATAAATAGGGTAATTAAGGGTAAAAATGATATTACTATTACCCTAACACATGTTCTAATCATATTTTCTAAGTATAATTCGACCAAAAACAACCTTAGGAATAATATATGAACTTCTTTGGTCCACTTGGATTAAAATAGGACATTTATTAATATTTAATTCAAAGAAGAGTTAAAAGATTTAAAATCAATGTTTAATAACTAAAGCATTTTTAATAAAGGGTTATAAAAAAGATAAATTATATTATAAATATTAATTAGGAATCAAAAAAGATTGCATACATAATTTTATTTTATTTATAACTGTTATAAATTAAATAATTTAATTTATTTAGGATACAATGGTGATGTCGTAATTACCTAATTAATGAAATACTAAAATAATTGATATTATAAATATCCAAATAAATGTAATTTGAGATTATTTATGAATTCCTATAATTTTATATATTAATATGTCATTTTAGGATTGATAAAATAAATTTATTTCGAATTAATAAAGTTTTTAGAACTTTAACAAAAATCAATTTTTAAATAGTGTCAAAATTGACATTAAAGAGCATTTAAAACAAATATTGTATTATTAATTGAAATTCTATTCCTAAAAATCTAAGGTTCGGCCAAATGACTTAGATAAAGATATATATATTAATAATGAACCTATTTGGGTTTTCTTGGATTGTTATAGTAATTTTATTTACCATATAATATAAAAATACAAAGAGACATGGTAAATGTTATACTATATAACTAAGAGTTAAATGTAAATAATAAGGTTAATATAGTGAACCACAACTATCTAAAATCTATTTTTTGGAAGGATTTAGACCCATCCATACCATATCCTCAAAATAAGTCTCTTTAGAGCCATTATAAACCAAATATGAATTTATTATAAAATAATATTTTAAATTTTTCCTGAGGTGCCCCTCACCCCAATTATAAAAGGGAACCCCCCTTCTCTCAAATTCATACCTTCATAGAATTTTGGTTTGTCCAAACCCTTCCAAAATATTCTTTCATCTTCATTCACTTCATCCTATAGGCCATCCTTTAGTCATAAAACGCTCTTAAGGAGCCCTTTTGGTCAAATCATAAGGAATAACCCGAAGAAGAGGAAATGTTTTCACCACCCAGTTTCATGTTCCTTTCTTCTTACAATTATTATTTATTTGTTATTTAAATTATAAAATAAAACTCCAGTATCTTATATATAAATTGATGTTATTATAAATATGGTACAACCATATTTATTATTCAATTCATATTTTGAATGACAAGTCCCCATACGTGCGTACGTACGAATTACTGTCCCCACATCGCGGTGTAATTAATAATCAAAACATTATTTTTTAGATGGGTACGATAATGATGTATAATTTATATAAATAAAAAATACAACATGATAATGATTCTGTATATATGAAACACCATCCACTTATATATTATTTTAATATCAAAAGAATGATATTGTCACTCATTTTTACGTACGGACTTTCGTCTACACGAACGCGATGTGATTCATTCACCATCATATCTATTCAAGTATAATTCTCATTTGATGATTAAAAATAATTTTTAAGGACTTGATATAATTCTGGATAAGAATAATTTACAACCTATCCATAACAAACACAGATTATGTACCAAAACATATAAAAGAAAATGAGTAAGTTAACACCCGAAATGACAATAATACGAATATATTATTCACAAAGAAATGTTAAAAGATCAAATATGATAGAATATTAATTTATATGATACTTTTATAATTTAATAAAAATTATATCACCATTATACATGAGGTTAATCTACTCTTGACCCTAGAAAAGTACAATGTAAGGGTTAATTTCACAATCTCTTTATTATCCGAGATTGTTTATAGGTAATTATCTACTGGGATATCATTATCATCCACATCCATGATTCTTAAAAATGTATTTCAAATCATTATTAATATTTTATAGACTATAGGTTAAAGACATTTATACCATTTTTGACTTTTTATAAGATGTTTATAATGTAATCTTTCCGTCATTTTCCAAATAAGGTCCTTTTATACAATTTCAACAGAATTATGGTAAGAATGTATTTTTTAACTTATACGGTGGGTGTGGCTATTTTCCGCCATTATAAAATCATCGAAGCTTCCCTTATAATCTTATAATAATATTTTCCAAGTAAATATTTTATTTTATAATTATGTTACTTTTAAATGATTTTAAAAAAAGTGAAATTTCTATCAAATAGTATTGATTTCATTTATGTAAACATCATTTGATGGATTTTATGCTTATTTGAAGTTGATTTATTATGATAAAATACTTCCATTTAGTTTTAAAGGATTTGTGATATGTTTGACTATGGATGAGTTATTTTTATACCATTCATGGTTTATGGATAAAGTATCGATTTTTTATATGCTAGTTTTAAAAAGAATGTTTATGTTTTGTTTAAACCTGTTCATATGAGGAATGAATTGGACTTAATAAGTGACTGGTGGGTCCCACTATAACCCATCGATGCGTCTATAGGTCTCATGAGACAAACTATTGTCTTGTCACAAGTCCTTGACAAAATCCTATATGTAGTCCTAGCACAAGGCCTCGACTATGTAGTTATGATGGTCTGGAATTATGCATTCCATCATTATAAAAGTTGTTATTGATATTTCATATGATTATTAGACTAGTAGAATATCCATGTGAATTATTGAATGGAAACATTTCATTTTATTTCTTCCATATTATGATGATGTTCAAGTTTAAAAGGATTTGGTTTTAGTTATACATTGCCTTAAATGTTTATGCTTATTTATGAAAGTTTTTGCTAAATTTTTATCCTTACTGGGCATCTGAGCTCACCCCTTTCTAAGATTTATTTTTCCCATGATGTGAAGATGTATTTTATGATTGACCTTTAGGGATATTATGAGGGGATATGAGTGTGGTATATGGAGACAAGATGTTGTTTTAGTTTTCATTATATGATGTAATGTATGACTTATGAATGTATCTATTGATTCCAAGGATACTAAATTAATCGGTCTTTCGAGACTTGATATTTTGTGATCATACCAATTTAATGTAATAATTCAACGTCTCTGGGTAACTAGGGTCAACGTGTTACAGTTGGTATCATAGGATGTTTAGTACAATCCTTGGAAACTAGATTTAGATAAACTCTCATTAGAGCAGATAGACCTAAGATGGACTTGGAGGATTAGTATAGAAGAACTTCCAAAAATCGTGGTATTGTATAGATTTTGTGATTTTTCCGAGAAATACATCCATGTTTGGATATGATGAGGTAGAGGAGGCACTAGCACAGATTTATCTAGGGATAAATCTTGAAAACACCGCTTTGAGCTAGACTTGAACGGGAACTGGTGCACAACAATGGGCCTTATTACACTCATGGTTACGACACTCCCAAGGGATATGCTTAGGATAATTCTCATTTTCATTACAAAACATTATGAATGGTTTATGTGTATTTACTTCCTCAATGAAAACATTTTTATAATTATGGATTCTATCCATAAACTGTTTAATTTATTTTAAGTGTTTTACAAGTTTGGAATTATTTATTTCGATTCATAAACTAATCTAGTTTATGCCATTGTTTAGAAATGGAACCTAGTGGAATGAATGGAAACCGTACTAATGCACACACTCTATGTAGGTATTTCCCACCTACTCAAGATAATTATAGTGGAGCTGGTGATACAACTGGTGCTTATCTGCTAATCACCATGCTGGGACTACTCACTCTAGTTATTAATAACCTTACATGTATGGAGCACCCTGATCTGTAGCGTGGAGGATCAATGATAGACCGCTTCATGAGGCAAAACCCACCAACATTCAATGTCTAGTGTCTGATCAATGGATAAATTCTTTAGAGAAAATATTCCACGCTTTAGGAAGTAGCCAAAGGGAAAAAGTTGTCTTGGCAGTTTAACACCTTACTGGAGATACTGATCAATGGTGGTCATTGATTCAAAACAAAAAGGATGATGAGAAAGTATCGAATATGGAGTGGAGGGAGTTTAAAGTGTTTTTTTAGAAAAATATATTTCTCGTGACCATCAAGCAGATATGTAAAGGCAATTTCTGAGTCTGAGACAAAAGGAGGATGAGAATGTCACAAAGTATGAGGCTAACATTACAAGTATTGCGAGGAATGCATCAGATTATATACGTAACCCAAGTATTAAGATTGATAGTTTATTTTATGGGTTAAAACCATTTCTCTATTGAGTATTATTCTCATAATCCTTCACGTCGTATGATGATATTCTCTCATGTTCTATCAGTACAGAAAAAGAATTCTTGATGTATAATGACTTTAAAGAAAATAAATAGAATAAGAGATCTATTGATCACTCTGGAAATTGAAATAAGGGGAAGAAGGGAAAGGTTGAATATCCATCTTTACTAAATTTAGAAAAAAACAACCTGGTACTTCCTTGAAGGGAATGGGAGTCTCTTACAAGTGTGGTGAAAAAGGCCACCAAGCAAGTGATTGCAAGTGGAAGAAAGAAGCTACCGATGATCAATGCTATAAATGGAGGGATATGGGACATTTTGGAAATGAATATCTTAAGCATCAGGTAAACTTACCTTAGAATATTCCAAGGGACTAATGCCAAGCTTATGCAATCACTACTACTGAGGTTGAAGCTCCAAATGATGTGGTGGCAGGTAATTTAATGGTTTCTTCATGTTTACCCAATACATTATTTGATTCTAGATTATCACATTGTTTCATATCTTCCCATTTTGATAATAAAATTACATTTTTACAATTTGATTTAACAAGGGAGTTGTCAGTCAAAACACCTAAGGGGAGTGTCATTGCCAAATAAGTTTTGTGAATCAGTCCCCATTAGAGCACATAAATGTTTTTTATCTCCTGAACTCATCATCATACCCATTATTGAATTTGATATATTCCTCGGTTTGGATTGGCTTTCAGACCATGATGCGATGATTTACTGTTAAAAAAATGAGGTAACTATATTTTTATGGTGATGACAAGGAACACCTTATATTTAGAGCAAAATCGTCACCACCTCATTCTTATCTAGATCCACCCCCAGTAGCACAACTAAATTCAATTATCTGGGAGGTAGAGAATGAAATAAATGTTGGTGAGGAAAGTAATGATAAAATTGATTATGTACCTATTGTGAAAGAATATGTAGATGTGTTTTGGGAAGATTTATATGGACATCCTCCAGAACAAAAAAATTGTGTTTTCCGTATATTTAATTCCTGGTTTAAACCCTATATCGAAGACCCCTTATAGAATGTCCACTATGGAATTAGTTGAACTAAATAAATAACTAGAGGCATTGAGTAATAAGGGATTTATTCTCACTAGTGTTTCTCCATGGGGATCCCCTATCCTTTTTATATGAATAATGATGGATCTATGAGGTTATGTATCAACTACAGGAAAATAAATGCTATAATAATAAAGAACAAGTATCCCCTATCTCGTATTGATGATTTATTTGACCAACTCCATAGATCTCAATACATTTCAAATATTGACCATAGATCTAGACACCATTAGTTGTGTGTGAATAAGGAAGACATTCTGAAGACATCATTTCGAACCAGGTACTGGCATTATGAGTTTACAGTAATGCCTTTTGGGCAGACTACTACACCCTCTGTATTCATGGATTTAATGAATAGAGTTTTCAAGGAATATCTTGGTGATTTGGTGGTGGTATTTATTGGTGATGTCTTTGTATTATCCAAAATCTATGAATATCAATAAAATCACTTGTGCATTATCCTAAGGACACATAGAAGACATGGATTATATGGTCAGTTTAGTAATTGTGAATCCTTGCTTTGGAAGATCTCTTTTCTTGTCCATATTGTCTCTATGGATGGAATCTCTGTTGATCCTTCTAATACCAAGTCAATCCATGAATGGCCAGAACCAATGAGTATAACTGAGGTATGCCTTTTTATTGGTTTAGCAGGTCATTATCGGTGTTTCATCTAGAATATTTCCCGATTGGCTAACCCATTAACAAAGGTCACACGTAAAGGGGTTTAATTTTTTAGGAAAAATAGTGTGAAAAATGTTTTGAAAAATTGACGAAATGATTAGTCAATTCTCCTATATTGACTCTACCATCGGGGAATGATGGGTTATTTATTTGTAGTGATGCATCAATGAAAGGACTTGGTTGTATCCTTATGCAGAATGATAGAGGTATTGCCTATGCATCATGAAAACTAAAAATTCATGGGAAAAACTATCCTACTAATGATCTTGAGTTAGCAGTTGTAATATTTCCTTTGAAGATATGGAGACACTATATCTATAGTGAAAAATGTTATATATATACCAATCATAAGAGTTTGAAGTATATTTTCTCACTTAAAGAACTCAACATGAGGAAAAGGTGATGTCTTGAACTTCTCAAGGATTATGATTGCACGATACCCTACCTCCTGGGGAAGGAAAATAATGTGGCAGATGTTTTGAGCAGAAATTATCATGGAGTTTTGAACAAGATGAGTGTTGAAAAGGATCCTATATACATGGATCTAGTAACAATGTATATGGGAATCAACATGGAAGGTTAAACCTCAATAGTTTTTCAAATGGTTACCAAACCAACTCTACTAGAGAGGATAAAGAGTTCTCAGACCGATGATGAAGAGTTAAAAAAGAATACTAAAGCTACGAATGAAGGGATATTGAGTTACTTTGTGTATAAAGATGGAGTTTTGATATTTGAGAAGAGACTTTGTGTTCCAGATATAGCTGATCTAAAAAGGGAATTGTTGTATGATGCTCATAGTTCCAATTTCCCTATACACCCTGGGAGCACTGAAAGGTATAGATATTTGAAGGAATATTTTTGGTGGGATGACATGAAGAATGAGATTTCTGATTTTGTGTCAAGATGTATGGTTTGTCAACAAGTGAAAGGTGGAAAGAAACCACCTAGGGGAGTCATGCAACCTCCTCCCATACC
Source organism: Viscum album (assembly GCA_963277665.1). NCBI lineage: Eukaryota > Viridiplantae > Streptophyta > Magnoliopsida > Santalales > Viscaceae > Viscum > Viscum album. The sequence continues at coordinate 415,927,565 of OY728132.1, forward strand.
TTAGTGGAAATGGGATAATATTATGATGGACTTTTTCATGGTGCTTCCAAAGATTCCAAGAAGGAATGATGCAAAGTGGGTTATTTTTGATCGTCATACCAAGTCAATACATTTTTTTGCTGTAAGGGAGGATTTACCACTTGAATGTCTAGCAACAATATATATTAATGAAGTTGTGAGACTTCATGGAGTACCCATACCAATTGTTTCTGATCATGATCCACATTTTACATCACGATTCTGGAAAAGTATTCAGAAATCTCAGGATACTAAACTTCAATTGAACACTGCCTACCACCCCCAAACTAATGGAAAATCAGAACAGACTATTCAACCCTTAAAAGACATGTTGAGATCATGCTCACTTTACTTTCACGTTATGTGGGATCAATATTTAACTCTGGATTAATTTTCCTATAACAATAGCTTCCATTTAAGTATTTAGATGGAACCATATGAAGCATTATAGAAAAAGAGATGTCGCACACCAACCTGTTGGGATGAAGTTGGTGAAAAAAAACTTGTAGGCCCTAAACTAGTGCAGGAAAAGATGGAAATGGTAATGGTAATCCAAAACCACATCAAAGAATCTCAATATAGGTAGTAGTGCAATGTCGATAACCGAAGGAAGGATTTGGAATTTCATGTAAGAGATCATATTTTCTTGAAGGTATCTCCATATAAGGGAGTTATACATTTCAGTAAGAATGGTTAATTGAGTCCCAGGTACATCGGGCCTTTCGAAATACTAGAACGAATTGGGGTTGTACCTTACCATTTGGTAATTCCGCCAAATCTCTCCCTATTTCACGATGTGTTTCACGTATCACTATTGAGAAAATACATGACTGACCCAACGCATGTAATCTCTATGAGGAAGTATAACTGGAACTCGATCTATCTTATTGTGAAGATCCGGTCAGGATTCTTGACACCAGATAACAAGTGTTGAGAAAACATACAACTCATCTGAAAAAAGATATATGGAGAAACCATAAGATGGAAGATGCAACGTGGGAACATAAGGAACTTATGATGAATAACCACCCGAGTCTTTTTATGTAGTAATATTCTAGAAATTTTGATGATGAAATTATTTGAAGTTGGGGAGAATGTAACACCCCCTGCTTCCACAATATGCTTCTCTTTGAATAAAAAAGTAGTGTGTGTTGTACGCAGCTTCAAGTTTTAACACACCACAACCCATCAAACTAGCGGTGATAAATAGTAATACCCCCTTTTTATGTTATATAAATTTTATATTTCAAAATGTACTTCATTTTCTGGATTCAAAATATCGAAATTTTCTTATGGTGAATTTTTGATATTTTTCGGAAAACATTAAATTTTTGATGAATAGTAAAAAACACTGAGTTATCGTTTCAAACTGAATTTTTATTTAAAAAATTATTTATTTTATTTAAATTTATGTTAGGTAAAAATAGATACATAATATGTAGATAAGATCAATGTAATTCATTAGAGTATGATTATAATAATTTTAGATATATAAAAATATTATTGAACTTTCACCGCCTTTTTCCCATCTCGTAGAAGAATTTGCAAATTTACATAAAACATAATTTTACTACTTCTGAGTGTGGAATTTCAAAAATCTGAGAGACACGGATAATATCAAGGATTAAAATGTTGTTCAATAAGGAAAAAATAATTTTTTTTGTGAATAGTAACTTTTTACTTTTATTTACCACAGTTAACTTTGAATAGGGTAATTAAGGGTAAAAATGATATTATTATTACCCTAACACATGTTCTAATCCTATTGGTTAAGTATTATTCAACCAAAAAACCCTTAGGAATAAAATATGAACCTCGTTGGCCCACTTGGATTAGATTAAGACATTTATTATTATTTAATTCAACGAAGAGGTAAAAGAGTTAAAATCAATGTATAATAACAAAACCCTTTTTAATATATGGTTATAAAAAAGATATATTCGACTATAAATATTCATTAGAAATATAAAAAACTTTCCTACATAATTTTATTTTATTTATAATTTTTAGACATTAAATAATTTAATTTATTTATTACACAATGGTGATGCAATATTTACCTAATTAATGAAATATTAAAATAAATGATATTATAAATATCCAAATAAATGTAATTTGAGACTTTTTATGAATTAAACTAAATTTATAGGTTAATATGACATTTTAGGATTGATTACATGAATTTAGTTTGAATGAATAATGTTTTTATAACTTTATCAAAAATCCATTATTAAGTAGTGTCCAAATTGACATAAAGTCGTATTTAAAACAAATATTATATTATTAATTAATATTATATTTATAAAAATCTAAGGATAAGCCAAATGACTTATATAAGGTTATATATATTAATAATGTACAACTTGGGGTTCACTTGGCTTGTTATAGTTTCTTTATTTACCGTAAAATATAAAAATACAAAGAGACATGGTAAATGTTAAACTATTTAACTAAGAGTTAAATGTAAATGATAAGGTTAATATTGTGACTGAAACCTATATAAAATCTATTTGTTGAAAGTATTTCGACCCATTCACACCTTTTCCTCAATATAAGTCACTTTGGAGCAATTATAAACTGAATATAAATTTATTATATAATAATATTTTAAGATTTTCCTAAGGTGCCCCTCACCCCTCTTATAAAAGGGCACCCCCCCCCCCGTATGTCAAATTCATACCTTAAAAGCCTTTCGGATCGCAAAACCCCTGCCCAAATATTCTCTAAACATCACTCACTTAATTCTAGAGGCCTTCCTTTAGTCATAAAACAATCTTAAAGAGCCCTTTTGATAAAATCAAAAGGAAGAACCTGAAGAAGCGGTAATGTTTTCACCACCCACTTTCAAGTTCCATTCTTCTTACACTTCTTCTTTCATTGTTATTTCCTTTGAATAATAATAAATCAAGTATATTATATATATTTTTATGTTATTATAAATATAGTACAGCCATATTCAGTATTCTATCCATATTTTTAAAGACATGTCACCATATGTCCGTACAAATGGCTTGCCGTCTCCACGTTGTGGTGTAATTGTTATTCAATACATTATTATATGTATGGGTACGATAATGATGTTTAATTGATGTAAATAACAAATATAACATGATAATGATTCTGTATATATGAAAAACCATCCAATTATATATTATTCTAATATCAAAAGAATGATATTTTCACTCGTGTGTACGTACAGACAACCGTAACCACGAACACGATGAGATTCATTCACCATTATATCCATTCAAGTATAATTCTCAATTGATGATTAAAAATAATTTTCAATGACCTGATATAATTTAGGATATGAATAATATACAACCTATCCATATCAAACACGTATTATTCAACAAAACAGATAAAATGAAATGAGTAAGTTAACACCTGAAACGGTGATAATACTGAGATATTATTAAAAAATAAATGTTAAAAGATCATATATGATATCATATTAATGTATATTAATCTTGTATAATTTAATAAAAATTATTTAACCAATATAAAAGAGGTTGAAATACCCTCAACCAAGATAAAATACAAGGTAAGGGTTAAATTCACAATCTCTTTATTATCCAGGGTTGTTTATATGTTATTATCTACTGAGACCTCATTATCATCCACATCCATGTTTCATAAAAATTTATTTCAAATCATTATTACACTTATATTGACTATGGGTCAATTTCATTCATACCCTTTCTGAATTTTTATACGATTTTGATAATGATATCATTCCTTCTTTTTCCAAACAAGGTCCTTTTTAACCTTTTCGACAGAATTAAGGTAAGAATTTCCTTTTTAACTTATACTGCGGGTGCGGCTATTTTCCACCATTATAAAATCATCGAAGCTTCCCTGACAAGCTTATAATAATATTTTCAAATTTAATGTTTTATTTTATAATTATGTGAATTTTAAATGATTTAAAAAAAAGAGATATTTCTCTCAAATAGTTTTGATTTGAATTATGTCAAAATCTTTTGATGGATTTTAAGCTTATTTGAAGTTCATTTATTATGATACAAAACATCCATATAGTATTTATGGTTTTTGAATATGTTTGAATGTGGATGTGTTATTTTTATACCATTCCTGGTTTGTGTACAAAGTATCGATATTTCGTATGCTAGTTTCAATACAAATGTTTATGTTATGTTTAAACTTGTTCATATGAGAAATGCATTGGACTTATTACATGACTGGTGGAGCCCGCTATAGCTCCTCGATGCATCGGTAGGTCTCATGAGTCAAATTAGTGTCTTGGAACAAGGACTTGACAAAATATTATTTGTGGTCTTCGCACAAATCCTTAACTATGTGGTTATGATAGTCTGACATTGTGCATTCCATCAGTATGAAAGTGGTTATTGATATTTAATGTGATTATTCAACTATTTGAATAACCATGTGAATATGTAAATGTCATTATTTAATTTTATTTATTCCATATTATGTTGAAGTTCATGTTTAAAAGGCTTTGGTTTTAGTTATACGTTGTCTTAAATTTTTATGATTATTTATGAATGTTTCTGTTATATTGTTATCCTTACTGGGCATTTGAGCTCAAACGTTTCTATGTTTTATTATTCCAAGGATGTGAAGATGTATTTTATCACTAACCTGCAGGGATGGTCTTATGGGATATGAGTGTGGTCTATGGAGACAAGATGTTGTTTTAGTTTTCATTTTATGATGTAAAGTAAGACTTATGAATGTATCTTGTGATTACAATGCTACTATACTAACTGGTCTTTCGAGACTGGATCTTTTGTGATCATTCCAATGTTATGTATTAATGAACCGACTCTAGGTAACTGGGGTCGGGGAATTACATTCGATGTAAATGAGGATGTCCCATGTCAAAAGAATCCCCAAGGAAGAAGGTTGAAAGGGGTCAGTGTTCTTCATTGGCAGAGCGTTCTTCATCCGTGGAGCGTTCTTCGGGGAAGAATGCATTCTTCGTTGAAGATATTTCTCCCAAGTTCTCCTTCCTCCCAAAACCACCAATAATGCTAAAGATAATATATTAAGTTCAATATTTATTTCATTGGCACAAATTCAAAATAGCCTAATCAATTAACAATGTTGACATATTAATGGTCTGTGCATTGGAACAATTAATGTGGAGGAAGTCATGAGGAACCTCCACATTAATGAGGGGGTTGAGAGGTTTTTTGCCATAATTAGGTATGTTCAATAGGTTGATTCCTTGGTTGGTCCCCACCACCATAACCACTCATGGGAGGTTAGGTTCGGGTGGTCCCAACCACCATATCCTCTTGTTAGATGTTATGGTCTGGTGATCCCCACTTCTCAACTTCAACATGGTCGTTTATTTCCATTGGACCACACCTCCCAAACCCCACATGGGTGTTGCAAATAATAATAAAATTGTCATGCACTTTTATTTTTATTTTATTCGGACATGAAAAACCCCAAAATGATCTTTCACCCTTGACCAACTATCATCAAGGTAAACGTTTTCTTAAGTGAATATCGGTTCTGTGAGTTCAAAGGTGACCTCAAATTTCCATTCTGAGGACCGTTTCGAAAGTTAGAAAAACCTGCTCACACATTTACTAAACGTACCCGAACAAATGTTTAGAAGTTCATTCTAGGAAATCCGGGCCTCGGAATGACGCACAAAAAAAATTTGTCGGACTTGTAAAATTCTCATTTATTAAAAAAATTACATTAAAATTTCAGGTCTTTACATTCTCCTCATCTAAGGGATTTATTTCATCATATGCTACCACTCAAACTAAGAGAACAAGTGGGTGTATTGATCACGAATCAGAGCCTCATGTTCCCATGTTCCCTCCTAGAGGTTCCCATTCTTCCAACGAACGTGCACTAGATTTATCAAAAATCTATGAAGGACCCACTCTAGTTGATCCTCAACCTCCACTGGAACTATCGTAAAAGTATCCCCATTGTCGATGTCCATCTCTATGTGGTCGATGATGTAAGAAGGGTCATGCACATATCTCCTCAGCTGGGATACGTTGAAGACGTCCTACACCCAGTGAAATTGAGTTGAAATGGCTAAGTGGAAATCCACCTCACCAACTCTACTGAGGACATGAAAAGTTTTGATGAACCTCGGAGATAACATTCCGCCTCGACCAAATCTCTGCAAACCTCCTCGAGTTGAGACCCGTAGAAAGACGTGGATGTCATCCTCAAACTTCAGAGGTCTCATTCTCCTGTCAGCATACGACTTATGCATGCACTATGTAGTCTTCATCTACTCCTCGATGATCTGAACCTACACTATGGTAGCTCGAACCATCTCTGGTCTAACGAGTGTTGACTCCCATGGGTTACTCCAGCACAAAGGTGATCTATAAGGTCGTCGCAAAAACACCTTGAAAGGTACCATCCCAATGGTGGAGTGATAATTATTTTTGTATGAAAACTCCACTAAAGGTAAGTGATCCTCTGAGCTGCAACCTGAGTCGAGGACACAAGCCTGAAATATGTCCTCAAGGGTCTATATGGTCCACTCAGTCTAGCCATTCGTTTGAGGATGGAAGGCGGCGCTCAAATGAAGCTGCTTCTCGAAGGCCTCCCGAAACTCATTCCATACATTGGAAGTAATATGTGTGTCATGATCTGAGACAACCGTCAAATGTACTCTATGTAGCCACACAATCTTGTTCACATAGAGTCTTCCCAAGATCTATATTTAACCATGCTCTCTGATCGATAAGAAGTGGGCTAACTTGTTGAGTCAGTTGATGATCTCCCAAATCGAGTCATGTCCCATGGATATACGTGGATGTCATGTCACAAAGTCCATGGATATTTATTCCCACTTCCATTGTAGGACCTCTAAAGGATGAACCACGACAGCTGGTACCTGATGCTCTACCATCACTTATGGACAAGTGAGGCATCGAGAGACAAACTATACAATAGCTTTCTTCCTTTCTGGCCACGAGTACTATCGTCGGAGATCCTGGTACTTTTTCTCCACTCCGGGATGTACCTCTATAGGGTATGTGTGAAACTCCATCAATAAATCCTTATAAATTTCCACTAGTACCATGGTATGTCCTCTAAAGTGGATGACGTGCTCCCCACCTTCATAAAATCCCTCAGGTGCATATCCTATGGAAGTCTGAGCCTATCATGCCTCGTAGTCAGTGTCCCCATGCTGTGCCTCCAAGAATCACTGAAGAAGTGGTGGAGTGACTGTAAGAGACTGAAGGAAAGTTTATCCATCACATTCCATGAACGATATCTAAAAACTGCCCAGCTGCTCTGTCGCCTCACCTAGAATCTATATAACAGACCTTCTGTATAGTGAATATTCTACAATGTTCCCATTCCCAAGAGTATAGAGTCTCTTAAAGTCATAGTACTAGGGGAAATCAATCCATCATCTCTATATTAGGTTTAGGTCCTTCAGAGAGAATATTTACCTGAGAATCATGTGATCACAGTAGACTATAAAAAGTTCACCCATCAGATAGTGCTGCCACATCATCAAGGAAAACACCAATACTACTAACTCTAGGTCATGGATAGCGTAGTTATAATCATGTTGTCTTAGCTGTCGAGAACCATTTGTGATCACTAATCGCACCTGCATCAGGACAAATCTGAGCCTGGTCCCTGATGAGTATCTAAAAACTTCTTACCCTATGCCCCCCTTCTGGAAGCCTCAACCTGGGGGCTCTAATCAGCCTCTGCCTAAGCTCTGGAAAAATATACTGGCATCTCTCAAACCACACAAATGGTTTCCCTATTTTTGTCAAGGTTGATAGTGGTGCTGCAATTCTAGAGAAATCTGTCACAAACCTCCGTTAATAACCACCCATACATAGGAATCTTCGTGCCTCCGTCACACTCCTTGGTGGCTCCCAAACAAGTACCACCTAATTCTTTGTTGGATCCACTACAACTCCATCCATCAATATGACAAGTCCTAAAAATTGAACCTCTTAGATCTAGAACCGGTACTTCGAGAGATTACCATAAAGCTAGTGCTCTTAGTGTGTGTCCAGTACTTCCTGAAAATGATTGGCATGATCCTTCTCAGTAGTGGTGTAGAAACAAATATCCTCGATCAATACCACTACAAATAAATCAAGGTATGGCCGAAAGATCCTGTTCATGAGTCCCATGAACACTGCTGGAGCATTTTTCACGCTGAATGGAATAACCAAAACATGTAATGGTCGTACTGACATCTGAATGTCTTCTTATGCACATCCTAATCTCAAACTCTGAGCTGGTGATAGCCTGATCTGAGGACTATCTTTTAGAACCACCACGCTCCCGTCAGTTTATCCAAGAGGTATTCAATCCTCAAAAGTGGGTACTTGTTCTTCGTGGTCACCAGGTTCAGGCACCGATAGTCATAAAATGCCTAAATATCTCATCCGCCATCTTGGGAATAGAAACAGGTCTTCCCAAGGAGAAACACTGGGCTGGATGAATCCCTTCCCTTTTAAGTCCTCTAACTGTATTTGCAGCTCATGAAACTCTACGTGAGCCATCTGATATGCTGGTGTAGATATTTGTGTCATCCTGGGGTAAAGTTCAATATAAAATTCCACCTCTCTGTGAAGAGGTAGACCTAGGACATCATCAGGGAAAACATACACGTACTATTCCACCACTACAGGATAGATCAGACTCTCCACATCAATAGCTTTGATGGGAAGGCTAGACAACTGATTTGTAATTGGCTTCACCCTACTCTAGGTAAGTCAATTCTGCGCTGCATAGGCTCTCATCTCGCCGGTTAAGGAAAGCCTAGTCCCATCCAAGCGAAAACACTGCACATTGTGCAAAAAGTAGTCAATCTGATCATGGACAATAAATAACCAGTCCATACCAAAGATGATGTCGTAAGGCCTCGACAACACTACATGGAGATCACAGTCGAAGCTCCCACCTCCTAGATTAAGCTCACACTGCAGACACTATTGTGTAAACATCGAATCCACATTCGTAGTAGTTTCTTGTGTAAGGATCAATCCAAACCCTCTGTCAAGAATATCTGAGCTCTAAATGAGGGTGGAAGCAATAAAAGAATGACTGGAACCTATGTCTATAATTTTTTCATCTATGGTGGAGTAGACATAGATCATACCTTGTATCATCTTTGGATCTTCGTGATTGTCGGCATCAACTTCCTATAGATGATCTATCCCCTATCCACCTACACCTTGCAGTTAGGGTGGACCTCCTGGTGGTGGTGGCAGTAACATCTAAAATCGTCACCCACTGCCAGCTTTACTACAAGTTCAGTTGCCACATATGCCTGCTCCATGCAGGCCTCCTCCCTCGATCCTCTATCTCTTCCTGGTCAGTCTTTCAACCGTATGTTGATTATCCAAACAACATGTTGGACAGTCACAAGACATATGACCCTTCTTTCTGCATGTGTTACACTGCCCGCTCCTAATATAAATGGATCTACCTCGGGTGCCCCACACAATCGATCCTGAGTCATGCAGTCATCAACCGGTAGGTCTGGTCCTCTTGGACTTCTGTAGCATCTGTCTACAACCAGCTGCAGAAGACTCTACTGTGTGACAACTGGTAGTGGGTCTCACTGCTGGTGAATACCCATTAGGGGAACTCTCTACCAATATGGATCTCTCTAACATCCCCGCCTGCGTCGGTATGTTGAGTGAGAAAACATAAGCCCTAATCTCCCGCCTGATCCCCTTGTCAAGGGTCTGGGACCCACAGAATGGGTCCCGCACAATATATATTGAGTAGCATGAGAGGATAGTGAACCTATCTGAATACTGAGCCACATTCATGCTCCCCTGCTACAGATAAAGAAGCTAATGTTTGTGCACTACGTGAAGAGTCGCTGGAACAAACTCTACCCAAAACAGGATCTCGAAGTCTGCCCAGAGAAGCGTCACCTAGCTGTGAACCTAGAGCATCAAGTTCCACCATCTGGCCACTGCTTCCTATAGAATTCTGGTTGAAAGGATCACCATGAAATCAGATCGTGTCACTACCAATCCCAAATCTCTCACCACAACCTCCAGAAAACCCTCAACCTCCTGCGGGTCCGTCTCTCCCCTGATCCCGGTAGGCCTCTAGTGTTGGAACTCATGTAATGTGCTCAAGTAGTGTGAACAGTCTACTACAGGGGCTGGTGGAATCAGTGGCCCAATGAAGAGTGGTACCGTTGGTGCCTTTGCTGGCACCTCTACTGGAAAAGAGCCATGCACCTTGGTCTTGTCGTTTGGTGGGAAATCAGTGCGTACAACATTCAGAACTCTAGCTGGTTGTCTTCATGGAGGCATCCTGAAAAAAACAGGTCCACCATGGTCAAATGTTATACCTTGTGAGCTGAAAGATATACCTGGTGAGTTGAATCAAAAGATCACAATGAAAACTTTTTAAAACACACACACACTCACATTTTGTGTGCTCTGAGTTGGAAATCAGAATTCAAGGTCCTATTTTATGAATTCATCAGCCACCACACCAACAATAGTTTTCCAAACTGATAACCACACTCACTATACTTAACACTATTGCTATTAAAAATAATGATCAGTGTATTGAGTTCTATGGTAGAACCGACTCATCTGATACAAATTTCTCACGACCCGTCCCCCAGGCCCATTCCGTGACTACCCCATGCCCACCTTCCATAGGCCATGGGCTGACGACTAGAACCAAAGGAGTAATTTCCTAAAACTGGGAAGGAATTACCTTTATTTCCTATAGACCCACACACAAGAAAGCACACACCTGGACGAAACACCAAGTAAACTATATAAAAAAGAGTGTTGAAAGTAAAAGGTCACAGAATACAAGACCAACTGGAATGTACAAATAAAACTGTGATACAACACAAATGCATAAAAGGGAAAGGTAGCTGCTGGGTCATCCTATAATGTTCTTACCTGAAGTGTAGGTACAGATAACCTCATAAGCACTCTTTATCTGTCCATATCCTCTATGTACCGAATCATCCTATGGTCCAACTCTAGGTACCATCCAGTCCTGGTACTCTCAGCCTCAGTCATCGCTATATGTCATCTACATCCAACACAACATGGTTCATGTATAGCCCATGTAAGGGGGATGTATAACGATACTCAGTAGGAACCAAGAGACCCTCAAGGTCTCACTATATCCACCAAGGATAAATAAAAAAGTATTAAATAAACAGAAAAACATACATAGATATATGCTCATACATATACCTAAGTTATCAAGTAATCCATATCAATCATGATGAATACAAAAAGATACTGACTCAGATCAAACTAGGATTTATTCTAGGGGTAGTATCAAGTATCATTCCTAAAAAAACGTCGAACACATCGTCTACTGGTGAACTCCTCCTATATCGAGTACAGTGGGAATGCCATGTCACACAATGGAGCTTACAACTCCTCTTATACTTGTAAGGTACTCCTCCTATCGAGTATCGTGGGTCTGTCGCATCACACAAATGCACTCCCCACCATGTGACTTCTACGTCACACAGAGGCCCTCCCCCTCATAGCCTATTAAGGTACTCCTCCTGTCGAGTAATGTGGGTCTGCCACATCACCAAGGCGCTCCCCACTGTGGGTCTGCCGCGTCACCATGGTGCTCCCCACTGGGCCATTTGAGTCACTCCGAGTCGAAATGGACATCAGTCATCAAGTCTCATCCAGCCACTAGGTCTTCATACTATGCTCTCTCATCTCTGGGAGGATCCGCTCCGCAAACGTCTGGTTGATACTACAACTACCACGAAGTCGTAGAAAGAAATATCTCAAAGGTTTTCAACATCTTATGGGTCTCAACGTAACAGATATGGCATCAATCAGACGTCCGGTTTGTGAGTTATCAGACTTTTATTGTCGGGGTCTGGTTGGATTCATACTTGATCTAACCTGACTATTCCCCATCTTCATCCAAAACATAGTGGGGTATCACTCAAAAAGATTGTCTTGTGACATGATTTCTAGAGCCACTGGCGTTTCGTCAAATGGACGTCTGGTGCCTAAGTTATGGACAAATGTATGTAAAAGGGTCATAGTGGGCCCAGGTTTGGTCCGGCATAATCAGACCGACCAGGTCCAATACGGCCTGGGATGACCCAGTTCGAGACGACTCAGCCCAATAGGTTCGACCTGGCCCGTTGGGTTCGGCCAGGCAAGCTGCGAGGGCCCGCAGAGAGTGCCGCGAGGGCGGCTCGGCTGAGGGGTTCTGCGAGACCATGGGGCAGAATAGCGCGGCCCTAGGAAGCTCAGACAAGGATGGCGCAAGATCACAAGTTGGTGGTCTGGCCGCGAGGTGGCGGTGAGGTGGCATTCCAACTGCATGAGGAAAGGTGGTGGGGGTACGGGATGGTGTTCCGGCCGTGTGGCGACAGTCTGGCCACATGCTGGTGGTCTGGATCAGCGGACGGTAGTGGCATGTCAGCTTGGCATGACAGACAGTAGTGGCTCGTAATGCCAGATATGGGGCTCGTCTCGGACTGGATAGCGGCCTAGCTCGGCAGACATTCGTGGCGTGGTGTGGTGGTTCGGCTCGGGGTAGTGCGGCGGCACAGTCCGGCCTCAGGCATCGGGGCCTCGAGTTAGGCCAGTTCGGCTGGGAGGGCTAAACACCATGGGGCATCGCGGGTTGTGGAGGCCGCAGATGGAAGGTTCGTTGCGTTCGTCACCTTTATCACCTTCCTCTATTACGAAGAACACATCAAAGAAGAACGACGGAGAGGTCGGGCCATGTTTGTTCATCCCGCACCCACTGCGTTTAGAGTGGTAGCAAGTGGTTCACAAAGAACGTAGCATGAACGTGTAAGGTATATATTTGAAAATCTAATTTCCCAGAACCCACATCTATATCGATTTCCAATCCCTCCAAACAAATAGAATTGCTAAACATGGAATTAGATAATCAAATAGAAATAATCCCCTACCTATTTTGTTTGATTACGTTGCGGTAAGAAGGTTGTACAGTCGTCGATTCGCCATAGATGAGGACATCCCACACAAGAAGAAGTCTCGAGGAATAAGGTCGAAGGGGGTTAATGTTCTACGTTGGCCGAGCATTTCTCATCAGTGGAGAATTATTCATGGAAGAACGCATTTTTTGTTGAAGGGCTTTCTCCCAAGATCTCCTTCCACCCAATTCCACAAAAGTTGTGAAGGATAAAAGATTAAGTTCTCTATTTACTTCTTTGGTACAAATTCAAAATAGCCTAATCAATTAACTAGGTTATAATATTAAAGGTTTGTTCTTTGGAACAATTAATGTGGAAGAAGTCAAGGGGTTCCTCCACATTAATGAGGGGGTTGAGATGTTTTTCTCTATAATGAGGAAGTTGAAGAGGTTTAGGACTCGGGTGGTCCCCACCCCCATATCCTCTCAATGGATGTTAGATACGGGTGGTCCCCACCACCATAACCTCTCGTGGGAAGTTAATGTTTGGTGGTCCCCACATCTCAACTTCCACATGGAGGTTTAGTTCCAGTGGACCCCACCTACCAACACACACATGGGTGTTGAAAATAAAAATAAAAATGTCACACAATTTTATTTTTATTTTAATCTACCACGAAAATCACAAAATCTATTTTTCTCCCCCGATCAACTGTCATCGAGGTGAATGTCTTCATAAGGGAATACCATCTCTACGAGTTCAATGGTGCCCTCAAATTTCAATTTTGAGCAACGTTTCAAAATTTTGAAAAGTCGGCTCGCAGGTTTACTGAACGCATCTGAAAAAAATTTCAGAAATTCATTCCATGTACTACGGTCCTCGGAATAATGCGCCGTAAATTTTTTGGAACCCATTATATTCCCTTTTTAAAAAAAATTACATGGAAATTATGGGCCATTATATCTTTGTTCCTTTAACATTATTTTCCCTAGGATGTGTGGAACGATTTTGAGTATGATATGACTAATAAGGGTAATATGTTTTATGACCACAGTGGGATAAAATTTTATGTATTATTTTTTATGTAAACATGATTTAAAAGATTGTAAACCTCTTTTATTCTCTACGTGGATCATAATGATATTAAATTAATATTCATAAAAAAGATATAATATTTATGTATATTATTCTAAGGTCACCACAATAATTATATCAATTATTGAGTGGAAATAAACTCTCATCTACCTAGATATGTTTTTAAAAAATCATTTTCATGTATGAGTTTTGTAGAGGTACATGCATACTATTTTTTTGGTCATATCATAGAAAATTAATTTTATGAGAAAATAAATATCTAAATTTATTATTATGATATTATATATTTAGTTTAGAAAATTTGGATTAAAATATTGTGCATTTAAAATCTTTTAGGGGTTAAGGTATATTTTAACACCTTGATTTTTTAGATTATATTATCATTTTAAATAAAACTATAACAAATATCATACACAACACTAGCCTTAATATAATTGAAAAATATATTTCTTAAATATGATCGTTGTAACCTAGCTATTGGGTAGGCACATATTGATAAGAATAACCATATTATTAAGTATGTTTTATATATGTTTTCTTTAATAATAAAATTGAATCCAATTTAAAATTTATAATTTGTCTACTTGTTTTTACTATGAAAAGATTATGAATAAATTAACTCTATTCTATGAAAATAATTATCTTCTAAAAAATTTTATACATTTTTTATGTGGATTAATTAGGATTAATTTATTTTAATTTTATAAAATCTAATTTTAAAATCTGAACGTCATTTTATTTGATATCTTATGACAACTATATTATTGAATTTATTTTTTTTGTTTTTCTAAAAATATAGATTTTTTAGTGATTAGAAAAATGACACTTTTAACAAAAATATCAATTCATTTAATTATATCAAGTAATTTAAAACTAACATGAATATTTTTTTAGTTATCATGTAAAATAATATCACTTTGATTATGCATATTTTTTTAATGCTATATGAACTAGTATTAAAATTGATTTTTGTGTAGGTTCATTTATTTGCTAAAATAAGCGGTATCCAAAAAAATATAATCCGTATGTTTTTTCATAAATATATTAAGTTCTTAATTATATTAATTTGATCATAAAAAAAGTGTAACATATTTTTATTTTAATGGAAAATTTTTGGAACATAGGTCGATTTGGGTTCCACATAGAATAATAACCATCTAAAAAATATATCATTATGGGAATGGGTTAAATATGTAAATTAAGGTTAAGGCCATTATATAGGGTATTTAAATCAACCCAACACTTATCATTATTTTATTTTATATGAAAAAATTTACTATAATCATCGTAACTTCTAAAATATATAATTTTTCTACATTCCTTTGATTTTGATCTTGATATTATTTAACAATAATAAATATTACAAAATATCACTCTCATTCTTTTAATAACTCTAATATGTTATCATATGGAGAAAAAGAATATATTGATGGTTATAAATGGTTATTTAATGTGAATGAATTATTTTTTTATAGTAATTTATTTTTAGTATTTTGTGATTTTATAATTTTCCTGAACATTAACATAATGATGATTTTCCTCTTATGCAAGTAAGAGAATTATTAATTAAATGCTTTTAAAAATAATAAATAAAATATATTTTTTATTAATTGTAGTTAATAATTATTTAATTTGATTTTTGTAATTCATTTGTGATATTAAAATAGTTTATATTCTATTTCCATTGTTTTCATTATTCTTTTACATTCATTCTAAGTGAATGGCCCTAAATATTAATAAAATTTTGATTATATGATTACAAATGTATTTTTATGTCATTGTAAAATTAAAAAATAGACTTTCATGGATGGGAATGTGTATATTATAACATGAATAGTTCTTTATATGCCACTACGAATTTTGAAAATTACTTTCATAGCCCATATAGATTATAAAATATGTTACAACTATTTTCATTAAACACTTTTAATGAATGGATGAACCCAGAATATAATGATTAAAATTAAAAATAAACATGTATAATTTATTTGGATGAGATTATTTAAACCTAATACACCTTATAAACATATAAATTATAATTTGGAGTAATTTTATTGGAATTATACACCAAATGTATATTAATATTTCATGTACTTGCATTATTTCTAAAAACCTCACATATAAAAGAGAACCACTTGTACTATAATGCACACACTTGATGAACCATTTTTTTAAACAAAATATGTTCAAACAGAAATTAACCCCTCCCTCCAAAGGAATCAATACTGGACTACAAATTGAGAAAGGTAGTTAAGGACCCTGAGTCTCACCTACAGTAAACCTCTTTTTGGAGACTAGCTGTAAGGGGATAAAAATATCATGCGTGGATGACATTACCATTAAAACCTTAAGGACAAGAGATGAGGTAATATTCCCCACTCAACTACAATGAGGTTTATATTTTATAATACAATCAAAAAAATTGAATAATTCATAGACGAAAATATACAACATCAAGGAATGTGTTCAATAATATCTCTAAACTCGAATAAATTTTAAACTCTTTTTTAGCTTCCCAAACAAGAATTCCAACATTATTAATCAAGATTTGGAAAACTAGAAGACTATGGTGGTGTGATTAATTGATATTATTAAATAGTACTATCCCTCTAAGCATATAGGCATCTATGTGAAACAAGTACGTACAAATATGTAGTACTGAAACAAACCACAAAAATAGTATAACATCCCCATTAGAAATAAAAAAAGTGGACATGTAACATTATGACTTTCCTCTAGTATAATTTAGTTTCAATGTACTTTTCTTACCGATTTATAAATTTTTTAAAACTTTTACAAATGTTTTAAGATTGGGTAATGTTTTTAGAGGAATAAGGATTCCTTTTTAAGAGGTGTTTTAGTTTTAGAGGTCTATGGACCAGCTAGTGGAAGCCCCTCGGCTATATGGTGGGACACCTAATGGTGATGAAATTTTATCAACTACCACTAGATAGGTGATGACATAATGTTAGGATGAACTAAATAAGGTATTTTTAGTATTTTAACCTCTAAAATACCATTGTATAATATTATATCCTCTCCCTTCGTCCCAAATATTCCATGTATGAAACCATGGACTCTCTGAGGTTAGCATTGGCTCTATCGACCTCATTTGTTTGTCAATTTGATATCTATTTGTTTGGTAGCCCATTATTTGTAATTATGACAAGTTCACTATTAATTAATCCACATCTTTTAAAACAGATAGTTATTCTAGTGCATATTATAATGTTCTATTGATCGTTCTATGATATTTATCCACTCTCTTCTAGACCCCTCTTGGGACCATCTTCCATATGGTGTTTCTCTTATTAATTAGAGAGAACACTACTATATTATATTGGAATGTGTTGTTCTATCCCCTTCAATAATAACTTTCTTATTAAAAATATAATCTATCATTTGGGAATAATTCTTTTGGTCTTCATCTTGTTTTCTATTCTTTCGCTTTTATATTTAGTGGGTGGATTCAATAAAAATACCCATGTGAACTAAGATTAAGGTTGGTGGTTCTATCTGTAGACTTTTTATATTTACTACATGAATGAACATGGTTTAATAAATTCTTTCCTAAAATAATTAGATTGATTATTGAAATTATGAACATGAATTTATAAAAAAAGTTAAAAAATTATAAGATTTTCTTCTTATTTTAGTAAATAAAAGGTGTTTTAAATGTATTTTGAAAAGGATTATTAAATATGTCATCAAAACATATATTTGTTAAAAATAGTTATTATAAATGTATAGAAAACATATTAATAAAATTTTAAATTATTTTAAATATTTCACACATAGGAGCATTGTGTATCTTCTTGGGGGATTTTTTATTGGGCCATAACTATTGAAATTTAAAATGGGTTCACTTTCTAGGGTGATTATCCATTTTTTGACCATTGATGCATTTTTTCTAGTAAATCGATAAATAAAATGCATGTTTTCACTTTTATGGTGTAATTATATAACTAGTTAATGGGTGTATTGGATCTAAGGACTTGAGTAGGCACTATTTGTTGTTATTTTATTTGGATACAAGTGACCTACATAGCCCAACTATTTTAATCTTAGTGGTTATTACTATAGTGAAAGGGATTTATACTTTCTGGATTTTATTTTCTCTGATACATACATTGTTAAATGTTAATGGGTTATGAAAATAATTCCTTGATATAATATTACATGTTTTTTTGGATGTTTTTGAATGGTGGGATTGCTTACCATGATTTGGTAAAATACTATCCATCTATTTATCCTGAAATGTTTTATTGTAAATTAAGAATATTTGGAGAATTTGACAGAGTCTTGTTATGGAACACATGGTTCGGATCCTACTATGACTATTTATCTAACACTCTATATGCTCCCTCAGTGGTTTGTAGCCCTTGTTTTATATGATTTAGGAATCTACAAGATATATTTGTGAGATGTAAGGTATTTTAAACATTATTGATTGTTTCTAGTTGTAATATGAGGGTACATTTCCCACATTTCACATGTAGTAGCTATTGGCTATTTGAGTTTTCCTTTAAGGATGTATCTGGAATTTTTTTTCTATGATTATTTAGGATATATCACTACCATTTTGAAATCATAATATATTATTTTAGGGTCCTAAAAACATCTCAAATTGATGTAGATACTCTCATAATCACATTTCTGAAGTAATTAAACATTCTCCCAGGTCCAACAAGGAAAATGGATGAAAATTGAATTCTAAATTTGTGAAGAATATTGAAAAATCCATTTTCTCTATAATTTTAAGTGAATCGTGTACCGTCACAAGAAAAGGATGACAGGGTGCATGAACAATAATCAACCAGAATGTGGAAGGACATGCGAGTTTCTAGCATGTGGGGAGATGGCAAGCCAATCTAGGATGTCAAGAACCATATCGTTGGTGAAATCAAGCATGAAAATGTCATCCGCATACCATCCTACAAACTCCGCAGTTCACGAACGAAGAAAGCTGGCAGGGATCCATGAACCACAAACCGTGAACCACACCATCTGAAAACCCCGGTTGAATGAGTATTTCATTGGTTGAAAATTATATTAATGGGATTTCGAAAATGTTGTCACATGCCCACTAATATGATTTCAGTAGTGCTCTATAAAAGTTTCATAGGAGGAATTTAATGGAATACAGGTGGAGAAAGAAAAGTGGAAACCCTATAGGTTAGAAGAAATAACTTATAAGGAATTCCAACACTAGATTTGAATCATCGATGTAGTGAAAATGGTTAAACACGTTTCCACATGTATAACCCGTTGCGAACCATAAAAATATGGAACTTAATAATAATTTTTGAATAAAAAAGCTAATTGGATCCATTTCGAACCATAAATTCCTTGTTGATGAAATCCCCATGAACCACAGGTTCCAAAACACTTCTTCAATACTAGGTTCTATATAGTGCATCACTATGTATATGGAACCTTGTGTCGCATACTGCATAAGACATATGGAACTGGTAGCAGTGTGGAAATCCCCATTCGGGACCTTTGACCACTTTGGTATGTGATGTCTAGTACATAAGTCTGCATATTGATTTGGTACACAAAAGAACCATCTAACTGCATTGCCCTATGATATGAGGGGATCCCCCCCCATCCCAAATGTGAAAATAGTATGAGAAATGGGGCGTCATCAGGTGTCCTTCCCTCTGGATCCAATCTCTCCCCTCTATTATGGCCTAGTCCTCCATAGCTCCTCCGTGAAATAGTCCACCAACATCAGGCAAAAGCCTCCTCCAATGCAGCCTTACCAGTATGATCATATCATTGGGAACATCCACAAGACTCTCTATGTCTACATACCCAAGGTGTGTGGGGTCATGAAGGTTGTCCCTAAAATGGTTCAGAACAGCAGAATATCCCCAAGTATACATTCCCATGGTAACCTTGATTACAAAATTAGTATACTGATGAGAACCTCCCCATTCTAGGGATCATAGATGGTCACCTTTTTCATTCAATAAGGAATCATGATCAGTAAAATGGATCATGATGTCTTTCCCTTTTGTCGAGAAGTGACATTCCTCCACTTTCCCATAACACATTCTATGGCACTCCCATTGTGTTAAGTCCCTAACCTTCTGAGAGCTGAGCCATGTGACCACCAATGTCATCCCACATTAATGGGTTCATTTCTCTCTGCCCTCTCCCCATATCACCGCGAATTCATCCATCAGCAAAAGAGAAGGTTTGTGGTTTTTTGAATCTCTCACATCCTCTTGTTTCCCAGACTGAGTATGAGTCCCAAGGGATTAGTGATTTGTGATGATCACAACATACACATGGTCAACATTTTTTTGAACTAAGAGAACCATAATTCCTATTATTACATGGAAATCTAGGATACCTGCCTGAATACCCATGCTCAAATGGGTACCCTTTTAAAATGGTCCACATAATTATGCCTTGCAAAAATGGTCATCCTCCCAAGTCCAAGACCAAATCTAACCAAACGTTGTGGGATCTGATTCCTCTTGTGGGGATAGATAGGAAGCCCATCTTATGGGTTCGACCACAACATCAAACCACCTCCCATCCCTCTTAGATGATGACAATCTCTAGAGAGCCTTATTGCATGAATTAAGTCAGTATTAACTCTGTGGCATCAAATCTATATATATCCATGTTTATACCAAAATCTAGGGGTAGCGAATGGATACACACATTGAAAATTAACAATGGATTCACTAACATACGAAGATGCCTTAAATCCAAAATAGAGTCCTAAAATTTGAAATAATTCCCCCAAAAGGGTGTGATTACCCAGACCGCCCATCCTCTCAACCAATGTAGTCATTAACTGTCATTGTCGAAATCTCCATCCAGTGAGCACCCACCTTTTGAATCTTTTTCCATGAATCATGGATACTAGGGTAGTCGGTTGTTTCTAGATCCATTAATAATCCCATTGGAGACCATATGAAGAAGTCATATCCTAAGAGGACTGATTTCACAAATACTTAAACCCTTATATTCCCCGACTAGAAAAATTTAACGATGCCACATTTTTCATAATGTGGAAGGGATAAACGTCTTCATCCCTAAAGGATCAATCCAATTCCCCCTAGAGGATGAAATTTCTGATCAAGCTAAAAAAATGATAGATAGATGAATGTATCTATAATAACAGACAAATTTTTGGTCGATAATCTCAACTGGAATCCTTCTTGGCCATTTTTTGAGTGTATGGATCTTACCAGTACAAGAATATAGTGTTGTGAGAGCCTAAAATTCCATCCTGGCTGATCAGTTATCCCCTGGTAGTGGCATCAATCTCAATATTCTAGTGCCGACCAAGATTAATCTCTTACTAGGCCGGATTAGAGAGGGGGGGGGGGGCACCTTATCAGATGATTAGGACATTCCAAATCCTTTTTTTCTGGATTAGATCTCACATAATAATCTTTGCCTTTATCAATTCCCTAATGATTCAATATTCCATCCACTGATTGTAACATTAAATTACTAGTGGGGTTATTCCAATGGCATGGGAATCGTAAGACAAGCAAGACAAGAAGATTAAAAAGAATGATCAATACATAATTGATCATCTCAGCATCTATTCACATTTTTCATATCATCCTTGTGATTCCCATGCTGGTACTATTATGAATAAGGAATTTAATAAAATTTCATCTGGGGCTACTTTTTTCCTTTGAGAGAAGGAATCTTAGTTTCCCCCATCAGAGGAGAGATTATCTATGAGGCGTATGCCCCATGTAGATTCAGTCTTCGGTTTATTTATGAATAATATTTGTGTCCTCGTACTATCAAAAGTGCTCATTAAAATGGTATGTCAACTATGGCTGTTGTTTACCCGGGACGACACCCAATGTCTGGTCATACTTCCAGATTCTAGGGATTCTGTACCATACCTCATTAGATGTTGTGATGAGGCATGGGATAAATCATATCCAGGTAGCCAATTAGTCTATATAGTTCATATTTTAATAACATCTATGGTATATAGGGCCAATGTGAAGGACAAGAATAATGAAAACAATCTTGCACTCTAATCCTCTCAGGTTGTTAAATCATTGATGGAAAAACAAGCTATTGAAGTTGTTGCATGGATCTAGCCATCCATCCATAATTAAAATTATTTTCTATTAGTCTAGAGGTGATGGGACCTATTGAAATTTCATGAATCCACTCACGAACGATCTCCTCATGCTTTATGGAATCTCCTCTAGACTATGGAAGTTACCAATACAGATATTTGTTATGTGTCATATCCTTTTAACCCCTCTTTTGTTGAGGATCCCAAAAAGGTGTGTTGTTACCTTGAGGACATCGAGACCCTGATCCATTCCCATAATGGTAGCCACAAATACTTATATCGGGTACTTGCCATGATATGAATTGAAACTGATGATGATGTTGTTGTTGTTGTTAGCTCACCTATTGCCACTATAGCAGGAGAATCATCTTATATGTTCTCAAATTCCCATAAGTGTTCATCTCCTAGGGGTCCTGATACTGAGGAAATAGCTAAAAAGCATTTATGGCTGACATGATCCACTCTGCTCCCCCATTCAAATCCTCCAGCATTGTCTATCTCAGTAATAGTGGAATTTCCATATCCTTGGAAGGTCTATGATGAATTGTGGTAAAATTATTATGATGAGGATAATTTGAGACAATTAAAAGTGAAATCATCAACCTTCTAGGTATTGGAGGATCCAATACCCCCAACATTATTTCTTCTAATAAAGAGCCTCAAGAGGTTTCTACTTATTTGAACAAAATGGATAACTGCCGTCATGCTCCCAAAGAAAATCCTTGCTGGGTTAACTATGTAGAATTAATGGATGTACTCTTGATGTCGATGAACATTGATAGAGAGGTTTTTATATCAACAAAACCTTGAAAAAATTCCATTTTTGTTGAGAATATTAATCCCCCCCATTTATTTTTTAAGAGCTCACAGGGTCTCGGGAAATAATCTATTCCCCTATGTATTCCCCCTGGGGAACCTTTTCTAGAGAGTGAACCCTTCCGATTGTCGGGGGTGATGGAAAACATATATATTGCATAGATTTATCATATGTGGATGTCTGTACTTATGTTCAAATTTTTATTTTGTAGTTTGTGAGACCCAAAATTCATTCCATGGGAAGAAGCTATTGTGAATAGTGGGTTTGTGAAACAAACAATGTGGTTTGTGAATATGTATTTTGAAAGACTTGGTACATCATCACAAATGAAGTAAATGGAAGGTTGAGATCACATTTAGCCTTGAGAAATGGTAATATAAAAATGATCTGGTCCCCTATAAATAGGTGGGGTCCCCTCCTACCAGACCTATCTATTCAACGAAAGACCACTTCAGTTTATGACGACTTCTACATCAAAATTTCCTCCTCTTCATTCCAAACGAACCCCTTTCCTATGAGAGCATTTTTAGGGTCCTAAAAAATCATAAAGGGAATTAAATACTCCCATAATCTCTTTGCAGATAGAATTAAATATTCCCACATGACCAACATGGAAAATGGATGATAATTGAATAGAATAATTTGGATGAAGCTTACATAAATCAATTATTCAAGAGTTTTATGTGAATCATGCATCATAATCAGGATTGGTTTGTGGGACGCATGAATTGTGAACCACCGATATGTGGAAGGACCTACAAGGAGATATCCCATGGGGATATGAACAGCCAACCCAGGATGTCGCGAACCATTTCCTTCTTGAAATCGAGCACATGAATTCCATCTGTATATCACCCCACGAACTCAGTAGTTCGCAAAAAAAAGCAAGCTACAAGGGTACCACGAACCACAAACATTGAACCACAACCTCTACAAACCACAGATGTCTGTGTCTTCCATGTATTGAGATATATATTCATGGTCTTCCGCAAATGGGGTCTCATTCCAAATGATATGATTTCACCAGTGCTCTATAAAATGATCACATGAGGAATTGAGAGGATGATTGACAACGAAATAATAGAGGAGATAGTTGAGGTTGGATGGATGAAATTACGGGGGATTCCAACTTCGGTTTTGAGTCATCAACAAATTTATAATCACAAATCAAATTTCCATGGGTATAACCAGCCACATTCCATAAATATAAAGAACTTAATAATAATTAGTGAACCGTGAAACTAATTGGTTCCATCGTAAAGCATAAATTTTTCCTGGATGAACTCCCCGGGACCAAAAAGTTTTAGGACCCTTCATCAATAGGGAATTCCACATAGGGAATTTCAATGTAGATCGAACCGTACAATGTGTACTGCATTAGTATGTGGATGGATCCCAAAGTGGTGTGCCACACCAAGTCCATGACCGCATTCCACTATGGTATACAGTGGCCCATACCCAAGTCTGTGTACTACTTCAGTATGCGGATACCCCTTATACCCGCATAGCATTATGGTATGCGGGGCTACCCCCATCCCACATAAGAAAACAATATGAGTAATGGGGTATCTTAGGGTATCATTATTGCTGGATCAAATCTCTCCCCTCCATTACTGTATACTGCTTCCTAGCTCCTCCACGAACAAGTCCATAAACATCAGAACAAATCCTCCTCCAAAACCACCAGATCCATATTATCATATCATTGTGTGCATAAACGTGCATCCCTATGTCTGCATACCCAAGGTATGTTGAGTCATGAAACCTATCCCCACATATGTTTGGACCCCCCAGAATGTACCAAAGACTACATTCCCAAGGTATCATAAAGTCAAACCTTGGATGAATAATGCGAACCTCCCTATTCTGGGGAACAAGGATGATCACTTTATTTTCAATTAAATAAGAAATTATGATCATTTAATGGGATCCATCATTATTTTCACATTGATGAGGAGCAGTATTCCTCCCCTTTCCAAGAATACATTCTAGGGCACTCCCACTGATGTAAGTCCTCATCCTTACATGATCCAAGACACATTACCTAAAATTTCATTCCATATTGATGTTTTAATTGCTCCACACCCTCTCCAACCATCACCCCCGACTTCTTTCACCATTTTCTTGGCTTAGTCCATCATTGGATGAAATGTTGTGTGGTTTCTTGATTCTCTAACATCCTCTTATTTCTCACACTATGTATGACTCCCGAGGGCTTTGAGATTTTTGATTATCACAACATCCACAATATCACCTTTCTTTTGAACTATTGGAACACTATTTCCTATTCAAACCATGTAACATAGAACACCTACTTCATTTCCCATGAAAAATGGGGTACCCTTTCAATAGGGTCCACCAAAATTATGTCCCTATCAAATGAACCACCTCATAACGCCAAGCCCCAAATAAACGAACTATGTGGGCTCTAATTCCTCTCATGAAGATACATTAAAATCCTATATTATGGGTCTTTCCACAACATCAAACCACATTCGATCCTTCAAAGATGATGATAAACTTCAGAGCACCATGTGCATGGATTAAGTTAGTACTTCCTCCATAACATCAAATCTATGTATATCCATGATGATCCTGCAACCTAGGGGTATCCCAAGGATTCACTCATCATGAATGATCCAAGGATTCACCAACATTTTAACATGACATAAATCTTTATGAGAGTCCCTAAATAGGGAAAAATTCCCCCCAAAAGGGTGTGATAAGCCCAACATCCAATACTTAAAACCAACAGAGTACGTAAGTGTTGTTGGCTAAATTTTCATCTAATTAGCACCATCCATTGGAATGAAATTCCATGAATAATGAATAGTAAGGTCATTGGGTGTTTCTATCTCCATGAATAAACTTATTGGAGACCATCCAAGGAATTGATTTCCTAGGAGCTCCAATTTCACAAATACATAACCCCCTAAAATTTTCTGCTGGTTCAATTTGACTGTGGCACCTCTTTCATAATGAAGAAGGGACAAACTACCCAGTCCCCATAGGGTCAATCCAACTCCACCTAAAGGATAATTATGTGGATCAAGTCAAAATGATTATGGTGAAAATAAAGTATCTATAATAATGGACAAATTATTATCACCCATCGGGCCATTTTT
Source organism: Viscum album (assembly GCA_963277665.1). Taxonomy (NCBI): domain Eukaryota; kingdom Viridiplantae; phylum Streptophyta; class Magnoliopsida; order Santalales; family Viscaceae; genus Viscum; species Viscum album. The sequence continues at coordinate 415,953,568 of OY728132.1, forward strand.
CATTTTCCCCTAATGCGTACATGTCTCACCTAAGCACAAAATAAATATTATATGGGTAAAATGATTCTTTTAAAATAATATATTTCATCTCTTCTATGAAACCCTCTTAAATTATGATTATGATTTTTTACATGATATTAATTTTTTATGAACAAATTATGAAAAAGAATAATTTCAAGATTATTTAACTGAATTACTTATACACAAATTTTATTACGGGAAATGGAAAACTTCATTACAGATTTCCTGAATTTTATAAACTGTAATGTTGTTTTTCTATATCCCTCACTACGTATTTTTTTTTCTTATCCCCTATTTTTAAATGGTTCTTCCATGGATTAAGGATGACTATGAAATATAAAAAAATAATCCTTTTATTAAGGGTATTTATTTTAAAATAAGAGAATGTGTCTTCAATAAATCATGATTTCGAATTTAGGAATCATATTTTTTTGAATTATATATGAATTGAGTGGAATTTAACACAATTTATTGTAAGGGTTAGATATATATAATTTTATCCAAACAATCTAAAACTATAAACTAAAAATATTATAAAATTTTAATAATTTTAAAAAAATTTATAAATTTATTAGTTATGATTTGTTCATGTTATGAGGTATTGCTATGTCAGTCCTTTATAAATCAAGCATGTAGTTGGTACACCCGTAATATAACACCACTAATTTCAAATAATTTACCATCATATTGTTATTTTGATGTTATATATTTCATGGGTTAATATTGTAATTTATTTGGATGGTTTTGTAATGTTATTCAATATTTATTAAGACTTCATAGTTTTATCACGGTCAGGGAAAATAATTCAATATCTATAGGAAATCATGGATGATGTTTTTGAGTCGCTGGAAAGGTACACAGTTATTAAATGGTTTGGGTAAACCATGTGGATTCCCAGGAGAAATCATGAAAGTTGAAATATTATGAAAACCATTGAATGTACATGATTTATTAAATAGAGTGACACAACCATATTAGGGGATGACCTTGAGATTGTACCGTGGCATGTTTGGAACATAGTTTTTGAAACAATGTAGCACAAAACTTTGTCATACTCAATTATTTACAATAGTCTGAATATGATTAAAACATGGTTTTAAAGACTATTAAGCATAACAATGACACATGTAGTTAATGATTTGAATTTTTTTTAAAATTCTGATTATGGTCCTAAACCCTATATTTTTATTCTATTATCTCAGGCTCCTAAACTCTTATCCTCCACAAATATCCCTTGGTGATTTCCTTTAATCCAGAAGTATAGTTTGGTGAACATTTTTTTGTGTGAGATCTGAAGTCAATTGTAAACCCTTGTTTCCACTCTTTTCCTTTAGACCTACTCATCTTATCAATCATAGATCATTAGATCAATTTTGTATTTAATAGATCTATGTTCTATGTTATAGATAATGATATGAACTTGTTAGATCTATTTAAATGAATAATATTATTCGTATGGATCAAGATTTTTCATGATAAATTCCTTTATTTTTATAACCACAATGAGGAATATATTGTCTCTCTCATTCTAAGAATTTGATAACATTAAGTATTTATTTTTTAAATTAATTTCTAATTTATTATTTTGGAAACACTCTTGGTTTTAGAACATGAATCATTGGTTTTGGAATGTCCACATAAGGTGTTTGACCAAATAATTCAAGGAAAAGAGATTTCGAAATTAATTTTTTATATGAAATAATTTTATATGATAACATGGTAGACATTGTTGTGTGTATTAATGTGAATTTTGGATAGAGTAAGATTAGAATGTAGTTCCATCAAAGTGGAATGGTGTATGAACATGAAGTATTATCATTAATGTGAATCATAATGTGATCAATTATTTATAGGATGAATCACAATTCATGAGTATATGATGGTTAATGATGTACATTAATATGGGTGATAAAGAGATAAAGATATATAGAGACAGTGTGTGTCTACATGAGATGATTATTTCATGTGCTAATAAATGGTAGGGAAATATCACTTAATGATTTTCATATATGGATCTTCTTAAGGCTATGCACTAAACCATTTATCTATTTCTATTCTACTTTTATATAAATGTGGTGGATTATTTTTTCCTAGTAGTATTTGTAAAGAATTATTTAGGTAAATTGTATTACGTTTATACTCAACCCATACTTGGGAACATTGGTGCATTTGGGTATTTTTTATTCCATGATATAAGTTAGTGGATGATGTCACATTTCTCTAGTGTTATATTAAAACACCCTAATTAATTAAAATATATTCCTTTTATAAATCTTTTAATTTTATTGACATCTTTAAATGAATATGTTACTGATTTATCTTTCATTACATTCAACAACGACTTTCTTTGATGGCTTGCATTGAATGAAAGACAATGTTTTAATGAAATACTATTAATATTATTATTACAATATTATTATAGTTATCCCATTATCATGGTAATGGTGGGAATGAATAAGAATAAATACTTTATAAAAATATATTTTACGAATGACTATACTATTAATCCTTTTTGTGACCAATTAATTAAAAATGAAAAAAAACTAATTGAATATGAAGGATGTGTTTTTATGAAAAACTATTTTTATACCCACCAAGGTATTATATCTTAATAAATTAAATTAATCATTAAAATTGAATTATATTAATAAATTTTATATGTTATATATAATTAATAATTTTATAATAAATTAATCCAAAAATTCTTATAATAATTAAATAAGATAAATCCTATTTTTAGCATAAAATTTAATATTTTTCTAAAAGCTTGTTTTACTGCCTTTTAAAAGATCACTATTTCTAAAAAATAATTTGAAAATTTTGAAAATTTTATTTTAAAAAATTAATATATTTTTTAAAATCATAAAATCAAAATTATCTCAGAGGGAAATTTTTTTTTTTCTAAAAAGTTTCATTTTTTATGAATAGTTAAAAATACAAAAATTTAACTGAAAAATGACTTCTCATCTATCTTGTTAATAATGTAATAGTTTAAATTGAATTTTTTTAAAGATAAATTATATAAATTATATTTATATTAATTCTATTTAGTTCATTAAAATCTTTTTTACATTGATTTTGGATATAAAAACATAGTAAACATTTGGACATTTAAACTTTAAAAACCTTATTTCCCATTGCATATTTGGGATCAGTTTCAAAATAAATTCTACTACTATTGAAGTTTAAATTTGAAAAAGGTGATAATATAATTTTATTAATCATAATTTTTAATTTTTAATAATAAAATTTTTTTCATCCAAAATTATTAGTGAAAATAGTTATAATTAATGTTGGTGGTTAAGAACAAAATGAGTTTAAAAAGTGATAGAACTTTTTACAAAAGGTAAAAAATACATACACACTTGATAACAAAACATGTAATGGGAATATTTCTTCCATATCCCATATTTTCTCTAATATGGTTAATTATTTGAGGCACATGATCTAAGGGAGACCTCCTCGTAGTGATTAGCTTTTGGTATTTTATAAGAATGTCACTCCTCCTCCATTATAAAAGTTATTTCACTATCCTCACTTCATCACACCTATAAATCCATTTGTCTTATTGAAAAACTGCCAAAATAAACTCCCAAAACATATCCCATCATAAAATATTCTTTTTTGGGACATAAATGAAACCATATAAGGCTTTTGTTATAACAAAAAGGAGTTACCTGAAAAAATAGGTAATGTTCATCAAAGAGAACAATTGATTTATTTCATTCTCTACCTCATTAAATTATTATTATATAATGAATATATAATATACTCATTATATTAAATATAATGATATCTTTATGATATTATTACGACCTTTAACATCAATCGCTTTTATCAAATTCTATATGTAATCATCATTCGTGTGTCTGGATGACTACCACTTCAAGAAGTGATATCATTCGTTATTCCATTACCAAATTTCACAGTTTGTAAAAATGAAGTATTATTTATTTACATGTGATATATATGATATTTATAAAGTCTATATTCTTTTTTTATTATTATATAACACATACCGTCATGCTTTCCATTTTGATGGAATGTGAAAATGACTTTTCTGTGTACGGTGGATTATTGCTTCGCGAAGCAATGTGATTGATTCCCACATTGCATGAAATATATTAAGAGTTTTTAAATAAAAATATATGATGTATATCAAAAAAAAATTATATTGGGTTTATAATATACATATATATAATTTAAATTTCTTTATTTTTAATTTGACCAGAAAAAAGATTCAGTATTCTCTTGTACATATGGCCTATTGTCTTTATGAACGATGAATTTCATATCCTATACCTAAATAATATGGATTATTATAAATAAATATATACTAAATATATATAATATTTAAATAATTCTTTAAATTTTGAGATTATGAAATCACAATCTCATAAAAAAAAAATAAGTCAAAACATATTCGAAAAGCATGGGATTTGACACCCAAAACAATTAAAATAATGAATGATTATTATAAAATGGTTGATAAGGTGTGATTGAAGGGTCATATGTGATATTAAAAATATTAATTCGGTTCTATTATAAGCTAATAATATTTTTAAAACCACTAAACAGGTGGCTAAAGAATGTATGACTAAAAGGAAAGCATGAGGTATGGGATTTTGGCTCAATTTACATTCCATTTAGACTTATTTCATATTATTCAAAAACTCACTTTTATGGGGTGAATATAATACACAATTTTACATTTAATATCATGATTCATAATTCATGTAAGTTCATGTTCCAATTGGAATTACTTTATCCCAAGGTATTTGACTTCAAAATTTCTAAGTGATTATAGTAATAAGGAAATCTCATTTTATATTATGATTGTTAACTTTATCTTAAAAAATCACATTATTGTAATTATTTTTCATTTGATATTGCAATTATACTTAATATCTGTTATTTTTAATTGATATTATTTTTTCTTAAACCATATACAATTTTTCCTATTCATTTTTAAATTTATAATTATTTGATTATCTAGGGAAATATTAATAAATCTATATTATTTAGATGATACAGATTGATAAGGAACATTATTTATAAATTAAATAAATTATTAAATATATTTGTAACTATTTGGATATTAATTTATTGGTGTGGATCAAACATTATATATCCCTTTGATGCATTGACAGGACACATGAGACAAATCAGTTAGACAAATTGAAGGGGTTTCAACCAATAGTTTTTAATTCACTAGAGGATAGATCGAGATAGTAGAGGTTTTCATGATCCCATGATGTAAAATACAATAAAGAATAATTTATTACATTTATAATTTCATATTATTATTATTATTTATCAATCAAATATTCTCTCTGAAATTATCTATTAATGCTTTTCATTCTCAATTTATTGATTAAATAGCATGTGTTTTAGTCATTTACCATGCCATATTGATTTTTTATTATTGAGTCATGATATCATCTTTTGTTGTTAACCTTCACTAACCATTTGAGCATGTTATTGTTTTTTCCCTAGTTTCTGAAAAAAAAAATATTTGAATGAGTTTCAAGGATGCCAGTTTTTATCTTTTTATATTTATTAAGTATTATTTTTTCCCCAAGAAAATATGGGAACATGTATGTAATCTGGTTTTCAAAAGATGTTAAATAGATCAATCCTTTTGGACTTGAATCATGTATCAATGATAATATAATAATCATAAGGAACATTCTTTGGTATATTGGGTTTGAGGTCATTAAAGTTGGTAACAAATCAATTTCACAAGGAACCTTGGAATGTATATTTTAGAAAACATGGACTAGGAAATGTAAACCTAAGATGTATTTTGAGGATAAGTATATAATATATCCTAAAGTATTTTTATGTTAGATAATATGTGCATATTTATATAAATAAATCATTATCTATATACTACAAGTGAATGTGGTAATTGGACATATGTACCCATGGGTAATAACTCCAAAAAGGCGCATTAGGATAGACTCATGTATAAACTAGTACATGACAACATGCCTTATTGTTCATCAGTTGAGAAACTCCAAATAGATACTCTTAGAATAATTCATATTTTTTTAAAATATTATGATGGATTTTAATGTTTATATCTCCCAAAAGAAAAAATATTTTATAATTCTAAGATTTAAAATGCATAGTTTTTTATTTTATATTAAGTGTTACATCATATTTTGAATTATGAATAATAATTATAAATTCATTATTTTAAAATCTAATCCATTATATGTAATTGTTCAGTGTTAGTTCCTATAAGGAATACTTATATCAATAATCTTGGAAAAATTAGATATTTCCCTACTAAGGTAACTAATATAACTGGTATTGGAAAGGAATAAATTATTTCTATATTTGGGAAGATTAATATTTTTTTGATAAATAACCTTTCCCCGATGGAGAAATGTATTCCACAAAGATATTACAATATTATAGATTTCTTTATGAAATAGAATCCCATATTGTTTTGTTAAAAATAAAATCAAATTATATGTGAGAAAATGATTTAGTGTCTGGAAAAAATAATTATGGCCTTGGGATGTGGTGAAAAAAATAGGTTACAGTTGTGGTGTATTTTCTGAAAGGGTATACAGATAAAAGGTGGTCGTTGATCCAAAATACTAGGAAATAAGAATAAATAGAACACATGGAATATAATGATTTTATGTGTTCATTCTTCGATAAATTTCTGCCTCATGGGAATGAAAATTAAGATAAAGTTAACGTTTCTTATCCTTAAGATACAAGAAAGAATAAAGTGTTGAAGATTACAAAGAAACCCTGACATGGTATTATTGTTATCATACAAAATATATATGAAACACAAAATGCATTATTTTCCATTAATTTTAAATACCTATGCCCATTTTTTGAACATTTTTGATCTCTCAAACTTTTTCATAATTCGATAAAATATTTTTATATTCCATCACAAAAGAGAAGGAATTCTTTAAATCATTCATATCTAAGGGGACCCAAGAGAATATTATTCCTTCTGAGCACCGTGAAAAATGGAATGTGTCAAATAATAATAATAAATGTCAAATTTTTTCATCCTATGAATACTATAGAAAAAGAGCCTTCCGAAATGTTTGAAGGGATTGGGATTATGTTATAACTGATAATTAAAAGGCCACCATGAAATAGAATGCAAAGAGATGAAGGAAAAAACATATGTTCAATATTTCAATGGTATGGATATAGAGAAGTATATAAATGAATGCCCCACAATTCAATGGAATATTCCAATGATGATTATATGGGGATATAGTAAAGCTAATGCAATCCCTAAAGCGAAGGTAGAAGTTCCCAAGGATTTAGTGACAGATGCATTAATCATATCCTTAAATTATTTCAATGATTTTTTTATTCTAAATCGTCAAAATCTTTTATACCTAACCAGTTTTCCAAGAAACTTATACATTTCAATTTTTTAGTTAATAAGGGATTTACCATTGAGAACTCTTATAGGATGTTACATCACAATAAATACGTGTCGGGTGACCCCCATTATGAACCACAAAAATGATTTATTTACTTACCTTATTATCATACATGTGGTTTAATTCATTATAATACTTGGTATATAATAGAGTTAAAAATTTGATTAAAATTATTTAGAAAAGAGAAATGATTAGGTAACAAGATCTGTTATTTGGTAATGTTACTCTTGAGGAATCACAAAATGGAAGAAACAATATTGGAACTATTGGATATTTTTTTAAAAACTGCCCTCATCAAATTAAATAGTAATAACCCGAAAATTTCAAGAATGAGATTTTTTTGTAGGATGGAATAATTTAACACCCAAAAAAATTTAATATATTCCTTCTTGAATAATTAAAATATTATTAATATACCACAATGCAATAAATACTAATTTATCTTTCATTACATTCAAGAATTAATTTTTTTAATTGATTTTGTTGCGCGTAAGACTATGTTTTACTGAATACTACTATTGTTATTATTAAAATATAATTATTTTTTTCACCTATCAATTAGAATAGTGGGAAAAAATAAAATTAAATACATTATGAGAATATTTTTTACACATTTTTATATAATGAATCCTTTTGTGACAAATTAATTATATATGAAAATAAAAAACCAATTCAATAAAAGTGAATTGTTTTTATGAAAAGAATTTTTATGCCTTAAAAGAATATTATTTTAAAAAATTAAATTAATAAAATTTAGTTAATGATAATAATTTAATTAATTTGTAATATATTTAATAAAAAATATAAATTCATCAAATAAGTTGTATTGTAATAAAATAATAATAAGTCCTATTTTATAAAAAAATGTTTTATTTTTTAAAAGGTAGTTTTTCAACCATTTAATGGAACAATTATTTTAAAACATAATTTTGAAACTTATACAAATTCTATTTTAAAAAATAAAAATATATTTTACAATTAGACACTCAAAAAGTATGTTATAGTTAATTTTTTTTTTCTGAAATGTATAATTTTTGGATTAATACTAAAAACTGTTGAATTTTAATTGAAAACATTACTTTCATCTAAATAATTTTTTAGGATAAATTATATTTTAATTTTGTTTAAAAGATAAATTAGTTCAATTATACATTTATTAATCCAATTTAGTTTGTTGGAACCATTTTTATAAAGAATTTCCGTATAAAAACCTAGTAAACATTTAGAAATTTTCGCTATAAAAATCTGTTATGTCATTGCATCTGCAATATTAGTTTTTTATAAATTATGCCACTTATGTTAAATAAATTTATAAAAATGGATTAATTATTTTTAAAATTAATAATTAATGATTTATAAAATGTCAAGATTAATTTTTTAGAAACATATTAGTGAAATCATTTAATTTTTATCATAAAGATTAAGAGAGAAATGAGTTTGCTATGAGACAAAACATTAATCATAAAGGGGTAAATGACCTATAAACAATTTCAAACCCAGTTATTGAACATATATCAAGAATATAAAATATTTTATCTTACATTTTTCATTATTTGAAGCATATTATATAATAGAAACCTCCCAATAGTGTTTACCTTTTAGTATTTACAAGAATGTCACTCCCCCTCCATTACAATAGAGTTTTCAATATCTCCCCTTCTTAACACCTTTCTAGCCCTTTGTATTTTATAATATCAGACCAAACAAACTCCTAAAATACCTCCCACAAGAATATATTATTTTTTATACATAAAGAAAACCAATAAAAGATTTTTGTATAAACCAAAAGGGGTTACCTGAAGAATAGGTAACATTCATCGACATTCGTTTTATTTATTTTTACAACCACTAAAATTATTCTTATAAAAATATTATATAATAAAATAATTTTATTAAATATAATGAGATTTTTTTTATTCTAATATTAAGACCTATAACATTATAAACTTCCATAAAATAGTATACACAGTCATAGTTTGTGCATATCGGTGAAGGTTGATCCAAGCAAGTTGACATGGGTTGCTAAGAGGATACGGTTCCCAAATTCCTTGCATGGAGGTGAGGTTAATACTCCGATATGAATTAGCTGGATAAATAACATATCGTTGAAGGTGGTGAATATATTTCCTCAGTGTATTGATACTAGGATTGATATTGGTGGAGTTCATTTGTTATTCTCATTTGTCTATGCGATCACTATGGTTAGAGAAAGAAGGGAACTATAGAATCATTTGAAAACAACACAAGCCGGTCATCTCCCGTGGTTCGTGGGAGGGGATTTTAACATGGTTGTGGACCCGTCAGAAAATAAAGGAAGTTCGGGGTTTATTCAAGAGAGTATCTTAGAGTTTCAGGAGTGTATGTTACATGCTGGGGTTATGGATTTGGGTTTCATGGGATCGAAATTTATGTGGTTCAACAATGGTAAATGTTTGAGTCACATCTGGAGTTGGCTGGAGAGATGCCTCACTAACATGAAAGGTCTTGATCTCTTTTCAAAAACTTAGGTCACTCATCTAACTCGTATTATTTCAGATCATGCATCTCTTTTAATAGAGATCAGACGTGAAGCGGTGATGGTCAGGTCGTTCCAATACTTGGGGGAGTGGCACCGCGATTCAGTGTTTGTTCACTTATTGAAAAATTATTGGCTTAAGGAAGAGAAATAATGCTCTTGGACATGGATGGTGAATTGCCTTAAACAACATAAGATGTACATTAGGGATTGGATGATCAATCAACCAAACTCCTCTAATGGGGTGGTTAGCATGAAGACAAAGATTGAGAGTCTAGAGGGGGATCTTAAATTGGCCTGGGATGAGAAAACTTTTATTATTCTTTGTGATAAGAAGGTTGCTCTTACTGAAAAACTATTATAGATGGAAAGAGTCTTCAAGGAGCGGGCTTGGGTTAAATGGATCAGAGATTTCTGCCATAATAATGCCTTCTTTCATGCTTTCATTAATGAAAAGAGAAGCACAAATATTAATATCAAGATGGAGGACGGTTCATTCACTGAAGATGTGAATATTGCTGGAAATATGCCATTGTAACATTTTGAGGGTCTCCTGGCCGGGGAGTCCATATTGGGTTTTGTGAGGGATGATATGGATAACACTGGTTTCTTAAGGTGTCTTCCTCTTTTGGTGAATGATGGTGATAATGAGCGTCTCTCCTCTATGCCTCAGGAAGATGAGATCAGGGAGGCCCGGATGAGCATGCCCAAGGGAAGTACACCCGGTCCAGATGGTTTCCATGCATCGTTCTATAGTTATTCTTGTGGCGTTGTTGGGCTGGGTGTTGTGCATGCTATCTAGGACTTCGTCAGAGGGGGGCACATTAACAAGGGTGTATCTTCTTCAAGGCTGGTTCTGGTTCCAAAAGTCAAAGAATCCATTCTCATAAGCTAATTCCAGCCCATATGTCTTTGTAATGTATCTTATAAGATCTTGGCCACAGCGATTGGGAGGAGGCATTCAAGACTTATTCCCAAAGTGGTCTAGGAAGAACAGCATGGGTTCATACATGGTTGGAATATTCATGGGGCATTTGGCATTGGTAGTGAGTTGGTTCAAGACATCAATAAACGCACGGTGTGGTAAAATGTCATTCATTAAGTTGATGTGAACAAGGATTATGATCAAATGGAATGTATCTTCATAATCAAGGTTATGAGGGGGTTTGGGTTCCAGGAACAATTTTGTGATTTGTGTTTCAGGTGCTATTCCTCAACTTGGCTTTCGGTGGATATGATGGGGAAATACTTTAGTTTTTTCAAAACTGTCCACGGTGTGAGGCAAGGTGATCCCCTGTCTCTAACCTTTTTTGTTTTGGCACAAGATGTTCTATCATGGAATCTAAATAACGGTCTGTTAGAGGGCAAGCTGAAGCCATATATTCGCAAAAGGAACATGGGGAATATCACCAACCCGATGTTTCTGACGATGTTCTATTTTTCATGAACGGTCGGTGCAGATATTTAAACCATTTCAGAGAAATCATGTCCAGTTACAACATGATCAGTGGAAAATCTCTTAACTACTCGAAGATTCATGTCTTTATATCTGATAAATGTTCTGGAAGGAGTTGCAGAGATATATAGAGGGATATTGGTTGCAAGCAGAAACTTATACCCATTTTGTATCTTGGGGTTCCAATATCTTATAGTCGGGTAAAGAAACAAAATTTTAATGGAATCATGGATCGTCTTCTTGGGAGGATTCTCAACCAGAAGAACAATCTACTTTCATTTGGGGGACGGGTCATGCTCACTAACAGAGTGCTTATGTCTATTCCCATGCACGCGTTCTCAGTTATTAAACCTCCGAAGGGTATGGTTTAGAAGATGGAAATCATCCTTACTTCATTTCATTTTGTTTCCAAGGCAGATGAGTAGTGTCATTGGGCCTCTTGAAAGCATATTGCGTGACGAATTGATGAAGGAGGCATCGGTCTGTATGACATTCATGAGACCATCCTTGGTTTATAGGCTCGTCTTGCATAGGAGATTATCACCGGGGAGACCCTATGGGAAAAATTCTTCAGAGGGCGTTACGGCTGGAGTGAGGAGATCAACATGCATAGCGCGACGAGGCTGGACAAGTGTATGTATGATCGTATGGAGGAATTACATGGTTACTCTAGATGGATTATCGGCAATGGGAATATTAGCTTCGGGAATGACAACTGGGCGGGTGGAAAGCTGGCCTTTGAAGGCTGCCTGTCTCTTGACGTTTCTTTCAGGGAAGCATGTAACTGGTATGATTTCATCCATGCGGTATTAAAACACACTCAGATAAGGTTTTTTGAAGAGACTGTGATGAAGGAGGAACCAGATGTATGCTTCTTTACAGAGGCTACTTCTGGTAGGTTCAGCGTCTGCGATTATAGGAGAATTCTTCAGAGCGAGAGACCCATGGTGGAAAGGGGACAAGTTACTTAGTGCAATGAAATTCCGATGAGGATGAAATTGTTGGTGTGGAGAGTCAATAACATAGCTCTACCTAAATAGGAGAATATCCTGAAAAAAGGGATCTGCATGGCATCTCTGTGTTATTATTGTGAGCACCCCAGTATCGAGACGGTGGTTCATCTTTTGTTCTGTGGGCAGTGGGCCTCACTTGTTTGGTCTTCCTTCACTCACACTCCACTTGAAGATGGTGAACTATGGACCTGTCGGGACTTTGTTTTAGTTTGTTTCTCAGGGATGCAGAACAGGGACGTGGAAAGAACGATTAGGAACATCATCTTGATTGATGTCTGCTGGGTCATTTGGGAGGCACGGAACTAGGTCAGGATAGGCTCCAAAAGATCTCCTTTGTCTCTTCTGATTAGGCTTAAAAAACTCATTGTGGAACTATTTTCCTTGTTTAAAGGGGGGAGTTATTCGGTTTTGCTCTGTAACTTCCATAAGAGACCATGAATGCTTCAAAAGAGGGTGGGTGTTTGGGTAATGTGGCAGCCTCCTAGCCATGGGTTGAAACTAAATATCGACGGGTCTTGCATGAAGGGAGTGATGAGGGAAGTAGGTTTACTATGAGACAGTGGGGGATCGGTGTACATTGCCTTTAGTGCATTTAATGGCCCTGGAAACTCATTGGGGGTGGACGCTCAAGCTCTCCTTTCTAGATTTTTGGTTTTCAAGAGGAGGGGCTTGACGGTGACAGAGGTTGAATCAGATTCAGAGGTCCTGGTTAGGATTGTACAGGGATGTTATGGGATTCCTTGGGACATGACTTATATTATTATAAGGTGCAAGACGTAAACAAATCACGGAAGGTTAATTCATCACAGCTGGAGGGAATCCAACTTTTCTGCTGACTCGCTTGCTCGTTTGGGCAGCTAGGAGGACAATATTTTGGTTTATGATAGTCTTCTTTCTCTTCCCCTATAGTGTTTATGTGTGGTTTAAGGGGATTCCCTTGGCCTAAACCACTTTCTCCCCCCTTGAAGGGATTTCTTTGGTTCCTCTTGTTATCCTTTAAATAAATAATATAAAATAACTTTTAGACCATAGTTTGTGCATATGGCAGACTACCACCTTGCGAACCGATGTTGTTTTCTCTTTTATTTCCTCTTATAAAGATGTGAATAATGAAGTATTTATAATTTATATATGAAATATATTATATTTAAAATTTATTTTTTCTTAATTAATTATTATATAATGCATTCCTTCATATTTCTAATTTTTTGGTATATAATAATATTCTTCGTGTGTACGATGGACTACCGCCTCTTAAAGCGATGTGTTGTGTTCACTCTTTACCTTTAATATTAATAGGGTTGAATTATTATAAATATTTTGTGTATATGAAATAAAGTAATATTTAAATTATAATATATATATTTTTTATTTTTTAATGTTTTTTTCTTTTAATATGATATGAAAGAAGAAGTGGTGTTCATGTGTACGTATGGTCTACTGTCTCTATGAACAGTGTATTTCATCTCTTATCATTAAATATTATGCATTACACTACATACATATTTAATAAAAATATAATATTTTTACATAATTATTTACATTATATAGATATTTAAATTGAAATCTCTCTAAAAAGGACAAAAAATAACATGTCAAAACATTCTCAAAAAACAAGAAAATTAAAACCTGAAACAATGAAAATAGTGAAGGATTTTTAACAAACTAGTGAAAATAGGTTATAAAAGGGTCATATATTATATCATAAAAAATAATATGGTTATCTTACATGTTAATAAAATGTTTAAAACAACTATTCTAGATGTTAAAAAATGTATGACTTAATATTATGCGTGAGGTAAGGGATTTCTTCTCAATTTACTTTCTATCTAATCTTATTTGTTATTATGCACCAATTCAATTTTTTTTGTATATACATGCACCATTTAATTTTAAAATAATTATTATAACTTAATGGTATTTTAGATTCCTATTTAAATTACTGCATCCTTATGGATTTGACTTGAACATTACCCATCGATAATAGTTTTTAAGAAATATAATTTTATTTTATAATTCTTACCATATCATAAAACAATCGCTTTATTGTAATTATTTTTATTTGGAAATCTAATTTACCATGAATATCCATATTATTGTCTAATGAATATTATTATTTCATAAACCATATACCATTTTTATATATGATGTTTACTTTGGTAGTTATTTGATTATATAGGTAAATATTGATTAATTTTTATTATTCACTCAATAAGAATATTTGACAAGGCACAATAGTAATGAATTAAATAAATTTTTTGATATATGTTAATTAATTTGAAAATTTAGTTATTGGAGGTTCATGCACTTTATATAGCGTCTAGATTAATTGACAAGTATCATGATACAAATCAGTTGACCAAATTTAATCAGTTTCCACTGATATTTTTAATCTATCTCAATGATAGAACCTAAATATAGTGTTTTTCATGTGATTAATACATGAATTCCTATAGTTGATAATTTATTACATTTATGGTTATGTATTATTATTTTTATCTACCCATGATATTTTTACTTTTTCATTATTTATGGGTGTATTTCATATTTATTTCAGTGATTAAATTGAACATGTTTTAGTTATATAGCTTTCTATATTGATTATTAATTATTGAGTTATGATATGTTCAATCATAATTAACCCTTATAGAGCATTTGGGCTCACCCTTATTTTGTATCCATTAACTAGGTTATAAAGAAAAGATTTTTGAATGAGTTTCATGGATATAGTTAATTGTCTTTCATTGTGTATTGTGTTATATTTTATTTTTCCAAATGTAATTTGGGTACCATGTATGTTATCTAGTTTTCTAAAACTGGTAAACTATTCAGTCCATTGGGATTTTAATCTTGTAATTATTCTAATATAATAAAATTGAGGCACTTACTCCAATATACTTGGGTTAGGGTCGTTACATATATCATGATGCTTCTTTCTCAGTTGGTGTTGATAGAATAAGGTTATCTTATGGTGATGTTGGAGTGATTCCACATTTTTGTGGCTGCATTTGGTTTGCTTTTTGTTTTATTTTATAATCTTTAGAATCTTTTTTATGATATTATGATATTTTTTTGGTTGTTATTACAATTTATTTGTATTTCATATATACATCCATCATATAAAAGGTTTTTATTTTTCTATTTTTTATTTTTCTTAATATTTGTATTTATTTAGGTAAAACCATCACCCAGTATTCCTCTAAGCCCATGGAATTTATTTTATCCCAAGGATGTCATCTAATGTTAATGGCACTCCACCTCATCTTAAATAAATGATTTGGGGTGTTATGTTATAGATGGTATCAATCTTGGTCATTTTGATTGTCCCTTTGTATAGTAATTAAGAGATTAGAAAGTTAAAACATAAAATCTATAGCTTAAAATATATAGCTACTCTTTTTATATTACAATTCATGTTACCAAGGAGGTCTTGGTATAAAATGTGTCGAAGAAACATCTATTATTATGTTAATCTCATCCTCATGGGTTTAGCCAATGAGGGTTCTGTTTCATACATTTATAGTGATACTCCCACTATGATTTCATTTCTTATATTGAGTTGATGATTTATGAATATGGAAAAAATAATTAATTTTTATAAATTCTAAATTTATGGTTTATTAATTATGCAGATTTTTGAATTTTATAATCCTTAATTTTCTGGTTAATAATCTATAAATCATGTTTTTACTAGTTATAAAAAATGGAACCTGGTTAACAAGGTATAAATATATAATAAAATTATGTGTATAATATTATTGAATATAATAAAAATAGAAAGAAATAACTTATCAATGAAATTATTCATTATTTCCAAGACATTAATATTAGAAATATGTATGTTAAACCCTAAAAACTAGATCACCCCATAAAATTTCGGAATTAGAATCCCCACCTATTTGAGGGGGTTATGATACTTAAACATAAGAAGTGTGGAAAAATATAATGGATGGAATTAATCAATTCCATTATATATTGGGTGATCTAAAACATAAATTAAAAAATTATGAAAAAATACATTACACATCAATGGTCGGATTTATCATTCCAAACTAATATCATACAAGGCATTATGTTTGGGGACTTTGAAGAAATGTTCAATAAAAAAAATTTACTCACAAATTCATGATTTAAATAACAACTATGTTATACATTTATAAGTATGAAAATTTATTTGCGATATAGTATGCCTCTATGTTTATAAACATAGTCCACTTTTCCCCTCAAGATTGTCCTGGTGAATCATTAAATTCATGCATCATTGAGTTTTTTCTATTACTAGATATTCTATTAAAGATAGAAATTCCATATATTATAGATTATATTTATATAGTTAAGAGGAATACTATTAGAGAAATGGATCTTTTTGGTAATCTAGTGGAAGGAAGTATGTTTTTATTCAATGGATTAGTTGAGAAATATATTCCAGGAATAAGAAGATGATGGACAAATATTCTCAATGAGGTATTAAACCTAAAGCATGGAATATTGAATTATTAAAATTTCCTCTTAAGTATAATGGATATCTTGGTTATTTCTATTTTATTCCCACCACTAATTTTTAAGTGAGATTGTAATACACAACATCTATTTTGACACAATTATATTCATATGGGACATATTTAGTATTATCTTCATGTGAACTAATGTATGGTACTAGAGATATATCATATGTATTGTAAATATGTTATTCTTTTACTAAATGAACTCCTCATATAAACTGTCATCCATGGAACCGAGTGATCCATCATGAGAATGAGGATAACACAACTCCTTATGAAATTAAATATCTACAATGAATCAAGTATCAAATAAGTACGTGTAAACAATTGAATAGTTCCTAGTAGATGTTCACATAGTATCAATATGGTCCTTCAATAGTGTGAGGTACTATATTATTAAATTAAGAATTTTTTTAAGACATTATTGATACTAGTGTGACCCATTAATTCATCCATTCTCTCATTATTGATTATATGTGTTTGCATATAGAGATGATGACTTCTATCTAAAAACTTCAAACTCTTCTTAGGCAATGAGTTTGTGATCCATTTAAGTGTCCAATGTGTTATATAACTATTGATGTGCCCAAATTGGTTAGTGATTTTTCTACACCTTAGATGAATGTTTATGAAATCATTAATTTAATGGATTGGTTGACAAACTTCCAGGCCCACAACGACTGTTATGCTCTGATGTTTTATTTCACATATTTTGATGTTGTTAAAAAACTATTTAAAGGAGAATGGTATGTGAATTAAAGAAGATAATGATTGTTTGGTATAGGTGGTTGGTTCTGTCACTTATCATATTGTAGTAGTTACTTTGGAATTTTTTGATGAAATTATATATAGTTGTTTTGTAACTATCGGTGGCCATTTTTATGATGTATTTATTGATCATTTATCTAGGTTTCCACCAGAACGAGAAGTATAATTTATGATTTGTATCCTTCCAAAGGAAATTCAAATTTTACTTCCATATTTTATGATAAAACCAATAGAATACATGTAATATATGTTTAAACTAGGAGATTTGAAAAGTAAAGGTTTCATTCAACCAAGAACATCCTTCTGGGGAAAAGTATTTCATTTTGAAATGAAGGAAGTAAAAATTCATTGGATTTTGTAGATTATCATAAGATTTACCAAGTTATTATAATGAATTGGTATCCTATTCAATAAATTTATGATCTATTTGAAAAAATTCTTAGAACCACATGCTTCTCAATGATCAATTTGTGGTCATAGTATCCCTGAGTTTGAGTTCAAAACAATGATATTCTAAAAACATATTTTCATTGTTTCTAGGTCCATTATGGATATGTGATTAATCCCTATGGTATTAAGAATTAATTAGTGGTGTCTTTTTAATTGTTGAAATGGAGATTTGAAAGGTATCTATACTCATTTTTAGTGGTTTCCATCAATTATATTCTATTGTATTCTAATACTATGGTTGATCATGAACATCACTTGGTTTTAGTGTGGGTATCTTGTAAGGAAAACAAATTTTTTCTACTCTTTCAAGGGTTGATTTCAAGATAAAAGAAATATGTTTCCTTATCCATATCATTTTTCAAATAGTAGTCTTCATACAACATAAAAATATAGGTGTTTTTATCTTCATAAAACCACCGTAGGATGTCTTTGAGATACACAGGTTACTTTTTTAAAATTTTATTTTTGACCATTTTTAGGGATGTTTCATTACTCACCTCATCCATTGTGGCACTGAAAATGAAATTTGTTCCTTCCTAATCATGTAAAAATTTCAAAAAAAAATCATGATCTTAAGGTTCACCTTTTATCGACACATATCCATACATTTTCAGAGTTCAAAGAATGTTATGTTATCTATTTTGATGTTTCAAGTTCTAGGGTGGGTTGAGTTCTTATAGAGGGAGATGATTTTGTAAAAAAAACACTCACAATAGTTATGGGTGAAGATAGAGAATTACCCAACACATGATTCTGGGAATTATCTATTACTGTTAATTCATTGATGACATGACACCATAATAATATTGATGAGAAAATGTAGGTGATTAATGATCGTAAGATCATGATGAAAATTTACTAAAAAATAGATTTCTATCAATGGAATTTTATAGGGTTTAAATATTTTTATATTTTTAACTTTGAATATATGTATTCACTGGAAAATGGAATTTTTTATCTAATATATAGAGTAGTACGTCATAAAACCAGTTATGTAAATATGTTTAACATCAATTGAATATTATTTCATTTGTAGCTAATGTTCATCTAAATTGTTTCGGTCATTGTAATATTATAGTTTTCATTATAATTTATTTGTTTTCTTATTTTTATTAATCATGCTAAAGATGTTTAGGCATTCGATCCAAAATTTCTAACCCTGATGTAAAAATAGATTATTAGGGTGAATATTTAGGTATGAATTATAGATTGAGGATTTATAATGTGGATTAGATATAGATTTTGGTTCCACCAATATATCAATAAAAAACGTTCTTCCTACCACCGATCAAAGTGGGTTTTTAACCTTGACATTTAGAAGATGTATAGGGTGATAAGAGAATAGTTTTTGTGGGTTGTTATAAGGTGGTGAGTGGAATAGAGTCACTAATGATGGATCACCTATCATCAATTCATGTTTTTTTACAAACATCCATATATATTTTTTCATTATTTTTATTTTACCAATTATAAATGGGAGAATATAATAATGGATACTTCTAATCTTCTAACAAACAATGGTCTTGAAACATGAATTGATATGTTTTGTTGTGGGTCGGCCCACGAATTAATTTTACTTAACCCCTATTTTTGAAAGAAATATAGTTGGAAACATGTAAAAAAAGTGCTCTTGTGTAGTGTTGAAGTTAGGTGGTATTCACATTTCTATTTTTTATCAGAGGAAAATCAGGATTACAAAAAAAAATTAGAATTTCATGAAACAAGCCCTTCTAACCTAGTTAACAGAGGTCAAATATTATAATCCAAAATTCAATTCACATTTCAAATGAATGATCTAAAAATTATAATACATTATTAAATATTATGTGATGTATTATTTTGGCTAACTGAAGGACCATATTAAATTATTAGATTTCTTGTATAACGACAATTATCTAAACCCTATACATATAGATCATTTTGAATAATTTTTTTTTGTTTTTATTGTTCTCCCCAATGTTGGGTGGAAACATGTGATACCTCCATTATAGGAAATATCCTCATACAATATATGACATAGAATATAAAAATGATCAAAAATAAAATAGAAATGGGTCGATGTCATTACAAATCATATAATGGTCTTCTTGGAAAATCACTAATGATTGATGTGGTTGATCTTGTTTTCTTGATAATACTTATAGGGAAAGGGAATCAACATTTTGGTAAATAAGGAAGGTTGTATTATCAATAAATTAGGCTTTTTGGGATACTTTATGGAATTGGTGATCTAAAATATTTTTTGAATTGACCCCAAGGTTTAGTTTTATGAACATTTTATTTTTGGCACTCAGTTAATTAAATGTCGACCTAATACTATCATGTGATTTGATGGTAACTTAATTATATTAAACTAGATTCTATATTATTTAATGGTCTAATTAAAATTTGGGTCTATTAATATGTGCTCATTCATGAAAAAAATAATAAGTTTGTATTGGATGTTAATTAATCATTTTATGATTCATGAAGATATATGGGATCCTAGAAATGAAATTTTTTAGTAGTGGCCAAAGTTCATCCAAAAAACATCAATCTCCCACATTCAAATAATGAAATTAAAAATGACATGGAGAATGTAACATCCTTTTGAGAGGTGATTTCTTCATTAAAAAATACCAAGGAATATTTATTTTAAAAATTGAATAATTAATAAATTTGGAAAGGGGGAATTTTGTAAAAATATATTTCATAAAATGGAAGAAAATCCATTGGATGTTCTTACAACCAAGTGATTTCATTATTAACTCCATTTTTTGGATTGATAATCTACCACTATGTCCGCCTCATGAAATTCATGGGTGATAATACGGTAGATCCCCAAAAGAGAGTGCATACTGTTTATCTGATGAGTTGTATGGAGACATGAAAGATGTACCATGCCATTCCAAACAACTTGAACAATAGTGGTTGGATCACATTATAACTATATGATTTTCAAATCTTTTTTACTTAAAAAATAACTTTGGAAATAACACTAAACATTTTACCTTCCAAATAAATATACATACCATAGGTACCATAAAAACAACCAAGAATCATCCCTTCATAGTCCCCAAAAACCTGTCCACAACCCAAGGTCCTAGGTTTTCATTTATTGATTAATATAAATTTACTTGGATCCACCCAGGGAGTGGTGATTCCTAGAAAAAATTAATGGTACCATTCAGTTTGCTGTAATTTCCTTTGATTCTCACGTGATGTTGGACAGTGAAGTCTTTGATGGAGTTGTGGTAATGATCCTATTGGATCGACCTATCCCCTCTAATAGTAGATATTATCGTCACTCATGTTGGATGAAAATTAAAATAATAACTATTATAAATAAAATAATATCTATCATACCATATCATGTAGAAAATACCATCCACTATAGCAACAAAAAGGTTCTTGATATTTGGAAAAGTGTCTGTATAAATACCGTGTTGAAGTTGAGGCCAAATAGAGTCCATATCTAGCCATATGAATTTAAAAATATCATATATATAGTTTTATAAAGCAGATTTAGTAGTGTATAAAATGAAAAAATGGTCAGTATCATCCCTATGCTAGTTTCACTTACAACATTTGGAGCAATGCTAGACACTAAATAATGGAAGATAAGTTTTATTGGGGATTCAATTATGAGAAATCCTCTAAAAAAAGTGAATTTTTACATATTAAGAGGGTGTATAGGAGAAATATTGTAATTGGAAACATATGGAAAATATATTTGGAACATGGTTTTCCAAATTGTGCAATCCAACCGTGCAACGTGAATGCTATGAGACTGTAGTACCTCCTGGTTGGCACATATAATTCCAAAACAATGTGGTAGAATCGTGTGGATACCTAGGTTATGCCTAGTATCATTCAAATGGTTCGTTAATAGTTTGAAAAATTGTGGCCCCTACCCATGTGATATGTAGTTAATTCCCAAAAAATTGAATTTTAATTCCGATCAAGGCCCTAGATCCCACATTTTAACTCGTATTCTCTTAGGCTCTCAAAAAAACACATTCCTTCATTACACATAAATTCGTATTTTTTTACAAATGAATAAACATTATATGATGTTGAGGATCGATAATTCTAGTGACTTTTGGGATATTAGGTTCATTACATAAAAACATAAAATAGAGGGTTACATCACCATAATTGTTAACCTCATTTACATGCTCATATTATTCCATAATTCATAAAACTATATGGGGTAACTTGGGGGAATATATAATAAAGGCGTGATCTATTAATGAAGGTATAGATATAAAAAATAATAATGTTCCAAAATTATTACATGTTATACAATAATATTTTCAAAGGAAATTAAAATAGTTTAGAATAATAAATATGAATAATGAGGATTGATATAAAATGATAATATAAAGGAAACTTGGTAATGTTGAAACAACATTAAACATAACATTATAATAATAATTCATGGTAAACCACAAAGAAATCATAATATAATGTGACTAGGATAACCTCCCATTTTCTATAAATGGCATCTCATGAGACTAAAACATTAACCAATGCAATGAAGAACTATGTATGGACACCAATCTTAATCATATCATGTACATTCACAAGTGTGCCACATAGATCATATAACATAAGAACATATTTCATAACATTTAATTATAATAATAATGATTATGGGATATATATATATGGAATTTCCAAATTAATTATGCATAGTAACAACTAAGTGGATTCCCATGAGTGGAAATGGGTACTCTTATACACCACAAAAATTTTGGGCTTGGAAAATTGTATTGACATTTTAGTGGTGTAATGGCAGTACATAATGGTTCATAAAATGGGTCAATGAGAGAGAAAGGAATATATCATAACATGGAATTAAAAAATATAAGTGTTTGGTATATTTATGGACATAATACAACATAAATTTTTATTAATTAATCATAATAAGACAAAGATGGTCCTTAAATAAAAACATGTTATAGAAAATTTGTAGAAACATTTCACCAGTATAACAGGGGTAAATAATGAATCATAGGTGGATTTAATGAGAGTGAAATGGGTCACTAGTCAATTTAAATAATAGGTTATGTAATCGGTATGTGGAATAGAATATCCCAAAAATAGGAATTGGAATATAATGTGCATTACATAAATAAGGTTATTGAATAAAGAGCATAAAGAGAGATTCTCAAAAGAAATTTCATCATATTAACAGCTTAGAAAAATTATATAATGAGATTATATAAATGAAATATAATTTTTGATACAAAATATTTTAATTATATAGATCTATATAAATTCATAATAGTATAACCAATTGAAATTCAAAAGGATATTACAAATAAGGTTCTTGAGTAGAAATAATATAGGGAAATTGCTTACTCAATTTTGGCATAGTAATGGATTATGTAAATTCTATTAGGAGATGGGATAAATGATCAGTAATTTTGATAACATTAATTGGGTAGTATTGGGGACATTATATGTTCATAGAAACATAACCAATTAGGATTTAAATGTGTTGGTCGGAGTGGATATTCAAGAGGGGGTGAATTGAGTTACAAATAAAAATTTCTATTTAAAATATTTGAATTAAAATCCCCCAATTAAAAAACAAGTTAAACTATAGTGAATTTTTAATACAGTAAAGGTTCATTTAGGTTCTCAATCGATTGATTAGTTGTCAAGTAATTTAATCAGAAGATTAAATTAGGTTCGGAAACTAACTTAATGATTTAAAATTGTTACAAAAACTATCTAGTTTAACTATTAGATAATCTTTAAAACACATTTATATTTAATCTACTTAGCAGTTGAATATTGAAAATATTTTTAACAAAAGAAAAATGAACTGCAGTTTTAAAATAAGAGGTTCAGTCTCAAGCTAATACATAGTCCTCTCCAATAGTTTATATAAACTATGATCCACACCATAGATCAAGGTTTTACAACTGTACTCAGACTGTTCAGGTCCCCGAACCTCTACCACAATTCTACGTGTGTAAACAACAACAATAGCTCTCAGGTTGTCCAGCACTACTGGAAATCTGACTTTTCCCAACGCTTCTCTACCAACTTTTTGTCGAAACCATTAGTATAGGTCCTTTTTTCCAACGGTTTGGCCAAACCGTTGGGAAATCGCACTTTCTGGGAACCTTTCCCAATGGTTTTGGAAAACCGTTGGGAAACGGAATGGATTTCCCAACGGTTTGGCCAAACTGTTTGGAAAAGTCCACTTTGTGGCCACCTTTCCCAACGGTTTGGCCAAACCGTTGAGAAAATTCCACTTTATGGACACATTTCCCAATGGTTTATCCAAACCGTTGGGAATGGGTGTATATATCCCAACGGTTTTCCAAAACCGTTTGGAATGTTCCCCTAGAAATCAACCTTCAGCCCATAATAAATTCCAGAATCATGAAATATACCAACGGTTGTCAAAACCGTTGGTATAGGTCATGCCAATTTTTATCATATCTTCTTACCGATAACATTATATAAATCAAATTTTAAAAAAAATTATGACAATACATATATATATTTATATAATTATGTTCACAAAAGTCATGTTAGGTTAGTGGTTTAGTCGTTCAATGATAAACTAGGGGTCCTGGGAACAGATCCCAGCAAATTTTTTTTTGAAATACATATACCAACTGTTCCATAACCGTTGGTATAGATTTTCATATTACTTATACCAATGGTTTCCAAAACCGTTGGTATATGTTAGTTTTCCAGTAGTGCAGGTCACACATGACCTCTTCCATGATTCATAGTGGGATACAATAAGGTGTACATAGTTTGGTGTAAGGATTTAGTATCCTCCTATTTATCCTATGAGTCAGTGTGTGTCTAAATAGACAGATTCACACACACTTCTCAAAATGATAAACAAAGGTATACTACAGAGGAAATAAATGGATAATGAGTTCAGAATTCTCTGAGTGATTGTAGATGAGCTCTGGACTCATTTAGATGTTGCAAATGTGATTCGAGTCCTTTCTGAGGAAGATGACCCAAAACAGAGTGTCTATGTTCATTACTGTTACAATTATTCGTCCTTGTGCATATGATGTTCAGTAAGTCACAGCAACTCGACATCAGTGTTTGTTCCAGGTGAATGATATTCTTGAATCTATCTGGTTTTCATAGGTGTTCTTCAAGTTTTTCTTATGTTTCATGTACCTACTCACAAAAATACTTTCTGCTTATTCTTTTTTGTTTATGTCGGTGTATATCTATATATATCCATCTATTTCACTGTAGACCAATCTTCCTTTTTATTCATTGAGATCTGGTAAAGGGCATGATTTCTTTTTGACTGGTACTAGGCACGGTTCCCTGACATCCCATAACCAAAATTAATTAAAAACAGGTGCATTAAATTATTCTAATATGATCGTTATAATTAAATAAGTTTTAATAGAAATTCAAATAGTTTTCATGACTATAGGTGAGTCAAGAGATCGGTAGGTAATTTGAATTTGCATCGATGTCGGTAGGTCATTTGATCAACATCGACTTCAGTAGTTCATTTGATCATCATCGGCTTTGGTTGGTCATTTGATCAGCATTGGCTTCGGTAGGTCATTTTATTAGAATTGGCTTCAGTAGATCATTTGATCAACATCGGCTTTCACAGGTCATTTGATTAGCATGGGATTCGGTAGGTCATTTGATCATCATCAGCTTCGGTAAGTAATTTGATAAGTATTGGCTTCGGTATGTCATTTGATCAGCATCGGCTTTGGTAGGTCATTCGATCAGCATTGTCTTTGGTAGGTCATTCGATCAGCATCGACTTTGGTAGTTCATTTGATCTGCATCGACTTTGGTAGGACATTTGATCAACATCGACTTTTGTAGGTCATTTGATCAGCATTATTGAGACATTTGTATCATTGGTGTGATGGTTGTCATCAGTGTGGCCGTTGTAATCAGTGCAACCATTGTCTTTGGTGCGACTGTTGTCAATGGTTTTTCACATCAGTGACTCATTCCATTAACAATTGGGGACTCAAGAATATATCTAACGGTGAGTCAAAAACATAAAATTCTCCGAAAGTGTCTGTTTAATCTAGAATACTTTCAGGTCAATAGTATACCATAAATAATCGTAGATAAAAATATGTAGAAAAGATTAAACATATATAAACACATTTAGAAAAGATTGAATAATTGACTAAATTGACTTATATAAAACCAAAACAACAATGATTTGTGATTGTTAAAATAACTATCTCACACAAGGTTCATCAATCTCCCCCTTTTTGATAATCACAATTCTATGGCTTAAATGAAGGGGGATGATTATATAACACTAATTATTCTCCCCCTATGCAAAAATAATACATGTCTAAAGGTAAATATGACATCAGAGTACGACATCAGATCATAACCAAAGTTAGAGTATATCAACATAGAATCATAGCTAGAAAACATGACATCAATGCTAAGAAAAAATCAGAACTATATGTTTATTGGAACTTATATAATCTATAGGATGGCATTCAATCTTAATTCTTATTTAGAGCTTATATATTGTTCTCCCCCTACTTGTACTTATATATACTATTCTCCCCCGCAGATAGATATTTATACTATTATCCCCCTTATATATATATATATATATTGTTCTCCGACATTGGGATTATCAAAAAAGGAAAAGCAGAGAGAGGGAAAGAAGAAAGTATCATTGAAATAACATCAGAAAAGAGATAAAGAAAATAAATCCTATCAAAAATGATAGGCACATCTATTTCTGGGGGTGAAGAGGTTCTTTCCCTTTAGCAGAGGGAGGAATGGATGGGCCAGAAGGTGGTTTGGTGGAATATTGATCTGGTCGGATGGATAGAAGAGGTAAGACAACTCTGTCTAGAAGTAGACTGGGCGCTAGGGTTACGTGCTAGTGACCATAAGATCCTCTTAGAGGTTGTTGCTGAATGACCAGACAAATATTGGATAGTGCTTGAAAAACTGATATCAGACCAAGAGCAATAATGGATGGACTGAGAAGCTTAGTAGTATGATGAACAATTTCATTTTCTTGAACATGAAGATATGGTTTGAGCAAATTGATAAAAACCTGAATGACTTCAACACAATATTACATGGACTTCTCAAATTCATCTTTGTTATTCATCAAAATCTCTAGAGTGGGAGTAAAATCCTTCAATTATTGGACCTGAGACTTAAAGGCTTGAGTAACTAGAGTTAGCCCTAAATTCTCAGCCAGAACATTAAACTGATGGTTCAACTCATGCTTGGTATAAATTTTAGAAAAGTAGTGATCCACTTTTTCTTTGATCTCTTTCTAAGCTTTAGTAGCATCAACCGAATACAGCTTCACCATCTTGTGAATGTGATCACTATTTTAATTCATCTTTTTTAATGAATCCAAGTCCAGAATCATTCTAATGGCCGCTAACTATTCTTTTATAACATATTTTAAGGATTTTATCTCATGTCCAGTTATCTTGGTCACATTGGAGGTGCTAGCCTGAGCAATAATTTGACTTATCTGAGACCTCAATCCCCTCAAATCAGATTTCTTCAGGTGTTCTATCTTGTTTTTCAAAAGTTACATCATACCAATGATAGTTGATCTAAATTCTCCTAACCGAGATACTATGTCACTGCTCAAATCCTTGAGCACATGATTCAAAGAGGAAATGTGACTGACAATTATCTAACTAATATTTCATAGGCTTATCTTAATAATATTTACCACACGTTGAGTTATAGAATCCATAGCAGCCTCAGATTGATTCACAAAAGTAGGAGGAAGGGAAATAGATAATTACTCTATCGTTGTTTCTCGGAATGCATGGAAGAACACATCTTTAAACTTGTCAACATCATATCGACAATCATAAGAAAAATGACTCTCTATAGTCACTTGAATTTTATTAGCAACTGGTCCAGCCTCAACTAGATGGCTTACTCTTTCGATATTCACTTCGTCTTTATCTTCCTCTGAATAATCCAAACCTAGAACCACAAAACCTTCGTGTTCTTCCGATTTAGCAATAAAAGAGGTATACAAAGGCTTTACAAAATCAACTTTACCTAAATTTTCTAGATTTTCTTCCCATAAACATCAATCACTGTCATAACTATCCCTTCAGCCTCAGGAATAGTTTCTTGCTCAACTGATTGTGGTTGTGGATCAGATTTAATAATACCATCCACTGGTCGAGTACGTCCATCATCATCATCATCATCATCACCATTACTATTTAGATTATTTTTTTCCAAAGTCTCATTTGTACTGTCATTGTTACTGAATTCATACTGGTCATAATTTGATACTTCAATGTCAACTTTTTTTTCATCATCTAGAAGGGGTTCTAACTCATGTAACTTTAGGGGTGGGCTTGATTGTCTAAATTCAATTCCTTTTTTGGAATTACTATGTCAGGGTCACTCCTGTCATCATGAGGTGATTTAGGATCCTTTTCAGTATCAACATTATCATCATCTTCATCATCCTCTATTCCCTTCTTACTAGACTCTCCAGTGTATATTGGAACTTATGCCTCTTCATCCTTATCAGAATAAACAATTTCTTCATCAGGTTTTAAACCGGGATCTCTCTTCCCCTTTGGTCTTTTAGAGTGGTCAAAAGGATTATAGGATTCATATAATCACTCTTCATCAGCAACCCATGTCTTCATCCATGGATTCCAGTTAAATTTCATTCCATGGATAATATCCTTTCTAATACATAAACCACTACTAGATGAGAGACACTCATATCCATCTTCAACACAGCCCAAAAAAATTATCATGGTAGAGACTTGCATAGAATTGAATAAGGTTGTAGCCTTCTTTGATGGCTTTACCATCTCAGCAATATGAACAGTAATGTATCTACATAAGTTTACATTCTCATCATTTATCAATAAAAACAACAATAAAACATCTTGATAATTCATAGAAGCAAAATCACCTTTTCTGGGATAGATTTTGTGCTGAATGAACATAAACAAGATTCTACTTTCTCCATCCTACTCAGTAGCTGTTATTATTCTAGAGTCAGATTTTCCAGTCAACATCTCCAGAGAATACTCATTCAAAATCATATTTTGTGGTCAGAGGAATATTACCTATATAATCCTCATATCTACCATTATGTGGTACCCATAAACATTCATCCCATTGCTTCATTGAAAAATTTATCATTTTTACCTTTGATCACTAAAGATAATCTTGTAGCTTCTTCTCCATCAAATGAAATAATAAAATTCAAATAATTCTCATGCACTAGCTTTGGGTAGTATACTCGGTTATTATTACAAAAATAGTTTTTCCATCCAGGCATCTCCAAAACGTTTAAAAGAACAAACCTCCTCGATTACACCCATTCGGAACATACTTCTTTTTCTACGGTGACCACCCAAGTCTCTGATTTCGGGTTCACATACATTTGAGTCGTGTTGCTCGATTCTCCTCGAGCGAATTTCAAAGGTTAGTATATTTTATATTCCTTGCCTTTCTGATTTTTCTTTTCCATTTGGAGGTTCGATAGGTTTGATAGGTTCGAAAGTTCAAGATTCAGAAGATATAGAGTTCGACAGGAGATGGAAGGTCAACAGTTCTTAGGAATAGAAATAGCCACATGTCATTAATTTTATCATTTAGGGTTATAATATTAAATATATTATCAATTAAGTAAATCAATGTCATTTTGATAAACACTAACGGTTTCATATAGACTGTATTAGTTAATCGGTAGTATAGGTAGGTCTCACTGATAGACTTCACTGGTCGGTTTCACGTATTGGTTTCACGGATCTTCTTCACTGATCGGTTTTAGTGATCGGTTTTGCTGATCGGTTTCACTAATCAATCATACCTAACTCTTATTTAATAAAATCTAACCTTTTATATCCTAATGTCTTAGTGAAAATATCAGCCTATTGATGTTCAGAGTCAATAAATTATATAGAAATTGGACACTTTTGATAATGATCTCTCATAAAGTGATGTTTGACATCAATGTGCTTAGTCGTAGAGTCAGACACATGATTCATCGAGATGTTAATTTCACTAGTGTTATCACAATTTATAGACACATGTCTAAATTGATATCCATTTTCCAATAAAGTGTGTTTCATCCACAGAATCTATGTACAACAACTACCAGAAAAAATGTATTCTAATTTAGGAGTAGACAATGCAACAGAGTTCCATTTCTTACTACACCAAGATACAAGGGACTTTTCCAATAGATGACATGTTCCAGATGTGCTCTTCCTATCTAACATGCAACTTGAAAATTTAACATCTATGTAACTTATAAAGCCAAAAGGTTCTTGTTTTGGATAAAACAAACCTAAATTGGTTGTGTGTTTATGATATTTGAAAATTCTTTTAACAGTAAGAAAATGAGATTCTTTAGGATAATCATGAAATCAAGCACACATGCATACACTAAACATTATATCTGGTTGACTAGCCGTAATGTAAAGTAATATTCCAATAATGACACTATAATTGGTATGATCAACTGGTTTCCCTGTTTCACCATCATCCAACTTACAAGTGGTACTCATAGGTTTATCACTTCTCTTATAAGTATCAAAACCAAAACGTTTTAAAAGATCGTTTTTATATTTACTTTAATTTAAAATAATAACATTTTTATTTTGAAAATTTTCAAATCCTTGAAAATACTTGATTTCTACCATTAAACTCATTTTAAAATCTTTTATCATTATCTTTGAAAAATTAGTACAAGAATTTTTAGAAGTTCCAAAGAAAATATCATCAACATAGATTTGTAAAATCAAAATATCTTTAGAGATTATTTTTATAATAATAGTGGGATTAGCAATTACTTTTGTAAAACCTTTAGAAATAAGAAAATGTATAAGTCTATCATACCAAGCTCCTGAATCCTGATTTAAACCATATAATGCTTTAGAATGTTTAAAAACATGATTTTGAAAATGGGTGTTTGTAAATCCAGGTGGTTGTTCAACAAAAACATCTTCAATTATAAAATCAATTAGAAATGCACTTTTGATATCCATTTGATATAACATGAAATTCATATTAGATTCATAAGCAAGTAAGATTCTTATGGCTTCTAATCTAGCTACAGGTGAAAAGGTTTATTCAGAGTCTATTTATTATTCTTGATTGTTACCGTGTGCAACTAATCTAGGTTTGTTTCTAATGATGTTTCCAGATTCATCAATTTTATTCTTGAACACCCATTTAGTACCTATGGTCAAGCAGTCCTTATGTCTTTATACTATTTCTCAGAATTTTTTTTTCAAATTGATTTAACACTTCTTGCATATCCATTACCCAAAATTCTTCATTGATTGCATCATTGATATTTTTATGTTCTAGCTATGAAATAAAGTCTTGATGTTCAACCTGATTTCTCATAGATGATCTAGTTTGTGTTCCTCTATCCAGCTTACCAAGAAATACATCTAAAGGATGGTTCATTAGAATCCTAGTAGATCTAGTTAAGGTAGGACTAGAAATTTAAGGTTCTTCTCTAGGTCCGAGTTCCACAGAAGTAGGTTCTAATGTATTTCTTCAGTTGGTTGTCAATAAAACAGGTACACTAACTTTATCATTAAGATTTAGAATAGACATGTCTTCTTTAGGATTTTCAACAACAGTTTTAGGTTAATGTGGATCAGTTACATCAAATATGATGTGGAAAGATTCTTACACACATTTGGTTTTCATATTAAATACTCTGTAGGATTTGTTAGTAATTGAATATCCTAAAAATATTCCTTCATCACTCATGGATTCAAATTTTTTTAGAATATCATTAGTATTATGATTAAAGAATTTTCAACCAAAAACTATGAAGTAACTAAGT
Organism: Viscum album; assembly: GCA_963277665.1. NCBI lineage: Eukaryota > Viridiplantae > Streptophyta > Magnoliopsida > Santalales > Viscaceae > Viscum > Viscum album. The sequence goes on from OY728132.1 coordinate 415,985,542, forward strand.
TTAGGATTCCTATTATTTCAAAGCACAAAAGGGGTGTTCTTAAGAACAATTCTAATCAAGACTCTATTTATAATATAAAAAGTTGTATTGACAGCTTCATCCCAAAAATAAACAGGTAAATCATATTCATTTAGCATAGTTCTTGTAATTTCCTGAAGGGTTATATTTCTTCATTCTACTACACAATTTAGTTGTGGTGTCCTAATGGTAGAAAAGTTGAGATTAGAGCCATTATGTGAGCAGTAAGATTCAGACTCAGGATTTTCAAACTCATGACCATGTTCACTTCTGAAGGTTTTATTCTTATGTCCACTAAGGTTATCTACAGACATGGAGTATTTAATAAACTAAGAGAAAGCTTCAATTTTGTGAACTAAAAAGTATACCAATGTATATCTAGAAAATTCATATACTAGAACATAAACATAGTTTTTCCCATTTCAACAAGAAAATCAGGAAGGCCAAACAAGTTTACGTGAACCAACTAGAGAGCTTGAGATGTTGAAACTTCTTTCTTTGAATTTAAAAAAATAAATGGTGCATTCCATTTTGACAGGGATTACAAACATTATCATATGGAAATTTATGTTTATGTAGGTCTCTAACTAAGATCTACATAGTTAGTTTTCTAAGTGAATGTATATTAAAATGTCCTAATCTTCTATGCCAAAGACAAGATTCTTTTTGACAAGCATTTATACAGGTAATATTCTTCTTAGCTAAAGAATTAAAATCTACAACATATATATTTACATTTCTTAAAGCATAAAATACTAAAACATTTTTAGAATTAAAAACATTACATGAAACATCTTCAAATTTAACATTAAAACCATCATCACATAACTGATAAAAACATAACATGTTATATTTTAATCCATCTATAAATAAAAAATTAGAAATTATAATTGAATCAGTGTTACCGATTTTGGCAAAGATGATGATTACTCCTTTACAGTTATCACTGAAGATGACATATCCTCCATCAAACTTGATTATGATATTGAAGCATGAAAAGTATCTTGTTATGTGTCATGAACATCCACTGACCAAATATATTGTCTTCCTATATGATCTTTTCAAAAATGTTTCCAACAAAACAATAATAGATAGAAATTGATTTTGGTACCCAGATTTTCTTGGGTCCAGATAGGATAGCAAGAAAATATTTTAGTACCCATATTTGCATAATGGGTCTCATGTACTTAACAAAAACAAGTGATTCTGATAGATAAATATTGTTTGATCTATAACTATATGAAAATATAGTTGAGGCATAGAAATTTTTAGAATTATAACTAGCAACATATTGTCAAGATTTAGGAACAAACTTATTCATTGTAACTTGTATTTCTCTAGGATGATAACCTAAACCAGTAGTTTACTTTGGTGCCGCTTTTTTTCCTAGAATTTGTATAAGTGTTACCTTTCCATTAGTGAATTTTTATTAATTTTTCTTGAGTTACTCATTATAAAATTTATGTTTAGTATTTTCTTTTTTTAGTTTATCATTCTTTTCCTTTTCTACTTTTATTGTAGATTTGACAGTGCTAGTTAAAGAAGGCTTTTTTATTTGAGGAATTATACTTGTCTTTCAACTCATTGCAGGTATCCTCTAACATGTAACAGTTTTCAAATAGTTCTTCACTAGACATGTTTTCAGAATCAGAATCATCTACAGAATAATAAGAGTTTAAAGCAGGAGTATCCAATGTTACATCAGATTTGTTTGTCATGAAACATATACAGCTTATTGAGATCTTTAATCCTGAGTGGAATCATAATCACTTAAACTATCTTCTAAATCACTCAAGGTTTATTTCATAGAATTCTTATACTTGTTGTCCTTGTACTCATATTTCATCTTGTACTTTAACTTCGGACAGTCAGCTTTCACATATCCTTTCTTCTTGTATTCGTAGAAGACTATGTCATCACATTTATCAGTCTTTTTCCAATCCTTCTTCTAATGAAAATTATTTTCATATATTCCTATATAATTGAATTTTCTCAAAAACTTTTTTTTCCTATAAAAATTCTTAAATTTTCTATCTATCTGAGTCATTTTAACATCTCTTTAAGATGCACTCTCTTCACTAATTGAACTATCCCTTTCTTCTTGAATAATATCTATGTCCTTGATTTTTGAATCATTAGTCTTGAAGGCTACTGATTTCTTTCATAGTTCATTATTTTTTTATTTGTTTACCATGATCTCTTCTTCATACATCATCAACTTACCAATAATCTCTTCAACATGTTGTGAACTTATGTCACACGATTATCTTATTGACACTGATGTGTCTCTCCATCTTTCGGGAAGACATCTTATTATCCTTATAGTCTTCTCCTTTTCTAGAAAAAACTTTTCCCTATGTGATCATTGTATTTAAAATTTCATTGAACCTGAGATACATGTTATAAATAGGTTCATCAGGCTTCATTTTAAATTATCATACTTAATATTGTAGGTATTCAATCACATATCCATAACATTGGTTGTTCCCTCATGGGAAATAGCCAGAGTATCTGATATTTCATATACATTCATACAAGCAGATATTCGATTAAATTATTCATCACATAAGATACAATACAGGGAATTCATTACATTACAATTATTTTTATAAGAAGGTTTCTTAGGATCATCCCAAGTAGTTCTAACAGTTTCTAGAATCTTATACCGAGTCTCTATATTAGTTCATATATCAAATCCAATAATTTCTAAATGAATTTTCACTTTTATTTTCCATTGGAAATAATTAACACCATTAAATAAGAGTGTCATATTGGTAGCTGCACCATTTAATTTGTTATTCATAATACCTGAGTTATATAAAGATATAATAATTTCTAATTAACAGAAATTTTAAGATTTTTAAGATACATCTAAAATCACTGTTGAAATATTTTCATAAACAGAGTGTTTTGAAAACCTTTTAGTATAACCACTCTTTGATACCAAATGTTGGTCGGAGTGGATACTCAAGAGGGGGTGAATTGAGTTCCAATTAAAAATTTCTGTTTAAAATATTTGAATTAAAATCACCATATTAAATAATATGTTAAATTGTAGTGAATTTTTAGTACATTAATGGTTCAGTTAGGTTCTCAAGATATTCATAAGTTCTCAGTTAATTTTATCAGAAGATTAAATTATCTTTTGAAACTAACTTAATGATTTAAAATAGTTACAAACAATTGCAAGTTTAACTCTCAGAGAATCTTCAAAACATATTTATATTTCAATTACTTAGTAGTGGAATACTCAAAATATTTTTAACAAAGGTCAAATTCACGACAGTTTTAAAATATGAGGTTCAGTCTCAAGTTGAGATTTAGTCCTCTAAAACAGTTTGTTTAAACAATTATCCACACCTTGGATCGAGGTTTTACAATAGTAATCAAACTGTTTAGGTACTCAAACCTCTACCACAATTCTACATGGGTAAACAACAACAACATCACACAGTCTTTCCAGGTAACACTTGAGATCTTCTACGATTCACAGTGGGATACATATGGTGTACAGAGTTTTTTGTAAGGATTTAGTATCCTCCAGTTCAACCCAGGATTCAGTGTGGTTTCTAAATAGACAGATTCACATATACTACTCAAAATGTTAAATGAAGGTATACAATAGACGAAATTATTGTATAATGAGTTTATAATGATCTGAGTGATTGCAGATGAGATCTGGACTCATTTGGATGATGAAGATGTTATTCGAGTCCTTTCTGATGGAAATGACACAAAACAGAGTGTCGTCCTAACACCCGAGGATCTTATGAGATATATTATTTTTAATTTCTTTGATGTCTTATATTATACACTACAACTAGATTCTATTGTACTATATGTAACACCGTATTAGCTTGTAGTATACACAACACTATTCTTGGCTTGTGTTACACACAATTTCATGTTTGTTTTGTGGAAATTATTTTACGCAACATTAAGTATAGATTTTGTTTAATATATAAATGAAATAAGTTTTGATTATTTCATATGTAACACCAAACACAGATTTCACTACACGAAGCCCTGACTTGGATTGCATTACATGTAATAAAGACCTTCTTTGATAGCGTGTGTAGTACACAATACCATGATTCACTAAACGAGATATTATTATAATATTATTATGAACTAGCCTTTATGAATAGTAATTCCCACTTTTTGAAATTTTATAAATTTTATCTTTCAAAATAGACTTCATTTTTTGGATTCAGTATATCAAAATTAGCATTGGGTGAATTTTTTGAATTTTTTTGAAAACATTCAATTTTTTATGAATAATGAAAACTATATGTTACTATTTAAAAACCGACTTTTTATTTAAATAATTATTTATTTTATTTAAATTTAATTAAGGTCAAAATTGATACATAATACCTATATAAGTTCAATTTAATTCATTGGAGTCATTTGATAATAATTTAGGATATATAAAAATTTTATTGAACTTTTCACCGTCTTTTTCCTACCTCCTAGAAGAATATAAAAATTTACATAAAAATTAATTTTACCACTTTTTTTAGTGGAATTTAGAAAATCCGAGAGACACGGTTAATATCAAGGAGTAAAATTTGGTTCAATAGGTTAATTTTTTTTGGAGAATAGTAACTTTTTACATTAATTTGCAATAGTTAAAAGAAAATATGGTAACGAAGGGTAAAAATGATATTATTATTACCCTAACAAATGTCCTAATTCTATAGGATAAGTGTTATTAGACCAAATACAACCTTATTAATTAAATATTAACATTTATGTCCACTTGGATTAGATTAGGACATTAATTATTATTATATTTAAAGAAGAGTTAAAATAGTTATAATCAATGTATAATAACTAAACCATTTTTAATATAGGGTTATACATGATATAAATTCGACTATAAATTATCATTAAAAATCTAATCATATTTAATACCTAATGGTTTTTTATTTTTTATTTTTAGACATTAATTATTTTAATTTATTTATGACACAATGATGAGGCTGTAATTACCTTATTAATGAAATATTAACATAATTGATGTTATAAATACCCAAATAACTGTAATTTGAAAATTTTCATGAATGAAATTAATTTTTTTAGTTTAATATGAAATGCTATTATTGATTAAATTAACTTTTATCGAACTAATAATTCTATTATGTTTTTCACAAAAATCATATACTAAATAGTTTCTAAATTGATGTTAAATAGTTTTTAAAACAAATATTATATTATTAATTGTTATTTTATTCCAAAAAAATATAAGGTTCGGAAAAATTACTTAGATATGGTTATATATATTAATAATGAACCACTTGGGATTCGTTTGGCTTGTTATAGTCTGTTTATTTACTATATAGTGTAAGAAAACAAGAAGACATGATAAAATTTAAAGTATTTAACTCAGAGTTAAATCTAAATGATAAGTTCAAAATAGTAACCTAAACTTGTCTAAAACCAATTTTTTGAGATTATTTCGACAAATGACCACATTAAATTAGAAATAAATCAATTTGGAGCTATTATAACCAAATATGACTTTATTATCAAATAATATTTTATGATTTTCCAAAGGTGCCCCTCTCCACCCTTATTAAAAGGGAAACCCTTCCCACTTATCTTCACACCGTTTTGAGCCTCGAAGATCGGCCAACCCCTGAAAATTACTCTTCTAAACCTCTATAGTTATATCATAGAGGTTTTGGTCTTCTAAAAAGTCATACTCTATTTCCCTAAGAATAAGTTTAAAGGAGGTGCGTCGGGGAATTGGTAATTTCTTCTACCGACTATTTCTAGTTTCTTTTTTCTTCTACTTCCTATTATTTAGTTGTTTCATTATAAAGTAATAACATCAGTATTACACATATACTGATATGTTATTATAAATATAAAACAACCCTATTTAACCTTCTATCAATCCTATGGTAAACAAAATCATCGTCTGTGCGTAAGTACGAAATACCATCTCCACGCCATGGTGTAATTAGTTTTTCCACCACCACCTTACGTGGATGGGTATAATGGTGTAATGAATATCTATATATGGTTATTATAACATCATACTGATTCAGAGATATTATATCAACCACTTCAATTCAATTCATTAATTATGGTAATGATATCATCGCTTATGCGTACGTACAGACTACCGTCTCCACGAACGCGATGAGATTCATTTTCCATAATTAACCATTCAAGTATGATTATAATGTATATATATAATAAATAATAATGAAAGATTTTACATAATAATGATACTGGATTTATGTACATATATGTTTAATTTAATTAATTCCATTTAATTGAATAAGGAAACGAAAACAACGTTCATGCATATGTACGGTCTACCGTCTCCATGAACGGTGTATTTCATTCCATTTATCGATCCATCATATATATATACTTATGTACTGAATATATATTATTTATAAATCATTTTTTACTTTCTAGAATTAATTAAATCAGTATATAAGTAATAATATCAAGAACAACAAATCGAAACAAATAAAATAAATGAAGAGATTTTACCCAAAACGCTGCTTTAACATGAAATTTACAGAATAACAGGTAATATAAAGTCATAAGATAACCATATATGATATCATAAAAATGAATATGATTCAGTAATAATTCAATGGCATTATTTATATCATTATAGAGGAATTTCGTATACGTACGAAGAATATCGGACCAAAGGTAAGGGAAAATCTCGCAATCTCATTTTTTTCCGAGATATTTTATACTTCAGAATTTACTGGGGACTATTTATCATACACATACATGATTACTCAATATGTAATATTATTTCTATCCTCATACAATTTTGTAAATCAAATTTTACCTTTTGGTGAGTAAAATATATAAAAGCAATATTTTGTCGTTTTTAGTACGAGTTACTTTTTGTCTTTTCTGCACAAAGAATGAGAGGAATCTTTTTTTACCTTATACAGAATGAATGGATATTTATGATTTCAAAGAACATTATTTTCATGAAGCTTAATTTAAATGTTTTCATGTTTATTTGTAATCAACATTTTTAGTTTAAAATTTAATGACATGTTAAGGAAGGTAAAATGTTTTTGTAGTAGAAATGATATATTCCTCAAGAATGGAGTTCAACTGTATTATCAAAATTAATTTCCATCTATGATAACATAGGGTTCTGTTTATATCCCTATTTTTATGTTGATTTTATTTTGTTTTTATGGAAATAATTTTATAATGTCCTTTTATCTTATATAGATTATGTTATTATGGCATGATGTTTAAGAATCCCATTTTTATTACATGGGTTATGCTATGATTTATGATTTTGTGGCACACATAAGAATGGTTTCATTATGAGATGGGTGGGACCTAAATCTCCCTCCAATGCGTTGGGTAATTATTTATATCTCATGAGATAGACATGGTTGGAACGGTAAGTTAATTTGGTTCACTGTTTCAGGAATGGAACGAGGAGTGAACTCGATTCAGAAAGGGACTTTTTCCACTAAGATGGTCTTGACATAAATTCCTTGGCTACTATGGAAATAATATAATGTGCTTAATGTTTTTCCACAATTACAAGTTTTACTTCCATGCTATTTTGTCATTATTGATGTTCCATTGTGATCTATGCCTTACGTACGGCCATGTTTTATCTCAATGCTCAATATTTTGATGTTTAAACATTATGTTCATGTTTTTATGTTCAAATGTATATGGGTTGTTTTATTTTCTCCATTATTACCCTTAATGAGCATTTGAGCTCACCCTTTATATATTTTCTTTTCCCCAGGATATAATGAAATTTTTTAGGTAAGAAAACAAAATGGGAAGATCTTTATGGGATACGTTGAAGATCTATAACCCTGATTAGAAGATTCTGTTCTATGTTTTAAAAGACACTAAAATATTACGGTCCTTGTGTGTTTTTTTTGTTATGTATTAAGTATTCCGAAAAATTAATGTAATGTCCATGTACGTCAAGCTTTAGGTCTCTATAGTTGGTATCATAGGAAAGGTTTAGTTTTCCGTTGGAAACTATGATGCGAAAACATTAGTGAAATCCCTAGAGATATGTCTAATGTATGTCTAGGGATGTCCCTAAGGTAAAGTATACGTATAAGTTATAGTGCTATAATTATGTTGATGATCATGAATAACCTAGGGTGAACCTAAGGTGTCATGGATTAATAAATTATTGATAAGTTAGACATCCCATAAGTGGGTTTTTATAAATATGTGGTTCCTCATTATTTTAATTGTTTCTTACACTATCGTTTATGGTCATAGTCACTTGAGGGAAGGAGAAGGAATTAAGTTAACATTGATTCCAATGAATAAATAGATGAATATGATCAACCAAATTATGTAACACCTGGAGAGAATGATATTGTGTTTAGGACGAATCAGTCATCTCGATATATGATTAACAAGGTGAACTTTAGTTGTATTCATAAGACATAAAATAATAGGAGGATGTAATTTTATGCATGTTGGCCTGGTGAGGAGCATAGAGAAGGGAAGATTAAGATAACTAAAGAATAGAAGAAAAAACATGAGTAATACCTAAAATGGAGGGGAAGATGTTATCTATGTGGAGAAAATGTTCATACAATGAAAGACTGTTATAGAGTCCAATGTCTTATCTCCGGAGAACATGGGCATTACCCAAATCAATGCCCTGAACTAAGATGTTAATTCTACATAGAAGATGGAACTATACCATTCCAATAATTAAAGATGATGGATTGAAGGGATTATTTATTGGAATTGATTAATAATATTGTTTAGGTACTTTATAGTATATTGAAATATCTGTGTATTTGCCCACTCTGGTTTTCTACAAGAATATGGTACCGGTAACCATGAAAAGTAATTGAAATATTTTTGGAAAGTAGATGATATGCACATAATGAAGGGATAAGGAGAAAATGAATTGTTTAATAGTTTTCATGAGCTAATGACTGATATAAGGATAAAGTGATATCATAGTTTAAGTATATAGAAATTTTTGGATGTTGGTATGTAGAAAGAGTTAACTTTTGACAGAATTCATGTTTTCACTAAGGTTTAATGTGTATTCATTTTTCAATAGAATACATGATTGAGGTATTCACATGTTTGGAATGTGACCAACAATATATATCTTGTGATATGTGGGGGATAAATTATGGTATTCACGTGCTTTTTATCTGACATTTTTAGGAATCATTCTCTTTATATTATGAGTTTGGAAAGAAGTATTTTAGATAAGCCTAAAGATTGGAATGGATTATGTTGAACATAAGTTAGTATTGTATAAAGATAGAATTTATTTCTATATTATTGACGCAATGTTATAATAGTGTAGTTTATGAAAAGGGACAACCTACAGAATCTGCGAAAACTGGTTGCGTCGGACAAGGCTGTGGGAATCGAACCCACAAACAAAGTGCTATAGGCCTTTATCACCTACCACTAGACTACAGGAAGTCCCTGGTTAGTAGAAACTAGTTTTATTATATTAAGCAGTATGATATATGAAGTATAAGTCCATTTTAGAACCATATATGAATAATCTCACTATAGATGGACTTATGTATTTTTGATAACTTCTTCTAACCATTTGTTTGATACAGTTGGAATGACCCATCATTCTATCACATGATCTGCTAACACATCATGAATGAAAAATTCAACTTCATTTATTTAAGTGATGAAGTGGAAATTTTCCAAGGAACGACCAATGGGGAGATTGTACGAAAATCAAGAAAGTATTTCTTCTAATTCAAATTTCTTCAACTTTAGGGAAATGATCTTGAAAACCAAAAATGATTTCCTAGTACCCTTATATCTGATGAATTAGATGGTACCTTATATCCTCAAAAATTTATGGATTTGTCATTGTTTGTTTTTTCATAGCCATGTCATCTACCACTCTTCATCAGAAGTTGATGGTTATATTTTTCTTCGATATCCATATTTTCACCTATGTTTTCCTATGTGGAAACCCAATGCTGAATTACATTGGGTGACTGTTATGATTCTAACTTACTTATTTAAAATGAAGTTTTAGTATTCCTTTTAACGATTTGGGTTTCTATGAAAGAAACTTTCAAGTAGTAACCCATTTATAACCCCGAGGAATTTTGATGGAGAATATCTTTTAAGGGGGGGTAGAATGTAACACCCTGAGATTTTATGAGATATATTATTTTTAATTTCTTTGATGTCTTCTATTATACACTACACCAAGATTAGATTGTACTATATGCAACACCGTATTAGCTTGCAGTATACATAACACAATTCTTGGCTCGTGTTACACCCAATTTCAAGTTCATTTTGTGGAAATTAATTTACGCAACATTAAGTATAGATTTTGTTTAATGTATAAATGAAATAAGTTTTGGTAGGACCTGCCTCATTTGCTGAGGCTGTCCAGTTTGGTTTGGGTAAGCAGTCAGTTGTCCAGCCGGCTGCTGCTGATGCTTGATCAGTGGATAAGGAATTGGAACCATATGTTGTTGGAATTACCAGGGGTGATGCTTGCAGGTCATGGGCTGATATTGCTGAAGAGGAGGAAGGGTGTCATCTAGTGCATACGGATGCTGCTACAATGGTTACTGAAGTTCAGCAGGAGGCTGCGGTTGATGCCCAAAAGGGTGAACATATTCTTGTTAAGGAAGAGGAAGGGGTCCAATCGGAGCATGAGGTTGTTTTTCAGGATGATATCAATGCTGAGTTTGATCATGCTGCAGTGGCTTCGACTTGTATGAAGGGTAATATGATGATCATTGATGAAGATGGGTTTCAATTGGTGACGTCGAAGAAGTTGAGGGTTGATCCAGTCCAGGTAACTACTGTGGGAGCGCGGTTGGATGGTGCTGTGATGGTGGATAGTGGTAATGTAGGAGAGGATGTGGTCCAGCAGGTTAGCCATTATGATTTATTATTGAAGGGTGATGCTGATATTGGGACAGAGGATATTCTGGAGATTTCAACTCTGCAGGTTGCTGATATGGAGGCTGCCCCAAAGGATACTTTGAGTGATGATCCGAAATCTCCAAAGCCAGTATTTAATTTCTTTTCTATGTTGGAGTCGATTAATACTCCAGAGTTTGATATGATTAATCTAGAAGGGCTTAAGAAGGCAGGATGTAGCAATAATAGAGATAGCACTTTGATACCTGTTGCTGATAAGGGGATGGAGATCCCAGTGGTAGTGGAATCCACTGCTTATAATACTGCTTTCTCTTCTTCTGAGATGCAGGTGGTCCAGGATACACAGGAGGTTCGGCCGGTGCATGAAGAGTATCCTGCTGCTGCGGATCACAAGGAAGACACTTTCACTGATGTTGGCCTGCATGAGGAATCTTCCCCTGTGGAAAATACTGAGGATCTGACTATGGCAATGGAAGCTGGACAGCAGAGTGGGCGTGGTCGCCTCCCGGCCAGTCGGGGGGGATCTAGGGGTCAAGGTCGTCCTCGAAAAAGGTGATCTTCTGTTTGATCTGTTTGTTTTTGTTGGTTTGTTCTGTTGGACTGTAGCTTTTCCCCCTGTTTGTTTGTTGCAACTTTAATTTTCTTTGAATAAATTTTGGGGTCATGGGTCTTATGCCCATTATCGAGCCTTCTCGGTATTATGAACTAGTTGTTATGAATAGTAATACCCACTTTTTGAAATTTTATAAATTTTAACATTCAAAATGGACTTCATTTTTTGGATTCGTAATATCAAAATTATCCTAGGTAGAATTTTTGGTATTTTTCTGAAAACTTTCAATTTTTGATGAATAGTGAAACCACTAGGTTACTATATAAAACCCAACTTTTTATTTAAATAATTATTTATTTTATTTAAATTTAATTTAGTTCAAAATATATACATAATACCTATATATGTTCAATTTAATTCATTGGGTCCGTTTTATAAAAATTTTAGATATATAAAAATTTTATTGAGCTTTTTACCGTCTTTTACCCACCTCATAGGAGAATTTGAAAATTTACATAAAGCATAATTTTACCACTCATGTGAGTGGAATTTAGAAAATCTGAGAGACATTGAAAATATAAAGGAGTTAAATGTGTTTCAATAAGATAAATATAATTTTTTGGGGAATAATAGATTTTATCTTTTATTTAACATGGTTAAAAGTAAATAGGGTAATTAAGGGTGAAAATGATATTATTATTACCCTAACATATGTCCAAATTCTATTGTATTTTTTTAATTTGACAAAAAAAACCATTGTAATAAAATAATACCATTTAGGTCCACTTGGATTAGATTAGGAGATTTATTATTATTTTATTTAATGAAGAGTTAAAATAGTTAAAATCAAAGTTTTATTACTAAAACATTTTTAATATAGGGTTATAAATAAGATAAATTCTACTATAAATTTTCATTAGAAAGATAAAAATATTATCTACCTAATGGTATTTTATTTATAATTTATATACATTAATTAATTTAATTTATTTATGACACAATGATGATGCAGTAATAAGTTTATTAAATAAATATTAACATAATTGATGTTATAAATACCCAAATAAATGTAATCTGAGATTTTTTTGGAATTCCACTAATTTATTAGGTTAATATGACATGATATTATTTATTAAATTAACTTTTTTCGGACTAATCAGGTCTTTATAATTTTTGAAAAAAATCATTTACCAAATAGTGTCAAAATTGACTTACAATAGTTTTTAAAACAAATATTATATTATTAATTGTTATTTTATTCCTAAAAATCTTAGTTTTGGCGAAATGACTTAGATAATGTTATATATATTAATAATTAACCACTTTATATTTTTTTGACTAGTTATAGTATGTTTATTATCCATATTGTGTAAGAAAACAAGAAGACATGGTAAATGTTAAATTATTTAACATAGAGATAAATCTAAATGATAAGGTTATAATAGTAAAATAAACTTGTCTAAAACCTATTGGTTTGGAGGATATCAACCCATACCCACTTTATCTTCTAAATAAATCAATTTTGAGATTTTAAAAATAGAATATGAGTTTATTAGAAAATAATATTTTATGGTTTTCCAGAGGTTCCCCTTTCCTCCCTTATAAAAAGGGCACCCCTTCCCTCTTCTATTGACAACCTTTTTAGCCTTGAATCTCGTCCAAACACTACCAATTCCTCTATTCAGACTCTCTATTTATATCATTGATTTTCTGGTCTTCTCAAAAGAGTAACTCTAGTTCCCAAAGAAGAAGTTTAAAGGAGTTGCGTCGAGGAAGAGGTAATCTCTATTATCGACTCTTTGAAGTTTCTTTCTTATTCTACTTCATATTCATTGTTTATTTCATTATAAATTATTACATCAGTATTAAATATATACTTGTATGTTATTATAAATATGAAATAACCCTATTTTACCTTCAATCAATCCTACGGAAAACAAAATCACCACGCATGCGTACGTACAGAATACCGTCTCCACGCCGTGGTGTAATTAGTTTTTCCACGACCACCTAACTTGGATGGGTATAATGGTGTAAAGAATTTCTATATATGGTTATTATAACATCATACTGATTATGAGATATTATTTCATCCACTTTAATTCTATTAAATATTTATGGGAATGATTTCATCGCTCGTGCGTACGTATGGACTACAGTCTCCACGAATGCGATGAGATTTATTTTCTATGATTAACCATTCATATATGATTATAAAGTGTATATATATAATAAATTATAATGAAAGATATTTCATTATAATGATACTGGATTTAGGTACATATATGTTTCATTTACTTAATTCCATTTAATTCAATAAGGAAACGAAAACAGCGTTCATGCATACGTAAGGTCTACCGTCTTAATGAATAGTGTATTTCATTCCATTTATTGATCCATAATATAAATATTTATATAATGAATATATATTATATATAAATAATTTTTTACATTCAGGAATTAATTAAATCAGGATATATGTAACAATCTCAAGAACAACAAATCGAAACATGTACGATAAATGAAACGATTTTACCCAAAATGATGCTTTAACATGGAATTTACAAAAGTACGGGTAATATAAATTTATAAGTGAACCATATATGATATAATAAAAATGAATATGATTATATAATAAGTCAATGACATTATTTAAATCATTATACCAGAGGTTCAGATACATACGAAGCATATCAGACCTAATGGAAGGGAAAATCTTGCAATCTCATTTTCATCCGAGATTGTTTATACTTCAGAATTTACAGGGGAATATTTATCATCCACATCCATGTTTCCTCAATATTTAATATTATTTATATCCTCCTAAATTTTTTTAAATCCAATTTTACCCTTTTTTGAGTAAAAGATATGAACGGAATCTTTTATTGTTTTTAGTGCGAGTTACTTTTTGACTCTTCCAGCCAAAGTATTAAAAGAATATTTTTTTAACTTATACGGCATGAATGGATTTTTATGATTTCATAGAAAATTATATCCATGAAGCATCCTTTAAAAGTTTTCATGTTTGTTTTTAATCAACTTATTTTAGTTTAACATTTTATGACATGTTAACGAAGGTAAAATGTTTTTGAAGTAGAAAGGATATTTTCCTCAAGAATGGAGTTCAAATGTTTTATCAAATTATTTTCCATATAAGATAATATAGGAATTTTTTATATCCCTATTTTATATTGATTTTATTATGTTATTATGGAATTAATTTTATGATGTCCTTTTATCTTATATGTATTATGTTATGATGGCATGATGATTAAGAATCCCATTTTTATTACGTGGATTATGATATGATTTATGATATTGGGGAACATATAAAAATGGTTTCATTATAAGATGGGTGGGACCTATATATCCCCTCAATGCATTGGGTAAAGATTTATTTCTCCTTAGATAGACATGGCTGGAATGGTAAGTTAATCCAGTTCAGTGTTACAGGACTGGAATGAGGAGTGAACTCGATTCCGAAAGGTACATTGTCTACTAAGATGGTATTGGAAGAAATGTCTTGTCTACTATGGAAATCATATCATGTGATTAATTTTATTCCATAATTATTTGTTTGATTTCCAAGGTATTTTATCATGATTTCTGTTCCATTATTATATATTCCTTATGTACTTCCATGTTTTATTTTATTTCTCATGATTTCAATATTTAAACATTATGTTCATGTTTTTATGTTCAAATTTATATGGTTTGTTTTATTTTCTCCTTGCATACACTTACTGAGCAATTGATCTCACCATTTATATGTTTTTTTCCTAGGATATAAAGAAAGGTTTCAGGCAAGAAAACAATAGGGGATGATCTTTATAGGAGATGTGGAAGATCTTTCACCACGATTAAAAGATTATGTTCTAAGTTTCCAAAGACAGTGAACTATAATGGTCCTTGTGTGTTTGTTTTTGTTATGTATTAAATATTCTGAAAAAGTAATGTAATGTCCATGTACGTCATGCTTTGGGTCTCTACAGTCGTTGATCATCCCAGCTACAGTTATTCTTCCTTGTGCATATGATATTCAGTAAGGCATTGTAACTCAGCTTCAGTGTTTGTTCTATGTGAATTATTTTATTGATGCTCTCTGGTTTTCACAGGTGTTCTTCATATTATTCTTTTGTTTCATGGACCTTTACATACACGTATGCTCTGATTCTTCCGCTACGTCTCTATTTGTGTGTATCTATTTATGGATATCTATTTCGCTACAGATTAATCTTCATTTTTATTATTTGAGATCCATTAAAGTTAATGAATACTTTTTGATAGGTACGAGGTACGGTTCCCTGACATCCAACAACCAACATTAATTAATAGCTGGTGCCTTGAATAAATAAAATATGACCATTGGAATTAAATAATAGTTAATAAAAATTAGAACAGTTTTCATGACTATGGGTGAGTCATGAGATCGGTAGGTCATTTGAATTTTAATTGATATCAGTAGGTCATTTGATTAGCATCGGCTTCTGTAGGTGATTTGATCAGCATCAGCTTCAGTAGTTCATTTGACCAGTACCGACTTCGGTAGTACATTTGATCATCATTGGATTCAGTTGGTCATTTTATCCACATCATCTTTGGTAGGTCATTTGATCCGAATGGTCTTCGGTAGGTCATTTGATCAGCATCATCTTTGGTAGGTCATTTGATCGGCATCGGCTTCGGTAGGTCATTTGATCAGCATCGGCATTGGAAAGACATTTGATCTTCATTGGATTCGGTCGGTCATTTGATCAGCATAGGCTTCAGTAGATCATTTTATCAGCATCGACTTCGGTAGGTCAATTGAATAGCATCAGCTTTGGTAGGTCATTTGATCATCATTGGTGAGACAGTTTTATCATTGGTGTGACGGTTGTCATTAGTGTCACTGTTGACATCGGTGCAACCGTTGTCTTCTGTACATCTGTTGTCATCAGTTTGTCACATCAGTGACTCATTGCTTTAACTATTGGTGAGTGAAGAATATAACTAACGGTGAGTCAAAAACATAAAATTCACACAAAGTGTGTTTAATCCAGAATACTTCCTGGTCAGTAGTAACCCATAAATAATCATAGATAAACATATGTAGACAAGTCTAAAAATATATAAACAGATTTAGAATATATTGAATAATTGACAAAATTGACTTATATAAAACAAAAACAATAATGATTTGTGATTATTAAAAAAACTATCCCATAGAGGTTTCAACAAAATGGTTAAATTCCATGAACTTGCATGAAAAAAAGAAGGGAGAAAGTTCCCTTACATTGATAGGGCGACTCAAAACACTTGGGAGGAGAATATAGAGAGATTTTGGGCACCTTGGGAGGAATATAGAGGTGATGGAAGATTAATTAATTTATCCACATATTTTTAGTATAGAGTAGTTGCGTCATTGTGCGGTTTATATAAGATAAGAGAGGGGTGTTCTTTATTATTTCCCAAACAAAAGTTTTGGACTTTATAAAATAAAATAAGATAAACCATGAAAATTATCATTGATTTTTTCAGGATTTATACCAATGTGGATTTTTTTCTTTATTTCATTAGGCCATGAACCCAAATAGTTAAATTGCTTCTCTTGGTGAGGTGAAAGTGAGTCATGTTCATAAAGAAATGATTTTAAATCCTTAAAATATAATATTATTTTTGAAGGATTCATAGAGGATTATAAAATTAATCAAATAAATTTTAAGTCACATTATTTTCTATAAAAATATATATTTTTTCATGTATAATTTTTATTTAATTTATTAATTATCTTTTAATTTATTATAATGTCATAATACACACAATTTATTTACAATAATTTTTTTTCCCGCAAAACAATAACTCTCAAAAAATAATGAGAAATTAACCATAGGATAATTATGATGATATGATTCCAAAATTAATATTTATTTTATCAAAATAATTCTCTAATTATTTTTATTTTCTGTTTTAAAAAACCAACATTTTTGACATTTTATTCATTTTTACAATAAAAATTCTTGAACCTTTATAACTATTAAATTTAACTTCATAAAATTTATATTATCATTTATAATTAATAAAAATTCCTTAATAGTTTTATTTTATTAAAATAAAAAATTCCAATTCATGAATTCAAAAAATGAATTTTTAATCAAAATTTTATATTACACTAATATTCAATTTGATATTTGATTTTTAAAAAACTAAAATTTTCTGAAACTCATTACATTGATATTTATAAATTTAAGAAAAATGAATATATTTAAATAATATTTCAATGAAAAATAAAAATATACATATTTCTACTATTAGGTTTACCATTTTCCCTATTCAATTATTATTATTATTATTATTAATTTTTTACACATAATTAATCTATTTTTCTTTTATTACGATAATAAATATATACTACGTTTTCTATTCATATAATTCAAAATTATGTTGGCCTTATTACCTAATATTAATTAGGATAATTTGAAATATCAAATAAATTTTAGAAAATTTAAATTATAGAAGTGGTTGAATAAAATTTAAAATAAAACACACAAGCACGATAAATTTTAATTTTTTGAATATTATAATTTTTTAATGAAAAGATGATTTTAATCTAACACTATATCTAGTAATATTCATTATATGAAATTAAATTAATTATTATTTCATAATATTAAAATTTAATTTAATCCATAAGCCATTAATGGTTCTTTTTAATAAATTAAAAAGGATAAACATTATTCAATTTAAAAAATATTTTAGCTAATTGGGTTTTAAAGATTGAAAATATACTTATTCTAAAATCTAGAATAAAAAATATTTAAATATATTTAATTGGATAAATAAAACTAATGAATAGTTATGTAACATTTAAATTAAAATAAAATAATAATGTATCTTTAAAATTATGTTATTTATCAAATAAAATGATAGTTTTATGAAAATGGTTATTTTCACTATTCACTAAAAAATCCATATTTTTCAAGAAATATAAAAATTTCAACCTAAGTTAATTTAGATATGCTGATATAAAAAATTAAGTTAACATTATAATTTAAAGTTTCTAAATTATGTTTAATTTAATTATAATATATTTTTAACTAAAATATATAAATACATTTTTAATGAAAAAGAATTTGGAAGAACAAAAAGGCATTACAAAAAATTGAGTTATTATTTTCAAAGAATTTATAAAAAATTTATGTTCAGTAAGTCATATATAAATATATATATTAAATTATTTAATAATATTCATACCATTAAATTTAAAAGCTTGTTTAAGACATTCATCAATAAATTGTCATTATTTTCTTATGTTTAGGGATTCATATTGCATATGCTATCAAATAATATTTTCTCATTTCAAAACATAAGACATTAAATAATTCCCGTGTTAATAAATTTCTACAATGAAATTTGAAATCTATCTTTGTAATCAAGGAAATGTAATTTGAAATAATTATTATTTGAAAAAAAAATTCTAATAATAGTTAATAAAACATCAAAAAAAATAGTGGGAAAGGGAGGTATGATGTTCATCACATAACTAGGTTTCTATGTAAGAGAAAATTAGTGGGATTTAAAAAAATATAGACATAAAAAGAAAAAAATATCACCTGAGTACTAATAAATAGTGATAGAGAACTTGTCAAGGAAAAATTCAAGAAACAAAAAGCTCATATATATGATTGGTGACAAAACCACCAATTCATCTGAAATGATTGTAATATGGAAGACAAATTTATTCAAGATTATTTTCCTATAGTTATGGAATTAATTTAACATCTAGGCTAGAATCATATAAAAATATACTTTCATAAAATTATAAGTTTATACATTAATCAATTTCCACAATAATATCATATTTTTCTCCAAATGTTGAGTTCTAATGATGAAATTGTTAGGCCTAAATCACTGTAATAACCTTCTAATAGAGTACATGATACACCAAATAATAACAAGTTATTCCTCCTGTATTTAGAAAATCTAAAATGGTTAGCATAAATTATGATAATAATTGAATAGAATAAACCATAATAAATTAATCTCTAAAATTCAACTAAAATTTACCAAAGGATTATCATAGATCATTATTTGACTGAATACCCCTATATCACAAATGATACCAATATCTTCAACATTAAATAATGTTTAAACGTCAATAGTATTCCCATACCCTATAACTTACACCTCCAAAAACATAACAGAGTTATTATTAAAAAATAATTTATATTTAACCTAATGGGAATATATAAAGTAAAGGAATAAAACATCTACAAAAAATATCATTAATCAATGTAAAATTGAAAAAAATTGATGATGTAACATGTTCCCAAATTATCGTTAATAATGAAAAACATCAATCACCAAAATCTCCATGAGTGGTATCAATTATTTTAAACATAATATTAGACGAAGACATACCATCCAAATACTATTTAGTATTATCCCAACATCCAATACATAATATGGGTTATTAATACCTAAATCTGGTTTTTTTTTAAAATATAAATATATCAATAAATAATTATTATTGATTGTCGGTTCCATTCAACATATGTTTGAAATAATTAATGAAAAACAATTGTATAAAAATCATTAGATGTTTCAAGGTTCATATATACATAATCTCAATGATATACTACTTCTACCACATAATTCTAAAATACCGATACAAACACACGTAAATTCTTACACCTCAAAGAAATGAATAGCATAGTTACTTCCTTCGTCTAGGATTTAACCCTTGTATTATATTATTAACTCAGATAATGATCATTTTCTCCACAAGTAATACATTTAACACCAAAGGGTTCCATAGGATAAAACTTATTCCCTTCCATTATACATTTCTTCGATAAATATATACATTATTATGTGTTGTTTCACAATTAAAACCCATTTTAGTTCTTTTTTTGTAAACTCTCCTGGTGTAGAATTTCCCATATTTGACATGTAAAAAATTAAATATTCTTTTCATGGAAGGGACCTTATTAAAAATTACTTTTTTAGAAATTTGGTTATTGAGGTGTCTTGGAGATGTCTACGGTGTTCATGAATCTTGTAGTAGCACCTTGGTGGTGGACCACCAATGGTGGAATTATGGTGGTAGATCTACAGTGAATTCATGAGATATCTCATTCTGGTGGTATATCTGTAGTGAATTCTAGTAGAAGATCATTATAGTTCTAGATCTATAGTTATTTCTACGAGTAAATCATTTTTTCGGAATATCTATATTGAATTATAGTGGTATAACTATAGTGAATTATTGTGGTAGATCATTATCTAAATAGATCTAAAATAATTTCCAATGGTATATCTAGAGTGAATTCAAGTAGTAGATGATTGTGGAAGTATATCTATAGTGAAATTCTAAAGGTTCTTCATTTCAGTGATAGATTTATAGTGATTAATGGTGGTAGATCATTTTTTAGGTATAAAGTTAATTCTAGTGGTATATCATTTTGGTGGTGGGTCTATTTTCACTTCTACTAATATAACATGTCAGTTGTAGATATACATTGAATTCTGGTGGCAACTCATTCAAGAGGTGGATCTACAGAGAATTCCAGTGGTAGATAATCATTGAATTCTGACAATAAACTATTCTAACAATATATCTATAGTGAATTTTGGTGGTGTATCTATGTAGAATTAGCTCATAAATGAATTATATTGGTTTATCTATACTGAATTCTGATGGAAGATCATCTGGGTGATGTAACCCTAGTAGTGGTAGTTTACATTATTTCCAATTTTTCAAGAATTTTCTAAATTTTTCTTTTTTGATGTTTCATTGAGGAAAAATGGTTTCAATTACTTAATTAATAGGGTTTAAATCCATTTCTAATGGGATTAGACATATCATTAATTCTAATATATCTGAAGACCTTTTAAATATTTAAAATGTGTAGATTTAATGATTTTGGGTTTTAATTAACCGTTTATAGCTGTATCTATTCTCATTGGTTATGAGTCTAATATTTTTATATATAATAACTTTTCATACATTTTTTAGTCTTCCTTTGACTACAGTTTGAAGGATCAAAATCCTTTTTCCCTTAGAATCGTGGAACCCATTTGTTGTAGTTGGCTCGATTTCCCTCAATGTGGCATCGTTTGATATTCACCCTTCCATGTTTCTAGTGTAGCACGATGTTTGTTTAATTCTTCTTTCTTCTAAGTAGTAGATCCGTCTTTTTTCCATTCTATGTATCATTAGGGATGGGTTTATTTTTTGTATCTATTGGTAATATAGTTGTATTCATCTTAATAAAGATAATTACTTCATTAAAATGAAATGGAGAGGGGTAGGGAAATGCTATTTATGATATTATATCCTTTTGATATTATGATATTGATATTATCATTGTTTTTATTAATAATATGAATCTTTATGTACATGTTGGGTGCATTTATTTAATTTTTTTCATGATTTATTTGATAATTCAATGGTTTTTGGTTTTTTATAGGAATTAGTAAATTTGGACTCAAAAGAAAGAATATTGAAAAATGGAGAAAATAGGATATACACACAATGAATAATATACACAACATGCAGAACTCATTCAAAACATACCTTTAAGGACCTAGACAACCCCATAAATAACATATATGATGTGAAGATAGCACACATCATGTAACATCATTACACAATGTACATATTTCATATATCATATACCTACCAAAAATGAATCTCATGCACATTGTGTGGAGATTTCATCTCGTAAAAATTTCAAAGGCTCACCTGGTTAACGATGAAAATTGATTCTTCAATTGAAAATGTGGATCTCTGCTAAATGGGATGCTGTCAATAAACATGACGTGTAGATGATGGGACTAATGTCAGATGATCTAGTATAAGACATGCATGACATACACATATTGAACATTTCAAACCTATTAATATTTTGAGTTCCCTCCACATATAGAATTTCAGAAACAATTTTATTTTCCATAGTTTTCTTTAATTTATTCTTCTCATATATGTATATTTTTGTTATAAAATTTGTTTCATCAATTTATTATTTTATTGAATCCTTTTGTGTTGTTATTAATATTTCAACCTTTATTCAACTATCCTGATATAGTTTCTCTTTCAGATGTATGTTTCAACACCACATTCAATTCTTCATTAATGTTATAGTTTTTCTTCAATATTTTTTCATTTTTAGTAATTTATTGATAGCTTCATTATTATTTGGAATTTTAATTTCACATTATTCATTATTTCATCATGAAAAGTCATTTTTTATTAGATTTACATTTCTTTCAACTATCTAACATTGATTTTTTTACTTAATTTGTATCCTATATTTCTTATTAATCTACTATTTAATTGTTATGAATAGCCTGTTTCATATTTCCTTTCATTCTATCAACACGGCCATGCACAGATAACCAACCTAGGTTTATTGGTTGAGAGTATGGGTGATTATTAGCCTAATGAAACCATATATTGAACCTTGGTAACCTTGTTTCCATTAATTAGTCTAATAATAAATTTTCATCACATTCTTTTGCACATCCTTGACAATGGGAAGTGAAATTTGATGAACCAAACCTTATTTATGTTGAGCAGTACTGTGACCATTATCCAGTGCTTCTTTCCGTATAGAAGTTCATAATAATACACATAGGTAGTTAACCATACCCAGACCGTGGGATAGTTTCAGCATTGGGTAGACCCATTTTTTTGTAAAAAAGATTTGGTGACCTTATAACCGCTTCATAGCCTAAGTCTTAAGACAACATCAAGGTAAATCATTGACTATCATGTATCTTGAGCCTTAAAATTGACCCCGGTCCATTTATTTATTATTTAAACTATATCCAAACTACCATTAATTATTGAAAACCAAACATAAAGAGTGAATCTGATGAATCCTTTCCAAGGGTTCTGTCTAATTCTTTTTTAACATACTAGTTTTCCATGTGTGTTTGACTCTATAGTTCCTCAATACTATTACCTTATAGTAAGTGAAGTTTGGGAATATAAATTTCAAATATGACCACTGTCATGACCCGTCCGCCAGGACCCGTGCACTGACTACCCCAAGCCCACCTTCCATAGGCCAGGGGCTGGTGACTATCACCGAAAGGCGTATGCCCTAAAATTGGGAAGGCATTTCCTTTATATCCTATAATCACATGAATCCAAGCACACATCAAGATACGAACACTGGTAAACTTTGTAGTTTAAAGAGTTATGAAATTAAGAGGAGCCGAAATACAAGCCCAACAGGAAAGGTACAAGTACAACTAAAATACAATATAAATGTAGAATGATAAATATAGCTACTAGGTCGTCCTCCAAGGTTTATACCTACATTGTAGGTATAGATCTCCTACCAAACAGTCCACATCCGCCTGTCTCCTCTACGTAACGACACGCCATGTAGTCCACCTCCAGGCACTGTCCTATCCTGGTACCCTAAGCCTCGATCAGCGTTGTCCGTCGCCTGCACCAAACAAAACAAGTTGCAGGCTTAACCTGTGCAGTGGTGAGTATAAAAAAACTCATGGGGACCCTGAGACCCTCAAGGTCTCACAATATCCAAAAAGGATAAACAACAGGCATTAAATTAACTAACAACCCTACTTAGGTATATTCCCATAAATATACATAAGTTATCAAGTATACCTATCTAAATCATTAGGAAACACTGGGTCCAAACCAAAATCCCAAAGATCAACTGTTCCACAATGGTATGAATACCATGAATGTAAGTACCACACAGGTACGCCACACGGAAGAATGCCACCTAGGTATTACCATGAATGAATGTATCACATAGGTACAGACTCATCTCACACCTGCTATTTCTTAGTTATAGTAGTAGAGATTATTAGATGTAACTACTGAATCCTCTTATTCTATTGCGATCTATACCCATGAAGGATCCTTAATCATCATCAGACCCAGGGAGGATCACAGAACATCATCATCTCCAGATATGATCCTAGTACCTCGTTAGTACATTGTAAGACCCACATAGGATCTCAAGATGCTAACCCACATAGGATCGCTCGGTGCTGGCCCACACATGATCACTCAGTGCTGACCCACATTGGATCGCTCGGTGCTGACGCACACAAGATCGTGAGGTGTTTACCCACACCGAATTGCTAGATGCTGACCCACACAAGATCGCTAGTACATCTCCAGTACATGGTCAGACCCACAGAGTATCCTAGTACATCTTCAGTACGTCGTCATACCCACACTGAATCCTAGTACATCTCTAGTACGTCGTCGGACCCACATAGGATCTGAGTACATCTGCAATACATCGTCTGACCCACACAGGATCCTAGTACAACTCCAGTACATCGTCAAATCCACAAGGGATCCTAGTATGTCTCCATTACATCTTTAGACCCGCATAGGAACCTAGTACATCTCTAGTATGTCGGCAGACCCACACAGGAACCTAGTACATCTCCAGTAAGTCGTAAGACCCGCACATGAACCTATTACATCTCTAGTACTTCGTCAGACCCACACAGGATCCTAGTAAATCTCCAGTACCTCGTCAAACCTACACAAGATTCTAGTACATCGTCACATCCATATATAGGGTTCCTACAAAACGCTCTCTTGTCACTGGGAGGGTCTTAATATCAAGACAGTAGTTGATACTCCAACTTCTACAAAGTCCCATGAAAAAGAATCACCATGGACCGACACATAATAGGGGTCTCAATGCAACATACGATGCGTCAAATCGATGACCGGTCTGTGAGTTACAAACTGTTTAGTATAGAGGGCCAAATTGGATTCGTGGTCGATCCAACATGACTTTTTTTCAACATCATACAAATCTTAACTAGGGTATACCAAATGAACTATATCGCTCCATGGTTTCCACTGTCATAGACGGTTCGTAAAATGCACGACTGGTGCCAAAGTTATGGCAAATAGAGTGTATGGGTCGAAACAGTTCTGGGGCCAGTCCGATCAGGTCGGATTGACCCGGGTCGACCCGGCCCACTAGGTCTAGCCCAGCCTGCACTGGACAGCCCAGCCTGGTGGTCCAGCTCACCTGCGGGATGGCCGCGGTGCGGCGAAGGGGTGGCGCGAGGGCAGTGGCGCGGCGCGGGGGCTGAGAGGTGGCGTGAGGCCTCAGGGAGACAGGGGGAGGGGGTATGGCAGCGTGGGGCAGCGCGGGGGCTGCGGGGTGGAGTGGGGGCCGCCGGGCGGCGTTGGGGCCATGAGGTGGGGTAGGTGCCGTAGGGCGGCGCAGAGGCCACAGGGCGGCACGGGGGAAACAGGGCGGCACATGGGCCATGAAGCGGAGCGGGGGCCGTAGGATGGGCGGGCCGCAGGGTGGCGTGGGGTCCGAGCGGCAGATTGATTTCTACGTGGAGGAGCGGTGGCCACATGGTAGCATAGGGGCCGCAGGGCGGGGTGGATCAGGGACCACATGGTTGGGGCCATGTTTTGGCGCGGGGGTCGCAGGGCGGCGCGGGGGCCGCAGGGCGGCGTCGGGGCCGCGGGGCGGCGGAGGGGCATGGGGTGGGTCGGGGACCATGGGGCGGCGCGAGGCTATGGGAAAGAGCAGTGGCCGCCGGTTTCCACCAGGACTTGGGGTGGCGGTCCGCCATGGCTGGCCAACCTTCCTCTCCATGTGGAACAGTCATGCGCTACCCTTTTCTGGCGACCAGTTTGGCTGGCCATCCATCCTTCACCGCTACGCCAAGAAGCTGCAGTTCTCTTCCATCATGTTGTGAGGTCGCGTCGTTGCCTTCGTCGCGATGTACACTACAAATAATCACCAGAAAATGGGGAGAGGTCAGGCCATGTTTTTTTGGCCCACAATCTCAGAGTTTGAGAGGTAGCAAGTTGTTCTCAAATTTTGAATCAAGAACATCTATGGATGATATTGAAAACATCAAACCCCACATCATCCATCAATCTCTATTTCCAAAACTGCATAAGAAAACATCCACTGATTTACTAGTTAGAGATAGTTGATCCGCATTCTTTGTTTAGACGGGAAGAACACAGAAAATATTAATCACATAGAATTATACCCCTACCTAGAATGTTTGTTGACAGAGGACGTGAGATGGAAACAACCAAGGTGAAGCGGATTCCGATGATTGTCACTTCCGCAATCATGCTTCCGAAGTCAGTTTGAACGTCATCCTCATTCCTCAATTCTAAAGTGTGTTCTTCATTGAAGATGTTCTTAATTGGAGAAGTGTAATGTTTCTACAAGTTTTGGGCATCGCGGCACATTACTGGCACATCGTAAGGTGGTGACGCTATCCCAAATTCTCCTCCCAACCTCTAAATAAATATAAGAGGGTGGGAGGTAAGTAAATATCCTGGAATTTATAACAGTTCATTTATTAGGATCCTCTATAAATTCCAATGACGCTATTAATTAGTATTTACAAAGGGTCATGAAAATTAATTTATGTTGGCAGAATTATTTGGGAGGATTCTAAGGGACTTCCCCACATTTAAGAGGAGTTAAAGTGGTCCCCATCACCATGAATTTACAAAAAGGGGTTTTAGTTCAGGTGCTCCACACCTATTTAATAACAAGTGGGAGGTTTTGACAAATAAAATGGTATACATTTTTATTTATATTTTATTCATTCCCGAAAAACACAAAAATTTACTTTCACCCTAATCCAACTATCATCGAGGTGAATGTATCCTTATTAGAATATTGGTTCTGCGATTTCAATGTTGTCCTTGTATTTCAATTCCGAGCACCGGTTAAAAAGTTACAAAAACCTGCTTGCACGTTTACTGAATTTACCCCACAAAAGTTTGAATAATTATTAACATTCTCCCTCGAATCGTGCCAGTCGAGGTTAGGCTCTGTCCAAATGAAATACTCCCCAATAAACCCAGCAGTACTCTCAGATTTCCAATCCTAGTTACCATTTAACAATTATCGATTTTATAATAAAATAATTTTCACTTAATTATTTTATTTACGGGAAAAAACTAACTTTCACTTGTAGCCCATGCCGAAAAAATATAGTATCTACTTAAATAATGCATCCCTCTTGAGTTCTTTGGTGGTATCAGATTTTCATTCCGAGATTCTGTTTGTTAGTTATAATAATTTTAAAAATAATATAATTTATTTAATTATTTTATTTATTATTATCCCATTTTTGGGTTCTCTTACAGGAGTCTTGTACCGACCAAATTTAAGTCACTCCTCGGTTAAACCCACCATTGTGAACCCAAACGTGCCCTCAAATTTTTGATCTGGGCATCCATTTAATTATTATCTCACTTTTTTAGTAAAACATCTTAGGCATGTTAATTAACCTGTAAAAAAACATTGACGGATCATTATGGGCACTCTAGGCCCCAGAATCACACACCATCATATTTTACATTTCAGAAATTAATCCATATAATTAAAAAATATATTATATGTAAATTCTGAGACATTACAACCACCACTTGTGGGAATTCAATGACATATAGAGGCATATATTGACATCATTGATGGGGATTACTATTTCTAATTCCCAGTGACCTTTGTATCAAATCCCATATTACATCAAACCATACACCATTCTTCATATTCCATACTATTTTCCATTTTCCATTTTTTTTCTTTATTAGAACACCTAATTCATCTTTCTCTTTCACTATCTCTCTCTCACTTACTTTTCTATTCATGGCCATTGTATATTCCATGCACCCTTGACACACTCAAGAATTATAGATGCACAAGGAAAACTTGTATTTACTCCCTAAATGGATTGATCAATTACTACATACCCCTACTTTTCAATGGTTGAGTGTAACCATCCTGGACCACGACACCCCCAAAACATGGAATATGCACAACCTACCAATCTGGGTAAATGACTAGTGTTGTAGGTGCACACCATCATGGACTGTGGTTTTTCATCCATTGGTGGTTCTATAAATTGTATTATATTCCCACATATTTATGAACACATTTAAAAACTAATCCTACTCACATTCACTTGATTCCAAATATGGGGGAATTTAGAGGGTTTTATAGTGAACAACCTGAATAGAAAATTTCAATATATCATGGGGTTTTTAGTAATTTTTTCAACCAAATCATGTCATTAGACACCATTAAATTCATTTTCTTAATTATCCTTTCTCAAATAAGAAAATGGTATTCTAAAAATTCACGATCCTGAGTTAGTTTGTACATGGGATGAATTAGCAATGAAATTTCATTAAAAGTACATCCCTCCAATAAAAACATGGATTCTCTTGAATGATATTCAAAATATCACCAACGAAGATAGATAATCACTATGAGTAGCATGGAAAATATTCAAGAATTTGACATTTTGGTTCCCACATCAGGGAAAAGATATGTGGCTATAAAATCAATCATTTTATCATGGAATTGAACCAGCTACATGTATTGTTATAGATGTTTCTACTGGTGATGGAATCATGTTCAAAACATTGGAATTTGTCATAGAAAATCATTATTAAGTTTCCCACAATTCTAGTTTGAGGAAAAGTAATATTGGACCACCATGGTATGGAATCCACCAATTGGAATAGTCCACCCACAGAGTAGCACAACTGGAGGCTTTGAAAAATTAGTTGGATCCATTTCAATTATCAGCTTCACTACCACCCCCACCTTATCCAATGATGGAAACTAATGATATGATATGTGAGGCATCTTGTAATCTTACCATGATTATAGGGAAGGGATATATGGACCCCAATAATAAGATTTTTTTTACTTCAATTACAATCAACAAGTCCAAAAGTAATAGATTCCCCAGAAATATCATAAATTGGAAAATTATCAGCGAAGACAGAAATAGCTAATGTTAAAGAAAACCCAAGTTTATTTTAAAAAGAGGAGTGGATATATACTATCAATTAATCAAGGACCAACTGGATACTTATCAAATGTTCCAACTCCTATACCAAAAATCAATTCCAAAGACCTTTTCTGAGAGGACATAAGATTGAACAAGATCAACTAGTACAATGCCAACAAGATCTATTAAGGCCACCTCAATAATACCAACCTCTGTAGACCAATATTCAAAACATTATCATTTCATTCATGTACAAAGTATTCTAATGTATGACAACCCATGATGTTGATATGTATAACCAAAGAGCATTCAGTCATAATTTTGAGTACTGGATAGGTAAATTTTCAATTACATTACCAGACTAACTAATATTTACATTTCCTAGTAACATAGAAACTCACTCACAATAAGAAGAAAAGGAAATGGTATTTAGGATTGTCATAATTATGGGAATTCTACAACCATGTAATAAGGATGAAAACAAGATGGAAGAACCTAATAAATAGGTTACAATCATTAGTGAGGATGGAAAAGATAGTGAAAATAATCTATTAAAAGAAAAAATATAGAATCAGAATTAACATTAAAATATCCAATAAAATATAAATCCAAAATGGAAGAACATTATATAGGATCCCAAGTGTAAAATCCCTCTATTCCTCCCCCAGAATGAATTATTCAAAGAAATATCCAGGAATTAAAGTAGAATTTTATAAAAATGTTCAATAAATTTAATATCAATATCCTATTTGTAGATGGTAATGATCAAATGTGTGCTTATGTATCATTCCTAAATGAACTACTCTATAATAATTATAATATAGAATACATGTAATTCATCTATCTAAATGAAAAATGATCTACTGTTTTTCAGTATAAGCCTTCACCTTAGTTACAAGGAAATAAATGTTTATAAAACCCTTGCACCATAGGGTCATGAAAATTTGGAAGACTGTTGTGATGTCTAGGAGAAATAATAAATCACATTCCTATGAGTTTCTTTGGTAATATAGGGATTCATGAATTAAAAATAACAAGAGTTTCACATCAACTGTTTGACTAAATAGTCATGTATTATTGAGGACATCCCATGGATATCATAGTTAATTATTTCATGTTTAACATTCATATTGATTCCCTAATTTAAGTCATGGAAGAAGCTGGATATGTTATAATTATAACAGAAAAACGTTTTTTTCTAATTAGAATGATATAATATATGATAAACAATGGAGATTGATGTTTAGAGCTATAGATGAGCATGTTGTTTTCAACTTGGTAAGGGGTACCAAACATGGAAATGATTCTTTTTACTGTGATGTCATCTTTAATAATATGAAATGATAATATTTTATAACCATGGAGAATGAAATGGAAACTCTACCACTAGATTTAAGAAATTTTAGTGATCATGAGAATAAAAAATACTTTGAACCATTGACAAGGGACATTATCTAACCATTTATACCATCTATCATTAATCCATCATCATTGGAATTGAAATTGTTTCCTAAAACACTCATGTACTCATTGCTTAAAACATTGAAAACACTAAAAGTCACTATTAAGTCATAGATGTCACAAATAATAGCACAAGGTGATTGACATCATAAATATCCTCTAAAATCAATATTTGATGGGTGTAAGACCTTAAGGGGGTCATTACCACAATCTTAACCCATAAAATTTCATTATAATAAGGATCTAAACCAAAATTCAAACTCCAGAGGCTAGTCACCCCACTAATTAAAGAGGTGGTTAATAAATAAGTGATGAATCATATATATTATCTAATAATATTTTCAATATTTTCCAGCAAATGGGTGAGTCTTCTATAAGTCATTTCAAAGAAGGGAAGCCTAATGGATGTGAAAATTGATGAATATGGGATAATCTATACTTTATCCTTCATTGGATGGATATTATAAAATGATTATATGAACCTAAATTTGATAACATAGAAAGGTCATTTTACATATACATTTATGATTTAATTTTTTGAAATCCTAAAAGGGCATGTTTTTTTTCCTGGATGGATATTTAGAATACAGTCAAATTATAGTCGATCCAAATGACCACTCCAAAACTAAGTTCACTTTTCCTTTCAAAAGCTTCACCTATTGACATATGTCATTTTGTATGTTTAATGAAATTAAAATAATTTAATAGCGTGTGACACATATATTCCATATATGGTTTAAGAATTCATGGAAATTTCTATCGATGAATTTTTGGTATATTTATGATCCATCGATGTATGTCTAGGTAATATAGATAATGTTTTGAAAATCCATGAATCAAAATTCCTGGTATTAAATTACTAAAAATGAACCATTATATAACAAGGAGGCATATTATTCAGACCCAAAATCTCTAAAAAAATCATATAAGTGTATCGAACTAAAATAAATGTGTTACAAGATTTACCTATGCCAATGATAGTAAATGGGATGAGGACATTATTGGGCCATGCTAAATACTTTCTATGATTCATTAAAAACATTTCAAATGTAGCCCACAGCATGATACTCTTTGTATCAAGAGATGGTAGATTTTCAGTTCACCATATAATTTCAATGGGCATTACATTCCCAAGAAAATATTTAGTTGGATGATCCTATCATTATTTAATGACATTGGGATAAATACTTTGACTTTATGTGTGATGTATCTGACTTTTTAGTTATTGTTGTTCTAGTAGAGTGAGCCAAAAAAACATTTTTCATTATTTACGATGTTATTCACACAACGAATTATGTTCAGGTAAATTATATAATAACTGAAATGGAACTTCAATATGTTCTTCGTGTGTTTAAAAAAAATCCATATCATATAATATTGGAAGTTGTGGTGTACATTGACCATGTAGTAAATAAATATCTACTAAGAATTATTATCCACATCTGAAATGATTGACTATTCTAATGTATTATGTTTTACATCACAATGAAGGAATTGAATGTAACTGATAACGTAATCACTAACCCTTTATTTATACATCCACCGCCCAACAACAAGGATAATGATAGTCCTAACACTAACGATGATGTTACCAATGATACCCCTTCCATGATAAATACCCATGCTCGAACATGGTTTTTAGATATTTCAAATTTTATATCCATAGGATTAACCTACCTTGGAATTACCTATTAATGTAGGAATATATTTGTATCCAAATCCTCACATTTTAAAGAGGATGAAAAACTACCTTTTTAGGGATATACTGATGGATTTATTTGGTGCTTAATCCACATAGATGACCAGAAAAATTTCTCGACATGGATCATACGTCACCAGTAGGAGGGAATTGTGAACCTAAACATACCATGGATAAAATACTTCAAAGTAGGCTATTCATGTCGATGCTTTATAAATATGATGAAATATTTTGTAAAAACATTGGACGATTCCAGTGGATTGGGAGTACAAGAAAAAGAAATGAAATTCCCCCAAATACCATTATATAATGTGATATGTTAAACTTATGGGGGATGGGTTCTACATACTTTTTACTAATGCTCATATAATTTTATACATCCCAGTTGGCATTGACTATATCTCAATGTGGGTCAAATATGAAGCCACATCACATGACACATAAAAAGTGGAAATAATATTATAAAAGATAAATATCTTTTCTATATTTGGATATCTTTATTATCCACTAGTGATCGGGGATCTCATATCATCAATAATTATATGAAATTTTTGGTTGTAGTGTATTTCATTTGGTATAATACTTTTACTCCCTACCACCTGGAAATAATTTAGAATTTTGAAGTGTCAAGTAGGGAAATTAAAAAATCATGGGGAAGATAGTGAAAACCAGTCGGAAGGATTAGAGTGTCAAACTAGATGACGCACATTGTGCATATCTCAATATAAATACCTGGTCTTAATGTATGTAGATATTACATCTTTTTAGATGAATATTCGTTACAATACAAAAAAAACAATCCCAAGGATCATAATATTTTAATACATTTGGTATAATGGAACTTATTCTTCTAATTTGGTTATCGATCATCATAATATCCCATAAAAATATTATCCATTAGTACTCTTACTTAAAACCATCCTTTATAACCTAGGGATAATAAATATATGAAAATTGTGAGATGAGATTCTTAGTAAGGTTAAATAAAGGGATATAACAAAAGCATAAGGGTATAAGAACAGTACAATATATTTTGAAAATTATATCCTACATATCAGTGACTGTGATATAATTTCATGGAATAATTCATGTAAGTTCATAATGAAAGAAATAACATATTCAATGAGAGTATAATATAACCCATAGAATTGTTTTATACAGATAATCATAAAAAATCATTTTCATATTTTAAAAAGATCAAAACCAAGGCCGTCATAGGAGAAAAATACAAATAATGAACAAAGTTCACTCCCCATTATAACATTGTATTACTAAACTGGTTTTACTCCCATTTTTTTCCTATATGATAGAAAAAAAATTTACTCTTATTCTAATCTTGTATTACTAAACTAAGTTTACTCTCATTCAAGTTAATTATTATAGAACAAAGATCAATTCCAGTTCCGAACCTATATACCTCATAAGATATAAATCATTACGCTATGTATTAGAGGGATATATAGGTCCCACAAATAAATTAATGAATTCCATGAATATGTGTCCCATAATAGCATAAATCATAAAAAAATTATGATTAAAATATTATTTCCCTCATAACATGACCCATGGAAAAGAAATGGGTTTTATAAATACCAATCCATCATAAACATAAATCTATAATATAAAAAATAATGATAGTATCATTGAATCATATCCCTATTAAAACATATGTAACATCAAATAACATTTTCATAGTTGTAAATTGATTTTGAAATATCATTTGAAATAATTATTGAGGAAAATATCCATTCCTCCTTGAAAAACAAATTTTAAAAAATATATCATTTATAAATCCTTTTTCATTGAGAATATCTGTGAAAATTAATAAATGAATATTTTAAATCCATTTTAAACATCTTTTAAATAATATTCATGAAAATTAATATAAGATCATGTTAGACACTTTTTTTACATTTTTAGAAACCAATGTTCTGAAGAAAATTAGATTTCTGACTAAATTGAGAATAACATTACATGAACCATATAATATCATGAAAATAAGGATATTAGTGATAAAAAATGTAAAATGGAAGTATATAACCCTCTTAAAATAATATAGGTGCATAATATAACATGTGTCTTAAAGAAGAAAAATTGTAAAAAAATTAGTTTATCGATTTGGTGTCTATTGAACTATAAACACCGTGAAAGAGATATCATTAAATTGATATTTATATAAACATAAAATTTCATGATATTATTCATAATATGCATTCATGGTAATTATATGCACCACACACAAAAATTAGTTGTGTATTTGGCATGTGCCCTACAATAATAAAAGTGATATGAAAATATCTTACTTTATTTATTGAATGTCATTGTAATCATAAAATCCTCTTGTATAATAAGCATATTATTATTATACATATATTACAGAACCATATACAATTATATCATACCACAAATTCATACATAAGACCTTCTATTACCTATTTATTTAAAAAAAATTAATGTCAATGATATGTTTTGGGTAATAACCGCTTTATTTTTCACATGTGTTTTGATTTGTTATATTATTTTTCCTGTTAATTATGTCATGAATTAATCATATACATAATTATAAAAATTATATAAATATAATATATATTTATTAAATAAGTATTTATAATAATCTATAGAATATAATAATGAAATATATCATCCATAGTGACCGTTGGTAATATGTATGCATGAACGCAGTTTTTGTTTTCTTATCATATTAAATGAAAGAAATTAATATGATATATTATTATTGAAGAATAATTATTAAATTATATATATAATATATATCTATAAAATTTATTCTTATTACCATTTATTTGAAATATATAAATGAAAAACAAATCACATCGCACTGTGGAGATGGTATGTCATATGTACGCATGATCGACATTATCATTAACAAAAATGATTAGGTGGTAAAAAGATAGATATTATATTATTATTACATTAGTATAATTATTTCATTAATATCATATAAAAACATTAAACTCTTTATATTTTGACCTCAAAAAGATTGTTGGGAAAAAAATTCTATCGCTATGTGGAGACGTTATGTCGTATGTATGCATAATCAATATTTTTAGTTCTTGTTCAACAGTAAAAGGGATGTATAGTAATTTGATCATAATCATAATAAAATTTAACCATATTTTTTATGATTAATTTATTAATTTATGTTAAATATCATAGGGTTTTATGAGGTATAAGGGAGGAGAAAAACAGACTGATCGGTTAGAGCAATTACCTTTTCTTTGAAACACAACATATAGATATCCTCTAACAGAATCTAGAATAGGTCTTTCATGAATTTAAGAACCTATATAATTTATATATGGATGTTTATAGTTTTTTCATGCTATAAGGTTAAATATTATATAATTAAGTGATAGAGGAGGTGGTTTTTTATAATTGAGGTGATGGAACCTTTTTGAATTTCCAGAAAATATATATTTATAAAAAAATTAAATCTCAATAGAAGTACCTAAAAATGGATATGGATTCGAATATAAGAAAATATAAATTTTTAATCTCATCAACCTATATATTTTATACATGTTTTAGAATTAATTTAAACCTTATCATTTTGATTAACCCTTAGTTAACCTTTTTTAGTTTCAACTAAGGTAATACGTGTTTCAATATTAAACAGTTTTGAATTATAATAATGTGATATAAATTAAATCATAAATGAAAAAATTATAATATTTGAGACCATATTAAGTTTTTTATTTTTAATGATGATTTAGGATTTTTAAATAAATTGATAAAATATTATTTTGATAAGATATCATTATTATCAATTTTGACACCATTTAATACTTGGAATTTTAAAAATATCCAGATAAATAATTTATTATTGAAAAAATATTTTATTGTTTCCCTAATACGTTAATTTCATATATAAAATAATTTTATCACATTAATTATAATAAATTATAATTATTTTAACAAATGTATTACCATTTATTTGATATTTTTCATTTACAAATTAATTACTACAATAATAATGTGTAATAATTTAATATACTAATTTCTTTACAAATAATTAAAAATAAATAAGATAATGGTTATAAGTCTTATATATTTTCTAATAATATTTTTAATGCAGTATATCTATTGTGTATCCCAATATTAAAAATAATATATTATTTAAAACAGGAATGTGACATAGTAAAATATTTATTAAATAAAGTATTAAAAATATAATTGTAAGGACCCGACCTTTTTACATTACATAGTCTTGAAATTAGAAAAGACATCACTTCTTTAATTTTGAGGATCTTTTTTAGTTTCGAATTTATAGAATTTGGATACCTTACATACATAACATACCACATTTATACAAGAGGATACTACTAAAAAAATTTCTATTTTTTAAAAGTTTAAAACATTAAAGCTTGAAAAATAATATATTTAACAACCCTCTATATCATTCATCAAAACTCCCTTATTTTTCTTACCCAACATTTTATTTGGTTGAAATAATTTGAAGAACATGGGATGAGTATAAAACTCAATAAGGGATATAAAGAAAGAAAGCGTTAGTCAAGATATAATATAAAAACTAATAATACCTATAATCACAAAAACTCATATTCATAATAACATCATGTTGGTGACTTGGGAAATATTTACCACATCACTCCTAAATTCACCATTACTGTTAGGACTAATAGGGGCCTATATACCCTGAGAGGGGGGGTGAATCAGGGTATGGATATTCTTTTTCAAAGTTCTTTCTGCCCCACTGGATCTTGACCTCTTTGTTATAAGGGTCACTTTGTTTGCACTTGTGTGGTTACTGTGATTTGTGTGGTTACTGTGATCACTTGTCTCCTTTACCTGATGATGATGCTTTGAATGCAATACAGGGACTAAGCAGGCAGACACAGATATTTTTACTTGGTTCACCGCTAAGGGCTACGTCCAAGGAGCATACGCCGACAAGTTGCCGGTTCGTACCAAATTCCACTAGTCTTCACTAGCTGTGGATTACAATGTTCAGGCTAGATCACTTCAATGCCCAAGCTCACTGCCTTTACAAGGTTTAGGGTCATCTCACTGCTTTCCCAAGGGTCACTCCCTATTTCTCTCTCTCTGGCTCACTGCCGGTGGAGAGGATCACCTTTTCCTCTTCCTAAGCTCACTGCTCTGTGAAGGGAATCCAATCACAGTTTATAGACCTGTAGGTCTCTTCATTTTCATGAAGGAATGCATCTTCCTCTATATGTAGATGCTCTGTTGAAGTCCAACTTTCACCCGCAGATGAATCTCACTTTGCACCGGATGTACCGGGCAACCTCAATTTTTACGCGAAACCCTTACGGTGTCTTGCGCGCAATTTCTATGATTTGCGCGAAATTCCTTTTTCACGCAACCTCCAAATATTACGCGCATCCTAGAAACTGCCTTTCGCGCAATTCACTACTTTTGCGCGAAATCCACTTTTCGCGCTATCTTCCTTTTACGCGCCAATCACCAACTTTCTGCGCAGCCTTTGCTTTTCACGCAATCTGACTTTACGTGCAAACTTTAAGTTTACGCGCAACACCCTTTCTAACTTCAATTTCGCGCACCAGAGCTCGAGTATTTTCTATGTCTTGAACTCTGTTGAATGGAGGAGGGTCACTTGATATTTATAGGAAAAATTGACCCCGCGCGAAAAATCTTCCTTGAGCGCGTAATCCGCTTTGATCGCGAAATACAAATCTTCCGCGCACAACCATTTTCCGCGCACTGCTCCATAATTTCGCGCACCTCATGCCTTTTCCATTTTCCGAGATTCGGACCTCGAAACATCTTTTGCGCGAAATACTTCATCCTCTATTTCGCGCGCCACTTCAATTTTTCGCGCACGCCTCCAAAATTACGCGCGCCTCATGCCTTTACCGATTTTCAAGCTTTCGGCCTTGAAACATCTTTTGCGCGAAATACAATTTCACGCAACCCGCTGTTTTGCACGCCACACTTCAAGATTTCGCGCAACCCGCTAATTTTGTGCGCGACACTTAATGTTTCCGCGCACCTCCTTCATTTCTCTCTCCTCAACCTTTGCCAACAAAATATCACTCCATTTTCCATTGGCAATTTTCAGGCCCATAAATTTGGCAAACACTGGGAAACGGCGCCACCTTGTAATGCTCTTTTGTACCGCCTCCATATCGTCCTTTCCTTTTTCATAGTTCTTTTTCAACATGGAATGTTAACAAATTCTCGAGAACTCGACAATTCTCCATGGATTGCTTTGTCAACAAACACAACATAGATGTCTTCTTTGTCAACAAACACAATCCCCTCAAAAATGCTTCAATGACACCTTGAGGGATTTTTTCCCAACAATTACACATGGAATAAACCATTGAAAAAATTAAATCTATGGAGTTCCTAATGCATTGGAGAGCTATAATAGGGCTCACCGGTCATATCTTGAGGTATAATGGGCTCAACCCAACATATATTAATATATAATGGGCCCAAACAAACATAAATTGACCTATGATGGGATTAACCAAACATAAATAATTTTCTAAGAACATATCATGTTAATAAAGTATCATTAAAATCAGAAGTAACCACTCATGCCATATGCATGAAAAACTATACTTTTGATATTTCTTAAAGAGTGTTTTAAAAGGATTTAAATAAGAGAGTACCTTATAATATAATTGGAGTGAGGATTAATATAATGGAATTAATATGTGTATACAATTAAAATAAATAGAGTTAAACATAATATAAACAAAAAAATAATCACACCTATGATCTTAATACAACAAATTGAATAAATAATAACATTAACACAAATAATGGAATTTCGGTTACTAATTCCCTAACCTCTGGTTTTTCATACTTCAAACTTGTTTAAACCTCCAGTATAATCATTAAAAAAGTATAATTTATTCCTTATATAAACATATCCATATTTATAAAATTTTATATGATCATTTAATTACATCATTTCACCCTTTAATTGTAAGTATTTATATCCTAGCATTATTTTGGGTGTGTTTCTTTACATGATTTCCATGATTAGTTCATGGTGAATATTCATGTCGATAAGAAGTGAAAATCCATAATTATAATGTAATGGTATTTACATATTCAATTTACAATAAATTATACTATTTATCATTTTTAAGATTGATATGATGATAATTGATAAGTTAAAATATTAATGATGTTCGTTTAGATCATTTTAATGGTTCTTTGATAATAACGACCGCGTTTGGTTTTATAAATGTTAACCATGGGTAAAAATAATTATAGAACCATGTATGAGAAATAATACATATATTATAACCTAGTTCAACCATACATTTTTTTTCATCACCAGACTTGGAGGAATTTTGTAAAAATGAAACCACATCATCCACGATGTTAGTGAATCGACACATCAGAGACAATGATTTTATGCCTTGAATATGTGGGAGATGAGAAAAATAATGATGATGAATTTTCAGTGAACATGAAAATATCCATAAATTACATTATTTCATGAGATTTAATCCATCTTTTATAAGATGAGATGATGAATTAGTTTTAAAATAATGGAAC
This sequence comes from Viscum album, assembly GCA_963277665.1. Classification (NCBI taxonomy): domain Eukaryota; kingdom Viridiplantae; phylum Streptophyta; class Magnoliopsida; order Santalales; family Viscaceae; genus Viscum; species Viscum album. The sequence continues at coordinate 416,025,498 of OY728132.1, forward strand.
TCAAAATAAAAGAATTGATGAGAAATCCCTTACAAAAAAATTGGCCGCCTAGTAGCTATGCAACATGGTTTTATAAAAAATTTAAAAGAGAGGGGAAAAGGGTCAACCACACAGAAATAAATAAAAATATAGAATAGGGAACGAATAAAAAGAAAATAACAACATATTAAGGAATCTAGAATGTCATACCACATAAAAGAGAACTTAAATAGAAAAATAATGATGTTGAGAATTTTCTTACCTTGTAGAGTAACTCCTAAAAATGATGGTTGGGCCCTTTGGGAATTGAGGAAAACATGGTAGGACTAATATTGATGTACGAGTGACATATCTTTGTTGAGGAGGAATTTGGAAGGAATGTAATGAAGGAATATTTTGGAATATATATCCAAGGTGGTGGAATATTTTTATAATTTCCAAGGGACACCACATTAGTGGTATTTGCAAAACCATGGGCTTGCCAATGGTATTTGAAAATGGTATTTTCCAATTAAGAATCCTAACATATTATTTTACTATACAATATTCTACCAGAAATATTAAATCATTACTCCATCATTAATGATGTCATTAATCACACTAAAACTCAAAACTGTATTTTTACAAATCACTGAAATAACAACTGTTTCAGAAAAATCCCAAAAAATCTCCCTAACCATTTTTCAACGTGTAAAATTCAAAAATGAACTCAATTTTTTGAAAATAAATTTATAATTAATATTAATTTAATTTTTAAATAAAATCATACATAATTCAAAAAATAATAATTTTAAAAATATAACTCCTTTTATATCACAATGAAAAATTAACTATGATGTCATTATCTTAAATCCTTAATAAAATAAAATAATAATAATCATTTCTATTAATTATGTTTAAATTACAATTCATATTACTATTCATATGTGTGTGTTACTATTCACCACATTTTTTGGCTCCACCAGAATACAAATAACATACAGAACACAATTGTTGAAGACTATTTTTTGAAATTCAATACATAGAAGCTAAAAAATTATGTCAAATACTAGTTATAAAATCTACTTAAAACCATGTTTTATGCTTTTCATTTATAGGATTTTAATAGGACTGATGAACCCCGTGCTTAACTTCCCTTTCTTGCAAAAATGCCTCACACTTTTCCTATAAGGGAATTTAAGGATAACATGGTCACCTACCTCAAATTAAAATTCATTCCATCTATTATCTACATAACTCTTCTGACTGCTCTGAGATTTTCTCATGTGATCCAAGATAATCTTCTCTTTCTCATCCAATTATTCTAAAAATTGTGGATCCATAAATATCCATTACCAAACTTCATCCAAAAAAAGTTGGAGTTTGACCCTACTTCCAATAAACATTCTCAAAAGGTGTCATATGTATAACATAACGAAAACTATTAACATAATAAAACTCAACTAAAGAAATATGTTGATCACAACATCCCTAGTATTTCATTCAACTAGCTGGAAGCATATCCTCTAATGTCTGAATCATTTTTTCTGACTACCCATCTAATTGAGGATCAAGAACTATGCTGAAATTTAATTATGTGCCCAACGACATCTAAAGCCCCTTCCAAAAGTTAAAACTGCACCTTGGATCCTGATTAGATATAATGGAAAGAGTAACTCTAAGTAACCTAACAATATCTTTGAGGTATGGTCGAGAAATATGATCCAATGACATTTTATCTTGAATAGAAAGAAAATGTACATATTTTGTCTTTTGATCAGCAATAACCCAAATTACATTGTTACCTAGACAATTCATAGGTAGTCCCACCACAATGTCCATGGATATATTCTCACATTTCCACTCTATAACTCACAAAGGCTGAAGCATCACATTTAGTAACTACCATTCTGCTTCAACATGTTGACATGTCAAACATTTCCAAGTAAATTCTGAAATACCTCTTTTCATTCAATCCCACCAGTAATACTACCAATTGTCTCTATACATATTAGTACACCCATGATGAACTGAAAATAGAGAACTATGAGCTTCACACTACAAATCATTAATTAATTGAGAATCACAAGGCACACACAAACTTTTTACAAATCTTAAAACATAATTTTTATCAATGTTAAAATATAGAAAGATATATATTTTAAGGAATTCTACCTTTTTCTTTTGATTTTTTTCTTCCTTCTATGATTTCTTAATTCTATCTGATAACTTTGAGAACTCTAGAACCTCAAACCTAGCAGATATATTCCCTATACTAAGAACTTCCATGCTAAAATTCATCAAATTATTAATCAAGGGATCATGTTCCAAAATAACATGGTTAATGATGCATGATGTTTTTGACTCATGGAATCTACCACTTTTTTTGCTTTTCCTGGATAAAAATTGATCATGTAATCATAATATTTTATCAACTCAATCCATATTATTTTCCTCATGTTTAAATCCTTCTGAGTGAATATATACATCAGACATTTACGGTCATTTTATATTTTTAATTTGGCTACATAAAAATGGTGCCTCCAAATTTTGAAAGAAAAAACCAAAGCTTCCAATTCCAAATCATCTGTTGGATAGTTTCACTCATGAGATTTTAGTTTTCTTGAAGTATAAGAAATTAATTGATCATTCTTCATCATAAGAAAACTATTTTCTTTCAATGAAGCATCTATGTAGATGAAAAACTAACAATTTTAGGAAGGCAAGGCCAAATCATGAGCATTCACCAATCTCTCCATCAGTTCCTGAAAAAAACATCGCATTCTTATATCTAAACTAATTTAACACCTTTTCGTGTTAAAATATTTTGTGGGCAAGATAACCATGAATTTTTTTTAACAAACTGTCGGTTATAACCAACTAATAAAAAAACTACAAATATATGAAGCATTATTAGGTCTTGGCCATTTGTCATCCACTTTTGTTTCGTCATGATCAATTGTTATTCCATAATAACATACAATGTTCCCAAGAAAAAAATCTATTGCAACCAAATATCACACTTTCAGAATTTTCCATAAAATTTCTTTTCTTTTAAGGTTTACAAAATAACCATTAGATGTTTTCATGTTTCTATTTACTTCTACAGTATAACATAATGTCATAAATAAATACAACCATAAACCTATCCAATAACTCTTGAAATATTCTATTCACATGATCTATGAATACAACAGAATCATTAGTTAACCCAAAAGGCATATCTAAAAATTCAAAATGGCCATATCTAGTATGGAACATAGTTTTTGGGATGTCTTCATCCCCTACATTCAACTGATGGTTCCACGCCCTCATGTCATCCTTCAAAAAAATATTATGCTCCCTTGTGATGATCAAACAAATCATCAATATGAGGCAAAGGATACTTATTTTTAAAATTAATGTTATTCAAGGATCTATAATTGATGCAATGTCTAATTGAACCATCTTTTTTCGAAATAATCAAGACATGAGTGCCCCATAGTGAAGTGTTTTTCCAATAAAGCCTTTATCTAATAAATGTCGAAATTTTTTTTTAATTCTAGACGTTCAATTTGGTTCATTCGATAAGGAGGGTTAGAAATTGGATTAGTATCAATAACTAAGTCAATAGAACACTCATCCTCTTGATTAGGGATAATTCATGGAAAACCATTGTGAAAAACATCCACGTATTCATTTACCCCTGTTACATCATTAATCAAGATAGTTCCATTATCTTCCAATGTATGAGAAATAAAACATTCATTTCCATCCTTTATCAGTTTATTATCTTCATAATGTTTTATTAATGGTATGGGTTCATTCATGTATAAAAAATAAAATTATTTTGGAAAAAGACTTCTTTTTCACTGCAATCTATCGTATCATGATAAAATAAAATCATGTCCATACCAAGAATAACAACAAAATCTTGTAGAGGAAAAGCAACAAGATTTGTAGGTAAACTGTTTCCATAGACAATGATAGGAATATTCTAATAATTTATTTTATCCTAAATATTTCTTCCAGGTGTTTTTTCCATGATATCTGGTTTCTTATAATAGGTTGAATTCACAATTTTTCTGAAAATTTCTCTGAAATGAAGGAATATGTTGACCCTGAATCAAAAAACAAAATAGCAGAATCATTAAAAATAAGAAATTTACTTGATACCACCTCATTATATTGCTCAACATCTTCTCAAGTGGTAGATAAAGATTTTACCAAACCATTCTTCTTCTATTCTTGCTGATTCACTATATCTGTTACTAGCTTCGAACAATCATTAGCAAAAAAAACACAATTCTTTATAGTTTAAGAATCTCACTATCAACTTCTCTTTAGTTTTCAGATCATTTTCTATGCACTCACAAAATATGTGTCCAAAAATCCCACATCGTTATCATTTCCCAGAATTTGTAATACATTCGCCAAGATTCTTTTTACCACACCTTTCACAAGAAGGAAATTTATTTTTCTCACCTACAAACATCTTTAGATTAGTTCTTCCTCATTTCCACACAACTTGACTTCTTCTTATTCTTTTCACTAAGGAAACATATCTGTTAGAAAACTCTATATAAATATTTTTTTCCCAACAAAAAATCTTATCATAGCTTTTAAACAATTATGGAGCCAACGCTCTTTGCAAAAATGGTTTCAAACAATAGTAAAATATATTAATTTTACATTCAAAATGCTGAGTAAAATCTTGTACATACCTAGGAAGTGTTGTAAAATTGGATATATATGCTTCCACATAATCACAATCCTTTTTCTTTAGTTCCGTGATTTTTTTTCTCCATTCTGAGTCGAATAGTTTTGGGAAAATATTTTTCAATAAAATGACTCTTAAAATCATCCCATTAGAGACTGTCAATATCATCTATTTCTCTCATATTCTTAACTAGAGACCAGCATTGATCACATTCACATTATAAATGATAAATAGATAGAATTAACTTTTGATGTTCGGAACATCCAATGATATATAATATCTTTTTAAGAGCATTGATTCATCATTCATCTATCTCTAGAGATGCGATCCCACTGAATGTTGGAGGATGTTGCCTCATAAAATCCTCTTCAAAATTCATTCTTCTTCATTTTAGATCATGTTTATCTATAGAATAGATACCTAACCCATTTATTTCATGAGTCAACTGATCCATTGTTGTCACAAACTTCTCATATCTGATTCCCACCATTTCAGGCTTCAGATTTGGACAGAAATCAACCACGTGGTGCCTTCATACTTTATCTACCATGTTTCTTCTATAGAAAACCATTATAAACTATCATAACATGGATGAAGCAACATGTTATACCTTAAATTCAATATCATTTAAAACTATCATAGTGTAAAAATCAGTTATGGTATTCTTTAAATATTTACCCTACCCTTAAAGCTATCTAAACCATCCTTAGATACAAACTATAAGAAAATTACCTTATTACAATACATAATCATGAATTTAGTCAAGATATCACTTCATTTCATGTTGAAGAAATTTTTGAGTTTATAGTTATAGAAAATTAGGATACCATGCATACATAACATTACATTTTCATCTAATATGATACTACTAAAAATAGTTACCACTTTTTTTCAAAATATTAAACATTATTGATTGGAAAATAATTTTATTAACAACCCTCTATATAATTTATCATGACTCTTTTATTTCTCTTATCCGTCCATATATCCTATTAGAAACATTTTAAAAATTTGGGATGAGTATAAAACAGAGTATGGGATATAAATAAATAAAGCATTAGTCGAGTAAAAACAAAAAAAACTACTAAAACCCATAATCATAAAAACTCATGTTCATAATAACATCATGTAGCATCCTTGGAACATATATACCATATCACTATTAAATTAACCCTTACACATGTAATATCCCTTTGTTCAACTTCCATATACCGAGTACCTGATTCATTGGAGATCTATAATGGGGATCACCCGTCATATCCTGAGCTATAATGGGCTCAACCCTACATATCTTGAGCTACAATAGGCTCAAACCAACTAATCATGAGATATAATGGGATCAAACCAACATAAATAATGTTCATGGAATAAATCATGATAATAATGTATCTAGAAAAACAGAATAAATCGATCGTGACATATACATTAAAAAAAATCCTTTTGAAATTTATTGAAGAGAGTATTAAAAATATTTTTAAAAAGAAATTCCATTTAAATACAATTGGAGTGAGAATTAATAAAATGGAATGGATGTGTTTATAAACAATAAATAGAAATAGTAAAACATAATATAAACAAAAAATAATCACACAAATAATCTTAATACCTCACAATTAATAAAGAGTATGGTTAATTTAAAGAATGTAAATTGGGTTAAGAATTCATTTACCAGGGGATTGACTTACTTAGAACTTGTTAAAACCTCTTTAATAATGGTTTAAATAGTGTTATTAATACCCTAAATAAACATATCCATCTTTATATATCTTATATTATTATTTCAATACATCATTTCACCATTTAATTTTTAGTATTTTGTTCCCTGCATTGTTTTGGGTGTGTATCTTTACTTGATTTCCTTGTTCGGTTCATGATGGATATTATTGTCGATTGGAAGTTAAAATCTAGAATTATAATGGAAAGGTATTTACATATTTCCAGTACAATAAATTATTCAATTCATCAATTTAAATTTAGATATTAGGATAATTTATAAATTAAAACATTAATGATGTTCATTTAGATCAATTTAGTGGGTTTTTGATAATAATGACCACATTTTGTATTATAAATTAAATAAATCTGTAAAAATGATTTCTAGGACCATGGATGTTAAATAATACATATATTATAACCTGGTTCAACAAAAAAATGGATTCATTACTAGAGTTGATGGAATTAAGGAAAACTGAAATCACATCGTCGACAATGTCGGTAATTTTACCCATCAAGGAAAATGTTTTTATTCCTTGTATAAGTAGGAGTGGAGAAAAATAATAGTGATTTATTTTCAATGACCCTGAGAACATCTAGAATATAAATGATTTATAGAGATTTTATTCTTATTGGATAAAATTATATGAAATATAAATATGAAAAGAAAGGAAGTCAAAAGAAAATACTAGTTGAGAAATCCCTTACAAAAACATCGGCATCCTAATGACTATGAAACATGGTGTTAGAAAACATTTAAAATAGGGTGAACAAGGGTCACCCATCAAAAAATGAATCATAGTAAATAATTGAGAAACAATAAAAGAAAATAAGAACATGGTATGGAAAAATGAAAGTTTTACCACATAAAAGTGAACATGAATGGAATAAAAAAAGGTTGATAATTCTATTACCATGAAGAGTAACTCTGAGAACACGATGGTTGGGACCTTAGGGGAATTAATAATACTATTGAGGACTACTATAGAGTAAAAAATGACATAGATTCATTGAGGAGGAATTTTTAAAGAATTTAATGAAGGAATGGGTTGGTATTTATAGTTCAAGAGGGGGAATATTTTAATAATATCCATGGGAGACCTCATTAGTGGTATTTAAAAAACCATAGGCTTGCTCATGGTTTTTCTCATGATATTAGCCAATTTGGACTCCTCACCTATTGTTTTACGATACAGAAGTCGACCAAAATTATTACTTCATTAATTATGTCATTAACCACACTGAAACTCAAAATTTTATTTTTATTATTCATCGAAAAAACAAATGTTTCAAAAAAATAAAAAAAATTCTCACGAACAGTTTTTTGATGTGTAGAATTAAAAAATGGACTCCATTATTTGAAAATATTTTTCCATGTATTATTAATTAAATTTTTAAATAAAATAATACATAATTCAAAAATAATCAATTTTATAACTATAACTACTTTTGTATCATATTGAAAATTTAACCAATATGTCTTTATCATAATACCTTATGAAAATAAAATAATAATACAATTTACTATTCATTATGGTCATATTACTTTTGAAATTACTATTCTTAAGGGCATGTTAATATTCACCAGAAAAACATGTCAGTTCTATAAAACTATTAATAACTTACTGAACACATTTTTTGGTGAATATATTTTGAAATTCAAAACATTGAGGCTGCAAAATTTTGTTTAAAGTCTTATTATAAATGTCTACTTAAAACAATGTTACATCCATTTCATTTATTTTTTAAATCCATGTGGCATTGCAACAAAAATTTCATCCAAGTGTCTCTAAATGTAAAAAATAAATTTGTATCATTAATATATATTTACATAATCAGAAACTGACATTTATATTCATTCAAAAATTCATTTTTCCATTTTGACACATAATTTATTTTAAATACAAATTGTATGGCATTGTGTGTATTTATTTTATTTAAATATTATGTAATTCACTATCATAGAAACGTTTCTATTAAATGAAATTATTTAGATCCTTAATTGTAAAGGTTCTAATTTCATTCATCAAATAATTTTTTTAAAATTCTTAGGTTAATGTTATATTCTTTATAGTTTTATTTTGAACCTAAATCACCTAGTTTACCATTTATCGTGCTAACAAAATTTTCCATCGTTATAATTTATATTGTCTAAAAACATAAAATTTACCCACCTATTAAATTTATAGCTTATGAATCTAGATCTAAACTAAATTTTTCAAAATTTAAAACATAGATGTTTTAGAATTTATTTTAATATAAATATGGTACATTAACATGAAAAAACCTTATTTTGGAAAAATGACCTTTTAAAACATGAAATCATGTTTAAATAAGTTCATGTATAATATCATTTTAAAACAATAATTTATTTATTTTAAATGAAAATGATAAAATTAAAATTTGAATCTAATACAAAACATGATTTGACCTTGTAAACACTTTCAAATAAAAAAAATTTCTATAAAAATCATTATTTTCATTGTTCATAAAAACATGAAACATCTTTGATGAAAATACCAACAGTTCAACCAATGTAAATTTTTTATATTTCTATCTCAAAAATTTATTTTATTAGTCAAATATAATTTATAAAAGTTTAAAAACTATATTTTTAATAAGTACTAAATTAAATGGTGGCAAAACTAACTTTAGAAAAATACTTCTGTTATACATAAAATTGGATTTGTCCAGATATAATGGCCAGAATACAGATGAGATAAATGTTAAAAATTATATTGAATATATTATATAAATTTATGTAATATAATGAAACATTATTTATTAGTATAAAACACAAATGGTCACATTTAAATAGTATTTATAAAAATAGTTCCATTTATTTTAAAAATAATATGGACATTCATATATAATTAATTGGTCAAAGAATTATATATTCCTGTGTAATCCATAAATTCATAATATATTTAATATTTTTCATAACCTCTATTCTAATAGAATTTTTTGATTTTATTTCATAAATAATTAAAATTATAAAATGATGTATCGTAGAAGCTCTATGTTATGTATAATAGAAGATAATATGGTGTTGTATGTACTGATATCTTAATACAGTGTGGCGTGTTATGCTAGATTTTCCATGAAATCCTATTTTTTAAAATATATTTCATTAATATATCATTATATAACATTTTACTCCATTTTTAAAATAACATCACCCTTAAAATTCATATATGTTATCAATGGTTTAATACATTAAAGTTATATTAATCGATATTCCCATTGTAAATGTGAATACTAAAAGTTTCTTCTAACACCAAAAAGATGGGGACATAATGTTTACCCAATATGTCTCATAATTGGGTTTCCATATAGTAGAACATAGGTGGAAGGTGAAAAAATTTATATCTAAGGGAAATATAAATATCATGTTTTTATGGAGAGTTTTAGATAACATGATCAATTGAAATTTAATAATCACAAAGCCATAAATATATAATTATTTATGAAACCATTAGATTCGACAAAAGATAAGGTACTAGGATAACATTTTATTTTTTCAAGATCCATTCCCCAGAGTTAATGAATTTTAATATAATGAAATATATAATTAATTTCATTACATTTCATAATCCCAATCACATCCATTCATTAATCCATGATCAATTTCCATTGTATCTCTTATTCTAATATAGGAAGGTTAATTTTTCAATCATGGAGTACTAGAAGATAATTAGATATATAAATATAATGATAGGTCATTCCATATATCATTTTTTAATTTCACAAGAAAATGGTTAACACAAGTTATCCAATGTGCATAAATCCAAACTAGAGAGACAATAAATTAAAATATAAATCCAAATATTGAAATGTAAACAATCTCATAAATGGTTACCATTTTTATCATTACGAAACATAAAAATCCAAGACATAAAAAAAGGTTAGTAAATTTACAAAATCAAATTAACTACAATTCCCAAAAAAAAGTGATGTAGCATTTATTTTTCACACATAAAACATGTGAAACCCATCATCATTTATTCTCTTGAATCTTGATAATAACATGAATTACCATAATTCCTTAAGGAAAACATGTACAATTTAAAAAATTCACACTTTCCTCATTCTATGATTCCAAAAATTCTATAAGCTTTTTCCATGATATCATAATGCTACTTTTCATTACTTCCATGGTCATCAATAATATACCATTTATTTAATCACAGTCAAACATAATTTAATTTCATAATCCCAAATTAATCATCTTTCCACCTCAATTACATTTGATGGTATCTATAACATTCATAATATTCCATGAAATACGTTTGGAAAACAATAGGGGACCAATTCATAGATTTTTTATACATGTAACTCTACAACATTATTCACGATTTCCAATGCATAAACAAAAAATCATTCCACTATCTTCTTAACCATTTAACCATGCTTCAATATTTTATTACATAACATTTATTTCTTCTCAAATGCATTTCATAGTTTCTTCATCATCATAAAAATATCCATTACTCATACAACCTTGTTGAAGATATTTTAAACTTGGGAATAGATTTTCATAATATAGAAGCATTCCACATTTAATACATTTAACAATCATCAATGATTCGAGAATACCAAAATACTTGTCTTTTGTGTTAAATAGACCATTCCATTAAAATTTATTTCTTTTTTTCCAATTTCCGACAACCATAACATCCTACAGTTCCTTTGAGACATTATCCTTGATTCCTATTCCCATAAAATTTACATGACAGAAATAGTCATTTAATTACTTTTCTTGTCACCATGATACTCCATCTTTCTCTAATTATATCAGTCTGGAAAATAAACAAGATTGATATTATAGATTTTATTATGAGATTCATTTTTAGGCATAATAAAAACAACCTTTACTCTAATCATCATTCCACTTGACTTATAATCGGAAAATTGATCGTCACATTCTGCACAATTCAATTTCCTTCAAGTTCTCACCATTGAATAAAACAAGAAATCATAATGTGATAAACACTTGTCATATCAGGAAACCACTTTTTCATTAAACATTAGTCATATGATATCTATATAATGACACAATATTTGATCGTTGGCACCTTATGATTATCCTTAGTTAAATCCCTAGACATGTACATTGAAATATATATCGGGATATCACTAAAGTTTTCTCATCCAAGTTTCCCAAGGCTGACTAACCCTTTTCTATGATACCAACCATAATGACCCAGGCTTAACATACATGGATATTACATCTTTTTAGATTAATATTCATTAAATTACACAAAAAAAAATTCTAGGGACCATAATATTTTAGTGCCTTTCGAAGCTTGTAACACATTCATAATATTTGGTGAAGGATAATCAACATCTCCCATAAATATCATCCCCTTTAGTAATCCTACATAAAAATATTATTTATAAACTAGGGAAAGGAAACATATGAAAAGTGAGAGAATAGATACTCCTCAAGGGTAAATCTAGGGGATAATATAAGCATAAGGGTATAATAACATGAAAATATCTCTGGAAAATTATGTCCTCAAAATCAAATATCATGATATCATTTCATGGAATAACTCATAAAATTTCATAAAAAATCAAAAAACATATTCTATGAGATTATAACATAAGACATGAAAATTCGTCATACACATAATAATAGAATGTGATTTCCACATTTGTTAAGTCTCATCACCAAGGTCATCATAGGGGGAAATTCCTTTACCATAATGGGTTCACTCCCCATTCTATCCCTATATTATTGAACCAATTTTACTCACATTTGAGTCTTTTATTACTTAACTAAGTTTACTATTCTTCCAATATTGTAATTTTAAACGATGTTTACTCGTGTTTCACTCATCTATTACTAAACCAAGTTCACTTCCCATTCCAACCATATCTATCTTATAGTAGATAAATATTTACCTAATGTAGTTGAGGGAGACTTAAGGTCACACCTATCAAATAATTAAATCCATACAGTTGTGTTTCAAAAAACAAAAATTGTATCAGAACCCAAAAAAATAAATGCTTTCAAAAAATTCATTCCATCAAATCATAACCAATGAAAAAGAAATGGGTTTCATAAGTATCAATACATCATAAACATAAACCATCAATATAAATATTATGGATAGTATCATTGAATGACATCCCAAGTAAAACATATGTATCAAAAAATAACATTGTCTTATATGGAAAACTATTTATAATAATAATTTGAAATAATTCTGTAGGAAAATATCATTTTCAATTTGAAAAAAAATAAATCATATCATGTTTAAAAACATTTTTCATTGATAATACACATTAAAATAAATAATGGAATATTTTAATACCATTTTAATTATCTTTAAAATACTCTTCCTTGAAAATTCATATAAGATCATGTTAAACACATTTAAAACATTTTTAGAAATAATTTTTATGAAGAAACAAATATTTATAACCAAATGTAGAATAAATTTACATCAAACTTATAATATTATTAAAATAATTATATTCTTGATAAAACATTTCAGAAGACTAGTAAATGAAACTTGTATGAAATATAGGTGCATAATATAACCTGAGTCTAAAAGAAAGAAAATATTGACAATACTACCTTATCGATTTGAAAATTTTTGAACCAAAACCACCTTGAATGAATGATCATAAAATGTATATCTTAATACCCACAAATTTTTCGAATAAGTCTCATAAAATAATTTCATTGAAATTAGATTCAAAACACAAAAAAATGAGTAGTGTATATAAAATGTGTCCCACAGAAATAATAGTGAGACAAAAATCCCTTGCCTTATGTCATAAAACTCATAGTACTCATGAAAACCTATTATATAATAAATAAATTTTTATTATAAATCTATTAAAGAATTTTATTTTGGTATATCATACCATATATTCCTTACTTATGTACTTCTATTACCCGTTTATTAGAAATTTTCTTGTTAAAGTTACATTTTAGGTAATAGCTTATTTGTTTTTCACATGTGTTTTTATTTTCTATATTATTGGTCATATGACTTATATCATGATTTCAGAATATCTAGAATTATAAGAATGATATAAATATCATATATATTCAGTACATAATTATTTTAATAATCTATAAAATATATAAATGAAATACACCCTTTAGGGAGACAGTTGGCCGTACGTATGCATCATCGATGTTTTCATTTTCATTTCATATTAAAATAAAGATAATAATATGATATATTAACATTATATAAGAGTTTTATATTTTATAGATCATATATATTCATAAAATTCTTTTTTTTACCATATCTGTCAAATATATATGAAAAAATCACATAGCATCATGGAGATGGTATGCTATACGTAGACATGAGCGACGTTATCATTCCTCAAACGATTAAATTGTAAATAGGTGGATATTATATTATCATTATATAAGTATAATTATTTCTTATATATCATATATAAACCTTAATCCTACCATAATTTCCACTACAAAAATATTTACATAAAAAATGAATTATATCACAACGTGGAGAAAATAAGTTGTACGTACACACGAGCAATGGTTTTATTACTTTTTTTTATTGGAAATGGGTTGTATAGTGGTTTCTTCATAAACATAATAAAATTTAATAATATTTTGGATTATTATATTTTTATTTTATGATATATATCATAGATATATAATTGTTATAAAAGTGTAGAAAAGAGAGTGATCGTGAGAGTGATTACCTCTTCTTCGAAACACCTTATTTAGATATCCTATAAATGACTATAGACATGGTATTTTGAGAATTATAAAAGCTTTATAATATAGAGAGTAATGTTCATAATATAATTTTTTAGATTTTTGGTAAATCTATAAGACTCAACATGATGGGAATAAGTTAGGTAGGATGTTTCCTTTTATAATTGAGGTGATGGGAACTTTTTGAATGAAAAAAACTATTGATCTATATTAAACTAAATTTAATTATAAATACCACTAAATGGATATGGATTAAAACATAATAATAGATAATTTCTTAATTTAGTCAACCAATATATTAGAGAAATTTTTTTAAATTAATTTCAACATTATCATTTTCATTAAAACTTAATTAAAATATTTTATTTTTAACTAATGTAATAAATTTTTCAATATTGAATGTTTTTAAATTTTACTTATTTAATTTCATGCAAATAACAAATGAAAAATTTATAAAAATTTAGAACATATTAGAATTTTTTTATTTTTAAAAATATTTCATGATTTTAAAATAATTTATCTAAATATTATTTTGATTAAATATCAGTACTGTGAATTGTAAAACTATTGATCACATTGACTTTTAAAAATATCTAGGTAACATTTTTTCTTCGATAAAAATATTTTATTATATTCTTAAGAGTTTAATTTCGTCTATAATTTTTTTATCTAATTAATTATCTCAATTTATATTTATTTTAATATTTTTATTAACATTTATTTGATATTTATATTTGTAAAATAATTACTACATTAGTGGTATGTAATTATTTAGTGTACTTATTTGTTAAATAAAAAATAAAACTAAAATACCATGATGATTCAAAATATTATTTATAGTCAAATAAATGTAATATTTATCCCTATATTAATTAGGAAATATTGTTTAAAACATGAATGTGACATCTTTAAATTTCATTTAAATAAAATATTATAAATATCATAATTTCTTCCAAGTGTCTCTAAACATCAAAATTAAATTTAAATCATGATTATATATTTATTAAAGTAAAATTTTACATTGATATGCTTTCATAACGTTCATTCTTTTCCATATGGACACATAAGAGATATTAAAGACCTAGAAAATGACATTTTGTGTCTTCCTTGGATTTAAATATTATATAATTCATTCTCATGGTCAAGTTTCTATTTAATGGATTGATTTATATCTTAAACTGGTACAATTTTAATTTCATTCACCCCATAAAATATTGTCATTTTTTGGGTCATTGTATAATTTTTATAGTTCTACTTTTAACCTAAATTAACAAATTTAGTCTTTATCATGGTAATAAAATTTAAAAATGGTTCATTTAATATTCTCCAAAAACATAAAAGGAACCTACTTAATAAATTTGGGTAATTTAAATTCAAATCTTAAATCCTTTTTTCAAAATCTCTAACATGGATTTTGTAGATTTTAATTTAATATAAAAATAGAAAATTACGATGAAAATTTGATTTTCAAAAACTTTCCATTTTTAACCATAAAATGTTTTTATAAAATGTTTATTTTCAAAATACTTTTCAGAAAATTAATTGTTTAATTTATAATAAAAATTAACTAGTTATAATTTCAAACTAATCCAAAACATTATTTGACATTGTAAATACTTTAAAATAAAATACAGTTTTCAATAAAAGTCGGTATTTTCCCTATTCATCAATACAAGGAACTTCCCAAAAAATACCAAGAGTTCACCCAATATAAATATTGATATACTGATTATAAATAATAATTTTCTTTTTTCTAATATAATTCATAAAAGATTAAAAAAATAGATTTTTAACATGTTATTTATTAAAAAAGGGCAAGACATCCTTTCAAAAAAATACTTCTTTCATGAATAATGTTGGATTTGTTCTTATATAAAGTTAGAAAACACATAAGATAAATTATAAAAAATTTATTATAAATATTATACATATCTCACTAATATAATACAACAATACTTATTGGTATAAAACACAACTATTCATATTTAAATATATTATTTGAAAAACGTTTCCTTTTATTTAAGAATGTTTTTATACATTTGTTTATAATTAATTTTTAAAATAATTATATATACTTCAGTTTACCATAATTTCATAATTAATTTAATCATATTCAAACCTTCTATTCAAATGGTTATGTTGTAATTTACTTTACTAAATAAATATAATAATAAATTGATGTATCGTAGATATTCAGTGTTGTGTGTAATGGAAGATAAGTCTGTTTTTCACATAGTAAAAACATAACACAATGTGACGTTCTATTATATATTTTAATGAAATATTATTATATAAATAAAATATTTCATATAAATCTTCATGTATTACATTCTACCCCCTTTAAAAGAAATTTATCCTTTAAAATTCATCTGAGTTATCAATGGTTATGTACATGAAAGTTTCTCTCATAAAAAGAAAAATAGTAAAAATGAGTTCTAAAAGTTCCATTTAAAAAGGGAAATTGGGAAACATTATTTTAATCAAAAAAAATCATAACTAGGCTTCCACATAAGAAAATATATGTGGAAAGAGAAAACATGTATATGATAGAGAAATATAACTATCATGTTCTGATGGAGTGTGATAGAGAACATGATCATGAGAATGTTAACAATCACAATCCATAAATCTATAATGATTTAAGGAACCATTTTATTCAATGACAAATAAAGTACTGGGATAACATTTTTTGGTTTCAAGAACATTCCTCTAGAGTTGAATACTTTTTATAAGAATAAATACTTACTTGACTTCATTACATTACAAACGTTGAATCTCATCCTTTAATTGTACCTCGAACAATTTCCCTTACATCCCTTATTCCATGAAATGAAAGTGGATTTTTCATTCTTGAAGCAGTAGAAAATAATGAGATTCATAAATTTAATTATTGGTTATTCTATATGTATTTCATCAAATTCACAAAAAAATGTTACCACATGTTATACAATGTGAATAAATCCTCATATAGTGTGACAAGAAATTAATATTTTAATCCAAAACATTCAATGTAAACTATAACATAAATGGTTACCATTATTATCCTTCCAACAGACTAAAATCCAATACTTTCCAAATAAGGTCCCAAAATTTCAAAAATCAAAATTTTGTTAATTCCACTAACAAATGTTTTTATCTCTTAATTGTCACAAAAGAAATATGTGAAGACCATTATCATGTATTCTCTTGAGACATGGTAATCACTTGAATTACAAAAAAACATAGTCAAAATATACATGCATTCAAAAATTAACTCTTTCATCATACCATGATACCGAAAATTCTGTAAGATAATTCCATGATATTATAAACCAACTTTTCATTAGATCAAATTCCATCAATACAATCCAATTTATTTAATCCCAATAAAACTTTTTTTATTTCATTTTTACAACAATATAATTTTACCACATCAACTACATTTCAAAGTTACCAATATCATTTAGAATATTCTCCCAAATACTTAAGGAAACCCCACAATGGGAAAATACATATATGTTTCATAAAACTAACTCTACAAAAAAATTTCATGATTTTAAATATATAAAAACAAAATCATTCCATTTTCATCTTAAACAATTAACCAAGCTTCGTTTTTTTCCTTATCACTTATTTAATCTCATTTGTAATTTTTAGTTACATAATCATTAACAATATATCCATTATCCATAAAACCTTTTTCATGAGATTTTACCCTAGGGAATTTATTTTCATATTTCCAATACAATCAACTTTTAAAACATTTTACTATAATTCATGCCTTAGGAATACCATAATCATTTCTATTGTGTCAACTGATCATTTTCCTTTAAAATTACTTATTTTTTGTTCTTATTTTTCACATCCAAATAATTTTCTATTTTTTTAAACAATTTATTTGATTCTACATCCCACAAGATTTACATGAGTGAAATTGAACATTCCTTCATCTCTATTCACCATGAAACACCATCCATCTCTTATTAAATGGGTTAGGAAAATGACCAAGGTTGATATTATAGATAATATCATGATATTTGTTATTATGAATAATCACAACCTCATTTACTCCAATTATAATTCTATTTGACTTCTTATCTAAAAATTGTTCATCACATTAAATATTAACCCATTTACATCTAGCTATCTCTATTGGAGAAAACCAGAAATCATAGCATGACAAAAACTCATCATATCTAGAAACCACATAACCATGAAATATCACTAATAGGTTTTCTATAAATGATACCATCTTGAATCTATGACACATTAAGATTGTCCTAAGAGATATCCCTATACATATACTTATAAATTTACCTAGATATATCAGTAAATTTTATCATCCATGTTTTCTATGTTTATGTAATCCTTTGATCAAATGCCAACAATAATATACCTAGATTAACGTACATGGATATTAAATATTTTTAGATGAATATTCATTACACTAAAAAACATAATCTTAAATCATAATAGTATAGTACCTTCAGTAACATGGAACAAGATTTTCTAATTTTGTGAAATATATTCAATATCTCCAATAAAGATATTCCGCTTTAGAACTAAAGTATCACTATGATAAATTGTTTTAACAAAGTTATTTCTTTTTTTAAAACTATCCATTATGTACCAAATTTTTATTAGGAATAAAATTTATGATAATTTTATTCAGTTCATCAGATCTAACAGAATCAGAGGTAGGATGAAATTTTTTATGGATTCTATCATTGTTGTAATCAAAGAAAGAATGAAGTTATTGAATAATTTTGAGAGAATAAATTGACTTTAAGAGTTCAAATGTTTTCATAAATTCTAGGAACAAAATCAATCGATGCATTTCTGATCAAAATGTTCTCATATGTCATGGAAACTTTCATTCTAAATTATTTTGAAGAAATGGTGGAGTGGATTGAATAATTTTAAAGTAGAAAAATGATTTTTCATACTCAAGTTTTCATACAGGGAAAATCTTTCTATGGAAAATATTTTAATGTTCTAGTAAATAGAAAGAATGTAATTAAAAGGGAAAGGAAAAAATTGTAATGTCCTCAGATAAAAATCAAATCCATCATTTTGCTGAAAATCATTACTAGCATTCTGTAAAAACTATAACCAACATTCTATAAAATATGGTATCCAACATTCTATGAAAATTGTAACTATAATAATAAAAAATCACAACACACATTCCATAGGAAATCATATCCCTCATTTTGAGAAATTTGTAACCAACATTATTTCAATATTCATAAATAACATTCGGATGAAAATCATAACCAACATTTTACAAAAATTAGATCCAACATTCTGAGAACATCGGCATCATAATACTACAAAAAATAGGATCTAGTATTATTTTATTGAGAATGAATTCATAATGTGCGGATTAAAAAGAATACTTGATGTTGTAAAATAATACATTCACTATTTCATAAAAGTCGAAAAAATATATGGAGGATTGATAAAATGAAATATGATGTTTAAATGTGAGATATTTTTGGAGATTTGAGGTTGGCAGAAGAAGAGAGATATTCTCAAGTTTCCCACTCTTGTTTTCTATGATTCCTATAAATACATTCTCATATCACATGTTCATTTAGGAACATCCTATATACACATGATATGAGGATCACTAGAGAAATTGAAGTGAATGTTCCCATTTGATTAAAGGATAACAGTTTTGATATTTCAATAAGAGTTTATGTTTTAATAGATTGAGATTTAGTTCATTGTATTGAAAAAAATATGATCCATGAGTCTAGTATAATTGTATGGAAGGAAAACAGATCCAGAATCCATGTATAATTATATTGAAATAAAACTGATCTAGAATCTAGTATTATTGTATTAAAAGAAATAAAATCTATAATTTAGTATCATTGTATTGAAATAAAATCAAATCCAAAATCCATCATCATTGTATTGAGAAAATCTAGTTCCAACATCATCATATTGAGAGAATCAAATGTGACCAAATCAAATAGAGGATTAAGACTAAAATTTTTTAGAGAAGCTTCAACATTGTCTTTATTCTTTAGATTGGCTCAATTTTGTTTAAAATAAAACATTGTAAACTAACAGGATTAAGTAAAATCGTTTCTATTAGGAGATATAAGGTGTCTAACGGGTACTGGCAGAAGATGTATCCACTTAATCACAAATGTGGATATCCATAGACCTAGGAAAGTAAATGTGGAAAGGATATAGTTTCTCACACTATTGAAAAATCTTGTAAATCACAATTGATTTTCTTTTTTACCTACTTTTACAATCATGATAATTTGATAAAATTTGATAAAGATATAAATTTTAACAATTTTTAGGGGTAATGTTTCTTAATGTTTTCAAACTAATAAAAATTGATAGCTAATTTATCCTCCAACCCTTTCTCTTCTGTTATTTAATCCTTGGAAGTTTAATTAGAATCGTAGGTTTAGGTTCTTTTATTGAATCCTTATCATGGATAAAATCAATTCTTTCAATGGTAGAAGAATTCCAAAATTTGATTGAGAGAATTATTATTGATGAACAAATAAGCTGATTCATTATCTTTTATCTCTTGGATTGAAAGTTTTTAATGATGCTAATTTTGGTTTTCCACTTGTTATGAATGATTCCCCCATAACATTTTAGGATAAGAGAAACATAGAATTTTATGGAAAGGATAGAAATATAATCCTTATTTCCTTATTAGATAATGTTTATTTGAATCTGTTGGATCTTAATAATTCAAAAATTATATGGGACAATAAGGGAAATGTTTTTGAAGGGAATACTAAGGTCCAGGAAGAAATGCTACAAATATGGCATAGTAAGTGAGGAGACATCAGAATGATGGATGAAGAAAAAATTGATGAATACATCACTATAGTAAATTATTTTTTTTGCAACATTAGAGGATTTGTATATGCCTTGGAATATTCTTCAATTGTGAAAAAATGTATATGAAACATTCTGAAAAGGTTTGATTCTAAAATTTATTCTTTTTATGATATGGATTATTTTTCTCTTGATGAATGGAATAACATTATTGTTGCATGTGAAATGATATAATCTTCCATATATAAGAGAAGATAAAATATGAAATGTATTTTGGAAACATGATAATGATGAAAATCAAATATACTGATGAAGATTATCCTTCTGAGTCTCATGACAAGGAAGATGATGAGTTGATTGAAAAAATCGTGTCTCTCATATCCATGAACAATTAATGAATATGAGGAAAGTATGGAAGAAAATATCCTCTCAAATGTTTTGAGTGTGGTAGAATCAGAAACTTTTATATGAATATCCATAAGAAGAAAGTTGTAAAATATTGACATGATTTTGATGAAAAACCTTGATTGAATAAGTAGAACAAAAATTTAAAAGAAGAAAATTCTTCGAAAAGATACAAGAAAGAACTTTACAAGAGACAAAAGAAGTCTATTGAGTAAGAATGTTGAATGAGACACAATTTAAAAAAATTTACATGAAGATGAGTGCCTAATAAAATTTATAAGCGTCATTGAGATATTTTAGAAATCCAAGGATTCATCAAAGAGTGAAAAAGGAATTAATGAATCTTATAGAGATTATCATCTCAGAACTGAACTTGCTACATGTCCTGAGAAAAACAAAACTTTCACAAAAGAAATTAGAGTAATGAATAATGATCGTGAAGAATATGCTGATAATAGAAATTATTTCATCAAGAGAGAGGATTAATATATTCATGAGATAGAAAGTTACAAACATATAACGGTTGATCGTGGATAGATGATCCATGGTCATTGCAAGAATCTATAAGCTAACGAATTAGAGGTTAACAAGTTTCCATAAAAACATCTAGTGTCTGAATTTACCTTGAGAAGATGAATGGAAACTTCATCAAATCTACAGAAGTAAAAGTTGAGACATCTATAGTTGATGAGAAGACTAAATATAAGAATCAGTTGAAATCTTATCTTTCAAAAAATATTTTTTCATCTAATTGTTTTATCATTTTAGGTTCCTAAAAATGTATTCTGAAAGCTTGGGTGGAGAAAAGAAGTGATAAATCTATCAATTATAAAAAAAATAGAAAATTCACTCAAAAGAAAACATGGCCCACATCCAAAATATGTTAGAACTAAAATATGATACAGACCTGAACAAATATTCTATATATAAATTACTTTCTTGAATAAAAAATCATGATTTTAACGCTATTTGTAGTGTTACATAATCTAGGGGCATAGGTATTATAATTTTCAGCATAACCTATCTCTAGCTGGATGAAGGATTTAGAAAATTGTATAAAATTGTTGATGAATAATGAGAAACTATCTTAACTCCCTGGATGTTTGAATGGTGAATTATCAGGATGTTAGAAACATTCAAACAAATAATCAATTTGAATTGATGGAAGAAGTTTTTGGAAGATGTGACCAGTCTTGTCATCATGAAAAAAGATATAGGACACAACATCCAAAACAAGTTTATTATGATAAAAAGGACAGGAATACGAAATAATATAATGTTGGGGAAATATTTCTTATTGTTGAGATTTATTTAAAAGGATGTAAGAGGAACAAACCATGGATTCTTGATAAAGGTTTTTCTTCACTTATGATAGTTAATATATAAATATTGAAACATACTGAAATTCATGATGGAGGAGCAGTTACTTTTGGAAAAGATAATTCCTTTAAAAATAAGATAATTAATATGAATGAGATTTAAGTAGAAAAATTGAAATCTATGGACGTTTTACATGTTGATGGATTAAAACATAAATTAATTCGTGTATTCCAACTTTGTAATTAGGGAAACGAAGAAATCATCCGAAAGGATTCTTGTATCATCAAAAGTGTCAAATATGTAAAAGTCATTACAAAAGCAGAAAGAACCAGTGGGAATCCCTTTTAGAATAGATAATTCAACCACTCATGTTGGTTGAGTGATGAAGATGAAAACAAAATAATGAACTGAAATCTTTGGTACCTTGGGAAGATAAAAATGAATAAACATTATAATGCTAATGTTATTCTGAATTTTCCAGAATTTAGAAGTAGAGATGAGTATGTTTTTATTACCTTTCAGAAATGAAATATGACTAAAAAAAGTCGTAAGGGAATTAACATTTAATCTACCAGACCAATTGAATCATGTGATGAGAACATAAGTCATAAGGGAATTAACATTAACTCAACACAATCTTATAAAAATTAATAAGAATCATGTGATGATGAAATTCCAATAGGGAATGAAATATTGAGATTTCATACCTTTTGAAAACATATTAAATATTAAAAGATTATAGGGAATCAGAAGGCTCCAGTTTAGACCAGAATAATGTTGAGATTATAGAATCAAGCTTCACATATAAAAAAAGTGGAACCCAAATTTGTTTTAGAATCTATTAAACATAAAGAATGGTTATATTTAATGAATATGTAGTAGTATTACTTTGATAATATTGAATCATGGGAACATGTTTTTGGGATAGTAAATAAAATTTATATTGGAACTAAGGGGGTTTATAGATACAAATTTAATGAACATTGAGAGGTTGCAAGAAAAAAATAAAGAATTGTCTGTAAAAAATAAGCATTGGTGGAAAGTGTGGGTTTTGAAGAAAAAAATTCCCCAGTTGTTAGATTTGAAGCTATTAGACGGTTTATTTCAGTGTTCACTCATTGTAATTAATATGTTTATCAAACGGATGTAAATTATACATTATTAAATGGTGTGATTGAGGAGGAATTTTATATTAAGAAACCTTGTGGGTTTCTATATAATGAGGATGAAAACAATGTTTTTAAAATAAATATTCCTTTATATGGGATGAACCAAGATCACCATGTATTGTATTTGAAGATTAAAAATTGTTTGGTAATGATGATATTTTCTAAAGGAAAATTCGATAACAACTTTTATGTGAATGATGTGGACTCTGAAACATTAATTGTAATTGTTTATGTTAGATGATATATTTTTTAACCGAGATGAATAAAATTTTATTGAATAGCTTTTAGAAGAAATGAATAAGAATGTTGAGATGTTTATGTTGTGAGAATTATTATTCTTCATTAGATTAGATGTTCAATAGAATGAAAATTACATTTTATTATCTGAAGAAAAATATTTTTGGGAATTGTTACAGATGTTTGGGGTGGCTGAATCCAAATATTTTTGAACTCCTATTTTAGTGTGCACTAAGTTGATAAAAGATGAATCTAAAATAATTTTGAATTAAAAATACTTTTTGAAGCTGATAGGATGCCTTATTTAACATATTTATTCAAGTCTTGATAATTTTTATGTTTTGACGTTGTGTTAAAATTATCAAACTAATCCAATGGAATCACATATGTTTGCAGCAAAAAGATATCTGAGCTATGTCAAAGGAACAAATTCACATAGTTTATTATAAAAAATAAATTATGGGATGATGTTTCGTTGTTATTATAATTTTGATTGGGCTAGATATTATAATTATAGAAAATCAATCTTAGGAGGAAATTTTTTCTAGGACGAATGTGGTGTGAGTTGGCATAGTAAGGAATAATGTTCAGTATTATTGAGCATAATTGAATATTAATATATCTCAACTAATTCTTATTATACTCAAATATTGTGGATAAAATTTCATCTAGAAGATTTAAGACTAAAATTTTCTAAAACACTGAAGATACATTGTGAAAATCTATGTGAAATTGATCTTTATAATAATCCCCTCCAGTATTCAATATCAAAAAAACATTGATATAAACATTCACTTTATAAAATATAAATTTATTTTTGGAGATTTTTTGCTGGAATACATTTCAAAAAAGTAACATGTTTCTAACATATTTACAAAATCAATGCGAAAAGATATGTTTGTTGATTTGCGGCTGAAAATTCATGTTTTTCCTCCTCTTATATCATCCTAAATTTCATAAGAAAGACCCCCACTATGCTTGATATTATATGGATAATGTGGAAGATAATGTAAACAACTTTGTACTTTGTAAAAAAAATTATCATATGTTTTTTTAATATGAATATGTGGTTATCATGTATTGGCGGGGAGAAAATTAAAATTGAGATAAAAATAATGTGACAAAAGAAATAATAGGGGATAGAAAAATATTGTATGAAAAAAGTGAGGAGATTTTATCTTTATATAGAGAAAAAATTTCTTGCCACCAAGGGAAATAATTCCTTAAAAAAAATTTATCTAGTAGGGTGGTGTCAAGACACTCCATTTTGAGAAAGGCTATGATTTGATAAAATCAAATCCATGAGATGTAAAAAAATTCCGTGATTTGGAAATGTTGTTAAAGTGGATTGTCAACAAATCAAAAGGGGGATATTGAAGTATATTTGTGATAAATTGTTTTAAAAATGTTGTTATCTTTGTTGAAAACTAAACTTTTTTTATCAGAATGTTTTTTATGAAAAATATCCATCTACATTTTATTTAGTTCATCAGATCCAAATTAATCATATGCTTAATGTATTGTTTTTTTAAGTTCTATTATCTCTATAATCAGAGAATGAATGATGTTGCTAATGATTTTTGAGATAATAAAAAAAGTCAAGAATTAGTAAGTTTCCAGACTTACTAAAAACAAAATCAGATGATACTTTTCTGATAAAAAATTTATCACAAATCAAGAAAACATTCATGATAAAATCTTTTGAAGAAATAGAAGAGAGTTTTGAATAATTTTATTGCTGAAAAACATGTTTTCATACATATATTTTCGTCCTGGGAAAAGATTAATATGAAATTAAAAATATTGTAATGGGATGGTAAAGAAAAATATCACAATGAGCATTAAAAGTAAAAAATCATAATGAGCTGAGAATGAAAAAAAATAATATCTATCTTTCTATAGAAAATTATAATCGGAATTCTATAAAAATTGTTACTATAATTCAACATAAACTTATATCCATAATTCTAAGAAAATCACAACATTAATTCATTAAAAATTATAACCATCATTCTTTAAAAATCTTAACCATCGTTCTATAGAAAATCATATCCATCATTCTGTGATAATAATAATAAGACTTCTGTAAAAATCATAACCAGTATTTTGTAGAAAATTGTAACTAGTATTCTATAGGTAATGAATCTACTATTTTGATAAAATCAGCACAATAATTTGAAAAAAATAGAATCTATACTTGTTTTATTGTGAAATAATTTGTAATGTGCTCATTACAATGAATAATTGAAGTGTTAAAACATTACATTCACTTTTTAATAAATCATATAGAAATATAATGAGGTTTGACCAAGTCAAAGATATAGATTAAATGCTTTTGATATTCACATATTTGAGATGTGAGAAAGTAGGGAAACTATACAAGTTTCCTACTCATGGTTTCTGGGATTCCTATTAATACATTCTCATATCACATGTTCATTAGAAACATTCCAAAAATGCACAAAATGTGGAGTTTTTATGAAATTGAAGTTAAATATCTCAACTGATTGAAGGAGAAATATTATCAATAGTCCATAGGAGTTTGAGTTTTTATAAATTAAATTTGATTTCGTTGTATTGAATGAAATTAGATCCATAATCTCTCATACCTGTATTGAATGAAATTGGATTCAGAATCTAGCATAATTGTATTGAAATAAATCCAATATTGAAACATTCATCACTCTATTGAAGGAAATTGGAGTCAAAATCCAGCATCATTGTATTGAATGAAATTTCATTCCAAATCAAGCCTCATTGTAATGAGAAAATCAGGATCTTGCATCATCAGATTGAGAGAATTGGATCTAGTTAAATTAGACTGAGGATTCATACTCAGTATCTATATTGAGAAGTTTCAAAAAAATAATTATTTTCATTGGATCAATTTTTTTTAAAATAAAACATTGTTTAATATCAAGAGTCGATATAAGCATTCCGGTCAGGATATAGATGGTGTCTAATGGGATTTGGAAGAAGTTTTACTCACTTCTTCATAGTACTGTATTTATATAGTACCACAGGAGTGGATATTTAATGGATGTAGGTTCTCACACTAAGGATAATCCTTATAAATATTGTGGGATTTTTTTTCTTACTAGCCTTTTCATGCATGATTATATCATAAAAATTTGATAGGGATATAAATCTTAATACGTTTTAGGGGTTATGATTCTAAATTGTTTTAAACTTATAAAAATTGAACAACTGATTCACCCCCTCCCCCTTCTCAATTGTTATTCGATCCTTGGAACTTCATGTACTCCAACTAAAAAAAATTATTTATTAACTATGGAAAGGAAACATCAGAAAAGGTGAGATCATTTTCGTAGTAAGGCTAAATCAATAGAGATAAAATAAGAATAAGCATAGAAGAACATGAAAATATACTTTGAAAATTTTATCTTTCATTACCTAGAACATGGTATCATTTCATAGAATAAATCATAGAAGTTCATAAAGAATCAAAGAACATATTCTGTGTGACTATAACACAATCCATGGAATTTTGAAATACACATAAGCATAGAAATTCATTTTTTATTAGTTAAGGATCATCCCTCGGACCGTTATAGAGGAAGACTATTTTACAGATCGAGGTACACTTCCTTTTGTATCCCTATATTAGTAAAATAATTTTTCACTCATTTCAGTCATATATTATTGAATTTACTTTACTCAAGTTTCAATCCTGTATTACTAAACTGAGTTTACTCGCATTTTGGTAATGTATTATTGAATCTAGTTCACTTCCTTTTACAATCCAATCTATCTCATGAGATATAAATCATTACTCAATGCATTAGAGTGATACATAAGTCCCACATATCAAATTATGAAAACCATACATATATGTTCTATAAGTACATATATTAAATCGAATCCCATAAAAAGAAATGGGTTTCAAAATATTCATTCCATAATAAAAGAACCCCTGGAAAATAAATTTGTTTTATAAATATCAATCCATCCTAAATATAAACCAAACATAGACATAATAAGGATTATATCATTGAATAATATCCCCATTAAAACATACTTAAAGTCAAATAATTTTGTCTTAGATGGAAAATGATTTTGAAAGATCATTTGAAATAATTTTTGAGGAATATATCATTTCCAGTTTGAAAAAAAAAATTATTCATATAAAAATTATATAACCATTTTCATGGATAATAATTTTAAAATACACAAAGTAATATTTTAATATTATTTTAAGTATGTATGAAATACTCTTCCTATAAAATTCAGATATGATCAAGTAAAACACTTCTAAAATATTTTTTGAAATAATCATCTTAAAGAAACACATATTGTCGACCAAATTTAGAATATCATTACATAAAACTCATAATATCATTAAAAGAAGTATATTCATGATACAACATGTCAAAGGGTGTTATATTCACCTAAAATAATAATATAGATTCATACTATTACAAAAGTTGTGAAGATGGTAAATTTTGACAAAATTACCTTAAACATTTGGTATATTTTCAACCATAACTCACTGAAATATTGATCAGAAAAAGGACATGTAAATGAACATAAATTTTTAAAATATTATTTATAAAATATATTCTGGGACAGTAGATACAGAACACAAAATAAATGTGTAGTGTATATGGCATATGTCCCACAGAAATAAAAGTAAGACAAAAATCACTTAATTATGTCTTGAATCTCATTGTACTTGTGAAAAAATCCTATAAAATAATTATATGTTCATTATAAATATATTATAAAACTATATTGTTGTATATCACACCATATATTATTTACTTAGGGCCTTTTATTACATGTTAATTATCAATTTTCATGTAATAGTTATGTTTTTGTTAATAACCGTTTGGGTTTTTCCATGTGTTTTTATTTGATATATTTTTTTCCTATTACTTATATCATGATTTAATCATCTATATAATTACTAACATGATATAAATAGAATATTTATTCCATACATATGTGTTTATAATAATCTATAATGTATATAAATGAAATAACCCCTTCATGGAGACCGTATGTCGTACGCACACATGAACTTTGTTTTTATTTTCATATCATATTAAATTAAAGAAACATATATGTAATATTATCATTAAAAAATCATTTTCCTACTATATATTTCATATATATTAGTTATTATTTTTTTATTTCCATATTTGTGAAATATATATGAAAAATGATTCACATCATATCATAGAGATGATTAGTCATATATATACATGAGTAACATTTTCATTTCCAAAAAGATTTTGTGGAAAAAGGTACATATTATATAACCATTTCAAAAGTATAATCATATTATAAATATCATATATAAATATTAACATTTAACGACCCAAAAAATTATTAATTAAAATTCATCTTGGTCTATTTAAATGTCATCTTATGGTTATGTAAAACTTATGCACTTATTTAGTTATACGTTTTCGATTTTAAAAACCCATTAAGAGTAGTGAACATTTCTAATATATCCATTGAACATTAATCACATGATTAGTATAAATAAAGGGATTTAATAAATCTGATTTACTCAGACAAAGGAAGCGATGGCCTCATCCAGTAGACTTACCCCGTACGAGGCCCATTTTCCAGAGCTCGGAAAGGAGGTGGCATCCCTGGTCTTCACTCCTGACAGAGCCCTAGATGAACTTGAACATGTTATGCTTGAACTGAATTGCATATGGGGGAAGAGGAAGTTGATAGAGATTACCACCTAAGCGATGTTATATATTCCACCCCAATAGTGTCACCATCGCACACCATACCCTTCGATCTTATGCAGGTGTTATGAGGGGTTATGCAACAAGAACATATCACTATGAATATGTGCATTATTTTTGGATATAATAATGAATATAGATTAATTTTATTATTGTTACTTTGAAAATAGTTTTTGAAGCGAAATTAGTATTTTTAGTTAATATTCATTTAATAAATCTATTTTGATGAATTAGTATATTTTTTAAATAAATAATATTTTAAAAAATATTAATATTATTGATAAATTATTTATTATTATATATAAATGATTTTATAATATTATATACGCAATTTTAATTTTTTCTAAGGTTTGAAAGATATTTTTTAACTGATGAATTTTTGATAAATGTCAGTTTTTATTTTAAATGTAAAAAATTCGTAAATTTTGAAAATTGATTAGTTAAAATGAATATTATTTTTGGAATCAGGACATTGAAATTATCTGATGGTTAATTTTTCATAATATTGAGAGACGGTCTAATTTTTGGTTAAAAATTGAATACCATTTAAATATATAACTTGTTTAATGACATCACAATGACCCGATAGTGATGTAATAAAATAATATAAATGATTCTTTCGGCCCATATATGTTTTATCCTTTAAATAATGTGATTTTGGATTAGTTTGATTAATTTTATGATTCCTTAGTGGACCCTCTCGGACTAATAACCACACTCAATACTCTTAACACTATTGCTTCATAGAGATGAAATTATCGGAGTCTTGAGTTCTACGGTAGAACCAACTCCTCTGATATCAATTTGTCATGACCCGTCCATGGGGCTTGTTCCGTGACTACCCCAATCCCGCCTTCCATTAGCCAGGGGATGGCGACTAGAACCAATGGCGTAAATCCCGGTAAAATGGAAGGCATTTCCTTTTAAAAAGTAATCAAACACAACAGAGTATTCAAGTGAAATAAGCACTAAGTAAAACTGAATAGAAAATTAAGTGTTGGATAGTAAATGGGCCAGCATTCAATCCCAACTGAAAGTACAGTACAATAGAGAAAGAAAGTTCAACAGTTTTAAAGTAAAGCATGAACCACTGAATCATCCTCCGAGAATCCCACCTGAAGGGTAGGTAATGATAGTCTCGTCGGTACCTTGGGTCTGTCTGTCCGCTCCGTGTACATTCCACCAGGTGGTCCACCTCCGGAAATCATCCAACTCTACAAGCCTCAATCACGATCAGTGTTGTCCGTCGTCTGCAACTAACACAACATAGTGTGGGCATTGCCTATGTAGGGGTGATTATAATGATACTAAGTAGGCACCCTGAGACCCCCGAAGGTCTCTCAGAATCCATGAAGGATAAACCAAAAAGGAAAGAAAAT
This sequence comes from Viscum album, assembly GCA_963277665.1. NCBI lineage: Eukaryota > Viridiplantae > Streptophyta > Magnoliopsida > Santalales > Viscaceae > Viscum > Viscum album. The sequence goes on from OY728132.1 coordinate 416,056,616, forward strand.
ACAAACAAGAAGTATCAACCAACTCTACTTAGGTATATTCCCATACATATACCTAAGTAATCAATCTTAGTTCGGCTCCTACTTTCTAGCCCAAGCAGAATCCAATCCACAATGGAAATAAGTCAATCACATCAATGATAATGATTGAAGGAAAGAGTCAGCACACACAGGTATACTATTCATGAAGAGGGGTGTATATGATTAGATGTAGCCTCCAAATCATCTCCTCTTCCGAACCCACATAGGATGCAAGAATATATGTCCTCGCTGCCAATCCCACGTAGGATCCAAGTACAGTATCCATCGCTTCCAAACCCACATAGAATCCAGGTAAAGTCGGCATCGCTACCGAACCCATGGAGGATCCAATTACAGTCGTCCTCACTGCCGAACCCACGTAGGATCCTAGTACAGTCGTCATCATCGTCGAACCCACGGAGGATCCCACCACGAACATCGTCACAGTCGTAGAAAGCTATAGGGTTCCAGCACACAGCGTGCTCGATTCCACAAGGTTCCACTCCTCAAGTAAAAGGGGTTTGATACATCAACTGTCAAAAATTCCAAATTTGATTTATCTCGAAGTTTCGTCTCGTTAAAAAAACTCAACATGACAGACGACGTGTCAATCGGACGCCTGGTCTGAGAGATATTGGCCTTTTCATTTGAGGGGCCCAGTTAGAAATTTGCTCGTTCCAAACCCAGTCATTTTCCAAAGTTGACCAAAACTCACATAGAGTATCACAAAAGTACCACCTCGTCGATAGGGTCTAAGTGCTGTAGACGGCATGTCGTTCGGACGCGAGGTCTTCAAGATATTATCGTTTAAGTGAAAACGAGCACGACCTGTTAAGCACAGTGGTCTGGCGGGTTGGGTAATCCTGGTTTGGATAGGTCCAACCTGGTACGGGTGTCATACCAGCCTAATGAAAATGAATGGCTCGGCCCGAGGGCCAGAGCACGGCCAGGGCATGGGCTGGCAGGGCACGACCCAAACAGGCACGAACCGACTGGGCGCGGCGGAGCGGTACAAGGGGGTGGGGGTGGCGCCCCCCAGGATCCCCGAACCGGTGGTTCCAAGCAGCGCTGCCCTCCCTAACCAGCTATCAATCATGCGCAAACGGCCCGTATGGGCAGGCCGTGTCCCATCCAGTGCGGCACCCTACTGGCATTCCGGCTTTCCACCACCCGACCGGCCGGTCCTTCCGCCGAGCGGCCCGTTAAGCGGGCCGTGGTTTCTTCTGAAAAGCCGAAACGACGACGCCGGCTTCCTCCAACGTGGCATGCCCTGGCCGTGGCTCCACGTTCCCTCACGAAACGACGGCGTTGTGCTTCCTCCTTCACGACCCTCTTAAATGCATCTTTTTTCGTGTGCGACAACGGCCCTTGCGCCGTTGGCCTCTTCCACATCTCGTCTCACGTCACCGATTCCAAAAAAATAATCAAGATCAAACGGAGAGTCGTTAGGCTGTGTTCGTTCAGCCATCACCCTCCATGTTAAGTGATACCAATAGGATGAGACAATCAATATTATACAATGAAGAATGAGGCACAATTTTAATCCATTAAAAATTGAATATAATCCCCTACCATGATAATTGACGTCGCATGTCGGGCGTCACGGAAGACGACATCGTGGGGAGAGGATTCGTAGACGATGTCATAGTGCGTACGAGGAGGATGCAACATCTCCTCACTTTTTGCGGAGAAGATAAAGAGAAGTGCGTCGTCATTATTCGTAGAACCAGTGTCCTTCGTCAAATAAGACGTTCTTCTTCATCGGAGGGTCGGTGTACTTTAAAAACTCAAGAGCTCTCCCAATTCTCCTTAACACAACGATTACCCCCAAAAATAAAATAAAAGGATAATCCTATTATTTTATTAAAATTCAATCCACTTCATTAATTAATTAAATAGGTTGAATTCATTAAATAAACGTGTTGTCAATTAATAATGAGGGGGAGAGGAGGTGAAGAGATCTCATAAATATTGGGAGAGTTTTCAACATTGAACAAGGGAGTTTAATGGGGGTTTATGAGAGTTATGGGATGTTCAAGGGTTTAGGTCACATGTGAGCCCCACCGCACAAATATCCTCTCATGGGAGGATATGTGGGTGTGTGTCCCACCTCTAACTCCCCATGGGAGGAAAATAACCACCATCCATAAAATAAAATTATGCTACACCAATTTTATTTATGTTAATATAATTCCACAAATATTAATTCTTAACCCGCTTAAAATGAAATTGCAGTAAAGGTCCACATAAGCAATTACCGACATTTTTGAGTTCATCGTTTCCCTCAGATTTCAATTCTGAACACTGGTTCAAAAGATAGAAAAAACTGCTTGTTCGATCACTAAACGTACCCGAGCTAAACTTCAGAAATTGATTTCGGGCTCACCAGTCCTCGGAATCAAGTGCCATCAGAAGCCATAGACTTGTAAAATTCCAAAGTATTTAAGAAAAAATATTCCTTAAAATTTCTGGGTCTTTACACTCATAACCCATTTTTCTGAGTTCTTATGTCACGCTGTTTTGCTGCCAAATTTCCTCTGTGATTTTCCATGCCTAATTCATTGTGTAGTGAATGCCATGCCCATTTCACTATCAATGGTATTCACCTTTATCTACATTTACTTATTATTTAAAGAGTTTCATATATAAATTTCAAACTTCTTTATCACTGAATAAAGGATGATATTTAATGAATCGATTTTTTAGGATCCATGTGGCACACTTATGCATGAAATGAAATGATTTTCAAGGGTGTGCCCTGATAGCACTCCAATGTAATGGGTAGTGTATAGTATCATGATATGACATGTGAAATGAGTACTTACTAATGCTAATTCAAGTGAAAAAATCTTTTACTCATGCTTTATGTGTAATAATGATTTACCCATGCTCCACGTGAAATGATCATTGGCTCATGCTAATTCCATTTTTAAATGTTGACGCCACATCTCCATGTGATTGATTTTCATGCTTTACCCTCCCTTTTTGTACATATTTCTATTTTTCTCAATTGTTATGCCTATTTTCTAAAATCTATTGTATTCCTCGTGCTATTCAATGTTTATTCTCTCAATAGGCTTTGTAGCTCACCCTTTTCTTATGCATGTCCACATATTTTCCCATGCATTGCTAAGTATGAGGGATTATAGTGATATTTTAAAGGAATATTTCAATAAATATGTTGTGTTTCATATTTTATGTGTTTATGTAATGCTCCTAATCACCAAAGACACTAGACCTATCGATCTTCCATGTTGTATCATGTGAAGAGATTATGTAATAAATCATGTTTAAGAGTTCAATAAAGAGTAGGGTTGTTATATAACCCCGTAATAATTCCCACTCATAGATTTTGGTTATGGAAAATGAATTGTTTCACTATGTGGAGATGGTAAGTTGTATGTAAAAACAAGAGCAAATTTCATGTCCTCTTCAATGGGAATAGGGTTTTATTTTGGTGTGTTCATAATCATAATGAAATTTTATAATATTGAGGATTCTGAAGATATAATTTTATGATATATTTTGTAGATTTAGAGGAGATATGGATGAGTATAAAATGAGAGTGGTCATTAAAGCGATTACCTGTTCTTTGAAAAGACTCAGTTAGATATCCCCTAAACGACTCTAGAGTTGGTGTTTTGAAATTTCAAAAACCTAATAAATATGGATAGGAATGTTGAGAATATAATTTTTAAGAGGTTGGTCAGTCTATAATATTAATGGTGATTGGAATATTTTAGGGAGGAGGTTACATTTTATAAATTAGGTGAAAGGTACTTTTCGAATTTCAAAATTTTTTTTTTTTAATAAATTCCAAATCAACCCAAATACTTATCGAAAGATATAGATTCAATGATAATAATAGATAAAGTCAAAATCTAGTCATCCAATATATTTTAGACAAATTTTTGTATTAATTTACACTATATTATTTTGAATATCCCTTAAACTACAAAACAAATTCCATTTAATATAATCCAAAATGGATTTTAACAGTGCTAAAAATGAAATGGTTATTTAAGAACTCATATAGGGGGTCCTTTTTCTGTTCTAAAAATAGTGTTGACAAAGGCCCCACTTTATCAGCACTTTTTTTAACACAGATAAATTCTCCCTTTTATCAGCACATTAAATAGAACTGATAAAGGGTGGCCTTTATGAACACTCAAAATATAGTTGATATAGGCCTAACTCACTATAAATTGCAATTAATATAACACCACAACCAGAAAAAACTTATTATATTAAATAATGCTATATAAATTTAATTAACATCATGAATACATAAATTTCTGCCGATGGTATATACCAAAAATCACTTCTATATACAGTTAAAAAAATTATATAATTATAATATTAATTATCAAAAAAACATTTAAGAATTAATGTTTCATATTTTGACGTCCATAATCCCCACTCAAAAATTTCTATCAAATGTATCAATTGTTGAACAAATCATCTCAATATTAGTAAATTTTCTTCCCATATAGGAAATCAAATATTACGTTCGTAATAATATAATGAAATAAATTAAACAATAATATAAAGTAATACATTAATAAAAGTCAAATTTTAATTAAAAAGGTCACATTTAGAGTCATATTGATCGCACCAAGTGTTTTATTGAGCTGGGGTGATTCCTACATGTCACAAATGAGTTATGGATCATTATCCAAAAATATCAAAATAATCTAATTGTGTTTTCTCAGTTTTGAGTATATCTCATGTTATTTTACAAAAATTGATGTCAAGATTAAATAATGAAATATTTGGAGTTATACAGATCACACCAGGCATCAGATATTGGATTTTCTGATTCCTACAAGTCACAAATTATTGATCGATTGTTGTTCTGATGTATCAAGACTACCTGAATATCTTTTCTCAATATTCAGCATCTGTGTTTTTTATACAAATTTCATTTCAAACTAAAACTATGGATTTTGAGTCACATCGATCGCATCATGCATCAGAGAAGGTGGTTGTGGTGGTGGTGGGGTTTGGCGGTGATGGTGGGGGTTCGACGGAGAGGGTTGGGATCCTGGTGGAGGAAGGGTTCATGGTAGTGGAGGTGGGGTTCACAGTAGCTGTGGAGGGGTTCGACATCTGAAGTAGTTGGATTCTATGAGATCATGAGATGTGTGAGAGAAGAATCTGACACTTATGTTCAATTATAAAATAGTGTAATTATTTTATCAGCGCTAAAGTATGGAGCGCTGATATAACATGCATTTATGGGCACTAAAAAAGCTCTCACTAAAAAATTGTTCATCTTCACTAAAATTATGATGTTGATCAATATATAATATTAATAATTTATTTAAATTATTATATATATTTATATTATTATAAATATAATATAAATGTAACACCCCACGATTTCATAGTACGTTATTTCTTCAAAGCAATTCAATAACTTTCACTACACACAACACCGAGTACAAGCACACCACGACTTACCAAACAAGCCATTCAAAAGCAGTTATGAATAATATTAAGTAAATTTTAAACCTTATATAATCCATATAATTTTAGAATCCAAATTATGAGTTTTTTAGACATAATAAAAGGTCAAATTCAATTTTATTTAAAGAAAGGAATTATTTTTCAGAAATGAAATTTTGCCATCTTTTGAGGGCGAACCTTTTTTAAATCGAATATTTGACACTATTATATTTTCAATTTGACTGAATAAACTTCTTCTATAGAATCGAAAGATAATAATTTATTTTTGATAAATTTTTGGTATTTTTCTGATAACATTAATATTTTGGTGAATAGTCAAAAATACTGATTTTTAATTAAAAACAGCTTTTTTAATCGAAATAATTAATAGTGTTAAATTATAAATATTAATGGTTTTTAAGTATAAATAGATTATATTTTCACCATTTAATCCAATTATGGACATTTTGTGTAATTTCACTTTAAAATTGGGCATAAACAAGTGTCAATCTTTTGATAGTTATTATTTTATAAAAATACAGCTTTTGGTTTTGACAACGACAATTAATTTTAAATTAATTAATGAAAATTCTATGTTAAAATATGGTAAAATAGACTTCATTTTTGAATTCATAATATCAAAATTATCTTACAGTGATTTTTTTGTATTTTTCTGAAAACATTCTATTTTTGATGAATAGTGAAAATCACTGACTTATTGTTTAAAACCGAATGTTTATTTAAATAATTATTTATTTTATTTAAATTAATTTATGTCAAAATAGATACATAATACTTATATAATTTAATTTTAATTCACTGGAGTCAGTTTATAATAATTTATATATATATAATGTTTATTGAACTTTTCACCGTCTTTTACCCACCCTATATGAGAATTTGCAAATTCACATAAAACTAAATTTTACCACTTCGGTGAGTTGAATATAGAAAATTAAAGAGACACTATTACTATCAAGGAGTAAAATGTGGTTCAAACAGATAAAAATAATTTTTGGTGAATAGTAACTTTTTACTTTTGTTTACTGCGGTAAAAGGTAAATAGGGTAATTCTAGGTAAAAAGAATATTGTAAAAATTTACAATTACCTTAACATTAATCCAAACAATATTGGATGAGTAATGTCAGACCATGGGTATCTTTGATTTCATTTTGGGACCCCATGGAGCCACTTATGAATGATAATGACACTTTAGATTAATTATTTTAATGTAAAGGCAAAATTGACAAAAACAAAAACCTTTTAGTAATTAACATTTATATGGTGTTATATAAGAATAAATTTTTTCAATAAATATTATATATAAATCTAATAATATTTCCTACATCATGGTATTTTTTTTTATAATTTTCAGAGATCAAATAAATTAAATTATTTAGGACAATATAATGATGTTGTATTTACCTCATTAATAAATGATTTAAATAAATTAGATTATAAATAATAAAATAATATCAAAACGTGTATAATTAATATTGGATGATTTTATTTAAACCACGAGGAATCTTATCATAGACTCTAATTATTTTTGGACTTTTAGAAACCGAATATCATTATATAATAAAATAATATTTTCACACTTCCCTAAAGAGCCCCTCCCCCACCCTTATAAAGGGAGACCAATTCTAACCAACTACTCACACCTCTCAAGCCTTTAGTCTCATCCAATCTCTTCCCAATTAATCTCCCTAAATCTCTATCTTCCTCCTAGAATCCTTATCTTAGAAAGAAGGAACTTCAAAGAGTCCTTTTGGTTCAAACCAATGGAAGTTACCCAAATTAAAGGTAACAATTTCTCTTAACTTCGTTTCTATTATTTTACTCCTCCAACCCCTAAAATATTTTTATTACATTCTTTTATAACAAAAATAGTATCCTCAATATAATAGGATGTTTTTATGAGAATTATTTGAATTACACTTACACACACCTCAATCTAATGGGTGAATAATATAATGTTTCAGTGGAAGGAAAACTAACGCCCCACGAAACGATGATTGTTCAATTACCTCATACCGCCTCTCATAGTGGCCATTATGATGGCACTGTATTTATATATGATATATATTATTATTTTTCTTCATTCTTCTGTATTTTTATTTTATATCATACCTTAATTTTTTCCATTATGGGTAAACGCGATAAGTTCATTTGAAGAAGTTTGGAGTACCGCCCCCTTAAAGTGATATTACTCATTAATACCAAATGTGGGACTTATAAAGGATTGACTTAATGATATTATATATGATATTATACTGGAATTATAATATAACTATGTATCATTATATTTTCAAGTCCATTAAAATAAGAAATAGAAATTAATGTAGCGTTAATGCGTACGTACGGATTACCGTCTCCATGAACATTGCATTTCATTCTTACCCCAAAATGATATGTGCTATTATAAATACATGTATATACTAGATATATATGATATATATGATATCTAAATCATTAATATCATTAAGGATATAATGATATTTTGACCATTTGAACAACTTGTAACTATAAGTTGTTCATGTTTGACTCAAGTGCCAAATATCGAAAAACCGAACGTATTAACTAAAAGGATTACATAATGTTTATAACATGGTAATAAGTGATATAAAAGTAATAATAAACTTGAAAAAGTTTATTAAGAAAGTATAAATTAACTTTAGTTTATTTTTCTGGATATTTAAGGACGAACGGGTCAAGTTGGACCTGAGATAAGGGGTTTTCATCTCCCTCCTTATTCCCGTGAGATTCATGCCATATTTCCCCTATTACCTTTTGTGTGGTGTATATACTACCCATAATTGTATTATTTGTGTAATAAACATTAATTTATGTGTATTTACATATTCAATGTATGATACTTCTTTCAATTGTGTGTATGTTTCGTAAGTTACGAAATTGGTAGGGGTTAATTTCACAATCTTCTTATTATTCGAGGTTGTTTTTAAGTAAGAATCTACTGGGAAATATTTTTTATCCATGTACATGTTTCTGAAAATATTTTACAAAGGGATTATTTTTATGGAAATATTTCTAAAACGTCATTATAAATGTTTTAATATTTTATTCTTCTATATCATTCTCATTAATGTCCATGTTTTCAAAATGGTTTTTAAGTATTTATTTATATGGACATGAATGTTTTTAAAATGTGAATTCATTCGAAAAGTTTCAAAGTAATATGGGTCACATTGAGTCTAAAGATGTCTTTAAATGTATTCCTTTCTAAATTGTGTGACTTTTAAATGTCTTCATGAAAAATGGATATTTCCCTCAGTGAGTTTTACAAAATCATTTTCATCTATGTCAACGTTCTTTGATGGATAATAAACTTGTTTGATGATGAATTATTGTGATACAAATCTTCCATATTGTGTTAAAGGTTTTGTGATATGTTTGGATTTTGATGTGTTATATTTATACCATTCATTATTTAGGGATAAATTATTGGCATTTCGTATACTAGATTTAATGCGAATGGTTATGTTATGTTTAAACCTTTTTATATGAGAAATGCATTGGACTTAGTAAGTGATGGGTGGAACCCTCTATAGATCCTCAATGCATCGGTAGGTCTCATGAGACAAAGGAGTTACTTGGAACAATGCCAAGAAAAAATCTTATTTGTTGTCTTAGCACAAGGCCTGGACTATTTGGCTATGAAAGTCTGGCATTATGCATTCCATCATTATGAAATTGGTTAGTGACATTACATGTGATTACTCGACTATTATAATATCCATGTGAATAATTAAATGGAATTACTTCATTTTATTTTTTCCATATTATGTTGAAGTTCATGTTTAAAATTCTTTTGTTTTAGTTATACGTTTCCTTAAATGTTTATTCTTATTTTTGAATTTTTCCACGGCATTGTTATTTTTACTGGGCATTTGAGCCCACCCCTTTCTATGTTTTATTTTTCCAAATACTCCAAGAAGTGTATTGTGATTGATATGAGGGGTTAAGCCAAAGGAATAATGGTGTTCATAAAGGATTATTTATGTTGTTTTGTATGTTATAAAGTGTAATGTAACATTCATATATGTAATCTATTTTCCTATACTGAAAAACCGAACGGTCCTTTGGGACTTGATTCCTTGTAATCATGCCAAAGTATTAAAATAATGCACAGACTCTGGGTAAATGGGGTCTGTGCATTACAGTAGGTATCAAGGGAAGTTAAGAAATAAACTTCGAAACTATATTAAGATAATCTCTGATTAGAGCACATATCCATAAGATAGACTTTGAGGATTAGTATAGAACAACTTTCTAGAATTTTGGTAATGTAGTGATTTTGTGAGTTTTCCATGAAATATATCCCTTTTTGGATACGAGCATGTAGTGGCGGATCTGGATCATATGTACCAAGTGGTAAAACCCAAAAACACTACTTTAAGCTACACTTGTACTGGAGCTGGTGCATGACAATGGGCCTTGCTGCACCCTTGGTTATGACACTCCCAGGGGATATGCTTAGGATAATTCACATTTTCATTACAAACCATTATAAAGGGATTATGAGTATATACCTTCTCATAGAAAACATTTCCATGATTTTGGATTATATCCATAAATTTGTCAATTTATATTAATTGTTTTAGAAGTTTGGATTTATGTAATGAGTTTCATAAACTAATCGAGTGTATGAATTTTATGGAAATGGATCCCAATAGAAAGAATTTGAACTCCAGAAATACGTATGATCTGAAGAGTAAGAAAGAGAATATATTTCATGGTATTAAGCCAGCATTTAGAAAGGAAATTGTCTCCCATGTATTATCAACATATAAAGAAATAGTATCATGTATTAATAAGATAAGTAAATAATTTTTTGAGTCTTATGGCTTTGAAGGGAAGCAAGAGAAGAAAATGATGGATGAGAGAAAGATGGATAAAGTGAACATAGAAAAAATTGAATTTTACCGTCTGTGATAATTGTGGGATGAAACATACTGAAACTTTCCTGAAGGGAATGGGTGTTTGTTATAAGTGTGGAGAAAAAGGACACCAAGTACGTGACTGCAAGGGTCATAAAAAGGTTTTAAATGTACAGTGCTTTGTCTGTAAAGAGTTGGGACACTATGTGAACCAATTTCAAAATAATCAGAGTATACCCCAATTGATGCTATTGGATAATAATTAAGTTATGATACTACCACATATGAGGAGGAATGATTAGAATTATTATGTTGTTATTAGAGAATTAGGTCATTTGAGTGTGGAATCAATAATGTACTGGTTATAATAATTATGGAGTATATAAGGATTGTACTGAAGTAATATTTTATTATAGACTTGAGATTGTGTAGAACCAAGAAAAGTGACTCAATATCAGGTTAAATTTTGGGAAAATATATGGTTGAAGGAAAGATAAACCATAATATGGTTATGATACCAAGGTAGTGAATTTGGAATAATACATGATTGATATGGATAAATTATATTGGATATTCTTGAATACCATGAAACTGATAAATTATTTGTATATTCCATCATTGTTGGAGTTTAAAACGTTTTTGTATAAAAGTAGTATATACATTATTCTATAAGGAATAAGGGATCATGAATGTAATCCATAATGTTTTATGGTAATTCAGGATGGTGCAATGTTTTAAAAGAATACACGATGAAGGTATTTACATGTTATTATGTGGAAACAAGGATATTCATTGTGTTTACCGTCCTTATAAATTTGGGAATATGAGTTTGGAAAGAAGTATTTTGGATAAGTCTAATGGTTGGTATGGATTATGTTTGAAATTGGATACTATTGTTAATGTTATTTTTAGATTTTTATAAAAATGGCTACACACAGACCGTGTGACAACTAGTTGCATCGGACAATGCTACCGGAATCAAACCCACAACTATAGTGCGATTGAGATTTATCACCTACCAGTGGACTACTTGAAGTCCATGGATTGTATAATGTAGTTTATTTTTTTAAGGTCTGATAGGTGAATTATAAGTAATTTTTTTTTTCAAACATATACGAATCAAATAAATTGAATACTTTTTTAGTTCTACAATCTTTTAGAGTGAAATATGAGTTTTTTTGGTAGAAATTAGTTAAAAGATAGTACTCTACATCTGAATTATTTTCTTCTTCTCTTATTATATGAATAAATTAATTCTTTAACAATCGATAAGGGATCTTAATACTAAATATGTGTTATCCAAATACCTTATGTTTTTTTTGAAATGATGATATTTTAAATCATCATAGAATGATGGATTTGAGGCCCTGAATTCTATAATTGTTTGTGACTGATGACCTCAAACACATCCTATAAATATTTAAATTTTTTCCTCCAATTATGTGTCTCTAATTTCCACAAATGTTCTCCAAATCTAAATCATAATTTGGTGGTGACTTTTTCATTCCCATTTTCCTCTTATTAAGACTAAATCTTATTAACCCAATTTCTGATGTGGGTTTTCCCACATAGGTATTTTCTATTTTCAACCCTTTTTTTCGATGAATAATTTCAAATTGTGAGGATGAAATTTATTGAAGGAGGTAATAATGTAACACCCCAAGATTTCATAGTACATTATTTATTCAAATTAATTCAATAAAATGCATTACACACAACACCGAGTTCAAGCACACCACGATTTACCAAAATAGCTGTTCAAAAGTGGTTATGAATAGTATTAAATGAATTTTAAACATTATATAATTCTTATAATATTAGAATCCAAATTATGAGTTTCTTAGACATAATTTATGATCAAATTCAATTTTTTTAGATAAAGAAAGTATTTTTCAGAAAAAGAAATTTTAACGCCTTTTGAGGGCGAACGTTTTTTAAATCCAATATTTGAAACTTTGATATATTCAATTTTTCTAAATAAAAATATTCTCTATAATTGGGAGATAAATAAAAATTTGATAAATTTTTTTTATTTTTCTTATAACTTTCAAATTTTGGTGAATAGTGAATAATACTAAATTTTAATTAACATCTTTTTTAATAAATATACTTTATATTGTTAAATTAAACATTTTAATGGATTGGAAGTATAAATAGATTATATTTTTACCATTTAATCCAATTCTGGTCATTGTAAGTAATTTCACTTTGAAATTGGACATAAACCGGTGTCAATCTTTTGATAGTTATTATTTAATAAAAATACAGATTTTTGGTTTTGACAAAAGGAATTATTTTTAAATTAATAAATTAATTTTATATGTTTTTAATTTGGAAAAATATACTAAATTTTTTAATATATAATATCATAATTAGCTTAATGTGAATTTTCTGTATTTTTCTGAAAAATTTCAATTTTTGATAAATAGTAAAAAACACTGAGTTATAGTTTAAAACCAAATTTTTTTAAATAATTATTTATTTTATTTAAATTAATTTATGTCAAAATAGATACATAATACTTATATAAGTTCATTTTAATTCATTGGAGTCAGTTTAAAATAATTTTAGATATATAAAAAGTTTATTGAACTTTTCACCGTCTTTTACCCACCTCCTATGAGAATTTGGAAATTCATATTAAACATAATTTTACCACTTCTGTGAGTTGAATTTTTGAAAATCTGAGAGACACGGTTAATATCAAGGTGTAAAATGTGGTTCAATAAGATAAAAATAATTTTGGATGAATAGTAACTTTTTACTTTTATTTACTGCGGTTAAAGGTAAATAGGGCAATTCAAGATAAAAAGAATATTTTAAAATTATAAAATTACCATAAAACATGTCCTAACTTTATTGGATGATTAATGGCCGACCATGCGAATCTTTGGGTCAATTTTGGGACATCGTGGAGCCACATATGAATGATAATGGCACATTAGATTAATTAATTTAATGTAAAGGAAAAACTGACATAAACAAAAACCTTTTTGTAATTAATATTTATATAGTGTTTTATAATTAATATTTCTGACTATAAATATTCATTGGAAAAATAAAATGATTTCCTACATCATGGTATTTTTTTATATAATTTTTAGACATCGAATAAATTAAATTATTTAGGACAATATAATGATGCAGTATTTACCTAATTAATAAATGATTTAAATAAATTAGATTATAAATATTAAAATAATATCCAAAACATGTACAATTCTAATTGGATGATTTTATTTCGACCATGATTCATCTTATCTTTCACTCTAATGATTTTTTGTCCTTCAGAAACTGAATATCATTATATAATAAAATATTATTTTCACGCATTCCTAAAGAGCCCCCCCTATAAATGGAGACCACTTATAACGAATTACTCACACCTCTCAAGCCTTTTCGATCATCCAAACTATTTCAAATTAAGCTCCATACATCCCTATCCTCATCCAAGAAGCCTTAACTTAGGAAGAAGGGACTTCAAGGAGTTCTTTTGGTTTAAGCCAAAGGAAGTTACCAAAATTAAAGGTAACAATGTTTCTTTACTTCTTTTATTTTATTTTAATCCTCCAACCCCTATAATATTTTTGTTCCTTTATTTTATAACAACACCAGCATCCTCCATATACTAGGATGTTTTTATGATATGTATTTAATTACATTTACACACACCTCCATCTAATGGTTGAAGAAGATAATGTTAATGTGGATGGAAAACTAACGAATCACGAAATGATGATTGTTCAATAACCTCATACCGCCTCTCATGGTGGCCATTATGATGGTACTGTATTTATATATGATATATTTTTTTTTATTGTTTTCATGCTTTTGTTTTTTTTATAGCATACCTTAATGGTTTCCATTATGGGTAAACGCGATAATTTCATTTGAGGAAGTGCGGACTACCGCCCCCTCAAAGTTATATGAATCATTAATACCATATGTGGGACATATAGAGGATGGATTTAATGATATTATATATGATTTATACTGGAATTATAATATACCTATGTATCATTATGTTTTAAGTCCATTAATATAAGAAATAGTAAAGAATGTAGCATTCATGCATACGTATTGCTTACTGTCTCCAAGAACGGTGCATTTCATTCATACCCAAAAATGACATGTACTAGTATATATACATGTATATACTGGATATATATGATATATATGATATCTAAATCATGAATATCATTCAGGATATATTGATCTTTTGACCATGTGAGCAACTTGTAACTATAAGGTGTTCATTATTGACTTAAGTGCCAAATATCGAAAAACGAATGTTATTAACATAAATGATTACATAATGTTTATAGCATGGTAATAAGTGATATAAAAGGAATAATAAACATGACAAAGGTTCTTATGCAAGTAGAAATTAACTTTAGTTTATTATTCCAGATATTAAAGAACGAACGGGTCATGTCGGACACAAGGTAAGGGGTTTTTATCTCACTCCTTATTCCCGTGAGATTCATGCCATATTGCCACAATTACCTTTTGTGTAGTGTATGTACATCCCATTATTGTATTATTTCTGTAATTCACCATAATTTATGTTTATTTACATATTCATTGTATTATACTTCCTTCAATGGTGTTTATGTTTCGAATGTTACCAAATTGGTAAGGGTTTATTTCACAATCTCCTTATTATCCGAGGTTGTTTTTATGTAAGGATCTAGTGGGAAATATTTATTTTACATATCCATTTATCATTAAAGGTTTTTTAATGGGATTATTTTTAAGGAACTTTTACTAAAACATAATATTAAATGTTTTAAATATTTATTATTCTAAATCATTCTCATTAATGTCAATGTTTTTAAAATGGTTATTAAGGATTTATTTATATGGACATGAATGTTTTTAAAATGTTAATTCCATTGAAAATTTTTAAAGTGGTATGGGAAAAATTGATTCAAAATATGTCTTTAAATGTATTCCTTTCTAAATTGTTTGACTTTTAAATGATTTCATGAAAAAGGGATATTTTTCTCAAAGATTATTACAAAATAATTTTCATCTATGTCAACATCCATTGATAGATTTTAAACATCTTTTATGATGATTTGTTATGATAAAATGCATCCATATTTTATTGAAGGTTTTGTGACATGTTTGAATTTGGATGTGTTTTTTTATACCATTCATGGTTTAGGGATAATGTACTGACATTTCGTATGCTAGTTTTAATATGAATAGTTATGTTATGTTTAATCCTTTTCATATGAGAAATTCATTGGACATAGTAAGTGATGGGTGGAGCCCGCTATAGCTCCTTGAGGCATCGGTAGGTCTCACGAGACAAACTAGTTTCTTGGCACAAGGAGTTGACAAAATATTATTTGTAGAATGGAACAAGTCCTTGACTATGTTGTTATGATAGTCTGGAATTATGTATTCCATTATTATGAAACTGGTTAGTGATATTGCATGTTATTATTCGACAAGTAGAATATCCATGTGAATAAGTAAATGGAATTACATCATTTTATTTTTTCCATATTATGTTGAAGTTCAAGTTTAAAAGGCTTTTGTTTTAGTTATACATTGCCTCAAATGTTTACTCTTATTTTTTATAGACTCCACTATATTGTTATACTTACTGAGCATTTCGGCTCACCCCTTTATGTTTTATTTTTCCCAGGATTTGAAAAGTGTATTGTGATTGATATACAGGGTTAACCCAAGAAAATAATGGCATTTATTAAAGATTATATATGTTTTTTGTATCTTATAAGTGTAATGTGAATTTCATGTGTGTATTATATTTTCCAAGACTACAAAACTTATCTGCCTTCGGGACTTGATTCTTTGTAATCATGCCAATGTATTAAAATAATACACCGACTCGTGGTAACTGGGGTCGGGGCGTTACTAAAATTATATTTACTTATTACAAATTATAACTATAAATAAAAAATAATTATTTAAATTTTTAAATTTAATAAATACATTTATATAATGATATATATTGTAAATAAATATATATTTATTTACAATTATAAAATTATAGTAAATATATATACTATATTTATAATAATATATAATAAATATATAAAATTATAATAATTGTATTTATTATAATTATACTTTTATAAATATATATAATCAATATATATATTATAAATTTATAAATAGAAAAATATTTCTATATTTATTTATAATTATAATTATTAATATTTGATTTTATTTTTAAATATTTTTAAATATTTATAAATATATTTTATTAATTATATATATTAATCAAATCATATATATAATAAATATATTTCCTTATAATTTTATAATTATTTAAATATATATATAAATATATATATTTATATATATATTTTTAAATAAAAAGTAATAAAAAATAAATTTTTATTAATAGTTATAATTAGATATAATTTATATATATATATAAATAATTACAAAATAATATGAAATATATTTATTATATATATAATTTTTTAATATATATATTTAATATATTTATTATAATTTTATAATTATTTAAATATTTCTTTAATAATTTATAAATATAAATATAAAAATTTGAATTTATATAATTAAATATTTGTATATATTTATAAATATATTTATTAAATTATATATATTTATAATATTATAAATATAATAAATGTATTTTTTATAATTTTGTAATTATTTAAATATATATATATATTTAAATAATTTTACATTTATTAGAAATATATTTTTAATATTTAAAATATTGTAATAAAATATAATTATAGGTACTTTTATTTATTTATTAATATATTTATTTAATTATATATATTTCTTACATTATAAGTATAATAAATATATTTTTTATAAATTTATAATTATTTAAAAAAATTTATTTAACAATATTTGAATATAATTATAAATATAATTATATATATATAATTACAACAGATGTGTCTATTTTAGTTTAATAATTATATATATATATATATAGTTATATAGTTGGGGGGCTTACCAGAGTGGTAAAGGCCCCTGGTAAACCTACATGAGACCACGGTTCAGATCTGGGGGGGAGAAAATTTCCCAGGTATGCAATAACGGAGGCATGATGCAAGGTGGTGGTGATGGAAGCATGATGTTGTACTGGGCCATTAGACTAGTTTTTGGGCCTTTGGGTCTTGTAATGTGATTAATTCCATTTGGGCCTTCGGGGCATGTATAGAATAAATAAGGCTTGATGGGTGTTCTATCCCTTGGGGGCTATGAGCTACCATTCTAGCCTATATGTGTGTGTATAATGTAATTTTACCACCAAACACCTAATATATATATATAGTTATAATAAAAATTATAAATAATTATATTTAAAATGTGTTTATATATAGTTCAAAATCAATAAATAGACATATAAAAAACATATTTATTATTAAAATATATTTCATACATTTTTATAAGTATTTATGAGGATATAGTAGATTCATGGGTATAAAATGAATGAATCTTATACCTAGAAAAGTACATATCATAAATAACACTCATCACATATATGAAAAAAATGAATAATAATAAAGGTGTAATGTATAAATGAACATTATTGATGAATACATAATATATTCACGTCAATTATAGCCATATATCAATATATTTATTGGCTAAATTAATTGGGATCCTATGTTTATTTATTTGTAAATACAATTTTAAATATATGTTGAAAATATTTATATATAATTATATATATATTTTTTTAAATATGATAACTATATATATTATTTAGTATAATTTATTATAATCTTATAATTATTTAACTATATATTAATTTAATTATAATCTTATAAATACTTTTTTTTAAAAGATTATTTATATATATGTATATATTTAAATTGTTAAAAATATATATTAGTTATAAAAATTCATTTTTTATTTAATGCATATTGAAAAACATTATTTATTAATATAAATATAATCATTATATATAAATTAATAAAATTGTTTTTTGAAAACTTTTATCAGCACTAATAATAGTAGTGATATATATACCATTTATCAGTGTTAAAATAAACACTGATAAAGGGTAGATTTATCATTGTTTTTAAATACCACTAATATTGTCGACCCTTTTATCAATGCATTTTTCTTAGTGCAGATAATGTTTAGTGCTTCCCTTGTGCCGATTTTTGGTAATGTTAATTAACATATTTTAATTTTAACTATGTTAACTACTATTTAAACATTAAATTGTTTTAAAATTTAATTGTGTGATGAAAATTAAATCATAAATGGACAATTTAAAATTTTTTAGTACATATTATAATTTTTTAGGATTTTTATATAATTTAAGAAATTATTATTTTGATTAAATATTATTATTTTCATTTTCAAGACTATTGATTATTGGGACTTTTAAAAATATCTAGCATACAATTTAACAATGACAAAAATATTTTATTATATCCCTAAGAGTTCAAATTTTGTTTGAAAGTTAATTTATCGCATTAATTATCTCAAATTAAATTTATTTTATCATTTTTATTAACATTTATTCTATATTTATATTTATAAAATAAATAATAAATTAGTGTTGTGTAATTATTTAATATAATTAATTATTCACTAAAATTTAAAAATAAAACACCGAGACAAAATATGAATCTTCTATATTTCATAAAAATTTTATATTATAATATATTTAATGTGAATCCATATGTTAAAAATGATATATTTATTCAAACAGGAATGTGACATCTTTAAATTTTAATTAAATAAAATATTATAAATATCCAAATTTCATCCATGTGGCACAAAACGTCAAAAATAAATTTATATCATCATTATGTACTTATTAAATTAAAAATTGACATTTTAATTCATTGATAATATTCATTTTTTCCATGTCCACACATAATAGATATTAAAGACAAATAAAATAGAATTTTGTGTTTTTCGTTGATTTTCATTTTATATAAGTAATTTTCATGGAAAAGTGTCCATTAAATGCCTTAATTTTGTTCCTTAAGTGCTAAGGATGTAATTTTATTCATCTAATAATATTTTTGCATTTTTTTGTGTTATTCCATAGTATTTACAATTTTATTTTCAAGCTAAATTACCTAAATTACCATTTATTGTGGTAACAAAATTTACCATGGTTTCACTAAATATTTTTTTAAAAAAAGGGACCTACATAAAAAATTTGGAGTTTCAAAATCCATATTTTTCATCTGTTTTTCATAAATCTAAATAGATATTTCAAAGAAATTAATTTAATATAATGTTTTTACAATACCATGAAAAACTATTTTTTTGGAAAAACTCCCTTTAAAAATATAAAATGTTTTTATAATAAGTTCATAGATAAAATCCATTTAAATAAAACTAATTGTTTTATTTTAAATAAAGCTTTTCAAATAAAAATTTAAGGCTAACCCAAAATATAATTTTACATTGTGAAGAATTTAAAATAAAATATAGTTTTCAATAAAAACCAGTATTTTCATTATCATCAAATTGTGAAACTTCTCAGAAAAAATAAAAACTGTCACCAAAAGTAAATTTTAATATCCCAATTCTAAAGAAGATGTTTATTTTTCCCAATAGAATATATAAAAGATTCCGAAACGATATTTTTAACATTTTCTCCATCTAAAGTAAACAAAACAACCTTTTAAAAAAAATTTTAATTTTAAAATTGGGTTTGCTCTTATATAATATATAGACAACAAATGGGATAAATGTTTAAAATTAGATTGAAAATATTATATATATTTCATTAATAAAATCCAATAGTATTTTTTGTTATAAAATAATCTATGACAGTTTTAAATAAAGTTTTAGGAAATAATTTTCTTATATTTTAAAAATATGTTTTAAAGTTATTAATAATTAATTTGCCAAAATATTATATAAACTGGAATAAAAAATAATTTCATAATTCAGTTAATGATTTTCAGACCTACCATTTTAATTAATTGGTTATAATTTTAATTTTTAAATATTTATTATGATAAAAATATGTTTCATAGATACTCAGTGTTGCGTATATCACAATATAAGTCTGTGTTGTATATATCACAATAATAACATGATGTAATGTGTTATGCATTATTTCAAATAAATCATGTTGTTTAAAATTCTATTTCATAAAAAATATTTTTTGTTACACTCATAACCTATAATAAAAATATAAGCACTACTCTATTCTTAATGGTGTACTGAAATCCATTCCATATTCTAGTGGAATTAAAGCATCGATAATTTTGGGCAATAAAAAATTGATCATAGATTCTCAGAAAGACAAAGAGATCTGAATTCTCTAAATAAATGATGTATAACAAATCAAGAAGGATTACTATGAGAATTTTAGAATTAAAAAAAACTAAGGTGTATGAAAAAAATTCATGGGTTGAATCTTCACACTTGTGGATATATTTTTGTTATTCAATTATCAATTAAAATTTTTCCCTTGAAATTTGAAACCCCAACGGATAGGTCCTTACCATTTCATTAATTTTTTCTATTATAGAGAAGTTGATATTTTGAAAGCTGAAGAACCATCATTCCAGGTTATTGGTAAATGGTTAAAATATCACATAGAATCCTTTCAAAAAGGGTCACTCATCACTCTCAAGTTCACCTAATCCTTTTGTCCATCTATCTGGATAACAACATCAGTATTTGTGCATTATGGGAGGCACACCATATTTTTTTATTTGTTTTATGTTTATTAATATGTTTTTTCTTTTAGTAGAATTATTGATTCGTAGGTCCTTCATTAACATCACTATACTAACATATCTATATTTATATGATGTATTTTTATTTAATATTCATTATGTTCTCCTACTCATTTCCATTTATTCATCCTATTTAAGCCCTATGGAATAATGTTTTATATAGTGCATGTTTTTTCATTCTAAAAAAATATAAATGTATCCCAATCTGAAATAACCATCCTATAAGTTACCTCATATCATGACACTCATTATTAGGATCTCTTGATTACTTAATTTCATCTCCATATTTTCATTTAATTTTTTTTCCAATTTTATTATTAATATCCCTCTATGGATATTTTCCAATACAGTGAGGAAACCGCCTCATTTAAAGAGTGAGGGAGTCTTTCTTGAAATTTACTATCAATATACTTGTATTACATCTTATTTCACATATTTTTGATCACTTTTCCACTAAAATAATTATTTAAACATGAAAAATCTTTACACCCACTTAAATACATGAAAATTTCTATTTTTTTATATCCATGGTTTACTCTTTTTTATATTTTTAATAAGATTGTTGACTTATTTATTTAATTCAAATTCAATGTTTTTTAAATTTCATTAACTGGCTAATTTATATATTTTATACCCTCAGTAAATTCTAGTTATTATTGTAAACTCCCATTCTTGATGGGATTCTAGATCCTCAGTTTTCTATTATATTCAGATCATATTTCTTGAGAGACACCTGGGGAATGTAATCTTATCAAAACATGTATTGAGATCTTATTGAGGATATGTCTGAACAAATAAATTTTTAATAAGATTGAAAAAAAAATTGAAATAATTTTTTGAATGACTGACATTACATTTTTTATCTCATAGTTTCCATGAATAACCTATTTATAATGGATCCATTTTAATGAAATTATCCATTTCAACCCTACTCTTGTTATTTTACATGATTATATTTTGAAAAAGTTTTAGGGAAATTTAACTACTAATGGACACGAGATGTTATTATAGAGGAGATGTATTAGGGAACTTTCACCATAATAATATGATGTGGTATATTATTACATTCAATATTTTATATGCCCACCCTTATTCATTCAATATATATATATATATAATGAAAAATGAAATGAAAATTAAATTGGGTTGTGTATTTGGAAGTTCCAAAATCTCCATTTCTAGAATGATTAATCCAATGATAATTGGTATAGGGATGGGTGTGAGATCTAAAACGAACATTTATTTGAAAAAATAAATAAAAGAAATAATGAAAATAAAGAAACATGGTATAATTTTTATACTTTTAATATTCACGGATCCAACATCAGTTTATGAAGCATAGACACCATTTGATCTTGGAGGAGTTACTTAATTTCACAATTATTATTTTTCATGTTTAATAAATTATAGACTTACCTTATGTTATGATTTATTTTTACTTTCCATCCACTTTTCCTCAGCCTAAGAGTAATTTGAATTTTTTTGTAAAAGTTCTCATGAATGGTTTTTCATTTGTATATATAAAGTGGATATGATATATCCAATGAAATCATATGGTTATGAGAATGTATTTAGGTTTTGAGCATAACATTAGTTAAATTCTTACCTTGACTGAAAAGTTAAAATTTATTTTGAGGTAAATTCAAAAATGGGTATTGAATTTATGAAATAGTTATGAAATTGTAATTAAAAGAATAAATAATCTAGATAAATTACTAGACTATGAGTCATAAATAAATTTCTATGTAGGTTTTATTCAGGATGACTAACTTTTCCGGTTTACACTTAGTTTTATTTTCCTTTTTGTAATGAATTTTGCCAATTTTAAATTTTTTTTTTCATAATCTTGGTTCAGTTGCTTTTTTCTTGAGGATAAGAATGTTTTTAAGGTTGTTTGGGTTTGATAAGATGAAATTAAATATTTATATTAGATATATGTATTTCAGTTTTACTCATGATTTATTCAATAATGTAGTGGGTTTTAGTTTGTATTTTAAGGAATTTGGAAATTTGGATTCAAGGAAAGAAATTTTGAAAATTGGTGAAAATTGCCTTTACAGACCTGGTATCATATACATGATGTGTAGCCCTCATTCACAGCATACTCGCAATGCTTTAGACTATCACATGAATCCCATTCACGATGTGAAGACAGTACACATCATGCTACATCACAACATAATGTGTAGATTTCAAAGATTAGAAACCCACCAAAAGTGAAACTTATATATAAAGTGCATTGATAGTATAATCTAAAAAGTTTTATGTTATGTTGGAAAAAAATATATGAACTAATTCTTCAATGGGAAATGTGGGTCTCAAATACACAGCATACTAAAATCATACAATATGGGCATATGTTATGTCCAATTTCACTTAATCCTATAAAAACGTTCATAAATTACACATAATGTACATACTGGGACTATTGATATTTTGAGTTCCCTACATGTACAAAACATTCATCACACATTTATTTTCTTTTATTTTATTCCATTGTTTACTTTTTTCAATCTAAACAAGATTTTATTCATTCCTTTGATTTAGTTTTTAAACACTTTTGTGTTTTTACTCATTATTATCCCATTATTCATAATTTTTTATGTCATTTATTTCAGCAACATCCTTTTAGACCCCACCCTTCATTCATCATTAACACTTGGGATGTTCTTAAGCATTTCTTCATTCGAAATGACTTTTTGATTGTTTCAAACTTTCATCAATTTTGGATTTCTTGTTATGAATTTTTTTCATGATAAGTCATATATTTATTATATTTACATTAATTCCTATTTTTAAACATTGATTATTAATTATTTTAATTCCATATTTCTTCTTTATCAATTGTTTCATGATTTTTCATAGCCTATTTAGTAATCCATTTCTTTCAATTAAAACCACCTTGTGAAACTAATTCACCTATGGATAGGGGTAATGAATAGTGTTTTCAATGCCTAAAAAATCTATATATTTAACTATGGTAACCATATGGATAGTAAATAGGTTAATAATAAGTATTTATCTCATTATTTTGCACAACCTTGATCGAGGGAAGTGAATTTGAATGAACCTAAACTAATTGGAGTTGATAATAACTATGAACATTTGCCTATAACTCTTTTTGCATCAAAGAAAATCATAATGAACCTAGTTTTTCAACTATAGCATGACAATGGGATAGTTTCACCATGGGTAGATCCAATTGGTATAACCAAAACATATTGGTGACCTTTTAACCACGTCATAAGCTAAGCTAGAGGATAATACCATGTAAAATCTAGGATTATTTCCTATCAAGATACCATAAATTACACCATTTCCCTTCGTTTATTATATGATTTAAATCCAAAAAAATCCATATTTAGTAAAAACAAAATCTGAAGAGTGAATAAGGGGAATCCTTTCTAAGTGTTCTGTTCAAATGGTTTTTGACTTGCTAGTAATCCATGTCAGTTTCACCTCGCACTTCCACATTACTACTCTGATGTAGTATGTGTTGTTTTAGAAAGTAAATTTATAATTTGACCACCAGTTTCACAAATTCAACAATGGGTTTTGTCACATTATTTGTATCCCTGAAATCTCTTGTTATCTGTAGACCCACTATTTATAGTTTTGTTATATGTTGTGATTCCAGGTTAGGTGATTTTTTTTGACACCAATGTAAATAAATGGAAAAACACATATAATCATCAAATGTATTCATTTCATCAGTATTTATGGATTTTTTGATAATTAACAAAAATAAGGACGTGGGATCATTTTCAATTCCTGATGATTAACCTAAAAAATGTTACAGTATGTGTTGTAATGTTTCAATGGATGTGGTTGTGTGTTGTGTATTGACTATGATAATGTGATTCACGAGAGAATAAAATTCTATGGTCAGTTTGGGGGAAATGGTTTTGATATGTTTGTGAAATAGGGCTATGGTTTTGGTTTTTATTATGTTGAGCAGTGGGGCTACGATGGTTGTTGTGGCATGATTATGCATCGGGGATGCTATGGTGGTTGGCTATACTAGTTTCCCTAGTAGTAACAGTACTCAATTCATGAAAATAATTTTAAATTGAAATTTTTAATGAATTAATTGACAATGGTCTATGTGGTTTAAATAAATAATGTTTTCTATACACTAATGATATGGAAATACGAAACAATTACATTTTTAGCTCAATTTTCTATTGTATCCAGATCATATTTCTTGAGTGATACCCGGGGAATGTAATCTTATCAAAACATGTATTGAGATATTATTTTCAATATGGATGGACAAAAATTTTTTAATAGGATTGAAAAAAAAATTGAGCAAATTTTTTTAATGACGCACATTACATTTTTTATCTCATAGTTTCCATAAATAACCTATTTATGATGGATCCATTTTAATCCAATTATCCATTTCAATCCTACTCTGGTTATTATGTATGATTATCCTTTGAAAAAGTGTCATGGAAATTTCACTACTAATGTACACGATATGTTATTATTGAGGAGACGTATTATGGAACTTTCACCAGACTAATATGATGTGGTCTATTATTACATTCCATATTTTATATGCCTACCCTTATCCACTAAATATATATCTGTATATAACAAAAAATGAAAAGAAAATTAAATTGGGTTGTGTATTTGGAAGTTCAAAAATCTGTTTTCCGGGAATGATGAATCTTAGGATATGTGGTATAGGGATGGGTGTGAGACCTGGCACGATCATTTATTTGAAAAAATAAATAAAAGAAATAAAAAAAATAAAGACACATGGTAAAATTTTTATACTTTTTATATTCATGGATCCAACATGAGTTGATGAAGCATAGACACCATTTGATATTTGAGGAGTTACTTAATTTCACTATTTATATTTATCATGTATTATACATTATATACTTCCGTTATTTTGTTATTTATTTTTACTTTCCATCCACTTTTCCTCAGCCTAAGAGTAATTTGATTTTTCTGTAGAAGTGCTCATGACTGGTTTTTATTTGTATTTATAATGTAGATATGATATATCCAATGAAATCATATGGTAATGAGAATTTATTTAGGTTATGGTCATAACATTAGTAACATTTTGGCCTTGAGTGACAAGTTAATATTTATTTTGTGGTAAATTGAAAAATGGTTATTGAATTTATGGAATAGTTATGAAATTGTAAATAAAAGAATAAATAATCTAGATAAAGTACTAGACTATGAGTCACACATAATTTTATATGTTGGTTTTATTCAGCAGGACTAACTTTTTCGGTTTACACTTAGTTTTATTTTCTTTTTTGTAATGAATTTTTCCAATTTTAAAATTATATTTTTTTCATAATCTTGGATGATTTTCTTTTTCCCTGAGGATATGAATTTCTTTAATGGTGGGTGGTTTTGATAATATGAAATTATATATTTATATTAGATATATTTATTTCAGTTTTACTCAGGATTTATTCAATAATGTATAGGGTTTTATTTTGATTTTTAAGGAATTTACAAATTTGGATTCAATGAAAGAAATCCTGAAAATTGGTGAAAATTGGCATTACAGACCTAGTATCATATAAATTATGTGTTTCCCTCATTCACAGCATACCCCCAATGCTATAGACCATCACATGAATCCCATTCATGATGTGAAGACAATACACATCATGTTACATCACAACATGATGTGTATATTTCAAAGATTAGAAACCCACCAAAAGTGAATCCTATACATAAAGTGAATTGATTGTATAATGTGAAAAGTTTTATGTTACGTCGGACAAAATATATGAACTCATTCAACAATGGAAAATGTGGGTCTCAAATACACGGCATGCTGAAATCATACAAGATGGGAATATGTCATGTCCAAATTAACTTAATCCAATAAAAACGTTCATAAATTACACATCATGTACATAAAAGGACTATTTATATTTTGAGTTCCCTACATGTACAAAACGTTCATCACACTTTTATTTTTCTCTTATTTTATTTTATTTTTTTATATTTTCAATCTAAACAAGACTTTATTCATTCCTTTCATTTATTTATTAAATAATTTTGTGTTTTTACTCATTATTATCCCATTATTCATACTTTTTGATGTCATTTATATTAGCAACATCCATTTAGACCCGACCCTTCATTCATCATTAACACGTGGGATGTTCTTCATCATTTCTTCAATCGCAATGACTTTTTTATTTTTTCAAACTTTTATCCATTCTGGATTTCTTGTTATTAATTTTTTTCATGATAGGTCATATATTTTTTATATTTACATTAATTACTATTTTTGAACATTTATTACTCCTTATTTTAATTCCTTATTTCTTCTTTTTCAATTGTTTCATGATTTTTCATAGCCTATTTAGTAATTCATTTATTTCAATCAATACCACCTTGTGAAACTAATTTACCTATGGATATGGGTAATGAATA
The DNA here is from genome assembly GCA_963277665.1 of Viscum album. Taxonomy (NCBI): domain Eukaryota; kingdom Viridiplantae; phylum Streptophyta; class Magnoliopsida; order Santalales; family Viscaceae; genus Viscum; species Viscum album. The sequence continues at coordinate 416,084,098 of OY728132.1, forward strand.
GTGTTTTCGATGTCTAATAAATCTATATATTTTACTGTGGTAACCAAATGGATAGTAATTAGGTTAATAATAAGTATTTACCTCATTATTTTGCAAAACCTTGATCGTGGGAAGTGCATTGGAATGAACCTAAACTAATTGGAGTTAATCATAACTATGATCATTAGCCTATAACTCTTTTAGCATCAATGAAAATCAAAATGAACCTAGGTTTTCAACTATAGCATGACTATTGGATAGTTTCAACATGGGTAGATCCAATTGGTATAACCAAAACATATTGGTGACCTTTTCACCACTTCATAAGATAAGCTATAGGAGAATACCATGTAAAATCTAAGATTATTTCCTATCAAGATACCATAAATTACCCCATATCCCTTCCTTTATTATATGAATTAAATCCAAAAAATCCATATTTAGTAAAAACCAAATCTGAAGAGTGAATAAGGGGAATCCTTTCCAAGTGTTCTATTCAAATGGTTTTCGACATGCTAGTAATCTATTTCAATTTGACCTCACTCTTCCACATTACTACTCCAATGTAGTAAGTGTAGTTTTTGATAATAAATTTATAATATGACCACTAGTTTCACAAATTCAACAATTGGTTTTGTCATATTAATTGTATCCCTGAAATCTCTTGTTATCTGTAGACCGACTTTTTATAGTTTTTATATATGTTGTGATGCCACGTTATGTGATTTTTAGTGACACCAAGTAAATAAATGGAAAAACACAAATAATCATCCAATGTATTCATTTCATCAGGATTTATGGATTTTTTGTTAATTAAAAAAAATAAGGATGTTGGATCATTTTCAATTCCCTATGATTAACCTAGAAAATGTTGCAGTATGTGTTGTAATGTTTCAATGGATGTGGTTGTGTGTTTTGGATTGACTATGATGATGTGATTCACGAGAGGATAAAATTCTATGGTCTGTTTGAGGGAAATGGTTTTGATATGTTTTTGAAATAGGGATATGGTTTTGGTTTTAATATGGTTGATAAGTGGGGCTACAATGGTGGTTGTGGTACGATTATGCATCGTGGATGCTATGATGGTTGGCTATACTAGTTTCCCTAGTAGTAACAGAACTTAATTCATGAAAATAATTTTAAATTGGCATGTTTAATGAAATAATTGACAATGGTCTATGTGGTTTAAATAATTAATGTTTTCTATAAAATAATGATATGGAAATACGAAACTAGGTGTGTGGTTGAGTGGGTGGGGTTTGTAACGTAAAATCTAGAAAAAGGATTAATGAAAAGTAAAGTCTAATATATGAATTATTCATGGTGTTTTTATTATGTGGAGTTGAGATTTTAGTTTTGGGAATTGAGGGGAGACTCCTATGAGATGTTTTATGCCATGGTTGTGAACCCTTTAGACAAGGGTTAAGGGTTTAGACACTATATATATACACATATTATATTATTTTTGATTTCTATATATGCCCCACCCATGTAAAAAATCATGTGTTGACACAAAATTTTTTGGGGGTGTTTTTTCCATGAATCATAGTGGCGGGATGGATAGTTGGCTACCTGCTCTTCCTTACTCCAACTTCATTTTGTTGTTGATAAGAATAGGCTATGATATTCATAATTCAAATGTGTCATTGTCTACAAGTGATGCGATGAGATGTTATGGACAATGTGTCTTCAGGTGGGATGTGAGGATTAGGATTATGGTTGGGGTCATACATGGTTGAGTGATCATGTGAGATTGATTTCTTTATTGATCAATATACCCTACTACACTAGTTATGAGATGTGATGTGAGGTGATAGACCAGGTGTATGATTGAGGGATGTGATGCAATGAGGTTTTATTCAGAAGAGGTGGGTTAAACAGGGCATAAGTTGTTAGGGTCTGAGTGGAAAATTAATGGTAAAGTAGTGTGGGGTATTAGGAATCAACATGATTCATAATATACTTTTATAATTCGATGTTTTATTCCATGAGAGGAGCTTGGTGGAGTGAGGATTTTGGATATTATACTTATAATGTTGTTGTTTGGTTCTCCTACATTCTCACGTGTGCATTAGTATTCTTTTTTCATATGTTCATGAGAGAATTTTGTATTCCCAATGAGTATATCTATATTATCACCCTACGTGTATAAAAATGTTTTTAGGATTCCATGAGGACTACATGGATCATTCTGAACATTACCATCTAAAACCTAGGGATGGATTATGTGTCACTGCACAGGTTTTTATTTTTGGGCATTTACTTTGGAGAATGTTTTCAATATGAGTTTTATTCACACATTCATTTTCCAATGGTTTTTGGATTATATATATATATAATGGATTTGATAATGGTGGATTCATATTATTTGTTAATCCAATTTATATTTTCCAGGGTAATAACCCCCATAAATAAGATTATTTTAATTTCAATTCTAGTCATCAACCTAGGGCCTACATGAGGTGGGACTCGTGGTTGGTTGTATCTCACCCATCATTTTGTTATCCGTAGAGGGATTCATTATAAAAGAGATCTATAAATAGTTAACAATGAGATATAGTATGTATTTTGGAGTTAGGAAAAATGAGGATTTCATTTGTTGGTATGGAAATAGTTCCATTTGACCATAGTGCATGACATAATTTTTGGAGGCAAGTAAGGGCGTCGGATTTCAGGGCCCCATATAACCTAGTGGATTAACTATTAGCTTATTAAACGACCAAGTGAGGAATACATTAATATAGGGTAGAGACCGTAGATAGGTATATGCCTCATGATGACTTATGTCTCTTCTTGAGGTGGGTTTTTTTGGGATGGTAAAAAATGAATAAGAAAATTAAAATGAATCAGAATAAAATTCCATACTACCTATCTTAGGAAATCATTGTTTCCTTCTAATAATACATCAAACTCATTGTATAAATGTTGATCTGATAGTGGAGGTACATTAGGAATGCCTAGTTGATCACTGGTGTGTTGATTTGATTGGGGATGTTGATCAGTGGGAGATGATTTTGTGAGATTTTTTGTGGTTGCCTTTGATCAAGTATGACTGAATCGTTTTTTATATGGAGGTAGAGAGCTAGTGAGCAGATTATGTGTGAAAAATATAAATACACCCAATATAAGTGGATATTAAGTGTAAAACAATCAATTTCCATTCAAACATATTAAAAGGATGACATATTCAATAACTACATGTTTAACCCAATGAAATTGGAATTGGGTTAAAAAGTTCCCTTGGTAAAATTCGACAGTCTAACGGCATCACTATAAAATTCATAAAATGAGGTGATGAGAGAGAAAATGTTATCTCATCACTTGGACATAAAATTTACATCAATAAGGATATAAAATAACATATCCCAACATAAACCAATGTAAATTAAAATACATAACAAAAATGTCTTTTTAAAAGAGGAGTGTGAAAGGTTCCCTTACCGATTTGGGCAACTTTCAAAACGTACACCCCATGAAAGAAAGGACATAAAATGAAGATATAAATAACCATAAACGAGAGTAAATTATAAAAATAGTAAAATAATGTATTGTACATACACCACACAAAATGAAATGGAGGCCAATGTAGCATAAATCTCACGGGAATAAAAGTGAGATGAAAAATCCCTTATGAAAAATCAGCAGCTTAACGACGCCAATTAAAAATTCTTAAAACGATTTAATGAGAGTAAGAGGGGGTCTCTCATCATATGAAAATAAAAATTATAGTATGATTAATATAAGATAACATACTCCAACATAAGAACATGGATCATAAAACAAATGTCATAAAAGAGATTACTTGAAAAGAAAGAGAGATGTCGGATCCTTTACCTCAAGTCTGACTTGTCTTGTTCATTTATTTATATTCCTGAATAATAAACATTGGTAAATTTATAATTTCTTAATTAACTCCTTTAATGTTTATTATTAAATTCATATCACATATTATAATGTTATAATAATTAGTTAATTATGTGAGTTCATATCAGATTGTTTTGTCGATGTTTGGTACATGAGTCAAAAATGAACTTGTATGAATGGAATTGTCCAAGTAGTCATAAGTACATCATCTACAGAATAGATTTAATGACTTAAATATCATATATTTCCGGTAAATATTCATTTTATACTATTCCATAACATTTGGAGATATAATGAAATGAAATGCACCGTTCATGGAGATGGTAGGCCGTACGTACACATTAATGCTACTTTCATTTCTTTGTCATATTAATGGAATTAAAAATAATTGAGAGATATATATATTACAATGCCTGTATAAAATATATTTTATATAGGTCACATTAGTTCATTAATTTCATTTTTTATACATTCCATGTATTTCATGAACGATTCACATCACTTGAGGGGGCAGTAGTCCACACTTCCTCGTATGAAATTATCGCATTTGCATAACATGGAAAGCATAAATGAATGTTTTAAATATAAAATACAGAAGAATATAGGAAACATAAATACCATATATATCATATATAAAATACAGTGACATTATAATGGACACCATGAAAGGTGTAAAGAGAAGATTGAACAATCGTCGTTTCGTGAGGCAGTAATTCGCCATCCACAGAAACAATATGTTCTTTAACCATTATACGAAGGTGTGTGTAAGTGTAGGTAGAATAATTAACATAAAAACATCCTAGTATATTGAATATACTTTTGTTGTTACAATATAATGTAATAAAAATAGTTTAGGGGTTTGGAGAAGCAAAATAAAAAAAGAACACAAGTGAATACATTACCTTTAAATCGGGTAACTCCTCTTGGTTTGAACCAAAAGGATTCCTTGAAGAGAATTCTTCCAAAGATTAGTCTTTAATGATTTATAGAGGGATGTGGAGAGATAAAATGGGAAGGTTCTATCCATGAAAAAGGCTTTAGAGGTGTGGGTAAGTTGATAGAGGTGGGGGCCTTTTATAAGAGGAGAGGAGGGCACTCATGGAAAGTCAAGAAAAGTTACATTATTATTAAATTATTTTCTGATTTTAAAGGTCCCACATTGATATATTTCGAGGATTAGGTGATAATGGTTCTAAATATACTCACACAATAGGCTTTTTTCTATGTGTAAGTCTTATATTTTACATTATATTTTCATTTTATTTAAATCCTTCATTAATGAGGTAATTGCTGCATCATCACGGTGTCACAAATAATTTAATTTATTTAATGTCTAAAAATTATAAAAAAATACTATGATGTAGGAAATCTTTTTATATTTTAAATTAATATTTATATTCTAAGTTAACGTTTATGTAGACAAAATTAAAATTATTTTACTTAGGTGTTATATACTTTGGTTACATTTTCCTTTATTTAAAAAAAATATGATAAAAGTTCACTATCACAGTAAAGTGATTCCATGGGGTCCCAAGGATGGCAGAAGTTATCCCATTGTCGGCCATGACACCACCAATAGAATTAAGACATATTTTGGGGTCATTTTATATTTTTATGATATTGTTTTCTTACCCTTAATTACCCGATTACTAATTAAACACGATAATTAAAGATAATTATCGTCGTTACTATTCATAATGTCCAAAAACAAAAGAGTATTAATTAAATAATTTGGACCTTCTGATTCAAAATATGGAATCCATTTTATCAAATTCAAAATACATAAATTGTAGTAATTAATTTAAAAGTAAATCCCGTTGTCAAAACAAAAGACGGGTTTTTAGGAAGTAAAATATATCAAAAGATTGACTTGTTTTTACATCCAACTGAAAAGTGAAATTACTTCCAATGAAAAAAAAGTGTATTAAGTGATAAAAAGATAATTAAATTATACTTTAAAAACAATAAAAATTACAATCTAAATATATAAATAAATAGGATGAAAAGGCAGTTTTGAATTTAAAACTTAATTTTTCACTATTCATTAAAAAAACATTATCAGAAAAATACCAAAAATTAACCCTAAGATATATTTGATATTTCAAATTAAGAAATTATGCCCATTTTACCAAATTCAAAACATATAAGTTTCATTAATAAATTATATAGTTAATTCTCGCTGCCAAAATAAATAATGGGTTTTTTTGAAGCAATATTTATGAGAAGTTTGACACTTGTTTATATCCATTTTCAAAGTGAAATTAATTCTAATTACCAAGATGGAATTAAATTGTTAAAAAATATTATAGTTAAACTTTAAAACCAATTAAAAATATAATCTAACAATATATTTAAATTAGGTGAAAAATCAGTTTTGATGTAAAATTCAATATTTTTCACTATTCATTAAAAAATGAACATTGTCGGAAACATACCAAAAATTTAACCAAAGAAAATTTCAATATCCCAATAATAAATAATAAGTTTCTTTTAAAAAATAGAGATTATAAAATTTTCATAATTTAGATTAAAAGAGGATCACCATCAAAAGTCAGTAAAAAAATCTTTTAAAAAAATTAAGGTATTTATTCTTAAAATTGGATTCATTTGGATTTTAAGCCTCTAAAATTTCTTAGATAAATATAAAAATATTTATCAAACATATATAATCATTTTTTAGTTATTTCTGTTCATTCCCTCCATTACAACAGCTGGGCGTTAACTATTATAATATTGTTATATTATTAGTGTGAAACGTAAGATTTCAAAGAAACTCGTTGTTGCGTATTGGGTACGCCATTGAGCATAGCATTCTCTTTAAAGTAATTTTAGCATTTTATTCACAAATATTGATAAAAATTAGAGTGTAATATTATTTATTTACCTGGGATGTTACATCCTTCCCCCTATTTGGGAATTTCATCCTTACAATTTCACAATTGGGCTTGGAAACTTCATTGAAAGTCACACATCAGAACAAGTGTCAGTAAAAATATCACATTAAAAGAAAGGGAGGGAAGTACAAAGGTCACCCGAGTTAACCCATACTAGGATTAAATGTAATAAAATATGGATATGGACGAAAAAACAAAGGGTCATGTTCTGAGGGAGAGTGATGGAAAACATGTTTAGGCAAAAGTTAACCACCAGAAAATCACAAACTGGTGATGGGTTAAAAGGTATTTGATACCCCAACAGAAAATGTTAACAGACAACATTTTGGTTTTAAGTTACTTTTAATTCAGGATTTTTTTTCAGATTAACTAAATCATAAGGAAACATACTTACTTTTCATGTTTTCTTTCAAATTTTACTAGATTTCTTACAAAAACTCATACTTTCTCCAAATGATGAGTATTTAGGAAGACTTGTTCAGATTAGGAGTACTATAATAAACTTCTCAAGAATCACCTAATCCAAAAAAGAGAACTATATACTTCCCATGTCTTTAGACCATAACCAAAACAAAAAAAAAGGATAGTACAAGATCAGATAATACCCAAAAGGATAATTCTTTTAAAAAAAAAATCTATTCTTAATCTCCAAAATTTGTCAAACAATACGCAAAGATCAACAAAGACCATTCAATAAACAAATATTCAATAAAATTATTCAAAGTAAACCAAAATAAAATAGAAAACAACATATTTGAATGATTTAATCATATAGTCTTCCAAGATAAACATTAAAATTTATCTTCAAATAACATCTGTCACTCTTAAAGTCAAATACTAAAAAGTAATTACCCTAATCACATATCCTCCATGATATGTTAATAATTTCCATAGATAACCCAAAATCAACTTATTGTAGATTCATAAGATCATATAACTAAAAAGAATTAGTAAAACTAACAAAGGACTTCATGTAGTCTAGTGGTAGGCGATAAATAACAGTCTCACTTTGGTTTTGGGTCTGATTCCCATAACATCGTCCGACGCGACAGGATGTCACACAGTCTACGTGTTTTCTATATTCCAAAACTACATGATTCTTATAACATTCCCCAAAATTCAATAAAATCTTCAAAAATAAACAGAACATAATTTAACCTCAAGTTTGTCTCATGCCTTCCATTTTCCATCATTACATATAATAACCCATAATTACTTCAAAAGTAAGGACCATATAAAACCTATTTGTTACCGTTATAATTATTACCTGAACATCCACATCAATTTGGTCATATCGTACATGATGCATTAGAGAACTCACCATGGTTCAAGTGGTTGATCATGTCTCCTGATAGTTGGTTTAGAATAACCACAATATTTCTCATTAAATCCCCCATTTCATCCAGTCTCTTAATCAGAGAACCACCACAGCATCCTTAAAATCCATTGCCACTTTGGCACCTTCTAGATCCATCCATTTACTAAAACCAAAAATGTCATTGTGAGTATTTCAACAAAATCATCATGTACTAATGAGGATGATAAACACTAAGATATACTTACTCATTAATTTTATCTAAAAACTATGACTCTTTTTAGAATCCTATCCATTATGGTAATGTCACTTATGCTTAGATAATAACCTAACCTCTAAAGTTATCTAATCCGACCTTTGATACCAATTATAAGGACCCGTCCTTAAATATTACTTATTATTGAATTAAATTAATAATTCACATTGAGGATCTTTTCAAGTTTAGTGTTTTAGAGAATTAGGACATAAATATTACATATCAAAGATTACAAAGTAGTCACATCTACTCAGCTTCCATTTTTTCACAAAATAAAAACTCTTGAACAAAAGAGTCATTTCTAGTTCCTTGTTTTAGACAGCCTAACATTTACTTGATCCCATCCTTGACCCTATTCAACTTTATGTCCTGTGAAAAACATTTCAAAAAAACATGGGATGGGCATAAAAAGCTCAGTAAGGGTTATAACAATACGGAAAGAAAACACTAGTCCATGTATACATAAGAATCAATAAAATCATACATTACTCACAAAACATAATCAATTTAACATAGCTCATGGAATCATAAGATTTAAAAATAACTCATAGAAATCATAATGCGTAAAGGTAACTTGAGGAATTCATAAAATTCATACGTAGGGAGTAACCCTCATGGATACGTTTGGTATACCCATCACAGAATATTCCCGAAATCACTTCGGAGAAACCTTAGTGTTTTACCCCTTCGTGTTACCCAATGCATTGGAGAGCTATATCGGGCTCACCCGCCATTAGTTTATCACAGAACAACCGATTTTCATAAACAATTCCCAAGAAACAAAACATAATCATATCACATAACATAAGAATAATGAAAAGATAACATTACCACATTGCAATAATAATATAACATTTTACGATATTGAAATAATGAATCCATTCCAAAAAAACATTTTCAAAACCATTTAAAACATTTCATAAAGATATTTTTGAATCAAAGTTTCCCATAACACCTTGAAGTTTTTAACATTTTAAACCATTAATAACCATATAAATAAATCGTTAAAACTATTTTGAAAACATGGAAATTAATAAAAACAAATCATTAAAACATTTAAAGCAATATTTTAGTTAAAGGGGTTTTACCAAAATTAGAGACACTTGAATAAAATAATTGAGGAATAACATTTAATCAAAACATTATAATATCATGAGAACAAAGGTATTCATGATATATTATTCCAAAGGATAGTATATACACCATATAAGAGTGAATTGGTGCATAACAACAATGAAGTCTCAATAGAATTGTAAAATGAGATGGAATCCCTTATAAAGAATGTATCCTTAAATTAAGGATAAATCAATCTCATAATTATGTGCGGAAAATATAAATACACCCAATATAAGTGTATATTTAGTGTAAAAAAATCAAGGTTCATTCACACATATTCAAATTATGACATATTCAATAACTACATGTTGAACCAAAAGAAATCAAAATTTGGTTAAACAGTTCCATTGGTAAAATTCGACAGCCTAACGACGTCACATTAAAATTAATAAAATTAGTTGATGAGAGAGAACATGGTATCTCATCACTTGGAAATAAAATTTGCATCATTACAGATATATAAAAACATATCCCAACATAAAAGTATGTAAATTAAAATACATAACAAAATATGTCTTTTTAAAAGAGGAGTGTGAAAGGTTCCCTTACCGATTTGGGGAACTTTCAAAACGTACACCCCATGAAAGAAGGGTCATACAATGATGATGTAAATAACCTTAAACGAGATTTTATTCTTCAAATAGTAAAATATTTTTCAGTACATACACCACACAAAAGTAAATAGTGGCCAATGTAGCATAAATCTCACGGGAATAAAAGTGAAATGAAAAATTCCTTACGAAAACTCGGCCGCCTAACGACGCCAATTAAAAATTATTAAAACGAATTGATGAGAGTAAGAGGGTTTGTCTCATCATATGAAAATAAAATTAAAGTATGGTGAATATAAAAGAACATCATCCAACATAAGAACATTTAGCATAAAAGAAATGACATAAAAGAGATTACCTGAAAAGAAAGAGAGAGGTCGGATCCCTTACCTCAAGTCCGACTTGTCTTGTTCGTTTCTTTATATTCCTGAATAACAATATTTGGTAAATTTACAATTTCTTAAATACCTCCTATAAATTTTATTATTCAATTCATATCACATATTATAATGTTATAATAATTAGTTAAATATGTGAGTTCATATCAGATGTTTTTGTCGATGTTTGGTACATGAGTCAAAAATGAACTTGTTTGAAAAGAATTGTCCAAGTAGTTATAAGTAAATCATCTCCAAAATATTATTAATGATTTAAATATCATATATTTCCAGTAAATATTCATTTTATACTATTCCATAACATTTTGATTTAAAAAGAAATGAAATGCACCGTTCATGGAGACGGTAGGCCGTACGTACGCATAAATGCTACTTTCATTTCTTTGTCATATAAATGGAATTAAAAATAATTGAGAGATATATTTATTATAATTACAGTAGAATATATATGTTATTTAGGTCACATAAGTTCATTAATTTCATTATTTATTCATTCTATGTATTGAATGAACGAGTCACATCACTTGTGGGGGTGGTAGTCCACACTGCCTCATATGAAATTATCGCATTTTCACAACATGCAAAGCATAAAGGTATGTTTTCAATATAAAATACATAAGAATATAGGAAACATAAATACCATATATATCATATATAAAATATAGTGACATCATAACGGCCACCATGAAAGGTGTTAAGAGAATATTGAATAATCATCGTTTTGTGAGGCTGTAATTCGCCATCCACATAAACTATATGTTATTTAAGCATTGAACGAAGGTGTGTTTTAGTGTAGCTCGAATCCTTCACATAAAATCATTATATAATATTTAATATACTTGTGTTGTTACAAAATAAAGGAATAAATAGAGTTTAGTGGTTTGGAGAAGAAAAATAAAACAGAAGAACACAAGTGAAGACATTACCTTAAAATCGGGTAACTCCTCCTAGTTTGAACCAAAAGGGTTTCATGAAGATCATTCATCCAATGGTGAGGCTTCAATGATTAAGAGAGGGATGTGGGGAGATGATATGGTCAGGGTTTGGCCGAGTCAAAGGCTCGAGAGGTGTGGGTAAGGTGGTAGAGGTGGGGGACTTTTATAAGAGGAGAGGAGGGGCACTCATGGAAAGTCAAGAAAAGTAACTTTATTATAAAATGATTTTCGGATTTTAAAGGTCCCAAATTGATATATTTATTGGATAAAGTTATTAGGGCTCTAAATATACTCATACAATATACTTTTTCTAAGTTTAGGTCTTAGATATTACATTATATTTTCATTTTATTTAAATAGTTCATTAATGAGGTAATTGCTGCATCATCATGGGTCATAAATAATTTAATTCATTTAATGTCTAGAAATTATAAAAATATACTATGATGTAGGAAATATTATTATCCTTCCAAATAATATTTATAGTCTATGATATAGTTTATTTATACCAAATTAAAATTATTTTACTTAGGTGTTACATACTTTGGTTACATTTTCCTTTCTTTAAAAAATATGACAAAAGGTCAATATCACCCTAAAGTGATCCCATGGTGTCCCAAGGATTGGTCAAGGCATCCCATGGTCGGCAATGACACCACCAATAGCATTAGGACACATTTTGGAGTCATTTTATATTTTTATGATATTATTTTCTTACCCATAATTACCCGATTACTAATTAAACACGATAATTAAAGATAATTACCATCGTTACTATTCATAATGTCCAAAAACAAAAGAGTCATAATTACATAATTTGGTCATTCTGATTCAAAATATGGAATAAAATTTATCAAATTCAAAAAACATAAATTGTAGTAATTAATTTAAAAGTAAATCCCATTGTCAAAACAAAAGACGGGTTTTTAAGAAGTAAAATTAATCAAAAGATTGACTTGTTTTTACTTCTAATTGAAATGTGAAATTACTTCCAATGAACAAAATTGTATTAAATTATTAAAACATAATTCGATTATACTTAAAAAACAATTAAAATGACAATCTATATATATAAATAAATTGGATGAAAATGCAGTTTTGAATTAAAAACTGTATTTTTCACTATTCATTAAAAAAACATTATCAGAAAAATACCAAAAATTAAACATAAGATATATTTGATATTTCAAATTCATAAATGATGAGAATTTTAACAAATTCAAAACAGAGAAGTTTCATTAATGAATCATATAGTTAATTCTCGCTGTCAAAATAAATAGCAGGTTTTTTTGGAAGCGATATTTATTAAAAGTTTGGCACTTGTTTATGTCCATTATCAAAGTGAAATTAATTATAATTACCACCATTGAATTAAATTATAAAAAAATATTATAATTAAACTTTAAAACCAATTAATAATATAATCTAACCATATATTTAAATTAGATGAAAAAGCAGTTTTGATCTGAAATTCAATATTTTTCACTATTCATTAAAAATGAACATTGTCAAAAACATACCAAAAATTTAACCAAAGTAAATTTCAATATCCCAATCATAAAGAATAAGTTTATTTTGAAAATTAGATCTTATAAAATTTTCAAAATTTAGATTAAAAAAAGGATCGCCATCAAAAGGTGGTAAACAATCTTTTAAAAAAATTACAGTATTTATTCTTAATATTGGATTCATTTGGATTTTATTCCTGTAACATTTATTAGATAAATATAAAAATATTTAACAAACATGTATAATCATTTTTTAGTTATTTTTGTTCATTCCTTCCATTACAATGGCTAGGCATTAACTTTTATAATATTGTTATATTATTAGTGTGCAACGTAAGATTTCAAAGAAACTCGTTGTTGCGTATTGGGTACGCCATCGAGCATAGCATTCCCTTTTAAGTAATTTTAGCATTTTATTCACAAATATTGATAAACATTAGAATGTAATATTATTTATTTACCTGGGATGTTACATCCTTCCCCCCATTTGGGAATTGCGTCCTTACAATTTTAAAATTGGGCTTGGAAACATCATTGAAAGTCCCACATCGGAACAAGTGTCAGTAAAACTATCACTTTAAAAGAAAGTGAGGGAAGTAAAAAGGTCACCCGAGTTAACCCATACTAGGATTCAAAGTAGGAAAATATGGATATGGAAGGAAAAAAGGGTCATTTTCTGAGGGAGAGTGATAGAAAAGAAGTATAGGCGAAAGTTAACCACCAGAAAAACACAAACTGGTGATGGGATAAACGGTATTCGATTCCCCAATAGGAAAACTTCACATGAAATTTTTTTGTTTTAAGTTACTTTTCATTGAGGATTTTTTTAGATTAACTAAATCATAAGGAAACATAATTACTTTTCAGGTTGACTTTCAACTTTTACTTGATTTCTTACACAAACTCATACTTTCTCAAAATGATGAGTATTTTGGAAGACATGTTCACAATAAAAGTACTATAAAAAACTTCTTGAGAATCACCTAATCCAATAAAGAGAACTATATACTTCCCATGTCTTTAGACCATAACCAAAACCAAAACAAAAAAGTTTAGTACAAGAGCAGATAAAACCCAAAAAGGATAATCCTTTAAAAAAAACAAATGTATTCTTAATCTCCAAAATTTTTCAAACATTACGCAAAGTTCAAAAAAGACCATTCAATAAACAAATTGTCCATAAAATCCTTCAAAGTAAACCAAAATTAGATTGAAAACCAAATATTTGAATGATTTAATCATATAGTCTTTCGAGATAAACCTTAATATTTATCTTCAAATAACATCACTTACTCTTAAAGACTCATACTAAAAAGTAATTAACTTAATCACATATCCTCCATGATAGGTTAATAATTTCCATAGATAACCCAAAATCAACATATTGTAGATTCATAAGATCATATAACTAAAAAGAATTAGTAAAACTAACCAGGGACTTCATGTAGTCTAGTGGTAGGTGATAAATACCAGTCGCACTTTTGTTGTGGGTCTGATTCGCATAGCTTCATCTGATGTGACAGGATGTCACACGGTCTACGTGTTGTCTTTTATCCAAAAATACATGATAATTATAACATTCCCCAAAAATCAATTAAATCTTCAAAAATAAACATAACATAATTTAACCTCAAGTTTGTCTCATGCCATCCATTTTCCATCATAACATATAATAACCCATAATTACATCCAATGTAAGGACCATATAAAACCAAATGGTTACCTTTATAATTATTACCTGAACTTCCACAGAGATTTGGTCATCTCGTACATGATGCATTAGAGAACTCACCATGGTTCAAGTGGTTGATCATGACTCCAGATAGTTGGTTTAGAATGAAAACGAGATTTCTTATTAAATCCCCCATTTCTTCTAGTCTCTTAATCAGAGAACCACCACAGTATCCTTCAAATCCATTGTCACTTTAGCGCCTGCTAGATCCATCCATTTACTGATACCCAAAATGTCATTGTGAGTATATCAACAAAATCATCATGTACTAATGAGGAAGATAAACACTAAGATATACTTATTCATTTTATCTAAAAACTATGACTCTTTCTGAAATCCTAACCAGTATGGTAATGTCACTTATGCTAAAAGAATAACCTAACCTCTAAAGTTATCTAAACCGACCTTTGATACCAACTATAAGGACCCGTCCTTAAACATTACTTATTATTGAATTAAATTAATCATTCACATTGAGGATCTTTTTAGGTTTAGAGTTTTATAGAATTAGGACATAACTATTACATCTCAAAGATTACAAAGTAGTAACATCTACATAGCTTCCATTTTTTCACAAAATAAAAACTCTTGAACAAAATAGTCATGTCTAGTTCCTTGTTTTAGACAGCCTGAAATTTCCTTGATCCCATCCACGACCCTATTCAACTTTATGTCCTATTGAAAAACATTTCAAAAAAACTTGGGATGAGCATAAAAATATCAGCAAGGGTTATAATAATACGGAAAGAGGCCATTAGTCCATGTATACATAAGAATCAATTAAATCATACATTACTCATAAAACAAAATCAATTTAACATACCTCATGGAATCAAAATATTTACGAATAACTCATAGAAATCATAATGTGTGAAGGTAACTTGAGGCATTCATAACATTATTACGTAGGGAGTAACCCTCAGGGTTATGTTTGGAATACCCATCACAACATATTCCATAAATCACTTCATATAAACCATAGAGTTTTACCCCTTCGTGTTACCCAATGCATTGGAGAGCTATATTGGGCTCACCCACCCTTAGTTTATAACAGAACAACCGATTTTCATAAATAATGCCAAAGAAACTAAAAATAATCATAGCACATAACATAAGCATAAAAGAAAGATAACATTACCACATTTCAATTATAATATAACATTTTAAGATATTGAAATAATGAATCCATTCAAAAAAACCATTTTCAAAAACATTTCAAACATTTAATAAAGTTATTTTTGAATTAAAGTGTCTCATACCACCTTCAAGCATTTAACATTTTAAACCATTAATATCTATATAAATAAATCCTTAAACCCATTTTGAAAACATGGATATTAATAAGAACAAATCATTAAAACATTTAAAGTTATATTTTAGTCAAAGGGTTTTTACCAAAATTAGAGACACTTGAATACAATAATTGAGGAATAACATTTAATCAGAACTTTATAATATCATGAGAACAAAGGTATTCATGATATATTATTTCAAAGGACAGTATATACACCATATAAGAGTGAATTGGTTCATAAAAACAATGAATACTCAATAGAATTGTAAAATGAGATGAAATCCATTATAAAGAAGGCATCCTTAAATTAAGGATAAATCAATCTCATAATTATGTGTGGAAAATATAAATACACCAAACATAAGTGTATTTTAAGTGTAAAACAATCAAATTTCATTCACACATATTCAAAGGATGACATATTCAATAACTACATGTTGAACTAAAAGAAATCAAAATTGGGTTAAAAAGTTCCCTTGGTAAAATTCGACAGCCTAACGACATCATTTTAAAATTCATAAAATTAGTTAATGAGAGAGAACATGGTATATCACCACTTGGAAATAAAATTTACATCATTACGGATATAGAAGAACATATCCAAACATAAAAATATGTAAATTAAAAGACATAACAAAATAAGTCTTTTTAAAATAGGAGTGTGAAAGGTTCCCTTTCCAATTTGGGCAACATTCAAAACGTACACCCCATGAAAGAAGGGTCATACAATGAAGATGTAAACAACTATAAACGGGATTATATTATTCAAATAGTAAAATATTGTTCAGTACATGCACCACACAAAAGTAAATAGTGGACAATGATGCATAAATCTCACGGGAATAAAAGTGAGATGAAAAATCCCTTACGAAAACTCGGCAGCCTAACGACGCCAATTATAAATTATTAAAACGAATTGATGAGAGTAAGAGGGGGTCTCTCGTCATATGAAAATAAAAATTACAGTATGGTGAATATAAAATAACATCCTCAAACATAATAACATGGAGGATAAAAGAAATCACATAAAAGAGATTACTTGAAAAGAAAGAGAGAGGTCAGATACCTTACCTCAAGTCTGACTTGTCTTGTTCGTTTCTTTATATTCTTGAATAATAAACTTTGTTCAATTTATAATTTCATAATTACTTCATATAAAGTTTATTATTAAATTCATATCACATATTATAATGTTATAATAATTAGTTAATTATGTGAGTTCATATCAGATGTTTTTGTCACTATTTGGTACATGAGTAAAAAATGAACATGTTTGAAAATAATTGTCCATGTATTTATAAGTAAATCATCTCCAAATAGTATAAATGATTTAAATATCCTATATTTCCATTAAATATTCATTTTATACTATTCCATAACATTTGGATATAAAAATAAATGAAATGCACCGTTCATGGAGACGGTAGGCCGTACGTACGCATGAATGCTACTTTAATTTCTTTGTCATATTAATGGAATTAAAAATAATTGAGAGATATATATATATTATAATTCCAGTAGAATATATATATGTTATATAGGTCACATAATTTCATTAATTACATTTTTTATACATTCTATGTATTTCTTGAACGAGTCACATCACTTGTGGGGGTTGTAGTCCACACTTCCTCGTATGAAATTATCGCATTTGCACAACATGAAAATCATAAAGGTATGTTTTAAATATAAAATACAAAAGCATATAGAAAACATAAATACCATATATATTATATATAAAATACAGTGACATCATAATGGCCAACATGAAAGGTGTTAAGAGAAGATTGAACAATCATCGTTTTGAGAGGCAGTAATTCTCCATCCACATAAACAGTATGTTCTGTAAGCATTAAACGAAGGTTTGTTTAAGTGTAGATCGAATCCATCTCATAAAAACATTGTATTATATTTAATATAACTTTTTTGTTACAAAAGAAAGGAATAAAAATAGTTTAGTGGTTTGGAGAAGCAAAATAAAACAGAAGCACACAAGTGTAGACATTACCTTTAAATCGGGTAACTCCTCCTGGTTTGAACCAAAAGTTTTTCTTAAAGATAATTATACCAAAGGTGAGGTTTCAATGATGAAGAGAGGGATGTGGGGAGATGAAATGGTCAGGTTTTGGCCGAGTCAAAGGCTTGAGAGGTATGGGTAAGGTAGTAGAGGTGGGGGACTTTTATAAGAGGAGGGGAGGGGCACTCATGGATTGTCAAGAGAGTTACTTTATTATAAAATGATATTCGGATTTTAAAGGTCCAAAATTGATATAGTTCTTGGATAAGGTGATAAGGGTTCGAAATAAACTCATCCAATAGACTTTTTCCAATTGTAGGTCTTAGATTTTACATTATATTTTCATTTTATTTAAATAGTTCATTAAAGAGGTAATTGCTACATCATCATGGTGTCATAAATATATTAATTCATTTAATGTATAAAAATTATAAAAATATACTATGATGTAGGAAATATTTTTATATTTACAATTAATATTTATAGTCTTAGATATAGTTTATGAATACCATATTAAAATAATTTTACATAGGTGTTACATACTTTGGTTACATTTTCCTTTCTTTAAAAAAAATGCTAAAAGTTCAATATCACCATAAAGTGATCCCATGGGGTCCCAAGGATGGTAGTAGGAATCCCATGGTCGGCCATGACACCAACAATATCATTATTACACATTTTGGGGTCATTTAATATTTTATTGATATTATTTTATTACCCATAATTACCTGATTACTAATTAAACACGATAATTAACGTTAATTACCATCATTACAATTCATAATGTCCAAAAAAAGAGTATTAATTACAAAATTTGTACCTTCTGATTCCAAATATGGAATCCATTTTATCAAATTAAAAAAACGTAAATTGTAGTAATTAATTTAAAAGTAAATCCCATTGTCAAAACAAAAGACGGGTTTTTAAGAAGTAAAATTAATCAAAAGATTGACTTGTTTTTACATTCAATTGAAAAGAGAAATTACTTCCAATGAACACAATTATATTAAGTGAAATAATAATAATTCAATTATACTTTAAAAACAACTAAAATGAAATTCTAAATATATAAATAAATTGGTTGAAAAGGTAGTTTTGAATTAAAAACTGCATTTTTCACTATTCATTAAAAAAATTATCAAGAAAAATACCAAAAATTAACCCTAAGATATATTTGATATTTAAAATTCAAAAATGATGTCCATTTTACCAAATTAAAAACATTTAAGTTTCATTAATAAATCATATAGTTAATTCCCACTGTCAAAACAAACAATGGGTTTTTTTGGAAGCAATATTTATGAAAAATTTGGCACTTGTTTATGTCCATTTTCAAAGTGAAATTATTTCTAATTACCACCATTGAATTAAATTGTAAAAATATATTCTAATTAAACATTAAAACAAATTAAAATAAAATCTAACAATATATTTAAATTAGATGAAAAAGTAGTTTTGATGTAAAATGCAATATTTTTCAATATTCATTAAAAAAATGAGCATTGTGAGAAACATTCCAAAAATTTATACAAAGTAAATTTCAATATCCCAATCATAAAGAATAATTTTATTTTGAAAAATAGAGCTTATAAAATTTTCAGAGGTTATATTTTAAAAAATGATCTCTATCAAAAGGCGGTAAAACAAATTTTTAAAAATATTAGAGTATTTATTCTTAAAATTGGATTCATTTGGATTTTAAGCCTCTATCATTTATTAGATAAATGTAAAAATATTTAACAATCATATATAATCAATTTGTAGTTATTTCTATTCATTCCCTCCATTAAAAAGTCTAGGCGTTAACTATTATAATATTGTTATACTATTAGTGTGCAACATAAGATTTCAAAGAAACTCGTTGTTGTGTATTGGGTACGCCATTGAGCATAGCATTCCCTTTTAAGTAATATTAACATTTTATTCACAAATATTGATAAACATTAGAATGTAATATTATTTATTTACCTGCAATGTTACATCCTTCCCCCCATTTGGGAATTGCGTCCATTCAATTTCTAAATTGGTCTTGAAAACTTCATTGAAAGTCCCACATCGGAACAAGAGTTAGTAAAACTATCACTTTAATAGAAAGGTAGGGAAGTACAATGGTCACCCGAGTTAACCCATAATAGGATTAAAATTAGGAAAATATGGATATGGAGGAAAAAAATGGGTCATGTTCTAAGGTAGAGTGATATAAAACATGTTTAAAAGAATGTTAACCACCAGAAAATCACAAACTGTTGATGGGTTAAACAGTATTTGATTCCCCAGTAGGAAAATTTAAAGGACAAATTTTTTGTTTTAAGTTAATTTTCATTGTGGAATTTTTTTTTAGCTTAACTAAATCGTAAGGAAACATACATACTTGTCATGTTGACTTTCAAAATTTACTATATTTCTTTCACAAACTCATACTTTCTCCAAATAATGAGTATTTAGGAAGACTTGTTCCAATTAAGAGTACTATAATCAACCTCTTGAGAATCACTTAATCCAAAAAAGAGAACTATATACTTCCCTTGTCTTTGTACCTTAACCAAAACCAAAACCAAAAAGGTTAGCACAAGATCAGATAATACCCAAAATGGATAATCCTTTTTTAAAAAACAAATCTATTTTTAATCTCCAAAATTTGTCAAACAATACCCAAAGTTCAACGAAGACCATTCAATAGACAAATTGTCCATAAAATTATTCAATGTAAACCGAACAAATATTGAAAACCAAATATTTGAAGGATTTAATCACATAGTCTTCCAAGATAAACCTTACCTTTTATCTTCAAATAACACCAGTTACTCTTAATGTCTCATACTGAAAAGTAATTAACCAAATCACATATCCTCCATGATAGGTTAATAATTTACATAGATAACCCAAAATCAACTTTTTCTAGATTCATAATATTATCTAACTAAAAATAATTAGTCATACTAACCAGGGACTTTAGGTAGTCCAGTGGTAGGTGATAAATACCAGTCACACTTTTGATGTGGGTTCGATTCCAACAGCTTCGTTCGATGCAACAGGTTGTCACATGGTCTGTGTGTTGTATTTTTTCCAAAACTACATGATTATTATAACATTTCCCAAAAAGCAATAAAATCATCAAAAATAACAATAACATAATTTAACCTCAAGTCTGTCTCAAGCCTTCCATTTTCCATCATAACATATAATAACCCATAATTACCCCAAAAGTAAGGACCATATAAAACCTAATGGTTACCTTTAAAATTATTATCTGAACTTCCACATTGATTTTTCCATCTCGTACATGATGCATTAGAGAACTCACAATGGTTCAAGTGGTTGATCATGACTCCTGAAAGTTGGTTTAGAATAACCATGAGATTTCTCATTAAATCCCCCATTTCATCAAGTATTATAATCAGAGAACCACCACATCTTCCTTCAAATGCATTGTCACTTTGGCGCCTGCTAGATCCATCCATTTACTATAACCAAAAATGTAAGTGTGATTATATTAATAAAGTCATCATGTACTAATGAGGAAGATAAACACTAAGATATACATACCCATTCACTTTATCTAAAAACTACGACTCTTCCTGAAATCCTAACCATTGTGGTAATTTCACTTATGCTTACAGAATACCCTAACCTCTACAGTTATCTAAACCGACCTTTGATACCATGTATAAGGACCCATCCTTAAACATTACTTATTATTGAATTAAATTAATAATTCACATTGAGGATCTTTTTAGGATTAGAGTTTTAGAGAATTAGGACATAACTATTACATCTCAACAATTACACAGTAGTCACATCTACTCACCTTCCATTTTTTTCTCAAAATAAAAACTCTTGAAAATAAGTGTCATGTCTAGTTCCTTATTTTAGATAGCCTGACATTCCTTGATCCCATCCTTGACCCTATTAAACTTTATGTCATGTGAAAAAAAATTCAAAAAAACATGGTATGAGCATTAAAAGCTCATTAAGGGTTATAACAATACGGAGAGAAAACATTAATCCATGTATACATAATAATCAATGAAATCATAATTTACTCATAAAACATAATCAGTTTAACATACCTCATGGAATCATATGATTTACTAATAACTCATAGAAATCATAAGATGTAAAGGTAAACTGAGGCATTCATATGATTCTTACATAGGTAGTAACCCTCATGGTTACGTTTGGAATACCATCAAGGTATATTACCTAAATATCTTTGGAGAAACCTTAGCGTTTTACCCCTTCATGGTACCCAATGCATTGGAGAGCTATATCGGGCTCACACACCCTTAGATTACCATGGAACCACCCGTTTTCATAAAAAATATGCAAGAAACAAAACATAATCATAGAACATAAGATAAGCATAAATTAAATATAACAATCCCACATTTCAATAACAATATAACATTTTAAGATATTGAAATAATGAATACATTAAAAAACCATTTTCAAAACCATTTAAAACATTTAATAAAGATATTTTTGAATAAAAGTGTCACATACCACCTTAAAGATTTTAAAATTTTAAACCGTTAATATCAATATAAATAAATCCATAAAACCATTTTGGAAACATGGATATTAATAATAAAAAATCATTAAAACATTTAAATCGATATTTCAGTTAAAGGTTTTTTACCAAAATTAGAGACACTTGAATAGAATAATTGAGGAATAACATTTAATCAGAACATTATAATATCATGAAAAGAAAGGTATTCATGATATATTATTCTAAAGGACAGTATATACACCATATAAGAGTTAATTGGTGCGTAACAACATTGAAGTATCAATAGAATTGTAAAATGAGATGAAATCCCGTATAAAGAAGGTATCCTTAAATTAAGGATAAATCAATCTCATAATAATGCGTGACTAATATAAATACACCCAATATAAGTGAATATTAAGTGTAAAAAAATCAAAGGTCATTCAAACATATTCAAAGGATGGAATATTCAATATCTACATGCTGAACACAATGAAATCTAAATTGGGTTAACTAGTTCCCTTGGTAAAATTCGACAGGCTAACAGCGTCACATTAAAATTCATAAAATTAGTTGATGAAAGAGAAAATGGTATCTCATCACTTGGACAAAAAATTTACATCAATAAGGATATAGAATAACATATCCCAACATAAATAGATGTATATTATAAAACATAACAAAATAAGTCTTTTTAAAAGATGAGTGTGAAAGGTTCCCTTTCCGATTAGGGAATCTTTCGAAACGTACACCCCATGAAAGAAGGGCCATACAATGAAGATGTAAATAACCATAAACGAGAGTATATTATTCAAATAGTAAAATAATGTGCAGTACATACACCACACAAAAGTAAATACTGGCCAATGTAGCATAAATATCAATGGAATAAATGTGAGATGAATAATCCATTACGAAAACTCGGCAGCCTAACGACGCCAATTAAAAATTCTTAAAACGAATTGACGAGAGTAAGAGGTGGTATCTAATCATATGAAAATAAATATTAATGTATGGTTAATATAATAGAACATCCTCCAACATAGGAACATAGAGCATAAAAAATGACATAAAAGATATTACTTGAAAAGAATGAGAGAGGTCAGATCTCTTACCTCAAGTCCAACTTATTTTGTTCATTTCTTTATATTCCTGAATAATAAACTTCGGTAAATTTATAATTTCTTAATGACCTCCTTTAAAGTTTATTATTCAATTCATATCACATATTATAATTTTATAATAATTAGTTAATTATGTGAGTTCATATCAGATGTTTTTGTCGATGTTTGGTACATGAGTCAAAAATGAACTTGTTTGAAAAGAATTGTCCAAGTAGTTATAAGTAAATCATCTACAGAAGAGTATTAATGATTTAAATATCATATATGTCCATTAGATATTAATTTTATACTATTCCATAACATTTGGAGATAAAAATAAATTAAATGCACCGTTCATGGAGACGGTAGGTCGTACGTATGCATGAATGCTACTTTCATTTCATTGTCATATTAATGGAATTAAAAATAATTGATAGATATATATATTATAATTTCAGTGTAATATATATTTTATATAGGTCACATAAGTTTTTTAATTTCATTATTTATACATTCCATGTATTGCATGAATGAGTCACATCACTTGAGGGGGCGGTGGTCCCTACTTCCTCGTATGAAATTATCGCATTTGCACAAAATGCAAAGAATAAAGGAATGTTTTAAATATAAAATAATGAAGAATATTGGAAAAATAAATACCATATATATCATATATAAAATACAGTGACATCATAATGGCCACCATGAATGGTGTTAATAGAAGATTGAACAATCATCGTTTCGTGAGGCAGTAATTCGCCATCCACAGAAACAATATGTTATTTAACCATTAGACGAATGTGTGTGTAAGTCTAGCTAGAATCCTTCACATAAAAACATCCAAGTATATTAAAGATACTGTTTTTGTTACAATATAATGTAATAAAAAGAGTTTATTGGTTTGGAGAATAAAAATAAAACAAAAGAACACAAGTGAAGACATTACCATTAAATCAGGTAACTCCTCTTGGTTTGAACCAAAAGGGTTTCTTGAAGAGCATTATGCAAATGGTGAGGCTTCAATGGTGAAGAGATGGATGTGGAGAGATTAAATGGGAAGGTTTTGTCCAAGCCAAAGACTTGAGATGTGTGGGTAAGGTGGTAGAGGTGGGGGCCTTTTATAAGTGGAGAGGAGGGGCACTCATGGAAAGTCAAGAAAAGTTACTTTATTATAAAATGGTTTTCAGATTTTAAATGTCCCAAATTGATATATTTCAAGGATAAGGTGATAAGGGTTCGAAATATACTCATCCAATAGGCTTTTTCCAAGTGTATGTCTTATATTTTACAATATATTTTCATTTTATTTAAATCATTCATTAATGAGGTAATTGCTGCATCATCATGGTGTCATAAAAAATTTAATTTATTTAATGTCTAAAAATTATGAAAAAATACAATGATGTAAGAAATTTTTTTAGCTTCCCAATAAAAATTTATAGTCAAAGGTATCATTTATGTAGAAAAAATTAAAATTATTTTACTTAGGTGTTACATACTTTGGTTAGATTTTCCTTTCATTAAAAAAAATATGATAAAAGGTCACTATCACACTAATGTGATTCCATGGGGTCCCAAGGTTGACCCAAGGAATCCCATGGTCGTACATGAAACCACCAATAGCATTAGGACACATTTTGGGGTCATTTTATATTTTTATGATATTATTTTATTACCCTTAATTAACCGATTACTAATTAAACATGATAATTAAAGATAATTATCTTCATTACTATTCAAAATGTCCAAAAACAAAAGAGTCTTAATTACATAATTTGTACCTTTTGATTAAAAATATTGAATCCATTTTATCAAATTCAAAAAACATAAATTTTAGAAATTAATTTAAAAGTAAATCCCGTTGTAAAAACAAAAGACTGGTTTTTAAGAAGTAAAATTTATCAAAAGATTGACTTGTTTTTACATCCAATTGAAATGTGAAATTACTTCCAATGAAAAAAATTGTATTAATTGATAAAAAACATAATTAAATTATACATAAAAAACAATTTAAATGACAATTTAAATATTTAAATAAAATGTATGAAAAGGCAGTTTTGAATTAAAAACTGTATTTTTTCACTATTCATTAAAAACACTATCAGAAAAATACCAAACATTAACCCTAAGAAATATTTGATATTTCAAATTCAGAAATTATGTTTATTTTAACAAATTAAAAACAGAAAAGTTTCATTAATAAATCATATAGTTAATTCTCACAGTCAAAATAAATAGCGGGTTTTTTGGAAGCAATATTTATGAAAAGTTTGGCACTTGTTTATGTCCATTTTCAAAGTGAAATTAATTCTAATTACCACCATTGAATTAAAATTTTAAAATATATTCTAATTAAACATTAAAACTAATTAAAAATATAATCTAAACATATCTTTAAATTATATGAAAAAACAGTTTTGATGTAAAATGCAATATTTTTCACTATTCATTAAAAAAATGAACATTGTCAGAAACATACCAAAAATTTAACTAAAGTAAATTTCAATATCCAAATCATAAATAATAAGTTTATTTTGAAAAATAGAGCTTATAAAATTTTCAAAAGATAGATTTATAAAAAAGGATCTCCATCAAAAGGTGGTAAAACAATCATTTAAAAATATTAGAGTATTTATTCTTAAAATTGGATTCATTTGGATTTTAAGCCTCTAAAATTTATTAGATAAATGTATAAATATTTATAAAACATATATAATCATTTTTTTGTTTTTTCTGTTCATTCCCTCCATTACAACGTCTATGTGTTAACAATTATAATGTTGTTATGTTATTTGTGTGCAACTTAAGATTCCAATGAAACTCGTTGTTGCGTATTGGATATGCCATCCATCATAGCAGTCCCTTTAAAGTAATTTTAAAATTTTATTCACAAATATTGATAAACATTATAATTAAATATTATTTATTTTCCTGGGATGTTACATCCTTCCCCCCATTTGGGAATTGCATCCTCATAATTCCAAAATTGGGCTTGGAGACTTCATTGAAAGTCCCACATTGGAACAAGAGTCAGTAAAACTATCACTTTTAAAGAAATGGAGGGATGTACAAAGGTGTCCCGAGTTAACCCATACTAGGATTCAATGTAGGAAAATATGTATATGGAAGAAAAAACAAAGTTTCATGTTTTGAGGTAGAGTGATAGAAAACATGTTTAAGAGAAAGTTAACCACTAGAAAATCACAAACTGATGATGGGTTAAACGGTATTTGATTCCCCAAAAGTAAAAGTTAATAGACAACATTTTTGTTTTATGTTACTTTTCATTGAGGATTTTTTTTAGATTAACTAAATCATAAATAAACATACTTACTTGTCATGTTGACTTTCAACTTTTAATATATCTCTTAAACAAACTCATACTTTCTCCAAATGATGAGTATTTAGAAAGACTTGTTCACATTAAGAGTACTATAATCAAATTCTCGAGAATCACCTAATCCAAAAAAAGATAACTATATGCTTCCCATGTCTTTATACCTTAACCAAAACCAAAACAAAAAGGGTTAGTACAAGATCAGATAATACCCAAAAAGGATAATCCTTTTTTTAAAAACAAATCTATTCTTAATCTCCTAAATTTTTCAAACAATACCCAAAGTTCAACAAAGACCATTCAATAAAAAAATTGTCCATTAAATTCTTCAAAGTAAAAAAAAAATATTGAAAACCAAATATTTGAATGATTTAATCACATAGTCTTCCAAGATAAACCTTAACATTTATCTTAAAATAACATCAGTTACTATTAATGTCTCATACTGAAAAGTAATTAACCTAATCACATATCATCCATGATAGGTTAATAATTTCCATAGATAACCCAAAATCAACTTAATCTAGATTAATAAGATCATCTAACTAAAAAGAATTAGTCAAATAATAAGGGACTTCATGTAGTCCAGTGGTAGGTGATAAATACCAGTCGCATTTTGGTTGTGGGTTCGATTCCCGTCGCTTTGTCCGACGTGACAGGATGTCACACGGTCTACGTGATGTCTTTTTTCCAAAAATACATGATTCTTATAACATTCCCCAAAAATAAATAAAATCTTCAAAAATAAACATAACATAATTTAACCTCAATTTTGTCTCATGCCTTTCATTTTCCATCATAATATATAATAACCCCTAAATACTTCAAAAGTATGGACCATATAAAACCTAGTGGTTACCTTTATAATTATTACCTGAACCTCCACATCGATTTGGTCATCTCGTACATGATGCATTAGAGAACTCACCAAGGGTCAAGTGTTTGATCATGACTCCTGATAGTTGGTTTATAATAACCACAAGATTTCTCATTAAATCCCCCATTTCATCCAACCTCTTAATTAGAGAACTACCAAAGCTTTCTTTAAATCCATTGTCACTTTGGCGCCTGCTAGATCCATCCATTTACTAAAACCAAAAATGTCAGTGTGAGTATATCAACAAAATCATCATGTACTAATGAGGAAGATAAACACTAAGATATAATTACTCATTCATTTTATCTAAAAACTATGACTCTTTCTGAAATCCTTACCATTATGGTAATGTCACTTATGCTTAGATAATACCCTAACCTCTAATGTTATCTAGGCTGACCTTTGATACCAACCATAAGGACCAGTCCATAAACATTACTTATTGTTCAATTAAATTAAAAATTCCCATTGAGGATCTTTTCATGTTTATAGTTTTAGAGAATTAGGACATAACTATTACATCTCAAAGATTACAAAGTAGTCACATCTACTCAGCTTCCATTTTATTCGCAAAATAAAAACTCTTGAACAATAGAGTCATGTCTAGTTCCTTGTTTTAGACACCATGACATTTCCTTGATCCCATCCTTGACCCTATTTAACTTTATTTCCTGTGAAAAACATTTCAAAAAAACTTGGAATGAGCATAAAAAGCTTAGTAAGGGTTATAACAATATGTAAAGAAAACATTAGTCCATGTATACATATGAATCAATAAAATCATACTTTACTCATAAAATATAAGCAATTTAACATACCTCATGGAATCATAAAATTTATGAATAACTCAGATAAATCATAAGATGTAAAGGTAACTTGAGGCATTAATAACATTCTTATGTAGGGAGTAACCCTCATGGTTACATTTGGAATACACATCACAGTATATTCCCTAAATCTCTTTGGAGAAACCTTAGCGTTTTACCCCTTCGCGTTACCCAATGCATTGCAGAGCTATATCGGGCTCACCCGCCCTTATTTATCACAGAACCACCAATTTTCATAAACAATGCCCGAGAAACATAACATTATCATAGCACATAACTTAAGCATAAAGGAAAGATAATGGTCCCACATTGCAAAAACAATATAACATTTTATGATATTGAAATAATGAATCCATTCAGAAAACCCATTTTCAAAACCATTTAAAACATTTAATAAAGTGATTTTTGAATAAAAGAGTCTCATACCTCCTTGAAGATTTTAACATTTTAAAACACTAATATCCATATTAATAAATCCTTAAAATAATTTTGAAAACATGGATATTAATAAGAAAAAATCATTAAAACATTTAAATCGGTATTTTAGTTAAAGGGTTTTTACCAAAATTAGAGACACTTGAATACAATAATTGAGGAATAAAATTTAATCAGAACATTATAATAAAATTAAAATAAAGGTATTCATGATATATTATTCCAATGTATAGTATATACACCATATAAGAGTGAATTGGTGCATAAGAACAATGAAGTCTCAATAGAATTGTAAAATGAGATGAAATCACTTATAAAGAAGGTATCCTTAAATTAAGGATAAATCAATCTCATAATTATGTGTGACTAATATAAATACACCTAGTATAAGTGGATATTAAGTGTAAAACAATCCAGGGTCATTCACACATACTCAAAGGATGAAATATTCAATAACTTCATGTTTAACCCAAAGAAATCGAAATTGGGTTAAAAAGTTCCCTTGGTAAAATTCGACAGCCTAACGGCGTCACTTTAAAATTCATAAAATTAGTTGACGAGAGAGAAAATTTTATCTCATCACTTGGAAACATAATTTACATCAATTTGGATATAGAAGAACATATCCCAACATAAAAATATGTAAATTAACAGACATAACAAAATATGTCTTTTTAAAAGAGGAGTGTGAAAGGTTCCCTTACCGATTTGGGAAACTTTTAAAACGTACACCCCATGAAAGAAGGGTCAAACAATGAAGATGTAAATGACCATAAATGAGATTATATTATACAAATAGTAAAATAATGTGCAGTAAATACACCACACAAAAGTAAATAGTGGCCAATGTAGCATAAATATCACGGGAATAAAAGTGAGATGAAAAATACCTTACGAAAATTCGGCAGCCTAACGACACCAATTAAAAGTTCTTAAAATGAATTGATGAGATTAAGAGGGGGTCTCTCATCATATTAAAATAAAAATTATATTATGGTGAATATAAAATAACATCCTCCAACATAAGAACATGGAGCATAAAATAAATGACATAAAATATATTACTTGAAAATAAAGAGAGAGGTCAGATCACTTACCTCAAGTCCAACTTTTCTTGTTCGTTTCTTTATATTCCTGAATAATAAAATTTGGTCAATTAATAATTTCTTAACAAACTCCATTAATTTTTATTATTCAATTCAAATCACATATTAAAATGTTATAATAATTAGTTAATTATGTGAGTTCATATCAGATGTTTTTGTCGATGTTTGGTACATTAGTAAAAAATGAACTTCTTTGAAAAGAATTGTCCAAGTAGTTTTGAGTACATCATCTCCAGAATAGTATTAATTATTTAAATATCATATATGTCCAGTAAATATTCATTTAATTCTATTTCATAACATTCGGAGATAAAATGAAATGATATTCACCGTTCATGGAGACGGTAGTCCATACGTACCCGTGAATGCTACTTTCATTTATTTGTCATATTAATGTAATTAAAAATAATTGAGAGATGTATATATTATATTTCCGATATAATATATATGTTATATAGGTCACATATTTTCATTAATTTCATTCTTTATACATTCCATGTATTTTAATAACGAGTCACATAACTTGAGGGGGCGTTAGTCCACCCTTCCTCGTATGAAATTATCGGATTTTCACAACATGAAAACCATAAAGGAATGTTTTAAATATTAAATACAGAAGCATATAGAAAAATAAATACCATATATATCATATATAAAATATAGTGACATCATAATGGCCTCAATAAAAGGTGTTAAGAGAAGATTGAACAATCATCATTTTGTGAGGCAGTAATTCGCCATCCACAGAAACCGTATGTTCTTTAACCATTAGATAAAGGTGTGTATATGTGTAGATAGAATCCTTCGCATAACAACATCCAAGTATATTGAATATTTTTTTGTTGTTACAAAATAAAGGATTAAAATGATTTTAAGGGTTGGGAGAAATAAAATAAAGCAAAAGAACACAAGTGAAGACATTACCTTTAAATCGTGTAACTCTTCTTGGTTTGAACAAAAAAGGGTTTCTTGAAGAGCATTCAAACAATGGTGAGGCATTAATTATAAATAGAGGGATGTGGAGAGATTAAATGGGTAGGGTTTGGCTGATCCAAAGGCTTGATAGGTGTGGGTAAGGTGGTAGAGGTGGGGGCCTTTTATAAGAGGAGAGGGGGGGGGGCACTCATGGAAAGTCAATAATAGTTTCTTTATTATAAAATGATTTTCTGATTTTAAAGGTCAAAAATTGATATATTTCTAGGATTAGGTGATAAGGGTTCAAAAAATACTCATCCAATATTATTTTTCCAAGTTTAATTCTTAGATTTTACATTATCTTTTCATTTTATTTAAATCGTTCATTAATGAGGTAATTGCTGCATCATCATGGTGTCATAAATAATTTAATTTATTTAATGTATAAAAATTATAAAAAATACTATGATGTAGGAAATATTTTTATCTTTAAAATAAATATTTATAGTCTAAGATATCATTTATTTGTATAAAATTAAAATTATTTTACTTAGGTGATACATACATTGGTTACATTTTCATTTCTTTAAAAAAATACGATAAAAGGTCACTATCACACTAAAGTGATTCCATGGGGTCCCAAGGTTGGTACAAGGCATCCCATGGTCGGCCATGACACCACCAATAACATTAGGACACATTTTGGGGTCATTTTATATTTTTATGATATTATTTTCTTACCCTTAATTACACGATTACTAATTAAACACGTTAATTAAAGATAATTACCATCGTTACTATTCCTAATGTCCAAAAACAAAATAATCTTAATTTCAGAATTAGGAAATTATGATTCCAAATATGGAATCCATTTTATCAAATTCATAAAACATATATTTTACTAATTAATTTAAAATTAAATCTTGTTGTTTAAACAAAAGATGGGTTTTTAAGAAGTAAAATTTATCAAAAGATTGACTTGTTTTTACATCAAATTGAAAAGTGAAATTACTTCCAATGAACAAAAATTGTTTTCATTGATAAAAACATAATTCAATTATACTTTAAAAAATTAAAATTACAATCTAAATATATAAATAAATTGGATGAAAAGGCAGTTTTGAATTAAAAACTGTATTTCTCACTATTCGTTAAAAAACATTATCAGAAAAAAACAAAAAATTAACCCTAAGAAATATTTGATATTTCAAATTCAGAAATAATGTACATTTTACCAAATTAAAAACGTAGAATTTTCATTAATAAATCATATAGTTAATTCCCGCTGTCAAAACAAATAGCAGGTTTTTTGGAAGCAAAATTTATGAAAAGTTTGGCACTTTTTTATGTCCGTTTTCAAAGTGAAATTAATTCTAATTACCACCATTGAATTAAATTTAAAAAATATAATCTAATTTAACATTAAAACAAATAAAAAAAATAATATAACCATATATTTAAATTAGATGAAAAATTAATTTTGATGTAGAAAGCAATATTTCTCACTATTCATTAAAAAATGAACATTGTCGAAAACAAACCAAAAATTTAACCAAAGTAAATTTCAATATCCCAATCATAAAGAATAAGTTTATTTTGAAAAATAAAGCCTATATAATTTTTAGAAGTTAGATTAAAAAAAAGGATCACCATCAAAAGGCGATAAAACAATCTTTTAAAAATATTAGAGTATTTATTCTTAAATTTTGATTCATTTGGATTTTAAGCCTCTAATATTTATTGGATAAGTGTATAAATATTTGAAAAACTTATGTAATCATCTTACAGTTATTTATGTTCATTCCCTCCATTACAATGGCTATGAATTAACTATTATAATATTTTTATATTATTAGTGTGTAACGTAAGATTTCAAAGAAACTCGTTGTTGCATATTGGGTACACCATCGAGCATAGAATTCCCTTTAAAGTAATATTAATATTTTATTCACAAATATTGATAAACATTAGAATGTAATATTAATTATTTTCCAGAGATGTTACAGTATTAAGCCAACATTAAGAAGGGAAGTTGTCTCCCATGTATTATCAACATATGAAGAAATAATATCAAGTGTTAATAAGATATGTAAATTTTTCTTTGAGTCCTATGTCTTTGAAGGTAATAAAGAGAAGAAAAGTATGGATTAGAGAAAGATGGATAAAGGGAGGAGAGAAAAAATGAATTTTACCATATGTGGTAATTGTGGGAAGAAACATCCTAGAACTTTCCTAAAGGGAATGGGATTTTGTTGTAAGTGTGGAGAAAAAGGACACCAAGTACATGACTTCAAGGGTCAAAAAATGGTTTTAAATGTAGAACGCTTCATCTGTAAAGAGTTGGGAAACTATGCGAAAAAATATAAAAATCATCAGAGTATGCCCTAATTGATGCTATTGGATAATAATCAAGTTATGACACTACCACATATGAGGAGGAATGATTAGAATTCTTATGTTGTTATTAGAGAATTAGGTAATTTGAGTGTTGTATCAATAATGTACTAGTTATAGTAATTATGGAGTATATAAGGATTGTACTACAGTACTATTTTATTAAGGGCATGAGATTGTGTGGAACCAAAAACATGACTCAATATCAGGTTAATTTTTTTGAAAATATATGGTTGAATGAAAAATAAACCATAATATGGACTGATACCAAGGTAGTGATTTTGGAATAATACATGATTGATTTGGATAAAATATATTGGATATTCTTGACTTCTATGAAACTGATTAATGATTTGTATATTCCATTATTGTTGGAGTTTACAACATTTTTGTATAAAAGGTGTATATCCATTATTTAATGAGTAATAAGGAATCATGAATGTAATCCATAAGGTTTTATGGTAATTCAGGATGTTGTAGTTTTTTAAAAGAATACATGATGAAGGTATTCAAATGTTATTATGTGGCAAGAATGATCTTCATTGTGTTTACCTTTCTTATAAATTTTGGAATATGAGTTTGGAAAGATGTACTTTGGATAAGTCTAATGGTTGGTATGGATTAAGTTTGAAATTGGATACTATTGTTAATGTTATTTTTGGATTTTTATAAAAATGACTACACACAGACCATGTGACAACTAGTTGTGTCGGACAATGGTGTAGGAATCAAACCCACAATTATAGTGAGATTGGGATTTATCACCTCCCACTAGACTATGTGAATTCCCTGGATTGTATGATGTAGTTTTTTAGGGTCTGATAGGTGAATTATAAATATATTTTTTTCGAACCTTATACTAATCAAATAAATTGAATATTTTTTAGTTCTACTATCTTTTAGAGTGAAATATGAGATTGTGGTAGAAATTAGTTAAAAGATGGTACTATACATCTGATGTATTTTATTATTCTCTTATTCTATGAAGAAATTAATTATTATACATTCGGTAATGGATCTTAATACTAAAAATGTGTTATCAAAGTAACTTATTTTTTGTTGAACCGATGATATTTTAAATCATCATAGATTGATGGATTTGAGGCCCTGAATTCTTCAACTTTTTGTGAGTGATGACCTCAAACACACCCAATAAATATTTATGTTTTTCCCTCCAATTATGTGTCTCTAATTTCCACCAATGTTCTCTGAATATAGATCATAATTTGGTGGTGTCTTTTTCATTCCCTTTTTTCCTCTTATTAAGACTAAATCTTATTAACCCAATTTCCGATGTGGGTTTTCCCACGAAGGTATTTTCTATTTTCAACCCTTTTTTCGATGAAAATTTTCAAATTACGATGATGAAATTTATTGAAGGAGGGAATAATGTAACACCCCAGGATTTCATAGTACGTTATTTATTCAAAGTAATTCAATTAATTACATTACACACAACATTGAGTTCAAGCACACCACAACTTACCAAAAAAGTCGTTCAAAAGTGGCTATGAATAGTAATAATTGGATTTTAAACATTATATAATCCTTATAATTTTAGAATCCAGATTATGAGTTTCTTCGACATAATTTAAGATCAAATTCAATTTTTTAGATAAAGGAATTATTTTTCAGAAAATGCAATTTTACTGCCTTCTGAGAGAGAACATTTTTTAGATCCAATATTTGAAACTTTTATATATTAAATTTGTCTAAATAATCTTCTTCCTTATAATCGGGAGAATAAAATTTAGTTTTGATAAATTTTTGGTATTTTTCTTATAACATTCATATTTTGGTGAATAGTGAAAAATACTAAATTTTAATTAAAAACTAATTTTTTAATCGGAATAATTTATATTGTTAAATTATAAATTTTAATGGATTGGAAGTATAAATATATTATATTTTTACCATTTAATCTAATTCAGGTCATTGTAAGTAATTTCACTTTGAAATTTGACATAAACAAGTGTCAATCTATTGATAGTTATTATATCTTAAAAATACGCATTTTGGTTTTCACAATGGGAATTAAATTTAAATTAATAAATGAAACTTATATGTTTTTAATTTGGTAAAATAGACTTCATTTTTGAATTCGGAATATCAAAATTAGATTAGGGTTAATTTTCTATATTTTTTTGAAAACTTTCAATTTTTGATAAATAGTGAAAAACACTGAGTTATAGTTTAAAACAAAATTTTTATTTAAATAATTATTTATTTTATTGAAATTAATTTTTGTCAAAATAGATACATAATACTTATATAAGTTCATTGTAATTAATTGGAGTCAGTTTATAATAATTTTAGATATATAAAAAGTTTATTCAACTTTTCACCGTCATTTACCCACCTCCTAGGAGAATTTGCAAATTCATATAAAACATAATTTTACCACTTCTGTGAGTTGAATTTTGAAAATCCGAGAGACAAGGTTAATATCAAGGAGTAATATGTGGTTCAATATGATAAAAATAATTTTTGATGAATAGTAACTTTTTACTTTTATTTACTGTGGTTAAAGGTAAATAAGGAATTCATGATAAAAAGAATATTGTAAAAATTCAAAATTACCTTAACACATGTTCTAATATTATTGTATGAGTAATGGACGACCATTTTCATCTTTTGGTCTATTTTGGGACCCCATAGATCCACTTATGAATGATAATGGCACTTTAGATTAATTAATTTAATGTAAGGGAAAATGACATAAACAAAAACCTTTTTGTAATAAATATTTATATAGTGTTATATAGGTAATAGTTTTGACTATAAATATTCATTAGAAAGATAAAATGATTTCCTGCATCATGGTATTTTTTTATAATATTTAGACATCTAATAAATTAAATTATTTAGGACAATATAATGATGCAGTATTTACCTCATTAATAAATGATTTAAATAAATTAGATTATAAATATTAAATTAATATCCAAAACATGTCCAATTATAATTGGATGATTTTATTTTAACCA
This sequence comes from Viscum album, assembly GCA_963277665.1. NCBI lineage: Eukaryota > Viridiplantae > Streptophyta > Magnoliopsida > Santalales > Viscaceae > Viscum > Viscum album. The sequence continues at coordinate 416,120,433 of OY728132.1, forward strand.
TTATTCATCCTATCTTCTATTCTAATGATTTTTTGGTCTTTCATAAACCGAATATCAGTATATAATAAAATAATATTTTCACACATTTCTAAAGATCCCTCCACCCCCTATAAAAGGAGACCACTTATAACCAATTACTCACACATAAAAAGCCTTTTGGATCATCCAAAATCTGATCAAATAGGCTCCCTACCTACCTAACCTCCACTTAGAAGCCTTACCTTAAGATGAAGGAACTTCAAGGAGTCCTTTTGGTTCAATCCAAAGGAAGTTACCCAAAGTAAAGGTAACAATTTCTATAAACTTCTTTTCTTTTATTTTACTACTCCAACCCCTTAAATCTTTTTATTACATTATTTTATAATAAAACCAATATCATCAATATACTAGGATTTTTTTATGACAAGTATTTTAATTACACTCACACACACCTCCATCTAATGGGTGAAGAACATAATGTTACTATGGATGGAAAACAAACGAATCACGTAACAATTATTGTTCAATTACCTCCTAACACGTCTCATGGTAGCCATTATGATGGAACTATACTTATATATGATATATATTATTTTTTTGTTGTTTTAATTCTTTTTTATTTTCCTTTTATAGCATACCTTAATGGTTTCCATTATGGGTAAATAATATAATTTCATTTGAGAAAGTGCGGACTACAACCCCTACAAAGTGATATGACTTGTTAATACCATATGTGGGATGTATAAAGGATGGATGTGATGATATTATATATGATTTTATACTAGATTTATAATATACCTATGTATAATTATTTTTTAAGTCCATTCAAAAAATAAATAGAAATGAATGTAGAATTCAAGCGTACGTACGGCTTACTGTCTCCATGAACGGTGCATTTCATTATTACCCAAAAATGATATGTACTATTATATATAAAATTATATATTGGATATATATGATATATATGATATATAAATCATAAATATCATTTAGGATATATTGTACTTTTGACCATCAAAACAACATGTAACTATAAGGTGTTCATTTTTTATTTAAGTGCCAAATATCGACAAAACGAACGTTATTAACATAAATGATTACATAATGTTTATAACATGGTAATAAGTGATATAAAAGGAATAATAAACTTGAAAATGGTTCTTATGAAAGTATAAATTAACTTTAGTTTATTATTCATGATATTAAAGAACAAACGGGTCATGTCGGACATGAGGTAAGGGGTTTTTATCTCACTCCTTATTCCCTTGAGATTCATGCCATATTGACACTATTACCTTTTGTGTAGTCTATGTACTGCCCATAATTATATTCATTGTGTAATAAACCTTAATTTATTTGCATTTACATATTCATTTTATGATACTTATTTCAATGTTGTTTATGTTTCATAAGTTAACAAATTGGTAAGGGTTAATTTCACAATCTCATTATTATCTGAGGTAGTTTTTATGTAAGTATCTACTGGGAAATATTTATTATCCATGACCATGTTTCATTAAAGATTTTTTTAAAGGGAATATTTTTAAAAATCTTTTACTAAATCATAATTTTAATTGTTTTAAATATTTATTCTTCTAAATTATTCTCATTAATGTAAATGTTTTCAAAATGGTTATTAAGGATTTATTTATATGGACATGAATGTTTTTAAAATGTTAATTCCTTTGAATAGTTTCAAAGTGGTATGGGAAAAATTGATTCAAAATATGTCTTTAAATGCCTTCCTTTCTAAATTGTGTGACTTTTAAATGTTTTCATAAAAAATGGATATTTCTCTCAAAGAGTTTTACAAAATCATTTTCATCTATGTCAACATCCATTGATGGATTTTAAACTTGTTTGATGATGATTTATTATGATACAAATCTTCCATATTGTATTGATGGTTTTGTGATATGTTTGACTTTGGATGTGTTATTTTTATACCATTCATGGTTTAGGGATAATGTATTGAAATTTCGTTTGCTATTTTTGATACAAATGGTTATGTTATGTTTAACCCTTTTCATATGAGAAATGCATTAGACAGAGTAAGTGACGGGTGGAGCCCGTTATAGCTCCTCGATGCATCGGTATGTCTCATGAGACAAAATAGAGTCTTGGCACAAGGCCTTGAAAAAATCTTATTTTTAGTCTTGGCACAAGTACTTGACTATGTGGTTATGATAGTCTGGCATTATGCATTCCATCATTATGGAAGTGGTTAGTGATATTGCATGTTATTAGTCGACTACTAGAATATCCATGTGAATAAGTAAATTGAATTACTTCATTTTATTTTTTCCATATTATGTTGCAGTTCATGTTTAAAAGGATTTTGTTTTAGTTATGCATTGCCTTAAATTTTTATGCTTATTTTTGATAATTTCCACTGTATTGTTATCTTTACCGAGCATTTGATCTCACCCCTTTCTATGTTTTATTTTTCCCAGGATTTGAAGAAGTGTATTGTTATTGATATATTGGGTTAACCCAAGTTAAAAATGGGGTTTATAAACGATTATTTATGGTTTATTGTTTGTTATAAAGTGTAATGTAACATTGATGTGTGTAATTTATTTTCCAACACAACTAAACTAATCAGTCCTTCGGGATATGATTCATTGTAATCATGACAATGTATTAAAATAAGGCACCAACTCTAGGTAACTGGGGTAGGGGCATTACAAAAAATATATTTACTTTTTAAAATTTAAAACTATAAATAAATAAATATTTATTTATATTTTTAAATTTAATAAATATAATTATATAATTATATATATTATAAATATTTATTTATTTATTTATAATTACAAAATTATAGTAAATATATATACTATATTTATAATAATATATAATAAATATATAAAATTATAATAATTGTATTTATTATACTTATACTTTTATAAATATATATAATCAATATATATATATTAATTTTATAAATAGAAATATATATCTATATTTATTTATAATTATAATTATTAATATTTGATTTTATTTTTAAATATTTTTAAATATTTATAAATATTTTTTTAATTATATATATTAATAAAATCATATATAAAATAAATTTATTTCCTTATAATTTTATAATTATTTATATATATATATAATTATATATATATATATATTTAATTAAAAAATAATAATAAATAAATTTTTATTAATAGTCATAATTAGAGATAATATATTTTTATATATATTTAAATAATTATAAAATTACAAGAAATATATTTATTATATATATAATTTTATAATATATATATTTAATGAATTTATTATAATTTTATAATTATTTAAATATTTCTTTAGTAATTTATAATTATAATTATAAACATTTGAATATATATATTTAAATATTTGTATATATTTATAAATATATTTATTAAATTATATATATTTATAATTTTATAAATATAATAAATGTATTTTTTATAATTTTTTAATTATTTAAATATATATATATATTTAAATAATTTAACATTTATTAGAAATATATTTTTAATATTAAAAATATTATAATAAAATATAATTATAGATGTTTGTATTTATTTATAAATATATTTATTTAATTATATATATTTATGACATTATAAGTATAATAAAAATATTTTTTATAAATATATAATTATTTATATAAAAATATTTAACAATATTTGAATATAATTATATATATAATTATATATATATAATTACAATATATGTGTCTATTTTAATTTAATAATTATATATATATATTTAGTTATGTAGTAAGTGGGCTTACTCGAGTGGTAAAGGCCCCTTGTAATCCTAAATGAGACCCGGGTTCAGATCTGGGGGGTAGAAAATTTCCCCAAGTATGCAATAAAGGAGGCATGATGCAAGGAGGTGGTGATGGAAGCATGATGTTGTACTGGGCCTTCTTATAAGATTTTGGGACGTTGGGTCTTGTCATTGGATTAATTCCAATTGGGCTTTCGAGGCATTTATAGAAAAAATAAGGCTTGATCAGTGTTCTATCCCTTGGGGGATATGACCTACCTTTCTAGCCTATATGTGTGTGTATAATGTAATTTTAACCCCAAACACCTAATATATATATATATAGTTATAATAATAATTATAAATAATTATATTTAAAAAGTGTTTATATATAGTTCCAAATCAATAATTAGACATATAAAAAATATATTTATTAATAAAGTATATTTCTTACATTTTTATAAGTATTTATGAGGATATAGTAGATTCATGGGTATAACATGAATGAATCTTATACCTAGAAAAGTATATATCATAAAAAACACTCATCACATATATGAAAAACATGAATAATAATAAAGGTTTATTGTATAAATGGACATTCTTGATGAATACATAACATATTCACGTCAATTATAGCCATATACCAATATATTTATTGGCTAAATAAATTGGGAACCTGTGTTTATTTATTTGTAAATACAATATAAAATATATATATTAAAAATATTTATATATAATTATAAATATATAATTGTAAATATGATAAATATATATATTATTTAGTATAATATATTATAATATTATAATTATTTAACTGCATATTAATTTAAATATAATCTTATGAATACTTTTCTTTAAAATATTATTTATATATATGTATATATTTCAATTGTTTTAAAATATATATTAGTTATAAAAATCCATGTTTTTAATGAATATTGAAAAAGATTACTCATTAATATAAATATAATAATTATATATAAATTAATATTTTTTTCAAACTTTTATCAGCACTAATAATAGTAGTGATAAATATACCATTTATCAGTATTAAAATAAACGCGGTTAAACGGTAGATTTATCATTTTTTTAAAATACCACTAATTTAGTCCACCCTTTTATCAATGTATTTTTCTTAGTGCAGATAATTTGTGGTGCTTCCCTTGCGCCGATTTGTGTTAATGTTAATTAACATATATTAATTTTAGCTATGTTAACTACTATTTAAACATTAAATTGTTTTAAATTTTAATTTTGTGATGAAAATTAAATCATTAATGAACAATTTAAAATATTTTAGTCCATATTATAATTATTTTATGATTTTTAAATAATTTATGAAATTATTATTTTGATAAAATATCATTAGTTTTAGTTTTGAGACTAATGATTATTGGGACATTTAAAAATATCTAGATAACAATTTAACAATGACAAAAACTATTTTATTATATCCCTAAATGTTTAAAAAAAATTGAAAATTTATTTATCGCATTATTAATCTCAAATTATATTTATTTTAACATTTTTATTAACATTTATTCAATATTTCTATTTATAAAATAATTCATACATCACTGTTGTGTAATTATTTAATATAATTAATTGTTCACTAAAATTTAAAAATAAAACACCATGAAAAAAATATAAATCTACTATAATTCATAATAATTATATAGTAAAATATATTTAATGTGAATCCATATGTTAAAAATTATATATTTATTCAAACAGGAATGTGAAATCTTTAAATTTTAATTAAATAAAATATTATAAATATCAAAATTTTACCCAAGTGGCACAAAACGTCAAAAATAAATTTATATCTTAATTAGGTGTTTATTAAATTTAAAATTGACATTAGTATTCATCAATAATAATCATTTTTTCCATGTGCATACATAAGAGATATTGAAGAAAAATAAAATGGCAATTTGTGTTTTTCATTGATTTACATATTATATAAGTCATTTTCATGGAAAAGTGTCCATTAAATGCCTTAATTTTGTTCCTTAAGTGTTAAGGGTGTAATTTTATTCATATAATAATATTTTGGCATTTGTTAGGGTTATTGCATAGTATTTACAGTTTTATTTTCAAGCTAAATTACATAAATTACCATTTATCATGGTAACAAAATTTACCATGGTTTCAATTAATATTTTTAGAAACAAAGGGACCTACATACCATATTTGGAGATTCTGAATCCACATTTGTAATCCGTTTTTCATTATTCAAAATAGATATGTTCAATAAATTAATTTAACATAATGTTTGTATAATACCATGAAAAACTATTTTTTTTGGAAAAAATCCCATTAATAATATAAAATGTTTTTATAATAAGTTCATAGATAAAATCCATTAAAATAAAACTAATTGTTTTATTTTAAATCAAAATTTACTAATAAAAATTTAAAACTAATCCAAAATATAATTTTACATTGTGAAGAATTTAAAATAAAATATAGTTTTCAATAAAAATCAGTATTTTCACTATTCATCAAAATGTGAAACTTCTCAGAAAAAATAAAAATGGTCACCAAAAGAAAATTTTAATTTCCAAATTCTAAAGTAGATGTTTATTTTTCCCAATATAATATATAAAAGATTCGAAAACTATATTTTTAACATGTTCTCCATCAAAATTAAGCAAAACTACCTTTTTTAAAAAATAACTCTTTTAATTGTAAAATTGGGTTTTCTCTTATATAATGTATAAATAACACATAGGATAAATGTTTAAAATTAGATTGAATATATTATATATATTTTATTAGTAAAATACATTAAAATTTTTTGGTGTAAAATAAACTATGACACATTTAAATAACATTTTACAAAATAATTTTCTTTTATTTAAAAAAAATATTGAAATTCATTAAAAATTAATTGGTCAAAATATTATATAAACAAGAATAAAATATTATTTCATAATTCAGTTAATCATTATCATACCTACCATTTTAATTTATTGCTAATAATTTTAATTTTTAAATATTTATTATAATTAAAATATTTTTCACAGATACTTAGTGTTGTGTATAACACAAGATAAGCTGGTGTTGTATGTATCACAAGCTTAACATGATGTAATGTGCTATGCATTATTTTAAATAAATCATGTTGTTTTAAATTCCATTTCGTAAAAACTATTTTTTCTTACACTAATAACTGATAATAAAAATATAGGAACTACTCTATTCTTAATGGTGTACTAAAATCCATTCCATATGCTAGTGGAATTAGAGCATCGATCATCTTGGGCAATAAAAAAGTTGATCATAGATACTCAGAAAGAAAAAGAGGACTGAATTCTCTAAATAAATGATATATAATAAATGAGTAAGGATTACTATGAGAATTTTAGAATTTTAAAAAACTAAGTTGTATGAAAATAAATCATGGGTTTATTCTTCACACTTGGGGATAAATTTTTGTTATTCAATTATCAATTAAATTTTTTCCCTTGAAATTGGAAACCCCAATGGATAGGTCCTTACCATTTCATTAATGATTTCCATTATAGAAAAATAGATATTTTGAAAGCTGAAGAACCATCATTCAAGGTTAATGGTAAATGGTTAAAATTTCACATATAACCCTTTCAAAAAGGGTCACTCATCACTCTCAAGTTCACCTGATCCTTTTGTCCATCTATCTGGATAACGTCATCATTATTTTTTCATTCTGGGAGGCACACCATATTTTTTTCTTTGTTTTATGTTTATTAATAATTTTTTTCCTTTTAGTAGTATTATTTATTCTTAGGTCATTTATTAACATCACTATACTCGCATATCTACATTTATATGATCTATTTTTATTTAATATTCATTATGTTATCTAACTCATTTTCATTCATTCATCCTATTTAAACCCTATGGAATAATGTTTTATAAAGTGTATGTTTTTTAATTTTAAAAAATAATCTAGTTATCCCAATCTGAAATAACCATCCTATAAGTTTCCCCATATCATGACACTCATTATTAGGTGCTCTCGATTACTTAATTTCAACACCATATTGTCATTTAATTTTTTTCCAATGATATTATTAATATCCCTCTAAGGATATTTTCCAATATAGTGAGGAAACTGCAACATTTCAAGAGTGAGGGAGTCTTTCTTGAAATTTACTATCAATATACTTGTATTACTTTCTATTTCACCTATTTGTGATGATTTTTTCCTCTAAAAGAATTATTTAAACCTGAAAACTCATTACACCCACTTAAATACATGAATATTTCAAATTTGTTGATATCCATATTTTACACTTTTTTATATTTTTTACAAGATTGTTGAGTTATTTATTTAATTCAAATTCAATGTTTTTTAAATTTCATTAATTGGATAATTTCTCGATTTTATACCCTCAGTAAATGATAGTTATTATTGTAAACTCTCATTCCTGATGGGATTCTGGATCCTCAATTTTCTATTGTATCCAGATCATATTTCTTTAGAGACACCTGGGGCATATAATCTTATCAAAACATGTATTGAGATATTATTCTCGATAAGGATGAACAAATTAATTTTTAATAATATTGAAAAAAATTGAGCTAATTTTTTGAATGACGCACATTAAATTTTTTAGCTCATAGATTCCATGAATAACCTATTAATGATGGATCCATTTTAATCCAATTATCCATTTCAATCCTACTCTTGTTATTATGGATGATTATCCTTTGAATAAGTGTCATGGAAATTTCACTACAAGTGTACACGATATGTTATTATTGAGGAGATGTATTATGGAACTTTCACCAGAATAATATGATGTGTTCTATTATTACATTCCATATTTTATATATCTACCCTTATTCATTCAATATATATCTGTATATAACAAAAAATGAAAAGAAAATTAAATTGGGTTGTGTATTTGGATGTTCCAAAATCTCTTTTTCTGTAATGATGAATCATAGGATATGTGGTATAGGGATGAGTGTGAGATCTAACAGGATCATTTATTTGGAAAAATAAATAAAATAAATAATAAAAATAACGACACATGGTAAAATTTACATACTTTTTATATTCACGGATCCAACATGAGTTGATGAAGCATAGACACCATTTGATATTTGGGGATTTACTTATTTTCACTATTTATATTTATCATGTATTTTACATTATATACTTCCATTATTTTGGTATTTATTTTTACATTCCAACAACTTTTCCTCAGCCTAAGAGTAATTTGATTTTTTTGTAGAAGTCCTCATGACTGGTTTTTTATTTGTATTTATAAAGTAGATATGATATATCCAATGAAAGCCTATGGTTATGAGAATGTATTTAGGTTATGAGCATAACATTGGTTAAATTTTGACCTTGAGTGAAATGTTAAAATTTTTTGTGTGGTAAATTGAAAAATGGTAATTGAATTTTTGGAATAGTAATGAAATTTTAATTAAAAGAATAAATAATCTAGATAAAGTACTAGACTATGAGTCATACATAATTTTATATGTTGGTTTTATTCAGGAGGACTAACTTTTTCGGTTTACACTTTGTTTTATTTTCGTTTTTGTAATGAATTTTTCCAATTTTAAAATTATATTTTTTTCATAATCATGGTTGAGTTTCTTTTTTCCTAAGGATAAGAATGTTTTTAAGGGTGGGTGGTTTTGATAATATGAAATTATATATTTATATTACATATATGTATTTCAGTTTTACTCATGATTTATTCAATAATTTAATAGGTTTTAGTTTGTTTTTTAATTAATTTACAAATTTGGATTCAATGAAAGAAATTCTGAAAATTGGTGAAAATTGGCATTACAGACCTGGTATCATATACATGATGTGTAGCCCTCATTCACAGCATACCCGCAATGCTATAGACCATCATAGGAATCCCATTCATGATGTGAAGACAATACACATCATGTTACATCACAACATGATGTGTAAATTTCAAAGATTAGAAACCCACCAAAAGGGAATCCTATACATAAAGTGCATTTATTGTATAATGTGAAAAGTTTTATGTTATGTCGGTCAACATATATGAACTGATTCAACAATGAGAAATGTGTTTCTCAAATACACGACATGCTGAAATCATACATGATGGGAATATGTCAGGTCCAAATTAACATAATCCTATACAAACGTTCATAAATTACACATCATGTACATAAAAGGACTATTGATATTTGGATTTCCCTACATGTAAAAAACGTTCATCAAACATGTATTTTCTCTTATTTTATTCCATTTTATTCTCTTTTCAATCTAAACAAGAATTTATTCATTCCTTTTAGTTAGTTATTAAATACTTTTGTGTTTTTACTCATTATTATCCCATTATTCATACTTTTTTATGTCATTTATATTAGCAACATTCATTTAGACCGGACCCTTCATTCATCATTAACATGTGGGATGATCTTCATCTTTTTTTCATTCGCAATGACTTTTTGATTTTTTCAAACTTTCATCCATTATGGAATTCTTGTTATTAATTTTTTTCACGATAAGTAATATATTTATTATATTTACATTAATTCCTATTTTTGAACATTTATTACTCTTTATTTTAATTCCTTATTTCTCGTTGTTCAATTGTTTCATGATTTTTCAAAGCCTATTTAGTAATCCAGTTCTTTCAATCAACACCACCTTGTGAAAGTAATTCACCTACGGATATGGGTAATGAATAGTGTTTCTGAAGTCTAATAAATCTATATATTTAACCATGGTAACCAAATGGATTGTAATTAGGTTAATAATAAGTATTTATCTTATTATTTTTCACAACCTTGATCGTGGGAAGTGCATTAGAATGAACCTAAACTAATTGGAGTTGATCATAACTATGAACATTAGCCTATAACTCTTTTTTCATCAATGAAAATCATAATGAACCTAGGTTTTCTACTATAGCATGACCATTGGATAGTTTCAACATGGGTAGATCCAATTGGTATAACCAAAACATATTCGTGACCTTTTCACCACTTCATAAGCTAAGCTATAGGACAATACCAGGTAAAATCTAGGATTATTTCTTATCAAGATACCATAAATTACCCCATATCCCTTTTTTTATTATATGAATTAAATCCAAAAACCCATATTTAGTAAAAACCAAATTTAAATAGTGAATAAGGGGAATCCATTCCAAGTGTTCTATTCAAATGGTTTTTTACTTGCTAGTAATTCATGTCAGTTTGACCTCACACTTCCACATTACTACTCCAATGTAGTAAGTGTAGTTTTAGACAATAAATTTCTAATTTGACCACTAGTTTAACAAATTCAACAATGGGTTTTGTCACATTATTTGTATCCCTGAAATCTCTTGTTTTCTGTAGACCCACTTTTTACAGTTTTGTTATATGTTATGATGCCAGGTTATGTGATTTTTTGTGACACCAATGTAAATAAATGGACAAACAAAAATAATCATCCAATGTATTCACTTCATCAGGATTTATGGATTTTTTGATAATTAACAAAAATAATGATGTTGGATCATTTGAAATTCCCTATGATTAATCTAGAAAATGTTGTAGTATGTGTTGTAATGTTTCAATGGATGTGGTTGTGTGTTGTGGATTGACTATGATGATGTGATTCATGAGAGAATAAAATTATACGGTCTGTTTGAGGGAAATGGTTTTGATATGTTTTTGAACTAGGGATATGGTTTTAGTTTTAATATGGTTGAGTAGTGGGGCTACGAAGGTGGTTGTGGTACGATTATGCATCGGGGATGCTATGATGGTTGGCTGTACTAGTTTCCCTAGTAGTAACAGAACTCAATTCATGAAAATAATTTTAAATTGGCATGTTTAATTAATTAATTAACAATGGTCTATGTGGTTTAAATAAATAATTTTTTTATAAACTAATGATATGTAAATACGAAACAAGGTGTGTGGTTGAGTGGGTGGGGTTTGTAACGTAAAATCTTGAAAATGGATTAATGAAAAGTAAAGTCTAAAATATGAATTATTCATGGTGTTTTTATTATGTGGTGTTGAAATTTTAGTATTGGTAATTGTGGTGGAGATTCCTATGAGATGTTTTATGCCATGGTTTTGAACCATTTATATGATGTTTAAGTGTTGAGACACTATATGTATACACGTATTATATTATTTTTTATTTCTATATATGCCCCACCCATGTAAAGAATCATGTGTTGACACAAAATTTTTGGGGGGTGTTTTTTCCATGATTCATAGTGGAGGGATTGATAGTTGGATACCCTCTCTTCTTTACTCCAACTTCAATGTGTTGTTGATGAGAATGTGCTATGATATTCAGAATTCAAATGTATCATTGTCTACAAGTGATGTGATGAGATGTTATGGAAAATGTGTCTTCAGGTGGGATGTGATGATTAGGATTATGGTTGGGGTCATACATTGTAGAATGAGCGTGTGAGATTGATTTCCTTATTGATCAATATACCCTACTACACTAGTTATGAGATTTGATGTGAGGTGATAGACCAGGTGTATGATTGAGGGATGTTATGCACTGAGGTTTTCTTCAGAAGAGGTGGGATAACCAGGGCATAAGACGTTAGGGTCTGAGTGAAAAATTAATGGTAAAGTAGTGTAGGGTATTATGAATCAATATGATTCATAATATATTGTTATACTTTGATTTTGTATTCCATGATAGGACCTTGGTGGAGTTAGGATTTTGGATATTATACTTATAGATTTGTTTTTTGGTTCTCCTACATTCTCACGCGTGCATTAGTATTCTTTTTTCATATGTTCATGAGATAATTTTCTATTCCCAATTAGTATATCTATATTATCACCCAACGTATATAATAATGTTTTTAGGATACCATGAGGACTTCATGGATCATTCTGGACATTACTATCTCAACCCTAGAGATGGATTATGTGTCACTGCACTGGTTTTTATTTTTGGGTATTTACTTTGAAGAATTTTTTCTATATGAGTTTTATTCACACATGCATTGTCCAATGGTTTTTGGATTAATTATATATATATATAATGGATTTTATAATTGTGGATTCATTTTTTTCCTAATCCAATTTATATTTTCCAGGGTAATAACTCCCTTAAATAAGATTATTTTAAGTTCAATTCTTTTCATCAACCTGGGGCCTACATGAGGTGGGACTCGGGGTTGGTTTTCTCTCACACATCATTTTGTTAGCCTTATAGGGATTTGTTATAAAATAGATCTATAAATAGTTATCACTGAGATATAGTATGTATTTTGGAGTTAGGAAAAATGAGGATTGTGTTTGTTGGTATGGAAATAGTTCCATTTGACTATAGTGCATGGCATATTCTTTGGGGACAAGTAAGGACATGGGATTTTAGTGGATTAAATATTAGCTTATTAAACGTCCAAGTAAAGAAGAAATTCTTTTAGAGTAGAGACCTAATATAGGTATATGCCTCGGGATGACTTATGTCTCTGGTTGAGTTGGGTTGTTTTGGGAAGGTAAAAAATGAATAAGTAAATTAAAATGAATCAGAATAAAATTCCATACTACCTATCTTTGTAAATCATTGTTTCCTTCCAATAATTCCTCAAAATAATTGTATACATGTTTATCTGATAGTGAAGGTACATTAGGAATGCCTAGTTGATCACTGGTGTGTTGATTTGATTGAGGATGTTGATCAGTGGGAGAGGATTTTGTGAGATTCTTAGTGGAAACCTTTGACGAAGTATGACTGAATCATTTTTTATATGGAGTTAGAGAGCTAGTGATCATATCATGAGATAAATTCTAGTTTTTTTTCTGTCCATGAAAGAGTATTGGGTCCCCTTGGATGTTTTTTATATATAAGGATATTCATTTCAGTAGTTAAAATTGTAACTTATTGAGTGGAAGGATGTAGATGATTAATCAGTTTACTAATAGAATGAATTCCAAGAGGAGTTCTTTTCATCGACCATGAAGGCTATAAAAAGGTAGGATCTACTCTCCCTTAACTATGGGAGTATTTCTATTTAGTTTTCGGGGATCATTTTTAAGGTCCTTATACAATTTTATGTAGATCATTTCATAGATTATGGTTCCTTTGAAAGAAATCATATGGAGGCACTCCATCCATCGATATAGTATGTAGTTAACCCTTTTACATTTCTCACAAATCTAGAAGTACAAAAGAAGGAGGATGTGATAGAGTATATTCACTCATGAGTATTCATAATCTTATAGGAGAAACATCATTGTTCTTAAAAAATTAATATTTTAGGGGTTCATCAAAGGTGTTTGGTCCTTCAAGGTTTTGACCTACTGGAATTCTACCCCAATAACTTCATTTTCGACATCTTGGAAGCATCAATCAATTTTTTTATCTATGGATTCCATGTTCATAAAGGGGATTAGTTTCTAGTGCATTCAAAATCTCATTTTAGTAGAAGATGTATGTTTTAGTGCCAACTTCTACCATAGTTTCCCGTGATACCATCTCAACACCATGTGAAATACGATTATGCCTCAGTCAGGGGAGATAGCGTAGGAAGATGCTGTACTAATGTAGTTTCCCATGTTTTGGGACAAAGACTTGAGAAAGTTCATGGTGTATGTTATCAAAAATGATGTAGGAGATCTGGGTGTGTTTAGTTTCATGTAGTGTGTATTGATGCACCAGTGGGGGGAAATATCATTTTTGGTATGCTCATTTTATCAGGTCATTTTTTGTGCCATTATTGTTTTTGGATACTCTCACTCCTTTATTTTATCCTATATATTCTTTTCTATATGACTATATGTATAAAGGTTTCCCATGACCTATGTGTTGACTACATTAGACATCAGCTAATCCAGCTGGTTTGATGTGTCCTAGGGATGTGCATTGATGAGAGGGAATCATCAGTCAGGTGTGGATATTTTTTTAAATTCATATGTTTCCATAAGATGTCTTCCCTAGAATCTAATTGTTATATTCATTTCATGATGTTATTGACTAATTCTACAGTATATTATTGTTCTCATATGTGGATGGATAGTGTGTGGTTGTTGTTAGAGAGTGGTATTTTTAGGTGGTAATTTATCCTATGGTAACTCATTTTTCAATGATGGGGGATATGTATATTGATTTGTTGTGTGTTGGGTTTGTAGAGTCCCACATTTTTTAGGGAATTCCTTGATGTTTTCCTTGAGTAATTTATGGCACTACACTCTCGACATTTTGTTGAGATCGGGATAGACTTACTACCTATTGATTCTAGAATTTTTTTGGATTGATATCAGATGGAATCTTCTGACTTTCGATAGTTCAGAATTCAAATAGATGATTTGATGTCATGGGGTTTCACCTTACTTATTGTGTCACCATAGAGTGATCCTATGTTGTTCCCAAAAAAATAATTCTCTGAGGTTGGGCATAAACTATTATATATTGAACTAAGTGAAAATCAATAATCAATTCCCTCTTCTGAGGATCGATGATATTTTTACCAGTTGAAGGGATCTAGTTTGTTCTTCAAGAACGATCTATATCCTGGGTATCACTGGTTTATGGTGAAGTATGTAGATATCCATAATAATTCCTTCATATGTATGTTTGGGATTATTGAGTTCATATTTGATCCCTTTGGTGTCACAAATTCACTATCTATTATAATGGGACTCATTAACTCTCTGTTAAATAAATTATTGGACTAGTTTTTGGTTTTTTTCATCAGCATCATTTTTATCTACTCAATGATAGAGGAGGATCATTTCAAGAATCTAAAATATGTTTTAGAGGTTATTCATCACCTCCAACTATATGTAATATAATCAAAGTGTTTGTTTTGTAGACGAGAGGTGTATTTACATAGGTTTATGGTGTCGTAGAAGGGTTTGGCAGTGAATCCTTCAATGTTTTAAGAAGTTATTTCATATGAAGAACCTAAGAACATGGTATAGATTCCTAACGTCATGGGTATGATGACTATTATCAATTTTTTGTGTTGTATTACTATCAAATTGAATCCTTGTTGACAGATTTCACAAGGAAGGATCAGTGTTTTTTGTAAAGTGATCAGTTTCAGGCAGTGATCAGTTACCTAAAAGAAAAATTCGGTTAGTGCTCTAGTGATTCAGTTTTTTTGGGATGGTGTGATGTTTGAGGTGTTTTGTGATTCTTCCCACCATGTAACTAGATTCATGTTGATGCAGACGAAGTTGGTGATCTCTTATGGGTCTATTTAGTTGTGTCCCAACGAGCATAACTATGCCACCCACGATCTCGATATTGAAGCAGTTATTTATTCACTAATGTATTTTGTGGAATTACCTTATTTGGGATGTCTATGTGGTCTTTATGTATTATAGGATTTTGAGGTATATATTTTATCAATATGATTTGAATCTGTGGAAATTTTGGTGGATATATTTCTATAGGGATTATTATTTTGGGATATCTTATACCTTATTAAAGGGGAATGTTGTGGACTATGAATTGATCAGGAATTCACATAAGGATGTTTTGTAGGAGTCCAAAAATTTATATAGATCGGAAGAGGATTATGAATCGATTCTCTTAGATGAATGGGTGTATGATGCCATAGGTTGTTTGTTTCAAAATATGGTTTGGTATTCTCTAATGAATAAGGTGGAGGAGTCTCAATGGGGAGACTCATAGGTTGAGGAGATGCATGATTGTGTTTTCCATGGTCATTCTCTAGAGGTAAAATCAGAGGATATTCAAAACCATATGTTTTTTAGTTGGAGGTTGATTGTTCCAATATAAATTCCTGGTGGAGTACTTTGTGAGTTTCATAGCTAAAATTTAGTTGTACACCCACATGTTTCTAAAATGAACCATGGTTTGAGGATTAAATTTTGGTGTCCCTAGATAAAATGGGAAATAGAATATTTTGTGGTGAAGTGTTTGGATTTCTAATAAGTAAAGGATGAGCATAATTTCTTGGGTGGTTAATTACTAACTTTGGATATTCCCGATTGAAAATGGGATGAAATATCTATGTAGATCGACAATAGGATAAAATGATAAATGAGATTGGTTTTATTTTATCTATGTAATTATGGATCAGTTGATGAAATTAGATAAGTTTTTAGTGATTAGATAGTATTTTACATTAAATTTTTAGGAAAATAGGTTATGGATGATGTCATGTGGCTACATGGAGTCATGAGATCCATTATCTCAGATCAAGATTCACATTATACCTCGTGAGTTTGGAGATGAATTCAAAATTATTTTGGGACTTAGTTATGCCTCAACACTTATTTACACCCTCAGATAGATGGAATGAATGATAATTCAATCTTGATGTTAGTGGAATTGTTTTGGGCATCTCTCATGAACTTTGACAGAATGCAGGCATGACACCTTCCCTTGGATGAGTTTACCTTTAAAAACAATAACTCATCGAATAACATGGACCTGTTTGAGACATTATATGGGAATACAAGTCATTATCTATTATATTGGGATAATGTCATGGAGTTATCAATTATTGGTTCTCAGGTGGTTCATGTCATGGCAAAGAAGGTTCAGTTGTTTCGAGTAAGGATTAAAGTGGCACATGACCCAAAAAAGTCATATGCCAATCATATGAGGATTCCCTTCTAGTTAGAGGGTGGATACCATTTTTTATTGAAGTATTATCCTCGATGTGGGAAATGGTGGATTAATAAGGGGATTAAGATATCCCCTCGGTTTATTGGTCCCTAATAGTTTTTGGGACATTTCGGTACTGTGTTTTGTTGGTTAGCACTCCATCCATGATTGGAAAGGATCCATGATATCCTCCACCTCTTTCAACATTATTGATATCATTACAATGAATCCCATATCAATTACATGGGAGAGATGGATATTTAGGATGATAAGACATTCATTGAATAGCCACTGGAGATCCAGGATCATCAAGATATGGTTATTTGAAAATAGAACATTGCAATGGTTCATGAACTGTTTAGGCATGGTGGACTAGAGGAGAGTACTTGGGAGTGTGAGATGAAAATGTGTTTCCAGTACCAAAAGTTTTTTTTGTGGTTTGATTCTTTATACGACCTTACTGTGATTTTATGTGACTTTTTGATCCTTCTATTTTATATGATATGATATTCTCTATTTTTATACAGTCTATGATAATGTCCTTATATATAAAAAGGGGATCTCTTGATTCATAATTAAGATGAATTAACTATGATGAAATTAAACCCATGAAGATGAGTCAATTATGCCCAAAGTGGATAACCTCTATATATAGAGGATGGAATTCCCAAATTCCTATGATCAGGTAAGTATCGTTTTGTTATATTTTGAGGGTTTTGGGTTATAAGGTCAAGTTGGTGACAACATTACTGTTCCAACAAGATCCATGAGAGGTATCTCAAGTGATGTTTTCTCATATTTTTTTCTATGTTGTTAAAGGTTGGATTTAAATTCTTTGGGGTGAGAATTTTTATATTCGTATCTGATGTAATGTACTCGACCTTTAATCCCATTACATTGTGGGAAATCTATAGGTGGAGCTATCTGTGAGATGTTTGGAGTGTTTTTAGGTCTAGCAGTAGCACCTAGGGGTGGATCACCAATGGTGTAAATATAGAAATTGTTCTATTGTGAATTATATTATTAAATAATTTCAAAGATATATATACATTAAATTCTTGAGGTAGACCATTATGGTGGTATATCTCTAGGTTATTATGGTGGAATATCATTTTAGTGGTATATCAAAAGTACATTACGGGTGGTAGATCATTCTAGAAGTATATGTACAATAAATTATGGAATTAGATCATTCTGGAGGTAGATCTATAGTGAATTATTGTGGTAGATCATTCTGATGGTAGATCTATAAAGGATTTTGTTTGTATATCATTCTGGTGGTATGTGTTCTATGAATTCTGTAAGTATATGATAATGGTAGTATATCTATAGTGAATTCAAGTGGTAAATAATTCTTGAAATAGATATATAGTTAATTCTAGTGGTATTCCATTTTGGTAGTAGATCTATAATGAATTCTGGTTGTATATCATTCTAGTGTAAGATTCTATAGTGAATTCTGGTGGTAGATCATTTTGGCGATAGATCTACATGGAATTCTAGTGGTATATCACTCTAGCAGTTGATTTACATTAAATTCTATCGGTAGATCAATTTAGTGGTATATCAATAGTTAATTATGACGGTAGATCACTCTGGAATTATGTTATAGTGAATTCTAGTGGAATATATTTTTGGTGTTAGATCTATAGTGAATTATGGTGCTGGATCTACCTTGAATTATGAATGTAGATCTTCCTGGTGGTGGAACCTTGGTGGTGGTGGTGTAAATTATTTTTAGTTTTTCCATTATATTCCAAAATTTATATTTTGACATTTATTTGATAAAAATTATTTTAACACCATAATTAATGAATTCTAAATCCATTTTGAATGTGATTAATCATATCATCAATTTATAAAAAATCATTACATATTTAAATTAATTAAAAATTTTATATTTAATTATATACAAATTTAATAAAAAATATAATTTCATATTTAATCCTACTAGTTCTAGATCTAATCTTTCAAAATATAAGATCTCTTCTTACTTATTTTAGACTTTAATTCTCATGGGATATGAGGTTCCAAGTCCTTTTCCCTTGTAATCATGGATTCATGTTGTTATAGTTTTCTCATTATCCACTGAAGTGGTTTCCTCCAATATTTACAACCCCTATTTATAGTGCAGATTGATTTATAGTGATTTTTTATTTTTGGTGGGGGTCCCTCATTTCTCCTTTCTATGTATCATTTTGGATGGGTTTCTTTTGTTATCTCTTGGGAATATAGTTCCATCAGTATTAACAGTGATAAATAACCGTTCTAAATGAAATGGAAATGGGAAGGGCTACACTTTTCATGATATTATATATTTTTTTGTTTTGATATTTAGATTATCTATGTTTTTTTATAATTGAAAACCATGGTCATCAGTAGCCCATTTTTGTGGTCATTATGTATGTTGTCATTACATGATATTTTATTTGTTGTTAAACCACCATAAATAAATTTATAACCACTTATAATTCGTTATGCAATTCGTTTCATTGGGATATATGGATTATCTGATAACTCTATTAAATAAGGAATTGGAATTGATTAAAATACCATTTTCCAAATCTGGAAACATTGTGGTATGAGTTGTAATGTGTTTCTGGATGAAGTAGTGTGGTGGGGCTTGAATGTGATATATTTTATCATGAGAAGAGGATATATTGTGATGTTCTTTAGGGGTAGTGGTTGTGATATGGTTGTTCATGGGTATATGACGGCGGTTGTAATATTGTTGAGCTATGGAGCTGTGATGGTGGATGTTGTGTGATTGTGCGATGGGTATGTGATGATGGATAGTTATGCTATTTTTTGAGTAGTAACATAAAGTAATGAGTGAAAATTATTTAAAATGGCCATTTTTAATGAAATAATTGATTATGGGATGTGTGGTTTAAAGAGTTTCACTTTTCTATAAAATAATTTTATTGAAATCGAAACGAGGTTTCGATTTTCATAAATGGGATTAGTTACTGAAAATATGGAAAATAGATAAATTAGGATTAATTACTAAAACGTGAATTATGGATTTTATTTATTGTGTTTAGTTGAGATTTTAGTTTTGGTAGTGTATGTGAACGTATCTACAAGATTCTTATTCCATGGTTTTGAATCCTTAGGATAAGGCATGTATGATGTGACTTTATTTGTATACAAATTTTATATTCATTGTGATTTCTAAATACACCCCACCCATATCGAGCATCATGTGCCGACACCAAATGTTATGGGGGCGATTTACCAACATCTGGGTGGGATAATGAATGGTTGGATACCCACTATTCTACTCTCCCTCATACAAAAAACAGTGATATTCACGAGTTGTGATGGATAGAAGTAAAAAGTGTCATTGTCTACATGTGATGTGAAGAGATGTGATGGATCACGTGTCTTTGGCTAAGATTTGATGAGATAGATTATGATGGGGTTAGTGTATGATAGGATGTGTTAATTGTGTTATTTCATTCATGTTCATGATACCCTAATACATTGGGTTTGAGATGAGATGTGGGTTGATGGCATAGGTGTGTGTGATGAGGATGTGGTGTTACGTGGTTCTATTTATAAGAAGAGGGAGATCCATGATGTACGATGTTGTGGTGTGAGGGCAGACAATTAGTTGGAAAGTTATTTTTGGTACTCTTCATATATATTCTTCATATTATATAATTATACATGGATTGGTTATTTGGTGAGAGATCCTTTTTGAGGTGGGGATTTTTGTTACTATACATGTATTTGTCTTGTTTGGTTCTACTACATTCTCATGGGAGCATTAGTATGTTCTTTTCACATGTTCATGATAGAATTTTTTCTACATTGTATACCTATATGTTCACCCTATGTATAATAAAAAATTTTAGGTTTCTAGGAGGACTTCATGGACATTTCTAGACAATACTATCTCGGACCATTGAATAATTGTAGTTTTCCTACCCTAGTTTTTATTTTGGGTATTTACATTGTATATTATATCTATATTAGTTTTATTTATACATGAATTGTTGGATGGTTTTTAGCATTCATATATATATATATATATATATATCTAGGAGAAAATTATTTTTTGTTAATCTTATCTCCCAATATTATTTATATTATTGAGGTTACTACCTCCTATTCATGAAATTTTAATAGTCTTGGTGCTAGTCACAAACCTAGGGCCTACTAGAGGTAGGTTTCAGGGGTCATTCTCTCTCTCCACTTATTATAGTATCATTTGAGGGAGGTAATCGTGAAAAATATTTTATATATTTATTATATTAGTTAAACATTATTGAGACATATTTCTATATTTCTTTGATATCTATAGACATTCAAATATGTTATAATTATTAATTGTGATTTTTGATATCTAGTTTGGCATAATCACTAGATTTCCTACTCGATCTCCCATTATGTGGGAATTTATGACATTAATAATCACATTGGTTATTCACTTGATTCCTCCTATTTTATTCCATTGTCTATAATAATGGTAAAATTAGGGATTAATACTTTGGAACACAAAAACTAGAATCCAATAACATTAATGAATAATTTATAAATGGAATGTTTATCATTAAATAAATAATTTATAGGCTTCAATCCATGTTATCCATGATATATTTCATAACATATTGTCTTATGGGAATTTTTTGATCCCTTAATATGGGTTTGTAATGAGCTTGTGAATTTACCAAAGCATCTCCCCTTGGAGTGCAAACCATTTGTGCAGTATGGCCTATTGTCACACACTATTTTTGGTCTGAGTCGTGGCCAATATAGTGTTTTTAAGAGTTACCCCTAAGTAAAATTATGCCAAATCTTCATCCACATATTCTATCCAGACAAGGATGTATTTTCCCAGAAACCTCTTTCTCTATACATTACAAAAAAAACATGTATTTTTTCCTATACATATTATTATCCACAATTCATTGACCAGAGTTTTCTAATCATAATCATAGAAATAAATAGACAGTTCTTTGATACAAATAATTAAAACATATAATTTTATTACACCATAAGTATGAAATTATTACATAAGAATACACATAATAAAACTAGAATAATTGAGATGTCTTGTGTATTTTGGTAAATTGGTACATCACAGAAAAAATTAGAATAGTGGAGTAAATCAAAATTATTGAAAATTTCTATATCATTCTCATATTATTCCATCTTTCTTAAAAGTTTATGGGATAACCCGGGATTGAAAATAAGAATGGGTTGAGGTATAAAGCCTATTACAGGAATAAAATCATCATATCATGAACAGAGTATTATATTGTAGAAAATAGGAATTTTTATTGTAATTTAAAGAAGTTACAATCATAATTATGAACAATGATAAATTATATAGATTTATAATATAAAAGAAGCATGGTAATATGGAAAAAACATTAGACATGATAAAATAAGCCCAAGTCAATGTTAAAAACCAATAAATAATAACATTATTCGATTATGAAAACCGCTCATTCACTATATATATCATCTCATGATACTAATTCATTTCCCATTCCATTGAAGTGCTATCTTATCACATCAATCATAATAATATCATGTACATTTATATGTGTTCCATGTATATCATATAACATAAGAACATATTTCGTCACATTTAATCTCTTGATTAAGGATTATGGGTTACATATGTGGATGTACCAAGTAAATAAAGCATATGAACATCTATGTGAATACCATTTAGTGTAAATGGGTTTGAATATACACCTCAAAATTGCTCAACATAGAAAATCACAGGGATATATTGGCAACATAACACTAGTACATGACATTTCATAATATGGTTTAATGAGAGATGATGGCTTATATCACTACATGTTTGAAAAAATAGACATTATAAGGGATATTTAAGAACATAATCCAACTAAAAAATTTGGTATTTTATAGGAATAAGACAATTGTGTTCTTGGGTAAAAACATGGCATGGAAAAATCATAGGATAATTTCTACAGCATAATGGGGTTGCTTAATAATTCACAGGAGGGCTTAATGATAGTCAAAGGGGTCACTAATCACGCAAAAATCATAGTGGATATAATATTCATTTTTAATAGAATATATCATAAATATTAATTGAAATAAAAAGTGAATTACATAAATAAGATGCTTGAATAAATAGGAAAAAGAGAGGATCCCTTACTAAATTTTGGAATAGTAATGATGTATATAAATTCTATAATTGGATGGTATGAAATACAAATAATTTTAAGAAATATGAAGCCCAAATTGGTTATATACCATATGTGGGGTTGAATCATGATATGAAATATTAAAAAAACTACCCCTTCATATCACTTTTTTTAAAACACTATTCCATTCTTTTTCAATAGAAATGTATGTAAAAATGAAAGCATGATCAAGAAATAACAAATTTACTCGGTTTACCCGAACTGGGATATATCAAATGAGCATACAATGATAATGTGATGATATACCAAATCCAGTAATGCACACTTACAAAATAAAATGTTTACACCGTATCCAATATATTCCCAGGCTCACTACCTTTACAATATTTAGGGCCAGCTCACTACTTTCCCATGGCTCACTCCAAAAAGCACTTCCAATAGCTCACTGATAGTATAAAGGATCACATTTTTCCTCTTAATTTTATCTTAGATATATAAAGGATTCACACATAGTTCGTGTAGTTGATGTTTCCTTCATTATCATCAAGGAAATCATCCTCAATTGTAGGTAGATTTTCTGTTGAATCTCTTTATGGGTTGCACCTTCACTTCTATGAAAACATCTAAATGAAACACTTCCACAATATAAAATACTATAATATAATTATATTTACTCTAGATATAGAAATTACCTCTACTTTGGAAATATCTTCATAGATTCCATGTCATCCTTTCACTACCTTCAATACAGTAGTGAATAAACTCTTTCTACAAATATGTTCTAATCATTGAGATACTATGGTTATTATTCATCATATTTAAAATCTATATATAAAAATGAAACTATTTATAGGGGTAATGTGGGTGTGTATCTCCTTATTAAATAATCTAGTGTGATACCCCTCGAGAAGACCCTGTCACATATCACCTTTCATGATATCCTTGCATGAACCTTTGCACAATATCTTGAAATGAGACCCTTTGTGCTAGATACAATCACGAGACAAACAATGAGACCCTAGAATGGGACCTTGAAGTGATACCTCAGTTTGAGACCCTACAGAATGACCTTTTTGTGAGACCCTAGAAAGAAACCTTGTTCTGTTATTGGGAAACACCTATGCGATGTCAATCGTTTATTCTTCTTCCCAGGATCTCTCTGAAAACATCATTCATGAGATCTCTCCAAGAGTCTCTTTCACAAGATCCCTTGTGAAAATTAATCCCAGAAATTTAATTATATAAATCTTTTAAGAAACAGTTAATTAATTTTTTATGAATGTTTTGGTGGTATTTTTTGGCATAAACCCAGCTCTTTAACACCAGAAATAATTGACTACTATTCATTCCATCACCATGGTATCACTCCCTTAGCATGATCCTTAAAAGATATCAAAAGTAATTTTTGTGACTGTCAATGATTTTTTATTTCAATGATTTGCCTGAGCCATCATGAGATGCAAATATAAACACAAGCACTATGCATGATCTCATCAAGAGAACCAATGTCAATCATGTGCTTCATGAAATCCTATCATATGATCCAATGTAAATCATACCTTTTCATCATGTGCTTTGAAATTTCTTCAATGATCATGACATAACATTAATATTTACTTATTGTTATTTATCGTCATGCACTTTCACAAGATCCGAGTGTGCATTCTATTTGCACATTTGGCAAGATTTTAGGTGTAATATCTAATAACAATAATGAGCACTACGCAAGATCCCATCACAAGATCCAAAGAAAATCATGAGTGTTGTTTGAGATCCTATATCAATATCCAATGATAATCATGATTGCTTCATGGGATATCATTGTGAGAATCAAATATAATTATACACTTCATGGGATCCCATCACAAGATCACAATTCAATCATGTGATTATGAGTGTTGATCTCTTCCAATGATTTGTGTGATCCATTGTGAGATCATACATTCATGATTTTTGTGAGATCAGACATTTGAAAATTTTAAAATATCAGACATTCATACCATTCACGCCGTCTATGAAAACCAGCATTTGGTAACAACATCAATCCTTTTAAAAAAACTCAATCAACACAAAATCACAATTATTAGGGATATTTTTCAAATAATATATTACTTTTGGTTTGTTGAAAAATCATCCCATTTTGATACCACATTAACGTTTCATCCATATTCATAACAATTTCACTTATTGTGATTACTATATAGGTTATACATTTACTTAACAATCACTTTAATACAACATGAGAAATTCTCAATAGAAGAAACTAGAGTAGTATTCAATGTTCATCAAATGAAACACTTCATTAAAATACCACTCAACTACGTTCCTCATCAACCTCATATGTCATAATATATAATCATTGATGCATCATCATTAGAATCATTGTATTTAAACCTCCCCATACTTCACTAATCCCCATATTAGAACCCCCATGTATTTCATAAGGAATTTTCTCCCTATTATAGCCTCAATTTATCCCCATTTTTCAACGAACCTGATGGTTACATTGATGTGGTCTAAAATAGGGAAAAGAACAAAAATCATCATATTAGGATAAAAATAATCATAACTTAGGGAGGGGGGGTCCCATATCAATGCTTTTGAAAGTGTGTAGAGTCAAATCAACTCCAATATCAAGTTGATAATGTTTAAACTCTTATTTGTGTAAGGAATTTTTCATAATGTATGCAACTGATTAGTCACTAAAAGTGGCTAATATTCATCATTAAGATATTAATATTAATGTGTTTAAATGTTCATAAACATAAATTTATTTCAAATCAGAAATTGAAGTTTATTTCCCATCATTGTGTAATTCATGCTAAAAGTGTCAATTTGGACCCACTCAATAATTTTCTTGTGGAAATTAAAATATTCATCAATTTAATTTTATATTTTCGTATATGATTCATAAATTTATTTGGAAAATTTTTTCTTTTTGGTCAGATGGATTGATCACAAATGAAGATGGAGATTTTTTCACATGAAGGAAGAAACATGCTGGAAAAATCATAATAGGCCTAATGCCCATCAAACAAATGTGGGGCCCAGAAACCATGCCCAATGAAGATAAAATTTATAAATTAGAAAGATAAAAATATGAGGATAATTTTATTCAACTGTGGCCAGAGCTAATTCTGATTTTTTCATGATGATAAAGGGATCTAATTTTGAGATTTAAATGTTGTACCCGACATTAATGCAGAGAAATATTTCCCACCATTTCGACCTTAACATCCAAACGGATGAGACAAAGTTACTGAAATGATTAAATATTAGAGAGAACAGATGGAATAAGAAATTTATCTCCTAAAACCCCTCCAGATTTGGCTTTATTCAATTAAAAATTCACACTACAATATGGTGGATGAATCTGGATAGTTTTCCGGGTCAAATTCAAAACATCAATTTACTTTTGATTATTCACACTCCTTTTGATTCTATTAATTGTTGGGGGTGAATTAATTATTGGGGGATGGACCTAAGGCTCCTAATATTCCTATATAAGGAGCTAGTGGTGAATGTAATAGTGGTGGATATTTTTCGTATCATATTTTCTTGGTTGTTTCATTTCAAGGTTATGCTTCCAAATTTCCTTTGTAATGTTATACATTTCCATGTAAGATTCTTTTTCGTATCATTATATTCTTAATCAACTTCATTCTCTCCTATATCTTCCATTTCATTTATTAAAACATTATTATCATAACGCACAATGATATCTCTGTGTTTTTGTGAATTAGTTCTCACATAGGTGTGAATTTCATTCACACAAATGGAGGAGTGCTCATTATTTCTGCGGTTTTAATTTACTTCAATGCAATTATTATTAGCAATATTACACCAACCATTGAGATTATACCATCAATGGAGGGATAAAATTTTAATGGGTTGATATTAGGAGGATGAAAAGGCTAGATTGAATGTTATTTGATGAACTAATTGTTGTTAATTGGATAATTAATTTAAGACATCCATTCTTCAGTTATTTCTACTCTTCCTCTTTACTATGTTTGAGAAAACTAAATTCAATTACTAAATGACCACATACCTTGGATAGATCATGAATTTGGTTCTATATGTGTATATGGGATTATTAATTGTGTTTAGTAAGCACCAAACAAAAAAATGATGAAGGTAGTGTTATTATTGAAGAATGGGTTCATCAAAAATTAATAAAACTAAAATTGTCTAATGAAGTAAAATTCATTCAATCCAACCCGAGCATAATCCTAAGATCAACCCATTTCCATTTAATTTAATTCACTTAGGTTTATTAGTGTTGTTTAAAAAACATCCAAAATCAAAACCAAAGTTTGACACTTCACAGCCCATCTTCCACTAAATCATAGTGTCTCAAGGTTACTTCTTCGGACCATGTGGATTTGACCCCTACATGTACTACATCAACCGCATACCTGTATGGTAAATTTTGGCACAAAAAAATTTTGGCATCGTTTTCAGGGACCCATGTAAATAATAATAGACACTAGAATTTTTATCTCACCCCAATTTCTCTTTTCTCACCCTAATTTCTCTTCTCTTTTCCCCATTCTGTTTTTGTGTGTCAAAAACAAAATCTGAAAACCAAATTTCAAATCAACATCAATGGATTATCCTCCAAAATACCCCTTCACAAACCAATTCTGCAATCAAGTCGGAAATCATTATTGGGAAACACCTACCATAGGGATTTTCATTGAGCAAACCTTAATTGAATAAACCACACCAGATGAGATGTACAATCAATGGGATGCTGAATGTTTAAAAGATTAATTTCCATACCTATAAAGAATGATTGAGAAGATAAATAATAAGGAATTCCATGATGTAAAAACATATATCTACCCTAATCCTGAAAAAAAAATTGAACAATTGTGTGAACAAATGGATAAAATGAATTCATAAGTTTCATCACTGAGATTAGAAATACAAACAATTGAGACTTATGAAGAACCCATTCCCACTCAGGAAGTCCTTTCCACAAAAAATATAGAAGAATCTTGTTACCCACATATCTCATTAGAATTTAGTAAAGAACACAATTTAAAATCTTGGAAAACAGAGTTGGATAATGAAGTTAATTGGTCAGGTAATGTTGAATGTCAAGATAAAGAACATGAGGGAATTGTTAATGAGTATTTAAATCAGAATGAAATTGATTTCATGAATTCACAAGAGAGAAATTTTTCTTCATGGATTGAATTTCCAAAATATTTCTCCAATAATGAATTTTTAGAATCACCAATCATTGAACCATTGGGAGAGACAACAAATATTGATTCTATAAACACTCCCGACATTCAAAAGGAAAATTTTTCGGAGGAAATTTTTTTTCAAATGGAACCAATTATTTCTAAATTTCATGGAGAAGAAACTATTTTTTATTCAAATTTCCATTCTTCTTTGTAAATTTTTATCAACCTGAACTCAAAATTTTTCTCCTTTCGTCCCCACTCTTAAATGTGGATAACCAATACCATGGAATTTCAATTTATTCTCCTCTTGAAATTAAAAAATTGGGAATGTTCATTAATGTATTGGGAAATACTAGATATTCAATTAAATCAACAATTTCTGATATTACATGGGTTTTACTGCTCATTGTAGAACAAAGGATTTCACATGAAACACATTTCAAACTAATAATCAATCTCAATCTTGATAAAGTAGAGAAATATGTGTTAATTAAAACATTTAAAGTTGGAATTGGATAAGTTGAGGGGTTCAAGTCGATCTAACAACGTTAAACAACAGAACTGCATGGGAGGAAATCCATGGTTTTTATGTTTCTAATCATTTTGAATCATTTTCTTTTTCATATAATAGATTTCCATAGACTGTTGACTTGTTCTTCATTTATGAGTAAGGATGGGTATGAATGGGGTGCGCCATATTCATCCCTGTCACGTGGCATGATCTCAGAGAAATTCATTACCCATAAATCTAAATAGAATACAATATATCATCAGTTTATTTTGTTTTGTTTATTTTTATGTTTTTATAGGATAAAAAAGGACATGTTGTAAGTCATAAGGAAAATCCATTCACCACCATCCAAGCTGCTGAGACTCAAATACAGGATTGAAGGGAGACTGTGACATGCGATATCATCATCAACCACTAGGTGACTTCATTCCATGATTATCTTTTTAAATTTCTTCTTTGAACTCCTCTCCTACCCCCCTTCTAACTTTTATTTTCTTTAAATGCTGGGGAAAGTGTTATTCTAAGTTGGGGGGAGATAAAAATAATTTTTTTGTGAATAAAAACATGCATGAAAAAAAAATTCCATTAACCTTCAACATGATAACACACATTGCAAACTCTAAAATTGGATATCAAATAATTTTTCATTCCTTGATTCTGATTTTAATTCAATTTTTAGTTTATGAGCATAGTTTTTGGAAATTGCGGTGGTTTGATGTTATTTTTCAAAGATTAAATTTTCATCCTCTTAATAAAAATTCCATAATGCACGTCTACTGGATCGTGGGTGTAAATTTGAGTTCATGGGTCACTTTCATTATAGCATAGGGTTCTGGGGTCACTTTTGGTTTAATTTGAGTATCCAAAAAAAAACAAAAATAATAATTTTGACCACATGGAGCAACGTTTTGTCCAAATGTGTGGCATCCGACACTTGGGGATCATGACTCCATTGTTGTCTTGCCCAGAGTTAGGCTTTATATCTCTATTTTAGATCATGAAATCGACAATATGTGTGGCAACCGGGACATGGGGATTGTGACTCCATAGTTGTCTTGCCCAGATTTAGTCTTTTCATATCTATTGTGGATAAAAAAATCATCAAAAAATTCCAAAAAAATGGATACTCATATTAAGGTTTAATGTGATTCCCACCTAGTGCTTCAATTTTTTCCCTTGAACGTTAAAATGGGCCCCATATATTTTGTGATGCACAACACTTTATCATGCTTAATTTAAATTGGATGAAATGTGGTGATGAATTGGAACAAAGGAATGGGTTTGGGCTTGTGATATGATTATGGACCTAATTTTTTTTAAATGATTTTTATGGGTTCCCTAATTTTTTTGTTATTAGATATTTGGGTGATCAATGTGTATTAAAATGTTTTTGGAAAAGGGGATTTGAATTTCATATTTGTAATATATTTTTCTCGGGACTAGAAAAACTCATGTTGGGGGGTGTGATTAGTCAGTGAAAGTGGCTAATATTCATTTTTTAAATCTTAATATTAATGTTTTTAAATTTTCATAAACATCAATTTTATTCCTATTCAGAAATTGAACTTTATTTCTCATCATTGTGCAATTCATGCTTAAAGTGTCAATTTGGGCCCTCTCAATAATTTTCTTGTGGAAATTACAATATTGAACATTTTAATTTGATATTTTGGTATATTATTAATCAATTTATTTGGAACATTTTTCCTTGTAGGTCTGATGGATGAATCACAAGTGAAGATGGAGATTTTTTCACCTGAATGCAAAAACATGCTGGAAAACGCATAATGGGCCTAAGGCCCTTAAAACAAATGTGGGCCCAGAAATCAATCCCAATGAAGCTAAAATATATACAGTAGCAAGATAAAAATATTAGTATCATTTTATTCAATAGTATCTGGAGCTAATTATGATGTTTTAATGATGATAAAGGGATCTGAAATTGAGATTTAAATGGTGGACCCAACATTAATGCACAGAAATACATCCCACCATTTCGACAATAACATCCAAAAGGATGAGCCAAAGATCCTGAATCTTTTAATTATCATAGAGGACAGATGGAAGAAGATATTTATTTTCTACAACTTCTCCGGATTCGGCCTTCGTCAATTAAAAATTCACATGTCAATATGGTCGATGAATCTGGACAGTTTTCCGGGTCAAATTCAAAATATCAATTTCCTTTTGATTACTCACCCTCCTTTTGATTCTATTAATTTTTGGGGGCTGAATTAATTGTTGAGGGATGGAACTAAGGCTACTAATATGACTATATAAAGAGCTAGTGGTTATGGTAATAGGGTCGGATATTTTTCTTATCATCTTTTGTTGGTTGTTTCATAGTAAGGTTAGGCTTCCAAATTTCCTTTGTAATTTTTCCTATTTCCATGTAAGTTTCTTTTTTTTATCTTTATATTCATAAAAAAAATTATTTATCTTCTATATTTTCCATTTCATTTATTAAAACTTTATTATCGAAAAGAACAATTATATCTCTATATTTTTGTGAATTAGTTCACACATAGGTGTGAATTTCATTCACACACACGGAGGAGTGCTCGTTATTTCCGTGGTTTTATTTTTTTCCATCCAATTCTTGTTATCCATCTTCCGCCCACCATTGAGAGTATACCATAAATGGAGGGATAACCCTTTAATGGGTTGATCTTAGGAGGATGCAAAGGATGGATTGAATTTTATTTTATGAACGAATTTTTGTTAATTGGATAATTAATTTAAGACATTCATTCTTCAGTTATTTCTACTCTTCATCTTTACCGTGTTTGAGAAAACTAAATTCAATTACTAAATGACCATATACCTTGGAGAGATCAGGAGTTTGAGTCTCTAAGTGTATAGGGGATTATTAATTGTGTTTAGTAAGCACCAAACCAGAAAATGATGAAGGTATTGTTATTTTTGAAGAATGGATTCATCAAAAATTAATAAAACCAAAATTTTTTAATGATGTAAAATTCATTCAATCCACCCCGAGCATAATCCTAAGATCAACCCATTTCTATTTAATTGAATCCACATAGTTTTATTAGTGTTCTTTAAAAAACATCCAAAATAAAACCAAAGTTGGCCACTTCACAGCCCATCCTCCACCAAATCATAGCGTCTCAAGGTTACTTCTTCAGTCCATGTGGATTCAACCCCTACATGTACTACATCGACCACATACCTGTAGGGTAAATTTTGGTGCAACAAAATTTTGGCACCGTTACTGGGGACCCAAGTAAGTAATCTTAGACACTAGAATTCTTATCTCACCCCAATTTCTCTTTTCTCACCCTAATTTCTCTTCTCTTTTCCCATTTATGTTTTTGTGTGTCAAAAAAATAGCAAAACCAATTTTAAATCAACATCAATGGATTATCCTCCAAAATACACCTTCATAAACCAATTCTATAGTCATGTCGTAAATCAGTACTGGGAAACACCTCACATAGGGAATTTCATTGACCAAACCTTAATTGAATACACCACACCAGATGGGATGTACAATCAATGAGATGCTGAATGTTTAAAAGATCAATTTCTATACATAACAAGAATGATTGAAAAGATAAATAATGAGGAATTCCATGATGTACAAACATATATTAACCCTAATCCAGAAAAAATTATTGGACAATAGTGTGAAAAAATGGATAAAATGAATTCGGAAGTTTCATCACTGAGATTATAAATACAAAGCATTGAGACTTATGAAGAACCCATTCCCACTCAGGATGTCCTTTCCACATCACATATAGAAGAATCTTGTTACCCACAAAACTCATTTGAATTTAGTAAACAACCCACTTTAAAATCTTGAAAAACAGATTTGGATAATGAATATAATTGGTCAGGTAATGTTGAATGTCAAGCTAAAGGACATGAGGGAATTGTTAATGAGTAATAAAATCAGGATGAAATTTATTTCATCAATTCACAAGAGGGAAATTTTTCTTCATGGATTGAATGTCCAGAATATTTCTCCAATAATGAATTTTTAGAATCACCAATCATTGAACCATTGGGAGAGATCACAGATATTGAGCTTATACCCACTCTCGACATTCAAAAGAAATTTTTTTTGGAGGAATCAAAATTTTAAAAGGAAACAATTATATCTAAATTTCATGGAGAAGAAACTTTTTTTGATTCAAATTTCCATTTTTCTTTTGTAAATTTTTATCAACCTGAACTCAAAATTTTTCTCCTTTCTTCCCCACTCTTAAATGTGGATAACCAATACCATGAAATTTCAATTTATTCTCCTCTTGAAACTAAAAAAATGGGAATGTTCATTGATGTCTTAGGAAATACAAGATATTCAATTCAATCAACCATTTCTGATATTACATGAATTTTACTTCTCATTGTAGAACAAAGGATTTCACATGAAACATATTTCAAACAAATAATCAATCTCAATTTTGTTGAAGTAGAGAAATATGGGTTAATTAAAATTTTGAAAGTTGGAATCGGATAAGTTTGGGGGTTCAAGTCAAGTTAACGACGTTAAACAAAAGCGCTGCATAGGAGGAAACCCATGGTTTCTAAGATTATAATCATTTTGAATCATTATCTTTTTCATATAATAAATTACCATTGACTATTGACCTGTTCTTATTTTATGAGTAAGGATGGGTATGAAAGGGGAGCGCCATATTCATCTGTGTCACGTGGTGTGATCTATGAGTAATACCTTAACCAGAAATCTATAAAGAAGACAATGTATCATCATTTTATTTTGTTTTATTTTTATTTTTATTTTTTAATAGGATTAAAAAAAGGACATGTCGTAATTCATAAGGAAAATCCATTGACCACCATCCAAGCCACTGAGACTCCAATCCAAGATTTAAGGGAGGCTGTGACTTGTGCTATCATCATCAACCACCAGGTGACATCATTCCTTGACTCTCCTTTTAAATTTTCTCTTTGAACTTGTCTCCTACCCCCTTCTAACTTTTCTTTTCTTTAAATGATGGGGACAGTGTTATTCTTTGTTGGGGGGACATAAAAAATGATTTTTTTTTGTGAATAAAAACATGCATGAAAAGAAAAATTCCATTAACCTTGAACATGATAACACACATTTAAATATCTAAAATTGTATATCAAATAATTATGCATGCCTTAATTCTGATTTTAATGAAATTTCAATTTTATGAGCATAGTTTTTGGAAAGTGCGGTTGTCTGATGTGATTTTTCAAAGTTTACATTTTCATCCTCTTAATAAAAATGCCAGAATGCACGTCTACTAGATCATGGGTGTAAATATGAGTTCTTGGGTCCCTTTAATTATATGATAGTGTTCCGGGGACACTTTTAGTTTAATTTGAGTATTAAAAAAAAACAAAAAATAATAATTTTTACCACATAGAGCATTGTTTTTTCCAAATGCGTTGTGTCCAGATCATGGGGATCGTGACTCCATAGTTGTCTTTCTGATAGTAAGGCTTTATATCTCTATTTTAGAACATGAAATTGACAATATGTGTGGCGTCTGACACTTGGGGATCGTGACTCCATAGACGTCTTGCCCAGAGTTAGTCTTTTCACATCTATTGTGGATAAAAAATTCATCAAAAAGAAAATCAAAAAAACAAATGGATACTCATATTAATGTTCAAAGTGATTCCCACCTAGCACTTCAATTTATCCCCTTGAACAATAAAATGGGCCCCATATCTTTTGTGATGCACACCACTTTATCATGCTTAATTGAAATTGGATGAAATGTGGAGATGAATTTGAACAAAGGAATTGGCTTTGGCTTGGAATATGCTTATGGACCTAGCTAGCTATAAATGATTTTTATGGGTTCCATAATTTTTCTGGTATGAGATATTTTGGTGAGCATTGTGTATTAAAATGTTTATGGAAAAGGGGATTTGAATTTCATATTTGTAATATATTTTTCCCGGGACTAGAAAAACTCATGTTGGGGGGTGTGATTAGTCACTGAAAGTGGCTAATATTAATTTTTATGATCTTAATATTAATGTGTTTAAATGTTCATAATCTTCAATTTTATTCCAATTCATAAATTGAACTTTATTTCCCATCATTGTGCAATTCATGCTTAAAGTGTCAATTTGTTCCCACTCAATAATTTGCTTGTGGAAATTACAATATTCGTAATTTTAATTTTATATTTTGGTATATGATTCATCAATCTATTTGGAACATTTTTTATTTTAGGTCTGATGGATGAATCATAAGTAATGATGGAGATTTTTTCACCTGAAGGCAGAAACTTGCTGGAAAAAGCATAATGGGCTTAAGGCCCATCAAACAGATGTGGGTCCCAGAAACCAAGCCCAATGAAGCTCAAATTTATACAGTAGAAATATAAAAATATGAGGATCATTTTATTCATCTATGGATGGAGCTTATTCGGATGTATTTATGATAATAAATGGATCTAAAGTTGAGATTTAAATGGTGGACCCGACATTAATGCAAAGAAATCCGTCCAACCATTTCGACCATTACCTCCAAACAGCAGAGCCAATTTCCTGAAATTTTTACAGATCATAGACTACAAATAGACGAAGATGTATCTCTTCTACAACCCCTCCAGATTAGGATTTATTCAATTACAAATTCACACGTCAATATGGTGGATGAATATGGACAGTTTTTCAGGTCAAATTCAAAACATCAATTTCCTTTTGATTATTCACCCTCCTTTTGAATCTAGTAGTTGATTGGGGGTGAATTGATTTTTGGGGGATGGACCTAAGGCTCCTAATATGCATATATAAGGAGATAGTGGAGAAGGGAATAGAGGCATATATTTTTCTTATCATCTTCTATTGGTTGTTTCATTCTAAGGTTATGCTTCCAAATTTCCTTTGTAATGTTTTACATTTCCATGTAAGTTTCTTTTTTGTATCTTTATATTCAAAATAAACATATTTCTCTTCTATATTTTCCATTTCATTTATTAAAACATTATTATCACAACACACAATTATATCTCTATTTTTTTTTGAATTAGTTCACACATAGGTGTGAATTTCATTCACACGCACGGAGGAGTGCTCGTTATTTCCGCGGTTTTAATTTCTTCAATCCAATTCTTGTTAGCCTTCTTCCGCCCACCATTGAGTGTATACCATCAATGGAGGGATAACCCTTTAATGGGTTGATTGTAGGAGGATAAAAAGGATGGATTGAATGTTATTTTATGAACAAATTGTTGTTAATTGAATAATTAATTTAAGACATCCATTCTTCAGTTATTTCTATTCTTCATCTTTACTGTCTTTGAGAAAACTAAATTCAATTACTAAATGAAAATGTAACTTGGAGAGATCATGAATTTTGTTCTCTAAGTATATAGAGGATTATTAATTTTGTTTAGTAAGTACAAACTAGAAAATGATGAAGGTAGTGTTATTTTTGAAGAATGGATTCATCAAAAATTAATAAAACCAAAATTGTCTAGTGAAGTAAAATTCATTCAATCCACCTCGAGCATAATCCTAAGATCAACCCATTTCGATTTAATTGAATTCACTTAGGTTTATTAGTGTTCTTTAAAAAACATCCAAAATCAAAACCAAAGATGGACACTTCACAGCCCAACCTCCACCAAATCATAGCGTCTCAACGTTACTTCTTCAGTCCCTGTGGATTCGACCCCTACATGTACTACATCGACCGCATAGCTCTATGGTAAATTTGGGTGAAAACAGTAACTTAATGTTTTTTATGAACAAAATCTAACTTCCCAATCCTTTGCTCCATATTCATCTTGATAAAATGATACTTGATTTTAATTTTCTTTTTTCTTTAGTTATGGATACTATTTTTTCTATGATTTCTAGCACATGAATTTTCATAATTGATTCTAATTAGAGACTTCACTTGAAAACCTATATCCTCATGATGCTACATCTTCCACAATTACTATGTAAAAGCTTGAGTGGTCACAGTATATTCATCTTATGTGGTTCTCAATTAATTGAAATATTGATTCATTAATATCCATGAAAATCAAAATCATACACGATAAAATAAACCACCTCATTTTGATTGTTTATCATTTTCTAATCTGGCCTAGTTTATATCTATATTTCCTAATAACTCATTATAAGATTTTTTATTTTATAGTAAACCAAAGTACAACATTCCCTTGATATATAAATGTATTATTTTCTCAAAATGAATGTGGGTTTCTTTGGGATTGATTTGATATTATACTTCTCGGAATGTTGAAAAAACATTTTTAGGTCTTTTCATTGTCAATTATTACAAAATGCTAATTATTTACTTATATTTTATGACATTATGTTCATTGTCTTCATCATCACGTGATAGTATCATTCAGGTAGCCACAAAAAGTCTTCAACTCTTTGGAATTATCCATTAAAAATTCTCCTGAAACCTCCTTGGAATATTTATAATGATAAATGAATGTCTCATTCTTTATTTAAGTCACTAGTAAACCAAGGAAAAATTTCATTTCACCAATCATTAAAATTTATAACAAAATTTTAATGAATTCCATGAACTGATAACACTGTGTTTCATCTGAATCACCGAATATTATGTTATAAACATATACCATCACCATCATCCTATTATTACTATAATTATTTAAATATACATTATAATAAAAACCACCACATTAAAAATCAAGATTCATTAAAAAACATTCTATTCTTGAATACCATAATCTTAGTGCTTTCTTCAACCCATGTAAAGCCTTCTTCAACTAAAAATTAACTTCATTACCACATATATGATTGAGAAATACATCTATATTCTCAATATAAACTTCTTATTCCAGAACCCCATTCATAAATACTGACTTAGCATCCATCTGGAATTATTTGAATGTTATTTCCATGGTTATGACCAAGAATAATCTGATTGTCTCTAGACTAGAAACACATGAAAATGTTTCATAAATATCAATACCATCTATTTGAGAGTCCCATTTTCACTTTCATCATTGTCTGTTTTGAATAATTTTTCCATATTAATTATTCTTGTTACAGAAGACCCATTTGGTCTCAATGATATCACTTTTTGTTCTTCTTTAAATATTATATGTAATTTTAATTCTTCAAAATTTGTTATTGGTAATCATTCATAGCTGGAACCTAGTTTTAATCTCTAAATATTTCCCAAAAACATTTTTTCTTTTCCTGTAATAACAATGATTCTTGTTAATGATTCTTCATCCTCCTTGTCTGCACTTGTGATTTCTGTTCATTGACTATGTTCTGTCTATCAAATTCTGCTCTTCTATTTGATCTTGGTGTAGATACTGGTATATTCTCATCTTTTTCGTTATCTGAATCTTCTTTTTAATAATCCCTTTATACTATAATGTCCTTTGATATTATTATCTCTTCAACAATATACTCTTGATACTGATCATCTACTTTTTTAGATTCTATTAAATCCAGATTATATTTACATCATTTCTTTTAATTACCTTTCCTGTCCACATATTGAATAATTTATACGAAATTATACTCTTTGAGTAGCCAATAAATATCCCTTTATATCTAGGGGATTCAAAAGTTATATGTTTATATTTATTGATAAATAATCAGTTTCATCCAATGACTCTAAAGTACATCAACATTGGCTTCATTCCATAACATTTCTCATATGAAGTTTTCCTCTCTTTTATATATAATAATGATCTATTTGATGTGTATATTGATGTCATCAATACTTCCTTCCCAATCATATCAGGATTTTCTTTACCGATAAGCGTTTTTCTATCCATGTTTTTGATAATTTCATTTCATCGCTCAATTACTCCATTCTATTGTGGAGTTATTACTGCTAAAACAAGGTACCTTATCCTATGATTCTCTAGATAATCCTCCACATGGAAATTTTTTAACTTTGTTCCATTATCTATTAATTTCTTCAATATTTTCGGACTATAATCTTTTCAACTTCACTTTTCTAATTTTTTATGAAACTAAATACATCATATTTTTTATTGATGATTGAAACACATGTGATTATGCTAAAATCATCAATGAAAAGAAATTAATATATCCTCTAATTAAATTATTTTGGTGAAATATTACCTCACACATCAATATTCAACCACTCAATCGCTTTTTTTAATTTTTATCTTTTTCCTTTTACGTCTTTCAAATAATCTAGAATTTTTGACAAGAATCACACATATGAGAACGATCACATTATAACATAGGGAGGTCTTGATCAGTATAATATTTCACCAGATCTTCAAAATAATTTTGGCTTAAGTGGACAACATGTATATGAAACAACATGTTTTATTCTTCTTTGGACATAAAAATATATCTTTTTCCTTACTCATGATGTAAAGATTTCATTTTAATACACTTTCCATGAAAAAAACTTGCACTGTATTTTCCCTTGATGACCCATAATTTCTTGGTAATTATTATGATTTTTTTGGAATCAAAAAATTGAATAACACTTATTATGTTATAAATGAGGCCTTAAACAACCTAGACATATCTATGTATCATGCATTTCCCACAAACATTGATTTTCCTGGGACAATTATTTTTGGGCCTTCATGATTAGAAAATTTCATAATATCTACCATTCCCTCTCTAATTCCTATAACTATTTCATTGTATTCTTTCTAATGGGAGCTGAATACACTATCAATGATCCAAATTCTATTATTATGTGATGCTTTAAAAGTAATTTCTCAACCACTTCATGTTCATCTCTATAACTTTTGATCCATGATTTTGACTTCATACCTGATATAGTTTGATAATCTTGATCTTCCTTAGTGTATGATAGAATATCTTTATCAAAGAAATTATGAAAAAAATAATTTTTATCTCATTGGATGATGTATTTAGCTACTTCGTATGATCATATTTAGTATTTTTTGATAAATTACTTTACATTGTTGACAAGGAATATATTGGATTGTTTCTGAATCCCCCCACCTAAAATAGTGACCATCAAATGATATCCTTGAATATTAATCTATGTATGGCTGCCTTTATTTTTCTCATTCAATTTTATACCTCTAGTCCATGTAATAGTCATTTTTATGTGTCCCATATTTACACAACAATAAAATCTAATGTGGGGTGTATTCATGTGTGTCTCTACTACACTACTAGTTTTACCTTGGGTTCTATGAATTTTAGGGTTCAGATTCATACCCAAATCAATATTCAATCTCGAAGAGATTTCATATGGTCTAATGTAAAGCATTACTTCTTTCTATTATAAATCAAGAACCATTCTATTTTAATTTTTGGATCTATCATTTTTCCTTCTAATATTCCTTTATCTGTTTCATCTATGCTTTGAAATCTACTTTTCCAGCTTCTATTATATTTTCAACCTTTTTTGTTGGGGTTAGTAGTTTTTCTTGATCTTTCACATTCCTTTACGGATTGGAAACCTTCTTCTCACACATTTCACTGAGTTTGTCTTGATATTTTCATGTATATTTCAAATCATCAATCACCCATTATTTCTTCAACATTGATCTTATTCTTACCAATAGTATCTGATTTTTATAGCTTTGAAGTCATGATCCTTTGAATTTCATCAATCATCTCAAACATCTCTTCTTCATTCTCTTGTATAAATTGTTTTTGACCATGAACCACCCATTCCGATTTATTTTTTTGGATCTCTAAATTTCTATATCTTCATTATCATCTTTTAATTTAACTTGAAGTTAAACTCGTCCTTTGAATAATCCTTCTTTTTTTTTATTAATTTCATTATTTTAGAATTTCTAAAAACATCCACCATTGCATCTTGTTCATTATACATGTATCCTTATAACTCTTCTAACTCATATTCATAAGAATTTTTATCTAATTCTAAAAGTGTGTTCTTCTTTTTGAAGAAATTTTTCTTACCATTTACCTAGGATGAAGAAATCATCTTGGGAATTTAAACATCATCTTTATCATCATCATAAATATTCATAGGGAACCTCATGGAATGATGTCTAACTATTCTACATCGAAATCATTCAAGTGGGATCTTCCCTTTGAAAATTCCTTTTCTTATTCAAAAAATTGATAAAATGAATGACATGACATCATCTATCTCTCTTTCTTATTACCGATCATCAATAGTGTGTTTTGTTATGGCCTTTACTGCCACTTCTTTATACTTCCCCTTTTCCATAGTCTAATTATCATCATTTATCATCTCTTATTCAACAATATTATTCTACAATATATCAAATGGTAGTACCATTGGATCTTTATCTTCCAATACATAAACATTTTCACTAAATTAACAAGTAACTCCACTCAAGTTGAATATGAAAATATTTACATCTTTAATAATTTTCCCACGAACATGCATGTATTTCAGAGAAACATTCACTTGGTCAAAGAATACATCAACATGCTCATTATGGTTCATTCTGAGATCCTCATACTTATTACATAGAACTTTCATATTTTCATCTCTTACTTTTTTTCCACCCTAATAAATATTTATCAAATTTTACCATTTATCACATGATGACATAGTCTACATAACATTAATATAGATAGAACATGACAGGGATCCCCCTTATGCATTTATTACTTTTTCTTCATCATCCAACTCCCTTCAGTCATCTTCTAATAAAGCACCACTATTGATACTCGTTGAAATTCTATGCATTGTTGCCATAAATACAACAATTCATAAATATCATAAGTAGAGATGCATCTAATTCTTCAATAAATGAAAATTGTTTCTAATAAAGATAAATATCCATTTCAAATTGACAACCCACATTGAATTCAGTGAGAGAGAACCAAAGACATTCAAACATTCACTCTGATACTAATTTT
The DNA here is from genome assembly GCA_963277665.1 of Viscum album. Lineage (NCBI taxonomy): Eukaryota > Viridiplantae > Streptophyta > Magnoliopsida > Santalales > Viscaceae > Viscum > Viscum album. The sequence goes on from OY728132.1 coordinate 416,162,370, forward strand.
TATCCAAACTTTTTTAAACACCCTAAGAGTGGGTTAATAGAGGTATGACATATTAAAACAATGAGTCCTTAAAATCTTTTTTTTGTTATGAAAACACTCTTATCTACCATTCTCATTAAAATATATGAATATAAATGGAAGCTTGAATTAGACATAGTAATTTTACTTGGTTCACCCTTACTAGGGTATATGAATGAATCATATAACAAATTTTTTTGAAGTGCAAAATCCCTTAAGTATTACATTCAAAATTCAAGGTTTGGGATAGATCACTACTATGGACCGGCTCACTTCCATTACAATATTTAGGGTTATCTCACTGCTTTCCAAAGGGTCACTCCATTTCTCCCTTTCAATAGAACATAAACGGTGGAAATGATCACCTCACACCTCTCCCTTTTCTTGTTGATTTGGAAAGGATCCACACATAGCTTATGGACATGTAAGTAACTTTATTATAAATAATGAATGCATCCTAAATGGTGGGTATGTGTTATGTTGAATCACTTTATGGGATGATCCTTCACTTATATTAAAACACCTGAATTGAACACTTACACTTTCTATATAAAATGAATAAAATTATCTTTACTATATAAATATCAATTACCTATGATTTGTAAATATCATCAAGAGATGCCATGTATTCCTTTCACTTACTTGAATATAGTAGTGAATAAACACATTCTTCTGGTATATTATAAAACTGTAGGTCCTCTATCTTCTTCTTCATATTCTTCAAAATTTAGATATGAAAATGTTAATATTCAAGGGGATATGTAGGTAAGAAACCCATTTCCCAAGACACTAGTTTGATAGCCCTACCAGAGACCCTGACATGTACCCCCTTGCACGAGATAATGCAATGTACATTTCTATGAGATCCTAGTGAGAGACCCTTTTGTGAGATCTTGGTTTGAGACCCTTATGTGAGATCTTGGCAAAAAACCCTAGCATGAGTCCTTGACATGAGACCCCATCATGATAACATTCTGTGATACCATAGTGTGAGACCCTCTTAAAATCATGGACAACACTTACACAGTGTCAATCATTTATTTTCATTCATGATATCTTTTTATTATCCTCTTTCATTAGATCACTCTATAATTCTCATTCGTGATATCTCTCTATGAACCTTCTTTACAGATTTTTTCAATAGATCAATATTTTAATAAAACTCTGTTAATGTTTAGGGATGCATTATGGGTATTAATAAGCATGAACCCACTAATGTAGCTCTATAAATTGTGGAAAACCATCTATTCCACTTATATTATATCATGTGGTTCACATGATCCTTATTTGAGATCAAAATTCAATCTTGTGATTTTCAATGATGTTGTCGTTCAGTGATTGGCATAATCCATTGTGAGATCAAAAGAAGACCACAAGTATTTCATGAGATCTCATCACGAGATCCAAATACAATCATGTGCTTCAAAAAATCATTTCATGGGTTCCAAATACAATCATAATTATTTTTCATCCACTTCCCAATATCTCAAATGATAGTGAGATACCTCTATAATTTCCATCTTTTTAATTATCTTCATGCACATTCCTGAGATCCAGGAACAATTCTTGTTCATGATTTGTATGAGATCTAGGAAAGAGCTGTAAATACATTGGTAAACACATCGTCAGATCCCATCATGATATCCAAATACAATCATGAGTGATGCAATATATCCCATCATGAGACCAAAATCTAATCCTGAGTGTGGCTCGAGATCCCATCACAAGACCACAAATAAATATTGATATTATCAAGGTTTTTATCATACAATGATTTGAGTGATCCATAAAGAGATAAAAAATTCCCACATATCACAAGATCACACATTCATTCTTTCCCCATGATCATTAATTCAAACTTTTCATGAGATCATACATTCACAATTTTCAGGCCTTCTTTGACACCCAGGCCATGTCAACAACCTCAAACCTTAATAATAAACACAGTCAATAAGAAAGAACCATCATGAGGGATTTTTTCCTCACAATGATCAATTGTGAAGTAGAGGAATATTTATAAATTCATTAAAACATTACCAATTTATATTCAAAATGATACTTACAAAGAATGATCATAAAATGTAATGAAGAGAGAAAAATATCTTACTATATATTGACAACGTAGCATACTGGGAAATTGATATAACGATAAGGGATAAATGATATTTAATTTTTATGAAATAAATATGGAAATATATGGATCTTTATGAAGTAATAGAAACAAAAACAATTGATATTCAAAAGGAATAATACAAGGTTCTTGAAAGAAATAGAAGAGAGAAAGGTCCCTCACCTTGAGAAGGTGACTCCAATAGCTTTAGCAGAGAATCATGGGACATTGGAGATCCTTAGGAGGAACCTAGAGAGGTTATGGGAGACAAATTACATGTTTTGTAGTTTTTGAGTGAACTCAAATAGGGTCTTGGGAGGGTTTATATAGAAAAATATAGGGGTGTTCATTAATATTTCCCAAACAACGGTTTTAGACTATATATTTAAAAAATCCAAAACCACAAACCATCACATGATTTTTCCCATGATTTCTCTAAAATAAAGGTTATTTTAATTATTATATTTTTACAAGGTTCAAAATAATTAAAATATTGTCCTTGGTGATGTATAAGTGAGTAATGATCATAAATAATTGATTTGAAAAACTTAAAATATTTTATTGGTTTTGAATGATTCATAAAGACTATATAAAATCAATCAGGAAACTTAAAAATGTCTTTTTTAGGTGAAAACATATATTTTATCATGTATACTAGTTATAATATTTGTTATATTAATTTTGTTTCAATATGATGTCATCAAATAAATTGTATATTTATAATGTATTTAATTTTGAATAGAAAATTAAATTGTCTCATAAAATTATGAAAAATTAATGATGGGATAATTTAAATATTATGATTTAAAGAATTATATTTATTCTTTCAATATTACTCAATAAATAATTTAATTTCACATTTTAGACAAAAATCATCATTTATTGAGAAAATAAGGTTTTTTACTATTACAGTTTTTAAATCCTTATAAAAATTAAATTTGAATTTATAAAAATTAAATTATTATATGTTTTTTATAGAAATTTATTAATAGTATTAATTTGTAAAAATATAATTTTGTTTTTCAAAATTCATGAATTCATCAAATAGAAATTCTGAATAAAAATTTCATATTAAACAAAAAAACAATTGGAGTTTTGTTGTTTCAAAAACTTTTTTTTATAAAACTCATTACTTAATTATTTATAAGGTAAAAATAATAAAGAATAAATATAATAATAATTTAATTGATATAGAAATATACATGTTAATATAGTTAGGGATGCCGATTTTTCTCATATTAAATTACTATTTTAATTATCTTTGTACCCTTAATTACCCTATTTTACTTTAACTGCGGTAATAAATATTTACTGCATTTACTATTAATATTTTTTAAAAATTAATCTTATATTATTAACTAAAATAAATTATGATGATTATAAATATGGATTCCAGTTTAGAAAATCCAATACATATAAGTGGCATAATTTAATTTAAAATAATACTTGAAAATGCGATAAAATGTGATTTCGAAAAAATGTATTTTTCAAGGAATAGATGATTTCAATTTAACTCTATTACATGTAATATTAATTTTATTAATTATAAATTAATAATTTTTTATATAAAATATATACATTTAATTAAAATAATTACCCATTATGGGTTACTATCAATTTAATAAAATGTAGGAACATTAGGCATTTCAAAACAATTTTTACAAGAATCCATTTTCAATCCATAAAAAAACATCTTCTAAAATCCAGTATAAAGATGATTTAATTGTAATTAATTCTATTAAATATAACTCAGTGATAATTATGATACTTTTATATCAAATTTTAAAAAAACATGATCTTTTATATTACTTAATTTTTCAAATGAAAATATATTTCTTTTAAAAATGGGTTTTTTCACTATTCATTATGAAATCAATATTTTCTAAAAAATCCAAAAATTAAAAACTTATTCAATTTTGATAAGATGATACAAAAAATGAATTTCACTTTATGATTTTTTTCGAATCTTCGATAAGGTAATTATAATATTTATTTACAAAAAAAATTTAAATCATTTTTAAAGAAAACATATTTGGAAGTACAAAAAGATATTACCAAAAAAAGAATGTTTCTTTATTAAGAATTTATCAATAATTTTTTAGAGTATGAAATATATATATATATTTCATAAATTATTTTATCCTTTTCATACCAAAAAAATTAAGGTCTTGGTTATTATTGGAATATTTATATAATCATTATTTCATTAGATTAGTGTTGTGGATCAAATATATTATCAAACCAAATTTTATCTTTTAAAAAATTAGGGCCAAACTATCTCATACTCCTTTCCTCCTATAGTATCCCTTGGAGATTACATTGGATATTAAAGTATCTTTTGGAGAATATTAGTGTATTGGTGATCCATAATCAATTATAAGTCTTTATCTACCCCTCTCTTTAGATCCTCTCATCTTCTCTCACATGGATAACTTGTTCTAATTTTCCAAGAATAGATAAATATTTTAGTTTTTGATCTAGATGATATCTTGTAATAACTATTTAAGAGAAGATTATTCAATGATGGATCTACAGTTTTCCTAATTCGTTCATCAATTTATTTAATCTTTTTAAGCTATGTGGCTTCTCTCTCACTCTACCCATTATAAAACATGAAGGTTTGAGGTTGAAATTACATTATTTTATATTTTATTTATAAAATACCTTCATTTTAGTACTTCACAACTCAGTTTCCAAATGACAAAAATAAGGTGTTTGATAAAATACTTAAAAGAAAGCGGTTTGGTAAAGTGAATTTTATGGGGAATAATTTGATATGAGAATTTGTAATACATTATTGTATGTGCTCATGTGATTTTCGGAAAGACTATAGTCATGATGTACTACCATTATTGTGGGGATATGTGTGGTCAAGAAGTACTAAAATTAATCAGGATCACTAAGTAATGGCTTTTATTAGGATGACTCACCAGTTTCATGTTTTTGGAGTTCTATGGTATACTTACATATAGGTCTATGTGTTTGTGTGTGAGTTTTTGAGTGTGGAAAAGATATGATTAGACCAAATGATAATGATTTTTTGAAACGTTTCTTAATGATTTTTGTATATGGATCCTTTTATGTATTTTTAATAATTTATTTATCTTCTTGTTTACTTTTTTTATAAATGTGCTATCTTTTTCTTTTCCTAGGGGAAATTTTTGTGGAATCTATGGAGATGTGCTGCTATATCTATACTCAACCCATGATTGGTCACCTGAGAGAATTTTCTAATATTGTATATTGGGATAAAATTAAATATATGTTTTCAAATTTCTCTAATAGTGCATCATGATGCTTCATTCTCAGTTAGTGTTCATAGAATGGATCACTCTTAGTTTCATTAGAGTTATTATATATTATTTTTTCAATATTTGGATGTATTTTGGACCCTTTTATCCACATTAACTCTTTTTTATATAACATTGATAAAATATTTTGGTTAGTTTTTCCTTTGTGTGTATTACTTATACCCAAGAATTATATATGTGGTTTTAATGTTAATGTTTCATGTTATCAGGATGTTGTATATCATGACTAAAAATCACCCCTCAATGATTTTCTCATCCCATGACATTTATTATCATCCTTTTTTGTCTTGTATATTTCACCTAGGGTTAATAAAAGTCCAGATCTTCTCAAGTCAAATATTTTTGGGTTTGATGTTACACATGTTCCCAAAAAGTCATATATCCCCCATAATTTTTTTATAGTTATGATCTCCTTGGATCAACCTTACTTGATTCAATGGGTTGTGGGACCTCTCTCCAAGGAGTCAAGTATTCCCTCACCTAACATACTCATTATATGATGATCAAGACAATCATTAGGGTCTTTTATACCCTTGATTGAAATGAAGGTTATAATAATATGTATGTCTCCCACTAGAATCACTAATATAATAAGGTTTTTTGATTTGGATTAATCAGGTACTAGGGTTTATTATTGTGTATATTTTCTAATGATGATTTGTTTTCAAGGGATAGAATATCCAATATCCTTATTTATCAAAACTAATAGAATATATTTATTATTTATATCATTTCCATAATAGTCTATAGTAAATAGTTTACTATATTTATCCTTTATAGTTTTCGGGGATTCCAACTTGGTGTGTGTATACACTCGCTAGCATGGACCCCCTCTAGTGTGTGTTATATATTATATTGGTAATTGAAATTTTATTAGTGATCTTGGGGGAAATTATATCAATATAGTGGGAGAATAGTGTTACCATAAGGTGAAAGTTACTGTAGAGGTTTTCATTCAAGAGCTATGCGACGAGAAATCATGATCTTATTATAGATATATTTTTTAAAACATTTTGATGTTGGACCACTATTTGTCCCATTTAAATTGTGTATTTTCCCTCTTTCATAAATTGTATATTATTAGTATGTGTTAGATGAATTTTATATATTATGGTTTAAGGATAAAAATTGGATTTTTATGACGAAACATGTTTTCTTATATTTTTTAAAATATAAATATGTATATAATATTCAATATACGATTAAATTAGAAAATTATAAAGCGGAAAATAAAGATAAATAAGAGACTAATCATATAAATGGGTAATTAAATATACCTCCATTATATCCTTTATAAATGAATGAAAAGAGATATCGAGATGTGGTTGCTGCTTAAACTACATGGAAATATTGATTGATGGAAAAGCATACACATATTATAATTTCTGAGCAAAATTTTAATGAATATATGATAAAATCTCTGTTTATTGAGATAAAAATAAACAAGAAAAATTATTCTAGGAAATTGTTAATATAGTTACTAAACATGTTGAGAAGAGAAAATTATTTGAAAAACTCAATGAGTTTTGAGTATTAAGACCAATGTTGTTTGAATATAATAGAATATATCCTTCTATTATTTGGTACGAAGGAATTATTTGATAATATCTTTTAGATGATGATATATAAAGGATTTATTGAGGCTGGATTATAATAAGGAAGTTTAATTTCATCAAAGAACTTAATATTGATTGGTTATATGATTTATATAATTTAAACTCTAAAAAATAGATTATAAAATATTCTTATTTTATTAATAGTAACTGAATGTGTTATATAGTATTTATTTTGGAGTTACTAGAAAATATATGAGTTGTTTTGGAAATGAAAGAAGGTGTCAAGATATAGAATCTATATGTTAATGGATTTGATTGAATATTTGGAAAATGAAAAGTCCATATATATAATTAATCTATAGAAAAATAGAATATTAATGCATTAAATATATAAATGTAACATTGGAATATAATTTGGAAATTCATCAATGTCATGAATCTCTATGTAATAAGTAAAAGAATATTTAAACTAAATATGAACAAATCGTATAAAGGAATTAATCATAATATGATGTGTTAAATATATACTCTCAATAAATATTGGTCATCTTAGATGATACATAAGATTCATTCAAGTATTAGAGAGGAAAACCTATTAATGTTGTTGATATGTAATTGTCATCTAATTTTTACAAAAAAGAAACATACCCTAAAAATAGTAGAAGTGGAAATAGTACAGAGTACATACGAGTAGATATGATGGACATGTTATAGTAAATTATAATTTTTAGATCGATAATTTCAAATGGAAATCAATGATAAATGTAAAAAGTGTAGGTGTGAATGTTTTCATGATAGATCACCCGATCGTTTCTTATTTCATGGAGACATATAGTGAAATTGTAGATTCATTTACTCCTATATTGTGTACTTTTTCCCAATGTTATCTAAATTATTGAATTTAGAATAATACTTCCATAAATTATCTCAAACAATTATGGAATATTTTAATTCATGTTTAAATATTTGAATTATTTAAGGGAGATTTCATTTTCATGATGAGTTTTGAGAAATTGATTTTAACATTGTGGTGAACATGATCATTAAGTGACATTGATTTGAGAATTAATGAATCTGATAAGTTTGTTCTATATTTTGAGAGGCATCCTCTATACTTTTTGAGAATATTTTCCATTTGATATTTTTTCATGTTTTTCTGTTGATGTAGAAATAATTAATGTCCATTGAATTTTTAGAGAATAAAATTCCATGATAGATCACGTTATTCAATGATGTTTAAAAACCATTTCCTTTTGAGATAATTTATGGTATTGGTTTTAAATGATTCTACAAGATGGGAAATATATGATAATTATAATATTTAATATTAGGAATGATATTTTCATGTAGTTCTATGTATAGATATTTAGGTATACAAGTATAAATGCATCTTTAAAAGAACATTTAATAATGATATATAATTTTCTATGTTTCAATGAAGAACTAATTAAAAAACAGATACAAAAATTTACATAATGATCTGAATTATTATAGAGTGTATCCAAAATCATTCATGAAATATGATGTTGTTAATTAAAGATGAAGATAGAAAAGAATTTTAAGATGGATTGATATGATTTACTTTATTTATTAATGAAAATTTTCATGAGAAGATGAATGACAGTACTACAACTATATCTATTCTTGTGAATAAGTGGGATGAATGAAAAAAAATTTATTCCTTTTGATATAGTTATATTTTAATGATAATAGATGGGGAATAAATCCAACGTTCATGAAGTATTCTTGAACATTTTCAATTAGTCTATGAGCTAATTATGAGGATAATGATCAAATGATTATGATAGAATCATCTGGAGTAGAAAAAAAGATTATTTTTAAGAATCCCTTAGGATAACCATAAGAGACTAGAGTATTCTGGTATAATAATATCTGAATAACAAGGGATACTGATGAAATATCTAGAAACATTTAGTAATTTATTATATGGACTCAATGATGATGTCTTTACTTGTCTTGTATTGAATATAATTCCTTCCAACATTCAAGGATGAATACTACCATCAATCAATAACACTCACTTCTATAATATATTTGATTTATTATTCTCATACTCAACCCTAATTCAGTATGATATAGGTATCCACAATGGGAACAAAATGTTTAAGAAAACCCATGTGTAATTATTTATTTCTTTCTTTCCTTTAAATAGTGATAATGCGGCGAGGTAAATCACAATAAGATCTAGATATTATCCCATATAATAAATACGTTATTTTATTTAGTGGTTATTTTAAATGGATAAAATAATTCAACAATATGACCTGGATATTCACCCCCATATTTAGTGAATTATTAATCTTACTGGGGTAGAGTAATTATTATCAAATATGATATATGTTTCTTTATATTGGTTCTTTCTTCATTCCTATTTTTTGTCAAGAAATAAAAGATGTTTGTATTTAAATAAATTAAGAATTTATTATGACTGAAATTTCATTTCACATACCTATTGATATAAATTTAGGGGTTCGGGGAAAAACACTGATTAAATGATAGAAAATAGGACTAATTAAATTGAATAATAGCTCAAAAAGGGTACTCAAGTAACTTATGATGGTGAATTGAGTAATTTATTTGATACTTTTTTAGAATCGTCTTACTAGACAATTAATATTAGACAATCAAGTGGATAGATCTAATTAATTAGCTAAGATTATCTTCTATAAGGAATAATGTTACCTATGGAATGTTACCAGTGATGTTTTAACTTATATATTTGAGTATATCAAGGAACATGATGGTTAATACACAAAGATATTAGTAGATGGAAATGCTATATTGAAAATAGTAGTAGTATGGTTAAAAAACCCAATTCTCTCATTAAAACACAGAATGATAAGGGGAAATACCTAATGATCCATATATAAAATTCACTATGATTAAAGGGTCATTAAATTTTAAAATTGATATGAGAATTAATATTATTATAATATATAAAGGTAATATTAATGAATTTAAAAAATGACAATAATCTGTTTCTGATTTCAATAGATATCAATTTAAAGTCAATGGGAAAAAGAATAAAATAATAATAAAATATCATACTGGATTTTCCAATGCTTCATGAGGATCAGGTTGTAAAGAAGAAATTATAATGAGAAGTTAAATTTAAATCAGTTGAGGATGAAAATATTTACATCAACATGAAATATTTGGAAATGGTATTTATGTTAAAAACCTAGAATAAATATATCTTTAACCTTTCCAAATAGCTTATAAAAATGATAATCCCACAAAAACATATGATAAGACACTGGCTACCAAAAATACTCTTATTTAAGGAATTGCTTTCTTGAGTTCATATAAATATCAATCTAGTGAATGTTTGATGAAAAGAGTAACCCATAACTAAAATATTTATTTAAAGACTATTATTTTTTTATCCATTAGTATGTGTTATAGAGAAAATTATATACAGACTTTATAAGTAATCTACGAAATCACCCATTACATCATCGGTGTATATAATCTTACATGGTGAGATAAACACTCTAAATTGTGATAAGAAGGTTAGTTGAACCCATAAATATCATATTTAAAATATTGGTAGAGTGGATATTATCCAAGGAAAAAAGATTAAATTCTGAATAATGGTTCTGTTGGAGGATTGGATATATAACTCCTTATAGATTTTTTACTTAAAACAATTTGTAAAACCTTTTCATTTTTGGTTTGTAATCAGGGGTCATTCCTAGGAATATGATTGAGGTCTGAAATCTGATAATTATAACATCTTCGGGAGATGTTCTCAAAATTTGATGAGGCTTAGTTGGTAATTTGGTTCTTGTATGGATGTTTATGAATGGATTCTGTGGCCTTCAGCTGATATTTTATCATTAATAATAGAACACACCAAAATATAGGGTATTACAATGTGGTGGTTTCCTATAATGAAACTGTTATATAACATCCCTTAGGGATATATGATAGTGGGGCTACATAAATATTTGTATTTTATTCCCTAGATTCCCAAAAAAATGAGGTTCATGCCATGGTTGTTTTTTTGGGAGAGACTACTATGTCATAGTCTAGAGGCTATTACAAGGGAATGTATCTCATGGGTGGGTTCTCTATGGTGTCACACTATGGGTGCATAATACTAGAGGGGAGTTTGTAGGAGTTGTGTGTCTTTACCCCTTGAGGGTTGTGGTGATTCATCACATGGTGAATGCCACAACAAAGATTTATCCCTAGTTTAGGAACACTGAGATGTATCCTTTAACATATTCCATTATAAGTGGAAAAGGTGTTGTGAGGTTGGAAGTTCCTTTTAGAGAGAAATTTCAAAGTAACTAGGGAGTCTATGTCATATCATATTTTGGTGGGGAGTATGATCCAGTAACCATTATGTGTTGTTCCATATGTGGTGACTCTGTGGGAGGGGGATACCAGAGGTGCGATACAATAGAGAGAGTGGATCCACATAATGGACAATAACAAGGGAGGCCTCTGGAACTTTTACCCATGTTGTTGAATTTTAAGAGGGACCCCATTTAGTTTTCTAAATTGGAGAATATAGGTAATTTACTATAGGGCAAACATAGTTTCAAGGCATAGTGTAACACCCACACTATTTAAATAAAACTATGTTAAAGTGAAAATATTACATCCAACACCAAGCCTAAAAATCCATGAAATATTATTATTTAAATATGAAAGTTATAACCTAGAAGTTAAATTATTGTGTATGAATACGATTGAATAATTTATAATATATATATATATATATATATAAAGGTCCTAGTAAATATAATTTTAATAATAAGTGACTAAAAATAAGCACTTCATTTTTAGTAAAGTTAATTTTCTTTCTCAAAAAATGTCTTTTCTTGAAAAATGGATTTTACTGATTTTTGTGAGAAAATATTTTAATTAATTTCAATTAATGTTATGACCAGGCCTGATGAGGATCATGATGAAACTCACGAATTCCACCATCAATTTTCTAGGGGCTAACGACTAGTTCCAAGTCAAAATATCACATATATGGGAGGCATTTTCCTAAAGAAATTATAATCATGTACCCATAAAAACTTCTATGCCACTGTGAAGAGATATAAGAAGCTGGAAACTAAAATTCATGAATTCAACTATTCCAAAACATAGTACAAATAATGTACTTAATGTGAAAAAAATATAAAAACATATCCCTACCAAAACAATAAAATTGTCTTACCTACTAAGAAGGATGGTATTTTTTCAAATGCAATAGCCAAAAATATCTTCATACTAGCTTCAGTAAGAACCTCAGTTAGTCTAGATCACTAAGCTCCACCTACCTCCTCTCCTCTAAGGACACTATTAAAAGTCATGTGGTATGCAAAAAACACCACACATTTGGGAAAATGCCATGTAGTGGTGAGTATAAAAATACTCAAAAGATTCCCCAAAAACACAAAAGAAAATAGGGAAACTGAAAGGCGACGGTCCTCTCAACCTAGACAATGGTAACCAAATCAAGTAAGAAGCACCATCTCAAACCATCCTTGTCTATATATAAAACATCATCTCAGTATATAAGTGGTATCAACCCAAGCTCATTAGAACATCATATGGACAATGCGAAAACCCCCAAATATACTCATCTTATACTCCATGTCTCACGGGTTACTAACCTCATAGCCAGAAATTGGTTTCTACTCAAGTCTCGAATGGTTATAGTTAAAACTAAAACAATACACTCCATGAGCTTATCTATATTATATGGCACCTGTCTGAGAGATAAAATCCATCAGGAACAACTCATTAGGTCCATATCTAGTGCACAACAAAACAATTCCTTCAATTTCTGACCTTCACCGTGTGAAAGGATATAATTACCAGTGTGGAGAGCCTCCACCCCCACAACATTTAGTTGTATAGCACTGAACTATACTATGCACCACCTGAATCCCCTCTAACGATAGATGTAATGGAAGAACCAACACATTTCCTCTACCATGTGATCAAGGGAATACTGACTCCTAGCTTGATATCGCACTTAACTAGTGGAGGGTACCACTCCTCATAACATTTATCAATGTTAGAGGGACCATTACCTCCAATGGAGGACCCACACTCTGCTGCTACATGAAGATGAGGGAGTAAAAAACCTTGGATGAGTACTCACACCTTCATACAATAGGGGAGTACTAATCAAAAGATAGAGGACCTACACCACAATATAATAGGAGAGTTATACTCTATGGATGGAGGACATGCACCCTGATAATATGTGGGAGTAGCACTTTACTATCTTAACTACTATGGGGGACCCACACCATGAAAAGTCATGGGTGTACTGGCACTAGGATAGAGGGCCAATACCTTGCTATGATTGGGGGGTACCAACTCTGCTGGAAGAACACATTTAGGGGACCAACACCCTGGAATAAAAGGGTAATTACAAATTCAATGATAGAGGACCTTCACCCAAACCTGATATAGGATTACCTATTCTATCTATACATCAAGTCCAGAGGACCCTCTCCCTAACATGGTAGGGGAGAACCAACTCTACGGAAAAATAACACGCACCCTAAACCAAAAGGGGTGTAACTACGCTATCTGGCCAACATGTATAGAGGTCCTATACCATGAAGTGATAGAGGAGATATATCTACAACTAAAAACATGTTAGGGGGTACTAATTCCCTAGTCTGAGAAGGGAGTTAAAACATTTGTAGAACTACCCAATATGTATAGAACATGAACCCATGATTTAAGGAACCCTATCTCAACCAAAGATGATATTTAAGGGAAACCTATACCCTGATGCCATTGGGGAGTAACAGTCCCAAAATCACATTATGAACTACATTGATATATATAATTAGTCATGATATGTTATAAGGAGCATCATTCATACCATACCTAAAATTATAACACTAACATGGGTAGGGGTCCTATGCCCCAATTCTATGTGGTAGAATCACCATATCGGCTTAAATAGTCCAATAGAATCACATCCTAATACCAAAAGGGAAGGGTACTGACCAACAATGATTTATACTGATCACTACCCAACGTTAAGCACCACTATACATGTTTCAATCTCATAAAACACCATCTCATATCTCATAGGACGAAATAGAGTCCCCCATCACATTCTACACTGAAAACTACTCACGATAGAAAAATAAAAGGCCTGAATCTGAGTTCCATATATGGATATTTGTGAGGATAATGATTTCAAGGAGACCTCCAAAAGGTAAACATCATGCACTAGAACCCACACGGCCTGTGGAATCACCCATGTACCTTGATTTGTCTCTAGATCACATGGAATGGACTATCCATGTAAAGCTATGTGACATGTATATCCCATACATAGTGGTCTCTACCTCACTCAACCCCTATCCATGTTCATCATCCACTCGACTTGGCCAACCATGTCCCTCACATGTCATGCATCCTATATTACATAATGTTTTCTAAATAAATTACCACATGAACATGCTGTTTTCCCATTGCTATTTCTGGAATCCCATGACCAGTTACTTTGTCGATGTACTTTTACACAACCATGTACTATTTTAGGGATATCCCCTACCATGTGCTCACACCACATGACTTGGGGTGACTTCATGGAGTATAACCCTAGTACATGATGTGCAGTGCCCAAAAGTTATCTTCCCTGAATAGAAATAGATAAACAAAGTGTCTCGATGGATCACATGATGTGTTACCCCTGTACATGATGTGTAATTGAAAATTGGAATTACATTGAGATTCACCCAATTCTCCCGGGATTGCCCAAAAATCTGTAGATCGGCCTAGGAGGGATTTATAGAATTCGTAGTTGGTATCTATAACATTAAAAAAATCACCACAAATGGTATCAATTCCAAATCTAAAATATCCCTACCTTAAGGGATAAGTGTCAAAGATTCAGGTGTAGAAAAATTCCTGAATCATGATGCTCATTGATATGATGATGACAGGCACTAGGAATGGAGATCCATAGTGCTTCGTCACTTCTATTCGGCTCATTTCTCATCTTTCTGTAATGAAGTTTAGTAGATAATTATCCAATTTTTTGTTTTTGGTTCCCAAGGGGAAGATGGACGGTAGAATATTGTTTAAATTATTAATTAAATTTTCACTTAATTAACAATTCCACCACAAGAAACCACGTAAACTCACCTCCAACAAAAAAATCTAGCACAAATAACATTACATTATACCTAGGGAAAACACAAAATTCTTAAATCAACAATGGACTCAAATTTCTAATTTGATATTCCACTATGGAGTTATTCCATATTTTAATATAAACAGTGCTTGTATGATATAATATATTCAATATTTTCAAAATCATTATGTTTTTTCTCTCTGGACCCAGAATCCCACATTCAATTAGCACTTGGCCATGAAAAAAATCTTTTAAATATTCCAAATCTTATGGGTCAAACCCGAGTCACTACATTCTTTCCACCATATGTATTTTCATCCCCAAAAAATGAAATCCTACGAACAACATAAAGAAACAGGGATCAACATGAAATTATATTCCATGAAGCTCACCATGGGTTCTCATTATGCTTATAACCACACAATCATGGGAGAGGTCAATGTCAAACCATACTCACATCTAGCTCCAACAGTTCAACACCATTCAACAAAGAGTCACATTCACCCTCAGCTGTCAAATGTGGAATGTCGCCAATCACCACAGTCCATATATAATCATAGGGTCTAGCAATACACCACCTTGAAAACCTGATATAGATACTGACATATTCCATAATTTTACATCCACCCCTAGATGAATTTTAGTACAATATCATCAAGAATATTTCATTCATGGTTGACTCTGAGTAAGAGAGGGTACCAAAGAACAAAATAGGGTTGCCTGAGTGTAAATGTTGGGTCTTAATAATCCTTTTTCACAAACCTCCATCTGTAACACTACTCTCAAATAAGATAGACACCTCCCCAACCACTAATAGTATCCCATCTGATTATGTATGGTATAAAACCAATCTATACATTGGAAACATCATAGGGTCAAACTCTGCTGGTATAGAACTTGGTCTAAGAAATGCTCTCCCTTCCCCCGGGCTGCCATGAATAAATGGGTCAAGTAGAAAAACATCATTGGCAATGCCAGGACGTAGTCTGACAGTCCATATCATAACCTCACCATGAATTCCAAAGTCTAAGGAACTCATCCACCATACCTCGACATTATCCTCTTTGGGAGTCACTGACTCACCCGCATAGTTTTGACCGCATCACAAAAATGTGTCTCTGTGTGGAAATCATCCCTTCTCCTCAAGAGTCTAAATAAACACCAAATTGTGACACATCCTCCTCAATATTTTCATGTACAAATATTATTTCAAGATCAAGAGGTTACTTAAATAAAAAATGGTATTTCAAAATACACATTGGGTCTTACCGGGATCTCTTCTACAACAACCAATACACAACCCCACCCCATGAACTAATGTAAGAGGCACTCATCTAACACACCATGATACTATTTTCATTGAGTGACACTAACATACAAGCATAGTATTTCTCACATCACATGAATCCTAAAAGAGAGGGTGACACCATCTTGGACAATCCTCATCTGAACATGACAAGTCATCTCAGTCCATAGTAGGTGTCAACATAGACATGGGACAACACCACAAGGACTCTCAGAAAACAACCATATATAATCATAGTATACTCCATGTAACACGATGTTCTAAACACATAGCTAGAAAATGTTTACTACTCGATGATCTAATGATAACATGTAAACTAGGAGAAATAAAATCCATGAGATCAACCAAATTAGATGGAACCCATTTGACAAATACTCTCTATTAGGAACAACTCATTAGGTCTTTCCCTAATTACCATCACTAGAGGTCCTTCTATATCTAAACTACACCATGCACAAGGATGTAAGAACCAAATTAGAGTTACCCACCCCTTAAACTACATCTATTTGAAGAAGCACTTCACCGAACTATTCACCATCTGCAACCTCTCTAATGAGAGAGAGAATGGAGGAACCCTCACCATTCTACTGGCCCCCAGTCGAGGTTTTACTAACTTGTAACCAGGTATCGCATGTAACTAGTGTAGTGGAAAACTCATTATAACTGTACTAAATAGTCGAGGGAGTACTAGCTATAATAGAGGATAGGATCCCTACTGCTACTCAGAGATGGGGGATTACAACTACATAGATGAGTACCTGCACCCTAGTATTATAGGGGTGTACTACTCAAAATATATAGGATCCACACCTTGGTCCAATAGGGGAGTACCACTCTATCACTAGAGGACTCGAACCCAGGTAAGACTAGGGAGTACCACTCTACCAGCTTGATTACTATGGGGGACACACACATTGACATGACATGGGATTAAAGACCCCATGCTAGAGGACCTGATCCCTATAACAACAAGGGGGTACCAACTGTACTAGAAAAAAAAGGTATAGAGGATCCTCACACTCTAAACATATTGGAGATATGACTCCAATGATAGACTACTTGCACCATGACATGATAATACAATACCAATTATATCTATATTTAATGTATGGAGGACCCAAACCCTAACATGGTAGGTGATAACTAACTCCATCGATAGAGGACCCAAACCCTAGTCTAACAAGGGGAAAAAACTCTATCTGTCCAAAAAACTAGGGAGTTCCTACACCCAAACACTACATGGGAGTGCTATCTCCAACTACACAAACATTATAGGGAACCCACACCCCAGACCGATTGGGGATTACCAACCCCCAAAAAAACTACCCCATAGGTATAGAACATACACCCCTGACATGGGGATTCCTATAACCACCAATGATGAGAGGTAAGTGAAACTTGTTCACTGATCCCATAGGGGTGTACAAGTACCATCATCTCTATATGAACTACAATGATCTATAACATCATTGAAGCACTCCTAAAGGGAGACTAACTCTTATTATACATCCAATTACAACACTACCTTTGGTAGGGTACCCACTCCCAGATTCCATTGGGAAGAACCTACCTTCCATCATAATGAGCCCATGAGACCCACATGCTATGGTACAAATGGATGCATACCGACCATGAAAATAACCTAGTGATCCACCCTAATCACTACCCAAGGTTATGTAATGCTACATAAGAATCCTACTTGAAACATGCCTTCTCATATCCCATATTCCCAAATGGATTCCACCACCACCTTATATGTGTAAAACTACTAATGATAGGCTTCTCACAATCCTGAATCTGAGTTTGACATAAATATATTTGCATGGAAGAATATATCAAGAATATCTCAAAAAATTACATGATGTTCACTGCACACAGTGTGTCGATTCACCTATGCATCTGGTCGTGTCTCCTATACACATGGGATGGATTGGACATATAGGGGTACATAGTGTGTAAATCCCCTATACACTATATTTTACTTCACCTGGCCACTGGTCGTGTTCTTCCTCCACACGACCCAGCCAATCGTGTCCCTCACATGTCGTGTATGCCATACTACATTGAGGGTTCATGCCAAATGGCCTCTTGTATAAATATTTTTACCATATCTATGTCTATAACCATAATAATGTTTACTTTGTCTTTGTACATTTGAACAACCATGTACTATTACACAGAAATCCCAGGTCATGTCCTCTAGCCACACAACACGGGGTCACTATATGGCGTGTAACCCTGGTATATGACATTTAGTCCCCAAAAGTCATCATAATATATACAAGGAAAGTATTACCGGTCTAAATTTCATGTAAATGGTAATTCAATATGGAAATTACCTTGAGATTCACCTGATTTTCTCTGGTTTACCCTGAATCCAACATATCATCCTAGAAGGGATATTTAACATTTGTAATACAGATCTACAACGTTGAAAAAAAATTTAATATTGATAATCAGGAACAAAATAGAAATTATTTTATGAAGACGTAGAAACAACAAAGATTTGGGTGTATAATAATTCCCATATAATGTTTCTCCTCGATCCGATGACGATCAGCGCTATGAATAAAATTGGTAGCCTTTCATGGCTTCGATTTAGCTCTATTTTTGTCCATTTCAATAGGATGATAAGAGAGGATTGTGTGTTTTTTTATATCGTGTGACCGAGGGGGGAGTGTAAATTATAGATTAATTTATAATTTTTATTTTTAGTTAACTTACAATAACATCACACAATACGCCACCGACTCACCTATAACCAATCTCCCCATGCAGACAACTTTATGTCACAGCTAGGGTAAACACGATGTTCTGAGCTTAACCACAAACTCATATTTATAATCAAGAATATTCTAGTTATGTATTACACATTTGAAGAGAAACTATGTGCACATGAAAAAAAATATTAAATATTTTTTAAATCATCACATCGAGACTCTATTTTAACATCCCAAGTAAGTAATGAATAATATATATTTTTATCAATTCCTATTAATGAATTACAAAGTGTTTTAGAGGCTTAAAATGAAAATAAATCCAATCTTAAGCATGGAATACACTAATATTTTTAAAAGATTGTTTTACTGCCTTTTAATGGAAAACCATTTTTAAATCTATCTTTTTTCAATTTTATAAGCTATTTTTGTCAAAATAAACTTATTTTTTATTATTGGGACATAAAAATTTACTTTGTGTTAATTTTTGGTATTTTTCCGATAAAGTTCATTTTTTAATGAATAGTAAAAAATGATGTATTTCAATTCAAAACCTCTTTTTAATCTAATTTATTTATATGATTAGAGTATCTTTTGAATGGTTTCTAAAGTGAAATAAGAATATATTTTTACCATTTAATCCAACGGTGGTCATTGGAATCAATTTCACATTGATATTGGACTTAAACTAGTGACAATCTTTTGATACTTATTGTTTCATAAAAACACGCTATTTGTCATGACATCCGGAATTAATTATTAAATTAATTAATGTAACTTATATGATTTTAATTTTTTAAAATAGACATCATTTTTTAATTCAGAATATCAAATATAGCTTAGGGTGATGTTTTGGTATTTTTCTGAAAAACATCAATTTTTGATGAATAGTGAAACCACGAAGTGGTTGTTAAAGAAACTGATTTTTCGTTTAAATGAAACTTTTCCACATCATTGATTTGATTTTCAAAAATCCAACATACATGGTTGTAATTAAGAAGTACAATGTGGTTTAATGAGATTAAAATAATATTTTGGTGAATAGTAACTTTTAAGTTCTTAATTGCGATTAGAGGTAATTAGTGTAGTTTGAGGTAAAAATAATGTTTTAATATTATGAGATGAGCATGACACATATCCTACCCTCATTGGATGTGTCATGGCCGACCAGGAAAATCCATGGGTCAACATGGGGACCCCATGGGGCTCCTTTGGTTTGGAAATGACATAAATAACTTTTTATTTAATGTTAAAGTAAAAATGAAACAAACATGAGATGTTTTACTAAAACAATTTTTACATGGGGTTATACAAGTCATATTTTTGACTATAAATATTCATTATAAAGATAAAATTATTTCCTACATCGTGATATTTTTTTATAATTTTTAGACATTAAATATATTACATTATTTATGACATCATGATGATGCTGCAATTACCTCATTAATAAAGGATTTAAATAAAATGAGAAGATAATGTAAACTCTATGACCTACACATGTCCAAATCCTTTTGTATGGGTATATTTAGAACCCTTATCACCTTATCCTCGAATTATATCAATTTGGGACCTCTTAAATCCGAATCTCATTTTAAAATAAAGTAACTTTTCTTTACTTTCCAAGAGTTCCCCTCCTCTCCTCTTATAAAAGGCCCCCACCTCTACCTCTTTACCTACACTTCCGAAGACTTTGGATCGGCCAGCCCATGCCCATTTTGTCTCTCCACATCCAACTCTTACTCATTTAAGACTTACTTTGGGCAGAAGTCTTCCCAAGGAAGCCTTTGAGCTCAAACCAAATGGAGTTACCCGATTTTAAGGTAATGTCTTCACTTGAGTCCTTTTTTTTATTTTGCTTCTCCAACCCTATAAACTCTTTTTATTCATTTCTTTTATAACAACACCAGTATATTAAAAATACTAGGATGTTTTTATAATAAGTATTCGAGCTACACATACACACACCTACATCTAATGGTTAAAGAACATACTGTTTCCGTGGATGGTGAATTTCTGCCTCCTGAAACGATAATTGTTCAACATTCTTTTAACACATTCAAAGGTGGCCATTAAGATGTCACTATATTTATATATTATATATAATATGTTTATGTTTTACTTAAGCTTCTGTATTTTTCATTTTTCGCATATCCTTTATGGTTTCCATTATGGGTAAACGTGATATCTTCATTTAAGGAAGTGCAGACTTCCGCCCCCTCAAAGTGATTTGATTCATTAATGCCATATGTGGGATGTATAAAGATTGTAATTAATGGTATTATATATGATATTATATAGGAATTATAATAAACATTTATATCATTATGATTCCATTCTGTAAAATACAAAATAGAAATGAAAGTAGCGTTCATGCGTACGTACGGCTTATCGTCTCCATGAACGGTGAATTTCATTTATTACCTCTAAATGATTATGTAATATTATAAATGCATTTATATACTAGATATATATGATACATACATCATGATTATAACTCTGGATATAATGGATACATGAAAAACTTGTAATTATAAAGAGCATATTTTTTACTCAAGTACCAATGATCGTTAAAACGACCGTTAATAACTTAAATAATTACATAGTGTTCATGACACGGTAATAAGTGATATAAAGGAATAATGAAATTGAAAATGGTTCTTAGGAAAGTAGAAATTAACTCAAGTTTATTATTCAGGACATTAAAGAACGATCGAGTCAAGTCAGACCCGAGGTATGGGACTTCGTCTGAATCTTCTTTCACTGAGGCATATTTTGTTTTATACACAACCTTCTATTATACGGTGTATAAACCCCTTTATCTTTTTTGTTTACTCAAAAGGAATCTTTTTTATACGAAGCATTTACTAAATGACAAAAGGGAATGTTTTTGTCGTATGTATATGGCGACAATGACTTCTCCGCCGCCTTGACCATTATTTGAGCTTCGGCTTCCTCTACAAGCCATACCGTTTTTTTAAAGAACAATAAATACCCTTTTTACTTTTATTTTATTTTGGTATTGAAAATGGTTTTCATAATGTTTTTATTATATCAATGTGTTTTATTGATATCGTGTGATTGAAATGTGGAAATTCTATGTTTCCTTTATGTATGTTTTATGTGATACGATTATGATACGGTTCTTGGGAATTGTTATGAAGACGAGTGGTTTCGTGAAAAACTAAGGGCGAGTGAGCCCGATATATCTCTCCAATGCATTGGGTAATGCAAATGAGTTAAATGTTAAGGTTTCTCCGAAGAGATTTAGGGAATATATTTTGATGGGTATTCCAAACGTATCTAAGAGGCTTCCTCCCTACGTAAGAATGTTATGAATGCCTCAAGTTACCTTTATGTCTTATGATTTCTATGATTTATTCATGATTTGATGAGGTATGTTAAAGTGCTTATGTTTTATGGGTGATGTATGATTTCATTCTTATGTGTATATGTACCCATGTTTCCTTTCCATATTTTTTATATCCCTTACTGGGCTTTTTATGCTCATCCCAAGTTATTGAAATTTCTTCCACAGGTCAAGGGAAAGGTACATGATATGATGATAGTGTCAAGGAAGTGTCAAGAAAGAATACATGTTTTATTTTAAATGTGTTTCCATTGTTGGGAAAAATGAATACTATCTTTTATGTAACCACTTTGTTTAAATGTGGAATGTAATTCAATTTTTAAGTTCTAATTCTCTAAAACTCTAAAACTGAAAAGATCCTCAAGGTGTAATCTTGTAATAACTCAATATTAAGTATGGTTTATGGCTAGGGCCTTATAGTTGGTATCAAAGGTCCGTTTAGATAAATTTAGGATTTAGAATTATATTAAATTATTATCCAAAATTTTTTATGTTAAAATTGAAATCATATAGCATTTGATGATTACCATGTTGCTTCATCTAAGACATGTTTGTTCAGAATGGTTTTCCACAGAGGAAATAGGGAAGCAGTGCTAGGAAGGCATACATAAGGAAATAACCTTCCGAATCAGCATCTTGAGATGTTCGGAATTATAACTGAACAGTTTGTTGCAGTAATGGCGTAGTTGACTCAAGCGATAAATGGTGGTGGTATCCTTGCACGAGATCAGCCAGATCAACCACAGAGGAACATTTAAGTGGTGGAACATTTCATGAGACAGCATCCCCCATCATTCAAAGGATAATCTGACCATGTGCTAGCTGAAGGGTGGATTAAAGCGCTGGAGAAGATTTTCAATGTCATGGGGTGTTCAGACAATCAAAAGGTTAGTCCTGCTATTTACCGTTTGGAGGGTGAAGCAGATCAGTGGTGGTCGATGGTTAAAAATATCAGGGATGCTGATGAGATTGATGCTCTCAACTGGGATGAATTTAAAGGTATGTTTCTTGGGATGTATTTTCCTAAGGTTGTTCTACTTAGGATGGAAAAGCAATTCTTGGAATTGAGGTAAGAGGAAGACTCAGTGGATGCTTATGAAGAAAGGTTCACTCAATTGGCAAGGTATGCTCCAAATTTTATCCGAGACCTTGATAGTAAAATCAATCGTATTTACTCAGGGTTAAAGCCAAAATATCGAAGGGCATTGGCTTCTTTTGAGTTCAAAAGTTATGAAAATATTGTTCGATGTGCTGAGAAGGTGGAAATGGAATTTTCCTATGATCAACTGTTCTATAGCAACCGATATAAGAAGAGACCGAGGTGGAAGGAGAGAGGAAAGAATTCTTCAAAAAAGTCTAATGGTAAGAAAAATAAGTTTCCAGTTTGTGATAAATGTGGTAAAAGGCATGCTGGGGAATATCTTCTGAATTCTGGAAAGTGCTACCGATGTGGTAATATAGGACATAAGGCTCGCGATTTCACTGAAAAAGATCAAGGTGAAGGTAAGACCAAATTTTCTTTACAGTTACTGAAATGTTTTAAGTGAAATGTGATGGGTCACTATGCAAACGAGTGTCCAACAAAGAGCGTGAGTGATGGGAAGTAGTTATACTACATGCAGAAAGGGGTGGTGAAATCCTTTGCAACTACTTCAGCAGATGTCGGGCCATCAAATGAAGTTGTATCAGGTACATTGTTTGTTTTTTCAGATTATGCCATTGTGCTATTTGATTCAGGGTCTACACAATCATTCATCTCTGAAAACTTTTCTAGTAAAATGGGAATACCATCTCAAAAATGACTCCTGATATTTTGGTAAAAACACCTGGGGGAAATGTTGAGTCAAAAATATTTTATAAGAATCTTCTTATCCTTATCTATAGAAAAAACCTACTTGCGAACCTTATTGTTTTACCTCTGGTAGAGTTTGATTTTATCCTGGGTATGGATTGGCTCTCTATTTACCATGCTAAGATTGACTGTAGAGCTAAAGAAGTTTCTTTTTAGAAATAATTTCAGTTTTTGTACAAGAATGAACCCCTACTGTTGATAAATTATCAAGAGGCCAAGAATCTTGTAAAATATGGAAATGAATGTTACCTTTCACACATCATCGAAAACAAAGGAACTGTTCAGATTAATGATGTGCTAGTGGTAAATGAGTAACCTGATGTTTTTCCTGATGAGTTTCCTGGAATAATACCAGATCAGGATGTTGAATTTACTGTTGACTTAGTTCTTGATGCTAAGCCAATTTCAAAACCCCCTTATCGAATGGCTCAAATTGAACTTTTAGATTTGAAGGAGAAATTGCAAGATTTATTAGAGAAAGGATTCATTCGACCTAGAACATCATAATGGGGTTCTGCTGTTTTATTTGTTAAAACGAAAGATGGTTCAATGAGACTTTGCATTGATTATATATCCTTGAATAACATCACTATTAAGAAAGAATATCCTTTGCCTCATATCTATGATTTGTTTGACCAGCTCCAGGGAGCTCAGTATTTTTCCAATATTGACTTCAGATCGGGGTACCATCAGCTCAAGGTAAAGGAAGCAGATGTTCTGAAGACTGAGTTTCGTACATGATATGGCCATTATGAATTTGTAGTAATTCCTTTTGGGATAACCAATTCACCTGTTGTATTCATGGAATTAATGAATATAATTTTCCATGAGTTCTTGGATAAGTTTGTGGTGGTTTTCATTGATGATATATTGGTGTTTTCTAAAAGTAAAGAGGAGCATGAAAGTCATTTTAGGGTTATTTTGCAAACCATAAATGAAATTAAATTGTATGAGAAATTCAGCAAGTGTGAGTTTTGGTTGCAACAAATTTCTTTCATTGGTCAAATTGTTTCTAAATATGGGATAACTGTTGATCCTGCAAAAACAAAGGTTGTTAAAGAATGGCCAAGACCCACAAATGTAACTGAGATTCATAGCTTCCTTGGTTTGGTAGGCTATTACCGAAGGTTTGTTAGAAATTTTTCTCAGTTATCTAGTCCAATGACGAAGCTAACTCGGAAGGGGGTTAAGTTTATCTGGAAAAAATAATGTGATGATTGTTTTCAGGAATTAAAAAAAGATTGGTGAATGCTCATATTTTGGCACTTCCTTCCAGGAATGGTGAGTTTGTTATATATAGTGATGCATCATTGAAAGGACTTGGTTGTGTCATAATGCAGAATGATCAGGTAATTGATTATGCTTCATGACATTTGAAAACTCATGAGGTAAATTACCCTACACATGATTTGGAATTAGCTTCTATTTTTTTTTCTCTAAAAATTTGGAGGCATCATTTGTATGGAGTAATGTTTGAAATATATACTGATCACAATAGTTTAAATTATATATTCACTCAGAAAGAATTGAACATGAGACAGGGGAGATTTCTAGAATTAATAAAGGATTATGATTGTACAATTCATTACCATCCGGGAAAAGCAAATAAAGATGTTGATGCTTTGAGTCGGAAAAGTAATGCTTCATTGACAATGTTGTGTTTGGAACGTGATCCTTTGGTTAAGGATTTGACGAACTTTGGCATAGAAGTTTATGGTGTAGGATGTTCTTCTGTTTTGTTTCAGGTATCAGTGAAATCATCACTATCAGACAGAATCAAGAAAGCACAGAAGCAAGACAGTGAGTCGCAGAAAAAGGTAGAGCTGGTTCAGAAGGGTAAGTTGCCTGAATTCATCATTGATAATGATTGTGTTTTGATATTTTGGAAGAGATTGTGTGTGCCCTGTGATTCATAGTTGAAAAGAGATTTGTTATGTGAATATAATAATTCTCCATTTTCAGTTCATCCTGGTAGTACTATGATGTACAAGGATCTGCGGGAGTATTACTGGTGGGATGGAATGAAAAGAGATATTGCTGATTTTTCTGTGAAGTGTTTGACTTATCAGCTGGTTAAAGAAGAGCGGAAGTTACCGAAAGGGATGCTTCAGCCTCTACCAGTTCCAGAGTGGAAATGGGAGAATATATCCATGGACATCGTTGTGGGATTACCAAAGACATCTCTAGGTAATAATGCAATTTGGGATATTGTTGATCGCTTGACTAAATTTTCTCATTTCCTTCCTATTCGAGATAGTTTCTCTCTAGATCAACTTTCTCGATTGTACCTTAAAGAGATAGTCAAGTTGCATTGATTTCCTCTATCCATTGTATCTGATCATGATCCCAGGTTTACTTCTAACTTTTGGAAGGGCATTCAAAAGTCATTGGGTACTGAATTAAATTTTAGTACATCTTTTCATCCTCAATCAGATGGGCAGTCGGAACGAAAAATTCAGACAATGGAGGATATGCTACGTGCTTGTTCAATGGACTATCAGGGAAGTTGGGACCAACATCATTCTTTGGTTGAGTTTTCTTATAATAATAGTTTCCATTCCAGTATACAGATGGCACCATTTGAGGCGTTATATGGGAAGCAGTGTCGAACTCCAGCTTTTTGGGATGAATTGGGTGAAAGGAATCTAATGGGACCAGACTTGGTAGAAGAGTTGTCAGAATAAGTTCAGCTGATACAGAAACACATGAGAACAGCTTAGAGCAGGCAGAAGAGTTATGTAGACAACAGGAGGAAGGATCTCTCTTTTGAGGTAGGTGATCATGTTTTTCTCAAGGTTTCTCCATGGAAAATTGTGATACGATTTCGTAAGAAAGGAAATCTGAGTCCAAGGCTCATTAGACCATATGAAATTCTGGAGAGAGTTGGGTCAGTTGCTTACCGAGTGGCTTTAACTCCTATTTTATCTCAGGTACACAATGTTTTTCATGTTTCGATGTGGAGAATGTATATACCAGATCCATCTCATGTTTTGAGTCCAGAGCCAGTTCAGCTGGAAGAGAACCTATCTTATGAGGAACAACTGGTCCATATTCTTGAACACAAGGAGAAAGTGTTACGGAATAAGGTGATTCATCAGGTAAAGTTTTTGTGGAAAAACCACATGATTGAAGAGGGAACATTGGAATCTGAAAATTAAATGAGGGCTAAATACCCCCACTTATTCGATAAGTAAATAAATTATGGGGACGAAATTTTCTAAAGGGGGGAAGGATGTAACATCTCAAGTAAGTAATGAATAATAGATATTTTTATTTATTCCTATTATTAAATTAGATAGTGTTTTAGAGGCTTAAAATGAAAATAAATCCAATCTTAAGCATGGAATACACTAATATTTTTAAAAGATTGTTTTACAGCCTTTTAATGGAAAATATTTTTTAAATATATCATTACACAATTTTATAAGCTATTTTTGTCAAAATAAACTTATTCTTCATGATTGGGACATCAAAATTTACTTTGTGTGAATTTTTGGTATTTTTCCGATAAAGTTCATTTTTTAATTGATAGTGAAAAATGTTGTATTTTAATTCAAAACCTCTTTTTAATATACTTTATTTATATGATTAGATTATATTTTGAATTTTTTTTAAAGTTAAATTAGAATATATTTTTACCATTTAATCCAATGGTGGACATTGGAATCAGTTTCACTTTGAAATTGGACTTAAACTAGAGTCAATCTTTTGATACTTATTGTTTCATAAAAACATGCTATTGGTCATGATAGCGGGAATTAATTATTAAATTAATTAATGTAACTTATATGATTTTAATTTTTTAAAATAGACATCATGTTTGAATTCAGAATATCAAATATAGCTTAGGGTGATGTTTTGGTATTTTTCTGAAAAACATCAATTTTTTATGAATAGTGAAACCATTAAGTGGTAGTTAAAGAAACGGATTTTTCGTTTAAATGAATCTTTGCCACTTCTGTGATCTGATTTTCAAAAATCCGACATACATGGTTTTCATTAAGAAGTAAAATGTGGTTTAATGAGATTAAAATAATTTTTTGGTGAATAGTAAATTTTAAGATCTTAATCGCGATTAGAGGTAATTAGTGTAGTTTAAGGTAAAAATAATGTTTTAATAATATGAGATGAGCTTCAACCATATCCTACCCTCATTGGATGTGTCATGTCCGACCAAGACAATCCATGGGTCAACTTGGGGACCCCATGAATCCAATTTGGTTGTGAAATGACATAAATAACTTTTTATTTAATGATAAAGTAAAAATGACACAAACATGAGATGTTTTACTAAACTAATTTTTACATGCGGTTATACAATTGAGATTTTTGACTATAAATATTCATTAGAAAGATAAAAATATTTCCGACATCATGAATTTTTTTTTATAATTTTTAGACATTAAATATATTAAATTATCTATGACATCATGATGATGCAGTGATTACCTCATTAATAAAGGATTTAAATAAAA
This sequence comes from Viscum album, assembly GCA_963277665.1. Classification (NCBI taxonomy): domain Eukaryota; kingdom Viridiplantae; phylum Streptophyta; class Magnoliopsida; order Santalales; family Viscaceae; genus Viscum; species Viscum album. The sequence continues at coordinate 416,191,222 of OY728132.1, forward strand.
TGAAAAGATAATATACATTCTATGACATAAACATGTCCAAAACCTTTTTGATGGGTATATATCGAAACCTTATCATGTTATCCTAGAATTATATCAATGTGGGACTTCTTAAATCCGAATCTCATTTTAAAATAAAGTAACTTTTCTTTACATTCCAAGAGTGCCCCTCCTCTCCTCTTATAAAAGGCCCCCACCTCTACCTCTTTACCCACACTTCCAAAGCCTTTGGCTTGGCCAACCCCTGCCCATTTTGTCTCTCCACATCCCTCTCTTACTCCTTAAAGCCTCATATTTGGCAGAAGTCTGCCCAAGAAAGCCTTTGAGCTCAAACCAAAGGGAGTTACCCGATTTTAAGGTAATGTCTTCACTTGAGTCCTTTTGTTTTATTTTGATTCTGTAACCCCCTAAACTCTTTTTATTAATTTCTTTTATAACAACTAAATTATCTTAAATATACTAGGATGTTGTTATAAGATGTATTATAGCTACACTTACACAAACCTACATGTAATGGTTAAAGAACATACTGTTTCCATGGATGGCGAATTTCTACCTCCCGAAACGATGATTGTTCAACATTCTTTTAACACCTTAAAAGGTGGCCATTAAGATGTCACAATATTTATATATTATATATAATATTTTTATGTTTTACTTATACTTCTGTATTTTTCATTTTTCTCATATCCTTTATGGTTTCCATTATGGATAAATGCGATATCTTCATTTAAGGAAGTGCGGACTACCGCCCCCTCAATGTGATTTGATTCATTAATGCCATATGTGGGACACATAAAGGATGTAATTAATGTTATTATATGATATTATACTGTAATTATAATGTATGTTTATATCATTATGATTCTATTCTATAAAATACGAAATCGAAATGAAAGTAGCGTTCATGCGTACGTACGACTTACCGTCTCCACGAACGGTGACTTTCATTTCTTACCTCTAAATGATTATGTAATATTATAAATGCGTGTATATACTGGATATATATGATATATACATCATGATTATAACTCTGGATATAATGGATACATTAACAACGTGTAATTATAAAGAGCATATTTTTTACTCAAGTACCAATGATCGTTAAAACGACCGTTAATAACATAAATAATTACATAGTGTTCATGACATGGTAATAAGTGATATAAAAGGAATAATGAACTTGAAAAAGGTTCTTAAGAAGGTAGATATGAACACAAGTTTATTATTCAGGACATTAAAGAACGATCGAGTCAAGTTGGACATGAGGTATGGGACTTCGTCTCACTCTCCTTTCATTGAGGCATATTTTGTTTTATACACAACATTCTTTTATACGGTGTATAAACCCATTTGACTTTAACGTTTATTCAAAAGGAATATTTTTTATATGAATCATTTACTAAACGAAAAAGGGAATGTTTTTGTCGTACGTATGTGGCGAAAATGACTTCTCCGACGCCTTGACCATTATTTGAGCTTTGGCTTCCTCTACAAGCCATACCGTTTTTTAAAGAAAAATAAATACCCTTTTTTACTTTTCTTTTATTTTGGTATTGAAAATGGTTTTCATAATGTTTTTATTAAATCAATGTGTTTTATTGATATCTTGTGATTGAAATGTGGAAATTTTATGTTTCCTTTATGTATGTTTTATGTGATACGATTATGTTATGGTTTTTGGGAATTGTAATGAAGACGGGTGGTTCTGTGATAAACTAAGGGCGGGTGAGACCGATATAGCTCTCCAATGCATTGGTTAACGCGAAGAAGTGAAAAGTTAAGGTTTCTTCGAACGGATTTAGGGAATATACTGTGATGGTTATTCCAAATGTAACCAATAGGGTTACTCCCTACGTAAGAATGTTATGAATGCCTCAAGTTACCTTTATGTCTTATGATTTCTATGATTTATTCATGATTTGATGAGGTATGTTAAAGTGATTATGTTTTATGGGTAAGGTATGATTTAATTATTATGTGTATATGTACCCATGTTTCCTTTCCATATTTTTTATATCCCTTACTGAGATTTTTATGCTCATCCCGAGTTTTTGAAATGTTTTTCACAGGTCTAGGGAAAGGTACATGATATGATGATAGTGTCAAGGAAGTGTGAAGAAAGAAACCATGTTTTATTTTAAATATGTTTCCATTGATGGGTAAAATTAATAATATCATTTATGTAACCGCATTGTTTAAATGTGGAATGTAATGCATGTTTTATGTTCTAATTCTCTAAAACTCTAAACCTGAAAATATCCACAAGGTGTAATCTTGTAATAAATCATGATTAAGTAAGGTTTAAGGCTAGGACCTTATATCTATGGGCCCCAAAATCCTATTCTATCTCAACACCTAACCATGGAAGTATTCTTAGAGATATTACGTAGTATTATAGGTCAAACTCAAGTTATAATAATAAATATATAAATATTATATGATTAATATAATATAATTTTTCAAATCATCATATCAATATTCTTATAGGTTAAATTTTTTGGATTTTTCTAAAAAGAGTAATTTTTCTATGATTACTAAAAATACTTCTCTATTGAATTCTATCATTTTTTAAATAAATTCGTTAATTTAAAGTCACAATATGATTTTATTATTATTTAAATGAAAATTGAGTATTATTTATTTATATATAATCTACATAATTACTTATTAATCATCTTTATACCTTATTTTTGTAGAAGATTATTTTTTGACATAAAAGGAATTTTTCTAAATACTCACTTTTCATCATATTATGTGGATTTCATTTTGAATTCAATTTTATAACTTCTATGATGTTAATGTTGAGAAATAAATTATATATATTAAATTTGGAGGTCTAATTTTGGTAGATATACACCCAAGTTTTTATTCATTTGGAATAGTAACTCTAGTAACTATTAACTCCGTAAGGATATGTCTGGCAATTAAGGTTAAATACAATAATATAACGTATAAACATGACCATATAACATTAATTTATCCTATTTTATGTGTGAATATCTTCCATTTCAAACCATTTATCATATATATGGGAAACATGTTCTATACATATTTCATTTTTACCTTTATAAAATTAAAGTAAGAGACAAAGATAAAATTTTCATTGACTTACATTTAAAAACTATAATATTGTTTGATAAGGATAAAAAAATTATGTTTAGTTAGAAATTATATTTTAAAATAATACTAAAATTTTAACGTATTAGTTTATTTATAATTTTCAGTAGTTAAATAATTATCTTAAATGATTATGTAACACTGAAACTGGGTTTATTCAATTAGTAGAAAAATTAACTAAATTATAACAAAAATATTATTTGTAATATAAATTGAATGAATTATTATGTTTCAAAAATTCTGGTGATATCTATTATATTATAGTGATTTGGGACATGATTGTATTTTAATTACATATTTTCCATGTTTTATTCATAGTCAAATTAAATGAATAGTCCAAAAACGATTTTAACAATATTATTTAAAATGATTTGAAATCATTACAAGTCCTATATTTTTAAAAGTGATTAGGATAATGTTTTAAATATCAACCATGTTTATTTAATATCTAATTTTAAATGATTTCATATTATTTAAAATCCTATATTTTTTCATGAACCTATGTTATTTGTTTTCCATCATCGCCTCTCATGGATAATTATAATGATGAGTTTAATGTATATATATATGGTATTTATTAAATATTTATTATTGTGTAAATTTTATATTTAATATAATTTCTTTTATATTTATTCATTGAAAAATGGAAACATCATTCTTGCATACCTGTCGATTACCGCCTCCATGAAGCAATGTGGTTTTTTATCATTAACATATCATATAAATGGTATATATAACTTTATTTAATGAAATAATATGTTATATATGATATGATTATAAATCTAGAAATATTAAATAACACATAACTTATTTCAATAATGATCATCGAGAAATGGAAATGTTACTCATGCATACATACAACCTACCATCTCTATGACTGTAATGAAATTAATTTTTCATAATCATCATTCATGGTTGATTTTTGAAGTATATATTTTGTTAAAAATAGATAATTATTTAATTATTATAATTATATAGATTATAAAAAACCGACGACATTTACCATATTCATCTTATTGAATTCATTTTGGACATATGAATTTAATATCATAAAAATATTCAACATAAACTTAGATGAGTTCATAAATAAATATATAAAGGTACAAAATAAAAATAGAATAACAAAATTTAAAAATATTATGTAAATAAATAACAGATTTTTTATTTTTCAATAAGAAAAATAACCTACATAATTAGGCAGACATGAGGTAAGGTATTTCGTCTCAATCTTCTTTCATTAAGGAATATTTTAATGTTATGCACTTAATTTATTTTATACAGAATGTATATTTCTGATTTTATGTGTTACATAATGAGTTCATCATATTTCAAGGTATTTCAGTTTTTAATTAAAATTTTTCATCCTAGGGTTTTTGACTTAAATATTACCAAGTTATAAGTGTTTCATAACTCAGATTTATTTTCTTAGGTCATATCACATAATCTATGATTATTTTATTTCAATACTTCATGTGAAATAAAATTTGTTTTATTTATGTTTATTTTTTATTTTTTATGGATTTACCTTTCTTATAAATAATAAGTTCATTAATTAATTCTCAGTTAAATATTTTTATAATTTAAATGGATATTAATCTCAAATTTTTCAAGTAGGATATATGTAATGTTATAATCCAATATTGTTATATGGGACATATATACTACCCCTTTTAATTGAAATATAATTATTAAATATATATTAATGTAATTTAAAGATTTATTTGATGTTATGTCTTTCATTGTGATTATGAACTAAATGTTACCAAACTATTAAGGTGTTATTTCATTGTCTCATAATTATTCAAGATTTATTATGATTCTGTCTCTATAGGAGTAATTATATAACATTTCTATGATAAACCTAGCATATTTTCATAGTATTTGGTTATTTTTTAGAATAATTTTATTCCATAAACCTTTGAATTTTATTTACTCAAAATATCAAAAAAATGTTCTTAAAAAATCATAATTTATGTCTCCTTTAGTTATGATTATAATTCATCCATATCCCTGTTTTCTAAAAAAATATTGAATATTTTTTTAATATAATTATATTGTTATTCAATGAAATTTTTATTCACGATTGTATTTTTACAAAATAGTACAAAATAATTAATTATTTAATTTTTAGAAAAATGTATTTATTGGCGTTTTCACCAAAAACATGAAAGGAATATTTGTTCTAACACACTAGATATAAATAGAATTTACCACCATCAAAACCTCTAAAATATTTTAATATTAATTTAAATGTTTCCATGGTTCCTAAATATTATAATTTCTTTTCATAATATTGTATAAATGTCTATTTTTTAAATGTTAATTTCAATGTGAAAATTGTTTTTCCCCAAAAATATTTTTAAAGAGTATTTTATTGTATTTATAATCATAAACAATATCAAAAAAATTATTTTACACTATTAACACATTGTTATGATACCATATTCATTCTTTATTTTTATGGATTATTTTCAGTTTGATCTATGGATGTATTTTCATTAAGTATGCCAGTTTTTCCTGTAAATTTTTTTTCAATAGGTAATGTTTATTAAGATGCATTATTTAGTAATATGATTTATATAATGTACTAATTGAGTAATGTTTTGGGATATGAATTACAAATTCCATAGATGTATTGGTTGGTTTTCTGAGACAAACCAGTTGGATATGCCTATTAAATGGATTTCTGATGTATCCCTACCCATAGTTAAAATTGTCTTAACTCCAATCTATAATTGAATGTTTTAGATATCAAGAATTATGCATTCAATTATTATAAAATCCATTATTGTATCCCACATAATTTATTTTGAATAATATCTGTTGATATTTTTTATTCTCATGTGATTATTTATATAGAATTACTTTATATTAATTTACTCTTAAATTATTCTTAATGATAATGTTATTACATAAATAGAAATTTTTAGTTATTTAAATTTTAATATTGATTATGTGTTTTTTACTCATGATATCTTCCACTGGAAATAAAAATTACTGAGCATGTGATCTCACAATTATTTTTTCCTTTACCCATGATATAAAGAATGAATCTTTGAATGAGTTTTGGGATGTATAATATTTTCCTTCATAGTTTTTTTTATTTTTTTGTTCTCAGAGATAATATAAGATTCATGTATGTATCTAGTTTACCATGCCCAATAAATTATTCGGTCTTTTAGGATGTGATTTCTTTTATCTAATTCTAATTTATTAAAGTAACCACAAGTAATGGGATACGAGGGTCATGTTGTTTATAGTTTGTATAAGATAATGTTTACTACTAACCCTAGAAACTAGAATTAAGAAATTGTAGATTAAGGAACCTAACCCTATAATTACATTGAGGATAATTATATATATATGATAGAATCCTAATATTTGGGTAATTAAGATATTTTGTGGTTTTCCTAGAAATACATCATATTCATGATACTACAAGTAGATGTGGTTTTGGAATAGATTACAATGAAATTGACTCTATTATCATGGAGCCAATTTTATATTTATTACATTAGTATAAGATACAAGGAATCACATTCCGTTGGATATAATAGTCTAGTAGAATTGGTAAACTTGATACATACTTGAAATTCACATTGGAATTGAAAAAATAAAACACTCAAATTATTTTCCTTAAATAATATATTATATCATAGTATATCCCTTCATATAAACCACAAAACACATCCTGGTATTCAGGGTAAAAGAAAACCTAAGAAAGTGGTGAGATCTGTTGATTGGTAATGCTATGAATATAGTGGATGCTATCATTAATAAATAATAATAATCAATATAGAAAGGAAAATATCTGATCAAATTAAATTAATCAATAAAATTTAGATAATATTGATGGAATAAATGATGAAAAATAAGGCCATATAACTAATGACGTGAGATAAAAACATATACATATATATTATAACTAATATAATAATCACATGGACATTAATAAATGATCTCATAATGAGAAAATGCTTAATTCCATACATTTGGAATGTTATTTTCAATACATTTCACCAGATAGTGTAAATTTGTGGGTAAAAACCCATCTAATTTGGCCAAATGATTTTCTTTGTGAGACACATCGATCATCAATGGGATATTTATAACCGAGCCCCACCCATCACTTAAAAATTCTAATTATTTACTCATATGAAAATGTTACAACATAAAAAACATAAAAATTCACAGTGAAAAACTAACATAATTTTTATTAATACATACCCAAATCAAATAATCATAACCATAAACCATCCAGATTAATATGGTTAATGGTAATAAATTTGTAAATACATAATAAAAATATCTTAAACCATCAAAATAAATAATACAGATGATATAAATATCACATATCTTAAGTGGGTGATATGTATAATAATGGATCGATGTTTTTTGATGTATATAAATACTATAATAATTTCACTAATTTTTTTTTAGGAAAATATCCTTTGAAATTTGAAAATACAATTTCAGAATAAAAAATATCAGAAATAAATTTGAAAATAATTTTATTTTAAAATAATCATTAAAAACATATATCATAATCATTAAAACAATTACTTTTCAGGATAGAAATAAATTATATTCATGTTATACATGTTAAAACAACGTTCCCTTTAATATTTTCAACTAAATACAAATAGTATTTTTTTGAAAATGACCTAAAGATTACTGTCAAAAATGTAAGAAAGTAATAAATTGGTATATATTTCTTTATTAAATATTTTTTAAAAGCAAAGAACAATTTTTAAAACCTTTATTTATAAAATTTATTTTGATGAAAAATGATTTTCGACCGAAGAGAAAAATAAAGTTGAATTTTCGTAAAAACAATTTCTCAATCATTTTAAATTCCAAATAGTGGAAATAGTAATATAAAAAAAATTTAATGAGTAACCGCATGATAAGATAAAATATTTATTTTAGGATTTAAAAAGAAAATAATTACCCAATGGGAGGTTTCAACATAATTAATCCAGAATAATGGTGAGATTGTGAAATATATTAATAAAGTGTTGTTTCCAACAATACGAAATGTTGTTATTTAAATGGGGAGATTACTGAGAACAATACATTATCTATTTATGATAATTTCGATGCTCACCAATACCCTTAATTATTTTCCAATGATTTTATTTTTTAATAATATTGCAAGAATTTATTATTAATTATATCTATATTTCGGGATGAAATATTTAGATTCCGAAACAACGATAATTAATTTCTAAGGTATTCATATTTAGAGAGTTCTCAAAACACTGTTCATGCTCTACATATTCAAGATCTACTTTAGAGTGCTCTAGAAACACTTTTCATATCCTATTTGAAGAAACACAGCGTAAGGATAAATGTGGTGTATACTTTATGAGTTATCAGAAAAGTATGGAAGTGGAAAAATACGTTAGGAAAGAACCCTTAATTTGGGATATTAGAAAAGTATGGAAGGATAACTGTACATTAGTGTTGAACGTTACGTTTGATTCTCAAATATACAGTTCATCAAAATTACTTTTGTAAACAACCATATGTTCTTAGAAAAGTACGGATCAATTTTCTTTCATTTGAATGCTTATAAAATTAAGGATTATTCATAATACGTCTGAATGTTGAAGAGAAAAAGTATGGATGACAAACTCTATGTTTGTGATCAACCATACGTTTCCAAAAATATATTTTTGATCAACTATATGTTGACAACCTTACATTTGACGGCTACATCACCAACCTTAAGTTTGGCATTGAAGAATTTAATGTTGATATTATTTTTATGCAACGATCACCAAGAAGATTATTAGGAAGATTTGAAGACGTATTTTTAGCATATTTGAAAGTGTGACTTTGACTGATTGAAATCTGTTTTATCAATGGTTTAAGGATCGAATTAAACTTAGATTTTTATGTCAAGTCTTCAGGGAAGTTACGACTACTCTGTAAATTTAAATGTGTGAATATCGCAAGTAAAAAAGGTGACTTTTGAGGATCTAAATATGAAGAATAAGTGCTTTTCATTATTATTATATATATGAGATTTTCCAAATAGAAACTTGTGATCTCACAATCATTCTTTTAAAAAGGATGAAAAACAGAGACTATAAAAACATTCAGATCTGCTGATTCAAAGGAGCGACAATGATCTGTTTATCATAGAAGAATAATCACGATAGAAGATTCACTAGTTCTACATCGAAGATCATTTGTGAGTCTTCTAATAATGAAGTTTTGAATTATATATCTATATTTACTAGAACAAGATCGACTCAGAATGACTCTTTTGTGAAGATCAATATTTTTGAAGGTGACAATCCATCTACAGTCAATTTCATGCTGTTGCAATTGTGAAGAACTTCTGGAAAATATTTTCAAAGTAAAAAAATCTTTATTTTCTATTATTGAGTGCCCGACTTCTCATTCTATGTTGTGTAGGTTCTTTGATTGAACCAGAAGGCTTTGTTTTGCCTTAGATTGTAAATGTGTAAACTGCCTGTACTCTGTTGTTGAAAGATCTGTTGAAACGAGGACCGAATATTGAAAATCAACAAAGCTCATGGAGTAGATCATTGGTGGATTGGACTCGGGGAATTATTTTACCCAAACCACAATATATATTTTGTCTCTTATATTTATATTTCTTCTGAATTAATTCATCTGATTAACGTTAAAGGGTAGAACACAATCTCACGAAGATTTCTTTTAAGAAACAATTCACCCCCCCCCTCTTGTGTATATTTAGTATAATCTGATCCAGCAATTGCTATATTTTGTTGCACATTCTAATAAAGCCTTAACAAGCTGAAGGTGATCATACATAGAGAAACATGACTGAAATAATAGAGGTAAATAAGTCACGAATTATTGTCAATCTGAACAACCTTGGATACAGAGTATATTCTACGATTCTAACTCCATATGAAATACAAGAAGAACCTAAATCATGGAGTGCAGCTACTGAAGAATAATATGATATGAACATGAATTCAATAAATGCTATTATATGTGGTCTAGGAACTAATTACTTCAAAAGAGTATCCCAATGAATTACAGCATATGAGATATGGAAAACTATTTTTATTGCTTTTGAAGGAAATAAAAATATCATGGAAATGTGATATTCTACTACAAATATAAATTTGATACATTTAGAATGGTTGAAGGTGAAATTATTACTCCAAGGAATGTAATATTGACAAAGATTGTCAATAATATAAGTGCTTTGGGAGATCCCATTAAACAAGCTGATCAATCATTAAAAGTAGTGAGGGTACTACCTACAAGATGGAATAGAATCTCTTCTGCAATCAGACAGTTGACACATGTCAAAGACTTAACCATGAGAGAACTGATTGGAAGACTAATGATGTATGAATATAAGATGAAAGATTAAGTTAACGAGCATAAAGTGTTTATCAAGAGAGATGACACTGCCTTGAAAGTGTCATCACAGAGAAAAAATTGAATGATGAATAAATGTGCAAAAGTGAAATAAAAAAGGTCATGTTCATCAAATTCTAATGTGGAATTGGCTCTGCTAGCTAGAAAATTTACTAGATTCTATATAAAGAAGAAATGATGCATAAAATCCTTCAAAAAGGATGACAAGGATGTCATATGTTATGAATACAAGAAAATGAGGCACATCAGACCTGACTATCCTTAGATAAAAGGAGGCAAGAAAAAGAAATTATTCAAAAGAAATGATTATGAGAATAAGGAGAAGAAGGAAATGAAATCTACCTGGAGTGTATATGAAGACTCCAGTAGCACATCATAATCAAAATCAGAGAAGGAAGAAGTAAATCTGAAAGCTAACATGTGTTTCATGGAAGAAACAGATGATATACAATCTTACTACTCTTCTGACTGTAGTTCTTAATCTCGTTACTCTAATAAAAAATGTATAGCCTACGGCAATATTCTTGAATAAAAATATGATTCTACTTTTATGAAGTATACGTCTTTAAATAATATTCATAAGGTTGTTTTTTATGAAAGATATACAATTCTGAAACAATACAAGGTGTTAATTGAAATTTTTGACTCAATTAGCACAAACAATATATATTAATAATCTATGATAAAATCACTACAATATGAAGTGGAAACTTATAAAAATATAGCCCTTGTAATTACTAAAGTAGAAAATAATTTAAATAAAATTATTGGAAAAAAAATTAATTAAAAAGGAATGATTTGGAATTGGAAGTAAAGGTGAAAAACCCAAGCTGTACATGAATTATTTTATTCTGATTACAAAAATACTAAATTGAAATTACTGCATTACAATGGGACATATTTCGAAAAAAAATTTCTTATGAAAACCCCAAATAAGTGGAATTAATAAGGCTTTTGTATAAAATGATTTGTTTGACTCTTGTGATATTATAAAAACAAATAAAGTTTGGATTTCCCAAATCTATGCGGCTAACACCCCTAGACCCAACAAAATATGGGTAGTAAAGAAAATTGCTTAAATTCCTTTGTAGGGAGCAGGTCAAAAAAAGGACATAAGGTATATGGATAGTGGATGATCAAGACATATGAGAGGAAACTCATCAAACTTCACTACACTAACACAAAAAGACGGTGGACCCTTTACATTTGGTGACAATTCAAAAGGGAAGATCATTGGTATTGGAACAGTGGGAGATCCAGATGTTATCTCAATCAACAAAGTACTTTATATAAAAGGATTGAAACACAATCTGAAAAGTATCTCTCAACTATGTGATGATGGTTACGCTACTGATTTTTCTAACAATTGTTGATCTGTTTTCAAAAATAAACTGCTTAAATTTAGAGCACCTAAAACTGACAATGTGTATACCCTGGATTAAAATTACTTTTTTATACAACAAGTAAACTACCTAACTACTAAAGTGAATGAATCCTGGATCTGGCATAGGATACTTGGATATTCTAATGTATATGTTTTACATAAGTTATCTAAGAAGCAATTAGTTTCTGATATGCCTAGTCTTAGATTTAAAAGTGACAAATTCTGTGATGCATGTCAACTTGGAAAGCAACACAGACCATCCTTCAAATTTGTTAATAACATTTCTACATCTAAACCTGTAGAACTTATCCATATGGATTTGTTTGGACTTTAAAGAGTAGAAATATTGGATGGTAAATTATATGTATATGTTTTAGTTGAAGACTATTCTAGATTTACATGGATTTTCTTTTATAAATTTAAAAATGAATCTTTTACATTATTTGAATGTTTTTGTAAAATTGATCAAAATGAAAATGGTTTTAAAATAATTTCATTAAGTATTGATCATGGTGGAGAATATGAGAATCAGGAATTCAATTCCTTATGCTCAAATATGGGTATTAAACACACCTTTTATGCACCAAAAACACCTCCAAAAACTGGAGTTGTTGAAAGAAGAAAAAGGACTATTTAAGAAATGGCTAGGACTATGCTATGTGAATATAGACTTCCTACCTATTTCTGGGAAGAATCTATAAGTACAGCCTTCTATATAATGAATAGAGTTTTAATTTGACCTCTCTTGTAAAAGACACCCTATGAACTTGTGAATTATAGGAAACTTAAGTAACTTACATTAATGTTCTAGAATGTAAGGTTTACATCTCGAACACCAAGGACAATCTTGGTATGTTCGATCCAAAATATGATGAAGGCAGTTTCTTTGGATATTCTACTACTTCCAAAGCTTATAGAGTCTATTATAAGAAGTCAAGTATTGTTGAGGAATTAGTTCATGTCAAATTTTATGAATATGATCCCTTTGAGAAAATGACAGATCAAATGGATGAATATGACTCTAATGATAACATGAGACTTCAGAAGGTGAAAAATGATTTTGAAAAAGATATAAATGAAATTTAGCCCAGTTCAGAATAACATGATACTGAAGAACATATAAGTGTACTGCCTAGATAGACTTTAACCCTGAAGAATCACCCTTTAGATACAATAATAGGTGACTTAGACACAAGAATAAAAACTAGAAGAAATATTGAAAACCTTGTAAAATTCTCTTCCTTTCTATCCCAGTTAGAACCCAAGACTATAGAATAAGCTTTCGATGATGAATGTTGGATGATATAAGTGCAAGTTTAATTAAACCAGTTCAATAGAAATGAAGTCTTGAAATTAATTGAAAGACCATAGAATTATCCAGTGATAGGAACTAAATGGGTCTTTAGAAATTAGAAACATGATCAAGGAATAATAACTAGAAATAAAGAAATACTTGTATCAAAAGGATATAATCAAAAATAAGGAATAGATTATGAAGAGGCCTTTACACCAGTAGCTATATTAGAATCCATTAGAATTGTTTTAGCCTATGCATCCCATATGATCTTTAAATTATTTAATATGGATGTTAAGTGTATCGTTTTATATGGTTATTTAATGGAGGAAGTTTATGTTGAGAATCCTCCTTGTTTTTTAAATTCTCAAAAACCAGATTCTATTTTTAACCTTACTAAAGATCATTATTGAATTAAACAAGTACCTAGAGCTTGGTATGAAATATTAAGAACTTTTTTATTTAAAATTGATTTTACTGTTGTAATGGAAGATCTAACAATTTATAAGAAAAATGTAAATACTAATTTCATATTGGTTCATATTTATGTTGATGATGTAATTTTTGGATCAACTGATAAATCCCTTTGTCATGAGTTTTCAAAGTTAATGAAAAAATAATTTGAAATGGGCATGATGGGAGAATTAAATTTCTTTTTTGGACATAAATTTTATCAAAAATATTTTGGAAATGTTTTTAATCAAGAAAATATATTACTGATTTGTTAAAGAAATTTTCTATTGAAAACAACAAGACATATACAACTCTTATGTGTACTAATATAAAACATTATTTAGAAGAAACTGGAAAATCAGTTGACAAAAAGTTATATAGAGGTTTGATTGGTAGTTTATTATATCTTACTGCTACCAGGCCAGATATAATGTATTCAGTATGTCTTTGTGAAATATTTCAATCAAATCCTAAATAATCACATTTAACTTATGTTAAAATAATTTTTTTTTATATTTAAACGGAACTATTTTTCAATAACGCCATTACCCCAAAACATCTGATTTTAATTTGATTTCATATTCATATGCAGACTTTGGGAGTTGTAGAATATATAGAAAAAGCACATCAAGAACTTGTCACTTTTTAGGGAAATCCGTAGTGTCATGGTCATGTAAGAAACAACATTCAGTTTCCCTGTTAATAGCTGAGGAAAAATATGTTTCTGCAGGAAGTTTTTGTGCACAAGTGTTGTGGATTAAAAAACTCATATAGACTTTAGACTAAACTTTAATAATAAATCTAATTTATGTGATAATACCAGTGCTAAATATATAAAAAATCTTATTAATCATTTTAGAACTAATCATATTGATATCAAACATAATTATCTAAGAGATCCTGTTCTTAAAAAGGATATATCTTTGGAATTTGTAATTAATGGAATTCAATTAGCTAATATTTTTTCTACACCACTTCTCACTACAAGGTTTGATTTTATTAAGGGGGAGCTGGGTTTATTTAATTTTAAATAAAGTTTTATTTTACTGTGCAATTTCTTATTTTAATACTGTTTAAAATAATTAAGTTCATTGTTTTTTAAATAGAATAATTTTTTTCACTACTTTTCCCCGTGAAATCAATATTATTTATATTTAAACTCTATTAAATGGTTAATGTAAACATGAGAATCAAGGATATCAGAAACCTTTCATATACTGAACTGTTTCCTTTCCACCAAAACCCTTTCGTACTCACAAAACTGCACCACCGCTTGTCAACGGTATTATTTGACCCTCTGAAACCCTATCCTTTAAACCTTCAAAGATACTCGTAGAAATCTAAAAGAATAAGAGAGATAATGAGGCCGAGACAAGCAATTCCAAGACGCAGTGATCAAAATGAAGGAAAATCATACAAAGAATGGTGATTGATCTGAAATAGCTATATCATATGAATCTTCTGTTCAAATATGCTATCGCTTTTCAAAATCTAGAGTAGACCTCCAATGGTGTGAATTCTGTTTTTTTATATGAATCAGAAATTAAATATTTCCTTGAGTCTGTCCAATTTAGTTTGGGAGACGATGAGGATACCATGGTGGCTAAGATAGATGATTTAAATGTCTCGATATACTCTGTGGATATTGGTCAGATTCTAGACTGCCCTCATGAGGGCGTCATTCATTTTGATTTGAAAAATATAGGAGATTATGTGCATAAATATGAATATATCATGTCTTTTTTTCTACTTATGTAAATAAGATGTTGATAAGGTACCTAGAACCAGAACAAAATATTATAGTCAAATTTGTCAAAGATGGATTGCACCAAGGATGTATGAGTTGGAGAAAATTTTTTATATCAACATGTACAGAATGTATCTTCTACTCAGTGATATAAAATAATATTTTCCTAGGTATATGGTGAAGTATCTTCATTACTACGGTCAATGAGAAACTAGGATGAATTATAATCCATTTGGTATATTCCTCTCAAAAATTCTGTTAAAATAGGATATATAAAGTCTAGTGGAAGCCAGAGTTAGATGCCATGACATTTACACCTTCAGTGCTTGGACCCTGAGAAAAATTATCTATTTCCGGATCACTTTAAAAAGTAAACCTTTGCCAGTAGAAGGTGAGGAAGAAGCAGAGAGTGTTGAAGCTCAGTCTGGTATGTCTAAAGAGGGACATGCGTAATCACAGGTAAACACAGCTGCAAGAAGAATAAGATTTGAAACTAAAGTCACTGAGGAAGAAATAAGTCAGGAGGGATTTCAGACTGAATGAAAAATAACTATAAATGAGGAACTTTTTTACACTATACTGACAACATAATATATACTCTCTTACAGTTTTTTAAGAGAAATGCTATTGAAAAAGAAAAGGAAGCTATTATTGAAAGGTTAGAACCAATAGAAGGACCTCAGATTCAATCTCAAATTAAAGATGAAGCTAAAGGAGAGACTCAAGAACATGATGTGTCTGTTATAGAAGATGACACTGAAAGAATTCAAGTTGAAAGAATAGTAACAGAATCTAAAGATGACATTGAAAAGAAGGTAGAGCTTGGTGAGGAAGTGGATAGCCCTCAGGAAACTCCATAAGATATTATTTTAGAAAATCCAATGGAATAACATTTTTCTAATGTTCATGATGATAATGTTTCTGATGTTCACACTGATGTAATTCATGAGGATTTTTCTGTGGAAAAGTCTGGAATAGAATATAAGGAAAAATCTATGGATCAACATGCACAGGAGAAAGAAAAAGAAAAATATGATGCAGATTCACTGCCTTTTGTACTGCTACATCACACTGACACTAAGAATGAGAATCAAGCATACGGTTCCTCTGATTCAGGGAATAAAGAAGTCAAGAACTATATAGAATTTTGTCTCCATTAGAATCTAAAAATGTTTCTCTGAAGAGAGACTTAGAAACAGAGTAGATGAAATATCTGAGACTTAAGGTAAGTATAGTTTCACGCAAGAAGTTGAAACTTTTAAAAAAGATATATTGATAAAGGATGACAAGCTGAAATCAGAAATGCTTAAGAAGTCAAATCTGTTAGAATTTGAAGTATTTCTGGAGACAAAATTTTCACTTCTTGGGATTGGTGCTGCTAGTAGATGAGGTACTTCATTTGATTTAATCAAAAGGTTTTAGGCTATCATAGCTTCCATGAGCAATATGAATGACAGATTGCACGATATTCAATGTTACAATGCTTCTTTATCAGTCTTGTTATATAATCATAAATTTTTGGTTTATCAGTTGACATCAAGTGAACCATCTATTAGAATTGTGCTGACTCAGTTAATAGAAAATCTATCCTATTTTATGGAAAAGGAATAAAGACTTAATGATCTTTTCAGAGTAAACTTAATATAAGACATTCATATGACTCAAGAGACCGAGGATCTTATTTTTAGTCTTAGTGATGGTATGAAGAAATGGAAGAGAGAGAAGTTTTTAGAAATCATGTCTGTAGTTCAGAGAAGATATACCATATCTCATACCCTTCCCAAACCTTGATTCCTTTATTTATCAATTTTGTACTTTTAATGAAAATCTGTTTCATTACATTTATTTTGTTTTACTATCTTTTTTTTAGCTAAGACAGTCATCCTGATTCACTAATTGATAGAATGTTAATTATAGCATTTACTTACGTTCAGTGCTACATTAATATGTGTTATATTCCATATTTTGTTATTCTTTTTGATATCACAATAAGGGAGAGAAATTTTGATAAATACAACATTTTTGTCTGTTTCTTTTTTTTTATTTTATTATTGTTGGGGGAGAAATTAAAATGGATAAATTAAAGGGAGAAACTATGTTAAATATAATATTTTCTTTTTCATTTCAAAATTCTAAACTATATGTAATTAATTTTTTTGTGTTAATTTTCTTGGTTATTTTATTTGTTTTGTGATCATAAAAAAGGGGGAGTTTGTTGAGCGAGTGTTGTTTTCAACAATACATACTGTTGTTATTTAAAGGGGGAGATTGTTGAGAACAATACTCTATCTATTTGTGATAATTTTGATGCTCATGAATACGCTTAATTATTTTCTAATGATTTTATTTTTTTAAGAATATTGCTGGAATTTTTTATTCATTATATTTTTATTTCTGAAAGGAATATTTAGATTCTTGAACACCGAGAATTAATTTCTATGGTATTCACATTTAGCGTGTTCTGAAAACACTGTTCATGCTCTACATATTTGAGATCTGCTTTAGTGTGTTCTGAAAACACTTTACATACCCTAGGTGAAAAAACGTAGCGTAAGGATGAAATGTGGTGTATACATAACAATTTATTAGAAAAGTATAGAAGAGGAACCCTATGTTTGGAATGAAACCTACGTTTGGGATATTAAAAAGTATAGAAAGATAACTGTACGTTAGTGTTAAATGTTATGTTTATTTTTCAAAGGTATAGTTCATCAACCTTACTATTGTAAACAACAATACGTTCTTAGAAATCTATGGATCAAGTTTCTTTCGTTTGAAAGCTTATAAAAGTATGAATATTTCATCATACGTTTGAAAGTTGAAGAGAAAATGTATGGATAACCAACCCTGCATTTGTGATCAGCCATAAATTTCCAACCCTGCATTTGTGAACAACCATACGTTGAAAACCATATGTTTTAAGGCAACATCATTAACCTTACGTTTGGCGTCAGAGAGTTTAAATTCGATATTATTATTATGCAATGATAAACAAGTAGATTATTAGGATGATTTCAAGGCGGATTTAAAGTTGATTTCAAAGTGTGATATTGATTGATTCAAAGATATTTTATCAATGGTAGAAGGATCGAATTAAAAGAAGCTTTTTATGCTGAGTCTTCAAGAAAGTTACGACTACTCTGTAAATTCAAATGTTTGAATATCGCACGTAAAAAAGGCGACTATTTTGGATATATATTTGTAGAAGAAGTGCTTGTCATTATTATTATATATATGAGATTTTCTGAACCGCAACGTCTGATCTCTCGATCATTATTTTAAAAAGGAATAAAAATAGTGACTATAATAACATATTGATCTTCCGATTCAATGGAGGTAAAAAGCTCTGCTTATT
Organism: Viscum album; assembly: GCA_963277665.1. NCBI lineage: Eukaryota > Viridiplantae > Streptophyta > Magnoliopsida > Santalales > Viscaceae > Viscum > Viscum album. Next base: position 416,209,964 of record OY728132.1, read on the forward strand.
GAAGAAAAGTAATCACGATAGTAGATTCAATCGTTCTACATCGAATATCATTTTTGAATCTACTACTGCTGAAGTTGTGAATTATATTTCTATATTTACTACAATAGGATCAACTCAGAATGACTCTTTTTTGAAGATAATTATTCCTGAATCCAACGATCCATATATTGTCAATTTCATGTTGTTGATATTGTGAAGAATATCTGAAATTATTTTCAAAGTAAAAAAATATTTCTTTTAAATTATTTAGTGACCGGCTTATCGTACTAAGCTCTGTAGGTTCTTTGAGTAAACCAGAAGGCTCTATTTTTCCATAGATTGTAAAGGTGTCAACTGCCAGTACTCAGTTGTTGAAAGGTCTATTGAAATGAGGACCAGATAGTGAAAATCACCATGCTCGTAGAGTAGAGCGTTGGTGGAGTGGACTAGGGGAATTCTATTCCCCTAACCACAATATATTTTGTGTCTCTGTGATTCATATTTCTGATGAATTAATTCATCGGATTAAAGATAAAGGGAAGAACACAATTTCACGATGATTTCTGAAAATACATAATTCACCACCCCCCTCTTGTGTATGTTCTGTATAATCTGATTAAACAAAATAAACACTAACCAATTCGATAAAATTCGAGACATAAATCCCATGAAATAAATAACATAAAATGAAACTATAAATACCATGAAGGGGTATATATTAGTTTCATAAAATATCAAGAGGTTAATTACATACACCACACAATGTAGTTAGCAGTGAATTTATAATATGTCCTACATAAATAAAAGTAAGATGAGAATACCCTCAAATCAAGTTCAACGTACATTGTATGTGTTTAAAAATAAAATATATTAACTATAGATTTATTGTAAATATATTATTGAAAAAGTTTCACATATATCGTACCATATATGATATATATATAGTTATTTATCAGCTTTTTATTATAAATTCATTGTTAAAACCACTATTTCATGGGATAATTGATTTTTTTGTCGTTTATGTTTTATTTCTATAATTTTGGTCTTTTAATTTGATCATGGTTAAACAATCTAGAGAGTTTTTAAAGTTATATAAATATTCAATATATATGCATTTCGAATAATCTATTTTTGTATGATATACAGTATGGATTACCCCGTTCAAAGAGATGGTAGGTTTTGTGTGCACATAAATGCAGATTCTATTTCTCTCAATGGGTGGGACAAAAAGAAACTAAATATTAGTTCAAATTAAAAAAAAAATATTTCATATTTACAATTTATTTAGATTAAATACATTATTATTATTGTCCATATAAAAAATTTAAAAACAATTCACATCAATATGTAGAGGTGGTAGTCCACATATATGAACGAGAAAATTCATTTTTCTCCAAATGATTTGAAGGTATAAAGTTAAATTTGATATTATACATTAATAATTATTTTTTGATAATAAAAATCATATATATTCATTAATTTTAACCTTACTAACTTTCATGTAAACAGTAAACTAAATATGAATCGCATCACTTCAAAAGATAGTAGTTCAATATAAACACAAGCGACAATATCATACCACCCATGGAATAGAAAAAAAGAAGTAATATGTGATATAATTTTTATAAAATTATAATAATGTCCTAAAAATAATATAGATATGATAAAGAAATAAATATTTCTGTTTTGGAAAACTGGTGATGGAAAATGATTTGCATTGGTTCGTGTGTTGGTAGTTCGTTGTACACATGATTGATGACTTCATTTCCTTTTTTATGGATGTTCAGATAAACCTCTTTCAAGTTGTTTACATAACAAAATATCAATTTATGTGATATAATAGTTCTATTATATTATAACTATTGAATAAGGTTTTAAGTAGGAGGAATTGGAAATAAAAAAAATATGAATGTTCAATAATTTTACATCTTCTTCAGAGAGCCTCAATAGGATTATTCTTGAAGCCTTAATATGAGGGAGTCGTAATAAAAATAATACCCCAGAATGTGAGGAGGGAAGTAACTATGGTATTTGGGTACATATAATTTAAAACAAATGGAATTGGATATGTGAATAGGGTTGGATATGGGTAGCCATTTATATTATCGGGAGAGGACATACAATGAATTTTTTATAAGATAATGTGATACCCACATTTTTTACATGTTAGAATCCTAAAAATGGGTAATACTAGATATTAGTGGAAATAAGGTTAAAATATGTCCATAAAATGTGTTTTATACATGTTTTAGTTCATTTTTGACACTTATATTCTTAGTTTTACCCTCCTGGTAACCCCTTTATTACAATATTATGGTAATTATGTTTTTTACTATTTCAAAATTCATTATGGTAAATAAATTATTATGAATTAATTAGATAATATAAATTATTCTAAATCCAAATATTTAATCCATTTTTAGGTATTAAATTTACGGAATGGGTATAATTAAATTTAAAATTAAACTCTAATCACGAGGAAAGAATAGTTTTCCAAAGAGAAAATTCTCAAAAGTATAGAATATATTAATTTCAAAATTAAAAATTAAATTAATTACAAAGACCAAAATTAGTTGAATTTTAATATAATAAAATGAATTTTACTTTCAACCCAATTAAAATATAATTTAACCTTCTTAATAATTAAAAAAAAAATTTAGATAATATTTTTCATTATACATCTGAAAAATTGCATTTTCAAAAAAACCCAAAGATAGTTTTGATAATAATTTTTAAAAAAATTAAATTAAATTATATAAAATAGGTAATAATTAATATTAAATTATGTGTTAAAAGAACAAATAATCTTCTTTTTAATAAAATAGGGTTTTAAAAAAAATATATCTCTTTCAAATGGTTCTAATTTTTTTATAAATAATAGATGACCATTGAATGTATTTTATTAAATTTTAAATGATATATTTTTCTTAATTAATTTATTATTATTTATAGCCTCCATATTAATAGATAACTTAAAATGGTCAATTTTTAATATTATTTTAATAGAGTATCATGTTCCATTCAATCCCAATGTTGTGTGGATTAAAATATATTAAATAGATTGAATTTATTAGAAATAATTATATCATAATGTCTTGGGGAGTGACATTCTCTTTCAATATTTTTGTTGTGGGTCCTATATGCTATCAAAAATTATGTTTCTATTCCAAATTATCAAGGTGTTATATTCAACATCATTAAATAAAATTTTCCCCTGTAATTTAATCTTAATCTCAATAATCAAGGGTTTGACATTTAAAAATACCATTTTTAGAAAACCACATATTAAACGGGTTTAATAAAACATCCTCTTATTAATCTAAAAAGGGATGTATAAATGAAATCCATAATAACACATTACTCGGTATACAATTAAAAGATTCTTGTTGGGAAATGAAAACATGGACATGGAAGAAAGTCAAATAAAATTATGCATAGTGGTTGATATCATTGATCATAAAAAAGTTAATGATAAATATAATTTCAATAATGATAAAAACTTAAATTTGTTTTGTGTTAAGGTACAATTTGATTCATCCTAAATGAAGGTTATAAGATAAAGTTTTTTTCAAGATTCTTTTCTTGGAGTTGAGTAATTCATTTACCATATTTACATAGATCGTATATAAATATACTTACAATATGTATTTATATTTCATAGGATAAATTTCATCCTTTGTATTGTATTGATCAATTACCACATCATTTCTTATGCCATGAAATGAATATCCAAAATGTATTTTTAAGGACGAATCACATTTAATATATTATTATAATGAAAATTCATTCCTCCTATTTTTATATATTTTTCACAACGAAAATTGTTATAAAAACATATCTTATAACACCATGATTTAAACATGATCCATTATATATATATAGTACCTTAAGACTCATCAAAAATATATCTTTCCAAATTCAACATCCAACAATATTTAGAGAAGTTCACTAAATCAACATTATATTCCTCAATAAACATAATGTGGATATTAATGTCACATTAAAAATATATGAATATCTTTATCACTATAAAACTATAATGAAAATAATTAGTTCTTCCAAAAATAAAATCACTGGTCATAAAATATATTTCATAAATCCAAACATGTAGTATACTAAAAAAATGATAACATAAATCACTAACCAATTTCAAGGTTACCAATATGATCCAATAAATATATCCTTATCATTATTATCACAAAATCGGTCATACATTAAGGGTTCTCTTTCATCAATCATGTGTTTTCCAAAAATTTCATATTACTATTGAACCACTTTTCATGGTTATCATCATTATTCATCATATTCTTTTGGATCCATAAAGAAAATTTACTACAGTACAATCCATATATATTTAATCATACATAAAATGATTGTATCATTAATAAAAAAATTCTAAAACAAATTTCTTGGATACAAATACAATAAAATTAATCATTGCACATTGGTTGTATTAATAGAATTAGCTTGGCCTTGATCTCTTGTCTTATTGTGGGATACATTCCCTTTATGCTTGGTGCATTAATTAATTTAGTGCCACATATCCATACAAATAATTCAATGAACATTGAAAATTTCCATCCTTCCCTAATAATCATAAGGATGGTGGACTTTCTCTACACACTTGTAAAATTCTCCTATTTCCTTTAAAAAAATAAAAGGGTGTTTCTTTCCACAGTTATAACATGATGGAAAAACCTTATCACCATTCACACATTTATCCTTAGTTTTATTTGTCATCATTTTTTTTCATTATTCTATTAGAATATAGATAACTTGTAGAACTATTTCATTGTATAAATAGAATATGATACGATGTCTTAATATGATGAGAATTATTGGGAGACTAGTTCCCTTTAATGAGTTGGATTTAACCCATAAAATAAAATGTAAATATTTCTCTTTATAATATGTATGTATTTCATATCATTCCTTACTATTATAATAAATTTTTATTTATACATAGAATCATTTTCCACTTAATTTTTACTTAGACTCAATAATTTTTTCAACATATCATCTCGTTGATCACAATAAAAATACTTTTCCAGGAAAAGTACGATAAAATCATTTCATTCCATGTTTTTATTTTTTTTAACCATATTGTTTTTAATCAATTACCACAAATGTTAAAAATATCTTGATAGATTATAATCTACCATGAAAACCATCTCCATTCCATTACATTCCTTGGTAGGAAATATATTCTCTATGAAACATAAGCATATTTTTTCTGTAAACCATTTTCTAGTCTCATTGAATGATAGAGGTTATCAATACATAAATTGGTCTAACATCAATACACCGCATGGGGGATCAGCAAGCTAATCTATATCGGAAGTTTTATTTCATGTAACCTGAGTTAGTTGTCCCAATATGGTTATAGTTACATCAGTTCTAAATGTAACTCTAGTTCCAAATTAATTATCATTCCCAATATTGAAATCCCCATGTGGGGCACATTCATTGATATAGTTCTCATTCCATTTACTAAGAACAACATAAAAACAATGTAATACACCAAATTATACCATAACATTTTGAAATATAATTTATAATATGATTAATTGTGAAATACATAATATAAATTGGAAAAATATTAAATAGATAATCTCATAATTATAAACATGTTTTCCTTTGGATGTTTTTCAAATAAACAAATTATTTTCAAATATTTACTGATTGTTTGTAATGAATATTTAATGAATCTAATGAATAACCCACATGACTGTCAATCTAGGTGTGCGTTAAGGTATATTTTTTATTCCAAGTAATGAATCATTTAATCTTGACATGCCTTTTTAAAGTTATTAACCCTAAGTAAATCAATATCAGAACCGCGTACACTTGTAGTATCCAAATAGGATATATTTCTAGTAAAAAACACATAGTCTCTACATTATGAACACATTATGATGTTATCATATACTTATATGTATTCATAAATTAATTTATTGTGTTATATTTTCTAATATACATTTTTCAAAATAATGTTTCTATGGTTTCTACTAAACTTTATTAGATACCGAATATAATGACCACAAAACCAGTATCCTTGAGGTAGATTCAACTTTATTACATTTGCATAAGATTTAGGGAATTGTATTTTGAAGGAATTAATTGTTTCAACATCTTGGTATACTATATACTTGATTTAAATTCATATTATAATTGAAAACATAAAATACAAAAGGTGTTTTCTTTCCAAACTCCATTATACCTCGTTGTTTATACTTGCATATCAATCACAAAACACTTCTCTGAATATTGAGTGGAATATAAAAAGAATGGGTTAGATCAGATGCTATATAAGAGTAGGTGTACAATGTAATCTATCATTATTAAATAATAGTAATAAACATGGAATGGTAAATAACTAAAACGCATTCCCCTTAGTCATAAAAATGAAAAAAATATTGAAAAAATAAATTACGATAAATAAATCAATATAAATAATCACATGAGCCTGAATCTTATCCATAGATATTATAAATAATCAAATAATCACATGGGAATCAATAAAAAATCTCATTATTTGGGCATGAATAATTTCAAAAATTTCAAAAATACTATCAATATCATTCACAAGATAGTCTAAATATGTGGGTAGACACCCATTTAATTTGGACAAATGATTTTTCTCAATAGACCTATTAATGCATCAAGAGATATCTATAACTAGGCCCCATTCATCACATACTAAGTCTAAGGCATTCCTTATATGAATGTGGAAACAAATTATCATCAAAAACATTAATATTTAAAAACTAACATAATAAATGTTAATACATAATAGAAGAAAATAAAAAAAATTAAACCATCCATTGAAATATGGTGAATGGTAATAAAATTTTACATCTACAGTACAAATAATCATAAATAATATAAAGATAGAATTAGTAGTATATCAATAAAACATTAACAAATTAGATCATTATTTAAAAAAGTAATGAAGACATTAATGAATAGAAATCCCATAATAATGTTCATAAACATATTTTTGATGAAAATAATATTTTCAATTTAAAAATATATTTTGTTTAATATATCATCAAAAAATATTTTTAAAATAATTTTCATTGAAATTAATCATTTAAATTTATAAAACTATCCATAAAATATTTAGTGGTCATTATAGATGTACATTCTATTCTTCCAATATACATTTAAAACATATTCCTTTACCATTTTAAGTAAAATCCAAAGATCCCTTCTTTTGAAAATGATATTAAGATTACTTTCCAAAAAAAATTAAGCTATTCAAAATCAGTAAAAAGGTATTTAATAAATCATTTGGGAAAAGTATAAAATCATTTTTTAAAAAATTGAATTTTTAGGAATATGGTTTTTTAAACTAAGAGAGAAATTAAGTTAGATTTCCATAAAATCATTTTTACATTCATTTTAAGTACTAATGATGGAAAAATGACACTATCTATTGAACAGTTTTATGAATAACCATGTGAAATTAAAGAATATTTATTTTAATATAGAAATGTTAAATAATTCCCCTAAGGGGGACTTAACCTTAAACATTCCAAAATAATGATAATATTGTGAAATATACTGATACCATTTTGGTAACATTTTAATCCTAATGCCCATGAAATAAATAACAAAAAATAAAACACCAAATTACAAAGTAATAAATAGATAAAATACATAAAATATAAAAATGGGCATTATATAGAATAAAAAAAGTAATAATACATGAATATCACATATAACATACTAAAGTAAATGTGATACTTGAAAACCATTATGTTGGGTTGGACTTCCTTTATATGTGTCTCAATGTTACACCACAAGATTTTAAAAGTGTAATATCTTATTTGATAGGTTATATGACATGAAGCACCAATATTATACGAGAATTTGACACCATAAGACATTATGATATATTTGTTTTTAAATAAATTAAATTTCTTTGATAGCTTCCAATGCACGCAATATTGGGTTTGAATGAAATGTGATACTCTTCTGAAATATTATTATTTAAACATGATAATTATATACGAGTCGTTATGATAGAAGGATTGAATAATAATAATTAAATAATGAAAAACTATATGATTTTAACATGTATAAAATCAATTAAATGTTTTTCTAATGATTAGAACTAAAATAATTACTATTTGAAAGAGAAGTAAGTGTTTTCTGAAAAAAAAAATATGTTTCTCAAAGGTGGATTAATCACGATTCGGGAAAATAATTAAAATTTAAAATTTACAACCCCAATAAAATTTATTTCTAAAAAGTGACTTAATTTCTGAAATCAAAAATTGAAATTATCTTTGCGTTATTTTTTATTTTCTAAAAAGATTAAATTTTTTATAAATATTTAAGAATATAGGTTTTTATTGAAACTTATCATTTAGTTTAAATTATATACAAACATATATTATATTTTAAATTAATTTTAAAGTTAAAATAGTAAAATTGTGTTAATATATAAATAATTTAGTTCATTGGAGTAAATTTCACATAGAAATTTGGTACTAAAACATTCTTTACTTATGATAGTTTCTTCATTTGAAAAACCACACTTTCGTCACATCAATATTTTAATTTTAAAATGATTTCTTAAAATTTTTAGAATTGAATTTGGAAAACGAATTCCATAATTGGAAACATAATAAATTATACTTTATAATATGTTTAACATAATTTTGTACCATAATAGTAGTAAAAATAGTAAACCATTGATTACTATGGTTATGTTAAAAACATGTTTTCTATAGAGTTAAACTAAGATGATAAGATTTAAAATGACAGAAAAACTTACCAAATTCATTTTTAATAGGCATATTTCAAACCATATAACCTTATTAAAATTTTTTTGACTTTTTTAGAAATATTTTAATAATGTTTTAAAATATAAAAATTTAACAAAAGAAAAAGGCAAAATGTCACCCTCTTACTATAAAATTGAAATTATGAGTTGATAGAGGGACAAAAGAAAGAATGGAATGAAGAATTGTATTAATTTTTAACATAATGAAATTACATTAATATGGGTAATTTATTTTTAGTTTTTATTAATAATATAATTACATTAAATACTTATGTAATGACAACATAGTAATTTATTAGTTAATATAAAAATAAAATAAATGATAATAAAAATTTGAAAAATAAAATTAATTCAATTAATTATTGTGTACTATTAAATTTGTAGAAAAATATATCATGTTATTCATGTTGGAATAGAAAAGATTCTAATTATATAATTTTCTTTACAATTTTCATTTCAAATTAAATTAATAGTGTGGAAATTGACATGACAGTTATTTTATAATATATGATATTTTATTAAATAATTAAAAATTCATAAAAATCGTATCTTTTATAATTTATTTGTATATGTTTAAAAATATCATATATGACATATTCATGGACCAATTTTTCTTTTATAGAGCTTTTTATGGCCCTTGAAGAGTAAAAACATCGTTAGCATAGTTATTGTTCATGTGGTGTTTCTTCACACTATATGTGCTTGTGTTAAAATTAATTTTCAAAACATGTATGTTTTTTATTTGATAAATATGTTTTCATATTTAGAAAAATTGGGTCTAAATTAATTAATATGGCTCATTTTATTTTATTCTTATTTTTTTGGAGGTGTGGATTGATCATATCTTCCCTTCCACCCTTTAATTACCAATTTTGGAGCTGCTTTGAGTGGGAGTGACTCACAATTATTGAATATTTTTGGGTATTTAAAAAGTAAAAAACATCCTAAACTAAAAAAGGAAACTACAACCCATTAATTATTCACACTTACCAAGAAACCTGGTTCAACCAAACAATACCGAAATCTCTCCTCAACATCTTTATCCACATTATAGATCTTTTAGTGTTTTCAAATTACTATACCTATTGTCCCTAAGAAGATATCAAATGAATATTTCTCTAAGCGAAATTAATTATCATCCAAAAATCATTATTTATCATTATTATTCTATAATATTAAATTATTTCATAATTATACGAGAATAATAAAACCATAATATACAATGTATTGAGACCTTATTATGATTGTGGAATAATATTCATCTATATTTACTTTATACAAATGGGGTATGAAACTGTTAATCATTTTTATAGAGGACTATCGCCTCACAAACTGATGTGACTTGTTTTCCATGAACAATTCTTAAAGATGGACATTATGATGTATATAATTTATATATATAATATTTATGATATAATTATACTATTGGATTTATAATATCATATACACATTTTTACTTTATATTTCTTTTAATGCATGATGACGTCACTTCTGTGTGCGGTGGACTACCAACCTACGAAGCGATGTGATTCGTTTTTCAATTATGATTAACATAGAAATTAATACGGTTAAATTTAATGAATATATGTTATATATATGGAATGATATAAATTATTTGAAATTAATATATCATATCATTCCCTATTTGTTCACCCTTTAATGTAATGATATTGTCACTCTTGCATACGTACAACCTATCGTCACCACGAAGTTATGTGATTCATTTTCTTTTTTTAATATTAAAGATTGGTTATAATGATTCATCTAATGAAAAATATATTTATATCATTAAAATAATTATTTTTATGATGGATATATATACAATGTACAAGTCCTACAAATATCATGACAAAACACATATCGGAGAACATGCAAATTAACTCCTAAAAAAAGAAAAATAAGGAAATATTATAAAACAATAGGTGATAAATTGTTATAAGAGGAAAATATATGGTATGATATATATATATATATATATATATTATTTTTGGTAAAATATTTATAATAAAACTATATTTACTATACATTATTTTCAAACACATACAAAGGGAGCCGAACATAAGGATACAGTTTCTCATCTCACTTTTACTTCTGGAATCCATATTACATATTCACCAATTATTCTTTTTTTATTGTATATATTTTAATTTTTATATGATATGTCATGAATGGAATTATCTTAATTGTATTTGAAGTTTCATTTGATATTATTTCTTTTATGGGGATTATGATTCTGAAGTTACTAATGTGGTAAGGGGTTATAGAATAATCTCATCATTATTTAGGATTTCTTTTGTGTAAGTCTCCATTGGGGGACTTATTTGAAATTTATTTAATTAAATAAATATATTTTCTTATCCCCTAGTTATTTCTTAACCTTTTCATGTAATAGTTCCATTCTTCTAATATTTGATTACAAATATGATATAGAAAATGTTATTAATAAATATTGACTTTATTTCTCTATACAGGAAAATAATCCTTTTTTATCAAAAACCCTATTTTAAAAAATTCTTCCAAAAATGATTCTATAAATTTAAAATTTATTTATTAAAAAAAATTACATATTTAAACTTTTTACAAATTTTGTATAAAGGAGTTTCTATTTCACTTTCAAATCAAGGTTCATTTCACTATAATTGGAAATGTGAAATGATTATTTGTTTTAATATGTATGGTATAAATAGAATTTTCCGTCATCAGGACCACTCAAATATTTAAATATTATTTTAAAATTATGGAAAGGTAATTTTAAAATAAAATTTGAAAAAAAAGTTTTTGGAACTTTTTTTAAAGATAATTTTCAAATTGAAAAGAATATTTTCCTTTGGAATGTTTCTAATGAAAATTTTAAGGTATTTATACTCATCGATGACATCAACCCTTTATTATACTTACTATACACTAGAAATATGTAATATTGATATCATAATTATTATTTATTTGGATTATTTATGATTATATTCAATGAGGATTGGAAATTTTATCTCTATTAACCATATTATTCTAGATAGTTTATGATTATGATTATTTATTGGGATAAGTATAAAAATTTGTCTGTTAGTATTTCAATAAGAATGATTGTGTGGATTATGTTTAACCAAATTTTTATGAGGATGGAATTAAAATTATTATGTGGAGGGTGGTTCCCAGTTATAGATATCCCCTCTATGAATTGACTGGTCTCATGAGAGAAATCAATTGGTCACATAACATGGGTTTCTACCAACTTATTTTAAAAATATTCTGAAAGGTATTGAAATTATGTTATAGATATCAATAATTATCCATTCACTAATTATTAATAAGTTAATTACACCCATGTGATTATTGAACTAGTTAAAAAATCCATGAATATGATTAAATATTTTTTGATTAATTATATGGATTTATTTAATCACCATTTATTTATAACATATTATTCTCATGTTATTATATTAAACAGAATGTGTTTCTATTATTTCCCATTAAATAATAATAATTATTATTTATTTATTATCAATTTATTTTTACGTATACCCTTATAGAGTATCTAAGCTCACCCTTTTTATGTTTTATTTTCCCGAGAATTCTAGGAAATGTTTTGTGATTGATATGTAGGGATGAACTATGAGGGATAATGGATTTCTCAATGATTACACTCCATGTACATGATTTTTTAAAATATATGAGAAATTAATGTTTTTATATTGTTCAGCCATACTACAAAAGTATTCGTTCCTTTGAGATATGATACCTTGTATCTAGTGACAATTTAATAAAGTAATAATAAGCTCTAGGTTAGTAGAATTGGTGTTTTTAAAGCCAACCATATTTATAAAAAATATAGGTTTATTATAATTATATTACATAACAACAATAATATATATCATATCATATATTATTTACATAGAGTATTTTATCACCCATTTGTAAATAATTCTTTGATAAAATCACTGTTTTGGGTGATAATTACTTTATTTTTCATATATATTTCTGTGTGGTAATTTTGATCATTTTAATTTGATAATGGTTGAAAAATATATAGAATATTAAAAATGATCTTAATATCTTCTATATTCATTATATATGTATTTTGAGTAATATACTAAAGTTAGAGATAGAACATAGATTACACCGTTTATAGTGACAGTTTGTCATACATGCACATTAATGTTGTTTTTATTTTTCTCGATAGGGGGATTGAAAAACAAATAAATGATAATTAAATATTATAGATCCATTATTATGTAATGTATATAATTTTTATTAATAAAATGCATCATTATTACCGTACATATAAAAATAAAATGAATAACATTTTACATCGCTAAGAGGCCAAAGTATTCTACAAGTACGAATGTGCAAGATTTGTATTTTTCAATAGACTTTATGGTTATAAGTAGGATGTGATATAATATTTATATAAGTTCTTTTAGATAATAAATATCACATATATTCATTAATTTCATCCTTTATACCTTTCAGGAAAATTATATATGGAAAATGAATCACATATCTTTGTAAGGTAGTTGTCTGCCGCACACATGAGTGACGATATCGTATCCCCCATAAAATGAATTATAAGAAGGAAAATGTGATATAATAATTAAATAATTATAATAATGTAATAAATATAATATAAATATTTTAAAACCAGCATTATATCCATCGTTTAAATGTTTTGATGGAAAACAATTACATCAGTTAGTGAGGTAGCAGTCCACCAAACAAATGATTGGCAGTTTCGTCTCCCATTTAAAAGATTGGAGATTGTAATGATTCTTGTTTTTTCTTTTATTTATTTATAAAATAATTTATATTATATTTAGTTCTATGTGTTTATTATTCAAGATATTTTGAGCCCTGATGTGATCACATTAAATTTTTGGAAATATTTTAATGATATTACCATCAATCACATGCAGTTTTCCTGAAAAAACTGGAATGACTCCAAAATTGAGGATTGGGTATGAATTCCAAGGGAAATATTGATTTGAAAATGCATGATTTACCCTAGTCAAGGAATTACATTTATCACAGATGGTCAATTTTTTAAAAGTTGTCACAAGCATGGCATTAATTAATTAATTGCATTATTTTATTTTTCATTCATACACTAACCTCTTTCCTCTATTTAAACATGGTGATACATCAACCCTAATGATATCCTCATAACTAAATAATTAGGATAAAAAATCAGAGAGGGTATATTGGAGGATCTTTGGAATATGACATCAAATCATATCATATCGAGGATCTTTCACTAATGGATTTCATAGATCTTTCCAATGAAGGAAATGTAGAACCATTCATCCCCAGTTATCGATCCAAACTCCTTTTAGGAAATTTTTTTTGTGTAAATATGCATTTTTCTTTTATCTCAACCAAACAATGACCGATTCCTTATAAAATAATTGATTCATGCATTGATGGTAGAATTATTTATGAAAGATCATTTGTTTCATTGGAAATTTACCTCTTTATTTTTCAATTTCTTCAACATGTGATCGATAATTAAAATAAAGAAGGTTTTGTTTTGTTCCTCTAATATTATGGTGATTTGATTTCTCCTGTTTTTCATTTAACATTCATCATTAGTATATTATTTGGCCAATGGTTCAATGAATACCCAATATTTGATCATTCAATGAATGTTCTTCGGTACAATGGAATTATTCCATAAGTTTGTCTTGCGATCGAGGTTTCTATTTTGAGGATCAATGATGAAGGTGAATGATTTGAGGAGTAATGATTCCATATTATATGCAGGGTTTCATTCCCATGATTTATAAATTATTTAGGCTTAGTGTGGAAAAAGTTCTGGCTCGATTGGTCCCTTTTTTAGTGGATCGAGGGGTTGATATCCAGCAAGTGGTAGACCATTGATTCATAGTTTATAGAATGTACAATAGTGTTAGTGATATGTAGTACTAAATATAAGAGTAATTAATGGTATTTAAAAATCCAATGTTATATTGATTGCAATCTTGAAATGCACACTGTATGGGACCCTTTATGCAAAACTAGGGATTTGGAGGAGAAAAAAAGTGTCACAAACAATTTGAACCCAGATAGAATCTATGAATATAATATGGATAGTATATAGTCATTGTAATAAAAGGAAACTTGGACACCACCCGGATACATATATAAATACTTGTGCTCGAGCACATCCAGGTGTGCATGGGCATGATTAGCTGCACATGGGTCGGTATACAGACATGACTTGATGTATACGTGGACAGGATGATGGAAAGGGAAAAGTTCCAGCTAATAAATAAATAGTGTGTATGCTTACATATATTTTGTTTATTTTTTGGTTTATGTGTCGTATGTTGAAGCACCTCATGGGTAAGATGGGGGTTGGATGGACACGTCATGTACCCCAGTACACGCTGTGTACACCCTTTAATGGTGTTTGAAGCCCTTCATTTCTATATTTTGGACTAGTAATGGGTGAGTGTGTTTCCTTGGTGTATCCCCTCAGGTTTACTATGTGACATTACATTCGTAACTTGGTATTATGATCCCTTGTGGGGAATGTGTATCAGATAATTTTTTTGGTATCCTTCTGGGAGATCGAAGTGTGATCCTATATCATTTCTTCTTAAAACTGAAGTGGGGTTTGTTGAATCAGAATGACTTCCATGCATACCGAATTTATCCTAAATATAGAACTCCATTTCATTATTTTTCATTCAATCTTTGGAGTATGATACCATACATAGCGAGTGGACTAAGATTGGGTTTATGGTATCAAACAGTAGTCTATGGTGTGATCCCATGTATGAGTATTAGGTTCTTTAGAGAACAATGATATTTTATTGGTGTGTACCAATTGTCATGTCCACTTGGATGATTTTTTATGATGATGGAATGGACCATGTATTGGATTATCTTGAAACGAGCATTTCATCGAATAGATTCATATGGCTGGCAGTTTTTTTGTAACTTCCTGGAGCTGTGTTGACCTTCTATATTATATTTTTGTTTTTTTATATATTTTAAATATCATTATTATGATATTAATATTATTGATTGTTAATGTATTTTTGAGTTTTCCTACTTCTAATTGTTTTACTCACCCATTCATGGGATCTACCAACATATGTAATGTATTATACAGGCATCGACCCATTTAAATATGTCCGAGGAGGATGTGGAGATGGTGGTGATTAGTGTTATATATATACTAAGGTTTTTTATAAGTTGTTTAATTTTATATTATTTCTCACAATATATGTAGTTTGGAATCTTTGTATTTTTATCTTCTATTTGGACCCTTTATCGCTTCTAGTACTTTACTATCGTACTTTGATTGTGGGTCCATATATGTATGCATGTATTGGACTCAATGGTTTTAAATTCCCTCATTTTATGGGATTATATGTGTGAATTTGTAGGTAAATCAGTATAATTCCACCCTCATGTCTGATATGCCTACTTGGCACTGCTCGCCAGTACGTGGCCTATTGGAGGCGGGCATAAGTGGTTATTGTTCGGGCCTCATCAGGTCATGTTATGATATAGATGGATCTACGTTATTCTATAAAAATAATATCATCTATGTATACATGAGATATTTTTTATTATATTATCATTATTGAAAAAAAATTTAACGGGGTGGTAGAATAAATAAAAAAAATATGCACGTTTAATAATTTTACATCATATTGGTACATCCTCTTTTATTTGATACAAAAATGCATCTTATGATGGACTCCTAATCAGAATTAAACATTTATGATGTGGGAGGGGAAGTATGAAATGTATTTTTTTAGGTCTTCGATGAACCTATGTATTTTTGAAATGTAAATAGGGGTGGAGATGGTGGGGTTTTATAAGTGGGGGAGACAACACACATGGTATTTTTGAAAAGGTAATATCATACCAACATTTTTTTCATTAAAAAATATAAAAAATTACTGATTATATAATAATAGACCTGATAAAATATAAATTTATCAATACAATGGGTTTTGGACAAGAATTATTTCATTTTTAAGTCTTATCATCATAGTTAACCCCCCTCCCCTGGTAAAATGCTTTTTACCTTAACTGTGGAAATTACATTTTACTGTTTCCACTGTTAGTCATGGTAAAAATAAATTTTACTATATTATATAAAATAAATTATTATGATTCTAAATATTGAATCAATTTCCCATATTTAAATATCTTATGTGTTATAATTAAATTTAAAATTAAAGTATATACACGATGAAAAATGATTTTTCCATAGAGAATATTTTCATATGTATAGAATGTTTTAATATATAATTTAATATGAAATTGATTCAGATGACTTCAATTATTTATTTTTTTATATAATTTAATTAAATTTTATTTTAAAAATAAAATAAAATATAGTTTATATTTTTATATAATTTAAATGAAAATGATATTTTCATTCAGCGATTTTCAATATTGATCAAAAAAATTAATCTTTTTGAAAAAATATATAAAAATTAACCCAATGATAATGTTGAATTATTTATTCAATATGAATATTACTTTGAAAAATAAAATTTATAAATGAGGTAAAAAAATTAAAATTAAATATTTTGGGAAAATTATGAATAATTTTCCTTTCATAAAAATACATTTTTTCAGAAAACATTTCTTTGAATTTCAAGTTGTTTTTATTTTATTTATAATCAATAGATAACCATTGAATTTATTTTATAACTGTGTAAACCATATATATTTTCTAATTTAGTTATTGTTATTCATACCCTCTCTCTTAACACCTTGGATATAATGGTCATGTTTAAATAATACTATTTTAATAGAGTATCTTCTTTATTTTAATCGTGGTGCTACACTCATTGTACGGTATAATGGATAATAAATCTATTTAAGAAGAAATATATTATAAATATTCAGGGTGTTAAATTATCTTATAATCTTTTTGATTCATATCATATTCATAAATGAATCTAATGTTCATCTTCTAAAATCTCAAGGTGTTACATAGATGCATATATGGATAATAAAATTAAATAGAGTTGGTCGAGTATATCTCAACCAACATTTTGGTTTATGGTGAGTGTTCCATTAATGTACACATAGTTTCAAACTATTAAGGGATATACATGGGTTAGTCAACTTTTGTTTATTAACCATTATGATTAATGATAGATTAGAAACAATGGAGACCTATGACATGTCATATTGATATTGGATAAACTTTAAGTGCATTGTGCTGATGAGAAAAATGTTTATCATAAATTTAAATGCATATATAAACTTTTTCTGTTTTATGTTATGGTAATTTATCATGATTAAGGCTATTTTGTAATATATTTATGGGAATAACACCCTTTTTATTAGTATTTGTTTCACTGAAAAATTTATTCAAGGAATAAAGATTTATATTTCTTCACATAAGTTGAAAGTTATTGATAACATTTCGGGTTTATATGATCAATAAAGTTAATGTATTAGTAGTCGATTATGATTTTGTGGAAGGAAATGTATAATATCATAGTGGTTAAAAATTAATTTTATGATTAATGTTTCTTTGAGAATGTTCATCAGATTTTTTGGGGACACTATATGATTTATATAGTTTTCGAAAAAGACAACACATGTGTCAGGGGAAAACCCACTGCATCTTAAAAGGCCATGAGGCATGAACCAACAACTGAATGGAAATGAGAATGCATTTCATACCACTGGAATACAAGATATCATTATATTTTTTAATTAAATTATTTGATGATAATACATTAAGTTTATTTTGGAATATATTTTTTTTATTAAATTTTTTTTTTTGGATTTTGAGGTTAGTTATTCAATTTTGTAAACAACCATCCATAGTAGACCAGAGATAGTGGTTGCATTACTACTTTTGTATATGCTATTAGATATTACATCAGAAATGAATGAATAGTTTAGTAGTCTTGTTAAACTATATATATATACACTTGAATCTCACATTACAGATGAAAATATTAAAAACAAAATATTGAGAGTTATAATTATAGATACTTGAAGATGTTTAAATATTGCCTCGCCATATATTATGGAATGGAAATAAATAAATGAGACCATAGAATCTTAGTAAGGGTTACATATTGAATAATCTATCATTAATTTATAATTCATAATCAATATGTGTTAATAAATACAAACACATGTCATTTATTCAATAAGTTGAGAATGAAGAATAATATGGTGGAATAAATGATGATAAAATATTTCCATATAAATGATCACACTGCCTTGAGGATAATACAAGGATAATATCAATGTAGTAATATCAATAACAGTAATATCATAATTATAAATGATGGAAATGATTAATATTATATTACATGATCTCAGATACCAAGATATCTATACCATTAATTCCTTACACCAAGATTATATAATGGATGAGTAGGTATAAACTGGAAACTCATTTAATGAAATCTTATAGATTTTTATCTAGAGTATTTTATATGAATAAATGGACTATATAATTTCGTTCATCACACATCACATTATGTATAATACATTTCCCATATATTAAATGTTTAATTTAATTCATGAACAATATGTATTATCAATAGATATACATACTGAGTAAAGAATAAAGATTATCACTTATTCCCTAGAAAATAAAAGAACATTAAAATTAAAACACCATATTTATAATATATATATAGATTAATAAATAATAATATTCTTGATTAATAAAATTGAAATTAATTGGATATGTAATTATATTTATCATAATAAAGTTAATGTTTTATGGGAATGATAATGTCTACAAAATTAATCATGAATTTGAATGAAAATAATTTACCTAATCAAACTAATAATAAATCATCCAATTAAATAATAAGAATGAAATTATTAAAAAATATACCCATTAGAGTACAAATATTCATTCTCATTGATGAATAGAAATCCCATTATAATATCAGTAAAAATATTCTTGAGGAAATTATCCTTTTAACTATGAAATTCACCAATTAAAACTAAAAAAATTAGAATTTCAAGAGTAAATTTTATCAAAATATATTGTAAACATTTAAAGTAGGCATAAAATTATTGATTGGCCTTTGAGTAAAGATCATTTTTGATTCCATATAATTTGAAAACCATTCATTACACACTTTGGTAAAAAGTCAATAAGTTCCTCATTTAAAAAGGCAAAAGAATATTCATTTTATAAAATCTTATAAAAAATAAAACATGGGTAAAATGTATTTAATAAATCATTTGATGTTATTAAAAAAATACATTCTAAGGATTTTTAAGGAAAATATGGAAATTGAAGTGGTGTCATTTTCATTCGAAAAAAGAAATAAAATTATATTTTCATAAAAACCACCATTAAACGTACTAAAGAGAATAAAAATTTTATATTACATGAAACTTTCGTGAATAAATATATGGGAATAAAATAAAATGGTTCAATATTGTAATGGTAAAATTATTTCCTTTAATGGTAACTCAAGAATAAGTAATCACGAAAAAATGAGAATGAAACATAAACCCTTACCACATTAGTTACATTGAATAACAACCCCCCAGAAAAAAATGTCTTCAAATGAAACATTAAATACCATGAATATAAATATATTACTGATATAATATATCAAATTTGACATATATTCATCTCACAAAAATAAATTAGTGCATCACACCAAATATTTCTGAATGAGGAGGAAGTTGTGATAAAATCCCTTATAAAGATCAAAACAATGAAGTGAGGATTAATAAATGAATTTATAATGTTTATAAAATATAAATTATCATTAAAAAAATTTAAATATGAAAGAAAATAATCACAATTAATTAGACACGTAATCTTATAATATTAAAGAAAATGAAGGAGTAATATACCGCGTTGAAAAAATCGAGTAATTAAATTACATACCACGTTATATTATTCAAGTAAAATCCCATTGGAAGAAATAATTGAAATTTGATACATAAAATAACATAAATTATGATGGATCCATGATATTAAATTTAAATGTTTTATTATATACACCACATAAACTAAATTAGGTGAACAACCTTAAAATATGATTTAATGAGGAGAAATTCAGATTAGGATCAATACCTCACGTTTCACTTTAGTTCAACATAATTTAATATCATGTATAATGGATTTAATCAATTTATTAGTTTATAAAAGAACCATATTAGTTTTTAAATTATAATATATGATCTTATTATAACATATTTTCGCACAATTGTTAATAATATTTCATTATTTACATTGTTTCGGGTGTTAACCACTTCATTTTTTCATGCATGTTTTTTCTATAAATATCCAATTATTTTGAATAGGATATATATCCATTATATACATAATTATATTAATTTAATGAATATCATATTTATTTATTAGATACCATTTATAAGCATTATTTAATGATTTACATGGAAAATGAAACGCCTCACTTCGTGGACAAGGCAGGACGTACGTATGCACAAGCAACAATATATTTCCTTAAATAGGTGAAGGGGTAAAGAAGTGGATCATATATGTATATATAATAAATAATCAATATAATTTAATATGTATCATATATATTCATTATTTCAATCATTATTAATTTCTATGTGAGTCAGTTATGGAATAAAAATTATATCGGTTCACGAGGTGGTATTCTTTCGTACACATGAGAGATGACTAAATTTCCCATTTGATGAAGTATATGGATAAATTTTATTCCATAAAAATATTAATATATAAATATTTTTTATTTTTTTTATTATTATTATCAATACCTAATTTATTTTTGGAGAAGAAGGTGTAAAAAGAAGGAACATATTGTATATGATTACCTTTTATTTGAAAAGCCTCATTTTTATTTCTTATTATAGATCTTAGGTTGGTATTGTTTTTAATAAAATCTAGTATATAATGTGTATAATTATTTAGTATATTTCCTTTGGTAGGTTATTGTTTAGGTAAATGAATTAAGAGGTGTGAATAAGTGAGCGGAGGGGGTACCCAAGGGAAATTTTTGTAAATGCCCAAAACTTTTCAACAATGAGATGTCAATATCAACTCAAGTGCCCCCAAAGTTGATAAATAATTTATTTTATGGATGATATTGTTTAGAAAACACCTCAAACACCAAAAATATAAATGTTTAAAACATTAAATTGTTTTACCTCCATGGCTACTCACTTTTCCCATTTTAATTTTCACTATGATAAATAGTTTATCCTCCTTGGTCATTTAATTTTTAAGACTAAAAAATAGAGACTTATTAGATATTTTATACCCACATAATAAAAATATGAAATAAAGTTTATATAATAACAAATTACATCTATGAGGAAAATAAAATTTAACAGAAGTGTATATAACGTGCCAAACATTTTTTAATCTTTAACTGTAAAAATTATATTTTTTTATTTTTACTAATCATAATGACCAAAAATTGATTTGAATTTCTTAATAAATGTTAATTATTCTTTAGAAAAATATGGATTCCATTTTATCGAATTAAATTCATATAATTTTCATACATTAATTGAAAATTAAAACTGCAATAATGATGAAAAGTGGGTTTTCAAGAAAAAAATTTTAAAGCATACAATTATCTTTAATTCACATTTTGAATATTAATAATCATTATATGAATTTAAATTCACACACACAAATAGATATATATATATATATATATTTAAAATTTATAATTCATTTCAATCATTCTATATAAGGGTCTATTTTATTTAATTAAAATGGAAAAAAATTTATTCACATAAAAACTAGTTTCATAGAATCATGTTTTAAATATAAAATTAAACATGTAACCAAATCATAGTAAGAAAAAATTTGAATGAATTAAGTTATATTATTATAAAAAAAATTTAATTTATAACTTGATACCAAATTAAAAATATAATTATACTTTTAAATTAATTTATTTAACCAAAATAAATGTTAGTATTTGTAAAATCTGTAATTTTTACGATTCAGTAAGAAAAAAGTCACTTCAAAAAAATTCAAAATTTTAACCCTAACATAATTTTTAAATTCTTATTTGAATAATGAAATTCATTTTTTGAGTAAAAATTTCTAAAAATGGATGAAATTAAATATATTAATTTCTTAAAAATTTATGAAACCTTTTTAATGATAAATATATTTTTGATGAATATATTGACTTTACAAAAAATAATGTTTTTATTTACTAATATATTTTCATAATATTTATACATAATTTTCAGAAAAGTTATTCACATTCAAACAAAAAAATTTTAATATCTACGTTATAATGGTATTGAATAAACATTATATCATGGTTAGTTTATGCTTAGTGGTGTGTCTTGCATACACTATCAAACATAGTATTCTATTTAAAAACATATGGTGTTACATTCTCCCCACATTAAATAAATTGAATCTTCATAATTGGAACATGTTCTTTGAAAATAATATCCTGTAAATTGAAAATTTATTTATGGAAAACCCACATAATGATAGGGTTAATAGAACTTCCAATTAAATATAAGGGAAGGATAAATACAAAGGACATCAAAAACTGGGTTTTTAAATAAGAAAACAATAGTATGGAGTAAAAATATAGGCATATAAGTGAAAAATAATTCCTATGTGATAATATATAATGATAGATAACATGGTCAAATTAAAGATAACCACTACTAAACCATAAATATTGCGATGGTTTAAAAGACCATTGATTCATGTGATATGAAGGTAATATGATAATATCATTTTCTAAATCATTTTCATAGGGTTTATGTATACGTTTTATAACTATTCAATGAATATGATGATATATAAATACATTATATCATTGTATTTTATAAACATAATTTTATCTCCGTGTTCTTCTATGATCAATTTCTACTTCACCTATTTCTCTATGAAATGAATAACTAATATGATTTTTTATATTTGAAGCACTAAAATTAACATGAAAATTCACATGATCCAAAATATTATAAAATTATATTCTTCCAATCAGTAGACAATAACTAAAATTGAAGTGGTTACCATAAGTTATGAAAATAACCATAATATAAAAAACATCATATGAAGATGTAATATATTTTACATCAAAAATTCCCCATATGGTTACACATAGATTATTCTACCTATTAATAACACTAAACTATAATTATCTTCAATAGTCTCAAAATCTATTTCATTTTTCACATAAATATTGAGTTTACAACTTATAACTTGCATCCCTAAAAATTTGATTTCATTATTTATAAATAATCATTTGGGCTAATCCTAATGGTAATATATAACTCAACCCGTCAAAAATTCCATCCAAAAATAATTAATCATATCAACGTAAAAAATATGTTATCCTATTATATGTTTCCCAAAATTGTTTTAATATTTATCCATCAAACCATTTACATAAAAATTATTTCATTTTATCCATAACATCATGTAGGCCAGTGGTAAGTGTTTCTATAAGACCCAAGGATTTATGAACATTTTTTTATAAATTAATTTTCTTTTTTCATTTAATTGAGCACACCAACAATTTAAGATTTATTTATAGAAAAAAATGAGTTAATATTGTGCAACATTCAATACTAACTTGGATTACATTACACAGAACATTGATTTTGTATGAAATAATACTTTTTTATTATAATTATTTTAGTGATATAGTTATAAATAAGAAATTAAAATTATATAATTAATAGAGAAAAATATTTTTGAAATATTTTTTATAATGTTTTTATATAAATAAAAAATATTACAAATATAATATATTTTTTTTGGTAAAATATTTATATGTTTTGAAATTATACTTTTTCAAAAGAACTTATTTTGTACATATTTCTATGATCAATAATAAAAATAATTTTAGACACTTTTATAAATTTAATATGATATAATAAACATTATTTATTTATTCATAATTTAAAAAATTTCTTAGGGTGAATATTTGAGATTTTTATGAAAAAAACATTTTTTTGGGAGAATAGTTAAAATACATAAATTAATTTCAATACTCTTCTTACATATAGGTTATTTATGTTGATAAATTATATTTTAATTTGGTTTTAATGTTTAATTATATTATTATTAAATAAATTAAACCAATTTAGTTCATTATAAACAATTTCACATTTAAATTCGATATAAAACAACCCACACTCTTAAAAATTTTCCTTATTATACTTGGTGTTGTGACACATCGGTGAGATTAATTCTAATTCAATTTCTACAACTTATTTTATCCGAATTTTGAAAAATGGATTCTAGGTTTTTAATTTGAATAGATTATAATTTTTAGTAATTTCAACTTAGTTTTTTTTCAAAAATATTAGTGAAAGTGAGTAAAATTAATTACCATGTTTAAGAGAAAAAATGGCTTTACAAATGACTAATCCTTAAGATTAATGCCCAAATTAACTATAAAATTTTACAAAATCTATTGTTTGTTTATATTTTTACTCTATTTGACAATGTATTGTATTTTTACTATTATTGGATCCACTTGATATGGGAAAAACACTAGATGAATTCTCTTTTAAAAAAATTAAGAGAATGTCACTACTCATCCACAATAAAAAGGAATTCACCTCTCCCACTTATTCACACCTCTCAATACCATTGTATTATAAAACATATTACCAAATAATCTCCGAAAATCTATAAATTCATTCTAGTATCATCCATTTTTAATGAAATCCAATCAAGAAGACCTTTTGTGAAAAATAAGACTGTAATGGCCAAGACCACTCTTGTCCATTACTTTGTGGAAATCCGGTGTTTGAGGTGTTCCTGGATGTTATGGTAAATTATTACCAACACATTTCAAAATTTCTAGTTCATTGAATAGTTTTTCCATTTGTCCAATGGTCATCTATTGGTAGGTGCTACAGTGATTCCATTTGTTGGTTTGTCTTCTATCAGTAGGTGCCACATCACTTCCATCTATCGGTTGGACATCTATCCGTAGGTGACACGGTATTTTCAGTTGTCATCCGGTCATATATCTGTAGGTTCTATAGCGTTTCTGCTGTCGTCAGGTCATCTATCATTAGGTTCTACTTTTTTTTGGCTATCATTAGGTCATCTATCAGTAAGGGCTATAGTGTTTCCAACTATTGGTATGTCATCTATTAGTAGGTGATACCGTTTTTACAACTATCGATAGGTTCTACAGTGCTTCCGGCTATTTTTAGATCATCTAACGGTTGGTTCTACGGTGTTTCTAGCCATTTTTAGGTTTTCAATGTATCCATGTTCCTACATTTTTTCCTATATGACATTGTCTTTGACATAAAACACATTTAATGACTTATTTTAAGGTACTTAAAGATGATATGAAGACCAAGACACCTATATTAATTTTATTAAGGGTCTGGGTGCCTTTACTCAGTCAAACAACACAGTGTTCACCAGATCTGACTTCAACAGAAAATATAAATTGTATCTAAAATGATTTTCCATTTTAATTTTCAAAAGTATGAGATTCCTTCCCCCTTTTAATTCCTTTTTATTTTATATGGTACGGGATGCCCAGAGTTCATCCCTCAGTAGAAGTCATGTGATCATCTGCAATCATTGGATCATTTTCCCTTGATGTTTTTCTACTACATGTGCAACCACTATCTTAATGTAATGAGTAAGTATAGATCCATCTTCTATATAAGGTATATTATATATTCGTAATTATAGGTTCCTTGATCTACATTCTCTCATTTTTCGTTTCCATGGAATGGAGTGTGATCTCTATTTTTCTTAATGGATTATTCTGGGGTTTTTGTTGATGTGTTTGTTATACAAATTCATTGGGTGGATGCCGTCATTATGGGAGTGGTGATCATGATCGATTGTGTTGGTCATTCTTATTAAAAGAATGTAGGAAACCTTTTGAGGTATGGGGTTCATGTCTTCTATATTTTATATGCAATTTTGTAGAGTTATCATGTTCTATCCCACTATATTATAATGAAATTGGCATAATAAATATTTGAACCTGATTATGGAATTGGTATCCATTTCTGAGCGAGGTTATTGCCTTTTTTTTGATAAATGGTGTGATATATATTCTTCTCATGATTAACACAGTGTTTTTAAAATAAAATTCGTAATGAATGTAATGTCAATACTAATTGTGAATTAATTGGACAAAGATAAATAGTTTGGGTTAATGAATC
The DNA here is from genome assembly GCA_963277665.1 of Viscum album. Classification (NCBI taxonomy): domain Eukaryota; kingdom Viridiplantae; phylum Streptophyta; class Magnoliopsida; order Santalales; family Viscaceae; genus Viscum; species Viscum album. The sequence goes on from OY728132.1 coordinate 416,236,839, forward strand.
TTGTTGATGATGTTGTTGTTGTGATTTAATGATAATCAAATGGATGCAGTTATGCATATTTAAATGAATCAGTAAATAAAATATTGAATATGAATCCAATTGGGGAATAAAGATAATACCTTGAAGGGTTCTGAGTTATGTTCTTTCTTATAAATTCCAAGATCCCTTTATTTGGAGTTGTGAGTGCTAGTTGTGTGTGAAGGTTGAATGCCTTGTTTTTTGGGCCCAGATCCTAGTTACTTTTTTTGTTTCCTACTGATTGTGTTGTGGTATAAGCCTAGTATGGGTAGTCCTAGATGGTAGTGGTGGTCTATGGGGGAAGGGAGGCACAATGGTGGGGGTGGTGTCAGTTGATTTTGTGAGTGGTGAGATGCATCGATTAATGCATGTGGTTGTTGGGGAGGACACCGGGGATGATGGAATATGTTGAAGCTAAGCTTACAAGATGTTATAAAATTGGTTATTGTTCAATCTGATGTTTGTTAATCTACTGTAATTTCCCCCTGCTTGTGGCAGATATTCTTTCATACCCTCCATTCAAAAGCGAAAACAATGTGTGAGGTATACTACATGATTTTGGTGGTTAGGTAATCAAATATAGATGGGTATAATCTCCTTGTGTATGTGGAAATGTCTCAAGGGGTAGTTCATATACACACCATGTTTATCGACTTCTATTTGGTATATTGGAATTCTTTCTTAGAATAATTGTAAATATGAAAAATGGTAATGTTGTTAAATTAATGAATAAATGATATTTAATCCTCCGGGTTGAAGATTACTGGGATATAATGCCGAGGTCAGAACATTGAGAAGTTGTGGACTCTGTTTGGGTATCCCTAGAGGGCATGGATCTTAGTTGGAATGATAATTAAATGTAATGTTGAAATTATAATGGTTAATTAATGGTTAAATAATTAATTAATGTAAATTGAAAATGATTAAAATGGATAAGATTACATAATGTATCCCATTAAATTGTTTTCTTATTATAGGATATCCAGTCTAAGAAGTGGTAGCTGATAGTCTAAGAGATGATAGCTATAGATTATTTCTAAGAATAAATTTTTCTATAATGTGGTTGTGATAAATATTATATCATGTAGGTTTTTTGTATCTATATGCTACTCCACCATGTCGGTAAGAGAAAATAACACATTGAGTATTCAGATCCTCGGGGGGGGGGGGGTGTTTTCCACAACATCTTGGTGGGAGGATGGATAACTGACTACCCCATTTGTCCCTTCTCTCTTCTCTTAGTAGTTACTTGTGATTGTATTCACATTAGTTAGTTTTCCTCATATATGTGTGTAGAGGGTAGTAATGTATTGTGGTTATTTCAGTCACATATATCATGGATATAGTGTCTTAATGTCTACTATAGGTATGACATGTATAGGTTGTGATGGATTGAGGATCCTTACTCTGTGTATCAGCTATAATGGCTTTAGGAATAATACTTGAAGTATGATATATGTTATACAAGTTTTGTTGGATCATAGAAACATACTATTTACTTTTGGGTATGTGGATGTGGTAGTTTGTGTTTCATGAGGTGCATAATGTTGTGCTTCACCTAGATTTCTTTGGGAAAGAATTTTTTGAGAGAGATTATCAGGACATGAGATATAGGGGAAAAGTGGAAAACCATAGGGAATTTGCAGAGGGGTAACCTTGATATTATTTATTATGTTATATAGTCTTGTATGTGATAATTTGTGAGAGTATCCATAGTGGTGTTGGGAACATAGTATAATGATTTTTGTAACGAGTTAGTTTCACTTGTTGTTCATTATTTTTTAGCTTGTTTTCTTCACTTGTGCACAAGAGGCTCTGGGGAGGATATGATAGAGTATACTGTTATACTCACCAAAAGATATATAAATTGTTTTAATGTCTCGTGGAATATGTTAGAGGTCTTGCTGGTAACTAATGGATTGGGATTGTAGTAGTTGTTTTGTCGTAATGTTCGCTTGGATTATACTTTCTATTGGTACTTAAATATGTTCCCATTATGTTTTTGTAGTCATTTCATGATATTACATATGTGTACTTGGGTATTCTTTTCTATTGTAATTTGTGCAAGAGTTAGTTGGTGTCTATATTATCTCCCTCCTTTGAATGAGTTCTTTTAGTGGGTAATTAATCCCATTTGTGTATTTATTATACCCTCAGTGATAGTCACCATCATGGAGAAGACTAAAGGCATGACTCGAGGGGTCATTATCTATCTTTTAGCAATGTTGACATGGGAGGGGTATGCATTGTGGGGAGGGGGTCCTGACAGAGTGGTATCAGAGCTTTGGAATGAGGGATATGAAATATTTTGAGTTAGGAAAATGCGAGGTTTCATGGGTTGGTAGAGAAACAGGATTAGTGAAGTTAACTAATCACTATTAATAATGGAGACTAGTTGAGACATGGGTATTTAGGGCCCCATATGATCTGATACATGGAAAATTATGTTTATAGTGTCTACAAAAAAAATGTAATTCTAGTTTCAGGGTAGAGACCTAGGAATGGATCATGCATCATTATTTGGGGAACCATTTCTTGAATGGGTATATGAGGGTATTGGTTACCAAAAAATGAATAAAAAATTGATTAATTAATGTTGAATTATTCTATATACCATGATTAAGAGCTCTAACTATTTTCCATTTGTAGGTATGGCTCTAAGTTAGCATCCTTGTTAGGTTATAAGAGAATATGTCCAACATGTTGGGAAAGAAGATCGATATAGAGTATAGGTTGAAGACAAAGACACATGAAGGAGGACAATATAAGTGTTTCAACACTAGAGTTTGCTGAAGTATAAAGGCACAGTTTTAGATACAATCACGAATGACTTGTTGGAGGAGGTTGAGATAGATTTTAGTTCAATTCCTGCTCAGAAGGATCAACAGGGTTTCAGTAGTTGTGACGATGATATATGGGGAAGCGAGGTATTGGTGGTTCTTATTCCTCAGGGATCATGGGGATTCGATAGACTCATATGAGTTCCATGACCAATTTCGAGTTGAGTTTATTTATTCAACCATTAATTAAGCTAGCCGCCAGGAACTTCCTACCCTTTGATAGGAGATATCCATTGTGTGAGAGATTCAAATATGTTTCAGGAACATCTTTTGATATAATTTAGAGCTATTACCAGATGAAGAGGCCAGGGAGAGGCATTTTAAGGAGGATTTCCATCTAGGGAACCAACCACAGGTCACCCTATTAAGGATGAACACATTACTTGAGGTACTGGTGAGGGTAGAGGTCATCGAGAGTACACTAGATAGAACAAGATCATCCTGAGAGGGGAGTCATTAGGAATCCTCATGAAGTCGAGCTGTGGTTTGGGGATCCTAGTTTTTAGAGAGGTAGAGCTTATGTTTGGCTGGGGGTAAGTACCATCCATCATTATCTCATTTCTTTGGAGTTGGATGATCTCAGACCTATGCCAAGGGATGATGTTCAAATATTTCTTGTGGAGCCTTAGGTCATCAAAAGTGAGAGTACCCAAACATTATTAACAGTCAATTTATGTATGGTGTCCTACATCAATTCCATCTGTTGAGGCAGTTCCAGCTGAGGAAAAAGTAGTAGGATTCTCTAGCCTTAGAACAATGGACAATAGATGGGGAAGGTAGAGGATAGCCCCAGGATTATTAACATCCTTAGATAGTAGAGTGCGGCCAAGGGGGTAGTCACTGTCATGATCAAAGAGGTTATGGAGTAGGTCATAGTCAGCTTCATGTGTTAGCGTTTCCAGTGCCAGGTGAGGGAGATGTCCTTCGAGGTACCCTTTACTAGTTTTCTACTTGGGTGAAGTAATTGTTTGATTTATAGAGTGATGAACTTCTTCATATCACCTACCATATTCCATGCATTGGTACATGAGGTTGGGAGGCTTCCAGTAACCTGGTCATTTACTAGGTGAGTTAGAGGTCGATCTTACTTGTATAATGTATGTATAGATTGTGATCTAGTTTCGGCATAACAATGCTCTTGGATAGATTTATGATGTTTACAGATATAACCATTAGATTCAATCCTACAAATTGTTTTGTTTTATTCATGGGATGATATCATTAATTATTTTAGGATAATAGTTATAGAGATCCAATTTTTATTACATTACATTTAAACCATTTTAATGATAAACAATATAAAATCATTACACAATGGGGTTATAATGGTTTAGTTTGTATGTAATGCGAGGACCATACATAACATTTACAACTTGAAATAAAAACATTTATTTCCATCAAATGGCCCGAAGGCCTTTAAATTTATTATTATTTCAACAGAAACATAAACAAAATCCCCCTATAAAGGGATAAAGGGGGAACCCAAGACATCATCGACTTAAAACAATTCACTACCCGAAGGTCTAGTTAGACATACCAAAATGACAAATGAAACTACCCCTCCCCAACATATGAACATGTAAATGCACTATACCATTGCAAGGCTTAACAACAAGAAAGTGTCATGTGTTAATGTACCAGCATGATCTAGTGACTACCGTCATACCCTCTCAACAACCAATTCCAAAAATCACTGTAATGATGAATTGCAGCTCTGGAACTTCTTATAGGGCATGATCCATATGTCGAGTCCAGGCGCATCACCATACCAAACGACCTCACAAGAAAAAAACCATTCTCCCTTCCAAAATTAAAATTCCAAGTGCCACCATCAAAGGTCATCCTCGACCAACACTGCTTCCCTCATCAAACCCCCCAGCCACCATAGATACATAAGCTCAGAAGGAAACCCAAGACACAAGAGAAAAATCCATATTCACCTAGGAATGGGTGACCCAACCCAACACCAAGAGGGCACCACTAATGAGGGAATCTAGGTCATCCGAAAACAAAAGCACCGCTAAGGGCATGAGTCTTCTCTGATTAGAACCATTGATGTACCATTACTAAATTCTGAAACCTCACAAGAATGAGAATGGAAAAGGAAAAGGAAGAGAAGAGCCGGCAAGATCGAACCAGAAAAAACAATATCAGATCAATCTAGATAGAACAAATCACAATATACCCAATCGACCCAAACAAAAAGATAACCTTCAAAAAACAGAGAAATAGTAACCCAATACCTCCCCCCTCCAAAGCGCTACAGATTTGATCAGAGACCTGTACTTGATCGCGCCAGATGATCCGGGAAAGCCAGGATGCCTGACGAAGCCTGAGAGTATTCACCGAACCTCTGAGAAACATTGGCACCTAATAAATCCGGACATGAAAACCTAGATGCGATCGCACACCGAGCCTCGTCATCGATGGAGAGGGACAATCCATTCCACATCGTCGCGCTGCTGTCATGCCAGACGAGATCTAGCCGCAACGAGCCACGCCGAGCAACACCGTTGCTCCATCATCACGCTAGATGAGATCTAATCCACACCACCAAATATTAAGTTTTCGTCATTGGGGAAAAACCACGTTGGGACATACAGATGACGTGTGACGATGGCCACGCTGGACCGATACCAGATGAAAAATCCAAGAGAAAATCCTGGACGAAGGGGGGAAGCAAGGAAATATAAACTTAGAGAAACTCTGGCCACCGCGGTTTGGGAGACACACCACTCAAAGGATATTTAAACAAAATGTTTATTTAATTCCTTCTTCCCTAACTTCTTATTGTCCCTTGTGTACTCCTTCATACATGTAGTCACTTGAGGATATACATCAAAAATGGGTGAGCTAAATCCCGGTAAGAGGATAGATAAGAACATTAAAAAATATAATAGGGGGTTAGCATAATTATCATCATCAAAACATAGGCATATGATCATAATATTGAGACTAATAATTATGAAATGACTTGGGATGTGGAAATTAATAAAAATTAAACATCATGTCCAGGTGGTCAACTACCACACATAGTTATGAACAATGATAAGATCATGTCCATGCATATTTCACATTACAAATTAGGTAATTAATATTATTAATGAATTGGATAACTATATAATTCTTATCACACCAATCACATCATAACTTTTACGTTGTGCTATATAATTCTGGGTGCACCCGTCACATCACAACATTAACATTATCATGCATGCCACGTATAATATATAATAATATTCAATATATAATAACACATCACAGGAATGGGTTTCAATTTATAATAATATATTAATAAACATTGGGTTCCCAAAATGAAATACGGAATAAAATATAAGAATCATCAACCTTGAGTGAAGGAAGCAATCTTGACAAGAAAAATGTGTATTTTTTTGGAAGAAGATTTCTTTTGGAATACAATGTGTTAGTTATAAAATTTATTAGAAGACATTTATATATTAGAAAAGATAATATAATTATGAAAACGTTATTTTTATGGATTTAACATATTGAAAATGGAGTTAAAGAGAGAAAAACCAAAGAAATAGAGTAGGGTCTAAGAATCCCACTTACCATATATCTGAACGCTTCCTTCATTTTAATGTTTTGTATAATAACATTATATGAATTAATTAACAATACCAGAACCATTTTTATGTTAAGATAGTTTATTTTAGTAAAATTTTGTTCTTTTGTGTTCCTTTTGATGATTTATAGAGTTTTAATTCATTGTTCGAGAGTGTTCTTTTTCTTATTTTTCATGAATGGTACACGTGTACACATGAATGAAAGTTTATGTAGGACAGGGATAAACATCTAGAATTGATATTTCATGTTATTAATGAGCATATAGGATTTTCAATTATCTTCTAATGAAGTGGGTTATATTCCCTTCGTGTGAATCAGTATATAAATTCTAATGGTAATCGTTTTAGGTTAAATTGGGAGGTTTTTGGATCATAGTGAATATATTTTGTTTTATCATTTAGTATAATGTATAAAAGTTGTTTCTAGAACCAAATAGTGGTTAAAAATAAATATTAAAATATATATACAACCATTTTCTGTTTTTATTGATATACTTGAAGGTATTGAATGAAAATTAAGGTGCAGCTCCCATGATGATGGTAAATTGACACATCACGGGGAATGATATCATTTTACTAATAAAACGGAGAGGGGAAGGAGGAGTATAATGAATAATATTCCATTTGCATGATATCAAACCAACATATTAGTCATGATTTATTTATCATGATATTTGGATAAGAGATGTTCGGGATACGATATCAAATGAAATGAAATTTGACTGGAAATTGAATTAAAAGAGAGAGGGGAATTACCTATTGTATTCTCCACTTGAGATCCTCCTCAAGGAACTTAGAGATGGACTTTTTTTGAGACCAAGATCTCCAATAAGTGTGTTAGGGTATATGGAAGATATTTGGAATGAATTTGAACATGTCTTGAAGCATGAGATGTGTGAGGAAATGAGGTTGTGGGTGGTGGTATTTTTTGTGGAGGGGAGAGGGGTATTCTCGATATTATAATCATTAATTAATTATTTCTACATAAGACAAAGAAATAGTTATGATTACATGAATAAATACAGTAAAAGGGAATGTGATTTTGAACCAATGTCCATTTACTTCATCAATGGCTCAAGCAGGGTCCAGAAATTCATTTATTATGCATATTTTAAAAAATTTCAAATTTCACTATTCAACAAAAATTAATGTATTTCAAAAAAATATAAAAACATTCAGCCTAAATATTTTTCAATAATTATAATAAAAAGAGAAATATATTTTAGGAAAATAATTTTCTAAATACGAATAATTTGATTTTAAAATAAAATAATTATTTACATGGAAAATATATATTTTTAAAATAAAAACCGATTTGGTAACACTTTGGAAAACTAATTATGGTCTCATAAAATTATAATATAATCATAAGAAATCAAAATTCTTGTTTGTAAGTGAATTATATGAAAATATTTTAAAAAAAAAATATTAATTTAATCATTAAATATTCATTACATACAAAAATATTAACACCTTAATATAATGATATCATATTACCACTTATAGGATGGATAAATTTTATTTTTACTATTCTTGGTAAGGTTCTTATTCACATGGCCAATTTTATATTCATAAGGGTCAAATTACTATTCAAAAGGGTATCAATACAATTTATAAGGATGTGTTACTATTCACCTAAAATTAGGTTTGCCTCATCAGAATTTAAACATCTTACTGATTGCAACCGTGTATGTCAGATTTTAAAAATTCCAATCCCTAATGTTGAAAAATTATGTTTAATGGTCACATAGAATTTATTATTTAATTTAAGATTGTTTGGAATTGTGTTTCCTAATGTGATTTTATGTGATATAATTATAAGAGGGTAATATCAATCGATAAAACATTGGGTCATTACATTCTTCCCCTTTTTGAAATTTCACCCTTGAAATTTCATTTTACATAATCTGGTGAGGCTACTTATCCTTTATCGCATCATTTGTTTCCCAAGTTTATTTTTCATACATATCTTTACTCCAAATAACATTGACAAGGTGGGTTGTCTTTTTGAGTAAAACCTTATCTGTATAGTCCAGAATCATTATTGGATGCTCCTCATAAAATATACCATCTTCCTACTGTACTACATCTGTATTCCATAGATGTGAGAGATATTGTATGTACTTTCCCAAGAGTGATACATGAAACACATCATGTACATAATACATATTTAGTGGATGTGAAATCTGATAGGCCATGGATCCTACGTGGTCAAGGATCTTAGAGGGTCCAATGTACCTTGGGCCTATTTATTCTTTGGTTCCAAACTGCATGAATCTATTCTATGGTGATATTTGTAGGATTACTTTATCTTCATCATCAAACTCAAAGTCCTTTCAATGGTTTTTAGCATAGAAAATTTTCCTAATCTATGAATATTTGATATATTGTTGGATGAGTTGAACTTTCACTTCCATCTCTAATATATGATCTGGTAAAGGTTGCTTTCTTTTTCCAAATTTAGCCCAACATGTTGGAGTTCTACAATGCTTTCCATACAGAGCTTCATATGGATCCATCTGAATAATCGAGGGGAAGATATTATTATATGAGATCATAATAATTTGGAGATGTTGATCCCATCCACCATTGAATTCTTTTTTCATGGATCTGAGAGTATCTTCGAGTGATTGAATAGTCCTTTTATATTTTCCATCATTTTGGGGTGATAGGTTGTACTAAAATTCAATCAAGTACTCAATGAATGTTGAAGACTCCTACATAATTTATATGTTAATATGGGATCATGATCAAATACAATGGATAGTAGAACCCCATATAGTATTATAACTTCCATCACATATATCCATTCAACTTTTTCAAGTGAGATATCTTCCCATACAGTGATAAAGTCGACAGTCTTGGAGAGTCAGTCCACTATAACATATATTGCATTAATTTCTTTGGATATCTTTAGAAGACCTATAACAATGTCCATAGTGAAATTCTCCCATTTCCTTACGAGTATAGGAAATGATTTAATCACCCCTTTGGAATTTTGTTACTCTACATTAACTTTCAGACATATCTAGCACCTTGAGATATACTCCACAATCTTCTTCTTCATACAATCAAATAAAATGTGTTCTCAAAGATCACAATACATCTTGGTACTGTGAGGATGGATATATAATGCAGAGATATGTGAATTTTTCATAGGAACATTCTTTATCCTGAGTGATTAGGGCCCCAAAAAGCCTCATTCCAAATAGAATCACACCATCATACACAACATGGAACTCTTGTAGCTTCCCTCTATTTACTGCTTTCATCTTCTATTGTAACTCTTGATCTTCTCTTTGTGCCTCATTAATATTCTCTTGGATATATGGTTGCGCAATCATTTGGGAATATTATGATGTATCTATTTCCCTTATCTTTTAAAAATCCATCCTCTTCTTATCCATAAAGAGAGGTTCTTTCTCAATCCACAATATGGATAGAGAAACAAGTTATTTTTTGATTAGAGAATTATCTACCTTGTTTGCCTTTCCAGGATGATAGGGAATAGAGAAGTTGTTGTCATTTTATTACCACTAACTATATATGTGGACATATATTGAGCTCTTTTTGTATGAATATATAAATTAGTCTCTTACTATTGGTATATATATCACACTTATCATCATAGAGGTATTGTCGCTGGATTTTCAAGGAAAATCATAGCTTCTAGTTCTAGATCATGCGTAGGGTAGTTCTGCTCGATGACCACCAACTGCCGTGAGGCATAGGCTATCACATTATCATTTTTCATATGTAATGAAACCAATAAATTCATGGAAGCATCAATTTATGTCACTAAATATTTTAAAATTTTCGTTAATGTTAGTATAGGTTCATAGATCAACCTTATCGTTATCTCCTTGAAGCATTCCTTTCAGTCTCCCATCCAGATATTCATTACCCATTTCCTTGTAAACTCTGTTATCAGGCATAAAAATCATGAGAAGACTCTCACAAAACATTGAAAATAGCCTAATAATCCAAGAAAAATATACATTTCTGTGACACTAGAGGGCTTGGTCCATTACTCAATCACATTAATTTTTTGAGGGTCCATAGAAATTCCCTCACTTATGATTACATGACCCAAGAATGTGACTTGATGTATCCAAAAGTCGCATTTTATGAACACGGTGGACAATTTATTATTTTCCAATTTCACAACCCCATGAATTATATGTTCTTTATTTTCCTCTGTACTCTTGGAGTAGATGAGATTATCATCAAAAAACACTCATACAAATTTGTCATGGAAATTTATAATGACTGTATTCGTAAAATACATGTAAATTACTTGGGAATTAGTATGTACCAAGGGCATCAATAGAAACTCATAGTGCCCCAACCTTGTACTGAAGGTAGTCTTCTGAATATCTTCCCTATTCACATTTAGTTAATGATATTCAAAATGAATATCCAACTTTTATAAGTACTGAGATACTTATAGCTGGTTGAAAAAGTCATCAATTCCTGGTAGAGAATACTCGTTCTTTATGTTGATCTTGTTGAGTTCTTGAGAACCGATACACATCTTCATTGATATATCATTATTATTCACAATGAACACTAGAGAACCCCAAAGAGATTCACTATGGTCTATGAAACCTCTGATACCAACTATAGAGACCATGACATTCTTACATTTCATTTACATCATTGTAATAATAAGCAACGTAAAAATATTACACAATGAGAATCCAAAGGTTTAGTTTCATGGAAAAAATAGGACTATATATAAGAATTAAAAAAATAAAACATAAACATTTATTTAATTTTTTTTACTTTTTCTTCTTATTGTCTATTACGTACTCCTTAGTACATGTAGTCAGATAAGGATATACATAAAAAAGAGGTGAAATAAAGCCTAGTAAGATGATATATTAGAACATGATGTAATATAACATGGGACTATAATAATCATTATCATCATAACATATACATAATATCAAAAGAATGATATAGGGAATTAGGAAAAGTCTTGGGATGTGGAAATGCATTAGAATGAAACATTATGTCATAGTGGTAAACTACCATGCATTATTGTGAAAATATCTAGCATCATGTTCCTGCATATTTCAAATTAATCCTGAGGTTATTAACATTACCAAATTCACTATGTCAATATATAATTTCGAGTGCACCTATCACATCATAAAATTTACATTGCTACATATAATTTTAGACACACCTGTCACATCACAAAATTAACTTTATCATGCATGCCACATAGAATGAATTTAAATATTGAACATATAATCACCCATGAAAGGAATGTGTTTCACTTCGTAATCATTCATTCATAAATAATGGGATCCATAATTAAAGAGTGAATAACATATAAGAATCATCAACCTTGAGTGAAGTAAAAATCTAGGCAAGTAAAAGGTGTGTTTTTTAGGGAAGGAGAATTATTTTTGAAATCAATGTGTTCTCTATAAAATCAATTAGAAAAAAATTATATCCCGAAAAAGGTAATATAACGACGAATAAATTATTTTTAAGGATTAACCATTATGAATATGGAGTCAAAGAGAGAAAAACGTAGAAAGAGAGTTGGGTCCAAGAATTCCTCTGACTATGTGTTTGAAGGATTTATTCACTTTAATTAATTAATATTGTTCATTTTGGTTTCACTATATTCTTTTACGGGATTTTTGAGGAGTTGTATAGTTTAAATTCACTCTTCAAAATTGTTTTTTTTTCTTAGTTATCATGAATGGTTCACTTGTACACATGAATGGAAGTTTGTTTAGAACATGGATAAATATCCAGAATTGATATTACTTTTTATTTATGATATTAAAATATGTTTCCTTTAAAACATCTACTCCAATATAATTTTCTACATGGCCACCTTGAAGAGAAAAAATTTCTCAAGTGTGGAAAATAATTCATGTGAACTCTCTGATAATATTAATATATTTTTATGTCTTATATGTTTTCATATGTACTATAACATTTTTTAATGAGTTTCAAACTTTGATCAGGATCTTTTTTTGGACCTCATCTATAAATAAAATGAAGGTAATTATTGTGGCTTAAAAGTAATGTGAGAATCCAAAAGATATTGGGGGAATGGAAATAAAATACATGAAACATTTAAATGAATACCTTCTCTATAAATTTGCATTGAATTTATGAACTTATAATGATACCTGACTGAAGTTTATTACCAAAGAATTAATATCAATTTTATGGAATACTTAAACTATGTACGTTCCATATTCTATATAGACTACCATTAAACAATATTATCATATTTTTTTTAATTTATCAAAGTGGATGGTTTGTAAGTCATAACCCCCAATTTATGGAATATGATATTGCTATATAGGCCTATCAATAAATACATGATTCCCCCCCCCTCCATGAGTCATTATTTTATTATTGATGTTTACATTAACTATGATTTTTATGGGTTTCTCCCTCCTCATATCTGGCTTGAACATAATAGATGTCCCAATGACGATAAAAATATTCTGATCTAGACTCCAAATTCTACTAGTAATTTCACCTCTAGATATTTTTGTTATTATAGATGCGAAGGAAGTAACATGACACCCTTGTGGAAATATATTTTCATAGAGGCCTTTATATCTCCATCACATATCCTACTACTCTAGAGAATCTAGATGTGCATGCTGTAGAAAAAAGGCTTATAATTTCTTCTCTATGTTTCTTGTGCTTGATATATGAGTAATCGAACAATCATAATTTAATTTCTTTAATTTTTTCATGTGGATTATGGGAGAACCATAATGTTGTGTATATAATTAAGATGTGAATGTTGAGATTTAAATAAATGATTACATCCACCATTAAATATATCCAGAGTGAGAAAATTTAATGAATGATTCTTAAGAAATGTACAAATTCATTAAATACATTTGGAGGGTATGAAATTTACTTTATTTTTAGAATAATAGGCCCACGTTTCATATCGGAATGAACAATTTATACGAGGAGGTAATGGATACCTCAAATATACAAACAGGTAAAATGAAAAATGATTTCTATTATATTTTTATATTGGAAACATTTTATTTAACTAGAAGGCTCATGAAACCTTTGATTATAAATTTCATTATATGGATCCGTCCATTTGAATTATGGTTGAAAGTGAAAGTGGATGGGGAATCTCCAGGTATACCAGGACTGTTGGGATGTGGTGGTGCCTTTTATACTCATCGGGGCTTCGTTAAAGGTTGTTTATTTCATTACCATGGTAATGGATTTACCATTGAATATGTATTGTGGGAGATAATTAATGAAATTATATATGATTTCCATTATCTATGGAGGGACCTGTGGGAATAATCTGACTCTACTACTCTGATTCATATATTGAGAATTTGATTTTGGAATGATCCTTGGAGAATTCTTCTAATAATGATTAAATGACTTCATCCTTTTGAGAAACATTGTATGGATATCCCTCATTATTATAGGGATCCCAAAATCATTTTCTATTCCCTATCCATAAGAGATATTGTGGAATCTATTTGGAGATTTTATTATGTTACTCATGTTTTTTATCACAACTTTTTGATTCCGATGCGTGTTGTATTTTTCATTCTCATCATTGTATACCCCCATGTATTTAAAATATATTTATTTTTTAATAAAAAATTAAGAATGGGATTGACAAGATATTTAACCTATTTAATTATAAATTATAGATAAAAAATTAAGAAGTAATCAATAATTTTTTTGTAAAGTAATTTTATTCTTTAAAAATATGTTATATTAATGAAATAATTTTTTAGAGAATGTATTACAGTTAACATTTTAAAATTTTTTCAAATTGTGTATTATAACAGAAATTCATATTGTAAATTATAAAATCAAAATTAACATAGTGTTAATTTTCTGATTTTTTAGAAAATATTTATTTTTCCATGAATATTTAAAAATATCAATTTTTGTGAATCAATCATAACATTTCAATATATTAAATAATTTAAAAGTCCTATTTTATTTTGAATATTATTTAAAATATACTAATTATTATTTATTTATATTTATTCCACTTAAATACAATTTATTCATCTATATATTTGATTTTAATATAAGTTTTTTTGCGATTAAAATTTCCATTTTTATGAAATATATTTTAAAGTTCATAATGTTACTAATTTTTTATTAATTAAAACAAAAATTAATGAGGAATGATTTACATGAAAAGTGTAGATAAAATATAAATAAACATTAATGGTGATTAATATAACTATTATTATTGTTCATAATGTAAATATAAAGTCATCTTTCTTTATGAAAAATATAGTTCCTGAATACCAGCTTTTCATCGTGTTTGTGGGTTTAATTTTAAAATTATATTTTCCAATTATTTGAATATAATTTTGTAAAATGTATTCCATATTTTAAATCATCATAATTTGTATTATCTAATAATTTTAACTTAATATTTTACCATAATCAATAATGAAAATATTAAAAATTAATTAACATGGTGTAGGTGAAAACGTGTTTACAGGGGGATAAACTAAAAACATATGGGATAAAATGAAATAAAACATTGACTAAACTATATTTTATGGATATATTTATACTTTTTCATGAATAATTTTTTTCAATTATCCATTTCTAGGCATATTTCATATGAAAAATGGAGGTTCAAATTTTTCTTTTCAAATATTACATGACTTCCACTCACCTAACATATAAATGGAAACCCTCTATCATATCCACTTCACATATTCAAAAGAATTTGAATCATATTTTCCATAACAAAATATCTTCCTAAATTCCCTATAAATGACTATGAGGCCTTATTATGATCAAAAAACAATCCTAATAAGGCTTCAGGTTCTTACCTATAAATTTTTCTTGATGATGAGGTATCATGTTCAATTGTTCATTTTTTTTCTTCTTCCCCATCATTCAAAAAATCTTCATTTATAATGATTTAATAACAAAATCATCTCAAATATAAAAATATATATTATGATAATTTAAATGATTAATCCATATCATGTTCCATAAAATGGTATATAAAATCATCATTAGTGTGTAAAGTGGACCACCACCACACGAACTGATGAAATTCGTTTTCCATCATCGCCTCTCAATGATTTATATAATAATTTATTCAAATTATATATGTTATATTTTTATCATGTTCATAGTTTTGTAGATTTTTTTTCATATAAATTCTTAATTTACATTCTATGGAGGATATGATGGCATCTCTCATGTGTATGATGGACTATCGCCACACGAATTGATGTGATTCATTTTTCTATAACATTTTATATGGAAGTGAATAGTGATAAATTTAATGAATATATGTGATATAAATTAAATAATATTTATATTAAGGAAAATATTATATTTATTAAAATATAATATATAATTTTCTTTCTAACACTGAAAAATGTAAAAGTTGTATGTGTTTACTTTTGGATTACTGCTTCCATGAAGTGATTTGATTCTTTTTTCATAACCAAAAATCATGGATGATATATATATCTCTATCTATTTTTGAGTGTGTGTGTGTGTGTATAGAAATTATGTGGCATTTTTGATATTATGATAATTATTTAATGATAAAATATTACATAACATATGTCTATAATTATTATTAAAAAATTAAAATGTTACTCATGCGTACGTAAGATCCACTGTCTCCAAAATTGTAACATGGTTAATTTTTCATAACCACATTTCATGATTTATTTTAAAATTATAATTAATATGTAAATATAATAATTTTTAATTAATATAATTCAACTTATTTTATAATAATGACAACTTTTACTAATGGTCAACTCACCAAATTAGTTTTGAAACAATGAACTGATCATCCTCAAAACACCTAATGTGAACATTATTAATTAAGTATTTAATAACAGAAATAAAAAATAAATAAAATAAATAATTTTATTTTATTTTATTAAACATGGAATATTTTATTAATAAAAAAATTAATTGATATAATATTACTATACACGAGTTAAAGTACACTTATGGAAATTCTTAACTCGATGTAAGGGGTTCTCATCTCACATTTTATTTCTACAAGACATATGACATATTCAACACCTATATTTATTGTATGCTGAATAAACTAAGAATTATTATATAATAACATAAATCCTTCATACATAATGGTGTTTGAGACTTTAATTTCAATTATTTCATTAATATGGAATTAAATGAAATTTTTCCTAGTCGTAACTAATTTATTAAATCAATTTCTTTTCATGAGGTTGTATTACTTATCCATTGATAGTCATTTGTATTGATTATGGGGATAGGGACGTTTTATTATCTTATGTAGTATTTAATCTTATTTTACATGAATTTACATTTGATTAACATAATTTATTCATAGATTAATTCTCATATTAAATGGTATTATTTTAATAAGGGTTATTCATATTAAATTCTCATTTTTTGAGACATATATTTTTTATATGCAACTGTATTCATTTATTGGGTGTATATAATTCACATTGACATGATATTTCATGAATCTCATTAATTTCATTCTGTTTAAATTATTATTTTATGTTATTATTTCATGTGGATTATTATTTAATAATTACCAAAGTGGGAAATTCATGAGGATATCATCTCATTTCTTTAAGGATTGATTATTTCCAAGTTTTTTTCCATTTAATTTCATGAAGAAAATCTATTTTATTATACAATATTTATGAATGTGTTTCCCATGTTCAATTTATATTTCTTCCATTATTTATTAAATGATCATCCAAAAAGTCATATTTATGTGATACTTATGTTTTATTTTTTAGATCAGGAGTGTTTCTCTGGCATTCCAATGTTTTCTGAAATGTTTTTAGAAAATGCTCTAAAAATTGGCATACAATGAATTTTTAATGTAATTTTTAGTCTTAATTTGATTTAAAAATAACTAAAAAGGCACTTCCTTCCCCTTTCTAAATAATGTACTTTTTGAATTTTTATATAAAAATTCAACAAAAATCATTATTTTTTATGTTTTCATCCAGAATAGAACCTTAAAACACCATAAACACTCACTTTTTAAATGTTTCCTTGTTAATCATCAAAATTTACTTTCAAAAAATTATTTAAATCTTAATAATTCTTTAGATTTTATATAATTTCTTCCAAAATAGAAAGGATATTTACCTTAACATATTTTCAAAGTGATCTTTCAAAATCATTTTTCATGTAAGATAACATCATTTTATGTTATTCAAGTGAAATGGTTGTTTTCCTCAATAATTTTTAATAATATTTTAATGGTACTTCCATATGTTGGCATCAACAACCATTGATGTTGGTACACTCTATTAGGTACATATTGTATTGGTTCCATCCATATTAATTATTTGGATAGATTATTATATTTCCAAAGAAATTATTTTTTACACATGTATACATATATATATATATATATGAATGAACATTGTCTTTTATCATGATTGAAAAGTTATGGATTATAATTTTTTAATTCAAGAACGGTACAAATATATTATTGATGATGAATGGTTGAGTCTGATACTGTAATATGAAGGCCTGATCCCCATTAGAGCTCACAAGTGAGCCTAATATAGCTTATATGATTGTTGAAACTAAATAACATCGGGTGATCCTGATATAGATTATCTGATGTGTGGGCCCAGATTGTGTTCTAATGCATTGGGTAATGTACCATGTATTAAAGGGAAAAAAGAATGACTCACAAGATGTTTTCTCCTATTGATTTATTTGGGCTGCATTTATTTCCAACGTAAGTTTAAAATGGGTTATTAAGATGGTGTTCCAATATACTAACATGTTTTTTTAGTCGTGTTATGGGTTATAAATGCTACCTTTGATCAATATTGATATGAAATTGAACAAGATTAATGATTTGTATTACTCATTCCTTTGTAAAATCATTATCTCATTTTACATGTTTATTGATCTAATTTAATGGGTATGATTTATATTATCTTATTCTCATTAAATTTTATTATGTCATCATACCCTTACAATCATATGATTTTTACTGATAAAGTTAAATTATTAATGATTATATTTACCATTATTAAGCATTTTATCTCTCTCTTATTATAATTCATTTTCCCCAGTTTGAAAAAATGTTGTTAAATGAAATATTTCTAAATGATGTTCATATGGATTATAATGATGAAATAATTTAGAATATGAAATGGTGATTATAGTGGGTGATGATATTAACCATTAAGATCATGTTGTTTCTGAATTCATAGTGTTAAGAGATTTTTCAAATTCAGTATTACACTAAACCTAAATGGTGTTATGACATTGTTGTTCTCTTGTAATGGATTGGAATATTTATAAGAATGTTTTTGGATCCAAGAGTTGAGGAAAAGCACAAATTCGAGCCCTGGTGAGCCAACAATTAATTTAATAAAATAATTAGATTAATTTTATATCACACATGCTCAATTTTTCATAAAGAATGAATTGTCACCGGAATGGAGTCTTGAATCAAAAATATGTGACCTTGGTTAATTCTCAAATATGGATTAAACCCTAGGAATGAAAAAAGGTTGTTCATCATCAGACACTCATATACGACAGTCCATAGTGGGTATGTACAATTTAAATAAATAATAAATTTTTATTTTGTTTAATTAAATGAGAAAATTAAAATCTACTTTAAATAACATGTTATCATATTTTCCAACAGTTATCCTCATAACCCTTTCTAGATCTAAGAGTAGGTGGAGGGGGTTCTTCTTTGGGGGATTAGGACCATAGAACGCCAGGTGATCAGATCAAGGATAATCATGAGGCAAATGAATAATATAGAAGGATCATTACCACCATCACTAGAGGATATGTTAGCTACTAACTAGTAAAGCATAATTTAGGAAGGTCTCCTCAATTGTGGTTTACACCCTTTTGAATAAAATTTTGTGATTGGATTTATATCTATTTTTTTTGATATATGATTATCTACCCATCACATGACCACATTCAATAATTCAAATTATTAAATATATTATTTATTTTTTTATTCCTTGATATCATCCATTATTTTTCAGCTATCTATCTTTGGATAAGATTGCATTGGTCGAAGATGATTATAAACTTTGTGTTAGGTTTCTTTCTCCTATTGTTCTTGTAATTATACATTGGTAATCAGTTGACCTATGATCCAAAAATAAATGATAATTCTAGTCATTGTTTGAATTTTTTTTTAAAAACAGATCACAATCATGAATTCAAATTTGGATTTTAGTGATGCTGTGAAGGTGTCTCTATTACAATAGGAAAACAAATTTGGATCAGGTATCAGTGGTTTCCAATCAAAATTGAGTGTATCCCTCTAGATATGTAGTGATTTATGTTTATATGAAATGAGCGTCTAGAATCCACCCACTGATGATTATAGATTGTAGTGATGGAGAAATATAAGATTTCCCACAACCCGAGTTGTGTGGGTGTGTTATTATTATTTTTAATAATAATAAATATGATATTTATACTTTTTATTAATAATAATATTGGATATGTGTTAGTATTATTATAAAAAAATAGTTAATTAATTTAATATTTCACATGAAATATAGAGGTTGTAGTGTATCCCCTATAGGGGAGATAGTTTGGGAATGAACCTCTCTTATTACATGAATATTGGTGTTTTATTTAATTTATGTAATCATAAGGTAGCTATAATAAAATATATCAATGAAATATTGTTGGAGAGGGAAATGAGGAGTGGACCACTTGCGTAAATTAAAAAATAGGGGTCATTGATGTGTCACCCCTTCCCATTCTACATGTTTCTAATTCATTTTATAATTTTTAATAATAATAATAATATAAAATATTGTTATTATTATTTTTATAAAATCTAAAACCTGCTAAAACTTTATCATATGATATTGTGGATTCTATCCATCTGTAACGTTCCAATTTTGGTATTTAGAAGAATGATTTAAGACTAATGTTGGATATGTTTTCCTAACTCATGTCTTGGGTCCCCAAATCACCTGAAAATAACATTATTATTATTGTTGTTATGAATTCTAGTATCAAATGTAACTTCCTCATTCTATGTTAGAATAAAGAACCATCTATATTACTATGTCCTTTTCTTTGAGGGAATATTTCAAGACTAATTTTCAATATCTTAATTCAGGTTTATTAATTGATACCATAAAATGCCTTTCATGTGTGATGTGGTGAAATGTGTTTTTTTCAATGGGGGTCCAATTTGGGCATTTGAATAGCCAATACTAATTTTTAGTCCCTAAGGATCAAATTAGTGTGATCATTTTGGTATTTCAAAATCCATTGTGATAACATATTTTTGGGTTTATGTTTTCACTTATTAGATTGATGAAGATCCTCATGCATTCATCGTGGTTTTAGAGAATGACGCCATGGACCCTGGGAGTGTGTGGGCATATCCATGGGTACACTGGCCCCACCCAGTAACTGGGCATAACTAGGTAAATGTAAATTTTGTAAAATGGGACCAAATTCCACATGGATCCCCCTTACATTTCATTTACATCTTTATAATCTTCAAACTCAAATATATTATTCGTTAAGAGTCATATTTTGGCTTCTGAGTTGCCTATACTGATTTTTCCCATGTAGAATGTGATTATGAATTTTATAGTGGTTCTTAAAATACAAAATGATATTTTTCAAGCATGGAGCTTCTTTTGGAGGTGCTCGATGATGGAACTGATCTGTCATGATCATTAGAGAGAGGATGGGGTTTTTAATTCCCCTATCTTACCTGGGCGAGCCCCCCCATACACCTTTATCTCTCTACTGTGTGGTATCCCATGAAAACCCAGGGTACCATTCCTCTATCTACTAAGTCAAACCCAAACGAGTCACTAGGGAATGGTTCATCTACCTGGGTATTTTCCCCCTCGACTATGTGGAATTATGGTGTGGTTTGGGTCCTCCATAATTTTACTTTTTTGAACAGACATGCAAGATTTTGGGTACTAATGATGGACCTTTGGAACTATTATAAAACTCGCTATTCTTAGTTGGGTGGTGAAGATGGAGACTCTCTCTATCCTTTTTTTCTCTTCATTTTTAGTATATCTAGGGTTTATATGGATGTATACTCATATACTGATTGGTATAATTTTTTTGTGATGCGAATACTACTTTGATCATGTATTTTATATCACCCTCTTCTGTTTTCAGGGCATCTTACGGGGTATGTATATACTCACCCATGTATGGGATTTGACCACACGATTCATGTTCTATGTAAATAAATGATATGAGAAAGCTTATTTCAATGTATTATAGGAATACTTGCGGTTAATTTGAAAACATACAGTGGATGAGGCTTGTAGATCATGACCGAGGATCCCCCGTCATTGGTTCTTTTCTAGTTATTTGTAGGACAAAACATCTTTTCTGGTTGGGCATGTTTTTTTCACATTTTACTACATATTAAATTTTCTTACTCTTTCTTATTCCATTAATATTATTATATTCATGGATTCTACTCTATATGTTACTCTATATTATCATTATTACATTGCACTTTTACATGGAGATGGTTGGGTATGTGCGAAGAGGTATATTAGGAAAAAGACATCAATTTTTTAATGTATTTCGGTGATTATTTAAATCTCTTATCCTATGGATAGGGATTTGGGTAGTTACGGCATGACATACCAATGGCCCGGAAGACCATGGTGGGTCACGTCATGAAGGATTAGTATTAGAGGCGGTTCAACATCTTGATAGTGTTCTAGGTTATTTCTCTTATGAGGTTTTGTTTATAAAATATTGTGACATTGTCAAAGCCTATTGAGTTGAAATTTTAGGAAAGGGAATCCAGTGTTATTTTGGAGAGAGATGTATCCATACTCCAATAATATGAATACCTTCTTTTAGACTCATCCTATTAACATATAATTTGCAAGGATAAATAGTACATGCATCATATAGGATCGATTTCTTTGATTTTCGTTCATGAGTCAGGTCTATAGATATTGTCTTTAATATTGGTACATCATGAAAACATTCAAGATGACTTCATGCTGAAATCTATCTCAGATTTCATGATATTTTCATTATGATGACTAGTTGATTGATAAGGACTTAATTCATGGCATTACCCATAAGGATTCTTTTCCAGGAGGCCACCAATTTATTTTACCACCTGTTTAGGAAAACATTGATCCTTATATGGATTAAGGAGATGATTTTTCATGTTTTGAGATGTATATATCTTAGGCTTGGTAGGATTATGGTACACATAGGCTAATCTCATTACTTTAGTTCCAATGATGGAGACCACTAAGGTTCTGTGATGAAATGAACCCTCAAGAATTATTGGTTTTACATAAGTTAGTGGTCTTATTTTTTAGGTTTTTGTAGACCATGAAGGATTTGATTTTTGTGTTGATGAATATTTATATTCATTGAGAAACATTAGGGTATAGAGTTACTGAAAAAAGGAAAACTGGTTTTTAGTTCCCATTACAGTTTTCAGAGATAGAGATTTCCCATTTTTCCAGGTGATATAGGATCCCAAACTAATTTATATTTGGAATTTCATTATCTAGATGTGTTAATGTCCCACTTGGATATGACCCCTACTAATTGTGGTCTTGGTAGTGAGTCATTTCCATGAAGGATTTGGGCATTAGTAGATATATGTGTTAGTGTTTTGTTAAATGTGGTAGTGGAAAAGAATGAAAGTGTATCACTTCCCCCATAAAGATAATTTTACGATTCGATTAAAAACCATTAGGATGAGTTAGTTCTACAAAAATAATATAGTGTCTATGTGTGGTGGACTAAATCCTTAACATGTATAATTGAGGTCATACTATTGTGATGGTGTCCAATCAAGTCTTGGTTAGGTAGAAAAGGTAGGCATGAGTAAAGATGACATCATGTAGTAGAGGCCAATGACATTGAGGTTCTAGGTGTATTTGAGGTGAAACCCACATATTCACTACTACAGTTTATAGTTTTGGTGTGTGGACATAAATGGATTTCCTTGGATGTATCCCTTGTTCGATACCTACTAATTCTAATGGGGGTTTTTTATCCACCCTTATGTGGAGGATTCTATAGGGAGGATTTATGATCATCTATTTTTTCTTAAGGTTGTAATATACTCTTTAATGAATGGGATAAATAGAAATAGATACTCTCATGAAATAGTTTTGCAGCGGTAGTGGAAGCCTATGATGTTTTTCTCAGTAGAGGCTGGTCATTTACCATACTTTCTATCATGATTCCTACTAGTTATTGTAATAGTAATTCTATTTTATTTGGATGGAGTTTACCCCTTCGGTCAGGATTGATACTTGAGTAGGGTATTATGAAATCATTTTTAGAAGTTTTAAACTTCATTCTTATTAGTCGGAATGTATTACCTTTAGATAAATGATTGTTATAAGATTTTAGTTTCCAATGATGGTGTAGTAGTATTAGGGAATCCTTATTGAGGATTTTCTGGTTTTACCTCACCAAATAGAGTAATATTTATTCATGTAATTTCATTAGGGAAAACCTAATACATGAACAGTTATATCATATGACTCTATGTAGTTGTGAGAGTTGGTGTTTTGGTTTGAGGAGTCTGTAGAGAGGAAGTATTGTAAGACCTAGTTTTCCCCCTAAGCAACCCTATGTTATTCATACAAAATATAGACTGAGATATTTAGGTCAATAGTGGATTGTTGTCACCAGATCTAGGTGAATATCTTGTAGAAGTATCCACCCACTAAGAATTTATGAACACTTTGAACTATGGGTGAAGGCGAAGTGGATCTCATAGTGTGACCGTAGGATTGGGTAACACCAACTCTATGTGTGAGAGGTTGATATATCGAGTGTGTATTCATATATCTAATGTAGTTTTATTGAGTTTTAATTGACACCCCTAACATGATGAATTCCCCAACTGAGATCATAAGACATATGATATGTATCCTTAATATTTCCTTGAATGATTTTTTCTAGTATTCTATGATGGTAATTTCTTGTATTCAATATTATATTTGGACCACATGGGACTAGTAATATGGAATTACACATGGTATAGGTGTGATATTAGTATGCTATCCCTCATGTAGTCAAATATAGATTTTATGGTTTACTCCTTGGGAAATTTCTTCTCATGCATGGAATGATAATGAACCCTATAGAGGTTGATGCGGTGTGAGCTTGAGGTCCACCAAAGGTGTGTCCATGCAACCAGATGCTCAAATGGATATTTTCAATCTACAATTGTGGAGTGAGGTGATGGATCAATTGAACTCTTTCAAGATAACCCTTTTTTGGAGATTATGGTGTATTATACCTTTAGATAATTGATGTTACCCCTTCACTTCTTTAGTGTCTTATTGATGTTGAAATTAGGGATATCAACTAGGATATCTTTCATGATTATATATCCACATGATACATTCTATATGGATTCGTCGATGGCGACGAGCATGATAACCATGTTCAATGATGGTCAGTGGTAATCGTCATACTGCTGTAAATGGTGTTGAGGTGGTTTTTTCCCTTTGTAATACACCCATAAGAAGGGTGGTTGTTCCAAGATCCTTTATCCTTGGCCATGATGTAGGGATATCTCTAATGATTATAGGAAATATTTGTAGTTATCGTTTAGATTGATAGAGTTGGTGTATTGCTTAAGAGTGTGATTGAACGACTAATTTTATGATATCAACATTGATAACAAGGGATGTGACTGTAGAGTTTCATTTTTAAAGGATATGGTTAAAATAAAAACTTGTAGATAAATACCCTTCTTGGGTAGTGTTTTACAAGGTTGTGTGTCTTTTGACATCACATGAAACTATTAGGGGGTCTCCTGGGAGCTGGAGAGAAAGATGAGAGATCAATATCCCCACATTATTTCTTAGTTTTTATTTATTGGGGATGAAAATATTGGAATAAAGGAATAATGTAGAGAAATTTATATTTCCTTTTAATATGTTGGAGTGTTTTTAGGAATATTTTTGGAAGTAGAAGCCAAGATAGTGTTTAATTTCAAGGCCCAGTGAGCTCAAAATTAATTTTGTGCAAATATTAATTTTATTTTATAACTTGCGTTAAGATTTTTTTTAAATGAAATGTATATTGTTCAGAGTCTAGAATTAAAATTTTGAAATCATGATTGAGTCTGTGAAAAGGAGTTTAAGAAAGTCACTACATGGGGTTGGTTAGTATCAGACCTTCGGATGATGTTTTCATTAGAGGGTAAATTTAATTTAAATTGTTAAATAATTTGTTTGTCAGTTTTATTATATTTATTATTAAATTATTTTAGAAATAACATCTTATGATGGTTCCCAACGGTCAGATATATAACTATTTATATATCAAATAGTATGAGGAGATAAGTTTTTATTGGCGGATCAGGATCAGAGAACAATTGATGATCGATTCAAGGATAATCAAGAGACAAATGTATAATATATTATGATCATCACATTTATCTCTAATGGATATGTTCATAACCATTTATCAATCAATAATTGAGGTAGTGATCATTAATTGTGGGTTTCTCTCTTTTGATGAAAAGTTTGGGCATGAATTCAAATATGCATTTATTAGTCTATGATTATCTTCCCTTTACACGAGCCGGTTCAATAATTTTATTTTTTAAAATAAATTACTTATTTCATTATTATATGTTATAAACCATTATTATACACTTATATATCATTGTCTAAGATCACATCATCCAATGATGATTTTGAACATAGCGTTTTTTATCATTCTCCCTCCATTCGTAGTGATCATCATTAGAAATCATTTTACCAGGGACTCAAAAATCAATAAGATTTCCTATCATTGTGCGTTAATTCTTTCTCCCAGTAGATCATAGTTACAAATTAAAATTTGGATTATGTGATGAGATACAGGTTTGTCAATTATGATGGGAACCCAATTTTGGGTCAAGTATCAGTGGTTTCGGAGTATTACTAATCAGGTCTCCTGGGATGTCTTGCAATTGATGTTTTTTTAGAAATGAGTGATTAGAATCTATCTACTAGTGATGATGGAACCCATTGTTTTTATGGATAAAATGATTCCCATGTCTCATGATGTGTGGTTGTGTTATTTTTAATTTTAAAATAATTACTCATATTATTTATTATTATTATTGTTAATTTTTTTGGTGAATCATTATTTTTATTATTATTATATTTTTATGAAAACTAGTATCTAACCTATATTACCCATATGGTGTCAGAAT
The DNA here is from genome assembly GCA_963277665.1 of Viscum album. Taxonomy (NCBI): domain Eukaryota; kingdom Viridiplantae; phylum Streptophyta; class Magnoliopsida; order Santalales; family Viscaceae; genus Viscum; species Viscum album. Next base: position 416,263,490 of record OY728132.1, read on the forward strand.
GGTGAATTGTCTATAGGGTTGCTACCCTGACATTGTGGAGGAAATTTCATTTCCAATGTTGGTTAAATAAATGTGGGTTTGTAGGTTGGGACCATGAAACATTGTTTGAGCATGATGCGATGAAATACATTTTTTATCTAAATGTCTTATTTGGTCATGTGAATAGAATATCTGGGGTGTTTTTCAATGAGGATCACAATGGTTTGATCATTTATCCATTCATGTATGTTTGCGATGAAATAATTTTGATTTATGTTTTTTCCCAACGAACTGAAGATGAGCCTCATAAGTTTCTCATGGTTTTCGACAATCATATCATGTACTATAGGAGTACGCAAACATTCTTATGATTACATGATATTGTCTAGGTATCTATGAATATATATTTATATTTATTAATATTCAAGAGGGACCACACACCATATGGACTCCCCTAAAAATCCCTATACTTATTATGAATATTTTATCTCTCATATCACATTATTTGGGACTTATATTTTGTCTAATTAATATCATATCGTGAGTTTTTTTTCTGATAGAATGTGATCTTAGACAACATATTGGATCATTAGATTCTTTGTGAGATGTTACTCATGTGAAAATTCATTAGTTGGTGTTCAGTGATGGCACTGACTTAGAAGGATCATTAGGGAAAGGTCAGGGTTGTCAAACCACCTTCTATATCATGGGGGGGGCCTAATACAACTATATCTCTCTATTTAGTGGTAATATATGGAAACTTAATTGAGAAATACATATTCTAGTGTTTTATACTATAACTCACTTTCTCAAAATTTAATGCATATTTTCCGTTTTGAGTTTTCGGCAATTATGAAAAAATCTTATAAATTATACATATATATTTTCAAGTGGACATTTATACTCGGTATCCATTTTTCCTCAAATAATACGTCGTAAAATAAAATGTTCCTTTTTTAGGATAAATCCTCACATTTTTCATCTTGGCCTCATCCTTTTCCATTTACAAATGTAAACCTTTTTAATTTTTTTTAAAAATTTGGTATGGATAAAAAAATTCCAAAAATAGACATAAATGGAAATAAAATCATTATTCCAGTGAAAAACATAAAAATACCAAATATACTATCCATTATCAGATTATATTTCGAGATAATGGAATTACTAATATATATATTTAAAACATAAACATTTTTCCGAAATTAATCTTCTAAAACTCTTATAAAACGTCGATAAAAATAGTGGAAACTAGGGGCATCATTGTAGTAAACTCTACAACTACACATGGACTTCCTTCATGGTTAACTTCTAATCATAAACCTATGGTAACATTCATAAATACACATTATTTACCATCACAGTTAATCTTAGAATAAACATTTGATTACATTCTAATTTTCTTTTACTATAAACCTAATCGGCTAGCTCTTTCTCATATACAGAATAATCATCCAGTTAACTTCCATCTTCAGAGTACCCAACACATTGGAGGTTATGACATAACAACTCATCCTCAGATAATCATAGAACCACCAATTATTGGTTTATAATGTCACTACCCATCATCATATAAAATACTTAATAACCATATTTTAATCACAAAATTTGAATGCCTATATAAAAAAAATACTCTTATGAAAAAAAACCTTCTCATTTTTAAATCAAATATTTTTAGAAAAAAAATCTCATACAAAGGAGAACATTTTCATTGAAAAAAACCAAATTAAAATGTAATGGATGTTTTAAAGTATTAATTATTCACAAAAATGAGATAATATACAACTTCTATATAATTTAAAGACATTAATTTCAGAAAAAATCCTAAAAATCACAAAGTACTTCCTTTGGAAAACAAAAAAGAAATTTCATACAAAATATTTTTAAAAATATTAAAAAATAGGTAAAAATAAATTTAAATAATCATGGAAGAATAATTAAATTCTTATTTAAACAATTTTTTGAAAGAATAATCATTTTTATATGGAATAAAAAGCGTGTTTTCTAGGAAATTATAAAATGATTCTTTTTATAAGAAATTCTCTTTCCTTGAGTGAGACATGTCACATATATTCTTTATCTTCCTGAATAGAAAACATAAGTTAATTTTATACATTACTGATAATTTTTTTAAATTTTATTATTTTTTTATATCATTCTATATAAATTTTTATTCAGTTACTTAATCATTTATGATCATGTTTGAATTTTTGATGATATTCAGTTCATAAGTCTAAAATGACTTCTGTATGTTGACTGTTGTCGAAGAGGACATCATTAAATCATATTTAGAATAATATTTATGACATAATTTGAATTTTAATAAATAATTTATACATATAAATCCATATATATAATTTTTTATGAATGATGAACTTTTTTACAATCATGGATACGGTAAGTCGAACATACACATGAGTAACATTTCCATTTTCAATAATCATTACGGAAGGAGGGTAAGAATTATTATATCTTTACAAAATGATAATAATATCATATATATTCTATTAATTATTAAAATTAATGATATATATCATCCTAATAATGTGGGTATGAAAAATTAATTGCATCACTTCATGGAGGTAGTAGTCCACACTTATGCATGGACGACGTTATAATTTTATTGTAAATGGAAAGGTAAGAAATTAAATATCATATTATCTTTTAATAATTAATAAATATTTCATTAATTTTATATATAAATATTAATTTCATTATTATAACAATTATTTAGATACAGTGTTGGAAAACTAATTAAAATCATTCAGCAGGCGGCAGGTTTTCACACACACGAACGATGAATTATATTCCAATTTGAAAGAAATAAAGATGGATATAGGTCATTAAACTGACATAATAATATTTAAATATATGTATGATACTATAGATACTATTTTAACTTGTTTTAATAAGGTTTTGGATATTTATTAAAATAAAAAAATAGAAACGCTCGATTACATATGATGACTCTTCATTGAATAATCATTATTTCATAACACATTAAGACCACTCAGTGTGGTATTGTGCCTAAAATAATACCTATATAATGAGGTGAGGGATTATAGGAATTTATTTGGGAATTTATTCGATAAAAAATTGGTTTTTATGTTTGTATAAATTGGAAGATGTAGTGTCCTTTTATAATAGAGGGGAGGGGCACTCTTTGAATATCTCAAAATACTAAACCAATATAAAATATTATTTTAAAAAAGGCTCAATAACATATTAATTTCTAATATAATATTAATTTGATTCTAAATACACTCATAAAATAAATATTTGATAATTTTTATCAATATTTATACCCTTAACATTTGGTTTTAAATCATATTTAATCCCTTTATCTCTTACCATGACAACATGGATTTTTACACTTTTACAATTACTATAATTATGATAAAATAAAAACAAGCCAATAAATAGATAATTTTTGGTATTTTATACCTTATATTAATTAATTTTATGAATGTATGTTTTTTTAATTTTTTATCATTTAATAAGACAAGGTTTGTTATAAAATATCAATATTGTTATTTTTTTATTCGTTACATTGACTTTAATAATATCAAATTAATAGTTATAATTCAAACCAAAAAATTTATTATTTACATAAAATTACAATATCATCTATTAAATTATTTTATCACATTAATTGTCTATAATTATACTTATTTTTATATTTTTGTTATCACATATATGATTTTTCCTTTAATTAAATAATTTATGCATCTATGTTGTTCAATAATTTAATGTAATAATTTATTTAATAAAAATTAAAAACATGTTATAATATTGAATTAAAAAAATTAAATTTAAAAATACTATATATAGAATAACATATCTTCTGGATAACACCTTTTGAAAAATATTACACTTAATTAATAAATGTGTGTCATTTTGAACATTTAATAAATAAAATAATATAAAGGACAAAATCATATCTATGTATCCTCAATAGGTCATAAATTATATCCTTGGTTGATAATTTTGAAAATAAATTCATAAAATAAGATATATGTAAGTTTCTGGTGCATTTTATAGTTGTTATTATTTTATTTCTAACCTAAATTACATGATTTACCCTTTACTAAGATAACCCAAATTACAAACGTACATTTTATATTGAACAAAAATAAAAGGGAACATTCACTAAATCTGGACCCAGTGATTCTAGATATGAAAAATATATTGAAAGTTTAAAATAACTTATTTTTTATTATTTAATTTATAATTAATCCAAAATAACACCAAAAAAATAAATTTTTCTTTAAAAAATGCAATTTTTAAATATAAATTACTTTTATACTAATTTAAAGTATAAAATCCATTAAATACAATACTAGATTATTCTAAATCCTAATGGACTAATAAAAATTTGAAACTAATCAGAAAATTATTTTTACTATGTCAATAATTTAAATTAAAATATATTTTTCGATAAAAACAGTATTTTTCAACTATTCCTCAAAAAATAACTATTCTCGGAAAATTACCAAAATTTAATTTTAAGATAAAATTTTCATGATGATTTTAAAAATTAAAATAAATTTTTCAAAAAAAATTTCTATAACTAATAGAAATTATTATATTTACTCAGAAAAAGAAAAGAAATCATTTTTTAGGAAATATTTTTTTGAAATAATATAATTAATTTACTAGAAATTAATTACTTATTTAAAAATTAATTAATTAATACTTTATAAATTATCAATACCACAATATATTTCATAATTTTTTTAATACTATTCATTCTTAACATTTTAATGGCTATGTTATTATAGTCACAATTTAATAATATTATTTCTGTGTTTTTTATGCTTGTTGTTGTATATATTGTATTCTTTTGAAAATATTTTTTCCTTTTAAAATATCATGATGTTAAATTCTCCACCACCGCCTTTATGAAATTTCATCCTTAGCATTTGAACTCATTTTTGCAAAGCAATTTTTGAATTTTCAAAATATATTTTCTGAAATCCCACATCATAAAAAGTGATTAATAAAAACTTCATTTGATATGATAGAAAATGAAATATAGATTTTATCTAGAATGATCAATATTAGGTTTATATTTAAGAAATCCTGAACATGGAAAGGAAAATTTAATTTCTAAGTACTAATATAGAGTAATAAGGAATATGTTCATGATAAATTCAAACTCCAAAAAACCATAAATATTTGATATGCTAAGAGGACAATGATTTCTCTATAAAAGTAAAGAAATAATGTTTTTATTTAAAGATAATTTTTCTAGTGTTCTGTAGTTTTTTTAACATATATACAAAAATAATTAGTCAAATATACTTTATTAAAATTAGATTTTATTCCCTTAATTAGTTTCCATCATAATCTTAATTTTTATCTAAATTATTAGTATGAATCTTTCTTACATGAAGAACATGAATAAGCTTATATGGATAAAAAAATCCAAAAATGAAAAATAATATATTCTTATCACCATAAATAATTAACAAAAACCATAATAATTGTCAAAAGGTAAGATAATTCCCAATGATAATAAATCTTTAGATGAAAGAAACATCATTAAGCTCCAAAATACAATAGTAATACTCAAAGTTCAACTTATATCATTCAAATTATAACTATCCTTAAAATTACTTAGTGAAATTCTAGACAGAGATTTAAATCCAAATATCCAGATGATGTGATCAAATTGTCTTCTAATATAATTTTAATATTTATCACTAAATCACATCAATTAATCTTAAAGTATCATACCAAAATTTAATTTCCCAAATCATATAATATCCAAAATATTGTAATCATTTCTATAAATAATCTAAATCACCATAAATCCGTAATTAAATAATAAATTATTCAAAAATATAATTTATCCTTTATTACTAAAATAAAATCACATAGTATTATGTTTACCTTAATCATATAGGGTTCCAAAAATAGTTAAATTCTTCTAAAATAACATTAATCACTTAATCACCAAATAATTTTATAATCCCATGTTTATTTATTCAATAAAACATTTTTTCCAAAAATGAAAATACAATTTATCAATCATATTTTTTAAATAAAAAATTAATACTAATGAGGGCATCATGTTGGCCTGCGGAAGGTGATTCACCCTAGCTTACCATCAATTGTGGGCTCAAAACTAATGTCCTTGGCATATGCAATGGGTTGTCACCAATCCTACAGGTTTCCATTTTTCTAAACCATTAATAATATAATCCTTATAATATTCAATAAATGTTAGAAACATCAAATAATTTAACATTAATATATTTAACATTAATGTAATTTTTTAGCAACATAGGTAATCTCATACCATTAATTTTAAAACCTAAAAATTAATAATCCATAATTACCTATAAAATAAATGTTACCAAAAATATAATTATTCAATTTAAACATTCACAAGATAATTCCCAAAATAGTTTTTAAATAAATTAAACTTATTATTAACCTTATTTTTATAAACCCTTAAAGGTGTTCATCACTCTTAATATAACCTTTTATTAAAGTATCCTACATTCCAAATTTGTCTATACCCTTCTCTAGTACCAACTGTAAGGACCTGACCTTAAACATTATATGTTCATGTTTTTTGGAACTATAATTATCTTTGTAACGCCCTGACCCTAGTTACCCAGAGTCGGTGCATTATTACATAACATTGGTATGATCACAAGAAAGATCAAATCTCGAAAGACCGATTGGTTTAGTAGCCTTGGAAACACTAGATATATTCATAAGTTTACATTACATCATAAAATGAAAAAACTACCACAACAACATAATGTCTCCATAATCCACACTCATATCCCCACATAACATCCCTACAGGTCATTCATAATTTACTTCTTCACTTCCTGGGAAAAATAAAACATAGAAAAGGGGTGAGCTCAAATGCCCAGTAAGGATAACAATATAGCGGAAACTTTCATAAATAAGAATAAACATTTAAGGTAATGTATAACTAAAACAAAAGCCTTTCAAACATGAACTTTCAACATGGTATGGCATAAATAAAATTAAATAATTCCATTTACTTATTCACATGGATATTCTACTAATCGAATAATCACATTAAAAAATCAATAACCACTTTCATAATGTTGGAATGCATAATGCCAGACTATCATAACCACATAGTCAAGGCCTCGTGCCAAGACTAAAAATAAGATTTTGTCAAGGCCTTATGCCAAGACACTAGTTTGCCTCAAGAGACCTACCGATGCATCGAGGAGCTATAGTGGGCTCCACCCATCACATATTAAGTCCAATGCATTCCCATAAGAAAATGTTTAAACATAACATAAACATTCGTATTAAAACTAGCATAAGAAATATTAATACTTTCACCATAAACCATGAATGGTATAAAAATAGTACATCCACATTCAAACAAATCACAAAACCTTCAATATAATATAGAAGTTTTGTATCATAACAAATCAACTTTAAATAAGGGTAAAATCCATCAAAGGATGTTGACATAGATGAAATCAAAATTCTTTTTAAAGAAATATCTCTTTTTATTTTGAAATTATTTAAGATCCATATAAAATAAAACATTTTCTTTGAAAATATTCTTATAATCTTTTAAGGGAAGCTTTGAAGATTTTATAAAGGCGGAAAATAGCCGCTCCCGCCGTATAAGTTAAAAAAAAACATTCTTACCTTAATTCTGTCGAAAAGGTTAAAAAGGACCTTGTTTTGAAAACGACGGAAAGATTCCACTTATAAAAAGTCAAACAAGGGTATAAATGACTTTAAACCATATTCTTGTAAATAATAAAAATGTGTTGAAATACATTACTAAGAAACATGGATGTGGATGATAAAGAGATGCCAGTAGAGGGGGGAGGGGCACCTTTGGAAAAGCTAGAAATATTAATTTATAATGAATTCATATTCGGTTTCTAATTAATCCAAAGTTGATTATTCAAAGTTTAAGGTGGGTATGGGTCGAAAAAAAACTCAACCAATATAATTTAGACAGGTTTGGGTACTTATATTAACCTTATCATTAAGTATTAACTCTAAGTTAATTAGTTTCACTTTTATAATGTCTTTTTGTATTTTAATATAATATGGTTAATAAACTTACTACATACATCCAAGAGACCCCCAAGTGGTCCATTAATGATGAAACTATCATGATATAAGTCTCTTGGCCGAACCTTAGATTTTTAAGAATTTAATATCAACTAATAATATAATTTTTTTTAAGAACTCTTTTATGTCAATTTTGACAATATTCAATAGCTGATTTTTGTGAAACTCATAACAGATTTATTACTTCGAACAAAGTAAATTAAATCAATCCTAATATATCATATTATCCTATAAAATTAGTTTAATTCATTAAAAGTTTCATATTATATTTATTTGGGTATTTATAATATCAATTATTTTAATTTTTCACTATTATAGTAATTACTGCATCATCATTGTGTCATAAATAAAATAAATTATTTAATGTCTAAAAATTATAAATAGAATATAATTATGTAGGAAATCGTTTTATCTTTCTAATTAATATTTATAATCTAAAATCCAACATATATAACCCTATGTAACGATTGCTTTGCTAAAAGATATATGCTTGTGTCATTTTTGTATTCATTTTAACTTAATTAAAATAAAGTGTCATTATCACTTACAAGTGGATCCATGGGGTCCCGAAATCGACCGAAAGATGTCCATGGTCGACCATGTATCAACCAATAGGGTTAAGACACGTTTTAGGGTAATTTAGTATTATTATAATATTATTTTTTAACCCTTATTTATCGGATTTACCCTTAACCATGGTAAATAAAATATTTACCGCATTAATTATTCAAAATGTCTAAAAATAAAAGTTACCTATTTACACAATTTTAACATCCTGATTCCAAATATGGAATCCATTTTCCTAAATTCAAAACAAGGAATTGGCAGAAATTAATTTAAAATTAATTCCCGCTGTCAAAACAAAAAACGTGTTTTTAAGAGATAATAACTATCAAAAGATTGACACTTGTTTATGTTCGGTTTAATTGTAAAATTATGTCCAATGACCAACATTATATTAAATGGTAAAAATATATTCTAAATATACTTTAAAACTACTAAAATTCATAATTTATCATTATTAATTATTTTGATTAAAAAAGTTGTTTTTAATTAAAATTTAGTAATTTTCACTATTCATCAAAATATGAAAGTTTTCCGAAAAGTACCAAAATTTCACCTTAGGCTAAATTAGATATTCAGAATCCAAAAATTAAGTCCATTTTGAAATATAAAATATATATAATTTTAAAAAGTAGGTATTACTATTTATAACGGCTAGTTTGATTGGTTGTTAGAACTCGGTGTTGCGTACAACACACGTTATCGCATTAATCAAAGAGAAGCGTACCGTAGAAACTTGGGGTGTTACAATCTTTATTAATATTCTATCTATCTTTTCGGTTTATAGTTCTATATAATTTGAATAAACTCTTACTATGTAAACCAAAATACTGTAGCATGATGTATAAACCTAGTATCCATTTTTTCCATTAAAAAAATATAATAAAAAATGGTCTATTTTCATGATAAATCTTCAAGATTATTATATTTAAATCATCCTTGTCTCAAATGATTATTAATCCCTATTAAGAACATTGAAAAAATGTGATATGTGCTCAAAAATCACAATAAGGTACATAATCAGGAAATAAAAACATTAGTCCAGTGAAAAAAAAAAAATCCATACCATAAATTCCTTTATCACATTCGTCTTTGAGATTATTGAATTTAATACTTATATATGAAAACTGTGAAAAAAATATAAAAGAAAACTTTTAAAACAAATAAAAAACATAATTAAAAACATGATCGAAACATAAGGAATCATTGTAGTAACCATCACATCTACTCATAGAATACCTACATGGTTAACTTTTAATGATTTATATAGTGTATTAATCACAAATACTCATGATTAAACATCAAAATTAATCCTGTAATAAAAATTGTCGTATATTCCCATTTTCTTTTAGGATAATCATTGTTGGTTAACTCCGCCTCACTTATGTAAGAACCATACGGTCAACATCTACCATTATTGTACCCAATGCATTGTAGGTTATAATGTATCCAACCATCCATAGATCCAACCATCATTAGTTTTAAATGTAACCAGAAAAAAATATAAAAAATTCCCAAGAACAACATAAAAATCAAAAAACAAGAATGATTTCATCATAAAAATACTCTTAATGGAAAAAACTACTCCATTTAAAAAAAAATATTTTAGAAAAAAAATGAGAACATTAAAAAGAAAAACATTTTCTTTGAAAATTAACATGTAAAAATGTAAATGAATCTTTAAAATATTAAGGTGTCAGGGTAGATGGAAAATATTCTAATTCTATATTAATTAAAAAACAATTCTTCTATATTTTTTTCTAAAAAATAATCAAAGTACCTCATTTTAAAAATGAAAAAAAAAAGATTTCATTAAAATAATTTTTTTATTAAAACATGGGTAAAAATAAATTTAACAAATCATTTAAGAATAATAAAAATATTCTTAAAATATATTTTTTGCAAAAAAAATCATTTCTTTATTGGTGAAAATGAGATCTTTAAGGGAATATTTAAAAAAATATTTTTTAAAATGGAGTTAATTTCAACAAATATGAAACATAATGTATGTTCATTGTTTTCAGGAATAATAAAATATGTTAATTTTATAATTTATTGAGACCATTTTTAATATTTTTAATTCATTTTATATCACTTATTATCATATATTAATCATTTGTGTTTATGTCGGATTTTTTTACCATATTCTGTTCATAAGTCAAGAATGACTTCGGTAAGTTGAATGTAATTAAAGGGGACATAATAAAATCATCTAAATAATAGTATTCATGAAATTATTATTATTATTTTACAAAAATTGTAATTTTAAATCAATCCCTTAAATATGGTTATGGAAAATGTACAACATTTTAATCATGTAGAAGGTATGTCATACATACACATGAGTAATGTTTCCATTTTTCAAATATAATTACAAAAATAGGGTAATTATTATTTTATATTTATATAATAATAATAATAATATCATATATATCATATTAATTTTTCAAATAATCATATAGATGTATCATTCAAATTATGTGGTGATAAAAAACGAATCACACAGCTTTATAGAGGTGGTACTTCACAAGTACACACAAACAAAGTTATCATTTTTATATTCATGAAAATGTTAGAATATAAAAGTTATATTAAATTTTTATGATGATATATATATCATTAATATCAAATATAAACACCAATTTTTTCATTATAACTAGTCTTGTTATATTGGGACAGAAAACAAATTATTTCGGTTCACGATGAGGTAGTCTGTCGTACACATGATCAATGAATTATTTTCCCACTTGATAAAAGTTGATATCGATATTGGTAATTAAACTATAATAATAACATATAAGTATATAAATTAGAAATTATTTAATATTTTATCCTAGTTTTATAAGGACTGAGTGATTTACGTGGATAAATAAAACAGAAATTATCGATTAAAAGAGACTCCTCTTCTTTAGATAATCTCTCTTTCCTAACAGCTTAAGACCACTAAGGTTGATTTTTTTTGAAAACCAGACCTATAAAATAATTTTATGGATTCTATGAAGTAATTATATAATTTAATTGTCAAAATAATTTTTTTAAGTGTGATTAAATGGTAAGACAATGTTCCCTTATAAAAGATAGGGAAGGGTCACTCTTGGAACTTCTCAAAATAATAAATTAAAAAAATTAATTTTTACAACTAAATTCATCTATACTTATTAATTTGAAATATAATATTAATACAGGTCAAAATAAATTCATAAAATAAAAATAATATTAGTTATGAGAATATTTATACCCTTATCTATTGGTTTTAACCCTTATTCAACCCCTTTAACTCTTAACATACCAATGTGGATTTTAACACTTTGGGGGTTAATATAATTACTAAAAAAGGGAAAATGACTACTAAATGGATCATGGGAGATATTTTGTCCTTATAATAATAACTTTTATGAATTTAATATATTTATTAAATTTATATCATTTAATAAAACAATATTTATTATAAAATATAAATAATAGCAATTTATAGTACCATTAATTACATTGACTCTAATTTTAGGAAGATAAATTATATAATTTGAATACAAAAATGTTATATCCCAAACATGTCAAGAAATTATATAATATTATATTTTCACATTAATTATTTGAAAATATATTTATTTTATTATTTTTAATATCATTCATTTTGTTTTCACATTAACTAAAAAATTACTACACTAGAAATGTGCAAGAATTTAGGGAAGTTATTTATTTACTAAAAATTAAAAAAAAATTACCATGGTGAATATAAATATCTAATTTTAAAAAATAATATTTATATAGATAAATATCATCCAGTTAACACTTCATTAAAAATATTACACTTACTAAAAACAACAGTGTGAAATTTTATCTTTTCTTTAAATAAAATACTATAAATGTCACAATCTTATCCATATGGCCCCAAAAGGTCATATATTTGATCCATGTTATGATATGGAAAAATAAACTCACAAAATAATATTAATGTATGTTTTTGGGATATTTAAGGGTTATTCTCATTTGGTTTTTGACCTAACTTACATAATATACCCTTACCGTAGTAAAATAAATTACTAAAGTTAATATTTATATTGACCAAAAATAAATGGTAATTATTTAAAAAAAATTAGACCCACACAATCAAAATATAGAATAAATATTTAAATATTTTAATCATATAATATGAAATGATTAATATAAAATTAAATCATAAAAATGAAATGAAAATTTGTGTTATTTTGAAAAATTCCCTTTTTTAATATAAGACGTTTTTTATATTAACTTTTAATTATAAAATCCATATAAAAACATAATTCGATTATTCTAAATTAAAATTATCGATTAAACATTTTAATATAATACAAAACATGATTTTACAATATACATACTTTTAAATAAAATGAATTTTTCAATAAAAATCAGTGGTTTTCAATATTCATTGAAAAACCATTATTCTCAATTCATTTAAAAATAATAATTTCAAAATAATATTAAAATAATGAATTAAAAAAAGAATTAAAATAAATTTTTTATAACTTCTGAAAATTATAATATTTACTCATATAAAAAGAAAAATTTATTTTTGATAAAAACATATTTTTGAAGAAAAAATGACTTTACTAAAAATCTATTACTTATTTAAATATAATTAATGAATAAATTATAAACGATAGAGATATGTATATATTTCAAATTTTGATTAATACTATTAATTTTATCTGAATTAACATGTATTTTATAACAATCACATTTAAATAATAAGATTTTATTGTACATTTAACCTTAGTATTTGTTATATTTATCCTATCAAATATATTGTTTTATTTTCAAATCATCAGATGTTACTATAATTTTCTGATATACTAGGGCGTAGTTCCTCAATATATTGATTGGTACCCCTTGATGGACTACTGAGTGGTTCCTCAACCTACTTATTGGTATCCCCTGACGAACAGGGGTGCATGTCATCTACCTATTGAGTGGTACCCCCTAATGAATTAGGGTGTGCTCCTATACCTATGGAGTGGTAACCCAATAAAAACTATGGGGTAGTTCCTCTATCTACTAATTAGTATCCCTTAATGATGGACTTGGGAACAGGTACTCTACCTACTGAGTGGTTCCCCCAATGGACCACAGTGCAAGTCCTCTACCTAAATAGTGGTGCCCCTTTGGAAGATTATGGAATGGGTCCTCTATATAACAACGGGTTTCCCCTGATGGACTCGTTATTTTATCATATTTCTACTTATCATTACCCCATTTATGGACTAGATTGATTGTCTAATATCTACCAAGTGTTACCCCCACTGACAAGTTATTTCTCATTTCATCTATCTATTGAGTGATACCCCTTTAATGCACTAGTTTTGGGTCCTCTACATAGAGATTATAACCCACTTGACTACGAATCATAGTGGTGAGGTTTGTTTCCCCCACACAGTTGCTTATTCAGACTGAAACATGAGATATTGTCCAATGATGATGGATCATTGGATCAATTGGAAATCTCATTATTCTTAGCTGGGCTATGGAGATGGATGACCAACTTCTCTCTTGCATAAAATTCATGTTAATATTATATAGGTTTTAATTATGGTTATTGTCATATATACTAATTTAGATACCTTTATTTTGATGATTTCATGACTTTTATAGTGTCTTTTATTACTCACTCTTTGGCTTTGGGGCATCATACTGGGTATATATATATAATCACTCCTTGTTTTTTTCCAACACATATTGTGTATTATGAATATGATGGACAAGTTGGAGGTGATTTTATGTGAGAATAGGGATACTTTTGTGCATTTTAATATATACGATGGTTGGGGACTGAAGATCTTGAGCTAGGATCCCTCATCTTCCTTTCTTTTTCCAATTATTGTCAGCTGAGGAAAAAAATTGTTGTTAGATGTGTATTAATTCCGATTATTTTCCTTATTAATCTATTGAAAACTATTATATTCCATAAATGTTATTAAATAAATGTCCTTTAATCAATAGTTTAAGATAAGTTATCAGTATTCCACTACACTTTTCTATGGATACAGTTTTATGTTTATGTATAGGTACATTACATTTAATATGCCCATTTTAGTGATTACATTAAATGCTTGTCACCATCCATTGGCATGTGGACATGGGATTCAGGTATTTACAGCTCAATATACAACTAGACACATGGGCCTTAGTGGTTTGGGTTGGGAAAAATTTCCTCGAGAATATAGGTGATCCAATATTTTTTATTTATGTAGTTAGTTTTAGATGTCAAAAATTAGGTCACCTCCATCAGCATCAAAGGAATAAATGTAAATTTTATGCTCCAAACACCTGATCTGGGAGTGTGGGTTTGGGGTCATTATAGTTACAATTATATTTTTCAAAAAAATTATATTTGGTTATGATGTGACTATATTTGTACATTTTTTATAAGGACTTTGGTATGAGACTTAACCATGGCACAATTAATGTTGAGGAATCTCAAGAGGATCCTCCTCATTAAAATAGGGACTTGAGAGGTTTTTCCATCATTAATATGGGAGTTCATGAGGTTTAAGCAGCTGGTGGTCCCCACCCCATATCCTATCCTGAGAGTTTAGTTAGTGTGATCCCCACCATCATAAACTCTCATGTATTGTTTAGGTCTACTGGTCCCCACTTCTAATCAACCACATGGAATAAAAATAAAAAACAGTTACACACTTTTATTGTTATTTTATTCTTTCATGAATATTTGAAAATATAACTTCCACCCTCATCCTACTACTATTGAGGAGAAAGTCTCCTTAAGTGAATATCAGTGCTGCAAGATTAACGGTGCCCTCAAATTTCAATTCCGAGCAGTGGTTCAATATTAAAAAAACCTGCTCACACGTTTACTGAACGAACCCGAACAAAAGTTCATAAATTCATTATGGGCACTCCGGGCCTCAGAATCACATGCTGAAAAATTTTACAAACTCATAAAATTTCAATTTATTTTTTTAAAAAATTTACACTGAATTTTCGGATCTTTACATTCTCCCCACCTTAGGGCTTTACTTCCTCGTATGCCATATCTCATCACAAGGTAAACAAGTGGGGGTATTGAGCATCCATCTTAGCCTCCCGTTCTCATGTGCTCTCCTGGAGGATTCCTTGATGTCAGTGAACACAAACTATAAGTATCTACCACCCAAGAAAGACACGCTCCTGTGGATCCTCAATCTCTACTGGAACATCTGTAAAAGTCACCCCATCACCGATGTCCCGCTCACCATTGTCAATGATGTGGGAATGGTCGTGCACGTATCTCCTCACCTGGGATACGTGGAAGATGTTGTGCACCCGGTGCAACTGAGGTGGAAGAGATAAACGGTAAGCCACCTCACCAACTCTACTGAGGACCTGGGAGGGTCCAATGAATCTCGGAGATTACTTGCCGCCTCGACCAAATCTCCACAAACCTCGTCTAGGTCAGACCTGTAGAAAGACATGGTCACCATCCTCTAAGTCAAGAGATCTTTTTATATTTTCGTCATATGACTTAGGTCTGTTTTAAGCTGTCTTCATCTTCTCTTTGATGATATGCACCTTCTCTATGGTAGCCCATACCATTTTGGTTCCCACTAGTGGTGACTCCCCTGGGTTAGTCTAAAACAAAGGTGATCTGCAAGGTCGCCCTTACAATGCCTCAAAAGGTTCCATCCCAATGGTGGAGTGGTAGATTTTATTGTATGAAAACTCCAAAAATGGAATGTGATTCTCCCAGATGTAACTGATGTCAAGTACATAAGAAAGAAACATGATCTCGAGGGTCTGAATGGTCCGCTTAGTCTGACCATCCGTCTGAAGATGGAAGGTGGTGTTCAAACAAATTTGTGTCCCAACATCCTTCTACAAACCATTCCATACCCAGGATGTAAAATGCGCTTTATGATCAGAGAAAAGCTTCACGGTTAATCAAGGTATCCATACAATCTTCTGTACATAGAGGCATCCCAAGATCTCTATTGAACCCTACTCCCTGACCGATAGGAAGTGGGATGACTTGGTGAGTCAGTCGATGACCACCCAAATCGAGTCATGAACCCCGGATATGCGTTGAAGTCCTTTCATGAAGTCCATGGTTATCCTATACCACTTCCACTATGGGACCACCACAGGTTGAACAAAGCCTACTTGTACCTGATGCTCCTCCTTCACTTTCTGACAAGTGAGGCACCAAGAAACAAACTCTACTACTGATTTCATCATTCTCGGCCACCAGTACTGTCGTCAGATATCTTGGTACATATTTTCCACATGGAGATGTACCGCTAATGGGGATGTGTGGAACCCCCTCAACACTTCCTCATAAATTGGAAATTGTACCATGGTACATCTTCTAAAGAGGATGATGTTCTCTCCACCATTATAAAATTTATGAGGTGCCTGTCCTATGGATATCTGAGCACATAATGTCTCATAGTCAGCTCCCCACGCTGCCCCTCCCTGACATAATGAAGTATTGGGGGAGTGACTATAAGAGACTGAAGAAAAACTGTTTAATCTATATCCACAAAGGATATCTACAAAGTAGCTAGCTTCTGTATCGCCTTGCCTAGTAGCTGTATACCAGGAATTCTGTTGACTGCATCTACTACAATGTTCCCCTTCCCAAGAGTATATACTATCCTGAAGTCATATTTTTGGAAATACTCAAGCCAATGTTGTTTTCTTAGGTTTATGTCCTTCTGGGAGAAGATATAACTGATAATATTGTGATTAGAGTACTTGGTAAAACACTCTCCAATCAGATAATGTTGTCACATCTTTGATGTGAATACCACTTCTCCTAACACCAGGTCATGGGTTGCATAGTTCTTCTCATTTTGTCTCAGTTGTCAAGAAACATATGTGATCATTACTTTCTCCTGCATCTGTAAACATCAATGTCTAGTACATTATGTGTCACAATAAACTACGTAACATACACCCTCCTTTGAAAGCCTCAAGATTGGGGCAGTAGTCAGCCTCTACCTCATCTCCCGAAAACGCCACTGATATTTCTCCGACAAAATGAAAGGCTGACCTTTATTATTCAACGATGATAGTGGTTATGTATCTCTGGAGAAGTCTGGAAAAAAACTCTTGTAATATCACACTAAACCAAGAATCTCCATACCTCTGTTACACTCTTGGGTGGATCCCAAGAAAGTACTGCCATAATATTCAATGGATCCACCACAACTACATCCACTGATATGACATGCCATAGAAAGTTAACCTCTTGGATCCAAAACTAGAACTTCTAGAGATTACCATAAAGTTGGTGCTCTCGGAGTGTGTCTTGTACTACCCACATATGATAGGCATGCTCCTCCTTAGTAGCCGAGTAGATAAAAAGTTCATCGATGAAGTCTATTACACAGCGATCAAGGTATGGCTGAAATATCTTGTTCATGTGTCCCATTAACACTTTGGGAGAAATGGTCACATCGAATGGAATAACCAAGAACTTGTCATTGCCATAATGACATCTGAAGGATGTCGTCTACACATCCTTATATCGATCTCTGAGTTGGCCATAGCCTGATTAGAGATCTATCATCAAGAAGCATAGTGCTTCCTTCAGCTGATCAAATAGGTCATCAATCCTCAAGAGTGGGTATTTATTCTTCACAGTCACCTAGTTCATGCGCTGCTAGTCATCAAAAATCATAAGTCTCTCATCCGCCTTCTTGGTGAAAAAATAGTGGTTTCCCAAGGAGAAACACAGGTCCGAATTAACCCTTTCTCCTGTAAGTCCTCTAATTGTACTTGCATATCATAAATCTCTGCGGGGAGCCATTCGATATGCTGGTGTAGATAACGATGTCATCCTGGGGTACAAGTCAATGTAAATTTCCACCTCTCTATGAGGAGGTAGACCTAGAACATCATCTTATAAAACATCTATGTACTGGTCCACCACTACAGGATAGCTCAGACATTCCACATCAACTACTACGATGGTAAGTCTAGCTAACTGATGAGTGATTGGTTGCACTCTCTTCTGGGTATGTCCGTCTTGTGGTGAAAAGGATCCCTTCTCACCGGTGAAGGTAAACCTGGTCCCATCCCTGTGGAAACATATCTCATTGAGCCTAATATAATCTATCTGAGCACGGACTGTAGATAACCGGTCCATAATATGACATCGTAAGGCCTTGACACTGCAACTAAGAGATCCCAACTGAAGCTCTCATCTCCTATAGAATGATCACACTTCCGGAACTAGTGCGTAATAATCCAATCCACTTCTGTAGGAGTGTCTTGGTGTATGGATCGATCCAACCACTCCATCGGAATCTCTGAGCTCTGAACAAGGGCAGTGGCAATAAAAGAATTACTGGAACCTATGTCTATAAGTACTATAGATAAGGTGGAGTAGACACAGATTGAACCTCGTATCTTCTCCAGAGCACAATGATCGTAAGCATCGACTGCCTGGAGCTGAGCTATCCACATGTCCACTAGCTCCCTGCGGTGGGGCTGGTCCTCCTAGTGCTGGTGGTGGTAACTTCTCGAATCGATGCCCACCGCCAGCTGCATGGCCAACTCCTCTACCATGTCCACCTCCTCCCAACAGACCTCCTTAATTGAACCTATGTCTCTATCTGGGTGGTCCTTTGAATATCTAATGATCATCCATATGACAGGATGGACAGTCACGAGCCATGTGACCATGCCTGCTGCATGTGTAACATGGCTAGATCTTAGCAGGACTGGTTCCACCTCGAGTGCCCCAAAACCCCGATCTTGAGTAATGCAGTCGTGTACATGTAGGTTCATTCCTCTTGGTCCTCTTTGACATTTTTTTGTTTCCAACAGAAAAAGACTCCGCTACGTGACGGCTGGTAGTGGATCTCGCTGCTGGTGACTGCTCGGCAAGGAAACTCTCCACCAAGAGGGATCTCTCTAACACCCCCGCCTTTGTTGGGATGTTGAGTGTTATCATCGAAGCCCTAATTTCATGACTAATCCAATGCTCAAAGGATTAGGACTGGAATAAAAGGTCCCGCACCATATTGGTGGACTAGCATGAGAGGTCAGTGAACATCACTAAGTACTGAGCTACAGTCATACTACCCTGCGTCAAATGTAGAAGCGCATGTATGTGCACTGTTCAAAGTATCACTGGGAAAAAATCTTCATGGAACAGGCTCTCGAAGTATTCACATAGAAGTGTCACCTAGTCGTGAACCGGGAGCAACAAGCTCCACCATCATCCTGCTGCTGCCTGTATAATGATGGTGTTAGGGATCACGATGAAATATGCTGGTGTCCCTACCAGTCAAAAGACTCCCACAATAGCCTCATGCCAATCCTCAGCTACATTTGGGCCCATCTATCCTCGGAAACTAGGTGACCTCTAGCACTGGAACACATGAAACGTGCTCAAGCAGCATGCACTCTCTGCTATTAGGGTTTTTGGCATCAGTGTCCCAACGAGTAATGGTATCATTGGTGCCTTTACTAGAAAAGGGCCCTGCACCGAGGCCTTATTGCTCGGTGGGATATCAGTGCATACAACTCTCAGACCCTAGCTAGTTGTTTGTGTGGAGTCATCCTGAAGTGAAATAGGTGAACCACCATTAAAAATATATACCTGGTGAGCTAACTCGTTGGGATAACAAAGAAAGCTCTTGGAAACACACACACAATTAGTGTTTTCATGCACTGAGTGAGAAATCAGAAGTTAGTGTCCTGATGTATGGATACATTGTCCGCTGCACCACAATGGATTCCCTAAAATGATAACCACACTCACTGAAAATAACACTATTGACATTAAAAATAAAGATCATATCACTATGTTCTGTGGTAGGACCGACTCAACGGTGACACAATTTGTAATTACCCATCTCCCAGGGCTCGTGTCGTGACTACCCCTTGCCCGCCTTCTATAGACCAGGAGTTGGCGACTAGCACAGAAAGGAATTTTACATAAAACCGGTAATTCATTGCCTTTATAACCTATAACCTCACGTAAAGAATCACAAATTAAAATACAAAAACAAGAAAACTGTATAAACAAATGAGTGATGAAACTAAAGGGGTCGAAATACAAGCCCAACTGAAAAGGTAAAAGTACAACTAGAATAAAAAAATGAATAATTGGAAAAGATAAATAATTGATCATCCTCTGAGTTTCATACCTAAAGGGTAGGCACAAATCACCTACTCAGAACTCCACATCCCCATGTCTCCTCTTCATTCCAAAATTCTGTACGGTCCACCTTCGGGTACCGTACAGTCCTGGTACTCTCAACCTCAATCATTGTTGTCTATTGTCTGCGTCCAAAACAACATAGTGTGGGCATAGCCTATATAGGGGTGAGTATAACGTTACCCTGTAGGGAAATAGAGACCCTCAATGTCCCACAAATCCACCAAGGATAAACTAGAATGTATGAAATCAACAAAGAACCCTACCTAGGTATATGGACATACATATACCTAAGTTATCAAGTAATCTAAATCAAAAATGATGAAGACACAGATATACTGAATTAGATCACTTCTGGATTTATTCTAGGGGTATTAACAAGTAACATCTACAGTCACATCATCGATCACATTGGCTCCTAGAGATCCCCTCTTCTATCGAGTATAGTGGGCCTACTACGTCACCCATAGGCGTTTCTGACTAATCGTAGACTGTTGAGGTACTCCTCCTATTGATTAGCGTGGGTCTTCCATGTCACACATAGGAACTCCCCACCATGGTTCTGCTACGTAACACAGAGGTGCATACCTTCGTGACTTGCTAAGGTACTCATATTGTCGAGTACCATGGGTCTTCCACATCACTCGAAGTCACATCCCACCATGGCTTGCTGAGGTACTAATCCTTTCGTGTACTGTGGGTCTACAACGTCACACAGAGGTGCTCCCCACCATGGGTCTATAGAGTCACACAGAGCCTCTCACCACTGAGCCTTTCAAGTCACTCTGAGTCAAAAAGGTCACAAGTCATCATGTCTTGGCCAACTACTAGGTTCCTGCACTATGTTCACTTGCCTCCGAGAAGATTCGCTCCATTAGCTCCTACTCAACACACCCAATGCCAGAAATTCCCACAAGGAAGAGTCTCAATATTCTACCACGTCATAGAGGTATCAACGCAATAGATGGCGTGTCAATCAGACGCCCATTCTATGAGTTATTATCCTTTTAATCTCGGGGGCCCGGTTGGATTCGTGCTCGATCCAACCAATCTGTTACCCATCAGAATCCAAAACTCTTGAGGGGATATACTCAAAAGGACCACCTCGCTCCATGATTTCCAACGCCACTAACGGTTCTTCAAATGGATGTTTGATGCTGAATTTATGTCCAAAATAAGTAAATGGTTCATATTGGGCCTAGTTTCGGTCTGACATGGTCGGACTAACACGGCCTAGGCCGACTTGGGACACGCCCAGCTCTTGGTGCGGCCTAGCCCGCTAGGCAGCCCAGCCTGCTGAGTAGTCGAGCAGGCCGCGGGGGCCGTGGGTAATACAGGGCGGCAGAGGGAATGGTTTGGCTCAGCTACCGAGGTTCCATGAGGGTGCGGTAGGTTTGGCCCGGCCTGAGGAAGCTCGGAGAGGCCACAAGGGTTGCGGCCGGGGAGGCTCGGAGGGTCGCGGGCAACGTGTCCGGGGTTGCTCGGAGGGCCGCGGGAGACTCGATCAGGGTGGCTCAAAACGCCGTGGGAGGTGCGGCCAGGGTGGCTCGGCCGACAGCTTGGCGGGATGGCAGTGGTTCGGGGGACGACAGAAGAAGCTCACAGGATGGAAGCGATGGCACGGCGGTCTGCAGCAGCAGCTCGATGGATAGCGGCAACGGCTTGGAAGAAGGCAGTGGTGGATCAAAGGACATCAGTGGTGGTTCATCCTAGATTATGGAACTCGTGGGTGGCGTGGCGGAGCCGCGGGAACAGAGCTGCGGGGTGCAGGGGTCGTGGGGGCCACAGAGCGGCTCGACCATGGTGGTGTAGAGGTTGCGAGGTGGTGGTGGCCGCATGGGCATTGACTTAGCTCTATTACCTTAATCGAGTTCAACACCACAAATAATCATATTATTTGAGGATGGTCACGCCATGTTTTTTCCCATACGCTCCACGTTAGGGTGGTAGCATATGGCACAACAAGAACATGAAGAAGAAAGTCAAGCTTTACAACCTCCTATAATGATTTATTCCCAATCCTATAAAATAAATCAAGGGAAGAACATTGGAAAATTATTCATACACAAATACAGCCCTACCTCGTTCGTTTGATTCATTGAATATTTTTCGCGGGAAGGGAGATGATGGTGTTCGGAAAAAGACGGAATTAGGTGATTTCGGTGTTTCCTCGATCATCGGTTCGTTGATACTGAAAATGTTTTTCCTTAACTAATTTCCTATGGAAGAAGAAGGCGTCAATGTCAGCGTTTTTTATTATCGTTGTTTGTTTGATAGCTTTTCTCCAAGAGCATGCCCCTTTGCCAATCATTTCGCTCAATCCCACCAAAATTAAAAATATCCAACTTAATAATTTATGTTTTCAAATTAAATTATGTGGTCACATTTCTTGTTGGAACAAAATTAATTAGCCTAATTAATGTATGTCTTGGCACAATTAATGTGGAGGAAGCTCAAGATGCTCCACCACCTTAAAGAGGGAATTTAGAGGTTTCTATGTCATTAAGAGGGAAGTTGAAGAGGTTTAAGCCTTAGGTTGTCCCCACCACCATAATCAAGCATGGGAGGATATTCTGGGTGGTCCCCACCACCATATCCTCTAATGGAAGGTTTAGGTCTGGTGGTGCCCACTTCTCAACATCCATATTGAATAAAAATAAAAATAAAAGTTACGTATTTTTTTATTCTTTCACAAATATGTGAAAAGATAACTTCCACCCTCGACCAACTACGGTTGAGGTGAATGTATCCTTAAGAGAATACCAGCGTTGTGAGTTCAACGGTGCTCTCAGATTTCTATTCTGAGCACCGGTTCAAATGTTGGAAATACCCACTCAGACATTTAATAAACATACCGAAACAAAAGTTCTTAAATTCATTCTGGGTACTCTGGACCTTGGAATCACACATCGTAAATTTTAGCAGACTCATAAAATTTCCATTTATTTCGTTTTAAATAATTACACAGAATATCTCTAGTCTTTATATCATCTCTATATTAGATGTTGGGAATTAAGATGTTTTGATAATTAAATTTAGTACTTAATAGAGACTATTTCCTAGTTTCTAGGGAGAAATGGATCTATAATATGATTGGAAAATATCCATTTCATTATCCTTGGAACCCCAATCATAATAATGGAAAAATTAATATATTAAAAATTCATCTCATTTGATAGATCGTTGATAATAGAGATATAATGATTTATTTGGTGTCTATACATAAAAATATATGATAATCATTGAGGAATCCATTAATATATAAAAATAACGAGGTTAATCTCCAATAATAGAGTATTATAACACAGTTAGATTAGATGAAATGGTTGTCAAATTTAACTGAACATTTTCATAAATGAAATATCTATAAATCATTGATTAATTTGTATATATTTTTTCTACCTACTATTGGTAATGATAGTACCCCCTCAATATATTCCATTTAATTTTATATAATAAATTATAATAATATAATATTATATGGTCCTAATATATTTTATGAGTGTCATGATTATATGACTCATTAGATAACATGTAGAAACTTATTATTTGGACTGCACTGCCAAAGTATTTATCATAAAATGTCATACCATCATTGATATACATTTGTGATTATTATTATAAAGAATATTGTTCACCTGCGTTCTGAAATATAAATATTATGGGAACTATCATACCATGATAATTTTCATATATAGTCTTCAAGGATTAGAAAATCATGGGTGGTAGTGTATGTTACTAATAATTTCATTTGTTAAATAATTTTAATGTTTTTTTCTTCTACCCATATAATGAGAAAATATATCAAGCCCATTATTGAATAAGACTGAGTAAATTCAGGGACATTCATAGTTCAGAATCATGTGATGTTCTCCATTACATGGTTTGTCGGACATGCAATGTGTTCAAATTACATATAAATGACATGCCATAAAGGTTATTAAATAAATGTCCTTTAATCAATAGTTTAAGATAAGTTATCATTATTCCTCTACACATTTCTATGGATACAGTTTGATGTTTATGTATAGGTACATTACATTTAATATGCCCATTTTAGTGATTCCATTAAATTCTTGTCGCCATCCATTGGCATGTGGAAATGGGATTTAGGTATTTACAGCTCAATATACAACTAGACACATGGGCCTTAGTGGTTTGGGTTGGGAAAAAATTTCCTCGAGAATATAGGTGATCCAATATTTTTTATTTATGTAGTTAGTTTTGGATGTCAAAAATTAGGTCACCTCCATCAGTATCAAAGGAATAAATGTAAATTTTATGCTCCAAACACCTGATTTGGGAGTGTGGGTTTGGGGTCATTATAGTTACAATTTGATTTTTAAAAAAAATTATATTTGGTTATGATGTGACTATATTTGTACATTTTTTTATAATAACTTTGGTATGAGACTTAACCTTGGCACAATTAATGTGGAGGAATCTCAAGAGGCTCCTCCTCCTTAAAAGAGGGACGTGAGAGGTTTTTCCATCATTAAGATGGGAGTTCATGAGGTTTAAGCAACGGGTGGTCCCCACCCCATATCCTATCCTGAGAGGTTAGTTAGTGTGATCCCCACCATCATAAACTCTCATGTAAGGTTTAGGTCTACTGGTCCCCACTTCTAATCATCCACATGGAATAAAAATAAAAAACAGTTACACACTTTTATTGTTATTTTATTATTTCATGAGTATTTGAAAATATAACTTCCACCCTCATCCTACTGCTATTGAGGTGAAGGTCTCCTTAAGTGAATATCAGTGCTGCAAGATTAACGGTGCCCTCAAATTTCAATTCCAAGCAGTGGTTCAATATTAAAAAAACCTGCTCACACGTTTACTGAACGAACCCGAACAAAAGATCATAAATTCATTATGGGCACTCCGGGCCTCCGAATCAAATACTGAAAAATTATACAAACTCATAAAATTTCAATTTATTTTTTAAAAAACTTTACACTGAATTTTCGGATCTTTACATTCTCCCCACCTTAGGGCTTTACATCTTCGTAAGCCATATCTCATCACAAGGTAAAAAAGTGGGGGTATTGAGCATCCATCTTAGCCTCCCATTCTCATGTGCTCTCCTGGAGGATTCCTTGATGTCAGCGAACACAAAATATAAGTATCTACCATCCATGAAAGACACGCTCCTGTGGATCCTCAATCTCTACTGGAACATCTGTAAAAGTCACCCCATCACCGATGTCCCGCTCACTATTGTCAATGATGTGGGAATGGTCGTGAACATATCTCCTCAGCTGGGATACGTGGAAGATGTTGTGCACCCGGTGCAACTGAGGTGGAAGAGATAAATGGTAAGCCACCTCACCAACTCTACTGAGGACCTGGGAGGGTCCAATGAATCTCGGAGATTACTTGCCGCCTCGACCAAATCTCCACAAACCTCGTCTAGGTCAGACCTGCAGAAAGACATGGTCACCATCCTCTAAGTCAAGAGATCTCCTTATCTTGTCGGCATACGACTTTGGTCTGTTTTAAGCCGTCTTCATCCGCTCTTGGATGATATGCACCTTCTCTATGGTAGCCCATACCATTTTGGTTCCCACTAGTGGTGACTCCCCTAGGTTAGTCTAAAACAAAGGTGATCTGCAAGGTCTCCCTTACAATTCCTCAAAAGGTCCATCCCAATGGTGGAGTGGTAGCTGTTATTGTATGAAAACTCCAACAATGGAATGTGATTCTCCCAGCTGTAACTAAAGTCGAGGAAATAAGAAAGAAACATGATCTCGAGGGTCTGAATGGTCCGCTTAGTCTGACCATCCGTCTGAAGATGGAAGGTGGTGTTCAAAAAGATTTGTGTCCCAACATCCTTCTACAAACCATTCCATACCCAGGATGTAAAATGTGATTTATGATCAGAGAAAAGCTTCACGGTTAATCAAGGTATCCATACAATCTTCTGTACATAGAGGCATCCCAATATCTCTATTGAACCCTACTCCCTGACCGATAGGAAGTGGGATGACTTTGTGAGTCGGTCGATGACCACCCAAATGGAGTCATGAACCCTGGATATGCATTGAAGTCCTGTCATGAAGTCCATGGTTATCCTATACCACTTCCACTATGGGACCACCACAGGTTGAACCAAGCCTTCTGGTACCTGATGCTCCACCTTCACTTTCTGACAAGTGAGGCACCAAGAAACAAACTCTACTACTGATTTCATCATTCTTGGCCACCAGTACTGTCGTTGGATATCCTGGTACATATTTTCCACATGGATATGTACCTCTAATGGGGATGTGTGGAACCCCCTCAACACTTCCTCATAAATTGGAAATTATACCATGGTACATCTTCTGAAGAGGATGATGTTCTCTCCACCATTAGAATATTTATGAGGTGCCTGTCCTATGGATATCTGAGCACATCATGACTCACAGTCAGCTCCCCACGCTGCCCCTCCCTGACATAATGAATTATTGGGGGAGTGACTATAAGAGAATGAAGAAAAACTATTTAATCTATATCCACAAAGGATATCTGCAAAGTAGTTAGTTTCTGTATCGCCTTGCCTAGTAGCTGTATACCAGACGTTCTGTTGACTGCATCTACTACAATGTTCCCCTTCCCATGAGTATATACTATCATGAAGACCTAGTTTTGGAGGAACTCAAGCCAGTGTTGTTTTCTTAGGTTTATTTCCTTCTGGGAGAAGATATAACTGATAATCTTGTGATTAGAGTACTTGGTAAAACACTCTCCAATCAGATAATGATGTCACATCTTCAATGCGAATACCACTTCTCCTAACACCAGGTCATGGGTTGCATAGTTCTTCTCATTTTGTCTCAGTTGTCAAGAAACATATGCGATAATTACTTTCTCCTGCATCAATACACATCAATGTCTAGTACATAATGTGTCGCAATAATCTACGTAACATACACCCTCATTTGAAAGCCTCAAGATTGGGGCATTAGTCAGCCTCTACCTCAGCTCCTAAAAACGCCACTGATATTTCTCCGACCAAATGAAAGGTTGACCCGTATTTTTCAACGATGATAGTGGTTCGGTATCTCTGGAGAAGTCTGGAAAAAAACACTTGTAATATCACACTGAACCAAGAATCTCCATACCTCTGTTACACTCTTGGGTGGCTCACAAGAAAGTACTGCCATAATATTCAATGGATCCACCACAACTACATCCACTGATATGACATGCCATAGAAAGTTAACCTCTTCGATCCAAAACTATAACTTCTAGAGATTACCATAAAGCTGGTGCTCTCGGAGTGTGTCTAGTACTACCCACATATGATAGGCATGCTCCTCCTTAGTAGCCGAGTAGATCAAAAGGTCATCGATGAAGTCTATTACACAGCGATCAAGGTATGGCCGAAATATCTTGTTCATGTGTCCCATTAACACTTCAGGAGCAATGGTCACACCGAATGGCATAACCAAGAACTTTTCATGGCCATAATGACATCTGAAGGATGTCGTCTACACAACCTCATATCGATCTCTGAGTTGGCCATAGCCTGATTAGAGGTCTATCTTCAAGAAGCACAGTGCTTCCTTCAGCTGATCAAATAGGTCATCAATCCTCATGAGTGGGTATTTATTCTTCACAGTCACCTAGTTCATGCGTTGCTAGTCATCAAAAATCATAAGTCTCCCATCCGCCTACTTGGTGAAAAAATAGTGGTTGCCCAAGGAGAAACACTGGTCCGAATTAACCCTTTCTTTTGTAAGTCCTCTAATTGTACTTGCATATCAGAAAGCTCCGCAGGGAGCCATCTGATATGCTGGTGTAGATATCGATTTCATCCTGGGGTACAAGTCAATGTAAATTTCCACCTCTCTATGAGGAGGTAGACCTAGAACATCATCTTATAAAACATCTATGTACTGGTCCACCACTACAGGATAGCTTAGACATTCCACATCAACTGCTACGATGGTATGTCTAGCTAACTGATGAGTGATTGGTTGCACTCTCCTCTGAGTATGTCCATCTTGCGGTGAAAAGGATCCCTTCTCACCGGTGAAGGTAAACCTGGTCCCATCCCTATGGAAACACCGCTCATTGAGCCTAATATAGTCTATCTGAGCATGGACTGTAGATAACCGGTCCATAATATGACATCGTATGGCCTTGACACTGCAACTAGGAGATCCCAACTGAAGCTCTCATCTCCTATAGAATGATCACACTTCCGGAACTAGTGCGTAATAATCCAATCCACTTCTGTAGGAGTGTCTAGGTGTATGGATCGATCCAACCACTCCATCGAAATCTCTGAGCTCTGAACAAGGGCAGTGGAAATAAAAGAATGACTGGAACCTATGTCTATAAGTACTATAGATAAGGTGGAGTAGACATAGATTGAACCTCGTATCTTCTCCAGAGAACAACGATCGTAAGCCTCGACTGCCTGGAGCTGAGCTGTCCCCATGTCCACCAACTCCCTGCGGTGGGGCTGGTCCTCCTAGTGCTGGTGGTGGTAACTTCTCGAATCGATGCCCACCACCAGCTGCATGGCCAACTCCTCTACCACGTCCACCACCTCCCAACAGACCTCCTTAATTGAAGCTATGTCTCTATCTGGGTGGTCCTTTGACTATCTAATGATCATCCGTATGACAGGATGGACAGTCACTAGCCATGTGACCATGCCTGCTGCATGTGTAACATGGCTAGATCCTAGCAGGACTGGTTCCACCTCGAGTGCCCCATAACCCCGATCTTGAGAAATGCAGTCGTGTACATGTAAGTTCATTACTCTTGGTCCTCTTTGACATTTGTTTGTTTCCCACAGCAAAAGACTCCGCTATGTGACGGCTGGTAGTGGATCTCGCTGCTGGTGACTGCTCGGCAAGGAAACTCTCCACCAAGAGGGATCTCTCTAACACCCCCGCCTTTGTTGGTATGTTGAGTGATATCATCGAAGCCCTAATTTCCTGACTAATCCAATTCTCAAAGGATTTAGACTGGAATAAAAGGTCCCACACCATATTGGTGGAGTAGCATGAGAGGTCAGTGAACATCACTAAGTACTGAGCTACAGTCATACTACCCTGCGTCAAATGTAGAAGCGCATGTATGTGCACTGTGCAATGTATCACTGGGAAAAAATATGCATGGAACATGCTCTCGAAGTCTTCCCAGAGAAGTATCACCTAGTCGTGAACCGGGAGCATCAAGCTCTACCATCATCCTGCTGCTGCCTGTATAATGATGGCGTTAGGGATCACGATGAAATCTGCTGGTGTCCCTACCAGTCAAAAGACTCCCACAATAGCCTCATGCCAATCCTCAGCTACATTTGGGCACATCTATCCTCGGAACCTAGGTGACCACTAGCACTAGAACACATTAAACGTGCTCAAGTAGCATGCACTCTCTGCTGTTAGGGTTGCTGGCATCGGTGGCCCAACGGGTAATGGTAACATTGGTGCCTTTACTAGAAAAGGGCCCTGCACCGAGGCCTTGTTGCTCGGTGGGATATCAGTGCATACAACTCTCAGACCTTAGCTAGTTGTCTGTGTGGAGTCATCCTGAAGAGAAATAGGTGAACCACTATTAAAAATATATACCTGGTGAGCTAACTCATTGGGATAACAAATAAAGCTCTTGGAAACACACACACAATTAGTGTTTTCATGCACTGAGTCAGAAATCAGAAGTTAGTGTCCTGATGTATGGATACATTGTCCGCTGCACCCACACTGGATTCCCTAAACTGATAACCACACTCACCGAAAATAACACTATTTCCATTAAAAATAAAGATCAGAGCACTATGTTCTGTGGTAGGACCGACTCAACGGTGACCCAATTTGTAATTACCCATCTCCCAGGGCTCGTGTCGTGACTACCCCTTGCCCACCTTCTATAGGCCAGGAGTTTGCGACTAGCACAGAAAGGAATTTTACATAAAACCGGTAAGTCATTTCCTTTATAACCTATAACCTCACGTAAAGAATCACACATTAAAATACAAAAACAAGAAAACTGTATAAACAAATGAGTGATGAAACTAAAGGGGTCGAAATACAAGCCCAACCGAAAAGGTACAAGTACAACTAGAATAAAAAAATGAGTAAAGGGAAAAGATAAATAATTAATCATCCTCTGAGTTTCATACCTAAAGGGTAGGTACAAATCACCTCCTCAGAACTCCACATCCCCATGTCAGCTCTTCATTCCAAAATTCTGTACGGTCCACCTTCGGGTACCGTACAGTCCTGGTACTCTCAACCACAATCAGTGTTGTCTATTGTCTCTTTCCAAAACAACATAGTGTGGGCATAGCCTATATAGGGTTAAGTATAACGTTACCCTGTAGGGAACTCGAGACCCTCAATGTCTCACAAATCCACCAAGGATAAACTAGAATGTCTGAAATCAACAGAGAACCCTACCTAGGTATATGGACATACATATACCTATGTTATCAAGTAATCTTAATCAAACATGATGAAGACACAGATATACTGAATTAGATCACACCTGGATTTATTCTAGGGGTATTAACAAGTAACATCTACAGTCACATCATCGATCACCTTGGCTCCTAGAGATCCCCTCTTCTATCGAGTATAGTGGGCCTACTGTGTCACCCATAGGCGCTTCTGACTAATCTTAGACTGTTGAGGTACTCCTCCTATTGATTAGCGTGGGTCTTCCATGTCACACATAGGAACTCCTCACCATGGTTCTGCTACGTAACACAGAGGCGCATCCCTTCGTGACTTGCTAAGGTACTCATCTTGTCGAGTACCATGGGTCTTCCACATCACTCGAAGGCACATCCCACCATGGCTTGCTGAGGTACTAATCCTTTCGTGTACCGTGGGTCTACAACGTCACACAGAGGTGCTCCCCACCATGGGTCTATAGCATCACACAGAGCCTCTCCCCACTGAGCCTGTCAAGTCACTCTGAGTCAAAAAGGTCACAAGTCATCAAGTCTTGGCCAGCTACTAGGTTCCTGCACTATGCTCACTTGCCTCCGAGAAGATTCGCTCTATTATCTCCTAGTCAACACACCCAATGCCATAAATTCCCACAAGGAAGAGTCTCAATATTCTACCATGTCATAGAGGTATCAACGCAATAGATTGAGTGTCAATCAGATGCCCAGTCTGTGAGTTATTATCCTTTTAATCTCGGGGGCCCGATTGGATTCGTGCTCGATCCAACCAATCTGTTACCCATCAGAATCCAAAACTCTTGAGGGGATATACTCAAAAGGACCACCTCGCTCCATGATTTCCAACTCCACTAATAGTTCTTAAAATGGATGTTTGATGCTTAATTTATGTCCAAAATAAGTAAATGGGTCATATTGGGCCTAGTTTCGGTCTGACATGTCGGACTAACACGACCTAGGCCGACTTGGGACACGCCCGGCTCTTGGTGCGGCCTAGCCCGCTAGGCGGCCCAGCCTGCTGAGCAGGCGAGTAGGCCGCGAGGGCCGTGGGTACTACAGGGAGGTAGAGGGCATGGTTTGGCTCAGTTGCCGAGGTTCCACGAGGGTGCGGTCGGTTTGGCCCGGCCCGAGGCAGCTCGGAGAGGCCACAGGTGTTGCGGCCGGGGAGGCTCAGAGGGTCGCGAGCAACGTGTCCAGGGTGGCTCGGAGGGCCGCATGCGACTCGATCAGGGTGGCTCAAAAGGGCGTGGGCGGTGCGGCCAGGGTGGCTCGGCCGACATCTTGGCGGGATGTCAGCGGCTCGGGGGACGACAGAAGAAGCTAACAGGACGGAAGCGGTGGCACGGAGGTCTGCGGCAGCAGCTCGATGGATAGCGGCAGCGGCTTGGAAGAAGGCTGTGGTGGCTCAATGGACATCAGTGGTGGCTCATCCTAGATTATGGCACTTGTGGGTGGCGTGGCGGAGCCGCGAGAACAGAGATGCGGGGCGCATGGGTCGTGGGTGCCACATAGCGGCTCGACCATGGTGGTGTGGAGGTTGCGAGGTGGTGGTGTCCGCATGGGCATTGACTTAGCGCTATTACCTTCGTCGAGTTCAACACCACAAATAATCATATGATTTGAGGATGGTCACGCCATGTTTTTTTCCCGTACGCTCCACGTTAGGGTGGTAGCATATGGCACAACAAGAACATGATGAAGAACGTCAAGCTTTACAACCTCCTATAATGATTTATTCCCAATCTTATAAAATAAATCAAGGGAAGAACATTGGAAAATTATTCATACACAAATACAGCCCTACATCATTCGTTTGATTCATTGATTAGTTTTCGCGGGAAGGGAGACGATGTTGTTCGGAAAAAGATGAAATTAGGTTATGTCAGTGTTTCCTCGATCATCGGTTCGTTGATACTGAAAATGTTCTTCCTCAACGAATTTCCTATGGTATAAGAAGGCGTCAATGTCAGCGTTTTTTATTATCGTTGTTTGTTTGATAGCTTTTCTCCAAGAGCATGCCCCTTTGCCAATCATTTCGCTCAATCCCACCAAAATTAAAAATAGCCAACTTAATAATTTATGTTTTCAAATTAAATTATGTGGGCACATTTCTTGTTGGAATAAAATTAATTAGCGTAATTAATGTATGGCTTGGCACAATTAATGTGGAGGAAGCTCAAGATGCTCCACCACCTTAAAGAGGGAATTTAGAGGTTTCTACGTCATTAAGAGGGAAGTTGAATAGGTTTAAGCCTTAGGTTGTCCCCACCACCATAACCTAGCATGGGAGGTTAGTCTGGGTGGTCCCCACAACCATATCCTCTAATAGGAGGTTTAGGTCTTGTGGTCCCCACTTCTCAACATCCACATTGAATAAAAATAAAAATAAAAGTTATGTATTTTTTTTATTCTTTCAAAAATATGTGAAAAGATAACTTCCACCCTCGACCAACTACGGTTGAGGTGAATGTATCCTTAAGAGAATACCAGTGTTGTGAGTTCAACGGTGCTCTCAGATTTCAATTCTGAGCACCGGTTCAAATGTTGGAAATACCCACTCAGACATTTACTGAACATACCGAAACAAAAGTTCTTAAATTCATTCTGGTTACTCTGGACCTTGGAATCACACATAGTAAATTTTAGCGGACTCATAAAATTTCCATTTATTTTGTATTAAATAATTACACAGAATATCTCTAGTCTGTATATCATCGCTATATTAGATGTTGGGAATTAAGATGTTTGGATAATTAAATTTAGTACTAAATAGAGACTATTTCCTAGTTTCTAGGGAGAAATGGATCTATAATATGATTGGAAAATATCCATTTCATTATCCTTGGAACCCCAATCATAATAATGGAAAAATTAATATATTAAAAATTCATCTCATTTGATAGATCGTTGATAATAGAGATA
The DNA here is from genome assembly GCA_963277665.1 of Viscum album. Classification (NCBI taxonomy): domain Eukaryota; kingdom Viridiplantae; phylum Streptophyta; class Magnoliopsida; order Santalales; family Viscaceae; genus Viscum; species Viscum album. The sequence goes on from OY728132.1 coordinate 416,297,608, forward strand.
TAATGATTTATTTGGTGTCTATACATTAAAATCTATGATAATCATTGAGTAATCCATTAATATATAAAAATAACGAGGTTAATGTCCAATCATAGAGTATTATAACACATTTAGATTAGATGAAATGGTTGTCAAATTTAACTGAACATTTTCATAAATGAAATATCTATAAATCATTGATTAATTTGTATATATTTTTTCAACCTACTATTGGTAATGATAGTACCCCCTCAATATATTCCATTTAATTTTATATAATTAGTTATAATAAAATAATATTATATGGTCCTAATATATTTTATGAGTGTCATGATTATATGACTCATTAGATAACATGTAGAAACTTATTATTTGGACTTCACTGCCAAAGTATTTATCATAAAATGTCATACCATCATTGATATACATTTGTGATTATTATTATAAAGAATATTATTCACCTGAGTTCTGAAATATAAATATTATGAGAACTATCATACCATGATTATTTTCTTATATAGTCTTCAAGAATTAGAAAATCATGGGTGGTAGTGTATGTTACTAATAATTTCATTTGTTAAATAATTTTAATGTTTTTTTCTTCTACCCATATAATGAGAAAAAATATCAAGCCCATTATTGAATAAGACTGAGTAAATTCAGGGACATTCATAGTTCAGAATCATGTTATGTTCTCCATTACATGGTTTGTCGGACATGCAATGTGATCAAATTACAGATAAATAACATGCCATGTATTCATCTACCTTGTAAGTCTCTTTAAAATAATCAGGTATTTCAGAATCATGTGATGTTCTCCATATAATGGGGTTTCTATCATTGAATAAAACATTTTCTAACCCTTTAAAACAAATCATTATAAAAAATTAGACTTTTTATGATACTAGTCTAATATGTTTTTGGATTATATTAAATGGAATTAATGGGAGTGGTATTGTAATATTTTTTGTAATATATTTAAGTTTTAATGCTTATTATAAATTTGTGATGACAAAAAATAGTCCTCTATTTAAGGAATATCTATTTAATGTGTTTCAAACTAATAAATTATGATTAAGTAATTTTGACAGGGGATCAAACATAATTTATGTATAATTTAATAAATGATTCAACTTAAATTAAAATAATGATATATTATGATCAAAAGGAGGAAAAAGTTGAAAAGAAATTATTCACCACCTCAAAAAATGATTTATATTATCTTAAAAAAATTATGTAGTGGAAAAAATAACTCATCAATGATAAAAATATTTATCGTGAACAAATTGATTCATTAAAAATAATATATATCAAGTCTCTAGAAGTGATAGAAAAAAATTATTTTAAGTTTCATTCATTTTACATTTTTATACTATCGTTATGAATATATTATATTTTTTACAATTGTTTTTATATTTTATACTTTTTATCTATATACATTATATTTTTTAATTTTCATGATAGTAGAGATATTGAAACATAATAATATAATAACCAGAATGTAAGTAATAATAAATAATGGGAAAGATTAGATTCATTCTAATCTACATTTTAATTGGATATATATGAAATTTGATGTATAATATGGTTTATTGTTCAACATATCAAATCCTTTAATTATAAATATACAAAATATTTTTAAGAAATATGTAGACTTATGGTCTCTAGATATTATATTAAAATATTAATGATTATAAATAGATGAGATCCTAATAAAACCATAAAATTAGAAATTATATTGAATACAACATATATAATGTAAATAATTAAACCTAAACAATTTATTAAAAATTAACAATAAAGAAGAAAATAGATTAACAGGTCCACTTTATCAGCATTTCTATATTTTTTTCAAATCATTATTATCTTTTAATTATTTTACTCAAAAAATAAAAACTTCTATTCGGATGGAATTATTTTTAAAAAACAAATTTTTTTGAAGATTCAATATCTATATTTTGAATAATGGTAACTTTATTTATAAATAAGTTAAATTTTTTATTTAATCCTTTTAGATGTTTTCTATGTTATAAATATTTTGATATTCTAATGCAAATTTCCTTATAAATTTGTGTGTGAGTGTCTGTTGATTTTTATTAAGTGGTTTTACATATTAACTTTTTTATCTTTTATTAAAACTAATTATTTATTTTCCATATAAGTATAAAACCCTTATTGTATATGGGCTTCAGAATAAGACAATATTCTATTCAATTCATTAATAAAACTTCACATAATGATATTCCTATAATATATCCCCAAATTCTGAAAATTTTCCAATGATAATCACATCTTTTGAAGATAAAAATATTCATAAATATTTAACAAAATATTTATCTATCAAAAGTTTCATAATATTATATTTTTTAACAAATATAAATAAAATAAAATCCTCAAAATACATTTACAAAAATCTAAGGTTTCCATTATAAAATATATATTCTCCCTACAGTATCTTTCAATATCTTATCAACTCTCTTCAACTAAAAATAATTTTAACATACCCCACACCATAAATTTTTTTTCTAAACATAATTTTAAGTTGAAACTATTGTACAAATTCAATATACTATTTCCCAAAATAAAAAGGTTTCTATCTATATAGAAAAAAATATGTATGCTTCATTGTTAATTTTTACTGTCCCCTAACATTTATAAAATAATAATATAAGTATATTAATAATATTATATTAAAATAATAAAATAGGGAAATGTTTTTAGTTATTTAGTTTAAATATTATAATAATCCTACAATGAACCCTATAAATTCCCATTTATCATAATATATTAATAAAAACTTTTGGATCGTCATGTGGATCAAGAATTAAAAAATATATTCTATCACTTAAGATGAATATTAAAAACAATAGACAATAATACAGACCTTAAAACGATAAATTTTTTCATTCCTTGAGAATAGATAAATAATTATATTATTAGATAAAATATTTTCAATTTATTCAACAAATTTCTTATAATGTAGATCCATCAGTAGGTATACCCTACATAAACCCTTTCTTTATAGTATGGGGATTACAATCATAATAAAGGCTGATCTAAAATTCTATTAATGGGTTAACATATATGATATATGTCAATGATCATATTTCCATATAAAATAAGTATAATGGTTTGATAACATGATCCTAAGTTATGAATTTGATTTCCAGTCAGTCAAAGATCACTAACCATGATTCATGGAATGTGTAATTGTTTTATCAAAATAAATAGGTCATAAGAGTGAGAAACCATCGATAATCAATCATCATCCATGATAACATATCATAAACAAATGACATAAGTTTTTAAAATACACATATGTCTACAAAATAATTCCCTTATTCAAGCCTTCTTAAAAACTATCATATTATACATAGTGTTATAGTGGATTTGGTTCATGCACCTTTAAAACATTTCTGTAGTTAATGATCACTCCCAAGACTATAATTGAGTAAAAATTACCTTTCTAAACTATGTTAAATCCCCATTTTATTCCATTTTATCACATGAGATATGGTTATTTACCCAATGCATTTGAGGGTCATATAATTCATGGCCTACACATCACATAATGAGAACTATAAAAATGCGTGTCAAAGGATAATGAAAAAATTAATCATTTCATTATAGAATAACTCATTAAAATTAAATGGGATTCCTAAACATTTCACAATCACATAATCAAGTCTATTAAACGAAAGGAATTGGATGGTTTGATAAACAAATTCCTTATTTCATAATAGCCTAATCAACTCAATGAAAAGTAACATTTTTCATTGACTTATCTTTAAAACATAATTATCAAAAACCATATCAAGAAGTATATTTGGTGGTATCATAAAATAATATTCCTAGTGAAGAAAAAAATCCTTAAAAAATGATGGCCTTGTTTAAAACAATGTTTAATAGATAATTTGAACATTTCTATAAAAAGAGGGAAAATACAAATTTAATTATATATCCTCAAAAAACTAAAAAAAATACCTAATTGTTGTGAAAAATATTTTCATTTAAAATAACCACAAAAACTTGTAATGTATTCTTCATAGAAATTAACTTTATTTATGGTGGGAAAATTAATTAATTATGTATGCATTTAAAAATAACATTCATTCCACACATTTATAAATATTTTGAATTTATTCATACATAAAATTATTGAAAAGATTATATTTAAAACTTTTTAAAAATGTAAAAGTAGTAAAAAATTATTTTTAACCAATTTTCAATAGAAAAAATCTATTTAAAATATTTTTTTATAAACCTCAACATAGAAGGAAAAGTTTATCGACCGAAGAGGATATAAGGTTGTTTTCTCTAAAAAATCATTTCTAAGAAATTTTTACTACTAGAGAGAGAAAAATGATTCTAATAATTGATAATTAAAATTATAATCACAGTAAAAAAAATATATGGGGTTTAATGAATAAGAATCATATAATATCCATCCATGTGAATTTAATATAAAAAATCCATAAGGGTAATGTGATTATGATACAAACCCTTACATTAGGTACCATTTTTCTTTATATTAATTCACAAAAACTTTCTGATAAATATATATTTATTATTCAATTATTATAGAACCATATTTACATAATTGTTACTATATATAATTACTTATAATTTCTATTTACCATTTTATTAATAAGAATTATTGAAATCATTGTTCGAGTGAAAACATGTTGGCTTTCTACATACGATATGGTTTGATAGTTACTGTCCTTTCACCTTGGTAATGTTTTATTCATGATCAGAATCTAAATCATTTTGTAATTATCATATTTATTCATTACAAACACATATATTACAATACTTATTAAATGGGGAGGAAAAGTGAATTACATTACTTCCGGGAGATGGAAGTATGTAAATACCCCCACGTGATGTTATCACTTTCTGATGGATGTAAAGAAAGAATGGTACGTAATAATTTGTGTTCATAGATTCATAAATATATCATATATATTCATTAAATGTATCCTTATTACTATCCATGATAAGAGAAAATGACCAACGAATCACATTGCCTCGTAGAGGTGGTAGTCTACACTTACGTAGGAGAGACATTATCATTTTCCCATGGTTCAGAGGAAGATAGAGAATAAATATATCATTACATAAAAACTTTTATTATAGCATATATACTTATTAAAATATGTAAAGTAGTTCATATAATATGTTTATGTGTTTTCAGAAGAAGGAAACATAAACGAAACCGGTAGGAATATATACATCTTCTTTAGGTATCCTCCATTGAAAAACTCCTTAAGTCATTATGGATGTGTCTATTAGGAATAAAAAAACCCAAGGTGATATATGTTGATTTTTTAGAGAATTTGGGTTAATATCCGTCATGATAAATTTCTCCGGTGGTGTGGAGAATGAATATGAGGATGTGCCTTTATATAAGTGAGGGGAATAGAACTCTTGCAAATACTAAAAACGTTACAATATAGTGAAGTCATATTCAGGTGAAAGTTTTACCATGAAAATCAAAAATTAAATATATGATAAATTTTTTTCTATTTACTCTTATCCAATATCATTTAGACATGGTTTTAAGTCATTTTAACCCTTAACTATTTACTTCAACCCCACATTTACCCTTTTATCCGCTACTATTGTAACATGATTTCTTCCATGGTTTCAATCCATTATGGAAAAAATAAGTTAAAAATATAAAATAATATCAATTATTAAGATTATATATACATAATTCATATTAAACTGATAAATTACTATTTTTTCATAAATTAATTCAAATATCGATACAAAAAATGCATAAAATTATTTTTATATCAATGCATTTTTAAGCATAAAACATAATTCGATCCACTTCATTACCTAGTAAAAACTATTAGATGAACATTAAAATATATTATGGAATATAATATCAAAAATAATTAATTGAATACATTTATTAATTTAATTTATAAATATAAAAACACATTTTAAACATAAATCCTTTTTGAGGAAAATATATTTTTTCTACTTTTAGAATAATTTATTTTCATTTTAACCAAATGATAATAAATGAATTAAATTTCTACATGTGTAAAAAAAATTATAATTTTTTTAGTCCTATTAAAACTTCAAAATCCAATATCTTGGAAATCAAAACCACGGTTAATAATAATATTTTAATATTATATTGTAGTTCACTTCATCTTACTATTCTACGTAAAGAATGATATCAAACACTTGGAATTTATATTACTAAGAAATATATCAAAAAATATCATATTATTACATTCTACAACCATTATATAAACTCCTCCATTAATATTACATCTCTTTGATATATAAAATTAAGGATATATTATCACATCCTTCGATTCATAAGTAGCTTTCCAAAATTTATTTTTTTCTTGCAAACTTATATTTTAAAAGTAGTCTTGTTTTGCAACACATTAAAAATTTAATCGAAAATTACCACCATTTATTCTTTATAATAGATATAATTCTATAATTGGATGACCTTGGGGTTCAATATATGTGATGGTTTATGTGTTTACTTCCTCAAGAGATATATAAGGAACACATCATGAAATTATGGGAGGTTCATTGGGAGAACCAAGACAAAATATACCATTCCAATATGATCAATACTCTCAAAGGGTCTAATATATATAGAGATAAACTAATACTTCATTCAAAATATAACATCTATATTATATAAATATATTTTAATGTACACATTATGAGTATATTATAACTCTATATCTATCCAAAAATTATCTTTACAACTTTCTTATTGACTCTAATCTGGTCATATATACTATTGAATAGATAAAAACATCTATTGAATTTACATAGATATTACACATCCCAATATCATTCCTTCTCCAAATTCATCCAAACATAATATAGTTATTCACTTTATACCATAGAGTACTTCATAAAGATCCAATTAAATGATCCAGTGAAAGATATTGTTTTAAGAAAACATTACCACATTATAGTTTTGATCCCAATCAACATTAAAACTGATTGAACAATATATAAAAATATTGTTTAGTGTTTGAATGGTCAAATCAGAATGACCATCAATTTGAGGATAATTTCCAATGATTAAGTCTAGCTTTGTATTCAAATACTGTTGAACTCTTATGAGGATCCGTGAGGTAAATCTCAGATCCCGGTCAGATATAACATAATTTGGTAACCAATGAAAATTTAACAATTCATTTTTTATATCCTAGAGATCTGATTGATATATAAATATTTTCATTATGAAATAAAATTTTGTGACATATAAGGGTAATCAAGAATAACCAAAATAGTATTATGTCCATTAGATGTTTTGGGGAGTCCCCCAATGAAACTCAGGGACATACTATCCCATTTTTATTCAAATATTTTTAGTGGTTATAACATCATGTTATACATATATTAATCATCCTATACATTTTGAAAAACTATGAAATTAGATTCGTACTCTATAATATCCTTATACATGTTTTCCCACTTGTAATATAATTTCATATCTATATACCTATTAATAATCCATTGATTAATAGAGAATTATTTTCTATATGCCTTATAAAATAACACACTCATCATGTTTGGTATTGACAAGACACATACATAGTTCCTAAAACGTATCATTTCTTTATAATTGTGGATGAACTATGAAACATTTCCCACCTTATCTGTAGTTATACATCCTCCTTATGAACTGAATTAATCCTCACGTAGATGGATTGTTGAAAAATCATATGTGAAAGATATGATATTCCCACATTCCATTTGATTTCAAGATCTGTATTCTTAAAATCCTTATGTATTAGATCTCATTCAATCCTCATTAGGGAAAAACTAGAATGCTACTTCTAACTCAAAGAATCTATCACTTTATTCTCCTTCCAAGGGTGGTAATATTTAGTAGTCCTTGTCTTTAATCTTATATAACAACATCTTCAGTTCCAATTTAACTCTTTTTAGGTGAATATATAATATGATATTTTATGATTAGTATATATATCACATCTTTCTCCAAAACAATATTACATTTATATTTTCATTGAAAAAAATACTATTGTCAATTCCAATTTATGAGTATGGTAATATTGCTCAAGAATTTTCAATTCTAGATAGAGTATTATATCACCAAATTATAAATTGTATCCATTCCAAGTCAACATAGTTATTGGGATAGAAAACCATGATAAATATTTAAAAAATCAAAAATTGTTTTTAGATAACTAAAGAAAAGTATAGATCTCGATCATTATGGATAGTTATGGAAATTTATTTTTAACTTCAATCTTTGAAGGATACATTGATATGCTGTCTTTTGAGATTATATGACCCGTGAATAAAAGAATCTGTATACATAATTCCCACATGGTGAATTTCACATACAACTTTTCATTCTACATGATCTTCAATAATATCATCAAATAATATCCATGATCTTAATTTCACTTTGAGTATAAAAAAATATCATCTATAAAGGAAAAATATTTTGATTAAAGAAATATCTAAATGCTATATCCATTAGTTACATATATAAAGTTAAGGAATTGGTATGTCTAAATGGAATAATATTAAATTAAAAATTGATATACCGAATATTGGAGTGCTTATTGGTTTTATCCTCTATATTGACAACAAATTTATGATATCTAGAATGATGATAAATTGTGGAAATATATTGGTCCCCAATTAGTTGATAAAATGTGTTTCAAAATAGGGTTTGATGATAATTTTTCTTAATAGATATATTTTTATGTTTTAAAACAATAATGAAAAAAAGAAAAGAACCACAAATATTCCTAATAAATTGATCAATTGAACCCCATAGTTACACATTAATCCATATATATCCCTTTTATAGAATCTATTTGATTTTATTCTATAATTTCTTCAGCAAAATAAAATCAATTCTACATAGAACCTTTGAAAAATGTGTATCACCTCATATTATTTATATTGAAAACTCAAATTAATTATTTTGGGGAATATGGGCATGTCTTTAGGAATTACATTTTCATATTAAAAAATAATAGGAATGTCTTCAATATTGAGCATCTCACATACCATTGGAGATAAATACCCCAATTTTAATGGTAGTAGTGTAAGACCTTGAGATTTTATAGACCTTTTTTTCAGAATAAATTATATTTCTTTGATTTCTTGAGTTTTACTCTACACCAATTTCAGCTTCTATTACACGCAACACAAGCTTATCTTACTATTTATGCAATATTCTGTTTCTAAAAACATCATTTTAATATTATAATTATTTAAATAGGAAAATTAATACATTATAATTATAATGTTAGGTATGAAAATGATTATCTATATTATGATATTATGTTTTACACGTAATTATTTGACCAAATAATTATAAATACATTTAAAACCCTTTTTAAAATTAAAGGAATGTTTTTTCTAAAAAATATATTTAAATGTGAAAAAGTGGGGTTTAAACCAATAAATAAAAAATTAACCATTGTTTTATTATATTAATGATATATATATATATATATTATGAAATCTAATTAGTATCATTTTTTATGTTATTTCTAGAAATTATATAAGAAGAAATCCAATTTTATGCACAAAAGAAGAATTTTTCTAGAAATTCATTTTTCCACCTTTTGATAGAGAACATGTTTAAAATATAGTATTTGACACCTTTATAAATTTTACTAGACAAAATAAACTTATTATTTGAAATTTGGATCTCAAAACATTCTTTGGGAGAACATGTGATATTTTTTGAAAAGTTTCAGGTTTTGATGAATAGTGAATAATACTGAATTTTAATTCCAATCAACATTTCCTTATAAATAATTAATATAGTTAAATTATGTTTTAAAATGATTTTAAAGTATAATTAAAAAATTATAATCTACTCTAATATAGGTATTTTTTATTAATTTCACATTAAATATGGATATAAAAACAATTCAATCTTTTGAACATTTTTACTTTAAGAACTCGTCTTCTCATTCTGTCAATGAGATTGATTTTTCATTTATTATAAAAAAATTATTTTTGAATTAATAAAAATTTATTAAATATTTATAATTATAAGTTCCAAATTTAGAAAATATTCCCCTTTATTTTTGTTTTATATGAATAGAAACATTAAAAATTTTTATTACCATGGCTAAAGGTAAATCAAGTAATTAAGGGTAAAATTAAGATTATAAATGTTACAATACTACCCTAAAACATTAGAAAATTTTATTGGATGAATTTAATTCAAACCATAAAACATAATTATTGAAAATAAATTATTTAATGTACACTTTTCCCTAAAAATGAATTAAATTTTTTTAAACTCAAAGGTGGTGATAAAATGTCACACTCTTACTTTAAATTTGTATGATATTTTTAATATGGGGTTAAATAGAATAAATTATTGACTATTTGCATAATTATGGAATATAAAATTTTTATCTATATCACATAAATTTATTTTAAATTTTTATTGAAGAAATAATTATCATAAATAATAACAAAATGATTATAGAGTAATAACTAATTTAATGAATTAATAAATTAAATGATATTATATATATTAATATTACTATAATTTTACTTAATTAAGGTGATTATATAACATTATAGGTAAATATTAGATATTATTTAGGTATTAAATTAATTTTTTTATAAGTAATATTACTAGATTGATTTTCTTAAAGTCAATGTTATCAATAGTTCCAAAATCGACACTTATGATGTTTTCTAAAAATAATTCTTTGTTAAATTATTTCAAAATCATAAAATATAATATTTGGAATATGGGATGTTATATGGTCGAAAATATATTAAATTTGTTATTTATAGATCAATTTACAGTTTATTTGTAAAAATTATGTTCTCTATCAATTAATAAATTGTTACCATGGTAAAAATTAAAATAGATTAACTATGGGTTTCTCAAAATGATAAGGTATAAAAATATAATTACAAAATTTTTCTAAAATACATATTTTTCATATAAAATTATTATATAATCTTATATTCTAATAAATATTCTTTGAGAAATATTTTTATATATATTTAATTTATTATATATTACTATTTTGCGAAATTCCAAAAGTTTCCCTCCCATCTTTTATGAAAGCGAACCTCTTCTTCTATTTTTTTCATATATCAGAACATATTTAGTTCATGAAATATATTTCCAAATATCATAGAAAATTCCCTCCATTAATCCTTTAATTCATTCTATGAGTATAAATCTAACCAAATTAGTCCTTTAGTGCAAATAAAAAAGAGATACCAAAAGAAGAGGTAATGTTCGTCAACGGATGATGTTGTATAATTTATTCTTTAAATCACTTAAATTATTATTTTTTAATATAGATATATATATATATATATAATTTAGTATACTAAATATACTAATATGTTTGTATATTATTTTTTTATATAAACATACACATAATTCCATCTATTGGGTAACGAACTTACCTTTCTTCTGTACGACAAACTACCGCCTCACAATATTATGTTGTTCACTTTTCCTTTACCACCTATAATTATTGGGAATTATGATGGACACAATTTTCTTATATTTTATATATTTTTTTCTTATGTATTTATGCATAATTAATTTTATATAAAACATATCTTTATGATTTCTAATTTTTGTGAATATGATAACTTCGTTTCTGCACATGTTGACTACTGCCTCCTCCCAGCGATGTGATTGATTCACACATTACATTGAATGTATTAAGGATGGTTTTAGTGAATTATAATTTTTATATAACATAATATTTCTATATAAATGAAATTATACACACACACACACACACAGAGAGAGAGAGACCTATGTGTGTGGGTGTCATTTACATTCTCTCTATCAATAAGACATAAAATGAAACCAGTGTTCAGTCATACGTACGACCTACTGTTTCCTAGAATGGTGTATTTCATTTTCTATTTTTATCTTTTATAGATAACCATAAATACATATATAATTAATATATATGATATTTAAATCATGTTTATCATTTTTATTATTAGGAAATCATTATATAAGTATGAGGAACAAGAATAACAAGTCAAAACATGTACGATAATCAAAGAGTTTACTACATGAAACATAATTTAGACTTGGAATTGTTAATTAGTGTGTAATATAAAGTCATAATTAATATATGGTATTATATATATATATTAATATGAAATGGTATTGGTTTTATTATAATTTTATATATATTATAAAATATATTTTCATGATCCCAATGAGAGTCATGATATAAGGTAAAGGATTTTCGTCTCACATTATTTTGGTAAGATGTATGAAATAATCTACACTTATTATAATTTTTTAGTTCATGTAATTCCCTATGAAATTTTATATCATGAATTTACTTTATATAATAATGTTAAATTTTTCAATTTATTTTATTCTTTTAAGGGGATCATGATTCAAATGTTACTCTAGTAGTTAGAGATTTCTTGTCTCACATTATTTATATGACATATATGTGATAATAACCACTTTTTTTGTCGGTTTCTATATATATTTCCCTATAAAAATTTATATCATTAATTTCCTTTACATAATGATATTAAAACTTCAATTTATTTTATTCTTTTATTGGGATCATGATTCAAAAGTTACTCTAGTAGAAAGAAATTTTTGTCTTGCTTTCATTTTTGTGGGACACATGCCATATAAACTAAATGTTTCTTCTACATGGTGTATTTAATATGCATGAATATATATTATGATTATTATCCAGAAGATTATAGTAATTTTATATCCATATAATTTTATTTCATTCATGGTTTATTCAATTATACTGATTATAATTTGATGAGTTTTTATTTCACAATCTCATCAATTTTCAGGTGTGTTTCGTTTTATATCATTATTTGGGAATATTTACCTTCCATGTTCATTTCTTCTAAAAAGAATTTCAATAAATATTTTTACTATTATAACTTGTATTTTAAAATTAATTTTTTAAAAAAATTTACTTTTACTATAAGGTTTGAAAAGAATCCTTTTATCATTTTCCAAATATGGTACTTTGTAAGTTTTTTGATAAAAGTATGAAGGGAAAGTTTTTTATCTTATATGACATTAATGGAATTTTCTATCACTATGGTCCAATAATGATTTGAAGTTTATTTTATAAGATTATATGGTTATTTTAAATAAAATATTTTCCTTTTAAAATTGAACATCATTTTAAAAAAACAAAACGTTTCCAAATAAGGAACAATATTTTCCTCATTAATTATTTTCAAGTGATCTCTCAAAATTATTTTTCATCTAAGATAAAATCATTTGATGTTAATTATGTTTTATTGGATAAATGATTCAATTATTCATTACTTAATCATTGTAATTACGGTTTATGATTATGATGTAATGATATTTATGAAACCCATATATTTTCCATGGGTTATGTTGTGATTGAATGATGTTTATAAAACCCATTTCATTCTATGGGTTCTTATATGATGAATGATTTATGTTTTTGTGAAACACATATGTATGGTTTTCATTATGTGATGGGTGTGACCTATATATCCCTCTAATTAATTCGGTCAAGATTTATATATCATGAGATAATGATGGGTACAAGTCAATGGGATTTATCCACTATGGAAGATGGGAATACCCGATCCACTATTGGAAGATAAGAAAACCTAATCCGCTATGGGAAGAAGGGGAAACCTAATCCCTTTCAATAAAAGCACTATGACTTGGGATAGTTGTGGGTCTCTCCCAGTAGGTCTTGTCCCCATGATGTTCCCATTTTAGTTTATTCAATGTTCCTTGACTTATTGGGAGTGATATTACTTGTTTATGTGCCTACAATAATTTTCATGACTTATTATTATGTTATGATTGTATAGATGATGCTCTTTCTTTATGCATGATTTATGTCTTATGAACTAACATTATTTATTCCATCACTCATGTATATGATCATTGACATGTTGGGTATGATTTTCTAATTTTAATATCATATTCTTATATCCTTATATTTATGATTATTCTTGTATATCTCCCTTGATTACCGTTGCTGAGCATCTCATATCACCCTTTCATACGTTTACTCTTCCCATGTTATAAAAAAATGTTTTATGTAGGGTTACTAAAGGGGATGATCATTATGGTAGATGTTTATTATCCTTCACCAAATTAGAATAATTTTTCTTAGTTTCTAATTTCATTAAACTATTAAAACCCATGGGAATGTGTTTGTGTAATGAAATTAATATTCATATAAAATGATAAAATATCCATGTATAAAAAGTTTGGTTCATTATAGTAGGAATCAAATGAATGGTTTAGAAAAACATTGGAAAATAGAATGATAAATTCGTAGTATAATCTCTATGGATAAGTCTTAGTATATTTTACAATTCTATATTTTTGGTAAAAACCCTAAATAACTAAGGATTAAACATAATATTGAATGTAATTTACCTTGATTATGTATTTTTCCCATTATGATTAGTGATTCTCACAATATTATTTTTTATGTTAATGCTGTAAAATATAGGGATCTTGGTTTACATTGAACATGATAAACTATTTTCTCATAAGAAATCAAATTGGTTAATGACTGAAGTAAAGGGAATTGTGATTACTATAAATCAAAAATATAATATTTTGATCAAAAATCTCAACTTCGGTGAGATTCCTAAAGAATTAAATAAGATGAATATGTACTTTTATGAAATTTAATGTGGTTATAGATAAAAAGGAAAGAAGAATCATCTTCTTATATGTCAAGAAGGTGGGAAGAGGAAGCTAAATATGTACCGAAAGTGGAGGGTAATATTTTATATATGTGGAAAAGAATTTCATAAAGTGATAAATTTTTTAGGATTTCAATGAATTTTGTGTGGTGAACATGTTCATTAGCCAAATCAATTCTGTAGTCCTTGAATTTACTTCTAGAAAAACGAAGGATGTGTTTCATGAAAATCATTAAAGTGAAAGGATTAAATTATTTATATATTTGGATTCAACTATACTATTGTAAAGTACATTTATGGTATTAGGGAATAATGAAACATCTCAATATTGGTCTACTATAGTTTTACCTTAAGGATTTGAGAGCATGTGTTACAAGGTACTAGTAAAAATGAAAATTGGTTAAGGTGGTAAAATTATATATTTGGAAAAAAATTGACTCATAGATTTATTACCATTAATTTGTGCATGATGTCGGGAAAATGAAATAACTAGATTTTTATAAAATAAATGGGATATTATTGATGACCTTGGGAATGGTGAGAAGATAAAAAGGTTTAGGAAATCATGGATTGAGTATATATAATTTTTTGTTTTATGATATGAGAAAAGAGAAAATTTTTAAAAGCATATAGGTTTTCACTGAGGTTTTAATGTAATTCGGGTTATTTCAATATTTCAAGATAATACATAATAATTGTCTTTGCCTTTTTAGTATGTGGTAATTAATAGCTATATCATTTTTTGTTGGGATATATTAAATGTTTAGTGACCTTCATTTTAAATTCATGGATTTAAATATTTTGGATGGTTTGTAAGGGTATGAATTTATGAATTTGTTTATGTTGAACATTGAATGAGGTTTACGTGATTAATGTTTTACATAGCCCATCAAAAATTGATAATTTTTATTTAAAGGTAAATGTGGGTAGAGGAAATAAACAAGTCAAGGTTTCCTATAGTAGTGAAATCCTATGGAATTAGAGACAACCAAACAAACACTCTTGGGGGGAGGGAGTTGGTACAACTAAAAATAATAGAAGGGTTGACAGGGGAAGAAAGTTATGATAGGAATCCAGGACTTTTTTTCCTTCTCTCCATGTGTGATTATGATTGATACCCTAGGGAATATGTCTTCTGTAGTTTTCAATTAAGTAAGTGACATCCCAAGGATTACTATACACACCTTGAAATAACCAAACGATAATCATGGAGTTGGATTCCACCTGTTATAGAGAGAATTCATGGGAGAAACCTAAATCCAATCCCTTGAGAATTTTCCAATCTACTTCCATGATGGAGTCTCCCAACCCTAATAACATGATAAAATGAAAAAAAACACGTTAATATTGTTGATCATAGACATTTCCTATACCACTCATAAAATAATTAATCCATGAACCAATGATGTTTAATTTAAATCATGATGTGTGGGGGGTTCTAGAAAACATGATTTATTTGAGATAGAACTCTGAAAGGCTCGACATAAATCCCTTTGTTTTCCATAATTCTACACAAAATGAGAGATAGATCAACCCACTTTACCTTAAATGTGAGATCCATTGATAATGACTTATCCCAAGACAGTAAAGTCATGCTAGAGCTGGAGAATCCCTCATTCCTATCCTTATTATGTGTGTTCTACAAGATCCACCAGCCTCTCAAAAGAGACATAACATGTTCGTTACATTCATGCACACTGTTTTTTGACTCGAGGAACATGGATTAGAGTATGTAATCCCCAAAAGACACTTCACATCCAACCCCAAAACTTCACTGAAGATGCTCTAGATATTTCCAACCTAATCGCTCTCATAGAAAATATGGGTAGATGAATTTTTCTTAGGTCCGCATCAAAATTAGAATTTGGAGACAATAGAAACCCCATTCATCTGTAACTTTTCATCTATGTATATATCCCTATTTTGAAGGATCAAAAGGAGTAAGTTCAGTTTTTTGGGATTTCATTACACCAATGAACCCCTCCCTAAGTACCATGACTATTATTATCTGGTAGAACCCCACGGTATACCTTTGCCGAGAGGGATCCTCATTGGGATCCCATGAACACCAGATGATATAGTTCATTAGTAATAATTATACTATGAACCAAATCCATAAGGGAAGGGTATTGAACAAGTTGGGGGAAGGTAGGGAAAGAAGTGGAATATAGGAAAGAAAATTTGGTTACCAAGAAACTCGGAAATCCATTGAAACCCCCAGAACAATAATCAATATGAAAATTTATCAACCCCTCACCAACAATCCATCTTGAATTTATATGAAGGTTATGAATATGAAGGCGAGTAACATCCAAATGCTTGAAACTTATTCCACCTACTACATCAATATGAGTTCTAGATTTTTTAGTGGATAATCTTTCACATAAATACCACCCCTCAAAAACTACTCTAGCCAGCTTTTCCTGCATATAGAACATAGAGTCTAAGACGCTCATGAGGTTATTTCCACCATGCTCAACACTACTACCCAATCTATGACATGAGGGCCATTGATATATTTCATCCTCTTGATCATCCAAAATATAGCTAAATAGGATTTTCTCAATATAAAGAAGAATAGTCTTGAGGGAAATATACACCAATAAGACATGCATGGGGATGGAGGTTAACACAATATTGACAAGGGTAATTCTTTCTTAAATGGAAAGGAATAATTTTTTCAAATTGAGGACGTGAGAGGTAATTTTATCCAAAATTCCATCAAAATGATTAATTGGATTCTTAACCGATGAAATTTATTTTCATTTTTAATCCATGGGAAATAGCCTCTATTAAACCCTCTAATTTATCTTCAATATTCTTACCCTTTTCCCTTGAGAAATGTTTTGAGATATACACACCACTCTTCCCACGATTGATGACAGGGATTATCTAATTGAAATAAATATAAATAATATGATTGAGCTCTTGAATGTTCCTTCTACTCCCATTAAGAGAAATAATAAGATCATATGTAAAAAAGAGGTGAAAAATACTGAGGAAATTTTTATTACACCAGAATTGTTCAACACACCCATTATATCTACATTAGTTTAGGTATCTATAAATATTATATTGAACCATGATAAACACAGTAGGTGAGAGGGGATATCCCTATCATAACCCCTAACTTGATATAAATAATCCATAGATTTTCCCCATAAATGTTAAAAGAAACATGGGGACCTAATGAATCTAAATAAATGATCCTCCCCCTTTTCAGATAATCCCATACGCCTCATGAATCTGATAATTAATCTTTAATCACCACTATCATCATCTTTTTTCTATTTCATGCTTAACGGAAGTGTTTCAGCTCTGGGGTTTCTTATTAATACCTCAGAGTATTTCCTAAGACATGGAAATGGGTGTTTCGGTGGACCTACCTTGAAGAAAACCATGATTCCCATCTGATATCCACTTGTGGAGGTGTAACTCAATTATTTGACTAATAATGGTGGTAATAAATTTATTTGGAAAGTTTCACTTGAATTTCATTAAAGAGTATGGATCTTTGACTTTGGGTGAAATCCATTTTAAGTGGGGTATAAAGTTATACCTAATGTTTTTATAAACCTTTTTTATTAATAAATTAAATTTATTTTATCTTATATGTTATATGATATAAAATATTATGCTTGTGCTATACACAACACTAACATATCATTCTTTACACCAACATTGAGTTTCTAAAAAACATCATTTTATTATTATACTTATTTAAAAGAAACAATTATAACCTCTCCATTAGAATGGAATGTATGAATAGAATTAAATAAATTATTAAATTATGGTTTACACATAATTATGTGACCAATTAATTATTAATTAATTTATTCCATTTTTAAAATAAAATGAAATGTTTTTTAAAAAAAAATACTTAAATTTGAAGAAATTTTATTCAAAACAGTAAATAAAAAAAATATCTTATTGGATTATATTAATGAAATAAATATATAATATTTTCAAAATAATATTTAGCATTCATCTAATGTGTTTTCTAGGAAATATATAATACAAATCAAATTTTATGCATAAAAGAAGTATTTTTCAAGAAGAGTGGTTTTTCTGTCTGTTGATGGAGCACTTGGTTAAAATATTGTTATGAAAAAAATTTAAATTATTTTTGACGAAATAAAATTTTTATTTTAAATAAGGATAAAAAAATTTACATTGGGTGGACTTTTCGTATTTTTCTGAGAAGTTTAATTTTTTGATGTATAATGAAAAATGCTCCATTTTAATTCAAAACTATTTGTTATTATTACATATTTATATAGTAAAATTATTTTTTTAATTTATTTAAAAGTATAAATAAATAATTTTCTATCATTTAACACAATATATTTAATTGTAATTAATTTGACATTGAATTTGGATATAATAATATTTCAATCATTTGAACATTTTCACTTTAAAAACTAATTTTCTCATTCTGTCAGGGAGATTATTTTTTAATTAATTTATAAAAATTATTTGTTTTGAATAATGAAAAATGGATTCCATATTTGGAATAATTAGTTAAAAAATTAGTAAATATTCCCCTTTTATTTTAGTATAATATGAATAGTAACTTCAGTAACTTTTATTACCATGGTTTAGGGTAAATCAAGTAAGAGAAAACATAATATTATAAATATTATTAAACTACACTAACACTTTCTAAAATGTAACTTTATGAAGTAAATTCAACCCTTAACACATAAGGATCTATATATAATAATTAAATGGACAATTATCCATAAAAATTAATTAAATATTACTAAACTTGTAAGGAGGTACAAAATGTCATACTCTTACTTTTAATATGTAAAATATTTTTAATATTTGGTAAAATAAAGACATACTAATATATATATATATATATATATATATATATATTATTCTATAATATAAAATGTTCATATACATAATATATTTTTTTTTATATTTAGTGATGTAATAATTTTCATAAATAATAACAAAATGATGATGAAGTAATTACAAATTTAATGAAACAATCAATTAATGATATTAGAAATATTAAAAATATATAATTTGCCTCGATTATGGTGAGCCATAAATTTTATAGGTTAATATGTATTATTAGGGTTGTATTAAATGATTTTTTTGAAGAAATATTTCTACATTTATTTTCATAAATTCAATGTTTTGAATAGTGTCAAAATTGACACTAATGATATTTTATGAAAATAATATTTTATTAATTTATATAAAAATAATTCAAGTATTAAATAAGAAAATTGGATGATATAAGATCTAAAGTAACATAAATTTTACATTTATAGTCCAATTGACTCTTTATATGTAAAAAATTACATCCCCTTAATATTAATAACATTTTTAGTATCTTTTAAATTAAAACAGATTAATTATGGGTTAATCAAAATGATAAGGTTTAAAATAATACCAAATCTTGTATAAAATGTTTTGGTTGATGATATTTCAAAATTATATCATCTTATATTTTAATTAATATAATAATTTAGGTACTTTTATTAATATTGAATTTATTATAAATTAATTTTTTGAGAAATTACAAAAGTGTCCCTCCCCTCTCTTATAAAAGAAAACAACTTCATCTCTTTTTTTCACACTTCATAACCAATTTGGTTTATAAAAAATCTTTCCAAATGTTATTTAATATTATATTCCTTCATCCTATTAACCTAAAATTTGGAATAAATTGAACAAAATGAGCCATTTTGGGCAAATAAAAAGGAGAAACCCAAGGAATAGGTAACGTTCATCAATGAACGTTGTTGTATTATTTTTTCCTTAAACACCATAATTTTTTATTTAATGTTTATATAATATCCTATGTATCATAAATATACTTATATTTTGTTATATTAATATTTATACCTAAACGCACACACACTTCAATCTAATGGGTAACGAACTTACCGTTCTCAGGTACGGTGAACAACCGCCTCACAAACCGATATTGTTCGTTTTTCCTTTACCACATCTCATGGTTGGGAATTATGATGGAAGCTATAATTTTATATTATATATATGATATTTTATTATTTAATTATTATTTTTTAATTAGTATTAATTATCTATCTTCACAATTTCAGTTCTGTGTAAATATGATAACTTCTTTTGTGGACGTGTGGACTACTAACTCCTCAAAGGGATGTGATTCGTTCACACATTACATGTAATGTATTAAGGATGTTTTAATGAAATTAAATGATATATATGACCTAATAATTAAATAATAATTACATTATATATATAAATATATTAAATTAAATTTATTTCTTTCAATACGACATAAAATGGAAACAACGTTCATGCATACGTAAGGAATATTGTCTCTGTGAACGGTGTATTTAATTTTATATTTCTATATTTTATAGATTAGCATAAATTAATAAATAAGGAATATATTGAATATTTATGTCATATTTACAATTCAATACATAATTGAATAATTGTATAATTATGATTACTATGAATAATAAGTCATAACATGTACGAGAAATAAAGTGGTTATTACCCAAAACATAACTAAAACATGGAATTTTTAATACGTGGAAAACATAAAGTCATAAGTAAAAAATATATGGTATTATATATATTAATATGTATCAAATATATATGGGTAATAAACTTATATTTATTATATTTTTTTCATGAGCATAATGAGAGTCAAGATATAACGTAAGGGATTTCTCATCTCACATTATTTATGTGATACATATGTGATAATCACCACCTATTCTTATTCTATTGTATATAGATTTATTTATGAAATGTTATATCATTATTTTAATTTATTTAAGGATATAAAAATTTTAAATTAATATTATTCTTTCATGGTGATCATGATTCAATTGTTACTCTAGTAGTAAGGTAATTCTCATCACAATTTATTTTTGTGAGATATATGTGATAATAATAAATTATTATTGTATGGGTGATATATTTCCCTATAAAATTTTATATCATGAATTTTATTTATTTAATGTTAATGAACATTTCAATTTATTTTATTCTTTAATGGGTTTCATAATTCAAATTTTACTCTAGTAGTAAGGGATTTATGTCACACTTTTATTTTTATGGGAAAATTCAAAATACACTGCATGTTTCTTATATATGGGGTATATACTTCCCATGAATATATTTTATGAGTATTATATTTGATATTGTGGTATTTTCATATCCATAAGATTTTCATTCTTTCATGGTTCATGTGATTCGATTGATTATAATGTGATTTGTAAGTATATCACAATGTCAACAATATTATGGATTGTCTACTAGACCATCTGGAGGGAGAGAAGTTCTTCCTTCCACCTATCAATTTTTTTATATTATTTAAAACCCACTTTATGGAAAGGGTGAACCTAACACAAAAAATTCCATACCAGCGTCAAGTCACAAAGATATATTACACTTTGAAAAAAATCAAAATTAAAGAAGATTCAAAAGGAGCCAGAATCACCACACCAAAAACCATCAATATACTGCCTATTTCTGAAGTCAAAGGGACCCTATTCCAGCATATCCAACAAATCTAGCTATCCACCTGAGGAGAACTGAACTCGTCCTAAATATGATTCATATCCATTATCATATTGCTTCATTATAATCTCGACACCCTTGTCCACCACTACAGATATCATCACGGTTGTCTCTTTAACGACGTGAACCATCGGCACCAGAGACCATTGAAGACCCTTGAAACTCCCATTGAACATTTCCTTAATATCAACACCCACGGTTTGAATGGAATATTAATTTCATTTTCCAAAGGAGTTACTTCGTGACTTTTCTGGTAAATGTTCGAAAGGATTGATTTTTAACTTATAACGCATAAATGTAATTTTCCACCTTCATTATTCCATAATGCTTTTAATTTACCATTCGAATATACCATGTTATTTTTAAAATAAACTTTTTAATTTTAAAATTTCAATTAATATTTTTTAAAAAAACAAACCTTTCGATCTTTTTCACATTTCGTTTCCATGGGTAATGGTATGATTGAATGATGTTTATAAAATCAATTTCATTCCGTGGTTTTTGATATGTTGAATTATTTATGTTCTTGGGTCACACATATGTATGGTTTTCTTTGTGTGGTTGGTGGACCCTATATCTCCCTCCAATATATTGGGTGAAGATTTATATCACATGAGAAAATTATGGGTATAAGTCAATGGCCTTGTTCCACTATAGAATATGGGGAATCCTGATCCATAATAGCAATATGGAGAGACCCAGTCCACTATAAGAAGATGGGTAACCATGATCCCTTAGAAGGAAATGGTTGCAACTACAGATGGTGGTGCGTTCTTCCTAGTATTTATAGTCCACATGATGTTCCATGTTATGTTAGTATTGAATGATTTTTATGAAATTGGTTTCATAAACATCATTTATTTTCAATGGTTTAATGAAATTGGTTTCATAAACACCATTCAAACCATTAAAAAGAAAATATGTTTATAAAACCATTATTGAATAAAATTGGTTTCATAAACATCATTCAACCATGGAAAATAATTGAATATTCCTTTCTAACATTTTTTCATTTCTTTTCCATGGGTAATGTTATGATTGAATAATGTTTATGAAACCAATTTCATTCCAAGGGTTATTATATAATGAATGATTTATGTTTCTGTTTCATACATATGTATGGTTTTCATTATGTGGTGGCTGGAAACTATATCTCTCTACAATGTTTTCGGGTCATGATTTATATCTCATGATAAAATGATAGGTATAAGTCAAATGGATTGTTCCACTATGGAAGATGGTGAATCCCAATCCACTATAAGAATAAGGGGAGACCCAATACACAGTCGGAATATGGGGAAACCTGATCCCTTATAAGGAATAGTTTAAGACTATATATGGTGGTGTTTTCTTCCTATTATTTGTAGTCTATATGAAGTCCCATGTTATGTTTTGGCAATTTTCCTTTCCTTATAGGAATAATAATACATGATTATGCATCTACCAAAAAATCCATGTCTTATTCTTATATTCTGATATTTATTTTTTCATGATACATGTGTTATGAACTATGATTATTTATTCTATTACTCATTTATATGATCCTTGATATGTAGGGTATTATTTTATAATGTTATGCCCATGTTATCATTCCCATTTTCCCATGATTATTCTTACGTATCTCCCATTCATTCCCTTTCTAAGAATCTGATCTCACCCGTTTTTTGTTTCCTTTACACACTATATAATGAAAATGTAATATCCAAAGTAAGTAATGAATAATAGATATTTTTATCTATGTCTATTAATTAATTATATAGTGTTTTAGAGGCTTAAAATGAAAATAAATACAATCTTAAGCATGAAATACACTAATATTTTTTAAAAGATTTTTTTACTGCCTTTTGATGGAAAACCATTTTTAAATCTATATTTTGAAAATTTTATAAGCTATTTTTGTCAAAATAAACTTATTCGTTATGATTGGGACATCAAAATTTACTTTTTGTGAATTTTTATTATTTTTCTGACAATGTTCATTTTTTTATGAATAGTGAAAAATATTGCATTTTACATAAAAACTGCTTTTTAATCTAATTTATTTATATGATTAGTTTATATTTTGAATTGGTTTTACAGTGAAATTAGAATATATTTTTACCATTTAATCCAATGGTGGTCGTTGGAATCAATTTCACTTTGAAATTGGGCTTAAACTAGTGTCAATCATTTGATAATTATTGTTTCATAAAAACAACCTATTTGTCATGACAACGAGAATTAATTATTAATTTAATTAATGTAAATTATATGATTTGAAGTTTTTAAAATAGACATCATTTTTTCATTCGGAGTATCAAATATAGCTTAGGGTGAATTTTTGATAATTTTCTGAAAAACATCAATTTTTGATGAATAGCGAAACCATTAAGTGGTACTTATAAAAACTGGTTTTTCGTTTAAATGAAATTTTTCCATCGTTGTGTTTTGAATTTAAAAAATCCGACATACATGGTTTTCATTAATAAGTAAAATTTGGTTCAATGAGATTATAATAATTTTTTAGTGAATAGTAACGTATTAAGTTTTTAATCGCGATTAGAGGTAATTAGTATAGTTTAAGGTACGAATAATGTTTTAATAAAATTAAATGACCTAGACACATGTCTTACCCTTATTGGATGTGTCATGGCCGACCAATACAAGCCATGGGTCAACTTGGGGACCCCATGGAGCCACTTTGGTTGGGAAATGACATAAATAACTTTTTATTTAATGTTAAAGTAAAAATGACACAAACATGAGTTATTTTACTAAAACATTTTTTACATGGGGTTATATAAGTCATATTTTTGACTATAAATATTAATTAAAAATATAAAAATATTTCCTACATCATAGTATTTTTTTAATTTTTATACATTAAACAAGTTAAATTATTTATGACATCATGATGATGCAGCGATGACCTCATTATTTAACGATTTAAATAGAATGGAAAGATAATGTGACATCTAAGACCTACACATGCCCAAAACAAATTTGATTAGTTGATTTGGAACCCTTATCACCTTATCCTAGAATTATATCAATGTGGGACCTTTTTAATCCGAAACTCATTTTAAAATAAAGTAACTTATCTTTAATTTCCAAGAGTGCCCCTCATCTCCTCTTATAAAAGGACCCCACCTCTACCTCCTTACCCACACTTCCAAAGCCTTTGGCTCGGCCAACCCCTGCCCATTTTGTCTCTCCACTTCCCTATCTTACTACTTGAAGCCTTACTTTGGGCAGAAGTCTTCCCAAGGACGCCTTTGAGCTCAAACCAAAGGGAGTTACCCGATTTTAAGGTAATGTCTTCTTTTGAGTCCTTTTGTTTTATTTTGCTTCTCCAACCCCATAAACACTTTTTATTATTTTATTTTGTAACAACTCTAGTATTCTAAATATACTAGGATGTTATTATAATAAGGATTAGAGATACACTTACACACACATACATCTAATGGTTAACAAACATACTGTTTCCGTGGATGGTGAATTTATGCCTCCCGAAACGATGATTGTTCAACATTCTTTTAACACCTTGAAAAGTGGCCATTAAGATGTCACTATATTTATATATGGTATATAATATGTTTATGTTTACCTTAAGATTCTGTATTTTTCATTTTGGGTATACCTTTATGGTTTCCATTATGGGTAAGCGCGATATCTTCATTTAAGGAAGTGTGGACTACCACCCCCTCAAAGTGATTTGATTCATTAAATACCATATGTGGGACGTATAAAGGATGGAACTATGATATTATATATGATATTATACTGGAATTATAATATACCTTTATATCATTATGATTCCATTCTATAAAATACTAAATAAAAATGAAAGTAGCGTTAATGCGTATGTACGACTTACCATCTCCATGAACGGTGCATTTCATTTATTACCTCTATATGATTATGTAATATTATAAATGCATGAATTTAATGGATATATATGACATATATGATATCTACATCACGAATACCATTCTAGATATAATGGATACATGAACAACTTGTAATTATAAAGGGTTTATTTTTGACTCGAGTACCAATGATCGTTAAAATGATCGTTATTAACTTAAATAATTACATAGTGTTCATGACATGGTAATAAGTGATATAAAATGAATAATGAACTTGAAAAAGGTTCTTAAGAAAGTATAAATTAACTCATGTTTATTATTCAGGACATTAAAGAACGATCGAGTCAAGTCGGACCTGAGGTATGGGACTTCGTCTCAATCTCCTTTCATTGAGGCATATTTTGTTTTATACACAACCTTCTTTTATACGGTGTATAAACCCCTTTGTATTTTACGTTTATCCAAAAGGAATATTTTTTATACGAATCATTTTACTAAATGACAAAAGGGAATGTTTTTGTCGTACTTATGTGGCGACAACGACTTCTACGCCACAGTGACCGTTATTTGTGTTTCGGCTTCCTCTACAAGCCATACCATATTTTTAAAAGAAAAATAAATACCATGTTTTAATTTTATTTTATTTTGCTATTGAAAATTGTTTTCATAATCTTTTTATATCATTGTTTTGTATTGATATCTTGTGATTGAAAGGTGGAAATGTTATGTTTCCTTTATTCATGTTTTATGTGATACGATTATGTTGAGGTTCTTAGGCATTATTGTGAAGATGGGTGGTTTCGTGATAAACTAAGGGCGGGTGAGCCCGATATAGCTCTCTGAGGCATTGGGTAACGCGACAGAGTGAAATGTTAAGGTTTCTCTGAAAAGATTTAGGGAATATACTGTGATGGGTATTCCAAACGTAACCAAGAGGGTTACTCCCTACATAAGAATGTTATGAATTCCTCAAGTTACCTTTATTTCTTATGATTTCTATGATTTATTCATGATTTGATGAGGTATGTTAAAGTGCTTATGTTTTATGGGTAAAGTATTATTTCATTCTTATGTATATATGTACCCATGTTTCCTTTCCATATTTTTATATCCCTTACTGAGATTTTTATGCTCATCCCATGTTTTTTTGAAATGTTTTTCACAGGTCAAGGGAAAGGTACTTGATATGATGATAGTGTCAAGGAAGTGTCAAGAAAGAATCCATGTTTTATTTTAAATATGATCCCATTGATGGGAAAGAAGAATACTATATTTATGTAACCACTTTGTTTTTACGTGGAATGTAATGCAAGTTTTATGATCTAATTCTCTAAAACTCAAAACCTGAAAAGATCCTCAATGTATAATCTTGTAATAACTCAAGATTAAGTAAGGTGTAAGGCTGGGGCCTCATAGTTGGTATCAGAGGTCGGTTTAGATAACTTTAGGAGTTAGAATTCTATTAAATGATTATCCAAAAATATTTTTTTATGGTCAATTTGAAATGATATAGCATTTGAAGATTACCATGTTGCTTCATCTAAGACATCTTTGTTCAGAATGGTTTTCCGCAGAGGAAACAGGGAAGCAGTGCTAGGAAGGCATGCAGAAGGAAATAACCTTCCAAATCAGCATTTTGAGATGGTCGGAATTGGAACTGAAAAGTTTTTTGCAGTAATGGTGTAGTTGACTCAAGCGATAAATGGCGGTGGTATCGATACACGAGATCAGCCAGACCAACCACAGAGGAACATGTCAGTGGTGGAACATTTCATGAGGAAACATCCCCCATCATTCAGAGGATCATCTGACCTGGTGATAGCTGAAGGGTGGATTAAAGCACTGAAGAAGATTTTTGATGTCATGGGGTGTTCAGAAAATCAATTGGTTAGTCTTTCTATTTACCGTTTGGAGGGTGAAGCAGATCAGTGGTGGTCGATGGTTAAAAATATCAGGGATGCTGATGAGATTGATGCTCTCGATTGGGATGAATTCAAAGGTATGTTTCTTGAGAAGTATTTTTCTAAGGATGCTCGACATAGGATGGAAAATGAATTCTTGGAATTGAGGCAAGAGGAAGACTGAGTGGCTACCTATGAAGAAATTTTCACTTGATTGGAAAGGTATTCTCCAAAATTTATCCGAGACCTTGATAGTAAAATCAATTGTTTTTACTCAGGATTAAAGCCAAAATATCGAAGGGCATTAGCTTCTCGTGAGTTTAAATGTTATGAAAAGCTTTTTAGATGTGCTGAGAAGGTGGAAATGGAGTTTACCGATGATCATGTGTTCTATAACAACCAATAGAAGAAGAGACCGAGGTGGCAGGAGAAAGGTAAGAATTCTTCAAAAAAGTCTGATGGTAAGAAAACTATGTTTCATGTTTGAGATAAATGTGAAAAAAGGCATGCTGGGGAATGTCTTTTGAATTCTGGAAAGTGCTACCAATGTGGTAAGATGGGACATAAGGCTCGTGATTGCACTGAAAATGATCAAGGTGATGGTAAGACCAAATTTGATTTACATTTAGTGAAATGTTATAAGTGCAATGAGATGCGTCACTATGCAAACGAGTGTCCGACAAAGAGCTTGAGTGATGGGAAGCAGTTAGACTACAAGCAGAAAGGGGTGGTGAAATCCTTTGCAACTACTTCAGCAGATGTCGGGCCATCAAATGAAGTTGTATCAGGTACTTTGTTTGTTTTTTCAGATTATTCCAGTGTGTTGTTTGATTCGGGGTCTACACATTCTTTCAACTATGAAACCTTTTCTAGTAAAATGGGAATACCATCTCAAGAAATGACTCCTGAACTTTTGGTAAAAAACACCTGGGGGGAATGTTGAGGCAAAAAGAATTTATAAGAATCTTCATATCCATATCTGTGTAAAGAATCTACTTGCAAACTTTATTGTTCTACCTCTAGTAGAGTTTGATGTTATCCTGGGTATGGATTGGCCCTCTATTTACCATTCTATGATTGACTGTAGAGATAAAGAAGTTTCTTTTCAGAAAGACTTTCAGTTTGTGTAAAATAATGAACCCTTACTGTTGATAACTTATCAAGAGGCTGAGATACTTGTAAAATATGGAAATGAATGTTACCTTGCACACATCGTTGAAAATAATGGAACTGTTCAGATTAATGATGTGCCAGTGGTAAATGAGTATCCTGATGTTTTTCCTGATGAGTTGCCTAGAATAATAACAGATCTGGAAGATGAGTTTACTGTTGACTTAGTTCCCGATGCTAAGCCAATTTCAAACCCCCCTTATCGAATGGCTCAAATTGAACTTTTAGAGTTGAAGGAGAAATTACAAGATTTATTAGAGAAAGGTTTCATTCGACCTAGCACATCACCATGGGGTGCTCCTGTTTTATTTGTTAAAAATAAATATGGTTCAATGAGACTTTGCATTGATTATAGATCCTTGAATAACATCACTGTTAAGAACAAATATACTTTGCCTCAAATCGATGATTTGTTTGATCAACTCCAGGGAGCTCAGTATTTTTCAAAGATTGACTTGAGATCGGGGTACCATTAGTTGAAGGTAAAGGAAGCAGACGTTCCGAAGACTGCGTTTCGTACAAGATATGTCCATTATAAATTTGTAGTAATGCCTTTTGTTCAATCCAATGCACCTGCTGTATTCATGGACTTAATGAATAAAATTTTCCGTGAGTTCTTGGATAAGTTTGTGGTGGTTTTCATTGATGATATTTTGGTTTTTTCTAAAAGTAATGAGGAGCATGAAAGACATTTAAGGGTTATCTTGCAAACATTAAAATAAAAGAAACTGTATGGAAAATTCAGCAAGTGGGAGTTTTGGTTGCAACAAATTTCATTCCTTGGTCATATTGTTTCTAAAGATGGGATAACAGTTGATCCTGAAAAAACAATGGTTGATGAAGAATTGCCACGACCCAAAAATGTAACTCAGATTCGTAGCTTCCTTGGTTTGGCAGGCTATTACCGAAGGTTTGTTAGAAATTTTTCACGGTTATCTAGTCCAATGACTAAGCTAACTCGGGAGGGTGTTAAGTTCATCTGGACAAAAGAATGTGATGATTTTTTTTTCAGGAATTGAATAGAAGATTGGTGAATGCACTAGTTTTGGCACTACCTTCTAGGAATGGTGAGTTTGTTATATACAATGATGCTTCATTGAAAGGACTTGGTTGCATCCTAATGCAAAATGATCAGGTAATTGCTTATGCTTCACGACAGTTGAAAACTCATGAGGTAAATTACCCTACACATGATTTAGAATTAGCTGCTGTTGTTTTTTCTTTAAAAATTTGGAGGCATCATTTGTATGGAGTAAAGTGTGAAATATATACTGATCAAAAATGTTTAAAGTATATATTCACTCAGAAATTATTGAACATGAGACAAAGGAGATGGCTAGAATTAATCAAGGATTATGATTGTACAATTCATTACCATCCGAGAAAAGAAAATAAAGTGGCTGATACTTTGAGTCGAAAAAGTAATGCTTCATTAGCAATGTTGTGTTTGGAACATGATCCTTTGGTTAAGGATTTGATGAACTTTGGCATAGAAGTTGTTGGTGCAAGAAGATCTTCTGTTTTGTTTCAGGTATCAGTGAGATCATCTCTATCAGATAGAATCAAGCAAGCACAGAAGCAAGACAGTGATTTGCAGAAAAAGGTAGAGCTGGTTCAGAAAGGTAAGTTGCCTGAATTCATCATTGGTAATGATTGTGTTTTGAGATTTGGGTAGAGATTGTGTGTGCCTTGTGATTCACAATTGAAGAGAGAGTTGTCATGTGAAGCTCATAGTTCTCTGTTTTCAGTTCATCCTGGCAGTACTAAGATGTACATAGATCTGCGGGAGTATTACTAGTGGGATGGAATGAAAAGAGATATTTCTGATTTTACTGTGAAGTGTTTGACTTTTCAGCCGGTTAAAGCAGAGTGGTAGTTACTAAAAGGGATGCTTCAGCCTTTACCAGTGCCAGAGTGGAAATGGGAGAATATATCCATGGAATTTGTTGTGGGATTACTGAAGACATCTTGAGGTAATAATGCAATCTGGGTTATTTTTGATCTCTTGACCAAATCTACCCATTTCCTTGCTATATGAGATACTTTTTCCCTAGATCAACTTTCCCATTTTTATCTTAAAGAGATTGTCAGGTTACATGGAGTACCTCTCTCCATTGTATCTGATCGTGATCCCAGGTTCACTTCTAACTTTTGGAAAGGCCTTCAGAAGTTGTTGGGTGCTGAATTAAATTTTAGTACAACATTTCATCCGAAATCAGATGGGCAGTCAAAACGAACAATTCAAAACTTGGAAGATATGCTAAGAGATTGTTCTATGGATTATCAGGGAAGTTGGGACCAACATCATTCTTTGGTTGAATTTTCATATAACAACAGTTTTCATTCTAGTATACAGATGACACCATTTGAGGCATTATATGGGAAGCGGTGTCGAACTCCGGCTTTCTGGGATGAAGTGGGTGAAAGGAAGCTGATGGGACCAGAATTGGTAAAAGAGATGGAAGAAAATTTTCAGTTGATTCAGAAGTACATGAGAACAGTTCAGAGTAGGCAGAAGAGTTATGCAGACAACAGGAGGAAGGATCTAACTTTTGAGGTAGGTGATCATGTTTTTCTCAAAGTCTCACCATGGAAAAGTGTGATGCGATTTGGTAAGAAAGGAAAGCTGAGTCCAAGGTTCATTGGACCATATGAAATTATGGAGAGAGTTGGATCAGTTGCATATCGGGTGTCTTTACCTCCGAGTTTATCTCAGGTACACAATGTTTTTCACGTTTCGATGTTGAGAATGTATATGCCAGATCCATCTCATGTTTTGAGTCCAGAGGTAGTTCAGCTGGAAGAGAACATATCTTATAAGGAACAACCGGTCCAGATTCTTGACCACAGGGAGAAAGTGTTACGGAATAAGGTGATTAATCAGGTAAAGGTTTTGTGGAAAAACCACATGATGGAAGAGGCAACATGGGAATCTGAAAATTCAATGAGGGATAAGTACCCATATTTATTCGATAAGTAAATAAATTACGGGGATGCCATTTTGTAAAGGGGGGAAGGATGTAACATCCCATGTAAGTAATTAATAATAGATATTTTTATCTATGTCTATTAATTAATTAGATAGTGTTTTAGAGGCTTAAAATGAAAATAAATACAATCTTAAGCATGGAATACACTAATATTTTTTTAAAGATTGTTTTACTGTATTTTGATGGAAAAACATTTTTAAATATATATTTTGATAATTTTATAATCTATGTTTGTCAAA
This sequence comes from Viscum album, assembly GCA_963277665.1. Taxonomy (NCBI): domain Eukaryota; kingdom Viridiplantae; phylum Streptophyta; class Magnoliopsida; order Santalales; family Viscaceae; genus Viscum; species Viscum album. The sequence goes on from OY728132.1 coordinate 416,329,974, forward strand.
ATAAACTTATTCATTATTATTGGGACATCAAAATTTACTTTGTGTAAATTTTTGGTATTTTTCTAACAATGTTCATTTTTTTATGAATAGTGAAAAATACTGCATTTTACATCAAAACTACTTTTTAATCTAATTTATTTATATGATTAGATTATATTTTTAATTGGTTTTAAAGTGAAATTAGAATATATTTTTACCATTTAGTCCAATGGTGGTCGTTGGAATCAATTTCACTTTGAAATTGGACTTAAACTAGTGTCAATCGTTTGATACTTATTGTTTCATAAAAACACGCTATTTGTCATGACAGCGGGAATTATTTATCAAATTAGTTAATGTAACATATATGATTGGAATTTTGTAAAATAGACATCATTTTTGAATTCAGAGTATCAAATATAGCTTAGTGTGAATTTTTGGTAATTTTCTGAAAAACTTCAATTTTTGATGAATAGTGAAACCACTAAGTGGTACTTATAAAAACTGATTTTTCGTTTAAATGAAAATTTTCCATCTTTGTGTTTTGAATTTCAAAAAACCGACATACATGGTTGTCATTAAGAAGTAAAATGTGGTTCAATGAGATTATAATAATTTTTTGGAGAATAGTAACTTATTAAGTTTTTAATCACGATTAGAGGTAATTAATGTAGTTTAAGGTAAGAATAATGTTTTAATAAAATAAAATGACCTAGACACATGTACTACCCTTATTTGATGTGTCATGGCTGACCAATACAAGCCGTGGGTCAACTTTGGGACCACATGGAGACACTTTGGTTTGGAAATGACATAAATAACGTTTTATTTAACGTTAAAGTAAAAATGACACAAACATGAGTTATTTTACTAAAACAATTTTTACATGGGGTAATACAAGTAATATTTTTGACTATAAATATTCATTAGAAATATAAAAAGATTTCCTACATCATAGTATTTTTTTATATAATTTTTAGATATTAAATAAATTAATTTATTTATGACATCTTGATGATGCAGCAATGACCTCATTATTTACGGATTTAAATAAAATGGAAAGATAATGTAAAATATGACACCTAAACAAGGAAAAAACCAATTGGGTGAGAGGATTTAGAACCCTTATCACATTATCCTAGAATTATATAAATTTGGGACCTTTTGAATTGAAAACGCATTTTAAAATAAAGTAACTTATCTTTACTTTCCAAGAGTGCCCCTCCTCTCCTCTTATAAAAGGCCCCCACCTATACCTCCTTACCCACACTTCCAAGTCCTTTCACTCGGCCAACCCCTTCCCATTTTGTCTATCCACTTCCCTCTCTTACTCATTGAAGCCTCACATTGGGCAGAAGTCTTCCCAACGAATCCATTGAGCTCAAACCAAAGGGACTTACCCGATTTTAAGGTAATGTCTTCTTTTGAGTCATTTTATTTATTTTTCTTCTCCAACCCCCTAAACTCTTTTTATTATTTTCTTTTGTAAAAACTCTAGTATCCTCAATATACTAGGATGTTTTTATAATAAGGATTCAAGCTACACTTTCACACACCTACATCTAATGGTTAATGAACATACTGTTTCCGTCGATGGCGAATTTATGCCTCCCGAAACGATGATTGTTCAACATTCTTTTAACACCTTCAAAGGTGGCCATTAAGATGACTCTATATTTATATATGATATATAATATGTTTATGTTTTCCTTATGCTTCTGTATTTTTCATTTTGGGTATACCTTTATGGTTTCCATTATGGGTAAACGTGATATCTTCATTTAAGGAATTGCGGACTACCGCCCCCTCAAAGTGATTTGATTCGTTAAATTTTATATGTGGGACGTATAAAGGATGGAACTATGATATTATATATTATATTATACTGGAATTATAATATACCTTTATATCATTATGATTCCATTCTATAAAATACGAAATAGAAATGAAAGTAGCGTTCATGCGTACGTACGGCTTACCGTCTCCATGAACGGTGCATTTCATTTCTTACCTCTAAATGATTATGTCATATTATAAATGCATGAATGTAATGGATATATATGACATATATGATATCTTCATCATGAATACCTTTCTGGATATGATGGATACATGAAAAACATGTAATTATAAAGGGTTTATTTTTGACTCGAGTACCAATGATCGTTAAAATGATCGTTATTAACTTAAATAATTACATAGTGTTCCTGACATGGTAATAAGTGATATAAAAGGAATAATGAACTTGAAAAAGGTTCATAAGCAAGTAGAAATTAACTCAAGTTTATTATTCAGGGCATTAAAGAACGATCGAGTCAAGTCGGACCCGAGGTATGGGACTTCGTCTCAATCTCCTTTCATTGAGGAATATTTTGTTGTATACACAACCATCATTTATACAGTGTATAAACCCCTTTGACTTTTACTTTTATCCAAAAAGAATCTTTTTTATATGAAGCTCTTTACTAAACAAAATGGAATGTTTTTGTCATATGTATGCGGCGACAACGACTTCTCCGCCGCCGTGACCGTTATTTGAGTTTCAGCTTCATCTACAAGTCGTACCTTCTTTTTAAAAGAAAAATAAATTCCATGTTTTAATTTTCTTTTATTTTGGTCTTGAAAATTGTTTTCATAATGTTTTTATATCAATGTGTTGTATTGATATCTTTTGATTGAAAGGTGAAATGTTATGTTTCCTTTATGCATTTTTTATATGATACGGTTATGTTGAGGTTTTTTGGGTATTATTATGAAGACGGGTGGTTCCGTGATAAACTAATGGCGGGTGAGCCCGATATAGCTCTCCGATGCACTGGGTAATGCGAAGGAGTGAAACATTAAGGTTTCTCCAAAGAGATTTAGGGAATATACTGTGATGGGTATTCCAAACGTAGCCATGATGGTTACTCCCTACGTAAGAATGTTATGAATGCCTCAAGTTATCTTTATGTCTTATGATTTCTATGATTTATTCATGATTTGATGAGGTATGTTAAAGTGCTTATGTTTTATGGGTAAAGTATGATTTCATTCTTATGTATATATGTACCCATGTTTCCTGTCCATATTTTTATATCCCTTACTGAGCTTTTTATGCTCATCCCATGTTTTTTTGAAATGTTTTTCACAGGTCAAGGGAAAGGTACATGATATGATGATAGTGTCAAGGAAGTGTCAAGAATGAATCCGTGTTTTATTTTAAATATTTTTAAATTGATGGGAAAGAAGAATACTATCTGTATGTAACCACTTTGTTTTTACGTGGAATGTAATGGATGTTTTATGATCGAATTCTATAAAACTCTAAACCCGAAAAGATCCTCAATGTGTAATCTTGTAATAACTCAAGATTATGTAAGGTTTATGGCTGGGGCCTTATAGAAAATTTATAAGTAAGAGTAATAAATTTTAAGATCATTATGGGGGATGTTAAATATTTTTCCCAAATTAGATATAAATGTTCTAATTTTTAGAAGGCACTGAAATATTACTGTCTTCAAGAATGTGTTAGTGTAAGGAAATTAATATTCATCTAAAAATATTTAATATCCATTTATAAAAATATTGTGATGTTAAAAGTAGAACCCATTATATTTATGTAATTTAAATCAGAATTTCATATTAATTCTCTAATTGATATAGTATTTTTGGTTGATTAGTGATTTCAAATTTCATTTCTTTATTTTATAAATTAATAATGGATCTAATTAGAGATATATAATCTTTGTTTAATATAAAATTAAATTCCACTAATATAATAAAAAAATCGTGGGGAAAATTCGTCAAAACATTAACATGATATCCTAAACACATGATTGGATGATAACTGTGACTTAAATATTATGTTGAACTTTATGATTTATCACATGTATTATGGAAATTTACTCAGATAATGTCTTGGTTTCACACATATAAGAAATTAATATTTTATTGGTACCATAAAATTTACTTTTTTCCCTTCATAAAAATCTATATTTTTAATTGAAATTTAGATTCATCATTACCCTAATTTCACACATTAAAATTGTCCTAATGATTTTTGATATTTCTATTGGTTCTTAATCCTGAAGTATTTACATTTATAAAGTTGAATATTCTTATCTCAATGGGCTTTATCACCTAAAATTTTATGAAATTAGATTTTTCTCTTTTTGTGTTAGATACTCAATTTTATTCATATTATTGATCATAATTCGAGATAGCTGATTAGGTATAATAATTGGGTTTAAAATTTCAAAAACCGTTTCATTTGGATTATCATTAGGATAATCATTTTATTCACCATCACATTCAAAGTTCCCATGATTACACCTAGTTTTATACATTTAATAAATTCCAAAATCTTAGTGTGACTGTTAGACATTAACAATCTGTGTGAGCAATCATATGACGATGAATACCAATTTTATGATGTCCTAAACTATGAATCCTTCTTTAAAACCATGAAAATTCAACATCATATCATGTCACCATGTCTTATCATAAGCTATAATAGAATATACCCTCTCATTACCCATAATTATTTATATAGAATATATGAAATAACTAAAGAATATAACCTAGGAGTTTGAAACCTAGTATATAGTTGATCAAATTTTTCCTGAATTAGAAGAATATCAAATTATCACCTAACCAATGTATTTAGGGTTATTACCCCTTGGAGAATCAGTTCCATGTTACAAATCGACTTATTTTTCTACTAATAATGATTTCATTGAAAGGAAACTAAATAATATTTAGATTATCAAAACATTGGGATTTTATCCTTTACATAAAAATATCATAAGTTTATTAAACAAAATTATCAAATATTATTGAATAAAAATAACGAAACCCTACTCTCATATTAATTGTGGAGACTAAAAAATTACATAAATAAATGTAACATCATTTCAGATAAATTTTCAAATCATATCACAATAATATATTCCATAGAACAATAATGATTTTCTGTTGTTAGAGTCTAGATACATAATCATCTTTTTTCATGAATTATCCTCAATATAATCCATAATTATTATCTCACATAACACACTTATTAATCATAAACAACATAAAAACCTTATTCATAACTTGGGGAAAGGAAGCATAAGAAAGGTTGTTGTCAGATTCTCAGTAAGGGTACACATAGGTGATATCAATCAATTTCCATAAGTGGGTATAAGAAAAGAATAATTTACTGACTACATGGTCAAAAAATATGAAATTTATTCATGTTTAGTCAGATATCACTAAGCCCAATTCATGGAATATTTTTTTTTAAAAAAAATACATAATTCATAAGAGTACTAAATCATCCATTAACAATGATGAACATTGAAAAAATATCATAATCTTAAGAAATTTTTTAATAGAATAAAAATTGTCTTTAAAATCAATTTCATTAATCAACTATCACTCCCATAATTGTTATTGTTGATAGAGTACCATAGTTGAGGAAGTTCCCTCCCCATTCCATATTTTCTTTAGTCAAAATTCATTCACATAACTATCATAGTTGATAGATTTCCATGATGAACTGGGTTCACACCCCATTTTAGTTCATAGTATCTAATGATATATTATGAATTTCCTTACTCATTTGATTAATATATAACTTCAGTATCGCTCAAAACATTATGAAAACGTAACATATGTTTTCTACAAGATCATAAAAACATTTATCATTTATTCATATTATAACCCATGTTAAATGAGTATATTTTATAAACATTTAATCATCATATAATTTTATATATCAACTTATAGTAAGTCGATGATATTATACAAACATTCCTTATTTAATTATAGATTAATTATCCTTTGGAAAATAACAATTTCATAGAGTCATCCATATAACTTTACCATAATATACGTATTTATATTGAAATTGGATAGTATCATAAGATCATATCCCCAATGATTCCTAAAAATACGTTAAATGATGTTAAAATAGATTAAATATACCATTAAAATATAATTTTAACTTTTCTTTGAAAATAGGGAAAATATCCTTCAGTTTTGGGATCATTAAAAAATTAAAAATCTCCAAAATATAGATTAAAATAATTCCTATGAAAATAAAAAATGAAACATGTAAAGAAATATTTAAAATATTGAATTTTATTGAATATGGATAAAACATTCATTTCATATATGTTAATCAATAATATTATTTTAACAATTTTGTTAAAAGTAAAAAAAAGTGATTTTTTTTAAAACACATGAAATGTTAAATTTTAATAATTTCAAATTATTGTGAAATTTTTTTGAAAAAAGTTTTTATCGAACACAAAAATTCAAAAAACATTTTTAATTAATTGGACATGGAAGAAGACATTGGCCAACCGATAAATAAAAAAGGGATTTTTTTTTAAAAAATAATTAACTATTCATTTTTTGTACCAAAAAGAGTAAAATTGTACTAATACATTAAAATAATAATAGTAAATAAGAGAAAAGTTTAATTCCCCAACCCAAAATCCTGGAGCTGGTTCATTATTTTAATACATTGGCATTAATATAAGGAATAAAATCCTAAAGTAATGAGTAGTTTAGACGTTTTTTAAATCCAGGTACATACATAGGTTCAACATTACAACTTGAAAGGAAAAAACTACATAAAAGTTTTATTGAGAACATCCACATATCTATGTTTTTTCCTGAAAGTAATTCATAATAAACTTCATCATGTAATAATAAAGTGAAATATAAGAAAGGTTTGAGCTCAAACGCTCATTATGTGTAAGCAATGAAATGTAAAAAATCATAACATAAACATTAGGCATGTTGAATAACTAAAAACATATTCCTTTAACAAAAACATGAACACATTATGGTAGGAAGAAGAGATGTATAAATAATGCCATAATAATTTCTATTCTACTATTTTAATAAATACATGAACCTTCAATACTATTTTTTAATGAAGGAATGCATAATAAGGCATATCATCACCATACCGTCAAGGCCTCGTGCCAAGTCCATAAATTATCATTTTGGCAAGGGCTTGTTCCATGACCGTAGTTTGTCTCATTAGACTTATTGATGCACCGTGGGACTATAGAGGGCCCCACCCGACACATTATATTTCCAATTAATTCCTCATATGAATGAGGATAAATATAAACAACATATACATTAATATTGACACTTATATATGAAATGTAAATAACTTTACCTGAACATTAAGCATAAACACTAACCATTCTGAGTAAATTGCTGAATGATATTAAGATCGTACATCCACAACTGAAATAATCATAAACCATTAAATTAATTATGGAATATGATTACATGAATTATTAGTCCAAATAATACATAATAATCCACAAGATATTTGAAATATATGATGATACTCTTAAAAAAATCTACGAGTAATTTTTGAGATAAATACTCTCTAACTCTGAAAAGAAGAGTTATTTTGGAAACATTTTGCATCAAAATGAACTAATGTAACATTTTATTTTCATAATAAAATTATTTATTTTATAAATTTAATGTATTCCAGAAAAATATTTTCGAGTTCCCTTGAAAATAAGTAAGCAATTGAAAAATTCCCTTGAATCAGGCGTGTATTTCAGAAACCATTTTGAAGGGTCCTTTAAAAACTTGTAACTATCCATAAAATAAGGAAGGATTGTTGTTGGAGAAAATATAAAGAGAACTCAAACAGAATTTAAGAGAAGTACATAAAAATAAACATGAATTTAATTGAGTTAATTAGACAATAAAAGTAACCAGAATGAAAATGGAGTTTCGAGTGGAAAAACCCTTACCACTTTGTAATCAAATGATTCGTATGCCTCAAAATTAAAAATATTAAAATTAAACATTTAATAATAAGCATATAATGATATTAATAATATTTTAGATCAATGGTAAGTATACAAACACCATACACAAGTATTAAAAGTGAATATAGAAAATCTCACAAAATTGGATGTTAGACAATGAATCCCTTACCTTAAGACCGAATGTGTTCCTCTCTTGAATTTAACATCCAATAATATGAAATTAGAATTATTAAAAAATTATTTAAGAACCTATTATAATTTTATTTAGTTTATCATCATTATTTTTAGATCATTTATTCCCTTATTGATACGTTATTATATTGATGTTTTTTGTTCAAGAGTGTTTGATTTCTATATTTTCATAATTGGTCCACTTGTTCTTAAGTAATAAAGTTCATGTGGAATGGATGTAAATATCTATAATTGAAATTAAATTTTATTTATCAACATCCATAACATATAATGGTCATTTATATCATTTTTATACATTTAAATTGAATTAAACATTAGATGAAATATTTATGACATTCACTTAGATTATTTTAAAGGTATTTTGATTATTTTAACTAGATTGGTCATACTATTCAATATTATATATGTATATAGGTTATAAAATATTAATTTGGTTATAATAAATATATTATATTCTAGTTAAACCAACAACATTGTTTCAAAACTAGAATTGAAGGATAAATTGGAGAACAAATATTCATTGTGCACGAAGTTTATAAATTGGAACCTCATGGATATTGATTTCATTTATAAAATAAAATAGGGACAGAGAGTAAGGATATTAACAATGGTTCTTCCATTCACATGATATAATTTCAATATATAAATTATAATGTATTCTTCATGTTCATTTGGAGAGTTTTGGAGATGATATGATAACAACATTAGATAAATTGAAATGAAACTAAATGAAAAAGAAAGGTTCTTTACATCTTCAAATAGCCTACTTGAGAACCTCCTTAATGGAAGGGATTTTGGTCCTTTGGAAAGACCAAGAGATTCATTTACGTGGGGAGTGACTAGGGGAGAGTATTTGGGCAAAACATTAAGGATCATTAATCCTTAGAGGAGTGAAGAAAATAGAGAGTATGTTGGGATATAGTGGAATAGATGAGTAAATTTTGAAAAATTTATTCATTATTTTATTATTTCCATCGAAAAAATCAATAGTATGGTTTCATGTGACCCCGAATAGTAATAATTTCATGTGAGTTCTATCAAAGTTTCCTTAAATCACTTATCATGTAAAAAATATTGAATTTAACTGGTAATTTTTATATACGGTATTTTACGTATTTCACTATTCATAAAAAATTCAAGAATTTCAAAAAAATCCTAAAACTTCACCCTAACCATTTTTCGATGAGTATAATTCAAAATGGAATTCTATTTTTTAAAATAAATCATAATAATATTAATTTAATTTTTAAATAAATTCAAATTTAATTCAAAAAATTACAATGTTAAAGGTATAATTCGTTTTATATCACACTGGAAAATTAATTAAGATCTCATCATCTTATTACCTTATGAAAATAAAATAAAATAATTATTTACTATTCAAAAGGGTCATATTACAATTCATATTCAAATTCATAATTGTATGTTACTATTCACTAAAAAATAATATTGGTTCTATAAGACTCCAAATGACTTGCTGATCAGAACATTAGATGACCAATTTTCAAAATTCTAAACATAGTAGAGGAAAGGTTGTGTTTAATGACACGATTATAAAATATGTTGGTTTTTAGGGACTCAGTGTTTCATTCATTCTAAATTAAATCTATATTTAAATTTTGGGGGTGTTACATTATCCCCTACTTAAAAAAATTTCATCCATGAAATTTGATATTCAACTTCAAAAGTTAATGGTTGATACAAGAAAAATCACTAATAGGAATACCACATCAAGAATATGGTTTAATTATATTATTAATAAGAGGAATGGGAAATGAAACAGTTTCTACAAAACAACGCATTCAAGTTGAACAACAATGTCATAGAAGAATAATCAAACCATCATGTTGTGACATTAATCTCTAAATCCTCGTACAATTATCAAAATAAAACATTTTCTATATGGTTAAAAATTACAAAATATAATGATTCAAAACATTATAATGAAGGTTTAAAAATTTACATGATGAACTTATCATTAACCCTTAATCAATAAGACTTAGCTCGAAAATTCACATTCCAAACATGTGACTAACTTCATCATATATCCTCTTGTAATATGGTAATATCTTGAATTACTATAAAACCATATTGGAAACATTAATTCTTCTTTATTACAAATATAAGATACATGTTGTTGGATATATTACATAAATCTAAAAGTCATGTAAACTCCATTAATGATATCATAGACCAATTCTTTACAAGTCAATAATCATTTCCAAGGCAGTTATTACTTATCTGAATCAATGAATACTTCATCATTACATCAACATTTGATATATATTAAGGGTTTTGTTTCCCTAAATCATGTCTAAAAAGTATATCATTCTATTGAATTCTTGTTCCTTTATATTGATCATCATATAACCTAAAATTCTTAATCAAATTATAGTATAATACAATCATTATATATCTCATTATTCATAAAACCAGTACATTACTAAAAAAATATTCAAATTGAATGATTCTTGACAAGGCATATTAATTATACTACTTCATCTGTGGTAGGATTATAACATGATCATTATCCAAAATCATCATTTGGGGAATATTCTTTGATTATTGGGAAATTAATTCTCATATTGTTTCATGTACTTGATTTTGAAGCATTGTACATTGGAAAAAAATTTATTACCCTTTAAATCATGAACATGATGTCATTTTTATCAACACTTATATAAAACACCCATTAACAGTAAGAATTTACGAGGGTGATTCTGTCCAAATTTATCACATGTGGTAAAACACTTCTTTCCCTTAATCCCATTATCCCTATATCTCTCTGTCTTCCTATTAAAAAATTTTAATCCCTTAAAATCCATAGGACTCAGATAAGTCTTTTAATATCTTTTTAACACATGATATTATTTCATCCTATGATGAGGATACTTGGGAGAGAAACATCCTTTGAAAAAAATGGGTTTATACCTTTAGAGATATGAACCTTCTAACTCTTCACATCACATGAATAGGTGAAGTTCACATTCCTTCTACTAGGTGCCATTTATAATCAAATCCATTTTATAAATTAACTTATAAAATATTGAACACTCTAAAAATATAAGCATTATATAGCAAATAGCATATATTTATGCATCATCAATCCTAGAACCATATATTTTGGTTAATTTGGGGGAATAAATACTTAATAATGGAGGGTAAAAAAATTTGATTTATACAACTAATATCCCTCAAGGGTGTCAAAACCAGAATTAAGCATGGCCCATTGTCATGTACCATGATACCCCTGGTCATGCACGAAACTCATTATCGGGGTTTTCACTCCTAGATACATATGTTCCAGATCCACCTCTACTTGTTTATATGAAGACTAGGTTGTATTTCCATGTAAGATTCACATAATCTATTCCAGACCATAATTATAGTATATTCATATTTTTTTATCCTCAAATACCATCTTAGGGCTTCATTCCCTAACATACATTTTCTAAATCTAGATCTTATGGTTTCTACTAATCATTCTCTGATACCAACTATAACACCCTCAACCTAAAATCCTGGTTCCGGTGTATTATTTTAGTACATTGGTATGATTTCAATTAATCAAATATTTATGTACTAAGTAGTTAGGTACTTTTGGAAAACCATATACACACATAGGTTTAACATTACAACTTGAATGAAAAAAAACAACAGAAACATTTTATTGAGAACATCCACATCTCTATGGTTATCCCTACAGGTAATTCATAAAAAAACATCTTCATGTACATAGAAAATAAAACCTAAGAAATGGGTGAGACCAAAAGAATAATAAGGGTAATCAATAGAGTTTAAGATATCAAAATATAAACATTAGGCAGGTAGAATAACTAAAAACATATTCCTTTAACAAAACCATCAACACATTATGGTAGGAATAAGAGTAGAATATATAATTTCATTATCATGGGTATTCTACTAGTTGAATAACCACAGGAACCATCAATAATATTATCAAAATGAGGAAATTCATAATGCGTTACATCATCACCATACTGTCAAGGCCTCGTTCCAAGACCATAAACAATCATTTTGTCAATGCCTTGTGTTAAGACCGTAGTTGGTCTCATGAGACCTATGTATGAAAAAAGTGGATATATCTAACCCCACCCAACACATTAAATTTCCAATGAATTCATTATTTGAACATGGATAAATATAAAAAACATATATATTAATATTGAAACTCATATATGTAATTTAAATAACTTTCCCTAAACATAATGTATAAACACTAACCATGCGAAGTGAATTAAAGAATGGATTTAAGATAGAAAATCCAAAACCAAATTAATAATAAACCATTAAATTAAATATTATAGATTATTCCATGAATTAATAGTTCCAATAATGCATAAGAACCATATAGAGTGTTTAAATAGATGAATATTATCTTAAAAAATCATCTTGTAATTCTTGAAATAAATACTCATTTACTTTAAAAAGATGAGTTATTTTGGAAAAATATTGGTATAATCCATAAGTGGAGTAATATAGTATTTTTTTAATATAATTAGTGTTTTTATAATGATTATGTCTTCTAAAAACATATTATAGATTGACCATAATAATATGTAAGAATATGAGAAATTCCATTGAATCCGGCTTGTATTTCGGAAACAATTATAAAGGTTGCTTTTAAAAAATGTAATTATCCCTAAAATAAGGAAGAATCCAGGTTGGTGAATACATAATGAAACCTAAAACAGAAATTATAATGATTACATAATAATACACAAGAATTTCATTGAGTAATTAGACAATACAAGTAACCTTAATGAAAAGGGAGGTTTTGGTAGAAAAACCCTTACCACATTGTAATCAAATGATTCGTATGCACCAAAATTAATAATATTAAATTGACACATTAAATACCATGAAAAAAAATATTCATGTTATGTTATATCAATGGCCAGTATACATACACCATACACAATTATTAGTAGTGAATTTGGACAATCTCACAAAAATTGAAGTGAGATGAAGAAACCTTTACCTTATGTTTGAATGTGTTCTGCTCTTGAACATAAGGTCATGGAATATGAAATTAGAGTTACTAATAACTTATTCCAGAACCTATTAGAATTTATTTAGTTTATCATATTTCTGATTAGTTTATTTATTCTCTTATTTATAACTTATTATATTGAATTTTTCCATTCCAAAGTGTTTGTTTACATTGCTTTCATAATCAGTTCACTAGTACTAAAGTAAAGGACTTCGTGTGGAATAGATGAAAATATCGAGAATTGAAATTAAATATTATTTATGAATATCCATAATTGTTGATGGTAATTTATATCATTTTTTATATGGAGAGAGGATGAAACATTAAATGAAATATTTATGACATTCACATATATTATTTTAGCGGTATTTTGATTAATAAGAACTAGTTTGGTCATATGATTCAATAATATGAATTTCTATAGGTTGTTGATTATTAATTAGGTTATAATAAATATATCATAGTCTGGTAAAACCATAAAATGGTTTCATATTTAGTAATGATGGATAAATTGAATAACAAAACTTCCTCATCCATGAAGGTTATAAATTGGAAACTCATGAACGTTGATTTCATTTATAAAATAATCAAGATAGAGAGTAAGGATATTGATGATGGGTCTTCCATTCACATGATATAATTCTAGTATATAGATTATACTATATTTCTCATAGTCATTTGGATAGAGGAGGTTTTTATGGGATAATAAAAGATGATAAATTGAAATGAAACTAAATGAAAAAGAAATGTTCATTACCTCTTGAAATAAACTCCTTGAGAACCTCCTTAATAGAAGGGATTTTGGTCATTTGGAAAGACCAAGAGCTTCATGGATGTTGGGAGTGAGTAGGGGAGAATATTTGGGGCAATATTTGAGGATATTTAAATCTTTTGGGAGTTAAGAGAAGAGGGAGGGGGGTTATAGTGGAGGAGAGGAGTAAATTATGAATATTTTATTCATTATTTTATTATTTCCCTCAATACAACCAATGGTATTATTTCATATAACCCCTAATAGAAATAAGTTCATGTGAGTTCGAACCAAGTGACTTTACATCACTTATGAAGTCATAAATAGTGTATTTAACTGATAATTTGTATATATGGTACTTTATTTTATTTGACAATTCAATAAAAATTCATAAATTTGCAGAAAAATTCCAAAAATTCACCCTAACCATTTTTTGATGAGTAGAATGAAAAAATGAACACTATTTTTTAAAAAATTTCTTCTAAATATTATTAATTAAATTTTTAGATAAAATCTTAATTAATTTAAACAATAACCATGTTAAAGTTATAATTAGTTTTATATGACAGGAAAAAATTAATTGAGATCTCATCATCTTATTCCCTCAAGAAAATAAAATATTATTTTTATTTACTATTCATAATTTTCATATTAATTTTCATATTAATTTTCCTAATGGTAGGTTACTATTTTTAGGATCGAAATAATGATGTAGATGCTCAATAAAAAAAGGGGGGTGAATTGTATACATTAAAATTTTCTTTAAGCAAAGAAAGATCTAAGTTTAACAAGGTTAAACTAAGAAAATTAACAACACCTCTAACACCAATTGGAGAATTGGAACAAGGTATGAAGTTACAAACATATAGTTCTATGACCTTGCTGGAATCTGGAATGTTATTCCGAAAACAGGTTCTGGAAATATGGATCCGGAAAATGAAATTTAACCAGAGTTTAAAAAATGAGATTCTACCTTAAAGCATATAGAATCTAAACTAATCAAAGTAAAAGTGTAAGTAAATACAAGAATTTTATACTTTCCTTAAAATACGAAATTCAGCGGAAAAGAATTAGTAAAACTACTTGTTAAAAGATATAACTCTTCTATCCCAAAGAGAAGGGTATCCAACAACCTTGGAAAATTTTACCCTGATTTATACATTCAAGCAAGTCTATCTTACCCACACCGTGGTAACCCATCAATACGAAGATCAGTGTCTTTGTCTTGCTATCCCCGTAAGCCCTCATCTTCAAGGTATTTGGATCCTCTGTCTTCCTCAGCAAGGAATCTCTCGAACTTCAAAGTAGTCGGCACCTCTGTTTTCGTAACCCTGGAAGACCTCGAATGTAATCACCAACATTCAGAGTCGCACAACGAAATCTGAACAAGCAGTTTAGTACACAAAAATAATGAAAAGATTCTCTGTCTAGAAATCTCCTTAAGAGCGTGTGGTCTCTAGAGTGATCAACTAGTTATTCATCTCTTTCAAATGAGCTATTATTTATACGCTTGGTTGGAATGGTCAGCTCCCTCCTCCAATGGTCATATTTTCCTTAATGTTTGGAGGGACCTTCACACGTGTCACTCAATCAATGGTTAGTTAGAAACAAAATGGACGACATCATTTTATATCAAAAAATATATAACTGAATACACGACATCTTTTTGTAATGAAACAAGTTTAATAATAAGTAAAACTATAATTCTGAATGTATGAAAATAATAGTTCGGAGTCTAACCAAAATGGAATTTGGAGTCTATTATAAACGGATATGTGGATTGTGTTTTATAAGAATTCTGAACATGAATTCTGTAGAAATCCAGAGTCTAAATTTCTATGGAAATTCAGAGTCTGGTTTCATCAAGATTCAGAATCTGAACTTATACAGTTCAAAATCGAACTTATAAAGATTCGTAGTCGAACCCATGAAAGTTCGGAGTCAAACTAGTAAAATTTCAGAGTCCAACTTCATAATAGTTCGGAGTCGAACTAGTAAATGTTCGTAGTTGAACTTCATAAGAGTTCAGAGTCAAACTAGTAAAATTTCGGAGTCAAACTTCATAATATTTTGGAGTCGGACTAGTAAAAGTTTGAATTTCATCATCATAAGAATTCGAAGTCGAACTTGTAAAAGTTCGGAGTCGAACTTCATAATAGTACGGAGCCGAACTTGTAAAGTTCAGATTTGAAATACATAATAGTTCAGAGTCAAACTAGTAAAAGTTCGTAGTTGAACGTAATAAGATTTCGGAGGCGAACTAGTAAATGTTCATTTTCAGAATTTTGAGTGGAACTTCATTATAGTTCACATCCGGAATTTGGAGTGGAACTTCATTACAATTTTTATCCAGAATTTAGAGTAGAACGTCATTATAGTTCTTATCCAGAATTCGCATCCAAAAAATAGAATGCTCCAATTCTTGACATTATATGATTCTAGGGTTTTGGGTATGAATCCTATTTTTGTACCTAAGGAAAAATATTGATATGTATAAGAAAAACTAGGTTAGGGTAAATTTCCTTAAGGAAGAAAATTTTTCCTTATAGAAGTAAAATATAGATTTTTTTTAGTATAAGGTGTTCGTGATTTTCAAAACAAGAAGGAATAGAAAATTCATAAGGAAAACCTTATTGACTCAACACTATTAACAAAAAATAAAGTCAGTTCTATCAGACTTTAAATGACCAACTGATCACAATTCTATATGACCATTTTTCAAAATTCTAAATATAGAAGAGGAAAATTATTATTTAATGACTAGATTATAAAATGTGTAATTTTTTGGAGACTCAGTGTTTCATTAATTCTAAATTAAATCTATTTTTAAATTCTCAGGTTGTTATAATAAGAAAATATATTGGGTTTAAAGTATAAGTATCGTATAATTTCGCTCAATGTAAATTTAAAATGGAGAATCCAAAAAAGGAAAGATATTGTATTATAAACCCTTACCTCAGATCTCATCTTGCTTTGTATACATCAAAACCTCATTATAATACATTGAAATTTATTATATATCTATACTAGAACAATATTCATATAAATATTACAACATATCATTCCCTTAAAATTACTAATTAATCTTTTATTAACAATTATTCATTAAAATCATTATTCATTTGAAAATTTGTTTGTTTTCCATAGAAATTTCAGTTTCAAGGTTCCAATCCTTAAAACATGGTTTTGAATTCATCATATAAATAATATTAATCATGTAATAATTATCATATTTATTATTTATATACACTTTTATATCCATTCGTATATTGAAGCGATGAAAAATGAATTATATCATTTCGTTTAGACGGTAGTCCGTACATTAGAACCAGTGATATTTAAAAAAATTTATAGAAGGATCCAAATAAATAAACATAAAATATAACCCAAATAATAATAATAAATATATCATAAATATAATATATATTCCTTAAATATATCTTTATTATCTACGATGAAAATAGAAAATAAAAAAATCACATCTCTTCATTGAGGTGAAAATCCACACATACGCACAAGCGACATTATCCTTTTCAAACAAATGAGATGAAGATTGAAAATAAATATAAATTTATCAAAAAAATATATAATTACAGTATATATATATATTAAAACATGTTAAATTTATTATTTTTAATATTTTAAAGAATAAATGAACATGAAAAGATCAGTATGAATATAAAAAAAATCTATACATATAATCCATTGAAAAGAACCATAAGAATTCTTTGATATGTATTTTAGGAAGAATATAATCTCAAATTAGGTTATATGGATTTTGGAAAAGTATTTTTGGGGTACATGTTTGATTTAAATAGATAAATTTCTTTAATGAAAAGAGGAGAGGATGTCCCCATTTATTAATGAGCGGATTTTAAATTCCTAAAACATTAAAATATAATAAATTCAAACTCAAGTGAAGAAGAAAGTAATAAAAAATAATTATAAGATAATATATGTCTAGGGAAAAAAATTTACATTATTATTTAGATTATTTTTGTAGGCCATATTAAATATTATCTCTATTGTTTAACCCCACATTAAAACTTTTAAGCATTACAGTCATAACATGATTTTTACGTTGGATAATATTCATTTTGATGAAACATTAAGTTGAAATTATAACAAAAAATAAGCTATGATGCTTAAAAATAAATAAATAATTTTACATGATTACATTTATTTTATTTTTGATATATTAATTCTAATATTCATGAAAAAAATTCATAAACTTGTGTTTGGGTAAACATATTTTTATGCATAAATTTGAATTTAATCAAATTTCATGACTACTAAAAATTATTTAATGAATGTTAAAAATTTTGATTAAATATATTATCTATAAATTTCATTTAAGACAATAATTAATTTAATTTATTTCAATAAAAAGAGATTTCATGTATAAAAACATTTTTTTTAAGAAAACCATCTACTTTACCTTCAAATTGTTTTATTTACATTTATATCCTATTGATAACCAAATAAATAATTTTTACAATTAGGAAATAATAATATTTGATTATAATGTAATTTATATTTAAAAATTCTAATATAATATCCGGGTAATAACATTCACATTTTATAAAAACATCTCAATATTATATTGTAGTTTAGTTAATCTCAGTGTTGCTTATAAAAAAATCTATCAAACACTTTGAATTTATATGAAAATAAATATATTATAAAATATTAGGGAGGTATAGTTAGTTCCACTGTGTACTTGATATATCTTAACAGATACATGATGATACTCTTGTAAGAACACTTTTTCCATAGAATCACTAATGGGTAGCTTTTTTCATCCTACTTGTAACACAATACTCAACTTCTTAAGGTACCATATGGAAGTTCATTTTACTATTATATTAAAATTCCATAAAAAATACGGAATTTTTTAAATAATATTAACATATATATAAGCTATATCATGAAAAATACGTTTCATTAATTAAAAATAAATCCAATCTTATCCAACCCTAGTCATAAGTAATGTTCTTAGCTCATAATATTTAATTCAGAAATGTGTTTTCACAAATACCTATTCTACCTATTTATTTTTATAAATAAAATATAGATTTAATGAATCAGTCAAATATAATATTTGAGATAAATATTTAGAATAAAAAAATTATATCGTATTTAAACACATTAATTAATTCATTTAACCAATGGAATAGATTTAAAAATCTATTAATATATTTGAGTTAAATGATTCTTATGATTTTTTACATTATTACAAAAAGCACCCAGGAAATGTACTTCCAAATCATGTGCTCAAAACAATTTCTTAAAACATTTTATTTTATATTATGTGAGATGAAAATATATTTATTTACAGCATTAACATAAGATATGCATGACATATAACAAATATTTATGAAGTCTCAAGAATGGGAGGTTTAGTGTCTATGAGGATTAGTTACATAAGAAGCTAACTTTTCACCACTTGTGAAAATTTCTCTATATTTTGACCACACAAAATGAAATTATAGACATCTCCTAGGTTATACGCATCTATATAACTTGGGGAATGAAAAAATAAGAATGAGGTGAGTATGAATGTTTAATAATTGAAAACTTATCAATATGTGTGATGAACTGACCTAGATTACCCTCAACTAGCACCCGACCAGATCTGTCACATACTTGAATGGCATTCCCAAACCCCACGTGTTGGAGACCATCAACTGGACATTGAATGAAAAATTAGAGAGAACGATTTCTCCCAACCTGAACAACCACATGGAATACATATATAAACAAATAATGGAACAGTGGAAGACAAACGAGTCAATATATTCTATAATAGTAAGGAAACAACGAAAAAAGACACAATAAAATTCCTAAAATCTCCAAAAAAACAAGTCCATCTATAAATGATCCAAAACAAACTAATACACCAAATGATGGCATGGACAAACTCCAACCATCTCACCCAAGACACCGAAATAGCTGACATGAACCTCTTTACCTCACTATAACACCTTACTTGTCCCTATATTTGAAGAAAAACAAAGGTATACACGAATCCAAAGAGGTGCAAAGGGTGTGAACTAATAAGCTCATTAGGATCCCACCCAGGTGTTCTATAATAATTCTCTTTATAAAAAATCATGTATGCCAATTTTAAATAAAGTCATGGAATGATTAGAAGTAAAAAAAAATTAATATAACCAAGGTAAAAAATTTCCTATCACTATTGTTCTAAACAAAAGCATGTATATTAATTTCAAAGCACATTTTCCCAATCATTTTTTACAATCCTAAACAAACATTTAATTTCTTACTCAGAAATATATGGAATATAAAATAGAAGCATTGGTATCACAAAATAATGAAATACTACAGGTCTTGTCCACACACTACTCATACCACAATCAATCAATAATGTGCACAAATTCCGGTCCTAGAAATTGGCCTACAATGTAGTGGAATACCCCATCAGTATACCCCCCAAAATGTCTATAGTTTTACCCTAGGAAAACTGTACTAGAAAACAAAGAAAATCACCAAGCCAAACCACATTGATAATCCCAAAAAAATGGATTTTGGCCCCTAGTTAAAACCTTAAACCATTGTACCAAAAGTAACCAATGTTCTCTTTTTCACAAATCAGTTTAATGCTTTGAAATTCCAATTTTCCTTCAATTTATCAAAAACCATGGAAAATTCATTTCTCTTCAAAAAACTTTTCAACAGACACAAAAAGAACATTCCTATTCTACTTTTAAATCAATTTATAAAACTAGAACAATCATTCTTATCAATATAGGATGTAGATATAACAACTTCCATCAATGATTGGGTCACACATGACCGCAAAGGAATCCAAAATCAGCAAAAATCAAACAACATCAATGAAGGCCCCAAAATCAAATACACATCAATATTGATTTAATATAAAAGATGAGGGTTTAGTGGAAGATATAAAACCCACATACCTCAATGATGATCGCCTGTCGCACTGTGACCAATGGAAGAAAAGGCCTCTAGAATAAGATCACATAACTGATCTAGAAGAAACCAAGAATAATTTCCATCATTAAACCAATGGATTTGATAACACAATCCAAAGGCACCACCACGATCAAACGAAATGAGATCACATAACTGATCTTGAAGAAACCAAGAATAATTTCCATATTTAAACCAATGGATTCGATAACGCAATCCTAAGGCGCTACCATGATCAAACGAAATGACGAAATTGGAAGAAAACTTACCCAGAGAGATTCACTGCAACCACAACAGATATCCGATGTTGAATAGATCAATCTAGATGGGGTTGGGTTTTTATTAAATGTTCCAGATCTACCATAGGTCGAGATCCATGATGAACAGATGAATGAAATAAATTAAAATAGATGCACACATATTTTAAAAATTGGACGCTGGCCTTTACACTATGTGTAACCCAGGTTTCAATGTGTAACTACCACATCCAACATATGCTGAAAAAATCATCACTTCAGATTAAATATCCATCATTTAACCCATACATAACATGATATCGCCAATCATGACATGTACCAGTCAACAACATCATCTTTACTTTCACGAATTACATCCAAATCTCATTACACGGTGTTTAACATAGTTACATAGTGTGTGACTACGCTTTAGCCTGTAGAAATGATTGGTTATTAATGAAAGTATAAAAATTATTTGAATTGACCATTATAGGTGTCCTACAAATCTTTATATAGCGGAAAAATGATGTGGTCAATGTCACACCTGATGAATTAGAAATGAGATGTTAGAAACTCCGCAACATAACGACTTTCCATCCCCGGGAAGTCATATGGTAGATGTAATCCCTATAAGAAGATGAGGCATCTTATTCCTTATCAAGGATTCACATTCTCATGCCTCATAATAATTTGACCTTTGTTTCCATAGAACTATGACTAACAGAATTGACTTCCCATAGAGTACTTTCACTTGAAAATCAACGATATCAATTGTTTTATCCAAAATAAAATAATTTAGCTCTAACTCAATTTCTTCCCAGATCAATATGTTATCGAGATCATGGTGATATTTTCTGAGCTGAGATATATGGAAAAAATCATGAATACTTTTCAACTAAACTGGAAATGATAATCAATAAGCAAAATTCATTAGCAACTCAATGACTTCAAATGGTCATGCATATCTTAAAGCCAGCATTCCCTATTTTTCAAGCCGACTATAACCCAATTGAGGAGAAACATTCATGAAAACCCAATCACCTATGGTAAAATATAAATTTCGATGTATCCAATTTGAATATGATTTATATTGACTATGGGTTGCAACCATACATTAATATACATCCTAAATCTTCATGGCTGTTTCTTGAACCAAACATGGTCCAACTAAAGATACCTCATCCCAATAAAGCGGTGACATAAAGGTGTTGGAATATTCATGTTTTAATAATGTTATAATGATCCCAAATCCTATTAAACCTATTAATATATCTAATAACATGTGTAGAGACACTTAGTTCCTCAATTCATTAATTAAACATTAACCAGATCCTGATTCCCATAAATAATGTTTGATTATTGTAAAGTATATATAATTTTGTTCTGTAATGATTTATTATATGAATTATTAACTCTAACTCATTATGTTAATATTACTGATAAGGAATCTTTATAAATATTTTGCTAATTCTGAGAAATCGTGAGTCTACCGCTGGTTCTGGATTTCTTGAAATGAACCTACACAACGTGACCCCGACACTGTGACCCAGAAACCGTGACCCAAACACCATGATCCAAACATAATGACACAACAACCATGACCCTGACACCATGAACATACCCTGTAACTAGTTTCAAATCTCATGAAGTCGATGACACTGGTTCCTTGTTGTTATCCGCAAGACACTGTTCGATGATTGGAAAAGGACAAGACATCATGATCCTAACCCCGAATCGGTTCTATCATTTCCTAGTCCCAATTCTATTGTGGAATTATCATTATCTCACTGCTCAAAGTAAAAGAAGAAGAAAACATTTCATGGTGAACCCATTTCCAAGTGACACTATTTTAAGACAAATTGTGAGACCGTTCTTTAATATGTATTTTCATTTTCATTTTAAATTCTAACGGTCATATTTATTTTTTAAGTCATTGAAATAAATCATGTTTCTTTATTGACATGTCACATAATAGTACAAGGTACGAGGTGTATAATACATGCATCTAGTTGGTTATAACATGTGTACCCACAATTAAAAAGGAAGATATGACGGGCTGCAAATATACGCAGACATTGAAGAAGAAGAGGGATATTTTTTTTTGAAATGAAAACTGATAAATGAAACTAGATACTACTAAAGAAAACAAAAATAAATATAGAATCAAAAAGGATGGAACTACCAGATTAATTAAAGCTAGATCGAGTTGGAAACCAGAGAACCAGACTTGCGAGACGCTATTTTTCACTAGAGGACTCGATACTTGGATCTACCTCATCCGAAAAATCTAGAGATGCATAGAATTACACACAAAGCACTTCTAACCCTTTCTCGTCATCTTTTCTCTATTGTGTAAAATTTTTATCTATTGAACTGTGTATTTGTGTCTATATTAAAAAAACACATTGTCTCATGTACTAAACTGAGGATACAAGATACCATTCCTCTCATAGATTTTTACATTTAATTACTCTCATGGATAAGTATGAAAGAAGTCCTTGTGTGACCTGGTGGTTTTTACCCATGAATAAATGTGTAAGAGGTTGTGTAACCAGGATAATCTTGTATAATATTGTTTACCATGATATGGGGTGTGGATCAAGTCTATTAATATAAAATTCTTTGTGGAAGGTGATCACAAAGTGTAGTGGATTATGCCTTGGCTAGAGACTAAACCACTTGTTTTATCCATTATGTCTTATAATTTATGTTTTCCTTGCATTACTGTATATTTTACAAAAAACTATATATTATTTTGATTGTTATTCTTAGATAGAAGTTATAACTTCTTCTATTTAGTTCAATAGATTCAATAGTTGTATCAATAACTCCCATTAATATTACTGAGAATTAATCAATATTATAAGAAGTGACTAAATATGTATAACTATTATAACAGAAATTTCATGATTAACTGGGTTGTATTCTTTTTATTGTGGAAGTTGTTTAAAGTGATCTTTTGAACATAATTTTTTATAGATACTCAATTCACCCACCTCTTGAGTAATCTACTCTGAACAACAACACAGGAAAACATAAAATGTCTTAAAGGGATCCATTTTTATTGAATACTAATAATTATTCTTATAAATAACACAAAATTTCTAGATGACTATCCCATGATCCTCCAAAATCCAAGACACATGCATAGATCATATCTTCCAAGATCTGAAATACTCATTCAGTTTGACCATCTGTATTTGGATGGTAAGATGTAATTAATGTAACATGAGCTCCCATTACCTCTTGAATACTTCTCCAGAATCTCAAAGTAAACCTAGGATCCATTTCTAAAACAATAGAAGAAGGACTCCCTTGTAACCTCACAATATCTTTCATTTACAACTCACCCAGATCTCCAACCTTAGTCGTGTCCTTTATCGAAATGAAATGAGCATACCTTGATAAATGATCAACAACCACCAAGGTAAAATTCTTCCCCTAGGGTGTATGTGGAAATAAAACAATAAAATACTTGTATACCTTGTCCCATTTCCAAACTATGACCGGAAGAGGCTGAATAAAACCATAGGGTTTCAAGTGTTATGCCTTTATCCATTGCTACCTGTAACAGTGGGATACATAATATACAATGCCATGCTTCATACCCAACCACCATAATCTTATTGTTATGTAATAATACATCTTCATGTTCCTTGGATGAACTACCTAGGATGATTTTTCATAATTGAACAAGACTAAACTCCTCACTGATATAGGGATGACAATCCATTTCTCAAAGTAAAGAATACCATCTAAAGAAAAAGACTAACGATAAATGGTCTCTCCACAAAAATGGATTTCTCGATCGTTAGTAAATTGATCATCCAATTACTAAATCTAAAAAATAGACTCCATACAAGATAATGAAAACAAAAAACTAGTCATAACTATACATGAAACATCCTCCTAATAATCCAAGTGAAAATGAGAAAAAATCCCAGTAAGGGTACACTGTGCCATTGATTCCTAAACAGCCTATGATTGTACATTCTTATTAAGAGCATATATAATAATATTTCCCTTTCTTAGGTGTACAAAATTTCAAAATCAATCAACTGAAGGTGTTCTACCCTTCACATCTAATTGATATTCAAGTCCTTCTAAGTAAATATATAACTTAGACTCTTATGATTAGAGAAGACCGTGAGTATTTCCTCAAAAAGATAGTTTCTCCATCACTTAAGTGCATACATTACTACAAAAATCTCTAAATCATGAGTGGGGTAATTTTTTTAGGCAGTAAAAGATGAGAATCATCTTAAGCCATCATATGATTATCTTGTATAAGATTTCATGTTGATCCCTACCCCGAAGAATCCAAAAACACCTTGTACCCCCTAATATTCTTAGGTAAGAATAGAATATTAGCATATGTCATAAGACATTTCATATCATCAAAAAAATTCATACACTTTTCAACCCAAGTGAATTTTAACTCTTTCCTTGTAAGAGTATTCAAAGGTGATTCCAACTTAGAGAAGTACTTTAAAAATCATTGGTAGTATACAGAAATGCCAAGAAAGATTTGTATCTAAAATACATTTTGTGGTCCCTTCTATGAAAAAAAACATTTATCTTTTTTGGATCAACTAATAAGCCATTCTCAGAAATTATGTTCCATATGAACATCACTTTTTGAATCTAGAAACTGCATTTTGAAAACATTCCATTGAAATACATACTTTGAAAAAAATTTAGATCCAAACACAAATGGTTCTCATTATCAATCTTGTTTTTGTATAAACTAAAATATCATCCATGAAAAGTATTACAAAAGATTCGTGAAATTGTTAGAATATGTTATTCATCATAACTATAAAAAATGTGGGAGGGTTAGTTATACAAAAAATGAATTCCAAGATATTCATAATGGCCATACCTTCCCCTGAAAGTTGTCTTCTGTATATCAGACTCTCTAACATAGAGTTGATGACAACCCAACCGCATATTGATCTTCAAAAACCAATTTTGTCTCTTTAGATTATCAAACAATAAATCCACATAAGATAAATTATATTGAATCTTAACCATTACCATGTTCAACTTCCGATAGTACACATACAACCTAATTGAGCCATCTTCTTTCTTTGTGAAGATCACATGGACTACCCAAGGAAAATCACTAAGGTGGATTAAACATTTTCCCAAAATGTCATCTAATTGAATCTTGAGCTCTTTCAGCTCTGTTGGTTATATATGATAAGAAGGTATCAATATTAGATGTGTACAAGGAATCCATTCAATCATAAACTATACATATCTCTCTAGAGGAATCACAGAAAAATCATATGGGAATACAATAATAAATTCTAAAACAACAACGGGAAGATCATCAATAAAAAAAATGTCATCAAGATCAAATAAAGTAACAAAAAACAAACTCTTAAACTCTGGGAGGGATGGTCATGCATGACCTGATTGCAGGTCCCACTCCTCCTGTAAAACATTAGATATCTCATCAATCACATAAAAGAAAATACTTTGATGATAATAATCAACCTCATCTCGATGAGTGATAATTCAATCCATATCAATGATGACGTCAAACATATCTTAATGTAGAACACAAAATTCCCAACCCTACTCTGTATCCACTATCATCAATGAACTAGAACACTGAAATCTATTTTATTTCCTATATCTAATAGGCGTCTCTAACTCCATTTTAAAGGATATAAGTTTCATTTGATGTTTAAGAAAATCAGAAAAACGTGCAGATATTAATGATTGGAAGGCACTATTATCAAAAAAAAAATTT
Organism: Viscum album; assembly: GCA_963277665.1. Lineage (NCBI taxonomy): Eukaryota > Viridiplantae > Streptophyta > Magnoliopsida > Santalales > Viscaceae > Viscum > Viscum album. The sequence goes on from OY728132.1 coordinate 416,356,639, forward strand.
CTATGACGGATGCAATAAGGATAGTTACTCTCATGGTTTCTAGACCTGCATCAAATTCCACTGGGAACTCATATACTACATGAAAATTCATTACCCCTAAGGCCTATAGCTGGATCCCTATAGTCATTAATGCTCCTGGCTAAACATCAATAGGCATTTTAGTCCTCAAATGCTGACCATAATGTGGCATAGTCATATCCTAATATAAGCATTGTATATGACCAAATCATCCAATGTTATTTAATGACTTCATAGGAATAGGATAAGAACATTTGGTGTATCTTCACTTGAAGAATTGATATCAAGTTAGAGGCACACTTCCAGTTATGAAAAATGGTGCAGATGAATATTTTTGATGAGACGCACCTCCACAACATCTTTTATGATCCTTCCACTTCCTCTTCTTCCCATGCATGACACTGAATTTTCCACCCAATGGATGACAGGAGGTAGAAAATCCAAAATTTCCTTCCATATTCATATATACCATAATACATCTATCTTATGTCTCCGCATAGGTGGAATGATATGTCATAAACACATGTGATCTGATATCAAGTTATAACCCATACGGGTACTTTTGAGCCACCAACAGATCATTTTTCTCTATGCCTGGTGTAAAAGAGAGAAGCTCAGAAAAATTATTGGTGTATGATAACACCATAGGCTCTACTTGTTTTAATGAAAAAAACTCTAGAGACTTCTCCAGCATTAGTGTCTCTAGAAACAAATATTTAGGAAATAGTGTTTTTAAACCCTTCCAATCCAATTCCACTTGCATATATTATGAGACCATAGACTCCAACGATCCCTTTCTAGATCCCCTGAGTCTGAATGATGCAAAATTCATTCTAATTTTTTCAGGTGTCACCAAGAAGTTTATGATTCGATCAATCATGTATAGCCAGTCCTCCACCTGTTGAGGTTCAATCATTCTTTCAATGGATGGTGGTTTCTCACATAAGAACTCATGTGATCAATCTCTCTCTCCTCCAACTCATGTTATACCTCAACCCTTGCATTATGAACTCATATTACATCCTAATCGATAGCACAGACTACTCATATGATAGTAACGATGAGTCTTTAATATATAAGCGGGGTCCCTTAATTAGAATCAATTATACCTTGCTAAGAAACTCATAGAAGACATCTCGAAGCCATAATGATGCAAAATGAAACATAAGAATGATCAGATAATATAGAAAATCTCAGATCAGACTAGAAAACCCATTAAAAAACTATTTTTTAATAAACCAACACTAGAGACACATATCCCAAAATACCATAGAAACATGAGCCTCATCACAACAATTGTTGGCCAGGAACTTATCACAACATACCACTCAAGTCCAGCCAATACTATCTTTATTATAATACATGTCCCAAGACATGGACTCAGGAAGATAGAACTCCTCTAATACCAAACTATAATGAAAAGACATGGATTCCCCCCAACTAGCACTTGACCAAATCCATCACATACACGAATGGCATTCCTGATCCCCATGGGCAGTCGATTAGAACTCGGGAATTGAACAACAAAGAGGAGGGAACAATTTATCACATCTAGAAAAACCACATGGATTACATATATAATGAAAGAAAGGAATAGTGGAAAACTAATGAATCTATATATTCCATAACAATAAGTAAATAGTGCAAACAGACAATAGAAAAAGGAGCAAGAAGCTACAAAGATCAATTCTAACTACAAAGAACCCAAGCCAAATAGCTACTCAAAATGATACCATGGAATAACAACCACCTTCTCACCACAAGCTAGCCATCCAATTCACACAAACCTTGCTACCTCACTAAAACAGCTTTTCTTTCACTGCATTAGAAAAAAAAACAAAGGTCTATGCACCACTGAATATGTGCACAGGGTGTGAACTATTATACTCAGTAGGATCATAGCTAGAGGTTCCATAAGAAGCCTCTCAATAACAAATCTTGTATATTCATTTTAAATAAAGACATGTAATGATAAGATGTAAAGTATTTTTTATAGAAAACATCTAAAAAATTCCCATTTTCTAAAGCTCTAATCCAATGAAGGTATATCAATTTCGAAGCACATTTTCCATATCATTTTCTCCAAGCATAAACTTGCCTATCAAGGATAACATAGAAATCCACGGAATACAAATTAGTAGCATAGGTATCAGAACATCAAGGAATACTACAGTTCTAGTCTGAAAACTACTCATTCCACAATCAATAAATCAATTGCACAAATTATGATCCTAGAACAGAATCCTATGAAGTAGACGAATTCCCCATGATTAAACCTCCCAAAATTTCAATATTGGTAAACTAGAACAGATTTCCTTGGAAATAGAGGAAATCCTCAAGAAAACACTCCTTGATAATCACAAAAAAAATTATGATGGCTCCTAGACAAACCTTCCACCTATGTACCCATGTTAACCAATGTTTCCATTATAATAAATAATTTCAATTACTTGAAATATACCTTTTCCTTCAATTTACCATTAAATAGGGAAAACTATTTCTCTTTGAAAACTATTTTCAACAGGCACACGATGATTATGCCAGTTACATTTATAAATAAATTTATCAAGAAATAATAATCATTATTATCAACAAAAGATGGTGGTGGAACTACCTACCTAAGAGATCAGGTCACACACTCCCGTGATAGAATCCAATATCAAAAAAACCAATAGAATCAAAAAAGGATCTATAATAAAATCCATATCTTGATTGATTCAATTTAGATGATGAGGATTCGACTGAAGAGAGGATACCAACATAACGTAGAGATGAACACCCAGTTCCCCACATCCAATGGAAGAAAAGTACTCCTGAAAGAGATTACAGAATTAATCTAGGTGAAACCAATAAAAATTTCCAACTTTAAACCAAAATATCTGATGACACACCCCTAAGGTGCTACCATGATCAAAATAAATGATGAAACAAAAAATACATATTAACCATACAGGTTCACCACAATCACAATTGATATTGAATGCCAAATGGATCGATCTAGAAGGGGTTGATTCTCTCAAAAATGTCCCAGAAATGCCTTAGGTCTAGAACCATGAAAAAGAGGTGAAAGGACTGAAACAAAACATCCACACACATATTTTAAAAATTGGACGCATGCTATTTAATGGCGTGTAACCCATATTTATGCCATGTAACTACAATTTCACACATATTCCAAAAAAACCCATCACCTCAGATAAAAAATATTTCATTTAAACCATACATGATGTGTAATCACCATTCATGATGTGTACAAGTTCATAGAGTGATATTTATTTTAATGAATTATATTGAGCACTCATTACACGACATGTAACATAATTAGATGGTGTTTAACTACTCTGCAGCATGTAAAAAAGAATGGTTATTAGTGAAAGTCCATTGAATCTTTTACGTAACCATTATAGATATCCTCTCAATCTCTAGGGAGGGGAAAACCACGATGAGGTCAAGGGCGTACATTATGAAATGGTAACTAGATGGTACAACTTGTCATGAAGAGTTAGACAAAAATAATATTAAAATAAAAATTCCTTGGTAGAAATACCTTATTATGAAAACATGGAAGAATAAGAGTTTTTGAAAATTCATGATATAAGGTCATGTGATTACAAATAAAAAAACATGTACCCTGGAAATATAGTGTGGAAAACTATTATATTAAACAAGATCCATGGATTATAATTATAGGTATAATTATATATAATTGCATGGAATGATAGAAAAATAATAATCTCTATCACTAACACTGCCATATAAATCATAAAATAATAGAGTGGGAATAACTACATGATTCTTTAAAATACGGTGGAGCATAAAACACTATATAACTCCCATGGTGGAGTAGGCATCACCACATTATTCCCATAAACATATTGGTGTAGGAATCACCACCTAGTTCCCATAAACATAGTGGGAAAGGAATAACTTCATTATTAAAATAAAAATAGGGGATAAAACATCACATATTGATTCCCATAAACATATTGGACCAGTAATCACCATCAAAATTATTATAGACAATGTGGAGATTCCTTCACTTCCTAGTTCCCAGAGTTACGCGAACATTAATTCTTGACTCCAGAAATCATATCATAAGAAATAAATCCTAAATTAATGAATTTGGAGGATATATTTGACCCCAACCATACCATAATAATAATTTATAGATATAAATTCCATTATACATTGAAACATTCATATATCAAACAACACATTATTAACACATGGAAATGTGGAAAGTTTCTTATAAAGTAATTCATAGATCATTACATAATACATATAGAGAAATAAGGTGTATGGTGTATTAAAATATACACATAGTGAATCATTAAGGATGTTTTCATAGATATAAAATAACTATTTCTGGTTTTTTGACACATTTAATGAAAAATAAGTGGGAATCCCACCTTTTTAAGGGCATGGACAGCTTAAAAAAATGTTTTCTATAAAATAAAATATGTTAGATTGATAAAAAAATTAAAAATAGATATTTATAACGAAAATTTTAATTTTTATAAAATATATTTTATAATTTAACTGTTTTTTTTAAATATAGTTTGATAAGATATGAATTTTTTTTAAAAAAATATTTCTTAAAACACAATCTTATAAAATAACTTTTGAATAAAACAATTAATTTTGAATATAAATATTTAAATTTGAGAAATATATTAATATTTAATTTAATTTCCAATATAATTAATATTGAATATAATTTGGAAAACCATTTTATATCATGGGATAAAAAATTCTTAAATAATAATTATAATATGATGTTAGAAACTATATTAGAGTTTTTAGAAAATGTTTTTACCATAATTGTAAAAAAGATGTTATGGGTCACATTAAAAATTATTATTCCCTATTTATAAAGGGAATTCACCAAGAGATAAAATATTTGGGTGGAACAAACCAATCATAGGAGAAATAATTTCATTGAATAACCATTTTAACTCAATTATTGGTGTTGAATTAAAAAAACCCCTTACAATAATGGTAAAATAAGAATAAAAAATGAAATAGAAACCATTAAATATAAATTAATATACCATGATATAAATTTTATTCATTAAGTAAGTAGGAAAGTGAATACACCATATAAAATAAATTATGGTTCACAATATCAAACATGTCTCATGGAGTTGAAAATGGGATAAATAATCTTACTGAGTTTCCCTGCTTAGTTAAATGATCTCTGACCACTTTTAAATAAAATATCTAAATATTCTATATAATAACCTTATTAATAAAAGTTATATTATTTTAATAGATAAACAATGGTATTATTTTCTTAATTTCATATTATTTAAAATTACTTTAGTTTTATATATTATTAATTAAAATCCTTATGAAAAGTGAAATTTTTAATTCTTGCAGGTGGTGATCCTCTCAACACACAATTAACTTATTATTCACCGATGATTGAGATGGAATAAATATGGATTATAAATTTTTTCTATATAATAATAATTATATTATATATGTGTAATTTATTCTTCAATTCAATCCTTATAATAATTTACATGAGCTGGTGGTGAAAAAATGAAAAAAATTCCTCATGGATGTAGTTGTCTTCACAAATGTGTGATCAATGTTCTTTTATTTATCAATGTGGATGTGAATGAATAATTAGTGATTGTACCAGTAATATAATAACTCTTCAGTAAAATAAGGATAATAATTTCATTATATTACTATGGTTATGAATGGTTTGTAAGTGAAATATTAAGAATAAAAGGATAAAGATTAAGCAATACTTACTTTGGGACATTAGACCTTCTATTGAATGTTTCATTGGATGTGAAGGGATTAGAATAACATATAGTGATAAGGGATTTTGGTGACAGATTAGATATAAATGAGAGTAAAATTGCGTGGGGGCTCAAGAATATTTTTAATGGAATTTTTATGTTTGGGAAGGTTGATGTGATTCTTATTTATAACTAATGAAATGTGAAATTTTCTGAACACCCATTGTTTTTCAATAATGTAATTAGACTATTCAATGGTCAATGGTTTCCAAATATACCAATAATGGATTTTCCATGAGATAAGGTAACTAAATACTTTTCCACTCATTTTAACACATGTTTTATACATTTTTCATTATTTTTATCACATGATTTTTATATTTTACCATTTTGGTTTTCTATCATGTTAAATATTTTTTACCCGAGTGGTTTATATTTAAAAAAAATATTATGAATAAATTATAAAAAATTATTGATGTTATAAAAAAATTATTTTGCCATATATTATAATTTCACTTCTAAATACGTGAAATTATATTTTTTAATTATAATATTTAATATATATGTATAAACCATTTTGTTGAAAATTTAATTGTTATAATCACATGTTCTTAACATTATTCAATATTGATTACCTATGTAATGAGTGATAATGTGTGTATATATATGTATGTTTATAAATTATATCAAATTCATTTTTAGAAGATATCAATTTACTTTAATAGATAAAAACTATACAATTTTAATAAAACACCTAATTGAAAATAATGGTATTACTATTATCATAGAAGTTAATAATCATCCTTGTATTCATGTTTTTATGAATAAAAATTAAATTGTACCTATTAAATAATATGAAAATGTTGATCTAAAATAATAAATTAATTTTTAAACATAATTTCTATACGTTTTGAATATATATTTTAAATATAAAAGAATAAAATTATTTTTTAATGTAAAATATTTCTTAAAAGTGAAAATTGATAAACATATGATTAATAAATTCACATAGAACAGTAAAATGTTTCTTGAATTTATTTATATTTATTTATATATAAAATATTGTTAAATATTAATTGTTTTGTTCTTTTATTTTGTTAATGTCATAAAAATAATGGTTTTATTAAAATATGTGTTTTTCACTATTATACTAAAAATAAAATATTCTTAAAAAATATCATCAATTAATCCTATGATAATATTGAAATAGTTAATAATAAAATGAAGTTATTTTTCTAAATTTTAAGTCCTAAATTTTATAAATTGATATTTTAAATGAACATATTTTATGTAAAGAAAAAATGATTTTATTGAATAAAAAAGTCAATTTAATAGTATAATTGTTCTTCATTTTATTTTATGTGCATTTTTAATTGATTATAATATTTTTTCCTATGTAATTTATTATTATTAATATATATCAATAATATTCATCTAATATGTTATAGCTCATTTTATTTAAGTTTTTTATGTGAATCCAGCTATCTAACATTGTATTATTTTGGAGGAAAAAATATTAAAAATCTATGGGTGTTATATTCTATTAACATAAATAAAATATGTAACATAAATTTTAACTATCACATAATAATGAAAATAGATATTTTTTTCAAAAATATATTCATGACCCTAGGTGAAATTTCTCAATAAATATTGTCCTCATAATGTTAGAGAATATATATTTTTTCATAGAAGTTTAATATTCTTGATATTTTAATTTTTTTTATCATTTGTGCTTAGAATCCGTTATGATTAATTATCTTAAGACTTATAATATTATTAGAATCCAAATAATCATTTTAATTATCCTTTCACTAATCAATGATCATTGGTTGGTTTGAAATGAGATTTACCTTTGTTGGAAATTAATATAGAGTTTACATGAAGATAGAAAATATGATTCTAAAATCACATAAATTTTATTTTAATAAAGGAAAATAATTCATTATTTAATCATAATACCCTATAATTTTTAGTAGATTCATATCCATTGGACCCAATAGTGATAAAACTAGAAGTTTTTTATTTTTCTTTTTATAGAGAATAATTAACAAAAATTATAAGACATCCACAAATTTATTGATAAGAATACATTGCACCACTAAATTACCAATACATACAAAAATTTATTCATTTTCAATGGATTTCCACTATTGTAATTTTTGATGAGGGGTTTTAAACATATAGTCCTTATTGGACCTTCTATTGGGTCATCAATTTTCATAATACCCAAACCCACTGAATTTGATGAGTTGTAGTGTGTATAGTGTATAAGATAGAGCTAAAATACCTTTCATTTTATTATGAAAACAACTAATATATATTTTACATCCATTTAAATAATGTACAATCCTTCTAAACTGGAAAAGTTTTCTTGTTCCATTGATTAATTACAATTGGTGACTCTTCCCATATTCTTGACACATAGGATGTTAACTCTATATTCATTCATTTCCTTTTTCAACTACTCATTAATAAAAATACATACACTTACACTAATATTTTTTTTGTATTTTGGGAAAGATAAAATTTATTAATTATAACTTGGGTTAATCAGGTCATCAAAATTAAATGGTTATCAACAGCAGTTTCTATCCGACTTGGTTTATCAATAGTACAGTTAATATATTATCATCTCACCCATTATTTAATTTGTCACTCTTAGTTCCATCCATTTCTAAAAAAAATTATTTTTTATTAATCAATATTACCTTCATAATATACTTATATTCTCATGAATAAATCACCCTTGAAATGTTTAACTTTTGAACAAAAATTACAATAACTTTTCAGTCAACTTATTTCACTATCGGTTTTATATTGGTTTCTTGAGAGAATTTTCCCATAAATTAATTATCCTAATTCCTTAAATTGATAACTTTTTATAAATATAGTATTATTAACCAATTCATATACCAAAAAAATATATCTAGGTCTTCTCATCATGCAATAAAGTGAAGACTAAGTTTATACTCAACCGCCCACTTTATGGTTGATTACCTGTAACTACATTTATGCCACACCCGCATCCATATTACAATATCTAGGTAGAGATGTAATTATTTTCACAAGAAAAAATCACTACATTACTTTAACATTATATATTTGATCACAATATTATTCCAAAAATATGGTTTAGAGGGCATCACCACCTAATTCCCATATTTGTGCAGGCTTCACCAACATATTCTAAAAAACATAGTTGATCAAGAATCACCATATGATCCCCATAAACATATTAGACCAGGAATCAGAACCTAATTCCCATAAAAATAGTCGATCTAAAATCCATTCAGTATTCACTTAAATATACTGGATAAGAAATGTCCATATAATTTCAATGACCATAGTCGAGCAGGCATCACATCAGGATTCCCATAATATATCGAGCTTTAATACATGATTCCCGTAATCATCTCTTAAAATGTAAATCCTTAACCAATATATTTTAGGGATATATAGGACCCCAACTGTGATATAATAATCTTTTGTACATATATATTCCACTAGAGAATGAAAACATTCATACTCTATAATCACTTTATTAACCCTTAGAGAAGAGGAATGATTCCTAAAAACCATTCCAAGAACATTACATAAGAAATGTAGGGAAATAAGTTGTATGTCGGTAAAAAAATATCAATAGTGTAACATTAATATAATTAATAATTTTTTCATATATATGAAATAACCATTTATGATCTCCAGAAAAATCAACTAAAAAATAATAGATAATACCCCATTTTTAAAAGTCTTAAAAACTCTTTAAAATGATTTATTCAAAATTAAATACATTAGAATGATAAGAAAACTATAAAACCATCATTTATAACATAAATTAGTGTTTTAGAATGAAAATTATAATAAAAATTTATTTCAAAAACATTCTTTGATAATATATAAAACGTAAAAAAGTATTTTTCAAATAAAAGACTCTAATATACCATTTCAAATCAATGATTTGTTTTAAAAATAAAAGATTTAAATTCAAAAAATATATGAATATTTAATTATCTTTTGGAAGTCCTTGAGAGTTAAAATCATTTGGAAAACCATTTTAAAACATGTAATGAAATCTTCATGTTGAAAATTTTTTATACAATAAGAGAAACAAAAAGAAAAATATTTTAGAAAAATATTTTTACCATAATAATAAATAGATATTTTTTTAGGTCACATTAAAAATTGATTTACCCAATATATAAATTGATAGTACCATGAAATAAAGTATTTGGGTTGAAAAATCCAATCATGCGATAAATAAGATTAAGAAGAAGCATTTTGACATAAAAAATGGAGAAGAATAAAAAAACACCTTAAATTAATGGTAATATATTTATCAACATAAAATTAAAGAGTTATCCTTAAATAGTAATTTTAATATAATAATATAAAATATTTTCATTTTAATTGAAGTTAATTGTATTGAGTATAAATCATATATAATAAATGAAGGAATAAAATATAAAATTGGTCTCATAAAGTATAAAATGAAACCAATATTCCCTTACCTTGTTTCCCCCATAGAAAAATGCGCAAAAAACTCCAATATAAGAAACATAATAATCTTATATCTTATATCTTCAAACCTGATTCATATATATTATCTTATATATACTTCATTTAGGAAACATTATTCTTAATAATTAGGTATTTATATCTTATTTTTTTACCATCGGGTGTTAGTAATATTAATTTCATCATGAATGATTTATGATTTCAAATTTAGTACCTATTTTTTATATAAATATCATTATTACAATATCATTTAAGGTATTAGAATAGATAACATAAAATAATTTATAATGATCATTTCTAATTCCACTACTGTTTTGATTATATTTTATGGAATTGAAATCAATACCGACTTTTTTAAATACTTTTATCCATCGAATGTGAAAATTTATTTAAAAGTGAACTAAAATTTCTAGAAATGTAAAACAATCATGATTTTATATAATTATTTATATATGTGGTCAAACTGGTCCAAATAAGATCATATTATAACTCAATGGGCGTGCATGGGTAAGAAAGTGTATAATAACATTATAATAGAATCATAATGATATTATTTAGATGATTTTTTATATTTTAATGATTTTGTATGTGGTTTGGATAAATAATTAAAATGAATGTGAATAATGAAAATTGTTACATAGTGGAGAAGGTATTGTTCGCAACAAAAAATTAACGTTTACAATTCATAAAGAATGATATATAATTAAGAAGGATAATAATATTTCTCTTTATAATAATAAATATATTATATATGTAACATTTCTTCATGAATTCAATCCTTAAAGCAATAAATGATATTTGATTTGGAAAAACTAAATGTGTCTCTTCGTGGATGCATTATCCCACATAAAGTCATGATTGGCATTATTTTATTTTTCTAGGTGCATGGGAAGGAATATATAATGATAGTACCATTAATATAGTTAAATTTCAGTATATAAATTATGTTAATGTTAGTACATTATTATGATTAGGATAGTTATTCAAGGGAATGGTTATGAATAAAATGATAAGTGTGAAGTAATACTCACTTTGGGAATTTGAAATTTCTCTTGAAAGTAACCTTGCAAATAAATGTATTATGATAGATTATTGTTATTAGGGGATTTATATAGTTAAAGAGTAATTTTATGAGAGTAAAATTTGGTATATATTTAGGGATATTTATAAGGTCATGTGTACCATTGAGTGGTCCTCTGTGATTCCCATTTATAAGTAATGATAATGGTGCTTTTGTGAACTCTAATAATTTTGTAGTAATTAAATGACACTATTTCTGGTTAAATGCTTCCAAAACCATAATATATTGTATTTTCAGGTTATATATGGTATATAAATCCTTAAAAACAAATTTTAGATCCATTTTTTATTTTTTTCAAGCCTTTTACTTCTTCTTCTTTCAATTTTTCAATTTGGTTTTTACCTTGTTAACTAGTTTTTACCCTAGTAGTTTATATTTTATTAAAAATAAAAGGGATGAAATATAACAAATTTTTTTGATTATATACATAAATAAAGGCTTTATATAGTCTTATTAAATTTATAAATGAATAAAATTATCATTTACAATAAAATATTATACACAAACATAGATATATATATATATATATATTGTTTTATAGATAAATGTTTTCCTAACATCACATGTTTTTAATAATATATTTTATTGATTTCCAATTTATTTTGTATTATATAGGATTATAAATTATATATTATTCACGTTTAAAAGGATATTAATTTATTTTATTTTATCAAAACTAAACAATATTATTAAAACATTTATTTAAAAGTAATTGTTTTACCATTATCGTGGCAGTTAATTGGTATCCCAATAATTGTTTTTTTATGTATAAAAATGAAATTTGACTGATTAGATAATATGAAAATGTATATATATAATCTTTACTCCTTTTTTGTATTTAATTTCTAAAATTTATGTAATTGTTTTTGAATATATGCGAATAAAAGTCTTTTTTAATGTAAATTATTACTGAAGATTCAAAACTATAGACATGGGATTCATAAGTTCACAGAGTATTTATAAATGATTTATTTTAAAATATATATTTTATTATATAAAAATGGATTAAAAAATAACTAAGTCATTTATGTGTTATAATAATTTTATAAAAGTGATGGTGTTTATGAAATTGGTGTGTTTTCACTATTCACCTAAAAATCATTTTTTAAGTCTCAAAAATTCATCTAAATATAATATTAAAATTATTAATCCAAAAATGATGTAACCTTTTTGAAATATTAAATATTAAATTCATAAATTTGTCTTTTAAATTAACATAAAGTATATAAAGATAAATAAGTTTTATTGAAATAATCCAATTTTATAGTTTATGTGTTTATAATCATACTTTTATACATTTTTAATTGATTACACTATTTTTATTTACTAAAGGAATTGTTATTAAAAAAATTAATTGTATTCATCTAATATGTCATTGGTCATTTTAGTTTAGTGTTGATTGTGAAAAAATATATAATATATAGTATTAAATTTGAGAGAAAATAAATTCACAAATTTCCTGGGGATACATTAAAAATAAAAAAATATATATATATAGGGATATAAATAATATGTCATTTCGTAAATGATTTTTTAATCAATACATGTTTATAAACTATTAATTTTTTCGATATTAACTACTTAAAACTAATGTATGGATTTTACTACAAATCTCATAATGATTTCTTCAATATAATAAAAAATTACATCAATTTTAAAATAATTTTGGCATCATCATAATGTTTAATTATATTAGATTTATTTATATGTAAAATTTCTTCATGATATAAATTAAAAAAAAATTACATCAAATCCAATGGATAAATTGAATAGGAATTTTAAGTTACAATAGAAATTCGGTTTCTATATTTTTCTAATTATAAAATACTTTTATTGAATCAATAATATCCACTAAATATTAGAATTATTACACTAATATAATTTTCCCCTAAAAAATACAGTTTTCATTAAATTTGTTATGATGTACATATTTCATTCCAATTCTTTTTCAAATTTACTCATATAGTTTTTATATATCATATAAATTTATTATCATTCTGATCCAATTACTCATTCATCACGTAAATACATTACTTTTTATTTTGAATATCCTATATATTTAATGATTCTTCTTAAGAAATAAATAAATAAGGGACAATTATCCTTAAAAATCTCTATATTTTCAATAATTTTATCAATCTCTAATAATATTTAGATCTGCAAATTACATTCAAAATTGTTGGTTTAAAAACATTAATTTTTTTATCATACAAAAAACATGAAATTTTTTATTAATTTTATTCTTTATTATTTTATTCTAATTCTTCAATAATTTAATAATCATAGGCATATTTTCTAATGTTTTGAACATTAGTTTAATTTATGTTTATCCACCATAATTTAAGTTACACATTTATTTAAAGCACCAATATAAAATATTTTATCAACATTACATTCCATCACAATATTAATATTTTTATAACTCACCTAATTCATTCTATTTGGATTATATCTGAAAAATATCATGTCAATCATTTGATTAGAAAAAATTATAAGATAGTTTATTATTACCTTTACAAAATATAGACTTTAAGGATAGAAAAATTACTTGAAATTTTTCCTCTAATATAAACGTTTCTCATAGGGTATCATATTTTTATTTCAGAAAAAAAAAGACATTCGAAATCACATAATTTTTTATGATTATTTTATCCAAAAAATATCTTGATATTACATATTACAAAATTATTTCACATTATTTATATATAATAACAAATTCTTCATTACAGATACTCAATTAAATTTTTGGATATAAAATTTATTGATAATAATTTAAAATTCTATTCATAATAAAATATTACTTAAATTTTACAATTGTATATTTATCAATATTAAACATTCATTTCTTATTGGTACTACAAAAAAAATTCTTTTATATACTTGTTATAATATATTCAGTCATATTTGAGTACAAAATTTTTGTTTCCCATAAATATTATTTAATTTTTTTTAAAAGTTACTAGTAATGGGAATGAAAATTATATGTGAAAAACTTTTCATCAACCAAATTGATTTGAGAATATCTAATTAATAGGATATATATGATATTATTTATTTGAAATTATATCCATATATATGGAACAAGAATAATTTTATTCACATGAATTATATTTATAAAATATTATGATCACATTTTCTGTATTATGTATCCCAAAAAACATAATGATTTGTTACTTTTACTATATTATTCTATCTAAAACGTTAATTTCATTTATTTGACAATAAATGTTATTTTTTTAATTGTATAATATATTTAATTCCACTCCTCTCCAACATAAAAAAATCCATTTTGGATTCTCTATTATAAAAATATTTACATTACATAATATGATGCATTTAGTATTCATACAATGTAGTTCCACTCACTTACTAACCATGTGCATGATATGGGTTTCTGTATATGTGGAAATAACTTCCTATTTTCCCTCAGGAAAATGTATCTCTTGAATGAAGACATGTGGTCTTGGATTCTTAGATTGAGAATGAAAAAAATTCAAAATATACAATTATTTGAGTATTTGTATAGGTTATAAAAGTTTACTATTTAGTTGTTCTGAATTGTACAACTAATGTGTTGGATTTCGTATTAATATGATAGTGCTTATTTATATATTTACCTTCTAATAAAGAACTATTACAAAAAACAAGAAAATACACCATATCATGGCACTCAAATCAATCACAACTGATTAATTTACAAACAAGACCCATATTCCACATTGCATAGTATTTGAAGCCTCAAATGTGACTAAATAACTCACTTTAGGACCAATTTACCCAATTGGATAACCCTTTAAATATTTATTCTATAAGATATTTTTTTATCAGTGAGAATTAATTTTATCCATATCTACCATCTAAGGGGTTAATTGCATCAATTTAGACACACTCGATCACTTTTATACCAAAAGGTGAACACTATCCGACTTAATCATTCACCTACACAAACCATAGTCTATGAAATCAAATATAAATAACAAAACATGGTAATGGAATCCATAAAATCATGTATTATCATGTATTAAAATAAACATACTATAAAATCGTAATAAATAATCAAAAAAATTATACAGTATTTAGAAAAAAAATTATTAACCACCCTAGGTCAGATAAATGAAACTATTCTAAAACCAATCACTTTTATCATCTCACTAAAACCCATATCAAATACTCTTTATAAATATTTTATAAAAATTAATCTCTCTACATATTTACTAAAAATATTAAATTTTCAAAAAAACCCTTTGAAAGTAATCTATAATAAAACCCATATCAATTCTAAAATACCCTTTCAAAACAATCGCTAAAATAAACCCATTCCTCATGAAATTCATTTTAAAACCATTTACATAAGGAATAAATTTTCAATAAATACCAACTATTTAAATAACCATGTAAATATAAAATCTCATTTTTATTATTTTTCCATAAAATTAATTCCACATCAAAACACCCTTTTAAATACAATTTTATAATGGATAGTCCATTTTCCTAGAGAATTGAACTCACGCCATTGAAAAATTCATAATGGGGGACACATGCCATACAATTAACAAGGAACTACCATAAAACCATTTATCAATATATTATTTCCTTCTTGATTACTAGGTAGATGTTATTTTCTAACGATATATTCTAAAAACACACAAGTCATGAGAACATTCTTGCAATAATCATGACAATAAAACATTTACATGAAATAATAAAATAAGTAATAGAATCAATAATGTAATGGGAACATAACACATTCAGATAAAACAATACTGTACTTATTGAGAACCATTGGGTAATCTATATTTTTTATTAAAATTAGTATTAATCTAGATAAATCATTAATTTATGGAATTACTAACAATAATCAAGGGAATAATGAGGGAAAGGGAAATAAACACATGTTGGTGGTTATCCTTACCAGTAACTACTACCTATAAAAATGAAGAAATTAATTAAAAAAATTAGTGATGATATAAGAGGTAAAATCATAAACATGAGAAGGAATAATATCTTGGAATGATCATACTATTCAGAAAAAAGTATTAAATACCATTTTCAACACCATTTAAACATTTTTATTATATTTTTGAATATATAGATAAAACATTTCAAATTCAATTTTTAGAAATTTTTTGGAGACATTATCATTTACCTGTAAACATGGAATGACCCTTTTATATTATCCAAGATGATTCTTTCATATTATCCGTAAAAAAGTTTATCATTGAAACCCATATATATGTGATTACCCATATATATAGTAGAAATGAACCTTATGTATCACATAGGGGATCCCAACCCTTGGATTATTTTCAAGATAGGAAGACACATACATATGGTTCCTTTATGTATCATCCATTAATTTTCTCCAAGTCTAGGACCATTACATATGGAGTTACTACCCCATATCTAATGGCTCCCAAAACATAATCAATTTTACAAAAAATAGAAGGTCTCATACATATATAAACCTTTATATATCAAAATTTCACTCTAGTGCTTAGAGATTTTTACAAAAAAATATGGGGAAACATACATATGTTAACACATACATATCATAGGTTCCCTATAATGATTTTCTAATGTATTAACATTGCCACAATTGTATTCTTATGTATTCGGGGAAACTCAATATATATTTTCATATATTAATAGTCATACACATATAAAACTTACCATATTTTAAATAAAGGATGTCCCTTAAATATGGGTGTCCCCATATGTTTGTGTAAATATTTATACTCTATGTCATTACCATATTGCAGAAAATAGGAGGATTTATGTGTATCAGCATGCCCACGCGTTAGAGTAAACCCTTATTTAAGTTATTGATCCACTTTTCATAAATCATGATCTGTATATATGGGGAGAACCTTATATAAGAGAAACAATTAAACTATAAAAACATATATATGGGGATTTAGAAAAAAAAATTGATTTAAAAATATGATGTTTTTTGATTAGTCGTTGCATATGCCTCCAAATAATCATTCACATTATTTTAAAATGCATGTCTTCAAAAAATATACAATAACTCTAGAAACTAAAATAACATCCAAAGGATTATTAAGTATCATTAATCATTTAAATTCACCACTAACATTCTTTCAAATAGATAATCATAACGTCATTGTTAATCAATCCCATAATACTCAATTTTCAGCATACACCAACACCACTGACAGTCACTCGATCACCCAAGACACATCCTGGGACTATGAACAAAAACTATATGATATCAATCTGATTATCAAACTCAAGAAATCATGATTTGAATCCCAATTTTTATAATAACCCCTAACTCATAAAAAATATTTAAAAGTATTTACATATAAATATTTAGTTCACTAAAACACTTCACAATAATGCTTCTAATCCCTAAGAAGAACCCGAGAATGTTTCTAAATATCATATACATCTATCAAAATCTAATACTAACATACAATATTAGTTAAAAAATGGAATAGACATAAATCATCTACCTATTCACTAAACTTGGATACACTTTCCTTTTTATGAAAATCTTGTTTTATCTTTGAAACACATCAGCCACATCCAAAACAATTTTCTGAATATTGTTTCCATATCACCTCATCTCTCACCTTTAAATAATAATAACTTTTTCTTATTTTGATAAATTTTACTATAAAATATCAACATCATCTAATGATTCCTATTCACATCTCCAAATCATGAAGCCTAAATTGTTTTAAGAACTATATAATCATATAAACTACCACACTATAATAAATACATGATACATTTTAAATTAAATATTGAATCATCCACCAACAGAATCCATCGATATACTCCACCCTAGAGAAATAATTTTTATTTAATTTTACTAACTCTTTTAAAAAAAATCCAAACCTTTAGACCAGTGATGACACACAGACTCCGTCTAATATCACATCTAAATATCAAATATTCTATTAACCTTGAACCAAGATAAGACATATTTGTCTTATCTACAAAATTATTATATTGACTATATTCTAACCATTTTCATCACATTCACAACCCTTCAAACATAAGGGCCATAAATTCAATAATAATTCAATTATTCCCTCAATAATAGTATACTTACCATCACCATATTAAACTAAAATACATGATATCTATATCCAATTTCCTTTAGATTTCTAAACAAAAGGGAAAATCCTAAAACCACACTCATACCTGATCCCAAAAAAACATCCATCACTACTCATTCATGATATATTAAGAGTATAACCCTTGAAAATTTCTGAAATTCACACAAAATGGTGGTAACACTGTCAAACAACCAACGGTGCACTCTACATCATATAAAATCCCTTACAATGAACCACCAGCATAACTCTTGACTTGTTATACCATCTCACTCATGTTACACTTTTCACGACCCGACCCTACCCGGGTTTGAGCCGCAACTACCCCAGGCCCACCTCCATAGGCCAGGGGCTGGCGACCAGCGCCGAAGGCAAAATAACTCGGGGAGGCCTTTGCCTAAGTACATGTACGCACACACGCAGCACACTCAACTCAAAAGTGCAGTGTAAAAGAAAAGACAAGTAGAGTAAAGTACATTTGCTATAAATAACCACAAGAGTGAATTGACCTCTAAACAGTACAATTAAAGTGCTGAAAAGGAAAACAGGGCAAAACACGCACCCAACCAGAAAAGGTACCACAACCCAGCAATAGGTAAACAAAAGAAATAGCTGACGGGTCTCCCACCTGAAACCCGGCTACGACCACCGCACGTGGTCCAAGATCCCAAGCTCCAATTCTCCACTAAAGTCATGCTCCACCTGTCCGTCTTCTGCAAAGGCACACCAAGTGCGGGCAAAGCCCAACCAGGGGTGAGTATAAGAATACTCAGTAGGATAACCCGAAGGCTCAAGGGAGAAAAAAAGGAGGTACCGAAGGGTGAGCAGTAGAGCGAATAGGGAAAAGTAAAGGAGTACAACTGAAAGTGAAGATAAGAGTACAATAGAGAGTCCAGCTCAACCCAACAAGAGGAGAGAAGGTAGTCTCCTCCAGACACAAGGGGCTATAAATAGTGAGAAGATGAAATTCCCTTCGAGTCTTTGCTACCTATAGAATGGGAGTAGACTCGTCCAACCACGATAAGGTAGATAGGTAAAGCACATGTTATACCCCGCGCATCTTCGCCCCTCTGAGATGGAGAGTAACTGAACCCAAAAAGTGGGTACTGAAACAAGGTATATAAATATCCTTATGCTCAATCAAGAATCTCAAACAAGATCATTAGGGGATCTCTATCCCATATCTCAGCCCAAGAAAAGTGTAGCCAACAGTCCCAGAAGTAAACACCATCAATGCCTAGTATCCCACACGTCTTCCCCAAACTACAATTCACGGGGCTCAAACCACCGCACCTAGACACTATCCGCTTTGGGCGGCACATACTCACCCGCACGGTTTTATGTCGCGTGACAAGGACGCGTCTCGGTGGAGGAAAGCGCTCCTCGTACATGAGAGTTCTGGGGGAAAGTCAAACCACAACTCGTCAATGCCCCGCAGTCGAGAGGTCTCCGTAATGTCAAAGTCATTCCATCCTCGATCCGTACAACCAAGGGTCCCGCTCCTGTGGACACGGAGGAAAGTCGCAGATTAGCCTAGTAGAAAGGACCGAGTCTGGAATGACAACAGGTGTCCCACTGCCCAGCCCCGCTGGAGGGTAATTCATACTAAGATATCGGGTGACCCACTGCCCAACCCTGCTGGAGGGTAAACTCTAATACATCATCAGGAGACCCACTGCCCAGCCCAGTTGGAGGATAGACCTTAATACATCATCAGGAGACCCACTACCCAGCGCCGCTGGAGGGTAGACCTTAATACATCATCAGGTGACCCAATGCCCAGCCCCGTTAGAGGGTAGAACTTAATACATCATTAGGCGACACACTGCCCAGTCCCGTTGGAGGGTAGGCCTAGAATAAGTTGACATGCGACCCACTTCCTAGCCTTGCTAGAGGGTAGACCTGGAACTAGACGACATGAGACCCACTGCCCAACCCTACTAGAGAGTAGACCCTAAGAGGTCATCGGGTGACCCACTGCCCAGTCTCTGCTGGAGGGTAGACCCTATGTGCATCAGGTGACCCACTGCCCAGTCTCTGATAGAGGGTAGACCTTAATAGCGTCGAGTGACCCACAGCCCAGTCCTGTAGGAGGGTAAACCCGGAACTATTCTGGACATCCCTACTAGATGGTATAACACTTGCCAATCAAGCACTGAGCAGGTCCCGCGAAACCGCTCAACTCCATAACAACTCATCCAAATGGGGTTCAACGCCTCTTCCATCACTGGGTGTCACTAGCACCGCTACCGACCGATCCCTCGAGAATGAATCCTTGGGGAGAACACTCAACCCTGATGGTCAAACAAACGAGCATAGATGCAGGAAAAAAACTCCACCGTGCTGGTCAAACAAACGACCACATAGGGACCCTCTACGTCGTGAGAGGTCAAAAGTATGTAAAGCAGAAAATGGCACGCACATGGGACCCAGACGACCTGTGGCCCCAAGTCAACCCCAACCAAACACACAAACGATCTCAGGTACGATCAACGACATATACCTCCAAGCATTCCTGTATACTCCAGAAGTATACCACATTCTTAGCCCAAGGGCCATCGTGCACATGGCACCCAACGTTAATGCGAAGTGGTGACGTAACATCTCCAACTTGCCGCCTCAACGATTGGGGCACAACCAACCACATCTCTTTAACCACCAACATCACTCTCCCAGCAGTGCACGTAATCACATGCCAAGGGTCTACTACGAACACGGTAGAGGAACCGCCACAGGGGCACCTTTCATATTTCCACACTTAATAAGATTGTTTATGAGACTCCGCTCTCCTGAACAGATTACACCGTTGTAATCCTCGCGAAAAAAAAAGTGAGATCGACTTCTTACTCACCCCAAATGGGTATCTGACGTAAAAGTCACCAATATCGTCTTACGCCCGAATGGCGTCCCTTGGTCCTGAGCCTCGGCCTCGAAATCAGTCGGTCGCAGCACACCATTACGATCCCCTCAGGAAAACACATCAAAAGCACAACTCACTTGAGTGCAACAGACATCCGGAGAAAAAGATGCATTTCAGCGCACCGCACACGAGCGGTGGCACGTGGGACCCATATCCCGGTCCCAAAACTCAGCGGACGGATCACACTGTTGCGATCCTCTCAAAAAAGTACACAAGTTCGACAAATCACTTGTCCAAAATGGACACCCGTTGATAAAGCTGGAAATCACTGTCAACTCCTGAAGCGGACCTTGTGGGGCCCGCACCATCGTGTATAATTAGAGTGGGCAGACTGCGCTAATGTGATGCTCTCAGAAAAACACCAAACATCAACTGCTCGCATGCCCCGAATGGACGTCCGATGAAAAAGTCATGAAATGCTGCACACAGCTCAAAAGACGGGCCGTGGGGCCTACACCTCATCTTCAACCTCAATGCCCGAAACCACCCTGGAAAGAATCGTCCCGGCGCCATGGTCCCAACTCCACTGACGGCACTTAAAATGGACGTCGGATGTGTCTGCGTCGTCCAAAACAAGATCCCCGGAAAAACGGAAATTCGCTTAAAGACGCGTCATGCCTCCGAAGCCCCTTGTTTCGGGAATTAAAAATTCCTGAAAACATCTCAAAACATTCCTTTCATTTTAAGGTACCCGTCGCCGCTAATGGAACACGAGGCTTACTGCCGGTCTATGATTTATATAAAAATAAAAATAAAAATAAAAATATTATTATTATTATTATTATTATTATTTTAAACATATATTTTATTTTTAATTTTCTTTTTTTTCAAACCCGCGCCCCCCCTTTTTTTTAATTAGTTCTCTCAATTTTTTTCCCTTGTCACCTACATTTGTAGGTCACCCCCAATAGAGACCCACTATTGTGGGTCTCTTCTTCTTCACCAGGGTCGCGCGACAATGGCGTTCTGGAGACCCCAGCACCAGCCATGCGGCCCGTCCACCTGCGCACTCCCGAGGTCGGCGCCTCGGTCTCCCCCACTATCCAGGCCGGCGCATGCCTGCACCCTCGCCGGCTAACACTGCCTGCAACCCCAGTGGACCGCCGCCGCAGAAGGGAGCTGCTCCGGCTGAGGAGACCCCCGCCGCCGCGCCACCCGCCGGAAGCCGCCTCTGCCGTCCTCCTCTCGCCGTCTGCGAGCCCCGACTGATAGCCTCAGCAGACTGAGGTCGAACACCCCACTGTCATGCCTCGCTGCTCACCTGGCCACCATGGTTGGCCACTCGAACCCGCTGGAAAAACCCAAAACCAGCCGAAAACAAAACAAAAACCCGCAACTTTCGCTGGACGTCGGAGACCGCCTTCGAACTCCGATTTAAATTCCGAAAAGGGAGATGGAAAGATCATAAATGATACTACAATATTAGGGGATTTGTTCCTATAATAGCAACAATTTGATTCAAATAATCAAACTCAATGAGGGGTTCAGGATTTAAAACTCAAACGAACACCGCCCACCTCGATGGGCTTCACCCGACGCTTCTCGCGCAATCTGCCACCGCCGCAACGCACCACCTTGAGGAGGAAAGGATGGATGAGTCCTTGGTTGAGACTCCTTCTTCCAGGAGGAAGAAACAAGGGAGGAAGGAAGGGGTTTACTTAAAAAGAAAAAAAATTAATTTTAATTAATTAATTTCAAAACACCCCAAATTAACCAGTAACCAAAACTCTTGATGGGGTCGAGGTTAGGCCTCACCTAGGGTAAACACCACCCCCGGAGCACAACAGTGGTCTCAGAATTTTAATCTAAGATTCTGTTTGAATGTTATAAAGCTGAATGCCCAAATCCACCAAATTACAAGAACACCCCTGGGGCCATTTTTCATAAACGGCCCGCGCCCGTGAAACTTATACCCCTCCTTGGGTAATGGGCATGCTCCGAACTCAACGGTGCCCTTAGTTTTCCAATATGAGTCACCTTTTAACAGATACTAGTGTTTCACTATTAAACTAATTAAATAATTAATTAATTTATCCGTTTAACGTTCTGAAAGCGAGCGAGGGGTCCAAACATCCCGTGCCGACATGTTTTATGTCGTTCCTAGGGTAAACACCCCATTCTGGACCCATCCGTAAACTCAAATATCTGATCTGGATCACCGTTCAGGAGTTATCCTATTTATTTGGTGGTTCCATTTTGAACACACTGTAAATTTAATTCTAGCCACTCCGGGGCTCGGAATCGCATGCCATCTGAAGGCGCTGCTCTGAAATATCATCATGAATATTCCAAAGTCTTATTCAGTAAAAACTATGTTCTTAAATCATTCACTCCTTCAATATTTTCATACCTGAAAATAAAAAGTATGGAGCAACACAGGGTACTAAGCCCACACGTGGCTTCCCCATACCCAAAATAACCCACGCACAGCTCTACGTCACCGCACACAGACCAAAGGATTGATTCGTTCACGCGAGGTCGGCCCTTGCCGATGTCGTGCACCCACTACAATATTTGGGGTTAGGGCAAGGCGGTAGGGTACCTCTCCATCCCTCTGCATTATCTCAAATAGTCTGAAAGACCTCAGGGGTAGCTCACCTCCCCGACCAAACCCTTACGTCGCAGGCTGTGACTAGAATCTCCGCCTGCACCTGGAACAAGGCCTATGATTCCCTCCTTCAGAATATCCATATGGTGAAACTCCCCAGGATATCTAATCACGCAAGGTTCCATAGTCTATGTCTCGCAACCAATACTATCTTACACACTTGAAAAGTGATGGATTCGACACGATCGACTAAAGAAAAAGTTCCCACACCTTTTACCTTACCAACATAGGGTTACACCGACGCCCTGCGTCACCCTGGTAGCACCTTAAGCAAGGAGCAGGGAGGAAAGCATTTCACAGACAGAGTCTAACAATTCTACTACAAAAAGTAGAAAAGCTGTAGAGCATACCTCTTATCACCTCATGCTCTGCCGGATCATAGCCATCCAAAGCTCGCGGCTATCCTCATTCCCAACTGTCAGCTCTTAGAGCCTCTTGTGGACCACCTGATGGTGATCGGAAAACTCGTAACATCATCCCCCACCTCCAGCTCCTCCCGCTCTTCTACCAGCACCACCTCTCCTGGAACTACTCCGATCACGGCGCTGGCTCCATCATGGTGGTGCACCTGCTGCCTGCCCGAAGCTCTCCACAACTCGAGTCAGGCAGTCTCGTGCCAAGTGACCTTGCCCGTCACAAGGATAGAACCATCTCTCTCTGGGCTACACTGGTGCCTTCCAGCGCCACTATGGTGTACGAACATGCCCCTGAGTTTTATTGTCAGAAATCCACTTGCGTCGAGGTCCTTCTTGCCAACGACCACTAGCCACGACAGATGTCTCCGCTCCAACGTGTCTGCTTCCACCACAAACTCTAGAACGTGACAGGAATCTATCTATCACCAGCGTCTTCTCTAGAACCCCAGAATATGTGGAAATATCCAAGGGTACTATAACAGAACAAATCTCTCTACAGAGACCCTGCTCGAAATTCCGTGCTCGAAACTTTTCGTCAGGGACCAAGTGCAGGTAAAAGTGTGCACGGTCTGCAAAACTAGTCGCGTACTCGGCCACTGTCATCCCTCCCTACTGAAACTGCAGGAGCTCCTAAATCAGAATGGATCACAAGAAGTAGGGGGAAAACTATTCATGAAACAACAACTTAAAGGTGCCCCACGAAAGTGATGACTCATCCAGAAATTGAGTCACCAGACTCCACCAACGCCAAGCTGCTCCACGAAAAAGGTTAGCTGCCAAAGCCACTCTCTGATATGCCGACATCTGCACAAGCCTGAAAAGGCTAACCACTATCTCTATCCTACCCTCTACTACCTGAGCATCTGGATCACCACTGTACCTCAACGGTCTCTACCGTTGGAACTCACAGAGCGCGCTCAACCTGTGCTAAAGCTCAGCCTGCTCTGCTGAAACTGTCTGCTACTCAACAGGTGGGGTGCTGCTACCGGCCCATCTGGAGAAAGTGGATCAAATGATGGGTCATGGACTGTGGTTTCGTAGCTCATAGGGTCGTCATCACGAACCAAAGATGGTATCCTGGCTGGCTGTCTTCGCGGAGAAATCCTGAAAATTATCAAGGAGTGTCGCGGTTAGATGAGCATATATATATATATATATATATATACAAATAACATCGATGGGGAGCTGACTCAAGAAGGACATTTAGAGACTCGATCCTATGTTCCGCAAAAACCAATTTTTCCCTGCAACAAGTATCTCAGCATGACGAGTCGACAAGCGGGTCATCAAGGTCCTGGTGAATGGATATGTCAGCCGCCGCACAATCACTGGACTCCCTGGCCTGAGAGCCGCTCTCGAGGCATGTTAACAATTTTGCCCTAAATCACATACAATTCCTCTTTTAGGGGTGTCCGCACAATGTCCTATGGAACGAACCAGCCCTGATACCATTTTGTCATGACCCGACCCTACCTGGGCTCGAGCCGCAACTAATCCAAGCCCGCCTCCATAGGCCAGGGGTTGGCGACCAGCACCGAAGGCACAATAAATCGGGGATGACTTTGCCTAAGTACATGTACGCACACGCATAGCACACTCAATGCAAAAGTGCAGAGTAAAAGAAAAGACAAGAAAAGTAAAGTGCAACTGCTATAAATAACCACAAGAGTGCATAGACCTCTAAACAGTACAAGTAAAGTGATGAAAAGGAAAAAGGGGAAAAACACGCGCCCAACCAGAAAAGGTGCCACAACCCAGAAATAGGTAAACAAAAGAAATAGCTGACGGGTCTTCCACCTGGAACCCAGCTACGACCACCGCACGTGGTCCAAGCTCTCAAGCTCCTATGCTCCATTGAAGTCACGCTCCACCTGTCTGTCGTCTATAAGGGCACACCAAGTGTGGGAAAAGCCCAAGCAGGGGTGAGTATAAGAATACTCAGTAGGATACCCTGAAGGCTTGTGGGAGCAACGAAAGAGGTATCGATGTTTGAGCAGTAGAGAGAATAGGGAAATGAAAAGGAGTACAACCGGAAGTGCAGTAAAGAGTACAATAGAGAGTCCAGATCAACCCAACAAGAGGAAAGAAGGTATTCTTGTCCAGACACCATGATCTGGAAATGGTTAGAAGATGAACTTCCCGTCGAGTGTCCGCTACCTATAGAAGGAAAGTAGACTCGTCCATCCATGAGAAACTAGACATGGAAAGCACGTGGAATACCCTTCGCGTTTTCACCTCTCCGGGAATGAGAGTAACCAAACCCAAGAAGTGGGTACTGAAACACGGTATATACATATCCTTATGCTCAATCAATAATCCCAAACATGATCGTAAGGGGATCTCTATCCCATAGCTCAGCCCAAGAAATGAGTATCCAACAGTCCCAGAAGTAAACACCGTCGATGCCTAGCATCTTGCATGTCTAACCCAAACTACAAGTCAAGGGACTCAAAACACTGCACCTCGACACTATCCGCTTTGGGCTGCACTGACTCCCTCGCACGGTTTTAGGTCGCGTCACAAGGACGCTTCTCGGTGGGGGAAAGCGCTCCTCGTAATTGAGAGTTTTGGGAGAACGTCAAACTATAACTCGTCACTGCCCCGCAGTCGAGAGGTCTCCTCAAAGTCAAAGTTGTTCCATCATCAATCCGTACAATGAAGGGTCCCGCTCTAGTGGATACGGAGGAATGTCACAGACATTCCTAGTATAAAGGACTGAGTCTGGAATTCCAATAGGTGTCCCACTGCCCAGCCCTACTAGAGGGTAATTCATACTACGATATCGAGTGACCCACTACCCTGCCCTAGTGGAGGGTAAACGCTAATACATAATCAGGTGACCCACTAACCAACCCCGCTGGAGGGTAGACGTTAATACATCATCAGGCAACCCACTGACCAACCCCGTTGTAGGGTAGACCTTTATACATCATCAGGAGACCCACTACCCAGCCCCGCTGGAGGGTAGACCTAGAATAAGTCGACAGGCAACCCACTGCCCAGCCTTGCTGGAGGGTACACATGGAACTAGATGATGGGAGACCCACTACCCAGCCCTGCTAGAGGGTAGACCCTAAGAGGTCGTCGGGTGACCCAATGCCCAGTATCTACTGTAGGGTAGACCCTAAGTGCGTCGGGTGTCCCACTGCCCAGTCTTTGCTGGAGGGTAGACCATAATAGCGTCGGGTGACCCACTGCCCAGTCCCACTGGAGGGTAATCCTGGAACTGTTCTGGAAATCCCTACTAGATGGTGCAACATTATCCAACCGAGCACAGAGCGGGTGCCGCGCAACCGCTCAACTCCAGAACAACTCATATAAAAGAGGTTCAGTGCATGTTCCATAACTGGGTGTCACTAGCACCGCTACCGTCCAATCCATCGAGAATGAAACCAGGCGGAGACCACTCACCCCTGATGGTCAAACAAACGAGCACAGAGGCAGGGGAAAAACTCTACCCTGCTAGTCAAACAACCGAGAACACAGGGACCAACTTTGTCATGAGAGGTCAAAAGTACGCAAAGCAGAACATGACACGCACATGGGACCCACACGACGTGTGGCCCCAAATCAACCCCAATTTAATGCAAAAACGTTCTCAGGTATGAACAACCACATGTACCTCCAAACATTCCTGTATACTCCCAGAGTATACCACATTCTCAGCCCAAGGGTCATCGTGTACACAACACCCAACCTCAATGCGAAGGCGTTACGTAACATCTCCAACTTGCCTCCTCGACGACTGGGGCACAACCAACCACATCTCTTTAACCACCAACATCACTCTCCTAGGAGTGCACTCAATCACATGCCAAGGGTCCGCTACGAATACGGTAGAGGAACCACCGCCGGGGCACCTTTCATAGTTCCACACTTAATAAGATCGCGTATGAGGATCCACTCGCCTGAACAGATTACACCGTTGTAATCCTCGTGGAAAAACAAGTGAGATCAACTACATACTTTCCCTAAACGGGTATCTGACGTAAAAGTCGCCAATATCGCCTTACGCCCGAACGGCGTCCTGTGGTCCGGAGCCTCAGCCCCGGAAAATGTCGGACCCATCACACCATTGCGATCCCCTTAGGAAAACACGTCTAAAGCACTACTCACTTGAGTGCAACGAACATCCATATAAAAAGATGCATTTCGGCGCACCGCACATGAGCGGTGGAACGTGGGACCTGCATCCCAGTCCCGAAACTCAACAGACGGATCACACCGTTGCGATCCTCTCGAAAAAGTAAAAAAGTTCGACTAATCACTTGTCCAAAACGGACACCCGGTGATAAATCTGGAAATCACTGTCAACTCTTGAAGCGGCCCTCACAGGGCCAGCACCATCATGCAGAATTAGAGTGGGTAGACTACGCCAATGCGGTGCCCTCAGAAAAACACCCAACATCGACTACTAGCACGCCTCGAACGGATGTTTGATGAAAAAGTCATGAAACGCTGCACGCAGCTCAAAAGATGGGTTGTGGGGCCCGTGCCTCCACTTTGTCCTCAATACCCGAAACCACCCTCGAAAGCTTCACCCCGGTTCCAGGGTCCCAACGCCACTGACGACACTTAAAATGGACGTCGAACGCGTCCGCACCGTCCAAAACAAGATCCCCAGAATACGACAATTCGCTAAAAGACGTGTCACGCCTCTGAGGCCCCTCATTTTGGGAATTAAAAATTCATCAAACCATCTCAAAACAATCCTCTCATTTTATGGGATGTGTCGCCACTGACAGCACACGAGACTGACTCCCGGTCTATTATTTATATAAAAATAATAATAATAATAATATTATTATTATTATTACTATTATTTTAAACTTATATTTTAATTTTTAATTTTTTTTTTCATTTTTTTCCAAACCTTCGGCCCCCCTTTTTTTCATTATTTCACTCTCTTTTTCTTCATTGTCACCAGCTTTTGCATGTCGCCCCCGACAGAGACCCGTTGTTGCGGGTCTCTTCTTCTTCACCAGGGTCGCGCGACCCTGGTGTTCCGGCGACCCCAGCACCGGCCATGCGGCATGTCCTCCTGCGCACTCCCGAGGTAGATGCCTCGGGCTCCGCTGCTATCCACGCCCGGCCGGCGCACACCTGCTCCCTCACAGGCTGATGCCGCCTGTAGCCCCAGTGGACCGCCGCCACAGAGGTGAGACGCTCAAGCTGAGGAGACCCCCGCCGTCGTGTCACCCGCCGGAAGCTGCCTCCGCCGTCCTCCTCTCACCGTCTGCGAGCCCCGGCTGACAGCCTCAGCAGACCGAGGCCGAACACCCCACTGTCGTGCCTCTCTGCTCACCCGGCCACCGCGTTTGGCCCCTCGAACCCGCCGGAAAAACCCAAAACCAGCCGGAAACAAAACAAAAACCCGCAACCTTCTCCGAACGTCGGAGATCGCCTCCGAACTCCAATTTAAATTCCGAATAGGGTGATGGAAAGATCATACATTATACTACACAATTATTGGATTTGTTCGAATAAATAGCAATAATTTGATGCAATTAATCAAACTCAAAGAGGGGTTCGGGATTTAAATCTCTAACGAACACCGCCTACCTCGATGGGCTTCGCCCGACACTTCTCGCGCGATCCGCCGTTGCTGCAATGCACCACCTTGAAGAGGAGAGGATGGAGGAGGCCTTGGTTGAGACTCCTTCCGCCAGGAGGAAGAAACAAGGGAGTAGGGAAGGGCTTTACATAAATAGGAAAAAAATTAATTTTAGTTAATTAATTTCGAAACACCCCAAATTAACCTGGAACCGAAACCCCCGACAGGGTCGAGGTTAGGCCTCCCCTAGGGTAAACACCACCCCCTAGGACAACGGTGGTCTCAGAATTTTAATCTGAGCTTCTTTTTGGAAGTTATAAAGCTCGACGCCCAAAGCCGCCAAATTACAAAAACGCCCCTAGGGCCATTTTTCACAAACGGCCCGCGCCCACGAAACATATACCCCTCCTAGGGTAAATGGAACGCTCCGAACTCAACAGTGCCCCCAGTTTTCCAATCCAAGTCACCGTTTAAAAGATAATATTGTTTCACCATTAAACGAATTAATTAATTAATTAATTAATCTGTTTAACTTTCCAAAAGCGAGCGAGGGGTCCAAACATCCCGTGCCGACAAGTTTTATGTCATTCACAGGGTACACAACCCATTCTGGACCCATCCGTACACTCGGATCTCTGATCCGGATCACCGTTTAGGTGTTATCCCTTTTATTTGGCAGTTCCAGTGTGAACGCACTGTAAATTTAATTCCGGCCACACCGGGGCTCGGAATCGCACACTGTCTGAAAGTGCTGCTCTGGAATATCATCAAGAATATTCCAAAGTCTTCCGTAGTAAAAACTGGGTTCTTACAACAGTTTTTGAACAAAAGTAATCCCATCCCCTAAAACAATTTTAAAATACCATGATTGTATCAACTATACCATGGTACTCCAATCAATACTAATGTAAAATATTCCCAAAAAAACAACACAAGGAATCAAAATAAAACCAATGGGATACAAATCCTGAAAGCATCTCACCAATAAATGCATGCTCAAAATAGTCCCAAGAGTATTATTTGACTCCAAGATAACTACAAATGATCAAAGATCTGGAAACCAATTTCCTAATCACCTGAATCATATAAATCACTAAAACAACATGATGGAAATCAACTACACCCATTGGTCACATTAAATTGAAGTTAAAACTACTAATTTATCTCTAAGATTATGGTTATATACACTATAATACTCCTCTATGAAATTCCAATAATGAGTAATTATGATCACCACCATAGGAATCATTCCCCAAAAAAATTAAACCATCAAAACAAACATCTAAATTCATGACTCTAACATTAAAGATCAATACCATGACCCTAAATCATGTCTCTATTAAAATAATCATGGAATACCAAAGAAAATTCATAATCCAAACTCCATGCTTAGTCATGGTCAAACACTAGTTACCAAAATAAACCAGTCTATAAAGGCATCAATTTCTTTTCCCAAATACTACACTATTAGTCAACATCTTCTAACCTCACTAGTCTTTATCCATAAAATCATGGAACACTATCAAATAATAAGATTTCATCAATTTTTCCACTCTCGACCAATGTAATATAATTTAAGTAACTCTATTTTCAAGGAACTGATTTGTAATGAAAACTGTATCAAACATTTAAAAAACAAAAATCATCCTGGATTTTATAACATCCCTTGGATTCCATTTTCATCAAAAAAAATATTACATATATTAATTCCATAATATATTAAGTTCTTTTTTTATAATAATATATCCCATTTTTTTAAACCATTTTTAATCCATGTTCCCAAAATCTTTTTCTTGGTATTTGGTCAAAACTAATGAATACCAAATAATTTCAATATAACTATACCATAATCTAATTGATGAAAAATGGTCTTATATAAAAAATGACACCAAACTCATGACATAATATGGGTTTAAATTTTAAAATAATCTTTTTTTCAATAGACACACATTAAAAAACATTTTCATTATGAATACAATCGCAAATTTCCCGTTGCAGAAAACGGCATTGCAAATAGTATTTTTTATGATGGAAAAATGTCATGTCGAAAATACATCTCTGATTATATACATTATATATATATAAAAAATTTGCGACGAGGCCATCCCAAAAATTATTTCGAATGGGCTTTTCATCCCATCACAAATAGTTCTCCATTTATATATTTTATATATACCTAAACCTTTTGTGTCGGGCCCGTCTTAAATAAGTATTTGTGATGGGTACTTTTACTATAGCAAATACCATTTTAAAAATATATATATAAACTATTTGGGATGAGAACATGTCACAAAAGGTAACATTGCAAATACTGAATAAAACTCAATATATATATATATATAT
This sequence comes from Viscum album, assembly GCA_963277665.1. Taxonomy (NCBI): domain Eukaryota; kingdom Viridiplantae; phylum Streptophyta; class Magnoliopsida; order Santalales; family Viscaceae; genus Viscum; species Viscum album. The sequence goes on from OY728132.1 coordinate 416,388,935, forward strand.
ATAATAAATTATGACTAATGAAAAAATAATATTACTATTATGAAAATAATAAAAAAAATAAAATTCACAATATTTGTAAAAAATATATAAAATATTAATAAAATATTTTAACTATTATTATTATTATTAGTAAAAAATATTAAAAAAATACAAATAATAAATAATAAATATTAAAATATTAATAATAAGAAAATTAAAAAAAATTAAATCATGAATCATTCGCAACAATATAAATGATAAACACATAAAATAGTTCATATTAAAACAAATTTTGAATTCAAATTTTTTTAACACAACAAATAATCTCTGGGGGATAGTCTTCTGGAGGATGTGGAAGAGGTGGTGAAGATAGTGTGGGAAACTCTATCCCTAATGTACGAGTCATAAAACGCATGTTCTCTATCTGCTCATGCTACTTTTGCAGCCATAGATGCATCTCCTCCTCATGTTGTTGCTACTACTGCCATGGTTGTAACGCCCGGACCCCAGTTGCCCAGAGTCGGTGCATTACTTCGTAACAATGGCATGATCACAAAAGATCAATTCTCGAAAGACCTATTAGTTTAGTAGCCTTGGAAACACTAGATAAATCCATAACTGTTACATTACATCATAAAGTGAAAAACTACAATAACAAAGTCTCTATAGTCCACACTCATTTCCTCTTCTGACTATCCCTGCAGGTCATTCATAAAATACTTCTCACATCCTGGAAAATATTAAAACATTGAAAGGGGTGAGCTCAGATGCTCAATAAGGATAACAATATTGCAGAAGCTTTCATAAATAAACATTAACATTTAAGGAAATGTATAACTAAAACAAAATCCTTTTTAAACATGAACTTTAGCATAATATGGCAAAAAAAATTAAATAATGCCATTTACTTACTCACATGGATATTCTAATAGTCGAATAATCCCATGCAGTATCAATAACCACTTTCATAATGATGGCATGCATAATGCCAGACTATCATAACCACGTAGCCAAGGCCTCGTGCCAAGACCACAAATAAGATTTTGTCAAAGCCTCGTGCCAAGACACTAGTTTGTCTCATGAGACCTACTGATGCATCGAGGAGCTATAGCGGGCTCCACCCGTTACTTATTAAGTCAAATGCATTCCTCATATGAACAGGTATAAACATATCATAAACCATAACATAATTGTATCACATAAAACATGCATAAAGAAAACATATAATTTCCACACTTCAATCATAAGATATCAATAAAACACATTGATATAATAAAAACTTTATCAAAACCATTTTCAATACCAAAATAAAAGAAAAGTAAAACATGGTATTTATTTTTCTTTTAAAGAATGTAATGTCTTATAGAGGAAGTCGAAACTCAAATAATAGTCATGGCGGCGGAGAAGTCGTTGTCGCCGCATACGTAAGAAAATAAACATTCCTTTTGTCATTTAGAAAAAACGCTTCGTATAAAAAGATTCATTTTTAATAAAAGTAAAAGTCAAAGGGGTTTATACACCGTATAAATGAAAGTTGTGTATAAAACCAAATATGTCTCAATGAAAGGACATTGAGACGAAGTCCTTACAAGGATCATTTTTTAAAATAAAATAGATCTATTATGTGTATTCACTATATTTACACATAAATAAAGTATAAATACAAGACAGGACATAATAATATCATGACAGAATATGAAAGTAGGAGATTATCCCAAAGAATGGAAATTAAGTTAAGAAATTCCCTTACCTTGCATCCTGTCTTGACTCGACCGTTCTTTAACCTCCTGAATAATAAAATAGAGTTAATTTATAATTTCTTAAGAACATTTTTCATGTTTTTTATTATTTTTATATCACTTATTACCATGTTATGAACATTATGTATTTATTTAAGTTAATAAAGATCATTTTGTTGATCTTTGGTACTTGAGTCAAAAATAATCTTCTTATAATTAAAAGTTGTTCATGTGGTGATATATCCATTATATCCAGAATTTTATTCATGATTTAGATATCAGATATCTCATATAAATCCAGTATATACATGCATTTATAATATTCAATAACGTTTAGAGGTAAGAAATGAAATTCATTGTTCATGGAGACGGTAAGCCGTACGTACGCATGACCGCTAATTTCATTTCTATTTCGTATTTATTGAAATCATAATGATAAAATGGTATATTATCATTCCAGTATAATATCATATATAATATCATTTACTCCATCCTTTATACATCCCACATATGGGATTAACGATTCAAATCACTTTGAGGGAGCGGTAGTCCGCATTTCCTAAAATGAAAATATCGCGTTTACCCATAATGGAAACAATAAAGGTATGCCATAAATGAAAAATAAAGAACCTTAAGTAAAACATAAAAATATTATATATCATATATATAAATATAGTGACATCTTAATCGCCACGTTTGAAGGTGTTATATGAGTGTTCAACAATCATCGTTTCATGAGGCAGAAATTCGCCATCCACAGAAACAGTATGTTCTTTAACAATTAGATGTAGGTGTGTGTAAGTGTAGATCTAATAATTCTTATAACAACATACTAGTATATTATGGATGCTGGTTTTGTTAAAAAAGAAATGAATAAAAAGAGTTTAGGGGGTTGGAGAAGCAAATTAAAACAAAATAACATAAGAGAACACATTACCTTAAAATCAGGTAACTCTTTTTTTGATTTGAGCCAAAGGCTTCCTTGGGAAGAATTATTCCCAAATTAAGGCTTCTAGGAGTAAGGTAGGAAATTTGGGAGAGTATTTGGGAAGAGCTTGGCCAAACCAAAAGGCTTTGAAAGTGTGCGTATGGTGGTAGTGGTGGGGGCTTTTATAAGTGGAGAGGAGGGGCACTCTTGGAAAGTAATAAAATGTTACTTTATTATACAAGGATTTTCGGATTCTAAAGGTCCCACACTTATATAATTAGAGGCTAAGGTGATAAGGGTTCGAAATATTCTCATTAAATATGCTTTAGACAAGTTTTATGCTTATATTTTACATTATCTTTTCATTTTATTTAAATAGTTAATTAATAAGGTAATCGCTGCATCATCATGGTGTCATAAATAATTTAATTTATTTAATGTATAAAAATTATAAAAAAAATATAATTATGTAGAAAATATTTTTAGATTTCTAATGAATATTTATAGTAAAAAATATGACTTGTATAACCCCATTTAAATTTTTTTTAGTAAAACAACTCTTGTTTGTGACCTTTTTATTTTAACATTAAATAAAAAGTTATTTATGTTATTTTCCTACCAAAGTGGCTCCATGGGGTCCCCAAGTTGACCCATGGATTGTCTTGGTCGGCCATGACTCATCCAATAGTGGTAGGAAAAGTGTAAGGGTATTATCATATTTTTTATAATATCATTTTTACCTTAAATTTCACTAATTACCTTTAATCGTTATAAATTAAACTTAAAAGTTACTATTCACCAAAAATTATTTTAATACCATTGAACCACATTTTACTTACTAATGAAAACCATGTATGTCATATTTTTTAAAATAGAATCACATAAGTGGTAATGTTTCATTTAAACAAAAAATCAGTTTTTAACTACCACTTAGTGGTTTCACTATTCATCAAAAATTGATGTTTTTCAGAACAATACCAAAATTTCACCCTAAGATATAATTGATATTACAAATTCAAAAATGATGTCTATTTTATAAAATTCCAAGAATATAAGTTTCATTAATTAATTTTATAATTAATTCCCTTTGTCACAACAAATAGCGTGTTTTAAAGAAACAATATATATCAAAAGATTGACAATTGTTTATGTCCAATTTCAAAGTGAAATTAATTATAATGAACACCAATGGATAAAATGGTAAAAATATATTCGAATTATACTTTAAAACCATTCAATAGTATAATTTTTCACTATAAATTATTTTGATCAAAAAAGTTTTTTTAAGTATTTTTTACTATTTATAAAAAATGGAAGTTCTCAGAAAATTATAAAAAATTCAACATAGGATAATTTCGATATTAAGAATACAAAAATGAATTCCATATTGAAATATAAGATTTCCATAATTTTAAAAAGTGGGTAATACTATTTTTAACGACTACTTTGATTTGTTGTGGTGTGTGTTAGAACTTGAAGTTGCGTACAACACATGCTACTATATTATTCAAAGAGAAGTGTATTGTGGAAGCTTGCGGTGTTACAATGGACACATATTATCCTTGTACTATGTATACTGTTACTACTGACACATATCCTCCTTTTACTTATTCAAACACTCTATAAGCTCATTCTGAGCTCTCAACTGCTACTGATACTGTGAACCGTAAGATGATTCCTCTCTATGATCTCCTCTCGAGCTAGACACTAACATTGAAATAGTACTATAATAAGTCATAGGAGTCATATTGGAGCCGATACCCACTACATGGCTCTTCTTAAAGGCATACTTGGTCCCCTGCATCCATGTCACCTCATCGAAATTCTGGGCACCAGTCTGATCAGCAATTTCGGCCTAACACTCAGCCTGTGTCTGAGAGGTCATGGCCTCGTATGTCTTAATCAGTTCCAATTTGAAACTAAAATTGTAAAAATATTATTTTTAGTAAATTTTCAAATTGAAAAATAAATAATACATACCATAATCTTCTATTGGCGATTACCTCTAATATATCCAGGGGATAGATCAATATACATCATCTAATAAATGTCGTACTCTATAATATCAGGATTCTCAACTTCTTATATGAATATAAAATAAATTATTTATATTTAATGTTATATAAAATATTTAGAAAATATACTTACCAGATTCTCTCTATGCGTACTGAATGTATGGCTACTAGCTCAATGTGTCACCTCAGGTATCCCCTGGTTCTACTAGACCAATTATGATCTCCTCATAAATCCACCACTGAACTAGGGTAAACATAATCCATCCGAAACATGAGATTAAATGTACTCTAGTTAATGGGCTCTACACGAATCATCAAATACAATCACTTCTGCTATGTTAATAGGCATCCTTCTCAAATTGTAATAAAACTGACGGAAACAGTCACGCATAGACACCTCCCATGCCGCGTGGATAGCATCATGGATGCTATCATTGATGGGATACCATAAAACCAAAAAATAATTTATAATATCTAGTTTCCAATGAAATAAATTTCAAAATAAATATTATTTATTTACGATCCAGCCAATGATTGATAAAGTCGAGCTGCACATCATTGAGAATATGTTCCCATGTAATCTGTGGATGAGAAAATTAATTGGGTAAAATATCGCACCCTTGTACAACTACTACATACACAAAACTGTGAAAAAGTATTAATAATAAAACAATTAGTATATATATAAATTAATAAAATCTAATTAAAATACACAGGATACGATACCTCCCCTTCAATGGAACGAATCCAAGATGTGGATGCCGTTTGGGGATATTATCAGGAATCATCATTCATACTAGACCGTGACCCCTCTAGGTACCCCCTGAACCGCTAGTAGGATAAGGGTCTTATGATCCCAAATCCACCTCATCCAATGGATGCTCAGCCTCATGAAACTCATGAAGTAGACCAGGGTCCATCTGAAACACAAAATAATTGTTGTTATCAAATAGTTGAAAATAACTATTATATATTCATATATATCATTTATGATTATAAACAGAATTTAATTGTGTCAATGTTCACCTTCAGCATTATCTTCATATCTGATGATATCAATATCTTCATATTCGTTCTCGGCATTATCAATATCCATATGAGTTTTAATTTCATCATCTATTGCTATTTTAAATTCATTTTTAACATCATTAACATCATCTTCACCATCAACCCTTAATTGTTGGCTGTCATCACCAATATTCATTTCTCTTTGTGAAAAAGGTGGAATCAGATTAGTATCTTGGAAGTTTTCAATTCCTTATAATTTACTGGAACCTCATTCAATTTTAGTAATTTTAAATTCCTGAGATTTCATTTATATTAAGCTCCATCATTCACTCATGTCTCATTAAGTATCCCAGTACATTGCATAATATATTTGATGTGCCTGTTGAGCCAGAAAAAATGGATAATTTACAACAAGAAGACTATTATATTTAATATCGATGGATCCATGAATCGGATGAACATGCAATCCATTCTCAGTATCCAACCACCGATATTTAAACATTGCTACGTAACTGTTTCCAAGAAAACACCATTCCATTATTTCATGCAGCATGATGTAAAAGTCAACTTCAATTTATCTATGATGTGATCCTCTCAAGAAAATTCCATTGTTCATTGTTTTTTTTATTCCTCATATGCACAAGTATGAAATCATTAACCATTCACCACATTTTCATTATACGATTTAACTATGAATCCAATCAACATATGTCTTTCCATCATAGCATGAAAATCATGTCTTTTTAATCCGTTAATATGACCATTAATAACACATCTATCCAAATTAAATTAATATCCATCTAGAAGTATCAAATTTTCAATCTACTGAATAAATAATAAGAGACTCTATTTGGACATTGTATAAGATATTTTGGCTTCACTAACCTCTGTGATCTGGCATTTTGAAACAGTTCATGTTTGGGTTGCCTATAAATTTTGGAAAGATCTAGTAATGCCTTTATATTTTCTTTAGACTTACCTCGTGTATCCAAAACTATATGAAATGAAGTATCAAAACAGTTCTTCTTAATATGTATGAAATCCAACATGTTGTTGACCAAAAAATCAGAAAAATATGGAAGATCGCAAAAAAAGAACTATTCACCCAAATGTGTTATTTCTTAATGCCATGAATTTTCTATTAGTTTATTGTTGTAACAAATGTGATTGGAGGTAATGATACCTAAGATCATTTTTTGATGTTCATATCTTTCAAGGATACCTTTTCTGAAATTAGATTTGTTCCTCCGAAAAGGATGGTCTATTGGAAGATATCTATGATGACAATCAAAATAGAAAGGTTTTTTTCCATTGAAGAGCATAAATGATTTTTTTCCCTTTTCATAGAGTAAGGAAATGATTCAGACCACGTGTACTCTAGCCAGATAACATTCCATATGACAAGAAGTTAGTAATTGTGCACATCGATGCATCTTTTAATATGAAATTTGTTATCGCAGCAACATCATATGTACTAACACCAATACTCCACAATGAATTTAACTCATCAATAAATGGATTCACATAAAAATAAATATTAATTTTCATATTTCCTAGGATTTATAAGGTCAAAAATATATCGGGATCCTTCATCATCATTTGTGGATGTAAATTGTGTGGAGTTATAAAGATAGGGAAACATGGATACTAACTACCATAAGAACCAAACGGATAGAAACTATCAGTAGGAAGACCCAATCACACATTTTGGGCTCCTAAAGAAAAAAAAAGATGCAGTAGATAAAAATGTTTCCATAAATCCCCATCAGATGGTTGATTCAATATTTTACCAGTTGAAATCTTGGAATTGTGTCATGACATCAATGATGATGTGTTCCAAGACATAAATAAATGACGATACCCTGGTGTAAGTGGAAAATATCTCAAATGTTTTATAGGAATAAATCAAGATTTCCCAGGTTGAGCTTCATTATAACATGATTGTCCACATGTAGGATAACTATCCCACAAATCATTTTCACCAAAATATAAGATTCAATCATTTTCACATGCCTAAATCTTTCGATAACTAGGGCCCAGATTATGAACCAACCTTTTCTATCATTGTAGATTGTAGGAAACACATTTTCTTCAGGTAACAGTGTTTTAACCCAAAAAAATATCTAATTGATACAGTTTTTTGACATTGAATTTTCTGACTTAGTAGCCATAAATTTTTCAACTGCTTCTAATTTTTTTATCATACATCCAAGATATAATGTATCCTTAATAGACCTCAACAACTCATAAAATTTGGATGGTGACAACTCCCGAGTTAAATCAATATCATCCTGAGATTTAGTTAGTTAAACAGATGAACCTATAACATCATGTACTTAATTTTTAAACCATGATCGATGCGAAATCAAATTATTAGTATCTTCATTAGAACTAAATTCACCGTGTTGATACCAAAAAACATATTATAGTTAAAAACCAAAATGAAAGATATGTCCCCCAACCTTGTCAAATGTGTCAAACCTTCTCAGAGAAAATTTTTTCAAGGAAACTTAATTGATCCTTTTAATAAAAATTCTAGTTTTGATGAAGCAAATGATAAAAAAGATTTAACATCTTCAATATATACAGGATTTAAACTAGAACCATTTGTATTTCTATACTGATTTATCCATGCGCCATCATCTAATGTGAATGTTTTTGACTTCCTTGTTCTATATTTTTCTACAAAATATAAAATCATTAATATTTTTAGATAATTTGAAATTAGAAAAACACTATCCAAAAAAAGAAGATAAATAATTACCACTGCTTCATAATAATTACCGTTAATTACGGACGACACAATTTCTACTGGATTGGCACCTACTATTTTGTTTGATAGCTCTTTTACTTGAAAAATTCTCACATTAAAATAAAATTGAAGAATCTTCTCAAAGGTATGCATATCCATTCTCCATCATATGAGAATGTATAAGTGTACCTCTGAGCATATTCTTTATTGTGATTTCATTGTGATAAAGCTTCAAGTAAATGATCTGTTGGAAAAAAGATCCCCCTTTTCGTCGATGAATCATCTTCATTCAATAGTCACCACTTGAAAATATTATGGAAAATATGTTCCTACCAATGCATGTCCAATCTAGTGTATACAAGATTGGATATGCATACATAGAATCACATTTTTTATAATATTTTGAGTCGGTGAGAGTTGAAACTAAAAGATTCGTCGAGCAAATGGAGTGCAGCCAATTCACTGAAAATTGTACTAAGTTATTACAATTTATTACAATTTATTATAATCGATATTATTCATAATTATTTTTAATTATTATTAATTAATCTTAATTATTCCTAATTATTCTTAATATTTCTAAATTATTCTTAATTATTTAAAAAATTTCTTAATTATTCTAAATTTTTCTTAATTATTTATAATTATTACAAATTATTACAAATTATTACAAATTATTACTGATTATTACTAACTATTACTAATTATTACTAATTATGACTAGTTATTACAAATTATTACTATTTATTAGTAATTATTACTATTTATTACTAATTATTACTAATTAATACTATTTATTAAGATTTATTACTATTTATTACTAATTATTTCTATTTATTACTATTTATTAATGTTTATTATTATTTGTTGCTATTTAATACTATTTATTGATAATTATTTATATTTATTTCTATTTATTTCTATTTTTACTTACTATTACTAATTATTACTATTTTTTAATAATTATTACTAATTTTTACTAATTATTACTAATTATTAATAATTATTAATAATTATTACTAATTATTAATAATTATTACTAATTATTACTAATTATTACTAATTATCAATAATTATTACTAATTATTACTAATTATTACTAATTATTACTAATTATTAATAATTATTACTAATTATTACTAATTATTACTAATTATTACAAATTATTACTAATCAATACAACTTATTGAAAACTACTACAAATTATTACTATTTCTTACATATAATTACAAATCATTAAAAATCAATACTAATTATTATTAATTATTAAAAATTAATACTAATTAATACTAATTATTTCTTATTATTACAATTTATTACTATTTATTACAATTTATTACAATTTATTACTATTTATTATTATTTATTACCATTAATTACTAATTATAACTAATTATTACTAATTAGTACTAATTATTACTAATTATTACTAATTACTACTATTTATTACTAATTACTACTAATTATTACTAATTAATACTAATTTTTACTATTTAATAGTAATTATTGTTATTTATTATTGTTTGTTACTATTTATTATTATTTCTTACTATTTGTTTCTATTTATTACGAATTAATAATAATTATTACTAATTACAACTAATTATTTTTAATTATTACTAATTATTACTCTTTATTACTATTTATTACTCATTATTACTCATTATTACTATTTATTATTATTTATTACTATTAATTGCTATTTATTACTATTTATTATTAATTATTACTATCTATTACTATTCATTAATATTTATTAGTAATTATTAGAATTTATTACAAATTGTAAATATTTATTATTATTAGTAAATATCTGTTACTATTTTTTCCATATTATTTCTATTTTTTCCTAATTATTACAAATAAAAACTAATTTTTACAAATTATTTCTTTTTATTACTAATTATTACTAATTAATACTAATTATTAGTAATTAATTTTAATTATTACTATTAATTACTCTTTATTACTAATTATTACTAATTGTTACTATTTATTACAATTTATAATTATTGATTACTATTTATTACTATTAAATACTTATTATGGTTAATTATTACTATTTTTTACTATTTTTTACTATTTTTACTATTTATTACTAATTATTAAATTTTATTAATAATTATTACTATTTTTTACTAATTGTAACTATTTATTACTAATTGTAAATATTTATAACTATTTTTTCCTAATTGTTACCATTTTTTCGTAATTTTTACAATTTATCATAATTATTACTAATTAGTGCTAATTACCGTTAATTATTGTAAATTATAGGAACTAATTACTAATTACCAATTATTATTTATATACATTACTAATTATCATTAATAATTATTAATTACTTCTAATTACAAAAAAGTAGTACTAATAATATCTATTTATCATTACCAATACATACCAAGGACAAACCAATTTAAATCTAATTTAATTAAAACTAATCAACAATAATTAAAATTAATATAAAAAATGAAATAAATACTAAATTAAATAGAACATAAATACCTTTAAATTTGATCTCTTAAAATTGTAGATGGCTTCACAACTTCTTCGAAAACAAACTAACTCAGAAAAATTTTAATTCAAAAATTATTGTTTAGAGAGATAGAGAAAGTAGGAATTGAGGAGAAGGAAGGAAACATATGGGGGTATATATAGGTTAGATTAGCTGCGACATGACTCTTTCTGACGGGTCCCGTCACAAATACTTTCTGCCACATTAATTATTATCGGTGGTTAAAAAGTTATTTGCAACAGGTCTCATTGCAAAAAGTATTTACCATCATTGGGTATTTGTGATGAGACCCATCAGAAATACCCTCACATGATGCAATATTTTCGATGGGATAATTTCCCCATCACAAATAGAATTTACCGTCGGAGGGTATGTGCGGCAAGAGGTGCCTCCTCGTCACAAATACCCTTTCGCGTGGTTTGGCCTGTAAACCGTGCCAAACCGCGCGTATATTTTTGCGACAGGACCCCAAGTCCCGTCACAAATATCTAATTATTTGTGATAGGGAGATGCCCCCATCGCAAAAATCAGTTTTCCCATAGTTTTAAAATAGAACTACTTAATATAAAATTATTTATTAATTCTTAAAAAATAAGAACCCATTTTTTAGTGAAGTGATTTAATCCATCTAAAATTATATATCTTCAAAAGTGATTTTTATTAAATTTTATGAATGGAAATTATAAATAATTTATTTTATTTATAGAAAAGTTATGTTATAAAATTAATAAAAATTAAATAATCATATCAAAATTAACTTATGATGAAATATTTCTATTTTTTTCAAAATGATAGATTTTTCAATGAATAGTGGAAAATATCGATTTTTCAAATATTATCATTTAATTTCATTAAATTATATAATGTAAAAGACCCATTATATTTTTTTGGGTATTAAAGTGAAATATGATCCATTTTATTTATAATTATCTAATTAATTAAAACTGAATATTCACTCTTCAGGATTTTGATATATGATATTAGTTATGCTTAAAACAAATTTTTTAAAAAAAATATTTTCCATTTCATTCTTCATGTATATATTCAAATTGATTTTATTACACATTCTTTAAATTTAATATTGAAAAATTGATACCATATTTTTAATATTGAGGTTCAAATTTAGTAAATATGGCCCTTTTATTTTTTTCCATTATGTATAGTATCTATAGTAAATATTTGTTACTTGAGTAGGAGTAAAATGGGTAAATCAAGTTTAAAACAATGTGTTAAAGACTCAAAATCAACAAAAAAAAAACATCACTATATTTCACTATAGGAGTATATTTGATCTATAATCATCTCAAATTCTAAAATGTGTCCTTTTCCCATTTATATTTGATTATGACCTATATACTTTTTTACGTAAATAAAAAATAAATAATGTCACCCTCTTGCTTTTAAAATATCTTATTTGTTCATATAGGAATAAAAATATGTCATCAAATAATATATAAGTGTACATTTAGAATAAAAAAAATTATTTTCATTTGGTTTATTTATTTCATATTTTTGGTTATGATACAATTATCATTAACTCTTATACAACTCTAACATAGTGTTTGTAAAAGTAGTTAAAAAATCTTTTTAAATTATTTTAAAGAGATAAAAATTAATGTTTTTTGGATGAATTATGTTGTAGAAAAGAATTTAATGGTGAATAAAAATTTACAATCTATGTTTAAGGAGATAAAATTTTTATTATTTGTTTTCTTAATGACTTTAAAGTATAATTCAATAAATAGTATCAAAAATGACATTATTGGTATTTTATGAAAAATAATATTTTATTAAATTATTTAAAAAAATAGGACTTTTTTGATGATAAATGTTCAAATATATAATCCCATGATGATTTATTATCCAATTTTTATCTTATAAGTACAATTATAACTCTATAAGATTAAAAAATTCCATTTGTTTGATTAATGTTAAAATTGGTTAACTAAGTGGTAAAACCCAAAGATAAGGTTTAAAATACAACATAAACGAATAAATATTATATTGGATGAAGCTAATTAAACCATATAATATATTTTATTTTAAATTATGGCCATATGGTTCCACTATTACATGAAAATTAATTTCTTATGATTACATATTTTTATTAATTCTATATGTTTCATCCCCCTTTATAAAAGGATACCCCTCCTTTTTCTTATTTTCACCACTTTTATTCAATATCTCAAAAAAAACTCGTCCCAATTATATTATATTATTATCTATACATAAATAAGAGGTTATGGACATCATAAAATAATATTCCATTGGTCTTTGTGAAATTATTTAAATGATGTTTTTATAGAAGAGATGATCATATTACCCTAACTCTTTCAATTTATTTAATATTTTTCCTCATATGAATATTTATTATTTATCATAAAATAATAAATATACTAAAAAATTATTATATTTTTGTAAAACCCATTATTTAAACGCCTTCCATAAAATGTGAAGTGAGTTTGTTGTTTTTGTGTACATGTGGACAATTGCCCTCACATAGCAATTCAATTGTGTTCCATCACCATTTTTATAGGGTAATAATAATGATGGGATTAATGATTATATATTATATTAATTACATAACTAATCTAATAAAATCTAATATCATATCAACCTTCTTACCTTCTTATCACTTGTATGACAATAACATTGCTCGTGCATATATGTGGTATACCACCTCCACGATGTGACGTGGTTCATTTTTAATTTCCTCTTTATATGGATGATAAAAATGATATATTTATTGAATATATATTATATTAATGGTATAATAATTATTATATAATGTTAAATTATTTTTTGACTTTTTTCCATCCTTCAAAAAGTGAAAAAAATATTCATGCATATATATAGCCAATTATCATTATGAATGGGGTAAATCGTTTTTCTCTTATATACATTTAGGGTCTCTTATAAATATATATATATAATGAATATATATGAAATTTATATAATGATTAATATTCTATAGATGATGGGACCATGATCAATGTATAATTATATGAACTACGTAATCGAAACATAAATGGAAAATGAAACAGTTGACACCTAAAAACAATGATTTTTATACGGAATTATTAATAAATCGGTGTTGAAATTATATAAGTGGGTTCTACAAGTCATGACCCCATACCTCCAAAGATACCCCTCTTCGGATAGTAATGGTGAAAGGGATATAATGACCCCTGAGTTCCTCTTCTAGTAGGCCCCGGGTTGGAGACTAACACCAAGGGTATACGGGTCACACAATATGGAAGGAATTACCCTTTTTTAACAAAGATTGGGAGATACAATGGATGAACCATAAAATAAAATCCAATACATATATATATATATATATGAAAACCAAAATCCATTCCAGGTGCATTTTTAAGATAAAGGAATTACACGTGAAAAAAATCCGAAAGTAAGTACCAAAATCAAGATAAAACCGCGACTCGACAACTATCCCAATGCCCGAGCTAGTAACGCCCATCATAGGCCACACAATCATCCAGAAACCTAAAAATAGTTTTATATGTGTATGGTGAGCATACAAGTATACTCATTAGGGAAAACCATATTCTCTCATGTACATGAGAAAGGGATCATACTAATGCCCCAATTAGAAAATAGTAGAACCAAAAAACACCTAACAATGTATACTAGCCATCCTTTCCTCACTAAGGAATGATCACCAAGTAACTCAATTAATGTGGAGTAATTTGGTAAGAACATCGATGATTTGGTTACCCCTCACCAATTCACATTAGTTTAGCAGCCCTTGCCTAATGGAAAGCAACCTCGTGCTCCCACCTCTTCCAAAGGAACCATGTCAAAAACCGCATGCACACACTTCGACCCCACAACCACACCTCATCATATCTACTAGGCTATAAGCCATATCACATCCAACTCGCAGACACCTAGGCCACAACCACAACTTATCCAACCCACTGAAGCTTGGGCCACAAACCATATCACATCTCACCCGTAGACACCTGAGCCACAAACCAAATCACTTCCCACCTGTAGGCATCTCGACCACAAACCACATCAAATACTGCCCATATACACCAGGGCCATAAAACAAAACTCATCCTAAAGACAACTAGGAAAGCACAAGACATATCATCCTGAAGAAACCTAGGAAAGCACATATCATATCATCCCAAAAACAAAAGGGAAATAACTACTCATCAGAACACACCTAGGCCTCACAACCAAAACATTCATGAATAATCATAGGCTATCACAAACCTGGAGAAGAACTAGGGAAGAGTAGGTGTCCAGCCATCTATCATCCCATTAGTATATTTAGGAAAGACACCCTCCCCCAAGATGATGGGGGGTTTCAGTGTGTAGTGCTCAACTAGGGTGGATTATGTATATAAATAAAAAGGGAAAATAAAATTATAGAAATATATAATTTAAAACAATCAATCCCATCCTATTGGTTCTCAATAAACAACCTTCTCACCACACTACCAACTTTTATGTTACCTTTAAATACACAACACCACACATCAGTTCACAACCTCCATTCAATTTCTATCCAAATAAATTAAACATTAACATTCCTTATTCAAAACTTATTTATTCATTCCTTAAATTAAACCAACCCAATCTAGTTCCAAACATTATTAACCAAATATTTATACATTTATTCCACTAATGCCAAGTGAACAACCGAGAACAACACACGAAAATAAACGCAACAAAACATCCCCGCCCATCCCGATCATAGCCCCGCTTCACAATACTTATGATCAATTACACAATCAATAAATCACTCAACATGAGATTCCATTACATGGCTAGGTTGATGTATCGTCTACAAGTTGATCTACCATACCAACCAGACCAACCCACAGCACACACATGTGATTCACAAACATACCACAACACAAACCAGAGTGTATCCATACATCACAACATAGCCACATCACATTCCATATATCATGAACACACAACCACAACTACCCCACAAAACACATCACCCCACATACCAAACAATAACAGAATTCCAGATTAAATAGGGAATCCCTTATTTAATTCTACTTATTAATTCAGGTTTTTTCAGAAAAACTGGGTAAACCATAAGAATCGGTTTATTTTCCAATTATATATGATTTAAAAATTTCAATAAAAATGGTTCAAAAGAATTAAACCAACTTGAAAAATGTTTAGTGTACAAATAAGGAAAACCAATGGACATGATTTTCAGTGGGGTGTATTGCCCGTATAGTTCACAACATCACGATTACATCAATGCTATAAAAAATTATGCATCAGATCCCTCTACCCTATTCAAAAAAAATTACCGCATTATTATCGTTGATTAGTGTGGCACAACTATAATCCATATGAAAAAAAATTATATCCCTCCCACATGATGTACAATCAAAGATAAATGAAGTTAAATCCAACCTTTAACTAGATTTTGAACTCATTCATGCACTGCAGGGTGATGAATAATGCCCTCATGAAACTACCACACAGCTAAAAATGAGGATCAACCTACTCCACATCAGAAGATTATCGAAACACTTCCCAAACATCCAACTCAAGACAACCCATACCATGGCATAAAATCATGGCGAAATAACAAGGTGAAGCAGATGAGAAAGAGGAGAAAACTCACCATAGATCATTCTGGGATAACTAATGAACAACCACCAGGATTGATTGGTCATGGAGGGAGGATTAGGTCTCAATGGACTCATCAGGGCACCCATGGATCATCTGGAAAGAGAAGAAAATAAAACCAAAACTTAATGAGTAATGGCGCATCCGAAAAAAATTATTAAACTACACATGGTCGAGGTATTACAAGATGTGTAATACCCTTTAATGTCGTGTAATACCAGGGGATCGATTTCTTCTGAAAAATACAATGCCTCTCGATTATATTTTATTTTTCAAACCCTAAAAAATTAAAATCTATGAAAACTCCATGTCAATCCATGAGGTAGAGTTTCACTTCTTGTAATAAATTTACATGGTTTGAAATCCAACTTTTCCTTGTCTTTAGAAACCAAACTCCTTCAAACTCCCTAAAAGCATCATATGAGCACAACCAATGACTAAAACTCACATATTTATGGACAAGAAGGACACAACCCATTATTTTAAATACCTCAAAAATTATTATATCCTTTAATAATATGAAACCCAACCAAGAAGAAATTGGGTTTCGAAGAACCACATTGCAAGATACCACTCAAGGATCTAGATTTTCTTGAAACACTACTATCATCCAAACACATTAGAGTTCAATGATAAACTAAACTTTGTTTTTAGAAAGATACATTGGAAACCCCACATCCATGAACACCTCCTACTATATCTTATAAACCAAATGACCACAAGAAGCACCACACAAGAACAAAAACCACACTATCCAACAACTGAATTATGGAATTCCATCCTCCATGAAAAAATACTATCCGATCTGGGTGGAACTGACTCACACACATGGGTTTAATCGCATCATAGTTAATGATTCTTGATTAGGAATCTGTTCATCCAATTTTCATATGTCAGGACTTTATCAAACAGTCAACCACACATAATACTACCAAGGTAAAACATCTCATTTTATAAAAAAATGTTCAAACATTAAATTTAAAAACAAAATATAACATGATAAAACTAAAAAAACTCCAGGTAATGGGAACTCTTCTGTGTTTCCTGATCCCAAGTACGCTCTTACATGAGACCATCACTCCATAAAACATGAACCAAAGGAATGATCCGTCCACTCAAAACCTTCCCCTAATGATATGTGATATCTTCTAGATGCTCCACGTATGTCGTGTCATTCTTGATATCTAACATTCCCCAGTCAAGGACATGGGAGTCAACGTGAAGATACCAATGATGTTAAGAGACATGGAATACATCATGGATCCACTCTAACTACAATGGAAATGCTAATTGGTATGCCACAACACTGACTCTCCCCAATACCTCAAAGTGTTCGACGAACCTGGGTGAATGTGTACTCCCTCTTACAACCCTCCACGGCCCATGTTGAGGGGAAACCTTCAAGAACATGTGGTCCCCAACCTCTAATTACAAGGGCCTCCTTCTATGATTGGAATCTGACATCGGTCAGTCCTGTGCGGCTTTCATCCTCTTATGAACAAGTTGAACCATCTCTGTCATTCTCGACACTACCTTGGGACTAAGAGAAGATGTCTCCCCATCCCTTTTCCAGCATAATAGAGAACAATATAGTCTTTCATACAAAGATTCAAATAGAGACATTCTATTGGAAGAGTGAAATATTTTATTATAATAAAACACTACCCAGTTTATGTTTCGAACCCAAGATCCACCAATTTCCAAGATGCATGATGACAATATATATTTTAGCATCTAGATAGTCCGTTCTATTTTCTCAACTATCTAGGGTGAAAGGTACTGTTAATGAATAATTGGGTTCCCAAATCATGGTTCAATCCCCTATAGACTCATGAGGTAAAACACATTTCATGATATGATAAAATTTATCTTATAACTCCATAAATATACACCACCTAATCCATATTCCCTTTATCGAATCCATCCACTACGCCCAACTCTGTAATCGCTAATAAGTGAGATGATTTCATCAACCTATCCACCACTACCCAGATAGAATTGTATCCTCCCTAATATCTATGTAACACTCTGAATAACTCCATTGAGATGTCATCTCACTTCCACTCAGGGACATCCAAGGGCTAAAAAAACTACCACAAACATGGTGCTCTTCCTTTACCCACTGGAAAACTAAGCACCTTGCCACAAAATCTTCCATAACCCATTTCATCTCGAGCCACTAAAACTATGTTCTCATGTTATCATAAATCTTATAAACTCTTAGGTGTACCACTAAAGGTGATATTTGAAATTCAAAAAGGAACCCATCAAGCATTGCTATCGAAACAAACCACTTTCTAGGGAACATCATCCTATTCTGGCCATTCTCTCACCATCCCTCTAGAGCATCACTATTACCAACATGATCGTGAAACACCACTTCCACCATGTCTCCCCACTGATACTCCACCATTTGCATCAAATAAGACTGCACATTCATCTAAATAAAATAGCCTTTACCACCATCTGTTCCAAAATCTATGTGTAAGGCTTTAACTCCTCCATTGCTCTCTAAGCATCCACAAAATTCTAAACAATGTCCTTCTATGACTTTCTACTCGAAGCGTTGGCCAAGAAATTTGTATTTCATGAGGTGTATGAGATATCAAAATCATAGTCCTAATAAAAATACATCCACCATCACTCCCAGAAGATTATATCTAATTAAGAAGATATATACCTCAATCTTTTGTGATCTATAAAGACCACAATGTTCGTCCTGATGAGGTAATGCCACCACAACTTCATCGTGAACACAACTACTGCCAACTCTATATCATGGGAGGAATACTTATGTTCATGGGGATGTAACTTCTTAGACCCATAAGAGGTTACTTCTCATTACTGCATTAAGATTAATCCCAAGTCCTGATGGGAAGCATCGCAAAACACCTCAAATATCACCCCTTCCTCTAGAAACTAGAGCACCCGAGAACTAACAAACTTTACATTCAGATTACTGAACATTTCCTGGAACTACTCACTCCACAAAAAACACCGGTCCTTTCTAGTCATAGAATTAAACAGAGTTGCAAATCAAGATAAATCAGGTACAAATCTCTGATAATAGCCTCATTGAACAAGAAAACTACAAACATATACCACATTATTGGGTTCTTCCCATGAAACCACTATTTCAACCATTGAAGGGTACACTTCAAAAACTCTATTTACAAACCAAATTCCAAAGGAAATTTACATCTCATGTCTAGAACGTACACTTGGACAATTTTCCCTTGATCTGATGGTGTTGAAGAACCTGTAAGAAAATTTTGAGATGATCAACATGTTCTTCCTATGACATTGATAAGATCAATATGTCATCGATGAACACAAAAATGAACCGGTCTATGAACTCAAGGAAAATGGAATACATAATCTCTATGAACATGAATGGTGTATTTGTAAAACCGAATAGCATGAATACGAACTCAAAGTGCCTATACCTTCACCTGAAAGCACAATTCATGATATCATCCTCCTTCACCCTCAACTACTCATATACAAACCATAGATCGATATTAGAAAACAAAATTAACCCTCTAATTTGTTATAAAATATTTGTAATAGGGTAATGGTTCTTGAATGTCACCTGATTTAACCTTTGATAGTCATTGAATAACCTCAAACCACCATCCACCTTCTTTTATAAAAACACTGGATCACCCCACGATGACACACTATGTCAGAAAAATCCCATATTCATTAGATCGTTTATCTAAATAGTCTACTTCCACTACTCATAAGGTGTCTCTTGATAAGGATACCTTGAAATCATAGATGCAACATGCTTCATGTTTATCTAGATCTTAACATCATGTTAATGGGGTAGCGTTACAACCTCATCAGGAAGAATATATAGGAACTACAAAAAAGACTGGTAACCTCCACCATACCAATGAATGCTAATTACACTGACATCTTAGGAAACAAGGAAATTATATGCTCTATACGCCGACTTCCCACATGAATGCTCCGCTGTCCAACAAAAACCACACAACGTCCATCTAAATCTAAAAACACGACTCTCTACTGGATGTAGTTAATTATGGAATGAATAGAATACAACATGTTGATGAAAATAATGACATTATATGACTTCATATATAGTAATAAAATATCCCCATGGGACTGATGTAGTCGCGTCAATATTATACATCCCCAAAACACATCAAACATGCTACGATGACCTCTGAATGGTGTACTAAACACCATGGGCATGGGAAGCCTCTCTATGTATATCCCTAGATCATTGGATAGAGTATTTGAAAAAAGGATATTAAAGATCCCGAATAAAAAAATCATAATAAAGGGTACTAAACAAACCGATCGTACCATTAGCGATCTCTGGTCCAATCGGAACTACTACCTCTGATGCCTGCAATTGACCACGTCCAGCTCCTCAACCCCTTTGCTGATGAACTCCTCAACGACCATGCCCGGATCACGGTCCCTAAATGTCATCCTGATTTGGGCCCATAACTACTGAATCTCCCCTCATTGGATCATGATCCTACTATCCCTACTTCTAAAACTACCTAAATAGAAACTAATGTAGAGGCTGGCACTGAACGTAGAAACCTCCACCATACTGAGCTCCAACAGCTAAGGGGAACTGATTATGAAGATGATAGTGAAGTCCACAATATAAACACTTAGTTCCTATGATCATAGGAAATGCATGAGTAAAATATTTTCGAATATGATTCCACTGAGTTTTACATCCTTCCGGTTGAAACCTCAAAGGTCCTAGCACCGAACACCTGTTGCTAGTATCCCTACCTCCCAAAGAGCACTACTATCTCCCGTCTAATGGTAAATCTCCTCGTAAGTGAATCTAATCGATCACCTACACATTTCTATGGACCTCCAGATATGTTGGAAACTTAAAGGGTGTAACAAAATATTGGATCATAAGAAGAAGAATCTCCTATAGATATCACACAAGAGACTCTTAATTAGGAAAGAAATCTGGGGAAAATGTACGATATCATTAAACATTATCACCAGATCTCGCACTAACATACTACCAGCAAAAGTGAGTGTAACTCCTACATCTTCTCAGCCTTCATGGTCGATACAAAGAATTCTGATCTGAACTCATTCTTCAAAATCAACCCATAGAACATTATCATCCTTCCTCTCCCATAGGTACAACATTCACCATTGATGTGCATCTCCTCACATTCTACTATCCTCAAAAGGAAGCTAGTACTCTATTGGGGATAGGATCAATCTGAATTTGATCTCAAGATCCTAAATCCAGCTATTTCTCTCCATATCTAAAAAAAAACCCTTGTACTTTCCCAACGCATGTTGCCGGAATGAATATAACTCTCTCTGCCACTAGTCTTCGTCCTCCTCTATATTAACCCTCCACTGATGAATCATGTCATATTTCTGAGTCTTAACCACCTGATCCACACATGGATGCTGACCAGGTGCCATATTTTAAAGGTAAAAAAGGAATTTCTAGGCCTGGATAAAATGGATTTTTTTCTAATATTAATTTTAAATCATTTTAACCCATTTCATATTATTCATAAAAAATTTCCCAAAACACCCAAC
Source organism: Viscum album (assembly GCA_963277665.1). NCBI lineage: Eukaryota > Viridiplantae > Streptophyta > Magnoliopsida > Santalales > Viscaceae > Viscum > Viscum album. Next base: position 416,411,070 of record OY728132.1, read on the forward strand.
TCAAAAAAGAAAAAAAGTCATTATGAGGCATGTACATTTACTAGGGTCTGTAAATTGAAAAAAGTGTATCCTAACATAGTCAATCAGTGTGCTTGGTGTCATTTCCTCAGATCATGGGGGACCTAATATCCCTCATCCTTGCCAATTTTCCATGTCCTATATCACACACCAAGATCTCCTGACACAATTTCCCTACCAACCCATGTAATCCCCACTACTCCTAACTTCAAACATCATCATATCTGTTAACCATCATCCTCTGATATTATTCTATCAAGATCCCATCCCTCTAAATATACCCACCGTGTGGGATAGAAATTAAGGGTGATAATGACCACCCGTGTCTAACCGCTAGTAGGCCCCGGGTTGGGGACAAGCACCAAGGGTACACAAGTAAAGAAATATGGAAGTCATTAGCATTTTTTAAAAAATGATTATAAGATAAAATGGATCATCCTTAAAATAAATCCATGAAATAAATATATAAGAAAATGAAAATCTATCCTACATGTAGGTTTAAAATAAGTTTACTACATGTACATTAAAAACTATAATGTAAGTTCCACAAGAAACCTGAATAAGTAAATCAATAATTGCCCCATGTCCATGTTATTAATTCCCAGTACAGTCCATGTAATCCTCCTAGAAACTGGAAAACAATTTTATATACGTTGGGCGAGCATACAAGTATACATTGTGGAAAAAACCTACGTATCACGTGCACAAGTGAAATGGATCAAAATAATGAACCTTTTAGAATATAGTATAATAAAATAACACCTAACCGGGTATAATAGCCACCCCATCCACACTAAGATATGATCACTAATTAAGTCTATTCAACTAATGTAATATAGTAAGAACATCGATTATTTGGCTACCTCGGACCAATTCCCATTGCTTTAGCCGCTCTTTTCTAATAGAAAACATCATTAAGCTCCCACCACTTCCAAATAAACCACATAAAAATCCACCCACACACAGACCTGGTGCGGAAAACCTCACCATAACCTATCACATAGTCCACAAGCCATATCACATCCCACTCGTAGACACCTGGGCTGCAACCACAAAATATCCCGCCCAAAGGCACATGTGCCACATATCACTTCAAATCTCGCCCGTAGACACCTTTTCCATAAACAACATCACTTCGCACCAAACGTCATCTGTTCCACAAACCAAATCACATCCCATCCACGGACACTTGGGCCATAATCCACACCACATCCCAAAGAAAACTGGAAGATAACTATACATATCATCCCAAAGAAACCTGGGAAAGTGGTGCTCATCTCATCCAGAAGACACATGGGAAAGCACAACATGCCCGTATGCAAGTGGCCCTCACTAAACAAAAACTGCCCCAGGAATGATGGGCTCTCCCCACCTGGAAGAGGGAGTAGGGAATAAAAGTTGGTCATCAATCCATCCCCCCACTGAGATGTTTGGGAAAGACACCCTCCCACGTGATGATGGGGGTGTTTGGCATGTAATTCTCAACTATGGTGGGGTGTGTATAGAAAATAAAAAAGGAAAATAGTAGTATATAAATTTACAATACTGATCACTCAAGCCCAACATAAGGTTCCTCAATAAACAAACAGATCAGAATACCTCCAACTTGGTTACTACCCCAAAATGCACAACATCACACATTAAACCACAACCTCCATTCAATTTACATCAAAATAAATTTACCATCACCATTTTTTGTTCAAAACTAATTTATTCATTCTGTTATCCAAACCAACCCAAGACATTTACATACGTTATTAACCAATTATTTATTTATTTATTCCACCACTCTTTGGGAAATTACCAAGCACAACACACAACAAGAAACACAACAACACATCACCGCACATCCTGATTGAATCCCAATTGTGAAACACTTCTCATCCATTACAAAATAAATCAATATCTCAACATGAGATTCCATTCCATTGTCATATTGATGTATCATCTAAAAGATCATCCACCACACCACCCAAATCAACCCACAACACACACTTGTACCTCAAAAACATAACACAACACAAACCAGAGCATATCCACACCTCACAACATATAAACTTCTCATTCGATCTATCCCACACATATAAAAACAATTAACCCACACAACTCATCACCCCATATACCAAATAATAACACTATTCTGGATTTAATGGAGTATCCATTATTTAATTTCACATGTTAATTCATGGGTATTAATAGATTCTGGGTAATCTTGTGGAATCCGTTTATTATTCAAGTATACATGATTTGTAAATTTCATTATACATGTATTAAAAGGGAATCAACCAACATGAAACTTTTAATTGCAAAAACTGGTACCACTAATAGCCAAAATTTATGGTAGCATGTTAATACCGTATAGTTAAAAACATCACAATAACATTAAATATATAAAAACATGTGTATTAGATCCCTATACCCCTTTCACTTCATTAAATCCAGTTCTAATCTTTGATTATTGTAACAAAAGTAAAATTCCTAGGGAAAAAAGTAGATACCTCCAACATTACGCACAATCAAAAAAAATAAAGGAGAAACCTACCTTGAAGAAGATTTTCAACTCATATGTGCACTATAGGGCCAATAATATTTCCTGCAAGTGAAAATCACATCGCTATAAATGTGGATCAACCTATTCCGCACTAGAATATTATCAAAACTTTTCCCAAACATCCAACTGAAGGAAAATTATACCATGTTAGCGAATACCAAGAAAAGAACAAGAGGAAAGTGATGTGAAAGTGGAGAAAACTCACCACAGATTGATCACAGATTGCCAATGGAAAACCACTGAGATTGTTAGATCAAGGAGCGAAGAGTATGTCTTGAAGGACTCCCCGGGGAACATAAGGATTTTTTGGAATGAGAGAAAAATAAAAACACAACTAAATGAATAATTGTTTGATATAAATTAACTATTAAAATTGTCCATGATTGGGGTGTTATATGACTTATAATACCATTTCACGTCGTGTAATACTTGGGGTTCAATTTCCACTAAAAAAGTCATCACCTCTCAATTTTATTTTATTTTTAAAACCCCAAAATATTAAACATCATGAAAAATCCATAACAATATGTGAAACAGTGTTTCACAAAGTGAAATACTATTACACATCATGAAATCTCCCTTTTTCTATCCTTTAGCAACCAAACTTCTCCAAACTCCCACCAAGCCTCCTCCGAGCACTTGTAATGAACAATACTTACAATGTAAAAGACCAGTAGGAAAGATACTATTAAAATATATGATATTATAATTATGAAAATGATTTTTTGTATAATTATTATAAAATTTAGTTCATTATATAGGATTTTAATGTTCATTAAAATCATGTGAACTTGAGGTAAGGAATTCTCATCTCACATTTTTTTATGTAAGACACATACCATATTAACCACTTGTTTTCCTTTTGAGGTGTATATTATACAAATTTATATATATTATGTTTTTTTAAATGAAACTTATATATATTTTAAAATCCCTATAATGTTCTCTCTTTCATGTGATTTTGATTTGGATATTACCAACATTTTGAGGGTCTATCATCTCAAATGGACTTCTTATGGACATATGTTATGTTACACACCTATATTATTTTATTAAGAGTATATTAAAATAATATAACATTTTATATAATAAATCTCAATGTAATAAATTTTTTTAAATTTTCAATTTATTTTATTATTTAATTTGTCTTAATTATAAAAATTTATAATATTGGTAAGGGAATTTGTTACAATCTATTTGTTTATCAAGAATTTTTATGATTATGATTATAATTATGAAAATTTACCACTTATATCACAAGAATCACCTTAATTTTATTATCCTGTGTTTATTTATATAGAATAAATATTTTCCTTCTGATTTTCTATATTTAAGAATTCAAGAGCGAGAATGGATATTATTCAAGGAAACTGACTACAATTCTCTCTATGGCTAAAAATACTTTTCCTTCCATGTCTATGATATCTTGAAATGTTTTCTAGAATGTTTTTACTAATATATTATGATTTTTAAAGTAATTTTTACACATGATTTGATTTTTTCAAAATGTTTTAAAAGGAATTGTTTTGTTGTTTTTTTAAATGTGGTACTTTTTACTATTTAAAAAAAATGTAAAAGAAATATTTTTTAACATACACAGCATGAAAAAAATTTCCTTAATTCATGAGCACTGACAACATTAAAAATTAATTTACATGTTTCTAGGTAAATTTTAAAAATAAATTTTCCTCAATAAATTTTTTCTGATTTTTTAGATTTAAATGAACTGATTCAAAAATGAAAAGTGTATTTTCCTAAATAAATATTTTTATTGATCTTTTAAACAAATTTTTTATTTATGATAACATTATTTTATGATATGATTTTCTGGGGATTTGATTGAATGTTAACATACTTATTCTTAATCTGGTGGTTTTATCATTATGATTATGAGATGTTTATGAAACCTATTTATTTTTCATGGGGTTTGATTAAATGTCAAACAGTTTTGGAAAATTTATTACATTCCATGGCATATGATATTTGATGATTGAATGTCTTTCTTATAAAACAAAATTGAATGGATTCTGATTAAGATATGGGTTCCCCAAAAATATACATACATAAGATTCAAAAGGTAAATATAGATATCTCATGATATAATATGGACATGAATGGGGAGTGAACCCAATTCATTAAGGGACATTTTTTACTACGATAGCCTTGTGAGTTAACTTCAAAAATGAATATAATGGAAAAGGGAGTGAAACAAATCCCCTATGATAGTATTAGTGGTGATCCTTAACTATATAAATTATTTTCTACAATTATTTATATCCTAAAAATATATTGTGTATGCCAATGTAATTCTCTCAGTGCTCATGTTCTTGGATTCATTTATGATTCTTGTGTTATGAACTGCCAAGCATTATTCCATGACTCAGGATTAAGATTTTTGTTATGATGGGAATGGTTTGAAAATATTAATCTCATGTTATCATACATTTATTTTCATGTAATGGTTATTTGATCATCGATACCTCCCTCTTTTATCCTTACTTTGCATCTGACACTTTCTTATGTTTATTATTCCCCTGTTATAAAGACATGTTTTCTGAATGATATTTCTAATGAGGGTTTAATTTATTAAGAACATTGTGCAAGATGATGTTGAATTTTTTTTAAATATTCATTATTCCAAATACACTGAAATTTTATGATTCTATCATGGATCATAATGTCATGTATTGAATATTATTTTAATATGATGTGATTTTTATGTAAGAAAATAATGGATTTCTATTAAGAGTATCATAGCAGGGTCAAGTTAATCATTTAATATTATGATCAAAAAAATTTATTAAAAATACATATGATAATTAAAATTATTGGATAATTTTATTATATTATTTCAAGTTAGAGATTATGTGGTTTTCCTAATAAACTTTCTCTATCTGGATACTATAAGTGGACGTGGTTTTAGCATAGATTCAACTGCAGCCAATATCCTAAAAAATATTTGGTTAAGTATATCTCAACCAAAATTTTGTTTTTTAGTGACTGTTACCTTACATTTAAATTGTATTTACACTCCTAGAGGATATTATTATGTAAAATAATATTTTATTCATGATAAATTATGAAGGTTTAAAATATATGATTAATACCAATGAAATAGGCTAAAACTATTTTATTTTATATTAAAAAGAAGGATTCATGATTTAGAAATAATATAAATGAATTTCCTGATTTTATAGTTTCCCAATATAGTTATTTTTTCTAAAAATATATTTTTTTGGGTTTCAATCAATTGATGGAACTAGAAGTAACCATGTTAACATTGAATGTGACAAAAAATGGAATGATTTTCCTCATGATAAACGAATTGAAATTATATATATAATATGAAATCTCATGATTATATCTATCACATTATATGAATTACAATATCAAAATGTGTGAGTTTAGTAATAGAAATAATTAGAAATAAAATGATTCATGATGACCATGTAGAGAAAAATACTCAACCTCCAACATGTTTAGAATGAGATAGGAAGTAATCGGATAAATGTATCAATGTAATGGGACGATGTTTTGGGTGTGTAAAAGAAGGGTATTGAGCGAGTAATTACTGAGGAAAAATTAATAGTTAGAAAGAGGTATATAATGTTCATTATAAGGATTAATTTATAGTATAATTTCTTATGTGTAGGGAATATGGGAATTATTTGATTCAATTCCATAATCCATGAACTAAATCTTATACCAGGGAATGGCCATTTTATGAAAATCCGTAAACTGGAATGATTGAACTGTTTTTATATTATGGTATGAGGATTATTTTTTATAAGTGTAATAACAATGAAATTATAGTTATAAGAAAACTAAAACGATATATAATTATTCCACAATAGTTTATCTTTAAGGATTTTAAATAATATGTTTAATGGTGCTGAAAACCAATAAATGTGATTTCATGTTAATGTATCTTTTTAGGTGAGCACATGATTAAGAGAAATATAAAATTTAATATGTTTCAGATGTTGAGTTAATAATATTTTTTAGGATAAATAATTTATTTACATTGATAATGTTAATGGGGTAGTATTGGTGAACTTGAATTTTTTTAGTGATTTAATGAAAAAGTGATTTGGGTCATCTTCGGTGAAGTTAATTTCATTTCCTGGAATAATGAAATATTTAAATAGTTTGTGAATTTATTTTAGGAATAATTATTGTGTCAATTTTTGGAAGCATATATGTTTTCATTAAGGTTTTCTAATGATACAAGATATCCGTATATTTTAAAGGAATGTGTGATCACGGTATTCACATGTTCCTTATGTGAAATTATAAGATACATTATGTTGTATAGGTAAAGATGATAAAGATAATATTATAAAAAATAAATGAAAAAATATTTCATGTTTTTGGGTTTTGAATTTGGTTAGACATATTTTTTAGCAGTGTTAATGTTAACTTTTTATTGAAGGTTTAAGTCAGATTTTAGGTGTTATTTTTGAGGATTTATATATTAATTAATTATATTTATCCATATTGGATTAATTTTGTGAACAATTCGGTTTTCATAAATATTTATATATAGAAGGATTGAATTTTCATTATTTTATTGATCTTATGATCAGTTACAATTTAATTTTTGTTATATAAGAATGAAAAATTAATCTTTAATATTCATTTCATAATGTAAGAGATAAGGTGTAAATTGAATAAATTAAAACCCTATAATGAAAATATATCTATTAAATGGAAACATATCAAGTATATACATTTCCTCAAGTTCTACATCATAAGAAATAAATAATCCTTCAATTTTAGGAAAATTTACTTGAAATAAAAAATCGATCCTTTTACCTTCATTTCTGAGGAATTTGAGGTTTTTCACCCCTCAATAATTTTTACATTTCTGTTCTCTAACATTATCATAATCATTTTCTCTATCACTCTCCATTTTCTATTAAATATTAGTTCTCTATTCCATGTATATAATTTAACATCCCACCAATGTTATCTTTATAAGAGAACATGGTTACGTGCTATTTTTGGTGACCTTTTTTTTCCTGTAATGGTCAGACCTCTTCGGCCCTTTCGTTTGTCAAAAAAAAGATCATGAAGTGTTCGGGAGGGTAAAATGGAATTTTCTCACACATTTCAGAATTTTAAAACTACACGCTATGTAGTGTGAGTACACTCCATGTACCCCCTCGCCGTTTATACCCCGTGTTAAAGGCCGTGTCCCTCCATGTAAAAAAAATGGGTACACGCCATGTACTCCAATACTACATGCCGTGTAGTCCTTCCCCGCATATGCGTTACCCTCAAACCGTGTGTTGACAAGTCAATGGACGTGTTCCATGTTGAATCTGTATCCATTCCATGTGAAATAAATGAGTACACGCCCTGTATCCAATAATACACGTCGTGTAGTCCCTCCCCGCATACGCGTTACCCTCAAACCCTGTGTTGAGCAGTCAATGGCCAGGTATCGTGTTGAAGGTCGTGTTGGATGCCACATGGTAACCGTGTGAAATGGATGAGTACACACCGTGTACCATAAAGTACACACTGTGTACTTTTGTTTTTCATGCATATAAAAGAGGGGTCCCCTCCTCCTTTTCAAATCACTCATCTCCACCACTTTCATCTCAGCAGAGCTCTCCCAAGAAACTCGAAGGCTCTTTTTCTTCCATAACATCTTTTTTTGAGCTCCAATTTACGATCCGTCAGCGGCCATGAGATAGTAACGACGAGGCGGAACTTCTGGGCTTGGATCTATTGTCTTTAGTTCAGCCTTTCCTTCCCAGCATCCACCCGTGGAGGTTTTGCCGAGATTTGACAGAAGCGACGAATGCTGATGAACGTCTTCTAAAGTTGATCTGGGGGAGCGTTGTGATTAGAGCCTGTTACGGTAGGGATGTTACCTTCCTCTCCCTAAATTTAGCATCATGCGGGGTGGGTTTCCTCTTATTTATGTGAAACAATTTTTTAACTGGTTTAATGAAGATAATAACTGGCTTATATAACGGGGATGGTAAGTTGTGAATACAGTTACTTTATTGTATATCCTGTGATATTATGTTGTGAATTGAATAAGCTTATGCCTACTGAAAATAACGGTTGTTGGGGGCCTTTTCATGTGCAATTAAATGTTTCCCTATCTTTCTAGACTGTTTTTTTTATTGGAACTTTTTTGAATGTGGAATTTGGATAATCACTTAATGTTGGCCGATTTAAAATCTGAAACCCTTGTGTGATCACCCCGGTTGAACAAAATAGAATAATGAACATGTGGGTGTTGGCCTAGATACGTGGCATGTGATGGGGGTGTTTTTGTGGGTTTTTGTGGATCAGGTGAGCAGTGGGGCTGCGGTTGTCTTGGTTGTGGGTTGGTGTGAATGCTATGTTGGTGATGGGCAGCGGGGCTATGATAAATGGTATTAGGGGTGATGATGTATGGTGTGGTTGTGGTTATGGTGGTTAGCTGCAGGGCAACATGGTTGGGTTTGAATGTGAATGAACTATGGGTTTTGAATAATAAATAAAAGCGTAAGAGTTACTGAATTATGGGGCTTGGTAATGAAACAGAATAATAATCAATGGGTTGGTTGGTTATTAAGAAGGGACTTGTTGTGCTTCTTGTGTTTCCCTAACTTTATTTGTGGATGGCCGGGATATTCTTTACGAACGATCGATGTGGTTGGTTGTGGATAATTTCCTAGTATTTAAGGAACTAATAAACTGATTCTGTTGAAACATGAAAACTTAAATGGGGTTTCAGAATTGTTTGTTGTATGCATGCTTCGTAGTAGCAGTGCCGAGGAACATGCTCAGTTCACTGATTAGATGCCATAGGTTGGGCTGATTATTTGGTGTATATATATATCATTATCTTTGTGTTTTATCACACCCCACCCATGTTGATCACTTAGTTCCGAACACTCCCATTTCATGGGATAGGGTGTTATCCCCCTAGTTACAAGCTCTTTCATGCTCTGTCTTCCCTAGGTTGTGATGCTTTGAGGTGACCATACACCCAAGACTCTTCGGGTAGGTTTTGATTCGGGTGGTTTATCCCAAGACTCTTCGGGAAGGTTTTACTATTTCCCAAGAACCTTAGGGATGAGGCCCAGGTGTGTGCGGCCAAGATACGGGGCTGTGAGGCCCAGGTGTGTGCGGGAAGAATACGTAGTTGTGAGGCTCAGGTGTGTGCGGGCGGGATACATGGTTGTGAGGCCCATGTGTGTGCGAGCGAGATGTGTGGTTCTTGAGGCCCAGGTGTGTGTGGGCGGGAAGAGTGTGGAAGTGTTAGGACGTTCACCGTTAGTAAGAGCTGCTAACTAGTGGGAAATGGTGAGGGTACCCAATACTCTTGATCTTATATACTACTACTACATATTGTTTGTGTTTTTGGTGAGCGTGGCTGGTGAGGTTGGGTGGATAGAATTCCATGTTAGGTTTTGGTTTCCTCTATTGTTCTAATGGGACATTAAGATGTCTCCCCCACTTGTGCACGAGAGCTTCAGGTTTCCATACTGAGTATACTTCTATTCTCACCCTAAGTTTACTTTCAGGTTTCCAGGAGGACTACAAGGGCTGCGCGGGACCCTACTAGTCGGGACAATTGGAGTTGTTGTAGTTTCTGTATTCTTTTTTCTTTTGGTATTGTACTTTTTGAGATTTCTTGTACTTGTACCTTGTTCTAGAACTATTTAAACATGAATGTGGGATTGGATTGGGGTTATTTCTACACACTTGTTCTTTTTTCTTTTTTTGGTTTTTGAATTGTCCTATTTCCCGATATTAACTAATAAAAAGGTAATGCCTCCCATATTTGTGAAAACTCATACCCTTGGTGCTAGTCGCCACCCCGAGGCTTACTGGAGGTGGGACTCGGGGGTCATTATCTCCCTTTCACCATTGCCAACTCTGAAGGGTCATCTTTGGTGGGAGGGGTCATGACAGAATGGTATCGAAGCGATGGTTGATAGATAGGATGGAGTCTGGAGTTAGGAACAGTGAGGTATGCATGGGATGGTAGGGAAACATAGTAGGTTAATATTGGTACGTGACATAGGCCAGGGAAGACCGGCTAGGACATGGGATTTTAGGGCCCCTCATGATATTATGCAAGGACTCTGAGCCTACTGAACGACTAAGTGAGACCACATTTATTTCAGGGTAGAGACCCTAGGGATGGTACATGCATCATCATGATTGATTTTTACTTGATTTGGGAATTCTGGGAAAAATTTAAATAATGTGATGAAATAAAACCTTGAGATATTTCATTACTACTTGGTCTTAGGCGATCCTTGTTTACCGTACATCTATGGCACCTGGACGTCGTCCCTGGGTGACTCATACAGCCGAGGCCCAGTAGATCCAGGCGGTCGATCAGTTGTGGATTGACCGAGAGGAGGAAGATAGCCAATGGAAGAAGACTCTCTGTTCTTTCCAGCGGCAGAACCTCACGAAGTACGAGGGTAGTACTTAGGATATGGAGATGGAGGGGTGGCTTGAGGAGCTAGGGATCACTTTTACCTTGATCTGTGCTCCAAGGGAGTACTATGTTCCCCTAGCAGTCAGTCAGTTGAGAGGTGCGGCGTGACAGTGGTGGGCGCTCTACCTCGGAGAGAGGATAGTGGCAGAGGTTATGTGAGATGACTTTGAGACGGAATTCCGAGATGAATTTCTTTATTCCATGATCAAGGTGGAGAAGTGGAAGGAGTTACTCTCCCTTCAGCAGGGGAGTATGTCAGTATGAGAGTTGGGGATCAATTTCAAATATCTCTTCCGCTTTTCTCCGGATCTCTTTCCGGATGAGGAGTCTCGAGTGACATGTTTGGAGGAGTCACTTCGTACTTCATTCCAGTATGTTGTCACCCCCATCACCCTTCCGACGTACAGGGCGGTACAGAAGAAGGCAGAGGCTGTAGAGAGGATGCAATTGCTGGGAGGTGCACCACGAGAGGGGATCCAGCCTGGTTCGTCGAAGGGGAAGGCAGTCAGTAGTAGGTCTCCTATGACGGGACCTTCCAGGTTCAGGCCAGTGGGGACCAGGACCCAGTAGTTCTAGTTTAGATCTTCGGATCCTCGTCCCTTTTTCACGAGCCAAGGACCTAAGTGTTTTTCTTGTGGAGGTTTCAGGCACATTCAGAGTCGGTGTCCGACCCAAGCTCAGTACGGTGGAGGTGGGTAGGTTTAGAATCCACCTCAGCAGCACCAATTTCCGGTGAGGCCCTTCCGGCAGCAGTAGGACCAGGCTCCCCTGAGGGCAGACTTTCCAAGAGGAGGCCGACCTCAGGGTGCTCCTCAGGGACCTCGACCAGAGCGTGGTTGGGGAGGTGGATGACATCAGAGAGGCATAGGAGCTGGGCTTTGACAGTTGCATGCAGCAGAGTTGGCAACTCAAGTGGGACGAGAGGTGGTGCGAGGTACGATTTGTTTGTTCAGCTCTCTTGTTTCTTATTTGTTCGATTCAGGAGCTTAGCAATCCTTTGTAGCACCTGGTTTAGCCCATTCTTTGGGACTAGATGTAGAGAGAATTTCTATACCATTGGTGCGGAGTACACTAGTTAGAGGGCAGACCAGCGTATCTTGCGTTTTCCGGGGATGTGGGCAGACGTTGGGACCACATCAATATAATGGGGATTTTCTTTTGCTACAGATGTAGCCCTACGATGTCATCCAAGGCATCGATTGGTTATTTTCCATTAGTTCCATTATCGACTGCTTCCGAAGAAGGGTTGTGTTCTTCAACATGGATGGGTAGCGTGTATCTTTTGTTGGAAAGAGGATCTATCAGGTGGGATGCCGGTGTGTGGAGCCTCTCCTTTCCTTGTTAGGCGGGTTATCAGTGGTTCTAGCTGATACGGAAATGATGGATGTCCCGGAGGTTGTTGGGGAGTTCCTCGATGTTTTTCCCAAGGTCTTTGTGACTCTACCACCCCCCCCCCCCCCCCCCCCCGACGTGATGTTGAGTTTGGGATAGACTTACAGCCTAGTGCCCGTCTGATTTCGATGGACCCTTATCGGATGGCACCTTAGGAGTTGCAGGAGTTGCAGATTCAGATTGATGATCTGATGGAGAAGGGTTTTTTTCGACCAAGCGTGTTGCCATGGGGTGCCCTAGTTTTGTTCCTGGAAATGACAGATGGTGGTCTCAGGTTATGCATAGACTACCGAAGGTTGAATTAGGTAATGGTCAAGAACCGTTACCCCCTACAAAGGATAGATGATCTCTTCGACCAACTGAGGGGAGCTGGTTGGTTTTATAAGATTGATCTACGATCTGGATATCATCAGCTGAGGGTAAAGGACAATGACATCTCTAAGACCGCTTTCAGGTCCAGGTATGGGAAATTCGAGTTTATAGTGATTCCGTTTGGAGTAATGAATGCACCTGCTGTGTTCATGGGACTTATGAACCTTGTCTTCTGAGATTTTCTCAACCGCTTCATCGTTGTGTTTATCTATGACATCCTAATCTACTCAAGATCAGAGGAGGAGCAAGTTGAGCATCTCAGGGCAGTCTTGGAAGTCCTTCAACACCACCATCATTAAGGGAAACTGTCGAAGTGTAAGTTCTTGACACAAGAAGTACACTTCCTTGGGCATGTAGTGTCTCAGCATGGAGTATCAGTGGACCCGTCAAAGGTGGAGGCAGTTGTTTCTTCGGTGGAACCCAATAGCGTGGCGGAAGTTCGAAGTTTCCGGGGGTTAGCAGGTTACTATAATAGGTTCGTTTCAGACTTCTCTCGAGTTGATGCTACATTGACAGCCTTGACTAGGAAGAACCAGGTCTTTTTATAGAGCGAGATATGCCAGAAAGCTTTCGACTACCTGAAGGAGAAGATGGTCAGTGCTCCCGTTCTTAGGTTTCCAAAGGAAGGGTTTTTGTTTAATGTGTTTTGTGATGCATCTGGCATTGGTCTGGGGTGCGTGTTGATGCAGAAGAAGGGTTTGATCTGTTAGGGGTATAGGCAGTTGCGCCCTCACGAGCGTAACTATGACAGCCATGACCTGGAACGTGCAGCAGTAGTGTTCTCACTAATGTTGTGTTAACAATACCTCTTTGGGGAGTGCTTTGTGGTCTTCTCATATCACAAAAGCCGATGTAATATCTTCTCCCAATGTGACATGAACTTACGACAGCAGATATGGGTCGAGTTCCTCCATGACTATGACTTCAATATCTGTTACACTGAAGGTAAGTGAAATGTTGTGGTTGATTCCCGGAGCAAGAAGTCGCATAAGGAAGTGGTTTGGGATTCCGCTGATTCTTGTAAAACGATGGTAGAGTTGGCTACCATGCACTTGGATTCCAGGGTAGAAGGTGTTAGAGGCTGTTTGTTTCAAAAGATGATGCATTACTCCTTGTTGCAGCAGGTGGAAGAGTCTCACTGGGGGGACTCTGAGGCGAAAGTAATGCGGGATCGTGTCGATCAGGGAAATGCTCCAGAAGGATGGTTAGAGGACAGCCGACATCGGATGCTTTTCCATGGAAGGTTGTTTGTTCCCGAGGCGATGCGTGAGGTAGTTATCCGTGTTTTCCTTAGCTCAGCCTTGGCGGTACATCCAGGAGTTTCAAAAATGTACTGAGGCCTGAGGGAACAGTTTTGGTGTCCCAGGGTGAAACAGACATTGGCCGAGTTTGTGGAAAAATGCTTAGTGTGTCAGCAAGTGAAGGTTGAACACCATGTTCCCAGTGGTTAGTTGCATCCTTTAGATGTACCTGAGTGAAAGTGGGATTACATCTCGATGGACTTCGTCATAGGACTACCTAGAGCTCAGGGAGGAAATGATGTTATATGGGTGGTGGTGGATCGTCTGATGAAATCATCTCAATTCTTAGAAATTAAGGAGTCGGTCCTGTTGAGTACCTTAGCACAAGGTACCTAGATGAGGTGGTGAATTTTCATGGAGTTACAAAGACTATCATCTCTGATTGGGATACTCGGTTTACCTCACGCGTTTGGAGGGGGTTACATCATGTTTTTGGCACCCAGCTACACCTTAGCACTACTTTCCACCACCAGACCGATGGGCAGACTGAGTGGACTATCCAGACATTGGAGGACATGCTGCAAGCATGTGTTCTGGATTTCGGAGGGACATGGGTACGAAACTTGCCTTTAGTAGTGTTTCCTACAAGAACAGCTTCTACTCTACTATTGGCATAGAACCGTTTGAGGCTTTGTATGGATGACCATGTCATTCACCCATTTGCTGGGAAAATGTTGGTGAGACAGGTGCTCTTGGTCTAAAGGTAGTTCAGAGCACCATAGAGAAAGTCCAGCTTGTACGTGAGAGGATGAAAGAGGCTCAGGACCAACAAAAGTCTTATGATGATTGTTGGAGGAGGCCCTTGGAGTTCGAGGTTGGAGGTCATGTGTTCTTGATGGTTTCCCCTCGACGGGGGCAGTGGAGGATTGGGAAGCGAAGTAAGCTCTCTCCTAGGTTAATCGGACATTTTGAGGCGTTGAGGCGAGTCGGTGAGGTAGCATATCAGCTAGCCTTGCCACCTCAGTTGGATAAGGTTGATGACGTCTTCCACATCTCTCAGCTTCGTCGGTACTTACACGTTGACTCTCACGTTATCGACTGGGGAGTGTTAGATATGGGAGACGGTGGGACCTTCGAGGAATGACTAGTCAGAATCGAGGATCATAAAGAGAAGGTGCTCTGTTGACAAACCATTAACTTGGTTCGTGTGTTGTCGAGGCATGGCGGCCTCGAGTAGATCACTTGGGAGCGGGAGGCTGAGATGCGAGCTCAGTATGCAAAGTTTTTTTGACTTGTGTTTTCTTTGTTCTTCTGAGCTTTGTTTTGATGTTATACTTTGTACCTTTGATATATGGAATGCTTGACTTGTCCTTATGAGACCTATTGTTTCCTTGTTCTCTGGAAGTGTGTAACATGTCTGGGTGTGTGGGGAAGGGAAAAACATGATCCTTAATCGAGACGCATTAATGTCGATGCGATTGAACCCATGCAGGCGATTCAGTACAACCTAAAGCAGATAATATCTCGATATAGGAAAAGGAATTTTCCCCACCCCTTGTGTTTAGGAAGTGTGTGGGTTGTGCGGTGTTGGGGGCGGTGTGAGTTGAAAAATCCCAATGTATGGAAGTTGGAAGAACTGATTCTTAATAAAGAATCATTAATGAGGATGCAATTAAATCCGTGCAGGCAAGTCAGTGCCGCCTAAAGCGAATAATATCTCGACATAGGAGAAGGAATTCCTAACACCTATAATTTGGTTTGACGGTTGGGTTCCTATTATAATGAGATCCCAAAGAGGTATCTTGTTGGGTTACTCTAGGTTGGTTTTGAATTATCAGGGACGAGATTGTTTTAAGAGGTATCTGATGTAATGGCTCGACCTCTCCAGCACTTTCCTTTGTCAAAAAAAGGTCATGAAGTGTTCTGGAGGGTAAAATTGACATTTCTTACACTTCATGGAATTTTGAATCTACATGAAGTGTAGTGTGTGTACACCTCATGTACCCCCTCACCGGGTATACCCCATGTTAAAGGCCGTGTCCTTGCCTTGTGAAATAAATGGGTACACACCGTGTACCCCAATACTACACGCCGTGTAGTCCCTCCCCACGTACGCGTTACCCTAAAACCATGTGTTGACCAGTCAACGGTCGTGTATTGTGTTGGAGTCGTGTCCCTGCCATGTAAAATAAATTAGTAAACGCCTTGTAGCCAATACTATATGCCATGTAGTCCCTCCCCGCATATGCATTACCCTCAAACCGTGTGTTGACCAGTCAACGGTCGCGTACCGCGTTGAAGGCCGTGTTGGAAGTCGCGTGGTAACCGTGTGAAATAGCCGAGTACACGCCGTGTACAATAAAGTACATGGTGTGCACTTTTTTCATGCCTATAAAAGGAGGGGTCCCATCATCCTTTTCAAATCACTCTCCTCCCCTTTCCTCTGAGCAGAGCTCTCCCAGGTGTCTCAAAGTCTCTTTTTCATCCATAACTTCTTCGTCTGATCTCCGATTTACGATCCGTTAGCAGCCATGGGATCGTAACGACGAGGCGAAAAATTTTGAGCATGGATCCATTGTATTTACTTCAGCCTTTCCTTCCTAGATTCCACCCAAGGAGGTTTTTCTGGGATTTGATAGAAGTGACGGATGCCAATGAAGTTCTTCTAAAGTTGATCCAGGGGAGCGTTGTGATTAGAGCCTGTTGAGGTATTGATCATACCTTCGTCTCCCTAAATTGTGCATCATTCATGGTGGGTTTCCTCTTGTTTACTTGAAACACATTATGAACCGGTTTAGTGAAGATAATAACTCGCTTATATAACGGGGATGGGAAGCAGTGAATGAAGTTAATTTATTGTATATCTTGTGATATTATGTTGTGAATTGAATAATCATATGCCTACTGAGAATCACGGTCATTGGGGGACTTTTCTTGCAAAATTAAATGTTTCCCTATCTTTCTAGAATGTTTTGTGAATGGAACATTGTTTAATGTGGAATTTGGATAATCACATAAAGTTGGATGATTTAAAAGCTGAAACCCTTGTGTGATCACCCCGGTTGAACAAAATGGAATAATGAACATGTGGGTGGTGTCTTTGATACGTGGCATGTGATGGGGGTATTTTTGTGGGTTGTTATGGATCGGGTGTGCAGCAGGGCTTCGGTTGTCTTGGTTGTGGGTTGGTGTGAATTCTATGTTCGTGATGGGATGTGGGGCTGCGATAAATGGTATTAAAGGGGTGATGATGTACAGTGTGGTTGTGGTTATGGTGGTTGGTAGCAGGGCTGCAGGTTTGGGTTTGAATGTGAATAAACTATGGGTTGTGAATAATAAATAAAAGCATAAGAGTTAATGAATGATGGGGCTTGGTAATGAAACAGAATGATAATCATTGGTTTGGTTGGTTATTAAAAAGGGACTTGTTGTGCTGCTTGTGTTTTCCTAACATGATTTGTGGATGGTAGGGATATGCTTTACGAATGATCAACGTGGTTGGTTGTGGATAATTTCCCAGTAGTTAGGGAACTAATAAACTGATTCTATTGAAACTTGAAAACATAAATGGGGTTTTGGGATTGTTTGTTGTATGTGTGCTTCATAGTAGGAGTGTCGAGGCACGTGCTCAGTTCTCTGATTAGAATCCATAGTTTGGGCTGAGTGTCTGGTATGTATATATATATATATATATTTGTATCTTTGTATTTTATCTCACCCCACCCATGTTGAGAACATAGTTCCGAACACTTCCATTTCATGGGAGAGGGTGTTTTCCCCTTAGTTACTAGCTCCTTCCAGCTCCTTCTTTCCTAGGCTGTGATGGCTTGAGGCGACCTTACACTCAAGACTCTTCGAGTAGGTTTTGATTGGGTTGGTTTATCCCAAGACTCTTGGGGAAGGTTTTACTATTTCCAAAGAACATTCAGGATGAGGCCCTGGTGTGTGCGGGAAGGATACATGGTTGTGAGGCTCAGGTGTGTGCGGGCGGGATACGTGGTTGTGAGGCCCAGGTGTGTGCGGGCGGGATATGTGGTTGTGAGGCCCAGGTGTGTGCGGGCGGGATGTGTGGATCTTGAGGCCCAGGTGTGTGTGGGAGGGAAGAGTGTGGCAGCGTCAGGATGTTCGCCGTTAGGATGAGCAGCTAACTAGTGGGAAATGGTGAGGGGTACCCAACACTCTTGATCTTATATACTAAAACTACCTGTTGTTTGTGTTTTTGGAGAGCGTGGCTGGTGAGGTTGGGTGGATAGAATTCTTTTTTAGGTTTTGGTTTCTTCTGTTGTTCTCACAAAACATTAGGATGTCTCCCTCACTTGTGCATGATAGCTTTAGGTTTTCCTAATGATTATACTTGTATGCTTACCCTACGTTTACTTTCAGGTTTCAGTGAGGACTACCTGGGTCGTGCGGGACCCTAATAGTCGGGCCAGTTGGAGTTGTTGCAGCTGTTGTACTCTTGTTTCTTTTGGTATTGTACTTTTTGAGCTTTCTTGAACTTGTACCTTGTTCTAGAACTATTTAAACATGCATTTGGGATTGGTTTGGGTTTATTTCTACACACTTGTTCTTTTTTCTTTTTTTTGGTGGTATACTTGTCCTATTTCCCAATCTTAAATCATAAAAAAGGTAATGCCTCCCATATTTGTGAAAACACATACCCTTGGTGTTAGTCCCCACCCCGGGGCCTACTAGAGGTGGGACTCAAGGGTCATTATCTCTCTTTCACCATTTCATGCTCAGAACGAGCATCTTTCGTGGGAGGGGGTCATGACATTTCCACATTCCCTTTTTAAAGGATGTTTTATTTTCCCTTTGTATGATATGGGTCTTCAATAAATGTTTTTTAAAATTTTGATCCTTTGAGGAAAAAGATAAAATTTCTATGAAAATGTGTATTTAAGGGTTATGGGGAATGTAAAACCACAAAAATTTAGTTCAATATAATAACATACATGATATATTTCTTAACACAAAAAACCAATCTTTTTTATAACATGAGATATATTATGAAAATATTATTGTTTAAATGGGACTAGTATAACGTAGACATTTAATTGGCAGTTATTAATTTGAATAAACACATTATGAAATAAATTAATAATTTCCTACTCAATTCAAATGAATAAATTAATTTTAAAAAAATAAGAACTCATATTTTATTGAATTTATTGTATGCTACAAAAATACATTTTCTTCAAAAGTGATTATTATTGTATTTTTTCATGGAAATGATAAATAATTTACTACAATTTTAGAATATATAAATTATAAAATGAATATATTTTTTAAAAATTACTTATCAATATTAACATTTGGTGAAATTGTGATATTTTTTTGAAATGATTGTTTTTTAGTAAATATTGAAAAATATATATTTTTCCAATATTGTAACTTAATTTTTTTTAAATTGTGTAGTCTAAAAGTATAATTATATTTTATTTATTTATAATTATAGTGACATATAAACCATTCTATTTATGATAATCTAATTTATCCAATTTGATTCAAAAAATTTGAAGATATTGGTATGGGTTATAGTTTATGCTTAAAAACATATTTTTCTAGAAAAATCATTCTATTTAACACATTTATTAAAAAAATTATTTTTCTATTTGAATATATTGAATATTGAAAATTTATACAATATGTGGAATTAATATGTTTAAATTTTTTAAATAGGTCCCTTTAATTTTTTATAATGATGAATAGTAAGTGTGACAAATATGTGTAGTCTTGGTCATGCTTAAATTGGTAAAACAAGGTTTTAACATTGAGATAAGTTCTTAGAATAAACAAAAAACATACTTAAATTTCATTTAATTGGTATATTTCATCTATGATCATCCAAAATCTGAATATATTAACATTTTCCCTTTATCTTTTATTATGTCCTAAATTATATTTTATGAAAAGAAAAAAAATTAACTCTGATGATTCTATATATCATAATATGTTCACATAGGGATATAAATATGTCGTGACTTATTATTAAAAGATATTTTTCTGAATTATAAAATTATTTTCCAAATGGAAATTTATTTCTAATTTTTAGTGATTATATAATTTCATTAAAAGATTAGAAAATGTTGACACAACGAAATTCCAAGCTATAAAAAATTGAAGCAAATATTTTAAAAGCATAAAAAATAATATGTTTTGGATTAATAAAAGTTTATCAAGATTTATATGGTTAATAATAATGTATAATTTATGTTTAAAGTGCATATATTTGATTTATTATGTTAAATTCATGTCTTAAGATTCAACCTACATGAATGGTATCAAAATATGAAATTAATGATATTTTATAAATAATAATATTTTATTAAATTATTAAAAAATCATAAGAACTATAAATAAGAAAAAGTAGGATGAGTAATCGTTTAAATTTTCATACATTTTCCATTTTTGAGACAACTATGACCTTATATGTATAATTATAATCTTTTTTTATTGAGAAATATTTTACCATGGTTAATGTTTAAATTGGTTAAGTGGTAAAACCCAAAGATAGTGATTAAGATAACAAAAAAACATGTAAAAACAATTATCGATGTGATTTCCACTATATACTAACTTATCATTGAAATTTTATCCATATGGTTCTATATTCAAATAAAAATGAGTTAATTATATTATATATTTTTGTTAATTTGTTATGGGTCCTTTCCCTCCCTTTGAATGGGACACCTCTCATTTCTCTTATTTACAGTACTTTGAGCCATCAATCCTGACCAAACCCTTCCTAATTCTCTTATAGAATTAACAATAAATAAATTATAGGATATTTTATTATTAAAAACCCATTCCAAGAGTCCTTAATAAAGTATATTAAAGATGTTTACTATATAAGAGGTAATCATCATACCGGACCTATTTCAATTTATTTCATCCTCAAACACCAATAAATATATGTTTTTAATCTTAAAATAGTAACTTCAATTTCATAAATAATCTAAAATATTTTTATTATTATGAAACCAACTTTATTCACCCTTCCATCAAATGAGAAGTGAATGCATTGCTCATGCATACATGTTGACTACCACCTCAATGTATCGATACAATTGATTTTCCATAACTAATTTTCTTGGTTGATTATTATAATGTCTATAATGATTATATATTATATTTATGAAATAAATATTCTTATGAAATTATAATATCATATCTACAATATCACCTTCTAATTTTTTGGATGATGATATTGACGCTCATGCACAGTAGTAGACTGCCACCTCTAAGAATTGAGGTGACACATCATTCCCTTCCTCTTTATATGGATTAAAATAATGTTATATTTAAGGAATATATATGATATATATAATATTATAATTATTCATTAAATGTTATTAAATATTTACCTTTATTTTTTTTCAATCCTTTCAAAATTGAAAATAGTGTTTATGAATATCTACACCCTTTTACCCCCATGAACAATGTAAACCATTTTTTATCTATATATTTTTCGGATGATTATAAATTTGAATATAATTAATATATATGATATATTTATTTATTAATTAATATTATTTATATTATGGTACCATGATCAATGTAAAAGGATCATAATTTCAGAATCGAAATATCCATGAAAAAAGAAACAGTTAACACCCAAAAACAATGATTTAAATAAGGAAATATTAATAAATTGCTGTTAAAATGAAATTAGTGTATCATATAAAATATTATAAGTATGTAAATTATTCAATTATATATTTATAATAAATTTAAATTTATTATAAATGACTTTATTTTGCTTTCATATTAAATCAAACATGAGGTAACACATTTAGATCTCACTTTTATTTCTTTGATACCCATATTGTATTCATCACATGTTTCCATTTTGTGGGGTATATAATACCCATGAATAAAATTTATGATTTTTTCAATGAAAATTATTTGTATCTGAATATTTTTGTAATGTACTCTCTTTCATGATTTTTTTTATTTAGATATTATTAATGATGTAAGGGTCTATCATCTCAATTTTTCATCATTGGGGCATGTGAGATGTTATGAATTTATATTATTTTATTATGTTTATGTACATTACATTTCATATTTTATAACATGAATATACAAATAATCATGATATTTAATGATTCATTTGAATTTATTCTTTCATGGGTCTTATGATTCAAAATAAACAAATTAATGAGGGATTTATGATAAAAAATCTTTGTTTATCCAGATTGTTTAGGATTAAGTTTTTGATAATGAAATTTTTTTAACTATCTCTTAAGAATCTTGTGAATATTATTCCCCTTTATAATTTTTATAGAAATAATTTATTCCTTTCGTTTTCCTCTCTTTATGTACTCAAGAGACTGAATAAATATTTTTAATGAAAATTTAATTTATATCTCCATTTAGTCAAATATAATTTTAATTCCATGTTATTGTTTTCTAAATATATTTCAAAAAAAATTAATCTCAAATATTTTATAAATTCATTTAAAAAAAATCAAACAAAAATTAAGAATAATTGTCTTTACATTTTTCAAATGATATATTGTGGTCTATTATCTAAAAAATGAAAAATAATATATGTTTTAACATACATAGAATGAATATAATTCCATGATATCATAAATAATAAATCCTTTATTTTTAATTTAAAAATTTCCATGGAATTTTTTTAAAAAAACCATGATATTATGGAAATTTTGAATATTTTAAATTAATTATTCCATATTAAAAAGGGAAATTTTATGGAAAATATTCAATGTAATATTTAAAGGCATTTTAGTTTATGATAAAGTCTTTTTTGTTGCATATACTTTATAGTGGATATGATAAAATGATACCATCCTTGGTTTTTATCTAGATGATTTATGATTATGATAATGAGATGTTTATGAAACCCATTTAAATTTCACTAGTTGTTATGAAATCCCAAATAATTTATAAAACCTATTTCCAATCCATGGATTGTGATATATAATGAATGCCATATGTTTTTTGGGGCACATATATTAATATATTATGATTATGTGATTGATGGGACCATAATTAATAATCCTTCCAATGCATTGGTAAATGAAGTATATCTCATGAGATAATAAACAATGGAATGGGTAGTAAACCCATTTTAGTAAGGTACATTGTCCCATTTTATTGTCTTTGGAGTTAATCATGAGTAATAATATAGTGGAATTATGAGTGAAAAAATACAATATAATTGAATTTTTAGTGATCTATAGCTATGGAAATTATTATCTATGATTATGTTTATTCAAAAACACTTATGTATTTTGAAAATTTTATGCTCTCAAGGATCATGTTATTTGATTTCTTTATGATTCATGATGTATGAAATACCAAGATTTGTTTTTTTCACTCATGATTATGATCTTTGATATGATAGGTTTGATTTTCAAATATTAAGCTCTTGTGATCATACCCTTTTTTGAATGTTATTCATATGTTATTATTGATATCTACCTTGTTTAGCCTTAACAAGCATCTAATATCACTCTTTATTATGTTTCCTTTCTATATGTTATGATGAAATATTTTATGTATTATAGGACTAATTAGGGTTATTGTTATGATGAACTTAGTAGAATATAATGTATAAAAAGTTGTTACTATATCAAATTTTCCAAAGACTCTAAACAAATATCATTCGGGCATGAATTTTAATTTCACATACTAAATATTCATACAATAAGATTTAATATTTAAATATAAAATGTATGGGTCACTATGTATATCCCTCCAAGGGTATCGATAATAATATTATCATCAACCTATTACAAGTATATGGTTATTATCAAATGAACCATATTGTCCAAAACTATTTAATGAATTTTATTTTATTCTACTAATAAATAATGAATAATATATTAAAATATATGAATGATACAAATTAATAATATTTTTAATTATAATAATAAATATATGATCCTCCAATAAAGATAAATCTCCAAAAAAATTAATTTAACATATATTATATTCAATGAAACGTATATCATCAAATAAATTCACAATATGATTTTTATAGATTAAAATTTTAAATATAGTCAATTAGATCAATATTAAATATAATATTATTGATAATAATTATAAAATAGAAATAAATTATTGTTGGGAAAGATATTGTTTTACTACATTTGAATAAAATAGTATTAAAATTTTCTTTTCTTCAACATTGAATTTAACTAACATTAAATTCAATACCATGCATTCGAAATTTTATTTAAATCAGTCAAAGGTAAAATTATATTACTTATTTGGTAGTTTTTTATATCATACACACTCGCTATTAATTTATAATTCTATCACAACATAAAAAATATTTAAAATAAATTTAAATTTTAAATTAACAATTTATTTTAACTAAAGATGATATAAGATATAATTTCATAAATTATCCACCTGAATATATTTTCTCTGTATACATAAGTTTTATTGGGATTTATAATTAAATCATTAAACATATAAGAACAAAAAATAAATCATTATATTAAAATTTTAGTACCAGACATATTTTATGTTATCTAGTTTTGATCTTATAGAAAACCCTCAAAGATGAAAAAGTTATGAGAAAAAAAAATTAATTTATTTAGTTATATAATATGGGCTACCATGAACTAATAATACTTATTGGGGGTTTTTATTCTCATTTTATTATTACTTGGTATCAATTGTATTTCTATGGGGGAATCAGGTACATCTATTTAGAGGGAAAGAGCTATATATCCTTTAATGCCACTTTAATATTAATATTTTGATATGAGAGTCCTTTTAAAAACTTGTTATTATGTGTTATAAAAAATAATATATTAATTTAGTGACAAAGATAGAATAAAATTTTATAAAATGGTAACTTTTATATATGTTTGATTATTAAATATTTTGGGAACTCTAGAATATTATAGAAATCATTTAATTATTAAATATTCATTAAAATAATCTTAAATAACACAATCTATTATGGAATAATTACATCTAAATAGTTATACATGTTTAGTTTAGACCATTATATTTTAGATGTTATGGGTGATTGTTTCTATATAAATTTGAACCCATGTGAATTTTTAATTGAGAAAACATTAGGACTTATAATTTGGGATAAAGTATGCCTATATGTCTTTATTTTGTTGTCTTGGATGGACTTTTAAGTTATTATTCTTCGTTAGATTTTATTTCAACTTCTTTGGTACATCTATTCATCATATTATAGTATTGAACATTGGATGGTTTTTTGAGATGATCAGACAACCTATAGCCTATAATCTATATGATGTACTTGATTGGAACTTATGTAAATTTGGTATGTATACAAGAAATTTTAGGATTAAAATAAAATTTTGATGTTTTTAATTTATTAATTGATAGGTTATTTAGTTGATACAATTTCTTTATATTTTTCAAATAGCACATCAAAGAGTGATTAATAATTTTACAATAAGATAAATATTTAAGGAAATAGATATTTTTCTTAAAAAATTAATTGATATAGAGATGGTAAGTAAAATAATAACCTATACCATTTAGTTGTTGATGTCCAAATTGAGGTATACTGTACTAGATGATAGAATAAATTAACATAAATAATTTTTCCTCACATTGGAATTGCTATGTTTATGTATATTTTATTTTTGAGTTGTAATGGAAACATATTAACAGTTAAATTTATTATGTGAATTTATTTCTATTTTCATTAGAGATATATTAGAAGCCTTATTTTTTGTATTAATATTAATGGTTAAGGACGATTGATTTTTCCTTCCATGATTAACTATATGAACTATAGTTTTGTTTTGGGATTTTAAATGAAATATAATGACTATAATTCTTATTTTTAACCTCTTATTGATGTGGAATAGTGTGGTGGTGGAATTATTGATATAAATATTCTGTTATAGAGTCCAAAATTAGGCTTTTTCTCAGTAGAAGTGTCAGACAATGTGATAGTACAAGTGATCTAAATCTATTAGTGACTAATTACATTGGGTGTAGAGATTTTATTTCGTGGTGCTATGTTTTATGTGACAAACAAATTATGGTCATGTTGTTTTATCTATTATTTTTTGTAATCAATTAATTATAAAAGTAATATTTCAGTGATATGTTATATTTATCACATAGATTTGGTAATCTCATTATGTGTTTTTTGATTTATTATCTTTTTATAAGAATTTATATATATATTTATCTTTAATTATTAGTATAAATTTTGTGTAAAATATAGTAAACATATGCTATTAGCTGTGTTTTATTGTACTGAATGTAATTTCTTTATTAATGTCATCTTGAGGAATAACCTTTGATCTTTTCCCTTAACCTTGATCAGTGTTTTCATTTTCTGTTGTGTCAAATTGGTAATAAATAGAGATAAATTTTTATTTTACATTATGGTTGGGGTAGTTTCATTTTGATAAATATTGGGAGTGGTTAATATGAAAAATTTATTGGATTGAATATCAATACTGAAAAGTACAGGTTAATCCTAAAAAGTAAATTTTATAATAATTGTTACCACACATAAAATCCTCAATTTTGTTTACTCTTATAAATATAACATTGTGTACTATTAATACTGTTATCCTTGTTTTTTCACATGCATTATATAATTGAATATTTTGTTATAAAGTGTTTTTATTTTTTCTTATACACATATTTGGGGTTATTTATTATGGAATATAATTTTGTTAGTTCTCTGACTACATTTATTATTTCAATGAATTATCTCATTGAATTCCACTATTATAGGTTCTATCTCAATGAACCATGCATAAAAAATATAAATAAATTTTGGATGTTATAGATTCTAATGTGTATTCATGTCTCATTATTTGATCAAGAGTATTCAAATAAATTGATGGTCATTTAAGACCTTGAGAGTAATTCCTAGTTGATATTGGGAGGAAATTAGAAATAAAATGAGGATAAAAAGTATAAACCATCATTTATCAAGTTGTAAATAGATATTTCTATCTCAAAGGTAGATGAAAATCTAGAGAGATCTATTGATTTATGTGGAATAGGATTGGCCTAATTTATATAAAATAATATTTTATGGTTTGGGAATTATTTGATCAATTGAGTTTATATGTTACATGTTATATAATGGGAAAATCTACTATTATGGGCTTCCCAAAATTATATGAGACATTGTCACTATATTATATATAACACACATGGAGGCAGTCTCAGGTTCTAATAAAATGTATCATTCCTTCATATGTAGAATGATTTTTCAGAGTTTCAGTAGATATTTCATATGTTATTTGAGTATGAATCTCATTACATTGATCATATTAATTATTCTATATAGCTAATTGTTTTTTTCTAGGCTAAGTCAAATAATTTTAAGAAACGTGTTTTTTAATAGCTTAATACCTATGTTATATAATTACATGAGAACACTCATTTAGATTTCATGAACAAGGATATTTATAGAAATATATAAAATATATAGACTGTAGGATATACATAATTAAGTTATATGGATTGAAATAATTAATATTTTATAGTATATGGAATTTAGTCATACTATTATTTGAGAAATAATTGATAATATTCTTTCTTTTCCTAGGAACATTCAACTTAAATTTTTCTTTGATACTTTTTAACATCTATAAATGATCCTGGATACATGGAATAAAGTGTGCTTAAATAGTGTTCATGGTCTTGGATAAGTTGGGTTAGTGGATGGTTGGAGGTGGATTATAGTAATAGGGATAATGTAGAGCCACTAGATAGAATGTGGGTTATTGAGTATATTAATAAGTCTACAAGATTCAAGAGTCCCGCCAACTAATATATGTGACCCATTGGCCAACTTATAGGAAGAAGGTAGAGTAAGTCCCTTAAAATAGACCCACTAAGTAGTCGGTGGGGTATCAAGCCATACAGGTGTACTAGTGGAAACCACTAACTAGCTAGTGTGCTTAGGATGTGTTGAAATTGTGTGGATATGAACCATATTTATGCCCCTCGGAAAAAAGTTGTAAATCTAAATAATGCCTCTTCTAACATAAATAGTGGTGTAGAAATTATAAAGGGTTATCGAATCCTCCTACAGATTCCCCAACAACATCACCTAAATATTTGAAATAGATTTTGAAATAGAAACCATAAAATGGTTATTTCTTCATGGTTTTTGGAGTTTCCTCTTGTTTACTCCTTGCATATCCTTCTTCGAGCCTCAACATGCTATGTCTATTTTGGACCATAGTGGGTATTAGGGGTATGCATTGAGATAGTTGTTTCATTATTTTATTTCCAACATTTTTTTCTTGAGATAGGCTGTATCAAACTATATATACCTGGTTTTTTTCTTGTATGATTTTGGAATATTTCTACATATATTTCTAGAGGTAAGCGATGAGACGATGTATAATTTCGAGGCATGGTGTTCCCTGAATAAATTATAAAATATGTTGAGAATATTTTATACTATACATGCAATAGATACTAGATATATCTTAAATGGTATCTCAAATCAGAAATATGAGGACATAGTTTTGTCCGGAACATGGAATTTACCTTAAGTGGGGTATAACTTTTGTCAGCATGGGACATCTGTAGGAATAGTCACTCAGGTGATAAATTATAAATAAAATAATTAAATTTAATTATTTTTTCTTAGATGTTGGGCCAAATAACATTCAAACAAGGATTCTGATTGTAACTAGGAGACCACCATTTACTTCTAAATGAGTATCTTTTCATAAGCGTGACATAAAAGAGGGGGTATAGAAATTTCATATTTCTTGTCGAGCGTGGATAATATAAATAGAATATTAAGATATTTGAATTATGTTTAACCTGTAATTATCCCTCCCTCTCTCTTTCCATTCCTCTGAATTTTTCTTCACTCTTCTTCACCATATTGAGGGGTGATCTCTTTTAGAACGTTTGTGGATTGAAGCTGGTGTGGAATGATTGAACTATTAATTCTAAAAATATCTTAATATGTAGGATTTATTCTATTTTTGAGTTCTGATTCAAGTTATAAATTAAAAATCTATTTTTACCTTGTTTCTTCATTTTGATTATCGTCGTTGATTACCACACTAACATATCCATCAAATCCTTTTTAAACATAATTTTACCCTCCGTGTTATATGTTTCTATCTATGGTGACCATCATTATTTTTATTCGACTTGTCAATGCACCAACGAATCATTGAACAAAGTTTGGAGTTCTGAAGATTCTATCCTTAGGATTCCAAAACCAATATCGGTTCAATTTTTGGGTAATTAGTGATGTAATGGTGGTCTGTGGAAGGGACCACCTACGCAAGGTCATTCAGCGGAACGCGACTACTATGGAGGGTGACATGGAAGAGTGACCATCAGAGGTGATGCTAGAGTGGGGTCCAACATTGGTGTAGTTGGGAATGTTGTGAAGACCGAGCGATCGTCGAGGTGGTGACCCTTGAGTGAGAGGTAGTAGGAGGCTGTGTACCAGAGTGGATCCGATAGCCAGCAGACCGGACGACCAGTGGGCTAGAGAAGGTAGGTGAAGCCACATACTGGGACACATGCTGGTGGTTCGAGATGGGTCGGCTAGAATGGGTTGGCCCACGCAGAGTGATCTATCCAAACTAGGCCAGGCCAGTTCTTTTGGGGCCAACATGCATTAAAAAGTCATATCATTTAAACTATCTGTTTGATTGGTGCACCATCTATATCCATGAATCACTCTCAATTAGACACAACTTTTTATACATGTTCGAGTCTTTAAATATTTGGTTTTAGGACTTAGTTAAAAAACACCCATGTTTAAATAAAAATAATAAAATTATTACTATTAAAAAATATTGTAACAGATCTATCTACTAAATGAGACATTCATTTGTTTAACTATCTGTGATGATGAAAACCTAGTCCTTGTAAAAACTATTCATGACTACTTTCATATTTTTAATCCCAATTTGGGGTGTGGGCCCCATGGACACTAATTTGCTTTTGTTGTGGTGATATGCATATTTTTCACAGATTATCCATTTTGGAAGAATAAATAGTCAATTCCGTGTGTTTATTCACAAGGATTAAAATGGCGTGATCCATTTAACTTGTTTCAGGATCATGGTGTGTGCCCTATGCCATGTCATTCAAGCGATGTGTAGTGACTCATGACATTTCTATAAAAAGTTTGTTTGGGGTGAATAAATAGTCGAACTTGTATATTTTTTCCCAATGATCACAATGGTTATATCATTTTTGGCATGTGGAGTATTTTTAATAATATCATTAAATGTAGAAATATGAATGGAATATTAGTGGATGATCATTTTGATGTGGTTGAAGATAATTCAAGGCATGTGACAACCTCGAATCTTTTGAAAGTGGAGAATCTGTATGAATGGATGTGGTCAAATGTTCTCGAGCCATTTTAGGAGGTGTGTTATCGTAATTATGATTTTGGACATCTGAATAAAAGAGGAAGGTCATGCGCTCATCTGACTTATGACTAGGTGTGTCATGTACTATGGGAGTAAGCTGGCATGCCTAGGGGTAATTTATAGGATTTTAATATTCTGTAATGGTTAGGTACATAGTGGGGCGATGAGGTGGAGGTGTTTACTAGATAATATCTACCTTTACCATTGATGGATCCACTTACACACTCTACTAAGACACCACATTCATGATGAAATTCACCTCCCATGACCAAAACATACACTTGGAAAACCTTCTACAGAGCTTGTAGTGATGAAGATCTTATAAAACAACTACAAGGTACTCAGAATGATCCTCCTCTAAATTTGAGTGGAAGAATATGTTGTCGATGAAAAAAACTATGAAATTGTATATAAAATCAATAAAAAAAGAGTTGATGATCCATATAAACATTTTTGGTATGTAAGTCACACCGAATGGCATGACGAGAAACTCATAGCGCTCGTAACTGCATTTGAATGTAGTCTTCTGGAAATATTTTTTATCATATACTCAACTTGTGAAAACCAGACCATATATCAGTATTATATAACCATCATTCTTCCATAAACTGGTCAAAAAGATCACCAATCTTTGGGAAAGGATAGTGATTCTTAACTGTTTCCTAGTTTAACCTCAGTTAGTCTATGCATAACCTTAGAGTACGATCCAACGTCTTAGATAATGACACTAGAGTGTACCACGATGACACCTTGGGCCAGATGAAACACCTCTTCATCATATCATAAATCTAAATCATCAAATCCTACAACATAGATTGATCCATCTAATAGGGATTCATTAAAATCAGAGAATCATTAGGATGTAAGTCTATCCCGAAATCAACCTCACATTAAGGGGTTAGTTCCACAACCTCATCAGGGAACACAACCTAAAAATCCCTGAATCCTAAAGGACCCTCCTATAACACTATTTTTATTTAATCAATGGACAACTCATTCACTATTTTAATGAGTGGATCCAATCTCTAGATTCCCACCAAGAGACCCCTCTCACTAATGAAAACCACAAGCAGGTCATCTATATCTAATAAAACAAATCTCCATGAGAATTATTAGATAACATAAATCAATGAATAAAAACAGTCAATGATAAGGATGAAATTTAATGGATTCATCAAAATTAATAAAATATCCACAGATGAGGGATGATTCCCCATCATCAGTGAACATTCCTAGCACTCATAAATCAATATTGTCTATCCTTCGACTGAGGTAGTCCACAATAGGGGCACGAGATTTCTCTCTACATCTAGTCACAAAGAACTGACTAGAGAGGATGATACAAGTTATTCTAAATACTCTAAATAAAAAAATATAAAATACTATGATACATGATAAATTGAGAGTACCTAAAATGATATATGGACCCTCTGGTGCTGCATTATTCACTGCATGAAACTAACAACTCCCATTCCCTCTTCCACTCTATCTTCAAATCAAAAAGCATTCCCTCATTCTTTCTTAAAGCCTATAGTTGAATGTATTTCAATATCCTATGCTGCTGATTTTTCTCTTCTTCCAAATCCACCCTCTGGTGATCAACTAGGTCATCACTCTAATCCACCATTTCCTAATCTACATGTGGGAAATGATTAGGATCCATTTATTAAAAGTAAAACAAATATTTTCTAAGCCCTATAGTATGAAATTTCATTAATTTATTTTAATTCATTTTAACTTCATTCAATTTTCCATATTCAAAAATAAACTAAATAATATAATAACATGAGTCATCATGATGAATTTACCTCTCCTTCGTCTCTACCCTATAATGGGTTCCACCTCACATGGTCATTCAATAAGATCAGATTCGGTAAATAGGATCATGGGGGGCTTAAAATCAATTGTCCTAGCCCATATCCCTAGCCCATGTCATGAACCATGGTTAACTAACACTGTTTCCATACCATATCATGAAATCCTCTCTGTGCCAAACTCCAAACTCTATCCTATATCTCAACCATAATGGTCGATACCACTCTTTCATTACCCCCTCCCTCTAAATATACCATAATTAGGGGAGACAGATCATGACCCCTGACACTCACCTCAAGTAGACCTCAGGTTGGAATCTAGCACTAATGGTATAAAAATATCTTGTATTGAAGGAATTACCCACAATAACATAAACAGGATCTAGAGATAAGATGAATCAACTACAATGAACTCCACAAAACATATTTAATAAATCAAAAAAACACCCCACAATGCATATATAAATAAAAATGATGCATCTAATGGTCTCCAAAGTAAATACACAAAATAAAAAACTAATGAAGCAAAAAATAAATGATCCAAAGGTACGAGATTATAATGTCTTTCATAGTCCATAATGTCTTCCTAGAAAACATAAAACATTATATTTACATCATGTGGAAATACATGTATACTTAGTTTGAAAACCAAAGTCTCTTATTCACATGTGAAAGATAATAATAATGCATCCATGATAAAAAATTATATCTAAATAAAACCTACCTAGATACACTAACCAAACACATCCTCACAGTGGCTCACTCATCAAATAATGCATCCTTGTATAATAACTATTATAAGGTACTCAACATGATACTCCTCTAAATTTGAGTGAATCAATATGTTATCGATGACCGCAACTTTGAACTAGTCCACAAAATAACGAATAGGGAGTTGATGATCTGTATAAACATATTTGGTGCATTAGTGACATCGAATAGAATGAAAAAAAAACTCAAAATGCATGTACCTGCTTATTAAGGCCATCCTCTAGATATATACATTATTACTCTCAAAAATTGATATCCGGACTATATATTAATATTTTAAAACAAACATGCTCCCATAAACATGTTAAATAGATCATATATCCTTGGAAAATGATAGTGATTCTTAATTGTCACCTAGTTTAACCTCTACTAGTATATGAACAACCTCAAAATACCATACATCTTCTTAGATAATGACATTAGAGTGTACCGCAGTGACAAATTGGTCCAGATGAAACACCTCTGCATCATATCATCATTAGAAATCCTCTTATAATATAACATAAAAGGTTCTATATGATAGGGATGCATTAAAATTGGAGAAGCAATGAGCTGCAAGTCTATCCTGAAATCAACATCACATTGAGGGGGTAGTTCCACAACCTCCTTAGGGAAAACATCCTCAAACTCCCTGATAAACATAAGAGCCTCATATGACCTTGTTTATAATTGTTCAATAAACAACTAATCCACTAAAGAAATGAGGGGATCTAATAGTTGGATTTCATCCAAAAGTCCCCATTCACCAATTAAAACCACATGTTGGCCATCTACATCAAGGAACAAAAATATCCTCCTAAAGCAGTTGGTAACATCATGAACATAATACAAATATTCAATGATAAGGTTGAAATCATATTTCTTCATCTGATTTAATAAAATATCCATAGACGAGTGATGATTTCCCATCAACAGTGCACATCCCCAGCACACACCAAAAAGGCTAGTTTAGCCTTCGACCAGTGTATCCAACACCAGGGTAATGAGATTTATCTCAAAATAATTTCAAAAAAAATATACTAGAGATGATGAAACAAATGATTAAAAATATCCTGAATCAATCTTGGAAAAAATATGGATACAAGATTAACTGAGAGTTCTTGAAATGATATTTGGACCATCTGTTGCTGGTTTATTCACTGTTGGCAACATAAATCCTATGTCCTAGCATGTCTCCCAATCCCATTCCATGCCCCAAGGTCAACTTTCACTGTTTTCATACTAGCTCATGCAATAAATACTATAACTACCTCTAAAAGCCGTCCTATATCTCAACCATAATCTCAAATACTACTCTGTCATGACCCCCTCTCTCCAAAGATACCACAACTAGGGGAGAGCGATAATGACCCCCGAGTACCACCTATAATAGACCTTTTGTTGTAAATTATCACAGAGGGTATAATAATATCATGTATGGGAGGTATTACCCTCAATAATATAAATTTCATCGAGGGATAAGATGAATCAACTACAATAAAATCCAGGAAATATATATATAATAAATCTCTAAATCATCCCACAATGCATTTTTAAATAAAACTAATATAGATAAATGTATCCAATGTAAATACCCAAAATAAAAAAAATAATGAAGCAAAAAAGAAACTATACCAAGGTCTAAGATTGTAATGTCTAGAATAGTCTCCAAATTACTCCTGGAAAACTAAAAATCAGTTTATATATATCAGTTGAACATACAGTTATACTCAGTTAGAAAACAAAAGTCACTTGTGTATATGTAAAAATAATAATAATGCATCTATGATAAAATAGTTGAACCAAATAGAACCTACATATATACACTAACGAAAATCATCCTCACCATGGATAACTCTTTAAATAATTTATCCATGTATAATAACATAATATGAATCATGTGAATAAAGGGTACCCCAAATCTCTTCCATAATAATTTTTTCTCTCACAACCCGATTTCATATAGTAATGCTCTCCCACCTCTTCTGACTGAAAATGCAACACATCACATCCTAATTGTACATAGTCGAGTCATCGCATCTTAACAAATCACATTACTAGTGTGGTAGGGTATTATGAACATGAATGATATAAACCTTATTCCCTCATCCTACCATGCACGACCCACACAATAATCCATCTCATTACATATCACAAAAAGACACTTAGACCATCAAATCTCATCACATCACGTGTAGTAATGGGGAACTTTTTACGTTTGGTGATCACATCCTACACATATCACCGATTCTTAGAAGAGGGAGCTAGGAAGAGAGGGTACCCATCCATCCATCCTTCCAGCAAGATGTTGGGAAACAAACCCCCCATATATATATACATATATGGGTGTCACACATGGTGTGTGGCACTGTTGGGGAGTGTAAATAAATCACAAGGAAATACAATGTTTATATAATGTCTACACACAAGACCATCCTAGGTGTTAATAACAAAGGTACCAACTAACTCGAAACTTTTCCCCACTTTGTTACTACCTCTAAATATTTTAAAAACCACAAAATGACATATTACTCAAATAAACATAAATTCAGTCCAATTTTTAGATTATAGTTATCAACATATTTCTATTACAATAGAATGGTAATTAAACAATTTACAGCCAATTAATTTATATTTAACATACAACCATTTAAACCATGTATCCTTTTATAGTTCATTCTTCCATTTGAAAATCTATGTTAATTCCAATACTACTCGGGAAACTATCACAACATAGCACAAATGATTAATCCCACCTCAATAGACCTACAACCAAATCAAATTTCCATATTATATCACATTAAAACTACCATCATAGTCATGATACCCAACCACCTCACAACCACCATTACATCCCCACTACACAACCGCACCACAAATACAAATTTAGCCCTTCTACAAAACAACCTCACGTTAACTAACCCTAGAGACATCACAAAATGGAAATGATCCATGCATAACATTAGCACAACCAAGACACAACACACTACTATATCCAAAAAAATGTTACAACACACACAAAGAGTCTTAAAAATTCACCATACAGTCTTTTATTCAATTTCACTTCTTTATTACATGATATAATCACCCAAGCTGTCAGATCTTAGGGAATCCAATTCATTAACCAAGTATACATGATTATCCTAATTCATATTAAGTGTTCTAAAAAATTTCACAGTATCCATTCCCTAATTCATCAACTAGTTCATAAATAATGTCCCCCCATGGGAATAATTTTCATTGGGTTTTAAGCCCATACAATTTCAATAACAAAAATCATATCAAATGAAAAAACAATTTTAAATTCCCCTTCCCCTTATTAAATTACGTTAACCAATTTATTTATTTTTTTAATTGGGATGCAACCATCTCTATATAGAAAAACATAATTACCCCACCCCTAACGATACAGCTAAAGAAGAAGTTCTATAATTCCTACATGTAATTAAGTATCCTCACACTAACTTGACTCACAAGAAACAAGGGGTTTGTTCACAAGATGACACCACCTATATGTAATAACGTGAGACAAAACCATCCAAAGGGATCAAAAAATACTAGGAAATAAGTATTTAGGAACCTCCTATCTCAACGTAAATAAATAAGTAATGAATGAATGAAGAAAGTATATTAACATAAAAAAATTAGATCTGAAACTAGAGGGATTAGACATAGTTTTAATTGTCAATTAAAGGTGGATCTCATTAAAACCACATGGGTGAACCATTT
Organism: Viscum album; assembly: GCA_963277665.1. Classification (NCBI taxonomy): domain Eukaryota; kingdom Viridiplantae; phylum Streptophyta; class Magnoliopsida; order Santalales; family Viscaceae; genus Viscum; species Viscum album. Next base: position 416,447,771 of record OY728132.1, read on the forward strand.
AAAAGTTATAAAGACTTTTTATATGATAAATACATGATTAATACCATTGTAAATTCCTTTAAAATACATTAATTTAGGCATTAAATCCATTTTCAATGAATTATCAAAAAATGAAATTTGTATATTTTTTGAAAAAACTGGAAACATTGGTCAAAATAAGCCACCATTTTTTATCCAACATTAGTTCAAAATGACCCACCATTGGTGATCCATCATTAGTTTAAAATGATCCACCATTGATTTTCCATTGTTAGTTCCAAATGATCCCCCATTGGTGATCCACTGTTAAATAAGAATGATCCATCGTTGGTGATCCACTATTAGTTCAAAATGAGACACCATTGGTGATCCACCATTAGTTAAAAATGGTACACCATTAGGTATCTACTATTACTTTAAATGATCCAACGTTGATGATCCACTAATAGTTTAAGATGAAGCACCATTGGTTATTCACAATTAGCTAAAATGATTCACCATTGCTGATTCACCATTAGTTAAAAATGATCCACCATTGGTATCCTCTGTTAGTACAAAATGTTCGAGCAATAGTGATCTGCTGTTAGTTCAAAATAATCCACCATTACTGATCCACCATTAGATCAAAATTAACTACCATGGGTGACCCACCACCATCCTATAAAATTCCTCAAAACTCATACCTTCTTCCACCAAACACCCCAAAAATTTCTTCAAATACATCAAACATAAAATTCCCCGTAAAAGTAATGAGTTGGAAGGTCTAGTCCGTAACAACCCAACCTTCCAGTGATTTAATATTATGTCTTTCCAACCATTATCCTATCATATTTATCCCCATAAGTGTTATGTTTCTCTTCCCTCTCATATTAATTGTCCGTGAGTAACCTAAGAGTGGTTATTATCTCTTCTTAATTATGTTAATAACCTATAATCTTGACTTTTAATGGGTTATTCAAGGAAGTGCCTCGAATTATTCCCTCTTAATTATTTAATTTTGTTTCACCTTCTTCCACTCACCCTAATTCCATGATGGAAAAACACAAGGTAAGGGGTTATTCTAAATCCATTTAAATTTTTATTTCTATGGTGTGTGATATAATCCTTAGGGTTCCTTTTTAGAATCTTTATAGTATTCATAGCATCTTCACTTCAAGATGGCAGGTGATTTCATGTGATTTACTTTTCCATGAAAAACAATTATCTATGATATTTCCTATTCTCTTAATATTTAATTTTTGAATAGGTTTATTGTCCATGGTATAAAAATAAACTTACTTCCAAAATGATAATTTTATGGCTTGATGTACAAAAGGGTATTTTTATGTATTTACATTAACATACTTTTGAACTCAAAAGCTTGTATATTATGCGTTTGATAAAAATCTAATGAGATTTTTCAAAAAAATTATTTGTAATTAAATCATTATATTAAATCCTTTTAATAATTTTTATAAAAATATTATGCTTTTTAGATTACCATTTTTATATTAAAACATTATTATAGGAATTAATGCGTTTCATTGATATGTTGTTAGGTATATTTTATATTATATATTGGATTAACTGATTTTAAAGTGATATTTACGATTAATTTGAAAAGGATAATCCAAATTTAAACATTATTTGTTATTATAATTTTTTAATGATAGTTTTTTTATAGGATTGCAAGCTTGAAACCGAAATCACATTTGGAATTTTATTCAAATTTTTTATAAAATGTGGTATTCCCTTTATTTAAGCACTAATTGGACCGTGTTTTATATATGTTATGGATCCTATTAATAGATTGTGATTATTTTTGGTATTTTTTTAAATATAAGTGGGTTTTAAAAGAAGGTTGTATAAAGTTATAATTTTATTACATTTGGATTGTTTTTAGTTAATCTATTTGTTGATGTGTGTCTTATATTTTATAAAAGATTACCTGCCTCTAGTAGGTAACATCATTAGAACCATAGGTTTTATGGTAGGTGACTATAAAATATTTTCAATGCTATTAAAATTTACATACTAGTTAGGATCCATTGGTAAGTGATATATTTTGAATATGGAGAGTTCTACTGGATAAATCTATTTTAGAGAGTCATATAAATTATATTTTTGATGAATTTCAATTATAGTTTGGTATATGGGGTTTTCAATATTATTTTCATAATCATCTCATTAGTACTTTATGAGGAACTATTGATTTTATACATAACATTCCTTTACCTCCTTATTGATATAAATTATTATGTTCCAAGCTTATTTTTCCTAACTATTCCCTTAATATAAGTTTTAATCCTCTTACCTTTTTTATGGTTTTATTCAAATGCATTCTTGTTTTCCATAGTACTAATTAAAACATAGAAATTTTTTATATACATTTTATTTTAACATACATGTATTTATATTTTTATTTTTTCTCAGTTATTTAATTCTTATACATTTTATATTTTATTTGGTTATTTTTATCACTTTAAATTATGTTTTATTGATATGGTTTAGAAATGCTTTTGGGAATGTATGTTTTCAAATAATTATTTTAAATAAAATTTTGAATGTTTTTTAAAGAAGGGTTGGTGTTAAAAATGTACCTTAGAAATTATTATGATATTTTTTCCTTAAAGTATTAAAAACCTATTTTTATGTACTATATTTCAAAGCATCATTTATAGAATATTATGAAAATTGAACTGAATGGATTAATTAGTGAAATTCAACTATTCTATTTTGTTCACATCATGTTTTTACTACTCATTGTTGTTAGACTGGATTTTATTATATGTTTCATTTTTCAAGAGTCTATCCATGAGGAATATGTTGATTGTACATGCATGGAGTGGGTTTTGGAAAAAAAAATTATGGTGACCAAGATCCATGAGAATATTAAAAGGGTGGTTTTATTGTATTTAGTTTTTTTATCTTGTATCATGTGTTCTTTTTCTTATTTATCCCTTCGTATATTTAGATAATCATTCTTTCATTTTTTTGATGAATTTTTGTTTATGATATTTAGATATTAGTTGGATGTTTATTTAGAGTTATTACTTATCTAGATTAATATATATTTAAAATATATTTATTTGTTTCACATTAGGGATCGAATTATAATGGTGATATGCCAAATTTATAGTACAAATTTTGATTCATGTTATTGTTTATTTTTTCAGTGAAACTATTCTCAATTATATTTCATTTCTTCTCATCCACTTTTTTTAGAATATGGGGATCATAATTTTCCATAGAATCATTTCAAGGACTGTAATAGGTTATGGGTCAGGTTAAAATGAGTTTATTCTTGAAAAAATGGTATCGTATTATAATTTTTATTTGAGGAGTAATGAATGATCATAGGTAAGAATGTTGAAACATGAGAGTTTCATAAAAGGGTATACTAGCTATATTTTCCTCTTTTGAATCCTATGTTACAATGTGTAGTTGATTTGTGAGTCTTGATATTAATCATGGCCATTATTTACAATTTTTTTTTACGTAAATTGATGGTAATCAATATTATATTTATTTTATTTGGATTCTAGAGGTTTTAAACATTTTTCTATGATAATGGGTGTTAAATTGGGGGCGTATGGTTGGATCATCAGGTCTATCAAACTACGTTGATCATGTATACATTGTTGTAAGAATATTTAAGTTGATGTCTCATAGTTTAATCATGAATCAATGGAGAGTTATCTGGTCATTTTATTTTATTTTGTTTCGATTTTTTGTTACATTGTTGTGAATTTTTTGAATTTAAATTGAAATGATTTGTTTTTTAAATTATTTGATGGTGTTTTCCAAATGAAATGAAAGGAAATTAAATTGGTGTTATTGGTATTTTAAAGTGTTTTTGGAAAATATTTACGGATTCACATATAGTTTTTATATAATAATTCTATTTTTTTAGTGGTGTTTATTATTATGTTAGGGGTTATTTAAACATAGACTATTTCTAATTGAATATTGTATTTTAGTTTTTATATATTTTATTACTCAAAATATATATAATAATTGATTAATGGAAATATATATCAAAGGATGTAACACATATTAATATCTCTCAGGGATCATATGTAGTGTCTCCAATTACTGTCTCTTCCCAAACTCTAGGTAAGTTGGTAAATACAATAACTTCTTAATATTCACATACCTCCCAGGGTGATGATATACTCAAAGATTCGATGGGTTGGGTTGAGGTACCTAAAGAAATATTTAATTATTTGAAAAATTTAGAAATCATGAGATTAAATGTCATCTCTAACATAGGGACCGAGTCTAGGATAGTGGGAGACTACCATTCAATTTCACCAAAAGAGTAATAAGTATTTGTAATAATTTAAGAGATTGTTTACTCGGTGATATTATCTTAATTATGTTAATTCGGTGAAGGTGATGGTTAATTTTTCCTCCGATAGGGTGAATAATGAGTGTAGGATTCATTCACCCATTTTAATGGGATATATTTTTTCCACTATGTTTGTATAACTGAAAATATTATTAATTCACTTATTTAAAAAGGGCCTTGGTCCAAAAATTACCTCCATAGTTCTTTTAACTAACATCAATTTTATTGAGTATATGCTCTTTAATGACATGTTGGATGAATTAATTTCTATGGAACGCCATTAAATTTTTTCCAAACTATATTTTTAGTATTGGTCGAGGCCATTTATCTATAATGAATCAAATAAATGAAAAACCCAAGATAAAAAATATAAATTATTTGAATAATTTTTATCTTTTAGTAAGCATCTAAATGATGACTGATATAATACATATTGGTAGTATTGCTATATTATTTTTTATAACTTCTCAAGTTTTAGATTTTTAATGACCTTCGTTCATATTGGGTGATTTTTTAATCTTCATAATTATTTTATATTGGGATATTAGATAATGCGGGAATCAATATTATAACTTGTATCATGGTATATTTTGAATAGATATTTTTTAATCATTTCCCTTTCACTCCTCTGATATTTATTCTTTATTTTTCATTGTTAGTCTATTTAATTGAGCCTTCATATTTTATTTTTTTAATGTGATTATCTAAATTTTTTAAAAACAATTGTTTATCCAGATGTGGTTATAGATAGTTCATTTAGATGATAAATTATTCATGTCCTCTTTTCTTGTGGTTTTTTCTATGATTATTTCCTGTAAAACCATATATTTTTTGATAAGACACTGTGTTAAGTGAAATCCTTATATGGTGGGGGGGCACTGATATGTCTCATCACTTTGATCATTCTATTGGACTTTATCTAGTATGGTTTGAGTTTAATATATGTCTTTGGATTTTCTCTTTTATATCTAGATTTAGAAAGATTTTTTAAAATGTTTGTTCACCCATTTATAATTTGTTCATGGATCTATCTTCCAATATTATTTTTCCTTATTATTTTACCTTTATTATGTTCTGTTAAAGTGTGATCTTGTTATTTCTTATTTTTTAAAGACATTCAAGTTGTAAAATTTCTCATAAATGGGAGAAATGTCCATCTCTGACCTCTCATTTCATTAATAATTTTTTTCATCGGTACTATAAGTCCCCTATTATTTTTGTTCCCTTACACTATTTTTTTGGGTGGTCAAAGGTGTACTGGATTAGGATGGAAGGGTGTAAGAACTTATGATCTGAATTTTCCGCCCGAATGGGGAGACTCTGATGTGGTGCCTTGAATGGAGGTGTGGTGTACTGTGAATATGAAATATTATTATGTGGTGGTGGGAGTTATAGGTTAGAGTTATAGGATGATGTTTTTGTTGGTATTTACTCATAATATATACCAAAAATTTAGAGGTGGGATATTTTATGGGGCTAGGGTTTTCTTTACTCTATCGATCTTTATGTAGTTGCAATGTGATAATTGATTGTGTTATAAAGGCTATAGTGATCAGGTATTATTTTATCTTCAAAATAATATCTAATTGTTTTATGGTTCATTGGTTTTTTTTCATATCCCTTCTTTAGTATTAATATATCTAGGTGATATAGTGACATTATGATTCTAAAGAGTGGGTTTAGATTTGAACTCTTGTAAAATGCTATTCCTTACAACACCTTAGTTGGGGTAAAAACCCTAGGGGCTATACCATTGTCAAATATATTTCTCACTTAAAATGTTAAATTATAGCTAAATATAAATTATTTAATGTCTACAAAACCTTCTTATCTTTTCCCTTCTTCTTCAATACGTAGGTGATATATGGGCCACCTTAATAGATAGTAAGCCCCAATTTCTGTGATTCTACCCCTAGATAATATTCTAAAATCACATGTAATGTTAGTATTAAATAAATATCATTTCTTATTAATATTCATGATTATATTTTATGGCATCATATTCACTATAATAATTATAATTATTTTTTTAATCAAAAAAGAAATATTTTTATTCTAAGTAAAATTTTTTCCATATATTATATAGTTTTATTTTAAAGTAAAATTTATAAATTTTAGAGAAATTATTTTATGAAATAAAATTCATTTTTATATTATCATGTTATAATGATCTTATGGTGAGAGTTTTTTAAAGAAATGTTATATTTTTACTTGAATAGTGAAAAACAACATATTCTCAAAAACCACATCTTTTCTATTATTTTAGTATTCATAAGGGACTAATCAGTTTTGAATTAGTAATAAATGAACATAACACATTTATTTTTAATAATATAATTTGTTACTGAAATATTAGTTGTATAATATATTTTGGTATAAAATAATTTTTATGATTAAAATGAAATTTTTTAAAAACAATTTTTAATCGAGAAATGCATACATATATTAAAATTAGTTTTTACCACATCTAGAAATTTAATCTTTTATAGATGGCTTAAAAATTTAAATCATAATATAGAAAAATTTTCATAAAAATTATTTCATTTTTATTCACAAAAATTTCGTTTCCATTATAAAATCTTGTCACTATGATAAGGGTTAAAATATATAAAGAGTAAGTTAAATAAATATATAATCCTGAAAATATATATAAAACCCCTCTAAATTTTATTGATTAATTAAATTGAGAGATTAAAATATCATATATTGTAAATGATACTGAATTAGATAAATATTATAAGATAAATTCATTTAGTGTGTCTAAAATTTCTTAAAATTTATAGGGGTTCCACTACTCTGAAAAATAAAATAGAACATCATACTCACTTAATCATACTCATTGTTTATCCTAGCATGGATATGATCTACCCAAATCCCTATTGTGCTCTATTTTATCCATTATAGGGTTTTTGGTCTCACCAAAATAGAAAACAATGAAGTCATAAGGTTGAATCTAAATGAGGTTCTCTAAGGAAGTGGTAAAGGTCATAACCAAGGACTTTTATATTTTCCTCTATTTAAACTCCTCAAAATGTATTCATACTATCCAAATATAATTAATTTTGTTTCATGATTTTACCAAAATTTTATTATGTTAAGGGAAAATCTATTTTCCACTAGTTTTCAATCAAATGGAAAATGTAATTTTCACTCATGTGTATGTGAGAACTATCGCTTCCACAAAGTTATGTGCATAATTTTTTAATTCCAACTCACATGGATGGTTATATAAAATTATTTAATAAGTATATACAATATTAATGAAAAAATTATATTTTTTGAAGGATAAAATATTACTTCTTTCCTTCCCTCCCATCCATTGAAAAATGGAAACGTCGCACATTTGTATGCGGAGACAAACACACCCATGAAATAGTGTAATTAATTATATATGATCAACTTGCATATATGGTTATAAAATGAAATTAAATGTATTAATATTATAATTATGAAAAAATTTATAATTTTAGAGACAATGGAATAATAACCTCATTTACCTTGATCGACACACCAATTCTTTTTTGTACTGAACAGCACCAACACATCCAATGTGAACATTAAAAATTTATTAACTAAATAGGACATGTTAATAAATGTAATAAATGGTATAATTATAAATTAATATTCATGAAAAATTTTATTAATAAGAAAAATAATTAATATTATTTAATTATTTTGGAATATAAAAGACTTAAGTTGCAGGTCGAGACATGTGGTAAAATATATTCATAAAAAACATTACTTTAGTTTTTTCATTCAATTTTTTTACTCCACTCAAAATTATTTTTATTGTTTTAGGAATGATTTTATTTAAAATTCTACAATTTTGGAAGGCCAATTTTTATATTTTTAACTTTCATTGCAAAATTGTGAAAAATATTTTTTTAATATATATGAGAATAATTGATTGTACTACTATTATAACCCATCATTATTCTAAATTTACATTAAATGTTTCTGTTATTTTAAAAAGAGAATAATATTTCAATAATTTTGATGATTTTTAGTTTTTATAAGAAATAAATGGAAAATGATATTTCATTATATTTTCAAAATGATATTTTTATTCTTTTAAAAATTTGTTTTTCATTAATTTTAAAATCATTTAGTATATTAATATAATTTATTTGGGATATATTCTAATAATTCCATCCAAATTATTTTTCTAGCTTTATTATGATGAATTTTATGGAAATTTTCATTAAACTCATTTCATTTCTAAGGGTAATTTAATCTATGGTGGTATAATGAATTAATCTATGAGTTTTTTATGAATGTGATATATTTTATTTTTTTATTACTTTTCTAGTTATTATAAAATTTATGTGATGATGGGTGGGTCCTATATAACCCTCTAATGCGTTGTGTGATTATCTCTTCAACAAAGTATCATGTTGAATTATCCATGTAGGTTACTCATTTATAAGGGTTCATGTGAGGGAGACAATAAGGATAATATCTAAGATTGCTACATGGACTTTTTATGACATATATGATGCTTATTATAAATAATATTATAATAAAATATATTTTTAACAGAGGAAAAAATTTATCATATTTTAATGTTGAAAAGATTTTTCAAATAAAATATATTACATTTATCTGTTCTCATTTTTTTCATGTAATCTTCATGATTATACTTTTTTTCTTTCATATGGCTATATTCTATAAATTTTTCTACGAATAAGTTTAACCATATCTACATTATGATTTTTTGGGTATGAATCTCTTATTTTTTATACAAGAACATAGATTATAATCTCAAATCAATATTATCTTGTTATACTCCCTTATGATATTCAGTTGTTAATGAATACATTTATACTTATAGTGAATTTGAACTCATAAATTTTATATTTCAATTTCCTCAATATATAATGATAATTATAACATTTGATATTACATTTAGTGTATAATGTGTATATAATTTTGGGGGATATTTTGAAGACATTATATCAAATAGTGAAATCTTGGTTTAAAGGTAACAATTACATTTTTGTGTATATGATATGAGATTTTATACATAATGGTTTTTTCCTAGTCCACAAAAACCATAAACTAAACATATCCTACAGATATAATAAAGTGAAACCCTTATTATTAAAATCATGATTATAGGTTGTCTATGTTATTGGTTATAATATATTTGAGATTATTTATTGTTAATATGAGGTATATTTATTTTTCATAATGTCCTAGATTTTCTATGTATTATTTTTAAATATTATATAAACTTAATTTGAGACCAGGCGCTAAGATAATGTGCGATTTCAAGGTATAGTGTGGCCAGAATAAATGATTGAAATATATTAAATATATTAAATAGAATACATGTGTAGTTTTCTTAAATAAGTGTAACAAAATATAAATGGGTTCACAAATTAGAAATATCTGGGCTCTTCTAATTTCAGAGCATTGGATTTACCCTAGGCAGGACCGAACATTAGACGACATGTGATATCTGTAGTTGAAGTCACTAAAGACGTAACCATAAATAAAATAATTAAATAATTTTTTTGATCTTAAAATCCTAATAACACATTAATGGTGACTTTTATTGGAAATATGATACCACCATTGAGTTCTTAATGTGGTATTTACGCAAGGTAAGGCCCAACCATGGCCAAGGCAGGTTAGTAGTTAATGTTAATTTTTTGATGTTTGAAATAATAAAAAATAAGAATTTATTTTATTTTAATGTTTCATCAACACAACCACGTGATATAGTTTCTTTTTTTATAAACCTAGGGAAAAGTTTCTAGGGTTAGTATCATAACCCTAGAATTCCCTTGAGGCTCTGGAGAGAGAAGCCTTGACGATTCTCTTGGTGACAAACAACGACGGGAAGTTGGATTGATGATCGACAAGAGTCGTTATTGAGAGTTCTATCCAACAGTGATGACACAACAACCGATCTTCTTCATTAAATTATCTAAACTCAATGTAGGGAATTCTTTTTTATTATTATTTTCCACATTGTTATATTATATGACAAATGCGGACCAATCCATGAACAAGTTGATTAATGGTTCACTCATTCTTGTGGGATGGGCTTTTTTGGGGGGGTTACTTAGGGGAATGATTTTTATTATATTAATGTTTTGTTATCTTGATAATTCTTATGGAATGAATCGATGACAGAATGAATAATGTTCTAGGTTCATTACTTGGTTTTTCAAATTATGGTTTTCTCCCCCTGTTTTTTGCATTCATCACGTTATTCAAAGGATATGAATAGATTATCAATGTGCCTCTGATTCATGGCTTAACAATCCAAAATTAGATATCCTTACTCATGAAGAACTAGGATAGGAGAAAAAATGACGGTGGCAGATAAATCAATGTATTTAGTATATAACGATCTTCGACATCTTTTTTGTGGATGATCGAAATCAGTTTTCCGAGCTGATCGGAGGCCCAAAACCAACCTATTTAGTGTTATAATAGAGAGACAACCCTAAATCATTAGTTTCATAGAGAACGGATCACAGGATCGAATACTATAGGACCAACCGAGGCACATGGATGAAGAACCTACATTCTGGAAAATTCATAAGAACACGACATGTAGTCTGGAAAACACAGCATGTGGCCCCCACTCAGTAGCGGCTAGGGTTTTGGGAGGTAGAAGAGTATCACATGGTGTGTGAACCCTATCACACATCATGTGGGACTTTCCTTGAGTCTTGGAGTGTATATTAAGTGGTACACAGACACGGGGTGGAGTACACGTTGTGTGCCCTATCACGTGGCTTTGATGATCCGATTACACAAATAAATCCATGTACATGTACACGGATAGGCAAACAGATGTTGAAACTGTGTACTGACACATGACCAGAGTACATTGGTGGACCCTATATGGAAGGAAACGACATGATACCCTTATATAAGAAGTGTACCCATCTTCTACATGACATATTCTAAATGACAGGGTTCATTGTACATAGGTTGCACTCAGGATCAATGAACACGACGTGTGAACCAACTAAATGTTAGGTACCAAGACAAGTAGTGGAAGCCGATGGGCTGAGAAATTAAAAAACATATCACTTCACACGAGTGATGTTACATCATTGACACTAGTGATCCTATCTGGGTACGGTCTGAGGAACTCACATGGTTTTGAAAGAGCACAAAAATAAGATCGAACATGTACCTTGTTCGAATCTGACATGAGCAAGCCCATCACAATATTCCAGTAACTATTGCTTTAAGACACTAATGTTGAAGCCCTATAGATTGTCCACACACACATATTAAATATCATTTGTCATCCTTTGTCAAAATATGGGTTCTAGCACGGTACACTGATGACCACTTAGACTCTGCGAAGATCCCCTCAAGTAAGAGTCTTTGATCCAAGAAGGATGATCTTGAAGATATTCCTTTATTTAGATAATAACTCTCTAGAATCTAGTAGGAGGGAGAGGCTCTCAATTCTAACACACGAATAGTGAATGGGAGGAGCCTCTATATTACTTATATAGTGAATATCTAAAATACCTGGTATGGGTTCTCAGCCTCCGTGTATTATATATCCATAGTACACATATTATAAATATTTATTTATGACAATTAAATTATTAAATAAATAATATTTATAATTTTATCACATACTACAATAGATAATAAATATATATTACATGATTATCTTGAGTCTATAACATGACTCACATCGGTTGAAAATATTAAACGAACCCCGTATATTTAAATCTATTTGAAAAATATTTTATAGTTTTATTTACTTAACCACTTGTAAATACATGTTATAAATAAATTCAATGAATTATTCAAATGTTAAAAATTGAGGAATATATTTATTACTTGGGGATCCATTTAACCAGGATGATACTCGTTGTATGTGGTGGGGCCCACCAAGTTATATATTCCTACTTCTCCGAATAGGTAAGATTTTCAAAGCGCTATAGTGTGTGACACTCTAGGCCCTTATCCCAATAGTAGTGAATAATATTCACTGACCACGAATGGGGTCTCGCAACCCATTGAAGCCCATATAGAGATAAGGTAAAGTCAAAGCAATGACTACTTTCCTACAAACCTGGTGTGTGTAATATAATATCTTGGTCATCAATATCACAATAAAGTAGAATGCACACTAGTGTCATTATATTTTATCTTGCTTTATTATATTAGTTGATATGTATGGATGTTATTAACTTCAACTACCATTTCCATGAATTAAATAATGGTGAAACCATCCTAATCAACCATTCCCGAGATATCACTTACTTGACTTAGAAGCGAAAAATCTTATCTTTATCATTCAATCAATGTTATCTCACAAATGACGTACCCAACACAAACTACCTCCCCAGGACTTAATTGCCATGGTTTTCGTTTGGCATCAAAGTATGTAATTAAATAACATACATTGATAGTGGTCTCAATTATGGAGACCGTTACACATGTCCATATATAAAAATGACCATTAACACCTAAAACATACAGTGTTCATATTATGCCGGTCTATCCACATGATCTCAATTACTAGAGATCATTAAGTGAGAACTTAATGATAATAAGTATAAATGCCTATGAGCCCCCAACACCTGATAGTCACACATCATTTCCATCCTTTCAGAATGATGTTACAGGACCATATGACATTACTTTAATATTAATATCATGGCATATTGGGGTTATCCTTATTGCCTGGGATCTACTATACCGCCTTTATACGGCATGTAATCTATGCACATTACCATAAACAAAGTGGATGTTGTAGTATCTACACTATTATGGTAAGATAAACACATGTATATATAACAAACTGCATACATGTAGTGTTAATAAAAGTACAATAAATGTTGGGTCTAGGGAACTCACATTCAACACTCCCAGTTGCGCTAGAGCCAATTACGAAAAGGTACCAATATTGTTTCTCTCACCTTAGAATAAAACTTCTACTAAGAAATGGATTTATTCAGGGGTCCTTCCACAATGTCCTATGAGGATACTCTTCTAACTAAGACATCAACTCTTTGAGTAAAATCTCTTTAGAGATAAAACCTATGAAGAATATTCTTTGTCTTCTGGTGAGACTTGGGATCCTTAGAAAGCACCAGTAGAGAAGTATTATCAAAATACACTAGAACAGGGACTACACTACTAGACATGACACCAATATCAGAGATAAATCTGTGTATCCAAACATCTTCCTTTGATGCCTTGGAATCTACAATATATTTGGACTCTACTGTATAATCAGCTACCACATCTTTTTTCATGCATATCTATCTCACTGTACCATCCTTCAGGATGAAGATGCAGCCTGGATGTGATTTCACATCAACATGATCTGTCTGGAAACTAGAAATAGTGTATCCTATCACTACTAGTACCTCATCTCTTCTATACACTAGGAACATATCCTTTGTAAGCCTTAAGTACTTTTTGTTAGTTTTAGTAGCTTCTCAATGAAACTCTATTGGATTTGATTGATATCTACGTTCCATTCTTAAGAGATTAGATTGATATCTTTTATATAGAATGGAAAACATGATAGAACCCACTGCTGAGGAATAAGGGATTATAATCATTATTCCAATCTCCTCATGTTTTTGTGGATACATATTCATGGAGATATTTATAACATGTTACATTGGAAAAAATTATCTCTTGAATGGTTCCATATTGTACATTTTGAGTACCTTGTCAATATATGTACTTTGACTTATCCCAAGAATACATTCAGATCCATCTCGATAGATATTGATCGCTAGAATGTAGGCTTCTTTGCCTATGTCATTCACGGAGAAGATTTCACTTCACAAAGTTTTAAATTAATATAAGAATTGAACCTTGTTTCCAATATTTAATATTTCATCAACATATAACACTAGTAAAATAATGGCATTCCCTTCAACCTTTTTTATAAACACACACCTCACATTCATTTTTGTTAAAACCAAATTCAATTACGGCCTCATCAAAATGAAAATTCCATGATTGTGATGTCTTCTTCAACCCATAAATGGATCTCTACGACTTGCAACTTTATTAGCATTCTTGGACTTGGATAACCCTTTGAGTTGAGTCATGTAGGTGTATTCAACCAACTTTTCATTTAGAAAGACTATTTTCACATACATTTTAGAAATTATGTCATCATTATAGGGTTCTATTGAAAGTAATAATTTGATGGATTTATGCATTGGTACTAGTCAGAGGTTTCATCAATGCTGATTCCTTAATGTTTCCTGAAACCCTTTGTGACCAGTCTAGCTGTAAATGTATTAATCTCACCATATATATCTACCTTCTTTTTGAATACCCATTTTCATCCAATGGGTTTTATATCAGTTTGTGGGTCTACCAAAATACAAACTAGGTTTTGTTACATGGACTATATCTCAAAATTCATGGCTTGTTTCCATTTAGAAGATTCTTTTCCTTATATTTAATCATTAGAGGTTATAGGTTCATAATCCTCAAGGACTAATGTGTCACATAACTTAGTGATAAGAAAATCATAATGCTCTGGTTCTCTAACCTCTCGCGTAGACCTACACAATATTTGAGTCTCAGGAACACCTTCTTCTTCCACTTTCTCTTGTAGAGATTGTTCCTATACCAACTATTGTGCTTCTGGATCATTAACCTCATCGAAGTTAGTCATTATACCACTTTTTCCAATAGAAATATGTTCCCATTCGATAAATATAGAATGTCTTTCCACCACAACATTTCTGTCTAAAGGGTTATATAGATAACATCATTCGGTATCCTTAGGATAACTTATAAAGATTCACTTTGTGCTTCCAGATTCTAATTTGTCACATGGTAAAGTATTGAAAATTTCCCCACACCCCCATACACATTTGAGTCTATGAATGGGTTTCTTTCCATAACATAACTCATATAGAATCCCATCTATAGCTTTAGTTGGTACTCGATTAAGGTTATATGTTGTTTCCAGCAATGTGTATCCCCAAAATGTTAATAAAAGAGTTTTATGACTTGTTATTGATCATACCATGTCATTTAATGTCATAGTCCTCCTTTCAGTAACACCATTCCACTGTGGTGTATAAGGAGTTAGTTGGGATACTATCCAACACTCCTTCAAGTGATCAATGTAATATTGGTTTGGATATTCTCCTAATTGCTCTAAGAAGAGTGCTATAATCTCCTTACTAAGTTGGTTTTCTAATTCATTTTGGTATTCCTCAAAAAACATACAGGATTTAGACTTATACCACATTAAGTAGATATTGACATACCTACTATATTTATAGATAAAATTAATGAATTATTAAAACCACCCCATTCCATAATTGGATATGGACCACAAACATCAGTATATATTAGTTACAGTACTACATTGGAACTTTCTTCCTTTCTTGAGGAAGCTTCTTTAGCCATTTTGACTTGTAAACTAGCTCGACATAAATCAAACGGTTCTAACTGTATCAAGTCTAAATACAATTTTATATGTAATATTTGTAATCTCTTCTTTTTTACATGACCTATACTAAATTTCCACAGGAGGGGGATATATGATTCAAGTTAGTTGGAATTTTCATTGATTTCCATTATGGGGATATCGAGTTCTATCAGGTATAATGCATGTTAAGTTGTGCTATACCATAATATTTGTTATACCTATAAAAGAGATAACATTTACTTCCAAACATGAAATAACATCCCATAGTGTTTAAACTCGAAAAAAAGATAATGTTCCTGGTTAGACAATGTACATAATTGAATTTTTTGAAAACTATAACCAAACCACTTAGCAAGGTGATGTGATAGTATCCCACTACCAAAGCCGTTAGACTTGCACCATTTGTATCTTGGTGATCCACTTAACCTGTTTCAATCTTCATGAACCTACATGGTTCCCATATATGAATAAAAATTTGTGAGATACATGTCATATCCAATATGAAACTTTTATATAAAGATAGATCACATTTAATGAAAAAAAATCCTGAATTAGAAGCCTCAGATTGCTTCTTCTTCACAACTCTGCAAATCATCTTCCATGGGCCTTTCATTCCACATCCAAAGAATACAACATCTTTCTCATTACATTTCCCTTAATTCTTTGGCTTCAATTAAGACGATGAATTGGTTTCTTTGCCCATAACATGGCCTTAGACCACTTTTCCTTTCCCTTGTTTTTATATTTCACCATAAGGATAAAGGAATTGGGATTTTTCATATCCTTTTCATCTTGGAAAATTAAATCCAAAAGGTTTGGGACTGACTTTTTCATATCATTCATGTTATAATAGAAAATAAATTTTGAGAATCTTGGTGGTAAAGAGGCAAGAATGAGATCCACTTCTATTTCATGGTTCAGTTTGAACCCAAGGGCTTCAAGCCTCTCAATATACCCAATCATCTTGATTACAAGAGTACAAGATTGGTGCCCTTATACTAGCCTACATTTATATTGGCCACTTGAGATCTCATAACATTCCTTCATGTTCATCTCATGATATAATTCTTGGAGAGGTGACTACATCTTTTTGGCATCCCCATCCCCATGCATTTTTAGCAATTTGAAGGACATGGATGAAAACATGATGCATTGATCATCAAGTGCATCGTCTACTTGATTTTTCATTTATCTTTTTTTCGGCAAACTTTCTCCCTAAGGAGGCTCAATAATAATAAGGGAATATAGAAGATATACAATCCTTTCTTGGAATAGTACTACACACAAGAGAATGTATCACTCTAGGAAGTTATTGTCGATCAAGATATTTTATTTATCTAGAATTGATAGCAGTCCTAATGTACTTGTGGTGTTGGTGATTTCCATTTTAAATCAACATCAGATAAAAATTATCAGTTATTACTTTATCTAGATTACCTTTTTAAATTTATGATTAATAATCATTATAACATTTTAGTGTTTCCCACTATTTTAGAAAACCTTAATAGCCCTCACTATTAGATTCGGAATACTCTATCGCTTGAGTACTCTAGTGCTAAGGATCCTTGAGACCTCCCTCATAGTATAATAGATATGGCTACACTACAACTCAAAGGGTTTCAAGGTAGCCCACTTGCCTCTTGGTTCCATATATTAATGAGTAAAGTCCCATCTTTTTGGATCCAAACCAGATTCCCTCAATATCATGCCAAAATATTGATATCAAGTTAGCTATGGATAATACATGACTATTCACATTAGTTATGTTGACCCAGTTATCTTGTGAAAATGATTGAGTAGAAAGATACACTCTCAACTATGGCTAATGAGCACCCCAAAATCTCGATTTTATTTAAATGTGAGAAATGGAAGGCATTTGGGATTAATATATCATTTGAGGGATTTTGATATTTATTGATTAATATAATACAGTTTTGTTAACATGTTTAATGTAGATTGTCGTGATCACAATTGACTATTCAATAGACCAACATTTTTCACATCATTATGCATTTTTTTCTTCTTTGCTATTTTATTTGATCAAGAAATTATCATGCACTTACATACAATAATAAAAAATTCCTATTGGTAAATCATGCAATCTAACTAGTGGTGAGCATTCTCTTAAGACCAATCCATAATGGATAAATCTTGATTTAGGATAATCCATACCTAATTTTACATCTAGTCTCACATCACAACTAGCCCTAGTGCAATGTTCTCGGCTCCCATCTTGATTACCACCTCAATATGGCAGGGTCTGCATTTTGGATCATTCACAATATAATTACAAATATACTCTCATGTATGTGCGAGGGTATAGCGGTAACAAACACAGCTATTGCATAAGAAACGCATTCTCTTATACATATTTGAATTAAAAGACGATTCACATACCATCATTTATCTAATTTATTATTAAAATCATTCCTAGGTTCAGTCTCTTGCTTAAGACTAGTTAATATAAATAAAGAGCAATTAAAATTAAAAGGCAATAAATTTAAATAGTACGAGGGAACTATAATAAATAAAATGAGTATAAATAAATTAAATTAATTTCAATAAATTCAATTAATCTATTTTATTAGTTTGAATTGATTAATTTAATTTTAATTCCATGAATTAAGTTAAACCATTAATTTAATTTTAATTATTATAATTAAATTAAACAATTAATTTAATTTTAGTACTAAAATTAAATTGAACCATTAATTTAATTTTAATCCTAATTAAATTAATGTTTCATATTCTAGTAAATCTTAAACCCCAAAATAATTATATTTAATTTAATATAAAAACTAAATTAATTTAAAATAATTATTGGGGTTACCTCTAGCAACGGAAGGAGTTCGACAGTACTGTAAACTTCTTTGATGGTGTCTTACTAGAGAAATTTCAAATCGTGGCATGACCATGGCATAACTGTGACGTGACCACAACATGATTTCTCAGTCCAGCAATACCCATATAGCGCAACGTCCTCTGGTGAGGCGTGATCAAAAAAGGGAGACGACAGACTCCTCTAATGAGGCATGAAATTGGAGGCTTAATGCTCTAGCCAAACGTGAGGGTGGAGACCTACTTATTTGATGAGTCGTGGGGGCAGCGACCTACTGCTCCGGCGAGGGTCGGGCTCATGTGACCCTCAAGGGAGGTAGGGCACAGCCTTGCGGCCGGGAGGGTGAGGTGGAGGCGGCCTGGGGCAGCGCGACTTGGTCATGCCAAGACAGTGATGATGGAAAGGGCTGGATTCTGGTGAGGCGCGATGGGAGGGGAGACTCAGGGCTCTAGGTGGCATGATCCGACAGCATCCACGGGGTAAGGTCAGTTCGAGCAAGGGGATAGGGTTGAAGGGGTGTGACGCACTGCTTCTTGGAATAAGACCCCTTGGGTCTTACGTCCTTTTTTATTATTTGTTTTTCCCTTTGACAAAACAAACCCCAATCCTCTTTTTTTTAAATGGAGAAGACCCAATTTGGGGTATTGGTCTCCAATTTTTTTTAAAAAAAATTAATGTTTGAAGACTTTAATAAAAAATGGAGATTAATTGACCTAAATTCTAAAAGACTACCCTTATTTAATTTTTTTTTAGTTTGAGAAAAATACAATTATATATTTTATAATATATTTTATTTAACTCCTTAAAAATACCACTTGAAAAAATTCAAGTTACAAGATTTGGGCCAAAATATGGCCGGATATTGGTTCTTCGAAGAACACATTAATAAATTAAAATGCATTCTTCAAAAAATAATTATTTAAATAATTTAAATCCAACGACGTTGATCCAATATAAATTTTCAAATGGTTGAAAATTGGTTATTCGTAAATGGATTGACGTATAGTCGAATCCGTTGGAGCTGGTATAATGACTCATATGTAAATTTAGTGAAATTAAATTTTTGTTTTACTCTGAGAAACCACATGTCACTCTAATTCCACTATTAGGTATTGGGACGGCCAGTGGAAGACATTGAGGTGGGAAATTAAAAAAAATCACATCACTGAAGTGGCGTACCAACGTCGAATCTAGTGATCTTATCCTAGTACGGTCCGAGGACCACGTGTGGATTTGAAATAGAAAAAAAATAAGATCAAACTTGTACCTTGTTCGAATCAGATGTGCGAAAGTCCTTCACAGGATGCCTGCGACCATTTCATGAAGTCTCTAATGTCAAATCCCTCTAGATTGTCCATACATGCATCTTAAATCTATTTGCGTGTTGTTCGTCAAAATCTGGTGGCTGGTGTGGTACACCGACAACCACTTTGACACATCGATGATTAATTCAAGAAATATTCTTAAACCCAAGAAGGATGAGCTTGAAGATATTTCTATCTTGAGAGAATCTCTCTCTAGAATCCAGAAGTAGGAGGCTCTAAATTCAAACACATGAGTAGTGAATGGAAATATCCTCTATCTTACTTATATAGGGAATATTTAAAATAAACGGTATGGGTTTTTGAATTCCGTGTTATAGATTTCCACTAAATAATTATTTTAAATATTTATTTATGAAAATTAAATTATTGAATAAATAATATTTATAATTTTATCACATACTAAAACATATATTAAATATATATTGCATGATTTTCATGAGTATATAACTCAACTCATGTCTCCTGAAAATATTAAATGAACCCTGGAATTTTAAATTCATTCAAATATTAATTTATATTTGAATTTACTTAATCACTTTTAAAAACATGTTATTACTAAATTAAACAATTTATTCCAAACTTGAATAATTAAATATTTAATTTATCACTTGGTGATCTATAGAACAATGATGATACTCAGACCCTATGGTGGGTCGAACCATGTTATATATTCATTTTCCCCAAAATAGTGAAGATTCTCAAGACTATATAGTGTGTGACCCTCTCGGACCTTATTCCAATAGCCGTGAATAATATTCTCCGACCCAGAGCACGGTCTAGCAACCCATTGAGGCCCCTATAGAGATAAGGTAACGTCAAATTAGTGAATACCTTCCTACGAACATGGTATGTGTAATATAATCACTTCATCATTGATATCTCAAAAAAGAAAAATGCAAACTAGTGTCATCATACATTATATTGATTTAATTTATTTGTTGACATATCATTATGGTCTTACCTTTCACTACCATGTACAGGGATTTAATGAAGGTGCAACCATCCTAATCAAATATGATCGAGATATCTCTTCCTTAAATAAGAAGAAAAAAATCATATCTTCATCAATCAATCAATCTTATGTCTGCAATGATGTACCCAACACAAACTACATCTCCATAACATAATTTTTGTGGTTTTTTCTTCTCATCAAAGTAGACAATTAAATGACATACATTGATAATTATATCACGTCAGGAGACTATTACATATGTTCGTAGATAGGAATGTCCAATGACACATGTAACATGTGGGATTCCTATTATGCATATTTTTCCTCATGATCTGACTTAATAGAGATCATCAAGTGCTGACTTCATGAGAAGACATCACAATTCTTATGAGCCCCCATCACATGATTGTCACACATCATTTGGGTCCTTTCATAATGATGTAACTAGACCATAGTAAATTACTTTAATATTTCTGTCATGGCATCTCGTGGTTCTCATTATAGCATGGGATATCCTATATCATGTGGATAAGACATGTAATATAGGGAAATTTCCTTAAAAAAGTGAATACAGATGTATCTGCACAATTATTGAAAGATAAACACATGTATACATAACAAACTTCATACATGTAGCAGTAAATAATGTACAAAACCAGTTAGGTCTAAGGAACCCACTTTCAACACTACACATCATGTATACCTTTCTACATGGATTGAGCTACTTTTCCACCATATCTTGGACTAGTTTCATTAGGTTTTGTTTCCTTGATCTGTCCCCTATAGGTTAGTTGGTATCATTTCCTACTCATAGAAGTATGATCCCTTCAACAAGACATTCTGGTTAGAGTAGTTGGAATCCCCTCTGAGAGCCCCAATGCAAGATCCTCTAACTATTCTTGTGTCGAAATTAGAGTCTTGGTATTGGATCTTACAATCCTATTGGACGTTGATCCTCTATTTATCCAAAGAATCTGGATGATTCGTTGTATGACCCCATGGTCTTGGTAGTGATCCTCATATGTGTATCATGATCTTCCCCACTCATGGAGTGAGTTCTCCTAGAACTAGTGTGTCGTATTTCTCTTCATATCAATCATTATATCCATCACATGATTGTTTCCAATGAAAATCACCTATTAGATAGAATTCTTCAGTGCTATTTGGATCAGGAGTACGTTCTTTTGGAAGATTTCTTGGTGTAATCTTTGAATTGAATCTCTTGTGTTCATATATGGGAGTTTTGACTTATCTATAAACTATTATTCTATGTTTGAGTATATCTAGATATCTTTGTTATATTCTTTATAGACTCATATTAATGAAAACAAGAGTGTACCTTTACTTTTTATTGCATTGTGGTTTCGGGCTCCTACTGAGTATTGTTATACTCACCCCTAGAGGGGCTTTTCCAGCACCTATTATGTCTTGGGAAGACATGTGAACTTTTTGAGAGATCCCTAAGTGGACCAAGATCAGGACTAGGACCAGGACCAGCCGGTGCTTCATGAGTTCAGAAAGGTTGAGGTGTTCCTCTGGAAACAAACAACAGTCCCATAACCTTTTGTTTATAGCATGGACTTTGATGTTTATTGGATCTTTCTTTTGGTGGGATTTTATTATGAACCATTTACTTTTCAACACTTTTACTTTCTTTGGTGTACTATATTGGTTGGTTTTATTGGTATACCTTCATTTTTTCTAAGTGTTTTTTATATTTTAGATTTTTTCGGCATTGTGATTTGTGCATTTGTATAGGTACTCAAGCAATGGCTCCCATGTTACTGAAATTCCTACTCGGTGCTAGTCACCATCTCATGACCTATTGGAGGCGGTCATGAGGAGTCAATGCACGGGCCCCATTGGGATGGTTCATGATAGAGTGATATCAATGGTGTTCAGTATAACGATAGGACCTAGATACTATGAGAATGGTTTGGGGAAACAATGTTAAGTGTTTTATGTTTGGATTTTAGTATATGGACTCTAGTGTTTGTGTGGCGGCCGACATATCCATACACTAATACTCTAATAACCTGATTTTAAACTCATTACATGAGAACACTAGTTTTAGGGAAACAATAATGACACATGAATCTTATTGTAATGGGCTGGGGTAAACATGTCCTTCTTGGCTCAGCTCTCTAGATATACTCATTGATTTTGGTACATGTTGTTCTCTTATAATATTTCTTCGCAATGTATACTAGCTATCATTCATCAGCATGATCATGTGGATGACCCCTATGGTGAAAAGGCTCCATACATGGATGAGTTCCCCAAATGTATCCTCTAGGTGGTGCACTATCCATATTATCACCTATAGAGAAGCATATGTTACTCGCAGTACCAATAGATGAAGACTATATGATGAGCGCACTTCATGAGTTTTGGAATTAGAGACCACTCAGGTTATAAGGTGGGCCTTACACCCAGGTGCCTGAGGACTATCTTGATGTGTTGAACTGAGTTATTCATCTAGCCAGGCAAATTGAAGATCAAATGGTGATTCTGGCAGGGATCCTTCTATTTGGATCAGTAGAGTGATAGTGAGGTTTAGTTACCCGATCTTTCAACAACGGGACCCTTCCATAGGTAGAGTTTGATGACCATTTCATAGAGTAGTTATCACATTCAATGTTCAAGATTATGCATATCTATGAGCTTCTATAACTCTAAAAGGATGACATGTTGTTGTCTGAGTATTCATTGAGGCATACCTACTTCTCCAGGTACTTGATGGATATGACCCACAATAATCACAACAGGGATCAAACCATAGAGTTATGTCTATAAAGATTCATATTATCTAGTCTATCCCCTATGTGAATTCCTACCTATTCTATGGTTCTAGATTAGGCTTTTGTGGTTGTGTGTTCCTTGACTGGGTAGATACATTTGGTGGTAGTCATCAATAGTCAGATAGGTTCATAGACCTTGCCAATAGGAATTCAATGTCGGTGTAAGGGATCTAGACATGGGAGACATTTCAGGATGAGGTCCCAAGATACAGGATTTTTAGTTCAGAGTTCACATGGTAGATCGAGTCATCCATTGAGAGGCGGTGCAACTCATGGGATGATAAGGGACATCACACTCAAGATTTTTCAACCTGTAATGTTGTTGATAGGGAGATAGTGGATGGGTCATCGAGGAAGAGGTATAAATAGGTTCAGGATGATCCATAGGGTATTGGATTTGGAATAGGATCGGGGAGAGCAGTAGTAGGTGGCATATATTTTGACATGCGTCCACCACTACACAAAGGTAGAGCACACCAGGTTCAGGGACAAGGTGGATAGGGTCGGTGATATTTATGTGTGGTCGAGGTGTATAACCTAGAGGATACAAGAATGACCCAAGGTATGATTTGTGTCTTTTATAATTTAGTTTCTATATTGGAAAACATAGATACAAGCCATTCTTTTCTTGTCACATATTCTGTATGAGACCTTGAGATTTCAGTTATATCATTGAATTTACCCTAGCTCTTGGAGAAACCTACTGGACGAGACTCTATGATCACACTTATGATGATAGTCTGACCTGAAACTTAGAGTTTATAATTTTGATTATATCCTTTTGGTGGAATTATCAAGGCCTTATTATGTGATTCTTGGTATGGATTGGTTATATTAGGCCCATTCCTATATTGGCTGATTTAGGCGAAGGTTGCGGTATGTCTGCAGTGATGGAATGAGGTTTTACTTTGTCAGAGAAAAGGAAATCCTGGCAACACACAATGGACTCATGAATAGTTGGGTGCAGTTGATTACATCTGAGTTGTCTAGACTTACCCTCAGATCAATAGATGTTATGAGCCTTTAGTTCCTATCAAAAGTTTAAGAGTACGAGGGCGTATTTCCAGAAGATGCTACAGGATTACCTCCCCATCGGAAGATAGAATTCAGTATTGTTTTACAACCCAAAAAAACACCGATATCAAAACAAACATATCAAATATATTCTTAAAATATTTTCATTAAGAATTATTAGTTAGTTTAATTATAGAGAAAGTTATTAGTAAGACCCAACAGTTCACCCTGGGCATCCCCAATGTTTTTACCGAAAAATGGTCTAGATGAGGGATTAAGGTTTTGTGTGGTTTTTTTTCACTTAAAAAAGTGACCTTGGAGAATGAGTATCCACTACTGAGGATTGGTGACCACATGGCGTAGTTTATTGGGTCAAGATGGTTCTCAAAGTTTGGCCCAAGTTCAATGATTTTAGAATTCGAGGCATAGTTTGACGTGTGGTCGATCATGAGATTTTAATAGAAGGGTGTCGAGTACGTAGTGTTCTACGATGCATTTGGTATTAGACATGGTTATGTCCAGATGGAGAGGCAAGTAGTGATTGCCCATGGTTTACACCAGTTGAGGCCACATTATCAGAACTATGAAACCCATGATCTTGAGTTGACAGATGTAGTATTCACGTTGAATATGTGGTGTTGCTACCTGATGGATGAACATTTTCTCATCTACTCTGATAAAAAAAGTCTCAAATATTCTTCCTTTTATAAGGATATAAACTTGAGATAGAGGTGATATTTATAGATCCTCTATTTGTATGAATTTTAGATTGTTTATACTCCTTGGAAAGGGAACAAGGCAGAAGATGCTCTCAATATGAGATCTCATTAATAGTTGTTGAATGAGGCATCAGGGCAGTTGACCTCATTACTGTTATCCTTTGTGGATGGAGATGATGAAGCTTACCTAAGGTAGATGGTTTTCACACCTCCACTCTTGCAGTGAGCTAGGGAGCCATATCTTGGGGATACAAACTGTGAGACCTTACATTCACAAATATTCACAAGGAATTCCATTGATGGATATTCTCAATGCTGGGAGAATTTAAGTCTTTTAAGAGGACATAGAGTTGTACCATAGGTATTGATAGAGTAGGATTCATGGGAGTTTCATGAATCCCCTTTGGCAGTACACCTTGAAGTAGAGAAAATGTACCAGGAACACTCACATTAATTCTAGTGGACATTGATGAAGAAGGAAGTGGGAGAATTTTTTTCTGAATTCCTTCTGTTCCAGTAGGTGAAGGCTGAGTGCAAAGTTCCATTGGGTTTACCTAAACCATTTGGGTTGATGTAATGGATGTGGGATGAAATATCAATGTACATTATGATGGTTTTTACCCATACGTTTAGGGACATGATTCTATAAGGGTGATTGTTGACTGTTTCAACATGTCGTCCCACTTACTTTCTATTTGATAATAGTGTTTAGTATAGAGATTGTGATTCTTCTATGTGAATGAGATAGTTTTAATACATGGAGTCCCATCAACAATAGCTTCATATAATGATGATTGTTTCACATCCTGGTTGTTATGGTGATTATAGGCGGTATTTGGGACTCATTTGCGCTTTAGCACAATGTTTCAACAACAAACAGACGACTAGATGTGTGAACCTTTTAGGTTCTACAGAACATGCTATGGTATTTAATGTTGGACATTCACTGTAGTTGGTAGGAACACCTACCACTGGGGGAGTTTTCGTACAACAAGAGATATCCTTTCAACCTTTGGTATGGCACCATTCGAGGCTTAGTATGAGAAAACCTCTATGTCACCACTTAATTGGACTAGCCCAGGAGATTCAGCACTCATGGTCCTGAAGTTGGTGTGAGCTACTATCAAGAAGGTGAAAATATTCCAGGAGTAGATGACGATTTTACATAGCCATCATAAATCTAATACTGACAGACGGAGGACGTCTTTGGAGTTTGTGGAAGGAGACCATGTCTTCCTTGAGGACTCACCTAGATGAGGGTTGTGTAGATGTGGCTAGGGTGGTAATTTATCTATAAGGTTTATCAGCCCTTTTTAGATATTTTGTAATGTCGGTTAGGTTGAATATTGCTTGAATATACCCCGCAGTTGCACTGGGTACACGACATCTTCCACGTGTCACACTTGAGGAGGTACATGCATGACCCATTGCACATCATCGACTTGGGAAAGCTGAACATTGATGGTAGATTGATCTTTTTTGAGTACCCAGTATAGATCAAGGATTGGTAGGAAATGATTCTTCAAGGGTGAGTGATTCCCCCATTTCATGTTTTGCGGTCGCATGGGAATCTCTAGGAGAAAACAGTGGAGTGGGAGACTCAGATTCGTGCACATTACCCACATATTTTTTAGTAGCATTTTGTTTCAGATTATCTGGGATGTAAAGCCCTTTGTTAGGGAGAATTTAATGTCCCAAATTTTACATATATTATTTTTAAATATTATATATAAATAATTCCAGTCCAGACACTGTGATGGTGTACGCTTTTGAGGCCCGGTGTTCCTAGAATATATGTCTAAAATATATTAAATATACTAAATTGAACGTGCCCATAGTTTTCTTGATAATGTGGAATAATTTATAAATGGATGTCAATATTAGAAATCTCATGGCACCATTGAGTTTGATGTAGTGGGTTTACCATATGCATGACCTAACATTTGTCGGTGTGGGTCATCTTTAGAAAAATTCACCAAGGAAATATCCACAAATAAAATTAGTAAACAAAATTATTTTATGTTCAAATCATAATAACTCATGAATGGTGACTCATATGGAATATATAAGACCACCTTTGAGTTCATAATTTGGTGTTTACCCTAGGAGAGGCCTAACATCGACCAATGTGGGTCGGCTACGAAATTAAATTATTATATTATTTAAGAAATAAAGGAAATTATGAATTTATTTTATTTTATCATTTCATTGATGTAATGGTGTAGAAAAATTTCATGTTTTATGAAACTAGATATAGGTTTATAGGGTTAGAATCATATCCCCAAAATTCATTGCAAGCTCTGGAGAGAGGAATGTTAAGGATTCTCTTAGGGATAGACGATGATGGGAAGTTAGATCAAAGATCAATGGGAGTTTTTCAGGAGAGATCCTTCCAATAGTGATGACATGACAACTGATCATCTTTAGAGAACAAGACAACCTCGAAGTAGGGAACATTTATTTGGATTATTCTTTTCTGCATTCTTAGATTCACTGATGAATGCAGACCAACCCACAAACAAGTTGATCCGTAGTTCGCTCTTTCCTATGGGATGGGATTTTCTAAATGGTTTTTATTGGGGGATGATTATGATTATATTACTATTTTTTAAATTAATCGTTATTATAGAATAGATCAAGGTTGGAATGAACAGTAGCTGAGTTTTGTTCCTTGGGTTGTTCAATTGTTCTTTTTCCCCTATGTTCTTTGTGTTCGTCATGGATTTCACGGTATAAGAATGGATGATCGTTTCTTCTAGATTCTTGGAACCATTATCCGAAATCAGATATACAACATCATGACATCCTAGAGAAGGTGTGAGGATGATGGAGGTGAATGGATTGAAGTATTTTAGGAGATATCATTCTTCGTGCATCTTTTGTGCAGATGGTTGTAATTGGTTTTTGGAGCCTATTGAATGACCAGAACCCACCAATTCAGTGTTGGAATGATGAGAAAAAACTATATCTTCTATTTAAATAAAATGGATAATCAGATCGAACATTGTAGGATTAACAGATGTGCATGGAGGAAGAACTAGAATTCTGGAAAATTATGAGGAATAAGGCATGTAGTCCAGACTACATGACGTGTAGCCCCAAATCAATCAGTACATGGGTTTTGGGTTGTATCCAAGTATCAAATGGAATGTGGTGCTTATCACATACTGTGTGGGCCTTCTCTGAGGCTTAGTGTGTATCTCGAGAGGTAAATTCACATGAGGTGGTGTACAATGAGTGCCTACATAGTGTGAACCCCACCACATGGCATTGTTAAGCCAGCTACACAAATAAAACCATGTACTGGTACATGGGTAGGTAGATGTGGGTTGACATGTGTACTGGCACATGGATAGAGTACATGGGTGGACCCCTGGCTAGAAGGACATGGTGTCTGACCCATCTACATGGCATGTACCCAACTTCTATGTGACCTTTTCTAATCGACTCGGGTCATTGTACACGAGCAGTACTTGGGGTCAAGGAATAATGTGTGTGACCCTAGTAAACAATATTTATACCTTTATACATGGACTGATAACCTTTTACACCGTATCATGAATAAGTTTTTTTAGGGATAGTTCCCTTGATCTGTCCCCTAAAAGTTAGTTGGAATCATTTTCTACTCACAGGAGTATAATCCCCTCAGCAATAATTTCTTGTTAGAGTAATTAGAATCCCCTTATAGATCCCCAATGCAGGATCCTCTATCAACACTTGTACCCTTAGTAGTTTCTTGGTATTGGCTCGACCAATCCTATTGGGCATCAATACTCTACGTAGTAGTTGAATCCGAATGAGTCAGGGTATCACCCCATGTCCATGGAAGTGATCCTTATCTATGTATATTAATCTTCCACACTTGTGCAATGAGTTATCATGGATGGAGTATATCACATCTCCCTTCAGATCGATCAATTTATCTATCTCGTGATCATTTATGATGAGAAGAACCTCTTGGATAGATTTCATCAATGTTAATAGACTCATGAGTATGTTATCCTGGATGAATGCTTCATGGAATCTTCAGACTGAATCTATAGTGTTGGTATATGGTAGTTGTGACTTACCTCTAGACCATGGTTCTGGGTTCAGGTATATCTGGATATCTTTATTATATGTGTCGTAGAAAAATATTTGTGTAAAGATGACTATACCATTACTTTTTTTATTTCTTTGTGGTTTTAAGGTGTCCTACCGAGTATTGTTATACACACCCCTACATGGTATTTTTCTACCCCTATCATGTCTTTTACAGATAGAATATCTTTATAATAGAGTCCGGGTGGTCCAAGACCCCGACCAGGTGGTGTTTTGTGAGTTCAAACAGGATGAGGTGTTGCTATGTAAATAGATAGTAGTCTCGGTACCTTTTCTTTATAGGTTAGAAATTGTAATTTATGAACACTTTCTTTGGGTGGGATTATATTATGTCATATTTTATTTTACTAAACTTTTAATTTAAAAAAATTACTCGAGTGGTTGGGTTTATTGGTTTGCATGAATTTTTGATCCTTAGTGGTATTTACATTTTCAGAATTTGTGGGCTTAGAGATGTGTACATGTGTACAAGTACAGAGGAAATGCTTCCCATGTTACTGATATTCCTAATCAGTGCTAGTCACTAGCCCGTGGCCTATTGGAGGTGGGATTAGAGAGTCACAACATGGGCCCCACTGGGATTGGTCATGAAAATTCTCTTTTGATTGGGTTTTCTCTCTTATGTTTGATCTTTCTGAGTTCTAGAATTTTGTTTCCTTTGGTTCACATATAGTAACTTTTGGTGCCTTATGGTAGATCCATTATAGGATTTCCATAGGTATCATGAGTTTTATAAGGGAGGGGTGATTAGAGATATGCACTTCGTCATCCATTACTCCTCAGAGAATATTTAATTTCTTGAGGTAGGCTAATTGTAGCCTCTTTCTGTTATGTGCATTTGTTGGATTATCATAATCTTGTTTCATTATGTAATGGTGTGATTGATGTAAAGAAATATAATAAAAGGAATTTAGAATGACATATATTGAAATTCTTTATCACTTTTGTTTATGATTTTTTATTTTTTCATCTTGTGTTTTTCTATATAGTGTTATATCTACAAGAGAGGATTGTTATTGTTGTTTGTCAACAAGTATATTCTTTAAATTCGAAAAAAATAATGAATGAAATAATGAAAAGAATAAGGTAGATGTCTTTAGAATTTAATTACTATTCTTCAATGAAAAACATTTAACGTGAATGAATTTATAGATGATTGATTATGATTGTGTCTTAGATTTGATAGTTGTAGATCATATTTTTTTGGCTTTGAAACCTTTTCATAATGAATATATTAAATCATATATGGTAAGAAAAGGGTTTTTTCTCGAGATATTTTAATATTTCATTGTTATCATATTCATCTCTTTCAATGTATTATATGAATTAGACTCATGGCCTTGGTTTCCCATTAAAGTTTTTTTCCTAAAAATAATTTTTTGTTTATATATTTATGATATCGGATGGTAGAGGATTTCTATATTTGATGTGTGGTTTTTGTTATGGTTGTTGTGTGAGAAATGGGGCAGATAAAACATGCTGAGAAAATGTATTTCATGAT
Source organism: Viscum album (assembly GCA_963277665.1). NCBI lineage: Eukaryota > Viridiplantae > Streptophyta > Magnoliopsida > Santalales > Viscaceae > Viscum > Viscum album. Next base: position 416,478,742 of record OY728132.1, read on the forward strand.
TTATTTAATTTAGATGAGTATAAAGGGAATACATTTCATGGGTTGAGAGCCTGTGTTTTCGATTTCATAGGATGTTATATGGGGTTTGTTTTCTGTTTCATAGGTACATGTAATGATATAGGATTTCTCATATTTCTTAATATTTTATTTTTATGAAAGTTGTCAAATTCTATAATATCGTGGGTTCCCATTGATGAATTTATTAGTTTTATTCATTTCCTTTTGTTAGAATATGATGAGTGATAGAGTATTTAGACTATGTAATAATATGTTATTTAATAAGTAAATCATGGTATTTTTGTAGTGGATTGGGGTACTAGTAATTAAATTATATAAAAATAATGTGATAATTGGATTATTGACATGATATCATGGAATATAATTAGTAAATTGTAATGATAATTACGAAATATTGATAGATTATAATGAAATCAATTTGTAAAACTGTAATTTATAATCGATTTAACTAATCAATAAAGTGTAATTTATAAATATCCAAATGAATATAGTTTTTGATGTTTATCCTTGATCATTATTCGAATCTATAAGATCTAGTTCCTTAATATATAGTAATTGATGTCAGGTTTCATTTGAGGTGATAATGGGATTCTATTCTATGTTCAGGTAGATTCCCTAGTGTTGTTGTGCATGAAATTATACTTTTATTTTATGATTTCTTATAGTCTATCACCAAATTCAGTGAGTCATTCAATGCTCAAATAATTTTATTATGGGTAATTTCTCAATATCCAAGTTAGTGATGGAATAAATTGATGAATTATAGCTCTTCAAATCTCTCTCTTATAAATTTTATGATATTTAGGCATATTCATGTCATACTGGCTTAATGTATGGGGTACGTGTCTACACGGGTTGTGGTGGATCTCATCCTTTTTATACATATATATGTGTGGTGTATTCTTATGTATGGGATTTATGTTTTCACACATTATAGTTGCTATAGTTTTACTTCCATGGGATTTGATAGCATGATGTGAAATTCATTATACATAAGTTGTAATAAATTTTAAACATACAACTTGGTAATAGATGAAATTTTTAGGATGAGGTAATAACAAGGATATATCTATACTGATTCCAAGACCAGAAGTTTGTCCTAATGTGAGACTGAGGTATATAGTTCTGAGGGAAAATTGATAGCATATGATGAATGATATAAGGGATTATAGCACATTATTTTTTAATTAGGGTGTGAGAGGGATGAACCAGTGGGGAAATAGAAGAGTGGTACCATTCATTTTATAGGTTTTTGATAGTTATATTATTATTTCGGTATTTTTCTTTGTGAGATATCCATCAGTATAGATTGGATATTGTTTTAAATATTTCTTCAATGTGTTGGTTTTATTTTTTTAGTAGACATTAGCATGATTATTTTAAATTTTTAAGAGATGGTCCATGGAAGATCCAACACAGTGTACTTGTATAGTCACCCAATTTATATAAAAATAATTTCTAGGTCCCCAAGAGGTGGTTGGTTATCAAATTGTGTGTTATTATCATGTATTGTTTTTCAGAATATATGTTACTTTTGTGTTTTCTATATATGATTTATTGGTATTTTAAATTGTTTCTATTTTCTATGAAATTACATTCATATATTCGGATTTACTCATTATTTATTCTTTTAGTAGAATTATGGATTGAATTTTGTATCTTTTCTTTCAATTTATTTAAGATATTTTAATGCCTCTAATTTTTATACATTCTACTCTCTTGGTACTAGTCATTAAACTATGGATTATTAGAGTTATGATTTTGGGTTTACTCTCTATCTTCACTACTGGCCCATGAGGGGTAATATTTGAAGACGATATGGTCATGAAAGAGTAGTATCAATGATGATGGATGAGAGAATGGAAGTAGTTTCCATATAGGAATTAGTGTGGAATGCATGGGTTTTAGGTAAACACTATGAACTGGACTATGTACATGCTACAAAAAAATGTATTTGGTCTATGACTAGGGTAGTTAGTCCCTCATAAGATTTGATACATAGTCATTCATGTTAACTAAAAATTTTAAGTGTAATGATTCTACCTATTAGGGTAGACATCAAAGTAGGGATCATGAACCATGAATTTATATGAAGGTATCTGAATAGGTAATTAAATTCAAATTTTGTTGAAAATGAATTAATTAACTAAACATAAATATTACATATTCTAATGTTATGAATCATAAATATTTTTTTATTTACTATAGTAGATATAAGTCGACATCCCATGAGTTTTGTACTGGTGACATTATGCAAGATAGGCATACATATTTTTATAGAGTTGAGGTCGATGATGATGTCAATTGGTGGAAGGAACTATATGAGTTTTAATCCTTGGACTTGTATATGTATGATATACCATTTTAAATATAGAGACTGAGGCTTGGTAGGAGGATGTGGTAATCATCGCCAATTAAATAGGTGATAAAAAGGAACACTGGGGGTCATTGGATATAATAATTCTTCATGGGGTATCCGAAAAATAGTGTTTTTTATATATAAGAATTATAATGTGTTTTTTGTTTTATAGAAATTTTTTTTGATCAGTATTCAATTGAGTTTTTTTCATCAACCACGATAGTGAATTTTCTAAAAGTGCTTCTTAATAACTACAATGGGAATTCAAATGAAAAAAGTTTTTAATCCTTTATAATAACCTCTTGTTTTATTCATTGGACGTTATATCATATATGGAGGATATAATAATCTATTTCAATATGGAATTGTATTTATAGATCTAGTTCCATGTCACTGCATTTATATTTCCAATACATCTTGAGGTGTTAGTGATGATAGAGGTAGTTGAGAGGGTACTATCTAAGATCAGTTCATCATATTTTAAGAGTCACCATCGGTATCCTTAGATTAGATATGTGACCTAATGAAATCAGTTTTCTAATAAGTAAGTGATTCAATTGGTTTGGAGTTGTTTCTAAAATTCATCATCACATTTTAACATAGCTAGTAGTTCATATACCCCTACTAGTGGATTGAGAATTGTTTTTTCATAAGTATGGAGGTCTCAACAATCTTAATATAGAGTTTATTAACTTCATATTTCCTCAACGTGGAGCTAGAGTCCCTCTTCAGGACTAATAATATTTGTGGGGATCTCTTAGGTAGAATCCACTATAGGTTGTTCTAACGTCTGATTAGTGGAGATGGGATGATGTGGGAAGATAATGGCCTAGTGATGAGTATTTTCCTCATAGAAATTAAGACGAGCGTCGCCATGGAGGAGGACTCAATCATGTAATGTAAGGTCCTTGAGTAGATCGTGGATAGAATAATTCTATAATGTTTCTATTTTTAGGGGATACATCCATATTTTGACATAATGAATTCTTATATTCAACCTTGTGTGTGAAACTGTTAATTTTGGATCTACACACTACTTTATTATATCCATACATATCCTTAAATTATGACATAATGTGTATAATCTTCTGGTTCCCATGGAATTGACTATGCTAGTTGGTGTTCAAGATCCCTTCTAGGATGTGTTCCTAGGAGCTTATATTTGCGTAAAGTAACTTTTTAGAATATTTCCTATCTTCTTAGATAAAATAATATAACATCATCATCTATATTTAATGCTTGTATTTAATGCATGTAATTATTGATTTATACTATATATGCATCATATTTTATGACGTTAAAAGAGTTAATTGTGTGTTTGTTGGAAATAAATCCCTTATATGGATCATAATATTTTTTTCCATTATCTTCCTTAATGTCGGAGATAATGTTGAGCTTAGAATAGGATAAACCTATAGTATTTGTAGAGATTTTAACCCACATTCTTGGATCTCATTCAAAAATTACATATATTACATTTTTTCACTGATTAAATTTTACATAAATATCTCACAACTAATTGAATTATAGAAAATATTTCATTATATACATTCCAAAGAACATTTAAATTTATAGATTTAGATTATTTGGACAAATTATTTACTAAAAAATCCCATTTCTTTTTCAACTGATTGACATTTTCCACTATATAATAAACTACTTTATCATTAATAAGACTTCAACATCTCCCAAATAGTCTACATACATGATATTTGACAATAAAAATGTCATGTTTAATAATTTTCTTCATATCCTAGGAATATTGAAGCATAATAATATGTGAGGTGAAACACTCAAAATGGGTAAACATATGTGATAAGAATAAAATATCAAAAGTAATCATAATATGAGTATAAAAATATAGAAGGAATATCTAATAATACAAGACTCAATAATAGAATGAATTTAAAATTATAATAATTACATGGATAATAATGGATATTAAAATATCAAATCGATTACAATATTTGGTTCCTATGAAATAAAATTCAAAAATACAGACCTCAAATTCCATTCCACAATCCAAAACATATTGATCTTAGACGTTATGATATTACTTTCCTAGCCCTATTTCACGGAAATATTTTGTTTAACGGTAGGATAAACCAAGAAGCTAAAACTAATTTTTATAATGATACTAATCAATGAATCAAGGGTCTATTTCAAGCTCCACACATCAGTAATTACTTCTAATTTATTAATTATATAAAGGATTAAATACACTATAAAACACATAAACAAAATTCCCTTATAATCTATAAACATCAATGATAAAATAAATAGTGTATGGATTTACAATATTTCCCCAATCAATAAATGGAATATAATTATATTTTTATTTAATATCCTGAGATTTTATGAAATTTATTTTTCAAATAAATTTAATTTCGTCCATTTCTTTTGTTACACACAAGTCATAGTTTAAACAAACTATGATATACTATTAAAATATTATTATTTAATGTTACAGTTATCTCTTACCCATTAGATTGATGCGTATAAATATGTCTAACAAAATTATGAAAAATATATGGTTTATATGTTCATAAATTGAAATTTTTGGTCATCAATTATTTTGTAATAAAAAAATTGAAAGAAAATGATTTTTTAATAAGTAAAGTTATTTTATCAATGACTATGTATCATAAAATATAAAATGATAATTATTATTTTATTTTTAAATGAAATTATATATTCAAAAAAAACTTAACTTTCATCTAATATTTCTTTCTAAGAGGGGGATAAGAATAAATCTGGTTTTATGCTAAAAATGTATTTTTTTTTCTCAAAATAGGTTTCATTGAATATTGAGAGCTTATTTTAAAATAATTATTTTACACATATTAAAAATTTATATGCAAAAATGGAATTATTTTTTTGAAATAAAAACTACAAAATTATCTTATTGTGAATTTTTGATAATTTTTGGGAACGATTATTTTTCCAATGAATAGTGAAATAAATGATATTTATTAAACTTTTCATTACATTTAAAGCATTTAAAAAGATAGATTAAATTTTAAAATTGTTTTAAAAGTAAAATTAGCTCAATAATGATATTATTTATCCAATTTATATAATTTTAATTAAATATCTAATTATTTTATATAAAAAATTATACTTAAGAAATCATTTTCTTTAGAGAACTGTTTTTTGATGAATTTACGGGTTTAATTTTAAATTAAATCATTCCACTTATATTAATTTAATTTGATAAAAAAATATTAAATATTTTAATCATAATAATTAATATTATCACTATTGGAATTTGTGCTATTTGTAATGGGGTATTTGCGATGCGATCTCATCGTAAGTAAGCTTTAGTAATAAGGTCGTGTAGAAAATAGCCCGTTGCCAAAAGCAACGTCGCAAAAAATGTTTTTTTGCGGTGTGAAACTTCCCTTTCATGAATAACGCTTTGATTATATACATTATATATAAATAAACATATTGCGATGGGCCCATCACAAATACGATTTAAAAATATATTTTTAAACTATTTAAGATGGGATCCCGTCACAAAAGATCTCATCGCAAATAATAACCAAAAAGATATTCATATAAATTATAATTAATGGAAAAATAAAATTAATATTATTAAAATAATAAAAAATGTTACAAATATTAAAATTCACAATATTCGCAAAAAATAAAATAAAATATTCATAAAATATTATTATTTTTATTATTATTTGTAAAATAAACAAACATTAAAAATTATAATACTAAAAAATGATTAATAAAATTTGTATTATTGAAAAATAATATTAATATTATTAAAATAATTAAAAATAATAAAATTCTCAATAATCAGAAAAAAATATAATAAACTCATAAAATATTATTATTATTAGTAGTAAAATAAACATACATTATGAAATAAAATAGTAATAATAAATAAAAAAAATATTAAAAATAAATTAATTAAATTATGAAATATACGCACCAATATAAAAGACAGAAACAGAAAATAGATCATATTAAAATAAATCATGAATTCAAATTTTATAACATAAAAAATCACTAAGGGGGTCGTCTTCTGGTGGAGGTGGAGGACATGTAAAAAATGGTGGAGGAAACTCCATCCCTAAATAACGGTTTAGACGGAGCATGTACTCTATCTGCTTGTGATGCTGCTACTACTACTACTACCATCGATGAATATCTTCCTCGTGCAGCTGTTGTTGTTGCTGCTACTGCTGACACATCTCTTCATGCTACTTCTGCAAACACTCTATAATCTTAGCCTGAGTTCGTAACTGCTCGTGATAATGTGAGACATGAGATGATGCCTCTCTACAACCTCCTCTCGAGATAGACGCCGATATCGCAGCAGTACCATAATAATTATCAGAATTTATATGAGAGCTGATACCAACTACTCAGCCCTTCTCAAAGCCATACTGAGTCGTCTGCATCCATTCTGCCTCATCAAAATGCTGGGCACTGGTCTGATCAGTTTCCTCATCCTGTCTCCCAACCTGTGTCGGGGAGGTCGCAACCTCATATGAATAGTTCAATTTCAATTTGAAATTAATATTTTGAAAATATTATATGATGTTTATTATTAAAATGAAAAAAATAATACAAACCACAATCTGACACTGACGATCACCACTAATCTCTCCAGTGGCTGGATCACTGTACATCCTCTGATAAACGTCGTACTCTATAATATCGTGATACTCGAATGCCTATAAAAATATAAAATAAGCTATTTATATTTAAATTTATATAAAATATTTAAAAAATATACTTACTATATACTCTCTATACGTATTGAATGTACAAATACCTGTTCAATGTGTCACCTCGTGTCTCCCCTGGTTCTGCTGACCCATCGAAAACCTCCTCTGAAATACTTTACACAACCAATGTAAACATAATCTATCTAAAATGTGAGATGAAATGTACTCTAGTTGGTGGGATCTAAACAACTCATCACAATCTTTCACTCCTACTTTTTTAATGGTTGTCCTTCTCAAATTGTGAAAAAACTGACGGAAACGGTCACGCATAGACGTCTCCCAAGCTCTGTGCATAACGTCACGCCTTCTATAATTGATGGCATACCATAAACCTTCTAAATAATTTATAATGTCATGTTATTAATGAAATAAATCTCAAAATAAATATTATTTATTTACGTACCAGCCAATGATTGAACATTAAATGCTGCACATCAACAGAAATTTGTTCTCAGGTGATCCAGGGCTGTGAAAAAATAATTGTGCAAGATAGTGCTCCCCTATCGAATAGCTACATTCTCAAAACTGTGAAAAAAGTATAAATAATCAAAAAATTAATATATATATATAAATAAATAAATTAAAGCTAACTAAAATATACAGGTTACCATACCTCTGTGTTCATGGATCTAAGCCAATACGTGGACATCGCTCGGGGAAGGGGCCTGGAATCATCAGTCACACAAGACCATGCCCCCTCTGTGTACCCACTGAACTTCCAATAGACTGGGGGTCAGACGATCCCAAATCCCCCTCATCCAAAGGTAGTCCAGCCTCTTGTAACAATGAAATAGATAAGGTTCCATCTGAAACACAAAATTATTATTGTTAGCAGATAGTTGGAAATGACTATTATATATACATATATATTAGTTTTTATTATAACTAGCATTTAACTGTGTAAATGTTCACCATGATCATTATCTTCATATATGACGATGTAAATGTCTTCATATTCTTCCTCGACATCATCAATTTCCAAATGATTTTCAGTTTCATCATATCTTTTCATTTCAAATTCATTTCTAACACCATTAACATCTTCGTCATCATCGACCCTTAATAGTGGGTTTTCATCATCGATATTTACGTATCTTTGTGAATAAGATATAGTTTGAGTAGTATCATAAAAAAAATTAAATTCTATCGACTTCAGTAGAGCCACATTTAGTTGGAGTAAACTAATTTCCTGATATTTCCATTTTCTTCAACTCCACCAATCACTCAGGTCCTTTGAAGAAGCCCAATACTATGCGTAATAAATTTTATTTTCTTATTGAGCCTGTAAAAATGGTCTATTTACTGCAAGAATGATTTTATATATAATATCAACGAATCCATGAGTTGGATGAACATGAAAGCCTCTATCAGAATCGAACAACCAACATTTAAACATCCTTATGTATTTCTATCCTAGATAATATAGCTCAATAATTTCATCCAGAATGCCGTAAAACTCAACTTCAGTTTCTCTATGATGTGATCCTATAAAACAAAAACCACTGATCATTGTTTTTTTGATTCCCTTTATTCACATGTATGAAATTGAAACCATTCACCACATATGAATTATATGATTTCACCATTTTGGATGGTGGGTTACTCAATATACACATTCGATTAGCAATTTTATCATCATGTTGGGTCATCTGAAAATTTGTAAAAATATTATCAATATAAAAAATACTAATCCTAATTGATATTAAACCGTCAATAATTTATGTAACTAGTTTTTGAGACCATTTAGAAAAAAAATTCTGCAATTTTCAAGAGCAGTTGGTGCAATTTTTGAAAGTTGTTTCTTGATATTATTATCATATAGCCTACAAATAAAATAAGTTGACATACTATAATTTAAATTATAGTATATGTTATAGAATCACTCAAGTTACAAATTATTTTATTTCATCATAGTTGTGTAGATAATATGTATGAGCTCTGTCATATTCATTGCCTGAAATCCATCGTTCTTTAACTCCACCAAATCCAGGATTTGGCAGATTAAAAATTGATAATTGATTGTCCATTTCATCATTAAAATTTACCTCATTATTTAACATGTGTTTTTTTATTGAAGGATATTCAGATTCAAAATAGTGAGAGTAGAAAAAAGAAATTTTCTTTTGCAAATAAGTTTCAGTAATTGAGCCTTCAACTGACGCTTTGTCGCATACTTTTATCATCAATTTTTTCATGCATCTATCTAATGGGTACATCGATTGAAAAGATAACGGGCCTCCGCATTTAGCATCATTTGGAAAATGTCATATCATATGTTCCATTGATTCAATGAATGTTAGATGAAATATTTTTTCCTATTTTCATATAATTACAGAAACATCTTCTTCTAGTTTTCTAAGTGCATCATAGTCTGTTATCACTACACAATTGTCTCGAAAAAATAAGACATGACTGTTATAGAATCTCAAATCATAGAATTCAAAAATCCTTTGAATCCAATCATTATTCATTCCATTATAGCATGAAAATAATGAATTTTGAATCTGGTAATATGACCATTCTTAACAAATATTCCCAAATTGGAAGCATAACCATCGGGAAGTCTAAAATCTACAATCCATTTAAAAAATAATAAGTTAATCTCTTTGGACAGTGTATAACCTACTTTTGGAATAATTAACCTCTGTCATCTGACATTTTCAAATAGTTCAAGTTCCAGTCACATAAAAATTTGGGCAAGATCTACTCGTGCTTTTACAATATCTTTGGTCCTACCTTGTGTATTCAAAATTGTATGAAATAAATTTTCAAAAAATATCTTGTCAAAATACCTGACATCCACGATGTGGCCGACCAAAAAATTAGACCAATATGGAATATTCCCAAAAAAATTATATTTTTTATCCAATTATGTTATTTTCCAAAGCCATGAACCTTTTGTTTGTTTAATATTAGCCCAAATGTGATGGGAGGTAATGAAAATAAAACTAATTTTAACTCTGCACTTGAGATCATTTTTGTAGGTTCATCCCTTTCAAAATGTTCCTTTTTCTGAAATGAGATTAGTTCTTTCAAAAAGGATGATCGGTTGGAAGAAATCTATGATGATAGAATAAATTGAAAAAAAATCCACTGATGAGAATAAAGGATTTTTAGTCTTTTATACAGTATGGACATGATTTCATATAATGTGTAATCCAGCCAGATAACATGACATATACCGAAAAGTCAATAATCGTCCACATCAATGCAGATTTTAATATGAAATTTTTTTTCACAGCAACAACATATATACTAACACCATTACTCCACAATGCATTTAACTCATCAATCAATAGTTTCAAATAAACATCAATATTATTTTTCAAATGTCTTGGGATTAATAAGTTCAAAATGATATAGGGCGCTTTATTCAACATCCAAAGAGGAAAATTGTAATGTGTTATAAAAACAGGCCAAAAAAATACTGACTACCATAAAAACCAAACAGACAGAAATCATCAGTGGATAGACCGAATCGCACACTTCAGGTTTCTTTAGAAAAAGACTAATGCAGACGATCAAAATGATGGGTATAGGTATGGAGAAGTGGAAGCCGGTGGTCCAGGAATTTAAAATTTCTTCTTCACCAGAGTGACTTAACCATATCAACTCCAGTGATCTTGTCTCGATTTGGTCTGAGGAATTTGAAAGGTTTAAACAGAGCATGAAAATTAAACTGAACATGTACCTGGTTCAGATCTAACGTGTGCAAGTCCGATGTAGGACGCCGACAATCGTTTCCTAAATACTCCATTGTCGAAGCCCTCTAGATTGTCCACACACGAATCTCGAATCGGCTCGCGCTCCATCATTCAATATCCAAGTGCTTGCGTGGATCTTCGACACTCACTTCAGTGCAACATTGTTCACCACAAAGGAAAAAATCATCAATCTGAGATGGATGAACTTGAAGATATTCCTTCTCATGAGAGAATTTCTCTCCAGATTCTAGGAGGAGAGAGAATCTATCAATCTTCATTCTTGAACAGTATCCATGGGAGATCCTCTCTGTCACTTATATATGGAGTGTTAAAAACATGCGGTATGGAATCCTGGACCCCTTTATAATAGACATCTACTATATAAGTTTTATAAATAATTATTTCAAACAAATAAAATTATTCCATAAATAATATTTATAATTTATCACTTACATGTAATATATAAATGTATTACATTATAAATTTCGGTCTTTAACTTCACTCATACCTCTTTCTAAAATTAAAAAAACCTAGGATATAAAAATCCATTCAAATAATATTAATACTTGTATTTACTATATAACCTGTAAATATATGTCATAAATAAATTCAACAAATTATTCTAAACATGAATAATAAATGAATATATTTCATCTTTGGTGATCCATAGAAGATGGATAGTACTCGAACCCTTTGGTGGGGCCCACCATGTTCTATATTCATATTACCAAAATAGGGCAGATTCTCAAAGCGCTATTGTGTGTGACCCTCTAGGACCTTACATCAATAAGAGTGAATAATATCCACCGACCTAGTGGGAGGTCTAGAAACCCATCGTGGCCCCTATAGATATAAGGAAATTTAAAAGCAATGATAGCATTCCTACAAACACGATCCATGTAATATAATTTCTTTTTCATAGATATCTCAATAAATCATAATGAATTATAGTGTCATCTTTCTTTATTTTTATTTATTTTATTTGTTGATTTGTCCAGACGTTCTTCCCTTCCACTACCATGGACATGGATTAATTGAAGGTGTAACCATCCTAATCAACCAGGCCCCAGATATCTCCTCATGAACTCAGAAGCGACAAATCCTTTCTCAATCATTCAATAAATGTCATGCCATTAATGATGTACCTGATACAAACTACCTCACCAAGACATTGTCTTAATTGTTTTCTACTTGCATCAAATGTATTTAATTAGATGACATTCATTGATAATGATCTCAATTATAAAGACCATTACAAATGTCTGTATATAGGAATGACCAATGACACCTAAAACATGTGGTGTTCGTATTATGAGGGTATATCCTCATGATCTAAACTAATGGAGATCATCATGTGAGATGTTCATTAGAAGAAGTCTCAATGCTTCTGAGACCCCGACACCTTATGGTCACACATTATCTGTGTCCTTTCAAAATGATGTAACTGGACCATAGGACGATACTTTTAGATTACTGTCGTGGCATCTCAGGGTTCTCATTATAGCTTGAGATCTACTATAACCCTTTTATGTGATAGGTAATTTATGGAAATTTCCATAAACAATGTTAATGAAGATGTATTTACATTGTTATGGAAAGATAAAGACATGTATTATGACAAACTGAATACATGTAGCGGCAATCAAAGTACAAAACAATTTGGGTCTTGTGAACCCACATTCAACACTCACTCATGAACTAGAGCCATCTGCTAACAGGTTTCAATATGCTAGCTCTCACATTTGAATCATGCTTCTACTGAGAAATGGCTTTATTCAGGGGGTCTACAACGTTGTCCTCTGTGGCTACTCTACTAACTGTCACTTCAAATCTTTGAGTAAAATACATCAAGAGACGAAATTTCCAAAGAATATGGTTTTTTTTTGTGAGTCCCGGGCTCGTTGTCAAGCACCACTATTGTAGTATTATCACAATATACAGGTACATGGTCTACACTACTAGGTATAACACCAATGACTGAGATAAAGATGCATATCTTGAATATTTCCATTGCTACATCGGAAGCTGTAATATATTAAGATTCTGCTATAGAATCAGCAACCATAGCTTGCTTCGACATTCTCCATCTCACTACACCACCATTCAGGCAAAATATGTAGCATGACTGCGATTCCATATCATCATGATCTATCTAGAAACTAGAATCATTGTATAACCTCACAACTAGTTCCTCATCTCCTCTATACACTAGGAACATATCCTTAGTACACGTCAATTACTTTAGTATAGTTTTAACAGGTATCGTATGTAGCTCTCCTGGATTGTCTTGATAACTACCAAAAATGCTTAAAGTAAAGGCGACATCAAACCTAGTACATAACTTGGCATACATGATAGAATCCACTAACGAAGAAAATGGGACTCTACTCATTCTGTCAATATACACCTGTGTTTGTGGAAACATTTTCATAGAGAGATTTACACCATGTCACACAGGTAACAATAATTTCCTGGATTGTTCCATACTATAACTTTTGAGTAACATGTCAAAATATGTACTTTGACTTAGCCCAAGAAGTATTTAAGATATATCTTGATAGATATTGATCCCTAGAAATTAAGATTCTTCACCTAAGTATTTCATGGAGAAGTATTCATCCAACCATGTCTTAATTGATTGTAAGACTAGAACCTCATTTCCCATAATTAAAATGTCATCAAAATATAATACTAGGAAAACGATGGCATTCCCTTCAACTTTTGTATATAAAAATGTCTTGCGTTCAATTTTGATAAAACCAAAATCTCTTATGGTCTCATCAAAACGAACATTCCATGATCTTGATGCCTACATCAATCCATAAATGTATTTATGTAGCTTTCATACTTAATTGGCATTCTATGACTTGACAAACCCTTAGGGTGGAGTCATATAGACCTCTTCAACCAACTTCCCATTTAGAAAAGCAGTTTTGACATCCATTTTCCAATTTTCATAATCATGAATGGATGCAATTACATGAAATATTCTGATATATTTAAGAATTTCAACTGGTGAGAAGGTTTCATCATAATCAATGCCTTGACATTTCTTGAAACCCTTTGCAACAAGTATGACTTTAAAGGTATTAACCTCACCATCCATGTCCATCTTCTTCATGAGTACTCATTAGCATCCAATTTTATTTACATCAGCTGGAGGGTCTACCAAAATCCAAACTTTATATTTTTACATCGACTCCATCTTATAATTCATGGATTCTTTTCATTTATAGCTTCTTTTGCTTCTATTGATTTCCTGTAGGTTAGAGGTTCATCATCTTGAAGGACTAATGTGTCACCTGACTCGATGACTAGAAAACCATAACGCTCTGGTTCTCTAACCTCTCTCTTAGACCTATGAAATATATGTGTCTCATGAAGAATTTCTTCTTCCACTTGTTCTTGTGGATATTGTTCCTCTACCAAATCTTTTCAATATAGATCATTAACTTAATCAAAGTCAATATTGCTCCCACTATTTCCAATGGAAATGTGTTCCCTTTCTAGAAATGTGTTGTATCTTTCCATGATGAATTTTATATCTATAGGGTTATATAGGAAATATCCTATACTTTCATTGGGATAACCTATAATGATGCACTTATTGCTTCTAGATGCTAATTTTTCACTAGGTAAATTGCTAAGAAATGCCTCGCACCCCTATACATGCATGCGTGTTAGGTTGGGTTTCATTACATACATTAACTAATATGGAATCCCATATTCAGATTTAGTTGGTACTCGGTTAAGTGTATATGTTGTTGTTTGCAGGGCGTATCCCCAAAAGGATAATGGAAGGGTTGCATGACTCATCATTGATCTGACCATGTCAAGAAAGGTCCTATTCCTCCTTTCACTAACACCATTTCGTTGATGTGTATAAGGAGGAGTGAGTTGTGATACTATCTCACACTCCTTCATGTGATCATTGAATGCTTGGTTAAGATATTCTCTGCCTTGGTCTGAGCAAAGTTCTTTTATCTTCTTACCAAGTTGGTTTTCTACTTCATTTTGGTATTCCTATTAAATCTGAAAGGAATCTGACTTAGACCGCATTAAGTAGATATAACCATACCTACTATATTCATCTGTTAAATTAATGAAGTATAGAAAACCACCCATTTCCTATACATGAAATGGACCACATACATCAGTATGTATTAATTCCAGCACTGCATTGGCTCATTCACCCTTTCCTAAGAAAGGTGCTTTGGTCATATTTCCTTGTAAACAGGCTTGACCAAAATCTAAGGGTTCTAACTGTACCGAGTCTAGATACCCTTCTTGAAACAATATTTGAAATCTCTTATCTTTTACATGACCAATCGTGAAGTTCCATAGGTTGGTGATATTTGAGTCATGTTGGATATTTTTGTCATTGATTTCCATTATTGATCTCTCTAGTTCTAGCATATATAAACCATTGTTAAGATATACCATACCATAACATATGTTATCCCTATAAAAGAGACAAATTTTATTTCCAAACGTAAAATAAAAACCCATCATGTCTAGACTCAACAAAGACATAATGATTCTAGTAATAGAAGGTACATAATATCAATTGTTTAAAACTAGACCCCAACTAGTTGGAAAGGTTATGTGATAGTCTCCCACTACCAAGGATGCCAGACTTGCACCATTTGCAGCTCAGAGATCCAATTGACCTTTTGCAATTTTCATGAACCTACTTGGATAGTGTATATGAATACAAATGTGTTAGCCACATGTTGTATCCAATACACAACTTGTAGATAAAGATATATTTAATTCAATGACAAAAATACCTGAAGTAGAAGAATCATCTTACTTCTTCTTCCTAGCTTTGGAATTCTTCATTCAGTGGCCTTTAATTCCACATAAAAAGTAGATAGCTTCCTACTCATTAATTTTCCTCTGAATCTTTGGATTCATTGCAGGATGATCCATTGGTGTCTTTGTCCTTGACTTGGACTCAAACCCATTTTCCTTTCCCATGTTTTTCTTGTTCACCATAAGGAAAGATGAATTGGTATATTTCATATCCTTATCAGCTTGGGGAACTAAATACAAAAGTTCTGGGAGTGACTTTGTCATATCATTCATATTATAATTGATAATAGTAGTGGAAGACCATGTTGGTAAAGAGGAAAGAATGAGGTCAAAATCTAGTTCATGATTCAGTTTGAACCCTTGGGCTTCAAGCCTCTCAATATACCCAATCATCTTGAGTATATGAGGACTGGCATTGTTCCCTACTACTAGCCATCACTTATAAAGTACACTTGAGATCTCATACCTTTATTTTGTGGCTCTCTCCTCATAATGTTCTTGGAGATGTGAAAGCATCTTATAGGTGTCCTTATCCTCATGCATTTTATGAAATTGGGTGGACATGGATGACAACATGATTCATTATACATCAATTGCATTGTCTACTTGCTTTCTCCATTTATATTTTTCTGCCTTACTTTCTCCTGGAGGAGGCTCAGCAGGGATTGGGGATTCCAGCACATATAACATCCTTTCATGGCATAATACTATGCCCAAGTGCCTGTACCACTCATGGATTTTATTACTGGTCAGGATATTTCATTTATCCAAGATCAATTGCAATGATAAAGTACTTGTGGTGTTGGTGATTTCCCTTTTGAATCTACATTATATAAACATTTATTAGTAAGTACATTGTCTTGATTGCCTTTTGACATTCATGATTAATAAATCATTATATAATTTTAATGTTAGCCTATATTTTAGAGAACCTTAATATCCCTCACTATTAGAGGAAGAATAATCTATCACTTGAGTATTATAGTGGTAAGGATCCTCGAAACCTCCCTCGTAGTCTACAAGCTAGGGCTATGCCACTACATGGAGGATTTCATGGTAGGCACTAGACTGGCCAACCACTTTTTCTTGTGGTTACTTGTGTTGTTGAGAAAAGTCATAGCCTTTAGAATCTTAACTTGATTCCCTCAACATTTGGCCTCAAAAGTGGTAGAAATTTAGCTAAGGATAATCCTTTACTACTCACTAAAGTTATGACAACCTATTTCTCTCTTGAAAACGCCTTGGTAGTCAGAGGTACTCTCAACTAAGGTTGACAAGCACCCAAACATCCATTTTGGTTTAGATGTGATAAATGGAAGGATTTTAGACTTAATATATCATTGAGGGGTTTTTTTATATTTATTGATGAATATATTAATTTAATATTTATTAGGATCAAATTGGGTTGTCGCACTCAAAACATATATTGAAATAGAATATAATTTGTCACAACTTTATGAATTTTATCTTGTTTACTATTCTATGTTATCACGCAATAATCATACGGACGTATAAAATAATAAACTATGCATAAAGAAAGTCATGTAATTCGACTGGTCTTGGGAATTTTATAAAGATCGACCCATAATGGATCATTCATGACGTAGGGGCATGCATACCTGAGTACTGACTTGTCTCACATCACAGCTTGCGCAGTGAAATGTGCTCAGCTTCTATTTGTTTTACCACCTCCTCTTGGCGGGTCTACATCTTAGATGGTCATGATTTAATTACAAATGTACTCCCATGCAGGCGAGGGGGTCTAGGGTACGCAATACATTTCTTTCAATGGACACGCTAGGCCATATATATATTTTAATTAAAATATATGACTCACAGACTTTCATGTATCTAATTAATTATTACAATCATCCCACACATTGAATAAATAATTAAACAAATAAATAACAGACATAAACAGTTTTGTCACTTCCTCAAGACCAGTTTGGGTAAAATATGTGCAAGAAAATTAAATTGCTATAAATTTAAATAGTGTTAGGGTGTTCTAAAAAATTAAATGAATTTGATTACATTAAAATAATTTATTTTATTAGTTCCATTTATTTAATTATATTTTAATTCTAAATATAAAATTAAAACATTATTTTAATTCTAAACCTAAATTAAATTAATTTTTCGGAATAAAATAATATAAAACCTAAATTAACTATAAAATTATCTAATTTGAAATAATAAATTAATTAAAATTCATTTAAAGCTAGGTTACTTCTAGCCGGGAAGTTCGGTAGGATGGGGAACTGCCACGGGGTGTCGTCCTGGAACAGGGCCAATTACGGCGTGACCGTGGAATGACCATGGTGAGACTTCTTAGACTAGTGACTCCTGCAGCGGCAGCAACTTCTGACATGGTCCGAAGGGAGTGGGAGGAGGCTGGGAAGCAAACCGTCTAGCCGTAAAGCTGGCAGCCCGCCGCTCCAGCGAGCCGGCGATGTGGGAGCCCGGTCTGTCCCGGCCTGGACCGGTGTGGCTGGTGCGGTTCTCTACCGGCACAAGTAATAGGTCCAGCTAAAGGAAGTGTGGGATGACCAGGGGGTCAGTGTTGGAGTGGTGCAGAATGTGGGGTTCTATCTAAGGCAGCGCGGTTGCTCCGGCTGTGCTCGGGGCGACATCCCGGCGAGGCGCGACCAAGTCCGGCAGGTGGTGATCCGGTGACCATAGGGAGGCCGGGGTTCAAGAGCAGCATGGCAGTCCGACGCGGCTCCAGGTATATCAAGGATGCATCCTAACGGAGCTCAAGGTGGCGAGAAGGGGACCTGGAGATGGTCCAACAAAAGGTTGGCCCGGCGAGGGGGGGGGTGGTTTGGAGGCAAGGGTTTTTTTCCATGGGGGTGTCGCACCCCCTTGTGCATCACGTGAAGGAGGATACCTCTTCGGGGTCTCCCATTATTTTTTTTATTATTTTTGTCCTCATAACAAAAAGGCCACCACCTTCAATTTTTTTAAAATAAAGTGAAGTAGATACCATTTTGGGGTCTTAGTCTACCAATTTTTTTTAAAGCAATAAAACCTCAAATTGGGGTCTTGGTCTCCGTCCCCATTCCCTTTTTATTATCAAAAAAATTTTCCACACACTTTTGTTGAAAGTATTTTATAATAAAATATTTTATTATATTTTATAATAATAAAATATTATATTTGATGTTAATTCTCACTTTGAGATAAACATCAAATGAACGAAAACCACAGTGACAATCTGATTAAAATTTATAATTGATTGTAACATGATCATTTGAAAATAAAAAAATGTTTGCTAGGACTCGAATGAACTATTTTAACACCCCTTAATTAAATTTAATGCATATTAATTTTGTGGACTCAGAAAACCTTGTGATTCGCTATGATACCAATATTGTGTTCCAGGATGGCAAAGCAGAAGCCGGTGGGCCAGGAATTAAAAATTTCTACTTCACTGGAGTTACATAACCCTATCAACTCCAGTTTTCTTGTCATGGTTTTGTCTGAGGATCTCGCAATGTTTAAAAAGAGCGAGAAAATTAAACTAAACATGTACCTGGTTTAGATCTCACGTGTGCAAGTCCGTTGTAGTACATCAGTGATCATTTCATGAAGACTCTGACGTCAAAGCCCTCTTGATCGTCCACACATGCCTCTCATATCCGCTCGCACACCATTTTTCAATATCTACATGCTAGCACAGATCTTCAACGCTCACATCAGCACAGCGACGATCACCGCAAATGAAGAAGCTTCAATCTGTTATGGATGAACTTGAAGATCTTCCTTCGCTTGAGAGAATCTCTCTCTCTCTCTCTCTATATTCTAGGAGGAGAGACAAGATATCAATCATAACACATGAATTGTATCCATGGGAGAGCCTCTCTCTCATTTATATAGGGAGTTTTTAAAACATGCGGTATGGAATCCCAAACACCAGTGTAATAGACATTTTCTATATAAGTGTCATAAATAATTGTTTTTGACAAATAAAAAAATTCCATAAATAATATTTATAATTTATCACTTACATGTAATATATAAATATATTACATTATAAATTTCATTCCTTAAATCGACTCATACCTCCAAAAAATATTAGATGAACCTAGGATATTAAAATCTATTCGAATAATAATAATACTTGTATTTACTATATAACTTGTAAATACATGTCATAAATAAATTTAATGAATTATTATAAACATGAATAATTAATGAATTTATTTATTCTTTGGTGATACATAGAACATGGATAGTACAAGGACCATTTTACAGGGCCCACCATGTTTTATAATCCTATTCTCATAATAGGTAAGATTCTCAAGGCGATATTGTGTGTGACCCTCTAGGCCTTTACATCAATAGTAGTGAATAATATCCACTGACCTATAGCGGGGTTTAGAAACCCATCGAGGCCCCAATAGTGATAAAGAGAAGTCCAACCAACAATTTCCTTCCTACGATCATGGTCCATGTAATACAATCTCTTGGTCATTGATATCTCAGTAAACCAGAATGCATACTAGTGTCATCATTCATTATTTTTCTTTATTTTCTTTGTTGATTTTTCTAGACGGTCTTACCTTCCACTACAATGTCAATGTATTTATTGAAGGTGCAACCATACTAACCAACCATGCCCAATATATCTCTTCTTGAACATGGAAGTGAAATATCATTTCTCAATCATTCAATAAATGTCAATCCATTAATGACGTACGTGATAAAACAACCTCTCCATAACTTTGTCGCCATGGTTTTTCCGAACATAAAATATACGTAATTAAATGGCATTCATTGACAATGATATCATGTCTAAAGACCATTACACATGTCCGTAGATAGGAATGACCAATGACTCCTAAAACATGTTGTTTTCCTACTATGTGGGGTTGTCCTCATGATCTCAACTACTAGAGATCATCAAGTGCGAACATACTCTGTGTCCTTTAAGAATGATGTAACTGGACCATAGGACATTACATTAAGATTACTATAATGGCATCTCAGGGTTCATATTATTGCATGGGATCTACAATAACCCTTTGATTCGGCTGTTTATCTATAAAAATTTCCATAAAAAAAGTTGATCCAAAAGTATCTATACTATTATGGAAATATAAACACATGTATTATCACAAACTGTATACATGTAGCAGAAATCAAAGTAAAAAAACAAGTTGGGTCTAGGGCACCCAATTTCATCACAAAATGTTTCCATAAATTACCATTAGATTTATGATTCGAGCTTTTATCAGTTGAAATATTGGTTTTTTTCATGAAATCAATGAAGTTGGGTTCCCGAGACATATATAAATGTTGTATAATGGGTGTAAGGGGAAAATATCTCAACTATTTTATCAGAATTGATCCAGACTTCCCAGGTTGAGCTTCATTATACCTCAATTTTTCATATGTGGGATAACTATCCAATGTTTCATTTTCACCAAAATATAAGATGCAATCATTTGCACATGAATTAATCTTCCATTAACTACGGCCCAGATTATGAACCAACCTCTTACTCTCATAGTAATTTTTAGACGTCTCATTTCCTACTGGTAATAGTGTTTTAACCCAAAATATTATCTGATCAAAATAGTTGTTTGACATTGCATAATCTGATTTATAGCCATAAATTTTTCAATTGCTTCTAATTTTGTTATCTTGCAAGCATGATATAATTCATTCTTATAAAACCTCAAAAATTCATAAAATTCAGATGGTACCAACTCATGAGTTAAATCGATATCATCTTGAGTTTCCATTTGTTGAACAAATGAACCAGCAACATCATGTACTAAATTTTGAAACCGTGATGGATTCAGAATCAGGTTATTAGTATCTTCTCTAGAATTGTGTTCACCGTTTTGATACCAAAAAAAATAATCTGTCTGAAAACCAAATCGTAAGAGATATCCCCCAACCATATCAATTTTGTTAAACGTTTTTAGAGAAATTTTTTTAGAAGGACACTTAATTGTTCCTTCTGAAATATATTCTGGTTTTGATGATGTAAATGATAAGAAAGTATCAATACCCTCAATATATACATGATTTAAACCAAAACCAATTGGATTTCTGCACTGATTTATCCATGTTCGATCATCTAATAATAACTAATGTAGATTTCCTTGTTCTATATTTTTCTATAAAATAAAAAATCTTCATTATTTTTGAATAATATGAAATTTTAGAAACATTATTTTAAAAAGAAGATAAATAATTACAACTACTTCTTAATAATTATCATTAATTTTGGGCAACACAATTTCGAGTGGATTAAAGGCTGCACTTTTGTCCGACATCTCATTTACATGCATCTTTCTCACACTAAAATCACAATGAAGAATCTTCTTAGAAGAACACATATTCATTCTCATGCATACGATAATGTATAATCTTACCTCTGAGAAGATTCTTCATTGTGATTTCAGTGTGAGAAAGATGCAGTAAATGAGGTGTCGGACAAAAGATCCCCCTTTTCGTCGATAAAAAATCTTCTTACAGCGATCACCACCTAAAAGCATTATAAAAAATGTTGTCCTATGAATGCATATTCAAACTCGTGCATAAAATATTGGATATGCATGTGTAGAAGTATAATTTTTATAATTATTTGAGTCGGTGAATGTTGAATGATGAAGAGTCATCGAGTAAAAGGAGTGTCATTAATCCACTTGAAATTGTTCCATGTTATTACAAGTTATTTCAATTTATTACAAATGATATTATTCTTAATTATTCTTACATATTAAAAATTCTTACTAATTCTTACTAACTTTTAATAATTATTCCAAATTATTCCTAATTATTCCTATTTACTCCTTTTTATTCCTATTTAAACAAATTTATTCTTACGTATTCTTAATTATTCTTATTTATTCCTATTTATTCCTAATTATACCCAATTATTGCTCTTTATTCCTATTTATTTCTATTTATCACAAATTATTCCTAATTATTCCTAATTATAGCTAATTATTTGCTAATTATTTATATTTATTCCCATTTATTTCTATTTATTTGTATTTATAGCTAATTATTACTAATTATTGCTATTTATGTCTAATTATTTATAATTGTTGCTAATTATTTCTAATTATTTCTAATTATTTCTAATTATTTCTAATTATTCTTAATTAATTCTAATTATTCTAAATTATTCATCACTATTACTATTTATTGCTAATTATTCCAATTTATTACTAATTATTCCTATTTATTTCTCTTTATTGTTAATTACTCTTATTTATTGCTATTTGTTGCTCATTATTCATATTTATTGATAATTATTTCTATTTATTACTATTTACTGCTATTTAATGTTATTTATTGCTAATTATTGCTAATTATTGCTAATTATTGAAATATTTTTCTAATTATTACAAATTATTTCTAATAATTATTTATTGTTATTTACTACTATTTATTGCTAATTGTTTCTATTTATTGATCTTTATTGCTCTTTATTCATATTTGTTGCTAAATATTCATTTTTATTTCTAATTATTCCAAATTATCCATATTTATTCATATTTATTTCTATCTATTGGTATTTATTTCCAATTATTTCTATTTATTTCTAAATATTTCTACATAATTCTAATAATTGCTATTTATTTCTAATTATTTTTATTTATTCCTATTAATTGCTAATTATTACTATTTATTGTTAGTTATTTATATTTATTGCAAATTATATCTAATTATTTATATTTATCTCTAATTATTCCTATTGTTTTTCTAATTATTCTTATTTGTTTCTAATTATTTCTAATTATTGCTAATTATTTCAAATTTTATCTATTTATTGTGAATTATTCCTATTTATTGCGAATTATTTATATTTGTTTTGAATTATTACTATTTATTCCGAATTATTACTATCTATTCCCATTTATTAGGAATTATTCCCATTTATTATAAATTATTTCTATTTATTAGGAATTATTCCTATTTATTTCAAATTATTACTATTTATTACTAATTATTTCTATTTATTACTAATTATTTCTATTTATTACTGACTATTTCTATTTAATAGTAATTATTCCTAATTATTCTTATTTATTCATAATTATATCAAATTATTGCTAATTATTCCAAATTATTGCTAATCATTCCAAATTATTGCTAATTATTCCGAATTATTCCGAATTATTAATATTTAATTTTAATTATTCCTATATATTACTAATTTTTGCTATTTATTTCTATTAATTCCTATTTATTACTATTTAATGCTATTTATTTCTATTTACTGCAATTTGGTGCAATTTATTGCTAATTATTGATAATTATTGCTAATAATTGCTAATTATTGTTTATTATTGCTAATTATTCTTATTTATTGCTAATTATTTCTATTTATTGCTAATTATTGTTATTTATTTTTATTTATTGCTAATTATTAATAATTATTGGTATTTATTACTAATTATTGCTAATTACTGTTAATTAGTACTACTCATTGTTAATTATTGCTAATTATTTCTATTTATTGCTAATTATTTCTAATTATTGTAATTTATTGTTATTTATTTCTAATTATTTCTATTTATTGCTAATTGTTGTTATTTTTTGCTAATTACTGTTATTTATTGCTAATTATTGCTAATTATTTCTATTTATTCCTAATTTTTCCTATTTGTAACGAATTATTCGTATTTATTAATAATTATTCCTATTTATTACTAATTATATCTATTTATTACTAATTATTCTTATTTATCTCAAATTATTATTATTTATTTAAAATTATTCTTATTTATTACTAATTATACCTATTTATTGCTATTTATTCCGATTTATTTCTATTTATTTCTAATTATTGTAAATTATTTATAACTAATACTATTTGTTTCTATTTATTCCTGTTTATTCCAGGGTATTACCACATTTTGCTAATTATTACTATTTATTACTAATTATTCCTATTTATTACTAATTATTCCAAATTATTCCTAATTATTTCAATTTATTGCTAATTATTTTAATTTATTGCTAATTATTCATATTTATAGCTAATTATTCTTAATCATTGGTAATTATTCATATTTATTGATAATTATTCCTATTTATCTAATTATTCCATTTACTCTTAATTATTAATATTTATTACTATTTATGACTATTTATTACTATTTATTAAAAATTAACATTACTAATTTTTATTTATTATTACAAATAATTATTGATAACAAACCAATTTAAATCTAATTTTATTACAACTAATCAAAAATAATTAAAGTGAACATCACAAAATGAAATAAATACTAAATTAAAGAAAATATAAATACCTTTAAACTCGATCCCCTATTGATGATGTTGGCTTCACGACATATATGTGAAAAAAAACTAACTCACAAAAAAATTTTCTTTGAAAATTGAGTTTAGAGAGATAGAGAGAGTAAGAAATGAGAGGTGGATTTTTAAAATAATAGATGGGGGTATATATAGGTTAGATTAGTTGCAACTGGACTATTTGTGACGGGCTTCCCGTCACAAAAACGTTCGCTCGTATTAATTACGATCAATAGTTAAAAGAGTATTTGTGATAAGACTCGTCGCAAAAGGTACCTGCCGACACACTGTTTGCGACAGGAGAACATCCAATCGCAAAAACCTATATACTGTTGTCAGGTTGCAATGGGTCCTGTCGCAAATACTTGCGGACTGACGCATTATTTGTGACAGGGGAATACCTCCAGTCGCAAATAACCTTCTCGCGGTTTGTCGCGGAAACCGCGCCAAACCTTATGCGACGAGACCCCAAATCTTGTCGCAAAAAACCTCTCGGACGAACTATTTGCAATGGGATTAGTTCACATCACAAATAGCCCATCACAAAAAGCTATTTTTCCTGTAGTATATGAAATAATTTCAACTTAATTTTTTTCATAACGAAATGTAAAAAAACAATACAATATTTATTACCAGAGTTTTGGTTACTACAGGTTTACTGTGTGGTTAAAGTAAAAAAATGATAATGGTTAAAATGAACTAAAAACATTCTTAAACTCAATTTTTTGGTTTTATTTCAATATTAACAATATCACCTACTAATTTTATCAATTATCTTGTCTTTTTCTAAGAGATTGCATGACATTATATTAAAACTTTTACAATTTACAAGTGTTCCAGTCAACTCAATTTTAATAAGGCACCCACTCTCCTCACCTATACACACTTAAATAGCCTTTTTAATAATAAAATATATTCTCAAATACCTTCCTTACATCCTTAACCACGACCTAGTGTCCTTGGTGTTTTCATAAAACTATCCAATGAAGGATTTAGGTATAAACCTAAAGAGGTAATTTGAAAAAGATGTATTGTTCTAAACCATGTGTTTTTATTTTATTTTTTCTTATAACTATTTCAAATTCCGTTAAAATTTTATGAAATAATAATAAAATTATATTATATATACTTATATAATCTAATTTTAATTTAAAAACATATCACTATCTCCTCTTACATCAAATGGGAAATGAGTTTGTCTATCATGTGTACGGTTGACTACCACCTCATGAAGCAATGTAATTCTTTTTTCCATTACTGCCACTCACTGATGAATATAATGATATATTTAATATATATATATATATATATAATATTTAAGACATTGTTATACATATTTTATTAAAATATAACATATTACATATTACATTATAATCTTTTAGAAAATGATAACATCGTTCAAGCGTACATGTGGACTACCACATCCCCGAAGTGATGCAATATGTTTTTTTAATTTAAATTTCACATTGATATTAAGAATTATAGATTTAATGAATATATATAATAGATATGATTAAAAAATTATTCTTAATAGGTGAATCATTATTTACCATTATTTTATTCCATCCGATGAAATGAATAGAAACAACGTTCAAGAGTACGTACGGCCTACCGTCTCCAAGAACAGTGTAATTCATTTTTCTATATATAAATCTATTGATGACTATAAATATGTCTATAATGAATATATATGTTATTTATATAATATATCTACACCTATTATACAAGAATTTATAACACGTAGAATGGAATTTGAACCTATGGTATGGGATTTTCGTCTCACTTTTATTTTTGTGAGACACATGCCATATTCACTTGTTGTTTTTTATATCGAATATATACTACCCATTAATGAAATTTATGATTTTTATCCTATGTATTTTTTTCATTTAAATATCCATATGAGGTTATATTATTAAAGGGCATTATTATCCAAAAGCTACCAAATTGGTAAGATATTTATGTTTCAATCCTATTTTAATTCGAATTGTTTATACTTGAATTTACAGTGAATAAATTTTATTATCCTTTTCTAATAAATACCTTTAACTATTATTATCCTATGGTAATTTATAAATGATAAATTATTTCATTTAATTTTACTCTCTCTAAGAACTAATGATACTTAATGAATTTTTTATGTAAAATCTAATTTATTTCTCTCTAATCAAAAATATATTATTCTCACTGTTCATTTTTTCTAAAAGGTTTTTCAATAATTTTTCTTCTACCCTAAAATTATTGGTTAAATTCATTTTTACCATTGATTTAATTATTTAAAAAATTCTTTAAATTGAATCTTCTTGTCATTTTTTGAAAGAGGCATTTTTTGACTTTCTATAAAAGTGTGAAAGGGATTTTTTCTTTTAACATATATAACATGAATAGAATATCCCTCCATTTTCCCATTATATGATTTGAATCTTACATTATAATATTAAAAGGTTATTTTAAATTCAAAACCTTAATATTTTTGAAAATTATATATTTTAAATATGTGATTTGAATTTTAAAAGGGTATTTTCATCTTAAAATATTCTAGTTAATATTATAATAAAATTTCCATCAAGGATAACATCCATTGAGGTTAATTATGTTTTATCCAGGATATGATCTAATGATTCTATAATCGTTATTTGTTTTTATTTTTTATGATGATTATATATTTGTGAAGCCCATTTATTTTCCATGGTTTATATTGTGATAAAATACTTACTAATCCAAATTTCATTCCACAAGTTGTGGTAAAAAGAATGTTTTATGATATTGTGGAACACAAATGTCGGATTTTTATTATGTGACATATGGGACCATAATTATGTAGCACTTTTGTCAGGAACTAGGCTGGATCGTCATCCAACCCAACGCCCGACCCGGTCCGCGACATGGCCCAAAGGGAGTTCCCGATCCCCACGGGCTGGCAACTAGTGTCGGGCATCAAAACCAACCGGTTGGGAATGGTTTGGACCATGACAAAGATAAATAAACATAAACTGAACAAGAAGATAAAGAAAGGAAAATAACCTGAACAACGTGGCAGCAGAAAAAGGAATAAACAAAGAAACGTGACATACCTCAGGTGACCCCGTGGATCACCACGGTACGACAACCACACTCGCTCCCAAAAGCGATCTAGGACTAAAACCTACAACTGAAAAGTAAAGTAGACGTTAGCACCGAGATTCTCAGTAGGAAAGCCAAAAATAACCACGTCCTATGCCTCTTCCTTTATTAAGAAATCAAACTATGCCAGTTTGAAAATAAGATATAATTAAATAATGTTTTCCCTTCTTTTCAAATTCATGTAATGAGTCTGCATTTTCAAATAAAGCATTTCGCTCTTACTACATTTTCAAAATAGGTTCCAAGCGTGCACTAACATTTCAAAATTAATGAAACTAGTTTGGAATAAAATGTTATTTTTACAAACAAGACATCAGGTATGAAACAACTGAAAAGGAAGTTACATCACAAGCAGCATGTCACAAATGAGAACTATGGGTAATGCCGATAGGTAGCTAGAACAAGTGGGAACCTAGAGACCTCGTACCTCAGTGAAATGTGGCTTAGAAGACCACGACCCACAGAAAATGTGGCTTAGAAGACCACGACCCTCAGAAAACGTGTCTTAGAATACCACGACCCTCAGAAATTCATATGTTTAGTTAGTATTGTTGGGTCAATCCTGCTAGAAAAACCGGGACGAACCCTTGTCGTGTCATCAAGCGTACTAGTCCTGGTCACCCACCTAGATACCCGGGTTTCCCATTGTACTCTATTTCAAATAGTGGTGAGTTTTCTTTATCATGCAACATATACGAACATAAAATCTTCTTTATCAAAATCACATTCAACCGATCACCCTTGTTCTTCCTCCTTAAGTGCATTCCCCCTTTTTCATGTCACACAATGCATAAACTTCATCGTTAGGCACATCATAACACTTTCAACATACAAATCATTTTCTAAAACCATGGGGGCGTGCCTCAAGAGAGTTTTTTTTCTTTTTCCATAAAACATTCTTAAAGTTCCAAACGGGATTTATACATAAAGGGAATACTTTTTTACAATTAACTGGCCAAAAGACCAAACACCTATCGATTTACACCTTACCAATTCAACCAATTATGAAATCAATTTTTCAAGAAATGATACATAAGACCAATAACTTTAAAATACATTTCAATTTTCCCAATACAAGGCATAATAGTTTCTAGCAACCGTAATCAGATTCCATAGCATGTGTTTATAGCAAAGTGTAAAACATATTTTTTAAAAAATCAAACAATTATGAATTTCAAATTAAAAGCTTAGGCATAGGGGACTTACCTCAACATGTCGCTGCTTGAAGACGAACATTCAAAATGATCCATGGCACATACACGCACATGCATTTATACACATATATATATATACACCCCTAGGTGCATTGCACATATTCCCTACGCCATGAGGGAATATGCACAATGGGGGAATATCTATATATATGTCTTACCGTATGTATGTACATGTAGGGATCCTCGATACCCGCGAACCAAAATCATTGCAGCGAGGTACAACACACTACACATATAATTTACTGAAACAATTCAAACATATAATCAAACATTTGACCAATTTATAAAACATTTAAGCATGCTCAAAAGTGGAACATTTTCCATCAAAAAATTATTTTCCAACACACATGCACCTCAAGTACCCACAATAACACATTTCGCACAACCCCAACGATTAATTGAACACTTCCAATGATTGTCACAATAAGGCACACACACATACACTCCTATATGCATACTCAAACCCACTTTTGAAAACACTCACACCAAAACAACATACAAACATGTTTCACACACTTTACATGATTTAATAATCCACTTAAAATTTTATAAAACAACTCCAAGTGGTATTAAAAGGAATTGAACACAAAATCCTACCACAAAACCTCTTATAAGGCCAAACACACACCACACACTTGTCAAAATAGAAAATGCAGCCCGTGCAAAACAAAATAAACCAATTGCACAATTAAGAAAAACACTTTTAAAACTCATAAAACTATTAAGAAAATTTATTAAAAAGTTTCAAAACATTTCGCTTAACATTGAATACCAAAAGTTCACCCAAAATCTATTTTATGATGAAATGCATTTTAACATCGCATCAAAACACAAACCGCATCCCTTGCGCGTCTTAACAAACTGCCAAATCAATTAATTAAACACTAATAAATAGTTCATCATAGGTTTTTCACACATTAACACACTCAAATTTCACAAACAGACTACTAACAAAATAAATGAACATCAAAAATCAAATACAACCAATTTCACCCTTTGCACATTATAACAAATTAAATACACAATTTATAAAATGCTGATAAACATCTCAACACGGGTTTGCACCAATATTTGTACACATGTTTCATCAACATACTATTGAAAAATTAAGAGTATATCAAATCTCAAAAAGAATCAAACTCGCATCTTTCAAATAATTAAATAAACAAACTGAATTAATTAAACTCCCAAATTAATGCATTAAATAATGGTTATACGCAGAATCACATACCTAGTATGGAGGAATTTCAAATATCCGTGTGAAACTTCAATCTAATGATGTTTGCACTACAAGGAACTCAGAGAAACCCCCTAATTCAAGCATTGGGACCAAAAGCAACACAATCAAACCAAAATAGTGACCCTAAAAACATAAAACCCCAAGTCTAATATCCAACCCAATCAAAACCAAAACTCAAAATAAAGAAAGAAACCCGACCTAGGGAAGGAGGGAGAGGGAGGCATGTCGGCGACTCTAACTGGAGGGGAAGAGAGGGTCGAGGGTGTGTGTTCCGGCTGCTTCGGCTGAATGGGTAGTGGAGCGGGTTGAGGAGGGGGGTGTGCGTCGGCGGTCTCATCCTGGTGAGTGGCACGCGCCGGAGGCAAGCCGTGGGAGGGAGGCCGGATGAAGGGGGGGGTCACCAGAGAAGGAGGGGCGCACCGGCTAGGGTTTGCGGGGGGGGGGGGGGGGTAGGGTCGTGAGCCAGGAGAAGAGAGGAGGGGGTTAGGGTTCGGCGCTGGGGGGAAAGAGAAGCGCGACGAGGGAGGGTGAGGGAGGAAGAAAAAAAAAGCCAAATAAAGAAATAAAAGAATAAAGGGAGAGGGAAAAAAAGAAATAAAAGAAAATAAAATGAATTAAAATGAAATAGAAATAAATAAATAAAATGAAATAAAAATAGATAAATAAAATGAAATAAAAATAAATAAATAAAATGAAATAAAAGTAAATAAATAAAATGAAGAAAATGAAATAAAATAAATAAATGAAATTTGAAAGAATAAAAAAATTCCTAATTAATAATAACAAAATAACATTATATTATTTATTAATGTTAGACACCACACATGGTCACGTACGCGGTCGCTCGCCTAGCCATGCTCTCAAAAAAAACTAACAAATTTAATTCAAAAACATTTTCTTACCAAGGATGGACACTACGCACGGTCACACACAGAGCTGCATGCCATATAACAACCCATGTGTATATATATATATATATATATATATATATATAAACCGGTTCAAAGTGCAAATTTAAAAACGAGACCCAAAATAATTAAAATAAAGTATCAGGCATTGCTAAGTTAATACGCACATTCATCAGCAACATAAAACTCAAGTCGAGTCCATCACACATCTCGATATAAAAAATTTAATGCCAAATAAAAATTATAGAATAAGAATAAAATTAAAATTCATTTCCATAGTTTGGAGTCCGGGTGTGATAATTCTCCCCACCACAAAAACATTCTGCCCCCAGAAAGTCGCCTTGTCGAACGAGGAAAAGAACTCGAGTTCGAAACTATGTGAGGCCAAAAAAATCACGAACATGGTATGAATTTTCACTCCATCAGTCACACCCGAACAAATCCAAGGGAAACTAAGAACAGAAGAACCATTAGGAAAAGAGGAGGGTTCTCCCCACCACAAGAACCCGACTAGCACAACCGACATTGAGACTCTTAGCTTGAACTCACTCTGGAATTGATAACTTGATCCACGAGGGAACCTCTATACAGAACAAACCTCGAAAAAGGCATGACAAGATTCTTGGTGAGTCTCCCCACCATTTAAGAACCGACTAGCCGAAACCAACCAGTATAAACCGACATGTGAACTTCCAACCCAAACCAGAAACCACTGCGACATGAGAAAACCCACAGAAGAATTCTACCAAAAAAACGAACATAACTATGACTCATCATTTCCACAAGAGGGGAGCATGTACAAAACAAGCATGTACTAAAACAAAAACGGTCACATTTGAGGAGGCGCAACTACTGGAATTTCCAAAAAGACGAGATCACCATGCCTTCTTACCGCCATAGTGGGATATTCAAAGAACAACGACTGCAACGAGAAAAGAGACTTTTATGCCACTTATAGAAAAACAGAACCTTCAAGGGTGAGGACGCTTGAACCGAGAAATTTAAACCGTCCCTATTTTCGCACTGGAGACAAAAGTTAGACCAATGTGACCCACACCCAATGATTCCTGACTGTGTGAAAGGCTTCACTCCGAGACCTGTGGCTGGAGCTCTGATATCTTGAAGCATCTGTTGCCTCGCAGTCAGGAGCTGACATCCTTTGTTCGAGACTCCAGCTAATGATGTCGCTAGCTAAACCTCTCCAATTGCCCCAAATTGTTAAACTGACGGCAAGCCTTCAGAGGATGATGACAAGGCAAATTAAAGTACCCAAACCGAGGACACTAGGAGCAAACAAGGGGTGGCCCAACTAATAGAAGATGGAATTGACAAGGAGACTTTTCTGAGACAGGTTCCTCTGATTCCCTCTCGTCACCAGATGGGGAACCTTCCCAAGCACTGAAAAGAAACGGTCTTGGAACCCTAGACGAAAACCCCACACAACAGAAACTTTAACTAATTCCACGACGCTGCCTTTGGAGAAAATGGAATCAACCCCTTGGCATGTCCCACGTAGGCCTTCAAAGCTTGTTGGCCTTACTCGACACCCACTAGTTCTGCCACTTTCCTCACCTTTACATCCTCAGGTACAAACCATCGGACAAGCATCACCTTAAACACCTTCCAAGACGCACCATCATGCAACGATGCTGGGATTATTTCCTCCACCAATCCAAAGTTGCACCATCAAACGGACCTGAACCAACACGGACTCTCTTAGCTTTAGGAGTTCCCAATAACCTGAAAACACCAACGACTTCACCAATCTAGTTCGCTACCTTCAATAGGTCACGATCACCACATAAGCTAGAGAAAAACCGAAAAGAATTCAATTCCACCACTCTTCTAAGAGTCTGGGTAGAACCAACAACTAGAAGAGGCTCACTAGGAACTTCTGGGACTTTTCTAGGCAGCATACTCAAAAACAAGTGGCACGAATCCGAATCAAAAGTTATCATAAATCAAAATTCCACACCTCAATCACAAATGAAAGCTCAAACTCAAATCACTATTCCAACCACAATTCAATATGTCAAAACCAAGAACCCGCGAAAAAGAATACCCAACACGAAAAGAGAATTCTAAGAAATTTCTCACTCACTTTTCTAAACATCTGAAAAATACCCTTTTGAAAAGAATTTTTCAGCAACCAAAACCACTTAAATATCCACCATTGATATCCCATGAAGTCTCACACATACATATCCTGTGCTAGCTCAAGCACCCATCCACTCACATCACCAATCTCCCCACTTGCCAAATGTGCACCTCATAGTATGTGATCACTCATAGGAATACCAAGGGTCAATTCAAGACACTTCTCATTTCCAAAATAGACCATTAAGCACAAAGCACCAATTCCCAACCAATTGAGAAAGTCACTTATCATTAAAGAAACACATTTCAAAATTCCAAAACGTCTTCCATTTCAAAAACCATTTTTCCACTCCAACAACCATATTCCCTTTTGAAAACACCTTCACAAAAATCCATTTTCATTTTTTAGATGTACTCACACCAACCAAAATGAAGGTCAAACATAACTCACATTGAAACGTCCAAAAAATAAGGGACTAGTGGTTATACCAACATGGTAACATCGCTTAGCAGGCCATCCTCCAAGCGAGAATCCACTACAGGAAGCATTCTTAACCGTGCACTCGGGCCGTACATGGGTCGCTACTCCATGCAGGCTCGTCGCGTAACATCGGATCACTTCCCTTGTCATCCCTCATCCACACATACCAATCCAAAGAAGAAAATTCAAATCCCAAACTACCCCTGGAAACTCGAGTCGCAGGATGGGGAAGGGTTCATGACGTCCTTCCCGCACCTACCTCTCGAGTCCTGACACACCTAATCACCAAGCTACTTGAAACTCCAAATAAAAAAGGCTCCTCTGATACCATTTTGTCATGAACCAGGCTGGATCGTTATCCGACCCAATGCCCGACCCGGTCCGCGACATGGCCCGAAGGGCGTTCACAATCCCCACGGGCTAGCAACTAGTGTCGGGCATCAAAACCAACCAGTTGGGAATGGTTTGGCCCATGGAAAAGATTAATAAACATAAACTGAACAAGAAGATAAATAATGGAAAATAACCTGAACAACGTGGCAGCAGAAAAAGGAATAAACAAAGAAATGTGACATACCTCAGGTGACCCCATGGATCACCATGGTACGACAACCACACTCTCTCCCAAAAGTTATCCAAGACTGAAACCTGCAACTGAAAAGTAAATTAGGCATGAGCACCAAGATGCTCAGTAGGATAGACAAAAATAACCATGTCCTATGCCTCCACCTTTATTAAGAAATCCAACTATGCCAGTTTGAAAATAAGATATAATAAAATAATTTTTTCCCTTCTTTTCAAATTCAAGTAATGAGTTTGCATTTCCAAATAAATCATTTCACTCTTACTACATTTTAAAAATAGGTTCCAAGCGTGCACTAACATTTCAAAATAAATGAATCCAGTTTGGAATAAAATGTGATTTTTACAAACAAGACATAAGGTATGAAACAACTGAAAAGGAACTTACATCACAAATAGCATTTCACAAATGAGCACTATGGGTAATCCCTATAGGTAGATAGAACAAGTGGGAACCTAGAGACCTCGTACCTTGGTGAAACATGTCTTAGAAGACCACGACTCTCAGAAAACGTGGCTTAGAATGCCACGACCCTCAGAAAACATGGCTTAGAAGACCACGACCCTCAGAAATTCATATATTTAGTTAGTGTTGTTGCATCAATCCTGATAGAAAAATCGGGACGAACCCCTACCGTGTCATCTAGCGTACTAGTCCT
This sequence comes from Viscum album, assembly GCA_963277665.1. Taxonomy (NCBI): domain Eukaryota; kingdom Viridiplantae; phylum Streptophyta; class Magnoliopsida; order Santalales; family Viscaceae; genus Viscum; species Viscum album. The sequence goes on from OY728132.1 coordinate 416,513,975, forward strand.
GGTCACCCACCTAGATACCCGAGATTCCCATTGTGCTCTATTTCAAATGGAGGTGAGTTTTCTTTATCATGCAACATATACGAACAAAAAATGTTCTATATCAAAATATCATTCAACCGCTCACCCTTGTTCCTCCTCCTTAAGTGCATTCCCCCTCATTCATGTCACATAATGCATAAACTTCATCGTTAGGCACATCATTACACTTTCAACTTACAAATCATTTTCTAAAACCAAGGCGGCGTTCCTCAAGAGAGTTTTTTTCTTTTCCATAAAACATTCTTAAAGTTCCAAACGGGCTTTATACATAAAGGGAATACTTTTTTACAATTAACTGGCCAAAAGACCAAACACCTTTGGATGTACACCTTACCAATTCATCCGCTTAAGAAATAAATTATTCAAGAAAAGTCACTTAAGATCAACGGCTTTGAAATACATTTCTATTTTCCCAATACAAGGCATAATAGTTTCTAGCAACCGTAATCAGATTCCATAGCATGTATATATAGCACTTTGTAAAACATATTTTTAAAACAATCAAGCAATTATGAATTTCAAATTAAAATCTTAGGCATAGGGGACCTACCTAAACATGTCGGTGCTTGAAGACGAACATTCAAACTGATCCTTGGCCCATACACGCACATGCATTTTTATATATATATATACACCCCTAGGTGCATTTCACATATTCCCTACGCCATGAGGGAATATGCACAATGGGGGAATATCTATATATATGTCTTACCGTATGCATGTACATGCAGGGATCCTCGATACCCGGGACCCAAAATCATCGCAGCGAGGTACAACACACTACACATATAATTTACTGAAACAATTCAAACATATAATCCAACATTTGACCAATTTATAAAACATTTCAGCATACTCAAAGTGGAACATTTTTCCACAAAAAAAATTATTTCTGGCACACACGCACCTCAAGTACCCCCAATAACACATTTCGCACAACCCAAACAATAAATTGAAGACTTCAAATGATTGTCACAACAAGGTGCACACACATACACCCATATATGCATACTCAAACCCACTTTTGAAAACACTCACACCAAAACAACATAAAAACTTGTTTCACACACTTTACAAAATTTAATAAAACACTTAAAAATTTCATAAAACAACTCCAAGTGGTATTACAATACATTTAACACAAAAGCCTACCCCAAAACCTCTTATAAGGCCAAACACACAACACTCACTTGTCAAAACAGAAAATACAGCCCATGGAAAACATAACAAACCAACTGCACAATAAAAAAACACTTTTAAAACTCAAAAAAATATTAAGAAAATTTATTAAAAAGTTTCAAAACATTTCTCTTAACTTTGAATACCAAAAGTTCACCCAAAATATCTTTTATGATAAAATGCATTTTAACGTCGCATCAAAACACAAACTGCATCCCTTGCACGTCTTAAAAAACTATCAAAACAATTAATTAAACACTAATAAATATTTCATCATAGGTTTTTCACACATTAACACACTCATATTTCACAAACAGACTACTAACAAAATAAATGCACATCAAAAATCAAATACAACCAATTTCACCCATTGAACACTCTAACAAATTAAATATACAATTTATAAAATGCTGGTAAAAATCTCAACACGGGTTTGCACCAACATTTGTACACATGTTGCATCAATATACTATTGAAAAATTAAGAGTATATCAAATCTCAAAAAGGATAAAACTCGCATCTTTCAAATAAATAAATAAACAAACTGAATTAATTAAACTCCCAAATTAATGCATCAAATAATAGTTATACACATAATCCGATACCTAGTATGGAGGAATTTCAAATATCAGTGCGAAACTTCAATCGCACGATGTTTTCACCACAAGGAACTCGAAGAAAACCCTAATTCAAGCATTGGGACCAAAAACAACACAATCAAACCAAAATAGTGACCCAAAAAACATACAACCCCATGTCTAATATCCAACCCGCTCAAAAACAAAACTCAAAATAAATAAATAAACCCGACCTAGGGAAGGGGGAGAAGGAGGAGCGCCGGAGGCTTCAACTGGAGGGGAGGAGCAGGTCGAGGGTGTGTGTGCTGGCTGCTTATGCTGAAGGGGGAGTGGAGCAGGTCGAGGAGGGGGGTGTGCATCAGCGGTCTCGACCAGGTGAGTGGCGTGTGCCAGATGCAAGCCGCGGGAGGGAGGCCGGATGAAGGGGGGGTCACCAGAGAAGGAGGGGCTTACCGGCTAGGGTTTGCGAGGGGGGGGGGGGTAGGGTCGCGAGACGAGAGAAGAGAGGAGGGGGTTAGGGTTCGGCGCTGGGGGGAAAGAGCAGCGCGATGAGGGAGGAAGGAAAAAAAAGAAAAAGAAAGAAATAAAAGAATGAAGGGAGAGGGAAAAAAATAAATAAAAGAAAATGAAATGAATTAAAATGAAATAAAAATAAATAAATAAAATGAAATAAAAATAGATAAATAAAATGAAATAAAAATAGATAAATAAAATGAAATAAAAATAAATAAATAAAATGAATAAAATGAAATAAAATAAATAAATGGAATTTGAAAGAATAAACAAATTACTAATTAATAATAAAAAAATAATATTGTATTATTTATTAATGTTAGACACCACACATGGTCACGTACGCTGTCGCTCGCCTAGCCACGCTCTCAAAAAAACTAACAAATTTAATTCAAAAAAATTTTATACCAAGGATGGACACTACGCACGGGCACGCACACAGCCGCGCGCCATATAACAACCCAAGTGTGTATATATATATATAAACCAGTTCAAACTAAAAATTTAAAAATGAGACCCAAAATAATTAAAATAAAGTATCAGGCATTTCTAAGTCAATACGCACATTTATCAGTAACACAAAACTCAATTCGAGTCCATCACGCATCTCAACATAACAAATTTAATGCCTAATAAAAATTTGAGAATAATAATAAAATTAAAAGTCATTGCCATAGTGCGGAGTCCGTGTGTGACAACTTTAATGGGTTGGGTAAATTTAATTATCTCATAATATTATTATGGTAATGAAGTTGATGTACTTGATCCATTATATGAAACAAATCAATATTAATTATCCACTATGGGAAATAAGGTGATTTTCTTGATATTTCATGGGAAAAAATCTAGGTTTTTAATCCACTGTGGGATGTAGGTGGTGATTTCTGATCACATGTAATATACGAAACAAGTAGAGATCCCTAATCCACTATGATATTATAATCAATTTATTTAACATTAACATAAGAAATATTTTCCATAAAATGATGTTTCCACACATTTAAGACATGAACTATTTGGTCATGATTAATTTATGATCAATTCTCACTCTTATGATTAATTTATTTTGAATTGATAATTTTTTTTTCAAGACTTGTGTTAATGATATTTTATAGATTATTTATTAACATTTATGTAATGGTCATAATATTATACCATTATTATTATACTATTCATTCATATGATCATTGATTTATATCTACCACGTTTACCCTTGATGATCACATGAGTTCACACATTTCTATGTTTCATTTCCTCAAATTATGAATAATGGGTTTAAGTAGATTATTTTTATAAAGAGTATAATATGGGGAGATAATTTTGGGAGATTTAGAAAATATTTCATGAAATAAATAGATTATTTATCTATTCTCCAAAGACTCTACACCTTTGTGGTCCTAATGTATGTATTTGTGAAATATATTAAATATTGATCTGTAAAGATGTAATATTTTTTATTGATAATATAGGGGCATTGTAGTTTATATTACAGGACTATTTTACTCAATATTTGGATATAAGGGTTAAAAAACATTGGTGAAAACTTAAGGATAAGTCTAGGTATATGATAACATTAAAATGATTTCGTAAAGAATTAACTATTTAGTTTTACAAGAAATATATCCTTGTCAGATACTAAAATTCGGCATGGTTTTGGTACAGGTTTATCTAGGGGATGAAACAAAAATAATATTTGGTCGAGTTTATCTCTTCAATCATTATGATGCACGATGAATGTTCCCTTACTTTGCACTTGGTTTTACATTCATGGAAAATATGAATGGGTTAATTCAAATTTTCTTCAAAAAATTTTGAAAAGTATTTGAATAAATTATAACCATGGATGACCACGGAAAAAAATGATGTTTCATAGGATGAAAATAAGGTGTCATGATTTTTACATTCCATAATGTTTTCAAAATTTTTGGGTTTCCAACTATTATTATTATTTATCACACTTTTCTTTTTCGTTTTATTTCATGGATGGAACTAAAATACATCATACTGGCAACAAATGTGATGGACAATTAAATGATTTTCCACCTGAGTTACCATATTATATGTTATATTGAATGAGGAATATTTTTTTTATTCTCACACAAAATTCATAGTCCATGAATCATAATGATCTTATAAACTATCAATGGAAGTAATAATTTATATTTGATTTATTCAAGAGTTAACATCCACCTTCTTTTAGTGGATCTTTTGATCCACTATTATCATGATGATCAGTTTCATACACCTCTTAGGATCAAATAAAATGAGAAATATTTTAATGACCCCAACCATAGTTTCCTGGAGCAGATGACTTTCATTAATGAATTCGAATAATATTAAAAGAATCACATCCCAAAGGACTGAATAATTTATTAGTCCCAGAAAACATGATATATACTAATAATACATATTACATTTTAAAAAATAAAAATAAAATTTCATTGAGTCTTCCATTATTCTCTTTTTGTTTAACCAAAAATATCATCCTTCATGACATATTTCTTAAAATCATGGGAAAAATTAAATCATATGAAAGGGGAGAAGTCAAATGATCAGTATGGTTATGATTTTAGTGGAATATATTAGTAAATATAGAATAAACAATATAGAATGTTAAATAATGGACACACATGCCATATATATAATTATATGAGTTATGAAACATAACCATGGATATTTTAACCAATAAAATAATAACATGGGATAATAAGGATAGAGGAATGAATAATGCTGGATGTCTACCTTAATAATATATATATCCTTGTGATAATTACTATCAAGATCTATCATCATGAAATTTTATGTTCATGGGTAGAAACCAGTCTAATTTCTATTAAGACCTATCCTCCTAACAAATTTGAAATTTCATGGAAAAAATGTGAATGGTTTGTCACAAAATGTTATCATATTAGGAGACATAAAGATTCATCAAGGGGCTATAGAGAGACCCACCCATCACTTACTATGTCCAATAAATTCCTTATATGAAATTGGTGAATCATAATTTATATATAGATTTGTATTTATATTGTAATTTGAAATGTGAATACTTTAACCATTAACCATGAATGATAACAAAATTGTACATTCATAGTCAAAAATATCATAAATATTGAATAAAATATGATATATAGTATCATAAGATATCAAACTCAAATAATAAAATGATTAAATAAATCATGTTTATGTAGATGAAAATAATTTAAATGATTTGTTTGAATTTTTTTTTTTGCGTAAAGTTAAATTTAAACATTCTAAAGTGTCTCAAACCACTTTGAATCTTTTGAATCATTAACATGATGAATGAATAAAATTAATTAAACTTAAAAAATCTTTTTAATAATAACATTCATGATTTAAACTTTCAAAGGATCCTTATATAAACCACATAATAAAAAAAGTGGTGAATATGGCATATATCACACAGAAGTAAACATGAGATGAGAAAATTCTTACCTAGTTCTTTCATTTTGTTGAATTTTACTTAATGTCATGTATAATGTTTTTAATAATGTAATTAACTAAAAAAATAAACATAATAATTATTTATATTATAATATATTTATTACATATAATATCTTATTACCCATTTGTTAGCAGTCTTCCATTTATTTCACTATTTTGGTTGTTAATTGCCTAGTTTTCGAGTATATTTTTAAATGTTACATGTTGTTCATATTAATTAGATTATGATTTCATAATATCCAAAATTAAAAAATTGAATAAATATAATATATTTTCATTAAATATGATTTTATAATAATCCATAAAAGTTGGAGATAAGAAATGAAATGCACCATTCATTGAGATGTTAGATAGTATGTATGCATGAATGCTACTCCCATTTCCTTGCCATATTTAAAAGAATGAAACATAAATGATAAATATATGTATATTAAAATTATAGTATCAAATATATATATATAATATATTTCACATATGTTCTTTTATAAAACATCCCTAAAACGTCAAATGTATAGCAGGAACAAATCACATCATTTTGAGGAGGTGGTAGTTTACACATCCACAAACGATGTTATCTTATTCCCACAAATATAGTTCAAAAAGGTATGTGTTATATAAAAATTAAATAATAATAAATAAATTATAAATACTATATATAGGAGAAAAATTTAATTTTCTTCATAACTCTTAACCCAGAGATGTGGTAAGGGAAAAACGTGCAACATCATTTCGTGAGGCAGTAGTTCGCATTACAAAACAACATTAAGTTCATTACCCATTAGATGCAATTGTGTAAAATTGTTGGTAAAACCCATAAAATAACAACATATCAGTATATTTATGATATTAATGTTATTATATAAAAATTAAATAAAAATAAATAATTGGGTTTTAAGGAATAAATAAGACAGAAACATACAATGATGGGAGTGGACTCTTATTTGGGTATCTCCTTTTGATTTTCATAATAGGACATTTTTTGTTGTATTTCTACCAAAATAAATTCTTATATAATGAATGTAAGGATATTGTGAGAAGATTTTAATAGGGTTTCTCTAAACAAAATAGGTTCTTACTTGTCAATAAAAAATAAAGAGAGGATCCCTTTTATAAGAGAGGGGAGGGGATCTTTTGGAATTTCTAAATAGATAAATTTATAATAAAATATATATCAATCCTAATAACTCAAAAAAGAAAATTATTAAGAAAAAATAAATGATAAGTTTTTTATAAAATTATTGAAATGATTTTAGAAAGGCTTTATGTAATTTTAAATCATACCAATTTGATTAAAACATACTTAAAGAATAGTAATTTTAATTATCGGATCAAATTTTTCAAAATTCAGAGGATAGAGTTTTTACATTTATTGCGTAAATTATAGAATAAAGTGATGATTTATGATATTTTATACCATATATCATCCTCTAGTCCTTATTTAGTATTGTTATTATTTTTAAATAATTTTACAAAATAATATATTCATAAAATATCATAAGTGTAAATTTGGACACTATTCATAACATTGAATTTAAGAAAATTAATCCATCGCAATCACAATGAAAAAAATAACTTAATACCCTTATAAAATTTCATATTCACCCATAATATTTTTGGATCATCTTAATTATGTAAAATTATATTTCTTTTAATATTTCAAATATCATTTAATTGATTGGTTCATTAATTGAATCATTACTCCATCATCATTGTAAATGTCTTCAAATTGAATATTTATTTCCTAAAAATAAAAAATAAATTATCCTGACAAAGAAAAAAGTTTTATATTGGAAATTATTATATATAGTAAAATATAATCTCTATATAACCATATATGAAAAATGAAATACTTATAAAAAAAAGAGTATGCCATATTGGACATCCGTTAGAATAAAATACTAAAAAGGATGAAAGTCATCCATGTTTGTCCAAGATTACATAAATTTAGACCAAGGATGATTTTTTGTTGAAAATATAACATCAAATAATATTATTATAAGTTTTAGGGTAATTTTGAAAAACATATAACATTTTTTTACCCTTAACAATTTGATTTTCCCTCAACTGTGGCTATTAAAATAGTACTAAATTTATTATTCATATGACCAAAAATAATATAAATCAATTTAAATAATTTAAACCCAATGATTAAAAATATTTATTCTATTCTCTATAATTAAAAACACATAATTTGTAATTATTATTTTAAAATTTATGTCGTTGATGAAATGAGAAAACATGTTTTTAATGTAAAGACGTTCAAAAGATCACAAGGTTTTTATATCCAATTTCAATCTGAAATTGATTAAAATGACATAAATTGGATTAGATGATAAATAAAAATTCAAAATTATAATTTAAAACCATTTAAAAATACAATTTAATAGTATAAATAAATTTGATTTAAATGTAGATTTTATTTAAAATACATTTTTTTAATATTCATTAAAGCATTAAACTTATCAAAAAAATACAAACAATTGAACCAATGTAAATTTCGATACTCCTATTTAAAATAAATTTTTATTTTTTCCAATACAACTTATAAAAGTGTCAAATACGCTATCTTAAATAAGTGTTCCATCAAAAGGATGTAAAACTTCCATTAGAAAACCATAGTCTTTTGATGTATAAAATTAGATTTATTCTTATATTATTCAAATAAAATCATTTGGATAAATGTTAAAATATTTTATTAAAATTATAATATATAAATTTCATAATTTTTATACAAATCATTTAAGTATTTTCAACAGATAAGTTATAATGGTCATGTTAAAATAATGATATTTAATTGTATGTCATTGTTTGTTTAAACTTGGTGTTGTTTGGAACATAAGCTATTGATGAGATTAAATTTTAAATAGACATTCCATAAAATATTGGGATGTTATATTCACCCCACCTTCAATAAATGTTTTCTTTTTAATTTTAAATTACACCTCAAAAATCAATATTTGATACTTCATTTTTTATGGGAAAACCACTTCGGAAATAGTATTAATAAAACATCCTCTTAATAAGATGGAAACAAAAATGTGATGGTCACCAAAAAATATACATCCAAATATGATAACATTAGGATGAATTGAAAACTATGAAATGGAAGAAAAATCAAACCACAGTGTTCTAATGGTTAGGGTTAGAGAACATGATCATCAGAAAGTATACCATCCCAAAATTGTAATTATGTGATGGGATAAAGTGGCCATTGATTTCTGAGTAAGAAAATTAAATGAATAGATTTTTTGTTCCAAATTACATTAAAATATTTTACAGGATTATTTTACTATCCAGATAATCACTTACATGATTTATTTCCATGTCATAAGAATAATATCATATTTTGGTTGTGGTTCAATCTATTTTCACTTCATCTCTTACGTCCGAAAATGGATATTCAAGTTGTTTTTTCATATCGGATGCACTTTAATATAAAAGGATCCAACACTCATTCCTTCATCCTTTAAAAATTTACTAAAAATAAAAAGTTTAAAGAAAAGTATATAATAAATCATACTTTAACTTCAAACAATAATATCCAATGATTAACTTAATCTATTCTAACATTAACATTTGCCTATATTTTTTTGGTCCAAATTCACAACCCAAAAAGGTCTCCAAATTTCCAAAATCAATCTTAACCTATGATTCGTAAAATAATTTAATGTAGACCTTATTTTCACATACCAAATACCTTAAAACCATATTGAAAACATCTATTCTTCCAAATACTAAAATAAGATGTATTGTAGTTCAATCGTTATATATCTCATGAATCTTATAACCAGGTAACCATTGATTAAATTATTATTGAAGAAAAAAACATAAGAAATTTAATCGTTCTACTTCATCCTTAAACCATTAACTACACATCTTCATCTTTTTCCTTAATACATACTTCTTTAGATTATTTGTTTTAGTCTCTTCATCACTGGAATTATTACCATTACTTGTAAAATATTGCATATTCTAACCATTGACCAAAACCCTAAGCAGAATGTCAGCAATGATAGTCACATTGATATTGTCACGAAACAGGTTAGGATTCTATCCAACCCAACACATGACTCGATCTATGAAATGGCCCGAATGGTGTTCCCAATCTCCATGGGCAAGAATTGAGTGTCGATAATCAAAAATAAACTGAGTGGGAATAATTTCAATCTAATGAAAAACTAGGATCAAATAAATATAACTAAACAATCATAATAACCACCAACAACTTAATATCAAATAAATAAATAAATAGATTCAGTAACAACAACTAAAAAAATTAAAACTAAATTACAAAACTAAAACTGAATTATGCTACCAAGATCTACATGGGGCCTATTAGTCACCATCGTAAAAAATTAAAAACTTTTCAAAGAACTTACTCAATCAGAAAACATAAATAAAAAGCTAAATTTTAAAATCAGATAGGGTCTACCAACATTAAGTGGTACAAGAAGGGTGTGTGCTAAAAAACTCATTAGGCTAACACCAATGAATCCATGTGTTTCTTTCCTAGAAAAAAAATCTATGAACACTAGTTTTAATTACCTTTGTGAAAATAAGGACATTCCAATATTAATAGACCATCTTAATTTTTTTTTAAAAATACAAGCACCTATACATATTTTCAATGATGGGTTAACCTTTATGATCCACCACCCCTACTATAATCCAAGCAAAATAGTACCAGGTTATTTAGAAAAGTAAACAGCTGTAATAAATAATAAAATAAGTTTCATATAAGGTTAACAAGAAGATATAGATAGTTTCCATGGGCTTCTAATAAACATTCCTAGAGCGATCCCTTGACATAATCAGTTTAAAAACAACTATTAGCATACAGTGATGCTCCCTAGTTTATAAATAACTGGATTCCCTCAACTGACCAATCCAATGGAACATCCTGAATGTTCCAGGTGTAGCAGAAGTTTGGTTAGGTCAGTGCCCACAATTATTTTTTACCATGATCAATGATTATTCTAGGATCAATATAACGATGAATTCCAGTCTATGAGGAGTAGAGTCAAATATTTTGATATAGAAATAAGTGGGCTGAAACCTTTAGAGAATAATATTCACATCATGTTTACAATTAATTTATTTAATTTAATAAAGTAAATAATAATTCGATCTTCAGTATTTTCATCGTTGATGATATGGAACATCTAGAATGAACTTTATGGATTATCTCATTGCACTTGAAATGGTCCACACTAAAATCCATCTATTAATGATCCAAACATTCTCTGATGGCCTCTGATTGACACTACATGTTCTCCAGGTGCTACCCCAACGAGGCGTGTGTCTTGTGTTGGTCATTCTTGATTGCTTGTTCATTGTCCTCGAAGAACATATCTCATTATTGATAGGTGGAGGAAAATGTTTTGATAGATAAATTGTTCATCTAAAAAATTATTAATTAACCGGGTGTGTAGTTCGGTACCTAGAACAATAGTCGTATGTGCCTATTTATTTATATTGGGATTCTATTATAGTATTTAATTTCATAAAAACAATTAAATACATTCATAACCATAGAGAAATCATATGCTATTAATAATAATTTTGTTTGATTATTTATTGTGCACCAACTTTTAGTAAATGGAATTATAAATAAAATTTCCCATCATAAAATAATAGCAGCGTTATTTTAATTTCTGTCAACTAGTTAATTATTTATTAATCATCTTAAAAATAATTATTTTACTACTAGACTGGCCATAGTCCACTCGAACTCAAATTCCATGTATTTAACCCCCAAATAAAAAAATAAAAAATTAAATTTCTTAAATAGATATTTTCTTTACAAACTAGTAAATAAATATATATTAAATGTTTAATAAAATAAATAAATATATTTTATCTGCAATTTGGTGAATAAATATTTATTTAATTTATGAAATCGTTTTATCTTGAATAAAATTATTTCACTATAATGTATTTAATATTTATTAATTAAATTCAAAAATAATTTAACGGAGACCATCAGAAACACATCATGTGGGACCTTTTAGAATTATTTCTCATTAGCATTAAGCGGGCATGCCTAAAGTCGCAGAGTATTGTCTATCAATGGGTCGAGGCACCCAAGATAAGGAACATAAATTGGCAACAATGACATCAAAATATGAACACTCACAGTGTAATATAATCCCTTTGTCAAAATATCTCATCAAGTAGGTTTCATGATAGTGTCATCAACTTTTATGCTTGATACACCATTCTTTTACTACATGAAATAAACTCATTGTTACACTATGTCCATGGAATTTTTCACGAAGGTTCTATTTCAATTAATGGGAGGAGATATCAACATAAATAAATGGAAGGGTAAAATCCTTCCTCAACGTATCCATCAATGGCATGTCACTCATGTCACACATAACATAACCTACATCCCGCCAACTATCTGGGTGATGGTTTTCGTCAGTAAATCAAAGTTCATGATTTGGGTCACATAATAATGATAATATTAATGTCTAAGGATCATTACACACACTCATAGATAGAAATATCGGATGACACAAAAACATGCAGAATTCAAACTTGTGGGTCTGTTCTCATAAATTTCTATCTTGTAGATTACCAAGTGAAAAAATCATGAGAGGAAGTATAAACTTTTTATTAGTTCTGACACTTGACATTATATATGATATGTGTCCAATCATAATATTTCTTTAAATCATATAAATATATTTAAGAATAATTTTTTGGAATTTCATGTTTCTCATCATAGTGCGGAACTGCCATGACCATATCAATACAAAAAATATTTTGGAAAATTATTACATCATAGTCATGTAGAACAATGAACATTATGTAATAAGATGTTTAATATTTAAATATACAAAATATACATGTAATCAAAGTACAACAAGTTGGTTCAAGGATAACAACTCTTACAAACTCCCCCTTGGACTTCAGCCAACTGCCTATGACATTCAGTCTATTGGACCTCACATAATGATCATGTTTCTGGTGAGTCAAGGCATTAGTCATGGGGTATGCCTCATTGTATTCTGTGGAAATATTACACACAATGTCTTCACCTCTCTAAAAAATACCTCAAGGAATGGTACTTCTTATGTATTTTCTTTGTCTGCTACTGTGACATTGGATCTTTTTCATGAACCACCGCTATAGTATTATCATAATACCATGTGGTAGGATCTTTAATACTACATATCACATAAAACTCCTGGACAAATATTCATATCCAAACTACTTTTTTGGCTTCCTAAAAAGCTTCCATATACTTCAAATCTGCTGTAGAATCTGAAAACACACTATACATTGAGATCTTTTAGCTCATTGCACCTTTATTAAAAGTGAATATGTATCCCTTTTGCGACTTCAGGTCATCTTGATCAGTCTAAAAACTATAATCTTCATATAATTTGATGACCAATTCCTCATATCCTATATTAAACAAGAACATATCATTTGTATGCCCCAAATACATTAGGATAGTTTTGACTACCATCCAATGGTGGTCACCTAGGTCATCTGGATATCTGCCTACCACACTCAATTTGTTGGGGACATCTAGCATTTTACATAGCACATCAAACATGACTGACCCAATCACTGATGGAAATGGAGTCCTTAACATTATCTTTATTTCATCATGTGTCTGAGGACACTTTTTCCTGGAAATATGAATGCCTTATGATGCTGAAAACAATCCCATATTATATTGTTCTATACTAAATATCTTTAGTATCTTATCAATGTATATAATTTTACATAGGCCCAAAAATCCCTTAGATCTATCATTATGGATCTTGATCCCACAAATATATATTACCATTCCCATGTCCATCATGAAGAAGCATTGATTCAGCCATTCCTTAATAGACAGTATGACTGGTATCTCATTTCCAAAAAGTAATATTTCGTCAACATATACAATTATGAAAACGACTACACTCCCACTAAACAACTTTTAGACATAACGATCACTTTCATTATTGATAAAACCAATATTATTTATGGCTTCATAAAAATAAATTTTCCAGGACCTAGATTCCTTCTTTAATCCATAAATGGATTTCTTCAACTTTCTTACTTATTGGAATCCATTTGTGTAATAAACCATTCAGGTTGTAAAATGTAGTCATCTTATTGATGATTCCCTTTGTGGAAGGATATTTTTAAATACATTTTCCAAATCACATAGTCATGGAACGAATCAATGGCCTATATAATCCTAGTGGATTTCATCAGTGAAACTAGTGAAAAGGTTTCATTGTAGTCAATTCCTTGATTCTTCTTGAACCATTTTCTAACCAGTCATTCCATATAAGTACTGACTTTTCCTTCCATGTCAGGTTTATTCTTGGGTACCAATTTTTATCCAAAAGTATTTAAATCAACAAGAGGATCTACCAAAATCTAGATTTGGTTTTGTTAAATAGAATCCATTTTAGAATTCATGGTTTTTTTCACTTTGGAATCATTTTTTCTACTTAATACTTCCTTGTAGGTTATAGGATCATTATTATGAATAAATAATGAGTCACCTTACTTGGTAACTAAAAAACTATACTATTATGGTTCTCTAACCTCTCTTTTACTCCAACATAGTTCTTGTGTCTCTTGAATAGTTCTTTCTTCCAAAAAGCATTGTGGAATCTGTTCTTGTACCAACTCTTGTATACCTTGAGCCACAACTTAATCAAATTTTATCTCTCTCCCACTATCTCTTTTGGTGATGTGATCCATCCCAAGGAATATAGTGAGTCTTTCCACTATTACCTTTTTTTGAGGGGTTGTGTAGGTAATATCCCTTTGTTTCCATGGGGTATCCTATAATGGTACACTTTGTGCCTTGGGGTGAAATTTTGTTACCTGAAGAGGACAAAATAAATTCATTGCTTCCCCATACATTTAAAATTGATAACATTGCTTTCATTCCACTCCATAACTCATATTAAATACCATTTATCGATTTAGTTAGGTATTGGTTTAGTATTTGTGTTGCTATTTTGAACACATATCCGCAAAAACATAATGGAATAATTGCATAACTCATCATTGATCACACCATGTCCTACAAGGTGTGGTTCCTCCTTTTTCTCACACTATTACAATGTGGAGTTTAAGGAGGAGTGGGTTTGGTTAGGATCCCAAACTCATGTATGTAATCAATGATGTCTTGATTAAGATATTCTCTACCTTTTTCTAAGAGTATTTTCTTAATCTTCTTACCAAGCTGGTACTAATATTCATTGTAACACCCCGAGATTTTATGAAAAATATTATTTTTAATTTCAGTAATGTCTTTTGTTATACGCTACACCAAAAGGAGCTTTCACAACAGGAATCCATGACTTGCCTTGCATTAAATGCAATCGTGACCTTCCTCGATAGCGTGTGTAGTACGCAATACCGAGTTTCACTAAACAACGATATGCTTAAAACATGAATAGTAATAACCACTTTTTGAAATTTTGTAAATTTTATTTTTCAAAATGGACTTCATTTATGGATTCGTAATATCGTAATTATATTAGGGTGAAATTTTGGTACATTTCAGATAACTTTCATTTTCTAATGAATATTGAAAATTATTAAATTTTAAGTAAAAAAAACCTTTTTCATCGAAATAATTAATAGTTATAAATTATATATTGGAGTGGTTTTAAAGTATATTTAGAATATATTTTTACAATTTAATACAATTTTGGTCATTGGATGTAATTCTACATTTAAACCAGACATAAACAAGTGTCAATCTTTTGATAGTTATTATCTCTTAAGAACACGTTATTTGTTTTGATGAGAGGAATTAATTTTTAAGTTAATTAATTCAAAAAATATTTTTTGAATTTGGTAAAATAGACATCATTTTTGATTTCATAATATCAAATATAGCTTAGGCCTAATTTTTGGTATTTTTCTGGAAACTTTCATTTTTTGATGAATAGTGAAACCACTAAGTGGTAGTTAAAAAAATGAACTTTTCATTAAACTTAATTTTACCGCTTCTGTGAGTGGATTTTTAAAAAATATGAGAAACACGGTTGATGTCAGTAATTAAAATGTGGTTCGATGAGTTGAAAATAATTTTTGGTGAATAGTAACTTTTTTCTTTTTTTACAACGGTTAAAAGTAAATAGGGTAATTAAGGGTAAAAATGATATTATTATTACCCTAACACATATCATAATTCTATTGGACAAGAATAATTCGACCAAAAACAACCTTAGGAATAAAATATGACCATTTAGCCCCACCTGGATTAGATTAGGACATTTATTATTATTTAATTCAAAAAAGAGTTTAAAGAGTTAAAATCAAAGTTTATTTACTAAAACATTTTTAATATAATGTTATACATAAGATAAATTCGACTATAAATACTCATTAGAAATATAAAAAGATTTCATACATAATGGTATTTTATTTGTAATTTTTAGTCCTTAAATATGTTACTGTATTTATGACACAAAGATGATGCAGTAATTATCTTATTAATGAAATATTGACATAATTGATGTTATAAATACCCAAATAAATGTAATTTGAGACTTTTTATGAATTACACTAATTTTATAGGTTAATATGACATGTTAGTATGGATTTAATTAACTTTTTTAGAACTAATAATTCAATTATGATTTTCACAAAAATCAATTACTAAATAGTGTCAAAATTGACATAAAATAGTTTTTAAAACAAATATTATATTATTAATTGTTATTTTAATCCTAAAAAACTAAGATTCGGAAAAATGACTTATATAAGGTTATATATATTAATAATAAACAACTTGGGGTTCTTTTGGATTGATATAGTATGTTTATTAACCTTATAGTGTAAGAAAACAAGAAGACACGGTAAAAGTAAAATTATCTAACTTAAAGTTAAATATAAATGATAAGGTTAAAATAGGACCCTAAACTTGTCTAAAATATATTGGATGAGAGTATTTAGACCCATCCCCACCATAGATTCTAAATAAATCAATTTTGAGCTATTTTAAACCGAATTTGTCTTTATAATAAATAATATTTTTAGTTATTCCAAAGGTGCCCCTCTCCTCCCTTATAAAAGGGAACCTCCTCCCTCTTTTCCTCACACCACTTTGAGCCTTCAAGCTCGAACAACCCCTGAACAATTCTCTTCTCCACTTCCCCAGAAACATCCTAGAGGTTATGGTCTTCCTCAAAGAACAATTTTAGTGTCCTAAAAGGAGGTCTCAAAGAGGCGCATCAAAGAAGAGGTAATTTCCGTTACCGATTCTTTCACCTTTATTTCTTCTTCCACTTCTTCTTCTTAGGTTTTTTCATTATGAAGTAATAACATCAGTTTCAATAATATACTTATATGTTATTATAAGTATTAAGAAACCCTATTTCACCATCTATCCATCCTACGGAAAACGAAATCACCGCGCGTGCGTACGTACGGAATACCGTCTCCACGACGCGATGAGATTCATTCTCCACTTTAACCATTCATGAATGATTATAAAGTATATATAATAAGTAATCATGAAATATATGACATAATAATGGTACTTTATTTATGTGTATATATATGTATGTGATCTACTTAATTCCATTCAACTCAATAAGGAAACGAAAACAGCGTTCATGCGTACGTACGACCTACCGTCTCCATGAACGGTGTATTTCATTCCGTTTATTAATTTATTATATATATATGTATATTCTGAATATATATTATATATAAATAATGTTTTTATATTCTGGAATTATTCAATCATTATCTAAGTAATCATATGAATAATTACAAGTCAAAACACGGACGAAAAATGAAACAATTTTACCCAAAACGCTCTTTAACATGGAATTTACAAAAGAACGGGTAATATAAAGTCATTAGTGAACCATATATGATATCCTAACAATGATTATGATTATGGACTAAGTCGATGACATTATTTATATCATTATACAAGAGGTTCAGACACATACGAAGCAAATCGGACCTGAGGTAAAGGATAATTGTACAAATCTCATTTTTATCTGAGATTTCTCATTTGTAAGTATTTTCTGGGGTTATTCCAATCGCCCATATCCATGTTTTATAAAAGTGTTTTCATTTATGTTTAAAGTCTTTTCTACCCATTTTTGACTTTTACTACATGGTATGTAAGGAATCTTTCTTTTGTTTACGTTACGAGGTACTTTTTGATTTTTCCGACAAAAGTACGGAAAGAATGTTTTTTTAATTTATATGGAACGAACGGATTTTTACGGTTTTATAAAGCCTTGTTTTCATGAATCTTCCTCCAAAAGATTTCATGACTATTTTCAAAAAAATCTCTTTCTTTTAAAATTTCATGAAGTTTTGTGAAAAGAAATTGATTTTGAAGAAGAAAGTATATTTTCCTCAAGAATTCATTTCAAGTGTTTTATCAAAACCATTTTCCATCTAAGATGACATTATTTCATATGTGTATGTTTCAAGTATAATTTCTCTTTGATTTAAATGGTTTCAATTTTCTTATGATGAAATATCCATTTGTTATATACGGATTATGTAATGATGGGATGATGTTTATGAAACTCATTTTATTCTTTGGCTTATAATGAATGTTTTAAGTTTATTTTGTGGAATAAGTAAGAATGATTTCACTATGAGATGGCTGGGACCTATATCTCCATTCAATACATTGGGTAAAGATTTTATATCTCACGAGATAGACATGGCTGGAATGGAAGGTTAAACCGGTTCAGTGAAACAGGACTGAAATGAGGAGTGAACTCGGTTCAGAAATGGACTTTGTCCACTAAGATAGTCTTGGCAATGAGTCTGGACTAACAAGAAATGATTCTCTATGATTATGTGTGTATGAAACAAAGTTTCATGTTTTATGTTATGATTATTGGGATAACATTTCACTACTATGATTTATCCCATGTTATGAAATTATGATCTCTTTTGTAGATTAAGATTTCCAAAATGATATGTTCTTATGAATATGATGTGATTGATATTTATTTTGTTTACCCTTATTGAGTATTTGAGCTCACCCTTTTATTTTTTCTTTCCCCTAAGATATAAAAAAGGTTTTAGGTAAAAAAAGGAAGATCATTATGGGAGATGTTGAAGATCATTCACCACGATTAGAAGATTATATTCCGAGCTTCCAAAGACACTAAAATATTACGGTCCTTGTGTGTGTGTTTTTGTTATGTAATAAGTATTCCGAAAAAGTAATGTAATGTCTATGTACGTCAGGCTTTGGGTCTCTACAGTTGGTATCAGAGGAAAGGATTAGTCAACCATTGGAAACTAGGATGCGAGAACTTTAGTGAGATCCCTAGAGATATTTCTAAGGTATGTATAGGGATGTCCCTAAGGTTAAGTATAAGTATAGGTTATAGTCCTAGAATTGAGCTAACGATCTTAGAATTAATCCTAATATGTTAGATATTGGAGGTACTCCCCCTTTATTATGTTGTTTTCCCTAGCATGATTTTTGCCTCTCACACTATTCTTTTTGGGGTTTAGACGATGGATGGAACCCGAAGGAACTGTGTTGATCAATGCAATGGACAATGAAATGACTGTCCTCCTGAACAAACAAATGTTATGGGAGATGGAGTGAAAAATCTTATTGCTATACTTACAAAAGCTATGAATCATTCTGGACTTCCAAATGACCAGAGAAGGGAACAATATTCTATTGAGTCCTTCATGAGGCAACATCCACCTTCTTTCAGTGGGTCTTCTGATTCACTTGTTGCTGAACAATGGATTAGTACAACGGAAAAGATATTTTCAGTTCTTCAATGTTCTGAACATGATAAAGTCATCTTAGCAGTATATCGGTTGGAAGGTGAAGCTGATCAATGGTGGAATCTTATCAAGAATACGAGGCAAAGAGATGAAATTGATTCCATGGAATGGGACGCGTTCAATAACTTATTTTTCAATAAGTACTTCCCTCGTATTCTTCGAACAAAGATGGATAAGGAGTTTCTTGAACTAAAGAAAAAGGATGATGAATCTGTTGGTATATACGAAGCGAATTTTACAAGGCTTGAAAGGTATGCATCTGGATTTATCATCCTACCTGAAAGTAAAGTTGATCGATTCTTCAGTGGCTTAATACCAAATCTTAGAAGGGCATGAGCTATAAGAGACTTCAGTAACTATGAATAAATTGTGCATTGTGCTATCTAGGTAGAAATGGAAGTTGGTGTTACTTATCCATCTCATAGTTTTGACAAGAAACGAAAGATGGAGTTCAAGGAGAAATCTCAGAATAATGGTGAAAAGAAGATGAATGTTTCCTTATGCTCAAAGTGTGGAAAGAAGCATGGTGGAGATTGTCCTAAAGGGACAAGTAAATGTTTCAAATGTGGAAAGGAAGGTCATCAGGAATTTGAATTCCACAATGATGGGAAGAAGATGTCTAATGATGCAAACAAAGGAAGGAATACACGGAATGAACCTACAACACTTCAATGCTTCATGTGCTAGGAAATGGGGCATTATGCTAATAAATTCCCTAATACAAGGGTTAGTGATGATCGAAATGAGCTACCACTTAAGGAAAAGGACAAAGGGAAGTCACATACGATCACCATTGGCGATGTTGAATATGATAACGATGTGGTGGAATGATTAAGTGTTTATGTAATGGGATTACAAAATAATGTTGTATATTGTATCGTGGAATATTGGAATATTTATGTATTGGTATACTTTGGTTTTCAATAATTTTATGGTACCGGTAACCATGGAATGTGATTGAGATATTTTTGGAAAAAAAGATGATATGCGCATAATGAAGGGATAAGAAGATAATGAGATGTTTGATTGTATTCATGAGCTCGTGATTGATAAAAGGACTAAGTGATATCATGGTTTGAGTATATAGAATTTTGAGGATTTTGGTATGTGGAAAGTGTTAACATTTAACTGCATTCATGTTTTCACTAAGGTTCAATGGGTATTCAAGAGAATACATGATTAAGGCCTTTGAATGTTTGGAATGTGACCACAAGACATGTCTTATGATATATGGGGATCAACGATGGTATTAAATCTCTGGTAATCGTTTTCACTATATTATGATAGTGGACTGCAGTATTATGGATAATCCTAAAGATTGGAATGGATTATGTTAGACATAAGTTAGCATTGCTTAAGGATAGAAGTTTTTTTGATATTATTGATGGGATGTTATAGTAATATAGTTTCAGAAAAAGGGAAACCTGTAGGATGGGCGACAGGCCATCGCATCGGACATGGCTGTGGGAATCGAACCCACAACCGAAGTGCGACTGGTCTTTATCGCCTACCACTGGCCTACAGGAAGTCCCTGTTTAGTAGAAACTAGTTTTATTATATTATGCAATATGATATATGAATTATAAGTCCATTTTAGGAACCATATGTCATTAATCTCACTATAGATGGACTTATGTATTTTTTGATAACTTTTATAACCATTTGTTTGAGATAGATGGAATGACCCATGATTCTATCAAATGATCTGCTAACACATCACGAATGACAAATTCAAATTCATTTCTTTTTGGGATGAAGTGGAAATTGTCCAAAGAATGACCAACGTTGAGACTATACCGAAATCACGAAAGTATATCTTGAAAACAAAAAATGTTGTCCTAGTGCTCTTATATCTGATGAATCAGATGGTACCTTAGATCGTCAAAAATTTATGGCTTTGTAATTGCTGGCATTTCCATAGCCATGTTCTCTACCACTCTCCATCAGAACATGATGGTCAGATTTCTCTTCCATATCCATATTTTCACCTATGTGGAAACCCAGTGATTAGTTTATTTGGGTAACCATTACATTTCATACTTTTGTTTTTAAAGATTGGTTTTGGTATTCCTTTTTACGATGTGGGTTTCTATTAAATAAACTTTCGAATAGTAAACCATTTATAACCCCGACGAATTTCGAGGGCGAAATTCATTTTAAGGGGGGTAGAATGTAACACCCCGAGATTTTATGAAAAATATTCTTTTTAATTTCATTATTGTCTTGTGTTATACGCTACACCAAAAGGAGCTTGCACAACACGCATCCTTGACTTGTCTTGCATTAAACGCAATCGTGACCTTCCTCGATAGCGTGTGTAGTACGCAATACCGAGTTTCACTAAACAACGATATGCTTAAAACTAGCCGTTATGAATAAATATAACCACTTTTTGAAATTTTGTAAATTTTATTTTTCGAAATGGACTTAATTTTTGGTTTCAAAATATCAAAATTAGATTAGGGTGAAATTTTGGTACATTTCGGATAACATTCATTTTATGATGAATAGTGAAAATTACTAAATTTTAAGTAAAAACAACTTTTTAATAAAAATAATTAATAGTGATTAATTATTAATTTGAGTGGTTTTAAAGTATATTTAGAATATATTTTTACAATTTAATACAATTTTGGTCATTGGATGTAATTCTATATTTAAACTAGACATAAACAAGTGTCAATCTTTTGATAGTTATTATCTCTTAAGAACACGCTATTTGTTTTGATGACATGAATTAATTTTTAAATTTATTAATTCAACAAATATGTTTTTAATTTGGTAAAATAGACATCATTTTTGAGTTCATAATATCAAATATAGCTTAGGCCTAATTTTTGGTATTTTTCTGGAAACTTTCATTTTTTGATGAATAGTGAAACCACTAAGTTGTAGTTAAAAAAATGAATTTTTCATAAAATTTAATTTTACTGCTTCTGTGAGTGGAATTTCAAAAATCTGAGAAACACGGTTGATGTCAGGAAGTAAAATGTAGTTCAATGAGATGAAAATAATTTTTGGTGAATAGTAACTTTTTTCTTTTTTTTACCATGGTTAAAAGTAAATAGTGTAATTAAGGGTAAAAATGATATTATTATTACCCTAACACATGTCATAATTCTATTGGATAAGAGTAATTCGACCAAAAACAACCTTAGGAATAAAATATGACCATTTAGGCCCACTTGGATTAGATTAGGACATTTATTATTATTTAATTCAAAGAAGAGTTTAAAGAGTTAAAATCAAAGTTTATTTACTAAAACATTTTTAATATAGGGTTATACATAAGATAAATTCGACTATAAATACTCATTAGAAAGCTAAAACGATTTCCTACATAATGGTATTTTATTTGTAATTTTTAGACATTAAATAAGTTAATTTATTTATAACACAATGACCATGTAGTAATTATCTTATTAATGAAATATTGACATAATTGATGTTATAAATACCCAAATAAATGTAATTTGAGACTTTTTATGAGTTCCACTAATTTTATAGGTTAATATGACATGTTAGTATTGATTTAAATAATTTGTTAGAACTAATAATTCTGTTATGGTTTTCACAAAAATCAATTAATAAATAGTGTCAAAATTGACATAAAATAGTTTTTAAAACAAATATTATATTATTAATTGTTATTTTATTACTAAAAATCTACGGTTCAGAAAAATGACTTAGATAAGGTTATATATATTAATAATAAACTACTTGGGGTTCGTTTGGCTTGATATAGTAAGTTTATTAACCTTATAGTGTAAGAAAACAAGAAGACACGATAAAAGTAAAAGTATCTAACTTAAAGTTAAATATAAATGATAATGTTAAAATAGGAACCTAAACTTGTCTAAATTATATTGGATGAGATTATTTCGACCCATACCCACCATATATTCGAAATAAATCAATTTGGAGCTATTTACAACCGAATTTGGCTTTATAATAAAATAATACTTTTAGTTATTCCAAAGGTGCCCCTCTCCTCCCTTATAAAAGGGCACCTCCTCCCTCTCTTCCTCACACCACATTGAGCCTTCATGATCTGCCAAACCCTGCCAAATTATCTTCTCAACTTCCCTAGAAACATCCTAGAGGTTCTTGTCTTCCTCAAAGACCAATTTTAGTGTCCTAAAAGGAGGTCTCAAAGAGGCGCTTCAAAGAGGAGGTAATTTCTGTTACCGATTCTTTCACCTTTATTTCTTTTTCCACTTATTCTTCATAGGTTGTTTCATTATTAAGTAATAACACCAGTATCAATCATATACTGATATGTTATTATAATTATGAAAAAACCCTATTTCACCATCTATCCATCCTACAGAAAATGAAATCACCGCGTGTGCGTACGTACGAAATACCGTCTCCACGACGCGATGAGATTCATTCTCCACTTTAACCATTCATGAATGATTATAAAGTATATATAATAAGTAATCATGAAATATATGACATAATAATGATACTGTATTTATGTGTATATATATGTATGTCATCTACTTAATTCCATTCAACTCAATAAGGAAACGAAAACAGCGTTTATGCGTGCGTACGGCCTACCGTCTCTATGAACGGTGTATTTCATTCCGTTTACTGATTTATTATATATATGTATATTATAAATATATATTATATATAAATCATGTTTTATATTCTGGAATTAAGTAATCATGATCTAAGTAATCATATGAATAATTACAAGTCAAAACACGGACGAAAAATGAAACAATTTTACCCAAAACGCTCTTTAACATGGAATTTACAAATGAACGGGTAATATGAAGACATAAGTGAACCATATATGATATCATAACAATGATTATGATTCTGGAATATGTCAATGACATTATTTAAATCATTATACTGGAGGTTCGGACACTTACGAAGCAAATCAGACCTAAGGTAAGGGATAATTGTACAAATCTCATTTTCTCCGAGATTTCTTATTCGTAAGTATTTTCTAGGGTTATTGAAATCGTCCATATACATGTTTTATAAAAGTGTTTTCATGTATTTTTAATGTTCTTTCTACCCATTTTTGACTTTTACTACATGGTATGTAAGGAATCTTTCTTTTGTTTACGTTACGAGGCACTTTTTGATTTTTTCTGGAAAAAGTACGAAAAGAATGTTTTTTAAGTTATACGGCACGAACGGATTTTTACGGTTTTATAAAGCCTTGTTTTCATGAAGATTCATCCAAAATATTTCATGACTATTTTCAAAAAAATCACTTTCTTTTAAACTTTCATGATGTTTTGTGAAAAGAAATTGATTTTGAAGAAGAAAGGATATTTTCTTCAAGAATTCATTTCAAGTGTTTTATCAAAACCATTTTCCATCTAAGATGACATTATTTCATATGTGTATGTTTCAAGTATAATGTCTCTATGATTTACATGGTTTCAATTTTTTTATGATGAAATATCCATTTGTTATATATGGATTATGTAATGATGGGATGATATTTATGAAACCCATTTTATTCTTTGGCTTATGATGAATGTTTTAGGTTTATTTTGTGGCATAAGTAAGAATTATTTCACTATGAGATGGGTGGGACCTATATCTCCCTCCAATGAATTGGGTAAAGATTTTATATCTCATGAGATAGACATGGCTGGAACGGCAGGATAAACTGGTTCAGTGAAACTGGACTGAAACGAGGATTGAACTCGGTTCAGAAATGGACTTTGTCCACTAAGATAGTCTTGGCAATGAGTCTTTACTAATAAGAAATGATTCTATATGATTATGTGTTTATTCCACAAAGTTTCATGTTTTATGTTATGATTATTGGGATTGCATTTCACTACTATGATTTATCCCATGTCATGAAATTATGCCCTCTTTTGCAGATTAAGATTTCCAAAATGTTATGTTCATATGAATATGAAGTGATTGATATTTCTTTTGTTTACCCTTACAGAGGATTTGAGCTCACCCTTTTATGTTTTCTTTTCCCTAGGATATAAAGAAAGGTTTTAGGTAAAAAAGGAAGATCTTTATGGGAGATGTTGAAGATCGTCCACCACGATTAGAAGATTATATTCCGAGTTTCCAAAGACACTAAACTATTACGGTCCTTGTGTGTGTGTTTTTGTTATGTATTTAGTATTCTGCAAAAGAAATTTAATGTCTATGTACGTCAAGCTTCGGGTATCTAATTTCATTATTGTATTTTTTGAACTTATCAAAAGAATCTGATGTATACCTCATTATGAAGATATATCCATATCAAATAAAATTTGGAGTAAAAGTTATGATGTATGAGTACCCTCCCCATTCTTCAAATGGAAATGGCTCACACACATTAGTATGAAACAATTAATTATTATGTTTATCCCATTCAACTTTCCCACTAAATAGTGATTTGGTCATTTTTCCTTGTAAACATACATGACATATGCCAAATGGTTTTTGTTGGAAAGAATCTAAATATCCATATTGATGTAAATTTTTCAAGTTTTTCTTGTTTACATGACGTAGATAGTGATGCCAATGTTGGGTGTGGTATGATCCATGTTATGTATCATGGTTGTCATTTTCCATTACTAGGTTTGTGTAATCCAACACGTAAAGACCAATGTACAAATGTTCCTTATGAAAATAAATGTAATATTTGTAAGAGAAGAAACATTCATTTCCAAACATGAAAACAACCCCATATGTATCAAATATGTATTCATAAATAATGTTTTTAGTAACATACAACACATAATAACAACCATTTATCACCATGATCATCCTAGTTGGCAACGTGAGGTGGTAGTCCCCGACAGATACAACAGTAAGTCTGGTACTATTGGATACTCATAGATCTACCTCCCCTTGATCAATCTTTCTAAATATACTGAGTTTCTATATTTGGATATATATGTGAGAACCAAAATCTGTATCTAATACCCAATTTATAGAAATATATATATTTAATTTGATAAAAAACGTACATGAAGCTTCCCTATGCATCTTAGGTTGGGTGCAGTTTTTCTTCTAGTGGCCCTTCTTGCCACATGACAAACAAATAGCCACATGTTCCCTTTCCTCCCCTTTGATCTTCTTTTTCTTAAAAGGACGAGAATACTCTTTAGGATTAATGCTCTTTGTCTTCCCATTCCTCTTATTCACAATAAATAAAGAAGGCTTGTGGTCCTTCATATCTTTTTCCACTTAGTGAATGAGGATAATAATATCATATAGAGACTAATGAATGTTTTTCATGTTAAAATTAACAACAAATCTAGATAAACTCTGAGGGAGTGATGTGAGAATGAGATCAGTGCCCATTTCTTCAGGGAGTATAAACCCTAGAACCTCCAAGTGCGCAATGTATCCAATGATATTGACTACATGAGGCCCATATGGGGAACTCTCTCCAAGCTTATTTTGTAAGTGTGTCTTGGAGATCTAAAACATTTCTTATCTTTCTATATCATAGTAAAGACCACTGAGGATCTAGATCATGCTATAAGAATATATGTTTTAATGAGACCTCATGAGCTCACTAGACGGTGATGATAGAATCAAACATTGAACGTCGACCACATCATTCATATGTTTATCATAGACCTGGAAATCCTCATCACTCACCTCTTTGGAAGGATGATTAGGTAATGGAGACTCCAACATGTAAGACTTCGGTTCATGGCATAGGATATCATGAAGACATCTAAACCATTCTTGGAAGTTACTGTTGGTGAAGATTTTGTCTTTACCCAGAATTGATCACATGGATTGTGTGGTTGATGAGATATTCATTTTTATTATATAACTAAAAGGGTAGATCATTAGTACTTTCTTAATTACATTTTATGAGAAAAAATAAATTAATTTTAGTAAGTATCCCACTATTTTACCAAGTCTGAATGGACCTCACCATTGAACTCAGAATGTCTAGTTTCCATGACATTCTAGTGGAAAGGATCCATATTCCCTTTATCATAACCCCAAAAAGGGTTGGTCCAGATATTTGAAGGTATTTAGGCAGGTAGTTAATTTCCCACAGTAGGCTTGCAACCCCTTTATTTGTTGAGTGGACACCCCAATCCTAAAATCCTAACTTTGGATTTCCTCAATTCTTACTTCCAATATTACACCATGTCTATAAAGGGTTACTCTTCTTGATGTAATATGGTTAAGTTAACCAGAAACCTTCCATAAGGTATTCCTATATAAACGTAAGTGACCCAACAATGGATGGTCAAAAAATAGTTTTATTGAGTTTTTCCCTTAATCAAATAACGAAAGCCTTGGTTTGACTCAATATTTTTGTTCAGGGATTTTCATATCTTATGCATGAATTTATTATTATCATTATCACTTGATTTTTAATATTATGTGGACTTAAATTAGGTGATAAACTATATGTTGGTAATATTTATGCATAATCATGGTTTATTTTAGTTTTATCTTGCAAACATGTATAATTCATTAATTAAGTGTTCGTTAAGAAAATCTATAATGATAAACCATGCATCTAATATAAATAAAATAAAGTAAAGGACATGATCATGATCTCTTCTAATGGTTAGTTTATCTAGAGGTTGATAAACTAACCCTGATGTAGGGGATAAACACCTTGAACCTTTTGGGTTCGTGTTTATAGCTTTTCACATGTCCACCTTTGTATCTCCTGGGATTGGTTTCATCTCAACTTCGGCTTGAACAACCTCCACTAGCTAGGGTGTTCCATCCATTACATATTATTTTCTTTAGCTCACATGTATGTGAGGGGTAAAAAGTTCTTTCACATAAGAGAAACCTTGGGCATGTAGACCCTACATGGTATACCAACTCATATAATTAAGGGTACCAACCCATCTAATTTCGGTTGATTAGAAACCATCACACAATCATCTAAAATACGCGTAATAACCCATGGTAATTTTATATTGTGTAAGTATAATTCCCTCACAAGCATGATTCTCCTTACCAACCATCACTTCAATTGCTTTCCCAAAACCCAAACACTACCTATACAATAACCCATATAGAGTATTCTCTAATAGAAGTGACCAATATATATCTATCACATCATCAAAGGTTCCAACCAGGTGGTGATATCACATAATATTTTAAAATATTTCTCAAAAACATTCAATGATGCCAACCAGGAATTTAAACATTTAAAACCATGTTGAATTTTCAAAACATCATAATGTGACATCCAGACCTTCAACACTATCAATTCTAGCATATCACAAAATCAAATATAAACTATTTCCAAAACATAATTTTCATACACAAAATGCCGAATAGTCCCTTTAGTTCAAAATTAAATTTCACTTCTATTTCCATTTCATGATCCATGTTAATGATAATTTTTTAAAGATTCTAAATGAGGTTCACTCCATTTAGAAACTAACCATCCTTTCTAAAGTACCAAATAGGTAATGGGTTCTAGAATAAAATTTTAAATCATATTAGAGTCACTTGTGATAAAGAGACTTTTAATGAAATACCAATGGTTTAAAAGAGGGAGAGAAGGAGAATGGGAAATGTTTTGAAATCCATGTTTTTTATTAAGAAAGGCCATCATTAAGTGTGTTCCCATCCATGTGTGAATACCATGAACATGCAGATGTGCCCACATCAAATGGAACACCACAAGTATCCATTAAATGGATCCAAATCAGATTTTAAGGAAACACAACATGTTTTCCAACCTATACAACAATACATAAATAAACATCATGCCATAAAATCGCAAAATTTACACACCCAATGCCAACCCAAAATTACAACAATATTATTATAACATAAATGAGGCTAAAAAATTTTTTAAACACCAAATATCATTTTAAAATAATACATGTTATTTTAACAAACACTTAAAGTGCATACTAACTTAGGCATTTTTCTTAGATTACTTAAAATCTAATTTTTAAGAAAATATACAAATCCAAAAAAATCATAAAAGGCTTGTAAAAGGCCTTAAAAGCATGTGAAACATGTTGAAAAATTATTTAATATAATACAAGAACCAATGGAATGAATCTAAAAGGAAAAAAATGGATCCACCTACATCAATGGTGTATGAATATGAATAATATCATTGAGAGGGAGGAAAATACCCCCAAAGATCAATTTTCACACCATAGAGAAGAAGAAAATAGTTCCAAACTTCATCCCTATCCATTAGGTTCTAGAAAAAGGGAAAATCCCATAAGGAAACCCTAAAAATCAAGGAATAAGAGAATTAAGAGGAGGAAAAGGGGGCCAAAACCCTAAGAAACATACCTTTGAAGCTTGATGATAGAACCACGGATAGAGGAGAGAAAAGGAGAAGAGGGTTTGGAAACCCTCTTGTCTACCAAAAATGTCCCAAAAGTGGAGGGTGTTATTTGGGGATAAAAGGGAGAGAGATAGATAAATTGATAATGTTTTTTTATGATTTTGATGATATGGAACAACTGCATAGTTTGGCCACATAGTTTACTAAATAATGCGCCAATAGAGCGGTGGCCTCTGCCCGAGAAGGAACCATCCGCGTGACTAAACTGCATGATTTGTTCGACCGTGTGCCAATGATGTGGTAGCTTCTATCCAACTAGAGGACCTACCACATGGTTACCTAGGCTGGGATGCATGGTTTCCACTAACCAATGTTCTAGGCGTGCTCAGGCTAAAAATGATTCTGATATTAAATTTTTTTAAAATTTTAACAAATACATTACTTAAACCTCATTCAAAATGATTTGAGACAACGAAAAGAATAAAATAAAGGATTATCCATGGTTGGGGTGTAACAATTCTCCCCTCCACGAAAAATGTCTTCCACTAGAAAGTCACTCAATTGAATGATAGTCACAACTCTTGTCCATGCCTCATCAAAACTGAGAGAAACCAATTACCATGGGTGACTATTAACTCCATAGGTTACGCCTGACTGATCAAGAAGAAACCACAACATCATAGTGAAGAGAGAATATGAGGGGTTTCTCCCCACCAAAACAACCCAACTAATCTAGAAGCTTTAAAACCCAAACAAAACCACCAGGACATAATTGATGAAACCCACTATTGTGCATCCCAATAAATACGGATCCTAGGAACAAACTCACTTTTCCACACTAACCAAACAACACCCTTACTGCAACTGGGAACTAGGTAACTCCCAACAAAGGAAGAACCCCCAACACTAGGGGAAACCCATAAAAAGAACTGAAACCAAAGGTTTAAGATAACTATTGAAAACACCATTCCTTAATTTCCACAAAAGTAAAACATCTTTAATGACCATAACTAAAACTGAAACCAACCCACACAAGGGTTTAACACACTAAAAAAACTAATGTTTCCAGAATCCACATTCAGATAAATAAAATTATTCCAATTATGAATGAACAATTTCAACACACCCTTACAATGAAAAGATGAACTCAGAATGGTAGAAAAACTACAAGTAAACTTTAAAAACATTCACCCTAACACAGGGAACAAAAAAGTGGCACGGTATTCCACATCCTATGAAGGCTCATGACTTTTCACAAGCTTCACTCCGAGGCCTGTTTCTAGAGCCTTGTTAATTGAAGTATCTCTTTCCTGATAGTTTGGTACTAGAATCCTCCAATCAAAATACCTTCTTCAGATAACCCTTCTTTAAATACCCCTCTAGATGAACAAGAAAGATTCAGAGATGGCATGTTTTTTGATGATTGCAAGAAGAAATCATTGAATTCATATAAGACCACACTAATAGAATACAACTGAAAGCCCTAAAGAACTATAAATCACTCCCAATGGTAGAGAATCTTCATAAATCATTTCCTCTAACACACCATTCATTCCATATGGGAAACCCTTATTAGCAACAAGAGACGTTGAATTGCCAACTGCCTATGCTCCAGGAACCAACTCAACTAAATAATATCCTTCCACCAACTTCTAAAAATGATTTTCATTGGAGGAGATGAATCCCTCCTTGATCTTGGTACTAAGACCCCATGAAAAATATTATCCTTCAATAGATCCTATGACAATACATCTAGATAAAATGAAACATGGTTCTTGCAGTGGTCCACATAGGTAATCACTATCTGTTGGCCTTGTTGAATATTCATGATCTCTTTCCTTTTCTTCATCCTCATCTTATCAGATATAAACCATCTAAAACATAAAAACGTAAAAACATCCCACATCATCCCAACTCGCATCAATGGTGGGGAAAACATATACCATTTATACAAAGTTGTACCTTCAATCAAACCTAGGACATCATTAAATCTAACAGATTTTGGAGTTCCCAATGATATGAAGACGTTTTCAACTTCCTAAATCCACTCAACTACCTCTAAAAAACCATTATCACCTCTATAGATAGGAAACATTTGAGAAGAACCAAAAAATGGGAATAACTGAATAGAATTTTAAGGGACTTTTCATGGAAGAATATTCTGAACAACACAAAGAACACCTATTCAAAACCCTCGTAAATCCAAGGCACTATGAAAAAGAACATCCCAGTACAAAATTAGGGATCTCAAACCAAACACATATGAACAAAAAAAATAATTATTTTCCAGAATACTAGGTCCGTTTCAATTTTTAAAACTGATTTATTTCAAGACACATTTCCAAACACAATATCCACTTTTAAACATAATCCCACATTCTAAAAACAAAGAAAAATTTCTGAAATCATTTTCCTCTTTCAAAAATTAACTTAGAAAGACAAGTCCAATCCCCTAATTTCTATCATAAACCCTTGGAATCCCATGAACCATTTCACATGTGTTCATACAATTCCTTCAATATGTTTCACCATGAAATTTGCAGACACATACCCTCACATGTTTAAAATGTTCATAAGGAATACCATGGGTTACTCAAACTATTAACATTCTAAAACCAAAAAACCCATCAAATTTATAATCCATAATTGTTTTCTTTTAGAACCATTTTGCCATTTTAAGACCAGTTAAAATAAATAATTCTCATTAAAAAAACTATTTTCACTTTTGAAATATGCTTTCAGCAACCGATATCCAGATAAAACACCACTCACCCCAAACTATCGTAATGAGGAACTTGTATTCATGCTTAACATGAAGACATGGTTCTGAGCCATGACCCAAGAAATAATCAACAACTATGTGGTACTTGGACCTCATATTAAAAATTCACATGGGTCACTACTTCATGTGAGATCACGACATAACACCAAATCACCTCCATTATAAATTCTCAATCCAAAAAAAAGACAAAAAACTCAAATCCCGAACTACCCCTGGTAACATGAGGTTCAGAATGAGAATGTGTTTTCTATGATCTTCTCATATCTTCCCCTTGAGTCTCCCAAATCATAATTTCCATTTATGAGGCACCCTAAATAACAAGAACATGCTTTGATACAATTTTGTCATGAACCAGGCTAGGATTCCATCCAACCCAACACTCAAACCGGTCTACGGCATGGACCAAAGGGCGTTCCCAATCCCTATAGGATAGAAGCTAGTGTAAGGAATCATACATAATCCTAGTGGGTATGATTTTAGCCCAATTAATAACCAATATCAAAAAAATAAAACTTAACAAGTGGAATAACCAACCACAACTAAATATCCAATAAATGAATAAAATGATTTAGTTATAATAGCTAAACAAAATAAAAAATAAAATAAAAAACCAAAATTGATCTATGTACCAAGATCTCTATGTGACCTGTTAGTCACCACCATCTTCAAGGAAAAACCTCTCCAAGTGTTATCTTATATAGAAAACATGAATAAGAAGTTGAACCTACTAAATAGGTCGAGTGAACTAGAACCAAGTGGAAAAAGAAGGGTGTGGTATTAATAACTCAGTAGGAAACCACCAAGGAATCCACATCATTCCTTTCCAAAAAACAATCCATTAACAGTAGTTTGAAATACATTAATGAATATAGGTTCATAAAATTTTAATAAACCATCTTTTTTTCTTTTTAAAACAATGAAGATCCCATCCTTATTTTCAAAAATGGTTTTCCATTTAAGAACCAACCCCCAAACCAATATACAATACATATTGTACCAGGTTATACAGAAAAGTAAATAGGCAGAATGAACCAGAAAATAATTGTGGTATAAGGTAAATAAATAGATATATATAGTAACCATTATATTTTCCTAAACATCCATAGATCGATCCATAATCATACTTTGTTCAGAACCACTTGCCCCCGTATAGTGAAGCTCCCTAGGCTATTACCAACTGGCACTCTCGACTAACCAATATATTGTCATAGCCCACATGGCCTCTTAGAAAATTCAGTGGGTACCAACCTCTCCAATTGGGGTTGATCATAATTCATCACCCAATCTTTTAAAAGATGCCCAGAAACCCATGATAATAGTATATTGTGTAAGAAGGAGGCCATTTCATGCTTGACTCACCTTACCTTCCATAACTTCTCTTTCCTACCCCAAAGACTGACACCACCTTTACTATAACCCATATATATTAATCTCTAATATGATTTCCCACTATATATGTATCACATCATCAAAGGTTCACATCAGGCATTCATATCACATAATCAAATAAATCATTTCTCAAAAACATTCAAAGATTCCAACCGAGAATTTACACATTTAAATGACATTCGATTTCCAATAAATCATAAATCTCTATTAGGTAATTAAACATTATAAATTATAGCATATCTTACAATAAATTATAAACAATTTCAGAAACATCACTTTTATACACACAATTCCAAACGGTCCCTTTCGTTCCAAATCCAATTTCACATCCAATTCCATTTCAAGAACCAACATAATTTATAAAAAATGTTTTAGAGTTTCAAAACATGCTTCAGTCATTCAAAACCCAATCATCCTTTCTAAAGTACCAAATTAACCCTAGTTTCAAGAATAACATTTCAAATCACATTATATTCACTTGTGACATGGATGGTTTTAATGAATGACCAAGGGTTTGAAAGAGGGAGAGAAGGGGAAAGTGATATTTTTTGAAATCCAAGTTTTTTGATTAAGTAATGTCATCTTCCTTTGTGTTCATATCCTTGTGTGCATACCTTTAACTTGTGGGTGTGGACACATACAATAGAACACCACAAGTATCTATGGAATAGCTCTAAACCCAATTTTAAAGAAACACAAAATGTTTTACAACCCATACAACAAGTCATAAATAAACTTCATACCTTACAATCACCAATTTCACACACCCAATGTAAATACCACATCCCAAAAATGTTATTATAACACAAATTAGGCTAGACACTTTTCAAAACACCAAATATCACTCTAAAGGAATACATTGAATTTTAACGAACAATTAATGTGAATATTTACTTATGTATAATTATAAGATCACCTGAAATCAGATTTTTAACAAAATATACCAATCGTAAATCATCATAATCGGCTAGTAAAAGGCCTCACAATCATGATAAAAATTTTAAAAAATTAATTAAAAGAACCAAAGAACTAATAAAATGAATTAGAAAGTAAAAATATGGATCCATCTACCTAAATGGTGTCCGAACATGATGAATATCATTAAAAAGAAACAAAATAAAAGAAAGATCAATACACACACCCTAGTAAAGAATAAAATTGAGAAAAACATCGACCCTATCCATTAGGGTATAGAAAAAATGGAAACCCCATAAGTAAACCCCTAAAACTAAGGAATTACAGAAAAAATTAGGAAAGAGGGGAAGAAAAACCTAAGAAAATTACCTTGGATGCTCAGAGATTGAACCATGGATGGAGGAGTGCCAAAGAAGAGATGTTTTCGGAGCCATATCATTTAAAAAAATGACGCAATAGAGGAGGGTTTGATTTAGGGATAAAAGATAGAGATATATAGAAATAGGATTTTAATATTTTTTTGATCTAGCACGACCGCATGGTTTGGCTGTGCAGTTTACTAAACTATAATCCAACCATGCGGTAGCCTCTTCCTGAGTAGGAATAGATTGTCAAACCAACCCACACGGTTTGGCAGACAATGTACCAACTGTGTGGTAGCTATTTTCCCAATCTAGGACCGTCGACACTGTTACCAGGTCTGGGACATACATTTTCATCTAACTGCTCACTTCCCCTACTCAGGCTAAATATATTCCTAGACTTCCAAAATTTAAAATTTTAAATTGGGACTAGACCCAAACCTCAACTGTAAAGATACTAAACCAGTAAAAGAATAAAATAAAATAGTATCTGTGGTCTGGGAGTGATAGATATAGTCATGATAAATCATATGTAGGATTTCCAAAGTCTGAAATCATTTTCTCAATCTACGAGTCCATAGGCTTAACCTAGGTTATCCATTTTCGTTACCAAATCAATAAGATATTACCCTATACATTGAATTATCCCCAAATTCATTAATAGGTTTATGCTTTCTAATCCATGATTTTCTAAATCTAGTTCTCAATATTTCTACTTAACTTTCTCTTATACAAACTATAACGACACAAACCCCAGTAACTTAAAGATGGCACCTTCATTTTATATATTGTCATAAGATATAAGGAATTTCTTCTCAATGGAATGAATAGTTTATTAGTATTAGTAAACTAGATAAATTCTGATAATATGTATTTCATTTTAAAAGATAAAATAATAATAAAAAATTCACTGAGTCTTCCATTATTCTCTTTTTATGCATCCCAATTTATTAGTCATAACATACATCTCGTAATACTAGGGAAAAATGATTCATATGAAATTGGTGTTCTCATATGCTGAGTAATGATATGAGTATAGTGGAATCTATGAGAAAATATGAAACAAATAATATAGAAAGGTAAATAACTAAAACACATGACATTCATATAATCATGTGATCTAAGAAATGTAACCATGTATATTCTAACAATTCAAATAATCACATGGGATAATAATAATGATGTAATTCATAATGTTGTATGTTCGAAAAATAAAGATATATCCTCAATATAGTTACTATCAAGATATTTCCTCAGGATAGTATAAATTTTTGGGTAGAAGACCATCTGATTTTTTTCCAGATCTATCCTCCTGACAAATTGAAAACTTCTTAGAAACAAACATGAAGGGATTTTTGACAACTAATTTCATCTCATGAGACCTACCAATAAATCGTGGTACTATAGTAAGCCTCACCCATCCCATACTAAGTCTAATAAATTTCTCAAATGAAAGTGTTGAAATATAATCAATATATACATTTTTATTGAACCTGGAATATGAAATGTGAATACTTTAACAATAAACCAGGAATGATAACAAAATAGCACATCCAAAGTCAAAATTATCATAAATATTCAATAAAATATGGTATATGGTATCATAAAATATTATACTAAAACAATCCTAAGATTCAACAAATTGTGTTGACATAGATGAAAATAATTTAAATGATTTCTTTGAAAAATTATTGAGAAAAATAATCTTTATACATTCCAATGTTTCCCATAACATATTGAAACATTTGAGTTATAGTCCCCATGAAGTAATAAAATTAATGAATCAGATAATATTTTTATAATAAGGATATTAAATATATAACATATCAAATGAGAATTATATACCCAAAAAAATATAGTCAATATGGTATATATCTCACATAAGTAAAAGTGAGACGAGAAACCTCTTACTTATTATTTCCTTCAGTTTAACATTATCTAACCTCTTATATAATGGTTTTTAAAATGTTATTATTTTATACCAAAACTGTACTAATTATTTATAATATCATATATTTACTTATTATAATATCTCATTACAAATGTTTTTACATTCTTCCATGGTTTTCACTATTTTGGGTGTTAACTAGCTTGTTTTTCGAGTGACTTTTGACTCATTGCTTATGGTTCATATTTATTAGATCATGAATTCATTATATAATGAATTTAAAACATGATTTAAATATCATATATATTCATTAAATATTATTTTATAATAATTTAATAATTTTAGAGATAATTAATGAAATGCACAATTCGTGGAGACAGTATGACATACATACAGATGAGTGCTTCTTACATTTCTTTGTCAAGATTAAAATAATGAAATGTATATGACAGATATATATATATATAAATATATTACAAATATAGTATCATATATATATATATATATCTCGTATATTTCACACATTTTAAATTAATCTCATCCCAAATACATTCCATGTATTGTGTGAATGAATCACATCACTTTGAAGAGGCACTAGTCCACATGCCCACAAATGATGTTATTTTATTCCCACAAATGGAGTACATAAAGGTATTCATTATATGAAATTTAAAAATGAACTTCTATATCATAAATATTATATATATCGCATAAAAATATATAGTCTATCATAATTCCCAACCATGAGAGGTAGTAAAGTACAAAATGAACAACGTCATTTGGTGAGGTAATAGTTTGTTGTACAGAAAAATAGTAAGTTCATTACCTGTTTAATGTACGTGTATTTGAGTGTAGGTAGAAAACATAATATATAAAAATATAATTATATTTGGGATACTGATATTATAATATAAAAATGAAATTGAAAAAAATTATTGGGGTTTAAGGAAGAAATAAAATTAAAACCTTCGTTGATGACTGTTACCTCTTCTTTGGGTATCTACTTTTGATTTGAATAAAATGACTTATTTATTTGGTTATATGCCCAAATTAAGGATTATATTATGAATTTTGGGATATTGAGAGGGGATTTGGATAGTTTTTAATGAAACAAATAGGTTCTAAAGTGTGAAAAAATAAGAGATGTTCCATTTTATAATAGTGGGGAGGGGCACTTTTGGAATTTCTCAAAAGATTAATTTATAATAAAATAAATATATATCAAAATACATAAAAAATTACATTTAGTCTAATAAATGATATAATAAAGTTGTAATATCATCAAAAATAATATATTATATAATTTTTTATGTAATTTGAAACCTTATAATCTGTATTAACCCATAGTTAATCTATTTTATATTTAAATATGATCACAATGTTTTTAATATTATGAGGTATTTATTTTAATATATAAAGTGTAAATTGGACCATAAATAGAAAACATAAGATAATTTTGACCATATATAATCCTCTAGTACTTATTTAATATTTTTATTATTTTTAAATTATATAATTAAATATTACTCTCATAAAAAATCATAAGTGTCAATTTTGACACTATTCATAACACTGACTTTAAAGAAATCAAACCAGTAAGATTACTTTAAAAACTTAACTTACCACACTCCAAACATGTCATATACAACCAGAATATTTATATTTTTACTTATTTAATTCAAATTATATTTCTTTTTATATTTCTAATATCATTTAATTGATTAGGTCATTAATTAAAGCCTTAATGCATCTTCATTGTGTATGCCTTTCATTTAATTATTTCATCACTAAAAAATAAAAATAAATTATCATGATAAAGTTAAAACTTTTATCTTTAAAATTAATATTTATATTAGAATCTATCCTCTATATAAACATATATGAAAAATGTAATACCTATTAAAAACAAGAGTTTGACATATTGGACTTCCCTTAGAATAAAATATTATAAAAGGATTAAAGGCATCCAAGTCCCTCCCAGAGGCCATAAAATCGGCCCAATGATATTTATAGTAGTAAATATCTCATCTAATAAAAGTATTTCACGTTTTACGGT
The DNA here is from genome assembly GCA_963277665.1 of Viscum album. Classification (NCBI taxonomy): domain Eukaryota; kingdom Viridiplantae; phylum Streptophyta; class Magnoliopsida; order Santalales; family Viscaceae; genus Viscum; species Viscum album. The sequence goes on from OY728132.1 coordinate 416,553,154, forward strand.
AACTTTTTAATACTTATAATATTATTTTTACACTTAAATACTTGATTTACCCTTAATTATGGTAATTAAAATATTACTAAATTTACTTTTCAAATGCCCAAAAATAAAGAAACCTATTTAAATAATTTGGAAATAATGATTCAAAATATTTAGTCTAATTTTCATAATAATAAATACATAATTTGTGGTAATTAATTTAAAATTAATCTCTTTGATAGAAAGAGAAAATGAGCTTTTTATTTAAAAATATTTAAAAGTTCACAAAGTTTTTATATCCACATTCAATGTGAAATTGATTTCAATTACCTAAATTCGATTAAGAGATAAAAATATGTTCTTATTATACTTTATAACCTTTAAAATATATAATTTAAGACTATAAATAAATTTCATGAAAACGTAGTTTTCAATTAAAAAACATTATTTTTTTAATATACATTAAAACATGAAAATTGTCAAATAAATACCAAAAAATTTAACCAGAGTAAATTTTCATACTCCCTTTAAAGATTAAAAGTTTGATTTTCCAATTATAATTTATATTAGAGTCAAAAACTATATTTAAAACAAGTTAACCACAAAACTATTTTAAAACATCCCTTAAAAAAATATAGTCTTTTAATTTGTAAAATTTGATTTATTCTTATTTTATTCCTATAAAATAATTTGCATGAATTTAAGAACATTTTATTAAATATATAATATATATGTACAAATTTAGTTAATACTATTTATTCCATCCATTGCAATTGCCATGTTATAACAATCATGTCAAAATAATGATATGTAATTGTATATCATTGTCCGTTTAAACTTTGTATGGTGTGAAATGTAAGCTATAAATGAGATTAAATTTAAAAATAGGCATACCAGGAAATAATTTCATGTTACAAATATCATTTTTTCATGAATTCCAAAGTGTTTTATGAGAATGACATAGTGAAATTTACACTTATTAACAGCTCTAGAACTTTAAATGACTTATTTGATTCTGGCTCTACCCACTCTTTTATAAATAAGTAATTTGAAAAGTGTATTAAATTGAAAACTCAATGAATATATATTGAGTTTGAGGTGAAAACATATAATGATATGATGGTTTCATTTCAATTATATAGTTCCTCTCTAATTGAAGTTTGTGGGAAAGTAATCCCTTAAAATCTATGATTCTCTAATTAGTTGACTTTTATGAGATTCTAGGAATGGATTAGTTATATTTATATAGATCCCATTATAGTTTTTATCAAAAGAAGCCACATTTCATTTTAAAAATGAATCCTTTCTCCTTTGTTGCTGTAAGGATGAATAAAAACATACAATAGATATTACGTATATCTTGTGGGTCTTGATTCCTATCCATGAAGGCTCTTTATCTCATGTTGTTGGGTTCAAACTCAACATCAAATATATTCCTATTCTCTAGGTGTTTTTTATATCTTTCTAGAATAATTTTTCGGTCTTCCACCAAGTTATGATGTTAATTTTTCAATAGAACTCCTTCCTAGTGTTACACTTATTTTAATGACTTCTTACTGAATTAACCCAACTGAGTTATAGAAATTGAAGTAAAAAATCAAAGAGAATATTGATAAGAGATTAATTTGACCATGTGAATAGACTTTTGGAGTAAAAATTAATTTTGTTAAGAATAGATTTGGATCAAAGTGAATCTAAATTTATTATCGAGAACATAACAAGATTTCTTTTCTGAAAAATCATCTCTTTCCCCATATTTATGACTTGTTTGATCAATTATTAGGATCCAATTTTTTTCAAGTTTAATATTCAATCTACGTACCATTTTTTGAGTTTAAAAAGTGATGATATACCAAATATATATTCTCATATGAGGTACTATCAATTTATAGCGATTACCTTTCATATTACAAATTCACCAGCTCTGTTTATGGATTTAATTAAGAGAGTATTTAAATATTACCTTGATAATTTTTTTCGAGTATTTAAAGATGGTATTCATATATATTTAGAGAGAAAAGAAGATCGTGAAGATCACTTCATAATTAAACTAAATATGTTAAGGATGGATTAGTTGTATTGAAAATTTACCATGTATGAATCTTTTGATAGGAATGTCTCATTCCTAGGTTATATAATCCCAGGTGAGGGTATTTTTGTGGATCCTTCAAGGATATAATTTTTTAAGAAATGTTTTAAAACAACCATGGTTATTGAGATCTATTGTTTTATTTTACATTATGGATATTATTGATGCTTTGTGGATAATTTATAATTGTTTTTTAGTCTACTCACCTAGTTAACTAAAAAGGAATACAAATTCATTTGGATAGATGAATATGGAATAATTTTATGGAACTAAAGTGAAGGTTAGTCAGCACACTTATGCTTACATTACCCTATAGTGGAGAATAGTTTTTAATCTATAGAGATGCATTAAAGAAAATACGAGTATGCTTTGTCATGAAGAAAGATATGGTTAATGCTTATTCCTCATTATAATTCATGGTTCCTGAGAAAAATTACACAACTCTTGATTTGATATATTTTTTAATATTATTTACATTAATGATATGAAGTTAATATATTTATGTAAAAATATGTGATATATATATATATATTTCTATATATATCTATCATAAAATATTAATGTATATATTTATTAAAAAAGAGATGAATATGTTCCAAAAAAGATAGTTGGAACTAATTAAATATTATAACTACCCAGTACATTACCACCTTGGGAAAGTGAACAATGTGGATGATGAATTGAGATGAAAGTATCATGTTATATTTTCAATGATGTGAATAACAAAAGATCCAATATTTTTGGAATCATGAAGTTTGGATCAATAAGTATTTAAGGAATGGGAAAATCTTATCTATCTATTATGAATGTCCATCCATCTGTCTATTTAAGGATTAAATAGGCATAAGAAGGTAGATATTGAGCTACAAATGAATTTTAGAAATTTCATTTAGTTAAACCTTGATTTCTATATAATGATAAGGTTTAGAAACCTTTTATGTGACGTTTACATACAATATTTGAAAAAGGATCTATTGAATGAAGCCTATAGTTTATCATTATATACTAATCCTTGATGATTGAAGATATATATATACCTGAAAGAATGTTTATGGTCATACAATATGAAGGGTGATATTGAAGAGTATATACCTTGATGCTTTTTATATCATCAATTTAAGGTTGATAGAAAAAATTATAAGGAGATGTTACAACCATTACACATAACAGAATAGAAATTTAGAAACATTAGCATAGTTTTTTCCATCAAACACCCCAAAACATCAAATATCCATACTGTTATTTGGGTTTTAGTCAATAACCTTATTAATTTATCGCACTTAACTACTATTAGAAAATATTTTTCATTATATTTTTTACATGATATAAATTAATTAAGTGGTAATTATTCATGGAGTGCCACATTATATTGTATATGATAGGGATATATGTTTTACCTTGATTTTCGAGAGAGGTCTTTAGTAGGCTTTGGATACATAATTATGTTTTAGAACTACTTATCATCCTCAGACAAATTTTCTTTCTAAGAGAACCATTCAAACCATTGACGATATTGTAGAGCTTAGATGGATCATGTAGGGAAATTGAGAGGGTTGGTGAATCAATGTACCTAACTTTTCACCAAATTATAATTTTTTTTCAATTAACCCATCAAGAATTGAACCTCTGCCCGAGATAAGAGGAATAAATTTGTTGTGTACTAGAAACAATTATATACACATGAAATTCTGATAATAACAGAAAGAGGAATACATGTTTATTTTTTCAATGTTTAATACAAAGACCTACTCATTACCTTGATGAATTTATGGTTGTTTAGAAATATTTTTACCACTATTATTTTTTAGTGATTATAAATTCCTAGAATTGTAAAATAATGTTTAAAAATTAAGTAAAAAAATAATCTTGAGTTATTAGTGTACTTTATTCTAGTTACACCAGTCTATAATGGTGTTAATTATACTAGCACCACCAATTCTTTAAAGATATTCAAAAAACACAAAAAACATTATTTCTCAACTACACTAGAAGGATTTTCATCAATATAATAGTCTTATTCATCTACCAAAGGTCTTATAATTAAATTGAACCACGAAGATAATATACCTTTCATCTTTATAATCATTAACATGTGAAATATTATACTTCCACTTAAACTTACCATCTTTAAGAATGATTAACTGATGAAACATACAAGACAATGCAGGTTTTCTTCATCCTCAATATATCAATTCCTCTATTTGATACTCATTTTTTCAATGAATTTAACACCCTCAAAATATTATTTTATGCTACAAAAAACAATAAAAAACTCATTAAACTTCTTTCAAGTATACTTCTTTCACGGATGTTTCACGTACTTCTTAAGAAAAACCCATGCACAAAAAATACGTCTTTATTATTATTTTATGTGTGCACTTCCATGTTTTATTATTTAAAGATATAAATCCTATTTAAATATTTAATGTGCTTATTATATTGTTTTTGGGTGTCTAAAATAATATTCACACATGCATGATGATGAATTAATGCATGAAGTTGTTTCCACATGAAATCCTTGCATGCATTGCACAAACCCAAATGGGTGTGCACAAATATTATTTTTCCTTCTTAAACATCTATTTCATAGACACACATTGTTTATGCTCTATTAATGAGTATCATTAATGTTTATATGAACTTATTATTTTCTGCAGAACTAAATGAATGCACACTACCCTTGTGTGTGTAACTTAGTCATGCAACAGTAAGGATGAATCCCCAAGTACTTTACGCACGAGTGTAGCACTATATCTTTTTCAAAATGGGATAAGATATTTTCACCATTAACAAACTCTTTCATGTATGTACCCAAGGATACATGTGATATTGTCCTAATTCTTCAAAATATTAATGGAATAAAATCCTTCACAAATCACCTTTGAGAGTGTTGAACACTTATTAAAGGTTTGTGGGTTCCTTCTCCTTCATACAATATGAAATCTTCATAGAAACTAGTTTCTTCATGAAGTGATCCATTTTTTCTTTTCCTTGTTTGAATTTTCAAAATATTCCATTCACACTTGTGAAAGAAAAAGCTTTTTTAATTGTACATCTTCTTGAATCAAGATGAGGGTTTTAAAAACGACTCATGTGTCCACAAAATTTTTTCACAGTGGATGTGTGCAATTATCCTTCATGAAAACAGAATGGTTCGTAAGACTCCCCTTTTCAGTAATAATTTATGTCTCATGGATATCTCTATATATTTGTGAGGATAGAAGCTTATAGAGGATATTTTTTGATGATAAATTAGAGCTCTAAAAATATACGATCTGCTGCAAATCATTATTTTCATTTTTTATAAAGCCGGCTTAGGGGTTGTCTGGTGCCCAACAAAAGAGGTCCAGTGAAACAAAACAAAGAGGAAAATAAAATCCACAAAGTTAAAAGTCATAGTACCCTATGTCTTCACCGCAACCCAAACTAGATTTCTCTTCCCCAGTGGCGGATTCCCACTCCGAGCATCTCCAAAAACCCGCACTTTGAACATGATTTCTAAGTTTCTCTATGGCGTCCATGTCTGGTGGAGTATTTTTAGACCCAATGCCCTTCTTGACTGCAAGAGTCACCTGGTTATTCTTTTTTGTAGCAGACCTAGTCCGCATTTGTCATGGGAGGTAGGAATAATCCTTCCTTGATCTCCTAGTTGCAGTTGTAGTCAACAGTCCTTCCCCTGCAGCTTCTTTTTGCATCCCCTGTTGATCAATCTCACTAAAGGACCAGCAAACTGGAGAAATCAGGATCTCCTTACCCTTAGAATTTTCCTTCCCCACCGCGGGCTATTCAAAATTGTAGTCCCCCCTTTGATCTGGCGTTCTATTCTCTCTCAAAGGAAGACACACATCTTCCAAAGGGATAATCTCCACAACCGTGGAGTGTGTTTCCGTCCCTAAGCCACCAGCCTGTGGATTTCCTACCCTCTGGTGTGAACTTGCCACCAGAGAGTCGCTCCTGACCATACATGGGATGTTTAGGACAGCATGATTCTTCCCCAAGTCATCCCCTGGATGAACCTCTTCTTGCTCCTTACCTTTCCTAGCCTGTTAAATTACCAAGACATCAGTGTGTTGATTCTCTACGGCCACCACCTCATCCCCCTTCTCTGCAGTATCCTCCACCTCCATTTCTTCACCCAAAAAAATCCTCGGACAATCCATTAAACCTGTTACTTAATGAAATAAAAGGGGGAGCCAATGGATCCAAACCTGTTAAATTCCTATCACCTGTCATGGTAACCACTTCTTCTGTGTTTGAAGCCAATTCAACCCCAGCCTGCTCTGAAATCGGCTCTACCATTAAACCAGGAGAATTTATAACATCCTGCAAAGAATCCCTGCTTGGCCATGTAGTATTACTCTCCACAGCCAAACCAGACTCACATGAGACCTTCCCTCTAACACTAGGACTCTTCAGGTTCTTGTCTATGTCTATCTCCATATCATCCCCCATGGTTATGCTTCTAACATCAGCACCCGGGATAGAAGGAGAACCTTTCCTATAGTGCTCCTCCCTCAACCATGTTGGATAACCACCTTGGCATAACTCAACCGAGTGGCCCATTCTCTTGGAGGAGCAACAGATGTTAGTCTAGTTCTCGTAGATAACCCGTTACTTGCAATGGTATTCCTCTCCAATCGTGATCCAGACAAAGCCAAATGGGATGCAAGAGGCATCAACCTCAACACATACCCGAGGATTCAATGGATGGTAAACAGCCTCCGTGCGGCTATCAGAACATAGGAAACGACCAACCATATTCCCCAACATACAAATTATCGAGGGATTTTGAAACGACAATGGAAGATTAGGAAAACTTACCCAAACCGCCATGGAAGGCGAGTCACAATTAATGTGAAGGTCAAAGGACCACTGAAGCAGAAGGAAACGAGATCCATTGAAGACATGATGGGCTCTCGACCATGCTTGGACCAGATAAGCCTCTTTCTCAAACCGAATCATGATTTGCTTGCTCTCCAGCAGGCCTACCACCGCTCATTCCTGAAGATCCCAAGACCCAAAGATGAAACGGTCGAAGGAATCAACTGAAGGCCTCTTTTGATTGAAGCGAGCCAATAGAGTGAGATTATGCAAGCCCGAAGCTTCAGAAAATTCAGATGTGGAAAGCTACAGATTTGGAGCCCTGTTAATTAGATCCGCAACCTTAGGATTTATCACTGCTTTCAGAAAGGGAGGGGGAAAATCCGGGTTATAAAATCGCTGGAAGGGCCTTGATCATGCATGTAACAACGACTCCCCCTCCCCCACCAAGGGGGGAGGCACAGGCTTAATAGCCGCCGTCATCACCGAAGGGGAAGAAGCATCGAGGGTTCCTCTTCCCACCTGTCGTCCCTAAGAATATACGATCATCATCAACTTCAACAAGTTCAGTGTATATCTTTTTATATGTGTGGATCACATCCATGTACCGATCATTCAACACTTTAAAATACCAAAAATAATTCAATGTAAATCCTATAATTTAATTCCTGAATGCCTTATCTTTATATTCTCTAAATAAATGTTAAAATAAAGGAAGAAAATCATGGTGTTCTTACTTCACAACTGAAATCTTCATTCTGAGGAATAAATCACATGCATGTGATCATAAATGCATTAAATCCATCTTCTTGAATTCCCAAGATCAAATGTTCTCATGCAACTAAATTTTCAGTTTGGTTGAATCTTATCTCATGGATTATTTATATGAATCATGCAAAAAAAATTTCATGACTATTTCAATCAAGCTTGTGTCAATATTTCTTCCACGGTTTGATCATGGATTCCTTAGCATTGATTAAGGGGTCTTTATTCATACTATATTTTCTAAGATGATTGTAAACATATAAATCCCCGAAATATTGTATGAAAATTGTTCATATTTTTTTTTTAAAAAAAATCATAATTTAAGGATATTTTATTTTTCCACATACACATAAATGCTTTCATTATTAGTGTATAATTTCATCCTATTTATCGATGATTAAATTGATATTTAAATTGTTGTATGTGAATGATTACTAAATGATTTTAACCATTATTTGTTTCTTACTATTCAATTTTTGAGATAGGTAAGGGAATACAATATGTAATATCTTAATGGAATTGAAAATAGAATATGAGAAGAATAAATATTCAAATTTATATGTAGGGGATTTAACCCTTTTTAAAGAAATATCTCATGGAGACAACACAAAAGATAATCATATTATTCCTTTGAAACTAGAGATAAATTTTCATGACCCATCACCTGGGGCCCGTGTTGTGACCACCCAAACCCCGCCTCCTGATGGCCAGGGGATGGAGACTAGAGTCGAAGTCATTAACCTTTATGTGGGAGGCATTTTCCTGATTACTTGTACACACACACACACAACCCCAACCCACAATGATGGACAGTAAACAAGCACACCACTATGACAACACCTAAGTGTAACATTACAAAAAATTAAAGTAATGGGGGATAAAATACAATCCTAAGAAAAGAAAAGTACAACTCTTGAAGTCCATCTATGTTAAACCCTACCTAAAGGTTATGTGACAAGGTTTCCATCTATAGTCCTTTATGTATGACTCATCCATCAGATTTCACCAGGCACCTCCAGGTCCTAGACCACCAAGGTCTATGTTGAAGAGTATGTCATCTACACAAGACATGACAAATGTAAGAAAATCTTGTTGAGGGTGAGTATTATAATACTTAGTAAGCACCGAAAAACATGAAAGTAAATACCAAAAAAATGTACACATAGGTATAGTCAAATCACGTAGGTATAGTCTAATGTAATGAAATAAAGACTAATTGTCATAATTCTTAACACCTAGTACTGCAGAAGAACTCATCCATGATGAGTGATTAGGGCTAATGGATCACCTAGAACTTCTCTACACATAGGCCAGCTAGATCACTTAGACCTTCTCATCTCTTGCAACAGCTAGATCACTTAGACCCACTCGTAATTTGGGCCATCTGTATCACTTAGACCTACTCGTCTCTTGGGCCAACTAGTTCACTAAGTCCTGATCGACTCTTGAGACAACAAGATCCCTTATACCCACTCGTATCTTGTGTCACGACCCGACCCAACGGGGCTCGTGCCGCGACTCCCCAAGCCTGCCTCCAATAGGCCAGGGGCAGGCGACCAGCGCCGAGTAGGCTATCACACGCATGGGAGGCATTAGCCTAAGGTACCTGTACACACGCACCCACAAACATCTCCATGCAACAATGCCGAGATAAAGAAACTGAAAAGTAAATGCATGCATACAATATATCCCAAACCAGTGTGCAATAGCCAAAGTACAAGGGAAAAATAGGGCCCACCAAAAGAAAACTACAAAGCGCGTCCAACCTGCTCTGTAGAAGGGGAACGCTGCCACAAACACCCGCCAGAAAGCTCCCTCGGCACAGCTTCGGTAAACAGCCCCGTCAACTCGCTCACTAAGCTCCGCCTGCTCCGGGTCCTCCCGGGACTCCGTCAAAAGGCATGTGGTCGGCACAAGACACAAACATGTGCGGGAAAAGCCCGTGCAGGGGTGAGTATAAACATACTCAGTAGGCACCCCAAAAACCCAAAACCCATGGGAGAAACTGAAAGGCCACAGTCCGCTCAACCCAGCCAGAGGGAGCCCAAACGAGAGAGAAACTCCATCTCATGACCATCCTCAGCTAAACACAACAAGTCAGCTCAGCTCAGCTCAGGTGTATTCCCATACACACACCTTGACCAATCCAGATATACACAGCTCACGCCACAAAGCCAGAAGAGGTACCGACCTCATCACCAGCAACTGTCCACAACCAGGAGAGTACACCACGAACACTGTCATACCAGATGACACTCATTTTAGAGATACACTCCATCGGGTCCCAAACAAACATCTCAGACGCTCACCCGAGAGACCACGCTCATCGGATAACATCATAGAGGAAACATCGCTGAAACACCATAACCACCAAACTCCTTGGATAGGGGATCGCCGCTAGGGTCTACTAGGGGATACCAAGACCCACTCCGGTATACGTAGCTCACAGATAGGGGATCACTCTCAGGGTCCGCTGGGGAATACCAAGACCCGATCTGGCATACGTAGTTCTCACAGATAGGGGATCACACCCAGGATCCACTGGGGGATAACACAACCCGATCTGGCATACGACAGGAGCTCAACACTCAGATAGAGGATCATCGTCCATATATAGATGGTCACGACGATACCGAAAACCTATCTGGTATAACTCGCGATGTAGGGGATCGAACCGACGATGCCGCAACCCTACCGAAACCACGCGCTGAGTAGGGGATCGTATAACCAACGATACTGCAACCCTACCACAAACATCATGCTGAGTAGGGGATCATAAGCCCGATGATGCCACAACCCTACTGTGCATGACCCACTGCGTAGGGGATCATATGTCCGATGATGCCACAAACCCTATGGGGTTAACCTGCTAGATAGGGGATCACCGCCCGTAAATAAATAGTCACAGCGATACCAAGAACCCGATCTAGGGTAAAGATGCTAGAGGATCGACTCCGGGCCCACCGGAGGGATACCACAAATCTAACAGTTTAAAAATCTCATCGAGAGGATCACAAACCCATACAAAGGTTGTGATACCACACGAATCCTCGTAGGAACGAACCAAGGGAGAACCCTCAACCACTGCTGGTCCAAACATCGATAACCCGAGCGACTGTCCAAAACGCCACACTGCGAACCTCTGAAGCCAATACCGAGTCCACCATCGTGTTCCATGCGAAAAAACACACAGGATAGGCTGTTTACTCGCCCGAAACGGAGCACCGGTGACAAAGGCACTATTCACCATAGCTAGCCCGTGTGGGGCCCACACAACGATCCCGAAACCCATCGAGCGGATCACACCACGACGATCCCCTCGGAAAAAACAAGCGGAATCGACTACTCGCTCGCCCAAAACGGACACCCGGTGAAAAAGGAACTATTCACCGAAGGCCGGCTCGGGTGGGGCCCACGCCTGGATTCCGAAACTCATCGAAAAGATCCCACCATTGCGATCCTCTCGGAAAAACACACAGGATCGACTATTCATCTGCCAAAAACGGACTCCTGGTGAAAAAGATGTGTTTCTCCGTAAACGCCAAAACCCGGCCTCGTGGGGCCCGCACCCCGTTCTCAGACCCAACACCCGGAAACCATCTCAAAAAGTCTGTCGTACCATCAGGGTCTCAACGCCACTGACGGCACGTCAATCGGACGCTCCGGGTAGAAGTTACAACGGCCCGAAGTCGTAAAATAATAAAATAATATTATTTTATAGGACGTTTCTAGCTCCCGGGCCACGATCCCGAACCTTTAAACCCTCGAACCCATACCGGAGTGTTCACCTCGTCGTCAGGGTCACGTGCTGCAAACGGAGCGCGAATCCGACTCCCGGAGTGCATGATACTGGGGTTTCAAGACCCCCGTATGCGAAAAGAGGTCAGACCGGCCCCGACCGGCCAGGACCGGCCGCCGCCGCGCGCCGCCGGCGCTGGCGCCGCCGCGCCGGTGCCGCTCCGGTGGACCTTCCGCGGACCGCCAGGAGCACCCCGGTGGTCCGTTTCGCGATCCGGAGGCGTCTACACGACCCTCAGGACGCGATCTACACTACTACGGCTTTAATTTGCAGAAAAACGCAGCAAAAACGGGATCGGGGGTTAAAACTCAAATCTGCCTACCTCGCGGGCGAAACGCCGACGTTCTGCCTCAGATCCGCGCTCCAAAGCTTCCGCTGCATGCTCCTGGAACGTCCGCCGTCGAATTCTACGCTCGTGGGCGCTTCGTTTGCTCGATTCGGAGGAGTGGCGGTGAAGAACGGTGAAGAACGATTAAAGGGGGGGCTGATATTTATATCAGCCGCCCGCCGGTGCCAAACCCGCCTCGGACCCGACACCCGATGCGAACAAAACTAAGGTCACCCCTAGGGTAAACACGCCGTTCGGAACGCAACGACGGTCTTAGATTTTCCATCCGAGACTCCGTTCAGATGTTATTCGAGTCGACACTCACACACTAACTTGCTACTTATTTACGGAAATGCCCCTGGTGGCGTTTCTCACCGCAGGCCCGCGCCCGCAAAGATTACATCCCGCTTAGGGTAAACGACACGTTCTGGATCACTTAGACCTTCTCATCATAGTCTTCTTGATATATCCAACCATAGAATACTCACTAGGAACGTGATTGATACTTGGGTAGTCTAATCCTCAAGCCATAAGTTTGATCTTAACATCCACAAAAGTCCAATATGTGTATACCAAAAGGACCACCTCATAGTGAGGGTCCAAATTCTGCAAACGTCTCATCAATTAAATGTATAGTTTGGACATTAGGTATGTTTTAGTAAAAAAGGCTTGGTCAGGTCTGGGTCTGGTCTGACCAGGTCTGACGAACCTGTCCCAGATCCAACCCAGTTCATTAGGCCTAGCCCGAAGTAGCTTGGCCTAATCCCGCCCATTGGGGTGGCTCACCTAACGAACCGGGGCCACTCGTTATGGGCCAAACTGATCCACCAAAGATGAGGTAGGTGCTATGTCCCCCCCGAGTCACGGGACCAGCTCACCTAGCCGCTGTTCTGCAGGCACTCGTGTCATAAGATGTGTGTCCATGTCACCCTTTCATGGCATGATGTTTTTGACCTTCACCAATTCGGTGACTGTTTCTAATGCTATGGTGCACTACCTCCGCCACATAGCACATGACCATTGTCGGCATTGGCGAACTGGCATGTCCTTCTGCAGACCACTGGATGCAGTCCAGTGGTCTGTTCTTCAAACTGATAGAGGCTTCCGGATCCTCGGGTTGCACCCTTGATTTTATAGTTTCCAAATCCATGTTTAAACCACTTTCACAAAAACATTATCGAATGGTGGTATCTCCCACACATGCTTGATCTATTCTCCACCATCCTCATCGAACCTTTGTCATATTGTGACCATCCTAGATCTGTGATACCGGATCATTGGACCAATGATCGATTTCACAATGGTTGGTTGATTAGAAAAAGTCTAATCATGGGTCAAAGGAAAAAATGCCCACAAATAACATTGATCATATGCATAAAAGGAATGACTCTACAAAATAGGGATGGGCATCGGTTGATTTTACTATTGATCGTGGCTCATCATCATCATATCAAAAGTTGTAAATTAATAAAACACAATGTTTTTCTCCCATGATAAGACCACATGAGTAATCTCATCCCGCAACGTGGTTTAATCATGTGACAATTTATTTGTTAATTTCTTTTAATTATTCATTTATAATAGAATAAAGGGGAAGGGATAATCGCTTTGAAAAAATCCCCTTAACTAGAAAACAAGGTACTTTATATAAGGAGAATGGAGTTGTACACCATCATTCGTCGATACATAATCTGTAGTTTCCATCTATCATTGGATATAATTCAAAAGAGGGGGAAGAGAGGAAGACCACTCATCATCATAGGTGATCCATTATTTTGTTGGTCAATGATTACTATTGAATGTACTACAGAGGTTCCAAGAAAATAATGAATTGTCCAAAAAACATGTATCTATGTTATGTTATTAATAAACGATCACATTTCACCATTTATGTTATGATAATTCAATGTGTTGTTATGCTAATTCATTTATGAAATGAAACAGTGTTACTATTAGGATTCTGTTTCAGAGTCATCATGTTATTTTATTTATTAAATGAAACAACTAATCTATCATTACGTCACAAAAAAAATTTTCGAAAAAAATAAAATTTCTAGTTTATTTTTTTTAGTTCATCTTATTTTTAAAATTCCCGAAAATTAATTTTTTTCTAAAGCCGCGGCGGTCGAGTTTAGTTCCATTCATAGGTAATTTCGTCATTCCATACGCAACGGTGCCCTCATGTTTTTCAATCTGGGCACCCATTTAGAGGCTATAAAAATCTCGCATGCATGCTATTTTAAATAAGATAAAAAAATTCAGAACAATAATTTGGGCATGCCAGGACTAGGAATTACATGTCGTCTGATCACCTGGACTCAAAATAATTCCATATAATTCTTTAATAATAATACAAGGAAATGTTTGAGACATTAAATTCTTCCCATATTAAGACTTTACACCCTCATAAGCCAAAACAATGGATAAGAAAAAAAATGGGGGCACTTTTCATGGATCTGTGCCTCCAACTCCCAAGTGCTCTCTAATAGATTCCAGTAGTGCCACTGAATGTGCACCAGATGAATCATTCATTCACAAAGGACCTGCTCTTGTAGATCATCAATATCTACAGGGAACTCCACAAAAGTCATCCCATCATCAATGTCCAACCTACCCTGGACTATGATGTGTGATGGATCATGTACGTACCTCCTCAGCTATGAGACGTGATAGAAATTATACACCTGATGCATCTATGGGGGAAGAGTTAGGCAGTACTCCACCTCAATGACTCTGATCAAAACCTGATAAGGGATGATGAATCTTAGAGACAACTTTTTGCCTAGGCCAAATCTCTATAATTCCCATCAATGTGAGACCCAAAGAAATGCATGGTCTCCCTCATTGAACACCAAGGTCCTCTATCTAAAACAACATAATATTTTTTTCATGCTCTGTGAAATCCTCATCCACTCCTAGATGGCCTGAACCTTCTAAGTGGTGGCCCATACCAACACTGAACACATTAGTGCTGACTCCCCTGGGTCTGTTCAGTATTATAGTGATCTTTTTGGTCACGCATAAAGTTCCTAAAAATGGTCTTATACTAATTGTGGAGTGGTATATGTTGTTTTATGAACACTCTATTGGTGTTAGGTGATCCTCCCAACTACGACCAAAGTCTAAGATGCAAGAATTAAGAATGTCCAGTAAAACATGGATAGTCCTCTCTATCTAACTATCTGTATGTAGGTGGAATGTTGTGATAAAGTGTATTTAAGTCCAAAATTCCTCCTGCAATCCCTTCCACAACCTGTATGTAATGCATGTGTCTTGATCCAAGACTATCATCAATAGGACTCCGTGGAATCAAACTATCTACTACATATAGTGGCATTCTAACACCTCAACTAAACCATGCTCCTAGATGGGTCGAAAGTGGGCCAACATGCTGAGTCAGTAAACAATTACCCAGATGGTATCATGCCCTCCGGATGCATGTGGTCAACCCATCATGAATTCCATCCGGATACCATCTCATTTAAACTCTGGTACATCTTCTCCACGAAGCTGATGATAGCATGAACTGATGTCTATCTTTGAGAACCATCTTTCCCGATTCAGTTGGTTGAAGATGTCATCAATCCTTATTAGTGGATACTTGTTCTTCATGATCACCTGATTCAGGCTCCCAAAGTACATGCACAACCTCAAACTCCTATCTACCTTCTTAGTAACAATACTAGGGAAATCCAAAGAGAAACAACGGGCCTTGCAAATCCCTTCCTCTGCAGGCCATCTAGTTGTACCCTCAACTCACAATGTTATGTGGGAGACATCCGATATGCTTGTATGGTATCGGTTCCATCTTAGGGTACAGGTCAATGCAGAAGTCAACTTTTTTGTGAGGATTTAATCTTGGAACATATTTAGTGATGATGTGCCCATACTCATACACCACTGTAAGAAACTGGGGACTCCTCTCATCCACATCATCTAGGGTTAGGCAATACAACTTGTGAGTGAATGATTGAACCCTCGTCAATGAAAGTCCATACAGCGCTGCAAGTGTTACCATTTCACTGATAGAGGAGAACCTCGCCCCATCTCTATGAACACATCAAATTCTTCTGCCTAAAATAGTCAATATGAGCATGGACTATTGATAAATATTCTATATCTATGATGATGTCTTAAGGCCTCGGCACTGCTACTAGGAGAACCCATTCTATGATCTCACCTCCAAGAGTACTCTCACACTATTGGCACAAGTGTGTGATCGTCAAATCCCCTCCCATAAGAGTCTATAATCATAAGGAATGTTCCAAAAACTCAACCAGAATATCTGATCACCGAACAAAGTTTTTGTCAATGAAAGAGTGACTGAAACCCGTATCTATCAAAACTACATCTACGGTGGATAAGACACATATCGTATCTCTAATCATATCTGGATCACTGGGGTCAAAAACCTATATCACCGGAAACTGGCCTCAACCTTATCTACTAGCTCTGGGAGCCCATGGGGGACCATCTGGGGGAGGTGGGGGTAGTAAATCGAACCTCGTCCCACTACCAATTTCTCTACCAACTCCTCCACCACATCCACCACTCTATGTACTGCCCTACTCTAACCTCTACCTCTATGTCGGCGGTCCCTCAACTATTTTCTGATCATCTACATGGTGAGTTAGGAAATCATGATCAATGTGTCCCTACACACCATAAGAGTAGTACACCTTGCTTCTCTACTAACCCCCACAGTCCTAGGGGCCTCATACCATAGACTATGTGACCTGGGGTCGTCCCCTAAAAATCATGACCTGTTTGGGTCTCTGTATCAGCTTCCTATGACCCACCACTTAAGACTCCACCGCCTGGTGTCTACTGGTATCTCCTACTAATGGCACCTACTCTAGTAGGAAACGTTCCATAAGTGGAGATCATTCTAGTACCCTATCTTCAATAGGGATGCTAAGCGATATCATGGACACCCTGATCTCTTAACATAGTCATAAATCCAAAGACCATTCCCGAAATAATAGGTGTTGCACCCTGTCTGTAGAGTAGTGATAAATCTCAGCAAATCTCACTGAGTACTATTCTACAATAATGTTACCCTACTTTTGGTGTAGTAGCTCATGTATATGCCTTGAGAATAAACTCTCTAGAAAGAACTCCTTTCTGAAGTGGTTCTCATTGTCTGTCCAGGTGAGGGTGGCCTCATCATGGTTCTGGAATATCATGCTCCACCATCTCCCCACTAAGCCCTGAAGAAGGACCACAATTGTGATCTTAATCTGGTCAAGAGGCAGCCTCACTAGATGTTAAACTTGTGTAACTGCCTCAAGTCAATCCATGGACACCTGGGGGTAAGTCTCACCCTGAATCCTGGGAGGTTTCTATATCTGGAACTCATGTATTGAACTGAGCCTATGTGCATCATCTACCAGTAACGCTGGTTGGAACTACTGATTGATGGGTGGTGGAAACACAATTGAATCACTCTATGGGGCCATCTCCAGTATTGTTCATTTATCTAACACCTCATCTTCAGGTGTACCATCCTCATGATCATATACTGGAATCCTGGTTGGCTATACGCGTGGAGACATCCTGAAACAGATCAAGATGAACCACATTCAATAGATTATACGTGCTGCGCAGACTCTGACCCAAGAAGAACCTGAGAACACTATCAATTACTATATGATGGTTGCAACTAGAGTTTTCTTATACTGAGTAAAAAATAGATTTCTATTTCCTAGTGTATGTATATGTTGAACACTGCACCAACACTAACTCCTTGAGTCTGAAGTTCAAACTCGAGACATTCAACACTGTTTTATAAAAACGAAAAACACTAAGTATTTTAGGTAGAACTGACAACCTTTTATACCACTATGTCACAATCCAACCTCTGAATCCCGCGTCATGACAACCTCACGCCTACCTCTCGATGGTTAGGGGTTGGCGACTAGCACTGAAGGCCATATCATGCATTTGGGAGGCATTTTCATTAGTACCTATATGCATTCACACATTTAAACAGACACAACACCAACCCAAAATGCTAATAAATAATCAAGCATGCCACTAAGACAACCCATGAGTGTAGGAGCACAAAAATAGAAAATAATGGTGGATAGAATACAAGACCAACAAAAGACAAGTACAACACTCAACATCTGCCTACGATGATCACAAACTAATGGGTATGTGATGGGATTGATGCCTGAAGTCATAGAATTATGCCTTGTCTTTAAGATCACACAAGGCACCTCTATCTCTAGGACCACCATGGTCTCTGTCGAAGCCTATGTTGTTTGCACAAGAAACGACCCATGCGGGTGAAGCCTGTGCAATGGTGAGTAACACAATACACATTAATGTCCAAAAAACGCAAAGGAAATATAAAAAGGAATGTAAACACGAGTATAGTCAGCTCATACAGATATATCCTAATGTAAGGAAATCAAGACTAATAGTCGTAATGCTTAACACCTTGTACTACTAAATAACTCATCCCGGAAGAGTGCATAGGGATGCTGGATCACATAGACTCACTCTTCACATGGGCTAGCTGGATTGCTTAAACCCACTTATCTCATGGGATAGATGGTTCACCTAGACCCAATAATCTCTTGAGATAGTTGAATCACATAGACTCACTTGTCTCTTGGTATAGCTGGATCACTTAGACCCTCTCATCTTTTGGTCTAGCAGTATCAAATAGACTCGCTCATCATAGTCTTCTCAATACAGCCAAATGTAGGATTCCTTCATAGAGTGTGAAAGATTCCGAGAGAGTATAATCCCCTAACCATCAGTCACATCTCAATAACCACAAAATTCCACTTAGTTTATCCCAATAAGACCACCTCGGAAGGAGGGTCCCAACACCACAAATGACTCATAAATTGGATGTATGATTTTGGATGTTATGACTATTTTAGTAAAAGGGGGCTTGTTGGGTCTGGGTTTTGTCTGACCCGGTGGGACCGACCTGGACTCTTGTGGAGACCCACCATCCCTTATCGACCCACTCACTATGGGCCGGTCTGACCCCCCTAGGAAGTGACAGGCACCGCTTCCCAGCACAAGTCACGCATCCTGCTCTATTGCTCATCATTTCTGCATATTCACACAGTCTATGTCGTGGGTCCAGGTCAACCCACCGTGGCGCGATGCCACAACCCTTCACTAATGTGGCAGCAATTGCCACCGACGCACCGACTGGTCCTTTTTCCCCCCAAACATGCTATGGTGGTCTGTTCCTCAAACCGTAAGAGGTTATGGGATCCTCTAGTCGCACAATTTATCGTATGGTGTCCAAATCCATGTTGCGACACCTTTCATCCGAAAATTCTCAAATAGCGGTATCTCCCACACTGCCTCGATCTTCTCACCACCATCGCCATCACTCCTTTTTCATTTTGTGTACAACATAGATCTGTGATACCATATTTTTGTGCCAATGATTGATTGATCAAAAATAAGACTATCTCTACATGTTGAGTCGTGGGAAAAAGGAAGAAATTATTCTGATGAATGTATAATGGTGGGAGGAAATTCATGACTTAAGAAAATATGGATGGACATCTTTCGAGTTTAGTGTCAATCCGGTCTCATCCCCAAAATATTAGCAATCATAAATAAAATAAAACAAAATGGTTTTATTCTATAATAACACCACAAGAGTAATCCCATCCCACAACACGATTGACCCACATTCCAATTTGTTTGTTAATTTGTCCACATTATTCTCTTATAATGGATGAACAAGGAAATGATAATTGCATAGAAAAAATCCCATAATATAAAAAATATAATTGATCGGAGATATGGAAAAGAGTCACACGACATCGTTTGTCGATCTTTGATCCATAGTTTGCTACTATGGTTGGTGGTCCTTTGAAGGGGGAGGAAGTGAGGAAGATCTCTGGTTGTCACTGGTGATCCGTCATTTGTCACCATTCATCGCTTGCCAACACAAGTCCTTCATAGTTTCCGATCAAATCCAGAACTATCCAATGATCCTTTATCCTTGTTATGTTATTATGTGACAAATTTCCTTCAATGTTTTGGTTACAATGAGTAATCACGTTGTTAATCTTCTTCATTTATGAAATTAAATAGTGTTACTATTATTCTTCTGTTTCAAAGTATTCATGATATTTTATTTATTAAATGAAACAACTACTACATACTTATGTTTCTATGAAAATTTTTGAATAAAATAAAGATTCAAGTTTATTTTATTTTATTTTATTTTATTCTGAAAGTTCATTGAAATTAACTTTTTCTGTCGACCCACGTTGCTCGATGTTAGGTCCATTATTAGGTAATGTCATCGTTCTAGACGCAATGGCATCCTCAAAATTTGAATCCAGATAACCTTTTAGATGCTTACAAAACCACACACATGAGCTATTTTATATAACTTAGAAAAAGATCAACAACCATTTTGGGCTCACCGGGGCATGGAATTACGTGTCGTCTTAGCACTTGGTCTTGAAATAATACCATATAATTTTCAAAAATAAATTCATAGATGTTTCTGGGACATTACATAAATGGGAAATTCATATCCCATAATGAATCTTTGAAACATTAGGCACTAATAAAAAACAAAACCATTTTAAAAATTCAATATGTTCTTTGCAGAGTGCTACCCATAATTACATGGCTGGGAAACATTTAGTAATGAGTCTAATTATAGAAAATGTGTTCATTATGGTCCAGGAGATATTGAACCCACATAAAGAAGGGGTTATTGAACTATAATATATTAATTTTAGTTTTATCAATTTTGTGATAAATGGATCATCGAATTTTTGAAAAAAGTGGTGAGTGAAATTTGAAGTATCCTCTTGTAAAGGTTTTAATTCCACATAAATCTATCTTTTTTGCACTCAAAAAATTGGAACATGAATTGAAATTGAAGTATGGATGCATATGATTTCATATTGGAGGCATGAAATTATAAATTATTAATGAGTCTTTCTTTTACTCTCTTATAGTGTGTTTTAGAATCAAGTATGGGAATCTTCTAGAAATTCCTTGAACGGTTTTGGCCATCTCAAAATTCAGTTCCATGAAAACCAATGTTTCGTTGTTATTTATTTTGATATTATCTATGAAATATTTTTTTCCTTGTACTAGTCAAAATCATCAATCATTTGGTGGAAAATTAATATTTATGTGTAACATCCTGACCCAGGCACCACACATTGTTACCCCATGCTGGTCAGTCAGATGACCCCAAGCGTGCCTCCACATATGCCAGAGGATACCAACTACTAGTGAGGGTCTGATAAGTCAATCCTGGGGAGACTATACCCTCTTTTATTGTAGTAATAAACTAGTGGAAAATATAGACAATAGAATAAGCATAAATAACCAATAACAATACCAAAATCTCAAATAAATCAATTTAGGAAATACAATATCCAACTAAAGTAGAAAACATGACATGCTAATGTATGTGTCAAGGGTCTAAAATAATAGTGGAAAATAAAGAGATCAAAACTCGTAAGTAGGTCTCAAAAAATTCTTGGTTTCCTCATCAAAGATTAATCCCCTATCAGAAACCTAGCATTGACCCTTTTCCCTTAACATGTCCAGAAAATAAAAATTTTATACAGGTACCGATCAGGAAACCCAAGTAGGGTATGACTACAACTTAGTTGGCCACCACCAACAACATCTAAAACAATATCCAGTCAATAGTGTATTCAGTTGTATACATCAATAAATATAATTCATAATTTAATAGTTATCAAATTATAAAATTATTCTTTGTTAAACTATATAAACTACTGGGTTCCCAAGGAAACCTAAACCTCAATACATACTTTAGCTCGTGTCGAAGTCTTAACCCTTTCACATTATGAATTAACAATTCATTAAACCAATGAGATTTCATTATCCATTTCATTTCAATTTATAATAAAAATAATTGGAACCATAGTCCAATTCCAACTATTTGGGTCTAAAATGTCAATCCTAGGAACTTGTGGGCTTTGGAGGCAACAGATCGTGTGCCACCCATATTTATCACAATAGAATTTAGAAGCATCAAACCATGTATTTCACATTTGGGATTTGGAAGTATCATACCATGTCCCCACTCATATTCATCAAACATTCATATATATATATATATAGGACATATATATTTCACCAATGTCACAAAACAAATCATTATGTCACGTCAATCATGATTAATCAACATTAATCCTCTTATCAAAATAATTATAATTAAGTAATCAAAAAATTAATTTATCACACTCATACCATTAATTAATTCTATAATTAATTAATCACTTCCATTCAATTAAATAGTTCAAAAATTAATTAAATACATTTCATTAATCACATTAAGTCATAATTAATTCCATAATTATTTATATAATTCAAAAACTTAATAGATCATAGTTAATTCTCTGATTAATTATTCAACTCAGAACATCATTATCCTATAATTAATACCATAATTAATTATCTCAATCTCTAAAATAAATATCATGAAATTATTTCTACTATTAATTATTCCCAAATACCAAAATTTCACAATTCCATCATTAATACATTCACCCAAATTAATTAATTTAATCAAGAACCTCAATTTCAAAACAACCCTTGCAATTCTACAATTTTCATACACGTAATTGAAATCATGACTATGTGATTTTAATATTAGACTACCTACGTCAATTCATTGATGAATATTCTCCCAACAATAATCCCAATAAAATGAGTGGCATAATGACATAGATATAGATCTGAATCTCCAAACCATAAATCATGATCAATAAAACAAGATCTCTTATATTATAAAACTAGATCCAAAATCCTATATCTAGGCTCACCGAATATAGATCTAGATGTTGAATAATAGATTATTACATCCCACTAAAAGAATGATAGATGGATGAAGGATGAACATGAAAGAAATTAGATAGGATCCACTTATCAAGAGAAGAGAATATCTTTTATTTGGCTTCGAATCACAAAGAACGGAGGTTAGAAGGCCTTGGATTCCCTCTAGAATGCTCAGAAATTGACCAAAATCATGTTGGTCTAAGTTTAGATCAAATGGAAGAAATTTTGGAGGTCCATCTGATTTAAAAACCAATTTTATATCCATTTTGAATATCAAATAAGGTTTCATGGCTATGGGCGCACAGTTTTACCTAACTATGCACCTATTATTTTAGGGGTTCTTAATTTCGCTTTTTAGAGTGCATTTTTCGAAAAACTGTGTGATGACCACAAAAAACCCCATTATCTAGGGTGGCATGGTTTCTTGGGAAGAGGCGCAAGGTTTTATATAACCATGCACCAACCGTGCACAATCCATTTTTATTAAATTTTTAAAATTTCACCCAAACACACCCCAATGTAAACTCAATCAAAAAGTACTCAATACATAACAAAATAGTACCTATAAAAAAACCTGTGACCACTTAAGAAAAGGCCAAGATCTAACAATCATTCCCACCTTATAAAAACTCATCCTCGAGATTCACTCCCAAGGTTATCTATGATTCCATGTTAAAATGATTGGGCCACAAAGATCTCATATTTTCATCCATTTCCCATGTTTCCTCCTGCACATGCCCATGTTGCTATAATACATGAACTATTAGGATAGTATTTCCCCACAACACATTATCATTATGATCTAACACATGTATCGTATGCTCCACAAAGAACACATCTACCCCAAGATCAACATCATCCACCTCAATCACATGAGAATGGTTGGGGGTATATCATCATAATTTCGATACATGGAAAACATCATGCATATCACTATATTTATGTGGAAGAGCCATTGGTACACCACCAGCCCGATTCTCTCCACTACCTCAAACGATCCAAAGAAAATGAGTGCCAACTTTCCCGGCTTCCATATCCTAATGTGACCCAACCTAGGTGACACCCCAATGAATACACAATCACCCTTTGTAGACTCTAGGGGTCATCTATATCTATTAGCATATGACTTCTCACTACTCTAATATATAGCCATATGTTTCCAAATGAGCTGAATTTTCACTGTTGTCTCCTGCATGAGACTCGGTTTCAACTACTCTAACTAAAAAACCTCTATCTAGCATAGAAGTGATCTATATGGCCTACTATAATGTGCCTCGTATGGTCTCATATGTATATTATTCTTATAAATATTTTTATAAGAAAAATATACTAAATCCAATTTCATCTACCAAGACCCACTAATATCCAGAAAACATACCTGCAATATATCCTCAGGGACTTTTATGTTGTGCTCTGATAGTCTATTTTTCTGTGGGTGAAAGGTCACGCTAAAAAATAGTTTTTTACCGATCAACATCAGCAAGCCCTACAAGAAGCATGAATTAAAACATGAGTCACGATCTGAAACTATAGTCCAAGGCACCCCGTGCATACGACCAATCTTCTTAAACATAGATTTCTTCAAACTTATATGCTAAAAATATTTCTCATATAGGTATGAAATGTACTACATTTTTTAGTCGATACATAATAACATATATATAATTATTCTTCTATGGCATCTTCGAGAGGCCCACCATGAAATACATGGTCACTTCATCCCACTTTAATTCTGGAATGGGTAAAATTTTAGAAAGCCTTAAGGTCATTGATTTTATGACTTAACCTGTTGATAAGTGTAGAATTTTGTCATGAACCATGTTATCTCCATTTTCATGAATGGGCACCCAAAATCTCATCATAGTTCTTGGTACATTTTTTTCTCACTAGGATTTACTACCCACTTTGATGCATGAAAATCTTACATTAGATCTACTTGCATGCTCATATGCACAACTAGATTATTGGAATAGATGATATTATCCTCATCTATTTCCTATTATGAAGGTGTCTCCCAACCTTCAAGGTTTTTCCACAATGTTAAACACTCTGTATACACATAATATTTGTACATAATCTATCACAAAAGTGTATACTCAACTAAAACTGATATGATAGTCTTTTGGTCCTGGCTCTACTGAACCACAATGTGCATCTCATCTAGCAAGGTCACCATCTTCCACTCAGCACTAGACTCCAGAACTGCTAGAGTTTGTGTTTTCTAGCTCAAAGAATCTACAATACTATTCCCATTTCTTGGGTGTATATGATAGCTCCAAATAAAATGAATTTCTATACTCCACCCATCACCGCTTCCATAGGTTAAAATACCCCTATGAAAAGATATATTTTAAGCCCTTGTGATTTTTATACACTGTAAACTTATCGCCCAGTAGATAATGTTTCCAACTCTTCAAAGCATAAACCACTGCTTCCAGATGGAGGTCATGCATAGGGTAGTCACTTTCATTTGGACTCAACTACCATGACATATATGCTATGAATCAATATCACCACATCAACACTACTATGAGTTCAATCCCATAAGCATCACAATACAACGTATACTCCTCACCTGGCTCGATTAGGATTAGAATTTGTGTCGATGTCAAACTCTTCTTCAACTCATGGAATGCATTCTCACAATATTTTGACCATTAAAAATTTATCAATTTCTTGGTGAAGCCCAAAACCAGCCTTGTAAAATGGGAAATGTCTTGGATGAATATATGATAATATAAAGATAACCATTGAAAGCTACAGATATGGAATAAATTCTTGGGTTTCTCCAAAGAAACCACTTCCTGGACCTTCTCTAGATATACTAACACACATTCCTCTGAGATTATGTGTCCTAATATGTGTACCTGATCAATCCAAAACTATCACTTAGATATCTTGGCGTATAGTTGATTCTCTCTTAATGTACCCAAGAAAATATTGGGATGTTGGTCGTGATCATCATGAGTATTTGAGTACACCAAGATTTCATCCACAAACACCACTATAACTGATATAGGTACATATGGAAGATTTTGTTCATTAAGTCCATAAACATTATTTCTTTGTTTGTCAGCCCAAATGGAGTTATGATGAACTCATATAGGTCATACCTACTTCTGAAATAAATTCTTGGTATATCAGAAGTATGAACTCACATCTGATGAAACCCTAAGTTCAAGTCGATATTCGAGAACACATAAGCTCCTCTCGACTAGCCAAACAGATAATCAATACGTGGAATAGGATACTGGTTTTGTATAATCATCTTGTTCAACATCCAATGATCAAAACATAAGCCAAAACTCTTGTTGTCTTTCTTTACAAAAAACATAGGTAATTTCTAATGTGACGTAATCAGATGGATAAATCCCTCATCCTCTAACACCTCTTACCGAATATTATGATTTTAAATCTCTATCAGTTCCATTATATATGGTGGTATAAATATTGGATCAAACCCTAACATGATCTCAATAGTGAATTCCGCAGCCCTCTCAGGTGGTAACCCTGAGAAGTTGTTATGAAATACATCTTGAAATAGTTCCGCTATGAATGGAATTACATCTTTCTTAGCACCTCCATCATCCAGAAAAAGACTAGAAACTTGGTCTATGGGATCTCTGGGTAATTTGTCTTTCTCATCCCTCTTGGATATCCCACTCTCCGTAATTAATATATTTTTCACCCTTAGGATGTATAAAAGTAACTTTCCTCTAGTAACAATCAATGTGGGCTCAGTATGCGACTCCTAGGTTCATAACCATAATTATGTCGAAGACTCAAACATCTAGGATATAGAGAACACATAGAAAATAATAGTCCCCAATCTCAATAGAACTTTCGTTGCACATACAGATGCCTCTAAACTGCACTCTCAATGGGGTATCTATACGCTTAACCCGACTAAAAAATCCACCACTAGGAATAAACCATTATAAGGTTTTACAGATACAAAGGAATGGGAGGCACCAATATCAAATAAGGCACTAAAAAATGTATAAGCTACAAGAATAGTACCTCTCACTATTGAAGGTCTAGCCTCACTATCCAGAACTGTAGGGTTCACTGCATGTAGTTGTCATTCCCTTCTTCATTGTGATGTATCCTAACACACATATATTGCGCCACACTACTCATATGGGTGTTCTTTCCTGTAAGTGCCACGTCCGCAAACTCTATCACCTTGACTAGTCGACCTCCACCTCCCAGACTAATATGGTGCAGATGCCCCCCTTCCCGCACCATGGTTCAATCTAGCTCGTCCATCACTAATTATCTGTTGTGTGTTCCTTCATAACCTCTGTAGATGTCCCATCTTATAGTAGCCTCAAAATTCCACTGATGTTCAGTGAGGATGTACTCAGAAGTGTCCCACAATACCACACTAGTGGGAAAAACACACATGGGTAAGGAACCACACAACTGATCCCTTTTCTTGTGTATTTTTTTTCTTCCAAATTCTCTATTTTACATTTTCATAGGGACTCTTCCTACTCTCGAAAGTCATAACCCCCAGATATATAGAAGAAACCACATGTCCGGCACTGGATTCCTTCCTCAGGTTCGGCTCATCAACGAGAGCCTGATCCACCACCTCAAAAAACATATTTAACTAAAAAAGGGTAACTTGGGTCTTAATATTGCACATATGTCCTCACATGAAACAATATCTCCATATCTATCTCATCCCCTACCAACACTAGATTAGAGCATTGAAAATCTATGATGTGGCCAACATTTTCCATCAGAAACATGCTCCCTTGAGTGAATCTCATGAGCTCGACTATTCTCTCCTGTCTCGGTGCCTCTGGGTAGAAGTGATCTAATAACGTTAACAAAAAACATTCCATAGCATACCACAAACCAAACAAATTCATGCATTATTATCACTTCAGTGCTTCAATGGTCATTGTATAATATAAGTGTCCAACAAGACCCCTTTCTTAGTAGGAGTCTCCAATTTTTCATGTATCATCTCAATTCACTCAACTTATGACATCATTCCCTCGGGTCCACTGTCTATACTGAAATTCAGAGGGTGATGGAACTGAAAATCCCTCGTCAAGTCAGACATGATCCTATCAAACTGCCTTAGGCCCCTTTCCTTGAATTTCATGAAGCGAGCAATGTTCTCTCAGAACTTCTCCCCTGCTTCCTCACACGACACTATCAGTGCCTCAGGTTCTACCATTATAGGATCATCCACTGCCATTTGCTCTAGTTTTCATATCAAAAAGCATAATCACTGAGTCATAACTCTACAATACCAAACATGAACCTTTGGACACATTTAACAAAATTTACACATTTAATTGAAAAGAAAAAATAATAACAATCCACAAAAAGTCTTTTCTCCATGTCTATAAACACGGTCAAAACTAAGGATAATATCACTACCCTTAACCATCCTACACATAGGTAATGGTTGAAAAGGAAAAACACGTTATCATTATTCACACTACATTAGACACTCATTTATTCACATATTTTACTTCATTTTACCATTCTCAAATTCATATTAGGCAATATTCTCAATTTAATTTCAGAAGCAAAGAAAATAGTTCATGTTTGAAAACATACCCATAATCTGTAATCCTTGTGTTCCTAAAATGGCACATGTCATAATAAAACTAAGTACCTAGAATAATGCAAGTAAGCTAAACTCTCATTCCATACATGTGAATATGTCAATATCAATAAACCATGGAAATAACATTCAAATCACACCACAAGTGTGTCGCCCAAGTTGAAATAATATTCAAATGTAGCCACAAATTGTATTAACAACAATTCCCAACCTAGGTACTGGAGTTCTACCCTGTATATGGGTTACCTACTCCCTAGTACAAGATCATTACTAAGGCCCTACTTTTCATAGTCTTTTATCTACCGTTCCCAAACAGTATGATAAAAGGAAAAGGAAAATAAAACTCCTATGATATTACTTTGTAACGTCCCGACCCGGGTGCCACATACCGCTGCCCTGAGCCGATCAGTATCATGACATCATGCATGCCTCCCCATAAACAGGAGGCTACCGACTAGTAGTGGGGGTTTTATTAGTTGATTATGAGGAGACTATACCCTTTTTATCAAAACAATACACCATAAAAAATAAACAAACAACAGCGGAAGCATATATAAATAATTACAATACCAAAATCTGTAGACTATCAATCCAGGAAATACAATATCAAACTATAGAAGATGACATGTCGTGTTAATGTATGTGTCAAGTGTCTTAAATGAAAGCTGAAAATAAAGACACTGCCGAATCCTAGGTGGGTCTCAAACCACATCGGGTTCCCTAACCCAAGCTCCATCCCCAATCAGCAATGTAACCTATAGTCTTTTCCCTTAACCTTTATAGGAAAAACAATGTCCATTTAGGTGCCAATCAGGAATCCCTAGTAGGGGGTGAGTAAAAATCAGTAGCCCACAACTAAAAACATCTAAAACAATATAAAGTCAATAGAGAATGACTTGTATAAAACAATAAATATAATTTATAATTTAATAGTTATCACATTTTTAGAGTATTATTTTTTTAACAACATAACCCTCCGAGTTCCTAAGGACACCCAAACCACAATACCTGCTTCGGTCTGTACCGGAGTCTGAACCATACATTATCAATTCACAATTAATTAAACTGATGGACTTTCATTGTCCATTTCAATTCAATTTATAACATGCCTATTTGGAACCATAGTCCAATGCCAACTATTTGGGTCCATATCATCAAGGCTATGACCCCGTGGGCTTTGGAAGCAGTAGACCATGTCTCACACATATTCATCAAACATTCATATATGTATAGCGTTCATGCACACACACACACACACCCATATATATCAGTAATATCACAAAAAATCAATATCACATCAATCAGTATAAATTAGCATTGATCCTATTACCATAATAATTCTCAATAATTAATTAAAAAATTAATCAATCACACTCACACCATCAATTAATTATAAAATTAATTAATCACATCCATTTTATTAATTAATTTTACAATTAATGAACTCCATATCAGATTTAAAAAAACTCATAATTAATTGCACAATTAATTATCTAATTCAAAAACTTAATACCTCATAATTAATTCACCGATTAATTATTCAAATCATACCATAATTATCCCATAATTAATTATCTTGATCACCAACATCAATATCAAATAATTATTTCTACAATTAATTGTTACCAAATCCCACAATTTAACAATTCCATCATTAATTAATTCACCGAAATTAATTAATTTAATCAAGAACATCAATTACAAAAAATCACCTAGAAATTATACAATTTTCATACACATAATCAAAATCACAACTATGAGATTTGAATATCATACCTCCTACCTCAATTCGTTGAAAAACAGTCATCCAATGGAAATCACGACGAATTGAGAAGCCCAATGATGTATATTTAGATCCAAATCTCAAAACCCTAAATCATGTTCAACAAAACAAGATATTGCTAATTCTAAACCTATATACAAATGGGTAGATATAGATTCACATAATCTAGATCTAGATCTAGAAAAAAAATTATCTTCGCACAAAAAGATTGAGAGAATGAAGGAGGATGAATGTAAAAGCAACGAGATATGATGAACTTATCGAAAAAGGAGACGAATAGCGATCTAAGATTAAAATCACAAAGAACGGAGGTCAAACAACCTCAAAATCTCCCTAAAAATAGTGAAATTGTCCAAAATCTTGTTTGTTTGAGTTTGAGTCTTATGGGGGAAGTTTCAGTGGTTCAAGGGTATTAAAAACTAATTTTCTGGCTGTTTAAAATATCACCTATGGTTTCCAGGGTAGTGGAATATGGTTTTCCTTAACCATGGTCCTATTATTTTAGGGGTACATGATTTCTCTTTTCAGGGCAGAAAATATGATAAATTGTGCACCTGTTGTGCAAAACCTCACCTTCCTGGGTTTTATGAATTCTTGGGATGAGGTGCATAATTTTCCCTAACCATGTACCAATCGTGAACCACATCTTTTTCTTCCATTTTTTTTTCAATTTTTCACCCAAACACTCCTGAAAGTAAATCCTAATCGAAATGTACTCAATATAAAACACGAGTACCTATAAAAAACCCCGAAATAACTCCAAAGAAGATAGGGATGTATATAAAGTGTAGGGGAGTGTCATGTAGCATATTTGCTTTACTTTTCCAGAAGACATTTTAGGGAATTTATGAGGTATTTAATGTTGAATTGTGTTTTATTTTAATGTGGTTTATTAAATATGTAATTCTTTTTTTCTTAAAGGAATACATCCTTGAATATATTAAGAAAATAAACATTATTCTAGAGTGTTATTACTCAATTGTTCACTTATTGAAATTTCATTTAATTTCAAAAAAAATTTTTTGAAATCAAAGTGAATAATAATTAAACATTATTTTCAATTGATTTTGATGAGGTCAACTCCTTGGATTAATTATTTCACTTTCCATGATTATGGTTTTAACATTCTATTTCTTGAAAATATTTCCTTATTAAGATTTTTGTTTTGTTTTTGAAAATTAATTTTCATCAATGATTTAGAAAATTGTCTCTCTCTAATTAAATACAGTTTGATGTCCCATGTTATAACTATATAAAAATTGTAACTCTAATTTATTTTCCACAATTTAGAAAATTATGGCTCTCTAACTAAATTTATTTTCATATTCCTTCGATTAATAATTTACTTCATTTATTTATTCAATGATTTAAACTCATTTCGTAATATTTCAATGGAATATCTATATACATTTATTTAGGAATTAAAATATTCTTGGAATGTGAGAAAATTCATTGATTTTATTTTTAATTTCATAATTAACATTTCATTCACTAAATACTGAAATGAAAGACAGATCTAAGCTTGACGACGCAAACCAAAGATGAATAGGGCAAAAGTCAACTTCCACGGACATGTTGGAGAGCTCAATTTTCAGAAGGTGATGCCAAAATTACCAGAATGAGGAATTGAGTAGATGATCCAGATTGGATTTAATTATAGAACATGGGCATGTAGAAGAAAATTTGGTGATGCCCTGATCTAGAAGTTGAATCCTACTTGACCAAATCCAAGAACTAAGCATCGCCGAAGATAAGGAAGGTGATTCTGAGGATGAGAGTAGATACTGGTTGAGGTAAACTAAAATATAGAAACCTATATATGTCTGTCTGTATTTTATTTAAGCTCATGGATACCCAACCATGTTATAAATATCATGATCCCACTTATACTCGAACTTGGGGGAGTGTAGTCCATGCAACGTGGATCTAGTTAGTAATTTTCCTGGAAAAAATGTACTGAAGATGGATATCCGGCTATTGATTAGAGGCTAGCTTGGAAAGGATGATACATAGAGAAGAGAAATGATATTGAGTGGAGAAATTGGTTTCCCATGTTTGGCCAGATAATTTTACGAGGAGTGAAATGATATGGGGATAAATGGAGAGAAACATATTTCTCTCATGCTATTTTTTAAAATCACCCCAAAATTGGGATGATTTGATGAAAAGATGGTTGACGGCTATTAATATTTTAAAATTGTAATTTTATCCATTTTTTCAACATGTACCACAATATTGTTTCTATAATTTTATTTTAAAAAGATTCAAAAAACTATATAGAATGAAATATAAATCATTTATTTTCTTTTACTACGTTATTGATTTAAACACAAGTAGAGAAATCACAATCAGTGAATTTATTTTATTTTCTTTTGTAAAATATCTAATCATTTCATTTTATTTCCTAAAACCTCACCAATCACAGTGTATATGTCAAGGTTGAAATCTTAGCTACATCTGAATCTTCTAGATGTGTTTATAAAATTTGTTCTTATTTGCAATGATAGAATTGAAAAGAAGATATGGGCCTCAAAATCTCCATTATTAAAGAATCTATTTGGGGGATGTATGGACACAATGATATAAGTGAATTAACAAAGTGAGCATGGGATTGGGCTGATAAGGCTACCACACAAGCTGATTTATTTTACAATGTGGGGCCAGTGCTGCGATATCACAACAGATATTCCAAGAAGGGCCAAGATGAGTTTTGATTTCAAGTGATGTCAATGATGGGATGGAGAGAATGTCAGTGATGTCGATGCCAGAGATCATCCAACTAGATGATGAGTTGTGAGAGGTGTAGTGGGAATTTGATGGGTAGAAAATGCTGGTTATTTTCTACATCAGGGCACCTCGACCTCAAGGTCAATCTCTTATCCTGTTTGGTTTTCTTCCTCAATCAGGGAAAATTTTGCAGGAAAAGGAGATCAAGGTTCCTAAATTAGGGGTGGGAGATATAAGAATTACCCCTTATGTCAATCCCAACCCTTGGACTCGCCACATGGAGACCATTTATAATTGTTACTATGGTCGCTACTGAGTATAAAAATTTATCCAGAGGAACAATCATTTGTAAGGGTTTTTTCTTTTGTCACTTGTGAGGAGGAAAATATACATTGGAAGTAATATGTGGAGGAATTGAAAAAATATTTGGATTTTTGACTGAGTTGAATGTGGGGTATAGGCTGGAATTTTTATTTATTGTAGAGTTTGATCAAAAATTAAAAAATTATGAGGACAATCTTTGGGAGACAAGAACATGGGTGAAAAATATATCAGGGAAGACTGGAGATCAGAGAATTTTGGGACTCGGAGCAAGTCATAGAGCATCATGGAGCATGGGAGGAGTATCAAAAGAGCTAGTATGCCCCCCTGGATTCTTCATTTTCTCTGTTATGAGGCCTGTTCTATATTTGTTAAAATATTTTGATGATATAAATATCATTATTTTCTAAACTAATTCAAGGGAATGAGATTGTAATAATTAATAATATTACTACATTCATGTGCAATTTTTTTCTAGAAAATCCCTTGTATTCAATTTTCAAGTAGTAAATATTATGGAAATGTCAGGAACCACTAAAAACTATTCTCGGGTACTATTATTTTTTTATATAGTTAAATCATCTGAGAATATATTTGAGAAGATGAAATCACATCAAGGGTAGTACACTATGATTAACTAAGAAGATGAAATTTATGTAAACCAATTTTTGTAAATATGTTGATGAGTGGATGTTGTGGTTGAGGAACTATAGGATTGATTCACCAATAGTTTGTTCATTTAAAATAATTCGTCACCTTCTTACCATTATGATCCATTGATATTTATTCCTGAATATAGAAAACAAATCTAAATAAAATAAAATAAAACCCAGTTAATTAAATTCCCTCATTTCATATTTTTTTTTCTTCCTTGTTTTCACTTGGTCCATCATTTCTCTTTCTCAATTTTATTAATGAGTTACTATTTCATTCAGTTCACCAATTTCATCACTTCAATTACTTCTGTAACTTGATTTTTGTTTGTTTAATTTGTATGAGTGTTTTTTATATTTTTTGTTATAGACACATATTTGGAGTCCTTCCCTAGAGATATATCCCTATTCAACAGTACCTATATTTAATAAGGATGTACAAAAGTAATTTTCCACAAAATAAATCACAATATCACTGAATTGTTTAATCTGAATGGAATGAAAAATCTATACAAGAAAAAGAAACCGAACAAATGAAAATATAGTTGGAATTTATTAATTAAGGTAAGAATAAAGAAGGATTTGAGGGTGAAGTATGAAACCAACCTAATTCTAAATATTATGCCCCTCCTATTCATTTTCATATAAGAGTATACCCAAAAAATGACGAAATTGACAACATTAATTTGTTAAATATTACTAGAACATTTACCCACAACACTGCTTTTGTGGATTCCTCATGAAAGGTTCCATCTTTTGTAAAATTTATCAAGAGGATCATAGATAAAATAATATTGGAAAGAAATACATGACATTAATATTACAATGGGCTATATTGTTTCATTATCCAAGAAACTACATCCAAAATAAAAGGAAACTAGAGGTTTTGTTATTCGGTGCAGAAAATGAGAAAGGAAATTAACTTCCTATGTGATTTCGGTGCCGCTGTCTACTTAATTCCCTTCCACTTATTAAAAATTATAGTTCTAAGGTAACCAAAAAAAACTTCTTTTTCTCTTAATCAAGATGATAGGTTTACTTTACAACCTAAGGGAAGGGAATATGACATTTTGGGTATAGTATGGAAGCCTATTTTGCCCTATAATTTTCTTGTGCTTGAAATTGATTATGGTAAAAAGGATCCAATTATCATGGGTAGAAATATTTTAGAAATTTTTTATTCTTCAATTGATGTTTTTAAGGGATATCATTATTTTCATGTTATGGATAATGTAGATGAAATTCTTGGTTTTGAGTAGTCTAAACTCTATGTTGAGGGAAAACAGATTTATATTGCTGAAAAAGTGTTTAGAGCCGAGTTTTGAACGAATTTCCTTCAACCACTTCTTAAGGTTTGAAAATATATTTCATTGGTTTCATCACATGTTGATGAATATTGAAAATTTGAGGTAAGGTCATAATTTGTTTTCTTTTCCTTCAGAAGTAATAGAAATTTATTCCTCCCATCCTACATAGAGGATCAATCCAGCTATTCTTCCTCCCACATAGCCAGCTGTGTGTGTAGAAATTTCCACCCTAAATCCTACTCTACAGTTAGGGTCCCCGCTGCTTCTTTCTAAATTATTTGAATTAGTTTATGAGATTTTCACTTATGGAATTTAATATTTGGATGTCTCCCAATGTTGGAGAAAATTCATGGTTTAAACCTGTTAAAAAATGCGATGGTTTCAAATCAGAATAAATATTCTTTTTAGGAAATATATCACCACCTATGATTCATCAAGGGCATAATATTCATCAATCAATATATAAAATATTCTAGTCAATTAAGTGAAGATTCTATAGGGTATATAATGCGATCTACATTTGATTAGTTCAATCCACTGATCATTTTATGTTTCATGTTTTGTAAGAAAATGGTGAGTAGGACCAAATGCATCTGTTTCTCAGTCCATGTGTACATCAAGCAAGAGAGATTTCATTGAGTTGACTGTTGGTCATCATGTTGAACTCTAGGTTACTATTTACCATCATGAGTCCTATTGATATAATTTTAGTTATTAAATATGTAACAATTCAGGTACATATACAATAATTTGTTTTTATATTTAAAATATAATAAATATAATATGAAATAATTGATATTTTTAGAAATTAAGGAATTTATACTGATAGAATAGTAACTTGATATAAGAAATAGTAACATGACCATTAAAAATAGTAATTTTTCTAATAGAATACTAACCAAGCCTATGAAACAATAAATAAAATTCACCTATATTAAA
Organism: Viscum album; assembly: GCA_963277665.1. Taxonomy (NCBI): domain Eukaryota; kingdom Viridiplantae; phylum Streptophyta; class Magnoliopsida; order Santalales; family Viscaceae; genus Viscum; species Viscum album. The sequence goes on from OY728132.1 coordinate 416,589,079, forward strand.
AGTGAAAATATGATATATTTATATCATGGAATAAGTAAATAAATGTTTTGAAAGTGATAAATTAAGTGTTAGTATTTTTGTGAAACCTAAATATTTTCTTTATAATTCTATAATTAATTTAAATTTTTTAATTTTTTTAATTCAATATATTAATAAATTAATATTTTATTGTCATTTGATTATAAGATAATTTTATGATATCTTGATTATTTTTTAAAGGTGTTATAAAATCAATTACTGTTTTGAAATTAATATTTTTTGAATAAATTATGATTTTAATTAAAAATTAAATTTCTCATCTATATACAATTTTTTCCAAAAAAACGGTGTTCATTTTTGAATTATACACTTTGAAAAATTCTCAGGGTGAATTTTGCAGATTTTTCTAAAATACATAAATTTTTGGTGAATAGTAAAATACACTAATTTACAGTATTTAGAAAATTCAAAAATTATTGTGTCATAGATGATGTAAGGCTGATGTATGTTCAAAATCACAAACCCTCCATTATTTTAAAATATTTAGTGATAATGCTCAAACTATTCATAGTCTTGAGCTAAAATATTAAACTAATGAATATAAAAATGAAAAAAACACCCCTCTCCTCCGTTATAAATATCACCCCTCACCACATCTTCTCATCACACCTCAATGATTTTTAGTTTGTTTAATTTCTACTCAATTTACTTCTCAAGTCTCTTCCCCAATTCCAATACGTGCTGGTATCACCAAAAGGTCAAAACTAAGGGCCTTAAGAAGGTCCCTAAGGAGGAGAATTCATGATGTAAAATCCTCTCTCATTTTATTTTATATTCATTTCAATTATTTTTTTTCTTATACACTCTTCACCTCCCCATATAAAAGAGGAATGAAAACTAAAGTATCATTTATATACAATAATTTAATCATGTTTATGGAAAAATTCATCATCAATCTTCTTCTACTCTCTCTTTTATTAAAAAATGAGAACATCTTCCATGATGTGTCGATTTACAAACATAGTGGATGATACAATTTCATTTTTCATTATCATATTAATAGATGATCATATAACCATTATTATAGTTAAATAATATTTTATTATACATATAATAAGTTATTTAATGTTTTGGACCCAATATATAAACATTATATTGAATAGAACGATATAAGTTTGCGATAATCATAAAAACTGTCAAAATATATTAAATCATTCTCGTTAATGTATAATATAATCATTCATCATCATATAAAAATGATATATGATATAATTTACAGTTATGGAATCATATTAACACCATTTCGTTCCACTTCCAGAGTTTTTCTTGCATTCTTCAATATAATTCATAATGAACCAACCATGAAAACCATACAATAAATAAAACCAAAACAATGAAAATAACAAAATATTATTAATAAAGGGGTGGAAAAATGTTATTATAATATCATATAAGTAATTATAAATATGAATATGATTCTGTAATATATTAATAACACTATTTATACAATCATTAAACATATTTGAACATGTTTTATGTAAGACGAACCTAAGGTAAGAGATTTCTTATTCCAATTTCCATGCTTTCGGTTAACCTTCTATATTATTAATTATGTGGTAGTAGGATTATTGTTGAAATGAATTTTTATTATAATATGTTGTATTATGTGGTTTTATATTGTATACACATATTCCATATTTTTATCATTTCTCATATCAAATATATGATATTCGAAATATATGTTTCTTTAAAAATCATCTTTTTAAAAAATTCCAAAAGTAATGATTTTTTGATGAAAGTATTCATGCTTTATGATTCATTAATCTTTCATGGACACTGTTTATGATGAAGGGTAAGACCTATACCTTACACCAATGTATTGAGTATGTTTATGATTTAGGTGGGCAGTATGATTACTCCATGTGTTGTTGCGATGGTTACACCATAACGTAGTCGTGTAGGTTATATCATAAGGTAGTCGTGAGGGTTGCATTGCAAGGTAGCCCCGAGAGTTAGAAATCATACAATAACATGGAGATATAAAATATTAAGTAATTCATCAAGTTACCATTATGGTATTATTTATTTTTTCTCTTTTCTATAGATATATCATGTTTTCGGAAACTATATTATACTTATTGGGTGAGAAGTATGTTTATGTAAAAATTATTTCATATGTTTGTAAGAATTAATGTACTAATAATTTCTCTTTTTTTAAGTCACTTGATATGTTTTTTGTCCCATCTCAAGTTTTAATATGTTTTTTATAGGGTTTAAGGATGGGTATGAGAAAATTAGAAGCTAAGATTAATGATATTAGGTCTTTTAGGAAAAGATTTCAGGTTTTTATAATATTTTTTTTATTATGAAATAAATGAATACTATTTTAGTTGTTCCCACGTTGTATTCATGGGGGTTGATATGTACAAATTTTGTCCTAATTTTGTAAAACATTAAATCGAAAATATTTTTAGGGATGTAAAGAAGTGAATTCTAAAGGAATTTACTAGATTATGTAATGTTTAGGGTTGGGTCCTTATAGTTGGTATGAAAGTTTGGTTTAGATTCTGTTAGAGGTTAGGATGATGTTAATAGAATACCATAAATGATTCTTACCATATGTTTATATTGAAATGACATAGCATTTGAAGATTACCATGTCTCTTCTTCTATGATATGTTTATTCAGAATGATTTTTCGCAGAAGAAATATGGATGCTAAAGTATGAAGGCACCGAGAAGATTATAACTCTTTGAATCTGTAACTTGGATTGGTGGGAATTGAAATTGAATGGTTTGTGAAAATGATGGATCAGTTGACGCTGGAAATAAATGACAGTGTAATTCGTGCAAGAGAAAATTCATATCTACCATAAAGTAACATGTCGATAGTGGAATACTTGAAACACCCTCCTACTTTCAATGAATCTCCTAAACCAGTGGCGGCTAAAGGGTGGATTAAAGCCCGTGAAAAGATATGTGATATTATGAGGTGTTCAGATAATCAAAAGGTTATTCTTTCCATTTTTCATTTTGAAGGTGAAGTTATCTAGTGGTGGTCAACAGTCAAGAATATCATGGATTGTGAAGAGATTGATGGATTTGAATGAGATGAATTTAAAAACATTTTCCTTAACAATTAAAATCCAAATGTGGTTCGAATTAGAATGGAAAATAAATTCCTTGAATTGAAACAAAACACATAGGATTTAGTGGCCGTGTATGAAGTAAAATTCACGCGATTGGTAGGGTATGATCCAAATCTTATTCAGGATCTTGTTTTAAAATGAATCATTTTTACTTAGGATTGAAGCCAAGATATAAAAGGGCACTTGATTCCTATTAATTAAAATGTTATGAGAAACTTATATGATGTGATGAGATGGTAGATATTGATTTTTCTGATGATCACGTGTACTTTGAATGAAAGAAGAAGAGCTATAGAATTACAAGCAATGAGTAATAACAAATCATAGAAATCTAAAGGTTAGAATATCCAGTTTACAATTTGTGAAAAGTGTGGTAAAAAGCACAATTGGGAATGATTTAAAAAACTGTTAAGTGTTTTCGAGGGGGTTAGTTTGGATAGATGACCCAATATTATAATGAAAATTATTTTAAGATTAATTCGGATAAGAAAACTATAATGTGTTCTAAATGTGGTGATATAAGTCATTAGGAAAATACGTGCCCGAAGAATTATTTGAATTATGGAATGAAAAATGATTATAAGAAGAAAGGTGCAGTGAGATACATTTCGACTAATACAGTAGATGTTGGTCCATCTAATGAAGTGGTATCAGATACATTGTTTGTTTACTCATATTTTTCTAATGTCTTATTTGATATGGGGTATACACATTCTATTATTTTTGAGAAATTTTCTAGTAAATTAGAAAGATCTCCACAAGAAATTTGATTAGAACATATGTTCAAAACACTAGGGGAAATATTATACAAAAATGGAATTATAAGAATCATTTTCATTTTTTCTATTGAAATACATTACATAAAAACCTTGTTGTATTCCCTTATTTGAGTTTGATGTTATTCTTGGTATGGATTTATTTTTTTTATAATGCAAACATTTATTACGGAGCTAATGAATTTGTTTTCAAAAAATAGTTTCAGTTTGTATTCAAGAATGAACCCATACAACTAAAAACATGTCAGGAAATTGAGATACTGTTAAAAGATATAAATGAAAGTTATCTTGATCATATTGTTTAAAAAAGTGGAACTGTTCAGATTAATGATATTCCAGTGGTAAATGAATACATGTATGTTTTTTCTGATGAATTTGTCGGTGTTGGAACTGATCGGGAATTTCAATTTACTATTAAATTAGTTCTTAATGATAATTTAATTTCAAAACACCCTTATCTAATGGATCAAGTGGAACTTCTTGAATTGAAAAATCAGTTATAGGAATTTCTTGATAAGGCTTCATTCATCATAGAAAATCACTATGGGGTGCTTCTATTTTATTCGTTAAAAAAATATGGTTTCATGATAACTTTTATTGATTGTAATCGTTTGAATAAAATTAATGTTAGGAATAAATATCATTTTCCTCATATCGATGGCTTGTTTGATTATCTTCAGGGAGATCGGTATTTTTCAAATATTGACTTCAGATCTGGGTACCCTCAGCTGAAGGTGGAGGATGAAATCCTGAAAACATCCTTTCATACTAGATATGGGCATTATGAGTTTGTTATTATTTCATTTGATTTGAAAAATCTCCCAACTGTATTCATGGATCTTATGAATAGATTATTTTATTAATATTTGGATAACTATGTTGTTGTTTTTATTGATGATATTTTTGTATTTTCAAAAAGTTAGGGGGTTCATGAAAAAAAAATATTTATTTTCTTATAAACTAACAAAGAAAATAAGATATACGGAAAATTTTTCAAATGTGCTTTTTTGTTGCAACAAATTTCATTTCTTGTGATCATTTTAAATAAGGATGAAATAATAGTAGATCATTAATAAAAAATGAGGTTGATGAATGAACACGATTTAAAAATGTTACAGAGATTCACATTTTTATGGGATTTACAGATTATTACAGACAGTTTGTCAAAAACATTGCATGGTTATCTAGCATTCTAACTATGTATAAATGAAATGGGGTCAACATTATTTGGATATAAGTCTATGATATTTGTTTTCAGGATCTAATTATGATATTGGTGAATGCTTTAGTTTTGGCCCTACCTTTCAAAAATATTGATTTTTTCATCTATAGTCATTCTTTTTTTAGAGACTTGATTGTGTTCTGATGCAGCATGATTAGTTAATTGCTTATACTTCAAGTCAACTAAAACTTCATGAGTTAAATTATACCAGATATGATTTAGAATTAACCGTTGTAGTTTTAACTTTGAAAATTTAGTGGCATTATTTATATACATCCAAATCTGAAATATATATTGATCATAAAAGGTTAAATTATATATTCACTTAAAAGGAATTAAACATGAGGTTTAGGAGACGACTTGAATAGATAATGGATTATGATAGCATGATAAATTACCATCCTAGAAAAGTTAATAATGTGGAAGATCACTTGAGTCGAAAAAATCATGCATCTTTAACGATGTTATTTTTGGAACAAGATTCCATGATTAATTATTTGACTAATTTTGTCATAGAAGTTGTTGGTACTTGAAATTCCTCTGTTTTGTGGTAGGTTTCAGTGCAGTTGTCTTTGTTAGACAGAATTAAGAAATTGCAGAAGGGAGATGGTGAGTTATAGAAAAATGATTAGTTGGTGATGAAGGGCATGTTTCTAGAATTTAATGTTAATAAAGATTGTGTTTTTTGATTTGAGAATAGATTATGTGTGCCTTGTGCTTCATAATTGAAGAAACTGTTGTGAAGCGAAGCCCATAGTTATCTGTTTTCTTTTCATTAGGATGAAAAAATTTGTAAAAAGAAATTAAAAACTATTATTGGTGTGATGAAATAAAAAGAGATATTTCGGAATTTACCATGAAATTTTTGACTTGTTAAAATGATAAAGAAGAGTGGAAATTACCAAAAGGGATGATTCATCCTTTTCTAGTTCAAGAATGGAAATGATAAAATATATCCCTGGACTTCAGGGTTGGACTGCCAAATACTTCTCATGGTAATAATAAAAGTTTTGGCTATTATTGACCGACTGACTAAATATATATATTTTCTTACAATTCAAGCTATTATGCCTTTGGATTATCTTTCATGATTGTTGATCAAAGAGATTATTAAGTTACATAGAGATCCACTTTCCATTTCAATTGACTGTGATCCCAAGACCACTTTTAACTTTTAAAAATTCCTTTAGAAATTGTTGGACACAAAATTAAATTTCATCACAACCATTCATCCTCAATCAAATGGACAATCAGAATGAATAATTCATAACATGGAGGATATGTTTCAATCTTTCTCAATAGATTACCAGGGAAGTCAGAATCAACGTATTTCTTTAGTTGAGTTTTCTTATTATATTATTTTTCATACCAGTATAAAAATTACACCTTTTCAGGAATTTTATGGAAAGAGGTGTTAGACTCTATCTTTTTAGGTTGATGTTAGGGAAAATAAGTTGATGATACTAGATGTAGTAGAAGAAGTAGCTCATAAAGTGAAGATGATCCAACAACAGATGATGATAGTCGAGGAAGACAGAAATGTTTTGTAGATAACAGGAGGAAAGACTTTTCTTTCAATGTAGGTGATCATGTTCTTATTAGAATTTCACAGTGAAAAAGTGTTATACTTTTTGGTATGAATGGAAAGCTAAGTTCATGGTTCATTAGACCTTATGAAATCATGGATAATGTTTGAAAAATGGTCTAATGAGTCACTTTTCCTCAGAGTTTATCTCAACTACACAATGTTTTTCATGATTTTATGTTGATAAAGTATGTTTCAGATTCAACTCTTTTTTTGAGAACATAATTGTTTTTGTTTAAAGATAACATTTCTTGTGAAGAGAAATCTGTTCAGATTCTTGTTTTTAGTGATCATGTATTGTGGAATAAGGAATCTACTTGACTAAGGTTTTTGGGAGAAACCACATGGATGAAGAAGCAACATGGTAATACAAAAATTTTAGAGGGAAAGATATCCTCCCTGATTTAATAAGTGAATAAAAATTAAGATGACGCAATTTATAGAAGGCGGGGAGAATGTAACAACTCTAGTACATATAAAAAAATTTATTTACATGTTTAAATTCATTATAAATTTATAATGAAATAACTGAAATTTTTATAAATTAAGGAATTTATACTGATGAAATAGTAACTTGAACTTAGGAATAGTACCATGACCATTAAGAATAGTTATATGGATAATTGAATAGAAACCTCACATATGAAACTATAAATACAATTCAATTATCATAAAAGTGAAAATTCGATATATTGATATCATGGAATGAGAAAATAAATGTTTCGAAAGTGATAAATTAAGTGCTGGTATTTTTGTGGAACAAAAATGTCTATTTATAATTTTATAATTAATTTAATGGTTTAAAAGAAAATTTATTTCCATAAAATATGTTCATAAATTAATATTTTATTGTATTATGAATATAAGATAATTTTATGAGACCTTGATTAAATTTGTATGGTGTAAAAAATCAGTTATAGTTTTAAAAATGATAATTTTCGAATAAATTATGATTTTAATTCAAAATTAAATTTATTAAATTTATAATATGATTTTTAAAAAATGGAATTTATTTATGAATTCTAAATGTTGAGAAATTGTTTGGTGTAACTTTTGGTATTTTTCTAAAATTCTTGAATTTTTGGTAAATAATGAAATTTGACAATTTACAGTATTTAACAGATTCATGAATTATTGTGTCATAGATGATATAAGACTTATGTAGGCCAAAAATATTGAGATCTCATTCATTAATTTAATATATTTAGTGATAATTCTCCCACGATTCATAGGCTTGATCCAAAATATTAATCTAAGGAATATAACAATAAGAAAACACGCCTCTTCTCCACTATAAATACCAACCATCATAACCTCTTATCCATACACCTCAAATCATTGTAGCATGTTTAATTTCTGCCCAATTCCCTTCCCAATCTTCATCCACACATCCAAACTTGCTGGTATCACTAAAAGGCCAAAAAAAGAGTCTTAAGGAGGTTCTCAAGTAGGATAATTCTAGAGGTAAAATTATCTTTCATTTTCTTTTAAATTATTTATCTTTACTTATAATCTCTTCACATTCCCTTATTAAAGAGTAATGAAAACTCTAATATCATATATATAATATAACGTTATCTTGTTTATGAAAATATTCATCATCAAATTTCTTATCCTCTCCCTTTTATTCTATAAATGAGAACATCACATGTGATGTGTCGATTTTCAACCATAATGGATGATAAAATTTCACTATTACTTAGAACCTTTAAAGATGGTTATTAAAACATTATTTTGATTAAATAATATTTAATTATATACATTATATGTTATTTAATGTTCTAGAACTAATATATAAGCATGATATTGAATAAAATGATATAAGTTCTTGATGATCATAAAAACCACCAAAATAAATTAACTCATTGTCATTAATGTTTTATCTAAGGAGTCATCCTTATATGAGAAAATTATGATATATGTCATAATTTAAAATTCTAGAAACATAATACACCATTTTTTTCTACTTTTGGATTTTTTCTTCCATTCAACACCAAAAACCATAATGAACCTACCATTGATAACCAGAAATAAATACACCAAATATAATGAATATAACAAAATATAATTTATAAATGGAAGGAAATATGTTATAATAATAGCATATAAGTAATTATAAATATGAATACGGTTCTTTAATATATTAATAACACCATTTAAACCACCATACAAGAGGTTTGAACATTATTTATGTAAGACAAACCCAATGTAAGGAAATTCATAACCCAATTTCCGTTCATTGGGTTAACTATATACTTTTTTGATTATGTGGTACTAAGATTATTTTTGAAATTAATATATATTATATAATGTTTTATAATGGGGATTTATAGTATATACATATATGTTATTCTTTATATCAATTATCACTTTATATATATGATATTTGTAAGGGATTTTTCTTTAAAATCAACTTTTTAAAAAATTTAAAAAGTAATGTTTTTATGATTCAAGTATTCATGTCTTATTATTATGTAATTTTTCTTGGGTATTTTTTATGATTAAGGGTTTGACCTATATATCCCACTAATGTATTGTGTATGTTTATGTTGGAGGTCGAACGTATGGTTACTCCAAGTGTAACAATGATGGTTACACTATAAGATATTCTCGAGGGTTGTCATAAGATAGATGTGAGAGTTACATTTTAATGTATCTGTGGGGGTTATAAATCATACGGTTTCCATTAGGGTTAAAATATTATGTAAATAACGTCCAAAGTTACCTTAATGACATTTTTTATGTTTTTTATGTTTTATGGAAATTTAATGTTTTCACAGTGTAACTATATAATACTTATTGAGTGGGAAGTATGTTTGTGAAAATTATTTCTTATGTATTTAATGTCCCTTATTGAGATTTTTGTGCTCCTCCCATGTTTTAAAATGTTTTTCACAGGGTTTAAGGATGGGTAATAGAAAAAAAGAAACTGATATGAATGCTATGAAGAGTATTCAAGAAAATATTTCATGTTTTTATTTAAAAATTGTGTATAATGGAAGAAATTGATACTATTTTACTTGTACCTACTTTGTATGACTATGGGTTGATATGAATAAATTATGTCCAAAAATTCTAAAAAACCATACTATAAATATATTTGAGAACGTAAAGAAAGTAAATATTATGGAATTTAGTAGATTAAGTAATGTTTATGATTGGGTCCTTGAAAAATCAGTCATAAACACCAACATTAATCCAAGAGCCCCAGAAGATTTAGGTAAAATTTTGATAGGTTATAGTGTTATAGAAATACAGAGATAATATAAAAACATTCCAATGAAAAAATAGATCCAAAAAGGGAACATATCCACTAAATGATCATTGTCAAATTTTAGTGATACATCAGGAAGAAAACTCTAAACTTATATATGAATGTGTGGAAAACTATGGTTTTCAAATTTTTTCCTTTAATTTTCTTTTTAAATTAATATTTCTAACTATGTTTTGTGAAAAATTGGAATCTACCATGCTAGCCACAATCAACCGTGCTTGAATCTAACAGACAGTATGAGTAATGGTAGATCAACCGTGAGTAAATTGTCATGCAGTCACTCACTAACTAAAAGAGAAATTATGCTCCTGCATGAGGAAAAAAGAGACCATAAGAAGAGAGAATTGGTCATGTAGTGGGATAACTATCCATGATATTCATTAACCACACATAGGAAATCAAGTGACCCTGTAAGACATTCTAGATTAATAAATTTTAGGTCCCATTCATTGCTAATTGGGACTTCAAGCTAGGGCTTACTGCTTTAAACTACCCAATTTAAACATTGGTAGTTATTTAATTTTGATCATTTCATTTTGAAAACTAATTTTACTGTATTTTTCTATTTATAGGGACTATATATGAGTTTCTATAGTGAAATTTCATGAATAAAATGAGAGGGTTTATTTGGATATACAGAAATGGATAATGCTTCTTCATAGGAAAATAACTATTTTATCTTCTACACATTATATTTTTTCCAATTTTGTTCAAAATATCACACTGGTCTTGTGGAGTTAAATAGTAAAAGTTTATTCTAGAAGTGTTATGGTTTTTGTTGTACTATTTGAAAATCCTCTTGCCACTACTATGGCTTTGATTTATTTGCACGATAAAAATCGTAGTTCAGGAATTGTTGAGTTGTATATTGTACTATTTGAAAATCCTAGAGCCACTATTACATCTTTGGTTACTTTGTGTGCTAAAAATAATGGCTCTTCTTGCTTAACTATATTCATTTTTTGAAATCATCTTTGAACTCAATTATTTAGAAGAATCATTTTAAATAATTTTATTTACACATGAATTTCTATTTAGTGTGTAGTGAGAAATTTTTATTAATATGAATCTATATGATTGTTTCTGCTATGTGAAAAAAATGAATTTTTGAACATCCCTTTGACCCAAAAATAACTTCTCTCATTTATATTTATAAATCAGTTTTGAACGAAAATATTTTAAATTATTTCATCCCGATTATAGAGATATTGAGTTTTATGTTTGAGGGAGAGGAGTCATTAAATGTGTTGATCAATGATTCAATGATTTTACACATCAAAATCCCACAAAATATTATTTTTGAAAAATGTGGATTTTATGTTAAACATGATTTCTATTATAGTGGATAATTCATTGCTAGTTAAATAGGATTTCAGTGATTCTATCATTATTATATGTTCAATATTTTTGAGTGAGGTTGTCCACTAATTTTATGAAACTTTTACAAGGAACTAGGAAAGGGAGGGTTCTATGAACAATAAATGTAGAATTGGAATTAAAACATGGGGGAACTGAATCTTCAAAATTAATCTTATGTAGCATGCCCTTTCTAAAATAAATCTTTTCATTGATTCATTTAAAAAATAGTTATATAAGTCCTTTAAAAAAATAGTTAAATGGTAAATTGAGATACCACATTGAATATCTAAGACATTAGGAATTGGGTGTGGGAGGAAAAAAATTAAAAAGTAATAATATAATCAAATTAAAAATTAAATATGTGTTTTTCATATCCATGGATGAAAAAAATCAAATTATGTTAATAATTTTCAAAAAAGAAATCATTTCGACGAGGAAGATTTTGAAATAAATTTGAGAATTGTGAAATTAACTTGTATTAAAATCATTTGAGTTATCAATAAAGTGGATGATATTGAGAAAAAAATATTGAAATGAGAAAAATTAGAATAACAAAGAAAAAGAAGTAGAAAGGGAAGATGAGTATTTTAATGATGATTCTAGAGTATCTCTTCAATAAGAAGTGGTATAATTTCTAGGGGTTTCCACATCCTTTTATACGTAGTGAATCAGGTTAGGCAAGAGGATTTGTGAGGGTGGGCAATCCACCCCCAAAAAACAGTAAATCCACCATCAACGGCTATATAACACTTCCTTGGGATGCACCCCCATGCCAATGTCATATGTGTTTTGATACAACCTCATTAAATCCTTTTCTGTAAAAATCGAGTGGGAGAAGAAATGGAATAAGAAAAAAGAGTATAGTCACATAGACTCCCCCTGAATGTTACATTACATTACAAAATTTTCAACCTACACATCCATATATTATGTACTAGATTTTTAAAGATAATTGATGATAATGACTTTATAAATAAATCTATAATGATTATCACTGGATTGAACACATTTCATGTTGATATCTCTATTCTCCGTTAAAACTTCTATAAAGGAGAAAATATTTTGTGGTATGTGTTTTGTTCGATCATTATTGATTAATCCTTCCATTAATTTTGTGATGCAGATAATATTATCTTCTAATATAATTATTGTGCTACTATAAATAGACAAACCAATTACTACTTGAATGTGTTGAGTCACATACTACAACAAAACACATTCTCAACTAGCTTCAGGTAATGATATTACATCTACATGATTTGATGATATTGCAACGAGTGTCTACTTTTATGATCTCTAAGGTATGGTAGTACTACCAATTGTGAACAAATTTTTTTTTTGTGATTGCACTTTATGTATATCAGATAAATAACTTGCATTTGGAAATCCATGCATCTTCCGTTATAATTTTTTATAATATAATAAAATGAATTCAATAGTGAAACAAAGATAATAAAAAATATTTTTAATTCCATTCTAATGTCATCGTGAAGGAGTTGAAAAAAAATCCCAATAAATTAATCGAAAAATATATATCCTTATGAGTATAATTATCTAGATACAATTGTTCTCTGATAACATTGAGGCTTGTCACTTATGGACTAACGAAATCCTCATTTTCTTCACAAGTCCAGAATTGATATTTCTCAGTATTTAAAGACCGAAAAAACATTAGAGTACATATAGGATTCAAATTTTTCATACGAAATAATTTTATGTCTATTTCAGTGTAATTTGATAGGTGATAAAATATACCACATGGAATATGCTCAATTTTTAATCCTAAACAGTTCTTGGTTTCTCCCATGTATTTCATTTCAAATTCATCCTTTAAGATTAGAATTTCTTCATTGATCTCTAATGGAGTTCCAATTATATTTAAATCATCGACATAAAAAACAAAGATTTCATATCGAGATACTTTTTGCTTAAGAAAAACACATATCATATGAGGTTATTTACATACCCTTTATTTTAAAAATATCAATTCAAACAATCATTCCAGATGTGCCAAGACTATTTTAATTCATATGAGGATTTTTGGAAGTATTTGGGTTTTGATTTTAATACATCAGGTATGTTTAATCATTTAGAGATTCTCATATATATATATATTATAATCAAGGGAACCACATAAATAAGATATAACAACATCTATAAGACACATATTAGTCCTCTCAACTACTACAAGACTAGTTAGATATTGAAAAGTAGTAGCACCCATAACAGGAGAATATGTCTCCTAATAATCAATTATAGGTCTTTGTGAAAAACCTTGTTAGACAAGATGGGATTTATATCTTATTATATTGATTTTATTATTATGTTTACACACAACACCAAATTTATATCCAACATGCTTCATATCTTCTAGTGTGGTCATGATATGTACAAAAACCTTTCACATATTAAGTCAAATTAATTCAACTTGTATTACATCCTTCCTTTTATTCCAATTGGGTCTTCTTTGATATTCCATAACAAACCTTGGTTCGGGGTCTTCATTTTATATATAACATGACCAAAACATGAAACTATTACATCAATATTTTCTACAACACAAAGAATCAATATATCACTTGTGGTGTTATAATTAATAGTGATTTCATTATTTTCAAAACCATTCGGGTTCTCTATATCCTATTAATTCTCATTATGATTCGCATCTTGTGTTTCTTTAATAAATCATAAATTATGAGTTTCTTTTAGAACACACACATCCATAATGGGGTCTTCAATTATAATCATCCCTTTTAATTTTTAATGATTTCAATCCTTATATAAAAATAGTATTTCATGATTCAGTAGTGTTTTTGAGATTTCTATAACATCAATGTGTAAGTGTGTATTTGGTAGGTCAATTATATTTGGTGCATTTAAGGAAACTATGTATGATTTAGTGACACACATTGAATCAAGAAATTCATCAGGAAATTAATTTTCTAGTTCTTAAAAATCATAAATCTTTTTTACTTCCATATCACATTGCTTGGTGGGATAATCGAAAAATAATAACATTTTCACATGTTAGGAATTCTCCTCCCTTTGTTTATTTTCTTCCCTGAATGTTGTCAATAATTCTTAATTAGAGTGAAAATCTACAAAACATTCTTATAAATACATCACCATTTTGTGGTTCATGAAATACTGTGATGGATGGGGATTCATTTCCAACTTATATTCCAAACCTCCTTTGAGGCCGCAAATTTTTACTTTGTCGGGGAACAATTGGTACATATACAACACAACCAAAGATTATCAAGTGGGGGATGTCAGACAGTTAGCTAAAATCCAATTAGAGTGGAGAGTGATAATGATATGCACTTGGTCTAATGTGAATTAATGTTGAGACATGCAATATTGCGTGACCCCATAAAAAGCTGGACAACATTTTTCTCATTATTAATGGTCTAGAAATAAGTTATAGGCGTTTTATCAATGATTCACCTAAACCATTTTGATTATTCACATGGGAGACTGGATTCTTCACAGTGGTCCCCATTTCCATACAATAATCACTGAAAGTTTTATAGGTACACCCTCCATCATTATTGATCATTTCAATCGTGATGACATAATCAAGTAATTTTTCACTCAATTTAAATTTTTTAGTTTGAAAATATGAAAATAAAATATTGCATGCTGGGAGAAAACAAATGTTTGAACATTTGTTATATGCATCAATTAATACCATAAAATATTTTAATGGACCACATGATGGATGAATTGGTCCACATATATCACATTGAATTCGTTTAAGAAAGACTGACATTTTGGCCTTAATTTTAACTGGATATGGTCTCACACTCTGCATTCCATGCGAAAAATCTTCAAATGGATTTTTTTAAGTGGAGAGAACTGTTGTAATTTTATTGAACGTTCATTAGAAAATACAATTATTTTTCACATCATTCTTGATCCCGGATAACCTAATCGGTCTTGCAACAAATTAATGATTTTTGGTCCATTATTTACTACCATATGTGTTTTGATTTTACATATATATTTGTATAATGCAATCCAGATGATAATTTTGGTAGTTTTTCTAGTACACGACTCTTACAAGATTTATAAATAGTAACGCACATGTACATTTCATTTCTCTTAGATTTATATTCATTATCATGCCCATTCTGTTATATATCATTGAAACATAACAAGATTATTTTTGACTTTGTGGAAAATAATTCATCTCTAATAAAAAATTACATCCCATTGGGTAAACAAAAACTCTTTTTACCAGCCCTTTCTATCATATCTGCATAACCAAATATAGTATTCATTGTTAGTTTTGATGGTCTAAGATCAGAAAAATATTTTTTATTTTTAACAATTGTGTTTGTTATTCCACTATTTTTTATGAAAATATCTTCTCCATTTACACAACCATTTAAATGATTAAAAATAAGGATAATAATATTTTACGACACACCTTGTAAAATTCAAATAACAGAACATCAAAAATGTAAACAATAAAAATAAAAAAAACATATGATATATCATAACAAACTGTAATTTTTCTGAATTATTTCCAACTATAAACTGATCAAATTCACAAGAAAAATCACCCAATTTTAGTTAAGTTAAATCATCATTTGATGGTTCATGATTCTAAGTAAACATCAACTCCTTTTCATTCCCTTTATATGTTATATCAAAAAATTGTGGTACATTATTTTTTTCTTCATGTGATGCTTTATAGATATTAAAAATATTCTCTAGGGTTTGACAAAGTCAAGACCGATATCTATTTGAACCACCCCTATAGAAGTATTCTTCAGGATTAATTAGCGTGCTGAAGATGACATTTCTTTGATTTTGATATTCATATTGAGTAGGCCCATAGATACGACCACATCCTAGACTACGCCTGCCGCCAAAACCATGTCCACCATGAGAATCATGTCCTAAACTTCTTCAATGGTTATTTTCATAAAATATAGAATTTTCATTAGGAAATGATACTGATGAACCGGTTGGATGAGACTGATGATTTTTATTCAAAATCTAACTATTTTTATTTACTAAAATTTGTGATGATATGTGAAAAGAATATTTGATATATCCTCACAAGAAATATTTCTGTTATAGGGTGATGTAAGATGCATGAAATTTTATATATATATTCTCAATAATATCGACATCTATAATTCCAATACTACAATACATTAGTTCTGATACAATGCTATACATTATAGAATTGTAATCATTGACCCTTTTATAGTCTTGGAAGTGCCAATCATTCCATTTATCACAGGTTACTGGAAGAACAACCCTTTGATGATCTTACATCTCCTTCAAACATGTCCAGAGCATATATGGATCTCTTTTAATGAGGTATTCACATTTCAAAACCTCATCGAGATGTCTTTGGAGGAAGATCATCACCTTGGATTTATTTTTGAGGGGTTTTGAAGTATTTTCTTTAATTGATCACATGAGATCCATCAATTCGATATGCATTTCAACATCCATCATCCAAGACATGTGATTATTTAAGGTAATATGAAGAATGATGAATTTTCTTTTCAATAGATTTGAAAAGATAAAAAATAGGAGATAAAGGGGAAAATTGTTTATTATTATTAAAAATAAAAGAGAAAAAATAATTTACAAATTTTAAAAATAAAATAAAAATATATGCCAAAAATTTAGAATATGGTTAATATTATCATTTAATAATATATATATATCCCACCATAATCTATTAATAAATATTTCACATAGATATTTGAAATAAATAAATAATTACATCACATTACTCATTTAAAAATTATCTTGTGTGTTCTATTTTATTAATAATATCATCCAATCGGGTTTTGAAAAACAATTTAAATAAGACCATCTGAATATGGGACAACCCGACCTCTGTTGCAGAAAAAAAATAAACCACATAAATCACCCAATATTGTGGTAAATAAATAATATTCTATAAATAATTATAATTTTCCAACCATTAGGTGAGAATAGAAATAAAAAAAACACATTTTCTCCCTTTTTTGAGTGTTCGTGTCGATAACATGACGATAAAAATCAATTGAAATGAGAAAAATGATAATAATGATGAAAAATCATCAAGAAAAAGGAAAATTATTTTATTGATGATTCCATTTTCCCTTCTATCAGTAGTGGTCTACTTTATGGGGGGTTCACTATCTTTAATAGGTTATACATTAGGATAGGAAAGGGGATTGGTGGGGGTGTGTAGCTCCCCCTCATTGAAAATTACTATTGCCATCAACAGCTGCTAAATAGATGATAGATATTATGTTTTCGGAATATAGGATAAATGGATTTTTGAAAGTTTGTATTGTTAATGTTTCAATTCTAGTAAAATCTAATCTATCTGCAATCTATTAAATAGAACATTTACATTGATTTAAGTGAGGTAATGAGTGATTTTCAATAAAAGGAATGGCATTTTCAATGATACATGTGTCTATAATTAAATCATTTGTGGTGTCTATATTTAATCATGGTATACCCACATATAAAAATTCATTGAATAGTTTATCTCATCACAAAGCTTTGTTCTTGTGTAATTCATTGTGTCCACATGCTACCTTTTGATTTGAATTTTCAAATATGGTTTTTAAAAAATTAAAAGTATTGATTGCTTGAGGTAAAAAAAGTGATGAGTGTAGTGAAAATATATGGGGGCATTTTTTTATAGTCTAATACATATTTTCTAGGGAATTACTTATTTTTCAATGTTGATAGTGATTATAAATTAGTTATTTGTTAAATAATGGTTATTTTATGATAAAATATGTATTTATTAAATATTTTGAAGTATGTGAGTGTGTTTTGTGCTTAAATGATTAAATGGTCTCAATTATAACATTCTATAATATTTAGGAAGTAATTTGTTGGTAGTTTTTGATGAAATGTTTTGATATATCATATCATAGGTGATTTTTATCTTGGATCTCTAGAAATAATTCTTTCAGAATTCCATATTATCATTTTTTCATAATTATAGAAATATTTTTTTAATTCACATTTGGAAATATAATATCTTAATTCTGTGTTGAAGTGCTTTTTTAAGAATTATATTTAATTTTTCACAATTTTTTAAATTTTATGTCATTATGAACATGTATAAAGGTCAATATTAGAGATATAAAAGGGAAACTATACGGGTAGAAGTGACCATAGATATCCAATCATAGAAAACCTATTGGGTCAGGCTACCTGGAAAACCAACCATTTAATGACATTGGATGACAATGAGATTATTTTTCAACCTATCATGTGGCACCCAATATACTTGTAGTGAGGCAGTGACATAAGAACAAGGGGGTCAATTAACTTCCTAAGAGACATCTATCTGGCCAAGGATGAAAAGAATATTTTTTAATGCAAACCAAAAAAATAGAATCTTTAAATAAGCTAATGGATGAACTAAGAATAAACATACTCTAAGACTAATAACACTTCCTATGTTAAACATCTTGTTAATTTCAATGATCTATTATATATTAAATACATGATTCATGTTGATCTCATGTGACACATGGAATATCTTAATTTTTTTTATGAATGAGCTAGGAAAATATGATTAAAAATAAATCAATTAGGAGAATCAATAGCGAATCCAAGATCAAATCTATTATGAATTTTGGAACATAACTCTTCGATAAACCATTCTTCTATAAACGAGCCAAATTAATCCACATTCACAATAGAGGAAATTGGAAATGTATTTGATGTTTTCCATGCTTTTGTAAGATGCTAAAGATTTGATGTAGTGGATGAAAAACTAATATGCGATCCTGATGAAATAAATTGGGATTTTTGTCTCATGTTCTCTGTATTGGTTAATGAAAAATTAGATGAAGGGGCCTCAATTTTTCTCTAAATCTATGATTTAAAAATGTTTATGGGTGTATGTATTATACTCTACTAAATGTCACAGTGAAGTCATAGGACAGGTAGAGTGGTGGTATCTCTTGGAAGTGGCTGCCTGGTGCCTTTGTATTTTTCTATATTGCGTTTGTTAAAGGAATATTTCTATATAAATGATTGAATGGTTGAAAAGCATGTTAAAGTTGTTTTAATAGAGTTTTTACTTGTGCGAGAATTGTTTTTTAATTGAAAAGTAGTATGAATGTATATTTAGTTCTAATATGTTATGGATATTAACCTTTGATAAAGATGTTGAACAATGTAAATGCTAGATGGTCACTTGCATCAACGTAACCTACTCATTAAGTTTTCTATGTAATAGTTGAGATGGGAACATACATAAAGGCTTGGAATGGTTACGAAAACATTTATAAAGGTTACCAGGATCTCACATGTTGAATTATATATAAGGTTCATTGTATTCTACAGATCTCTTATAAGGTTGATTTTTTCACTATGAGAAGCTTCAAATAAGTGAATATAAATATTATTTCAGAAGAACTAAATTTTAAAATACGAATCCGGGAGTGGGAGGACTCAGTATCGAGAAATACAAAGTAAATGAATTCATTATAATATTTTGGTGAATACTACTATTCTAGAAATAATATTTCGTGATAGATAGTTTGAGAAAGTGTTGATACATATTGGGGGAGCATTACCACATGTGAGGATCCCAATTGATTAAGGGAATTCAGTTCTATTCATAGTGAAAGTGATGATGAATAGTGATGCAATGCCATGTAGAGGTTGTGAGTTGATTTTGAAAGATGATGCAAACAATGCATGCGTTGAAATGTGATTTAATCGGAGGACTGACACATTTTTAAGAAATCCATTTGTGGAGAATGGGGTATTCTCTGGGATAGATCAATTATTATTATTTATATGGTTTATGATTTCTTAAATCTACCTAGGTTAAAAAAAATTAAATTGTAAGGCAGAAAGGCTACAGAGGCCCTTCAGCCTTTTTATTAAACTAAAAGGCAGCATAACTGATGCCACCTTTTCCATCCATCAATGTGAATCAATGACATGTAAAAGGCTTCCTGAGAGTGGCTTCATTTCACCTAAAATAAAGAGAAATGCGGCTTCTAGTAAGCCACCTTCCACGTAAATAATGGAGAAAGGTGGCAGATGGGGTGCCTCTTTTACCTAATCATACAATAAAAGGGCTCCCCCTCCTCACTTCAATTTCCATTCACCTCACTTACATCAAATTACTCTATCTCTATAAAAATCCCAATGGTTCTTTCTTTGTGCATGGTGGCTCCAGTGGCCTAAAAGAAGTGATGATTTTTGGGAAGCATCATTTAGAGTTATTTTTTCTTATTTATTTTAATATTAATTATATATTTAATTGAATTATATTTAGTTAATTCTGAATATTTTATTTATTAACTTGTTTTGTTAGTTATATATTTTTTAGAAATAATAGTTAATATTAGTAATGAATAAGTGTAGATTAAACAGTGAATAAATTAATATTAAATAACGATTATATAATGATTTGCTAATAATAATTAACTACTGAATAATAGTTGATTAAATAAGGAGTAAGGAATAATTTATTAAGGACTAAGTAATGTTTAATGGAACTCCCCAACCCCAGTTACCCCAAGTCGGAGCATTATTACATAACATTGGCATGATCACAAGAAAGATCAAATCTCGAAAGACCGATTGGTTTAGTAGCATTGGAAACACTAGATATATTCATAAAGTTTTACATTACATCATAAAGTAAAAAAACTACTACAACAACATAGTCTCCATATTCCACACTCATATCCCCACATACTATCCCTACAGGTCATTCATAACTTACTTAATCACATCATGGGAAAAACAAAACATAGAAAAGGGGTGAGCTCAAATGCCCAGTAAGGATAACAATATAGCGGAAGCCTTAAAAAATAATCATAAACATTTAAGGAAATGTATAACTAAAACAAAAGCCTTTTAAATTTGAACTTAAACATAGTATGGAAAAAGTAAAATGAAATAATTCCATTTACTTATTCACATGGATATTCTACTAATCGAATAATCACATGCAATATCAATAACCACTTTCATAATGATGGAATGCATAATGCCAGACTATCATAACCACATAGCCAAGACCTCATGCCATGAATACAAATATGATTTTGACAAGGCCTTGTGACAAGACACTAGTTTGTCTCGTGAGACCTACCGATGAATCGAGAAGCTATAGCGGGCCTCACCCATCACATATTAAGTCCAATGCATTCCCATATGAAAAGGTTTAAACATAACATAAACATTCGTATTAAAACTGGCATATGAAATATAAATACTTCATCCATAAACCATGAATGGTATAAAAATAACACATCCATAGTCAAACATATCACAAATCCTTCAATACAATATAGAAGTTTTGTATCATAATAAATCAACTTCAAATAAGCATAAAATCCATCAAAGGATGTTGTCATAGATGAAATAAAAACTTCTTTTAGAGAAATATCTCTTTCTATTGTGAAATCATTTAAGAGTCATATATTTATAAAATAAATCTTTTTATTTGATAATATTCTTAGAATATTGTAAGGGAATCTTCGACGATTTTATAATGGCTAAAAATAACTGCACCCGCCGTATAAGTTTAAAAAAACATTCATACCTTAATTCTGTCGAAAAGGTTAAAAGAACCTTGTTTGGAAAAAGATGAAAAGATTCCTTTATAAACCACATATAAAAAGTCAAACAAGGGTATAAATGACTTTAACCCATATTATTTTAAATAGTAAAATCTTTTTGAAATACATTTTGAAGAAACATGGATGTGGATGATAAAGAAATCCCAGTAGATAATTACGTATAAACAACCTCGGATAATGAAGAGATTGAAAAATAACCCTTACCTTGTACTCTTCCTTGGTTGGGGTAGGTCAACCTCATGTATAATGGTGAAATAATTGTTATTAAATTATAAAATAATCATATACATTAATATGATATCATATATGATCTTTTTAACATTGATTTGTTAATAATATCTTAGTATTATTATTGTTTCGTGTGTTATCTTACTCATTTCCTTTTATATGTTTTGTTATGTAAGCCATGTTTTTCATGGATAGATTGTATCTTAATCATATCCAGAATTATTTCAAGCCCTTAAACATTATTTTTAAATCATCAAAGGATAATTATACTTGAATGGATACGATGGAGAAGGAATCTCATCGCGTTTGTGGAGACGGTAGTCCGTACGTACGCATGAGCAACACTATCATTATTTTGATATTAAAATAATATATAATTGGATATTATATCGTATATACATAATAATTATCATGTTATATTTATTATTTACATGAGTTACAGATCATTATTATACCCATTCAAATAATAATATATTGAATAACTATTACACCACGACGTGGAGACGGTAAGCCGTACGTACGCACGTATGGTGACATGTTATTCAAAGGGTGGAAAGTATACTGAAAATGGTTGTACCATATTAATAATAAAATCATAGTATATATAAGATACTAGAGTTATTTAAAATGGTAATAAAAAGGAAAGAAGAAGTGGAAGAAGAAAGGAACTTGGAAAAGGGTGGTGAAAACATTACCTCTTCTCCGGGTTCTTCCTTTTGATTTGATCAAAAGGGCTCCAGAGGTTGGCTTTCTGATCAAAAAAAGGCCTCTAGGTTTTAGTGAGGGAAGTTGAGAGAGTATTTGGGCAGGGTTTGGCTGAGCCAAAAGTCTTTGAAGGTGTGAAGAAATGAGAAGGAGGTGTGCCCTTTTATAAGAGGGGTGAGGGGCACCTTTGGAAAAGCTAGAAATATTAATTTATAATAAATTCATATTCGGTTTATAATGGCTCCAAAGTTTATTATTCAAATGTTAAAGTGGGTATGCATCGAAAAACACTCAACCAATAGAATTTAGACAGGTTTGGGTACTTATATTAACATTATCTTTAAGTATTAACTCTAAGTTAATTTGTTTCAGTTTTACAATGTATCTTTGTATTTTTATATTATATGGTTACTAAACATACTATATACATACAAGAGACCCCAAAGTGGTCCATTAATGATACACCTATCATGATATAAGTCTATTGTCAGAACCTTATATTTTTAGGAATTTAATATCAATTAATAATATAATATTTTTTTTAAAAACTCTTTTATTTTAATTTTGACACTATTCAATAGTTGATTTTTGTGAAACTCATAACAGAATGATTACTTAGAAAAAATTCAATTAAATCAATCCCAATATGTCATATTATCCTAGAATATTAGTTTAATTCATTAAAAGTCTCAAATTGTATTTATTTGGGTATTTATAATATCAATTATTTTAATTTGTCACTATTATGGTAATTACTGGATCATATTTGTGTGATAAATAAGTTAAATTATTTAAAGTCTAAAAATTATAAATAAAATATAATTATGTAGGAAATGTTTTTATCTTTCTAATGAATATTTATAGTCGAAACTATAACATATATTACCCTATGTAAAAATCGTTTTTCTAAAATATATATGCTTATGACATTTTTTTACTTATTTTTACTTAATTAAAATTAAGTGTCCCTATCACCTACAAGAGGCTCCATGGGGTCCCGAAATCGATCCAAAGATGCCTATGGTTGAACATGTATCAACCAATAATGCTAGGACACGTTTTAGTGTAATTTAGTATTATTATAATATTATTTTTTACCCTTCTTTACCGGATTTACCCTTAACCATGGTAAATAAAATATTTACCGAAGTAATTATTCAAAATGTCTAAAAATAAAATTAACCTATTTACAAAATTTTAACTTCCTGATTCCAAATATGGAATCCATTTTTCCAAATTCGAAACACAAAAGTTCCAGAAATTAATTTAAAATTAATTCCCGTTGTTAAAACAAAAAGCGTGTTTTTAAGAGATAATAACTATCAAAAGATTGACACTTGTTTATGTTCGGTTTAATTGTAAAATTAGGTCTAATTACCAAAATTGTATTAAATGGTAAAAATATATTCTAAATATACATTAAAATCACTCAAATTCATAATTTATCACTATTAATTATTTTGATTAAAAAAGTTGTTTTTAATTAAAATTTAGTAATTTTCACTATTCATCAAAATATTAAAGTTATCCGAAAAATACCAAAATTTTACCTTAGGCTAAATTCAATATTCCGAATCCAAAAATGAAGTCCATTTTGAAATATAAAATATATATAATTTCAAAAATTAGGTATTACTATTAATAATGGCTAGTTTGGTTGGTTATGGTGTGTTAGAACTCGGTGTTGCGTACAACACACGCTATCACATTATTCAAAGAGAAGAGTACCGTAGAAGCTTGGGGTGTTACATTCTCCCCTCCTTCAAATAATTTAGTCCTCCAAATTTCTAGAATACTTATCAAATGAAAAGACTCGGGTGGTTCTTCATCATAAGTTCCTCAGGTTCCCACGTTGCCTCTTCCATCTTATGATTTCTCCACAAAACTTTTACCAGAAGCATCATCCAGTTTCTTAATACTTGTTCTCTCATATCTATAATTCTGAAGGGATCTTCACAATAAGAAAGATCAGGATCCAGTTCTAATTCTTCATAGGTGAGTACATGCATTGGGTCAGGCATGTCTTTCCTCAATATAGATACGCGGAACACATCGTGAACTTTGGAGAGACTGGCGGCATTGCCAATCGGTAAGCTACAGCCCCAATTCGTTCTAGAATTTCAAAAGGATTGATGTACTTGGGACTCAATTTACTTTTCTTACCAAAACATATGACTCCCTTCCATATAGATACCTTCAGGAAAACATGATCACCTACTTGAAATTCCAAATCCTTACTTCGATTATCGGCATAGCTCTTCTGCCTACTTTGAACTGCTTCGATGTGATCTTGGATTACCTTCACCTTTTCCATCGTTCCCTCCACCAGTTCTAGACCTACAAGTTTACTTTCACCAACGTCATCCCAACATGTTGGTGTGTGACATCTCTTTCTATATAACGCTTCGTATGGTGCCATCTGAATACTCGAATAGAAGCTATTGTTATAGGAAAATTCTACTAGAGGTAAATACTGATCCCACATACACTTAATGTCAAGTGAGCAAGATCTCAACATGTCTTCTAAGGTTTGAATAGTCCATTATGATTGTCCGTCTGTCTGAGGGTGGTTTGCAGTGCTCAAATGAAGTTCAGTATCCAGGGATTTCGGAATACATTTCCAGAATCTTGAAGTAAAACGGGGATCACGATCAGAAACAATCGATAGGGGTACTCCATGAAGTCTCACAACTGCATTAATATATAGTCATGCTAGACATTACAGGGGTAGATCATCTCTTATAGCAAGAAAATGTGTTGTCTTGGTAAGACGATCAACAATAACCCATATTGCATCATTTCTTCTAGGAGTCTTTGGTAGCCCCATGACAAAGCCCATCGTAATATTTTCCCATTTCCACTCTAGTATGGAAAGAGGTTGCATGACTCCTCCAGGGTGTTGCCTTCCAGCATTCACTTGTTGACAAACCATAAATCTTGACAGAAAATCTTCAATATCCCTCTTTATATTTTCCCACCAAAAATGTTCTTTCAAATCTCTATACATTTTGGTGCTCCTAGGATGTATAGAGAAATTGGAAGTATGAGCATCATCCAGCAATTCCCTTTTTAGATCAGGTATATCGGGAACACAAAGACTTTTCCCAAATTTCAAAATTCCATCTTCAGACACAAAGTCTCTCAATCTCCCATCATTCACAGCTTTAATCTTCTTTTGAAATTCTTCATCATCGGTCTGAGAACTCTTAATCCTTTCTAGTAAAGATTGTTTGGAAACCATTTGAAAAAGAATTGATGTTTCTCCTTCCCTAGTTATTCCCATGTATATCTTCACTAGATCCATTAAAATTGGATCCCTTTCAATTCTCATATTGTTCAAAAATCCATGGTCTTTTCTGATCAAAGCATTTACCATCTTGTTTGCCTTTCCCGAGTGGTATTTTATCGTGCAATCATAATCCTTGAGTAATTCAATCCATCTCCTTTGCCTCATGTTGAGTTCTTTTTTTGAGAAAATATACTTCAAACTCTTTTGGTCAGTATAAATCTCACATTTTTCACCATAGAGTTAGAGCCTCCATATCTTCAAAGAAAATATCACAACTGCAAACTCAAAATCATGAGTAGGATAGTTTTGTTCATGAATTTTCAACTATCGTGATGCATAGGCAATAACTCTATCATTCTACATAAGGACACAACCAAGTCCTTTCTTCGATGTATCACTATAAATAACGAACCCACATTCCCTGATGGTAGAGTCAATATAGGAGCATTGAATAATCTTCTCTTCAGTTCTTTGAAAAATTCTTCTCACTCTTTTTCCAAACAAATTTAACCCCTTTACGTGTGATCTTCGTTAATGGGTTTACCAATCAGGCAAAATTCTCGACGAATCGTCGATAATAACCTGCCAAACCAATAAAACTACGTACCACAGTTATACTCGTAGGTGCTGGACATTCATGGATTGCCTTGGTCATAGAAGGATCAACAGAGATTCCATCTTTAGAGATAATATGGCCAAGAAAAGAAATCTCTTGAAGCCAGAATTCACACTTGCTAAACTTCCCATATAATTCATGCCTTCTCAGAGTCTTCAAGATAATGCTCAAGTGATTTTCATGATCTTAGTAAGTTTTGGAGTATACCAAGATATCATCAATAAATACCACCATAAATTCATTTAGATACTCTTTGAAAACTATATTTATCAGATCCGTGAATACAGATAGTGCATTAGTCAATCCAAAAGGCATTATAGTAAACTCGTAATGCCCGTACCTGGTTCGAAATGCTGTCTTCAGAATGTCTTCCATCCTCACACACAACTGATGGTATCCAGATCGAAGGTCAATCTTTGAAAAGTATTGAGCTCCATACAGTTGGTCAAATAAATCATCAGTTTGAGGTAGGGGATACTGTTCTTTATTGTTATGGCATGAATCTCCATATAGTCGATACATAACCTCATAGATCCATCTTTCTTTTTAACAAAAAGAACAGGGGATCCCCATGGAGAAACACTAGGGTGAATAAATCCCTTATTACTTAATTTCTCTAGTTGTTTCTTTAGTTCTACTAATTCTACAGTGGCCATTCTATAAGGGGTCTTTGATATAGGCCTTGATCCAGGAATTAAATCAATGGAAAACTCAACTTCTCGTTCTAAAGGATGTCCAGGTAAATCTTCCGGAAACACATCTACATATTCTTTCACAACAAGTACATCCTCTATTTGAAAATTCCTTTACTCACACATAGTTATTTCATTCTCTTACTCCCCAATAATTGAATTTAGTTGAGCTACTGGGGGTGGATCTAAAGAAGAATTAGGTGGTGACGATTCTACTCTAAAGATAATGTGTTCTTTATCATTATAATCAAGAACCGTAACCTATTTTTTCTTACAATAAATCTTCACATCATAGTCTGAAATCCAGTCCATACCGAGGATTATATCAAACTCAATCATAGGTATGACGACTAGATCAGTAGATAAAGAACATTTATGTGCTCTAATGGGGACTGATTCACAAATCTTTGTTTCAATGATACTTCCCTTAGGATTCTTAACTGACAACTCCCTTGTTAAATCAAATTGGAAATATCTAATTTTCTTAGCAAACTGGAAAGATATTAAACAATGTGATGATCCAGAATCAAATAATGCATTTTCTAAACTTGAGGAAACCATTAAATTACCTGCCACCACGTCTTTCAGAGCTTCTACCTTAGCAGTAGTGATAGCATAATCTTGGCCTTGATCCCTTGGCCTTTTCTAAGGTAAGTTCTCCTGACGCTTAGGAAATTCATTTGCATAATGCCCCATCTCCCTGGAATTGTAGAACTGAACATTGGTAGCTTCCTTCTTCCCCTTGAAATCATGAGCTTGGTGGCCTTTTTCACCACACTTGTAACAGACTCCTGTTCCCTTCAAGAAAGTACCGGGGTGTTTCTTACCACATTTACCAGAGGATGGATATTCAACCTTTCACTTCTTCCCGTTATTTCATTTCCCAGATTGATCAGCAGGTCTCTTCTTCTCTTGCTTTGCTTTAAATTCATAAGACTTAGAGAATTCCATTTCAGTCTTCATAGCACATGAGACAATGACTTCGTATGATGAAAAGGATTGTGAGACTAATGCTCAATGGATAAATGGTTTTAACCCATAAAAGAAACGATCAATCTTAATTCTTGGGTTACGTATATAATCTACATCATACCTTGCAAACCTTGTAAAGTTAGCCTCATACTTTGCAACATTCTCATCCCCCTTTTGTCTCAGACTTAGAAACTGCCATTCCATATCTGCTCGGTGGTCACGAAGAAAGTATTTTTCAAAAAATAGATCTTTGAACTCCCTCCATTATATATTTGATACTTCTTCATCTTCCTTCGTGTTTTGAATCAATAAACACCATTGATCAGTATCTCCAGTGATTCGGTAAACTTCCATGATAACTTTTTCCCTTTCACTACTCCCCAAAGCCTGAAATATTTTCTCTAGGAAATTTATCCATTTCTCAGCTACTAAGGGATTTGTACTCCCATTGAAATTTGGTGGTTTTTGCCTCATGAATCGATATAACATTGATCCTCCACACTGCGGATCAGGGTGATCCATATGGGTAAGGTTTTTATTCATAACCTGAGTGAGTTGTTCCAGTATGGGGATTAGCTGATCTGCTCCAGTTGCATCTCTAGCTCCACTATAATTATCTTGAGCAGGAGGGAAATCCATACATGGAGTGCGTTCATGGATACAGTTTCCATTTCTTCCACTAGGAACCATTTCTTAACAATGGCATAAACTAGATCAGTTTATGAATCAAAATACATAATACCATACTTATAAAACACTTAACATTAATTGAACTATTTATGGATATAATCCATAATCAAAAAAAAAATTTCTTTGAAGAAGTATATACATATAAACCCTTCATAATGATTTGTAATGAAAATGAGAGTAATCCTAAGCATATCCCCCGGGAGTGTTGTAACCAAGAGTGCAGCAAGGCCCTTTGTCGTGCACCAGTTCCCGTTCGAGTCTATCTCAAAGTGGTGTTTTCGAGTTTTACCCCTAGGTACATCTGTGCCAGATCCACCTCTACCTGCTCATATCCAGACAGAGATGCATTGCTCAGAAAACTCACAAAATATCTACAATACCAAAATTCTAGGAAGTTCTTCTATACTATTCCTCGAAGTTCATCTTAGGTCAACGTGCTCTAATAAGAGTTTATCTAAATACAGCTTCCAAGGTTCGTACTAAACTTCCTCTGATACCAACTATAATTCCCCGACCCCAGTTACCTAGAGTTGGTGCATTATTACATAACATTGGCATGATCACAAGAAATATCAAATCTCGAAAGACCGATTGGTTTAGTATCCTTGGAAACACTAGATATATTCATAAAGTTTTACATTACATCATAAAGTGAAAAAAACTACTAAAACAACATAGTCTCCATATTACACACTCATATCCCCACATACTATCCTTTCAGGTCATTCATAACTTACTTCTTCACATCCTGGAAAAAAAACATATAAAAGGGGTGATCTGAAATGCCCAGTAAGGATAACAATATAGCAGAAACATTCAAAAATAAGCATAAACATTTAAGGCAATGTATAACTAAAACAAAAGCCTTTTAAACTTGAACTTCAACATAGTATGGAAAAGATGAAATGAATTAATGCCATTTACTTATTCACATTGATATTCTACAAATCTAATAATCACATGCAATATCAATAACCACTTTCATAATAATGGAATGCATAATGCCAGACTATCATAACCACATAGCCAAGGCCTCGTTCCAAGACTACAACTATGATTTTTCCAAGGTCGTGTGCCAATAAACTAGTTTGTCTCATGAGACCTACTGATGCATCGAGGAGCTATAGCGGGCTCCACCCATCACATATTAAGTCCAATGCATTCCCAAATGAAAAGGTTTAAACATGACATAAACATTCATATTAAAACTAGCATATGAAATGTAAATACTTCATCCATAAACCATTAATGGTATAAAAATAACACATCCACAGTCAAACATATCACAAAACCTTCAATACAATATAGAAGTTTTGTATCATAATTAATCAACTTCAAATAAGCGTAAAATCCATCAAAGGATGTTGACATAGATGAAATCAAAACACTTTTTAGAGAAATATCTCTTTCTATTTTGAAATAATTTAAGAGTCATATATTTATAAAATAAAACATTTTATTTGATAATATTTTTATAAGCATGTAAGGGAAGCTTCGACAATTTTATAACAGCATAAAATAACCACACCCACCGTATAAGTTAGAAAAACATTCTTACCTTAATTCTGTCGAAAAGGTTAAAAGCACCTTGTTTGGAAAACGACGGAAAGATTCCTTTATAAACCTCTTATAAAAAGTCAAACAAAGGTATAAATGACATTAAACCATATTATTTTAAACAGTAAAATCTTTTTGAAATACATTTCGAAGAAACATGGATGTGGATGATAAAGAAATCGCAGTAGATAATTACGTATAAACAACCTCACATAATGAAGAGATTGTGAAATAACCCTTACCTTGTTTTTTCCTTGGTTGGGGTAGGTTAACCTCCTATATAATGGTGAAATAATTGTCATTAAATTATAAAATAATAATATACATTAATATGATATCATATATGATATTTTCATATTGATTTGTTAATAATATCTTAGTATTATTATTGTTTCGGGTGTTAAATTACTCATTTTATTTTATATGTTTTATTACATAAGCAATGTTTTTCATGGATAGGTTGTATCTTAATCATATCCAAAATGATATCAAGTCCTTAAACATTATTTTTAAATCATCAAATGATAATTATACTTGAATGGATATGATGGAGAATGAATCTCATCGCGTTCGGGGAGACGGTAGTCCGTACATACGCACGAGCAATAATATCATTCTTTTGATATTAAAATAATATATAATTGGATATTATATCATATATACATAATCATTATCATGTTATATTTATTATTTACATGAGTTACACATCATTATTATACACATCCAAATAATAATTTATTGAATAACAATTACACCACGATGTGGAGACGGTAAGCCGTACGTATGCACGTATGGTGACATGTTATTCAAAGGGTGGATAGAATAATGAATATGGTTGTACCGTATTTATAATAAAATCACAGTATATATAAGATACTGGAGTTATTTAGAATGGTAATAACAAATAAAGAAGAAGTGGAAGAAGAATGGAATTTGGAAATGGGTGGTGAAAACATTACCTCTTCTTCGGGTTATTCCTTTTGATTTGATCAAAAGGGCTCCATAAGTTTGCTTTCTGATCAAACTAAGGCCACTAGGTTGTATTGAGGGAAGTTGAGATTGTATTTGGGCAGGGGTTGGCCGAACCAAAATGCTTTGAAGGTGTGGAGAAATGAGAAGGAGGAGTGCCCTTTTATAAGTGGGGTGAGGGGAACCTTTGGAAAAGCTAGAAATATTACTTTATAATAAATTCATATTCATTTTCTAATGGCTCCAAAGTTTATTATTCAAAGGTTAAGGTGGTGATGTGTCGAAAACCACTCAAACAATAGAATTTATATAGGTTTGGATACTTATATTAACCTTATCTTTAAGTGTTAACTCTAAGTTAATTAGTTTCACTTTTACAATGTCTCTTTGTATTTTTATATTATATGGTTAATAAACTAACTATACACATCCAAGAGACCACCAAGTGGTCCATTAATGATACAACTATCATGATATAATCTCTTGGATGAACCATATATTTTTAGCAATTTAATATCAATTAATAATAGAATATTTATTTTAAAAAATCTTTTATGTCAATTTTGACACTATTCAATAGTTGATTTTTTTGAAACTAAAAACAGAATGATTACTTCGAAAAAAGTCAATTAAATCAATCCTAATATGTCATATTATCCTATAAAATTAGTTTAATTCATTAAAAGTCTCAAATTATTTTTATTTGGGTATTTATAATATCAATTATTTTAATTTCTCACTATTATGGTAATTACTGCATCATAATTGTGTAATAAATAAATTACATTATTTAAATTCTAAATATTATAAATAAAATTTCATTATGTAGGAAATATTTTTATCTTTATAATGAATATTTATAGTCAAAAATCCAACATATGTAACCCTATGTAAAAATTGTTTTTCGAAAAGATATATGCTTATGTCATTTTTGTACTTATTTTAACTTAATTAAAATTAAGTGTCCCTATCACCTACAAGTGGCTCCATGGGGTCTCAAAATCGACCCAAAGATGCCTATGGTCGAACATGTATCGACCAATAAGAATAGGACACGTTTTAGGGTAATTTATTATTATTATAAAATTATTTTTAACCCTTATTTACCAGATTTACCCTTAACCATGGTAAATAAAATATTTACCGAAGTAATTATTCAAAATGTCTAAAAAATAAAGTTACCTATTTACAAAATTTGAACATCCTGATTCAAAATATGGAATCTATTTTTCAAAATTCAAAACACAGAAGTGGTAGAAACTAATTTAAAATTAATTCCCGTTGTTAAAACAAAAAGCGTGTTTTTAAGAGATAATAACTATCAAAAGATTGACATTTTTTATATCCGGTTTAATTGTAAAATTATGTCCAATGACCAACATTGTATTAAATGGTAAAAATATATTATAAATATACATTAAAACCACTCAAATTCATAATTTATCACTATTAATTATTTTGATTAAAAAAGTTGTTTTTAATTATAATTTAGTAATTTTCACTATTCATCAAAATAATAAAGTTATCTGAAAAGTACCAAAATATCACATTAGGCTAAATTCGATATTCCAAATCCAAAAATGAAGTCAATTTTTAAATATAAAATATATATAATTTCAAAAAGTTTGAATTACTATTCATAACTGCTAATTTGGTTGGTTATGGTGTGTTAGAACTCGGTGTTGCGTACAACACACGCTACCACATTATAAAAAGAGAAGCATATCGTAGAAGCTTGGGGTGTTAAATTTAACTATTTATTAGATAATGAATAAATAATGAAAAAAAATGATTAAAGCTTTATTATCTTATAATTAAGTAAGGATTAAAGAATGATTATCTTATTATTGAATATTAATTAAATTGTGATTAACTAATGAATAAATAATGAATAAATAATGGTTAAATAATGATTAATGAATGACTAAAGAATGATAGAAATATTATTAAAAAATGATTAAATAATAAATGTATAGTTGTTAAATAATTATTAACTTCTGATTTAAGAATGATTAAATAAGGATTAATGAATTATTAATTAATGACTAAATAATTATTAATGAATGATTAAATATTTATTAAAAATGATTAATGAATGATTAAACAATGATTAAAGAAGGATGAACTAACGACAAAAAAAAATGAATTAATGATTAAATAATGATTAACTTATTATTAAAGAAATATTATATAATGATTAAATAATGATTAACTATTTATTAGATGATGATTAACTGATGATAAAATATTGATTAACTAATGATTTTATAATGATTAACTAATGATTAAATAATTATTAAATAATGATTAAGTAATGATTAAAAAATAATTATCTAATGAATTAACAATGATTTACTAATTATTGCCTAATGAATAAATAATTATTAATGATTGATTAAACAATGATTAAATATTGATTTACTAATGATTAAAGATTCATTAACTAGTGATTAAGGATTGATTAACTAATGATGAAGTAGTGATTAAAGAATGATTAAATAATGATAAAAAATGATTAATTAATGACTAAGTAATGATTATGTAATGATTAAGTAATGATTAATTAATTATTAACTAATGATTAAAAAATTATTAAATATTGTTTGACTTATGATTAAAGAACGACTAAATAATGACAGAGTAATTATTAAAGAATCATCAACAAATCGTTAAATATTGATTAACTAGTTATTAACTAATCATTAAACAAATGATTAACCAATGAATAAATAATGTTTAACTAATGATTATCTAGTGATAAACTAATAAGTATCTAATGATTAATGATTTATTAACTAATGATTGAATAATAATTAAAAAATAATTAACTAATGATTAACTAATGATTTATTAATGATTGAATATTTATTAAATAATGATTAACTAATGATTAACTAATACATGACTACTGATTAACCAATGATTAATTAGTTATTAACTAATAATTAAATAATGGTTAACTAATTATTAAACATTGATTAATTAATGTTTAACTATTGATTAACTAATTACTAAATAATGATTTTCTAATGATTAACTAATGAATAACTAATGAATAACTAATGATTAAAAAATGATTAAATATAAACTAAATAATGATTAATTATTGATCAATAAATGATTAATTAGTGATTAGATATTGATTAACATTCAATTAACATAGAATAAGCATAGTATGAAAGTTGGAAAAGTGGATGACAAAAAGGCTTATCTGCACACATGATTTTCGACTCTAGTGATTTAGATGATCATTACTTATTTCCTGCATCTTCTTTTACTCTATATGGATATGTTTTAGATGAATCATTTCCTCTTTATAAACTACTAAACATACCTTTAGTAAAGATAAATATTTTACTACAAAACATTAGTTTCTTCTTTTGGGATATAAGAAAGTGTTTCAAAATTTTGTCATCATAATGATTATGTGTTTATCTAAGAAATAAAATCCCTATCTAGATACTATTATTGGATGTGTCTCTAAAACAGATGTACCTAGGGGAAAAATCTGAAAACACTGCATTTAGCTAGACTCGATTGGGATCTTGTGCTTGACAATGGGAATTTCTACATACCTAGTTTGGAACTCAAAAGGGATATAATTTATATAGTTTATATTTTCATTATAAACTATTAAAAATACTATTAAAAATTTTAACTTGAAATATTAGTGTCACATTTTAGGATACAAAAATATGTTACAAATTTTTAGTATAATAAATTTTGTATAGAACCTTCACTATCAAAATTATTTACACTATCAAAATGTTGATCAAAAAACATTTTTCATGTATAAAATAATGTTTTTCTATGTTTATTGTTATAGTATTGTTATTCAAACAAAGTAAAGAGATTCTTATATTATATAACCAAAAAAAATGGCTAAGACAGCTGATTGTGCATCCCTAAGTGATCTTTAAGAAAGAATTCGTGGTTTCTTAAATCTATGAACTAATCAATAGATCAAGTCTATTATATTTAGGAATTTTCAATTACTTACTACACTATAGAATCTATATATTCCATTTAATGATGATGAGATCTGGGTATAAAAAATAAATTTATTTCCGCAGTGGTCATATGGTGTGATGATGAAGTTATATGTTATGGTTTTTACCGAAAAAAATTACATCCAATTGTACAAATACATATACTTAAAATAATGGTTGAATAACTTCTATACCATGTAATTTAGACTGTTACCTATTATGCAAAATAGGAAAACCTAGATGATATCCAAGATATACATATAAATATGACTCTCAATGAGGAATTTTATAATTATGGAATAGATAGAGATAATAGTGATGATGAGGAGGGAGAAACATAAGTTGGGAATGATGTTTCTAGATATGAAGTATTTTTACTTCAACATATAACCATAATAAATCATCCACTACACTTCGCATATTGTTCGGATGAAATGAAACATTTTACTAAATCTGACTGTAATGATCTATCACCCGCAACTGAGTTTCCTAGAGTTATAGTGGATAGGTTTAGTGAGCATGAATAGACATTATATATTAAATGATATTTTCCAATTAAATATGAATTGAAAAACACAATAAAAAAATTTCATATTGAGAGAAACTTTATATATTTAATTTTTGAATGAATCCTTAAAAATACATCATATGATGTGAAAAATACAGGTATGATTATAGATTCTTCTTGATGGATATTCTAGATGTTTCATTTTGAGGTTTGATAATTTATAAGATTGAGGAAGCTCTAAATTTCATTCAGACAAACCTAACACAAGATAATATTTCATTGGATGGAGAATTTTTGTTTTCTATTTTCATCAATATTACCATGACCTACCAAAATTTATCTTGTATCCCTTGTCGAATTGATGATACAACAAGATTTTGTTTATAAGATTTCATAATATAATTCACAGATGGTGAAAAAGGAAACTATGATATACATGGCTGTAATGGTGAGTTAAACCAGTTCAGTGATACATGAATAGAACGAGGAATGTACTCTATTTAGAAAGAGACGTTGTCCACTAAGATGGTCTTGGCAACAATTCCTTGGCTACTCTGAAAATCATATCATGTTCTTAACAGTTTTCCACAATTACATGTTTTATTCCTATGCTATTTTATCATGATTAATATTGCTTTATGATCTATGCCTTATGTACTTTAATGATTTATTTCTCAAGATTTTGATGTTTAAACTTTATGTCCATGTTTTGAAGTTCAAATGAATATGGTTTGTTTTATTTACTCCATTGTTACCCTTACCAAGCATTTGAGCTCACCCTTTTTATGTTTTCTTATCCCCAATATATAAAGAAATGTTTTAGGTAAGAAAACAAAAGGGGAAGATCATTATGGGAGATGATGAAAATCATTCACCATGATTTGAAGATTATTTTTCCATGTTTCCAAAGAAACTAAACTATTACGGTCCTTGTGTGTTGGTTTATTACGTATTAAGTATTCCACAAAATTAATGAAATTTCTATGTACGTCAAGAATTGGGTCTCTACAGTTGGTATCAGTGGAAAGGTTTAGTTAACCTTTGGAAACTATGATTTGAAAATATTAGTGAGATCCCTAGAGATATTTCTAAGGTATGTCTAGGAATGTCCCTAAGGATAAGTATAAGTATAGGTTATAGTTCTATAATTACAGTAACAATATTATAATTAAACCTAAGATGTTAGATATTGAATGTACTCCCCCTTTATTATGTTGTTTTCCAAGAATGATTTTTCCTCTCACACTATTATTTTTGGGTTTTATACAATGGCTAGAACCTGAAAGAACCATGTTGATCAATGTAATGGACGATGCAATGATTTTGCTCCTGAACAGACCAACATTATGGGAGATCGAGTGCATAATCATATTTCTATACTTACACAAGCTATGAGTCATTTTGGACTTCCAAATGAGTAGAGAAGGGAACAATATTATATTGAGCCATTCATTAGGCAACGTCCACCTTCATTAAATGGGTTTTATGATCCACTTGTTGTAGAAAAATGGATCAGTACCATTGAAATGATATTTTCCATACTTCTCTATTCCGAACATGAAAAATTCATTTTAGATGTTTACCATTTAGAAGGTGAATCAGACCAGTGGTGGACTCTAACTAAGAATACAAGGCCCCAAGATGAAATTGAATCCATGGAATGGAACAAGATCAAGAAATTATTTTTCAATAAGTACTTCCCTCGTATTCTTCGAAAAAAGATGGATAAGGAGTTCCTTGATATTAATAAAAAGAATGATGAATCTGTTGGTATATACGAAGCATATTTTACAAGGCCATCAAGTTATTCATCTTGATTTATCATCCAACATGAAAGTAAAGTTGATCTATTCTTCAGTGGCTTAAAACCAAGTCTTTGAAGGGAATTAGCGATTAGAGACTTCAGTAGATATGAAGAAATTGTGTGTTGTGCTATCAAGGTAGAACTAAAAGTTGGTGTTACATATACTTCTCATGTTTTGGACATTAAACGAAATATTAATTACAAGGAGAAGTCTCAGAACAATGGTGAAAAGAAGATGAATGTTTCTTTATTCTCAAAGTGTAGAAAGAAGCCTGGTGGAGATTGTCTAAAAGGTACTTGAAAACGTTTTAAGTGAAGAAAAGAAGGTCATCAAGCAGTTGAGTGTTGAAGTAAGGGGAAAAAGGTAGCTAATGATTTGAATAGAGAAAAGATTACATAGAACGGTCCACCAACACTTCAATGATACTATTGCAAGGAAATGGGGCATTATGTTATCCAATGCCCTCATCCAAGGGTTAATGATGATCGACATCAACAACCTCTTAAGGAAAAAGAAAAAGGGAAGTCACATTTGATCACTATTAGCAATTTTGAGTATAAAAAATATGTGGTGGAATTATTATGTGTTTGTGTAAAGGGATTCCAAAATAATGTTGTGGAATCTCATTTATAGTATTGTGGAACATTGGAATATCTATGTAATGGTTTATTGTGGTTTTCAATAATTATATGGTATAGGTAACCATGAAAAGTGATTGAAATATTTTTGAAAAGTATATGATATGCGTATAATCAATGGATAAGGAGAAAATAATATGTTTGGTAGTATTCATGAGCTCATGGTTCATATAAGGACTAAGTGATATCATGGTTTGAGAATATAGAATTTTTGGGATTTTTGTTTGTGGAAAGTGTTAACTTTTATTTGAATTCATTTTTTAACTAAGGTTCAATGGGTATTAATTTTTCAAGATAATACATGATTAAGGAATTAGAATGTTTTTAATATGACCCACAAGACATATCTTATGATATATGGGGATAAATCGCAGTATTTACATGCATGGTAGATGACCTCTCTATCAATCTTATTTCTTATACTGTGAGTTTGGGTAAGCATAATGATTGAAATATATTATGTTAGACATCAGATAGTATAGTTTAAGGCTAGAATGTTTTGATATTATTTTTGGACTGTTATTATTGTATAGTTTTAGAAAAATGACAACCCGTAGGACGGGCGACAACCCATCGCGTCAGGCAAGGATGCGAGAATCAAACCAACAACCGAAGTGTGACATGCCTTTATCGCATACCATTGGCCTATAAGAAGTCACTGGATAGTATAAATTAGTTTCAATTTATTATGTGGTATGATATATGAATTATATGTCCATTTTAGGAACCATATACTATTAATCTCACCATATATGGACTTATGTATATTTAATAACTTTTTATAACCTTTTATTTGAGATAGATAGAATGACCCACTTTTCTATCACATGATCTGCTAATGCTTCACAATTGACAAATTCAACTTCATTTAATTAAGATATGAATTGGAAATTGTTCAAGGCAAGAAAAATGGTGAGATTGTACCAAAATCAAGTAAGTATTTATTTTAATTCAAAAATTCTTCAACTTTAGGGAAATGATCATTAAAACCAAAAATGATGTCCTAGTGTCCTCATATTCGATGAATCAGAATGTACCTTAAATCATCACAAATTTATGGCTTTGTGATTGTTGGATTTTTCATAGCCATGTCCTCTACCACTATCCATCAGAACATGTTGGTTATATTTTTCTTTCATATCCATATTTCCACCTATGATCTTATATGTGGAAACCCAGTGATGAGTTAATTTGTGTAACTGTTATGTTTCACACATTAGTTTTTAAAATTATGTTTTAGTATTACTTTTTTACAATGTGGGTTTCTAGGAATGAAACTTTCAAGTATAATACCATTTATAACCTCGATGAATTTCGAGGGAAACATACATTTTAAGGGGGGTATAATGTAACACCACTAAATATTATGAGAATAATTATTTTTAATTTCTTTTTGTCTATTGTTGTACGCTAAACCAGGATTATCTTATGGTATACGCAACACCGTATTAGCTTATATTATATGAAACACTATTCCTGCCTTGTGTTAAACACAATTTCAAGATTATTTTGTGGAAATTATTCTACACCACATTAAGTATAGATTTTGTTTATTGTATACATGAAATAAGTTTTGATTATGTTATACGCAACACCAAACATAGATTTCACTACACGCAACCCTAACTTTTCTTGCATTACACGCAATCAAGACCTTCCTCGATAGCATTTGTAGTAAGCAATACCGAGTTTCACTAAACGAGATATTATTATAATATTTTTTTGAACAAGCCATTATGAATAGTAATACCCTATTTTGAGATTTTATAAATTTTATCTTTCAAATTGGACTTCATTTTTTGGATTTAGAATATCGAAATTAGCCTAGGTTGAATTTTTGGTATTTTTCTAAAAACTTTCAATTTTTGATGAATAATGAAAACACTGGGTTACTATTTAGAAACCAACTTTTTATTTAAATAATTATATATTTTATTTAAATTTATTTTATTTCAAAATTGATACAAAATTCCTATATAATTTCAATGTCATTCATTGATGTAATTTTATAATATTTTTAGATATATTAAAATCTTATTGAACATTTCACCATCTTTTACCCTCCTCATAGGAGAATTTGAAAATTTAAATAAAACATAATTTTACCACTTCTGTAAGTATAATTTAGAAAATAAGAGACAAACAGTTAATATCAAGGAGTAAAATGTGGTTCAATAAGATACAAATAATTTTTGTGAATAGTAACTTTTTACTTTTATTTTCCAAGGTTACAAGTAAATAGGGTAATTAAGGGTAAAAATTATTTTATATTTACCCTAATACATGTCCTAATTCTATTGGATAAGTTTAATTAGACAAAAAACAACTCTACAATGAAAATATTACCCTTTTGGCCCACTTAGATTAGATTAGGACATTTATTATTATTTTATTTAAAGAAGACTTAAAATAGTTAAAATCAATGTTTAATAAATACGACATTTTTACTAAAGGGATATAAATAAGATAAATTCACCTATAAATATTCATTAGAAATCTAGAAAGATTTTATACATAATGGTATTTTATTTATAATTTTTAGACATTATATAATTTAATTTATTTATGACACAATGATGATGTAGTAATTACCTTATTAATGAAATATTAAAATAATTGATATTATAAATACCGAAATAAAATTAAGTTCACACTTTTAATGAATTAAACTAATTTTATAGGCTAATATTACATGTTAGTATTTATTTAATTTACATTTTTGTATCTAATCATGCTGTTATGATTTTCAAAAAAATCAATTACCAAATAGTGTCAAAATTGACATAAAATAGTTTTAAAAAAAATATTATATTATTAATTGTTATTATATTCCTAAAAATCTATGGTTCAGCCAATTTACTTAGATAAGGTTATATATATAATTAATAAACCACATGGGTTTATTTTTTATTGTTATAGTATGTTTATTAACCATATAGTTTAATAAAACAAGAAGACATGGGAGAAGTTAAATTATTTAACTTAGAGTTAAATCTAAATGATAAGGTTTATATAGTACCCTAAACTTATATAAAACCTATTGGTTGAGATTATTTCGACCAATATTCACATTATATTATAAATAAGTCACATTTGGATCCATTATAAACCGAATATGAATTTATTATAAAATAATACATTAAGTTTTTTCTAAAGTGTCCCTCTCATCCCTTATAAAAGGGCACCTCCTCCCACTTCTCTTGACACAATTTTGAGCCTTAACGCTCATCCAACCCATTCACATGTCCCTTATCAACTTCCCTAGAAACATTATAGAGGTTCTGGTCTCCTCAAAAGACCAACTCTGGTGCCTTAAGTGGAAGCCTAATAGAGGTGCGTCGAAGAAGAGGTATTCTCTTTTACCGAATTTTTTTTCAAGTTTCTTTATTCTTCAAATTCTTCTTCTTTAGTTGTATCAGTATAAAGTAATAACATACATAGAACTTTTATAATAATATGTTATTATAAATATGAAACAACACCATTTCACCTTCTATCCATCCAACAGAAAATGAAATCACCACGCTTGCGTACGTACGAAATACCGTCTCCATGTCGTGGTGTATTCTGTTTTTCCACCACCACCATACATGGATGGGTATAATGATGTAAAGAATAACTATATATAGTTATTATAAGATCATACTAATTTTGAGATATTATATCATCAACTCTATTTCAATTCAATAATTATGTGAACGATATCATCGATCGTGCGTACGTACGGATTTTAACATCCACGATTCGATGAGATTCATTCTCCATGTTAACCATTCACAAATGATTTTAATGTATATATATTGAATAATAATGAAATATATGACATAATGAAGCTACAGTATTTATGTATGTATATATATATGTCATCTCCTTAATTTAATTCAAGTCAATAAGGAAAGGAATACATCGTTCATTCGTACGTACGGCCTAATGTCTCCATGAATGGTGTATTTCATTTCATTCATCTATCTAATATATATATATATATATATATTTACTGAATATATATGATATATAAATCATGATTTACATTCTGGAAGTAATTAAATCATGATATAAGTTATAATAATATCAAGAACAACAAGTCCAAAAACGCACGATAAATAATACGATTTTACCAAAAACTCAGCTTTAACAGGTAATTTACAATAGAATGGTTAATATAAAGTCATAAGTGAACCATACATGATATCATAACAATGAATATGATTTATTAATAAGTAAATGAAATTATTTATTTCATTATACAGGAGGTTCAGATATGTACGAAGCATATCGGACCTAAGGTAAGGGATAATTTGTCAATCTCATTTTTATTCGAGATTTCTTATATGTAAGTATTTACTGAGGTTATATTTTTCTTCCATGTCCATAAAAATGTTTTTCATAAAGTGTTTAGTATTATTCCAAGTATGTTTAAAGTCATTTTTACCAATCATTGACTTTTACATTGTGTTATATAAGGAATCATTCTTTTTTTTACCATATGAGAAACATTTTGACTTTTCCTACAAAAGTATGAGGATAATGTTTTTTTAACTTATACGGCATGAACTGAAATTAATGGTTTTATAACACCTTATTTTCATGAAAATTTCTCTACAATATTTCATGAATATTATCATCAAAATACTTCTATTTTAAAATTGCATTTCAATTTGTGAAATGAAAATTATTTTGAAGAAGAAAAGATTTTTTTTTCAAGAATTCATTTCAATTGTTTTATCAAAACCATTTTCCATCTAAGATGACATTATTTCATATATATATGTTTCAAGTATAAAGTCTCTATTATTTACATGGTTTAACTTTTCTTATGATGAAATGATATCCATTTGTTTTATATGGATTATGTTATGATGGGATGATGTTTATGGAACCCATTTTATTCCTTAGGTTATGATGAATGATTTATGTTTTTTTGTGAAACATGTAAGAATGATTTCAATATGAGATGGGTGGGACCTATATCACCCTATAATGAATTGCGTAAAGATTTATATCTCATGATATAGACATGGATATAACGGTAAGTTAATCTGGTTCATTGATACATGACTGGAACGAGTAGTGAAATCGATTTAGAAAGTGACTTTGTCCATTAAGATGGACTTGGCAGCATTGCCTTGGCTACTATAGAAGTCATATCATTTGATTAATGGTTTTCCACAATTACATGTTTTATTCCCATGTTATTTTATCATGATTGATGTTCTTTTATGATCTATGCCTTATGTAATTCCAAGATTTATTTCCCAATATTTCGATGTTTAAACTTTATGTCTATATTTTGAAGTTCAAATGTATATGGTTTGTTTTATTTTCTCAATTCTTACCCTTACTGAGCATTTGAGCTCACCCTTTTTATGACTTCTTTTCCCCAGAATATAAAGAAAGGTTTTATTTAAGAAAACAAAAGGGGGAGATCTTTATGGGAGATGTTGAAGATCTTTCACCATGATTTGAAGATTAATTTTTCGATATTTCAAAGACACAAAACTATTATGGTCCTTGTGTGTTTGTTATTGTTATGTATTAAGTATTCCCAAAATGTAATGTAATTACTATGTACGTCATGCTTTGTGTGTCTAC
The DNA here is from genome assembly GCA_963277665.1 of Viscum album. Classification (NCBI taxonomy): domain Eukaryota; kingdom Viridiplantae; phylum Streptophyta; class Magnoliopsida; order Santalales; family Viscaceae; genus Viscum; species Viscum album. Next base: position 416,633,270 of record OY728132.1, read on the forward strand.
ACAACATCTCCCATAACAACATGAAATAAGTAATGCACCCTAAATGCCATGACAAGTATGCATGACCTATGATCTCTAGAAAGTTCCTATATGATTCATGAGATTTTATACCCTCGTCTCATCTGGATGAAAAAGAAATATAACCTCAATAAAACTCATTTTAATAGCATTAAACATGTGAATCACCCAATGGTGGAATCAAATCAACTATAAAAATTTAAATAACCTAAAAAAACCCATAATTGAGGCATATTGGTTATTCCCTATACAAGGGTTTGCAACTCCCAGGCATAGATTATTACCAACTACCTATTCCTTATGAACCTTATTTATATGCTCCAAATAGTATTTCATGACGACAATATTTCATTTGATACCAATTTGTAACATCCTGGTTCTGGGTGTTTCCAAAAGGTGCCCCATACCTATTCGGTCACATGGCCTCAATCGTATTTTTCCGAATGCCAGAGGTTGCTGACTAGAAGCGAGGGACTAGGGTTTGATAATGGAGAAAATATGCCCTCATTGTTATAATAATAAATCATCAATAAATAAATAATAGTGGTTGAAGAAGTAATAACACCCAATTAGTATACAATAAATGACCTAAAGTAAATAATCAACTGGAGCACCTATATAAACGATGCATATAACATATGTATAGAAAATCGTCCAAACATGTCACAACTATATAATACATTACTAAACCAAAGTACCAGAAATAAAATAAACTCCATTAGAATCGCAAGACTTAGCATGGTCCCATGATATATAGCTCTATAGTAATCAAGCACTTGAAGTATAAGTGTGCTTGACCTTATCTATACCTGCAGAAATATAATCTGTTTGGGGCCAAAATCAGGACCCAAATAGGGTGTGAGACAAATCCTGGTAGGTAACCACCTAAAGATATGTTCCTAACTATCAGTGAAAATATTTATGGATGTTAATAGGAAAAATGAATTTAAAAACAAAGACATACTCAAATGTAATCAATCTTACAGTTTCAAATACATTAAAATAAATTTATTAAATAATAAAAGAATCTCTAAAAACCCTGTGGGATGTTTTTATAATCTAACCCATGTGGTTCATCTTAACAAATACTCTCTTAGCAAGAACTCACCATCAATTCCCCATGTGGTCTCGTAACAGTAAACTACAAACACTATGTGGAAGCACTCAATGTCCAATTCTCCCATGTGTTCTCACAACCTAGAACTACATTCACTATAAGAGAGAACTTACATCCATCCCTCCTATGGTCTTGCAATGTGAAAATTATAACAGATACTCTGGGAAAGCCCTCAACTTCCATTCCCTCTTATGGTCTAACTACACCAGGTTCCCACAACCCAGTGTAAGGAAATTTCACAAACGATATCCAAAATCCAAAGTAAATCTCAAATAATACTTGGCTAAACAACTAAAAATCATATCAAAATCATGTACGATAAAATCCAATCATTCCTAAAAGTAATAGGCATGAAAAACATAGCATCCTAATATGAAATTCTATACACAATGGCCATGTCATATCAAATAGTATAAAAAACATCCATAACAAGGTAAATACCCATATTTATAATCAAAAACCCATGCTCAATAAAACAAGGCATAGTAGGAATTTAAATGATTAAATTCACTAAACACACAATACCCTAAACTATGGTATTGGAAACCTTTTTCCCATATAATTCAACGACAATATACGTAAAGGAATAATCCACCGACCTCGACATTGTATGGTCTATATAGTTGAATCCCAGCCTTTGATTTGACCTAGAATTACAGAGATCTACAAAAAACGTCTAAAATGTTGAACTATGAATATCACACAGAAGAAGATAGATAAAGTGAAGTGTCTCTAGAAGAAATATGGACTCACTGATACAATTCCAATGCAACTGACGATGTTTGATTTGGAGAATGAATGGAGGGTCAGGGGCTTGGAGAAGAATAAACGACACCAGTCACTCAAAGATGAGATGAGGCCAAAATAAGATATTTCAATGAATGATATGCAACCTCTGTCCGATATAATAAAAAAAATAGAAATATATGGTGTGTTATTTAAAAATACATGGCGTGTAGAAGCCTTTATCAGGTCCCAAATTATGCCGCACTTCCATGTCATCACCCAGTCCTGTATGCATATTTGACATTGTATAACATGGCCTGGACTTGGTTCCAGAGTACATGACATGTACAAGGTGGTACACAGAATGTGCTTTTAAATTTTTCCTTCTTCCCTCTTTCCTCAAAAACCACTTGAAGAACAAGATATTTACCTGATGAAATATTAGGTTTCATAAAATGATAATAGATAAATTCATGATAAAACATGTCAATGGGATGTATATAAACCTTATAAAATAATATAGGTGCGTAATATCAAAAAATTCCTTAATCATTGGAAATTGAGATGAAGTCCATTACCTTGAGTCTGATAAATCACATGTGTCTTTATAATCCTAAATTATAAACATATGTTAAATATTTAGTTTCATTAGAGAATTTTAAAAGTTTATTATTACTTTTATTTCACTAATTATTCTGTTTTATACAATTACTCAGTAAATTTTGTTTACATTGTATGTTTTGACCATATTTGGATTATGTGTCAAAATTGACTTTGGTAGGTAAACTATGGTCAAAAAGGTCATTATATAAATATATAAGGAATAATAATCAAGAAATAATTATCACATTTATATATAAATTATTCGTTTAAAACCAATCATGGAAGATGGTTATGAAAAATGAACCAATGTTACGATCTTGGAGACGGTAGGTCGTGCGTACACATTAGTAACATTATCATTTTCAATGATCATTATGAAAAGAAGATAAATAAAATTTATCTTTAAATAATGATAATTATTCAATAAATACTGTAATAATAAATTATATATACTTATATTCATATATTATTTTGGTGATGTGGTGATAAAAAAATGAATCACATCACTTCAAGGGGACGATAGTCCACACGTCCTTGAACGATGTTATCACCTTTTTAGTGAGTGAAATTTTAATAATGAAAATGTTATATTATACTTATGTAATGATAAATATATCATTAATACCATAATATGTCATGTATATCACATATATTCATTATATTTACCCTTAGTACCTCTCGTGTAATGTGTTAGTGAAAAACTCTTAACATTGCTTTGAGAGGCGATAGTCCACCATCCAAATGAGAGAAAATATCATATCTCTTAATGAATGAAAGTTAAAAATGTTTATATATGAAATAATAACCCAAAATTTATAATAATTAAACAAATATCATATATAAACATTATATCCATCATTATTCCCAACCTTGAGAGGTGGTATTGGAAAAATGAACAACATCGTTTTGCGAGGTGGTAGTCCTTCATAGACTCGAATGATGATTTAATAAACCATTTTATTAAAGTGTGTGTGGGTGTATTTATTATAATTTATATAAAAACATATAATTATATTGATTACAATGAGGTTATTTTATAATCATGTTACAAAAATAATTTAATGGTGTGGACTAGTAAATAAAACAAAAATTTATATTGATGAGCATTACCTATTCACCAAGTAACTCCTTTTAGTTTCCACAAAAAACTTCATTGGATGGATTTGGGCCTATATAAGGGCTTATAAGATGATTTTAGGGATTATTTGGAGTGGTTTGGGTAGGTTTTAGATGATCTAAATGACTTTATAGGTGTGCATAAGTGGGGAGAGTGAGTTCCATTTTATAGGAGAGGAGGAGTGAGATTCTTGTAAATACTAAAAAATATTCACTATTTGGAGGTATAATATACCTCATGTGCATAAAAATTGACAACTAATATATTGGAATTAATATATGGTCTATAAACGCTTCCAAAATAGAGATAGAAATTCATTATTATATTTTTCTTCCATAGTCATTATGTTTACTTGATTTTACCCTTTATTGTTTTTACCATGGTAACTAGTCTTCTAACCTAGGTAATTTATCCTTCAAGTATAATATATAGTGAGTATTATTAGAAAATGTAGACCCAATTATTATAAATATTATATTTAATTTTTAAAATAAAACTCTTATGTGTTTTTAAAATTATTTTTAATACAATTTCATGTATATTTCAAGAAAACCATTTTAAACATAATTTCTCTAATAAGGATTTTTCTCTTTGGGGGTAAATATGTTCATATAAAAGATAAATTGATCAATGAATAGAAAATATTTTCTATTTATTAATATTTAAAAATTTCTTTGTAAGAGGATATAATTTTTATTAAAACCTGAGTAACATGATATATTTACATAATAAAATAATGTAATACAAAAATCCTTATATTTTACATCACTTTTAGTATTTTTAGTATCATTTATATTAGTTAATTTTTAAATAAATAATTACTGCATTGATGTTTCTTATTATTTTTAAGTAACTAATTCATATTTAAAAATTAAAGATAAATTATTATGATTAGAAAAAATCATTTATAATTAAAAAAATATGTATAACGTAACCAATATGGATTTTTCTCAATCCCAATGAATTATAAATATTTAAATCATGGATCTTTTGATATTTGTCTTTTTCATTACTTAACTTATTGTATAGGTCACCATCAGTGAATAATATTCCCATAAAATCCTAAAAATATATAATAAGGTGATAAGGGGTTTTAAATTTCCATCTAATTAGTTTTGGACAAATTGGTAGGTCATTTTACATCTTATAATCTATGTTTTCCCCAAAGTAAACTCATTTTTCCATAATCACTACATTTACTTTTTTATGTATTCACTAATCATTATGATCAAATATATATTTTACCATATTATATAATATAAATTATTGTGATTCTAAATTTGAAATCATTTTTTCCAAATTAAAATCACATAAGTGGTAGAATTTAATTTAAAATTTACCCCTCAAACATGATGAGAAAGCAGGTTTCTAATGAGAAAATATTCAAAATATTACAATGTTTTTTTATAAAAAATAAATATGAAAAATTACCAATTACCAAAATTTTATTAAATGAGAAAAAATTGACCTAATTTTAGATTAAAACTAGTTTAAAAAATAATTTAACATTATAAATTATTTAGATGAAAAAATAGTTTTCAATTAAAATCTAGTATTTTCAGTATTCACCATAAAATCAATCATTTCAAAAAAATAGCAAAAACTCACCATAAGATAATTTCGGTATTATGATATAAAAAAAGAAAATTATTTTTATATATATATTTTCTAAAAATAATAATAATTAATTTTAAATTATGTGTCCGAAGCTTGATTAAAATGCCTTTTAGAAGAAAACATTTTTTCCGAAAACATTTCATTCTCTTTAAAATGATTATTATATTATTACTAATAAATAGATAATTAATATAAAAGTGTAAACTATATATTTTCATAATTTAGTTAAATATATTCATACATATAATTCCAATGTCTAGATGATAACTATTATATTAAATAATAATATAAACAGTACATTGTCATTCGTTAAAACTGAGCCTTGTGTGAAACGCAAGGTATTGAAGAAACTCTTGGTTTTGTGAATTCCAAGATAACTTGATATATCATGTACATAAAATATAAAATAAAATGTTTTTTTATAATTTTGGGGTGTTACATCCCCCCTTTAATAAATTTCATCCTCACAATTTTAACTTTATCTTGGTAATCAAAGTATGTACATGATTGAAATAAAATCAATCATTTAATAACCTTTTTACTAAGGTTTTCAATAAAAAAAATTTATAACAAGATCTGATAATATTATTTCACTATTAATGAAATGTCATTAATGGTCATATTAACCCTAATGTTTTTCAATACCTTTAATCTTATGACTATAACATGTAATGGAATTATTCATCAAATAAATTTTCCTATAAAATATAAACTTTAGATATCTATGAAAATTTAATTTATATATCATAAGGTAATTATATTACTTAAAACATATAAAGAGGTTTTTATAATTCATTGAGATAATGATAAAACTTCTAAAAAATACCAAGCTCCCTGAAACTGTCACCACTTCACCAGATGGACCAACATCTAATGTAGAAGTAGAGAATGATTTTGCCACCCCTTTTTTTCTTCTGATAGTGATGATTTGTACCCTAAGTAAGTTACTTTGGACACAAATTATCATAATTTCCCAACTCATTATAGCTGAATAATATTACTATAGATTGACTATCTATTATCTGATTCTTGGATTTTAATTTAATTAGAGTCACGGACCTTGTGACTAAACTCACCACACTAGTAAAAATATTCTGATCCAGACATACATTCCCCAAAATGTATTTTACCACACTTGGAACAAGTTTTGGGATTACCACTATAAATCTTAGTTGGTTAGTATTCCATTTCCTACCACCTTTATTTTTTCATACTTTTGTCATCCCATGGTATATAAGTTTCAGAAAACTCCATCGCAACTTTCTCACCACAATGAACAAATTTCTCATAGATTTTAAATTTTAATGCATATAAATCTCTTAGTAATCTTGGTTTTAAACCACAATAAAAAAAATTAATTTCATTATCACTATATCAAATAAAGTCAGGCATATACTATAGAGACCCTTATTTTTTATTATATTACTATTAAATAATTTTAAAGGTAATCAAGATAAAATAATCATATAAATAGTATCCAAAATGTTTTTATCTTGGGGTAATTAGAACTATAAATAACTTTTAAAAAATAATACATAATGATTTATTTAATTCCTTCTTCACCATCTTCTTATTTTCCCTTTAGTTCTCCTTAGTATATGTAATCACCTGACGTTATACATAAAAAATGGGTGAGAGAAAAGCCCAGTAAGAGGATAGATAATAACATGAAACAAAATGAAATTGGGTGAGAATAATCATTACTGTCATTAAATTATAATAGGATCATAATCATGAGGGGAAGCATTAATAAAATTCATAGAATGTGGAAATGCATAAATTAGAAAAATCATATCTTAGTATTTAACTACCACACATAGTTGTGAACAAAGATAGAACCATGTTTATGCGTATTTAACTTTTCTATTTAGATTAATTACATTACCCAATTCATTGGAGCTGTATATAATTATGGGTACATCCATCATATCGAAACATTTACATTGCTCTATATAATTCTAGTCGCAACCATCACTTCAAAACATTTATGATATTATTCATGACACATAGAACATATATCAATCATGAAAATAAAATAACCTATCAAAAGGAATAGGTTTCATTTAATAAGCATAAATTCATAAACATTGGGTTCTCTATTTAAAGAGGGAATAACATACTCAAATCATTAACCCTGAGTGAAGAAGAAACAATCTAGAGAAATAAAAGGTGTGTTTTTTGAAAGAAGAGTTCTTTTGGAAAACATTTTGTTTGTCATAAACTCAATTTGAAAAAATTTATATACAATAAAAGGTAAGATAATTATGAAAAATTATATTTAAGGAATATCCATAATGAAAATGGTGTGAATGTGGGAAACCCCAAAGAAAGAGAGTTGGGTTAGATAATTCCCCTTAAGTTGTTTCTGAATGATTTATTTACATTAATTTCATGTATAATAAAATTGGATTAATTAATTTACAATTAAATAACTTTATATACATGAATAAAATTAATTATGTTTTTATTACGTTAATTTATGATCATTTGGATGAGTTAGTGTTTAATTTCATCGTTCAAGAGCAATGGTTTTTCACGATAGGTTTACTTGTACACATGATTGGAAGTTCATGTAAAAAGAGGATAAATATCCAAAATTGTTATTATAATTTATTACGTATACTAAATAAGAACAAATTATATTATAATTAATTTCATTATATACCATTAGGATGAAACATTAGATAAATTTTAATGATGATCGTTTTTGGTAAATTTTTGTGTTTTTCGATCATAACGAACTCGTTTTGTTTCATCATTTATTTTGCATAAAAGATAGTTCCAGAACATAAATAGGGTTTTAAAATAAAATATGAAATATTATTTAAGTCATTAAATGTTTTTATTAACAATATTTATGGTGTTTAAGGAAAATGAAAGTTAATCAACGATGATGTCAGTAAATTGACATATCACAAGCGAAGATGTCATATTTATAATAAAAGACTGAGAGGGAGGTTTTTAACAATTTATAATACATTAAAATGATATAAATCCACTATATTTAATGTACTGGAGTTATCATTCCATTTGGTTAAAGATATGTGATGAGTTAGTAATAAAATAAATGAAATTGAATGGAATTTAAATGAAAATGAGAGAGGATTTATCTCTGGAATTTTCCTATTGAGATACCCCTCAAGGAACCTAGGCTTGGTCCTTTTATGAGAAAAAGAGCTCCAAGACATGGGATAGGGGATTGTAAAGAATATTGTGAAAAATTTAGGAAAGTCTTAAAGCTTGAGTAGTGTGAGGAGAAGAGGGGTGAGGGTGGTATTTATAGTGGATGAGAGGGGTGTTTTCTCATTATTATATTCATTAATTTATTATTTTGGTTTAAGAATAAGAATAGTTTGATAAATATCTCTAAAAATATTAATATAGTAAAAAATTGTTTGTGATTTTGGGATTACATTATCCTAACATCATCTATGACTCCCTAATTCAAATATGTAGCTTTTATTGTAAATTATCGTATTTTACTATTCATAAAAAATTCAAGTAATTTATAAAAAAATCAAAAAATTCAAACCAACCATTTTTGGATATGTAGAATCCAAAAATGAACTCAATTTTTAGAAAATAAATTTCTAAATATGTATTATTAATTTTTTAATTTAAATTATCATTTACTTTGAAAATACAAATTTTAAAATTATAACTGATTTTATAATACTTTGAAAAATTAATTTAGGTCTCATAAAATTATCTTAAAATCTTATGAAATAAAAATATCAATTTATGAATAAATTTTTTTTGAAAATAAATTATAATTTAAATTATTAAATTAATCATAATATTGTAATTAAATTTGTATGACTAAGAAATTCCAACAATTAATTGAGGAATTTTTAAATATTTACTTAATTATAATATGATATAATTATAGCATATTTTCACTTATAAGATGCCAAAATTTTATTTATACTTCCATGGTTGAGCCTAATTTTTATATGGACAGTTTATTATTCATAAGGGTCATATTACTATTCCTATGTTCAAGTTACTATTTCATCAGTATTGTTTCCATAACTTCTAGAAATACTTCTTATTTCAATAATTATTCATTTATAATGTTTTTATTATGTTCCATTAATTATTATATGTGATTTATACTATATTAAATTACTATAATAATTGATAAATTTCATTTATGAAAGTCTGCGTCGTTACATTCTTCCCCCCTTTTGAAATTTCACACTCAAAATATAATTCTACATAAACAAGTGAGGTTACTTCTCCTTCATTGCCTCCTTCAGTTAAAAAGTTGATTATTCATACTTATGGTTCCTCAACATCAATTTGACATGGTGGGATGATTGGTTGCGTAGAAACGTATCTCTCTAATCCAAAATCATTACGGTCTACTCCACATAAGAGAGATCATCTTCCACATGTACCACCCTTGAGTTTAGTACATGTGAGGGATCTATTATGTACTTCTTTGAGAGTGATACATGGATCACATCATGAACATGAGATATATTCAGTGGAAGTGAAAGGCGATAATCCACATATCTTATATTATCAATGATTTAAAAGAGGCCAATGTATCGTGGAATTAACTTACCTTTCATTCTAACCTGCATGACTCTCTTCCATGATGACATTCGAAGGAAAAATTTATCTCCAACATCAAACTCTAAGTCCCTTCGATAGTTTTCTGCATTGCTCTTTTTCCGACTCAGAGATGATTTAATATGTTATTGGATAACTTGTAACTTCTCTGTCATCTCTTACACAAGATCGGGTCCAAGTATATTTCTTTCATCAAATTCGTCCTTACAGGTTGGAGTTCTACATGTCTTTCCATATAGAGATTCATTTGAATCCATCTGAATACATGATTGAAAGCTATTATTATATGAGAACTCAACTATTGGAAGATGTCGATCCCATCGACCTTTGAATTCTAAAGAGATAGCTCATTGCATTTCTTCGAGCATCTGAATAGTACTTTTAGATTGACCTACAATTTGGGGGTGATAAGTCATGATGAAATTTAATTCAGTACTCTGATCATGATAAAGACTCCTCCATAATATAGATATGAAATTTGGATCTTGATCAGAGACAATAGAGAGTGGAACTCTAGGTAGTCTCACCACTTCCTTCACATATATATTAGAAAGTTGTTCTAGAGAGAGATCGTCTTGAATCACAATAAAGAGGGTCGTATTGGCGAGTCAGTATACCATAACCCATATAACATTATTTCATTTGGATGTCTTCAGGAGACCCATGAAAAATCCCATAGTGAAATTATCCCATTTCCACATGGGTATAGGAAATGTTTTCATCATACCTTTATACTTATTCCACTCTAATTTAACTTGCAGACATATCAATCACCTTGACATATACTCAACAATCTCATTATTCAAGTTGTACCCCCAGAAGTGTTCGCAAAGATCATGATACATCTTGGTACTTCTAGGATGGATTCAGAAATTCGAGATATGCATATTTCCTAATAGACCCTTCTTTATCCCATGTGATGAAGGAAAACAGAGCCTTGTTCCAAATGAAATCACACCATCATCTTTGATATGGAGCTTTTGTATTTTCTCTTGCATTACTGAATTTGCCTTATTTTGTAACTCTAGATAATACTTTTATGCATATTTAATCTTATATTGGATATATGTTTGGGAAATAATTATACAATGGAATGATTTATTCCCCACAGTTAGGATTTCTAAATCCATAATTTTCATATCCATGAAGATTGGGTATTTCTCAATCCACAACATGGATAGAGTATCTAGTTTTCTTCTTCTAAGAACATCAAAAACCTTGTTTTCTTTTTTAGGATGATAGTAAATAATGAAATCATTGTATTTGATTATATCTAACCATATCCTTTGACACATTTTGATCTCATTTTTTGTGGATATATAATTTAGGCTCTTGTGATCAGTATATATTTCACATTTCTCACCATATAGGTAGTATTTCAACATTTTCAACTAAAATATCAAAATTCTTTATCTAAATCATATGTCGAATAGTTATGCTCTTAGATATTCAATTGCTGTGAGGTTTGAGCTATCACATTATCATTTTTCATGATCACACAACCAATAATTTCTTTGAAGAATCACTATATATCATAAAACATTATCCACTTTTTTAAATGTGAGTACATGTACATTGATGGGCCATATATTTATATCCTAGAAGCATTCCTCCCACACATCTATCCACACATAAATTACCCCTTTTGTTGTTAACATATTTAATGGGATATAAAATTGTTAGAAATTTATAACAAAAGATCGATATTACCCTACTAATCCAAAGAAACATCAGATTTCTGTGAAACATGATGGTCTATCCTATTACTCATTACCTTTGTTTTTGATGGGTCCATAGAAATTCTCTTTCTTTTGATTACATGTCCCGAAAATGTGACTTACTACATCCAGAAATCAATCTTGATTAACTTTGTGTACAACTTATCCTACCTTAATTTCACCAGAACATGCCTTATATGTTCTTCATATTACACCTTATTATTGGAGTAGATTAGAATATAATTGATAAATAATACAACATATTTTTTGAGGTAGTGTCTAAAGAATCTATTCATCAAATCTATGAATATTTCTGTGGAATTAATAAGTCTAAAGGGAATCACTAGATACTCATAATTACCATAAATTGTATAGAAGGATGTCTTATGTATATTTTCATTCTTCACCTTTAGATGATGATATCCAGAATAGTGATCCACCTTTATGAAGTACTATGCCCCCTGTAGTAGATCAAACAAGTACTCATTTCTTGGAAGAGGATACTTATTCTTTATGGTGATCTAATTTTTTTCCTATTTATTGATACATAATAGCATTGATCCATCATTATTTTTGATAAAGATCACTGGCACATCCCAAGGTGATTCACTAGGGTGTACGAACCCTTTGCCCAAATTATCGTTCATCTCCTTCTTTAAGTCCCCCAGTTTCATCTCCTTCCTTTGACTCACCCATTTATTAAAGGTATTCTTCTTCTCAGGGAATCAACACCCTCACTGTTGAAAGATTTTCTAAAGGAGATTCATGATCTTCCTTATATTTTTATAGGATCATGGGATGGTTTTGGAATATGAAAATATATTTCCTTTTCTAAATAATTGATATGTTAACTCTATAATGAGATCCAATCCATCCCCAGTATAGTGTCTAATTACACCAAAGTAAGTATTACAATATCTGATGGATGAATCATACCACATACACAAATCTGAGAAGTGTAAAACACTTGGGTTGTTATGTTATCACCACCAGGTGTTTTTATGGATATATATTATTCAAAGTTTTGGGTATTTGATTCAATAGTTCTATAAAAATTTTAAGATATAAAGGAATTCATAGAAGAAGAATCAAATAATACCTTTTCCATTCTTGAGTGAACATGAAGTGTACATTTTACGACATTGTTTTCTGTTTCCACATCAGTAGTTGTGATTTCATAATAACTCCATTTCTCCTTTGGATATGTTGTCTGATGTTTTTTATTTCACTCTAGAAATTGAGGTTTAGTGCACCAGCTTGCATAGTGCCCTTGATCCCTATAGCTGTAACATTGAACCATGGTTCGTGCTCTCCTCTCTTCTACCAAATTTTCATGATTCCTCTTATCATTTTGACATTCATGATCATGGTGGCCTTCACTCCCACACATGATGTAACGTCTGGACCCTAGTTACCATGAGTTGGTGCATTATTACATAACATTATCATGATAAAAAAATATCATACCTTGATAGACCGATTAGTATAGTAGCCTTTGAAATACAAGATACATTCATAAGGTTTATATTACATCATAAAATGGAAAACTAAAACAACGTTGATTCAATATAAAATAATGAGATCCCATAGACTATCCCTGTAGGTCAGTCATAATATACTTCTTCGCATCTTGTGAAAAATAAAACATAGAAAGGGGTGAGATCAGATGCTCAGAAAGGATAACAATATAGCGGAAACTTTCGTAAATATGTATAAAAATTAAGGCAATGTATAAAACTAAAACAAAAGGATTTTCAACATAAAAATCATCATAATATGTAATATATAAATCAAAATAATTCCACTTACTCACTCACATGGATATTCTAACAGTCGAATAATCACATGCAATACCAATGGACAATTTCATAATGATGAAATGCATAATGCTAGACTTTCATAACCACATAGTCAAGGAATTGTGCCAAGACTACAATATAAGATTTTATCAAAGCCTTGCGCTAAGACACTAGTTTGTCTCATGAGACCTACAGATGCATCGAGGAGCTATAGTAGGCTCCACCCGTCACATACTATGTCAAATGCATTCCTTATACGAAAATTTTAAACATAACATAATCATTCGTCTTAAAACTAGCATAAGAAATGTCAATACATTATCCATAAACAATGATTAGTTTCAAACTAACACATCAAAAGTCAAACATATCACAAAACCTTAAATAAAATATGGAATTTTTGTATCATAATAAATCAATTTCAAATAAGATTAAAATCCATCAAATGATTTCGACGTAGATGAAATCAAAAACTTTTTTTTAGAGAAATATCTCTATCTATATTGAAATCATTTAAAATTACTATAATTATAAAAGAAAATTTTTATGTTGGAAATATTCTTATAAGCTTGTAAGGGATGATTTGATGATGTTTTACTGGTGGAAAATAGTCACACCCACCATATAAGTTAAAAAACATTCTTACCTTAATGTTGTCGAAATGGTTATAAACTACCTTGTCAGGAAAATGACGAAAAAATTTCATTTAAAACATATAAGGTCAAATAAGGGTAAAAATTACATTATACCATAGTATAGTAAACAAAAAAATGTTTAGGAATACCTTTTTATGAAACATGGATGTGGATGATAAAGAGGTCCCAATAGATACTTACATAAAAACAACCTCAAATAATAAAGAGATTGTGAAATAAACCAGTACCTTTAAAATATTTATGGTTGAGTGTATTTTAACCTCCAGTATAATGGTGAAATAATTGTTATTAAATTATAAATGAATCATATATATTAATATGATATCATATATGATCTTTTATCATTGTTTTGTTAACAATATCTTTGTATTATTGTCTTTCGTGTGTTAACTGATTTGTTTTCCTTTATATGATTTTTTATGTAAGTAATGTCTATTATGGATAGTATATATCATATTAATATTCAAAATCATATTATGTCTTTAAATATTATTTTTAATCATCTAATGAAAATTATTATTGAATGGATACAATGGGGAATGAATCTTATTGTGTTCATGGAGACGATAAACCGTACTTAAGCACATATGACAATATCAATCTTTTGATATTATAATAATTTATACATGGATGTTATATCATATATACAGAATCATTATCTTATTATATTTATTATTTATATCAATTTCACATCATTATTATACCCATCCAAATAATAATGTCTTGAATAACAATTACACGATGAGTAGATGGTAAGCCGTACGTATGCATGTATGGTGACATGTCATTCAAAGGAAGGCTAGAATAATGAATATGGTTGTACCATATTTATAATAACATCACAGTATATAAAAGATACTTGAGTTATTATGTTAGAATGAAAACAACAATGAAAGAGGAAGTGGAAGAAGGGAGGAACTTGAAAGAGGTGATGAAATATTTACCTCTTCTTCTGGTTCTTCCTTTTGATTTGATCAAAAGGGCTCCTTATGTTGGCTTTATGAGTAATGGAAGGCCTCTAGGATGAAATGAGGATGGTTTAGAGGGTATTTTGTTAGGGGTTGGACGAGCCAAATGGAATTGAAGGTGTGTATTAGAGAGAAGGGGGAGTGCCCTTTTATAAGAGGGGTGAGGGGAACCTTAAGAAAAGCTTGAAATATTATTTAATAATAAAAGCATTTTCAGTTTAAAATGTATCCAAAATATATTATGTAATGTATATGGTGGTGATGGGTCTAAAAACACTCATCCAAAATGTTTAAGATAGCTTTTGGTCACTACATTAACTTTATCATTTAGATTTAACTCTTCGTTAAATAGTTTGACATTTCCCATGTCTGTTTGAATTTTTTTATTATATAGTTAATAAACATACTATATACTTCCAAGAGAACCCAAAGAGGTTCACTAATGATACAACTATCATTATATATTTCTTTTTTCCAATCCTTTGATTTTTGGTAATAAAATATCAATAAATAATATAATATTTGTTTTAAAAATACTTTTATGTTAATTTTGACACTATTTGGTATTTTGTTTTTTCTATATTCATAACAGCATTATTACTTAAAAAAATTCATATAACCAATACTAATATGTCATATTGACTTATAAAATTAGTTAAATTTATAAAAAGTCTCAGATTGCATTTATTTAAATATTTATAATATCAATTATTTATATATTACATTAATTATCTAATTACTGCATCATCATTGTGTAATTATGAAATTAAATTATTTAATGTCTAAAACATATAAATATAATAAAATTATGTTGGAAGTTTTTTTATATTTCTAATTAATAATTATAGTTGAATTTATCTTATGTGTAACCCTATATTAAAAATGGTTTTGTTATTAAACATTGAATTTAACACTTATGACACTTCATTGAATTAAATAATAATAAATGTCCTAATCTAATAAATGTGGACCAAAGAGTTTAATATATTATTCTTAAGGTTGTTTTTTGTCGAATTACACTTATAAAATAGAATTAGGACATGGGTTATGGTAATAATAAAATCATTTTTACCCTTGATTACCCAATTTATTTTTAACTGTGGTAAATAAAAGTAAAATGATACTATTCACCAAAATTATTTTCATCACATTAAACCACATTTCACTTACTGATATCAACTGTGTATCTCATATTTTTTAAATTAAACTCATAGAAGCAGTGAAATTAATTTTTATTTAATTTTCAAATTCTCCTAGGAGGTGGGTAAAAGACGGTGAAAAGTTCAATAAAATTTTTATATATCAAAAATTATTATAAACTGATTCAAATGAATTACATTGAATTTATACAGGAGTTATGTATCTATTTGGACATAAAGTAAATTTTAATAAAATAAATAAAAATTTGAATAAAAGTTCGGTTTTAAACTATAACTCAGTGTTTTTCACTATTCATCAAAATTTGGTAGTTTTCATAAAACTACCAAAAATTCACCCTATGGAAATTTTGATATTCTGAATCCAAAAATGATGTCCATTTTGAATGATAAAATTTTTAAATTTTTTAAAAATGAGTATTTCTAATCATAATAGATAGTTTGATTGGTTGTGGTGTGTTAGAACTCGAAGTTGCGTACAACACATAATACAGTATTATTCAAAGAGAAGCATACCATTGAAGCTTGGGGTGTTACATTCTCCCCTCCTTCAAATAATTTAGTCCTAAAAATATATAGATTATTAATGTGTAAAAAGACATGGGTGTTTTTTCATCATAAGTTCTTTGGGTTCCCACATTGCCTCTTCCATCTTATGATTTCTCCATTGAACATTTTCAAGACGAGTCGTCTGGTTTCTCAGCACTAGTTCCCTTGAATCAAGAACCCTGAAAGGCTCTTAGAAATAAGACATATCGGTTTCTAGTTCTAATTCCTCATTGGAGAGTACATGTGTTGGTTTAGGCATGTATTTTATAAACAGTGATATGTGGAATACATCGTGAACTTTGTAAATACTTAGAGGGATTGCCAAATTGTATGCTACACCACCAATTCATTCTAGAATTTAAAAAGGTTTTATGTACCTAGGACTCAAGTTTACCTTCTTAATAAAACGTATTTCACCCTTCCATGGAGATACCTTCAAGAAAACATGATCTCCTACATGAAATTCCAAATCCTTCCTTTGGTTATCAGCATAGCTCTTCAGCCTACTTTGAGCTTCTTTGAAGTGGTTTTGGATTACCTTCACCTTTTTCATCGTTTCCACAAAAAGTTCTAGGCCGAAAAGTTTTATTTCCCCAACGTCATCCCAACAGGTTGGTGTGTGATATCTCTTTCCATATAACACTTCATATGGTGCCATCTGAATACTTGAATGGAAGATATTATTATAGGAAAATTTACCATAGGTAAATATTGATCCCATATAACCTAATAGTCAAGTGATCATGATCTCAACATGTATTCTAACATTTGAATTGTCCTTTCTGATTTTCCATCAGTTAGGGGGTGGTAGGTAGTTCTCAAATGAATTTCAGTATCCGGGGATTTCTGAAAACGTTTCCAGAATCTTGATGTAAAATGGGGATCACAATCAGAAAAAATATATAGTTGTACTCCATGAAGTCTTAAGAATTTATTAGTATATAGTATTGGTAAAATTTCAAGTGTTAAATCTTTCCTTATATAAAGAAAATGTTATAACTTGGTAAGATGATAAAAAATGACACAAATTGCATCGTTCCTTATAAGAGACTTTGGTAGTCCCATGACAAAGTCCATCGTAATATTATCCCATTTCCACTCAGGTATGGGAAGATGTTGAATGAATCCTCCAGTATATTTCCTTCCAGCATTCACATGTTGACAAACCATACATATTGATACAAAAGCAGCAATATCCCTCTTCATGTTATCACACAAAAAATGTTCCTTCAAATCTCTATACATCATAGTGCTACTCGGGTGTATATAGAAATTGGAACTATGAGCATCATTCAACAATTCCCTTTTTAGATCAAGTATATATGGAACATAAAGTCTCTTCCCAAATTTCAATGTTTCATCTCCATACACAAAGTCACTCAATCTCCCATCATACACACCTTTAATATTTTTTTGAAACTCTTCATCATCAGTATGAGAACTCTTTATCCATTCTAGTAAAGATAGTTTGGAAACCATTTGAAAAATTATTGATGTTTCACCTTCCATTGTTATTCCCATATCCATATTTACTAGATCCACGTATATAGGATCCTTTTCCACTCTCATCATGTTTAAAACTCCATTATCCTTTCTAATCAAGGCATATGCCCCCTTATTTGTCTTCCCCGGGTGGTAGTGTATAATTAAATCATAATCCTTGAGTGGTTCAAGGAATCACTTTTGCCTCATGTTGAATTCTTTCTTTGAGAAAATATACTTAAAAATACTGTGATCCGTATAAATATCACATTTTTCACAATTGAGATGGTGTCTCAAATTCTTCAAAGTAAATATTAAAACTGCTAACTCAATATCATGAGTAG
Source organism: Viscum album (assembly GCA_963277665.1). Lineage (NCBI taxonomy): Eukaryota > Viridiplantae > Streptophyta > Magnoliopsida > Santalales > Viscaceae > Viscum > Viscum album. Next base: position 416,651,719 of record OY728132.1, read on the forward strand.
GATAGTTTTTCTCGTGAATTTTTAGTGGTTGTGATGCATATACAATAACTATATCATTCTGCATAAGGACACAACCAAGTCCTTTCTTCGATCCTAACTATAAATAACAAAGACATCATTCCCTAAAGGTAGAGTCAAGATTGGAGAATTGACTAATATTCTCTTAAATTCTTCAAAAAAATATTTAAACTCTTTTTTCCAAACAAATTTAACCCATTTCCATGTGAGATTTGTTAATGGGCAATCCAATCAAGCAAAATTCTGGACAATATGATAATAATAACCTAATAATCCAATAAAACTGAGTACCTCATTTATACTCGTCGGTGCTGGCCATTCTTGGATTTCTCCTGTCTTAGAAGGATAAACAACGATTCCAACCATAGAGACAATATGGCCATGAAAAGAAATCTCCTGAAGTAAGAATTAACACTTTCTAAACATCCAATATAATTCATGTCTTATAAGAGTCTTCAAAAAAATGTGCAAGTGATTTTCATGATCTTCATAGATTTTAGAGTATACCAAGATATAATTAACAAATACCACTAAAAATTCATCAAGATATTCATTGAAAACAATATTCCTTATATACATTAAGATAGAGGATTAATTAGTCAATAGAAAAGGCACTACTGTAAACTTGTAATGCCCGTACCTGGTTCAAAATGCTATTTTCGGAATGTCTTCCTTCTTCACACACAACTTCTGATATCCAAAATGTAAGTAAATCTTTGAAAAGTATTGATCTCCATGATGTTGGTTGAATAAACCATCAATGTGAGGTAGGGGTACTAGTTCTTTATTTTTATATCATTGATCTTCCTATAGTCAACACACCACCTCATAAATCCATCTTTCTTCATAATAAAAATGACATGGACTCCCCATGGAGAAACACTAGTGAGAATAAATCCCTTATTACCCAATTCCTATAGTTTTTTCTTTATTTCCACTAATTCCACCTTATCCATTCTATAAGGGTTATTTGATATGGGCCTTGAACCGGTAATTAATTCAATGGAAAACTCAATTTCTTGTTCTGGAGGATGTCTGGGTAAATCCTCGGGAAACACATCAACATATTCATTCACAATAGGTACATCCTATATTTGAACATTACTCAACCTTAGTTATTTTATTCTCTTCCACCGCAATTATTGAATTTAGTTGAGGCACTGGGGGTGCATGTAGATAAGAATTAGGTTGCGATAATTGTGCTCTAAAGATAAGGTGTTCTTTATCTTCAGCATCAAAAATAGTAACCTTTTTCTTACAATAAATATTTGCATCATGGTCTGATAGCCAATTCATACCGAGGAATTTATAAATTTAAATCATGGGTATGATGATGAGATCATCAAATAAAGAACATTTATATATCCTAATGGGAACTGATTCACAAAACATTGTAGCAATGGTACTTCTCTTAAAATTTTTGTCTGACAACTCCCTTGTTAAATAAAATTGGGAATATCTATTTTTCCAAGAAAAATGGGGAGATATGACACAATGTGATAATCTAGAATCCAATAAAGCATGGGATAAACTTGAAATCACGTGCTAGGTGGCCTTTTTCACCACACATGTAACAGAATCCCATTTCTTTCAGGCAAGTACCAGTGTGGTTCTTCCCACATTTGATGCAAGATGGATATTCAACATTTCCCTTATTCCCCTTATTTCCATTTCTAGAGTGTTTAGTTGATCTCTTCTTATCTTTCTTTGCTTTAACATCGTAAGACTTATAGAATTCCTTTTCTGTATTGATTGCACATTAGACAATATCTTTGTACGATGAGAATGATTGTGAGACTACTAATCGACGGAGAAATTGGTTTAACCAATCAAAGAAATTATCAATATTAATTCATAGGTTACATATATAATCTGCAACATGCCTCGCTAACCTTATAAAGATAGCTCCATACATTGTGACATTCTCAATCTCTTTTTTCCTTAGTCTCAGAAATTGCCTTTCCATATCTGCTTGATGGTCATGTGGAAAGTATTTTTATAAGAATTTTTTTTAATGCCCTCCATACCATATTTGATATTTCATCATCTTCTTTTTTGTTTTGAATCAATGACCACCATTGATCAACATCTCCAATGAGGTGGTAAACTACCATGATAACTTTTTCCCTTTCGCTACTCCCCATGGCTTAGAATATTTTCTCTAAGGAATTTATCCATTGCTCAGGTACTATTGGATTTTTACCCCCATTGAATGTTGGTGGTTGTTTCCAAATAATGTGATCTATCATTGATCCTCCATGTTGTGGACCAGGGTGCTTCATATGGGTAAGGTTATTATTCATAACCTGAGTGAATTGTCCCAATATGGTGACGAGCTGATCGGCACTAGTTGCATCACCATTTCCACAATAATCATCTTTAGTAGGAGGTAAATCTTTACATGGAGTGCATGCATTGATACGGTTTCTATTCCTTCAACTAGGTTCCATTTCTAAATAATGGCACAAACTAGATTATTTTCATAGTGGAAATACATAATTCAAAACTTGTAAAACACTTAACATAAATTAAACATTTTATGGATATAAATCATAATCATGGAATTTTTTTCTTTTAATAATTATATACACATAAACCCTTAATAATGGTTTGTAGATATAATGAGAATTATCCTAAGAATATCCCTTGGGAGTGTCATAACCAATAGTGTAGTAAGGCATGTTTTCATGCAGCAGTTCTCGTTCGAGTCTATCTCAAAGCGGTGTTTTCAGGTTTTACCCCTAGGTAGATCTATTCTAGATCAACATCATTCTGCTCATATCCAGATCGGGATGTATTTCTTGGAAAACTGACAAATTCTATACAATACCAAAATTCTAGTAAGTTCTTCTATACTAATCCTCAAAGTCTATCCTAGGGTATTCTGCTCTAATCAAATATTATCTAAATCTAGATTCCATGGTTTATACTAAACATCCTATGATACCAACTATAACGCCTTGACCCTAGTTTAACAGAGTCGACGCATTATTACATTACATTGACATGATCACAAAATATCAAGTCACAAAAGACTGATTAGTTTATTATCCTAGGAAATACTAGATTCATTCATATGGTTTACATTACATCATAAAATAGAAAACTACAACAACATTGTTAGCATAGAAAATAGTGAGATCACAAAGACTATCCCTACAGGTGAGTCATAATATAATTTTTCGCATCCTAAGAAAAATAAAACATAGAAAGGGGTGAGCTCACATGCTCAGTAAGGACAACAATATAGAAGAAACATTCATAAATAAGCATAAACATTTAATGAAATGTATAAAAATAAAACAGAAGACATTTTAACATAAACATAATCATAATATGGAAAATATAAATAAAAATAATTCTATTTAATTACTCACATGGATATTATAATAGTCGAATAATCACTTGCAATATCAATAGCCACTTTCATAATGATGGAATGCATAGAATAACCACATAGTCAAGGACTTGTTCCAAGACAACAATGTAAGATTTGTTCAAGGCCTTGTGCCAAGACACTAGTTTGTCTCATGAGACCTACTAAAGCAACGAGGAGCTATAGAGGGATCCACCCATCACATACTAAGTAAAATTCACCCCTCATATGAAAAGGTTTAAATATAACATAAACATTCGTTTTAAAACTATCATATGAAATGTCAAAACTTTATCCATAGATCATGAATGGTGTAAAACTAACTCATCCACATTCAAAAATATCAAAAAAACCTTAAATACAATATTGAATTTTTGTATCATAATAAATCTACTTAAAATAAGATTAAAATCCATCAAAGGATGTTGACATAGATGAAATCAAATACCGTTTTTTAGAGAAATATCTCTTTCTATTTTGAAATAGTTTAAAAATAATATAATTATAAAAGAAATTTTTTTTGGAAATATTCTTATAAGCTAGTAAGGGAGGCTTTGATGATTTTATAACTGTGGAAAATTTCTGCACCTGCTTTATAAGTTTAAAAAACATTCTTACCATAATTTTTTGGAAATGGTCATAAAGTAACATGTTTGGAAAATGAAAAAATGATTTCATTCGAAAAATATAAGGTCAAATAAGGGTAAAATGACCTTTAACCTAGAGTATAGTAAATAGTAATTTTTTTTTGGAATACCGTTTTAAGAAACATGGATGTGGATGATAAATATTTCCTAGTAGATACTTACATAAAATTAACCTCAAATAATAAACGGATTGTGAAATTAACCCTTACCTTGTACTTTTCCTTGGTCGAGGGTAGGTAAAACTCCTTTATAATGGTGAAATAATTGTTATTGAATTATAAAAAATCATGTATATTAATATGATATAATATATGATATTTTAACATTGCTTTGATAATAATATATTTGTATTATCGTCATTTCACGTGTTAACTGATTCGTTTTCCATTATATGATTTGTTATGTATGTAATTATTTTTATGGATAGGAAGTATCTTTTTCATATTCATAATGGTATTAAGTCTCTAAATATTATTTTTAACCATCTAATTAAAATTAGTATTCAATGGATACGATGATGAATGAACCTCATCACGTTCGTGGAGACGGTAATCCGTACGTACGCATGTGCGAAAATATCATTATTTTGATATTAAAATAATATATAATTGGATGGTATATCATATATATAAAATATTTATCATGATATATTTATTATTGAAATCAATTACACATCATTTTTATACTAATCCAAATAATAATGTAATGAAAATCAATTATACCAGGACGCGGACACGGTAAGCCGTATATACGCACGTATGGTGACATGTCAATCAAAGGATGGATAGAATAATGAATATTGTTGTACCATATTATTAATAACATCAGAGTATATATAAGATATTGGAGTTATTATTTTATAATGGAAACAACAAAGAAATGGGAAGTGGAAGAAGAGATTAACTTGAAAGAGGTGGTGAAATATATACCTCTTCTTCGTGTTCTTTATTTTGAATTTATCCAAATGGAACCTTAGGCTGGATTTCTAGCTACAGGAAGGCATCTAGGATGAATGTAGGACAATTTAGAGGGTATGTGATTAGGTTTTGGTCATGCCAAATGTCATTGACGTTTTGAATTATAGAGAAGGGGGAGTGCCCTTTTATAAGAGGGGTGATGGGAACCTTATGAAAATCTAGAAACATTTTTTATAATAAAATCATTTTCAATATATAATGGCTCCAAAATGGATTATGTAAAGTATAATGTGGGGATGGGTAAAAAACTACTCATCTAATAGGTTTTATACTAGTTTGGGTCACTATATTTACTTTATCTTTTAGATTTTACTCTTAGTTAAATAGTTTGACATTTAACATTACTCTTTGTATTTTTATATTATATGGTTAATAAATGTACTATATACTTCCAATAAAACCCAAAGTGGTTCATTAATGATAAAAATATTATTATATAAGTATTTTGGATGATCATTCTTTTAGGAATACATTATCAATTAATAGTATATAATTTGTTTTAAAAGATCTTTTACGTCAATTTTACACTATTTGGTATTTTGTTTTTTCTAAAATCATAACAAAATTATTACTTTGAAAAAAATTCATCTAACCAACACTAATATGTCATATTGACCTAGAGAATTAGTTTAATTCATAAAAAGTCTCATATTACATTTATTTGGATATTGTTAATAACAATTATTTTAATATGTCATTAATTAGGTAAAAACTGCATCATCATTGTGTCATATATAAATTAAATTATTTAATGTCTAAAAATATAAATAAAATACAATTATGTATGAAATAATTTTATTTTATAATGAATATTTATATTAGAAGTTATATGATGTGTAACCCTATATTAATAATGTTTTATCTATTATACATTGAATTTAACCGTTTTAACTCTTATTTGAATTAAATAATAATAAATGTCCTAATCTAATCCAAGTGGACCAAAGAGGTTCATATTTAATTAATAAGTCTTTTTAGTAGAATTAAACTTATCCAATAGAATTAAGACATTTGTTAGGGTTATAATAATATCATTTTTACCCATAATTACACTATTTACTTTTAACTGTGGTAAATAAAATTAAAAAGTTACTATTCATCACAAATTATTTTCATCTTATCGAACCAAATTTTACATACTGATATCAACCAGGTCTCTCAGAATTTTGAAACTCAACTCACAGTAGGGGTAAAATTATGTTTTATGTAAATTTGTAAATTCTCCTAGGAGGTGGGTAAAAGACAGTGAAAAGTCCAATAAAATTTTTAAATATATAGAATTATTATAAACTGATTCTAATTAATTACATTGAACTTATATAGGTATTATGTAAATATTTTGACCAAAAGTAATTTTCAAATAAAATAAATAATTATTTAAATAAAAATTTGGTTTTAAAATATAACTTAGTGTTTTTCACTATTCCTCAAAAGTTGAAAGTTTTCATAAAAATACAAAAAATTCACCCTAAGCTAATTTCAATATTCTGAATCGAAAAATAATGTCCATTTTTAATGATAAAATTTATAAAATTTTAAAAAGTGGGTATTACTATTCATAACAGCTAGTTTGGTTGGTTGTGGTGTGTTAGAACTCGATGTTGCATACAACACACGCTACTATATTATTAAAAGAGAAGAAAACTATAGAATCTTGGTTTGTTACACTTTATGCATTTATCCATACATTTAAGACAGTTCCCATGATTCTTCTTCTGAAATTTTTGACATGTTGGTGGTTGAGTTTTTTATCCACCTTTGTTATGATATCTTCTAGCTTGAAACACCATATTTTATTTATTATCACCATAAACATGGGACCATTCTAAAAAATCCATATACACTTTGATAGAAAATCGATATAATTATTCATAACTCCCAAATTCTCAAATTTCAAGAGGCTTTCGAAGGTGTGGTTTTAAACCACTAAAGAATCTGTCAATTTGGCTATCAATGTTGATAACAAAATACAAAGCATACCTTACAAGCCTTGAGAAATTTTTTTCACAGGCTGTGACAGATTCTCCTAGCTTTTTATTCAGCTATATAAATTCTATCTCCATCTATGTATAATGATTTTGAGGGAAATAGTTATTAAGAAACCTTATCTATAAGTATTCCAACTTCATCTCTTCAATTATTTTTCAGCTAGTTTGGTGTTCTTAATCAAATCCCACCATTGATCAGCCCCTCCTTCAAGTTGATAAATAGTGAGAGTCCACTCCTATATATCAGAATAGTGAAGTAATGAAAAAAAATCTTCTCCATTTATTTGTCCCTTTGAATCACGACAAGTGAATCAGAAGATCAACTAAACATTGGTGGTCGTTTCCACATAAAACAATCGATAGCCAGTTTCACCCTTTTAGGTGAAGGCAGATGCTCCACAATCTTTAGTCTTTTGTTCTTAACCTCAAGAAACCAGGTAATCATCACCATTAAATTTTTAACTCCACCACCTAGGGCATTGGAGATGTCTTTTGAGAAATCGCCTCATTGTCCCTCACATGGGTTGTTGGTTAAATTTCTCCTCATTCCCACCAGTTTTTAAAAGAAAAAATGTTATAAAAAATATAAGTAAAAAATTCATGAATAAATAATACATTCCATTGTGAATTTAAATATAAAATCATATCTTTTGGGATCCCTATGATTATAATTTTTTAAAACTATATTATTGGGTCCTTACTTATAATTATTCTCATCATAAGGGTTTTCAGTAAGGTTCTCTAAACCTAATTCCCTAATTAACTAAACTATCCTCTGATACCAACTATAGGGGCCATTATTATTCTTACATTACAATTACATAATTTTAAATAAAATAAAAATATAATAATTACAGAATGAGGATCCAAAATGTGTAGTGTATTGGTAAAATTACCACTATACATAACATTTACAAAATAAAACATAAAAAATTTGTTTAATTCCTTAATCTCTAGCTTCTAATTATCCCTTGAAGTCTTTTTAGTAGATGTAATCACCTATGAATATTTATCAAAAAGGGGTGAGATCAAAGCCCAATAATAGGATAGATAATATGATTAAACGATATATCATAGGGAGGGAATAATCGTTATCATCATTATATATTCATAGGATCATAATCATGAGATTACGAATTATGAAAAGGCATGGAATGAGACAATGAATAAAAATGAAACATAATGTCTATGTTGTTAACTACCACACATAGTTGCGATCAAAGATAGAATTATGTTCACATATATTTCATTTTTTTCTGAGGATTCATCACATTAAACAATGCATTAGAGCTCTATATAATTCTAGGAAAAATTGTCACATCAAAACATTAAATTATGCTATATAATTCTGGGTGCACCCGTCACATCATAACATTTACATAATTATTCATGACACATAGAACATATATCAATCATGAAAATGAAATAAGCCATGTAAATAAATGGGGTTAATTTCATAATCATAATTTCATAAACATATGGTTCCCAAAGTAGAGAGGGAATAACAAACTTGAATCATCAACCTTGAGTGAAGAAGAAAAAATCCCGAGTTGTAAAAGGACATTTTTTTGAAAGAAGTGTTATTTTGGAAAACATTTTGTTTGTAAAAAACTCAATTAGAAAACATTTATATCATATAAAAGGTAATATAATGATGAATAAATGATATTTATGGAATATCCATACAGAAAATGGGATGAGAGTGGGAAACCCCAACGAAAGAGAGTTGGGTTTGAGAATTCCCCTTACCTTGTGTTTGAATGATTTCATCACATTAATGTTCAGTATATTAAAATTAGATTCATTATTTAAATATAAAAAACCTTTTATATGTGAATATTATTCATTATGGTTTTATTAAGTTCATTTAAAGTATTTTCTATGAGTTATAGTGTTTAATTACATTGTTCAGGAGAATTCGTTTTTATGGTTTTCATGATCGGTTCACTTGTATAAAATAATGGATGATTGGGTAAAATAAGGATAAATATCCAAAATTTATATTATATGTTATTAATGATATTAAAAAAATTTAAATACTCTTATAAATAATTTTATTATATACTATTTGGAAGATTCATTAGGAAAAAGTTAATGATTACCATTTTAGGTTAATTTTGGTGGACTTTCAATCTTAACGAACTCATTTTGTTTTATTGTTTATTATGTATAAATGATAGTTCCTAAAAATAAATAGGGTTGTAACAGAAAATTTATAATATTTTGAAACCATTTAATGATTATATTAATATCCATCATGTCATTTAAGGAAAATTAAATTGCATCTCCCATGATGTTGGTAAATTGACACATCACGAGTGACAATTTCATTTTTAAAATAAAATAGTGAGAGGGAAGATTTTAATGATCCATTTTACATTAACATGGTATATTTATAGTATAAATATGGTACTGGGGGTTATAATTCCAATTTTATTAATATAGGTTAGGAGGTAATACTAAAAGAAAAGAAATTGAATTAAAATTAATAGAAAAAGTGTGTGGATTTACCTCTTGAATTATCCTCATGAGATCCTCATCTAGGAACCTAAGATTGGTATTATGATTAATCCAGGTGTTCCTTGACATGGGGATTGGTTTATGAATGAATATTAGGGGAAATTTAGGCATGTATCTAATCTTGAGAAGTGTGAGGAGAAGAGGGGTTGAGGGGTGGTATTTATAGGGTAGGAGAGGGCGTTTTCTCAGTATTATATTCATTAATTTATTATTTTGGCAAAAAAATATGTATATTTTTAGAATTATCTCAAAAAATAAAAAAAAACATGAAGTAGAGTTCTAGATTTTGGGGCTTACATCTGCATTAAATTATCTATTACTGTATATTTTATGCTTTTCTTATTTTTTATAAATTATCATATTTTACATGTCATAAAATATTTAAGTAATTCGGAAAAATCACAAATATTCACCTTAACCATTTGTCAACATGTATAATTAAAAATTTAACTCCATTTTCTGAAAATAATTTTATAAATATGAGTAATTTAATTATTAATAGAAATATTTATTTACTTGGAAAATATAGATTTTTAAAATTATAACTAATTTTATAATTTTTTTAAAAATTACTTAAGATATCATAAAATTAACTCAAAATCATAATACATAAAAACGTTAATTTATAAATACATTTTGTTAAAATATATTTTCGTTTAAATTAATAAATTAATTATAATATTGTAGTGAAATATTTATGACTTAAAATTCCAATACTTAATTAATAATTTTTAAAATATGTACATACTATACGATGATATATTTATATCATATTATCACTTATAAGACACCAAAATTTTATTTATACATTAATTGGTGATGTTTCCTATTAATTGGGTTATTTAACTATTAATAAGGTTCAAATTAATATTCTTAAGGTCAAGTTACAATTTCATCTGTATTGGTTAGTACACAAGTGATTATATGTGATTTATACTATATGAAATTACTAAAAAAGTGATAAATTCTATTGATAAAAGTTTGCGTCACTACACATACCTTTCCAATGTTGTAAAGTTTTTTTCATATGTAGCCACAAAATCATTATCATTTTTGCCTCAATTCCAAGAAATGTATCTCCATCTTAAGCTAAAAAATCTTAGCAAAATATTTCTCAAGGAAAATATTCTTAAATGCATGCCATTACATATCATCAAGATCATAATTTCTTGTGGCATTCTTAAACAAATACTACCAACAATTATCATCTCTTTTAAAATTATATATGTTAAGAGTTACCTTTTCATGTTCTGAACATCCCATGACATGAAATATCTGCTCCACGGAATTGATCAATCCTTTAGCCACCACTAGGTCAGATGATACATTGAATTATGGGGTATGTTACATCATAAAATTCTACACTATATTCATGTTATTTTGTGTTATATTGGGTTTCGTTCTAGCATGGATTCAACCATATTTTGTCAAATGAAACCTTTAAAAAACAAAATCTTCTATTCTCATTCCAACCATCTCAGGATGCTGATTTGGAAGGATATTTTCCTCTTGGTGGATTCCCACTAAATCTTAAATATTTTGTATATGAAAAAACATTATAAAAATACTTAATTTATATAAATAAACATGGTAATGTTAAAATACTGTATCATTTCAACTTAACCATAAAGTAATATATTCTAAGGGCATGCTAGTAAAACTATCCTAGCCTCTAATGTATTCTAAAATATCTGTTGATACCAACTATATGAAACCAACCTTAAACATTCCATGATCTTGAGTTATAGTTTAGAAATTACTTTCTTTCACTTTTAGTATCTTTTTAGGATTAGAGTTTTACAGAATTATGGCATAAATAATAAATAAAAAAACCATAAAATACTAGTAGATACCTACGATTAGTATACATTTTCCCATAATATAATAATTTTAAAAATATATCATGATTTATTTTTTGGAAAAATATACATGAATTTAATGTTGAATTAATTTTTAACCACACCCATATTTAAAACCTTTGAAAACATTTTAAAATATAATTTTCATGAGCACAAAAGGAAAGTACGGGATATAAAATAAAAATAAATCATTAGTTTAGTGAATATATGAAATATCACTTTAAATTTACCATTATATTCAATGATCATTGTGTATATAAAATAAACAATTTTAACATTAGAATCACACACAAATTTTTTCTCAAATAAAATAATTAAAACCCATAGAAAGCAATTACAACCCATTTTTGGTGACTTGGAGAATCATATTCCAAAAACCCCATCCAAAATCCTTTAAATTATAATAACCATATAACTGAATTCTAATATAATAATTAACCAATGCATTGGAGATCTATAATGGAGAGAAAACTTCACATATTCTATATTGGGATCAACCATAAGCTATAATGTGGACCAACTCATCGTATAATATATATTGGGATCACCCATTTCCCATGAGCTATAATGGTGATCAACCCTTCATATAAGCTCTATTGGAATCACCTGTGGGCTATAATAGGTGTAAAACCATCATATATGTTGCATCAGGCTCGCCTATTTTATATAATTCTCAAGAAACATATCATAAATAAAACTATTTCATTACAAAACCTTTAAAATACTATTTTAAATCTATATGAAGAACAATTTAATATAAAAAACAATTTTCTTTTAAAAACCCAATTTAAAAATCAAAACACAATTTTCCTTGACAAAAAATTTCAATCCCAGAATACCAAAAAATGGAAAGAGGGAATTTAATTTAAGAATACATGTAATTTTAGAAAATAAATCTTGAAATCAGGTAACAATCATGATAGTGGAAACATCATTGTCAACGTGTATACTAAGGATGGAACATCCCTCTTGTCGTTTGTTGAAAATTTTCATACAAAACATACAAAAATATTTTTTTGAAATCCATTAAAATAAAATAATTATGAATAAAATTTACTTTATAAATCCTTTATATTAATATAAATTCATTAATAAAATAATTTTTAAAGCCTGGACATGGAGGAAAAAGAGAGTTTTAGGGTAAAATAATAAAAGTGGTTCTTTAAAGGAAAGGTCCCTTATCACTTGGGAAACACTTGATCATAATACATAGAAAAGGTTAACATTAAACCAAACATTAAATATCATGATACTATAGAAGTTAATGATATAACTTGTCAATGGTTCATTAAATACACAATATAAAATAATATAGGTGCATAACAACAAGAAATTCGTCATTGAAAAGAAATTGACATGAAGTCTCTTACCTCTATTCTGATTCAACACGTGTATCTTTATGTTCATAAATAATAAAATTATGCTAATTATTTAATTTATTTATAATATTTTCCAATTTTAATATTAATTTTGTTTCACTTATTATAATTTTTTATACAAATACTTATTCAATTAATTTCACATCATATGTTTTGACCATATTTTCCATATTTATCAAATTCAACATTATTAGGTTAACTATGGTCAAAGAAGACATTATATAAACATATAAAGAATAATAATCATGATATAATAATCATATTTATTCATGAATTATTATATTAAAACCTATCGTGGAATATTTTTATTAAAAATGAACTACTATTATGATCATGGAGACGGTAGCCTATATGTACGCTTGGCCAACATTTCCATTTCTCAATTATCATTTTGGAAATAAGGTAAAATTTATCAATACAGAATTTGAATAATATATTAAATACAATTATACATAATTATATATTTATATATATATTTCATTCATGTGATGTGGTGATGAAAAAACGAAACACATTACTTTGAGGAGGCGATAGTCCACACATTCACTAATGAAGTTATCACTTTTTCAGTGAGTGAAAAGGTAGGAATTAAAAATCATAAATTATACTTACAAAATGATAAATATGTCATGAATATAATAATATTTAATTTATATCAAATATATTTTTTATATTTACCCTTATTACCATCCATGTAACGCGTTAGTGAAAAACATTTCACATCACTTCACAAAGCAGTATTTCACCGTACACATGAGTGACATTATCATATCCATTACAGAATGGAAGATAAAAAGGATATATTTGTAATAATGAATAAATATGTATAAAAATATTATAAATATAACATATAAAATTTATATCCATCATTATTCACAATATTTATAGGTGGTAATGAAAAATCAAACTACATCGTTCCATGAGGCGATAGTAGACCGTACACACGAATGATGATTTGTTAACCAATTTGATGGATGCTCGTGTGAGTATAGGATATAAACTTAAAACAAAAACATATTAATATGTTAAGGATACTGAGGTCATTACATAATCTTGGTATAAGAATAATTTAATGGGGTGGAGGAATAAATAAATCAAAAAATCATGATGATGAATGTTTCCTCTTCTCTATGTAACTACTTTAAGTTCACAAAAAGGCCTTCCATGGATAGGTGTTCCCCAAATTAAGGCTTAAAAAATGGGTTTATGGATGTTTTTTTATTTTTGTATGTTATGGATGAGCCAAATGGCTTGATTGTGGTGGAGAATTAGGGAGATCGCATTCCCTTTTATAGTAGAGGAGTGACATTCTAATAAATACTCAAAAGTATTCACTATAGGGTTGTCCCCCTTTCCTCATGTACATCTAAAATTGAAAAAAAATGTATTTTACTTAATCTATGTTTGAAAATAAAAATTAAAACACATAAAAATAAAATCATTTTGTTCATTTTGTTCATTAGTCTTTATGTTTACACAATTTTACCCTTTTATATTTTTACCACGGTAACTAAACTACATAATTTATCATTTAAGCCATAAATAAAGAGAGAATTATTTAAAAATTTAGAAAAAATAAAATAAAATATGATATATAATTTAGAAAATTAAAATATTATATGTGATTAAAATTAATTTTAACACAATTCCATGTTACGCGCGGAAACACTACTACAACTATAACCACTCTTAAGAGGTTTTTACTATTTTGGGGTTAATATGTTCATTATAAAATATAATTCGGTATATATTTTATATTTATTAACACATAAAAATTACTTTTAATAGGATATTATTATCACAAATTATAAATAATTTAATATATTACCTTTATTATAAAGTAACATTGATGTTAATTTTGTAATTATTTATTTAATTTCAATTTGAAAACATCAAAACAATGATTTAATTTGAATATATTAATCACAAAAATGCTTACAAAGAAATATTCTTATAAAATTTAATGGAAGAAAATAATTCGTTCAATTTACTTCTCTTTTAATATTTTTTGTATTATTTATTTTAATTAATTATTAGCTAAATAATTAATAAACCTGCATTTATTATGCATTTTAAGTAAATAATTCATCTCTAAAAATTAAAGATAAATTATTATAATGATAAAAACACATTTATAATTTAAAATAATATGTATAACCAAACCAATATGGTTTTTGTCCCTATCTCAAATCATTATAGATATTTAAATCAAGGAATGTTCCTTTTTTTGTCATTTTCTACTTAACTTATTATACTGGTCACATTCATAGAATAGTGTTATCAATGGATCATAAAAATATATAATAAGGAAAAAGGGTATAAATGTGGATAGAAAATTTATTTAAAAAAATCAGTAGGTCATTTGAGACCTTATATTCTAAGTTTAACCACTATGTAAACTCAATTTTAACTTTATCACTGTAATTACTGTTAACTAATTTCATTAATCATTATGGTAAAATATATTTTTGACCATAATATATAATATAAATTATTATTATTATTATTATTATAGAGTATTGTTTTACAAATTTAACTCACGCAACATTTTATTTAATATTAACACCGCAATCATAAAGAGAAAACATGGGTTTATTGTGAAAATTTCAAATGTTTACAGCCGTTTTTCACAAAAATTAAATATAAAAAATATTAAAAATTCCCTAAATTAGATTATGTTGTATAAAATTTAACTAATTTTTCTTTATATCCAATTAGAAATATAATTTAACATTATAAATTATTTAAGTGAAATGGCTGTTTTTAATTGAAATCAATTATTTTTCACTATTCATCTAAAAAATGAATCATTTCAGAAATATAAAAAAATTCACCATATGATAATTTTTTGTATCCCTATTTCAAAAACTAATTTTATTCTATCATATAAATTTTATAAATTATGAAAAATTAATTTTAAATTATGTGTGCTAAGCATGATTAAACTGTCTTTTAAAAAAATTACTTTTCAGAAAAAATTCCTCCTCTATTTGGAATGATTCAAATGTTATTATTAATCAATATATAATTAATAAAAATGTTCAATATATGTATTTTCATAATTTAGTTAAATATATTCATACCCATCATTCAAATAAATAGGCGATAAATATAATATTAAATAATGATATTAATATTATATTATCATTCTGTAAAACCCAACCTTGTATGTAACGAAATCATTAGAAGAAAATATTTGTTTTGTGTGTTGAAATATAAATTAGTATTTCAGGTAACATATGATATCAAATAAATTTTTTTCATGTATACTTTTTTCAGTGTTACAATACATTCTCTATAACAATCTTATAATGCTACTATCAGTGTTAAGGACGCCCAATTGAAAGTTAAAGCTAAAAGAATCAAACACCTTGAAAATTATGTAATTGAAGGTAGTAAAAAACATAAATATCATATTATAAAAAAAATTAATGGGAAGGAAATTTTTTGTTGAAAAATATTAGTTTTCCATTATCATTAAAAGAATATTACAAGATAATGAATTGGGAAATTTAATGGAGACACATGCTGGAACTTCTCATGTTATAAAGAAGAATAATTCTTCCACACAAACATACAAAGAGAGTCAAACATCAGAAGGATGTTTCTATTGAAACCATTTATGAGACTCATGTATCTAAAGATATTCAAATTGGAGGCAATAAGATCTCAAAAACAGCTATTGATCAACCTTTTAAAATCTCTTGGAAAAAAGGTAAATCATAACCCAGTTAATTCAGTTTCAACTAATACAGTCTCATCTGCCAGTGTAGATTCAAAGTGAATGTATGGAAATATAGGGTTTATAAAATATTTTATAAATCCAATAAAGCACACAGCCTGGATACTCAAAAGATCACGAAGAATACCTCTCAAAATGATGCTCCAGATAAGGAAGCAAAAATACAGAAATGACAAGGCACTAAAACTAGTTTGATTGGTACTACAAGTAAAATAATAAGATTTATTTTCTATTATTGGTAGTGATAGAAATTTTGGCCTCAGACCATTTATTTTATGAAAAATGTGTAAGGATATGAATGTTTAAAAAGGCTTACATTTAGGAGGAGTAGACTTAACGAAATGAATAATCCTTCAAAACTGAAGCGGAATACACATATAAAGAAGAATCTGTCTATCAAGAACAAATTTGGTTATCTTGAAGACTTCTATGATTATTGAAACATAAGTGGTCCAGTTATAATGAGTTCTGTTATATTATAACTATGAAATATTTATATGTTGATGAGATAAAATTTCTACAAGAAATGCCTAAGAAAAAACAAAAGTTGAAAAGTCTTCCTTCGAGAATATAAAAAAAAGTAGTTAGGAAATATGTGAAGAATGATACTCCAAAAAATAATGATATTTTTTATTACATGAATTTTATGTCAAACAAGAAAATATGCTCTTACAATGGAAATAGAGTTCATTCCATAGATAACTGCAAACTGGACATGGAAATGAATGGAAGCACGATGGAATCAAGTCGAGGATAAATCCAGGAGTGAAATAAGAAGTTAAAATTTATTAATTTCATTCTTGAAAATTAAATTTATATGTTACCCAAGAAAGCTAACTCAAAATAATTTAATAATCCATGTGGAAGTTTTAAATTATAATTTTTTTTTAAGGAATTATTAATCATTTTTCCTGATCAATTGAAAAATGTTAATGAAATTGATAAAGCTGATGATGACACACTATGTAGAGAAAAAAGTAATAGGAAAATAGATTGATTCCAATGAATATATAAAATTTCAAAATACGTAATTTACAAAATAAAACTTATGTGTATAAAAAAAATTGTGGACGGTGAAATAAATATAGGAATAATGAAAATAATTGTACAATTTCTCTACCATATCAAATAGATATTTTGATGAAAGGAAAATAGTAACAGAGTGATTATATTGCATTATTAAAACAATGTGAAGATAAATAATCCAAACTCTGTACAAGTTAATGAAATTAATATTTCCAAGAATATAAGGAATGATAAATATGTCGAATGTAATGGAGACATGTGTATGAAGAGTATTGGATACTTTAAAGCTACAAAGAAAGGATTCCGTGGGTTGTGAGGAAATTCTCAGCAATGTTTCACTTATTAAGAATCTCATAAGTGTTCAATATTATTCAATTATTCTTGTGTATTATTTGTGTTTAAATAGTAGGTTACTGAATTTGGAGTTCATAAACAACATTAAAAATGATTAATCAAAATGAAGGACATCAAAATTTAATGATTATTAAATATCTGATAAAAACATGAATTATTCCACAATGGTGGATCAACAGTTTGAGCATCTTGAAGACTATTAGGTGATAATTTTTCACTAGGTAAAATGTATGTTAGTGTACACAATAAGGTATAGAAAACATAAAAGAGGTGGCATCTAGGATTATTTCATGAATATCTAGAAATTCAATTCATCTTAATAGAAGTTGAAAATGGAGGTAACCCAATTACACTTCTTTCCCTTGTCATGATTATATCAAATATGTGAATCATTATGGATTGTTATTTGATGAGTAAACTCATATAAATAATGATTAAAAAATATATTTAACATTAAATTTATAATGTGTTTGCAGAAGTTTGTAGGAGAAAATATTACCTGATAAATCTATTTTATAGTACCCACTATATGTGAAATAAATATGTTCTACATACGATTTCACATTCATGTTATTTATGTATTTCTTAAACATCATTCGATGTATATCTATTGTTTTATAAATAGGGATATCCCTTGTATAAAAAGGGTTCATTAACTTATGTGTCTTATTTTAAGAGAACCAGGTGAGATAATTTCTTTCTTGGAAGTGATCATCTAATTTATAAATGTGAAATGATCGTTATTATCAAAATATGATGAGTTGAGGAGACACCATCTACCCTTTCCCTATTTATTTTCAATAAGGGGGAGAAAATTTATCACCACATATTGACTTATGATACGTGTTTATTTTTAATAAAATGAAAGGGGGAGATTATTGATCCTAGAGTCCATTTTTTGTTAATAAGTAAATATTTTATGGTGGATTAAGTGATGATGCATAGAGAAATGTTGTGGATTCATCTAATGACATTGGATTTCAATCCTCAAAAATTTTCCTTGGATAAATCTAATTAATTTTTGAAGTGATATTAAATGATTAAAAAATGTACTTAAGGAGTTTTCAAATTGTTATAACAAATGGATGTGAAAGATTCCCATAAAAAACAATATATTAATGCGTTAGGAATTCATTTTGAAATGAAATTTATTATTGCATGAGGAATGTGATTAATGAGTTTTCACATTGATACAGTGAGTGGAATTGAATTATATCTATTCAAAAGAAATTTATTAATTCATGAATAATTCATTTAGAAAATGAATTTATTAATGGTTAAGGAATTTTGAGAATGTTTTGGTGTTTTAGTGGTATTTAAATTCTACAATAAGATGTTTTTCTATGTATTTTTTATGTCACATCAATGATTTTGTTGAGGATTATATTTAATTTTTTTCTTGTATTTATCTATGGGTTTACCCTTCAGTTTTTGTTGAAAAATTGATATTTATGGCCTTATAGTAGGTGAAAAAAGGTTGGTGCACGATTTGGGGAAGTTGTTCACCCTCAACCAGGAAACCATGCAACAAATGTTCATTTTGGATAGTTGTGGCCACACTATTGGTACATGGTTTGAAAAACCATGTGGACAAACTGCGTGACTATTTCCTATTAGATAGTGAGGGATACACTATTGGAATATGATTTGGAAGACTATATGGGATAACCATGAGATATATCCCGGTCATTAAAAAGTAGAAATTTGAGTTTTTCCCACTTCAATTTTAACCCAAAATCCTCTAATTTCTCCCCTACTCATGTTTTACTACTGTGAAGCCTCCCCCTCTACTCCTTACTCCCTTAGATATGCAATTTTGAAGTATTTCTGGTGTGTATTTTTCTATAAATCATCAAGTAAGTATCATTTCTTTTATTTTTCCTTCTTTGTATGGTTCATCCTTCCTCCTTCTTGGGTTGTTATTTTCCAACAGGTAGATTAACCTAAATAGGGTTTGATATTGTGTTGTTGGGGGAAATTTTTATTGTTATTCTTCGATATATCCTTTATAGGTTCTTGTGGTGGTTCATTTGTTTTTTTCACATGTTTCCAGAAGACTCTAAGTGTGAGGTTGGTGGTTCCATGCTTCTACATTATTTGATGAGTTTGGATTTCTTGTTTGGCTGTTTAAATGTGTTCTATGGAATATTTTCGGGGTTAAATTTTTTTTGAAATTGTTCTAATAATAACATGTGATAACAATGGGTTTTCAATAGGAAAGTGGTTGTGTTTAATATGTTTTTATAATTGTGTTTCTTGAATATGTATTATTCCTTATGTTAAAGGTTTCTAATATGTTTTCAAAGATATTTAAAGGTGAGAATGTGTTGGTAGTGTATTTTCCAAGAGAAATGTTGTTTATTTCATGTTGAATTTTTTTTGTGCACCTTAAATATGTCTTTAAAATGTGAAACTAATATAAAGAATCTTATAAAAGTGGTTTTGATCAGAGTATGAATTTTAAAGGGAAATTATCCTTGGAAATTGTTGGATTCCATATTTCTTATTCTTATTTCATTTACAAATGGGATATATAAATTGTGAAAGTGTTGTGAAAGGTATTTCCAAATGATTTTTGTGTATGTGTGAAATGGTAGGTGGTTTTTTAAGGAAAATTGTGGTTTCCATTTGGATTTTGATCATTAGATTCTTTTGAAAATGTGAAAGTAGTGATTCCCTTTTATGATCATGATTCTTGGAAAGTGTATGTAAAATTAATTATTTCTGTAATTTTTTAAATTGAATTTAAGCATAAAGGGAATCATAGATATATTTGTGGGTGAACTAGAACTTGTACTCTAGTTGATTCAAAAGTGGAAAAGGCTCTGATTCGTCTAACTGGATTGATGATTAAACACTAACTAAACATGTGATATGATCAAGGACAACTAGAACTTTGGATGCATTCTTGTATAGTATCTTGTGCATGAGAGAGTTTCTTGTTTTTGATAATGATATGTAGACCATTAGATCTTGGTATGGGATCTTCTATAATGGATAATTCATTGGAACACTATTTTTAGTTGAGTTGGAGGACTTTGATCACCAAGGTATGAGGTTCATAGAGTCCCACTAGTGCTAGTTAACAATAAGGATTTACACATGGTGTTCTATTATGACATTTTTCTTATGTTTTGTGTTGACAACCATCAATATATGGAATACCTTGTGTACATTTTTATTTCAAGTAAGTTTATTTGTGAAAAAATTGTTTTTCTTAAAAAAAATTTCTTCAGAATGTTTTCCTTAAAAAAATTTCATAGAAATGTTTCAAATATTCTCATGGAAATGTTCATGTTGATTTTTATTCTAATGTTATATCATGTAAATATTTTATTGGGTGGAATCCTTCTAGAATTTTACTCACATATTACCTAAAACATTGGGTATGTGTAGACTTTATTATGCATGATGTAGGCAAAGGAAAGATTTATCATGGTGGTGATGGTGGATTCAGTTGCTAGTGTTCCACATTTGGCATGTGGTGGTGGTGGTGTCTTGAGGGTGATGAATGATTTGAAATATGGATACCTTTGGGATTTTTTTTCCATTTTGTTTTTTGTACTTTTGGTTTCTGATAAAGTTATAGAACATTGAATCTAAAAAATTAGTTTACCTCATTTTCTTATTCTTATCAGTCATGCAATTTTTATTTATTGTTGATTTTTTATCGTGATATACATTGGTTAAATCATTACTAATGTGTACTGTTGATACCTATACAATAATTACCAGCCCATGCGGATTGGGAAATCCCTTTGTGCCATGATATGAATCAGGATTAGTGTCAGGTTGGATGGAAAACTGGTTTGGTTCTTGAAAAAATGGTATTAGAGCAGGTTACAGTCTTTTGAGTATGGTTTTTAGGATGAGTTTGGATGGACCAGAGCTAGTATTGTTAGGGAATAAGGTTTTGGTTGTAAGTGGGGTGTGTGGAAAAAACACCTTGTGATAGCACTTGAGTCTCCATGGGATTTTGGGATTTAGTATGAATTCTAATTTGAGTGAGATGTATTGGCTACAGACTGTATATAGACACTAGGTGGGAGTGGAGTGATGTGGTGGGAATTTTTATTGTGGTGGAGTTGGTTATTCATCGATTTATAAAAGTGTTGGTATTTGTTGTTGTTGTTAGTAAATGTTCAAAATAGTTGTATTGATGGGTTTTCTTAAGGTTATTGATCTTTATAGAAAGACGGATCCATAAAGGCTTCATGTGTGACTACAGGAATAGGTCGGATAGAATTATCCCTCAACAATTGATTGGCTATTAGTGGAAGCAGTGATTCGGTCTATGTAAGATTTGGGTCTAGGAGTGGGATTTGATCCTTCTTAGGCTATAGAGGCTGAACGAGGTCCTGGAAAGGACAAAGATTATCAGTTCTTCAAGAATAATCCCCATTATTTCGAAGGTATCACAGAACCCCAAGAAGTGGATGAGTGGATTGAGTTAACGGAGAGTATGTTTGAGTTTCTTGATACCCCTAAGGCAGTTAGAGTGATATGTTATTCATTTTTGTTGGAAGGTCCCAGTCAGAAGTGGTGGTACTCAGAGGTGCAAGCTAGGTATCACGAGCATATAGGTTGGAAGTATTTGAAGGATGTCTTGAAGGAGTAGTATTGTCCTAGGAATTTGGCTTATTTTAGGTCTTGAGGGCTTTAAGGGATTTGAAAAGGTCACCAGACCAAAATGAAGTAAGATAACAACTTTTTAGAGTCATTTTGGTACTCACCTGAGATCATATCGAATGAGTAGATGATGGAACAAAAGTTAAAGATAGGGTTTCTACCAGATATCCTATATTAGGTATTCTTGTTAAAGATGAAAACCTATGCTGAGGTGGTTAATCATGACATGATAGTGGAAATTTATAGTATTGGAAAGTTTAGTTTCTTTGGTGTATTGTCTGTATTGGGTAGTGGATGTTCATCTAAGAAGAAGAGTGTGCAAGGCGAGATGTGGAAGAAAGTAGGTGGTAGTTCAGGCTATCCTTCATGGTTGCCTTTGTTTGTGGCTTCTGATGCTAGTTCAGTCATGTGCCATCCATGTGGTTTGGTAGGGACTATGAGATCTGCATGTTCATCTCCACCGATACCTTTCCATCAGTGTGAAACTATGGGGCACTTATAGTGATTTCTCAAGGTGGTGAAACCATATCATAGTGGTGTAGGATCTATAGATTCTGGAGGGATAACAAATAGGTTAGAACCATCCAAGATAGTTGGATCATGGTTTGTAGATCATGGAAGATGGGATAGATCATCTTCTAGGTAGAGCCGGTGTAACGCCCCGACCCCAGCTACCCAGAGTCGGTGCATTACTTCGTAACATTGGCATGATCACAAAAGATCAAGTCTCGAAAGACCTATTAGTTTAGTAGCCTTGGAAACACTAGATACATACATAAATGTTACATTACATCATAAAATGAAAAACTAATAACAAAGTCTTCATATTCCACACTCATATCCTCTTCTGACTATCCATGCAGGTCATTCATAAAATACTTCTTCACATCCTGGAAAATATTAAAACATTGAAAGGGGTGAGCTCATATACTCAGTAAGGATAACAATATTGCAGAAGCTTTCATAAATAAACATAAACATTTAAGGCAATGTATAACTAAAACAAAAGCCTTTTAAACTTGAACATCAACATAAAAAGTAAAATGAGATAATGCCATTTTCTTCTTCACATGGATATTCTACTGGTCGAATAATCACATGCAATATCAATAACCACTTTCATAATGATGGAATGCATAATGCCAGACTATCATAACCACGTAGCCAAGGCCTCGTGCCAAGACCACAAATAAGATTTTGTCAAGGCCTCGTGCCAAGACACTAGTTTGTCTCATGAGACCTGCCGATGCATCGAGGAGCTATAGCGGGCTCCACCCGTCACATACTAAGTCCAATGCATTCCTTATATGAAAAATGGTATATAAACATTTAGGAATATCATTTTCAAAAATACCATTTGAAATTAATTGCGGCATCAAAATACCAATTCAATTTTTAGAAGATACTTAAACATAAAATTGCTCAAATAAACTCCAGTGTTTTTCTAAAAACATTATGCAAGATTCTGAAAACAAAATAACTAATTCTGAGACTGCTCAACTAATTACAGGCCATGATGGGTCCACGCCCAATCCCTTCCTGTCTACCACACTCGAGAGTCAGGTTTTCTGAAAACATTTTTAAGCTTGCATTAAATACGTATACATTTGCACTAGATTTTCATATATTTGAGAGAAATATCTATTTTTTGAAATCATTTATAAATCACATAATCATAAAATAAAACCTTTTGAATAAATGTAAAAGTCAAAGGGGTTTATACACCGTATAAAAGAAAATTGTGTATAAAACCAAATATGCCTCAATGAAAGGAGATTGAGACGAAGTCCTTAAAAAGATCATTTTTAAATTAAAATAGATCTATTATGTTTATTCACTATAGGTACACATAAAGAACATAAAAATACAAAATAGGACATAATAATATCATGACATAATTTTAAAGTAGGAGATTAACCCAAAGAATGGAAGTTGGGTTAAGAAATTCCCCTACCTTGCGTCTTGTCCTAAATAGACCATTCTCTAACATCCTGAATAATAAACTAGAGTTAATTTCTATTTAATTAAGAACCTTTTTCATGTTCATTATTACTTATATATCACTTATTACCATGCTATAAACATTATGTAATTATTTAAGTTAATAACGGTCGTTTTGTCGATCTTTGGTACTTGAGTCAAAAATAAACTTCTTATAATTACAAGTTCTTCATGTGGTAAAATATCCATTATATCAAGAATTATATTCATGATTTAGATATCATATATATCATATATATACAGTATATACATTCATTTATAATATTACGTAACATTTAGAGGTAAGAAATGAAATGCACCGTTCATGGAGACAGTAAGCCGTACGTACGCATGAACCCTACTTTCATTTCTATTTCGTATTTAATGGAATGAAATCATAATTATATAAATGTATAATATAATTACAGTATAATATCATATATAATATCATTTACTCCATCCATTATACATCCCACATATGGCATTAACGATTCACATCACTTTGAGGGGGCGGTAGTCCGCACTTCCTAAAATGAAATTATCGTGTTTACCCATAATGGATATCATAAAGTATGCCATAAATGAGAAATACATAAGCATAAGGAAAACATAAATATAATATATATATCATATATGAAAATAGTTTCATCAAAATGGCCACCATTATAGGTGTTAAAAGAATTTGAACAATCATCGTTTCGTGAGGCAGTATTTCGCCACCCACAGAAACAGTATGTTCTTTAACTATTAGACGAAGGTGTGTGTAAGTGTAAACCAAATACATATCATAAAAACATCCTAGTATATTTTAGATACTTTTGTTGTTACAAAATAAAGGAATAAAAAGAGTTTAAGGGGTTGGAGAAGCAAAATAAAACAAAACAACATTAGAGAAGACATTACCTTAAAAACGGGTAACTCTTTTTGATTTGAGCCAAAGGATTCCTTGGGAAGAATTATTCCCAAAGTGAGGCTTCTAGGAGTAAGGGAGGGAAGTTGGGAGAGTATTTTGGCAGAGGTTGGCTGAGCCAAAAGGCTTTGAAAGTGTGAGTAAGGTGGTAGAGGTGGGGGCCTTTTATAAGAGGAGAGGAGGGGCACTCTTGGAATGTAAAGAAATTTTACACTATTATACAATGCTTTTCGGATTCTAAAGGTCCCAAACTTAAATAATTAGTGGATAAGTTGATAAGGGTTCTAAATCTACACATCCAATAGTCTTTGGACAAGTGTAAGCCTTGTATTGTACATTATCTTTTCATTTTATTAAAATCGTTAAATAATGAGGTTATCGGTGCATCATAATTATGTCATAAATAATTTAATTTATTTAATGTATAAAAATTATAAAAAAATACTATGATGTAGGAAATAGATTTAGCTTTACAATGAATATTTATAGTCAATAATATGACTTGTATAACCCTATGTAAAAATTGTTTTAGTAAAACATTTCATGTTTGTGTCATTTTTTACTTTTACATTAAATAAAAGGTATTTATGTCATTTTCCAAATAAAGTGGCTCCATGGGGTCCCCAAGTTGACCCATGGATTTTCATGGTCGGCCATGGCACATCAAATGAGGGTAGGACATGTTTCAATCTCATCTCATATTATTAAAACATTATTTTTACCTTAAACTACACTAATTACCTCTAATCGCGATTAAGAACATAAAAGTTACTATTCACCAAAAATTATTTTAATCTCATTGAACAACATTTACCTTATTAATAAAAACCATGTATGTATGATTTTTTAAAATCAAATCACAGAAGTGGTAATATTTTATTTAAATGAAAAATTATTTATTTAACTACCACTTAGTGGTTTCACTATTCATCAAAATTGAAATTTTTCAGAACAATGCCAAAATTTCACCCTAAGCTAAAATTGATATTCCGAATTCAAAAATGATGTCTATTTTACAAAATTACAAACATATAAGTTTCATTAATTAATTTTATAATTAATTCCCGCTGTCACAACAAATAGCGTGTTTTTACTAAACAATTTATATCAAAAGATTGACAATTATTCATGCCTGATTTCAATGTTAAATTAATTATAATGACCACCATTGGATAAAATGGTAAAAATATATTCTAATTATACTTTCAAACCACTCAATAGTATAACTTATCACTATAAATTATTTTTATTAAAAAGAAATTTTAATTATTTTTCACTATTCATAAAAATTTGGAAGTTCTCAAAAAATTACAAAAAAATCAACATAGGATAATTTCAATATTATGAATAAAAAAATGAATTCCATTTTGAAATATAAAATTTCTATAATTTTAAAAAGTGGGTATTACTATTCATAACGGCTAATTTGATTAGTCGTGGTGTGTTAGAACTCGAAGTTTCGTACAATGCATGATATTGCTTTATTGAATGAGAAGTGTATTGTGGAAGCTCGGGGTGTTACATTCTCCCCTCCTTTAATAAATTGTTTTCTCGCAATTTGAAATTTTTCTTGGAAAATAAAAGGTTGAAAATAGAAAATACCTTTGTAGAAAACCCACATCATGAAATAAGGTTAATAAGAATATAACATTAAAAGAATGAAAGAGAAGTACAAAGGTCATCCGAGATAGCCCATATGAGGATTCTATGAAAATATGGCTATGGAGGAGAAACAAACCATCAAGGTCTGATGGGGAGTTGTAGGAAACAAGATTAGGAGAAAGTTAACAATAAGAAAATCACAAACATGTGATTGGTTAAATAGTCATTTAATCCCCAATTGGAAAAGTTAACTGACAACGTTTTTGTTTTAAGTTACCTTTTATAAAGTTGAGGAATTTATTTAAGATATTTAATAATAATGTAAGGAAATATACTTACTTATCATGTAGGCTTTCATAAATTTTTACCACAAACCCATGTTTTACTCCAAATGGTAACAGAACTGAAAAATATTCTATTTATCCTAATTGTATAATGTTCCAAATATTAACACATACCGTTTAGATTAGAAAAACTATTTTGTAATAACCAGGGACTTCAGGTAGTCCAGTGGTAGGCGATTAATCCAAATTGCACTATGGTTGTGGGTTCGATTCCCACAGCTTTGTCCGACGCGATAGGTTGTGACTCGGTCTACGTGTTGCCCATTTTATAAATATCCAACAATTACCTTAACAATAGTCTCCAATGTAAAATATAATCCATTCCGACCTTTATTGTTATCCAAAATACTTCTGTCCAACTCACAGTCCAGATTTTATGAGGAAGTTAAACATAATGAAGATCCTTTTTTTCTGCGTAACAACATGTGAACACCTTCATCATGTATTCTTTTAAAACACTGCAACATACTTAATTACCATAAATCCTTATTTATTACATTCATGATCCCTTATTCCTTATAGAAAACTAGATATACTCCCTCTATCCAAAAATGTAATCAAATCATTAATCAGTTTCAAGGATGTTAAGAATATCCAACATAATTTATCCGAATCAATCATGTCTTATTCCAAAATCACTATCTCGGTATCATAACCATATTATGGTTTATCTTTCTCTCAACCATATATTTTCAAAAAATTTAACCGGCTATGGAGTCAATTTTCTTGGTTCCACACAATCTCAAGTCCTTGATAAAATAGTACTGCAGTACAATCCTTATATACACCATAATTATTATAACTAGTGCATCATTGATACAAAACTCAAATGACAAAATTATTTAATAAAAATATAAGAACTCTAATCATTCCTCCTCATCTGTGGTAGTATCATAACTTGATTATTATCCAATAACATCATTTGGGGGCACACTCTGATGATTTGGACATTGGTTTGCGTAGTGTCCCCACTCCATTCAGATGAAGCATTGTACATTTGAAACCTTTTTCTTACCCTTGCTGTCACGCACTTGGTGTCCTTTTTCTCCACACTTATAACAAACTCCTATTCCCTTCAGGAAAATTCCAAGGTGTTTCTTCCCATATTTATCACATATTGGAAAATTCTTCTTTTACCTCGTCCCTTTATCCATCATTCTCTCTTCCATCATTTTCTTCTCTTTCGTCCCTTCAAATCCATAAGACTCAGAGAATTATCTACTTATCTTGTTAACACATGATACGATTTCTTCATATGTTGATAACACATGGGTGACTATTTCCCTTCTAAATGTTTTCTTAATACCATGAAAGGTATGATCCTTCTTACTCTTTGGATCATACATATTTATGGAGTTTACATTCCTTCTACTGGGCGCCATTTCTATACAATGCCATAAACTAGGTTAGTTTATGAATCTAAATACATAATAACAAACTTCAAAACACTTATAATAAATTGAACTATTTATGGATATAATCCATAATCATAAAAAATGATTTCTTTTAGGAAGTATATACTCATAACCCTTCATAGTGGTTTGTAAAGAAAATGTGAATTATCCTAAGCATATCCCCCGGGAGTGTCGTAACCAAGAGTGCAGCAAGGCCCATTGTCGAGCACCAGTTCCCGTTTGAGTCTAGCTCAAAGAGGTGTTTTCGGGTTTTACCCCTAGGTACATCTGTGCCAGATCCGCCTCTACCTGGTCGTATCCAGACAGGGATGTATCGCTCAGAAAACTCACAAAATCTCTATAATACCAAAATTCTAGGAAGTTCTTCTATACTAATCCTTAAAGTCTAACTTCGGGCTATGTTCTCTAATCAGAGTTTATCTAAATCTAGCTTCCAAGGTTAGTACTAAACTGCCTCTGATACCAACTGTAACGCCCCGACCCCAGCTACCCAGAGTCGGTGCATTACTTCGTAACATTGGCATGATCACAAAAGATCAAGTCTCGAAAGACCGATTAGTTTAGTAGACTTGGAAACACTAGATACATTCATAAATGTTACATTACATCATAAAGTGAAAAACTAATAACAAAGTCTTCATAGTCCACACTCATATCCTCTTCTGACTATCCCTACATGTCATTCATAAAATACTTCTTCACATCCTGGAAAATATTAAAACATTGAAACGGGTGAGCTCAGATGCTCAGTAAGGATAAAAATATTGTGGAAGCTTTCATAAATAAACATAAACATTTAAGGCAATGTATAACTAAAACAAAATACTTTTATACATGAACATCAACATAAAAAGTAAAATGAGATAATGCCATTTACTTCTTCACATGGATATTCTACTGGTCGAATAATCACATGCAATATCAATAACCACTTTCATAATGATGGAATGCATAATGCCAGACTATCATAACCACGTAGCCAAGGCCTCGTGCCAAGACCACAAATAAGATTTTGTCAAGGCCTCGTACCAAGACACTAGTTTGTCTCATGAGACATACCGATGCATCGAGGAGCTATAGCGGGATCCACCCATCACTTACTAAGTCCAATTAATTCATTATATGAAAAATGGTATATAAACATTTAGGAATATCATTTTCTAAAATACCATTTGAAATTAATTGCGACATCAAAATACCAGTTCAATTTTTAGAAGATACTTACACTTAAAATTGCTCAAATATACTCCAGTGTTTTTCTAAAAATATTATGCAAGCTTCTGAAAACAAAATAACTAATTCTAAGACTGCTCAACTAATTACAGGCCATGATGGGTCCACGCCCAATCCCTTCCTGTATACCACACTCGAGAGTCACATTTTCTGAAAACATTTTTAATCTTGCATTAAATACGTATACATTTGCACTGGATTTTCATATATTTGAGAGAAATATCTATTTTTTGAAATCATTTTTAAATCACATAATCATAAAATAAAACCTTTTGAATAAATGTAAAAGTCAAAGAGGTTTATACACCATATAAAAGAAAATTGTGTATAAAACCAAATATGCCTCAAGGAAAGGAGATTGAGACGAAGTCCGTAAAAAGATCATTTTTAAAATAAAATAGATCTATTATGTGTATTCACTATAGGTACACATAAAGAAGATAAAAATACAAAATAGGAAATAATAATATCATGACATAATTTGAAAGTAGGAGATTAACCCAAAGAATGGAAGTTCGGTTAAGAAATTCCCTTACCTTGCGTCTTGTCCTAACTCGACCGTTCTTTAACCTCCTGAATAATAAACTAGAGTTAATTTCAATTTACATAAGAACCTTTTTCCTGTTCATTATTCATTTTATATCACTTATTACCATGTTATGAACATTATGTAATTATTTAAGTTAATAACGGTCATTTTGTCGATCTTTGATACTTGAGTCAAAAATAAACTTCTTATAATTAAAAGTTGTTCATATGGTGAAATATCCATTATATACAAAATTATATTCATGATGTAGATATCATATATATCATATATATACACTATATACATTCATTTATATTATTACTTAACATTTATAGGTAAGAAATTAAATGCACCGTTCATGGAGACGGTAAGCCGTACGTACGCATGAACGCTACTTTCATTTCTATTTCGTATTTAATGGAATGAAATAATAATAATATATATGTATAATATAATTCCATTATAACATCATATATAATATCATTTACTCCATCCTTTATACATCCCACATATGACATTAACGATTCACATCACTTTGAGGGGGTGGTAGTCCGCACTTCCTAAAATGAAATTATCGCGTTTACCCATAATGGAAATCATAAAGTATGATATAAATGAGAAATACAGAAGCATAAGGAAAACATAAACATAATATAAATATCATATATGAAAATATTTTCATCAAAATGGCCACCATTATAGGTGTTAAAAGAATTTGAACAATCATCGTTTCGTGAGGCAGTATTTCGCCACCCACAAAAACAGTATGTTCTTTAACCATTAGACGAAGGTGTGTGTATGTTTAAACCAAATAATTATCATAACAACATCCTAGTATATTTTATATACTTGTGTTGTTACAAAATAAAGGAATAAGAAGAGTTTAAGGGGTTGGAGAAGCAAAATAAAACAAAACAACCTTAGAAAAGACATTACCTTAAAAACGGGCAACTCTTTTTGATTTGAGCCAAAGGCTTCCTTGGGAAGAATTCTGACCAAAGTGAGGCTTCAAGGAGTAAGGGAGGGAAGTTTGGAGAGTATTTGGGCAGATTTTGGCCGAGAAAAAAGGCTTTGAAAGTGTGATTAAGGTGGTAGAGGTGGGGGCCTTTTATAAGAGGAGAGGAGGGGCACTCTTGGAAAGTAAGGAAATTTTACATTATTATACAATGATTTTCGGATTATAAAGGTCCCAAGCTTATATAATTAGTGTCTAAGGTTATAAGGGTTCAAAATATACACATTAAATAGTCTTTGGACAAGCGTAATCCTTGTATTGTACATTATCTTTTCATTTTATTAAAATCGTTAAATAATGAGGTCACCGCTGCATCATAATGATGTCATAAATAATTTAATTTATCTAATGTATAAAAATTATAAAAAAATACTATGATGTAGGAAATCTTTTTATCTTTCCAATTACTATTTATAGTCAAAAATATGACTTGTATAACCCCATGTAAAAATTGTTTTAGTAAAACATTTCATGTTTGTGTCATTTTTTACTTTTACATTAAATAAAAGGTATTTATGTCATTTTCCAAATGAAGTGGCTCCATGGGGTCCCCAAGTTGACCCATTGATTTTCGTGGTCGGCCATGGCACATCCAATGAGGGTAGGACATTTTTCAAGCTCATATCATATTATTAAAACATTATTTTTACCTTAAACTACACTAATTACCTCTAATCGCGATTAAGAAATTAAAAGTTACTATTCACCAAAAATTATATTAATCTCATTGAACCACATTTTACTTTTTAATGAAAACCATGTATGTCATATTTTTGAAAATCAAATCACAGAAGTGGTAATATTTCATTTAAATGAAAAATCAGTTATTTAACTACCACTTAGTGGTTTCACTATTCATCAAAAATTGAAGTTTTTCAGAACAATGCCAAAATTTCACCCTAAGCTATAATTGATATTCTGAATTCAACAATGATGTCTATTTTACAAAATTCCAAACATATAAGTTGAATTAATTTATTTTATAATTAATTCCCACTGTCACAACAAATAGCGTGTTTTTAAAAAACAATTTATATCAAAAGATTGACAATTGTTCATGCCCGATTTCAATGTTAAATTATTTCTAATGACCACCATTTGATAATATTGTAAAAATATATTATAATTATACTTTAAAACAACTCAATAGTATAACTTATCACCATAAATTATTTTTATTAAAAAAGTTGTTTTTAGTATTTTTCACTATTCATAAAAATTTGGATGTTCTCAAAAAATTACAAAAAATTCCACATAGGCTAATTTCAATATTAGGAATAAAAAAATGAATTCCGTTTTGAAATATAAAATTTCTATAATTTTAAAAAGTGGGTATTACTATTCATAACGGCTACTTTGATTAGTCGCGGTGTGTTAGAACTCGATGTTTCGTACAATGCAAGTTATTGCATTATTGAATGAGAAGTGTATCGTGGAAGCTCAGGGTGTTACAACAGGTTCTAGGAAAATCCACAGGGTAGTGGTAATTATAAGGTGTTTGATGAGATGAGGTATCATCTTGTTGTGGAACGAGCACTAGTGGAATTAGATGCATGGCCTATGACAGTTCAAGGTACCATTCTTATTGCACTATCTTTATCTATTGTTCCCTTTGATACTGGTGCTTTAGTTTCCTTTATTTATGTCTATCTGGTGGATGTGTTAATGTTTCCATTTGATCTTATGTTTTATGTTATGGAGTTGATAATTCCCCTTAGTAAGAAGTGAGAGATGAGTTTCAGGTGTCTATATTGTGCACTCACTCTGTTACGGGTTGAAATGGAATGCAATTTTCTTGTTTTAGAAATAAAAATATATAAAATGATCTTTAGTATAGATTGGATGGTAAATTTTTTGTGCATATCAATTTTTATAGGAGAGGAGTGAGATTTGTGGTACCTGATGGAAGTATTAATGTTTTTTAGGGAGAATGGGATCTTCGGTCGAGACGTGCTGGACCTCCACTTATAGAGTTGGGAATCTGTGTTAATTAGATATCTTTGCTCGTATTAGAGGATGATGATGATTCTCCTAGGGTTGGATTACCTCATATAGTGGATGAGTTCCTAGTGGTTTTCCATTAGATTTATCAGGTTGTCCTTTGGAGAGGAATGTAGAGTTTTCCATTAATTTGGAAATGAGAACACAACTAATATCTATTCCCTCGTACTATATTCCCCCAATGAGTTGAGAGAATTAAAGGTACAACTAGACAATTTTTAATCCAAATGATTCATTCTCCTAAGCATCTAACCTTGGTATTCCATAGTTCTGTTTGTGCAAAAGGCCAATGGATCTCTCTGGTTGTGTATTTATTACTTAATGTAGAATAAGGTGATGAAAAGAACCAGTATAGTTAGCATTATATTAAATTTTTTTTGATAATATTAAGGGGGAAATTTGGTTCTATAAGATTTACCTGTGTCTTGAGTATTACAGAGTTAGATATAGAGAGGCAGAAGTTCAGAAAATAGCATGCTGAAGTAGGTATGACCATTTTGAGTACTTTGTTAGGGATTTGAAATTGATGAATTCTCTAAAGGTATTTATGGAATATATTAATATGGGGTTTTATCGGTATCTCGATTCCGTTTTCATTGTATTCATGGATGATATTATGCTATATACTAAGACCACATAGGATCATGAAAAGAATTTCAGACATGTCTTGGGATGCCTTCAAGATCATCATATCTATGTGATGTTTTATAAGTGTACCTTTTGTATTAGAGAGATTAAGTTTCTAGGTTATGTGATCTCGGATAAAGGGGTTTCAATGGACCCCATGAAGACCAGTGTAGTTTTTTCATGGGTAAAACTGAATAATGGTTTTGAGACCAAGATATTTTTTTGTTAAATAGGGTATTGAACGAGGTTAATTCAAGATTTATCGTAGATTTTTTTTCCATTATAGTTCTTACCAATAAAGGGGTAAAGATTGAATGGACCCCAGAGTTTTACGAATCATTTGAGTAGCTAAAGTAGCTGTTGACCAAAAGCCATGTTTTGATCATTCCGGAATTTTGAAAGTGACATGTGGTATATTGTGATTCCTTAGGTATGGGTCTTAGGTGTCTACTGTTATAGGATGACCATGTGGTGGTGTATAGTTCTATTCAACTCCATACACATGAAATGAATTACCCTACTCATGACTTGGAATTAGCAGCAGTTATGCCTTCCCTTAATATGTGCTGACATTATAATTTTGGGGAGATATTTTTGGGTCATTCAAATCATAATAGTTTAACCTATATTTTCATCAAGAAATATTTTAATTTAAGGAAAAATTGTTTGGTTGAATAACATTAGGTGTTCAATTTTGATATATTCTACTCCCTATTTAAGGGTAATGTTGTGAAAGATGATTTGAGTAGAAATATAACTGTGCTATCTTTGATGAATTCCAGTGATGAGTGGACATTGATGGGTCTATTTTCTCAAATGAATCTGGAGACTGATGATCACATTAGAGGCGTGTTATTATCTAGTGTTCATATGAAACATTCCCTTATGGAGTTTATTCATTGGGAGTTTCCTAGTGCTATGTTGTTCTAGTAGTATATGTAGTTTCTAAATCATGGGAATGTTCTTTGTGAGTGGTATTTTTGTCTTAATGGAGTTTTGTTCATCAAGGGTCACTTCATGGTACCATTATTGTTAAGGATGGTGGTGATGTGAGAATATTACCTATCATAGTGGTACATTCATCATAGTGCCACCAAGATATTCTATTATGTGTGTCAGAAGTACTAGTGTCCACGTATGAGGTTTGTCATATTTGACTTTGTATCCGGATGTTATACATGTCATCCAGTTAAAGCATATCACTAAAGGCCCTCTAGTTTTCTTCACCTGCTACCTATTACTATATGGAAGTTGGATAATAACACCTCACACATTACCATAGTTTTTCCTCATACACCATAGGGAAAAATTTCATTTTGGTAGTGATTGAACGCCTAACCAAATCTTCCCATTTTATTTCAACCAGAGACTCATCCAAAGTGGATGAGTTGTGTCGGTTTTATGTTCAAGAGATGATAAGGCTTTATGGAGTTCCATCAGAAATTATTTTAGATTGGGACCTCCATTTTACCTCATGGTTTTGGGAAGGCCTTCATAGGGTGATGGGGTCACATGTCATGTTGATGACAACATACCACCCTCGAAAGGATGGTCAAAAAATATGGAAATTTAGATTTTGAAAGACATGATATGGGCATGTGTATTGGATTTTAGGGGATTTTGGGATAACAATTTGAGATTAGATGAGTTTGGATAAATAAATAGTTACCAATCCTTAATTCGAATGGCTCCCATTGAACAAATTTATGGTCTTCTATGTCAGTCCCCTTTGTGTTGGGATGAGGAGGGTGAGGCCTCATTATTGGGACCAAGCCTTGTGTAGGAAACTAATTTCAATTTTGATCATGTATTTTTGGTTGATGGTGCAGAGTATCTATAATTATTATGCTGATAAAAGGAATTCAGCTTTTGAGTTTTATATGGGTGACTAGGTGTTCCTGAAGGAGTCTCATAGTTGGGGTCACTATCATTTTGGTATACAAGGGAAGCTAACACTGATGTATGTCAGATCATTTGATATTAGAATGAGAGTAGGTAAGGTGGCCAACAAGTTAGCTTTTCCATCACAGTTGACATCGATTCATGATTTCGTCCATGTCTCCCAACTAAAAAATTATAACACCAATATGTCTCATGTGTTGAATTGGGAAGAGTTAGAATTGGTGCTTGATTTTTATGTGTTTGAATGGCCTGTACAGATTTTGGATTCTTAGGGGAAAGTGCTTCATGGAAAGTTTGTTACATTATTCCGAGTTATTTGGATGAATGATAGTGATGAGGTAATATTATGCTTATTTTTTAAGGTGTAATGTTTTCATGGTGGGAATAATTGTCCCATCCATGATTATTTTGAGCTAATATTTTGATTTTTTTTTCTGTAATTATTCCATGGGTTCCCCCTTGAGTTTTTTTGAAAATGGTTATTTTTTTCTTATAATATGTGTTGAATGATTGGCTCATGATTTGGGGAAACTGTGTGCCCTTTCCTATGAAATCGTGTGGCAAATGTTCATTTTGGGCAGTGGAAACCACACTGTTTGGAAAAATGTGTGGGATAACCATGAATCTTGTTCCTCTTATACAATTTGGGATGGAAGATTTCAATATGTTTTGGAAAACCATGCATGCTAACCAAGAGATCTATCTAGGTCAATAAAAAGTTGAAATTTACCTTTATGACTGCTTTGATTTTAACCATGATTCCTCCCTTTTATCCTCCAACTCTGGATTTTCATCCTAGTTACCTCTCCCTATCCTCCTTTCTCTCTTGTATCTCAATTTTTTTGGTGTTTTTGTGTGAATTCTTTAAGAAATAATCATGTAAGTCTCATTTCCATTGATTTCTCCCCCTTTCTTGGATTCTTTTTCCCTCCTTCTTGGATTCTTGTTTTACAGTTATATGTTGAACCTAAAGAGCATTCGATCTTGTGTTGTTGGGGAAAATATTGATCGTCATTATTCTATCTTACCTTTATAGGGTCTTTTGGTGTTGTGCAAGTGGGTTTTCTCCAATTTCTAGAAGTTCCCATGTGTAATGTAGGTGGTACCATGATTTCACATTATAAGATGACTTTGGATTGATTTTTTGTTTACTTAAATGTATTCTATTGATTTTTTTGGGGGTGAAACTTTTTTTTGAAAATACTTTGGGATGCGCATGTGATGAAAATGGGTTTTGTAATGGAAAGTGGTTGTGTTTCAGGTTTTCTTTCTTATGGTGTTTCTTGAATATTTCTTATGCCATGTGTGAAAGGTGTTAAATATATTTTAAAAGGGATTTAATGGTCAAAATGTGTTAAAATTTGATTTTATAAGAGAAATGGGTTTTTTCATGTTGGATTCTTTATTATGCACCTTAAATGTGTCTGGAATTTTTAAAGTAATGTGAATCATGTTATAAAAATGGTTTTGGTGTTAGTATGAATTTAAAAAAGGATTTTCCCATGGAAATGTTTAGATTCTATAATTGTCCTTATTTTTTGTTTTAAAATGTGTTTCATAAATCATGAAATTAGTGGGAAATGTATTTAAAAATGGTTTTGGTGTGCGTGTGAAATATTAAGTAGATTTGTTTTTGGAAAATGATGGCTTCCCTGAGGATTCTTATCATTGGACCCCTATGAAGATGTGAAAGTTGTGATTTATTTATGTGATCATGATTCCTATAATGTGTATAAGAATATAATGATTATTGTGATATGTGAAATGGAATTTGAGCTCAGAGGGAATCCTAGCTAGCATGTTGGGATAACTAGAACAATTACTCTAGTAGATTTGAAAGTGGCTGAGGCCTAGATCCATCAACCAGGATTGACGCTATGATATTAACTAAACATGTGACATGATCATAGACAACACTTCATTGGGATGTATTCTCCTCTAGTTGATAGTATATAGGAACTATGTTGGTTTTGGATTATGATATTGAGTCCATTAGACTATGGGATGAGATCCCCTCTAATGGCTCATGCATGGAAATGTTGTTGGAATATGAGTTGGAGGACTTTGATCACCGAGGTATGAGGTTCATAGAGTACCAATATTTCTAGTTACCTATAGGTATTTCCCCATAGTTCTATCTTGTTAGATGATTCTTATGTAAAGTGGTGGTAGCCATCAGTATATGGTAGACCTTGTGTAAATTTGTATTTCAATAATGCTTATTTATGGAAAGGATATTTCATAAAAAGTTTTTCTTGAGATAATTTTCCATAAAAATTATTCATAGAAATGTATCAAATATTCTCATGGAAATATGAAAATTGATTTTTCATCTAATGTTATAGTATAAAATATTTATTTTGGGTTGCATCCTATTTGGATTTGGATCAAACCTTATAAACACCTTTGGGTTTATGTATAATTTATTATGTATGACCTAGGAAAAGGTAGGATGTATCATGGTGCTAATGGTGGATCTTTTTTCTAGTGTTCCACTTCGTACAGGTGTTGGTTGGGGTGGATTTAGGGTGATGAACTTCTTGTTAAATAGGGAATTTTGGGATGGTTTTTTTCCCATTCATTTTTTTACTTTTTGGTTTTGGATAAAGTTATAGAACATTGAATTTGAATTTTTTTACCTCATTTGGTTATTCTTATCAATCATGTGTATTTTTGATACACATGCACTAGTTTCCAACCCATGGGGATCGGGAAATCCCTTTGGGCCATGCCATGAATTGGGATTGGTGTCCTGATTGATGGAACCCTGGTTTGGTTCATGACATTTAAGGTGGCCTCATATTAAAAATATGGTCCAACCCACAAGCT
The DNA here is from genome assembly GCA_963277665.1 of Viscum album. NCBI lineage: Eukaryota > Viridiplantae > Streptophyta > Magnoliopsida > Santalales > Viscaceae > Viscum > Viscum album. The sequence continues at coordinate 416,690,621 of OY728132.1, forward strand.
ACATAGGACACAAAAATAAGGGAACAAGTTATAGCTTGAGGTAAACCATAGCCAAAGTATCATCCCTCATCATGATTATGGTTGGAAAGTGGAATAGTTACCATTAGGTGTAGTTTAGGCTTGTGTTTAAGGCCCATGGAGTGCGTGCACCTACAGGTGCACATAAAGTGGGATAGAAACCCACTAGGGCAAATCATGGGAGGTGGGTTTGTGTAGGTTGAATAGGTACTGAACCCCTTAGCCGAATTGATAAAATAGCTATCACCTCCTATATGATATACTGGATGGAAGGAGATACAAAAATATTATATGGTACATAGAGGTCACGAGTACTACTCACCTATGGTTAAAAAATGGATATAACTTCGACCATCAGATATGATTGATCATCACGGTCCATTAAATAACTCCCAATTAAAATTAAAATTAAGCAATCCTGTGACTTTTTTAGTTGAATTCTTTCATGCATATCACCCATCATCTTCTACATTGTGAAAAATATTTTCCATGGGAGTTCAGGACAAATGGAAATATCAACTCAACATGTTGAAGGCTCAAGTTAAGAAAGAACAAACCAAATCCAGAATGAAACATCATCTTGCATGTACATGATTTTCTTGACGTCATCACATGAATACCATTCCAAGAACCAGTTAAACAAAATTATTTTTTCTCACAAATGGTGACACTCAATGACCATCATGAGAATGTGTTGTAAGATAAAAATACACTCACTAAGACATGTTGACTGTAGTAAAACAACTATAAAGCTATCTAAAGAAGATAAATTAATCTATGATCATGAGATGATTTTTAAATTTGAAGACAATATATCAGGATTTATTTATAATTATCAGGAAGCAATTATACGTCATCTCAATAAGACAACCTTACCATCAAAATAGGAATCACATGATTAATGAAGTGATCATGTGAATAATAAGAATCAATCTCACAAATAATGTGATCATTCTAACATAGAAAAGAGAAGTCAATACTCATAGATATTCAAAGATGAATGAGATACATCGATATTGTTAGGAATTTTATAGGTCCTTAATATTACATGAAAATCATAGGAATCCACCCCTATATAAAATGAGTATCAACCAAGAGTTTTTTTCCTGCCTTGGATATATTGAGAAAGATTTCTTGAAAATAGTTCCATTTAATGAACTATACATGTGAAGGATAGTGAGAATTTTCTTGATTTATTCATGTGAGGTAATATAATTCCACATGATTCGATCACAAGAATAATATCTCATGAAAGCATCTTGGTTACACAATGTTAAGAAGAGTAAACCCATGGAAAACCCATTATATCACAATGGTGATCCCACAGAGAGATCGATTTTCTCATAAAGAATAAATCTAAAAGACATATAGATCATGGAAGGAGTTGAAGATTGAATCATGGAAACAACCCGTGTAATGGGAAAGTAACTCACAAATCACTCATTCTTACATGAATTCCTTTAGAGAAATACATGGACACTCGACTACCTTATTTGAAGGAATGGTGATTGAAGAAGAACATGTCACATGATCCCTTACTGTTCATTTGAATTATATAGTGATAATGCATGACCATTTCATATAAAGGAAGATTATCACATGGAATTCATTCTAGGAATTAAATAGATCAATGTTCTTGTATAAGGAGAATGAATTGATCTCAGATCATATGAATGTAATGATAATATCATGCACTTCACATAACCATAGACATGTCATGAACTTTTCATAAACCAATGAAGTGTAAAATGAAGTTGACAATCGATGCATACAATACATGCAATTATGTGTGTGTAAGGAGTGGACAATATTTTTACACTCATAGCCTTATGTAAAAGATTTGTATGGGATCATGAACAAATGAAAGGTAGTGAGTGTATTATACCATATTTATATGCACAGATGAAGAAAATTAATTTTATCATCAATAAATATGGGACAATGAAAAGATACCCAAAGAATAATTGAGAGGCACATAATATAATAGAGATCATAATTTAATGTAATATTATTCTAGATGATATGAAAACCCTAAATGAAGTGTTCTTTATTGGGAACCAAAGATAGATATAATATAACAAGGGACTACATCTAAGTTGATTGTGTTTAAGAAAATAAGAAGACAATCATAGCATACATTGTGAAATATTCTTCTCACATATTATATTCGTGATGAATTTGTGTGAACCACTTGAAAAAATATACATCATTGAGGCCAGGAAATTCAATGATAGATGTAGTATCTACCAAATAAATTGATATATCAGGGAAGAATACAATTTGTTTGGTGTTGAAATATTTTACAGTTGATCATTCTGAAAGGTATTGAGCTAGAGATGAAGTTATATCTTCTAATTATTAATGATTTGTGGGCCAAAATGCATATAATATCATTTATTTAGTTGTATTTGAAGACTTATATCTAATGGGAAATATTTTTAAGTTGATGAAACTTCATAATGTGAAGTAGGTATATTTTGTTTAGTGTGTTTTTTGAATATCTCTTGAGGAACTGCTGTTTCCAGTATAAACCACTCCATTAAATATTGAAGGAACCAGTACAAATAACTCCACTAAATCGGGAATAATGATTATTTCCCTTCTAAACATTGTACACCAATTATAAGAATTTGTAATACCTACAATATAAAGTTATAATATAATTCTTGAAACAACCCTATGTTAATCCTGATAAGGAGTAGGTATTCATTCCAAAACTAGTAAAATTAAGTGTGTGATATTGTATATTTTTTTGTCTGTATTTCATGAGTATGTGATTGTTTAGATAACTTAATAGATACACTCCTCATAAATGAGGAAGATGTTCGAGAGAAAGAGGGTCTAATTGAAAGGAAAATAAATTAAGTAAAAAAGTGGGTACACTGATTCATCCCTATCAGTGTCCCTATATTATACATCTAGGATCTACAACACATTTAATAATGAATTATTATTCTCCAACAGCTACTTCTGATGAAGATATATTTAATATAAATATTCAGTCACGTGGGGACAAAGGGGAGTTTTGAAAATAATTTTTACTTATAAAGAGAATAATAGAGGATCCTTTACACAAGTAACTGTGCTATAGAGAATAATATAAAATGATCAATTTTTTAGAATTATCTAAGATTCTAGTCCCAAATCATTAAAAATACAAATTGATGGTCTCTAGACAAGTGAAGATATTAAAAATGACATGATTCATATTTTCTCAATCCTAATCGCTTATTCTTTTCATTTATGATTAATATTTAGATATGTGTTTTATATTTCCCTGTTTATCTATAAAAACACATTCTATTATTCTAAACTAGAGAATAATCCATATTCACTAGAATCCTTTATTTTTTTCCAATGAATAATTGAGAAAGAGGTCATATGTGAGATAGTATCTTTTCCATCCCACATACAATTGTGGAAGAGGATTTGTGCCTAGACAGTCTGGTACACCATTGATTGTAAAACCTGATCTATGTTTTGGATTAGTTTATTCATTAATAAACTGCTTGGTAGTAGGTGATATCAAAGTGGAGGAGATAAAATCTCATCTTGAGACTGAACTCCTTGTTTAAAATTTTTATGTGATTTTATCCTTTTTTTCTTTTCATTACAAATCAATTTTTTTTCTAAAATGTAAGAAAGCATTACTTTGATTGTTAGTCTTATTTTTTGGTAATAAAATAGTCTGATTAAGTAACATAATTTAAAAATTTAGAGTATTTAAAAGATATTCTAATATATCCATGATCCCACATTGGATAAATTATATGAATAATCAAATTTATATATTTCTACTATTTTGATTAATTTGTACTTTTGAATAAATTGATGATTGAGTTTTTAATTTTATTAATATAAATTTTATTAGGAACTCAATTCACCCCCTATTGAGATACTCACTCTGACCAACATTTGGTATCAGAGTCTTTTCAAACATATTTTTTCACTATGATTTACTGGTATTTAATGATCTTAAATTTCTATCATTTCTAAATCCAATTATTTATAGATAATAATAGATAAGAGGGAAATGACACTAATCATCCTCCTTATTTTAATGAGAATAATCATGCTCATTAGAATATTAAAATTAATATTCACATAGAATGTATTGGATTTGATATTTTGATTGTAATTGAAGATAAATATGAAAAACCTCAAGCTTCTAGAGTTTCTTGGAGTTATTCGACTAAAGATTCCAATGATTTTAATTTTAAAGCTATGAATGCTCTGTATTGTGATTTAGGTGAATATGTATTTAATAGAAAACCTAATTATGCGACTTCATTAGAAATTTTGGATACCTATACTATTTCTCATGAAGGATGATATAATGTTAAAGAAATACATTTAAAAAATTAAACTAATAAATATGATGATTTTAAGATGGTTCCTGATGAATCTATATCTTACATGTGTCTCAGGTTCAATGAGATAGATAACCTGATGCCTGAATTGGGAATAAATATTAATGGAAATGATCAAGTCATGATACTTCTGAAGTTTTTACCATAATTATGGAGACTAACATATGTATCAATAAGAGAATCATGCAAAAATTTTACACATATAGTAAGTGAACAAATTAGAAATCTAATTATGTACGAGGAAGAGCATTAGGTAAAAACAATAGGAGGAGGATGAACTGAAAATATACTTTGTGTATTTTAATAATACCTACTCAAACCAAAAATATAAGATCAAATTTGAAAGCTCATGTGATGAAGAATCACCTCCTGTCAGGGATGAGAAAATAAAAAATTTATCTTGACATTTCAAAAAGTTATACAAAAAAAAGAAATTATTAAAAAGCCCAATTATAAAGGTTATAATGATAAATGAAATTGGATGAAATATTGGAAAAGAAGTTCTTTTACAATGAAAATAATCTGTTATGAGTCTAAAAGAAAATGACACATCAAAATTGACTGTAATAAGTAAAAGGATAAGAAAAAGTATGCATAAAATGACAAGGGATATAAAAATGTTATGAAATACACTCGAACTTCCTTAGAGGATAGTTCATGTAAATCCAACTCAAGTAGATGATAATTAAGTGATAAAGCTAATATGTGATTTTCAAAAAACATAATTGAGGTATTATATTTTTTCCCTGAATCTCCTACTCACATTTATAATCATTATGGAAATGAATATGATTATGAAAATAAGCCTACTGAAAAATTGTTTGATTATTGTATCATTCTTTTAGACACATATAAAGAATAAAAATAAAAATATAAAAGTTTAGAGATTCAATATTCTATGTATTCTTAATTTAAAAACAATATTGTAGAAGATAGAGATAAAAATAATCAACTACTTAATGAAAATAATGGGATAAAATTATCTGATGGAAAATTAAAGAAATATAATAAGATATTTATCAATAGAAGAAAAACTATTAATCAAATTCATAGTAAATACAAAACTCAAAAATATACCACTATAATAGGATATCAACCGAGACAAAGAAGATTTATTAAAAATAAATTTATTCTAAGAATCAGTTATACTATCTTGATTAATAGTTTTATTTTGTTGGGCCTAATGTGGGTTTTTTTATAAAAGTCATAATTACGTTTATAGGAAACTAGTAAACCAATTATGGATTTTAAAATAAATTATTACAACATCTCTCGACCTAAGAAAATATGGGTACCAAAATTATATTTGGTTTAAGTATATTTTATATGAAACATGTTTAATGTGTTCTAGTAATATATTATGGTACCTAAATAGTGCATGATTTAGAAACATGACTATAGACTACTCTAGCTTCAAAAAAATGATTATAGTGGATGGCGGGCATGTCACTTTCAGTGAAAATTCCAATGGGACAATAATTGGACTTGGGAAAATTAGTAACTCTAGTGAAATTTAATTTCTAATGTATTTCTTGTAGATGGATTGAAATATAATCTTCTTGGCTTTTTTATATTATTTGATGATGTTTTTAATGTAAAATTTGAAAACAATTATCGTAATTTTTTTATTCAAAAAATTCATTAGTTGTTACTACTTTGAGAAATGAGAATGTTTTCTCAGTAAATTTCAATTATTTTTTTTCTCAAAGGGTTTCCTATTTTAGTTACATTCATAAAGAATCATGGATTTGACATAGGATACTATGTCATTTCAATATTCACAATCTTATAAAGATAATTAAAAAAAATTAGTTAAGGATCTTGCTAATATATAATTCCTGAAAACGATTGTAATCCCTATCCAATGGGAAAGAAACATAAAATATCTTTCAAATAAAGGCAAGTAATTTCATCATATAAACCGTTAGAGTTGGATCAAATTGACTTGTTTGGATCCTATTGGGTTTCTACTTTAGTAGGAAAACATTATGCCTATGTTACAGTGGATGATTATTCAATATACACATGGGTATACATCTTTTCTCATAAAAGTGAATCTATATAATGTTGTTATAAAAATGCTAGATCTGTAGAAAATATTAGTGGAGTTCGAATTAAATCCATAAGAAGTGATGATGATTGTGATTTTAAAAACAATAAATTAGAATAATACAACTCACTATAAGGATATAATCACAAATTATATGCTCCATGTCCCCCACAGTAGAATGATCTAGTAAAAATAATAAACAGAACCCTTCATGAAATTACTAGTTCATGCTCAATGAGTTTTATTTACCTGTTAATTTTTGGGAAAAAATCTATAAATACATCTTGATATATAATTAATATATTTTTAAATATACCTTTATTAAATAATACCCCTTATTAATTATGGAATTGAAGAAAACCAAAGGTTTGTTACACTATATTTTTTGGTCTTAAATTATTTATACTAAATATGTAATAAAATTATTTGATTTTTTTCCAAGGGTGATGAATGAATTTTCCCTATATTTTCTACATCATGTAAATCATTAAGACTGTTTAATAAAAGGATAAAGATTGTGGAAGAATATGTAAATGAAAAATTGTATGAAACATATCCTCATGAGCCAAAAATATTTTCTCAAAATATTGAGGATGACCTTTCTAGTATTGATAGAAATTATAAATTGGGTAAATATTCTTCTAGATCTCTTATAAATAACTCTCCAAGTTCTGATAAACAGCTGGAACCCAAACATATAGATGAGAATGTGGTGTCAAAAACACCAATTCCTAGAGTTGTTAGGAATAATATATATCATACCTCAAATTCTACTATAGGTGACCTATTAAAGGAACTCAGACTAGATATTATACATGAAATCTGGTAGAACAACAAGATATCTTATAATGTTTTGAACATAATAAAATCAATAATGCAATTAATGATGAATTTTTAGTAATGTATTTTAAATAATACCTACATATGTTTAAATTAAATAGAGTCTGGGAACTATTTTAAGGGACCAAATACTAACAAAATATTGGAAATAAATTGGTGTTTAGAAACCTAGTTGATGATCCAAACACTATAGTAAGAAACAAAGCTATCTTTGTTTCACAAGGATATAATAAAGAATAAGAAATTGATTTTGAGGAAAACTTTTCACTAATAGAAATAATTGATTCAATTGGGATGTTTATTTCCTATGAATAAAATTTTATTTTCGATTTATATCAAAGGAATGTCCAGAGTGCATTCTTAAATGGTTATATTATTGAGAATGTTATGTTTAAAAAAACCATTAATTTCAAAACCCTAAGTTTCTATTTCATGTTGTTAGATTAATAAGAGAATTATATGGTTTAAAATAGAATCCTAGAGCATATTATGATATGATCAACCCTTTTTTAATTTCAAAAGGTTTTATTAAACGTATATCTTACCCTACTTTATTTAATAAAATATATCTAAAATATTTTCTAGTACTAAAAATTAATATTGATTATTTTATTTTTTAATCATCAATAGATTATTTGCATACTTATTTTTCAAAAATGAGGAAATGGGAAATTAAAATGGGTTTTATGAGTGAAATTATATTTTATTTGGATTTTAAAATATTCAAAATAAAGAAGGAAAAAATTTAAAATCAAATAAAGTAAACCAGATATAATTTAAAACATTTTTGAATGGACAATACTAAAGGTAGTGATACACCCATGAGTAATAGATGCAATTTTTATTGTGATAAAACTAAGAAATGTTTTGATCAAACCACCTATGGAGGTATAGTTGTATTTTTAATATACTTAATTAGTAGCCAGATTGATATAACATTTAGTGTGTGTATGTGTGCTTGTTTTTAATACAACCTAAAAGATTCACTTCTAAAAGAAGTGAAAATTATTTTCAAATACCTCAAGAATACAACCAATATAGGATTGTTATACTACATAGGATTTTTTTTGTTTTTTAAGTTATTCGAATGACAATTTTCGAGTTTGTAATTTAGGTAGAAAAAGAACTACTGGAACATATCACAATTTTCAAAAGTCCCATTTATTATGGTGCAGTGAGATTCATATCTATATGGAATTATACACTTCTATAGATGAGTATGTAGTTTAAATCCATTTTTGTTCATAGATTCTATGGATAAAAAATACATTAATAGACTACAGATATCAATTTTCATATCTCCCTATGAATTGTGATAATATAAGTATGATAAATATTTATAATAATCGTATATCACTTTCTGGAATAGTTAATATTGATATAAGACTTCACTTAATGATAGATTATTACCAAAAATTTGATATAACCCTAGAATTAATTTTAACCGTACATCATATTACTAATATATTTACCAATCCTTCTAATATTTAGAGAATTAATTATATCAGACATTAATTGGGCATGATAAATTATGTATTATTATTTTCAATTTAGATGTAGTTATTAATTCTAATTCCAAAATGTTTTAAACTTATATTCTATATTATTTTCTGGAAGTAACCATGAAGTATTATTCAAACTGTTAGTGGGATTATTGAGATTTTTTGTTCATGTCGTCAACATGACTACTATGAACAATTACTCTTGTGGTCACCGTTCTCAACATGAGTATTTACCCACATGGTCACTATACATACCATGAAAACATGTTCTTACAGTTAGTACTTACTTATTATGAACATATTCATCATGAATTTAGCATACCTATCATAAGGTTAAGGATAACATTCCTATCATTCTTATGTTATTAACAAATCCATAGTTAGTAGACTTAAAATGTCTATGTTTGAAATTTTCATGAAAATCATTAAGCGAGATTTATTTGATGTTTATTATTATTTTAATACAAAAATGTTTAAATTTTAATTTTAATCAGAATATGATTCATTAACTATAATTTCTTTTAGATATAATATATCCTTCTATGGTCTTTTGAGTGGATTGATTTACCTTGTCTTGAACCTCTCACACAATCCAACTCAATCCTATATGTTTTACCTCTCATTTATGAACCTCCATAGATCTATAATCCAATCAAAATGACATTGATGAAGTGAATATTAAAAACCAAATTTCATATTCATTCAGCTCCTTTGAAGAAGTTGAATAAGATAAAGAATTCAAAATCTAGCTCGACGACATCAGAGATTCCAAATAATCCACATCTCATTGATCGTCTAGTTTTAGTAGTTAAAGAATTCAATGCACAGTGGTTTACATCAATCTGATTTATAGTTTGAATTGTGATTTAGGAACAAGGATGATATAAATGGTTTAAATAAAATAGTATAATTCTATATCCAAATATAGTCAAAGAGTTTTATAAGAACCTTTAATTCTTCCCTCGATAGAATAGGGATACAGTAAAATCAAGGATAAATGGTGAGTTTTTTAATTCCCTTTGACGTATTGGAATAAGTGTTAGTGCATGACGCACATTAAAGAATACGTGGATTATCAAAGTTCCTATCCTATTAATCATCCATACATTGAATTTCAGAATTCTGTGGATGATCTCACTATGAATGGGACTCCCAAAAGTACCACTTTTATTGAATTAAGTAGTAAATTTAGGCTCATAGTTAATTTTAAAGGGCATGAAATATGAATTATAAAAGGTGAATTTAGTATCATGGGGAATGAAGACTTTTTTTTTGTTTTTGATGAATAATGGTGTTTAAATAAGCCTTTATAAATATGTATTGAGTCACATGGTTGAGTTATGTTATACATCTTCATGTTTTAGTACCTTACCCTATACTGTAACGCCCCGACCCCAGCAACCCAGAGTCGGTGCATTACTTCGTAACATTGGCATGATCACAAAAGATCATGTCTCGAAAGACCGATAGTTTAGTAGCCTTGGAAACACTAGATACATTCATAAATGTTACATTACATATTAAAGTGAAAAACTAATAACAAAGTCTTCATAGTCCACACTCATATCCTATTTTTACTATCCCTACAGGTCATTCATAAAATACTTCTTCACATCCTGGAAAATATTAAAACATTGAAAGGGGTGAGCTCAGATGCTCAGTAAGGATAACAATATTGCAGAAGCTTTCATAAATAAACATAAACATTTAAGGCAATGTATAACTGAAACAAAATCCTTTTAAACTTGAACATCAAAATAATATGGCAAAAGTAAAATGAGATAATGCCATTTACTTCTTCACATGGATATTCTACTGGTCGAATAATCACAGGAAATATCAATAACCATTTTCATAATGATGGAATGCATAATTCCAGACTATCATAACCACGTAACCAAGGCCTTGTGCCAAGACCACAAATAAGATTTTGTCAAGGCCTCGTGCCAAGACACTAGTTTGTCTCATGAGACCTACCGATACAATTTTTTTTAGAAGATAATTACATTTAAAATTTCTCAAATATACTCCAGTGTTTTTCTGAAAACATTATGCAAGCTTCTGAAAACAAAATAACTAATTCTGAGACTACACAACTAATTGCAGGCCATGATGGGTTCACGCCCTATCCCTTCCTGTCTACCACACTCGAGAGTTGGGTTTTCTGAAAACATTTTTAAGCATGCATTAAATACGTATACATTTTCACTGGATTTTCATATATTTGATAGAAATATCTCTCTCTTTTTTTTTGAAATCATTTATAAAAATGTTGTGGCTTGTAGAGGAAGCCGAAAACTCAAATAATGGTCACGGTGGCGGAGAATTCGTTGTCGCCGCATAAGTACGACAAAAAAATAGTCACTTTTGTCATTTAGTAAAACGCTTCATATAAAAAGATTCCTTTTGAATAAACGTATATGTCAAAGGGGTTTATACACCGTATAAAAGAAAGTTGTGTATAAAACAAAATATGCCTCAAAGAAAGGAGATTGAGATGAAGTCCTTACCAAGATCATTTTTTAAAATTAAGTAGGTATATTATGTGTATTAACTATAAGTACACATAAATAAAGTACAAATACAAGATAGGACATAATAATATCAAGACATAATTTGAAAGTAGGAGATTAACCCAAAGAATAGAAATTGGGTTAAGAAGTTCCCTTACCTTGCATCCTGTCCTGACTCGACTGTTCTTTAACCTCATGAATAATAAACTACAGTTAATTCCTATTTACTTAAGAACCTTTTTCATGTTCATTATTCCTTTTATATCCCTTATTACCATTTTTGAACATTATGAAATTATTTAAGTTAATAACGGTTGTTTTGTCGATCTTTGGTACTTGAGTCAAAAATAGACTTCTTATAATTACAAGTTGTTCATGTGGTGAAATATCCGTTATATACAGAATTATATTCATGATATAGATACCATATATCTCATATATATCCAGTATATACATTCATTCATAATATTACATGACATTTAGAGGTAAGAAATGAAATGCACCGTTCATGGAGACGATAAGTCGTACGTACGCATGAACGCTACTTTCATTTCTATTTAAAATTTAATGGAATGAAATCATAATGATATAAATGTATAATATAATTCCAGTATAATATATCATATAATACTATTTACTCCGTCCTTTATACATCCCACATATGGTATTAACGATTCAAATCACTTTGAGGGGGCGGTAGTCCGCACTTCCTAAAATGAAAATATCGCGTTTACCCATAATGGAAACCATAAAGGTATGCCATAAATGAAAAATAAAAAATCATAAGGAAAACAAAAACATAATATATATCATATATAAAAATAGTTTCATCATAATGGCCACCATTAGAGGTGTTATATGAGTGTTGAACAATCATCGTTTCGTGAGGCAAAAATTCGCCATCCACAGAAACAGTATGATCTTTAACCATTAGATGTAGGTGTGTGTAATTGTAGCTCGAATACTTCTTATAACAACATCCTTGTATATTGAGGATACTGGTGTTAATACAAAAGAAATGAATAAAAAGTGTTTAAGGGGTTGGAGAAGCTAAATAAAACAAAACAACATTAGAGAAGACATTACCTAAAAATCGGGTAACTGTTTTTGATTTGAGCCAAAGGCTTCCATGGGAAGCATTCTGCCCAAAGTGAAGCTTCTAGAAGTAAGGGAGGGAAGTTTGGAGGGTATTTGGGCAGAGGTTGGCCGATCCAAATGTCTATAGAGTGTGAATGAGGTGGTAGAGTTGGGGGCCTTTTATAAGAGGAGAGGAGGGGCACTCTTGGAAAGTAAGGGAATTTTACATTATTATACAATGATTTTCGGATTCTAAAGGTCCCACACTTATATAATTCGTGGCTAAGGTGATAAGGGTTCTAAATCTACCAATCCAATAGTCTTTGGACAAGTGTATGATTTGTATTGTACATTATCTTTTCATTTTATTAAAATCGTTAAATAATGAGGTCATCGCTGCGTCATAATGATGTCATGAATAATTTAATTTATTTAATGTCTAAAAATTATAAAAAACTACTATGATGTAGGAAATATTTTTAGCTTTCAAATGACTATTTATAGTCAAAAATATGACTTGTATAACCCCAGGTGAAAATTGTTTTAGTGAAACATTTCATGTTTGTGTCATTTTTTACTTTAACATTAAATAAAAGGTATTTATGTCATTTTCCAACTAAAGTGGCTCCATGGGGTCCCCAAGTTGACCCATGGATTGTCTTGGTCGGCCATGGCACATCCAATGAGGGTAGGACATGTGTCAAGCTCATCTCATATTATTAAAACATTATTTTTACCTTAAACTACACTAATTACCTCTAATCGCGGTTAAGTACTTAAAAGTTACAATTCACCAAAAATTATTTTAATCTCATTGAACCACATTTTACTTCTTAATGAAAACCATGTATGTCGGATTTTTGAAAATCAAAACACAGAAGTGGTAATATTTCATTTAAACGAAAAATCAGTTATTTAACTACCACTTAGTGGTTTCACTATTCATCAAAAATTGAAGTTTTTCAGAACAATGCCAAAATTTCACCCTAAGCTATAATTGATATTCCGAATTCAAAAATGAAGTCCATTTTGAAATATAAAATTTCTATAATTTTAAAAACTGGTTATTACTATTCATAATGACTACTTTGATTAGTCGCGGTGTTTTAGAACTCGAAGTTGTGTACAATGCAAGCTATTGCATTATTGAATGAGAAGCGTATCATGGAAGCTCGGGGTGTTACATTCTCCCCTACTTCAATAAATTGCATTCTCACAATTTGAAATTTTTCTTCGAAAATAAAAGTTTGAAAAGAGAAAATACCTTTGTGGAAAACCCACATCAGAAATAAGATTAATAAAATTTAGCCTTAATAAGAGGGAAATTGAAATGAAAAAGTCACCACCAAATTATGATCTCAATTAGGAGAACATTGGTGGCAATTAGAGACATATAATTGGAGGAAAAACTTAAATATTTGTAGGTATTGATTGAAGTCATCAATCACAAACAAGTGTAAAATTGAGGGCCACAAAGCCATCAATCTATGATGAAAATATCATCAGTTCAACAAAAAACATAAGTTATTAGGATAACACATTTTTTTGTTTTAATATACCTTTACTAATGTTTAAGAATTAATTTATTCATTTAATAAGAGATATGTATATATATATTTATGCTTGACAATTAGAGTTTCAACCTTCAACTCATCTTTCACTCAAAAAGATAATAGAACTCAAAAATATTATACTTATCTTAATTGTATAAGGTTCCAAATGTTAACACATACCATTTAGATTAGTAAAATTATTTTGTAATTACCAGGGACTTCCTGTAAGATAGTGGTAGGAAATAAAGGCATGTCGCCCAATGATTGTGTGTTCGATTCCTGCAGCTTTGTCCGACGCGACGGGTTATGCCCCACCCTGCAGGTTGTCCTTTTCCTAAAACTATAGTATTATAATATTCCAAAAATAATCTTCATAAATTTTTTAACCTTAAACAATACTATCCAAAGATCAACTTAATCCACTCCAACCTTTATAGTTATCCAAAATACCTCTGTCCAGACTTTCTCTAAAAGGTCTCTTAATTCCAAAATCAATTTATTAGATTCCCCAATCAAATTAAAGTTTATCTTTTTGTCACATACTAAAAATATGATTACCTTCATCATATTAAAACCTTACTGAAATCAACAAGTACTGCAGTACAATCCTTATATATATATATCACATTATTCTAATAACCAGAATATAATCCATGAGTCCAAAAGCACCAATACATTAATTATTCTGCTTCAACTGTAGTAACAGCATAAGATTTTCCTTGACCCCTTGGCCTTTTCTGAGGTAAGTTTCCCTGACTCTTAGGACATTCATTTTCATAATGCCCCATTTCCCTATAATTTTAGCATTTATCATTGATAGCCTCTTTCTTTCCCTTACAATCAGGCACCTGGTGACCTTTTTCTCCACTTTATAACAAACTCCAATTCCTTTTAGGCAAGTACCAGGGTGATTCTTCCCACAATTATCACATAATGGAAAATCCTTCTTTCCCTTTTTCCCTTTATCTATCTCTTGTTCCACCATTTTCTTCTTCTCTTCCTTTACTTTTTTGTCATAAGACTTAGAGAATTCCTTTTCTGTCTTGATAGCACTAGAGACAATATCTTCGTATGTTGAGAACGATTGTGATACTAAAGCTCGATGAAGAAATGGTTTTAACCCATCAAAAAATGATCAATATTACCTCTTGGGTTACGTATATAATCTGCAGCATACCTCGCTAACCTTGTAAAGTTGGCCTCATACTTTGCGACATTCTCATCCTCCTTTTGTTTCAGACTCAGAAATTCCCTTTCCATATCTTCTCTATGGTCATGAGGAAAGTATTTTTCTAAGAAAAGATACTTGAACTCCCTCTATTCCATATTCTATATGTCATCATCTTCCTTTGTGTTTTGAATCAATGACCACCATTGATCAGCATCTTCAGTGAGGCGATAAACTTCCATGATAACCTTTTCCCTTTCACTACTCCCCAAGGTGTGGAATATTTTCTCTAAGGAGTTTATCCATTGCTCAGCTACTAATGGATTTGTACCCCCATTAAATGTTGGTGGTTGTTGCCTCATGAAGCGATCTAACATTGATCCTCCACGTTGCGGATCAGGGTGCTCCATACGAGTAAGGTTATTATTCATAACCTTATTGAGTTGTCCCAGTATGGTAATAAGTTGATCAGCACCAGTTGTATCTCCAGATCCACAATAATTATCTTGAGCAGGAGGGCAATCCCTACATGGAGTGTGTGCATTGATACGGTTTCCATTCCTTCCACTAGGTGCCATTTCTAAACAATGGCATAAACTAGACTAGTTTATGAATTAAAATAAATAATTCCATATTTGTAAAACACTTTACATAAATTGAACTATTTATGGATATAATCCATAATCATAAAAAGAAATGTTTTCTTTGATAAAGTATATACTCATAACCCTTCATAGTGGTTTGTAAAGAAAATGAGAATTATCCTAAGCATATCCCCGGGAGTGTCGTAACCAAGAGTGAAACAAGGCTCGTTGTCGTGCACCAGTTCATGTTCGAGTCTAGCTCAAAGCGGTGTTTTCGGGTTTTACCCCTAGGTACATCTGTGCCAGAGCCGCCTCTACCTGCTCGTATCCAGACAGGGATGTATCGCTCGGAAAACTCACAAAATCTCTATAATACCAAAATTCTAGGAATTTCTTCTATACTAATCCTTAAAGTCTATCTTCGGGCTATGTTCTATAATAAGAGTTTATCTAAATCTAGCTTCCAAGGTTAGTACTAAACTGCCTCTGATACCAAATGTAACACCCCGACCCCAGCAACCCATAGTCGGTGCATTATTTCGTAACATTGGCATGATCACAAAAGTTCATGTCTCGAAAGACCAATTAGTTTAGTAGCCTTGGAAACACTAGATATATTCATAAATGTTACATTACATCATAATGTGAAAAACTAATAACAAAGTCTTCATATTCCACACTCATATCCTCTTCTGACTATCCCTGCAGTTCATTCATAAAATACTTATTCACATCCTGGAAAATATGAAAACATTGAAAGGGGTGAGCTCAGATGCTCAGTATGGATAACAATATTGCGGAAGCATTCATAAATAAACATAAACATTTAAGGCAATGTATAACTAAAACAAAAGCATTTTAAACTTGAACATAAACATAATATGGAAAAACTAAAATGAGATAATGCTATTTACTTCTTCACATGGATATTCTACTGGTCGAATAATCACATGCAATATCAAAAACCACTTTCATAATGATGGAATGCATAATGCCATACTATCATAACCACGTAGCCAAGGCCTCATGACAAGACCACAAATAAGATTTTGTCAAGGCCTCGTGCCAAGACACTGGTTTGTCTCATGAGACCTACCGATACAATTTTTTTTAGAAGATAATTACATTTAAAATTTCTCAAATATACTCCAGTGTTTTTCTAAAAACATTATGCAAGCTTCTGAAAACAAAATAACTAATTCTGAGACTACTCGACTAATTGCCGGCCATGATGGGTCCACGCCCAATCCCTTCCTGTCTACCACACTCGAGAGTCGGGTTTTCTGAAAACATTTTTAAGCTTGCGTTAAATACGTATACATTTTCACTGGATTTTCATATATTTGATAGGAATATCTCTCTCTTTTTTTTTTGAAAACATTTATAAAAATGTTGTGGCTTGTAGAGGAAGACAGAAACTCAAATAATGGTCACGATGGTGGATAAGTCATTGTCGCCGCATACGTATGACAAAAAAACATTCACTTTTTTCATTTAGTAAAATGATTCATATAAAAAGATTCCTTTTGAATAAACGTATATGTCAAAGGGGTTTATACACCGTATAAAAGAAAGTTGTGTATAAAACAAAATATGCCTCAAAGAAAGGAGATTGAGACGAAGTCCTTACCAAGATCATTTTTTTTAAATAAAGTAGGTATATTATGTGTATTCACTATAAGTACACATAAATAAAGTACAAATACAAGATAGGACATAATAATATCATGACATAATTTGAAAGTAGGAGATTAACCCAATGAATATAAATTGGGTTAAGAAGTTCCCTTACCATGCATCCTGTCCTGAATCGACCATTTTTTAACCTCCTGAATAATTAACTAGAGTTAATTAATATTTACATAAGAACCTTTTTCATGTTCATTATTCCTTTTATATCCCTTATTACCATGTTATGAACATTATGTAATTATTTAAGTTAATAACGGTCGTTTTGTCGATCTTTGATACTTGAGTCAAAAATAGACTTCTTATAATTACAAGTTGTTCATGTGGTGAAATATCCATTATATCTGGAATTATATTCATGATATAGATATCATATAACTCATATATATCCATTATATACATTAATTCATAATATTACATGACATTTAGAGGTAAGAAATGAAATGCACCGTTCATGGAGACGGTAAGTCGTACGTACGCATGAACGCTACTTTCATTTCTATTTCATATTTAATGGAATGAAATGATAATTATATAAATGTATAATATAATTACAGTATAATATATCATATAATACCATTTACTCCATCCTTTATATATCCAACATATGGTATTAACGATTCAAATCACTTTGAGGGGGCGGTAGTCCGCACTTCCTAAAATGAAAATATCGTGTTTACCCATAATGGAAACCATAAAGGTATTCCATAAATGAAAAATAAAAAATCATAATGAAAACAAAAACATAATATATATCATATATAAAAATATTTTCATCATAATGTCCACCATTAGAGGTGTTATATGAGTGTTGAACAATCATCGTTTCGTGAGGCAAAAATTCGCCATCCACAGAAACAGTATGTTCTTTAACCATTAGATGTAGGTGTGTGTAAGTGTTGCTAGAATCCTTCTTATAAAAACATCCTAGTATATTTATAATACTGGTGTTGTAATAAAAGAAATGAATAAAAAGTGTTTAAGGGGTTAGAGAAGCTAAATAAAACAAAACAACATTAGAGAAGACATTACCTAAAAATCGGGTAACTCTTTTTGATTTGAGCCAAAGGCTTCCTTGGGAAAAATTTTTCCCAATGTGAGGATTCTAGTAGTAAGGGAGAGATGTTGGGAGGGTATTTGGGCAGATTTTGGCCGAGCCAAATGGCTTGAATGTGTGAATGAGGTGGTAGAGGTGGGGGCCTTTTATAAGAGGAGAGGAGGGGAACTCTTGGAAAGTAAGGGAATTTTACATTATTATACAATGCTTTTCGGATTATAAAGGTCCCACACATATATAATTCGTGGATATGGTGATAAGGGTTCGAAATATACCCATCTAATAGTCTTTGGACAAGTTTAAGCCTTGGATTGTACATTCTCTTTTCATTTTATTAAAATCGTTAAATAATGAGGTCATCACGACATCATAATGATGTCATAAATAATTTAATTTATTTAATGTCTAAAAATTATAAAAAAAATACTATGATGTAGGAAATCTTTATAGATTTCAAATTACTATTTATAGTCAAAAATATAACTTTTATAACCCCATGTAAAAATTGTTTTAGTAAAACATTTCATGTTTGTGTCATTTTTTACTTTAACATTAAATAAAAGGTATTTATGTCATTTTCCAACTAAAGGGGCTCCATGGGGTCCCCAAGTTGACCCATTGATTGTCTTCATCGGCCATGGCACATACAATGAGGGTAGTACATGTGTCAAGCTCATCTCATATTATTAAAACATTATTTTTACCTTAAACTACACTAATTACCTCTAATCGCGATTAAGAACTTAAAAGTTACTATTCACCAAAAATTATTTTAATCTCATTGAACCACATTTTTTATCTTAATGAAAACCATGTATGTCGTATTTTTGAAAATCAAAACACAGAAGTGGTAATATTTCATTTAAACGAAAAATCAGTTATTTAACTACCACTTAGTGGTATCACTATTCATCAAAAATTGAAGTTTTTCAGAACAATGCCAAAATTTCACCCTAAGCTATAATTGATATTCCGAATTCAAAAATGGAGTCCATTTTGAAATATAAAATTTATATAAGTTTAAAAAGTGGTTATTACTATTCATAATGGCAACTTTGTTTAGTAGTGGTGTTTTAGAACTCGAAGTTGCGTACAATGCAAGCTATTGCATTATTGAATGAGAAGCGTATCATGGAAGCTCGGGGAGTTACATATACTAAGCTCATTTCTTCTATTATATAGTACACATGATTAGTTCCTTATGGGGAGGAAAAGCTAACTGTGTTGTATTGACTTTCTCTCACCAAAAATAATAGTAAGAAGATGAATGTCAACTAGAATATATGGAAATTAGAATGGGTGGTTGAACCAAAGAAACTGTATGAACATTTAAACCCTATAAATTATCATGTTAGACCTAGTGATCTGGTAGATCCATTCCTTGATCCTAATAAGGTCTGGATTATTAAGATAATAATTTTTATCATTATAATTAAGAATAAAAATAATTTTCTATGGAATAAGTGGTGGAATAAAAAGAAATAAATTCTATATTCCTTAATGATGAAGCTAGATTAGATTATGAGGATGATCTTGAATAGGATCAATTAGTTGGATTTGATAAATATAGGTATAGATCAGGTTGATCTATTATTATTTGGAGTACACATAGACTACCTATAAATGATACACATTATAAGGGGGAAAACTCCCTTTGATATCCTATATTGGGCCTAGAATATCCATATTGTGACGATGAATATCATAGAGGAGGTCTACCTGGACATGGTGGACAATCCATTCTGTCTTTTTATGGAACTTTGGAAGGATATTTGATTACTGTGGTTTGAATTTAAGTGAGAATTTCAGATTCCTTGATTTCTATTCATGAGAAAATTGTTGAAGATTCTTATAAATATGAAGTAGAAGTAGACAAAAATGATGAGGATCAAACTATGAGAGGTAGACCTATGGAGGATTTTTCTAAGGTAGATGGTAGGAATTTGGAAAGTGGTCTATCTTTCTCTACTCCAAAACCCTCATTCCATCATCATCATATGTCACTAAAGATGACTTGGATATGTTTAAATTATTGGTGTTTGATATATTCAAATAGGTATTTATTAATTTTGATAACTCTTTATAATATGTGGGAAAATATTATATTTCTGAAGTGGTTGATTTTGTAATTAATCATCTTCAGATTAGATTTAATTACAGAATATAGATAATGCAAAATGAAACAATTGATTTGAGAGTTCAGGTTAGTTTCCTTTAGGAGGATCTATCTGACATGATGATTTAGTTAGACCATATGTTCATGAATTCTTTGTTTCAGCCTGCTCATGTATGTTGTTCTCCTCTTATACTAACATTTTATGATGAAGACATAATCAAATAATTTATTCAAGAATATTTGAATGTTTTATTTAAAGAGTTTAACAAGTATTATGAAGATATTTATGATGGTTTTCAAACCCATTATATCAATACCCTCGCAATAATTCATAATAATGTCAAAAAATCAAGGTAATAATGAGATACAATCATGAGAGTGATTGATTATGTTATATAAAGGATCTTCACATAGTCTGATCTAAAATAGATGTTTAAAACTATTAACTTGATTTGAAGACCCCCATTTGAATCAAGAATTTAAGTCACAAGTTGATAATATTAGAGAAATGAATACTATTTTGGAAGCTTTTATGGAGAATTGGAATGATTTCCATCAACCTATGGAACATTGTTCATGCATTGTTGTTGATTTCACTCATTTGATGGAATCTTATCTTTATACCTTCAAGATAACTATCCTATCCACCTAATATATTTCATTATCTCATCCTACTACCTCCCCTACCATCAATATATCTATCCTCAGTCATTCCCATGTATTTCAATAGCTTATACAGGTTTCCATGTTTATAGTTATTAGAGACCTTCCTTCCTTATCTTCTCTTGAGACTACATTAAAACCTACCAATACATACAATGGAAAGGATATTATCCCCCTATTGAAATTATAGATGATCTGTGTTTGGATTCATATTAGGATTAATGT
This sequence comes from Viscum album, assembly GCA_963277665.1. Classification (NCBI taxonomy): domain Eukaryota; kingdom Viridiplantae; phylum Streptophyta; class Magnoliopsida; order Santalales; family Viscaceae; genus Viscum; species Viscum album. Next base: position 416,712,046 of record OY728132.1, read on the forward strand.
AGTGAAATTAATTTAATTTATTTGAACAATTTTGTAAATATATTTTGATATATAATACTATCATTTATTCTCATCAATCATTTATATTATTGTTTACTTTTTTTTCTTGATTATATCAAAATCTGGAGTTATAATTTATGGATTTGATAAATTAAAATTAATTTAATTTAGTCAAGAAATTTTCATTCTCTCAAAAACACTTTACATAGTTATTTCAATCATTTTCAATTTTTTTTGATATATACTATTTAATTTAATTTAAATGACTTTATTTATGATCATCAAAAAGAGGGATATTATAGGCTTAGAATAGTAAATCCTTATTTTATTGATCCCAAATCATTTTTCATCTTGATATAAATTAGTTTAATATTTTTTAAATAAAATAGTATTTTTTAAAAAAATTAAAAAATGGCTATGTCTGGATCATACTGCACCACCATACCATGTGAAGGTTAAGTGAGAGTGTTACCATACCACACATTAATCATCACCATACAGCATGAAAACAATGCTTATCATGAGATATATGAACAATTTTTATTCTTATCATTCATGAACATACAGAAAATTTATGATTCAACTTACCATGATTTGAGAATCACCAAACTTCATTTAAAGTCAACATACTCTTAGATCAAAAGACAAGACCGTGCAAATCAGTAAAGTGACCACATGAATAAAATTAACTATTTAATGAATAGATCAAGTTATCAGGCTAAGGTATTTATAATATTTAATAAATTAAAATAATAATAATGTATTCTAATGTAGTTACAACATGAAGAAACAACTCACTACATGAATTCATGAACATACCACTTGTAAGAATTAGATGACCATATAAAGAGATAAATTGTCAATGTCACCTTACTACATCAACTAACTGTATAATTTTTCCATTAGATCAACTAAAATTTCCTCAGGTAAAGATACTTTTCCTTATCAAACTTTTTAGTGGAGAATTTAAAATATCCAATGACTAGTTTTAAAGAATTAAATAGAACATTGGTGCATTTAATGAAGAATGATTATTCTCCAATAGCTACTTCTAATGATGATCCATTTAAAATAAATATTTGGTTGTGTGGAGACATAGTAATGTTTTTAAAACATTTAATATTACATTGATATTAACATATGATAATTTAATTGAAAAAAATTTCTATGGATAAGACTCTAAGATACTCTGTTTTGTAAAATTTTCTTAGAAAATTTCCCAATTTAATTTGAAATACAAATCTAAGGTCTCTATACATGAGAATCTATTTGGATCGATATGATTCAAATTTTCTCATTACTAATCAATTATTCTTTTAATTTTTGATTAAATAATCAATATGTGTATTATATTGTTATTTTTATTTATAAAAACACATTATCCTATAATAAATTAGATAATACTCGATATTCTCTAGAATCCTTATATTTATATTCCCATGAATAACTAAAAGTTGTACAATATGACCAAGTTAACTTTTATACAATCAAAAAACTATAGAAGAAACATTTTGCTTGGATAGTCTTTTGGACTGTGGTTTTTAAAACATAATCCAGGTTGTGGAACGATTTATGCAATAATAAACTACATGGAAGTAGGTAATTTCTATGTGAAGGGTATCATGTCTTAGCTTGAGACCGAACCCATCATTTAAATTTTTCTATATGATTTAATAGTCTTTTAATATAAAAATTAATTTATATTTTCTAAACTATAAAAAACATTACTTTGATATTTAGTCTAAATTTATGTTTATATAAAGTTTTTAATTAAGTAAGTAAATTTTAAAAGTGAAATTATTTAAAATATATTTTTACTGAGCATTGATCGCAATTTTTGGAAATTATTTGAAAGATCAAGTTTTTATATATCTATTATTTTGATGAACTATGAATTTTCATTAATATAGGGATTTATTTTTTATTATTTTTAAACATACATTTCATTGGGAACTAAATTCACCTCCTCTATTGAGTTACACACTCCAAACAACACTAGTCAAATGGGATATTATGTTGGTTGGGGAAGATAACATCCCATTTCTAGTAAATGGTAAAATAATTGAAAACTACATTGAGGTGAATCTATAGGGAATGGATACCATATAATTTTTTAAAATATAATCACTTACATAAATATAAATAAAGACTATAAACTCATTTCTTAATGGGAGTCAACCCATAGTTTATTTTGTTGCTTTATTTGTTTTGTTTTGATTCTAATAATTATAAGAATTCTTCTTGTATGTTTTCTTCTAATATAATCCTCCCTATTATTTTAGGAAGATAAACATACTTACAATTCACCGATGTGTAATTTGAACTTATTTTCAATGAAATGTAGGAGATACTTTCAAGAAATAACTGGATAAAAACTCCACTAACTTCAACAACTAATAAATTTATTTCTCAACTACCTACTACTCTATAATAATGTTATCTCTGTTACATTTTTCAGTTGATGGAACATGATATGAAAAGATATATCTTCAACAATAAATGATAGAGTGAAATTTCATTATCTAATATGATAAATGATCTATATTCAGTTGAAACCGTTTCTAATTATTTAAATTTCAATTATACACATTCTTGTTGTGTTCTACTGTGAACTATGTGTGGGGGAAGTTTCCCTATTATTTTTAAATTTTTCAATCTATTTTATTTTATGGGTCTATGGATATAGGTTAATAGGGTTATTATAATCAATTTGAACTAAATATAAAACATTCAAGTGATCTTAAAATCACATTGGATTGAAAATGATCCTTGTTGTACACAAAATTGTTTACCATTTTTCTATTTGAGATGAATTGAGAGATATTTTTTATTTTTACAAAGAATAAAAATTATGGATTTTTGAAAAACAATACATGTTAAAATCAGTTTGGATGTGTGAGAAATATGATTTCTGAACATCAATGATACCCATTTTTATAATCCATGAACTATCTAATTAAAAGATTGAATATAAGAAAATTGTCCTCCGACCAAACGATTCAACTTTGGTGAAAATTTCATGTTTTATTTTTGTGGGATATGGGTCCATATTTGTGATAATATATGCATCAATATATAACCCATATAAATCACAATTTTTTTCAAAAAATATCAACATTCAAGGATTTTTGGGTAAACAATTGCACATAAATATTGTATGTTCTAATGAATTATTGCAAGTTGGTTAATAAGGATTACCATGATTATGGAATTGTTGGTGATGTACGATTCTTAAGTGATATCATCCAATATTTTTTATAGATAAAATATTTAATAATTAAAAAATGAGTTTGTTAGGATAATTATTTTTGGAATTGGAATTAAAATATAAAAAACCAAATATTTGGACATGAACCTAAGAGACACTCCCTTTTTGAAATAAATACCATATGTATAAAACTTAATGAAATTAATTTATTTCCTAAGAAGCTATATTAAAATGCTAAATTATAATCACATGGTTAAAACTTCGATAGATTAGGTACTGGGTTTGTTGTGTAAATAAATAAAATCAAAACTCAATAAGTGCTTTGTATAGTGACAAACACAAACTAATGGTGATGAATAATAAAATAAAGTGAATTTTTAAAAAATGAGGTCATTAGGGTTTGGGGAATATTGACCCAAATGAATAAGCTGTTAATTGAATTATAGGATAATCCGTTATATTGTATCAATAAATTGAAAAATAGATCCATGATTTTAGGAACCCAGCTGAAATAACTAATTGAAGGTGCATATTTTTAATATTTTAATTCCACAAAAATAAAACCTAAATGAAAAAATGTATTGGAGTTGAAGAACGAAAATCAGTTTTTTAATATACGAGGCATGAAATTTTCAATGATTAATTAGTTTTTTCTTCCGTGATTTCAAGCATTTTTTCAAATATAGGAAGAAACATTTTTTGAATATTATTAAAAGATCAAACTACTACAAACCCATGTCCATTGTAAATAAATTCTTCAATATGATATTCTAGGAACTAATTTAGGCATATTGTTTCTTTAGTATAATTTCAAATCATCTATTTTTTGAGGAAAATAAAATTTTCAAGTTCAGGTGAGTTTAATGCAACATGTGTTTTGCATAGGTTTTCAAATTTTTTTGTTTAAATGTTTGAATATTGAATGAAAAAATTTGAATATAACAGATAAATTATGATTATTTGATTAATAGTGCTTTAATGTCACATTAATTGAATATTATTTTAAAAATGAGTGATTATTGGAGTCAAAGAGTTGAATTTCCCTAAATTAAGAGATTATATGTTAGGAAAAACATTTATTGATCTTTTGAGTTTTTATTCCTTAAATTTTTTTGTATGGAATATTTTGGGACTTTTTGGTAAGAAAATAATTTATTTATTTTTTTAATTTAAATTTTTAAAATTTTAACTTATTTTTCCTTTTCTATTTTTCTGATCAGTCCCAATTTCTAGAATTAATTCATTCACAATTCCATGATTATAATTTCTACAATTTTTATTGGAATTATTTTTTCTTGTTGATAAAATATAAATTTTTATTCTTGTATAAAAGTTAATGTTTGTTTTAAATTATTTGTAATTTTTTTTATTAGGATATGTTGAATAAATTTTTATAAGGGTTGGATAGATCATTCTTATATCAACGTGAAAACATAATTTGAAAATATTTAAAAATTCCTGAGAATCAATAACTAAAATATCAAGATTTTGGGTGAAAAAATGTCAATATCTTATAGAGACCACATTGAAAATTTAACCAAGTTCTGATGAAAAAAACACTCAATTGATTTAAAATACATAATTTAGTTGATGCAATGTAATCAACTGTATTATAAAAATTGAAAAAGGGGTCGATTGAGCACACATTACACCATGATTTATCAGAAACTTTTTTGGTCGACCACAAACTAAAGAATCATTTATGAAATCCTAAAATTTGGACCATATATGAAGGACATCATGATAATGTATGATCCTAAATTGAGTGATTAACCCACATCATCGAATCTCTAATGAGGAATCAAGACTGAGTCGCGCCTATGTTTTTTGTGAAAGAAGTGAACAAGAACCAATTATATGATGAAACCCTGATTGGGGGGAAGAAATAAAATTCCAGATCGAGTGTTGAGGAATATAATGAGTTGGGATTTTATATATTGAGTTTTTAAGCTATCCAAACAAAATACCACACCCAAGAATTGATAACGATGATTTCATTAAATGTTGGTGATCCAAGTGCCTACAAGGAATTACTACTACCAAGGATTCTTGACGAAAACCACAAATCTCATCCTATTGACCAGACTAAAGCATGTTGAAGTACCAAAATTTATTAAGGAAAATGACTTTCTGTTGAAAAAAAATATTTGGTTGATATAAATGATCATCCGAGCCTCACTAAATTATGAGGATGAAAAAGATGACATTTGAGCTCCACTATAATGATTATTGAAAAATATTATGATCTCATACTAGTGGTGTTCTATGTTGTTGAACTATGTATGAAGCTGACCAATCATGACTAATGAAAATTTTCTCGAGCCTCAATGAACTAAAGAGGATAGGTGAAAATCCATAGAGAAAGACAAGACCTCACCAAACTGGCAGAATCAAACATTAGCCTCAAATCAATGACATGCCAGTTTGAACAAGGGTAATCCTAGATTATATGATCAAGATGTGTTTCATTTAAAAATTTTATGAGGAAATGAAATCTACTAAATCATTAAAGATGACTAATTTAGGCCAAGTGTAAACCATGTAATAATGTTGATGAATCTGTGGGATTTCACCAACATAGATAAGCACATCCAAAGCTAGGTGAATCCGATCAAGGGTGAGGATTTGAAATTAGGATGTGGAATTTATCTTGAAGGTCAATTTTACTATTTTTTTTATGTGTGATATTTCAATTGTGAAGATGAAGGGACGTAAAACAACATAATTTTTTGGCTATAATATCCAATGTGATCACAGTGTAAGTGATTGATTAATGGTTATTAAGAAATCCTATCTTGATATGTGTTGTATCCTGTTCACATGAGTCCAACACCAGAGTTGATCTACCTCTAAATTGATGAATCCATGGAATTTGATCAAGATCTATATGAGATTAAAGGAGAAAAAAAATATTTTATGGAAGGGGATGATCAACTAGAAAAAATAGGAAAAAATAATATTTGAATTTGAATAAATAAATAATGACGTTTAGGACCATGTGAGAGACTAGTCCCAAACCAACTACAAGGAGGCCCATGAAATTTTATCAAATGCATCAAGGGCCTGAGGGGAGTAATTCATAATTTCCCAAATTGTGATGATTTTTCTATGATCAAATTTTCCCCATTACCCTCTATCTGTATGAATCATAAAAATAACATGAAAGAATAGAAAATCATGGGTACATAATTGGGGAAGAAAATATTTGATCTCCCCTAGAAGATTAATCCCATCCAATGGACTTTCCATTTATAGATCTTTTATAATTGACATCATGGCCAATACAGGTGGAAAATTCCAAGGAGAAACACATTAAATTATGGGAACATGTCTATTATCAACAAAATGTAGTATTATTTATACTAAAAGTGACATGTGAACCCCATGGATAATTTTAGTGGTGGGGATGGTTTACTCAGAGTGGAGTATTAACACATGTAATTTTATTTATAGTAAAATGAGGAAAAGAAACATGTAATAGACTGGAGACTAAAAAAACAAAGTAGAGTTATATTGATCATATATTCATAAAGGATATACTGAATATGGTAATTATTTAAAGAGAAGGATGTAGACCCCTAGTGGATCATGGGACGAGTTGAAGCTCTCATACATGGAACTTATTTTCTCCTCCAATTTCTTTATTTTCCTTGTTTACAGTATTATTTTTGAACTTATCAAAACATTTTGATAATATTAGAACAATAATTATCCAAACATTAATAGGGGAATTAGATTTCATTGTTTAGTAAAATAACATCATTTAAATGAAATGTATTTTTTAAACCTACACTCCTCTTTATCATTTCATGTAGTAAATAATTTTGAAATGTCATAACTAAATTGAAATTTTACGAGTTGTGTCTTACTGAATACTTGGTCATATAAGGATTCATATGAAAATAGGATAAATAATCAATGGTAACACATAATGATTATTTTAAAAGATAACTCTTGATGAAAAAATGATATCATCATTGAAGGGATTTTTTAGATTCCATTGTATTGATGCTCCAAGATCCATCTAACCACTAGTTTTTCATTTCAAAGAATGTACCATCCTATTTTTACTATATCCATTAATATTTATATATAAGAAAAGTTTAAAAAAAACAATAATAATATAATATAATAAATCACATTGAATTCCCCTACTTCAAATCTATATTATTCTCTATTTTATTGTGATTTGTGTACTCTTTTGTGTTTTTACTTGTTAATATACCAATTTCTAGTTATTATCACTCATTACAGTCATTTTCTTCCATCACTTCACTACTAATTTTATTATGTTAATATTTTCTTATGAACTTTTTATTTTCTACTTGGTCACACACACACAATGGAAGTCCTTCCATATGTATCAATACATATTCACCACTTTACTAGTTTTCAATAGGGTTTATATATAAATAATTTTCTTCAAACCTAGTAAACAAAATAGGGCCTTGTTCAGGAAGCATATTCATCTTGATTTCTATTAGATAAAACAGTTCCTAAGAGAGAACATCATCATAGTTGATTCATTTAATGATAATTTGGTATTGGAATCCTTGATACACATCATAAAAACCACTATGGTTGATTAAATACAAGGGAAGTGAAATTTTTATTGACTCGAACTTATCCATTTACCATAAGTCAACAAATTTTATGATTCCCTTTCTGTTACTACTACTAAAAAAATTTACACACACTTCAAATTCCATTTCAAAATTCCATTATCAATTCATCACTTTTAATGTTTCTGTTTATTTCCTTTATTTTGGTCATAGATCTAATCCTTTCCTGTGGTTCTACCCAACATCCCACAATAAATTTATTTTATAGTTTTATAATTAATGAATTGTCTTGGTTCTAGTGAATGATATAATATATAATTTTTCAGAGAACATCAACAATCTATGTGATTGGATGCTACAAATTCTACACCAAGAAAATCCTAAAAAAAGGGGTCGATTTTAGTATGATTTATACCAGATCTCATCTTTTATCACTATTACTAAAAAAAGTGTATTTCCATTTTTCATCATACTTTATGATTAAGAATATATTTTATTCCTATCCTAAAAACTACCTCAATATCAATGAAAAAAACACATATTTTTTACTATAATCTATTCAATAATATTGATTAGAAGTAATGATTACAAAAAAGAAAACTAATATATTTTCCAATAAAACCTCATACACAAATGCTCTTTGTAAACACACGAAAAAACACTAAAATGGTATTAAATAAATGTACATAAATTATACTCATCTTTATAGATGAAACTGTTCATATATATTATGCTCCTTGAAGAAATATTTTTAATTAATATTTGATGTTATACAAAAATGTCCAATTAAAATGCTTGAGATCTTCAGGTTTGGTTACAAATGCATCAGAATTCGCCCAGATTATTCCATTGAAATGAACAATTTGACATTATGATTCATCAATTATTATAATTATCATTAATTTCACCTTTAATAAATATTTTAATGTAATGATTTTATAATAACCAATAAAAAATCGACAAGTATGTTAATTTACATAAGGAGTGTATTTTGATTTACTCAAAAAACAATAATTTTTCCAAAATTGAGACTCCAATTTGGGATCTATGATGTTATCCAAATGAATAACCACATAAAATTATATTATAATCATGAGGAAGGGAACCAATTAGATAATAAATTATATAAATATCATCAAGAGTTACTTTGTTAGCAAGTATGGTAGTTGTGATGTTACCCACCCATAATGTATGAGTGTCCTCCATACCATAACTGATGATGCCCTTGCACATCATGATAAGATAAATGAGGTACCATGGGGAACTATTGATCTTTTGAATGAAACTAAGAAAAAGTTTATAATTATATTCTATTATGGAAATCTTGATGTTGTATAGACTGCACAAGGAGACACCATTGAAGAGGGATTGAGTCTCTGCACCAATTGCTTTACCTTGACCATAAAAAGAAATTAATCCAATGACTAATGACCTGTTATCATCATGAATGAAGTCTCTTACTCTATTTAATCCTTGTATACATGATCCATCCACATTTATTTTGTACCCAGAAGTAAGTTGGTTGCACTCGATCCACCTACCAACAAAAGCTCCATCACCAGGTCTTGACGGTCTCGAAATGAGGCTTATGTATATATCCAAGATCTTTAATAAAATAATATGTGGAACAAGATCCACCACTAGGGAAAGAACATGTATCTATAAAATATTAATCAAACATTGAATCCCTTCTCTAAATTTATTCCTTATCTCCCATAAAGAAATAAAACAGAGGCAAAAACCCTCATGCGAATCATGATATTTGTTGCTCAATCCTCCTCTCCCTAGATCCAGAAGGAGATGAATTTCTGAAATTCAATCGTCTATGCCCACGTCCCCACCCTAAGATGTAATCAAGGTTTTATTCATGTATGTATTAGGTCTTGTAACTTTATAAACATTTTTTATTATTATACTTTAGCTTAGCATAATCATCCTTAATAGGAACTTTTCTATCTACACTCTTAATAAGGGATTACAATAACCGAGTAAAAACAAATCAAATTTCATTTATTTTCAAACATTCTCTTATATTATTATTTTAAAAAAAATAGTATATATATATATATTATTAATTCTTTTGGATATATATTATATCCCCTCATCAATATCAGTGTGATATTCACTTAGAAATGTCATATCATCCCCAATTACATATTTTGAATTTTACTTAGATGCATTGAATGTAGTAAACATAATTAAGAATTTCTCAGCATCATTTTTTTATTTGATTTACTATTCATACATAATCATATTTACCATCAACTTTTTTTACTTGTTTCTTATTGATGTTGCATAATTATTGAATGCAGACTTCAATTCTTCTACATTATTCTGGTATATATTTCAAAATCCACAGTACCTACTTATTATCTTCCATAGTATTTCCTTGAAAAATCACCATATTAACGATTTCCTGGAAATTAAAATATATTTTAGATATTTTTTGATCATTTTTTATCTTCAAAAAGTATTATTTCAATGTATATGTGTTTAAACCCAATTTATTTTTCATTCTATGTTCCATCGTGGGAAATAAATAAATGGTCCCTAATATGAAAATCATTATCCCAAGTATATATTTTATTAAATTTATATTCATGTAAAGCATAAAATATAGAATTCACAGATTTTAAATTATAATCATAAGCGGATTGAATGGAATCACACCAGTCCTTTATATCATATTTGGGTTTTTATTGTTTATCTTTAATAGTTCCTCAAATATCAAACCCAATTCATTCTAAATTGATTTTCATTTTTTTCTTCCATTGGGAATATTATTGACCATTAAATAAAGGAGGTCGATGAGTAGCTTGACGTTCTGGTCAAGCAACAAAGATAACATTGTAATAGATTAACAAAAAATTAGGTTGTAGTCTCAGGAATTGATCAAGTTCAAAGGGAAAAAAACCAAAATAATATTTCTTAATTAACACAAATTGGTTCCAGTGGAATTATAAAGTTGTGGGGGATGAATTTATATTTCATATTAAAAAATATAAACTTTTAAAATTATTAATTTTAAATCCTCTTAGAATAATTTTTAATTAGTTTATATATATTTAATTTATATATTATATGGAACATTAAAATAGTATAAAAAATTTATGATTAATACCTAGTTTAAACATTTTAATTAATTTAAATTTTGAATATATTTCACTCACACAAAACACCATATATATAATTTATGAAAGAAAAATATTAAAGTATGTTTTTGAAAAAAAAAGTTTTATAAATCACAGATTTTCATAACAAATTTCCCTTATCTTTATAAATATGTAATAAAATAAATTATATCACACTGAGGAATTAAAATAAGTTGTTGAGTTTCACTTCAAAACAAAATCCTATCCACATGATAGTATGCCACATTCAAGTACATTTTTTAAACTAATGAACATGATCCACTACCTAAATGGGGTATAAAAACATACAACTATACATAATAAATTCTAGGATCAACCCATCCTATTCTAAAAATATACTCAAAACAAATGTGAAAATAAATACACAATGAAAGGGTATTTGAATAATACTCATTAAACTATTAGAAATATACTAACTGATATACAGAAAATGTAATAAAAAATCACAATTTTATAAAAAATATATAGAGGAGGGGAAATATGATATGCTCAATACCATCAGTCCTTGATTGTGTACTATTTATTAAAAGGGTTATTATTCTCGAATGATCTTCCATTAGATTAGAGAGAAAAAGAAAAAACATCAATAATTATATCTCATATTCTAGTGATGAAGAGAAAAACTGAGTACTATTGTGGTAGGAGAAGGGATTTTTAAATTAGTATCTCACACATATAATCACGTTTACACAGACGAGTGATCCTTCATTTTATATATAGTTTTATCCTCGTTAATTATCCGATGTATTATAATCAAAAAAAAATCCTTGTATTGATAATCCTTGCTAAAAATTACATAAATCCATTATCTGTAATTAACTAATCCTAAATATGGTCATTGGGATTAAAATAATATTTTTGTAATCCTCATTCAGACATATTTGGTAAATTCGTTCACGTGGTTACTTTTACCCTTATATATATAGTCTTAAACCTTAAATATATTAGTATATGATAACAATAAAATTATATAGATTAGTATGTGGTAATATTATTCTCAAAGATATAAACAACTACCTCACACAGAGAGGTACATAGTTTATTTATTCTTATATTGATAGCCTTGAACATTATGTATATGGTGAAATAAATTAGGCACCGTTACATAAAATTGTCAACAACATGTGACCAATCTGATATAATGTATGACCAATGCATAATTATATTTTATTCATAAAAATTAAAATTACTAACATAAAATATAAAAATTATCATAATTGTAAAAAAGTGAATTCAGATCATTAAAACAATTAATTTTCGGGCAAAGATAATAGTGTTGTAACACCTCTAGATTTTATAATATATTTTTCTCTAAATAAATACAATTATATATATATTTCTCCACACACAACACCGATCTAAATTAGGATGTGACATATCAGATGAATATCATTACCAAATTTCTATAAAAAATAAAATCCATTTTAAATAAAAATATATTGTAACGCCGCGACCCCAGTTACCCAGAGTCAGTGCATTAATACATAACATTGGAATGATTACATGGAAATCATGTCTCAAAAGACCGATCTGTTTAGTATTATTGGAAACAATATTTATACATATGGTCCACTTTATAGCTCGGAGAGAAATAAAACAATAATATATTTCATTAGAATCATCCAAGCCTCCTAGATTATTTCGGCAGGTCGATTATAACTAACTCCTTCATATCCTAGGAAAATGAAACATAATAGTGGGGTGATATAGAATTCTCAATAAGGATAAGTAATACAATGGAAAATGACATAAATATTAATCATGGTAAATTATTGAAAACCACATGCTTTTACCAATAATAAACATGAATACTTTTATGTAAAGATTATGATCTGAGTAAATAATTCCATAATAAAACATAATCATGGGTCTTTTACAAGTCAAATGACTACATGAACCATCAATATTATTTCCATAAAGAGGTAATGTATAATGCAAGACATTCTGAAACATTTTTTCAAGGCATCAACCAAGATGCCTAAAATGATTAAGGCCTCGGCCAAAAGCATAAATCAAATTCTAAAAGGGCCTCGGAAAATTCCACCTTTATTTTTTCCATGAGACCTACTAATGAATCGAGGACCTATAGAAGGCACCACCCGTCACTTACTAAGTCCAATACATTCCACATATGAAAAGGTTTAAACATATCATAAACATTATTATTAAAATTAGCATACGAAATTTTAATACTTTAACCATAAGTAATAAATGATATAAAAAATGCACATCCATAGTCAAACATATCACAAAAACCTCAATACAATATGGATGTTTTGTATCATAATAAATCAACTTCAAATAAACTTAAAATCCATCAAAGGATTTTGACATAGATGAAATCGAAACATTTTTTTTGAGACTTATCTCTTTATATTTTGAAATAATTTAAGAGACACATAATGAAAATATTTATTTTAAAAATATTCTTATAATCTTGTAAGGTAAGTTTTGACGATGTTATAATGGCGGAAAATATCCGCACCCACCGTATAAGTTAAAAAAAACATTCTTACCATAATTTTGTTGAAAAGTTATAAAAGGACCTTGTTTAGAATACGACAGAAATATTTCTTTATAAAAATATTTGAAAATGTATAAAATTAGTATAAATCACTTTAATCCATTTTCTGTAAAATAGTAAGAATGTTTTGAAATACTTTTTTAACAAACATGGATGTGGATGATAAAGAGGTCCCACTAGATAATTAAGTATAAACAACCTCGAATAATGAAGAAATTGTGAAATAAACCCTTACCTTGTACTTTATCTTGGTTAATGGTAGGAAAACCTTCTGTATAATGGTGAAATTACATTTATTGAATTATACAATAATAATATATATTTATATGATATCATATATGATCTTTTAACATCGCTTTGTTTATAATATATTAGTATTATTGTCATTTTGGGTGTTAACTTATTCGTTTTATTTAATATAAGCCGTTTTTGTTAAGGATAGGTTCTATCATACTCATATAAAGAACGATTTTAATTCCTTAAATATTATTTTCAATCATCCAAAAAAATTTAGTCTCGAATGTATACGATGGGGAATGAATCTCATCGCGTTCATGGAGACGGTAATCCATACGTACGCACAAGCGAAAATATCAATTTTTTGATATTAAAATAATATATAATTGGATGGTATATAATATAGACAGAATAATTATCATGTTATATTTATTATTTAAAGGAATTATACATCATTATTATACTCATCTAAATAATAGTATATTGAATAACAATTTCACCACAACGTGGAGACGGTAGGCCATACGTACGCACGAATGGTGAAATGTCATTCATGGGATGGATAAAATAATGAATTTTTTTGTTCCATAATTATAATAACATCAAAATATATAGAAGGTACTGGAGTTATTATTTTAGAATGGATATAACAAGGAAAGAAGAAGTTTAAGAAGAAAGGAACTTTAAAGATGGTGGTGAAGACGTTACTTCTTCTTCAGGTTCTTCCTTTGGATTTGATCAAATGGGATCCTTAAGTTGGTTTTCTGATCATAATAAGGAATCTAGGATGAATTGAGGGATCTTTGGAGGATATTTGTACCAGGATTGGCCGAGCCAAATGGCTTTGATGGTGTGAATTAATGAGAAGGGTGAGTTCCCATTTATAAGAGGGGTGAGGGGCTCTTTAGAAAAAACTAAAAGTATTATTTTATAATAAAAACATATTATGTTTATAATGGATCCAAAGTGTATTATTAAAAGTATAAGGTGGATATGTGTCTAAATACTTTCAACCAATAGATTTTAGATGGGTTTGGATCATTATATTAACCTTATCTTTTAGTATTAACTCTTGGTTAATTAGTTTAACACTTACCATGTCACATTTTATTTTTCTAATATATAGTTAGTAAACATACTATATACATCCAAGTGACCCCAAAGTGGTCCAATAATGACACAAAAATAAATATATAAGTCCTTTTCCCGATCATTAGGTTTTTAGGAATATAATATAAATTAATAATATAATATTTGTTTTAAAAACTCATTTATGTCAATTTTGACACTACTCAATAATTGATTTTTGTTAAAGTCCTAAAAACATTATTAATTCGAAAAAAATTAATTTAAGAAATCCTTACATGTCATAATAACTTTCAAAATTTATTTATGTCATCAAAACTTCCAAATTATATTTATTTTAACATTTTTAATACCAATTATTTAATTCATTCATTAATAAGGAAAATATTGCATCATTATTGTGTCATATATATTGTTAATTTCTTAAGGTCTAAAAATTAAAAATAAAATATAATTATGTAGGAAATCATTTTATCTTTATAATGAATATTTATAATCGAAAATATAACATTTATATCCTTATGTAAAAATTGTTTTTCTAAAAGATATTTGCTTATGTCATTTTTGTATTTACTTTATCTTCATTAAAATAAAGTGTCCCGATCACCTACAAGTGGCTCCATGGGGTCCCAAGAATCGACCCAAATATGCCCATGGTCGTACATGTATCCACCAATATGGTTAAGACTCATTTTAGTGTAATTTACTATTATTATAATATTATTTTTTAACCCTTATTTAAAGGATTTACCCTTTAACAATGTTATATATAAAATATTTACCGAAATAATTATTCAAAATGTCTAAAAATAAAAGTTACTTATTTACACAATTTGGATATCCTGATTCCAAACATGGAATCCATTTTTCCAAATTAAAAACAAAGAAGTGGCAGAAATTAATTTAAAATAAATTCCTGATGTCAAAACAAAAAATGTGTTTTTAAGATATAATAACTATCAAAAGATTGACACTTGTTTATGTCTGGTTTAATTGTGAAATTATGTCCAATGACCAAAATTGTATTAAATGGTAAAAATATATTCTAAATATACTTTTAAACAACTCAAATTATTAATTTATCACTATTAATTATTTTTATTAAAAAGTTGTTTTTAATTTAAATTTATTAATTTTAACTATTCATCAAAATATAAAAGTTATCCAAAAAGTATGAAAATTTAACCCTAGGATAAATTCGATATTCTGAATCCAAAAATGAAGTCCATTTTGAGAGATAAAATTTATAAAATTTCAAAAATTTGGTAGTACTATTCATAACGGCTAGTTTGATTGGTTGTGGTGTGTGTTAGAACTCGAAGTTGCATACAACGCACGCCATTGCATTACTCAAAGGGAAACATACCTTGGAATATTGGGATGTTTCATTCTCCCCTCCTTATAATAATTTAGTCCTCAAAATTTCTAGAAAATTACTATATAAAAAGACTCGGGTGGTTCTTCATCATATGTTTCTTGGGTTCCCACATTTCCTCTTCCATCTTGTGGTTTCTCCATAAAACTTTTACCAGACGGGTCGTCTGATTTCTCAGCACATGTTCTCTCGTATCAAGAGTCCTGACGAGCTCTTCACAATAAGATAGATCAGGTTCCAGTTTTAATTCCACATAGGTGAGTACATGTGTTGGGTTAGGCATGTATTTTTATCAACAGTGATACATGGAACACATCGTGTACTTTGGAGAGACTTGGCGGCATTGCCAATCAGTAAGCTACAACCCCAATTCGTTCTAGAATTTCAAATTGTCCAATGTACCTGGGACTCAATAATCTTTTCTTACCGAAAATTATAACTCCCTTCCCTGGAGATACCTTCACGAAATTATGATCTCCTATATGAAATTCCAAATCTTTCCTTCGATTATCAGCATAGCTCTTCTTCCTACATTGAGCTGCTTTGATGTGGTTTTGGATTACCTTTACCTTTTCCATAATTTCCTCCACTTGTTCCAGGCCAACATGTTTTCTTTCATCAACATCATCCCAACACATTGGTGTGTGACATCTCTTTACATAGAATGCTTCATATGGTGCCATCCGAATACTTGAATGGAAGCTATTGTAATAGGAAAATTCCACTATAGGTAAATATTGATCCCACAAACCCTGAAAGTAAAGTGAGAATGATCTCAACATGTCTTCTAAGGTTTGAATTTACTGTTCTGATTGTCCATCTATTTGAGGGTTGTAAGCAGTGCTCAAATGATGTTCAGTATCCAAGGTCTTCTGAAGACTTCTCCAGAATCTTGATGTAAAATGGGGATCACTATCTGAGACAATTGATAGGGGAACTCCATGAAGTCTCACAAAAACATTAATATATAGTTTTTCTATACTTTCAAGTGGTAGATCTTCTCTTATAGGAGGATAATGTGCTGACTTGGTAAAACGATCAATAATGACCCATATTGCATCGTTCCTTCTAGGAGTCTTTGGAGCCCCCTGAAAAAGTCCATTGTAATATTATCCCATTTCTAATAAGGTATTGGAAGAGGTCTCATGACTCTTCTAGGATGTTTCCTTCCAGTATTTACTTGTTGACAAACCATACATCTTGACACAAAATCAGCAATCTCCCTCATCATGTTGTCCAAGAAAAAATGTTCCTTTAAATCTCTATACATTTTGGTGCTCCATGGGTGTACAGAAAATTGGAACTATGAGCATCATCCAACAATTCCCTCTTTAGATCTGGTATATTGGGAACACAATAACTCTTACCAAACATCAAAATTCTATCTTCATACAAAAATTCATTCAATATCCCATCATTTATAGCTTTAATCTTCTTTTGAAACTCTTCATCACCGGTATGAGAACTATTTATCCTTTCTAGTAAAGATGATTTGGAAACCATTTAAAAAAGTAATGATGTTTCACCCTACATGTTTATTCCCATATCCATCATTACTAGATCCATGTATATAGGATCCTTTTCTACTCTCATCTTGTTCGAAATTCCATGATCCTTTCTACTCAAAGCATCTTCCACCATATTTTTCTTCCTCGGGTGGTTGTGTATCATGAAATAATAATCCTTGAGTAGTGAAAGCCATCTCCTTTGCCTCATGTTGTGCTCCTTCTGTGAGAAAATATATTTCAAACTCTTATGATCAGTATATATCTCACATTTTTCACCATAGAGATTTGTGTCTCCATGTCTTCAAGGAAAATATTACTATAGCTAACTCAAGATCATGAGTAGGATAGTTTTTCTCATGAATTTTCAGCTATTGTGATGCATAGGAAATAAATCTATCATTATTAATAAGGACGCAACCAAGACCTTTATTCGATGAATCACTAGAAATAACGAACCCATAATTCCATGATGGTAGTGTCAATATAAGAGCATTGACTAATCTTCCCTTCATTACTTCAAAACATTCTTCACACTATTTTTTCCAGACAAATTTAACCCCTTTACGTGTGAGCTTTGTTAATGGGTTAGCCAACCGGGAAATGTTCTGAACGAAACGTTGATAATAACCTGCTAATCCAATAAAACTACATACCTCGGTTGTACTTAGTGGTGCTGGCCATTATTGGATTGCCTTGGTCTTAGAAGGATCAAAATATATTAAATCCTTAGAGACAATATGGCCAAGAAAAGAAATCTCCTGAATCCATAATTCACAATTACTAAACTTCCCATATAATTCATGTCTTCTCAAAGTCTTTAATATAATGGGCATGTGATTTTCATGATCTTTATGGATTTTAGAGTATACTAAGATATCATCAATAAATACCACTACAAATTCATCATGATATTCCTTGAAAACTTTGTTCATTAGATCCATGATTACAGAGGGTGCATTAGTCAGTCCAAAAGGCATTACTGTAAACTCGTAATGCCTGTACCTGGTTTGAAATGTTGTCTTCGGAATGCCTTCCTTCTTCACACACAACTGATAATATCCATATCAAATGTCAATCTTTGAAAGTTATTGATCTCTATGCAGTTTGTCAAATAAATCATCAATGCTATGTAGGCGATACTTGTTATTTATTGTTATAGCATTGATCTCCCTGTAGTCAATGCACAACCTCATAGATCCTTCTTTTTTCATAAAAAAAGGATAGGGGCTCCCAATGGAGAAACACTAGGGTGAATAAATCCCTTATTACTCAATTCCTCCATTTGTTTCTTTAGTTCAACTAATATCACATGGGCCATTCTATAAGGGGTTATCGATATGGGCCTTGAACCAGGAATTAAATCAATAGAAAACTCAACATCTCGTTCTGGAGGATGTCTAGGTAAATCTTCTGAAAACACGTCAATATATTCTCTCACCATAGGTACATCCTCTATTTGAACATTCCTTTCCTCTCCCACAATTATTTTATTCTCTTCCTCCCTGATAATTGAATTTAGTTGAGCTATTGGGGGTGGATCTAGATAAGAATTAGGTGGCAATGATTCTTCTCTAAAGATAAGGTGTTCCTTATCATCATCATCAAGAATCATAACCTCCTTATTCTTATAATAAATATCTTCATCATGGTCTGAAAGCCAATACATACAGAGGATTATATCAAATTCAATCATAGGTAAGATGATAAAATTAGGGGATAAAGAACATTTATGTGCTCTAATGGGGACTGATTCACAAATCTTCGATGCAATGATACTTCCCTTAGGAGTTTTAAATATAACTCCCTTGATAAATAAAATTGTAAATATCTAATTTTCTAAGAAAAATGGGAAGATATGAAACAATATGATGATCCAGAATCGAATAATGCATTGGCTAATCTTGATGAAACCATTA
Source organism: Viscum album (assembly GCA_963277665.1). Classification (NCBI taxonomy): domain Eukaryota; kingdom Viridiplantae; phylum Streptophyta; class Magnoliopsida; order Santalales; family Viscaceae; genus Viscum; species Viscum album. The sequence continues at coordinate 416,731,614 of OY728132.1, forward strand.
AATTACCTGCCACCACGTCTTTCGTGGCTTCAACCTTAGTAGTAGTGATTGTATAAGCTTGGACTTGATACCTTGGCCTTTTTGAGGTATGTTTCCTTGAAGATTAAGAAATTAATTTGAATAATGTCCCATCTCCCTACAATTGTAGAATTGAACATCAGTAGCATATTTCATTCCTTTACAATCACCAGATAGATGGCCTTTCTGTCCACATTTGTAGCATACTCCTTTTCCTTTTAGATAGGCACAAGTGTGCTTCCATCCAAAATTATCACAGGGTGGAAATTAAATTCTACCCTTCTTCTATGTTTTCTTATTTCCATTCCTAGAGTGTTCAACAAATCTCCTCTTATCTTTCTCTGATTTAAAGTCATAATACTAAGATAATTACTTTTTTGTCTTAATAGCACACGAGACAATATCTTCGTATGATGAGAAGGTTTGCGAGACTAATGCTCGACAGAGAAATGGTTTTAACCAATCAAAGAAACTATCAATATTACTCCATGGGTTTCATATATAATCTTCAGCATACCTTGTTAACCATGTTAACTTAGACTCATACTTTGTGACATTCTCGTCCTCTTTCTACCTTTGACTCAGAAATTTCTTTTCCATATCTGCTCGATGGTCTCGAGGAAAGTATTTTTCTATGAATAGCTCTTTGAACTCCCTCCATTCCATATCTAATACATCTTCAACTTCCTTCATTTTTTGTATCAATGACCACCATTGATCAGCATCTCCAGTGAGGCAATAAACTGCCATGGAAAATTATTCCCTTTCACTACTCCCCAAAAAATGGAATATTTTCTCCAAGGAATTTATCCATTGCTCAGCTACTATGTGATTTTTACTCCCATTGAATGTCGGTGGCTGTAGCCTCATGAAGTGATCTAACATTGATCCTCCACGTTGTGGATCTGGGTGATCCATATGGGTAAAGTTATTATTCATAACCTGAGTGAGTTGTCCCAGTATGGTGATAAGCTGATCAGCATCAGTTGCATCACTAGCTCCACTATAATTATCTTTAAATGGAGAGAAATCCCTACATGGAGTGCATGCATTGATAAGGTTTCGATTCCTTCTACTGGGATCCATTTAAAAATAATGGCATAAACTAGATTAGTTTATGAAATGAAATATATAATTCCAAACATCTAAAACACTTAACATAAATTCAACAGTTTATGGATATAATACATAATCATAAAAATGTTTTCTTTCAAAGTATATACTCATAACCCTTCATAATGGTTCGTAATGAAAATGAGAATTATCCTAAGCATATCCCCCAGGAGTTTTGTATCCAAGAGTGCAGCAAGGCCCATTGTCGTGCACCATTTCCCGTTCGAGTCAAGCTCAAAGAGGTGTTTTCAGGTTTTACCGCAAGGTACATCTGTGCCAGAGCCGCTTCTACATGCTCGTATCTACACAAGGATGTATTGCTTGGAAAAATCACAAAATCTCTACAATACCAAAATTTTATTAAGTTCTTCTATACTAATCCTGAAATTCTATCATAGGGTTAGGATCTCTAATTAGAGTTTATCTAAATATAGTTTCCAAGGTATGTACTAAACTTCCTTTGATACCAACTGTAATGCCCCGAATCCATTTACCCAGAGTTGATGAATTATTACATAACATTGAAATGATTACATGGAAATCATGTCTTGAAAGACCGATCTATTTAGTATTATTGGAAACAAGATTCATAAAAATGATCAACTTTATAGCGTGGAGAGAAATACAACAATAATATATTTCATTAGAAGCATCCAAGCCTCCTAGATTATTCCTGCAGGTCACCTATAACTAACTTCTTCATATCCTGGAAAAATGAAACATAAGAAAGGGGTTAGCTCAAACGCTCAGTAAGGGTAAGTAATACAGTGTAAAATGACATAAATATTAATCATGGTAAATAATTGAAAACCACATGCCTTTACCAATAATAAACATGAATAATTTTATACAAAAATTATGAGCTGAGTAAAAAATTCCATAATAAAACATAATCATGGGTATTCAACTAGTCGAATGACCACAAGAACCATCAATATTATTTCCATAATGAGGCAATGTATAATGCCAGATATTCTGAAACATTTTGTCAATCCCTCTGCCAAGACGTCTAAAATGATTAAGGCCTCGGCCAAAACCATAAATCAAATTGGGAAAGGTCCTCGGCCAATTCCATGTCTAGTTGTCTCAGGAGACCTACTGATACTTCGAGGAGCTATAGCGGGCTCCACCTGTCACTTACTAATTCCAATACATTCCTCATATGAAAAGGTTTAAACATATAACAAACATTTATATTAAAACTAACATATGAAATGTCAATACTTTAACCATAAGCAATGAATGGTATAAAAATAGCACGTCCACAATCAAAAATATCACAAAAACTCCAATATAATATAGAATTTTTGTATCATAATAAATCAACTTCCAAAAAACATAAAATCCATTAATGGATGTTGACGTAGATGAAATCAAAACCTTTTATTGAGACATATTTCATTATATATTGAAATAATTTAAGAGTCACATAATGAAAATATTTATTTTAAAAATATTATTATAATCATGTAAGAGAAGCTTTGAATATGTTATAATTATAGAAATAAGTCGCACCCGCCGTATAAGTTAATAAAACATTCTTACCTTAATTTAGTCGAAAAGGATAAAAAGGACATTGTTTGGAAAACAACAGAAAGATTCCATTATAAAAATATTATAAAAAGTCAAACAAGGGTATAAATGAATTTTACCCATATTCTGTAAAATAGTAAGAAAGTTTTGAAAAACTTTTTTAAGAAACATGGATGTGGATGATAAATATGTCCCAGTAGATAATTAAGTATAAACAACCTCGGAAAATGAAGAGATTGTGAAATAAACCCACACATTGTACTTTTCCTTGGATGATGGTAGGTTAAACTCTTATATAATGGTTAAATAATTGTTATTAAATTATATAATAATCATATATATTAATATGATATCATATATGATATTATAACATCACTTTGAAAATTAAATCATAGTATTATCGTCATTTTGGGGGTTAACTTACTCATTTTCATTTATATAATCCGTGTTTATTATGGATAGGTTATATCATACTCATAAATAGAAATATATTAAGTCCTTAAATATTATTTTTAATCAACTAATAAAATTCATTCTTGAATGGATACGATGGAGAATGAATCTTATCACGTTCGTGGAGATGGTAATCGGTACGTATGCACGAGAGGCAATTTCATTATTTTGATATTAAAATAATATATAATTGGATTTTATATCATATATACAGAATCCTTATCATGTTATATTTATTATTTACAAGAATTATAAATCATTATTAAACCCATATAAATAATAGTATATTGAATAACAATTACTCCACAACGTGGAGACGGTAGGTCGTACGTACCCACGCATGGTGACATGTCATTCAAGGGATGGATTGAATAATGAATTCTTTTGTTCCATAATTATAATAACATAATTGTATATAGAAGGTACTAGATTTATTATTTTATAATGGAAATAAAATGGAAAGAAGAAGTTGAAGAAGAAAGAAACTTTAAAGAGGGTGGTGAAGACGTTACCTCTTCTTCAGGTTCATTCTTTTGATTTGATCAAAATGGATTTTTAGGTTGGATTTATGATCATAAAAAGTCCTCTAGAATGAAGTGAGGGAAGTTTGGAGGATATTTGGGTAGGGTTTGGCTGATCCAAATGGCTTTGATGGTGTGAATTAATGAAAAGGGGGAGTTATCTTTTATAAGAGGGGTGAGTAGATATTTTGAAAAAACATAAAGTATTATTTTATAATAAAATAATATCTGGGTTATAATTTATCCAAAGTGGATTATTCAATTTCTATGCTGAGGATGGGTCGAAATACTTTCATCCAATAGATTTTAGATAGGTTTGGTTCATTATATTATCCTTATCTTTTAGTTGTAACTCTTGGTTAATTAGTTTAACACTTACCATGTAACATTGTATTTCTAAAAAATAAAGTTAATAAACATACTATATACATCCAAAATGCCCCAATGTGGTCCATTAATGATACACCAATAATGATATAAGTCTTTTTTCCGATCCTTAGGTTTTTATGAGTAGAATATAAATTAATAATATAATATTTTTTTTAAAGACTCATATATGTCAATTTTGACACTACTCAATAATAGATTTTATTTTAAAGTCCTAAAAACTTTAATAATTCAAAAAAAATCATTTATGAAATCATATCATGTCATATTAACCAATAAAATTCGTGTATTTCATCAAAACATTCAAATTATATTTATTTTAACATTTAAAATACCAATTATTTGATTTTTTCATTAATAAGAAAAACACAACATCATTATTGTGTCATAAATATTTTTACTTTTTCAATGTCTAAAAATTAAAAATAAAATATCATTATGTCGGAAATATTATTATATTTATAATTAATATTTATAATATAAAATATAACATATATAACCCTAATGTAAAAATTGTTTTTCTAAATGATATAAGCTTAAGTTATTTTTGTATTTACTTTATCTTAATTAAAATAAAGTGTCCCTATCACCTACAAGTGGCTCCATGGGGTACCAAAAATCGACCCAAATATGCCAATGGTTGGAAATGTATCCAACAATAAGGTTAGGATACGTTTTAGGGTAATTTATTATTATTATAATATTATTGTTTTACCCTTATTTACTGGATTTAGCCTTTAACCATTGTAAATAAAATATTTACCGAAATAATTATTCAAAATGTCTAAAAATAAAAGTTACCTATTTACAGAATTTGGACATCCGGATTCCAAATACTGAATCCATTTTTCCAAATTCATAACACAGAAGTGGAAGAAATTAATTTAAAAATAATTCCCTTTGTCAAAACAAAAAACGTGTTTTGTAGATATAATAACTATCAATAGATTGACTGTTGTTTATGTCTGGGTTAATTTTTAGATTATTTCCAATAACCAAAATTGTATTAAATGATAAAAATACATTCTAAATATACTTTAAAACAACTCAAATTAATAAATTTTCACTAATAATTGTTTTGATTAAAAAAGTTTTTTTAATTAAAATTTAGTAATTTTTACTATTCATCAAAATATAAAAGTTATCCAAGAAGTACCAAAATATCACCCTAGGCTAATTTTGATATTCCTAATCCAAAAATGTAGTCCATTTTGAGAGATAAAATTTATAAATTTCAAAAATTAGGTATTACTATTCATAACGGCTAGTTTGATTAGTTGTGGTCTGTGTTAGAACTCGAAGTTTCATACAACACACGCTATTGCATTACTCAAAAGGAAATGTACCGTAGATGCTTGGGGTTTAAATATGTTACTCAGATAAAAATTAAATACATTTAGTTGATAAAAAATTAATATGATTTGATATTAAAAATGTTGTTTCATTCTAAAATAAATTTTTTACAAAGTGTTATATCCTAATAAAATAAATTGAACACTATTAAAATTTTATTATATATAAATTAATATATTTTAATTAATTAAATTATAAAAATATATGAAATTATATTAATACAACTTTATCTTTAAAAAATTCTTTTTTAATAAAACAAAATTTTCATTACGTTTTATTTTTATTATTAAATTTAATTTTTAAAATTTTAGAATTTTAATTTCAAAAAATAAAATTCATTTTTTATCCATAATATGTAAATTATCGTAGGGTCAAATTTTAGTATTTCTAAGAAATAAGTGACTTTTAATGAATCGTGTAAAATATTTTTTATACAAAAAAATAAACATTTTCTGAATTTATTATTATATAAGTAATAACTAGAAGTTTATAAATATTTTAATTGATCACTTATTAATTTTACACGTAAAATTATGTATTTATAATAATATTTTAATCATAAAAAATCGATGTTCTACATTTTAGAATATAATTAATATTTTTTCAAATTTAAATTATTTTTTCAGTATTTTCTTTTAATAAAATATTATTATGTTAATATTATGTTTTAAAATAAATTTAAAAAAACATATATTATTTTATTTTAGAATAATCCATTATATATAATGAAATTCAACAACACTGATAAATCTACAATACACATAAATTTTAAACATGAAAACAAACTTTTTCTAGATACAGTTATTATTCAACGTGTGAAATAATATTGAAATTAACATTTATAACCATTATAAATTTTACCAATTAAAATTAATTCCATATATAAAATCAGAATGTAAAAATATGTAATATTTTTATTATTAATTATTGTCAATAAAATAAATTACCATGTTAATGACCTAACATATATATAAAGTTTTCTGAAAGTGTGTAGACAATAAGAGGCCTAACCAAAGCCCTCATCTCAATTATTTTACATTATTTGTGCCTTTTAACCTTGAAAAGTTACATACGATTACTGTAATGCAATGGGTAGTTCTATAATTACCCTACTCTTTACATATAAAATGGTATCACTTCCACCACTTCATCCTACTCCCATCCCTTCAAATTATATCTAGAAACTCTAACAATTTTCTCACCAAGAATCTAATATCATTTTTATAATACCTAGGTCTCAATTATTTAGCCCAAGGACACTATTTATAAGAAAGTTTACATAAAAAATGTTACATATTTACTGATTTTAGATCACGCTTGACTAAGTGGGATATAAATCATGGGTTACATGAGTTTATTTTGAATTATATGAGAATTGTTAGATACTTCACCATAACTTATTTTATATAGTGTATTCACTACCCTATATCCTTCATGAATCATGGATATCTTTCATTTAATGATTTCTTATTATCCATTTCTTGGAAACCCTCTAATTTTCTTTTGATTCTTATATTACAATTACCCTAAATGATTTTTTACTCAATTTTAATTCATTCAATTATAATTGTTTTAAATGAACATATTTTATATTTGGGAAAATTATACTCATTTTTTATTTTATGTGGTATTTATTTGTGTATTTATATTTCTACCATATTAACGCCTTTCTAAATGGCTCTTGATGCTTGAATTATGACATCTATAAGAGATTTAATTAACTAAAATTTACTATCATTTTGTTAAAATGAAATTCTATGAGTATAATTCTTATATTATTGATAAATACCTCAATTTCATATTTTATAAGATATACCCTTTTTCAATAGGGAGAAAATTATGATTTTAACTCAAGTATTCATTCTTGTATAATTTATTTATCACAGTGCATTGTTTTTAAGAAAAAATATCATCTATTTTAAAGTTATTTTTCCTCCATTTATATGTTCATTATTCTAAAAAATGATTTAATCTATTTTTTAAATATAAATATATGTTCACTCATGAGATATTCTTATATTCCATTAAATATTTTTGATAGGATGTTTTAATAACTCATTTTATGATGTTGTTTTTCAAAAAATGTTTTTAATAATATAAAAAATGGTTTCAAACCTTAAAAATAAAATTTTTTATCTTGTACTCCACATTCATTTTTGATAATCGTTATGTGTATTCAAATGATATATTATTAAAAATTATTTTTGATAGTAAATGATTTCAAGATGACTTCACTTCAAAAATTTAAAAACATTATTTCTTTTTCAATGATACATGATATAAGATTCCTTTATAATGTAATGTTTTACCAATGATTTCACTTAACCTTTTTGAATATGTATTTTGATTATAACTTTTAACATCTTTTTTAAAAAAAATGTTATAAATGGTTTGTAACAAATATTCTATGGGTTCATTAGAATTATACACTATATATCTAAAGGATTTATTTACATGAATATTTTTTTAATGAATCAATTACTAAATATTGTTAATAAATAAAATTTTGGGTTGATTAAATTTTTTTTGAAATTAGTTACATTTTCGTGGTTATTTTTTGTGGTACCATTTAGAAGTGTTGAAAAACCTATTTTTCTTTCTATACAATTGTTATGATATGATTAATGAAACCAATTTTCTTTTCATGAGTATTCATGATATATTTAATGATTGATATCTTATGGCACACAATTTTATGTATCATGATGTACGAGGTCCTATATCACCCTTCAATATAATGGTTATGATTTTATATCTCATCAGATAATGAAGCATCGAATTACCAGCATTTTTTCAGTACATCAAGCAAGAACATAAATGGATTTCTTTTCAAATAAAAGGGTGGGAATGGTTGGATTTTTTTTACAATTTAATGGGTGGTCAAACATAGGTTTTTTCAATAGATAAATCATACAGATAATTTTATTTTCTTCACAAATAAATAGTGTAAATACTTTTATTCATTCACAATATAATTCATAGAAATACATGGGTGTGTTCAAAAACATAATGGAGTGGGAATGCGTGGATTGTTTCTACACACAAACAGTTAACATAACCAGATTTTGTTAGAATATAATTATATTATGTTATTATGTTTATTCCATTATTCATTATAATTATATTATTCAAGGACATTATATGTTTCAATATTATATTCCGATAAATATTCTATATAGATCACGGTCATTATCTCACACTCTTATTCCATGGAACATGTTTTTTCAATTGATAATATCTTTACTTTTATCGTGAACTATGGAAAAATATTAATGTTTAATGTTTCTTTTAATTAGATTTTACTCTCATCCTCATTTTTTCTCATATGATTATAATCATTCCCTTTATGACTTATTTATGAAATTTTACCTTATAAAGTCATTTATCTCAACCTTAACATATAATTTCACTCCCCATTTTATAATGTTGAGTATAACTTATGATACATATAGAAGGGAGCCTAGTTTGATCAATTATTGAAAAATGTTCAGAAGTATCATAAAATAAGTTTCTTTTGTAGCAGATCCTCAATAAAACTAAACCTTACAATCATGGTATAATGTGTTTATTGTAAGTTGTAATGTTAATATTATAGAAATGATGTAAAATATAGACAGGTTCACCTCACATTGTGTTGAACCCATTTTTTTAGATTTTATAGCACTAGAACTAAGAGTATTGGTGCATGTCTCATTAATTGGTATGAGATAGATTTTTACTTATTTTTAGGATTATTTTAGTTACTTTTTGGATTATTGTGATTTATAGTTTCTAAATATCAAAATGATAGATGTAATAGATGATTCTAAGTATAGGATATCAACCATAATTTTTTTTATATTTTTTGAGTTTGTGATTTTCTATGTAATTACATATATGTTTGGAATGTTTTAAGTGGATGTAACTATCTTGAAGATTCACTACGTGTAAATCACCCTAAAAAACTCTTGTTATGAATCCACACAATATTTACTCAGTGCACAAGGAGTGATCATAAGGATGCACTCAAGAATTGGAACTCTCATAGACATATTTTTGTTAAGAATATTCTATTTATGATCCACTACAAAAGATTTTCTATTTTAAGGAATTAATAAAATAAGTTTTATATAATCAAAACGTAAGAAAAATAGATTGAACAAATTATGAATTTTGACTAATATAATAGTAAACTAATATGCTGGTGAAATAATGTAACACATTTTAATATTTTATTTTTCATGTAATTATCTGAAAAAAGTTCTATTACGGTGTAAATTATCTATCACTCATGTTATCTTCTATTGGTTTTAGTAATGTTTGAGGCCCAGAGGTACCGACCTAACTAAGGGTGATTTACAGAATGAAATGATTATACCAATGAGGCATTATATTAGATAACAGTAAGAATGAGAAATATTGTTTTTATTCATTACTAGTTATAATGAATTATGATAAAAAAATGTTAACTTTCTATAGTTTATAAAAAACAATGAATAGAAGTATGAATTATAAAGAATCTTTGTTGATTAAAATAATGAAGGAATAAAAAATCAATTACCAATTTATCAAAAAAATTTCAAGAGGAACCTTGGTGAAAATATCAATGGAATTTGCTGACACATTATATATTGTAAACGGAGGTAACATAGCAAAAAGTATCCATGGAATTATATAGAAATGAGTAAATATAACAAAAGGAAAATATTTGTTTCCAGACATACCTAATATACTAAGGTAGAAACATCTTTTGGAATTGTACCTTGAGTCATTAATTTCATTTAGATACCCATATCTATTTCTACTAATAATTTATAATTAAAAATTAAAGTTCATAATTTATTTATTGGGGGGAGAATTTCAATCCTAGGGATATTAGAATTTAATTTTTAATAAATTAATACTATGTTTGATAGCTTTTTCCACACACAACACTAAACTAAAATGTCACAATGTAGATATTCTTAACTATTCTTTTGTGGTTTTCTAGGGCATAGTGATGTAAATCTGGATTTTAGAGGATTCTCAACGTCTAGAGAGATGATTTATCTTTTAAAGGGCCACTGATCCCTAGTGGTTGGAGTGGTGGTGGCTATTTTAGAATTTCCATGGTTAATACCTAGTTGTTTTGACCAATCCATGTGTTTCTTAGTGCGTAATGTAAATCAATAATACATATAATTTTGTGTTGGATCTTGTTTGTTCCTCGATGTACCTTTATCCAAAAAAAACCATCTTGGAAACACTAATAGGCGATGCGGTACTAGGTGTGGATCTTTAGGTGTCTTCATTTTAAAAATATGCATCCTAGAAACAACATTCCAAGACATTTTGGTAGCTACGGTGAAGATAAAATGACATGGAATTGGGAAACACACTATATGGGAATTCGTTTTGGGATGGTGAGCTTAGTAATCAAAACAGGCATGGGAAAGCCATGGTGGCGTTCATGATCATTTTGAAATGGCTAATAAAAACTCTAATACTCATCGATCATGACCATTTTGAAATGGAAAATACATGTGGAGTAAAAAGGTGTCTCAAATGTATTTTTATGTTATTTATATCCCACTATTAACCAATCCTTACAACCCATTAAAGAATTCCTTTGATTTCTAGATGAAGATGGTCAACCAATTGATAGTTGAGAATTTTCCAACATTATGGATTTTTTGATGAATGTTGTTTCTTGGTAAAAAAAATTATGCTTACTTGGGGACCAATGGTCATTCCCTTGAGTTTCTAACATGGTTTTAGAGATTAAAATAGTTTTGGTTCAAGGAAGTATTTCCTTCATCTTATTCTTTTCATTATTCATTTTAGGTGAATGTTTTTAGTGATAAACCCTAGGTTCTAGGTTTTCTATCTGTGGTTTGATGGTGGTTTGTGGATCTTATGCTCTAGATATTCTTAATTTTCTATCAGGATGTTGTTTCATCTGATGGTGGATAAACATAGTTTGTCTATTCTTGTGAAAAGAATGTTGATCTTATTAATCAAGGTAGGGGATTCATTTATTACCCCATTATATTATATCTAATTATAATTTTATCATGATTTTACTATTTGGATGATATTTTGATTGAACTTAATAAGGATTAACCCATATTAAAGAATGAACCTTGGTTACTGGTTATGATGATCTCATGTGTTTCCACTATGATAATGGTTTGACTCATGTTTTACTATAGAGACTTATGTTTGAATTTTTTCTTTTATACTATGGGTATTATAAGGAAAATAGTTAAATGACACAAAATTGTTAATACTCTTGGCATATTAATTAAATAAGAATGTTTAAATGAATGGTTCTTATTTCATTTCATGGAAGTTTATGTGATTATAGATTCATGTTTGAATATAATTTTTTTTATTTTATAAATGGAAATTGATAAATAATATGGGTAGGGAATTTATTGTTAGTGAAATAATAAAAATTCATGTTTGAAGGATAAGTATATTCTTTATAGTTTGATAAAACTGGATTTTGTACTTAAAATCATGTTTAGTATATCAATAACATTAATAAGTTAATTCCTAATGTTACATGTGGTTGTAACCAATGATAAATAACTGGGTCAATAAAACATATTAATGACCCAGATGATTGATCATGATATATTTGAATGGCTGAGTAATCCAATATTCTTATAAAGGATGGGCACCCTTGTTTTTAAGGCCTACATTCCCATATGGGTATTTATTGTTTTATTTATACAATGGTTGATTAATCGATATGTAAGGATTTATCAGTGATGTGATGTGATGTGATCCCAAGATAACTAATGGTAGAAAAGAAATGGGTGGGGAGGCATAGTATTATACTATTGTCTGGATCTGTTGATAGAGGGATGAATGCATGGTGATATGCATTGGGGTGTAGGGATTGAACATAGATATGTGGAATGAGTTGAAGTTAGGTTTTATAGTGACACATAATTTTCGTACACAAATATTTCATCATTATAAATGAATATTCCATACATTTCACAATAATACATTTCATTTGACCATATAGGTTTAGTGTCTTTGGAAACATGGATACATAAATAGCTTGTAAATTAACTATCTACATCATTTCAAATTAATTTGTTTATAAATAATACCCTTCTTGGATATATCATACATTAAATCATTCTAAATAAACATGGGAAGGGAAACATAAGAAAGGTTGAGCTCTCGAATTATGTAATGGTAAATATAAGAGATATTAGTACATACTCATAACTGAGTATTAAATAATAAAAATGATATTAGAACATGATCAAGAATTACAAAAATCATACCCAATCTATCAAATATCTTAATAATGACACATGGTGTATGGTTTTTTCAAAAAAAAAAGACATAATACATAAGATAGTGGATTCATTAATAATGAATCATTATATATGAAGAAATATCATACGCATAAGAAATAAGTTTTTTGCATAAATGTATGTAAGAAAAATCATTCCCTTAGTTAAGGCTCAATACCAAAACCATCAAAGTTGATCAAGTTCACTCCACATTCCCTAATTTCCATAGTCAAGGTTAACTATCAAGACTATCTTATTGAATAAATTATCTTACTAAACTAGGTTCAATCCCCATTCTAGTATTTTTTATCTCATGTGATATCATTATTTTTCCAATGTGTTGGAGTACTATATAATTCGAGGCCCTCCCATGACATAATAAAAACTATACCTATGTGTTCCAAAAGATCATAAAACTATCATCATATCATCATATCATAACATGTGGAAAGGGTATGAGTTTATAAAAAAAAATTCATCAAAATAATAATCCACCTAGGAAAATAAACAATAGGGGATCAATGGATCATATCCCCAGTAAATCATAATAATCATGAAAGGATGTTATTATAAGTTAAAATACCATTAAAAGATTACTAGAACATTTCGGAGGAAATCACACCATTAATTTCAAAACCAATTATATAAAATCTATTTTTTTGAATTATTCCTGAGATTATTTTATGTGAAAATAAAAAGGAATATTATAAAGGAATATTCGATGATAACTGTATTAATTATGGTGGGGAATGAATTTAATGTGGTGGTCAATAAAAAAATCCATTCACATTTTTGTAAAAACCCTAAAGTAGAATGTTTTGAAAAACATAAGAAAATTAGTTTTAAAAATTGTTATGGAAAGTAAAATATAGTTCAAATTAATTTGAATAATATTTTTGGAATAGTTAATATATTATTGAAAACATTTAAACAAAAACATGGATGTGGTAGAAAAAATTTCCCACACAAGAGAAAAACGTGGCCGAGTTTGCATAATAACATTATTCCATTCCCCTGAGTACACAAATAGATTAAAACTATATAAAAACATGAAATTTACAAAAATATATATGGAATATGAAAATAAATTATTTTTTTGGGATAGATCATACAATATCATCTTCAGAAAATTTGTTAATAAAAAAATCCTAGTAAATATGAGATTATATCAAATTACTTATGTATTTAGTAATAATTGAACTAAAAGTAAATGGTTAATTGAATATTATAATTATCTATCAATAAAATTATTTAAATCATAGATTATTCCAAAAAAATATCAGGATGTATATACACCATAGTGATAAGAAATTGGTACATAACATTAAAATATATCTTAATGTAGAGAAATTGTGTTAAAAAATACTTACAATATTTTTATCTTTTGAATTGAGGTAAATGTAAATTAATAAAATGATATGGATCTTAAAAAACCATGTATTTAATTTTTATTTAAATATTAATTCATTAGGATGTAATCAGACCACATAGAAAATAAATAGTTCCTAATATCAAACTTATCTCTTGAATTTGATAATTAGACAAATAAACCCTTACCTCAGGTATGTATTGCATCATAAGAACTAGAACCATCAGTATCATAAATTTATATTTATTATGATTATATACTATAAAAATAATAATACTTATAATATAGTACATGTTTTTCTTGTAACATATTTTCCCACACTCATTAACATGATTTTGTTATCCTCGTCATTTGATGTCACGACCCGCCCTCGGGGCCCGTTCCGTGACTACCCCAAGCCCGCCTTCCATAGGCCAGGGGCTGGCGACTAGCACCAAGGCGTAAAATCCCAGTAAAAAGGGAAGGCATTGCCTTAATTAAGTAAACAAGCACCTCAGAGTAACAAGAGGAAGTAAAGAAGTACACAAAACTAGAACAACTGTGCTGAAGTAAAGGGGCCGGAAATACAAGACCAACTGTAAAGAAAAGTACAACTCGAAAGGGAAAACAACAACTGAATGTACAAGCGGCTCCTGGAATGTCCTCCTCGATTCCTACCTGAAGGGTAGGTACAGATGGCTCAGATCCTAGATCGTCCACCACGGATCCTACCTGAAGGGTAGGTACAGATAGCTCCACAACTCCTCGGGTCCAACTGTCCGCTCCGAGCACGTCCCGCTCAGTGGTCCTCCTCCGGGTACCGACCTACTCCGTAAGCCTCAACCGCAGTCAGCGCTGTCCGTCGTCTGCAACCAACACAACGAAGTGCGGGCATAGCCCGTGCAGGGGTGAGTATAAGATACTCAGTAGGGACCCCGAGACCCTCGAAGGTCTCCCGAAATCCACAAGGATAAACCACAAGAAGGATACAATCACGAAGTAACATCCAGTATTGATTAGGTATATGCCCATACATATACCTATGTCACCAATTTCCGTTCGGCTCCAACACCGAGCCCAAGAAGAACCCAATCCACAAAGAAGAGTAAACAGTAAAATCCACATAGGATAACAGTACAAGTCTACACGGTTTATAACAAGTTTATGAAATCAACGGATAACCATTACCCTGGTATATGCCCATACATATACCTAAGTTATCAAGCGACCCATCTCAATCATGAGGAAACACAAAGATCATTGACTCAGCTCAAAACAGGATTTTCATTATCGAAACCGTAGCTGCTGAAGAGCCCCGTCTCTAAAGTGTGCAGTAGTCCTGTCACGACTCCGAGGTACTGCTCACTAACCTATGACTGCTGAGGTACTCCTCCTGTCGAGTACTGCGGGTCTGCTGCCAACTACTGGGCGCTCCGTCCGCTGAGGGTCTGCTGCCAACTACTGGGCGCTCACCCAAATAGCCTACTGAGGTACTCCTCCTGTCGAGTACCGCGGGTTTGCTGCCAACTACCAAGCGCTCCGTCCGCCGTGGGTCTACCGCCAAATACCGGGCGCTCCGTCCACTGGGCAAGTCGACTCACTCCAAGTCGAGTCGGTCAAGCAGTCGTCAGGTCTCAGCCGGCTGCACGGTCTCTGTACTCTGCACGCACGTCTCTACCGTCGCGGGTCTATCACTACAACCAAGAACACACACTCCGTATTGTATCGCGGGTCCGCCGCTACAACCAAGCGCTCCACTGCTAGGGGTCTGCTGCTGCATCCAAGCGCACCACCACTGACAAGTACCACGAGTCCGCCGCTACACCCAAGCACTCCCCCGCCCGCTCGTCTCCGGGAGGGTCCACTCCACGAGCTACTGGTCGATACTCCAAGTATCTCAAAGTCCAACGAAGAAGTGCCACATACGTCCGCTTCGTCAAAGGAGTCTCAACGCAACAGACGGCGCGTCAATCGGACGCCCGGTCTGTGAGTTATTAGCCTTTTCGTCCCGATGGTCCGGTTGGTTTCGTGAGCGAACCAAACCCGGCCATTTCTCAACTGTATCCAAAACTCGGGCGGAGTATGTCAAAAGTTCCGTCCCACTTAGAGGATTCCATCAAAGTCGACGGCACGTCAATCGGACGTCCGGAACTCAAGATATGAGTGTTTCCACTCCGAGGGCCCGGTTGGTTTCGTGAACGAACCAACCCGGCCGTACTCCACCTGCGTCCAAACCTCGGGCGGAGTATACCAAAAGATCCGTCTCACTAAGAGGAACTTATCAGAACTGACGGCACGCCGTTCGGACGTCCGTAGCTCAAGATATGAGTGTTTCCGCCCCGAGGGCCCGGTTGGTTTCGTGAACGAACCAACCCGGCCGAACTCAAAGTAATCCGAAACCTTGAGTGCGATATACCAAAACGACCGACTCGATCCAAGGATCGCGTTTCCGCAGACGGTTCGTCATTCTGAGGTCCGAGGCTCAAGATATGGCCAAAAGACCGGAACTGGTTCGAAACGGGGGGGTCTCGGTCCGGGCCGACCCGGCCCGACCCCCCCTGGGGCGGCCCGGTGGCCGGCGGTGGCGCGGCGGCGCGGCGGGCCGCGGCGTCCTGGCGCCGCGAGGGGCCGCACGTGGGGGAATCATTTCCCCCGCTTCTTCAAATGGCGGCGGGGCAAAGCCGCGCCGTTTTTGTCAACCAACGGCCCCCCTCCTGGGGGCCCGCTTTGAAATGGATCCGGGGGAGCCGCCTGCCCCCCCCCCCTTCATGGAAACCGCCCCCTCACATGAGGGGGCCTGCTGGACGACACGGGGGGCTTTGCCCCCCACAAGGAAACCGCCCCCTCATTAAGAGGGGGGGTTTTGATGAACCGGCCGGGGGATTTATTCCCCCGGTTTTCTGCCATCAGGCCGGCCAGCTGGCCTGCCGGTTCTCACCAACGGGACCGGAAATTCCGGTCCCGCCTTCGACTTCCGACGCCGGCGGCCCGGAACCGGCCGCGGTCTCCTCGTCCCGCCGCGGCCCGGAACCGGCCGCGGTGTTCGTCGTCCGGCGCGGTGCGACGGCACCGCGCCCCTTCGCCGCGCATTTGATTGCCTTCGACGCGGCGCGACGGCGTTGCGTTCTTTATGATTCTTCCATGGCGCGGCGCGACGGCGTTGCGCAAAAAGGATTGGCGAATATCCGCGTGGTGCGACGGCACCACGCCACCTTGATTCATCCACCCGCAAGCTATTCAACAAGGACGATGGAGGGGGTTCGGCCGTGTTCGTGCGGTCCGGCCCCCTCACGTTAAAATAATAACACAACTTTAAATAATCAACATCCTCACGTTAGTCATACGAACCACGAGAAAGAATGAAATAATTAAATATTAAATCAAAAACCCCTACCTTGGGATAAGGTTCGAAGATTGTCAACGCTCCGCAGAAGACGACGTCGCGGAGGTCGGGCGTCGTGGTAGCCATTCGTCAAATCCGATGACGAAGGAATGCGTCCGAAGAGACACGTCGTTGGCGAAACCTCGTACGCCGACGAAGGCTGTCCGAGGAAGAAGCGGTGTTCTCTCTCGTTGACACGGAAGACGAAGAAAAGCGGAGCGGCGTTCTTCGTCGGAACTTGAGCGTTCTTTGTCAAGTCTTGAGGAAAGTCAAAAAAAAAAAAAAACAACGAACTCAAGAACCCCTACCTCGATAGTCGCACGTTGACGTAGTCGTGGAATATCAGTGTCGATTCCTTTGACGTCAGAGGAAGAGTCGTTGTCGATGGCGTTCGTCGCGGGAAACCGTCGTGGAAGAGATGACGCGGAAGAAGTATGTCGCGTCGCGGATGGACCGTGTTCTTCGGCGGAGAAAATCTTCGTTGAAGAACGGCGTTCTTTGCGTTCTTCGTTGAAGTTGAGCGTTCTTCGTGATCTTCGTCAGAGATGAAGAAGAAGAAGAAAATGATGCTCTCCACCTCTCAAGAAGACAAACAATTCAACCAAAAATAAAATAAGACAACATCTTATTTTATTATCACATAACACACTAGAATTTCAATGGTTTGAAATTCAAAATGGATAACTCCAAAATTAACTCACTTATTTAATATACATGAATTGTATAATTAAATAGAAGTTAACTTGTCAAGCCATTAAGAGGGAGAGAAGGGAGTTAGGGAACTTGAAAAGGTGGGGGTTCGTGTGGGCCCCACCTCCCTCATAACCACACATGGGAAGTTGGGTGGTTGTGGGCCCCACCAACAACTTCCCATGAGAGAGTCTAACCACCTCGAATAAAATAAAATTCACACACAAAATTTTATTTTACTTATCTTTTAATCCCCAAAACTAACTTTCAACCCGCAACAAACGCAACTCCCGAAAAGGTCTCTTTAAGCGAATATCGGCGCTTCGAGTTCATCGGTGCCCTCGGATTTCAATTCCGAGCACCGGATCAAAAGTTAGGAAAACCCGCTCGTTCGTTCACTGAACGTACCCGAGCCAAACTTCGGAAAATGATTCCGGGAACTCCGGGCCTCGGAATCAGGTGCCGTCTGAAACCGCGCTCTTGTAAAATTCTAAAGAAAATTAAGAAAAAATTTCCCTTGAATTTTACGGGTCTTTACATTACTCCCACCTCAGGGTTTTACGTCTCCGTAAAGCTTCAACTCACACTTAAGGGAAACAAGGTAGTACTGAGCACGCAACTGAGCTTTACGCTCCCATATGCTCACCTGAAGATCTCGTGCTACCCGAGAAGCACCCCAGAGGAAGCAACCGTTCATGTAGAACCTACTCCTGTCGATCCTTGATCTCTACTAGAACCTCTGTGCTTGTCGCCCTGTCATCGACGTCCAACTCCCCGGGGTCGATGACGTGTGAAGAAACATACACGTATCTCCACAGCTGAGACACGTGGTGGACATTATGTACCCGGTGCGACTAAGGTGGTAGGGTCAAGCGGTAAACCTCTTCGCCTACCCTGCTGAAGATCAAAAGGGTCCATTGAACTTCGGAGATAACATGCCGCTTCGGCCACATCTCCGAAACCTCATCGGGTTGAGACCGTATAAGAACGTGTTCGTCACCCTCGAATTCAAGAGGATTCCCTTTTTAGTTTAGAACTGAAACTCAAAACTCCTGCTGCCACAAGGGTAGGGTTGACCAACTCAAGAGTGATCGGTCACACCCTCTTATGCATGAGTTTAACATGTGCTGCCTAGGGATTCCTTTTCGCCGACCAAGGAAAACCCATTTCGACGTTTGCCTAAAACAGTCAACCGGGGTATGATTTGTGAATCAAAACCATACCCAGATCAACGTCGTAAGGCCTCTACGCTACCACCAAGAGATTCCAACCGAAACTCTCGCCTCGATGTCAAATCACACCGTCGGCGTAAGCGTGATTATCGAGTCTCCTCCCAAAGGTATCTCCAGACGTGAGGGTCAAGTCTACGGCTTACCCGGAACCTCTAGGTCTGGGACATGATTCGTGGAAGATTAGAATGATTGGTTCCTATGTCTATAGATATGGCATCTCGTAGTAGACATAATTCGTACCCCGAATCATTCTTAGAGCTCTTGGGTCACACGCTTTGACCGCAATGCATCTATTCTCCTCCCCAGCCCTCCTGCTCCCTGAGCCTGGCGGGGACTACTAAGTCGGGTGGTCGTAACATGTCGAAATGTACACCACCACATGCTGCTCTCCAAGCTCCGCTTCCACGTCTGCTACCCTGCAGATTCATCTGTCCTTAGCACTTCCTCCTCCTAAAACATTTTACACGCCCGAGTCTCTGAGACTGGCGATAGTTTCCTACCTTTCACTGCTAACGTTCACAACCACAAAGGTTCTCTCTAGCATCCTAGCATAGGTAGAAATGCATAGAGGAAAAGTAATGGTTCGGATGTCCTTTAGACACACTTCGCTCAGAAGTTCGAGTATAAAGAACTGATCACAACGTAACCAACGAGTACCAAGATTGATTGGTAAGCCACGTTGAGTGCTCTGCTTCCGACATGTCGTACTGTCGAAGCTGTATTAGCTCCAGAAATCTCACAACCACCTCCTGAAGCCAGTCCTCAGCCGCCTATGAGTCAGGCTCACCTCGAAACTTGAGGGATATCTGATGCTAAAACATATACAAGGCACTAAGCCTGTGAGTCTCTGCTACCGGTACCGCCGGTAGTGTCTATTGACCATCAGGTAGTGACATAGCTGGCGCACTACCCGTAGGTACTATCCCAGGTATCAGTTCGCGTACCGAAGCCTCATTACTATAAGGACCAACCTCATGGTCACTCACTGGAAGCAACAGGAGCTAAGATCATCATCCGCTCTACTAGTAACCAAGCTAGGCGTAGAACTCTAGCAACCGCCTCCATCCAGTCCACTGCTGCCTGGGAAATCTGTCTCGCCTCGTATCCTCAGAGGCCTCTACTGCTGGAACTCGTGCATCGCGCTCTGCTAGCGTGCACCGTCAGCTAGTGGCATCCTCTGCCTAACGGGTGGTGGTGCTGCTGGTACACCACCCGAAGGTGCCAACATTGAAAAAGGGCCCTGCACCGGAGTCTCGCTGCTCGGTGGGCCATCATCGAGAACTCTCTCGGAACTCCAGCTGACTATCTGCATAGTTACATCCTGAACAGTTGTGTCATGGTCAACGATTTATATCTGGTGAGCTGACCTGGTTTGAGCTGACTTTAAACCTTTTGGGAAACACACGTGCAATCAGTGTTTTCATGCATTAAGTCGGAAATCAGAAGTCAGGGTCCTGGTGTACGGATACGTCGGCCGCCGCACCAACACTGGACTCCCTGGACTGATAACCACACTCAATACACTAAACACTATTGCTTCACATAGAAAAGATCATAGTTCGCGGTAGAACCGAACTCCTCTGATACCAATTTGTCACGACCCGCCCTCGGGGCCCGTGCCGTGACTACCCCAAGCCTGCCTTCCATAGGCCAGGGGCTGGCGACTAGAACCAAGGCGTAAAATCCCAGTAAAAAGGGAAGGCATTGCCTTAATTAAGTAAACAAGCACCTCAGACTAACAAGCGGAAGTAAAGCAGTACACAAAACTAGAACAACTGTGCTGAAGTAAAGGGGCCGGAAATACAAGCCCAACTGTAAAGAAAAGTACAACTCGAAAGGGAAAACAGCAACTGAAAGTACATGCGGCTCCTAGAACGTCCTCCTCGATTCCTACCTGAAGGGTAGGTACAGATGGCTCAGCTCCTGGATCGTCCACCACGGATCCTACCTGAAGGGTAGGTACAGATAGCTCCACAACTCCTCGGGTCCAACTGTCCGCTCCGAGCACGTCCCGCTCAGTGGTCCTCCTCCGGGTACCGTCCTACTCCGTAAGCCTCAACCGCAGTCAGCGCTGTCCGTCGTCTGCAACCAACACAACGAAGTGCGGGCCTAGCCCGTGCAGGGGTGAGTATAAGATACTCAGTAGGGACCCCAAGACCCTCGAAGGTCTCCCTAAATCCACAAGGATAAACCACAAGAAGGATACAATCACGAAGTAACATCCAGTATTGATTAGGTATATGCCCATACATATACCTATGTCACCAATTTCCGTTCGGCTCCAACACCGAGCCCAAGAACAACCCAATCCACAAAGAAGAGTAAACAGTAAAATCCACATAGGATAACAGTACAAGTCTACACGGTTTATAACAAGTTTATGAAATCAACGGATAACCATTACCCAGGTATATGCCCATACATATACCTAAGTTATCAAGTGACCCATCTCAATCATGAGGAAACACAATGATCATTGACTCAGCTCAAACCAGGATTTTCATTATCGAAACCGTAGCTGCTGAAGAGCCCCGTCTCTGAAGTGTGCAGTAGTCCTGTCACGACTCCGAGGTACTGCTCACTAACCTATGACTGCTGAGGTACTCCTCCTGTCGAGTACTGCGGGTCTGCTGCCAACTACTGGGCGCTCCGTCCGCTGAGGGTCTGCTGCCAACTACTGGGCGCTCACCCAAATAGCCTACTGAGGTACTCCTCCTGTCGAGTACCGCGGGTTTGCTGCCAACTACCAGGCGCTCCGTCCGCCGTGGGTCTGCCGCCAAATACCGGGCGCTCCATCCACTGGGCTAGTCGACTCACTCCAAGTCGAGTCGGTCAAGCAGTCGTCAGGTCTCAGCCGGCTGCACGGTCTCCGTACTCTGCACGCACGTCTCTACCGTCGCGGGTCTGTCGCTACAACCAAGCACACACACTCCGTAAAGTATCGCGGGTCCGCCGCTACAACCAAGTGCTCCACTGCCAAGGGTCTGCTGCTGCATCCAAGTGCACCACCACTGACAAGTACCACGAGTCCGCCGCTACACCCAAGCGCTCCCCCGCCCGCTCGTCTCCGGGAGGGTCCACTCCACGAGCTACTGGTCGATACTTCAAGTATCTCAAAGTCCAACGAAGAAGTGCCACATACGTCCGCTTCGTCAAAGGAGTCTCAACGCAAGAGACGGCGCGTCAATCGGACGCCCGGTCTGTGAGTTATTAGCCTTTTCGTCCCGATGGCCCGGTTGGTTTCGTGAGCGAACCAAACCCGGCCATTTCTCAACTGTATCCAAAACTCGGGCGGAGTATGTCAAAAGTTCCGTCCCACTTAGAGGATTCCATCAAAGTCGACGGCACGTCAATCAGACGTCCGGAACTCAAGATATGAGCGTTTCCGCTCCGAGGGCCCGGTTGGTTTCGTGAACGAACCAACCCGGCCGTACTCCACCTGCGTCCAAACCTCGGGCGGAGTATACCAAAAGATCCGTCTCACTAAGAGGAACTTATCAGAACTGACGGCACGCCGTTCGGACGTCCGTAGCTCAAGATATGAGCGTTTCCGCCCCGAGGGCCCGGTTGGTTTCGTGAACGAACCAACCAGGCCGAACACAATGTAATCTGAAACCTTGAGTGCGATATACCAAAACGACCGTCTCGATCCAAGGATCGCGTTGCCGCAGACGGTTCGTCATTCGGAGGTCCGAGGCTCAAGATATGTCCAAAAGACCGGAACTGGTTCGAAACAGGGGGGTCCGGGTCCGGGCCGACCCGGCCCGACCCCCCCCCCCCCCCCTGGGGCGGCCCGGTGGCCGACGCGGCGGGCCGCGGCGGCCTGGCGCCGCGAGGGGCCGCACGCGGGGGAATCATTTCCCCCGCTTCTTCAAATGGCGGCGCGTCAACGCCGCGCCGTTTTTGTCAAACAACGGCCCCCTCCTAGGGGCCCGCTTTGAAATGGATCTGGGGGAGACGCCTGCCCCCCCCCCCCCCCCTTCATGGAAACCGCCCCCTCACATGAGGGGGCCTGCTGGACTACACGGGGGGCTTTGCCCCCCACAAGGAAACCGCCCCCTCATTAAGAGGGGGGGGGTTTGATGAACCGGCCGGGGGATTTATTCCCCCGGTTTTCTGCCATCCGGCCGGCCAGCTGGCCGGCCGGTTTTCACCAACGGGACCGGAAATTCCGGTCCCGCCTTCGACTTCCGACGCCGGCGGCCCGGCCGCCGGTCTTCACATCCCTCCGCGGCCCGGAACCGGCCGCGGTCTCCTCGTCCCACCGCGGCCCGGAACCGGCCGCGGTGTTCGTCGTCCGGCGCGGTGCGACGGCACCGCGCCCGTTCGCCGCGCATTTGATTCCCTTCGACGCGGCGCGACGGCGTCACGTTCTTTATGATTCTTCCATGGCGCGGCGCGACGGCGTTGCGCAAAAAGGATTGGCGAATATCCGCGTGGTGCGACGGCACCACGCCACCTTGATTCATCCACCCGCAAGCTATTCAACAAGGATGATGGAGGGGGTTAGGCCGTGTTCGTGCGGTCCGGCCCCCTCACGTTAAAATAATAACACAACTTTAAATAATCAACATCCTCACGTTAGTCATACGAACCACGAGCAAGAATGAAATAATTAAATATTAAATCAACAACCCCTGCCTTGGGATAAGGTTCGAAGATTGTCAACGCTCCGCGGAAGACGACGTCGCGGAGGTCGGTCGTCGCGGTAGCCGTTCGTCAAATCCGATGACGAAGGAATGCGTCCGAAGAGACACGTCGTTGGCGAAACCTCGTACACCGACGAAGGTTGTCCGAGGAAGAAGCGGTGTTCTCTCTCGTTGACACGGAAGACGAAGAAGAGCGGAGCAGCGTTCTTCGTCGGAACTTGAGCGTTCTTTGTCAAGTCTTGAGGAAAGTTAAAAAAAAAGAAAACAACGAACTCAAGAACCACTACCTCGATATTCGCACGTTGACGTAGTCGTGGAATATCGGTGTCGATTCCTTTGACGTCGGAGGAAGAGTCGTTGTCGATGGCGTTCGTCGCGGGAAACCGTCGCGGAAGAGATGACGCGGAAGAAGTATGTCGCGTCGCGGATGGACCGTGTTCTTCGGCGGAGAAAATCTTCGTTGAAGAACGGCGTTCTTTGCGTTCTTCGTTGAAGTTGAGCGTTCTTCGTGATCTTCGTCAGAGATGAAGAAGAAGAAGAAAATGATGCTCTCCACCTCTCAAGAAGACAAACAATTCAACCAAAAATAAAATAAGACAACATCTTATTTTATTATCACATAACACACTAGAATTTCAAAGGTTTGAAATTCAAAATGGATAACTCCAAAATTAACTCACTTATTTAATATACATGAATTGTATAATTAAATCGAAGTTAACTTGTCAAGCCATTACGAGGGAGAGAAGGGAGTTAGGGAACTTGAAAAGGTGGGGGTTCGTGTGGGCCCCACCTCCCTCATAACCACACATGGGAAGTTGGGTGGTTGTGGGCCCCACCAACAACTTCCCATGAGAGAGTCTAACCACCTCGAATAAAATAAAATTCACACACAAAATTTTATTTTACTTATCTTTTAATCCCCAAAACTAACTTTCAACCCGCAACCAACGCAACTCCCGAAAAGGTCTCTTTAAGTGAATATCGGCGCTGCGAGTTCATCGGTGCCCTCGGATTTCAATTCCGAGCACCAGATCAAAAGTTAGGAAAACCCGCTCATTCGTTCACTGAACGTACCCGAGCCAAACTTCGGAAAATGATTCCGGGCACTCCGGGCTTCGGAATCAGGTGCCGTCTGAAACCGCGCTCTTGTAAAATTCTAAAGAAAATTAAGAAAAAATTTCCCTTGAATTTTACGGGTCTTTACATTAATGTGACAACTAGGTCCCGGTGACAGCACAACCACCCCGCCTTAACATGGCCGTCGGGTCCTGGCCTTCCAGGTACCACCAGTTGCCCCCGCAGACACGTGGGGCCCACCCCAGGGTCCACCCACGTGCCCGAACGGGTCATATGACTAATGACATTCCCCACAGGCCAACACATGTCCTTTTAAGTGTGCTTTGTCCTCACTCACACACACCCTGGGAAACTTCCCAGGAGGTCACCCATCCTGATCACTACTCCAGGCCAAGCACGCTTAACTGTGGAGTTCTAATCAGACAGGCTCCCGAAAAGGAAGGTGCACCTTGTTGACATGAGTCATATCATTTAGTCATTTAACCCTTTATCATTTGGGGATGTTACAATCACCCCCCCTTTAGAGCACAACGCCCTCGTTGTGGGCCCTACATCTCAACCAAGGCAGTGCACCGCACTTAAGGCTGGGTTCCTCCTCTGATACCAAATGTGACAACTGGGTCCCGGTGACAGCACAACCACCCCGCATTAACATGGTCGTCGGGTCCTGGCCTACCAGGTACCACCAGTTGCCCCCGCAGACACGTGGGGCCCACCCCAGGGTCCACCCACGTGCCCGAACGGGTCATATGACTAATGACATTCCCCACAGGCCAACACATGTCCTTTTCAGTGTGCTTTGCCTTCACTCACACACACCCTGGGAAACTTCCCAGGAGGTCACCCATCCTGATCACTACTCCAGGCCAAGCACGCTTAACTGTGGAGTTCTAATCAGACAGGCTCCCGAAAAGGAAGGTGCACCTTGTTGACATGAGTCATATCATTTAGTCATGTAACCCTTTATCATTTGGGGATGTTACATTTGAGGCGTTAACATCTTATTTTTCATGTTTGTTTTTGTTTAGCGATTATGGTCATTGCACTTTGATCATGGTTACATGATATATATATATATATATTTAATAATGATAAAAATATAATATTTATTCATTATATTCCTTTTTATAACCATTCATAAATTTTTTTAATGAAAATTGAATTACATCACTACATGGCGATGATAGTTTGTACGTACACCTGATTGATGTTTCCATTTTTTAATGGATGTAATGGAAGAAAGGTAAATATTAATTCATATTTCTAAAAATTTTATTATTAAATAATAATCATATTAAAAATTAAATATATCATAATAAAAATTCATGAATTATAGTTGCGAAAAATGAGTCATATCACAATATATATGTGGTAGTCCACATGTATGCATAAGAAATTATTTCATCTCCCATTGGATATAGAAGTGGTGGTAAATGGATGTACGATAATCATAATAATATACTAGTATATTTCGGATACTATAGTCATCATGATTTTATTTATACCAAAATTTTATAGTAGGTAGAATAAAAAATATATTTAATAGAGCTCCGTTAAGATCTATAACTCTTCATTAAGAGACCTCATCTGAATTTCTTTTTAATCAATGTAATATTGGAATTAAGAGTATAACAGCATATCTAGGATGAATATAATTATTCAAGGAAGGTTTTATAGAATTTTTTTGAGATATAATTCTCAAATGGTGTGGATAAGGTAGGAGAGGGACACATATAAAATTTCATAAAAAATTCAATGATTTAATGTCAATGAGAAAGTGGCACCAAAGAGAGAGGTATTAAAATATAAGAAATGATAAGAAAAAAATATATTAATCCAATAATAGATTTACTAGCTTCGGTGGTAATCATACAGTTATATCATTGTTTAACCCCATGGTAAACCAACTTTAACCTTAACCATGGCAATAAATTTTTTCCATTTTTACTAATAACTATGACAAAAAACTATGTTGGATGTATTAAATTAAATATATTGTCATTATTACAAAAATTTAATCATTTTTACAGATCCTGTTTATATAATTTGAATATTTTAATTTTATATTACTACACAAACATGAAGAAAAACATGTTATTGAAAATATAATATTTAACCATAAAACATGATTTACTTCCATTGTTATTCTTGTAAAAAGAATAAAATGAATGTTAAAATATTATATTTAATTTATAATATATATATATATCATTAATAACATTAATAAATATAGATTTAATTAATTTATTAAAACAAACACAAATTGTTCACATAAAAACATTTTTATGTTTAATGTATTCTTAAAACAAAAAATTTTCTTATACCATAATCGCGTATAATAATGATTAATATGTAATTAATTATATTATTTATAATTAAAGGATAATTATATTTCATTATTATTAAGTAAAAAACAACATGGGACATTTACTTATGAATAAATTACATTTTTCACATAATTGGATTTTCTAACATTTCCATGAAAAATAATTTTTTTAGAAAATGACTAAAAATAAACTATAAGATGATATTGGTATAGTGATTTAGAAAATTAATTAAATTTATTAAAATTTAATTTAATTTTTTTTTATAAATTAATTATAATGATCCTATTAAAAAATGAGAAAAAACCCATTTTTGATGAAAACATATTTTTGAAATGTGAAATGACTTTACAAAAAATCATGTACTAATTTATTATAAATTAATACATATATTTTATCTAATATAAAAATTATGCATATTTTTAATAAATTGTTTATTATCATTTATTCCTGACACTTAAATAGATAGTTTATGGTGTTTTAATATATCACAAATCATATAGCCTCAAGGTTTTTTGTAAGGAAAACTGTCAAATATTTGAATGTTTTTTCAATATATATAAATATAAAATCTTGTTGTGTTACATTTTACCCTCATTAAGATGAAATTATCCCTTGAAATTACATCACATGGTTACAAAAATATGGGGATATCTTTATTTCATCACATCCATAAATTCTCATACATATTTTTAAATTTATGATTCCTCCAAAGTACATTAACAATGTGTAACATTATATACATAATATAATATTTAAAAATGTTTTTTCACATATGAAATATCATGCCCCAATTGTATAAAAAATGGGTTCAGTACATGTGAATGATCAATTATGTACTTCCCAATGAGATATACATCAAACACATCTTGAATTTGAGAGAGTTTTGGTGGGAGTGCTAAAAAAATATTGTAGGATATACTCAATCATGAATCATGAAGAGGCCAATACACCTAGAGATCACCTTTTCGTTATTTTCAAATATCATAACCTTATTATAACGAGAAATTCATATGAAAATATTCCCAAAAACATCAAATTACATATCTCACCTATGATTGTCAGCATAACTCTTTTATTGATTCTGATCTACCACAACATGCTCTGGAATAGATCCAACCATTTCTACTAGTTCCTAGACCACCATATGTTACAATAACATTATATCTTCAATGTAATCCTTCTATTTAAAAGTTAAACAATTATTTACAAATATATATTAATAAAGGTCGATTTTAATTCATTTGTGAATGTTACTATTTTATGAAAAATAGTCTAGAGGAAGGTGTTGATCCCATAATACTTTGAAATATAGAGAACATGATCTCATCATATCCTCAAGACTTTTAATGGTCATATCATATTAATAATCATTCAAAGGATGATAGGAAGTATAAAAACACACCTGTGTATTTATAACTTGCTAAATACTTCTCAAAACTAACAGGGTAAGCCATGGATTCTGATCATGTACAATTGAATGTGGTACCCCATTTAACCGTACAAATTCACTTATATATATATATATATATTAAATCTGATCAAGAGAGAAACCTTCTATGATGGTAATGAAGTGAATTTGGTTTATAAAATGATATTATACATAAAAATAATATTGTGGCCTCTATATGTTTTAGAGATTCTAATAACAATATATATAGTGATTTTTTCCAATCTTTTTTTGAAATGGGTAAAGGTTGAAACACCCCCTTAGACTTGTGTCTACTATCCATAACATACTGGCATACTAATCACTGAGATATATACTCTAAAATACCTATTTGATTTTCTACCTCCAAGAATACTCTTTTATACCTATATAAATCTTTATACATACATGACAAATAGAGAATTATGAGCTATGAGAATATTCTAATAGTTCGTACTTATGACCTAGTATTTTTGAGACACATACTCAGTTCCAAAACCATATCATTCCATATTTACTATGATAGATCTTAAGAAAATTTCTCACCATATTTTTTTCTTCCAAATCCTTTTTTTGTGAGTCTTTAATATTTATAGAGATATGAGGTTAAACACTCATTTCTGTAATATATTATTTTTCACATTCCTTCAATATTTCAAGGCCCATCATGAAATAACAGAAAATTTTAACTATGGAATTTTTCTTCTTGTAATTGTGTTATCTACTATAAAGTACATGCACCAAATGATGAATCAAAATATATTTTTTATATTGATTTAAACATGAAATTTTGAGAATAAAAAGAGAATATGAAATTAAAACATTATGATAGGATAAAATATATAAAATAAGATAAATAAAATATGAAATTTTTTATTTTCTCTATCTACTAGAATAATTACACTTCTGAACACTAAATAAATGATACAGAATATTAGTAATGACATATTAAAATTGAAAATGAAATTATATGAAAACATGATAGAAAATATAAGTGAATAATTCATGAGTGAAATATTGGATATTTATTGAATTTAGTGATACCATATGACAATGTTATTTTAATTATTTGAATAGTAATTTAATCATTTGAATAGAATCCTAAGAGTTAAGAATATTATCCCAATCACTAGAATTGTATCCTCACCTATAAAAATGTAAAATAAATTTTATTTACCATATAAAATGGGAATATGACATATTTATATCATGATACATGCAAATAAATTCTTTAAAAATTGAAACATAATTGTTAGTATTTTTTTTAAAAATATATGTTTTATATGAATTTTTATAAAAAAAATATAATGATTTAAAATAATTGATATGTTCAAAAAATTATTTTATAAATTTATATTTTATTTTTTAATAATGATAATATTATTATATGAGACCTGAAGTGAATTTTCAATGATCCATAAAATTGATCACAAAATTTAAATTTAAAATTTTCAAATAATTGATGATTTTAATTAAAAATTTAATTTATCATATTTAAAAAATTACCTTCATAAAATAGATATCATTTTATTAATATACACATCAAAAAATTGTTAGGTTAAAATTTAGGTATTTTTTAAAAATAGTTGAATTTTTTGTGAATAGTAAAATATGACAAAATACAATATCTCACATTGTAAGGAAAATACATGAATTGTTGAGTCATGGATGATGTGAAAACCCATTATTTCCAACTAAAACTAATTATTTACTATATATAATCACAATCATAAAGAATTCTAATAGTATGGAGCCAAAATAATAAACAAACGAATTTAATATTCAAAAATACCCTTACTCCGCTTATAAATACCACCCCTCACAACCCATTTTCCTCACAACTTGTAATAATAATATATTTCCAAATTTCATTATAATTCAATTATCAATACTACACCGATTTTCTATTGATTTTTCTCTCATCCAAATACTATTTCAAGGTTCTTTAAGTATTATTTAAAGCGGGGAAATTCTAAGAGGTAATGTTAACAATTTACCTCTTCTAAATTAAATTATTCTTGTACGCCATCACCATATACCTAAAAAAATAGAATAACAACTCAACTAAAATTTCAAATATATATACTATATTTTTATATTTATAATATAATATCCAATATTCACATTATTATCATCCCCTCTTATTCTAAAAAAATGGAAATATTTGTTCATATTATGTCAATTCACCACCTTCATTGAGGATGAGTTTTCTATTTCCATTTACACTATAATAGCATGTTTAAATTCACTTTTAATTTGTAAAATTAACCAATTATATAAATTATATACTTTTCACATTATAAAAATGATATATGTCTATACTATTAAATAAAAGAAAAGTAACTCATGATGGCTGGTAAAACCGCCACATTCTTCAATGTGAATCATCCTAATGTCTGATATCATATGAGTCATTGTGAAAAATTAATTTTCTATAATTACATTAATAAAATTTCATTTCAATTATATATTTTTAATCCCATTTTAGAAGAACATCACTAATTATCCACAACTATTATAACATTAGAACCATTGAATAAACACACATGAAACAAAAAAAAAGTAAGCATTATATATCATTGAAAATATTAAAAATGAACACAATGAAATTATAATAAATAATATATATCTAGGAATGGTTTTTAATTAAGTAATTAGTGAATATATATTTATTATACAATATGTTAGTTGAATGTGTAGAATGGATATAGACACAAGGTATGACACATATCTTAACCACTTTTTTTCTTGGGGGTTATGAACTTTCTCTCCAAATCACCTTATCTCAATCTTTAATGTTACAAAATGCTTCTAAATTATACATATATCTCTTAAATTTATACCTAAATAATTATATCATCCTCTTATGAGGTAATACAAGTCTTTATTTTATTTCAAAAATCAATCATGTTTATGGATTATGATTTATTCCCTTTTGTGACACACATAAGCATGTACATGTTATGATGGGTGTTCCCAGATAACAATTTAATGATTTTGTTAATGTTTTTGTCTCAAAATAAATAATATATTTTATTAAGGAGTAAGCATAATCCATGATGGTACTCTTTCCAACATGTTATATTGTCTCAATGGTTAACCTCAACTTATGATCATGTTATGTTTTATGTTACTGCCTCATTTTGATGATTCCATTATCTTATGATTATATGATCTTTATGTCATTATACCAATTTATTATTCATTTTCCTTTATTATTTATGATATAATTTCATTCCTTTTTTATTGATATATTTTGATACTCTATCATGTTTTTTCCATTATGGGGCTTTATAAATCACCTTTTTGTTATGTATTCCCCTAATTTATACTATAAAATTTTAGGAGATCAAATGTATTTAATTGATAATTATAGATATTAAACTAGAAATGTTTTATTTTAGTTTCATGTTGTAATTTTATGTACCATTTCTTCAAAAGACACTTGGACTCTCAATATTTTGGTTATATTTAGTGGAATATTTATGTTAAAAATCATGAATTAATATATGTAAAAGGAATGGGTCACTATAGTTGGTAAAAATGGAGTTCTAGTTTTTATATTGAATATTAGGAATTAAATAATTTATTGAGGACCCTAGGGATATCACTAACTATATGATATTATCTAGAAAGATTAGTAACTATATAGATAGTGGTTGATAAACAATTTCATCCTTGTTCGTATACAATAACTGAATGGGGATCTAGAAAACTGTACTAAGGTGTAATAACCCTAAAATTGGTGCATTGGGTGTTATATTTACTATGACCTATTTCATGAAAAAAGGGAATTAGCGCACACCTACTTTGGCACTCTCGAGTGACATTCTTTGAAAAAAATCACAAATCCTTTATGAACCAATATGAAGGATTTGGGCAAAGTGTTAATATTGAAATACTATGAGAGAAATTACAACGGAAAGAATAGATTTAAATATAGAAACTCTTATGTTATGATTTAAATTCCATTTATATGTTATACCTTATATGATTATGGTTTACTTGTTTTACATATTTTTTAGTTTGAGTAATATCATCCCCTTTTTTATTTTAGTGAATAGAGGGAAAACGGAGGAACCATGACAATAACCAACGTTATAGGCAATGTGTTTATTTCTATAATGATATTCTTAACCACATGGTAGTGAGTTATTGTAACTTCATGGATGAACTATATCAACATAATCCTGCTATAAATTATATCATGAATCATTTGGGACACCCTCATTATCCAAAAAAGGGAATGTTTTGGAAGATTCATTTAAGATGAAAAGGCCACCTGCCTATATTGGATCTTTTAATACCATAATAATGGAATAATGGATTATCTGAATTTATAATATATTATATAATCTATAATTATTAGAATAATATAATGTCATTCTGATTGTCAATATTATTGTAGGGGATGCTGATCAATAGTAGGAATTGATATAGAACAAAAATGCCAAAGAGGGAATTCATTCCATGAAATTGGAAGGATTCATGAAAATATTTCTCAATAAATATTTTCCCAAAACACTTCAGTTTAAAATAAATAATGAGTTCCTTGGACTGATGAAAAAGGAAGATAAGTCAACCAGAGTGTATGAGGAAAACTTTACAAGGCTTTCATGATATGCCTCCGAATTTTTCATCAATTCTAAAAGAAATGTTGACAACTCATTTAGTGGGATAAAGTTATTTCTATGAAAATATTTAGCAATTTCACAATTTTAAAAATATAAATATATTATCATTTATAAAATCAAGGTTAATATATAGTTCAGTGACCCTTAGTGGTCTCACGGTATTATAGATAAAAATCATAAAATAGAGATTAATTCTGGATGACCTATGGATAACTCCCATGGAGTAAAGAAAACCTAACATCCCACATGTTAATAATGTGGGAAGAAGAATCCTTAAAACTATGTAAAGGAAACATAGATATGATTAATGTGTGTAGAATATGGGTATTGGGATATGTAATTCTAAAGAGAGATAATGAAATTTTGAAATGTGATGGGATAAAAGATGGTTCACATTAAAACTCAACATGTGGTATGGTGTTTCAACTACAAGAAACACATGTATATTTTTTGAAAATTCCCTAAACACTGGTTCATTAGAGGTAACCAATAATAATAAACTCTATGTCATTGAGATAAAGTATGGGAATTTTATATCACTACTTATTTGTTGGATCCTGATAATGATGTGTCGACAACTATGTCGGTTGTTCATTCTTGAATAAAAAATTTACTTTTTTATTCTTTTTTTACACATTATTTCATATATTTTATGTTAAGTAGAAATATTCAAACACCACCACAAAAAATGGGGGTTGATTTATACGTGATAATACCAAACAAACAAATTATTTCATCCATATTATATAACACATCACATCCAATGTTTGAGGATTGAAACACCAAAATATTGTCATAATTCCATTAGTGAAAATTTACCCTAAATTGGGCATGGATGAATTATCCTTATTTAAATACAATATCATATATCGAGAGAGGAAGATGAATTTTCACATTACGACTCATCCTTTAAATTTGTAAATGTGAAAAGAGGTGGAAGAATCTCCTTTGGATAATTCTTCTTAATCATGGATATTATTTCCTTATGAGAAAGTAAATCTATCACAAATGATTGACATAAAATAGATAATCATCCTCCAATATATTCCCATTGATATGAATTATAAAGATGTATCCCATGATGAATTTCATGGTCATGATCTTGATCGATGGGTTGAGTTCTCAATTGAACTTATACCTGGATCTTTACCAATATCAATTAATCGGTATATAATGTCAACCATTGAGTTGGAATAATTGAAGAAGCAGTTATAAGTTAATTTAGAAATGGGTTTTATATACTCGAGTACTTACCCGTGGGGTGGAATGGTTTTATTCATCAACAATAAGGATGGTTTAATATGACTATGCATTAATTATCATCAACTCAAAAAAATAAAAATAAATAACAAGTATCCCCCACCACATAAAAATGACTTTTTCAATAAATTATGTGGGTCTCGGTATTGCCCAATGGTGAACCTTAGATTGGGATATCACCAATTAATAGTGAAGAAGAAATATATTCCCAATACTACATTTAGAACTAGTTATATAAACCATGACTTCATAGTGATGATTATAAGAATTACTAATGCTCCAAAAAAATTTATTGAATTAATAAATAGAGTCTTTAGATATTAACTTAAAATTTTATTGTTTTCTTTGAAGATTATATTGTGATATAGTCTAAAAACAAGGAGGATATTTAATATCATTTGAAAATTGTGATAAAGAATTAATGAAAATATATGAAAGGTATAATAAAAGATAGTTATGGATAGAGAAATTAACGTTAATGGATAATATTATCTCCAATAAATGGATAGATGTGTACCCTTATAAGACAAATGCAATTTATGAGTGTCCCAAACCATCTTTTGTAAGAGGGATTTATAGCTTCCATTAACTACCTCGTTATTACCAATGGTTTGTGAGATACTTATTATGATTGTAAAATCACGTAACTAAGATAACATTGAAAGGGAAATGTTTTTATAAACTAATTAATATGAATATATAATTAAGGAATTGAAAAATAGTTTTATTACCACACATGTACTTATAAATCCCTCAAGTGGGAATCTTCTCATGGAATTCAATGATTCTTATAAATTACGAATATGCTATGTACTAATGAAAAATGAAAAATTGACAACATATACCACATGGATGTAACAATTTCCTGATTATAACTATCAATTCATGATCTGGAGTTTGCTAGAGTGATTTTCACATTGAAAATATAGTGAAAGTCTCTTTATACGGAGAACTGTAAAATATATGCAGATCATAAGAGCCTAAAATATATTGTCGGTCCCCTTTTTTTATGATCATAAAATCTTTTTTATTATTTTATTAATTTTTTTATGTTTTCTAATATCCTTTTACACTTTAATTCATTTTTACAAAATTTTGGATATGTACAAAAATGACTCATCATTGAAGCTAATTCACCACTAGGAAAGACAATCCACCATTAGAATATAATTTTAGAAACATAATGAAATGAACTTCAATCATAGATGAGTCACTGTTAGGATGAAGATTTGTATAAGTATGGGAATTAACTAACAATATAAAGAATTCACCATCAGGATGACTCACCTCCATATGACATACTATCTGGAAAATTTGGAAAAGTATGGAAATGACCTACAATTGAGATGAGTAAACACTAAGATAATCCACCATCATACATTAACTACAGTAGTGATAGAAATTGGGAAAATTCTTGGAATAACCAACCATCAACCTAACTCACCATTGGCCTGACTCACCGCCATATTAAGTCACCATTGAGGATGACTCATCACTTGAGTTGTCTCACTATAAGAAGAGTCACTGTTTCTATTTCTGTGATAGTTAAATTTATTTATTTTGATGGCTATATTATCAATTTTAATGATAAATATTATTTTAATGGTTATTATTAAACTATTATACGGATTCATTGAAGTATACATTATATTTCAATATACGGTGAAGAATATATGGATGATTATTCTTCAAATGGATACTCCAACATGTACCTATTAAATTATGAACCATACTCCCTTATAATTATATATTAATGTGCGTTATGTAAGGAGGAATTGTATTACAATAACTAGAAGAGTGATGTGAAGTGTGAGACTTGTATGTGAGGTTACATTATGCATCTTACCTATTCATGACTTTGAGTATGAGTTTAGCATAATGAACATTCAGAACCATTTCTATAGAGAGAACAAGAGATCTTACGACATTTTATTTTTCTGCAATTTTTAGAAACATGACTTAATCTCTTATCGAAGATACATACTTAGAGTCTCAAATCTTTAGAACACAATAGAACAATAAACACCATCCTTTATTTAGTTGTCTACTTGCTATTTCTATTTATTCCGTTTACATTTTAGTCAGAGTGTGATTTAATCTATTTATTAAACATAACAATATCTTATAAAATAACCAGAAAATACAATATATCTTACTAACACTCTTTACTTTTTTACCCATGGTGTTGTAAAAGAGGTCCGTGTCTGATTTGTGCTTATTTTATTCCCATGGGATTTGTGAAATATGTTTATGCATTTCCTAGAATGTATCTTAGCTATTTTTAAACCCAATATATTTTGGGGATCAATATTATTTTATACAATATTCTTGGAAGTATGTGATTTCTAAGTGGAGGGGATTATGTCTTCCATTGAGACCGAGCCCCTTGACTTAATTCCACTGTATGTTTTGTTTTGTTTCATTTCTAACAATTATAATGAATATTTTTTAATCTTAAAAAAACTACTTAGATAGTTAATCATAATTAGTGTTTATATATGGTTTTGATTAATAAAATTAGTTTTACAAGTTAATATTTTTTAAATTGATTTAACGAAGACATAATAACTATTTGAGAAATCATTCGAATGATCCAAACTATTATCAGTTAGTTTTTTTGATCAACTAGGATGCTTTAATTATTTGGTGTATTTTATATAAGTGGTTTAAACATAAATTTTTATTATATAAAAAAATCACCCACCTATTTATATACTCACTTCGACCAATATTTATTATCAAAGGGTTTTTAAAATATTTTCAAATGTTATTTTAGAAGGGGTTTAAATATCTTTAATTTATGTCAATTATAAATTCTATACATTAAATAAATAATCAACAAGATGGTTCTACTACCAACATACCCTATTTATTTAATGAAAATAACTATGCTCAATGTAAAATAAAAAAAAATTCATATTTAAAGTATTAGTTTTGAAATATGGTTTGTTAAAGAGGATAAATATGAATTATCTATGCCTTGTTGGAATACATGGGATGATGCTACTAAAATTACTTTCATCAACAATTAAAAATATATTAATGATCTTTATAGTGACTTTAGAGATGAATATTCTCATTGGATAATTACTAGTAAATCAACTTATGAAATTTGGGATACATTAGCTATTTCTCATGACGTAAATATTAATGTTAAATAAATGAGATTGAATACTTATACAATTAAATATAATACATTCAAGATGAAACTCAATGAATTGATTTTTGATAGGTATCATAGGTTTAATGAGATAGATAACACAACGATATCCTCGGGTAATCCAGTGTTATACAATGATTAAATAATGTGACTACTAAGATGTCTTCTGTAAAGCTGGAGAGGAATATCAGTTTCAAGAAGAGAATCTTATGAAATCAGTTAAATCCATGTGGAGGAATTTATTGGCAAGTTGATGATGTATGTGTAAGAGCTTAAAGTCAATCGAGAAGATTATGACTAACCAAATAGGAAATATGTTTCCTTCAAGACTACCACTTCAAATAAGGAATAAAAAAAGCACATGTCGAAAGCTCAAGTGATGAGAAATCACCAACCAATAGTGATGAGGAAATGGACAATATGGACCGAAGGTTTCATAAGTTCTATAATAAGAATAAATTCTTTATGAAACCAAGTCATAAGGTAATGTATGATAATGTAGAAAATTAGAATAAGGACTAGAAAATAGATGATAATACAATTGAGATTACCTGTTATGAGTGTATGAGAAAAGGACATGTTAATGCAGAAACTCCCATGTTAAAGTATAAAAATACATATGATGATAAGAATGGATAGTATAATAATGAAATGGAAGCCATGTTGTGTCTTGAGGATAGCTCCAGTGACTCAGACATAGCTCATGAAGTGAATCCTAATAGATCACATATGTGTTTCTTGACAAACATATCTGAGTTATCAATAATATCTCTAGAGGATAATTATTATCATTATGTAAATGAAAAGAATTATGATGATAGGTCCCAAGATGAAATGTCTAGATATTACAATACGATTGAAGATACATTAAATTAGCTCAAATTCAAATAATTTTTTTTTAAAGAAGAAACATGTTTTATCAATTATTATTAAATCTAATATTGCTGTAGAAAAAGATAAGAATTCTCAATTATTAAAAGAAAATATTGAATTTAAATTTTCAAATAATAAAATAAAAAAAATAATAGAGATATTATGTAATGGAAGAGAAAATATCACTCATATAGTGGTAAAAGGAGTTTCCTAAATATGGTCTACATTACCAACACAGACAAAGAAGAATTGTTAAGAGAAATTTTATGAAAAATATAATGAAGGAAATTCAAATACTAGTTTTTATTCAAGTGGACTGAATAATTTTTTATTTATAATAGTATAAAATCTTATTATAATATACCTATCAAGAAAATATGGATTCCTCAAGCCCTAATCACTAACATATCTAGACTCAAGAAAATATGGGTTCCAAAATCATTACCGATATAAATATTGTTTTTCAAGGAAACATCTTGAAGAGATCCTATAGATATTGTGTTATTGGATAATGGATATTGTAGAAATATGATAGGATATTAATCATGTTTCAAGAAAATGATAAAAGTTGATGGATGACATTCCCCCTTTGGTGATAATGCATGTGGAAAAATAGATTTCTTTGTCCAAATCCTTTACTAAAACTCATTTTTCATTTATAAATTACATTTTTTGATGGTTTAAAATATAATCATCTAACCATTTTATAGCTATGTGATGATGGTTTTCTTGTAAAATTTTAAAATAATTTTTGTAATGATTTTAAACCTAAAAATTCTTTAGTATTTACTTATTTCTAGTATGAGTATGTGTATACTATTAATATTGATTATTTAATTTCAAAATAAATTATTTATTAAGTGACTTCCATAGAGAATCTTGTATTTTGCGTAGGAGAAATGTCCACTTTATTATTCACTCACATATACAGATTACTAGGAATGGGTTAGTCAAGGGTATACACAAACTTGAATTCTAAACTAATAAATTTTCTAACCCCTATTAAAAAGGGAAACAACACATTATATATTTTAAATTAAAGAAATAAGTTTCAAATTCTCAACCTCTTGAGTTGGTTCACATGGACTTGTTTTGACCATCAAGAGATTTTAGTTTAAATGCGAAACACTATGTTTATGTACTTGTAGATGAATTATATCATTATACGTGGGTATTATTTTTAACTAATAAGAGAGAAACATGATCTTATTTTACAAAGTATTCTAAATAATTAGAAAATTTATGTGGACTCAGAATTTAGACTTTGAAAAGTGACCATGTCCATGAGTTTGAAAATCAATACTTGAATCCTTTTTTTAACAAAATGGATATAACCATAAATTCTCTACTCCTAAGATCCATAAAAAATAGCATTGTTGATTAAATAAATATAACACATCAAGATATATCCCAACACATTTTTAATGAATATGAATTACCTATATACTTTTTGGTTGAGGCAATAAATACATTCTAATATATCTTCAATAGATTTTTAATTCGACCTATTTGGAATAAAAATGCTTATAAACATTTGAAAAATATAAAAAATAAGGTTAATAAAATTAGATTTTTCTTTTTCAAATTATTTATTCTTAACACTAAGGATAATCTTGAAAAGTATTCCTCTAAAATAAATGATGGTATTTTACTTTTATAATTATATTCTATTAAATAATATAATGTTTTTAAGAAAATAACCAAGACTATGGAAGAGTCTTACCATGTCAAATTTCATGATACATATCCAATGGAATCTGAAAATCATTTAAAAAAACCATGAGAATGATTTATCCACTTTGAACAAAAATTTAAAACCTCTTTATTCTATTGTAATATATGGAAAAAAAATAATATAGTTCTAAAGAACTTACAGAACCTAATACAAAACTTGTAGAAGACCATGAGGTGACTAACCCTTCGTTTTCAAGAATTGTTAGGACTCTTAAATACCATACATTAGATATTGTAGTTGGATACTTAGATATAAGTACACAAACAAGAACTTATCTATGAAACCAGGCTGAACATCAAGAATTCTTGTGACATCGTGTTCCTAAGAACATAATTGATGAAATTAATGATGAATTCTGGGTAATAGTTATGCATGAAAAACATAGTCATTTTGAAATAAATAACGTTTGGGAACATGTTGATAGACCCAACTACACCATGAATATAGGCACTAAATGGGTGTTTAGAAACATGGTTGATGAATTTGGGACAATAGTAAAGAATAATATTGGACTACTTGTATAAGGGTAAAGTAAATAAGAGGGTATAGAACATGAATAAACCATTGAAACTATATCTATAATTTAATCTTTTAGAATAAAGATAGCCTATAAAGAACATATATTTTTCAAACTATATCAAATGGATGTAAAAAGATCATTCTTTAATGGATATATAGTTTAGGATGTTTTTTTAAACAACCCCCCATATTTCAAAATCCTAATTTTCCAAATCATGTTTTTAAATTAAAAAAATGTTTATTTAGTTTAAAACAGGATTCTAGATATTGGTATGATAGGATGAACACTATTATTTATTCAAAAGGATTTTAAAAAGTTATAACTAATCCTAAACATTTTATTAAAATAAATTCGAAAGATGAATTAGTTCTTAAAAACTATGTAGATGATAATATCATTAAATCTCTTAAAAATTATTTATTCATCGATAATTCAATGTTGATGAAAAATGAATTTCAGATGAGTTTACTGGGTGAGATGAAATAATATATTTGTTTTAAGATTGTCCATAATAAATTTGGAATTATTTTTAATCAAATTAAATATACTAAAAAAATTAAAACAATTTGGTTTGGATGACACTAAGTGTAGTAAAACGCCTATGATTACAACATATAAATTGGATCTTGATGAAGCTAGAAAATTAGTGGATCAATCAAGCTACATAGGTATCATTGGAAACCTACTCTATTTAACTATTACTTATCCTAACATTATGTTTACTATGTGTGTGTGTGTGCTTGTTTTCAAGAAAACCCAAAATAATCACACATTATTTTTGTAAGAAGGACTTTCAAATACTTCATGTATACAAAAAATTTTGGATTGTTCTATCTGAGAGGAAAACATTTGACCTAGTTAGTTATTCTGATACAGATTTTGGAAGTTGAAGTTTGATAGAAAAAGAACCTCTAGAACATCTCAACTTTTGGACAAGTCTCTGGTTTCATAATGTAATGAAAAAAAAATTGTGTTTCACTATTTACTGTTTAAGATGAATACTTATCTACTTGTATTTTTGTGATCAATTTTTGGGGTTATAACAAACTTTTCTAAACAATGGATATAAATTCTGTCATTTCCTTATATATTGTGATAAGAAATGTGCTATTAATATTTCTAATAATCTTGTATATCACTCTATAAAAAAATCAGGTAATACATCACTTTTTGAGAGACGTTTTTCAAATGGGTGATATTAGCCTTGAATACATTTGTACTGAACATCAAATTGCTGATATTTTTAAAAGACCATTGAATTTTTATAGAATGAACTACATAATACATGAATTAGGAATGACTAATTTAGGCTACGATTAATTTTTTTGGACCCATAATTGGTGTTTACTCACCATAAGAGTTTTGCCCACTTTTGGAATTTTACCCACCATTGGAGTTTTACCCACTGTTGGAGTTTTACCCACCGTTGGAGTTTTACCCCTCGTTCGAGTTTTCTAACTGTTGGAATATCATACAATTATTTTTTGAGCCACCATTTATAATTATTATTTATTAGTTATTTTTTATTTTATTTCTATATGATTCACATTTTATGTCTATTTTTCAATTTTGGAATCTCTGAATGGTATAAATTAGTTACTTATCTAACTTTGGTGATTTATCCCTCGTGCCTTTGCCTTTAACCCCTGCTACAACCCTTTCCTTCCCATCTATTATCCTTCCCTAAACATCATCATAACGTTATAAATAATTCACCATGATTATAATGAATGAGTTGAAGATTCTTCCATAGATGAGTCATGTCGATCAAAGAAGCAAAAAGTATAGTTGATCCATCTAGCTGTTGATCTAATGATTCCATGCCTTGAAAATCTAATAGTTGTACTCAAAAGGATGTTCATTTTTAGTGGATGATTTTTATAAATTATTTTTGTCTTAATGTTATGAAATACCATGTATTGGTAGAGTGGTTCATTAATAATGAGAGCCCCTTCTATAATAGGTTATTTCACCCATCCTATCAATATGTTGATTTTTTATTTGATGAAGATGTAGACTGGTTAAGAAGTAGAATAAATGGTTGAAAAGTTATTTTCCCTTTAATAAAATGGAAATGATGTTTAAAAGCACCTCAAAAATGTGTAGCAAATTACTATTGAGGATATATTCCTAGTGACGGTGAAATATTTTTATACAAGGATTCTTTAGATGAACTGACTGGCGATGGAATTATAATAAGACCAGATGCAACTGATATTGATATAGAATGTCTTTTTCTTTTCATGATTATTTAACCTACACTGTGTCTAAGAAAAGGTTATTTTACCATAATGAGGTATCAATATGTATACATGCTATGTATTCTGAATAGAGGAAAAGAGATCAATTAGAGTAGATACCTAATTACACATATGACGGATATGTTCAAGACATATTCAAACTAAAAATCCATTATATACCCTAAATTCATATAATCCATACAAGTGTCCAAGCGATTGGTTGATGGGGAAGAGGAAACCATGGTAAAATATGGTGGTTTTTTCATTACAAAAGTAATTCGTAAGAGAATAATGATAAGTTGGAACACCTAGAACAGGTAGTGGGATAATGATGTTGAAATACATTACGAGGATTACATTTCTATTTATCTCCCATCTAGGACGAAGAAGATTTTGGATCCTAGTTTGGATCTGGTTGAGGTGGTAGAGTACTAATATTAGGAAATAAAGGATATTGCTGCATGAAGAGATGATGAGGAAGTTTCTTTCTATTTCTTATGGTGTTCCTATCCCTCCATGATCTCTCCATATCCAAGAGACTCTTTTAAGAGAAATAAGTGAAGAGGAGGAAACTGGTGTTTCTTGAGATGAATAGTTTAAAAACACTTCTAAATATTCTAAAGAAAATGTTAATGAAAATAGAAGTGATGAAAAAGAGGTTGAGGAAGAGGAAGAAGGAGAATATGAAGAATAAAAAAATATAGAAACAAAGATATGGGATATGGTGATGATAATGAAGGTGATTATGACCATGATAGTCATGATGGCTACATTAGGACTAGATATGTTGAGATGCACCAAATACTTGTTTATTCTATTAGTTTATTAGTTTCTTCATTGTATTATATGATACAAAGTTTTGCTGAATATGTTGACTGAACATATAATGATAAGATAGAAGCATATAATCATGGGGAGATATCCCCAGGTTTGGTTATTCACCCCCATGATCCTATTGTTGGAGTCCTTACTAAGCCTATAGTTGATGAGTAGATAATTGTTGTTCAGACCATTGTAGAGCAGATGGTTATTGAGTATATAGTTATTGATCCTATAGTATCTTAGCCAATGGTTTTTTAGCCTCGAATGGTATCTTCATCTAGATTGGATGTCAAATCTTTTGAGGAAGGGGAAATGAACCCTGGCTATGTCAGGATTGGTCTAGAGTACACTGAATCAGATGATGAGAGATATGGAATTCTAGTATATATAGATCCCAAGGGATTATGGTAGAATAGATAGATGATGCTGGAGTGCTACATTTTTTTCTTCAAATGCGACTTCCAGATCTGAGCATACAGAATCACCTACTATTACTTCGGCATCCTTTCCTACACCTGTCATTGATTCGATTCCTATTGATTTTTTACCCATAGCTAACCT
Organism: Viscum album; assembly: GCA_963277665.1. Classification (NCBI taxonomy): domain Eukaryota; kingdom Viridiplantae; phylum Streptophyta; class Magnoliopsida; order Santalales; family Viscaceae; genus Viscum; species Viscum album. Next base: position 416,776,208 of record OY728132.1, read on the forward strand.
GTAATCCATTAGAGGGATGTTTCTCTATAAATTTGGTATGTTATTGAGAAATAGAACTTCTATTTTCAATATTCTTAGTGAAAATATGTAATATATATATTTGAACTTGTTATACATCACATACAACTCAAAAAGATACATCAAATCGAAGAAGTAGAAATAGAAAATAAAAGACCTTCCAGTAGGATAAAATATATGAGATCAGTGATGTACGGGATGTAGAGTTACTTTAATGTCATTATAGACTCTTTTCTAGATAAGTTGGTGAGTTATACTTCAGAACCTTCTACATAGAGTGCAACAAATCATCCTCCATTGGATGTTATGTTGATCAAATAATAGGTTAGAGAAGACGTTTGAGTTGTTTCAGGTGATAATCTTGGATATCCCTAAAAGAATATTGAGGCAAATCCAGAATGGCAGTGATCATGTGCATATAATAGTTAGACAATTCATTAATGATATAAAATCTGATCTATAAACACTCAAAAGGCTATAAATAACTATTATCCTTGATTTTATAATAATCATGAGCTGAAATCTTATTTCATGTTCCTTTATGAGAACCTTATGACACCTCTAATGACTTAAGACTTCAAGGAACATGTTACTCAGATGAAGGTGATGAACCCAATGCTCAAGTTGTTTATGGAAGAGAAAAATGAATTTTTTTAGTGTTATGGAAATAGTGGGGGATATCATAACGACCTTCAGAAATTGGATGAACCCCTTTCGTCATCATTCTAGTATTGATGTAGCAGTTTAGTATACCATTCGAGTCAATTCTCATCTCACTCCACCAGCTTTTGATCCAATGTTTTTTGTTACAGTGTTACCCAAGATCACAATGCACCTTTACCTACTGATTTTCATCATTTTTTCCAGACTCATAGAGAATCTACCAAGAATTTCTATAAAATTATTGTTATAGATAATGCTTCTATACCTTTTGTACCTATAAATGTCACTAAAGTTTCCTCAGCATCATCCTCCTGCATGGACCAGGGCAAGGCACCTTTTGTTCTTTATAGCTAGACTAAGAAGCATTGGACATATACTTTTTAGTCCTTAATATGGATTTTTTATTCCTTTTCTTGTATCACATTCTGAACATCAATGGAAATTTTACTTTTATTCATATTCACTTTCTTTTAATTGAGTATTTTTATATTCAATTTTTGATAATTAAAAATTGAGGAGAATAAATCTATTTCATTTATTTGAATTTATTTACCTTTATTATTGTAATGTTATATTTTAAAACCATATTTAATATATTTTTAATGGGTGATAATGAATATGGTATTTATTTCCTATTTTTATAGTTCAATAATTATCCATTGAAACCAAAAATTATGTTTTTTCTTTGATATCATACCTTTGATTCCATATGCATTTACTTTATACCATTGATACTATCTTAACTGACTACCTTTGATATTTTTTTCTACTTAATATCCTGTAAAACATATTTATTTTAATTTCATCCTTTTATAACATATTTTTTATCTAATATATTTGATTACCTTTTAATTGTGTTTTTTTAATAGAATATATATATTTTAAGTGTTAATATATTCTTTTTAAACCAAATATTGTTCTATACGCGGTTTTTAAAATGCCATGATTTTTAATCATAAAAATGGGGAGATTGTTAAAACCAGAATTTTAATGATCACAAAATCAAGTTTAGTATGTTATTAATGAGTTTTATATTTTATAATAGAATTTTAAACAACAAGGAATTTTGTTTAAATTTTGGCCAAGTACATAAATAAATCACCGTTGAAGCCGAGTCACCTCAAGGAAAGGTAGGACACTAACCGCATGGAATTTGAAAATGTATTGAAAAGACCAGCCATAAGAGATGAGTCAACATAAGCATGAAAATTTGGATAAGTATGGGAAAGAACTCCCACCAAAAATATGTCACCACCAATATGACTCACCGCTAGATGACCTACGACCAGGAAAATTTGAAAATGTATGTAAATGACCTACCATTGAGATGAGGCACCACTAATATGATCCATCGCCAAACATTACCTACCTGCGAGGTGGAAGTTTGGAAAAGTGTTGGAATGAAATAACATAATCCTAACTCATCGTTGTCATAACTCACTATAAGCTTAAATCACTCTTGAGAATGAAACACCTCCTAAATAATCTCAATTAATGTTTCAGATATATTTAAATTAATTTTTTCTTGTTTCTATATTTTTAAATTTAATGGAAATGATTATTGTAATAATTATTCTTAAAATATTTTAAGGATTAATTAATGTTAATGTTTGAGTTAGAATATGGTGTAGAATATTGAGATGATTTTTCTTCAAATGGATACTCATACATACCACTATTAAATTATAAATCAGACACCCTCTTTCAGATATATAAATGTCTGTGAAGTGATCTTGAGATATATAGCAATAATTAGAAGAGTTATGTGAAGTGTGATTGTTAAAGGAGATATTTCATGATGCATCTTACCTAAATATTACTATGGTAATTATTGGAGCATAAAAAATAATCACATCATTTCTTATTGACATAAAAAGAGAGCTTACAATGCTATGTTTTAATATTATTTTGAAAAACTCAACTTGATCTCCCATATATGATAAATACAAGGAGTCTCAAAGCATTAGATCTCAACATACCTAGAAACAGAATACTTACTATATCTTCTAGATTTCTCATTCTATTTGTTGCCTTTACATTTCATGTAGTATATGATTTACTCTATTTATTAAATGCACATGATCTCCTACACATTAAATAGAAGATATAAGATATCTTAATAACACTCTTTACTTATTTACCCATGGTGTTATGGAAGATGTCCCTATGGGGCCTCTGATTATTTTATTCCTATAGATTTATTGGAAGAGGTCCCTTCAAGGACTTGAGAGCTAGTTAGCTGTCAAGTACACTAGATCCAGGTTATGGATAAATATTATTTTATATAATCTCATTTGTAGAAAGTGATTAAAAAAGGAGGGGATTAGATATTATCTTGAGACTGAACCCTTTATTATTATATTTTTCGGGTTTTTTAATTTCTTTGAACAGAAATAATTATGTTTTAATCAGTAAACCAAACCCACTACATTGATCATTAATCTTAATTTGTGTTTATATATATTTTTGATTTAGTTAATTGATTTCTAATGTTAAAATAGTTATCATATTGTTTTAATTGATACTTTATAACTCTTTGATAAATCTTATAAATTATAATAACTTATATTGATCAAATATTTTTATTAACTGAGCTATTTTAATTATTTGTGGGATTTAATTTAAACAGTTTTTTACAATTTTTTTGTTTGGAAGAAAATTCACCCCATTCTTAAGATACTCACTCTAAAAAATATATATATTAACAAATAATGATCTTAATATGCTCCAATGAAGTTGGATAGAGCTGATCAAGGACTATTATGGCTCAATCTACTACCATTTTGTAAAACGGAATAAAGAAGAAGATTATCAAAGTATAAAGGATATAATAACCTTATTAATGATTATATTTAAGAAGGATCAAATCATCTTATACATGTATAATATAGACATTGGAATCATAAATGAAGCAATATAATTATTCCTTTCTCAAATAATTGCTCAACCATCCCTTCTAGAGAAGATAAAAGATCCCTAAAGAGATGATGTTGAAATTTTGAATATGGTGGAATCCATTAAGAAATGGGAAATCCTCATAGGTAAAAATTAATGATAAAGAATTTGTATGATTTGGGTCATGATAATGTGTACAATCTATTCTTATGATAGAGAATAATTTTTTGAATGATGCACATGGATCGACCATCTCCGTCCCCTAAGGGAGAATGAAGATGTATCGAGAACTCTAAGGGAACTATTGGTGGGATAATATGAAGATGGATATCATGAAATATAAATAGAAATTCTTCGTATGTCAGAAAGTTGTGTTTGAAAGGAAATTTGTTTTAAGGTTTATGAAACTATTTTCCATACCTATACTGGCATTGAAAAAATAACTATAGACATTATCACCAGTCTAAAAATGAAATTAATATTCAATAGTTCTATATGGACTTTGGTGGATCCTTTTATGAATAATTCCCCTTTAATTTAAATTCTTGAGGACTTCTCACTCAATAAACGGGTAAAGATATATATAAGAGAAGTGGTGAGGTATTATGAAACACTATCGATTGAATCTAGTTGAAATCCATGATTTACCTCCATGTTCTGGAAAAGTATCCAATATGACCAAAACATTTATTTTAACTTCAATATAACTTATCACTCCAAAAATGATGAAAAAAATGAGTATACTATCCAAACACTTGAAGACATGTAGATACCATACTCGATGGATTTAAAAATAGGATGTGATCAATAACTTACTATGATAATGTTATTATACAATAATAGTTTCCAATCAAGAAGCTAGAGAGTTCTACATATACCCAATTATGGGGACAAATGTAGAAAACCTATTTACAAGGATGAATTTGGTTAATTCAAGCTGTTAGGACCTCAAATGGTTGAGGAAATGGTTGAAAAACATAAGACCATTTGGTAGTACATCAAGGCAGATCAAGGTCATTAGAAGTTCTATGATAAATAGAATCAACGCTAAATAGAGTTAGAGATTATTGATAATGTGTTCCCCCACATATGTTAATGATAAAGAGTCATGAGATTTGGGATGAAGGTAAATCTATGTCTTAGTTATAATGACCCCTTTTAGATTATTGATCGCGTTAGAGCCATGAAATATTTTCTATCACTCTGAAAACACATATTCATTGTATGTGACATATACCTCATACCCCTATTGAGGTAGTACATAATATATCCCTTATATGTACTAAATTCAAAGGTGGTACAGTTGAAAAAGATATCTCTTAAGAGGAGCATCCGATAACGATCTTAGACTATAGAGATAATGTTTTACACAACAAGATAACTAAATTAGTCAATGTACAAATGAGAAACCATTAGTAAAAGGGGGCGACATCAATGTAGATAAATATATGAATTATAAGTATCCTAAGATGTTTTCAACAATGACTGTAAAATGAAATTTCTTGGTTGAAATTTCATAATGAGGATGAATGTAATGGCCCATATTTTAAATAGTAGAAATTCACTTCATATAATTTTGTTATTTAGTATAAAACACATTCACCACATGAGGAAAGAAACATCATTTTATTATATTTATTTAAAAATTACATCATAAGAATAAAAATTTTAATAATAATTGAAAACATTCAAATTTAATGAAAATTAGAATATAAGATAACTGGAATATGAAATTTTGGATATACATGATCCATCATAATAACTGCACTCTAGAAAAACACTGTAGAGATGATGTAGAATATTAGTAATGAAATATTGATCTTAAAATTTAAAATATATTTAAACTTGATAAAAAATAAAAATTATTGAATAATTAATGAAATATGGGGTATTTATAGAATGTGGAGATCCCATATGTCCCTTCTAATCAGACCATTAGAATAACAACTAGATCATTAGAATTGTAATATTACTATTAGTAATAGTAACTCGACTATTATAATAGTATAAATATATGGGGAAGAGTAAAATAATATTTAGTTATATTATAAAATTATAATATTATAATATTTTTATAATGATACAAGTAAATAAATGTTTTAAAATTTATAAAATAAATTTTTGTATTGTTTTAATACATATATATGATTTATATGCAATTTTATAACAGATATAATGATCTAAAATAAATTTTATTTTTGTACTTTTTTTATTGATATTACATTGTTTTATAATGATAATATATTTTTATGATTTCATAAGTAATTTTTCAAATAGTCAGAAAAATGATCATAATATTAAAATTTTTATTTTTTAAATAATTGAGGATTATATTTAAAAATTATATTTCTCATATTTATAAAATTATTTTGATAAAATGGATCTCTTTTTTATAATGTACATGTTAAAAAAATTGTTAGGGTGAATATTAGGTATTTTTCAAAAAGAGATGAATTTTTTATGAATAGTGAAGTACAAAAAAATACGGTATTTAATATTATATGAAAAATACCAGATTTTTTTAATCATGGATAATGTAAGAAACCATTTATTCAATCTCAAATTTACTATTTACTATATATATTATGAATAATAAATACTATTAGTAGTCTTGATCAAAAATTATAAACTAATGAATTTAATATTCAAAAACACCCCTCTCATCGCCTTATAAATACCACCCCACACAACCCATTATCTTCATACCTTATAAGCCTTTAATATTGAAAAATATATACCCAATTATATTCCCAATACTCTCCCCACACAATCTATTTCTATGAGTATCATGCAAATTCATTTCAATTTTCTTTAATGAGTATTTGATGGAGGCGACAGTTAAGAGGTAATATTCTCAATTTACCTCTTCTAAATTCAGTTATTATTCTACCCTATCTTTTCCACACACATATATCATGGAATAATAACTCTATTATCATATATACATTGCGGTGTTATATTTATAATTTAATATATACCATCCACAACTTTTTTATATCCTCATAGTCTAAAAATACTAGTGTCCATATTGTGTTGGTTCCCTGTCTTAATGGATGATGAGTTTTTTTCTAATATCACCTTATGACAGGTTTAAATTCACTTATATAAAGGATTAAAATGAATAATTATGTATATTATATATTTTTTCAGATTCTGGAATGAATATGTTTCCATAATACTAAATAAAACAAAACTAGTCTATGATGGTCAGTAAAACTGCCTAAATAAACTAAATCTATAACACTTACATTTTTACTAAAATAATATTACCTATGTAGGAACACATATGGGTATTTGGGATCATTTAAATTTTTGGGATAACATTAATACCTATTAATTTCACTTCAAGATCTGTAGAATTATTTTCAAATAACTTTAATAATTATCCAGAAGTGACCAGACCATATAACTGTGAAAAATACCCTCCCAGAACATTAAAATTAAATATTATACCTTATTGAAATTATTATAAATTAACATTATAAAATTTTAATAAATCAAATATTGATGTGTTTTTTTTATTAATTAATTTATGAATCTAATTTTATTATCTAAAATTTTAAGTGCAGCTGAATAACATATATGTATATATGGTAAGGGATCTCTCTGAACAACCCTTTTTATTGGCTTTATTACCTTTTTATCTCTAAAAATATATATATTTATATTTGAAGTTATTTAATGATCATAAATTATATATATTTGTGTGTATCTTATATATATATATATATCTTATTCTAATTATCATTCATGGGGTAATATGTGAATTAAATTTATTTCTCAAATTCCTTATATTAATGCCTTATTATTGATTCCCTTTTATTAAAGACATAAGAATGTATATATTTTGATATGTGTTCAAAGATAGCACTATAATGCATTGGATAGTGTTTTTTTCAACGATATTTCATTTATTAGATTATGGAGTGGTCTTAATCTATAATGGGACCCCATCTACAATGTGTTGTTGTCTTAGCAGTTATCCATGACATATACTTATGACATATTTTATATTATCAATACATTATAATGATGCAATTATATTATCATTCCCTGATATTTATTTTATGCGTCTATATTATTTTTCCGGATATCTTCTTCTTTATTATATCATGTTATTCATTTTTATTGATATGTTATGTTACTCTATAAAATTTAGTTCATTATTGGGATTTATAAATCACCACATTTTTTCATATATTCCCATGTTATCCTATATAGGATTAGGTGTTAAAATAGATTTAGGATCTCATTATAGTCATTAAAATAATAATGTTTATTTTACATTCATGTTTGCATTTATGTACTTAGTCTTCCAAAGAGACCCGACCTCTCGATTCATTCTTTGTATTTATTGGAATATTTATGTTGAAAATCAAGTAATAATATGTGTAAAGGGATTAGGAATCTATAAATACTTTTAAAAATATAATTATTGAATCTTATTTATCCTTTTCCTAGATAATCTTGTATGATCTTTTCGACTAAGAGTATCAAGCACCTTTTTTCTTTCCTAGGGTGGTAGTGTTTTGACCAATCATAATATTTAATGAACTCTAGATATATACTTTATAACATATTAAACTATTTATAAGTGAATAAAAACATTAAACATTTATGATCATAATATTTTTCACACCTATCTCTGTAATGATAATTCATCTAGATCATTAATTCAAAGATTACTATTGAAAACATCAAAAAATGAGTTGGGTAAAATTTCTCATGAAACATAAATTGAAATGAGTAATAAGATATAACCATATCATTCTAAATAAGAACACATTCCAACCCCTTTTTCAATGCGTTATGGTAAATCACAAACACTTATCCAATGCAAGGTATTGTCTGCATAATTTCACGGACTAGCCTTCTTTTCTGTTCATTGAATTTTACTTTACATTCATCAGTCTAGATGAACTTAACTCCCTTCTGAGATAATATAGATAATGGATTATATATCCATTATAAACCATTCTGAAAAAATTAAATATATATATCAATTCTATGAAAATTATACATTTCAGTCATAATGGTTGGTATGGGAAAATTTTTAATAACTTTTATATTTAATGGATATGTCGATATACCCATAATTGAGATTTTATTTAAAAAATATGCATTATATAAGAAACATTCAAACTTTTTAAATTTTATATTTAATCAATCCTAATGGTTTTTAGTAAAATCCTCAAGAGATCTTCATACACTTCCTTGATCTTGTCAAATATAGGAACATTGTTTATAAATAATTTGAAAAAATGATCAAGGTAATCTTAAAAGACAATATTCATAAAATCGATGAATATATTGGGGGAATTAGTAATACCAACTGTTTCCACTAAAAAATTCATTGTCATTATAACTTGAACAAAAAGATGTCTTGGATATGTAATCAATTTTAGACTAAACTGATTATATCCAAATCAATGATCAATATTGGAAAATAACTATCCCTTCATAAGTGATAAAAAATTCATCTAATGAGAAATTGCATACTTAATATTGATTTTGATCATGTTATGTTCCAAATAATCAATATAGAGTCTCATTGATCAATATTTATTCTCATAAAAAGGAATAGTTACACCCCATGGTGATGCACTTGGTTGAATAAATCATTCATAAGGATTCTCCTTGAGTTTTTTTAATTATTCTAATTCAATCAAAAACATTTTGTATGGAGTTTTGAAATAATTGTAGCACTATCTATGAGTTCTATTTAAATAAAAACTTCTTGATTCATAGGAATACAAGGTAAATATTTCATAAATAATCAACAAACTCAAATAAAATGGGAATATCATCAATGTTGAGAATCTACCCAACCATATGAGATATATTCCAATTTTTATTTGAATAAAGACTCATTCAATGTATGTACATTCCAATATAATTTCACATTTATCCTATAACTGATAAAAATCATTTGCTAGTTTTGAATATCAAATGTGGTTACCCTTACTTGAAAATTGTTATGGAATTTATATAATGAAATAAAATCTATTCCTATAATCACATCTTGTTAAACTAGGGGAAGAATTATAAGATTTTAAGGAAGTACATTACCACACACTTTAAATGGGGATGATTTATAGACATGAGATGAAATAAATATAAAATTAGTAGTTTTTACTACTATATATACTTAGTATATTGACGCATATTATTAAGTTATTTTTAACATAAAAATTACATTACATACAATAAATTATCAAGAGTCCTATTTTCATTGAAAGACTAGATTTATAAAACATTAACATGAAACTAAAATAAAATTACTTTTTTAATATCTATAATGAGATTCTAAATACACTTTAATCTCATTAAATTGAATAAGATAACATGGGATAAAATAGAAGAAAGGGGTAATCAATTATATGTTTAATAAAATTGTGTTTAGATATTTTATGGTTTCATACTTCTTCCTCAAAAGTGATTTTGAAATAAAATAATTAATTTCCAGTCAAAGGGGTGATCTATAATGCTTAGTAAGGGAATAAATATGATAATGAAGCATATCATATGAATCAGAAGGCATAACATGATGAACTAAAAAAATATCATAAATAATCTTATGGAGTAATAAAAAATATAACATGGAATCATAAGATCATGTAATCATAATAATATGTCAGAAACATAAATAATGACATGAGTATAAGTCTAGGATAACCTCCAAGACAATGTCACATGGAAGACAATGTCCCATCATTTATTAGGTTCAATCAATAATCTCATACATACCGTCTCACTAAAAAACATTAGCCAATGCATTGGATATGTTTTTTCACACACCCATCAGAACTGGTGAATTTTTATGTGGGTCACAAAAGGAAATCAACTATAAGGAATAAACATAAGAATAATTCAAGGATAAATATGGGTTTCATAATATTACCTCATATCATAATAACATGATATTTCATATATCATTCATATTTAAGAAGGAATTATATATTATTGACGTCCATATATGATTATATAAACATAGTTCTCCAAATATGGGGTTTACATAAAAAACAATCATGATGAAGGGATTGAAAAGTTCCCCCTTAATTGTGTTTTAGATTAATAATGGATTTCAAAAATATATATAAGTATTGTATTAAACCATTAATTGAAGGGAGAATAATATATGTATATATATAAGAGACATATGTATATAATTAAAAATCATTCTATAACCTAAAATAGCTATAGAAAGTGAGTTAGTGAGAGGAAGGCCATAAGTCAAAAAGGGTGGTTCAGAGAGATCCCTTACCTTATGTTCGAGAATCATTATCCACTATCACTTAATGTCATAGATAAAAAGTTAAAATTAACTAACAAATAAATTCATAACCCTTTCATTTATATTTTATTTTTTATAATTTTATTTTTTACATTTATAACAATTTTATTGTGATATGAAGATTAATTTCGCTTTTTAGACATTCATTTAATGGTTCCATGGTCAGATCACTTGTGTATACTTATGGAAGTTCATTTTAAATATGAATAAAAATACAAAAGTGAAATATGATTATATTCATTTCCATCCAAATTTTTAAGGGTTCTATATACTCCCTTGTGTTCTGATATATGGTTGAATCATCTAATGAAAAAATCAACAATATGTAAACAATTTAATTAAGATGTTTTATCGACAATCACAATGAAGATTCATTATATTAAATTAAATGATTATTAAAACATTAAATATCATTAGATAAATTATATAATTCTTATTATCATTAAATTTAAACGTAATAATATTTTTACAACCATCCATAGAGTTGGTAGTTAAAAACGAAGTATGTTGTTCATGGAGGCAGTGAACCAACCATTTCGTAAATAAATATTTTATTTAAGAAACACAATAAGGGAGTTTAGAAGATGAATAACCACTTAACATGTTAAATATATATTATATTTATGATACTTGATTCATTATTTTATATTATATGATGGAGGAGAGGATAGAGTAGAATAAGAAATGAATTTAAATGAGGAAAATAATGATTATTACCCCTTAAATGCCACCTCCTTGAAATAAACCTTACAAAACATGGAATGAATAATTTTTGATACCATTAACACTATAAAATGAGGTATAGTTTTGACAATTGAATTGTATAGAAAATGGGAAACCTTTAAAGATTAAAATTTTTGAGGATAATGGGTTGTGAGGGGTGGTATTTATATGGAGTGGGGATAAGTGTTTTTGAATATTATGTTAATCAGCTATTATTTTGGGTCAATACAATCAATATTATTGATTATAGTGACTATATAAAGTAAATGATGCATTTTAGTATGAAATAATTGGTTCCTACATCATCCTTGACTAAATCATTAGTGTATTTATCTAATTAGTTTAAATACCAAATTTAACTGCTCAAAAAAATTAATCAATTATAGAAAAGTACTAAAAAATCCCCAATCCATTTTTATAGATTTTTATTAAATAATAAAATTCATTTTATAAAAATAATTTTATTAATATGAGATATTTAATTTCAATGAATCTTTTCATTTATTTGAAGAAGAAAAAATTTTAATATCATGTCAAATTTTTAACCCTTTAAAAAACTACATAATGTCACATAAAATTATCTTATAATTATAATACGATATAATATTAATATATAAATCCATTTTATTAAAAAAAATTAAATCATTATCTTTTTTTAATAAACTAAAATAAAACATTTCTGATTTACAAAACTACAAACACTTTTTTATCATTTTTAAAACATTGTTTACTTATATCATGATATAAATAAACTATATTTTATTATTATATGATAACTAAATATAATTTTTCATTTCTATAGGTGAGGGTACTATTCTTACTATTAGCCTACAATTCCTTACGGTTATATTATAAGTCCAATTGTCAGGTTACTATTCCTATGGTTATATTTTTAATGGTAATATGGGATCCCCACTTTCGATAAATACCTCATATTTCATTAATATATTATTCAAATTTATTATTTATCAAGGCTATATTTTTTTTTATTTTCAATATAATAATAGAATTACTAATATTTTATCTAATTTCTATAATGTCATCTGTGAGTGTAGTTATTTTGGTGGATCGAGCAGATCCAAACTTGGATATTTTAATTATCTTATTTTCTATTTTTTTAGAAATTATAATATTTTAAATTTTTATCAAAATTTTTATCCTATAAATTTTTTGTTTGAATTAATCTACTAAAATTTTGTTGGTTTAATAATGTGGTGTATGTTATTTATGTTACCTTACTAAACACAAAACAATTATTAGATGAGAAATTCCATTGATAAAATTCAAAGATGTCACATTCTTCCCCCCTAATGAAATTTTTCTCTAATTCTTTTATATAATTATGTTAAAACATGATGGAGTAACTCACTTTCATGTATTCCTTCAGTTCAAATGCTGAATACTATTACTTATATATTCTCTATAGTAATTTGACTAGGTGATTTTTCTTGTTATTCAGAGCATTATCTATATAGTTAAAGATATTCACCGACTTCTCCTCATATGAGAGATAAATTTCCTACGACACCACATCATAATTCAATATATGTGATGAATTTGGTATGTACATCTTCAATATGGATATGTTGAATAAATCTTGTATTTGATAAAAGGTTGGAGGGAGTTCTAGTCAGTAGGCCACAACATTGATGCAATTGTGAAACTCAAAGTGGTTAAAATACTTAGGACATAGATTTACATTCATTCAAAATCTCATAAATATCTTCCATTGATATTTGCATAGAAATAATTTATCTCCAACCTAAAACTCCAGGTCACTTTGATTGTTTTTAGTATTTTTCTTTTGTTGAATTTGAACATCCATGATGTGATATGGAAAGGTCTTGACCTTTTTTACCATTTATGTAAACATTCATGTCCTCATTTCTTACATTCACCAACTTCATGGCTACACATAGGTGTTCTACATTTCTTCCCCTAAAGGGTGCTATATGGATCTATTTGGATTCTTGAGTGGAAACTACTATTTTAAAAAAACTCAATTTGAGGAATATGTTGATCCCATCCTAATTTTCAGTACATAATACTTTCATTCAACATGTATTCTAGTGTTTGGACATTTTTTTTAGTTTGGTCATCAGTTTGGTGGTGATAAGATGATCTAAAGTTCAAATTGTTCTGTTGATCATATTGTATAATTTTTTAGAACATATAGGTAAATCTTAGTTCTTGATGATATAATATTTATAATGGTGTTGGATAAAGTCACAACATTCTCTCATGTATATACTTTCTAATTGATCAATTGATAAGTCTTCTCTAATTGAAATGAATTTAGCAGTGATCGTAACATGGTCCACCGAAATTATTATTGAATTATTTTTTCTTGATGACATTGAATGGCAATTAATAGAGTCTATGATTATTTTTTACCATTTCCAGGTAGGTATGGGTAATGGTTGCATCATTAAATTATATTTTTTCCTTTAATCCTTTATATACTAACATACTAGGCACATCGATGTATATTCGTTGATTTCCTTTACATTGTCCCACTAATAGTGCTCTAGGAGAACATTATATATCATCATTCTCCGTAGGGCGATGAAAAAGGTTGATCTAAGTTCATCATTCAACAATTCGTTCCTTATAAAGGGGGTTTATGGTACACATAAAACCAATTTTTACAAATCCTTCATCTTAAAATTTTAACTCCAAACAATTTTCCTTTCTTATAGAATCCACATTCTTCTCTATATTCACATCATCTCTCGGATCTCCTTTGTCGTCTCCTGATGAGATCGTTGGGAAATAATTTTATAAAGTAAGGAGGATATTCTTTCCATTATAATCACCATGTCCATCATTTGAAAATATAACAAGATTGAATCATTCTAAATTCTCATCCTTAATATGGTTTTTGGATCCTTTATACTTACATAATCTTACAATTTATTTTCTTTCCTAGGATGTTATTTGAATAAGTAGTCGTAGTCCTTGATCAACACTAACTATCTCCATTAATTCATATTAATATTTTTCAGTGTGAATATATATTTTCGGATCTTATGATCTGTATAAATTTGACTCTTCACCATATGAAGATAATTCAACTAGATTTTTAATGTGAATATCATTAAAACTAACTAAATATCATGGATTATAAAGTTACTCTAGTGAAATTTCAACTAATATGATGCAAAAACTATTAGTTTTTCATTTTTCATCACTACATAGCCTAATCCCTTTTTTGGAGCACCACTATATATCCAAATACATTCTCCATTTGATGGAAGTATAAGGACTAGTGTAGTAACAAATCTCCTTCTCAATTACCTGAATACCTATTTACATTAACTAGTCGAGAAAATTGTTAAACCCTCCCAATTAATCTTTGTTAGTGGGTTTCACAATATTGATAATTTTTCAAAAAAGCTTTTGTAATGTCCCAATAGTCTAAGGAAACTATGGATCTCCATTACAGATGGTGTTATGGGCCACTACTCAATATCCATTATCTTAGAAGAGTCCATGGATATCCATCATTAGAACATTCCAAAATAACAACAATTCCTCCATCCATAACTCATATTTAAAATTCATTGCATATATCTTCCCCAATCGCAATAACATTAGCATTGTATTAATATTCTCCTATTCATATTCATTTTATTTAGAGTATATTAAAATTGAATCTATAAAGACTAAATTTTCATTATTGATTTAATATATAAAAACAATATTAATTAATTCCATAAATATTTCTACCTCATTTCTGCGTCTGAAGGTAATCACTATGAACTCATAATTTCCATAAATTTTTTGACATCCATTTATTGGTTTATCTTTTTTCTTCACCTATATTAGGTGATATATTTGCATAAGGTCCAGCATAGAGAAATGATGGGCCATACATAGTTGATCCAACAATCCATCTATACATGGTAGGGGATAATTTTCTCTACAATGATTTTTGCATCTCATGATAATCAATACAAATGTACATTAACCCATGCTTCATCTCGATGAAGGGGACTGGTTCACCCCATGATGAAGCATTTAGGCATATAAAACCCTTGTCTAGATTTTGTTGTTATTGATTATTCAGTTCTTCAAATTCAATAGTATGCATTTTATATGGAGTCTTGGATATATATAGAGATCTAGGTATAATTTTAATTGAGAACTCAACCTCACAGTCCAAAGGAAGAACCATAATGTCTCTAGGGAATACATCAACATAATCCATCATAATCGGGGTTTCTTCAACCATAATTCTCTTATTTGGATCAATCATTAAAGATAGATATTACATATCATAATTCAATAATATCAACAATTTAGATGAAAATTTCCAAGTATATTTGTCCTCCAACATACACTTATACAAAATCAGAAGATGACTTAGGATATGAAGACCGATATTATTATCCTAATAATTGATGTTTTAATTATATAAGGATAACCAATACATTCCTAATATAGAATAAAAATACTCTAAAGGTGGTATTAAAATATTTTCAGGAATATTAATTCAATAAATATTAACTGAGGTGTTATAATCATAGAATGAAATAACTGATATGTTTTTTATTCTCATAGATAAATCAACCTCCATGTTTTGAGGTGTTGTTTGAATAGTTCTAATAAACGTTCAAATAATAAATTAATGTATAAAAATAGAATAAAAAATTATTTTCACTATTATGGAATAAATAATCATCATACTTATCCCCAAATCATTGTTGGGATCCACCTTAGCAATAGTGATAACATGTTCTCTTCCTTTCTCTCCATTCCTTAGAGGTTATTTTAATTGAATGCCTCTAAAAAATCATCGATTTGGTAATTTTCTTGAATAATGACCACATTACATATAGTTGAAACATTATAACATAGGCTGAGTATTGATCTGAAACTTATTTTATTCATTCACATTAGTGGGGTTATTTTTTCACATTGGCACTGATTATCATAATTCCCATATTTTCAACACATGAATCACCTCTCAGTTCCCTTCAAATAGTTTTTAGGATGCTTCTTCCCACACTTTTAACACGTGGAATGTTGGTTTTTCTTTCATCAGTGATATTTATATATAGATACTCCTAAATTATGTGACATTTTATGATTATTATCTCAAAGACTATAATACCACTGAGATTCACCAATATCTATTTCGAAATTAAAGGAACAAAAAACAATATCCCCATATCTATCAAAGTCATAAATTTCAAATTATTTTTTAGACATGGTTTAAACCCACTAAAGAAGCATTCCACATTAATTTTTAACTAATGAAAAATATGGATTCATATCAATAAATCACTATGATGATTTCATCATACACCCTAATATGCCCATATTTCATTTTATTTTGTACAAGGAACATTGTCTCCATTCTAAGATAGAGAGTTCAAGGAAATTATTTATTGGAAAATATTTTATAGAGTCCTTCCCATTCCATGGAATCAATATCCTATTTTTAATTTCATTCCATGAATAGTGTCCACCCATGATTGGATTCCCCAATATGAAAATAAAAACCTAGCTTGACTTTCTATTATCTTAGCAATAGTGGATAGAGAATATATTTTCAATGGTGTTAATCTGTTATTATGCGATGATTGGATCAAAAGATAAACTAATCTTAGGATTCCTTTGTCGCAGAAATGACTAAATAAAATTGTACTATTTTATAGGAGAAGGAGGTCGTTCCACATGATTCATGTTATTATTCAATGGATGAGTCAGTTGATCTAGTACTTTCATGAAGTTTTCATATCCCGCTCCAAAAAGGACAAGCATATAATTAGGGAAATCATTCAATTTTATAAACCATTAGTTGTTAGCAATGTTACTCCTATTTTCCACTATTAATGAAAAATAAAAGGAAAATGGGATGATAATACTATAACTAATAAAAATATAAAATCAAAACTATAAAATTAGAAGAAATAAATTATAAATAACCTATAAATCCGAAATTTTGAGTTTCACGATTTCAATATCGGTTATACATAGTAATTTAAATATGAGTTTTTCAATCCTAACAAAATATTTATGTCCGTTATACAATTTTTTAAAGAGTATGTGAATTGTCTAAAGCGTATCATATTGAAGTGTCAGACCAATAGTGTGACATGGCCTCTTTATCATGCACCCGGTGACGATTGAGTTATTGCACAATACACTATTTTGGGAGTAATTACAATAAAAAAACATGTAATGTTAAAAAAATTATTTATTGGTTAAATATTTGAAATTTATATTCATCAAAAAAATATTAGGTAGTTTTATAATAAAAAAGAGAAAACTTTATTTCCTACTAAATTGAATTTTTACGCATTATATGGTTTAATTTAAAATCTTAATTTCCAAATAATATAATTTTAATTTTTTAATATTAATTTCATTTTTGTGTCTATAATTTCAAAATTATCATAGGATGAAATTTTTATAATTTTCCGAATGTTTAGTTTTCAAATAAAAAGTTGAAATTCAAGTCTTTATTGAAATATATATTTTCTTTTCATGACATTACAAAAGAAAATTAAAATTTTAATTATATTTAAAATTCAATCGGTTCACTTTGATTGAAGGTAAAAAATAAAATTATAGTATTCTGAATTAATTTTAAACATAAATTTAAAATAAAAACATTTTTATACTTAAAAAATGCAATTTTTGAAAAACTACTTTTCGCCCCATTTTATTAGTTTAATTTAAAACTAAATTGTACAACTTCTATGTTTTGAATATTCAAAAATGGATTATATTTTATCAATAATGAGTTAAAAATTTTGTAAATATTGTCATTTTATTTTTGTCAAACATTAATAGTAACCTTAATAATTTTGTTACTAATATAAAGGTAAATCAGGTAACTAGAGTTAAAAAAATTATATAGACTATAATATTACCCTAAAACATGATTGAATTTTATTTTATGAGAAAATATAATCTATATTGATACATATTTATAATATATGTTCTTTCATTCCATTTTGATATGATTATAGCTTTTATAATATTTTATTTAAATAAATGTATATAAATTTCACTATTTTGTTTTTAGTAACTATAATATTTTAACATAATTATAACCAAAGGATTTGTAAATTTATAAATATTATTTTGAACGATAAATTATTTATATTCATCATAAAAATTTATTTTAAAATTTAAGTAGACAAGTAATTACATAAATGATTACATAACGTTGGGGTAGTAATTATTCAATTAATAGAAAAATATAATAAAAGTTATTAAAAATATTAAATTATTATAATTTAGAAAAATTAAGATGACCCAATAATTATATATATGAAAATTAACATTTTATGAATGTATTTTGTTTAAATTTAATTTGTCTTCATGGTGTCATAAAATTCAAATACAATTAGTAGTTCTAAAATGGACATTATTGATATTTTAGGAAAATAATATTTTATTAAATGATATAAAATCTTAAAAATCCTATATTCCACATTTTTATTATTATAGGGTATGAAATAAAAACTATTATCTATTTATGGTATATTTATTAATTTATCATATGTATATTGACCATCAATGAGAAAAAAACCATATTGTCACAATAAGTGTGAAAATGATTAAGAGGAAGTTAGAACCAATAGATAAGTGTAAATATGTGATATAAACTTGTAAAAAGTTATTTTATGAGCTTATTTCGACTCATAATCATATAATATTCTAATATTACCCATTTTTATCTAATTTATCATCAAAATTTATATATATTAATTTAACATTTTATGAAATTGCAAGAGTTCCCCTACCCTCTTCTATAAAAGGGTAACACTTCTTCTCATTTATTCACTCATAAAAATCCATTTGGTTCAAAAATTATCTAACAAAAACCCTTAATAATATCCCTCCCTAAAATATATAGGCATTAATTTGGGAATAATAAAAATCTTAGAGGTCTTAAGGTGTTAAAAAATGATATTTTCCAAAACAGATGTATTGTTTAACCTCATATTTTTGTTTTATTTCATCATAAAACACCTTAAAATATAATTATACTATAAAAAATAAAAAAATGTACCCTCAACATACTGAAATATTATTATGTTACTTTTATAACCTATATCCATCTAATTTTCCATTAAATGCAAAATGAAACCATTGATTATATGTACGGCAGACTACCGCCTCACGAACAGATGTAAACAATTTTCAATCATCGTATCCCATAGATAGATTATAATGATAGAATTATTTTTTTCATATGAAATTAATTATACATTTACCATTTTATAAATTTGAAACATCTATTAAAGTTTTAACTATCTATTCACTGAATGAGGATAACGTTTTCCATGCATGCATGTGGACTACCACCTCCACGAAGAGATGTGATTTAATTTTAACCACCACATCACATGGACTATAAATATATGTATGTTTAAAGGAATATAATAAAATTTATTATATAATTATCCTTCTATAATGATAAAATAATACCTAATTTATTTTCATAATTATTATTGACAAATGGAAAATTTCTTCAGGCGTACGTACAACCTACCGTCTTTATGATTGTAACTTAGTGCATTTTTTACAACCATATTTCATGATTGGTTTTAAAAGTATAATTTATATATAAAATGATAATTATATATTAATTATTATTATTGGGATGATGTAATAATGTCCTATTTGACCATAGTCAACCTCTACAAGTCGATTTGGACTTATGAACTGAGTATCATCAAAACATCTGATTTTAACTTAAATGATTATGTAATTGTTATAACATGGTAATATGTTAGATAAATAGAATGATAAATGGAAAAAAAGGTTCTCAAGAAAGTAAATAATTAATATTTGTTTATTATTTAAGAATATAAAGAACGTACATGAGGATTTAGACTCAAGGTACAAGATATTCTTTTAAAAACATGATTTTAATGTTTCCTTTCCAACTCTTTTTATTCCATGAACAAATTTGTATAAAATATTATATATTTTTCATAATATGGTCATAAATTAAATATAATGGTCATTTTTGGTATCTTTTTTTACTTTATTTAAAAACATTTCAAAATTAATCTTTTTATTAAATATTTTGACATTATTTATAAAAAGATAAATGGGATGTTCTATTTTATCGTATACGGTGATAATGAATTTTCCCATCACCATAAAAATTATTTTATTTTGGATAATTTTATAGTAACTTTTTTTTTTCATAAAATAGAAACCCTCCTTCTTTATATTCTATTTTTTTATAATGGTTTTATAATAAAATGGATATTTCAATGTCTGGAAATGTTTTATTATAGGTGTAATGAATATTTTTATCAGTGTAATGTTAGAAATTGAAAGATTTTAAATGTTATGATTATGTTATGGTTATTAGGAATTATTATAATTAAATATAGTTATGTTATAAACCAATGATAGGTGTTTACGTTTTAATCTTAGGGTGGGTGGTTATTTTATAATCCATAGGCTAGTGGGTCCATGATAACCCTAAATAAATTAAGTATGTAAGATGATCCTATGATTATTCTATTTGTAAGAGTGATATGGAAATTCAATCACAAGTAGATTACATGTTTTAACTTTTATTTATATAAGTTTTTTATGAAAAAATTATGATTTCTCAAGGTATGATTATGATCTTATGTTTATGAAAATTATAAAATACTTTTTATGTGTGAAAACAATTAGTTTTAAAGAAAATGTTATTAAGAGTTTTTCATGATTTCAAAAAAACATTATGAGTTTCTTTTCATATAAGATTTAATATGAGATGATTTAGGAAAATATTATGGAATATAACATTATTTCTTTAGTATGAAAATTCTTATTTTGATCCCAATGATTATTTTTTTAAAAGGAAAGTATTCATGGACTATTAGTTTCATTATTTTTATTTACCTTACCAATATTTTTGTGATCACTCTATGTTTTAATTTTTTTTCATATTGTTTAAAGATGGGTATGTGGAAAACAAGACAAGATGAATGTGATGAAGATTTGTTTTAAAATATAAACTATTTAATTTTTAAAAAAATAGATTGTAGAAAAAATGTATACTAATTAGAAATTTCTTCTTTTTATATATATGGGTTTGTTATTTAAGAGCAATGAATAAAATATCTAAAACTATAAACCCAAAATATATTTGGGAATGTAATGAAGTGAATTCTAGTTTTAAGTCACAGTAATATGTTATCTTTATGGGTAGGTCCTTACAGTTGGTATCATATAATTTTTTAGATAAATTTAGTGGTTAGAATAATTCTAATATAATTCCTTTAAAATATTTTACCATTTTTTAAGTTGAACTGATATAAATTTAACGATTACCATGATTCTTTATATAAACTATGTTTGTTTAGAATGGGTTTCCACCTAGGGAATATGAAACCTAAATTAGGAAGGAACTGAGGGAGGATATCCTTACAAATAAGCAACCTATAATGGTTGGAATTAGAAAACAGTAGTTCATTGTAGTGATAAATAAGTTGAAATGGGAAATAAATGGAAGAGGTATTAATATCAGAGAGAATTTATATCTTCCATATAAGAAAATGAAGATATTTGAACATTTTATAAGACAATAGCCTAAAAAATTCAACAGATCTTCTAGCCTAGTAGTATATAAAGGATTGATTAAATCTTTGTAGAAGATATTTTATGCCTGGGGTTGTTCAATGCATAAAAAGGTCAGTATTTATACTTACAATTTAAAGGTGAATTTGATAAAAATTGGAAAATGGTTAATAATACTAATGAAATTAAATAGATTCATAATTTGAAATGGGTTGAATTTAAGAATATTTAATTTGGGAAATATTTTCCAAGTCTATTTGACTTATGATGGAAAAGTAAATTTTGTAATTTAGACAAAAGGAAGAATATTCAGTGGCTTCATATAAATAAAACATAAATCTTTCGGAAAGTCTCATAAAAAAATATATTTGGGATCATGATAGTAAAATTTATTGGCATTACATAGGATTGATACCCTGCTATCGAAGGGCATTGGATTTCTATGAGTTTAAATTTTATGTGAAACTTGTTTGATTTACTGGGAGGGTAAAAATAATGTTTACCGATGACCATGTATTTCATGAAAACAGGAAAAATAAAAGGACTCGTTTTCATTAAATGGGGAATAATCCATCAAATAAATATAAAGGATGTAAAATCAAGTTTCATGCTTATGATAGGTGTTGTAAAAATAATCAGGGGTATTAAATATGGGAAATTATTTCAATGTGTAATGTTTGGGCATATATCTCATTATTTTAAGTAAAATGATCAGAAAAATAAAAAAAATGATGGTAATATGATTTGATAGCAATGATTTGGAACGTTATGTTAATCTGTGCTCATAGTTAGAATCTCGTATTGGAAATAATCATGATTAAAAGAAAAAGGGCGTTGAAATATCTTTCTCTACTACTATGGTTAATTTTGGGCCATCAAATTAAATGGTTATAAGTATATTACTAGTTTATTTTAATTATGATAACACCCTCTTTGAATTTGGATATTCACGTTTTTTTTTAAGAAATTTTCAATTAATTTTAGAATATAACCTCTTGAATGTATGATAGAACATTTGGTTAAAACTAAAGCTTGAAATATTAAAGTAATCCGGATTTATAGGGATCATTCTATTATTATCAGTGGAATGGTCCTTCCTAAAAATTCTGTCGAACTGACCATGGTAGAGTTTGATATTATTTTTGGTATGTATTGGATTTTATTTTTTTATGATAACATAGATTTAAAATCCAAGAATTTTTTGTTAAATGATTTAGTATATTTCAAAACCTGCTAATAATTTGAGAAATTGAATATAAATCGATGTGATAGTTACTATCACATGTTGTTGAAAATATATAAATTGTTCAGATTAGTGGCATCCTAGTAGTGATTAAATAATGGATGTTTTTACTATGGATTTACTATGTGTAATTTCTAATTTGGAGGTTAATTTTACCATTGACTGGGTAATTTATGATAAGCCTATTTAAAGAAACCCTTTTGTGATGGATCAATTAAAACTTTAAGAATTGAAAAATAAATTAAATGAGTATCTTGCTAGTGGTTTCATTTATCATGGAAAATCACCATATGGGGATCATATCTTATTTGTTAAAAAGAAATATGGTTTAATTAGACTTTTTATTGATTATAATGCTTTGAATAACCTCACTGTTAAGAAAAAATTACACTCTACGTAATATAGATGTTTATTTTGACCAAATCCATAGATAAAAATTATTTTCAAAGATAGATCTCAGGTTGGGGTACCATCAGTTTATGGTTAAGGATGTAAATATACTTATGTCTATGTTCCAAACATGACATGGGAACTATGAGATTTTACTAACTCACATTGGGTTGTACAATTCAACAATTGTATTTGTTGATCTAATTAATAGAGTTTTTTACGAGTTCTTGGTTATGTATTTGGTTTTGTTTATTGATGATATATTTATATATTCTACAAGTCAAAAGGATAAATAAAAATATTAATGATTGTTCTAAAAAAAATAAAAGAAAAAAATATATATGGAAAATTTAGTAATTATGATTTTTGGTTGCAACATATTTATTTTCTTATTCATATTGTTTCCAAGGATTACATAATTGTTGAACCTTCTAAAACTAAAGTTATTTAGGAGTGTAAAAGACAATAAATCATCATTGAGATTCCATGTTCTCTCGGATTAGTAAGATACCATTAGTGGTCTGTTGAAAATTTATCTCGTTTTCCGATCCCACTAAATAAGTTAACTCGAAAGGAGTTAAAATCATTTGGATGAAATAATCTGATGATTATTTTCAAAAACTAAGTAGAATATTGGAGAATAATTTTTTTTGGATTTTTACATGAGTAATGTTGATTTTTTCATCTATATTAATGCTACTTTACAGGTTCTTGGTTGTATTTTGATGCAGAATGGTTAGGTAATTACTTATGCTTTGTGATAACTGAAACCTCAGGAGTTAAATTATCCTATACATGATAGAGATATTGTTGCTATTGTTTTTAGATTTAAATAATTTTATGTATAATTTATATTTATTAAATTGTGAAATATATATTTATCACAAAATATTTTAAGATGAGTCATACAATATGGCATAAACTAATCATAGATTATGATTAAAAATCCATGAACATATTGGAAAGGAAAAGAAAATATACCTAATGCTTTGATGTAACATCAATATTTTGAATATAAATATTATTTATTAAAATAATAATTTCATATTAGAAATAATAATTACAAATATACTAATTAACATTAAATTATAAATTACGAATATAAACAAATAAATGATGAAATTAATATTACAGTCTTAAATGAAACATTATTAGAAAATAATTGATTTTCTATAGTTAATTTTATCAAATAATTATTACTTGATATGTTTTAATATAATGAATATACTTTCACAAATTATTATTTTTTATAACTTTTATTTTAAGAAATATATTATATTAAATTTAATTTAAATTCAAGAATGATTTATAATTATAAATTTTAAATATATATAAGTTGATTTTATAAAATTCAAGGCAATGATAATTATAATAATATTAACTATAATAACAGGAAAAAATATTTCTTATTTAAAAATAATATTATTATAAATATTATATATTTTATAAATTAATGCAATTATATTATGATTTTGTTTTATATATTTTTTAAAGTTATAAATATATAAAATTATATTCTACTATCAATATTTTTCATTGATGATGAAGAGGGTGAAGTGGTTCTGTGAGTTTGATGGTCTTTTGGTGGTTTGAATCGACTATGGGATGATGTCTTCTGTTATCTCACAGACATATGTTGTTGTAGGAAAATCGAGGTGGCTCGTCATTCGAGATGTGACCCGATGGTATGTGATGATGACTCGCGACTCATGATAATGATGGTGGGATGACAGTATGTGACAAAGGAAGCCATCGATAAAGGATGTGATGATGGCTTTTGGTATAATTTTAAATTTTGAATCGGTAAACTCGTGTATGGACAAATTACTGCTCAACCAAATATCTGATTTCAAAAATCAAATAAAAAGAGAATTATCAAAAAATAATAATATAATAAGAATTAAAATAATATTAAAACAGTTGTAAAACATAAAATGGGAATAATCATAAAACTAAATAAATAAAAAATTGAAATGGGTGACTCACATACAAAGAAATTTGGGAGTTCTATATAATGTTCTTTGTGGAATGTTTTTCAAGACTGCAAAATAATATTGATTAAATAATAGTTAGATATGTTTTTTTTGGAGTTATGCGATGATACATAACCATTTTAATGAAATTTAATATTCAATTGATGACTTTTTCTTATCATGGTTAACTATTTTATTATTAAATGGTTGAGGATATTTTTATAGTGTATTTGGAGATGAGTTTTTTAATAAAATCCATTAATTTAATAAATAATACATTCAAAAAGTTATTAATGAATATTCCTATTAGAAAAACTACATCTATCCATATATTACTCTCCAATGTTTTTAAAGTTTTTCCTATATAATGATGATTATGTTCATAGGTTATGGAAAATCTCCCATCAATTCTTTCTAATCCTAAAATTTGTTCTCTTTTCTTTATATGATTTTGAGGGCATCTATTTTGGGATTTTATTTTAATATGGGTCCTTAATTCAAGGTATGGAATGTTTTATATTTAAATATATATATATATATTTAAACACTATAATATATATATGTAAATTTTTTTAACAAATTTTATGTTTTAGAAAACAAAGTCTCTATTTGGTTTTCAAATTTTAATTTTAGTTGTAACACTTCAATGAAATATAATCGTGTTGATTTATTTATTTTTCAATTAACTCAATATATATATATATATTATGCTGAGAATGAATTTTATAACTAATTAATAAATTATTTATTAAATATAATTAATATAATAAAAAAACATTGTTTTGTTATTGTTTTTATTAATTGTTTATTTTAAAAAAATTATATAAGAAATTTTAATATCTTTATTTTATGTGAAACATTTTTTTAAATGATAAAAGTTAACATTTTATTTGTGAGTTATTTTTATATTCCCATGGATGTCATTACTAAAATAAGATATGACCGTCATCTTATATATCATTGAAAATACATGCACTTTAATTCAATTATTATTTTAATTTATTTAAATGCTATATTATGTCATTTAAAGAAGTGGAATTATTTATACATGTTGATTTTGACTTACTATATTTTTTAAAATTCTTAAAAATATTATTATTCATTGTAAATAAAAAATTTATGAATATTTTCTTCCATGTAAAAAATTTAGGTATTGTTTTGGAATGTTATTTAGGTTATGAAAGTAAAATAAAAGACCATTAAAATGTTTGTAAAATTATATCACTGGAGTATTGGACTATTTAATGTGCTATGAAGAGTGAACCCATGAACTCTATGGGATTTTGTCCCACACATGATATGACTAAGTGGACTTATGGGTTTTCTTATGGTCTACTGAGTATCAGGATTAATCCATAAAAATTATTTTTTTTTAAAATGGATAAATCCAATTAATACTTTAAAATAATTCTTATTTAGAATATATTTGTCTTTCAACGTAATATACACTATTAATGGATTTTTAGATATTTTTTCAATGTTTTTCAAACCCTTTCTTATTTAATGGTTTTATAAAAATATTTATTTGACAAATTTTTTAATATAAATTTATATGTTTTCCAAGAAATGAATTTAAAAATGATCATTAAATCCACTTATTGGAAAAATTAATTCTCACCCAATGTTTTAAATTTATTTTTTGATAGGATTATTAGAATTTCAAATATTGTTTATTTTATATAAACATGCATCACAAAAAAAAGAAATTTTTTTAAATTTTTGTAAAACCTTGTTGACATGTAATGTATACGTATAATTATCCAAAACCTAGTCAAGAAAAGTTCATTGAGTATAAAATGCTATGTGAAATTTTCATTTGTCATTTTAAAAAAATATAAAGTTTTTTTATGCACTTAATCCGGAAGTGCATTTTTAGGGATTTAAACTTTGTATGAGATCGATGGACTGGATATCTTTGGAGATTATATTTTTCCGTAGTGGTAGTGTATAGATGATTAACAATTTTAGTTTTCAAAATTTTAAATATATAAATTCATATTTTTTTAGTTTGATGAACGAATAATGAGGGTGAAATTATTTTAAGGGAGAAGAATTTAAAATCCCATGATTTAAAAGGAGTATTATTTATTTAATTTCTTTTTGAAATTATAAATAATGATAAATTTTTAACTAATATTAAATTATCAATTAATAATGAAAATATAGAAATGATGAAATTAAAATGGCACTCTTAAATGAAATTATATTAATCATTAAGTGATTTTATTTAGTTAATTTTAATATATAATTATTACTTGATATGTCTTAAAATAATGAATTTATTTTCCTAAATTATTAATATTTTATATAACTATTATTTTAGTAAATAAATTATACCAATTTTAATTTAAATAAAATAATAATTTATAATTATAAATGTTTAAATTTAGATAAATTAATTTTATGAAATTAAAGGAAATAATAATAATAATATTAATAATGAAATTTAAAACTTATTTTCTTATGAAATTTATTATTATTATTTTAAATAAATTATATTATATAAATATAAGAAATTATATTATTATTTGGTTTTACAAAATCATGAAAATTTAAATATATATAATTATATTGTTATAAAAACATCATATATATCATTAAAAAAATTCATAAAAATATTAAGAAAAATATACATGTTTGTTCAACAAAATAATCAAGAAAATAAAAAAATAGAAACATAAAAAAATAAAAAAATAAAAAAAGAGGTAAAATGTAAAATTTGAAAAACTGTGAAACTAAAAAAGATTAAAAAATTAATGAAAATGGGTGGCTTCCGTGCAAAAATAATTGCGAGTGACCTACAATGTGGTTTGTGGATTTTGTTTCAATCTTGAAATGAAATATTGATTAAATAAAAATTAGATAAGTTTATTTTTGGAGTTACGAAATTCAATATTACCGTTTTTAATGAGAGTTTCTATTTAACTAATAACTTTCTCATATCATGGTTGATGATGTTATTATTAAAATGAAGAAGATATTTTTTATGGTGTAGTGGGACATGAGGATTGTAATAAAATACTATATTTTAATAAACATCACATTTAGGGAGATATTAATGAATCTAGTTTAATTAAAATCCACATTTGTTCATATTTTACAACCCAAAACATTTTTAATTTTTTTCCTATTTAGAGATGTGTCCATTCATGTGTTATGGGAAATATGAATTTGACTATTCCTCACCATAAAATGTATTCTCATTGATTAATGTGAGTGTGAGGAAGTCTCTTTTGGGAAAGAAATTTCTCATGCTGGTGCTTAATACAATGTAAGGGATGTTTTTGTTTTAAATATATATATATATATATATATGATTATTTATATATTCTATACTTCTATAGTATATGGATGTTAATTCTTTTTTATCATTATTATGTTTTAGAAAACAAAATCTCTATTTTGTTTTCCAATTTTAAGTTGAGTTATAACCCTTATATGAAATCCAGTCATTTATTTATTTATTTTTCATAGAACACGATATATATAGACGCACATAGACATAGACATATACATATACATATACATATAGATATATATTATGTAGAGAATTACTATTAAAAATTATTCATCCATGATTTTAAAAAAATGATTTTTAAATAATAATAAAAAAATGTTTTGTTATTGTTGTCTTTAAATTGTTTCTTTTCCAAATTAATTTCTATAAAAAATGTTAATTTTTTTTATTTTATGTAAACTATTTATTTAAATGATAGAATTTATCATTTTATATGTGAATTATTTTTATATGACCATGAATGTCATTCATGACATTTGATATGACAATTATCAAAGATATTATTGACATTCCAGGCACTTTAATTCAATTATTCATTTACTTTATTAAGCTATTATATTTATGTCATTTAAAAAGATCAATTCATTATACACATGGATTTATACAAATAATTTTTTTTAAATTCTGAAAAATAAAATTATACTTTGTAATGAAAATTTGTAATATTATTTTTATCCCATGAAATAATTTAACTATGGCTTTGAAATGTTTAAGGGTTATGAGCGAGAAAGGAAAGACCATTAAAATATTTTCTAAAACTGTGGCACTGGAGAATTGGAGGATTTAATGTTGTATGGGGAGTGAAATCATTACCTACATAGGATTCTATCCCATATATGATATGACTAAGTTCCATGATGTTTTTTCATATCATATATTGAGTATCACGATTAATCCATAAATTTTTTTTTATTTTTAAAATGGAAAAATCCAAATAATATTTAAAAAGAATTATTATTTTGAATATATATAGTTTTTAAAGTAATATACAATATTTAATGATATTTTGAAAAAAAAATTATTGTTTGGAGAAACCTTTTCTATTTAATGATTTTATCAAAAATATTTATTTGAAAAATATATAAATAGAACAATATAAGTTTTTTAAAGAAATAATTTCCAATTGATAATTAAAACCCCATATTGGGAATATTAATTCTTACCGTTTGTTTTAAATTTATTTTTCATATGTTTAGTAGAATTTTAATTGGTTTTTAATTCATTTAAGGAGGCAGCGTACGTGAAGATATTTGTTTATTTTTTTAGCAACATTGTTAACATGTAATGTATATGTTTGATTCTTCAAAACCTATACTAGAAAAAGTCCTGGAGTGTAAAATGATCTGTGTATTATTCATTTTTCATTTATAAAAAACTAAAAATCATTTTTTACACTGAATTCAGAATCACGGGTTTGGGGCTTCACATTTGAGTTGGAAAAATAATGTTTCATTAACCAGTTATGTTTAGAAAATGACCATTTTGTTAATGATTATATGAATTTTTCTTATAATTTGTGGCTGAATGAACTTTATCAATTTTGATTCTAGATTCTATATAATCGTCTCTATTAGAGATAATTATGAATGATCATCAAGTCGATCATGTTTTATTGGAAAAGGTAGAATTAGTTGTGAATGGTATTTTTATTAAATTTAATGTTTATAAATATGGTTTTCATGCATTTTGAAAGGGATTATGTATGATATGTGACTCCTAGTAGAAGATTGTATTATTGGGTGAAGATCATAAATCCCCATTTTTGGTCATCGAAGAAGCACTAAGATATATAGATACATTAAATAGTATTACTACTATGATGTAATTAAAAGAGATATTGACGAATTTCTAATTAAATGCTTGACTTTTAAATAGGTTAAAGTGGGAAAAAGTACCAATGGTGAAACATCATCCATTTCCAGTGCTAGAGTGGAAATGAGAAAATTTATCCCCAGATTTTGTTGGGGGATTACTGAAGGCTTATCTAGATAATAATATTAGTTGGGTAAATGTTGATTTATTAACTAAATATAAACATTTAATTACCATTTCAGATAAAATTTATTTTGATATTATTTCGAAACAGTATCTCAGAGATATTTTTAGGTTATTTGATATTCCTCTCTCTGATGTATTTAACTGTCATCCTAGGTTCACTTATATTTTTGGGAAAGGACATTAAAAGACATTATAACTGAAATAAATTTCAGTAAAACCTTTAATTCCTAATATGATAAATATTACTAATGAATAATTCAGAATATTTAATACATGATTAATTCTTGTTCAATGGAATACATGAGAAGTTGGGATCAAAATATATTATTAGTTATTTTTTCTTATAATAAAACTTTTCATTCTAGTATATAGATGGAACATTTTGAGGCATTCTATTAAAAGTGGTGTAGAACTCCAACTTTTTGGGATAAAGTAGGAGAAAGGAAGTTATTATGACCATAATTAGTAGAGTAAATGGTTGAGAAGGTGAAGGTAATTCAGTAACACATGAGGAACACTATGAACATATATAAAAATTATGCAGATAACGAGAGGAAAGATATTTTTTTGAGCTAGGTGATCAGATTTTTCTTAAAATAACTCCATTGAAACATGTTATGTATTTTGGTTATGGGGAAGATAAGTGCATGGTTAATGGGAATATATAAAATACTTTGGAAAATTGGATCATTTTCTTATTGAGTAGCATTGCCTCAAATTTTATCCCTAGTTCACTATGTCTTTCTTGTTTCAACGTTAAGAGTGTATGTGCCAGAGTCATGTCATGGTTTGAGCCCTACGGTAGTTCAGCTGGAAGATAAAATTTCTAATGAGGAACATCCTATTCAGATTGTTGTCCATAAATTGGAAGCATCATGAATAAATTTAATTCACAAAGTAATATTTTTGTGGAAAACCCATTTGGTCAATGTAACAACATGTGAATATGAAAATGCTATGAGAAAAAGTTATCCCCGCCTATTTGATAAGTGAATAAAATTATGAGGAAACTATTTTTGAAAGGGTAGAAGAATGTATCAAACTAGATATATAATGATTAAAATATTCATTTTTAATATATTATAGAGATATATATTCATTATAAAAATATTAGGCAAATTTTAAGTGAAAAAGTAAAAGATTTAATTCTAACAAAATAGGACATTAAATAATTATATGGTTTAATTTAGAATAATAGTTTATAAATAATATAATTTTAATTTAATAAATAATTTTAATTTTTTATATATCATTTTAAAATTGTCTTATGATGTAATTTTGAGAGTTATATGAACATATTTATTTTTCAACAAATATTGAAAATATAGATCCTCATTGAGAAATGTATTTTATTACCAATTATTTAAAAAGTCAAATTATATTTTTGAATAGTTTTTAAATTTAATTACATAATTTTTTCTAAAATACTAATTATAGTCTTTGGAAAAAAATTTAAACATAAATATAGTATAAAGACATTTTTATGCATAATAATTGAATTTTTTGAAAAACTATTTTTCCCAATGTTTTGTCAGTTTAATTTTAAATGAAATTATTCCATTTCTATATTTTGTATCATAAAATTGGATTTCATTTTTTCAATTAGGAGTCCAAATTTTTTTAAATAATTTTCTTTTATTTTGGGTCAATATTAACAGTAAACTTATTAATTTTGTTACCATAAAAAAGGGTGAATCAGGTAATCAAGGATAAAAATCAAATTTTAACGCCGATAAAATGACCCAAAAACATGATTAAATTATATTATATGTGTATATTTTTTCTATATTAATCCCAATTTTGAATATGTATATTCCCTTTTATTTCCATTTATATGTGATTATAACGTTTTTAATATTTTATATACAGAAAAGAAAAAAATACCACACTCTTGTTTTAAATAAATATAATATATTTTCATAAATATAAATGGGTGATATTTTTAGTTATAGATTTTATTTTCAAATATAACTGATTTATATTTGTCATAGTAATTTATTTATAAATTATAGTAAAAATATAATTACCATAAATTCTTACACAATGCTGACACAATAATTTTTTAATTAATGGAAAAATTAAAAAATGATAATAAAATTTATAAAAGTAGCATAATTTTGAAGAATTAAGGCAAAATAAATTATTTTAGATAAGAAAACATGTTAGGGATGTACTAAAATATTTTATTCCAATTTATTTTTTTGTCTTGGTGTTATAAAAGTCAAAGTAAATGAATAGTTATAAAATTGACATTATTTATATTTTCTGAAAATAATATTTTATTAAATGATATAAAATTAGTAAAAATGATATATCTATAAAATTTATGATGATATGATTTATAATATCCACCATGGTGTATTTGTTGACTAATTTTCTATTTATAGTAAATATCTTAACCCTTAAAGTTTAAAAAAATTATTGTTATGGTAAGTATGAAAAAGATTAACATGGGGTTAAAACTAAGGGATTATGGTAAAAATTTGATCTAAACTTGTAAAAAGATAATTTTTTGTAGCAGATTTAGACTAAAATCATTTTTTTTAAAATCCTATAAATTTGGATCCATTTTTACATGGAAATTAATTTGTATTAAATTAATATTTCTTGAAATTCCATGTGTTTATCTCCCAAAGAAGTCAATGATTTTATTAAAAACAGGAAGAGAAAAATAATAAAGGAATAATGGGGGGGTTAATAAAGTGGAGAACCAGGGAATACCCTAAAAAACATTATCACCCCCTGGGGGAAGAGATCCAATGTTATTAAATACCCTGAAGGGGACCCCATGAGAGGTCCTAGAGTCTAGAGAGTCAGACATGCAGTTCCCTTCATGCCACATGTGGAGGAGCTCAGAGCCAGATGGAAGGAGGGATATTTATTTTTGAATCAAGTAAATTATTTTAGTGTTTTTTGGGAATTATTCCAATATTATATCTGTTAAGGTGTTAAGAAAAATATAATTTCAAAAGAAGAGGTATAATTTTAATTTTAATACTTTAGTTTTATTTTTTCTTAAACCTCCTTAAAATCCTCTTAAAACATGAAAAAATAAAAAAAATGTATCATAAATATATTAATATATTATTATGTTACTCTAATAACATATATTTATCTTCATTTCTATCAAATGGGTAACTAAACTATCATTCATGTGTATGAAAGTCTACACCCTCATGGACCGATGTAATTTATTTTTCATTGATGTCTCTCATTGATGAAATATAATGATAGAATTATTGTTTATACTAGATATTAATGACATATTTATCATGATAAAATGATATTATATCATTAAACTCCTTACCTTTCTATTAACTGATAAATTATAGCATCATTCGTGCGTTCATTTGGACTACCACCTCTATGAAGTAAAGTGCATCATTTTTCATCACCACATCACATTTAATATATATAAGTATTTTGAAATAAATAAAATTATATTTGTTATATATTTAACATTATATAATTAGAAACTAATATATACATTCATTCCATAATGATGGTAGAAAAATTGGAATGTTACTTATGCATTCGTACGACCTACCATCTCTATGATAGTAAAATAGTTCATTTTTCATAACCATGTATCATAATTGGTTTAAAAAGTATAATTGATGCATTAAAATGAAAATTATTACATGATAAGTATTCTATAGATTATGAAAGAATTACCTCTTTGATCATATTTATCCTATCAAAGTCATTTTCGACTTATGAACTGAATATTATCAAAACCTCTGATGTGAACATAAATAATTAATTAATTATTTTAACATGGTAGTATGTTCGATAAAGGGTATAATAATATTGGAAAATATTATAAATCATGTAAATAATTAATATTTTAAAATTATTTAGAAATATAAATAATTTAATGGATGATTCAGACTCGCTGTAAGGGACTTTGTTTTAAAATAGCTTCTTTTCATAAACATTTTAATCCATGTTTTATTTTAATGTATATGAAATTGATGACTTTTCCTGCCACTATAACAATTAATTTATTTTACTATTCCTTTAAAATTTTCTTGTTTTATATAAATATAACCCCATATTACATATGTCAAAATTAATTTTAAAATGGATTTTAAAATGGAATAGATATTTATATATCTAGAATTTTTTTGATTGGTGTAATGAATATTTTTATGAGTATAATTTTTAGAAAATGAATTATTTAATGTGTCATGATTATTTTATGGTTATTAAGAATTGTTATGATGATAGTTGGTTCCATTATAAAACATGTATGAGTGGATTCATTATAAACCGTGGATGGTTGGTTCCATTATTAACTAAAGACTGGTGGGTCCTTGATAGCACTCTAATACATTGGGTATGAAAGTTAACTGTATGCTTATTTCATTATAAGAGTGATTGTATGAGTGTTATAGAAATTATATTCCATGTATCAAACATGTTTTATCTATAATTTCTTTGGGGTTTTTCTAGAATATTATTATTTATCAAGGTAATATAATTGTATTATGTTTAGAGGAAGGTATATTCTATTTTTTTAAGGGTGAAAAATATAATTATTTTAAAAATGTTATTATAGGTTTTCCAAGTTTTCAAAGAAACCATATTAATTTTATTGGACCTTTATGATTTCTTATGAAAATTTTTATTTAAATATTTGGGTATATAAGTTGATTTCATGGGGAAGAAAATTTTTATTCTGATCATAGTGTTTATTTTGAAAAAGAAGATTCTTTATATGTATTCAGAGGATAAAAATTTATTTTCTTCCTCCCATATTGAAATTTTATTTCTCATCAAAAATTTTTAAATTTTTTTCATTGGGTTTATATATGTGTAATAGAAAATAATAAGTAAATATGAAATTTAACAATATTTTTCAACAGAATAAAATGTGTTTCATTTTAAATGTTTTATATTATAGAAAAAATGGATGCTGATTAGAATGTTCCCAATTTGTATATATATGGGTTTGGTACATAAGAGTTATGAAATAACTATTAAAATTTAAACCTAAAATATATTTGGTAACATAACAAAGGTAATTATTGTTCAAATTTACAAAATTTTGTATCACCCCAAGCTTCAATGGTACGAGTCTCTTTGAAGAATACAGTAGTGCAGGTTGTACTCAACTTCGAGTTCTAACACACCACAACCAATCAAACTAGCGTTTATGAATAGTAATAACAAATTTTTAAAATTTTATAACTTTTATTTTTCAAAATGGAATAATTTTTTTTGGAGTATTTAAATTGGATTAGGGTGAATTTTTGGTATTTTTTTAAAAAATTTCAATTTTTGATGAATAGGGGAAAACACTGAGTGATGGTTTAAAACCAAATTTTGTTTAAATACGTATTTTTTTTATTTAAATTTATTTTAGGTCAAAATAGATACATAATACCTATATAATTTCATTGTAATTCATTGGAGTCAGTTTATAATAATTTTAGATATATAAAAATTTTATTGAACTATCACTGACTTTTGCAAATCTCCTAGGAGATTTCGCAAATTCATATAAAATATAATTTTACCACTTCTGTGTGTGTAATTTCTAAAATCTGAGAGACATGTTTAACATCAAGGAGTAAAATGTGGTTTAATAAGATAAAAATAATTTTTGGTGAATTGTAACTTTTTACTTTTATTTAACATGGTTAAAAGTAAATAGAGAAATTAAGGGTAAAAATTATATTATTATTACCCTAACACATATCCTAATTCTATTTCATAAGTATAATTCGACAAAAAAACATCCTTAGTAATAAAATATGAACCTATTTGGTCCACTTATATTAGCTTAAGACATTAATTACTATTTAATTCAAAGAAGAGTTAAAAGAGATAAAATCAAAGTAAAATAAATAAAAGATTTTTAATATAGGGTTATACATAAAATAAATTCGATTATAAATATTCAGAAGAAATATAAATAAAATTTCCTACATAATGATATTTTATTTATAATTTTTAGAAATTAAATAATTTAACTTATTTATGACACAATGGTGATGCAGTAATTTCCTAATTAATAAAATATTGAAATAATTGATATTAGAAATATCAAAATAAATGTAAATTGAGACTTTTTATGAGTTCCATAATTTTATAGGTTAATATAACATATTAGGGTTGGTTATATGAATTTAGTTCAAAATAAAAATCCTGTTATGAATTTAGAAAAAACAAAATACCAAATAGTTTCAAA
Organism: Viscum album; assembly: GCA_963277665.1. Classification (NCBI taxonomy): domain Eukaryota; kingdom Viridiplantae; phylum Streptophyta; class Magnoliopsida; order Santalales; family Viscaceae; genus Viscum; species Viscum album. Next base: position 416,813,450 of record OY728132.1, read on the forward strand.
ATTGACATAAAAGAGTTTTTAAAACAATTATTATATTATTAATTAATATTATATTCCTAAAAATCTATGTATCAGACAAAGTACTTTTATAATGACATGTTTATCATTAATAAATCACTTGGGGTTCTCTTTGAAGTATTGAGTAAGTTTATTAACAATATAATATAAAAATACAAAGAGACATGGTAAATAACAAACTATTTATCTAAGAGTTAAATATAAATTATAAGGTTAATTTAGTGACACAAACCTGTCTAAAATATATTGGTTGGAATTATTTAGACCCATCTCCAACTTAGTCTCAAAATAAGTCACTTTTTAGCCATTAAAAACCAAATATAAATTTATTATAAAATAATATTTCATGTTTTTTCTAAGGATCCCCTCACCTCTCTTATAGAAGGGCACTCCACCTTCTCACAAATTCTGACCTTCAAATCCTTTTGGATCGGCCAAACCCTGACCAAATATTCTCTCAAATTACCTCAATGCAACCTAGAGGCCTTAGTTTAATAATAAATCCATCCTACAGAGCCCTTTTTATCAAATCAAAAGGAATAATTTGAAGAGTAGTTAATGTTTCCACCACCCTCTTTCAAGTTCATTTCTTCTTCAAATTATTCATTCATTGTTTTTCCATTAAAAAATAATATCTCCATTATCTTCTATATACATTTATGTTATTTTAAATATGGTACAACCATATTAAGTATTCTATCCATCCTTTGAATGACAAGTCCCTATACGTGATTACGTACGACTTACAGTCTCCACGTCGTGGTTTAATTGTTATTCAAAACATTATTATTTGGATGGGTACGATAATGACGTGTAATTGAATTAAATAATAAATATAAAATTATAATGATTCTGTATATATGATATACCATCCAATTATATATTATTTTAATATCAAAACAATGACATTGTCACTCATGCGTACGTACTGACTATCGTCTCCACGAACACGATGAGATTCATTCCCCATCGTATCCATTCAAGTATAATTCTCATTTTATGATTAAAAATAACGTCTAAGGACTTGATATCATTTTGGATATGAATAATATAAAACATATCCATAACAAACATTGATTATGTAACAAAACATATAAAAGAAAATGAGTAAGTTAACACCCAAAACGATGATAATACTAAGATATTATTAACAAGGAAATGTTAAATGATCATTTATGATATCATATAAATTTATATTATTATTTTATAATCTAATAACAAATATTTCACCATTATACAGGATTTCAAACTACTCTCAACCGAGGAAAAGTACAAGGTAAGGGTTTATTCCAAAATTTCTTCATTATCCGAGATTGTTTATATGTAATTATCTACTGGGACCTCTTTATCATCCACATCCATGTTTCATAAAAATGAATTTCAAATAATTATTAATATTTTATAGAATATGGGTTAAAATAATTTATACCAATTTTGACTTTTTAGAAGATGTTTATAATGAAATATTTCTGTCATTTTCCAAACATGGTCCTTTTTAAACTTTTCGACAGAATTAAGTTAAGAATGTATTTTTTTACTTATACGGAAAGTGTGTCTATTTTCCACCATTATAAAACCATATTCTCGTCCCTTATATGATTGTAAGAATATTTTCAATGTAAATGTTTTATTTTATAATTATGTGAAATTTAAATGATTTCAAAAAAAGAGATATTTTTCTTAAATAGTTTTGATTTCATTTATGTCAAAATCATTTAATGGATTTTAAGATTATTTGTAGTTGATTTGTTATTATACAAAACTTCAATATAGTATTGAAGGTTTTGTGATATTTTTGTCTTTGCATGTGTTATTTTTATACCATTCATGTTTTATGGATAAAGTATCGATATTTCGTATATTAGTTTTAATATGAATGTTTATGTTATTTTTAAACCTGTTAATATGAGGAATGAATTGGACTTAATAAGTGATGGGTGGAGCCCGATATAGCTCCTAGATGCATCAGTTGGTCTCATTATACAAACTAGTGTCTTGACATAAGTCCTTGAAAAAAATCTTATTTTTGTTCTTGGCATAATGCCTGGATTATGTGTTTATGATAGTATGGAATTATCCATTCCAACATTATGAAAGTGGTTATTGATATTTCATGTGATTGTTCGACTAGTAGAATAACCATGTGAATATGTAAATGGAGATATTTTTATTTATTTCTTCTATATTATTCTGGAAGTTCAAGTTTAAAAGACATTAGTTTTAGTTATACATTTCCTTAAATGTTTATGCTTATTTATGAAAGTTTCCGCTATATTTTTATCCTTACTAGGAATCTGAGCTCACCCCTTTCTATGTCTTATTCTTCCCAGGATGTGAAGATTTTGTTATGAATGACCAGCAGGGATAGTATGAGGGGATATGATTGTGGTGTATGGAGAAAAGATGTTGTTGTAGTTTTTCACTTTATGATGTAATGTAAATTTTTTGAATGTATCTAGTGATTTCAGTGTTACTAAACTAATCGGTCATTCGAGAGTATATCTTTTCTGATCATACCAATGTTATATAATAATGCCCCAACTCTGGGTAACTGGGGGTAGGGCATTATAATTGGTATCAGAGGATGTTTAGTTCAATCCTTTGGATCTAGATTTAGATAAACTCTGATTTGAGGACATAGACCAAAGATGGACTTTGAGGATTAGTATAGAAAAACTTCCTATAATTTTGGTATTGTAGATATTTTGTCAGTTTTCCAAGAATTACATCCCTGTTTGGATTTGATTAGGTAGAGGTGGCTCTGGCACCAATGTACATATGGGTAAAACCCGCAAACACCACTTTGAGCTAGACTCGAACAAGAACTGGGGCACGACAACGGGCCTTGCTGCACTCTTGGTTATGAAACTCCCTCAGAATATTCTTAGGATAATTCTCATTTTCTCTACAACCCATTATGAATGTTTTATGAGTGTATACTTCCTCAAAGAAAACATTTTTATGATTATGGATTATATCCATAAACTGTTCAATTTATATTAAGTATTTTAGAAGTTTGGAATTATGTATTTCAATTTATAAACGGATCTAGTTTAGGCCATTGATTAGAAATGGCACCTAGTGGAAGGAATGAAAACCATATCAATGCACGCACTCCATATAACGATTTCCCTCCTGCTCAAGATAATTATAGTGGGGCTGGTGAGGCAACTGGTGCTGATTAGCTAATCACCATACTTGGACAACTCACTCAAGTTATGAATAATAACCTTACCCATATGGAGCACCCTGATCCATAGCGTGGAGGATCAATGTTAGATCTCTTCATAAGGAAACAACCACCGTCAGTCAATGGGAGTACAAATACATTAGTAGCTGAGTAATGGATAAATTCTTTAGAGTAAATATTCCATGCTTTGGGGAGTACCGAAAGGGAAAAAGTAGTCATGGAAGTTTACCACCTTACTAGAGATGCTGATCAATGGTGGTCATTGATTCAAAACCCAAAGGATGAGGAGGATGTATCAAATATATAATGGATAGAGTTTAAAGAGCTTTTCATAGAAAAATACTTTCCCTATGACCATCGAGAAGATATGGAAAGGAAATTTCCTAGTCTAAGACAAAATGAGGATGAGAATGTCACAAATTATGAGGCTAACTTTACAAGGTTAGCGAGGTATGCAGCTGATTATATATATAACCCAAGGAGTAATATTGATCATTTCCTTGATGGTTTAAAACCATTTCTCTATCAGGAATTAATCTCACAATCCTTCTCATCGTACCAAGATATTGTCTCATGTTCTATTATGACAAAAAAAGAATTCTCTATGTCATACGACTTTAAAGAAAAGAAATAGAAGAAGAGATCTGTTGACCACTCTAGGAATGTAAATAAAGGGAAGAAGGGAAAATTGGAATATCCATCCAGCATTAAATGTGGGAAGAAACACCCCGATACTTTCTTGAAAGGAATGGGAGTCTGTTACATGTGTGGTGAAAAAGGCCACCAATATAGTGATGGAATGGGGAAGATATAATCTACCAATGTTCAATGCTACAATTTTAGGGAGATGTGACATTAATCAAATGAATTTGCTATGAATTATGGGAACTTACCTTAGAAAAGGCCATGGGATCAAGGCCACGATTTTGATATCACTGTTGCTGAGGTAGAATCTCCGAATGACGTAGTGGAAGGTAATTTAATGGTTTCCTCAAGTTTAACCAATGCTTTATTTGATTTTGGATCATTGCATTGTTTCATATCTCCCCAGTTTTCTATGAAATTTAGATATTTCTAATTTGATTTAACATGGGATTTGTCAGTTAAAACTCTTATGGGATGTATCATTGCAACAATGTTCTGCGAATCAGTCCCCATTAGAGCACATAAATGTTCTTTATCTTCTAATCTCATCGTCATACCCATGATTGAATTTGATATAATCCTCGGTATGGATTGGATTTTAGACCATGATTCAGGGATTTATTTTAAGAAGGAGGAGATTACAATTTTTTATTATAATGATAAGGAACACCTTGTCTTTTGAGCAGAATCGTCCCCACCTAATTCTTATCTAGATCCACCCCCAGAAGCTCAACTAAATTCAATTATCATTGAAAAAGAGAATGAAATAACTATGGGTGATGAAAGGAATGTTCAAATAGATGATGTACCTAATGTTAAATAATATGTTGATGTGTTTCTGAAATATTTACCTGGACATCCTCTATAATGAGAAATTGTGTTTTCTATTGATTTAATTTTTAGTTCAAGGCCTATATTGAAGACCCCTTAGAGAATGGCCATAGTTGAATTAGTTGAAATAAAGAAACAACTAGAGGAATTGAGTAATAAAGGATTTATTCTCCCTAGTGATTCTCCATGGGGAGCCCCTTTCCTTTTTGTTAAGAACAAAGATGGATTTATGAGGTTGTGTATCAACTACAAGGAAATCAATGCTATAACAATAATGTACAAATATACCCTACCTCGCATTGATGATTTATTTGACTAACTTCATGGAGATCGATACATTACAAAGATTGACCTTCGATCTGGATACCATCAGTTGTGTGTGATGAAAGAAGACATTCCGAATACAAAATTTCAACCCAGGTATGGGAATTAAGAGTTTACAGTAATGACTTTTGGACTAACAGATGCACCCTATGTATTCATGGATCTAATGAATATAGTTTTCAAGGAAGATCTTGATGATTTTGTGATGATATTTATTGATTATATCTTGGTATACTCCAAAAGCTACGAAGATCCTGAAAATCACTTGCACATTATCCTGAAGACTCTTAGATGGCATGAATTATATGGGATGTTTAGCAAGTGTGAATTCTGGATTCAAGAGAACTCTTTTCAGGGAAATATTATATCTAATGATAGAGTCTATTTTGATCCTTCAAAGACCAAGGAAATCTAATAATGGGCAGCACCAATGAGTATAACCTAGGTACGCAGTTTTATTGGTTTCACATGTTATTATGGGAATTTTGTCCAGAATTTTACCCGATTTGCTAACCCATTAACGAAGCTCACACGTAAAGGGGTTAAATATGTTTGGAAAAAAGAGTGTGAAGAATGTTTTGAAAAACTGAAGAAAAGTTTAATAAATTATCTTATATCGAATTTACCATCAGGGAATTAGGGGATCATTATATATATTGATGCATTAATGGAAGGACTTGGATGTTTCCTTGTGAATAATGATAGAGTAATTGCCTATACATCACAACAGCTGAAAATTCATGAGAAAAACTATACTACTCGTGATCATTAGTTAGCTGCTATAATCTTTTCTCTGAAGATACGGAGAAATTATCTCTATGGTCAAAAATGTGAGATATATACTAATCACAAGCGTTTTAAGGATATTATCTCAAAGAAAGAACTCAACATGAGGAAAAGGATATGGCTTGAACTGCTCAAAAATTATGATTTCATGATACTCTACAACCTGAGGAAGGAAAATAAGGTGGAAGATGATTTGAGTAGAAAGGATCAAGGAGTTTTGAACAAGTTGAGAGTTGGAAATTATCCTATATACATGGATCTAGTAATGATGGATATGGTAATCACCATGGAAGGTGAAGCCTCAATACTTTTACAAATAGATTCCTAACCATCTTTACTAGAAAGAATAAAGAGTTCTCAGACCAATGCTGAAGAGTTTAAAAAGAATATTAAAGCTATGAATGATGGGATATTGAGTGACCTTATGTATGAAGATGGAATTTTTAAATTTGGTAAGAGACGTTGTGTTCCTGATATACCTGATTTAAAAAGGGAATTTTTAGATGACGCTCATAGTTCCAATTTCTCTATACACCATGGGATAACGAAAATGTATAATGATTTGAAGGAACATTTTTTGTGGGACAACATGAAAAGGGAAATTGCAGATTTTGTATCAATATGTATAGTTTTCCAACAAGTGAAAGCTAGAAGGAAACAACCTGGATGATTCATACAACCTCTTCCCATACCTGAGTGGAAATGGGATAATATTATGATGGACATTATCATGGGACTACCAAAGACTCCTTGAATGAATGATGCAATGGGAGTCATTATTGATCGTCTTACCAAGTCAGCACATTGTCTTTATATAAGATAATATTTACCACTTGAACGATTAGAAAGACTATATATTAATGAAGTTTTAAGACTTTATGGAGTACCACTATCGATTGTTTTTTATCGCGATCCACATTTTACTTCAAGATTCTGGAAATGTCTTTACAAGGACTTGGATTCTAAACATCGTTTGAGCACTGCCTACCAACCTCAAAAAGATGGACATTCAGAATGGACTATTTTAACCATAGAATACTTGGTGAGATAATACTGACATGACTTTCAGGGTATGTGGGATCAATATTTACCATCGGTAGAATTTTCCTATAATAATAGCTTCCATTCAAGTATTTTGATTTCACCATATAAAGCGTTATACCGAAAGTGATGTCACACAACAACCTTTTGGGATGACATTAGTGAAATAAAACTCATAGGCATAGAACTGGAGGAGGATACGATGGAAAAGGTGAAGGTAATCAAAAACCACATCAAAGCAGCTCAATGTAGGCAGCAGAGCAATGCCAATAACCGAAGGAAGGATTTGGAATTGTAGGTAAGAGATCATGTTTTCTAGAAGGTGTCTCCATGGAATAGAATTATAAATTTTGGTAAGAATCATAAATTGAGTCCCAGGTACTTCGGACCTTTCGAAATTATAGAATGAATTGGGGAAGTACCTTACCATTTTGCAATTCCACCAAATCTCTCCCAAGTTCACGATGTGTTTCACATATCACTGTTGAGAAAATACATGCCTGACCCAACACATGTACTCACCTATGAGGAAGTAGAACTGGAACTTGGATTATCTTATTGCGAAGATCCATAAAGGATTTTTGTATTAGAAACATGTGTTGAGAAACCAGATTACTCATTTGGTAAAAGTTCTATGGAGAAACCATAAGATGGAAGTGGAAACATGGGAACCTGAGGAACTTATGATGAAGAACCACCCGAGTCTTTTTACGCAGTAATATTCTAGAAATTTTGAGGACGAAATTATTTTATTGAGGGGAGAATATAACACCGTAAGCTTCAACAATATGCTTTTCTTTGGATTCGGAATATCAAAATTATCTTTGGGTGAATTTTTGGTATTTTTCTGAAAACATTCAATTTTTGATGAATAGTGGAAAACAGTAAGTTATAGTTCAAAATCGAAATTTTATATAAATAGTTATTTATTTTATTTAAATATATTTTAGGGAAAAATAGATACATAATACCTATATATATTCAATTAAATTAATTGAATTTAGTTTATAATAAATTTAGATATATAAAAAATTTATTGAACTTTCACCGTATTTTACCCGTCTCCTAGAAGAATTTGCAAATTCACATAAAAAATAATTTTACCGCTTCTGTGAGTGGAATTTAGAAAATCTGAGAGATAGGGTTAATATCAAGGATTAAAATTTGGTTCAATAAGATAAAAATATTTTTTGGTGAATCGTAACTTTTTAGTTTTATTTACCACGGTTAAAAGTAATAGGCTAATTAAGGGTAAAAATGATATTATTATTACACTAAGACATGTCCTAATTATATTGGATAAGTTTAAATTCGATTATAAATATTTATTAGAAAAATAAAAATATTTTTTACTTCATTATATTTTATTTATTATTTTTAGACCTTAAATACTTTTACTTATTTATGACACAATGGTGATCCAGTAATTACCTAATTAATGAAATATTAAAGTAAATGATATTATAAATATAAAAATAAATGTAATTTGAGACATTATATGAATTAAAATAATTTTCTAGGTTAATATAACATATTAGGGTTTTTTAGATAAATGTTTTTTGAAGTAATAATGCTGTTGAAAATTTAGAAAAAAACAAAATATCAAATTGTGTCAAAATTGACATAAAATTGTTTTTAAAACAAATATTATATTAATAATTCATATTATATTCCTAAAAATAAATGGTTCAACCAAAGGAATAATATAATAATAGGTGTATAATTAATTAACCACTTGGGTTTCTCATGTAAGTATATAGTATGTTTATTAACCATATAATATTAAAATACAAAGAGACATGGTAATTTTCAAACTATTTAACTAACAGTTAAATATAAATGATATGATTAATATAGTTAACCAAACCTATCTAAAATATTTTGGTTGAAAGGATTTCGATTTGTACCCACCTTATCCTCTAAATAAGTCACTTTGGAGCCATTATGAACTTAATATTAATTTATTATAAAATAATATATTATGTTTTCCAAAGGTGCCCCTCACTCATCTTATAAAAGGGAACTCACACTTCTCTCAAATTCATTCATTAAAATACATTTGGCATGGGAAAAACCTTCCCAAATAATCTCTCAAATTCCATCACTTCAACATAGAGTCCTCAATTTGATCAGAAATACAACCTAAGGATCCAATTTGATCAAATCAAAAGGAAGAACATGAAGAATATGTAATGTTTTCACCACCCTCTTTCATGTTACATTCTTCTTCAACTTCTTCTTTCTTTTTTTCCATTATAAAATAATATATCTAGAATATTATATATACATTAATGTTATTATAAATATGGTACAACCATATTCAGTATTCTATCCATCTGTTGAATGATATGTCACCATACGTGCGTACGTACGGCTTACCATCTCCACGTCGTGGTGTAATTATTATTCAAAACATTATTATTTGGATGAGTATGATAATGATGCGTAATTGAAGTAAATAATAAATATTACATTATAATTATTCTGTATATATGATATACCATCCAATTACATATTATTTTAATAACAAAATTATGATATTGTCGCTCGTGCGTATGTACGGACTACCGTCTCCACAAAAGCGATGAGATTCATTCCCCATCATATCCATTCAAGTATAAATCTCATTTTATGATTAAAAATATATTTTAAGTACATTATATCATTCTGGATATTAATAAGAAAAAACCAATCAAAAACTAACATGGCTTATTTAACAAAACATATAAAAGAACAAGAGTAAGTAAACACCCGAAACGACGATAATAATAAGATATTATTAACAAAGCAATATTAAAAGATCATATATGATATCATATTAATGTATATGATTCTTGAATAATTTAATATCAAATATTTCACCATTATAAAGGAGGTTAAACTACGCTCAACCAAGGAAAATTACAAGGTAAGGTTTTATTTCACAATCTCTTCATTATCCGAGTTTGTTTATACGTCTATATCTAATACGACCTCTTTATCATCCCCATACATGTTTCTTAAAAATGTATTATAAATCATTGTTACTATTTGACAGACAATGGGTTAAAGTATTTTATTCCCTTTTTGATTTTTTATAATATGTTTTTAAAGTAATCGTTCTGTTGTTTTCCAAACAGGGTCATTTTTAACATTTTCGACAGAATTAAGGTAAGAATGTCTTTTTTAACATATACTACGGGTGTTGCTATTTTATGCAGTTATAAAATCGTTGAAGCTTCCCTTTAATTAATATAAGAATATTTTAAAACTAAATGTTTTATTTTATAATTATGTGACTTTTAAATGATTTCAAAAAAAGAGATATTTCTCTCAAATCGTTTTGATTTCATTTATGTCAAAATCCTTAGATAGAATTTAAGCTTATTTGAAGTTGATTTATTATGATACAAAACATCCATATAGTATTGAAGGTTTTGTGATATGTTTGACTACGGATGTGTTATTTTTATACCATTCATAGTTTATGGATAAAGTATCAACATTTCGTATGTTATATTTAATATGAATATTTATGTTATGTTTGAACCTGTTCTTAGGAAGAATGCATTGGACTTAATATGTGATGGGTGGAGCCTATTATAGCTCCTCGATGCATCGGCAGCTCTCATGAGACAAACTAGTGTCTGGGCACAAGTCCTTTAAAAAATCGTATTTGTAGTCTTGGCACAAGGCCATGACTATGTGGTTATGATAATCTGACATTATGCATTCCATCGTTATAAAAGTGGTTATTGATATTGCATGTGATTATTTTACTAGTATAATATAAATGTGAATAATTAAATAGAATTATTTCATTATATTTCTTCCATATTATACTGATGTTGATGTTTAAAAGGCATTTGTTTTAGTTATACACTGCCTTAGATTTTTATGCTTATTTATGAATGTTTCCGCTATATTGTTATCCTTACTGGTCATCTGAGCTCACCGCTTTCTATGATTTATTTTCCTAGGATGTGAAGAAGTATTTTATGAATGACTTTCAGAGATAGTATGAGGGGATATGAGTGTGGTCTATAGAGACAAAATGTTTTTTTAGTTTTTCATTTTATGATTTAATGTAAACTTTATGAATGTATCTATTGATTCCAAGGCTTCTAAACTAATCATTATTTCCAGACTTGATCTTTTGTGATCATGAAAATGTTATGTAATAATGCACTGACTCTGGGTAACTATGGTCGGGGCATTACAGATTATATAATTTCTAAGGTTGGGTTCTTAAAATTACTCATATGCACACTATACTAGAGCTAAATCAACTCGAATTATCCAGAAAGGGATGTAATTTCTTAGAAACAACTCACTCTATACATCCTCAAAATTCTAGTATATTTTCTTATACATAGATATATACATATAGTTCATACTAAATTATTCTAGTATTAATACCAATAAAACAATACCATTCTCCGATAACAACTATAGTGACCCAATCCTTTTAGACATATTTTTATATGATTTTTAAAATAAATATTCCAATAAATATTACCAAAGGAATGATAGGCCTGGTGTGTTTGAAATAATAATTACATAAACATAAACCTAAACCAAAATAATGTATAATTATTTTAATATTCATAATTATATCCTGAATCCCCAATGAGATTCAAAAAAAATCATATGATAATCTAGGTAATACATAAAAGAAAGGGGAGAACTATAAAGACTAGTAAAAAAATATACATGGTAAAGAATCACAACATATGAGTCAGTATGTATAACATGTTAACATAAAATACTAGGATTAAGAATAATAATATGGAAGAATAATTTAAATAATATGGAATTAAAATATCATGGAAACAACAGAATGTGGTAGGAAAATAAATCCTGACATAAGTATATTTCAAGGATTACTGCCAAGGCAACATCACATGGAGGATAGAGTCTTGTCATAGATTAGGTTCACTACATAATCCCATACATAGAATCTAATGAGGAAAAAATATTAACCAATGAATTTCATCACTATCTGGGCAAACCAATCGTATCATGTACATTTTTATGGGTTCTATAAATGAAATCAATAATAAAGAATAAACATAAGAATTACCCACAGAAAGAGATGAGCTGCATAATAATGTCGCATATCATAATCAAATGATATTTCATAAATATTAAAATGGGATGAATTAATTAAATATTATGGTTGTTTATATCTTATTACATGATAATGATATTTAATTATGCTGTAAATTTAAAAAAAACGATTAATGGATAAAAAATATTCCCCTTAATAGGATTTGATTTTAAAAAAAGGCACTTGAAAAATGATCATAAGGCATGTATTACCATGTAAAAATAACAGAAATTATTTTAGGTATATATGTAAAATAATTATATAATTAATTTATAATCATTCTATAACATTAAATAAAGAAAAAAGTCAGTTTTATTGGGAAATTTCATAAATAAAAAAAGGATTTCTGGATAGATCTCTTACTTTATGTTCTAGAATCATTCTTAACTTTCACTTAATGTCCAGGGTAATAAAATTAAATAAATTAGTTACATAAATCAGAATATCATCCTTCTATATGTTCTTTATTTTAATTTTATTATGTTAATTTATACCCTTTTAAATTATATATAAAGTTTGATTTCACTTTTTCAGGTACTTTCATTTCATGGTTCCATGGTCGGGTCACTTTTGTATAATTATGAATGTTCTTATCAAATGGTAATACAAATATATATGTAAAATCATATAATATTAATTTCCATGAATAAATTTAAATGGTTCCAATTATACCCTTGTTTTTCAATAAATATAGGAATTACTTAATATAAATGTTAACATTACTTGGTAAGTTTATTTAGTCTATTTTACTAACCGTCATTAGTTAGATTAATTTTATATAATTTAATTATTACTAAAACTTGATAGAGATTTGAACAAGATATACTATACTTATTATCATCATAATTTTCCAAAATAATATATTTTTTAACCATCCATGAATGTGGTAGTGAAAAACAAAGTATGTTGTTCATAGAGGTAGTGAATGAACTATATTTTAATCCAAAATATCATTTAAGATACAAAAGAAAGGTGGGTAGAAGATTAATATCTAATTAAAAAATGAATTTATCGTATATTTTGGATACTATAGTGAATATTTTATGTTTTATGATGGAGTATATGATAATTCATAAGAATAAATTAATTTACAAGAGGTAAATAAATAATATTACCTCATAATGCTGCCTCCTAGATATACTCCTTAAAGAACATGGAATTTTAATTTTTGGGGTAATAGAAGATCTACAACATGGGGGTGAATGTTTATATGTTAATTGGTTAGAAATTTGAAATGATATAAATATTAAAATCTTTTAGGGGAAGAGGTTTTGAGGATTGGTATTTATAAATGGAGGAGAGAAGTATTTTTGAATATTATATTCATTAGTTTTTTATTTTGGATGAAGAGGATCAATATTATTTATTATAGTAAATATATATATAGAATGGTGTATGTTATTCTGAATGATTGCATGATTATATTAACCATGAGTTATAAATTCATGCATTTATCATATAAGGTTAAATATCATATTTTATCATATTTGACTATTCACCATAGATTAAACTATTTAAAAAATACCAAAACATAACAAAATTTTTTATGATGTTTAATTTATAATAGTTATGTTCATTTTATAAAAATAATTCTACATATATGATAAATTTGATTTTTACATTAAATCGTTATTTATTTTAAACAATACCAGTTTTAATATTATAATTAATTTTATAACCCTTTGAGAAATTACTTATGGTCTCATAAAACATTCTTATTATTATAGTAAAACAAAATATTAATTTTTAAATATAATTTATGAGAATAATATTTCTTATAAATCATTATTTTTATTATTAAAATGAAAATAAATAATATATGTTTTACAAAAAATATTGGCACTTATTTTGACATTAATAAAACATTTATTTAACTGTATCCTAAAATTAATATGATATATTTACGTTTTAAAAAATACATAAATATTATTTTACACTTAAATTGGTGATGTGACTATTTTAATGACCATGTTACTATTCTTAATGGTCAAATTACAATTCTAACGATCATGTTACTATTCTAATATTCATATTACTATACCAACAAGAAGATGTGTAACATTTATATAAGGTCCCTAGTTTCAATAAATACCTTATATTTTATTCATTCTTCATTCAGTTCTATTTCCAATCAAGGTTACAAATATATTTTTTTCAAGATAAATATTTTATAAATAACATTTTTAATCATTTCTACTATTTTTTTAGTGGTTGTAGTTATTATGATGGATCAAGCATATCAATATTTTCATATTTTAATTATCCAACATTCTATTTTTATCCCATTGAAATATTTTAAATATTTGGACCATTTTTATCATCAAAATTCTATTCTTAAATCATTATAATAAAATTCTTGTCGATTTCATTATGTGTTGCATTTGATTCAAGCTACATTACCAAATATGACACCATTTTTAAAATGGAAATTCCATTTCAAAAATTCCTGGTTGTTAAAAGTTATATTTAAAAATATAGCCATTGAGGATACGAATAAAAATTCCCTGAAAATTTTAGTGACATAAATTTATTCTTATATCAATTCTTAAATAATATACTTTGATATTTAAGCGTACATTTCACTACCTCGACATCATCATTCTATATTTAATACCTTAATAACAAATAATAGAATGATCGTTAAGAAACATTAATAAATAATATTTTTCATGAAAAATAATTAATAGGATATCTAAATTTTGAAACATTCTTTTCAATATATGAATCCATAGGTCTAACCTATGTCATTGATATAGAATATATATTCAATTTGTTCATAATTTCAAATAAAAAGAAAATTTGAATTGACTAGAACATATCCCATAAATGTGTTAAACTAGGTCTGTAGTATGGGTATATTCACTATTCATTAAAATGATGTATAGTATATATTGACCAACTCTTTTTAGTGTTATCACCCATATATGCATCTATTTTAACTTCATGTCCACATGTAGTGTCTAGAAAGGGATATATTTTCTTAAGGAAACAACATTCCTTTCTTTACAATATCATATGTCATTATCTTATTCTTAGGAATATCCTAATGGTTCTCTCTATATTTTCATAATTCAAGTTTCCAAAAGTTAAAAAACCTTTCCTATAATACCAACTATAGATCTCCACACATATCATACATTAATATTACATAATTATAGATGAATATTGAATGCATTTTATAAAAATATACACTTGAGAACTGTATAGGTTTAATGTATCTAAAAAGACGAAAATGTGAAAAAACAATATATAAAATCTTTAAATAATTTAAGATTATGGATTTCACAAATTCACCATTCTTAGACATATCATACATGAACCCTTTCTTCGTAACCTAAGTAAGGGAAACATATGAAAGCATGTGCTTAGATTCTCTGTAAGGTTACACATAAGATATATCAAAAAATGTTCAAAAGTGGAAATAATATGAGCATAATGGCGTGAGAATATGATCAGGACATAAAATAGTTATAATTAATCAATAAATTATCTTTAATCATGAAATAGTATATGTTTTTTTCAAAAAAGTGCCATAAGACATAATTACATGGAATCATCAAAAACCAATCTTGATCCATGAAAACGTATCATAATCATAAGACATAAGATTTTTCGGAATTTACATAATCATATAAAATAAATTGTATAGTTAAGGCTCATTGATATGAAAATCATAGGAGATTACTTTCACTCCTCATTCCCTCATTTCAGTTATCATGTTTCACTCCCAAAACCATCTTGTTGGAAAAATTCCACTTCTAAATTAGGTTTACTACACATTATAGACCTTTTAATCTCATATAATATTCTTCCATACATAATTAATTATAAGGATATGTAATTATAATACCACTCATCACATCTTGAAAACCATTCATATGAGTTCCATAAGATCATTAAACAATCATCATATCATCATATTTTAACCTAAGGAAAGGATATGTGTTTCAAAAACAATCCATCATCATAATCATCAACCATCCACGGAATGAGTAAATATGATAACATTGGATCATATACCTTTTAAATCATAATAAACATTATATTATGTGTTTATATATGTGAATTCTTTTAAAATATAACTAGAATATTTCTTGAAGAAAATAACATTTTCCTTTTTAACTCACTTAATCAAAGACTAAAATATTTTAAAATATTAAAGAGAAAAATTTAATTTTTAAAGTACCAAAGAAACATATGTAAGAATATTCAATTAAAATTGTATACATTTTAGAGGGGAATTTCATTCAATTGGTGTATGTTAAAACAAAAAATCTTCTCACATTTTCTGTAAATAGTACAAAGTGCCATGTTTTTAAAATGATAAGAAAATTATTTTTAAAAATTTGTATAAAATATAAAATATATTTAAATTTTATTTTAAATAATATTTTTACAATATTAAAAAAAATTAATGAAAATATGGACATGGATAAAAATATTCCCAACCAAATGAAAAAAAAGATTAGTTTTCCATAAAAAACATTATTTGAGTATCATGAGTTCATAAAGAGAGGAAAATGAAAGTAAGACATAAAATTTATAAAAATAAATATAAAATATGAAAATAAATATAATTTAGAAGAGATATATTATAAAATTTTATCATTGTAAAATTTAATTATAAACAATTCCGTTAAAAATGATATTTTAGAACAAAACCCTTACAATGTTAGTAATATTTGAATCAAAATTATCTCGGTGATTTAAAATCATATGGATATGTAAATACCATGAATTAAATCAAGTATTATACAAAAACAAATTCTCAGGAAGTACAACTACCATTGAGAAAAACATTGGTGCATAACCTTAAACCATGTCTCAATGAAGAGAAATTGAGATGAAAAATAATTAAAACTTTGGTATATTTTGAATTAAAGTCCATATAATTAAAGAACATGATATTTCAATTCAAAACATATTAATTTTATTAATATTTAAAAATAAATTAATTATGCATTAATCATATCATATAAAATAAAATATGGTGCACAATATCAAACATGTCTCATGAATTTGAAAATGAGTCAAAGAAACCCATTCCTCAAATCCATATTACTTTGTAAGCATTGAAGAATCTTTTATAATAAATTTAAATTTATTATATTTGAATAGAAAAATTAGACATACCTAAAATACCATGCATGGTTTACTTATAATATCTTATCACTCGTTCATTACCATTCATTATCATCATCATCATTTTTTGTGTTAATTGCTTTGTTTGTCATGTATGTTTTGGTTCAGAAATTATTATCCTTTAACATTGATCATGGATAATTCTTGTAAAGAATTTTAATAATGAAATATTTGTAATATATATTAATTATATATTTATATATTTAGAACCATTCATATAATGTGGTGATGAAAAATGTATTACATCATTACATGGAGATTACTATACATATGTATGCATGGGTTTCATTTACATTTTTTGATTGATGGAATGAAATAATGGTTATTATTAATTCATATTTATAAAATTATTATTATAACATTAATATAATATGTAAACATTAAATAAATCATAGTAACTAACTATGAATGAAAGTGGTTGAAAATGAGTTGTATCACTATGTGTAAATAGCAGTCCACATGTATACAAGATAAATAATATCACCTCCAATTGGATTAAGAAGATGTGGTAAATGGTTTTTCCATATTAATAATAACATATCAATATATTTATGATATTGAATTCATCGTGTCTTTATTGATACAGTAATTTTAGATAAATTATAAGAAAAAATATATATGAAATATCTTGGTTACTACCTATAACGTTTTTTGACAGACCACCCATGTATTAATCCTTAATACATGATGCATAGGTATTAGGAGAATAAAATAATCTCTATTATTAAGGGAACAATTCTAGGAATTATTTTGAGAAGTTTTTTTTCTGATATAGATGGCTCTAATTGTGAGAATAAAGTAGTAGAAGAGGTTCCTTTTATAAAAGAGGGATGGTACACAAAAATATTTTATTAAATGATTCTAATGATTTAATTTCACATTCATGGGAATGATTTAATGTCCCATGTTTTAGGATTGGATTAAAATCCAAATAAATTTGAATTTTTTTGTTTACCAGATGGTATGTTTAGTGAATGAAGCTTCCTGAAAAAAGCATAGAGTTGTAATGCTTCAAAGTGTTATTTTTAGGCTTGGGTAGACACCTGATAGGTTTCTAGAGTGTTTTGTTGAGTTTTAGAAGCATATTATCTTAGAAATCAAAGTTTTTGAGGGTCTATATGGGGCACATGTTTTTTCTGAAACCATTTAGCACCCAACATTAAACTGTGTTGCCTGAATCAGAAGATCAAAAGTGCCCCGCATGTGTTGTGCATAATTTTACCAAACAATGGACCTAGATTGTATAGGTAGTTCCATTTAGGAATCAATTTTTCACTATTGAAAAAATAGTTGGAACAACGTTAGGAAAACTAAATGGAATAAACAATGCAAGGTAGGGTTCTTAAGTAGTGGATGCCACACAGTTGGAGCACGATTTAGCCAAACCGTGCAGCCAAACTGTGAGACCCAAATTTTAGGGGTAAAATGAATATTTTTACATAAATGAAAAATCTAGTTTTTTATTATCGATCCCCCTAATTATTTTCTAGTATGAATGAATATTTCCTCTACGGGTTCTAATCCTATTCAATCTAGGCATGGATGGATCTCCTTCTTCTAGAAACCAAATTGGACATCGATATCTCTATTGATCTACATCTGTTATCTCTCAAATCCTATATAATATATATCATGTTCCTAATTCCATTTTTTATTCTATTTTAGTGTGAGTGTATTTGTGTTATTTTTTGGGGAAATGGTTTTTTTGTTGATTTCTTGTCTACAAAACCAAATCAGAGATTGATATTCAACAAGTATGTCATCTTATGAATAAGGTAGGTAGTCTACACATTTCTTCCTAAAATTCCATTAAAATTTCAATGTTTCCATTGTTAAACATGATGTACATTATCTAACATCACATTATTATTGTGTTAATCATATAAAACTGATCTTAGCACATATATATACTATCTGTGATTTTTTTATTAGATTAAGGTTTCCAAACTCGATCACAGACACCCCGTCGGTGTGTTAGAATGAATTTACCCTTATAATTAGTGGTTTAAATTCCTAAAATGTATTTTAAGAATTCATCTTATATTTTAAATCTATTTACCCCTTTTAGTCATAATCCTAACTAATAATTACACCTCTTAAGTTCTATTTTAATTCTTATATTGGATTTTCATGTTGGGTAGTTTATCTAAAATGTTTCTTTAATATTATTTGTGTTATAATATTGAATTATGGTCTTTAATTGGGATAAATGATTTGTTTAATAAAAAATGTAATTTTTTATAATAAAATCCCTTCGATGAGGTGCATTTTATTCTATAATAAAATGTAATGATTGGTTAACTAGATTATATTAAGCCTTATGGTGTTGGTGAATTTCTCATGCTTTTGTTTTGGTTAGTTATGTGGCAAGTTTAGGACAAGGCCCTTACTGATGTCCTTAATGAGGGTTCCAATTTTTATATATCAAATCATTGAACCAATGAACCTCCTATGTTTATGCCTAGACTCATAAATAACCTTAACCGTGTAGGTAATTACATAAATGAAAAGAGCACCTTATAAGTGTCTCATTGAGCCATTCCATTGAATTTTCATGTTTTTTTTCAATTAAATGGAGGTCATTAATTTTGATTGATTTTTTATGATTTTTTATCTTTTAATGAGATATTTGATATAAATGGAATGGATTGACAAGAAGGATTACCTTCCATTATTTTTTAATAATTTTAAATGCAATGAATTCTTTTAGTGAATGTCATGCTTCAAGCTGGTTTGTATGACTTGAATGAATTAAGTGGGTTAATTGAAATGAAATGTAAAGGGTGGAATCTTTACATTGTTTATTTCAATAATAATTACATGATTAATTAAATTTTAATAAAATTTAACACCCATATTGTTAATGGGCTTAGTGAATGTAAATCATGAGAATTATTGCCTCATGGATATTATTATAATTATGAATATTCCTTATATTCCGGTTGTGAAATAATGGTAAGGGATCCATTGTGCTTAGAATACAATCATGATCCCTTATATTATGTCTTGATTCATGGAATATCACACCATCAATATTTTTTGGATGGTGGGATTGATGCCCCATATCCCTTTTTGAGTGTAGGTATAATGACACACTCATGACATCGATTGTTGACATGATAAAAAATTAACCATCTCAATTGACAACCAGGATTTATCCCACCCATTATGATATATATGGCTTATACCATTTGGATTGAGCTTATAGGATCACACAAACTAGTTATGGATGACAGATTTGCGCCCCAGTCAATCCAGAACTAATTATTCTAGGTATATGGCCACTAACATCCTTACGTAATTGATTCATATATAGATATGAAATATATAACTAAGATATATATTTTCATAATTAATAATATATATACTCAAGGATTATAAATATATTTCTTTCGGTGTATGAAATTAGGTATAGTTAGCCATGTGTCCTATTAGAACATGACCTTACAGATGTTTATTTATTTATTTTAGTACTTTTTATTTAATTTTATTACCTGCACATTATTTTAATTTATATTAATGGACTAGATTCAGTCATGTTACCAATGGTGGTAAACTAATGGGAATTATATCTCACACCCTAGTTAGGACACAATTATACTGGGGGTACCTGAGTATACCTTATGATTGCAGGAAAATGGTTGAATACTTATGGCATTTTTTAGAACCTGTGAGTTATGAGCACAGTACCAAGCTGGTTCTTGGGTTTCTTGTGAAGATCACCCTTGGGGATTTTATTTTTTATTTAATTTCTATAAAAATGTTTTGAACTATTATTTACTTTCTATTTTTTATTCATGTATCATAATCCGGACAAGCATTCTTGTGTTGTATATTGGTGTTGGACATCATTTGTATTCATTTTATATTACTCTTCCATTGCAATGTTATTCATTTATTACTAATTTTTCTATTTTCTATTGTTTTTTATTTAATACACCTCTATTATAAAATGATCACTAGTGTATAGTATCCCTGCTATCACCTCCTTGTACCATCACTGCTAGTCGATAGCCTTTGGAGTATGGTGAGGCATACCTGGGGCCATGTGACTTACCTATCCAGCTACCATATATGTGGTTAGTCAGGGCGAGTCTTTACAAATTTGTATCAGAGGGTTCTTATTTTCCTTTGTATTACTATTTTGAGATGGTATAAATGATAGTAGGAATGTTTCAAAACATTCTAAATAGCTATGCCTGAGACTTATCACCCTACACACAGGGAAAAGTCAATGTGGCCAATGCTCGGATTTCTGTTCGTACTGTTTGAAGTTATAATTGAATAATATTTCACATAAAGATAATGATGTACTATGCACTTATTATTTATTTATGGAATTTAGAGTATTTTATCCTTTCACTAATATAGAAAGGATTAATAATTAGATGCATCATTACAAGAATAGAGATATTAACCTGTCATGCATATGCCATACCATGTTGTTGGAATTTTTAGATAACATGTTGATTTGATTATATACCTTGAGTGCTATGCCATTCTTTGTTGTCTTTATCATACTTGTTTAGATAACATGCTTTATTTATTCATTTAGCATGTTGATCTTCTACTATGATTAGTCAGTTATATTCCAGACTACCTATTTATTTAGTATTTATTGCCTATGTAACATGATTATGTGTTTATTAGCATCTTCTTCTATGTTACTTCTTAGGATAACATTCCTAGTTTTGGTTTTGATATATGTAAAAGGCTTCATGAGTTTTAATTTCAATATTTAATTGGTTTTGATTAAATAAGAGTCATTTTTCAATTGTAAGGTGAATGTGAGATTTATAATTGGAAAAAGGTAACCTATATACGTGAACAAGATTTGAGTTGGGTTAATAATCATAGGCATTTGTTAAAGTGTAAAATATTTTAACTTTCAAAAATTTAAATTTAATGAATTTAGTTAATTGGGGCTAACATCCAAATTGTAAAATGTACATACGCTTTATTTATTAGAATATAGAAACCGATGAAACTGATATATTACGTATATGACCATGATATAATTTGAAATGGTTATAAATGTAAATTATATTTAAATTTGATATAAAAAGAATTTATTTCCTCTATAATGGAATGTGACTCTATCACATAAAAATTTCAATCATGTGATTTTCTCTTTAAAATTCATAACTGGGCACAAGTAGGTCAGTTGGGGCATGTTTCTTATGAGATAACCCACTACGAGTGTTTTAAACATAAATAATTTAACAACAGCTATTGAGTTACACTCTGATGAGCCCAGTTTGGTTAAAATTCTATCCTTGTAGGACAACTTATTTGTTAAAATTAATTTTTTGTTAAATTTAATAATTATTTCTAGATATCAATAAATGTTCAGTGTTTAAAATAAATGTTTGATGATACCTTCCTATATAAAATAGAGTTTTTTTCCAAATCCATTCAACATTTAAAGTTGTAATGTGAATGAATGTAATGGCCTTAAAATGGAACCTTATGTGGTATCCTTAGTTGATGTCCTCATGTAAAGGTAGTTTAAATGTCTATTTCATCTTCATTGTAATTGAAGCGTGATCATTTTCTATAGTCCTATTTTTCTTTTTTAGAAATGGATTAAATTCTAGACTCTTAAGACAAGTGACTTTTTCTGTCAAGACCTTGTGATAGGGTCAATGCTTATGAATATTTAAGGGGATATCCCAATATAGGTAGAACCCTTAGAGATTAAATGCCTTGGTAAATTCTGTGATCTTTTCGAAATTTAGTGTTGTTCAGGTTTCATTGTCCCTAGTAGGGCTCTTAGCTTCTAAATGTAACCCTAGTTTGGATGGGTGGAGATTTTATTATTGGCCTTTATTAGTGGTGTGCGCATTGGTTAATGCCCAGTTTTAGAAAATTATACATACCTAGGGAATGGTCAACCTAATGGTAGGTCATGTGACCCAATTTTTTAACATGGGAAACTCGGGAAGTTGTTGTTCTATTTTATAGTCATATGAGATAGAATAACTTTGAGATAGTATTCTGCATGAGACATCAAATATTTGAATGCATAGGGAGTAAAAAATTTGGATACTATCGATGATGTCCTCCCTTGCATAAAAAACTTCAAGGAAGTATGCATTCTTGTACATGGTGTCCGTCGAATACTAAATGATGTAACAAATAAGTTGATTTTGGTGTAATCATTGAGCCTTGACCTGTTGAGTACATTATCAGGTCATCTCTAGATTAGAGGGGCCTAG
Source organism: Viscum album (assembly GCA_963277665.1). NCBI lineage: Eukaryota > Viridiplantae > Streptophyta > Magnoliopsida > Santalales > Viscaceae > Viscum > Viscum album. The sequence continues at coordinate 416,836,734 of OY728132.1, forward strand.
GTGTTTAAAAGAATAAAACTCATCCCAATTCTTGGGATGACATTTTTATTAATTGGGTGTTTTGAATTTCCAGTAAGGTTAGTTCTCACTTCCCATCCAAATGATCAAATGTTGTGACATGGTGGTCATGAATTAAAGGAGTGACACTTGTACATTTAAGGTGGTTTTGACATATTATGATTATGAGTGGTTGGTTAATCACTTATTTTGATGACTATGACTCTCCTATGGTGGGTAGAATCTTGTTAGTTATAGTAAATACATTCCCTTCCAAGTAGACGGATCACAAACATGAAATACCTTTTTAAAGGGATGTTCTTGCTGGAATGTGCTTGAGGATATAATGTTTCATGTTGTGACAGTTATTTCTTGGTAACATGAACATTATGTGGTTGTATTTGTTTTCAGCCCTTGAGAAACATAGTTAGTCATGTATGGGCTTCGATGGTTATATCTACTTATCAAGGGATGCCTCAGGTAGTAATGGGATATTGATATGTTAATAGAGATGCCTTGGCTGGTGAATCCGTGCTTATTTTAGGAAGTTAACTATTATTGGATTGACTATTCTTATTTTTTTTATTGGTTTCCTCTTAGTGTACCCTTATTTAATAGGAAGGCATGTCCCCTATCTTGATGTCATCTTTGGTGCACTTATACAATGTCAATCTTACACCACACTAACATTTTAAAAGATGTCAGACATTTCACATGATCTATATCATTGTTTGGGGTTGGAAACATATTTTTTATTGAGGCATGGTTCTCCATAAGTGATATCGGGATTCCAGAGTAAGATTTCCTTAGATGAATTTTTGGACAAGGACTGTTCTTCTTGAAGTGAACTCTAGGAGGATACTGCTTTTGGCCTAGTCAATGATCTAATGTGGATGCCTTGTATTTTTTTCCAATGTATCACTTGTAAACATGAAGTATTTACTACCATGGGTTAGTTCCTTAGACACTATTTCATTGATTCTGAGTTGATTCCAAACTTTTGTTAGGCTAATAGGTGGGTTTTAAAGGTTAATGATTCTAGTGGGAAGGATCATGTTTACCCCTTGTTGGTGATGAGGATTGAAAATTTAAATGACAAGGTAGGGTTTGATTAAGGAATGTCACACGAAGTCAGGTATGATTTCAGTGAACACAGTCATGGTAAATACCTGATGCCTTAATAGACGTTGTGGTAGTTTAATTTGAGATACACCAACCATCTAAACGATCATATTGATAATGGTTGGATGAAGGTGGAATGACTTGTTATCCCTCTTGTTCTATCTATATGGTTTGTGAGAAACCATTTAAAGCATGTCACTAAGATAAGGTAGGTGTGGTTTTAAAAAGGGTCGCCTTTGTATTTCATGGAAAGCATGAACGACCGGTTTCTATTTGGAAGATCATTATTCAACAATTTATTAATGAAGAGGTCCCTGATATGAACTAATATGTGAGTGGGTTCACCCATTAAAGGAATCATGTAGATGTGTTGTTTTAATGCTCAGAGGTGTTCTTGGAAATGCAATTTTGACTATGGATGTTTCGTGGTTCAGAATTGGCACATTTTTTCTGTTGAACCTACGGTGGGGAGCACTATTAGTCATATATCTAATGAGAAAATGATGTGATCATGTCTCTAGCTAAACAGTATCGGGTAAGCTTTGTTTAGGTGTTTCAATTAGATAATGAGTGTTGGCATGAGTTTTGATGTCTTAAGTGTCGTATGCTTAAGTGAATACTCAAAGGTGCAACGGGAATTTGAAAGTTAAATGATACAATATAAAGGAGAAATCAAAACCCATTTAGGTTGAGTGATATATTTTTCAAAAAATCATTTTCTAGGATGACATTTTCTAATGTGGGGAGTTTTTAATAACCCATGTTTTAGAACTGGATTAAAATTAAAAAGAATTTAAATTTCAGCGTTTACTGGATGGGATATTCTTTTAACTATGATAAAAAAGATAATTATGAGTGTTGGAACACTTCAATGTGTTTTTAGACTTATTTAAAAGGAAAAGATGCTTATTGGGTGTCACGTTGAGTATTGGGAACACCAAACCCTAGAAATCAATGTCTTGGTAGGTCTTTATAGGCCACAGAGTTTGTTTGAAATCGTGAGGCCCCAAATAGAAAAATATGTGGCCTATATCAAGGGAGTAAAAGTTCTCTACACAGGTTGCAAATAGTTTTCCCAAACCATGCACCTATCTTATATGGGTAGTTCCATTAAGGTAGTACAAAATCACTATTCATAAGAAGTTTCATTCATGGTTAGGAAAACCATGCTGAAAAAACGGAGGAAGGTAGGTTTCAAAAGTAGTGGATGCGGCATGGTAGGCACACGGTTTGGCCAAACTATGCAGCCAAACCATGGGACCCGGTTTTTAGGGTTAAAATGACTATTATTTCCTTAATGAAACTCTATTTTTTTCTTTTCATTCCTCTTAATTTTTCTCTTGAATTTATGACTCTTCTTCTATGGGTTCTCATCCTCTTCAATCTAGGCATGGATGGATCTCCGATGTTGAGACTCCTAATTGAATGTCAACAATATCTATGGATCCACATCAGTATGATCTTTAATCTTCTATAATCTATCCCAGGTTTTTCATTCCATTTGTTGTTCTATTTTTTCATGAGATCATTTTCCCTATTTTTATGGAAAATGTCAGTTTCATTGATTTATTATAAATTAGACCTAATCAGATCTTGATATTGGATGAGTAGGTCTTTTTTAGAATGAGGTAGGTGGTATAGGTGTTTTCCCCTAAATTAATATTTAAATATGAATGTTTCCATTGTTCTGCATGCTAGAATTTTCCATGGAATGCCTTATTATTGAGTTATTAATATAAAATTGATCAACAAACCAAGATACACTCTCTATGAACATTTTTTTTAATATTTTGAGGTTTCTAACCTTAATCATGGAAACCCTATGGCCATACTGACATGAATTACCCATTATAATTAATTTTCTAAATTCCCAAATTGCATTCTAATATTTTATATTTGATTTCAAATGGATTTTCCCTATATATTCATAATCTCAGTTGATAACCACACCTCCTACGTTCCATGAAATGTCTTGTAATGAATTTACATTTTGTATAGTTTTGTTAAAATGTTTCTTTAAAGTGATTTGAGTTATGTAATTTTAACGCGGTGTTTAATTTGGATAAATGAATTGGTTGATAAAAAGTGCCATGTTTTAATAATAAAACACCTTAGATGAAGATCATTGCCTTCTAAAATACATTTTAGTGATTGGTTATCTAGATAAAGCTTGGGCTTATGGTGTGGGTGTTTTCACTTGCCTTATTTATGGATAGTTTTGTGGAATTTTTAGGACATGGCCGGTATTGATGTCCATAATTATGTTTCCTCCTTTCCATATAATTGAATCATTGAACAAAAGAACCTCGCATGTGAATTTCGATAATGAAAAAAAATTACCCATATAGGCTATTCCTTATATGACATGAGAACATTCTATATGTCTATTTGTGACTTGCAATTATATTTTCATGTATTGTTAAATTAAATGACATGAATTATTTTTAACAGTTTTCTCATGATGGTTGTCACTCATAATGAGATTTTTTATATAAGTGTAGTGGATTGACTAGATGGATTTCATTCCTTGATTGTTTTAAATGTTGTAAATGATATGTATTGTTTAAAATGAACAACATGGATTATGATGGTTTTCATTCCTTGAATGAAATAATGGTTAAATTTAAATAAATTGTAAAGTTTGGAAAGTCCATTCCATTTATTTATTTCTAATGTAAATGTATAATTTAATGGTAATAAAATGGAACTCCCTTGCAGAAAATAGGATTAGGGAATTTAAAGCATGAGAGGTAGTTCATCATGCATATTATTATAGATATGATTATGCCATATATTTAGGCTATGGGATGATGGTAATGGATCTGTTGAGCTAGGATAAAAATCACTCTATCTTATATTCGTTGTTGAGTCATGGAATCTTGCACCACTGATACAATGTGGATGTTGGGTTGGATGTGCCACATCCCTTGTTGAGTATTGGCATGAAAATACACTCATGACATAGAGCATCAACATGACGACACACTCACCATATCAAGAAGAGATCATGAATTATCCCACTCATTATGAGATGTAGGGAATATACCCTTTGGATTGATCTTATAATATCATTTTGAATGGTTATGGATGACTGAGTTCGGCCCTAATCCAACCAACACAAAGAATTCTAGGTATATGGAAACTTATTTCAGTTCATTCTTCTTTCAAATTTATGGATTCATTATATAAAAAAACTATATATATTATTATTAATTAACATATATCAGATATATCATACAAAAAGATTGAAAAAGAATGTACAGTTAACCAAGTGTCCTATTTGAACCTAAGCTGACTGGTGTTTATTTATTTATTTCAGTACATTATATTTATTCTTATTACATTCAAACAATTTTACTTTATCTTCACGAATTGGATTCAGTCATTGAAACCATTGGTTCTAATATACTAGGATTGATATCTCACACCCTACCCAGGTCACTATTTAAATAGGGTACCTTAGTAGAACTTATGTTTTCAATACCATGGTTGATTTCTTGTTCTGTTTTGCTAGTACCTAGGAGTAAGGAGCACATGACAGAGCTGGAGCTCAGGGTACTCATAGAGACCACCCTTGGGGATTTTATTTTCTCTTTAATTTTATTAGTCTTGTATTAAAATACAATTGTATTTTCTATTATTTTATTTATGTATCATCATCAAGACATGCATGAATCTGTTTTTTATTGGAATTGGCCATATATTGTGTTTTGTTTATATAAATATTCCCATGATCTGTTATTCATTTATTTCTTCTTCTGTTGTTTTCTATTGTTTATTATCTGATACACCTATACGATATTTTAATCAGGAGGTTATAGTCTCACTACTATCACCTCTTTATACCCTTACTAATAGTCACATCCTCTAGCATATGGGGAGGCACTTGAGGCTATGTATCCCACGGATCCGACTACCGTCTTAGTGGTCAGTCAGTTCGAGACATTAAAAAAGTGGCTATAAAAGGCTAGTGTATTAGATTGTATGATTTGATAAGGATGATATATATATTCAATAAAAAATAATTTGATATTTTTTGGTGGAAATACATCCCTTATCTCATGGTTTAAGCAAAGGGTAAACACATTTTAACCCTAACCATTGAAACAAAATTTCATTATTTTACTATTCACTAAAAAATATTAATATGGCCATATTAAATTATATTAATCATTATAATTAAAAATATGGATTCAATTTTACCAAATTCAGTTTCAATAATTCGAAAAAACTAATTTTTATTAAGCTCAGAAATTGTAGTGTAAATACATTTTTGATAAATGATTTTTTAGAGTAAAACATAATTTACTTCTATTCCTTACCTTGTAAAAACCATAAAATGAATGTTAAAATATTATATTAAAAATATATTATATATATTCCATTAAAACTATTAATATTTATATATTAAAATAATTTATTAAGAGAAATATACTTTGAGCTCATAAATAGAGTTTATAGAAAAACATGTTTTTATGGAAAACAATTACATTATAGCAAAATCAAGTATACCAAGGATTATTATTTATTAAAATCGATTTTTTATAATTAACAGAAACTATGTTTAATTTAATATCTAATTAAAAATAGAATCCAACATTTACTTTATAATAATTGATTTGTTTACAAAAATATGAATTTTTCACTATTCATAAAAAATATATCTTCCTAAAATTAAACCTAAGATAATATTTATACATGGATTTGTTGTGTATAAAATAACATGAAAATTTAAGAAAAAAATATTATTTAAATGTTCGGGTCATTACATACCACCTGAAATGGTTGGTGATCGATCTAGAAATTAATATCTCATGGAGTAATTCAGGATCTATTTGAGCATGGAGGTTGATACTAAAGACTTTTTATTTTGTAATTATAGCTTCCCATATAGATTATTTAGTTTTTATGACATTACATACATGTATTGGGATTTTTGTATAATTTTTTCATGATCATGAGTTTTGGGTGTTTTGATCTTATATCTTTTTACTCAAATCATAGAGTGTAATGGCTTACATACATTTGAATATGTTATACCATTGGTGCTTGTGGACAAACTTTGTACTATTTGAGGTGGGATTTAGGATTCATTATCTTCCTTATCTCATTGTCGACCTTGGAAGGACACCTTTGTGGAAGTGGGGGTTATGATAAAGTTGCATCAACGGATCATGATGAGGGATATGACAGATTTTGGAGGTAGTAATAGGTGATTAATGCATCATTTTATATGTCAATTGTGTTAGATGAACATAGTAAGAGAGATAAACATGGGAGACCTTCCACGACATGGGTATTTAGGGAACCCCATGATATGCTTCATGAACCTTAATGTAGAGTAAGTCTACTATTTTATGTGGTACTCCTTATGGGTTAGAGTAATAGGAAAGGATCATGCATATTTTTATTTTCACCTGTATTTGACATGGGTAGAACATGGTATTGGGTCAAAACATAAGTAAATAAATAAATAAATTGAAAATATTTCATATTCTATTTTTATCGGTCCCTAAATATTTTTAATTTTTTAGGTATGGATCTAGGTCGACATCCTTATCAGGTTCATGCAGTGTATGTTCAGTAGGACATTCCATCCAATCACCTAAGGGTAGAGGTCAAAGATGATGACATTAGAGGAGGACACTCCAAGTGTTTCAGAGCCAGACTCTAATAATATTTGAGGGAATTGTTTCAGACTCAATAAAAGAGGATTGGTTAAAGTAGGTAGATATAACATTCAGTTCAATCTATGCTCAGAAGTACTCGGAATCATTGGTAGAGATGCAACTTCATGGGGAATCAATGAAGTTTTTTTATTCCTCTTGGATCAAGAGCAGTCAATAGTCTCATGGGGGAAGTTCTAAGATCATCATTATGAAGTGTTTCTTTCTTAAATCATAAACATAGCCAGTCAGCTATAGCTACTTACTCATATATGGGGGAGTTCTCATGTGTGAGAGTTTGGGGTCAATTTTAAGAACGTTCTTTGATATATTTCATACCTGTTCTCAGAAGAGGAGGGTAGGGTATGGTATTTTAAAGAATATTTTCTTCCATAGTTATAATTCTGGGTCACCCCATTTAAGGTTTTGTTATATATTGAGATTATGGGGAGATTAGAGGTTGTTAAAAGGATACTAGATAAAAATGGATCATCATTAGGAGGAGTCATCAATATTATCCAAGTATCTGAGATATAGTTTTAGGTCCATTATTTCCTAGATATACATTCTTTTAGATATCTAGGTGTAGTTCTCAACCCTCATCATATTGTTTCTTTTTATGTAGTGGGTCATTGATAACATCCAAGAGAATAGAAACCTGATTTTCATATGGAAGGTGAGTTCATCAATAGTTAGGTAGATCAATCATTCAAAGAAGATTGTGTGGGGTTGGTGTTATAATTCAGGTTCCTCCATTGAAATAGTTCTATAAAATGTAGTAGAAGTAGTAGGGTGCTCATAATTTCAAGAAGACGAGGGGAGATAGAGTATGAAGAGTATTTCACCATGATACTCCTCAACCATATATGAAAGATAATTTTTGTAGTGGTGGTCAACATCATGGTCAAAGAGACCATGCAGTTGTTCCCGAGTAGCTTCCTGATTTGGAGTTTCCAACATCGCATGGGGCCGACATTGTTTGAGGTACCCTTAACTTGTTTTCTACTTTGTTTCTTTTTTTGGAGGTACACACATCTTGGATGTGTTTTTTTCAAGATATCATGGATTAATTCAATAGGATGATCATGTTATTTGTTGCTGATAAAGATTATTCCCTGTTCATTGTAGAGTGAGACCTTCATGTAGGTCAATGGTGTGTTTATTCTATTACTTCATGGATTTCCAAGTTGATGTTGAGTTCATCAATGGTTTGGCCAATGATGTTTTCTAGGGTTATAGAAGAATACCCTAATATATTTTTTGTAGGTTGTGGTATTAAGACCTCAATGGGAGGATGAGATTTGGATATAGATACATCAAGGTACTTCTCATATCTTGATGTCTCCATATAGGTTAGAGCATTTAGAGTTATGGGAACAACAGGTACAAATCAATGATATTTTTTACTGAGTTCATTTCGGCTGAGCGTGTCACCTTGGGGTTTCTTAGTTCTAATTGTAATGAAGACTAATGGAATTCAGCATATCAACATAAATTATCATTTATTAAATAAAATAAATGTGATGAATCACTATAATTTTCCATAGATTAGAGAATAATTTGGTCAGCTGAAAGGTTATAGTTTGTTTTCAAAGACCATCCTATGATTTGGATACAATTATATGTGAGTAATGGATGAGGATATATAGAAAGAAAATTTTAAATTTCATTATAGGAATCATGATTATTTTGTAATTCTAATTAATTTGGTGAATTCCATAAATATTATCTTGGAATTGATTATAATATTTGTTCAATATCTTATGGGATCAATTCACGGTAGTTTTCATTAACAACATCCTTTGGTACTCTGTATCGAAAGAGGATCAGAACATAGATTCATTAAGTATTTTTGAGAGTTATTCATTATTAGAAGCTACTATATAAGTAATAATTGTGGGTATTATGGGATATTGAAATTTTTTTCATGGTTAATTCCTTGTCCTACTATGGTATAATGATGGATACTTTGAAGATTGAGGCATTTGTTTATTTGGAAACCCCATGACTATTACATAGGTGTGGAGTTATGTATGTCTCGTAGGATAATATAAGAGGTTCTTGCCTAGAATTTATTTAATTGAATCTCCTTTGATATCATTGAACCAAAATTATCATAAATTATTATATAAGGACCAATTTAAGGTAGCTTTCCAGTATCATAGTGATAATTTGGAACGCCCCCTGATTATTCATTTTCCAAAAGTGGGATTTTAGTTTGGTCTTTTATGGGACAATTCACATATTATCATGGTATGTTTCTTGATGTAGTAGATATCATTTATTTCTTATTATTTGAATTAGTTGCATCTCCATTAATGTTACTATGAATCCCATAATATTTAATTAGTAGTCGTCATGTTTTCCATGATGTTTTAGTCACATTACTTTATCAGTGAGTGGTTTGTGATTTTCATCGATCAGAAGAGACTAATATATGTATTCTATTCACATCATTTAAAATTGTGGCATCAATGATGGATTGAAATATTAATTTATTATGAAATTTATATTTTCTATATTTTAGAAAAATGAAATGTGGTAGTTGACATGATATGTATGAAGGCACACAATGATGTTGTGTGAGATAATGAAAATTCATGGAGAGTAATGGAAGAGATGTATACAATGAATATTCATGTAGGACATGTTGGAGATAGATGATTCCTTTTTAGATGATAGGGTAGTAATATCTAGTGAAGTAGGAATGGGAGTCCACACTGGGGGATTTTAAGGTAGAGGTTTGGAGCGATTGAGTTATCTATGATGATTCCACTAAAGGATGGTATGAGGATGATCAAAATTGAGTGTTATTTGAGGGAAATATTTTGTTTCTATTTTTTATGCATGATAATATTCTTATTGAGTTACATAACTAACCCATGGTGGTATATCCTGGTGTGAAAATGATAAGAAAATACTTAATAAGTAACTTTTTGTGGCTTGGGATGAAGTAGTGAGTTGAATAGTTTTGTCTTGATTTTTCTCTTTAAAAAAGATAAGGATGAACACATTGTTAATTGTGGGTTTCTTAAGTAGTTAAATATTCCATTGTTCAGTTAGGTGGAAATTTCTATGGTCTTCATTTCTAGTTTAACTACAACATAGTGATGATTTGATTCTATATAAATGAATGTAGATCATTTGATGAAATTGTCTCAATTCATAGTAATCAATGAGTTGAGAAAAGTGAAGGTTTTTTTTATGAAGTAGCTAGAGGATATGGTGAGACTATACAGGGTCCCAATAATGATAATCTCTGTTCATGATCCATTCATAACTCTATGGTATGGAAAGGTCATCAACATGATTTTTTCTCATAAATATTCCTTTGAACCGCCTTCTATATACATGAATACATTATGATAGATAAGACCAAATAATCAAGAGTATTTTTTGTGTGCTACTACAGTCTTGGATTTTATAGGATCATGGATGTGGAAGTTCCCTTTGGATTATGTTTCTTATAATAATAGTTTCCACTCTACCATTAACATTTCCCTATTTAAATCTTTTTGTGGAAACACCTTCACTTCTACATTGTACTAGATTATGTTTTTTGAGTCACAAATTATTATATTAAAACTAGTGAAATATAAAAAAAATATGTTTTATGAGATTGAAAAGAGGATGAAGGATGTAAAAGATAATCTGATGTGTTCTTCCAACAATAAGAGGATACCTCTACAGTTTGTGTTCAAGATATTTTGATCTTGAAGGTAAATTATTATTGTGGGAATTAAATGTTTGATCATGGGATTAATATTTCTACCCATGTTTTTGGTACTTTTGAGGTTTTAGATCATGTTAGAGCTGTGGTATATCCGATAAAACTTACCCCATAGATAATCTAGATACATCATGTCTTCCATGTGTCGATATGAAAACCCATATTTATAATTTAACATAATTCATTCTTTATTACATAAAGAGAAACATAATACAATCACTTAATATTGTGAGGCCTTGTGTATTTGGGATATTATGTATATAACACATTAAGTTGAAACATGTCCAAAAGAATATTATTTAAAAACTCCCAAACATGTCCTTAAATTATATCAATCTTATAAATCTACATGGGATAACTAGGGGATTCACATAATAAAAGAGTGAGTTATAAATCTTAGTAAGGTAATAATAAAAAAATGAAATGATTAATGTATTTCATTTTAGTCATGAGGTATATTAGGTTACTTAAAATTGGTGATAACCATAAACATGAACATCAAATCATGATATATGATGATAACATCTTCGAAACATGAGAATGTGAAAAAAATATAAAACTTGACATGATAAGCATAAGTTAGGAATAACTACTGAGAATATTTTACACAGTGTTCTTAAGATAACCTCTTGAACACCACGAATAGTATCTCATGTGATAAAAACATTACACAATTCATTATAGTGCTATATAATTCTAGGCCCATGGATCACATTAATACATTTTATATTCATTTATGTACTGTATCGATCATACAACATAAAAATGACTTTTAACAATTTTAACCCCATAATTAAGGAGTGTGGGTTACAAACATGGATGTCTGAAATCAATGAAGGATAGGTATAACTAGGTGAATACCCTTTATAGGAAATGGGGCTCGGTATTCACTTCCCAAATGTTTGTCGTGGAAAATCAGATAATAATTTCGAAAGCCTATCAGGTGTACATAAAGGTTTATAGAATGGGTATATGATAGTGATATGTGGTCCCTAATTTCATAGTAATCATAATGAATATAAAAGGATGTATAAAAATTCATTAAAATATGGAAAATTGGAAATAAAAATATTTTAGTATAAATAAAAAACCTAAAAAATAGAATATGATAGAGTTTCTTACCCCGAATGGAAGCTTATAAAATTTTGGGAGGAGCTTCTTTAGATATTGGTAATAACATAGGAAGGATTTCAAGAGGGATAATGAGAAGAAATTCATGATCAGTAGGTTTTGAGTGAGTAATATTGAGAGTATGGGTGTGTATTTATAGAAAAGGATGGGGAGTGCTTTATTAATTTATAACCATAGGTTTTGGACTCCATATGATCAAATAATAAAAACCAAAAAAAATACCAATGTTATTACCATATTTTCTTCCAAAATGGAGTGTTTTTAAATATCTTATAAGGATAAAAACCAAACTATTTAAAATAATACCCCTGGGGATGTGTAAGTTAGTCATGTTTATAAATAATTGATTTAAAACCAATAAAATATCATATATGCATTACAGGAGTAATTCAGAGTTTATTAAATTAATAAAATAAATTCAATTACACATAATTTTAAAGCGGAAAAATTATTTTCATGGATTTCATTTATAATATTTGTTATATCACTTATGGATTTTACGATGTCATAATACATACCATATATTTATATCGTATTTAATTTTTACCCAAAAAAGAATATGTTCTAGAAAATTATGAATAATTAATTAAAAATTATAATATACAAAATAAATTTTTTTTATCAAAATATTTCTATAAATTTGATCATTTACACTTTTAAATATAATTTTAATTTATCTAAAAAATTTTGGTTTTTACAATAATAACAGTTTTGTAACCCTCATAAATATTTTCTAGGAATTCACAAAATAATTTTATTCTTTTTAGATAAATAATATTTAATAATAAAATTATATGAAAATAAAAACATTTTAAAAATTATCATATCTAAATAAATTATTGTTTTAATTAAATCTTATATTTTATGAATATAAAATTTTGTTCTGTTGATATCAAAATATAGTTTTCATCTACTCATATAAAAATTTAATAATAAAATGGTTAAATATATTCATTATTTTATTAAAAAAGATAATATAAAAATGCATACTACTATACTCTAAATACATTATCCTTTATTACACCAGTGTACTCACTAAGGGTAAGGTGGGAAATAGAATGAATATCTATGGGTGGTTTAGTAAACATGGTTTTGGTTATGATCTCGATATTCTAGAACTTATCAAATAAAAAGTATCATATGTGCTTCATTTATTGAATTTAAAATTTCTATTAGTCAAGGGAAAATATAAGTGATTCCATATCCCCCAAAAGCACTGATAAAAGGGATTCACATGGTATTATATAATTGGTCACGGACATTTCATCTTGAATATGAGAAAATTAAAATTTATCATAAACCATAATATATGAAAATCATATCGGTCATTGTAAATTAGATATATTATCAATGTTTAAGATGCTTAAAAATATTTTAAATATGATCGTATACTTTGATAGTTTATCCAAAATAACAAAATTAGTGCATATGATTTTTGTATCTATATTACGTAATAATTCATTGATTCATTTAAAAGGGAATATATCATTTATAAAAGATTGGGTCACTGCATTTTCCCCCCTTCATAAATTTCCCCCTAAAAATTTTATATCATACACTAAAATAGATGATGGAACTTCTATTTAATTTCCTCTTATAGTTCCTATGTTTCTTGCTCAATCTTGTGATTTATCCATAACACTTTGACCAAGTGACTTGTCTTATTTTGAAGAACTTTTTCTCTATGATCTAGTATCTTCACCATATACTACTCATATGAATGAGCATTATCTAAAGGTGCCACATATGTATTCAGTACTTATGAGGGGTTTGGCATATAATTTCTCAAGAGGCATACATGGAAAATATCTTATAATCAAGATAAATTAAGAAGAAGTTCTATTCAATAGACCAAAAATCTGATGCGATCAAGGATCTAAAGGTGTTCAATGTATCTAGGACTAATATTTCTATTTTTCCATACCTCATGACTTTCATCTCTAGAAATATATTAATTAACACCTTACATATAACCTAAAACTTCAAGTCTCTTCAATGATTGTCTGTATAGATTTTTTGTTGACATTGTTTGGATTTCATATAATGTTGAATGGTTTAAACCGTATACATAATTTCTTGTATGAGATAAAGTACAATAATAATCCCCTCTCCAATGACATTTCATATTGTTGGTGTCTAACACCCCTTATAATAACGAGCCTCATAGGGTGCTATTTTAATTCTAGAATGAAAAATTTTGTTATATGAGAACTCTACATGGGGAAGGTTCTGCTCATAAAATCCTTGGAGATCCATTGAATAAGATATATGAATATCTTATAGATTTTGTATGGTTCTATTAGTATGAAAATTTGTCTAGGTTTGATATGTAGTACTAAAACTCATCCTTGTACCCAATACATGCTGAAGTATTCTAAAAAACCACAAGTTAAACCACAAATATAGATCAGATAAAATAGATTGTGTCACTCCATGCAATCTTACCGCTAGCCTTATGTATATATCAGTGAGTTTTTCAGGAATTAAATATTCCTTGATATAAATTAAATCCATGGTTAGTTTTTTTAATTTCTATACTAGTATAGGAAATGGTTTCATCACACCCATAGACTTTTTCATTTTGACATGACTTTATTGAACATCTAGAATAGATATACAAATTATAAAATTTCCCTCTTCATGTTATCCCACCAAAATTTCTTCTTCATATCACTATACAGATTAGTTATATCTTGATTAATAGAGAAGGATGATATATTCAAATTATCTAGTAGTACCCTCTTCAGTTTTTATTTTCACGGGACACATATTTGGGTTCCAAAACTTATAACTCAATATTTAGAAAAGTTAAACCCAAAATATCCACTACCTTTTTCTGTAGCTCAATATCATCTATATAGGCCTCTTTGATCCTCTCATGATAGTATGATAGAGAATTTATTCGAGCAAGTAATGATGAATACACTTTTATTATTCCCATGTTAATCGTTTTCATATATACGATTCATGAATTCATTTCAATCATCACTTTGTATAGGGTTTGAAATACTTTCTAATCAGAGCATCTATGACTTTGTTCACATTCCATTGATGGTAATAGATTGAACAATCATAATAATTGGTCTCTTATACATACTTTAATTAGATCATATTGATATCCTTTGGTTTAAATATATAATTGAGGGTTTTATTATTCTTTTATATATCATAGCTCTCCCTATAGTGATAATGTTTCAAAATATTCATCACAAAGATCCCTATATTTAATTCTAGATTGTGCAATGGGTATTTCATACCATGAATCATTAATTTATGGGAGGAATATGTAATCACGTTATCATCTTGTAAGAGTACACAATTGAATACATTTCTATATATATCATTTTAGTTCAAAAATAATTCCCCACTAGTGGGTAAGTTGAGAATATGTGCAATGATTCGAATCATATTTAACTCTTTAATGATCTCCTCACATTCATCAATCCCAAAAACCATCACACCCTGTAGAGTTATCTTGGTTAGTGGGATTTTAAATCATTATAAATTTATCACAATTCAATGATAATACCCAATTAGTTGTAAGAATCTATGATTATACATCATAGATGTTGGTCTTGGCCATCTTTCAATTTAATCTATTTTTGAAGGATCTATATATTTTCCTTTTTTAGTGACAAAAAGCACAAATACTTTTACTTTATCTATAAAAAACTAACATTTAATATACTTCACATACAACTATTAAATTTTTAAGGTCTTTAATATAGCATTAAAATTCTCGTCATGTTTTTCCTTGATTTTGGAGTAGATAAGAATATTGTTTATAAAGGCCACCACAATTTTGTAAATGTAATCCCAAAATATTATATTCATTAAGTCTATAAAGATAGAAAAATAATTATTTAGTCTAAATGGAATCATTATGAACTCATAATTCACATACAAAGTATGAAAAGTTTTCCCGGATATATACTCCTTATTCTCTTTTATTTGATAATATCTTGACCAAATATCTATGTGAGGGATGTGTTGGGCTCCACGTAGATGACTAAACAATCATCAATCTGGGGTGAATAATTCATTTTCTTTATCAAGATCTTGTTATGCTCATGATAATCAATGTATATTACTATTGACCCATCATTCTTCTTGATTAAGGGGAACTTCTCAACTATGGTGAATCACATGCACATATAAACCATTTACCCATATTATCTTATAGTTTCTTCTTGGTTTTTTCAAGTTAAATTGTGTACGTACTATATGGAGTATTAGAAATTGTAAATGATACGAGTATAATCTCATTTAAGAACTCAACCTCATGACTTGAATGAATACTAGTAAATTGTTTAGAAAACATATTAGAAAAATTTGTTAAAATTTTCATGTCATCAAGGATGATATTTTCTTTAGTCTTAATCATAGGAGAAAGATAAAATTTTTATTAATAAATTAATATTTATACTTTTTGTTATGACACCAATATAGATTAATTCCCCTCATTGAACTTTTTTAAAATTTGAAGGAGATTCATGTTATAGAGGGTGATTTCATTCTATAATCAATTAATGTCGGTTATATAAAGGGAAGGCCAATAATTGCAGAAAATTCTTCTAATGGGAGTAACATAAGGTTCACCAAGAAACCCATCACTGAAATATTGATTGGTGAGAAGTTATATACTTAGGGAGTAATGATTTCCCCATTTTGAATTATCACGGATAGCTACAGTTCAATGTTTTAATGTTGTATTTGATTATTTATACAAAACATGTGTGATATAAAATAATTTATAGATCTAGAATAAAATAATACATTCAATATTCTAGAATTAATATGTAGTGTACCTATCACCACTTTATAGATAGAATTCACATTAAAGGTTTCAACAGAATAATCTCACCCTTGATCTCTAAGATTTGGAGGTTTTTTCCACCAGTTATTATCACTGACCATTGGATTAGCTCATTGATTTACATTGTGTCCATGTTACTTGTAGTCCAATCATTGGATAGTAGTATAAGGGTTGACTTAATAATTTTTTTCTTCCATCACAATTATGGATTTACCCATAAGAATTTTCTTGAATGATTCCCTTTATTCCAATAAGTGAATCATTTACTTATCCCCTTTAAGAAATTATCGTGATGCTTATTCCCACACATTTAATAAGTGGGATATTGGAATTTAATTCCCTTGTGAGAATTCTTCACTGCACTACTGGAATTAATATCCATTCTCCATTTCCTATGTTTAGATCCATGAGACTTTTGAGATTTAATATTCACGATTTCAACATTGGGGGAACATCATACAATTTCCCCAAATATTTTAAAATATTGACTCATAAAATCTTTTTTAGGCTTAGATTTATCCCACAAAAGATAATGTCAACCTTACCTTTTATGTCAATGAAAAATCTAGACCTGTTTCATGTAAATATTTTAATTTTTTCTTCATACAGATTGATTGATTATATATTATTTAACTTGATGCATATGATATACAAATACATTTTTTTATTGAGAGTATGATGAAAATATTTATACAAACACATTTTCTATAATTCTTTTCATACCATTGATTCAATATCATCCTCATGCATTGTATTATTGATCAATATACACCATTGAGTAGATTATTCATCCATATGATAAAGATTCTTAATGACCTTTTCATTCTCACCTAATTTAATAATAGAGAAAATCATTTCAATAAATTTGATCTACTATTCTATGATTAATGGATTTGAAGATCCACTAAAAGTCAAAGTCCATTGTCACATAAAGGTATAAATGGAAACAGTATATTTTTTAGTGGGTTGTTGGTTTTCCCCTTTTCAAGTTTCTATTTAGATCATGAGTTAATTGAATTAGTATTTTCATGAAGTTCTAAAATCCTACTCTCATGGGTTTGGGTATATCAATTTGGGCATTTACCATCAGATTGGTTGTGGACTTGGTTTCTCCTATTTATAGGCTTTAATTAAAATAAAGAGAAAATTATAAATAATAATCATTAAATTATTATATATAAAAAATAGAAATTATGTATATTTAAGGGATAACACATAAATTACATACATTCCTTAACATTTTAATTTCTATGATTCAATATATGTTATCCATGGTATATTTCCCAACATATAATTTTATGTGCATTTTTGTTCCCTTTATGATGGTTTATAAGGAGCATGTGAATTTACCAAAGCATATTCCCAGTGAGTATCAAACCAGTCCTACAATAAAAAATATTTCATGCACCAAGTGATGATTGATTGAAATCCCAATGTTCCCTTTTTTTATTACCCCTATGTACCACTATACCAGATCCACATCCACTTATAGTATCCGTACATGGATTATCTTTCATAGAAACCACTAAAATGTTAATTTTTCATAATTTATGGATGTGTTACAATGATTATCCTTATCACTAAGTATTTTACTGATGTTTTATAATCCTAATACCGTCAAATTGTATCTCATTTATCTGATACTAACTATGAAAACCCATATATTTAATAGATTTTATTTTATAATTTATTACATAAAGACACAAAAAATAAAACCCCAGAAGATTGTGAGGACTTCTTTATTTTTTACATTAGGTATATTGAACATTAACATGAATCATGGGTACCACAATATTATTGAAAAATTCCCAAAACACACCCATATATTCCATCGATCCTCTAAAACTACACGAAACAACCTAGGTACACACATAAGAAAAGGGTGAGATAAAAAGCATAGTAAGGGAATAGTCTAACCATAACCTGATGAATGTATCAGATGTTACACAAAAGAAATAATGGTGATATAAAATGGGTGATAATCATAAACATGGACATTGAAGAATTATATAAGGTGGTAACATAAGGGTTATATAAGAATGTTGAAACAACATAAAACACGACATGATATTTATAAGTCAACACTAATAATTAATAATTCATAATATGGTGTTGTTAGAATAACCAAACATGCACCATATATATTTTTTTATCAGATAAAAAAATCACAAAATGCATTATTGGGTGATTTAATTCTAGACCCTCTGTCAAATTCATATCATGTACATAATTTTTTGTGCCACATAGATCATACAACATAAGAATGACTTTTATCACTTTTAACCCCATATTTAAGAGGTTAAGGTTAAATAAATGGAATTCCAAAATTAGTTAAGGATACGATAAAATATCTTTGTAGCCTTGAGTGGAAATTGGGATGAGTATTCACTATACAAATGATTGGTATGGAAAATTGAAGGATAATTTTTCCACTATAACGAGTGTTCATAAATTTTTGATGAAGGGATGAATGAGTGTTAATGGTTGTCTTCAATTACATGAGAATCATAATGATATAAAGGTATATATACAAACACAATACAATAAGGAATATTTGAAATCAATTGGGCTTAGTACAAATAAATTACATGAAATAAAAGTAAAAGTAGAGAGTCCCTTACATTGATAGAGGACTTATAAAAGCATAGTAGAATCATCATTAGAAATTGGGAATAACTTGGGAGGGATTTAGATGGGGGTAGTGAGAAGAAATTAACGATCTATGAGTTTTTAATGAAGAGGAGTAAGAGGATATATGTATATTTATAGAAAAAAGTTTAAGTCGTTATTAATTACTAAACATAGATTTTTTAATGAGTATGGTAAAATAATGAAATCCAAAAACCTTACCATGGTTATTAATCCAGGAACTTTTCAAATATATGTGGATTTAAATTTTTTATATGGACTAGATCAAATCCTCTAAAAATAATACCCTTAGTTATGTTGGGGTGAGTCATTTTTATAAATAATTGATTTTCAAATCATAAAATATAATATAGGTTCTGGATTATTTTGTAAGGGTTTAAAAAATTAATAAAATAACTTCAAAAAACATTATTCTAAAGGTTAAACATATTTTCATTCATGGATTACCTTTAAACTGTTTATTATATCACCTTTTTTCTATTACACACAAACCAAACAACCATTTTTTATTTTCATAATGCCACATTCAACAGAAGAGTGGAACCCTCACTATCCAAATTACAGTGTGTAAATGATCACAGATTCAAAATTCAAAAACCAAAAGTAAATTCACGAACCAAAATCAGATTCGATGTTGGAGCATTCATAGATATAATGTTGTATCGACGACCAACCCTACAAATCACTCGATCGGCCGAAGAAACCCTGAATTGAGGTTTGACAAGTCGATTCCACTATTCCATCAATGTCATCACCACCATCAATACCTCACAATTGTTATCATCTCATCACCACTGTCCACACCAAACGTTGTTGACATCGCCTTTTTTTGAGATGAACCAACCTGTCATCAGACCCCAAACCCTTCGCTGAACAATCACAGAAGTCGTCACTGGCAACAAATCGAGAAGGTAGAATATCCAAACATTCCAAGATCACCCAAACAAAAACATCTGAACCAGAAAACTGCAAGAAGGATTTCCACCGAGGTCCTAAAGGGGGATAATTCATGCCGGACGTGCCTCGTGAAAACCATCGTTCGGATAACAACACTTCCCAAACCCCATTAGACACTACCATGCCAGACCGCATTGGAAAGGAGTGATATACCAGGGTTTCAGAGCAAAGTTGGTAGACGAAGGCCTCAGTAGAGTCGAATCATTCACAGATCTTCAGCCCTTTCATCGGTGACCCCTTTGTAGTCAAACAGATAAACCAAAAGATAACTGAAGAACATCCTCAGAATGAAACTCCACAAAAAGCGCATCAAAATTGTAAGGAAAAAAGAAGCCACCGCCAAAGAGAAAAATAATGAGACCACCTCCAGTCCCCCTCCACCACCATCCCAAGATTCCCTGAAACCCTCATCGAACCCGAACAGAATGGGGTCGTGCGTGAAGGGTTAGCCAGCAAGGGCAGTGGAGAGAAAGGTCACCATACACCACCATAGACGCCGACCAAAACCGCCAAAAGAACCAGCACCAAGACCCGAGTATGGAGGTCCAAAGTGTAGGGGTAGAAAGAAAGAGTTGTGGATAGAGGTGAATGGTACCCACACCAGTGAGCAACATTATTCAATAATGGGGAAGGAGAAATAGAGATGAGGAAGAGAAAACGAATCCATGAAAATAAAGGAATCAACACTGCAAATGAATGATAGAAAAAAACAGGGAAGATGAGACGAAGCCATGCGAAGAAAGGTGAGAGAATCCCATGGATGAAGTGGAAGAAGATGGGGCGCCGAGGGCACTGGGAGAAATAGAAGATCTAGAGATACCCTAGGAGGAATGGGGTAACGCGGAGCGCCGAGAGTGACAGGAGCACCAGGCAACTGCGGAGCCATCTTATCTATCATTATATCATAATACATAGCGTACATTTATACACTATTTAGTTTTACCAAAAAAAAACAACATCCTAATATATTTATAGAAAATTAACCATTGAATATTTTTAGTATCACAAATAATATTTATTTCATCCAAACATTTATCTAATTATGATAGTTAACACTTTTTAATCCAAAATTTCCTTTATTGAAAAACACCAGTTTTTATGATAATAATAGTATTTTAAACCACATAATGATTATGTTAGATTTTGCAAAATTATTTAAGAATTGGTATATAAATATTATTTAATAAGAAAATTATATGAAAATAAAACTTATTTCCAAATTCTTGAATCAATCAAAAAGTGTGTTTTAATTAAATTTGTAAATTTTTAAAAAACAAATTTTTTCTTTCATGATTTCAAAATGTAATTTTTGTCAACTAATATAACATATTAATAATAAAAAAGAATAAACATCATCCTTAATTTAATAAAAATTAAAATATAAAAATTCATACTACTATGGTCTATATACATAACCCCTTATTACACCATCAAACGCCCTAAGGGTAATGTATATGATGATGGGGATACCTTGGGATGGTCCCAAATACATGATTTTGATCATGATTCTGATACTATTGAACATTTACTATAAATTTATTATTTTATGCTTCAATTATTGAATTTTATCTTAGTCTAGGTCATGGTCAAATCTCGATGATTCCATCTCCCTTAAAAGCTCCAATAAACAAGATTCATATGGTACAATCTTACTATTTGAGACCATCACTCCTTCCATCATTGAAAAATATATGTTATCATAACCTTTAATATATAATAATAATTTTAGAAATTATAGAAATACTATATTATCAATGTTTAATATGATTAACCATATTTTAAATCTTCCTCGATAAATTTATAATTTGTATAAAATAACCAAATTAGTGCATGAATTTTCTATTACTTCATTACATAATAAGGAATTAATTCATTCAAAATGGAATTACATTTATAAAAGTTCATAACATTATATTCACAACATCTATGTTATCTTTATGATGGTTATAATGTCATCAATTAGAGGGAAATTTATATTGATGATGATTTAAACATTGAGGAGGAGCATATGGAGATCTCAGATCATCAAGATAAGGTGTTTCATTGGTGTTCTATTCAATTTGTTAGTTTCCATTAGTGGTATGCTGGTGTAGAGTAGAGTACTTGGGAATGTGAGTTACAAATACATGATCATTATCGCAAGTATTTTATTCTTTATTTATATAAATGTTTTATAGTCATTGACATTTTTCTAGTTTATGAGAGCTTTTCGCTTCTTATATTCTATGTATATGGCCTTGCACTCATTTGAGTGGTATCTACACTAAGAGATTATTTGGTAGTTGGTTGTAGTTGTTTATTTTTTTTACCTTATTTCTATATGTGAATGGTTGTGGTATTATGATAGCATTATTCTTGAGAGGTATCTTGCATTGTGGCTACTAAGATGACCCCATCTCATTCTTATATATATATTTTGTTACAATTCTTGAAAATTATAAAGGCTTAACAGGTATCTAATGTAATGTTATAGAAATTATTTACCTTTAGTTTGGGGGTTTCCAAAGCATGGTGGCGTCTTTGGAGAGGGCATATGAATTTTTATGGTTCTCTTGAGATCATATAAGTGTTTTGGATTTTCAAGGGTCCACATGCCTTAGTGGCGGACACGATGGAGGATATTTTAGGTTGTTTATGATAGAGCCCTGGGAATTTTAAGCTGGAAGTGTAGTTATTAGTGCACCACAACTAGAAAAAAGATTTTGATGCTATTTTAGAAGTTATTTTAGCCTTGTTTTTCCATAATTTGAAACAGCCAACTTGGAAATGTCCATTGAGAGCTTGGAATTAAGTGTGGAACATTGAGTGTCCTTTATTCTGAAACAGGATACCTATAAAATAAATATATAAGCTGTTTTGGAAGATAAGGAAAGGTAAAATGGCCTAGATATGTGGAAAAAATTATTGGGGACGTTGTTACAGGATTATGATCTCAATAACCACCACAACCCTGTCTAAGATTTGGTGGATGCCATGGTGGAATTCAGAACCCTTTGGAAATGGTTGATACACCCCCCAATAATTCTAGATCTTGACTAGTTTTAAAGGGAATACATATAGGTAGTTAATATGGATCCTAAATGTATTTTAAAGTTGTTTAATTCCCTCTATTAACTAATCCACACACCACATTTGATATTTACATTGATTTATAGACACATACAGTGAACTTATGAATCATAGTTGAGACTTTTCTCACATAAAGGAATCATGTAAAAATGTTATTGTTGGGTATTATCGGTTGTACCCTCCCTTGGAATCCAATGATCATTTAATTGAGTTTATAGCCTAGTTTTTTGGTATTTTAATGGATTTGGTTCAAGTTAATCTTTTAGTATTCTTATCCTTTTCATTCATTCTATTATTCAAATTTTTATTATTGAAATCCCCTTATTTTTTTCATTTTGGCATAGGGGTTGATAGTGTCATATTGATGCTAGGATATGGATATTATTCTTTCAGCATGATGATTTTTCATCTGACGGAAGTTAATCCTTGTTTTTCCATTCTTGTGATAATAAAATTAGTTTTATAAATTGAGGTATTGGATTAATTTCTTTTACTATTATTACATATGAAATAAGAACAAAATCATGATTTATCCTTTTGGATGATTTTCAAAAAAACCTTAATAATGATTTGTCCAGATTAAATAATTAGCCTTGGTTTATGGTTATAACAATCACAAATGGTTCCACCTTGACAATGATAAGAATCTTGTTTTACTATATTGTATTTTATATATGTTAATTAGTTTTATTATGTTTTTATAAAAAATATGGATATAAAACATGATTATGGTAATATATATTTATAATCATTAATGTTTCATGTTTTAATAAACCATTATTTTTTATGGAAATCAATATGACTCTTGATTCATGTTTAATTAGAACCATTAAATCTTATAATAATGAAAATGGAAAAAATAGGACACTAGATATGGTCCTTGATGGAATAATTAAAAGGATTTTTTGAATGAGTTTTTTTCAATTTAGTTTAATGAAATTTAAAGTTTTTCTAAATGAATATTTAATTGATAAATTGCTTTTTAAAGATGATTCCTTTGGTTACATGTTGTTGTAACATGTGACAAATAAATCAGTTAATTTGAGATTTCAATGAATTAGTTGTTTTAAAAATATAAATGAATGAGGCTAAATGAGTTAATTTTCTTGTAAAGGATTGATGGATTTGTGTTTAGGGCCTAGATTCCCCATTGACTATTTTTTTCCCTTGATTTATTATGTGATTTTATTGAATGTGAGCCTTACCATGATATGTGATGTGATGCTAGGATGGTTGATGGTAGATGAGACATGAGAAGGGAGGCCGAAATATATGGAATTAGTTAGAACTAGTGATATTAGGATTGATTCCTGGTGATATAAATGTTGATGTAAGATATGGAACCAAGACTGATGAATATTGGGATACTTCAATAATAATTTTCTGAATAGAAGGATTTATTTATAGGATTCCTATCTATATATTCCATTAGCCTATGCATTATCCAAATAGGTGTGATTGGTTTAAGTATCTATTTTATGGTATCTTAGTATGAGTCATAGAGTACATATAAATAATGAATGAAAATGAATAATATATTTTTAAGGAATGGGTTGGTTCTTGATAGAGTGAATGAAAGATATTAATCACAAGGATCCTTGGAGTCAGTTATACTTTGTCTAGACGTCATGGACATAGATGTATGTTAAAGAAAAAATAATTTTTAATGTATTAAAATAAATGAAAGCACCCTTGAATTATTTTTTACTAATAGAACTTCCAGTTAATTATAGTTCCAAATGAGTGTTCAAGTGATGATAACTGCTATTGAGCCTAATAGGATGTTAATTCCCATAGTGTTATTATGTGATTTAATATTCTACCCCAGCAATTATTATAGGGATAATGACATACAATATACTCTAAGAGGGAATTTTCCACAAGATCTAGGCTGGTGAGGAACTGATTGATATCAATCCCTCAATTTCCCCACTCTCTTCTCCTGATAGTATTATATACTGATATCAATGGTGTTTACCTTTCATATATATGTTCTTAGAGGGATATATTGTCTTGTGGTTATTTTAAAAACATGTATCTCTAGATATAATATCATATGGATTACTATAGGTATGTCATGTATGGTATGTAATTGATTAAGTTATAATAAATGACATATAGGTTGTGGTAGACCTCAAAAACTACTAAATTACTATTTTTAGATGTGGTCTGGGATGATGAGATGATGTGATGAATGGGGTGCATGGCCCACGATTATCAGATGATGTGATGCATAACATTCATGATACGATACATTAGACCAGGTTTCTTCATGCTAGATTACTTTTATAGAGATATGAATGAAGATAAGAAACATTAGGATATATTGGAAAACTAGGGTGGAAGTATTATAAATGTACCTTATTTTGATGTTATATTATACGATCACTTAAATATGATACATGGAAAGAGATCCATGGCGAGGGTGGGAAATTAGCATACCTAATTAGGTAATGAGTTAGTATCACTTTTTGTTCAATTGGATTTAGTATAATTTATTTATATTATGCCTGGTATGATCTGAAATGGATACTATTGAGTATATTTTTTTAGTCACCAAACATATATATAAATGTATTCTCAAGACTACATGAGCTGGTTAGAAATTAGGATGAACATTACAAGCTTTTGGAGTTTTTCAGTAACTATTTGGACCTCATGTTCACCACTGAGAACTTTTTAATTGATACATATTGTTTCCTTTATAGTTTTTTACTTTTTATGAAATTACATTCATGTAATGGGATCTCTCTTTACATTTTTTATGAGTAGTATTTTTTCTTGTTTCTATAATATCTCTTGTTTCTAAAATATTTGAGGTTAATGACTCCCCACGGTGTGTATATTATAGAATCATTTATTATTTCCAATACACGGCCTATTAGATGTGGTCATCAGGTGCCATAATCTCCCTTATCTCATTTCCATCTCTCCAGGTGATGTTTGGGGGGGGGTCAATACATTAAATGAACTGCAACATATTAGAGGATATATAATTATTTTGATTTATTATTAAAAAAATAATTTTCATTACCAGAGAAGGTTTTTTTAAATATAGATATCATAATAAATAAAATTTAACACATTTAAATTATTATTATTTATGAACTAATTTGTAATCATTATTTAAATTTTAAATTGATGTGAATTACTATTTGAATCACTTAATGTTTAGGAAATAAATTTTTTCAATAAAATTAGAGATTCATTATATTTAAATTTTCATTCAAAATATACATCTAAAATTTATAAAAACTGAATTTTTAAAAATAAAATTCATGTTTTTAATCAAAAACAAAAAAATAATTTTTTGGTTTTTTTTTTAATTTTTCATAAATAATTTTATTTTTATGTGAATAGTGTTAATTAAAGTTGGTACCCAAAGTATAATTTTCAATAATATCTTATTATATGAGTAATACATAGATGTTAATAAAACATTTTATTGGATAAAATATTTATTTATTGAGTTAAATTATGTTTCTAAAGTAATATGTTAATTCTAGGTAACCCATTTTCTACCTTTTAGAACATAAATAACATTTCATTGTAGTTTAGAAACATTTTAAGATTTAATTTTAATTAATCATTTAAATTGAATGATATAGAATTATCTATATTTTAAATCCACATAAATTTTTTTATTATGAAAAATAAAATTATTGAAGTCAATGGATTTGATAAATCTATACTAGCATAATTTAAATGTTCACTGACACACTTTTTTCAAAAAATATTTTTATTCATTATATGCGTAATAATAAAATTAATATTTCTATCCTATAGATCGTTTATTGAAATTAAATGATTTTAATATTTTAAATCACCATATTCGAATAAGTGATAAGGTCAATTTTTATTTTGGTCATCAAAATTAGTTACCATGGTTGAAAATATGTTACCATAGTTAATATAAAAGGGTAAAAAGAGTTTTACATATATTAAAACTCATAAAATTTTAAAAAACATCCATGTTTAAAAAAATTAATGATCTGTTAAAAAATTACCCTTCTATTCACTTATTACTGAGGATCATATCCAGTACGTCATGATACACCTATCACATTATAATATATCCTAAAACTCCTCTATTTTTCTTCTATAAGAATTGAGTCTCAATTTTACAACACTTTGGTCTTAATTCATAAGCCTATGCCTCAACATCCATGGAGATTTTCATTAGAAATCTTATTATTTCAATAAGGTTAGAGTATCTTCGACTAAATATGATATTAGGTCAGGTTTATCTGTATAAAATTTCAAATCCATGACTTATATTTTATATTCCCCTTTCATTTATTTAAATGGGTAATTCATGACAATGTTTTATTAACATAAAATTTTTATCATTCATTGAATTATATTTGAATGTCCATTTAATATTAACGCTCTAAATTTTTTATTCTTATTTACCAGTACTATAAGGGTTTAATTTACACAAATTCAATTCATTATGATATGATTATTATTATTGAAAATATTTCATATAAGTTGGGTACATTATTCACTTTGAGTATATTATGTAGTATTTGTTGGAATTTATACATTTCAACCATATGAAACCCATACCAAATATTATTTCATTGATGTATTATTATATAGATAAGGTATTTGTTTAATTCAAATTTTATTTATCTAGTTCATATTTTATTAATTGAATATAATTATTCTATTATTGATAAATTATTTAGTTTTTAATTTATTATTATTTTATAAATTTTATCTATGGATAAAATGATTTTTCAAACTCGAGTATGATTTCATGAGGAACTATATTCTCATGGTAAATTGGTTTTATGAAAAAAATATCATATCCTTTAAAGAAAAAATATTCTACATTTCCATGGTCATTATTCCCCAAACTATATTCCTTTATTATTTTGATATCCAAATTTTTATTTACTCATTTTTTCTTCCTATTTTTCCTTTCAACATTTAAAATTAACATTTTACTATATCATTTTATGATGTGTGTTTTCAAAAAAGGTATTTCTTAATATTTGAAATTTTATCAATCCTTTTAAATTAAATGTTATATATTTCACTCCAAAAATTTTTTTTATAACATTTATGACTTTTAAAGTATTATAATTGATAATTATTTTTAAATTTAAAAATTTTCAAAATTTATCTCCATATAAATTTTAAACCATTTCATCATTATCAAGTTTCCATTATTGAAGTTTCATTTTAAATGTAAATATTTTTAAATATTTCAATTCCCCTTTTTGAAAATTACAATTGAATGTGATCTGTGAATTCCCCATTTATGGGAATTTAAAAACATTTTATATAAATTATTTTACCATTTGAATATTATTTTCTTATTTACCACTAATGGATTTCTTTCCATGAAAAATATTTTTCACGAATCACCTTTTAAATTTTATTATAAAATATAATTTTGTTGTAATTTAGTTATGATTATCAAAATATTAACCTCATGAGGATAATCTTGGTGATAACATCTTGAAATTATGTTAATAATATCTTTCATTTTAATGGGTTCTTTATTAGGAGATGAATTAATCCCAATTTATTCACTAGGGTCTTCATGACAAGTTAAATGATTGATATATTAATGCATACATATGTATGGATGAAAATAAGAAGAATTTCTATATCATCCTCCAATACAATGGTAATAGTTTTCTATCTCAAGATATAATGAAGTGGATACATAATTTTATTTTTCACAACATAATGTGTACAAATACATAGATTTTTTCACAACTAAAATAGTATAAATTATTTGATTTTTTCTCAACACAATCAGTGGAAATACTTAGATTTGATCAAAACATAATTCATGGAGAACGATATATTTATTAATAACTAATAGGATAACATACATGCATTGGTTCATAATTTAAATGATTAGAATACATGTATTTATTAAAAACATAGATAGGTGGATATGTTTGGATTGGTAAAAAACATAATAAGGGGACATACATGGATTGTTTCATAATAGGATTTTTTTCTATTATTATGGTCATTCTATTATTCTTTATTATTCTATGATCCAATGAAATGACATATTTACATATCAGATTCTAATGAATATGTTACATGGATCATGTTTATTATATCACACTTATATTCAATGGTATATGTTTACTCATTTGATATCAAATTATATGTTATCATGACAAATGGAGAACTCAAATTTTCCATGATCATTTTTGTATGAAATTTCTCCCATGATCATTTTTTATTATATGCTTATGATCTAAACCTTAATTGATGTTTGTTCAGTTTTTACCATACCATATATTTTATCTAACCTATTCCTTATGTTCTCATTCCTAGGGGTATAAATATCAGTATAACATATCAGTTTTCAATAGGGGAGTATATTTTGGTTGAATTATAGAGAAACAGTCCCAGTAATCATAGAATATGTTACTTATTTAATAGATACTTGATGAAACAAAACCTTTCATTATAATAATTTAATTTTTGTTATGAATTTCAATGTCTATATTAGGTTTATGATGCAAAATAATTATCGATTCACCCCACATTGTCTCAAATATAGTGTTTAATGAATGTGTTTTGAGAACCGTATCTTGGTGTGGGGGTCTAGGTAGTTTTTGATATAATACTTTTAAATTCACATAAAAATGAATTTCTTTAATCATGGTTTAATATATGCTTCCCAATAACTTTAGGATCTTTGTACTATATTTTATCCTATCTCACATCTCACCATGCATGTTTTGTAAATTTATTTAATGTAAAAGTTGATTTGAGATATAGAAAATTATTGTAGAGTCATGTATCCAAAAATAATTTTGAATTGACATAATATAATAACATTGTCTTTCACAAGTCCACTAAACTCTAGTTTTTCCTGGAAGATTTTCCACTTTATTCGGTGATGTATAGATCACTATATTGATGAATGATTCAATACTTACCAAAATATACCATAATTTCAAATATATTTTATTTAGTAATTTTTTGGACTGATGTCTTTTGATAAAACCAATAAATTATTTTTTTAGTACACCTGTATGAAGAATAAACATATGTTTTATGTGTATAATTATCAATAAATGTAAAATGGAGAATATATTTAATCGATTATTTCAATCTCACCAGATAACTCATATTCTATTTCATCTATTCAAGAGGCTTCATCATTTAGATTTCAATTAACATTGATTCTTAATCACTATCATTCATTCATGGACCATATTTCATGTATTCCTCCTATCATGAATCTTCACTATTAAGATTATATTGGTTTTATACTTGACAATCTTGACCCAATTATTTTTATACAAATGTGAAACACCCCAGACACAAATTCCCTAGTCAGATTCTAAAATAACATTCTTGACACATTGTATTTGTACAATGGGTTATGAACCTATCATTATTTTTTTAAATTACCATACTGTATAAATTAAAACTGATAATTCATCGTAAAATACCATTAATAGAGGGTCTAGTGTCTTTGAGAATCAAATAAATGACAAGAAAATTTATTTTAATTGTGAACATTTCTCCATATTCAAACAAAACTAATATACTCCTAGTCATCACCAAGGATATTCTAATATTTTTAATCTAGGTAATGAAAACAAGAAAGGGGTGATCTCATACACTAAGTATGGGGAAAACATCAACATGTCATTAGTGTTTAGATCTTATGAATATTAGAAGACATTATCATGGGGTAAAAAAGAAAGGGGTGATCTCAATGCATGTATTTCTAGTTTAAAATGACATTTTAGTAAAAAAGACAAGTGACATACTGAAAATAGAGAAAACACATTCATATTATTTTAATAATTTAGGAAAATAATACCTAAGTAGTTTGGAAAGTGTATAAATTAGTTGTACCTCAATCCAATAAATAGTGTAATCAATACGACTAAAAGTGTGTCTTTTAATTTAAAATTGATATTCATTTTAATAAAAAAACAACAACTAACCTACTCGAAAACCATAAAAACCATTTAATTGTTTTTATACATTTGGAAAAATATCGATAATTAATATTAAATTTTTTGTAATCATCTAAACCTCAATTAGATACATGATGTGCCTGGTATGAATCAAAGTGTTTGTTATCAGTTTAAAATTGAAATTTTAATTCAAAAAGTTCCACTCATTAAAAATTGAGAAAACATATTCAAATTTTCTTGATAATTTATTAATATAAGTTTCATTTTATTTTCGTTGTATGAGAATCAATCTCACATCAAACCCACACACAATGTGACCTTTATTATTAAATGTTTTTATTTTGTCACACCCCGCCTTCACCAAAAGGAGGGAAAGGTCAGTAGATTGCGAGGCCCTTCCTTCTTTAAGTTGAAGGAGAGATGATGACCCCCAAAATCCGCCTTCATTAGGTACCGAAGTGGCGACAAGAACCAAGGGTATAAGAGCACACACTAAATGGAAGGCATTACCATTTTCCATTTAATAGGATTGGGAGATAAGATAGTAAATCCCACAAAAACAAACTGAAAGTTAAAAAACAACTAAAGATAAACCATTACCATATGTATGTTCAAAGGTAAAAGATAAAAGTCCCAAAACCCCAAAGTAAAAAAAGAATACCAAGAAAAGAAAAGTAACAACAGCAACTGTCCAAAAGGTCCTGCACTAGTATGGTCCCGCACGGCCCCCGAAGTCCTCTTGGAAACCTGAAAGAAGTTTATATACGTTGGGTGAGCATACAAGTATACTCAGTAGGGAAAACCAAAGACTCTCATGCACAAGTGAGGAGGCATACAAATGCCCTATGAGAAAATAGATAACCAGGCACCTGCCAAGGAAACTATCCACCCAAGCCTCACAAAGGCACACTCCCCAAATAACTCACGGCAAGTAATGTATTGTAATAGCACATCGATGTTTGGGTACCATAGGCCACATTCCCACCAGTTATTGTGGACATCCTACGCATCGGACCAATCCTTCCATTCTCACCGTTGTCCCACTGCCATACTCCACACACACACACTTGGGCCTCCACCACACATCCCACCCGTAAACACTTGGGCCACAACTGTCACACGTAACCATGTATGCAATCACCTAGGCCAGAACAACCACTGCCACTCCCGAAGACACCTGGGCGTCATCCCAAAGATACTTGGGAAACCACATGCTCGCACACACCTGTTCCAACCACCACACTACCCTGCCCAAATATTCTTGGGATAATAATGGACTTCAGGCCATTACATCTTTCTCGAAGATACTTGGGCCATCCAGGAAAGGGATCAGAAATGATCTAATAACCATCCACTAATAGAAGTGTTGGGAAAAACACCCTCCCCCATGAAATGGTTGTGTTCAACACTGAGTTCTCAACTTGGGTGGGGAACAAATAAGAAACACAAAACTACAGGTATATGTATAGGTAACAAGAACTTACCCAAATCTATGTTTTTTAGCTGACCTAAAGAACACAATCCCCAAGTCACAACTCAAACCAAACCAAAACCCATTTGTCCCATCCTTGTTTTCAAGTTCATTAGTAATGTTTAAATAAGTTTCGGCAACTACTTCGTCAACTAGAAGCACAAGCTAAGGTAAGATCACACCCAACAACAATTTAAACATTCACACCTATTTCTCTTGTAAAGTCAAAACAACAAAGAGGGATAAGAGAGATCCCTCAAAGTACTGGAACCAAGGGAAAACCCAAGCTACTACACCATGTTACAAAAATCCAGGAGCCAACAGTTTCTCGTAAACATGGGATTCCACCACAATTTGTGATATAATCAAGGTAACCAACCAGCCTCAGGTTCACAAACACTGGAAGCATGACAACAGGGGATCCCATCCCCACCCATATCACCCCGAAAATGGCCCGTGAAGGAAGAAACTACCCAACCACCACCACAACACAAAGCAATAACATGCCTATATTTTCAAATTTAAAATATTTAACACACTCCATGATTTCCACTTCGGTATGATTTAACCGAGGTTATCAAAGAAAGCATTGATCCTGGTGCTTTCAATTTATTTAGCCGGATGTACTTAATTAACCAAATTCCTTTACAAATCAAGGGTTTACAACCACAATAAAATCCATTTAAACATTACCTGAGGTAAGGGTTCATTAGTGCATAGAGAAAGACCACCAATGACCATGATTTTCATTATGCGTAAGCCCGTACAATTTAGAAATCATTAATCATGGATGATCATAAAACAAAGTAGCATCATCGATCACACCCCACCCCCTTCATTCTTTAGTATATTTTTATTATCTTCATTAAGGTTTGGATCATCCAATTATACAGAATCAAAATCATCCCCACCCCACAATATACACATAATGGAGAGACGAATGTGAAACCCCTACTTGATTGAATGACGGTCAAATTTTATCTTCACGTGCCAGGAAAAGATGGTGCATAATTTGTAGGGGTGGGGACTCAGGAAATCAAGATGAGTAGATGAATTGATGGGAGGGTGATCGAGAAAATGAAACCCAGGGTGAACCCTTTAGTATATAAGGGTCGGGGACGGTTGAGATAAGAACGTGGAACTGCGTAAGGAGTGGGGTCGTGGGTTGACCATGTAGCCCCACACGTCATTAAAGGGGTCATCGCCTTTGGGGTTGTTTAAACCGACGCACACACCAGGGTTCCTCATTAAACATTTAATTAAACGCCATTTGTGGGCGTTAATGGGCTTTAAAACAAGCATAACGTGGTCAAAATAGCGTTTAAAACTCAGTTTGCGCAAAAAGGAGGTGCTACTGGAAAACCCGTGGGGGTAGGTAAGAGCCACCGATAGCCGAGAGCTACTGGTAGGCTGCAGCCACTGGTAGTCGAGAGCTACAAGTGGCTGACAGCAGCTACGAGTAACCAAGCTACCGGTAGGCCGAGCTACCAGTAGGCTGCAGTCACCGGTAGACCACGATACAGATAGGCTACGACCACCGATAGACCGAGCTACTGGTAGACTGTGGCCACTAGTAGACCGAGCTACCGGTAGGCCATCTACCAGTTGGATAAGGCTACCATTAGGCCTATCTTTAGGGGACAAACTTTACCGAGAAGCCTCGATAACATTCCCAGACTACCCAGAACAACCAACATCATATTTTCACTAAGTAATGGACCTAGAACAACCCTAGCCATTACATCAGATACCTCTAATACTATTCTCGCCCTTGAGAATAAAATTAACCCATAAGGAAAGTGAGGGTCCGAGCAACCACCTCGAAAGATACCCCTTAAGAGTAAACATCATTATTGACTAAAAACACCTCCCTCTCATGAACTAAGCAACACACCATGGCAAACTGCCCAGTCATGTGGGTTGGGGAGTCTCTTCCCCCATGTCAAGATACTATCCACTTTGGTGGCACTGACTCGCCCGCACGGGTTCAATCGCATCCACCTTAATGCGTCTTGATTAGGGGTCGGGTCCTCCACTCCCCATATCCAGGACTTTTCATACACATTCAAAGAGGAATGAAAAACCACATATTTCATACCCAACAAGGTAAAAACATTCATCTACTAAAAGTACAAAAAGAACAATACAAAACTAAAAACAACTATCGGTACTAGGCACGCATTTGTGCTTCCCTCTCCCACGTACTATCCTCTATCCTACCATGTCTTCCTAACACACGAACCAATGGAATGGTCCACCCATGAAGAACCTTCTACATACGATCCTCAATCATCACTGGTCTTTCCACAAAGTTTGTGTCGTCCTCAATGACTAGATATCCCCAGTCGAGGACGTGTGAATCATCGTGCAGATACCAATGAAGCTGGGACACATGGAATACGTCATGTGTCGTTAGTATTGGAAGTGGTAACACTAGCTGATAAGCCACTTCGCCGACCTGCCGCAACACTTTGAAGGGTCCAATGAACCTAGGAGAATGCTTTCCCCCCTCGCTGAACCTCCGTTGTCCATGCCAATGGGATAACATCAAGAACACATGGTCTCCAACCTCAAACTCCAGGGGCCTTCTCCTGGTGTCATCATAAAACTTTTTTCGGTCCTGGGCCACCTTTCACCCTTCCCGTATAAGCTGAACCCTCTCTGTCGTGCTCTGCACAACCTCCAGGCCAAGGATTCCGGCCTCTACGACCTCAGTCCAACACATAGGTGAGCGGCATGGCCTCTGGTACAAGGCATCAAATGGGTCCATACCAATGGTAGAGTGATAGTTGTTGTTGTTGTCGAACTCTATAAAAGTTAAGTGTCGCACTCATGATCCTTATGAGTCCAGAACACATTCCCAAAACATATCCTCCAAGGTATGGATGGTGCGCTTGGTCTGTCTATCTGTCTGGGGATGGAAAACAGTACTAAGACGTTGATGGGTG
Organism: Viscum album; assembly: GCA_963277665.1. Classification (NCBI taxonomy): domain Eukaryota; kingdom Viridiplantae; phylum Streptophyta; class Magnoliopsida; order Santalales; family Viscaceae; genus Viscum; species Viscum album. The sequence goes on from OY728132.1 coordinate 416,872,209, forward strand.
CAAAAATCATGCTCCAATCCTCTCCATACTTGTGAAGTAAACCATTCATCACTATCCTAGACTATGGACCTCGGAACTCAATGTATCCTCACCACCTCATCCACGTACCTTCGTGCCAAATCATCCACTGCACTCGACTCCTTAATCGCCAAAAATGGATCTGATTTCATCAACCAGTCCACCACAACCCAAATGGAATCGTATCCCCCTTGAACCTTGGGTTGTCCCCTAATGAAATCAATCGAGACATCCTCCCATTTCCACTCAGGGAAATCAAGAGACTGTATCAGGCCGCCTGGAACTCGGTGTTCAGACTTCACCTGCTAACACACAATGCACTTGGCCACAAACTCTGCCCCTACATGCTTTACTCTGGTCCACCAGAACTGTCTCTTCAAACCCTGGTACATCTTGAAAACTCTTGGGTACACCATTAGGGGTGAGTTATGAAACTCACTAAGAACCTTTCCACGCATCGCCTCTGGAACAAACAGCTTTCCTCGGAAAAGCATTCGGTTCTGACCATCCTCCATCCACCCTTCCAGATCATTGATCTGGTAAACTCGGTCATGCATCTCTTCGCACTCTGGGTCTCCCCACTGAGACTCCTCCACTTGCTACAACAGAGAAGATTGCACTGTCATCTGATATAGAAAACCTCTACCACCATCCAGCCTCGCATCCAGGTGCAAGGCAGCCAACTCCTCCATCGCCTTCCAGACGTCTGTCGACTCTCGGACCACATCCTTCTACGATCTCATGCTCAATGCATCAACCACTACATTCCCCTACACTAAAGTGTAGGAAATATCGAAGTCATAATCCCGGAGGAACTCCACCCACCTTCGTTGCCCCATGTTTAGGTCCCACTGGGAGAAGATATACCAAAACAATTCATGATCTGGGAAGACCACAATGCATTCTCCAATGAGGTAATGCTTCCATAACATTAGCACAGAAATGACCGTAGCAAGCTCCAGGTTGTGGGTGGCATAATTACGCTCATGAGGGAATAGCTGCCTAGACCCATTAGAGATCAACCCTTGTTTATACATCAAAACACATATGAGGCCTTTCCCTGAAGCATCACAGAACACCTCATATGCCTCCCCTTCTTCTGGTAGTTTTAGCACTAGGGAACTAACCAGCTTCTCCTTCAGATAGCTGAAGGCTTCCTCACACTGTTCAATCCACACGAAAAGCTGGTCCTTCTTGGTCAAGGATGTAAAAGATGCTGTAACTCAAGAGAAGTTGGGTACAAACCTCTAATAGTAACCCGATAGCCTGAGAAAACTATGAACCTCTGCCACATTCTTGGGTGCTGCCTATGAGACAACTTCCTCGAACATTGATGGGTCCAGTGCTACCCACCTCTCGAACACTATGTCCCCATGGAAGTGCACTTCTTGCATCCAGAATGTGCATTTTGACAACTTCCCATAGAGCTAGTGATGTCGGAGGTCCTCCAAAACCGTTATCAAGTGCTCTGCATGGTCCTCCTCTAATCTTGAATAGATCAGGGTATCATCGATGAACACAACTACGAACCGATCCAGGTACTCCCGAAAGATGGAGTTCATAATCCCCATAAACACAGTCGGGGCATTCGTAATGCTGAAGGGAATGACCACAAACATGAAGTGCCCGTATGTGCACATGAAGGCAGTCTTCATGAAGTCGCCCACTTTCACCATCAACTGGTGATTCCCAGACCGTAGGTCGATCTTCGAGAACCATCATGCCCTTTTTAGCTGGTCGAAAAGATCGTCTATCCTCGGAAGAGGGTAGCGATTCTTGATCATCAACTGATTCAGCCTCCTGTAGTATATGCACAACCTGATACCACCATATTTCTTCATTGCGAACAAGACTGGATCACCCCACGGTGACGCACTTGGTCGAACAAAACACCTCTTCATCAGATCATCAATTTGAATTCGCAACTCCCGTAGCTCCAAAGGTGCCATCCTGTAAGGAGCCACCTAAATCGAACGAGCATCAAGTTGTAAATCTAGCCCAAACTCGATATTACGTCGAGGGGGTAGAGTCATCACCTACTCAGGGAAGACGTCTATAAACTTACTGGTGATTCCTGGCACCTCCAGCTTCTCAACATCCACTGACTCTACTGAAAGCTCAGATAACTAGGAGAGGAGGGGTTCCTATCGCCTACTACCCTTTTGAATGCTCCGCTTGCCAGTGAATGTAACGCATCGGCCACCCAAGTCTGAGAAAACAACCCTTCCTCGGAAGCAGTTAATGATGACCCACATAGAGAACATCCAGTCGATTCCTAGGATGACATATTATAGCTGTATCTGTAGAAGTAGTAGATCCCTAACCGACTGATGTGGCCATATCATCACATTGCATCCACTAAAAACATATAACAAGTCGGTCTGACCTCCGACTGGTGTGCTCAGAACCAGGGGCACTGGAATTCTCTCGGCATCTAGACCTAAAGCACAGGCTAGACTAGATGCAATGAAGGAGTTTGAAGCTCCGGTATCAAACAAGGCATAAGAAAGGGTGCCAAAAAAACTGATCGTACCTCGAACGACCTCTGGTCCTGTTGGGACTGTTGCTTTCGCGGCATGCAACTGCTCACGCCCAGCTCCTCTACCTCTTGGCTGTCGGCCACCTCCCTGACCATGCCCCAGTTGAGGTCCCAGAGGAGCACCATGAGGTCGGCCTCCTCCTACAACGTCTACCCTCGGAGGAGTGGGTGCTCGCTTCCCCTATTGCTGCAGCTGGAAGGGCTTAGCTGGAAGCTGCTGCTTGGGTGGGTGCTGGGCCTGTCCACCATCGTCGTACTATACTCGGTCCGGGAACTGATTCTGGAGATGTCCATGGCTCCCACATACGAAGCACCTTGGTCCTAGGCCCGAAAGGAAAGGGCGAGGACTGGGGGACCAGAATTGGAACTGCTGTGGTCTGCTCCCAGCTGGTCGGAACCGAGAGGGTCCCGATGCTAGTTGTCTGGTGCTAACAGTATTCCCCTTCAATGATCACAGATGGATCCCCTCTCATGATACGCCTCATAGGGAATGCCTCATTTCCACCACTTTGGCCTTCTTATGGACCTCCAAGTATGTCGGTAAGGTGAAGGGGGTAACAGCGTACTGTAGGGAGGGTCGGAGCGCCTACTCTAAACGCCTTACCCGAGACTCCTCATTTGGAAAGGGGTCCAGAGAGAAACGTAGGAGGACCTTGAAATTGATTCCCAGTTCCCTTAATGACATACTCCCCTTCTTGAGGGATAGTAGCTCCTTCCTCGTTTCCACCTTCATCGTAGAAGAGTGGAATTCTACCCGGAACACCTTCTCAAAATCAGTCCATGCCACATCAGCCTCTCTACTCTCCCCGAGGTAAAGCATCCACCACTGACGTGCCGCTCCCCACAACTAGCTGATAGCCAGAGGTACCCAGTACTCGGTCGGGGCCCAAATCTGACCGAAAGCTATCACCACCTCTTCTAGCCAGCACTCCATCTTCATGTCAGAGGTTTTGACCCCATATTCTTGAGGGTCTATCACTGGAAGGCCTGAATTGTCTTCTTCCAATGGATGTCCTCCTCCTCTCGATAAGCTCTCTGCCGATCAGTGAAGGTAGCCTCCTGGGCCTCGATTTCCCATAGCACACGTGGTCTCCACACAAGTGCCATAGCTGCAAAGTAAACAAGAAATGCCTAAACCCATATAGTGCAAAAATATTGTTCTTAAAATTTCTTAAGGTTCTTTATTTATTTCAATTTCCATAACACCCATGAAACATGAGAACACAAGTCATTATGATGCATGTACCTTTCCTAGGTTTTCTACCCTGCAATCAGCGTGGCCTCACTTGGTCGTTCGATAGGTCCAGAGTCCTTGAATCGGATCACGGGGGGACCTAAAATCTTGTGTCCTAACTAGTCTTCCTGGCCTAATTCACACGCCAAGGTCACCCAACACTATTGCCCTACCATCCCATGCAATCCTCATAGTGCCTAACTCCAGACTCCATCCTATCTCTCAACCTCGCCTCTGATACCATTTTGTCATGTCCCGCCATTACCAAAAAGATAGAAAGTTCAGCAGATTGCCAATCCCTTCCTTCTTTATGTTGAAGGATAGATAATGAACCCCAAAACCCACCTTCCAAAAGTCCCGGAGTGGCCACCAGAACCAAGGGTATAATATCACACACAAAATGGTAGGCAATACCATTTTTCATTTAATAGTATCGGGAGATAAGATAGTAAATCCCACAACACCAAACTGAAAGTGAAGAAATGACTAAAGATAAACCATTCCCATATACATGTTCAAAGGTAAAAGATATAAGTCGCAAAACAAAAAAGGTAAAAATAATACCAAGAAAATAAAAAAACAACAACAACTGTCCCAAAGGTCCTGCACTAGTATGGTCCTGCGCGACCCCCGAAGTCCTCCTGGAAACCTGAAAGCAGTTTATATAAATAGGGGGAGCATACTAGTATACTCAGTAGGGAAAACCAAAGACTCTTGTGCACAAGTTGGGAGGCATACTAATGCCCTGTGAGAAAAGTGATAATCAGGCACCTACCAAGGAAACTAACCACCCAAGACTCACCAAGGCACACTCCCCAAATATTGAATATCAAGTAATGTATAGTAATAGAACATCGATTTTGGGTACCCCAGACCACTTTCCCACTGGTTATTGAATACATTCTACACATCAGACCAATTCATCCATTCTCACCACAGTCCCACTGCCACACCGCACCCGCACACACCTGGGCCTCATCCACACATCCCGCCCACAAACACCTGGTCCAAAATTGTCACACGTAACCATGCCTGTAAACACCTAGGTCAGAACAACCACTACCATGACCGTAGACACATGGGCCTCATCCCGAAGATACTTTGGAAACCACCTGCCCGCACACACATGGACCAACCACCACACTACCCTTCCCGGATATTCTTGGGCTAATAATGGACTTCAGGCCATCACAACATGCCCAAAGATACTTGGGATATCCGGGAAAGGGAGCAGAAAGGAGATAATAACCAGCCACTAATAGAAGTGTTGGGAAAAGCACCCTCCCCCATGAAACGGGGGAGTTTTGAACTGAGTGCTAAACTTGGTTGGGGCATGAATAAGAAACACCAAACTACAAGTATATGTATAGGTAACAAGCACTCACACAAATCTAGGTTTTTCTTTAGCCAGCCTAAAAAACACAATCCCCCAATCACAACTCACACCATACCAAAACCCATTTGTCCCATCCTAGTTTTCAAGTTCAGTAATAATGTTTAAATAAGTTTCTGCACCTACTTGGGCAACTAGAAGCACAATATAAGGAAAGAGCACACCCAACAACAATTTAAACATTCACACCCATTTCACTTGTAAAATCACAACAAAAAAGAGGGATAAGAGAGATCCCTCAAAGTACTGGAACCAGGGAAAACCCAAGATACTACCCCATGTTCCCAAAATCTAGGAGCCAACAGCTCCTCAACAATAGAGGATTCCACCGCAATTCGTGATATAATCAAGGTAACCACCCGGCCTCATGTTTACAACCACTAGAAGCATAACAACATGGGATCCCATCCCCACCCATATCACCCAGCAAATGGCCCATGATAGAAAAAACAACCCAACTACCACCACAACACAAAGCAGGCCCATGCAGGTATTTTTAGATTTAAATTATTTAACACACTCAATGATTTCCACTTCAGCGTGCTTTAACCGGGGTTATCACAGAAAGGATTGATACTGGTTCTTTCAATTTATTTAGCCTGATGTACGTAATTAACCAAATTCCATTACACAGAAAGGTTTCACAACAACAATACAATCCATTTAAACATCAACAGTTGTAAGAGTTCATTAGTCCACAGAGAAAGACCACCAAAAGCTATGATTTTTAGTAGGCATCAGCCCACACAATTTAGAAATAATTAATCATAGAAGATCATAAAACAATGAATCATCATTTATCACACCCCTCCCTCTTCATTATTTAGGATCTGTTTATTATATTCATTATGGTTTGGTTCATCCAATACTATAGAATCAAAAACATGCCCACCCTACAAGATACACATAAAGTATAGATGAAGGTGAAACCCCTACATGATTGATCGACAATCAAAGTTTATCTTCACGCGCCAGGAACAGACGATGAACGATTTGTAGAGGTGGGGACTCGGGAACTCAAGACGAGCAGTTGAATTGATGGGTGGGTGATCGAGAAAAAGAAATCCAGGGAGAACACATTAGTTTATATGTGTCGGGGATGGTTGAGATAAGAATACTAAACCGCATAAGGAGCGGGGTCGTGGGTTGACCACGCGGCCCCATACGTCTTTAAAGGGTCATTGCCTTTGGGGGCAGTTTAAACTGACGCACACACCAGGGTGCCTCGTTAAACATTTAATTAAACGCCATTTATGGGTGTTACTGGGCATTAAAACAAGCTTAAAGGGGTCAAAATAGGGTTTAAAACCCAGTTTGCGCAAAAAGGAGGTGCTAATAGAAAACCCGTGGGGGTAGGTAAGAGCCACCGGTAGCTGAGAGATATCGGTAGGCGGTAGCCACCGATTGTCGAGAGCTACCAGTGGTTGAAAAAACTACTGGTAACCGAGCTACCGGTAGGCTGCAGCAACTGGTAGAAGAAGATACCGGTAGGCCGAGCTACTGGTAGGCTGTGGCCACCGGTAAACTGAGCTAACGGTAGGTTGCGGCCACCGGTAAGCCGAGCTACCGGTAGGCTGCAGCCACCGGTTGACCGAGCTACGGGTAGGCCTGCTACCGATAGGCTAAGGCTACAGGTAGGCCAACCGTTAGGGGTCATACATCACTGAGAATCCACAATAACATTCCAAGACTACCCAGAACACCCAAAATCAGATTTTCACTAAGTAATGGACCTCGAACAACCCGAACCATTACATATTTCCTGTTTAAAATGAAATTTTAGTAAAAAAGATGAGTGAAAAACTCAAAACAGATGAAACACACTAGTATAAATTTTATACTTTAATAAAATGATCCTTAAGTCATATGAGACATGTAGTAGTTATATTCACCTCAACCTGAGGCATAATGTGAGAGGTATGAATCAAAGTGACACTTTTTATTTAAAATTTATATTAATTTTTGTAAAAAAGATAACTGACATAGTCAAAACTGAGAAAATAGATTCAGATGGTTTTGATAGTTTATAAAAGAGATATATATTTCAATTTTTATGTTTAGGAATCAATTGTACCTCAATAAAATATATGATATGTCTGATATGAATCAATGATTCTTGTTACCAATTTGAAATTTACATTTTAGTTCAAAAAGTATCCCGCATTGAAAACTAAGATAACACACTCAGATTTTCTTGATAATGTTTTTCAAATAATTAATAGGTAATTTTTTACATGCTAAAATCATTCTCATGTCAAAAGAACACATGATATGATCGAGATAACTGAATGTACATGTTTTTAATTGAAAATGACATTTTAGAAAAAAAGAAAAGTGGCATACTCAAATATGACAAAAAATTAATTCATATTTTTTTCTATACTTTAGGATACTGATCCATAAGTAATATCGGACATGTTTCCATAATATTAACATCAATCCAACATATGGTGTGACTGGAATAACTTCATGTGTGTATTTTTACTTAATATTCAAATAAATCATAGTAAAAATGAAACCTAACATACTCAAAACAATGAAAACATGTTTGGATTTTTTATACTTTAGTATAACAATCCATCATTAAATTGTGACATTTAGGGATCTGAAATATCTCAATCTAAATCATGATGTTTCTGGTATGAGTGAAAGTTTTTGTTATCATTTTAAATTTGAAATATTAGTCCAAAGAGTGTCACTCACTGAAAACTAATAAAATTTAGTCATTTTATAATGATAAATCCGTACAATGATTCATAATTCATTTTTTATGTATACAAATTAGTCTAATGTCAAACATACACAAAATGTGACTAGTATGACTCACATTTTTTTTCCTATTTAAATTGACATTTTAGTAAAAAGGCATGTGACATACTCAACACAAATAAACCCCATTTTTCTTTTTTTGATAATTTAGTAACATTATACAAGTCATTTCATACATGTTTGAATCGTATGAACCCCAATCTGATGCATGATGTGATCTGTATGAATCCAAGTGCATCTTTTTATTTAAAAGTGACATTAATTTTAGTAAAAATGTTAACTAACATACTCTAAAACATGAATACACCTTCCAATAGTTAATATAATTCGTAAAAACCATCCATATGTCAATTTGTATTACTAATAATCCACCACACCTCAATACGATACACAATGTGTTTGGCATGACTCAAAGTGTCCATTATCAATTTAATATTCACATTTTAGTTCAAAATGTGTCACTCACTGAAAATAATTAAAACATTCATGGATTTCCATTATAATTTTTTTAAAATAAATCATATTTCATTTTTATGTGTAAAAATTATGCTCACATCAAAATGACACATGATGTGATTGATGTGACTCAAAGTGCTTGGTTTTACTTTCACAAGAAATTTTAGTAAAAAAGAAAAGTGATGTAATCAAATGGATGAAAAATTATTCATATTGTTTTGATAAATTAGGAAAATTATCCATAAATAATTGAGGACATATAAGAGTCATCGTCACCTCAATTTGACATATTGCGTGACTAGTATAACTCCCAGTGCATCTTTTTATATAAAATTGAAATTTATTTTAGTAAAAAAGAAAAACTGACATATGTAAAACTGAGAAAACACCTTAATATTGTTTATATACTTTAGAAATATTATCCATAAGTCATCATTGACATGTAGTAATCAGAGAGAACACAATCTAATAAACGATGGCCCAAGTATGACTCAAAGTGTACGTTATCAGTTTAAAACTAACATTTTGGTTCAAAAAGTATCACTCATTGAAAAATGAGAAAATTTTCTTAGATTGTATTTTTAATTTAGAAAAAATAATTCAATAGTTATTTGTGTCATATAGGAATTAGTCACACATCAAAACGATACATGACGTGACTAGTATGAATCAAAGCACCTGTTTTCAGTTTAGAGGGAAATTTTAGTTAAAATGGAATTTGACATACTCAAAACCAAGTTAACACTTTCATATTATATTAATAAATTATAAAAATATCCATATGTCATTTGGGATGTTTAGGAATCAAGAATACCTCAATATGATCCACGGTATGACCAGTAGGACTCCAAGTGTGTCTTTTAAATATATAAGTGTCATTTTAGTTTAAAACATGGAATTCATTTCCAAAAATGAGAAAATGATCCTACATTTATTAATCATCTATATATCTACAATTAATTAATTAATTAACTTATTATTTTTATCTTATAATTATGTATTTAGTTTTTATTGAGAAAATTCTTGAAGATGAACAAAAAATATTGTGCCGGGAAACAATTAACCACAAATCAATCCAACACACCATTTTTCTGATATGAATCAAAGTTTAATTTAAATTTTACACATTCTATTTAATTTATTTCTTTTTATTATTTATAATATAATAATTTTTCATATATACAGGTTCATTATTTTTCTTCAGTTGGGGTATTAGGTATGACAATAGCATGAGTTGGGGTCAAGGGAAAAAATGGAACATTGAATTTTTTGAAGGTATGTTGTTGTTTTTATTTACTCATGTAATTGTATAAATCAATGTTTTAAATTTCTATAATATAGTTTTTTAGTTTTTGTGGTGTTTATTTTATTGTATTTCATTTAAATTTTTTATATGTACTTTATTTTTCTATTTTTGTTTCTTTTTTCTAGTGTTGTAGTGTGCTGTTACAACGCACAACCTTGGTGTCATAGTGTGATGTTACACCACAATGAAATATTACCCTTTATTAGTTCTATTAAATGTATTGATAAAGGGATCATTTATCAGTTCATATAATATCAATGATAAAGGGATAATTTATTTTTGATTTATCAAGTGCTGATAAAATCTCTCTTTATTAATGGTTCTAAAATCAGTGATAAAAGATCCCCATATCAGTGCTTCTAAAAGCGCTGATAAAGGACCCATTTATCTGTGATAAATAAAAGATTTCATAAATGGGGTTTTATATCAGCAAATTTTTAGAAGGATAAAATCTTGTGGATTTAATAAAAAATTAGTAGTCAATGATTTTCTAGCACTGTTAAAGGCCAATTTTAGTGCTATTAAATGTCTGTTTTATAGTAGTGAAACTAAAAAATACAGTGTATGTAACCATTGGATGGAATAAATATTAACAAATAGATTCGATATCAATGATTCCCACACATTATTATAATATTAAAAACCCAAAATATATGGTGAAGAGGTTTGGTCTTATATACCACGAGAACCATACATGACGCACCATAACCAATGTACTATCCCCCAAGAAAAGATAACAAAATGGATATAGATGTATCAAACTAGAATCATTACCATTAATTCAAAAAAAATACACAAACATAGATGAATATTGAAACCACAATAAGATCAATGAATAAGTAGAAAGGCCGCTTACCAACTGAGAAGCGACATAACCAATCAAGAGATTGTGAATCGAAAAAAGAAATCCAAGAGGAGAGAAGGTACAAAAAATGAAATGGAATGATTCCTAGGGTTCGAAGTAGGTTGTTAATACCGAATGGGTTAGGATATTGGAGTTCATTTCATATAATCTACTATTCATGAAGTATTTCAGACACAAATAATAGATTTATAGCATTATATCCACATGAAACATGTTTGCTTAAAAACATCACCTCTAGTTAAAAATTCTAGCATTCATATTTATGATTTTAAAATCGTATTTTTGGTGAAAATGGACTTATTACATAAACTATTATCTTGTATTGTTCCCTACATATCATATATTTTATAAATAAACCATTTGTTCTATAAATGATCAATGTAGGAAGATTCTAAACTACGATCTACTAAAAGGATCACACAAAATTCCCCATTCCCTCCAAACCTGAGAAACTAACTCTAAAATATAAAAGTGGGTGTTCCTTTTATATTTGATTCTAAAATATTTGAATATTCATAATTTAAATCCATAGAATGTTATGAGAAATAAGGATTCTTCAAAAATAGGTGTGGCCATAACTCCATCAATGATGATTCACGCTCCAATGTCCTATGAGAATCTGATTTGTGTTGTTCTAACACTCTGACCACTAAAATATACTTCTCAAAAAATACATTTACCTAAGAATAAATGATATCCATTCATTTCTTCACAATAAAAACATGTATCTCAAAATCAATCTCTTACAAACATAAAACATGAGATGGTCCATGATTGTACTTCCTAATATGAGATACGTGTAAAAAATCATGAATTCATATCAACTAAGTTGTTAATTCAAACCGATAAGTTCACTTATCATGTTTCTCAGTAACCTCAAATGGTCTAAAATATCTCATAACTAGAATCCTTAATTTCCCAAGAAGATACTGACCCAATTGAAGAATAACTTTTAATAAAACTTGGTATCCTATAAAAAAATCAAAGGAAGACATCAATTATCCATGTGTGTGTTCTTCTTACTCTTTACTATTACCATATGTTTACATATATCTTGAATCCCCACTCACATCTCTTGAATGAGATTTGGTCCAAAAAAAGAGGCATCTCTAATATTTTCTCTAAAAAAATTTGAGCTACAAGAGTGACCATACAATGCCTCAAAGGTCTCCATCCCATTCATTGAGTGATAACTATTATAACAAGAAAACTCAACTAGTCCTATATAGCTATTCCACAATCCACAAAAATCCAAAATGCATGCATGAATCATATCCTCTATGATCTAAATAGTACTTTCCATTTGACCGTATCTTTGTGGATGATATATTATACTCAAAATTAATGGTTTCCCCATTTCCAAATAGATATTATTCAAGAAAATCTATGTAAACTGGGATCTCTAATTGACACAATTGTAGGTGGACCCCATATAACAACATGATCTCATGTAGGTACGTTGTACTTAGATATTCAACCTTAGAGGTTTCCCTAATCCGAATAGAATGAGATGATTTTTTCAATTGATCTACTTGAACATACATGTCATTATTCCATCAGGGAGTCCATGGTAATAAAAAATCAAATTCCATGGAAACCTCATCCTATTTCCAATTAGATTCATAAAGAGGTTGGAGAAAACCAATATGTTTTAGCTATTCTGCATTAATCTATTTGAAGCATTAATGGAAAGAAACATAATTTTTAATGTTACACATGATATACAAAAACCATAAACATAATCTCAGTTAATATTAAATTTTCATAGTTCATTGATGAATGATCCATGAATAACTATTATCTCCATACAACACTAAACTACTCACCAATATTGGAATGAGAAACTGATCCTTGAAGAAAAGAATACCATCAAAAAGGAGATACCAACCTAAAAACATCTCCCCACCATAAAGGGATTATCTAATTCCTATTAAATTATTATTCTGTAACTAAATATATTGATAATACTTAAAAAGAAATGATACTAAATAAACATTTGACACAAACATACCCAAAACATCCTCTTGAGTGACTAGATGAAACTAGGAAAAGAAACCCATTAGATTCCACTGTTACATTGATTCCATGATATACTATGATGTTAATTTTACACAAAAAATGTATTCAATGATATTACACTTCCCGAGGAGTAATTAATGTCCAAATTAAATGCCTGACAGTGCTCCACACAACGCCTTTATTTTATATTCAAGTCATTATATGAAATGATAGAACTCAATTTCTTAAGGTTAGAAAAGTCTTTGAACCTATAAAAAAAGATAATTCTTATGAAATTTATGTGCTTGTAAAAATAAGAAGGCTGTAAATTATTAGTGGGTAAATTCTTCTTATGCTTCCAAAGCTGTCATGATCCATAGTCCAGAATATAATTGTCTTTCAGAAGCATGCAACCAGTAGAGACCCGAAGCTTGATGTACATGGACATTACATTACTTTTGCGGAATAATTAATGCAAAACAAAAACAGACACCAAAGGACAATAATTGTTTAGTGTATTTGGAATCTTGGAACATAATATTCTAATCTTGGTGAATGATCCTCAACATCTCCCATAAAGATCTTCCTTTTTTTCCTAGAACCGTTCCTTATATCCGGGTGAAAAGAAAACATAAAAAGAGTGAGATCAAATGTTCAGTAATGGAAAACATAGTGATCATAAAACAATTCATAAGAATTTGAAAGAAAAAACTTGAACAAGAAATTTAAACATCAAAATCTTGAGAAAAGACATAAATCGTGGAAGTACGTAAGGAATATATCATAATGGAACATCAATCATGATAAAATATAATGGGAATAAAACATGTAATTGTTGAAACCATTCAGCACATGTAATGATTTCCACAATAGCCAAGGCATTGATGCCAAGACCATCTTAGTGGACAAAGTCCCTTTCTGAATCGATTTCACTCCTTATTTCAGTCCTGTAACACTGAACCGCATTAACTTACTATTCCATCCATGTCTATCTAATGAGATATAAATATTTACTTAATGCATTAGAGGGAGATATAGGTCCCACCTATCTCATAATGAAATAATTCTTTCGTGTGCCACAAAATCATACATCATATGTCATAGCATAACCCATGTTATAGAATGGGATTCTTAAATATCATGCCAGCATGACATAATCCATATAAACAAATGGATATCATTTCATCATAATAAGAATCAAACCATGTAAACAATGGATACATTAAACTATAAACATAAACATATTAAATAATTTCATTTTAGATGGAAAATATTTTTGATAAAACACTTCAAATGAAATCTTGAAGAAAATATCATTTCTTCTTAAAAATCATTTTCTTTTCACAAAATTCCTTGATATTTTAAATGAAAAGGGTTTTGTTGAAAATAAACATGCAATATTGTATAGAAGCTTCATGAAAATGAGGAGTTATGAAATTGTAAAAATCCGTTCATGTTGTATAAGTTAAAAATAACATTCTTCTCGTACTTTTGTTGGAAAAGTCAAAAAGTACCTCATATGGTAATAAAACAAAGATTCCATACATACCATGTAGTAAAAGTAAAAAAATGGTTAAAAAGGACTTTAAACATACATGAAAACATTTTTATAAAACTGGGACTTGGATGACAATTATAACCCCAGCAAATACTTATGTATAAGAAATCTCGGATAGAAAACAATTGAGATGGCAACATTATCCCTTACCGTAGGTCTAATATGCTTCATAAACATCTGAAACTCATGTATAATGATTTGAATAATGTCATTTAATTATTACATAATCATATTAATTTTTATCATATCATATATGGTTCACTTATGACTTTATATTACCCATTCTTTTGTAAATTCCATGTAAAAGCATCATTTTGGGTAAAATCGTTACATTTATCGTACGTGTTTCGACTTTTGTTCTTGATATTATTGCATATATTATCATTTAAATAATTCCAAAATGTAAGACATGATTTATAAATAATATATATTCAGATTATACATATATATATATGATAAATTGATAAATGGAATGAAATACACCGTTCATGGAGACAGTAAGTTGTACGTATGCACGAATGCTGTTTTCATTTCCTTATTGATTTGAATGGAATAAAGTAAATGACATACATATATAAATATACATAAATCCAGTATCATTATTATGTCATATATTTAGATATTATTCATTATATATACTTTATGATCATTTATGAATGGTTAACATGGAGAATGAATCTCATCGCGTCGTGGAGACGGTAGTCTGTACATACGCATGAGCGATGATATCATTACCATGATCGTGAAATTGTATTTATGTGTATGTATAATATTTCAGAATCAATTTCAATTTACAAAAATCATATCTAGTTATTTATTAACACCCTTATACCCATCCAAGTAAGGTGGTGGTCGAAAACAGACTACACCACGACGTGGAGACGGTATTCCGTACGTACACACGCCCGGTGATTTCATTTTCCGTAGGATGGATAGAAGGTCAAATAGGGTTGTTTCATATTAATAATAAATTATCAGTATATAATTAATACTGATGTTGTTACATTATAATGAAACAACTAATGAAGATGATGTAGAAGAAGAATGAAACTTGAATGAATCAGAAAGGGATATTACCTCTTCTTCAACACGACTCTTTGAAACCTCCTCTTAGGGCACTAAAATTGGATTTTGAAGAAGACCAGGACCACTATTACGTTACTAAGGAGGTTGAGAAGGGAAATGGGTAGGGTTTGGCCATGCTTCAAGGCTCAAAAGGGTGTGAAGAGAAGTGGGAAGGGGTTCCCTTTTTATAAGGGAGGAGAGGGGCACCCTTGGAAATACTACAAATATTAATTTATAATAAATCTAACCCCACTAAAAAACCAAAATATATAACTCATATTAAAAGATTAGATGATATTGGGTTGTAATCTCATCATCAAAAAAAATTAGACATGTAGGGAATTTATTTTAAACATTATCAACTTGATTTATCCTTATTTAATCTATTAAAGTTTATTTGTGATAATAAGATTCAAAATTTTAAATTATTATAAATAATTATGTAATGACCCATAAAATTCAAGGGAAATTTTTTCTTAAATTTCTTTAGAATTTTACAAGAGCGCGGTTTCTGACGGCACCTGATTCCGAGGCCCGGTGTGCCCGGAATCATTTTCCGAACTTTGGCTCGGGTAAGTTCAGTGAACGAACGAGCGGGAATTTCTAACTTTTGAACCAATGCCCGGAATCGAATTCTGAGGGAACCGATGAACTCGCAGCGCCGATATTCGCTTAAGGAGACCTTTTCCAAGGGTGCGTTTTATGCGGGTTGAGAGTTAGTTTTTGGGAATATAAAATGAAGTTAAATAAAATGTGGAAACACATTTTATTTTTGTCCAAGTTGGTCATAACCTCTCAAAGGGAGTTAGATGTGGGACCCACATCAACTTAACCTCCCTTGAGAGGATTATGTGTGGTGGGGCCCACACGAACCCTAACACTTCATCTTCCCTTTAAACTCCCTATAACTCCTCTTTAATTAATCTTGACAACTTGGGTTATTTATTGAGTTGAGTTGTTTTAATTTCAATCTTTTGAAATTCAAGTTGTTTAATTGTGTAAATAAAATAAGCTTTAAGCTTATTTTATTTTGGTTGGTATCATTTGCCACTTTGAGAGGATTTGGGAAGTTCTCTCCATCTTCTTCAACCTTGACGAAGAACACTTAAGCTCCGACGAAGAACGCCGCTTCTCTTCTTCGTAGCCGGTGTGTTTCCAATGATCGACGACGCCGCATCTTCGATCTTCTTCTAGTCTCGACGAAAGGAGACGCCGTTTCTTCCTCGGACTTTCACGTCAGCTTACGAATCTTCTCGAGCGACGTACCTCTTCGGACACACCTCGACGTCAACGGAAATGACGTTCAATTTCCACGAGGCCCGACCTCCGCGACGCTTGTCTTCCGCGGCTTGTTGACGTGCTCCGCACTTGAAACCGAGGTAGGGGTTTATTTTATTCCTTATTTTATGATTTATATTCGTGATTATTTCTTCGTGAAATTTTTCCAATTGTTAGCGAATAACGCGAGGGGGGCGGACCGCACGAACATGACCGGCCCTCCTCCTTTTTCATGTTGATTCTGTTGTGGATTGAAATGGGTGTGGCGCGGTGTCGTTGCACCGTGCAGGATCATACGACAAAAAACGCACGGCGCCGTCGTGCCGCGTCGTAAAATAATGCAAGGACGCGATGCCGTCGCGCCGCGTCGAAGATAGTTGGAGACACCACGGACGGAGCGGGGCCACGGCGGAAGGGCGCGACGCCGTCGCGCCGTGCCGGAAAACGAAGGCCGTGGCTGGTTCCGGGCCGCGGCGGAACGAGAAGACCCGCGGCCAGCCAGGCCGCCGGTTTTGGAAGCCGGAAGGGGACCGGCCTTTGCCGGTCCCGTTGAGGAAGAACCGGCCGGCCAGGTCGTGCCGGCTGGATGGGAGGCAAACCGGGGGTAATTAATTCCCCCGGACAGCTGAAACGGCCCCCCTTAATGGGGGGGCCGCGGTTTCACAAAGGGGGGCAGGCGCCCCCACCGTTCCAATCAGCTCGGCCTTCGGCCGAGCTGGCTGGGCGCCCAGCGCGCTGCCTTGTGCCGAACCGGCGCGCCGGGCCATGTCAGGCCAGGTCAAACCGTGCCGGGACGGGCCGTGCCGGGCCGGGTCGACCCTGTCCAGGGCGGGTCAACCCGGTTCGGGCCAACCGGGGGGTCTCGGGCCGGGACGGCCCCGACCCGAAACCCCCATTACCGAGCGGTTTAGATTCAAATGCCCGTAACTCAGGATACTGATCTCCAAACAACACACCGTCAGTGGCGATGCGATCCTTTGATCGAGACGGTCGTTTTGGTATATCGCACTCAAGGTTTCGGAATAATTTGAGTTCGGCCGGGTTGGTTCGTACACGAAACCAACCGGGCCCTCGGAGCGGAAACGCTCATATCCTGAGCTACGGATGTCCGATTGATGTGTTGTCTACTTTGTTGTGTTCCTCTTAGTGAGACGGATCTTTTGCCATACTCCTCCCGAGGTTTGGATGTAGGTGGAGTTCGGTCGGGTTTGTTTTTCCTTAAAAACCAACCGGGCCCCTGGTACGAAAAAGCCAATAACTCTCAGACCGGGCGTCCGATTGACACGCCGTCTGTTGCGTTGAGTTCTCGTTGACGTTACGGAACTTTTGGATACATCAACTCTAGACTTTGTGACAGTTGATTTATCATCCTCTCGGCTCGTGGAGCGGACCCTCCCGAACGAGCATGCTGTGTGCGGGAACCCTAGAGCTAGCTGCGACTACTACTGTGACTGCGACGACGACTGTGCTGAGATCCTTAGTGGATTCGACAACGACGACTACAACACTCAGCGATCCAGTGTGGATCAGTGCTACCGATCCTGTGTGGGTCCGATCCTGTGTGGGTCTGCGCTCAGCGGTCCAGTGTGAACCAGTGCCTACAGATCCTGTGTGGGTCTGATCCTGTGTGGGTCTTTGCGAGGGTTAGTACCTATCGATCCTTTGTGGGTCTGACGACTTAGATGGATCAGTGATCATCTCTGTCGTCTTTCGAAAAAGTATACCTGTGTGAGCTGAATCCTATTTACCTTCCTGGGTGGACTGTGTTGTGCTATCCTGTGTGGATTACGTTTTTCTTTCCGGTGTGGAATACGTATACTTTCCTATGTGGATTGAGTTGTTCTTGGGCTCAGAGGTTGGAGCGTATTGAAATGATGACTTAGGTATTTGTATGGGAATATACCTAAGTAGAGTCGGTTGTTACTTCGTGTTTGTATCTTTTTTCTATGGTTAACCTTTGTAGATTTTGAGAGACCTTCGGGGGTCTCGGGGTCCCTACTGAGTAGCTTATACTCACCCCTGCACGGGTTATGCCCGCACTACGTTGTGTTGGTTGTAGACGACAGACATCGTTGATCGTGGTTGAGGCTCGCCGAGCAGGACGGTACCTGGAGGTTGACCCCTGGGCGGGATGTGCTCGGAGCGGACGACGGGAACCGAGGAGCAGTGGAGCTACATGTACCCACCCTTCAGGTGGGATTTCCAGTGGACAGCTCGGTGTAGTAGCTTTTACTTTACAGTTGTTGTTTTCCCGTTCAAGTTGTACTTTACTTTCAGTTCGGGTTTGTATACTGGCCCATTTAATTTTCCGCACTTTCAGCTGTACTCTGTTTTTACTTAGTGTTTATTTTCCTGATTTCTTACTATGTGGTGCTTGTTTACTTTACCAAGGCAATGCCTTCCCTTTTTACCAGGATTTACGCCTTGGTGCTAGTCGCCAAACCCTGGCCTATGGAAGGGGAGATTGGGGTAGTCCTGGCACGGGCCCTGAGGACGGGTCGTGACAAATTAGTATCAGAGGAGTTCAGTTCTACCACGAACTCTGATCTTTTCTATGTGAAGAAATAGTGTTTAGCGTATTGAGTGTGGTTATCAGTCCAGGGAGTCCAGTGTTGGTGCGGCGGCCGACGTATCCGTACACCAGGACCCTAACTTCTGATTTCCAACTTAATGCACAAAAACATTGATTGCGTGTGTGTTTCAAGTTTTCTTTGTGATTACTTTGTATAATCTCACCAGGTATACTGTTCTGGCCGTGGAACTCCTATTTCTTTTTCAGGATGGCCCCACGACGGCAGCCAGCTAGGGTTCCGAGAGTCGAGTGTGACGACAGCCCACCGAGCGACGAGGCCTCGATGCAGGGCCATTGTTTAGCAGTGGCACCGGCGGTAGCTTTACCCGCCGAGCCCCCGATACTTCCAGCACTAGCTGCTGACGATGCACGTCGCCTCAGCGCACTGTATGAGTTTCAGCGCTAGGGACCGCCCAGGTTTCGTGGGGAGATGGATCCCCAGGAAGCCGAGGACTGGCTGGAGGCAGTCGTACGAGTTTTCAGGCTAGTGAGGACACCAACAGACCACATGGTGATCCTCGCTGCGAGCCTACTGCAAGCAGCAGCAGGACGATGGTGGAGCTTGATGCTCCAGGTGAACGATGAGGAATCTCTTCTTTTGATATACTTTGAGATCCTCTTCCGCTCAGAGTTCATCCCAGCCACCCTCCGTGCGGTGCGCATTCAGAAGCTTCTTCAGCTGCGGCAGGGCAGCATGACGGTCGCTCAGTACTCGGCGAGATTTACCAATCTCTCGCACTACTCGGCTGACATGGTACGGGTCCCATTCTTCTGAGCCCAGACTTTTAAACAGGGTTTGAGACACGAGATCGGGGCACTGTTGATCTCCCTCCGCATACCAACTAAGACATGAGTACTGGAGCGGGCCCTTTTGATCGAGAGCTTTCTAGCTGAGTCTGCACCAGCGCCGAGACCCACCGCAGGGCATCACGTGGCAGAGTCTTCTGCAGCTGGCAGTCGACGGATGACTCAGGGGTCCAGGAAGACCAGACTTTCAGGCAGACGACCTCAGGACACTGGCTCAGTAGTGCGGGGCACACAACATGGAGCAAGTCTTTCGAGAGGCAGACAGTGCTACTCGTGCGGCGAGCAGGGCCACATGGCTCGTGACTGCCCGACCCGCCATGCCGAGGAGCAGCAGACGGTTGAGGGACCATCGAGGCAGAGGCAGAGGGTCGACTGTGGCGGTCCGCATGGAGGAGGCAGACGAGGCAGGGGAGCTGGCCGAGCAGCAGGTGGTGGGAGACGATTTGATGCTCTACCACCACCACCACCAGGAGGTCCACCCCGACCACAGGGAGCTGGCGGGCAGAGACAGGCACACCTCCAGGCAGCAGAGGCTTATGACCACAGCGCGCCCGAGATGATTCGAGGTACTATCTGTGTCTATTCCACCCTTGCTGCAGTACTTATAAACACAAGAGCGAGTCACTCATTCATAGCAGCTGCCCTTGTTCGGAGCTCAGAGATTCCGACAGAGCCGTTGGCTCGATCCTTACGGCTAGAGACTCATACGGGAGCAGACTCGACGATTATGCACTGGTGCCGGCAGTGTGAGCTTACTCTAGGAGGCAAGAGCTTCGGCTGGGATCTTCTTGTAGCAGCTTCGAGGCCTTACGACATCATCTTGGGCATGGATTGGTTATCTACGGTCCATGCAAAGATTGACTGTTTTAGGCGCAAGGTGCGATGCGTACGCACCGACAGGAGCAGGTTCACCTTCACCTGCAATAAGGGAGCCTTTGCAGTACAGGATGGACTTCCGCGAAAGAGAGGACATCCCATCATTCATCAGTTGGCTAGCCTCATCCTAGGAGCAGTTGACGTGAAGAGTCCTGGTTTTCTTGCAGTGGTGGATCAGTATGCGGACGTCTTCCCCGACGACGTTCCAGGGTTACCTCCTCGCAGAGAGGTAGACTTTTATATTGACCTGTACCCCTGGACAGCTCCGATATAGACTCCAGCATATCGGATGGCCCCCGCCGAGCTTCGAGAGTTATGGGTATAGTTGGAGGACTTGCAGGGAAAGGGATTAATCAGACCCAGTGTTTCACCCTGGGCTTCCCCGAAATTGTTCGCCAAGAAGGCGGACGAGAGCTTGCAACATTGTGTTGACTATCATCGCCTAAACCAGTTGACAGTGAGGAACACGTATCTGCTACCGAGGATTGATGACCTCTTTGATCAGCTCAAGGGAGCATGGAGGTTCTCGAAGATAGACCTCAGGTCAGGATATCATCAGCTCAAAGTTAGAGACGAGGACGTGCAGAAGACGGCCTTCAGATGTCGGTATGGCCACTATGAGTTCTTGGTTATGCCCTTTGGTGTAACCAACGCTCCAGCAGTGTTCATGGCCCTCATGAACAGGATATTTCAGCCATACCTTGATCTATTTGTCGTGGTCTTCATCGATGAAATTTTGATTTACTCGACGACTGAGGAGGAGCACGCCTACCACTTACGGGTTGTACTAGACACACTCCGAGAGCACCATCTTTATGGTAACTCTCGAAGTGCCAGTTCTGGATACGTGAGGTCCACTTCTTGGGACACGTCATCTCTGAGGCGAGAGTTGCAGTGGATCCTGCGATGATCGAGGCAGTGTTAGCTTGGGAGACACCCAGGAGCGTGACAGAGGTTCGTAGTTTCTTGGGACTAGCCGGATTCTATCGGAGATTCGTGAAAGACTTCTCTAGAGTTTCGGCACCACTCTCATCTTTGACGAAGAAGGGGAAACCCTTCGTGTGGTCAGACAGTTGTCATCAGAGCTTCCAGGAGCAGAGACAGAGATTGACCAGTGCACCTATCTTGAGGTTGCCTGAGGAGGGAGTTGGATACGTAGTCTATTGCAATGCATCAGGGACCAGAATCGGTTGTGTTCTGATGCAGGAGCGGGCAGTTATCGCCTATGGATCACAACAGTTGAGGCCGCATGAGCAGAAAAACGCTACCCATGACTTGGAGTTAGAAGCAGTGGTCCTCGCTCTGAAGACATGGTGACACTACCTGATGGGCGAGTGCTTTACAGCCTTTTCTAACCATCAGAGTCTCAAGTACATCTTCTCACAGAAGGACCTAAACCTGAGATAGCGGCGATGGATCTAATTCCTCCAGGAATATGACTTTGAGATAGTCTATACTCCTGGGATGGGGAACGTAGTAGCTGATGCCCTCAGCAGGAGGATGAGCATTCAGCTACTTGAGGAGGCGACAGAGCAGCTAGCCTCTTTGCAGATATCCTTCGTGGATAGATATGGAGCAGCCTTCCATTAGTCTCTCACAATCACCCCTCCACTACTGCAGTAGGTCAGAGAGGCACAGTGAGAGGACGCTGACTGTGAGACACGGCGTGCACAGATATCCTCGGGACAAGCACCTGATGGTTTCTCCCTTGGAGCAGAGAACGACATACTTTTCATAGGATGTACCATGGTACCAGTCGCTTTGTGAGAGGAGGTGTTGAGAGAGTTTCACACTTCTCCTTTGGCGGTACATCCTGGAGTGGCGAAGATGTACCAGGATCTCAGACGACAACACTGGTGGACGGGCATGAAGAAGGCTGTAGCAGAATTCGTTTCTCAATGCCTCACCCGCCAGCAGGTGAAGGCTGAGCACCATGTACTAGCAGGCTTCGTACAACCCTTGGAGGTTCCGGAGTGGAAGTGGGACGACATATCTATGGACTTCGTGACTGGACTTTCATGCACTTCCAGAGGTCATGACTCCATCTGGGTGATTGTTGACCGACTCACCAAGTCGGCTCACTTCTTACCCATCAGAGAGCAGGGCACAGTGGAGATCTTGGGATGTCTCTACGTTTAAGAGATTGTGCGGCTTCACGGTGTGCCATCTTCTATCATCTCCGATCGAGATGCTCTATTTACTTCCTGGATTTGGAAGGGATTGCAGGAGGCGTTCGGGATGTAGCTATGTTTGAGCACAGCCTTTCACCCTCAGACGGATGGTTAGACGGAGAGAACCATTCAGACTCCTGAGGACATGCTCCGCACATGTGTCCTCGACTTTGGTCGTAGATGGGAGGACCACCTACCCTTAGTGGAGTTTGAGTACATCAACAACTACCACTCCACCATCGGGATGGCACCATATGAGGAGTTGTACGACCGACATTTTAGATCTCCTTTGTGCTGGACAGACCCTGGGGAGTCAGCACTTGTGGGACCAGATATGGTCCAGGCCACGACAGAGAAGGTCCAGGTCATCCAGGAGTGGATGAGGACAACTCAGAGCCGGCAGAAGTCATACGCTGACAGGAGGCGGAGGCCACAAGAGTTCGAGGATAGTGACCACGTCTTCTTGCGGGTCTCACCTTGACGTGGTATACGGAGATTTGGCCGAGGTGGCAAGTTATCTCCACGCTTCATCGGACCCTTCCAGGTCCTCAGCAGGATTGGCGAGGTGGCTTATTTCCTGGCTCTACCACCTCAGTTGCACCGGGTGCACGACGTCTTCCATGTGTCTCAGCTGAGGAGATACGTGCACAACCTGACGCACATCATTGACCATGGGGTGCTTAACGTTGACGATGGGGCGACTTTTTCGGAGGTCCCAGTGGAAATCAAGGATCGACAGGAGAGGGTCCTACGTGGATGGTCGATTCCTCTAGTGCGAATCAGATGGTAGCACGGGAACCTCCAGGAGTGCACTTGGGAGCGGGAGGCTCAGATGCGTGCTCAGTACCCTCATTTGTATTCCTAGTTTTGATGTATCTTTACGGGGACGTAAAGCCCAGAGGTGGGAATAATGTAAAGACCCGTAAAATAAAGGGAAATTTTTTCTTAATTTTCTTTAGAATTTTACAAGAGCGCGGTTTCTGACGGCACCTGATTCCGATGCCCGGTGTGCCCAGAATCAATTTCCGAAGTTTGGCTCGGGTACGTTCAGTGAACGAACGAGCGGGAATTTCTAACTTTTGAACCGGTGCCCGGAATCGAATTCTGAGGGCACCGATGAACTCGCAGCGCCGATATTTTCTTAAGGAGGCCTTTTCCGAGGTTGCGTTTTATGCGGGTTGAGAGTTAGTTTTTGTGAATTTAAAATGAAGTTAAATAAAATGTGGAAACACATTTTATTTTTATCCAAGTTGGTTATAACCTCCCAAAGGGAGTTAGGGGTGGGACCCACATCCACATAACCTCCCTTGAGAGGATTAAGTGTGGTGGGGCCCGCACAAACCCTAACACTTCATCTTCCCTTTAAACTCCCTATAACTCCTCTTTAATTAGTCTTGACAACTTGGGTTATTTATTGAATTGAGTTGTTTTAATCTCAAACTTTTGAAATTGAAGTTGTTTAATTGTGTAAATAAAATAAGCTTTAAGCTTATTTTATTTTGGTTGGTATCCTTTGCCACTTTGAGAGGATTTGGTAAGTTCTCTCCATCTTCTTCAACCTTGACAAAGAACATTTAAGCTCCGAAGAAGAACACCGCTTCTCTTCTTCGTAGCCGGTGTGTTTCCGAAGATCGACGACGCCGCATCTTCGATCTTCTTCCAGTGTCAACGAAAGGAGACAACGTTTCATCCTCAGACTTTCACATCAGCTTACGAAGCTTCTCCAGCGACATACCTCTTCGGACGCACCTCGACGTCAACGGAAACGACGTTCGATTTCCGCGACGCCCGACCTCCGCGACGCTTGTCTTCTACGGCTTTTTGACGTGCTCCGCACTTGAAACCGAGGTAGGGGTTTATTTTATTCCTTATTTTATGATTTATACTCGTGATTATTTCATCGTGAAATTTTTCCAATTGTTAGCGAATAATGCGAGGGGGGCGGACCGCATGAACACGGTCGACCCTCATCCTTTTTCATGTTGATTCTGTTGTGGATTGAAACGGGTGTGGCGCGGTGTTGTCGCACCACGCTGGATCATATGGCAAGAAACGCACGGCGCTGTCGCACCGCGTCGTAAAATAATGCACGGACGCGACGCCGTCATGCCGCATCGAAGAATGTCGGAGACACCGCGGCCGGAGCGGGGCCTCGACGGAAGGACGCGACGCCGTCGCGCCATGCCGGACATCGAAGGCCGCGGCCGGTTCTGGGCTGTGGCGGAAGGAGAAGACCGGTAGCCAGCCTGGGCGCCGGTGTCAGAAGCCGGAAGGGGACCGGCCTTTGCCGGTCCCGTTGAGGAAGAACCGGCCGGCCAGGTCGAGCTGGACAGATGGGAGGCAAACCGGGGGGAATTAATTCCCCCGGCCAGCCTAAATGGCCCCCCAAAATGGGGGGGGGGCTTCGGTTTCACAAAAGGGGGCAGGAGCACCCCCCCCCCCCCCCGTTCCAATCAGCTCGGCCTTCGGCCGAGCTCGCAGCGCGCTTCCTTGCACCGAACCGGCGTATCGGGCCGGGCCGCGCCACGCCGGGCCGGGTCGACCTTTTCCGGGGCGGGTCGACCCGGTTCCGGCCAACCAGGGGGTCTCGGGCCGGGACGGCCCGGGCCCGAAACCCCAGTTACCGAGCAGTTTGAATTCAAATGCCCGTAACTCGGGCTACGGATCACCAAATGACGCACCGTCAGCAGCGATGTGATCCTTGGATAGAGACGGCTGTTTTGGTATATCGCACTCAAGGTTTCAGAATACTTTGATTTCGGCCAGGTTGGTTCGTACACGAAACCAACTGGGCCCTCGGAGCGGAAACGCTCATATCCTGAGCTACGGATGTCCGATTGATGTGCCGTCAACTTTGCTGTGTTCCTCTTAGTGAGACGGATCTTTTGGCATACTCTGCCCGAGGTTTGGACGCAGGTGGAGTACGGTCGGGTTGGTTTTACCTTAAAAACCAACCGGCCCCCTGGGACGAAAAAGCCAATAACTCTCAGATCGGGCGTCCGATTGACGTGCCGTCTGTTGCGTTGAGTTCTCGTTGATGTTACGGAACTTTTGGATACATCAACTCTAGACTTTGTGACAGTTGATGTATCAGCCTCTCGGCTCGTGGAGCGGACACTCCCGAACGAGTTTGCTGTGTGCGGGAACCCTAAAGCTGGCTGCGACTGCTACTGTGACTGCGACGAAGACTGTGCAGAGATCCTTAGTGGATTCGACGACGACGACTACAGCACTCAGCGATCCTGTGTGGATCAGTGCTACCGATCTTGTGTGGGTCTGATCCTGTGTGGGTCTGCGCTCAGCGGTCCTGTGTGAACCAGCGCCTACAGGTCATGTGTGGGTCCGATCCTGTGTGGGTCTTTGCTGGGGTTAGTACATATCGATCCTTTGTGGGTCCGACAACTTAGATGGATCAGTGATCATCTCTACCGTCTTTTGAAGAAGTATACCTGGGTGAGCTGAATCTTGTTTAAATTCCTCTTTGGATTTTGTTGTGCTATCCTATGTGGACTACGTTTTTCTTTCCTGTGTGGAATACATATACTTTCCTGTGTGGACTGAGTTGTACTTGGGCTCGGAGGTTGGAGCGTATTGAAATGATGACTTAGGTATATGTGTGGGCATATACCTAAGCAGAGTCGGTTGTTACTTCGTGTTTGTATCATTCTGTTGTGGTTATCCTTTATAGATTTTGAGAGACCTTCAGGGGTCTCGGGGTCCCTACTGAGTAGCTTATACTCACCCCTGCATGGGCTATGCCCGCACTACGTTGTGTTGGTTGCAGACGACAGACAGCGTTGATCGTGGTTGAGGCTCGCAGAGCAGGACGGTACCTGGAGGTGGACCACTGGGCGGGACGTGCTCGGAGCGGACGACAGGACCCGAGGAGCAGTGGAGAAATCTGTACCCACCCTTCATGTGGTATTTCCAGTGGACATCTCGGTGTAGCGTCTTTTACTTTACAGTTGTTGTTTTCCCTTTCAAGTTGTACTTTACTTTCAGTTTGGGTTTGTATACTGGCCCATTTACTTTTCCGCACTTTCAGCTGTACTCTGTTTTTACTTAGTGTTTACTTTTTGGCTTGCTTACTATATGGTGCTAGTTTACTTTACAAAGGAAATGCCTTCCCCTTTTACTGGGATTTACGCCTTGGTTTTAGTCGCCAGCCCCTGGCCTATGGAAGGCGGGCTTGGGTTAGTCACGACACGGGCCCCGAGGACGGGTCGTGACAAATTACCTATGTGCTTTGAATTAACTATAATTTGATAACTTATGACCTTTCAGACTATATAAATTTCAATTTATAATTTTTAAATATTTTTGAGAATTTTAAACAATTTAATAATATTTTATTTTAATAAAATAACAATAGTGTCAATTTTGACACTATTCATTTAATTGAATTTAAATAAAATCCACACAGAGGTTATATTCAAACTAAAAATTTTTATAGGTTTCTAACATGTCATAGAAATCTAGAAAATTAGTAGATCACATTAAATAGTTCATATAATATTTATTTTACTATTTGTAAAGCCATTTATTTGATATTTCTCTTAATAAAATAATTACTACAACATTTTTGTATAATTATTAAATATACTTATTTGTTGTATAAAAATTAATAATAAATTACTAGGATGAAGATAAATCACACATCTTTAATAATAATACATTTAGTTGGATTTAGCTTCTAATAGTCCCAATTTTTAAAATGTTATATTTATTATGAAGGTGACAACATTGACATCATATAAAATAAAATAATATAAGTGTCATAATCACTTTTATAAGACTCCAAACTGTCATATATTCGGTCATTGGATGCTTATGGTGTATATATAAACTACCAATAAGTTTTGGTCAGGTTTTTGAGCCTGTTCATATGTATTACTATTTTAATAAAAACAATATTATTGATTTTTTTACTAAATAAATAATTTCTTCATCATTAATGTATAAGCTAATAAGGTAAATAAATAATGCTTAAAAATTACAAATAAATTACCATGATAAAGAAATACATTTTATATTTCAAATGAGTATTTATAACAGAATTTATATACTATATAACCTAATATTAGAAATACTTTAATTATTAATGTTTGAGTGAGACATATTTCACTTTCCTTTAAATAAACAAAACTAAAGGTCTTAATCACCTCCAAGTGGGTTCTAATGGATTCCATTTCGACCCAAATATGACTTAGGAAGAAATATTATCATCGAATTGTATTAAGACAAGTGTTAGGGTAATTTTATAATATTATATTTACCCTTAATTACCCGATTTACTTTTTACTAAGGTAAATAAAATTTACCGTAGTTACTATTCATAATGCCCAAAAATAAAAAGTAGTCTGTTAATATAATTTGTACCCAATGATTCCAAATATGGAATCCATTTTTCTAAATTCAATATACAGAATTTGCATAAATTAAATTAAAATTAATCCTGTTGTTGAAAGAAAACAGGTTTTTGTTTAAAACATTGCAAAAGTTTGAATTGATTTAACCTACGAATTCAATGTAAAATCAATTCTAAAAAAATATATTATATTAAATCGTAAAAATATATACTATTTATAATTTAAAACCATTCAATATTATAATTTTACCACATAAATTATTACGATGAAAAATGTTGTTTTTAATTAAAATATAGCGTGTTTTTACTGTACATTAAAATATGGAAGTTATGAGAATAATATGAAATTTTTATACAAAGTAAATTTTTATATCTTGATTCCAAAAAAGAATTTTATTTTTTCAAATTGAACTTATAAACATATCAAAAACTATATTTAAAGTGGTTGTTCCATCAAACGGCGGTAAAACTGAATTTTTTAAAAAATACTTATTTTACATGAATTTTTTTTGTTCTTATACCATGTTCTAGAAAATGTGTAAGTTGAATAATAATGTTATAAAATTAAAAATTCAGTTAATACTATTCATAACTGCTAGTTCAGAATAATATTATAATAATATATCGTTATTTAGTAAAACCCTGTATTGCATACAACACACGCTATCATGGAAGGCCGTGATTGCGTATAATTCAATCCAAGTCAGGGTTGCGTGTAGTGAACGACTCCTTTGTTGTTACATATAACAAAATCCATCCATATTTCATTAATACATTGAATATATATATATATATACTCTCAATGTTGCGTAGAATAACTACTTTCAAACAATCTTGATATTGTGTGTAACACGATCCAAGAGTAGTGTTGCATATAATGCAAGCTAATACGGTGTTGCGTATAACGCAAGATAATTGTGGGGTATCATAAAAAACAATACATTAAATAAATTAAAAAGTATACTTCTCATAAAATCTTGGGCTGTTACATTCTACCCCCCTTAAAACGAATTTCTCCCTCGAAATTCGTCGGGGTTATAAATGGTTAACGAATTTAATGTTTATTTAATAGAAACCCACATCGTAAAAAGGAATACTAAAACTTAATTTTAAAATGTGATTTATGAAACATAACAGTTACCCTAATTAACTCATCACTGGGTTTCCTCATGTGGGAACATAGGTGAAAATATGGATATGGAAGAGAAATCTAAACATCATGTTCTGATGGAGAGTGGTAGAGAACATGGCTATGAAAAAGCCAACAATCACAAAGCCATAAATTTTTAATGATCTAAGGTACCATCTGAATCATCGGATATGATGGTACGAGGACAACATTTTTTGTTTTGATGATCATTTCCCTAAAGTTGATGAATTAAATGAAATACTTACATGATTTTGGTTCAATCTCTCTATTGTTTGTGACTTAAACAATTTCCAATTCATCTCATAAGGAAATGAAGTTGAATTTGTTATTCGTGAAGTGTTAGCAGATCTTGTGAAATAATGACAGGTCATTCCATCTCTCTCAAACAAAAGGTTAGCATAAGTTATTAAATATACATAAGTCGATTAATCGTATATGGTTCCTAAAATAGACTTATACTTCATATCTCATACCACATAAAAAATTAAAATTAATTTATACTAACCAGGGAAATCCTGTAGGCCAGTGGTAGGCGATAAAGGCTTATCGCACATCGGTTGTGGGTTTGATTCCCATAGCCTTGTCTGATGCGATGCATAGTCGCCCATCCTGCAGGTTGTCTTTTTTTCTAAAATTACATCATTATGACATTCCATCAATAATATTAAAACAATTATAGCCTTAAGCAATACTAAATTATGTCCAACATAATCCATTTCAAATCATTAGGCTTATCCAAAATACTTATGTCCAAGCTTATATTCTAATGAAAACAATTAATAGACCTGTCATCTACCAAGAATGTGAATATCATCATTTATTCACAATATATCTTGTTTATCACATTCCAATCATGTGAATACCTTAATCATGTATTCACTTGAAAAATGAATTCCCATTGAACATTAGTGAAAACATGAATGTTGTTAAAAGTTAACTCTTTCCACAAACCAAAATCCCAAAATTTCAATATACTCAAACCATGATATCACTTTATCCTCATATTATTCTTGAGATCATGATTACTATCATACATATTATTTTCTCCTTATCCCTTCATTATGTTCATTTCATCTGCTTTCCAAAAATATTTCAATCACTTGTTCATGGTTACCAGTACTATATAATTATTGAAAACAAATACATAGATATTCCAAAATTACACAATTCCATAAATGAGAATCCATGATACTATTTTGAAATCCCATTACATAAACACATAATCATTACAAAACATCATTTTCATACTCAACATCACAAATAGTGATCGCATGAGACTTCCCTTTATCCTTTTCCTTAAGAGGTTTCTCACGTTGATCATCATTAACCCGAGGAGTAGGGCATTTACTAGAATAATGCTCCATTTCCTTGCACTTGAAGCATTGAAGTATTGGTGGTGCCTTCTCTACAGTCTTTTCTATATTCACATCATTAGCAACCCTTTTTCAATTACTTCGACACTCAACTGCTTGATGACCTTCTTTTCCACACTTAAAACATTTTCTAGGCCCTTTAATACAATCTCCACCATGTTTCATTCCACACTTTGAGCATAAAGAAACATTCATCTTCTTTTCACCATTATTCTAGGATTTCTCCATGAACTCCATTTTTCATTTCTTATCAAAAATATGAGATGGATATGTAACACAAACTTCTATGTCTACCTTGATTGCACAACACATAATTTCTTCATAGATACTGAAGACTCTAATAGCTAATGCCCTTCGAAGACTCGGTTTTAAGCCACTGAAGAATCGATCAACTTTTCATTCAGGTTGGATGATAAGACCAGATTCATACCTTGCATGTCTTGTAAATTTCACATCATATGTACCAAAAGATTCATCATCCTTCTACTTAAGCTCAAGGAACTACTTTTCCATCATTGTTCAAAAAATACGAGGGAAGTACTTACTGAAAACAAGTTCTTGAACTCGTCCCATTCCATGGATTCGATTCCATCTTGGGGCCTTTTATTCCTAATTAGAGTCCACCACTGGTCTTCTTCACCTTCTAAATGGTAAACAGCTAGAATGACTTTATCATAATTCGAACAGAAAATTAGGGAAAATATCTTTTCAATGGTACTAATCCATTCTTTATCAATACGTGGATCGAAAGACCCATTGAAAGAAGGTGGATGTTCCCCCATGAAGGACTCAATAGAATATTGTTCCCTCCTCTTCTCATTTGGAAGTCCAGAATAATTCATATATTGTGAAATTATAGCAATAATATTTTGCACTCCATCCCCCATAACGTTGGTTTGTTCAGGAGGACAATCATTTCATTGTCCATTTAATTGATCCACACGGTTCCTTCGGGTTCTAGCCATCTTCTAAAACCCAAAAAGAAAAGTGTGAGAGGAAAAAATCATGCTAGGGAAAACAAAATAATAAAGGGGAGTACCTTAAATATATAACATCTAAGGTTTAATTCTATGACTGTTACCGTAATCCTAGGACTATAACCTATACTTATACTTAACCTTAGGGACTTCCCTGGACATACCTAAGAAATATCTCTTGGGATCTCACTATATTTTTCGCATACTTGTTTCCAAAGGATAACTAAACCTTTCCTCGGATACCAACTGTAGAGACCCGAAGCTTGATGTACATGGACATTACATTACTTTTGTGGAATACTTAATACATAACAAAAAAAGACACCAATGTACCGTAATAGTTTAGTGCCTTTGGAAACTTGGAACATAATCTTCTAATCTTGGGGAAAGATCCTCAACATCTCCCATAAAGATCTTCCTTTTTTATACCTAAAAACATTCCTTATATACTGGGAAAAAACATAAAAATGGAGAGCTCAAATACTCAGTAAGGGAAAACATAGTGAACATAAAACAATCCATAAACATTTGAAAGCAAAAACATGAACATGAAATTTAATCATCAAAATCTCGAGGAAAGAAATAAATCGTGGAAGTACGTAAGGAATATATCATAATGGAACATAAATAAGTATAAAATATAATCGGAATAAAACATGTAATTGTGGAAACCATTCATGACATTTTATGATTTCCATAGTAGCCAAGGCATTGCTGTCAAGACCATCTTAGTGGACAAAGTCCCTTTCTGAATTGAGTTCAATATTAGTTTCAGTCCTGTAACACCGAACTGGATTAACATACATTCTAGCCATGTCTATATCATGAAATATAAATAATTTCCCAATGTATTGGAGGGAGATATAAGTCTTAGTCATCTCATAATGAAATTATTCTTTTGTGTGCCTCAAAATCATACATCATGCATCATAGCATAACCCATGTTATAGAATGGGATTCTTAAACATCGTGCCATCATAACATAATTCATATAAACAAAAGGATATAATTTCATCATAAGAAGAATCAAACCATGTAAATAATGGAGACATTATACATGAAACATAAACATATTAAATAATGCCATTTTAGATGGAAAATATTTTTGATAAAACACTTCAAATGAAATCTTGAGGAAAATATCCTTTCTTCTTCAAAATCATTTTTTTGACAAAATGCCATCCAATTTTAAAAGAAAAGGGTTTTGTTGAAAATAGTCATACAATATTGTATTGAAATATTCATGAAGATGAGTCTTTATGAAACCGTAAAAATCCGTTCACACTGAATAAGTTAAAGATAACATTCTTCTCATACTTTTGTCAGAAAAGTCAAAAAGTACAACATATGATAAAAAAAAGATTCCTTACATACCATGTAGTAAAAGTCAAAAATGGTTAAAAAGGACATAAAACATACATGAAAATATTTTTATAATACTTTTACATGGATGATAAATATAACCCCAGTAAATACTTACGTATATGGAATCTCGGATAGAAAACAATCGAGATTGCAACATTATCCCTTACCTTAGGTCCGATATGCTTCGTACGTATCTGAACCTCCTATATAATTATATAAATAATGTCATTGACTTATTACAGAATCATATTCATTGTTATGATATCATATATGGTTCACTTATGACATTATATTACTCGTTCTTCTGTAAATTCCATGTTAAAGTATCATTTTGGGTAAAATCGTTACATTTATCGTACGTGTTTCGACTTTTTGTTCTTGATATTATTACTTATATACTGATTTACATAATTTCATAATTTAAAACATGATTTAAATATAATATATATTTATATTATACATATATATATGATAGATCGATAAGTGGAATGAAATACACCGTTCTTAGAGACGGTAGGCTGTACTTATGCAGGAACACTGCTTTCGTTTCCTTATTGAATTGAATGGAATTAAGTAAATGACGTACATATATATATATATATATAAATATAGTATCATTATTATTTCATATATTTCAATATTATTCATTATATATACTTTATAATCATTCATGAATGGTTAACATGGAGAATGAATCTCATCGTGTTGTGGAGACGGTAGTCCATACATACGCACGAGCGATGATATCACTCCCATGATCGTGGAATTTTATTGAAGTGTATAAATAATATTTCAGAAACAATATAAATTTACAATAATCATATCTATTTATTTATTTACACCCTTATACACATCCAAGTAAGGTGGTGGTTGAAAACAGATTACACCACGACGTGGAGATAGTATTCCGTACGTACGCACGCGTGGTGATTTCAATTTCCGTAGGATGGATAGAAGGTGAAATAGAGTTTTTTAATATTTATAATAACAAATAAATATATAATTAATACTGATTTTATTACATTATACTGGAAAAATAATCCATAGGAAGTACAATAAGAAAAAAATTTGAATGAATTGGTAACAGATATTACCTCTTCTTCGACACACCTCTTTGAAACCTCCTATTAGGGCACTAAAATTGGTCTTTGAAGAATACCAGGACCTATTGTATGTTGATAAGGAGGTTGAGAAGGTAAATTTGCAGGGTTTGGACATTATTCAAGGCTCAAAAGGGTGTGAAGAGAAGTGGGATTGGGGTCCCTTTTTTATAAGGTAGGAGAGGGGCACCTTTGGAAATAATAAAAATAGTAATTTATAAAAAATCCAACCCCACTTAAAACCCACAAAAAATAAGTCATATTATATGATTTGATGGTATAGGGTTGTAATCTCATCAACCTATAAAATTTATACATGTAGGGAATTTATTTTAAACATTATCAACTAGATTTATCCTTATTTAATCTATTAAAGTTTATTTGTGATAATAAGATTCTAAATTTTAAATTATTATAAATAATTACATATGTGCTATGAATTATCCATAATTTAGATAATTTAGAAAAATTTAAAATATATAAATATAAATTTATAATTTTTAAATATTTTTGTGATTTTTAAACAATTTAATAATATGTTATTTTTATAAAATAACAATAGTGTCAATTTTGAAACTATTCATTTATTTGAATTTAAATAAAATCTATACAGAGGTTATATTCAAACTAAAATATATAATTGGTTCCTAACATGTCATAGTAATCTATAAAATTAGTCGAGCATATTAAATAGTTCATATAATATTTTTTAACTATTTGTAAAACAATTTATTTGATATTTCTCTTAATAAAATAATTACTACAACATTTTTGTATAATTATTAAATATACTAATTTTAATGTATATAAATAAAAAAAACTAGGATGAAGATAAATCTTATAGATTTCATAATAATAAATTTAGTTGGATTTATCTTCTAAAGGACCCAAATTTTAAAATGTTATATTTATTATGAAGGTGAAAACTTTGACATCATATAAAATAAAATAATATAAGTGTCATAATCACTTTTATAAGACTCCAAACGGTCATATATTCAGTCATTGGATGTTTATGGTGTATATATACACTACCAATAAGTTTTGGTCAGGTTTGAGAGCTCTTTAATATGTTTTACTGTAATGCCCCGACCCCATCTACCCAGAGTCGGTGCATTATTACATAACATTGGCATGATCACAAGAAAGATCAAATCCCGAAAGACCGATTGGTTTAGTAGCCTTGGAAACACTAGATATAATCATAAAGTTTTACATTACATTTCAAAGTGAAAAACTACTACAACAACAAAGTCTTCATATCCACACTATTAACCCCTCATAATATCCCTGCATGTCATTCATAAATTACTTCTTCACTACCTGGGAAAAATAAAACATAGAAAGGGGGTGAGCTCAAATGCCCAGTAAGGATAACAATATAGCGGAACATTCAAAATAAGCATAAACATTTAAGGCAATGAATTACTAAAACAAAAGCCTTTTAAAATTGAACTTCAACATAGTATGGCAAAAGTAAAATGAAATAATTCCATTTACTTGTTCACATGGATATTCTACTAATCGAATAATCACATGCAATATCAATAACCACTTTCATAATGTTGGAATGCATAATGCCAGACTATCATAACCACATAGCCAATGCCTCGTGCCAAGACTACAAATAAGATTTTGTCAAGGCCTTGTGCCAAGACACTAGTTTGTCTCATGAGACCTACCGATGCATCGAGGAGCTATAGCGGGCTCCACCCGTCACTTATTAAGTCCAATGCATTCCCATATGAAAAGGTTTAAACATAACATAAACATTCGTATTAAAACTAGCATACGAAATGTCAATAATTTCACCATAAACTATGAATGGTATAAAAATAGCACATCCACAGTCAAACATATCACAAAACCTTCAATACAATATAGAAGTTTTGTATCATAATAAATCAACTTCAAATAATCTTAAAATCCATTCAAAGGATGTTGACATAGATGAAATCAAAATTCTTTTTAAAGAAGTATCTCCTTTTATTTTGAAATCATTTAAGATCCATATAAAATAAAACATTTTCATTGAAAATATTCTTATAAGCTTGTATGGAAAGCTTCGACGATTTTATAACGGCGGAAAATAACCGCACCCGCCGTATAAGTTAAAAAAAACATTCTTACCTCAATTCAGTCGAAAAGGTTAAAAAGGACCTTGTTTTGAAAACGACGGAAAGATTCCTTTATAAACCTCTTATAAAAAGTCAAACAAGGGTATAAATGACTTTAACCCACATTCTTGTAAATAGTAAAAATGTTTTGAAATACATTTCAAAGAAACATGGATGTGGATGATAAAGAGATCCCAGTAGATTATTACGTATAATACAACCTCGGATAATGAAGAGATTGTGAAATAACCCTTACCTTGTACTTTTCCTTGGTTGTGGTAGGTTAACCTCCTGTATAATGGTGAAATAATTGTTATTAAATTATACAAGATTCATATACATTAATATGATATCATATATGATCTTTTAATATTGATTTGATAATAATATCTTAGTATTATCGTTGTTTCGGGTGTTAACTTACTTGTTTTCTTTTGTATGTTTTGTTACATAAGACATGTATGTAAAGGATAGGTTGTATATTATTCATATCCAGAATGATATCTAGTCCTTAAACATCATTTTTAAATCATCAAATGATAATTATACTTGAATGGTTACGATGGAGAATGAATCTCATCGCGTTCGTGGAGACGGTAGTCCGTTCGTACGCACGAGCGACAATATCATTATTTTGATATTAAAATAATATATAAATGAATGGTATATCATATATACAGAATCATTAACATGTTATATTTATTATTTATATGAGTTACACATCATTATTATACCCATCCAAATAATATTATATTGAATAACAATTACACCACGACGTGGAGACGGTAAGCCGTACGTACGCACGTATGGTGACATGTTATTCAAAGGGTGGATAGAATACTGAATATGGTTGTACCATACTTATAATAACATCAAAGTATATGTGAGATACTGGAGTTATTATTTTAGAATGGTAAGAACAAAGGAAGAAGAAGTGGAAGAAGAAATGAACTTAGAAAAGGGTGGTGAAATCATTACCTCTTCTTCGGGTTCTTCCTTTTGATTTGATCAAAAGAGCTCCTTAGGTTGGCTTTCGGATCAAACTAAGGCCTCTAGGTTGTAGTGAGGGATTTTGGGAGAGTATTTGGGCAGAGTTTGGCCTAACCAAAAGGCTTTGAAGGTGTGAAGAAATGAGAAGGAGGAGAGCCCTTTTATAAGAGGGGTGAGGGGCACCTTTGGAAAAGTTAGAAATATTAATTTATAATAAATTCATATTCGGTTTATAAAGGCTCCAAAGTTGATTATTCAAAGGTTAAGGTGGGGATAGGTCTAAAACCACTCAACCAATAGAATTTAGATAGGTTTGGGTACTTATATTAACCTTATCTTTAAGTATTAACTCTAAGTTAATTAGTTTCACTTTTACAATGTCTCTTTGTATTTTTATATAATATGGTTAATAAACATACTATATACATCCAAGCGACACACAAGTGGTCCATTAATGATACACCTATCATGATATAAGTCTCTTGGCCGATCCTTAGATTTTTAGGAATTTAATATCAATTAATAAGATAATTTTTTTTTAAAAAACTCTTTTCTGTCAATTTTGACACTATTCAATAGTTGATTTTTGTGAAACTCATAACAGATTGATTACTTCGAACAAAGTCAATTAAATCAATCCTAATATATCATATTATCCTAGAAAATTAGTTTAATTCATTAAAAGTTTCATATTATATTTTTTTTGGGTATTTATAATATCAATTATTTTAATTTTTCACTATTATAGTAATTACTGCATCATCATTGTGTCATAAATAAAATAAATTATTTAATGTATAAAAATTATAAATAAAATATCATTATGTATGAAATCTTTTTATATTTATAATTAATATTTATAATCTAAAATCCAACTTATATAACTCTATGTAACAATTGTTTTTCTAAAAGATATATGCTTGTGTCATTTTTGTATTCATTTTGACTTAATTAAAATAAAGTGTCATTATCACTTACAAGTGGATCCATGGGGTCCCAAAATTGACACAAAGATGCCCATGGTCGACCATTTATCAACAAATAGTGTTTAGACACGTTTTAGGGTAATTTAGTATTATTATAATATTATTTTTTTAACCCTTATTTACCGGATTTACCCTTAACCATGGTAAATAAAATATTTACCGCAGTAATTATTCAAAATGTGTAAAAATAAAAGTTACCTATTTACACAATTTGAACATCCTGATTCCAAATATGGAATCCATTTTCATAAATTCAAAACACAGAAGTGGCAGAAATTAATTTAAAATTAAATCCCGCTGTCAAATCAAAATGCGTGTTTTTAAGAGATAATAACTATCAAAAGATTGATACTCGTTTATGTTCGGTTTAATTGTAAAATTATGTCCAATGACCAACATTATATTAAATGGTAAAAATATATTCTAAATATACTTTAAAACCACTCAAATTCATAATTTATCACTATTAATTGTTTTGATTAAAAAAGTTGTTTTTAATTAAAATTTAGTAATTTTCACTATTCATCAAAATATGAAAGTTATCCGAAATGTACCAAAATTTCACCTTAGGCTAAATTCGATATTCCGAATCCAAAAATGAAGTCCATTTTCAAATATAATATATATATATAATTTCAAAAAGTAGGTATTACTATTCATAATGGCTAGTTTGATTAGTTATGGTGTGTTAGAACTCGGTGTTGCGTACAACACACGCTATCACATTATTCAAAGAGAAGCGTACCGTAGAAGCTTGGGGTGTTACATTTACTATTCAATAAAAATAATATTATTAATTTTTTTAATAAATAAATAATTTCTGCAACATTAATATATAAGGTAATACAGTAATTAAAGAAATCTTAAAAATTACAAATAAATTACCATGATAACGAAAAACATTTTATATTCAAATGAGTTTTTATATCCGAATTTATATTCTATATAACCTTATATTAGAAATACTTTAATTATTAATGTTTGAGTGAGACATATTTCACTTTCCTTTAAATAAACTAAACTAAATGCCTTAATCACCTCCATGTTGGTTCTAATGGATTCAATTTCTACCAAAATATGACTTAGGACGAAATATAATCATCCAATTGTATTAATAAAAGTGTTAGGGTAATTTTATAATATTATATTTACCCCTAATTACCCGATTTACCTTTTACTATGGTAAATAAAATTTACCGTAGTTACTATTCATAATGCCCAAAAATAAAAAGTATTCTATTAATTCAATTTGGACCCACTGATTCCATATATGGAATCCATTTTTCCCATTCAATACACAGAAGTTGCAGAAATTAAATTAAAATTAATCTCATTGTCGAAAGAAAAAGGGTTTTTGATTAAAACATTGTCAAATATTGAATTGATTTAACATATGAATTCAATGTAAAATCAATGCTAATGACATACATTATATTAAATGGTAAAAATATATTATATTTATACTTTTAAACCATACAATATTATAATTTACCCACATAAACTATTACGATGAAAAAAGTGGTTTTTAATTTAAATATACCGTGTTTTTACTATTCATCGAAATATAAAAGGTATCAGAATAATATGAAAAATTTATCCAAAGTAAATTTTTATATCCTGATTAAAAATAAGAATTTAATTTTTCCAAATTAAACTTATAAACATGTAAAAAGCTAGATTTAAAGTGGGTTC
The DNA here is from genome assembly GCA_963277665.1 of Viscum album. Taxonomy (NCBI): domain Eukaryota; kingdom Viridiplantae; phylum Streptophyta; class Magnoliopsida; order Santalales; family Viscaceae; genus Viscum; species Viscum album. The sequence goes on from OY728132.1 coordinate 416,912,232, forward strand.
TCCATCAAAAGGCGGAAAAACTGCATTTTTTTAAAAATACTTATTTTACCCAAACAATTATTTTGTGCTTATACCATGTTCTAGAAAATGTGTAAGATGAGTAATAATGTTATAAAATTCAAAATTTAGTTAATAATATTCATAACGGCTAGTTTATAATAATATTATAGTAATATATCATTGTTTCGTAAAACTCGGTATTCTGTACAACACACGCTATCGAGGAAGGTCCCGATTGCATATAATGCAAGCCAAGTCAGGGTTGTGTGTAGTGCATGACTCCTTTGTTGTCGAGTATAACAAAATCCAACCATATTTCATTAATACATTGAATATATATATATACTCAATGTTGCGTAGAATAACTACTATCAAACAAACTTGAAATTGTGTGTAACACGATCCAAGATTAGTGTTGCATATACTGCAAGCTAATAAGGTGTTGCATATAATGAAAGATAATATCGGGGTATCATACAACACAATACATTAAATAAATTAAAAAGAATATTTCTCATAAAATCTCGGGGTGTTACACAACCCATAACAACAACAAAAAGTTGTTAAAGTATACCACATACCCCTTATTGGGATTATGTAAGTTCAAAATTGGTTCCAATTTTATAATCCATTTAATCCCATCAATTAATGTATGACACCATTCATCCAATATTAATTTTACCCCTTTCCTTGAAAGGGAAAACAATGTTGATGCCAACTTTTAGAAATCCCGGATGAACTGTAGATAGTAACCATCTAGATCAAGGAAGATATAAATCTTATAGATTTTCTATGGATCATTACATGATAAGAATTTATTTATCATTTTATGAAAATTCATTATCATAAATCTCATTCCCCAATAATATCACTTCTTGGATATGTAAACTCCATTTAGAAATATTTACACACAGATAGAGACACCTTAGAATTTCCGAAAACAAAATTCAGATGGTTCTCATGATAAAATTTAGACATAAAATAAACAATAATATCATGCATGAAAACCACGATAAAGGTATTTATATACATATTGAATATATAATTCATCTGAGCTATAAAAACTATAGTAATGTTAACCTGAACAAAATGTATCACAAGTTATTCATAATGTCCCTTCATAATGCTGAACGTCATCATTAGGATATCAAACATCAAAAGCCTAATTATATCATAACCATACAGAAGAAAAATATTTAAAAACAACTTTTCCCCATTTATGTAATTAAAAAATTTCTCCACATAGGTAAAATGTCACTTCTTTTCAACTATCACCTGGTTTAAATTTAGATCGACCACACATATCCAATGTGAACCATCTGCCTTCTTTGTAAAGATATATGGTGATCCATATGGTGAAAAAAATATGTGAAAAAATTATTTCTATATCAAAACATACAATAAAATATTATGATCCTTGAGCTCTACTAGTTTAATGTGATATGAGGGTATCATTATTTTTTTGTGTACCCAACACTGGATCTATCAAAATCTATACCTCTCTTTTTGGGGGAAGATCAGTTATATGGGAAAACTTTTGAGAAGACCCTATCAACCACTGGATGGAAAAAATAAAAGTAAAAATATTGAGAAAAAAATGAAAAAATAGACAACAAACTCCTATATGACAATACCACTTATCCCACACTCTCCAAAACACCAAAGTGCTCTTATTGGCAGTAAAAAATGTGACATGATGATGATGAAAATCAACATCTACTAGATGAGAAATAAATAAATCCATCCCATTAATGAAATAAAACTATAAAGGTCTAGATTTATCTTTATATTTTATTAATTATATTGGAATATTACGAGTCTGTTAAAATTGACTGCATGTGATTTTGAGGCCCGATGTGCCCGGAATAAATTTATGAACCTTTTTTGGATATGTTTAGTAAACGCAAGTGTTGAGTTTTTTATCTTTTGAACCGGTGCTCAGAATGGAAATCCAAGGACACTATTGATCTCGTAGCACTAATATTTTCTTAAAGAGACCATCACATGAACTGCACTATGTTGAGGGTGGAAGTTAGGTCTCCGGATTTTCTAGGGAGGTTAAAAGAAAAAAAAACAACAACATTTATTTTATTTTCCTAAAACATCCTTTTTGGATTTTAGTGGTGGGGATCACCTGACCTTGAAACCTCCTCATTTAATAGGAGTTAGACCTTGGAATTCCCCAAATTAAATGTTCCAAAAATTAATTGATTTAATTTACATAACTTATTTAAGTTTCTCCTCACCATTATTAAGGTTGGGGGAATCGTTGGAAAAGGATATCTTGGGAGAACCTTTAGAGAAATATTCTCCAACGAAAAACAACCCTTCTGATCAAGAACGTTGATGTTGGATCGTGGTTTAGAAGAGAGTTTTGAGAGAGATGAATGTCGGCATCCCCTTCATCATCTTAGTCTCCTTCCTTATGACACCTCATATGAAAGTCAAGGTAGGGAAATTGTTCTTTTTATTTATTATTTGTGATGAATCATTATGTTAATTATTGATCCACCTGCTACTGACATATCATGGAGGGTGAGATCCAAATAAACATGGCCCCATCCCTTCACAAAATTTTTATCGACGTGTTCATCGCGACATGTGGTGACGGTGGTGTGGAAAGTGCGTCGCCAAAGGAGACCACGACCCATCAACCACTTTGGTGAGAAGATGGTGACTGACACACTGGCCAGCCGTGAGGAGGTGGTGTGGAGCATTTCCGCACCACCAGTTGATTAGGATGTTGAGTCCCATCATCCAAAAATGATCAGGTTGGAGTCCAGGATCTGGTTGGCCACGTAGCAGAGCAACATCACGCGTCCGTGCTATTGGAGCTGGAGTCTGCGGCTGCTTGGCCGCAGTGGATGCCGAAGGGAGGCCGACAATGGGAGGACCACAGGTGGAAAATGACACCATCGCGCCACTGGATGGAGGACCAGCTGATAATCCGTCCAGCAGTGACACACCACGTAGGATCTTGGCGGGGGGGGGGGGGGGGTGGGATGTGCCCCCCTTGTGCGGCTAGGGAAAGCCCCACCACGGCAGACCACACCCAAACGGGCGGACTATTCCTAGCCGGGTGGGCCGGCACAGCGGGCCGCTCCTAGCACTAGCTGGGTCACACCCAGTAGGGTAGGATGGACCGCGACCCCTTGGGCTGGAACCACCATGGTGCGGGCCACCCAGTTCGGCCGAGGACGGGTTGGGCCGGGTGGGACCAGACCCCTGATACGCCTTTTTTATCATATCATGAGAACGATGCATCCATTTGAAGATCCATTTATAGCATTTGGATCCCTGGTTGGAGATGTTCTCTCTGGTATAATCCATTTTAGATTTGGATAATGTTGGAGTTCAGCCAGGTTGGATCAAACTCGAAACCAACTGATCCCTCAGAACGGAAACACTAATAACTTATAGACCGAGAATCTGATTGACGTGTTGTCTGTTGTGTTGGGTCCCTTATAAATTGATGGACCTTTTGGAATATTTCTTCATGGAAATTCTTGGTAGTTTAGGTATGAATTATGACTTAGGGCGTGGTTCTCCAAAACATGTTATTAGTGGGAATCTAGTGGCTGGTAGTGATGAAGAGGTTGGAGAGAGATCATACATAGGTTAGTACCAAGCGATCCTGTATGGGTCAGCACTGATCTTCTGTGGGTCAGACTCTGTGTGGGTCATTGCTCAGTGATCTTGTGTGGGTCTGCACATACCGATCCTGTGTGGGTCAGATCCTGTGTGGGTCAGTGCTCATCGTTCTTTCTAGTAAGGAAGGTCTGGCAACCATTTGAGAAAGTATCGAAGTTTCACCTTCCATGGTAATTCCCATATCCATCTTCACTTGAAACATGAAAATTTAATCCCTTTCAATTCATATCATGTTCATAACTCCATGTTCATTTCTGCTCAAAGAATCAGCCACATTATTTTCCTTCCCTGGGTGGTAGTGTATCGCGCAATCCTAATCCTTGTGTAGTTCAAGCCATCTCCTTTGCCTCATGTTGAGTTCTTTTTATGATAAAATATATTTCAAACTCTTATGATCTGTATAAATCTCACAATTTTCACCATAGAGGTAGTGCATCCATATCTTTAAAGTAATGATCATAGCTACTAACTCGAGATCATGAGTAGGATAGTTTTTCTCATGAATTTTCAACTATCATGATGAATTGGCAATAACCGTATCATTCTTTAAAAGGAAACAACCAATTCCATTCTTCGATGCATCACTATAAATAATGAACCCATCATTCCAAGATGGGAGATTCAATATAGGATCATTGAATAATCTTCTCTTCAGTTCTTCGAAACATTCATCACACTCTTTTGTCCAAACAAATTTAACCCCTTTACGTGTGAGATTTATTAATGTGATAGCCAACCGGGAATAATTCTGGAAGAAACGTCGATAATAACCTACTAAACTGATAAAACTGCGTAACTCATTTCTACTTGTCGGTGCATGCCATTCTTGGACTGTTGTGGTCTTAGAAGGATCAATATAGATTCCATCTTTAGAGACAATATGTCCAAGAAAAGAAATCTTCTGAAGTCAGAATTCACACTTGCTAAACTTCCCATATAAATCATGTCTTCTCAGAGTCTTCAGGATAATGCGCAAGTGATTTTCATGATCTTCGTAGCTTTTGGTTTATATACTAAGATATCATCAATAAATACCACCAAAAATTCATCTAGATATTCCTTGAAAACACTATTCATTAGTTCCATGAATATAGAGGGCGCATTAGTCAGCCCAAAAGTCATTATTGTAAACTCGTAATGCCTATACCTGGTTCGAAATGCTGTATTCGGAATGTCTTCCTTCATCACACACAATTAATGGTATCCAGACAGAAGTTCAATCTTTGAAAAGTATTGAGATCCATGCAGTTGGTCAAATAAATCATCAATGAGAGGTAGGGGATACTTGTTCTTTATTGTTATAGCGTTGATCTCCCTATAGTCGATATATAACCTCATAGATCCATCTTTCTTTTTAAGAAAAATAATAGGGGATCCCCATTGAGAAACACTAGGGAAAATAAATCCCTTATTACTCAATTCCTCTAGTTGTTTATTTAGTTCAACTAATTCTACAGTGGCCATTCTATAAGGGGTCATTGATATAGTCCTTGATCCAGGAATTAAATCAATGGAAAACTCAACTTCTCCTTCTGGAGGATGTCTAGGTAAATCTTACGAATACACATCTACATATTCTTTCACAATAGGTACATCCTCTATTTTAACATTCCTTTCCTCACCCACAATCATTTCATTCTATTCCTCCCCAATAATTAAATTTATTTGATCTATTGGGGGTGGATCTAGATAAGAATTAGGTGGTGACGATTCTGATTTAAAGATAACGTGTTCCTTATCATCATCATCAAAAATCATAACCTCATTCTTCTTACAATAAATCTTCGCATCATGGTCCGAAATCCAATCCATACCAAGGATTATATCAAACTCAATCACAGGTATGGCGATGAGATCATCAGATAACGAACATTAATGTGTTCTAATGGGGGATGATTCACAAAACATTGTTGCAATGATACTTCCCTTAGGAGTTTTAACTGACAACTCCCTTGTTAAATCAAATTGGAAATATCTAATCTTCTTAGCAAAATGGGAAGATATGTAACAATGCGATGATCCAGAATCAAAAAATACATTTTCTAAACTTGAGGAAACCATTAAATTACCTACCCCACGTCTTTCAGAGCTTCTACCTCAACAATAGTGATATCATAAGCTTGGCCTTGATCCCTTGGCCTTTTCTGAGTTAAGTTCCCTTGACTCTTAAGAAATTAATTTGCATAATGTCCTAACTCATTGAAATTGTATCATTGGACATCAATATCTTCCTTCTTCCCCTTGCAATCACGAGCTTGGTGGCCCTTTTCACCACACTTGTAACAGACTGTCATTCCTTTTAAGCAAGTACCAGGGTGTTTCATCACACATTTACCACATGATGGATATTAAACTTTTCTTATCTTACCCTTATATCTATTCCTAGATTGATCGGCAGATCTCTTCTTCCCTTGCTTAGCTTTAAGGTCATAAGACTTAGAGAATTCCTTTTCTGTCTTGATAGCACATGAGATAATGCCTTTGTATGATGAGCAGGATTTTGAGACCAATGCTCGATGGAAAAACAGTTTTAACCCATCAATGAAATGATCAATAATACTTCTTGGGTTACATATATAACCTCCAGTATACCTTTCTAACCTTGTATAGTTATCCTCATACATTGCGACATTCTCATTCTCCTTTTGTCTCAGACTCAGAAATTGCCTTTCCATATCTTCTCGATGGTCATGAGGAAAGTTTTTTTCTAATAAAATCTCTTTGAACTCCATCCATTCCATATTTGATATTTCATCATCTTCCTTCATGTTTTGTATTAATGACCACCATTGATCAACAACTCTAGTGAGGCGATAAACTGACATGAATACTTTTTTCCTTTCACTACTCCACAAAGCCTGAAATATTTTCTATATGGAACTTATCCATTGCCCAACAACTAATGGATTTTTACTCCCATTGAATTTTGGTGGTTTCTGCCTCATGATTCGATCTAGCATTGATCCTCCTCGTTGTGGATCAGGGTGCTCTATACGGGCATGGATATTATTCATAACCTAAGTGAGTTGTCCCAGTATGGTGATTAGTTGATCTGCACCAGTTGCATCACCAGGTCCACTATAATTATCTTGAGCTGTCGAGAAATTCCTACATGGAGTTCCTGCATTGATACAGTTTCCATTTCTTCCACTAGGCGCCATTTTAAACAATGGGATAAACTAGATCAATTTATGAATCAAAATACATAATTCTATACTTGTAAAACACTTAACATAAATTGAACTATTTATGGATATAATCCATAATCATAAAAATGTTTACGTTGAGGAATTATATAATCATAAACCCTTTATAATGATTTTTAAGGAAAATGAGAGTTATCATAACCATATCTCTCGGGTGTGTTGTAACCAAGAGTGTAGCAAGGCCCGTTATCGTGCACCAGTTCCCGTTCGAGTCTAGCTCAAAATGGTGTTTTCGGGTTTTACCCCTAGGTACCTCTGTGCCAGAGCCGCCTCTACCTACTCGTATCCAAAAAGGTATGCATTTCTCGGAAAACTCACAAAATCACTACAATGCCAAAATTCTAGGATGTTCTTCTATACGAATCCTCAAAGTCCACCTTAGATCTATGTGCTCTAATCAGAGTTTATCTAAATCTAGCTTCCACGGTTTTTACTAAACTTCCTCTAATACCAACTGTAATTCCCTGACCCCAATTTCATGGAGTCGGTTCATTAGTACATATAATTGGCATGATCAAAATAAAGATGAAGTCTCGAAAGACCAATTAGTTTAGTAGTCTCTGAAACACTAGATACATTAATAATTTTTACATTAAATCATAAATTGAAAACTATAACAACATCTTGTCTCCAAACTCGTATCCCCTTATACTATCCATGCAGTTCATTCATAAAATACTTCTTCACATCCTAGGAAAAATAAAACATAGATAGGGGTGAGCTCAAATGCTCAGTAAGTATAATAATATATAGGAAACTTTTATAAAAAAGAATAAACATTTAAGGTAATGTATAACTAAAACAAAATCATTTTAAACAAGAACTTCAGCATAATATGGAAAAAATAAAATGAAATAATTCCATTTACTTATTCACATGGATATTCTACTAGTCAAATAATCACATGAAATATCAATAACCACATTCATAATGATGGAATGCATAATTCCAGACTAACATAACCAAATAGCCAAGGCCTCGTTCCAATACTACATATAAGATTTTTTCAAGGCCTTGTGCTAAGACACTAGTTTGACTCATGAGACCTACCGATGCATTGAGGAGCTATAGTGGGCTCCACCCGTCACTTATTAAGTCCAATGCATTCCTCATATGAACATGTTTAAACATAACATAAAAATTCGTTTTAAAAAAAGCATATAAAATGTCAATACATTATCCATACACCATGAATGGTATAAAAACAACACATCCACAGTCAAACAAATTAAAAAACCTTCAATACATTATGGAAGATTTGTATCATAATAAATAAACATCAAATAAGCTTAAAATCCATCAAAGGATGTTTATATAGATGACATCAAAACAATTTGAGAGAAATATCTCTTTTTTTTGAAATCATTTAAAAGTCACATAATTATAAAATAAAACTTTTACATTGAAAATATTTTTATTATCTTGTAAGGTAAGATTTGAAGATTTTATAATGGCGGAAAATAGCCACAACCAACGTATAAGTTAAAAAAAGACATTCTTACCTTAATTCTGTCGAAAAGGTTAAAAAGGACCTTGTTTGGAAAATGACAGAAGGATTTCTTTATAAACTTCTTATAAAAAGTCAAACAAAGGTATACATGACATTAACCCAAATTGTGTAAAATAATAAGATTGTTTTGAAACACATTTTTAAGAAACATGGATGTGGATGATAAAGAGGACACAATAGATAATTACGTATAAACAACCTAAGATAATGAAGAGATTGGGAAATAAACCCTTACCTTGTACTTTTCCTTGGTTGAAGGTAGGATAACCTCCTGTATAATGGTGAAATATGTGTTATTAAATTATTCAACAATCATATAAATTAATATGATATCATATATTATCTTTTAACTTTTATTTTTTAATAATATCTTAGTATTATCATTGTTTCGGGTGTTAACTAACTCGTTTTCTTTTATATGTTTTCTGACATAAGCCGTGTTTGTCAGGGATAGGTTGTATCTTATTCATATCCAAAATTATATTATGTTCTTAAACATTATTTATATTCATTATATGATAATTATTCTTTAATTGATACGATGGGGAATGAATCTCATCACGTTCGTGGAGATGGTAGTCCGTACGTATGCACGAGCAAAAATATCATTCTTTTGATATTTAAATAATATATAATTGGATGGTATATAATATATACAGAATAATTATCTTGTTATATTTATTATTTACATGAATTACACATCATTATTATATCCATCCAAATAATAATTTATTGAATAATAATTACACCATGACATGGAGACGGTAAGCCGTACGTACGCATGTTTGTTAACAGGTCATTCAAGGGATGGATAGTGTCACGACCCCCTTCCATCAAATATGCCCCTCCTGAGCTGGAAATGGTGAAAGGGAGATAATGACCCCCGATTCCCGCCTCTAGTAGGCCCCGGGGTGGCGACTAGCACCAAGGGTATGAGTTTATTTTTTTTCAATCATGGGAGGCATTACCCTTTTTATAGTTTGGATCGGAAATAGGACAAGTCAACCACCCAAAAGGAAAAAAGAAAAAAGGTGCTGAAAAGAAACCCAAACCAGTCCCATATGCATGTATAAATAAACTGAAATAGGTACATGTACAAATAAGCTCAAAGTACAAGTGAGTACAGTACCAAAAGAAAAACAAGAAAACAGCAACTGCAAAGCTCCCACTGCCTGACTAGTAGGGTCCCGCACGGCCCTGGTAGTCCTCCTCAAGACCTAAAACAACGTAGGGTGAGCATACAAGTATACTCATTAGAGAACCTAAAGCTCTCGTGCACAAGTGGGGAGACACCCTAAGGTCCCGTGAGAAAATAGAAGAACCAGAAACTAACAAGGAAAAACTATCCACCCAGCCTCACTGGTCACACTCACCATGTAACACAAAAAAGTTTAGTATATATATAGAACAAAAATATTGGGTACCCTGCACCATTTCCCACTTAATTAGATGCTTCTCTTCCTAACGGAAAACATCCTGACGCTACCACACTCTTCCCGCCCGCACACACCTGGCCCAAACCACGCACCCCGCCCGCACACACCTGGGCCACAACCACTAACCTGCCCGCAGACACCTGGGCCTCATCCCGAAGGTTCTTGGGAATGGTAAGCCTGCCCGAAGAGTCTTGGGATAAAGGTCGCCTCAAGACATCACAGCCTACGAGACCTACCCGAAGAGTCTTGGGTGTAAGGTCACCTCAAGCCATCATAGCCTATGGATGAAGGAGCAGGAAGGAGCTAGTAACTAAGGGGGAACACCCTCTCCCATAAAATGGGAGTGTTCGGCACTAGGTGCTTGACATGGGTGTGTTGCGACAAAACACAAAGATACAATTATATATATACATATACCAAACACACAGCCCAACCTATGGCTTCTTAAAAAGAGAAACCGAGCATGTGCCTCAGCACTGCTACCATGAGGCATGCATCAACAACCAAACAATCATCCCCCAACCCCATTTAGGTTTTCATGTTTCATGAAATGGTTTAACAAATTATTACTACTGGGAAACTAACATCCAGAAAAAACCATTCACAAACATATCCCTGCCATCCACAACCAAGGTTAGGTAAAACGCAAGCAACCACATGCCATTTCATTTACAAGAGATTATCACAACCATACAACATTCCATCATTCATTTATTTCAAAGTTACACACATAAAACCCTTTCCACACACAAAACATTTCCGCATTTGAAAACACCTTTTACTTCAAAACACTTTTCATAATCAAAACACTTTTCATAAATAAAGGCATTTTCCACAAAACAGCCAAACCACCAACATGTTCATTATTCCAACTTTGTTCAATCGGGGTGATCACACAAGATTTTCATTCTCATTTAATCAGCCAGTCTTTACGTGCTTATCCATTTTCCATGTTTTAACAAAACCAACCACAAACAATTCAGATATCAATTGCGCACGCAAAGGCCACCAACGACCTTGATTTTCAGTAGGCAAAGGCCTTTCAATCCAAAATCACAATCAGAAGATAAAGAAACTGGAAGGCAATAGAAACAGCACAAAACCCCAAACCCTTCTTTATCCGGTTATTATCTTTATTTAAAGTTCAACTTCATCCCATGGAACAAAAGAAAAAAAATATCCCACCCCGCATGTTGCATCAAAAAGAGAGACGAAGGTAAACCCCTACCTTAAAAGGTCCCGATCACGTCGCTTCCGACGACGTCCTTCAGTGTCCTCCACCTTCACCAAACCCGAAAAACGCCTACTAGGATGGAAGATGGAGAAGGATGGTCAGAAGGAAAGGTGACAAGTCCAGGATTAGAAGCTTCATCTCGTCGCTACGATCCTGTGGCCGCTGACGGATCGTAATTCGGAGCTCGGACAAAGAAGTTAGAGGAGGAATACTTCTCGATCGTCCAAGAGCGTCGTCGTGCGACAAAGAAGCGATCGATATGGAAGATAACACATGACCTCGTTCTTATATAGGCAAAGAATAGGTAACTCTGTATTCAGTGTGCATTAATGAATACACGATGTGACCGTACATACGTTACATGTTTTGATTGGTTAACACACAACACGTCACGCGGTTTCCACGCGTTTTAATAATAATGATAATTCTATCAATATGTGTTGTTTAGTTGACCCGAGGCTTGAGTCATAAAATATCTCATTAATGGTCTTAAAATGACCATCATAATTTCAGGGTTACGCTGTCGCTGACGGATCTTCAATCCGATACCGTATGAGGGAGATACGTTGGATACAAGATCCCGTAATAATAACAATATTAAATCTATTAATTCATGAGCGTTTCGGGTACCCAATCCGAAAACCCGAAAAGACATCCAATATTGGACTCATAATTTTCGTCTCGTAGTCAGGGTCACACTGCCACTGACGGTTCGTGAAACCGAGGTCGCACGAAGAAGTTATTGTGAAAAAAGTGTTTTATTATCAAAAAAAATGGTAACAATATTTTATTAATTAATTAATTATTTATTTCTCTAACTCCAATAAATCACTATTTGTCATTTTTCATGCTGGAAATTCATCACCAATTATCTCCTTTACTATTTATTTCACACTTAATTTTATTCCCATTAATATCTTATAACTCCTCCCTCTCTCCAATCATTATTAATTCTTTCTCCCAAGATTCTCTCCCACAAAAAGTGGCGCCTCTCTCTTATATTTATTTTTCAATAAATTTTATTTCCTCTCTCCAATCTTTATTTTGTTGGTGAGCCTCCCCTTTTATTTCATATTATTATATTTTTCATCTTCTCTCTCCTTGTGGCACGCCCCAAATTTATTTTAAACCTTTATTTATTTATTTTTACACAATTATCATAACATCTTTAATTTCTTCTCATATCTCAAATCTCATTGCATTTAATTCAAAACATAATTCTCATTAAATCATTATTAACAGATCTATAAAAAAACCAACATTATTATTATAATTATTTAGTATAACACTTATAACAAAACCCCCAAAAAAATTTATTAACACGTCACCATTTATTAATAATAATTATTATTATTTTTGATGTTCTCCGCATTGACCACATAAAAAAAACGTTTTTACAAAGTAATCGACCGGAGAGGTCCGATCCATTACATTAGATACCTCTCAAAACATTCTCGTCCTAGAGAATTAAAAACTGACCCAGAAGAAGGAAAGGATCTGAAGAACCACTCCACAAGATACCTCTCAGGGCTCTCGTCATGACAAGGAACCAACCAACATCTCTATGAGTTAGTAATTCTCTCTCCTATGTCAAGATACTATCCGCTTTAGGTGGCACTGACTCGCCTGCACGGGTTTAATCGCATCCTCATTAATGCGTCTTGATTAAGGATCAGGTTTTTCCTTTCCCATATATCCGGACAAGCCACACACTTCCCAAGAACAAGGAAAAAAGATCTCACATCCAACAAGCCAACATTTTATATATCAAAGGTACAGGGTAACACCAACAATCAAAGGAAGGTACAAGTCAAAACAACCCCGGGTACTGAGCGCGCATATGGGTCTCCCGCTCCCAAGTGCTCTCCTCAAGGCCACCATGCCTCCACAACACACGATCCAAGCCGATGGTTCATCCACGAAGCACATTCTCCTTGCGATCCTCGATCCTGACTGGCCGTTCATCGAAGGTCGCGTCTTCTCCCACATCTAGCTCTCCCCAGTTGATGAAATGAGAGTCATCATTTAAGTACTGACGAAGCTGGGAGACATGGAAGACGTCATGGACCCTCTCCAACTGAGGTGGTAGGGCCAGCTGATATGCCACCTCGCCAACTCGCCTCATCACCTCTAAAGGTCCGATGAACCTAGGGGAGATCTTACTCCCCTTTCCGAACCTCCGCTGTCCCCATCGAGGGGAAACCTTCAAGAAAACATGATCTCCCACCTCGAACTCCAAGGGCCTCCTCCGACGATTAGCATAAGACTTCTGCCGATCCTGAGCTGCTTTCATCCTCTCCCGCATTAGCTCGACTTTCTCCGTGGTGCTCTGCACTACTTATGGTCCAAGAGTACCAGTCTCACCAACCTCTGCCCAGCAAAAGGGTGAACGACATGGTCTTCCATACAAAGCCTCAAAAGGAGCCATGCCGATAGTAGAGTGGAAGCTGTTGTTGTAGGCAAACTCTACTAAAGGCAAGTGTTGTACCCATGATCCTCCGAAATCGAGAACACATGCTCGCAACATGTCCTCCAATGTCTGGATAGTCCGCTCTGTCTGTCCATCAGTCTGAGGGTGAAAAGTATTGCTAAGGCATAGCTGGGTGCCAAAAGCATGCTGTAACCCCTTCCAGACTCGTGAGGTGAACCGAGTGTCCCGATCTGAGAAGATAGTCTTCGTAAATCCATGCAAACACACCACCTCATCCACGTACCTTTGTGCTAAGGTACTCACAGGTCCTGACTCCTTGATGGCCATGAAGTGAGCAGATTTTGTCAGTCGATCCACCACTACCCAGATAGCATCATGCCCGCCCTGAGCTCTGGGTAGTCCTGTGACGAATTCCATCGAGACGTCTTCCCACTTCCACTCGGGAACATCTAAAGGATGCAACAAACCACCAGGAACACGGTGTTCAGCCTTCACCTACTGACACACCAGGCATTTAGCCACAAACTCTGCCACTTCCCGTTTCACCCCGGGCCACCAAAACTGTCCCCTCAGGCCTTGGTACATTTTCGAAACACCTGGATGTACTGCCAAGGCTGAGCTATAGAACTCACGAAGGAATTCATCACGCATCACCTCTGTAACAAACAACCTTCCATGAAAGAGCATCTGATGTCAGCTGTCCTCCGACCATCCTTCCGGAGCATTCCCCTAATCGACACGATCCCGCAACACTTCCACCTCAGGGTCTCCCCCCTGAGACTCTTCCACTTGCTGCAACAAAGAGGACTGTACCATCATCTGAAACAAGAATCCTCTAGCACCTTCCACCCTCGCATCCAAGTGCAAGGCAGCCAACTCCCCCATCGCCTTCCAAGCATCAACAGATTCCAGAACCACTTCCTGATGCGGCTTCCTGCTCAGGGCATCAGCCACAATGTTTCCCTTACCTTCAGTGTACGAGATCTCAAAGTCGTAGTCTTGGAGAAACTCGACCCATCTCCGCTGTCGCAAGTTCATGTCATGCTAAGAGAAGATATAGCATAGGCTCTTGTGATCGTGGGAGACCACAAAGCGCTCCCCAAAGAGGTAATATCTCCACAGCTTCAATGCGAACACTACTGCTGCAAGCTCCAAGTCATGGGTGGCATAGTTCCGCTCGTGAGGACGCAACTGCATAGACCCATAGCAGATCACACCCTTCTTCTGCATCAGCACACATCCCAAGCCAAGGCCAAAGGCATCACAAAACACCTCATACAAGGATCCTTCCTCTGGAAACCTAAGGATGGGAGCACTAACCAACTTCTCCTTCAGGTAGTCGAAAGATTCCTGGCACTGCTCATTCCACAGGAAGACCTGATTCTTCCTAGTCAAATCTTTCAATAGAGCATCAACTCGAGAGAAGTCCGAGACTAACCTCCGATAGTATCCAGCCAACCCTAGGAAACTAGGAAATTTTGCCACGCTCTTGGGTGCTGTCCAAGATACCACTGCTTATACCTTTGACGGGTCCACTGACACTCCATGCTGAGACACCACGTTCCCAAGGAAGTGTACTTCTTGCGTCAAGAAATTACATTTTGACAACTTTCCATAAAGCTGATGGTGCCGAAGGACTTCCAAGACAGCCCTGAGATGCTCAACGTGCTCCTCCTTTGAACTTGAGTAGATCAAGATGTCATCGATGAACACAACAACGAACTGGTCCAGGAACTCTCAGAAGACAAAGTTCATAAGACCCATGAACACAACTTGTGCATTCGTAACCCCAAACGGCATCACTACAAACTCGAAGTGCCCATACCTGCACCTGAAAGCTGTCTTTGGGATGTCACTGTCTTTTACCCTCAGCTGATGATATCCCGACTGCAGGTCAATCTTAGAAAACCAACATGCTCCCCTCAGCTGGTCGAAGAGGTCATCTCTTCTCGGAAGGGGGTAACGGTTCTTGACCGTTACCTGATTCAGCCTCCGGTAGTCTATGCATAGACTAAGACCACCATCCTCCTTTTTCACGAACAGAACCGGAGCACCCCATGGCGACACACTGGGTCGAACGAAACCCTTCTCCATCAGATCGTCAATCTGAATCCGCAACTCCTGCAACTCCGAAGGTGCAATCTGATAAGGATCCATTGAGATTGGACGAGCACCTGGTTGTAAGTCTATCCCAAACTCAACATCACGTCGAGGGGGTAGAGTCACAACCTCCTCGGGAAAGACATCGAGGAATTCCCCAACAACTTCTAGAACATTCATCATCTCCGTATCAGCTGGAACCGCTAGTATCCCACCCAACAAATAAAAGAGTGGCTTCACATGCCGGCTTCCCACCTGATAGCTCCTATCGCCAACAAAAGTCACACGCTGTCCATCCATATCGGAGAACACGACACTTCTCCGGAAGCAGTCGATAACAGCACTAACAGAGAACAGCCAGTCGATGCCTATGATGACGTCGTATGGCTGCATCTGTAGCAAAAGAAGATCTCCAACGGACCGATGTGGTCCCAACGTCAGCTCGCATCCCCGACAAACACAAGACAAACGGGTCTGACCTCCAACATGCGTACTCAGTACCAGGGGTATAGAAAGTCTCTCTACGTCTAGACCCAAAGCATGGGCTAGACTGGGTGCAACAAAAGAGTGCGAAGCTCCTGAATCGAACAAGGTAGAAACAAGAGTTCTGAACAAATAGATCATACCTCGTACCACCTCTGGTCCTGCTGGAGCTGCCAACTCTGCTGCGTGCAACTATCCACGCCCAGCTCCTCTGCCTCTCTGATGTCAACCGCCTCCCTGACCACGCCCTGGTCGAGGTCCCTGAGGAGCACCCTGAGATCGGCCTCCTCCTACAGGGTCTACCCTCGGAGGGCCCTCCTGCTGCTGAAAGGGCCTCGACGGCAACTGCTGCTGAGGCAGGTACTGATCCTGACCACCTCCACCGTGCTGAGCTCTGGTCGGGCACTGAATCTGGACGTGCCCGAAACCTCCACAAGAAAAACACTTCAGTCCAGGACTCGAGAAGGAAGGACGAGGGCCTGAAGACCTAAACTGGAACCGCTGGGGCCTGCTCCCCACCGGCCTGAACCTAGAAGGTCCGGTCGCAGGAGGTCTGCTACTGACTGCCTTCCCCTTCGACGGACCCGCTTGGATCCCTTCTCGGGGTGCACCTCCCTGCAAGTGCATCCTCTCTACAACTTCCGCCTTCTTCTGTACGGCTAAGTATGTCGGAAGGGTGAAGGGGGTTACAACATACTGGAGCGAAGGACGAAGCGCCTCTTCCAAACGTCTCGCCCGAGACACTTCATCCGGAAAGAGTTCCAGAGCAAAGCGTAGGAGATTCATGAACTTAATTCCCAACTCTCGAACATTCATACTCCCCTGCTGAAGGGAGAGAAACTCCTGACGCTTTTCCGCCTTGATCAAAGAAGAAAGGAATTCCTCTCGGCACTCCTTTTCGAAGTCATCCCATGGAATCTCTGCCTCCTTCCTCTCCCCGAGGTAGAGCATCCACCATTGGCGCGCCGCGCCTCTCAGCTGACTGACCGCTAGGGGGACCCAGTAATCCTTCGGAGCACGGATCAAGGTAAAAGTGATCCCTAGCTCTTCAAGCCACCCCTCCGTCTCCAGGTCCGAAGTACTTCCCTCGTACTTCTTGAGAGTTTGACGCTGGAAAGAACGGAGGGTCTTCTGCCACTGGCTGTCTTCCTCCTCTTGATCGATCCTCAGTTGATCGATCGCCTGATCCTGCTGGGCCTCGGCCGCCTGAGCCACCTGGGAACGCCATCCAGGTGCCATAGTTGTACGGTAAACAAGGAAAACCTATGCCCGAGTAGTAAGGAGATTTATCAAGGGTTCATTTTATCATTTTACTTTATTCCCAGAATGCCACAAATCAAGTAAAACACAATCATGATGATGCATGTACCTTTCCTAGGGTTTCTACCCTAAAATCAATGTAGCCTCACTTGGTTGTTCGGTAGGCTCGGAGTCCTTGCATCGGATCACGGGGGGCCCTAAAATCCCATGTCCTAGCCGGTCTTCCCTGGCCTATGTCACACACCAAGATCAGCTAACACTGTTTCCCTACCATCCCATGCAATCCTCACTGTGCCTAACTCCAGACTCCATCCTATCTCTCAACCATTCCTCTGATACCATTCTGTCACGACCCCCTTCCATCAAAGATGCCCCTCCTGAGCTGGCAATGGTGAAAGTGAGATAATGACCCCCGGGTCCCGCCTCCAGTAGCCACGGGGTGGCGACTAGCACCAAGGGTATGAGTTTATTTTTTTTCAATCATGGGAGGAATTACCCTTTTTATAGTTAGGCTCGGAAATAGTACAAGTCAACCACCAAAAAGGAAAAAGAACAATGGTGCTAAAAAGAAACCCAAACCAGTCCCATATGCATGTATATGTAAACTGAAACAGGTACAAGTACAAATAAGCTCAAAGTACAAGTGAGTACAGTACCAAAAGAAAAACAAGAAAACAACAACTGCACAGCTCCCACTGCTTGACTAGTGGGGTCCCGCACGGCCCTGGTAGTCCTCTTGAAGACCTGAAACAATGTAGGGTGATCATACAAGTATACTCAGTAGAGAACCTAAAGCTCTCGTGCACAAGTGGGGAGACACCCTAATGTCCCGTGAGAAAATAGAAGAACCAGAAACTAACATGGAAAAACTATCCACCGAGCCTCACTAGTCACACTCAACAAGTAACACAAACAAGTTTAGTATATATATAGAACAAAAATATTGGGAACCCCGCACCATTTCCCACTTAATTAGATGCTTCTCTTCCTAACGGCAAATGTCCTGACGCTACCACACTCTTCCTGCCCGCACAAACCTGGGCCAAACCACGCATCCCGCCCGCACACACCTGGGCCACAACCACAAACCCGCCTACAGACACATGGGCCTCATCCCGAAGGTTCTTGGGAACGGTAATCCTGCCCGAAGAGCCTTGGGCTAAAGGTCGCCTAAAGCCATCACAGCCTCCGAGACCTACCCGAAGAGTCTTGGGTGTAAGGTCACCTCAAGCCATCATAGCCTATGGAAGAAAGAGCAGGAAGGATCTAGTAACTAAGGGGGAACACCCTCTCCCATAAAATGGGTGTGTTCGGCACTAGGTGCTTGACATGGGTGTGGTGCGACAAAACACAAAGATACAATTATATATATACATATACCAAACACACAGCCCAACCTATGGCTTCTTAAAAAGAGAAACTGAGCATGTGCCTCGGCACTGCTACCACGAGGCATGCATCAACAACCAAACAATCATCCCCCAACCCCATTTTGGTTTTCATGTTTCATGAAATGGTTTAATAAATTATTACTACTGGGCAACTAACATCCAGAAAAAACCATTCACAAACATATCCCTGCCATCCACAACCAAGGTTAGGTAAAACGCAAGCAACCACATGCCATTTCATTTACAAGAGATTATCAGAACCATACAACATTCCATCATTCATTTATTTCAATGTTCCACACATAAAACCCTTTCCACACACAAAACATTTCCGCATTTGAAAACAACTTTTAATTCAAAACACTTTTCATAATCAAAACACTTTTCATAAATAAAGGCATTTTCCACAAAACAACCAAACCACCAACATGTTCATTATTCCAACTTTGTTCAATCGGGGTGATAACACAAGGTTTTCATTCTCATTTAATCATCCAGTCTTTACGTGCTTATCCATTTTCCATGTTTTAACAAAACCAACCACAAACAATTCATATATCAATTGCGCACGCAAAGGCCACCAACGACCTTGATTTTCAATAGGCAAAGGCCTTTCAATCCAAAATCACAATCAGAAGATAAAGAAACTGGAAGGCAATAGAAATAGCACAAAACCCCAAACCCTTCTTTATCCGGTTATTATCTTTATTTAAAGTTCAACTGCATCCCATGGAACAAATGAAAAAAAATATCCCACCCCGCATGTTGCACCAAAAAGATAGATGAAGGTAAACCCCTACCTTAAAAGGTCCTGATCACGTCGCTTCCGACGACGTCCTTCGGTGTCCTCCGCCTTCGCCAAACCCGAAAACGCCTCCTAGGATGGAATCTAGAGAAGGAAGGTCAGAAGGAATGGTGAAAAGTCCTGGCTTAGAAGCTTTGTCTCATCGCTACGATCCTGTGGCCGCTGACGGATCGTAATTCGGAGCTCGGACAAAGAAGTTAGAGGAGGAATACTTCTCGATCGTCCAAGAGCGTCGTCGTGCGACAAAGAAGCGATCGATATGGAAGATAAAACATGGCCTCGTTATTATATAGGAAATGAATAGGTAAATCCGTATTCAGCGTGCATTAATGAATACACGATGTGACCGTACATACGTTACATGTTTTGATTGGTTAACACACAACACGTCACGCGGTTTCCACGCGTTTTAATAATAATGATAATTCTATCAATATGTGTTGTTTCGTTGACCCAAGGCATGAGTCATAAAAGTAGCTCATTAATGGTCTTAAAATGACCGTCATAATTTCAGGGTTACGCTGTCGCTGACGGATCGTCAATCTGATACCGTATGAGGGAGATACGTTGGATACAAGATCCCGTAATAATAACAATATTAAATCTATTAATTCATGAGCGTTTCGGGTACCCAATCCGAAAACCCGAAAAAGACATCAAATATTGGACTCATAATTTTCGTCTCATAGTCAGGGTCGCACTGCCACTGACGGTTCGTGAAACCGAGGTCGCACGAAGAATTTATTGTGAAAAAAGTGTTTTATTATAAAAAAAAATGGTAAAAATATTTTATTAATTAATTATTTATTTATTTCTCTAACTCCAATTAATCACCATTTGTCATTTTTCACGCTGGAAGTTCATCACCAATTATCTCCTTTACTATTTATTTCACACTTAATTTTATTCCCATTAATATCTTATAACTCCTCCCTCTCTCCAATATTTATTAATTCTTTCTCCCAATATTCTCTCCCACAAAAAGTGGCGCCTCTCTCTTATATTTATTTTTCAATAAATTTTATTTTCTCTCTCCAATCATTATTTTGTTGGTGCGCCTCCCCTTTTATTTCATATTATTATATTTTTCATCTTCTATCTCCTTGTGGAATGCCCCAAATTTATTTTGAACCTTTATTTATTTATTTTTACACAATTATCATAACATCTTTAATTTATTCTCATATCTCAAATCTCATTGCATTTAATTCAAAACATAATTATCATTAAATCATTATTACCAGATCTAAAAAAACAAACATTATTATTATAATTATTTAGTATAACACTTATAACAAAACCCCAAAAAGAATTTATTAACACGTCACCATTTATTATTAATAATAATTATTATTTTTGATGTTCGCCGCATTGACCACATAAAAAAAACGTTTTTACAAAGTAATCGACCGGAGAGGTCCGGGCCATTACAGATAGAATATTGAATATGGTTGTACCATATTTATAATAACATCACAACATATATAAGATATTGGAGTTATTATTTTAGAATGGGAATAACAAATAAAGAATAAGTTGAAGAAGAAAGAAACTTGAAAGTTGGTGGTGAAAACATTACCTCTTCTTCAGCTTCTTCCTTTTGATTTGATCAAAAGGACTCATTAGGTTGGATTTATGATCAAAATAAGGCCTCCAGGTTGAATTTATGGATGTTGAAAGAGTATTTGGGTAGGTTTTGGCCAAACCAAAAGGCTTTGAATGTGTAAATTAGTGAGAAGGGTGAGTGCCCTTTTATAAGAGTGGCGAGGGGCACCTTTAGAAAATCTAGAAATATTATTTTATAATAAATTCATATTCGGTTTCTAATTGCTCCCAAGTGGATTATTTAATGGTTAAAGTGGGTATGGGTCTAAAAACACTCAACCAATAGGTTTTAGATAGGGTTTGGGTCACTATATTAACCTTATCCTTTAGTTTTTAACTCTTAGTTAATTACTTTGACATTTACCATTTTACTTTGTCTTTTTATATTATATAGTTAATAAACATACTATATACATCCAAGAGACCCCCAAGTGGTCCATTAATGATAAAAATATCATGATAAAAGTACTTTGGCTGAACCTTATATTTTTTAGAATAGAATATAAATTAATAATATAATATTTGTTTTAAAAACTCTTTTATGGCAATTTTGACACTAATGGGTATTTTGTTTTTGATAATTTTGTAACAGCATTATTAATTCGAAATAAATTTATATAACCAATACTAATATATCATATTAAACTAAAAATTAGTGGAATTCATAAAAAGTCTCACATTACATTTATTTTTATATTTAAAATATCAATTATTTTAATATTTCATTAATAAGGTAATTACTCCATCACCATTGTGTCATAAATAAATTAGAGTATTTAATGTCTAAAAATTATAAATAAAATACCATTATGTAGGAAATATTTTTATCTTTCTATGTAATATTTAAAATCTAATTTATCTTATTTATAACTCTATATTAAATAGTTTTTATTAAATAAACTTGGATTTTAATTCTTTTAACTATTCTTTGATTTACATAATAATAAATGTCCTAATGTAATCTATGTAGACCTAAATGATAATATTTTATTCCTAAGGTTGTTTTTGGTCGAGATAAACTTGTCCAATAGAATTAGGACATGTGTTAGGGTAATATTAATATCATTTTTACCCTTAATTACCCTATTAACTTTTAACCGTGGTAAATTAAAGTAAAAAGATAATATTCACCAAAAATTATTTCCATCTCATTGAACCACATTTTACTCCTCGATATTTGTAATGCCCAGACCCCAGTTGCCAAGAGTCGGTGCATTAGTATATATCATTGGCATGATCACAAGAAAGATCATGTCTTGAAAGACCGATTAGTTTAGTAGTCTTGGAAACACTAGATACAATCATAAAGTTTACATTACATCATAAATTGAAAACTACAACAACATCA
The DNA here is from genome assembly GCA_963277665.1 of Viscum album. Taxonomy (NCBI): domain Eukaryota; kingdom Viridiplantae; phylum Streptophyta; class Magnoliopsida; order Santalales; family Viscaceae; genus Viscum; species Viscum album. The sequence goes on from OY728132.1 coordinate 416,934,692, forward strand.
TGTATTCACAGTTATATCCCCTTATACTATCCCTGTAGGTCATTAATAAAATACTTCTTCACATCCTGGAAAAAATAAAACATAGAAAGGGGTGAGCTCAAATGCCCAGTAAGGATAACAATATAGCGGAAACTTTTATGAATAATCATAAACATTTAAGGTAATGTATAACTAAAACAAAATCCTTTTAAACTTGAAATTCAGCATAATATGGCAAAAATAAAATGTAATAATTCCATTTACATATTCACATGGATATTCTACTAGTAGAATAATCACATGAAATATCAATAACCACTTTCATAATGATGGAATGCATAATGCCAGACTATCATAACCACATAGCCAAGGCCTTGTTCCAATACTATAAATAATATTTAGTCATGGCCTTGTTCCAAGACACTAGTTTCTCTCATGAGACCTACCGATTAAATTTTTTAAAGATACCTAAGTTTAAAATTGCTCAAATATACTCTAGGGTTTTTCTGAAAACATTATACAAGCTTCTAAAACAAAATAACTAATTCTGAGACTTCTTGACTAATTACATGCCATGTTGGGTCCACGCCCAATCCCTTCCTGTATACCACACTTGAGTGTCGGGTTTTCTGAAAACATTTTTAAGCTTGCATTAAATACGTATACATTTGCACTGGATTTTCATATATTTGGGAGGAATATCTCTTTTTTGAAATCATTTAAAAATTCCATAATTATAAAAGAAAACCATTATTTTGAAAATATCCTAATAAGCTTTTAAGGGATTCTTCAACGATTTTATAATGGCAGAAAATAGCCGCAACAGCCATATAAGTTAAAAAGAAGACATTCTTACCAGAATTTTGTCGAAAAGGTTAAAAAGGACCTTGTCTGGAAAGCAATGGAAATAATCTGTTATAAACATCTTATAAAAAGTCAACAAGGGTATAAATGACATTAACCCATAGTAATAATGATAAGAAATACATTTTTATGAAACATGGATGTGGATGATAAAGAGTTCCCAGTAGATAATTACTTATGAACAACCTCGAATAATGAAGAGATTATGAAATAAACCCTTACCAATTTGGTAACTTACAAAACATACACCCCATGAAAGAGGTATCATACAATGAATATGTAAATACACATAAATCAAATTGTATAACATAATTAATACAATTATGGGAAGTACATACGCCGCACAAAAGGTAATACTGGAAATAGGGCATTAATCTCACATGAATAAGGAGTGAGATGAAAACCCATTAACTTTTACATTTCCTTGGATGAAGGTTGGTTAAAATCCTATATAATGGTTAAATAATTGTTATTAAATTATACAAGAATCATATAAATTAATATGATATCATATATGATATTTTAACATTGCTTTGTTAATAATATCTTAGTACTATCGTCGTTTCGAGTGTTAACTTACTCGTTTTCTTTTATATGTTTTGTTACGTAAGCCATGTTTTTCATGGATAGGTTATATATTATTAATATCTAGAATGATATCAAGTCCTTCAACATTATTTTTAAATCATTAAATGATAATTATACTTGAATGGATACGATGGAGAATGAATTTCATCGCGTTCGTGGAGACGGTAGTCTGTACGTACGCACGAGGGAAAATATCATTCTTTTGATATTAAAATAATATATAATTGGATGTTATATCATATATACAGAATCATTATCATGTTATATTTATTATTAAATGAATTAAACATGATTATTATACCCATGCAAATAATAATTTATTGAATAACAATTACACCATGACGTGGATACGATAAGTCGTACGTACGCACGTATGGTGACATGTCATTAAAAGGATGGATATAATACTGAATATGGTTGTACCATACTTATAATAACATCAAAATATATATATTATACTAGATTTATTATTTTATAATGGTATTAACAAATAAAGAATAAGTGGAAGAAGAAAGGATCATGATAGAGGGTGGTAAAAAATTACCTCTTCTTCAGGTTCTTCCTTTTGAATTGATCACAATGAATCCATATGTTGCCTTTCTGACTAAAGGAAGGCCTCTAGAATGAATTTATGGAATTTTAGAGACTATTTGGGCAGGGGTTGGCCGAACCAAAAGGATTTTAAATTGTGAATAATTGGTTAGAATTGGTGTCCTTTAATAAGGTGGAGGAGGGGCACCTTAGGAAAATCTTGAAATGTTATTTTACAATAAATTCATATTCGATTTCTAATGGCTAAAAAGAGGATTATTTAATGGTTAATGTGGGGATAGGTCGAAAACCACTCAACCAATAGAATTTAGACAGTTTTGGGTCATTATATTAACCTTATGTTTTAGTTTTAACTCTTAGTTAATTATTTTGACACTTACCATGTCACTTTGTATTTTTATATTATTTAGTAAATAAAAACACTATATACCTCCAAGAGACCCCCAAGTGGTCCATTAATGATACACCTATAATGATATAAGTCTCTCGTCCTAACCATATATTTTTAGGAATTGAATATAAATTAATAATATAATAATTGTTTTAAAAACACTTTTATGTCAATTTTGACACTATTCAATAATTGATTTTTGTTAAAGTCTTGAAAACATTATTAAATCTAAGGAAATTCATTTAATAAATCCTATAACATCTTATTAAGCAATAAAAGTCATGGATGTCATCAAAAATTTCAAATTATCTTAATTTTAACATTTATAATACCAATTATTTGATTTTTTCATTAATAAGGAAAATACTACATCATTATTGTGTCATAAATAATTTTAATTATTAAATATCTAAAAATTATAAATAAAATATCATTATGTAGAAAATAGTTTTATATTTATAATTAATATTTATAGTCCAAAATCCAACATATATAACCCTATGTAAATGTTTTTCTCTAAAATATATATGCTCATGTCATTTTTGTTTTTATTTTAATTAATTAAAATAAAGTGTCACTATCACCTACAAGTGGATCCATGGGGTCCCAAAGTAGACCCAAATATGCCCATGGTCGGACATGTTTCCACCAATAAGGTTAGGACAAATTTTATCATAATTTAGTATTATTATAATATTATTTTTTAACCATTATTTTCCATATTTGCCCTTTAACCATGGTAAATAAAATATTTACCGAATTAATTATTCAAAATGTCTAAAAGTGAAAGTTACCTATATACACAATTTTGATATCCTGAATCTAAATATGGAATCTATTTTTCAAAATTCAAAACATAGAAGTGGCAGAAATTAATTTAAATTTAATTATCGTTGTTAAAAAAAAGCGTGTTTTAAAGAGATAATAACTATGAAAAGATTGACACTTGTTCATGTCCGGTTTAATTGTGAAATTATTCCCAATGACCCAAATTGTGTTAAATGGTATAAATATATTATAAATATACTTTAAAACCACTAAAATTCATAATTTATCACTATTAATTATTACGATTAAAAAAGTTGTTTTTAATTAAAATTTAGAAATTTTCACTATTCATTAAAATATAAATTTTATCCAAAAAGTTCCAAAATTTTACCCTAGGATAATTTCGATATTCCGAATCCATAAATGAAGTCAATTTTGAGAGTTGAAATTTATAAAATATCAAAATGACAGAATTACTATTCATAACGGCTAGTTTGATTGGTTGTGGTGTGTGTTAGAACTCGAAGTTGGGTACAACACACACTACTGTATTATTCAAAGAGAAGCGTACCATGGAAGCTTGGGGTGTTACATTCTCCCCTCCTTCAAATATTTTCATCCTAGAAATTTCTAGAATATTACTGCATAAAGAGACTCGGGTGGTTCTTCATCTTAAGTTCCTTGGGTTCCCACGTTGCATTTTCCATTTTATGGTTTCTCCACAAAACTTTTACCAGACGAGTCGTCCGGTTTCACAGTACTTAGTATCTCGTATCAAGAATCCTGGCGGGCTCTTCTCAATAAGACAGATCGGGTTCCAGTTCTAATTCATCACAGGTGAGTACATGCATTGGTTCATGCATGTATTTCTTCAACAGTGATACGTGGAACACATCATGAACTTTGGAGAGACTTGGCGGAATTTCCAAATGGTAGGCTACAACCCCAATTCATTCTAGAATTTCGAAAGGTCCGATGTACCTGGGACTGAATTTAAATTTCGTTCTAAAATGTATAACTCCCTTCCATGGAGATACCATCATGAAAAAACATGATCTCCCATCGGAAATTTCAAATCCTTTCTTCAGTTGTTAGCATAGCTCTTCTGCCTACTTTGAGCAGCTTTGATGTGGTTTTGGATTACCATTACCTTTCCATTGTTTCCTCCACCTGTTCTGGTCCTATAAGTTTTCTTTCACCAACTTCATCCCAACAAGTTGGTGTGCGACATCTCTCTCCGTATAACGCTTCATATGGTGCCATCTCAATACTCGAATGAAAGCTATTGTTATAGGAAAATTCTACCAGAGGTAAATATTGATCCCACATACCCTAAAAGTCAAGTGAACATGATCTCAACATGTCTTATAAGGTTTGAATAGTCCGTTCTGATTGTCCAACTGTTTGAGAGTGGTAGGCAGTGCTCAAATGAAGTTAAGTATCCAAGACTTTCTGAAGACTTTTCCAGAATCTTGAAGTAAAATAGGAATCACGATCAGAAACAATTGATAGGGGTACTCCATGAAGTCTCATAACATCATTAATATATAATCTTGCTAGCCGTTCAAGTGGTAAATCTTCCCTTATAGCAAGAAATTGTGGTGACTTGGTAAGACGATCAACAATAACCCATATTCCATCATTATTTCTAGGAGTATTTGGTATCCCCATGACGAAGTCCATCGTAATATTATCCCATTTCCACTCTGGTATGGGAATAGATCGCAATACTCTACCAGGAGGTTGCCTTCTAGATTTCACTTGTTGCCAAACCATACATCTAGACACAAAATCAGCAATCTCCCTCTTCATGTTGTCCCACCAAAAATGTTCCTTCAAGTCTCTATAAATTTTGGTGCTACCACAGTGGATAGAGAAGTTGGAACTATGAGCATCGTCCAAAAATTCCCTTTTTAGATCAGGTATATTGGGAACACAATGTCTCTTCCCAACTTTCAAAATTCCATCTTTATACCCAAATTCATTCAATCTCCCATAATTCACAGCTTTAATCTTCTGTTGAAACTCTTCATCACCGGTCTGAGAACTCTTTATCCTTTCTAGTAAATATGGTTTGGCAACCATTTGAAAAAGTATTGATGTTTCACCTTCAATGTAAATTCCCATATTCTCTTCACTATATCTATGAAAATATGACCCCTTCTAATTCTCATCATGTTCAAAACTCCATGATATTTTCTTCTCAAAGCATCTGCCACCTTATTTTCCTTCCCCGGGTGGTAGTGTAACATGCAATCATAATCCTTGAGTAGTTCAAGCCATCTTCTGTGCCTTATGTTGAGTTCTTTTTGTTAGAAAATATACATCAAAGTCTTGTGATCAGTATAATTCTCACATTTTCACCATAGAGGTAGTGCCTCCATATATTAAGAGAAAATATCACAGCTGCTAACTCGAGATCATGAGTAGGATAGTTTTTATTATGAATTATCAACTTTCATGATGCATAGGCAATAACCCTATCATTATGCATAAGGACACAACCAAGTGCTTTCTTCGATGCATCACTATAAATAACTAACCCATCATTCCCTGATGGTAGAGTCAATATAAGAGCATTGACTAATCTTATCTCTAGTTCTTCGAAACATTCCTCACACTCTTTTGTCCAAACAAATTTAACCCCTTTACATGTGAGCTTAGTTAATGGGTTATCCAATCGAGCAAAATTCTGGATGAAACGTTGATAATAACCTGCCAAACCAATAAAACTACATACCTCAGTTATACTTGTTGGTGTAGGACATTCTTGGATTTCCTTGGTCTTAGAAGGATCAACATAGATTCCATCATTACAGACAATATGGCCAAGAAAAGAAATCTCCTAAAGCCAGAATTCACACTTGATAAATTCCCATATAATTCACGTCTTCCTAGAGTCATCAAGATAATGCACAAGTGATTTTCATGATATTCGTAGATTTTGGAGTATACCAAGATATCATAAATAAATACCACCGCAAAATCATTGAGATATTCCTTGAAAACTCTATTTATTAGATCCATGAATACAGAGGATGCATTAGTCAGCCCAAAAGGAATTACCGTAAACTCGTAATGCCCGTACCTTGTTCAAAATGTTGTCTTCGGAATGTCTTCCTTCTTCACACACAACTGATGGTATCCAGATCGAAGTTCAATCTTTGAAAAGTATTGAGCTCCATACAGTTGGTCAAATAAATCATCGATGCGAGGTAGGGGATACTTGTTCTTTATTGTTATAGCATTGATCTACCTGTAGTCGATACAAAACCTCATAGATCCATCTTTCTTTTTAACCAAAAGAACAGGGGATCCCCATGGAGAAACACTAGGGAGAATAAATCCCTTATTACTCAATTCCTCTAGGTGTTTCTTTAGTTCAACTAATTCCACAGTGGCCATTCTATAAGGGGTATTCGATATAGGCCTTGATCTAGGAATTAAATCAATGGAAAACTCAAATTATCATTCTAGAGGATGTCCAGGTAAATCTTCCGGAAACACATCTGCATATTCTTTCACAATAGGTACATCCTCTATTTGAACATTCCTTTCCTCACTCATAGTCATTTCATTCTCTTCCTCCCCAATAATTGAATTTAGTTGATCTACTGGGGGTGGATCTAGATAAGTATTAGGTGGTGACGATTCTCCTCTAATGATAAGTTGTTCCTTATCATCATCATCAAAAATCGTAACCTCCTACTTCTAAAAATAAATCTTCGCATCATGGTCTGAAAGCCAATCCATAACATGGATTATATCAAACTCAATCATAGGCATGACGATGAGATTAGAGGATAATGAACATTTATATGCTCTAATGGGGACTGATTCACAAAACATTATTGCAATGATACTTCCCTTAGGAGTTTCAACTGACAACTCCCTTGTTAAATCAAATTGGAAATATCTAATTTTTTTTAGCAAACTGGTATGATATGAAACAATACGATGATCTAGAATCAAATAATTCATTTACTAATCTTGAGGAAACAATTAAATTACCTTCCACCATGTCTTTAAGAGCTTCTGCCTCAGCAGTAGTGATAGCATAAGCTTAGCCTTGATCCCATGGGATTTTCTGAGGTATGTTCCCCTGACACATACGAAATTCTTTTGAATAATGTCCCATATCATTGCAATTGTAGCATTAGACATTGGTAGCTTCCTTCTTCCCCTTACAATCATGATCTTGGTGGCCTTTTTCACCACACTTGTAACAGACTCCCATTCCTTTTAAGCAAGTACCAGGGTGTTTCTTCCCACATTTACCACATGATGGATATTCAAACTTTCCCTTCTCCCCCTTATTTCCATTCCAATATTGATCATAAGATCTCTTCTTCTCTTTCTTTTCTTTAATGTCATAGGACATGGCGAATTGCTTTTCTATCTTGATAGCACATGAGACAATGTCTTCGTACGACGAGAAGGATTGTGAGACTAATGATTTACGGAGAAATGGTTTTAACACATCAACAAAACTATAAATCTTAATTCTTGGGTTACGTATATAATCTCCAGCATACCTTCCTAACCTTGTAAAGATACCCTCATACTTTGCGACATTCTCATCCTCCTTTTGTCTCAGACTCAGAAATTGACTTTCCATATCTGCTTGATGATCACGAGGAAAGTATTTTTCTAAAAACAGATCTTTGAACTCCCTCCATTCCATATTTTATACTTTATCATCTTCCATCGCGTTTTGAATCAATGACCACCATTGATCAGCATATCTGGTGAGGCGGTAAACTACCATGATAACTTTTTCCCTTTCACTACTCCCCAAATCCTGAAATATTTTCTCTAGGGAACTTATCCATTTCTTAGCTACTAATGGATGTTTACTCCCATTTAATTTTGGTTGTTGTTGCCTCATGAAGATATCTAACATTGAACCTCCACGTTCTGGATCAGGGTGCTCTATACGGGTAAGGTTATTATTCATAACCTGAGTGAGTTGTCCAATTATGGTGATTAGTTGATCAGCACCAGTTGCATTACCATCTCCACTATAATTATCTTGAGTAGGAGGTCAATCCCTATATGGAGTGCGTCCATTAATACAATTCCATTTATTCCATTAGGCGCCATTTCTAAACAATGGCATAAACTTGATCAGTTTATGAATCAAAATACATAATTCCATACATATAAAACACTTAACATAAATTTAACTATTTATGGATATAATCCATAATCATAAAAATGTTTTCATTGAGGACTTATATACTCATAATCCCTTCATAATGATTTGTAATGAAAATGAGAGTTATCCTAAGTATATCCCCCGGGAGTGTCGTAACCAAGAGTGCAGCATGGCCCGTTGTCATGCACTAGTTCCCATTCGAGTCTAGCTCAAAGCTGTGTTTTTGGTTATTACCCCTAGGTACATATGTGCCCGAGCCAACTCTACCTGCTCGTATCTAGACATGGACGTATTTCTCGGAAAACTCACAAAATCTCTACAATACTAAAATTATAGGATGTTCTTCAATACTAATCCTCAAAGTCCATCTTAGGTATATGTGCTCTAATCCGAGTTTATCTAAATATAGCTTGCAATGTTTTTACTAAACTTCTTCTGATACCAACTGTAACGACCTGACCCCAGTTGCCCAGATTCGGTGCATTAGTACATCTCATTGGAATGATCACAAGAAAGATCAAGTCTCGAAATACCGATTAGTTTAGTAGTCTTGGAAACACTAGATAAATTCATAAAGTTTACATTACATCATAAATTGAAAACTACAACAACATCTTTTCTCCACACTCATATCCCATTATACTATCCCGGCAAGTCATTCATGAAATACTTCTTCACAACCTAGGAAAAAAACATAGAAAGGGGTGAGCTCAAATACCCACTAAGGATAATAATATAGTGGAAACTTTTATAAATTAGTATAAAAATTTAAGGAAATGTATAACTAAAACAAAAGCCTTTTAATCATGAACTTCAGCATAGTATGGAAAAAATAAAATTAAATAATTCCATTTACTTATTCACATGGATATTCAACTAGTCGAATAATCACATGCAATATCAATAACATCTTTCATAATGATGTAATGCATAATGTCATACTATCATAACCATATATCTAAGGCCTCATGCCAAGATTAAAAATAAGATTTTGTCAAGGCCTTGTGCCAAGACACTAGTTCGTCTCATGAGACCTACCGATGCAATTTTTTGAAGATACTTTGGATTAAAATTGCTCAAATATACTCCAGTGTTTTTTTGAAAACATTATACAAGATTCTGAAAACAAAATAACTAATTATGAGACTGCGTGACTAATTAAAGGCCATGATGGTTCCACGCCCAATCCCTTCCTTTCTACCACACTCGAGAGTTGGGTTTTCTGAAAACATTTTTAATCTTGTGTTCAATACATATACATTTGCACTGGATTTTCATATATTTGGGAGTAATATCTCTTTTTTGAAATCATTTAAAAATCACATAATTATAAAAGAAAACCATGATTTTGAATATATCCTTATAAGCTTTTAAGGGATTCTTTTACGATTTTATAATGAAATAAAATAGCCGCAACTGCCGTATAAGTTAAAAAGAAGACATTCTTACCATAATTTTGTCGAAAAGGTTAAAAAGGACCTTGTTTGGAGAGCGATGAAAAGACTCCTTTATAAAAAACTTAAAAAAAGTCAACAATGGTATAAATGAAATTAACCCATAGTAAGAATTATTAGAAATACATTTTTATTAAAAATGGATGTGGATGATAAAGAGGTCCCAGTAGATAATTACGTATGAACAACCTCAGATAATGAAGAGATTGTGAAATAAACCCTTACCAATTTGGTAACATACGAAACATACACTCCATGAAAGAGGTATCATACAATGAATATGTAAACACACATAAATTAAAGTGTATTACAAATATAATACAATTATGTGCAGTACATACACCACACAAATGGTAATAGTGTAAATATGGCATCAATCTCACGGGAATAAGTAGTGAGATGAAAAGCCCTTACCTTGTTCTTTTATTTGGTTAAGGGTAGGTTAACCTCCTGTATAATGGTTAAATAATTGTTTTTAAATTATACCAGAATCATATACATAAATATTATATTATCTATGAACTTTTAACATTTCTTTGTTAATAATATCTTAGTATTATCAGAGTTTCGGGTGTTAAATTACTCATTTTCTTTTATATGTTTTTTTACGTAAGCCGTGTTTTTCATGGATAGGTTGTATCTTATTAATATCCATAATGATATCAAGTCCTTAAATATTATTTTAAAATCATAAAATGATAATTATACTTGAATGGATACAATGGAGAATGAATCTCATCGCGTTCGTGGAGACGGTAGTCCGTACGTACGCACGAGGGACAATATCATTCTTTTGATATTAAAATAATATATAATTGGATGGTATATAATATATACAGAATCATTATCATGTTATATTTATTATTTACTTGAATTAAACATCATTATTATACCCATCCAAATAATAATTTATTGAATAACAATTACCCCATGACGTGGAGACAGTAAGCCGTACGTACGTATGTATGGTGAAAATTAATTAAAAGGATAGATATAATACTGAATTTGGTTGTACCATACTTATAATAACATCAAAATATATATAAGACACTGGAATTATTATTTTATAATGGTAATAACAAAGAAAGAATAAGTGGAAGAAGAAAGGAACTTGAAAGCAGGTGGTGAAAACATTACCTCTTCTTCGGGTTCTTCCTTTTGATTTGATCAAAATGACACTTTAGGTTGGATTTATGACTAAATAAATGCCTCTAGGATGAATTGAGGGAAGTTGAGAGAGTATTTGGACAGAGTTTGGCTGAACAAAAAGTATTTGGAAGTGTGAATAATTGGTTAGAACTGGTGTCCTTTTATAAGGGGGAGGAGGGGCACCTAAGGATAATCTAGAAATATTATTTTATAATAAATTTATATTCGGTTTATAATGGCTCCAAATGGAATTATATAATGTAAAATGTGTTTATAGGTCGAAAACCACTCAACCAATAGAATTTAGATGGGTTTGGGTCATTATATTAACCTTATGTTTTAGTTTTAACTCTTAGTTAATTAGTTTGACACTTACCATGTAACTTTGTATTTTTATATTATATAGTTAATAAAAATACTATATACCTCCAAGAGACCCACAAGTGGTACATTAATGAAACACCTATCATGATATAAGTCACTTGACTGAACCATAAATTTTTTGGAACTGAATATAAATTAATAATATAATATTTGATTTAAAAACTCTTTTATGTCAATTTTGACACTATTCAATAATTGATTTTTGTTAAAGTCTTAAGAACATTATTAATTAGAAAAAAAATCATTTAAGCAATCCTATAATGTCATATTAATCCATATATGTCATGGATGTCATCAAAACATTCAAATTATATTAATTTTAACATTTATAATACCAATTATTAGATTCTTTCAATAATAAGAAAAATTGCTGCATCATTATTGTGTCATAAATAATATTAACAATAAAATTTCAAAAAATTATAAATAAAATACCATTATGTAGGAAGTTTTTTTGTCTTTCTAATGAATATTTATAGACCAAAATCCAACATATATATCCTTATGTAAAAATTGTTTTTCTAAAATATATATGCTTATGTCATTTTTGTATTTACTTTAACTTACTTAAAATAAAGTGCCCTATCACCTACAAGTGGCTCCATGGGGTCCCACAATCGACCCAAAGATGCCCATGGTCGGAAATGTATCCACCAATAAGGTTAGGACACATTTTAGGGTAATTTAGTTTTATTATAATATTATTTTTTAACCCTTATTTACCAGATTTACCATTTAACCATGATAAATAATATATTTACCGAAGTAATTATTCAAAATGTCTAAAAATAAAAGTTACCTATTTACACAATTTGTAAATCCTGATTCCAAATCTGGAATCCATTTTTTCAGATTCAAAATTCAGAAGTTGAAGAAATTAATTTAAAATTAATTCCCATTGTTAAAACAAAAAGCATGTTTTTAAGAGATAATTACTATCAAAAGATTTACACTTGTTCATGTCTGGATTAATTGTGAAATTATTTCCAATGACCAAAAATGTATTAAATGGTAAAAATATATTCTAAATATACTTTAAAAGCACTCAAATTCATAATTTATCCCTATTAATTATTTTGATTAAAAAAAGTTGTTTTTAATTAAAATTTTGTACTTTTCAGTATTCATCAAAATATAATTGTTATCAGAAAAGATCCAAAATTTTACCCTAGGATAATTTATATATTCCTAATGCAAAAATGAATTCAATTTTGAGAGATTAAATTTATAAAATTTCAAAAAGTGGGTATTACTATTTAGAACAGCTTGTTTGATTGGTTGTGGGGAGTGTTAGAACTCGAAGTTGCGGACAACACACGCTACTGTATTAATCAAAGATAAGCATACCATGGAAGATTGGGGTGCTACAATATTAACTGTGTCTCTCAGATTTTTGAAATTCCACTCACAGAAGTGGTAAAATTATGTTTTATGTGAATTTCCAAATTCTCCAAGGTGGTGGGTAAAAGACGGTGAAAAGTTTAATAAAAGTTTTATATATCTAAAATTATTCTAAACTAACCCCAATGAATTACATTGAACTTATATAGGTATTGTGTATCTATTTTGAAAATAATTAAATTTAAATTAAATAATTATTTATTTAAATAAAAAATTTTATTTTAAACTATAACTTAATGTTTTCTCACTATTCATCAAATATTGAAAGTTTTCAGAAAAATACCAAAATTTCACCCTATGCTTATTTCGATATTTCGAATCCAAAAATGAAGTCCATTTTGAAAGATGAAATTTATTTAATTTCAAAAAGTGTGTATTACTATTCATTACGTCTAGTTTTATTGGTTGTTGTGTGTGTGTTAGAACTGGAAGTTGCGTACAACACACACTACTATATTATTCAAAGTGAAGCGTATCGTGGAATATTGGGGTGTTACAGATGCTCAGATTTATTGTATTAGGTTTATAGTGTGGCGTGTCCGCATGGATGGGATCAGGTTTTTCATCACTAGTGAGAAATGAACCTTTTTAACACCTGAAGGACTTCCCAAAAGGAGGGTGCAGCTGACCACACATCAGTTGGGAAGCCTTACACTCAGAGCAGTTGATGTTGAGAGTCCGATCTATCATGAATTGGTGGATCAGTACACTGATGTTTTCCATGATGATGTTTGGGGTCTACCTCCTTTTAGAGAGGTGGAATTTTTCATCGACTTCTACCCTGTGATAACACCAATATTAACACCATCATTTCAGATATCTCTCACTGAGCTTTGAGAGCTGTGAGTACATATGGAGGACTTACCGAGCAAGGGAATTATTTGGCCCAATGTTTCTCCTTGGGAATCACTAATTTTGTTTTTCAAGACATCGGGTGGGATTTTGAGACTCTATGTAGACTATCAATGCCTGAACCGGGTGACCGTGAAGAACAAGTACCCACTCCCAAGGATTGTCGATATCTTTGATCAACTGAAGGGAGAATGCTGGTTTCGAAGATAGACCTTAGATCAGGATTTCACCAGCTCTAGGTATGAGATGAATATGTGCATAAGATAGCCTTAAGATGTCAATATACCCATTATGAGTTCTTGGTTATGCCATTCAGCATGACCAATTCCCAAATAGTGTTAATGGGACTCATGAATATTTTATTCCAGCCATACCACGATTGCTTCTTTATAGTCTTCATCGATGAAATCCTGTATACATAGCGATAGATGACGACCAGGCGTATCATTTGAAGATCGTTCTGGACACACTCTTAGAGAACTAGCTTAATAGAAATCTCTCAAATTTTCAGTTCTTGATCCGATAGGTTCACTTTTTGGGACACGTCTTCTCAGAGGCTGGATTTGCGGTAGATCCAGTGAAGATTAAGGCTATACTTGTTTGGGATCCACCCAAGAGTGTGACAGAAGTGTAGAGTTTCCTGGGTTTGACCAGTTACTACCATAGTTTTATGCCTAACTTTTCCAGAGTTTTGGCACTCTTATCAGCATTTAAGATGAATAGTTCTCCCATAATGTTGTTAGAGAGATTCTAGATGAGTTTCCAAGAGTTGAGGTAGATACTGACGAGTGCCCCGATCATGAGGCTACCAGAGGATGGCGTTGGGTACATCATCTACTGCAACACATTAGGGAGTAGATATAGATTTGTCCTAATGTAGGAGCAAGTAGTGATCGTGTATGGTTCTTGACAGTTGAGACAATATGAACATAACTACGCTACCCATGACCTCGTGTTAGCATCAGTGGTATTCATCTTGAAGAAATTGTGACATTACTTGATGGGTGAACTTTTTATAGTCTACTCTAATCACAAGAGCCTCAATAAAATATTTTCTCAGAAGGACCAGAACATGAGACAACGAAGTTGTCTTTAGTTCCTCCAGGACTATGACTTCAAGATAGTATATACTCCTAGGAAAGGAAACTTAGTAGTAGATGCATTTAGTAGGATATTTGGTATACAGTAACTGAGTGATCCAATGGAGAAACTAGACACATTGCAGATATCCTACATGGATCAAGATGGAGTAACTTATCATCACTCTCTAACTGTCACTCCCCCACTCCCTCAACGATTCAGGTAGGCGCATCTTGGAGAAACGGACTACAAGGATCGACGTGCTCAGATATCCAGAGGATAGGAACCTGATGGATTTTCAAAAGTTAGGGAGCACATCATCCTCTTGAGAGGATGTACTATGGTACTAGTGATGCTATGGGGGGAAGGGTTGAGATAATTTCATATTCCCCCTCTATAGGTACATCCATGAGTGGCGACGATGTAGCAGGACCTTCAGCATCAGAAATGGTGGCCATAGATGAAGAATGTTGTAGAAGAGTTTGTTTCTTGGTACCTCATCTGCCAGCAAGTGAAGGCAGAGCATCAGGTTCCAACAAGCGTAGTTCAGCTAGTAGAGGTGCCAGAGTTGAAGTGGGATGGAATCTAATAGTCTTTGTGATTGGACTTCCACGCACGTCCAAGGGTCATGATTCCATCTGGGTGATTGTTAAACGTCTCACCAAGGTATTCCACTTCTATCCTATCAGAGAGTAACGATCAGTAGGGATCTTGGGATGCCTCTAAATGCAGAAGATTTTACAGCTTCATGGAGTGCCATCTACGATTTTCTCCAATCGCAATGCATGTTTCACTTCCCGACTATGGAAGGGGTTTCATGAGTCCTTCAAGACACATCTTCAGTTGTGAATCTCCTTCTATCCTTAGACGGATTGTCAGACTGAGCGGAAAATTCAGACCATTGATGACATTTGCATGCTTGCATCCAACATAGCGGCCGCAACTAGGAGGATCAATTTCCTGCGGTGGAGTTCACTTACAACAGTATCTATCACTCCACTATCTGAATGGAACCATTTGAGGCATTTTACAGATTACATTGCAGATCACCTTTGTGCTGGACGGACCCTGGGGAGTCCGTACTAATGGTACCTGAGATTATACGGGCTACCACAGAGAAGGTGCAGATCATCAAAGATTGGATGAAGACTGCACAGAGTAGACCAAAGTAATTTTCTAACTAGATAAAGATACATCTAGAGTTAGAGGATGGGTATCATGTCTTTCTATGGGTCTCACCTCAACGAGGTTTTCTGTGATTTGGCTACGGTGAGAAGTTATCTCTGAGGTTCATCAGACCCTTTCAAGTCCTCACCAGAGTTAGTGAGGAGGCTTATCGCTTAGTTCTTCCCCCTCAGTTGCACCAACTGCATGTCATTCCAGCTGAGGAGATATGTACATGATCATTATCATATCATTTTCTGGGGTGAGGTGGACATCGACAATGGGGTGACATTTTCGGTGGTTCCTGTGGAGATTGAGGATTGACAAAAGCGGGTCCTTCATGGGAAGTCGATACATCTGGTTCATGTTCATTGGAATCATGGTATTCTCTAGGAGAGCATATGGGAGTGGGAGGCTTGGAATCATTCTCAGTATAGCCACTTGTTTCCATATTTTGAATTGTGCCTTTTAGGGATGCAATTCCCTGAGGTGGGGAGAATGAAAAGTCCCAAATTTTTACTTGTATTTAGTTTATTATATGGGAATATTACGAGTCCATAAAAATTGAGGGAATTTGATTTTGAGACACTGTGTGCTTAGAATGAATTTCTGAACTTTTTTTCAGATACATTCCGTAAATGTGCGAGTGGTGTTTTGTAACTTTTGAAATGGTGCTTGGAATTAAAATATGAGGACACCATTGAACTCGCAATGCCGATATTCACTTAAAGATACCATCTCATCGACTATCGTAGGTTGAGGGTGGATGTTAGTTTTCCGGATTTTCGATGGAGGTTTACAAAATAAAAATAAAATAAAATATTTTTTATTATTTTCTTGAAACCACCTTTTTAAATTTTAGTGGTGCAGACCACCCAAGCTCGAAACCACTTCAATTAATATGAGATATCCCTTGGAATTACCCAAATTAGATGTGTCAATAATTAATTTATTTATTTTACTTAACTTAATTAAGTGGATCCTCAACTTTATTGAGGTTGGGGGAATCATTCGGCAAGGATTTCGGGGGAACCTTTGGAGAAATATTAGCCAATGATGAACAATGCTTCAGATCATGAATGTAGACATTAGAGCATGGTTCGGAAGAATGTTTTGGTAGAGAAAAATTCCAGCATCCACTTCATCATATTCACCTCCTTCATCATGACACCTCATACAAAAGTCAAAGTATGGAAATTGTTCTTTTTATTTATTCATCATGATGAATAATTATTTCAATATTTGAACTACATGCTACCGACATAACATTGATGGTGCAGGCTGAATGAACATTACCTAATCCCTCCACAACATTATTATCAACCTGTTCTTGAAGGGACACGATAACGGCAGTGTCGCAACCACGATCCATTAGACACGATAGTGAGAAGACAACAACCGACACACTGTCAAAATGCAAGGATGTGGGGCAGTGCATGTCAGTGCTGCATTTTGAGCAAGAGTCTACATCCCATCAGTCGCAGTGGAGGATGGTGGCGGCTGTCATCCATCTAGCCACGCGGGGGAGCGACTATGCACGTCCACACCACCGGAGATTTAGTCTGTGGCTACATGATCGTGGAAGATTCTAAAGGGCGTCTGAAACCCAGCTGGCCAAAGGGGGATAACGGCACCATCGCACCGCTGGACGGAGTACCGGCTAAGAATCTGGCCTACCGTGATGCACTGAGCGGGACCACCGAGCATTCCCGTGTGCCAGCAAGCCGATCGGGCCGATAGACCCTTCAGGAATCTTTGGGGGGGGGGGTGTGCCTCCCCCATGTGTGGATAGGGGGACCCACCAATGTGGACCACACCTTACCGGTTAGACCTCTCCTAGCCGGGCATGCCTCCCTAGTGAGCCGCCCCCAGCGCAGGGTGGGTCGCGGCTAGTGGCCATGCAGCCCCCTTTATGGGACACTCCAAATAATTGACTAGTGGGTAGGACCACCATGGCCTAGGAAAACTAGGTTGTGTTTCTACGAACGAGGTCGGGTCGGCCCAGGCCGGGTCGGACCAGCCTGGGGCCCATCCGGACCCAGATACGACTTTTTGGTTGTAATGTGAGAATCAGGCATCCGTTTGAAGAACTGTCAGTAGCATTGATATACTCAGATCGAGATGGTCCTTTAGGTATACTCCACTTGATATTTTCATAAATTTGGTGTTTGGCCGGGTTGGATTGAACCCGAATCCAACCAGGCCCTCAAAACGAAAATGCTAATAACATACAGACTAGGATTCCAATTGACACGTCATCTATCGTGTTGTGTCCCTTATGACATGACAGACCGTTGATATAATTTTTCATGGAAATTCAGGGTGGTTGAGGTAAAACTAATGGATTTAGACGAATTTATACGAAACGTTCTATTAGGACAAATCTAGTGGCTGGCAGTGAGGCAGAGGTAGGAGATAGATCATATGGAGGTTTGTACCGAGGGATCCAGTGTGGGTTGGCACCGATCTTATGTTGGTTAGTGCTCATCGATCCTTTGTGGTTAAGCACCTACCAATCATGTGTGTGTCAGTGCTCAGTGATCCAGTGTGGGTTAGCGCAAACTGATCCTATGAGGGTCATATCATGTGTGGGCCATTGTGGGGGTGAGTGACTATTAATCAAATGTGGGTCTGACTCTATATAATTATAAATAGTGACTCTTGATATAATATGATGATCACTCTTTGTGACTGATCATATGTACTTCTACACTTCACTTTTTCCCAGTATTAGTTGAGTTCTTAATTTTATGGTATTCTTATGTGTTTTGTTACATATGTGGTACTTACCTTCATGTAGTACTTGTGTGGTAGTTATATCTTCGTGATGTTACCAGTGTGGTAATTATACCTTCATAGAGTTACCTATGTGGTACTTTTACCTTAGCAGTGTTACCTTTGTGGAAATCTTTCCAAATGTGTGAGGTGCTCATTTTTTGATAACATTGGTGTATGTTTGGGTATATACCTAAGTAGTGTGACGACTATTTATTTGTGCTTTGAGATAGAGTAATTGTTTTGTGGTTATCCTTTGTGCATTCTGAGAGACCTTCCGGGGTGTTGGGGTCCCTATTGTGTGTCTTTATACTCACCCCAGCATGGGAATCACCCACACCTTGCTATGACTTATGTAGAAGAGAGACAACACTAACTAAGGACTAGCGTACCAGGACTAGAGGCTGCTCGGAGGTGGAAATTCGACGAGAAAATCTGCAGAGATGATCATAGGAGATCTATACCTACCCTTCAGGTAAGATCCTTAATGGTTGTTCCCAGTAGCTGTTTTTTAGTTTTACTTGTACTTTCCAGTTGGGCTTGTATTATGGACCCTTTAATAACTGTACACACCAGGTTCACTATTTTGTATAATATTTTCTGGTGTCTTGTTGTTTACTTCATTGTGGTGAGTTTATAGTTTTAGAGGAAATTCCTTCCCAATTTTAGGGATATGCCTTTCTAGTGTTAGTCAGTAGCCCCTTCCCTATAGATGGTGGGCTTGGGGTAGTCACGTCATGGACCCCAGGGGATAGGTCATGAAAAAAACAAATATATATCAAGGATGAAGAAATCCTATACTAACTATAAGCAATATAATGATAGAGAATTAGTAGAAGGCACAAACCCTGTCCCTTTCCACTTTTTAATGGTTCAAAATAACTCCCTGGAAAAAGACATGAGGTCCGTTAGAAATTTCTACATATCAACAAAATTATAATATTTTAATACATGGGAGACACCAATATAAAATAGAATAACCTCTATAGAGGATGCAAAGAAAATGGTGCCTCCCACTATCACTAGACCCATGATAATCGCCTCTAAAGTCTCATCCACTACATCAAAGTAATTCACTCATGAGGCCTATGTATGGAGCCTTTTATACTTCGAATATTCTGAAGACACCATAATGAACTATGGAGTTGAAGATACCTAATCATTATAAGACATAGATGTATCCTAGAATAACCACTATAGAAAGCTATAGTTACCCCAACCAATGCACGTATTCACTAGGGAGGGACCATAACACGGTGTGTGCCTGACCTTTCCACATTGGTATCATGTAAGGATCACACTACTAGTAACTATTGATGGTGTAGGTGAGTTCCACGACTAAGAACCTGCTCCTCCACTGTTCAAATGATCATTCAACTTCCTATTCTTCCAATTAAATCTACTGAAGCTGGCTCAAGATATAAGAGGAAGGACATAATAACTAATATTTCATATCATTTCTATTTATTACATTATAGATCTATCTTCTGTCTCTACAATGGTAGAATGATTTAGAACTAACAACAAAGACCTAATATCTGGTCATAAACCCTGAAAGTACTTCAGATATTTATGTTGATCATTATTTAACACATCTGGTGGAAAACAAACTATCTATACAAACCAATTGGTATACTCCAAAACTAAATAATATCCCTACAATAAAGAGAGGACTCTAGAGAATATACCATCATCAAAGACTCTAGGTAGAACTATTTAAATATAATTGTTTTGAAACCCTTCCATTTTAATCCCACATACCTATCTGCGTATATAATAGGACGGCACCATCATTTTCTGGGATGTTCATTCCTAGATTAAATGCACTTCACCTTGATGGAAATAGTTGTATCTAGGATGTTGAATATATAATTGATCTTTTTATGAAGTATTTTTCCTATTGATGCACATTCATAACCTTAATTGAATGGGTATTCTTATGTAAGAGGATTGGATATTCATCCCCTTCTCCTCTATCTCCTTGATATACCTCAACAAATGTGGTCTAAATTTAAGGTCCATTTTGGTCCTTGGTAAGAAATTATTTCATGAGAACCACTATTATATTTTGATCCAATAAATGAATTTTGTTGAGTGAAATACAATGCAACCTTCTATATAACCCAAGGGAGACTTCTTGGAAGAATTTTACAACACACTAAAAATAGAACAAATGGCTATATCATAGGAAAATCTTAACTCAGAGTAGAAAACCATAAGCCAAAAAATATCTTAAAACCAAGAACTCAACACATGAGACACATACCCCTACATCCCATCGTAACATGAGTTTTTTTATAGAATGATATTTTTAGGCAATCATCATAACCTTCCTATGACGTTTCAAAAATCATATAACCATTTAACCAAACATCCCCTGAAAATGATATTTATGGAAAAACTAATATCTAATATCAATTTTTAATGCACTAAACATAGTTTCCCTCATAATCTGCAACCAAACATGATCCACCACATACTTGAAGGTTATTCTTGATCTTCATGGGATGCAGACTAGCACCTGACAATCAAACACAAAACCAAAAGTAATAATTTCCCCCAACATGAAAAAGTTAAATGGGATATATATACATAGAATAAAGATCAATGGAATAAAAATAGTAGAAATAAATGATATAACTAAAAGGAAATTACTATATCAATACAACTTTAAAAAAGGATTAAATGAAAATGTAGAGATGTAAATAGACTAAAATAATACAACAAATGAATTATAAATACATCTGTGATATGTGGGTAATATTCCACCATCTCACCACTAACTTTTCTAACTTTAATAATAAAAACATCCCCACCTCACCACAGATTCTTTCTTTTTTGTGCATTAAGAGGAATAACCCGTTTAATACACTATTAAAGGGGTGTATAGGGTAGGACCTGAATAGGCTCAATAATATCCCACCCAAATGTTCTATATCAAGTCAGTGTACATATAATCCTAGTATTCTCATTTTTTAATAAAATATGGAATGAAAAGTAATAAAAAAAATTTATATTAAAACAATGGAAAATATGTCCCTTTTCCATTTTCTTAAAAAAAAATCAAGCTAAAATAGTTTCAAAGAATAGATTTCTGTAACAATTTAAAAAACAAAATGCATGTATATAAAATCCAAAATAGTATAAGGGAAATAATTGGTATATCATGAAAAGGATTACTTATAAAATTACAACTACTATTCAGTCAAGTAATTATAACATATGCATAATGATTAGAGGAATACCCCATGAGTGAACCCCCCAATGATTTCAACAATAAGCCCCTAGAACAATATACCTAGGGAGTAGAAGAACACCACATGACTGAACCCCCTAATAGTAAAATGGACATTTTCCCTAGTATATACCTCCCACCTTATTACCCAACACATTCAATGTGCTGCATTTCTCAAATTATATCAAAATGGTTTCATAATTCAAAAAAAATTATAAAAACTTTTCTTCCATAAAAGCATTATATGAAAAACCATTTCTATGATATTTACACTGATTTAAAAACACATACTATTTTACTAAGTCTAAGTTAAACCATATTTTTCCCAAATATATTTACATAAACAAAAAAGTCATGATAAAAAATTTTAAAAAAATATATTTTCAAGAACAAGATAAATATGGTTCATCTATCACAGGCCAGATATGGAACCCCTTCCCTTTACGTGTTGGAACCAGGGTCTTCTAAGCATGATTTGGCGTATGGTTTGTGTTTTTTGTCAATCCTTAGTGGATGTTCAGAATGTGTATCAACAAAGAGATCATACCGTTCAGGCATACAATAGTAGTGAAGGTGGCGCCGTTTCCTAGTGCTTTCCAAATTATTGGGCCTAAAAATCGACAAATAAAGAATAGTGTTTTTGGCAATGGGACTTGCACACCGAGGTCTTGGAGGATAGAAAACTTGTGCGCCATATGTTTTTGAGGATCAGAACATCAAAATATGGCAAAGGGATAAGGGTCTTGCAAGTGTTGGTTAGGTCACGCAAGTGGACTTTCACGCCGTGAAAGAACTTGCGCTCTGGTACCTAGAAGGATTTAGAATTGTGCGCATATAGTTTTCCAAGAACAGAACATAAAAATTTGGCTATGGAAAGAAGGTCGCACAAGTATTGGTTGGGTCGCGCAAGTGAGTTGCGCGACAGAGGTTACGGGAGACGAGACTTGTGCGCCAATGAGGGACTTGTGCGCCACAGCGCAGGGGGTCCAGTTTGCCTATAAATAGAGGACCACCCCTCCTCATTTCATATGGAGTTCAAGACTTAGTGATTGTTCGAGCTCTCATCGCGCAGCTGGTTGAGACGCACATGTGGTTTTTGGGCTGCGGAAGTAGAGCTTGCGCGCCGGTTGTTGGTTGCGCGCCCAAGGCGGTTTGGGAGAGAAAGGAAGTAGACCGCGCAAGTTTGTAGTTGGGGAAGGAAGCGTCGCGCAGGTGCTTTGGATACACTTTCACGCCAGTTAGGACTTGTACGCCCTATTGGGACTTGTGCACCTAGCTTGGTGAAGCACGCCATGTATTGCTGAAGCCCGCCAGTCTGTTTGGAGTTGCACGAAAGCCATGAGATTACCCGATACATTCGGGGAAAATTTATATTCATCTTCCGGGGAGAATTGGACTTCAATATAGAATCTACATACAACAGAGGATGCATTCTTGTGAAGGGATGAAGAGACCTTCACATCTATAAACTGAGTGTGACTTCACCAATGACAGTGAGCTAAGGGGAGTCAATGGGAGTGTCCTGAGGGAAGCAGCAAGCTATCCCTGATCCTTTGTAAAGGCAATGAGTCTGGGATAGAGTGTTGGTGCCCAAACCTTTGTAATCCACAGCTAGTGAAGATTAGTGGAATCTGGTATGACCGAAAACTTGTCGGCGTATGCTCCTTAGACGTAGCCCTAAGTGGTGAACCAAGTAAAAAGTGATGTGTCCTCTCTGTGCATGTGAATGTTTGCTTTCTAATCATAATCATCATATAGGTTCAACAAGTTCCTAAAAATGTGGGAACAAGATCCACCACATTAAAAGAAAAAGTTACCACTCTGATTCACCCCTCCCCTCTCAGGGTTTCTCGGGGTCCTTCATGTGGTATCAGAGGGTAAAGGTTGCTGGTGGTGAATCTGACCTTTTTCTTCATGGAAAACACGGTTAATGTCAATGGAGTCCCTCACTTCGATGGAAGCAATTTCCAAATCTAGAAGAACGGAATGGGATATCACCTAAGATCTCATGGAATGGATGTTCTCTTTTCTACTTTGCAGGAATACAAGTCACTGATCCAACAGGCCTAGCTATGACTGAAATAGAAAGGAAACTTCTTGATGGATATGCTAAAGCACAGAATGCACTCACTGGAGCCCATTCTAATCAGATCTACCTAATGGTGATGAATTGCACCTCAGCAAAATCCATGTGGGATAAACTTGAGAATATTTATGAAGGAGATACCAAAGTGAAGTAGGTGAAACTACAAGTGCTACACAATCGGTTTGATGATCTAAAGATGCATCCACATGATAATGCAGACTCTTTCTTCAATCAAATTACTGAAGTGGTTGGAGAAATTCTGGGTCTAGGCGAAGAAATCGAAGACATTGATATTGTAAAGGAAATATTAAGAAGACTTCCACCTCTGTATAATGCGAAGGTGTCAGCCCTTGAGGAATGTGATCTTTCCAAACTTTCTCTAGATGATCTACTGAGCTGCTTGTTAGCATATGAAATGAGAGTCAAACCAGAAGATGCTACAACTCGGGTGAGCAAGGAAATGGCATTAGATGCCATGGATAAACTGAAAATCTCAAAGGATAGTAGTGGTGAAGATGACAAAGAAACAGAAATTCTCTCTCTCATTGCAAGGAAATTCCAGAAGGGGAAAGGGAAATTCAAAGGGAAGTTACCTCTTGCATGTTTCCGTTGTGGAAAAGTTGGTCACATTGCCTCTCAGTGCTTAAGAAAGATCAATTATGAAGATAGTGAATATGGAAACTTCATGAAGCCTCAGAGAATGTTCTTAAAAAAGGATACTTTAAATATGGTAAGAAAATGAAAAGGAAGAGTTTTGTCTGTGAAGAGGAAGAAGATGATAATGAATTCTGTGATGAAGAAGAACCAGAATTGAAAACAGGGAACCATGCTACTATGATGGCCACTGTTGAAAAGTCAGAAGATACTGATGGAGAAAAACAACTGAGAACTTGTGTAGATACTGAGATGCAACTTAAGGATGCAGTTAGTAAGCATAAGATTAAATGTAAGAGCTGCAATATGTGGAAATCAATTGTAGAAGAATCAACTGAATACGTTGATCAACTTGAAGCTGAAATTGAATGACTGGAAGAATTTGTGAAGGTACAATCTAAAATAATTGAAAGCAATGATGATGTATTAGATCTGAAGTAGAGATTTGAAAAGCAGGCAGAGGTCATCAATGACCTCACCTCCAGACTGGATGAAAAATCCAAGACTGCTGAGGGTCTTGAGGAGGAATTTGTTACTCTTAGGAGAAAATTGGAGACTGAATCAGTTCCAAAATAATCGAGGAAGAAAATACAGTTATGAATATTCTCAGATGAAGAATTACTAGCAAGAGCCATGTGTGGTTCAGATGGGGTTGGAAAAATCTTGAGTGATCAAAGACCCGCTTGCATGGGAAAGAGTGGAATTGGCTGTGAGGCTGAGACATCAAATGCTGGAAGTGAAAATATCCAAAAGAAAGATAAGATGAAAGTTGAACATGTTGAAATGTTACCCAGAGTGCCAAAAAAGGAACCCTCAATCCAAACTAAAACGAGAACTGAAAATTATCCTCAAACATTCAGAAATGACAGGCCGTCTAACTATTCTCCCAAGGAAGAAGGTATGAGGAGAAATTCAAGTGAGAAGACATTTCCTCTCATGAAGTGTCAGTTCTGTGGCTATCTGGGCCATACCAGGTCTTATTGTTAAGATGCAAGAAGCTATCTAAATGAAGAAGATATAGAAGCTCAACAAATTAGAACAATTTCATACCCTAATTCCTATAGAAGAAATAATTTCTGTTTATATTGTCTTTTTTGTTCTATCTTTGGTCATAAGACCACTCATTGCAGGCAGAGAAGGGACATGGACACCTCATTCCAAAGTTCAAGACAAGTCAAGTCTCGCCAGTAAGACAGTGTTGCTCTTACAAACATGTTTTCACCACTTAAAGAAGACTTTGACTATGAAGAACCTGGGTATGTGAAAGAGATAATTGAAAGGCCATCAGTTCTATATACTCAATATAATGTCTCATGGAAGCAAAGGAAGAAGATTGAGAAATCCAACCTTGTAGATGTGGCCCTCAAATATACAAAGAACAACAGTACCTAGATTCTGGATAGCGGTTGTTCATCTCATATGACAGGTAATGTTGTCCTATTAACGAATATCATAAGGAAGGTTGATGGTACAGTAAGATTTGGTAATGACGGGGCTCTAAAAATCAAAGGGAGTGGAAGTACCAAATTAGATAATGGAGAACTAAAGAATAATGAAGTCGTTTATGTAGATGGCCTACATCATAATCTCCACAGCGTGAGTCAACTCTATGACTCAGGACTTATAGTTACTTTTAATTAGAAAGGCTGCACTATCAAAGGAAAGACTAGAAATTCACTTATGAATGTATGAAGAACACAAGGCAACTTGTATCAGGTTGATAGTGAAGAAAATGTATGTTACATGACTATTGAAGAAGAAGACAATTTGTGGCATTGGAGACTGGGACACATCGGTCAAAAAGACATGGAGAAAATATCAATATTGATAATTTTCATGGACATTCCCAACCTGAACCGTCAGCGTGAAAAATCTTGTGATGCTTGTATTCGTGGGAAGTTGGTCTGCAGTTCATATCGGCCAAAGAAGAAAAGGGAATCTCACCTTCTTGATCTGATTTATACTGATGTATGTGGGCCAATAACTGTTGTCGAAACTCGTGGAGAAAGGTACTCTGTCCTTTTAATAGATGATTATAGTAGAACAACATGTGTGATGGTCATTCACAGGAAACGACAAGTCCTTGACTGCATGAAAACATATCAGTGAATCGCCGAGAATGATACTGGATGAACAATCAATGTGTTGCGATCTGACAATGGAGGAGAGTACACGTGCATTGAATTTTAAAATTATCTGGAGAAGCATAGGATACAGCATGATATAGCTACTGTGAGAACTCCACAAAAAAATGGAGTTTTTGAACGTAGTAATCGACATGTGAACAACATGGCACGAACTATGCTGATTCAGAGTCGTATTCCACGAAATTACTGGAAAGAGGCTGTTCAAGCTGCAGTGTACATTCATTATCGAACAGGACTTTATACGGGTGAGACGAAGACACCATATGAATTGTGGCCTGGATGGAAGACTTCTCTAAAATACTTTCGTGTATTTGGAAGTAAATGCTTCATTAAGAACAAAGAAGGAAGTCAAGGGAAATATGGCGACAATGCCGATGAAGGAATTTTCCTCAGTTAGTCAATGAACAGCAAAGCCTACAAATGTTTCAACAAGCATTTGGGAAGGATTGTGGAAAGTAGTGATGTTAAGATAATTGAAGAGAAAACGACAAATGCTTCAAGGATGTCATATGCTGATGTGATAGAAAGTCAGGAACAAAGTGAACGTGAAGAAAATACCAATGTGGAAATAGAGGAAGTTGTTGAAAACACTCAGCAGTCACATCATGATGTTGACTCGGATGAAGAATCTGAAGAAGAAACTATGGCTGAAGAGAATACTACTGAACCACGTAGGAGAAATCGAAGAGCGGAGATTGATCCATCCAACATAATTGGGGACATGAGTGCACCCACTCAAACAATAAGGATGAGGAATAACACGCAATCTAACTTTCACTCAGTTGTAGAGGCATCCTCATTCGAAGAAGCTGCAAAAGATGAATCTTGGGTGAAATCCATGAATGATGAATTTGATCAGATTGACAAGAATCAGACATGGGATCTTGTCCAAAGACCCGATGGTCACAATGTCATTGGTACCAAAATGGATCTTCAAAAATAAGTTTGATGAGCATGGAAGTGTCATCAGAAACAAGGCATGAATGGTATGTAAAGGATACTCCCAGCTTGAAGGCATTGATGTTGAAGAAACCTTTGCTCCAGTGGCTAGACTGGAGTCAATCAGGCTTTTCCTTGCCATGGCACTCCAAAGAGGATATAAAATATATCAAATGGATGTCAAGACAGAATTCATGAATGTTCTACTAGAAGAAGAAGTCTACATTGAACAACCAG
Source organism: Viscum album (assembly GCA_963277665.1). Lineage (NCBI taxonomy): Eukaryota > Viridiplantae > Streptophyta > Magnoliopsida > Santalales > Viscaceae > Viscum > Viscum album. The sequence goes on from OY728132.1 coordinate 416,962,549, forward strand.
TGTGATTTGTTTTGGGTACTGATGAAACAAAGGTCTGAAAACTGAAGAAATCTCTATATGGTTTGACGCAGGCACCACGGGTGTGGTACTCACGGCTAGATTCATATCTCAAGAAGTTCGAATTCAAAAGAGGAGGAGTTGATCACAATCTCTATGTGAAAAATTCTCCAAAAGATCAATTCATGGTTCTAGTCTACGTGGATGATATCATATTTGGTGGCAGCAGGCAGAAATTAGTGGATGAATTTTCCAACCACATGAAATCAGAATTTGAAATGTCTGTGATTGGGGAGATCACCTATATCTTAGGGCTGAATGTGAATCAAAAGAAGGAATACTCTTTCATTTCTCAGGAAAAATATGCAAGAGAGCTGCTGAAGAAGTTTAATATTCAAGACTCCAAACCAATGTCAACTCTGATTGAAGTGGGAAAAAAACATGGAAAGCATGAGGATGGGAACTCTGTTGATCCCACCATGTACAAGAGGATCATTGGGAGCCTACTATACCTGACAGTGACAAGGCCAGATTTTGTCTTTGCCACATGCCTTGCAGCCCTCTTTCAGAGTAATCCAAAGGAGGAACATATGGCGGTAGTAAAAAGAATCATGAGGTACATTCAAGGTACGCATAACATCAGGTTATTTTTTGATGCAGGTAGGAACAATGAATTATCAGTGTTTTCTGATGCTGACTGGGCTGGTGATATAGTAGATAGAAAGTCCACTAGTGGTGGAGCTTTCTATATTGGGCAGAAATGTGTCGGCTGGTTGAGCATGAAACAAGAAAGTACTTATCCTAGTACTGCTGAAGCTGAGTATATCTCTTCCACAAAGGCATGCACTCAACTGCTTCAGATGAAGCAGCAGCTAACAGATATTGGTGATAAGGTGCAGCAACCAATGGTGATTTACTGTGATAACAAAAGCACAATTGATCTTACGAAGAATCTAGTTCAACATTCTTGTACAAAACATATAGAAATACGGTATCATTTTATCAAAGAAAAGGTTGAACAAGGCGTGATTAGAATGGACCATGTTGGAACTGATGATCAAGAGGTTGATATCCTGACCAAGCCACTGTCCGCGACTGTGTTTGAGAAGCATCGATTGAACCTCGGTGTTCAACCACCTCCTACTGCATAAGGAGGCTCTAGAAAACCCCCCTCCCCGTTTGTTATAATTGTTTTTATCTGTTTATTGATGTGATGCAGGTTTATGGGGGAGATACTATCCAGGGGGAGTATGGTTTGAGCTGAACGTTGAACAAATTTTTTGCCTTTGGATTTATTATCAATGGGGGAGAAAGGAATAAATTCAAGGCGGGCAAGTAATGCTTCTATGATGAGAAATATATGAAGGAAAACATCCGGCGTCAGGGCGAATTCGAAAAACACTGGAACCCAATTCAAGCTTCCTCTATTGTTTTCTACACGGAGCATTTCTCACGTAGACATAGAGTGTTGGCTGAGTTGATTCACGCATTTTTGAATTTTGCATGGATGGGGATCTATTGAATTCATTTCTCGATTGCCAACAAACCCAAAGGGGGAGATTGTTGGAACCAGAGTCCTCTAAGAATGATTTGAAGTACTATTTGTGTTTGTTGTCAATCCTCAGTGGATGTTCAAAATGTGTATCAGCAAAGAGATCATACCATTCAAGAAGACAACATTAGTGAAGGTGGCGTCGTTTCCCAGTGTTTGCCAAATTTTTGGGCCTGAATATCGACAAATAAAGAAAAGTGTTTTTGGAAAAGGGACTTGCGCGCCGAGGTCTTGTAGGATAGAAAACTTGCGCTCCATATGTTTTTGAGGATCAGAACATCAAAATATGGCAAATGGATACGGGTCGCGCAAGTGTTGGTTAGGTCGCACAAGTGTAATTGTGCACCATGAAAGAACTTGCGCGCTGGTACCTAGAAGGAATCGGAATTGTGTGCCTATTGTTTTCCAAGAACAGAACTTCAAAATTTGGCTAAGGAAAGAAGGTTGCGCAAGTATTGGTTGGGTCGTGCAAGTGAGTTGCGTGACAGAGGTTACGGGAGACGAGACTTGCGCGCCATTGAGGGACTTGTGCGCCACCACGCAGGGAGTCCAGTTTTCCTATAAATAGAGGAACACTCCTCCTCATTTCTTACGGAGTTCAAGACCTAGTGATTGTTCGAGCTCTCATCACACATGTGGTTGAGACACGCAAGTGGTTGTTGGGTCGCGCAAGTAGAGCATGCACGCTGGTTTTTGGCTGCGCACCCAAGGCGGTTTGGGAGAGAAAGGAAGTGGACCATGCAAGTTTGTAGTTGGGGAAGGAAACATCGCATAAGTGATTTGCTTACACCTGAGCACCAGTTTTGACTTGCACACCCTATTGGGACTTGCGCACCTGGCTTGGTGAAGCACACCATGTATTGCTGAAACACGACGGTCTTTTTGGAGCTGCACGAAAGCCATGAGATTACCCGATACATTTGGGGAAAATTGATATTCATCTTCCGGTGAGAATTGGACTTCAATAGAGAATCTACATACACCAGAGGATGCATTCTTATGTAGTGATGAAGAGACCTTCACGTCTATAAACTGAGTGTGACTTCACCAATGACTGTGAGCCAAGGGGAGTCAACGGGAGTGACCCGAGGGAAGCAGCAAGCTATCCCTGAACCTTTGTAAAGGAAGTGAGCCTGGGACATAGTGCCTGTGCCCAAACCTTTGTAATCCACACCTAGTGAAAATTAGTGGAATCAGGTACGACCGACAACTCGTCTGCGTATGCTCCTTGGACGTAGCCCTTAGTGGTGAACCAAGTAAAAAGTGATGTGTCCTCTCTGTGAATGTGAATGTTTGCTTTCTAATCATAATCATCATACAAGATCAACAAGTTCCTAAAAATGTGTGAACAAGATCCACCACATTAAAAGATAAAGTTGCCACCCTGATTCACCCCTCCCCTCTCAGGGTGTCCTGGGGTTCTTCAAAACTCAAGTTACACACCATATGTAATGGGGTCTACAACCACCAAAAGGGAAAAAAATTAAAAAATTGTGTCCATATAAAAGATTAAAATTTATTAAAATCATATTCCACAATAAAATGGTTGACATAGCGGTTCAGTTACACATATGATGAGAACCATAAACAATGCATCATGACCAAAGAAGTTATTTTCCTTCAATGGAATATCACACAAAAAATCTAGGAGGATGAAACAATAATATTCATTATGGGATCAAATAATCCACAAACACATCCCAACATTGGAACCACAATAATAGAAATGATGAAGCATAATGTAATCATACTAAGATAGAAGAGATAAAACGAAGGACTAAATTAATCATTGAAAGAAATGATTCAAGAGGAGAGGATATTCCCAAAATATATTTGAAGGATGTATAGGGTTTGATGTAGAAATTCAAAAGCTAAATGGGTTAGGATTCAGGCTTATATAGTATAAAACATACTATGAGTGAAGGTTCTATATCATAAACTAGGTATCTATAGTGTAAAATCCACATGAAACTTATATTCCAAAAAAAGTATCCTTAGGTTAAAAATTCCAACCGGCATATTTATGATGTAAAGAATGGGTTTTGGGGTGTTAATAAACTTATTCATCAAACTTGTTTCACATATTGTACCTGAAGAACCATTTATGCTATAAATAGAGCATTTTTTTATAAATGTCCCTGTAGATAGTTCCCAACCCATGATGTGCTGCAAATTTCCCAAATAATTCCCAAAGCCCTCTAATCATGATAAACACACCCTTAGACATAAAGTAGTGTGAACCATTTCTCTATGATGTTACATATATCCCAACAGGTTTATTAAGATATATATCCTATATAGTATTAATGAAATTATTTTGACTTTGTAAGGTAGTTGAATAAAACCAAAAATTCATTATGGATTTAATATGTTTTGGGGAATTTGATAATTAAATATATGGTGATGCTGTCCCATTTAAATTCTAGTATATGTAATGGTTGTAACACCTCCTTAGAATTTAGTCTCTCGACCATAAATTATTGACATACTATTCATCAAGATACATAATTTACAATATCCATTTTTATATTATACCAATTAAAATACCCTTTAATGTTTCACTAAATCTTTGTAATTCTTGGTTGGATAGAGAATTATGAACTATGTGGTTCATCCAATAACAGATTCTTCACATATGTTATTTATGAGACACATACCTAATTCATAAAACATATCTTTTTATCAAAATAATGTTTAAACATAGTAATATTTATCACATTCTTCTATAGTTCAGTAACATCATTCCATTCATATTTAATAATCACATGTATTGATAGATGCACATTCATATGAAAAATATATGATATTTCCCCTTTCATCATGATATCAAGGTCCAAAATCTGTGAATACATAAATATTGGAATTATTTCAATCCTCATCACAGAAAAACATTCATGTCCTTTCATACTTGTTGCATCAAAAACCATGTTCTCTTATATAGGGTGGTAGTGTAGTGAGAATTAATAATGTTTAATCAATTCCATCCATCTCCTTTGGCAGATGATTAGAAAATTCTATTTAAATATGTAGTTATATATTTTATGATTAGTATATATATCACATTATATACACTGAATACAATTACACTATATTTTCAATAAAATATTTACTACTTCCCACTCCAAATCTTGATTCAGGTTATTTGTTTTGTGGATTTTCAATTGGAATGTGGAATAAGATATCCCTGTATCATTCTATATGATATGAAATACAAGTCCCTTATTTGATATGTCACTATAAACCACATAAAATTCAATAATTTAGGTAGGTGTGAGAAGAGGTGGAGTGACGAACATTCCCTTCACCCCCATTAAATTCAATTCCCAATCACCTCTCTACTAGAATTTAACTTCGTATTGTGTGATCTTGGTGTTTATATTAGATAGTTATGTGATATATCTCAGAAAGCATTATTACTATCTAGAAAACAGAAGAAAATTATTGATCTTGATTATCATGGTTTTTCTAGTACAATTCTAAATAAAAAATTTCTTTTACGTATCCATTTATATACCATCTCTTTATATTATATAACCCATGAATGAAATTTTTTTAACCATAATTTACACTTGCTGAATTTTGAATATTTCTTTTCTTATCTCATGCTCTTAAATTCAATCATCCAATGATCTTTATTTACTTCCTATATCATGGAATATATATATGAATATAATATATAAATACTACCAAACATTGATCAAGGTAACCTTTTATTAAATCCATATATAACAAGGGAATTTGTAAGTCCAAATTTAATCACAATAAAATCATAATGACTATATCTCATATATATGGTTTTATTAGGTATATTATCCTTCTTGTCCCTCAAATTATGATGGATAGAATAAAGGCCAATCATGAAACATTATTAATATTATCTTTGTTAATAAAAAACTTCATCAATATGGGGTAAATGATACTTTTTCTTGATAACAATATCTTTTATGTTATTGATTATTAATGCAAAGAAGCATGGACCCATCCTTTCTCTTAAAAGTATAATATGTTCACCTCGTGGTGATGCACTGGCGAATATGGATACCTTTTAAATATTTTTCTATATTTTTTCCACAATTCCTATAACTCAATCAGGGATAATATAAAAAGTGTCATTGAAATTGGTGTATAACTAGGTATGAGTTCTATTGAAAACACAACATCACGATTTAAGGGAATAAAATTAAATTCATTAAAAAATATGTCAGCATAACCCAAAAATATAGGCATATTTTGGATGTTGATTTTCTCCTAAACTATATTAGATAAATATCCCATATGAATAGGAAGCAAGACCCCTATAATAGAAGTAACTTCCATTAGAATTTAATATTCATCCCACACTAAAATATGATCATAGGGGGATTCAAAATATCAAACATGGATTCCCTTCATTGAAAATTGATATGGTATCTATATAGATATATTTAATCCATACCCAAAACAAAAACTAATTTATATAGAGGGAAAATTAAATGATTTCCAACAAGCACATTCCCACAAAAAAAATTTCACAGTGGAGCTATATATTTGTTATACAATCATCAGACCATTAAGATTTTTATTCATAAATCAATATGAAATTATTAAGGCAATGAAATGAAACCCTTAGAAAATTATTTAGACATAAATTACTGGGTTGATAGAGATTCATATAAGAAATTTGAAATTCTATATTTCATTATATGTATATCATTCAACTCTTTATTATTGTTACTTACTTAAATAGTTATGATTGCATTTAGTTTCCCTCTATCTTTTATCATAAGATGATTTTGACACAAATTGTCATTATTAACACATATATTCATTCAATGGTTGTTTTAATATCCAATATACATGTAATTATATATTTTAAGCGAGGTTGGCACATATATTAGACCATCCTCATCATTCTATTCATTAGTTGGCTTATTCACACCACTTTTGCATTCTTATTCTTTAAATCCTTCTATTCCAGAAATAAAAATTTACCAGACCCCATATGAAAATTTCTTTTATGATTCCTTCCACATTTTTAATAGGAGGGAAGAATTATTTTATTTTTATATGGGTTTTTTATTATAATTTAAAATAAATTTTATCATTATCGTTTTTCCGAAAATACCCTAAAAACAGAGTATCCAATTTTAATTTCCATTTTGAGAGTGCATCGAATGATTTCATCATAGCTATCTGTGTCTCTTATATAAAATTCCTTCTTCATATTTGGTCTCAAGACACTAAATAATCATTTAACATATATTTTAGAATCAATGATAAAACTATAATCATACTTTTTATGTTAAGAATAATTTTACTCATATGTAATAATGGATTCATCATCCCACTCCTTTAGTTACAAAAAATATCTTCCCATTTTCATGAAATGATTTTAGGGTATATACTTATTTAAATACACATTCTTAATCTACACTCATGTTATGTGGTAAATTTCATCATATTGACATATATTCTTGATATGAGTCCACAATTGATCAGATTCACCTTTAAGACGATACATAGCTGAAATAACTTTCTCATGGTTTGATAATTATAAAAAATAGAATCTATTTTTTATATAATTGAGACATTTCTCAACTAAAAGTAGATAAGAGGAACCAATAATGGAAGGTGGACATTGTTGCATAAAGGACTAAATAGTGAGTTAGTCTATTGGCCATTTGGATGTTAAACAAGATTCATGTTACTATTTTTAGTTTGAGTAATCTAGGTGAGAATATCCAAAATATTTTTCATCCCATATACCATTTAAATTGGTTATCGACCAGGATGTTCATTTCATTATTCCTAAAATTCATTTTTCACATGATTCCTCATAGGTCCATCGATTAAATGGATCTAAAATGAATATTGTGGGAAACAATTATCATATTGAGGTGTCAAGAAATAATAAAATATAATTGATAGGATATATAAATAAGGATTCCTTTAGTTTAATTAATGAATGATTAGGTTTAACCAAGGTCATTCATTTTTATCATCAATTTAAATAATTCATAAAGGTTTGTAATGAAATTGTGAATTAACCAAGGATTATCTCATGGGAGTGTCTAGATAGTTGTGTAGTATTAGGATCACTCACTGTGCACTAGTGGTAATTGTGTAAATACCTTATCTCCCCCTTTTATATTTGTTACCTCTAGGTGTATCTATTTCACAACCTCATCCATTTGGCAATATCCTTTTGTGGATATATTTTCTATGAACACCACACAATCTTTACATTACCAAAGCATCCAAATATTGTCTTATACATATACTAGTCCCCAAATATTTGAAATCCTAATATATAAAAATAACTAAATCTAACAATGATACTAATTAATTCAAATTAAGAATAAAATAGATATATATTATATCATTTTATATTCATATTCAATACATTTTATATTAATACATGCCTAAGGACCAAAAAGAATTATGGTCTTAGGAGACTAGATATATAATCATCTTATTTAATGAAAAATAATCAACATCTCCCACAATAATCTTCTCATATATTACACTTATTATATATACTATAATTAAACATGATTTCATTAATTACATTTCCTTGATTAAATATCATGTGGGTAGCTTGCCTTGTGCACAACACTAAACAAAAATGAGAAAAAACCATGTTACCTTAATAAAATCATTACCATTATAATATAAGTATTAATTTGGTCAGTATCCATCTATGTAAAAAATTTAAATACACCACATAAAATTGTATAAAATATCAAATATCATTTAATAATTAGATAATATTTATTTCAATAATTTTTTATGGGAAAATTTAATTTTATCACTTTTAGATTTGGAAGTTGATAAAATGGTTACCATATTCTTAATCATCAATATTAAATTACGTAATGTGATCCGTATTTTTCTAGGAAAAAATTATATTAACAATTGAAATATTAGTTACCAAAATTTATATTATTTACCAAAATAAAACCATTATTTTTTAATGGAAAATAACATTTAAATATTATTTATTTTGTACATATATTTTTGATGAATATATTTTAATGTAAGACTCTATTATGATGATTAAATATTTATAAAAATTAATGAATACTCATTTATTTTTTAATCAATATCTAATAATATTAAAAAACTAATGATTTAAATGTAATTTTTCTATAAATCTAGTTTTTCATCACACATCATGTTTTATTTTAAAAGGTAAATTTATCATGAATATCTATTAAATTATGTTAAATGGATCCCAAATTAACACAACTCACAATAATATAAGGTAACAAGTCTTATCTTGAATTTTTACTAATAAAATAATAGTTTCAATTACTTTTTATTACTGATTAATACTGATAAAAATTGGTATGTAAATTATCTCGAATCATTAATATTTAAAATATAACATAAAACTTATATAAGTAATTTATAGTTATTAAAGTCATACCAATATGAATCACCTTAAATTTCTCTACATAATTCACTAAACTCACCAAACTCACCAAGAAAATCTTATGATTCCATTCATACCAATTAACTAACTCTTGGTTTCAATGAAAAAGACAAATTTCCCATAGAAAAGGAGCTCACTCCCACCCTTTAACTCATCTAAATCTTCCATAAAGGCCTTTATTATGATTTTATTTTACCCCTACCCCCTAGGAATACCTACCAAGGACTTTTTAAGGTTCTATGGATTCCTACCAAGATTTATGTATCTAAATAACAATGTCAGGGTTCTCCTCCTACTATTTTCGATTCTAGTACTTCTTTTGGGAAAAGAACTTTGAGTGTCAAATGATTATCATTTTATACGATCATAATAAACCCATTATTGTATGAATTATTATATATTTATGAGACACTAACCTTACCACTCATTATGAGATATTACATTTCCCACTCATTAAAACCATTTCATTATCCCTTTTGTATAACAATCATGATGTTGAATTCATTCCTTGATTTTCCATATCAATGGTTATAATAATAAAACCTATTATTATTCAAGGGTATCTATATAAATTAATTTTATATATGGTTATTAATATGAAAATATTTATTAAATAGTTGACTATTGAAGTTAAATTTTTTATAAAGTAGGTTAGAGTGAGTTTGAGTTAGCAGAAATTAAAGGTAAGGATTTTGATAACTCAAGTACCATTCATTGAGTTATGATCTTCTTTATTGGAAATTATAAATACATTTTAATTTAATAAATAATATAATGATATTATGTTAAAAAATTTCCTTATTTTCTTGGGATTTATATTTTATATACATGTCTTCTTCCATGATGATTTCCTTTACAAAAATTATAGATTACAATAAATGATTCCATTATTTTAAAATGAACCAATCAATATTCCATTTCATTAAATTCTGTTTTCACCAAATATTTATCTTTAACTAGAAAAATATTATGTTTTATATATTTTGAACCACATATTTTTTATTATTAAATTTTATATGTTTTTATAACAACTCTTATAATGATGTGGGTTTTGATAAAAATATATATTTTTAAAAGGATTTTAATTTCATGCTTTTATATTTTATTTTCTAACCCATAGTTTCATATAAAATAAATTTATTCATCTAAGGATATTTATTGAAAAAAAAATTATAAATTAAAATAGTTTTTGAAATGGTATGAATAATATTTTATAAATTATTTTAAAAACTGTTTTATAAACTTTTTAGAAGGGTTTTAAAGAAATACTTTTTTAAAAAGTTTTTATTACAATATCATTTAATTATCATAATGATTGATGGAAAATATTTTTTTTCATGATTTTACTTCTATATTCTATTTGAATTTATATCATTTAGGTCAATTTTTTTGGTATCGTTTTATTTTATTTTTGAATAAATTTTCTGACATACCATTAGAAAATGAAACTGATTTTAATTTATATGGTTAATTTAAAGATTTGATGACTATGTTTGAAGTGGCATAAAAATGTCAATAAAATGACAGATGTGGGGTTTATGCGTCTAAAAAATTATTCATGTAATGGTTTTTATCACATGATATATAAAATTTATATGAACGGATTAGAAGTTACATTGGTTTATAGAGGGTGAGTGTGATTGTGGTTTACTCTACACATAATTTTATGTGGGAACATTTACATGAGAATCAAGGTTTACTTTAATAAGAAATCCTATTTTAGGATTGTTCATATTTATTTCCTTAATTCTATGGCTCTTTTTATATTTACTATTTTTTAGTTTCTTTTTCCATTAAAAAAAAGTGTAATTGTTTGAGATGATATGTCCACCATTTATGCTTATGTTTCACATGTATTGAGTAATATTCATTTAAATCAGTTATTTTTCCCTATTAGTCATTTCCCACAAATTTATGATCTAAAAATTGAGTAAATTTATATATTATCCATTAATTTTCTATTCATCTCTTCCCCTTTTATGTTTTCCCATCCTAAGGATTTAAAGATGAAAATGTGTCATGTATTTTCTAAGAGGGGGTTCAGTTGATAAAGAAATTATCAGAATTTGTTAAATAAGTGTGTTTATTTTTCTTGTCTCTAAGACACTAATCCTTTAATTCAATGGGTTGTGAGACTATTTTTGAGATATATTAATTAATCCATGATATCAATGTATTATTTATATATGTTTATATTAGGACACTTTATATGGAATTATAGAAAGGTTTAGTTATGTTTAGAGTTTAGAATGAGAAAAAATTTGTGAAACTCTAGAGATATATCTAATATATCATCCTTAAATTTTATTAAGGATTTAATTGTGTGATTTTACTAGAATAGATATCCCTTTAAGGTTATGGGAAAGTGGATTCAGGCTATTTTATAGCTGTACATAGGGGAAATATTCTCATAGATGGATTGATCGGTATTAAATCAACCATGAACTGGTGCATGATAAAGAGGATTAACTGAACACCAAGATAGAATCTTATAGGGTATATACTTTTGTTACTTCACATTATATTTAATGAAACATTTTGAATGATTTAGTTATTAGGTAAACTATAATGTCAATGAAAAAAACAAAATATGGAAATGATTATAGATATCCTAGATTGAAACTAACTGAGTTGTTGAGGATGAATATAATCATTATTTTTTATTTAATTATTCCGCGATCATCATTTCCTATTTTACAATTTTACAAATTTAAGTATCCTCACTATAAAATTTCCCCTATCAAGGGTACGTATAGAACTAAAAGGGTTTATGAAAATGATGGATGCATTGGATAATGTTGTGAATTTTAAAATTTGACCAGAACCTAGGTACAAAATATCATTAGAATTATAACAAAACTCTCTCATGTTATGAGTAATAACATTAATAATGTGGTGGTCTAGAAGGCACTAAGAATGGATTATCTTTCTATTTAACTCATTATGAATCAATGTCAATCATCCATTAATGGTTCTCAAAAAAAATAAATTGATGCGGAATGCATTAATGTGATGGAAAAGATATTTTATATCATTAAATTATTATTGAAAGAGAATATTGTTTTACATATGGTTGACATTGCTACGATTATTCTCACTCTTTTTCAAGTGTGTGACTTGAATGAGAGATGGGTCCACTGGGAACATTTATCTGACTATACTCCACATTTCTATGTTGTTTGGAGAGGTGCTCTGCCACATTGTGCCACCAACACAATGCAACTTATTGATAGAGGGGGTGACAAATTTTTTTGATTGATCTCACCTGTGCGCTATATGGTGAGAGGGTGATGAGATTTTCTAGTCCAATCATAGATGTTTTTTTTGTTTTGGACTTATATGATCTTTTGTCTTGTGATTTAAGGCATTTTCTCTTCCTGTAATTGGTTTCCTCTTTCCCAGTACTATAATTGGTTTCTTTTTCATGTTCAATAAAGGTGGCATGACCCAAAAAATTTCTAAAAAATTGAAATAAATCTTTTTTTGTTCATCATCTATAAGGTTATGGTAAAAAATGGTGAAATATCATTAGGAATAAAATGAAAATGGATTATTTTTATTCAATGTATTATAAATATTTCATGGTAATATTACTCATGAATTATTTACATCAAACTTTTCATAATTATATAGTATGATGATTCCTTGAATTAAAATAAATGAATAATTAGTATATTGAATAATACAATGAAATATTCATGAGTCACATTAGGTATGCCTTTTAGTGTCTCTCAAGAACTGAAAAGAAGACTTATTGATTATTTGGTGGATTAAAACCCAGTCTTCAGATGAAATATACTATAATAGAATTTTTATTATATGATAATGTTTTCTAATGAGAAATTAATATTTAAATTTAATATAGAGACCTAAATGATTTAGTAGAATTAAAAAGAAAGATAGAGTATAATGGAAGGACTAATTCAAATAATTAAGGGGGTATGCAATTTAAACATACCACAGGTAATAGATAGTGAAGAAATATTGGGGAAGTTTATTTAGAGTTTTTTCAAGGTTTTACAAGCATACCAAATTAGACCACCTATCTTATGACTGCAAAAGAAATAGAAAGATCCCAAATAAAACCTCTGAGGAGAATAATTCCCCATTTGATGATACAATATTTTTTAATTTTTTTAAATTATAATACTATGAGGATTATGTGATTCAATTACCCAGCCCTAGAGTTAATGACTGGAATAAGTAGTATATTCCTTCTAAAACAAGGGAGAAATGGAGGGCATATAGAGTCATTATTTCATAGGTGGACAACATAATGAACTAATGAAATTTACACTAATTCTTCACTACAGAATCAAAAATTAATATATGATTTTAGTTCTTCACAATATTTGAAATAATATATGTTTTCTAATATTATGGATTCACCACAATAATAATTGATATCGATATATCCATGGAGACACATGCTGGCATGAGAAATGAAATTATGGTGTACAAATTTTCCCAAATAAATATTTTTGGGGAGATCTTCTATCAAATACGTTTATTTTATCTATGGTTTAATCAGAAACAATTATTGTTATAGGCTATATTTATATATATAAATATCATATTAATTTCTAATATAGTGAAATCTACCTTTATATATGTAATTATTCGATTATCAAGTATCATATCAAGAATTACCTAAAACCTTATTTGGAAGAGAATTATATAATATGTGTCTTGATACAAAACAACATGGAGTATATAGATCATAGTATTAGGGAGGATTTCAACATTGAGAACTTTATTTTTGTGTGGGAATATACAGATGTATTTCCTAATAAAAAATTTGTTCTTCCCCCAGAATATGAGGTTCAGTTATCAATCAAATGGATCCCCATATCATATTATATCTCAAATAATTCCTATTGAATACAATCCTTTGAATTATAATAATTGAAGGAGAAATTACAAAAGAATATTGAAAAGGGTTTAATACACCCCAGTGATTCACCATGGGGTCCACAAGTCCTCTTTGAAAAGAAGAAGGATGTACCAATGTGTATTTGGATCAATTATTATGAAATAAATAAAAACAATACAAAAAATTCGAATATTTTGAACGAATACTGATTTCCAATTCTATTAAATCAGTGGAGATCAATTATACGCAAAACAATTTCCTCCAATTTGGATTCCATCAATATAAGGTAAAAAGGGAGGATATTCCAAAGAAATCATTATGAACAAGGTTTGGAAGCTTTGTGTTTATACTGATTATATTTAGAGTTATGAATAATCCTACTATCTTTATGGATCAAGTGAATATAGCCTTTAGATGATACCTTGATCTATTTTTTTATTTAAATATTATATTCTCATATATTCAATGAAAAACTAAGAGCATGAAGATCATTTTTAAATGTTTTTAAATACTGCGAGGAAAGAGAATGTGGAAGATAAATTTATAAAATGTAAATAATTTTTTCCAAAAGTACCATCCTTTGGTAAAGTAAACATAAGAAAGGGAATATCACTATATCCTTAAAAAATAAAAGTTATTGATCAATGGATTAGACTAACCACTATAACTCATATCTTATGTTTTATTACGTTAGTAGGATATTACCAATTCATTGTGATAAATGTTTTATGGCTATAAAATCAAATATCTAATTTGACATGAATGGGAGTAAATTTCTTTTGAATAAAGGAATGTATAGAATATTTTATGAAATTGAACATGATCTTTCTCACTCCTCTTATTCATACACTACCCTACTATGGGGAATGGATTGAAATATATTGAGATACTTATAATAATGGTTTCTATTATTTATTCATGAATAATGACAATATAATTCCTTATACATCAACCAAATTAAGGAGTCATGATAAAAATTACCCTACAAAAATTTAGAGATAGAATTAGTGGACATAATATTAATTATTTGGAGACATTACCTCTATGGATAAAAGTGTGAAATATATAATAATCATAATATATTGAAATATCTATTCATATAAGTGGAATAGAATATGATCGAAAGGAGATGGTTAGAATTGATAAATGATTATTACTTATCCAAAAATTACCACTTGATAAAGTCAAACAATGTGATTTTTTCTATGTGTAGGAAAGACTAAGATTCTTTATTTATCACGAGGATTGAATAAGACCATATACTCATTGATTTTAAATGATTAATCTTTATGTCATAATTGAATGAGATAAATCCCATCATTCCTAACATAGTACTAAACCTTCAAATAACATAATTATCACATAATATTATATAAATGATGTGGAGATATAGAATATGATAGTGAATATCCCAGAGGTCACCTTTTATTAGTATGGAGTTATAAGGTTTTGAACTAGGATATGTGTCCCATCGATGACAGAGTTAAAGAAGGAACTTTTTTATGGTGAACATTGCTAATCCTTATCTATACATCATGGAATCGAAATGGTGTATAGATACATGAAGAAACATATCTATAGGGATACCATGAAGTATAAAATATTATAGTATTTTTCTTGATGACTAGTAGGATAGAAAGTTATGTGTTTACGAAAAAACTATTTGGGAATGTTGTAACCATTAACCATACTAACATGGAAATGATAAAACATCACCATGGATGTTATCATAGGAATCAACACAAAATATAATGGTTATAACAGTATTTTGGTTTTATTATATCTCTTTAAAATCATAGTTCCTTTCATTATAGTTAAATATGATTTCTCGCCTGATGCACTCACTAATTTATATATAAGGGAAGTTGTGAGGCTTCTTAGAGGACCACTACACATTGTATATAATAGGGATAAGAGGTTTATCTCAAGCTTCTAGAGAAGTCTTCATATATAATTTCTTAAATTTATTCATTTTAGTAACACCTATATATTTTATGATATATTTATATTTATTTATATTTTATTAATTTGATATCATTCTTTACATGAAACACTAAGTTTAAAAAAACTATGATTGGAATATTATTATATAAATACGGCTGTTATAACTAAGCCATTAAAATTAGTGGTATGAATAAGAATAAAAACATTGTAAGAAATACTTATAATAGTATTATATAATATAAATGCATAGATTAATAATTACTAAATTTTTAGTAATATCATTTTATGCTTTAAAAATAAATTTTCTCAAAAAATAGGTTTTGTTTTTTTGTGGGAGTATAGTATAATTAATTCATTCCACTTATATAGATTTTTTTTGATATAAATTATATAATTTTTGAAATAATCATATCAATATTATCTTAGAGAGTAATTATTTTATTTTTCTAAAAATGATGATTTTATAATTAATAGTGAACAATAGAGATTTTAATTGAAAATTGTCTATAAAAATAAATCATATACAAAGTTAAAATTTTTAGATGGGTTAAAAGTAAAATTATATAACTTATATTCTTAATAATCAAATTATTTTCATTGTAAATATTATTATTATTGATTTTGGTATAATAACATGTTATATATAATAATACATTTTTTGGAAAACTGTTATTCATCACATTTTAATTATTTAATATTAAATTAAATTAAACCACATCTAGGAATTTAATTTATGTAATTAATTAAATATTTTGAATGATAATAATTAATATAATTTAATAGGTTGAATTTAATTTCATTCATTATTAACAGTAACCATAGTAAATATTTTTCAATGTAACACCCCAATATTTCATAGTACGTTTTTTATTCAATGTAATTCCAAAACTTTTACTACACACAACACCGAGTTCAAGTGCCTCAGGTCTTACCAAACTGTTTGTTCAAAAGATGTTATGAATAATATTATATGAATTTTTAACTTTATATAATTCTTATAATTTTATAATCCATATTATATGTCTCTTATCCACAATGTAAGAACTAACTCATTTTTTCAGAAAAAGTATTATTTAAAAAAAGCACTTTTACCAACTTTTAATGGTTAACTGTTTTTAAGTCCAATATTTCAAACTTTTATATATTCAATTCGAAAAAAAAAATTATTTGGAATCGATACATAAGAATTTAGTTTCAATAATTTTTTGGTGTTTTTCTGATAACATTCATATTTGGGTGAAAAGTGAAAATTACTATATTTTAACTGAAAAAAACATTTTAAATAAAAATAATTTATAGTGTTAAATTATATATTTTCATGGTTTGTAAGAATAAATATATTATATTTTTACAATTTAATCCAATTCTGGTCATTTTCAGTAATTACACTTTCAGATTGGACAAAAACAAGAGTCAATCTTTTGATAGATATTGTTTCTTAAAAATACGCCTTTTGGTTTTGACAACGGGAATTAATTTGAAATTAATAAATGAAATATTTATGTTTTGAATTTGGTAAAATGGATTTCATTTTCGGAATAGGAATATCAAAATTATCTTTAGGGTGAATTTTTGGTATTTTTTTGAATGCATTCAATTTTTGATAAATAGTGAAAAACAGTGAGTAATAGTTTAAAACGAAAATTTTATTTAAATAATTAATTATTTAATTTAAATTTATTTTATATCAAAATAGATAAATAATACTAATATATGTTCAATGTAATTAATTGGAGTCAGTTTATAATAATTTTAGATATATAAAAAAGTTATTTAACTTTTCACCATTTTTTACCCACCTCCTATGAGCATTTGTAAATTTACATAAAAAATAATTTTACAACTTCTATGAGTTGTATTTAGAAATTCCAAAAGACACGGTTAATATCATGGAGTAAAACATGGTTCAAGAAGATAAATATTATATTTGGTAAATTGTAACTTTTAAATTTTATTTACCATGGTTAAAAGTAAATAGGGTAATTAAGGGGAAAATGATATTATTGTTAACCTAACACATGTCCTAATTCTATTGGATAAGTTTAATTAGATAAAATTAAAACTTAGAAATAAAATATGACTCTTTAGGTCCACTTGGATTAGATTAAGAAATTTATTATTATTTTATATAAATTAGAGTTAAAAGAGTTGAAATCAATGTTTTATAACTAAACCATTTTTAATATAGGGTTACACATAAGATGAATTCTTCTATCAATACTCATTATAAATCCAAAAATATAACCTACATGATTTTATTTTATTTATAATTTTTAATGATTAAATAATTAGATTTATTAATGACATAATGATGATGCAGTAATTACCTTATTAATGAAAGAATCTAATAAATTTTATTATAAATATTAAAATAAATATAATTTCAAGGTTTTTATGAAATAAAAGAATTTTCTACGTGAATATGACATGTTAGTATTGAATAAATGTATTTTTTTGAAGTAATAATTCTTTTATTATTTAATCAAAAAATAAATAAATACCAAAGAGTATCAAAATTGACATAGATTAGGTTTTAAAACGAATTTTATATTATTAATGGATATAAAGGTCATAAAAATATAATGATCAGACAAAAATAATTATATAATTATATCTATGACATTAATGAACCAATTGGGGTTCGATTGTCATTTCATACTGTGTTTGTTAACCATAGAATATAAAAATACAAAGAGACATGGTAAATGGCAAACTATTTAACTAAGAGTTAAATCTAAATGTTTAGGTTAATATGGTAACATAAACCTGTATAAAACCAATTGGATGAGTTCTTTTTTACCCATCCCCACTTTAGATTTTAAATATTTCATTTTGGATCCATTTTAAATCGAAAATAAATTTATTATAAAATTATATTTTATATTTTTTCTAAGGTTCCCATCACCCCTATTATAAAAGGGAACTTCCCCTTCCCTATAATTCACACCACCAAAGCCATTTGGCATGGGAAAAATCTGCCCAAATATCCTCCAAAATATCCTACCTTCATCCTATAGGCCTTCTATTGGTCATAAAGATAACCTATGAATCCCTTTTGATCAAATCAAAATGAAGAACCCGAAGACGAGGTAATGATTTCACCACCCTCTTTTAGGTTCTGTTATTCTTCCAGTTACTCTTTCATTGTTGTTTCCATTATAAAATAATAAATTAGGTATCCTCTATATACTGTGATTTTATTATAAATAAGGAACAACTATATTCATTATTCTTTCCATCTTATGATTGATTATGTCACCAAGTGTGCGTACGTACGGCTTACCGTCTCCATGCCAGGTTGTAATTTGTTATTCAACACTATGTTATTTGAATTGATATAATGATGAGTAGTATATATATAAATATTTAAAATAATATGCAAATTTCTATGTAAAATTAATATAACCTCCAATTCCACACCTTTATGGAAATGATATTGTTGCTCGTGCGTACGTATGGATTACCGTCTCCACCACGCGATGAGATTCATTTACACTTTCTCCATTTATCGACTACTATAAAAATATATATTACTAATAAGTATTTAATAAATGAGATAATTATACTAATATATATATATATATTTAATTACATATATCTTATTCACATAGTTCTGTTCAATATGATATTAAAACAGAAATAACGTTTATGGGTACGTACAGACTACCATCTCAATAAACGGTGTTTTTGATTTCATATATATGTCTATTATAAATATTTATATTATTAATATATATGATATATAAATCTTGTTTTATATTCTGGAAGTATTTAAATCTTTATCTATGTGATACAATCAAGAGTGACAAGTTAAAACACGTACAATAAAGAAAGAAATTATTACCCGAAATCTTAATTTAACAAGGAAATTATTATTAAATGGGTAGTATGAAGTCATAAGTGAATAATTTATGATATCATAAATATTAATATGTTTCTAGTATAACTTAATAACATTATACAATCCTCATACAGGAGGTTAGACGTACTCTCAACTAAAGGAAAGTGCAAGGTAAGGGGTTTTCATATCACTCTTTATTCCCATGAGTTCCATTCCATATTTCCACTATTACCTTTCATGTGGTGTATGTACTACCCATAATTGTATTTTTTTTGTAAAAAACATTAATTTATGTGTATTTACATATTCATTGTATGATTCTACTTTAATTGGGTGTATGTTTCGTAAGTTACCAAATTGGCAAGGGTTAATTTCACAATCTCATTATTATCTGTGGTTGTTTTTACGTTAGTATCTACTGGGACATATTTATTATCCATGTCCATGATTCATAAATGAGTTTTCAAAGGGATTATTTTTAAGGGAATTTTTACTAAAACATTATTTGAAATGTGTTCAATTTTTATTCTTCTAAATCATTCTCATTAATGTCCATGTTTTCAAAATGGGTTTTAAGGATTTATTTATATGGACATTAATGTTTTAAAAAAAAATTAATTCATTTAAAAATAATCAAATTGGTATTGGAAACTTTGATTCAAAAATGTCTTTCAATTTATTCCTTTCTAAATTTTGTAACATTTAAACATTTTCATGAAAAATGGATATTTCTCTCAAAAAGTTTTACAAATACATTTTATCTATGTCAACATCCTTTTATGGATTTTAAACTTGTTTGAAGTTGATTTATTATGATACAAATATTCAATATTTTATTAATATTTTTTGGATTTGTTTTACTATGGATGTGTTATTTTTTTACCATTAATGGTTTATGGTTAATGTATTGACATTTCATATGAATGTTTTAATATGAATGTTTATGTCATGTTTCATCCTTTTTGTATGAGGAATGTATTGGACTTAGTATGTGATGGGTTGAGCCCACTACAGAGCCTCGATGAATTGGTAGGTCTCATGAGAAAACTTGATGTGGAATTGGTCGAGGCCCTTTTCCAAATTGGTATATGTTTTTGGTCGAGGCCTTAATAATTTTTAGACGTCTTGGATGAGGCCTTGAAAAAATGTTTTAGAATGTCCAGCATTATACATTCCCGCATTATGAAAATAATATTGACGGTTCATGTTGTCATTTGACTAGTAGAATATCCTTGATATGTTTTATTATGGAATTAGTTACTAAGATAATATTCCTTCCATAAGAGTATTCATGTTTATTATAGGTAAAGGCAAGTGGTTTCAATTATTAACCATGCTTAATATTTATGTTATCTTCCGCAGTATTGCTTACCCTTACTAAGCATTTGATCTCCCCCCTTTTGTATGTTTCTTTTTCCCGGGATTCCGAGAAGGATACTTTGATTGATATGTAGGGTTAAGCTTAATGGAATAATGGAATTCTCAAAGAACTATCTATGTTGTGTTTTATGTATCAAATTATAATATAAACTTAATGTATGTAATCTATTTTACAATACTTCTAAATCAATCAGTCCTTTGGGATATGATTTCCTTGTGATCATGACAATTTATTAAAATAATGCACCGACTCTGGGTAACTCGGGTCGGGGTGTTACAGTTGGTAGTAGAGGAAGTTTAGGAATAAACTTGGAAACTGGATTTAGATAAACTCTGATTAGAGAACATTAACCTAAGATAGAATTTTAGGATAAGTGTAGAATAACTTTCTATAATTTTGGTAATGTAGAAATTTTGTGAGTTTTCAAAGAAAATACATCCCTGTCTAGATACGAGTAGGTAGAGGTAGCTCTGGCATAGATGTACCTAGGGGTAAACCCCGAAATCACCACTTTGAGCTAGACTCAAATAAAAACTGATGCATGACAACGGGCTTTGTTTCACTCTTGGTTATGACACTCTTGGGGGATATGCTAAGGATAATTATTATTTTCTTTACAAATAACTATGAAGGGTTTATGAGTATATACCCCTTTAAAGAAAACATTTTAGGGATAATGGATTATATCCTTACACTGTTCAATTTACGTTTGGTATTTTTCATGTTTGGAATTATTCATTTCAATTCAAAAACTGAACTAGTGTATTCCATTGTATAGAAATGGTGCCCAATCGAAGGAAGGTGGACTCCAGCAATACGTATAATCCAAATATTAAGAAGTATCATATCTTTCACGGTATTAGGCCAACTTTTATAAGGGATATAGTCTCCCATGTATTTTCAACATATGAAGAAATATTATCACGTGTTAATAAGATAAATAAAGAATTATCTGAGTCTTGTGGATTTGAAGGGAAGAATGGGAATTAAAGGATGGAAGAGAGAAAGATGACTAAAGAGAAGAAGGAAAAGAAGGATTTTCCAATATGTGATAACTATGGAAAAAATCACCTTGGTAAATGCTTGAAGGGAATGAGAGTTTGTTATATGTGCAGAGAAAAAGGACACCAAGTATGTAATTTCAAGGTTAAGAAAAAAGTTTCAAATTTACAATGCTTCATCTCTAAGGTGTTGGGACACAATGTGAATCAATGTCTCAGTCATCATAGTATAACTTAAATGATGCCATTGGATAATAATCAATTTATGATACAACCTCATGTGAAGAGGAATAACTAGTGTTCTTATGTTGTTAATATAGAACTGTTTCATCTGAGTGTTGTATCAAAAATATACTGGTTATATGAATTATGGAGATAAATAAGGATTGTACTGCAGTACTATTTTATTGAGGATTTGAGATTATATGGTTCAAAGTAAAGTGGCTTAATAGTAAGCTATACTTTTTGGAAAATATATGGTTGATAGAAATATAAACAATAATATGGTTCTGATACAGATGTAGTGATTTTGGAATAATACATGTTTGATTTGGAGTAATTGTGTTGGATATTCTTGAATACCTTGAAACTGATTAATGATTTGTATATTCCTTCATTGATGGAGTTTTCATCATTTTTGGATAGAATGAGTATATCTAGTATTCTATAAGGAGTAAGAGAGCATGAATGTAATCAATTATGTTTTATGGTAATTCAGGATGTTGAACTGTTTTAAACGAATACATGTTGAAGGTGTTCACGTTCTATTACATGGGAAAAATGATCTTCCTTGTGATTACCAAACTTATAAATTTTGGACTGTGAGTTTGGATAGAATTATTTCAGATAAGTCTAGTTTGAGATTATTTTTTGATTCCCATAAAAAGGAAAACCTGGTGGTCATGTCGCAACCCGTCATGTCCGGTAAGGCCGTAAGACTTGAACCTGCAACTGAAGGGAGAAAAGGGTCTATCACCTATCACTGACCCACATGATGTCTTGTATTGAATAATGTAGTTTTTTATAATGTGTCTGGTAGATTAGAAATAAATTAATTTTTTTGGAACCCTAAATTAATAGGTTAAATATATTATTTTTTATGTTCTATTATATTGTAGAGTGAAAAATTAGTTTGTGGTAGAAATTAGTAAAAATTTGGAACTCTACTTGTCAAGAATATATATATATATATATATATTTCTCTTATTATATGAAGAAATAAATTCATAAACATTAGGTAAGGCATCTTAAAACTAAAAATGTGTTACCATAATACCTTATGTTTTGATGAACCGTTGATATTTTAAATCCCCATAGACTGATTGCTTTGAGGCCCTCAATTCTATAATTGTTTGCGACTGATGACCTCAATCACTCCCTATAAATATTTACATTTTTCCTCCAATTTTATGTCTCTAATTTCTGACAATGTTCTCTTAATCGAGATCATTATTCAGTGGTGAATTTTTCATTCCCCTTTTCCTATTATTAAGACTAAATTTTATTAACCCAATTTCCGATGTGGGTTTTTCCACAATGGTATTTTCTATTTTCTATCTTTTATTTTTGAAGAAAAGATTCAAATTGTGGGGACGTAATTTATTAAAGAAGGGAAGAATGTAACACCACAATATTTCATAGTATGTTATTTTTTGAAAGTAATTCAATATCTTACAATACACGCAACACCGAGTTCAAGCGCATCACGACTTACCAAACTAGTCATTCAATAGTGGTTATGAATAGTTCTAACTAAATAATAAACATTAAATAATTCCTATAATTTTAGAATCAATATTATGAGTTTCTTAGAAATAATGTAAGAACTAATTCATTTTTTCAGATAAAAGAACTATATTTAAAAAAATCACTTTTACCGCATTTTAATGGTAAACCCTTTATAAATCAAATATTTGAAGATTTTATATACTGAATATGAAAAAAATAAGCTTCTTCTTCATAATCTGGACATAATAATTTAGTTTCAATAAATTTTTGGGGTTTTTCTTATAAAATTCATATTTTGGTGAATAGTAAAAAATACTATATTTTAACTGAAAACAAATTTTTAAATAAAAATAATGTATAGTTTCAAATTATAAATTGTAATGGTTTGTAAGTATAAAGAGATTATATTTTTACCATTTAATCAAATTCTGGTCATTTATGTAATTTCACTTTGAGATTGGACATAAACAAGTGACAATCTTTTGATAGATATTGTTTCTTGAAAATACGCCTTTTGGTTTTGACAACGGGAATTACTTTTAAATTAATATCTGCACATTTTATGTTTTTAATTTGGTAAAATGGACTTCATTTTTGGATTTGGAATATCAAAATTAGCATGGGGTTATTTTTTGATATTTTTCTGAAAACATTCAATTTTGGATAAATAGGGAAAAACACTAAGTAATAGTTTAAAACTGAAATTTTATTTAAATTATTATTTATTTTATTTAAATTTATTTTAGGTCAAATAGATTCATAATACATATATAATTTCAATGTAATTAATTGGAGTCAGTTTATAATAATATTATATACATATAAATTATATTGAACTTTTCACAGTCTTTTAACCACATCCTAGGAGAATTTACAAATTTACATAAAACTTAATTTTACCACTTCTGTGAGTTGAATTTCAAAATTCCAATAGACACGGTTAATATAGTTGTGTAATATGTGGTTCAATAAAGATAAAAATAATTTTTGTGAAAAGTAAATTTTTACTTTTCTTTACCACGGTTAAAAGTCAATAGGGAAATTAATGGTGAAAATGATATTATTATTACCCTAAAACATGTCCTAATTATATATTCTAAGTGTAATTAGAGCAAAAACAAACTTAGGAATAATATATGACCCTTTAGATTCACATGGATTAGATTAAGACATTTATTATTATTTTATTTAAAGAAAAGTTAAAAGAGTTAAAATCAATGTTAAATAACTAAACCATTTTTAATTTAGGGTTATACATAAGATAAATTCAATTGTAAATATTCATTATAAATCTATAGATATTTACTACATAATGATATTTTATTTATAATTTTGAGATATTAAATAATTTAATTAATTAATGTCACAAAAATGATGCAGTAATTACCTTATTAATGAATGAATCAAATAAATGTTATGATAAATACTAAAATAAATATAATTTCAAAGTTTCTATGACATCCACGAATTTTCTAGGTTAATATGACGTTATATAAGTGATTCAATGTATTTTGTTTGAAGTAATCATTCTGTTATTATTTTATAAAAAAAAATAAATACCAACGAGTGTCAAAATTGACATAAAATAGTTTAAAAAAATAATATTATAAATTGATATAAAAGTCTTAAAAATATACGGTTCCTTCAAAAGACATATATAACAATAAATATGACATTAATGAACTAATTGGGGTTCTATTTTTATTTTATAACATGTTTATTGACCATATAATATAAAAATACAATAAGACATGGTAAATGTTTGACTATTTAACTAAGAGTTAAATCTAAAAGTGAAGGTTAATATGGCAACCTAAAACTTTCTAAAACACATTGGTTGAGTTGGTTTTGACCCATACCCACCTTATATTTTAAATAATTCATTTTGGAGACATTAGAAACTGAAAATGAATTTATTATAAAATAATATTTCCAGTTTATCCTAAGGTGCCCCTCACCACTCTTAAAAAAGGGAACTTCCCATTCTCTCAAATTCACACCTTCAAAACCATTTGGTTCGGCCAAAAACTACCCTAATATCCTCCCAACTATCCTAACTTCATTATAATGGCCTTATTTTTGTCACAAATCCAACCTATAAATCCCTTTTGATCAAATCAAAAGGAAGAACGCAAAGAATAGGTAATGATTTCACCAACCTCATTCAAGTTCTCTTATTCTTCCAGTTACTCTTTCTTTGTTGTTTCCTTTATAAAATAATAACACTAGTATATTCTATAAACTATGATGTTATCAGAAATATGTCACAACTATATTCATTATTCTATCCATCTTATTAATGATAATGTCACCATGCATGCGTACGTTCGGCTTACCGTCTCCATGCCATGGTGTAATTTTTTATTCAACACTATCTTATTTGGATGGATATAAGGATGAGTAATATATATATAAATAATCAAAATAAAATTCTACTGTCTCTATAAAATTAATATACCATCAAATTTCACACGTTTAAGGAAATGATATTGTCGCTCGTGCATACGTACGGATTGCCGTCACCACGACGCGATGAGATTCATTTCTACGTTCACCATTCATCGATGATTATAAAAATACATATTACTAATAAGTATGTAATATATGACATAATAATTCTAATGGAGATATATATATATATATATATATATTACATATATCTTATTCACTTATCCCTTTCTATATGATATGAAAATGGAAACAACGTTTATGTGTACGTACGGACTACCATATGCATAAATGGTGTGTTTCATTTCATATATAAGTCTATTATACATATTTATATTCTAAATATATATTATATATAAATCATGTTTTATATTTTGGAAGTATTTAATTCTTGATCAAAGTGATACAATCAAGAGTAACAAGTTAAAACACGTACGATAAAGAAAGCGATTATTACCCGAAATGTTAATTTAACATGGAAATTATTTTTAAATGGGTAGTATAATGTCATAAATTAATAATGTATGATGTCATAAATATTAATATGTTTCTGGTATAATTTAATAAAATAATGAGATCATCGTATAGGAGGTTAAACATACTCTCGACTAAAGGAAAGTGCAAGGTAATGGGTTTTCATCTCACTCCTTATTCCCATCAGATTCATGCCATATTGCCACTATTACCTTTTGTGTGGTGTATGTACATCCCATAATTGTATTAATTGTGTAATAAACTTTAATTTATGTTTATTTACATATACATTTTATGGTACTTATTTCATTTGGTGTATGTTTCGTAAGTTACCAAATTGGTAAGGTTTAATTTCACAATCTCATTATTATTCGAGGTTGTTTTTATGTAAGTATCTACTAGGAAATATTAATTATACATGTCCATGTTTCAAAAAAGTGTTATCAAAGGGATTATTTTTAATGTACTTTTTACTAAAACATCATTTTAAATGTTTTATATATTTATTCTTCTAAATCATTCTCATTACTGTCCATGTTTTCAGAATGGGTTTTAAGGATATATTTATATGGGCATGAAAGTTTTAAAAAATGTTAATTCCTTTCAAAAGATTCAAAATGGTATGAGACACATTGATTCAAAAATGACATTTAATGTCTTCCTTTATAAATTGTGTAACTTTTAAATGTTTTCATGAAAAGGGATATTTCTCTCAGAGTTTTACAAATCATTTTTATCTATGTCAACATCCTTTGATGGATTTTAAACTTGTTTGATGTTGATTTATTATGATACAAATAATCCATATTTTATTAATGTTTTTTGATATGTTTGACTATGGATGTGTTATTTTTGTACCATTCGTGGTTTATGTTTAATGTATTAACATTTAGTATGATAGTTTTAATACGAATGTTTATGTTATGTTTCGACCTTTTCATATTAGGAATGTATTGGACTTAGTATGTCATGGGTGGATCCCACTACAACTCCTCGATGCACATGTGGGTCTCATGAGACAACTAGACGAGGAATTGGTCGAGGCCCTTTCCCAATTTGATACAAGGTTTTGGAAGAGGCCTTAATCATTTTTAGACATCTTGGACAAGGCCTTGAAAAAATGTTTCAGAATGTCCGACAATATACATTACCTCATTAGGAAAAAATATTGATGGTTCATGTGATCATTTGACTAGTAGAAAACCCATGAAATGTTTTATTATGCCATTATTTACTCAGATCATATTCCTTCCATAAATGTATTCATGTTTATTATTGATAAAATAATGTGGTTTCAATTATTCATCATGATTAATATTTATGTTATCTTCCGCTCTATTGCTTACCCTTACTGAGTGTTTGAGCTTACCCCTTTCATATGTTTCTTTTTCCTAGGATCCAAGAAGTTAATTATATCTAATATAAAGGGTTAATCTAAAGGAAATAATGGCGTTATCAAAGAACTATCTATGTTGTGTTTTATGTTGGAAATTGTAATGTAATGTTAATGTATGTGATCTATTTTGCTAGACTTCTAAACTGATCGGTCCTTCGGGACATGATTTCCTTGTGATCAGGCCAATGTATTAAAATATTTCAATGACTCATGGTAAATGGGGTCGGGGTGTTACTGTTGGTAGTAGAGAAAGTTTAGCAATAAATTTGGAAACTAGATTTAGATAAACATTGATTAAATAACATTACCCTAAGATAGACATTGAGGATTAGTATAAAAAACTTCCTAGAATTTTGGTAATGTAGAGATTTGGTGAGTTTTCCCAGAATATAAATCCTTCTCTGGATAAGAGTAGGTAGAGGCGGCCCTAGCACAGATGTACCTAGGGGTAAACCCCAAAAACACCACTTTGAGCAAGACTCAACTGGGAACTGATGCACGACAACGAGACTTGCATCACTCTTGGTTATGACACTCCGGGGGATATGCTTAAGATAATTATCATTTTCTTTACAAACCACTATGAAGGTTTTATGAGTATATACCATCTCAAAGAAAATGTTTCTTTGATTATGTATTATATACATAAACTTTTCAATTTCTGTTAGGTATTTTTCATGTTTGGAATTATTCATTGCAATTCATAAACTGACATAGTCTATGCCATTGTATAGAAATGACACCCAGTCGAAGGAAGGTGAACTCCAAAAAAATATATAATCTAAAGATTAAGAAGGATAATATCTTCCACAGTATTAATCCAACATTTAGAAGGGAATTAGTCTCCCAAGTATTGTCAACATATGATGAAATAGTATAATGTGATAATAAGACCAATAACGAATTATTTGAGTCCTACGGATTTGTAGGGAATAAAGAGAAGAAAAGGATGGAAGAGAGAAAGGTGGATAAAGGGAAGAGGGAAAAGAAGGATTTTCCCATATGTGATAACTGTGGAAAGAATCACCTTGGTAAATTCATGAAGGGAATGGGAGTTTGTTATAAGTGCAGGGAAAAAGGACACCAAGTACATAATTACAAGGATATGAAAAAATATTCAAATGTATAATGCTTCATCTGTAAGTAGTTGGGACAAAATGCGAATAACTGTCTTAGTCATCAGAGTATAACTTTAATGATTCTATTGGATAATAATAATGTTATTATAACACCTCATATGAAGAGGAATGAGTAGTTTTCTTACGTTGTTAATATATAATTGTTTCATCTAAGTGTCGTATCAACAATATACTGGTTATATTAATTATAGAGATATATATTGATTGTACTGTAGTAATATTTTATTGAGGATTTGAGATTATATGGTTCTATGAAAAGTGACTTAATAGTAAGCTATTTGTTGGACTCCTCATGTATTAATCACGTTTTAATGATCACAAATCCTATTACTGTTAATTAATATCAATCTTAATTACACATCTTCATAATGCTACTCATGTATTATAATGTTAATTAATCACTTTATTATTTACAAGTCTTATTCATGATCACAAATCTCACTTATATTATCATGTCTTTATATTTATGATTCCAGTTCTCTTACTCTCTAATGATTAATCATAATCCATATATTGCATATTACAGTTTATGTATAAATACAAATATTTGTCTAAGTATAGAGACACCGTGATGTTTGACACAGTGAGACAGACTGTGTACAAGACACAGTCTGAGTGACCCACACATAGTGAAGGACACACCGTGAAGGACACACCGTGAAGGACACACCGTGAAGGACACACTGTGAAGGACACACCGTGAAGGACAAACTGTGACTGAAACACCGTGAGCTACTCACCGTGATTGAGACACCATGAAGAACTTTCCGTGAAGCCCTTAACGTGAATAACTTACCATGGAACACAAATCATGTAAACTATATCGTGAAGAAGACACTATTTACATAATCACAGTGACACCATTTCTTAAATTTTGTCAATATTATTGAAATAATACTAACGGTCATATTTGATGTTTTTAATAAAATTAATGTTATATAATGATAGTTGTTGGAATGTCAGGAAACCGTATCTCGTACCTATGAAAAGGGAATCATTCCTACTGCCAGAAAGTGTGGAATATAAGGAATATTGAGATACAGTACACATATAAGTGTAAGCAGTGGTGTGCAAGTGTGATGATACAAAAAAACCTACACCCGAGAGCACTGTGCTGAACAAAAAAGAACAATCCTAATCCAGAAAGAGATTCCAAGACTTTCAAAGAACTCTCATGAGCTCAATCCAACACCACTGAAGAACACACGACGAATCAAGGGATCATTTTCACTCCTATAGAACACAAGATGAACTATGGAACTCCGTTTTTAAACAGAAAAACTTGAGAAGGACTACGAAGCAATTCTATTGAATCCAATGAGTCCGGAGCTGCATAGCTAATCACTAGAGCTTTCTAATCTTTTATTTATTCTCTCTATGTGATTTGTTTATTTAATTTCGAGCAGTGTGGTGTACTCTGTATATATTACACACACACTATCTACTGCATTGAACTGGAGGATATAAAAATCCTCACTCTATAATTTTTAACTCTTGTTTACCCACGTCAACTGTGGAAGAGGTCCTTGTGAGGCCTGATCTCTGTTTTGTTTCCCACGAAGAACAGTGGTAGAGGTCTCTGCGTTGCCTGGATAGTTGTGTAAACTGTTTTTAACCCTGATCCAGGGTGTGGATCAAATTTATATAAATTTGAGAGGACTAAGTCTCGTCTTGACACAGAACCTCTTGTTACATCTACTGTGCATCATTAGTTTATGTTTAAAATATACTACATATATCTTTTATACTCCAATTCTATTACTATGAAATAA
The DNA here is from genome assembly GCA_963277665.1 of Viscum album. NCBI lineage: Eukaryota > Viridiplantae > Streptophyta > Magnoliopsida > Santalales > Viscaceae > Viscum > Viscum album. Next base: position 416,993,509 of record OY728132.1, read on the forward strand.
AAAACTATTTTAAAGATACATTGATAGTTAAATTAGAATGTGTTTACACTTATTGTAAATCCGTAGGTTAGTTTCAAAAGTTAGTTTGATCTTGTGGTTAAATTAACTAATACCTAATCAATCTTTGAGATGCTAAGTGAACATATACAATCTGTATAAATTCACTATAGTTTATCTTGTTTTATAAATTTGGGGATTTTAAATAGACAATATTTTAACAGAAATTTTAATTGGAACTCATTTCAACCCCCTCTTGAGTATCCACTCTGACCAACATTTGGTATCAAAGGTTGTTTTTATTTAAATATTTTTTTAATACTCTGATTTTCAACTATGATTATAGTTGCATATTTAAAGAACGTAATTTCTTGTTAGTTCTAAATTTTATCTCTTTAAATTTACTTTCTAAAATCTAGTTATGGAAAATTGACTAGAGGGTGCTGCTAATAATATGCCACCTTTCTTCAATGGTACAAAATATACACAGTGGAAGCTTAAAATAAAACATTATTTAGAAACCATGGGTTTTTATATTTGGACTGCTATAGAATCTCAATATAAAATTCCAGAAACCTAAAGAAAAACTTGGGATGAAGCTACTAAGATTGCCTAAAATAATAATTGTAAAGCTATGAATGACCTGTACTGTGCTTTAGGAGATGAAGAGTTTAATAGAATTTCTGCTTGAAAAACTGCTTTTGAAATTTGGGATACTTTAGGTGTTTCTCATGAAGGAACAACCAATGTTAAAGAAATGATATTGAATACATATACTATTAAATATGATAATTTTAAAATGAAAACTGATGAACATATTTCTGATATGTATCTCAGGTTTAATGAGATCTTCAATACAATGAATTCACTCGGTAAAGATGTTCCATCAAAGGAACAAATTATGAGGATACTGAGATGTTTACCAGACCAATGGAGAGGAACATCTGTTTCAATCAGAGAGTCATGTGACATTGCTGCTCTACCTGTCAAAGAACTCATTGGTAATATTATGATGTATGAGGATGAACTCAAGGGGAATAAAGTGGAAAAGGATGAAACAAAAAGTAAATCAGTGGCTGTCAAGACTACTGCTTCGAAGAACAAAGACAAAGAAAAAGCTCAAATACAAACTGACAGTTCAACAAGTGAAAGCTCATACTCTGATTGTGATGATGAAATGGCTCAGATAGCCAAAATATTTAAGAAATTTTATAGGAAGAAATTTTTTTTTCAGAAAACCAAATTACAAAGGAATGTATGACAATAAGGGACATAAGAAGAAGGACTCGAAAAAGCTAGATAAAAGTGATGAAGTTGTTTTCTATGAGTGAAAAAGAAAAGGACACATTAAAGAAGACTTCCCAAAGCTAAAATTCAAGAAGAAATATGATTACAAGGACAATAATTACAAGAAAGCATTGAAGGCTACCTATAGTGCTTCTGAACACAGCACAAGTGAATCTGAAATGTCTGATTCTGAAAAGAATCGTTCCAACATGTGTTTCATGACAAACACATCTGAGATAACCTTAGATATTCCTATTATAAATTCTTATTATTCTGGAGATGATGTAGAATGTAATTAATATTCTGACAACATGAAAAGTGAGGAATTATTTGAATATTTTAATATGTAGGAAGAGACATGCAATGAACATAAGGATAAATACAAATCATTGAAGAAATAGCATGCTCTCAATACAAATGTTAAAACTGAACATACTATTGAAAAAGTGAAGAATTCACAACTGTTAAAAGAGAACAATGAACTAAAAATGTCTAATTAGCAACTTAGAGAGGACGTAGAGAAGTTCAGAAATGGAAAGGATACACTAACTAAAATGCTAGGAAAGCAAGTGGCACTAAAATACACTACTAGAATAGGCTACAAACCTGGACAGAGACAGTTTACTAAGAATAGATTTATTCCCAAATATGGACAGAATACTACTAGTTCTAGTTCTAGAAATCCATATGCTTCAACTAGTTATTCACATAGTTATAAATCAAATAGAGTTTATCTTTCAAAATCTATTGATTCTGTAAATTATATGACACCCATAAGATAAATTTGGGTACCAAAATCATTGATTGATAACTTGCCTAGACCAAAGAAGATCTGGGTACCAAAATCATACTCTATCTAAAACTATTTTGTAGGAAACCTTCTTGAAGAGTTCCCACAAGAAGACATGGTATTTGGACAGTGGATGTTAAAGACACATGTCTAGGGATTACTCATGTTTCAAGAGTTTAATAAAGTTTGATGGAGACTATATCACCATTGGTGATAATTCTAAAGGAAAGATCATCGGCTTAGGCCAAATTGGTAACACTGATTCAGTTTTAATTTCTAATTTTTTTTGTGTTGATGGACTGAAATATAATATGTTATGTATTTTTCAATTATGTGATGATGGTTTTAATTTATAATTTGAAAATGATTCCTATAATGTTTTTAACTCTAAAAATATTTTAGTATTTTCTTCTTTAAGAAATGAAAATGATTATGCTATTGATCAAAATTCCTTAGCTAAAAAAATGTTACCTATTCAAATGCCATTCATAAAGAGTCTTGGATTTGGCATAGAAGATTAGGACACTGCAATATACACTCACTTAGGAAACTAAGTAGGAAGAAATTAGGTAGAGACTTACCCAAACATGAGTTTCCAAATGACAATGTTTGTAATCCCTATAAAAAGGGAAAGCAACACAAAATATCTTTCAAACCAAAGAAAGAAGTCTCAACTTCTCAACCTATCGAGTTGGTTCACATGTATCTATTTGGACCTTCTAGAGTTTCTAGATTAAATGGGAAGCACTATGTCTATGTCCTAGTAGATGACTTTTCTAGATATACTTGGGTAAAATTCTTAGCTCACAAAAGTGAATCTTGGTCTTATTTTGTTAAATACTCCAAGTCTGTAGAAAACCATAGTGGAATTAAGATTAAAACTCTAAGAAGTGATCATGGCCATGAGTTTGAAAATCATGAATTTGAATCCTATTGCTCACACAATGGCTATAGTCATAACTTTTCTACTCCTAGGACAGCTCAGCAGAATGGTGTATTAGAAAGAAGAAATAGAACCCTGCAAGAAATTTCTAGAACTATTCTTAATGAATATGACCTTCCTATTTACTTTTGGGTGGAAGCTGTGAATACAACTTGTTATATTATTAATACAGTCTTAATTACACCTTTTCTTAAGAAGACCCCATATGTGTTGTAGAATAATAGAAAACCTAAAGTCAATTACTTTAGTGTCTTTGGTTGCAAAGTCTTTATTCTCAATACAAAAGATACTCTTCATAAGTTTGCTTCTAAGAGTGATGATGGAATCTTTTTAGGATATTCGTTAACCAGAAAAGCCTATAGAGTTTTCAATAAGAGAACCAAGTATGTGGAAGAATCTGTTAACATCAAATTCGATGAAACCGATCCACATGAGTTTGAAACCTCTCTTGAAAATCTTAAAGAAGATTTATTTGTTCTGGACATTAATGATAAAATCAATGAACCTGCTATAAAGACAACCAACTCTAGACTTATTCCAGAATCTACTTCTAATGAACCCGAACCGAGAGAAGAACCTAAAATTTCTAGTCCTACCATTACTAGATCAACTATAATTCTAAAGAATCATCTTTTATATGTTTTTGTAGGAAATCATAATAGAGGGACTCAGACTAGAGCTTCTCTTAGAAATCGGGTAGAACATTAAGCCTTCTTGTCACAGCTTGATCCTAAAAACATTGGTGATGCTATTAATGATGAATTTTGGGTAATTGCAATGCAAGAAGAACTAAATCAGTTTGAAATAAATAAAGTGTGGAATCTTGTTGAAATACCTAAGGACACTTTCACCATAGGAACTAAATGGGTGTTTAGAAATAAAGTAGATGAATCTGGAAACATAGATTGAAACAAGGATAGGCTAGTTGCACAAGGCTATAGTCAAGACGAAGAAATTGACTATGAGGATACATTTTCTCCTGTAGCCAGATTAGATGCTATTATGATTTTACTTGCTTATGTTGCACATCTAAATTTCAAACTATATCAAATGGATGTCAAGAGTGCATTATTAAATGTATATACTGCTGAGGATGTTTTGGTTGAACAACCACCTGGATTCTCAAATGCTCATTTTCCAAATCATATTTTCAAATTATCAAAATATTTATATGTTTTAAAGAAAGCTCCAAGAGCTTGGTATGATAGATTAAGTACATTTCTAATTTCTAAATGTTTTACAAAAGGTATAGGTGACCATACTCTTTTTAAAAAAAGAATTTCTAAAGATGTTTTAGTTGAACAAATTTATGTAGATGATATTATATTTGGATCTTCAAGAAATTCCCTATGTACTAATTTTTCAAAAATAATGCAAAATGAATTTCAAATGAGTTTAATGGGGGAACTCAAATTCTTTCATGGTTTTCAAATCATTCAAAATGATGATGGAATTATTTTAACTCAAAGTAAATATACTAGAGATCTTTTAAATCGTTTTGGATTGGATAGCAGAAAAAGTAGTGACACTCCCATGAGTACCACCTGTTAGTTGGATCTTGATGAAGATGGTAGATATGTCGATCAATCCACTTATAGAGGAATGATTGGAAGTCTACTCTACCTAATAGTTAGTTGTACTGATATTATTTTATGTGTGGGTATGTGTGCTCATTTTCATGAAAACCCTAAAGAGTCACATTTAAATGCTGTAAAGAGAATGTTCAAATACCTCAAACATACTCCCAATTTATGACTATTCTGTCCCAAAGGCCAATCATTTGAACTAGTTAGTTATTCTGATGCTGATTTTATTGGATGTTTGTTAGATTGAAGAAGAACCTATGGAACATTTCATATTTTAGGCAAGTAACTAGTATCATGGTGTAGTAAGAAACTAAATTCTGTTGCATTATCTACTGCAGAAGCTGAATACATAGCTGCTTGAAGTTGTTGTGTGCAAATTTTGTGGATGAAACACACATTACTAGACTATGGATATCAATTCAGACGTGTCCCAATAAATTGTGACAATACAATTGCTATTAATATTTCTAATAATCCTATTTCTCATTCTAGGAAAAAACATATTGATGTCAGACATCACTTTTTTAGGGATCATTATCAAAAAGGTGATATCACTTTGGAATTCATTGGTACTAAATATCAACTTGCTGATATATTCACTAAAGCATTAAATTCTGAAAGATTAGTCTACATCATACATGATCTTGGTATGATTAATCATAAATTTATACCTTACTGATCTTAATTCTCAATACTTTATTGTATTTTACTTTACGGTTTCATGCTCACTATTTTAAAGTTATTGTTTCATGTATTCGGTCACACCATTAAGATCTTGTGCTCACGGTCTGTTAACTCATTGTCTCACCATGAATGCACATAATGGTCACTGTCTCTCCATGACGACCACTAACTATCTCACCGTGATGACTTTTTTTCATCACACCGTAATGCCTACTCACGGTCTCACCGTGAAAATTATTTATATTCTTATTTTAACCCATATCGTGGTAATTTTTGTTTCACTACTATTTGATTTCCCGTGTTTTTGTTTTTATGACGACTGAAATTCCCAAATGATAGAACATAAGGGATTAATTCGATTCCTTACCCAGACTCTCTCCTAAACCTTCTCATTCGTGAAAACATTATCTTCCCTCTCGCCCGAACCTTCAGTGGATGCCAAGGATAAAGCGTTCGTCTTCACCCTTGTCTAAGAAGCACCGCTCTAAGAAACAGAAGAGGATACCGAGGATAGCTCCCGAAGAACCTCTAAACCCAAACTTGGTACGTCGTACTGTAGTTCCTGAAAAAGAATATTTCCCTAAGTGGCTATTGTCTATCAAGTCGTTAGTCCTGAAATTTTTAATAGAATAAGGATGGCTTGAATGGATCTCTGGACAAAATATAACGATCTACCCGAGGCTGGTATCTCAATTCTACCAATATGTGATGTTTTCCTTTGATTTTGGAGAAATATTTTTGGTGACCAGCCGAATCAATGGTCAGAAGTGTTCATTCACCTCGAGGTTGTGGGCTACATGCCTAAGAATTCCACATGAAGGAGTTTGTGAAGACTACCAAAGAGACCCTCCTCAATCTTCTGATATATTCAATCTGGAAAATGCCTTGGAAATTATAATGCGTAATGTCACCAAGAGAAGGGCCATAGTTTCTGAATTAGATGGGGAGAGTAGACTTATTTTCAAAAAATTTCAGAATATGATTAGTCCAAGAAAAGGGGATTTTTCTGTAATGAATTATCATGATGTGTTTCTGATTCACCTATTGAATAATTTTCATAAGATCAACCTATGAAAGTATGTTACTAACCATATTTGTGAGCTGATCAAAGTCACTTCAAAATCCACCTCCTTGTTCTACTAAAGGATGATTTCAGCTATGTTAGTTTCTAAAGGGATTGTTGGACCGAATGAAGAAAAGTTACAGGAATTTGATTTCTTCTTATCCATTCCTATCATCCGAATGATGAAGTTAAGCTGGAACCCCAGGAAGAAGCAGTGGGTTGAGGATAATGATCAACTCTATAAAAAGTTTAATCATTTTGATTATCAAAGAAGACCTAATAATCTATCTGATCATGGTTTGGAACTAGATGAAGTGGCTGAGTATTCAGAAGAAGAATAAGAGGAGGAAGTAACAGCTGAAGTATAACCTAGAGAAGAAGCTATAAGACCTCCAATGGAAACAGTTCCTGTTGAAAAAGAAAGGGTTGTTGTCCCTGCTGTTATCCCTGCTAAAATACCTCAAAGAGAGGAAGTTTATTTTGGTTTGAGAGAAGAGGAAGCTCCTACTTCTTGTGAGGATTTCAATCCAGATACTCATCATAATGCTGAAAGAAAATTGGTTTTTCCTGATTCAGAACAACAAGTAACCATAGAGACAGATCCTGTTGAAGAGGATCTCCCTGTTGAAAAAGAAGCAAGTCTGGATGCTCAACCAGTGGAACAATCTGTAGAGACCTAAATCCTGACGTACATGGACATTACATTACTTTTTCGGAATACATAGTACATAAAAAAACACACACACAAGGACCATAATAGTTTAGTGTCTTTGGAAACTCGGAATATAATATTCTAATCGTGGTGAAAGATCATCAACATCTCCCATAAAGATCTTTCTTTTTTTATACCTAAAACCTTTCTTTATATCCTGGGGAAAAGAAAACTAAAAAGGGTGAGATCAAATTCTCTGTAAGGGTAAACAAAAGAAATATCAATCACATCATATACATAAGAACATATATTTTGGAAATCTTAACCTGCAAAAAAGAGAGCTCATAATATCATAACATGGGATAAATCATAGAAGTGAAATGTAATCCCAATAATCATAACATAAAACATGAAACTTTGTGGCATACACACATAATCATAGAGAATCATTTCTTGTTAGTCAAGACTCATTGACAAGACTATCTTAGTGGACAAAGTCCCTTTCTGAACCGAGTCACCCTCATTCCAGTCCTGTTTCACTGAACCGGTATAACCTAATGTTCCAGCCATGTCTATCTCATGAGATATAAAATCTTTACCCAATGCATTGGAGGGAGATATAGGTCCCACCCATCTCATAAGGATACCATTCTTATGTGTTCCACAAAATCATAAATCATACATCATTGCATAACCCATGTAATAAAAATGGGAATCTTAAACATCATGACATCATAAAACAATTCATACAAGATAAAGGAATTCATAAAAATAATTCCATCACAACATGATCAAATCAATGTAATAATAGGGATAAAAACAGAACCCTTTATTATCTTAGATGGAAAATAATTTTGATAAAACACCTGAACTCCATTCTTGAGGAAAATATCCTTTCTTCTTCAAAAACATTTTTCCTTCCATAACATGTCATAAGACTCTAAAATAAAAGAATTTGATTAAAAATAAACTTGAAAACATGTAAAGTAAGCTTCTTAGAAATAATTTTTTAAAAATCCATTCATGCCGTATATGTTAAAAAAATACATTCTTCCTACTTTTGTCAGAAAAGTCAAAAAGTACCTCGTATGAAAAACGACAAAAGATTCCTTTCATATTCTTTACTAAAAACTCACAGAAGGGTAAAATTGGATTTAAAATATTGTAAGTGGATGGAAACAATTTTACAAATTGAGGGAACATAGATTTGGATGATAAAATACACCCCAGTAAATGCCCAAGTATAAACAATCTCGGATAAAAAATGAGATTGTGATATTTTCCCTTACCTTAAGTCCGATTTGCTTCGTAAGTGTCTGAACCTCCTGTATAATGATTTAAATAATGTCATTAACTTATTAAAGAATCATATTAATTGTTATGATATCATATATGTTCAATTTGTACTTTATATTACCCGTTCTTTTGTAAATTCCATGTTAAAGAAGCGTTTTGGGTAAAATCGTTTCATTTATCGTAGGTGTTTGGACTTGTTGTTCTTGACATTATTATTACTTATATCATGATTTACTTACTTCCAGAATATAAAACATGATTTATATATCATATATATTCAGTATATATATATATAATAAATATATAAATGAAATGAAACACACCGTTTATGGAGACGGTAGTCCGTACGTACGAATGAACTCTGTTTTCCTTTCCTTATTGTCTTGAATGGAAGTAAGTAGATGACATACATATATAAGTAAATCCAGTAGCTTTATAATGTCATATATTTCATTATTATTTCTTATATATACTTTATAATCATTATTAAATGGTTAACATGGAGAATGAATCTCATCGCGTCGTGGAGACGATAGTCCGTACGTACGCACGAACGATGATATCGTTCCCATGGTCGTGGAATTGTGTTGAAGTGTATGTATACTATTTAATTATCAATATCACTCTATAATAATCATATATAGTTACTCCTTACACCATTATAACCATCATATTAAGGTGGTGGCGGAAAATAGATTACACAACGGCGTGGAGACGGTATTTCGTACGTACGCACGCGCGGTGATTTCATTTTTCCGTAGGATGGATATAAGGTTAATTATAGTTGTTTAATATTTAAAATAACATATTAGTATATAATAAATACTGATTTTATTACTTTATCATGAAAAAACTAAAGAAGAAGAAGTTGAAGAAGAAAGAAATTGAAAAAGATCGGTAATGGATATTACCTCTTCTTTGAAACGCCTCTTTGAATCCTCCACTTAGGGAACTAAGATTGGTCTTTGAAGAAGACCAGGACCTCTTGGATTATTCTAGTGAAGTTGAGAAGGGATTTTGGCAGGGGTTGGCCGAGCTTGAGTGCTCAAATTGGTGTGAGGATGAGGGGGAGGAGGTGCCCTTTTATAAGGGAGGAGAGGGGAACCTTAGGAATATCTCAAAATATTATTTTATATTAAAGTCAAAATCGGTTTATAATGGTCCCAAAGGGTCTTATTTCGAAGCTAAAGTGGGGATGGGTCAAAATACTATCAACCAATAGGATTTAGACAAGTTTATGGTATTATTTTAACCTTATCAGTTAGATTTAACTCTAAGTTAAATAATTTAACTTTTACCGTGTCTTTTTGTTTTCTTTCACGATATGGTTAATAGACTTACTATAACATGCCAAACGAACCCCAAATTGTTTATTATTAATATATATATCCTTATCTAAGTCATTTGGCCGAACCTTATATTTTTAGGAATAAAACAACAATTAATAATATAATATTTTATTTAAAAACTATTTTGTGTAAATTTTGTCACTATTTGATATTTGATTTTTGTGAAAGTCATAACAGAATTATATGTTCGAAAAAAGTTTATTAAATCAACACTAATATATCATAGTAACCTATAAAATTATTGGAATTCATAAAAAGTCTCAAATTACGTTTATTTGGGAATTTATAACATCAATTATGTTAAGATTTCCTTAAAAGGGTAATTACTGCATCATCGTTGTGTCATAAATAAATTAATTTAATTAAAGTCTATAAATAAAATATCATTATGTAGGAAATATTTTTAGATTTCTAATGAATATTTATAATCGAATTTATCTTATGTATTAACCCATATTAAAAATGTTTTTGTTATTAAACTTTGATTTTAACTATTTTAACTATTCATTAAATAAAATTATATTAAATGTCATAATCTAATCCAAGTGGACCTAAATAGTCATATTATATTCATAAGGTTGTTTTTGGTCGAATTACACTTATCCAATAGAATTAGGACATGTGTTAGGGTAATAGTAATATCATATTTACCTTTAGTTAGCCTATTTACTGTTAACCACGGTAAAAAAAAGTAAAAAGTTACTATTCAACAAAAAATTATTTTTATCTCATTGAACCACATTTTACTTACTGATATCAACCGTTTCTGTCGGATTTTCGAAATTCCATTCACAGAAGCGGTAAAATTAGGTTTTATGCAAAATTCAGTTTTTAACCTACCACTTAGTGGTTTCACTATTCATCAAAAATTGAAAGTTTTCAGAAAAATACCAAAAATTAGGCCTAAGCTATATTTGATATTATGAACTCAAAAATGATTTCTATTTTACCAAATTCAAAACATATCAGTTGCATTAATTAATTAAAAAATTAATTCCCGTCGTCAAAACAAATAGCGTGTTCTTAAGAGATAATTAATATCAAAAGATTGACACTTGTTTATGTCTGGTTTAAATGTGAAATTACATCCAATGACCAACATTGTATTAAATTGTAAAAATATATTCTAAATATACTTTCAAACCACTCAAACTAATAATTTATCACTATTAATTATTTCAATTGAAAAAGTTGTTTTTAATTAAAATTTAGTACTTTTCACTATTCATCAAAAATAAGAAAGTTATCCGAAAATCACCAAAATTTCACCCTAAGCTAATTTCAATATTACGAATCCAAAAATGAATTCCATTTTGAAAAATAAAATTTACAAAATTTCAAAAAGTGGTTATTACTATTCATAACGGCTAGTTTTAATAATATTTTAATAGCATATTGTTGTTTAGTGAAACTCGTTATTGCGTACTACACACGCTATCGAGGAAGGTCGTGATTGCGTGTAATGCAAGGCAAGTCAAGTATGCGTGTTGTGCAAGATCTTTTTGATGTAGCGTATAACACGAGACACTAGTGAAATTAAAAAGAATATTTTTCATAAAATCTTGGGCTGTTACATTCTACCCCCCTTAAAATGAATTTCTCCATCGAAGTTCGTCGGGGTTATAAATGGTTTACTATTCGAAAGTTTCTTTAATAGAAACCCACATCGTAAAAAGGAATACCAAAACCAATCTTTAAAAACTAATGTATGAAACGTAACGGTTACCCAAATAAACTAATCACTGGGTTTCCACATTGGTGAAAATATGGATATGGAAGAAAATTCTAACCATCATATTCTGATGGAGAGTGGTAGAGAACATGGATATGGAAAATACAACAATCACAAATCCAAAAATTTGTGACGATCTAAGGTACCATCTGATTAATCAGATATAAGAGCACTAGGACAACATTTTTGGTTTTCAAGATCGTTTCCCTAAAGTTGAAGAATTTGAATTTGAATAAATACTTACTTTATTTTGGTACAATCTCACTATTGTTCGTGCCTTGAACAATTTCCACTTCATCTATTAAATAAATGAAGTTGAATTTGTTATTCGTGAAGTGTTAGCAGATCATGTGATAAAATAACGGGTCATTCCATCTGTCTCAAACAAAAGGTTAGCAAAAGTTATTAAATATACATAAGTCATTCTATAGTGAGATTAATCATATATGGTTCCTAAAATGGACTTATACATCATATATCATACTGCTTAATATAATAAAACTAGTTTCTACTAAACAGGGACTTCCTATAGGCCAGTGGTAGGCGATAAAGGCTAGTCGCACTTCGATTGAGGGTTCGATTTCCACAGTCTTGTCCGACACGATGGGCTGTCGCCCGTCCTACAGGTTGTCCATTTTCTAAAACTATATTACTATAACATCCCATCAATAATATCGAAAAAAACATCTATCCTTAAACAATACTAACTTATATCCAACATAATCCATTCCAATCTTCAGGCTTATCCATAATACTGCAGTCCACTCTCATAACATAGTGAAAACAATTACCAGAGATTTAACACCATCGTCGATCCCCATATATCATAAGATATGTTTTGTTTGTTACATTAAAAGTCCTTAATCAATTATTCTCTTGAATACCATAGGGAAAACATGAATGCAGGTAAAAGTTAACACTTTCCACATACCAAAATCCTCAAAACTCTATATATTCAAACCATGATATCACTTAGTCCTTATATCAATCATGAGCTCATGAATACCGTTAAAAATTTCATTTTATCGTTTTCACTTCATTATGTGCATATCATCTTATTTCCAAAAATATCTCAATTACTTTGAATACCACAATAGACCAATACATAAATATTCCAATACTTTATGATACAACATTATTTTGGAATCCCATTACATAAACACTTAATCATTCCACCACATCGTTATCATATTCAACATCGCCAATGGTGATCGCATGTGACTTCCCTTTGTCCTTTGCCTTCAGTGGTTGCTCATGTTGATCATCACTAACCCATGGATTAGGGCATTTATTAGCATAATTCCCCATTTCCTTGCACTTGATGCATTGAATTGTTGGTGGTGCGTTCTCTGCAGTGTTTGCTTTATTCACATCATTAGAAACCCTTTTTCCATTACTTTGACACTCATCTACTCGATGACCTTCTTTTCCACACTTAAAACATTTTCTAGTCCCTTTAAGACAATCTCCAATATGCTTCTTTCCAGACTTTGGGCATAAGGAAACATTCATCTTCTTTTCACCATTATTCTGAGATTTCTCATTGAACTCCATCTTTCGTTTCTTGTCAAAACCATGAGATGGATATGGAACACCAACTTCCATTTCTACCTTTATTGCACAACACACAATTTCTTCATAGCTACTGAAGTCTGTTATAGCTAATGCCCTTCGAAGACATGGTTTTAAGCCACTGAAAAATCGATCAACTTTACTTTCAGGTTGGATGATAATGCCAGATGCATACCTTGCAGGCCTTGTAAAATTTCCTTCATATATACCAACAGATTCATCATCCTTCTGCTTCAGCTCAATAAACTCCTTTTCCATCATTGTTCGAAGAATACGAGGGAAGTACTAACTGAAAAACAAGTTCTTGAACTCGTCCCATTCCATGGACTCAATTTCATCTCTTTGCCTCATATTCTTGATAAGATTCCACCATTGATTTGCTTCACCTTCCAAACGATATACTGCTAAGATGACTTTATCATGTTCAGAACATTGAAGAACTGAAAATATCTTTTCAGTGGTACTGATCCATTGTTCAGCAACAAGTGGATCAGAAGACCCACTGAAAGAAGGTGGTCGTTGCCTCATGAAGGACTCAATAGAATACTGTTCCCTTCTCTGCTCATTTGGAAGTCCAGAATGATTCATAGCTTGTGTAAGTATAGCAATAAGATTTTGCACTCCATCTCCCATAACATTTGTTTGATCAGGAGGACAATCATTGCATTGTCCATTGCATTGATCAACACGGTTCCTTCGGGTTCCATCCATCGTCTAAAACCCAAAAAGAATAGTGTGAGAGGCAAAAATCATGCTAGGGAAAACAACATAATAAAGGGGGAGTACCTTCAATATCTAACATCTTAGGTTTAATTCTATGATCGTTAGTGTAGTTCTAGTACTATAACCTATACGTATACTTAACCTTAGTGACATCCCTAGACATACCTTAGAAATATCTCTAGGGATCTCACTAAAGTTCTCGCATCCTAGTTTCCAAAGGTTGACTAAACCTTTCCTCTGATACCAACTGCAGAGACCCGAATCCTGACGTACATGGACATTACATTACTTTTTCAGAATACTTAGTACATAACAAAAAAACACACACAAGGACCATAATAGTTTAGTGTCTTTGGAAACTCGGAATATAATCTTCTAATCGTGGTGAAAGATCTTCAACATCTCCCATAAAGATCTTCCTTTTTTTATACCTAAAACCTTTATTTATATCCTGGGGAAAAGAAAACAAAAAAGGGTGAGCTCAACTGCTCAGTAAGGGTAAACAAAAGAAATATCAATCACATCATATACATAAGAACCAAACTTTTGGAAATCATAACCTGCAAAAAAGAGAGCTCATAATATCATAACATGGGATAAATCATAGAAGTGAAATGTAATCCCAATAATCATAACATAAAACATGAAACTTTGTGGCATACACACATAATCATAGAGAATCATTTCTTGTTAGTCAAGACTCATTGCCAAGACTATCTTAGTGGACAAAGTCGCTTTCTGTACCGAGTCACCCTCATTCCAGTCCTGTTTCACTGAACCGGTATAACCTACCATTCCAGCCATGTCTATCTCATGAGATATTAAATCTTTATCCAATGAATTGGAGGGAGATATAGGTCCCACCCATATAATAATGATACCATTCTTATGCGTGCCACAAAATCATAAATCATACATCATTGCATAAACCATGTAATACAAATGGGAATCTTAAACATCATGACATCATAAAACAATTCATAGAAGATAAAAGAATTCATAAAAATAATTCCATCACAACATGATCAAATAAATGTAATAATAGGGATAAAAATAGAACCCTTTATTATCTTAGATTTAAAATAATTTTGATAAAGCACTTGAACTCCATTCTTGAGGAAAATATCCTTTCTTCTTCAAAAACATTTTTCCTTTCATAACATGTCATACGACTCTAAAATAAAAGAATTTGATTACAAATAATCTTGAAAAATTTTAAAGGAAGCTTCTTAGAAATAATTTTTTAAAAATCCATTCATGCCGTATATGTTAAAAAATACATTCTTCGTACTTTTGTCAAAAAAGTCAAAAAGTACCTCGTACGAAAAATGACAAAAGATTCCTTTCATATTCTTTACTAAAAACTCACCGAAGGGTAAAATTGGATTTAAAATATTGTAAGTGGATGGAAACAATATTACATATTGAGGGATCATAGATGTGGATGATAAAATACACCCCAGTAAATGCCCAAGTAAAAACAATCTAGGATAAAAATGAGATTGTGATATTTTCCCTTACCTTACGTCCGATTTGCTTCGTAAGTGTCCGAACCTCCTATATAATGATTTAAATAATGTCATTAACTTATTGCAGAATCATATTAATTGTTATGATATCGTATATGGTTCACTTATGAATTTATATTACCCTTTCTTTGGTAAATTCCATGTTAAAGAAGCGTTTTGGATAAAATCGTTTCATTTATCGTAGGTGTTTGGACTTGTTGTTCTTGAAATTATTATTACTTATATCATGATTTAATAACTTCCAGAATATAAAAAATGATTTATATGTCATATATATTCAGTATATATATATAATAAATATATAAATGAAATGAAACACACCGTTCATGGAGACGGTAGTCTGTACGTACGCATGAATGCTGTTTTCCTTTCCTTATTGTCTTGAATGGAAGTAAGTTGATGACATACATATATACATAAATCCATTAGCTTTATAATGTCATATATTTCATTATTATTTCTTATATATACTTTATAATAAATCTTAAATGGTTAACATGGAGAATGAATCTTATCGCGTCGTGGAGACGGTAGTCCGGAAGTACGCACGAGGGATGATATCGTTCCCATGGTCATGGAATTGTGTTGAAGTGTATGTATACTATTTCAGTATCAATATCACTCTATAATAATCATATATAGTTACTCCTAACACCATTATACCCATCCAATTAAGGTGGTGCCGGAAAATAGTTTACACCACGGCATGGAGACGGTATTCCGTACGTACGCACGTGCGGTGATTTCCTTTTTCTGTAGGATAGATAGAAGGTTAATTATAGTTGTTTCATATTTATAATAACATATCAGTATATAAGAAATACTTATTTTATTACTTTATCATGAAAAAACTATATAAGAAGAAGTTGAAGAAGAATGAAATTGAAAAAGATCGGTAATGGATATTACCTCTTCTTTGAAACGCCTCTTTGAATCCTCCACTTAGGGAACTAAGATTGGTCTTTGAAGAAGACCAGGACCTCTAGGATTATTCTAGGGAAGTGGAGAAGGGATTTTGGCAGGGGTTGGCCGAGCTTGAGTGCTCAAATTGGTGTGAGGAGGAGGGGGAGGAGGTGCCCTTTTATAAGGGAGGAGAGGGGCACCTTAGGAATATCTCAAAATATTATTTTATATTAAAGTCAAAATCGGTTTATAATGGTTTCAAAGGGTCTTATTTCGAAGCTAAAGTGGTTATGAGTCTAAATCCTATCAACCAATAGGATTTAGACAAGTTTAGGATATTATTTTAACCTTATCAATTAGATTTAACTCTAAGTTAAATAATTTAACTTTTACCGTGTCTTTTTGTTTTCTTTCACTATATGGTTAATAGACTTACTATAACATGCCAAAAGAACTCAAAATTGTTTATTATTAATATATATCCTTATCTAAGTCATTTGGCCGAACCATAGATTTTTAAGAATAAAATAACAATTAATAATATAATATTTGATTTAAAAACTATTTTGTGTCAATTTTGTCACTATTTGATATATGATTTTTGTGAAAGTCATAACAAAATTATTTGTTCGAACAAAGTTGATTAAATCAACACTAATATATCATAGTAACCTATAAAATTATTGGAATTCATAAAAAGTCTCAAATTACATTTATTTGGGCATTTATAACATCAATTATGTTAACATTTCTTTAAAAGGGTAATTACTGCATCATCGTTGTGTCATAAATAAATTAATTTATTTAAAGTCTATAAATAAAATATCATTATGTAGGAAATCATTTTAGCTTTCTAATGAATATTTATAATTGAATTTATCTTATGTATAAACCCATATTAAAAATATTTTAGTTATTAAACTTTGATTTTAACTATTTTAACTATTCATTAACTAAAATTATATTAAATGTCATAATCTAATCCAAGTGGACCTAAATGGTAATATTATATTCATCAGGTTGTTCTTGGTCTAATTACACTTATCCAATAGAAGTAGGACATGTGTTAGGGTAATAGTAATATCATATTTACCCTTAGTTACCCTATTTACTATTAACCGCGGTAAAAAAAGTAAAAAGTTACTATTCACCAAAAAAATATTTTTATCTCATTGAACCACATTTTACTTACTGATATCAACCGTGTCTGTCGAATTTTCAAAATTCCCTTCACAGAAGCGGTAAAATTATGTTTTATGCAAAATTCAGTTTTTAACCTGCCACTTAGTGGTTTCACTATTCATCAAAAATTGAAAGTTTTCAGAAAAATACCAAATATTAGGCCTAAGCTATATTTGATATTATGAACTAAAAAATGATATCTATTTTACCAAATTCAAAACATATCAGTTGCATTAATTAATTTAAAAATTAATTCCCGTCGTCAAAACAAATAGCGTGTTTTTAAGAGATAATTTCTATCAAAAGATTGACACTTGTTTATGTCTGGTTTAAATGTGAAATTACATCCAATGACCAAAATTGTATTAAATTGTAAAAATATATTCTAAATATACTTTCAAACCACTCAAACTAATAATTTATCACTATTAATTATTTCGATTGAAAAAGTTGTTTTTAATTAAAATTTAGTACTTTTCACTATTCATCAAAAATATGAAAGTTATCCGAAAATCACCAAAATTTCACCCTAAGATAATTTCAATATTACGAATCCAAAAATGAATTCCATTTTGAAAAATAAAATTTACAAAATTTCAAAAAGTGGTTATTACTATTCATAACAGCTAGTCTTAATAATATTTTAATAGCATATTGTTGTTTAGTGAAACTCGTTATTTCGTACTACACACACTATCGAGGAAGGTCGCGATTGCGTGTAATGAAAGGCAAGTCAAGGATGCGTGTTGTGCAAGCTCCTTTTGATGTAGCATACAACACAAGACATTAGTGAAATTAAAAAGAATATTTTTTATAAAATCTTGGGCTGTTACACAATCAGTTGTTGAGATAATTCCCTCTTTTGAATAGAGGATGGAAATTGCCTTTCAGCTGGCAAGGAAAGAGTTTTCTTAAGAGATTAGTGATGATCTTGTCGGTCTTGATCATGTTTCTGAGCTTATAGTATCTAAAATAGAAGCACAATTTGAGGGGTAGTAACCTCAAACCATTGAGATTATGGAAGCTGGATCTGCTGAAGCTTCTCAACCTACTGTCACATATTCTGTGTACACTCGATATGTGTTCCCAAGCTTTTATGATGTGAATGAATCAGAGAAAGTGACTACAACTAGAATGGATCTTTCTTCTCTATTTCAACTGAAGTCTACAACTCATCCAGAACCTCAACCAGAACCAGAACCAGAGCCCCGTTCTCAATATGAATCAGAATTGGAGTCTGAAGATGACTCTGAACCTCTACCTTTACCTGCACCCTTACCCGAGCATCACTCTTTTGTGACTGAAGATGATCTGAATGTTTTTAGAGAGGCTTTGTTTCCTGGAGTTGAGAAGATCTTATCCTCGTAACCTCATCCAGTGACTCAACTGAGTCATGATGATGCATAAATTCTTATGGAAAATATTTTATTTCATATTCAACCAAGGATGATATGAGAAATTCAAGAAGTCAATGTTGAAAATAAGCTGCTAAGTGATGATTTTTCAAATATGAAAAAAATGGTAGAAAACTTCCAGAATGAGTTCTCTATGAGATCAGAGCCTGCTCCTATCTCTGCCCCTGCACCTCTTGCTGCTTCTCCTGAGCCAACTGATTCTACCCTTGCTAGGTAAATTATGTCTCAAGTGCATCCATATCTACTATATTTTGATGAAAATCTTGGAAAAAGATACACCAAGATGTTGGAATGCATGAGGGAGCTTGTAGAAAATCTGAATAAACTCACAGATGAGTACACTAGATGCCTGTAAAAAGTTCTAAAACAGCTCAATGATCTATCCAAATCTATTAATGCTTCTCCTGCTTAAGGTCAAACTTCTATTCCTCTATTGGATGATTCTCTGCTGAGATCCATAATCAAGGAATAACTTCAGAAGGCCTTAAGAGGCTTGGATATGTCTTCTTTTTCAGAAGTGGTTAAGAATAGTGATCGAGCATTGGACTTGGTTAGAATTCATTCTAAGATATCCAATGATTCTAAACAAGAGATCACTAAAAAAATAGATTTTTATCTCTCTCGGATTTTCTCCAAAAGTGATATGACAGATCACTTTAGATATCTTGTGGAAAACCTGAAAATCCCTCTTGTAAATCATGCTTTTAAAGCTCAAGTTCAAAAACATACAAAGTTCACAATATTATTGGAAAAATTCATGTAGAATAAGGACGATTTTGATAAAGCTATGCACTATGGTGGTGAAATCATTTCTGATTTCATCAATCATTTGAAGCCATATAATCTTGTGCAGAGTACTGCTATAGTTGCTCCAGCTGTTGCACCCCTTAGACCTGGTCTACCTGCCTTAGCCTCAACTGCCATGTGAGTCAGCCAAGATCTTTCTCAGATCTGGCCAGTCATTCTTGACCAACCACAACCTAGATCTTCTACTACTCCTACTTTGGTTCCATCTTTTTTTGAAGGTCTACCCTTACTTACTTTGTCTACCACATCTATGCCTTCTTCTACTTCAGCAGTAGCTCCTGCTGCTACTAAAGGCAAGGAAAATGTGGATCCCGGAAGAGTCCAGAGACTGTTTTCTTTTTGATGGGATTTCATTTCTTGTTTCTTGTTTTTATTTCACATGTATGATCTATTCTGATCCCCTTTTAATGAAAAATGCATTATTTCATTTCATTTTCCCTAACTTTTGATAATCCCAAAATGGGGAGGAAAAACTAAAAGTATTAGTACTATAATGAGATACGCTATGTTTAATTTCCTTTATATTTTGACTATACATGATTTGTGATCATCAAAAAGGGGGAGATTGTCAGACCCTTCATGTATTAATCATGTTTTAATGATCACAAATCCTATTAATGTAAAATAATCTCAATCGTAATTACACATCTTGCTAATTCTCCTAAAGTATTATGATGTTAATTAATCTATTTATTATTTACAAGACTTATGCATGATCACAAATATCACTTATGTTATCAAGTCTTTATATTTATGATTCCAGTTCTCTTACTCTCTAATGTCTAATCTTAATCCATATTCTGCAAACTACAGTTTAAGTGTAAATACATATATTTGTCTAAGTATAGAGACACCGTGATGTTTTACACAGTAAGAAAGACTATGTACAAGACAATGTCAGAGTGACCCACACATCGTGAAGGACACGCCGTGAAGGACACACCATGAAGGACACACCGTGATGGAAAAACCGTGACCGAAACACCGTGAGCTACTCACCGTGACTGAGACACCGTGAATCACTTACCATGCAGTACGTACCGTGAACCACATCCCATGAAGACTATATCGCGAAGAAGACACCGTTTACATAATCACTGTGACACCATTTCTTAACTTTTTGTCAATATTATTTAAAGAACACTAAAGGTCATATTTGATGTTTTTAATGCAATTAATTTAATTTAATGATATTTGATGGAATGTAAGGAAACTGTACCCCGTACCTATGAAACGCAAATCATTCCTACAACCAGAATGTGTGGAATATAAGGAAGATTGAGATGTAGTACACGTATAAGTGTAAGCAGTGGTGTGCAAGAGTAACGATAGAACAATAACTACACTCGAGAAAACTGTTCTAAAAAAAATAAAAATCCTGAGAAAGAAAGAGATTGAAAGACATTCAAAGAACTCTCATGATTTCAATCCAACACCACTGAATAACACACAACGAATCAAAAGATCATTTTCACTCCTATAGAACACAAGCTGAACAAAGACACTCTGTTTTTCAACAGAAAACCCAGAGAAGGACTAAGAAGCAATTCTTCTGAATCCAACGAGTCTAGAGCTGCTTTGCTCATCACTAGAGCTTTCTAAACTCTTATCTATTCTCTCTAAGTGATTTTTTATTTAATTTCGAGAAGTGTGGTGTACTCTATATATCTTACACAAACACTATCACCTACACTGAATTGGAGGATATCAAAATCTTCACTCTAAAATTCTTAACTCTTGTTTACCCGCGTCAACTGTGGAATAGGTCCTTGTGAGGCCTGATCTCTATTTTGTTTCCCACGAAGAACAGTGGTAGTGGTCTCTATGTGGCCTGGACAGTTGTGTAAACTGTTGTTAACCCCGATCCGGCATGTGGATCATATTTATATAAATTTGAGAGGACTAATTCATGGCTTGGGACTAAAAATCTTATTACATCTGCTGTGCATCTTTAGTTTAAGTTTAAAATATACTACATATATCTTTTATATCCGCTGCTATTACTTTGAAATACAATACTACTTTATATCTACATTGATAGTTAAATTAACAAGTGTTTACACTTATTGTAAATTAGTAGGTTAGATTCATATGTTAGTTTGATCTTGTGGTTAAATTAACTGAGACTTAATCAATTTTGAGAAGCTAAGTGAAAATTTAAAATTTTTATAAATTCACTACAGTTTGACTTGTTTTATAAATTGGGGGATTTTAAATAGACAATATTTTAATAGAAATTTTAGTTGGAACTCAATTCACCCCCCTCTTTAGTATCCACTCCGACCAACACTATTCTTTTTGGAAAATATATGGTTGAGAGAATGATAAACCATAATATGGTTCTGATACTGATGTAGTGATTTTGGAATAATACATGTTTGATTTGGATGAATTATATTGGATATTCTTGACTACCTTGAAACTTATTAATGATTTTTATATTACATCATTGTTGGAGTTTTCTACATTTTTGGATAGAAGGAGTATATCCAATATTCTATAAAGAATAAGGTAACATGGATGTAATCAACAAGGTTTTATGGTAATTCAGGATGTTGACGTGTTTTAAAAGACTACTTGATGAATGTGTTCACATGTTATTATGTGAAAAAATGGTTCTTCATTGTCTTTACCCACCTTATAAATTATGGACTATGAGTTCAGAAAAATGTATTTCAGATAAGTCTAGTTTGAGATTATTTTCCGATTTTCATAAAAAGGACAACTTGGAGGTCGGGAAACAACCCGTTGTGTCTGGTAATGCCGCAAGACTTAAACCTACAACCGAAGGGAGACAATGGTGTATTACCTATAATTGACACACGTGATGTCCAAGGTTAAATAATGTAGTTTTTTAAAAGGGTCTGCGAGATGAATTATAAATTCATTTTTCTTGGAACCCTAAACAAATAAGATAAATATATTAATTGATATGTTATATTATCTTTTAGTGTGAAATATTAGTTTGTGGTATAAATTAGTTAAAAGATGTAACTCTAATTGTCAAGTATATTTTTTTCTTCTCATATTCTATGAAGAAATTAATTCTTAAACATTTGTTAAGGAATCTTAAAACAAAAAATGTGTTACCCTAATAACTTATGTTTGGTTGAACCGATGATATTTGAAATCATCATAGATTAATGGCTTTGAGGCCCTCAATTATACAATTTTTTGTTACTGATGACCCCATTCACTCCCTATAAATATTTACGTGTTTCCTCTAATTATGTGTCTTTAATTTCCACCAATGATCTCCTAATCGAGATCATAGTTTTGTGGTGACTTTTTCATTCCATTTTTCCTATTATTAAGACTAAATTTTATTAACCCAATTTCTGATGTGGGTTTTCCCACAAAGGTATTTTCAATTTTCAAACCTCTTATTTTGGAATAAAAATTTAAAATTGTGAGGACACAATATTTCATAGTACGTTATTTCTCCAATGTAATTCAATAATATGCACTATACACAACACTGAGTTCAAGCGTATCACGACATACCAAACTATTCGTTCAAAAGCAGTTATGAATAATATTAACTGAATTTGGAACATTATATAATTATTATAATTTTATAATCCATATTATGAGTTTATTACACATAATGTAAGAACAAATTCAATTTTTTCACAGAAAAGAAGTATATTTCAACAAAAAATGCACTTTTACCGTCTTTTAATAGTGAACCCTTTTTAAATCCAATATTTGAAACTTTTATATATTCAATTTGAAAAAATTAACTTTTTATTTATAATAGGGACATAAGAAATTAGTTTTAATAAATGTCAGGTGTTTTTCTGATAACATTCATATATGGGTGAATAGTGAAAAATACTATATTTTAAGTGAAGCCAACTTTTTTAATCAAAATAATTTATAGTTTTAAATTATACATTTTAATAGTTTGTAAGTATAAATAGATTATATTTTTACCATTTAATCCAATTCCGGCCATTTAAGGTAATTTCACTTGGAGATTGGGCATAAACAAGTGTCAATATTTTGATAGATATTGTTTTTTTAAATACGCCTTTTTGGTTTTGACAACGGGAATTAATTTTAAATTAATATATGCAACATTTATGTCTTAAATTAGGTAAAATGGACTTCATTTTTGGATTCAGAGTTTTTATTTTTCTGAAAACATTCAATTTTTGATGAATAGTGAAAAACACTATGTATTTGTTTAAAACCGAAATTTTATTTAAATAATTATTTATTTTATTTAAATTTATATTATGTCAAAATAGATAAATAATTTCTATATAAGATCAATGTAATTAATTGGAATTAGTTTATAATAATTTAGGTATATAAAAATTTTATTGAACTTTTCACTGTCTTTTACCCACCTCCTAGGAGCATTTCCAAATTTAAATAAAACACAATTTTTCCGCTTTTGTGAGTTATATTTTGAAATTTCGAGAGACATGTTTAATATGAAGGAGTGAAATGTGGTTAAATAAGATAAAAATTATTTTTTGTGAACAATAACTGTTTACTTTTATTTACCACTGTTAAAATAAATAGTTTAATTAAGGGTAAAAATGATATTATTATTACCCTTACACATGTCTTAATTCATTTGGATAAGTGTAATTAGACCAAAAACAACATTATGAATAATTTATGACTCTTTAGGTTCACTTGAATTAGATTAAGACATTTATTATTATTTTATTAAAGAAGAGTTAAAAGAGTTAAAATCAATGTTTAATAACTAAACGATTTTTAATATAGGGTTATACATAAGAAAAATTCAACTATAAATATTCATTATAAAGATAAAAATATTTCATACATAATGGTATATTATTTATAAATTTTATATATTAAATAATTAAATTGATTAATGTCACAATAATGATTTAGTAATTACCTTTTTTATGAAAGAATCAAATAAATGTTATAATAAATATTAAAATAAATATAATTACAGTTTATTTATGACATCCACGAATTTTCTCTATGAATATGACATGTTATAATTGATTCAATGTATTTTTTTTGATGTAATCATTCTGTTATTATTTTATCAAAAAAATAAATACCAAAGAGTGTCAAAATTGACATAAAATGGTTTTTAAATCAAATATTATATTATTAATTTATATAAAAGTCCTAAAAACAATTGTTCCTCAAAAATACATATATAATAATATATATGACATTAATGAACAATTTTGGTTTCTATTGTCATTTTATAGTATGTTTATTAACCATATAATATAAAAATACAAAGAGACATGGTAAATGTCAAACTATTTAACTAAGAGTTAAATCTCAAAGTTAAGGTTAATATGGTATCCTAAACCTATCTAAAACATATTGGTTGGGTTTTTTTCGACCCATCCCCACCTTATATTTTAAATAATTCATTTTGGAGTCATTAGAAAACAAAAATTAATTTAATATAAAATAATACATTATGTTTTTTCCAAAGGAGCCCCTCACCCCTCTCATAAAAACGCACATCCCCTTCACTCAATTTAAAACCTCCAAAGAAATTTTTCTAGGCCAAACTCAGAAACAATATCCTCCCAAAAATTCTATCTTCATCCTAGAGGCCTTATTTTGGTGAGAAAGCCAACCTAAGAAGCCATTTTGATAAAATCAAATGGATAAACCCGAAGAAGAGGTATTGATTTCACCACCCTCTTTCAAGTTCAATTATTCTTCCACCTTCTATTTCTACTTTGTTTCCATTATAAAATAATAAATCCAATATATTTTATATTCTATGATGTTATTATAAATATGGCACAACTATATTAATTATTCTATCCATCTTATGAATGATAATGTCACCATGCTTGTGTACGTATGCCTAACAATCTCCACGCTGTGATGTAATTTTTTATTCAACACTATATTATTAGGATGGATTTAATGATGAGAAATATATATATAAATAATGAAAATAACATGATAATGTCTCTGTAAAATTAATATACCTTCCAATTCCACACTTTTATGGAAATGATATTGTCGCTCGTTCGTACGTACGGATTACCGTCACCACGACGCGATGCGATTCATTTCCACATTCACCATTCATCGACAATTAAAAAATATATATTACTAACAAGTATGTAATATATGAATTAATAATTATACTAGATATATATATATTTACTTACATATATCTTATTCACTTATTCCTTTCAATACGATATGAAAACGGAAACAACCTTTATGTTTACGTATGGACTACCGTCTCTATAAACGGTGTTATTAATTTCACATATATGTCTATTATACATATTTATATTCTAAATATATATGATATATAATAATTTTTTATATTTTGGATGTATTTAAATCATGATCTATGTGATACAATCAAGAGTAACAAGTTAAAACACCTATGATAAAGAAAGCGATTATTACCCGAAATGTTAATTTAACATGGAAATTATTATTAAATGGGGAGTATAAAGTCATAAATGAATAATGTATGATATCATAACTATTAATATGTTTCTGGTGTAATTTAATAATATACTACGATTTTCATACAAGAGGTTAAACATACTCTCGATTAAATGAAAGTGCAAGGTAAGGGGTTTTCATCTCACTCCTTATTCCCATGAGATTCATGCCATATTGCCACTATTACATTTTGTGTAGTGTATGTACTGCCTATAATTGTATTCTTTGTATAATAAAATTTATTTTATGTGCATTTAAATATTCATTGTATGATACTTCTTTTATTGGGTGTATGTTCTGTATGTTACCAATTTGGTAAGGGTAAATTTGACAATCTCATTATTATCTGAGGTTGGTTTTACGTAAGTATGTACTGGGAAATATTTATTATCCATGTCCATGTTTCAAAAAAGGGTTTTCAAAGGGATTATTTTTATGGGAATTTTTTCTAAAACAACATCTTAAACATTATAAATATTTATTCTTCTAAATCATTCTCATTAATGTCCTTGTTTTCAAAATGGTTGTTAAGGATTTATTTATATGGGCATGAATGTTTTAAAAAATGTTAATTCCTTTCAAAATATTCAAAGTGGTATGGGACACCTTGATTCAAATATGTCTCTAAATGTCTTCCTTTATAAATTTTGTAACTTTTATAAGTTTTCATGAAAAAGGTATTTTTCTCTCAATGAGTTTTACAAATCATTTTTAACTATGTCAACATCCTTTGATGGATTTTAATATTATTTGAAGTTGATTTATTATGATACAAATATTCCATATTTTATTAATGATTTTTGAAATGTTTGACTATGGATGTGTTATTTTTATACAATTCATGGTTTATCTGTAATATATTGAAATTTCGTGCACTAGTTTTAATATGAATGATTATGTTATGTTTCATCCTTTTAGTATGAGGAATGTATTAGACATAGTATGTGATGTTTGGAGCCCACTATAGCTCCTTGATGCATCAGTAGGTCTCATGAGACAACAAGACTTGGAGTTGGTCGAGGCCCTTTCCCAATTTGATATATGGTTTTGGCTGAGGTCTTAATCATTTTTAGATTTCTTGGCCCATGCCTTGACAAAATGTTTCAGAATGTCTGGCATTATACATTCCCTCATTATGAAAATAATATTGACAGTTCATGTGGTCATTCCACAAGTAGAATACACCTCATATGTTTTATTATGGCATTATTTACTTAGCTCATATTCCTTCCATATAAGTATTCATGTTTATTATTGGTAAAGGATTGTGGTTTCAATTATTCAACATGCTTAATATTTATGTTATCTTCTACTGTATTGCTTACCCTTACTGAGAATTTGAGCTCACCCCTTTCGTATGTTTCTTTTTCCCATGATTCCAAGAAGTTTATTATGATTGATATTCTAGGTTAAGATAAAGGGAATAAATGAATTCTCAAAGAAAAATATATGTTGTGTTTTATAGTTGAAATTGTAATGTAAATTTAATGTATGTAATATGTTTTCAAGGACTGCTAAACTGATCGGTCCTTCGAGACATGATTTCCTTGTGATCATTCCAATGTATTAAAATAATGCACTGAATATGGGTAACTGTGGTCGGGGCATTACAGTTGGTAAAAAATGATGTTTAGCAATAACCTTGGAAACTAGATTTAAATAAACTCTGATTAGGGAACATTACACTAAGATAGGCTTTGAGGATTAGTATAGAATAACTTACTAGAATTATGGTAATGTAAAGAGTTTTGGAGTTTTCTAACCAAATACATCCATATCTAGATACGATTAGGTGGAGGAGGCTCTGGCACATATGTATCTAGGCGTAAACCCCAGAAACACCACTTTGAGCTAGACTCGAATGGGAACTAGTGCACGACAACGGGCCTTGATGCACTCTTGGTTACGACACTCCCGGGCGATATGATTAGGATAATTTTCATTTTCTATACAATCTACTATGAAGTGTTTATGAGTATATACCTCCTAAAAGAAATTTTTCTTTGTGGTTATGTATTATATCCTTAAACTGTTCAATTTACGTTAGGTATTTTTCAAGTTTGGAATTATTCATTACAATTAATAAACTGACCTAGTGTATGACATTGAATATAAATGGAGCCCAATCGACAGAAGGTGAACTCTTGCAATACGTATAATCCAAAGAGTAAGAATGATCATATCTTTCATAGTATTAGGTCAATATTTAGAAGAGAAATAATCTCCCATGTATTGTCAACATATGAAGAAATAATATCATGTGTTAATAAGATAAATAAATAATTATCTGAGTCCTATGGATTTGAAGGGATAAAAGAGATGAAAAGGTTGGAAGATAGAAAGATGTACAATGGAAAGAGGGAAAAAAGGATTTTCCCATATGTGATAACGGTGGAAAGAATCACCTTGGTAAATGCTTGAAGAGAATGGGAGTTTGTTATAAGTGTGGAGAAAAAGGACACCAAGTACGTAATTGCAAGGGTAAGAAAAAAGTTTCAAATGTACAATGCTTCATCTATAAGGAGTTGGGATACAATGCGAATCCATGTCTTAGTCCTCAGAGTATAACATAAAAGATTCTATTGGATAATAATCAAGTTATGATACAACCTCATGTGAAGAGGAATGACTAGTGTTCTTATGTTTTTAATATAGAATTGGTTCATCTGTGTGTTGTATCAACAATATACTAGTTATATGAATTATGGAGATAAATAAGGATTGTACTACAATATTATTTTATTTTAGATTTTAAATTAGATGGTTCTAAGAAAAGTTTCTTAATAGTAAGATATATTTTTTGGAAAATATATGGTTGGGAAAAAAAGATAAACCATAATATGGTTCTGATACTGATGTAGTTATTTTTGAATAATACATGTTTGATTTCGATGAATTATATTGGATGTTCTTGACTACCATGAAACTGAATAATGATTTTTATATTCCGTCATTTTGGAGTTTACAACATTTTTGGATAGAAGTTGTATATCAAGTATTCTATAAGGAATAAGGGAGCATGAATGCAATTAATTATATTTTATGGTAATTTAAGATGTTGTAGTGTTTTAAAATAATACATGATGAATGTGTTCACATATTATTATGTGGAAAAATGGATCTTCATTGTGTTTACCAAACTTATAAATGATGGACTGTGAGTTTGGACAAAATTATTTTGGACAAGTCTAGTTTGACATTTTTTTTGATTTCCATAAAAAGAAAAACCCGGAGGTCAGATGACAAACTGTCGTATCTGGCAAGGCCGTGAGACTTGAACCCGCAATCGAAGGGAGACAAGGGTGTATCATCTATTGCTAAACCACATGATGTACTAGATTGAATAATGTAGTTTTTTAAGGGTCTGGTAGTTGAATTATAAATTCATCTTTTCTGGAACCCTAAACGAATAGGATAATTATATTATTTTTTTATAATCTATTATCTTTTAGAGTGAAAGTTTATTTTATGGTAGAAATTAGTTAAAAGATAGAACTATACTTGTCATATATATATATTTTTTATTCTCTTATTCTGTGAAGAAATAAATTCTAAAACATTAGGTAGGGAATCTAAAAACTAAAAATGTTTTACCCTAATACCTTCTGTTTTGTTGAACCAAATATATTTTAAATCATCATATATTCATGGATTTGAGGCCCTCAATTCTACTATTGTTTGTGAGTGATGACCTCAATTACTCCCTATAATTATTTACATTTTTTCCTCCAATTATGTGTCTCTAATTTTCACTAATGTTTTCCTAATCGAGATCATAATTTGGAGGTGACTTTTTCATTTCCCTTTTCCAATTATTAGGACTAAATTTTTTTAATGCAAGTTCCGATGTGGGTATTCCCACAAAGGTATTTTATATTTTCAACCTTTTATTTATGACGAAAAATTTCAAATCACGAGGACACAATTTATTGAAGGGGGGAAGAATTAAACACCATAATATTTCATAGTATGTTATTTCTTCAAAGTAATTCTATAACATGCACTACACACAACACTGAGTTCAAGCGCATCACGAATTACAAAACTAGTCGTTCAAAAAACGGTTATGAATAGTATTAACTGAATTTTTAACATTATATAATTATTATAATTTTTGAATCCATATTATGAGTTTCTTAGATATAATGTAAGAACTAATTCATTTTTTCAGATAAAACAAGTATATTTCAAAAAAAATGCACTTTTATAGCCTTTTAATAGTGAAACCTTTTTAAATCCAATATTTGAAACATTTATATATTCAATTTGAAAAAAAAACTTATTCTTTATAATTAGGGAATAATAATTTAGTTTCCATAATTTTTTGGTGTTTTTATGATAACATTCATATTTTGTTGAATAGTGAAAGATGCTATATTTTAACAGAAAATAAATTTTTTAATCAAAATAATTTATAGTTATAAATTATAAATTTTAATGGTTTTTAAATATAAATAGATTATATTTTTACTATTTAATCAAATTATGGTCATTTTATGTAATTTCACATGGAGAGTGGACGTAAACAAGTGTCAATCTTTTGATAGATATTGTTTTTTAAAAATATGACTTTGGGTTTTGACAACGTAAATTACTTTTAAATTATTATATGCAACTTTTATGTTTCTAATATGTTAAAATGGAATTCATTTTTGGATTCTTAATATCTGAATTATCCTAGGGTGAATTTTTGGTATTTTTCTAAAAACTTTAATTTTTTGATGAATAGTTAAAAACACTGATTAATAGTTTAAAACCAAAATTATATTTAAATATTTATTTATTTTATTTAAATTTATTTTAGGTAAAAATAGATATATAATACCAATATATAAGTTCAATGTAATTAATTGGATTTAGTTTATCATAATTTTATATTTCTAAAAAGTTTATGGAACTTTTCATTGCCTTTTACCCACCTCATATGAGCATTTGCAAATTCACATAAAACTTAATTTTACCACCTCTGTGTGTTGAATTTTGAAATTCCGAGAGATGCAGTTAATATTAAGGAGTAAAATGTGGTTCAATAAGATTAAAATAATTTTTGGTGAATATTAACCTATTTACTTTTATTTACCACGATTAAAAGTAAATAAGGCAATTAAGTGTAAAAATGATATTATTATTACCCTAACACATGTCCTAAATCTATTGGATAAGTGTAATTTGACAAAAAACAACCTTACGAATAAAATATGACCCTTTAGGTTCACATAGAATAGATTAAGACATTTATTATTATTTAACTTAAAGAAGAGTTAAAAGAGTTAAAATCAAAGTTTAATAATTAAACCATTTTTAATATTGGGTCATACATAAGATAAATTTTACTATATATATATTCATTATAAATATAAAAATATTTCTAATATAAAGGTATTTTATTTATAATTTTGAGAAATTTAATAATTAAATTTATTAATGTGACAATAATGATGCAGTAACTACCTTATTAATAAAAGAATCAAATAAATGTTATGATAAATATAAAATAAATACAATTTCAAAGTTTTTATGAAATACAATAATTTCTAGGAGTATATGAAATGTTATTATTAATTAAATGTATTATTTTGAAGTAATCATTCTGTTATTAGTTTATCAAAAAAAAGACAAAAGATTGTCAAAATTGACAGAAATTGTTTTAAAAACAAATTTTATATTATTAATTTATATAAAAGTCCTAAAAAAATATGGTTCTTCCAAAATACTTATATAATAATATAAATGACATTAATGAACCAATTGGGGTTATATTGTCATTTTATATTAAGTTTATTAACCTTATAATATAAAAATACAAAGAGACGTGGTAAATGTCAAACTATTTAACTAATAGTTAAATCTAAAAGCTAAGGATAATATGGTATCCAAAACCTATATAAAACCTATTCATTGATTTTTTTTAACCCATTACCACCTAATATTTTAAATAATTAATTTTTGATCCATTAGAAACCTAATATTAATTTATTATAAAATAATATTATAAGTTTTTCCTAAGGTTCCCCTCACCACTCTTATAAAAGGGTACTTCCCCTTCTCTCAAATTCACACCTCCAAAGCCGTTTGGCTCGGCCAAAATCTGCCCAAATATCCTCCCAAATATCCTACCTTCATTATAGAGGCATTATTTTGGTCATAATTCCATCCTAAGAATCCATTTTGATCAAATCAAAAGAAAGAAGCCGAAGAAGAGGTAATGATTTCACCACCCTCTTTCAAGTTCTCTTATTCTTCCACTTAATATTTCTTTGTTGTTTCCATCATAAAATAATAAATCCAGTATCTTCTATATAATGTGATGTTATTATAAATTGGCACCACTATATTCATTATTCTATCCATATTATGAATGATAATGTCACCATGCGTGAGTACATAGGGATTATCGTCTCCACGCCATGGTGTAATTTGTTATTCAACACTATGTTATTTGGGTGGATATAATGATGAGTAATATATATATAAATAATTACAATAACATGATAATATCTCTATAAAATTAATATACCATCCAATTCCACACTTTTACTGAAATGATATTGTCGGTCATGCGTACATACTGATTACCGTATCCACGACTCATTGAGATTCAATTCCACGTTCACCATTCATCGATGATTATAAAAATATATATAAATAATAAGTATGTAATATATGACATAATAATACTAATAGATATATATATATCTGTGTGTGTGTGTGTGTGTGTGTGTACTTACATATATCTTATTCACTTAGTTCCATTCAATACGATATGAAAACAGAAACAGTGTTTATGCGTACGTATGGACTACCATCTCCATAAACGGTGTTTTTCATTTCATATATATGTCTATTATACATATTTATATTATAAATATATAGGATATATAAATAATGTTTTATATTCTGGAAGTATTTAAATTTTTATCTATGTGATACAATCAAGAGTATCGAGCTAAAATATGTATGATAAAGAAAGTGATTATTACCTGAAATGTTAATTTAACATGTAAATTATTTTTAAATGGGTTTTATAATGTCAGAAATGAATAATGAATGATATCATAAATATTAATATGTTTCTTTAATAATTTAATTACGTACTATGATCTTCATACAGGAGTTTAAACGTACTATCGACTAAAGGAAAGTGCAAGTTAAGGGGTTTTCATCTCACTCCTTATTCTCATCAGATTCATGCCATATTGCCACTATTACCTTTTCTATGGTGTATGTAATGCCCAAAATTTTATTCTTTGTGCAATACACTTTAATTTATGTGTATTTATATATTCATTGTGTGATAATTATTTCATTAGGTGTATGTTTTGTAAGTTACCAAATTGGTAAGGGTTAATTTCACAATTTCATTATTATCCGAGGTTATTTTTACGTAAGTATCTACTGGGAAATATTTATTATCCATATCCATTTTTCATAAAAGTGTTTTAAAAGGGATTATATTTAAGGTAATTTTTACTAAAACATCATTTTAAAATTTTTAAATATCTATTCTTCTAAATAATTATCATTAATGTCCATGTTTCCAAAATGGTTTTTAAGGATTTATTTATATGGACATGAATGTTTTAAAAAATGATAATTCCTTTCAGAATAATCAATGTGGTATGGGACACGTTGATTCAAAAATGTCTTTAAGTTTCTTTACATTCTAAATTGTGTAGCTTTTAAATGTTATAAAAAAAGGGATATTTCTCTCAAATAGTTTTACAAATCATTTTTATCTATGTCAACAACATTTGATGGATTTTAAACATGTTTGATGTGGATTTATTATGATACAAATCTTTCATATTTTATTAATTTTTTTTGTGACATGTTTGACTATGGATGTGTTATTTTTATACCATTCATGTTTTATGGTTAAATTATTTACATTTTGTATGCTAGTTTTAATATGAATTTTTATGTTATGTTTCAACCTTTTCATATGAGAAATGTATTGGACATAGTATGTGACAAGTTGAGCCTACTACAGATCCTTGATTTATTGGTTTCTCCCAAGAGACAACTAGACGTGGAATTGGTCGAGGCCCTTTCCCAATTTGATATATGGTTTTGGTCGAGGCCTTAATAATTTTTAGACATCGTGGACGAGGCCATGAAAAAAAAAATTTAGAATGTCTGGCATTATACATGCACTCATTAAGAAAATTATATTGACGGTTCATGTGGTCATTCGACTAGTAGAAAACCCATCATATGTTTTATTATGGAATTATTTACTCAGCTCATATTCCTTCAATAAAAGTATTCATGTTTATTATTGGTAAATGAATGTGGTTTCAATTATTCACCATGCATAATATTTATGTTATCATCTGCTGTATTGCTTACCCTTACTGAGCATTTGAGCTCACCCATTTCGTATGTTTTTTCCTAGGATTCCAAGTAGTTTATTATTAGTTATATGCAGGGTTAATCTAAAGGGAATAATGGAATAATCAAAGAACTATCTATGTTGTGTTTATGTTTGTAATTGTAATGAAAAGTTAATGAATGTAATCAATTTTCCAAGACTGCTAAACGGATTAGTCCATCGGGACATTATTTCATTGTGATAATGCCAATGTATTAAAATAATGCACCATCTCTGGGTAAATAGGGTCAGGGCATTACATTCACCTCCATAAAATAGGAAAAATTGGGTTAAAACCAATGAGTAAAGATTTAAAATCTATCTAAGATATTGATTTATGCTATTTTATGGGTGTTTATCAAGAAAATATATGATTAATATGTTAAATAATGAGTTTGAAAACGTTATTTTGAATTTGGGATCCCATCCATGACTTTTGTGAAGATAAGTTATATTTTATTCAAAATTAAAACTAGTATTGGGTCGTCAGATTTAATGGATTCGTTGGAAGATTCCATTTGGTTCATATTGATTCTGATGTCTATTAATATTCATTTGTTATTATATGCTAATTTGTTTTGTGGATACTAATATATTATATTACATTAATTTAAAATAATTTTTATTCTTAAATTAGATATTTTATTAAAATATATTTTTCTTTTATTTTCAGATATTATATTAAATGAAATTTATTTGACCTGTAAAATTTTAACATGATAAAATGGATTGAAAATTGTAATCAGCATGAAAAAAATATTTTAGAAAATTCCATTTATTTTGGATTATATAATTGTGTTATCATTGTAAAAAAATTACGTTATAATGGCTAAAGTTAAAATGGGCTTAATGTTGTTTGACTAAGAGATAATGATTAAACTGTATCAACAAATATATAAAATTTAATTGGTTGAGTTTATTGATATCCTATCAGATATCATATTTTATTTTGGGTTCCCTGGTGAGACTAACTTGATTATGAACTATATATTATTTAATATTTTTGGAAATTCTTAGAGTGTCCTTTCCCTCCCTTATAAAAGGAAAAAATCTATCCACTCTTATAAACACTTTATGAGCCCTATATAATTAATACTACCAAACATTATAATGGTGCAGAGTATATTACCACATCCCAGATCATATGCTACTTCTAAAAGACCATCTATTCATGGAATAAGTTATAATCCAAAAGGGGTTTCTCAACTAAGAGGTATAACTCTTTATTGAGTAACATTAGTTTTATTACATATTTCACATCCTATAAATATATTATATCCATTATAAAATAAATAATTTACTATCTTAAATATACATAGTTATTTATTATTAGGATGTAATAACCATTACTAACCTCTATACATCCTTTAAAAAAATGATAATGTCGGTTGCGAGCACGTGTTGATTACCACATCCATGAAGCGATGTATTTTTTTCATTTTCTCCTTGCGTGGATGGTAATAAAGATATATTTCAGGAATATATTATATATATATGATATAATAGTTATTCATTAAATGTAAATTATTATTTATATTTCTTTCATTAGAACGATCAAAAAGTATAAAAATCAATTGTGGGTACATAGAGACTATTGCCTCCATGAAATGAAGCAATTAATTTTTGACCACCTATTTATGTGAATAATTACAAAATTATATATATATAAATATAATTAAACTCAATAAATTATTAAAATTATAAATATGATGAAACTACGATCAAATTACATGTTTTGTGATAATAGTTACAAAACACGCATAAACTATGAAGAAGTTATCACATAGAATAATGATTTTAATAAAAAACTATTAAATAATGGGTGATAAGATGTTATAATAAAATCATATATGTTATGATATATATGTGTATGGTTATATAATATATTTTTATTAAATCTATATTTATTGTAATGCAGGTTCATAAACATAAGATGAAAGACCAGACATGAGGTACTGGATTTCTCTTCCGTGTGGTTTTTATTAAAATATTACTTAATTGGAAAGGGATATTGGTTTTAATATGATTTAAATGTAGATTTTTTAAGAATTAATTTACATCAAAAAAATTATATGATCCACATTTAGAAAACAATTTAATTTTTTTTAACATTTTTTTATTTTTTTAAGTTTATTATTTGATACAATTTCCCTCTTTTTGGTACTCTTAATGATTCATTCTTTTTTAATAAAAGATGATATAATTTATGATCTTTCAGTCAAAAAACATTTTATACCATATCCATGTTGTCTAAAATATTATAAATAATGTTTTTAATAATTCATAAATATTTATTTATTTGTTTACCCATTAATGAATTATTAGATAAACATTAAAAAATAAAATTATTTTCATTTTATGAATAAGTTACCTTATACCGAAGGTGTGAATAAAATATTTATTTTAATGATTACAACAATAATGAAATTTCACGTTGTTATGAATGATCATAGATTTGAATATTACATTTTATTTTTATTTGGTTGTTTTACAATATAATGATTTTCATAATATTTTGGAAATATTTTTATTTGAAATTGGTTATTTCAAAATGAGGAGGGTATTATCCTCATGAAGTATTCTAATGATCTTTTAAAGAAAATATACATATATGTTAACATCCGTTGATAGTAATTATGATTTAATAGGTATGATATAAAATGTTACCATAATTATTATATCTGTATATGGTTTATGTTTATTATTATGATATGTTTAGGAAACACATTTATTTTCTGTGGGATCTTCTATGATAAAATATTTACGAAACACATTTCCTTTTAATGAATTATGATATGAAGATATGATGAATGTTTTATGATATTATGGAATATATATTATTGGATAATGATTATGGGATGAGTTTGAATAGAGCTATATATACTTACAATGAATTGGTTAATGACGTATATCTCATGAGAAAATTATAATTGGAATAGGGAGTGTATAAAATTTAGTAAGGGACTCTTTTCACAATGATAGTCTTGGGAGTGGACCTAGACTAAGGATACAATGGAATGGGGAGTGAAAAAATATACAATAATAGTCATTTAAATGGTCCTTGACTAATGAAATTAATTTCTAGGCTATTTTTTTTCCACAAACATATTTATTATTCTTATGATGTTTTTTCATTGCTTATTATTGATTTTTTTATTTCACACATTTATGAATTTGTTATCTTTTTATGACAAAGCCTTATTCCATAATTTATTATTAACAATCATTAACTAATTCAGTATGATTATTTTAACTAATAAAACATCCAAAAACCTTTAGGTTTATATTCGGCTCAATTATTATCATTTATTGATATCTACTATGCTGAAACTTACTAATAATTTGAGATCATCCTTTCTTATGTTTCATTTTTTCAAGGTTATGGAAAAAGGTTTTATGTATGTAATTTCATTGAAGAGTACTATGTGGGAAGATCGTTTTGGTAGATATTGATAATATTTCAAAAAATAATAATATTTTGTATATAGTATACAAGGATACTAAACCATTATATTTATGGAATTGATCATACTTTTATGTACTTTATATCCATATAATAAGATGTAATATATATGTGAAAATATAATGGGTCAATATAGTTTATAATGAAATTGGGTTTAGTTTATTATTTTGAATTGGGATTAAATAATTTTTCTAAAACTCTTTGGATAATTCAAATTATAAGATAACAAAGATATGTTTTCTTAATGTAGATTTTATGTTATTTCTCTTCAAATACATCAATTTTTAGATACTGCATGTGGATGCTATTTTAGAACATATCCATCCTGGGGTAATAACCCCACAAAGAGTTGGTTGAGTATATCTCAACTATAATTTTTTTTCATAGTGAATATACCCTTAATACACATTATTTCTGACACACTCAAGTGATATTCATGGGTTAACTAACATTTTATTTATGAACCATTATGGAGGATTAGAATAGAATATGACCTAAATTACCTATGTTATTCCTAATGTTTCAAAGATTGTAAATATGGTGTTACGAATTAGGGATCCTGCGAATAATGTTTCCACTTGATCAATATGATTAAAGATGCATGATGTTCTTGCTAATGATTTTATTCATATTACGGGATTTAATAGGTAGTGAAAAATTAGAGGTCATTATAGGTATGGACAAATATTTATGTAACCTATTAGATCTTCATTTTATAATTTTCAATATATCAAGAAATGTATCAACTCTTTTTAATTCATATCCTCAACGATTATATGTCAAGTAAGAGGTTAACTATTTTAATGTTATCATGATCAAATCTATCATTTATAAATCCTCTATGATTTATGTTTATGGTAAAGTTCATAATAAAAATATTACTACTCTCACTATAGTTGAATTTTATGTAATTTTTTGTATGTATTGTATCCTAATTTTTTGAACCTATATTAGTTAATAGGAAATGAAAATATCATTTGATATTCTAAGCCAACCCATCATTATCTTTTGGTTAGAGGATAAATTTTAACTTCTAATGGATGTTAATTTTGTTGTGTGGGACGTATTACTTATTCATGAGGAAATGTAATGTGAAAGGGTTGGGGATGAACTCAAAATAGAAGATAATATATTTTTTAGATTATGATAATATATTCCATGAATAAATTCCGATTTCTCCAAATAATCATAAATTTTATTTTTTAATAGAACTCATAACTACTTTTACACCTATTAAAAAGACTCCATTTATAATGGCCAAAACATAGTTTCATGAATTAAATTACAAACATCCCATGAATATTGGAAAAGGATTCATACACTTGAGTTTATAACAATGAGGTGCACATTTTATGTTTTTAACAATAATGATAGGTAAATGCAAATTTTGATTGATTAGTAGAAAAATAATACTGTCACTAT
This sequence comes from Viscum album, assembly GCA_963277665.1. Classification (NCBI taxonomy): domain Eukaryota; kingdom Viridiplantae; phylum Streptophyta; class Magnoliopsida; order Santalales; family Viscaceae; genus Viscum; species Viscum album. Next base: position 417,032,710 of record OY728132.1, read on the forward strand.
CAAGATCTTATTTAATCTACCACATATTGATGATTCTTTTTTCAATTTAAAGGATATTAATAGTTTTCCAATATTGAAATTTGCACAGAAAATCATTAATTATGAGTTAAGAAGTTGGATATAACAAAAATCCATTCCATATGATGTATGAAGATTATGAATTTATATCAATTATATTTATAATTAAAATTTCTCGTACTATCATAATCTATTTAATTAAAAGTTTATTTAGATATTGCTTTGATCAATATGAAGTTGTTTTTTAGATGATATTCTAATATATTCAAATAGAATGAATGATCAGGAAGAAAATTTGAGGGTTTTTCTAATGATTCTTAGGAAAAAGAATTTTTATTACAAAATTTACAACGTGTAATGTTTTGTGAAGGGACACATTGTCACGACGTGTGAAAATTAGGAAATTTTCCCATTGGATCCCCAAACTGTTTTAAGTAGAAAAAATGGTAATTCCACCTATAAGATGAATTTGGATAATTTTATTGAATAATATGTTGGTCCAAGAATACGGTTCTTACCCTTGTATTGTTTTTTTGTGGAGATCCAATCTATTCAAATTTTCATAGAATAATTAATATTTAATTAATTAAATATTAATTTATTAAATTATGTTTCCTGGTTGAATATTTTAAATGGAGTGATGTATTGAGATTCAATATTCCCCACTGTGTATAAATTGTGAGATGTTTTCTTAGGTGATAAAAAACCATTCATCTGCCACCGAGGATGGGCTTCAGAAACTTTTCATTTCTATCTCTTTTTAATTTTTATTTTATATTAATTCTTTAATTTTCAATATTTATTTTACATTACAACTTTAACATGTTATATACATTGACCACATGTTTTTTTCTCTCTTCCATGATAAGGATATTGAGATATGAGATACAGAGGTATGGTAGGAAGAATTACCGCAAAACTCATGTCGCGCTATATCATCTTGTGGTAGCTTATAATCACATATCAAAATAGATTTTTGGTGGTTTCTTCTCATAGGTTGAACAATTTTATGTTTTTAAATATAAATATTTATATTTTATGTTTTTTTAATTGTTATGTTTTTCTATGGGTTTTTTGGGACCCCTTCTGGGTCGATTTGAGTGTTTTGTGGAGAAATCAAGAGTCTCTATCAAGTTGGAGGGTTTCCCATTAATTGATTCCCATGTAAACAACATGTTGTTTAGAGAACACATGCTGTTTTTTCTTTTTTTTATGGATGACAAGTTGTTTGGAACCAAATGACATGTATCGGGGGTACATGATTTGTAGTGGGATTCTGGGGTGTAGTCTAGTACTTAGTTAGACAACCCATGCGAGGGTAATTGGACCTATAGGATAAACATCCAATGTTAATGTGGGGTGAATTCCAGGGAGAGGTACATGTTCTGGTACATGGGTGGGTACCCTTGTGGGGTTACACACTGTGTACTGGTTATAATCACCATGTACTCAGGTGTGTTACATGCCGATTGGGGTTAAGGTACATAGGATGGTACCCATGATGGGGTAAAAATTGTGTATTGAGTATATATACCAGGTACTTTGGGAAGGTATATGATGACTGGCTTGAGGCACATGGAAAGGGAGGACCTCTACAATTACACTTTGTATACCCAATGAGCATTCCATATAATCTCCCTTCCCTCGCCTTTACTTACAATTTTTTACTCTTTCATCAAAATTAGACTTGTTACTAGTCTATTATAAGTGTTTTTCAAGGTGGATCATGATATTAGGATCATTTAACCGTTTTCAGTGATTTTAAATACTATTTTGGATTTGATATTTTATTTTTAGGATTTCCATGAGGTTCGGTTTCAAAATCCTACTAGGGGTTTGGAATGTGAATTGTAATGCCTGAGTGATGGTTATGAGCTTAGTGATGGGCATGGATCAAGTGTTCTATAGTGATCTATTTGATGTTATTTGGAAATATTCCAATAGTTGGGATCAAGTTATATCTAAAAGGACATCTAGTTTTTTTCCTACATGTCAAGGATGATTGATCAAATTTAGAGCAGCTGAGGATTAGTTATTGGGATTAAGATGACCAGATCAATTTGATCCATTGGGTTGGGTAACTAAATTTGGATATTATTAATATATATCTGATATCTAGTTTATGAGATAAGTCTAAGGGACTCTTGAGGATTCCATTGAAGGATAGTTTTGGATAAATTGATCAGTGATTTTCATATTCATCTACTACAATTTATCATATAGAATGTTTTGGTTTGTCAATTGACGAGGAACAATTATAGAGGGTCTCTATATTTTTATGTGGTCATAAAGACTATTGTAAATTCCCATGGTGGAGGGATTTTGATTTTATATGCCCGTTTTAACACCCTATGATTTTATTATTTATTTTTCTGAATAAATTAAAATTCAATGTTGGATTGCATTAAAGATACACCATGTAAATATATCTTTATACAGAACAACAATATTAGATTGTGATACACAAAAATTGAGTTTAGGTTGTGGTACATGCAACACTCTATTTGGCATGTGTTATAAATCAAACCAAGTTTATTAGACAGCGCATGTTACAGACAAGGCCAAGTCTTTCCAAACTACAATATATTATTAATAGTATTAAAATATCATTATTGTTATCATGTAGTCATTTGCGTGACATCCCAAACCTATATTCCACTTAGAGGTTCCCTAAGCCTAGTGGTTGACTAGGACTCAAGCACATCTTTCCAAACATCATAGGCTACCGATTAGTAGTGGGTGTCTAGGGTGTTCCCGTAGGAGGACTATGCCCTTTTTTGAAGAGGGGAGGATACTAGATAAATAATAATATAGGTAAATATCATTAGAAATATAAAATAAAATAATGGAATAGATGAAAAAGACATGAATAATAAAAAATGGAAGCAACAGTAAATCACATACAAAATATGATGATAAATTTCATGTATCTATAAAACTAGAAAACATTAATATATATTAGTAGGCATAGCATTCTATAAAAAAGTAGAAAAAATGAATCTAAAAAATATACAGCATTCTGATCACCAACATGGTCATCTACTCCCTATCTCTATTATATACCAAGCAATAAATCAAGTGCCCAAAGTGGGATACTTCCCATTGTCAACACCTCCATACATGTAATATATTCGGGAATCAATTGTGTCTCAGATAGGGAGAGAGATAAATCTTAGTAAGCCACCACAAATGTCATCCATAATATAAATCATATGTAATATGAACTTAAATAGTGTGAAATCATGCAAATACAAAAGTAATGAAGTATAGTAATGTATATAATCAAGTACCTACATTAGCCTCTGCTGGTTTTTGAACATGTAACCGGTTCATTAATTAAGTAATCTACATTTTACATATTATGTAAGGTGAGGTATAATGATAAATGAAGTGACAACAATATAATAATAATGGAGGATCTAACATGTAACATGGAATCCTGTAATTTTATTTATAATGAAATGGGTCCATGTTAATCACCAAGGCATCCATGACATCAGGGGTCAAGCCATCTTCATAGCAATCGATAGCCTATCAAAAGAGATAATAGTGTAATCCATAGATCACCATCCAAGGCATTCCATAATAACAATTCTATCCATTTATAAGGATCTAATACAAGGTAAAACAGGTATGTGATGACTAGGTCCAATGAATGTAACCATGGAGCATCATGTCCATATATATCAAAATAGTTCCATGGTGTGTATCCAAGGTATCAAATTATATGAATGATAATTGAAGTATCCTACAATGTCATACTTGGCATCCATAAGAAAAAAAAGATTTTTTTTCCATGGTTTCTCTCACCCTTTCCAATCAACAACTCTAAATTAGAATGGTGTTCATGAGTTCTCGAGGAATTCCCTCAGGAATCAAAGGCTAGAAAAAGTCTGAGCACTCATATAATAATTTCAAGGTCCATATTCAATAATCACCATTCACTTGATTCATTCTTTAATTATTCCATGTAATAATCCTTCCTTCAAATAAGTTACTAGTTCAATTTGTTTCCTTTCAATAGTGTGACAAGGTGAAAGGTCATAAAACCATTTATATCATTTCATATTTAATTACGTGGTTTTCTCCTTTAACTTTCATAAAACTAACTAGGTTGATTAAGGACAAAATACCATACACAATTAAATTATAATAAACTTTGTTAAGTGATATAGAATAAAATACATTTCAGTTACCATTTAAACATTCATTAATTAAGTATGACACTGATCTTAGAAGGGTCAAGTGATGCTAACATATTCAAGGGATGGTTGAAAACCACTTCAATATTCACTTAATTGAATATAGTCTTACCGTTAGTAGGGTAAAGCCATAAAACATCATGGATTTAATTAAATCCTTACCTCTATAAATTTCAAGATAATGAACTCCCGAATAGTGGCGTAGATAAGGTTAACAAGATACTAAAATAATAATTACGAAAAACACACAACAGGGGATGGTCTATGATGAGGATATAACATCCAACAATAGATGAAATATTTAAAAAGTGTATTAAAACATAGTTTTAATTACAATAATCAAGGAACATCAATTTGATAGGCCATGATTTAGGAATTTGTTTCTTGTAGAATAATGTGAATTTATAAAATGATGAAACTTGAGTGATGAGTTTTAGACCACCTTCTACATACTCGTACGATAGTTCTCATCCTTTATCAACCTCTAGTATGGCATGTATTTGAAGAGATATTAAGAATGAATCAAAACACTGAAAATCGGTTATATGAGCATATATTTAAATAGCATCATTGATAGAAATAATATAAGTGAAAATATAAAGCGGATATAATATCATACTGAAATAGATCCAACAAGATGAAATGTTCTTAGATCGGACTCCATAATGAAGAACCTGATCAAAATATATAACAGATAGTTTGAGAGCTTCAAAAGGGATAGGGGAGAGCTCTTGGTGATGGAATGATCAATGGGGAAGACAAAATTATGTTTATTCATATCATTAAGAGATATTTCATAATATCACCAAAAAATAGGGTTCACATGGTTTGGATGCATGGTTTTCCAAACTGGGTGGAAACCATGCCACATCTATTACTTCAAGGTTCACTTTTAATTTTTAGGCCACACAATTAGGCAGACTATAAGTTAGTTGTGAAAAACTCCTCTGAAACTTGTTTTTAGTTCTTTCATTGGCATACAAACCTTAGTGCATGGATAGGGAAAACTATGCAACACACATCACCCCACTTTCCAGCATCAAATGGTTAGGAGTAACTATGTGTCCCTCCTCGCTTATTTCAAATAACAATGAAACAAGAATATTTCTCCCAAAAAGCTTTGTTATGGGCTTTGAAAAATACCTAGTCACTTCTAGGACACACATGAACTCATTTGGTATCCGTATAAGGTCCAAAATAAATAATGAGACCAAAATTTAAAAAGGATTCATACCCAAGTCAAAAATCTTGTTAATATAGTTTTCTCCCATAAAGGAACTCATACCCAATTTCACCTTCCAAAGTAGAGATACATTATCTGAGAAAAACTATGGCCATCAGCCACATATGTTAGCCACCCGATCCCAAGTGTCATCATGTAAATGGCTTTGATACAATAGAATCCATACTAGAGGGATAGAACGGGCTCAGAGAGCCATTATTCATTTATCAATGATGTGTATATGATAACCCTCAAATACTGAATGGACATCTAACTCATCTTACCTGGGATAAAAAGTGTGATATTGGTTTCAATGATTTCAGTGAAGCTATGAAATGTGGCAAATTTTGTGCATGGAATGATACATCTAACATAGTAACAATTGATATGCTACCAGCATATCTTTATAAAAAATCTAAAACATCTCTATAAAATGTTGCAATATCTTCCATTTCTTCCGTACTTGTATATACCCTATCATGGTAAATACCAATAAAAAAATATGATTCCCAACCTTGACCTCTAGAGGTATTCTATAAAGATTGGGATAATATTTTTGTATAGACATAACAGTAGTCATACTACTTCTCATAATCTTAACCTACTTTTAAGTCTCCTAAAATAGATATGGACCTAGTATGGATGACTCTCTTACATCTATCCAACACATGGGACAACGACATGGCCTACCATACAAGGCCTCAAAAGGATCCATATGAATTGTCTCCTATATGTTATTATTGTAAAATAAATCAGCAAGAGGGATATGATTCTACCATGAACCAACATAATCAATAAATCATGCCAGGATAATGTCTTATAACAACTGTATTATCTATTATGAAAATCCATCAGTTTGAGGGTGAAAAGCTATGATCAGAAGCACATGTTTACCCATATCATTCTATAACCCCTTCCATAACCATGCTGTGATGTTAGCATCCCTATCTGAAATGATAGTAAGAGGCACCCCATGTAGTCAATTGATCTATAAAACACACATTATCCTTATATAATAAAATAATAATGAATCCTAGAGAGGAAGTATGTGGGATAATTTTTTTAGTTTTTCAATGACAACCCATACAACATCTCTACCTCTAGGTGACTTAGGTATACTAACTAAAATGTCCATGGAAACATTTTACAATTTTTTTTCTAGGACTAAAGGTAGTTTTAAAAAGCCTCTTTGTCACTGGTTCTCTAGCTTCACCAAGTGATAGGTAAAATACCTAGTGATAAAGCATGTTATATGATGTTTCATCCAAGGCCACCAATACTAGCATCGTATACCTCGATACATCTTGGAGAAGATAAGATGAACTTCCCACAGAGAAGTATGGGACTCTAGTTTCAGTTCTTATCTAATATCATTAGGCAACCATACAAATACATGTATATTTAGGATTTCATATCTATCCACAAACCAATCTATAGGTGGGCTATCTCCTAAAATACTCTCACAATGAACCAAGCCATCAGGTTATAAAAATATCTTGATCTTCACCCTATAAAGGCTGGAAGAGGTAACTATCAACACTAAGATATTGGAACACTCATGATTATCATAAAACTATATATTTTTCTCAAAAAAGATGGAAATAATTTTCTATTCATCACCATCTTACCTCATGGATTATTCACGAGTTTTCCGACTAAGTGAATCTACTACCACATTTCAATCTACAAGCTTATAATGAAACTATAAATCAAAGGACATAGGATATTCAACCCACCTCTACCATTTATGATTCATTTAATGATGTTAAAAGATCTATTCGAGGATCTTTTGGTCTGTATACAAAATAAGGCACTCACCAAAAAGATAATGTCTCCAGCAACATAAGACATGGACAACCACTACTAGATCAGGGACTTATGTAGGGTAATTTCTCTAATAAGGGCTCAAATTTTAAGATCTGTATACAAAAACTCTATACTTTTACATCATAACTACAATGATGCTAATTCTTGATGCATCACAGAATGCGGTACAACCTCTAAAAAACTGTAACAAAATTAGAATATGTTCCAAGACAATCATCCTTTTAACCTCATGGAAGTCTTTTTTGCACACTTCTGAATATAATAACTTCACATATTTCATTATAAGAACAATAAAATGAGAAAAAATATGTGAGAATTCATGTATAAAATTCTGGTAAACCAAAGGAAATCTATATGTCAAACATTTTATTTGGATTCTCCCAAGAAACCATAGCACTAACCTTCTATGGGTCAACATAGACTCATGATTCCATGTTTTTTAAAATCTATATGTTCATTATCTTGTAAACACCCATATTCACAAACAATTCCCATGAACCATAACATATATTAACACATAAAACAAGTATAAAGTAAAAATAATTTTTCCACTTTGAAATAACATTTCATTTTTACAAAGATTCTCACATAAAAATAAAAATACATTATTTGAAAATAAAAGTGAAAACATTTAATTTAAACTAAAAACTATAATCATGGAGACAAGTAAATCTTATCTAGAATATTTAACATTATATAAATACCTTATATATTGATTATATAATTATTTATAATATTATTTTAATTTAAACTGAAATCAATAATCATATCCAGAATATTTAAAATTATATAAATACCTTATATATTAAATATATAATTATTTATTATAATATTTTAATATAAACAAAAAAAACTAATCATGGAGACAATTGGCCGCATATAGGGATGAACAATATTTTTGTTTTTTTCAATTTCATAATGAAAGAACAAACATTAAATAAAACATATGCAAATATCTATTAAAATATAATATAATTATATTATCATTAATTTTTCATTTATATATTATATTTTTACTAAAAAATTATTAATAAATTTCATTTGATGTGTGGATGAATCACAACATTTTGAGAAAGTTGTAGTCGACACATCCCTAAACGAAGTTATCGTATAACAAAAATAAGGAAAAAAAGAATTTATGTTTAATAAAAAATACACTGAATATTAAATAGGTTATAATAAACATATTAAAATATTATTTAACTAGAATGATGGACTAAATACCAGCCGCGAATGTAGTAATGGAAAAAGAAAAAAAACATTATTCATAGTGGCGGTTAACCACCATAATTTGGACAACAATTTCGTTTATTTGAATAAGAGGAGGTGATAAATGAAATAGATGTGAGATATTATGTTATAAATATAACACTCTAGTATATACATGATTATATAGTTATAAAAAATTTATGGATGAATGATGTCAGAATAAATTAGAAAAAGATATGTAATTAAGAGAAGTACTTTAAAACAAATACCTCTTGAATATCCCATACTTGATTAAGTCATGAGGTCCTTGGATATGATTTTTTAGTGAGAATAGACACAGTAGGATGGAGGTATAGTGAGTAGGAGAGTTATTTATATATATTTTGGGATCAAAAACAATTTTTGGTTTGAAAATTGGAGGTGGATTTGTGTTATTTATAAATGAGGAGAGGTGGGTTCAAGTGATTCGTTTATTGATTATCTTATATTAAAAGACAACCATAGAAAGGTAGAATTAAATTACATGAATTAGGATTTTAATTAATTTTTTATAGGATGGTTATGTTCTATCTACAACTCAAACACTCTTTAATTTTTGTAGTTTTTAGGTAGGTTAATCTTATAACTTTTAATTTAGCCCTTGTCAAAATTTTACTTTTACTATGAAAAATGATTTTGTTACCATGGCAAATTTTCTATACCATAAAATTATAATAACCTTAAAACATAATTTTAAACATAATATTACAAATATATAATCCATTTTATGTAATTAAATTGATATAATTAGAAATATTAGATTTAAAATAAATTCTGTAGATAAAACAAAAAAGTGGTATTTTAATGTGAAACGTTCAAACTTTTAAAATGCATTTATATATAATTTCAAATTTAAATTGATTAAAATGAACAAAATTGTATTAAATAATAAAAATATAATCTAAATATAATTTAATATTAATTAAAATAATAATATAACTATTTAATTAAAATTGATGAAAAATTAGTGTTGAATTAAGTTGCAGTATTTTTCACTATTCAATATAATATGAAAGTTATCAGAAAATATAAAAAAATTAAAGGAACTAAATTTTGATATCATAATTTCATGTAATAAGTTTATCTAGTCAAATAGAACTTATAAAATTATAAAAACTGTATTTAAAATGGTATATCTATCAAAAGGTGTAAAATGCCTTTTTCGAAGAAATACTTCTTTTGTGTTATAAATTGATTTTGTTCTTATATATTGTCTAGATACATACAATATTAATTTTAAACACTATATTGAGTTTATATTTCATTAATATAATTCAACAATAGTGATATTATTATTTTATAAACACAAATATTCTTATTTGAATAGGTTTTCTTAAAAACACATCCTTTACATTCAATTGGTTATTATTTCAATTTATAATAAGGTTCATAAATAATAAATCATTATATAAACATTTTTAAACCATATTTTCATAATACAGTTTATAATTATCAATCCCTCTATTAGAACACAAAGGTTATAATGTTAAAATTTAACTAATCATATATATTTTTTTATTTAAGCTCGATGTAGCGTGACATGTACGCTATCGAACATAGTGTATCATTATTAAAACTCGGGATGTTACATCCTTCCCTCTTTAATAAATTGAATCATAAGAATTTTAATTTGGAATTGCTAAATAAGGTATGAATTTTCCAAATACCTTTATTTAAATCCCACATTAGAAAAAGGATTTGTAAAAGTTCATCTTTAAAAGAAATAAAGTGATGTTAAAAGATCACCTGAGATGAAAAATACTAGGGTTCTATGTAGGAAAACATGGATATAAAAGAGGTAATTAACCACCTATTCTGATAGAGAGTTATATAAAACAATTTCAAGAGAATGTTTAAATAAATAATCATAAATTTATGTTGGGTTAAATGGTCTTTGACTTCGTATTGGTAAAATTAAACAGAAAATATATATGATTTAAGATCTTTTTCATAAATTTATGGAATTTATTTATGATCTTCCCTAAGAACATAAGGGAACATTATTAATTTCAAAGTATAGATTAATACATTAGTAAATTTCTACATTGAACTCATATTTTTTGTAAATTATGAGTATTCAATATTACTTGGTCACACCTAAAGCAATAGAATCAAATTCTAGAGAATCAGATAATCCAAAAAATGCTAACTATCTATTCGTATTATCTTGAAATATTATCCAAAACAAAATGGGTTAGGATAATTAAAGATAATTCACCAAAATAATAAAACAATTTATGATGAAAATCTAAATTTAATATCAAAAAATCAAAAGTAATACCCAAAGTTCATAATATACCATTTGATACGTAATTGTCCTTAAAATTCCTCAAAATAACTCAAATTAAGATTGAAACACCAAATTTACAAGGATTTGGTAACATAGAATTCCAAGAAATATTTTATCATTTATCTCCAAATAACATAAATAAATATTCATGACACATATAAAAAATTTAATTTCCATAATAAAATATTCTCCAAGATTAGTAAATCATTTCAATAAATAACAAGAATCACCATAAGTACTATATGAAAACAATGATTCTTCAAAAATAAAATTTAAAAATTACACCAAAATTTAAATCCCTTAGTATTATATTTTCTTGAAGCATATAGGGTTCCCAAAATTGGGAAAACCTTCCAAAATAACATTTACCACATTATTCCCAAATTATTTTCTAATTCCACAGATATCCATTTGTTAAAACATAACTTCCCAAAAATAAAATACTCCTTATTCAATCAAATCATTTAAATAAATAGAAAATTTCATACTATATAGGGACTCCGCATAGGCTAGTGGTAGGCAAGGAAGCCTTGTCACCCTTCGGTTTTGGGTTCAACTGCCACGACCTTTCTAGATGTGATGAGTTGTCATCCATCATCCAGGTTGTCTCTTTTAATAAAACTCAAAAATAATCATAACATATTATATCATCAAATGATTTCTTATAAATATAATTTTCATCCCAAATAATTATAAAATTATCATCTTAATTCATGAAGTTTTTTATTTCCCCTGTATAAGATTTAATAAAACTGTTATTAAAAGAAAGAATAATATACATTTATCATGGTGTCCTCCTGGTTTCATCATCATATTGTTCACGAAGATAGAAGGTAAATACATTGAAACAATTATTTAGATAATATTCAAAATAACTTTATTAAATTATCCAAATACACCTTGGGAATCTTGGGTTATATGGGTGTACACAAAAAAATAGTTTGGGGAAATAATAATTTATGAGATATAATTTCAAAACATATGATTAAACATGATTTTATAAACCATTTAGACCATGATTGACATGAATCTTTCAATAAAAAATGCTATTAAAATACCATATGTATGTTTTCAAGGATTATATTTTAAAATAAAGTATAAATAGTCTACACAAAGGCTTCCTTCTTCTGTATCTTTTTCAAAATCATAATATGCTACATAATATTCAAACATGGTAAAATATTTAAAAATTCATTGAAAATATTAAACATTTTTTAAAATATGAGAATATTGAGAAAATATGATTTAATTAAAAACAAAACATGATCCATGATGGTATTGAGGTAAAGAAGAGGTTTTTTATATCTCATTAAACTATTTTCAAGAGAGTTGTATGTTAGAAAAATATTTATAATCACCAGAACATGGCATTTTAATAATTATTACAAGCATGTAATTAGGATGAGATAAGAATGTTTTTTAAGATCATCCATATTTCATTTGTAACAAACATTCTTCAACCAGAAAAAGGTATAGAATAAGTATTTATCAAAAAATAATTGAAAAATAACATTGAAAATGTTTAACCAAAACTCATAATCCCTATGGTTTTCAAAAACTTTCTATTGATACCAACAATAAGGAATCATACGTAAATGTAAATTAATATTGATTTTAGTTAATAAATAACTTATTTTCACATTGGGGATATTTTTTTGTTTATTTTTTAGGTAATTATTCCCTTACTATTACAAAACAACTCAAATATTACAAGTAGTCAATTATACTCACTATCCATTTTTTCAAAATAAAAAACATGATTTCTCTTCTCGATAAAAATATTATTGTCTTCATAATTTATTTTAAACATCCTTATAACCCATATAAAAGATGTAAAAATACATGGGATGAGCACAACTAAGGGATATATAATAATAAATTTACAAGTTAGTTTATGATTATTTTAAACTGAGGAATGTTTTTTCATAAAATCAAAACGTTCCCCATAAAAAATGTTCTTAAACATACCTCATGAAATAATAAGATTACATAAAATATTTCTTAGAAATCATAAATCATAAAGTTTACTTATGGCATCAAAATAATTCTTATATTGTATTTTTCATTGCTACACAGGGAGTAACCTTCACAGTAACGTTTAGAATACCCATCATAGTATATTTCCTAAATCACTTAGTAAAAACCCTATCATTTAACTTCATCTCATTACCCAATGAATTATAGATCTATTAAAGGATCACTCACCCTCAATATATTATGGAAGTACACAAATACATCAATAATTCCCAAGGATCAGAATATAATTTCAACACATAATATAAGTGTGAAGTAAAAAAATAACATTTCCACTTTAAAAATCAATTCTATATTTACAAAGGTACACACTAAAAAATAAAAGATAATTAATTGAAAAATTAAATTGTAAAAAAGTATATTACACGTCAAATCATTAAAAATAAATGTGAAGAATTTTTTAATGATGTAAATATTAAAAAAATAAATTCAATTATATTAAAATAATCTATTGATTTTGTAAAAACCATTTAAATCATTTAAAAAGAATATTGTTGAATCAAAGTGACCAATACCACATTGAAAACGTTTGAGAAAATTTAACATTTTAAAACATTAATGTGTATATATATATATATAAATCATTACACAACATTTTTAAAACATGGATATTAAAGAGAAGGATTTAGAAGATTAAATCTTCAATAAATTTTGAAACGATGTTTTTGTTAAAGATTCCCTTAAATGATCAATTTTTTAATCCAATAGATTGATTATTTATATTCACTGAAAATCCACAGAATCCTACTATAAATAAAAGATAATTCATCTAATATTAATTTCTCACATTATCATATCAATAAATAATCATGATGTAGAATTTTAACCTAAGGAATGTAAATTGGGTTAAGAAATTCCCTTACCACATGTAATCTGTCAAAGAGTATGACCCATAAAAGTAATAATAATAAAATTAAACATTTAATACAGTGAATATTAAGAGATTAATGATATTTTATATTAAATTTAATTATATATACAGAAAAAATATAAATTAGTGGCGAATAATGCATATATCTCGGAAATGAAAAAAGTGTGATATGAAAATCCTTACAAAGTTTGTATCAATGACATAAGAATTTATAAATGGGGTGATTTTGTTTAAAAATAGTATATCAACACAATTTGAAGTGTAAATAAAACATAAAAAAATAATTTATTCCATACATAATATTTCCATAATATAATTCAGTGAAGTAGACATATAACCCAATAAATGGAAATTGAGTTTGAAATATTCCCTATAATGTTTGTATAAATGATGTATGAAAATTTATATGGGTTGATTTTGTTTATCAAGACTATAAAAACATATAGGGAATTAGAAATTAAAATATAAATAAATAAATAGTTATTACACACATAATCATGTCATAATATAATCAACGATGTATGCATAAACCCCAACGAGTGGAAATGGGGTTAAGAAGATCCCTTACTTCGAGTTTGACTCATCTCGTATATTCTTTTATCTTTAGAAATAATAGAATTAAGTTAATATAAAATTTATTCATAAACTTTTATTGTTTATTATTCCTTTAATATGATTAATTTCCATTTTTATAATAATTACATAATTATTTATATTCACATGAGACCCTTTTCTGATATTCAGTACTTGAGTTGGAAGTGAACATGGAATGATGTCAATAGTCCATGTGGTTAGTAGTACATAATCTAAAGAATATTAAAAATTATATAAATAACATATATATCCATTATATATGTATTTATAATAATCTTTGAATAAAAATTAAAAACACCATTTATGGAGATCATGAGCTGTATGGAGGCATGAACGCTATTTTTGTTTTTCCTATCAAATTAAAAGATGGAACATAAAATTAAATTTATGTATATATATACATATATAATATCACTACAATATCATTAAAACTTCATTTATTTAATATATTTTTACTAAAATGATCCTTAATACATTCCATGTGATGTGTGAATGAATCACCTCATTTTTTGGAGGCAGTATTCCACACGTCCCCAAACAAAGTTATCGTATAAAAATAATATGGAATGAAATATGGTATTTTTAATATAAAATATATAGAACATAAATTTTTTTTTAATATACATATTAAAATATTACTTTACCAGAATATTGTTTTTATGACCAACCATGAATATGGTAATATAAAAAATTACAAAACTATTCTTCATGAAGCCGATTAACCATCATAACTTGGAAAAAAATTTCATTAATTTGAATAAGATGAGGTGAGGTATTAAATAAATATGAAATATTCAATTATAAAAATTAAAATCCCTTATATAATTGATTATGTATTTGTCATGAATTTATGGATAAAGTAGTTGAGAAGAAATTATAAAATGAAAAGAAATTAAGAGAGGTTATTTGAGAAAATTACCTCATTAATATCTCCTATTGAAAGTTACATGAAGACCTTAGATTTGGTATTTTGGTGAGAACATAATAAATTGGACATGGTGAGATTGGTTAGGAGAGTTTTGGGTAGAGTTTTTCGGATCAACTAGGCTTTTTTATTTTGAAAATGAAATGTGGAGTGGCGGTATTTATACTTGGGGAGAGGCTGGTTTAGGTGATTAGTTTATTGATTATCTTAAATTAAAAGCCAACCATATGGAGGTGGCATTAATTTACCCGAATTTGGATTGTAATTAATGTTTTATAGTCTATTTATCATATGTAAACTCCTCAACTACTTTATAAACTTCGATGTTTTTTAGTATTTTTTGCTTTTAACTTTTAATTTTAACCCTTGTCAAAATTGTACTTCTACTATGATAAATAACTTTGTTACCAAGATAAATTTTTATAACATAAAATAAAATTGACATAAAAAAGATAATTTATACCTTTTGATTCCAAATAAGTATTCCATTTTATCTAATTCAACTCACAGAATTGGGAAAATTTGATTTAAAATTATTTATACAAATAAAACTAAAACATTTTTTTAAAGAGAAATGTTCAAAAGATTGAAACCTTTTTATATCTAATTTCAATTTGAAAATAATTCCAATGACCAAAATTAGATTAAATTGTAAAAAAATAATTTAAATTTACCTTAAACCCAATTAAAATGATAATATATCAATTTAAATAAATTATATGAAAAAGAAGTATTGAAAAAATGAATTATTTATCATTCTTCATAAAAATATGAAAGGTATAAGAAAAATACTAAAAACATATCCAAACTAAATTTTAATGTCCCAATTTAAAATATGAAGATTTTTTTTTGAAATATAACTTATAAAATTTTAAAAAACTGTATTTTAAATGGTCTCGACTTCAAAGGGCAGTAAATTTGTTTTTTGAAAAATAATTTTTTTATGATTAAAATTGATTTTGTTATTCTATCTTGACTAGAAAACATATAATATGATTTTTAAACATCAAAATGACTTAATAATTTATTAATATAATCCAACCAGACTGATATGTTAATTTTAAAAACACAATTATTATAATAGGTTTTCATAAAAATGCATCCTTTATATTCGATTTGTATTAATTTCAATTTCTAAAAAATTTGGTAACTAATGAATCATTTTATAAACATGTGTAAACCATATTTGCATATATATTTTAATATTTTCCATTTCCTCAACTCCAACAGATTGGTTATAATTACAACATTTAATTATTATATTTAGTTGTTCGTTTAATCTCGATGTAGAGTACCATGTACTATATCAAACATACAATTTACTTCATAAAAAATATAATTTTACATATAAAGTGATGTTCTGGTGAATATGTAATAGCCAGTATATCCCACTAACCCTTTTTTTATAAAATGTTCCCTATATTGATGTAAACAACACCCTGTGGTGATAACAGTCTATAATGTTGTGATACAGGCCCAACCAATCTATCCTAAGAATGAAATAAAATCATGTCATCACAATTAAAAATAGGTCCCTCAAAAAGGTAAATGCATACCTTAATTGGAAAGTTCTTAAATTGTTGTATTCCCTCCAACTATACTCCCAAAATTGAATCAAGGGTCATTAACACATATTAATATTGTATTTTCAACTCGAGACTTCCCATGATAGATTAGTAGACAGAGGAGTGTTAATAATATGTATCAAATAAAGTATATATTATAGTGGATGATACTTGAATAGAACTTTATACTATAGATGGTTTATCACTCTGATCCTCATGTATCAGTTGTAGTTCATGCAATTGACCTGATCCACTAACCTATGAAACAACTAGACTACCATGATCAAGAATGATATGATGGATCTACTGTTAATATGAGGTCTAGATACTAATTTCATGACCTCCTCATTAGTAAGTCATTCTAGTATTACAAAATCTCTATACCCAACATAGTGTAATAGAATCTTCACCTGAATGTGGATCTGGGAAAAAAATCTTCCACTAGATACTGATGGAAAGGTCCAACAAAATCCTTGAAGGTTCCCCATACAGGCTCAAGCCTAGAACTCCAGAGGGTCTCTATCACATTGAGGTTTCAGATTCCCTTATTTCCCACACTAATGGAACACCATAGAGCTACCTTCTATGTACTCTAGCTACCACTTTCCTGATGAGAAACATCAAGGTAATGTTTCTTCCTTCCAAAAGAACTACCAGACTACCTCAATGCTGATCCTCTATGCCCAATATTGTCTCCTTACCTATAATTTCACTCAATGATAAGATCATAACTAACTATATCAGAAAATATAGGTAGGAGAAATACATTCACTAGAGTATGGATGGTATAATAAAGCCTATCATCAAAGCGACTAGGATGAGAAATCTCATCCCTAGCTAGAACAGGTGAAAAGCCTTGAAACTTAAGAAAATTCATTGAATACTCCATGACTAACATAACACCATGATGTAGATTCATGATCATTATAGCTAGATCATCTCCCACCATCTTTGGAAACAATATATTATAAAAAAGAAGTTAGTAAATTATCTCATACCATTCCCTGATGATAACCATCTTGGGTAATCAAATACCACCAATGCTGGGACTAAGAACCTCAAAAGTAGGAATCAAGATTTACCCTCTGCTCTGGAGGCATCTCCACATGATCAAAAATAGAAAGAGTTTACTCTAATAGAGACTCAGAAACTTGTGGATTTCCTTCCTCTTAGAAGGCGGGAGGATGCGTCTATTAGAAGTCATGAGTCATAACAACCATCGAAGGTGCATGTTACGGAGTACCTTGCATCGACTCCATCAAACCTATGAAAATATCATGAAGGTGAGAATCAGTTCGTAGATCATGTACAACAGGCAGTTACTAAATTGGAACTCATACCAGTTAGACTAGAAGGACATAGTACACCACATCTAGAGCTTGGTCCTCACCACCGTCTTGGAACATGACATGAGGATTCCATGGTGGAATTGGTCTAACAATTACATGCACACACCTCATTACAATATTTCAATTAGTTAGGTAGCAGCATTGGATGATGAATTTAAGAAAAGGCCCATTACACATGGTATAAAACCCTAAATACCTTCTTATATGGAGAGGTATTGGTAATTACTCAAGTATAAATTACAGGGGTTCTAGTAGATGAAAGGTCAGTAGTACCATGCCTCCTCATTTTCATTGAACGGATTCATTTTAATTGTCAAGTTTCATTATTATAGTTAATATCCACTTATTTTCATATATCAAAGTTCTTTTAAAATTTATTACTATTCCCTATGAATCTAGGCCAATAGACCTTCTCACTAAAATCAATACCCATTTAACATCATTATATTTTCTCAAATCAGTAAATTACCCATTCAAACAGAAGAGAGACAATAATAATCATTAATTGAAACTATTAATTACTCAATAATAGCCCAATAGAATCCCTCATATATCTATATATATATAATAAAGAAAAACAAAACAAGCACAGGTATATCAAAAAAATGAAAGTAGTGAAATTCACCTACATGGCATGTCATATACATGTAATGTTAATTCTAGGTGCTTATAATGATGCATCATTGATACTCCATTCTATAATTTTATTAGGCCAATGATAAATTTAAATCCATAATCACAATAATAATAATAATAATAACTAACATATAGCATGTGTGTCACCCAATAGTGAAATGATAACCACCTTAATAAGAAAAATAACGACAATAATTATAATTCAGGAAACTAAGAATTTAACCCGAACATAGTTTAACTACACCTAGAATAGCCTATAAAATTTTTTAAACTAATCCTAATCTCCATTATATTGTTTCCAAATAGTAAGGAAATAAAATAAACACCTATAATATCACTTTCCGACATCCTGAACTCAGATTCTACTCAAATGTTCCATGTGCCTAGTGGGTCGATTTTTTCTTAAGTGAATCTCCCTGAATGCCAGAGGTTTCCGACTAGAACTGAGGGCATACAGTCTGTTCATGGGAAGACTATGATCTCATTACCAATGTGGAACAAAGCAGATAAAAATAATAATAGGTAAATAACTTAATAAATATAAAATAAACTAACTGCATAGGAGAAGTAGACATTAATAATAAAAATCTAAAGAAATTAGAAATCATATAAAATAGATGATGATATATGTAAATCCCTTATTAAACTGGAAAACACTGATAATAGGAAGCATGCATAACATTCTATAAAAAAGTATAAAAAATGAATCCAATAACTATCCAGTATCTCGAGCCCCAATTCTCTCATCTTCTTCCCAGCTCCATCATATAGAAATAAAGCAATCCTTTTTCCAATGCGGGACACTTCCCCTTATCAATAACTGCACACATGCAATCTTCTCAGGTACCAGTGGCTGTCCAAATAGTGTGTGAGATAAATCTTCTTATTCCACCACCAATGGTGTATATAACAAACAATATATGTAATATAAATGGAAAAAGTTCTCAATTCATGCATATATAATTGTAAATGAGTAATGTAACATAAATAACCAAGTACCCACATTAGCCTCAGCAAGTGTCTGAACATGTATCCAGTTCATTAATAAATCCTGTTTTAGTTTATATATTAATTCATGTGAGTAATAACCAGCACTAACATCCTATCAAATTAATCAGAATGGTGGATGCAATATGTAACATGGAATCCTATAATATTTTTACTAATGAAAGGAATACAAGGTAATTAACAAGGAATCCATGACCTCTGGGGTCAACCCAACTCATAATTAATTTATAGCCTATATAAAGGGGTGAGATTTTTATCCATGGAGAATCATCCATGGAATTCCACAATAATAGTTTTATATGAGTCCAAGGATCTCATCCAAGGTAAAATGGGTAAGTGATGACTGGGCCTGATGGATGTAACCATGGAACATCATTTCCCTAGACATCATAATGGATCCAAGGACTGTATACTATGTATCCTTATATCTGAATGATAATGTAGGGATTCTACGGTGCCATACTGGGCTTCCACATGTAGAAAAATATTGGGTTCTGTGGTGGGCATCACCATTGGAAATCGAAAAATCTGAATTGGAATGGAATCCACGAGTGATCAATGAATTCCCTAAGGAATCCAATGATAGCATGAGTTTTACCACTCCTATAAAAATGTCATGGTTCAAATATAATATGCATCATTCACATGATTAATTAATTAATTTTTCCATGTAATAGTCATTCCTTTAAATAATTCATTGGTTCAAGCCATTTCCTTTCATTAGTGTGACAAATATAAAGGGAATGAAACCATTTATATTAGTTCATATTTAATTACTTTTTTCTCTCCTTTACATTTCATAAACATTGAAATTCAGGATAAGGATGATAAACTATGTCTAATTAATTTATAAAAAACTAATAAAATTTATATAAATAATATACTTTCCAATTACATATTAAAAAATAACTAATTAAGTATAATGCTTAACATCTAAAGGGAAAGTGACACTAAATTATTCAAGGGATTGGAAAAATCAATTAAATAGTGATTTAATTAAATAAGGTTTTATGATTATTCAGGTCAATACATAGCACTTCATTGATTTAATTAAATACTCTAGATTATCAATGTAAAGAAAAGGAACAGCTGAACAGTGGTGTAGATAAAGTTAACACACTACTAAAATCATAATTATGTAAAATACCATAAATGGGATGGTAAACATTGAGGACATAAAAACCTATGATAGATAAAATATTTAACAAGGGTCATAGAATATGGTTCCAACAACCATAAGAAAGACACATCAATTTTATAGATAACTCTCGATGAAATCATTTCACACACAATTACGTCAATTTATAAAATGAAAAAGTGTGAGGGTGGATTTATATTCTTACTACACCGTACTCCTATTGCACTTATCATCCAGTATCAACCATTATTTTTGCAGGGATTATAAGAGATTTTAAAAACTAATCAATTCCCTAAAAATATGCCATATGAGACAGAATATAAATATCATTGTTGATAGAAAGAAAAATGATTCCTTGATAAAAACAATTTAAGATATTAATGATGAAGATTCAATGAGATTAATGGTGCTTTGATCTAACTTTGGTTGAGATGAACATGATAAAAATCTATAATATATAGGTTAATAGCTTTAAAAGATAGAGGGGAGATCTATTGGAGGTATAATGAGAATGGTATAAAAGAAAATTAGGTTGAGTCATATCCTTAAAGAATATTTCCAAAATTCACCCAAAAATGTGGTATCACAGTTTTGTCAGACGGTTGTCCATATTGCGTGTCAATCGTGCACCATCTACTGCTTCAAGGGGAACTGTGCATGGTTAGGCTACACGATTAGGGAAACTGTACATTAATCATGAAAAAAACCATTTTAATATATTTATTGTTCTTTTCTTAGGCTTGCTGACCCTGTGGAATAGTTAGTGAAAAATATGTGTCGTACATCACACCACTGTCCATCCCATCACTGTTAATAGTAGCCGTGAAGCCTGCCCATCATGGTTTCTACAAACCGTGAAGCTAGCCTATTTATTCAAAAAATCCAGGTTTCGAGTTCTGAACAAGACCTAGACACCCTTGAAATACCTTTTAACTCATTAGGCATTCATATTATGTCCGAAATAAATAATTAGACTGAATTTCAAAAGGATACATACCTATGTCAATACCTATGTTCTTACAATTGGAATAGAAGTTACAAATAAGATTAAATAAAATATGAAAATATTTTTTACACATTAATGTAAAATAAATCCTTTGGTTAAAAATTAATTATAAATAGTTGTAAGAAATATTTAAAAATAATGAAATTGTTTCTCTAAAAAACTATTTTCCTACGAAAAAATGTTTTATTTTAAAAAATTACACAGAACAATTTAAATGAATGATTTTAATGATCTATTATAATATTATTTATCCTACAATCTATTTAAATTTCATCTTTTGCATTTTATAGACAATATATAAGAATAAATCCACTTTTAGGATTACTATATATATATATATATTCTGAAATGATATTTTACCAAATTTTAATGACAAGAATATTTTCAAAAAATATTTTGAAAATTTTCAGAATTCAATTATAAGAAATTAACTTTAATTTTGAAATAATAATGTCAAAATAAATTTTGGTTTAAATTTTGATACATTTCTGAGAATATTTATTATTTTATATGAAATAGTGAAAAATATAATTGAAATCTGACATTTCATATTATTTATTTATATGGGTGAATTATATATATTATTTAAATTATATTTATATCAATTATAAATCTATTAATACAATTTATTCAATTAATATTAATTCAACATTTAAATTGAATATAAAAACTTTTCAAACATTTGAACATTTTCACCTTAAAAACATTTGTTTCGTCCCATTTTTGGGATTAATATTAAATTAAATTCTCACAGATAAGTGATTGGAACTTTAAAAAATTTATTCTATATTTGGAAATGGAATAATATATAATTTATAGTATATTCAATTTTTTTACCAAAAAAAGTAGTGAAATAAATTAAAATTAATTACATTGATTAAGAGAAGTACACGATGACTAAGTGATTAAACTTTTAACTTAAGAAAAAAATAACCTTGAAATTTTCCACTACCCATTATATGGAAATATTTCAACCATTTATCCTCTTATATCAAAAATATAACATTATTATAGGAACATGATGTATGGGAGACTGCTCTATAATGTATACCATTTTGTATTTACAAGATTGCCTTTCCTCCTCCACTTTAAAAGATAACTCACACCCATCAGTTACCTGCATCTCTATATCCTTTTTTTCTCATAAAAACATGTAAAAATAATCTCCCTAAATCTATAATCTCATAAATTAAGCCTAAAATTAATCATAAATAAAACTAAGGTAGTCTTCTGGTGAAAACCCAGAGTTACCGGAACAAGAGGAAATGTTCTTCAACGAGAAATTTTGTTTTGTTTATTTCTCCACACCTTAAATTTTCTATATCATGATTATATAATAGCCTATTTATATTAAACATATTGATATGTTTTTATGTTAATTGTATTACATAAACCTTCATACACGTACACAAAATTGGATACACAATCATCGTCATTATGTACGAGGGACAACGTCCTCATGAACCAATATCGTTTGTTCTTCCCTTACCACCACTCATAGTTAGGAATAGAAATGTAATTACTATTTTTATAATATATATATGATATTTATTATGTTTTTATTTTTCTGGAATTTTTATATGCAACAAAACTTCTGGATTTCCATTTCGTGGGAATTCAATAACATCGATTGTTAATGTGTGGACTTCCGCCTCCTCAAAGCGATGTGATTCATTCACGCATTACATGGAATGTATTAAAGATAATTTTATTAAACGTACATAATATTAATGAGATTAAAATTATAATATAATGATAATATATATATATATATATATCATTTACATTTGTTTCTTTCAATACAATAATGAAAATAGAAACTACATTCATGCATACATACGGCCTTCCTTCTCCATGAATGGGGATTTTCATTACCTATTTATATATTTAATTGATTGTTATAAATAAATATATAATGAATATATATTATATTAAAATCATGTTTTACATTTCCAAAATATGGAAATAATGATCCACATAAGAGGACTAAGAATGACAAGTCCAAACTTGTACGAAAAATAATAATTATTACCCGAAACATAACATTAATTAAATGGTTATATAAAGTCACAAGTAAATCATATATGGTATTATATACAAGAATATGTTTATATGATATATTTATAATAAAATTTTATCTATTACACCGGATTTTTGAACAAGATCTAGGAGATTAAAGACATAAGGTAAGGGTTTTCTCTTCACACATTTTTCTTTGTGAGCTATATACTATACTCACCACTTTTTATTGTTGTGTGGTGTATATAATGACCTATTAATAGATATATCATGAATATAATTTATTTAATGATATTAATAGTTTCAATTTTTTTTATTATTTCAGGAATCTCATGATTCAAAAGTTACTCAAGTTGTAAGGGGATATCTAGTCTCATTTTATTTTTGTGAGACTTATGAAATATTAACCAATTATTTATTTTGTGTGTTGTATATATTGACCATAAGTGTATTCTGTAATTATTATCCTTAAATTTATGGTTATTTTCATATCTATTTTATGATCTATCTTTCTTGGGGTTTATATTTCCAATGTTTCTAAATCGACAAGGTAATTTTGTCTCAATTTTCATTCATTGGGACACATGTTATGTAATGCACCTACATTTTTTAAGGTGTATGTACTAAAATTTTTCATGTTATATCATGAATACTATTATTACATGATATTTTAATCATAATTTTTTGTTATTATTTCATGGGGATTAGGATTCAATGTTACCCAAGTGGTACAATTGTATTGCTAAAATCTAATTGTTTATTCGGATTATTTATGATTATGCTTCCAGTGATGAAATATTATAATGAATCTCTGAAGAAATATCATGAATTTTATTATCATATGACTATTCAGTTTATATTTATGTATTGGTACCATTTTACCGCTATTTAGTACTTAAAATGAATAATATTATTTTAATAAAATCCATCTTTATCTCTCTATTCGGTTGGAAATTTGTGTTATAAAAAACCATGTTTTTAAAAAAAAATTAAATGACATTTTAATATATTTTTTAGGAAAATTATTTTAAAATTTTCATTGTTTTAAATTTTTTTAAAACATTCCATTATAACATTTCAAGGTTATTTTCAAAAAAATGGTTTAAAAATGTGTTATGTATTAAAAATATTTTTTCATATAGGAACGGATATTTTTTCTGATCAAATATTTTTAAATAATGCATTAAAAATTATTTTCCATATAAGATGATGTCCTTTGATATGGTTTATGATTTATTGGTGATAATATCAAAGTAATACAATTTTATTCTTATTTTTTTATGGTTTAGCTTTATGATGAAATGTTTCTTAGGAAAGGTGTTTCTTTTACACAGGTTTTTCCATGATGAGACCTACTTCTTTTCATGGGTTATGATATAATTTATATTTTATGGTCTTGTTAAACACATAAATATGTTATTAATTATTTGAATGGTAGAACCTATATATATCTCTAATGCGTTATGTAATGATAAATGAAATATGATCTCATAGGGTAGACGAGTTGTATCCCAAGCCCAGAACAAGAGGCTATATGGGTTAGTGCCCAATCATGGAAACATGATGGTATATAGGTTGTAGCCCAAGACCAGAAACATTAGGGTACATGAGTTGTATCCCAAGCCTTAAAATGAGGGGGTATACGGGTCGTATCCCATGCCTAAAGAAGTGGGTACATAGGTTGTCAAATCAATCCCAATGATGGTACGTGAGTGATTATCCCAAGCATAACATGTTATGTTGGTCTTGGTAGGTATCATTAACATAAGATTTTTTATGGTCGTGTGCATACAACTATTCTATTTATTATTCCTTTTTTGTGATATCATGGATTGTTCTCTTGATTACCTTATTATTTATATCTTATGAACTTCCAATCCTTATACCATGACACATGATTATGATATATGATATTCAGAGTACAGTTTTAAAATGTCATGATCATGTTCCCATACCCTTATATTCATTTTTTCAATATGTATCACCCTTGTTTAGCCTTGCTGATCTGTTGATGTCACCCCTTTCTTATGTTTCCTATCCCAAATTAATGTAGAAAGGATTTAAGTAAGATTACAAAAGGTAAATATCTTTATGGGATATGTTGAAGATATTTCAACAAAATTGGAAGAATGTGTTCCCAATTTACAAACACACTGAACTATTATGGTCCTTGGGTATTAAATTTTTCAATGTGATGAATATTAATAATAAAGGATGTGATATTCATGTATGTTAATACTGGGTCACTATACCCAGTAGGCATGTTGTATATCTTGGATCAATTGGAGGCTACTGAGGGACATTTGGTATGTTTCAGCATTGGGTGTGTCCCGTGAATTGGGATGAGTTAGATGAACTCATCATATGGTGGCTTAATCCTATTGTGGCCTTTGGGATGATTGAGGTTGTTTCTATGGGTGTATCCAGAATACTTAGGTGTAGTAGTGGAGTCCCGGGATAAAACTAACTTTATGATGTATCCCTGGGGACTAGGGTAGCCTAGACATTTGGTTTACACATAATGGGGGTCATTAAGAGACCATAGTGGCTATTTTATAAGTTGATGAGATCCAGGGTGATGAAAGAGGCCCCATGATTTTTTTCCAATATTGGATTTGTTGAACTAGTTTCTCATTTTGAATATTTTTTTATTTTTGGATCATAACAAATTTGTAAGCATTACTTTTTAAATTTAATGTAGTTTCTACTCATGGCCATTATTTGAGAATGAGTCAATTAGGATATTTTTTATTAGGTGGTTTCCTTGAGTTGTGATTTGGTTCTCTCCTTCATTGATTGACTATTTTTTGATAGGAATAGAAATATAATGGGCGATTTGGGTGAGTTAAACCCTTATATAGTTGAGTGTTACCCCATATTAGCATAGATTTAGGCTTGTGAGGTGATGGAGTACTCATGGAGTGGATTTTTATGTTCCATGGATGTTGTTCTGCTCCTAGGGATCAGGGATATTTTTCTTTCATCTATATTTTTTATGGATCCTACATTGTTGGGTCTATAACTGGTTTCCAATAATTTATTATGGTTATTTACACCATTCTTATATTATTGGTTATATAATGCCAACTACTATTAGTTTTCATGTTGGATTGAAATATAAAATGTTATTGAATTTTTTATGATAGAAAATTATAGGTCAACCATTGGGGGTGGCCTATTGAGATTTATTTATCACCCCCTGTACATGAAACATGGTGTGTGTGTAAACCAGATGCCTACTTTTCAAGATGGAACATAGTTTGAAAAATAGTTGGGTATGAGGCTGAGTGTTTTTTGATAGATCAGGGCCACTCATGTGGAATTTCAAGATCAAGATCGTGCAGTTTAATCAACATGGAGACCTGGTATATGGTTTGGTTGATTTTTAACAATAGAGTTAGTTGTATTTATTTTCAATTTGTTTATTTTTCAGGTGTTCATCCCAGTGGGATACTATTTTTTTATTGTTTTTAGTGATTTGAGTCTATATGAATGTATTCTACATTCCATTTATTATAGCATGAATTTTTTAAGTTTATTTATTATGTGTACTCTAATGTTCATCCCTATGTATAAGATTGGTTAATTTTTGCGGTCGTTTCACTCTGACCAATTGGTGTAGTCTCCCACTACACCTTTTGGACCCTCACCAATTGTCGACAACCTATGGTGTATGGGGATCCCAAATCGAGGCCTTTTGTGGGACATATTCATTTTTATGTTTGGACAACCCATGATGATTTGTTTAAAAATGACATCAGAGGTTTTTGGTTTCCTGATTTTGGTAGTTTGTAAACACGTAGTCTATGAATTTTTAAGAACTATTGATGGATATCAGACTGTGGTGTCATTATAAACATTCCCAAGAGATATTCCAAGTTTCCAAGGCATGGTATTTAAACATTTGGATTTTTTGAACGGTTTTATGATTTCATCAAGTGTGATGCACTTGGGTGTATAGATTGATTGTTTATTCTGGTTTGTCTCATGTCCCATGTGAAAGAGTACAATGTTCATGTATTATTCTAGGAATATAGGATTCCCATGACATATTCACATTTTTGGTGTCTGTTGGTGTATATATTTTCATCTAATGACAGGTCATGTGGGTCATATGTTGAGAGGTTTTCCAGTGTTTGAGGTATTACCCATTTTTTGGGTGATGCAACAAAATTCTTCTAGGTTAGTTGATGGCTCTGAGTGTGTTTTTGGTGTCTTATTGAGTTCAAAGATTTTTTAAAGGATATTTTTATTGGGATCTATTTTCAATGAGGCATGGTTACCATGAAGTACTATATTCATGTTTCGAGGGATTGAATTGTTCATGCCACATGTTTTCTACCAGGTCATGCGGTGGGGCCCGTGTGGCTTTTATTACTAATGGATTGGGTGGGAGTTGTTGGTTGTACTTGGTGGGGGTATTGATGTCCGGTATCACTACTATGTGCTTAGGAATTAGGATTATAGGTGTGTGATAAGTGGGGTACCTAGAGTGATGTTTGTATCATGATTTCCTTATGAGGGTAGGTTTGGTTGGACCCATTTCCCCTACTCATTTTGGTTTTGTCTTCAGTGGAATAGTGAGAGTGTGGTTGTATTCTTAGTTTTTCGATCGATTCCTGAGTGGGGGTGCTCAAGTGGTTGATCATGGAATAACAAGTATGTCTTTATGTTAAAGGTGGAGATCAAAGGCAGATCTGGTTTGTTTGAACTAATACATGCGAGGATCAAGGTTATAATATTTAGGCATGTTAGACTAGATTGATTAGGACTTGGCTAGTGTGAGTGTGATCCTAGTTATGATCCCAAGAAAAAGGTTAAGAAAATAATTGTTTTGTGAGTTCACTATAGGCTGTTATTAGTCGTTAGCATTATCTAAATAGTTTTGTTGGATGTGGGGGTTTCATGGTTTCATTTTGGTGCTCAGGTGTGAATCGTTTGGCCACGTCTATACATATTGTTTAGTGATTTATTTATCATGGGCAATGTGGTTTTCCTTTGGTTAGTGTGGAGATAATAATGGTACTCATATGGTAGGGATAATCAGATTGGTTTCTATTGAATGCTTCTCATGCCAGGAGAGAGACATAAACACTTTAATATTGTTCGTTGGATGGGTGACATAGTGGTGTTTGTACTAGTTTTATAGGGAGATAATTTTTGTTGATTGTCCATCAAGTCTTATTTGGGGTGAGAAGAATTTTTGAGGGGGATCATTAGATGACCTGCATTATCAAGGGCTCTGGAAAATAGGGGTTTTACCCTAGGATATAAGTTTGGTAGAAATATGGGAAGGTTTAATTTTCATGGAATACATAATATTTTACTAATTAAATAATAGTTTATTCATGTGTGATCCTTCAACCATATAATTCAAATGGATAATCATATTGATATTATATCTTCTTCACTAAGTTATTACTGAGGTGTTTTTCCATTGTTAAAAAAAACCTTACTTTGGGAACTACGGTCGAGCATGAGACCCTTTTATTTTTCTTAATTATTTTATTTTAGCCTTTTATCATCCCTTTCTCATTTTGATTATCACCTACACAGATCCCCCTGTGGGATTCTCTCATCCCAAATAGAGAGAGGGAGATAAGATAATGAGAGGTGACTATAAGGTGCTACCACATAGATTGGTTTGCATTGGATTATCATATAGAAGTTGTCAATCATGGATTTGATCATAAATTTGGACATTTCCACCTGGAGGTATGGCCATTTTTTTAAATCCCTATTTTAATGTTTTTTAGTTTTAAATCAATATTTTAATGTTTTTTAGTTTTAAGTCCTTGAATGGGTTTTTTGGTACCCCATGTGGGTTGATCAAGGATTTTTAGTAAGAAATTGAGTGAATCCGGCTAGTTGGAGGGTTTCCCATTTTGGGATTCCCTTGAAAATGACATGTTGATTGGAGAACACACAAAATGTGTTACTAATATTTAGGAAATATGTTTTTTTCGGAACTACACTCTTTTCACTTGGGGTGCACCCCATGTAGTGGGATTCCAGGGTGTGGCCGATTACTCAGCCAAACACCATGTGTGGGTGTACTTTTCCATTTAAGCTACACAACCCAAACCCATGTGGGATCATGTCATGTAGGAATATAGGACCAGGAAATCTATATGTTCATGTACATAGGAAAGTACCTATGTGTGGTTAAATGTTTTTTACTTTCGGTACATTCCGTGTACTCAGGCATGTTACATGTTTAGTGGGGATGAGGTATTCTAGATGATACCCATGCTAGGGTACACATTGTATATATGGTCCACACAATGTGTAATTTGGTAATATTCACACTGAGTGTCCTAAGGAACATGTCCATGAACGAAATTTTCAAGTACATGGAATATACCATAAGTACACAGAGTGTACTTTTCCAGCATTGGTCCATTTTTCTTATTTTACCCCTATTGTTAGAATTAGACTTGTGAGTTGTCTATTCAAATAATTTTTTCACCTATATCAAAATGGGGGAATCCATTAATCATTTTGAGTCCATGTTTATGGTGTTTTAGACTATGGGATTTCATTAGGAGTATTCCCATGGTAATATTGGATCAAGTGTTCGTAGAGATATATTTGAGGTTATTTGTATATATTCAATAGATATGATCATGAATTATCTACGAGGGGATCATGGTTTTTCTCTTCACATTGGAACTATTTTATCATGTTCAATGCTATTGAGGTTTATCTCATAAGTTCCTGGAGACCTATTTTGATGGATACATTGGGATGGGTAACCACTTTTGGATAGAAGTTATAAATGGATTCCATTAAACTTATAAGATGAGCTTGAGGGACTCTATAGTATTCCCTCATGGGATAGTTTTTGATTAAGTAATCCATGGTTTTTTATTGTTGGTTTTGAGTATTTCAGTATGAAATGTTTTATTTTGGATTCGGATGAGAAACCCTTATGTGGGGGGGGGGCTCTCTAGCTTTTGAGTTAGTCATGAGGACCATTGTGAATTCCCAAATTAGAAACACTGTTATTTTGGATACCCTCTGGGTTAATTGTTAATCATGGAATAGTTAGAGGCCGCAAAGGGATGTTTGTGATGTTTAGGATCCATGCATGTCTTTTCCTTTAAGATAATCTAATGGGACCCATCCAAGGGATTCCAACTCTTACAG
The DNA here is from genome assembly GCA_963277665.1 of Viscum album. Taxonomy (NCBI): domain Eukaryota; kingdom Viridiplantae; phylum Streptophyta; class Magnoliopsida; order Santalales; family Viscaceae; genus Viscum; species Viscum album. Next base: position 417,063,811 of record OY728132.1, read on the forward strand.
TGGTGGTTGGGCACTTTGTGGTTTCTTGCAGGCATATCCCAAGATCTTGGGTGAAGTAATGGAGCCCCTAGTTTAAGGTCACATTATATTGTAGCCATGTGGTCCGTTATGGCCTCATATTTTGGATTGTCCCTAAGGTGTGTTGTTGAGAGACCAGAGTGGCTATTTTTTTGATGTTGATATCTTGCGGTTCTCAAATAGGTCCCATTATTTATTTTACAAGATCATTTTAGCACTACTAGTTCATCTATTTGGATTGTGGGTTCATGGTCAGATCATCCCATGTTTTCTTGGTCAATAGTCAATAAATTTGAGGAAGTTTCTTCTAAGGATGATGGTTTGAGTTGGAGACCCTTGAACAATTTTTTATTGGGAATTTTTCCCGAGTTGTGATAAAATCATCTCTTCTATTGGATAGATATTCTTAGAAGGGATTAGGGACATAATTGGATATATTGATAATTCAAACCCCCATAAAGTTGCCTTTTAGCCTTGAATAGTATGGATTTGGTCTCTTGAGGTGATGAGGCACTCTTTAAGTGAGGTTTTATGTGTTGTGGATTCATTTTTACTCATAGGAAATGTAGATGTGGTTCACACTCTCTGGTTTTTTTAGATCCCACCTTTTTGGGTCCATAACTGGTGCCCAATTGTTTTTCTATAACTCTTTATGTTGAAAAGTTATTTAGTTTTTTTACGTCTAGGTTCCCATCCCCAGTTAAAATTGTGCAATTGGATTTCTATAGCCTGATAGATGGGCTTGTTAATGTGGATACCTTTGCATACATCCTAGGGTTTATGATTTATTCTTGTTTCTTTTAAAAATTATAGAGAACCATTGTAGATATGGAAGATTCACGAGTTGATGTGTGTATGGGTGAGCCACATGTTGTAAGGTCTCTTGTGTGTGCTAGAAACATGGTATATTTACCATGGGTTCTTGGATTGAACCCACTGGTTGAATTCTTTCTTGTGTTTCACCTCATTTTATGTAGTGGATTATATTATATCAAATTATTTTAGTTTTAGTCTAGGATGTATATATCATGTGTTTATTCAATAGTTATTGTGGTATATTATAGGTCCACCATAGGGGTGGTCTACTAAGATTTATCTCTCACACCATATATGTAATCCCAGTTGTGTGTTGACCTTCTGTATAATTTTTAGGTTGGAGAATAGGTTTAATGATAGATGGGGGCAAGGCCTAGTGATTCTGGTTTGAGTGTAGAAACTAATATGGAGACTCATGATCAGTTTGGTACAACTCAAGAATCATATAGTTTGAGTATATAATTTAGCTCGATGTTGGTAGTAGATCTAGTTGTTCTTATTTTTAGTATGTTTATTTTATTTATATGGTCAGCCCAAGGGGTGATATAATTTTGTTTGTTTTTCATGATTTGACTCTATATGACCATATTATAAATTCCATGTATTATTGTATGGTTTGTTTTAGTTTATTTATTATATGTACCATGATTTTAATCTATGTGTATGATTTTTGTTATTTTATGCTATTATTTCACTCTGACCAGAGGGTATAGTCTCCCCACTACACCTTTTATACCCTCACTACTGGTTAGAAACCTCTGGAATTTTGGGAGATGCTCTTGAATCCATGGGGTGGTTTATATTGGGTGATGTGGTAGGTCAATCTAGGCTAGTTATTTTGAATTTTTAACATTATAAAGTTGCTTTATTGGGTTATATAATCTCAAGTGAGGGTTTATCAGTGTATGTTTCGATGATTTAATTTTTAAGAAAATGGCCAAGATAAACTATCATCTCCATGATATATAGTTTTATTAGGTTGTAAAGATACTATCAATGTATTGCTACAGATTTATTATGGTGATATAATCCAATAACCAGGTTGAATCGGAAGGGAACCATGTTCATTTGGATAGATGAATGTGTATAATTTTTCCAACTGCTAGAAAGAATGTTGGATAGTTCACCAATACCTGCCCTACCCTACAATAAATAAGGTATTATGATCTTTAGTGATGCATCAAGTAATGGAATCAGATTCATCCTCATGAATAATGATCTAGATATATGTTATGCCTCATGCTAACTAGAAATTAATGAGAAATATTACCAAAATCGTGATTTGGTGTTAGCAAATGTAATTTTTTACATTGAAAATATACTGGAATTATCATTATAGTGAATGGTTTGATATATATACCTATCATAATATCATGAATTATATATTCAGAAATAAAATTTGAATACGTTCTAAAGGAGATTGTTGGATTGGATTAAATATTATAGCTAGTAAATACATTACCACCCTATAAAAGTGAACAATGTGGCTAATTCTATGATTCAGAAAGACATTCCTACTTTTAATGTGATGAGTGTTAAAGGAGATCTAATATTTTCGGATTTATAGATTATGGATCTTGGAATCATGTGGAAGGTGATGTATCATATATTGATCAGACAAACATTCAACCATACATCATTGTGAGGATTAATGATGAACAAATTGAGGGTGTATAACTATAGAAGAATGTGAGAAATGTTCTATAATTCAATCATGATTGTGATAAAATGATATGGTTAATGAAAAAATATGTCTCCGAAAAATACCAGATCTAATTAAGTTGCTATTGGATGATGATAAAATTTTCACATTATCTATTAATCTTAGAAGTACATAGATGTATATATATTGGAATGATTTATAATGGGATGACATAATTGGATATATTGAAGTGTATGTAAATAATTTTTTAGGTTGAAATAAATTTAAGGCTGATAGATATATGTTTTGGAGATATTATAAACATTAACCATAAAATAATGGAAATGGGTAAACATCACCATGGATCTCTTCGTAAGAATACCCCAAAAATCTTAAAGGAATAATATTATATGGGCTATTATTGACTTTTTTATCAATTAAAAACGCATTATTACTATCATTGATGATTTATCCCTTGAATATATTTCTAGGATATACATAAAGGATGTAATAAGTTTACATGTGGTACCAGATTTTATTTTTTATGATCAGGATTAGAGGGTTACATTGATGCTATTGATATGTATTTGGACAATTTTGGATACAGAGTGGAGTGTGAGTAAATCATATCCTACTTAGAAATATGATCTGTATAATAGAACCATTGAAACTATAAAATACATATTTATGGAAATATCTATAGATTTAAAAGATTATTTGGATCAACACCTTCCTTTGGTCAAATTTTCTTACAGTAGGATCGTTCACACAAGCATTAAAATCACTCCATAAGAATCCCTCCATGGAATGTAGTTCATAACACCTAAAAATTATGATAATGATGGAGAAAGATACTCATTTGGTCATGATCTAGTTGAGAAGAAGTCAAATAAGATTATAACCATTAAATATCACATAATGGTATCTTTGTGTAAATAGAAAATTATACGTATAATAGTCAGTGAGATTTAGATTTTGAAGTTGGGGATGTGAAATTCATGTGAATATCTATTTGGAAGAAGGTTATTATATTTTTATATAATGGAAAGATAATCCATATAAAAATCATTCCCTTTGAAATTTTTTATTGTATTGGGATGGTAGGTTATTATTTTGTTCATTCACTAAATCGATCTGAAGTTCACGATGTGCTCCATATATCTATTCAGTGGAAGTACATGCCTAATGCTTCATATTTACTAATATTAGAGATCATTCCAATAGAACATTATATCTTTTATAAATAATTTTTTTAGATTTTGGATCATATAGAGAATGTGAAATGAAATAATACCACTCACCTGATTAATGTTTGTGGTGAAACCATAAATTAGAGAAAGTGAAATGGAAACCTAAATATGTGATGATGTTGATGTATGCTCAGTTTTTTGTATTATAGTTTTAAGAATATTAATGGAGAAATTCATATAAGGGGTATTATAACAACCTATTCTTGAGGTATATTGACATTAAAAAACTTTTGAGAAATACATAAAACATTATGATAACAAATTCCTAATGATCGTATGAGTTTGGTGCCTTTGGAAAATTGGAAAAATAATCTTCTAGCATATTGAATGATCTTTAATGTTTCCTATAAAGATCTCACCCTTAGTAATTATACATCAAAAACATTCTTCATAATATAGGGAAATTAAACATAGGAAAGGGGTGTGATCAAATTCTCAATAAGGGTAAATAAAAAGATTCTTAAGAATATAATGGATATAAGGTTGTAATAAAATGATCATGATCATTAGAAGATCATACCATGAATATAAAATATCATAAACACCAATCATGGAATAATGATTTTCAGTTAATAATACATTAATAATAAGGAAATCAAAAGCATAAGCCATTAAATCACTACATAAGAATAAGAAATGGAATTGTGGAATACACATTGATGTATAACATAGTGAAAATGTATATGTAGAAATATGTTCACACATTAAGTTAAGGATAAGAAATAATGTGGTTGGATAAACTTATGGGCTTGCAACTAGGTCCACACACAGTATTGTGAATATGAAATTTGGTTCACGCATTACATTGTGAGTATGTAATCAAGTTCGCACATAACATTATAAAAATGTAATCAGGTACATGCCTAAAAAATAGACAAAAAACTATGTTTCTGAATAACATTTTGAAGGTGAATTGTGGTTCACACAAAACATTATGAACACAAAATAAGGTTTACTCATAAAATTTTGAAAATTTAATCAGGTTCATTCATAAACATATGGACATATAAAGAGGTATATGCATATCATTGTGAACTTGTAAAAAGGTTCACACATAACATTTATACTCATGAGTCATACATAACTAACCATTGCATTATAGGTAGAAATATGTCCCACCTTTCACTTAATGAAATCATACATGAATGTGCCACAACACATTCATCATATCACAACCCATGAAAATAGATTAGTTCTATAAAAAAATCATAACCAATGAAATAAAATGTGAGTCATTAACATTTAATCACATTATAACCTATGTAAAATGTATAGGTTTCATAATCATTTCATCAATTCATCACCCAATAAAAGATGTGGGTTTCAAAAGAATATAACCTATGTAATAGAAATGGATTTTGAAATAAGTATTCCATCAAAACAGAACCCATTCAAGAATGAATATGAATTGATCCTTTGGATAATTTACTAGTAAGGCTTGAGTAAAATCAACAGATGTCATATTTTACAGAAAATAACTTGTAAAGATATTTTGAAATCATTTCTTGGGTATTATATAATGTATTATTTGTAAAATTATTTTTAAACATAAAAAAATTTGAAAACCATTTTCATGAAAATAATCAGGAATAATTATAAAAAATAATTGAAATCATTTTGAAAACTAGTTTCCTTGAAAATTTATAAAAGATGCATGATAAAATTCTGAAAATAATTTTTGTAAAAAAAAGGAAAATAATATTCAAAATATTCTATAAACATTTTTCATTGAAAATACATTAAAAACATATAATGAATTCTTGAAAACGTTTTGAAAACCATTTATTTTAAAATAATTTTGAACATTTATAAATAAATCCTCGAAAACAATAGAAAAATTTTAAAATCGATTTTAATAGAAAATTATCTTCACGGATCATTTGAAAATATTTTTGAAACAAATATGAAAACATTAATTAATTTTTTCTGAAATCATGGTTTATATAATAAAGTATATTTCTGATTGAATAGAGAAATACATTCAGATTTCTCGTATTTTTTTAATTATTTTTATTTTTTAAATAAGTGTGGAAATTGTAATAATAAATAGAGGTATATTGAATAAAATAAGTACAAGATAAATAATATTTTATCTTGAGATATGGATCATATTATTTCATCAAAGGAAGTATAATCATAAACAATCTCAAAACGTGATGATATTGATTCAATAAAATCTTACAACTTTGTAACTTTGAACTACAATCCCCATGTAAGAAAATTAAATTAAATGATGTATTAAATACAATTAATATAAATATATTAATTATATTAATTTTTAATGGTATTATATAAATCTCATAGAAAAATATAGGTGTATAACTCGGAATGTTTCTCAAAGAAATAAAATTGAAACAAAAATTACTTCACTAATTTGGTAACATTTGAAACATGAACCCCATGAAAGAAATATCATAAAAGGGATATTTAAATACCAATAATATTAAGTATAAAATTCATATAATATATTAATGGTTAGTATATATAGCACAAAAAATAAAAGAGGGTGAAAATGACAATTATCTCACAAATATCAAAAGTGTTATGAAATTCCCTTACCTAGTGTCTTACCAGTATTTGTACTCATAAAGAACCTACTATATAATAAATAGATGGTTATTATAAATATTTTACAGTACCAAATTATTATATCTAATTCCATATATTTTGTGATTATGAATTTATATTACCCATTTTTTATAATTATATGTTAAGGTTACGCTTTAGGTAATATTCGCTTGGTTTTTCCCATGTGTCTTAATTTGTTATATCATTGTTCCTTATATATATATATCATGATTTAAAAAATATAAAACATGATATAAATATCATAAATATTTATTATATTTTTATTATAATAGTCTATATAATATTTATGTATGAAATGGAATACACCGTTCTTGGAGATGGAAGGTCATACATACGCATGAATGTTGCTGCCGTTTTATTGACGAATTGAATGAAAGAAAGAAAATGGAAAATATGTATATGAAAATATGTATATAATATCATTAAATTATAATTATTGTGTCATATATATCAGATAGGTTCACAAAACATATCCTTAATACATTCCATGTAGTGTGTGAATGAATGACATCGCTTTGAGGGAGAGGTAGTCCACACATTCTCAAATGTAATTATTGTATTGACCCAAGATGTAAATCATTAGGGCATGTTAGAAGCAAAAATTAAAAAAAGAATAAATAAATTATACATCTCATATATACCATATATAAATATATTTTTTTCATAATTTCCACCATGAGAGGTGGTAAAGGAAAAATGAACAATCATTGTTTTGTGTAGTGGGAGTTTTCCGCACAGGTAAACAGTATGTTCGTTAGCCATTATATGGAAGTGTGTGTATGTTTAGGTTTAAAACCTAGAATAAAAACACCATAATATATTTGTTATATTATTTTTTGTACTATCTTATAACAAGTAGAGTTTACGGAGTGGATAATGGAAATAAAATAAAGGAGCTTAAGGGAGGGTGTTATATCATAATCATGTATCTCATATTAGTTTGCACTGAAGGGATTATTTGGATGTATCTATGAAAAAATAGAGGATAAAGGGAGGAATTTAGGAATTTTATGAATGTTATTGGGAAGAAAATTTCTGAACCAATGTGTGTTGAGAGGAGTGATGAAGTAGGAGAGTTGGTGGCCTTTTATAGGGGATGGAAATGACTCACTTGGAATTTTTAAAAACAAGTTATATGTACCCACGTTTTTACATAAAAAAGTCCTAAAAACCTAAAAAACTCAATAATTGAAGTTTAATGACCGAATTATTTCTATAAAATGGGTTTTTATAGGTTGATAGGTCATTTCGGCACATTATTCCCTAGTTAAGCTAAATTTTACCTTAATATCTGTAATTAATTATAATTGCATTCACTAATGTTTTTGGTCAAGAAACTAACTTGACCTTGTTAGATTTTATAAATTTTTGTGATTCAAAATATGTAATCCATTTCTCCAAATAACGTTTTTTTAAATTATTAACTTAAATATAATCTCGCTTACAGGATGACACTCTGTTTTTTTAAAGTAAAAACTCACAGAAATTTGATAAGTTTTTATACACAATTTCCACGTGAAAATGATTATAATGAACTAAATTGGATTAATTTATAAAAATAAGATATAATTAAACTCTAAAACCAATTTAAAATCTAATTTTACAATAAAAATATATTAGATGAAAAATAGTTTAGAACTAAAATTTTTTATTATAACTATTCATTTAAAAATGATACCTTAAGGAAAAATACCAAAAATTTTCCCTAAATTAATTTTTATTTTCATCTAACATATATGAAGTTGATTGGGATGTATATAATCAATCAAATTACAAAAATATGAATTTAAAATAGGTTAGTCATTAAAAGGCGGTAAAAAGGCATAATGGGAAATATATTATTTTATGCATAAAATTGAGTTTATTTTTTATCTTAAACCTATAAAATATATTGGATGAATATAAAAAAATATTGAATTGAATATAAAATATATATCACAATAATATCACTCAATAATTTATTTAATATAATTTATTTAGGTAAAATAGCATTGTGGATATAGTAATATTTTCCTTTATATTCAATCAGTTTCCTTGTTAATTCCTAATTAATTTGTAACCAATGAATTCATCTTACATTTTTCTGAACCATGGGTTTTCCTATTTTAGTTAACCCTTTTCATAACTACTAATTTATGTTCTTGGTAATATTAAATAATATATCATTATTTGATAAAACTCATTCATTCTTGTTAGACAAGCCATGACGGATAGTCATTGTTGTGTGTAACACATGATAACATTTATTTTTCATCAAGATCATTATTAACATAGGATTTTTCATATAGCATAATCTAGAAATAGGGTTTTAAAGTAAAATTAACAACTTTTAGTGTTGTGTTAAATGTAAAATAAGAAAAATATTAAATTAATTCAGAAAAAATATTTCACAAAATCTCAGGGTGTCAAATTTTATGCCTCTTAAAATTATTCTTTCCCTATAAATTATTCTATGTTGGCAAAGGTTTAATACTATAATATTTCATTCATAGAAATCTAGATCATAAAAATGATTACTAATAAATCCCATAAAAAGGTAATGTTAGAAGCATAACGGTTAGCCAAAGTATCATAAAACTAAGTTTCCTCATAGGATAACATTGGTTGGGAGGAATGATAGGACATGGAGGAAAAACAAAAAAAATATAGGGAGTGATTGTGGTCATCAATCACAAAAAAATTAATGATCAAATATAAGTTAAGGTACCCAATGACATTAATAAGTGATCATTTAAAAGGCCACTAGTTCAACAATTATTACATTAGGATATCACATTTTTTTAAACATTATCTCCTCATTAATTAATTCTTATATTGACCAAGAATATAAGGAAATATACTTACTTGATATATTTAATTAAAGAAAATTTTATTCTTTGTTTGTTCATTTATCTATTTCTAATTTACCCATTTCATCAGTATGTGGATTTATAAAAATTAATTTTGAAACCCAATATACTAAAACAAATAGTTTTCAAATCTTATGTCCCATACAAGAATGAAAATTATAACTATATATCCGCAAATATTCTTTAAAATCTATAGGGTTAATACATTAATATCTATAAATAAAAATTTACTCCACTAGTTCATCATTAATATTTATTCATAAAAAATTACACATTAACAAGGATATCCACTAGGCCAGTGGTAGAAATGAAACAATTATCATCCTTTAGTCATGGGATCAAGACCGGAGGCCTTACTATACATGATCAGTTTTAACCCTATATACATGATGTCCTTTTTTAAAACCAAACTAATATTATTTCCAAAATAATTATGATTTACATCATTGAAAAAAGGTTAATCGATAAATAGTCATTTAACCAAAGTTTTCAATACCATCTCACTACAAATATACATCCTATAATGTTTAACTAAAATTTTCATAATTGGTTAACCATAAAACCCTCAAGAAATATGAAAATAAACAATTGTAGATATAATGTCATGAAATAAACATAATATTGATACCATATATATCATAATGTTTCCCTTGGTTGTTATATTTCAAACATGTGAATACACATAACATATATTACATTGAAATATGGTATTAACCTTAATTACCTTAACAACTTTTGGAGAACATGCAAGACTCCATATTTTAATTATTACTAGATACATTATTTAAATCCATGAATTTGTAAACTTTATCGTTGATGACATTGGCCACCTTTTCAATAATCTATTCTATGGTAATCTATACTATCAAATTTACTTATTCATATCAAGACTATTATTATCCAATCATAATTATCTCATTATCATGAATTAATTAAGGGTTGCATTCCCTTAATCAAAATATCACTTTTCCTTGAAATCACTTTTCTATGTCTTCATCACCATTGAATATGGTATTTTCAATCCATAATGAAATATTATACTAAAAATACTTATATATTTCATGATTTATATTACATAATCTTTGAATTCCAAAACATAAAAACATAATTCATCCAACCTTATTCTTAAACAATTACTCATTCTTACTCAATATATTTTTTAACACCTCATTCTTATAATATTAAATATGAATCATGTCATAAGGTTCCCCAACCTCAATCTAATCATACTTCTTATGTATAATGTAAATAATACTAGAAGAACATCACATACCTTTTACATGTCACTTTTACTCGTAATTTCTTCATAAGTATAACCAATACTCATACAAACTTCATGATTATCATTATGAGATTTAAAATTGGGAAATATATTCTCATAATTCCCATAATTTACAAATCTAAAATATTCAATATTATCCATGTTCCTTGTAGTTAATTCCATTGACTAAACTATAAAAAACATTATGAGAATCTTTTATCATACTTTCATGCCATATAATCATGAAAATTTACTTATAGGATGCCTAAATATTTACACCTAATTATTTAATATAGCACACCATAGGTTTATAGTACGTTATTCATAGTCATGCTCTATTTAAATCCTTCATGATGTTTTGTATAGAGTTTTAATATTCTTAAAGAATATCCCCCACAAGTGTCAAAATAAGCGTGCAATAAGGCTCATTTTCATTTACTAGGATATTCCAAGTTAGGCATCAAATACCTTATTAGAGTAATTACTCCAAGGTACATCTCTGCTAGATCCACATCCATTTGTAGTATCCCTGAAGGGATGAATTTCTAGGAAAACCCACTCTATCTTCTCTACCAAAATTCCAATAAAATTTTCCAAAATGATATCTCATAATTATAATTATCCTTAGAGGTATCCCTACCCATATCCTTATAAATATACATTGGGATCTCACTAATGATTTATCATCCATTTTTCCACAGATTAACTAAAACTTTTCTCTGATACCCACTATAACGAACTAGTATTGAAATTCATAGAGTTACATAAATTTTGTAGAATACTTAAAATATTACAAGAACGAATGCCCAAAAATCATATTAGTTTAGTGAATTTAGAAACATGTATAAAAAATATTCTAGATTAGTGATAAGTCTTATATTTTTCCCATAAATATATACCCCCTTAATAATTCTATTTAAAATCAATTCTTCATAACACGAAGAAATGAAACCAAAGAAAGGGGTGAGGTCAAAGGCTCAATTAGGGTAAATAATGGAAATGAATAATCATATCATGAATATATGTGTGTAAGAACATGATCACGATTATTAGAATTTAATAAATTTCATATCAATTATAAAAAACCTGAATCATGTAATAAATATTTTTTGTTCATAATACATAAATCATAAGGAAAAAAATATCATAATCCATAAAATCCTAAAATAAGAATATGAAATTGAATTGTATCATACATATCAACCTACAACATAGTGAAAATATATAAGTAGAAACAAGTTCACACATTAACTTAAGAACAAAAAATCAGGTGCCTTCACAGATTCATGGTCATGTAATCATGTCCACACATAATACAATGAACATGAAATCAGGTTTACACATAACATTGTGAACATGTAATCAGGTTCACACATCACATTGTGAACATGTAAAAAGGATCACTCATAAACTTATGGAAAAACAAACAAGTTCATGCATAACATTATGAACATTTATTTATGTTCACATGTAACATTTTGAACAAATAATTAGGATCACTCATACAATTGTGAACATGTAATGTGGTTTATGCATAATCTAATAAACATGCAACCAGGTCCATACATAAAATTTTGAAAATGTGATCTGGTTCATGCATAAAATTTATACTCATGATATATCCAAAATTAAACAATTAATTTTATGTATATATAGGTCCCTCCATCACATAATGAAATCATACATGACTTTTCCAAAATATATTCATTGTATCGTGATCCATGAAAAAAGATGGGTTATGTAAAGATCAAATCAAAACCCATGAAATAAAGTGGTAATCATTAACATGTAATCGCATTATAACCTATGGAAGAAATATAAGTTTTAAAATCACTTAATTAATGTATAATCCAAAAAAATAATTGAGTTTCAAAAGACAAATAACCTATAGAAGAGAAATGATTTCACTAAGAATTATTCCATAAAAATATAAACCATTAAATAAAGAATATGAATGGAATCTTTGGATCATTTAATAGAAGGGTTTTATTAACATCAATGGATGTCATATTAGATATAAAATTACTTGTAAATCTATTTTGAACATATTTAATGTGGAAAATATCCTATCCTCCTTAGAAAACGATTTTTTAAACATAAAACCTTTTGAAAAAAAAATTCTTTAAAATAAACATGAAAACATATAAAGAAAGGTTTAAATAATTTTGAAAAAAAATTCTTTGGAAACATATAAATTAATATTGAAAATATTTTGAAAATAATTTTCTTTGAAAACATATATAATATTCTTCAAAATTTTATAAATACCATTTTCGTTGAAAACACTTTGAAAACTTATAAAGAATGATTACAAATGATTTAAAAACCACATCTTTAAAAATAACATTGAAAACATAGAAAACAATATTTTAAAAACATAAAATAAATTTAAAATTATTTTTCATTGAATATTTTATTCAACGATCATTTGAAAACATTTTTTAAATCAATATTTTGAGAAATAATACAGATTTCCGACTAAATAGAGAAATACAATAATATTTTTCTTATAATATTTTATTTATTATATTATGTAAAAAATAGTGTAAAAATGTTACAAATAGAGAGATGTATCTTGGATAAACAAATGACAAGGAAAACCCTTATTTTTATAGAACCATGGATAATAATATTTCATCAATGGAAGCCTAAACATAAACAATCTCGAAAAGGGATGTGATAGTCTCAATAAACTATTACAACTAGGTAACATTGAACCATAAAACACATGTAATAAAATGAAATTAAATGAATCTTAAAATACCTTGAAAATAAATATATTAATGATATAACATTTAAGGGGAATAATATAATCCCTAGGGAAAACTATAGGTTCATTATAAGGCTTACGTCTCAAAGAAGGAAAATTGAGACAAAATTACATTACCAATTTGGTAACTTTTGAAACATAAAACCCGTGATAGAAAGATAATAAAAGGCATAATTAAATACCCATATGTTTAAGTATAAAATTCCTAGAATACATTCATTTGTATTATATACACCACAAAAAGTAAAACAGTCGTGAATATAGCATGTATCTCAAGAATATCAAAAGTGATATGAAATTCCCTTACCTTGTATCTTGACTCTCTTCGTAATCATAAGAGATTCCTTTATAATAAATATAAGTTAATTATGAATATATTATATAATAATATTGTTATATCTAATTCCATATATGTTTTTATTATGACATTATATTACCATCTTGTCAACAATTCTATGTTATGGTTACGCTTCGGGTAATATTCGCTTTGTTTTTCGCATTTATCTAAATTTTTGTATCACTGGTCCTTATACATATATAAGGATTTAAATAATTTAAATAATGATAGGAATATCATTAATTTTCATTATATATTTATTAAAATAATCCATATAAAATGTAAGTACGAAATGGAATACACCAATTGGTGGAGACAATATATCATATATAGTTATGAACACTACTTCATTTTTATTTAAGTATTGAAAGAAATAAAGTAAATGAAATATATGCATATGAATTTGTGTATATAATATAATTAAATTAGAATTATCATTTCATATATATCATATATTTTCACATAAAATATCCTTAATACATTACATATAGTATGTGAATGAATCACATTGCTTTGAGGGGCAGTGGTCCACACTTCCTGAAATGAAATTATCCTTCTTATAGAATATTGAAAGAACAAGTGAATGTTATAAATAAATATTACAAAATAATAATTAAATAATATATTTCATAAATATCATATATAAATATATTTTCCTTCATAATTTACACCATGAAAGGAGGTAAAGTAAATAATGAAAAATCACCATTTCATGAGGTGGTAGTTTTTCGTATACGTAAACTGTAACAGCCCGAGATTTTATGATAAATATTCTTTTTAATTTTATTAATGTCTTGTGTTGTATTATACACCAAAATGAGCTTGCACAACACACATCCGTGACTTTCCTTGCATTACACGCAATCACAACCTTCCTCGATAGCGTGTGTAGTACGCAATACCGAGTGTCACTAAACAATGATATGTTATTAAAATATTATTATCACTAGCCGTTATGAATAGTAATAACCACCTTTTAAAATTTTATAAATTTTAGCTCTCAAAATGGACTTCATTTTTGGATTCGTAGTATCGAATTTAGCCTAAGGTGAAATTTTGGTACTTTTCGGATAACGTTCATATTTTGATGAATACTGAAAATTACTAAATTTTAGTTAAAAACAACTTTTTCAATCGAAATAATTAATAGTGATAAATTATTAATTTGAGTGGTTTTAAAGTATATTTAGAATATATTTTTACAATTTAATACAATTTTGGTCATTGGATGTAATTTCACATTTAAACCAGACATAAAAAAGTGTCAATCTTTTGATAGATATTGTTTCTTAAAAACACGCTATTTGTTTTAACAACGGGATTTAATTATAAAATTAATTAATGCAACTTCTATGATATGAATTTGGTAAAATAGACTTCATTTTTGAATTCGGAATATGAAATATATCTTAGGATGAAATTTTGGCATTGTTCTGAAAAACATCAATTTTTGATGAATAGTGAAACTACTAAGTGGTAGTTAAAAAACTGAAATTTTCATAAAACATAATTTTACCGCTTCTGTGAATGGAATTTCGAAAATCCGACAGACACGGTTGATATCAGTAAGTAAAATGTGGTTCAATGAGATAAAAATAATTATTTGGTGAATAGTAACTTTTTACTTTTTTTACCGCGGTTAATAATAAATAGGGTAACTAAGGGTAAATATGATATTACTATTACCCTAACACATGTCCTAATTATATTGGATAAGTGTAATTCGACCAAAAACAACCTTATGAATATAATATGACCATTTAGGCCCACTTGGGTTAGATTAGGACATTTATTATTAATTTATTTAAAGAAGGGTTAAAATAGTTAAAATCAATGTTTAATTAGTAAATCATTTTTAATATGGGGTTATACATAAGATAAATTCGACTATAAATATTTATTAGAAATTTAAAAATATTTCCTACATAATGGGATTTTATTTATAATTTTTAGACATTAAATAATTTAATTTATTTATGACACAATGATGATGCAGTAATTATCTTATTTATGAAATATTTACATAATTGATGTTATAAACACCAAAATAAATGTAATTTTAGACTTTTTATGAATTACACTAATTTTCTAGGTTATTATGATATATTTGTGTTGATTTATTCAACTTGGTTCGAACATATAATTCTGTTATGACTTTCACAAAATTCATATATCAAATACTGTCAAAATTGACACAAAATCGTTTTTAAATAAAATATTATATTATTAATTGTTATTTTATTCCTAAAAAACTAAGGTTCAGACAAATGAATTAGATAAGGATATATATATTAATAATAAACAATTTGGGGTTCGTTTTGCATGTTATAGTAAGTGTATTAAACATATAATAAAACAAAACAAAAAGACATGGTAAAAGTTAAATTATTTAACTTAGAGTTAAATCTAATTGATAAGGTTAAAATAATACCCTAAACTTGTCTAAATCCTATTGGTTGATAGGATTTTGACCCATCCCCACTTTATCTTCGAAATAAGACCCTTTTGAACCATTATTAACCGATTTTGACTTTAATATAAAATAATATTTTGAGATATTCCTAAGGTGCCCCTCTCCTCCCTTATAAAAGGGCACCTCCTCCCCCTCCTCCTCACACCAATTTGAGCACTCAAGCTCGGCCAACCCCTGCCAAAATCTCTTCTCCACTTCCCTAGTATCATCCTAGAGATCCTAGACTTCTTCAAATACCATCCTTAGTTCTTTATGTGGAGGTTAAGTGAAGGCACATCAAAAAGAGGAGGTTTGGACACTTACAAAGCAAGTCGGACCTAAGGTAAGGGAAAATATCACAATCTCATTTTTTTCCGAGATTGTTTTTACTTTGGCATTTACTGGGGTGTATTTTATCATCCACATTTATGTTCCATCAATATGTAATATTTTTTCCATCGACTTACAATAGTTTAAATCCAATTTTACCCTTCGGTGGGTTTTTAGTAAAAGAAATGAAAGGAATCATTTGTCGTTTTTCATACGAGGTACTTTTTTGACTTTTCTAACACAAGTACGAAGAATGATTTATTTAACTTATACGGAAAGAATGTATTTTTAAAAAATTATTTCCTAGAATATTCCACTATAAGTTTTCAAGTTTATTTTTAATCAACTTCTTTTAGTTTATAATTATATGACATGTTAAGAAAAGAAAAGTGTTTTTGAAGAAGAAAGGATATTTTTCTCATGAATGGAGTTCAAGTGTTTTATCAAAATTATTTTCCATCTAAGATAATAAAGGGTTCTATTTTATCCCTATTATTACATTTATTTGATTATGTTGTGAGGGAATTATTTTTTATGAAGTCATTTACCTTATATGATTTGTTTTATGATGTCATGATGTTTCAAGAATCCCATTTTTGTTACATGTGTTATGCGATGATGTATGATTTATGATTATGTGGCACACATAAGAAAGGATTCATTGTAAGATGGGTGGGACATATATCTCCATACAATGAATTGGATAAAGATTTTATATCTCATGAGATATACATGGCTGGAACGGTAGGTTATACCGGTTCAGTGAAACAGGACTAGAACGAGGGTGACTCGGTTCAGAAAGGGACTTTGTCCACTAAGATAGTCTTGGCAATGAGTCATGACTAACAAGAAATGATTTTCCATGATTATGTGTGCATGCCACAAAGTTTCAAGTTTCATGTTATGATTATGGGGATCTCATTTTCACTTCTTTGATTTATTCCATGTTAAGATATTATGATCTCTTTTGCAGGTTATGATTTTCAAAAAGATATGATATGATTTTTATTTCCATTATTTGCCCTTGCTGAGAATTTGAGCTCACCCTTTTATGTTTTCTTATCCCCAGGATATAATGAAAGGTTTTAGGTAAAAAAAGGGAAGATCTTTATGGGAGATATTGAAGATATTTCACCACGATTAGAAGATTATGTTCCGAGTTTCCAAAGACACTAAACTATTACGATCCTTGTGTGTGTGTTTTTTTTATGTACTAAGTATTCCGCAAAAGTAATGTAAAGTCCATGTAATTCAAGCTTCGGGTCTCTACAGTTGGTATTAGAGGAAAGGTTTAGTCAACCTTTGGAAACTAGGACGCGAAAACGTTAGTGAGATCCCTAGAGATATTTCTAAGGTATGTATAGGGATGTCCCTAAGGACAAGTATACATATATGATATAGTTCTATCACTACGGTAAAGATCTTATAATTTAACCTAAGATGTTAGATATTGATGTTACTCCACCTTTATTATGATTTTTGCATCTCACACTATTCTTTTTGGGTTTTAGAAAATGGCTGGAAACAAGGTGATTCACGATAATGGAGGATATGCTGGACAATGGAATGATGTTTTTCATGAGCAACCAAATGAAATGGGATTTGGAAGTCCAAAAGTCATTATTATGCAGAATCAAGCAATCTCATAATATGATCAATAATGTAAAATTTGGTAAGTTTCCCGACTCGGCTAATAAGATAATGATGGAGTTTCATGATGATCATAGAGGAAAGAAAGTTCAATTTCCCCTATGTAAATCATGTGGGAAGAGGCATCAAGGAGATTGTTTCAAGGGAACTGGAAGATGCTTTGGGTGTGGAATAGAAGGACACAATGAAAGTAAGTGAAAAGGAAAAGGTTCAGTTAACTCCATGGATGAGGATAATGGTATTGCTACGACATCAAAAATGGTTAAGTGTTTTAAATGTGGAATGTATGGGCATTATGCAAACAAATGTCCTAAGGGAAAGACTCATGAAGAGAATCAGTATGGTCGTATGGGTAGTATTTATGTGGATGATGATGAAGAGACTACAAATGATATATGAGATGAAAGAATTGTTGAAGCTCGGTTAATGGTTTAAGAATGTAGTGGAATGATTACATGTTTATCATGTGTAATGTTGTATAAGTAATCCCATGGTACTATGGAATAAAGATACATCTAAGGATTGTTACACTATTGTCTTTCCTTGAGTTTTGAAAGTGTTTGATTAATGTTACCAGTATCCATGAAAGGTTATTCAGATATTTTTGGAATGTAGATGATATGCGCATAATGAAGAGATAAGGAGAAAATTAAATGTTTGATAATATTCATGAGCTCATGACTGATATAAGGAGAAGGTTATATTATGGATTGAATATATAGAGTTTTTGGATTTTGGTATGTGGAAAGAGTTAACTTTTGACAGTATTCATGTTTTCACTAAGGTTCAATGGGTATTTATTCTTCAAGAGAATACATGATTAAGGTATTCACATGTTTGTAATTTGACCAACAAGATATATCTTATGATATATGGGGGATAAATTATGGCATTCACGTGATTGTTCTGTGACATTTCAGGTAATCATTTTCTTTATAATATGAGCTTGGACCGAAGTATTTTAGATAAGCCTAAAGATTAGAATGGATTATGTTGGACATAATTTAGGATAAAACGTTTTTCGATATTATTGATGGGATGTTATAGTAAATTAGTTTTAGAAAAATGACAACCTGTAGGACGGGCGACAGCCCATCGCTTCGGACAAGGCTGTGGGAATCGAACCCACAACCGAAGTGTGACTGGCCTTTATTGCCTACCACTGGCCTACAGGAAGTCCCTGTTTAGTAGAAACTAGTGTTATTATATTAAGCAGTATGGTATATGATGTATAAGTCCATTTTAGGAACCATATATGATTAATCTCACTATAGAATGACTTATGTATATTTAATAACTTTTGCTAACCTTTTTTTTAGACAGATGGAATGACCCATCATTCTGTCACATGATCTGCTAACACTTCACGAATAACAAATTCAACTTCATTTATTTAAGAGATGAAGTAGAAATTGTTCAAGGCACGAACAACAGGGAGATTTTACCAAAATAAAGTAAGTATTTATTCTAATTCAAATTCTTCAACTTTAAGGAAACGATCTTGAAAACCAAAAAAGTTGTGCTAGTGCTCTTATATCTAATTAATCAGATGGTACCTTAGATCGTCACAAATTTATGGATTTTTGATTTTTGGCTTTTCCATTGCCATGTTCTCTACCACTCTCCATCAGAACCTGATGGTTAGATTTTTCTTCCATATCCATATTTTCACCTATGTGGAAACCCGTTGATTATTTTATTTGGGTAACCGTTACATTTCATACATTTGTTTTTAATGATTGGTTTTGGTATTCCTTTTTACGATGTGGGTTTCTATTAAAGAAACTTTCATGTAGTAAACCATTTATAACCACAATGAATTTAGAGGGAGAAATTCATTTTAAGGGGGGTAGAATGTAACAGCCTGAGATTTTATGATAAATATTCTTTTTAATTTTATTAATGTCATGTGTTGTACGCTACACCAAAAGGAGCTTGCACAACACACATCCTTGACTTTCCTTGCATTACACGCAATCGCGACCTTCCTCGATAGCGTGTGTAGTACACAATACCGAGTTTCACTAAACAACGATATGCTATTAAAATATTATTATAACTAGCCGTTATGAATAGTAATAACCACCTTTTAAAATACTAGAAATTTTAGCTCTCAAAATGGACTTCATTTTTGGATTCGTAGTATCGAATTTAGCCTAAGGTGAAATTTTGGTACTTTTCGGATAACTTTCATATTTTGATGAATAGTGAAAATTACTAAATTTTAGTTAAAAACAACTTTTTCAATCGAAATAATTAATAGTGATAAATTATTAATTTGAGTGGTTTTAAAGTATATTTAGAATATATTTTTACAATTTAATACAATGTTGTTTATTGGATGTAATTTCACATTTAAACCAGACATAAACAAGTGTCAATCTTTTGATAGATATTGTTTCTTAAAAACACGCTATTTGTTTTAACAACGAGATTTAATTATAAAATTAATTAATGCAACTTCTATGATATGAATTTGGTAAAATAGACTTCATTTTTGAATTCTGAATATGAAATATAGCTTAGGATGAAATTTTGGCATTGTTCTGAAAAACATCATTTTTTGATGAATAGTGAAACTACTAAGTGGTAGTTAAAAAACCGAATTTTTCATAAAACATAATTTTACCGCTTCTGTGAATGAAATTTCGAAAATCCGACAGACACGGTTGATATCCGTAAGTAAAATGTGGTTCAATGAGATAAAAATAATTTTTTGGTGAATAGTAACTTTTTACTTTTTTTACCGCGGTTAATAGTAAATAGGGTAACTAAGGGTAAATATGATATTACTATTACCCTAACACATGTCCTAATTATATTGGATAAGTGTAATTAGACCAAAAACAACCTTATGAAAATAATATGACCATTTAGGATCACTTGGGTTAGATTAGGACATTTATTATTAATTTATTTAAAGAAGGGTTAAAATAGTTAAAATCACTGTTTAATAAGTAAATCATTTTTAATATGGGGTTATACATAAGATAAATTCGACTATAAATATTCATTAGAAAGCTAAAAATATTTCCTACATAATGGTATTTTATTTATAATTTTTAGACCTTAAATAATTTCATTTATTTATGACACAATGATGATGCGGTAATTATCTTATTTATGAAATATTTTCATAATTGATGTTATAAACACCAAAATAAATGTAATTTGAGACTTCTTATGAATTACAATAATTTTCTAGGTTATTAAGATATATTAGTGTTGATGTAATCAACTTGGTTCGAACATATAATTCTGTTATGACTTTCACAAAAATCATATATCAAATAGTGTCAAAATTGACACAAAATAGTGTTTAAATCAAATATTATATTATTAATTGTTATTTTATTCCTAAAAATATATGGATCGGCCAAATGAATTAGATAAGGATATATATATTAATAATAAACTATTTGGGGTTCGTTTGGCATGTTATAGTAAGTGTATTAACCATATAGTGAAAGAAAACAAAAAGACACGGTAAAAGTTAAATTATATAACTTAGAGTTAAATCTAATTGATAAGGTTAAACTAATACCCTAAACATGTCTAAATCCTATTGGTTGATAGGATTTAGAGCCATACCCACTTTATCTTCGAAATAAGACCCTTTGTAACCATTATAAACCGATTTTGACTTTAATATAAAATAATATTTTGAGATATTCCTAAGGTGCCCCTCTCCTCCCTTATAAAAGGGCACCTCCTCCCCCTCCTCCTCACACCAATTTGAGCACTCATGCTCAGCCAAACCCTGCCAAAATCTCTTCTCCACTTCCCTAGTATCATCCTCGAGGTCCTGGTATCCTTCAAATACCATCCTTAGTTCTTTAAGTGGAGGTTAAGTGAAGGCACGTCAAAAAGAGGAGGTTCGGACACTTACAAAGCAAGTCGGACCTAAGGTAAGGGAAAATATCACAATCTCATTTTTATCCGAGATTGTTTTAACTTTGGCATTTACTGGGGTGTATTTTATCATCCACATCCATGTTCCATCAATATGTAATATTGTTTCCATCCACTTACAATAGTTTAAATCCAATTTTACCCTTCGGTGAGTTTTTAGTAAAAGAAATGAAAGGAATCTTTTGTCGTTTTTCGTACGAGGTACTTTTTTGACTTTTCTGACAAAAGTACGAAGAATGTTTTATTTAACTTATACGGAAAGAATGGATTTTTAAAACATTATTTCCAGGAATCTTCCTTTATATGTTTTCAAGTTTATTTTTAATCAACTTCTTTTAGTTTAAAATTATATGACATGTTAAGAAAAGAAAAGTGTTTTTGAAGAAGAAAGGATATTTTCCTCAAGAATGGAGTTCAAGTGTTTTATCAAAATTATTTTCCATCTAAGATAATAAAGTGTTCTATTTTATCTCTATTATTACATTGATTTGATTATGTTGTGAGGGAATTATTTTTTATGAAGTCATTTACCTTATATGATTTGTTTTATGACGTCATGATGTTTCAAGAATCCCATTTTTGTTACATGTGTTATGCGATGATGTATTATTTATGATTATGTGGCACACATAAGAAAGGATTCATTATAAGATGGGTGGTACCTATATCTCCCTCCAATTCATTGGGTAAAGATTTTATATCTCATGAGATAGACATGGCTGGAACAGTAGGTTATACCGGTTCAGTGAAACGGGACTGGAACAAGGGTGACTCGGTTCAGAAAGGGACATTGTCCACTAAGATAGTCTTGGCAATGAGTCATGACTATCAAGAAATGATTTTCCATGATTATGTGTGCATGCCATAAAGTTTCAAGTTTCATGTTATGATTATGGGGATCTCATTTTCACTTCTATGTTTTCTTCCATGTTAAGATATTATGATCTCTTTTGCAGGTTATGATTTTCAAAAAGAAATGATATGATTTTTATTTCCTTTATTTTCCATTGCTGATCATTTGAGCTCACCCTTTTATGTTTTCATATCCTCAGGATATAAAGAAAGGTTTTAGGTAAAAAAGGGAAGATCTTTATGGGAGATATTGAAGATCTTTCACCACGATTAGAAGATTACGTTTCGAGTTTCCAAAGACACTAAACTATTACGATCCTTGTATGTGTGTTTTTGTTGTGTACAAAGTATTCCGCAAAAGTAATGTAAAGTCCATGTAAGTCAAGCTTCGGGTCTCTACATAAACAATTTGTACATTACCAATTAAATGGAAGTGTGTGTAAGTGTGCAATGAAAAATTATAATAATATCATCCTTGTATATTTAGGATTCTGGTTTTGTTATAAAATCAAATAACAGTAATAGTTTATGGAGTGGATAATGGAAATAAATGAAAGGAGCTTGAGATAGGGTGTTACCTCTTAATCTGGTAACTCCTTTTGGTTTGAATAGAAGGTATTTCGTTGAATTATTTGTGCCCAAAAAAGTTTTTAATGGAGGAAAATAGGTATTTTGGGAAGTTTAATAGGCATATATTGGGAAAAACTATGTTTTTTGAGATTTGTAAGGATGTGGTAGAGGTAATGGCCTTTTATAGGCGACGAAAATGACTGACCTGACATTTTTGGAAGCAAGTTAGGTGTACCATCCTTTTTATCTAAATAAGGCATAATAAACCAAAAAATACCTAATAATAAATTATTATGTGATAAATATTTCCATAAAATTTGTGTTTTACATGTGTATATGTCATTTATTCCAATACTTTTAAGGTTGATTCCCTTGTGAAGCTTAATTTTACCTTAATCGCTCTAAATAATTTGACCGGCATTCACTAATGATTTTCTTTATAAAAATCTAATTTGACCATACTAAATGTTATAAATTATTATTATTCTAAAAATTTAATCATTTTCCAAATTTTAATAATAGAAGTGTTATAATGTTATTTAATTTTAATCCAACTGACAAGAAGACATTGTAGGTTATTAATGTAACGATATCCAAAAATTTGATATGTTTTTATACCCAATTCCTTATAAAAATTTACTATAATTATCTGAATTGGATTAATTGATAAAAATATGATATAATGATTCTTTAAAAAAATTATAATCAAAATTAACCATATGTGTAGGTATGATGAAAAAGTAGATTTGGCCAAAAATTTATTATTTTAGTTATTCATTAAAAAATGAATCCTTATAGAAAAATACTAAAAATTTAACTTATCCTAATTTTTAAGTTTCTATTTTAAATATGATGTTTATTTTGACATATATAATTCATAAAATTACTGAGAATTATATTTAAAATAGGTTCGCCACGAAAATATGGTAAAAATGACTCAATAAGAAATATATTATTTTATAGATAAAATTGAGTTTGATTTTATCTTAATACTATCAAATCTATTTGATGAATACGAAAAATAATTGATTTAATTATATAAATATATATATCACATGAAAATAACTCTTTAATTATTATTTTTAATTTAATATATTAGGATAAAATATATTTTTGGGTGTAATGATATTTTGTCTTATAATAAATTGATTTCCATATTCAATTGATTTCCATATTCATTTAAAATTAATTTGTATCAAATGAATTCATTTTATTTCATGTAAAACATATATTTTTATAATATAGTTAACCCTTTTTATAACTATTAATTTAAGAATTAGGTAATATTAAATAATATATCGTTATTTGGTAAAAATCAGCCACGCATGTCACATAATCCATTGAGAAAAGTCATTATTGTGCGTAACACAAGCTAAAATCAGTGTTCCATATAGATAAATATATAATATATGTTTCATGTAGTGCATTATTAACTTGGTTTGGTAGAGAACACAAGCCTAACATTGTGCTTTAATATAAAATAAACTATATTTAGTGTTGCATGAAATGAGAAATATCTAAAAGATTAAATTAATTTTAAAAAAATAATTCAAATAATATCAAGGTTTTATAGGTATAATTTAACACCTATATATTTTATCTTATATTTATATTTATATAAATTTTATTTCGTTGATAACATTATTTATAAGAAACACAGGCTTCAATCAAACCGTGATATAAATATTATTATTTAAATATGACCATTACAACCTAACCATTCATCGTTTTTGAATGATTAAGAATATTAAAATATTAAAAAATATATATATAACGGTTTTATATAATATAAATTAATTGATAAATTATTAAAAAAATTAATGAACACATTTTTTTCTATAAAAATACAATTTCATAAAAAATGTTTTTTTATATTTAGTGAGAAAATACTATAAATACTTTTATCCATTTTATAGATCATATTTTATAAAAATTATATATTTTTAAATAAACATAGAAAATTTATATTATAGTTGGATTTTTGTATTTTCTAAATATAAATATTTTATAGTGAATAATAAAAAGCTGATTTTTATTAAAAACATCATTTCATTTAAAAAATTTACAATGATAAATTTTATTTTAAAGTGGATTAAAAGTAACATTACCTCATAAATATTATTAATTATCTCATTAAAGTAATTTAAATAAATATAATTTTTTATTTGGGTAAAAAACCTATTATAATTAAGAATAATTCTTTTTTCTATAAAACATTTTCTGGTAGCATTTTTTGTTTAATTTCAATTGAAATTATGATAGTTATATAAAATAAATTTGATAAAATATATTAAATATTTAGAATAATAATAATTAATATAAATTAATAAATTCAACTTATATTTTTTTGTTATGAATTTTAACCATTGTAAGTATTTTTCACCTCGGTAAAAGAGGTAAAATTGGCTTAATACCATATGGTGAAGAATTAATATCCCTATAAAACCTGAATTTACCGTTTTGATAATATTTTTTAGATCAAATATATTTTTATTTAATAAAATAATTCATTTGAAAAAATTATTTTGAATTTGAGAACCAAATATTATCTTTTCGGGAGATAATTTGCATTTTATTCAAA
Source organism: Viscum album (assembly GCA_963277665.1). Taxonomy (NCBI): domain Eukaryota; kingdom Viridiplantae; phylum Streptophyta; class Magnoliopsida; order Santalales; family Viscaceae; genus Viscum; species Viscum album. Next base: position 417,089,690 of record OY728132.1, read on the forward strand.
TTTAAAACTATTTCTACATCATACCATTTAGTGGAATGGTTGGAAGACAAAATTTTGTTTTTTATTGATCCATTATTCTAAAAAATATCATTTCTCATTGTTTAATTGGAAAATTTTATGCAACCCAAATTATTACATGGTTTTAAGGTAAACTAATTTTTACACTTAAATCCATTATTTTCCTGAAATCATTTTTTTGAGGTGTGTTGTGTTATTATATTGAATGTAACTTATTTTATGTATATAATATTTAATTGATAAAATATATTCCAAATTTGGAATCATTATTTCCAAATTATTTTATAATTACCCATTATTTTTTTATAATATAATATTATCACGGTAAAAAGTGAAGTTATCACAGTTGAAGTTAAAATGAGTTTAAGGTGGTTTAAATAGGACATAAGGATTAAATTTTACACAAAACATTACAAAATATGATTTCTTAGTTTTATTTGAACCTTATCGCATATTATATAATATTTTGGGTCCCCATGGACCCAATTTATAAGATTATGACACATATATTAATTAATATTTTTAAAAATTTGAAGAGTGTGATTTACCTCACAAATAAATGGATACCATCTATACTATCTTCTCCACAATTAACAAGAACTCTATATTAGAAAATATTGTTATGTACCGACCTAGATTCCACGAGATGTTTCATTGAGCTGGTAGGGAACATTGATTTAAGCATGCCTCCCCATACTCTAGAGGCTGTCGAATAGATGAGAAGGTGTAATAGGACTCTATGGGAAGACTATACCATAATTATAAGTTATAAGATAGTGGAATAAATTATACAAATAAATAGATGAAGAAAATGAATAAATGGTAGAAGATAAACATACAATATTGGAAATTATAAAAAAATACTGAATGTAATTTCATATAAAATTATCGATCTAAAAATATTGAAAATAGTTATGGAAGTATTTAGTAAAATAAATGTATCAAAATTCAAAAAAAGACAAAAAAAATCTACATATAACATCATGATCTAATCTTGGTTCGATGATCCCATACTTTTACTCATAGTAAAAATATACATGATGTGAGATATCACCCAGTAGGCTTCCACCAACGACGTCTATCAAAAATCCATTTTCTGTGATATAAAAATGGTTGAGTGAAATATATCATAGGTAAAAGGCACTAAATAAACATTCATAACGCATTTGTGAAAACAAATGTGATACTATACCATTGAACAAGGCTCCATACAACAATATTCAAGCTCCAAAAAAAGGGGATCATTAAAATAAAAACCATAGTATAATACTATCTACAATACCCAATCGAGTCAAATACCCATACTCGGGATATCTGTAAATCATGTCAAAATATCTTCCATGGACACACCATACAACCAAAATTTTGACATCCATCACAACCACTCCATATATTCTTATAAACAACATTAACCATTGCTACACTATATAATCCAGTCATCCACAATGGATGCAATAAATAATCAAAAGTGTCTGACATTAATGGGATAGATCCAAGGTATAGAATACCCATACATCCACATCAAGTACCAAGAGCTTCTTGATTGAATATCAGTAAATAATTGGTTGGTGTATAAGTATAATGTTAATAAAACATGTCTACTTCAATCCTAAGAATGATGAATCCAAGGGGTACCAAGGCCCATGGAATCCTTCAGAATAAATATCAAAGGAGAAATTTTTCCAAGAAATACACCATTGTAAATAAGATCATTGTGAGAAATTTCCATGGAATCTAATGAAACTAAGATCCAAGCTATACAAACTATGGAATCAACTAAAAGTTCAATTCATCATCTCATTTCAAAAAAAATTCACAATAGATTACATTTTTTGAATTTACGCACTCATTTCCACAATTTATCTAAATAAACTTTAAAATAATTAAATCAATCATCACTATGTTATCACTTATAATAGGAGGAAAATCTTCACCTAATCATTCAATTAAGTTCAATTCAATTTTAAAATGATAAATCTAACAAAGAAATCTCTGTCACTCCCCATGGGCGATATGACAATAAGAAAAAAAATCTCACCCCATGGGTGGCATATGATGGTAAAACAACCTAAAAAAATATCAAACGTTCTGGTGGGAATGAAAAAGAGGTTCCAATTCATCCATTTCAAACATTTAATTAATTAAATAGGCACCATCAGAAATTATGACGCATAGTAAAATAGCCAAACTACATTTAAAACCCTAAACCGTATTAGAAAAGGTATAGACCACCTACCATATATAGGTGGTAGAGAACTAATCTAGTATCAATCTCTGATTTGGTCTAGATCTGATGAAAAATAAATAATGGATAAATATCCTGAAAATATGGAAAATTATCTGTCACTAAAACAACACTATTAATACCAATGAAAATGTACAATGGAATAAGTGAAATTTAATACTCATTGATGTGGATCCAACAAGACCAACAATGTTCAATATCTAGTTCAGATGTAAAAACATGAGAAAAATATATGAAAGAGGTTCAAAGGATATATCCAATGGAAAAAGTTAGGTCCATTGGAGGAAAATTGAAATAAGTTTATTTTTTAAAAAAATTTAACGGTGAAATGGAAATTTACCTAGGAAATACTAGGCCACACAGGTCATCCAGACATTTGGTCAAACCAAGAACCCTTAATAGTGTCAAGGGTCACTATGCATGGTTAGTGTGCATGGTTTACTAACCCATGAAAAAATAGTGTCATAGAATCTATAAATATTTCTACAGGCCCCAAAAAAGTTTGTGTCTATCATCTCATGGTTTCCATAAAAATTATGACCTCTTTCACTCCATTGTCAAGCGATGTTGGTTTAAGCAAATCATAGTGCTAGTTCAACATTGTTTCAACAAACCATGAAACCTCTCCTTATTTTACCAAAAATAAGGACTCTTGACTTCAAACAAACCTCACAAACCCCTGAAACATCTGTGACCTCAGTGGGTAGTCACATTAGACCATAATCATGGAGTCAAACCTAAAAAAAGATCCATACCACATAAAAAACCTATGTTCATAAAATCATCCCCCTTAAATAATTTTTTCCCTGAATTATCCTTCCATGGGTAGTCAATAATCATCCATGAATAAATAAGGCCACTGAGCATGTTCGTCAGCATCCCACTGTGATTTCATGTCATATAAATGAACATAAAACCATATAACCCATACTGGAAGAACTGAACATCCATAGAAAACCTTCATGATCTAATAAAAAATATTAATAGGCTTCTTCTCAAAGGACACATCATCTTAAATCTCAACCTCATCTGTATGTATAGTATGAGATGAGTTTGAGTGATAAATTCACCACAAAGATACACGAAAAATGTCGTGTGAGGCTTGGTACTTCTAAGGTAACTGGAACCGATAAGATACTAGACCGAATCTCTCCCGAATCTCAAATGGCTCGACATATTTCTATTAAACATTATCCTATTTCATAACAGACCTTTGTCCCAACCATGATGAGATATATAAAAACAACATACTCATGACCTCAAATTTTAGAGGTTGTTGATGATGATCGACGTATGATTTTAATCTAGACTCTGTTGTAGCCATCCACATTCTGATCAACTAGGCCTACTCATAAGTATCCTACACGATACACAGTTCCAATAATACTACCTCATGTACCTATAACTAGAATATGGGTGATTGAAATTTCCTACCATACAAATACTAATAAATTACCATATGTATTGTCACCTGATAACTATTACTATAGGAAAACTCAACAAAGGAAATATGGATCTCACAAATCCACAAAAAATCTAGGTAGAATGACGTCAACATGTCCTCAAGAACCTAAATCAGGTTCTTTGACAATCCATTAGTTTAAGGGTGGTATGTTGTGCTCAAAAACACCCATGGACCCAAATATCTATATATACTCTACCAAAAAATGAGATGTAAACTGGGTGTCCATATTTTAAAGAATGATTTCTGCAACCCCAAAAATTTGTAAAATATCATAGATATACATCTCTGATTATCATCCACTAATAAGGTCTCCTTGATCAGTAGGAAATGAGAAACCATTTTGAGCCCATCCATAAAAACCCAAACAACACCACTACCATGAGGAAAACATGGTATATCGGTCACAATTTCTATCGTGAAATTTTCCAACTTATACATAGTAATGGATAATTTCTATAAAAACCAAGTGGATCTCTAGTGTTATGATTTCACGTTATTATAGGTGGAATACCATGTAACAAACCCATATTTCATATTTTTTATCATCATCCAATAATATCGATGATATAAATCACAAAACAACTCGGTAACCCTGAGATACACTACCCAAACCCTGGCATGAAACTGTCTCATTACCTTTTCAAATATGTCATAAGGGACCCAATCATTACCATTAATACATATAATTTCATCTTTTACAATGGTCTAACTAGGATACAAGTCCTCGCCTACCTCACTCTTCAATAAGGATAGGACCAATAATTAGATAACAACCTCATCCTCACTTTGTCCAGAAGAATATTGGTTATTCCTAAAGATGAAATTAACGTATGTCTATGACTATCCTGCACCTCAAAGTTAATCTTTGAAAACAATGCTATATCTTCCAAATTGTTATTATCCTAGTGAACTTTTTGTGTATGTGTCCTTCTAATCAATGCTTCAGCAACTGAATTGGCCTTACGAGGTGTATCAGAAATATCAATGTCAAACGACTGTAGGTACTCACCCAACCTTCACTTAGTAAAATTTATATCACTATATATAAATATATACTTAAGGATTTCATGTTTTTTTATATAACACTGTATTCTCTCATAGTATATAATGACTCCAATAAAGCAAGGAATTTACAATAATGGATAACTTGAGATTGTGCATTGGGTAACACTTCTCTTCAAGCCTTAGTTGGAAATGCACATATTCCATGACTCTCTACTCATGTATAATTATTTCACTTATCTTGGTACCTGAATAATTATAATACATAGTGTATCTCCTACCCTACTTTAGCATAATTAGTACTGGCACTAAATTCAGTCTCTCTTTTAGCAAATAAAAGGATATCTCATAAGTATCTATCCTTAATAACTTCATACCCATCTTACGAAAAAAATCAAACGATGGTTATAAGTTCTAGATGTCCTATATGAAATAACTGTAATATCTAGTTATCCCTAAGAAACTTTTTATATCAAATACTTTCTTAGGATGTTCCCCAGAAACTACACCTCTCAACTTCTCTAGATCAATAGAATCTCTTGTATCTGAGATAATATTATCCATGGAGTGAATGTTATCCATCCATAAGTAGAAATTTGTGAGATTAAAATATAATTTCTTCTCTCTTAGTGTTTCTAAAATTATCTCAATATGTTTTGAATGGTCATGTAAATTGTTAGAATATAACATGATATTGTCCACAAATAAAACCCAAAACGAATAAAGATAAGGATTGAAAAAATAGTTTATCTGCACCATGAAGACTCTTATCACATACATGAGACTAAAATACATAACTAAAAACTCATACAGACCATACCATCTATGAAAATCTATACGAGTTATGTATAAAGGTTAACACACACAAGATGATAACCTTATATTAAATCAACCTTTGTGAAAACACAATCTCTTCTAAGATGATTAAAATTGTAAACTATTCATGCCAAATGATAAAAATTCTTAACCTTTATCTGGTTTATTTTTTGATAATCCACACAAATCCCGAGGGTACCATCTACCTTTTTTGCAAAAAGGAAAGGTGAACCCCATAGAGAAGTACTGGGTCATATAAACACCTTTTCCTCTAAGTCCTATACCTGTTTCTTGACCTCCTACAAATCTGTAGTAGCCATCCTATTAGAAGGGTTGGATATCATTGAAGCTAATGGAACTATCTTGATGGAGAAATCGACCTATCGATTTAAAGGTAAAAAAAAAGTTATCCAGGAATATATCAAAAAAATGGTAAACCACAGGCGGGAAATCTTCCTAATATGATCCCCTATAATCCAATTACTAACTAGCAATCTCAGCTACCATCCCACCCTGCCCAATATTCCCTTGTCCAGTTAAGATTTCTTAGATATCACATTCATCATTTTGAATAAAACACATCATATAGTTATTTGAAATTCACCCATCAATAATAATAATAAAAGTAGTCTTTATAAACAACTTGATTGTCCATCCCAAGAATGACAGCAAACCCTGTCATTTTGTGGAAAAAAGACTCAAAATGAAGTTAAACTCACCAATATGATGGGGGAACTAACTAAACTAGTGTACACCCATCATTATAATCTATTACTAAGTATCATGTTTCATAATGAACTCAGAAAACTAGAAAAATCCTAATAATTTCCACCTTAGTTGCAAATATGAAATGTTGATATAAAACTATATCAAAAAGAGAAGATACAAACTTATAGACCATGAAATTTTACCTCTCACCGTAGAGATCCAGGTTCTATGCTCATCTAGGGTAGGTTTTTCAATATATATCTGGTATGAACCATGACCATGTGAAACAACCTCACTACCTAGAGAAAGACAAAATATCCTATATAAGATCCACTGGGGTCTAGATGCCTCGACCCAGACCATTATCTTATCATAAATGACTAGTACTACGCTATCTCTTTTCTTGATATGGATCTATAAAAACTACTTCTAAACCTAAATTCGATATTGAATCCCCTCCACTAACTATTGGATGGAATATCCTAAAAAAGATCTTCATATAGACCATACTACCACAGTATCAGAACTTGATTAGGTCTTGACCAAACAAATTCCTCATATGTCCCTACCACCCAAACTGATGATAGAAGATAACACTGCTACCACTCATAGCATGGCTAGTACTCACATCATGAGAGGCCTCAAAATGGAACTTCATTCCATTATATATTTTACCATTAGATCAAGAGGATACACTACACTACACTACAGCCCCATCTCCCCTTAGTTTCCTCTCTATAATTAGAACCTCATTCACTATCTTAGTAATAGTCTTCAAACTGAACACATTTACCTAATATCAAATAGCATGTATGAGACCTTCCTCAAAGTATCTCTTCCTTGATAGATTATCAACATGTTATATTAGTGAAAAATTATTCAACTTTATAATGCATGATTAATAATCCATAATAGTCATCATTCCCTACTTTAGATACATAAACTCACTGAACCATTCATCCTTCAGGGTATGAGGAAATATTTATTCATGAAACTGGGTTTGGAAATCCCACCAAACCAAATATCGGTGTGTATCATCCTTGTTCAAAACATCCCACTAGTTCTTAGATACTCCTTGAAGCATATAAGTTGTGATCTTTACTCTTATTCTATGATGTGTATCCAAATTCTCAAAATTGAAAAACTTAGTCTCAGAAATAGATTACTAGCCTATGGACTGAAATCCCCCAAAAGCGTTGAAATATGATGCTATTAGAACACATGAATCAACTCTTCCATATATGAGGTAGGTTGTGGTGCTCCCTGTAAAGTCTGCATATAGAATAAATAACCCTCATTGAACTATTCTCGAACACCCATATCCTGAACAATTACTGGTTCCACACCAGAAACTATATGAGGATATACTAATATCCCATGTCCCACCACCTCTAGAGTATGTTCGTCACCACCCTCCCGGTATATGACTAGAGTTCTCCATGGTTGAATCTTTCTAAAATTTAAAAAACATGCCTTAGTAAATATCAATAATGAAAATATCACAGTTTATAATTACAATATTGGTCAAAACATTCCTATAAATAAAAAAACCCTCAACCTACTCTTAAATCTAAGACTGAGAAAAAAATAAATACTTGTAAAAGTCCTAGACACACTACATACTTCCCACTCTAAATCCAGGTGAAGGTCAAGTTCTCTATTTCATCAATTCCATTTCATCTGATTTCATAAACATTAACAATTGTCTTTTTTAATTGATAAACCAAATGGGTCTCAACAATGAATTCATAAGGGCTCATACAACTTTTTATCGTAATTGTGGCCTCCAATTAATGGAAACCATAACACATTCCATTCCATTAGACAAATGGTTCATGGATCAATGTTCCATAATTTGATGCTTCGTGATTCTGTTGTAGTCTATGCAATAAAACATTGTTTATGTTACCGTTTACAAATTGTGTACTAATTATAGTTATCAATTCCATGCACAAATCATTTATCAAGTCATAGAGATATCATACAAGGCACACATCACAATTTCACACATTCATGCAATTCACCCTATATGGCATGTGATAATGCATGGCAGGTGAATTTTGTAATGTTCTTAAAATGATGTATGAGACTCATACCCTCGTTTAATTATGAAATAGTAAAAAAAAACTCAATCAGACCAATAATAACATCATAATTCAAGTGCATCACCCAACTATTGAATCCAATCAATTGTAGTTGGAAAAATATTTAAAAAATTGTTACACTGAAAGAAATTAGATATTTCATGTATGTGTGTTAGCTACTCCAAATCATATCTCATTACTGATTTCCAATTACTCCTTAATCCTGGAATATTTTAATAAAATAGTATGAAAGAATTAAATGAAGGGCTCTAATACAACTTTTTAACACATCAAACCAGATGCCACTAAATAGTGCCCCAAGATGGTGGGTCACAAGTCCTCTAGCTTGCATCCCTATATGCGAGATGCTGAAGACTAGTTGTGAGGGACTAGGGGTGACTATGGGGAGAATATTCCATGATTTTAGAGTATAACATAGTTGTAAAAATTATAAAAATCCATATTGGAAGTATATAAATAATTGATATAGGATAAACATCCAAGATAAAAATAGATAAAAAATGTCAAAAATAAATCTCATACATAATGATGTGTCATGTTGTGTCTTAATAAAGCTAAAAATTGTTATGAAAGTATCCAAAACTATTCATGTATCAAAATAATAAAATAATTAAAAATAACTAGCTTTATATAGAAACACGATCCTAGATCGGTCACGTACATATCTTCTTCTAAACATAGAAAAAATCATGTATCATAATGTGGTTGCTTTGTTGAGATGGAATGACAGTATGATATACTCTATAATACAAAATATAGGATATAAATAATAGATATACTGTATATATTAACTATTGATAATCAATATACAAGAGGGGGTGAATTTTATACTTTAAAAATTCTTTAGGAACTTTTAATAGTCGGTTAGAAACATTCATATTGTTTAACAAGGTTAAACAAGATAATTCAAAAAACCTCTAGTTCTACACACTTTCTTGATTCCGGAAATATGATTCCAAGAAGGTGAATCTGGAAAGATGGTTCTCGAGAATGAAATTTAATGAAAGTTTACAATGATGAAGAATCTACCATAAAGCATATAGAATCTAAATAAATCAGAGTACAAGTATAAATAAGCATTAGATAGTTAAACTTTCCTCAACAATGAAAATGAAATGGAATACTTGTAACAAAACAAGGTACAAGTAATAAATCTGTTAACCCAAAGAGAGGGTTATCCAACCACCTTCGATAAAATTCCCTTGATTTATACATTCAAGAAATTTAGTCTTACCCACACCAGGGTAAGCCCACGATAAAAAGATCAGAGTATGTCTTCTTATCCCCACAAGCCATCAAGTTTCAGGTAGTCGGAACCTCTGTCTTCTTCAGCAAGGAATCCCTCAACTTCAAGGTAGTTGGAACCTCTATCTTCCTATCCCTGGAAGCCCTCGATTATACACATCAACAACCAGATTTGCACAAAGAAAATCTGAACAAATAGTTTAGTAAGCAATAACCATGAGAGTCTCTCTCTAGAAATCACTTCAACAACGTTTACTCTCTAGAGTCATAGAACAGTTCATCAATGTTTTGAGCTCTTTCATATGAGATTCTATTTATAGTCATGACTTCAATGGTAGGATCCCTCTTCCAGCAATCATATTATCCCTTGAATTTCAGAGGGACTTGTACATGTGTCACTCAAACAATGGTTGGTTAGTAACATAAAACACATCATCGTTTTGGGAAAAAAAAGTGTAAGAAAAAACATGCTTACATAACTAAAATCAAATATTACAAATGTAAGAAAATGAAATTTCATAGACTAACCCAAAAGGAATTAAGAACCTATGATACAAGGATAATCGGATTCTATTTCTAGTAATTTGAATCCCGAACTCTATAGAATTCCAGAGTCTGAATTTTAAAGAAATTCGGAATCTTGATTTACAAGAATTCAGAACCAGAACATAAAATGTTTGAAGTCAGAGTTCATGAAAATTCAGAGTCAGAACTCATGATATTTGAGATTCAATATTTTGAGAAGTTGAAGTCAGAACTAGGAAGAGTTCATAATAAAAATTATGATAATTCTGAGTCAGAACTCAGAAGAGTTCATAAAAAAAATTCGTATTTATAATTCAGAGTCAGAACTCAGAAGAGTACATAACCAAAATTCCTATTAAGAATTCGGAGTCAGAACTCAGAAGAGTTTGTAACCAGAATTCGTGTTTAGAATTCAGAGTCCGAACTTAGAAGAGTTCGTAATCAGAATTCAGAGAATTCAGAGTCAATACTCAGAAGAGTTTGTAACTAGAATTCGTATTTAGAATTCAGAGTCAGAACTCAGAAGTGTTCATAATCAGAACTCGTATTCATAATTCGGAGTCAGAATTCATTACAGTTCATAACCAGAATTCTGAGAATTCGGATCCAAAAACAGAATTCATCATATCTAGGTAATTATAGGATTTCGAGGTTTTTGTTACAAACCTAATTTTACGCTTAGAAAAATTAGGATATGAACATTAAAAATATGGTAAGGACAAATTTCCTTGGGGCTGAAAATTTTCCTTGTAGAAGTAAAACACAGGATAAAAAAATATTCTCTTTGAATAAGGTCTTTGTGATTTTCAAAAACCGAAGGAATGGTAATGTTATAAGGAAACCTAAATGGCTTAACAATATCCCCTATGTAATAAGGAATGGAAAATTCATAAGGAAAACATTATTGACTCAACAATATCCCCCTTTTTGGAAAGCACAAACATCCTTACAAAAAAGAATATAAGGACTTAGAAATATTTTTCAAGTCTTTTAAATAAAAATTATCTCCCTTTTCAAATTATAAAAGGATGAATATGACTAACTCTCCCTTAGGCTTTGGAACACTATGGATCATATTTTAGATTTCCGGAATGATATTTTTTATTATCTTGAGTACAGAAATCTCTGTAATGAAAACTACCCCTTAGATAAACTCCCCCTTACATAGGGATATATCTTCTTTACTTATAATTATTTATCCTTCTCCCCCATTGTGATCAAAAAAAATTGTTTGAGGGAATGGAAAAAAATTGTACCTGAAATATTATTACAAACATCAAAACAAAAACAAGCAACCAGAATTTCATTAAATTAAGAAGAATTTGTACAAAGATGAAAATACAATAAATGATTGGAATTATATTCCTTCCTTTTCTTTGTGTATTAATTTCTTCACAATTGTTTTCCACTTCTTTAGATCCTTGTGATATTCCTCTTTTTTCTTTTCTAAGGCATTGATCCTATCATCCTGAGAGTTGAGAGATTTTGCCTGAGCCTTTATCAATTCATCCTTCTCAACTAGCTTCTCTTTGATCTTGATCCGAATATCCATTTCTATTTTCAAACTTTCGACAACATAATTCAACTTCCCAATAAGAACCCTGACCTCCTAAATCCAAGTATTATACCCAAGATTTATCTTTTTCTCAAATATATTTGTGAGATCCTCGATTTTACTATATTTTGTATCAAAAGATTCCTTAACATCAACTTGAAACTCATCAATCTCTCTCAAATTTCAACTATATTCTTTGACCAGCTGACCAATTTCATACAAGATTTTCTGTGGGAATCATAGTTGATAAATATGTTCTTGTAGTCAGCCTCAATATTTACACACATATCCATCACCATATATTTAGAATACTCTTTTTGATTCAAGCTATATTGGAGCATCTGACATCTGGAGTCAATGGTTGGAATGATTGGAAAGGTGTCAACAAGTTTCTTCTGTGACTGAATGAAAAAATCATGTCCTAGAGCTGATGATTCAAAATATGACACTTTTCTAGGAGATGGTTCGTCCTCTAGCCAACAATATTCCTCTTAGAAGATCCACCGGCTTCCTCCTTCCTTAAAACTACTTTGGTAGATGTATCAACAACCACTTGTTTCCCATTATTGGATCCTAGAATAGCTTCTTCATCTGGAGACTCATGTTCACTGTTAGACAGTTGAAAAATTATATCTTCATCGTCCTTCTCCTTCTAACCTACATCCTAAACATCCTCTGGGTGGATAAAGTGCTGATTACAGATTTCTTCCTTAGAGATCATATTCACTTAATCATCAGCTTTCTCATCTACACCATCTTCATCCTTCGTAGGAGTTGGATGATTTGAAGACTCTTCTTATAATGTTCAGAATGATAGTTTTTCGAAAGGGGATTCCTTTTCATGATAATATTCAACTTTCATTATGATGTCTCAAGTTTTACCACTACTTTCAACCTCCCCTTATCCTTTTCCTTTAGCTACCTTTTCTTCAACAACCATCCCTTGCTATTTTTTAGGAAGGATGAATTTCATCCATGGATTCTCAGGAAAAGTCTCAACCAAGAACGATTTCGTTACTGGGATATTATCAAATGATATTTCTATATCCCTAAAAAGGGATTGACAAATTTCATTCTCAAATAGTTTCTTCTTCTGCTTTTTCTATTTGTCTTGCTTCTCAATTTCATCAGCTTCCTTCTCTTTCAAAGACTTGGACTCAGCAGGATACCTGATAAACATTATTTCTCCTTACTTATGATTCTTTTTGTCTTCCATCCACTTTGAAACCACCCCATCTAGATAGGATTTCTTCTTTTTGGGTTTTGGTGGTGCAGATTGGGTTTCTATAACTTCTGGGATTTTTCCTTCTTCTACAACTTCCTCTATCTTATTCTTCTTTCCTCCTTTTATCGATGGTTCCGGAACCTATTGTTCTTTTGGAACAGCTTCAGCTTCCTCCTCTGGTATGTCATAGAATTCTATTCTCTCCTTTGAGAAAACAACTTTCACCCACTTGAGAGTATCATCACTGATTAGCATTACTTTGGAAATACTCGACATGGAGCTGTAAGGGATTTTGAAGGACTCCAAGCACCCAATAATAAACATGTAAAGAATTGCCGGGTACATAAGAATCTGAGATTTCAAATTCCTATTCTTGATATTCTATATCGTAATGAGAATATGCTTCATCAGATTGATCTTCCTTAGATTTACCAAAAAATCCAAGATATACCTATCACTCATATTCAGCGTATCTTTGTTAGCCTTCCTCGGAATGATAAACCCTTGAACCCATAACACAATGATCTGATTATTTGTAGAAAAAATGAGCAGTATTTGAAGTCTTTACATCTGAAAGTCCATGAAACTCTATATCCTGCACCATTTCAAAAATTCCTTGAACATCTGCCAGCTTGTGGGAACAAAACTCATCTTCCCCTTCATAAGACAGCCCCACCAAGATAGCAGCCCTGGTGTGTAAAAGGACATAGGTTTTTACATAACTCTTGAATGAAAACTTATCTCACCCTTATTTCTTAAAGAAAATTATAGACTCATAGAACTCAATATGTAGATCTAGATACACCAAGTCTTGATCCCCTGGCTTCGAAATGGAATCACTTTCCCATCCATTATGATTTTTTTTCTTGAAGATAATGGATTCAAACATGTTGAATAAATTTGGATGCACCATCCTTTCTCCGTATACATCCCACTCCACATTCACCATGACAAAAGACATATCTTTTGAAGGAACTTCACCATACATTTGGATTAGAGTATGACATGAGAGGTTCATAATGAGATTTTGAAAGCGGGGAAGAGCTTCGACATGTGAAGGCTTGAGATCGATGTGGGACAACACTTTGGGGGTCCTCTATATAGGTGTTGATGCGATAGTTTAACTTACCATCTCAATCAAATGGCTAATAATTCTTCTGATCGGATCTGACGGTTGAAATGATAGCTGCAAGGAAAATTTGGTAGGATCCTATCTTTTTATGTTTTTAAAGGAAAACATTCAGATTTAAGGGAACTTGAATCTATAAAATTAAAAAAATAGAATATTAGTAAGTAAAAGGTGATTATGAAAACTCAAGAAAAGAATAATACCTTTCGGATTGTAGTAATATTATTCATAATAGGTATTATTATATTTTGAAGAAATTTTGATTTTGAATGAAAACCTGACTACGGAAAAAAAATCTATTAAAAAAACTAATTCAGTACAAAAATATTCATTATGGAAATCATCAATATGAAAATCTTCATTACCAAAATCTTCATTCTAAAAATCTTCATTATAATAATTTTAAGTATGATAAACTCCTTTATGAAAATTTTGAGTCCGAAAAACCTTCATAATGAAAATTTTGAGTACGAAAATCATTCATTAGGAAAATTTTGAGTATAAAAAACTTCATTATGAAAAATCCTGAAAACATATGAAAAAATGTACCCCCAATATAAAAAGGAGTTAATTACTGTAAGGAGATTGATTCAACAGTAGGTTAAGAAGGAGGATTACCTTATAATTATCATATGTAACTTCTATTTAATGTATTCAAATCTATCAGAGGGTAATGATTTTGTGAAAATATCTGCATGTTAATCTTGAGTTTCGAAAAATTTAAGAATAATATCTCATTTTTGTGTGTGATCCCTAAGAAAGTGATGCTTAATATCTATGTGTTTGGCATGAGAGTGATGTCTAAGGTTTTTACTAAGGGAAATGGAACTTGTGTTATCACACAAAATTTGTGTTTTGGTAAAACACAAAACATAGTCTGTGAGTGTGTGTTGCATCCACAACACTTGAGCACAACAACTTCCCACTGCTACATATTCAGCTTCAGTAGTGGAAAGTGCAACATGCTGTTGCTTCATGAATGACCAAAAAACTAATGAATCGCCTAAGAAATAACATGTTCTGGATGTACTCTATCTATCCATTCTACATCCACCAATGTCAGCATCCGGAAAATTTATTAAATCAAAATGTTTTCCAGAAGTATAAAAGAGTCCTAAATCTATTGTTCTTTTTATGTAGAAAAAAATTATTTTCACTGCCATTAAATGTGATTCCTTAGGATTGGATTAAAATATTGCACATAATAATACTGAAATGATTATGTATAGACAACTAGCTATTAAGTAATGTAATCTTCCTATCATACCTCTAAGTGATGTTTGATCTACTGGTTTCCCAACTTCATCATGAGAAAGTGTATTTGAGGTACCAATGGGAGTACTTGTAGTTTTATTATTTTAATATCCATAAATTTTATGAAGATCATTTATATCCTTATGTTGGTATATATAGATTCCTTCTAGTTTTTGAGAGATTTGAAAAACTCGTAAAAATGTTAACAAACCCATCATACTCATTTTAAACTCATATTTAATTAGATTTGCAAATGAATCGGTTAATGATTGCTGAGTTGAACCAAATATAATGTCATCAACATAAATTTTAACAATCAAAATTTTTTTCTTATATTACTCTATAAAATGGTTTAGATATACATTTCCCTTAAAATAATTATTTTGAAGAAAAAAATCATGTAAGTCTATCATACCAAGATCGAAGGGCTTGCATAAGTCCATACAAAGATTTGATAAGTCTAAAAACACGATCAGGATGTTTTGTATCTTCAAAACCAGAATATTGTTCAATAAATACTTCCTCTTAAACATAACCATTATGAAAATCACATTTCACATCCATTTGAAAAGGATTCAAATTTAAGAATGCTGCAAAGGCAAGTAATATATGAATAGATTCTTGTATAGCAACTAAAGAATAGGTTTCTTGATAGTCTATTCCCTCTTGTTGACTATAGCCTTTATCAACTAATATAGCTTTATTTCATACAATGATTACATTTTCATCACACATATTTCTAAAGACCCAATTTACTCTAATAATAGAAGTTTCTTTAGGTCTTTCAACCAAGTTCCAGACTTTATTCCTTTCGAATTAATTTAGTGTATCTTTCATCGAATTAATCCAATAATCAATACCAAAAGATTCATCAATGCTTGATGGTTCTAATTGTGAAAATAATGCTACATGTTCTACTTCATTTCTTAAGGATCTTCTGGTCCTTTCAGGTTGATTTACATCCCCAAATATACTATCACTAGGATGATTGTTTAGAAACAACTAATTTGGGTTTTGTAAAACATTTTCATCAACATATGGTAGGAAATATTTTAGGTTAAATATTTCAGAAGTATCTTCTCATACATTTTTCATTACCAGAAGGATCTTCAATCAAAGGTTGATAATCAGTTTTCAGAAACACATATGAAGATGTAGGTTTGAGTTTTTTAAAAACAAAGGGATTAGTTTCATCAAATTTTACAGGTACTATCTCTTAAAAAGTACATGTGTTTTTATTGAAAACTCTATGAGCCTTAGAAGTTGTGGAGTAGCCTAAGAAAAATCTTTCGTCAGATTTTGGTGCATATTTTTTTAGATTATCTTTAGTATTCAAAATGAATATATTCAAACCAAAAACCTTAAAGTAAGAAAGTCTAGGTTTTCTACCATTCCATAACTCATAAGGAATTTTATTAAGAAAAGTTCTAATTGAAACCTGATTTATATTATAACAAGCATTAATTATAGCTTCATCCAAAAAAAAAATTAAATAGAATATTCACTCAACATGGTTCTCGTTATCTCTTGATGAATTCTATTTCTTCTTTGAACAACACCATTTTGTTGAGGTGTTCTGGGTGCTGAGAAGTTATGAGTAATGTCTTTTCTACTACAAAAAGTTTCAAAATTAGAATTTTCAAATTATCCACCATGATCACTATGAATAGTTTTCAATGGATCGGTTTTATCATTATTAACTTGGGCTCTAACACTTTTTAAATAAGAAAAAGCTTCAGACTTCTTTGCAAGAAAATAGACCCATGTAAATCTAGTGTAATCATCAACTAGGAAAAATACATAATACATGCCTCTAATGCTTCCAGTTTATATAGGGGAAAAAAGATCCATATGCACTAACTGTAATGCATTAGTAGTTGAGACTTAACCAACTGATTTAAAACTTGATTTATGTTTCTTTCTTTATTGACAATGGTCGCAAACTTTTGAAGAATCAAATATAAGCTCTGGTATGTCCTTAAGAAATCATTTTCCTAGATTTTTTTCATATGTTTTTAAGGTTATAGTGTCCTATCCTTCTATTCCAAAACCTAGAATGATTCTCTATTAAACTAAGGCACGGTAGATCTTGGCTCTTAAGATCATCTATGTTTAGTGTGTAAACATTCTCTTACCTATGGGATGAAAGAATTAATTATTCCTTGAAATTGTGTACTAAGAATATATCATTCCAAAAATTCACAAGGTAACCTTCGTCACATAATTGGCATATGCTAATGAGATTGTTCTTAATACCCTTAACAAATAAAACATTTGAAATTAATGTTTTTCTAAGAAGAAAAATGTAAACTATACCAATAATTTCTCCATAGGAATTACCTCCGAAAGTTACATTCCCTCCTTTCATCTTGATAATATTTTCAATTTTTTTGTTACCATTCATATTCTAGGAACATCCACTATCCATGTACCATGTATTGCTATTGATACCTTCTCTATTTTCCTGAAAATAAGAAAAAGTTAGGTTTTTAGAATCCTGACTTGTTTGGATCCGGAAATCTCAGAAAGAAAAGGTTTAATCACCCACATATTTTCAGAAAAATAGGATTTATGAAATCCTAAAGATTGAGTTTTTTTCAGGGAGAAATTTAGGTCGAGTGTCCGCTACACTAACACTTAGTGCAGAATAGATCACTTTGACGAAAAAAATAATTTTTACTAAATTTTTTTTATTAATAGTATAACCAAAACCAGAACTATTCCTTAGAGTTCAGATTTGAGAATACATTTTAACAAAATTTCCCATACCTATGGTAATGTTTGACAAAAAAATCCTCAATGAAAATATTTCAGATTTCATTTTGATAACCAAGTTCTTGTCTTCCACAACATTTGATTTTAAACTCGAGTTAGGCTCGAAGAAATTTTTCTTAGAAATTATGTTTTCTAGATCCTTAGTAAGTTTATTATTCTTAGAATTTTCATCCTTAAGATTTTTTGAAATACATTCAAAATTTACATTTTTCTAATCATGATCTTTAGACAGATATGATAATTCCGCAGTAATAAATGTATTCTTAGAATTTTCCTTATCGTGCTTTCTCATGAGTTTTGAATTCTTAATCTTAAAAACATTGGTAAACCTAGATACTTTTTCATATGTAAGTAACATTTTATCTTCATCAAAGGAATATTTATCATCAGAAGAGTTATAATATTTATCATTACTATAATTTTCATTTAATGAAACATTGGTCATTGATTCAGCATTGTGTATCTTAGACATTAAACAATGATTGTCAATAGGTAGTCTGACTATTAGACCAGGATTCTTCTGTCCAAAAGATTCATAATCCGAAGAATCATCTGAAGATTATCTACTAATGGCACTCAAGGTGTCATTAGCTTTCAAAACATTCTTAGATTTATCCTTGTAGTACTTCTTTCTGTTTGTCTATAAATTCCTTTCCTTTCGTTCTTTTCCCTTAAGATTAGGACTATTATGGCTTATATGCCCTGATCTCCTTCATTTATAACATGTAAATTCTAAGTATTTCTTATATTTACTTAAATTATTTTTGTATCGGGATTGAAAGTTCCATTGTCCAGCTATCTTGTTCATCCTTAGATGATAATTTACTAACTCATTCTCTGAGGATTCACATCCACTAGATTCAGATTAGATAACAACCTTAATAGACATCGATATAGTAACACTCTCAGTAGTCAAAGATTTCAGGTGATTTGAAGTCGTGGTAAAAGAAACACTATCATTCCCATTCCTCTTCTTTACATTATCCGCATCTGTCATCATTCTAGTCTTTTGTTGAAGAAGAGTTCCAACTAGTTAATCAAGAGAAATCTGAGTAACTTTTATGTTTTCATTAATAGAAATTCTATTTGATTCCCACTCATTGGGCATGATTTCTATGATCTTATCAACAAGATATTCATCATCTAATCCTTTCTCACCAATATATTTTATACTATTCACAATAGTCATGAATCTTTGTTTCACCTTACATATGTGTTCTCCATAAGGAATGAAAAAACCACGATATTCATCATTGAGCATGGATCTTCTTGTTTCAATAACATTTGAAGTCCCAAAGTGTGTAACATTAATTTTCTTCCAAATATAATTTTCTACTTAACAAGCTGAAATTTGGCTACATATATTTTTTGTCATGGAACAAAGAGAAGTATTGTGTACCTTATAATTCATTTGATATTCCTGCTTTTCTTGATTAGTGAAGGTACTAACTTCCTTGTCAGGGATTTTTTATCCTCTAGTAAGCATAACAAAGTTATCAACACCAGTATTGATAATAAAAGTCTTCATCTGATCTCTCCAATACTCGTAGTCATTACCATAAAATATAGGTGGTCTTTTTGGTTTGAGATTTTCTATAGAATCAACATTGATTCCTGTCATCTTATAGAAAAAAAATCTTTCCACTAAAACTTGTTAGTAATAAAAGTTTGAAAAAAATATAATAAGATTATCTCTAAGAAAAAAATAATATAAACTATACGAGTATGAAAGACTGATTCTGAAAAAGAATGAGATAAATTATCTTCTGAATCTTATTGTGAGATTAATTCAGATTGAACCAATTCTCTAAAACCAATTTTTGAGATGGTATGTGAGTATGATATACACTATAATACCAAATCTAGGATCGAAATAATAATGATATTGTATGGAGAATCTAATGACGCACAATATACAAGAGAGGGGGTGAATTGTATACTTTAAAAATTCATTAGGTACTCATAATGTTGGTTAGAAACCTTTCTATTGTTTAACGAGGTTAAACAGGATAATTCACAAAACCTCTAGTTCTACACACTTTCTTGATTGAGGAAATATTATTCCAAGAAGGTGAATCTAGAAAGATGGTTCCAAGGAATTAAACATAATGAAAGTTTACATAAATAAAGATTCTACCTTAAAAAATATAGAATATATCTAAATAAGAGTACAAGTATAAAAAAGTATAAGATAGTTATACATCCCTCAACAATACAAATGCAGCGGAAAAAATGAAACAAAACAAGTAACAAGTAATAAATTTTTTAACCCAAAGATAAGGGTATCCAACATCCTTAGATAAAGGTCCCTTGATTTATTATTTCAAGAAAATCTGTCTTACCCACACTAGAGTAAGCCCTAGATACGAATATCGGAGTCTATTTTGCTATCCCTACAAGCCCTCAAATTTTAGGTGGTCGGAACCTATGTCTTCTTCAGCAAGGAAGTCCTCAACTTTAAGGTAGTCGGAACCTCTATATTCATATCCCCAAAAGCCCTCGATTATACACAGAAATATTTGGAGTCACACAAAGAAAATTAGATCAAGAAGTTTAGTAAGAACTAATCATGATAGTCTCTCTCTAGAAATCACATCAACAACATGTAATCTATATATTCATAGAACAGTTCATAAATGTTATGAGATCTTTAAAATGAGATCATATTTATAGGCATGACTTCAATGGTCAGCTCCCTCTTCAAACTGTCATATATTCCATTAAATTTTGGAGGGACCTGTACAAGTGTCACTCAAACAACGGTTGGTTGGTAACAGAAAGAACGACATCGTTTTGGAAAAAACAAGTGTACGAAAAAACATGGTTACATAACTAAAATACAATATTCAGAACATAATCAAATGAAATTTTAGAGTCTAACCAAAAATGATTTTAGAGTCTACGATACACGGATATTTGGATTCTGTTTTCTAGGAATTCAGAACCTAAAATCTACAGAATTCCCGAGTCTGAATTTCAAGGAAATTCGGAAACTGGATTTACAAGAATTTGGAACCATAACATAAAATGTTCAGAGTCAATGTTCATGAGAATTCAGAGTTAGAACTCATTAGAGTTTGTATTCAGTATTCAGAGAACTCGGAGTCAGAACTAGGAAGAGTTCGTAATCAGAATTCGGAGAATTCAGAGTCAGAACTAAAAAGTGTTTGTAACCAGAATTTGTATTCAGAATTAGGAGACAGAACTCAAAAGAGTTCGTAACCAGAATTCTAATTCAGAATTCGGAGTCAGAACTCAGAAGAGTTTGTAACCAGAATTCGTATTTAGAATTTGTATGCATAACTCAGAAGAGTTCGTAATCAGAATTCTGAGAATTTGGAGTCAATACTCAGAACTGTTCGTAACCAGAATTCATATTCAGAATTTGGATTCAGAACTCTGAAGAGTTCGTAATCAGAATTCGTATTCATAATTTGGAGTCAGAACTCAAAAGAATTCGTAACCGGAATTCTAGAAATTCAGATCCTTAAACAGAATTCATCATATATATGTAATTATAGGATTCTGAGGTTTTGGTTATAACTTGAATTTTATGCTTAAAAAAATTATGATATGAACAATACAAACATGGTAAGGATAAATTTCATTGGGGAAGAAAATTTTCCTTATATAAGTAAAACACAGGGTAATAAGTGATTTGCCTTGAGAAAAGGTGTTAGTGATTTTCCAAACAAGAAGGAATGGTAAATTCATAAGGAAACCTTAATGACATAACAATCTCCCCTAACTATGAAGGAATGGAAAAGTCCTAAGGAATACCTTTTTTACTCAACATGATTTCCCTTGTACCTACCTTTGTCCATGGTGTCTGTTTGATTACCCGACTATTCCCTAGACATGGTGTGAGATATCACGTAGTAGGATACCAGCAATGTTGTCTATATCAAATCCAGTCTGTGTGATTTAATTAAGTTTGAAATATATAACATGTAAAAAGTAATGAAGGGAAAATGACTAAGGGGTGTGTTATAAAAAAGTGAGACTATATGGACCAACAAGTCTCTATGAAATAATATTAAGGCTCATGAAACAAGCGTAGAGATAAAATAAAAATACATGTAAAATATTGTCAAGTCTAGCCACAGGTGTCAAATTCCGATACGAGGGAAATCTGAAAATCCTGTCAAAATATCCACCATGACCCTATCGTACTACCCAAATTTTAACATCTACCATATCTATGTGGTATAATCTAGTAAATAACATTCACCAAATACATGAAATATAATCTAGTTGTCTACAATGGCCACACTGTGTTATAAACTATTTTATACCGTAAGGGGTTAGATCAATGGTATAGAAGACCAAGGAATTCATATTGAGTCTCATGGGAATCTTGATGGAAACACTGTAAAGACTTGAGTTGGGTCCAAGGATTTTTTGAACAGACCATGTTCACTATGTACCCAATAAAGCGGGATCCAAGGGGTAATAGGTCCCAAGGATTTCTATAGAATCAAGATCCAATGAGAAAAGAAGTTCAAGGAATCCAATACCGTATATATGATCCATGGGAGAAACATCCATGGAATCTAATGGAAGCAAGACCCATGATATACCCTACAAAAAACCCATTACCATTTCAATTAATCATCTCATTTCAATAACCAATTCAAAATCGATGAAATTCTATGATTTTACCTATACATTTCCATAATTTATATAAAATCTATTTTATCAACCTAATCATTCATCACCATGTTATCACATAGAGAAGGAGGAAAAAGACATCCTAGCCATTCAATTAAATTGATTTTAATTTTACAAAGATTCCTCTAACTAGGAAAGCTAACTCACACCACATGGGTGGTATAATAATAGGAATAAACAATGTCTCACAACATGGGTGGCCTAGTTAATGGAAACAAAATCCAATAATCTTAAAGGTGCTATTGGAGAGCCTAAAACGGTTCAAATTCATGCATTTAAAACATTTAATTAATTAAATAGGCACTGCCGTAATGTCTAGCATGTGATACGACATCCAAACAACTTATAAAACACCAAAAATTATGGGAATGGTATAAGCCACATACCATATACATCTTGTAGAGAAATCATCCAATATTGACCTCTTATTTGAGCTGGATTGGTATAAAATGAAGAATAAATAAAATTATTGAGAATAGGGAATATTAGCTCACACAAAAATAATTCATCAAATACTATGTAAAACTAAGAATAACACAAGAGTAATATAGTACTCATAGGTGTGGATACAATGAGAATTACAATGTTCGATTATGAGTTTGAATGGAGAAACAGAAGAAAAATATATGAAAGTGCTTTTAAGGAGAGATCCCATATCAATGGTTATATCTAATAGAGGAAAAAGGAAATATGTTTAGGTTTTAAAACTTTTTAATGGTTAAATGGTAATTTAAATATGAAATAATGGGTCTCACGGTTGACCAAATAAATAACTAACAATGCATCTTTCACTTCTCCTAGGGGAACCTCATACAATTAGTGCACCCAGTTAATAAAACCATTTTCAAACTATGTATTAGACCTTGTAAAAAGTTTCTAAGGCCCCTACATGGGAATATACCTGAGTATGTATGGTTTCCTCAAACTGTGTGACCTCTTACACCCCACTATTAAGACCCATAAAAAGTAACTGTGTGGCATAACCCAAACTATTTCTAATAACCATGCAGTCAACCTTGTTTTTCCAAATCATTAGATTTGTTGTAAATACATGCCCTAGAAAGCCCCAAAACCCCGATGACCACAATGGGTACACGCATTAGGCCTTAATCAATGAGTTAAATCAATAAAAAAGTTATTATACCATTTAAAGAACATATGATATGAATAATACGAACAATAATCCCTTTTTATATTCCTTATATATATCCTATATCTATAGTTCCATCAAAAATACAATCCTTTCAATACAAAAGGTATAAGTCAAAATATGTTTTTCAATAAATAGGTATATCTCATAACCAAGTACATAGAATTTATTTCATCTTATACCAAATCTATATCACTGGAATGGATTATAAAATATGGAATTAAGTATATGAAATATAGTTATTTTTTATTATGATTATGGAAAAATAATAATTCATCTTTATTCCATCCATTTGAAAATGATAATGTCACTCCTGTGTATGTGTTGATTATCACCTCCATGAAGTGATTTTTCTATTTATTCATTGTTGATTCACAATAATGGTAATAAGGATTGATTTCATTAATAAATATGAAATATATGATATAATAATGAATATATAATGGTGAATTATTATTTACATTTATTTTATTATGATCGTATAAAAACGGAAACATCACACTTGTGTACATATGGATTATTGCCTCCAGGAAGTGATATAATTTATTTTTCATCAACATTTTATATGAATAGTTATAAAAGTGTGTATAATGATTAACTTTTATAACAATTACATGATTAAAATATTTTATATGATCGAACCATTATCAATGTATAGGGAATGAGACTACTAAATAGACACTTATAAGTGTAATAAATAAATAATTACATAGAATAATGATTTAAATAAATATTTATTAATAAAATGTTAAAAATACGTTATTAGTAAATCATATATGTTAAGATATATATTAAAATGGTTTTGGAAAATATTTATAATATATAAATATTTATTATATTGGAGGTTAAAACATGTAAAAATCATGAAAAGACTTGAGGTAATGGATTTTTGATATCATTTTTATTTTTCTAAGGCATATACCATATTGGCCACATATTTAATTTATGTGGTATATATACTACCTATGTATGTAATTTATTATTATTTTTATGGAAATTATTGGAATTTATAAATCCAACTAAAGTATCATCTTTCATCAATTTTTATTCAAATATTTCTAATGCATTAAGGGTTCTATGTTTTTATCCCATTTAAATATGGAGTGTTTATAGATGAATTTCCATTAAGGATAATATATGATCCTTATCTAATAATACCATATCATTTTAGTTATTTATTTTTTATTTATATAACATGGATTTTTAGCACCATTTTACTCTTTTTGGAACTCAAAATCATTTAGAATTGTGTTAAGATAAGACAATATTATTTCTCCTCTATCAATATGAATAACTTTTCATCCATATCCATGTTTTATGTAGTTTTTACCAGATTTTTTTAACAATATTTAATGATAATTTAAATTATTTTTTACCCATGATTGAATATTTAAATAACAATTAAAATTCATTCTTTTAATTATTGAGACATGTTACTTTTTATTGAAGGTGAAAATATTATCTTTTTCTTAATGACAATGAAAAAAATAGAATTTATAATATTCATGAATGGTCAATGGTATCATGATTAATTTATATATATCTATTTTTCTTTTGAAACAAAAACTTTTCCCAAATATTTTGGAAATATATATATTTTAAATAAGTAATTTTAAAATGAAAACTTAATTTTCTCTTAAAATAGTCCAATGATATTTTAAAAAAAAATAATAAATGATAACATCCTTTGATGTTAATTTTTCTATACTAGGGATATAATACAAGGAATATATCCTAATTATTTATCTATATGGTTTATAATTATAAATAAATGATATTTTTGATTCCCGATTATTTTCTATGGGTTAGTTATGATGAAATGAATATGCTTCTCATTTCCCTTGCACAATATTGATATGATGATATAATGATGTTTCATGATCATTTGGAAGACATATGAATGAATTATGTTTATGTGATAGGTAAAACTAGAATTATATATACCTCCATTGCACTATATATTGATGGATATCTCATAAGATAATCAGAATAGGAATGGGGAGTGAAAATAGTTTAGTAATGGACTTTTTCCACTACGATATTCCTTGGGGTGAACCTTAAAAAACATGGTTTGATGTAATGTGGATTGATCCCAATTCACTATGACAGTATTGGAAAATAACCTTAATTAAGGTAATTATTTCCTATGCCTATGTGTATTGAAAAAACTAGTGTCTTCTGATTATGATCTTTTCTCAGGGATTATGATTGATTTTTGATGATTCCATTAAAATTTTACATTTTTCTTTTATTAATAAAATGCCTCATTCTAAGATTTATGATTAATGATATTTGAATTATTGGGTATGATTATTGTAAGTAATTATCATTTTCCCATTTCTCTATGTATTTCAAAATATGAATAATTTTCATTGATTAAAATATCTTATGTTTACCATTATTATGAATATGAGATCACTTTTTCTATGTTTCAATTCCTATGTAATGAAGATACATTTTATGATGATTAAGTCTAAAAAAATTACTATATGGGATGATCGATATTGGGGATATGCATTATCACTCAAGAAATAATAACATTGTGTATCATGTCTGAAATGATACTAAAACATTATATTTATGGTGTGAATCATCATTTTATAAAATAAAAATACATTTAATAATAGGTGATATACATGTGAAGAAATTAAGGGTCACTATATTTTTATCACACCCTAACTTCTTTAGAAATATTTTTAGTTTGAGACAAAAATTAAACCACTATAGGATATGGTGTGATATTATATGAAGGAAATATAATGACATAAGGATTAACCTCTACCTCTAGTATAATACTCATATAATAATAAATTCCATTCTAAAATTCATATAAAATAATATAAGGTTCTATATAGTAAGAGATTCAAAATTCCAACATGATGTTATAAAATTGGGGAGAGAAATTTGGTAAGTCCTTATCTTTTACCATAAAGGATGGAGAATATTAAAAACATTCAGTGTCATATAATGGTGAAAAATTCATGACATAAGAGTTATGAATATTACCATTGAAAAAATATAGTGGTTGAAGTTAGTGATAAGGTGTTCCTTTGAATATCTCCATAGAAGCGGTTTTTGAGATTTATGAAGAAGGGGAAGCTGGCCTGTAGATACATTAGTCCCTTTGATATCCTTGATCGTGTATGTTTCATAGACTATCAGTTAATACTACATCCACACCTCTCTTAGGTGCATGATGTGTTTCATGTGTCTATTTTGAGGAATCACACACTTCATAAACAACATGTACTATGCTCCAAATGGTATAAAACTGGAATATGAAATTTGGTATGAAGAACAAACGTTGTAAATCTTGGATTAAAGATATTTTATTCTGAGTAAAACTAAAAACCATCTAGTCATGGTTCTATAGAAAAATAATAAATTTAAATTGGATACATGGGAACCTAGAGATGTTATAAGAGAGACTTAACCTCACTTTTTCCTTCATATAACAAAATTTTGAGGATAAAATAATTTCAATGGGTTAGAATGTAACAACCAAAGATCTCAGTAATTTCTTTTACTTGATTAAATTTTGTATGAGTATCTTTAATTGAAAACAACACTAAATAGAAAAAATGTTACCATAATAAAAATATAAACATTATATTATAGCAAATAATTTGGTGGGTATCACTAGAAGTAACCAATTTCTAAAAACTATATAAAAGGGTTTAATACAACAATGGTCATTTTATGTATAACAAATATATATTTTATAAAATTGTTTTATATGAAAAATTAATTTTATCACTTTTTACATTTGAATTAGAAAAAATTAATAGCATTTTTTAAATAATAATTATCTATTTAATAATTTTTTACAATCTATTTTTTATAATAAAATAACTTTACCAAGGAAAATATTTGTTTATGTTGGAAAAAAAATTCAATGATTTATAAATTTATAAAAAAAATTTATCCTAAGATAATATAATGAATTTATTTTAAATTAATATTATAATAAAATGTTTTAAAATATATAAAAATCAAATAACACTAATTTAACTCATATTCAATGAAAAAATTAATTATGAAGACTTAATGATTAAAATTAATAATAATTTATAAAAATAGTTTTTCAATAATTTATATTTTTTAATTTGAATGAAAATTTTATTATATGTATAATTTTATTTATGTTAAATTATTCTCAATTTATATTCCAAATTTAATATTTGGTTATATGGTTTATCATATAGTTTTTATTAATAAAATAATTATCCATATTAATTTTTAACAAATATTAATAATGGTAAAAACTAGAATGGAAGGTAACTTGAATTATTAATAATTAGAAAGTCATATACAACTTTTATAAATACTTGTTAGGTATTAAATTCATACACACATTTCCTACCTATAATTTCCTTATATAATTCCCCTAACACAACAATCCCAACCAACAACCCATATGATTATGTTGCTTCCCCTTACCAAAATATAGTTTTCCATGAAAAATTCCCTATTTTTTACCTATAAAAAGAGATCACTAACACCCTTTATCTCATACCACTCTAACCAAATGAAAATGATCATGATGTTCAATTACTTATAAATCAATAAATTCCTTTAAAGTATTTTCTAATGTTATATGGAGTCCTTCCTAGAATTATAAATCTACATAAAAAGGTAAGGGTTCTCTTCGTCTTCTATTTTATTCTTGTAATTATTTTTTGATAATCCATTCGATTATCCATAGATAATACTTTTATATTTTCAAAAACATATCTTTAATAAGAAAATTATTCCATAATGATAATATACTACCCTTACCCCTTACTAATCACATTCTATAAAAACATTTTTTATTTTCATAGTGATACCAAAATTACTCCATGATTGTCTCCCCCTTTTTAATTCAAAAATTCTATTTATTATAAGGGTTTAGGTTTCCTTGTTATTATTAATAAACATTTTCATAATCAATAAATTACGATCTTTTTTTCTATTAATGATATACTACATTTATCACCCATTATAACATTTTCATAATTCCCATTGCATAGCTGTAATGCTTCCAAAATCATTCCTTGATTTTCCAATTTCATGTTATAAATACTCAAATATAAAATAAATATAGATTATGCATATAAATTATGTTTATAAAAGATAATTTATATGAAAAAATTCCTTAAATCCATAACTAGAATGTGAGGCTACTACCACGGACCTATTGCCACAGTTTTTGTGGCCTATGGACAAGGTATTAAAACCGCTGTGATAGGCCATTTATCATGGCCTATGGCCACGGTTTTCAGAACTGCGGCAATAGGCAGTGGCTATAGATATGGTTTTCTGGACTATTGCAATAGTTTTTCAAAACCGCGGCAATAGGATTCATGTGCTTTGGCGGGAAAAAAATTTCCCGCCAAATCATTGGTGGCATGACCTACCGCCACGGTTTTGAGTATATTCCTACTATTTAAATTAATATATATATTTACCTGTAATTTTGCTCAGTGTATTGGAATGTACACTGGTTCGTAGAGAAAAGGTGTAGGGATCGAAACCTGCTAGTGACATTTTGTATTTAGGCTATTGCGATTGTTTACCAAGGCTATAGTCAGGGTTAAAACTGTGGCAGTAGCTTCCTATGGCCACAGTTTAAGCTATGGACATAGGTCAACTACCACTATTGTAGTTTTTACAACCTAACGACATGATTTTCAAATTCGTGACTATAGGCAGCTATTGCCATGGTTAAAACTATTACAATAGGCTGGGACCTAATTCCACGACGATAGCGGCCACGGTGGTCCAAAACTGTGGTTATAGCCTATAGCCATGGTTTTGGGGCCTATTTCCACGGTTCTGAACCGTGGAAATAGGTCTTTTTTCCAATTGTGATAGTTGACTATGATAGTTATTTTTCTGATACATAATATTAGAGAAAAGTTGATTAATGGGAAACTAAAGGAAATGGTTTTGAAAATTTCTGTTACATTATGTAGAGTTATACTCCTCTTTGTTGAAAGTTATAATTAAATTTCAGTTATACTAAACCATATCATGATATCATTTTTCTAAAATCTAACTTCTAGTGAATTATTTTTTATATCCATGTTTTCTTCCATGATTATTTCCTTTATAAAAACTTACCTTTTATACAATATTTCCCATATATATTATTTAATGAAACTTTATTTTCCATTTCAATATTCATCCTTTAAAATAATTGTTCCATATCAATTATAATGATATTATAATTTATAACATAGGAACCTCATATTTTTTTTCCAATTTTTAAAATATTGTCTTATCAACTCTAAAAATGATGCATGTTTCTACAAAATAGAAATTTTTAGATATAAAGGTATTTTAATTTCATCATCATATATATTATCTTCATATTCATTTTTTCTTATAGAAGGTAAAATTTATTTCAATATTATAGGATTTTGTAAATAATATTTTAAAATTAATTGTTAAACAATATGAAAACTATTTTGGAATTGATTTTTTAGTCTATTTTATAAAACAATTATAATGGTTTTATAAATATATATAATTTTAAAAAATTATTCTGAATTTCACCATGATATCTAAAATATTTACCTAAAATTGATTTGTGTTTCCATATTAAAATCATATGTTCTCTGATAATGTATTTATTTTTGGTGAATTAGTCTTCATGTCATTTTAGATTATTTTTAGACCTATTTTTTGAGATACAATTAGATAATGGAAACCATTTTTCTTTCTAAGGATTTTTTATTATGTGATGATTATTATTCAATTCAGAAACAAATATATTGATTATTGTGTGGTTGGGACATAAATTTCTATCCAATGAATTTGATAAAGGTACATTTCACTTGAAATTGAAATTTTATGTGAATAGTTTGCTGAGTGGATATGTTCACAATGGGACAGTGTGATGACGGTTAACTCTATTCACAAATTTAATTATGAACATGTTAGTGGGTAGAAATGTAAAAAATTATAAGAAATACTATAGTTATTGTCATATAACTTTATTTTCATTGGTTAATAGATTGTGATATATATTTTCTATTTTATTTTCTCATGACTTAGAAAATAGTGATATTGCTGGAGATGTTATCACTATATTTCAGGTTAATTAATATCACTAATTTATTTATGTTAGTTTATATTATATATATTTCTGTATACATAAATTATATAAAAAATTGATCTAAAATTTATGGAATTTGATATTTAATTCCTTAATAAACATTTAATTTTAACCCCTATTTGGTTTTCACTTCCCTAGTATTTTAATATTATTATATCTCATGTAATGCCAAAGAGATGGATCAATTTATCTAGAAATGTTCAAAAAATGTGAAATATGTGTTTTTTGTTTCTAAAATCCATGACACTAAAATTTTATGTCCTTGGGTTGTCCCAAAATTTGTGATATTTATTCAGTGTATAAATGTATTATTTATATATGTTTATCATGGTTTTCATTATGTAACCTACTTAAAAACTATATTTATAACCCAGATAAATGAAAAATAAGAAATTTAAAGATTAAATTATTATTAATGGTAAATATAGAATGAAAATATCATTGATCATTAGTGGGAATATGATAATCATAAGGGAATGATAACTTAATCATAAATTTGGAAAATAATAATAAATCCATCAATGATGCTTAATAATAAATTATTTCATATAGATTTTTCATAACTAAAGATATAATTTATAAGTGTGCGGTATAAAAAATAATTAATCATGATCCAAGAGAGTATATCATAAGAATGTGACATATTTCTTCGAATACACATTAAACTACATTATTAGAAAAAACCAATAATGTCTGTTTTTTTATTTTTAATATAACATATAAAAAGTTGTTAACATGGGAAATATAGAAAATGGGACAATAAATATCATTTTTTATAAACTGACATTATATACCCCTCTAAAATATGAATTCAAGTATGATTTTGAAATAATTTTCATTAAAAACTAATTTTGAAAAACTTCATACTCTACTTCCCATGTCAATTTTCACTAAAAAAGACCTAGAAAACTGAGTATGAAGGCTTTAAACATTGAGTTCCACTAAAAAAACCTTGAAATCCTTCTAAAACATGAAATATAAAATGATATGCACATCGGTTATCAGTAAAACTAATATGTTAATTATTCATACTCTACTTACAACATCATTTTTACTAAAAAAACTATATGGGAAGCCCTTCAAGAATTTCTTTTAATGAATTTTGTTTTTTTCTAAAAATTTTGTTGAAAGATGATATATTTTTTTAAAAAAAAATATTGTAAAATAAATAATTCCAGAGTTTTAAACACAAAATATTTTGCATCAAATAGTAGTAAAAATAGAACAAATATAATAAAGCGAATCAATAATCATTGAAAATGTTTACAATCATTTATTGAAAATATACAACTAAATGAAACCAATATTCAAAAATCATCCAATTTAAAAAATATTCTCCAAAAAAATTTAATGGAATTTTAAAATGTTTCATTTAAATTGAGAAAAATTATTAAAAACTGAAATCATAAATTTTAATGAATTTAAAAGTATAACATATTTTTATAAATTATATGTTATATAATGAAACAATAAATTTCAATTTATTCTATTATAGATAAGGATATCTCATAAATAAGTACTTAAAATATAATAATTACACTCAACATTTACTACATGATGTTGAAACTACACATATGAAAGGATGTTTTAAAAATATAAAAAATAGATATATAAGAAAAAACCTACATTCATTGGTATGAAATTTATCTACCCAATCCTTTGAATATTATTTTTTTTGGGTCTACTTTTGAATAATGATACATATTGAACAAAATTAATGCCTTATTGTAATTTTGAATATTATTTATCAAAATGTATATAAAATAAAAATATTAACATTAAATAAATGAATTAATTGAATAATACTTTATTCTTTTAAAATATACAAAAAAAATTATTCAAACACCACCCAATAAAAAGCATAACCAGTATGCATTACATTATTTTGGGAAAAATATTCATAACATCAAATTTCCATTAAAATATAAAAAAATTAAGTAATAATATTTTTAAAATGAATAAGGAATCATAAACATATATTCTTTCTTATTATTAAATAAATGAAAAAATCAATATGTAATAATTATGTTTGTAAATATTTTAGATATATATTCAATTCAAGTATTTTGATTTAGTCATTGCATAAATATAGAAATGTATTCATGATATATAAAACCTTAAAAATTATTGAAATCATATTGGATGTAGTGAGTTTAGAGATACAACATTAAATATGAAATTAATTAATTCGATATTAAATATTTTTACTTAAATAAATTGTTTTGATAATTGATATTTACTTACTTGGAAAAAAAATACAACATTAGTACAACTAGATCCTCTCCCTTTACAACATCCATGATGAAAATTTAAAATATATTTAACATATAATCACTTCCATATATTTCATAACCCATAAAAATTATAAAAATTATCTAAAATAGTAAGAAGGTCTCTTAACATTGATATACAATCAACATCCTTAGTAGTATTTGACAGTGTAGGAACTAGACATTTTACTTTACTTTACAATGATTCCTTGGATATCAGATACTGTAATATAATGTAAGCATAATAAAATATTATTAGTAATTTTAAATTAGTACAAACATTGGGATCCCTAGTATGTTACTCACAATACACGATAGTGTCTAAATGTGGATGTGGGAGTTCTTTGTTGGTAGGCATCATAGGCTACTTCAATCCCATAAATTATGTAGGCATAATCAATATAGATGATTTATTTCTATTATCTATCTGCTCATTCATGTTTCAAAGTTCAACCTTGAAATAATCTATTTCTATATTGTATTTTCCACCCATTAGTGCTACACTAGGGGTGCATATGATTTTTTTTTAAATTAGATATTGTCCTTATAAACATGGATAATTCCAAGTGTTGAATATTTTTTAAAGTAGTCATAATAATTTATATCCTACCCTCCAGGATAAATTTTAATTATGTAATTTTTTCTTGAGGGGCTTCTTATGTATAATTTTAAAATTATATATTATTATAAAAAATTTTAAAAATAGAAATTTTTTAGAAAATTAACATTTAATGAAATAAAATCATATTAGATACATACTTTATTGGATTGATAATATAATTTACATTTTTGGTCATTCTCATTATTTTCTAGTTTTTAGGATGAGTGAAAGGATATTGAGGGTCGTGTTAAAACTCCTCGGAGCCATTATATAACTTTTCTCTAAATTCGCAAAATAGTTTAAAAATCACATTCTCATTTAATAATGGGTACCC
Source organism: Viscum album (assembly GCA_963277665.1). Lineage (NCBI taxonomy): Eukaryota > Viridiplantae > Streptophyta > Magnoliopsida > Santalales > Viscaceae > Viscum > Viscum album. The sequence continues at coordinate 417,123,885 of OY728132.1, forward strand.
TCTACATGAAAATGTATGAGATCATATGTATTGTCTAGGAAATTCCATATATTTTTTTAATTATATAGAATTATTTTGAGACTGTGAAATCTGATGGCGCGGGATTCTGAGGCACAGAGTGCCCGAAATGATCCGCCGAAGTCTGGTTAAGTTTTCATTAGTGCACATAAGAAGTTTTTCTAAAAAAAGTGGAATAACTCTTAAATAGAAACTCAGATTAGAAATAAAAGGGGACTGTTGTGTTCAGTATGGCAAGTATACCCTAGGTGTATATTATCTTTGGTTGGCATGGGAATCCCGTGAGAAAACCCAAAAATTGCTTAATCATAAATAAAATAATTAAATAATTTATTTTATTTTTTAAATGCCAATAACTCATGAATGGTAAGTCAGACTGAAAATCCGAGACCCCCACTGAACTCGTGAGAGTATACTATGTTTAAGAAGATACTATCTTTGGTCGGTGTGGGCCACCAGTGAAAGTTAGATTTTCGCCGTAAATAAATTAATTTAGGGACAATTATTTTGTTGTAAAATCCATAACTTTTAAATGGTAACATAGATTGGAAATACTAGAGTACTTTTGGGTTCATTGGAGCATTTTTTACTTATGTAGATCCTAACGTCAACCGGCGTGGGTCAAGGATGAATGTAAATAATTTTCCAAAAAAAATTTCTGGTACATTCAGTAAATGCACAAGCAGTGTTTTGTAACATTTGAACTGATTCTTGGAATTGAAATATGAGGATACCGTTCCACTCAAAATGCTGATATTCTCTTAAAGAGAGCTTCACTTCGACCACAGTAGGTTCAAATAAAAATATATTTTTTTGAACTTTTAATAGAATAAATAAAATAACTTTATTATTTCATTTTTATTCTATTCCTCCAACGGAAAAGAGGTAAGGTGGGACCGACGACGTTTCGAGCCAATAAATGGATTGACCTTCTAATTATAATTTACCACACCGTTGGGGAATTAGGAAGGTTCTTACTTAATGACCCTCTATTAATCCCACAAATGTTAAACACCCTTCCCCTCTCCTATTTATATGGAGCATGGGGAGAGGGGTCCGCACTACTTCTCCATGTAAGGAAGTCCTGACAATGTGATGTGACCCCTAACCCTTTGGGGATGGAGCCAGTACTAATGGGAGGTGACGAGCGACACCGAAACCATGAACTGGAGATCAAAAAATGAGTGACGTCATTGGAGGCTTGTTGTAGGGGACGACGAACACCGACCTACTTCCACTAATGCGTGCTCACCATCAATCATGAGGTATGGTTTTTTTTTTGAATACCCCCTTACCAATTCATGAAGTTTTTCTTGATTCAAGAATTATTGAGCTGCTTGCTACAACCCTAACGCAGATGGTTCTCCCAAACGAACATGACCTGACCTCTTGGCAACCGTTGGGGTTTTTGATGCATTCTTCGCGGTGGATTAGGATGGAGATTCGTGCCAGAGATTGGCACTGGTGGGACTCGAGAGCGGTGGCAGCACAACCGCACCACTAGAGAAGAGCCACGGCCCGTCGGTCATGGTTTTGCAAGGGTGGTAGCTGGAACTCCGGCTGGACGCATGATGGGGACAGCGGCACGCGTCCGCACCACTCGGCGGGCAGGAGATGCTACCTTGGTACGTGGCCGAAAGAGGTGGGTGACCGGATCACTGTCGGCTGTCGACTAAGGTGCGGTGCGTGATTACGCCATGTAGAGGGTGGGTTGTCCATCCGGTCTGCCGCGATGGGCCACAACACCGCGGGCCACCACACTGCGCGCCGCCACACCCTCGTGGGAGGCTGCATAGGGAATTGTGCTGCAATAGAAGGTCGGGTCGACCTGAACCAGGTCAGGTGGTCCAAGGCTGGATCGGTCTGACCGGGTCGGACCAACTTCGACCATTTTTGTTCTTTCGGCCATATGATGAGCTACGAGCATCCGTTTAATGAACCGTATGAAGAGATGCAAACCTTAGATCGAGATGGTTCTTTTGGTATACCCCACATCAGTTTTTTATAATGTTGGTATATGGCTGGTTTGGATCAAACCTGAATCCAACCGGGTCCTCGGGACTAAAAGTCAAATAACTTGCACACCGGGAGTCCAATTGACGCACCGTCTATTTCATTGAGACTCCTTTTTCATAGAGGTCCTTTAGGATACATCTTTGTGGGTCATCGTGGTAGTTTTAGTATCGACATGTGTCTTGAGCAGCATACCCTCCCAGAATCAAGCAAGCATAATGCGAGAACCATGTAGCTAGCTGTAACATGAGAAGGGGATCATATGTTGGTTTATGCTTTGGGATCCTGTAAGGGTATGTGTTCAAGAGTCTCACATGGATCCACTCTAGTAATTCATGTGGGAATACTCTATGATCATATGTGAGACTGTTGTACTAGGGTCCTATATGGGTCTAATGATGTTCTAGGATCCTATGTGGGTCTGATGATTTAGGATCCTACGTGGGTCTGCCTCTTAACAGAGTAAGATGATTCATTAAATAAATTTATTCATCTTTACTACCGTACCAATGTTATACCTTGTGTTAGTTGAGTCCTCTCCTTGATGGCGATACCTTTTTGGTATTCTTCTATGTGGCATACATGTGTGGTACTTTCTTTCATAGTGATACCTTTGTGGTATTCATTGGTGTGGAATACCTATGTGGTACTTACCTTAATAGTGATAACTTTGTGGTATTCTTCTCTGTGGCGTACATGTGTTGTACTTACTTTCGTGGTGATACCTTTGTGGTATTCTTCTGTGTGGCATACTTTTGTGTTACTGACCTTCATGGTGAAACCTTTGTAGTATTCTTCGATGTGGTTTACCTATGTGTTGAATTTGTTCGTTGTAATACCTTTGTGGTATTCTGCTGTGTGGCATACCTCTGTGGTTCATTCCTCCATGGTGATACCATTTTGGTATTCTTCTGTGTGGTGTACATATGTGGTACTTATCTTCATGGTGATACCTTTGTGGTATTCTTCTGTGTGGTGTACCTTCTTGGTACTTACCTTCATGGTGATACCTTTTTGGTATTCATCAATGTGGCATACATGTGCGGTATGTACCATCATGGTGAGACCATTGTGGTATTATTCTATGTGGAGTACCTATGTAGTAATTTCCTTCATGGTAATACCTTTGTGGTATTCTTCTATGTGGCATACATGTGTGGTACTTTCTTTCATGGTGATACCTTTGTGCTATTCATTGGTGTGGAATACCTATGTGGTACTTACCTTCATAGTGATAACATTGTGGTATTCTTCTCTGTGGCATACCAGTGTTGTACTTACATTCGTGGTGATACCTTTGTGGTATTCTTATATGTGGTATACTTGTGTGTTACTGACCTTCATGGTGAAACCTTTGTAGTATTCTTCTATGTGGTTTACCTATGTGTTGAATTTGTTCGTTGTAATACCTTTGTGGTATTCTGCTGTGTGGCATACCTCTGTGGTTCATTCCTCCATGGTGATACCATTTTGGTATTCTTCTGTGTGGTGTACATATGTGGTACTTATCTTCATGGTGATACTCTTTGTGGCATTACCTTTGTAGAACGTACCTTTGTGGTGTTACCTTTGTGGAACAGTTGAGATTTGATCTATTGAGTTGGGCCTTGTTTTTCCTCATGAGTATGATGGGTATACTTGATAACATCGGTATACATATGGGCATAAAATTAAGTAGGGTTTTTAGTTTTTTTCATGCTTTGTAGTTTATCCTTTTTCGAATTTGTGAGACCTTTGAGCGTCTAGGGGTCCCTACTGAGTGTCGTTATACTCACCTCTGCACGGGCTATGCCCGCACCTTATTGTGTTTGGTGAAGACGACGAACAGTCCTGACTGAGTATGAGGGTGCCAGGACTAGTGTTAGCTTAGAGGTGGAACTTAGATGAGTCATACTGTAGAGAAGACCATTCGAGAGTTGTACCTACCCTTCAGGTTGGATACATGGTGGGTGTTCATAAGAGCAGTTTTAGTTTACTTGTACTTATTATTTTTCTTGTATTTTATAGTTGGGCTGGTATTCTAGCATTTTTTCCATACTTTACACACCATGTTTCATATATAGTTTAGTTGTGTTCGTATCTTGATGTGTGATTGGTTGTGTGTGTTTAAAGGTTATAAAGGCAATGCCTTCCTGGTTTCATGGAATATTCCTTTCGGTGCTAGTCTCCAGTCCCAGTCCTATGAAAGTTGGGCTTCTGGTAGTCACGGAATGGGCCATGAGGAATGGGTCATGACATCATAATTTACAAGATTATATCTATTAGTGTATTTTCCTAGAGGTTGGTAACATAAGAAAAAATAAATAATTCATATATTAATTAAATTGAATTAATTTATCATTAAAAAATAAAAACCTTCCATAAAGGCTACCTCTCACCAACTAGTGAAAAACTTCTCCCATGTGTCTATATCTATAAATCCACTCTTAAGTAAATGATTTTAAATTTTTATACCCCATAAAATAGAAACTTATTTCAATATTAACTTGAAATATTTCCATCTAGTTTCCATAAGAGATATACACTTTCTCTTAGTTACTTTCATCTCTTCAATGTTAAATTTCATCTATAATTGAATAGAAATAATATTAATAAATGTATAATATTTAATCCATTGTGAAAATAAAGAAATAAAGTTATAAATTTTATTATTATGGGATCCCATAACACATCTTTCACCGACTAGTGGATGTTACTCAAATTAGGGGATAAAATACATATCTATCAATGGATTTGTATAGCTAGTTATGTCTTACACTATGTGGAATTTTGACCAATAGGGTGGTCATTCTCATCAATTTTAATTATCAAAATATACTCACCAAATTAAAGTGAATAATTTGGTGAACCTTTAATCCCAAAACAAAATTTATGTAAAATCTTTGAAGAATCATTAGAAGATATGAATATAAGTTGAAGAAATATAATAATTAATTGTGTTAAATATTTTAATCACAATTGGTTTCTATTTATATAAAAACAATACCTCGATCTCCCAACCAATTTTTCTCTATTTTAGAACGATATACATTTCATCAATAAAATTATGCATACCTATATTTTATTAAAATTAAATAATTTTAATAAACAAAAAAGTGATAGTTAATTATTTAATACCAAATATTTAATGTTATATTTTTTAACCGATCAAAATTTTGTAACAAAAAAAAGAAAATATGAAAATGGAAAAAAATTACACAAATGATTATCATATAAATATTTTCATTTTGTGTACATGATTTTGATTAGAAATAAATAAATTTTAAAAGTAAAAATGATATATTTCATAATAGGACGAAAATTAATATTATTTTTTCCGTAAATGTGAATACCTAAATATGAATAATATAAATAAAATACTAGAAATTTATTAAGGAATGATTTTTCAACAAAAAATGGATATTTAAATCTAATGAATTTAAATAATATTAAAAAATAGAAAAATATATATATATATATATATATGCATCAATGTTAAAAAACAAGGTTTTTAATTGTGTCGGTTTTATAAAAAATAGATTTTTTTATTAATTAGGAGAGCAATAGAGTGCCTTCCCATATCCCTTATATGTGATAAATCCATTTTATATGTAAAATTTATATATAAAAGTCATTTTTATCATCATGTAATCATTTAGTGGATAAATAATATTTATATTACTCTTTCATATGATTAATGTTATTATCGCACAAATGATTTTAACCATTCAAGAAAACGAACTACTAAATATCTGATGGGTCAACAACAAAAAATATTTATATTTAATTTGTCACCATGATAAAATATTCCCCCTTACAACTACGAATTATCATATCAATATGTTTAAATACAAAAATCATCATGTTTCCCACCATTGTTACTATCAACCCAGTTATATTTAAATATTGGTAACCAAAATATATTATAATAATTCCCCCATATATAATCAAAAAAACTAAAATATAGTGATGGTGTATAAATTGATGTTTTAATCTTTGGAATTAAAGAAAAGTGGTTCTTTAGTGAGAGCAATTAGTGCACTATTTTTAATGGTACTCTTTTTTGTCTTCGTTTTTTGTGTTAAATGTTTAACTATTAATATCTAAATGATACCATGTGATCACATTTACAATTGGCCCCTTACTAACAATTTCAATGTTTTTATGTAATTATAATGGTGTTGATTTTCCCCTTAATACATTAAACAATTAGGATTCCTTGTTCATTCATCATACATGTTTCTTTTCTTATTGAATATTTTTCCTTTAATCCAGCAATCCAGGATGATATATTTGGTTGAACGTCACATATGTTGTTTAAAATGTATAAATTTGGAAAATAACTTCATAATATGGAATTAAATTTATCTTTAATCCATATATCTATTTATCTTCACTGTCAACTATCACATGTCAAGATATTGGGAGAGTAACATGCTCTACATTAAAAACAATATCAGTATAGAAATTAATTACCTCTTCTGATATATATTTTTGAATAATAGAGGCCACTGATTTTTGAAAATTCTTAATATATGGAATTAAAAATTATTATAGATTTTAAAATAATACATCAAATTCAATGAAATATAACAACACATTATTTTCTCTCAAAAAAATGAATCATTTGATAAACACATATATTAGAAAACAATGATATAAAATTTATTTTTATTTTAAAAAGTAAGAGAATCGATTAACTCTTATATACATATAGAAAATATGGTTCTATTTCTTTGTTTTAAATTGAATTTAAAAATTATCACAACCTGATGACATGTTTTCTAACATTAATATTAAAAATTCAACACAGTGAAATTTGTAAACATTGTTGCATCAATACATGACAGTCTTTTGATTTCCCACATATTTACATTAAATCCTTAAATGATACCCAGTTTCTCAAATTATATTAAAATAAACCTAGTATATTAACATCATTAATTCTTTTATTAAAAAATATCTTCCCACTCATTCTTAATTCAAGATAAGATAGAGGGAAAAAAATTTCCATTTCCTTTCATTGTGGGGGTTAACTCCAAATTCATTCCCAAGGTTATTAAGACCTATATTATTTAAAATAAATATTTATTCATTCCTGTTATATATAAAAATGCTCCAATTAGGCTATAAAAAATGTTTTTCATAACATGAAAAAATAAATTTTAGGTTTTATGTCCAACAAAATCTAACAATGTATCTTGAATAAAATGGACCATTTATTCTAGTTATTTTTTTGAAAAACAAAACATAATTTCATTTCATATGTTACAATAATTCTTTTCACCTTATTGTTATATTCTTCAACTGAAACTGGATGCGGCACACAATTATACTCCTATAACCTATTAAATTCATTTTTAGATATCTCATAAGGATTCTACATTCACAAAAACCTCTAATTTCCGATATAAAATTTTTTCTTCCATTTTGAAATTGATGATATAAAGTCCCCAATTCATAAATTATATTTGATTTATGTATTTATAAATGGTATCCAGATATGTTTCCATTTGTAGAAATGTCATTATTGAAAAAAAAATTCATAAAATGTAAATAAAAATAATATTTTATTAAAAATTAATTACTATAACACATGTGTCCTGTAAAAATTTGAGATCATCAATCCTTGATGAAAAATAAAAAAATATAAATTTTTGTTAGTTTTGGATGAAAAATCATCACGATAAACATAAAATATTTCCTATTTATACATATATAAGGGAAATGTTACATATAAACAATACACCAGGACACGAACTATGTTTTATATTAATACTCATATATGGACTCATTCTATTTTTGTATAGACCCAATATGATATTTTTAACTTCATTTCCATGAACAAAAAATTTTTGATCAAATCATTTACATTGTAGTGAATTTATTGGATAATGTTGTTTTCCATAATATATTCTCTCATAAATTTGTGATCTTAAACTCTTTATGTCATTTTAATTTTAAACTATTTTATTCAAAAGAATTATTTTAGAAGATAATGAATTTCATTACGTGGTGGTGTGGAGCCCATTCTTGAGGATTAACTATAGTTGTATTTTTCATCCACTATATATATTGATGTCCCATATTTAGGAAATTCTCAATAATATTTATATTCATTCCATTATAACACATAGTAATTAGGTAAAACACGTATATTTTTATACCCTAATCCCATTATATATAATATTTTTACCATATAATTAGAATATATAAAATCATTGTCATCTAAAATTATCCCTTTTAAATTTAAATCAATTCATTTTAATTTTTATTACTCCAACCGTGTATTATATTCAAGTAAATAAAACTCATCATTTCCTATAACATTGTAAATTTATTGAAACATAAGAGAAGTGTTTTCTCAACATATCTATATAATTTTCAACAAATTTTTTCAATATTTTTAACACCTACTTTCATAATTAATTATTTGCAACAATGTTAACTCCAGTAACCTTGAGTTGATGTATACATTATTTTATTGGGATTAATACAACATTCAAATCCTAAAAGAATCATAATTTTATTTGTTTTGTAGAACCATATACATATAAAATACCCATTTTACATTGGGAGTAAAAGATAAAACATATTAATGGGAAACATTCATCATCCATGAACTTATTCAAAGAATTATTCTATATATCCTTGAGAAAGGTAAAAAATCATCATTCGATCAAATTCTCAATAAGGGATACATATAGTGGAACCCATCAGGAATAAATAAGGAATATTAAATATTTTAACATAAATAAATAAAAAAAATTTACTTAACAAATAACTTAACTATAATTTTTAGATAAGACATAATCAATAAGGTATGGTAGATAACTAAACATATGTTACATTTAATCAATAACATTAATATCATAATTAGATAATTCTTAATCAATATGGGAAGGTAATGAAATGAACACACATTCTTTTTAATCAATAACTTGAATATCTGAATTTTATAATTCAAAACCATTATGTCAAGGTATATTACTAAAAACATGACATTTAATCCATAATTTGAGATCAAAATGCATTCATAGATAAAATCAATGAAAATAATCTCATAGATTAGAATAAATGCATTTATAATGAAAGAAATTAATAATTTTGGATTTCATTATCTTAGATATCATGATATCTATACTATAAAGAACATTCACAAGACATTTTAAAAATATTATAATAACCCAATTAATTTGGCTAAATAAATTTTTTATGAGCCCTACCTTTGTATAAAGGGGATATATAATTATAAGACCCAACTATCATGGAATATTTAATGAATTCCAAACATATAGAATTATTGATTTAAATCACGAATCACTATGACTTATAACTAAATATTAATATTCTTTAAAGGAAATTATTTTATAAATATTTACCCAGTTAGTTATATAATATTTAAATTAAGACCATATTTAAAAATGGTTAACAACATAGGAATAATCGAATCTATTATAAAAAATAATATGAATATTTTAGATAATTGTAATGTCTAATTATAAAATAATAATAATAATGGATTAATTTAAGGATTTCATGAAACAAAATGTTCGAGAATTCAAGGAGCTCATACACCTAGGATTTTATGGTAAGTACAAGCCATTAATTGAATATTTTGTGGTGTTTTGGAAATATTCATTGATAAATTATAATAAAATCAACTCAGATAGTGATTGAAATGGAAATATCAATCCCTTATGTTGTGCTGAATGATTTTGTGATTATAATGGTAGGATTATGAGTTGTTTCGGTGGATCATGTTGTATATATTCATATATTTAAGATTGGATTAATGGTTTTATCAATGATAATATCATCTCTAGGGTGAAATGGTGGAATAATTTATGGATTGAAAGTGACTCTAATATGATCATTCAAACCATAATAAGTCATACACATCATCTTTTAGGTAGACTTACCACTCTTTTGATGAAATGAATGGATTTTGTTTTGAGTCAAAATTTAATTATTACTCATGTCTTTTGTGAGGGTAATATGGAGGTAGATTGAATTTTTAGAAAAGGAGTCGGAAGGGAAATTATTTTCTGAGATGAGATTATGATATAGTTTTCCTCACATTATGAAAGAGATTGGAATGAAACCCTATAATTTTGAGTTATATATAATCTATTTATTATTTATAAATTCATTTTCTATTCTGACTAAGGAACCTTTTTTAAAAAACAATCATAATAATGTTCTTATCCCAATATAAAGTTAATAGCCACAAAATTAACCATGAAATTATATGTGACCATCAGTTGATCAAGAATATAGGTTTTTAAAAAAAATTACTTTCCATTCAATGAATAATGGAAAAGGTAGTGAAATATTAAAATAATATTTCAAAAAATACTTTTCTTTGTATAATCATTAAAACATGTATAATATGATAGATTTTTTAAAATATTTATAGTCACTCGAATGTTATTTATTTCCAAATACATTAAAAAACATTTATTTTGACTTTATATGGAAAAGAACCATTCAGGAAATAGTACGAATATTCAATTAAAAAAATTAAAATTAAAATTATAACAAAAAAATCATTATTTTTTAATCATATTTGATTACATTTGCAATCAATTCTTTATAACATTGACATAGAAGAAAAATATTTCTGATTTAAAGAGATTTAAAATTGGGTTTTGTTTTAAACATTTCATTACTTGATTCAAGTACCAAAGAAGGGAAAATTTTTCTGTAAATATGTAAAACTATTAAATATACAGCAGATAATAAAATTATTTGTGTTTATGAGGTATAAATTATAATATTCTTTGAACAAGAGTAAAAGAAATCCTGAATGAAAGAAATATTGTAAAATAGATTCATACCACTTTGGTAAATTTCAAATTATTACCCCTTGATAGATGATAAATGGATTGAAACAAAAAAAATCATTAATAAATAGGCATTTTGTTTAAATACATCAACAAGGAATTATATACAACACAAAAAAGTTAGTATGTGTATTTTAACAAAAATGTCTCAATGGAATTGATATTGAGATGAAATCCCTTATCGCACACATACCATTGGTTAAACATGATTAAATATCTTATATAATGGTTATAAATTTTTTATTAATTTATAAAATAATAATTAAAATTTTTATAATATCATATATGATCCTCTTAGAAAACGTTACCACCCGGTAATAATATTTCATTATTTCCAATATTTTCGGTGTTAATTTCCCGATTTTCTCATGCATCTACATTACAAAAAGATTCAATTCAGGTGAAAAGGATATATATAAATGATACTAATACTGATATAATTGTTATAAATATCATACTTACCCATTATATACATTGTCATGACCAGTTTTTATTGTTGGGTGGAGGCGGTTGGTTTTGTGTATTCATAGATGATGATATCATTCCCTTAATGGGTGAAAGGGAAAGGAAGTGAATGATATATTTAATTTTGAGAATTAATATCATTTTATATGTATCATATATATTAATTATTTCTATCATCATGACTATCCATGTGATTCAGTGATGGAAAACAAATTACATTGGTTCACGAGGTGGTAGTCCTCCCTACAGACAAGCGATGGATTTTCGTCCCATATGATGGAGAAAAAGATGGAAAATATTATCAGATAAAAATAATAAAATATTAGTAAAAGGGATATAATTCATTTTTTATATTTTAATTGTTAGGATATAATTTAAGGACATATAATAAGAAAAGGAATGATAGATCTTTTATAAGATAATTACCATCTCTAAGAGAATCATCCAAGGGATATTGTCTACAAGACCATAGGGTTGGTCTTTTGGGTATAATATAACCTCTATAATGTGTGTAAGGATCATGGGGAGAGATTCGGGAAGGTTTTTATTGAGTTAAATTGCATTATATGTTTGATGAAATGAGGCAAGGGAGTTCCCTTTGTAATTGATTACTAGTGTTGTTTTTTAAATACACAAAACTGTTCAAGAATGGGAAGTAAATATCAGCACTAGTGCAACAAAAATTAATAAATAACGGATTGGATAGAATTTAAGTTTGATAAACACCTATAAAAAATAAAAATAAATATTTTTTCAATATGTTATTCATTTATCATCAATTTTTACTTACATGTACAATTTTAAATTTTAAAATAGTAACTGGTTTTGACCTAGAAATTTTTTCATTTAGGACTAAAATTAATTGTAACATATTAGATAACTTTGAAAAAAATATCCTAAATATATAATCAATTTTTTAAAATTAATAATATATGTGTGTGTAAAATTAATTTTAATAGAAATTCATGTAATTCTCAAAGCCTCATTTAAACCTTAGCTGCATTAATTTATTTTTACTATTTTTACTAATTATTTTGGCCAAAAATTAAGTTTAACTTATTAAATAATATTGATTATATTTATTCAAAATAACTAATTAATTTTATTAAATTCATTTAACATAATAATAAAAATTTATATCTAAAAAACAAACCCATAAATCATGCAAAAAATGGCTTTTCAATAAATTCATTTTTCAAGTATAAGATGATTTTATACTAACAATATAGCAATAAATAATCATTAGATGGAATTAAATTATTAAATATATATATATATTATATTAATTTAATTTAAATATTTCATCATTAAATATTAATTTAATTAATTAAAATACATAGAAATTATGCATTTTTAAACCAAAATACTTTCCAAAAAAATTATCTATTTTTTTGAAAAATAATTCTTTTTTACTTCCAAATTAATTTATCATTATTTATATTAAATCTAATTTTAATAAATTATTAATTATATATATATATATTATTAATTTTTATAAATAAAATAGGGTATATTTTAAAACCAATATTTTTTCATTCATAAAATCTTATTTCTAGGGGAAAATTTATAAATTTTATTCTATGATTATTTTGAACAAGCTCAAAATAGATATGAATCCTATCAAATTTTAATTTTTGTTCCATAAAATATTATAATTATTATTTTATTATAGTTTTATTAAATATTAATTTTCACATACTATAATTGAGTCTCATGTGTTACATTCTTCTCTCCAACAAAAATTTCATCCTCCATATATTCATTAATATTAACTTCTAAACAAATGAGGGTAGTTCTTCATAATAATATAATCTAGTTACCATATTAATTAAACCATTTTATGATTTCATCAAAGAAACTTTTATAGTAAATATTTATTATTTCAAAATACTTTCCCTATGATGTTATTAATCTTGATAGGATCTTGACATTAAGATAAATCCGGTTCTAATTATATTTCATTATAAGTTAGAACATGTGTTGGATTTAGCATGAACTTCCATAACAATGATATATGAATCAAATAATTTACCCTAGAGAGGATTGGATTAATTTAAAATAGATTATCCTAATATGAAATTTTTTACTGTATCTCATGGTTCACTGTAACTGGGGTTCAGTTTCCCCTCTTATCCAAACTTATGGAACCCTTCCCTAGAGGCACTTTCTGGAAAATATGACCCCCAATGGAAATTCCAAAAAATTCTACCATTTATTGAAATAAATATTTTTACAAATATTATATTAGTTAATTTGAGGATTAATATTCTTTACCTTAGTTATTATCTATATAACAAGAACTGGTCTAAAGAGATTCCTTTCACTAACTTCATCCCAACAAGTTGGAGTATGACCTCATTTCTTATATAATGCTTTATACAGCACCATTTGAATACTTTAATGGAAATTATTGTTATTTTAAGACTCTACCAAAGTCAAATAATTGTCCTAAATAACATGAAAATAAATTTTACAAGACCACAACATGTATTACAATGTTTTAATAGTTCTTTGAGACTGTCAATCAGTTTGAGGATGGTAGGTGTCTCTCAAATGAAGAACAGCATCAAGAGCCTTCCAAATACTCTTGCATTAATATTATGTAAACCATGGATCATGATTCTAAACAATTGAAATATTTTAACTATAAAATATTAAAAATTCATTAATATTTATCCTAGAGAGGCACTGGAGTGGTAAATATAATCCTACAGTGTAAAAATGTTAAAATTTGGCTTGAAAATCTACAATATCCCATATTACATAATTCTTTCTTCGAGTATTTTATAGTCTTATAAGAAGTCCATATTAGTTTGATCCTATATACACATAGTAATATGAATAGGTTTCTTCAATCCTCTAGGATGCATTATCTTAGATTTTAATTGTTGAAAAACGAAAATATAGACACATAATCTATAATTTCCCACCTCATTTTATACATAATAAATGTTCCATTCAATCCCAATACATATTTGTGATAACATGGTGTATAAATAAATTAATTGTATGAGTATCAACCAAAATTTCCCTTTTTAGATCATATATTGATGGAACACATTTTTTCATTATAAATTTTACGAATCTATCTTCAGAAATGAATTTTTCCAACTTATCATCATTCATGGATTTAATTATCATATGAAAATTATCAACATCAGATTGATAAACTTTTTATATTTTAAATAAAATATGGTTTCAAAATAATTTTAATTTTTTGTGATGTATACTATTCATTAATAATACACATGTCTATCATTATTAGATCCTAGAACGTAGGATCCATCTCAATAGTCATTTGTGTAAGAACAGCATGATCCTTCCAACTTAATGCATAAACTACCTTATTTTTGTCACGACCCCTCCCACCAAAGATTCCCCTCCTGAGATGGAAATTGTGGAAGGGAGATAATGACCCCCGAGACCCGCCTCCAGTAGGCCCCGGAGTGGTTACTCGCCCCAAGGGATTGAGTTTTTCACAAATATGGGAGGCACTACCATTTTTATTAATTTAAGATTGGGAAATAGGATTAGTCAAACACCAAGAAGAAGAAAAGGAACAAGTATAGAAATATCCCATAACAAATACCATATGCATGCTTTATACAATAGTGAAACACAAATACACTTACAAAAAGTCTCCATGTACTGTACCAAAAAGTAAAGCAAAACAACAAAAACAACCAGCAGCTACTCCCCCTGCCTGACTAGTAAGGTCCCGCACAGTCCCTATAGTCCTCCTGAAATCCGGAAAGCAAACGTATGGTGAGCATACATGTATACATAGCAGGGAAACCTAAATCTCTCTTGCACACGTTGGGAGACATCCTAATTCCCCATGAGAAAACAGAAGAACCAAAACCTAGCAAGGAATCTATCCACCCAGCCTCACCCGTCACACTCACCAAGTATCACAAGTCAATAGAGTATATTAGTAATTTTATCAAAGTATGGGTACCCTGCACCACCTTCCCACTAGATACTCCTCATGCCCTCATGCCTAACGCTCTAATGCTTCCCCCTCTTCCTGAGCTAGTGCCACAACTTGGCCATACGAAGCTCGTGAAAGTGCCACAACCTGGCCATACAAATCTCATAGTAACCTGATGGCACACAATCCTTGGCCATAACCACATCTCATCCTGAAGACACCTGGGAACATATCACACCTCATCTTAATGATTCCAGGGAAACATCTGTCGTAACCAGACTGAAGGAACTTGGGCTATAGAAATTGTAATAAAGAGCATGGGGAAGAACAGTAACTAGCCATCCTTTGGATGTTTCAGAATCTCACCCCCCGTCCCATGGGTGTTCATCATGTAGTGCTCAACATGGGTGGGGTGTGTAAAGAAACATAAAACGTACAGATTTATATAAGTATAACAACCACTCAACCCATCCTAAGGCTTCTACACAAAGATCTGAGCACGTGCCTTGGCACTAATACTTCGAGAGTATGCACACAAAAATCGATCCCAAAACCCCATTTAATGTTTTCTTTTTTTAATAGCTTTAGTTATCAATTTCCTAACTACCGGGAAACTATCAACAACCAAACTGGATCAAGAGTTCGTAAAACATATCCCTGCCATCCACAAATCAAGTTAGGAAAACACAAGAAACACAAACAAGACCCTTCTTATTAACTAACCAACCCAACTAATTATTATTCCCATCACATTACCATGACCCAACATTCATTAAATCATCTACATTTATTTATTATTCACAACCCATAGTTTGTTCACATTCAAACCCATCCCTGCAACCCCGCTTCCATCCACCATAACCACAATCACACCAAAACCCGTACATCATCATCCCTTTGATACGATTTATCACAGCCTCACTGCCCATCACCAACATATCATTCACCCCAACCCATAACCAAGCCAACCGCAGCCCCGCTGCTCACCCAGTCAACAACAACCCACAAAACACCCCCCTTCACATAAATAAACCCTAACCAGCACCCACATGAGTTTTATTTTAGTTTGTTCAACAAGGGTGATCAAACAAGGGTTCCAGGTATTTAATCATCCAACTTTACGTGATTAACCAATTTACACATTCAATAAAACTTCCATTCATAAGAAAATCTAGAAGGAGATGGCAACATTTAATTGCATAATCAAAGGCCCCCAACGACCATGATTTTTAGTAGGCAGAAGCCCATTCAATTCACAACATAATATCATAGGATATAAAAAAAATGTAACTGAATTCACAAACTTTCCATCCCCATTATATAATACAGTTATTATCATTATTAAACCGGTTCAAATTTGTTTCATGCAATCAAGGGGTCACCCACCTCGCATGATGCACAATTTAGAGAGATGAAGGTAAGAGCCCTACCTCAACAATTTCTGATTTCCTTCTATGAACACAACCACCACGATCACAAGGCTTCTCCCAGAACGACTGCACCCCCCAAGGACGTCACGGAACCACCAAATCAAAAACACAAGAAACACCCTCAATATGGATATCACATGTCTTAGCATGGAAAGAAAATTAGAGAAGTAGGGTCGGAAAGAGAATACAAGAACAGAGGTTCAACATACCTTGTTAGAGTCATTCGTCAAAGACCGTCATTCTAGTCAATTATCAGCTGTCTCTTTGGTTGGAAACTATGGAGGGGAAGTCATAGAAGAGGGAACGGAACATGGTGTATGATGTCCTCCTCACTGACACGATCCCACAGTCACTAATGGACCGACGATCAGATTCGGGATAAAGATGTTAGGAGGAAGGCTTCTAGGTCATCCGGGAGAATCACCGTGTGGAGAAGAAGTGAAGTCCATAAATAACACATGACCCTATCTTATATAGGCAATGAAAAATTAAAATGATGCACAACATGTATTAATGAATACACAACATGACCGTACAACTGTTACGTTGTTTGACTGGTCAACACAGGACACGTCACGTGGTTTCCATGCATTTAATGATAATAATAACTTCAATTAATAATAAGTGTTTTATTGACCTGAGTTATGACTCATAAAAAGTTATTCATCATTGGCCTTAAAATGACCACCATAATATCAAGGATGCAACGTCACAGATGGTTCGCCATTCTGACACCGTATGAGGAAGATATGTTTGATACAAGATCCCGTAATAATAATATGATTTTTATTATCATTGGGTGTTTTGTGGACCCGAGCCATGAACAATAATTTAATATCCAACATTAGAATTGAATCGATCATATTAATTATATGATCACATCTCCACTGACGAAGAGTCAATCAGACGTCGCACACAGGAGTTATGGCAGGTCGAAGATTTACTAAAAATATTAAATCTATTAATTCACGAGCATTTCGTGTAACTGATCCAAAAACCTAAAAACGACATCCAATATTGGACTCATAATTTTTGTCTCGTAGTCAGGGTCGCACTACCATTGACGGTTCGTAAAACTGAGGTCGCACGAAGAAGTTATGGAAAAAACACCGTTTTCTCAACAAAATTAATAATTAAATTATTTTATTATTATTATTTTATTTAACCATTTTATTCTTCAATTCCAAATCCCACACACAAGATTTCTCAAATTGGTTGGCATTATCCCCATGATTGATTTCTATTTTTAACTTATTTATTTTGTTGCTTTAAATTTTAATTCATTATTTCATTTAAACCCCTTCTCTCTCCAATCTAATTTTTTCTTCCATAATCCCCTCACTCCAACAAAAGTGGTGCCTCCAATTCATCATTCCATGCCCAACACTCCCCACCTTTTTTCTCACTTCAAATTTATTATTAATAAAATTAATAATAATAACACCCATCACTAATGATCTAATTTAATCACATTTAATTTCATTTAGCAATCACACACAAATTTGTGTCACCATTATCATTATTATTTAGTATAATAATAATAACAAATCTCCAATTAAAATTTATTAACTCTTCTCCAATTATTTTTAATAATGATAATATTTAAGCTCATCACATTGACCACGTTAAACCATCCCGTTGGATATCTGAATCTGACCATGCCATGTCAATGTCTCTTAACATCCGTCAATTTAATTATTTAAATAAATTTATTTGTATTTCACACTGATTAAATTGAAACCATTTTTATTAAATTAAACCCATTCAACTTATTAAACCCAATATATTTTTACACCACCATTATTATTATTATTTAAAATAATAATAATAATGAACTCACCTTTAATTTTATTAATGCACCACCATGCTTCCACTGTGCATACTCATTTATTTGTTTTCAATAAATACCATGACTCATTTCATTAATTTCTCATTATTAATAATATTTTGAATAATATTAATAACACAACACCCATTATTGTTATTCAAATTTAATTTCAACAATTACTCAATTAATAATAAACTGCATGTTTCATTTATCAATGTATAATGGGTTACACACCATCCCACTTCACATCATTAAAAATAATAACACCCATTAAATAATTTTATTATGATTATTCTCTTTTTAGTTTAATTAATCACACAATTTATGTCATCATAATTATTATTTAACATATATTTATGTTATCATCAGTATTAAAATTTATCATGATAACGCATGTCGTGTTGACCATATCGATTTCAACAACGAAATGGACCCATGGGGTCTGGGACATTACATCAGATACCTCTCAAAACTTTCTCGTCCTCGACAAATAGAAACAAACCCAGAAGAAATAAGGGATCCAAACAACCACTCCACAAGATACCTCTCAGGTCTCTCTTCATAATAGGAATCAACCAACAACCCTAATTATATGAGTTAGGAATTCCATCTCCCATATCGAGATATTATCTTCATTAGGCAGCACTGACTCGCCTACACGGGTTTAATCGCATCCACATTAATGCGTCTCGATTATGAATTAGGTCTTCCGACTTCCATATATTATGATTTTCCAAACATGCACTACCCCAACACCATACCAAACAACAATAAATTTCCCAAACACATGGCTTGAAGAATTATTTCTCCCATGTCGAGATATTATCCGCTTTAGGCGGCACTGACTCGCCTGCACAGGTTTAATTGCATCCAAATTAATGCATCTCAATTAGGGATCCAATTCCCTTCTCCCCACATGTTATGACTATTCACACACATTTAATGGAAAAAGGGAAACAACACAGCACTATTGACTCATGAAAAAATATGGTCCTAGCCCAAATCATGGGAGAGAATGAGTTTTAACAAAGGATTGTGATGCTCCTGAATTTAAACAATGCATAAACTAGAGAATTTAAGTAAAACCGAAAACATCTCTCTCGATCTATGGCCTTTCATGGGTTGCCACTTCTGTTGCGTGCAACTTTCCACGTCTAACTCCTTTGCCTCTCTGTTGACGTCCCGGTGTCATAGCAGTATGGTAAACTAAGAATGCGTAAGTCTATGTAGCAAGGAAATTTTATCAATTTTTCATGTTATTATTTTATTTAGGTTTCTTTCCCAGAACACCCAAATCATGTAAAACACAAATCATGATGATTCATGAACCTTTATTAGGGTCTCTACCCTGCAATCAATGTAGTCTTAAATGGTTGTTCGGTAAGATCAGAGTCCTTGCATCAGATCGCGGGGGGCCCTAAAATCCCATGTCCTAGCCGGTCTTCCCCGGCCTTTGTCACGTACCAAGATCAGCCAACATTGTTGCCCTGCCATCCCATGCTATCCTCACCGTGCCTAACTCCAGACATCATCCTATCTATCAACCATCAGCTCTGATACCATTCTGTCACGACCCCCTCCCTCCATAGATGCCCCTCCTGAGCTGGCAATGGTGGAAGGGAGATAATGACCCCCTGAGTCCCGCCTCCAGTAGGCCCCGGAGTAGCGACTAGCACTAAGGGTATGAGTTTTTCACAAATATGGTAGGCATTACCCTTTTTATTAATTTAAGATTGGGAAATAGTATTAGACAAATAAGAATAAGAAGAAAATGAACAAGTATATAAATAGCCCAAAACCAATCCCATATGCATGCTTTATAAAATAGTGAAAAAAAAGTACAAGTACAAAAAAACTCCTAGTACTATACCAAAATATAAATGAAAAAACAATAGAAACTAGCAGTAACTCCCCCTACCTGAGTAGTAATGTCCCGCACATTCCCTGTAGTCCTCTTGAAAACCTGAAAGCAAACGTAGGGTGAGAATACAAGTATACTCAGTAGGGAAACCTAAAGCTCTCATGCACAAGTTGGGAGACATCCTAATGCACTGTGAGGAAACAGAAGAACCAAAACCCTTCAAGGAATCTATCCACCCAGCCTCACTAGTCACACTCACAAAGTAACAAAATTCAATAGAGTATAGTAGTAATGTTATCAATGTATGGGTACCCTACACTACCTTACCACTGGATACTGCTCAAACCCTCACGCCTAACGCTCTGATGATTCCCCCTCTTCTTGAGCTAGTGTCGCAACATGTCCATACAGAGCTCTAGGTAGTGCCGCAACCTGGCCATACGAAGCTTATAGTAACCCATCAGCACAAAATCATCGGCCATAACAACATATGATCCTGAAGGCACCAGGGAACATATCACATGTCATCCCTAGGTTTCTTGGGAAACATCTATCATAACCTTCACTAAGTAACTTGGGATATAGAACCTAGAAGCGGGAGAACAGGGAAGAACAGTAACCATCCATACTTTGGATGATTGAGAATCTCACCCCCCCCCGTCCCACAGGTGTTCAGCAGGTAGTGCTCAACATGTTTGGGGTGCGTAAAGAAACATAAAACGTACATATTTATATAAGTATAACTACCGCTCAACCCATCCTAAGGTTTTTACACAAAGATATGAGAATGTGCCTTGGCACTGCTACTTCGAGAGTATGCACACAAAAATCAATCCCAAACCCCTCTTTAATGTTTTCATGTATCAACATCTTTTGTTATCAGTTTCTTAACTACCAGTCATCTATCAACAACCAAACTGGATCAAGCGTTCATAAAACATATCCCTGCCATCCACAAATCATGTTATGAAAACACAAGCAACACAAAAAAGTCCTTTCTTATTAACCTACCACCCCATTAATGATTATTCCCATTCCATTACCATGACCCAACATTCATTAACTCTTCTAATTTTATTTATCATTCACAACCCATAGTTTGTTTACATTCAAACCCACCCCTGTAGCCCCTCTACCAACCACCATAACCACAATCACACCGAAACCCGTACATCATCATCCCTTTGATACCATTTATCACAGCCCCACTACCCATCACCAACATAGAATACACTCCAACCCACAACCTAGCCAACCGCGACCCCACTTCTCACCCAATCAACAACAACCCACAAAACACCCCCATCACATAAATAAACCCTAACCAACACCCAAATGTTTATTATTTCATTTTGTTCAACCAGGGTGATCACACAATGGCTATAAGTATTTAATCACCCAACTATACATGATTAACCAATTTCCACATTCAATAAAATTTCCATCCATAATAATATCTAGCCGGAGAGGGCAACATTTAATTGCATATGCAAAGTCCCCCAACGACCATGATTTCCAGTAGGCAGAAGCCCATTCAATTCACAACAAAATATCACAGGATATAAAAATATGTAACTGCATTCACAAACATCTCATACCTGTTATATAAGCCAGTTATTATCTTTATTAAACCAGTACAAATGTGTTTCACATAAACAAGAGGAAACCCACCCAACGTGATGCACAATTTAAGGAGACGAAGGTAAGAGAAGTACCTCAATAGGTTCTGATGTTCTTATACGAACACGACCACCGCCATCCCAAGGCTTCTCCCAGAACGACTGCACCCACCAAGGATGTCATCGCACCACCGAATACACAACACAATAAACTCCCTCAACACAGAGATCACATGTTGTAACATGGAAATAAAACAAGAGAAGTAGGATCGTAAAGAGATTACAAGAATAGAGGTTTAACATATCTTTTTAGAGTCGTTCATCAAAGACCGTTGTTCCCATCAATTATCAGCAGTCTCCTCAGTTGGAAACTATGGAGGGGAAGATGAAGAAGAGGGAAAAGAATAGGGTGTATGATGTTCTCCTCGCGGACATGATCCCGCAGTCACTGACGGATCGACGATCGGAGTCCGGATGAAGTTGTTAGGAGGAAGGCTTCTAGGTCATCCGAGAGCATCGCCGTATGGAGAAGAAGAGTGGTCCGTAAATAACACGCAACCCTATCTTATATAGGAAACAAAAAGGTAAAACAGTATGCAGCGTGTATTAATGAATACACGATGTGACCGTACCACTGTTACTTTTTTTGACTGGTCAACACACGACACGTCAAACGGTTTCCATGCGTTTAATGATAATAATAAATTCAATTAATAATATGTGTTTTATTGACCCGATACATGAGTCATAAAAAGGTATTCATCATTGGTCTTAAAATGACCGCCATAATTTCAGGGTTGCAACATCACAGACGGTTCGCCATTCCGACACCGTATGAGGAAGATATGTTGGATAGAAGATCATGTAATAATAATAATATTATTACAATCATTGGGTGTTTCATGGACCCGATCCACGAACCATAATTTAATATCCAACATGATACTTGAATAGAGCATATTAATTACAATAACACATAGCCACTGATGAAAAGTCAATTGGACGTCGCACGTAGGAGTTTTGGCGGGTCAAAGATTTAATAACACTATTAAATCTACTGATTCATGAGCGTTTCATGTACACAATCGAAAAACCTGAAAAAGACATCCAATATTGGACTCATAATTTCCATTTCATAGTTAGGGTCGCTCTACCACTGATGGTTTGTAAAACTGAGGTCGCACGAAGAAGTTATGGACGAAACACGGTTTTCCCAAAAAAATTAATAATTACATTATTATATTATTATTATTTTATTTAACCACTTTATTCTTCAATTCCAAATCCCACGCACAAGATTTCTAAAATTGGTGCGCGTTAGCCCCATGATTGAATTCAATTTTTAAATTATTTATCTAATTGCTTTAAATTTTAAATCTTTATTTCATTTAAACCCTTTCTCTCTCCAATCTAATTCTTTCTTCCATAATCCCCTCACTCCACCAAAAGTGGCACCTCCCCTTCCTCATTCCATTCCCAACACACCCCACATTCTTTCTCACTTATACTTTATTATTAATATAATTAATAATAATAACACCCATCATTAATTATCTAATTTAATCCCATTTAATTTCATTTACCACTCACACACATATTTGTGTCACCATTATCATTATTATTTAGTATAATAATAATAACAAATCTCCAATTAAAATTTATTAAATCGTCACCAATTATAACTATCAATGATAATATTTACGCTCATCGCATTGACCATGTTAAACCATCCCGTTGGATATCTGAATATGACCATGCCACGTCAATGTCACATAACATCCATAAATTTAATTAATTAATTCTATTTAGTTTCATTTCACACTGATCAAATTGATACAAATTTTATTAAATTAAAACCATTAAATTTATTAAACCCAACATATTTTTACGCCACCATTATTTCTATTATTTAAAAAAATAATATTAACGAACTCGCCTTTAATTTTATTAATGCACCACTATGCTTCAACTATGCATCTTCAATTATTTTTTAGAAATAAATACCATGACTCATTTCATTAATTTCTCATTATTATTAATATTATGAATAATATTAATAACACAAAACCCATTATTATTAATATTCAAATTTAATTTCAACAATTACTCAGTTAATAATAAACCTCAGGTTTCATTTATCAACGTCTAATGGGTTACACACCTTCCCACTTCACATCAGTAATAATAAATACACCCATTAAATCATTTTATCATGATTATTCTCTTTGTAGTTTAATTAATCACACAATTTATGTCATAATCATTATTATTTAACATATTTTTACGTAATCATCAGTATTAAAAATTATCATTATAATGTGTGTCGTGTTGACCATATCGATTTGAACAAAGGAATGGAACGATGGGGTCTAGGCCATTACAATTTTCCTTTTCTGAGTGGTCTGATATTAGAAAATCGATATCCTTGATTAGTTCGATCCATCTCCTTTTCCTCATGTTGATAACATTGTGTGAAATGATGTATTTTAGCATCTTATGGTCTGTTTATATCTCACATATTTCACCACAAAGACAATTTATCTATATATTCAATGTAATGACAATATATTCCTACTCAATATCATGTGTAGGATAGTTTTATTAATGATTCATTAACTTCCAGGATGATAATGAAACACCTTTATCATTTTTCATAAGGAAAAAACTAAGGTCCTTCTTCAATAAATCACTATATATCATAAACCATTATCTCTAGATGGCAGATTAAAAAATAAAATATTGATCAATCTGATCTTAAATTCAACAAAAAAATACTCAAATTGTATTTTCTATATGAACATATCCCATTTATGTGTAATCGTGGTATACATGTTAGCCAATTGGGAAAAACTTATGAACATATCGCAGATGGTAACCCTCCAAACCAATAAAAATATGTTCCTAAATTATATTTATTGGTGTATTCCATTCTCAAGATGCCTTTATCTTCATAAGATAAATTGAGATCTTATCCATGGAGACAATATAAACAAGAAAAGGAACTACTTGAAGTTAGAAATCACACTTTATAAATTTCCCATATAAATGTTTTTCTTCTAGGAGTGTCAAGTATAATACAAAAGTGATTATAATGATCCCCAAATATCTAATAATAATCCAAGATATCATCAATGAATACCACAATGAAAAAATCAAGATATTCCTTAAATATTCTGTTTCTTGATCTGTAAAAATATACGGTGAATTATTCAATAAAAATTTCGTTAATATAAAATTGTGATTTCCATACATCATTCATAATATTTCCTTCAAAATTTCTTCCTTATTTACATGAAATTTATGATATCCAAATCGTATGTTAATCTTTGAAAAATACTGATATCTATGAATTTTATGAAATAAGTCATCTATGTGGGGCGCACGTTACTTGTTATTTTTAATAGTAACATCGATTTATCTATAATTTATGCACAATAGGGGATACTCATGTTGAAACACTTAGGGAAATGAAATACATTTTCACAAAACTTCATCAGTTATTTCTTGAACTCTACAAATTCTACAGTTGACATTCTATATAGTTCCTTTTATATTTTTCATGCATCAAGGATTAATGTAATAGATAAATCAACTTCATTATTTAGTGGATATCTTGGTAATTACTCAGGAAATACATTAATTTATTCATGTAAAATTGGCACATATTCAATTTGAAGATTAAATTCTCCATCTACTAATTTATTTTTCACTTCTTCCCCAAGAATCTCATTAATATGTTCTACTAGGGGTGGATATAGAAATAAAATATATAATGAACTGTCCTCTTTAAAAATAATAAATTCAACATGTTTATCATGAAATTTTATTTATTTCTCCTTATAATAAATTTTTTCATCATATTTTCAAACCTATTCCATACTAAAGATTATATCAAATTCAAAAATAGGTATGTTAGTAAAGTCCACAAATATTGAATAATTGTGTGTTATAAGGGGGAATTATTGACACATCCTTATTTTAGTGGGACTTAAACTTGATGTTTTGGATGAAAATTCCATCATTGATGTGCTGAGGAAATATCTAATTTTCTTGGAAAACATGGAGGACATAAATGAGTGAGAAAATTTAGAATCAAATAAAGCATTAAGAAAATTTTAAAATATGATTAAAGTACATAATCCTATCATTAGAAAATTCTACCTCAGCTATAGTGTTCGAATTATCTTGTAATTATCCCCTTTTCCACTTTTGTAGTATTTTACCTTAACAAATGGAAAATTGGTGTTAATAATTCCTCATTTTAATATAGATGAATCACCATACATTATTTACTTCTTATCCCCTTTAATTCAGGATTCGGTAAACCCATATCTCTATACTTGTAACCAACTACCATTCCCTTTATGCATTTTTCATTATGCTTCTTTCACCAATTTTTATATGATGGAAATCAATTCATCATCTTATTCTCATTTGATGAATTCCATTTTTCTTAGTGTTCAGATGAAATATTCTTCTATTGAGTTCAATTTTATATATAGGATCTTGAATATCCTTTCTTTGTTTTTATGGAACATAAAACTATTTCATGAAATTATGAAAATGTTTGAGAAACATTTTCCCTTCAGGGGATTGGCTTAATACCTTAATATAAAGGATTAATAATCAATTTTGTATTACATATGTAATCTATAACATACATGGATAGTCTTATAAGAGTATACTCTTACATTGTACAAATTTCTTCATACATTTTCATTAATCTAATAAAAATTCTCTTCATTTTAGTATGTTTTTCATGATGGATATATTTATCAAATTATGTCTCCTTAAAATATCTCCATTAAATTTTTTCAATTTATTCTCCCCCCATTGTAATCCGGATCAATGAAAACTATTAATCAGCCTCACCCTTGAGATATTATACTTCCAATATGAAATTTTTGTTTTCATCGCATCTCAGGGAATGAAATATCTTTTCAAGGGAATTAATGCATCACACTACTACAACATGATTATTAGTACCACAGAATAGTGGGGATTTGATTTTTTGAAGAGATCTTACATTGGAGAATCAAGCTATAGAATAATAGATTTCTAAATTCAGTAAAGTTCATTTTTCATAACCTCATTAATATTCCCTAATATTTTTATGATCTGCATAATTCTAATACCATATGAATTAGCTTAATTAGTAGGGAAATATCCACATTATCCTTGAGTATCGATACCCTTATTTCTTATATGAAAATTTTATAAATAATGAAAATTTTAATGCCCCTAAATAGTAATTGACAAAACTGCAAAGAAAGAAACATCTAAATATGAATATTATTTTCTCTCTGAGAGGATGGAAAAAGAGGACAGTTAAAGACTGGCGATTATATGACCATTTCAAGGTCACATGAGTCGCTACATAAGGTGCCTAACCCATGGAATGTCCCACATAGACCTCCTCAATGAGAAACCTTGTTTACTAGTGTCTAAACAGTTATAGTTGGATGAGCATCCCCAGGTCCACACAATTTCTCATTATAAAGTACCTAAAAACTCTTTGGAATCCTTCGAAAATCATAGCAAGTAATATTTCAAAGAAGAGACCCCTATTTGGTCACACATATCAAACATGAAATCATTACATGGAAGAATAATATACCTAGATTATATCGAAACCATCTCATGAGACCTCTAAGACTTCATTACCCAGAATGAAGGAGATAACCAAGTGGAGGAAATATGGTCCTGCAATAACTGAAGAATATGTGACACACCCTTAAAGACATGTGATTCACCACAACCTCTCCAGGGAACCTCACAAAACCCTTTTGGTTCATCAGCCACACCACATGGAAAACATCAAAAAATTACATAGAGATTTAGGGATAGACTCATGGGTATTCCCATAATACATGAAAACACTCATATAATCATCATTGGTCATGCATGAAACAAATGGAAAATTGATTAAATATCACATATATTACTCGAGAAATCATTCATACCTCCCAACCATTTCCACTTAAAACAAAGGGGTTCAAAAGGGAGGAGTCGAGTGGTGTATGAAGTTGCTGAAGGACATGTGACACGTTCCTCAGGAAATTCGCAAGACATTATGATACCCTGACCTCAGGACCTATTTTCCTTAAGAAGTCCCTTTTCTGAGTCAAAATCCCTTCTCGGAAGCCCATATGTAGATGTAGACAACTTTGTCGCACTCTAAGGACAAACAGATAGACATTTACCTTATCTTCTCAGACAATCTCTATATTCCACATATTATTCAAGTGAGACATAAGCCAAAAAATGAGCATAAAATCCATACTTTAAACTAGAAATCCCAGATGAACTCATACAATTGTGAAATAAAACAAAATAAATTGAAAAGGGGGAAGCCAGAGGCGTCCATAATCACTAAAAGATGTGAGGCGCGCCCCCTTATGACCCACCTAGAACCATGATCCCTCTGTGAAATGCTTGCCTCACCTCACATAATCCCTTGAATCGAGGACAAGTCCAAAAAAAATCTCATGCACCATAATCACCATACATGTAATGTGAAGTTTCTCTAAAACAAGAGGAAATTCCCATAATTCCATAAGTGAAATTTCATATTACTCTGGACCT
Organism: Viscum album; assembly: GCA_963277665.1. Taxonomy (NCBI): domain Eukaryota; kingdom Viridiplantae; phylum Streptophyta; class Magnoliopsida; order Santalales; family Viscaceae; genus Viscum; species Viscum album. The sequence continues at coordinate 417,152,460 of OY728132.1, forward strand.
TCTTAACATAAAATGAAGGAGATATGATTAGAGAAGGAAAGAAGGGTTCACAGTCACCAAAGGGCATGTGTTGCACCCAATTAACCATCTACATTGTCTTGTGATACCCTGAGACAAGCAATCCAAGACTGGTGAATTCCTTCTAATAGTCATTTGGATTTCGTGATGACCCATGTGCATTTCAACATAACGACATTGAATTCCCTTGAAGTTAAATTCCTTGATATATGGAAATAATTTTATTAAGGAGGGATGGACTTTAGGCCATTGAAAATCAGGTGATACCATTTGTATAGTTCCACCATAAAGAATTGTGAAACCGCATACCACCAGACCCCACATCAACTCCTATATAGACTCGCGCAAGATGCACCACAAAAACTGAAGCGTATACTGATGGATATTCCTATAAATTCCCTACTCGAACTCATTAATAGGGTTTATTTGGTTGGTTGGATCCTTGGTTGGAGGATCTAATGCTAGAAGTTTGGACCTGGACCATCGATATGCATATCGGCACTCAGACTCTGAGATTATGCTAACATCTATCACTCGAACGATAGAAATTCCACTTGGTAATAAACCAATGGACCACCAAAATAGTTATGTTCCAGCATAAATACATCTGTGTCATCAATAAAAGATCACATGAAGGACTTTTGGGGAGACATGAGAAAACCATATCGTCTGTTCTTTAGAACACAAGAGACAAAAAAACAGACACTAAACCGAACTAAGGCACTCACAATACAAGGGTAAAAATCTAGGAATCAAGGTGGAAAAAACCAATTGAAATACATGATTGAACACATCCCATTGATTCTCAGGTTTCAATAAAGAATACATGATAGTACCAATTCACACCACATAGACCTCATTACATCCCTCTGACATGTCATCTAGGATACGTATAACTTCCTATATATGTTAGGGAAAGTCTTGATGACCATTCACGGACATCACTTGGATCCTTTGAACCCTATATATTCATCATCTCGAACTTAAGACGCCCTTATGATGCACATTTTGTTTCATATAATGGCACACTCTCATGTCAGCTCAGTCTAATTGAAAAATCGGGACATGAAAATCTAGCTCCAGTGGCGTACACCCCAGACACATCGTCCTGGTCCCATGATGTCTTTCTAAGGTGTTAGAAAATAAAGGTGACACCCCCCCCCCCCCCCCAATATGTTATTCTGGTCTTAAAATATCCCTAGAAGTGTCATACATGACAATGGAAACCCCTCAGACCATGCCACTCTGGTCTTATGACACCCCCCATATGCGTTCATCAAGGTCACATGATGCCTTGTAGGGAATGCAGGTAGGATCATGTGTGTAACGACATAAAGTTTTTCAATGGAAATTCCATTCAAAATATTATTTCATAAAATCAAATGAAAACACAACATAATGAACTACTAAGTTCAAAGATTCATTTAAACATAATTTTGTCACTTCAGTGTATGGGATTTTAAAAATCTGACATACATGGTTGTGTTCAAGATGATTTTTAGAGTCTAATAAATCAAAAATAATTTTTTGGTGAATAGTAACCTACCTTATGAATAGTAACATACCCAATTTAATATTAACCTTACCAATGGTAGTAGAAAAAAAATATTCAAGTGATAGTATGATGTACCTATATTTTAGAATAAGTAAATGAATGTTTTAAAACTATTTTTTACTAATAAACAATGATTTTAATTAAATATTAAATTAATAATATTTAAAAAATTGACTTTGAAAAATGAACTTCATATTTGGATTCTACACGTCGAAAAATGGTTGGGAAAATATTTGGGAATGTTCTAAAATACTTGAATTTTTGGTGAATAGTAAAATAAATTAATTTACTGTATAAATACATTATAATTAAAAACCACTATTCCTGACATCAAAAGTGATATAAGAACCAAAATCTTGATCTCACATGCCTTATATACTATTCTTGGTCATGGATGAGTCACTATTCTTTGTCTTAGGGGAAATTAATAAACTAATCAATTTTATATTAAGGAAACCCCTCTCCCCTCCACTATAAAAACCACAATTTTCACCCTCATTTCCTCACACCTCTCCAGATCCAAGACGTCTTTAAACTCTTCCCAAACATCCTCTCTATCCCCTCTCCCACTTTCAAAAGTTTCTGGTCTCATAAAAATACCATGTCAAGCTTCCTTAAGGAGGATCTCCAGAGGAATATTTAATAGGTAATTTCTCTCCCTCTTCTTCTTTAATTTTCTTTCAAGATCAAGTTCATTTCCTGATCTCTTCCCATATATCTTCATCCAAATGGTATTTTAACTCCAGTATTATACATTTAATGTATCGTTATGATGAAAATTAGACATGATATCATCCAACCCCTTTTCCCTCTTCCTATTATTTTATTAAGGAGAACGTGGTTTGTGAGGTGTTAATTTGACACTTTCAAGAACGAAAAGTTTTATTCATCCATGTCTACCTTCAGATATGGTCATGAAACCATTTTTATGGTTGAAACAGAAACTTTTATATGTATTATCTCCTATTTAATTCTCTGGAACTAACTTATGACAATATTGATAGTGATAAAATAAAACAAGTTCATTATGATCGAAAAATTTCTCAAATTAACCCAAACAATCATCATTTAATTCATATCTAATGATACATCCACATGGATATAATATGATTCATTATAATATCATTAAAAATCCTTTAATATCATTAATAACATGTAATATCATTTCTGGATGTTTACCCATGTTCTACCCAAACATCAATTTAATAATACAAATGAACCACTCAAGAAAACCATAAAAACCAACATTCTCGAACAATGTTTTGAAACTAAATAACTCATCCCAAGGAACATAAAATCACATAATGAAACCATAATGAACCATATTTTTGTAAACATGTTATGTATTTCTAATTAATGAATATAATTTCATTATACAGGACATTAAAGAGAAGGAAGTATTCATATTCAAGCAAAGGGGAAATATCGTACCCAATTTTCATTCTTCGGATTCTCCATCCTTCACTCCATTTTTGATACGATTACTCCAAAAAATCATTTTTTCATAATTTTCATTCCTTTTCTAGGATATACATGTTTACCACTATATTTTTGTGTCAAAAAATGTTTTCAAAAAGAACTCTTCTTTTAAGAACACAACTTTTACTTCTCATTCAAGGTGGATGGTTCTTGTATCAAGTACGTTATTCCCTCTTTGATTTGGGAACCCAATGATTATGAATGTGTTCCTATGATATGAAAACCATTCATTGAATGGTTATTTATTTTAATTACTGATATATTTTCTATGTGGAATGCATTATAATGATTATATTTTTATGTGACGGTTGTGCCAAGAATTATATAGCGCAATGTGAATGATTGATTGTGACGGGTGGGCCCGGAATTATAAAGCGTGCGAATGCATTGGGTAATGTGATGATTCTCATGAGTAAATGTGAATTGATTTGGGAACATGATTCTAGCTTGGATCAAAAATATGTGTGGTATTTAACCACTAAGACATGATGTTTCATTTTTTATGCATTGCCACATTTCATGTCTTATATTTTTTATTCCTCTCATGTTCATGACATTTTTCCCATTTTATGATTATGCTCATCCCATGATATATTATTCATATCTATACTCTTAATGGGGTACTAGCTCACCCCTTTTGATGTATATCCTTAGGTGGTTACATGTACAAGGAGATGACAAGTGCCAATAAGAAGCTAGAGAAGAAGAAATTAAATAAATGTTTATTCTTTATGTTACAAATGTTATGTTTGGTCCTATTTTTCCAAAGACACTAAACCTTTGGATCCTCTATGTGTAATAATATTATGGTGTTTGACTTTAAAATTTTGTAATAGTAATGTAATAATAGTTTGGGTCTCTATAGTTGGTATCAGATGAATGGATAAGTTAATTTGGGAATTAGGATTAGTGAACCCTATAGAAAACCAATATCGTGAGACTAAGTAAAAATATGCACACAAGAATATTAACATAGAGATACCATATATTATTATTTTAGTATAAATTGTGCAAATAAATAAGTTATTTATTCATGAATTGTTGACTTATGTTTTGTTATATCCTTTTCTATTTTAGAAAATAGTAGGAACTAGGAGAAATCAGGCTTATAACTCATGCGAGGTCCAATGCAACGATTGCCTCAACGACATCCCAAATGATTTGGGAGGTGGAGTTCAGAACATCATGGCATTGATTACCCCAATATCTCAGGTTATAAACAATAACCATAATAATGGGTAACATACTCCATACTCAAAGAGGGAAAAACTGGATATCGAATGTTTTATGTGGTAATGACCACTGACGTTTAGTGGATCCTCTGATCCACTAGTTGCAGAACAGTGAGTCAACTCCATGGAGAAGTTCTTTTATATGCTTCACTGTTCTATGATAGAGAAGGTGACCCAAGCCATTTATCGTCAATATGGATAAGCTGATCAATGGTGGGCTTTGATTAAGAACACCAAGGCAAGGGAAGAAATTGACGAGATCGAATGGGAAGACTTCAAGATAATGTTTCTTGACAAGTATTTCCCAAGAACGCTTCACAAGAAGATGGAGAGAGAATTTATATAGCTCAGGAAAAAATATGGAGAATCTTTAACAACCTACGAAGTGAATTTCATAAGGCATAAAAGGTATGCTTCAGGTTTTGTTATCAACAATGATAGCAAAATTAATAGATTCTTTGGTTGATTAAAACCACACCTTCAAATGGATATTGAAATTTGAGACTTTGGGAGTTATGAAGAAGTTGTTCGGTGTGCTCTCAAAGTAAAGATGGAGTTTGGAGAATGTTCCCACAACTATGGTGGTAAGAAACGAAAGATGGAGTTTCAAGCCGGTGGATTTAATGATAATGTTGGGAAGAAAACTCAACGACCCACAAGCCAAAAATGTGTAAACTTGCAGCATGGGAACTACCTCAACGGGATGGGGAAATGATTCTACTGTGGGAAAGAAGGACACAATGCCTAAGAGTGTCGAAAAGACATAAAAAGGAAGGAGAATTTAGCCAATTAAAGGAGAGAACCAATCATGGTTCAATGCTACAATTGTAGGGAGTTGGGGCACTGTGCAAACCAGTGTACTAAACCTTGAGTTCTCCAGTGTAATCAGCGTCAGCAGGCACCGAAGCCGAAGGAACATGGTAAGGCCTATTCCATCACTACTATGGAAGTGGAGAAAGATAATGAAGTCGTACAAGGTACACTTCCTATTCAATCAATAATGGAAAAAGTCATATTTGATTTTGGTTCTACGCATTCCTTTATATCATGCTAGTTTGCTAGAACTATAGAATCGAATCCCCAAAACCTTGAAGTAGAGATATCTCTAAAAAACTCTAAGTGGTGTAATCATTTAAACCCATGTTTTTTACTCCACTTCTATTGGCATATGTGGGAAGATTCTTCCAGAAAATCTCTTAATAATCCCCTTGGTGGAATTTGATGCTATAATGTGAATGGATTGGCTATCTTTATATAGAGCACATATCAACTGTTTGGAAAATGAAATATCTTTTCATATTCCAAACCATCCCATGCTCCTATACATATGCAAGGATGATCATGAATATCCTTTGAAAAATCCTCCAATGGTTTGGGTGTTGATTACCTATGAATAAGAATACCTCGCCAAAATGGTTGAGTTGATGGAAGGTGCCAACCTTCAAGAAATTAGCATCTTGAGTAAATACAATGATGTATTTAATGAAAAGTTTCTTGGAATTCCACCAGATCGTGAGGTATAGTTATCCTTTGAACTCATACCTGGAGCTACTCCTATCTCGAAGTGTCCCTATAGGATGGCTCCTATCGAACTGGAGGAGTGTAAGAAGCAGTTGCAAGAGCATTTGGACAACAGGTTCATATGCCTTAGTGCATCACCATGGGGTGCACTAGTGCTCTTTTTGATGAATAGGGATGGAACAATTTGGTTTTGTATCGATTATCGTGAACTCAACAAGATAACCATAATGAACAAGTATCCTCTCCCAAGGATTTATGACTTTTCCAATCAGTTAAGAGGTGGTCAATACTTCTCAAAGGTGGATCTTCATTCTGGATATCATTAGGTAAAGGTGAAGAATGAAGATAATAAGAAGACTGCCTTCCGTACAAGGTATGGGAACTATGAGTTTTTGGTGATTCCCTTCAAACTTACTAATTCCGCATCAATCTTAAAGAATTTTATGAATAGAGTCTTTAGACATTACCTAGACAAATTATTGGTAGTATTTATTGAAGATATTTTCATCTACAACAAGAGAAATGAGGAACATTAAGAAGATCTATGACTTGTTTTGGAAACATTACAAAAGGAGAAGGTGTACGCCATGATCAGTACGTGTGAATTTTGGATGAAGAATGTAACATTATTGGGATATGTGATCACCAGTGAGGGAATTTATATGGATCCTTCAAAAACAAGGGTGATTGAGAAATGGGCCAGGACCTCAAGTGTTATATAAATCTGTAGTTTTCTTTCATTAGCTAGGTTCTATCGACATGTTGTGAGAAAATTTTGATGATTGTCAAGCATGCTAACTAAGATAACAAGGAAAGGGGTAAAGTATGTCTCGATAGAACAATGTGAGGGAAGCATCAAAGAGCTAAAGAGAAGCCTGATCTCTGCACCTACAATCACACTAACAAAAAGTGGAGAAAGTTTTGTGATATACATTGATGCTTCAAAGAAAGGCTTGGGTTGCATACTCACGAAAAATGATAATTTGATAGGCTGAGCCTCACGACGGTTGAAGATCCATGAACATAACTACCCGACGCATGATCTAGAGCTGGCAGCCTTGATTTTTGCCTTGAAAATCTAGCAACACTACCATTATGGTGAGAAGTGTGACATATCCACTGACCACAAGAGCCTAAAGTATATATTCACCAAAAAAGAAGCTCAACATGTGTCAAAAGAGCTGGTTAGAGATAATCAAGGATCATGATAGCTCTATTCACTATCATCATAGAAAGGCGAACAAGGTAGCTGATGCTCTATGCAGAAAAGAACCTACTACTCTATCCATGTTGCGGGTTGAGGAAGACACTATATTCTGGGATATGCAAAGAATGTATTTGTAAATCCTAAGGATATGGGATACATCCTACCTTTCCCAAATGATTTTGCAACCATCCATCCAGGGGAAGATTAAGGAAGGAAAAAGGGATGGTGTGGAGATACAAAAGAGGGTTAATGTAGTAAAGGAAGGGAATATACAAGAGTTCCATATCGATGATGATGGTGTGATTTGATTTTGAACGTAGATTTGTGTGCATTCATCACCCGGGATAAAGAAGGACCTATTAGACAATACACATAGCTCAATATTATCTATCCATCCTGGGAGTACCAAAATGTATTGTGATCTCTGAGAATTCTTTTGGTGGGATAACGTGTAGAAGTAGATTGCGGAATATATATCAAGGAGGTAGGTATTTCAGAAAGTTAAAGCTGAGTGAAAAAAGGAAAAAGTTATGATATTGTCATTTCCTATGCCGATGTGGAAATGGGGAAATGTTACTATAGACATTATCACGGGTCTCCCAAATACTTCAAAGGGAAATAATACAATATGGGTTTTCGTTGAACGACTCACCAAGAATTCTCATTTTATCACTATTTGGGAAGATCAATCCCTTGAAAAACATGAAAAGATATATGTGAAGGAAGTGGTGTGACTGCATGGTGTTCCACTCTCAATTGTCTCTGACCGTGATCCATGTTTCACATCTAAATTATGGAAGATTCTTCAACATGCTTTGAGTACTAAATTAATTTTTTGCATGGCCTATCACCCCCAAACAGATTCCCAATCTAAAAAGACTATTCATATACATAAAGGTATGCTAAGAGCCTTCTCTATAGTATTCAATGGTGGATGGGATCATCATATCCCATTGGTCTAGTTCTCATGCAACAATAGCTTACACTCGAGTATTCAAATGGCCCCATATGAGGCTCTGTATGGAAAGTGATGTAGAAAACCAACCTGTTGGGATGAAATTGGAGAAATAAAGCTACTTGGACTTGATCTTGGGAAAGAGATGAAAGATAAGGTTCAAGTCATCTAGAAAAACATCAATGCTTCACAAAGTCGGAAAAAGATCTGTGCTAACAACCGTCAAATGGACTTGGAGTTCGATGATGGAGATAAAGTCTTCCAACAAATATCTCCATGGAAGTGAGTCATGAGAGTTGGGAAGAAAGGAATGTTAATCCCAAGGTACATTGGCCCATTTGAGATCCTTGAACGCATAGGAGACGTGGCCTATCAACATTCACTTCCACCGAATATGGCTTAGGTTCATGATGTTTTTCATCTATTACTCTTGAGGAAGTACATACCTGATGCCTCACATGTACTAAACTAAATGGTGGTACAACTGGAAGATGATCTTTCCTACGAGGAGTAGCCGGTAAATATTATGGATCAGAGAGATATGGTTCTACACAATAAGAAAACACATATTATTAAAGTGTTGTGGAGGAACCATAAGGTTGAAGAAGAAATGTGGGAACTGGAATAGGAAATGAAGGAAAATTGCCCTCACCTGTTTGTGTAAGGTGAAATTTCGAGGGCCAATTTTCTTAAGAGTGGAATAATGTAACAACCCAAAGTTTTTCAATGGAAATTACCTTCTTAATATTATGTCACAAAATCACATTAGAACACAACATAATCAACTACTAAGTACTAAATGACCGTTAAACATAATTTTTTCACTTATGTGACTGGAATTTTGAAAATCTAACATACAAAGTTATGTTCAAGATGATTTTTGGAGTCTAATAAAACATAAATAATTTTTGGAGAATAGTAACCTAAACTTATGAATAGTAACATACCCTTATGAATATTGATATACCCTAATGAATAGTAACCTTACCTATGGTTGTATAAAAATAATATTCATGTGAATGTATGATGTACTAATATTTTAGAATAAGTAAATGAATGTTTTAAAACTATTTTTTAGTAATAAACAATGATTTTAATTAAATATTAAGTTAATCATATTTTGAAAATTATTTTTGGAAAAATGACTTCATTTTTGGATTCTACACATCGAAAAATGATTGGGGTAAAATTTTGGTATTTTTCTAAAATACTTGAATTTATGGTGAATAGTAACATACATTAATTTACCGTATAAATACCTTATAATTAACACCCACTATTCCAGATATCAAATGTGATTTAAGAACCCACATATTAAACTTAAATGCCTTATTTACTGTTTTTTTCATGGATCACTCACTATTCCTTGTCATAGGGGAAATTAATAAACTAATGAATTTTATATTAATGAAACCCATCTCCCCTCCTATATAAAAACCACCTTTCACACCATCATTTCATCACACCTCTAAAGCTCCACACATTATCTAAACTCTGAAAAATAATACTCCCAATCCCCTCTCCCACGTTCAAGAGTTTCTGGTCTCATCAAAAGACCATGCCTAGCTTCCTTAAATTAGATCTCAAGAGGAAGATTTAAGAGGTAATTTCTCTCCCTCTTCTTCTTTAATTTCTTTTCAAGTTTAAGTTCATTTCTTGAACTCTACTCATCTATCTTCATCATAATGGTATTTTAACTCTAGTATTTTACATGTACTAGAATGTTATGAGGCATATAGGATATGATATCATCCAACCCCTTTTCACTCTTCCTTTAATTTTATTAAGGAGAACGTCGTTCGTGAGGTGTTAATTTATCACCTTCAAGAATGACGAGTTTTCTTCTTCTATTTCTACCTTCCGATCTGGACATTAAACCATTTTAATGGTCGAACTAGAAAATTTTATATGTATTATCTCTTATTTAATGTTCTGGATCTTACTTATGACCATATTTCTAGTGATAAAAAAACTAGTTCATTATGATCGAAAATCGCTCAAATTAACCCAAACAATCATCATTTAATTCATATCTAATGATACATCCACATGGATATAATATGATTCATTATATGATTTTTCAAAATCCAGTAATTTCATTAATAAAATGTAATATCATTTCTATATGTTTACCCATGTTCTACCTGAACTTCAATTTAAGAATACATGTGAACCACGCAAGAAAACCATAAAAACCATCATTCTTGAACAATATTTTCAAACTCTATAACTCATTAATTGTCACATAAAATCACTTAATGAAACCATAATAAACCATATTAATGTAAAAATGGTTCGAGATTTCTAATTAAGGAATATAATTTCATTATATATGACATTAAAGAGAAGGAAGCATTCAGATACAAGGTAAAGGGAAATCTCGAACCCAATTTTCTTTGTTCGGTTTCTCCCTCTTTCACACCATTTTTGATATGGTTACACCAAAAAAATAATTTATTCATCATTTTTTTCCTTTTATGGGATATACATGTTTCACAAAAAAAATTTGTGTCAAAAAGATTGTTTTCCAACAGAACTCTTCTTTTAAGAACTCACCTTTTACTTCTTATTTAAGGTTGATGGTTCTTATATCAAGTTTTGTATTCCCTCTTTGATTTGGGAACCCAATGTTTATGAATGTGTTATTATCAGATTAGACCCATTAATTTCATGGGATAGTTATGTTCATTATTGATATATGTTCTATTTGTCGTGCATGATAATGAAAATATTATCAGGTGACGGGTGTGCCCGGAATAATATAGCGCAATATGAATGTTTGATTGTGACGGGTTCACCAGGAATTATACAGCACTCCATTGCATTGGGAAAATTGATGAATCTAATGTGTAAATTTGAATTGATGTGTGAAAAATATGATAGACTGGATCAAAATTATATGTGGCATTTAACCACTAAGACATGATGTTTTATTTTTTATGCGTTGCCACATTTCAAGTCTTATATTTATGATTCCTCTCATGTTCATGATCTTTTTCCCATGTTATGATTATGCTCACACCATGTTATATTGTTCTTATCAATGCTCTTACTGGTCTTCTATCTTCCCCCTTTTTATTTATATCCTCAGGTGGGTACATGTACAAGGAGAGGAAATGTTCCAATCAGAAGCTAGAGAATAAGAAATTAAATCAATGGTTATGCTTGATGTTCTAATTGTTATGTATGGTCCTAGTTTTCCCAAGACACTAAACCTTTGGATCCTCTATGTCTAATAACATTATGTTATTTATCGTTAAAATGATGTAATAGTAATGTATGAAATATTGGGTTGCTATAATGTGACACCTTCCAAATAAGAGGAAAAATTAACCAAGTCAGCCTTAGTTTGTAATCCCTAACATCTACAAAATAACTATGAGGGGTTTGATTGCCTCCATAACTGAGGTACATATAATGACTCCTTAAATTCCTAAGAACTATATAAAATACTCCAAGGACTATCCAAATATGTAGATCTTATATCCATACACCATGAAGATGATCATGAACTCTATTCATTTCCCACAATGGGCATGCCTCACGTTGGCTTTGGGGGAAGCAATAAACACCTAATTAAGAATCAAATACCCATTCAACAGGGAAGCCTCAGTGTCTAACCCCAAACATCCCCAAGAGAACTATTAGGAATCTAATTCCCGCCATAACTAGGATATGTTGGATGCCTCTTTTAAGGCCCAAAATCCATATCACAGACTCCCAGGAATTCTATAATATGTAGATGCCATACACATATGCCCTGATTCTCATTATGCATTCCCCCTTGTTTCTCACAACGAGCATGGCTCATGTGGGATTAGGGGGATGCAACCAACACCTCATTAGGAATCATATACACAATCACCAGGGTAGCCTCAGTGTATAATCCCCAATATATTCAAGAGAAATATGAGGATTTTTATTCCCTCCATAATTGGGATTCGTAGGATGCCTCCTTAAAGGCCCGAGCTCTATATCAAAGACTTAAAGGACTTCCCCAATATGAAGATCCAATATCCATACTCACTATGGCTGATTATTGACTCCCCCTTGTTTCTAACAATGATCATGGGTCGCGTGGAATTATTGGGATGCAACAAACTCCTCATTAGGGATCAAATACCCATTCATTAGGGAAGCCTCAGTGTGTAAGCCACAAAATTTCTAAGAGAACTATAAAGGCTCTGATTCTCCCCATAACTAGGTTATGTAGGATTCCTCCATAAAATCCTGGGTTCCATATCAAATACTCAAAGGGCTATCCCAATATGCAGATCCCATATCCATAGGCCATAGGTCGATCATGCACTCCCCCTTATTTCTGAGAATGAGCATGGATCACATGGGATTAGGGGGATACAACAAACCCCTCATTAGGTATCAAATACCCATTCACCCAGGCAGCCTTTGTGTGTAAGCCCCAATATCGACCAAACTATGATGATTTTGATTCCTACCATATCTAGGATATGTAGGATGTCTCTTCCAAACTCAAGCTCTAATATTTGGTTATTCAACACCCCCTATATTAATCCTTACCACATGAGGTTAAATTTAATGAAACAAATGAACTATTTTTTTTTGATTCCTGCAATAACCAAGATACAAAGTACACCTCATAATGGATCAATCCTATCCTCGGAACATCAACCAACTCTATAAAATTGAGCATGTCCTAAAAACTCATTCATAATTTTTCAGCTTATAAGAAACTACTCATTACTATAAAATGATGAAGAAAATCATATACATACAAATGTATTCAAAAAATAGTTCCTAGTATATCACACATAAAATATAGTAAACCCATATCCACTTTAGAGTAAAGGTCCCACATCAAGATTACGAAGAGATTCATGAACATGTCTTAAATATATAAGAGAGTTCTGGAGTAGGAAACAATTACCCCAAAAAGGGTGCGTTGAGATTGACCTCCCATCTTCTCAACCAATGCATGTCCCCAACTTTCACAAGGCCAAAAAACCCAGATGACCACTAGCCTTTGGAAAGTAGGTGTGTACCCATCTATGGATGGGGGAACCATTTGAAGTTTTAGGCAAATGTGACAATGGTCTTGCAATGTGAAGAATCGATTCAACTGCATGAAATACCGATGAAAGAAAAATGATAAACCAGACATGAATCTCTAAAATAAAAAATCATCAAGTTATAATATGTCATACCATTCTATTTTTCCGTGTTCACCAAAAAATGATGAATTCGACATGAATCCCTCAAAGAATATACAATTGGGTATGTCAATCCATGATGGTTCCCCTAATATGAAAAAAAACTAATAAACTCGGAATGATCCTCTTAGGCCACTTTTACGTGTTATCCATGTAGAAAAAAGGAAACAATAAAATTATAAAATGGGCTTCCTATAAGTGCATCCTTACACTGACAAGTCCACATGAGCATAATGGAATAAAATGGAATATAGGAAAATTGTGTCAACCTTTCTTATCTTATTGAGCATTATTATGCCTATGGTATGACACTGATTGGTGACCATGTTCATTGTTGTCGACCTGATTTTATACACACATTCTAAGATATTTTATTCATATTCTATTACTTGTTCCAATACTCCATCTTCTGCCACAACCACCGTAGGATGTAAAATGGTCATGCCTTCCAAATAGTGCCATCAGTAGGTAGAAAAATAGATGAGCATGGATTACCAATGATATGGTACAATTTCGATTTTGGAAGCATCTTGAGAGATTTTGGTAGTGCGTCAGCCCGTGAGTCCACATCGCTCAATGAATGTTACAACTTAACCATTGGCCCCGATCACCAAAACTAATTTCTTCAAGAGCTTATACATGAAGAGTTACAATTGCTACCATCCACACCAGATGAAGGTCAATCAAGGGTCAAGATCCGTCTTCTCCATGGTTTTTGCACCACCATAGAGGGTGCCTGGTTATTTTTATTGATATAATCAGTATAATGGTACATATTAGTATCATGTTGATGGTACCTCTCAAAATATAACCACCTTAGACACCCACACAAGGGAACAACTGAGGAATACTCATTAGAGGATGAAGATGCTGAATAGCTAGGAAAAGGATAATACCCCCACTACTTCTAAAAATTCTCACCAACAAATATGGGAATGTGCATGCCCGTAGGCTTATATCCCTTCTCACTCAGAACGTGTTTGTGGTCATATTCTTGCAGCAGACCTGGGGGAGGGTAATACTCAACCCCCATGTCCGATTCCCATCAGAATATCCCGACAGAACATAGAGGAATGAAGTAGGTGAAAATCCCCACTTCAATAGAAGTTATTTTTCAATAGGTCATGGACTCTAAAAATGATTTGGCAAATATCCTTGTACACACTTTTCGAAAGTTCCATTACATTTTTGAAACAGGTAAAGAACTCCACAAGAATATTATAACATTGTTGCATATTAACGGATATGTATATATTTCTATCTCTACAGCCAGGAATACTCAACACTACGAACATCAAGATCAAGTGGTTGTACAAATTAATGTGAACATTCTTACACTTTTCTGAGATGATTATATACATATCCTAATGAAGGGAAAGGCATCAGACCGGGCTCATAATCCCATTCCAACTAAGGCAAGACATGTGATAGTGGAACACACCTAGGGATAGGGGGACATGCATGTCAAGGATTTCCTATGGAATAATCCAAAGGCCTACGATCGTTCCCATATCCTCATTCTGGCAGAGGCTAACTAGGTGAGAGTGGTAGATTCCTCGGGAGAGGCTCATATTCTTATCAATGAATTTTCTTAGCATACTATAGTAGATCACATAAAAAAGGTTCATATTCTTACTTCCACAAATTAATGACTATGTCAGCATAATTCCTAGGTAATATAGGCGAGGCTCATATTACTTATCCCATTTTGAAGGTCTGTCTTCATATTCTTGCAGGGAATACATATTCAGGAAAGGTATATATTACTGATCCAGCTGGGGCTAACCATGTGAGAGCAGCACATGACTAAGTGTAGGCTCATACTCCTGCCAACGAATACCAAGGGAATATCACAAAGGATCGAGATCGCGGCCATATAACCATATTAACCAAGGATCACCAAGTGAGAGTGACACATTACCGAGGACTAGATCATATTACTTTTGAAAATGAGGTATCTTAATAGAATATTTTGACAGCTACTCAGTAGTGGAATTATATCCCCTAAAAAACAGGCAGTTTATACAAATTCTAGAAAATGTCGTACATAGATCTGATATCCTTGCACAACCATGAATGGAAGGTCTACATAATAATACCATGGTGCAGAACATGAATCATATTTCAAATCTTCTTAGTGTTCATGTCCGTGATGTTGTTTGAGACACACCATCAACACAAAAAGGGTCGGTCGACTCTTATATGATAGTGGAAGCATGAGAAATTCATTATCACGATAGTCCTCATCATGGTAATGTATAAATGGATTTTAGGGACTATACTCTTGAAATCTGCCATTGTCATCCTCCCCATAATGATATCTCTCATGGTAAAGGTAGTTCAGAATTTTTCTAGACACCTATGTATAAAGAGGTGACGTAAACACGTACACCTTCATATAGAGAGGTGCACGAAACTCTAGGGTCAAATTTATATAGTTCCCATAAACATCCAGTAGCACTCCACTCCCATCAGCGGGTGACCATTAGAGTAATCTTATATGGTCAGAATGGATTGGTGTGTATGTGTGATGAAGAAGAAGAAAAAATTGACATATGAAGAGAGTTGGCCAAAAAACCTCCCTATCATGTTCTAGCCCCTCGCTACATCCATCCATGAGATCCCCAACAATCTAGAAAATGATTACATCCCTTATCGACACCATAATATGTGGGTTAATCATCAGCGACTAAAGGATCAACATAACCCTTATCCAGAATAAGAGTGTCACCTTTAGAACATCGTGATATTTTGTTTCCAGCTCAACCTGGTTGCTATTTCTATGTCCCAGGATCCATAATTGGAAAAGCACAGTGAAATATTTTCAATACCCTTGCTGACATTTCATACTGATACTTCAAAATATGATCTTAAATGCCACACAAGGAATAAAAATTTGAGGATGGGGATGGTATAGAGCATTACACTTCATCGCTCCCCTAGAATAGAAGATTCCCTCAGAAACAACAACCTACAATGTTATAGCCTCTACCGATGTCAGGGGACCATGAAATGCTCAGGAAAGTTTGTTACTACAACTGAATACCCCTTCTCCAACAATGCATAGACATCACAGACAAGGAGAGAGGATAAAAAACATGACTTCAAATTGGGCCCCTCAAGTTAATAGAAGTACATTTCAAAAATGAAGATCAAAGTTGTGATCACCTGGAAATCTACCTCCAAGGAAATATCCTCATCATGGGTTTCTATCGTACACATCTCTCATGCAATCACAGCTGCATTGTATCAGAGAGACATCATTACCAGCTACTATAATAGTTGTCCAAGAATGGAATCTCCCCCAGGACCAGGAGAATATTTTCCACTACCTCCACCCCTTGGGAAATTAGTTCCTAAGAATATTTAGGATTTTCTTTAAGTATCCCCATACATTCAATAACCCATAGGGACATGGTAATTTATATCTCAATATCCATCACTAAATTCATTATCCCCTCAAAAGTTATGTGAGAAATCAACAAAAAATCTAGATCACCTCAACACAGAATGGTTGGGGACATCTACATCTTCAGGTCTAATTATATCCCATGGTAAACCCCATCCCGTAGGGGCTAGGGAATTTTTATCATCATCAACACCACATAGGTAATTTGTATTTTATAGGTTGTGAGAAAGAGATAAATTGTTAGCATCCCACTAGTTCCACTCAACGTAATAAAAACATATGCTGGTTATCAATTATTTGGAACCCTGAACAGAAATTCCCTCAAAGTCATCATTTGTAAACCATGAAGAGTATAGCTTACAATGAAATAAATCATCCCCCACCGGGGTCACAAGAAAAAATGGCCCAATAAGGCCAAGGGATAAAATAATGACTCTAATGAAAGCCATATAGAACTAGCTTGCCTTGTGGAATGAAATGGAACAACCACAATTTCTTAATATGCCTCTATGAGAATCATCACTATTAACATGGTAAAAATGGATCAACAACCGAAATCCGAGGGCCACAAAAAAGAATACATACCATAGGAGGATGGTGATTTGGTTGCCCTAAATGAGGTTGTGCACACCCAGAATCTATGAAGTCTCTAAAATTTGGAACCCCCAAATAATGAGTTCCCACCTCCACGGTAGAAGATCTCTAATGATAAAGGTAAAGAATAGACTACAACCAGGTTTCCATCTTTAGAAGAGCAATTGTAGAAATATGTGAGTGAAATAAAATCTCTATGTTAGCACAATGAGGAGATACATGGGAGTAATATTCTCATTGGGTTTCTTCTCCATCCATAGGAAAAATATCCTCCATCCTATGGTTGATCTTCCAAACAGATTAGTGTCCGAATATTAGTGTGGATTTGGGTCTATAAAACCCATACATATAAATGCGGAAGCTGGGAATGATTGGGGCATCCCCCTACTATGATGAAAACCTATCCCTTTCCAAGGTAAATTCTAAATCATAGGAAAAATAGCAGATCCATATAAGATAAAAGTGGGAACAACTTATTACCCCCTCCCACTCCCTACCTATGAAAGGAGGCTAAAAAAAGATCCTCTAGAATTTCTCAATTTCATTGAATCTTTGGCTAATATGATGGATGCCATAGAAGGGAGACGCGAACCAGTGTAGCCTAGGAAGAATCCATATCCCGAAAGGGTTGACGATACCCTACCTCCACCAAACATTTTAAATCCAACCTTTTACACCTTCAATGATGTAGGTGATCTAGATTAGTTTCTCACACACTTCATTTCTCAATGTGGAGCAATGATGAGCCCTTGAGATCATCATAATGCATCCTAGATTAGTTGTTCCATACTGAAATTGATAGGGCCATCCTTCATCTGGTATAACAGTATTCTAGAAGGATCAATCAAAGGATGTGAAGACATTCAGATTCAGTTCCTTTACCAATTTAGTTCAACACTAAGGAATATGATGATCATCGACCTGACAAACTGCCAGCAGGGCGATTTTGAAAGGGTTTCAGACTTTATATAAAGGTGGAAGGGTCTTACCTATTTTCAAATCATCCCTCTCTCACAAGAACAAATATTATAACTTTGTGATAAAAATCATAGGGATGAGCTTCAAAAACCCATAATCCCCAGGAAATATCTAGCTAGATTAAGAGATTTTGCTAAAACAACATACCATATTGAAGAGGATATTTAACAAACCTGATCAATGTCTCGAACCGTAACCACATAACATGGATAAAATCTAGGAATAGTAGAAGATGTAGCTATCACCCTCAAGCACACAATATTCCAAGCACCCAGGAAATCTCCAAACCACCCATCTTCTCTTTTTGACCAAAGACAGTCGTAGAATCACCAACGGTTGAAAGCATAGAGAAACGAGGACCACCTGAGATTTTAGGAATGAGTGAACAAGGTGTGCTTCTACATAAATAAAAAACCCATGTGCTACTTCTAGATAGCCATTGACAACAACATGACCACGCTTCTGTGGCCTAGTAATCTCAATGAAGTCAATCTCACCAATCCTCTTGATTACTGCCCTTTCCATATATGGATGGATACTAATATCTAAAATGGATTAGTGTTTAAGTATTTAATTCAAGGAATTTTCAACTATGGATAAGTGACATTAGACATTCCTCTAGAACAAGTGTCATTCAAAATGATTACCCGGATAGAGGAAGAGGAAAGATTACTGAATGTTACTTCTAGGAAAGAACAAATGTTCGATAGCTGGATGACTCGTAAAATATTTGATCGAGCTCATTGATACCTGAGGACATAGTAGAAAAAACTCATAATAGCTCCACCACAAAAAAAGGTTAAGTATTATGTAACTTCCAGGTGTGGGTATGACAATTAGAAGTAGCAATAAAAACAATGGGAAGAGTCATATTCTATTTCAAATCATACTCTAACTCTTACAAATTTATTCCATAAAACATCTGTGGTATGAAAAATACCACACCAAATGGAATCCCCATCAAGAAAATATATCATATTTGGATCCTTCAATATGATACAATTTGATAACCCTTTCTACAATGATGATTATGCTGCTGAATATGGATTTCCTTCATAAAATAGTGGAACTGGAGGTTGCATGCACTGAAGCCAAGGATATAGGGGAAAACATGGACCTGGTTGTTGTCATTATCCTAGTTGTATATTGACAGAATAAATTTTTTAGTTGATACCCATGGAAAAAAACTCTAGTAGGTTCATAATAAGTAGATAGGTGCCTCAGAGGCCTTCAGTAGTTTACCGAACCCAATTGTCATTCATGAATACTTGACAGGGGTTCAACCTGATCATCCCAAAGAATGGGGAATGATGGAACAACCTATTACACTAGATGAAGATACTCCCTAAACCTCCATTCAAGCCCTGCATACATTATCATAAACTAATCCATATTCTATGTCGCACATGATAGAGATGCCCCATATTGTGAAGCAGTGACTTTTGGCACTGAATTAGGATGTTCTAAAATATATAGATGTGATCCCACCAATGTTTTTCAATCCTTTATGTTCCTCATATTTTGATAGAAATCATGGAGGAACTTTTTGAATCCCTCATAAGCCCATAAAAATTTTAGACAAAAGTTTCTACGACTAGGGTATGTTCAATGGAGACCATGTCCTTAGGCTGTCATGTCACTGCACATTCAATGATAATTATTAGGAAGAGGCCATCCAAGGAAACATCATAGCCTAGTATGTTTTAGGAAATCTCAATAATGTTGACATCCAAAGGGTTTTGATCATCAATGGGTCTGGTATCAATCTCATCCTAGCCCGATCCCTCTGAGGTTTGGGTATAGAGAAGGATACTTATCTACTAAAAATCTAGGCATCCAAGGATATAATAAATGTGAGAAAATACCCCTATGGAAGACTAAACTGGAGACCCAATATGGGGATCTCACATGTAATGTTGAGTTCATGATCATCCAATAAGACACCACATATAATATCTTTCTTGGAAGTCCCAATCGCTATATCCACTCAGCGATACCATCAAAATTCCATCAATGTTTAAATTAATCCACAAATGGGAAGGTTAGAATAATTCATATTGAAATTAACCCTTTGAGACTTTTGGATCCATATATACTGAAGAAAACTACAAAATAATGGAAGAAAATTTCTAATGGATGATGATGTAATATAGGATTCTGCCACAATGTTTTAGGTACTACACTTGTAAATCCATGGAACATGCTCAATGAGGAGTACATGATCTCCATAAACATGGTCAAATTAGAAGACCTATTCCCAAATTCCCATGCCTCTTCTTTCCTTAGAAACAATCATCTTCAACATCACTCTTCCACAACACATATACCAAGAAATGATGATATTATTTATGATGAGCTCCCTCAACAGAATAGTGATGGGGAGGTACCCATGATTTCATCCTCATCTGAAATTGTCCCTAACGACTCAGAAATAGAAGTATATTAGGATGATCTTAGAAACACTCCTATGGCATTCGAGGAAGGTGTTTCCACCATAATAGATGATCTTTGGCAGATAAACGTGGGGACAGTGGAAGACCCATGACCTACCATTATTAGCACTACCATACCTCTGGAAGAGCATGATATGTATATCACATTCCATAAAAAACATATATATGTGTTTTCAAAGAACTATAATGAAATTCCTAGACTAAATCCTATGAGGCTATCCACCATATCAGACTACCCAAAGAGCACTGTGGCGTTCAGTAGGCACCCAAGAGAATGCACCACCTTTCATGATAAAAACATGGAGGTGAAAGTCAACAAGATGATCAATGCCAACTTTGTCTGAGAAGTTAAATACCTGATACATATTTCCATCCTCCTTCCTACCAAGTAAAATAAGAAGTGTATTTGTGTCTGCATTGATTTCAGAGACCTTAATCAGCATTTCCTAAAGGAGGATTTCCCATTTTCGATCACAGAAATCATGATCAATGCCACTACTAGTTTATAATCCCATTACCTAATTTATGGGTACTCAAGGTAAAATTAGATTGAAATAGCCACAAGGATAAAGAATCCATCACCTTGAGGGAACCCCAGTGGATCTTATTCTACCATGTCATGCCCTTCGGATTAATGAATGTTAGTTCCACACATCAGCGTGTGATGCATCACATAATTAATCCATTCATGACAAGGATATATGACAGTTATATTGATAACATGGTCATAAAATACCAATAGCAATGTGATCACATCACTGATATCTGAGAAATCATAAAAAATTGTCAAGAGCATAGTCTGAAGATTAATCAACTAAATTGTGATATTGGGTTAACATCAGGTAAATTTATCAAATTTCTAGTATGCCTTTGCAATATCAAGACAGACCTAGGGAAGACCAATTCTCTCCTTAAAATGTAACCCACATGAATCTAATATTACTAAGTGGATCCAAGGGAAACCCTCATAAATTATGTGATTCATATCAAACCTGGCCAGAAAATACCTCCCCTTAATGAGGCTAATGAAGAAGGCAGTCTCCTACCAATGGGATGATGTGTGTCAAAAATGATTCAAAAATCTCAAGCAGCGTCTACTACACCAACTATTTTTCTTGCATTTTGTGGAAGGGAGGCCACCATGGACCATCCATTAGGCGCCCTCTTTATGTAAATGAACAATTCTGATTGCAATAATAGTCTTTATTACCTCATACGAACTATGTTGGTTGTTGAGACCAGATATTTTGATGTCAAAAACAACTACATTGCGCTCATCTTTATAGCGAAAATGTTGAGGAATTACCTACAACACCACGTGGTCCACCTGGAGTCTCATATTGACCCAATTCCAGTCGATATCTGTGTTCCCTATGTTGAAGGTGTGCTTGACTCAATGGGAGGAAATTCTACAACCTTACACCATCCATTTCATATCCAAAAATTCGGTAAAATTGTAAGAACTGGTTGAATTCCTAGCAGCACATCCTGCTCCATAAAATATATCAGAGGTCAATGAGCTCCAAGACAAAAAGGTATTTCATGCCCACGGCACTCCCCAAACATGGGAGATGTATTTTGATGGTTCATCCAAGAGTCTTATTGGCAGAAGAAAATAAAACCTGAAGCTAAATTAGGTTAGCTTAGGGTTTATACTTTTCACTCCAAACAAATTAGTTCTACCTTACTCTTTCACACTATCTGAAGTTGGCATGAATAATGATGCTAAATACTGATCCCTCATCGCTGGGTTGGAACTAGATTTACAACTGCACATAGCCTACCTAAACATCAAAGGGGTTTCAAAACAGGTGGAAAATCATATCAACAGTGAATATTCTATCAAGAAGGAAGAACTATCTATCCTAAATGGAAATGTAGGGTACTAATGGATGAATTCCTCTTTTATCCCACATTGAATTATATCCCTAAATCACAGAATGCTCATTCCAATGCACTGGATTATGAAACATATTTCATAAAAGACCTTTATCATGAGGAGGAAACCTTCCATATAACACATTGAATAGTGGTCTCATTGATCTTCATATATGATATGAATGAAATCAATTTGGTCATCACAACACTAGTGCACAACGAACCAGATACCTCATTTGGGTGGATGGAGCCCATATTCATCTATCATAGGGATGTAATTCTATTGATGGATCACACTGGAATGGAACAAATTCCATGTTGGGTAATAATTTTCACCTTGTAGGATAGCTCAAATGATCATAAAATCCAATACAAGCATGGTTTTTGTATAATTTTCCTCAAGTGCATAGCATAATGTGAAATACTCACCATCATGGAAGTGGTCCACACCAGCTCCTACAGTGCCCACCAAACTACAACAAGTATATCTCACAAGATCAGATGGTTGGGGTAGTACATGCATATCATGATACATGATTGCATGGAATTCACCAGAAAATCTCATCTATGACGGAGTCCTGCAAAATTCTTCCATCAACTCCCAAAATTACTACATACAAAAAAATATTCATGGTTTTTCACTGTTTTGGTGATTGATTTTGTGGGACTATATCCCCCAATTACCATAAAACAGTTCAAGTAAATCATTACTACTGCTGAATTATTCTCCAAAAGGCCTAAGGAGATACCCCTCAAAAAATTCAGAACAAATAATATCATCAAATTCGTAAATTCCCATTTCATTAATAGGTTGACAGTCCCTTACATGATATTGATGGACAATGACACAAACTTCTATTATGAATAGTTGAAGAAGCTATACCAAGAGAATAACATTAAATCAAACCTTTCATATCACTATAATGTGGTGGAATCTGGATAAATATTGACCTTCAATAAGATCCTGTCAAAAATACACTATAAGGTGGTGAATAAAAATAATAATTCTTGTCCAGAAAATCCCCTCCATGATTTATGGTCCTACCGCACCACCACACATACTTCTTTGAAAATTATGTCATACCCATTGGTGTACAAGAATGAGGTACTTCTACCCATATAGGTCTAGATTCCCTCACTCTAAATAACCATTTAAAGGAAATAATCATATGAATAATTGGTATAAAAACAAATGGATGTCTTGGAGAATCTTGATGTGAAGAGGTTTCACACACTGCACAACGATGAGGTCCACCAGAACTGAATTACAGAAGCCTTCAATGAAAAGTTCTTCTCAATTCCTTCCTACATGGAGGACCGAGTCTATCTCTCAGAACCCCTATGATACCAAGAAAGAGTACCTTGATGTTGGAACCCAACTAAGAGAAACCATATGTAAATCATAATGTAAATCATAATTGATCATATTCTCTAGCCACCATTGATGCGGATCTTGTCACACCACCCACCATTGAAATATTTCTCAAAAAAATACATTGCATAATTTTCAGCAATAGGGAATACACAATGGTGTAATTATCATATCCATCCTTGCCGCATGACTTTAAACTGTATGTAATTTATTTCCCCTGACAATAAACTGTGCAGGCACGTCCACACCGCATCACAAAAAACTACACAACCCCCCATAAATTCATTTGTGTTGATTCTCATTTCCAATGAGATACATATGGACTCCTTTATCCTATATATTTTCCCAACAAACAAAAAACATAAAATACTACTATCCTATCCATCATGCCTCTAAATAGTGGAAAGGACCCTTCTTAGTCCTTGTTTCTCGCACCAAGCATAGCTCATGAGAGCATAAAAATTCAGATAAGAGTTTCCCAATACAAAAATAGGGCACATGTAAAGAAGGCATATGGCTAGAATAGTATATTTTGTATATCTATTAAAAGCAAATATATTCTCATAGGACCCCCTAGTCAATGCATGAATTAGAGAGATTATTTATCACATATCTTCACCATGAGAATTTGTTCAACATGATATGGGACAACTTTTAGTGTGTTAGAACCCTTATTATATCTTATATTATCTAAATATCCCACTTCATGATCTGAAGCTTCTCAGGTCATTGTAAATATTTCATTGACCATGAAGAGGAAAATATATCTCTTCCCTTGGCCATGATATTTATGGAAGGTCTAAAAACCACTAACTGGAGACATCATAGACCATTGTAAAGGGATTTTTTATTCTTGTGATCGTAACATTATCAAGGAAAAACCCAGCACCCCATTGTGTTATAGGTTCCCTCTTGGGTGACTGTACCATACCTTCCTTAGGACCTGATCACTTTAGACTATGATTTACAGTCTCTTTATCAGACTATCCATGATGATCTGATATCCTTGATGTTTCATCACCATTTTTTATACCCGTTCTCAACGTTAGCATGTGACCCTATATTCGTGAACCTTTTGATGGCTCACACCTCATGATTCAAAACCCTAAGGAGAAATGGATTGAGCAGTTCTATTAAGAGCTATGTTTACCTAGGGCCATATAACCCTAATTGGATATCCTTCCTTCCATACCCAACTTCATCATCTTGATGTTTGATCCTTCATAAATATTTCATAACCCCTGGAAGGGAAAAGTTATCTCTCCTCTTGGTGATGTTATTGATGCAAGGGATCAGACCCACTAACTGGAAACATCTTCACCCATTATAAAGGGCCTCATAATCTTTATGAGCCTCAGTGACACCATGACAGATTCTGACACCCCATTATGGCATGGGACATACCTGAACTATCTACCCCATTTCATATTACCTAGATCAATCTTTTGGACTGTGACATACATCACCCACATTACAATTAACTAGGAAGACCTAACAACAATAGTATTTTTCCATCAACAATATTCACCACCTAAAATCCTCTATAGACCATGAAAAAAGAGTGATATCATCTTTTATTGACAATGCTTTTGATTAATAAGGGATTCAACCCACCAACTAAAAGTATCTTACCCTTTTCATAAAAGGAACCCCTATCCTCATGAGCCTAGTTAGTACCATGACAAAACATAGTACCCTATATTGTTTTGGTTCATTTTTGGCCTACTAGCCCCATATTCCCTTATAATATAAGCTAAAAGACCCTAAAATAAAGTAACAGAAGGTCCGAGTTAAAAGAATCTAAAGTAAAACAATAAAATGTGTTATCTAAAGACCATAAACTAAAGGAAAAAGTGGTTACAGATGATGAGACTAAACTAAATCATGTAAAAATTATCGTGAGGCTCTCTATATGGAATTATTTTTCCGAATATTCTCTCTATATATATGAAAATTACTCATCCTCCAAGACATATCTCCTGCTCCGATGATCTCCCCGCACACCTGACCTCCATTCTCATTGACTACAATGTAACATATGGATTTAATAGGCAATTTTTCAAATAAAAGTTGAAGAAATGTCATGAAAATCATAAAAAAACGAAAAGGTGAGAAATGACGTAAAAAAAACCAAAAACTTAGTAAATAAATTAATATAAATTGAAGTACCTGAACCCACTGATGCCTCTCCTATGAACCAAAATATAGTTGTAAAATTATGTGGGCATCATAACATCTACTCAGATGATCCTTTGAGATCAGAAATTCTTTTTTCCAGTATATCCACAGATTGACACATCTCATTGACAGACTCAGTCTCCAATTCTTTATTGTATTTCAACTTCTCTGCACTAGCTACAACAGCCACCCGGGAGTTCACTAATGCCTATTGAATCCCTTTTTTCAAGCTTTGTCTTTTCCAATGGCTAGAGTTCATGATGAAACCGGGATTACTCGGTTTAAAGGATACAAATTTCTGACTGGAGATGACCAATCTAAACCTCCCTAGACTTAATCACACCCTGATGAGTAGTAGTCTCCATCAGTCATTGAGTAGCTTCATCCACATCTTCGCCTCAATGTTTCTTCACCAAGGAGGAAGCTTCATCAGCTGTCGCCCCTAATTCAAGGTTCCATATTTGACTATGTACATAGATTACTTCTTTCACATGAGAATTATTGGAGGAATAATCAAATCCTACATAACAAAGGGAAGAAAACATGAATAGAAGTTTTCATATTCGGTCCTTCAATACATCCCATAGGGTTTCTGACACCAAGAACCTGATATAACTCCACATATTCAACCGCATTGATTGATAAAGAAAAATAGACCGACGTTCTTGATCCAAACCAATATTATGAATTGGAAAATATTGTGGAACAATATCTCTCTGAGATAGGTTTTTTACCACAAAATTCAATGATAAATGATGGGAACCATCCTCAACATCGGTAGACTCAATTAAAAGAACTCCTAGAGGGAAAAGCACCAAATACCTAAAACATTATTGTGATGGAACTACAATAGAATGTGTAGGGATATGTAAATTGTAATATGAATCATGTGGAACCACCAAATGTCAACATATATGACTATAGTTTGAAATGAACTTTTCTCTGTTGCAACACCAACAACATGTCCGATATCAATTCCATCCTTTGGAGAAGATGAAACATCATCCTGTGATGAGGTATTTCACACATCCACTAGCACATGATCTACATAAGGGCCTTTCCCATTACCTTTTAGACTCTGAGAGTGAAAAATCATGGAAGGGGGGTTTTTTAGGAACTTGAAAAAGGCTCTAGTCTTAAAAAACCTATTAAATTAGCCGAATCATGCTTCAACATTGGCCAACACATCGGAGAAATGACTACCAATGTCGACACTATTGTAGAGTTAGTCCATCTACATTAGATTGAAAGGTACAATTGTATAAGATTATATGATAGGTAATGGATTCTCTTGCACGGGCCTGTCGGTAGAAACTATTCCATGATGAATCGGGTCTAGTAGTGGTGGATTTGATGGAACAGGTAAATGCCCATCTACATCCTCTAATATAGGAGCATGCTCTTCTAAATGAGCTCTGTTGGGGGATCCATGTTTTCAATTAGTTATGGAAGTGTAACCAGAACAATCCAAAATTAAAAGGGGGGTGTAAGATACATTGCTTAATTGAGGATTCTGGGAGAGAAGGATCAGGCGATGCAGTTGACTTCATCTTCTTCTTCCAATTTTCTGTGGAAGGGGATATGGAAGACGTTGAAGTCAGGGAATCCCCCTAAGTATTAGCAATAACCACTCTCATCTGAGCTAATTCACCTAGGTATCCTTCATCAACAGCCCCGTGTTCACCATCAAACTCCTCTATAAGGACCTTTCCTTGAGGGTTCTATTCAGGAGACAGTAGGGATAGATGATCTTCGACAGCCTCCTCCTGCATCCAAACATATAATAGATTTCATCATGATTATCGAGACAATATAGAATATTATGGACCAAAATAAACATAGACCAACCACTTACTTTATGATAGGGTAGTCATGCTTGTCCCTAGCAACCTGAAGAGATCCAAAAAGGACTAATTGGTGGAATTGAGAAGAATAAATCATCTGGCCCTAGGGACTCAACCAAACCATGTCAATGCTCCCAAGGAAGTTTATCACTTCAACAATGTTATATTAAAATTTAATACTGTGGGGGTAGTAATGTAAACAAAAATATCCAAAATAACCTCTGAGGGGATCATTTTATTCCATAGGGAATCCTCAGAATAATTTTCCATCCAGGACACCAATAAACATGACACGATTAGAAACATCAATTCACACGTACCCCTTGCACGTGTCATAGTAGATTCCTTCATTGGTAATTGTAAACTATTTACATGCTTGGTATGTGTTATTGGGGATTTCAAACACTTAGAGAACAAATGCTTCCTAGGCCCAAGGTAATACTCAACTACCAGGGGAAGGTGTGACCTTACTCCCCAACTTGGATAGTTTATCTTTGTGATACTATCAGATCTAGAAATACACATAGCTTTATGATAGTTAAATTTATTCTTTAGTAGAGAGAGTTGAATGTAAACACCAGTATCCTCTCTGGTGAACATCAACCAGAACCGACGAGCCAACATAGAGGGCCCCTCGGACCTCACATGGGCAATGCCTAGACACCTTGTTTGAACCAATTAGAATTGGTTGATGAACTGACATGGTTTATCCCAATAAAAAATAATGTCCCTAATAATTCGAGTAAAAAAGATCCCCCTCCTGATGGGACATCATATAAGAATGATCTTGAAGGCCATTTGTACCATCTTTGAAAAAAATTCATGATATCACAAGACCATATGTCTTGAAAGAGAAACATTTATGACATTTCCCAGAATCCCTAATCTCCTAATCCATTGATAGAATGGGTATTACCCAATTAATACAATGCAAAAGTAGTATGCAGAATGTCTTGTGGACTCCACGGAGGTCTGTGTACTCATAACCACCCGTATGAGCCACCATCCAACCCCATAACACATGGAATGGTATCGAAATCCTATAAGGGGATTCTCTCTAATAAGAAGGATACAAAAGTTGTTATAGACTCCCGACACTGGGATTGCCAGACCAAACACTCCCCTTCAACTATATTAGTCTCCATTTCAAAAGTTGAAACCTTGGTTTACCCTCTCTCTTTTATTGGGAGTAAGTACCCACTTAGGTACATTGTATAGAAGCCATGCAGTTGGACCAGCCTTTCAATACTAGGGACGACCTACCATCCCCAATATTTTTACATCCTACCTCTAGCTATGGGATAGTAGGCACTTGGGGCACAACAAGAATCCTTGGAATGGCATTCCATTATCTTATTTGATGGTTGTATCTAGACTGATCAGTTGAATAAAATATTCATCCCATATTTGGAAGGGAATATCCTCTCTAGGAAACACCCCTTTTAAGTGGGTTTTCTCATCTCACAAGATCAGATCCCGAGTTAAATAAGACTCTTTGTCATGTTATCATAGTAATATTGGGTGGGAAATATCTCATCATACATACCACCATGTATGGGAACACCACAAATCTAGTCCACATCCTGAAGGCCGATACAGACATCACTATGCATGTGTTTGAAGGTATTTTTCTCTGGGATAAAATGGTTGAGTAACTCCACCATATTGTTCTAATGACAATAAATTTACTTTTATAAAATCTAGAATTATTTTTACATCCCAAATTCCATTAGTTCCTTTCGATGTTCATAAGTGATATACTGGATCCTGAAGGGACACCCCAATCCAATCCAAAACCACCCTTGATAGAATGTCAAAATTCTAGATCAATCTCTAAATTAGACCGACATTTGATTTTTATTATTATTGAGAGATACATGTAGAAATCCTGATCAGATATAATATCATTATCTTCAGATTCCACTAGCATGAATGTCAGTAGATGACTATTCTCACAGTCTCCCTTCAAGATAAGATGGTCCCCAAGAGAAATATTATGACATAATGTTTTATGAGATCTTCATATCCAGGAGGGGTAAAAAGGTTGACTCCAGTGGAGGGATAGAGATTTCATCAGTAAGAACAAACCCATATAGTGAATGATTTATGAATGGGTGTAACTAGTGAAACTCAATCCCATAAGCTTTACTAAGACCCACATATATGAATAAGTTGAACGGAGGAAGGTGGGATCCACACTCGCCAGCATAGCATCATGATGAGAAATCTATAATATCACCTTCCTCATTGATGTATTTTTCACTAATTTATGGGATCTAGAATCCATCTGAAAAATAATTAAGTGACACATTTCAGATGAAAGAATAAAAAGTTCTTAATGAATATTAAATAATTATAATGCCTCGATGGCATCATATACCCCGCATGACTAAGCCAAGGGACCATGAGCAACATCAATATGATTTCAAACCACCTGCTATCCAAAAAACTCACTGGGAATATAACCCCTAATGGGACCCAAACATATCGCATAACCTACTTGGAGGACTACGGTTGCATAACCTGGACCTGGAGACATGAAATATATTGAGAGTATGAACAAGCATAGCTCGCAAATCCTTAATAAAAAAATTCTATGTTTAAGGAATTATCGACACTTAATCTGCGGTCAAAAAATATGAGTGTCTGAGAAGAAAATAGTTTTTTACAAGTGTAGGGATCATAGTCTGGATATGTAGAACAAAATTGTAGGCATGACATGTTATCAGGGTTTATGGCATGGTCTTGCAACAAGGTAGCATCGAGAGTGCTATGGAGAAGGAGGTGACCAGTGGAATAAAATTTTATTCTACTCCCCCTATATATAGGCGGTTCGTAAAATACATAAGGTCGTCTGGTAAACCAAATATTACCCAAGAGAATTGGTTTTCGACACTACTAAGGACTCTGGGGAGAATTTAGATATCATCAAGACCAATTACATGTCCCCTCGAATGTCTATCTTGAGGGGGGGGGAATTTGTTGACACCCTATAAATAGGAATCACTAAAACCATAATGGAAGAAACATCTAAATGTGGATATTATTTTACCCATGAGAACAATGAAGAAGAGTACAGTTAAAGACTCATGATTTCATGACTATTTCAAGGTCACACGATGTCTCTGGAAAAGGCTCCTAACCCTCAATTATTCATACAGAGCCCTCCTCAATGAGCACCCTTATTTTCTAGTGGCGGGATGATTACATCTGGATGAGAATCCCCTATGTCATGCAGTATGTCAATGGAATGTACCTTAAAACCCATCAAATATACTTTAAAAATAAAGGGAAGCAACATTTATAGGAATAGACTCCTGGTGATCACACATATCATGAACCAAATCATTACTTGGAAGAATAAAATCCTAATATGATATCCCAGCAATCTCACGAAAACTTCCATAATACCCTAGGGATAGTTGCATGGTTTTGTCCATAATACTTGAACAATCTCATATGATCGACATTGGTCATGTGAGACACCATTGGAAAATTTTTAAAAATTCACAGATATTACTTGTACAAACCCGTATACCACCCAAACTGTGTCACATAAAACCAAGGGGGTCAAAAGGGAGGAGGCGAGTGGTGTTTGCGGTCACTGAAGGACAAAAAATGTGCCCCTCGAGAAATACTCGAGACACCATGAGACCCTGACTTCATGACTGCCTTTCCTCGTGAAGTCCCTTTTTCTTGTCAACCCCAGCACTCGGAAGTCCACATGTCTGTTCAGACAACTCCTCAATGCTAGAAATACTCACAAATAGGCTTTTCCCTTACATTCTCACACAATCTCTATATGCCAAATATTGGTCATGTGAGACATCACCTAAAAATTTGGAATAAAACGTAGACATTTATAATGAAATCCTACAAGAACCCATAATATTTCTTAATAAAACAAATGAGATAGAAAAATGGGAAGAGAGAATGGTCTACAGTCATTGAAAGACATGCATCACTCCCCTAGAAAACCCACACAACACCATGAGCCCTTGCAGCCATGCCCGCCTCACCTCACAGAATCCTATTGGCTCCATGAATTTTCTACAAAAAATCTCCTACACCATACGGTCCATATTTTTCATGCGACATGTCTCTAAAAAATATAGGAAATACCCTTAATTCCATATGTGTAATAGCGCATGACACCCAAAATTCTTCACATAAAAAATGGTGATGGGAAAGGATAAGGTGAGTAGGGTTCATGGTGGCTGAAGGAAATGTGATGCACCCAGTGCACA
Source organism: Viscum album (assembly GCA_963277665.1). Taxonomy (NCBI): domain Eukaryota; kingdom Viridiplantae; phylum Streptophyta; class Magnoliopsida; order Santalales; family Viscaceae; genus Viscum; species Viscum album. Next base: position 417,184,569 of record OY728132.1, read on the forward strand.
ATTGGTGTGGTTCCACGAGACCCTAAGACAAGACATCTAAGGAATCACGAATGCCTTCGTATAGTCATTCGAATTTTATGGAGACCCTTGGACATGGAGACATCATGACATGTAAATCCATTGGAGCACAATTTCACAAAAGTTAAAAATAATCTAATAAAGGATGGATTGACTTTTGATCACTATAAATCAAGTGGAACCCGCTGATGTGGTCTACCATAGAGACACATAAATCCATGTAATGTCTGACCCCGTTTCGACTCTAGATTAGACTAATGCTAGATTCCCTACAGAAACGGGTGAGTATGTTTATGGGTACACCTATAAATTCCCTACTCCAACATGGAAAAAGGGTTTTGTTGATTGGTTGGATCGTTGGTTAACAGATTGAACATAAGAAGTTTTGACCCAGACCGTTGCTACACACATCAACGCTAAGACTCTAGGCATCTTCACACATTCTATCATGTGACTAGTTGACTTTACTCAAGGTAATACACTAGTGGACTACCATAACAGTTATGTAATAGGCGTAAAGTCCACCATATGATCAATAAAATATCATATTAATGACTTCGGGAGAGACATGAAAAAAATATCTCATATCATCTAGACCACACGAGGCCCAAACAAACTGACACTGAACAGAACCAAGGCACTCACAACATAGTGGTAAAAAACCATAATTCTATGTGGAAAACACAATGGGAAGACTTGATCACACACCTCCATGTGCTTCACATGTGTCAATCATGAATATGAAATTATACCAAGTCACTCCACCAAGACAATGCACCATCCCTTCAACATGTCATCAGGGATTAGAAAAATTCACGAAACCTATAGAGATAAGTCTGGGGGACCCCTCACAGACATCACTTGGATCATGAGAAACCTTTGGGTTTGTCAACCTAGACATGATGTTCCCTTAGGATGCACCACCAGATTCCTATAATGGTGATCACTCATTCCATCTGAGTCTCATCGACACATATAGACCTAACAACCCCACTCTTGTGGTGTACCCTCTAGATGCATCATCCTGGCCCCACAATGTCTCCTAGGGTGTTAGCCAAGACATGTGACACCCCCAAACATGTCAGTCGGTTCTCTCTATGTCCCCCAAAGATTCAACCAAAACACATGACACCCCTCATACACTGCAACAATTGATCTCACGACCCCCTCCACATGTGTCGAGCTAGGTCACATGATGACCTTCAATGTATGCCAACAGGATCATGTGAAACATTCCAAATTAGAAGGCCTATTCACCAGGGATGTATTAGTGTGTAAGGACCAACATCTAAAAGAGAACTACTAGGAATCTGATTCCCTCCACAATGGGGATTCATATGACACCTCTTTAAGGGCCCGAGATACATATCAATGACTCCACGGACTACCCCAATATGCCTATCCCATATCCGTACACCATGAGGTTTATCAGGAACTACCCATTTTTCTCACAATAAGCATGGATCACATGGGCTTAGGGGGATTCAACGAACACCTCATTAGGAATCAAGTACCCATTCACTAGGGAATCCTTAGTGTATAATCGCAAACATCACCAAGAGAACTACGAGTACTCTGATTCCCTCTATAACTAGGATACGTAGGACGCCTTTTTAAAGGCATGAGCTCTATATCAAATATTCCATGGAAATCCCTAATACGCATATCCCATATTCATATGCCACATGGCTGATCATGCACTCCCCATTATTTTTCACAAAGATCATGGATCAGGTGGTCTCATTGGGATGCAAAGAACACCTCATAAGGCATCAAATACTCATTAACCAGTGATGACTTAGGGTGTAATCCCCAAAATCTTGAAGATAACTATGATGGTTATACTTCCCACTATAACTAAGATACATTTTCTGCCTCCTTAAAGCCCCGAGATCCATATAAAAGACTCTATGAACTTCCCCAATATACAAATCCTCTATCCACATTCCATGTGGCTGATCATGAACTCCCCATTGTTTTCATAATGATAATGGATCACACGGGCATAGGGGGATGCAACAAACACCTCATTTGGCATCAAATACCCATTTACCAGGGAAATAGTAGTGTGTAAGCCCCAATATCGACTGGAAAACGATGAATCTGATTCCTTCCATAACAAGGATGCGTTGGACATATCTTCTAGGCATAATATAAAATATATTTTTTCAAAACCCCCCATATTAGTCCTTACAACATGATTTTGTACTGTATGGATCAACCGAACTATGTTGGTTTTAATTCCGTTATAACTAGGATATGTAGGATGACTCATAATGGATCAATTCCATCCCCAGAACATCTACCACCACCCTAAAAGGAAGCATGGCCCGAAACACTCGGTCCTATGGTTTCAACATACAAGAAACTATTCATTACTAAAAAATGATGATGAACCTTGAATACATACAATTGGATTCACAATCTATCACACACGAATGAGAGATAAACCATATATGTTTTTTAGGGTAACTAGTTCCGCATTAGGATTAAGAAGAGATTCATGATGATGTTTAAATATATAAGAGAGTCACGAAGTATGCATCAATTCCCCCTGAATTGGTGTGATGAGCCCGACCTCCCTTACTCTCAACCAATATGAGTCCCCTAGAGACATTGTTAAAAAAACCCATATAACTACTGACCTTTGGAAAAAAAGTCCATACCCAACTACGGATGGGGGACCCATTATGAATATTAGTAAAAATTGAAAAATATCATGAAATGATATAAATCCATTCCAAGACATGAAAATCCTGATAAAATAGGCATATAATGTTTTATCTAATAAAATTTTTAATTTTAAATCATAATTTATAATTTCAAATTTCGTGTTCCACTAAACATAAATTGAAAATGTTTGGATTTTAAAACTCGGAATCATAATCTTGATTTCTCTGGAAAAATATTTATTTTTAAATCATTCATAATGGGTTTTAATGAAAATTTGAATTATCCTAATCTTATCCCTCAAGAGTGTCAAAAATGGTGTGTTGTAAAACTTGTTGTTGCACACCACATGATAATTGAGTCAAAGCCCAATGCGGCCCTTTCGGAGTTTTTTTCCCCAAGGTACATTTGTTCCAGAATCATTTCCACTTGCAGTATCAAGATAGGGATGTATTTCCAGAAAAAAGAAATTAATCTCTTCCTTACAAAAAAAACAATTGGATATTCTTCTATACATATCCTCAAAGTATACTATTTGATTATGTTTCATAATCTATGGTTTCCTTACTATAGTTTCTAACAATTCTATTAAAATTCCCATTATACTAACTATAACAAACCCAAATATAGTAAACCATATCTGATGTCTATATTATTACATTAGTATAGACACAAGGGGTCAAATCTCAATGGACTAACAAGTTTATTAGTTTTGGATAATAAGAAACATAAATGATATTATTTTACTATGGGAATAAAAAATAAATCATAGTAATGTAAAACATTAATCATCCTTAACATCATTTAAATAATAATTCATCATATCATAGATAAAAAAATAACATCAGGGTGAGATGAAAGGCTCAGAAAGATTTATATTTATTGGAAGCTGTCAGAAATTGATAATCCATAATCAATATAGAAAGGTAAATAACTAAGAATACATGTCATTTAATCAATAACATGGCTATCATAATTAGATAAGGACAAATCAATATAAAAATATAAATAACTGAAAACACCTGGTGTTTATGAAATAACTTAACTATCATAATTAGGTAATTCAAAATCAAGATGTCAATGTAAATTACATAACCCATATTCCATTTAATCTATAACATAAGCACAATATTCATCTATGTATAATATGATGGATAATAATAAATAAATTATCATTGAATAAATGATTCGTTTTTTATTTCATGATCTCATACATCATGATACCTATAATTTCAAGTTCTTTTACAATACATTTTAAAACTATGGGTAAAACTAATTTAATTTGTCCAACAAATTTGTCTCATGTGATCTACTGATGCATCGGGTGGATATATATTTCAAGGACCCACTTTTCACTACATTAATAAATAATTCTTCATATATAAAATGATTTATTTAATTTATGAATCTATATTCCTTATCAAAAAATATCCATATTGAGTAAAGGTTATGGATTTATAAATATTTCCCTAATTAATAAAATAAAATTGAATGTAAAAATTATATGTACAAATTGTATATATTTTAAGAAATAATCATATCTATGATAAAAATAATACAAATATTTAAGATATATGTAATCTATAATGAAAAATGATATTAGTAATGTTATTGTTTTAATAGTATGTTAACAATCACACAACTAATAGGGAAATGAGAGCTGACTATTGGTTCATCTGGAATACAAGTTTATGTAATAAAATCACATACTTGGGATGAATAAAGGGAATACAATTTAAATATTAAAATAACATTTCATAAAATACATTTATTTTTAAAACCATTGAATGTGTTTAAATGAGGGAAGATTTTTTAAAACACTTACGTGGTAGGGAAGTCCTTTATCACTTTAAATTTTAAAAATAATTCCTTTGCATTTTTTTGAAAATATAACTCTTTAAAAGTAATATAAATATTTCATTAAAAAAATTAAAATTACATGACAACTTAAAATTTATTTAATAAATTATGTTATTAAATAAATTTACAATTTTAAAATGACTCTATAAAACAAAATCATGGAAGAAAAATATATCAGATTTAAAGAGAGATAAAATCATTGTTTCTTTTAGACATATAATTTCATGATTCAAGTTCCCAAGAGATGAAAATAAGGAAGAAAATATTTAAAATATATTAGTATTCAGTGGATAAAAAATGGGTTGAGGTTATTAAGGGTAAATTATAATATTCTTATAATAAGAGTAAAATTAATCCTAAGAGAATGTGAGATTGTAAAATACATTTTTACTTATTTGTTAACTTTAAAATTATAAAACAATGATAGAATAAACTGGAAATAAAAAATTATACATCATGAATAAATAGGTATTAATTTTAATTACATCAATAGGTCATTATATACTCAACATAAAATTTAATTGGTGAATATTAACAAATATTCCTCAATGGAATGTATATTTATATGAAATCCCTTACCGCACACTTATATTTGGTTGAACATGATTTAAACTATAGTATAATGACTTTAATAATGTTATTATCTTATTCTATATCAATATTTATATTTATAATATCATATATGACCCTCTTATAAGATTTTACCACTCATTTGTTAATAATATTTCATAATTTTTATTGTTTAGGGTGTTTCATGACATGTTTTGTCTTGCGTATTTTGTAATGAGAGTTCTGTTTATTCTTCATAGTATATTTATCCATAATATCTAAAGCAATATTAATTTTATAATTATAAAATTGAAACATTATATAAATTTTAATAACCATTATCGAATTTTTTACATAGAAATTGAATCACATCACATCGTGGAGATAGTAGGATGTACTTAAAGACGCAAGACATTATCATTCAATTAATGGGTGAAATGGTAAAGAAGTAGATAATATATTATTTCTTAATAATTAATATAATTTTATATTTTCCATATATATTCATTATTTTTATTTTTATTAATATTCATGTGATTTTGTGATGGAAAAAAAATTACATCATTTCTGGAGGCGGTGGTCTGTAGTACACATGATAGATGGATTTGTTTCCCATTTTAAGGAGAATAAGATAGATAGCTATTATGAAAAAAATTTAAATGAAGTCTAAGTATTCTAGTGATAATGTTTTTAATATATTTTTAGTGTAGATAAATAATTGATGTTCTTAAAAGAATATATAAAAACAAAAATCTTCATTAAGACATTTTCATTATCTTAGAGAAATATTATTTGGATCTCTTATTAATGTCCCAATGGATATATGTATTGGTATACTAAAACCTATTGATTATGTATAATTATGTTGGTAAAGATTTATGAAGGGTTTGGTTGATCAAAAATTTCTTGATAGGTGTGAAGAAGTGAGGGGGGAGTGCTATTTTATAATTGAGGAGTGACAATTTGGTAGATACCATAAAATATTCAATAATGGGAAGTCATAATCACCAAATCTTCCTACAATATTATTAAATAAATTATTTTTTATAATTTATTTTCAATAAAACATTAAAAAATTAACAATAAACCCGTTTTATACATGTTATTCTCTTATCCTCTATGTTTACTTATTTTTACCATTTCATTTTTCTCTTTAGCAACTAGTTTTTAGCCTAGGTATTTTATTCTTTAATGAAAAAATAAATGAATAATTATTTTAAATTATGGACTCAATAATCATAAATATTAAATCATATTTATCAAATTAAAAATATATATTTTTTGGAAAATTAATTTTAACATATGCGTATAATGTACAAAACCTGATTTTGACCTTAATTCTGTTAATGAGTTTTTACTATTTTTTTCATTATGAACAGAAATTAGGTTTAAATTATAAAATATTATTTTTTTATTTTTAAGAATATGGAATATATTTAATTAAATTTAATTCACATAATTTGAAGAGTTTATTTTAATAAAAAGAAAACCAACAAAAATTGTTGGAAAAATGATTTTCATGAAATTCAATTTCAAGAACAAAAATGATCTTATATTTACTATATAACTAGTTATAATAATTAGAAGGATTTAAATTATTATATTGAATAATTAATTATATACATTTCTTTTGAATATTTTATTATTAAATGAAATACCCAATGATTTTTTGTTAGGTTTTCTTTTAAAATAAATTAAATAGCTTATGTTGCACACAACACCGACTTTGAACACACCATGATATATTAATAAAAGACTATTATAACCTATATGTTAAAATAAAAGTAACTAAAAGTATTAATAAAATTATAAAATTTATATATTTAATGTTTTTACATTAATCCAAAATATTTTATAGGAATAAGATAAGAATGAATATAATTTTATTCATTAAAAGACTATATTTTTCTAAAGGTAGATTTACCACCTTTTGATGGAAAAAATGTTTTAAATCCTATTTTCTGACACATTTGTAAAGAACTCTATCAAAATTTACTATGGTTTAATTAATGGTAATTTTTTTTTACTTTCATGTTTTGATGAATAATGATAAAATTTTACATTTTAATTGAAAACAATTTTTCGTATAAATAATTTATTCAAATAAATTATATTTTTAATTGGATATAAATTTTAATTATAATAGTTTTTTATTAGTTAATCAAATTTAGTTCATTTTAATCAATTTTACATTGAATTTGGTTATAAATAAGTTTCAATCTTTTTAATGTTTTCACATCAAAAACTCATTTTCTTGTTTTTTCAACAGGATTAATTTTAAATTAATTACTACTAATTATATGTTTTGAATTTTTGAAAATGGATTCCATATTTTGAATCAGTGGATATAAATTATGTAAATATGATTCATTTATTTTTCGTAAATATGAATTGTAACTTTACTAATTCTTTTTATTAACTCATTTAAAGGTACATCATTAATTATGTGTTAAAATAATATTATAATATTAGACAATTTTCTAAAAAACTTGTAAAAGTTCCATTGGATAATTACACTTCGACCGAAAACATCCTTTAGATGAGATTATAACCTTTGGGATCCACTTGGATGAGAGAACATAATTTAATATATTTTATGTAAGGTGAAGTTATCGATGACATACTCCTATGTTTAATAGCTATATCTTTTAAAATATTGGGTTATAAACAATATAAATTCAACTATAAAGAGTAAATTGAATTACAAAATTTTTATATTTATCATCGTAATTTATTTTTAATTTTTAATAAATAAATAATCAGTTTATAGTCTTATACATTGATGATGAAGTAATTATTTAATTAATGGAAATAGAAAATAAATGATATTAAAAATATTAAAATAAATATAATTAGATATAACTACTGGAATAAAAGAATATTATAGATGAAATTGACATATTAAAGATGAATATATGTTTTTTGAATATATCATGATGTTATGATATTTTAAAAAGTCAAGTAACGAATAATATAAAAATGAAATTAATCTTAAATTAAAAATATTAATATTTTATTAAATGATATAATTTTTTTAAAGCGTGAAAGTTGGACCACTGATTCATATAGAGATAAAAATTTCATCGATCTCTCATTTGTGGTTAATTTTAAATTTTATAGTAACTATATTATCTTTATAAGAGTAAACATACTTGTTATCATGGTGATAGTTGAAGGGTTTAAATAATGGTTAAAACTAAAAGATAAGAGTAAGAATGAAACCTATACTTGTATAAAAATTGTTGGTTTTAAAGGATATAGATCCATTCATATTTTATCATCGAAATGCCTCTGTTTTTATCATTTTTTATTTTTTAATTTAAATTAAATTATTTTAATATTTTTTGTGTGATTAAAAGTGACCTTCACATTAATTATAAAAAAGAAACCTCCTCCCTCACATCCTCACACAACTTTTATCATTATGGATTATAAAGAACATGACCATTTACAGAACCAATATAATTATAAAAGTTATACAGATCCTATTTTTACAAAAAGACCATCCCTAGATCCATTAAGAACAGATCTAAAGAACATCATCCAAAGGATAGGTAATCATTTTTTCCAACTCTTTCATGTTCATTTCCTCATATAAATCCAATTCATAGGTTGTTAATAATCTAAATTAATAAATAAAATATCATCTATATGATGAGATCTTATTATAATAATGGGATAACCATATTCCACCTTTTATCCAACCTACGAAAAATGAAAGCACCGCGTGTTAGTACGTACAATTAACTGTCTCCTTGTCATGGCGTATTTTTTTCATAATCCCATTAATTGGTTGGGAAGAATGACTGATATAATGAATAAAAATTAAAAATATGGAATGATATTTATTTTTTATAATTAATATACTGTCAAATTCTATACTCTTTTAACATTAGAGAAATGATATTATCACTCATGTGTAAGTAAGACATACAATCTCTAGGACGCGATGTGATTCATTTTAAAGGTTAAACATTAGAGAATGATTATAAAAATCAATATAATAAATACATATAATATGTATGAAATTATTATAATCCCATAAATGAAATAAATATATCATATTCATAAGAAACATGACTCACATTACAAAACCTGTATAGGAAAATGAAGGAGTTAACACCCGAAACTAGGGTAATAATGAAATATTATTAACAAAATGATATAATAAGATTATATATGATATTATAAATATGTATATGGGTATGTAATAGATAAATAACATTATGTAAACAATTATAATGGTGGTGGCACATATTTAATTAAACAAAATTCAAGGTAAGGGTTATTTACAAAATATCATTATTATTTGGGATTGTTTATATACACGTATGTTTGAGGGAATATATATCATCCATGTACATGTTTCTCTGTAATATTTTATAAAATATTTTGAAAATTATCCTAAAAAAATTTAATATCATTTTAAAAATGTTTTAATTTTTTTAAAAACGGTTTGGATGGATTTTTTTTTCATTTTCCAAACAAGGTACTAAAATTTGGACAAAAATATTAAAAGAATTTTTTTTAACTTAATAAAGGAGTGGATTTTAGCTCCATAATTTCACCCTGATGATCTTAATATTCCTTTATAGGTTTACATGGTTATTTTCAACAAAAAAGTTTTTTTTTATAAATAAGAAAATATTTAAATAAATGAGTTCAAAGTTTAAATGGTTGTTTATGTTAAGAAATTTTAATGATTTTATCAGACTATTTCATCTATGTAAACATGATTTTTTGGAATTTATTATCAAATAAGGTTGATTGATTATGATACCATCTATCAAATTTTATTGACTGTTTTATGATCAGTTTGACTATGGGTTTACTTTTTTGATACCAGTCATGGTTTATGGTTAATGAATTTACATTTTGTAGGCTAGTTCATTAAATTTGAATATTTATGTTGTGTATCATTTACCTTTTTAATATGAGGAATACATAATAATTATTATGTGATAGGCAGGTCCTGATATTTACCCTCGATTCATCGATATGTCTTATGAGAAACACCAGTTTGGGTATTGGCCAGGACCATTCCTATTTATATATGGTTCCTTGGATGAAGACTTTACATTTTTTTTACGATGTATAACGTGTTAAATTCCACCATTATAAGATTAGCCATTAAAATTCAATGTTATTATTCAATTAATATAATAGATATGTTTTTATTTATATGTAATTATATGATTTTTATTTATTCTTTCATATTATTCTCAAGATTTCGTTTAAATTGATTGTGTTTTAGTTATACACATTTCCTTAATTTTTATCATTATTATTCATAATATATTTCACTGTATTCATACCATTATAGAGCATCAGAGATTACCCATTTCATATGTTTTATTTTTCCCAAGATGCCAAAATATATATTATGAATGATAAATAGGGTTAATCTTAGAGAATAATGGTGTTTTCAAAGGATTTTCTATGTTTTAATTTATGTTTTAAAATGTAACTTAAGGTTCATGTATGTAATATGGCTTCCAAAAATACTAAAATGAATGGTCATTTTGGATTCAAATCATATATTTATGCTAATGTGCAGAGCTGACTCTAGGATACAAAGTTTGGGGTCCTTGGAGTTGGTTTCAGAGAAATTTTACAATAATACTTAGAAACTATATTTAGAAAACATATATTAGGGAATATAAAATAATGATAGACTTTGAAGATATGCGTAGAATAAAATCCAATAATTTTAATCAGGTAGAGTTTATGTGGTTCTTCTGAGAAATAAATCTATTCCTAGATTCTAGAAGTAGATATAGTTCTGAAATAGATGTACCTAGGGGTGAAAACTCTGACATGGTGTGTCGGTCCAGACTCAGTGTAACCTTGTACACGACAACATGCCTTATTACGCATCATGTTTGGAACTCTTAGGGTATACGCTTAGAATAATTCATATTTTATTTAAAATTATTATGAATTATTTTAAAGTAAATATGTCCCCAAAAAACAAGGTTTATGATTATGATATTAGATACACATGAGTTATCAATTTATGTTAAGTAGTATACTATTTTGAAATTATTCATTATGATCCACAAAATAATTTAATATATTCCATTTTTTATAAATGTATCCTAGATGAAGAAATGTACACTATATGAAGTCATGTAATACATGTAGGGATTACCCTACTTTGAAAGATAATGATGTCAAAGCTAGAGCTGGAATTAGTGATGAACAACACATAACTATACTACGGAAACTAAATAAGGATAAGAAAAATAACCAGAGCTGTCTATAGAATCTTGATCCACAAATTGGAGTAATAATTATATATTTCATCATGAGACAACAACCTCCATCATTCAATAAGACTAAAAATCCATTTATAGGTGACTAATGGATAATTCATCTGGAGAAGATATTTATTTCTTTGGTAAGAAATGAAAGGGATAAGGGTTTCATGGGAATTTATCATCACTTGGTAGATGCAGCTCAATAGTGTCCAATGACTGAAAACCTAAAAGAGGATGAAATTTAAAAAATGGAAATGATGGATTTTATGGATGTTTTCTTGGAAAAATATTTTCCCCGTGAACAACCAGCAAGTATAATGAAATATTTATTGAATCTAATGAAAAATGAGGATGATAATGTTTCTATATATAAATCCAACATTACAAGTCTGGTAAGGCTTGCTAAATATTATATATATAATACAAATATAAACGTATATTATTTATTTAATGGGTTAAAACCATTCCTCTAAAGGTCACATGTCTCTAAAAATTTATCACCGTAATTTTACATAGTCTCATGTGCTATAAAGATAGAAAAATAATTATCTAAGTACTATGTGATTAAGGGAATGAAAGTGAAGAAGATGGATGATGACCGATCTGGAAAAGGAAATAAGGAAATGGGGAAGAATGGTATAGTTTAATTTCGGTCATGTAATAAATGTGGAGAGAAACATCATGGAACATGCCTACTGGGGAAGAGAGTTTGTTACAGGCAGGGTAAAAAATGAAACAAATAATATTAATGAAAGGGAAAGAAAGATGTTGTCAAATTTTAGTTTTTTAACTATAAGTAGATAAGACACTATTCAAATGATTTTCCAAAGTATCAATGAATGATTCCCTAGAAAAGGAAAAAAATGCCAATCTTATGGGATCACAAATTTTGTGGTTGAAGTTTTTAAGGTTGTGGTGGTAGATAATATAATCATCACCTCAAGCATTGTTAATTGATTATTTGATTATGGTTCATAACATTCTTTTATATCTTCCCAATTTTCTACGAAAACTGTACATTTCTATTCTGATTTAATAAATGAATTTCCAAGTAAAACTCATAAAGGAAGCCTTACTAAAACCAAGATGTGTCTATCAGTCCCCTTTATGAAATATAAAATTGAAATCGGACCTTATCATTATACCTATGGTTGACTTTGATATAATCCTTGTTATGTACTTGATTTCAAAATATGATTTGAAAATTTGTTGTATGATGATGGAAATCAAAATTTGTGAGGAAGATGTTGAATTCCTTATCTTTAAAAAAGAAACTTCATCATCTCATTCTTATCTATATCCACCCCATTAGCTTTAGTGAATTAAATTCATGGGGAGGAAGAGAAAATAAAAACTAGTGATGAAGAAAAGATACTTTTGGATATACGTATTGTAAAGGAATAAATTGATGCATTTCCTAAGGAATTACCTGGACATTTTCCCGAGCCTAAAGTTGAGTTCTCAATTGATTTAATCCCTGATGCAAGAAAATATCAAAAGAAACCCATAGATTTTACATAGTGTAAATGGTGGAGTTCAATTCGGAACATGAAGTGTTGGGTAAAAATGGATTTGTTCTCCCTAGTGTATCTTCACAGGGATCCCTTATTCTCTTTATTAAGAGGAAAGATGGAGCCTTGAGGTTGTGTATGGATTATAGGGAAATCAATGATATTAAAATAAAGAACAAGTATCATCTGACTAGCATTGATGATTTATTTTATCAACATCATGGTGCCAAATTTTTTTTGAAGATGAACCTTTGTTCTAGATTTTATCAATTGCGAGAAAAAAAAGAGGACATTAAAGAGATAGCTTTTCAGATGTGGTGTGAACATTATGAGTTTATAGTAATTCTATTTGGATTAACTAATATATCCTTATTTTTTATGGATCTAATGAATAGATTATTCAAGGAATACTATGATTGTTTGTTTTGGGTATTCATTGACGATATTTATGTGTATTATAAAAGTTATGAAGACCATAAGAATCACTTGTGAATAATTCTTGATAGTCTTATAGGGAAATTGATATATGTAAAAGTTAGTAAATGTAAATTATAGCATCAGTAATGTTATTTTCATGGAAATATTTTCTATATGGATTGAATCTATGTTGAACCTATAAAGACAAAGGAAAATCAAGAATGGAAAGCAACAATTAGCATAACTGAGGACCAGCTTTTCATTGGTTTAACAGTTTGATATTAGTATTTCTATCAGATTTTTTCCCAACCAGCTAACCTGTTAACCAAAGTCACATTTAAAGGGGTTAAGTTCCGATAAAAAAATGTGAATAATTTTTTCAATAATTAAATAGAATATTGGTCAATTCTCCAATCTAGATGTTACTATTGGGAAATAGTGGATTTTTTATTTATAGTGATGCATCAAGGAAATGACTTGGTTGTGTCAGTATACAGAATGATAGTGTTATTATATATGCATTAAGGTTGTTAAAAACTCACGAAAAGAACTACCTTACTCTTTATCTTGAGCTAGAAACAATAAAAATTTCCTTGAAGATATTGAGACACTATATCTATAGAGAAACATGTGAGATATACACAGTACAAATGAGTTTTAAATATATCTTCTCATAGAAATGACTGAATGTGAGGAAAAGGATATGGTAGAAACTACTCAAGGATTATAATTGTTCAATACACCACGAACCAAGGATGGTAAATAAGGTGGCGGATTTATTAAGCTAGAAGGATCATGGAGTTATGATTATAACGATTATTTAAAGGAATCTCGAGTTCATGGGTCATGTAAAGATAGAAAAGAGAATTATCAAGGAAGGTAAAACAACAATAATTTTTTAAATGGTTGAAAACCATATTTATTGGAAATGAAAAAATTTTCTCATTTAGATTATGATAATTTTGAAAAGCAAGTAAATGTTTTGAATCATGAAAAATTGGAAGACTTTAAATATGAAGATGGTATTTTGAAAATTTAAAAAATGATTTGTGTTTCCTCTAATCCAGATCTCAAAATGGAATTATTGGATGATCCTTATAGCTCAACTTTATCAAGAAACAATGGTGGAACTAAGATGTACAAGGACTTGAAAAAATATTTTTTGTTGGATAATATGAAATAGGAAACTAATGACTATGTATGAATATTTCTTGGTTTTTTAAAAATGATGGATGGGAGAAAAAAAATCTAGAGGAGTCATTTAGCCTCTTCCTATACCAATGTGGAAATAGGATGATATTATGGTGGAAATTTTCATGAGAATATGGTGGAATCCAAAAAGTAAGGATGCAATATTGGTTATTGACCTTCACCTATCCAATTAAACACATTTTTATTCCATAAGAGAATATTTAACTCTTGTACTCTTAGCGAGACTCTATATAAATAATATTGTAAGACATCATGGTGTACCTATGCCAATTGTGTTTGATCATGATCAATGTTTTAAGTGAAAAATATAAAAAATTATTCAAAAGGCTCTAGATACTAAGATTCATAAGAGCACCACATAACACCCTAAAACTAACAAGAAATCATAAAGGACAATACAAAGATTAGAAGACATTTTGGGGCCCTGCTCACTTGAATTTTAAGGTATCTGGGATCTATATTTACCTTTGGTAGAATTTTACTATAACAATATATTCCATTCATGTATTAAAATGGAACTGTATGAAGCATTGTATATAAACACATGACGTACAACAACTTGTTGGGATGATGCTAGTGAAAGGAAAATTATAGGCCCAAAACGTTATGAGGAAACAATAGAAAATGTGAATATTATTCTAACCCATATAAATGTATCCCATTATTGGAAAAATAGCTATATCGTTAACCGAAGGAAGTATTTTGAATTTCAAAAGGGTGATCAATTTTTCTTAATGGTATATCAATAGATGGGATTTTTATGATTCAGAAAAAGGTAAAACTAAGCCCCAAGTTTATCATACTTTTTTAATTCTAGAAATAATTGGAACTGTTGCTTATCATTTGGAAATAGAACCTTTCCATTCTAAAGAGCACAATGTGTTCCATATATTTTTCTATGGAAGTATTTGATAGTCCCAAAACATGTTCTCACATCTGATGAAATACAATTTGAACCTCATTTTACTTATTATGAGGAGACTATCTGGATTATCTATAGTAGAGAATTTTTATTGAGGAATCAGATATAGGTATTTTGGTAAAATAAAAAACTAGATGCAACAATGTGGGAACCTAAGGAATTTAGGATGTAGAACTACTCAAATATTTTTATGTAGTTATATTATGAAAAATTTATGGATGAAAGTTTTTAAGGAGGTAAGAATGTTACACTCCAAGATTTTGTGTAATGTTAACTTTTTTAAATATAATTGATATCTTACATTGCATGCCACACCGAGTTCAAATTCAACATGATCTATTAAAAATGTACTACTATAACCTAGTTTTTAAAATAGTGGGAATTAAATGTGTTAACCACACAATGAAATTTTTATATTTAAGGTTTTTAAATTCATCTAAAATATTTTATAGTCATAAAATAAGAATTATTCCAATTTTATGCATTAAAAGGCTATATTTTTTTAATGTTAGTATTACCTTTTTTTGATAATGCTCTTATTTAGAATACAGTTTTGACACAATTATAATTTTTTAAAAAAAATTAACATCATTAGTGAAATTTGAATATCTAAATTTTCTTTTATTGATTTTTTATTTATTTTTCTGATCAGTTTCTTGCATTAATGAATATTGATATAATATTTCATTTTAATTGAAATGAACCTTTTCATCTAAATCAATTATAGTGTTAAATTATATTTTTAATTGGTTTTAATGTGTAATTATATTATTTTTTTATAATTTCATTCATTTTTAATCATTTGAATCAATTTTACATTCAATTTGGATATAAAAAAATATATAAAATGCTAAACATTTTCATTTTAAAAACTCATTTTATGATTCCTTCAACATGATTACTTTAAAATTAGTTATCAAAATATTATGTGTTTTGAATTATAAAAAATTTAATCCATATTAGGAATCAATGTATCGCGATTATGTGAATAGGTTTCATTTATTTTTGGGCATTATGAATAGTTACATTAGTAATTTTTTAATTAACATAATTAATGATAAATGTAGTAACTAATCATAAATAAAATATTATAAGTATTATAAATTACCCTAGTTCTTGTCCAAATTTCATTTGATAAGTGGTTGTTGAAAAAAATCTTCATTGAGATGACATTATAACCTTTATAAGCCACTTGGATGAGAGTATGACATTTTTTATATTTTATATTAAGACATGTTAAAGATGGTATACTAATATTTTTAATAACTATATCATTTTTAATATTGGGTCATTAAGAAGTTAAATTTAACTATTCATATTTATTTGAAATTTAAAATGTCTATATTCATTATGATGATTTACATTTAATTGTTAATTTATAAATAATTATATACAAGGGTTATAAAATGATGATGAAGAAATTATTAAATAAATGGAAATATAAAATAAATGATATTAAAAATATTAAAATAAATATAATTTGATATAATTAATGACATACATGAATTTTATAGATTACATAACAATATTATAGATGTATTAAAGGCTTTTTCATAGATATCATTTTTTATGATATTTTCAAAAGCCAAGTAAAGAAAAGTTTCAAAACAGATTTTAATTTTATATTAAAATAATTAATATTTTATAAAATGATATAAATTTCATAAAAATATGTAATTAAGCCAAATGATTTTGGATAATGTTTGAAATTTCATCAATGAATTATTTTTTTTCTTTATTCATTTTATATTTACAATATTATGATTCAAAGAGTAAAGATACATGTTGTCCTGGTGAGAGTTAAAAGGATTAAATAAGGGTTAAAACCAAATGATAATTGTAATAATGTGACCTAAACATCTATAAAAATTATTCGTTAAGAGTATTTAGAAACATAATAATATTATATTTTAAATACCTCACTTTGGATCCATTTTTTATTTTAAATTATATTATACTAGTTTAATATTTCGAGAGTTTCCAAAAGTGACCCTAACCATAATTATAAATGGGAACCTTCTCCCTTACATTATCACACCACATTGAGCCTGATATGAAAACTAAGACCTAATAATTTATCCTCCTAATATAACAATAATTGATTTCTAAATCATGGTATTTCAATTATAACACCCCTAGATCCCTTAATATGATATCTAAAGGAAGTCCACCAATGAATAAGTAATTGTTTTTACAGACTGATTGAAGTTGTTTTCTTCTTCTACGCACTATTCATGTGTTTTTTACAATATAAAATAATAAATCCAGTATCATATATTTTATGAGATTCTATTATATTTATGGTACAACCATATTCTACTTATTATACATCCCATTAAATACAAAAGCATTGCACGAGCATACATACGGCTTAACATCTCCACACCGTGGTGTAATTTGTTTTTCAAAACCACTTTATTTGGATGAGTATAATGATGAATATTATGGTTATAAATAATAAATATTACATGATAATGTTTTTTATCATTTATATAACATTAAATTCCTTACCCATTCACTATTAAGGGAATGATATTATCACTCGTGTGTATGTACGTCCTATCATCTCCACGACCTGTTGTGATTCATTTTCGATGTTAACCATTAATGAATGATTATAATAATTTATATAATTAGTTAATATAATATCTATGGACTTAATATCATTTTTGGATGATATAAATATATCCTATACATAATAAACATGACTCACTTCACACACAAAAAAGAAAAGGAAAATAAAGGAGTTGACACCCACAACTAGGGTAATAATGAAATATTATTGACCAAAGGATATAATAAGATCATATATGATATCATAAATAGAGTTATGTTTCTGGTATTAATTAACACCTTGAATTAACATGTTATAATGGATTTTAAATCACATTAAACTAAAGGAATGTACAATGTAAGGGTTAATTTCTCAATCTCATTATTATCCATGATTATTTATATGAAAGTATATATATAAGGAATAATTGTCATCCATGTCCATGTTTCATAGTAATATTTTCCAAAATATTTTCATTATTATCCTATTACTATTTTATTCTTTTCACCAATTTTTTAATTTTTATAAAATGGTTTGAATGAAAGTTGTTTTCTTTTTCCAAATGGGGTACTTTATAAACTTTTAAACAAAAAATATAAAAGTAATGTTTTTTAACTTATATGACATGAGTGGGTTTTACTACATTTATAACACCTTAATATTTTGAATCATACATTATATTTTTACAAGGTTATCTTTAATGAAAACATTGTCATTTATAACTTCACTAATTTTTAAATATATTATTCTTTTTGAAAAATAGGTATTTCTTCTATGGATTTTAAATGATTTTATTGGATTATTTTCATCTATTTCAACATAAGTTTTTAGAATTTGTGCTTAATTGAGGATAATAAATTATTATAACCACTAAAAACATTTATTTAAGGATTTATTATCAGTTTTATTGTGGATGTGCTATTTTGATACTATTCATGATTTATGGTTAAAGTATTCACATTTTGTATGCATGTTTTTCAATACGAATGTTTACATCATTTATGTTTCACCCTTTTCATATGAGGAATACATTGAACATAATAAGTGATGGGGAAGGCTTGTTATAACTCTTCGATGCATCAGTAGGTTTAATGAGACAAACTTGTTTGGTTATTTTCCTGTGCCTTACCCATTTATGTATGATGTCTTGGATGAAGCGTTGACACTATGTTTATGATGTTTTACATTATGCATTTCCTCATCATGATATTAGTTATTGATATTAAAAAATAATACTAAATACATGGAATATAAATGTGATTATTTATATGTGATTATATTATTTTCATTTATTCATTCCATATTATTCTAAAGATTATGTTTAAATAGCTTTGGTTTCAGTTATAGACCTTGCCTTAATGTTTATGTTTATTATTCATAATAGATTATGTTGTATGTGTAACATTACTAAGAATCAGAGATCACCCATTTCATAAATTTTATTTTACCTGGGATGCAAATATGTGTATCATGACTTGTAGGTAGGGTTAATCAGGGAGAATAATGGTGTTCTCAAAAGATTTTTATGTTTTATTTTATGTTTTAAATTATAATGTAAGGTTCGTATATGTAATCTGGATTCCAAAACTACTAAAAAGATTTATCCTTTGCGATTTTATTCTTATATATATGAAAATTTAATATAGTGAGGAACCGGCTCTAGGATACTGTGGCTAGGGTCTTTATAGTAAATATTATTTTAATTATTTAAAATAGATATAAATTATGCCTTTTTAATCAAAAATTCATATAAAATAAAGTGTTTTATAAAAAATATTTCTTTTTACCTATAATTTTTTATCAACTTTCATATAAAATTTATATTTATTAAATTATTAATTATATAAATTATAAAAAATTAATCTATTTAAAATAATTAATTGTTAAATAATATATTTTATATTTTTTATAAAATCATATTTCCAATGGAAAATCTGAAATATTCATTTTACCATTATGTTGAAGAAGTTCCAAATCAATATTCAAACTATAAAATATAAATTTTTATGGAATGAAATATTGAAATATACATTTTATTTTATTTTAAATAAATTATAATGTTTACATACTATAATTGTTTTTTGGATATCACATTCTTCATGATGATCATCTATCTGTTGGTGAATATCTTTATCATCATTAGATTTTAAATAATTTTTTATCTCACAAACCCAGATCCAATATTTATAAATATGACTAAAACCATTGAGAATCAGAGTGGAATTTATTTCCATACACCATAATTTTTTGATATTCAAATATTCCACTCATGGATAGAAAATCAAAATTTTCTTTTCCTGATTTCATTTAGAAAATTCCAAGAAATTGTCAACAAATTTATCATATTCATCGGCAGCTTTTCATGCATTTATCCAAGTATTGTCCATTAATTTCTAAAATATTCACAATATAATTGATGTTTATTTTCATGTATATACAAATTTATATTTATATATATATTATTTAAACTTATAGACATATAAATATATAATCATGCTCAATTATTTTTTAATTATTTTATATACTAAAATATTTAAAAAGGAAAAAATGTACAACTGTAAAAAAATATTTAATCAAATGTAATTATAATGATGGAAAATATTAAAAAAAAATTATATTAAAAAAGTAATTTCAACAACAAAAATATTATAAAAATTATAAATATATAAATAAAGATATTTTAAATTCAAATAATAAGAAGTATATAATTAAAATAAAAAAACATTTTATAAACAAAATAATTTTATAAAATTTAAAAAAATATATATAAATTTTTTTATAATTGAAAATAATTTGAATAAGAAAAATGAATAGATAAATGTAATTTAATAAAAAAATAAATTTTCACGACCCCCTCCCAAAAAAGTGTACCCTCTTAGGCCGTTAATGAGAGAAGAGAGATAGTTACCCATAAGTCTCAACCTTAATAGGCCCGAGGTAGGCATCTAGCACCATGGGTATAATAAACACACAGATAGAAAAAATTACCCTCTAAGAAACACATGAAAAAGAGTGAGATAAGAAAGACACCAACTGACTCCTACTCATATTGAAATAAAAGAGAAAACCTATAAAAATATATTTAATGTCATTAAATGACTGCAACAACTGAAAGGGATGACTAGAAGTGCCAAAAGAAAGTAAAACGACAGTGACCACGATGCCCGAGTAACTCCTATAAATCCCTAGACTAGTCGTAACCTGCCAGATCTCTAACCTTCTCTAAGTGACCTAAAAGGAAGATTTTATAACATAAGTTGGGTATAATAGTATACTCAGTAGGATCCTCCCTGGATCCTCCCGTTCAAAAGTAATGAAATCATTCTAAAGCACAATGAGCAACAAGTGAAACTAACATGTCACATAAACAGGTATACTACGTTACCAGCCACACCATGGTTAGACTCACCATGTATTTAATAGAGGTGTATATAATATAATAATGAATATACAGGGTACGCCTATACCACTTCAACACTATTTTTCTTATTTTCTCTAAAGATGAATGTCCTAAGAATCTCTCCCTAAAAAGGTCAGCCTGAAGACACTTCAGAAAAGCACCACAATCTACACCTCGTGCAACACACCAACACCACATTCACATAACCTTATGTAACCATCTAGTTAATGAGAGCCACTATAGCATGTATAACATGTATCAAACATCATGTATTATACCTCAATCCACTAAAGCCTATGCACTATGTTAGGATCCAAAATCCATCATTTCTTAGACACATTAAACCTATTTTAGCACATAGAATACAATATCCATAATATATCTGTGTGAAGTAACCACAAGAAATTATATCCCTCTATGAACAAGTATGGGGAAAACTAACTAACATTCATACCATCATAAAAAACAACTACTAAGAGAAGAGAATGAGGATAAAGGGACAGGTCAACCATCCATCCTCCCCCCGGGATGTTGGGGAAAACACCCCTAGGGATCAGAATCCCTTGGGTGTTAGTTACCCTAACTGACAAGGTTGGGTAGTGTATAAATGCACAAAAAGTACATGATATAATATATCTCACAATATCACTATGGGAAAAATCATAGTCTCGGACATAACTATAACTATCTTTTCTCAGACTCCCAGCTTCAACTACTATGACTATATATCATGTAAGTACAGAACCATTTAAAGAGCTACATTATGTCATATTATCCCTTTTAATATGTTTCACTTTACTTTAATTAATTCATTAAAAAATAATTAACTATTATCCATTCCATAAAACTTTTTATTAGCATTACAATAAATTTACATACCCTCTAAGAATAACCAAACCATGTCTAGAGTTCCATAAAAATATAACCTCAACATTACATCACATCTAGCTCATACCCAATGGGTTCAACATCATTTATACATTTATTTAAAAAAATTACCATTTTCCCTATATATAGGTATTCTTGGAAACCATTCAAAGATACCAAAATTCAAGGGGATCAACACAGTGATTATATTAACATCTCATTATGTCTTTTCCACCTATATTAGGGGTGTAGACCCATCCATCCTCAATAAAATAAACATTGAAAGAACATTGAATACCCAACACACCTTTGACTCTTTTGGAAGGAGGGTCAGTATAAACATCTACCTCAAGAAGTGGGGATGGTAAAACATATAAACAAACAACATGTTTAATAATAATCACAATAGTCATATAAATAAGTAAGCCTAGCTCCAACTCGTTCCATCACCTCTGATGTCCTCCACGACACCCACATGTATAAAATGACACAGCTCTACACATTATGCATCAACATCTAACACAACCGATATACCTACCTGCCCCCACATACCACAAAATCCCTCTAGTCTCATCCATCCCAAACTCATATCAAAACACATGTTGTAGGAAACAAATAGGAAAACCAGGCTCTAGACCTTAAACCTGGCATTCAACCTTCACACACAGTGAGAACTCACAGATCCAAAGCATAAGGTTCATGGAAATTAAATGAAATTGGGTTACTCAGAACTCATATGGCATTAAATTTGACCCACAATGGGCTCTTAATTCAATATTGAGTTAACTAAACTAATTAAACATGCGTAACTGCATCCATTTGATTATCATCAAATCACAACAATGACAACCAGAATCATTAAAATGCCTCTTTATTTATTTAGTCAATCAATTTAAAATTCAACTCGAATTTATGTTATTTACCAATTACCATCTAGAATGACATGATAAACAATAAATTCCTAAATATCACACTATCTATAAAACCTGGATGTACGTACATCACTATGAAACTACCACCAATTCTTTAATCCAGTTCAAATATTTATTATGTCAATTTGATTTTCATATATTGGGATAAATCATGATTACTCTATGAATTCATGTAAATAGAAGATATAATTCATGAATACCATACCTAAAAAGTTTTACAATGTTCCTTTCATGAAAATGGGCCAACATAATGGATCAGGATCACCTCTCCCTCCCCGACTGCATCCACTTGAGGACACCATGACATAATAACATCAACCAATAGCCAAGAAAGATCCATTAGATACATGGAGAACACATTCCATCACTTGGAAAGGATAAATGAGACGAAATAAATCATAGAACCTAGAATAATAGATGTATGACATAAAATATATCAAAGACAAATTTACACTTCTTGGTTGCACTTAAACGGGGGTACGCATGCAGTAGGAAAAAGTACAAGGGAAAAATGATACAAGTGTTTCAGTTCGATCAGATAAATCCTATCATAGGAAAAACTATTAGCATCCCATACTAAGGAAAATAAGGGGGAATAAAATGGAAGAATTTATATCAACCATTTAGATGTCTAACCTGAGTATTGGTTTAGATTTGAATTATATTTTTCCTTAAATGGGGATCTGGTCAATACTACACATTTTGACCAAGTAATGGAACCTAGACCCATATTATAATTCAAATAAGAGTTATGGTATTTTAATTGGCTATAAATCCATTAAAAATGATTTTAATGTGTTTTATATAAAAGATAACATCAAAGGGGAGAAATTTTAGAATGCTAGAAACACAGTTCACATAGCGTTGGATGACTCGCCTTTCTAGAAACATTGTACATCCACTATCGGATGACCCAGTATTCTGGAGAAACTATAAACAAATATTTCATTACTCACCATTCTAGAAATATTTCACTCCTACCATTGGATGACTCATCATTTTGTAAACAATGCACACCAACCATTGGATGACCCACCATTCTTGAAACACTATACACCTACTGTTGGAGGAATCACCATTCTGGAAACACTCCACACCTATAGTTGGATGAATAACCACTCTAGATACATTTTACACATCTTGTTTGATGACTCACCATTCTGGAAACATTGTACACCTACATTGGATGACTCATTATTATGGAAACACTATACAGCTACTATATGATGAATTACTGTTCGGGAATCACTATACCCCTTCCATTGGATGAATCACCCAAATGGAAACAGTCTACACCTACAATTGGATTACTGAACCTTTTGGAAACAATGTTCAAGAAACTAGAAATTTTTCAAAATGTTAGAAATAAGTCACTTTTACCTCCTAGGACACCACAAACACTAGATTCTCAAAAAGTAATAGACCAAAGAGGTCTGGGCCATTACATCATACCCCACTGATAACATTATTCTCCTAAAAATACAAATCAAATCTAGAGAGAAAACATAAAAAGTTGTCCAAATAAAAACCCCATGATATACCTCTAAAGGATATTTCCACCACAAGAGATCAGCCTCTTTAAAAGAGTAATACTACAAAACCAAACAACATCCAAAACTAGATCCTAAACACTCTATATAGGGAAATACCTCTCAAAATAGAGAAAGACATAACAAGAAATACTATAGATCCATCTCTCTAAAATAAAAGTTCTAAAACCACCAAATGAATAACGTTACAATAAACGAGCTAAAAATCAAATAGCTTGGGGTAATGTGCATGTATCTACTACTCAAATTCCCCAAAACTCTCCTCCACGCCACCATGCCACCATTAGATAATAACTAAGGGGATAAAACACCCACACAACAACTTCTTCCTTATTGTCTTGGATCTCTACATGACACTTATCAAAGGTAGATTCATCATCATCATCAATCTCACCCTAATAGATGACATGAGAGTCATCATGAAGATAACTACGGTGCTATGAAACATGGAAACCATCTTGTATTTTTATTATCTATGGGAGAAGTGCTACCCTACATGGAATGAATCCAACATGAAACAACACCTCAAAAGACCAAAAACTGGAGAGAAAGCTTACTCACATGAACAAACCTTGGATTACCATAATGAGATGTCACATTTGGAAAAACATGATCCCCAGAATCAAACTCAAGAGAACTCATTCTATGATCGATTTAGGAATTTTGATGATCATTCACTGCCTTCATCCACTCATGAATCAATTGAACCATCTCTGTCATACTCTATACCAGTTCTGTGCTGAGAATTGATGACTCGTCGAAACCAGCCCATCATAACAGATAATAGAAAGGTCGGATATTCAAGGATTCATATTCCTCCATACCAATAGGGGAGTGAAAACTATTATTGTAAGAAAACTCTAACAAGTTAAGGTTCCTCATCCACGAACCTCCAAAATCCAGGACATAAGAGTGAAGTATTTCTTCAAGAGTCTGGATGGTCCACTATGTCTAATCATCATTCTGTTTATGAAAATTTGTGCTAAATCATAATTGAGATCCAAAATCTTATTGGAGACCTCTCCACACCTTGGAGGTAAAAAGGGGATCTCGATAGAAGATAACTATCCTTGGGACTTTTTGGATTCTCAACTCCTCCTCTAGAAACTTCCTCAACAGAACCTCCAGTGAACTCAACTACTTGCTTGCAATGAAGTGGGATGTCTTTTTCAATGGATCCACTACCAACCATATAGCATCATAGCCTCCCTAATCTCATGGTAAAAAGGTAATTATATCCATCAATATGTCCTCCCACATACACTAAGGAACATCTACTGGTTGTAGAATCCTACCAGGAACACTGAGCTCAACCATCACCTTCTAGATGACCAAAAATCAAGAAAAAAACTCGGAAACTACATGCTTCAACCCAAACCACCAAAACTGACCCCTAAAATCTCAGTACATATTTTTCATGTCAAGATGTACATCTTAGGGTGAACTATAGAACTCTTAGTGAATCATCTTACACATCACCAAAGGAATGAAAAACCTTCCCTAAAACAACAATCGATTTTGTTCATCGTTATACTAACCATTAGGGGCCCCACCAAAAAAAACTCGGTCTCCCATGACCTCTACCTCAAGATCCCCAAACTGGGACGCTTCCTCGTGTTGCACCAAATATGACTTCACTGATATTTGAAAAAGACCACATCAACCCCCAATTTCTCCCATATCCAGATGTTATGATGAATGTTATTCTATCACTCTACAAGAATCACCAAATTCATACACTACATCACTACATGACCTCCTACTCTATGCATCACCTACAACATTCTTATTTTTAGGTGTATACTAAATTTTGATGTCCTAATCCTATAATAACACCATCCACTGACAATGTTGCATGTTCATGTCACACTTGGAAAAAATTCCTTAGCATCATATAATTTGTGAATACCAAAAACATTCATCGATGAGCTAATGCATCCACAACATTAGGGAAAACACTAGTACAAAAAAAATGAGATCATGGGTAACAATGTTATGTTTGTGGGGACACATCTGTTGAGCCCCATAAGAAATTCCGAATCTCTGCAGCATCAGAACACATCCTAAACCTAGAAGAAAATCATTACAAAAAACCTCAAAATGGCATCCTTATGCTTGTAGACAATGAACCATAACATTGAACAAATAATACTAAATATAATCAATAGATTTATTACCCTGATCAATCCACACAAATTTATTATCCTTTCTAGACAATGTTGTTAGAGGTGTTGCAACCCAAGAGAAATCTTCTTTGAACGTCATGTAATAACTTGTAAGACCAAGGAATCTTTACACTTCTGTCACAGTCATAGGGGATTTCAATGAAATAATATCTTATACCTTAAATGGGACCACAACTACTTATTATTGGGAAACAACATTCCCCATGAAATGGACTTCTTGAACCCAAAAATTTCACTTCAACAACATCCCAAATAACTTCTATTGGTGAAGAACTGCCAAAATGGCATGCAGGTCCCCTACATGATCTTCCTTAGATGCAGACTACACATGGATATCATCAATTAATACCACCATGAACATATTTTGGAACTCTCTGAACTCCATGTTCATTAACCCCATGAACACAGTTGGAGCATTTATCACACCGAAATACATCACCAAAAACTCATAATTCCCATGATGACAACATAAATTAGTCTATGAAA
Source organism: Viscum album (assembly GCA_963277665.1). NCBI lineage: Eukaryota > Viridiplantae > Streptophyta > Magnoliopsida > Santalales > Viscaceae > Viscum > Viscum album. The sequence goes on from OY728132.1 coordinate 417,211,963, forward strand.
AATCATCATACTTCAAGTTAATTTGATGATACCATAACCAAAAATCAATCTTTGAGAACCAACATTCATCCTTTAGTTTATCAAATAAATCAACAGTCCATGGAAGAGGATAGTCGTTCTTCACTGTCAAATTATTTAATCAATGATAATCGACACACAACCACAAACTGCCAACAAACTTCTTCACAAAAAAATTGGTACATCCCATGGTTACACACTTAGCTGAAACAAAAACCTCACTGAAACAGACCATCTATTGGTATACACACCTCTCGAAACTCAGAAGGAACCATCCTATATAGAGACATAGAGATAGGATATACGCCGAGCTGTAGCTTGATCCCGAAATTGATCTCTTATTGAGGGTGTAATACTACAACATATTGTATAAATAGATCAGGGTCCTCTTCCATGACCATGGTAAACTCTACCAACTGAGCCTATGATGAACTCAACATCCACTCATCCATCAAGGATATAAAGGATGGGACATTCCTATGACCCATCTAAGGTTCTCGCTCTCCAAAAAACACTACTAGCTCTCTATCAGCATCAAAGAACAAAACCTTCCTCACCAAGAAATACATGATATCATAAACTGAATACAAAAAATAAATGTAAATTATGATATTATATTGTTGTATTTGTAAAATAAGAAATCCCCCAAAGAGTGGTTATTCCCCACTAGAAGCTCATAATATAAATATACTTCAAAAAAGTTAGCTCAACCTCAAAACAGCGTAGTCAATGCCAAAAGAATTGTAAGCCTCTCTACATGAAGTTCAAAATAATGGAAAAGGGTATAATATATGAAGGAGTGTGTCACTCATGGATCCAACAAGGCATGTACACATGTAGGTAACAAGAAAAGGGTACATCGAGTGACATCTGGATTTCACGGTGCTAGAAACGCTAATGTATAAAGTTGAAAAAGACATAATCCATGGTCTATCTAACCCTGCTAATGACCCCCTCCAAGACCGAGATCTACTCTCCATGGAAAAATAGCATCCCAAGGCTATCCTATACCTACCCCATCTTCTCTCCACTGATCTAAATTTGGTGTTAATTGATGCTTCTACCTCAGTTAAAACTACTTAAATGGGGGAAACTAGAGAGGAATACATGGAACATATTGACTGCTCAAAAAGGTAAGGCACTCATTCTTCTGATGACCTTGGAATCCATAACAAAAACAAGCACATGATCCATTAGCATTGGCCGGAGGGCTGCATCCCCCCCAGGGAAATGAGACATTGAGGGCTGCAACCTACCCCTGGCCGAATGAAAACTGTTTTGTCCAGAAAACCCAAAACCCTGGACCACAACTATAATTCATTATGAATCTTAATGACTCCCCTATCATGATGATCTAGATCTAGATATCATTCTCTAGATGAACTTTTCTCACACCAGGACCTTGAGATATGTCTTCACCGAAAACAGAGTGACCTGGTGCTAGATCTCTGGACAAAAATCCTCCTCGAAATGCCTCCCCATAGTCTCCATATATAGAAATTGGTCTAATGAATATCACAAAAGGTTTCAAAATTGGATCCCAAACTATCAAAAAATAAATCTCCCCTACCAAAGGGTATGTAGATCTTGGTGACTGGGCACCATTGTGATCGAAAAAAGAAACACAGCTCTGAACTAGGTTTGTAAATCCTCCCCAGAGACTCCAAACTCCTAGTTATCCCTTAGGAAAAAGAACCACTACTACCTTACTTACCCATGCAGCATTGTCACAACCAATGACATCTAGTACTTATCGTGATCATGAATTGAACTAAAATCTACATCAACCTACTCCAACCATTATTTCATGAATACATCTAAAATTGATCCCTCATACATATGAAGAATTTGGTTCTTAAATTCTTGGAGTGTCCTCCTCCAAGTGTCATCTTTGTTATCCTCTAATCGGTGGTGAAATACTGGCACAACCTGCTAAACATCTTCCCCATGAACTAGATGACGACGTTAACCTACTACCATACCTAAAAAATGAAAGATAGTTATAGATCCTAAAACTTGAATATGTAAGTCTTAACAATAATTAATGTTTTTATTTTATTCATTTATAGTTTATCCTTTCCCTAGGTCAACCCATTCAAACTCAGGTGCAAAAGAAGAATGATTCATAATCCATTCCTAGGTCTCTACCCTACAACATGTATCACCTTGTTTATTATCTACTGTAAGCTAAATAGTCTATTCATCAGATCACATGGGGATCTAAATACCTATGACTCAGTCAGTATCCTGTTTTTACAACAATTTTTGAACTTTATGGACACCATTTCCCTCCCTACCCATGAAACCTCACCAATTCCTAACTACAAACTCCATTATATTCCTCAACTAGATATATGATACCACTGTTTCATGACCCTACCCTCAAATTGTACCTCTACTTAGTTGGAAATAGGACAAGAGAGATTGTGACCTCCGAGTCTCACCTCCAGTAGGCCCTGGGATAGCGACTAGCACTGAGGGTATAATAAACACACAGATGGAGGGAATTACACTCTAAGAGAACACATAAAAAATAGAGAGATAAGACTAACACCAACCAACTCCTACTTAGATTTAAATATAAAATAATACTCAAGTACACATATGTAATGTCATGAAAAGAATACTAAAACTAAAAGGGAATATTGCATCTACCAAAATAATGTAAACCAACACCCAGTACAAAGCCAGAATAACTCCAGAAAAACCCCAAAATAGTGGTAACCAGCGTGATATCTTACCTACACAATGTGAAAAAGAAAAATAGTTTATATTATGTAGGGTGAGTATAACAGTATACTCCATAGGATCCTACCTAGATACTCTCATGAAAAAGTAAGAAAAACATGCTAAAGCATAGTGAACAACAGGTGAAACTAACTCATCACATAGGCATGTATACTATTTTCCAATCCTCCCCTTGGCTATTCTCACCAAGTATCACATATATGAGTATAAAATATATTAACTAATATAAAGGGTACCCCACTACCACTTCCCAAATCAATGTCCACTTTTCCATAACGTTTCACATCTTGAGAATCTCTCACTAAAAAGGCTAGCCCAAAGACACTTGGGAGAAGCACCATAACCTACACCTCATGAAACACACCTTCAACAAATCCACACAACAAAAAGTAACTAGTTATTTCTTGAGATCCATGAAAACTCACATAATGTTTATCAAATGTCCGGTATTATACCTCAAGACACTGCAATCCATACCGTGAGTAAGGATCATTAATCCATCATAACCAATACATGTTATTCATATAGTAGAACATAGGAAACTATACCAATAATATTTGTGTGTAAAATAACCAAAATCCATTATAACTCTCTATATACATATATGGGGAAACCTAACTAATGTGTATACCAACATAATAAAATACCAAGACAAGAGAGATGATCCAAAGGAGGAATTAATCCATCAATCTTCCAAGTAGGATGTTGGGGAAAACACCCTCAAGGATCAGAATCCATGAGGTGTCAGTTCCCCTAATCAGTATAGTGGGGTTGCGTATATAAAAAAAAGTAAATGATAAAATATATATCACAAACACACTATATAAAAATCCAAGCCTCATACCCAACTACAGCTAATGTACATTGGAATTCCGGTTTCCACTACAAAGATTAGAAATCCTATATGCCCACAACCATTTTAAATCTACATTAAGTCATCTTATCTATTTTAATTAGTTTTAAAATATGTTAATTAATTATTTAACCATCAATTGAACAATATAAATTCCAAATTACATTTCATTATCATCACAACAACGTTCCTTTCCCTCTAGTCATAACCAAACTATGTCCATAGTTCTTCGGAATTATAATATCAGTATTACATCCCAACAAGCTCCAACCCCATGGGTTCAACATTATTTATTTATTTAACAACATTATTATTTAATTTATATCTTGGTATTCTAAGAAATAATTCTATGCTACCAAATGAAAGGGGATCAACATGGTGTGTTGATGAACTACCCGTCGAGTCTTTTCCATAGATAATAGGAGTGTAGGACAATCCATCCTCAAGATGATAAACACAAAAAGCATGTGGCATACCCAAATTTTCATTTACTCTTTTGAAAAGAGGTTATGAAATAACATCTAAATCAAGAAGCGGGGAAGGTAAGAAATATAAACAATCAAAAAATAAATCAATAATCACAACATTATTATCAATGGGTAATCCGAACATCAACTCATTCCATCACATATGGTGACCTTACCGACACCCACATGCATAAACCGATGCATATACCCACATTAGGCATTAAATTCATCCACAAAAATTGGGCTTACATACACCCACATACCAAAAAACCCTATATTAATAGCCATCCTAGGCTCATATCACAACACAATAATCTAGAAACAAACATAGGAACTTGGATCTAAGTCCTAAACAAGGCATTCACCCTTCACACAAAAGGAGCACTCACTACTCCAAAGAATAATGAGCTTGGCCATTATAAGTAAACGGGTAACTAAGAATACATAAGGAATTAATGTTAACACATAATAGTTTATTTATTCCATCCTTAACTAAATAGTACAATTAAACATTCATAACTGCATCGATTTATTATCATCAAATCAATAAGACAACAGCAATAACAAAATTCATTCACCCAAATGTTTATTTCATTAGAAAATCAATTGAAAATGAATCTTGGCTTTACTCTGATAACCAATTTCCACAATGAATGACATGATATACAAGAAAATAATAGATATTACACAATCTATAAAACCAATTGGCAAAAAAATTTCTAAACAATTGATACCAATTATTTAATCCGGTTCAAATATTTATTATGTCAATTTCATTATGATCTAGTGGGATAAATCATGATAATTCAATGACTACACATAAATTGAATATATTATACATGAATCCCATACATAAAAATGTTTTTGATGTTCCTTTCATGATAATGGGCCTACACAGTGGATCACGATTGCCTCTCCTACAACGACTACATCCACCTGAGGACGTCGCGACACAACCGCATCAACCAAAACCCAATAAAGATGCCTTAGAATCATGGATATCACATGCCATCACATGGAAAGGATAAATGTGATGAAACAAATCGAATAACATATAATATTGGAGTTATATAGATCATTATATAGAAGAAAAATCATCACATCAGATTTTCACCAAAATAGGGGGTGCACATGCAGTAAGAAAAACTCCAAGGGGAAAAGATATAAGGGTGGTTGTTTGATCACATGAATCCAATGGGAGTAAGATCTATAGGTGTATTATACTATGAAAAATAAAGAAGCAATAATAAGGGATAAAGGTATCTTAGAAACTTGAATATCTAAATAGAGCATTAGTTTAGATATGATTTAGATTTTCAATTAAAGGCAGACCTGGTCAAGACAACGCGTTTTGACCAAGGAAAGGCAGCATGAACCTTATGAGAATTTAAATAGAAGTTATGATATTTATATCATCCTTAAATTTCTTAAAAAATTCTTTGAATGTGTTTTACATCAATGATAATTACAATAGGGTGAAACCGTAGGAAGTTGGAAACACTTCTCACCTACCATTAGAAGACTCACAGTTCAGGACACACTTTACTCATAGAATAAGATTATTCACCATTCCAGAAACATTTTACCCCTAAAATTGGATGACTCACCATTTTGGAAACACTTTACATATTCCCTTATAGGAATCACTATTTTGGAAACATGGTACACCTACCGTTGGATGGCTCACCATTCCGAAAACATTGTACACCTACCATTGGATAAAACACCATTGAATAATCATTGTACACCTACCATTGGATAAATCAACATTTTTGTAACATTGTACACCTACTATTGGAGGACTAACCATTTTGGAAACACAATACACATACCATTGTATGATTCACAATTCTAGAAACACTATACACTTAATGTTGGATGACTACCATTCTGGAAATACTTTACACATATCAATGAAGAATAATCATTTTGGAAAAAGTTTACACTGACCGTTGGATGTCTCACCATTCTGGAAACACAATTCAATAAACTAGAAATTTTGAAAAGTGTTTGAAATAAGTTCGCTTGACCTCTCAAAAGATCTAAAACACCAGATTATCACAAAGTAATGGACCAGAGAGGTTCATGTTGTTACATAATTAATCATCCAAAAAAATCATAGAATATATAATAACCTATATTAAAAAGCTAATTTTTTAATTTTAATGAAATAAGTCGATGGAGGTGGAAGAAGGGTAAAAAATGGATGATTAAAGAGATGAATTTCAAAAAATGAAGTGTAAAGTCAAATAAACAAAAAATAATGGATTATGGCCCTAAGGTAAGTATATTAAGGTTTTCATGGACATAATAATCTTTAGGGTTATGGAATAAGTATAAAAAATTGATGATTAACGAAAAGAAATGAAAAAAAAGAAGTTGAAATTTTAGTGAAGGGATGGTCAAACCAGGGCATGGTGTCTTCATGAGTTGAGAGGAAAGATGATTCAAAAAATAAAATGTAGAAAAAACTAGGATATATTCATAGGAATTATATATTTTAAAAAATTAGTTTAATTCCATTTTTATAAGAGTGGATTTTCGGATGGTATTAAGAATGGATTTTAATAATGGTTTTATATAAAATTATGCAAAAGTGTCTTTGAAAATACATCTTGTTTCATTATTTTAAAAAGTCTACATTGAAGGGTTCCCATGTAACATTTAAATGAAGATATAAAATACCACTCAATAAAACCTTGAAAATGAATTACCTTTTTGTACTAGTGATAGAAAATCATTCCCTTGGTCACAGATCACTAACAAGACAATCATAGTGGATTGGGTTCACTCTCCATTATACCATTTCCGTAATAATTGATTACTACCAAGTCTATCTTATTATACAAATTACATTAAATTTTTTTTTCTGAATCCCCATTCCCTTCATTATTATCTCTTTGGATATCCTCCTTTATCTAATACATTATAGGAAAGTATAATTTAGAGTCCACTTGTCAAATAATGAAAAACGTATATATGTGTTCCAATTATTTATAAAACATTAAAGATTTCATAATATCCTATCCCATGGAATGGAAATTTGTTTAATAAATATTCTATCATTTCTTCATAGCACAACATGTTGAAATGTAATGATTTTCTTTAAGGTTTTATCATTACATACTAAACTCATTGTAAACAAATGGGTTTCATAGAACCATCATAATTTTATCATCACCAAAATACATATTGAGAAAAAAAGTGGATGAAATAATATGTTCATTTCCATATTAAGGGATAAAAATTATCAATGTATTTTGACATGGATGAAAATACATTTAAAAGAACAATATGAACATTGTTTCAAAAGAAGAAAAAATATCATTTTTATTTGATAAAATTTTAACTAAAACATACCTGGTTATTTATAAAATTAATAACTTTTGATCATTATAATTGAATCATGTAATTTAATCATCAAATCAAAGAACAATTCTAATATTGGTAAATTCTATTCATGTTGTATACATTAAAAGAAAAACAATCATTTTCAACTTTTTTAAAATGTAAGAAAATGACTTGTTCAGAAAATGTTTCATTAAAAATATAATATTAAACCATTTTATATAATGGTAATGTAAATAAAAATTACAATTTTAAAACATTTCATTTTTAGGTAAAAATATCCATAATTCTTTTATGAGTATGGTCATGGAAGAAAATTTTCATCTGCCAAAATGGAAATAAAGTCGTCATTTCATTGAAAATCATTTATTGGTTCATTTCATATACCAAAGAGAAGAAATGGTACAAATACATATAATTTTTGGACTAAATAGAAGACAAGAAAACATATGAGATTTAAATAATATGATTCATGTAATATCAATTAATGAAAATATATAATAGACAATCATCAAAAGTAATGAGATTACAACATAACCCTCACCTAAAGTCCTATATTTTTTTATATGAACTAAAATTTACAATATAATATATAGATTTGGTCTACAAATTTTCTAGAACCATTTTAATACATAACCTACGATTTATCATTATTATATAATTTTCAATTATTCATTTATTAGTAATTTGTTCATTAAATTAATTTTTGGGGTAGAAACTTGTATATTTTCCATGCATGTTTCAGTTCGATGATTCAGGTACATGAACCATGGTCATTTTTTGGAATCTATATAATCATAATGATTGGATAATTATTATATTTATCCATTATATAAAATTTTATAATCATTCATATCATGTTGTGATGAAAAATGAATTACATAACTTCATTGTGACTTTATTCTGTATATACGCATTAGTGATGTTTCATATTTTTGTTGAGTAGAAAAAAAAATGGAAAATTATTATTCACCTTCATATAATCATTATAATATCTTAAATATTATATATATTCATTTAATCTATCTTTATTAATGTCCATGTAAACAGAAAATGAACAAAAAATCACATTACCCCATGGAGGCGGTAGTCCACATATACACACGAGCAACGTTATCGTTTTCCAGTGGATGGAAAGGTAAGAAGTTTGAAAAATTATTAAAATTAAATAATCATAATTATGTTATAAATATCATAAATAAACATAAAATATATCATAATATAAAACTATTAATGATTATATCTAAAAATTTATTTCCACAAATCGTGAGGCGGTAGTCCGCTCAAATACAAGAATGGTGCATTCATTTCAATTTTCATGGTTAATGAGATGAATAATGGTTTAACTAATAACATAATAACATATTATTATATTTAATATTTTTATATAATCATGATATTATTTATACAATAGGTTTTTAGATGGTGGAAAAAGAAATAAGATTTAATGTAATCGGTTAAGTGTTATACCTTTTCGTTTGGAAACCTCCGTTATGATACACCTAATGCCTTGAATGGTTGGAATTCTGATCAAAACAGAACCTATTGGAAAGGGTTTGGAATGTTAAGAAATTAATTTTGAATGGATTTTCCAAAATAAAATTTTCAAGAAGTATGTATAAGAGAGAATATGTGGTATAATTTTATAAGTTTGGTAGAAGAAACAATGAGAATATTTCTAAGTATTAAAATATATTAATGTTTTACACAAAAAAGAAGGGTCCAAAATGAGTCATAACCGAAGATAAGATGTTATAGTGTAGAAATATGTCTATAAAATTTTATTTATACTAGTTTTATGAGATTTTAACCATTATATCCAAATTTTAACCCCTCATCAATCCCCTTTAACCTTTACTATAATATTGTATTTTTACGTTGAAACAGGCTCATAACGAAAAAAATTAAGTCTACTGTATTATATAGTATTCATTATTTTGATTATAAATTTGGAATAAATTTTAAAATATTCCATTTCTCCATATGGAAAAAATTCAATTAAAAATATTTGCGCAAAAAGAAGGGAATTTTTTTTAATATCAATTTTTAATCATAAAAATAAGGTTACCATCACTTCCTACCATGTAAAAAATATCATATAAATGTTAATAATTTTTTTAATATATATTATATAAAATAAATTAAAATAAATAATCACAATTAATTAATTTGATTTATTCAGATAAAAAAATTGCACACAAACAAATTATTTTTCTTAAAAACAACTTTTTTTTAAAAATTAAATAAATTTATTTTATTTTCTAATAAATTGAAATCCAATGAATACATTTTATACATCAGTAAAAAATAACATTTCATAATTTAGTTTCTTCTATTCATACCCTCAAATCCATTAGATATGTGATAATAGTCAAATATAATATTAATAATTTAATTATATATTAATGTTCAATTAAACACGATGTTGCGTGTAAATCCAACTATAAAAGATATGAAATTTTATTAAAGAGATATTTTTTATAGATAAGAGTAAAATAAAATGTCTTAATGGATTATAATGCAATAATTTTGTCGTTGCAGTTGTTTCAAATTAGGTTAATTGATTTTGTTTCATTGGGATTAGGATGAATGATGTATATGGGATACACCTTATAGTTTGATTTAGGGGGGCTTTCTATTGTGCGAAATCATGATCATCAGGTTACCACAATCACTCTCAAAAAAAAACCCAATCTTACCCCCATCTGTAACTGAATATATACCTGCTTTCCAAAGGCAAACACTCACTAGTCTTTTCAGGACCAATGATTCATGGGGAATTCCATTGGTCTAGAGGATCAGAGGTCAAGCTCATCACACCATTTTTGGGATAAATTATTACATAATCAATGAATTTCTTATAGATTTATGGTATGTTTGTAAATCTATTCATAATTCTGATATGAGAGTCGTTACCATAAAAAAAATCATGTGTTAATTCTATTTTGAGTGTCAAAATACTAGGTCCCTTTAGTGAGTCCATTTGTATGTATCTGAGGTTATCCCACATTTTACAGTAATGGGAATTACTTATATGTTGAATCCATATAATGAAGATATTTGGAATATTCTTCCACATAATGAGGCAATTAATATATGAGTATGGGATTGATCTATTATGACGCGTCCTATGCATCCTAGTTATTATAGGAATCAAAACCCATGTAGTTCATTGAACCCATGTAGATTAATGTGATGAAAAAAATAATTATATAGGTGCTATGGGACACCAGGTGTTTAAGGTCGAGTAATGCTGGGACGTCTTATGTATCTCATGTATAGTGAGAATAAGAGTCATCACTGTTCAATTGTTCAGGGATTATATACTTAGGTTACCTATATCATTGTAGAGACTCATTGTGAAGGTGAAAATATTATATCAATTCCCTAAGCTCACATGAGATATGTTTCGTGTAAGAAACAAGGGATGTAAAATGATTGTTTCATTACTCACAATATGTGACCTATATGATGGGACTTCCATGAGATTATTTATTATGGAAATCAGGCCTTAGGGAGACATCCTACGTATCCAAGTTATGGAAGGAATCTGAGTCACCATAGATCAGTCTATTTGTTAGCCCAATGATGGATGAGGTAGAGTGATCAGTCCATGGGAATGACTAGGTCTCAATGGTTGAAATGTCATGGACAAACCTCTTACATCTAAATGGTTGTTTATTTTATATTGGGAATTAGGAAGGCATCTTATGTATCATTATTATTCAAGGAATCAGAGTTCTCATAATTCACTTGGTTAGGGATTACAAATTGACGTTTCCCTTGTGTTGAGGCCAGTGTTCCATGCAACTCATTTGGTATTTAAATACATACGTTGTCTCAGTTAGTGGGTACTCGTGATGAAAATTATATGACTGTTTCAAATCTCTATGATCACATGATAAATCATCATTTTGAGAAACATTAGATAAAAAATGATCAATATCCCCATCACGAAGAGTGGGGGACATATGTATGAAGACAACCCAATTGGATCAAACCATGAAGAGGTGTCCTACATATCCCGAAAATGGATGGAATAATATTCTCCATAGTTTCTTTGGTAAGGTATTACACTCTGAGGCTTCCCTAGCTATTAAGAAATGTCATTTTATGTCACTGGTTGGGGATTACACTATGAGGATTCTCTTGACATTATTGCCTTTCTGAAACGTTCTAATTGTCCACTTCTTCGAATATATTATAGAATATCTTCCTAGAATATGTGAAGACATCTAAATTATCCAATGGATCTTTATTAAGGACTTTACATAACCTAGGTGTTGTATCCGGATGATTTTACAAAGTCAAAGATGACTTGTTTGGAGGACATCAAATGACTCAGGTGGTCTGTCCTGGAATTCAATGCATGACTTGAAAGCCCTATAAAGAAAGTGTCCCATGATCCTATTTCATTGCCCTAGTGTCATTAAGAAGAGCTCTATTACACATATGAAGGGTATAAAGAGAGAAAATAAAACATTTCTTACATGGTGTTTCATGTCTTGGGTGACGCTCTTGGAGGGTACCGCGAGACCTAGACAACATGTGTGGAGGGTGTCAAGAGTCTCGATTGACTAGCCATGTGGTCATTGAAAAGGCTTATTTGACATGTGCAGTTTTATATTAAAGACTTAGAAAACATGATATGGTGTCATTATTTGATTTGGGTGATGTATTTCAATGAATTTGTGAGGATTTTTCAACTATCCCAGAGGGCTTCACGGGACTAAAGTAGCATTTTTATGGGGGAACCATGTGACTTGTGCTGACATATCGTAAAGACTTCATGAGATTTGGGTTTCATACTAGGGGAGAATCATTATATTCAGGTTACATATATTCATAATGTCGTATGAATTATATGGATCACACAATGTGCATGAGGGTCAACAGACATGTTTCTATTTAATTCATTCACTTTTAGTCTTTTTTCAATTTCTTGTAACAAGAATTCCATAGATTTATTCAGTAAGAATTTATTTTTAGTATCATGTGTCTCAGATGATGTGTGGTATGTTCTTCACATATCTTTTTAGAAGTCATTTGTGTGAAAAATTCATGATCCTGCAATGTTATTTATTTATGGAACATGATCACTCCAACTATTCCCATGTATATTACATGACAAAAGATTTTTCAGCCCTGTGATCGACCACATTGAGAAATCCACTCTTCTTATTGTGGGAAATTCTCAGAGTTCATCCTCTGGGATGTGATAGGTATCCATATGGTGCATTTTTCATTTTGGGGTGGGGAAGTTATAAGCCTATGCTCCCCAATTTTTTTTAGTTTGTAAGGATTAACTAGCATAGATCCAGGCGGGAATCAGAGAGGCGGCCATGCACCTTGAATTTTCACATTCATTTTCAATGGATTCCTATGAAAGTGTCACCTGATTTTTTAGTGACCGTGAGTCTCTCTCATCAATGCCTCCATTAATGGATTATTTACATTTATGGAGGACTCATATGATCAAATTGGTATGTCGAAAGACTATATCTTTCTTATATTAACATTTAAAAGGGCATTCACAAGATTAAATAACATATTGAAAGGCCTTCGTATGATGCTTAATTCCTTTAATAGGACATTTCACAAGGTAAGGGTGGTTTGTGTGGGGAATCCTATAAACCCAAGGCATCTTGTCCAAGAGTATCACATGACCGTGATGTGGTCTTCCTTAGTGAATCACATGAGTTTAACAACCACAATTGGTCTTTCATCCCTTTAATTTAGTCACCATGCTTATTTCACAAAGTTTGTGATTCTTGATAGGCTTCATGTGTATTTTCAAATACAATTACTCTATTTTTAGATGATGCCTAAAATGGCCAATAGGGGTCATATAAAAGTGTTTGATCATTTTGTGAAAAATCCATACATTTTTCTTAAGGGAGACAAAAGGGGAAGAAATTTTTTGCCAGAAAATACATGAGGTTTTCTATACGATAATGTTGACTTGGAAAAGATATTTTGTGAGTGAGAATGATATGTCATTGAATTTTTATGATTTCGTATAAGTTGTCAAGGGTGTATTGCATGAGGTTTATTGATCACGAGTAACACTGGTATCCTCTATTTTTTATCTTATTTATTTAAATTCTCAACAGTTTGAGGTGTTTATGATTTAGCATGGATTTCATTAAAGAAAATCATTCTTCCCATGGGTGATGATTCTCATGATGTTTGTGTCTATGAGAATCCTCCTCCATTTGGAAATTCTCCTATAATTTTTAAAGTATTTTTGGTTGGATAGTGAGTAAATCTCAATTGTAGAACCACAAGGCTTGGGAAAACTCTTTTAGGATTCATCATGGATCCATTGTTTCTATTAAAAACCATTATAAGGGAAATATGACTTTTAAAATGTGATTCATGAGATATATTGATGGATATGCAATTTACATGGTTCTTTCAAGTTACTCTATGATGGTCACACAATAATGAGTGCGTGAAAGGATCATTCATTTCATAGGACTTGGCACCTACTTCATTTTTCTTTTCATATTTGGGAAAAAATAATACTCATATTCAGGTATTTCTTCCATTATGATTTTTTCAATTCTCATTTAGAGGGAATCAACAAATTCACCCCTAAGGAATGACATCTGTGGGGACAAGGGCTCTATTTTTAAGAACGTAAATGCCTTCTAGAGTTTTGGCAGTGTTTCAAATTGCTGTGTTGGGTGATGTTTGTTATTTCACAGAACATCCTATATATAGAGGGATGGATTGTGGAATTATTCCTTGGATACCACGTCTTCAGAGATCTATTAACTCGCCTCTATAAAATATGATAGCCGCATGACCGCACTGCATGTCCTGATCATGACACCCAATAATGTCACCCCATTTCCTGAGGACTCCTCACAAGTCAGATTTTACTCAAACACATGTCCATTCCAAACATGAACCAAAATTTTTTAGTTTCATGAACATTAGAGATGATAATCGTGATTGTCTTGTGGGTTTCACATGAACTAATGGTTTGACCATATAATCGATTGGTCATCATGTGATTTGTGTGACCATGAACAGGTCATGCAATTTCAAGTCTCCAATGGTGTCATGTGTTTTTGTGATTCCCTGAGGGGGGTTTGGGACATACAAGTCCTTCTATGGCTAGGAAAATTATGAGAACTTTTTTTTTCAAATCCCTTTCTGATTAATGAAATGAGAATGATGCTGCGAGTATTTCAGTTATTTGTTTCTGACAATATTTTATATTTTTTTTTCTAAAAAAGGCCACTTACATTTTTTTAGATGTCTCCAAGCTCATGTCAAGCTTCCCTAGTTGTTTCCAATCAGAGGGCCTTGATTTCTATGAATCGTAATGGTGACCCATGATATCATTTTGATTCATATAATTAGGTTATTAAGAACTTCCTTTCATCTAAGCTTTAGGAATACCCCATATTAAATAGAATGCCCCTTTAAGAGTTCAGTTTTCTTGATGATTCCATCATTACTCATTTATATATTAATATTCCATATCACTAGGTGTCAGTTTCTTCTGACTGTGTTCAGAAAACAATTACTATGTATGGCTGATTGGTTATCGCTTGACCTAGGGTTCATCTTATCTATTAGAAATCACTCTTCTGGGCCCAGATGTCCATGAATTTGATAAAAAAAATCTATTTCTCATAGTTATTTTAGTATACATGGATCCTATTTGAACAATATGGAAAACATATGGTACACAAAATGGGATCTTCTTCTTGATGCTAATTTCAATGTTGAATGGGAATGGCCAATATGGGTTATAAAAACCACTTTTTTCAGTGGTGACTTATACATGGCTCATATTTATGATTCCATGTGGATCACCCAGTTCCTCGTCTATCGCCAGCATGACCTTTTTCGAGATATGATCAACCATGTGTGCCATGACACTAACACACTTCATTTTTCCCATGGTGAAGTGGCCATCAGCTTATGGGAAATCTATCAACTAGGTGGAATTATTCCCAATGGAGAAATGTGTGATGTGTTCCACTGAACCCCAAATGTCGAGGATGATTCATTGATGACTCCAATATTGGAAGGATACATTATTATTACAGAGAAAGAGAATAAAAAATGGATCTGAATAAGAGCTCTCATATCTCTATGGATGACATGATTGATATCTTCCTTTGTAATAGAAGAATTAGGCCTACTGCTACACATACTCATCAGTTCCATTATCAAAAATTCTATGACAAAAATGGATCATATTGGACCATTTTAGAGTTTGGACATTATTACTGATGGGGATAATGTGTGAAATCATATATCTCTCCAAGCCTAAGACTGGAAAGCATTATGGATAAGTTTTTGAAAGGGTGGATTTCCTTAGATGGTGATGTGAACTCATACAACATAAATAGAACATAGGTTGTGGTGGCATAGCTTGTAGAAGTATGACATCATAATTTTTTAGTGCTAGTGTTTGAATTCATTTACTAATTCCTAAGTAATATTCAATACAGTAGCAACCCTTTTGGGATCAGTAGTCATATCCAGTTTTTGTTTGGCTGGATATGGGATCCCTTTCATTGTTAGGAATATTACTACACTATCTAGATTCCTAATTCATAATTATGCCTGGGAATTTTGAATATATCAGTAGTTGGGGCCATGCCTCTAAGCACTACTAAGGTAAAAGGCACATAGATTAAATCTATAATCTTCGATTTCACTGCCCATCCCACACTGTTTGGGATGATTATTTATGAGGGTAGATGTTCCCTTTATGAAAGGATGTATATGATCTCCCTTTTGGATAGGGCACTCGTAGTCAGATTGGTAAAGATTTTGATTTTAAAACCTTAAGAACCTTATTTATTTGTTTATCAGTTAGGTTGCATTCAATGGATCACTCGTCTCTCTTTGGCCAGTGTTGAAGGGGAGAAAAATCCTGGAGTCAACCAAAAATTTTGAAAGATACAAACATATGATGACAATGAGGATTATATCAAACATTCATCTATGAATGATTCCATCTTCCTTACCTAGCGTTATTCCAAGTCTTGGGTAGGAGCTTACACACGGGGTGTGGTAGAAAATCTAGTGTGTCATGTGGATAAATATTTTTCCACTTCACACCCTCTATCTATAAAAAAATGGAGCTGGCCAAAGATCTGGGTGAGACATAAAAGAAGATAACTCATTATATAAATGATTACTCTATTTGTGAAGTAGATATTTTTGAGTAATTCTATCTTCTAGTATAGGCTACAGATGATACACCTGTCGAGAAAAAACCACAAAAGATTTTTCACATCCTTTGTTACCGAATCAAATAGTTATTCCCCCTTACCATTATTTTATTGTCGGTCATAGAGTGTTGTATAAAATGTAGGATAATTTGGAAATAAATCTAGGACATAATTATTGAGACCCTTTTTTAAACATTTCATGACCAAGGGGAATGCCACTACAAGTTATATTATGACTTGGGGCTAGATGGTTTTGATTGAAAACAATTATATGGTAGCATAGTGAAAGTAATCTCAACTCAGATAACTCTAGACACCATTGAAATATATTTTCATGATATTTTATATGAGGCTCCCCTTGTTAGATAGATAAGGGAGACAACAGAGGCATTGACACATGGTTATTGGTTGATATCTGAATGGTAAGATTAGATGGTCTTCTGGACTGTGAAAATATGCAGATGTTCAAAGATTATTTCCTATATAAAGTGTAAAATTTCAACATCATCATCCTCATTGGATACTCCCTAGAATATTTTCTAGTAGTTTACTTATTTTGGACAATACTCTCTATCTTGGGGCAAAAGAGAAGGTGGAAATGAGAGTGATACTCCAACATTATATTGATGTTTTTTGTCAAACTATTCTTGAACATTCTATTATATATGATCAAATGTTATCATAGTTAGACATTTTTATGCATTCCTTCATTAATGAAACATAATAGAGGCACTATGATGTAGAGATTCATCCTACTTTTTCACACTATGAATGGATGATTTTTGTTAGCCTTATATACTACTATCCTATTTTCTTTCCCTCATGATGTGCCTGATATATAATTTCTTTGATATTATTAGAATCACTAATTATACCCATACATTTTTTTATATTTAATGAACAAAAATTCCTAGAATATAATTTTATTATTATAAAAAGTCACTTTAAGTTATGCTTGTTAATTCCAACCAACACGACATCCTTAATTAATAATCTATTTCAAAAATATTGAAATCACTTGATTTATAAAAGGATCAGTTGGGTAAGATATATGTATCAGAGGTATATTTAACTATCATTATCTAAAGATGTTTGTTTTGGTTAGAGAATTTAAATATTTTTAAGGATATGTTGTGGTATTTTAAGAATTTTAAGTCTAAATAACTGCCATTCTTTATATTATGGTTTTCTTAGATCAGAATCGATATTGATTTATTTTAGGTTCCTTTAGCTTATACCTTATATTACATTTAGTTTTGTGCCATTAAACCCAAATCATATATTAATAAAAGTTTTGGTACATTTATATGGGACCATATATTTCTTTTCGATTATGGTATTTTAGCACATCCATTATAATGTTTTTAGTTTAGGGTCTTTTAGATCTGATAGTGATGCATTGTAGTTTAGGGACTTTCATCTTGGAAGGGGTATCACATTAGTTTAGGGTATTTTAGATTGGAAATCATATTTATTTATGTATAGAGACATTTATCTTGTTCCTTATATTTATTTTATTTTTGGGTCTTTTAGTTTGATCTTTAAATTTCTTTTAGTTTAGGGTCTTTTATTTCGATCCTTGACGTGTTGTAGTTTTGGGTCATTTAGTTAAATCCTAATTTATTTGTAGTTTAGGATCGTTTAGATAGGACCTTATATTGTATTAGTTTAATATCTTTTTTCTCTAAACAGATATTACATTAGTTAAAGTTCATTAATATTAGACCAACTATTTCTTTTTTTACATCTTTTAGCTCTGACCCACTATTTCTTTAGATTAATGTCTTTTTGCTCCAACATGATACGATGATCATGGGATATGGTTCATACATTACATGAATAACATAAAACACTATGAGGTGTTGGGTTATTGGATGGTGTTTCTAAGCCTCATGAGGATTATAAATACATTTTTTTAGAGTGAATCATTTGGTTGATAACCATAGGTGTATATGCAAGATGCATAGGCAAGCATGAATGGTCATGCAATGTGTCTTTTGATGATGGGAATCCTTTATATAGGCAATAGAATATTTTTGGAAGTAATATCTGTTTATGGGAAAATAATAGCGATAATAGGTCCTCCTGGATAGTTGGAGTATGGGTGTTTATAATAATAAAATAAAAGATTCAGTCATGAATATGGGATTGGGAAGATATTCCGGGTGTGTCTTATGAAATTGTGAGATGCTAGGTTCTGCGACGGTGTTGTGAGGGATCATAAGGATTGACGATCCTTTCTGAAAAGGAGGATATTAAGCTTGATTGTGGGCTGGGTCCCTTATGCATCAGTATAATGGTAAAGGAAAGATGATGTCCACTTCTTTCTTAGGGAAATAACAAATTTATAAAGACTCAAACATCCAGTTGATGTGGTTCGATATGGAAGAAAATCTATCAATGATGGTTTCTGGAACCCTAGGGAAGTTTAGATCTTTATTATAAAACTCGATCCATTTTCCTCGTTGTTTATAATCACAAGGTGTGGAACATAGAAGGTTATATAATGGAGCTTCTCATTCCATCCTTGAGAAAGGGTATAAAACATCGTGATGTAATGTAGAGGATGTCAAATTCATTCAGATAGTTTTGTATGAGGAATGAATATCACAATCAATAGTGCTCGGATTGAAAGGATGATATGGGATAGTAATATAAGGAGTAGTTTATCCACACTGATGTGTTGAGTTCCACCATGATGATGTCAGGGATCGTAAATATTGGAATGACCTTTTTTTGTAGCATCACACCCTAATATTTTTTGAGTTATTATTTTTAAAATTAACTTAAATATTTTGATGGTTATTCATTTCACCCAACATTAAAAATATGTTAATTTATATAAAAGCACTATTTTGGCATATATAAACTACAACAAACATAAATTTTAGCTTTCTATAAATAGAACCTCAAGGATATCTTGTGTAACACGAAACAATGTCTTTCCTTGATGGCTTGGGTAATACGCATGGTTGAGGTTTACCAAAAAAAATATTATATTAAAAGATTATATTAATACTTAACATAGATATTAAGATATATGATATGAAAATTAACAACTAATTGAATAAAACCAATGGTTTTTAAAAACAAAAAATGAATTCATTAGTTACAATGAAAAAAATTAAATATAAAGAGAATATCTTTATAGAAAACTATTTTGATGCTCAACATGTTTTTTATCCTAATAAATAAAATTAATCATAATTAGTCAGTGATATTAATTTATTTTATAATATATATTTAATCAAACATGTTTGATAATCATCCAATAGATTTGATATTCATAAGATAAAAAGAAACACAATTTTATGCTTAAAACCCAAAATTTCTATAAAGGTATTTTTATAGCCTTTTAATGATGAAACCATTTTAAATTTAATTATTGAAACATTTATAGTTTAAATATATTAAAATAAAATTCATATTTGGATTTTAAACATAACAATTAGGTTATAATAATTTTTTTCATTTTTTTAAGATTTCATTGTTTAAAGAATTATTAAAAATACGAGATTATAACTCAAAACTTCTTTTCCATCTAATTTATTTATATGGTAAAATTATATTTTAATTTGTGTTATATGTTTAATTAGATTATATTTTTACCAATTTATCAAATTTTCGAAATTTTAATTAATTTTAACTTGAAATTGGTTATAAAAAATTATCAAACTTTTGTTATTTTTTAATTACAAAATCCACATTGTTGACTCTACTACAAGATTAATATTAAATTTATTTCTACCACATATTTGATTTTTATTTGGATAATTGTATTCTATATTTGGAATCATTATAATATATAGTGTAAAAAAGTTTCAACTATGTTTTTGACTAAAAATATTAATGACATAATTGCCAATTAATTACAATAATTAATGTTCAATTATGCATAATAAGGGACTAAACCATAACATTAAGGCCTAAAAATACCTATAAAATTACCATAAACAAGTTTAATGGATATATATCTATTATATACTTCATTTTATAATATTTTTTCCATTATTTAATCAATTTAAATAAAAAACGTGGGTTGGGTTCCTTTCTTTTAAAATATTACAAGAGATTCCACTGCTCCCCCATTATAAAAGGCCTACATCACTTTAATTTCCATACACATCGGAAGAACCTAAGGTTCTTCAAAAATATGCCCAATTAAAACCCCAAATTACTAAACTTTTATCTAGATTCCTCCCCTTGTAATGAAACCAATCCAAGGAATCTTTTATGCTCAATACAAAAGTAGTTACCCGATCAAGAGGCAACAACCTCCCACAAACTCCTATCCATTATTTCCTCCCTACACTCAATAAAATACTATTATTCCATTATAATATAAAAAATATTCCTAAAAATACTCTGATTATTTATTATTATAATTCGACCTTCACTTACACATACATCCATCTAATGGGTAATGAACATACCGTTTACATGTAGGTGGACTACCGCCTCGCTAAATGATGATTGTTCAATTTTAGTTTACCGCCTATAATGGTTACCCTTAGGATGGTAAATATGGTTATATATGTAATATATAATATTTATTATTTATTCTAATTTCATTAATAATTTTATAACCCAAATATTTATACTATCCATTTTGTGGTAATACGATAATTTTGCTTGACGAAGTGCTGACTACCTCCAACTCAAAGTGATGTGATTCATTCACACACTAAATGAAATGTATTATGGATGGATGTACTAAATATATACGATATATATTTTATAATAAATATAATATATTAATTATATATGTGAAAATATATATATATATATTTGTATGTATTTCTCTTTCATTCATTCAACACGCTAATTAAACGGAATTAGCGTTCATGCGTACATATGACTTGCCGTCTCCATGAACTGTGCATTATGTTTGATAATTATATATTATATGGATTATTATAATAAAAATATACTGTATAAACATGATATTTATAAATGTTTTTATATTTTTTAATCATGATATATGTATCAGGACCAATGATATAGCAAATTAAGACACATGAGAAGAACAAAGCGAATGTTATCCGAGTGAAAACATAACATAGGATAGTTAACATGAGGGATAATATAAGGTCATAATAAATAAATATATGGTATTAGATATAAGAATATAGTTATATATAATATTTATAATAAATTTATATTTATTATATAGGTGGTTTGAATGATTACAACTTGAGTCAAGATTCAAGGTAAGGGGATTTCATTTCATCTTTTATTTCTATTAGATACATGCTATGTTTGCCACTTTTTTGTTGATTATGAAATACCCATGATTTTATTCAATGGTTATTATAATAATTTTTTTTGTTATTTACAAAAATATTTTATGATATTTATTTCATGGGGTTTATGTTTAAAAAATTACCAAATCGGTAAAATAGTTTTGTATCAATTTGTCTTCATTGAGAGTCGTGTTTTGTTATGCACCTAATTTTTTTAGAGGCATATATACTTATATTTAATATGTTATATAATGAATCTAATAATTTTCATTATATTTAAAGCTGAAAATAATTTCCTTTACTTACATAGAGAGTATGATCCAATGTTACCAAGTTATAAGAGCATATTAAAACAATCTCATCACATTTTTTGTGATTGATCTTGTTTATGCTTCCCTTGATGAAATATTATGACCCATATCTCATGAAAATTAATGAAATTTACTATACTATGGTTATTAATAATTTATAAACATATTGGTGCCATCTATTCCACTATTTGGTATATAATATAGTTAAGAAAGTGTTTTTAAAAAATCCAAAATTTACCCTCTCTTCAATAAAAAATATATTTAAAATCAAAACCAGGTGTTCTAAAAATGTTTTCAATGATAATTATCCAATTACCTTTTAATAATTAAAATTTAGTTTTACTCTTTTTCGAATTTACCATTATTTTTAATGAAATATTTTTTTTACTTCCCAAATGGGGAGTTTTCTGAAATTTTCCTTCACAAATAGATGTTCTTTTTACCTTGAATGAGATGTCAAAATTTATCCAATTTCAATAATTTGAAGAATTATTTTCGTCTTTAAAGGTTTATTTTTAAAAAATGCTTTTAAACAATATTTCCACTAAATTTTTTTTTCAAAATTTATTCAATACTTATTTAAATGATTTCAAATTTATTTATAAGAAATGGTTTTAAAAACACTTTCAATCATTTTTATATTTTTGTAAGTGTTGTCTAAGAAAAATATTTTTTTAATGTTTTGAAGCTTATATTATTATTTTTAAAAGAAAAGGTTTTCAAAAATGATTTCAATTATTCATTATAAGTTTTCATGTTATTTTCTCTGAAAATTAATTTTCAAATAATTTTATGTATTAATAAAAAAATTTTAAAGAAGAAAGGATATTTTACTGAAGAAATGTTTTTGAATGATATTTCAGAATTGTTTTCCATATAATATGACAATCGTGGGTGTTACTCATCCCCTTATAGGAAACAATCTAAATGATCCATTCACATTCATTGTATGAATATTTGATGCTTATTGTCATGGTCTTCATGAACCACATTTATATTCCATGGATTATATATTTATGAAATAAATTTCTTTTCCATGGGATATATGTTTATGAAATCAGTTTTTCATTCATGGGTTATTATTTTCATGAAATTATTATGAAACATCTATCTTCCACATGTTATGATATGATTATATGTTTATAATACCCATTTCATTTGATGGGTTATGTTATGATTATTTATGATTTTGTGGAACATGTATATAATATTTCCTTATGCGATGGGTGGGACCTATGTCTCCCTCCAAATAATTGGGTAAATATTATTATCTCATCTGATAGATGTGGTTGGAACGATAAAGGAACAAAGTTCATTATTACATGTTTGGAATGGTAAATGAACTCAGTTTAGTAATACTAGACTGGAATGTGGGTTTACCAGGTTCAGTAATATAGGTCTGGAATGGGGGTTTACTGAGTTTAGTAATTGGATTTTTCAACAAATACGGTATTGTAAGAGTTTCATTGGCTGCTAGGGAAATCATATTATATACTAATGTGTTTTACAGAATTTATTTTTTTATTCCTATTTTACGATTTCATAGATTTTGGTACTTATTTCCCAATAATTCGTGTATTATGAACTATATATCATTATGAAATGATTCATGTTTATGTAATTTGATATGAATGGTATGATATTATAATGCTATGATCACATTCTCATACCCCTATTCTCTAGTTTATGCTTACATGTCTCTGTTGCTTACCCTTACAGAGCATATTATGTCACCCCTATATTATGTTTCCTTCCCTAAGTTATGAATATATGTATTATGTATTATTTTTATAAGATGGATAATAGTCATGAATAACCTAGTTGTAGATAATGTAGCTCACTTTTGTATTGGTGTTTATGTTTCCACTTTCCAAAGGTACTAAATTAGTACAGAATTGGGGCATCAATTTGTATATTTCATTAAGTATTCTGAAAAATTGTTGTAATTTTAATAAATTTCAAGTTAAGGGTTGTTATATTGGGTATTAGATCCATGGATTATTTATCCTTTGGAAACTATGATTGGAAAACTTTAGTGAGATCCCAAGGTTAATTCATTAGGATATATCGAGGGATATATCTAAGGATAATTATAAGGATGAGTTAATATTTAGGAAACATTCCAAGAATTTTGGTAAATTATAGAGTGATTTGTTTCATAGAAATACATCATTTTCAAGAATATAAAATATAATGTTTCTATGAAATAGATGTGTTGTCTATTAATAACTCTCACAAGTTGTTCTCGGCCTGACACATGGTAATCTGGTAAACTATAACGAGCCTTGCAACACACCTAGTTTGAAACTCCTAGAGGATATTCTATTGGAATTCAGAAACTCTTCACATAACATCACAAATTATTTACATAAAGTTTGGTAATGAATAACCTAGGATGAACCTATGGTGATATAGGTTAATGAAGTTGTCTTGATTTAGACATCATATATATAATTATTTTCATGACTATGTAATTTTTCTCTATGAAATGTAATTCTCCCAACAAGCTTCTACTATTTGTCGATGGTGGGAACCATAAGGAACTAGATTAATGTTACTCATGATTAAATATTTTTTAGTGAAATTTCAAGTTGTATGATCATTGGAGTGAAGGATGATGTGATCTTTCTTAATCAATTTTCATAGAATGTGATCAACAATGTATTCCTTAACCAACTCTCAGACTCACTAAGGAATAGAAAAGAGTTAGCAAAGATTTTGGGAAATGGAGACCATGGAGAAAAGAGATTTGGTTTCCTTTGTATCTAAAATTTGGAAGGAATCACCTATGTTAATTTTTTAGGGTAACAAGAAGGTGTTTTTACAGTGGAAAAGAAGTGTACAAAGCAAGTGACTATAAGGAAAAATGAAGTGTTTGGTTAAAAAATTGGATGATTAAATCTTCCTCACTATATCATCATTAAAGGTTAAGTGTCTTATGTGTCGAATAAAATATCATTGTGCAACTCAATTTCATAAGAAAAAATATCATGAAGTGAATTAACAAGGTGGTGTGAGCAATGGTTACATTATTGATGATGATTAGATTATAGATTAAAAGTAAAAAGAAAGGGGTGTTGTGTTATACGACGAGGCATCCTTGTTAATGTTATAAAAATGAAGTGGAATAATAAATTTTTTTTATTTGTGTTGGATAATTATGTTATATGAAGGGTAAAATATATAAGAATTTTTTAGTTTATGCTTTTTGGTAAATATTTTCAAGAACATGTCGAATGGTTTATATAGAATAGAAAAGTGATTTAGTGGAATGATTACGTCCATGGAAAACACATTATGAAAGGAAATATAACACTTAATATTTTTATTTATGTTGGGGTAATGTAGTTTGGATAATGATATGAGGGATATGGATATGTAAATTAGACGGTACTCATTATCCTGGACCTGATTATTGATTGGTTGAAAAATAGGTTTATTTTGTCTTGTATTAAGTTGTAAACATCATGGATATTTGAAATATATGTATTAAAATTTCATGAAAAGAATAAATCTTGTTTTCCAATTGTATTTATGTTAATTCATGTTATTACCAGGTTTTAAGAGAATATAAGATTGGGGTATTCACATTTTTGGAATGTGACAACAAATATCCAGTTTGAAATACATGGGGGGTCAATGTTAAGCTGATTTCATGAATTTGTTTAAAATATTTTGGATTTTAATCTTTCATAAGGTTCATAAGGGTATACATGTATGGAACATTTATTTTGACCTTTATACATCTTCAGTATGATTAATGTGTTTTCTCACCATATAAGGATTTATACATATTGGATAGCATATTCAATCTGCTTTGTGATAATGAAAACTAACGAAGAATTGGATAGAATATCATTGATCTCATGATATATTTATACCTTAGGAATGAAAAAGTTTCCATCCTTTTTAGAGAAATAGTATAACTGGATCAATGAACCAAAAATGGTAATGTTGCTTAAAAATCCTCCAAGTATAAAATTCCAAGGAAATTCATCATCTTTAGAAAAAAAGATATTTAAGACAAAAAATGTTAGAAAATACCTATATTTATGATGAATTAGAGGGTCCCTTAGGTCATAAAATATTTATGGCTTTTTTATTTTTGACATTATCAAAAAAAAATCTATATCACTCTCTATAAGAAATTTATTGTAAGATTTCTCTTCCATGTTTATGTTTTTACATTCTACATAATTTCTTTTATGGGGGAATCTCATTATGAGTTACTTTGGTTAGCCATAATTTTTAAAACATTCATTTTTAAAATTATGTTTTAGTGTTAATTTATATGATTTCAGTTTTTTGAAAGGAAATATCGTGTATTAAACCTTTAAAAACCCTGACGAATTTCACGGGTGAGATTTATTTTTAGGGGGTAGAATGTAACACCCTGAGATTTAGTGAATTATATTTCTAGAATTAATTTATCGTTTTTTATATTTTTTCATTTCAAACAACACTAAAAATAGTTAATTTTACATTAAATCACTGTTTTTTTCTTATGTGAAATACACATAAAATAAATTTCATCATTCTCTACATATAACCTTGAGGATAGCTTACATAACATGCAACAATTACTTTCCTTGATGGCTTGCATAACATGTATGACTGAGGCTTACTGAACAATATTATATTATAAAAATATTATATTAAGAATTAAACTACATATTATGTTTATGGTTATGAAGGGTAATAACTAATTTATGAAAACCTATGGTTTACAAAAATAAAATATAAATTCATTTTTTATAATGAACCAATTATATATAAAGGGAATATATTAACAGTAACCTATTTTTTATGCCGATAAATCTATTTTATCCTAATAAATAAAATTAATTATAATTATTGAGTGATATTAAGGTAATATATATATATATATATATATATTATATTTAATGAAGGTTTTTTTTATATTCATCCAATATATTCTATAGTTATAAGATAAAAACATACTAAATTTTATGCTTAAAAACATATATTTTTGTAATAATTGTTTCAGATCCAGTTTATGAATAACCCAATTAAAATTCAATTTTTGGATCTTTTATATATTTAATATGATAAAATAAACTTCAAATTTTGATGAAGAATATAAAAATTCTATTTGGATAATTTGTTTGGTATTTTTTTAATATTTCATTTTTAGCGAATTTTTAATAATATTATATTCTAACTCAAAACTGCAATTTTATATAAATTATTTATATGGTTAAATTATATTTTAATTTCTTCTAAATTTTTATTTAGATTATATATTTAAATATTTATCCAATTTAGGTAATTATAGCCAATTTCACATTGAAATTGGGTATAAAGAAGTAACAAACTTTTCATATTTTTTACTTTAAAACCCTACATTGTCGACCCAACTACGATATTATATTTAAGTCAATTTCAACCAAATCTATGATTGGAATATATAAAAATAAGTTCCATATTTGGAATCATCTTAATTTGTAATTTTTAATAATGTCAATGTATTTTTTGACCAAAAATATCAGTGAAATAATTAAAAATTAATTACAATAATCAATGTTAAATTAAACATAATAAGGGACTAAACTATAACATTAAGGTCCAAAACGGCCTATAAAAATTTAATAAGTCCAGTGGAAGGATATATTTCTATCATATCTTCCCTTTTATCTTCTTTTATCCATTATTGAACCACCTGTCAAAAAACATGGGTCAGGTACCTTTCTTTTAAAAAATTACAAGAGATTCCACTGCTCCATTATATAAGGCCTCCATCACATCTACTTCCTCAGACCCCTAAATCCCCATAGGATCAGAGAAAATTTTCCCAATTAATTAAATATATTTCTTCTTTTATAACTTGAATCATTTTTTGTGAAGAAATAAATAATATGAATCCTTTTCACTCAAACCAAAAGGATTTCCCGATCAAGAGGTAAGAACCTCCCTCAAAATACCTTCTTTTATTTCCTCTCTACACTCCCTAAAATATTACTATTACAATATAAAATAACATATATAGTATAATAAATATAATAGTTTATTTTATGTTAATATTTCTACCTACACTTACACACATACCAATCTAATGAGTAACAAACATATAGTTTACTTGTTGGAGAACTACTACGTCACTAATTGATGATTGTTCAATTATGTTTTCCCACTTATCATGCTGGAAATTGTAATTGAAATTATATTTATAAATGTTATATATAAAATTTATTATGTTTTAAGATTTAGAAATTATTTTAAAACACATATCTTTATAATATCCATTTTTGTTAATATGATAATTTTGTTTGAGGAATTGCAGACTACCACCCAATCAAAGTGATGTGACTCATTCATACACTACATGGAATGTTTTATGGATGGATGTACTAAATATATATTATAAAAATGATATAATAAATATAATGTCATAATTTTATATATACATATATATACTTATATATTTCGTTTACTTTCTTTCTCTCAACACTTCAGTTAAATTGAAATAGCATCCATGCGTATGTACAACTTACCGTCTCCATGAATGGTGTATTCTATTTGATAAATATATATTATATAGAATATTATAATAAAAATACGAGGAATATGAATGATATTTATATCATGGTTTAAATTATATAATCATGATATAAGTATAAGGACCACTTATACAACAAATGAATAAACATGTGAAGACCAAAGCAGATGTTATCCGATGTGAAACCATAATATATGATGGTTAGCAGGTGGGTAATATAACATCATGATCAAGAAATACATGGTATTATATATAATAATATGTTTATGTAAAATATTTATAATAAATTCATATTTATTATATATATGTATTTCATTGAGTACAATGAGAATCATGACACAAGGTAAAGGGATTTCATCTCACTTTTTTATTTCAGAGGGATTCATGATATGTTCCCCACTCTATATTTTGTGTGGGATATGTAAATACCATGATGGTATTAAATAGTTCTTATAAATTAATTTTTATGTATTTATATATATATTTATTGAACATTATTTTATGGGGTTTATGGTTTATAAATTACCAAATCTGTAATATTGTTTTGTGTCAATTTTTCTTCTTTGAGACTCATATTTTTTTTCAACCTAAATTATTTTTTATGAGGTGTATATAATTATATTTTCCATATCATATCAGGAATATAATTATTTTAATGGAGTTTTAAGCTTAATTTAATTTCCTTTTATTACATATATAGTATGATCCCAAGTTACCAAGTTATAAGAGTATATTGAAACAATATCATCGTTTTTTAGATTTCTTATGTTTATGCTTCCTTTGACGAAATATTATGAATATATCTCAAAAAAATTAATGAAATATATTTTCCTCTTTTTATTAATGATTTATTCATATAATGGTACCATTTAATCCACTCTATAGTACATAAGATAGTTAAGAATTAGTTCTTAAGAAAACCAGACTTTACCCACTCTCCGGTCGTAAATATATGTACCTTTAAATGCATGTCACTAGTGCAGAATTTTTTTTTATGATGGTTATTTTTTATTTTTAACATCGGATTTTGGCCGACGTTATTAAATAGACGTTATGAACATAGATTTTTACGTTGGTTATTTTACAATTGATGTAAAAAATAAAAATCTGAACCGTTTTTAATGTCGGTCGATAAAATCCCAAAGTGGAAAACACTTCAAAGGAGTGATTTATTTGGTCTGTTATTTAATAACAGATGTGGATTATACCCTTTCACATTGTTTATATAATAACTGATGTCATAAATCACACTTCTAAAGCATTTATTAGGTCAGTTAGTTTTATAACTGATTTGATAATCCTCTCTGCCAAGCAGTTTTCAACATCAGTTATATAATAACCGATGTAAAAACATATCTATGATGTTAGTTATTTTATAAATGATGTAAAAAAATATCCATTTAATGTTAATACATCAGTTACAAAATAACCGATGTAAAAACCATTTCCCAGGATGCTGTTACATCGGTTTCCAAATAACTTATGTTAAAAAAATACCAATTCATTTTTAACATCGGTTATGAAATAACTGACGTAAAAAACAATTTTTTTAAATAAAACTAAACCACTGCTATGCCCACCCAAATTACCTAAAACAGACAAAAAGGTTACCCAAAATAGAACTGATCATACTAGAACCCCCCCCCCAACACACACCTGGACACCCCACATACACATGGACTGCCCCACCCCCCCTTGACAGCCCCCACACCCCTGAACTACCCCCACCCCCTAGATAGCCCACACACCCCTGAACAACCCCCACCCTCCTGTCTACCCCCACCCCATGGAAAACACTGCCACACCCCTGGACAACCCTCCCACACCCCTAAAACAGAACATAAAGATACCAAAAGCATACCAAAATAGACTAGAATCCACACCCCCTACCACCCAACTGGAAAGCACCCACCAATCCCCTGGACACCCCCCAGACCCCTGGACTACCCCCTCACCCCTGGACATCACCCACACTCATATACTACTCCCCACCCTCCTGGACACCCCCCACACCCGTGGACTACCACCAACCTCTAGATAGCCCCCCCCCCCCCACACACCCCTGTACTCCCCCACCCTCCGAGACACCCCACTCCCACCCTAAGAATTCACCCCAGCCCACCCCATAGACAGCCCCCCACACCCCTAGATAACCCCCACCCTCTTGTATACCCCCACCCCATGTACAACACTCCCACACCCTTGGAAAACCCTTCAAAACCCCTGAAACAGACCTAAAAGTTACCAAAAAAATACCAAAACAAACCAGAACCCCCACACCCCTCTCACCCTACTGGACAACCCCCACCACACACTTGGAAACCCCCCACACATACCTCTGGATAGACCACCCCCCGGACATCCTCCCACAATCCTAGACAACCTCCATTTTCTTGGACCCCCACCCCTAGACTGGCACCCACCCCCAGAACTGTCCACCACCCTCTTAGATACCCCCCACAACCCGGGACTACCCCCACCCCCTGGACTACCCCCCACACACCTGGAAAGCCCCACCACCCTCATGGACACCCCCTCCACCCCACACACACACACACCTAGACTGACCTGCCACCCTAGGACATCCCCCACCCTTCTAAACACCCCCCCCCTACACACCCCTAGACTGCCCCCATCCCTGGGACTACCCACCACCTTCCTGGACACCCCCCCCCCCCACAGACACCCCTGGACTACCCCAACCACCTGGACATCCCCCACCCCCCTAAACAACCCCCCTCCCCACCATCCTGGACATCCCCCACACACATAGAATGCCCCCAACCACCAGGACTTCTCCCACACCCATGGACACCCCCAAGACATCCCCCCACTTTCCTAGACATACCTCCCACCCTCTTGGAAACCCTACCACACTACTGGACAGCCCCCACCACACCCTTGGACACCCAAATCCCCATCTCGCTGGACAACCCTAGACCAAAACCCAACCAAAACTGTACCAGCCCCCCCCCCCCAACGGACAACCCCCACCAAACCCCTGGACCTCCCCCCCCCCCCCCCACACACACAGACACATGCCTGGACTTCCCCCCACACCATGGATAGCCCCTGGACAACTAGTGTTGGGAGAGGAGGTGCTACCATCCGTCGGGGGGCTGAACCCTGCTATAAGGTACTCATCACTCCCACATTCAAATATTGAGCTCTCAAAATGTTTCTGCAAAGATTTATTCCCATGTAATATTCATTCATTCTATCACTTTGATGCCAGTATAACTAGGGGAAAACACCATCACACATGACAGAATTTCCCCTGGTTATTATTGAATCTATGTGATAGAATGAATGATGTATATCAGGGATGAAAGCATTGGTGAAACATTTTGAGAGCTCATGCTTCGCATGTGGGATTGATGAGTGAATTCCAGAGGCGTTAAGCCCCCCAAGGGATGGCAGCGCCTCCTATCCCACCCCCTGGATGGCCCCCCATCCCCATGGACACCCTGGACCCCCCCCCCCCACCCCACTACACTGCCCCCCCCACCCCACTGGATAGCCCTCCCACACACATGGAAACCCACCTCACCCCATAAGACACCTCACACCCCTAGACACCCCCTTAACAGCCCCCACTCCCCTGGATAGCCCTTCCACCCTCCTGGATACGCTCCCACCCCAATGGAATGCCCCCCCCCCACTCTCATGGACACCCAGGATACCCCCACCCCACCAGACATCCCTCCCACACCACTAGATACCCCCCACTGAACACCCCCCCATAAACTCTTGGAACCCCTCCCCCCAGACCAGAATCCGTACCAGAAAAACCATCATAAGTAGACCAAAACAATAAGTAGATCAAAATTAAAAAATCACATATATAACATTAAAAACATAAAATGTCAACTTAAAAAAACTAAAACCATCCAAAATGACTACCAATTACACAATTACAATGACAATATTAAAAATTACATTTTACACTACAAAGAACTAAAATTCAATCAAACTTATAAAATAATTTAACCATTATACTTGTAAGTGTTTGAAGTATTGAGAACTATAGGATTGAGGGTCATCAAATACATAAAACTTAAAAGGATATTAGTTAATGTGTATAATGAATAAATCAAATGAAATATTATGGAAACGTTTAAAAGGAAATCTTACCAGGTCAATGTTCACAACATTCCCAGTGTTTATTATTTCATACATAAATCTTAACATATAATATTTCCATTCAATGACGCCTTGTTGTTCATGAAAATTCTATTTGAATGAGTGTAAATTCAATATATTATTTTTATGTAATAAATCAAAAAGTAGAAATTATAAATGGATATTTAACATTACATTTACATATTTGATCTTCACACTCTTTTTCTTTGTGTTTTTTCGAAAGTAGACCCATCGCCAGTTAGAAAATAATATGAATGGGATAAATTTAAAATACATTATAATATATAAAACAATTGAGAAATTGAATCTTACTTTTCCAACAAATTCTTAAAACTTTCCCGCACATCACCATGAACAGAGCATATCCAATAAAGTGTCTTCTCCCTTGGGAAAAAACCCCTAAAATCCAATGATCTGAGATAAAAGAAAATTTAAGGTTACTAGTTTTTTATGTTAAAATATAATGAACTCTTTGAGAGATATTTGTTTCATACCTCTCATAAAAATGCATCATCCAACTTAGTGTGACAATATAATGTTCATGTCTTTCAGCAATATAAATCATTCTTTGTTCCTCATCCAATGAACATGCTTTAGGGGAAATCAAATGCTGGTCCATGAACTCATATACATCTGTCTCCTCATTTTTCTCACAAATTATATAAAGATACCTGATACAAAATAGACATAAGTATACATTTATAATAAATATAACCCATGGAAAAGGTGTTAAGACTTATATGTATAAAATTTGCACCACGTTGATGCCTAACTTATCTCCAGTAAAGAGCTCCATGATATCAGTTTTTACAATCCCCATAGTTATTGCACGTCCACAACCATGAGCTTCTATTTGAAACTCAAAATGATCCACCAAAAAATTTGAATATCTTGACAATCTGTCAAAACTACTAGAATTTGTATCTGATGTCGTATCCATTTGTCTTTGTTGTTGTCTATACAGTATTTCTTTACCTTTGATGTATTCCTGTACAATTAAATAGAAAAATATATTAGTTTTCAAATGATTAAACAACATTAATAAAAAAATAGAATATATAACATACATACCTCTATGGTAATGAGTCGATGAAGTCTAGATGGCTAAATTAAAAAATGGCTGATTTTATGTCCAACTGTCGTCACCTCATCTGTAGAAAATGGTACTCGAGCTGATATATCTATAATATCTTGTTTAATGACCCTCAGATTGTCTTCCTCTAATTATTGATGATGAACTGTATCTACTATACAATAAACCAACCCATATGCAACTATATGATGTTGAGGATCATCAATGTACAACTCGCAATAAGTAGGAAGTTGTGTTGGAGGAGTAGGATAAAAAATGGGGTCCACAGGCTGAGGTGGGGGAGTGGGAGCTATTGGTAGAGGTGAGGGATAAATAATGGGGTCTGTATGGGGAGGTGGAGGAGTGGGAGCTGTAATCTGAAATTTTATTTTCATGTTTGAAAACATAGAATTTACCGATGCTCGAATATTTTCCACCATCATCGCAATAATATTATGAACTTCAGCATCGAAGGATTATATTTTTTTATAAACACCCTCAATTTAAGAAGTTGAAGAACGTGGAAACACTTTTCTTTCCGATACACATGTCGAATATCCTCATACATGACCAGGATGTTCGGGCATTCCCAATGATGCAGATAAAATATCTTTCCTCCCAGTAGATGTAAATACCCTATGTGAGATCTGCTCCTTAAGATAATCCTATATTTTTTAATGGAACATTTCGGTAATTATTGAAATTTTATGAATAAAATATTTAACTTAAATAAATAAAAAGATATCTTACAATCCTCTCAGCTATGATTCTCGAATCGTTCGAAAGATATTGCCCTTTTTTCCATCCGTGCTATCTTCCATTTTTCATGTCTAGATAGAGGGGATGGAGGGGCCACCTCTCTTGAGCTTGAAGACTCAGCTCTTAGTTTTGTAATTTGTCTTCAATCATGTGTTCTTCCAATAATGTATACCCTCCCTGAGATAAACTATGAGGGTATACATTTTTATATTGGATCTCCTGATGAGATTTCCTTGTTTTCTAAAAAATATTAATATGAAATCATTAACAAAACATTAATAAGATCATTTATATAAGAACGCTACTAAATGATTACATTTCCCTTACAATAAATGAATCTTTTCATATAATTTCAAAAAAATGTCACCATGTGTCTTCATATATGAAAGGATATATAATACATGGATTGACATGACTCCTATGACCAAAAATGAAATCATATGTGAGGGTTGATTTGAGATCCCTCAATCTCTTGGTAGACATCGATAAGCATTTCTTCTTGAATCCTCCTGTGTCAAGAATATCAAATGCCATCTGATAAAGAAGAGGTTAATCATATTATATATACTAGAAACATTTAAAGAAAAGGAAAACAATAGCAAAATATCTTACTAAAATCATCTCTCACAACAGAGATATTATCGCATTGTCAAAACTTCTCTAGTCATCATACAAAATGCTTACTTTTCTCTTACCCTGATTTGATACAAAACTCTTAAAATCTTTTGCATTTGGACCTCGAGGAATATCATCCTCATCAAACTCAACGAGTATCCTTTGATCCTGTGTACAAGCAAGTGATAATTTTGGTAAACATGTGCACCCACGTTTACCAACTGTTGAACTCTTTATCATAATGGGAGCACATGAGGAAGATTGAGTAACATCAAGAGGATCATGTGAATATTCCTACCTAGAGGTATGACCGATATGCTCATCTCCAGAATCATGTGGTTGATCAAATGATTAATCTATAATTATCCTTCAAATCAAAAAAACAAAAATTAGTTCACAAATATACAAATTCAAATATTTTAATACTACTACAATCATAAGAAAGAAACTTATACTAAGTTACGTAACAATAATCATGGTTAATATGGTAAGAATGTTAAAAATGGTAGACATGGTCAAGATGGTAAACATGGTTAACATGGTAAACATGGTAAACATGGTAAACCTGTTAAACATGGTAAACATGGTAAAGTAATTTTCACTAAAAAAATAATTTTATATAATTTATG
The DNA here is from genome assembly GCA_963277665.1 of Viscum album. Taxonomy (NCBI): domain Eukaryota; kingdom Viridiplantae; phylum Streptophyta; class Magnoliopsida; order Santalales; family Viscaceae; genus Viscum; species Viscum album. The sequence continues at coordinate 417,247,892 of OY728132.1, forward strand.
TAATTGTAAACATGATAAAGTAAACTAAACAAAATTAAAACATGGTAAACCTAGGAAAAATGGTAAACATGGTAATGTAATTTTCACTGAACAAAATAATAGATATATAATTAATGTAATGGTACACATTATAATGTAAACTAATAAAAATTAAATTAAACAAAAACAAAAACATATACTTATTTTGTTTTAATACATGTTTTAATATAGAAAAAACATACAATAGCTAACATTTTATTCAAATAATAAATATATTCAAGAAATAAAAAAACGATACTAGTAATTTTAGGAATGTACAAATGGATTGTTTTCCAAAATTCCTTTGTCGTGATGGTTCCTTATGGTACAAACCATGTCTTCAACATAGTCATCATTATGTTGTGTTAATCTTTCATGCAAGTAGGGATCTCACATAAATATGTATCATCATTAAGTTCATCATCACCATCATATTATTTTTCCCTTGTAAAAAAACATACCACTGCATATCTAATTGATCTACTACATAGAATTTTTTTTTCATGTCTTGACATTATAAAAGAATCAACTGTGCCTTCCAATCTATCCACATTAACAACTAACCTTACAAATTGATCATGTCTGACACTGTTGTTATCGATAAACCATTTACAGTTAAAAACATGAACATTAATTTTAATGTAATCAACCTCACATATGTATTAAATCACTCCATAATATGCACTTGATGCTGAAATTTTATTTCTGTACTTATCACTCTAAAAATACATTGCTTCTGCAAACACCAATACACCACTATTCTAAACTACAATTCTGTTGTCCTGAGATTTAATATGAAATATATAGCCATTATTGTCATAACCAGACCATGTTATCAAATTTAAACATGGACCACTCACTATCCATTTTAATGTCTCTGATACATATGATCTACCAAGAAATGTCTTTTTAAACCATGACAAAAATGTTTTGTTGTGTTCATTCAAAATCTACAATTCTTTCTTCTTTGAAGACATTGTTTCAACTCATTCATATGCAATGTGATATATAGTTGAGCATCAGAAATTTTATTCAAGATGTTTGATTCTATCTTCTTCATCTGTTTAGTAGAAAACGATTTGAAATTCAAGACATGATTCCCCTTTCCCACATTATTAACTAGTTCATAAATTGATGGAGGCAAACCTATGTGTTGCACCACAGCTATGTATCTCGTACAAAACTCTGCAAACTCCTCAGAAATATACTTTTAAATAATGGAGGCTTCAGGTTGATATGGATTATTAACATACCCAATCAATATTTTCATATACCTTTCAAAAGGACACATCCAATGAAGATATACAGGTCCACAAATCTTTATTTCTTCAACCAGATGAATCATTAAATGCACAATTATATTAAAAAATGTTGGAGGAAAATACATTTCCAATTGAAAATTTATACAAATTGTATCCTTTTCCAAAATGTTCAAAGCATTCACATCAATCACCTAATTAAAAATTGAGTTGAAAAAATAACACAACTTCATTATAGTATCTCTGACATGGATGGGTAGTATTCCACACAATAAAACTGGTAGAAGTTGTTGTATCAGGACTTGAAAATCATGAGATTTCATACCTATCAACATTAAGTGCTTCAATGAGACAATAATTTTTTCCTTTGAAGAATAAACATGACGCACATTGATATCATGAAGAAATGGACAAAAGATAATTTTCTCCCTCTTCAATAATGTATGTCAAGTCGGGGGAAGAAATGTACGTCTTCCTTGAAGAGTGGTAGCTATCTCAAAACTTATTCCCATTGATAGTAAGTCTAATATTGCATTCAACCCATCTTTTGACTTTTCATTAATATCTAACAATGTTCCAATCAAACTATCACAAATCTTCTTCTCCACGTGAATGACATAAATATTATGTTTAACCTCATGATATCTCCAATATGGTAGCTCAAAAAATATTGACCTTTTCTTCAAAATATGTCTATCATTACCATATTTCTGTGTCTTTCCAAATGCCACATCAAGGTTTTTCACCTTCACAAAATATAGGTCAGGGGATAAAGGTTATTGAGTAATATCAAATACTTGTGACCCATTGAATTCCTTTTTTAGTTTTCTATAAGAGATATTCATAGGAAAAAAGATTCCATAACCCATGTACACTATTTTCTTCCCATGATGCAATTGACAATATGACGTCTGTTTTTTGAAAATTGGGCATTCTTTATACCCTTTAACTCTATATCAAGAAAAATTTCCATATGCTGGGAAGTCATTTATAGTGGTTAAAAGAACTGAATGCAGTTGAAAATATTCCTTTTTATAAGGATCATACACCCCCACCCCCATAGACAGCACCCCCACCCCCTAGGACACCCCTAGACACCACCACACCCTTGAACAACCCCCACCCCTCTAGACATCCCCCCCCCCCACCCCCTGGAAAGCCCCCACCCCTCTAGACACCCCACCCTCGTGGACACCCCCACCCCTCCTAATAACCCTAGAACACATCGATTACTATTAAATTGTAAATCTAAAATGACCAAACATCCCTAATAATAGAAGTATTGAAGGAGAAGAAGAAGTGGACGAAGATGAAAAAAAAGAAACAAGGAATAAAAGAAAAGTAATATGGAATAAATAAATTATTTAAAAAAATTCCATGGAATCCTAGAAAACCATGGGGTCTACAATGGTTGATATAAAATTAGAGAAAATGGATTAAAACTAAGAATCAAATCAAATTTAAAATAAAAACTCAGATGGCGGATATGATAGTGTAAAGCCTATTATCACGGCTCAATGGGATCAGGATAACTACGCATCTTTGAAAAACACGACATGATCTCCCCCATAACCCATAATTTTCTCATAGTCAATGACTGGTCCAAATATATATAACCAAATAGAATCATATTGAAACAACCATCATCTTTTCATAATACTTGAATCCCTAAAAGTCATAGTGGAAACCTCCAACGTAGACTGTACCAACCCCCTTAGAAACCACCGCCCATCAATTTGGACACCACCCCCATCCCCTTAAACAACACTAAAAAATTATATCCTAATATCCATGATACAATAAAATCATCATTTCATAATCTCACAATCCACAATGCAATAGTCAGTCCCAATTGACACTTATCCCCCACCCCTTGGAAACCACCCCCACCACCTTGGACACCCCCTGGACACCACCACCCATTGGACAGCCCCCCACCCCCTTGGGAACCCCCTGGACACCACCACCCCCTTGGACAGCCCCCCACCCCTATTGACACCCCCACCCCAAAACAGCCCCCCACACCTATAGAAAGCCTCACCACCCCCTTGGACACCAACTCTCCTCCTGGAAACTACCCCACCTCCTACCCCCTTGGAAACCCCCTGGACAACCCCCCAGAAAACAAATCAATACCTCAGGACAGGCCCCCACCCCCACTCCATTGGACAGACCCCCCCCCCCCCTTCGACACCCCCCATCGCCTTGTACCCCCCCCCCCCCCACACCCCTGGACTCCCCCCCCCACCACCACCATGGACACCCTAGACACCCCCAATGCTCTAGACAACCCCCACCCCCCTCCAACCCTCCGGACACCACCCCCACCCCCTTCGACAACACCTGGACACCACCACCCCCTTAGACAGCCCCCCTCTGGACAACACCCCCACACCCTGAACGACCTACCACATCTCTAGATAGCCCTCCCCCCCATGGACACCCCCACCCCACATGGATGCCACCCCCACATCCTACCCCCTTGGACACCCCCCGGGACACCCTCTGAACAACCCCCCAAACCATCCGGATAGGCCTCCACCCCCTTGGACAACCCCCACCCCTTGGATAACCCCCCACCCCCTTCGACACCACACCCCCATGAACCCCCCCTCCCCACCACCACCACCATGGACACCCTGGACACCCCCAACCCTATGGATAGCCCCCCGAACCAACTGGACACCACCCCACCCCCTTAGACACCCCCTGGACACCACCACCTCCTTGGACAACCCATAGACCCACTGGACAGCCCCCCACCCCTTGATATCCCCTCACACCTCTAGACACCCCCACCCCCTTGGACACCCCCACCCCTCCTGGACACCACCCCACCACGTACCCCCTTGGACACCCCCAACCCTCTAGACAGCCCCCCCCCCCCCCAGACAGCCCCCCAAACCCTCTAGATAGGCACCCACCCACCCACCCACTTGGACAAACCCCACCCCCTTTGATCCCCCCCTCCCCCCCTGAACCCTCTGGTCAGACACTCAAACCCTCTAGATAGCCCCCCACCACCCTCGACACCACCCCCACCCACTTTGACACCCCATGGACACCCCCACACAACTGGAAATCCCACCCAACCCCCCTGGACACCCCAACCCACTTACACAGCCCCCCACCACCTTGGAAACCCCCTGTACATGCACACACACACACACACACACACGATTGAACGCCCAAAAATTATAAACTTGCATGATATCACATCAATATGTTGATTTTATGAGAAAATAATTTAGCATGGTATAGAAGAACACTATGAAACTAACCATGATTGTACGAACAATGAAAATTAACATCTCAACAAAATAGTTTAGGGCATTGGGGAAAAACTGAACAGGAGTCGTGTGAGGATTACTTGAGTGTTGTGAGTCAACCTAATAGATCTGATTATAATAAATATGAATAATGATGTTGGAAAAACGATTCTTGAGGGAACGAATTCGAAAAATTGATTCTAGGTTTTTCGCACAAGAGAGATGAGTCGCATGTCGCCCGATTGAAGAAAACAGAATGACTGAATACGGGGTGTGATAAATCATTTCCATGATTTATCATGTTGTTTATTTAATAACCACCCTGATAAATTATTTTATTTAATTTTTATAATTTCGATTATTTAATAACCGATGTAGAAAAAAATTTATCACGTCAGTTATTTTATGATCGACGTGATATATGTCGCTTGATACTGACGTGATAAATTGTTGAGATTGGATTTAGCATGTCAGGTTTTTATAACCGATGTGGTAAAGTTCCAATCTTTCCTTTACCTCGTCTGTTATTTAATAACCACCATGATAAAGAACCAAGCATTCCTTTATCATGTCGGTTATTTTATAACCAACGTGATAAAGCACACAAGATTCAATTTTCATGTCGGTTATACAATAACCGACGTCAAAAACCTAATCTCGGTATATTTTACGTCGGTTATAAAATAACTTATTTATAATAGGGATCATGATCGATATATCACGTCGGTTATAAATTAACCGACCTGATATATCGATCATTATAGCTTTGATCATCGGTTATATAGAACCGATGTGAAAAATGCCAACGTGTTAAATGTTTTTTTCACTAGTGTGTTTTCCAAAAAGGGTTTCCTTGAATATTGTACCATTATCCTTCAATATTTAAAATAAAATTTTTACCTTTTTCTTTTACCATTATTCCCAAAGGAATATTATTTTCTGTTTCTGAATGAGGCATTCTCTAAAATTTACTATGAAAAATGAATTATATTTTTACCTTTTTAGACTTGTAAGAAATTTTCCACCATATATCCTTTGAAATTTTCTATTCAAGTTTACAGGATAATTTTTAAAATATTTTTTTAAGATATCTTAATGTAAAATGGTTTTAAATTTTTTTCTAGCATTACTTATATGTTTTCAACGGAATTTCCAAAAAATTGTTCTCAAAACATTACCAAGCATTCTTTATAATCTTTCGAAGTGTTTTCGAACAAAAACATTTTTAAATTTTTTTAAGGCTTATTTTATAAGTTTTTATGGAAAATGGTTTTGAGAAATGATTTCAATTATTCTTTAAAAAATTTCGAGGTATTTTATAAGAAAAATATTTTTCAAATTGTTTTTTGTATTAAAAATATTTTTTCAGTGAAGAAAGTATCTTTTTCTGACGAAATTATTTTTAATGATAGTTTAATAGTATTTTTCATATAATATTACATCAATTTATGTCACTCATTCTCTTCTAGGAAATTTTATAAATGTTCTATTAATATTCTTTCCAATAATGGGTTTTTCTTAATTGCACGGTCTTTATGAAACTCGTTTCTTTTCCACGAATTATATTTTTGTGAAATATATTTCTCTTCCATGGGTTATATGTTTATAAAATCTATTTCTCTTTCATGGATTATAATTTTTATTAAATGAGTATGAAACATGTATTTTTTCAATGGTTATGATATGATTACATGTTCATAATAAAAATTTCAATTCATGGATTATGATATGATTATTTATGATTTTATGGAATATGTATGTATGATATAATTATGAGATGGGTGGTACCTATATCTCTCTCAAATGAATTGGCTAAAAATTTATATATCATGAGATAGATATGGATGAAAAATGAAAGGAACTTGGTTCAGTTTTAATGGACTCGAATAAGAAAGGTACTCAGCTCTGTATTACTATGATGGAATGAGAAATGAACCTAGATCAGTATTATAATGCTGAAATGGGGGTTTACCTGATTCAGTAATATAAAGATTGAATAGGGGTTTAACCAGTTAAATAAAGGAATTTTTCCACTAGGATGATCTTGGAAGAGATGCCTTGGTTACTATGGAAATCAAATTATATGCTCATGTGTTTACCACTGTTCCATTTTTTATTACTATGTTATGATTTCATGGCTACTGTTCTACATTTCCTTATGTTTCATGTCTTGTGAGAAATAAATATTTATGGAATGATTCATGTTTATGATATTTGAGACACATGGTATAATCTTTTAATGTTATCATCACATTCTCATACCACCATTCAGTTGTTTAAGAATACATATCTCCCCTACATACCATTACCGAGCATCTGAGTTCACCCTATTTCATGTTTCCTTCCATAGTATAGGAATATTTGTATTATATATGATTTATTTAATAAGGGTGATATCCATGATGAACCTAGTGGGAGATAATATAGCTCACTTGTGTACCAGTGTTTATGTTTACAATTTTCCAAATCCACTAAAACTAATATGGTCATTGGGTGTCTATTTTTATAATGTTTTATGTATTTTGTAAATTTGATGTAATGTTAATGTATGTCAAGCTCAGGGTTGTTGTAGTTGGTATCAGATCCAATTTTTCGTTATATTTTGGAAACTAAGATGAGAAAACTTTAGTGAGATACCCAGTTATGTTTAGGGATGTCTCTAAGGATTGGAATAAGGATAGTGAAAATTTATAAAAATGTCCTGAAATATTGGTAAAGTATAGAGTGAGTAGTTTCCTATAAATATTTATTTTAATAGATACTAGAATTAGATGGGGATCTGGAACATTTGTACCAAGGAGTAACAACTTCGACATGATATTATGGGCCTAACTCGGGGTAATCTGGTACAGAAAAATCGGCCACGATGCACACCTGGTTTGAAAATCTCGAGGGATATGCTTTTGGAATTCACAAACTATTCATGAATAGTCATGATGTATTTAATATATGTTTTTAATGAATAACCTAGGATGAACTTATGGTGTTGTTGGTTAAGGAAGGTGTCAGGATTTAGAAATCCTATAAGTAATTCTTTTCAAGAATCTGAGATTTTCTTCTATGATTAGAAATTATAACACTATGCTCTTGGTTTTAATTGATTGCCGGAACCAGATGGAACATGATAAACAATGAATTTGATGAAAGATATGTCAATGATAATTCCAGTGGGATGATCACTAGAGTGAAGGATGTTTTAATCATTCCTAATTAGTTTTCAAGGAACATGATCAACAACGTGCTCCTTAACCAACTCTCAGACTCACCGAGGAAGACAAAAAAATGATTTTTTTGAGATTCCTGATATTGGAGACCATAGAGGGAGTAATATTCAGTTTCATTTGTGTGTAAATTGTCGAAGGAAAAATCTATGTGAATGTATTATAGGAACAAGAATGTGTTTTGACTATGGAAAAGAAGGACCACTACTAAAAATAAGACAATTAGCGACCGCCAATGGCGGTCGCTATAGAAGGCCGTCAGTTCGGCCTTCAGCGACCGCTTGGCGGTCGCTGAAGGCCCCCTGCCGGGCACCCTATAGCGACCGCCAATGGCGGTCGCTATAGTGGGCCGGCATGGCACCCTATAGCGACCGCCTATGGCGGTCGCTATTCAAAAAAAAAAAATTTTTTTAAAAAATTTTTATTGAATTCAATATAAATATATATATATATTTATGTAAAAATATTCATATATATACAATTAAATACAATATTTTAAATATATATATATATATATATATATTATATATTTGAAATGTTTTAATACATATTTAATACATATATAATATCAAATCATTGTGTTATAATAATTTAAATATTCTCTATATAATATATTTTAAATATTATATATATATAATATATTTCAGGTCGTTCGGAGCACGTTTGCTCCGAATCGGACCGCCGCACGCCGTTTTGTTTCCGGCCGCCGCGGTCACACGGCACCTCCGAATGAGGTGCCGTCTGGCCGACCATTTCACAATTCACGCCCCGGATGTTGTCGTCCGGTTTCGTGGCATTCGGAGGTCGTTCGGGTGGTTTTGACCCCCCAACGCGCCCTTTCAGCGCGCGCCGCGCTGCTGAATACGGCACAATCGGACGTGCCGCGCGAACCGCACGTCCGATGGACGTGCGGCCTCCTCCTGCATCTCAGGAATAATATTTCTATCGTTCCCGTGGGGTTTCAGGTCGTTCGGAGCACGTTTGCTCCGAATCGGACCGCCGCACGCCGTTTTGGTGTTTAATGGCGCCGGAAACGCGTTTCCGGCCGCCGCGGTCACACGGCACCTCCGAATGAGGTGCCGTCTGGCCGACCATTTCACAATTCACGCCCCGGATGTTGTCGTACGGTTTCGTGGCCTTCGGAGGTCGTTCGGGTGGTTTTGACCCCCCAACGCGCCATTTCAGCGCGCGCCGCGCTGCTGAAAACGGCACAATCGGACGTGCCGCGCGAACCGCACGTCCGATGGACGTGCGGCCTCCTCCTGCATCTCAGGAATAATATTTCTATCGTTCCCGTGCGGTTTCAGGTCGTTCGGAACACGTTTGCTCCAAATCGGACCGCCGCACGCCGTTTTGGTGTTTAATGGCGCCGGAAACGCGTTTCCGGCCGACACGGTCACACGGCACCTCCGAATGAGGTGCCGTCTGGCCGACCATTTCACAATTCACGCCCCGGATGTTGTCGTACGGTTTCGTGGCATTCGGAGGTCGTTCGGGTGGTTTTGACCCCCCAACGTGCCATTTCAGCGCGCGCCGCGCTGCTGAAAACGGCACAATCGGACGTGCCGCGCGAACCGCACGTCCGATGGACGTGCGGCCTCCTCCTGCATCTCAGGAATAATATTTCTATCGTTCCCGTGCGGTTTCAGGTCGTTCGGAGCACGTTTGCTCCGAAGCGGACCGCCACACGCCGTTTTGGTGTTTAATGGCGCCGGAAACGCGTTTCCGGCCGCCGCGGTCACACGGCACCTCCGAATGAGGTGCCGTCTGGCCGACCATTTCACAATTCACGCCCCGGATGTTGTCGTACGGTTTCGTGGCATTCGGAGGTCGTTCGGGTGGTTTTGACCCCCCAACGCCCCATTTCAGCGCGCGCCGCGCTGCTGAAAACGGCACAATCGGACGTGCCGCGTGAACCGCACGTCCGATGGACGTGCGGCCTCCTCCTGCATCTCAGGAATAATATTTCTATCGTTCCCGTGCGGTTTCAGGTCGTTCGGAGCACGTTTGCTCCGAATCGGACCGCCGCACGCCGTTTTGGTGTTTAATGGCGCTGGAAACGCGTTTCCGGCCGCCGCGGTCACACGGCACCTCCGAATGAGGTGCCGTCTGGCCGACCATTTCACAATTCACGCACCGGATGTTGTCGTACGGTTTCGTGGCATTCGGAGGTCGTTCGGGTGGTTTTGACCCCCCAACGCGCCATTTCAGCGCGCGTCGCGCTGCTGAAAACGGCACAATCGGACGTGCCGCGCGAACCGCACCTCCGATGGACGTGCGGCCTCCTCCTGCATCTCAGGAATAATATTTCTATCGTTCCCGTGCGGTTTCAGGTCGTTCGGAGCACGTTTGCTCCGAATCGGACCGCCGCACGCCGTTTTGGTGTTTAATGGCGCCGGAAACGCGTTTCCGGCCGCCGCGGTCACACGGCACCTCCGAATGAGGTGCCGTCTGGCCGACCATTTCACAATTCACGCACCGGATGTTGTCGTGCGGTTTCAGGTCGTTCGGAGGTCGTTCGGGTGGTTTTGACCCCCCAACGCGCCATTTCAGCGCGCGCCGCGCTGCTGAAAACGGCACAATCGGACGTGCCGCGCGAACCGCACGTCCGATGGACGTGCGGCCTCCTCCTGCATCTCAGGAATAATATTTCTATCGTTCCCGTGCGGTTTCAGGTCGTTCGGAGCACGTTTGCTCCGAACGGGACCGCCGCACGCCGTTTTGGTGTTTAATGGCGCCGGAAACGCGTTTCCGGCCGCCGCGGTCACACGGCACCTCCGAATGAGGTGCCGTCTGGCCGACCATTTCACAATTCACGCACCGGATGTTGTCGTACGGTTTCGTGGCATTCGGAGGTCGTTCGGGTGGTTTTGACCCCCCAACGCGCCATTTCAGCGCGCGCCGCGCTGCTGAAAACGGCACAATCGGACGTGCCGCGCGAACCGCACGTCCGATGGACGTGCGGCCTCCTCCTGCATCTCAGGAATAATATTTCTATCGTTCCCGTGCGGTTTCAGGTCGTTCGGAGCACGTTTGCTCCGAATCGGACCGCCGCACGCCGTTTTGGTGTTTAATGGCGCCGGAAACGCGTTTCCGGCCGCCGCGGTCACACGGCACCTCCGAATGAGGTGCCGTCTGGCCGACCATTTCACAATTCACGCCCCGGATGTTGTCGTACGGTTTCGTGGCCTTCGGAGGTCGTTCGGGTGGTTTTGACCCCCCAACGCGCCATTTCAGCGCGCGCCGCGCTGCTGAAAACGGCACAATCGGACGTGCCGCGCGAACCGCACGTCCGATGGACGTGCGGCCTCCTCCTGCATCTCAGGAATAATATTTCTATCGTTCCCGTGCGGTTTCAGGTCGTTCGGAACACGTTTGCTCCGAATCGGACCGCCGCACGCCGTTTTGGTGTTTAATGGCGCCGGAAACGCGTTTCCGGCCGACACGGTCACACGGCACCTCCGAATGAGGTGCCGTCTGGCCGACCATTTCACAATTCACGCCCCGGATGTTGTCGTACGGTTTCGTGGCATTCGGAGGTCGTTCGGGTGGTTTTGACCCCCCAACGTGCCATTTCAGCGCGCGCCGCGCTGCTGAAAACGGCACAATCGGACGTGCCGCGCGAACCGCACGTCCGATGGACGTGCGGCCTCCTCCTGCATCTCAGGAATAATATTTCTATCGTTCCCGTGCGGTTTCAGGTCGTTCGGAGCACGTTTGCTCCGAATCGGACCGCCGCACGCCGTTTTGGTGTTTAATGGCGCCGGAAACGCGTTTCCGGCCGCCGCGGTCACACGGCACCTCCGAATGAGGTGCCGTCTGGCCGACCATTTCACAATTCACGCCCCGGATGTTGTCGTACGGTTTCGTGGCATTCGGAGGTCGTTCGGGTGGTTTTGACCCCCCAACGCCCCATTTCAGCGCGCGCCGCGCTGCTGAAAACGGCACAATCGGACGTGCCGCGTGAACCGCACGTCCGATGGACGTGCGGCCTCCTCCTGCATCTCAGGAATAATATTTCTATCGTTCCCGTGCGGTTTCAGGTCGTTCGGAGCACGTTTGCTCCGAATCGGACCACCGCACGCCGTTTTGGTGTTTAATGGCGCCGGAAACGCGTTTCCGGCCGCCGCGGTCACACGGCACCTCCGAATGAGGTGCCGTCTGGCCGACCATTTCACAATTCACGCACCGGATGTTGTCGTACGGTTTCGTGGCATTCGGAGGTCGTTCGGGTGGTTTTGACCCCCCAACGCGCCATTTCAGCGCGCGTCGCGCTGCTGAAAACGGCACAATCGGACGTGCCGCGCGAACCGCACGTCCGATGGACGTGCGGGCCTCCTCCTGCATCTCAGGAATAATATTTCTATCGTTCCCGTGCGGTTTCAGGTCGTTCGGAGCACGTTTGCTCCGAATCGGACCGCCGCACGCCGTTTTGGTGTTTAATGGCGCCGGAAACGCGTTTCCGGCCGCCGCGGTCACACGGCACCTCCGAATGAGGTGCCGTCTGGCCGACCATTTCACAATTCACGCACCGGATGTTGTCGTGCGGTTTCAGGTCGTTCGGAGGTCGTTCGGGTGGTTTTGACCCCCCCAACGCGCCATTTCAGCGCGCGCCGCGCTGCTGAAAACGGCACAATCGGACGTGCCGCGCGAACCGCACGTCCGATGGACGTGCGGCCTCCTCCTGCATCTCAGGAATAATATTTCTATCGTTCCCGTGCGGTTTCAGGTCGTTCGGAGCACGTTTGCTCCGAACGGGACCGCCGCACGCCGTTTTGGTGTTTAATGGCGCCGGAAACGCGTTTCCGGCCGCCGCGGTCACACGGCACCTCCGAATGAGGTGCCGTCTGGCCAACCATTTCACAATTCACGCACCGGATGTTGTCGTACGGTTTCGTGGCATTCGGAGGTCGTTCGGGTGGTTTTGACCCCCCAACGCGCCATTTCAGCGCGCGCCGCGCTGCTGAAAACGGCACAATCGGACGTGCCGCGCGAACCGCACGTCCGATGGACGTGCGGCCTCCTCCTGCATCTCAGGAATAATATTTCTATCGTTCCCGTGCGGTTTCAGGTCGTTCGGAGCACGTTTGCTCCGAATCGGACCGCCGCACGCCGTTTTGGTGTTTAATGGCGCCGGAAACGCGTTTCCGGCCGCCGCGGTCACACGGCACCTCCGAATGAGGTGCCGTCTGGCCGACCATTTCACAATTCACGCCCCGGATGTTGTCGTACGGTTTCGTGGCCTTCGGAGGTCGTTCGGGTGGTTTTGACCCCCCAACGCGCCATTTCAGCGCGCGCCGCGCTGCTGAAAACGGCACAATCGGACGTGCCGCGCGAACCGCACGTCCGATGGACGTGCGGCCTCCTCCTGCATCTCAGGAATAATATTTCTATCGTTCCCGTGCGGTTTCAGGTCGTTCGGAACACGTTTGCTCCGAATCGGACCGCCGCACGCCGTTTTGGTGTTTAATGGCGCCGGAAACGCGTTTCCGGCCGACACGGTCACACGGCACCTCCGAATGAGGTGCCGTCTGGCCGACCATTTCACAATTCACGCCCCGGATGTTGTCGTACGGTTTCGTGGCATTCGGAGGTCGTTCGGGTGGTTTTGACCCCCCAACGTGCCATTTCAGCGCGCGCCGCGCTGCTGAAAACGGCACAATCGGACGTGCCGCGCGAACCGCACGTCCGATGGACGTGCGGCCTCCTCCTGCATCTCAGGAATAATATTTCTATCGTTCCCGTGCGGTTTCAGGTCGTTCGGAGCACGTTTTCTCCGAATCGGACCGCCGCACGCCGTTTTGGTGTTTAATGGCGCCGGAAACGCGTTTCCGGCCGCCGCGGTCACACGGCACCTCCGAATGAGGTGCCGTCTGGCCGACCATTTCACAATTCACGCCCCGGATGTTGTCGTACGGTTTCGTGGCATTCGGAGGTCGTTCGGGTGGTTTTGACCCCCCAACGCCCCATTTCAGCGCGCGCCGCGCTGCTGAAAACGGCACAATCGGACGTGCCGCGTGAACCGCACGTCCGATGGACGTGCGGCCTCCTCCTGCATCTCAGGAATAATATTTCTATCGTTCCCGTGCGGTTTCAGGTCGTTCGGAGCACGTTTGCTCCGAATCGGACCGCCGCACGCCGTTTTGGTGTTTAATGGCGCCGGAAACGCGTTTCCGGCCGCCGCGGTCACACGGCACCTCCGAATGAGGTGCCGTCTGGCCGACCATTTCACAATTCACGCACCGGATGTTGTCGTACGGTTTCGTGGCATTCGGAGGTCGTTCGGGTGGTTTTGACCCCCCAACGCGCCATTTCAGCGCGCGCCGCGCTGCTGAAAACGGCACAATCGGACGTGCCGCGCGAACCGCACGTCCGATGGACGTGCGGCCTCCTCCTGCATCTCAGGAATAATATTTCTATCGTTCCCGTGCGGTTTCAGGTCGTTCGGAGCACGTTTGCTCCGAATCGGACCGCCGCACGCCGTTTTGGTGTTTAATGGCGCCGGAAACGCGTTTCCGGCCGCCGCGGTCACACGGCACCTCCGAATGAGGTGCCGTCTGGCCGACCATTTCACAATTCACGCACCGGATGTTGTCGTGCGGTTTCAGGTCGTTCGGAGGTCGTTCGGGTGGTTTTGACCCCCCAACGCGCCATTTCAGCGCGCGCCGCGCTGCTGAAAACGGCACAATCGGACGTGCCGCGCGAACCGCACGTCCGATGGACGTGCGGCCTCCTCCTGCATCTCAGGAATAATATTTCTATCGTTCCCGTGCGGTTTCAGGTCGTTCGGAGCACGTTTGCTCCGAACGGGACCGCCGCACGCCGTTTTGGTGTTTAATGGCGCCGGAAACGCGTTTCCGGCCGCCGCGGTCACACGGCACCTCCGAATGAGGTGCCGTCTGGCCGACCATTTCACAATTCACGCACCGGATGTTGTCGTACGGTTTCGTGGCATTCGGAGGTCGTTCGGGTGGTTTTGACCCCCCAACGCGCCATTTCAGCGCGCGCCGCGCTGCTGAAAACGGCACAATCGGACGTGCCGCGCGAACCGCACGTCCGATGGACGTGCGGCCTCCTCCTGCATCTCAGGAATAATATTTCTATCGTTCCCGTGCGGTTTCAGGTCGTTCGGAGCACGTTTGCTCCGAATCGGACCGCCGCACGCCGTTTTGGTGTTTAATGGCGCCGGAAACGCGTTTCCGGCCGCCGCGGTCACACGGCACCTCCGAATGAGGTGCCGTCTGGCCGACCATTTCACAATTCACGCCCCGGATGTTGTCGTACGGTTTCGTGGCATTCGGAGGTCGTTCGGGTGGTTTTGACCCCTCAACGCGCCATTTCAGCGCGCGCCGCGCTGCTGAAAACGGCACAATCGGACGTGCCGCGCGAACCGCACGTCCGATGGACGTGCGGCCTCCTCCTGCATCTCAGGAATAATATTTCTATCGTTCCCGTGCGGTTTCAGGTCGTTCAGAACACGTTTTCTCCGAATCGGACCGCCGAACGCCGTTTTGGTGTTTAATGGCGCCGGAAACGCGTTTCCGGCCGCCACGGTCACACGGCACCTCCGAATGAGGTGCCGTCTGGCCGACCATTTCACAATTCACGCACCGGATGTTGTCGTACGGTTTCGTGGCATTCGGAGGTCGTTCGGGTGGTTTTGACCCCCCAACGCGCCATTTCAGCGCGCGCCGCGCTGCTGAAAACGGCACAATCGGACGTGCCGCGCGAACCGCACGTCCGATGGACGTGCGGCCTCCTCCTGCATCTCAGGAATAATATTTCTATCGTTCCCGTGCGGTTTCAGGTCGTTCGGAGCACGTTTGCTCCGAATCGGACCGCCGCACGCCGTTTTGGTGTTTAATGGCGCCGGAAACGCGTTTCCGGCCGCCGCGGTCACACGGCACCTCCGAATGAGGTTCCGTCTGGCCGACCATTTCACAATTCACGCCCCGGATGTTGTCGTACGGTTTCGTGGCATTCGGAGGTCGTTCGGGTGGTTTTGACCCCCCAACGCGCCATTTCAGCGCGCGCCGCGCTGCTGAAAACGGCACAATCGGACGTGCCGCGCGAACCGCACGTCCGATGGACGTGCGGCCTCCTCCTGCATCTCAGGAATAATATTTCTATCGTTCCCGTGCGGTTTCAGGTCGTTCGGAGCACGTTTGCTCCGAACGGGACCGCCGCACGCCGTTTTGGTGTTTAATGGCGCCGGAAACGCGTTTGCTCTGAACCTCCCTCCATAGACGATCTAATGTGTCCTGAGGGATAGAAGCCCAATCACGCGTGGTCAATGGAAATCGATGTGGGTCACGTATGATATGACCCAGCTGACGAATAAATGCCGGGGCATTCGGTCCCACGGGATGAAATACCTCATCAAATGAAACATCTGTCGTCGTGTCGGAATTCCATGATAATATGCCACGACCAGGGCCTCTCCTGCGAGAGGAAGAAGCAGCCGAGTCTGATCCTGTTGAAAACAATTTTATATATAAATTGACAAATGTTATATATATATATATATATATGTCAATTACATAAAAAATATAGACAATGACATTCAAACATACCTCGACCCTGAGACGTAGATGCCTCAGATGGATGATGTGGATTTTCTGCCTCTTCCCCTGACATGTCTGCAGTCATACAAAATATCAGTAATGAGTCCAAAGTGTTTAAAAGATAAATTGGATTGTTCTTAATAAATCAAACTTGTACAACTGTTAATCAAACAAAAAATGGATTGAATAATTAGTTGTGAATGAATTTTAAAAAATCAGAAAGTTAATCAACCTAAATATTTATGACTGAATTAACTTACAAAAGTGAGGATTAAAACTTATAAGGATTTATAAAATGATTAGATAATTTATGATATCCTAGGACATTCTACTGAATAGCGGGAAAACAATTATACCTTTCATTAAGCATGAAAATCGACCGTTTCTCCTTCAACAGCCGCTCTGACCCAATAAATATCTTCTTCACGTTGAACTACGGTATGTTGATCAAGTTGTTGGTAAACAAACGGAACAGTCTCGGGTTCATCTTCTTCAAATAAAAACACTCCTCGCCGAGACATTTTGACAACAACTTGCCAACTTGGATCCGAAGGCAAAGTAACGAAGAATACTTGTTCCGCTTGTGATGTCAAAATGAAAGGTTCATTCTCAACTCGTTCATTATTTCTGTATAACATATAGTTAAAATTCACCAATGAAAACTGATATTGATCGACTTTACATCCACGCACTGGATCAACCCAATTACACTTTAACAATATGTACTTCAAACCGTGTGTATATACAACTTCAATGATGTCTATCAATTGACCATAGTAATACCAGAATCGACAAAGGGACAACCGATGCCACTGTTTTGTGTTGCTCGTTTGTCGTCAACATCTTTAATGCGAAATCGAAAACCATTAGCATCAATAGCTTTATAACGACGAGCCGTTATAGATGGACCCTCAGCCAGTTGGATAAAATACTTCAGGTAGCGTGGGGTCCCCTAACTCCCTCAGCTTACGAACCTACATAATTTATAAAAATCAATACTGATATATGCAGAAAGAATTAGTTTAATACTTCACTCATAATGAAAAATCAATTTATACATACATAATCCTTGAACCAATCATGAAATGTCGCATAATGAGATTGTTGAATTTGCAACTCAGTCGCACGATGCATCTCTTCTTTTATCTCATTAATGTGTTTCCTGCAAATGATTACGCGATGTTTAAAAGATCAACTTATGCAAAGAAAACATGTAAAAGTTATACAAGCACATTGATAAGATACTTACTGCATTAATGGTGCAACTGATGGAGTATTGAACAAGATATATCGATGTGCTTGTATCCACTCGATGTTGTCCATATCAAATGTGGTTCCTTCTCCAACTGGACCATCATGAATCCGAGAGGGCTTATCTAATTTTGTTTCAACATCCGTAAGATATTCTGCACAAAAGGTAGTACACTCATCCATCAAATAACCATTGGCTATTGATGCCTCTGGACGAGCTCTGTTGCGTACAAATCTTTTCAATGTACTCAAATACCGTTCAATAGGATACATCCACCTGAATTGCACTGGACCAGCAGCCATTACTTCATCAGTTAGGTGCACTGTCAAGTGGACCATAACATCGAAAAATGAGGGGGGGAAAAGTTTCTCAAAGTGACAAAGCGTAAGTACAATTCGGTCCTGCAAACTTTTTAAATCACTCATTCGTTGATTTCTTAAACAAAGCTGTCTAAAAAAATTACTCATCTCAATCAAGGGCTGAACAACATTGGGGGATAAACAATCACAAATTGCGATTGGAATCAACTGCTGAAGTAATATGTGATTGTCATGACTTTTCAACCCTTGCAATGTCTTGCTCGTCAGATTCACACACTTTGAAATATTAGAAGAGTAACCATCAGGCACCTTGACCATCTTCAAAATGGAAAGAAATGTCTTTTTCTCCTCTGTAGTCATCGAATACTGTGCAGCAGGCATATATGCCTTGTTTCCCTCAGCTAACTGTAAATGCAACTGTTTCCTTAAACCCATTTCTTCCAAATCACGGCGTGCATTAACATGGTCCTTTGACTTTCCACTGACACCTAAAATGGTCCACAATATGTTATCACAAACATTTTTTTCAATGTGCATGACATCCAAATTATGCCTCAACATGTTAGTTTTCCAATACGGAAGACTATAAAAAATACTTTTCTTTTTCCAATTGTGACTGCGCTGCCTACCCGCAGCACGAATATTACGTACTGGAGGAGCCACCAAATCCTGAATTTCATATACCGTGCGAATGTTTTCTTCCTCAATCTGCGATAACATTTCGACTCCTGTCATGATCTTTGGTGCTGGGCTGAACTCTCTAGAACCATCAAATGCCACTCTGTCCTTTCTGAACCTGTGCTGGGGAGGGAGAAAACGCCTGTGACCCATGTACGCCCATTTTTTGGAATGTTTAAGCCATACAGATTTTTTACTTTTATTGCAACAAGGGCAAGCAAATTCCCCTTTCGTACTCCAGCCTGATAAATTTGCATAAGCTGGGAAGTCATTGATTGTCCACAATAAAGCTGCATGCAGTTTGAACATTTCATTCGTTTCGCAGTCATAAGTCATCACACCATCGCCCCAAAATTCATTCAACTCATCATCAATGGCTGAAGGTAAACATCAATCTTATCCCCCGGACTTTTAGGTCCATCAATAAGAGTGGAAAGTAATATAAATTGTTGCTTCATACAAAGCCACGGAGGAAGATTATATGGAACCAACACCACGGGCCATGTGCTATGAGTTGCACCAACCATAGACTTGAATGGATTGAAACCATCTGCTGCCAATCCCAATCGGACATTACGAACATCTTTAGCAAAGTCGGGATGTCTCTTATCAAAATCCTTCCATGCATGAGAGTCTGCCGGGTGGGTTAACATGTCACTTTCATGAACTCTTTCTGCATGCCATCTCATTAAATTAGAAACTTTAGATGACATAAAAAATCTTTTCAACCTCGGTTTAAGGGGAAAGTAACGCATTTGCTTTACGGCAATCGGTTTCCCCTGTATCGCAATCTGACTTTGATGAGTCTTATTTCCCCTGTTCTCTTTCCACCTGGAAGCGCCACAAACCGTACAAATATCCAAATGAGCAGTTTCATTTCTAAACAACATACAGTTGTTTGCACATGCATCTATAGTCTCATATGTAAAACCTAAGTTCTCTGTCAACTTACGAGCATAGTAATACGACTCAGGAATCTTAGCGTCGACAGGAAGAACTTTTTTCAATAAAACCAAAAGCATGTCGAATGATGTGTCTGACCAATTATTCAAAGTCTTCAAATGCAACAACTCCACGATAAACGACAGTTTATTGTAAGAAGTACATCCAGGATATAATTCTGTTTTCGCATCATCAAGTACTTCATAAAACCTCCTCGAATCACGATCTGCACCAGAGCGAAGATTTATCTCACCGGTCTCAAGATTCTGGATGTCAATGCCTTCAGGATCAAACCCACGTACCATTTCAGTAAGCATTTCATGCATTGGATCAGTCATCCTTGCATCAACATCCATCTGAGCTGCATCTGTATTTTGACAACGAACATATTCTTCTCCATGACGAGTCCAACTCTTATAATTTTTCAGAAATCCATTAAAGAAAAGGTGCTCCCTCACAGTATCTCGTGTGAATTGATATCTGTTAGCACATTTTCTACATGGACAACTAATATAGTCACTTTCAAATCCTCTCGTGAACTCAATAAACTGCATAATGCCATTGAAATATTCTCTAGACGTTCGATTTGGAAGATCAATCCAACTCTTATCCATAATAATATCTGTATAACAAACATTGTACACAATACTTATTAAATTTACATTTTTCAAATCAACTATATTCAAAATAAATATTAACCATTTTATGAACCATTGATAAAATAATAATGTAACTGAAAGCTCATGTTACCTGATTGAGCTACAAACCTGAAAGGGAGGGGGAGCCGAAGGCTGTGCTGCGAGGGAGAGGAGGCAGCGAAGGGGAGCCGGAGCCAAAGGCGGTGCGGCAAGGGAGGGGACGGGCGGCGGCGGCGGCGGGGAGCTGGAGGAGAGGAGGCGGTGAGGGACGGGGGGGACGCGCAGCGAGGGGGGGGGGGTGTCCGGGGTCGGAGGGGGCCTTCCGAGGTGCGGGGAGGGGTGTCTGGGGTGTCGGGGGCCTGTCAGGGGTGCGGGCAGGGTGTTCGGGGTGCGGGGGTGTCCGGGGGTGCGGGGGAGGGGGGGCTGTCTGGGGTGCAGGGGGGCTGTCGGGGGATGCGGGGTGGGGTGTCCGGGGTGCGGGGGGCCTGTCCGGGGTGCGGGGGGGCTGTCCGGGTTCGGAGGGGGGGTGTCCGAGTGCGGGGGGGGGGGGGGGGGGGGCTGTCCGGGGTGCGGGGGGGCTGTCCGGGTTCGGAGGGGGGTGTCCGAGTGCAGGGGGGGCTGTCCGGGGTGCGGGGAGGCGTCCGGGGTGCGGGGGGCGGTCCGGAGTGCGCGGGGGGGTGCTGTCCGGGGTGCGGGGAGGCGTCCGGGGTGCGGGGGGCGGTCCGGAGTGCGCGGGGGGGTGCTGTCCGGGGTGCGGGGAGGCGTCCGGGGTGCGGGGGGGCGGTCCGGAGTGCGCGGGGGGGTGCTGTCCGCGGTGCGGGGAGGCGTCCGGGGTGCGGGGGGCGGTCCGGAGTGCGCGCCGGGGGCTGTCCGGGGTGCGGGTGCCGTCCGGGGTGGGGGGGAGGGCCGAGAGGCCGGAGGGCGGCGGCCGGAGGCCGGAGGGCGGCGGCCGGAGGCCGGAGGGCGGCGGCGGAGGCCCGAGGGCGGAGGGCGGCGGCCGGAGGGCGGATGGCAGGCGGCGGGGGGAGGCCAGGCGGCCGGGGAGGGCGGGCGGCGGGGGAGGGCGGGCGGCGGGGGAGGCCGGGCGGCGGGGGAGGCCGGGCGGCGGGGGAGGCCGGGCGGCGGGGGAGGCCGGGCGGCGGGGGAGGCCGGGCGGCGGGGGAGGCCGGGCGGCGGGGGAGGGGAGGGCGGCGCAAGGGAGGGCGGCGAGGGAGGGTTAGGGCGAGGGATCGAGGGAGAGGAGAGTGCGCGGGGGGGGGGGGGGGGGGGCGCAGAAACCCCCCGAAATTTTTTATTCAGCTTAGCGACCGCCATTGGCGGTCGCTAATGCTGACCTATAGCGACCGCCAATGGCGGTCGCCCGAGTCTGGGGGGCTCCAATGCCCCCTTTTCTAGTAGTGGACAAAGTGAAATTGGGTGATATAGAAAAATGAAGAGTATAGTTAATGAAATAGATGAGAATATTGGCCTCCCAGAGTCATCATTAAAGTTATATGTCTTAGGTGTGGAATAAATTTTCATTCTGTAACTCAATGTCTGATGAAAAAATCTCTTGATTTGGACTAGCAAGGTGGTGTGGGAAATGGTAACATTGTTGGTGGTGAAAAGACTATAAATGAAATATAAAAAGAAAGAGGTATTGTATAATAGGATGAGGTATCCTTGGGAATGGAATAAGGATGAGGTTAAATAATAAAATTTTTCAAGTATTTGGATTGAAGAATTCTTTTACATGAATGGTTAAATACATAAGGATTGATTAATTTATGTTTTATTGGTTGTGGATTTACAAGAACATGTTGAATGATTCTGATATAATAAAAAACTGATTTAAAGGAAATATAATGTCCATAGAAAACACATGATTAAGGAAAAGATAACTCTTTATATGTTATTTATGTTATGGTAATGTTGTTTTAATAAAAATATGTGGGATATGGATAGGTAAATTGGATGTTACTGATTAGACTAGATCTAATTATAGATTGGATTAAAAAGTGACATATGTCATTATGGATTATGTTCTAATCTTCATAGATATTATGAATATATAAAGTAAACTTTTGAATAATAGATAATGCATAGTTTTCAATAGTATTTATAGTAATTTAGGTTCTTACTTTGTTTTAAGATAATATATGATGAGGGTATTCAAATGTTTGGAATGTGAAAACCAAGAGCTATTTTTTGATATAGGGTGAATCAATGATAAGGTTTTTTCATGAATTTATTTATATAATTATATATTTTTAAGTTTAATAAGGGTCATAAGGCTAACCATTTGTTCAATTGTTAAGTTATTAATTAAAATAATTAAGAAAAATTAAAATTTTATCTCTATATATGAGGATTTATGTATATTGGCTTGCATGTTCAAATTAAATTACGTTGATGATAACTAACAAAAATGGGATGAAATATCATAGATCTCATGATATGTTTGTACCTTAGGAATGAAAATTCACCATCCTTTTTATAGAATGATGTTATGTGGATCAATGAAAAAAAAAGTGTAATGTTGTCCTAAAATAAAAAAAAACTTTTTAGGAAAATTCCTCAACTTTAGTAAAAAAATGATCTTAAAACGAAATAATGTTTTCCAAGACCTATATTTCCATAGAATTAGATGGTCCCTTGGGTGATTTTAGATTTAAGGATTTTTGAATGTTATATTACTCATGACATTGTTCTCTATCAATTTCTATCAGAACAACACTATAATATTTCTCTTCAAAGACCATGTTTTCTCATCCCAACTATGGTCTCCTATATGGGAATAAATTTATGAGTTACTTTGGGTAACCATTAGGTTTTACACAATACTTTTTAAAAGGAATTTGTAGGGTTTATTTTTATGATGTGGCGTTTTTTGAAATTTAATCTCATGTATTTATCCTTTGAAAAACCACGAAAATTTTGAGAGAAAATTCATTTTAAGTGGGTAGAATATAGACCCTAGAAATTTTTCTAATTTTTTTCAAATTAATTTAATATTTTTTTATTTTTTTATTTTATACAACACTGAAAATAGTTTATTTTATATTAAATATCTATTTTTTACTTACTTGAACTACATAAAACATTAATATTTTCTTTTAATACATGTAACACAGAGGTTAAATTGCGTAATATGCAATAATTACTTTCCTCAATGGCTTGCGTACCACGCATGGATAAGGTTTACTGAAAAACAATATAATATTAAAATATTATATTATGACTTAAAATATTTGTTATGTTAATTGTTATTTAATTTACTAAAAAATTTTTGAAAACCAATGGTTTACAGTAATGAAAAACTTAAATGATTAGTTATAATGAACCAATTAAATATAAATAGAATATCTTTATGGAAAATTAATTTTTTGATCATGAAACTATTTTAACTGAATTAATAAAATTAATTATAGTTAGTTAGTTATATTAATTTAATATATATATATATATATATTATTTAATAATTTTATTCATACAATATATTTTAAAGGCATATGATAAGAACAAACCCAATTTTATGCATTAAAACATATTTTTTTATAATGGTTTTTTACTGCATTTAATGGATAAAACATTTTAAATTACATTTTTTTAACATTTATAGATTTAGTATGTTAAAATAAACTTTATATATTTTAGAGAAACATAAATATTTGATCAGTATATTTTTTTTCATTTTTCAGTACGATTTCATTTTTTAATGAATTGTAAAAAAATTATATTTTAAATGAAAACTTATTTTTCATATATTTTATTTATAGTGAAAAATTTTATTTTAATTTTGTTTATAAGTTTAATTATATAATATTTTATCCAAGTGATCAAATTTAGGTAATTTTATTCAATTTCAAAATGAAATTGGGTATAAAAACATAGCAAACTTTTGATCTCATTTACTTCAAAAACCTGCATTATCGACCTGACTACAAAATTAATTTTAAATAATTTCAACGACTTGTGTGATTGAAATTTCGAAAAATTGATTCCTTATTTAAAAAAATGTTAATTTATAATTTCTAATAAGTTCAAATTCATTTTTGATGAAAATTATTATTGATGTAATTAAAATTTAATTACAATGATTAATATTAAATTATGAATAATAAGGGACTAAACCATAAATTTAAGACCTAAAACCACCTAAAATTTTTTTATAAGTACATGGTTTGAAAATAGTTAGATTATATCCTCTCTTGGCTTAAATTGTATCTATTATTTAAAAACTTTAAATAAAAAAAATTGGGTGGGGTTATTTATTTTTAAATATTATGAGACATTCTACTTCTCTTCTATTATAAAAGACCTCCTTCACTTCATATTACTCACACATCTCAATACCATTAGGTTCATAAAAAAAATAATTAACTCACCAATATCACTTTCTTCAACCTTGAATCCACCTACAGGGTAGAAATAAATCCAAGGAAGCATTTTTCTCAAACCAAAAGCAGTTACCTAATAAAGATTTGACACCCTGCATCAATGTCCATTATTTTATTTCTCTTATCCACTCCATAAAATATTTTAATTACATTATAATATAACAAAAAAAATATCCTAAATATTCTAGGAAGTTGTTATGTTATGATTTTTACCTTCACTTAAACACCCCTCAATCTAATGGGTATGAAACATACTGTTTACGTGTAGGTGGACTACTGCCAAATGATGATTGTTATATTGTCTTTTAACACCCCTAAGGGTATCCATTATGAGGAAAACTATATTTTTATATGTTATATATAATATTTAATATGTATTTAAACTAATTTAATAATTTTAAATCACACATCTTTATACTATCCATTTTGTGATAATATGTTAATTTTGTTAGAGGAAGTGCGGACTATCACCCCCGCAAAGTGATATGATTCATTTATACATTACATTGAATATATTGTAGATGGATGTAATAAATATATATGATATAATAAATATAATTTAATACTAATATATATATATACATATATATGAATTTTACTTTATTTCTTTCAATATGACAATTAAACAGAAATAACCTTCATGCGTTTGTACGACTTACTGTCACCATGAACTTTGTATTCTGTTTGATAATTAGACAATATATGGATTATTATAATAAAAATATAGTGGATATAAATGATATTTATATCCTTTGTTACATTATATAATCATGATATAAGTATAAGTAAAAACAATTTAACAAATTAAGACACATGCAACGAACAAAGAGAATGTTATCAGAAGTGAAACCTTAAAACAGGATGGTTAATAGACATGTAATATAATGTCATAATAATGAAATATATGGTATTATATATAATTATATTTTCCTATAAAATAGTTATATTAATTTATGATTTATTTAATAGTTGGGTTGAATGAGTACAATGAGAGTCAAGAATCAAGGTAAGGGGATTTCATTTTAATTTTTATTTATGTGATATATAAGAACAATTCCCCAATCCTTCTTTTGTGTAGTATATATACAAACCCTGATTATATTGAATGATTCTTATACAATGGTTCTTTACATTTCCATTTTACTATCTTTCTTTTCATGTAGTTTATGTTTCGAATGTTACCAAATCATTAAAATAATTTGGTCTCAATTTGTCTTATTTGAGACCCAAGTTTTGTTATACACCAAAATTATTTTTCAAGGAGTGTATACTTCCATTTTACATATTATATCATGAATATACTTGTTTTTATGGTATTTTAAGCTTTGCATAATTTATTTTTCTTACATGGAGAGTATGATCCCATGTTACCAAGTTATAAGAGTTAATTGAAACAATCTCATGGCATTTTTGGAGATTTTTTATGTATATGTTTACTTTGATGAAATATTATGACCAATATCTCAATAAAATTCATGAATTTACTATCCTATGGTTATTATTTTTTATTCATATATTGGTAGCATTTCTTTAACTATAGTGTGTGTAATATAGGTAATAAATATTTTTTAAGAAATCATTCATATACCCTCTCTTCGGTCAAAAATCTATATCCCTTTAAAACCATGTTGTCTAAAAATGGTTTCTAAAAATATTGTACCATTATAATTTAATATTTAAAATAAATTTTTTACACTTTTTTTATTTTACCATTTCTTTCAATGGAATCTTCTCTTGGATTTCAAAATGAGGCATTTTTTACCATTACCATGGTAAATGAGTCTTATTTTTACCTCGTATGACATGTACAGATTTATCCGTCATTAATCAATTAAAGATTTCTTTTAATTTTTAAGGATTAAATTTTAAAATAATTTTTTTAAAATATACCTTCATGGGAAATGGTTTTCATAATTTTTTCAAGAATTATTTATAATTTTTCAAATTAATTTCATCAAAATGGTTTTCAAAATATTTTTAAGCATTATTTTTATATTTTAAAATTGTTTTGGAGAGAAAACAAAATTTAAAAAGTCTTTTGAATCTTATTTTATAAGTTTTCATGGGAAAAAATTAAAGATTTATTTCAATTCTTATTTATACATTTTTAGGGTAATTTTTATTAAAATTATTTTCAATTTGTTTTATGTATTATAAATCATTTCTCGATGAATATGAGATATTTTACATGAAAAATGGTTTTGAATGATATTTAATAAATTATTTTCCATGTAAGAGGACATTTGTTGATGTTACTCATTACCTTCGTGGAAATGATCTAAAGGTTCTATTCATATTATTTCTATGAATGGGTTATGATTACTGTCATGGTCTTCACGAAACCCATTTCTCTTCAAATAATTATATTTTTATGAAATTTATTTATCTTTTATGGGTCATATGTTTATAAAATCCGTCTTTCTTCAATTGGATATGATTTTGATGAAATGATTGTGAAAGATGTATTTTTCCATAAGTTATGATATGATTACATGTTCATATTACACATTTCATTTCATGGGTTATGATAGGATTATTTTATATTTTTGTGGCACATTTATGTATGATTTCATTCAAAGATGTGTGTAACCATTATCCCCCTCTAATGCACTAGGTAATGAATCAAATCTCATGAGATAAATATGGCTGGAACAGGAAAGGAACTCAGTTCAGTATAATAGGGATGAAATGATAAAATAATTCAGTTTAACAATATAAGTATGGAATGGTAAATGTACCGAGTTCAGAAATACTGGGCTAGAACATTGGTTTACCCAGTTCAATAATATAGGGTCGGAACTGGGGTTTACTCCATTTAGTTAAAGATTTTGTCTAATATGATTTTCTTCATAGCGATTCCCTGTATACAATGGAAATCATATTATATTCTTATGTGTTTACCAGAATTACTTTTTGTATTCCTATGTAATGAGTTCATTGATTCTATTATATATTTCCTTATAATTTATGTCTTATTGATGGTCATTATTTTATCCCTGATTCATGTTTAGGAACATTGACATGTAAGGTATGATATTTGAAAGTTATGATTATATTTCCATACCACTATGCTCATGTTTATGCTTACATATCTCCCTTTGATACCATTAATGACCATATGAGATCACCCCTTTTTATGATTCCTTCCCCAATTTATGAATATTTTTATTTTGTATTATTTTTCTAAGAAGAGTCTTAGTCATGAAGAACCTAGTGGGGATAGTGTAGCTCACTTGTGCACCATTGTTTATGTATCCACGTTTCTAAAGGCACTAAAATAATAAAATATTTGGGATTTTATTTTTATAATGATTCAAGTATTCTAAAAATGTAATGTAATGTTAATATATGTTATGATTAGGGTTTTTATGTGTGAAGTGGAACATTTGGTTAAAGACCATAGGTGCATATGCATGATCCATAAGTTTTCATTCATAGCCAATAAAAGGGTCCCATGAGGCTTAATATATTTTCCTTAGGCCATGAAAGGTTTTAATGATTAGAGGATCCAGAACCATAAACTGTGATTTGTGGAAAATGTAAAATTCATGAAGGGTTATAACACCCCAATGGTTGTGTCACCGCCTAGAGAACATGTTCTCGCAATGAGGAGATGTGACAGATCATTGCTCTAATATTTTCTTGGACCAGGGAATCCTGTGAGCCTAGCATGGATTTTATTAGGGATACAAAGTAGGCCCTATGAGCTTTATTCTATATTTATTTATTCTCTTACCTTTTCCTAAAGTCAATATCTTAATGGTTTAACAAGTGAAGACATGACTTTTCCATAGGTCACCCTTTGCGGGTTTTAATCTAGAATTTTTTTGTGTCTCTTTTGATAGTAGTTTCAGGTCTTTCTATTTTAACCATTATGATCTAGATTTTATGGTCATGCAACTTTGACCAATGTGTGGAAATTTTAAATTCATGACACATTGGGACTTAATATGAAATATGTTACACAAGAGCCTTATTATGATACACAAGGTCAAGAGCACTCTAACACCCCTCATAGTGTGAGATTGAAATGCTGTAAATCATGGCTCATGTTTTTAAGGTTATGAGAATTGATATGGGACAATAATTTGGGGAGTGGTTCAGATCATTCTATTGTGTTTATTTCTTCATCAATGATATTGGGCTCACAATAATTATAAATCCATTCATATTGGTACAAGATGTGGTTAGTTGTAGGGTCTCAAGATTTTTTGCATTAATATCAAAGCCATGCAAGGAGATCTATTTTCTTTTCCAAGGGATATTAAAGCCTTACAGTTACCTAAGGCGTTAAATAAATGAATTATAGTGAACATGTTTAGTTGATTTTAAAATATGGTGGTATCACCTTATACTGTGATAACTGAGGTAAGTCTCAAGTGATCCATTGATAAGAAAATGAAATATGGGTAATGGTCTAAATAGTTTATTATAATATAGGGATGATATTTTATGTGCTGTATATTGGCATATGGTAAGGATATATTTTTGTGTTGTTTAACATCATATGGTAAAAATGTATTCTTGTGTAATTTAAAGTCATGTCGGAAGGACATTTTTCATATATTTTATCACTATGTAGTAATGACATATTTCTAATTTGAGTGGATAGAAATGGTGTGGTTGGTGCTAAGGGTGGAATAACACGTGACACTACGTATCTCATGAAAATGAGGATCAAACCAAATATAGTTTTAAAGTGTCGTGTAATTTAAAATAATGCAGGGAGGATGCGGATTCCCAAACATGAAATTATGGTATCAAAGTTGGGCCCATGAATGGAATTATGGGTGCCACTATGTATCCTATAGTGACGGTAGTCAAGCCACATGTAGTTCATAATTATGTCCCCTATGTAATCTTGGCCTGTATTTGAATAGGGGAATATGCAAATAGATTTTTTCTGTTTGGTCTTAGTTTTGGAAATTCGGGTGTTGCTACATATCTCGTGAGGATAGGAATTATTCACATATAGTTCTTGAGTGGGCAATACACTAGGTAGGTCTATCCCATATTTTTAGGTGGGAATTATTTCTATGGATTTTTATTGCTGGGATCAAGATTGAAGACTCCTGAATCACTAAGTATTTTGAAATGGCAGGAATCAATCCATATGTAGTTCTTAAGGAACCATGTAATTTAACATCATGTGTCAAGGAAAAATATCGACTAAAGTTGAAAAGTGATGAAGTTACAGATGGGATTTAGTATCGAGGTATGTGTGTGCCTATATATCATATAAAAATGAGAATCAAGGAAGATATAGTTCTTCAATAATATTAATGTTTATCGTCAACTGGTAAGGATGTGGATCCCCCAACATGAAATGGTGGTATAGTGGATATAGGTGAGGTATAAGACCAACACCAACAATAGTGGTCCTCTCAAGTAAGGTTATGAGGAGTATGCAGTTTCATGTAACACTAGTGATATTAACTATGTTGTTTAATTTCATGCAGTGAGGAATTATTGTATCCCATTTATGGTATTGAAATTGTGACTGATATGGGCCTATCAAAAGTTATCATGTCTTGATTTGTAGAGAAGCCCTTATCGAGACTCCTAATCCCATTTGAGCTATGATCTGGTTGAGAAATGCAGAATGATAAGGGTTGTTTTCATAGTGTATAATCAATTAAGAGCATGATTAGGGAATTTTGTATCAGGTGGTCGTAGGCCAAGATATAAAATTGAGATGTCATAATGTATCTCATTGGAAATGAGAATCAAGATGTACATTTTTCTAGGAGACTTGTTTAGTTTAATGTTATGTTGTAAGGATGTGGGTGAGTTGATGTGACTAAAGATGTATCATAAGGATCTGTGTAGTTTCTTATCATGTGATATAGTTGTAGATCACCCAATGTGGAGGAAAAGGGAATTTACAGATCCCAGTAGTTTTTTGTCATTTATAAGGGGATTTTCCTTGTAGTTTAATGTCATGAGTTATGAAAATTGAATCACCCTACATGAAATGAATGTAATCCAATGGTTGGGCTCATGAATAGCAGTTCTGGGGTCACTTAGTATCCAGTGAAAATTGGAATCAAACCATACATAGTTCTTACGGAACCCTGAACTTTGAAATCATTTGGTTATGATGAACGTTAAATAGCTTATTTTCATGATGTTAGAATTATTTTGTAATGTTTAATGCCTTGTATTCAGGATGAATGATGGGGATTACTCTGATGTGTATGAACATTTGATAAAAACTATGCAAAGTATTTCTTGAAAAATCATTTATTGGTTAGTGGTGTGAAACACTCTCCATCTATGGTGGTTAATGAGTAGAAACCATTAGGATAAACCATATGGATGAAATATGGCCCTTCACAATTTGGTTCCAATTTTTGTGGTTTCATTCCTGACATAATTGGATTTTTTAGAGCCGACACTTTTTCTCCATGAATGAATAAATGAAGGAGACAATTTTTTATTAAAGGCCCATGCAATCCAATTAGGATGGACCTCTAGGTTGTGAAATATTCATAATCAATTGTCATCTACGCATTAAAATTCATCCAGAAACTTTTTTGGTTGTTCATAATCTAAGAGCTATCCAAAAATTGATATTGGGAGTGAAGGTAGGTAGAACTCTATGGGTAACACCACCTTGGTCCCATAAAAAAATGATTGTGTTGTTTCTTAAGTTGAAGTACAAATGGTGGTATGGAAGGCCCATAAATAATGGATGACTTTTTTAGTCAAGAATTATTATCCTTGTTCATTATATTTTGGAGTATATTCGATAGAGTCTTATTGAAGGCCACTATCTGTCCATTTGTTGATACTTGATAGTGAGATGTGTGATTAGAATCAATATTGTACATCTTATATAATTTCATAAACTTCATGAGACAGAAATTGGTGTCTTTTTCCATCAATATTGTGTAGGGGACCCTGAACCTGGTGATGATATGGGACATCACAATGTTAATGATATTCTTAAACATGACTTCCTTAAGGGTTATTACGTCAGCCCATTTTGAAAATTAGTCTGTAGTAGTAAGGATGTACTTGATCTTCTTTGCTGTAGTTGGGGATATATCCCTAAAACACCCATCCCCTATACATAAAATGACTATGAATATTTTTATGTGAGTAGAAATTATGGGGGTTGATGGATGAAGTTTTCATGGATAGGGAATGCATGAAATTTATTGTTGAATTCCACATAGTTCTATATAATGGGTTTCTAGTAATATCCAAAACTCTTGATTTGGTGGCAGAGCCTGGTTACCAGTTGGTGGGTGTTGAAAGAGCCTACATGGACTTCTTCCATGACGGTGGAAGTATCTCCTTCTACAATGAACCTGAGGAGGATTCCATAAAATTTTTATTTTTAGATGGATTTCTGCTCATTTAAACTATCCCACAGAATAAAATTTTCTACCCTGTTCCAAATATGTTCTCTTATGGCTATGTCGATCTTGAGAATCCAATCTTAGAGATATCCAATTATGGGATCCATCCATCCAGGGGTGGTTGTGGGGTCAACCTAATCATGGGAAGTGATGATCTGAAGGACATCTTCCATATCACATACGATGACTGATGAGACCATTATTCGATGTTTGAAACAAAATATTGATTCCTCTTGATCTAGGTTGTCCAAGATGGTGGAAGTATTTTACAGTTCATCAATGTGATCATTCTATAATTGGGGAACGTGATGCAATGTGGGCTCAAAATGGAACTCTTCCCACAGTACCCTAACATAGCTAGTGATGGGGTCATGTTCTTTCATTTTGATGTCATATTCTCCAGTGATCTTCTTTTTCCCAAATTCTGAGTTCCCTTTGATATTTAGGGAGGCCTTGTAATGGTGTAAGGATAGTTACAATCCAGTGATGAAGGAACGATATTCAGTCTCATTTTGTATGAAGCCTTTTGACAGTGGGAAGGAGTATGGTGACCATTCTTTGTCTATAGAGAAAAATAAAATCCCCATAATATCCTGATGGGGCTTTAGGTTTTCCATCATTGTATAAAACAAATATTTATGTGGCCCCATCAAATTACATCTTTCATGTTTGGGGAGTGTCATGCGAAGAGAAGATATATTCATTCTAGAGCTTGGTGACTTATGATGTATTTTCTAAGGTGAGATTCTATGCAAGGGAATCAAATAGGAACGTTCTATTTACTGAATTTTGTGATATAAACTGAATGACATATTTCTGTAGAATAAACACCCATCGAGCCAGCCTCCTAGTCAATATAGAGAGTATACAAATTTAATTGTGTGGTTCAATTTGAAAGACCAATTAGAATTTATGGTGATACAAGTAATGCCTCAACTTCTTCACTAAAAATATAAGTTCAAGATACTTCTTTTTTTCATAATAATATCTAGAC
This sequence comes from Viscum album, assembly GCA_963277665.1. Lineage (NCBI taxonomy): Eukaryota > Viridiplantae > Streptophyta > Magnoliopsida > Santalales > Viscaceae > Viscum > Viscum album. The sequence continues at coordinate 417,280,793 of OY728132.1, forward strand.
TTAGTACCTAGAATCATCTATAAGAGGTATTGGAGACTATTATCACTCCAGGCAGGGTTTTATGTGTAAGGATGGTTCCCAATGAGTGTTCCATATTTTCCAGGTATATTTTGCGTGGCCTCTTTTCCACTAGAGGCATCATAATCAGTGGGTGTTGTAAGTACCTCTTGAGACTTTTGAAAGATTTTTACAGTCATCACCCCATTTATGGGTGATTCCCTTCTTCATTAGCTTGATAAAAGGGAGAGATCATATAGCCATGTTGGATATGAATCGTTTAATGTAGGAGAGGTTCCCTTGGATACCCCTTATTTATTTGAGATATATGGGTGTAACATTGATAAAATAACACTACTATTTTCTAGATTAACATCAATGCCAATGTGGTGTACAATAATGTTGAGGAACATTCCTAAAGTTACCCTAAAATCGCATTTCTGTAAATTCATCTTTAAACTATGTCGTCATATCTTGCCGAATATTTCCCAAAGATACATGGGGTGAAAACATCACTATTGGGATTTAACAACCATGTCTTTGACATAACACATAGTTGTCCTTCCTAGAAATGGCATAAAATATTTGATGCATGGAAAACTGATATGTGGCATAAATGTGTTTTAATCCAAATGGTATGACCTAATAATAGAAGATTCCATGAGGCCCTTTGAAAGTAGTGTCCTCTTCATATTTAGGGAAAATCTTGATTTGATTGTACCCAAAATACACATCCATGAAATGTATTAGAAGCTCGATGTTTCATTGATCAAGATTTATGTGATTGGAAACGGGAAATCGTCCATTGGGAAATCTAGATTAAGATCACTGAAATCACTATTAACCCTAATCGGCCAGATATTTTTCTTGAAAAAGATGATGTTGGAATGCCATTTTGGTATTTTATTTATATGAAAAATTTCATATTATCAACATTAATCTTCCAAATATTCATTGGTAGAATAATAGGGGTGCATCCTCCTGGATGTCAATTTGAATCCTCGATTCTCATTGAGCTATCCAAGATGGTGTATAACCACCATTGGATTTAGTCCAATAATTTATGTATAGTTCCAAGAGAACACATATTGGTGCGGTAGTAGAAATGATATATAATTATATTGATCTTTGTGGGACTTGTAAACACTAATCATAGTAGGTCATTACGGTAATTCTTTCATTCCCTAATTTATATATCTATGATCGTCTATGGTGGTGGAGACACCATCATCAAATGATGGAGGGGAATTCTTGAGATCATCCTCATATTCCTATAATTACATCTTTTTGGATGCATTTTTAGACAAAGATAGAAATATAGGGAATTTCCAGCACTATTAGGGTGTGGAAGGAAATAAGAAGATACATTATCATCCCTTTATATATGAGTCGTCATAGATAAAATATAGATCTAATTACATATTACATTATAACTGAGGAGAAGAGGGTCTTGGACCTTTGGGATTTGATCTAATATCTCAACCAAATTTATAGAGAACACATATTCACTGTCGAGTATATTCCAAGGATTCATAGGGGTGGTCCCCAATCTATTGGGATCTGCAACTTATATATCATTATCTCCCTTTGGTTTCTTTCTTCCCTTATATATCATTATCTCCCTTTTTATCGATATATTCTTCAACCAAAGCTCACTGATGGACATACTTGGAAAAATAAGGAATATTGAAAAATCCCCCATATATTTTACCATCCCTAATAGGCTTCAATAATCTATATAGGGTATCGAAAAATAAATATGGTCACTTTTCTTTGATATATAATTCCATTTCCTAGTTATCCTCTTACACATTACCATGGTACGACTACACTGGAACTAGAGGATACATTTTTCTTGGTAGATACTTCATAGAACACTGCACAATCCATACCAGATTCTCCTTCATGGAAAAATGTACACCAACATTGATGTAATCAATATCTACTACATGAATAAGGTAAAGATTATATATCAAATCCAATGATACATCAAAAAAATTATGCATGGAACCGTAGAACTGTGGATGGGTCAATCAGTATTCCACTAGTCTAACACTTTACACTATATCAAATGACCCAACAAACCAGAGTGCCATATTTCATTATTTCATATTATGGTGTTCACCCAACCTAGTAGACACCTAAAAGGAAATATAAGAACCATCCTCAAACTCTAGAGGTCATCACCACTAGTCTATGTATTATTTTTTCCTTCTCTGAGTGGTCACCAACTAACTCTTAATCCACTTAACATACTCATATGTCTCTTTCACAAGACCACTTCCAACAAGGATTAACCCACCTATCACTGTCAAACAAATCAGTGATTGACATGACTTTCCATAAAAAGAAGAAAAGGTTTCCATTTGGATAAATGTTTGAATGATGTTATTATATGTGGACTCTGTGAGTGTGAAATAATTATCTCATGAACTACTAAAACCCAGAACATAGGATCAAGACATATCCTCCAGAATCTAAATAGTTTTTCTAAATTAGGCATTTCTAAATGGATGAAAGGTTGTTCCCAGAAGAACCTATGATCCCAATTCCTTCTAAAGGACCTTCACAAAACGATAATTTAAATGAGGATCTATATAAGAAATGATACTCCTCAAAACACAATGTAGTATAAATATACCACACACATAAAAAAATTCTTTTTTAATTTACAATGAAGGTATCCATGATAATAATGTAGTAAGATAGCTTTGATAGTCGTTCCATGATCACCCATACTTTATCAATATTTCAAGGTGCCTTGGGTAATCCCGTTAGAAATTACACAGAGGCCTCATCACATTTCACCTTTATAATTGGTAGAGGATTTAATAATCCTGGCAGACCTCTGATGCTATTCATAATCCTACAAATAATTGAAAAATACCTCCACAATTATCATTACCCCATTTTTCATTTCTGACCAATATTAATATATATGGAGATCAAGACACATATTTTTTAGAACTGGATGTAGTACTCATATAGAAGCATGAAACTTTATCATAATCTCCTCACGCAAGCACATAAGAAGCTATACACGACCACATTAAAGAAGATAATTTCCACATCTAATAGACCATTCTCATAGTGGATCCACACCAAATAAGCTATCCCTCATAGCTATGAACTCACGATCTGATAATTTATCAGTCTTGATCTAGTCCAATATTATGTGTATAAAAAATTTTCACATCATAGATTCTCATTCCTAGGACTTCGGAATATTTAAATGCATTTATGATAAGAAAGTAATCATCCACTCCTCCTCACAAAACTGCCACAATAATAATGTTTTCATTTTTCATCTCAAGGAATTAAAAATGAAGTTTCTATTACAGGGTGTACTAGAAAAATCAATGTCTAAAGAATAATGATACTCGACCCACCTCATATTCCAATGTTTTAAGTTCCACATAGAAAATATGTACATGATGATCTTGTGGTCCCGGTACAGAAAAAACCTCTCCAAAAATATATTATCTTAATAATATCAGGTCATCTACCACTAAAGATAAATCCATATCATATGTGGGATAATTCCTCTTATGTAGCATGAGATGTTTGGTTCTATATACATCCATTTATTTATCCTTCATCAAAACCACTTTGAGTATAATTATAGAAGCATTGAAATACACTGTATATTCCATAAAACGTATAGTTAAGGTGATGATCAGTGTTGTGGTAATCATTCCCTTAACCTCTGAAAAATATCTCTCACAATAATTTTACCAAACAAAATTCACCCATTTCTTGTTCATCCCATACATTTATTCTTCCATACATGAGAATTCCTCAATAAAAACCTGATAATAACAAAATAAACACATCTAAATATTGAAAACAATTCATGGGATACTTCCAAGATATAATTGAATAAATCTTCTCTTTTTCCACTAAATATATATCATCTAAGATGAAAAGGACCAATAAGATTACTGTATCAGTCAAGAAACTAATTTTTTTTAGCTTTGCATAATGTCGACGATTTCTCAATGTATTCCATAAGATTTCAAGATGTTGGGAATTATTTTCCACTAACTGGGAGTACACTAATATGTTATCTATAAAAATTACCACAAATTAATATAGGAAGGGATGGATGATCTTCTTTATCAAGTCCATGAATTCCTCCAGTACATTCTTCAGACCAAATGAAATCACTATGAAATAGAACATGCCATAACTACTCCCAAAACATTCTATGTTATGTATTCTGGTCTCACTATTAGCTGATGATAGCAAAATTTCAAATCAAATATAGAAACGAATCTAGTCTCTGCTTAGCTAATCGAATAAATCATCGATGTAAGGAATGTGATACCTATTCTTACCATCATCTATTTTAAACCCTGATAGTCAACACACAAGCATAAATTATCAACCACCTTCTTTGTTAGAAGAACTAAAGAACCCCATGATGATGTATTACGTTGTATGAAATCCTTAGATTATAGATCACCCAACTGAACATTCAACTCCTGATGATAATATAGTTCCATCCTATAAGGTAGAATATAAATTGGATTTTCTCCTGACACCAACTTGATCATGAACCAAATCTCCTGGTCAGATGGTAATCTAATAAAATTTTTCGAAAAAACATCCAAAAAATTTTCTACCACTAGCGGAAAATTATCCTTCTATATTACAATATCATCTAGGTAAATACCTACCTTATATGATGTGAAATAATCTAATCTACATAGAATTGGTCCTGCACAACTAGACTAAAGATACAACTCACCTTAGTCAAAATAGGTACCCTATTACAGAGATATAAAGGTAATTTTTCTTCGAAATTAGTCGATTTGATACTCATATGGAACTAACTAATTCATACCAAGAATCAAATCTAATCCCATCATTTCCATCACAAGAGATTCCACAATGAAACGGTAACCAAAAATTTTTAGTGAACATGACTATAAACAATTAATAATTTATAACCGTACTTCCAAAGGTGTGTAGATGGTCAAGACACAATCAAACTATTCAACACAAGAGACTAAACTATTTACAAAAAGACTAGATATAAAGGAATATGTTGCACTTGTATCAAAATAATGAAAACTAAAGTATATGATACAAGAATCATACTTATGAAGGTAGAATGTTCTTCTACTATCCCACCCTAGATGACACAATGCACTGCCATGAGATGGTGTCCACAATACCTACAGTGTGCCTCCATGAATTATAGAGGCTTACAAATAGTATTGAGGGGCTTGGGATTGTCTGTGGGGACGTTATGCCCACAATGACCAGAGTGTTTCGTAACAATATATTTATATATAAGAAATAAATAGGAAACATAAGATGCATAAAATATATTGACCAGACCAATAACCCACAGTAAAAAAAGTATCAAAAGACAAATAAGAGTAGAACAAGAATAAAAAATCAAGCAATAATAGAAAAAAATAGATAGAACATAAAAAAATTTGACAGAAAATATGATGATCAGGATAATCTAGTAATACAAAGATAGATTATTGGATAGAAAGGGATACATGGATATACCACATGATATAAAAATATAAAAAGTAATAAATAGCTTCTACTACCACTAAGAGTATAGGATTAGTCCTATGCTCTTTTACTCTATCCTAAATATTCAAATCAAGTATTAGAAGCTTAATACTTCTCTTTATATATACTTGCAACCATGAATTCTTCTTGGGTAGCAAAGGTGTCCCAAGAAGGGCGTGAGATATACTCTGTAGGACAAAACAAACGGCATCTAGATCAATATAGATCATTAAATATAAAATTATCAACATGCCAATATTCCTAAATGTATCAAAAGAATAAATAAAAAAGTACTTCATACTAGGTTCCACATGGTAAACCTATCAAATTTTACCTGTTGTTCCCTATGATGGGTGTGTCTGAACCGATGGATCTTGTATAAGAAAGGTGACAGGTGTAATATAAATAAAGATGGACTATCCCGAATTTATTTATTCATCTTTGTTGAATCATCCTTGATGTTCAAATTTCATAGAATCATTTATTTTTTAAGTCATCCAGTCACTTTTCACTTTAATAAATCTCCTTATAAAAATATTAAGAGTCACCCTGAGACCATCCATTTAAATTTTAAGATAACGCAATGTATCAATCTAGGGGATTGGTATATGTCCAATGTGAAGGGATTCCATCCAAGGTAAACCAAGAATGATATCCTAGGTTTCAATCCAATCATGGTCTGAAGACAACATGAATTGACCTCCGAGTCATTCCATGTTATCAAACATAGATGTTCGAGTCCCTATTAGGGAATGGAACAACCAACTCACCGCCAATCCTATCCATGGGGTCTCCCCTAGTGAACCAATGTACTAATTTGGTGGAAAATGTAATCACAGGGAGATCCCATCATATACATAACTAGTGTCATCATTTGTGTGTTTACAATTAATTAATAGTCTAACTAAAAAACACGATGATACCATCCAATGGATCCTTCAATCGGAACATTGTATCACCCATGGAATAAGGTAGAGGTATGATCTTGTTTTCAAAACCATAAAATTAAGAAATTAATAATTGATAACACAATTTAACAAGTTTTACAATGCATTTAATCAAGAAACCCCTTTATGGATCAAGAGGTAGGGTCCTGACTCATTGATCATCATTAATTCAATTGAATTTATCAATTCATGGTTTCTATTACTGGAAAAAAAATACATCAAGTGGTGTTTTAGAATTTATAATAGGGGATGATTGGATAATTAGGATATGGACATCGAAAATGGTGGATTATGTCAATGAGATCAACCTAAAATGTGATTCCCCACTCACTATGGTCATAATGTCAAGTAAAAAACTCAATTGAATTTATTTATAAATTTATTGATGTCACTAAAATGGTCTAGCTCATGGAACAACAAAAGATGTTATAAAATGCAAAAAATAGGAGTAAAGAATATAGACCTCCCACCTTATCCTTATATTGAATCCCTCATCTATTGTAGGAATTTCATTCGATCTTGAACAAGAGTTATTAGAAGAATCATGAAATTCACTAAAAATGGGTCAAATTATTATTATATTAAATAACACCACAAAGGGGCATGTAAAATAGAAATACAAGGCAGTGGATTAAATTTTATTCTTTTTCTTTCTTGTGGATCTAAATATGAGATAATTTGTGTTAATATTGGGGATATACCTTTTTCCCTAGAAAACAAGATGAAGAGATCTTACAAGAGAAGGAAAGAGTTTCTCACCTATGGAAATGAGAGGGATGAGAGAGGGGGTGAGGTAAAACATTCATTATGGTAAAAATCATAATTCCAACCACATGGATAGGGGAATATGATTTGATCACATGGTTAGAAGAACTATGTTCCATCCCTAAGAATGGCCAGAGACCCAGAAGTATACAAATTTACATGGGCTTGTAACTCGGGTTACATGGTTGTAAACAATCCATAGGGTCCACATAACCCAACTATATCACACTCTATGGTTTAGGGAAACCATATAGGCTGGGATGCACATTTCTCCTAGATATGTATCCCAGTCCACTTTCTAAATGTTTAGGGCTCCATCTCTGAAAAAGACACAGACACCCAAAGACCTTTATGACTACATTAAGAAATATTATTGTGGCTAAAACAATTTACACTATAAAACAATGGTTGTTAACTTTTAAAAATCTAGTACATTATATCCTTCCCTCATTAAAACAACTTATCCACGACTTTCCCTTATTTGGGTGTTAAAACACCTTCTACAAATAATTATGGCCACTGTGCTCAAACATCTCCATCCCACTCCCAAGTCTCATATTGTATGTGATGATGAATCCATAGCACCCAGACTAGTGTACTTGACCTACATTAAAGAGGCTTCAGGCTCAGATCAACGATAAATATATGATTCTCCTTGTAGGATACAATTTCTACCATATCAATATCATTTGGTTGAAATAAATGATATATGTCAGGATGATACTATCGAAGCTCTGATATGTGGAAGACATAGTAAATGTCATTATTCCTCTATTATAGATGCATCCAATAGGCTACCAGCAAAAATATCTCCAATATCTCAAAAGGATAGACATATCAAGGTGATAACCTTTCCTATATCCGAATTAGACTATGACCCAATCTTGGTGATACTCACAGGAAGGCCCAATGTCCCACCTCAAACTCTAAAGGGAAATAATGATGATCTGTATAAGAATTTTTCCTAGACTGATGGGTATCCATATACTTATAAATTATTTATACATGATCTAAAGCATCTTTAATGATACAAGGACCCAATAGAGCTTCGTCACCCACCTTCAACATGCACAGATGTGGATAAAATATCCTACCATAAAGGGAATCATATAAACCCATTTAAATAGTTTCATGGAAGTTGATGATTTAGGAAAAACCAATAAAACAATACGATTTTCCTATAAACCCCCAAAATCAAGGTTACATTCCAATTTCATGTCCTAAAACACCAATATTGTCTTCACAGACTACCCTTCGTTCTGAGGATGATATGCAATATTCATGGTCACCTATGCACATGATGCCTTATGTATACCCTTCATGAACCATGATGTAATGAAATAATATTAGTCTTACATGGTAAGTTGGAGAATAGTATTAAGGTATAAAATATCCTAGATATAGTGCCTCTAAATCTCATAAGTTGAGAAGGTTTTTTAGATCTAAAGAAAGTGTGAAACCATGTCCAACCAATCGACGATCACCCATACTTCATCAATGACTCAATGGGATCTCAACATGATCATCATGAAATCGATAGTGATGTCCCTATATTTCCAATAAAAAATGGGTAGACCCTGTAAATGTTTTAGGTAATTGGTGCACCTCCTTCACCTACTAACATGTGTAACATTGTGGGATAAAATTTATTATGTACCTCTTCATACACGAACAACAATATTGAGACGTGTATATCTTGGTACGTCTTGGTAAGCCCTGGGTGAACTACCCTAACTAAGGAATGATATTCCCCCATAAACACTTCCTATATATATGACAGAATACAAACATACCCATAGAAGATTAGGGTTTAATTCTTACCAATAACCCAACCAAGAGTTTTATTTTTAGAAGAGATAACATCCCTTAGGATGGGACCCTCATAATCAAATATGTACCTAATCCAGGCCCACTCTATAAGAGAGTATGTAACTGATAGAGCTCCCAATTCTTGTTTCTAATGTTATGCCTGAACCTCTAGGTGTTTCTCAGAAGACAAATCCATCAACTTCCACTCACTACTGGCCTCCTTTAGAGAATGTGTATTTGTATTCCGGCTCAAGGCATCAGCTATGACAATACAATTTCTGGTTGTGTACACAAGCTCAAATTCAAAGGATTGTAGGTATTCTACCACCCCCCCTAAATTGCCATATATTTAATTATCACTATGTAGAGATGTATTTGGGACATTTTAATCCGTTTAAACAATAAATTGATCACCCAAATGGTGGTTCCTCCAATAGTTTAAGGCCTGAACCATGATTTCTAACTCGAGGTCATGCATAGGGTTATTCTTCTCGTGTGGCCTAAACTGGTGGGAACCATATTCCATGAAATTATACCCTTTCATCATAAATGACCCCATCTAGATTCATTAAAAATTATAATAAACAATATAGATACATTATGGCTCATGAAGAATTTGGATCGATTCTCAAGGAAGTCTTCCCATTATCTCATGAAAAGATGTTTCATAAGGTTTTGGCCAGATGAATTTCATTCACTTATTATTTAGGATTGTGAAAGTCACTTATAAGAGGGAGGAATGTCAGATGAATATAATATAGTATCCATCCATCCCTAAGAAAATTTATTTGTAAAAAACATTCTTGGGTTTCACCCAAGAAACCAAGACTCACACCTTCATTTAGTAAATAGATATGTCTGCCACTAAAATGATATAACCGAATAATTTGACCTTACTGATACAAAATTTACATCTTATGAGCTTCAAATGTATCTAGGGATATCTCATTTTATTAAACATGATCTCAATAAGGATTTTATGTCCATTTGTTATACAAGAATAGATTAGGATTTCAAAAAAAAAGGCTACCATAATGTATTCTAGATACTGGAGGATGCCCTAATTCATCAGAGCCAAAATGATTGTCAGCACATTCATAAGATCAAAGGACATTGCTAGGTTCTCATACTATATGTAACTATTCTAAAATGATATATTTAGGATGTCTAATGGACTCAAATGTAATTGATGGTTGCCTTACCTCATATCATTATTTGAGAAAACTAATTCGTCTTAGAGATGGTTGAAGAGGTCATCTATTCGAGGAAATGGATAAAGCTTCTTCAATATAAGCAGGTTCAACAATATGTAATACATGCACAATCTATGGGTACCATCCACATTCTTGGTGAAAATGATAGGTGAACCCCATGGAGATGTAAAATGTCGGATAAAAGCATTTTTGTTAAGATCCTAAAGTTGCTTCTTGGGTTTTTGGAGTTTGGTAGCTTCCATATTATATGGAGTAATAAACTCTGGTACCAAACCATGAAATAGATTGATGAGGAACCCTACCTCTATATGAGGAGGTATTCTAGAGATATCACCAGGAAATACATCCTTGAAATGATCCTCAATATGAGGTAATTCCACACGATTCATTATCAGATATCTCATAAAGATACTCTCTATCTAGGAAGTCAATTCCCATATCCTATTATGATTGGATCAATATTGACTTCCCCAATTATCACATTCATGCTTATCGATATATGTTTTTCCCACAGGTGATGTGAAAGACACCCCAAAACAATAGAAATCCACCTAGGATCGATAAGGAACAAGTTATTCAATTCCAAGAAGGACGTTGAAGCTATACATCTTGAGTGTGAAGAAGTTCCATAAAAAATTGTACATAACTATCTCAAGGGGGAACTCCCAACACCATCTTATACCCTCATCTTTAAATCTAAATGGTGTATCAAGAGTAATCAATCTGTTACAATATTCTATGACAAGGCCCAAGTATCCAATAGTTACAATAGATATATTAGAGTGATGTGAACCTATATAATAAAGGATTGTATCTAAAGTGGAGGCTACTAGAAAAGTACCTCATTCTATAAAAGGACATTGATTCCACTCATCAGGCATAGGCTGCACAACAGAGACATGGACCAAACTATGACCCTGCGGTACTACCTAACTGGCTTGAGAAGGTCCAATATACTAATAGTGAAACTCTGAGGCCGGATTTCATTATCCACGACCACATTTTTGCCCGGGAAGCTTGTAGAATACCAAATCCCATCTTGAGAGGGAGTAGCTTACCTGTCACCTGAAGGCAGCGCAGACAGAAATCTCCATTCATTGGTAACAAAAGGAAATGATATGTAGAAACACCAGAGGTGACCCATACTACTGCAAGCCCAATACTCGATCGGGTTACTAATATAATATGTCTTTTTATGTTATAACTTGAAACACTGGTGACACACCACATAGCTTTCATTGTGTGAAACATGGCTAATACTACCCACATGTTTCCCCTTGAAATTAATCTTCCCACCATTGGATAAAACACTACTCTTCTTGGAAGCTGATCCCCCTAGATCACATTACATGCTACCCTTAGGTTTTATTCAGTGATGAGGTCCTATTTTACTATATATAATGTAGTGGTAAACCAAAAAACATTAAACTATGATAATAGGGTGTATGCAATCCCATACTTGAATCTCCCCACATTTCTTATCTCATCACTAGACAAGGTCAGTGAAAACACTATAATTTCTTGAAGTGAGTTGAATATTCCCTAACCAACATGTCACTCTACGAATGTTTCATGAACTCCTGAGAATAATATATTACTTAGGTTTCAAAAATGATGTAGTCAAGGAAGGATGTCTTGATGTCCACCCAAAACATACCCCGATGTTTACCATCCTAGGTAAGGACGTCCCACCAATTCTTTTTGGGGTCACGTTGCATATTGGTCATGATTTTGAACCTTTTCTCTAGAGGAATATCAATGTAATTCAAGATAGAGATCACGGCCTCTAGCCCAGACTCGACAATGTGAGGTTATCCATCCCCATAGATTGTGGAAAGACACTACTATTGGAACTCAAGGGTCATCACTTCCATTTTAGGGGATGGTTGAGAAAAAACCAGAATAGATTTCAGATATTTGAAGAAGTTTTTACATAACTGATCATTAGATCCCAATATAAGATCTGCAAGAGGTGCCTCAGGTGGCACCATATGATGTATCATAGGTTGTTCCTGGAACACCAAATTCAAAGTATATACATCCCCAATATCTTGTAATATTACACAAGGACTTCATTGTGGAATAAATCTAAAATTTCCAAGTGTGCATCTTAGATATGATTTATTATATTTAGTATAAGTGATAAAGAAAGGATCTGTACAAATAATTCAAATAAGCACATCATAACCATTATTCTTCACCATGATCTAGGTCTTGGTGATCATAAAAGGTAACATAATGATCAAAATAGACATGACCGACTTACCACTAAAATGATCAGGCCCGGGTGAAAGAATTGTATCGCCAATATATGATTACCATTTAATTTGAATGATATTTTCATTTTAATATTTCATTCAAATAAGAATTTAAATCTTTTTAAACCATTGAATTATATTGATATAAATTTCCTATTTATAATGGACCATACACCTAATATATTTTACATTGGAATCCAATTAATCCCAACCATAACGAGCTCAAGCCCATGAAACCATTGGTCCATGGCTGAACATTCCATAACAGAGTACACAAGGTGTCTAATTTAACCTATGTAAGAAAAAACTATTAGGTTAATGAAGACAAATTAAGTGTAAGTTAGGTTTCCTCATTTCTCCAAGAGATTCAAGCACATTTTACGATCTATTAATCAAATCACTGCCTCAGGAACACAAATCACCTGAAATGATCGTATAAATTAGTTATGGAATGACATAATACCTAAAATATTGGTTATATGTGTCCTACTATGACGCATGATTTTTAATATTCCATCATATCCTCGAGCTAGGGTAAAAAAACACATGATATTAATAATTATATCTAGAATAATAGTAGAAAAATGAAATTTCACCATCCAATGGTGAAATCCATGAAACTATAACAAACATAATCCAATAACAGTAATAACCTATCCTAGGTCATTTGGGTTTCCCTTCAACTTGTGTTAGATACTCCTAGGAAGATTATCATTACCAAATTCCAATATCCTAGCCTCATTTATAATACAAAACTTATAAGGATAATGGAAAAAAGAAACACCTATGATAACCTTTGTAGCATCTCTCCCCATATGCCACTTAGTGGTTCCCAATGATGGTGGCCAGAAGTCCTCAACCGTGCCTCCACTGATGCCAGATGCTCTAGACTAATAGTGAAGGTCTTTAGAGTTTTCATTGGGATATTATACCATCATTGGACATAGTGGAGCATATATATATAAGGAATAAATTGTAAACAATAAAATAAGACATTATATTGACAGGACATGTAACCCAACATAGAAGAAGTAGTATCAACAGGAAGATATCAACTGAAAAAAAAACCAATCAATAATAGTAAAAAATTGGTAAAAGCTAAAAAAATTAGATACTAAAGATCGTGATCATGATAATTTAGATATAAAAATTATTTCACTAGGAAACAAGGAATACAATCATAAACCTCTTTATATAAAAATAAAATAAAGTTGAAAAACAACAAGTACTAGCATCACAAGTGTAATATCTATCTTCTCTCCTTTAATTCATCCTAAATAGTCAAATCAAGCATTATAAGATGACTGGTTCTCATTATCTATACCAGAAACAACAAATTCTTCATGGGTACCACAGTTTCCAAAAGCATTGTTTGAGATATACATAGTAGGCCACCACTAATGGGGTTTAGATCAATCTAGTCCATGCAATATAATATTAATAGTTTTCCATTTTACATAAGTGAAAGATAGGAATTAATAAATAATTATATTAGAGAGGGTTCATACTTGGGAAAGACATCCAATTTTTCATGCTTTGGCCTAGGTCGAATGTGGTTGAATCAAGGGATCCGTCCTAGGTAAATTGAGTATAGTAATTTAGAAAATAATTTATTCTCCTCAATATTTTTATTCATTTTGGTAGACACATACATGAAGATTGTATTCTAAAAATGATTTCGTATTTTACATCATCCACTTACTTTTTATTTTTATTAATCAATGTTTTAAAATATTGATAGTCACCCTGAGCCACTCCATGGAAATTATTATAGAATTCCAAGTATCGCACTAGGGGATTAGTATAAGTATAATACCAAGGGATTATATCCAAGGAAAACCAAGAATGGAATCCCATGTGTCGCTCTATGAATAGTGTGAAGAAAACATGAACTAACTGATGAGTTTATCTGTGCTATCACACATAGGGTCTCGAGTCTCTCTCATGGCATGGTACAACCAACTCAGCAACAAGACCATCCATGTGGTCTCCCCTAGGGTACCAGTTTCACTCATCTGATGGAAAAAGTAAACACATGGAGAGCCCCTCTCAAACATAGATAGTGTCTCCCTTAGTGTGAATACAATTATTTAATAAACAAAGTACAAAAATCAATGAGCCCATTCAATGGGTTTTTAAATAGAAACAAATTATATCACCCATGGAAGAAGGTATATTTATTAATCGGTTATAAATACCATGCCATTAACAAAGAAAACATTTATAACATGATTTAAAAATATGTCCTAAGCATTTAATCATGAAACCCATTTATAAAACAAGGGGTACTGGTAACTAAATTCTCATTATTCTATTCAATTTAATTTATCAATTTAAGGTGTGTATTACCTGGGAAACACACCTAAAGTGGTGTTTCGAAATTTAAAAAATGCAATGATATGCTAAAAAGTATATGGAACAACCAAATGGGTGCCTTAGGTGAAGGTGATCAACCTATAAGTTTATTCTATAATCACTAGTGTCATAATGTCATGGAAAATAACTCAATTGAACATATTTAGTAAATTAGGGATATTTCAAGAAAGTTCTATCTCAAGACACAATAATTCAAGTCATAAAATTAAACCAAACATGGGGAGAGATCCTACACCACCTACCTTATCCCCATAGTGATTCAATCATCCAACATCCACCATTGATTTGAGATATAACATTATTTATCATAAAAATTATAAAATCCCCTAAAAATTTGTGAAATGGGATTGCCATAAAATAGAACAATAGAGGAAAATAGAAACTAGAAATATATGATATAGGATTGAATACACTACCCTTATATTTATTATGGTTCCGATGTGGGGAGATTTGGATATTGTATGAGAGAGACATATTTATCCCTAATAAAGATGTGGAAGAGACAACATGATAAGATTAAGGAGGCGATCACCTATTGAAATGATACGGAGAAGAGAGGGGGTGATGAATAACATTCATTAAGGAATAAAATGGAATTTCACCAATATATATAGTGGTACATGGTTTGGGTACATGGTTGTCCAAACCATATGCCCACTGTGTAAAGGGACATTATCCCAAAAGACTACAACCTCACATGGATGTGTGCCTCAGCTCGTAGAGTTGTAGAAAATATATGTGTCCCCAAACCACCCAATATCCCATATTTCATGATTTAGTGACACCGTGAAGGTTGTAGAATATAATTTCTCCAAACCATGTGGCCCGATATGATTTCTAAAATTTTAGGTCTCTGGATCCAAACAAGCCCTAAACACCACCTAATACCTCTATTACTCCATTATGAAACATTATTAGGGCCAAAAAAATAACACAAACCATAAATAATGGTTCGTAACTTTGAGAAAATCTGGGACATTACAACACTATATCCAAACTAGCTAGAGTAAACTAAATTGCATATAGATGACATTCAAATCATCCATGTGTACTAGTATGACTCCCCCATGTTTTTACCTATACCTGGTACTACATATCCTATACTAGGGTGACACACCACCTTCCTCAACCAGAATGTATGGTGGAGCTCTAACTACTAGTCTACTGATGGGTAGTTGAGTTCGTCCTAGAATCTGGTAATTACCTTGATCACCTACCACTACCCTACTTCTACATGACCCTCATAAACAGTATAGGGGGACCAACTTTTTCATGTTAAACACTCCAAAGTAGGGTACAGACATTGACCCCTCTCTGGAAAAAACATGACACACTAATAGGACATAAATTGAACATGGTCTTGAAATGTATTTCCACATACTTGACTGCACTTCTGACAATTTCCTTGAAAAAATTTCATATAGATGCATATATCAATGCGGATAAGTGATCCCATTCTGGAAATGGAATT
Source organism: Viscum album (assembly GCA_963277665.1). Taxonomy (NCBI): domain Eukaryota; kingdom Viridiplantae; phylum Streptophyta; class Magnoliopsida; order Santalales; family Viscaceae; genus Viscum; species Viscum album. The sequence continues at coordinate 417,297,165 of OY728132.1, forward strand.
CCTTTGAGATTCTAATTTTCTACAAATGATGGATAAACGTGTTTCTAGTTGGTGAAATGTATGGTGTAGTCTGTCACAGACATTCCCTCCAACATTAGGTATATGAAATCACGATCCTTCTCATCCCTCAACATCTCTTGATAAAAGGGAATCAAAAAACTTGTCTCCAAGACCATCCAAGATATCTCTTGTTACTTCCTAGTTAACTATAAAATGACCCACCAATTCTTGTATGGTCTAAAAATATTGTATGTGGAAGGATTCTTGCTCTTATAAGAGGGTGTCTCGAGGTACTTGATGATCATCTAGACCAACTCAATGTCAAACATAGATACCTAGGGGGAACCCTCCCTTGAAAACATAGGTGGGTTCTAGAGATGAAACTCCATTGTTATCCTAGAAATTATAAGGAGAATTGTAAACAATATCGCATTCGATGGGTCACATAACCCACTGACATTTTTTATAAATCCAAACAGCTATCTAACCCTCGAGAGCTATAGAATATTTGATTTAGATGCGTTAGAAACATTATTATTTCCATTATCTTGATTCCCAATTTGAATATGATAGGGAATAATTTTCTCTTTATGAAAAAACCCTCAATAGAGTACATAATAAAAACAAGGTCAACCTCAAGGGGTAAAAAAATGGAGAACCACTAGCTAATGGTCTCTCTAGATAGGGAATAACATGATAATTAGAACGAAATAATAGTAAATTCATTTAATATATTAGATATAGTAGGTATCTCATTTAATAGTTCATACTGTAAAATATATCACATGAAATAAATATGTCCCTATCAGTAACAACATATATAATTATTCATATTTTTTTATTATGAGGCATGCATACACATATCAGGCCAAATCAGACCCCAAGTATAAATATCAAAAAATAATAACATCCAAAAACATGTGATCACCAATGTTTAAATAATATCAACTATAATAATGAACAACATTAAAAACAATCCCATCCCTGAGCACTAAAAATTTCAATTGTACATGGGTTGCCAAATCCAGTTCACAAGATCATCTCCATTCCCAAAAACATCATAATCTCTATTATAACTTTTCCAAATAATAAATCAATTGAATAGTAAAACATGATTCCTTTTAAATTACTTTTTAACATCCCACGATATGGTACTCTCTCACATGTCCAATTCAGTTTGATTAATAGACCTCAATCTTGCCTCTATATATACTAGATGATGCTGACTAAAAGTGGGGGTGTATAGAACATAGTGGGGAGATTATACATCTTTTTATATAGTTAAAATATAGTGGAAATTAATAAATATTAGAGTTACTAAAATATTGGAATCAATAAATCATAAAAATATAATATTAAGAATGAACCAAGTAAACCAATTATTAAAGAACTAAATAATTTCATGACGTAATGTAAATAACAGAAATATTGAATGTCATTAAGATAAAACAACAAGATCACACATATAATCTCAAAAGAACCCAGTCCCAAATCCATAGTCATTCCATATACAAGTTCCAAAACATCTATCAAGAAACAATAAACAACAATGTCCCTTTCATTTATTCAAATCAACATCCATTGAAATCTTCTTGGTTTCCTAACAGAGACCCAAATAAGGTGTGAGTAAAACATAGTTGGTTGAAAAAACTGTATATTAAGTAACAATTTAAAAATATGTTCTTGGAAATAAGTGATAAAAATGTGTATTAATTAACCAATGAATACAATAAAAAAATTTACCTTCATTGGTACCACGTTGGAATATCTTTGTGGATATAACATAACCATGCTAATAAAAAAAATCCATGCCAAAAACACATATGTAGGAAACACCCTATGTATATTCATTTCATCATAACCTAAACAAACTCTATAAGAATTTTTGAATTAAATGGACAATCCCTCTATATAATAATTTCATAATAATCAAGTGGATCTTTATAAACATTTAAAAATATCTAAGAAAGGAGACTTTATATAGGAATTTCAAAATATAAAAATAAAGACCTTTATATAAGTATTCATTATAACTTAGAAAATCCATCTATGCATTAATACATAAATAAGATAATAAATTAATTTATCTATTTTAGCAGGAATCAAAAAACTATCTGTAGAGGAAAATAATTACACAACATACATCATAATCCATAAATATAATTTCATCCAATGAACTTTTATCTTTGAATCCCCTTTCATTCATCATGTTATGTTATAAACCATTAACATGATAGTGAACCCAACCATATCACCTCAATGTATCGCCATATATTTCAATAACCACGTTACTGATCCTATAAAAGCAATTACCTAAGGTATCTGGTCATGAAAATTCATGTTTTAACCAAATATCTTGTTTATTAATATTCATGTGTTGGGTGACCCTATGAGTTTCCAAAAAACTCGATATCAAAACTATTTGAGACAAATTGATCCAAAGCGTGTTCCAAACTCATGATTATTATTAATAATTATTAGTTTAATTAATTTAAATGTTGGGATAGTGTAATCATATAATATTTTACACACATCAATAAATAGAAACAAACCATTGAGCCTTGTTTTAGGCCACCTGACTTTATCTCATGATTGAGTAAACACATTCATAAGGTAATGCAAATAATGGTGTAAGGATATGGTGAATAGAAGGGATACAATATATAAAAGAAAAAATATCAAACCCAGATTCATTGATGGACAGGAAATCACACATATATAATGATTGATAGCTGGAGAAAAGGGATAACCAAATTGAAGAAAATCATCCAAGATTAACCACATTGTAAATATGTATGTAAGGAAAAGAATTAATCTCAAATCCCATATAATATCACTAGGTATAAAGGGATAGTGTTCCATGGTGGATGAAATAAAATCGTATGCACAATTATTTTTAAAACCACCTGTCCTGATATATTCATGACGTGAAACCCTTTCATGATGTGGATTTCTTGATTTTTAAAATATGATAAAAAATGTGGTGTCCTATGTCAAAATAACCCTAATCAACCATTTAAGTATTTGAAACTATAACACATCATGTAAAATTGCACACTCAGAAGTAGGGAATCATATCTACCTTACGATATGTTTATGTCGTGTAACAAGTTCAGGACAAGAAAATTTCCAGTGGATAGTGCACATCCCGAATTTTTTAGAAACATCACAAACCTCCTTTTAATCCTTTATAACAGGGGAAAACCATAATAATCTATAGATTCATTTATAATTGGAATAAAATAATTAAAATAAAAATTTATCCCAGAACATTCAATCATCTTCCACACAAAAATTCTCTCCATCCCAAAATGAGACTTAACCCCAAATGATTAAAGAAAATGGAAAACTCGAAATAAAATAAGTTAAAAAATATGTAAAAGAGGGACATATGTGATAAAAGTTTGGATCATACAAAGGGGGTATAATTTCATTTTATATACTAGTTTATTTGAAACAACATTAATCTAGTTTTTTTGACTTTCATTTGTTTATTTATGGGAATCCATTGTTTTAGATGTGGAGTTTTTGGTAAAATATATTTTGATAATATTGTAAATAATTTTACATGTAAATAAAAATATTTTATTTTAGTATTCAATTTAAAATAAATAGATATTTTTATTTAAGTTATTTTATAATATTTTTTATTATAAGTATTGATTTTAATTTTGTATGTTAGATATAAAATATTATGATTAAGTGATTTTTAGGGTTATGCCTTGCTTGGTATTAATATTGCTAAACTCCTTCAATTAAAAGTATATGATTACAATTTTGATTTTATTTGTTCTCATTTTTTTGTATCATATTTTCTTTTTTAATGATAATTTATGTATTCAATGGAATGTTCATTTTTTAACACACTAAGGTTAAGAGTATTTTATTACTTGAAATGATTCCTCTTAAACCTGGATGATAAAGGAAAGTTGAAAACCATCAGTGATACCTAAGGAATTATTAATTCAAATAATCACATGTATGATGATGATATAATTAAAATCATTTATATAGATAAGAAAATCATATGTTTCTTTAATTATAAACTCTTTTTAACTGTGATAAATTTTCAGGTCTGAATATTAGCTAAAACAAGTCCTTTCTATATTTCATGAAGAACATCTTTGCTACTAAAAGTATTGAAATCCTAGAATGTATAGGAATTAGGGATGTGGTTTTTACATTAAAATATTTGAATATTATTATGTTTCAAGGGATAGATATACATTGATACTACACTGGTATTAAATTCCATTTTAGTTAGAAACTCTTTAATATATCAGGTATTTTTTTCCTATGGATACCAAAGCATGCCTTGTGAAATATATCACTATCTCCAAATAAATTTACTCTTTTATGGAATTTATATGGAATTATAATATAATTAATAGTTTCAATATTTACATCAATATTATTGTTTATAGTTAGAGTATCGTTGATATAAATTTGGCTACTATGTTGTGGAATAATCGATGCAAACATTATAAAGATTGCAGTTTGGGAATCTTGAACCATAAAAACCTTAATGAAACCCTTCTATGGGTAATTTATATATATCCCTATAATTTATAAGTATAATATCATATTTTCTTAATACTATATTTTCTAGAGATTTAAAAATCTAGAAACACTAATTATCTAGAATCTTCTCTTTGGCATTATCTTGAAGACAACTTCTTGAGAATTTTATCTCAATCGCATTGGAATCCTAGTAAAGAATCATCCATAAACCACTATCTCAATTGTTGGATAAGTATTGTTCTTCATTATAATATTAATATGTATGATTCTATTAAAAACCAAACTTTATCAATTAAATAAATGATTTAGTGTTCTCTTAAATCTCTACATGTTGAAATAAATAAAACTGTAAGTATTTATAAATTTTTTTACATGATTATATCTTGATCTGCGAACTTTAAAGAAATGGAATATAAATACGAATATATTATATCATTAAATTAGTTGGTAATACAATAAATGACTTATTTTTTTCTAAAATTTAACAAATTTTTTATGAAATTCTCTAAAATAACCCTAATATGGGGGCTTGTGCATGGTAGATTTTCAACTGATATCTATCCTCAATTATTTGCATCTTCTTATACACTAGATTTGTTTTTTTTAATTTAATAGTGAGTATCTAGATCATATTTTCATAATTTTTTCCATAGTATCTAGAATGTATAAATCCTTATTGAATATATTTTGATTTCCTAATCCTTAAGTTTATTCTATCCTCAATTTTCATCAATGATACATATATCTCTTTCTCTCATAAGACATTAAATATTTTCTTGTAAGAAGATGAGCTAGTGTATATTATCAAGAATTCCAAAATTTCACTAATACATTAGTAACCCCCCCCCCCCCGATTAGACTTCTAGTATCTTTTTCTCATGTGTTTTTTCTACCAGAGACGTTGGTTCGCTCTATGTTTGTTACTAACACAACTCAATCCATGTTTTTTCAATCTTGAAACTTCTAGTATTGAAGGTAAATATAAAACTCTTTATGGAACCATTGATGTTTCTTAATTATATGTTTAAAGGATGTATTAATGTAAATTCTTATAACCCTTTGAGTAGAATCCTCATGCCATCAGGATATGAGGATATATTTTGGTATCAAAATGGTAATGTCAAGGGATGTCTGCAGTGGTCTCGTCTGGTAGCATCATCTCTTAAATATATTATTATTGTAGTTATCAATGCATTTGAGATATAAAAAAATTAATCTAGTTTCATCATTGGGGGTAGTGTGACTCTTCCATCATTTTTCATTCCATTTGTAACACCCCAAGCATTGACGTTACATTTCCCTATGAATAATTCAGTAGCTTGCGTTGTACATAACTTGGAGTTTTAACACACTGTGACCAATCGAACTAGACATTATTAATAGTAATACCCACTATTTGAAATTTTATAAATTTTATTTTTCAAAATATACTACATTTTGGGATTCGGTATTTCAAAATTTCATAGAGTGAATTTTTTATATTTTTCTAAATACTTTAAATTTTTTATGAATAGTGAAAAAACTACGTTATTGTTTAAAACCGACTTTTTATTTATGTAATTAAATATTTTATTTTAATTTATTTTAGTTCAAACTCGATACATAATACCTACACATGTTCAATGTAATTCATTGGAGTCATTTTATAATAACTTTAGATATATAAAAGTTTATTGAATTTTTTACCATATTTTACCCACCTTCTATGAGAAATTGAAAATTTGCAGAAGACATAATTTTACCACCTCATTGAGTTGAATTTAAAAAATCTGAGATACATGGTTAATATCTTTATGTAAAATGTGGTTCAAATAGAAGTAAATAATTTTGATGAATAGTAACTTTTGACTTTTGTTTACCATAGTTAAAAATAATAGGGTAATTAAGGGTAAAAATGATATTATAATTTCAATAACACAAGTACTAATTATATTGAATAAGTGTAATTTCGAAAAAAAATCATAGGAATAAAATATGATCCTCTTTGGTCCACTTGGATTAGATTAGGACATTTACTATTATTTTATTTAAAGAATTGTTAAAAGTGTTAAATTCAAAGTTAAATAACAAGACCATTTTTAATATAAGGATAAAAATAATATAAAATCGACTATAAATACAAATTAGAAAGGTAAAAAAACTCCTACATAATGTTATTTTATCTATAATTTTTATATATTAAATAATTTAATTTATTTATGACACAATGATGATGCAGTAATTAACTTATTAACGAAATATTAAAATAATTGATATTATAAATATCCAAATAAATGTAAATATATACTTCTGATGAATTAAAGTAATTTTCAAGGTTAATATGACATGTTAGTGTTTCTTCAATAATTTTTTTGAAGTGATAATGATTTTATGGCTTTCAAAAAATTTAAATACAAAATAGTGTCAAAATCGACATAATTGGATTTTTAAAACAAATAATATATTATTAATTGATATAATATTCCTAAAAATATAAGGTTTGGCCAAAGGTCTTAGATAATGATATATATATTAATAATGAACCACCTGGTATTCTCTTGTCTTGTTTCAGTAAGATTAGTAGTCATATAATATAAAAATACGAAGACACATGATAAAGGTCAAACTATTTAACTAAGTGTTAAATCTAAATGATAAGGTAAATATGGTGACCTAAACCTATATAAAACTTATTTCAGGAGATTTTATTAACCCTTAAACACCTTATCCTAGAATAAAATCATTTAGGATGCCTTAGAAACCAAAAATGATTTTATTATAAAATAATATTTCAAGATTTTCATAAAGCGACCCCACCCCTCTTATAAAAGGACACACTCACTTCTCTCATAATAACAACTCCAAATCAATTTTTATTTGAAAAAACCAGCCCAAATATCCTCCCAAAATCCATCAATTAAACCTAGAGTTCTTACTTTGATTAGAAATCCAACGTTTGGAAATCTTTTGTTCAACACAAAAGATAACACCCGAAGAAGAGGTAATAATTTCGCCACCCAATTTCATGTTCATTTCTTCTTCCACTTATTTCATGATCTTCCTATATAATTTTATTTTATTATAAATATGGTATAACCATATTCTTTATTCTATCCCTCCTATGACTGACAAAGTCACCATACATGCGGACGAATGGCTTACCGTATCCAAATCGTGGTGTTGTTTGTTATTCCAACACTTCATTGTTTGGATGGGTATAATAATGAGTATAATTGATGTAAATATTAAATATAACATTTTTATAATTCTTTATATATGATATATCATCCAATTATATACTATTTCACAATCTATACAATGATATTGTCGCTCGTGCGTATGTACGGATTATCGTCTCCATGAACGCGAATAGATTAATTCTCCATCGTAATCATTCAACAAATGATTCTAATTTTATGATTAAAAATTATTCTTAAGAACATAATATTATTATGTATATCAATCAAATACATATTATTCATAACAAACATGGCTTACGTAACCAAGCGTATAATGGAAGACAAATCAGCTAACACCCGGAATGATGATACTACTGAAATATTATTTACAATGAAAAAATAGAGGATCGTATATGATACCACAATTATTTATATAGATATTTTATAATTTAATAAAAATTATTTAACTATTATATAGGAGGTTAACATACCCTCTACCATGTAAATGTATAAGGTAAGGGTTAATTTTACAATTTATTTACGTATCTGAGGTTGTTAATACTTAAGTATATATTGGGACCTCTTTATCATCCACATCAATGTTTTATAAAAAATGTAATTCAATTTTTTTACTATTTATTTTAATATTGGTTAAATTAATTTATACCCTTTATTTGACCATATATTTTTTGATAGGAATCTTTCTGTAGTTTTCCAAATGAGGTACTTTATGACTTTTCGACGAAATTATGGTAAGAATGTCTTTCTTTAACTTAAACGAAAGGTTCAGCTATTTTCTTCTTTGTAGAAGCTTCCCATAAAAAATTATAAGAATATTTTCAAAATAAATGTTTTCTTTAAAAATTATGTATCTTTTAAATGATTTTAAAATAAAAATAGGTATTTATTTCAATTAATTTTCATTTCATCTATATTCACATCCAATGATATATTTTTAACTTGTTTCAAATTGATTTATTATGAAAAAATCTTCCATATTGTATTCAAGGTTTTGTGATATTCTTGACTTTGGATGTGTTAATTTCATACCATTCAAGGTTTAGGGTTAATTTATTAACATTTTTTATGAGAGTTTTAATATTAATGTTTATGTTATGTTTAAACCTTTTTTATATGAGCAATGCATTGGACATAGTATGTGATGGGTGGAACCTGCTATATCTCATCGACGCATTAGTAGGTCTTATGAGACAAACTTGTTTTTTCGCACAAGGCCATCACAAAATCTTATTTATAGTCTTCGAACAAGGCCTGGACTATATGGTTATGATGTCTTGCATTATGCATTCCATTATTATGAAATTGGTTATTGATATTTCATATGATTGTTCCACTAGTAGAATATCCATGTGAATAAGTAAGTGGGAATATATTATTTATATGGGCCATATTATAAAAAAAATTGTTTAAAATTAATATGTTTTAGTCTAATACATTGCCTTAATTTTTTATGCTTATTTATGAAAGTTCCCCCAATATTATAATCCCTACTAAGCATTTGAGCTCAACTGTTTCTATGTTTTATTTTTCCCAGGATGCAAAGAAGTATATTATGGCTAATCTGTAGGGATAGTCTAAGGGATATCAATTTGGTAAGTGGAAATAATGTTGATGTTTTTTATTCATTTTATAAAGTACTGTAAAACATATAAATGTATCTAGTACTTCCAAGGATACTAAACTGATTGGTCTTTCGGGATTTGATTTCCTGTGATCATGCCAATGTTATATAATAATGCCCCGACTCAGGGTAACTGGGGTTGGGAAATTATAGTTGGTATCAGGGGAATTTTTGTAAAATCTTTGGAAACTTAATTTGGATAAACTCTAATTATAGCACATTACTGAAAGATAGACTTTGATAATTATAATGGAAGAACATCCTAGAATTTGGGTAATTTTGAGATCATGTGTATTTTCTATGAAATTCATCCCTGTCTGTATATGAGTAGGTAGAGGTGGCTCTGGAATAGATGTACCTAGAAGTGAAAACTCTGACAAGGTGTTTTGGGCTTGACCAGAGGTATCATGGTACATGACAATGGGCCTTGCTCCACTCTTGGTTACGACACTCCTTAGGGATATGCTCAAGATAATTCACATGTTCTTTAAAAACCACTGTGAATTATTTTTAAGTATATACCTCATCAATGAAAAAAAAATTATGATTATGAATTATATCCATAAAATTTTTAATTTATGTTCAGTGTTTTACATGTTTATAATTATGTATTGTGATTCATAAACAAATATAATGTATGCCATTATTATGAAATGGAACCAAATGGAAAAAATGAAAACTGTATCAACCCACGTAAACCATGTATGGATATCCCTCCTACTCAAGATAATTATAGTGGAGCTGGTGATGCAAATCGATCTGATCAACATATCCCCATACTGGGGAAACTCACTCAAGTTATGAATAATAACCTTTCTCATATATAGCATCCTGATCCACAATGCATAAGATAAGTGTTAGATCACTTCATGATGCAAAAACCACCAACATTAAGTGGGAGTACAAATCCATTAGTATATGACCAACTGGTTATGTTCTATAGAGAAAATATTTCATTCTTCGTGGAGTAGAAAAAGGGAAATAGTTGTCAAGGCAGTTTATCACCTCACGGGAGATGCAGATTAGTGGAGGTCATTAATGCAGAACACAAAGGAAGATGAAGAAGTATCAAAAATGACATGGGGGGAGTACGACGAGTATTTCATAAAAAAATACATTCCTTGTGACCATCGAGCGAATACAGAATGACAATTTATGTGTTTGAGGAAAAAGTAAGTTGAGAATTTCACAAAGTATGAGGCTAACATTACAAGGTTATCAAGGCATGCGGAAGATTATATAGATAACCCAAGGAGTAAGACCGGTCTTTTCCTTGATGGGTTAAATCCATTTCTACATCAAGCATTAGTCACAAAATCCTTCTCATCGTACGGAGTTTTTGTCTCATGCACTATCAAGACAAAAAAGGAATTATCTAAGTCTTATAACATTAAAGCAAAGAAATAGTATGAGAGATCTGTTGAACACTCTAGAAATGGAAATAAGGGAATGAAGTGAAATGTAAAATATCCATCCTATGGTAAATGTGGGAAAAAACACCGCAGTACTTTCCTAAAGGTAATGGTAGTCTATTACATGTTTGATGGAAAATTCCACCACACTTGTGATTGCAAGAGAAGGAAAGTGGAAATCACTGTTGAATGCTAAAATTGTAGAGAAAATGTTCATTATGAAAATTAATGTTCTATGTGCTGAGGGGACTTACCTTAGAAAAGGCGAAGGGAGAAATTCCAATCCTATGTGATGACATCTGCTAAGGAATAAGATCTTAAAGAAATGGTTGTAGGTAATTTAATGGTTTCCTCAAGTTTAGACAATGATTTATCTGATTCTAGATCATCATATGGTTTTATATCTTCCTAGTTTTCTTTGAAAATTTGGAATTTTCAATTCGACATAGCAAGGGAGTTGTCAGTCCAAACTCAAAGGGAAGTATCATCGCAATAATATTTTGTGAATCAGTTCCCATTAGGGTATATAAATGTTTTTTATCCACAAATATCATCGTCATACACATGATTGAATTTGATATAATCCTTGGTATGGATTGGCTTTCGGACCATGATATTAAAATTTATTGTAAAAAGGAGGTTACAATTTTCAATGATGATAAAGAGTAACTTATCTTTAGGGAAGAAAATTCACCACATGATTCTTAGCTAGATCGACCCCCAGTAGCTCTACTAAATTCAATTATGGGAGAAGAGGTTTATGAAATTACTATGGTTGAGGAAAATAATGTTTGAATAGAGAACGTACCTATTTTTCAAGAATATGTTGATTTGTTTCTAGATGATTAACCTGGACATCCTCTAGAATGAGAAATTGAGTTTCCCATTTATTTAATTCCTGGTTCAAGGACCATATCGAAGAACCCTTAGAGAATGGCCACTGTGGAATTAGTTGAACTAAAGAAAAAACTATAGAAATTAATTAATAATGGATTTATTCTCCCTAGGGTTTCTCTGTGGGGAGCCCCTATCGTTTTTGTTAAGAAGAAAGACAAGTCTATGAGGTTGTGCCTTGACTATAGAGAGATCAATGCCATAACAATAATGAACAAGTATCCCCTACCTCACATTAATGATTTATTCGACCAAAATCATGGAGCTCAATATATTTCAAAGACTGAACTTTTATTTGGATAACATCAGTTGTGTGTGAAGAAGTAAGATATTAAGAAAATAGCATATCGAACCAGGTACGAGCATTACAAGTTTACATTAATGCCTTTTGGATTGACTAATTATCTCTCTATCTTCAAGGATCTAATGAATAGAGTTTTCATGGAATATCGTGATGACTTTGTAGTGGTATTTATTGATGATATCTTGGTATACTCAAAAATATACTAAGATCATGAAAATCACATTTCCACTATTATGAAAACCCATAGAAGAAATGAATTATATGAGAAGTTTAGAAAGTGTGAATTCTAGATTCAAGAGATTTCTTTTCTTGTCCATATTTTATCTAAGGATGGAATTCCTGTTGATTCTTCTAAGACATGAGAAATACAAGAATGGCCAGCACCAATGAGAATAATTGAGGCACATATTTTTATTAGATTAGTAGGTTATAATAGGTGCTTCATCCATAATTTTTCCCTATTGGAAAACCCATTAACCAAGCTCACATGTAAAGGGGTTAAATTTTTTTGGGAAAAAGAGTGTAAATATTGTTTCAAAGAACTGATGATAAGAACAATAAATGCACATATATTGACTCTACCATCAGATAATGATGGGTTTGTTTTTTTAGTGATTCTTGAAAGAAAGTACTAGGTTGTGTCTTTATGAAGAATGAATGAGTTATTTATTATATATCATGATAGATAAAAATTCATGTAGAAAACTATCCCACTCATGATCTAGAGTTTTCAGTAGTAATCATTGCCTTGATGATATGGAGAAACTATCTCTCCAATAAAAATGTGATATATATATTGATCCTAAGAGTTTGAAGTATATTTTCTCACAAAAAGAACTCCACATGAGGTAAATACGATGACTTGAAATACTGAAGGATTATGAATTCACTATACAGTACCACCCGGGGAAGGCGAATAACAAGGAAGATGATTTGAGTCGAAATTATCATGGTGTTTTGAAAAAGATGAGTGTTTAAAGGGGTCCTATTTTCTTGGATATAGTAAGGATGGATATGCGAATAACCATGGAAGATGAAACATCAATACTTTTTCAAATGGTTGCCAAAATATCTTTACTAGAAAGGATAAAGTGTTCTCAGACCAATGATGAGGAGTTTCAAAAGAAGATTAAGGTTGTGAATGATGGGACATTGAGTGACATCATATATGAAAATGAAATTTTGAAATTTGGGAAGAGCCTTTGTGTTCCTAAAATACCTAATCTAGAAAGGGAATTGTTCGATGATGTTCAATTCTCCAATTTCTCTATACACCCTAAGTGAACCATGATATATATATATTTGAAGGAATATTTTTTGTGGGACAACATGAATAGGGAGATTGCTGATTTTTTGTTAAGATGAATGGTTTGTCAACAAGTGAAATCAAGAAGGAAACAGCCTAGAGGAGTCATGCATCCTCTTCCCACACCTGAGTAGAAATGGGATAATATTATGGTGGACTTTTTCATGGGGCTACCAAAGACTCATAGTAGGAATATTGCAATATGGGTCATTGTTGATTATCTTATAGAGTAAATACATTTTATTTCTAGAAGAGAATATTTACCACGTTAACATCTAGAAAGACTATATGATAATGAAGTTCTAAGACTTCATGGAGTACCCCTATTGATTGTTTCTACTATAGATCCCCATTTTACATCAAGATTCTAAAAAAGTACTTAGAAGGCCCTGGATACTAAACATTGTTTGAGCACTGCCTACCACCCTCAAATCGATGGACAAACAGAATGGACTATTCAAACCATAGATGACATGTTGATATCTTTCTCACATGACTTTCTATGTATGTTGGATCATTATTTACCTCTGGTAGAATTTTCCTATAATAATAGCTTCCATTCAAGTATTCAACTGGCACTATATGATGCGTTATATATCAATATTTTTCTCACACCAACTTATTGGGATGATGTTGGTTAATGAAAACATATAGGCCTAGAACTTGTTGAGGAAACAATGGAAAAAAGTTTAGATAATCCAAACCCACTTCAAAGCAGCCCAAAGTAGGCAAGATAGCAATGCCGATAATTATAGTAAGAGTTTGGAATTTCAAGTAGGAGATCATGTTTTCTTGATGGAATCTCCATGGAAGGGTGTTAAACGATTTGGTAAGAAGGGTAAATTGATTACTACGTACATCCGACCGTTCAAATTTCATGAACGAATTGGATTTGTAGATTATCATTTGGATATTCCTCCAAGTATCTTCAAAGTACATTATGTGTTCCACATATCACTGTTGAGAAAATACATGCCTGACCCAACGCATGTACTCACCTATGAAAAAAATAGAAATAGAACCGGACCTGTATTATTGCAAAGAGCCTATCTGAATTCTTGATACTAGAGGACAAGTGCTGAGAAACCAAACTCGCCATCTGTTAAAATTTCTATAGAGAAACCAGAAGTTGGAAGAGGCAACGTGGGAGGCTGAGGAACATATGACGAAGAACATCCCAAATCATTTTTTGTAGTAATATTATAGAAATTTCAATGATGAAATTATCTGATTAAGGGGATAATCTAACTCCCCAAGCTTCCATGGTACATTTCCCATTGAATAATGCATTAGCTTGCATTGTACGCATCTTGGAGTTTTAACACATCACAACCAATCAGACTAGTTATTTTGAATCATAATACCCACTTTTTGAAATTGTATAAATTTTATTTTTCAAAACGTCCTTCATTTTTGGATTCAGAATAACAAAATTATCATAGGGTGAATTTTTGGTATTTTTCTGAGAACCTTCAATTTTTGGATGAATAGGGAAAACCACTACGTTATGGTTTAATACCGACTTACGATTTAAGTAATTAGTTAATTTATTGTAATTTATTTTAAGTCAAAATAGATACATATTACCTATATATGTTCAATGAAATTCATTAGAATCATTTTTTTATAAGTTTATATATATATAATTTTATTGAACTTTTTACCGTCTTTTACCCACCTTCAAGAATCATTTGAAAATTTTCATAATATATAATTTTAAAATTTATGTTAGTTGAATTCCAAAAATCTAAGAGACACATTTAACATAGTAGGTAAAATTTTGTTTAATAAAAAGAATATAATTTTTGTTGAATTGTAACTTTTGAATTTATTTACCACGGTTAAAACTAAATAGGGTAATTAAGGGTATAAATGATATTATAATTACCCTAAAACAGGTCCTAATTATATTGGATAAGTTTAATTACACCAACAAGAATCTTAGGAATAAAATATGATCCTATTTGGTCCACTAGGATTAGATTAGGACATTTATTATTATTTTATTTAAAGAAGAGTTAAAAGTGTTAAATTCAATGTTTAATATGTAAACCATTTTTAATATTAAGTGACAAATTAGATAAATTGAAATATAAAAACTCATTATAAATAAATAATAATTTCCTACATAATGGTATTTTATTTCTGAATTTTATACAATAATAATTTAATTTATTTATAACCTAATGATGATGTAGTAATTATCTTATTAATGAAATATTAAAATAATTAAAATTATAAATATCCAAATAAATAAAAATTGATACTTTTTTTAATTAAACTAATTTTATAGGGTAACATGAAATTTTAGGGTTGATTAAAATTTTTTTATTCCAACTAGTTTAGTTTTTATGGCTTTCAAAAAAAATCAAATTCTAAATAGTGTCAAAATTGACTTAATTGTGTTTTTAAAACAAATACCATATAATTAGTTGATATAATATTCCAAAAAATATAGGGTTCATCCAAAGGACTTATATAAGGTTATATATATTAATAATAAACCACTTGGGGTCCTCTTGTATTTTTATTCTTAGTTTATTAACAATATATTATAAAAATACAATGAGAAATGATAAATGTCAAACTATTTATCTAATATTTAAATCTAAGGGTTATTGTTTATATGGTGACCAAAAGATATCTAAATCCTATTGGTTTAGATTTTTCTACCCCTCCGCACAATATCCTCAATATAAATCAATTTGGATCCACTATAAACCGAAAATGATTTTATTATAAAATAATATTTCAAGCATTTCCTAAAGTGGCCCTTACCCATCTAATAAAAGGGAACTGAACCTTCTATCATAATCACACCTCCAAATCCCTTTGGCTTGACCAATACCTACCCCAATATCCTCCCAACATTTATCACATCAACCTAGAGTCCTTATTTTTATCAAAAATCCATCCTAAGGATCTCTTTTGATCAACTCAAAAGGAAACTCCTGATGAAAAGGTAATAATTTCACCAATAACTTTCATGTTCGTTTCTTCTTCCACGTCCTCTTTTAATTTTTTTCCATACAAAAATAATAACTCTTCTACCTCCTAAGTAATGTGATGTTATTATAAATATGGTAAAACCATATTCATTATTCTATCCATCATATGAATGATAAAGTCACCATACATAAAAATGTACGATATTCTGTCTCCACGTTATGGCATAGTTTTTTATTCAAACACTTCATTATTTGTAAGGGTATAATAAGAAGTATAATTGATGTAAATAATAAATATAACATTTTAATGACTCTATATATATGAAATATCATCTAATTACATAATATTTCACTATCAATATAATGATATTGTCGCTCGTGCATACGTATGTATTATTGTCTCCATGAACGCGATGAGATTCATTCCCCATCATAATAATTCAAGAATAATTTTAATTTTTTGATTAAAAATAATATTAAATAACATAATATAATTCTATACATGAATCAAACACATATTATCCATAACAAACCTGGATTATGTAAACAAGCATATAAACCAAAACGAATCAGTTAACACCTGAAATGATTATACTACTGAAATATTATTAACAAAGCAATACTAGAAGATCATATATAATATCATATTTATGTATATAGTTCTTTTATAATTTTATAAAAATTATTTAACTATTATAAAGGAGGTTAATTTACCCTCGACCAAGGAAAAGTACAAGGTATGGGTTACTTTTGCATTCTCTTTACTTATCTAATGTTTTTAAAACGTAAGTATCTACTATGACCTCTTTATCATCCACATCTGTGTTTTCAGAAAAATGTAATTCAAAACATTTTTACTCTTTACTAGACTATGGTTAAAGTCATTTAAAACCTTAATTGACAATATATTTATATAAAATAATATTTCCGTAATTTTCTAAACACGGTAATTAATGTCCTTTTTGACAAAATTAAGGTAAGAATGTTTTTTTAAAATTATATGGCGGGTATAGCTATTTTATGCCTTTATAACATCGTTGAAGCTTCCCATTCAATCTTATAAAAATATTTTCAAAATTAAAATTTTCTATTATAATTATGTGACTTTTAAATGATTTCAAACTAAAAAGAGGTATTTATATCAAATAGTATTCATTTCATCTATTTCTACATCTTTGATTGATTTCAAACAAGTTTGAAGTTGGTTTATTATGATACAAATTTTTCATATTGTATTTAAGGCTTTCTGAGATGCTTGCCTGTTGATGTAAAATTTTCATGCCATTCATGGTTTATTGTTAAAGTATTAACATTGAATATGATAGGTTTAATATGATTGTTTATGTTATGTTTAAAACTTTTCATAATAGGGATGTGTTGGACTTAGTAAGTGACAAGTGGATCCTGATATAGCTCCTCGATGTATTGGTAGATCTCATGAGACAAACTAGTGTCATGGAACAAGTCATGACAAAATCTAATTTTTAGTCTTGGAACAGGGTCTTGACTATGTTGTTATGATGTCTGGCATTATGCATTCCATCATTATTAAATTGGATATTGATATTTACTGTGAATATTCGACTAGTAGAATATACACGTGAATAAGTAAGTGGAATTTTTTTAATTTATATTGGCCATATTATGTATAATTTTATTTTTAAAAGGAAAATGTTTTAGTCTTATACATTGCCTTAAATATTTATGAATATTTATGAATGTTTCAGCTATATTGTTATCCATACTAAGCATCTGAGCTCACCCCTTTCTATATTTTATTTTTCCCAGGATGGAAAGAAGTATATTATAACTGACCTGTAGGGATAGTCTAAGGGATATGAATGTGGTCACTGGAGAAAATTTTGATGTTTTATTTCATTTTATAATGTAATGTAAAACATATTAATGTATCTAGTACATCCAAGGATACTAAACTGATCGGTCTTTCAGGATTTGATCCCTTGTGATCATGCCAATGTTATGTAATATTTCACCTACTCCGGATAACTGGGGTTGGGGCATTACACCCTTAGAACTGGTTCAATTCATCTCTTATAGATGTTTATTGTTTGGTTGATTTAATATTGGTATATTCATTCCTCCACTAATTTCATCATCACCGATACATATATTTAGTCTAATTTTCTTGTAGATGGACAAGATAATAAGGGGATGTGCTCTAGTAAATTTATATGGGATCTGGATTTACCAGTTGTATTGAGTTATATCTATCATGAAGGACATTATAAAAATCCATGTTTTCTAAACCTATAACAACAATGTTTTATAGTAGATCCTTAAAAACATTGTGAATTGTCTCTAATTGTTAATCATCTTTAAATGAAACCATTTTTTTAAATTTTTAATCTATTTCATTTCAATTTCTTGAGTTAATATTTTTATGTGTCATGTTTGGTTAAATTTTTTATGATAATAATTTTTTTTATGTGGGAGATCTTTTTTAGTATGTGGATAATCATAAATGTGTATGATGTTTTGATGATTTTTTATGATTTTTTGAAGTCAAAAAGTTTATTAAGTGAATTATCACTAGTCATGTACGTGATTTCCGCTAATGTAAGTATATACACGTTTCCAAAATCTGATAGTTTTTATGATGGGGAAAATATAATGAAAAATGAATAAATTGGTTTTATATGATTATATAAATTTGATATTTGGGATTTAGAATGAATATATAGTGTTTTGGAAAAGGTTTTAAGGTATTTTGAATGTTTTTGGAGAGGTTTCTATAACACCCTTTGATATTAAAATTAGTTTATCTTAAATAAATTTTATTAATTCAATGTCATATGATGCATGATGAACCTAACAAAGGAGAATAATTTATTTTTATAATTAAATGTAAAATATATTATAAGATAAAAAATGAAACATAATTAGTTAAATAAATTATTTAATTATAAGATTTACTACATTAATTATTCATGGTTAAAAAATGTTTTCTTTGAGGACATGTATTTTAAAATTAATTATATTTGTTTTATTTAAAATATAAATTTCCAAACTTTTATAATTTGAGATTGATTTATTTTAGTCATTTTTTAATTCTCATTTAAAAATTAGATTATAACAAATATTTGATTTTTTGTAATAGTGTGATTTTTAAATAAATAATACAAAATAATTTATTTTTAGATACTATAAATTATATGGCATAATTATTATATAATAAATAATTTAAATTATATATATATTTTTCTAAAATTAAAATGTTTTTATGAAGTCAAATAAATCAATTAAAACTATTATAATGAATTTGAAAACCCATTTTTGAAATTTTGGAAGCTAAGTTAAATTTTTATTCTAATAAATATTATCCCCTTTTCCATAAATTAATTATTAAAAGTTATAAACTTGGGTTTACCATAATGTTAATGTCCAAAAATAATTATTTATTTCAACATTATTTAATAAATTTCTTTAAGATCAATTATTTATAAGATTGGGATATAAATTAAATTTTTTTCATTAATCATTTTTTTTCTAAATAAATATGATTTCATTGCACTTTTTGTTATTATTTTAAAATTATTTTTTCCATTTTTATAAATTTAATATTCCAAAATATATTTCATTTTTTAAATTTGTATAATAAATATTAGGTAATAATGACAAATTGGTTTTTTCATAATGAATAGTTATCATCATAAAAATATTATCACCACGAATGGTTAAAAAGGCTAAAAACGAGAAAAAACAAAGAGATAAGGCATCAAATATAATTGAAAAATGTCTAAATATTTATTAGTGTCTTTTTACAATAAAATTTTATATCTTGGAATATTTTTCAATTTTGATCAACATTACTACAAAAAATGACATTATATTATTTTAATTGTAAGTGTACTTATAACGATGCCACTCCAATCACTTATGAAAGGGAACCTCATATTATCACATATCTACACCGATTTCACATAATTTCTCAACCATAATGTATTTAAATCACTTTCTAACACTCCTTCCAACAACCTTAATTTTCTAGTCTCAATTGAACGTTAATCTAGAAAGGATTATGATGATATTTTATTTTCTGTTATAAAATTGTGTTTTTATATTATTATTTTATGAATCTAAAGAGAGTGTGGACTATATCATGTATTCATTTTAAGAATATATTATCGCTAATTTCATTATTATTTAATAGGAAATTTGAAAAAAATAGAATTTCATCTTATCAAAATTTATTTTCCGTTGAAAATTGTTATCAATATATTTTTATGTATTTATTTAAAAGTTAAATTCTAATAGATAATATATATAATTTTTAAAAATAATAAATTTTTTTATTTAGAATAATTTATTTATATTTTTATTATTTTTTTGGTTTTTTCTAAAATAGTTTATTTTTATGTGAATATTAGATGATAATGTTTTTACATTTACCAAAATTTTTATGACATAATTATAAAAAATGTATGAAATTAAATTTTTTTAAACATCATTTTCGTGGAAAAACTATTTTAGAAGTATAATGATTCAATGAAACATAATATAATAAATTAAAAAAATAAAAAATTTTAATTTTAATTCTTAAGTAATCATTGATTTTAACAAAAGAGTCCTTCATATTTTTCTTTTCTTTATGTGTCCACAAAGATGAATTCAATTTTTGATTGAATTAAAAATAAAAATAACTCTTATTTGGTTTTTATAAATTAATTAATATCTTGAAAATAAACAACATTGTGGATTTAAAAAAAAATTAATTTTAATTCCTAAAATATTTTTTTTAGAAATGGTATTTACATGTTATTCACACTAATATTATAATAACTTTTTTCTCACCTCAAAAATAATTATTCGATAATATATATTTTATATTTGGAATCATTGGATTTTAATTATATAATTAGGTGTATTTCTTTCAAATAAAAAATATATTACATTGGGAAAAATAGTTACTATGTTAAAAAAAATATTGGTAAAATGTAAAATCCAATGGTAAAATAAATAAAAAAATGATCAAAATATGTGTTAAAATGAGTGTTTAAGGTTTTTATCATATAAAAATTATCCCCTATCAATAATATTCATGTTTCAGATAAAATTTTCATGTGAAATATGTGATCTCTTTATATAATGATTTTATATTTAAAAAAATTTCATTTCCACCACTTATAAGAGTATACTTTAACTACACCTTGATGGAAACTCTAAAATTTTAATTCGTCTTACTCTTAATCTCTATTTTATGAAATATTTTGTCGTCTCCAACATTTTTTAACACATAAATTTATATAAAATATTGATGTCCTCAATTTCTAAGGAGTTCTCCAAGTGAAAAATCATGTTCTTACCATGAGTACTAATATTTCCATAACCTCTTTTCATTGGTATATTTAACTAAAAAATATAATAAGCCCATTATTATATAATTTATTTAGAATTTTTTTAAAGATAATTTTATTATTTTTATTTATTAATTATTATTTACCATTACCCTTTCTTTTAGAAATAATAAAATTTTATTCTTGTGTTTGTACATACTACCACGTCTATGACGTGCCATGTTTCATTTTCCATAAAAAACATTCATGGATGGTTTAAAAGGGATAATTAATGTATAAATATGATATTTTTAACATTATTAATATTAATAATGTATACATCAAATTCTAACATCTTTCCATTAAATGGGAAAATAAATACGTTGTAAAAGTGTATGTACACACTTCTGCCACTATAGAGCATCATGTCTTTTTTTCATCACCACCTTAAAAAGGATGGTTCTATTTTAATATATATACAATATTAAATATATATGTATTTCATTAATATTGTTTTTAATGTATAAAAATTAAATTAATTATCATTATAATGTAATCAATTAATGTCATTAAATTATACGAAACAAACTCATCATGTTTTACATTATCCCAATCAATACCCATAGTTTCCATAAAATGAACACAAGGTAGAATAAATAATTATAAATTTTTAGTTATCATTAATAATTAGGGTAACTGTGATCTTCATATCATAGAATTATTTTTCACGTCTCTATTAAGAAAAAATTAGGAAGTGATCGAAATGACAACACTCAATAATGAAAATAAACTTTAACTAACTAATGAATATATAATGAATTATTGTTATTGAGGAGTGGACTTGAAAATATATATGAATAATTTTATAAATTAGTTTAATAATATGGTTATGTCTATTATATAAGATATTAATTAACTTCTGTATATTCTGAGAGTAATGTTACGGGTTTTAATTAAATCAAATTGGATCATTTAGATTTGCTTATTCATCTAAGACTTGATTATTATTTGTTGGGTATAATCCACTCTAGGATTTTATTATATTGAAATTACTCTTTAGTTTTCTATATTTTCATTTCTATCACATAAACCCCATATCAAATAATACATTTGTCATAAATTATGATATATGTAAGGATTTCCACATCAATATCTATCCATTTGGACATGTTTTCAGGCTTTGAACAAATTTTTATGTTATATGGTGTCACTACTGGTCAATTGGAATATATTCTTCTTATTAATTTTCATTAATGAAATTTACATATCCTCTCCATGAATCCCACTTTCAAATTCCTTCAATTCAGCTGTTATCAATTTGATAAGCGATTTTCTTTGCATAATAACTTTTCCTGATTCATAAGGATATCTTCTTTACTATGGTTTTATAAGATATTTTTTTGTTCTATGATAATATTAAAATTCCTTTCATCAATTTATAAGGAATTACATTTATGTATTTTATTCTTTATAATTATTTTTTCATATTATGAATAATTAAATTCCTTTTTAAAGTTTATTTTTATTCCTTTTCTATATTTTATCTTCTGCATAAATTTCAACTTATTATTTAATTAAATTGTTATGTATTGCATAATTTGACCGTAAAATATATATATATAAAATTTTAAAAAATTGTTTTATTAAGAATTTTTTCATTTGAGATTACAAAAAATGTATTTTTATGTATTGTTATAGTTTTTTTCCATGTTGATGTGTTTGATATTTCACTCAATATTTCATCAGAATAACCTTTATGTCATTTCAAAATCTCAATTTTGGGTAACTCTATCAAAAATTGAGTTTGTAATTTTTTTTATATTCACCATATTCCAAAATGATATTTTAAAGTAACTTTATCCTTTTTGAAAATGATAAAAAAATTTCTAGAAATAAAATTATGATTTTTTATTATATTTTCCTCTTTATACCTAAAATATATGTTTTTGATTAATGTAACACCCAAATATTTCATAATACATTATATATTTATAGTAATTCAATAACATGCACCACACACAACACCGGGTTCAAGAGAACCACGACTTAACAATCTAGCCGTTAAAAAAGTAGTTATGAATTGTATAAGCGTAACTTTGAATTTTATATATTCAATATATTTTTAAATTCCATATTATGACATAATATATGAATAAATTTAGTTTTTCATATAAAATTAGTATTTTAAAAAAAATGAAATTCTACCACCTTTTAATGGAAAACCCATTTTAAATCTAATTTTTAACACTTTTATATATTAAATTTGACAAAATAAACTTCCTTATAATTGAGAAGTAAAAATTGAGTTTTTATATAATTTGTGTACTTTTTGTATAACTTTCATATTTTGATGAATTTAGAAAAATACTAAATAGGAAGAAATAAAACTTTTTTAATAGAAATAAATTATTGTATAAAATTATATATTGGAGCTATATAAATGTATGATTAGATTATATTTTTATCATTTAATATAAATTAGGTCATTGGATATAATTTCACATTTAAATTCGATATAAACACATATCATTCTTATGATAGTTTTTACTTCTCAAAAAACCCACGTTTTGGCTTTGATAATAGTGATTTAATTTGAAATTAATTAATGAAAATTATATGTTTTGAATTTGGTAAAATAGGCATCATTTATGAATTTGGAATATCAAATTTATCTTCAGGTGAGTTTTTGGTATTTTTGTAAACTTTCAATTTATGATATATAGTGAAAACACTGTGTCATTGTTTGAAATCTACTTTTTATTTTAATAATTATTTATTTTATTTAAATTTATTTTATGTCAAAATAGATACATAATACTTATATTAGTTCAATTTAATCTATTTGATTCATTTTATTATAATATTAGATTTATAAAATTTTATTGAACTGTTTAACGTCTTTTACCCACTTTATAAACACATTAGCAAATTTGCATAAATCATAACGTTACAAATTTTGTGAATTGAATTTAAAAAATATAATATAAATAGTTGACATCAGTAAGTAAAATTTGGTTCAATAGGATGAAAATAATTTTTGGGGAATATTAACCTTTTGATTTTATTTACCCCGGTTAAAAGAAAATAGGGTAATTAAAGTTAAAAATGATATTATAATTACCCTAACACATGGCCTAACCCTCTAGGATAAGTTAATTTAGACCAAAATAAAAATTATTAATAAAATGAGATATTTTTTGATACACTTGTATTAGATTAGGACATTAATTATTATATTATTTAAAGAAGAGTTAAAAGTGTAAAATTCACATTTTCAAAAGCAAACCATTTTTAATATAGGGTTATAGAGAAGATAAATTAGACTATAAATATTAATTATAATTCTAAAAAAATTCATACATAATGTTCTTTCACTTATAATTTCTCGATATTGAATAATTAAATTAATGTATGACACATTGGGGATGTAGTGATTACCATATTAATGAAATTTTAGAATAATTGATATCATAAATATCCAAATAAAAGTAAATTGAGATTTTTGATGAATTACACTAATTTTTTAGGTTAATATGACAATTTAGGATTAGTTTAATTTATTTATTTCAAAGTAATAATGTTTTTTTTTACTTTCAAAAAAACCAAATACTAAATAGTGTCAAAATTAACATAAATGAGTTTTTAAAACATATACTATATTATTAAATGATATAATATTTTTAAAAATCAAAGGATCAACCAAATAACTTATATAATGATATTTATGTCATTAATTTACAACTTGAGGTTCTCTTGACATTTTATAATATGTTTATTATCCATGTAATAAAAAAATATAAAAAGACATTGGAAAAGGTATACTATTTAACTAATAGTTAAATCTAAAATATAAGGTTAATATGGTGACATAAACATGGTTAAAACCTGTTGGTAGAGAGGATTTAGACCCATCCCCACCTTATCCTCGAAATAAATCCATTTGGAGGCATTATAATGTGAAAATGATTTTATAATAAATTAATATTTCATGGTTTTCCTAAAGTGACCCTCACCTATCTTATAAAAGTACACTTCCCCTTATCTCAAAATCACCCCTCCAAATCAATATATAAATTCCAAAAAAAATTTAAAATATCTTCCCAAATAACGTCAAATTAACCTAGAGGCCTTATTTTCACCATAATTCCAACCTAATGAGCCCTTTTGATCAAATCAAAAAGAAATCACCCAAAGAAGAGGTAATTATTTCATCACCTCTTTCAAAGTTCTTTGTTTACTCCACTTCCTCATTCTTTGTTTCCTTCATAACAAAATAATAAATCCTCTAACCTATAAATAATGTTATTTTATTATTGATATGGCATAATCATATTCATTATTCTATCCATCCTATGAATTAGAAAGTCACCATACATGCGTACGTACAGCTTTCTATCTCCACGTCGGGGTGTAGTTAGTTATTCAACACTTCATTATTTGGATGGGTATATTAATGAGTATAATTGATGTAAATAATAAATATAACATGATGATGATTATTTATATGTAATATATCATTCAATTACAAACTATTTCACCATCAATATAATGACATTTTCGCTCGTGCGTACGTATGGATTACCATCTCCACGAATGCGATGAGATCCATTTCCCATCACAACCATTCAATATTAATTTTCATTTTTTTATATATAATAAAATTAAAGAACAAAATATCATTCTTAATATGAATCAAATAAATACTATCCATAACAATCATGACTTATGGAACAAAACATATAAAGGAAAATCAATCCGTTAACACCTGAAACAATGATACTATTCAAATACTAATAACAAATCAATATTAGAAGATCATATATGATATCATATTTCTGTATGCGGTTCTTTTATAATTTAGTAAAAATTATTTAACTATAATAAAGGATGTTAATGTACACCCAACTAAGGAGAAGTAAAAGGTCAAGGTAAATTTTACAATCTCTTTATTTATATGAGGTTGTTTATACGTAACTATCTACTGGGACTTCATTTTCATCCTCATATGTGTTTCTTAATATTGTATTTCAAAACATTTTTACTATTTCCTTGAATATGGGTTAAAGTCATTTATACCATTTTTGAAATTTTTATAGAATGTTATGAAAATAATCATTCTGTAATTTTCCTAACATGGTACATTATGAACTTTCCATCAAATTAAGGTTATAATTTTTTTTAACGTACATGACGGGTGTGGCTATTTTACGCCATTATATAACCTTAGAATATTACATTAAAAGATTATAATAATATTTTTAAAATAAATTTTTTCTTTTATAGTTATTAAACTTTTAAATGATTTCAAAATATAAAGACTTATTTATCTCAAATAGTATTGATATAATCTATATCTATATAATTTGATGGATTTTACACTGGTTTGAAGTTGATTTATTTTTATAAAATATTCAATACTGTATTGAAGGTTTTGTGATATATTTGAATATGGAGGGTTTATTTTTATACCATTAATGGATTATGGTTATTGTATTAACATTTCATATGCTAGTTTTAATTCGCATGTTTATGATAGGTTTCAACCTTTTCAAATGAGAATACATTGGACATAGTAAGTGACGGTTAGAGCCTGTTGTAGCTCCTCGATGCATCGGTAGGTATCATGATACAAACTAGTGTCCTGGGACAAGGGCTTGACAAAATCTTAATTGTAGTCTCGGCACGAGGACTTGACTATATGCTTATGATGTCTGGAATTATGCATTCCATCATTATGAAATTGGCTATTGATATTAGACGTGATTATTCGACTAGTTGAATATCCATGGTAATAAGTAAATGGAATTATTTGATTTATCATTGCAATATTATGTGGACGATTATATTTAAAAGGATTGTGTTTTAGTCTTATACATAGCCTTAAATGTTTATGCTTATTTATAATACTTTCCACTATATTGTTATCCATATTGTGCATCTAAGCTCACCCCCTTCTATGTTTTATTTTTACAAGTATGTGAAAATTTATATTATGATTTACTTATAGTGATAGGATAAAGGATATAAGTGTGTTAAAAGGCGATTCAATGTTGTTTTTTATTTCATGATTTAAAGTAGTGCTTATGAATGTACCTATTACTTCCAGGGCTACTAAACTAATCAGTCATTTGAGTCATGATCTCTAGTGATCAATCCAATGTTATGTAATAATGAAACGTCTCTGGTTAACATGTGTCAGACATTATATTTGGTATCAGAGAAAGTTTAGTACAAACCGTGGAAACTAGATTTAGAAAAACTATGTTCAGAGAACATTACAATAAGATAGAATTTAAGGAATAGTATAGAAAAACATCCTATAATTTGGTAAATCTAGAGATTTTTTGAAATTTTCATACAATACATCCTTGTCTGGATATGAGAAGGTAGTGGCTGCTGTGACACAGATGTTCCTCAGAGTGAAAAATCCAACAAGGTGTTTCGGGATTGACCTGGGGTATCCTAGTACATGAAAATGGTCCTTTTTACACTCTTGGTTATGGCACTCTCGGGGGAAATGCTTAGGATATTTCAATATTCCTTTAGAAATTATTATAAAGGATTTATGAGTAAATACTTCCTCAAAAAACCATTTTTATTATTATGGATTATATGCATACACTTTTTTGATATATTTTTGGTATTTTACAAGTTTGGAATTATGCATTGTGATTCATAATCCAACCTAGTGTATGCCATTGTTTAGAAATGGTTCCCAATAGAATGAATGAGAACTCAAACAATACGCATGATCCAAAGAGTAAGAAAGATTGTATCTGTCATGGTCTTAATCCAAGATTTAGAAGGGAAATAGCCTCCCTCATATTCTCATCATATGGAGAAATAATACCATGTGTGAATAAGATAAGTATTGAATAATTTATGTCCTACTACATTGAAGGGAATATATAGAAAAAAAGTATGGTAAAGTGAATGATGGATACAGGGGAAAAGGGAAATAAAGATTTTCCCATATGTGATATGTGTGGAAATAATCACCATGGTAAATCTATGAATGGAATGAGAGTTTATTATATGTGAGGTGGAGAAGGACACCCAGTACGTTATTGCAAGGTTAAGAAAAAGGTTTCAAATATACATTGCTACATCTACAAGGAGTTGGGACACTACAAAAATAAATGTCCCAATCATCATAGTATAAACCAAATGATGTTATTGGGTAGTAATCAAATTATGATAATACTGTAGATGTAGTGGAATGATTAGTGATCTTATGTTGTTATTAATGAATTGCATCATTTTAGTATTGTATTAATTATGTACAGGTTTTAATAATTATAGAGTATATAAGGATTCTATTGTATTGCTATTTCATTCAAGATTTGAGATTGTACGGTACCAAGTAATGCGACACAGTTTCAAGTTAATCATTTTGGAAAATATATTTTTAGTTGAAATGAAACCATAATATGTTTCTTGAACTGAGATAATGATTTCAAAAAAATGGTATGATTGATTTGGATAAATTACATTTCAAATTCTTAACTACCTTAAAACTAATTAATTGTTTATTTATTCCATCATTATTGTAGTTTACAACATTTTTGGATATAAGTTGTATATCCAGTATTCTAAAAGGAATAAGGTAGAATGTACATATTGGATAAGGTTTTAGGGTAATTCATGTTGTTACTATGTTTTAATAAAATATATGATGAAGGTATTCATATGTAATTATGTGATAAAATAGATCTTCATTGTGTTATGTTGACATCCCTTAAAAATTTTTGGACGGTGAGTTTGGAAAGAAGTATTTTAGATAAGTTAAAATGATGGAATGGACTATGTTGGACCTTGGATACTATGGTTTAATGTTAAAACATTTCATAAGATTATTTTTGGATTTATTTTATAAAAAGGAAAACCGGATGGTCGGGCCACAACCTGTGGCATCCAGCAAGGCCACGATACATGAACACACAACTGAAGGGCGATAATAGTGCATCAATAACCACTGGCCTGTGTGATTTTTTAGTTTTTAATAAAAATAAATTCTAAATGATATGATATATTAATTATAAATTCATTTTTTTGAAATCCTATACGATTAGGAAAAATAGAATAATTTTGAGTTTTGATATCTTTTATAATGAAAGATGGTTTTGTGGTAGAATTTAGTTAAAGGATGGAACTCTACTTGTCATGTATTTTTTTATTATTCTATGAGAAATTAATTTATAAAATGTATGGAGAGGATCTTAAAACCAAAAATGGGTTATCCTAATACCTTATATTTTGATAAACCAATATTATTTTATGTCATCATATATTTATGGCTTTGAGGACCTCAATTTTCTGTTTATTATTTCACTTGTTTGTGATTTATGACCTCAATCACTCCCTATAAATATTTGCAATTTTTCTCAAATTATGTGTCTCAAATTTCCCCCAATGTTCTTCTATTAAAATCTTAATTTGTTGGTGACTTTTTCATTTCCCTTTCCCTCTTATAAAGACTAAATTTTGTTAAACCTATTTCTAATTTAGTTTTTCCAGAATTGTATTTTCTATTTTTCACCATTTATTTTCGAAAAATAATTTCAAATTACAAGAAATCAATTTATTGAAGTATGGGACAATTTCACACACCAAGATTTCATAGTACATTATCTCTTTAATGTAATTCAACAGCTTGCACCAAACGCAACACCGAGTTCGAGTGTAGCACGACTTACCAAACTATCCATTAAAAAATAGTTATCAGTAGTATTAACTGAATTTTGAATTTTATATACTCTATATAATTTTAGCTTCCATATTATGACATAATATAAGAATAAATTTATTTTTTCAGATAAAAGTATTATTTATCAGAAGATGAAATTTTTCTACCTTTTATTGGAGAACCCTTTTTAAATCCAATATTAGACACTTTTATATATTCAATTTCAAAAAATAAAAATATTATTTATATGTGGGAAATAAAAAATTAGTTTGGATAAAATTTTTGTGCTTTTCTGATAACTTTCATATTTTGATAAATAGTGAAAAATACTAAATTTTAACGAAAAACAACTTTTTTAATAGAAATATTATATATTGTTAAATAATAAATTTATGTGGTTTTAAATTATTATTAAATTCTATTTTTATCATTTAAAATAATTTATTTTATTGGATGTAATTTCAGATTTAAATTGGATATAAACACATATCATTCTTTTGGTAGTTTTTATTTTTCCAAAACTAGCTTTCTGGTTTTTACAACAAGAAGTAATTTTAAATTAATTAATGCAACATCTATGTTTTTAATTTGGAAAAATATAAATTATTATTTAATTTGAAATATTAGAAATAGATTAGGTTGAATTTTTGGTATTTTTCTAAAAACAGTCAATTTTTGATGAATAGTGAAAAAGACTATGTTATTGTATAGTACTTACATTTTATTTAAATAATTATTTATTTTATTTAAATTTATTTTAAGTCTAAGTAGATATATAATACCTATATTAGTTAAATTTAATTCATTGGTGTTATTTCATAATAAGATTAGATGTATAAAATTTTATTGAACTTTATAACTTCCTTTACCCAACTTCTAGACACATTCGCAAATTTGCATAAAACATAATTTTACTACTTTAGTGAATTGAATATAAAAAATCCAATAGACACGGTTTAAATAAGTAAGTAAAATGTGGTTAAATAGGATAAACATAATCTTGTGTGAATAATAACTTTTTGATTTTATTTACAATGGTTATAAGTAAATCGAATAATTAAAGGTAAAAATGATTTTATAATTAACCTAACACATGTCCTAATCCAATTGGATAACTTAATGTAGACCATAATAAACATTAGGATTAATATATTATCCTTTTTGATCCAGATGGATTAGATTATAACATTTATTATTATTTTGTTTAAATAAGAGTTAAAAGTGTTAAATTCAAATTTTCATCACTAAGACAATTTTAATATTGGGATATAAATTATATAAATTCGAATATATATATTAGTTAGAATGATAAAATATTTCCTACGTAATGGTATTTTATTTATAATTTTTAGACATTAAATAACTAAATTGATTTCTGACACAATGATGAGGCAGTAATTACCTTATTAATGAAATATTAAAACAATTGATATTATATATATCGAAATAAATGTAAATTGAGACCTTTGATGCATTAAACTGATTTTAGCGGTTAATATGACATGTTAGGATTGATTTAATTTATTTATTTCCAAGTAATAATGTTTTATTGACTTTCACATTAACTAAATACTAAATAGTGTCAAAATTGACATAAATGAGTTTTTAAAACAAATACTATATTATTAAATGGTATAATATTTATATAAATATAAGGATGGAATATAGACTTATATAATGATATATATGTTATTAATTGACCACTTTTAGTTATATTTTCATTTTATAATATGTTTATTAACCATTTAAAATAAAAATACTGGAAGCCATTGTAAAAGTTAAACTATTTAACTAATAGTTAAATCTAAAAGATAAGGTTAAAATGGTGACCTAAACTTGACTAAAACCTACTGGTTGAGAATAAATCCACCCATCCCCACATTAGACTCTAAATAAATCCATTTGTATCCATTCTAAACCAAAAATTATGGTATATTATATTAAGATATCATGATTTTCCTAAAGTGACCATCACCTCTCTTATAAAAGGGTAGTTACGCTTCTCTCAAAATCACTGATCCAAAACCATTTGGCTCAGCCAAAACCTTCAAAAATATCTTCCCAAATACCATAAAATTATCCTCGTTTCTATATATTTATTTTAAATCCAACCAAAGGATAACTTTTGATCAAATCTAAAAAAGAAGAACCCGAAGAAGAGGTTATAATTTCATCACCTCTTTCAATGCTCGTTTCTTCTTCCACAGCCTCATTCATTGTTGTTTCTAAACTAAAATAATAACTCTAGTACCTTATACATACTGTTATGATATTACAAATATGGTAAATCCATATTCATTATTCTATTTATCCTCTTAATGACAATGTCACCATATGTGTGTATATTTGACTTACCATCTATATGTCATGGTGTAGTTTGTTATTCAACATATCATTATTTGGATGGGTATAATAGTGATTATAATTTATGAAAATAAAAAATATAGCATGTAAATGATTATTTATATGTAATATACCATCCAATTACATATGATTTCACCATCAATAGAATTATATTGTCGCTTGTACGTACATACGAATTATCGTCTCCACGAACGTGATGAGATTCAATCCCCAACGTAACCATTCAAGAATAATTTTCATTTTTATTATTTAAAATCATTTTTAAGAACTTAATATCATATTTAATATGAATCAAATACAACCTATGAATAACAAACATGTATTATGTAATAAAACATATAAAGGAAAACGAATCAGTTAAAACCCAAAACAATGATACTACATAAATATTATTAACAAAGCAATATTATATTATCATATATGATATCATATTTATGTGTGTGGTTATTTTATAATTTACTAATAATTATTTAAGTATTATAAAAGATTTTAATATACCCTCTACTAAGGAAAAGTACCACGTAAGGGTTAATTTTACAATGTCTTTATTTATCTGAGGTTTTTTATGTGTACGTGTCTACAGGGACATCATTATCAACCACATAATTGATTCTTAATAATGTATTTCATAACATTTTTAATATTCTCTAGAATTTGTGTTAAATTAATTTATACCCTTTTTTACTTTTTATAAAATGTTTTGAAAGGAATATTTCCATCGTTTTCCAAATAAGGTACTTTATGACCTTTTTGAAAAATTAAGGTAAGAATTTTTTTTAAATTATATGGTGGGTGCGACTATTTTCCACTATTATAAAACATTCAAATCATACCCTATAATCTTATTTGAATATTTTCAAAATAAATGATTTCTTTTTTAATTATATGACTTTTAAATGATTTCAAAATCGAAAGAGATATTTCTCTCAAATAGAATTGATTTCATATTTGTCAACATTCACTGATAGATTTTACACTTGTTTGAAGTTGATATATTATGATAAAATATTCTCTATTTTGTTGAAGTATTTGTGATATTTTTGACTATGGATGTTTTATTTTTATATCACTCATGTTTTATGGTTGAAGTATTAACATTTCATATGATAGTCTTAATAAGAATGTTTATGTTACATCTCATCCTTTTTATGTGAAAAATGTATTGGACTTTGTATGGGACTTGTGGAGCCTGCTATAACTCCTTGATGCATCGGTATGTCTCATGAGACAAACTACTGTCTTGGCATAAGTCCTTAACAAAAAATTTATTGTATTCTTGGTAAGATGTAGTGACAATGTGGTTATGATGTCCAACATTATGCATTCCAGCATTATGAAATTGTCTATTAATATTATATATTATTATTCGACTAGAAGAATGTCCATGTGAATAATGAAATGGATTATTTAATTTATCATTTCCATATTATGATTAATTATATGTTTAAAAGGATTGTGTTTTAGTCTTACACATTGCATTCGATTTTTAGGATTATTTATAAATGTTTTTTCAATATTTTTATCCTTACTGACAATCTGAGCTAACCCCTTGCAATGTTTTATATTTTCCAATATGCGAAGAATTATTTAATGATTAA
The DNA here is from genome assembly GCA_963277665.1 of Viscum album. Lineage (NCBI taxonomy): Eukaryota > Viridiplantae > Streptophyta > Magnoliopsida > Santalales > Viscaceae > Viscum > Viscum album. The sequence goes on from OY728132.1 coordinate 417,331,292, forward strand.
CCTACAAGGATATGCTAAATTATATGAGTGTGTTTAAAGGGTACAAAATGGTGTTTTTTTATTTCATGATGTAATTTAAAACTTATGTATGTATCTAGTACTTCCATGGCTACTAAACAAATCTGTCTTTTAAGACATGATCTCTCGTGATCATGCCAATGTAAAGTAATAATTCACCATCTCTATGTAACTAAGGTTAGTTCGTAATAGTTAATGTTTCTATGATTCATTGTATAAATTCCATTAATAAATTCTCTTTTTGGGGTGATTAAATTTTTTGTATCAATAGATACATTAAAATAATTTATTATATTTTATACCATTTTGGGATGTTAACAAACCCATTTTCATTCCTTGTGTTCATTAAGATATAAATGATTTCTTGTGTCACATATGATGAAACATCTCAGAATAGGACTCCATTGAACAATGACCTGAGTACAGTTAGCCACATGACCTCAATTAAATATATCTAAAATGATAGAGGCAATCAACTAGTAGTGTGTACCATGGGTGTGTTTTTAGGGCGACAATACCCTCTTACCAGATTGTATCATAGTGTTATAAATCATACATATCAATAGTATAATTTCTAAAATAGTAGATAAACATGAGGAATAAACTCCATAAACACTGGACCAATAATCCACCATAATGGAATGAATATATAAAAATCCATGAGATATGAATATACAAAAATCCATAAGTAATCAACTAAACAATGGCGATCATGTCATGTGTCTACAATGTATCCAAAATAGGTATACATGAAATGGTACAACACATAAATCAAAATAACAAAATAGGATAAAAAAGACTTACCTCTAGCATGAATCATGATCCCCATCTCTGTCCTTTGATAATATGCTACTAAGAATCAATAAAAAACCCATAATAGAGATCTTGACCTTATTCATACATATAATTATGAAATCTCATCGGGCACCCAAGACATCCCGAGCAGAGTGTGAGATAAAATCCCAGTTTTCCAACACCAACAATTTCCAATTGAATTTATTTAGTGAATATATAATAATAATATTGTTTATGAAGTAATATAATTCTTAAAAGATGTGTTGAAAGTAAACCCATAAAGGTCCTGCTTCACATGGACACCCTCCCTCTGATACCAACTAAAACAATAGTTATATTTTTTTTTGAATAACTGTTAATCCTATATCAACATATAATTACATCTCATGACTTGATGTGTAGCCCAACATCTCCCATGTGGTATGTGGTCAACATATACCTAACTAGGAACTCAATAAAGTATAAGGATTTTACTAAATCTAATCACGTGACTTGGCTTGGACGATACGTCATATAAATCAATTAATTAATCATTCAATTAATAACCTAATCCCATCCAGGGAATTAATTATTGGGAATCTTGGTTTCTCTACAAGAATAACAAGAACTATACACCCTAAATCCTCGTCCATGTTAATCCTCATTAAATCCTAGGTATCACTCTAGGTGTCATATAACATCATCACTATTTTAGTTTATCCTTACCAATCCACTATATAATCCCAAGACTATATCCTGGAATATATAGAATCATTCCTCATATTCAATCCATGGAAATCCACAAGTAGTCTAACTATCACTCTGACATATTAAAATTATCCCCCAGAGTCCATCCTTGGCAATCCACTAGGGAGACCAAGTGCCACCCATTCAAAAGTATGGTAGTAGCCAAATATGTCAGTCCATAGTGTTCGTATATGAACCCATGAATCACAAAAAGAATATGATAAAAAATAAATTGAATTCATTTAATCATTTCAAATGTTATCATCATGATCATTTCAATTACACCTCACCTCAGAAGGTGGATCAAGAGAAGGGATAAGATTATAAAAATCAACATCTTAATTATCTCATATAAGAACATCAATTTAAGAAGAAATCCATGCTTATAAAGGAAAATACAATTTGAATCATGATACATGGTATTATATCCCATTACATAAATAACTTCAATCTACTATTACAATTCCCATTGAACATCACGTGAAAAGGGTTAAATGACACACCTTAAAGGTAATCAACTCTTCTTTCTCCATAGTTCTCTAATTAATTAACAAAATCCCCGAATGGGAAGTATATATTTAATGTTTTTACCCTTTTATCATTTATAAATTGGTCTTGCTGATTACATAGGTTATACCTATCAATTTTATTCCAAAGATAAATTCCATTTCAAGGGAATCACCTCGAAAATAGACACATGACACAACAATGTATAAATAAACACCCCAAGTTTAAGGTAATAACCTAACGCCACTTACTTTAGGTCCATATAAGAGTTCTCGTCGAGCATCAGCAATTGATTTGACTCATATCTGAAAAAAAATTAATTGATGAAGAACCTAGAAATATGAAATATTAACATCCACCTAAATAGAACAACCAACACCAAGTCAAATAAAGGACACAAATACAATGGAGAACATACTGATAAGAATCCAATGAGATGATTGACACATGAATCTATGTTTTGAGAATGAATCAGTTTAAAATCATACCAAATGGCTTTAAGGAGGATCTCCAAATGTGAGGATGTCGTACGGAGGAAGAAATGAGAATTATATTTTAGGTTATAAAATATTTTATGGGGAAAATTTATTTTTCCACAAAATAATGTGCTATACGAGTTGGCCGCATGATTGGCCAAATCATATTGCTATCATGCGCCCTTCACTATAATGTGGGTAACCTTGTATAATTATTGTGCACAGTTTTCCAAATCATGCACTCACAGTGTAACGCCCCGACCCCCGTTATAAGGACCCGCCCTTAAACATTACTTATTATTTAATTAAATGAAAATTTCACATAGAGTATCTTTTCAGGTTTATAGTTTTAGATAATTAGATCATAAATCATGCATTACATTCCACATTTAAACAAAGTGGTTACATAAAAGATAGTATTCATTTTTTTCCCATCGACGGAAACATATTAAAAACAAAACATGGATTCTTTCATGACACTTCCTTGACCCTATCATCACATCATGTACCTTTCCCTTGACCCGTGAAAAACATTTCAAAAACTTGGGATGAGCATAAAAAGATCAGTAAGGGATATAAAAGTATGAAATCATAACATTAGTCCATGTATGAGATCATACATTACTCATAAAACATAATCACTTTAACATACCTCATCAAATCATGATTAAATTATAGAAATCATAAGACATAAAGGTAAAATGAGGCATTTATAAAATTCTTACGTAGGGAGTAACCCTATTTGTTACATTTCGAATACCCATAATAGTATATTCCCTAAATCTCTTCATAGAAACCTTAACATTTAACTCATTCGTGTTACCCAATGCATTGGAGAGCTATATCGGGCGCACCCGCCCTTAGTTTATCACGGAACCACCCATTTTCATAAACAATTCCCAAGAAACATAACATAATCATAGAACATAACATAATTATAATGGAAAGATAACATTCCCACATAGGAATAAAAATATAACATTTTAAGATATTTAAATAATGAATCCATTCAAAAAAACCATTTTCAAAACCATTTAAAACATTTAATAAAGAGATTTTTGAATCAAAGTGTCCCATACCATCTTGAAGATTTTAACATTTTAAACCATTAATATCCATATAAATAAATCCTTAAAACCATTTTTAAAACATGGATATTAATGAGAAATATTTATAATAACAAATCATTAAAACATTTAAAGCGATATTTTAGTTAAAGGGTTTTTACCAAAATTAGAGACACTTGAATACAATAATTGAGGAATAACATTTAATAAAAATATTATAATATCATGAGAATAAATGGATTCATGATATAATATTACAAAGGACAGTATATACACCATATTAGAGTGAATTGTTTCATAACAACAATGAAGTCTCAATAGAAATGTAAAATGAGATGAAATCCCTTATAAAGAAGGCATCCTTAAATTAAGGAGAGACCAATCTCATAATTATGTGTGACAAATATAAATACACCCAATATAAGGGGATATTAAGTGTAAAAATCATCAAAGTTCATTAACACTTTTTTTAAAGGATGACATATTCAATAACTACAAGTTGAACCCAATGAAATCGAAATTGGGTTAAAAAGTTCCCTTGTAAAAATTCGACAGCCTAACGGCGTTGCTTTAAAATTCATAAAATGAGTTGATGAAACAAAATGGGTATCTCATCACTTGGAAATAAATTTTAAATCAATAATGGTGTATAATAACATATCTCAACATAATAATATGTAAATTAAAAGACCAAACAAATAGAAGTCTTATAAAAAGAGGAGGGTGAAAGGTTACTTTACCGACTTGGGTAGCCTTAGAAACGTACACCCCATGAAAGAAGGAATATAAAACCTTGATGTAAATACTTATAACCGAAATTATATTACACAAAGAGTATAATAGTGGGCAGTACATACAACAATCAAAGGAAATGGTGGAAAATGTAGCATAAATCTCACGAGAATAAAATAGAGATGAAAAACCCCATACCACATTGTAATCAATTGAGACGTATGACCCAAAGTTAATAACCACCAAATTAATCACATAATACCATGAATATAATGATATTCATGATAATATATATCAAAATGAATTACACAATACACCACATGCAATAAATAAGTGGTGAAGAATGGAAATCTCATTGAATTAAAAGTGAGATAAGAAATCCCTTACGAAAATTCGGCAGCTTAACGACGCCACTTAAAACATCAAAAAATGGTTTGATGAGATCAAATAGGGTATCAATTCAGATGAACATAGAAAGTAAAGAAATATGAATAAAAAATAACATCCCCCATCATATGAAATAGGAGTTTAAAGTAAGTTACATAAAAAAGTACTTAAAAAGAAAGAGAGAGGTAGGATCTCTTACGAAATTTCGGCAGCTTAACGGTGCCAATAAAATCTTCCAAAATGGATTGATGAGGGAAAATAGGGTCTCTCAGAATATGAACATAAAAAGTACAGTAATTTTAATTATAAAATAACATCCCAATCATAAGAAATATGATCTTATAATGAATGACATAAAAGAGTGTACTTAAAAAGAAAGAGAGGGGTAGGTTCCCTTACCTCAAGTCCGAATTGACTCGTTCGTTTCATTATGTTCCTGAATAATAAACATTGGTCAATTTATAATTTCTTAAGGACCTCCTTTTAGGATTTTTATTCAGTTCATATCACATATTATAATGTTATAATAATTTTTTAATAATGTCAGTTCATATAATATGTTTTTGCTGATGTTTGGTAGATGAGTAAAAAATTAACTTGTTTGAAAATGATTTTCCATGTAGTTATAATTAAATAATTTACAGAATATTATTAATGATTAAAATATAATATATATCCCGTACATATTCATTTTCTACTATTCCATAACATTTGGAGATAAAAAATTAAAAGCACCGTTCATGGAGACGGTAGGCCTTACGTACGCATGAACACTACTTTCATTTTTTTGTCATATTAATGGAATTAAAAATAAATGAGATATATATATATTATAATTAATTTATAATATATATGTTATATATGTCACATATGTTCATTAATTTCATTCTTTATACATTCCATGTATTGCATGAACGAGTCACCTCACTTGAGGGGGCGGTAGTCCACACTTCCTCAAATGAAATTATCACATTTGCACAACATGCAATGAATAATTTTATGTTTTAAATATAAAATAAAGAATAATATAGTATACATAAATACCATATATATCATATATAAAATACAGAGACATCATAATGGCCACCTTTAAAGGTGTTAAAAGAATATTGAACAATCATCGTTTCGTGAGGCAGAAAATCGCCAACCACAGAAACAGTATGATCTTTAACCATTAGACAAAGGTGTGTGTGGGTGTATCTCTAACATTTCTCATAAAAACACCCTAGATTATTGATGATATTTTCTTTGTTACAAAATAAAGTAATAAAAAGAGTTTAGGGGGTTGGAGAAGCAAAATAAAACATAAGAACACAAGAGAAGACACTGCCTTTAAATCAGGTAACTCTTTTTGATTTGAGCTCAAAGGCTTCCTTGGAAAGACTTATTCCCAATGTGAGGCTTCTAGGAGTAATATATGGATGTGGAGATACAAAATTGGTAGGGTTTGGAAGAGTCAATGGCTTGAGATGTGTGGGTAAAGTGGTAGAGGTGGGTGCCTTTTATAATAGGAGAGGAGGGGCACTCTTGGAAAGTCTTGAAAAGTAACATTATTATAAAATGATTTTAGGATTCTAAAGGGCCCAAAATTATATATTTCGAGGATAAGTTGATAATAGTCATAAATCCACACATCCAATTGTTTTTTGACAAGTGTAGGTCTTATATTTTAAATTATCTTTTCATTTTGTTTGAATCATTAAATAATGAAGTAATCACTGCATCATCATGGTGTCATAAATAATTTAATTTATTTAATGTCTAAAAATTATTAAAAAAATATTATGATGTAGGAAATATTTTTATCTTTCTAATTAATATTTATATTCAATAATATGACTTGTATAACCCCAATTAAAAATTATTTTAGTAAAACAACACATGTTTGTGACATTTTTATTTTAACATTAAATAAAAAGTTTTTAATGACATTTTCCTACCAAAGAGGCTCCATGGGGTCCCCAAGTTTAACCATGGATTTTCATGGTCGTACATGACACATAAAATAAGGTTAGGACATGTGTCAAGGTAATTTCATATTATTAAAACAATATTTTTACCTTAAATTACACTAATTACCTCTAATGGTGATTAAAAACGTAAAAGTTACTATTCACCAAATAATTATTTTGATCTCATTGAACCACATTTTACTTCCTAATGAAAACCATGTATGTTGGATTTTTGAAATTCACAACACAGTGGTGGTAAAATTTCATTTAAACGAAATATCAGTTTTTTTAAGTACCACATAGTGGTTTCACTATTCCTCAAAAATTGAAGTTTTTCAGAAAAATACCCAAAATTCACCATAAGATCTATTTGATATTCCAAATTCAAAAATGATGTCTATTTTACAGAATTCAGAAAAATATAAGTTACATTAATTAATTTAATAATTTATTCCCGCTGTCAGAAAAAATAGCATGTTTTTATGAAAAAATATATATCAAATGATTGACACTAGTGTAAGTCCAATTTCAAAGTGAAATTAATTTCAATGACCACTATTGGATTAAATGGTAAAAATATATTCTAATTTCACTTTAAAACAAATTCAAAAGATAATATAATCATATAAATAAATTATATTAAAAGGAGGTTTTGAATTAAAATAAAACATTTTCATTATTCATTAAAAAATGAACTTTATCAGAAAAATACCAAAAATTTACACAAAGTAAATTTTGATGTCCCGATTCTAAAGAAGAATTTTATTTTGTCATATATAACAAAAAAAATTGTCAAAATGTGGATTTAAAAATGGTTCTCCATCAAAAGGCGGTTAATCGACCTTTTAAAGAATATTAGAATGTTTACTCTTAAAATTGGATTAATTCACATTTTTAATCCTCTAACATTTATTGTAAAAAGTAAAAAATATTTGAAAAACATTTATAATCATTTTTTAGTTAGTTCTGTTCATTCCCGTCATTATAATGGCTAGGTGTTAACAACCATTTAAAATAAAATTATTTTATTATTAGAGTGCAACGTAAGATTTCAAATGAACTCGTTGTTGCATATTGGGTAAGCCATCAAGCATAATGTTCCATTTAAATTAATAATAACATTTTATTCATAAATAGGGACAAATATAGAAATGTCATATTCTTTATTTACATGGGGTGTTACATCCTTCCCCCCTTTTGGGAATTTCGTCCTCGCAATTCTAAAATTGGGCTCAGAAACATCATCGAAAGTCCCACATCGGAACCAGAGTCGGTAAAAATATCACTTTAAAAGAAAGAAAGATAAGTATAGAGGTCACCCAAGTTAACCCATACTAAGATTCCATGTAAGAAAACATGGATATGGAATAAAAAGAAAAGGGTCGTGTTCTGAGGGAGAGAGATAGAAAACATGTTTAGGAGAAAGTTAACAACAAGAAAATCACAAACTTGTTGTGTGTTAAACAGTATTTGATTCACCATTAGGAAACTTTAATAGACAACATTTTTGTTTTAAGTTACTTTTCATTGAGAAATTTATTTTTGATCTTAAGGAAACATACTTACTTGTCATGTTGACTTTCAACTTTTACTAGATTTCTTACACAAACTCATACTTTGCCAAAATGATGAGTATTTAAGAAGACATGTTCACATTAAGTGTACTATAATCAACTTATTGAGAATCACCTAATCCAAAAAAGATAACTATATATTTATCATGTCTTTGGACCCTAACCAAAACAAAAATTGTTAGAACAAGATCAGATAATCCAGAAAAGGATAACCCTTTATAGAAAGAAAATATATTCTTAATCTCCAAAATGTGTCCGACAAAACCCAAAGTTCAATGAGGATCATTAGATTAAAAATTTTCCCATAAAATTATTCAAATTAAACCAAACTAAGATTGAAACCCAAATATTTGAAGGAATTAGTCACATAGTCTTCCAAGGTACAAATTAACACTTATCTCCAAATAACATCAGTTGCTCTAAAAGTCTCATATTGAAAAGTAATTAACCTAATCACATATCCTCCATGATAGGATAATAATTTCCATAGATAACCCAAAATCAACTTACTCTTAATTCATAAAATCATCTTACTAAAAAGAATAAGTCATACTAACAAGGGAATTAACGTAGTCTAGTGGTAGGCGATAAATACCAGTCACACTTTGGTTGTGGGTTCGATTCCTGCAGTTTTGTCCGACGTGACGGGTTGTCACACGGTCTGCATGTTTTCATTTTTATAAAACTCCAAAAATAACCCTAACATGTTTTAACCTCAATAGTTTCCTTATACATCTCATTTTCATCCAAATACATTACGATCTCAACTTCTAAATTCCTGAAGTCTTATTTCACCACCATAAAATAAAACGATTCCCAAAATGAATAACAACATACCTTGATCATGGAATCCACTCGGTTTCATTGTCATCGTGTTCACGTTGGTAGAAGTCAGATGCGTTACAAAAATTATTAAGAGATCCTTCAAAATAATTTTCTTCCTCCATCAAAGTACACCTTGTACAACATGGGTCATATGGGTGTTCACAGAAAAACATTTTTTCCAAATAATCATTTATGAAATATAATTCCAAAACATCTGATAAAATGTGATTTCTATAAAATAGTCAGACAAAATTTGAGTTGAATGTTTCTATTATTGGTCCTTTTAAAACACCATAAGTATGTGTTGAGAGACTATATTTTAAAATCAAATATAAAAAGGTTGTGAAAGGGTCTCCTTCCTCAGCGCCATTTTTAAAATCATAATATGCTTCAAATTCTTGTGATAAGGTAAAATATTTGAAAATACCTTGATAATATTATCCTTTCTTGTAAATATGAGAATATTTTGAAAATAGTATTTTCCTAGATAAAACCCATGATCCACGATGATAACGAGGTATAGTGGAGGTGTTTGATATCTCAAACAACTTCTTTCAAGTGAGTTGTATGCTAAAAAAAGTTTCACAGTCATCCGAACATGACTTTTCAATAATTATTGCAATCATGTCATCAGAAAGAGATAGGAATGTCATTTGAGATCCTCCTCCTTCCATTCCTAACTGACTTTACTTGACCTAAAAATGTTATAAAACAAGGATTTAACTGAAATAATAGATATAGTGACTAACCATTTGTCTAACAAAAACTCCTAGTCCCTAAAGTTTTCTAAACTGACCTTTGATACCAACTATAAGGACCCGGGCTTAAACATTACTTATTACTGAATTAAATGAATAATTCACATAGAGGATATTTTCAGGTTTAGAGTTTTAGAGAATTAGATCGTAAACATTGCATTACATTCCACATTTAATCAAATTTGTTACATAAAAGATAGTATTCATTTTTTCCCCATCGACATAAACATATTTAAAACAAAACATGGATTCTTTCATGACACTTCCTTGACCCTATCATCACATCATGTACCTTTCCCTTGAACTATGAAAACCATTTCAAAAACATGGGATGAGCATAAAAAGCTTAGTAAGGGATATAAAAGTACGACATGAAAACATTAGTCCCTGTATGAAATCATACTTTTGTAACACCCCAAGATTTCATAGTGTGTTATTTCTTCAAAATAATTTAATAACTTTCACTACACACAACACCGAGTTCAATTGCACCATGACTTACCAAAAAAAAAGCCATTAAATGAGGTCATGAATAGTATTAACTAAATTTTAAACTTTATAATTTTAGAATCCATATTATGAGTTTCTTAGTCATAATGCAAGAACAGATTCCTTTTCAGTATTGCACTTTTATCAACTTTTGATAGTGAAACCTCTTTAAATACAATATTTTAAACTTTTTGACTAAATGGAGACATCAAAAAATTTAAAATGAAACTTCCCAAGCTTCCACGGTACGCTTTCCTTTGAATAAAACAGTAGCGTGTGTTGTACGCAACTTCGAGTTTTAACACACACCACAACCAATCAAACTGGCTGTTATGAATAGTAATACCTAAATTTTGAAATAATATATATTTTATATTTTGAAATGGACTTCATTTTTGGATTCGGAATATCGAATTTAGCCTAAGGTGAAATTTTGGTACTTTTCGGATAACTTTCATATTTTGATGAATAGTGAAAATTACTAAATTTTAATTAAAAACAACTTTTTTAATCAAAATAATTAATAGTGATAAAATATGAATTTGAGTGGTTTTAAAGTATATTTAGAATATATTTTTAAAATTTAATATAATGTTGGTCATTAGACAAAATTTTACAGTTAAACCGAACATAAACAAGTGTCAATCTTTTGATAGTTATTATCTTTTAAAAACACGCTTTTTGTTTTGACAGCGGGAATTAATTTTAAATTAATTTCTGTCACTTCTGTGTTTTGAATTTAGAAAAATGGATTCCATATTTGGAATCAGGATGTTCAAATTGTGTAAATAGGTAACTTTTATTTTTAGACATTTTGAATAATTACTGCGGTAAATATTTTATTTACCATGGTTAAGGGTAAATCCGGAAAATAAGGGTTAACAAAATAATATTATAATAATACTAAATTACCCTAAAACGTGTCTTAACCCTATTGGTTGATACATGGTCGACCATGGGAATCTTTGGGTCTATTTTGGGACCCCATGGATCCACTTGTAAGTGATAATGACACTTTATTTTAATTTAGTTAAAATGAATACAAAAATGACACAAGCATATATCTTTTAGAACAACAATTGTTACATAGGGTTATATATGTTGGATTTTAGATTATAAATATTCATTAGAAAGATAAAAAGATTTCCTACATAATGATATTTTATTTATAATTTTTAGACATTAAATAATTTATTTTATATATGACACAATGATGATGCAGTAATTACTATAATAGTGAAAAATTAAAATAATTGATATTATAAATACCCAAATAAATATAATATGAAACTTTTAATGAATTAAACTAATTTTATAGGATAATATGATATATTAGGATTGATTTAATTGACTTTGTTCGAAGTAATCAATCTGTTATAAGTTTCACAAAAATCAACTATTGAATAGTGTCAAAATTGACATAAAAGAGTTCTTAAACAAATATTATATTATTAATCAATATTAAATTCCTAAAAATCTAAGGTTCGGCCAAGAGACTTATATAATGATAGGTTCATCATTAATGTACCACTTGGGGGTCACTTGGATGTATATAGTAAGTTTATTAACCATATTATATAAAAATACAAAGAGACATTGTAAAAGTGAAACTAATTAACTTAGAGTTAATACTTAAAGATAAGGTTAATATAAGTACCCAAACCTGTCTAAATTCTATTGGTTGAGTGGTTTTCGACCTATCCCCACCTTAACCTTTGAATAATAAACTTCGGAGCCATTATAAACCGAATATTAATTTATTATAAATTAATATTTCTAGCTTTTCCAAAGGTGCCCCTCACCCCTCTTATAAAAGGGCACTCCTCCTTCTCATTTCTTCACACCTTCAAAGCCTTTTGGTTCGGCCAAACTCTGCCCAAATACTCTCCCAACATCCCTCACTACAACCTAGAGGCCTTAGTTTGATCCGAAAGCCAACCTATGGAGCCCTTTTGATCAAATCAAAAGGAAGAACCCGAAGAAGAGGAGGTTAACCTACCCCAACCAAGGAAAAGTACAAGGTAAGGGTTATTTCACAATCTCTTCATTATTCGAGGTTGTTTATACGTAATAATCTACTGGGATTTCTTTATCATCCACATCCATGTTTCTTCGAAATGTATTTCAAAACATATTTATTATTTACAAGAATATGGGTTAAATTCATTTATACCCTTGTTTGACTTTTTGTAAGAGGTTTATAAAGGAATCTTTCCGTCGTTTTCAAAACAAGGTCCTTTTTAACCTTTTCGACAGAATTAAGATAAGAATGTTTTTTTAACTTATACGGCGGGTGCGGTTATTTTCCACCGTTATAAAATCGTCAAAGCTTTCCTTACAAGCTTATAAGAATATTTTCAAGAAAATGTTTTATTTTATATGGCTCTTAAATGATTTCAAAAGTAAAAGGAGACATTTCTTTAAAAATTTTGATTTCATCTATGTCAACATCCTTCATTATTCTTGATTGAGGTCAATGTGATACAATACAATCTTCCATATTGTATTGAATGAGTTATGTTTGATTGTGGATGTGCTATTTTTATATCACTCATGGTTTATGTTTAAAGTTTTGACATTTTAGAAGTTATTTTTAATCCAAATGTTTATGTTATATTTCAAACTTTTCTTCAGATGAATGTGCTGAACAAGTATGTTCCGGGTTGGGGACTGGTAAAAGTAAGCCCTCCAGGTTGGGGACTGGTTAAAGTAAGCCCTCCAGGTTGGGGACTGGTTAAAGTAAGCCCTCCAGGTTAGGGACTGGTAAAAGTATGCCCTCCGGGTTGGTGTCCGGTTATTAGAGGCACTCCGGGTTGGTGTCCGGTTATTAGAGGCACTCCGGGTTGGGTTCCGGTTAGAAGTAACCCCTAGGTCTTGGGATGAGGCCTAGACAAAGAAATTAACGTTTAGCATTATGCATTCCAACATTATGAAAGTGGTTATTGATTTTTGCATGTGATTATTCGATTAGTAGAATATCCATGTGAATAAGTAAATGGCATTATTTCATTTTATTTATGCCATACCATGTTGAAAGTTCTTGTTTGAAAGGATTTTGTTTTAGTTATACATTTCCTTAAAAGTTTATTCTTATTTATGAAAGTTTCCTCTATATTGTTATCCTTACTGGGCATTTGAGCTCACCCCTTTTCTATGTTTTATTTTTCCCAGGAAGTGAAGAAGTAAGTTATGAATGACCTGCAGGGATATTATGTGGGGATATGAGTGTGGATTATGGAGACAATATGTTGTTATAGTAGTTTTTCATTTTATGATGTAATGTAAAACTTATGAATATATCTAGTGTTTCCAAGGCTACTAAACCAATCGGTCTTTCGAGATTTGATCTTTCTTGTGATCATGCCAATGTTACGAAGTAATGCACCGACTCTGGGTAGCTGGGGTCGGGGCGTTACAACTTTACTCATAAAACATAATCACTTTAACATACCTCATAAAATCATGAATAAATCATAGAAATCATAAGACATAAAAGTAGATTGAGGAATTCATAACATTCTTACATTGGGTGTAACCATCTTGGTTAGATTTGGAATACCCATCAAAGTATATTCCCTAAATATATTTGGAGAAACCTTAACTTTTAACTCCTTTGCATTACCCAATGCATTGGAGAGCTATATCGGGCTCACCCGCCCTTAGTTTATCATGGAATCACCCATTTTCATAAATAATTCCCAATAAACATAACATAATCAAATCACATAACTTAATCAAAAAGGAAATATAACATTCCCACATTTCAATAACAATATAACATTTTAAGATATTGAAATAATGAATCCATTCAAAAAACCATTTTAAAAACCATTTAAAACATTTAATAAAGAGATTTTTGAATCAAAGTTTCCCATACCACTTTAAAGATTTTAAAATTTTAAACCATTAATATCCATATAAATAAATCCTTAAAACCATTTTGAAAACATGGATATTAATGAGAAATATTTATAAGAATAAATCATTAAAATATTTAAAGTGATATTTTAGTTAAAGGGTTTTTACCACAATTAGAGACACTTGAATACAATAATTGAGGAATAACATTTAATTAGAACTTTATAATATTATGAGAATAAATGGATTCATGATATAATATTTCAAAGGACAGTATATACGCCATATAAGAGTGAATTGGTTCATAACAACAATGAAGTCTCAATAGAAATGTAAAATGAGAAGAAATACCTTATAAAGAAGGTATCCTTAAATTAAGGATAATCCAATCTCATAACTGTGTGTGAAAAATATATATACACCCAATATGAGTGGATATTAAGTGTAAAACAATCAATGGTCATTCACACATATTCAATGGATGACATATTCAATAACTACATGTTGAACTCAAAGAAATCGAAATTGGGTTAAAAAGTTCCATTGTAAAACTTTGACAACCTAACATCATCACTTTAAAATTCAGAAAATTTGTTGATGAAACAAAAAGGGTATCTCATCACATGGAAATAAATTTTACATCAATATGAATATAGAAGAACATATCCCAAAAAAATAAGATGTAAATTAAAAGACCAAACAAAAATAAGTCTTTTAAAAAGAGTAGGGTGAAAGGTTCCCTTACCGACTTGGGTAACTTTCGAAACGTACACCCCATGAAATAAGGAATATAAAACCTTGATGTATATAATTATAAACGAAATTATAGTACAAACAGAGTGTAATAGTGTGCAGTACATACCCCACTCAAAAGGAAATGGTGTAAAATTTAGCATAAGTCTCACGGGAATAAAATTGAGATGAAAAACCCCTTACCACATTGTAATCAATCGAGACATGTGACCCAAAGTTAATAACCACCAAATGAATCACAGAATACCAGGAATATAATGATAGTAATTATAATATATATCAAAATTAAGTACACAATACAACACATGAAATAAATAAGTGGCGAACAATGCAAATCTCATGGAATTAAAAGTGAGATAAGAAATCCCTTACAAAAATTCGGCAGTCTAACGACGCCACATAAAATCTCCAAAAATTGAATGATGAGATCAAATAGGGTAACACTTCATATGAACATAGAAATTACAGAAATATTAATATAAAATAACATCCCCCAACTTAATAAATAGTTGTTTAGAGTAAGTTACATAAAAAAGTACTTAAAAAGAAAGAGAGATGTAGGATACCTTAGGAAAATTCGACAGCCTAACGGCGCCAATCAAATCGTCCAAAAAGGATTGATGACAGAAAATAGGGTCTCTCATCACATGAACATAAAAATTACAGTAATATTAATATAAAATGAAATTCCAATCATAATAAAGATGAGCTTCAAAGGAATGTCATAAAAGAGTGTACTTAAAAAGAAAGAGAGGGGTAGGTTCCCTTACCTCAAGTCCGACTTGACTTGTTCGTTTCTTTATATTCCTGAATAATAAACATGGATCAATTTATAATTTATCAAGTACATACTTTAAGGATTATTATTCAGTTTATATCACATATTATAATGTTATAACAATTTTTTAATAATGTTAGTTCATATCAGACGTTTTTGGTGATGTTCGGTACATGAGTAAAAAACGAACTTGTTTGAAAATGATTTCCCATGTAGTTATAAGTAAATCATTTCCAGAAAATTATTAATAACTAAAATATCATATATATCCAGTAAATATTCATTTTATACTATTCCATAACATTTATAGATAAAAAATGAAATGCACCTATCATGGAGACGGTAGGTCGTACGTACGCATGAACGCTACTTTCATTTTTTTGTCATATTAATGGAATTAAAAATAAATGAGATATATATATTATAATTAAAGTATAATATATAAGTTATATAGTTCACATATCTTCATTAATTGCATTCTTTATTCTTTCCATGCAATCATGAACGAGTCACATCACTTGAGGGGGCGGTAGCCCACACATCCTCATATGAAATTATCGCATTTGCACAACATGCAAAGAATAAAGGCTTGTTCTAAATATAAAATAAAGAAGCATATAGTAAACATAAATAACATATATATCATATATAAAATACAGTGACATCATAATGGCCACCTTTAATGGTGTTAAAAGAATATTGAACAATCATAGTTTCGTGAGGCAGAAAATCGCCAACCACAGAAACAGTATGTTCTTTAACCATTAGACGAAGGAGTGTGTGGGTGTAGCTCTAATACATATCATAAAAAATCCTAGTATATTTAAGATACTGGTTTTGTTACAAAACAAAGGAATAAAAAGATTTTAGGGGGTTGGAGAAGCAAAATAATACATAAGAACACAAGAGAAGACACTACCTTTAAATCTGGTAACTCTTTTTGATTTGAGCTCAAAGGCTTCCTTGGAAAGACTTATGCCTAAGTGAGGCATCTAGGTTTAAGAGAGGGATGTGGAGATAAAAAATGGGCAGGGGTTGGCCGAACCAATTGGTTGAGAGGTGTGGGTAAAGTGGTAGAGGTGGGGGCCTTTTATAAGAGGAGAGGAGGGGCACTCTTGGAAATTCTTGAAAAGTAACATTATTATAAAATGATTTTCGGATTTTTAAAGGCCCAAAATTATATATTTCGAGGATAAGGTGATAATAGTTTGAAATACACACATACAATAGGTTTTTCACAAGTTTAGGTTTTAGATTTTACATTGAATTTTCATTTTATTTAAATTGCTAAATAATGAGGTAATCACTACATCATTCTGGTGTCATAAATAATTTAATTTATTTAATGTCTAAAATTTATAAAAAAATATCATGATTTAGGAAATCTTTTTATATTTCAAATGAATATTTATAGTCACAAATATGACTTGTATTACCCCATTTAAATATTTTTTTAGTAAAACAACACATATTTGTGACATTTTTATTTTAACATTAAATAAAATTTAATGTCATATTCCTACCAAAGTGTCTCCATGGGGTCCCCAAGTTGACCCATGGATTTTCATGGTCGTCCATGACACATCCAATAATGGTAGGACATGTTTCAAGGTCATTTCATATTATTAAAACATTATTTTTACCTTAAATTACACTAATTACCTCTAATCACGATTAAAAACATAAAAGTTACTATTCACCAAAAAATTATTTTAATCCCATTGGACGACATTTTACATCCTATTGAAAACCATGTATGTACACAAAGGTGGTAAATTTTCATTTAAATTAAAAATTGGTTTTTTAAGTACCACTAAGTGGTTTCACTATTCATCAAAAATTGATGTTTTTCAGAAAAATACCAAAAATTCACCCTAAGCTATATTTGATATTTCAAATTCAAAAATTATTTATATTTTAAAAAATTCAAAAAATATAAGTTACATTAATTAATTTAAAAATTAATTCCCGATTCAGAACAAATAGCGTGTTTTTATGAAACAATATATATCAAAAGATTGACATTAGTTTAAGTCCAATTTCAAAGTGAAATTAATTCCGATGACCACTATTGGATTAAATTGTAATAATATATTCTAATTTTAATTTAAAACAAATTAAAAAGATAATCTAATAATACAAATAAATTAGATTAAAAAGTGGTTTTGAATTAAAATACAACATGATTCACTATTCATTAAAAATGAACTTTATCGGAAAAATAACAAAAATTTACACAAAGTAAATTATGATGTCCAGATTCTAAAGAAGAAGTTTATTTTTTCAAATATGACACATAAAATTGTCAAAAAGTGGATTTAAAATAGGTTCCCCATCAAAAGGCTGTTAATCAGCCTTTTAAAGAATATTAGAATGTTTACGCTTAAAATTGGATTCATTCGCATTATTAATCCTCTATCATTTATTGTAAAAAGTAAAAAAATTTGACAAACATATATAATCATTTTTTAGTTACTTCTTTTCATTCCCGTCATTACAATAGCTAGGTGTTAACTACCATTTAAAATAAAATTATTTTATTATTAGAGTGCAACGTAAGATTTCAAAGGAACTCATTGTTTTGTATTGGGTAAGCCATCGAGCATAGAGTTCCCTTTAAATTAATATAAACATTATATTCACAGATAGGGATAAATATAAAAATGTGATATTCTTTATTTACCTGGGGTGTTACACCAGTTACACAGATTCAGTGCATTATTACGTATCGTTGGCATGATCACAAAAGATCAAGTCTCAAAAGACCGATTAGCTTAGTAGCCTTCAAATCACTAGATAAATTCATAAAGTTTACATTACATCATAAAGTGAAAAATTGTAACAACAACTTGTCTCCATAGACCACACTCATATCCACAAACTATCCCTTCAGGTCATTCATAAAATAATACTTCTCATCCTGGGAGAAACAAAACATAGATAGGGGTGAGCTTAGATGCTCAGTAAGGAGAACAGTATAACGAAAACATTCATAAATAAAAATATACATTTAATGCAATGTATAACCAAAACAAAATCCTTTTAAACATGAACTTCAGCATATCATGGAAAAGATAAAATGAAATAATTCCATTTAATTATTCACATTGAAATTCTACTAGTCAAATATTAACATTCAATATCAATAACCACTTTCATAATGATGGAATGCATAATTCCATACTATCATAACGACATAGTCATTGCCTTGTGCCATGAATACCAATAAGATTTTTTCAAGACCTTGTGCCAAGACACTAGTTTGAATCATGAGACCTACTGATTTATCAAAGAGCTATAGCAGGCTCCACCCATCACATACTAAGTCCAATGCATTTCTCATATGAAAATTTTGAAACCTATCATAAACATTCGTATTGAAACTAGCATACGAAATGTCAATACATTATCCACACACCATGAATGGTATTAAAATAACACATCCATAGTAAAAAATAACTCATTAAATACAATATGAAAGATTGTATTGTAATATATTGACCTCAATAAATAATAATGATGGATATTTACATAGATGAAAATAATCATAAAAATTATTTTAGATAAATATAGACCTTTTCTTTATAACATATAATTGTCACACTATTTGTCAAGAAGCCATTTAAAAATAGATTTTTGAATCAAAGTGTCCCATAACACATTGAAACTTTTAAAAGGAATTTTAATTTTAACTCTTTAATGTCTATATAAAAAATCCTTAAATCTATTTCTAAAATATGGACATTAATGAGAATGATTTAGAATAATAAATCATCAAAACATTTAAAATGATATTTTAGTTTGAGTTCCTAATCAAAATAGAGACACTTGAATAAAATATTTTATGTAATCAAAACATTTTAATATCATGAGAATGAAGGGATTCATGGTATACTTTGTCAAAGTACATTATAAATACCATATAAAAGTGATTTGGTGTATAACAACAAATAAGTCTCAATGGAATGTAAATTGAGATGAAATATCTTATAAAGACCGTATCATTAGGTTAAAGATAAATTAATGAAAAAATTATGTGTGAAAAATACACTCAATATGATTGGATATTAAGTGTAAATCAATCAGAGGACATTCATACACATTCTTATAAAAACAACACCAATGAATTGTAAGTTTAACTCAACCAAAGGAGATTGAGTTAAAATTAATCTCATCAATTTTATATTGACGACATGATAATTTATAAATGGAATGATTATGTGTTTCAAAAGTATATCCACAGCAAGGGGAGTGGAAATTATGACATAATCAAATGAATAGAGATTCCACACATAATCAAGGAGTAAAATAATCAATGAATTATGCGTAAATCCGACTGAATGGAAATTGAAATTTCATATTTCCTTATCGATTTGGTAACTTATGAAACATACACCCATGAAATAAGGATCATACAATGTATATGTAATTATCCATAAATATATTTATATTACACAATGAATACAATCGTGGGAAGTAGATACACCACATGCAATAAACAAGCAGTGAACAATGGAAATCTCACAGAATTGAAAGTTAGATAAGAAACCCATTATAATGTACTTTTTACTTCATAGAAGGTAGATTAAACTCATGTATAATGGTGAAATAATTGATATTGAATTATACAGGAATCATATAAATTAATATGATATCATATATGATATTTTAACATTGATTTTTTGATAATATCATAGTATTATCGACGTTTCTGGTGTTATGGGGTTTATTTTCATTTATATTATTTGTTACGTGAGCCATATTTGTTATGGATGGGATGTATCTTATTCATAACAAGAATTATATAATGTCTCTAAACATTATTTTTAATCATCAAATGAAATTTATTCTTGAATGGATATGATGGGGAATGAATTTCATCGCTTACGTTGAGACGGTAATCCATACGTACGCACGAGCGACAATATCATTCTTTTGATATTAAAATAAGATATAATTGGATGGTATATAATATTTACAGAGTAATTTTCATGTTATATTTATTATTTAAATTAATTAAACATCATCATTATACCCATCCAAATAATAAAATATTGAATAACAATTACACCACGACGTAGAGACAGTAGGCCGTACGTACGCATGTATGGTGGCATTTCATTCAAAGGATGGATAGAATACTGAATATGGTTGTACAATATTTATAATAACATAAAATTATATTGAAGAAACATGAGTTATTTTTTTATAGTGGAAATTACAGATAAAGAAGAAGTTGTAGAGGAATAGAACCTGAAAAAGGGTGGTGAAAACATTACGTCTTCTTCGGGTTCTTCATTTTGATTTGATCAAAATGGCTCTATAGGTTTTATTTTGGATCAAACTAAGGCCTCTATGTTGAATTTTGGGATGTTGAGTTAATATTTGGGTTGGGGTTGTCTGATCCAAAAGGCTTTGAAGGTGTGAATTAGATGGATGGGAAAGATCCCTTTTATAAGAGGGGTGGGGGGAACCAGAGGAAAAGCTAGAAATTTTATTTTATAATAAATTCATATTCGGTTTCTAGTGGCTCCAAAGTAGATTATTTAAAGGTAAATATGAGTGTAGGTCTCAAACCGCTCAACTAATTTGTTTAAGATAGGTTTGTGTCACTTTATAAACTTTATCTTTTAGTTTTAACTCTTAGTTAATTAGTTTGACATTTACCAGGTCTCTTTGTATTTTTATATTATATAGTTAATAAACTTACAATATACACCCAAAAGACCCCAAGTGGCACATTAATAATACTCATATCATTATATATGTTCTTTTGCAGAACATTATATTTTTATGAATCGAATATCAATGAATAATAAAATATTTTTAAAAAAACTCATTTATGTCAATTTGGACACTATTTAATAATTAGTTTTTGATAATGTCTTAACATATTTATTAATTATAAAACAATTCATTTAAGAAATAATAACATGTCATATTAACAAATAAAATTCTTGGATGTCATCAAAACTTTCAAATTATATTTATTATAACATTTATACTACCAATTATTTGATTCTTTCATTAATAAGGAAAATACAACATCATTATTGTGTCCTAAATATATTTAATTATTCAGTGTCTAAAAATTATAAATAAAAATAAATTATGTGTGAATTTCTTTAAGTATTATTAATAAATATTTATAGTTTAAAATATAACATATATAACCCAATGAAATAATTGTTTTACGAAAAGATATATGCTTATGTCATTTTTGTATTTACTTTTACTTAATTAATATAAAGTGTCATTATCATTTACATGTGGATTCATTGTCACGACCCGCCCTCGGGGTCCGTGCCGTGACTACCCCAAGCCCGCCTTCCATAGGCCAGGGGCTGGTGACTAGCACCAAGGCGTAAATCCCAGTAAAAAGGGAAGGCATTGCCTTTGAATTGTAATACAAACACCACAGAGTAAGCAAGCGGAAAGTAAACACTAAAAAAAAACAGAGTACTACTGAAAGTGCAGAAAAGTAAATGGGCCAGTATACAAACCCAAACTGAAAGTAAAGTACAACTCGAAAAGGGAAAAACAGCAATTGAAAAGTAAAAGCCGCTACTCCGAGCTGTCCACTGGAAATCCCACCTGAAGGGTGGGTACAGATAGCTCCTCTGCTCCACGGGTCCCGCCGTCCGCTCCGTGCACGTTCCGCCCAGTGGTCCACCTCCGGGTACCGTCCCGCTCTGCAAGCCTCAGCTAAGGTCAACGCTGTCCGTCGTCTGCAACCAACACAACGTAGTGCGGGCAAAGCCCGTGCAGGGGTGAGTATAAGCTACTCAGTAGGGACCCCGAGACCCCTGAAGGTCTCTCAAAATCCACAAAGAATAAACCATGAAGAAAAGTACAATCACGAAGTAACAACCGACACTGCTTAGGTATATGCCCATACATATACCTAAGTCATCAATTTAAATACGCTCCAACCTCCGAGCCCAAGTACAACTCAGTCCACACAGGATAGTAAACGTATTCCACATAGGAAAGCAAAACGTAATCCACACAGGATTGCTCAACACAATCCAAACAGGAAAGCAAAAAGGATTCAGCTCACACAGGTATACTTCTTCAGAGGACGATAAAGATGATCACTGATCCATCTAAGTCGTCGGACCCACGAAGGATCGATAGATAACTAACCCCCGCAATGACCCACACAGGATCGGGCCCACACAGGACCTGTAGGCGCTGGCTCACACAGAACCGCTGAGCGCAAGGACCCACACAGGATCGGGCCCACACAGGACCTGTAGCACTGATCCACGTAGGATTGCTGAGTGCTGTAGTCGTCGTCGTCGAATCCACACAGGATCTCTGTACTGTCGTCGTCTCAATCACAGCAGCAGTAGTAGTCGTAGCAGTAGAACAGTCGCAGCCAGCACTAGGGTTCCCGCACACAGCAAGCTCGTTCGGAGGGTCCGCTCCACGAGCCGAGAGGCTGATACATCAACTGTCACGAATACCGGAGTTGATGTATCCAAAAGTTCTGTATCGTCAACAGGAACTCAACGCAACAGACGGCGCGTCGATCGGACGCCCGGTCTGAGAGTTATTGGCATTTTCGTCTCCGGGGCCCGGTTGGTTTTTAAGGCAAAACCAACCCGACCATACTCCACCTGCGTCCAAACCTCGGGAGGAGTATGCCAAAAGATCTGTCTCACTAAGAGGAACACAACGCGGCTGACGGCGCATCAATCGGACGTTCGTAGCTCAAGATATGAGCGTTTCCGCTCCGAAATCCCGGTTGGTTTCGTGAACGAACCAACCCGGCCGAACTCAAAGTAATCTGAAACCTTGAGTGCGATATACCGAAACGACCGTCTCGATCCATGGATCGCGTTGCCGTAGACGGTTTGTCATTCAGAGGTCCGAGGCTCAAGATATGGCCCAAAAACCAATTATGGTTCGAAACGGGGGGGTCCGGGTCCGGGCCGACCCGGCCCGACCCCCCCCCCCCCTGGGGCGGCGCGGCGGCGCGGCGGCGCAACGGGCCGCGGAGGCCTGGCGCGGAGAAGGGCCGCACGCGGGGGCTAAGCCCCGCGGTTTTTCAAGAGGCGGCGCGGCATAGCCGCGCCGTTATTTTAAAAGCGCCCCCCCCCCCCCACGTGGGGGGCCTGCTGGTGCGGAACCGGGGGGGCCGGCTGCCCCCCTCCCTTTAATTAAAACCGCCCCCCTCATAAAGAGGGGGGTTTTGGGTGTTGGCCGGGGGATTAATTCCCCCGGTTTTAAGCCTTCCGGCCGGCCGGTTTTCTCCAACGGGACCGGAAATTCCGGTCCCCTCTTCGGTTTCCGATGCCGGCGGCCCGGCCGCCGGTCTTCTCTTCCGCCGCGGCCCGGAATCGGCCGCGGTCTTCTCATCCCGCCGTGGCCCGGAACCGGTCGCGGTCTCCTCGTCCCGCCGCGGCCTGGAACCGGCCGCGGTGTTCGTCGTCCGGCGCGGTGCGACGGCACCGCGCCCCTTTCGCCGTGCCATGGTTCCTTTCAACGCAGCGCGACGGTGTCGCGTTCTTGAAGATTTTTCCTCGGCGTAGCACGACGGCGCCGCGTAAAATATTTGCACGATCATCCGCGTGGTGCGACGGCACCACGCCACTTGCTTCCACCCGCAAGAATAAACAAGAACGATGGAGGGGGGTTCGGCCGTGTTCGTGCGGTCCCCCCTCCCCCCTCACGTTAAAATAATAACGCAACTTAAAAATAATTCAAGCCTCACGTTAGTCTTGCTAAAATCACGATCAAGAATAAAATAAGGAAACCAAAAAGAAAATCGACAACCCCTACCTCGGGTATAAGGTTCGAAGATTGTGAACGTTCCGCGGAAGACGACGTCGCGGAGGTCGGGCGTCGCGGTAGCCGTTCGTCAAATCCGATGACGAAGGGATGTGTTCGAAGAGGCACGTCGTTGGCGAAACTTGTACGCCGACGAAGGTTGTCCGAGGAAGAAGTGGCATCCCCTTCGTTGACACGGTAAACGTAGAATGGAGGTGCGGCGTTCTTCGTCGGAGCTTGAGCGTTCTTCGTCAAGATGAACGTTCTTCGAGTTCTTCGTCAGAGTTGAAGAAGAAGAAGAGCTCTCCACCTCTCAAGAAGACAAACAAAGAACCCAAAATAAAATAAGACAACATCTTATTTTATTATCACATAACACATTAGAATTTCAGAAGTTTGAAATTCAAAAGGTTTAACTCCCATAATTAAAAGGTAACTTAAGCCAATAAATTAGGGGTTAAGCAAGTTGAGAGAATTTGAAAGGATTAGGGGTTCGTGTGGGCCCCACCACACTTAATCCTCCCAAGGGAGGTTAAGTGTGTGTGGGTCCCACTTCCAACCTCCTTTGATAGGTTTTAACAAGTTAATATAAAATTGTTCTACACAATTTTATTTAACTCAAACTAAAAACCCCAAAAATTAACTTTCAACCTGCAACAAACGCAACTCCCGAAAAGGTCTCTTTAAGCGAATATCGGCGCTGCGAGTTCATCGGTGCCCTCAGATTTCAATTCCGAGCACCGGATCAAAAGTTAGGAATTCCCGCTTGTTCGTTCACTGAACGTACCCGAGCCAAACTTCGGAAATTAATTCCGGGCACTCCGGGCCTCGGAATCAGGTGCCCTCTGAAACCGCGCTCTTGTAAAATTCTAAATATAATTAAGAAAAAAAATTTCCCTTGATTTTTACGGGTCTTTACATTACTCCCACCTCAGGGCTTTACGTCCCCGTAAAGATAAATCAAAAACTAGGGAAACAAAAGAGGGTACTGAGCACGCATCTGAGCCTCCCGCTCCCATGTGCTCTCCTGGAGATTCCCGTGCTGCCATCTAATGCGCACAAGAGGAATCGATCGCCCACGCAGGACCCGCTCCTGTCGATCCTCTATCTCCACCGAGACCTCCGTAAAAGTCACCCCATCGTCAACGTCAAGCTCCCCATGGTCAATGATGTGCGTCGGGTCGTGCACGTATCTCCTCAGCTGGGATACGTGGAAGACGTCGTGCACCCGGTGCAACTGAGGTGGTAGAGCCAGGCGATAAGCCACCTCGCCAATC
Source organism: Viscum album (assembly GCA_963277665.1). NCBI lineage: Eukaryota > Viridiplantae > Streptophyta > Magnoliopsida > Santalales > Viscaceae > Viscum > Viscum album. The sequence goes on from OY728132.1 coordinate 417,357,039, forward strand.
CTGCTGAGAATCTGGAAAGGTCCGATGAAGCGCGGAGATAACTTGCCGCCTCGGCCAAATCTCCGAATACCACGTCGAGGTGAGACCCGCAAGAAGACGTGGTCGCCATCCTCGAACTCCAGTGGCCTCCGCCTCCTGTCAGCGTATGACTTCTGCCGGCTCTGAGCTGTCCTCATCCGCTCCTGGATGACCTGGACCTTCTCTGTCGTGGCCTGGACCATCTCCGGTCCCACCAGTGCTGACTCCCCAGGGTCTGTCCAGCACAAAGGAGATCTACATGTTCGGCCGTACAACGCCTCGTACGGTGCCATCCCGATGGTGGAGTGGTAGCTGTTGTTGTACGCGAACACCACCAAGGGTAGGTGGTCCTCCCAGCTACGACCAAAGTCGAGGACACAGGCACGGAGCATGTCCTCGAGTGTCTGAATAGTCCTCTCCGTCTGACCATCCGTCTGAGGGTGGAAGGCTGTGCTAAGACGTAGCTGCGTCCCGAACGCCTCCTGTAACCCCTTCCAAAGCCGGGAAGTAAAGCGGGCGTCTCGATCGGAAACGATAGATGATGGCACGCCGTGGAGCCGCACAATCTCCTGAACGTAGAGACGTCCCAAGCTCTCTACTGAGCCCTGCTCTCTGATGGGTAAGAAGTGTGCCGACTTGGTGAGTCGGTCAACAATCACCCAGATGGAGTCGTGACCTCGGGAAGTGCGTGGAAGTCCAGTCACGAAGTCCATAGATATGCCGTCCCACTTCCACTCCGGAACCTCCAAGGGCTGTACCAAGCCTGCTGGTACCTGATGCTCTGCCTTCACCTGCTGGCAGGTGAGGCATCGAGAAACGAACTCTGATACAACCTTCTTCATACCCGGCCACCAATGCTGTCGTCTCATGTCCTGGTACATCTTCGCCACTCCAGGATGTACCGCTAAAGGAGAAGTGTGAAACTCCCTCAGCACTTCCTCTCGCAATGCGACTGGTACCATGGTACGTCCTCTGAAAAGGGTGTCGTGCTCTGCTCCAAGGGAGAAACCATCAGGTGCCTGTCCCGAGGATATCTGTGCACGCCGTGTCTCACAGTCAGCGTCCTCACGCTGTGACTCTCTGACCCGCTGCAGTAGTGGAGGGGTGACTGTGAGAGACTGGAGGAAGGCTGCTCCATCTCTATCCACAAAGGATATCTGCAAAGAGGCTAGCTGCTCTGTCGCCTCCTCAAGTAGCTGAATTCCTGTCCTCCTACTGAGGGCATCGGCTACTACGTTCCCCTTCCCAGGAGTATAGACTATCTCAAAGTCATAGTCCTGGAGGAACTCGAGCCATCGTCGTTGTCTCAGGTTCAGGTCCTTCTGCGAGAAGATATACCTGAGACTCTGATGATCGGAAAAGACTGTAAAGCGCTCGCCCATCAGATAGTGCCGCCATGTCTTCAGAGCGAAGACCACTGCTGCTAACTCCAGAATTGGTTTTTGGGCCATATCTTGAGCCTCGAACCTCCGAATGACGAACCGTCTACGGCAACGCGATCCTTGGATCGAGACGGTCGTTTCGGTATATCGCACTCAAGGTTTCAGATTACTTTGAGTTCGGCCGGGTTGGTTCGTTCACGAAACCAACCGGGCTTTCGGAGCGGAAACGCTCATATCTTGAGCTACGAACGTCCGATTGACGCGCCGTCAGTCGCGTTGTGTTCCTCTTAGTGAGACGGATCTTTTTGCATACTCCGCCCAAGGTTTGGATGCAGGTGGAGTATAGTCGGGTTGGTTTTGCCTTAAAAACCAACCGGGCCCCGGAGATGAAAATGCCAATAACTCTCAGACCGGGCGTCCGATCGACGCGCCGTCTGTTGCGTTGAGTTCCTGTTGACGATACGGAACTTTTGGATACATCAACTCTGGTCTTCGTGACAGTTGATGTATCAGCCTCTCGGCTCGTGGAGCGGACCCTCCGAACGAGCTTGCTGTGTGCGGGAACCCTAGTGCTGGCTGCGACTGTTCTACTGCTACGACTACTACTGCTGCTGTGACTGCGACGACGATAGTACAGAGATCCTGTGTGGATTCGACGACGACGACTACAACACTCAGCAATCCTACATGGATCAGTGCTATAGGTCCTGTGTGGGCCCGATCCTGTGTGGGTCCTTGCGCTCAGCGGTTCTGTGTGAGCCAGCGCCTACAGGTCCTGTGTGGGCCCGATCCTGTGTGGGTCATTGCGGGGGTTAGTTACCTATCGATCCTTCGTGGGTCCGACGACTTAGATGGATCAGTGATCATCATTATCGTCCTCTGAAGAAGTATACTTGTGTGAGCTGAATCCTTTTTGCTTTCCTGTGTGGATTGTGTTGAGCAATCCTGTGTGGATTACGTTTTGCTTTCCTATGTGGAATACGTTTACTATCCTGTGTGGACTGAGTTGTACTTGGGCTCGGAGGTTGGAGCGTATTTGAATTGATGACTTAGGTATATGTATGGGAATATACCTAAGCAGTGTCGGTTGTTACTTCGTGATTGTACTTTTCTTCGTGGTTTATCCTTTGTGGATTTTGAGAGACCTTCAGGGGTCTCGGGGTCCCTACTGAGTAGCTTATACTCACCCCTGCACGGGCTTTGCCCGCACTACGTTGTGTTGGTTGCAGACGACGGACAGCGTTGACCTTAGCTGAGGCTTGCAGAGCGGGACGGTACCCGGAGGTGGACCACTGGGCGGAACGTGCACGGAGCGGACGGCGGGACCCGTGGAGCAGAGGAGCTATCTGTACCCACCCTTCAGGTGGGATTTCCAGTGGACAGCTCAGAGTAGCGGCTTTTACTTTTCAGTTGCTGTTTTTCCCTTTTCGAGTTGTACTTTACTTTCAGTTTGGGTTTGTATACTGGCCCATTTACTTTTCCGCACTTTCAGTAGTACTCTGTTTTTGTTTAGTGTTTACTTTCCGCTTGCTTACTCTGTGGTGTTTGTATTACTATTCAAAGGCAATGCCTTCCCTTTTTACTGGGATTTACGCCTTGGTGCTAGTCGCCAGCCCCTGGCCTATGGAAGGCGGGCTTGGGGTAGTCACGGCACGGACCCCGAGGGCGGGTCGTGACATTCATGGGGTCCAAAAATTGATTCAAAGATTCCCATGGTCAGACATGTATCAACCAATAGGGTTAGGACACGTTTTAAGGTAATTTATTAATATTATAATATTATTTTTTACAATTTTTACCGGATTTACCCTTTAACCATGGTAAATAAAATATTTATCGAAGTAATTATTAGAAATGTCTAAAAATAAAAGATACCTATTTACAAAATTTGGACCTCCTGATTCTAAATATGGAATCCATTTTTAAAAAATTCAAAACATATAAGTGGTAGAAATTAATTTAAAATTAATTCCCATTGTCAAAACAAAATGTGTGTTTTTAATAAATAATAACTATCAAATGATTGACACTTCTTTATGTCTGGTTTAAGTGTGAAATTAAATACAATGACCAATATTGTATTAAATGGTAAAAATAGATTCTAAATATACTTTAAAACCACTCAAATTCATAATTTATCACTATTAATTATTTTGATTAAAAATGTGGGTTTTAATTAAAATTTATTAATTTTCACTATTCATCAAAATATGAAAGATATCAAAAAAGTACCAAAAATTCACCCTAAGATAATTTTGATATTCTGAATCCAAAAATAAAGCCCATTTTGAAATATAAAATTTATAAAATTTCCAAAAGTGGGTATTACTATTCATAATGGCTAGTTTGATTAGTTGTGGTGTGTTAGAACTCGAAGTTGCGTACAATACACACTACTGTATTATTCAAAGAGAATTTTACCATGGAAGAATGGGGTGTTACATTCTCCTCTCCATAAATAAAATGGGTCCCTGATATTTTTAAAATTTGTCTAGGTAATATAATGGAAAGTCCCACATCGGAAAAAATTTCAATAAAACTATCACATTAAAAGAAAGACAGAGAAGTACAATGGTCACCTGAGATAACCTATAATTGTATTCCATGTAGAAAACCATGGATACGGATGATAAAATAAGTTTCATGTTCTGATGGAGAGGGATAGAAAACATGATTAGGAGAAATTTAACTTCCAGAAAACCACAATTTTGTGATGGGACAAACAGTCATTAGTTTCCCAGTGGGAAAGTAAATGGATAACATTTTTTTGTATTAAGTTACATTACAAAAAGATGGGGAATTAATTTCTGATATTTACTAAGAACATAAAGAGATATACTTACTTTTTATGTAATGTTTCATTATTTAATAAATTTCTACTACTAACTCATTTTTAAACGATGAGTATCCAAGAATACATGGTCACACTCGAAGAGAGAGAATAAACTTCTATAGAATCACATGATCCACGAAGGATAAACTATATACTTACCATGTCTTTTGAGATTAATCAAAACAAAAATAGTTAGTATAAGATCTTATTATCCCCCAAAAGTTTATTCCATTTGATAAAGAAACACAAATCTCAATTTCTAAAACTAATCCAACAATACCAAAATGTTAATTAAATACCATTCAATAAACTATTGTCCTTAAAATCCTTCAATATAAACCAAACTAATATTGAAACCCAAAACTTATAAGAAGTTGGTTATGTAGTCTTCCACGTTAAATTGTATCTCCAAATGACATCGACTACTCTTAAAGTCACATACTTATAAGTAATTAACCTAATCCCATATTCACTATTATTGGTTAATCATTTCCATAAATAACCCAAATCACTATAAATCCACAATAATAACATATATAAAAATAAAACATTACTCATCAAATGAAATCTCACAGTATTATATTATTCGTGGGTATATAGTGTTCCCAACAAAGCGAACATATTCCAAAATAACATTTATCACTTAATCAATGAATCATTTTCCTATACTAAGGGTATTAATTTGATAAGACATAAGATCCCAAATCAACTTATTATTGATCAATAAAATAATTTAACTAAAAATAATTAGTCACGCTAACCAAGGACTTCACGTAGTCCTGTGGTAGGAGATAAATCCCAATCGCACTTTGGTTGTGGGTTCGATTCCCATAGCTTTGTGTGACGTGACAGGTTGTCACACAGTCTGCATGTTTTCCCTTTTCAAAAACTATATTTTATAACATTTCCAAAATGAGATAAATTCCTCAAAATAACCATAACATAATTTAATAACAAATGTTATCTCATACCTTGCATTTTCATCCCAAAACATAATAATTTGTAATTTCATCAAACCCAATTATCATATAAAACCAAATGGTAATTTATAACTATATCCACAAGATAAAAGATAAGTCTTCCTCAAATATCATTTTCACATGAAAAACTACATGGTTAGAAATACAAGAGAAAATTATTCCAATGTAATCCCATAAACAAGGAGTAATAGTACTTTCAAAAAATTTCCCAACCATTTATTTCCACATAGCTTCTTCTTTGAACAAGAAAATATCCTATAGAATAGGGAATTCACTCGGGAAATGGACAGGTCCCCTACATTTACAGAAAATGAATGTAAATGGAAACATTGGACCGTTTTTTTTCTTCAATAGTACTCTTCATTTTTCATTGGAAATTCTTTACTTTATTCCCTTCTTTACCACACGTAAAGTATTTCATTGTTCCATTGAGACACTTTCCTCAGTGTCTCATTCCACATTTACTACATGATGGAAATTAATGATTATTTTCTCCATGGTCTCCACTATTGGAGAACTTATAATTCATCACCTTTCACTTATTTGTTGAGTTTGGTAGTTGGTTAATATATATATTGTTGATCATATTTTTAGAAAACTAATTTGGCATGAACATGATATCTTTTATGCCTATAAACATTCCATTTTGTTTCTCATTTTCACCACCATTCCCACCTTGTACATCATTCTAAATGTCACAACAACTTCCATAGAATCCATCCATTGACTAAAACCAGAAAGCATAATGTGGGAAACAGAAGTCCTAAAATCATATAGAGAATATCATTACACCATATTCGTAATTTGAAACACCTTAGGATTAACCAAGGTCATTTATTCTAATCTAATATTAAATTACATCAAATCTATTTGTAAATAAAATGTAAATTATCCTATTCATATCCCCTGGGAGTGTCGTAACCAAGAGTTCATCAAGGCTCATTGTCATGCACCAGTTCCCATTTTAATCTAGATCAAAGAGGTGTTTTAGGGTTTTACCCTGAGGTAGATCTGTGCCAGAGCTGCCTCTACCTGTTCGTATCCAGACAGGGATTTATTGCTCTGAAAACTCAAAAAACCACTACAATACCAAAATTCTAGGATGTTATTCTATACTAATCCTCAATTCCATCTTAGGTCTATGTGCTCTAATCAGAGTTTATCGAGATCTAGTTTCCAATGTTTGTACTCAACTTCCTCTGATACCAACTATAACACTGTAACCCCAGTTACCAAGAGCCAGTGAATTATTATGTATCAATGGAATGATCTCAAAAGATCAAGTCATGAATGATCGATTAGTTTTGTTGCCTTGGAATCACTAGATACATTCCTAAAGTTTAAATTACATCATAAAGTGAAAAACTACAACAACAACTTGTCTCCATAGACCATAGTCATATCCTCACACTATCCCTAAAATTCATTCATAAATTAGTTCTTCTCATCCTGAGAAAAAAAAATCATAGAAATGGGTGAGAGCATATGCTCAGTAAGGATAACAATATAGTGAAAACATTCAAAAATAAGCATAAACATTTAAGGCAATGTATAAATAAAACAAAAGACTTTTAAACATGAACTTCAGCACAATATGGTAATGATAAAATGAAATAATTCCATTTAATTATTCACATAGATATTATACTAGTCGAATAATCACATGAAATATCAATAACCACTTTCATAATGATGGAATGCATAGTTCCAGACTATCATAACCACGTAGTGAAGGCCTTGTGCCAAGACAACAAATAAGATTTTGTCAAGGCATTGTTCCAGGACACTAGTTTGTCTCATTAGACCTACCGATGTATCGATGAGCTATAGCGGGCTCCACCCATCACATTCTACGTCGAATTCATTCTTCATTTGAAAATTTTGAAACAGAACATAAACATTCATTTATAAACTAGTATACAAAATGTCAATACTTTATTCACAAACCATTAATGGTATAAAAATAACACATCCATAGTCAAACATAACTCATTCTAAACAATTTGGAAGATTTTATTATAATAGATTAACTTTAATAAATAATAATGAATGATATTGACAAAGATGAAAATAATCATCATAACTATTTTAGAGAAATATCCCCTTTTTCTTGATAACATTTAAGAGTCACACATTTTTTCATGAAGACATTTAAAAATATAATTTTGAATCAATGTGTCCCATAACCCATTGAGACATTTAAAAGGAATTTTAATTTTAGAACTTCAATGTCCATATAAATAAATCCTTAAAAACATTTGTAAAATATGGACATTAATGAGAAATACTTAGAATAATAAATCTTTAAAAAATTTAAAATGATATTTTATTTAGAGTTCCAAAACAAAAGAGATACACAAGAATACAAATAATTGAGGTAACAAAAACTTTGTAATATCCTGAGAATGAAGGGATTCATGATATATTATGTCAAAGAACATTATATACACCATAAAAAAGTGATTTGTTGTATAACAACAAATAAGATTCAATGGAATGTAAATAGAGATGAAATATCTTATAAAGACCATATCCTTAGGTTAAGGATAAATCAATGACAAAATTAGGTGTGAAAAATACACTGAATAGTATTGCGTATTCAGTGTAAACAAATCAGAGGACATTCACACAGATTCTTGTAAAAACAACACCAATGAATTGGATGTTCAACTCAACAAATTGAGAATGAGTTAAAATTACTCTAATCAAGTTAATATTGATGACTTGAGAATTTATTAAAAGATTTATTATGTGTATCAAAAGTAAATCCACAGAAAGGGGAGTGGAAATTATGACATAAGAAAATTAATAGAGATTCCACACATAATCATGGAGTAAAATAATCAGTGAAGTATGCGTAAAGACGAATTAATGGAAATTGAAATTTAAAATTCCCTTTATCAATTTGGTAACATATCAAACATACACCCATGAAATAAGGATTGTACAATGATAATCTAAATATCCATAAATTTAAGTATATTACACAATTAATACAATCATGGGTAGTACACACACCACATGCAATAAATAAGTGGTGAAAAATAGAAATCTCCCGGAATTAAAACTTAGATAAGAAACCCCTTAATTTGTTCATTTTCATTTTTCAAGGGTAGATTAACCTCTTGTATAATAGTGAAATAATTTTTTTTAATTATACAAGAATCATAAACATTAATATGATATCATATATGATCTTTTAACATTGATTTGTTGGTAATATCTTAGTATTATCATTGTTTCGGGTGTTAAAGGAATCATTTTCCTTTATATTAATTGTTACGTGATCCATATTTGTTATGGATGGGAGGTATTTTATTCATATACAAAATGATATCATTTCTTTAAAAATTATTTTTAATCATCAAATGAAATTTAGTCTTGAATGGATATAATGGGGAATGAATCTCATCGGGTTCGTGGAGACGGTAATCCGTACGTATGCACGAGTGACAATATCATTATTTAAGTATTAAAATAATATATGATTGGATGGTATATCATATATACAGAATCATTATCATTTTATATTTATTATTTACATGAATTACACATCATTATTATAGCCATCCAAATAATAATATATTGAATAGAAATTACACCACGACGTGGGGATGGTAGGCCATACGTAAACACGTATGGTGACATGTCATTCAAAGGATGAATAGAATTCTTAATATGGTTGTACCATATTTATACTATCATCTAAAAATATAGAATAAAATGTAGTAATTTTTTTAGAGTGGAAATAACAATGAAAGATGAAGTTGAAGAAGAAAGGAAATTGAAAGAGGGTGGTGAAAACATTACCTCTTCTTCGGGTTCTTCCTTTTTATTTGATCAAAAGGGCTCCATAGGTTTGATTTCTGAACAAAATAAGGCCTCTATGTTGAAGTGAAGAAATTGGAGAGAATATTTGGGCTACTTTTAGCAGAGACAAAAGTCTTTGAAGTTGTGAATTAGTGGGAGTGGAAGTACCCATTTATAAGAGGGGTGAGGGGAACCATTGGAAAAGATAGAAATATTATTTTATGATAAATTCATATTCAATTATTAATGTCTAAAAAGTAGATTATATAAAGTTTAAGGTGGATATAGGTAGAAAACCACTCAAAAAATAGGGTTTAGATAGGTTTGGGTCACTTTATTGACCTTATCTTTTACTTTTAACTCTTAGTTAATTAGTTGGACATTTACCACATCTCATTGTATTTTAAATTATATAGTTAATAAACATACAATATATATCTAAGTGACCCCCAAGTGGTCCATTATTAATACACCTATAATCATATATATCATTTGGAAGAACCATAGATTTTTAAGAAAATAATATCAATTAGTAATATAATATTTGTTTTAAACAATCATTTATGTCAATTTTGACACTTTTTAATAATTGTTTTTTATAAAGTCATAAAATGTTTATTAATTCAAAAAAAAATCATTTAAGAAATCCTAACATGTCATATTAACCAATAAAATTATTCTATGTCATTAAAACATTCAAATTATAATTATTTTAACATTTATAATAACAATTATTTGATTCATTCATTAATAAAAAAAATACTTCATCATTATTGTTTCATAAATATATTTAATTATTCAATGTGTAAAAATTATAAATAAAATATCATTATGTAGGAAATATTTATAGATTTCTAATTAATATTTATATTCTAAAATATAACATACATAACCCTATGTAAAATTTGTCTTGCTAAAAGATATATGCTCATGTCATTTTTGTATTTACATTAACTTAATTAATATAAAGTGTCATTATCACTTACAAGAGGATAAATGAGGTCCAAAAATCGACCCAAAGATGCCCATCGTCGGACATGTATCAACAAATAGGGCTATGACACGTTTTAGGTTAATTTATTGTTATTACAATATTAGTTTTTACCATTATTTACCGGATTTACCCTTTAACCATGGTAAATAAAATATTTACGGAAGTAATTATTCAAAATTTATAAAAATAAAAGATAAATCTTTACACAATTTTGACATCTTGATTCTAAATATGGAATCCATCTTTCTAAATTCAAAACACAGAAGTGGCAGAAATTAATTTAAATTTAATTCTCGTTGTCAAAACATAAATTGTGTTTTTACGAAATAATAACTATCAAAAGATAGACACTTGTTTAAGTCCAGTTTAAATGTGAAATAACATCCAATGACCAACATTTTATTAAATGGTAAAAATATATTCTAAATATACTTTAAAACCACTCAAGTTCATAATTTATCAATATTAATTATTTCAACTAAAAAAGTTTTTTTAATTGAAATTTATTAATTTTAACTATTCCTCAAAATATGAAAGATATCAGAAAAGTTACAAAAATTTACCCTAAGATAATTTTTATATTTCAAATCAAAAAATGAAGTCCATTTTGAATGATAAAATTTATAAAATTTTAGAAAGTGGGTATTACTATTCATAACGGTTAGTTTGATTGGTTGTGGTGTGTTAGAACTTGATATTGCGTACAACACACGCTACCGTATTATTCAACAAGAAGTGCACTGTGGATGATTGGGGTGTTACAAATAGTGTGTGATCCCAGAGTAAAAAAATTAACAGGCCCTCGCACTTGAATATGCCTCCATCCACAATGATTCCCCAATCTGTGTGGGCTCCTCTAGACCACAATACAGCCCCACACAGTTTCATCAAACCATGTGGCTAGGCTATAATAGTTACTCCTAATCATGCGTCCGATCGGTTTTTTCTAAAAAAAATTAGTTTCAAGCTCTGAAAAAGACCTTCATACCCTGAATACCCCCATTTCCTCAACGGGTATTCACATTAGGCTTTAATTAAGCATTTAAACTGAAATATTGAGAGAATATAAAAGATTTTATACTATAATAAAGAATCGTGTTATTAAAATATTCCCCCCATAGAGAAATTATTCCCTGGAAGTCCCATGAATGGGTTGTGAAGCATAATTTGAGAAAAATCCAACAACATTCAACATACATTGGCCTTCAACCCCTTGGTCGTGTCCTGTACATGTCCATGATTTTATAGCACCCGTACACGAGGAATAGCATAACCTAAGAGAACCTTCATGCTACGATCCACAATATGAATAAGATTCTCCTCAAAATAATCATTGTAGGATCCCAAAAATATATTAAAGGAAAGGTAAATACTCTAAAATATTTGGTAAAAAATATGATTTTGTGTTTTATTGCAAATTTTAGATGAAAATTACAGAAATCAAATATGGAAATGGAAATCAGCATGGAAATGTACCATCACCGGGAAAGGGTACCTGAAGTCATAAAACTCAAGAAACTAGTATGAAGATGGCCTAGGATACGCTGTCCCATGTGGCATTGGCCTGTGAATGATGTTTTTCATGGTGAATTTACACTTGTGAACCGAAGCCACCACAAACTATTTTCATTGCCGAGAGTTGGATAGACGTACACCCCACACAGGATCCCCATAAACGATGTGGTTCGTGGATGAGGAGAAGCTGATGGTGTACCGCACCTCCACAATCCCAATTTGATCATGTCTTCAATGGATCGATATGTTTCATCATGGGCCTCATCAAATGGCGTCTGAAGACCATAGATATTATTTTTCCACAATTCTTTATAAAAGGTGAATAAAAGGAGAAAGAATATTGGGGGAGAGGGCTTTGGGAAGAGCGAAAAAGGGACGACGAACATAGAGGGAGAAAGAGAAATTTCTCTCCCACCTGAAGTAGTTTGCGGAACTCTATACCATAGATGAAGTGGTTCACAGATTCCATCTCAAGAACCATATGTAGTTCACAGACTCCATCTGAAAAACCATATTCAGAAGACCTTCTGCATCCAACCTGTGAACCAATAATAATTTATAATAAAAATGGTTTGCAGATGCCTATATGCAGAAGATAGTACGTAGATTCCCATATATAGAATAATGTATGTGAACACCCATATATGAAACCGAATATGTTTATGGTCCATGGAAACCAAATCTTCCGTGTACCATCCTACGCTGCTAGCTTGTTCACAAACAACATCTTTCATGAACATATAGTTTGAGGATATCTCTTAAGAAGCCAACTCTAATGCTGATTCCCTAGGACAAAATAGTTCATTCCCAATGTTCCATACCATGGTGGATGCACCCCCGCTCCATTTTTTTGGATCTGTTTCATGTTGCATTCCTAGCCCTCTGGGCCAGTCCCTACTATATCATCCCTAACCACCATAGGAAATGGAGGTTGGCACTGCAAACATTTTGGGTTGGGATGAAGACATTTTTCATTACACAATTATGCCACCCAAAAAACTATCCCATAAATACAATGGGAAGAGACATTCCTCACACACCTCTAGAAAACCCTATCACCTGCCTCCTAGGCTAGGTTAACCCAGAAATACCTGGACAATCACAGCCTGAATGTTTCTTAAATGCCTAAACACATCCTTTCAATCCATCATACTCTCTGTCTCTGGTGACTTTGGATCCTCATAAACCTCTATGACTATTCAAAATGGAAGTCCAGTGTGCCGAGGACACCTCTAATTGACTATGCACATGATTCCCTAGTGGTTCTTCATATGATGCCCATAAAAATGACCTATCAAAAGGAGGGAAATTAATCCTTAGGAGTGTGCTTTCCTATATCAGTACATCTCATTGGATTCTATGCCCCATATCATTTCTCCTAATATGAGTATCCATAACTTCATGATTTAAACTTTCCTTACCTCTCATTCAGAGATATGTCAGAACATCCTTTCCTGATTGTCCGAAAACTAATCATGGATCTGATAATCATGGACCAAACTCTATGACCTTAATATATGAGTTATCATCCTTACCACATGAAGATAAACTATTCATTATTAGTCCATTTCCACAATATATGACATTAAAATGTAGTATGATGGGTGATTTTGGATCTTTATAAACATCCTCAACAATCTGACATAGAAGGCCAGTTTCTTAAGGACTTCTTTTCTTGACTATTCACATCATATCCGAGTGGATCTACATATGATACCCAAAAAAATGGATGGTCAAAAAGTGGTAAATTCATCCTCATAAGAGTCATTTCATACCTCTGTATGCCTCAATGGCTTCCACGCCCCATATCATTTCTCATATTCTGAGATCCTCCATAATCATTATTTACAAATTTTGTATCTCTCATGTCTGAGGCAGGTCACAATATCAAAATATGATTATCCTCTAGTTAATCATCATCCAAGAAATATTACCTTAAACTTTAGTATACCTCAAATGACATTCTAGGTCATTCACACTAAGGTATCTCCACAATCGTCTAAGGCTAGGTTTCATGACCTTTAATGTCATTTCAAATGGAAATGTTATTCACTCCAAAACCTCACCCACTATCGCCCTGACCTCTTCCGACATGGGCTATCCCTCTCCCACCAACCGGAGAAGAAGCATGTGGTTTTTTGAATCATTGAAATTCTTTTGTTTCCAACACTGAGCTTGGATGATGAGGTATTCGAGGTTTTGTTATGGTTACAACATCCACATGAATCTAAACTATGAGAAATCTGATTCCTGATCAAACTCGGATACATAGGATGCCTACATGAAGTCCCGAGCTCAAAAGGGTTCTCATCCAAAAATGGTCCACCAAATAATGTCTATCAAATGGGATGGTCCCATGTGTAATCCCCACACCATCTGAACTTCTTGGGTTCAAATTCTACTATAGAAGATACATAGGAAACTTATATTGTGGTTTCGATCCCAACATCAAATCACAATTTGTCCCCCTACATGATGATAAAATTCAGACTGCCTTACTATAATGCTCAAGTCAGTGTCACCTCAATAGCATCCAATATATGAATGCCTATGAAGATATTGCAAACTAGGGGTAGCCCATGGATACACTCTTCAATAATGAACCAATGATTCACAAGTATATGAACACGACTTAAATTTTTAAAAGAGTCCTGGAACACGCAACAATCCTCCCCTGAATGGGTGTGGTGAGCCTAACCTCCCATCCCCTAGACCAATGGAGTCCATAAGTGTTGTTGAATAAATCATCAATCAAAGTGCACATTACATTGGAATGTTGGTCAATGAATCATGGATACAATGACCATTGGGCATTCCCGGATCCACAAATTTACCTATTGGAGACCATATAAGGAAGTTATATCAAAGGAGGACCGATTTCACAAGTACTTGACCTAATGCAATCGCCCGTTGGGATCATCCGACCATTTCAAAAACCATCGTAGTATGAAAGAGGTGATTTGACCTATCCCCATGGGGTTAATCTATCCTTCTTTAATGGATAATGGCGTACAATAGGTTGAATGAAATGGAATGATCAATTCGATGGGAACATATCACTATAGAAATGGGACGGGTGATGATCCTCTTTGTGCCATATCCACACCACCCAAAACATGCCACCACAGAGGTAGAACAAATGTGGAGAACCCAATTTAAATCCTTAAACAGGGTGGCAGTTCCACTCTAATGATAAAAGACAAAAGGACATTACACATTGGCCATTTTTTTGCCCCGGTACACACAAAACACGCCACCGCGGTGGCGGAAAATAAATGGTGGACCTAATGTGAATCCTTAACCAGGGTGGTGGTTCTACCCCAATGATTATTGACAAAATAATCTTTCATGTCATCCTATTTTTTCACCCTGGTATGCGCAAAACGCACCACCTTAGAGGCAGAAGAAAAATGGGGAACCAGATGTGATTCCTTAACCAGGGTAACGGTTATACCATAATGATAAAAGACAAAAGAAAGTTTAATGTCTGAACATTTTGTTCACCTTGGTATGTGAAAAACTTGCCACCTCAAAGGTGAAACAAAAATGGTGAACCTGACCAGAATCCTAAACCAGGGTGACAGTTCTACCCCAATAATAAAAGAAAAAGTACATTACACGTCAGCCCTTTTTGTTCACACCGGTATGCGCAAAAAATCCCACCTTAGAGGCGGAACCAAAATGGTGAAACCGACGTGAATCCTTAACCAAGGTTGTGGTCTTACCCTACTCAGGCCCCTTTTCCCCATAGAAAAAGCAAAGGGGAAGTGGGCCAAGATGAATCCCCAAATTTTCATAGGTTTTAAAGAATGGTACTTTGATGATGTTTTGTGATATGTATTTCATATATATATGTCACAGGTTCCTGCGGAGCATCTTCCGATCCAAATGAAATCTCGAAGACCAATGCAGACACACACATCAGCAATCACGCAGGCAGTCAGGGACCCAACAAAGAGCATGCCCCCCTCGTCAACCCAACATTTTAAATGCTAGGTCACCCACATGCTGATCAAAGAGTACCACTGAAATGGTACACTCCCAACACTAGAGGCCACGAGACAAGACCTCTATTCTAATAAGACCCTCCAGCTGCCTCTTCAACCATGGCTAGCACCCCAGCACAAGGTGGGCTCAGTGGTCATCTCAAACCGTTTTGGGAGCCTATCCTCCGAATGTGATAATTTGTACCTCCCTTATCTTAGAGGGGATGATAAAGTCGATGCTGAAACCTCCATGTCAATGGCACATGGGTCCTACTCACGGAACCCTGACAACGAATTAAGGCACCAACACTAGATGACCAAGCCTCCTCCCATCGAGGAGGACCTTATGCTAAGGGCACATTCCAAAGTCCAGGAGACCTAGGCCTCTTCGGCTGCCCACAATGGGTGTGGAATATATAATCAAAAACACAGTATCACATTTGTTCCTGAGGAGAAACTTCTCTGTACTAACACATCCCAATTCAATGGGAATACATACAATGTTTCTCTATCCACTCAAGACCACCCTGAAAATATGATTTCTCCATGCAAGCACATACACATTCCTGCTACTACTCGACAGTCCCTCCGTACAGGCAGAGTGGAAAAATATAGGCAGGTGAAGATATATGCTGATACTCTACAAGACCTTTAACCAAATAGGGCTCAACTCAACTACACATAGGCACAAAAACCTATTTATTCATTTCAAGCCTTCCATCTAAATAGGGAATAATAGGCTATACGTAGGCACAAATACCTACTGAAACATATCAATACCTCTATCTAAATAGGGCATCAACCAAATATGAGTAGAGTATAATTCCTACAGATCCATTTAAAGGTCATTAGACAAATATTTTAGAAAGAGATAATATGAAAATATCCACTTGTGAATATAAAGACATCTAGTCAAATACGGTGGAAACTGGTAATGAAAACTGGTGGAAGACTCGTTCCTCTGCCCCGTCCCAAGAGAACAACCAGTATCTACTGGAAACACAAAGAGGACCATATCAGGAACAAACTCTAACTATAGTATCATAATGGGACTTCATACCCATTCTATCCAAAGATGTATCTCATCACATCCAAGAAATAATGGACTATTAGACATCAATTCTAAACTATATCCATAAAACATGCCAAAAATATTATTGCATCGATGTAAAAGGAGAGAAATAGGGCCAACGATCCGGCTTCCTCAAACAGAATGACTCACTCAAAAAGTGAGTTTTTCACTCTAAAGAAGTTATTCATCCTTTCTCTATTCCAATAGGGTTGACAACAATATCCCATGATACATGGACAACTGGGTCGGGAACACACACATGTTCCAACCGGGGGATGCATGTCCAACTTGGTTGTCGCTCCAGTGCAGGCATATATCCCTTCCAAAAATAAATATGCTTGTTGACATATCCCAAAAACATCACATGACTCAGCATTAAAAGGACACATATATAAAATCCATTTCCTAAATCATATGTCCCTAGTTACCCATAGGAGAGCACCCCAAAACGAAAATCACCAAAGGCAACCGGAAAATGAAGAGAACGTACATGATCGAGCTCTACATGAATATGGGGTTCATGATGTCATCAAACATTTATCAATTAATGATCAGGACCCTATTAGTCCATTAGAAAATTATGAATGTTGTAGTAGCTATTTCCATGGTCCTCCCCACAATATCGCTACCAGCAGCTCTGAAAGTCCTCCACAGAGAACCAATCGGGGATCACTCATTGGGATAGGAATGATCAAACATGAGAGCCTATCTCATGATGCACATCGATGTAGACCTCCCCTAGAAATGATGATCAGATAGAAAGATGATTTCCTTTTTCTTTTCACCGCCCTGATGGTCCTCCCCATGGTTTACATTGCAGATATGCTTCTATCTATAGTCAGACATCACGTCATGATGGTTGTCCTCTCCATGATGACATTAATTATAGACTCCCTACCCACAATTGCATTTGTTGTGAGGGTCCTCCCCATAATAACGTTAACAAATAAGAAGTTCCTCCCTATATTGAGTACATCTTAAATTCCCTCCTTAAGATGTAAATTGCAGAAATTATTTTTATAGCAAGGTATCAAGTTGTCATAGTAGTCCTCACCATCACACCATTAATCAAGATGGTCCTCCCGTTAGTGAAATCAAGAAGCAAGAAGGTCCTCCCCTCACTATATCCCACCCTTAAGTTCCTCCACAGGGTATAATATGTAAATAAATTTCCCATGGTCGATCATTAAGTGGAAAGAGTTTCACTCTCCATCATAGAACCAATTGTGAAGGTCCTCCCACAATGAAATGCATTCTGGTAGGAAGGTCTTACCCTTTTCAGAAAAAATTCGAGAAATCCCTCATATGTTGAGGCACTAAGAAATGAGTGAGATACATAGAGCACTCTGTCTATAAAGAGTGATATTCTTTCTCAACCATAGGATGGCATGGGGCTGTGCTCATCTTCTGAGCAACCCCCCGCACCATCCATAAATCAATAAGGATCCCACCTACCAGATCTCATGGATTGAAATTATTAAGAAGCAATTGAGCTGTTCATATCAATTAGAGGAACATATGGGAGACCAACAACATGATATGTTTTTTGTGAGAAGAAAAATATCTAAGGATAATGTAACAGTGATTTAGTGGCCCACAACCACTTCTCACATCAACATACCAGGATAGTTGTCTGGGGAAGGCATTCAAGAAAATTGATTCAATATATGGACAATATTATCCAACTGAAAGAAAAATTCTTTCCCTATGAAGGGAACACAGACCATGTCATCGCGATAGGGGAGCTTCATTGTCTAATTGACCTCAAAGCTCTCAAGTTCTCATGGTAGCAACAATCAAAATGAAGAAAGAAAAACCTTGAACTGCCTACCTCTATGCACTGCCTATGTTGCATCGCCTCATTAGCAATTCCCTGACTGGAGGTCACATTCGGGGATGGGGAGAACATGGATCTCTACACTTCACTTAACTTCATGACTAGTAGTACCCATTGAAAATGATGTCCGACAATGTCATCACCAAGGGTAAAAATCATGTGAACTCCCATGTTTAGGAAAGATGGGATAACCAACAAAAACTGTCTCTAAGTATATCTAGAAGGCATCAGGACCGAAGAGATCAAGCCATAAAAACGCTTCTGAGTTAGGGAACAAATAATATCCCATAGGATACCCGCCTAAGGGAAGCCAACCATCATGTAGTGTATGTGTCTTCAAAATAACATATACTCCATGAAGAAGCAATTCCATACTCATCTCACACTCTCATGGGAGTACGTGAAAGTGAAAAGGTGGAAATAGTGACGATTGCATTCGCAATGCAGTGACAACCCCATCCCACAACATGGGGGAATTTTTAAATCAAAATGACCCAATAAAACAAACAAATCCAGGATGTAACACAGCAATGGAATAACATGAACAACCCCTTCCCACAGGGATGGGGGAATTTTTACCTCAAATCCCCTCACAAAGGTCGTCTCTCTCCCACCGTCTAGGAAGGGTGATGGAAAAAGGAGTTACCTGTTCCACTCTTTCATGTGGTTCAGACCCTCTACGAAAAATCCGTGTTACGAGGTCAGAATAGTACCCCTTCTGGTCAATCTTTATCATGAAACCTAGATAATACTAGATAATGGAATAATAAAGTCCAATAAAGGGCACAATATTCCTTCATACCATTCGGCACCGGGTACACCACCCCAAATGGGGAATGACTCAATTATCGTGGTAACATCAACCCCAAAGATCTCACCGGATATGACATAGAGGGAGAGGAAACAGAGAAAAATGGTTCCCTCCTAGAGGTGTCCCACATTTAGCCTAATTGTGTGCATACTCAAAAATATAGCGCCATCCTAAATCTAGGGGTCCCCTCGGTTAATCCATCACTACCTCCCCCACAAAACCACAACAAAGGGAAGAGTAAGTCCTAGGTCATCTATGACCCACCTCATCTTCCCCCGGGAAATACAGCCCTAACCCTGACGGATAGGTTCACCAATCTAGAGGAAGAAAAGAAGAATCTCAGGCGAATTAATGTCGAGCTTCGTCAAGGGAGCTGTCTTGCCTGATCTGTTCCCCCTGTGGAACGTTAGCAATTGCTCCCAGAAGAGGTGCCCATACCAAAAGCACTTATCCTGATGAATGAATCCAAGCTCGGAGGACCATTTAAGCTGGACGTCGAAGTACATAAACACATCCGCCCTCTGGTAAGGAAACTAGAATATATCCAACTAAACCAACTAATGATACCCTCTACTGGGTGACAACCCCAAATTAAAGCAGCACCTGCATGCCCAGTCCTTTTCAATGCCAAACCAGCTCAAGCTCAAGACCGACTGGATTTGCATTATGGGATCTTAAACACCATAGGGAAACTGACATCTCGACTAGAATCCATAGAGGAGTGACACGTTCTGATACAACCAGAGCACAAACCTCACCCCGAGTGGATGATAAATGTTCCACCACTACCAAATTTCTGAAACACTATATTCTCAATATTAAATGGATTGCAGGACCCATACCAACATTTAATTAAATAATCTTATTACTATTAAACCATGATGGGAACTCTATAGTAGCAAGAATTAGTAAAACTTATGTTCTTTGTATGAACCATATAATTCTTGACTTTCGTATGGTAGAGTATCCTGCCAGAAAATTCAATTACATGATGGGAGGACCTCCAACGACAGTTTATCTTCTAGTTCAGTTCAATGCTACCTTAGATGATGGTCAGTTATCTTATAAACTAAAAATAGTGAGATAATTAAAGAGTCTTAGACTTCATTTCTAGATGGAAGGGCCGGAATTATTTCTTGAAATGGCTGCTCCCCTAGGATGAGATTCTCCCCATGTGTAACGACATAATTCGAGGTGAATTGTGAAAACCTCTAATCCTGGTGAAGTAAACATGTCGGATTAGATACTTCTATACCATTTCCCAAATGATAGAAGACTCATTTCAGTAGACCAATCTAATGTCCCGAGTGTCACCATCATCCCCTTGGAAAAGAACGGAAAACTATGAAGTGGATTTTATCATACATAAGACACCCTAACACCAGCTCCTATTTTGAGGCACCCAAATAATCGTGTGGGAACCCCTGGATGCCAACAAACACCCCCCAAATATGTAATATGAGAGGTAGGGTGCTAAAAGAAATTAGTTTTATAATGAAGAAATAAATTTTACTCTTTCCAAAATGACTGGGTCCAAGGATATTTTATAGCATCCATGAATTGAAATCTGCTTTGGTCGGTGCCAAAGAGAGTTGAGGAAGTGGGTCTTGACGACCATATAAATTATTGTCCATATCACCTGATATTGGGGCACACAATCTAAGAATGATTCATTTTCAAGGATCACCTACAAAAGATGGTGGATTTTGAGAATGTTATGTTGGGCCTACCGCCCGAAAATGTAGTGTGTGTTTCCACCTTAGACTCAAGAGAGGAAGACGAATGAAAAATAGTCAACATTACAAAGGGTAAAAATTTATACAATTAGATGACCTTGAAGACCATCAACTGATTCCATGCCTTCCTCTAGGAATAGTTAAAAAAACCAACTGTTCCCCCAAAATCATCCAATACAACACAACCATCATCCTCATCCCTAAGGTCCCCTAAAGGATAGAAGGGCAGAAATAAAAAGGAAGAGGTTTTGATGATTCTAAAGACAAAGTCAGTGTTAAATATTTCGAACATCGTGCCAATAGAATTGGTATAATGGGCATCGTCCTGTCGAACGGTACAATGAGAAATTCCACGCAAAACAATACAACATGAACCACCCAGCTAAATGGTCCAATAAGAAACGGAACACCAAACAGTACCATTAGAAACAGATAGTCAGATAGAAACATTGTCATGTCAAGAACTGATCATTGACTCCATCAATGTCAATCACATGATGATCCCCTTCTTATATGGAGTCTATGACCATGAATACAAATCCCCCATGACCAAAAAGAGAGACAAAGTATGAGGCCATAGATGCCAGAGGATTCCGAGAAGGCACGATTGTGGCACGAGTCAAATTGTCGGCCACACGATAAATAAAACTGTTAATGTTGTAGAAACTCACAGAAGTACCCTCTGTGAGACGCAACATGAACTAGAATGATACTCCAACCCTGTTAGAAGAAATAAAAGCCTAAATATCTTGGAATATCTATCAGAGGAAAAACAAATATTAATTCACCCATGGCATACAGAAGGACAAGTTTACACACACATGGAAAAGTCGACAACACCACCAGCCCCTGTAATAGAGGCCGAACCATCTACATCCAAAACCCCAGCCTCTAAAGTGCTTGTGAAAGAGAAAACCCAAGCCAAGAAGTGTCTCCCTTTAGATAAGAAGTAATATATTATACATAATATGGCTTCAGTGCCACAAAATCTTTCAATATTGGATGCATTAAACCTATCCGTGGTTCTTAGAGAGGCACACATCAAATCATTACTAAGCCCCCAAGAGTTCAAGGATGATGTTTCAACTGTCAAAGTCTATCGGAGAGAGATAATTCCCAAAGAATGTCATGTCTTCATATCCTTCATATATAGGGATGAAAACAACATCATTTAAGGGTACATCCAACCCTTATTTGTGTATGGAAAGATAAATGGAATTGATGTCTGAAGGAACATCATTTACAACGACTCTAGAGTTACCCTTCTCCGGCTATGAATTATTTGTAAACTGAGATATGATCAATATAACTTGAAACCCTGCTATACAAATCTATTTGGATATGAAAAAATTGGGAAGGAATAATTTGGACAAATCAAGCATAAAACATGGCTTAAAGATCTCATTTCAGATTCCCTGTTCTTATAGTATGGAAAAGTACATACATCAATGTAATGTTAGGAAGTCCTGTGCTGCACCAACATGAAATAATTCCATCATAATACCATCAGTGCAAAAAATATTTCACAAATGGAAAATAATAAATTGCACACTGGTAAATCCCAGTTTTGCTCATGTGAGATCCAATATATCGACGCAGGGTTATATGAATTGAAAGAAAAACATATTTTGGTCGACGACATTGAATTTGGTCAATGCCCCGAATGGATTAGAAATAGATCCACCAACCCTGTCCAAAATCTTTGGGAAGTGTATGTACTTCCTATCAACCAATTTTAATGAACAATTTCATGTCTAGATTCATATCCAATAATCTGCATGGCCTTTGTTATATCCACTGAGTCCTAAGACCCAAAAAAGTTGGCTGGCTTCTGTGGGGAGAGGAAAATCCCTCTCAAAGATGCTATTTACCCATCCTCAGGACCCCAGACATCTCATGCCTCACTCACCAAGGAATAAGATTATTTCTCTACCAACATTGAAGAGCTCATCTAAAAATTCCTCTCTCCATCAGAGGAGGATGAAGATGAAGATGATAAAGAAGAAGAAGAGGAAGAGGAAGAAGAACTCAAATATGCCTCTCCAGTATTAGAAGAAGGTGAATCTACCAAAATTTTATGAAATTAAGGAGATAATCTAGGCACTAAAGATGAACCACGATCCACTCTGATCAGCATGGCTATGTCATTCGAGGAGAAGGATGAAAACACCTCCTTCTTAATGAATAATCAAGTTGTGTATTCCTGGAACAACACTAAATTTCCAATCCTCGATCTTGAGGTCGTCACTCACCATCTAGGCATACCAGAAGATCACTGAGGCTTTAAAAAGGTAGCCAGATGGACCCATATAATGCATGCTTCTAAAATAGTGGCTGAAGTTGACAAGATGATCAAACCCAACATCATACTATAGATCAAATATCCAGTGTATATGAAAAATTATTCCCTTTCAAAAAGAATAATGGACATATTTGAATCTTCAATGACTTTAGGGACCTTAATCATAATTTCCCAAAAGATGACATCCAGGTCCCCATCATAGAATTTTGTATCAATGCAACAACCAAATACAGATCCCTCTATTTCATGGATGACTATTATGGATACAATAAAATCCTAATGGCCCATGTATATGAAGAAGCTACCGCTTTTAGAAACCCTTAGGAAGTATTCTATCTTAATGTAATTCCTTTTTTTCTTTAGAATGTTGGTAGCACATATCGGTGCGTCATTCATCACATATTCAAGAACTTCTTGGGAAAGTTCATCGAGTGTTATGTTCAAAACCTGGTGGTATATCAAGATAGTTCCCAAACCACCAACTAGATCATGAATCTATTTTAAACAAGGTTTGAAAACACATGTTAGAGATGAATCCCCTAAAATGGGCCTTTGGTGTTACCTCAATAAAATTAAATGTCTTCATCGTAAGCCATCACATGATCAAAGTCGAACCTAAGACAATAAAATCCATCCTTGGAATGTCCCGACCTAATAACCTCACCGATTTGAGAGGTCTCTAGGGTCATGAAGCCTACTTTCGGTGTGTCATAACCAGCCTATCAGGTAAATTTTTACCTTTCAACAGGCTCATAACGAATGGAATTGCGTATGAGTGGGATAAATATTTCCAAGAAGCATTCAACAATATCAAAAGATATCTCCTAATCCCGATAGTGATGATTCCACTAGTTGAGGGGATACCAATCATTTTGTACATATTCACTAAGAAAGGTCATTAGGCCCCTTCCTTGTTTATAATATTAATGAAAGTAGTGAAAAAAACCTCTATTACCTTAGTCGAACAATGATCGTGCCAAAACTCATTATTTAAAAATTGTAAACTACTTTCTATCCCTAATCTTCACAGTTCAATAAATCCAACATTAACTACAGCACCATGAGTTCTAACTAGTTTCCCACTATAACCCACTCAAATATGTCCTCAAATGTCCCATTATAAATGGGCACCTATCCCAATGGGAAGTCATTCTGTAACAGTTTGACATATGGTACATTCCCCATAAGTCCTTCCAAGGCCAGACATTAGCATACTTCCGGGACAAGAACCCTTCATAAGAAACAACATCACTAGATGCCGAAATTCCAGACGAAGAAGTGTGTAACATTCAAGAGTACCCCTTGACGTGGAAAATGTACTTCGATTATTCTTTCCAAATCCTGAAAGGGAAAGGATGGAGGATCCTATGCTCAACAAAGTGGGGCTAGGAATTATAGTCGTATATATTGAAAATGCCATCTTTCCATACTCTTTATTTATTTGGGAAGGGTGTACAAATAATGAATTGGAATATCAAGCCCTCATTTTAGACATACAACTAGCACTTCATGTGAATGAAAACACCTAAAAATAAAGGGTGATTGAGAACTAGTCATCAAACAAGTGAATGGTGACTATGACACTAAGAAAAAAGTACTGGTTCTCTTGATGAACCACGTTTGAGGACTGATTTATGAATTTACAATGGAACCAATGTAGACCTATGTCCTCCAGTCACAAAATGCTCAAGATGATGCTTTGGAAAATGCATCCGCATCCTTGGATGATCTAGAAAAGGATGAAATAGTCATTTTCATTTTCCACCACAAGATTGTCTTACCATTCATCTAGAGAAATACAGAGGAAATCATTGAAATTAACCTCGTATCTAGCCCTTATGGCCACACCACTATCTGGATGATTCCAATTGATAATTACCTTCACAATGGAGAACTCCCACCAAATAGGGCTAGAAGGGAACATGTCTGAAGATGGGCAGTCGATTTTGTCTTATAAAATGAGGTAAATAAAGAAAAGGTTCTCTTCAAATGCGGCCTTGACGGAGCCCTTCTCAGGTGCATCGATAGAGAAGAGACTGATACCATCACGAAATAATTGTAGGCCGGAGCTTGTGGAATGCACCAATCAACAATTAAGCTCTCTCACCAGATCTAGATTCTTGGGTATTACTGGCCCACTATGATATAGGATTGTTCCATTTTCACCAAGAAGTTCCATTTGTGTCAAGTTTATTCCAATTTTATACACCTACCCTAGAGTTACTTCACACATCTTTGTACTCCTGACCATTCTTCACCGGGGGAATGGATGTTGTGGGACAATATCCTCCAACCACAACCATAAAGTTCATGTTTTTACTCACAACGACCGACTTCTTTTGCAGATAAGCCTAATCCATACCCCATAAAGAATTGTGGTGGAAAACATGATTATCTTTGTGAAGGACAACATTATTACCAGATTCAGTGTTCTGCATACAATCCTAACGAAATACAACACCATCTTATTCTCTTCTAAGCTGGACAATCTATACAAGGAGTATAGAATTAAAGCCAATCGTTCATCCTTCTACAATTGGGTTGAAAATTAGAAAATATAGCATTTCAATTAGACTCTGTCCAAAATACTCTATAACATGGCTGATAAGGACAAGAAATTATGTACATCTAGATTATTCATGCTTTTTGGGCTTACCAGACAACAACCTGCTCCACTACCCCAGCAACCCCGTACTCACTAGTATATAGGGAGAAACAGTTTTTTCAAATCTAACTTCAAGTGACATCCCCTCGTGTGTCCATTTGCGATCAAATGTCAGTGGAATAGAAATCCCACGAGTGGTTGGATGAATTGGATTAGTTATATAAAAAAAGGACGCACACTCTACACCATTTAAAAATCTACCAAAATTGGATTGCACGAGCCTTCAACAAAAAGGTTCACCTTTGATCTTTCCTCAGATGAGAAATGATGTTAGTCCTCAGATCCCCAATGATACTCAGGAAGAATCCCCCAAATATTGAAACAAAGTGGGAAGGACCATATTTCGTACATAGAGTCTCTTCCAATGGAGCATATTCCCTAATATCAATCGACACGAAGCTCATCAAGGCACCCACGAATGCTAATTTCTTGAAGAAATACTTCACGCAATAGCAACCATGACATAGTCCCAACAATAAGACCATAAACTATGAGTATGGTCTGAAATCTAATGCCTTAAAATATGAGTATGTTTCTAACTATGATACTTTATACTATGAGTAATATCCCTCCATATTAAGTTCCAAGCACTATGACCCTAAACTATGAGTTATAATTCCTAGAAGCCGTAGTCCAAACTCTACGACCCTAAACTATGAGTAGTTGTCCGGACCAAATGATGTTAAACTATGTAGTATTATTCCACACAACATGACATTGAACCCTGATATGGTCTAAACTCTATGAAAATAATCTATGTGTTACTGTCTTTTCTGCATGAAGTTAAACTGTAAGGAACATTTCCTTGAAACATGAAATAAAACTACGAATCATGTCCTCACTGTAAGATGTTAAAATATGTGGCACAAGGTGTCATAGTCACATGATATTAAACTACCCGATATCTCATATAACTACGTACAACATGATTCATGGCCTTGCAATATATGTAGAAATTCCTCATTCCACAATCATTTCCCATCCCCCAAAAAAGAACGCCCCCATCATATTCTCTACCTCCCCACACTTGTGAAGGATACCCCATGTCCACTCCATGTTTCTCACATCGAGCATTTCTCATGTGAGCTTAGGATCAATGGTAAGTATTATCATAAAAAATAAATTATAAGGAGATATGGTAGACCCAACACTCGTATAAAACGTAACAATAATTTCCCTACATAATGACCGAGCCAAATCAGTACAGGGAACGTTCAGAACTATGTGTGGAATGATTCCTTCCCTCTAAGAATACGTAGTGATGCCTCGATCCTCAATCATGGTGAAACCACCATAAGAAAAAATGCCTCCATCTGTCCCCTATATACCCATATTCGTAAGGGAAACCATTTTCACTGAATGTTTGTCACATTGAGTATAAATCATTTGAGTTTAGGATTAGTGGTAGCAATTCTCTTATGAAAACAAACTATGTCATCGACCAAGAAATCGTGATGGACAGAACAAAAAAGTTCCCTATATATTGACCAAGCCAGATCAATACATGGAACATTTAGAACTATATATGGTAGGATTCCTACCCTAGTTTGATACATAGTGACACCCATATATGGCATCCTGACCCATCCATTATCATAAAAAAATTCCTTCACATGTCTTAGCACATCGGGTAGACATTTGTATGGAAAATATAGAACTGCATATGGCTTGATTCCTTCCCTTGACGGATACGTAGTGACGCCTAGATTTGGAATCCTGACCAAGACACCAAAAAAATTCCCCTATCCCCAAACATAGGTCATACTTATATGGGGAGTCTATGAATGGTCCTAATCACATGACAATAAAATGAAGAAATCATCAATTGTCATGTGTGTCTCATTCTATAGTGTTATGAGATCCCACACATTCCCATCACTACTGAGAAATCAAAATATCTGGATTCCCTCTATATATATGAGCGAGACTTATGTGGAATCCATAGTATTTTGTAGTTAATCATGGTCTAGGTATTACTTATTTTACCAAGAACATCATCCTCATTTGTCAAACTCCATAACCTAGGAAAACTACGATCCCTATAATCATTAATTCCTATCTGATACGGAAGGCTAGTGTCTTGCAGACACCTTTGTTTGACTTTTCACATCATGCCCCGATGGCTCAGTATATGTTTCACATAAAAATGACCATAAATTAAAGTCAAATTCGTCCTCAAGTGAGTCCTCTCCTATATCAGTACGCACAATGGCTTCTATGACCCATGCCATCCCTCTTGATTGAGGTTTACCCTGGGACTATGGGTTACACCATCTATCATCACAAACGTCCAAGGAATGCCAAAACATCCAAATTTTGATTAACTGAAAACTATTAAAGATAATTATGACTCTATAATTTTCCTCACTACATTCCTCAAAACTACACAATATCATTTCTTTACCGCAGGAAATTTAACTGCGAGGCTAGAAATCATCCTTGTTGTATTATGTTAAACATCCTAATAATGATTTAAGCTAAAAGTGCCTCTGGTGCTGATTTTTCTAATCCTAGAAAATGAACTAGATCCCTAGATATCCCCTATTTCTCACCCTAAGAAAATATAATTTTTGAATACGGATCTTAGAGAGAGATCCACCGTTACATTATGGATAAATAGTCCAGGAATTTGGTCCTAGTACGATGACCCCAAAAGCATGTCACGATTTCCTTCCCAAAAGGGTATCCCATGTCCTGGAAAAAAAATGTTAGATGACCAGGCAACCCAAAGGTGGAATGAATGCCTCTCCTTGTGTACTAGTCATATCTACATAAGCTACACATGATTCCATGAGTAAATCGCAGCCCAAATGTCCCAAACTTTTCTGGATACACTCCTTTTTTACTCTAAACTCTGTGATCTATGTGATCATGATTCCCCATAATACTTGAAGTCCATCTAATATTGAAGTCCAATGTCTTGCAGACACCTTTTTCTGACAATGAACATCGTACCCCTAGAGGATCTGTAAATGTTTCCCACAAAAAATGGTTTTCAATCAAACTAATGTTCAACCCCAGGAGAGTCCTATCCAATCTCAACATTCCTAATGGATTCCAAGCCTCATTCCATACATCATTATTAATGGTCCCCCAAAGTCATGGTTTATATTTTCCTCCCCACACATATCCCAGATATATCAAAATATGCTGGCCTGATTCATCTCTGGTCTCTTTTGATGTTTCCAAGGATACCCCATCCATATGCGTGAAGTAGATCTGCATACAAATGAAGAGTGCCCCCACTCATTTTTGGGTTTCCTGCAAATAATTTCAGTTAAAATTACAATTTTCATGTTCCTTCACACCCCATATCAAAGGTCAAAAACCTTATTTAGAATGTTCACAATCTCCATAATCATTTATAGCCATCGAAGGCAGAAGGCTAGTGTCCTACAGACAGCTCTGATTGGCTATTCACATCATGCCTTAGTGGCTCTGCATATGTCGCCTAAAAAAATATCAATCAATCGAAGAGAAAATTCATCCTCGTGAGAGTCCTTTCTAGCTATCGTATGCTCAAATGACATTCATGTCTTGTCACACCCCATGATTTAAACAACTCCTCTATGATGTCTTACATACCATTTTTTTTCAAATTCCTATGACATAAAAAAGGAGGATTTCTAACTAAACTAACCATTCACCATATCTCCCTCACACAAGTAATAACCATGAAAGAACATTCTACCTCCATTAAAGTTGAAATGAATATCCCTAACATTTTCAGACACCACTACCTAGGCCATCCACCCACTCGGGCTCCTAACAACAAAATAATGTAAAAATGTTCTATAACCCAACTAGGCTATCAGAAATAGTAGGCCAGTGTCCTATGGAAACCTTTGATTGACTATGCACATCATACTTTAAAGGCTCATCATATGTCACATGAAAAAAGGTAGTCAATAAAAGGCATATTTTGACCCCATGAGAGTCCTTTCCTACCTTTGTATGCCTAAAAGGATCTTGATCCTTATGTGTTCCCAAATTCACAAATTGAGGGTCATGAAAAATCCCTAATCCATATCTAAAGGATATCAGAACATTCCTGGATGAAAATCCCGAGATACAACCCTTGCCCCGTTATGTTTAGATAAAACCGTTCCACCTAAAACATTAGTAATGAATTTGACTGTCTGAACTGTGAACTGCTAGCAATAATGATTACATACTTCCCAAAGGGAAAATCAACAGAAGTCACCTTGGGGTAAAAGTCAATTATTTTTTCATTAAAAAAACATTTAACCATAAAAAAAGACATGAATCGTGTTAGGTTGATAACCATCAAAGGGGGGCCTAAGAAAAAGTTATGATATTCCTACTAAGCCAATGTCAAGTAGTATTAGGAAAAAATAGGTTAATAATGAAATATACACCAATGATAGTGAGGTTATTCCATAAAACCTCAGTAGTAGTCAAACTATTCTCGCTGAGTCCCTCAGCCCAAGAACCAATTGGGGCATTATTTTACCATTCATGGCATGACTGCTTCTACATTAGAATATCCTCTTCATCATTTCGTTCAGATTTCATTCCAATGGGGGAATTTGTAGGGTCCCAAAAATTCTGCAAATGGAAGGTAAATACACCCAAAAGTTTGTAAATGAAGATGGATGCATGTTTGATTGAAAATTAGATAATAAAATTGAAGAAATAAAATTTTAAAAAGGAATCCTGAATGGCCACATACCGTCACTAGGAAAGGTTAGAAGAATCAATAAAATGAAAACCACCGGTATGCGGATGTCCTAGGATGCGATGTCCATGAGGAGTTGGCCTGGGAATGATGTTTTTCACCATGAGTTTCCTCCTGCGAACTGAAGCTACCATGAACCGTTTTTTAATGGAAAGTGTCCGATAGAGGTACACCCCACACACCATCCCTAAAAATTATGTGGTTCTTAGATTAGGAGAATCCAATGGCGTACCACACCTCTTCAAAACCCAGTCGATCGAGTCCCCAATGAATCGAGATGTCTCTTCATTTGATTTCACAAATGGTTCCATAATCCCATATATAAATGTTTTCCCAATGCTCTATAAAAGGTGCACAGAAGGGGAGAGAAGATATGGGAGAGAGATCTGGGATATGTGAAAAATGGAAGATGAACATAGAGGGTGCTGAAGAAATTTTTCCCGCACCCATAGAAGATCACAAGACTCCATCCAATAATGAAGCGGTTCATAGATTCCATCTCGAAAACCATATGTAGTTTATAGAATCCATCCTGAAAACCGTATTCCAAAGACCCTCCAAATCCAACCAGCAAACCAATAAAATATTTAATAAAAATGGTTCATCTATGCCCATATGCAGAATATAGTATGTGGATGCCCATATGTTGAAGATAGTATGAAAACTCCATTATAAAAAACTCAGTATGTGGATGGTCTTTGGTGGACAACTCTTCCATGTACCATCCTACATAGCTAGCTCGTTCGTCAACAACATCCTTTGAGAGAAGACAGTTCGCAGTCAGGTCCTAAGAAGGCAGCTCTTATGCAGCTAGCTCATATGAGGATTCCCTATGCAGAAACCAGTTTGTGCACACTATTCCAAAACATGGGGGATTCACCCCCACACCCCTTCTTTGAATTCGTTTTGTGTTGCAGTCCCCTCTCTTTGTGTTGGTCCCTTCACTACAATCACCGACCCACATGAAAAATGGGGGGTCTCACCATGTACTTTTCAGGCTGGGTCGAGGACAATTTCCATTTCACTCTTATACTTCCCAATAATCTTTCCAATAATTACCACGATAAGATAAATTCTTCATGCACCTCTAGAAAAACCATATCACCTACCTCCTATGCAACGTAAACCCAGAACTCCATGGACAATCACAACCTGAATGTTTCTTAAATTCCAGAACACATCCTTTCCATCCATCAAACTCTATCTCTCTGGTGATTTCGGATCCTCATAAACCTCCATGACCATCAGAAGAGGAAAGACAGTGTCTAGAGGACACCTCTTCGTGACTATCCACATCATTCCCTAGTGAATATGAGAATGATTCCAACAAAACTGTCTTGTCAACAAGTGGTAAATTCAACCTCAGAAGAGTCCATTCTTAACTCTATAAACTTCAGTGGATTCCATGCCCCATATCATTTCTCCTCATATAGGAATCCCTAAAGTTGCGATTTACACTTTCCTTCCCTCTCATGTTTGAGGCATGTCAGAACATCCCAACCCAATTGTCTTACAGTTAATAATGGATTTGATAATCATGGTCCAAACTATATGACCTTAAACTATGAGTTATCATCCTTACAAAAAAACGTTAAAATGTTTGGTTTTAGTCCTTGTCCATGATATATGACATTAAACTATAGTATAATGGGTGATTTTGGGTCTTCATTAACATGCCCGACCATTAGATATGGAAGGCCAGTGTCTTAAGGACACCTTTGCTTGACTATGCACATCATGCCCATGTGGATCTTCATATGATGCCCACAGAATGGCCTGTCAGCAATAGAAAAATTCATTCTCAGGAAAGTCCATTGATTCCCATTTATGTCTCAATGGATTCCATTCCCCATATCATTTCTCCCGATTAGGGATCCTCCATAATCAATTTTAAACATTCCATATCTCTCATTTACGAGACACGTCGGAATATCCAAATACGATTATCCCTCACTTAATCATCATCCAAGCTATATGTATTTAAACTATAGTATACCTCACATGAAATTATGGAGAACTCCCCCTAATGTAATTCCCCAATATTCCATGGCTGGGTTGCACGACCTTTAATGTAGTTTCACATTGAAAGGTTCATCTCTTCATAGCCTCTCCGACCATCACCCCGGCCTTTTCTACCGTGGGCTCTTCCAATCCCACCAAGATGAGAGGAATCAAGTGTTTTGTTGAATATTTGACATCCTCTTGTTTCTCACATGGAGAAAGGCTCACATGGGCATAGAGGTTTGTAATGGTTACAACATTCACTTGAAATCCGAACTATGAGAAATCTGATTCCTGCATGATATGTAGGATGCATACTTGAAGGCCCGATCTCAAAAGGGTGCCCATCCATAAAGGGTACACCCAATCATGTCTATTAAATGATCATCTCCAATGAATAATCCCTACACTATCAGAACTACATGGGTTCTGATTCCCCTCTTGATGATATGTAGGAAACTCAAATTATGGGTTTGATACCAAACATTAAGTCACCTTCCATCCCGCACTTGATGAAGATAAAATCTAGAGCACCTTGTTATATTGCTCAAGTCAGCATCACCTCCATAGCATCAAATATAAGCATATCTAAGAAAATCGTTCAAAAAAAGGGTAGACCATAGACACACACTTTGGGAATGAACCAAGGATTCTGGAGAATATGAACAATACTCAAAATCAATAAGAGAGTTATAGAACATGCAACAATACTCCTCCGATAGGGTTTGTTGAGCCTGAACTCCCATCCTCTCGACTAATGGAATCCATAAGTGTTGTTGGATGAATCATCAATCAATGAGCACCTGCCATTGGAATGAAGGTCCATGAATCAAGGATACCAGGGAAGTTGGTTGTTCATAACTCCATTAAAAAATCCATTGGATACCATATGAGAACATTATATATATGGAGGACCAATTGCACAATTACTTGACCCCATGCAATCACCCACTAGGATAATCTGACTGTGGTGCCTCTTTAGTACCTTGAAAGAGGTGGATTGACCAGTCCCTACAGGGTTAATCCAACATTATATAAAGGATAATGATACAGAATGGGTTGAAACCAATGAATGATGAATTCAACGAGAACCTATCAATATAGGAAAGGGATGGTTATAATCCTCATCGTTCCATTTCTGCACCACCAAAAATGATCCCCCTTAATGGTGGAACATACATTAACATGTAACACATTCTCTTTCGGATGAAAATCATGAGATGGGTCTTAATGATAATGGGGTAGTTGAGATACATTGAATATGTTCTTCATGGATCAGTAACTCTATGGTAACTACAACTAATTGTTTAGGAACCTGAATTATTTCCGAATTAAGGGTTTCCTAGAATATCATGAATAAGGTTTACTATGTCATCTGATCCACTTATGTACTAGCCTTGATGAGATTGATAACAAGACTTAATCCCCAACCTCAAAAAATAGTGGTCGATGATGACGATCAGGGTAAGATTTATATAAAGATCATATTGTATCCATCAACTTCTAAATGAAATAAACAAACATCGTAGTCTCCTATATGAGATAAGGACCAAGAATAACTACCTCTTTTTCCTCCATCCATCACATGGGTGACTTCAATGGGTATCATATATAGCCTTATAAGGAACCATTTGAATAGTTTGATAAAAAATATTATTTTAGGTAAAATAAACTAGGTGTATGTGCCTCTCCCAAGAGCCCAAAAAATACAAGACACATTACTACTCATTTCCTCAAGCACCTTTATCATGTGTTCTGACTGGCCATAAATACAACTGTGGTATGATATGATTAAAATCACATGTCTACCCAACACCCTATACAACCCTTTAATGAATAGTGAATTAAACTAGGATTACCTATCATAAATAATAGTATGAAGGACCCTTTGAAGTCATAATATCTCAAAGATAAATAAAATTCCAAGATCATATACTCAGAAGGTTTATATAATAGGCTAGAAATGGGAAACCTTTTTTAATCATTCAAGAACAACCCAAATGAAAACATTTCCACATTGTGGCCTCGGTACGCCAGTAATGAAATCCATTATCACATTATACCATTTTCACATGGTAATGGGAAGAAACTATAAAATTCTGAATGGTCGCTGATATTCCAACATCACCTATTGATAGGTGGAAAACCTCATGAAAAAACATGATACATCTCTTTTTATACTCGACCAGTAGTACTAGAAACATAAATCATGATACATCTTGAGGATACCTGGTTGTAGATCCCATGATGAATATTGAAAATATCACATCAGATCCTCATGATTGTCTGCTTAAATATATAAACAACTATTTATGCACCTAATTTCATCAATTCCTAGGGTTTAACAAGGAGGAAGGTCTTAACCAGACACACTCTCCCATTGGAATAGTCCATTTGAATAAGATAGTTTTGTCATCCTCACTCTATCCAGGAGGGTAGAATTTATATCCAAGGAATAAAAAAATTATTCCCCTAACTATACTAAACCACTAAGTTCATCCTAGATAATGAATCCATAAGCTTCCAATCTCTAATGGACTCCTTTGCTTCCTATTTTCAAGTTACCCTACTCAGAGCATCAGACACTGTATTTCCATTAATAGGTTTACATTATAGCTCAAAGTCAAAATAATGTCGGTAAACAATTGACAGTCTCTTTATCTTATTTATATTATATTCTGTAAAAATAAACTTGAGGCTTTTGTGGTACATGGGAACTAAAAAGGTTTCCATCAAAAAATCTCATCTCTAATAGTGTAATGTATATACAACAACAACTAATTATAGATTCTGCATTAGGTAGTTCCTCTCAAGTATCCTCAATGTACAAGTCCTATACAACCCGACTCTCCCCCCACATCAGAATAGATCCATGACTGGTATCTGATGCACCATAGTAAATAGATTAACTCTTTCCTGCTTATGGAAAATTTTGTACCTGTTCTACAGTCAATCTCCATTTTATCTCTTGAAAGTCTGAATTGTATTCATATAACCATAGAAACTACACATCATTCATAGTCAATTCCATGAGTGGAACTACAATGAATGATAAGTCCCATATGAACTATATTAATATCTAGACATAACCAAGAAACTCCATATCTCAAAGATGTTCTTGGACTACTCCAAGGAAACAACAACTATCACCTTTTCTATGTCAACCGAT
This sequence comes from Viscum album, assembly GCA_963277665.1. NCBI lineage: Eukaryota > Viridiplantae > Streptophyta > Magnoliopsida > Santalales > Viscaceae > Viscum > Viscum album. The sequence goes on from OY728132.1 coordinate 417,392,849, forward strand.
ACTCTTATATCTAAGATAATATGATATAGGAAGTGAATTTGACCCCTCAAGAAGTGTAACATTTTGACATGAGCATATAATTGATTCTATCTCGGTGTATCTAATTTGATCTGACCACATTTGTCATAGTCATGTTGAGAGTGACAATAAACCATGATAAAATCCACAAATACCATGACAAATGAATATAGATAAAGATAGAAAACATTTTTCATCAATGACATGATAAATGATATTGAATTTGTGAGACCTAATGGAACGACAATATACTTATATAGACCATACATCCTATGAAAGGATGTACGAGGCATATTTAATGGTCTAACACACAAACCTATTGATAACCCGATCTCAAATCAATTTCATAGAGCCCCCAACCTCCACATAGCTAGTTGAAGAGGTCTTCTATTTTTGGTAGAGGATATCAGTTCATAACCATTAGTTAGTTTAACTTCAATTAATAAATATATATCCATAGGGTACCGTCCTTCTATTTTAAAAAATGGCTATAAAACTCCATGAAGATGTACTGGGTCAAATAATTCCCATTGCCTCTAAATCCTATAGTTTCTTCTTAAGCTCCGGAATTTCAATAGTATCTATAATGACATTAAGAATGGAAACTATTGAAGCTCTGATAAGTATATTGATATAGAAATATACCTATCTCACTGGAGGTAGTCCTAAAAATTCTTCAGGGAAAACAACCATGAAATAATAAACCATGAGAAGAAAACCAGCTGGATGAATTTCCTTGCCATCTAGATATAAACATGCAATATATTCTATTATCCCATCAAAATCATGATACTCAGGTCTATATCGGCATTCCTGGATATCCAATTCACCCTTATGAATATAATTTAGACACTTTAGTGAAGTGAAGTTTTCCCATGTTGATATAAATGAATGAATTAATGAAGAAAATCTAACCAGTATATTATGATAATGATGTCAAAATATATCATCTCAATGATAAGGTGGCCCAATACAATGTGAATTTCATCAATGGCTTGTGTAACACACATGACTGATTTTTACCAAACAATAGTATATAATTTATTTGAAATAATATGATATAGTCGATATTTTAAATTAGAGGTTATGAATAATATTAACTAATTTATGAAAATTAATCATTTAAAAAAGTATAATATGAATTCATACATTTCAAATTTATTAGTGATTAATATGGATACTGATTAAATATAAAGGGAAATATTATTATCTTTTTTGTCACAAAGTAGTATTACACTAATAAATTAAATTAATTAAAATTAGTGGGTGATATTAATTTAATATATATGTTATATATTCAATAATTTTTTTCATATAATATATTATATATTCAGAAGATAAGAAAAATCCAAATTTTATGCAAAAGTATATTATTTCATAAAGGTAGTTTTACCGCCTTTTAATGGCATACCAATTTTAAATATATTTTTTTGAACTTCTTTAGATTTAATATGTCAAAATAAACATCATATTTGGAAAAAAATATAAAAATTAAGTTGGGAAAAAATTTGGGTGTTTTTTCTCTATGGTTTCATTTTTTAATGGATAGTGAAAAATAATGTGTTCTAATTCAAAATTTATTTTCCATTTAATTTATTTATAAGGTTAAATTATATTTTCAATTTGATTTAATGTCGAATTTTATATCATTTTTATCAATTAATCCAAATTAAGTCAATTGAAATAATTTCACATTGAAATTAGATATAAAAATTGGCAAAATTTTGATCATTTTTTATAACAAGAACCTGCAAGGTTGTCCCATCAATGAGATTAATTTTATATAAATTTATTACATATATGTGATTTTAAATTTTAAAAATGGAATCAATATTTTGGATAATCATAATTTAAATGGTCTAATAAGGTGAACATTGTTTTTTTCCAAAAGGATTGGTGAATATAATGAAAATTAATTAGATTGATTATGTAAAAATTAACCTTAACTAAGGACTAAACCTTAAATTTAAGACAAAAAATGATCAATAAATATTTCCAAGAGCCATTGGATGAACATATTTTAATCTTATCCTTCTTTGGATTATCTTTTTTCCCATTATTGGATCCACATTCAACATGAAAAACTGAGGTGGGATTCTCGTTTAAAATATTTATAAGAGTGACACTCCTCCCCCACTATAAAAGGCCTCCTCCTCTCCCACATACAAACACCTATCAATCTTCTTGTAAAATAAATAAATTTCTCAAATAATCTCCCAAAATACTCAAATTACTCCTATACATATCCCATGGGATAGAAAGTAACTCAATGAGTCCTTTGGAACAATCCAAAAGGAGTCACCTGATTAAGAGGTAATATCTTCTCTCAAGATCCTTTCATTTATTTTCTATCCACCCCCATCAACTCTAATTATTCCATGATTGTATAAGTAAACATTACCCTAGATATACTAGATTTTTTATGATATGTATTTTATCTATACATATACACATTTCCATCCATTGAGTAATAAGCATGTTATTTATGTTTACGACGAACTATGGCATCACTAAACAATCATTATTAATTTTCCTCCACCACTTATCATGATGGAAATTATAGTGGAAAATATATTTATATATGTCATATATTATATTTATTTTATTTTCAATATTATTTATTCCTTTCAAAAATCTATCTTTTTTACTTTCTTTTTTTGTGAAAATGTGATAATTTTGTTTGAGGAAGTGTGGATTATCATCACCTAAAAGCGATGTGATTCGTTGACACACTACATGGAATGTATTAAGGATGGGTTTAATGAAATTATATGATAAATATAGTATTATAATTATAAAACTATTATATTATATAAATATAAAAATATATATCATTTTCATTCTTTCCTCTATACGGCAATAAAAACAGAAACAACGTTCATGCGTGCCTACGACTAACCATCTCCAAGGATGAAGAATTCAATTTCATAGTTATATATTATAGAGATTATTATAATAAACACATAATGACTATAAATTATATTTATTTAATGGATTTCTTTCTTGAATAATTATATAATTATAATGACTAAAGATATAACAAATTAAGACACATGCGAAGAGCAAAGCGGGCATTACCAAAAGTGAAACCCTAACATAGGATGGTTAACAAGAGGGTAATATAATGTCATAATAAAAACATATATGGTATTATACAAAATAATATGATTATATAAAATATATATAATAAATTTATATTTATAATATAGGAAGCTTGTATGAGTACGAAGAGATTCAAGACATGAGTTAAGCGGACTTTTTCTCACTTTTTATTTCTGTGAGATTTATTCTTTATTCCCCACAAATTACTTTTTTGTAGTATATATACTACCCATGGATGTGTTCTATTATTCTTATAATTAAAATTATGGGTTTTTACAAATTTATTTTATTATAGTTCGATGATGTTATTTATACTTCAAAACATACCAAATCGATAAATAAATTTTGTCTCAATTTTCATTCGTTGAGACACCTTCTATATTAAGCACGTATATATTTCCCTAAGGTGTATATAATTAAATTTAAATGATATATAATAAATATCTATATTTTTATGATATTTTATGCATTATGTAATTAAATTTTATTACATGGGGATTGTGGTTCAAATTTTCTAATTGGTTAGAGTTTTTTGAAACAATCCATTCACTTTTCAAGATTGTTTATGTTTATGATTTCATTTTTCAAGTTTTATGATCCAAATATTAAAGAATCTCATGAATTTTTATACTCATGTAATTAATGATATAATAATTTATTTGTTCAATTTTTCCTATTATTTTTTCAAAAGAAATATGAGAAAGTGTTTTTAAAAAGCCTAACATTACCATCTCTTCAGTCGGAAAACATTGTTCCATCACAACCATGTTTTCTAAAAAGGGTTTCTATGAATATTATACTAATATACAATGATCATTAAATGAAATTTGTACACTTTTTTTCTTTTACCAATTATTTCAACAGAATATTACTATCTTTTTCTGAGTGAGTCATTTTTGTAACCTTTTTACCGTGCAAATGGAATGTTTTTTTTACCTCCTACGACATGTATAGATTTAACCATGGTCAATTCCTGGAAGTTTTATTTTCATGGCAAAAAGGTTATTTTTTAATGATTCATTTAAACATATTTTAAATTATATTGTTTTTATAAGGTTGTCACGCTTCTTTGATATGATTTTAAGGAAAATTGTTTTCATAAAAAGTTTTCAATCCTATTTTATAAGTGTTCAAGGAATATGGTTTTAAAGAAATTTAAAGATATCATTATATTATTTTTAATTAAAAAGGGGTTCAAAATGGTTTTCAAAGATTTACTGAAAATATTTCTTGTTAAATTTAATAAAAACGTTTTTAAAAAGGGTTTTATGTTTTATAGATCCTTTTTTAAATAAAAAAGGATATTTTCATCAAGAAATGATTTAATAAAATGTTTCCTAGTTTTTTTCCATTTATGATGAAATATTTTTATTTTACTCATTCCTTCTATAAATTGATCCAATGATTCGATTCCAATTCCTTTTTGAATGATGTATGTTTTTATGGAATGATGTGTATGACCCCTATTTCTCATCCATGGTTTATATTCTTTTTAAACAAACTTATTTTCATGGGTTATGATTTTGATGAAATGATTTTGAAAACTTTTTTTAAAAATATATAATGATATGATTACATGATTATGACACCCATTACATTTCAAGGGTTGTGATATGATTGTTTATGATTTTGTGGAACATGTATGAATTATTTAATAATGAGATGATTGGGACCTATATATCCCCATAATGAATTGGGTAATGATAATTGTTTTATGGGCTAAAAGGGTACATGTGAGGACATACCAAGACTAAAATAGAAGTGCATACAAGAGAATATACCAATCCCAAAACAATAGTGTACATTAGAGGACATACCATGCTTGGAACAAGAAGGTATATTAGGGGACATCCTATGATTGAAACATGAAGGTAAATAATGGGTCATCCCATGCCCGAAATAAGTGGGTATAGATGAAGACATCAAAAGCCAAAAAAAGTGGGTATACAAGAGGGAATCCCATACCCGAAGCAAGTACATAGGTGATTAACCCAAGACTAACATGTCTTAAAGGAATTGAGTGGCCACCAGAACATAGGGTGTCATATGGTTATATCTCTTCTAAAAATCCATGTTTTATTCCTACATTTCTATTGCACGATTTATTCTCTTATGTTTATTATGATCCTTCTCTTATGAACAACCAATCGTTATTACGATATCTAAAATGTTGGGTATGATTTTAAAATGTTATTATCATGTTTGATAACATTTTTCATGTTATGATTACACATTTCCATTATTTAACCTTACTAAACATATGAAATCACCCTTTCTTATGTTTCCTTTTAACAGGTTATGTAGAATGGTTTTAATTATAATTATTTATGGTGGATATATTTATGGGATATATTGAAAATATTTGACCATCATATATGTTTTCATTTCCATGTTTCCATATAAACTAAAATATTACAATATTCAGGCATGTATGTTTGTAATATATAAAATTTTTATCTAAAATGATGTAATATAAATTTGTGTTAATACTGGTTCTTTATAGTTGGTATTAAAGAAAAGGTTTAGCCAACCTCTAGAAACTAGGATGAGAAAAATTTAGTGATATCCCAAGGTTTATTACTATGGATATATCAAGGGATATGTCTAAGAATAATTATAATTAAGAGTTAATATTTAGGAAAATGTCATGGAATTTTGAAAAGGATAGAGTAAGTGGTTTCCTAGAAATACATCCCTACCTAGATACTACAAGTGGATGTGTCTTTGAAACAGATTCACCTAGGGGTAACAACTCTGATAAGATATCTTGAGCCTGATTTGGGGTAATATGGTACATGAAAACAGGACTTTCTACACACATGGTTTAAAACTCCTTGGGGTTATTCTTTTTTAATTCACAGACTCTTCACGAACCACCATGAAGGATTTAAATATTATTTTGCTTCTAATAACATAGTACAAACCTATGTTTCCATAGTTTTAATAATGTTGTCTTAATTTTGACATCATAAAAGTTATTTTCTTGATTATGTGTTTCCTAAATCTAATAATTTTTTCTTTCTGAATAGTTTTGGTTCTATTCAATGGATGGAAACTAAAGAAACCACATTGATGGTTATTAAAATAAACAGTACTGTGATTGTCCACATGAGAAATCAAATTCTATGGGAGCACAAATTTAAATTATCATTACTATAATCACCAAAATTTCCCATTCTATGAACCATGATGGACTCCGAAATGGGAAAAGGATGGTACAACATTCTATTCAGTCATTCATGAGGAAACACCAAACTTATTTCCGTAAATCTTCTAATCCACTTTTACGAGGATAATGGATTTTTACAACTAAAAAGATATTTTCTCTTATCTAATGTTCAGAACATGTCATTAACCAACACAGGTCAACCCTGAACTAGTCACCCATTCCAATCTGTGGCATTCCCAAAGGGCATTCCATATCCACACGTGTCGGAAACTAGTGATGGACATCCATTGAGTACATGAAGGGAATGATTTATCCCATAAAAAAATAAATAAACTGAACTACATAAAGATAAATAAAAAAACCAATGGATACACAATATCCAAACTGAACATCTAATATACAAATATGACGATTCACAATTAAACTACAAAAATAAACAACACCTTATGACACACATCTCTATGTGATTCAAAGTGTCACTCTATAATACCTAGAAACACTATCACCCCCAGAGATCATGAAAATTTGTGACCTTCACCACATGCAAAAAAAAATATAGCTATGAGTATTAAAACCCAGTTGGCTGGCCTGAATAATCTATTCCCAATCCACATAATATAAAATAAAATCTGCATATAATTAAATTATGAGATACAATATAAGAAGATAATTTATTAATACATTTTCCAAAGAAAACCAAACCTGGTAAATTTACCTCATTTTCCATTTCAACCCAACTCCTTTTCAAAAGAGTAGCCATATGAATTTTGGAATCTTTTCTAAATCCTTTCTCTAGAAAACACTATATAACATTTTAAAATTTTAGAAAGAAACCATAATTCTCAAGGAGACAAGTACGGAAATCACACAATGAGGGGAATGGATTTAAGAACCTAAAGATAACCAAACAAACATGTTTCGCAATCAAATTCCGCAAGCAACTAAGTTCTAATTGACAACGTTGAACCTAGGACATCGTGAATAATCCAGAACATACTAATACATAAGACCCTTTCAAAGAATCATGACTCACATAATGAAATAAAAACCACCCTAAATACTTCCCACAACCATAACATAAGTATGATTTAGGGTTGAATCCCTTAACAATAAACCCAATATATCCACCTACTATGTGCCTCTATCTAGTGCATAATCTCGCATATGAAATAATAATTCTCAGAAAATAATCTCGCTATGATAGGTTACTATGTACCATTTATAATGTGGGAGAGATAACCGATTCAATATGATCATCTAATTATTTTCATATATAACAAAAAAACCATATATTAGGCATCACCCCAATCCACTCCAAGGATCAATCTCATATAATAGAACAAATAGATATCAAGGATACCATACTGAGGATCTCTAATTATCATAATGGATCACTGTATTACATAGTGAGTATATCCCATCCATTTAACATAAAAAAGTCATGGGAATAATATAATGGAGTATTTCATAATAAACTCTTTCATTACTTTCACAAAATTGAAAAATGGGCCTTTAATCATTTTCCCCAAAACCATCATTTAAAAGAACATCTACATTTCGTAAAAAAGGGGCAAAGAACCTTTTTCATTTAATAACAATTTAGAAAATGATCCCTTCAAAGTAATCAAATTTCATTTTAAAACAAAACATATTCTTTATTGAAATTCCATAGGGGCCACTAACCGAAAACACAGGCCAAACCATATTTGAAAACCAATGGACATTCTTTTTAAATCCAAAACTGTATTGGAATATCGTTAAAGGGTCCCAAATCACCATTTCTCATATTATGATTATATTTTCAATGCCTAACCATTATTTATATGTCATAAAATAGATGAAAATGTCAAAAGGAAATTTAATCAAACACTTGGTGTGCAACAATCTAGAAAAACCATTTAACATTAAAAAGGGAATAAATCTCTAATTTTGACACCAAATAAATATTTCAGGGATCAAGTATCACTAATTAAAATTCAATGGTGGTGAAAAATACATGAAACCAATGAATAAAATATTAAAAAGGGAATGACAATGGGAATCATAGCTCAAATACATGGTGCATCAACAACAACCAATTGAAAAGGCTCCGTGAAGGATTTGAGATTCATGAACATCCCCCCGTAACCCTGATAAGAAAAAACCCACATTTTCACATAACCCAATGTATGAAAAGCAGAAACAAATGTCCATGAGGGTTAATGTATATTGATAATGTGGAAGAAAAGAAAATGTGATAGGGCGGGGATCCATATCCTATCTAACCAGGTGAAGATTCACCATGAAACCACCTTAAAATTTACTTCGAAGAGCATAGAGAAGAAAAAATAATCCATGGAAGGGATCTCTATTTGTGTATTTTGAGTGGGGTATACAATAGAATATATCCCACATGAACCAAATGATAAATTGACAAAAATATCATTTCTCATGTAGGTTTCACGTTTAAATCGCACAATTTAAAAAACTGTGCACAAATCATGCAATTATCCACTATCAAGTGTTGCACAGGATACACACATAGGTTCAATGGTTAATTAAATTGTGAAAAAACTGTGTGACCCCTAAATACTTACATTCATGATAAAACTGACCATGAACCTTAAGCATTAAACCAGAAAAAAGTCCCCAAAAATCACTATTTTCCACCCAAAACTCATCTATCTCAAGGGTATAAACCATCCAACAAACATAATCCACAAAAAGGGCCATTGGGAGTGTGAAAAATTCATTTCAAAAGTGAAATATTCTTCATATCATTCTCATTAACCAAAAATATGTCCAAAAATCACCAAAACCTCCAAAACAAAAAATTTAAATATGATGCACCTGAAAGCATGGATAAAAATCATGAGTCAAAATGGTTCTCTTGAAAAAAATGATATAAAAGATCTTTCGGTAAAAATTCTCTGTTTTGCAATGCTTCCCACACCCAAAAATCCACAAAATTTTCTAGTTCATTGATCAATGACTAAGGAATATAAAAATCACAATTTCCAACCCCTTGATTTTAAAAAACCCAACAAAATTCAAACACAACTTTTTTCTCTTGCTCATAACTGACCAACAAACAAGAACCACTTTCGAAGTATCAATGGGAAATTTGAGGCACAAAATTCACAACCATACATCGAAAAAAAATACTTAGATACACTCAAAAAATACCAATATATACCTAAAACAAATAGAAACAAAGAAATCAAATAATTTGAAAAGAAATACACTTAAATGAGGATGACATGAAAACCAAACCGAAACTGATCACCAATAAGAGGAGGTCTGAATGGACTCCCAGCCAATTGGTGCAACATATTGCTACTTTATGACAGAGTAATTTTCAACGAGGCCTTTGGTAGGTTTCCATAGTATTAAGAACAAATGAGATTAAAAAACATGAAAACATAGCCACAGAGACCAAAAAGCCCTTCCATAAGGAGAGGGAGGGAAGGGTCCCAATTATTGGAGCACAAAAACCACAACCGAAAACTACCCCGATTCCTCTCCACCAGATGGGCACAAACCAAATCTGCAACCGATTCACAAGGGAGGTCCACACAAAGAAACTGATTGGAACATCCATCAAAGATGGAAGAATAAGATAAATTACATGAGGGATAATTCCATCATTCTCTTTTAAATAAGTGGTAATTTGCAGTGAAAGAGATACCACAATAGAATCATAGAAACTACTTCACCATAAGGGGGGATACACAAGCTTATCAAAACTACCCACACCTGGGTTTTTGGACTACGCGCAAGCTTCATGATGAGGCAATTGGTTAGTTACTTGATGTATGAAGCATCCATTTCATCATAGTCATTAGCATTTAATCGTTAGTATGAACTCCTTTTGGTACCACAAGAATCCACATGGTGCCCTGGGTATAAATAGATAATCATGAAACACCATGAAAGTCACATTCTCAAACAGCATGCTTTTACCCAAATATGGACTTGGAAGATGCACACTCCATTCTTTATCACTATGAAGAGTGAGAATAATGAACATTACACCCAATGAAACACTCCAAACACCATAGAGAATAAATTCAACAACTAAGGGAATTATCATAACATAAAGGAACTTTAAATTTAGCTCAAATAGCTCTCTATACTAAGAAATTGATTGGATTTATTCTATGATGAAGTGTATTTAACCTTCAAAACCCGAGAACAAAATCCTTAGGTTTATCAACAAGAATGATTAATAATGGGGAATCACATGTAGACGCCACAAAAAACATCAATAAAATTTCTGTGGGGGAAAACACAAGGCAATGAGAATTATAAGATCTCTATTAAAACCAGATCATGAACCAAAAATCACATAGAACATACACCATCACAAAGGGAAACTATTTCCATGTTTCCCAAAACCATTCTACAAACCCACTAAACACTACTTAAAAACCAAGTCACCAATAAGATTTAAACTCAGGAAACAACATGAGAATCTCATCCAAATTAGAAGAATGGATATTAAAAATCAACACTCCCAAAACATAGAAAAAAACAAACACAACTAGTGGCTTACAAAAAAAACCACAATTACTAGCTTAAAAACACATTGGGAAAACAAAAAAAATATTAGTGGATTTTTTACACTCACCAATTGTCTTCTGTAGAGTCTCACAGACATTCTCATTTTCTAGCCCATCTGGGCACATATCAACTCTTCCATACCTGGCACTCTCCACCCACATCATCATCCAACCACTTCCCACACATATCCATGCATGTGATCACCCATGGAATATGTCAATGGACCAAACATAACATTCTTGTTTTCAAAAACCAATACAAAAAATGACTGAAACCAATAGAATTTTTTTTGAAGATAATACATCTATTCGTAAAAATGATTAATTAAACAGATATTTGGTCTTATTAGTATTCATTTTAAATTTAAACACTTTTTTTAAAAAATATTCATCTATTGGTATTGATCGCTTAACACCAATTTTTTTTTACCAATAGTTAAATATATTGCTTTATCATAATAATATAACTTTTCTTTTACTAACACAGTAATATGTTATTTATAATAAATATTACCAAATAATATTTTTGCATCAATATATATTTTTATAATAAACTATTTGATAAAAAAATTTATATTATGACAAATCAATTAATGAAAACTAGGTTTATATATATATATATATATATACAGCTGATGTCAATATCCATTTTCATGGGTATTTTAAAAACTTCTTATTAATTAATTTTAATTTTAAAATTTATTTAAATATAATTAGTATTTATAATTTTTAATATTATTTATTTGATTAAAATTTAAATAATTTTTACAAAAAAAACACTCATAAAATCCTAATTCACACCTCCACCCTTCCACTGCCAACTCTGCCCTACTGCCTTTGGCCTCATGTCCTGGTGCCCTGCCTTGCGTCCCTCTTCCCAGCCTCACATCCCTTACCTGCTCCATCATCACCTCCCTTAATCCCACCTTGTATACGACTGCCTCCATTCTTTCATTGTATCCTGTTGCCCCGTGGATATTTTTTAAACACAATCGAACCAAAACCTAGCATGTGCTCACTTGTATGGGTCAGAGGGAAACAACTATGTTCTGTCATTCTAGAACACATTGATGTACATTATAAAGAGATAGGGATTTCCATATGAGGACCTGAATAGTCTTATGGATGAGTTTAATCCATTATAGATATGTTACTTTTCTTTAATTCCTCTTCCCTATAATTGTAATATGTCCTCTTCAGAGGGAGTTTCATTAAAAACCTTATGATGAACATGATAAGCTGGAGTGAGGGTCATTGAATTATGCTATTAGTGGTTCAAATTTTGTCTCAATAACAATATGTAAATCCATTACAATGAAAATCGAATTTTTGAGCATGATATAGTCATCTTCATTGCTCTTCCGAATGTGGCACAAAATGGAAAGAATAAATATGAAAAATGATGACGTATCAATTTCCAAATCTCCCCAAAAAATCACTCCACCCTACTTTAGGATGGCTGGTATTGTAACGACGCCTAAATCAGAATCTCCAGTGAGAAATTTGGTTCCATTCACCCAGCCATTTTCCAATTCTATGGAGGAAGTGTCAGACCCATTGAAGTAAAACAAATGAAATGCATTAAAATAGCCAATATAGGCCACCAATTATTGTAAAGTGCACATGCTAGAATTTGTAAAAATACCCTTTCATATTCAAAAATTTTGAAATCTGGAATATGTAAAATATGAAATTTCCATTGTTGGGAGAGCATGAACATCAATGGTTTGGCCTACAGGGTATGGGCTTCCGACACAACATTGGCACCATCAGAAGGGGAGGTATGAGGTCACAAAGAAGTGTCTAGATGTCCTTCTTATATGAAGATACATGCTAAACCTATAGTTTGATTGTTTATTTGATTTATGAAACAATATTGACAAAAAAATTCAACTCTTATGTATATGGAAATTCCATCTATGAATAAATATACAATCACTTATCTTTCTTTAATTAATCATTTACCCTACTATAGTGAACCATTAGAATACTCAAATGTGCACTAGTTTAGGATATATACATCAATTTTAAGGAATATATCATATTTTTAGACCCGTTTATATTATTATTTGGTATAAATACGCTGTGAAGTGCTATTTGTGAAATATATTGTCATGACCCATCCTCGGGGCCCGTGTTGTGACTACCCCAAACCCGCCTTCCTAGGCCAGGGGCTGGCGACTAGCACCACGTCGTAATTCTCGATAAAAAAAGGGAAGGCATTTCCTTTGTAAAGTAAACAAACACCATAGTGCAAGCGAGCATAAGTAAACACTAGGTAAAAACTGGGTACAACAGTAAGTGAGGAAAAAGTTAGTGGGCCAGAATACAAACCCAAACTGAATGTGAAGTACAATTGGAAAGGGAAAATAGCAACTGAAAGTAAAGCTGCAGCCTCGAGCCATCAACTGGAAGTCCCACCTGATGGGTGGGTACAAATAGCCTCCACAGCTCCTCGGGTCCAACCGTCCGCTCTGAGTATGCCCCGGCCAATGATCCACCTTTGGGTACCGACCTGCTCCTCGTGACTCAACCATAATCAGCGCTGTCCGTCGTCTACAACCAACATAATGTAGTGCAGGCATAGCCCATGCATGGGTGAGTATAAGCTACTCAGTAGGGACCCCGAGACCCCCGAAGGCCTCCCAGAATCCACATAGTATAACCCACAAAGGAAAGATACAAACACGTAGTAACATATGACACTACTTAGGAATATGCCCATACATATACCTAAGTCATCAATTCTTGTTCAGCCCCAGCATCTGAGCTCAAGAACAACTCAGCCCACATAGGAAACCACTACCCAATCCACACCGGAAAGCATAACATGATCTACACAGGATATCAAGTCAAACAGATTGAAGATAAGGATTGAAAGTCAAGATACAACTCACACAGATATACTTCTTCCTATGACGATATAGATGATCAGATATAGCCACTTATTCATCTAAGCCGTCGGACCCACAATGTATCGATAGGGACTAACCCCCGCAATGACCCACAAAGGATATGCCCCACACAGGATTGATAGGTAACTAACCCTCACAATGACCCTCACAGGATTGGACCCACACAGGATCTGTAGGCGCTGGCCCACACATGACCGATGAGCGCTGACCCACACAGGATCTGACCAATACAGGATCGGTAGCACTGATCCACGTAGGATCGCTGAGTGCTGTAGTCATCACTGTCGAATCCACGGAGGATTTCTGTAGAGTCATCATCGTCATTGCAGTCTTAACCAGCTCTAGGGTTCTCGCACACAACAAGCTCGTTTGGGAGGGTCCACTCCACGAGTCGAGTGGCTGATACATCAACTGACACAAAGTCCGGAGTTGATTTATCCAAAAGTTTTATATCTTCAACAGGAACTCAACGTCATATACGGTGTGTCAGTTGGACGCTCGGTTTGAGAGCTGTTGGCTTTTTTGTCTTAGCTGTCAGGTTGGTTTTTAAGTTAAAACCAACCCTACTGTACTCCAACGGTGTCCAAAACTCGATTGGAGTAAGCCAAAAGGTTCGTCTCACTAAGAGGAATCCAACAAGGTCGACGGCACGTCAATCAGACGTTCGAAGCTCAAGTTATAAGCATTTCCGCTCCGAGGGCCCATATGGTTTCATGTACGAACCAACCCGACCGAACCCAAAGTATTCTGAAACCTTGAGTGTAATATACCGAAATGACCATCTCGATCCAAGGATCGCATCGCAGCTGACGATGCGTCGATCGGAGGTCCACATACCATGTTATGGGAAGAAGAAAGAAAGAGGTTCAGTATTAGGGAGTTCGGGCCCGGTCCGACCTGGCCCGATACCCCCAGGGTCGGCCCGAATCGAGTCGACCCGAACCGGGTTCGGGTCCGGCCCTCTTGGGCGCGGCCCGGCCTGGCTTGGGCGCAGCACGGCCCGGCGCGCTGGTGCGGCCGGGCGGCTCGGCCGTAATGGCCGAGCGGTGAAGGGGGGGGGGGGCACTGTCCCCCACGTTGAGAACCCACGACCCGCATGTGGGGGGCCGCACCTGCTGGCCGGCCAAGGGTTACGAACCCCCGGTTTTCTCCTGACCGGCCGGCCTGCACTCATCGGCCGGCTGCTGCCGCCATGGTACCGGTGCTGGTCGTTCACCCTGCTCCAACGCCGGCGGCCCAGAACCGGCCTCCGGTCTCTCCACACCGCCACGGCCCCGCTCCGGCTGCGTCGCTTTTTTAGTTCTTCGGCGCGGCACGACTATGCCGCGTCTTTTTTTTTCATAAATGGCGCGGCGCAACAGCTCCACTTCTCCCCCTTCTTTAATATTTCCACGCGGTGCTTCAACGCCGCTTTTCCTTGTTCGTGATGCAAACAACATTAAACAAGCAAAAGTGAGTGGAGTGTTGGCCGTGTTCATGCGGGCCGACCCCCTCCCGTTATTCCAGTATAAGGCGGCTCTAATAGAAATGAAGAAAGGTAATGGAAGAATTCACGAACAACAATTAAAATTTATCCCTACCTCGTTGAATTCGATGAGCGGGGATTCGTCACAAATGAAGGTGTCACAGATGGAGGATCGTCACGTCGCGGAGAAGGAAGGTCATGGAAGAAGCATCGTTGGTGTCGCGGTACATGGCATCGTGTAGTCGATCTCTGAGGATTTGGCATTTTTCGTCGAAGATCGGTGCGTTATTCGCGTTCTTCGCGTTCTTCGCATTCATCGTCGAAGAAGAAGGCTTTTCTCCAAATCCTCTAAATGCAACAAGTTCCAACCAAAATAAAATAAGTGTTGTCTTATTTTATTAACACTCAAACCAACTATTTGAAATTCAAAGAGAAAAGAAACGATCAATTAATAAAAGAGTTTAAAACTACCCAATTAACGAGACGTTTAATATCCAGATTTAACGCAAGAGTTGACTTCATTAAAAAGGGGGGTGCGGGTGCGTTACTTAAGAATAAAAGAAACGGTGGGGCTCGTGTGGGCCCCACCCCAGAAATATCCTACCTAGTGGTGTAGTATATTGTGGGTCCCACTTTAACCCCTTAAATTAGGATAACAATTAAAATAAAATAAATGGTGCGACCAATTTATTTTATTAATTTACTTAACCAGAAAATTGAAAAAAACACACCCGAGCAAACGAAACACCAGAAATGGTTTTTATATGCAATTACGGGCGATGTGATTTCAACAGTGCCCTCAGAATCTGATTCCGAGCACCTGTTCAAAAGTTAGAACAACCCACTCATTCGTTCACTGAACGTACCCGAGCTAAACTTCGGAAAAAGATTTCGGGCACACTAGGCCTCAGAATTAGGTGCCGTCAAAAACTGCGCTCTTGTAAAATCCAAAAGAAAATTATGAAAAAAATTCCCTTGAATTTTACGGGTCTTTACATTACTCCCACTTCAGGGATTTTCGTCCCCATAAAGATGCATAAAAAACTAGGGGAACAAAAGTGGGTACTAAGCATGCAAATGAGCCTCCCGATCCCAAGTGCTCTCCTGGAGGTTCCCGTACTGCCATCTGATGCACACTAGAGGAATAGACCGTCCATGTAGGACCTTCTCCAATCGATCCTCATTCTCTACCGCGACCACCGCAAAAGTCTACCCATCATCATCATCCATCTCCCCATTGTCAATGGTATGCGTTGGGTCATGCATGTATCTCCTCAGCTGAGATACGTGGAAGACGTCGTGCACCTGGTGCAACTGAGGTGGTATAGTCAGGCGATAAGCCACCTCGCCAATCATGTTGAGGACCTGGAATGGTCCAGTGAAGCACAGAGATAACTGGACACCTCGGCCAAATCTCTGTAATCCACGTTGAGGTGAGACCCGCAAGAAGACGTGGTCACCATCCTCGAACTCTACTGGACTCCTCCTCCTGTCAGCATAAGAATTCTTCCAGCTCTGAGTTGTCCTCATCCACTCCTCGTTGACCTGGACCTTCTCTGTCGTGGCATGGACCAACTCTGGTCCCACAAGTGCTGACTCCCCAGGGTCTGTCCAGTACAGAGGAGATCTGCAAGGTCGGTCGTACAACGCCTCATATGGTTCCATCCGGATGCTGGAGTTGTAGATGTTGTTGTAGGTGAACTCCACCAAGGGTATGTGGTCCTCCCAACTATGACCAAAGTCAATCACACATGCGCGGAGCATGTCCTCGAGAGTCTGAATGGTCCTCTCCATATGACAATCTATCTGAGGGTAAAAGGCGGTACTCAGACATAGCTGCGTCCCGAATGCCACCTGCAAACCCTTCCAAAGATGGGATGTAAAGCGAGAATCTTGATCGGAGACGATAGATTATGGTAAACCATGAAGCTGCAAAATCTCTTGAACTTAGAGACGTCCCATGCTCTCCATTGAGCCGACTTGGTGAGTCGGTCAACAATCACCCAAATGGAGTTATGACCTCTGGATGTGCGTGGAAGTCCAGTCACGAAGTCCATAGATATCCCGTCCCACATCCACTCCGGGACCTCCAAGAGCTGTACCAGGCATGCTGGTACCTGGTGCTCAGCCTTCACCTACTGGCAGGTGAGGCATCGACAAACGAACTCTGCCACATCCTTCTTCATGCCCAGCCACCAGTGCTGTCGTCTGAGATCCTGGTACATCTTTTCCACTTCAGGATGTACCACCAATGGGGAAGTGTGAAACTCTCTCAGCACCTCCTCTTGTAAAGAAACTAGTACCAAGGTACGTCCTCAGAAAAGGACATCTTTCTCTCCTCTCATGGAGAATCCATCAGGTGCATGTTATGAGGATATTTGTGCACGCCGCGCCACACAGTCGGTGTCCCCACACTGTGCCTCTCTGACCCGCTTCAGTAGTGGAGGAGTGACTGTGAGTGACTGAAGGAAGGATTCTCCATCTTTATCCATAAAGGATATCTGTAAAGCGGCTAGCTGCTATGTCTCCCCCATAAGTAGCTGAATGCCCGTCCTCCTACTGAGAGCATCGGCTACTACGTTCCCATTTACAGGTGTATAGACTATCTCAAAGTCATAGTATTGGAGGAACTCGAGCCATCGTCACTGTCTCAGGTTCAGGTCCTTCTGCGAGAAGATGTTCCTGAGAATCTGATGGTCAGAATAGACTGTGAAGCGCTCGCCCATCAGATAGTGTCACCATGTCTTCAGAGGGAAGACCACTACTGCAAAATCCATGTCATGGGTAGCGTAGTTCTGCTCATGTGGCCTCAACTGACGTGATCTATAAGAAATCACTGCCTGCTCTTGCATCAGGACACATCTGAGTTCGGTCCCTGATTCATCACAGTAGACTACGTACCCTACTCCCTCCTCCAACAACCTCAAGATAGGTGCACGGGTCAATCTCTGCCTTATCTCCCGGAAGCTCTGCGGACATATGTCTATCCAAAAAAAGGGTTTCCCCTTCTTCATCAAATCTGAGAGTCATGCTGTAACTCTGGAGAAGTCTGGCACAAATCTCCGGTAGTATCCAGCTAGTCCCAAGAAACTCCGCACCTCCGTCACGCTCCTGGGTGGCTCCCAAGTTAGCACTGCCTCGATCATTGCAGGATCCACCGCAACCCATACCTCAGAGATGACGTGTCCTAGGAAGTGGACCCCGCATATCCGGAACTGACACATCAAGATCTTACCATAAATTTGGTTCTCTCGGAGTGTGTCTAGTACAACCCGCAAGTGGTAGGCGTGCTCCTCCTCAGTCATTGAGTATATCAAAATGCCGCCGATGAAGACCACGATAAATCGATCCAAGTATGTCTGAAAGATCCTATTCATGAGGCCCATGAACACTACTGGATCATTGGTTACACCGAATGGCACAACCAAGAACTCATAGTGGCCATACCGACATCTGAAGTCTGTCTTCTGCACGTCCTCGTCCCAAACTCTGAGTTGATGATAGCCTGACCTGAGGTCTATCTTCAAGAACCACCGTACTCCCTTGAGCTGATCGAAGAGGTCATCAATCCTCGGTAGTGTATAATTGTTCATCACTGTCACCTTATTCAGGTGATGATAGTCAACACAAATTCGTAAGCTTCTTGTCCGCTTTCTTGGTGAACAATATCGGGGATGCCTACGGTGAAACACTAGGTCGGATGAATCCCTTGCCCTGTAAGTCCTCCAACGGTACCCATAGCTATCAAAGCTCGGCGGGAGCCATCCGATATGCTGGAGTTGATATCCGGGCTATCTCTGGGTACAGTTCAATATAAAAGTCTACCTCTCTGTGAGGAGGTAGTCCTGGAACGTCGTCGGGAAAAACATCCATGTACTGATCCACCACCGCAGGAAAACTAGGACTCCGCACGTCAACTACTCCTAGGATGAGGCTAGCCAACTGATGAGTGATGGGATGTCCTCTCCTCTGCGAGAGTCCATCCTGTGCTGCAAAGGATCCCTTCTCACTGGTGAAGGTGAACCTTCCCCCGTTGGTGTGTACACACCGCACTTTGCGCCTAATACAGTCAATCTGAGCATGGACTGTAGATAACCAATCCATGCCCAAGATGATGTCTTAAGGCCTCGATGCCGCTACAAGAAGATCCCAGCTGAAGCTATCACCTCCTAGAGTAAGCTCACACTGCCGACACCAGTGCGTAATCATCGAGTATGCTCCCGTAAGAGTCTCTAGCCGTAAGGATCGATCCAACAGCTCCATCGGAATCTCTGAGCTCCGAACAAGGGCAGCAGATATGAATGAATGACTCGCTACATTGTCTATTATAACTGAAGCAAGGGTGGAATTGTCATAGATAGTACCTCAAATAATCTCGGGCGGGCCGTGGTCGTAGGCCTCCGCTGCCTGAAGTTGTGCCTGTCTCTGCCCGCCCGCTCCATGTGGTCGGGTTGGACCTCCTGGTGGTGGTGGTGGTAGAGCCACAAAGCGTCGCCCACCACCTGCTGCTCGGCCAGGTCCTTTGCCTCATCTACCTTCTACCTGCGGACCGCCACGGTCGACCCTCTGCTTCTGCCTGGGTGGCCACTCAATCGTCTGCTGCTCCTCAGTATGGCGGGTCGGGTAGTCACGAGCCATGTGGCCATGCCTGCCGCATGCGTAACACTGTTTGCCTCTTGAAAGACTGGCTCCTCACTGTGTGCCCCGCACTAATGAGCCAGTGTCTTGAGATCTTCTACCTGAGGGGTTGGTCTGCCTGGACCCATGAGTCATCCATCGACTTCCTGTTGTGGAAGACTCCGCTACGTGCCGCCCTGTGGTAGGTCTTGCTGCTGATGTAGTCTCAGCAAGGAATCTCTCAACGAGAGGGGCTCGCTCCAGTACCCATGAATCTATCGGAATGCTGAGGGAGATTAGTGATGCCCTGATCTCATTCCTAAATCTGTGCTCAAAGGACCGGGCCCAGAAGAATGGGTCTTGTACCATGTTTGTCGAGTAGCACGAGAGATCGGAAAATATCGCCGAGTACTGGGCGACCGTCAAGCTACCCTGCCGCAGCTATAGAAGCTCCTAGATTCGTGCTCCATGGAGGGTGGCTACGACGAACTCTGAGTGGAAGAGGCTCTCAAAGTCTATCCAGAGGAGAGATGCCTCATCGTGCACCTGGAGCATCATGCTCCACCATCTACCTGCTACTGCGTGCATGAGGCTCGCTGCGAGGATTGCCAGGAGGTCTGCTGGTGTCCTCACTAACCAGAAATCCCGTACAACTGCCTCCAGCCAATCCTCGTCTGCCTGAGGGTCCGTCTCCCCACGGAACCCGGGCGGTCGCTGGTGCTGAAAATCATGCAGTGCACTAAGGCGACGTGCATCGTCAGCGGCTGGGGCTGGTAGCATCAGTGGCTCGGTGGGTAGAGGTACCACCGATGCATCTGCTTTCAAAGGGCCATGTAACGAGGCCTCGTCGCTCAGTGGGATTTCGTCACGTACAACGCTCAGAACCCTAGCTGGCTGCCATCGTGGGGCCATCCTGAAAAGGAAACAGGTGCGCCAAGGTCAAACAATATACCTGGTGAGCTGAAACAATGTAATCGCAAAGAAAACTTGTAACACACATGCAATCAATGTTTTCATGCATTAAGTCAGAAATCAGAAGTCAGGGTCCTAGTGTACAGATACGTCGGCCACCAAACCAACACTGGACTCCCTGGACTGATAAACAAACTCAATACTCTTAACACTATTACTTCTCCTAGAAAAAGATCAGAGTCCTGAGTTCAGCAGTAGAACCGAACTCCTCTGATACCAATTTGTCACGACCCATCCTCGGGGCCCGTGTCGTGACTACCCCAAGCCCTCCTTCCATAATCCAGGGGATGGAGACTAGCACCAAGGCGTAATTCCTGATAAAAAAGGGAAGGAATTGCCTTTTTAAAGTAAACAAACACCACAGTGCAAGAGAGCAGATGTAAACACTATGTAAAAACTGGGTACAATAGTAGGTGCGGATAAAGTAAGAGGGCCACAATACAAACCCAAACTGAAAGTAAAGTACAACTGGAAAGGGAAAACAGCAACTGGAAGTAAAGCCGCAGCCTCGATCAATCCACTGGAATTCTAACCTGATGTGTGGGTACAGATAGCATCAACAGCTACTCGGGTCCAGCCGTCTGCTCTGAGTACACCCCGCCCAGTGATCCACCTCCGGGTACCGACTTGCTCCTCGTGCATCAACCACGATCAGTGATGTCCGTCGTCTGCAACCAACAGAAAGTAGTGCGGGCATATCCCGTGCAGGGGTGATTATAAGCTACTTAGTAGGGACCCCGAGACCCCCAAAGGTCTCCTAGAATCCAAAAAGGATAATCCACAAAGGAAAGATACAAACACGATGTAACATCCGGCACTACTTAGGAATATTCCCATACATATAACTAAGTCATCATTTCTCGTTCATCCCCAACATCCGAGCTCATGTACAACCCAATCCACACAGGAAACCACAACCCAATCCACGTAGGAAATCATAACGTGATCCACACAGGATATCAATTCAAATATATTGAAGATAAGGATTGAAAGTCAAGATACAACTCACACAGATATACTTTTTCATATGATGATAGAGATGATCAGATATAGCCACTGATTCATCTAAGACTTCGGACCCACAAAGGATCGATAGGTACTAACCCCCGCAATGACCCACAAATTATCTGACCCACATAGGATCGATAGGTAACTAACCCCCGTAATGACCCACACTGGATCCAACCCACACAGGATCTGTAGGAGCTGGCCCATACAGGACCGCTATGTGCTGACCCACACAGGATCTAAACTACACAGGATCTGTAGCACTGGTCCACATAAGATCGCTGAGTGCTGTTGTCGTCGCCGTCGAATCCACGGAGGATTTCTGCACAGTCGTCATCATCGTCTCAGTCCTAGCCAGCTCTAGGGTTCCCGCACACAGCAAGCTTGTTCGGGAGGGTCCTTTCCAGGAACCGAGGGGCTGATACATCAACTGACACATAGTCTGGAGTTGATTTATCCAAAACTTCTGTATCATCAGTAGGAACTCAGTGTCACAGACGGCGCATCAATCGGACGCCCGGTCTGAGATTTATTGGCTTTTTCGTCCCAGGGGCCCGTTAGGTTTTTAAATCAAAACCAACCCAACCGTACTCCAACTGCGTCCAAACCTCGAGCGAAGTAACCCAAAAGAACTTTCTCACTACGAAGAATCCAACAAGGTCAATGGCACGTCAATCGGACGACTGGAGCTCATGTTATAAGCGTTTCCACTCCGAGGGCCCGGTTGGTTTCATGTACGAACCATCCTGGCTGAACCCAAAGTACTCGAAAACCTTAAGTGTAATAAACCGAAATGACCATCTCGATCCAAGTATCGCATCACATCTGATGGTGCAACGATCGGAGGTCTGCATCCCATGTTATGGACAGAAGACCGAAAGTGGTTCAGTATTAGGGGGTTTGGGCCCGGTCCGACCCAGCCCGATACCCCCTGGGTCGGCCCGAACCGGGTCGAAACGAACCGGGTCTGGGTCTGGCCCGTCCTGGGCACGGCCTGACCCGGCCTGGGCGGGCCAACCCGGCGCGCTGCCGCGGCCAGCTGCCCGGCGGCTCGGCCGTAACGGTCGAGCGGTGAAGTGGGGGCGCACTGCCGCCCGCGTTGAGAACCCACGACCCCCATGTTAGGGGCCGCACCTGCTGGCCGACCAGGGGTTACGAATCCCCAGTTTTTTCTCCTGACCGGTCGGCCTGCCCTGGCCTGCTGGCTGCTACCTCCACGGGACCAGCGCTAGCTGGTCCCCTTGCTCCAACGCTGGCGTCCCGGAACCGGCCGCCGGTCTCCCTGCTCCGCCGCGGCCTCAGCCACGGCCTTGGCCCATCCGGTGCAGCGCGACGGCCCCGCGCCCCTCGGCCATGGCCCCACTCCGGCCGCGGCGCTTTTGTAGTTCTCCAGCGCGGCGCGACCATGCCGTATCTTTTGTTCATCTTCAATGGCACGGCGCGACGGCACCGCTTCTCCCCCTTCTTTAATATTTCCGCATGGTGCTTCGGCGCCACATTTCCTTGTTCATGCCACAAACAACAACAAACAACCAAAGTGGAGAGGAGGGTCGGTCGTGTTCATGCAGTCCGACCCCCTCCCATTATTGCGGTATCAGGAAGCTCCAATATAAATGATGAAAGGCAATAGAAGAATTCACCTACAACAATTAAAATAAATCCCTACCGGATCGAATTCGATGGGCGAGGATTCGTCGCGGAAGAAGGCGTCATGGAAGGAGGATAGTCATGTCGCGGAGAAGGAAAGTCACGGAAGAAGCAACGCGGAAGAAGCATCGTTGGTGTTGCGGTACACGGTGTCACATAGTCGATTTCCTAGGATTTGGCGTTCTTCATCGGAGATCAGTGCGTTCTTCGCATTCTTCACGTTCTTCGTTGAAGAAAACGGCTTTTCTCCAAATCCTCTCCACGCAACAAGTTCAACCCCAAATAAAATATGTTTTGTCTTATTTTATTAACACTGAAACCAACTCTTTGAAATTGAAAAAGAAAAGAAACGATCAATTAATTGAGGAGTTTAAAACCACCCAATTAACGAGACGTTTAATATCCAGATTAAACACAAGAGTTGACTTCATTAAAAAGGGGGGGTGTGGGTTCCTTTTTTAAGAAGAAAAGAAACTGTGGGGCTCATGTGGGCCCCACCCCACAAATATCCTACCTAGTGGTGTAGGATATTGTGGGTCCCACTTTAACCCCTTAACTTAGGTTAACAACTTCAATAAAATAAATGGGGCGACCAATTTATTTTATTCATTTACTTAACCCGAAAATTTAAAAAAAACACACCCGAGCAAACGCAACTCCGGAAAAGTTGTTTCTAAGAAATTATCGGTGCTGCGATTTCAACAGTACCCTCGAAATCTGATTTCGAGCAACGGTTCAAAAGTTATAAAAACCTTCTTATTCGTTCACTAAACGTAAACGAGCTAAACTTCGGAAAAAGATTCCGGGCACACCGGGTCTCAGAATTAGGTGACGTCAGAAACTGCGCTCTTGTAGAATCCAAAAGAAAATTAAGAAAAAAAATTCCATGAATTTTTTAGGTCTTTACATATACCCCTAAATTATTATTCTTATGTGTTTCTTTGTTTTATACTTTATACACATTGTCTAGATTATTCCTTGATTTCATAAATCTAATGAGTGTAAAATAATAAATCAGATGCTTTTTCACTGTTCTCATTTAATTCTCTCTAGAAGTTGTAATATATTTTAGTGTTATCTTCATCATTATTGATATGGAATATAAATAAGAGAGTGATTTATGCTAGAGTGGGTAATTTTTAAACTAATAAGAAATCGGTTTCAATATTCAATAAATAAGAATGGCAGCACTTTCTAAGTCCATGAAATATAGTTTGGAACCAGCACCATGATCATGGAACTACATCATAATCACCATCACTATCACCATCAATGATAGAAATTTATAACACGGGAAATAATAAAACCAGATAGGTATTGAATGTTTATCAAAACCTGTCACCATAATCATCTAAAGAGAGTACCTAGGATGTAAGGGAGTGGCAAACCCATTGGCTAGGAGGAATCAGGTCCCCTTGTGTAATGATCTGAACATTCATAAATAAAGAAAACTGCAACTCTATGCAAATGTCCCTAAGTGAAATGCTAGAATGGAAAAACTGGTCTAGGGATAAATCTACAAATGGTGACAGAGCATCATCGGTTGGGATGTATGAATCCATTTTGAAAAGAACTATGACCACCCATTGTCAGTTTTATGGGTTTTTTCCTTGATTATTATGTTCATTTTTTTGGCATTTTAGTGGATAGGAGTACATGTACTAATCATTTAATTTGAGGGAGGGTAACCTAAGTGATATGGGAGTGTGATGAGTTGTAACTTTTAGAATCTTGAAGGTAAGACACTTTCTCCTCAACCAATAGAATTTAGATTTTTTTCATGTTTTTAATTGATTGATGGGGTGGCTTTGGATCTTGGTTTGATACTCTGATGTGGTTTTCCTACTATTAATTTTATCATATTTCTATTGTAGTGAAATTTTTGTGCACATTCTTTTAAAAATAAATATCTAGATTCATTAAATATTTGATCAATATGATTGATGGTTTTTATGGTTTTATGTTGTGGGAGTTTCTGTGATTGAATCCAAGCATGCATTTGATTTATTTTTTGGACCATTATCTTCATCCTTGACTCCATTATCTTTCATAGTTTTGATGGTTTTTTGTAAATAAAATCTAATTCAATTCTCTTAGACATCATTTTAGATTAATTACATAGATAATGATTTCAATCTCCTATGTTGTAATAAAACCACAAAGATATCTATTATATTCCATTATCATAAAATTATAAATAATGACATGAATTTCATGAGATCCTCTACTTGATTTATAATATAAAATTTGTTGCAATTAATTGTAGACTCAATGGAATTTTGTTTTTAATTTAACACCATTTCATATGATTTTCGAACTTTCTAAAATTGGGAGAACTATCAAGAAAATCATTACAATATATATCTAAGCATGTTAATTCTAAATTATTCCCTTAAGAGATGATATTCACTTGAACAGAACAATTACATTGTATCAATTTTAATTCTCTAGATTTTTTGAAAAATAAATCTTCATATAATTAATATCATGGAAGTTGAATAACCCCCATTTAACTTCATGGTTCAATTATTTCCGCTTTGGGTTGTATCGTTCGAGTAAAATAACCCAGAATTTATCTTAATAATTCAGTCACCACCACATCTGATTTTTTCCAGCCTACCTTATGTTCACTAGTTTTTGAAGATAGCACCCCCGTTGACTCAGGTTTCCATGTTTGAAATGGTGAAACACTGCAACATAAATCTTGTTTTTCCGGGGAATGCTGCAAAAATTCATAGTAAAAAGTTAGGGCATAGGGAAAAAGGTAACTTATATTAAACAATCATTCATAATATATGGTGAGGTGTGTGTATCAAAGTTGTTTATCCCACTAGAACCCATGCTTTCAGTGTTATTACCATTATTTTTAATTTTAATTTTTTTTTTGTTTTAGTTATATTTTCAAACATGTAGGAAAAATATATTAAATTTCATTGTTGGATGTGCTCTATTTTTCTAGAATATGTTTAAATATTGTGATATATTTCGTTTTTATAGTGTTATATTAGATATGAAGACTACAAAATGGGGTTTTTGGTGCACTGAAATATGCAACTTTGGGGTTCTAGTTCCCTAAAGTCACTACATGGGGTTTCTAGTGTTCTTGATGGATGCTACATGAGGTTTTTGGTCTGCTGATGCTTGTGGTATAGTTGGATCTAGTTCGCTGGTATGGCAGGAATGGGTGGAACATTGAGGTTTGGAGGGGGGGTGTGGGGTCTTTTTGGTTGGATTGACTTATGTTATTCCATTGATTATTTTATATTAAATTTCATTATTAACACAATTAATTATTTATCCCTGATTGATCATTCTAGTAAATCATATTTGGTTGAGTAATTAAACCTGATGAAATATATATGATAAATTAATAAATCAAACATGGAATATTAATATTAATAAATTTATAATTTTCATTCAAATGTAATTTATAAAATGATATTATATATTGGTAATATTTATACCAATAGAAAAATTTGTTATAATAATCTATTTCTAAACACTTTAACCAACATATATATTATTTGTTGGTATTAATATAATTGTAATAAAAATATTGATTCTATTGTGAGAACATTTAGAGAGTTTTTACCAATTTTTTAGTGACATTGACATATGTTTTGGTAAAAAAATTTACCATGAAAAATTTTCTTTTCCCAATAGATATGTCCCTATTACAAAAAGATAGATTTTTTGTAGTGAAAAAATCGTGTAACCCAATCCAAAAATCCATGAAACATGTTAGGTCCAAAATTGGCATAAATACTCTTAGGGGTGGGGATGAATTAGGGTATGGATATTCTTTTCAAACTTATTCCTTCCCAACAAGAGATTGACTTATTTATTACAAGGGTCATTTCTTATTCTATTTTAATTCTAATCGTGATTGATTCATTTCCAATTCTATCTGATGATAGTTCACTAAAAAAAACTCAGTAAAGAAATCATAAGGAAAAAAACATTTTTACTTGATCTACCCTCACTAGGAAACATCTAAGGAGCATAAAACAATAGTGTGTCGATTTTACCAAATTCAATAAGGCACAATTCCAATAATGATGTTTGATCTAGATAACATCTATTCCCACACACGATACCATTACAGGAATTAGGATATGCTCACTCCATTCCCAAGGGTCACTCCCTATGTCTCTATCTATGACTAACTATCGGTGGAAAGGAACACCATCTTCCTCTTCCTTTGATCAATGCTCATAGAATTTATACACTCATTGTTTATAGACTTGTATGTTTCTTCATTTGAATAAATCCAGAAATCCTAAACTTTTTAAAGATGGTCTGTTGAATGCCCCTTTTCACTTTTATATGAAATAAACTATTATTTTTACTCTTAGTTAGCATAATTTACTTTTACGGGATGTTTCAGTCCCTTTACGAATAATCTAATTCCTCTGCGAACAGAGCTTCAATTCACAACAAAAATGAATCATAGGAAACCTCTCAAATGCACACTACCTCTGCTATTATGTACCTTCCTCCTTCTATGGACCACCCATTCTTCATAGACTGTCTTCACATCTACCTACCGCCCGTTTTTCTACAAACACACTTCTTCTATGAATTTTTACTTCTAAGACCATTTTTTCTTCAGTCGATGCTTTTATTTTATGAGCTGTAATGTCCCACAAAAAAACATTCACCGACAATCCCACGAATAACTTCACCCTCCATGGAATGCTCTCTCGCGTACCACTTCACTTTGCGAAATTCATCATCACGAACCAATTTCGTACGTAGATGAATTTTTCTATAGAAATTAATTTCTCAAATGAAAATCACTCTTAGTAATATTTTGATTAATAGTCCTTTTATAGGAAAATAGATCCAAAAAATACACAAATATTTTTAACTTAAATATTCTATGTGGTACAACCATCCTTGCATACTGAGCATCTCAAAAGAACTATTTTCCTTTCGCAGTCTGCGAATCATTTCTTTTCCTTCATGGCGTATGGTATCTTCCGAAAATGAATCCCTTCATGGAAAAAAATCACCTTCTCATTTTTACAACTAAAATTTCATCCTGCATATTGTAATCCTTCCACAAACTGCATTCCTATCAATAACCAAAAGCCTTCCTATTAACCATTTTCCCTAAAGGGTCCCCATACCATAGTTCACAGTCCATATAGAGATATTACATATAAATATTCTCTTTTCTGATTTTCAACTCCATTATGCGTACCTCTTATGCATTCCCTAAACTATTTTTTGTTTTCCACGTATTGTTCACTTCTACGCCGAAATACTGTTTTTTCAAAAAATAAACTCCTAATTTTGAGGCCCAAAAGTTTGGAAAACCCTAGGAAATTTGGCCATCATAATCACTTGCATTGGAAAACACCAACCAAACTCATTCACTAACATCTTCCTTTTCCAACATGCATTATCAAACCCAAAACACGAAGCAGAATCCTTGAGGGATATTTTTCCAGAAAAACCATTCAAAAGCTCACTAACCACCATGTTTCGAATCATTTTCAGATTATGTGTTTTAATCCCTTTCATTACGTTCAAAAATAATATTTCATGAATCCACATCAAAAAATATAATTGGTTACATTAAAATCCTTTTCAAGATGCTCCAAAAATCACATTCCATGAGATCCATTTTATTAAAACTCCCCCTTTGTATTCAATGAAAATTACAAAAAACATCCTATTTCAAAGAATTGATTTCCACAAACCCCATGTCTAGATTACAAAAGTCCATTTTCATTAAATCATTTCCATTTTTATCCTAATAGGTCATTTTATAAAAACTCAATATTCTAAATTCGTCCAGAAGGTTAATTATGAAAATCCATTTTCCCACTTGCTAAAACCTATCCCTTACCACTAAAACCCCATTCTCAAAATTCCATCACAATTGTTTTAAAAAAAATTGAATCAAGGGTGACTCAATGTAACTTAGAAGGGGAAAACTAGTGTCGATGGGTGACTTGGCCATATGGTTAGAGACTATATTCCAAACACACCACTATCATAATGAGACTTTTAGAACCATGACCTTGGATGTACTTGGAATTCCAGGATCTGTGAGCTCATGGAGAACACTAGTCAAACTACCTTTTCATATCCTAGATACAAAACAATCCACAATGTCCAAAAAACCAACATAATCAGACTTCCCATAGAAACCCAAGGATCAGAGTAAGTAAGGGTTCATGAAACCCTTCATGTTCCTACCTCTTAATTACCAAAAATACTACCCCATATACCTTCAAATCCCCATGTAATAATGTTTTCTCTAAAAATAAATTTCCTCAAAATATCCAACCTCTTATGATACTATTTTTTCATGAACCAACCCGGGTCAACCATAAACTGGTCACCTAATCTGATCTGGGCCATGGACTGAAAAGCATTTCTCTTCCCCAATGGATCGGAAACTAGTGTTGGGACTAAATATATTACATGAACGGAAGGATATATTCCATCAATAAATAAATAAACTGAATAATAGAAAGTTAAATAAAACAACCCAATGAATATATAATATCCAAATTGAACATCTTATATAAAGATCCTGAGATACAAAAATGAACAATAAAGCTAAACTATGCCTGATGTCCACACATCACATTATGTACCAAAGGGTTCCTCTCAGATACCATGAACCTCTATTTCCCTTGAGTATAAAGTCCAATATGAGACCTATACCACAAACTAAAAATGGAGAAACTATAGGCGTGAATATTAAAAAATAGTAGGCTATCCCAAATAATCTATTCCCAAAGAACATCCTTTAAAATAAAAGAACCATCCACTTAATGTTTGAGATATAATAAATGAAGATAATATTTTTAATACATTTTTCAATGAAAATACATCGTGGTACATTTCCATCTTTTATCATTAAAATCCACACTCCTTTTCAAAAAAGTATCCATATGAATTTCTCAAACATTTCCAAAACCCTTTTCTATAACCCTCTAACATATTTTATAAATTTTTTAAAGAAACCATCATGATCATGGAGAAAAATTCAAAATACAAACAATGATCGAAATGGAAGTAAGCACGTAAGGATATCAATGCAATATGGGTCACAATCAAACACTGCAACAAAATAAGTACCAATAGACATGGGTGAACATAGAAGATGGTGAATAATCCTAAAAATACTAATACATAAGAATAATCCTCAGAATAATTCCACACACGATGAAATAAAAATCACTCGAAATACTCTCGTCTGCCATAACTTAGGACAGATCAAGGGGAAAATCACATAGTTACAAACACAATATATCTACCTACTATGGGCCACAATATAGTGCGTAATGATTCCTGTAAAACAATAATTCTCAGAATATTTCTATCTTTTATAGGTTCCCATGTCTCATGTATAAAGGGGGTGATTCAACCGATTCCAACCAAGCATCCAATCACATGCATATATTATAACAATTCAACAACAAGCATCACCACAAGCCACTCCAAGGATCAATTTAATTCTATTGAACAAGTATATATCAAGAGTCGATACCGCGGATCTCCAATAATCATAATGGATAAAAAGGATTCCATAGTGTGTAAATTCTACACATTAAACGTGAATAGAGCATGAGAGTCATCCAACGGAGTTTTTCATAATAAACACTTCTATTATTTTCATAAATTTTACAAACTGACCTTTAAACACTCTCTATAAAATCATCACATAAAAATAACCAATACATTTATTTATAAAGGTAGAAACACCTTTTTCAATTTCCCATAAATTTAAAAAAAATCCCTTTAAAGTTTTGACATATCATTTTTAAACTCAAATAATTTTTTATCAAAAGGTCAAATGGGCCACTAACCAAAATCAAGTTTCAATCCACATTTAAAATCCAATACACATTCTATTTAAATAAAAAACTACATTTAAATACCATTTAATGAACATAAATTATCATTTTTTATATCAAAAATAAATTCTCAAGTTTTAACCATGCTTTAGAAGTCATAAATCAGATACAAAATCTAAACGTACATTTAATCGAACAAACGGTGTGCAACATTTAAAAAAAAATTCAATTTATCATTAAAAAAGAAATAAATATACAATTTTCAAACAAAATAAATATTTCAAGGATCACATAATACTAATTAATAATAAATGGAGCTAAAAAATAAATGAATCCAATGAATCATAATTTATAAAGTGAAAGTTCATGGGAAACCTGCATCAAATCCATGGCGTATCAATAATGGCCAACTGAAAAGACTCAACCATGGTTTTGGTAAGCAAGAATATATACATGGAACCCTATGAAAGAAAACCCTGAATTTTTAACCAAAAAAGGTATAAAAATACACAAATCATGGCCACTAGGGTTAGAGAAGAAGGGGTGCTAGGAATAAATGGAATTTAGAAAGAGTGTGGAGCCCTTAAATTTTAAATCGAGTAATGATTCACCATAAAACAAACTTAAAATCCACTTGGAGAAGCTTTGAAAAGACAAAATTCTCCATGGTAGGCATCAATGTTTGGATTTTTTGAGTGGGGTGTCTCAGTTATGAAATCTGATATAAATAGAAGGAGAAAATCCCAAAATTCCCATTCTCAAGTAGGTTGAACATTTAGATTGCATAGTTTATCAATCCACTTGCAAACCAAAAAATTATCCATTTTATAGTCTTATAAGGGATAAAAACATAATAATAATAGTTAGTTAAACTATGTAAAAACCATTTGACACCCTGAAAACATACATACATGATCAAACTAACCATCCACCTTAACTATGCCACTTGGAATAAGTCCTCAAAAATCACCCTTTTCACCTCCAAACTCATTTAAATCAACTGGATAAACCATCCAAAAAACATTAAACATAAAAAGAGACCACTAGGAGGGTCAAAAAATTATTTTCCATCATACTGATTACTCATACCATTTACCCTAACCAACAATAGGTCCAAAAATCACCCAAATCCTCTAATACTTATAATTTAAATCTAGAACAATAGGAACTCAAGGGAATAATCCTGATCAAAAAAAGAAATTCAAATAAAAAGTATGAAAACAAAAATATAGGTGTGATTGAACATGAGAATTTAATTTTGGTTTTTTATCAGTTAGAAGGTGAAACAGACCTGTGTTGGACTCTAATCAACATTACAGTGTAGCAAAATGAAATTAAACTAATGGATTGGGACGAGTTCAAGAACATATTTTTTAGTAATTACTTCTATCATATTCATCATTTTTAAATTGAATGTAATTCTTAGAGATTTATCTAGATGGATGATTAAACTATTCAGGACTAGGAATAAAATGTTTCAAGGTTTTTTAGGTATTATACATGTATTATAATTCAACCAGAATGAAAAGAATTTCGATTAATTGGTCGTCTGAAACCTAGTCTTAAAAAGGAAATATCTATAAGTGAAATTTTCATCTATGAATAAGTGTTACTATGTGCTATAAAGGTCTAAATATAGGTTTTATATGTGTATCAATCTCATGGTTTTGACCGGAAAAGGAAGACGGAGTTTGAATGAAAGTCTAATAAGAAATGGATAGATGAAAATGAGCCTTCTGTTATGCACAATTTGTGGGAAGAAACCTGGAGGGAATTGCCTTTTTGGGTCTTCCAAATGGTTTAAGTTTTGAAGGAATGGTCATAAAGTGGATGAATATAAATGTGATTAGAGGAAGTTTTATAATGTGGTAAATAATGATAAATCCCCATAGAATGAATCCCCCACAATCTAATTTTTCAATTTCTTGGTGTTTGGCCATTATGCTAATAATTGACCCATTTCAAGGAATTATGTGAATTAAAATCCACAGAAAACACCAAATACAAACAAAAAAAAGGAAAAAATTATGTGATCATAATGGTTGAAGTGAAACAAGATAAATAAGAAATAATTAACCTTCCCTCCAATGGTGGGAAATTTATATTGTATTTTGTATGAATAATCCATATTAAACACTTATTGTTCTTCCATTGGGGATATTTAAGGACATTATCAGTCCCTACATGCATTATGGAATAATAAAATCATATTTTTTTATTCTATCACTAATAGGATGGACCCAAGATTCTATTGTAAATGTTTTCAAATTTAATATAAGATCAAATTTTAGTAATAAATGGTAAATTATATTTTGTAAGTGTTATAAGGTTAACCATTTATGGAAAATTTATTTTAAACTTTGGATGGTGTTTATGAAATTTAAATGTTATCTCATCGGATGGGGATTTATTCATATTGGATACCCTATAATAAAAACACAGTGTTGAGGATATCCGATGAAAGATGGGATGTCATATCATGTATCTCATAATCTGTTAGTTCTCTATATAAGAAAAAATCGACTTTCGTTAATGATAAATATGTGATGTTGATCAAGGAATAATAAAGGGTGAGGATTTCCAAAATCCTGCCAGTATATCTTCTCATGAAAATTCATTAAATTTTCTTGAATTTATCTTCAACTTTTTTTTTATCCAAGTACCCCCTTTTATAATGAATCATATAATACCTTAAATAATCCCAACTTTATAGAATTCTGATTGATAACTACATCCTGACAGTGTTCTCTATCACTCTCCATTAGAACATGATAGTTATATTTTTCAAAAAGGCCCATGATTTCAATTCCATCCTATATTACCCTTTGTCGAAACCTAGTTAGATGTTACCTCAGGTAACCAAAATGTTTCAAACATTCCATTTCTAAACAATTTATTAGTATTAATTTTTTGGTTGTGGGTTTTAATTAATTAACCATTCATGTATTAAACCTTTGATAGCCCAGATGGGTTCTATTGGAAATATTTATTTTAAGGTGGGTAGAATGTAACAAAATGATATTTTTTGAATTGATTTTTTTTCAAATTAATTTAATATTTTTGATATTTGTCATGTCATGAAACATTAAAAATAATTTATTTTAAATCAATGACCTCTATTTGGATTACATTATACGAAACATAATGTTAATAATTCACTACATGCCACATTAATTGTTTTCCTTCTTTACACGGAACACTAATGTTATGTTTCACTGCAAGAAATAATTATGTTCCTTGATGGCTTGTGTAATATGCATCACCAATTTTACCAAACAATCGTGTATCATAATAAGGTTATTATTAAAAATAATAATATATAACATACCCATTTAATTAGTGGTTACAAATAATATTATCTAATTTCTCAAAATATATTTTTTACCAAATTATAAGATGAATTCATAGGTTACCAATTGATTATAAATTATTATAAAAATCAATTTAAAATAATAGAAAATGATATTATTTTTATAGCCATAAATATATTTTATGGTAATAAATTAAATTATTTATAATTAGTGAGTTATATTAATTTGATATATATTTTATATTTTCAATCAAATATTTTTTATGTGCATCCAATAGATTCAATAGAACTAATATAAGAATAAACACAATTTCATGAATAAAAGTACATTTATTTACCAAGGTAGTTTTGCAGCCTTTTAATGTAGAAAATATTATAAAAATGGATTACATATTTTGAAACAAAATAATTTATAATGTCTAATATGGTCAACATAGTTATTTTCCAAATATTATTAGTGAATATAATGAAAATTAATTACATCAATTAAGGTAAAATTAAACATAATTAAGGAAAAAACCAATAATTTAAGACCCGAAATGAACTATAAAGCTATCCAAGAGAAATTGAATGGAAATATTTTGAACATATCCTACCGTTTTTCATCATTGGATGATTATTGGTTCCACATGCATTATAAAAAACATGGGTGGAATTCTCTCTTCAAATACATACAAGAGCTCCACTCATCCTCCAATATAAAAATCCCTCCTCTCCCACCACTTACCCACACCTCCCAAGATAAATTTCTCACTCATAATACAATATAATAATCTCCAAAAATCTACCACTTACTCCAAGAATATCCATTGGACATAATGAAACCTAAATAATCCTTTTGGCATAAACCAAAATGAGTTACCCGATTATAAGGAGACATCTTCTCTCTATCTATTTTCTGTTATATTATTTCTCCACCCCTCAACTATATTTATACCACAATTGTATAAAAAAGTATAAAAAATATACTATGATATTTTTATGCAAAATATTCGACATTAATTAACACACACCTCCATCTAATGGGTGAAAAACAATCTGTTTACACGTACAACAAACTACCACCTCACTAAATGATGATTGTTCATTTTACCTCTACTGCCTCTAATGGTGGATATTATGATGGAAAATATGTTTTTATATGTTATATATTATATTTATTATATTTATTATATTTTATTCTTCATTATTAATTTTACAATATAAATCTATTTTACTTTCCATTGGGTGGAAACAATATAATTTCATTTGAGGAATTGTTTACCGACACCCCCTCAAAGTGATGTGATTTTTTCACACACTACATGGAATGTATTAAGGACGGGTTTTGTGAACCTATATTATATATATAACATTATAATTCTACTTTAAATTCATTCTTTCAAAGAGTGTCAAGATTCAAGGTAAGTGGATTTCATCACACTCTTTATTTATGTGATTTAAATGCTTTATTCACCACCCAGTCATTTGTTGTGGTGTGTATAATTCCCATCGACGTATTCTATGATTATTATAATTAAAATTATGGGTATTTATATATCCATTTTTTGATATTTATTTCATGGTATTAATGTTTCAAATGTTACTAAATTGGTAGAGTAATTTTGTCTCAATTTTCCTTCTATGATACACCTGCCATGTTATGCACCTATATTTTTCCATGAGGTGTATATACTACCTTTGAAATAATATATAATTAATATCATTATTTTTAATGATATTTTAAGATTCATTTAATTTTATTTCTCAAATGGGGATTATGGTTCATATTTACCATGCGGTAATAGTTAATAGAAAAAATCTCACCACATTTCTAGATTATTTATGTTTATGATTCCTTTGATGAAATATTATCACCCAAATCTTAATAACTCTCATGAATTTTTTTATCCTCTATTTATTCACTATATATTCATATTTTGGTTCCAATTTAAACAATTTGTTAAATAATATATTTAATTAAGTGTTTTTAAGAAATTCAATGTTTAATATCCATTCAGTCAGAAATTTGTGTTCCTTCACAACCATGTTTTCTAAAAATGGATTCAATGAATATTCTTCTAATCTCAAATGACCATTACAAAACATTTTTATACTTTTTTATTTTACCAATTATTTTAAATAAATCTCATTTTCTCTCTCTTAATGAGGTATTTTTATAACCTTTTAACCCTACAAAATGACTGTTCTTTTTTACCTCGTATGACATGAATGAATTTACCCATTGTCCATTATTTGAATATTTCTTTTGATGTTTAAAATTCATTTTTTAATGAATTATTTTAAAATTTATTTTCAAATAAATGGTTTTCATATTTTTTATATATTCTTTTATAAGTATTCAGGGAAAATTCTTTTAATTTGTTTCAATCTCTTTTTACATGTTTTCAAGGAAAATTGTTCTTAAAAAATGTTTTTATGAATCATTTATTTGTTTTAACAGAATATGGGTTTCAAAAAAAATCAAAATATCGTTATATGTTTTCATTGAAAAAAAGGTTCCAAAAGGTTTTCAATTATTTATTTATAATCTTTCAAGTATATTTTGAATAAAATTAATTAATAAGATTTTTTGTTTTTTTAAAGAGCCCTTCTCAAAGAAAAAATGATAATTTACCCAAGAAATGTTTTCCAAATATATTTCCAAGTTAATTTTCATATAAGATAACATTTACTGATCATACTCATTCCATTATATGAAATGATCCAATGTTTCAATTCACATTCCTTATTGAATTGTTTATGTTTTTATGGAATGATAATTATGACACTTGTTTCTCTTCCACAAATTATATAATTCGTGAAACCCACTCCTTTTATCAGGATATTATTTTAATAAAATGATTATAAAATCTAACTTTATCCATAGGATAAGATATTATTACACTTTAATCACATCCATTTCATTTAGTGGGTTATTATATGACTTTTTATGAAATTTTGGCACCTGAATGAATGATTTTATTATGGGGTGGGTGCGACCAATATCCACCTCCATTGAATTTGGTAATGAGACATGTTTAACGTTCTCAAAGTCTACACAGAAGGACATACCAATCCTAAAACAAGTGGGTAAATGGGAGGACATCCCATTCCCAAAACAATAGGGTACATGGATGGACATCCCAAGCTAGAAAAAAGTGGTTACATAGGATGAAATCCCAAGACCAAAACAAGAGGGAACAAATGAGGACATCCCAAGACCGAAATAATAATGTACATAGGAGGACATCCAAAGCCCTAATAAAGAGGGTACATGGGAGGACATCCCAAGCCTAAAATATTTCATTACAAAGGAGGGTATTCAATGCCCAAAGTAGGTGCATAGGGGACTAACCCAAGCCTAACATGATACAATGGTACTGGTTGGAAACCTTAACGAAGCGTTTTTATATGCTGATATCTCTTCCACAAATCCATGTTTAATTATATTCTTATGATTTCAAGACTTATTCTCTTAATTTCCTTTTATGATATATATCTTATGAAAACCATATCTTTATTATGTTCTCTAATATGTTGGGTATTATTGTGAAATGTTATTATGATGTTCCATAACCTTTCTTCCAGTCATTCTTACACATTTCCTTTATTTACCCTTAATGAGAATTTGAACTCACCCCTTATTATGTTTCCATTACCCATTTTATGAAAAACGGTTTTTGTTATATGTACTAAAGGTAGAGATATTTTTTGGAGATGTTGAATATCTTTCATCAGGAGAAAATATTTTGTATCCTTGTTTCCAAAAATACTAAACTAGTACAGTTCATAGTCATGTATATTTGTAATGTAATAAATATAAATCCAAAATGATGTACTATCCATGTACGTTATGCCTAGGTCACTATAATATTTCCACATGATTCCATTTGATAGGTTTTATCATGCACTGAGGTCTCGTATGTATCAGTATACCACAATGGTTGTAATTGACATGGCTGTCGGAGTACGTTTGTAGGATACTAATATCACCATATAGAATCTCTAGATAAATATACTTACTATTGGTTGATGTGGTATGAGATATAGGTTTTCAACATCAATCAATTATACCACAACCTCTCTCAAGATACACTCTTTGATATGTATATTATTCACAATTCATGAAATGGTAGTATGCTAAATGACATTCACTGGTGATGAGATGTCATACTTGAGACCATTCTAGAATAATCTGACAGTAGATAACTCATTACATATTGGAATTGGTGAAAAGCATTGGAGTGAAGTAAAACAGACCAAATAATCAATAATTGATAACATATCCTCCTTTAAGTGCATGAAATCTTCAAATCTATTGGCACTCAACATCTCTCGATATAATTAATAATATAAGGAAATATAAAAATCCATCCAAGACATCTTCTGATAATAATTTCTCTTAGTAATGAAATCCAACCATCTCTTGGAGGAATCATAAAACATATAAGTAAGGAGCCTTACCCTCCTCTTAGGAGGTGTCTCAATATGCTCTAAGATAGGAAGAATGACCTCTAGTTATGAATACATATCTTTTGGTCCTCAATTCCCCAAAAACATGGGTGGATGCTACTATTGGAACTCACATGTCAACTCTAACATGCCCAGGGTAGGTTGTGGTGCTCCCTGAGCATTCTTCTTAAATCAGATAAAGCCTTTGTAGAACTATGACTCATCCCTTGTGTCTGGTACTATCACTGGTGCCTTAGGTGGCACTATAAAAGAATCTATTGGTATCCCATGGCCCGCCACCTCCATAACATGGTCTCAATCACCCACCTAAAAAGTGATTGGAGGATGTCGTGGTGTAATATATCTACAATTTTAGATTCCATACTTCAGAACAAGATTCAAAAACAAATAAGAACAAAAATATTAAAATATTATAAGCGCATGAATTGTTATATAATAATCATATGTAATGACCCAATATTTAATAAATAGAAATTTTATTCTTTTAATTATTTCACATATTATAAACCACATAAAATAAGATTGAGAACACAATAAAAAATTTATACATGAATAATTAATGGGATAATAAGTATTTTTAGAATATAAGAAACCTATCATGATAGATTATTAAACTTACCTTTGGAATAGTAATGTAACCATCAAGAATAGTAAATTAGAAAATGGAATTGTGACCTAAACTATAAAAGTATCAAAAAAATTTAGGAATTTTATAAATGAAAATACAATATAATTATATCATAGAGTAAGTAAATAAATATTTTAAAATGTATAAATTAAGTGTTTGTATTTTTTGTAAAATAGAAATTTTTATTTTAAATTTTATAATCAATATAAATATTTCATAAAAAATTATTTTCCTAAAAAAGATTAATAAACTAATAATTTTTTGTCTTATGAAAATAAGATAAATTTATGAGACCTTAAATAATTTTTCAAAGTGTTATAAAATCAATGATAATTTTAAAATATGTATTTTTCGAGTAAATGAATTTTTTAATTAAAAATTAAATTTCTCATATATTGAAAATTATTTCCAAAAAATGGTGTCCATTTTTTAATTAATCTTATTGAAAAATGTTTGTCATGAATTTTTAGGATTTTTCTAAAATACATGAATATTTTGTGAATAGTGAAATACAGTAATTTACAGTATATATAAATAATAAGATAAATTCACTATTACATGAGTCATATGTGATGTATGAACAATAATTTCAAAATTCTATTCACAATATTATTTTTTCCATAATTCTCCAATAATTCATATTTTTGAGCCAAAATAATAATATAATGAATAAAATATTGTGAAAACACAACTCTTCTCCTCTATAAATACCACCACCACCTCTTATCCTCACACATTCCAAACATTGATTCATATCCATGTTATTTCCAAATAATATTCCCATGACCCTCCCCATGTCCAAGATCTCTTGGTATCACCAAAATCCCAAACCCTTTTAGTAACAAACCGACATGGGTTACCCTCAAACCCGACACCTAATCTGATCTGTCACATAGCCAAAGGGAATTACCGATCACCACGGGATGGTGACAAACACCTGGGCATTGAACGAAAAAACCGAGGGAAAATTTTATCTCAACCTGAAAATCAAAATGGTAAATATATACATTGAATGAAGGGAAAAACTGAAGAATAACAAAATATATCTGCCATAAATTTATGGAAAAAGTGAAAAAAAACTATAACAACAACTAAAAACATTAAATGGAATGCTCGATTGGATAGGACACAAAAAATAGAGCTACTCTAATTTTGGCATGGACTAAATCCAACCATATCACCGTCAACTGCCCATCCCAACTGACACATACCTCACCACATCATGCATCTCCTTGCCTTACCCGACAATAGAAGACAAATAAATATCTACACACCACTGAAGCAGTACATAGGGTGTAAGCTAATTGGCTCAGTAGGATCCCACCTAGTTGTTCCATAATAAGACTCAATATAAAAATCCCTATATGATCATTTTCAAACAAAAAAAGTTATGATAATTAGTAAATCAGTTTTATAGAAAATCGGGTAAACATTCCTTTTTTCACAGTTCTAAACAATAGTTGTAAAAATATTTTCCAATTTATATTTCCATATCATTTTTCACAAGAATCAACATACATATCAAGGATAAAATAGAATGGAAAGATGTATACACAATAATCACAAGTATCACAACCCCATGGAATACTATAGGTCTAGGAAGTAGAATACTTTTATGAAAATAATCATGTTCACAAAACTAATCCTAGGATAACAGGCCAGGGAAGAAGAGGAATACCCAATGAGTAAAAAAAATTGTCAATATCGGTTCCCTAGAACAATACGAATAGGAAACAGAGGAATGTGCCATGAAAGACCTCATTTACAATCAAAATGTAATGGATTCTGGCCTCAAGATAATCCTTCCACCTATGTACCATATGTTACCCATGTTATCTTATTTCAAAAACCGATTTTAATGTTTTAAGAACCTTTCAAAACCATTTGACAGTAAAGTTTCAAAAATTTAGGCAATACTATTTTCATTTAAAATCCCTTTTCAACACACACAATAATAATTACAATTTGAGAAATAAATTTATTAGAAAGTTTTTGAAGAAAAACAAGCAGGTTCATTATCATAGGCTAGAGACAGAACCACCTACGTCCAAGTTTGGGGCGCAGATGCCCAAAATGGAATCCAAAACCTACAAAAGAAACCCAACAACAATAATAGAGACCCTTGGATCAAATCCATGAAAATAGTGATTCAAACATTACAAAAAAACGTTGGCAAAAGAGAGGAAAACCACATACCTCGATGAAGTACGTCTGCCACACCACAACCAATGATGGAAAAAAGCAGCTGGAACATGATCTCTCAATAGATCTAGAATAATACAAAAAGAAACATCCAATTTGGATTAGTGGGTCCAATAATGCAGGGATATGGGGCCATCACAATCAATTGCAAGGAAAAATAAGAAAGAAAACATAACCAAAGAGATTCACCATAGAAAGAATGATGAATTGGAGACAATTGGATCGATCTAGAAGGTGATATGCCTTTAATAAATTCCTAGGGGTATCTATGGTTTGATATCCAAGAGATATGGAAATAATGATGAGAGAAACTGGTAAACACATGAATTTAACCTGGGCACGGGCTGAGTCATGATGTGTCCTTCTTGGTCATGACATGTAGTCCATACTGGATAATTTACTCAGTATAATCCGCCATCTTAGGTTAAAAATCCGCTATTTAACTCCTACACTATGTGTACCGGATCACAACATAACTCCCCCATCACGACTTGAATATGCCCCAAAGTACACGACATGTAATTCAGGTACATAGCGTGTACTTCGGGTACATGACCAGAAACCTGTTGAAATACCAAAAAACTGCTTTTATGGACTCTTAAACAAAAAGGGTACATAGAAATGGTAGAAAACTAAATACATAAATATAATGATATGTTAAAAACTCCCCACCATAAATAATTTATATCACTGGAAATTCATGTGTAATATGTATCCTTTGTATAGAGATGAGGCCACTACTCCCTCAACTATTTCTCACATTGCCATATCTAATAAGAATCTAATCATTGTTACCATATAACTATAACTAATGGAATCATCTTCCCACACAATATTTTCATCTATGATTCGATGATCTCAACTGGTTTCTCAAAAACAGAACCATCTGCCTCAAACTCAATTTCATCCTATCATAGAAC
Organism: Viscum album; assembly: GCA_963277665.1. NCBI lineage: Eukaryota > Viridiplantae > Streptophyta > Magnoliopsida > Santalales > Viscaceae > Viscum > Viscum album. Next base: position 417,435,638 of record OY728132.1, read on the forward strand.
ATGATTGGGGTCAGGGTGATACATCTAGAGCTGAGATATGTGGAAAACATTATGAATCTCAATCAACTGAGCTGGAAATTATAATCGATAAGAAAATTTACCATGCTGCTCAGTGATCTCAAATGGTCGAACATATATCAGATCCATCTTTCCCTATTTTCCAAGTCTATAGTGACCCAAAAGAAGAGAAAATTTCAAGAAAATCTAGTCTTTAATGGAAAACTACAATGGACGACGTTGCTGATCTTCATATGATTTATATCAACCTTGGGCTAGAACCATACATTTATGCACCTCTTGAATCTTTGCTGACATCTCTTGAACCAAAATTTTTCCATCCAAAGCTAATTCACCCAACTCTACCCACAAAAGAGGTGATACACATGGGTTACCATAACAAGCGTTATTGTAAAAAAACTCTACCTGTCCTTAATGGATATCCCACGATTTACTGAAATCCAAGATACAGGCATGAGGCATATCCTCTAGGATCTGAATTACATGCTCTGTCTAACCACCTGTCAGTAGATGGTAAGTTGTGATCATCTTTAAATGAGTCCCCATTTCCTCTTGAACACTCCTCCTGATTCATGAGGTAAAGCAGGGGTCACTATCTGAAAAAATTGCATAAGGACTCTCATGTAACCTCATGATCTCCTGCACATACAACATACTCATATCTTCAACATTTGTTGGGTGTTTGATCAAAATGATGCGGGAAGACTTCATATACTTATCAAGAACCACCCAGATATCATTTTTCTCTCGGGGTGTCTGTGGGAACCCAACAACAAAATCCATGGACACATCATCCCACCTCAAAACCGGCTGAAGAATAGGATGAATTATACCAAAAGTATTCAAGTGATCTACTATTATACGTTGGTAGGTGTAACAATGAGACACATAATCTACAATGTCACACTTCATACCCGGATACTAGAACCATCTAATCATGTCATAATATATATTTCTAGTGCCTGGATGGATGACCCATGCTGAATTACAACTCTAAAAAAATTATGATCATGTCATAGGTGTTGGGATAAGGACTCACTTTCTGAAGTAATGTATTCCATCTAAAGAAAGTGACATTCCAAGAACTGTCTCCCCACCAATAATATTTTACAAAATATTCTAATATTTATCATATTATTGTTGACATTTAAAGACAGACTCCATGAGAGATGATGACAAATTAACAGTAGTCCGAACCATTCCTAAAATATCCTCCTGAGCATACAAGTGAAATTGAATGAAAAGCCCCATAAGATTCCATTATTCCTTTGATTTCAGAACAACCTTTGATGGTACCTTCTTTATTAGAGCATCTGCAACAACATTACCTTTCCTTAAGTGTAGGTGATGTTCAATTCAAAAATCATATGTTATTTTACCCACCGTCTTTGAATGAGATTCATGTATTTCAAAGAAAATATATTCGTCATATTATTATGATCTGAGAAAATAGTGAAATCATCCCCAAAGAGATAGTGACACAAACATTTAAGCATATTAATCACAACAACAATTTATAAATCATGAGTGGTGTATTTTATCTCATGTAGTCAGAGATGAAGAGATCTTTAAGCTACCACCTGATCATCCTATATAAGCACACATCCCAAACTAGCACTAGACACATCAAAAAAACCAATTAACCATTACCTATCACAAATAATATCAGAACAGGTGCTGATGTCAGATGTTGTTTCAGTTCATCAATTGAGGACATACACTTTTCAACCCATGATAATTTCACCACATTCTTTGTAAGAGCAGTAAAAGGTGATGCCTTTGTAGAGAAATCCTTGACGAACCACTAGTTGTGTCTAACATGACCAATAAAGATTATAATTTTAAAGATATTATGTGGTTTATTCTCGGATAAAACATTGTTTATATTCTCTGGATCAACTGATACGCAATTCTTATAAATTTGGTTCCGAAAGAATTTCAATTCCCAAATCCAAAAACTGCATTTTGAATGTTTTCCATACCAACAATGAATTCTCAGAATCTCTAGAACCAAACTCAGATGGTTCTCATGCTCACACTCAGACATTGAATAAACCAAAATATCATCCCTGAATACAACCAAAAAAATGTCAAGATATTGGTGGAATAACTAATTCATCAATGCTATAAAATCGACATGTGTGTTAGTTAGACAGAAAGATATCAAGAGATATTCATAAAGGGCATACCAACTTATGAAGGCCGTATTAGGTATATCAAACTCCCAGTCTCTGAGCTGAAGAAAACCCAACTAAAGATAGATATTCAAAAAATCACATTTCTCTTTTAAACTAATCAAACAAATGATCTACACGAGGCAAAGGGTATTTTTTCTTAACTATAACCTGATTTAATTTCTGATAGTTAACACATAACCAAAAGTAACCATCATCTTTCTTGGAGTAGAGAATAGGGTATGACCAAGGGGAAGCACTAGGGGGGACAAAACCTTTATCTAATATGTCATCCAATTGAGTCATGAGAACTTTCTACTCCGCTGGTGCCATATGATAAGAGGGAATCGATATCCGATGTGTACATGGCACCTGGTCAAAAGTGAACTCTACCTTTATCTCTGAAAAAAGACTAGAGATGTTGTCTGAGAAAACATCTGGAAATTTTCAAAAAAACAATAGGATTATCCTCAACAGAAGAGACATCATCAGGCTCAAACACAATAGTAGAAAAAACTTTTGAAAATTTGGTGGGGAGGCCCTACATGACCCAACCTCAGGTCCCACTCTCCCTGAAACACATGAGAGCTCACATTAGCAGCATGAAACAAAACACGCCGATGATAAAAATCTTCCTCAGATCTATGAGATACACTCTTAAAATCATGGCCTCTAGTGGCCACCAAAATTCATCACTAAAGGTCTATAACGGCCTCCTAGCATCCTCCAAATGGTGGCCGCCTTTGACCCAACATTGATTCTATCATCGACCACCATTAGACGGATGCTGACGGCAAGCTAGTATGGGCTACAGGGGCCGCCAAATGTACCAATAGCGATCTCTAAATAGCAGCTGCTATGGGTTTTTAATTTTTTAAAAAATAGAAATAATAAAATAAAATATACACACATAAATTTCATAATTCATCTACCAAGCTCCACATCCATCATCAAATATAACTGTATAACAAAATTTAATAACAAAATTAGTACCAAATAAAACCTATAAAAAATAATTGAAAAAAATTAACATATTTAAATTCTAATTATTGTAATAGATCAAAACTATTTGATTTTCAAAAAATAGTCGTAATTTCAATTACCATTTTAAAATTTTAAAGTCATTAATTCTATGGTTCTAATTAGATTGTTTCCATGTGATTCCAGATCAATCTGAGGTCGTTCGTTAAGCATTTGTCCGTTTATGACACCAGAAGTGTGTTCTCAGTCACTGTGGGCACATGACACCTCTGATTGACATGCCGTATTCCCGACCACTTCACAATTCACTCACCCATTATTTTTGTCTAATTTCATTCTATTTTGATGTCAATCGACTTGTTTGGACCACCCCACATGCATTTCTGATGTCCGACCAACACTTGAAAACATATATTGAGCCATACCGTGAAAACCGCACGTCCTATTGATGTTTCTTATCATAGTACACATAATGAATAATAATCATATTATTTCCCTATGATTTCTAGTTAATTTGATGTCGGTCGCTATGAATTTGACCGTTAAATGCACGTTTTGGCCGTTTGTGACACCATAAGTGCATTATGGGTCATCACAGAAAAAGAAACCTCTGAATGACATGTCGTATACTCGAAAAATTCAAAATTCACTCACCCAAACTTGTCGTCTGTTTTCAAGGCAATCCGACTTTGATCGGTCGTTTTGGACCGCCCCACGCGCGTTTCTGAAGCGCTCCCAACACATAAAAATGAACATTGTGCCGTACTGTGAAAATCACACACCTGATTGATGTGTCGCCTCCTCATATTTGTCACAAATAATAATTATATTGTTTCTCTACGATATCAGGTCAATATGATCTCGTCCGCTATGAATTTGATAGTTAAACGCCCGTTTTGGCCATTTGTGACACCCGAAGTGCGTTCTCGGTCACCATGGGAACACAACACCTCCGATTGACATGTCGTCTACTTGAACACATCAAAATTAACTCACCCATTTCTATCGTATAATTTCAGAGAAATATGACATTTTTCGGTCGGTTTGGACCGCCCCACGTGCGTTTCTGAAGTGCACCGAACATTTTAAAAATGCATACTGAGCCGTACCACCCAAACCACACATCCGATTGATCTGTCATCTCCTAATACACATCATCAATATTAATTAAATTGTTTCCCTATTATTTTAGGTCAATCCGATGTGGTCCTCTATACATTTGACCATTAAATGCCCATTTTGGCCATCTATGACACTAGAAGTGCGTTGTCGGTCACCGCTGGCACACAACTCCTCCAATTGACGTGTTGTCTGCCCGACCACTTTACAATTCACTCAATCGTTATTTTTGTCAGATTTCAGGAAATTCTGACATCATTTGGATGGTTTGGACTGCCCCACATGCATTTCTGAAGCACGCCCAACACTTAAAAAAAGCATATTGAGCCGTACCGCACAAACCGCAAATTCGATTGACGTTCCGCATCCTCATACTTGTCATGAATAATAATTATATTGTTTCCATGTGATTTCAGGTAATTCCGATGTCGTTCTCTATGTAATTGACAGTTAAACACCTGTTTTGGTCGTTTATGACAACAAAAGTGCATTCTCGGTCACCGTGGGCACACAACACCTATGATCGACGTGTCGTCTACCTGAACACTTCACAATTCACTCTTCCATTATTTTCATCTGATTTCAGGTCATTCCAACATGGTTTGGCTGATTTGGAACTCCCCACGTGCACTTCTTAATCACCTCCAACAATTTAAAATTTCATATTGAGCCGTACCGTGCAAACAGGACATCCGATTAACGTGTCATCTCCTTTTACACGTCACAAAAAAATTAAATTGTTTCCCTATGATTTTAGGTCAATCCGATGTCTCCCTCTATGAATTTGACCGTTAAATGCATGTTATGGCCGTTTTTACACCAGAAGGGCATTCTCATTCACTGCGGGCACACGACACCTGTGATTGACCTGCCGTCTACCCAACCACTTCGATATTCACTCAACAATTCTTGTCATCTGATTTCAGGCCATTTTTCCCTCATTCTGCTTGTTGGGACCTCCCCACGCGTGTTTTTGAAGCGCACCCAACACTTAGAAAATGAATATTTAGCCATACCACACAAACCGCACGTCTCATTGATGTGCCATCTCCTCGTACATGTAACAAATAATAATTTTATTATTTACATGTTATTTCATTTCAATCTGATGTCTTCCTCTATGCATTTCGCCGTTAAACACCCGTTTTGGCCGTTTATGACACCAGAAGTGTATTCTCTGTCACCGCAGGCACCCAACACCACTGATTGTTATGCCGTCTACCGGAACACTTCACAATTAATTCATGAATTTTTTTGGTCTGATTTCAGGTCATTCCGACTCCGTTCAACCAGTTTGGACCATTCGAAGAGCATTTCTTCAAGCGCACCCGACACTTAAAAAAATAAAATAGAGTCAAACCTTTGAAAACCGCACATCCGATTGACATTTCATCTCCTTGTTTACATCTAGAATAATAATTAGGTTGTTTCCAAATGATTTCAAGTCAATATAATGTCATCGTCTATGAATTTGACCATTAAATGCATGTTTTGGCCGTTTATGACACGAGAAGTGTATTCTCGGTCCCTGGGAGCACACGACACCTCCGATTGATGTGTCGTCTACCCGAACACTTAAAAATTCACTCACCCATTCTTTTTAGTCTGATTTCATTCCATTTCGACGTCATTTGTCCAGTTTGGACCGCCATATGTGTGTTTCTGAAGTGCGCCCAACACATAAAAAACACATATTAAGTTGTACCGCACAAACCGCATGTCTGATTGACATGCCATCTACATGTAAACGTCACAATTAATAATTATATTTTTTTCTCTATGATTTCATGTTAATATGATGTCGTCCGCTATGCATTTGACCGCCAAATGCCCGTTTGGACGTTTATGACACTAGAGGTGCATTCTCTGTCACTACGGGTGCACGACACCTCTGATTGACATGTAGTCTTCCCGACCACTTCACAATGCACTCACCCTGTTGTTTTCATCTGACATCTGGACATTCCGATGTCATTCAGCTGGTTTGGACCACCCCACACATGTTTCTGAAGTGCACCTAACACTTAAAAAAAACAAATTTATCTGTACCGCACAAACCGCACATCTGATTGATGTGTCATCTACTCGTACATGCCAGGAATAATAATTAGATTTTTTCCCTGTGATTTCAGGTCAATCTAACGTCATCTACTATGCATTTGACCGTTAAATGTCTGTTTTGGCCGTTTTGACACCAAGAGTGCATTCTCAATCACCACAGGCCCAAGGCACCTCTGATTGACGTGTCGTCTTCCTGACCACAACAAAATTCACTCACCTATTGTTTTTGTCTGATTTCAAGGCAATATGACATCATTCAGCTAGTTTGACCGCCCTACGTGCATTTCTGAACTGCGCCAAACACATAGAAAGCACATATTTAGTCGTATCATGCAAACCTTAGGTCCGATTGATGTGATGTATCATCATACATGTCAATAATAAAAATTAGATAGTTTGCCTATGATATCAGGTCAATCCGAAGTGGTCCACTATGCATTTGAACATTAAACGCCCGTTTTGGCCGTTTATGACACTAGAAGTGTATTCTCGGTCACCTAGAGACCATGGAACATCTGATTGACATGATTTCTACCCGAAAACATAAAAATTCACTCACCTGTTGCTGTCGTCTGATTTCAGGCCATTCTGATGTCGTTCGGCCAGTTTGGACTGCCCCACACGAGTTTCTGAAGCGCATCAGACAATTAAAAACGCATATTGAGCTATATCGTGAAAACCTCACATCCTATTGATATTCCATCTCCTCATACACATCATGAATAATAATTATATTGTTTTACAAAAATTTTAGGTCAATCAGATGTCGTAAGCTATTCATTAGACAGATAAACGCACGTTATGGCCAATTATGACATCAGAAGTGCGTTATCTGTCACAACAGGCACACTACATTTATGATTGACGTACCATCTTACCGAACACTTCACAATTCACTCACATGTTGTTTTCATCAGATTTTAAGGAAATATGACGATGTTCGGAATGTATGGACTTCCCCATGTGTGTTTCTGAAGCGCGCAAAACACTTGAAAAACACATATTGAGTCGTACCACACAAACCGCACGTCTGATTGATGTTCTGCCTCTTCTTACATGTCAATAATAGTAATTATATTTTTTACCTATGATTTCAGGTCATTATGATACGGTACGCTATGCATTTATCTGCTAAACACTCGTTTTGGCAGTTTATGACACCAGAAGTGCATTCTCGATCACCGCGGGAACACTGCAACTCCGATTGATGTGTCTTATGCTGGACCACTTAAAAATTCACTCACCCATTATTTTCGTCTGATTTCAGGCCATTCCAACATTGTTCGGCGGGTTTGGACTGCCCCACGTGTGTTTTTGAAGCACGCCCAACACATAAAAAATTATTATTGAGCCGTACCGTGCAAATCACACGTCTGATTGACATGTCGTTTCCACGTACATGTAAAAATTAATAATTATATAGTTTCCCTGTGATTTTAGGTCAATAAGATATCATCTACCATTCATTTCACAATCATATGCCCGTTTGGCCGTTTGTGACACCAGAAGTGCGTTCTCAGTAACCGTGGGCAGACAACACCTTTGATTGACATTAGGTATGACTAAACACATCACAATTCACTCACCTATTGTTTTCATCCTATTTCAGTCCATTTTGACATCGTTCAACTGGTTTGGACCGCCCCACACGCATTTCCAAAGCGTGCCCAACACATAAAAAACGAATATTGAGATGTACCGCACAAACCGCACATTATATTGACGTGAACTCTCCTCGTAAAATTCATGAATAACAATTCGATTGTTTCCCTGTGATTTCAAGTCAATCTGATGTCGTCCGCTATGCATTTGACAGTTAAACACCCATTTTGGTGATTTAGGACACCAGAAGTGTGTTCACGATCACTGCGGGCACACGACACCTCCCATTGGCATTTCTTCTGCCCGACCACTTCACAATTCAATCACAAGTTATTTTTGTCTAATTTCATGCCATTTTTACATTATTTGGCCAGTTTGGACCGCCCCACGTGCGTTTCTAAAGAACACTCAACACTTAAAAATTTCATATTGAGTTCTACCGCACAAACTGCATGTCCAATTGGCTTTACGTCTCCTCATATACATCACGAATAATAATTAAATTGTTTCCCTGTGATTTCAAGTCAATACGATGACTTCCTCTATGCATTTGACTGTTAAACACCATTTTTGGCCGTTTAATACACCAGAAGTGTGTTCTCGGTCACCGCAAGCACACAACAAATCTGATTTACATGAATTCTACCCGACCATTTCAAAATTCACTCACCCATTATTGTTGTCTAATTTCAGGCCATTCTAACGTCGATCGACTGGTTTGGACTGCCCCATGCGTGTTTCTAAAGTGTGTCGAACACTTAAAAAATGCATATTGAGCCATACCACCCAAGCCAAATGTCTGATTGACATGTCGTCTCTTCATACACCTCACGAATAATAATTATATTGTTTCCCTATTATTTGAGGTCAATATGATGTCATCCGCTATGCATTTGACTGTTAAATGCCCGTTTTGGCCGTTTATGACTTCAGAAGTGCGTTCTTTGTCACTGCTCGCACAAAACACCTCTGATTGATGTGATTTCTACCCAAACACTTCAAAATTCACTCACCCGTTGTTGTCATCTGATTTCAGGCCATTCTGACATCGTTCGTCTAGTTTGGACCACCCCACATGTGTTTTGGATGTGTGCCCAACAATTATAAAACGAATATTGAGATGTACCGCAGAAACTTCACATCTGATTGACATGTTGTCTCCTCATACATATCACAAATAATAATTATATATTATCTTAACAACCCTACAAAGGAAAAAATATCAAAAGAGATCTAGGGATTCTCCCAAGAAACAACTGCCTGAACTCTCTCTCCATCCACTGACACACACCTTTGTCTAAGATTACTTGACCCAATAACTATACCTAATCAATACAAAAGTGACACATATATATCTTTGTGTACAGTTTATTCTATATGGGTAATCTGGTTGATGTCAAGATATTGGGTTTGATCATCTTCAGTATTGGAGTGCACAAAGAAGTCATCCACAAATACTAAAACAAACTAATCAAGGTAAAATTAGAAGATTATATTCATCAATGATATAAAAACTTCTAGATAATTAATCAACACAAATGAGATCACCACATGCATGGGGTTCATCCTCATTCAAATAACCAATATCACTGCAATGTCCACCAGCGGTATTCAGAGCCTACAATATATATCAATATTATGTATCTTAAACATATCTATAAAATTAAATCTGAGTATGGTTTATTTTATTGTTTACTAGTGGATCCACTTGTTGTGTTGTCATTTCATCGATACGTGATGACATCTATGACAACATCTCCTCATACGATGCACGTAACTACTGAAACTGTTCATGCATATTGCACTTCATATCCTTAATGGAAGAATCTATCTCAGTCTGTGTGTGCATCCCTAAATCTCATCTTACACCCATCACATCTGCTCTTACAACTATATGTCGTGGGACACCACTTCCATAAGTCAAAAAATTACCATGACTGTTACGCCCCATGACACAGTGAACTATTTCATCTCTATGCACAGTATTACGACGTTGCTCCTCTGGTAACTCTGCCAAATGAGCGTCAAACTGAGCATGTAGCATTTTATGAATCCATGAAAAAATCTGAATAATTTATATAAAATAAAAATACATTTATTAGTAAATAATTTTCTCACTATAACACCAGCAACATCGGGATCACCCAACCTACGAGTCCTCACCCACATGGACATCTAATCAATCATCTCATCGTGTTGGTGTATCTATAATAAGTGGTTCACCATGTTATACTACAATATTTTTAAAATATGAATGAATTGTTAATTCTAAACTTACATCATGTCTGAGCTGTGACACATGTCGAGTGCCAAGTCTGGAAGGCGTGCCCTGCATCACCCTATTATGTGAATTAAGAGAAGACTCACTATACATTAAACATATTTACTTAATAGACAATTTAAAATTTAGTTATATAGAGATTAAAAGTAATAAATCTTACCATCGCCACCTCACTCGACCAAAACCCATCCAAATCCAGCCACTGTGTAGGAAGAATACCCGGAGGGACTCGCCGTAGAATGTCTGGGCCACCCGCAAATGGTGTCCAATTATCTCTCTTCACCCTTGACTTGTAATACTTCCCTAATATTCGGAATTTGGACATACATACAGCCCAAAACTCATCTGGACAGAATGTCAAATTATCCTTTATAAAATATTGTTAGTACATGGGACAATAATATTATCATGAAAAATTAAACATTGAATTTACCTAAAAATCCCCTCCATAATCTGTCTATCATATCCTTGGGGGAAAACTCCATTCACGAGTCATCAGAGGTAATATGTTTGTGTAACATATCATATTCCCAAACTGACGACTCAATACTGTAGCACCTTCTCCGATTGGATGAAATGTGTCATAAAATAAAACATCCAATCGGGATCCAGTGTTCCAGGATCAATCCCCTCAACCGGGACCCCTGCATCTGCTAGAAGACCCACTAGATCCTGAAAAACATAAATTAATAATTCAATTACAATATAAATTATTGATTATAAAGAGTTAATTAAATATACATAGAAAATTAAAATCTATCAATTTAGAAAAATGAAAACATACATACCGACAACATCAGGTGAACCACTATGACCAACCTGTGACATAACTACATTAAAAGAAATTATTGTTAAATCAAGAAATTTTCATACATATATAAATCATAAATATTTTTGCAAACAATAACTTGGGTTATAATTACAATTTTCACTAATCATTCAAGTCTATCGTATCTCCTTCAATTGTCTCTCTGGCCCATGGTATATCTTCATCTCGTATAGCTACTGTTGTTTGGTAATGTTTTTGATCAGGAAATGAGACAATGTCAGGTTCCTCTTGGTCAATTAGAAAAAACCCTCTTTTAGACATTTTCACCACAACCTTCCAATCAGAATTAATGACGACAATGTAAAATTGTTCTACCTGCGATGTTAGTATGAAGGGCTGATTGTTTACTCAATATTCATTATATAGCATATTGTTAAAGAGTACAAATTCAAATTGGAATGTATCTACTTTCATTCCATGAACCTGATCGAACCAATAAAACCTTAACAATATGTGTTTTAAGCCATGACCATAAATAACCTCAATAATATCACTCATCAATCCATAATAAAAACCCGCACCAACAAAAGAACAACCAACGCCACTATTTTGTGTGTCTTGGTACATGTCAACATTTCTTATACGAAATTGGAATTTGTTAGAATCCAAATACTTGTAGTGACCAACTATAATAAATGGACCATCAGCTAGTTAGTTGAGTTCTTCTCTCCCATGATGGCTTAAATAATGTAACTTTTGAATCGGGAAATTTCACATATATAGTTTAACGGATATAGGATTTTGAAAATACAACTAAATTGTACTATAAAAATATTAAATAAATTATATGTACATGAGTACTGACCCACTCTTGAAATGTGTGGAAAGTATGTTTTTGGATTTGATATTCAGTTTCACAGGGTCTTTCATGTTTCATCTCAGCAATATGGATCCTAATTCACAACACAATATAAGGTATGCAATAAAAAATCATAGAATAAAAATAAACATCAACTATGAAACTTACTGTTTCAATGGTATAACTAATGGAGTGTTGAAAAACAAAAATCGATGGGCTTGAACCCACTCATCGTTCCGCATATCAAAATTTATTCCTTCTCCAATTGGACCCTCTTCATTCTAGGAGGGTTTATCTATTTTGTTTCAAACTCATCAATTAATGAAGCAAATACATTAGTACACTCATCCATTAAATATACCTTGGCCATTGAGGCTTCCAGATGAGATTTGATGGCAAAATATTGTTTCAATGTATTTAAGTATCGCTCTATTGGATACATCCACCATAATTGAACAGGACTTCCAGCAGTGACTTCACTAGTTAAATGCACGGTCAAGTGAACCATGACATCCAAAAAAAGCTCCAGAAATAGTTTTTCAAGGAGAAATAGTGCATGTACATTCTTATCATGCATCCTTTTTAAATCACTCATGCGATGATTCCTAGAACAGAGATTCCTGAAAAAACTAGAAACTCCAATAAATGGCTCAACAACATGGGCAGGTAAACAATAACGAATTGCAATAAGAATTAACTGTTGGAGAAGAATATGATTATCTTGACTTTTCAACCCCTGTAATGTCATGCTTTTCATATTCACACACTTGTAAATATTAGAGAATTAACTATATGGCACCTTAACGGTCTTAAAAATTGATAGAAATGTTTGTTTCTCTTTTGTAATCATTGTGTACTATGCAGCATGCATGTATGCCTGATTACCTTCACCCAGCTGTAAATGTAAAGGTTTTCTCAATCCCATTTCTTTCAAATCACATCATGCATTATCACGGTCCTTCGATTTCCCCTTGACGCCTAAAATGGTGCACAATATATTATCACATACATTTTTTTAAATGTGCATCACATCCAAATTATATATTTAAATATTATATTTTCAATAAGGCAATTCAAAAAAAAATCTATTTCTTCCCATTATGACTGCCCTATCTTTTTGCAGCAGGAATAGGAGCCAATGTAGGATACAATAAATCGTGAAAATCATTTATTGTACTAATGTTTTCTTGATCATGTTTTGCACAAATTTGAACCCCAGATAGTATTTGTGGTGATGGGTCATACTCTCTATTCCCATAAAATGATACATGGCCTTCTATGAACCTGTGAAATGGAGGAAGAAAGTTTATGTGACCAAGATATACCCACTTTTAACAATTTATATGACATATAGATTTCTTACTGTTATTACATCGAGGGAAATAAAATTCTCCTTTTATACTCCAACCTGATAAGTTAGCATACGTTGGGATATCATTAATTGTCCATAAAAAAGTGGCATGATGACTAAACATTTCATTACTTTCTGAGTGAAAGTCATTACAAAATCGGCCCAAAATTATTGTTTCTCATCAATCAAAGGTTACATATAAACGTCAATTTTATTTCCAAGACCTCTTGGTCCATCAATTATAATTGACAGTAACAAAAAAGGTTTCTTCATACATACCCATGGGGGAATGATGGATGAATCTAACACAACTGGCCATGTACTATGTGACGCACCATCTATTGACCAAAAAGGGTTAAAACCATCTACTCCCAAACACAGTAAAATATTATGATCATCTCCGGAAAAGTATGGGTGTCTTTGATGAAACTATTTCCGTACCAAATAATCTTCTAGTTGAGTTAATTTATCAACCTATTTCTTTCTCTCTGAGTACCAAGTAATCCATTTAGAAATTTTATTTGAGAATAAGAATCTCGTCAGTCATGGTTTTAGTGGGAAATAACACATCTTCTTAGTGGCGACTTGATTCCCATGATTCCAGACTCTCCCTGGAAGAATCTGACTACCTTGATTAATCTCATTGGTCCTCCACATGGATGTATAGAAAACAATACAAATATTTACTTTCTCATACTCTTTTCTGAAAAACATACAATTACTGAGACACACATAAATTGTATCATATTTAAAACTAGGATCATCTGTCATCTTGAGAGCTTTATAGAATGACTCTGGAATCTTCACTTCAGCAGGGAGTACCTTCTTCAAAAATACCAACAACATGTCGAATGAAGAGTCTAACCACTAGTTCAAGGCCTTAAGGTGTATCAATTCAACGATGATCGACAGTTTACGAAATTTAGTGCATCAAGGATATAATTTAATACGTGCATCATCAAGAATTTCAAATAATTTCAATGCTTCTGCATTTGCAGAAGAACAAGGATTTCTGGATCCAACGTTGTCATTTACGACATTATTATCTTCATTTTGGAACTAATGGATCATATAATTGAGAATTATTTTAATCGAATCAAATTTTCTCAAACAAACATTAATATGATTAATTTTTTAGTGATGACATGAAAAAGAATCGTCTCCATCACGTGTCCATGTCTTATAGTTTTTCAAAAACCCATTCAAAAAAATAAGTTCTCTAACACTATCTCATTTGAAGAGATATCTATTTTTACATTTTATTCATGGAATACTAATCATATCGCTTTGAAATCTATTGATGAAATCCATAAATCGTTTAATCCCCTCATAATATTCAGCAGAAATGATATCTTTCATATCAATCCAGCTCTTATCCATATCATTATTTAACATAAAACAACAGTGAAATATCTTATGTAAATACTAAAAAAACACATATCATTAAAATTTAAAAACCAAAGACTTCAAATATAATTTCAAGGATAAAAAAAATTACATATAGAGAACTTGAACGTGGGTAACATGGTGTGACTCGATTTCAGATCCATGACAGCACAATGACTTGATGACAGGGGTTCAATGGCTAGACTCGAATGGGGAGGTACTGTTGGACAATGTGTGGGAGGGTTCCACATGGCGGTGCATGACGGACCAGGAGGGTCCAACTGAGGAAGGGCGTGAGGTCTAACCGGAGGGGTGCAGTGGGGCTGGGAGGGGATGACGATGGCGGGACTGTCCAAAGGTGCAGCGTGGAGGCAGGGGGTTGGGGTTTTCGGGTTGCGAGGGAGTCAGGGTCACGGGGGGTGCATCGTGGAGGCAAGGAGGTGGGGGTCGCCGGGGTTACAGGTGGATCATCACAGAGGCAAGGGGGTGGGGGTCGCCGGGGGTCAGGGTCACTAGGGGTTGGGGTCCCTAGGGGTCGGAGTCGCGGGGTTGGGGTCACCAGGGGTTGGGGTCATGGGGTCATGGAGGGGTGGTTCGCGGTGTCGTTGAGGGGAAAATTAGGTTGTGGGGTCGGGGAGGGGAAAATTAGGGCACTGGGTATAGAAAAATTCAGCGCCAGCTATAAGTCCACCACCTCAAAAGCTAAAAATTCTAGTAGTGGTACAAGCCAATCCATATTGATGATGATGTCAAACAAATCCAGATTGAGAATGAGAAGCTCATTGACCAACTTCATGTCAGCTATTCCGAATGAACAATAAGGACACAAGAACCCCTAATCTTTCCTATTAGAAAAAGTTATAGCTAACTCCATTGTAAATTTCATAAGTTATTTTGGAAGATTATTCATATCAATATAACGTACAGATAAAATTTTATTGGGGGGAACTAGTATTAAGAAAAGCAGTAGCTACTAAAGCGGAATTAAGAAGCATACCTCTCACTGTTGTGGGACTGCATAAAATTATATTGTACACACATATATTACGCATAAATTCTTCACTCATGAGGCCTGTGGATAGAGCCATGTAGCCCTTGATCATCTAACTACACCGCATTTGCCTTTGGAGCTCATAAACCCAAGTAATCATGAGTAATATTAATAGAATGATAGAAATATTGTGGATGAGTAACACGTCCACAACTATTGAGCATATTCACGGGCATATGACAAGAATGTCTGGTGTTTCCCACCTTGTCGCACTGATAGTAAGTCAGAGAAAAACTTTAAGCTGCAATGGGAGCTGCGAAGAATTATCACTGCTAAGACCTTCCTCCACCACTTCTATGACGATCCATTCACTTCCTCTTCTTCCCATGAATTCCACTGATGTTGTCAGTAGTTGGAAGAGAAGTGGTTGTAGCAACGACCATTCCTGCCATTTCTATCTATGCCATCATTTTTCTGTTCACTGTCTCCACATCGGTAGAAAGCTTCAACATGAACACCTGTGATCTGAAGTCTATTCACAAATCTTGCAGGTACATATATTCCTTCAGCTGGTCATCCCTTACCATGTATGAAGAAAAATAGACATGTTCAGCAAACTAGTTTGTGTAGGCTGGCACCGAACACTCTACATATAACGAAAATATAGAATCCAATCATATTTCCAACATCAGATAATTTGGAAAAAACTGCTGAAAGAATAGGCTTCTGAAACCCTTCGAATCCTTTCCCACATGTATGTGTGCCTGTACCTTAGACTCCCACCAAATATTTATAGAACCTTTGAGTTTGAATGTATCAAAATTAACCATGATATTCTCAAGTTTCTCTCAGATGTCAAGGATTTTAATGATCATGTCCAGCCAATTATCATTATCTTGGGTTAAGCCATCCTTTTAATAGATGGTGGATTCTCTCAAAATAACTCCCATGATCGACATATTTCTCATCCAGCTCCTGGTTGTACTTAATCCAAGGCGTTCTGAACTTGTGGCACCTCCTGGTCGACAACATGGAATGGATGTATTGTAGTCTTGAGGAGATTCTAATCCATATGTGGATTCCCTTGAGGGTAATTAGAAACTCATTTCTGAGGAACCATTAGAAGACATCCTTGAGTCATAATGTAGAATAAAAAAACATAAGAATTATCATACATAGAACAAATCTCATTTCAAACTAGAAAAATCATAAGTAGAAACTATGATTTCAGAAGAAAAAATCAACACTACAGACACATATCCCGACATCCCATGGTAACTGGAGTCTCTTTGCAACAAGATATGGCCATAAAATCATCACAACATACCTCTCAAGTCCAAAAAATCATATCTATAGTCAAACAGACATCCCAAGAAAATATTCTTGTGGAAAATCCTCCCCTATTACCAAACTATAATGATCCATCTTGGGTTACCCTAAAAACTGACACCCAACCCTATCTGTCACATACCCAAAGGGCGTTCTTGATCTGCACGGGCAGGAAACAAGCACCTGGGCATCAAACGACGAAACCAAGGGAACGATTTTTCCCCAGATGAAAAAACACATGGCATATATGTACAATGAATGAAAGGAACAATGGAAGACTAACAAAATATATGTTCCATTACTATAAGAATACAATGGAAGGAAATAAAATAAAAAAATAACAAAAAACTCTTAAAGGCAAGTAAGCATGTAGTGGAATAAAAAAAACTGCTACTCTAATGATGGAATAGTTGAACTCCAACCATCACTTCATCAACTACCCATCCCAGCTGAAAATAACATCTCCGCCTCACCGTGGCACCTTGCCTTTCCCTACACTAGATGACAAATAAAGTTCTACACACCAACGAAGTAGTGTGCAGGGTGTGAGCTAACATGACCAGTATGATCCCACCTAGGTTTTCCATAACAATACACTATATAAGAAACCATATATTCTCATTTTTCAGAAAAAATTTCATGATAAGTAGTAATGAAATATTATAGAAAAAATTGTAAACTTTCCATATTTTACAGTTCTAAACAAGAGAAGTTAAAAGATTGGCCAAGTCATATTTCTATATCTTTTTTCACAAGCATCAAAATGCATATCAAGGATATTTGAGAAAGCCAAGATGTATAAAACATAAGAACAAGTATTACAACCCTAAGGAATAATATAGTTCAAGCTAGCAGACCACTCATACCAAAATATTCATGTTCACAATAATGATCCTTGAACAATGGGCCTAAGAAGCAGAGGAATACCCATTGACTAAACCCTCCAAAATGTCAATATCAGTTCCCTAGAATAATAGGCCTAGTAAACATGGGAAATCCCTAAAAAACATCCTTGATAATCAAAAATCAATGGAAGATTGCCTTAAGCTAAACTTTTCACCTATATACCAATGGTAATCAATGTTATCTTTTTCAGAAACCCATTTTAATATTTTGAATACCATTCAAAACCTTTTCATAATCAATTTATCAAAATCTAGGTGAAAACATTTTCTCTTGAAAAACCTTTTCAACACACACAAAAATCATGCCAATTTGATTAATTAATTTATAATGCAGTTTGTAATGAAAAACGATCATGTTAATTATCATTGGAAAGAGACAGAACCACCTACCTACACTTTGGGGTCGGACCCACCCATAATGGAATCCAGAAAAATAACAAAACAAAATAGAACCAACGGAGTCCCAAGAATCCAATCCAAGACAAATATGATTAAAAATTAAATACAAAAGGTCAACATAAGAGCGTAAAAAAACATACTTCGAAGAAGGACACCTACCACAACACAGCCAATAAACGAAAAAAGCCTCCAGAATGAGATCTCACAACCGATATAGAAGAGGATCACACGAAGCATCCAATGTTATGATAATGCAAGGCCAGGGTGCTATCGTGATCAATCGTAAGGATGAATCGGAGAGAACACTTACATAGAGAGATGCACCGTAGAAACAATGATGAACATGAGCCGATCGAATAGATCCAAAAGGTGAGATGCCTCTGAAAAATGCCTAGGGAGAGCTATAGTTTTAGAGCCACGAGATTTGGAAAAAACTATGAGCAATACTACTAAATGTGTGAATTTAACTTGGACACTGGTCGAGTCAAAACATGTACCTCTTGGTCATGACGTGTAGTCCTTACTAGATAAGTTACGTTGTCAAACATGTCACCTCAGGTATAAAATTTGTTATTTAACCCCTACATGACGTGTACCACAGGTACAAAATGTGTACCAACACATAATGTGAATCCCACATCACAACTTGAATGTTTCCCCATGTACCCTACATTTACTTCAAGTACACAACGTGTACTTCATGTACATAACATGTCCTTTAGGTACTCGACATGTACTTTAGGCGCACGAACTAAAACCTGTTGAAAACCCCAGGAAACTACTTTTAATGATTATTAATGTAACATCTCAAGTAATTAATGAATAATAGATATTTTTATCTATGTCTATTAATTAATTAGATAGTGTTTAAGAGGCTTAAAATGAAAATAAATATAATCTTAAGCATGGAATACACTAATATTTTTTAAAAGATTGTTTTACTGCCTTTTGATGGCAAACCATTTTTAAATCTATCTTTTGACAATTTTATAATCTATGTTTGTCAAAATAAACTTATTCTTTATGATTGGTACATCAAAATTTACTTTGTGTGAATTTTTGATATTTTTCTGACAATGTTCATTTTTTATGAATAGTGAAAAATACTACATTTTACATCAAAAATGCTTTTTAATCTAATTTATTTATATGATTAGATTATATTTTGAATTGGTTTTAAAGTAAAATTAGAATATATTTTTACCATTAAATCCAATGGTGGTCGTTGTAATCAATTTCACTTTGAAATTGGACTTAAACTAGTGTCAATCGTTTGATACATATTGTTCCATAAAAACACGCTATTTGTCATGACATCGGGAATTATTTATTAAATTAATTAATGTAATATATATGATTTTAATTTTATAAAATAGAAATCAATTTTGAATTTGGAGTATCAAATGTAGCTTATGGTGAATTTTTGGTAATTTTATGAAAAACTTCAATTTTTGATGAATAGTGAAACCACTAAGTGGTACTTATAAAAACTGATTTTTCATTTATATGAAATTTTCCCATCTTTGTGTTTTGAATTTCAAAAATCCAACATACATGGTTTTCATTAAGAAGTAAAATGTGGTTCAATGAGATTATAATAATTTTTTGGTGAATAGTAACTTATTAAGTTTTTAATCGCGATTAGAGGTAATTAGTGTAGTTTAAGGTAAGAATAATGTTTTAATAAAATGAAATGACCTAGACACATGTCCTACCCTTATTGGATGTGTCATGGCCGATCATGAAAAGCCATGGGTCAACTTGGGGACCCCATGGAGCAACATTGGTTGGGAAATGACATAAATAACTTTTTATGTAATGTTAAAGTAAAAATGACACAAACATGAGTTATTTTACTAAAACAATTCATACATGGGGTTATACAAGTCCAATTTTTGACTATAAATATTCATTAGAAAGATAAAAATATTTCATAAATCATAGAAGTTTTTTAATAATTTTTAGACGTTAAATAAATTAAATTATTTATGACATCATGATGATGGAGCGATGACCTCATTATTTAACGATTTAAATAAAATGGAAAGATAATGTAAAATATAAGACCTAAACATGGCCAAAACAAATTGGATGAGTGGATTTAGAACCCTTATCCCCTTATCCTTTAATTATATCAATGTGGGACCTTTTGAATTCGAAACTCATTTTAAAATAAAGTAACTTATCTTTACTTTCCAAGAGTTTCCCTCCACTCCTCTTATAAAAGGCCCCCACCTCTACCTCCTTACCCACACTTCCAAAGCCTTTGGCTCGGCCAAACTCTTCCCATTTTGTCTCTACACTTCCTTCTCTTACTCCTTGAATCCTCACTTTGGGAATAAGTCTTCCCAAGGAAGCCTTTGAACTCAAACCAAAGGGAGTTACCCGATTTTAAGTTAATGTCTTCTTTTGAGTCCTTTTGTTTTATTTTGCTTCTCCAACCCCCTAAACAGTTTTTATTATTTTCTTTTGTAAAAACTCCAGTATCCTAAATATACTAGGATGTTGTTATAATAAGGATTTGAGCTACACTTACACACACCTACATCTAATGGTTAACGAACATATTGTTTCCATGGATGGCAAATTTATGCCTCCCGAAACGATGATTGTTCAACATTATTTTAACACCTTCAAAGGTGGCCATTAAGACGTCTATACATTTATATATGATATATAATATGTTTATGTTTTCCTTAAGCTTCTATATTTGTTATTTTGGGTATACCTTTATGGTTACCATTATGGGTAAATGTGATATCTTCATTTAAGGAATTGCGGACTACCGCCCCCTCAAAGTGAGTTGATTCGTTAAATACCATATGTGGGACGTATAATTGATATAAATATGATATTATATATGATATTATACTGGAATTATAATATACCTTTATATCGTTATTATTTCATTCTATAAAATACGAAATAGAAATGAAAGTAGTGTTCATGCGTACGTACGGCTTGCCGTCTCCATGAACGGTGCATTTCATTTCTTACCTCTAAATGATTATGTAATATTATAAATGCATGCATCTACTGGATATATATTACATATATGATATCTAAATCATGAATACAATTCTAGATATAATGGATACATGAACAACTTGTAATTATAAAGGGTTTATTTTTTACTCGAGTACCAATGATCGTTAAAATGACCGTTATTAACTTAAATAATTACATAGTGTTCATAACATGGTAATAGGTGATATAAAAGGAATAATGAACTTGAAAAAGGTTCTTAAGCAAGTATAAATTAACTAAATTTTATTATTCAGGACATTAAAGAACGATCGAGTCAAGTCGGACTCGAGGTATGGGACTTCATCTTAATCTCTTTTCATTGAGGCATATCTTGTTTTATACACAACCTTCTTTTATACGGTGTATAATCCCCTTTGAATTTTACATTTATCCAAAAGGAATCATTTTTATAAGAAGCATTTTACTGAATGACAAAAGGGAATGTTTTTGTCGTACGTATGCAGCGACAACGAATTCTCCGCCGCCGTGACCTTTATTTGAGTTTCGGCTTCCTCTACAAGCCATACCTTTTTTTAAAAGAAAAATAAATACCATGTTTTACTTTTCTTTTATTTTGTTGTTGAAAATGGTTTTCATAATGTTTTTATATCAATGTGTTGTATTGATATCTTGTGATTTAAAGGTAGAAATGTTATGTTTCCTTTAGGCATGTTTTATGTGATACGATTATGTTGAGGTTCTTGGGCATTATTATGAAGATGGGTGGTTCCATGATAAACTAAGGGTGGGTGAGCCCGATATAGCTCTCCAATTCATTGGGTAATGTGAAGGAGTGAAACGTTAAGGTTTCTCCAAAGAGATTTAGGGAATATACTGTGATGGGTATTTCAAACGTAACCAAGAGGGTTACTCCCTATGTAAGAATGTTATGGATTCCTCAAGTTACCTTTATGTCTTATGATTTCTATGATTTATGCATGATTTGATGAGGTATGTTAAAGTGCTTATGTTTATGGGTAAAGTATGATTTCATTCTTATGGATATATGTACCCATGTTCCCTTTCCATATTTTTATATCCCTTACTGAGCTTTTTATGCTCATCCAAAGTTTTTTTGAAATGTTTTTCACAGGTCAAGGTAAAGGTACATGATATGATGATAGTGTCAAGGGAGTGTCAAGAAAGAATCCATGCTTTATTTTAAATATATCTCCATTGATGGAAAAGAAGAATATTATCTTTATGTAACCACTTTGTTTATATGTGGAATGTAATGCATGTTTTAGGATCTAATTCACTAAAACTCTAAACTCGAAAAGATCCTCAAGGTATAATATTTTAATAACTGATGATTAAGAAAGGTTTAAGGCTGGGGCCTTATAGTTGGTATCAGAGGTCCGTTTAGATAACATTAGGAGTTAGAATTCTATTAAATGATTATCTAAAAATATTTTTTTTATGGTCAAATTGAAGTGATATAGTATTTGAAGATTACCATGTGGCTTCATCTAAGACATGTTTGTTCAGAATGGTTTTCCCCAAAGGAAACAGGGAAGCAGTTCTAGGAAGGCATGCAGAAGAAAATAACCTTCCGAATCAGCATCCTGAGATGGTTGGAATTGGAACTGAACAGTTTGTTGCAGTAATGGTGCAATTGACTCAAGCAATAAATGGTGGTGGTATCCATGCATGAGATCAGCCAGATCAACCGCAGAGGAACATGTCACTGGTGGAACATTTCATGAGCCAACATCCCCCATCATTCAGAGGATCATCTGACCCTGTGTTAGCTGAAGGGTGGATTAAAGCACTAGAGAAGATTTTCTATGTCATGGGGTGTTCAGACAATCAAAAGGATAGTCTTTCTATTTACCATTTGGAGGGTGAAGAAAATCAGTGGTGGTCGATGGTTAAAAATATCAGGGACGCTGATGAGATTGATGCTCTCGACTGGGATGATTTCAAAGTTATGTTTCTTGGGAAGTATTTTCCTATGGATATTCGACTTAGGATGGAAAAGCAATTCTTGGAATTGAGGCCAGAGGAAGACTCACTGGCTACCTATGAAGAAAGGTTCACTTGATTGGCAAGGTATGATCCAAATTTTATCTCAGACCTTGATAGTAAAATCAATCATTTTTACTCAGGATTAAAGCCAAAATATCGAAGGGAATTAGCTTCTCATGAGTTTAAAATTAATGAAAAGCTTGTTCGATGTGCTGAGAAGGTGGAAATGGAGTTTTCCGATGATCAAGTGTTCTATAAAAACCAACAGAAGAAGAGACCAAGGTGGCAGGAGAAAGGTAAGAATTATTCAAAAAGCTTGATGGTATGAAAACAAAGTTTCCAGTTTGTGATAAATGTGGAAAAAGGCATGCTGGGGAATGAATTCTGAATTTTGGAAAGTGCTACTGATGTGGTAAGATGGGACATAAGGCTCGTGATTGCACTAAAAATGATCAAGGTGAAGGTAAGACCAAATTTGATTTAGAGTTAGTGAAATGTTATAAGTGCAATGAGATGGGTCACTATGTAAACGAGTGTCTGACAAAGAGCTTGAGTGATGTGAAGCAGTTAGACTACAAGCAGAAAGGGGTGGTGAAATCCTTTTCAACTACTTCAGTAGATGTCGGGCCATCAAATGAAGTTGTATCAGGTACTTTGTTTGTTTTTTCAGATTATGCCAGTGTGTTGTCTGATTCGGGGTCTACGCATTCGTTCATCTCTGAAACCTTTTCTAGTAAAATGGGAATACCATCTCAATAAATGACTCCTGAACTTTTGTTAAAAACACCTGGGGGGAATGTTGAGGAAAAAAGAATTTATAAGAATCTTCCCATCCTTATCTGTGGAAAGAACCTACTTGAAAACCTTATTGTTCTACCTCTAGTAGAGTTTGATGTTATCCTGGGTATGGATTAGCTCTCTATTTACCATGCTAAGATTGACTGTAGATCTAAAGAAGTTTCGTTTCAGAAAGACTTTCAGTTTGTGTAAAATAATGAACCCTTACTGTTGATAACTTTTCAAGAGGTTGAGAAACGTGTAAAATATGGAAATGAATGTTACCTTGCACACATCGTTGAAAATTAAGGAACTGTTCAGATTAATGATGTGACAGTGGTAAATGAGTGTCCTGATGTTTTTCCTGATGAGTTGCCTGGAATAATACCAGATTGGGAAGTTGAGTTTATTGTTGACTTAGTTCTTGATGCTAAGCCAATTTCAAAACCCTCTTATCGAATGGATCAAATTGAACTTTTATAGTTGAAGGAGCAATTTCATGATTTATTAGAGAAAGGTTTCATTTGACCTAGCACATCACTATGGGGTGCTCATGTTATATTTGTTAAAAAGAAAGATGGTTCAATGAAACTTTTCATTGATTATAGAGCCTTGAATAACATCACTATTAAGAACAAATATCCTTTGCCTCATATCGATGATTTGTTTGATCTGCTCCAGGGAGCTTAGTATTTTTCAAAGATTGACCTGAGATCGGACTACCATAAGCTAAAGGTAAAGGAAGAAGATATTCCGAAGACTGTGTTTCGAACAAGATATGGCCATTATGAATTTATAGTAATGCCTTTTGGGCTAACCAATGCACCTGCTGTATTCATGGACTTAATGAATAGAATTTTCCGTGAGTTCTTGGATAAGTTTGTGGTGGTTTTTATTGATGATATTTTGGTGTTTTCTAAAAGAAAAGAGGATAATGAAAGACATTTAAGGGTTATCATGCAAACTGTATAAGAAAATAAATTGTATGGGAAATTCAGCAAGTGTGAGTTTTGGTTGAAACAAATTTCTTTCCTTGGTCACATTGTTTCTAAAGATGGGATAAATGTTGATCCTGCAAAAACAAAAGTTGTGGAAGACTATCCAAGTCCCACAAATGTAACTGAGATTCGTAGCTTCCTTGGTATGACAGGATATTACCGAAGGTTGGTTAGAAATTTTATCACTGTTATCTAGTCCAATGACTAAGCTAACTCGGAAGGGTGTTAAGTTTTTCTGGACAAGAGAATGTGATGATTGTTTTCTAGAATTGAAAAGAAGATTGATGAATGCTACAGTATTGGCATTACCTTCCAGGAATGGTGAGTTTGTTATCTACAGTGATCCTTCATTGAAAGGACTTGGTTGTGTCCTAATGCAGAATGATCAGGTAATTGCTTATGATTCACGACAATTGAAAAGTCATGAGGTAAATTACCCTACACATGATTTGGAATTATCTGCTGTTGTTTTTTTCTTTAAAAATTTAGAGGCATCATTTGTATGGAGTAAAGTGTAAAATATATAACGATCACAAAAGTTTAAAGTATATATTCACTCATAAAGAATTGAAAATGATACAAAGGAGATGTCTAGAATTAATAAAGGATTATGATTGAACAATTCATTACCATTCGAGAAAAGCAAATAAAGAGGCTGATACATTGAGTCAAAAAAGTAATGCTTCATTAGCAATGTTGCGTTTGGAACGTGATCCTTTGGTTAAGGATTTGATGAACTTTGGCATAGAATTTGTTGGTGTAGGAAGTTCTTCTGTTTTGTTTCAGGTATCAGTGAGATCATCTCTATCAGATAGAATCAAGCAAGCACAGAAGCAAGACAGTGAGTTGCAGAAAAAGGTAGAGCTGGTTCAGAAAGGTAATTTGCCTGAATTTAACATTTATAGTGATTGTGTTTTGAGATTTGGGAAGAGATTGTGTGTGCCTTGTGATTCACAGTTGAAGAGAGAGTTTTTATGTGAAGCTCATAGTTCTACGTTTTCAGTTCATCCTTGCAGTACTAAGATGTACAGATATCTTCGGGAATATTACTGGTGGGATGGAATAAAAAGAGATATTGCTGATTTTACTGTGAAGTGTTTGACATGTCAACAAGTTAAAGTAGAGTGGCAGTTACCGAAAGGGATGCTTCATACATTACCAGTGCCAGAGTGGAAATGGGAGAATATATCCATGGACTTTGTTGTGGGATTACCGAAGACATCTCGAGGTAATAATGAAATCTGGGTTATTGTTGATCGCTTGACTAAATCTGTTCATTTCCTTGATATACGAGATACTTATTCCCTAGATCAACTTTCACGTTTGTATCTTAAAGAGATAGTCAGGTTACATGGATTTCCTCTCTCCATTGTATCTGATCGTGATCCCAGGTTCACTTCTAACTTTTGGAAAGGCCTTCAGAAGTCGTTGGGTACTGAATTAAATTTTAGTACAGCTTTTCATCCTCAATCAGATGGGCAGTCAGAACGAATAATTCAGACCATGGAGGATATGCTACGAGCATTTTCAATGGATTATCAGGGAAGTTGGGACCAACATCTTTCTTTGGTTGAATTTTCATATAATAACAGTTTTCATTCCAGTATACAGATGGCACCATTTCAGGCATTATATGGGAAGCGATGTCGAACTCCAACTTTCTAGGATGAAGTGGGTGAAAGGAAGATGATGGGAACAGAATTGGTAGAAGAGATGGCAGAAAATGTTCAGTTGATTCAGAAGCACATGAGAACTGCTCAGAGTAGGCAGAAGAGTTATGCAGACAACTGGAGGAAGGATATAACTTTTGAGGTAGGTGATCATGTTTTTCTCAAAGTCTCACCATGGAAAAGTGTGATGCGATTTGGTAAGAAAGAAAATCTGAGTCCACGGTTCATTGGACCATATGAAATTCTGGAGAGAGTTGGATCAGTTTCATACCGAATGTCTTTACCTCGGAGTTTATCTCAGGTACACAATGTTTTTCACATTTCGATTTTGAGAAAGTATATTCCAAATCCATCTCATGTATTGAGTCCAGAGGTAGTTCAGCTGGAAGAGAACCTATCTTTTGAGGAACAAACGGTCCAGATTCATGACCAAAGGGAGAAAGTGTTACAGAATAATGTGATTAATCAGGTAAAGGTTTTTTTGGAAAAACCACATGATGGAAGAGGCAACATGGGAATCTGAAAATTCAATGACGGATAAGTACCCCCATTTATTCGATAAGAAAATAAATTACGGGGATGCAATTTTCTAAATGGGGGAAGGATGTAACATCCCAAGTAAGTAATGAATAATATATATTTTTATCTATGTCTATTAATTAATTAGATAGTGTTTTAGAGGCTTAAAATGAAAATAAATACAATCTTAAGCATGGAATACACTAATATTTTTTAAAAGATTTTTTACTGCCTTTTGATGGAAAACTGTTTTTAAATATATCTTTTCAAAATTTTATAAGGTATGATTGTCAAAATAATCTTATTCTTTATGATTGGGACAGCAAAATTTAATTTGGGTGAATTTTTGGTATTTTTATGACAATGTTCATTTTTTTATGAATAGTGAAAAATATTGCATTTTACATCAAAACTGCTTTTTAATCTAATTTATTTATATGATTAGATTATATTTTGAATTGGTTTTAAAGTGAAATTAGAATATATTTTTACCATTTAATCCAATGGTGGTCGTTGGAATCAATTTCACTTTGAAATTGGACTTAAACTAGTGTCAATCTTTTGATAATTATTGTTTCATAAAAACACGCTATTTGTCATGACAACGGGAATTATTTATTGAATTAATTAATGAAACTTATATGATTTTAATTTGTTAAAATAGACATAATTTTTTAATCTGGAGTATCAAATATATCTTAGGGTTATTTTTTGGTAATTTTCTGAAAAACTTCAATTTTTGATGAATATTGAAACCACTAAGTGGTACCTATAAAAACTGATTTTTCGTTTAAATGAAATTTTTCCATCTTTGTTTTTTAATTTCAAAAAATCCGACATACATGGTTGTAATTAAGAAGTAAAATGTGGTTCAATGAGATTATAATAATTTTTTGGTGAATAGTAACTTATTAAGTTTTTAATCGCGATTAGAGGTAATTAGTGTAGTTTAAGGTTAGAATAATGTTTTAATAAAATGAAATGACCTAGACACATGTCCTACCCTAATTGGATGTGTCATGGCCGACAAAGACAAGCCATGGGTCAACTTGCGGACCCCATGGAGCCACTTTGGTTGGGAAATGACATAAATAACTTTTTATTTAATGTTAAAGTAAAAATGACACAACCATGAGTTATTTTACTAAAACAATTTTTACATGGGGTTATAAAAGTCATATTTTTGACTATATATACTAATTAGAAAGATAAAAAGATTTCCTACATCATAGTATTTTTTTTATAATTTTTAGAAATTAAATAAATTAAATTATTTATGACATCATGATGATGCAGCGATGACCTCATTATTTAATTATTTAAATAAAATGGAAAGATAATGTAAAATATAAGAACTACACATGTCCAAAACCAATTAGATGAGTCGATTTAGAACCCTCATAACCTTATACTTGAATTATATCAATGTGGGACCTTTTGAATCCGAAACTCATTTTAAAATAATGTAACTGATCATTACTTTCCATGAGTGCCCCTCCTCTCCTCTTATAAAAGGCCCCCACCTCTACCTCCTTACCCACACTTCCAAAGCCTTTGGATCGGCCAAACCCTTCCCATTTTGTCTCTACACTTCCCTCTCTTACTCCTTGAAGCCTCAATTTGGGCAGAAGTCTTCCCATGGAAGCCTTTTCGCTCAAACCAAAGGGAGTTACCCGATTTTAAGGTAATATCTTCTTTTGAGTCCTTTTGTTTTATTTTGCTTCTCCAACCCCCTAAACTCTTTTTATTCTTTTCTTTTGTAACAAATCTTGTATCCTCAATATACTAGGATGTTGTTATAAAAATTATTCGAGCTACACTTACACAAACCTACATCTAATGGTTAACGAACATACTGTTTCCATGGATGGCGAATTTATGCCTCCCGAAACGATGATTGTTCAACATTATTTTAACACCTTAAAAGGTGGCCATTAAGATGTCACTATATTTATATATGATATATAATATGTTTATGTTTTACTTAAGCTTCTGTATTTTTCATTTTGGGTATACCTTTATGGTTTCCATTATGGGTAAACGCGATATCTTCATTTAAGGAAGTGCGGACTACCGCCCCCTCAAAGTGAGTTGATTCGTTAAATACCATATGTGGGACATATAAAGGATGGAACTATTATATTATATATGATATTATACTGGAATTATAATGTACCTTTATATCATTATGATTCCATTCTATAAAATAAGAAATAGAAATGAAAGTAGCGTTAATGCGTACGTACGGCTTACCGTCTCCATGATCGGTGCATTTCATTTCATACCTCTAAATGATTATGTAATATTATAAATGCATGAATGTACTGGATATATATGAAATATATGATATCAACATCATGAATACCATTCTGGATATAATGGATACATGAAAAACTTGTAATTATAAACAGTTTATTTTTTACTCGAGTACCAATGATCGTTAAAATGACCGTTATTAACATAAATAATTACATAGTGTTCATGACATGGTAATATGTGATATAAAAGGAATAATGAACTTGAAAAATGTTATTAATCAAGTAGAAATTAACTCAAGTTTATTATTCAGGACATTAAAGAACGATTGAGTCATGTCAGACCCGAGGTATGGGACTTCATCTCTATCTCCTTTCATTGAGGCATATCTTATTTTATACACAACCTTCTTTTATACGGTGTATAAACCCTTTTGCCTTTTACGTTTATCCAAAAGGAATATTTTTTATACGAAGCGTTTTACAAAACAACAAAAGGGATTGTTTTTTTTGTACATATGCGGCGACAACAACTTCTCCGCCGTCGTGACCTTTATTTGAGTTTCGGTTTCCTCTACAAGCCA
Source organism: Viscum album (assembly GCA_963277665.1). Lineage (NCBI taxonomy): Eukaryota > Viridiplantae > Streptophyta > Magnoliopsida > Santalales > Viscaceae > Viscum > Viscum album. Next base: position 417,465,661 of record OY728132.1, read on the forward strand.
TACCTTTTTTAAAAGAAAAATAAATACCATGTTTTACTTTTCTTTTATTTTTGTATTGAAAATGGTTTTCATAATTTTTTTATATCAATTTTTTGTATTGATATCTTGTGATTGAAAGGTGGAAATGTTATGTTTCTTTATGCATGTTTTATGTGATACAATTATGTTGAGTTTCTTGGGCATTATTATGAAGACGGGTGGTTCGTTGATAAACTAAGGGTGGGTGAGCCCGATATAGCTCTCCAATGCATTGGGTAACGTGAAGGAGTGAAACGTTAAGGTTTCTCTGAAGAGATTTAGGGAATATACTGTGATGGGTATTCCAAACGTAACCAAGAGGGTTACTCCCTACGTAAGAATGTTATCAATGCCTCAAGTTACCTTTATGTCTTATGATTTCTATGATTTATGCTTGATTTGATGAGTTATGTTAAAGTGCTTATGTTTTATGGGTAAAGTATGATTTCATTCTTATGTATATATGTACTCATGTTCCCTTTCCATGTTTTTATATCCCTTACTGAGCTTTTTATGCTCATCCCAAGTTTTTTTGAAATGTTTTTCACAGGTCAAGGGAAAGGTACATGATATGATGATAGTGTCAAGGGAGTGTCAAAAAAAATCCATGCATTATTTTAAATATGTATCCATTGATGGGAAAGAAGAATATTATCTTTATGAAACCACTTTGTTTATATGTGGAATGTAATGCATGTTTTATGATCTAATTCTCTAAAACTCTAAACTCAAAAAGATCCTCAAGGTATAATCTTTTAATAACTCAATATAAAGTAAGGTTTAAGGCTGGGGCCTTATAATTAAACACAAAGGGGACTTACAAAAGGTTGAAAACTAACCTGATCAAGGTGACAAGATGTTACAACTATCCCCAAGGAAGTTCTCATGGAGGATAAAATAAAGAAGTAAAACCCTCTTTTTCTTCCTTATAATTTGTTTTCAATTTTTTTATTTCTTATTATCTACATACATACTCCTATCCAGGTGGCATGATAACTCCATTATCCTTTATATACTATAATTTTATTATATTAATGGAATAATTCCCCTTGATTTATCCTCCCATTTCTTTGTATTCTAAAAATGAAGATATCATCCATGGTGTCTGGATTTACCGCCACCATAGAGGACACATTTTCATTTTTCACTACTGCATTCATGGATGGTTATAAAAATATGATTATGGTTAAATTATATTTTATTAAAAAAACTATATTGTTTATAATGATGTTTAACTAATATATTATTATGACGTTAAATAAAATGATATAATTTTGTAATTGTTCTAAAATTTTCCAGATCAATTAAATCATTTTAATTAATAATTTATCTAATGAGTCATCCTCATACCATATAACTAAATGTAATATAAAAACAATTAAACTTATTTATTTTAATTAATAACATATAATTTATATTTTTTTTAATCATTCCCATTTTACACGAACTTTTATACTCATTTTCAAGTGAACTGATCATGAATACTAAGAAAAGAAACAGTCTCGAATGATGAAACTAAACATTATAAGTCATCAAAATACCATAAATAAACATTATAAATATATAATAAAAAAAATTTATCTATTAAAAGTACTTGATTTTTAAATTAATTAATTTAAATATTATTATCCCAGATATTAATGTGATGAAAGAATTCAAACATAAGTAAAGGGGAATTATAGATTCGACCATATTCCTTTGGGTTTTCTCTCCTTCACTCCATTTTTAGTATGGATTTTAATTTATTTTTCATTACATATCATTTTATTTTGCTTCCCTTTTATTTTTTGAGATATACATGTTTCCAATCTAGAGTAAATGAAAAATGTATATATTTTTCGAAAATAACTCTTCTTAAAAAACACATCATTCACTTCTCATGGGATTATTTCTTCTTCAATAATGCTTGATACCAAACATATTATTAAATTATTTTATAAAGAACTCCAAGTATTGTGAATATATACATTATTAAATGAAACCCCTTCTTTTATATTAATTATTTTATGTCCCATATTTATATATTTTCTATGTGTAATGAATGATAATGAGAATGTTATAATGTGATGGGTGCACCCATAATTATATAGTCCATGTAAAAGTTGTGATGCGCCGAGTGCACATAGAATTATATAGAACTAAGATGCATTGGTTTATGTGATTGATCTCATGTTATTAAGTGAAATATGTGTTCACATGAGGAAATCCTTGTTCACAACTATGTTTGGTATTTGTCTTCTAAGAGAAGACATTTCATTTTAATGTATTGCCACACTCTATTCATTGATCTAATGGTTCCTCTCATGATTACGATGATTATCCCATTATTATCTTATGATGATGATGATTATACTCACCCCTAGTTATATTGATCCATGTTCTTATCTATCCTCTTACCAGGATTTTAGCTCACCCCTTATTTTGATGCATATACTCTGGTGATTACATGAACTAAGGAGAACAAAAGAACCACTAAGAAGATAGAGAATAAAGAATTAAATAAGTGTCTATGTTTTCCTTTTGGAATGTTATGTATGGTATTAATTTTCTAAATAGACTAAACATTTGGATCTCAGTTGTGTAAAAATTTACGTTTTATATCTTTAAAATGATATAATAATCACTTATGAAATGTTGGGTCTCTATAGTTGGTATTAGAGAACAGTTTTCTTAATTCTATAATTTGGATTATATAAACATTGTAAAAAACATTAGAATAATACTATGTATATTAAATAATAGAATAATATATATTATATAAAAATTTTATACATAGGTATCTCCAAATATATACTATCAGACATACTTTTACAAAGGAATAAATTATACATTCTTGACTTGTTGACATATGTTTCATTATAGCATTTTGTATTTTAGAAAATTTTGGGGACCAAGAGAAACAGAGAAAAAATCCATGAAAGGGACAATGATGTGATTTCCCAAATGTCATCCCTAATGCCTTTGGAGGTGGAGTTCAAAATTTCATAGAGATTCATACCCAGTTTCCTTAATCTATGAAAAATAATTTTAATAATGTGTAATTTTCTCCTTCACCTAAAAGGTACTAAATTTCTATCAATAATTTTATGCGTCAACAACCACTGCCATTTATCAGATCTTCTGATCCACTCATTCAGGAATAATGGTGGGAGTAGTTTAAAAAACCAAGATGAAGGACTAAATTGAAGAGATGTAGTACTAATACTTTAAGATAATGTTTCTTAACATGTATTTCCAATGAAATCTTTGTGAAAAAATGGAGAGAGAATTCATGGAGTTGAAAAAAATTGAAGGTAAATTTTTGACATTATATATTAAAAATTTCATAAGGATAGCAAGTTATGCTTCAGTTTTGTTTTATAAAATGATAGGGAAATTGATAGATTCTATAGTTCTTTAAAACCACACCATTGAAAGGCTCTATAGATTCATGACTTTTTGAGATATGAACACATTTTATGTGGTTCTCTCAATGTGGAGATAGGGTTTTGAGAATGTTCTCATGGAAATTGTGATAATAAATGGAAGAAGGAGATTCATGCTGGGGGATCAAATGAGAAAGGTGGAAAGAAACCTCAACCACTCACTTGTCAAAAATTTGTGAAGAAACATCATGAGAAATTCCCCAAAGGGAGGAGTAAATTTTATATGTTTGGGAGAGAAGGCCACCAAGCTCGAGATTGTTGATGTGACATGAAGATGTAGGCCTATAGGATGGAGTAGTGGATAGAAGAACCCATAGTTCAATTCTTCAACTATAAGGAGAAAATGAACTATGAACCCTTATGAACTAAACCTTGATTCCATGAGGGTAATCATCATAATCAATTCCCAATGCCAAAGGATAATGTGAATGTTTATGACATCACTACTACTAAGGTGGATCCCAATAATTATGTGGTGACATTTATTCTAGTTACTCATTTATGAATTGAGAACTCAATATTTGACTATGCTTCTATACATTTTTTCTAACCATGAATGTTTGGTAGAACTATTTAAACAGTACATCAAAATATGGAGGTAGGGTTATTATTGATAAAAAATATTGGGTAATTATTTCATATAAAGAATATAAATCCTCCATGGTTATTTTTGGTGGACTAAACTACACATAAAATATGGTCATAAATCTTTTGGTGGATTTTTATACTATTTGGGGCATGGATTGGATATATATATATACAAAGACAATATTAATTGTCAGGAAAAGGATATCACTCATGAAATCCCAAAGCATGCTGCAATTATATAAATGTGTAAGGATGAGGATGAATATTATTTAGATTTATCATCTCATGTGTGGATAATATACCATTTTGTGAGAGCATACATGGATCAGATGATTAGGACAAGGGAGATAATCATGATTGAAGTCATTCCCATTGTGATGGACTAAATTGATGTGTTCTTCAAAGAATTTTCTGGTCAACCTTCTGACTGTGATGTTGAGTTCAAACCTGAACTTATTCTCCAATCAGGGCCTTTATCAAAGAATCCATATTGATATGGGTTTTATACGGCTGAGTTCTTCAACAAGGGGTGAATCAGTCCTCTTCATCAAGAAGAAGAATAGAACAATGCAGCTTTTTACTAATTATCGTGAGCTTAAAAAATCATGATTAAGAACAAGAATCCATTTCAATTGATAGATGACTTATTCAAACAAATGTGTGGGGACATGTATATCTCTATGGTAGACCGTTGGTCAGGTTATCACTAATTAATAGGGAGGAACTAGGATATTTTTAATAATACATATCAACAAAGAAATGTAAACTATGGGTTCGTAGTGATTCATTTCAAAATCACTAATTCTCTAAAATATTCACGGACTTAATGAATATATTCTTTTGACATTACCTCGACAAATTTGTGGTTATATTCATTTATAATATTATGATATAATCCATGATAATGGAAGAACATGAGGATCATTTGAGTACTATGGTAAAGACATTATGAAGTTAGAAACATTATGATAATTATATTAAAAGTGAGTTATGGATGGGGAATGTACCATTATTGGAGGATGTTATCAACAATAAAATAATATCCATGGACAATTCTAAGACGAAAGCAAGAGAATAGTTGACCAATCAAATATCTATAATGAATATCCATATTTTCCTTTTTATATCCGAGTATTATATATGATTTGTAATGAAATTAACATGGTTTTCAAAACAAATAACCAAAGTAAATTGGAAGGTAGCATAGTTGGTTTGGACTAGTGAATGTGAAGACTTATTAAAAAAGATGAAAAAGAGGCTTATCTGTAAACAAATTCTCACACTACCAAAAAGTGTGGTACTCATTGTGGTATACAATGATCCATCAAAGAAGAGATTAGGATTTGTGATGATTCCAAATGATAACGTTATATCCTACACCTCAATATATTTGTAAATTAATGTGAAAAAATATAATATGCATGATTTGGAACTGGTAGTTGTGATCATTTTGTTGAGACTATAGATGCATTGTCTCTATGGGGAGAAGTGTGAAATATATACAAATCATAAGAGCATAAAATATATATTAACACAAGAGGATGTTAATATATGGGAGTGAAGATAGCTTGGGATCATCAAGGATTATGACTACTCAATCCATTACCATCCTGGGAAGGAGAATAAAGTGGACGATTCTCTAAGTATAATGCTTCCAACAACATTATCAATGATTCTAATTGAAAACGATCAAATCATCATAGATTTTTAAACAATGTACACTGTAATAATTAAGGGAGAAACATCAAAAATAATCTCTCAAATGATTTATCAAAAATCCCTCACGAATAAAATAAATTATACTCAAAGAAATGTTGTGGAAATTCAGAAGAAGGTACAAGCTATAAAAAAGGGGAAATCCAAAGAGTTCAAAATTGAAGAGGAATGAATTATAAAATTTGGGCCACGAATATGAATACCATATGATCCAAACATAAATAAGGATATTATGAATGAAATATACAGATGAACAATATCTATTCATTCAGGAAAAAAAAGACGAATCGAGATCTCTGAGAGAACTATTTGTGTGATAATATAAAGAAGTTGATCACTGAATACACATCATGGTTCTTGGTATGATAGAAATTGAAGGATGAAATTAAAAATTCTATGGGATGATGCATCCATTATCCGTACCAACATGGTAAATGGGAAATTATTACCAGTTACTTGTTCACTACACTTATGAGCACATCTAGAGTAAACAATGCTATATTGGATTTTTTAGAACATCCTACAAAGATAACTCGCTTTTTTTGAAATTCAAGAGGACTTATCACTGGGTAAACTAGCATGGATATACATCAGGGAAGTGGTAAGGCTGTGTAAAGAACCACAATCAATTGTATCTGATCATGATCTGAGATTCACATCAATGTTCTAGAAAACTGTCCAAAAATCTATAAACAGTTTGATGAACTTTAGTGCAAATTATGATCCAAAATCTAATGGCCAATCTACAAAAATTATTTAGACACTATAAGAAATTATGATGGTATATTCTATGGACTTAAAAGGATGATGGTACCAAAATATTTCTCGTTTTGAGTTCTCTTCCAATAACAGTTTCCATATCAGAATCCAAATTGATCCATAGAAGCCATTTATAGGAAAAAATGTAGAACACTGACATGATTTTATGAAGTCAGTCAACAGAATGTTCTAGGGCCTAAAATGGTTGAATAAATTGTAGAGAAGGTGAAAACCATTTTTCTTGACATCAAGGATTCCCTACGTCAGCAAACGAGATATGTGGACAATCATAGAAATGACCTATAGTTTTAGAATGGAGACATGTAATTCCTCCATATATCTCCATAGAAGTGGATCATGCGATTTTTCATGAAGGAAAAGATAAGTCCCAGGTATATCTGACCCTTCAAGATCCTTGATCATATCAGATCTATGGACTATCATGTGGAACTTCCACCTATCTTGTATCAAGTACACAATGTATTCCATATATACCTCTAGAGGAAATACGTACCAAATCGCTCACATATACTGAATCGAGAGGTGGTATAATTCAATAATGATATCTCTTATGAGGATCATACAGTGAAGTGATTCAACCATATTGATAAATTTTTATTCAAAAAGAATACCAAACTAATCCACAAACTATGGAAGAACCATAAATATCATTAGCAAACAAGGGAACTAGAGGAAGTGATGAAGGATAAGTACCCTCACCTTTTTTCAACATAGAATGTAAAAAAATATCAAGGCTGAAATTTCATATGGGTGGAAGAATGTAACATCCCAGAATTTTATCAATTGAAATTCCATTCTCGTATTTATTTCATATAGTAAAAATGAAAAAAATCACATTAAGAACACAATAAATATTTTATAAATAAAAAATGAATGGAATAATAAATATTAATATAAGTTAAGGATCCTATCTTGATGGAATAGTAAACTCAAATTTGGAATATTAATGTAACCATTAGGGATAGTAAATCATCGAATAGAATAGTAACATAATTTATCAAATTATTAATAAAATATATTTTTCCTTAATAATGATAATATGATATAATTATATCATAGTATAATTATATATATATTACAAAAATTATTAATTAAGTGTCTTTATTTGTATAAAACATAAGTATTTATTTTCATATTTTTTATTAATATAATGATTAAAAGAAAAATTATTTTCATAAAATAGATTCATAAAGTAATACTTTTTTCTTATGACTATAATTTAATTTTATGTGACCAAATTTTTTTTAAAATGTTATATAATGAGTTATAATTTTAATATATGTACAAATAAAGTAAATTATTATTTTAAATAGAAATTAAATTTATCTTATTTAGAAAATTAATTTCATAAAATGGAGTTCATTTTTTAATTATAAATATCCAAAAATGGTTTGGGTGAATTTTTAGGATTTCTCTAAAATTTAGGAATTTTGTTTAATAGTAAAATATAATAATTTATGGTTTATATACATTATAAGTTACATACTCCTATCCGTGAGTCATCAATGATATAAGAACCATAATATCAAACCAAAATTAATTATTTTAATATATATATTTTTTTAATTCTTAAAATTTTTATAGTCTTGATCCAAAATAATTAACTACTGATTAAAATATTGACAAAACACCCATCCCCTCCACTATAAATACCACCGCTCACCACATATTTTCCGCACACGTTAAAAGAATTATGAATTGTACAGGTTCTACCAAATACTCTTACCGAGACCCTACCCCACTTCAATGATCTCTTGGTCTCATCGAAATACCAAACCTTTTCCCAATGCTGGTTCTCAAAGAGAATAAATTCCAGAGGTAAACCCTCTTTATTTTCCTTTTAATTTATTTTTAATTTCATTTCATGCTTATATTCTCCTCACCTTCATCTATACAATAGGAATGATAACTCCGGTATCATTTATATACGTGAATATTAATTTTTTACTGGGATAATTAATAATCGTGTTTCTTCCTTGTTCTTTTTATTCAAAGATAAAGATATCATCCATGGTGTGTCGATTTACCGCCACTGTGGATGATGCATTTGAATTTTTCACTACCATCATCAAGGATGGTTATAAAACCTAAATTATGATTAAATAAAATTTTATTATAAAAACTATAATTTATATAATTTCTTGTAACCAATATATAATCATGATGTTCAGTTAAATGATACAAGCTTATAATGGTTATAAAACTGGACAAATAAATTAAATAATTTTCATTAACTATTTATCTACTGATTTCTTCTCATACCATATAACCAAATGAAATATAAGATAAATTAAACATATTTATGTTCATTATTAACATATAATTTCAATTATGGAGAATCATTAAAATTTTCCATGAACATACATACTCATATATTAGAGAATAAACCAAAAAAATAGGAAATCTGACACATTAGAAGGATGAAATTGAACTCTATAACTAAAAAAGACCATAAAAGATCTTAATAAAACTAAAATTAATAAAATAAATTAATTAAATGTTATTTAATTGTAAGTAAATAATTTTAATTTGATTATCCAATATATTAATGTTAAGAATGCATTCAGATATAAGGTTAGGAGAATTCTCAAAACAAACTCCCTTCCTTTAGGTTTTCTATCTTTCACTTTATTTTCATTATGGATATTCCTTTTTTTGTAAAAATAATTTTTTTTCCTTTACATTCCTTTTTTGGTATATAGATGTTTCCAATATGGGTTTTTGATAAATTTAATGATTTTTCCAGAAGAACTCTTCTTTCAAAAAACCACATATTTTAATTATCACGAGATTGTTTATTCTTCAATAAATATTGAAACAAAGTATCTTATTTCCAATTTATCTTTGAAAATCCATAGATTATCAGTATATACATTATTAAATTAAACCCATTCCTTTTCATGTGTTATTTAATGTCCAATATTATTATACACTCTATTTTACATTTATTATAATGTAAATGATATGATGTGATTCGTGCACCCATAATTTTATAACACATATAAATTTTATGATGTGACATATTTTCACAGAATTGCATAATGCTCCAATTAATTGGGTAATGAAATTAATTTCATGAAAAAATAAGAAATATGTGTAAAAATGATTCTTTCATTGTTCACAACTATATGTAGTAACTGATCATTAAGACATGATATTTCATTTTTATGAATTACCACATTCCAGGCCTCGATCTAATGTTTCCTCTAATTATTATGATGATGATACCATGCTTGTATAATTAGGATGATTATTATACTCACACCATGTTAAATTGATCCATGTTATTATGTGTCCTCTTACTGGGATTTTAACTCACACCTTTCTTTGATGTACATCCTCAGGTGATTACATGTACTTAGGAAAATACAAGTATAAAAAAAAGCTGTAGAGGAATAAATAATATAAATATTTAGGTTTTTTTAGAAAAAGTTTTTTATGGTCAAAATTTTACCTAGAAACAAACTTTTGGATTTTGGTTGTGTAATTAGTTATGTTGTTAATATTAAAATGAAGTTATACTCATGTAATAATTATTGAGTCACTATATTAGACACCTCTACTTACTCCTTGAGACTGGTATGAAATATAGACAAACATATGAAATAAAAAGACACTACCTACTTACCACTACTAAGGTTGGGTATGGGTTAGCTCTTCTACGTTAGAAAATTAATTTTTTCATTTATTTAACATTTTTATCACAATTCATTTTTTAAATCGTTGAACCACTTGTTTTGGGACTTATCATCGATAAGGTCCCACACTCCTCCTAAACCAAATATGGAATCCACCGAATTCACACCATAACACTTTCCATCCCATGAGACTTATGGTCTGTGACATTACATGCAACAATTGGATGCATATGGTTTCAACTGTATCCTAATCAGAAAAATGCTGCTTAGGTTATAGAAATAACTGTATGCAGAAACTATGTTATAAAACCCCCTTTCGTAATCATTTATCATACAGAGAGTATATTAATACTGGCACATAACACAACATCATGGAATCCATACATGAATCTTATATAGAGTTTCATTATTCACCGCATGTGAATTCTAACCGGATTCTAAAATGATGAATGAGATGGAATACCCTCATCTCATTAGGTTTCATAAAAAATAACCCAAAATCATTTAAATAATCACATCACTATTTAAATGCAACCTCATATTGTGGAATCAAATCAACTGTAATAGTTAATATCCAAAAAATAACTATTTTCCATTTAATGAAATAGTTATTTTTCCTAAATGTGGGTTAACTACACCAAGATATAGATCATTACCAAATTCCATTTCCTTCATAATCGTCATTCTATTATCACCAAATAGTTAGGTATAAAAGAAATCTATGTTACCACTTTGTAACATCCCGAACTCGGATTCCACTGAACTATGCCCTGGTCCCATTTGGCCACATGGCCTCAAGAGTATCTCCCTAAAACACTATAGGCTACTAATTAGTAATGTGGTCCTATGGAGTATTTTTTGAGAGACTATTCCCTATTATCATAGTGTAATACTATGGTAAAATCATATATAAAATTAGTAGAAGAAGAAAAATAATGAACAAATAGGAGGAATTTACACAATATGAACTAGACCAGAAACCCATCGTAGCTGAAGGCAGATATAAACACACAATTTATAGGTATATACAAAAATCTATAAGTAATCTCATATAAAATGATTATCATTTAAAAATATATACAAACCATCCAAAATAGTTATACGATCAATGGTACACCACATGTAAGAAAATAAATGAAAAAATGTCAAAAATCTCTATCTATAAAAAGAATCTTGAGCCTCAACTCGGTCTTGTTTTCCCTTGCTCTTAAGCAGAATTCAAAAACCTAGAACATCGTTCTTTCCCTAATCTATACGTGTATTCCTGAAATATTCTCTGGTACAAAATGTTGCCCGAGTTGGGTGTGATATAAAACCTCAGTAGGCCACCACCAATATTTTTTAATGTAATCAATTTAGTGAATATATAATAATAAAATTTTGCATGAAAAAATAAAATATATAAAATAAGCAATGAATGTAAAAAACCCATAAAAGAATGAGTTTACATAGACACCCATCCTCTGGTAATTGATTTGGCCATTACAAGAATATATCTGAATAATATTTTGTCCCATATCAACATAAAATTATGTCTCCATACCAGGTGTGAAGCCCAACATCCCCCATATGGTATGTGGATAAGAGATTCCTAACAAGGCTATCAATAAAGTATTCATATTTGACCTAATCCATGTTTTGGATTTGTCTTGACAAATGCATCGTGTAAATCATTGCATTAATTATTTAATTAATAACCTAAACAAGTCCTTGGAATTCATTATTTATAATCTAGGTATCACTCCAGGCATAACATGAACAAAATACCCTAAAATCCTGTCCATAGAGATCCTCATAAAAACCTATGTATTGTTGTTGGTGTGGTATAACATCAGCATAGTCGAGTCTATCCTTGGGGTCCATTAAGTGAGGAAGATTATCAATACTGACATATATCTAATTTGGTCTTTGTGTTTTTCATTTTTAATCCATAAGGTGTCCATGTATCACTTGGGTGTATGAAAATTAGCCCCTTGAGTCCATCTTTTGAAGGCCCCCAGTGAGTCTAAGAGTCACTCGAGCGTAAGTAAGGAAGTAGAAAAATGATTACATACATTGAATTTTTATATAAACACATGTGTAACCAATGGAATATTATAAACATACAATCAGTTTCATTTAATTATTTATAATTTCATCACCATGATCATTTCAATAAATCCTCAACTTAGAAGGTGGATCAAAGAATTTGATATGCTAAATAAACATATCCTATTAATTATCTTTTGTGGGAAATTCCATATAACAAATTATTCAGTATTAAGATAAAAAATACACTGATTGAACCTACTTACATGGTTTTGAATTCATTTTATTTAATAAAATCAAACTATAATTACAATTCATTTTTCAACATCCCTTGGAAAGGGGTAAACAACATACCATAAAGTTAATCAACTCATGTTCCACCCATAGTATTCTAATTAATTAAATAAATATACCATGGGTTTGTTTATTTTCTAGGTCCTTAATCATTAATCATTTATCAGTGGATCTAATTAATATAGAGTTCAAAACTACCCATTTTAATAAAGGAATAAATTCTATTTCAAGGGAATCGCTGGGAAATTCTGGCATGTAGCACAAATATATATATATATATATATAAACACCCAATCCTTAATAAAAAATCACAAGACCACATATCATAGGTCTGTAGAATAGTTCTCTTCCAATATAAACTCTTAATTTTACTCATATCAGGAGAAAAACACATATGAAGAAACTAGAAATATAGAATTTTAGCTTGAAAATAAATCACACAGTAGAAACCAAGTCAAAAGTATAATGGAACAAAATGATTTGAGAACTCACTAGTAGGAATCAAATTGGTTGATTGACCGTTCAATTCGAGTTTGGAAGGATAATTGTTGTGAATTCATACCAAATGACTTCAAGTATGATATCTAAAGGTAAGACTATTGTGTATAGTATGAAATGAGAATTAGATTTTTTTGTTATAAGATAATTTAAGGGGAAAATCCTTTTTTCTTAAAAATATTTTGCTACATGGGTTGGCCTTATGGTTGGATGAAATGTGTTCCCTTAATTAAATTGAGGGGAACCTCACATGGTATGTATATACAGTTTTCTAAACTGTCCGCAAATCGTGTCATAGCCCACTTTAAAAAAATTATATAGGTCCTTGCACGAGCATTCACCTCCGTCAATATAGTTTCCTAAAACCATGCGGCCTCCTCCAACCCACTCTCCATCTCCATACGGTTTCATAAAACTGTGAATCATGGGTCTCACAGTTACTACTAACCAGGCAACCCGGTTTTTTCTCAAAAAGATGGGTTGTGGGCACTGAACAAGACCCAAACACCCTCAATACCCCGATAACATCAACAGTTATTCACATTAGTCAATAATTAATAATTTATTCTGAAATATTGATGGAAAATAAATGATTCCATACCTTAAATAAGAAAAGGTTTCTAACATATGTATCAATCATTATTCAATGGTGGGTGGTGATTATATATCATTGTAATTGTTTTGGTAAATCATTACATATTATGAGATAATAATGGGAAATGAGTATTGATACTCTATAAACTATGGGAAAGAAGATGTAATGACTAATCAAATATTAGAAATATAAGGTAATACATAATCCACAAGGGGATTATAAAGTAATTCTTAATCCACCTAGGTACATATAAAATTTATGAATAAATCAATATATATTGATTTAAATTCCTTTTTTTTTGAAATATTTCAATGTTATAAGACCATGATTTTTTTCAATGGATCATATTTATTATCTGAAAATCTTACATTATTTTACATGTTTGTTTATTCAAGATTATATGCTACTCTATTATGAAATATGGACAACATATATTGTTTCGTGTTATTTTTAATAAAATATTTCATCATCGAAAAAGATTCTCATTTTCCTAAGATCTAACCATTTATAAATTATTGATACTTTTTTTATAACTTATATTTTTTGGTCACCCTAATAATATATTTCTAGTCCAAATGTTATGGTGATGGGTATTGAATATGTTATGTTTAGATGGTGTTATAGTGATGCTCAATTATAGTGATATATTTTGAAGTATTTTCAAAATAAGTGGCATGTGAATCTAGTTATTAGAGACACAAAATTTTCTATTTTATTGATTTTCTGATTATATTGATATATAATTTCACACATATTTATAAAAAATTAATAAATATTGGTTTATCCTTGGTCCACTATAGATTTATCAATGATAATTTTTAATAAAGTGATTTTTTATAAAAATGTATGAGGGAAGGTCTCATGTGCCTCAATGTGAAATAAAGTAGGGTTTTTTCATTTTATTGGAATAATTATTTTAATTATTAATGTAGTAGGATAAGGAAAAAAAGTGAAAAATAAAAGGATATTTCCATGAATACGATAAAATAATTATATATTTATAAGGTGTACATTTTTTTTCTTAAACATTATATCCTGATCTGGATACTAAAATGTGGTTACAATTATTTTAAAGAATCCCTTAGGGGTAATCCTAATAGAAAATGTAGTTTGTTTATAAAATCTATATCCACAAGGTGCGTGATTAATAGATATAAGACTGCACACATAGATTGAAAATCCTAAGGGATATTGTTTGTTTAATCACATTCATTTTATGAGAAATTATGATGGACTATTTAAGTTAATAAAATTGGTTAAGGCGTTTGAGAGAATCCAACATAAAATAACCCAGAATATATCGAGGGTGATTTTGGTTGAATAGAAAGATAATGTGAGGTTTCAAAGGGTAATACATTTTGAGGTTGATTATTTCATGATATAATTTATCAAAACTCTCTTTTTTATGTTAGTTTTTATAAATATCATAAAATACTATTGGTATTTTGTAATGTTTGAGGACTGAAGGAATCCCATTAAAAATGATTTCCATGGGAAATGTAGATATATTCACAAAGAGAACATTAATGTTATTGGAGAAAAAATATGAAATATCATTGCTATGTATTATCAAATATCATGAATTATGATCAATAAACAGAATATAATTGTATTTCAAACCACACAAATTAAAATAAGGGTAATGTCTTATGGATGTTTGTGTGATTCACATTGTGAATGAAAGAAGATTAAATTCCACTCATGTAAAAATTATTTCTATAGGAAAAAATGTTAATGTATCAAAGGAATTAGAAGATGATTTAGTAGAGTTAAAGGAGGGAATCAAGAAACAAACTACAATAAAAAATGGAAGAGTTTAGTTAACATAGTGGAGGGATTTCTTGTTTATCCTAATCACCACTAAATATCCAATGTAAAAAATATAGGGAACATGGGTACTATGAATTTAAATTCTCTAATTTAAAATATCACAATGATAAAAAGCATCAAAATCCTCAAAATATATATATTCAATGATGAAAATTTATAATGAGTATCACTAAAATGAATCAAGGTGATTAAGGAAAATATATACGCCCCCCATGATTAGAGATGTTTTATAGGAATTTGAAACCAGGAACCCTAATATATCATAATATTTCTTATTAGATAGAAATAACTACCCCTATGATTTTATTATTTAATGACAGATCAACGTGTATGATTATTATATTCCATGATTATGTTTATAGAATTGTACATTTTATGAATCTTATTAATATTTTATTTTGATGATTTTGATTTGATTTTGAAGTGGATTGTTTACACAACCCAGCTACAGTAACACAGTGTCTTGGACTAAATCATTATACTAGTATAGATTCATGTGATCTTATACAAAAGGGATAA
Organism: Viscum album; assembly: GCA_963277665.1. Taxonomy (NCBI): domain Eukaryota; kingdom Viridiplantae; phylum Streptophyta; class Magnoliopsida; order Santalales; family Viscaceae; genus Viscum; species Viscum album. The sequence goes on from OY728132.1 coordinate 417,481,590, forward strand.
TTAGTTTAGTAGTTCTCAAGAACAAGATACATACCTGATTCCCTAATTACATTGGACATATAAAATATATAATATTTTTCTTCGTATTTAATTTTAATCATAATATCCTTCCTCATTTCATGGGGAAAATAAAACAAAAAAGGGTTAGAGAATATTCTAAATAAGAGATATGTACATTATAATATGTCATAAATCAATAAGGAATAGTCAATATGGTAAGATTAATAACTAAAAACAAATTCTTTTTAACCTGTAACATGAGTATGAAATGAATCCATGTATAATATTAGTGTTGTAATATAATGGATAATAATAATTGAATTATCAATGGAAGAAAATATTAATATTATAGGTCATGATTTTATGAATCATGATATCAATACCATCGAAGCCTTGTAGAAAGTGATTTTAATCGATGGGTAGTTTTACACATGAAATCCAATTAATTTAAGCTTACTGATTTGTCTTATAGTACCTATAGATGCATCAAGTGGCTATATAATTTTAGGCTCCAATAATAACTATATGTAAAATTCACTCCTTAGGTGTTAAATTATCAACTTAAATTCTAAAAAATTATGGATTATTTACTAATTTTTATATTGATCAATGAATAGAAACTGTAAATAATTCGGTAGTAAATCAAATAATTATAAAAATAAAACACTGTATATAGAAATAGAATATATTTTAGGAAATAAGAATATCAAGGATATAAAGAATATAGTTATTTAAGGAAAATGTAATGGCAAATGATCACAAAAATGTGTACGTTTTAATAGAATGTTAATGTCTATGTAATTAATCAATAGATGAGATATTACCAACAAAAAGTGTATTTTCATGTAAAAGTTACTATTTTAAGGAAATAATGTAATTGGAAATGAAAAAATTTAAATATTCTTTTTGTTAATAGGTATTATTTTTAAAACCATTTCACACATGTGGAAGAATATAAAGGGTGTAAAATAGTCATGGTAGTGTGAATGTATGTAAATGTCGTAAATATTTAACGAAAAAATTATTTTTTACTTTTTATAAAGAGAACTGAAAATGAGGCTTTCATGAAGAAATTATAATTATTCCATCAAAAACATGAATAAATGTTTTAACATAAAATTTCCTTAATAATTCATTTCAGTAAAAAAATGGAATTTTGTAAAAATAATTTTTAAAAGTATGGACATGGAAGAATAATATACTCGATCAAAAAGAAAATTATGATCAAATTTTATAGTAAAATTTCGTCATGAAAGAGTAACATTAATTGAATCATTAATCTTCATGAATAGATTTATTTTTATGTTGAATACCTAAAAAAGGTAGTAAATACACCTCATAAAAGTAAATTGGGTCACAATCCCAAATATATCCCAAAAGATTGCAAATTTAGATGAATTTCCCTTACATTATGTCAAAAAGTTCATATAGAATATATTTATTATTGAATATTAAAATTTATTTAATTTTATAAATGCTCAAGAACCTTTGTAATTTATATTATTCCTTTTATTTTATTTATTACCATGCCATATTAAATTACATATTTAATTATGTTCACATTAGATGTTTTGAGGATATTAGATTTGAATGTCTAAAATGACAATGGTAGGTTGATTGGAGTAAAATAAGTCATAATTTCATCATTTATAGATAAATAATCATAAATAATCATATATTTTTATATTATTTATTGTTTTAAAATCTATCGATATATATGTTAAGGAAAAATGAGTTATGTTAAAATCATGGAGACTATAGGTTGTATGCACACATGAGTAATGATTTCAATTTTTTTAATCACAATGCAAAGAATTTGAGTGTTATTTTATGTTTAAAGTGTAAAAAAATATATCATATATAACATGTCAATTCATTAAATAATCTTTCACATATGAGTTATGTGATGTGGTGGTGAAAAATGAATCACATCCCATTTTATAGGTGGAAGTCCACACACACGTACAAATGAAATTATCATTTTTAACTTAATGGAATTCTAGGAAAATAAGTAATATATTTATTTTATGGAAGTATATGATTTAATGAATATCATATATATATGTTAAATACATCATTAAAACCAGTTCTGAGTGGTGTTGATAAAAAATATATTACATTGTTTCATGAGGCAATTGTCCTCTTTACACACAAATGATTTTTTTGTTTTCCATTAGATGGAATATGAGAAGGATTTAGTATATTAAATTAACCTAAATATATATCAGTATATATGGGATAATGATTTTATTTTATTTTCATGGATAAATAATATTTTATGGAAAAATAACCATAAATAAAACATAAATGTTTGGTTAAGAATGATACCCCTTATTCAGACCACCTCTTCATGATTACACATAAATCATTCCTTGATTGTATTTTTTATAAAAAAATTCAACTAGGATGTGGTAAGAGATGTATTAAAGGTATTTGGGTTGGTGTAGGAATTATTAAATGAATTTCTAAATGAAATTAAAAGAGGATAGTATCTTCTCTTTTATAAGTTAGAGGAGAGGCACTTTTGGAATTTCATAATTTATTAAATAAATATAAATGGTTTTCATAATTAAAATCATAAAAACCAATATAATCTGAATATAGAATGATTATGGATCTAATTAAAATCACATAATAATATATTACAATTTTTTTTTTAATTTTTTTACCTAATGTTTTAGTTTTAAATATATACTAATCGTTTTAACAGTGACCAGAGTATTTAATTTTATAGCATTTAAGGGTCAATAATGTTACTATAAAATGAAAAAACAAATAAATGATACATTTTAGTTGTTTTAAACCATATAAATTTATTTTATTTACATGTAATATTTTTATGAATTTTAAATCACTTAATAATGTATTATTTGTTATAAAATACCATTAAGGTCATTTGGGATAGTATTAATTTAATTTTACTTTAAATTCATCAAGAAAAAGAAGTAATTAGAATATAATCATTTAAAACCTAACTATAATGTTATATTTATCTAACAGTTCATGTAATTAAAATTATAATTTCTTATTATTTCTGTTTTACTATTTTTAAAATAATTTATTTTATCTTTCTATTAATTTAATAAATGATGTGTCAACGTTTCACAAGAATTTAGTATAATTATTTCATCACTAAAAATTAAAAATAAATTAACATGAATAAAAAAAATATATTTAAAAATATAATTTATAAATGAAGATAATTTTTATTCATCCCTATCATAAAATATTATACATATTAAAAGAAGTGAAGTGATATTTCTTTCACTATCGATCACTTAAATATTACAAAGGTCAAAAATGAAGTCAAATGGGAGGAATTTCATATGTTCAAAATTTAGAGGATTATAAATATAATACACCCATCCATTGAAATTGAGTCAATTTTTTAGTTTATTTATAATGCCTGATCATAATATAGTTTTCCTTAATTACATAATTTACCCTTACTGAAGTGACAATTATTTACCATGGATACTATTCACAAAGGCAAAAAATAAAAGGGAACTATTTACAAAATATATACCTCCTAATAAAACTATTTTATTCCATTTTTAAATATTCTATTTAAAAAATTGGAAAAACATAATTACATATAAATGTGAAATCGAATGAAAGACATTATTTAGGATAAATACTCTTTTTATTATGATTTTATTTATAATAAATTAAATCATAAATTGATTAAAATGAATATAAATTTATTAATAATAATATTTAATAACTAATCTAACACCTAAAACATTTTTAAAAAAGGGTCTTTGTATATTCTTGTTACAAGAATATATTTTTTGATAAAATGATGTATATTCTACTATTCATGGGAAATAAATTTTGTAAAAATAAAAATACAATTCACTATTATTTAATTTTATATGTATATTTTAAAAATGAAATTCATTTTATCATATAAATTTTCTAAAATTTTATACAATTTATTAAATCATTTTCTCACAAAAAATAAATGAAAAATATTTTTAAAAAAAGCATATTTTTGAAGAATAAAATAAATTTACTAAAAAATGATGTATTTAAATCATAAGAAAAAATAAATATATTTTTATTAGTTATGACAGATAAATTATATATATATATATATATATATATATCATAACATGGTTATTCATATTCATATCCACCAACTTAATGTATAGATTATAACATTCATATTTAAATAATAATATTTAATGGTTTAATTTGGATCAGTGTTTTTTATTTTATATTCTATAAAACATAGAGTTATTTTATAATCTTGGTCTATTAAATTCTTTCTACAAATAAAAATTACATCATGAAAATATTTATTGATATTAAATTCTAATTTTTTTACTTTTCTTCATGATAACATCCTTAGGTTCTCACGTTGCTTCTTTTATTTTATGATTTCTCTAACGTAACATTACCAATAAATTCATCAAATCCCACAATGCATTCCCCCTATAGTCACAAATATGTAATGTATCATCTTAGTTTGATAGATATGGTTCCAATTAATTTTTTTTCATTATGTACAAGAATTTGGTCAGAAATATTCTTCCTTTACAAAGATATGGGCAAAGCATTATGGTCTATAGAGTGTCTTGGGGAATTTCTAATTGGTAAGACATAATTCTAATTAATTAAAAAAAATTAATATTGTCTTATGTACATATGTCATTGTTTTTACTTATTATCAATCATTATAACACTCTTCCATGATGTAAATTTCATGAAAACATGATCTCCCAATTGAACTTCCAAAGCTTTCCTCCTATTATTAGTAAACACATTTTCCTGTATTTGAAATTCTATAATTTGAGTCTAAATATCCTTTACCATTATCATTGTATACTAAAAAAGAACTAGACCCACAATATATATTTCCTCAAATTTTTTGAAACATGACGGACTATGAAATATCATTCCATAAAATGCTACATATGCTGAAATTTGAGTACATGAATAGATGCTAGAGTTATAATAAAATTATACTAAAGGTCAATTATAATACCATATACTTTTTATGTAAGGTTATAATGGAATCAACATGTATTATAATGTTTTAATTGTCCTTTCAGACATCCTGTCAATTTTTGGATTATAAGAAGTTCTCAAATAAAGTTTAATATCAAGACCTTAAAAATAATTTTCTAGAATTTTGATGTAAATTGGGGATCATGGTTGGAAGTAATTTAATGTGATATAGTGTAATTTATTATAACTTCATTAATATGATTCCTTGTGAGGTTATAAAGATGTTAATATTATCTTATAGAATTGAAGCGTGAAAATTTGTTAAGGAGATGAATAATAACCCATATTGCATCATTATTTCTATAATTCGTTGGAAATATAGTTATAAATCCCTTAGTAATATCATTCCATTTCCATTTTGGAATGGTTATGGGATGCATGAATACTATAAGATGCTTCTATCAGCCTTCACTTATTGAAAATTAAAATATTTAGACACATAATAAAGAATTTCCTGAATCATATTTTCCAACCACAAATGATTCTTCAAATCTATAGGCATAATGGTGATGATAGGGTATATTTAATACCCAAATATTCCATAGTATGTTTTTTAAAAATAAATTCTCTATATTTCACTACAGAATCATCATGTTTGAGCACACAAGATCTATGAAACTAGTAGTTTAAAAAGTGGTTATGAATAATAATAATGAGATTGTGAAAATTATAAATTTTTTTCAAAATATACTTAAGTATTGTATATTAAATATAGTAATTTTCATAAAGTGAATTTTTCGTATGATTTCAAAAAGTTTCAATTTGTGATTAATAGTGAAAAATAGTTCATTGTTCTTCAAAATCTAATTTTCCTTTAAACCAATATTTTAATTTAAATTCATTTTATTGAAAAATAGAAAATTAATAAAAATATTAATCCAATGCAGTTCATTGGGATATTTTATTGATAAAATTAGATATAAAAAACATACTGAATTTTGAAACATTGCTTCACCGGTATTCTATCCAAATAAGCGTTAAACAAAATTTAGCCACATCTATGAATTTAATTTGGAAAAATATGTATACATGGTTGTAATTAGTATTAAATTTGTGATCTTATAGGATAAACTTAATTTATTGGTGAATAGTGATTATAGTAAGTTTTTATTTATTTACCACGGTTAAGGGTAAATCAGGTAATTAAAGATAAAAAAATTATATAATATTATAACAAAATGTCACTAACACTTATACTAATTCCATTGGATATATTTGTATCGAAAAAAAACAAACTTAGGCTGAAAACATGATCATTATAAAACAATTGTTTTAGAATATGAAATTTATGATTTTTTATTTAATGAATAGATAAAAATGTAATATTCATATTTTAATAACTTATAATTTTTAATATGTGGTTATATAAGTGATATTGTTGAATATAAATAGTATTTATAAATATAAAATGATTATATACATCATGGTAATTTATTTATAATTTTAGAAAATAAATAATTAAATTTAATGGTTACACAATGATTATACAAAAATTGATTTATTAAAGAAAGAATCTATTAAATGACATTAATTATATTAAAATAAAAGTAATTTTTAATATTTCATTCCATATATCATTATTTTGGATGAATTGGAAATTTTACGTATGATTTAATGTTGTTTCTTCAAAGGATAAAGTTGGTAGGATTTTTTTAAAATGCCAATTAAAAAATAATGTGAAAATTATTATAAATGATATTTTAAAATAAATAATATTTTATTGAATGATATAAAATTCATAATAATATATATTTCTCCCTAAAAACAATAATAGTAGTAATTATTTAATAAAAAATCTAATTTGAGTTCTTTTGACATTTTTTTACTGAATATATTAACCCTATAGTGTAAGAAGACATGTCGTCACGGTAAGAGTTAATTTTTTTATCCAATGGTTAAAGCCAATAGGCAAGGTCACTTTTGTGAACTAAACATGTCTAAAATTAAATTTTTGAGATAATTTATACCCATAATCATCTTATCCTCGATATACCTCACTCTAGATCTATTCTAAAGAGAAAAAAATTTATATTAAATTAATAGTTTTGGAAATTCTAAAAGATACACTCCCCTATCTTATATAAGGGAACCTCTATTTTTATTTTATTCACACATCTAAATCCAATTTTCTCAACCAAAAACTGACCATTTATCCTCCCAACATCCATTAATTTATTCTAGAGGCCATACATTGGGAAAAAAATTCAATATAAGATGTATTTTTCTGTAAATCATATGGAGGTACTCAAAGAAGAGGTAATTGTTTTACCAATTAAATTCAATTTCTTTTCTTCTTATTCCTACACTTCCAATTTTCTTTTAATTATAATTTAATAAATTCCATAACATATATATTATGATATTTTATTATGATTATGGTATAACCATATTCCTCCTTCTATAAATCCTACTAATATCTATATCGTTGTACGTAAGTATGTACGACATGGCATCTCCACACTGTGGTGTAATTGTTTTTTCATTAACACATTATTTGGGTTGGTATAATGTTGAATATAATTGATATGAATAATAAATATGAAATTATATTTATTTTTTAAATTAACATACAATTAATTTCTTTCCCCCTTTACAATTAATGGAATGATATCATCACTCGTGTGTACGTACAACTTACCATCACCAAGATGCGATGAGATCCATCTTCCACATTAACTATTCAAGAATGATTAAAAAAATATTTATAATGAAAAAAGTAAGAAATATATGAAATAATAATATAATATAATAACACACACACACACACACACAGAGAGTGGAACACACACACACAAACATACATATATATATATATTTATATTCCATTTACTTTCATCCATTAAATACAATAAGAAAATGAAAACAACGTTCATGCCAAACTACGACCCAATGTCTCCATGAACGGTGTATTCCATTTCATATATGTATCATTTATATATGTTTAAATAATGAATATATATGATATTTAACTCATTTTTTATGTTCTATATGTAATTATATTATGATATAAGTAATATTATAAGTCAAAACACGTAATAATTTTAAAGCGGTTATTACCTAAAACATTTCTTAAACATGGGATTTCTAATAAAATGTTAATATAAAGTCTTAAATGTTTCATATATGATATCAAAAATATTATTATGACTGTATTAGAAGTGAAAAATATGTTTAAAACAATTATACCAGAGTTTTGGGCACGTATGAAGAGTAGCATACCTAATGTAAGGGTAATTCCAACTCACTTTTAATTTTTTTTTGTGATATAATCCATGCTCAACACCTATGTTCTTTGTGTCACAAGTATAAAAATGATCCCTAACGTAATATTTTTAACATAGTTTCTTAGAGAAAAATGTTAAAATTATTCCATGAGTAATTTTTCTGTCGGTTTTTGTACAAAACCGACACTGAATCATTTTGACTGTTGATTTTTTTTCATCAGTTTTCGTAAAAACTGACACTAAAAGCATAAAAGACCATGTTTATAGAATATGATTTTTCCAAAAAATATTTTCAAATATGATTAAAAATATTTATCATTCTTCATAATATTTTAATTGACATGTATTTGGGAAAAATTGTTATAAGGATCAAAAGTTATAGATGTCAGAAGTTGAACTTCTCTAAGAGATGTCTTAGAGAAGTCGAAGATTAAAAATCATATATTTTTATCTATAACTATGTTTTCCCTAAGTTAAAAAAAATACAAAATTATATGACATGAAAAATGTTTTAAATCCTTTTTGACATTGATTTTTCGAAAAAAAAACAGACGCCATAAGCCAGTTTCCATATCTTTTAGAGTCTCTTCTAGTAGAACCTAGCACCAAATATTAACTAAACATAGCTTTTACTGTTAGTTTTTTCCAAAAATTAACGTCAAATATCATTAAAATTATTTTATATTCATTATAAGCATTGAAAAGAATAGTATTGGAGAAAAATGGTCTTACAGATCAAACGTTTTGGATGTCAGAATTTGAACTTCTCTAAGAGATGTATTTAATAATTTCAAGTTTAATAGGTCATACAATTCGATCTATAACTCCATTTTATCTAAATGTAAACTCAAATAAAATAATATAATACATGATACAAGTTTAATTTCCTTTTTGGAATTGGTTTTTCAAAAACCTCACAAAAAAGTTTAACAAATCCTAGATTTCAGCTTCACTTTTTTCCAAAAACCAAAATATCATATGAATAAAAAGGTTAATTATTTTCTCTAAGTTTCTAATTGATTTTTATTAGTGAAAAAAAGGACTTATGGTTCAATTGTTATAGATGTTGGAAGTTGATCTTCTATAACTGAAGTCTTAGGGAATCTTTGACGCCCCGACCCCAGCTACCCAGAGTCGGTTCATTACTTCGTAACAATGGCATGGTCACAAAAGATCAAGTCTAGAAAGACCAATTAGTTTAGCAGCCTTGGAAACACTAGATACATTCAAAAGTCTTACATTACATCATAAAGTAAAAAACTACAATAACAAAGTCTCCATAGTCCACACTCATATCTTCTTCTGACTATCCCTGCAGGTCATTCATAAAATACTTCTTCACATCCTAGAAAATATTAAAACATTGAAAGGGGTGGGCTCAGATGCTCAGTAAGGATAACAATATTGCGGAAGCTTTCATAAATAAACATTAACATTTAAGGCAATGTATAACTATAACAAAAGCCTTTTTAAACTTTATCTTCAGCATAATATGGAAAAAATAAAACTAAATAATGCCATTTACTTACTCACATGGATATTCTACTAGTCGAATAATCACATGAAATATCAATAACAACTTTCATAATGATGGAATGCATAATGCCAGACTATCATAACCACGTAGCCAAGGCCTCGTGCCAAGACCACAAATAAGATTTTGTCAAGGCCTCGTGCCAAGACACTAGTTTGTCTCATGAGACCTACCGATGCATCGAAGAGCTATAGAGGGCTCCACCTATTACTTATTAAGTCTAATGCATTCCTCATATGAACAGGTTTAAACATATCATAAAACATAACATAATTGTATCACATAAAACATGCATAAAGTAAACATAAGATTTCCCCACTTCAATCACAAGATATCAATACAACACATTGATATAATAAAAACTTTATCAAAACCATTTTCAATACCAAAATAAAAGAAAAGTAAAACATGGTATTAATTTTTCTTTTAAAAAAAGTTATGGCTTATAGAGGAAGGCGAAACTCAAATAATAGTCAAGGAGGCGGAGAAGTCGTTGTCGCCACATATGTAAGAAAAAAACATTCCTTTTGTCGTTTAGTAAAAACACTTCGTATAAAAAGATTCCTTTTGAATAAAAGTAAAAGTCAAAGGTGTTTATACACTGTATAAATGAAAGTTGTGTATAAAACCAAATATGCCTCAATGAATGGAGATTGAGACGAAGTCCTTACAAAGATAATTTTTTAAAATAAAATAGATTTATTATGTGTGTTCACTATATTTACACATAAATAAAGTATAAATACAAGATAGGACATAATAATATCATGACATAATTTGAAAGTAGGAGATTAACCCAAAGAATGGCAATTGGGTTAAGAAATTCCCTAACCACGTGTCTGAATTCATTCGACCATTATTTGATCTCCTGAATAATAAACTAGTGTTAATATCTACCTTATTAAGAAACTTTTTCTAGTTCATTGTTCCTTTTATATCACTTATTACCATGTCATGAACATTATGTAATTTTTTAAGTTTATAACGGTCGTTTTGTCGATCTTATGTACTTGAGTCAAAAATAAACTTCTTATAATTAGAAGTTGTTCATGTGGTGAAATATCCATTATATCCAGAATTATATTCATGATTTAGATATCATATATATCATATATATCTAGTGTATACATTCATTTATAATATTACATAACATTTAGAGGTATGAAATGAAATGCACCGTTCATGGAGACGGTAAGTCGTACGTACGCATGAACGCTAAGTTCATTTCTATTTCGTAATTAATGAAATGAAATAATAATATTACAAAGGTGAATTATAATTCCAGTATAATATCATATACAATATCATTTAATCTATCCTTTATACATCCCACATATGGCATTGATGATTCAAATCACTTTGAGGGTGTGGTAGTCCGCACTTCCTAAAATAAAATTATCGCGTTTACCCATAATGGAAATCATAAAGTATGCCATAAATGAGAAATAAAGAAGCATAAAGAAAAAATAAACATAATATATATATCATATATGAAAATATTGTCATCAAAATGTCCACCATATTAGGTGTTAAAATAATATTGAACAATCATCATTTCGTGAGGCTGTATTTCTCCACCCACAGAAACAGTATGTTCTTTAACCATTAGACGAAGGTGTGTGTAAGTGTAAACAAAATACTTATCATAACAACATACTATTATATTGTAGATACTGGTTTTGTTACAAAATTAGGGAATAAAAATAGTTTAAGTGGTTGGAGAAGCAAAATAAAACAAAACAACATTACAGAAGACATTACCTTAAAATCAGGTAACTCTTTTTTATTTGAGCCAAAGGCATCCTTGGGAAGACTTCTGACCAAGGTGAGGCTTCTATGAGTAAGGGAGGGAAGTTGGGACAGTATTTTGGTAGAGGTTGTCCGAGCCAAAAGGCTTTGAAGGTGTGAGTAAGGTGGTAGTGGTGGAGGCCTTTAATAAGAGGAGAGGAGGGGCACTCTTGGAAAGTCATGAAATGTTACTTTATTATATAATGATTTTCGGATTTTAAAGGTCCCACACTTATATATTTCAAGGATAAGGTGATAAGGGTTCTATATCTATCCATAAAATAGGGTTTTGACAAGTTTAAGTTTTAGATATTACATTATCTTTTATTTTTATTTAAATCATTAATTAATGAGGTAATCGCTGCGTCATCATGGTGTCATAAATAATTTAATTTATTTAATGTCTAAAAATTATAACAAAAATATCATGATGTAGGAAATCTTTTTATCTTTTTAATGAATATTTATAGTAAAAAATATGACTTTTATAACCCAATGTAAAAATTGTTTTAGTAAAACAACTCATGTTTGTGACATTTTTATTTTAATATTAAATAAAATGTTTCTTATGTCATTTTCCTACCAAAGTTACTCCATGGGATCCCCAAGTTGACCCAAGGATTTTAATGGTCGGACATGACTCATCCAATAGGGTTTGTACAAGTGTAAAGGTCATTCCATATTTTTATAATACTATTTTTACATAAAATTTCACTAATTACTTTTAATAGCGATTAATTAAAATTAAAATTTACTATTCACAAAAAATTATTTTAATCCCATTGAACCACATTTTAAATCGTAATGAAAACCATGTATGTCGTATTTTTGAAAATCAAATCATAAAAGTGGTAATGTTTCATTTAAACGAAAAATCAGTTATTTAACTATCACATAGTGGTTTCACTATTCATCAAAAATTGATGTTTTTCAGAACAATGCCAAAATTTCAACCTAAGCTATAATTGATATTCCTAATTCAAAAATGATGTCTATTTTACAAAATTCCAAACATATAAGTTTCATTAATAAATTTCATAATTAATTCCTGTTGTCATAGCAAATAGTGTGTTTTTTAGAAACAATATATATCAAAAGAATGACAATTGTTTATGTCCAATTTTAAAGTGAAATTAATTCGAATGAACACCATTGGATAAAATGGTAAAAATATGTTATAATTATACTTTAAACCCAGTCAATATTATAATTTATCACTATAAATTATTTTGAATAAAAAAGTTGTTTTTAAGTATTTTTCACGATTCATAATAAAATGGAAGTTCTCAGAAAATTACAAAAAATTCAACTTAGGATAATTTCGATATTACGAATACAAAAATGAAGTCCATTTTGAAATATAAAATTTCTATAATTTTAAAAAGTGGGGTATTACTATTCATAACGGCTACTTTGATTAGTCGCGGTGTGTTAGAATCTCGAACTTGTGTACAATGCAAGCTATTGCATTATTGAAAGAGAAGCGTATCATGAAATCTCGGGGTGTTACATTATCCCCTCCTTCAATAAATTGCATCCTCGCAATTTGAAAATTTTCTTTGAAAATAAAAGGTTTAAAATAGAAAATACTTTTGTGGAAAACCCACATCGGAAATAGGGTTAATAAGAATATAACATTAAAAGAAAGAGAGAGAACTACAAAGGTCACCTGAGATAGCCCATACTAGGATTCTATGAAAATATGGATATGGAGGAGAAACAAACCATCAAGGTCTTATAGAGAGTTATATAAAACAGGATTAGGAGAAAGTTAAAAATAAGAAAATCACAAACATGTGATTGATTAAATAGTTATTGAATCCCTAGTTGGAAAAGTTAACCGGCAACATTTTTGTTTTATGTTACCTTTCATAAAGTTGAGGAATTTATTTAAGGGATTTACTAAGAACGTAAGGAAATATACTTACTTGTCATGTAGACATTCATTCTTTAATAAATGTTTACCACAAACCCATTTTCACTCAAAAAGATATTATAACTCAAAAATATTATATTTATCTTATTCGTACAAGGTTCCAAATATTAACACATACCATTTAGATTAGGAAAAATATTTTGAAATAACCAGGGACTTCCTGTAGGCCAGTGGTAGGTAATAAAGGCCTCTAGCACTATGGTTGTGGGTTCGATTCCTACAGCTTTGTCCGACGCGATGGGCTATCCCCCAACCTGCAGTTTTTCCTTTTCCTAAAACATTAGTATTATAATATTCAAAAAATAATAATCAGAAATGTTTTAACCTTAAAAAATATTATCCAAAGTTCATCTTATTCCATTCCAACCATTATAATTATCCAAAATACATCTGTCCAGACTTTCTATAAAAGGTCTGTAAATTCCAAAATCAATTCATCAGATTCCCCAAACAAAGTAAATTTTCTCTTATTTTCACATACTAAAATATGATTACCTTCATCATATTAAAACCTTAATGAAAACAACGAGTACTACAATACAATCCTTATATATATCACATTATTCTTATAACCATAATATAGTCCTTGTGTCCAAAAGCACCAATACATTAATTATTCTACTTCAATTTTAGTAACAGCATAAGATTGTCCTTGATCCCTTGTAATTTTCTAAGGTAAGTTTCCATGACGCTTAGGACATTCATTTGGATAATTCCCCATTTCCCTAAAATTATAGCATTCAACATTGATAGCCTCTTTATTTCCCTTGTAATAACGAGCCTGGTGACCTTTTTCTCCACATTTATAACAAACTCCCATTCCTTTTAGGCAAGCACTGAGGTGATTCTTCCCACAATTATCACATAATGGAAAATCCTTCTTTACCTTTTTCCCTTTATCCATCTCTTGTTCCACCGTTCTCTTTTTTCTCTTGCTTTACTTTGTTGTCATAAGACTTAGAGAATTCCTTTTCTATCTTGATAGCACATGAGGCAATATCTTCATACGATGAGAAGGATTGTGATACTAAATCTCGACGGAGAAATGGTTTTAACCAATCAAAGAAACGATCAATCTTACTTCTTGGGTTACATATATAATCTGCAGCATACCTTGCTAACCTTGTAAAGTTGGCCTCATACTTTGCGACATTCTCATCCTCCTTTTTTCTCAAACTCAGAAATTGCATTTCCATATCTGCTCGATGGTCACGAGGAAAGTATTTTTCTAAGAAAATATATTTGAACTCTCTCCATTATATACTTGATACTTCTTCATCTTCCTTTGTATTTTAAATCAGTGACCACCATTGATCGGCATCTCCTGTGAGGTGGTAGACTTCCATGACAACCTTCTCCCTTTCGCTACTCCCCAAGGCATGGAATATATTCTCTAAGGAGTTTATCCATTGCTCATCTACAAATGGATTTGTGCCCCTGTTAAATGTTGGCGGTTGTTGCCTCATGAAGCTGTCTAACATTGATCCTCCACGTTGCGGATCAGGGGGCTCCATACGAGTAAGGTTATTATTCATAACCTGAGTGAGTTGTCCCAGTATGGTGATAAGTTGATCAGCACCGGTTGTATCTCTATCTCCACAATAATTATCTTGGCCAGGAGGGAAATACCTACACGGAGTGCGTGTATTGATACGGTTTCCATTCCTTCCACTAGGCACCATTTCTAAACAATGTCATAAACTAGATTAGTTTATGAATCAAAATACATAATTCCATACCTGTAAGACACTTAACATAAATTGAACTATTTATAGACATAATCCATAATCATAAAAATGATTTCTTTGAGGAATTATATACTCATAACCCTTCATAGTGGTTTGTAATGAAAATGAGAATTATCCTAAGCATATCCCCCAGAGGTGTTGTAACCAAGAGTGCAGCAAGGCACGTTGTCGTGCACCCGTTCCCGTTCGAGTCTAGCTCAAAACGGTGTTTTCGGGTTTTGACCCTAGGTACATCTGTTCCAGAGCCGCCTCTACCTGCTCGTATCCAGATAGGGATGTATTTCTTGGGAAACTCACCAAAATCTCTATAATACCAAAATTCTAGGATGTTCTTTTATACTAATCCTCAAAGTCTATCTTCGGGCTATGTTCTCTGATCAGAGTTTATCTAAATCTAGCTTCCATGGTTAGCACTAAACTTCCTCTGATACCAACTGTAACACCCCGACCCCAGCTACCCAGAGTTGGTGCATTACTTCGTAACATTGGCATGATCACAAAAGATCAAGTCTCGAAAGACCGACTAGTTTAGTAGCGTTGGTAACACTAGATACATTCAAAAGTATTACATTACATCATAAATTAATAAACTACAATAAAAAAGTCTCTATAGTCCACACTCATATATTCTTCTGACTATCCCTACAGGTCATTCATAAAATACTTCTTCACATCCTGGAAAATATTAAAAAATTTAAAGGAGTGAGCTCAGATGCTCAGTAAGGATAACAATATTGCGGAAGATTTCATAAATAAACATTAACATTTAAGGCAATGTATAACTAAAACAAAAGCCTTTTCAAACATTAACTTCAGCATAATAGTGAAAAAATAAAATTAAATAATACCATTTACTTACTCACATGGATATTCTACTAGTCGAATAATCACATGAAATATCAATAACAACTTTCATAATGATGGAATGCATAATGCCAGACTATCATTACAACATAGCCAAGGCCTCGTGCCAAGACCACAAATAAAATTTTGTCAAGGCCTCATGGCCAGACACTAGTTTGTCTCATGAGAACTACCGATGCATCGAGGAGCTATAGCGGGCTCCACCAGGCACTTATTAAGTCTAATGCATTCCTCATATGAACAGGTTTAAACATATCATAAACCATATCATAATTGTATCACATAAAACATGCATAAAGGAAACATAAGATTTCCACACATCAATCACAAGATATCAATTCAACACATTTATATAATAAAAACTTTATCAAAACAATTTTCAATACCAAAATAAAAGAAAATTAAAACATGATATTTATTTTTCTTTTAAAAATAGTACTGGCTTATAGAGGAGGCCAAAACTCAAATAATAGTCATGACGGCGGAGAAGTCGTTGTCGCCAAATAAGTAAGAAACAAAACATTCCTTTTTCCGTTTAGTAAAAACTCTTTGTATAAAAAGATTCCTTTTGAATAAAAGTAAATGTCAAAGGGGATTATACACCATATAAATGAAACTTGTGTATAAAACCAAATATGCCTCAATGAAAGGAGATTGAGACGAAGTCCTTAAAAAGATCATTTTTTAAAATAAAATAGATCTATTATGTGTATTCACTATATTTACACATAAATAAAGTATAAATACAAGATAGGACATAATAATATCATGGCATAATTTGAAAGTAGGAGATTAACCCAAAGAATGGAAATTGGAATAAGAAATTCCCTTACCTCGTGTCCGAATTCACTCGACCGTTATTTGATCTCCTGAATAATAAAATAGAGTTAATATCTACCTTCTTAAGATCCTTTTTAAAGTTCATTATTCCTTTTATATCACTTATTACCATATCATGAACATTATGTTATTATTTATGTTTATAACGGTCGTTTTGTCGATCTTAGGTACTTGAGTCAAAAATAAACTTCATATAATTACAAGTTGTTAAAGTGGTTAAATATCCATTATATCCAGAATTATATTCATGATTTAGATATCATATATATCATATATATCATGTATATACATTCATTTATAATATTACATAACATTTATAGGTAAGAAATGAAATGCACCGTTCATGGAGACGGTAAGTTGTACGTACGCCTGAATGCTACTTTCATTTCTATTTCGTATTTAATGGAATGAAATCATAATAGTATAAAGGTGTATTATAATTCCAGTATAATATCACATACAATATAATTTACTCCAAGCTTTATACATCCCACATATGGCATTAACTATTCAAATCACTTTAAGGGGGCGGTAGTCTGCACTTCCTAAAATGAAATTATCGCGTTTACCCATAATGGAAATCATAAAGTATTACATAAATGAGAAAATAAATAAGCATACTGGAAACATAAACATAATATATATATCATATATAAAAATAGTTTCATCAAAATGGCCACCAATAGAGGTGTTAAAAGATTATAGAACAATTATCGTTTTGTGAGGCAGTATTTCGCCACCCACAGAAACAATATGTTCTTTAACTATTAGACGAAGGTGTGTGTAAGTGTAAACCAAATACATATCATAAAAACATCCTAGTATATTGTAGATACGGGTGTTGTTAAAAAATAAGGGAATAAAAAGAGTTTAAGGTGTTGGAGAAGCAAAATAAAACAAAACAACATTAGAGAAGACATTACCTTAAAATCGGTTAACTCTTTTTGATTTGAGCCAAAGGCTTCCTTGGGAAGACTTATGCCCAAGGTGAGGCTTCTAGAAGTAAGTTAGAAAATATGGGAGAGTATTTGTGTAGAGTTTTGCTGAGCCAAAAGGATTTGAAGGTGTGAGTAAGGTGGTAGTGGTGGGGGCCTTTTATAAGAGGAGAGGAGGGGCACTCTTGGAAAGTCATGAAATGTTACTTTATTATATAACGATTTTCGGATTTTAAAGGTCCAACACTTATATATTTCGAGTATAAGGTGATAAGGGTTCGAAATCTACCCATCCAATAGGTTTCTGACAAGTTTAGGTCATAGATTTTACATTATCTTTTCATTTTATTTAAATCATTAATTAATGAGGTAATCGCTGCATCATCATGGTGTCATAAATAATTTAATTTATTTAATGTGTAAAAATTATAAAAAAAATATCATGATGTAGGAAATATTTTTAGCTTTATAATGAGTATTTATAGTAAGAAATATGACTTGTATAACCCCATGTAATTTTTTTTAGTAAAACAACTCTTATTTGTGACATTTTTATTTTAATATTAAATAAAAAGTTTTTTATGTCATTTTCCTACCAATGTGTCTCCATTGGGTCCCCAAGTTGACCCATGGATTGTCTTGGTCGGACATGACTCATAAAATAGGGATAGTACATGTGTAATGGTCATTCCATATTTTTATAATACTATTTTTACCTTAAATTTCACTAATTACCTATAATCGCGATTAATTAAACATAAAAGTTACTATTCACCAAAAATTATTTTAATCCCATTGAACCAAATTTTACATCCTAATGAAAACCATGTATGTCGAATTTTTGAAAATCAAATCATAAAAGTGGTAATGTTTCATTTAAACGAAAAATCAGTTTTTTAACTACCACTTAGTGGTTTCACTATTCATCAAAAATTGATGTTTTTCCAAACAATGCCAAAATTTCACCCTAAGCTATAATTGATATTCCGAATTCAAAAATGATGTCTATTTTACAAAATTCCAAACATATAAGTTTCATTAATTAATTTCATAATTAATTCCTGCTGTCATAGCAAATAGCGTGTTTTTAAGAAACAATATATATCAAAAGATTGACAATTGTTTATGTCCAATTTTAAAGTGAAATTAATTCTAATGAACACCATTGGATAAAATGGTAAAAATATGTTATAATTATACATTAAAACCACTAAATAGTATAATTTATCACTATAATTTATTTTGATTAAAAAAGTTGTTTTTAAGTATTTTTCACTATTCATAAAAAAATGGAAGTTCTCAGAAAACTACAAAAAATTCAAATTTGGATAATTTCGATATTACGAATACAAAAAATGAAGTCCATTTTGAAATATAAAATTTCTATAATTTTAAAAAGTGGGTATTACTATTCATAACGACTACTTTGATTAGTCGCGGTGTAACATCCCCAAATGATAAATGGGTTAAATGACTAAATGATATGACTCATGTCAACAAGGTGCACCTTCCTTTTCGGGAGCCTACCTGATTAGAACTCCACAGTTAAGCGTGCTTGTCCTGGAGTAGTGATTAGGATGGGTAACCTCATGGGAAGTTTCTCAGGATGTGTGTGAGTGAGGACAAAGCACACTGGAAAGGACAAGTGTTGGCCTGTGGGGACTATCATTAGTCTGATGACCCGTTCAGGCATGTGGGTGGACCCTGGGGTGGGCCCCATGTTTCTGCGGGGCAACTGGTGGTACCTGGTAGGCCAGGACCCGACAGCCATGTTATGGCGGGGTGGCTGTGCTATCACCAAGACCCAGTTGTCACATTTGGTATCAGAGGAGGAACACAGCCTTAAGTGCGGTGCACTAACTGGGTTGAGATGTAGGGCCCACAACGAGAGCGTTGTGCTCTAAAGGGGGGTGACTGTAACATCCCCAAATGATAAAAGGGTTAAATGACTAAATGATATGACTCATGTCCACAAGGTGCACCTTCCTTTTCGGGACCTACCTGATTAGAACTCCACAGTTAAGCGTCCTTGGCCTGGAATAGTGATTAGGATGGGTGACCTCCTGGGAAGTTTCTCAGGATGTGTGTGATTGAGGACAAAGCACACTAGAAAGGACAAGTGTCAGACTTTGGGGACTATCATTAGTCAGATGTCCCGTTCAGGCATGTGGGTGGACCCTGGGGTGGGCCCCATGTGTCTGCGGGGAAACCGGTGGTACCTGTAGGCCAGGACCCAATGACCATGTTTAGGCGGGGTGGTTGTGCTATCACTGGGACCCGGTTGTCACACGCGGTGTGTTAGATTCTCAAACATGCGTACAATGTAAGCTATTGCATTATTGAAAGAGAAGTGTATCGTGAAAGCTCGGGGTGTTACAGAATCCCCACTTTAAAAGGGAATAACTTTTAATGTATAACTCTGTATAATCTAAATGACCACTAAAATATAATCCTAAAATAGAATATACAAATTTAGAGAACTTTTTTACATTAGTTTTTTCTGAAACAATTGATTCCATAAGCTAGTCTTCATAGCTTTTGGCATCGGTTTTTTGTAAAAACAGATGCCACAAGTTAACAGAACCTATCTTTAGGCCTCTTTTTTATTCCAAAAATCCTCGTAAAATGTAATTTAAAATTGTATATTTCCTTGTAAAATATAATTTTAATGTTTATTTAGACTAGATGGAGTTATAGATCAAAATATATGACCTTTTAAATTTGGGTTTCTTTAAGACTTCTAATAGAGAAGTTCAACTTCTAACATCCATAAATTTTGATATAAAACTATGTTTGACCTAAATGACCACTTAAATAAAATATAATGAGGCAATATATAAGTTGAATATTTTTGGGACATTTTGTTTATAAAAACAGTCACCAAAAATTTTTTTATTAACTTTTCACCTGTTTTCGTAAAACCCAATGTTAAACCCAAAATTTCAAATACGTAGTATCGATATTTCGATTTTTTTTCAAAATGCGCATTTAATTTTATAAAATAATTCCTAAATTTTAATACTATTCCTTTTAAAATATTTCCATTTACTCTATATATACCTTAATACTCATTAATTATTCATTTTCATCCAATTCAATTTAATCAATTTTTCAAAGCACATTTAATCAATGATTTGAGCATGATATATATTCTAATAATGATATTTCCTATTTTGACATAATAGTTAATTGATTAAAATCATGATGATTTTACATAAAAGGATTCATTTATGTTACCATTTAGTTTCAAATATAAAACATCTAGTATATATTAATCAACCAAGATACAAAATTCGTTATCGAACACAGATTTCATTGTCGCATGAGTTCTATCATAAAAAAAGAAAAATTGTTATTAAAATATATCAATTTAATTGAAACCTCTAATATAATTTAAATTTGTTTGAATACTTTTGTTATTTTTTTCAATTGGTTTTTCTATATATTAATTTTTTTTTGCATATTTTCATTGAAATAATTATTATCTATCAAAACATAGTGAATTACATCTTCTTAACGGTCGTAACATTGGATATCTAACCCCGTTTTAGCTCCACCATCAGCCAAATCAAATAAAACAAAATTATCGAAAACATGATCATTGTTTTCGGCATCAGTTTTTTAAATAACGGAAGAAAAATGACTTTTAACATCATTATTTAAAAAAAACTAACTTTACAAGTCTTCTAGGATGTTATTTATCATAATTATTTCATGATCCAAAGTTAAAAACATTATTTTTTTAGAATTCATATTTGGGTTTTCAAAAAACTGGCGTCTAAAGATAAAAAATAAAATTTTGATGTCGTTTTATAAAAAATGACTTAAAAAGTCCCATTTTTTTACTTCGGTGGTAAGGACATCGATTAAAAATCGACATTAAAATTCCAAAAAAAGACATTAAAGACAATTTTTTAATATTGTGTGGTTCATGTACTACAACTATTATATTTCATATCAAGAATAAGTTTATCTTTATGGAATTTGATGACTAATTTAAAGATATTGGGCTTATGGTTTAAATGTCCAAAGTGGAATGAGATTCTTTTAATGTTTAAGAAATTATTCATTTATCCATTTCAATATTCCATATATTATTTTTCATAACTATTTATATGGATATAAAATTATTATAAATTAAATTTTATGTATATTTGGAAGGTAATTCAAATTTTTTTAAAATTAATATTTTTAAGGTTTTATGTATGTGTTAATTTCGCAATCACTTTATAATCCTTGATATTTTTTAGGATTTTTGGGACATATTAATCATCCCACTCCATGTTTCTTAATAATTTATTTCAAAATTATATGAGTATTAATCAAAAATTGTGTAAATAAATTTTTAAATAATTTTAATTTTTTATTATATGGTTTTGAGAGAATCTTTTTGTCATTTTCCAAATAAGGTAGCTTATTTATGTTTTGATGAAGTGAATATTTTTTAACTAATTTAAGGAGAGATGGTTTTTCTACCATTTTGATGCCATAATGTTTTATAGATCACCTCATAAGATTACAATTTTATTTTCAACAGGAATGTTTTCTATTAAAATATAATGACTTTTAAAATATTTCAAATTTAGAAAGGGGTATTTCTCTCAAGGAAATTTTAATGATTTTATTATATTATTTTCATCTATTTCTACATTATTTGTTAGATATTATGAATAATTTAGGATTATTGTTTATGTATACAATCTACCATATTGTATTGGAGGGGTTTTAATATGTTTGACTATGGATATATTATTTATAAATCATTCTTGGTAAAATTAGACTTATTAAGTAATGGATGGGGATCATTATATTCCCCTAATGCATTGGTTTGTTTCATGAAAAAAATATATTTGGTTTTGGCCAAGGCCTAAGCCATTTATAAGATTTTTTGCATGAGTCCTTCAATGTATCGGATTCTTGGGATGATGCCTTAACAATATTATATTTTTTGGAATTAATCCTTGAAAGTATTAGATTCTTAGAATGAATCCTTAATATCATAAGATCCTTATCATGAATCCTCTATGGTATGTTTTAGATGTCTGACATTATGCATTCCCACATTATTATAATAACTATTGATATTATATGTGATTATTCGACTAGTAAAATATACACGTGTATGTATAAATGGAATTATTTGGTTTATTATTTCCATATTATTCTATATATTTTGTGTAAAAGGATTGTTCTTCAATTTTATGCATTTCCACATATGATTATGCTTATTTATGATAGCTTCTGATATATTGTTTACCTTTACTGAGCATATGAGCTCACCCATTTCTTCAATTTTATTTTCCCAGGATGCCATGTTGTATATTATGATTAATATGTTGGATTAATCATGGAGAATATTGGCATTATCAAAGGATTCTATCGTTTCTTTTTAATTGAAATATAAAGTTTGTGTATATAATATATTTTCCAAGATTTCTAAACAAATCATGCCTTTGGGATTTGATACCTTATAAGCATGGTAATGTACTAAAATAATCCACCTTATTTAGGCATCTGGGGTTGGGTTGTTACAATTTGTATTTTAGGTAGTTTGACAATAATAATGGAAAGTAAGTTTTAAAAACATAGAATTTGGAACATTACCCTAAGATTGACTTTGAGGAAAACTGTAGAAGAACATCATAGAATTTTGGTAATATTGTGATTTTTATGTTATTCCTATAAAATAAATCATTGCATGGATCATACAATATGAATTGGTTCTTTTAAAGTTGTTACTAGGAGTAACAACTCTGATAAGGTATTCCGAGCTTGATTGAGGGTAACATGGTATAGGAAAATAAACTTTACTGTGCACTTGGTTTGACACTCCCGGGTGTTATGCTTAGGATAATTCACATTTTAATTACAAATCATTTTGATGCTTTTAAAAGTAATTATTTTCCAATAGAACCCATTTTTATGATTACGAGGCTATGTAAGCATAAACATTCAATTTTTAAAAATAATTTCCCCTTTTTTTATATGTTACAATAGAATGTAACCTAGTGTGTGTCGTCATTTAGAAATCGTGCCCATTAGAAGGAACATGATCCTCAATGTTTAACATGATCCAAATTGTAATTAGGATCATATATTTTATGTTTTTAAGACAATATATCAAATGAAAATAATATCTTAATAATTATAAGCATACGAGGACATAATATCAAGTGATATATGGATAGATAAAACGTACTCTAAATATTATGGCTTTGGAGAGAAATATGAGAATTAAATGATAGACGAGAAATTTTTGATAAATAAATGAAGGTAATGAAGTATTTGCCCACATTTCATAACTATGGAATGAATCACCATGGTTCCAAAATAATAATAAATGGAGTTTTCTTCATGTGTGGTGAGAAAGGCCATCATACTCATGATTTCAAGGGAATGAAAGATTTTACTAATGTGAAATGTTACAATTATAAAATGATGAGAGAATATGAAAATTATTTCCCTAAGATTCAAGGAAATATAACTTATAAAAATATAAAGTATCAAGGTGAAACATATTATATTACAATTTTCTAGGTCGAATAATTATTTTATTTGTGTGTTTGGGATAACGAATTATGTTATGATATTCTGGTTATAAGAATCATGACATAAACAAGGATTGTACTATAGTACTTCCACAATAAGGATTTTTAAGAATAAACATTTTTTTTAAGATTTTTATGTGATAATAGTATTCATATTTTTGGAATGTGATAAAAATAGATACATTATGGTTTTGGAAAATCTGATGTTCAAATTGATATTTGAAATTTACAGACAATTATTAACTATTAATCAATATAGAATTATTTTTGAATAATTATTTTGGTTATAATGGATTGAGTTGAACATTAAATAATAATGGTTTAGGATAAAAAATTTAAGGTTATTTTATGAATTTTATAATAAAATTGTTTTTGAAAAAGGGAAACCCGCAGGTCGGGCGACAACCCATTGCATCTGGTAAGGCCATGAGACGTGAACCTACAACCAATGGGTGACAAGGATGAATCACCAACCACTGGCATACATGTAATCATGGTTAGTATAACATAGATTTAATTATTTAAATTGTGTGATAGATGATTTATAAGTTTCTTTTGGGAACCCTATGTGTTTAAAATAAATAGAATATTTTTGAGTATTATTATCTTCTGTATGGAAAGAATAGTTTGTTGTATAAATTAGTTAAAGTGTGACACTCTAATTGACATGTAGGTTTTATTAGTTTTGTTATAACTCTATAATGTAAATTAACTCTTAAACTAAAATTAAAGGATCTTCAATCAAAAAATGATATCCATGTACTTTTTCAGATAAGTCAAATGGTCTGTTAGATAATCACATATTTAGAGCTTTATGATTGTTAATTTTCTCCTAATCATGTTCTCTTACAGTCTCCATAAAAAAATGGTTATATATTTCATTAATGTAACTGTTTCCCTACATGGAACCATTTTATATGTGATATTTGATAACATTTACACTTCCCTTTATTTATTATAAAAAGAGGTCTCATTAATCCTTTTTCTCAAGTGTAATTTCAATTAAGAAACATTGAAAAGTCAAAAACCTAGTTCTCAATCATGAGTTCAAATTGAGAGGAAGAAAGGTTTTGAAGGATGGAAGAATTTAACACCCCAAAATTCAATAGTACTTTTTTTTAAATAAATTTAATTGCTTACACTACATGTAACATTGTGTTCAAGCATACCATGATATATCATACTCCGCTTTTAAAAAGTGATTATGAGTAGTATTAACAACATTTTGAAAAAAAAATTATTTTCCAAAATAGAATTCATTTTTAAATTTATAATATCAAAATTAGTTTAGTGTGATTTTTTGGTATTTGTCTAAAAAGAATCAATTTTTTTAATAGTGGAAAATATTGTATTCTTTTTTAAAACCAATTGTATCTTTTAAATAATTTTTTCCCATTTAATTGACTTTAAAAGTCAAATAGACAAATAATACATATAGTAATCCAATTTAGGTCATTAGAAAAGTTTTAAAATAAAATTAGACATAATAAAAACTACTAAACATTTAAAAGTCTCTTTTATAGGCCTTCATGCCACCTTTGTGTTAAACTAAAATTATTAACTTCTCTGAATCGAATTTAGAAAAATGGACATAAATTATTTTAATTAGAATGAAATTTTTGGTATAACACGGTAAACTTAATTTTTATGTGTATAATAAATTTAGTTAATTTTTATTTATTTACCATGATTAAGGGTATATCAGGTAATTAATGGTAATCACAGAATATGATATTATTATAAAATTTCACAAACGCTTGTCGTAAATTTATTAGATAAGCTTTTTCAATAAAAATCGTCCTTAAAATAAAAATATGATCCTTTTAAGCCACTTTTTTTATATTATGACATTAATTATGTTTTATTTAAATTTTTTAAAAGCCATATTCAAATTTAATAAAAATATAATTTTTAATATGAGGTATTATTTTTATATGGTCAACTATAAAGAGTATTTATAAAGATAAAATGATTATATACATCATGGTAATTTATTTTTAATTTTATAAAATAAATGATTAGATTAAATGATGACACAATGATGTTGCATGAATTGATTTATTAAAGGAATAATCAATTAAATGATATTAATAGTCTTAAAATAAATTTAATTTGAACTATTTGATGCCATCCAAGATTTTTTTGGATTCATTTGAAATATTAAGGATTAGTTAAAATATTATTTTCAGAGTAATAAAGTTTTTATGAATGTTTTGAAAAGGAAATTAATAAATAGTGTCAAAATTGACATAAATGAAATTTTTAAGTAAATAATACTTTATTAAGTTATATAAAGATAATAAAAATATATAATTTTTCCAAATTAATAAAATAATTTTATATATTTAATATATTATCTAATTGTATTTTTATTTTAATGTCACTATATTAACCATATATTGTAAAAAGACAAGTTGTCACAGAAAGAGTTAAATTGTTTAACTAAGGATTAAAGCCAAAAGACGAGGTTAATTTTTTGGCCTAAATGTGTCTTATTTTTTTTTGAGGACTTAGACCCATGATTATATTAACATACAAATAACTCAATTTGGAGTGATTGGAAATAAACAATCAATTTATATTAAATTAATAGGTTTTGAGTTTCCAAAAATGTCACACCACTCTCTTATAAACGGGAACCTCTACTTAAATTTTATTCACACAACTAAAACCATATTGCTAAGAAAAAAACTTACCATACCCCCTCCCAACTTCCCTATATTCATTATAGAGTCCATAATTTGGGCAGAAATCCAATCAATGAAGCCATTTTGTGCAAATCAAATAAAGATACTCGAATAAGAGGTAATTGTTTTACCAATTCTATTCATTTCCTTTTATTATTATACATACTCTTAATATGTTTTTTCCATACTAAATCAATAAATATATTATCATATATATTCTGAGATACAACCATATTCCCCCATTTAACCATCATATAAATAACAATATCAACATGCTTACTTATGTAGGACTTACCGTCTCCACACTATGGTATAATTTTTTCCATTACCATTTTATTTTGATGTGTATAATGACAATTATAATGGATATAAATAATATGATTTGGCATGATATTGATTATATATAATTAACATACCATCCATTTTCTCACCACTTTACCATTAAGTGAATGATATCGTCGCTCGTGCGTCTGTACGGATTACCGTCTCCATGACGCAATAAGATTAATCTTCCACGTAAACCATTCAAGAATGATTATAAAAATATATATATTGAATAATTATAAAAAAATAATAGTAAATA
Organism: Viscum album; assembly: GCA_963277665.1. Classification (NCBI taxonomy): domain Eukaryota; kingdom Viridiplantae; phylum Streptophyta; class Magnoliopsida; order Santalales; family Viscaceae; genus Viscum; species Viscum album. The sequence continues at coordinate 417,509,290 of OY728132.1, forward strand.
TTAATTATACTTGAATAAAATATATATATATATATAATTTAGTTTCTTCAATTCAAAACTACTATCAAAAACATCATTTATGTGTACGTAAGACCTACTGACTCCTTGAACGGTGCATTCCATTTCACTTATATCTCTTATATATATATATAAAGAATATATATGAATTATAAATCATGATTTGTATTCTTGAGGTAATTTAATTATTATATAATTAAAATTATGAGTAAAAACACAAACGATTAACAAATCAGTTATTACCCAAACCGTTGATTTAACTTGGAATTGTTAATAAATTCATAATATATAGTCTAAAATGAATAATATATGATATTTTAAATATTATTGTTATAATTTTAAAAGTTAATAATATGTTTCAACCACATATATATAAATTTTTTACATGTATAGAGATTATCAGACTTAATGTAAAAGGAATTCCATCTCACATTTAATTTTTGTGAGATATACCATGTTCACAATAAATTTCTTGTCTGTGGTTTATATAATGCCTATTTTATATTTAATATCATGAATAAATTTATCATAATCTAATTTATAGATTAATTTTATGATATATAGCTTATGATTTTAATTTTCCCTGTGGTCTAGGTTGCATTTAATGTTTAAAGAATTAATCCTTTATCTATTGCAATATACTTGATATTATTTTACTGAACTATTTATATGGACATAGATTGATTACAAATGAAATTTTATTTTTATGTTTATTTTAATAAATGAATTTTAAAAATTAATATTTTTACGGATTTATAAAAGGGTTAATTTCACAATCTCATTCGTATCTGACATTGTTTAAGTATAAGGATTTACTAAGATATGTATATCATAAATGTTTATGTTTCTTAAAAATGTATTTTGAAATATTATTTTTCTTCCAAGAAAATAGATTAAAGTATTTCCTACCAATGTTTTACTTTTTAAAAAAAATTTGAATGAATATTTTCCTCATTTTTAAAATGAGGTACTTTATGTGTTTCTTGACGAATGAAATTTTTTTAACTTAAGTGGTGCGAGCAACCTTTTCCACCATCAAGATGTGGAAATTTTTTAAATAATCCATTAAAATATTACCAAATTATTTTTAGAAGAAATTTCTATTTAAAAATTTTATGTGTTTAAAATGTTTTCTAAGTAAAAAATTTCATATTTTTCTCATGAATATTTTGTGATTTTATTTGATTTTTTTCATCTATGTCAATATTCATTGTTGGATGTAACGTATAATTGAAGTCAATATTTATGAATATAAACAAAAATATTATATTTAAGTGTTCTTAATATGTTTTATTGTGGATGGTCTATTTATATATCATTCTTTGTTATATTGGACTTAGTAAGTGATCTGTGGGGCCCACTATTTCTCCAAGATGAATAATTAGATTTCATGAAACAAAAATGATATGGTTTTAGAATCTTGGAGGGAATCTGTGAATGTATTATAATCTTCTAATGATGTCTTGAAAGTGTTATATTCTTGGCATAAAGCCACTAATGATTTAGAATCTTGGCATGAAGCCTTGAATTTATTATATGTTTGGTTTAAAGCCTTGAAAATATTATATTATTTTAATGAATCCTCAATGGTATGTTTCATATGTCTGAAATTATACATTCCCATATTATGAGATTTATTGTAGACATTAAATTTGATTATTCAACTAATAGAATTTCCATGTGTTTATTTAAAAGGAATTATTTGTTTTTTTATTGCCAAATTATGTTCAAGATTATGTTTAAAATTATAGTCTTTTAGTATTATAGATTGAATTAAAAGTAAATACTTATTTATGATAGCATATGATATATTTTTAAGCCTTAATGAGCATTTTAGATTATCCATTTCTTATGTTTTTTTCATAGGATTTAAAGATGTGTGTTATTATTTTTATGAATTTTCAATGTAACACCCGAGAATTTTATGAGAAATATTTTGTTTTTATAATTCATTAAAGGAATCATTCACTACACACAACACTATCTTGTCTTCCTTTACACGCAACCGCGACCTTTCTCGATAGTTTGCATTGTACGCAATACCGAGTTTCACTAAACAATGATATGCTATTAAAATATTATTAAAACTAGCCGTTATGAATAGTACTAACTGAATTTTTAATTTTATAACAACTTATACGTTTTCTATAATGAGGTATAAAAGCAAAATCAGTTTTATTGGATAAAAGAAATATTTTTCAAAAAATACAGTTTTGCCAACTTTTGATGGGGCACCCACATTAAATCTATTTTTTGACATGTTTATAAGTTCAGTTTGACAAAATAAAATTCTTCTATTCAATTAGGGTATAAAAATTTACTTTGGATAAATTTTGGATATTTTTCTGATAACTTTCATATTTTGTTGAATAGTAAAAATACGCTAATTTTTAATTATAAACAACTTTTTTCATTAAGATAATTTATATGGATAAATTATAATATTGAATGGTTTTAAAGTATAAATAGAATATATATTTTTACCATTTAATATAATGTATGTCATTAGCATTAATTTCACGTGGAATTCATAGGTAAAAACATTTCAATCTTTGGCAATGTTTTTCTAAAACCCGTTTTCTTAACAACGAGATTTATTTTAAATTAATTACTGCAAATTATATGTTTTTAATTTCAAAAAATGGATTCCATATTCAGAATCAGTGGGCCCAAATTATGTTAATAGAATACTTTTTATTTTTTGGTCATTATGAATAGTAACTACGGTAAATTTTATTTACCATAGTTAAAGGTAAATCGGGTAATTAAGTGTAAATATAAGATTATAAAATTACCCTAATGCCTGCCAAAATCCTATTGGATGACTAAAAGTCGACCCATATCACCTAAGTGTCGGATTATATTCATTTAATGGACTTTTTTCAATGAAAATAATTTAATTATTATTAAAACCAAAGAATGTGACAACATGTCACTTTCTTAAATCTCATAAGTATAATAATTTTAATTTGGTGATAAACTTAATGAAACTTCTAACATGAATAGTCTACAGAAAGCTTATACAATTATCTACATCATAGGAATTTATTTAGAATTTTTAAGGATTAAATAATTATCATTAAGCATGAAAAAATAGTGATGTTGAAATTATTTTATTAATAAAAATATCAAATAAATGGTTTTAAAATATTAAAATAATTATTATATGAACTATTTAATGTTCTCCACTAATTTTCTAGATACATATGACATTTTATTAATCTATTAAAGCTTTTAGTTCGAACATATATTCTGTATATAATTTATTTAAATTCAAATAAATGAATAGTGTCAAAATTGACACTATTGTTATTTTAAAAAAATAACATATTATAAAATTGCTTAAAAAAACAAAAATATTTTAAAATTATAAATTAAAATTTATATGGTATAAAATTTTATAAATTGTCAAATTATGGAAAATTGACAACACATATGTAATTATTAATAATAATTTAAAATTCAGAATATAATTACCACAAATAAAATTAAATTGATAAATAAGGATAGATCAAGTTGATAATGTTTAAAATAAATTCCTAACATGTCTAAATTTTATTGGTTGATGATATTACAACCCTATCTCATCTAATATTGGGATATGACACATTTTGGAAGTTTTTATGTGGGGTTGGGATTTAATATAAACGACTATTTCTTATATTTCCAAAGGTGCCCCTCTCCTCCCTTATAAAAGGGCACCTCCTCCCTCTCCTCCTCACAGCAATTTGAGCCTTCATGCTCGGACAAACCCTGCCCATTTTACTTCCCCACTTCCCTAGAATCATCCTACAGGTTTTGGTCTTCTTCAAAGACCAATACTAATGCCTTAAGAGGAGGTTAAGAAGAGGCGCGTCAAAAATAAGTAATATCCATTAATGATCTTTCCAAATTCTTTCTTCTTAAACTTCTTCTTATTTAGTTGATTAATTATGAAGTAAAAACATCAGTATCACTTATATACTGATATGTTATTATAATTATGAAACAACCCTATTTCAACATCTATCCATCCTATGGAAAATGAAATCACCGAGTGCGTATGTACGGAATACCGTCTCCACGCCGTGGTTTAACCTATTTCCCCCCACCACCTTACTTGGATGGATATAATGGTGTAAATAATTACTATATATGATTATTGTAAATTGATATTGATTCTGAAATAGTATACATACACTCCAATACAATTCCACGATCATGGGAACGATATCATCGCTCGTGCATACGTACGGAATACCGTCTCCACGATGTGATGTGATTCGTTCTACATGATCATCATTGAACAATGATTATATAAATGAATTGAATGAATAAATATGATATATAGTACATTAATAAAATTCTGGAAATGATGTATCTATAACCTAAAGAGAAGAATAAGAATTTATTCGACAAAACATGCATATGAACAAAAAGTTATAAACACCCGAATAAAAAGTAGCAATGAAATATTAATACTAATAAGCTAAAAATATGACCATATATGATATCATAACAACAATTATGATTCTAGAAGAAGTCAATAAAATTATTTAAATCATTATATAGGAGTTTCGGACACTTACGAGGAAAATCGGACATAAGGTAAGGGAAATATCACAATCTCATTTTTATCCGAGATTGTTTATACTTTATTATTTACTTGGGTGTATTTTATAATCCACATCCATGTCCCCTCAATATGTAATATTATTTTCATCCACCTAAAATTGTTTAAATCCAATTTTACCCTTCGGTATGTTTTTAGTAAAGGATATGAAAGGAATCTTTTGTCGTTTTCGTACGAGGTACTTTTTGACTTTTCCGAAAAAAGTACGAAGAATGTTTTTTTTAACTTATACGGCATGAATGGATTTTTAAATCATTATTTCCAATAAGATTCCTTTACAAGTTTCCACGTTTATTTTTAATCAAATTCTTTTAGTTTAAAATTTTATGACATGTTAAAGAAAGGAAAGTGTTTTTGAAGTAGAAAGGATATTTTCCTCAAGAATGGAGTTCAAGTGTTTTATCAAAATTATTTTCCATCTAAGATAATAAAGGGTTCTGTTTCTATCCCTATTATTACATTGATTTTATTATGGTTGGATGGAATTATTTTTATGAATTCCATTATTTTATATGAGTTGTTTTATGATGTCATGATGTTTAAGATTCCCATTTTTATTACATGGGTTATGCTATGATGTATGGTTTATGATTTTGTGGTACACATAAGAATGGTATCATTATGAGATGGGTGGGACCTATATCTCCCTCCAATGCATTGGGTAAAGACTTTATATCTCTTGAGATAGACATGGATGGAACGGTAGGTTATACCGATTCAGTGAAACAGGACTAAAATGAGAAGTGAACTCGGTTCAGAAATGGAATTTTTCCACTAAGATTGTCTTGGAAATGAGTCTTGACTAATAAGAAATGATTCTCTATGATTAAGTGTGTATTCCAAAAAGTTTCATGTTTTATGTTAATATTATTGGGATTTCATTTCACTACTATGATTTATCCCATGTTATGAAATTATGCTCTCTTTTGCAGGTTAATATTTCCATAAATTTATGTTCTTATGAATATGATGTGATTGATATTTCTTTTGTTTACCCTTACTGAGAATTTGAGCTCATCCTTTTGTATGTTTTTCTTTCCCCAGTTCAGGATGAAGCTTATTAAGTAAGATATTCCAAAAGGGACTATAGATATGATGAAATAATTGGGAGACAGTGTAGATGCTTTATGAACCAGCTGTTTATGTTTCCCAGTTTCTAAAGACACTATACCTATACGGTACTTTCATGCTTTTGTTATATTTTGTAATAAGTATGTCTAAATTTTTAATTAATAACAATGTATGTAACGTATGGGTCGTTATAGTTGGTATTAGAGGAAAGGTATAGTCAACCTTTGGAAACTAGGATGTGAAATCCTTAGTAAGAATCCTAAGGATAAGTCTAAGCATAGAACACAATCTTAGTGTTTTAGAAATGGCCATGAACAACCTATGATAATACAATAAGTGTGAAATTTTATTCTTGATTATGTGTTTTTAATATTATAATTAGTGTTTCTCACATTATTCTTCTTGGTTTTAGTCAATGGCTGGAACCCGAAGGAACCGTGTTAATGCAGAATGAGATGGCAATGCAATGATTGTCCCCCTGAGAAACCAAACGTTATGGGAGTTGGAATGAAAAATCTTGTAGCCATGCTCACACAACTTTCTCAAGCTATGAATCATGCAGGACTTCCAAACATGAAAAGGATGGAGAAACATTCTGTTGAATCCTTCATGAGGCAGCATCCACCTTCATTCAGTTGGTCTACTGATCCATTAGTTGATGAAAAAGGGATCGGTACTACTGAAAAGATATTTTCAGTTCATCAATGTTCTGAACATGATAAAGTCATCCTAGCAGTGTATCATTTGGAAGGAGATGCTGAGAAATGGTGGAATCTTATTAAGAATACAAGGCAAAGGGATGAAATTGATTCTATGGAATGGGAAAAGTTCAAGAACATATTTTTCAATAAGTACTTCCCTCGTATTCTACAAACAAATATGGAGAAAGATTTTCTTGAACTGAAGAAAAAGGATGATGAATCTGTTGGTACATATGAAGAAAATTTTACAAGACTTGCAAGGTTTGCTTCAGGTATTATTATCCAACCTGTGAGTAAGATAGATCGATTCTTTAGTGGCTTAAAACCATTTCGTCGAAGGGCGTTAGCCATAAGGTACTTCAATATCTACAAGGAAATCGTTCGATGTGCTCTCAATGTCGAGATGGAGATTGGAGTAACTCATCAGTCATATGGGTTTGAGAAGAAGAGGAAAATGGAATTCAAAGGAAAATCTAAAAATCACACTGAAAAGAAGATGAGATTTCCTTTATGCTCAAAGTGTGGAAAAAAACATGGAGGGAGTTGTCTTAAAGGGAAAAGTAAATGTTTCAAATGTGGAAAGGAAGGTCATCGGGCATTTGAATGCTGCAATAATGGGAAGAAGATGTCTAATGATGAAAACAAATGAAGGGACACACAGAATGAACCAACTACACTTCAACGTTTAAAGTGCAAGGAGATGGGGAATTATGCCAATCAATTCCCAAATCCAAGGGTTGATGATGATGGTCGACTTCAACAAAAACTTAAGGCTAAAGACAAAGGAATGTCACATGAAATTTCTATCAGCGATGTGGAGTACGATAATGATGTGGTGAAAGGTACACTTACCATCCACTCTCAAGTATCAAATGTTTTATTTGATTCTGGATCCACCCACTCCTTTATTTCTGAATAATTTTCTATGGTTATCACTATATTACCTCAACAATTAGATGTTGAGTTAGCTATGACAACACCTAATGGCACAACAGTCGCATCAAAAGTTTATAATTCTTCCCCGATTGAAGTTTGTAGGAAAGTGCATCCTGCAAATCTTGTGATCCTTCCTATAGTGGAATTTGATGTGACTCTTTGCATGGATTGGAATTCTCTATATAGAGCTCATATCAATTTCCAAAGAATGGAAGTCACATTTCATATTCCAGATCAATCTATGATCGTCTATCGATGCAAGGATGAACATAACCTTCCAGTGGAAATTTCTTCCATCTTATGGGTCTTGATTCCACTAAATGAAGGTTATTTATCTCAAATGGTTGGAGATAAACTCACGATTAAGAATATGCCCATTTTATGAGAGTTTGATGATGTCTTTCTGGAGGAATTTTCGGGTCTTCCACCAAATATTGAAGTTGAGTTTTCAATAGAACTCGTACCGGGTGCTTTGCCTATTTCAAAGACACCTTATAGAATGGCCCCAATTGAGTTGCAGGAATTGGAGAAGCAACTCCAAGAGAATCTTGATAAGGGGTTCATACGCCCTAGTGCGTCACCTTGGGGAGCACCTGTTCTGTTTGTTAAGAAGAAATATGGATCAATGAGACTCTGCATTGATTATTGAGAACATAAAAAGATCACTATCAAGATCAAATATCCTCTCCCATGCATTGATGACTTATTTGACCAACTACGAGGAGCTCAATACTTTTCCATGATTGATCTTCGTTCAGGGTATCACCAATTAAGGGTCAAAAGGGAGGATATATCAAAGACGACTTTCCGTACAAGGTATGGACAATATGAATTTATAGTGATGCCATTTGGTCATACTAATGCCCCTGTTATCTTCATGGATCTGATGAATAGAGTCTTTAGAGACTACCTTGATCAATTTGTGGTAGTCTTTATAGACGATATTCTGGTATATTCAAAGAGAAACGAAGAATATGAAGGTCACTTGAGAATTATATTGAAGACCCTGATAAAGGAGAGTCATTATGCCAAATTTACCAAGTGTGAATTTTGGCTTCAAAGAGTTTCATTTTTGGGTCCCATAATCTCAAAAGAGGGGATATCTGTGGATCGAGCAAAAACAGATGTTATCGAAAGATGGTCGGGACCAACAATAGTGACTAAGATCTGAATATTTCTTACTTTGGATGGATATTATCGACATTTTGTGAAATATTTTTCATGATTATCTAATCCACTCACCTAGTTGACTTGGAAAGGAGTTATGTTTGTTTGGACAGAGGAATGTGAAGAGAATTTCAAAGAGTTGAATAGAAGGTTATACAGTGCACCTGTTCTCACACTGCATTGTAGTGGAGAAAGGTTTGTGATCTATAGTGATGCATCCAAGAAGGGTTTGGGGTGTGTTCTCATGCAAAATTATATGGTGATAGCTTATGCCTCACGACAGTTGAAAATCCATGAGGAAAATTACCCAACTCATGATTTGGAGTTAGCTGCGGTAATCTTTTCATTAAAAATATGGAGGCATTATCTTTATGGTGAAAGGTGTGATATTTATACTGATCATAAATGTTTAAAGTATATTTTCACACAAAAGGAGCTGAATATGCGCCAAAGAAATGGTTGGAGCTGATTAAGGATTATGAATACTCAATTCATTACCACCCTGGGAAAGAAAACAAGGTGGAAGATGCATTAAGTCGACAAGACCATGGCAGTTTATCAATGATGAGGATCACAAAAGATCCAATATTTATGGATTTACAAAGGATGGACCTTGGAATTATAATGAAAGGGAAAAAATTGTATTTTTCTCAAATGAATGTTCAACCATCTATACATGTGAAGATTAAAGAGGCATAGAAAGAAGATGTCGAGTTACAAAAGAAGGTGAGAAATGTTCCTTAAGTCAACCTTGATTGTGATGGGATAATACAGTTCAGGAATAGGGTTTGTGTTCCTCCCATCCCCGAATTAAAGAAGGAGCTGCTGGATGAGGCTCATAGTTCTTCATTCTCTATTCATCCTGCAAGCACGAAGATGTATAGGGTCCTGAAAGAGTACTTATAGTGGGATGGCATGAAAAGAGATGTTTCTGAATATGTCTCTCGATGCTTGGTTTGTCAGCAAGTTAAAGCTGAGAGACAGAAGTCTAAGGGGATGTTACAACCATTACCCATACCCGAATGGAAATGGGAAAACATCACTATGGACTTTGTCACAAGACTTCTTAAAACATCCAAAGGCAATAATGCTATCTAGGTCATAGTTGATCGTCTTACAATGTCTGCACACTTCATCGCTATTAGAGAGGATTTCTCTCTAGATGAGCTTTCCAGGATATATGTGAAGGAAGTGGTAAGATTTCATGGAGTACCACTTTCTATTATATCTGATCGGGAACTGAGGTTTACCTCAAAATTTTGGCAAAGTCTTCAGCGTACTCTGGATACAGAGTTGAGTTTCAGCACTGCTTATCATCCTCAGACAGATGGTCAGTCTGAGAGAACAATTCAAACTCTAGAAGGTATGTTGAGAGGTTGCTCTATGGATTTCAAAGGTGGTTGGGATCAACACCTACCTTTTGTGGAATTTTATTATAATAATAGCTTTCACTCCAGTATTCAGATGGCTCCTTATGAAGCTCTCTATGGAAAGAAATGCAGGACTCCAAATTGCTGGGATGAAGTTGGGGAAAGAAAGCTATTAGGACCTAATCTCATTGATGAAATGTTTGAAAAGGTCAGATATATTTAACAACACATAAGAGTAGCTCAGAGTCGACAGAAAAGTTATGCCAACAACTGAAGAAAAGACCAAGAGTTTGAAGTGGGCGATAAGGTGTTCTTATGAATATCTCCCTGGAAGTGGGTCGTGATATTTGGAAATAAGGGGAAGTTGAGCCCTAGATTTATCGGTCCTTTTGAAATACTGGATCATGTTGGAAAGGTAGCTTACCTATTGGCGCTTCCACCGAATCTCTCTCAAGTTCACGATGTGTTCCATGTATCTCTCCTGAGAATGTACATACCTGATCCTTCATATGTACTCAGCTCAGAAGTTTTACCGCTGGAGCAAGATATTTCTTATGAAGAACAGTCGATAGATATTCTGGATCGTAGTGAAAAAGTACTATGAAACAAAACCACTAGCTTGGTAAAAGTTTTATGGAGGAACCACCAATTAGAAGAAGCTACACGGGAGCTTGGGGATATGATGAGGGAGAGGTATCCTCATCTGTTTGTTACAAAGTGATGAATTTCGAGGGAGCAATTCATTTTAAAGGGTGTAAAATGTAACACCAGAGACTTTTATGAGAAATATTTTGTTTTTATAAATCATCAAAGGAATCTTTCACTACAGACAACACTATATTGGCTTTCTTTACACGCAACCATGGCCTTTCTCGATATCTTTCGTCATACACAATACTGAGTTTCACTAATCAACGATATGCTATTAAAATAATATTAAAACTATCCGTTATGAATAGTAGTAACTGAATTTTGAATTTTATAACAACTTATACATTTTATAGAATGAGGTATAAAATCAAAATAAGTGTTTTTTGGATAAAAGAAATATTTTTCAAAAAATACAGATTTGCCGCATTTTGATGGATCGCCCACATTAAATCTAGTTGTTGACATGTTTATAAGTTCAATTTGACAAAATAAAATTCTTCTTTTGAATCAGGGTATAAAAATTTACTTTGGAAATTTTTTTGATATTTTTCTGATAACTTTCATATTTTGATGAATAGTAAAAATATGCTAATTGTGAATTAAAGACAACTTTTTTCATTGAGATAATTCATATGGATAAATTATAATATTGAATGGTTTTAAAGTATAAAAAGAATATATTTTTACCATTTAATATAATGTATGTCATTAGCATTAATTTCACATTGAATTCATAGGTAAAAACATTTCAATCTTTGACAATGTTTTAACTTCTAAAACCCGTTTTCTTAACAACGAGATTTATTTTAAATTATTTATTGAAACTATTTTGATTTGAATTTTGAAAAATGGATTCCATATTCATAATTAGTGTGTCCAAATTATGTTAATAGACTACTTTTTTATTTTTTAGGAATTATGAATAGTAACTATGGTAAATTTTATTTACCATAGTTAAAGGTAAATCAGGTAATTAAGGGTAAATATAAGATTATAAAATTACCCTAACACCTACCAAAATCTTATTGGATGACTATAAGTCGACCCATATCACCTAAGGGTCAGATTAGATTCATTTAATGGACTTTTATCCATTAAAATAATTTAATTATTATTAAAACCAAAGAATGTGACAACATGTCACTTTCTTAAATCTTATAAGTATAATAATTTTAGTTTGGTGATAAACTTAATGAAACATCGAACATGAATAGTCTACAGAAATCTAATACAATTATCTATATCATAGTAATTTATTTATAAATTTTAGGGATTAAATAATTATCATTAATTATAACACAATAGTGATGTTGAAATAATTTTATTAATTAAAATATCAAATAAATGGTTATAAAATATTAAAATAATTATTATATGAAGTATTTAATGTGCTCCACTAATTTTCTAGATACATATAACATTTTTTTAATCTATTAAAACTTTTAGTTCGAACATATCCTCTGTATATATTTTATTTAAATTCAAATAAATGAATAGTGTCAAAATTGACACTATTGTTATTTTATAAAAATAAAATATTATAAAATTGATTAAAAATCACAAAAATATTTAAATATTATAAATTAAAATTTCTATGGTCGATAATGTCATAAATTTTTAAATTATGGAAAATTCACAACACATTTTTAATTATTAATAATAATTTAAAATTTAGAATTTTATTACCACAAATAAAATTAAATTGATAAATAAGGATAAATCAAGTTGATAATGTTTAAAATAAATTCCTAACATGTCTAAATTTTATTGTTTGATGATATTACAACCCTATATCGTCTAATATTCGGATATGAGTCATTTTGGATGTTTTTATGTGGGGTTTGGATTTAATATAAACTAATATTTCTTATATTTCTAAAGGTTCCCCTCTCCTCCCTTATAAAAGGGCACCTCCTCCCTCTCCTCCTCACACCAATTTGAGCCTTCAAGCTCGGAAAAACCCTGCCTATTTCACTTCCCCACTTCCCTAGAATCATCCTAGAGGTTCTGGTCTCCTTCAATGACCAACCCTAGTGCCCTAAGAGGAGGTTAAGAAGAGGCGCGTCAAAAAGAGGTAATATCGATTACCGATCCATTCCAAATTCATTATTTTTCAACTTCTACTTCTTTAGTTGTTTCATTATGAAGTAATAACATCAGTATCACTCATATACTGATATGTTATTATATGTATGAAACAATCCTATTTCAACATCTATCCACCCTATGGAAAATGAAATCACCGCGCGTGCGTATGTACAGAATACCGTCTCCACGCCGTGGTGTAATCTATTTTCCCCCACCACCATACTTGGATGGGTATAATGGTTAAATAATTACTATATATGATTATTTTAAATTGATATTGATTATGAAATAGTATACATACACTCCAATACAATTCCACGATCATGGGAATGATATCATCGCTCGTGCGTACGTACGGAATACCGTCTCCACGATGTGATGTGATTCGTTCTACATGATATTCATTGCATAATGATTATATAAATGAATTGAATGAATAAATATGATATATAGTACATTAATACCATTCTGGAAATGATGTATCTATAACCTAAAGAGAAGAATAATAATTTATTCGACAAATCACGCATTAGAACAAAAAGTTATAAACACCCGAATAACAAGTAGCAATGAAATATTACATCTAAGAAGCTAAGAATATGACCATATATGATATCATAACAATAATTATGATTCTGGAATAAGTCAATAACATTATTTAAATCATTATACAGGAGGTTCGGACACTTATGAGGAAAATCGGACCTAAGGTAAGGGAAATATCACAATCTCGTTTTTATCCGAGATTGTTTATACTTTAGTATTTACTGGGGTGTATTTTATCATCTATATCCATGTTTCCTCAATATGTAATATTATTTCCATCCACCTACAATTGTTTAAATCCAATTTTATCCTTCGGTCAGATTTTAGTAAAGGATATGAAAGGAATCTTTTGTCGTTTTTCATACGAGGTACTTTTTGACTTTTCCGACAAAAGTACGAAGAATTTTTTTTTAACTTATACAGCATGAATGGATTTTTAAAACATTATTTCCAAGAAGAATCATTTACAAGTTTCCAAGTTTATTTTTAATCAACTTCTTTTATTTTAAAATTGAATGACATGTTAAAGAAAGGAAAGTGTTTTTGAAGTGGAAAGGATATTTTCCTCAAGAATAGAGTTCAAGTGTTTTATCAAAATTATTTTCCATATAAGATAATAAAGGGTTCTGTTTCAATCCCTATTATTACTTTGATTTTATTATATTGTGATAGAATTATTTTTATGAATTCCTTTATTTTTTATGAGTTGTTTTACGATGTCACGATGTTTAAGATTCCCACTTTTATTACATGGGTTATGCTATGATGTATGGTTTATGATTTTGTGGCACACATAAGAATGGAATCATTATGAGATGGGTGGGACCTATATCTCCCTCCATTGCATTGGGTAAAGATTTAATATCTCATGAGATAGACATGGCTGCAACGGTAGGTTATACAAGTTCAGTGAAACATTACTGAAACGAGAAGTGAACTCTGTTCAGAAATGGACTTTTTCCACTAAGATAGTCTTGGAAATGAGTCTTAACTAATAAGAAATGATTCTCTATGATTATGTGTGTATGCCACAATGTTTCATGATTTAAGTTATTATTATAGGGATTTCATTTCACTACTATGATTTATCCCATGTTATGAAATTATGCTCTCTTTTGCAGGTTATGATTTCCAAAATGTTATGTTCTTATGAATATGATGTGATTGATATTTCTTCTGATTACCCTTACTGAGCATTTGAGCTCACCCTTTTGTATGTTTTTCTTTCCCCAGGTCAAGAAGAAGCTTATTAAATAAGATATGGCAAAAGTGACTATATATATGATGAAATAAATGGGAGACAGTGTAGATGCTTTATGAACCAGTTGTTTATGTGTCCTAGTTTCTAAAGACACTATACCTACACGGTCCTTTCATGGTTTTGTTATATGTTGTAATAAGTATGTTTACATTTTGAAGTAATAACAATGTATGTAAAGTATGGGTCATTATATTCAAGCTAAGAGAATAATGGAATTATCAATTTTTTATATATGTTGTATTTTAGGTTTTTAAGCTAAATTTAATTTTCATATATGTAATATATTTTCCAAGATTGGTAAGCTAATTGGCCCTTTAGGATTTGATTCATTTTAATCATGCAAATATATTAATATAATTTACCGACTTCAGGCTTCTATGGTCGAGGAATTATAGAGTATTAACAAATTTGAACTATGTGTATCATATAAAAATTCCCATTTTAGGCCATGTATATATAAATCTCAGAGAAACTTTTTAAATTATAGTATTCCATATACATATAAAAATTATTGAAATTTACAATCATTCAATGATTTAATTTTATTTTTTAAATTATCATCATCAATATTAGAAATCCTTTTCATTTACAATATATATGTTTTTGAAGTCAATTGTAATAGGTGGGCTGTTTACCATTCCATAATATTTACAATATCCTTCCTTACTAAATCTATGAACCGAGGATACCTCTCAATCCTAATATTGGAAATAAATCTATAATCTTTCTTGTTTAATCCATATAATACATTAATTCCTTTACTAGTTGGCATTGTATTGGGAAATCATAATCCTTGAGTATATTAACCTATTTTATTTTCCTAATATTGAGATACCTTCAATAAAAAATGTATTCTAGACTAAAAATATTAATATATATATCACATCTCTCACCATAGAGATAATTTCCCCATATCTTCTAAGAAGTGATTACTACTTCCAACCTAAGACCATGAGTTGGATAGTATGGTTCATTAGGTTTTAAATACATTAATGTATATGAAAAAATTATCATGATAGATGAAGAAATTGTAACGACCCAATGTTTTTCAATGGTAATTACCTTCTTATATTTATTTCATAAAATAAAATTAAATCAAAACATAATTAACTACTAAGTGATAATTGACCTTTAAACATATTTTTTTCACTTGTGTGTTTGGAATTTTAAAAATCCGACACACACGGTTGTGCTCAAGATGATTTTTGGAGTCTAATGAAACAAAAATATTTTTTGGTGCATAGTGACCTACCCATATGAATAGTAACATAACCTTATTAAAAGTAATATTAACCTTATGAATAGTAAATAATCCAACATTATAGTAATATTACCTATGAATAATTAATTAAAATTTAGACATCTTAGAAAGAGACAATTTGACCTTAGTAAACGTTTTTGTATTTTTTACGTCATAAATAATTATTTATAATTAATTAATTGATTTAAAAGAATATTTAATTCCCTAAAATGTTTTAATATATTATTGATTCAATTTATTATAGTTTTTAGATAATTTTATAAGACCCTACTGTAATTTCGAAAGCACTATACAACCGGTTTTAATCTTAAAAACTGTTTTTTAAGTAAATTTTGAATTTAATTAAATATTAAATTAATAATATCTAGAAAATTATTTTTGATAAATTTATTTCATTTTTGGATTCTACACATTAAAAAATGGTTGGGGAAAATATTTGGGATTTTTTTGAGATAATTGAATTTTTGATGAATAGCGAAATACCGTAATTTACAAATTAAGCTAAATAAGCTAATAAGAGGGTCATGTGTGATGTTCTTGTTATGTAAGCCCACTTGGTTCTAGATTACATTATAAAATTATTAATCTGCATCTTTCAAGACTCACTATTTCTTTTCTTATGGGGAAATAATAAACTAATGGATTTTATATTAAGGAAACCCCTCTCCCCTCCACTATAAAAGCCACCCATCACACCCTAATTTCCTCACACCTCTCAAGCTCCAATACATCTCTAAAATATGAACAAACACCTTCCCTAGCACCTCCCCCACGTCCAAGAGCTTCTGGTCTCATCAAAATACCAATCATAGGCCCTTAAGGAGGTTCTCAAGAGAAGGATTCAAGAGGTAATTTCCCTCCCTCTTCTCCTTTAATTTTCGGTCAAGTTCGAGTTCATTTCATGATCTGTCCCCACATATCTTCATCAAAAATGAACTTTCACTCTAGTATTATACATATACTGTAATTTTAGGATTATAAGGGGATATTATATCATCCAACCCCCATTCCATCTTCCTTTTATTTAATTAAAGAGAACGTTGTTCATGAGGTGTTAATCTATCACCATCTAGAACGACATGCTTTCTTCTTCCATTTATACCTTCCGATCAGGTCATGAAACCATTTTTATGGTTGAACCAGATTATGTTAAATGTTTTATTTCCTATTTAAATCTCGGGAAATAATATATTTCCATATTACAAACTGAAACGTTAAAACAAGTCCATTGTGATCCAAAAACCGCCCATATTTACCCAAATAACCATCATTTAATTCTTATCTAATAATTTTTCCACATGGATCTAATATAATTCATTATAATATCATTAAAACACCATTAATATCATTAATGAAATGTAATATCATTTCTTTATGTTTACCCATGTTCTACCAAAACTTCAATCTATGAATACAAGTGAACAACCCAAGAAAAACCATAAAAATGAACATTCCCGAACAATGTTTTTAAACTCTATAAGTCATACAAAGAAACAGAAATGACATAATGGAACCAGAATGAACCCAATTAATGTAAAAATGGTACTGTATTTCTAATTATTGAATATATTTTCATTATACAGGACATTTATGAGAGGGAAGCATTCGGGTACAAGGTAAGGGGCAATTCTCGAACACAATTTTCATCCTTCAGGTTCTACCACTTTCACTCAATTTTTAATATGGTAACAACATGAAGATCATTTGTTCATCATTGTATTTATTTTTTTGGGATATATATGTTTTTTATTGATGTTTATTTCAATGAAAATGTTTTCTGAAAGAACTCTTCTCTTAAGAACTCAACTTTTACATCTCATTCAAGGTTGATGGTTCTTGTATCAAGTATGTTGTTCCCTCTTTCTTTTGGGAACCTAAAGATTATTAATGTGTTCTTATGAGATGAAACCAATTCGTTTTCATGGGTTAGTAATGTTCATTTATGTTATATGATCATTGTGGCATGAATGATAAATGATAATGTTATGAAGTGATGGGTGTGCCCAGAATTATATAGCGCAATATGAATGTTTAAATGTGATGGGTGCACGCGGAATTATGTAGATCTCCAATGCATTGGGTAAAGTGTGGAATATCATGAGTAAATGTGAAATGATGTGTGAAGAAGATGCTAGTTTTGTTAATAAGTATGTGTGGTATTTAACTACTAAGACATGATGTTTCATTTTTATGCATTGCCACATTTAAAGTCTTTTTTTATACTCCTCTCATGTTCATGATCTTTTTCCTATGTTATGATTATTCTCACCCCATTATATATTGTTCTTATCTATCCTCTTACTGGGCTTCTATCTCACACCTTTGGATGTATATCCTCAGGTGGCTACACGTACTATGGGGAGGACAAGTGCCAATAAGAATCTAGGGAAGAAAAAATTAAATAAATGTTTATGCTAGATGTTGTATTTGTTATGTGTGGTCCTAGTTTTCCTATGAAACTAAACATTTGGATCCTATTTGTGTAATACTATTGTGTTTTTTATCATTGAAATGATGTAATAGTAAAGTAAGGAAAGCCTAGGTCATTATAGAAATCACCAAGTCTCTTCTTTAATGCATCACTATATATAAAAAATCCATCCCTTCCTAATGGTAGAGGTAAAATTAGAGAATTAAATAATCTCCTCTTTAAATATTTAAAACAGTCTTCCCATTCGTTTTTCCGTATAAACATTACCCATTTATTTGTTAATTTGTTAAATAGGATAGACAATAAATATATTTTTAACATATAAATTATAGGAACATTCCAAAATATATAAAATATATACCTTAGTTATGTTCATTATTTTAGGCCTTTCATTGAAAACCTTTTTCTTTTCTAGATCAATTTTGATTCCATAGTTAGAGAAAATTGTCCATGAAAAAAATCTTCTTGGATCAAGAATTCACCCTTTATAAATAAACCATAAACTTATTTTCTTTTTATATTGTTAATAATGATTTACAAGTGATTTTCATGGTTCTAATAGCTTATATTATATACCTAGAATCCATCAATAAATATAATTAAAAGTTGTCAATAAATTACTTTAATACTATGTTCATTTCATCCATAAAAATACCATGTGTATTATTATATCCAAATTGTGTTACTGGAAAATCATAATGTTCAGGCCTCGTTAAACATGATATATTTACAATATCTTTAATATTTACACACAATTGATGATACCCATAATCAGGGCCAATATTTAACAAATATTGGGCTCAATGAATTTGATTGAATAAGTAATAAATATGTGGTAGATGATACTTTTTATTTATCAAAATGGCATTCAATTTTCCAATATAAATTCATAGTCTCAAAGATCCATCTTTCTACAAAGTGAATAGAACATGGGATCTCTATGGTGAAACACTAAATCATATATATCACTTTTCACACAACACATCTAGTTTTTTATTTACCTCCATTAATTTTAAATGGCCATTCCATTTAGAATCTTTGATATTGGTATTTAATGAGAGATTAAATCAGTGGAAAAATAATCTTCACAAAATTGTGTTTTTCTAGGTAATACCTCAGAAGATACATCAATGTATACATGTACAGTATATATTCCAAAATTTTAAAATTATCTTTTCCATTTTTATATTTTTATGTTGTCCTTCCATAACAAATTAATTTTGAATCACTATAGGAGGTGATGTATATAAAACTCATATGATTAAGACTCCCCTATAATGATATGTGATTATACAACCTCATCATGAATTATAATTTCATTCTCTTTGAATGAATTTTTTTTGTAATAATCTTGGATGGAAATGTATATGAAGGATTATATCAAATTGAACCATATGTATAATAATCAATTCTGAAAATAGGTATCATTTGTGAACCATAATGGAAATTTATTGAAACATCATTGATTTTTTAAGATCACCCCAAAGATTTATGACTAGAAACTCCATTCATGAGGTGTTTGGGAAATATATAATTTTCATAGAAAATTGAAAGATATAAATCGGAGTAGTGATATATAATAAAATAAAGAATCATCTAAATTTGAATCATTGATTATATTACCTTCTACTAGATCTTCATGAATTTAAACATATACTATAGCGAACATATAAACTTGTCCTTCTCCCATTGCATCTTCTGGGGTAGATTCCATTAATGCTGGGAGACAATGGTTGAGTAATGACCACTTTATTTATAGATCATTTAGTGAATAATAGTGGTATCTTTATTTTCATTTTATTCCAGAGACAAATAAACCTTATCCCCACACTTGTAAAAAATACCATTCCAATAAATCATTTTGAAGGGTGTTTAATTTCATAATTTTCTATATAACATAACTTTCATCATTAACATCTTATTCATTGAACAATTATTTTTTTCTTGATGTTCATATTACCTCTTTATTTCATGATTTCCATTGAATATATGGGGTTGACTAAATTCCTTATCAATACCATTATAACATGATACTCTATATTTATACGATGTGAATGTTAGAAAAAATAGTTCCTATTGGAGACTAAACATAAAACCATAAAGTAAATTGGAATAAAATCTTATTGGATAATGTATATAGTTTGACGCCTTCCTGGATAATCACGTAAAGTTTTTCACATACTCTACAACACTTTTTTTCATTGTAATTTAATATGAGGATATTCTTTTCAATTTTAACTCATTATTATCAAGGGATGTATATCTCAATAAAAACCAGCTTAATGTTTATCAATTTCATGATTTATATTTATTACCATATTTAGTGTTTTGGATAAATGAAATCCATTGATCTTTGTCTCGTATATAACAATACACTACCAGAACAATGTTTTAACTTTCATTACATCCCTATGATAGGAATATCTTTTCAAGAGACATAATCCATTACTTAGATGCTAATGTGTCAGTAGTTACACTGAAATATGGAGTCTTCTATCCTATTAAGTGATCCAACATAAAAAAATAATTCAATGAATTAATAGGTTTCTCTATTAAAGAAATATAACTCATTATAACTAGAGTATTCTTCCCAAATATGGCCACGACCTACTCAATTCAAGTACTTATTTTATTGTCTTTCTAATGAGAGAAATATATAAATTGTCTATGGGTGTTGATTCTATTCCTTTGATTATGTTCTATAACTGAATAATGGAACACACTATGTTTTCTCATAAAAATCATGAATATTGAGCCATAAAATAAAAATCTATCTAATGGTAAACATTATCAAATACTATAAGGGTATATCATAGTTATCATGTTAGATATTTTTATTTAATATATAATTCCCAGGGATTCTTCTAATGCTCATCAGATAACAAATATAACCACACCAAATCGAGTAACCCAAATCCAGTGTCAACTTCATTACATTGAAATAGATATAAGATATCTAATCATGGATTACCAATCATTTTACTTGTATTGAGGAACAAAATATGTACATGATTTTCATATTACATAGGAAATATAAAATACATAGAATAAAACAATTCTTGGATGTTTGATATTAATTATAATGTCGTGCTTCATATCTGGGGGAAAAATTAATGGGTGAGATCACATGATTAATAACAATTAAATACAATACAATATATCATAAATCAATAAGGCATAATAAATATGACATGATAAATAACTAAAAACACATGGTATATAATCTATAACTTTAGTATAAAATGAATCCATGTATAATATCAATATTTTAATATCATGGATACTAATAATTGAATTATCAATAAATTAAATTATTTATATTATTTATATTTATTTTAGAAATCATGATATTTATACCCTAAAATCATTGTGGTAAGAGATTTTAATCGAAGAGTAGGTATACACCAGAAACTCATTTAATATTATCTTATAGATTTGTCTCTCTAGAAATGTCAATGTATAGAGGGGATATATAATTCTAGGACCCACCCATCACTACTAATGAATTCCTCATATGTTTAATGATAAAATTAAATTCATAAACAATATTCCATATTAAGAAAAATTAGTATCGAGTAAACAATATAGATTATAAATAATCCCATTGTCAATTAATTAAATTTCAAATTAAAATACCTCATGTCAAAATGGTATACAAAATTGGTAATAATAACATTAATTATTCAAATAATATCTACATTTAAAGTAAATGTATAGTATAAGGATAAAAATAAATTTACTTTTTCAGGTGAATGTTAATTTCCAGGAGATTAGTGAAGATAATAATGATGGCGATTTGAAAAATATTTTTTTTTTCAAAATATAGATTCTTTTAAAGAATTGATGAATATGGAAATGAAAATTTTAAAATAATTTTTCATCAATGATATTTTTTTAAAATCCATTGAGGAATTATATAATAAGATAAAGGGTGTAAAATGGTTTTGTAGTTGGGAAAGTATTCAAATGACAAATACAATAAAAGAAAGTATTAATTATTTACATTCCATACTGAAAGTTAAAAACCAACCTTTCCCATAAATAGTAGAAATGTTCTATTGAAACCATATAAAAATCCATGGATGACCTCAAATTACATTAATAATTTAGTTGAGTAATAAAAAGGGACATGTAAAATAATTTTGAAAAGTATAGACATGGGAAAAAATATACCCGACTAGAAAGTAAAATAAGATCATATTTTCATTTAAACATTCCCTTGAAGATGATGAACTTGAATTAAAAAATTAAACATAATTTTTAAAATAGATATTCATGTTAAATAAATGAAAACAATAATATATAAAAAACATAAATTTAAATTGGCTAAAAATACAAAATAAGTCTCAAAGGAATGAAAATTTAGATTAAAATCCATTAATTTTGGTATGAGTTTTTTTTGATAGTTTATATTCTTGAATAATAAAATTGTGATAATAATTAAATTTATTAATAAAATTATTCAATTTTTTATTCCTTTTATATTATTTATTAACATGTTATATTCAATTACTTAATCAATTATGTTAATGATTGCTATTTTGATGATATTCAGTTCATTTGGCTAAACTTATTTTGGTAGGATGAAAATGGTAAATGATATAAACAATAATAATCATGAAACAATTAATTTTTATACATATATTATACTTTTAAAACTAATCAATAAATATTGTTAGGAAAAATGAACTGTGTTACAAATAGGGAGATGGTAGGCTATACATACGCATGAGTATAATTTTTCATTTTTCAATGATCAAGATGGAAAGAAGGTACAGATTATTTTATCATTACAAAATGATAATTATAACATAAATAAAATATATATTCATTAAATTAACTTATATATAATATTTATGTGTTGTGGTTGTGAAAAATTAGTCATATCACTCCGCGGAGGTGGTAGTCCACGAGAATGTAAGAATGAAGTTATCATTTTCCATAAATATAAATTAATGTAAATATATGATATATTACATTTAAATAATGATACAATGTCTTTAATAATATATATACAAAGAAAATTAATCATTATAAGTAGTGATGATAGGGGGTGATGAAAGAAAAATTACATCGGTTTGTGAGGTGGTAAAACGCCAAATATAAGAATGATGGATTCATTTCTCATTTGATGATAATTGAGATGGATTTAGGTAATGAAATAAAAAAAATAACATATTATAATATGAAATAAAATTATTATATTATATTATTATATTTTTATGAGGTGAAAGAAGAAATAAAAAAAGACCACTTAAGAATGATACCCTTTTTTGGACATCTTCATTAAGATTATTCCTATAGAATTATGAGGCTAGATTTATGGTCAATAAAATGAATCTAGGGTATGGAAATTTTTATAAATAAGGTATTGTCATTTGTAATTTTATATCATTTTTTAAGTGTAAAGAAAAGTGGATAATAGATTCCCATTAATAAGTAAGGGGAGGGTCACTTTTGTAATTTCATAATGTATTTTTTTAAAAGGTAGAGCCTTGGTCAAATAGAAAATGAAAATTCATTAGAAGAATGAGAAATAAATTAAAATATTCTAAAAGGGGGAATCATTTTTCAATATTTTTAATGTACATGAGTTAACTCTATGGAGAGGTAGTCCGACTAGGTGATGTCATAGTTTACCCTCTTATTGGAAAACCCATTTGAATCTGTGTTCACTTTCCAAAACACATGCATAATAATGTAATTAATTTTGTAAGAGGCTGTGGAGGGAATTCATCCATCGTGTACTAATTTTCCATGCAAGATTCACCGTTTACTTTTGTAAGGATTGGACAATTGTGGTTGAATCACTTTTAATCCATAGGTTGTTTCATCCATTCCACTTAGAAAAGGTTATTTCATAAATGAAACATAAAATTTCTGCTTCCAATGATGTAGCAATGTCACATGTGCCAATGATTCAACCAAGATGTAATCCAATGTTTTCTCTTTCCACTGCTCCACATGCTGACAGACACATGTTTCCTTTAGAGGTTCCATCAATGTTGAATTTGATTCATCTCGGGAGAAGAAATTACTAGAAGACTTCAATCATATGTTGTTATTGAATGTAATTCCCATTCACTCCAAGGAACTATAATATAATGAAGTATAAGAAAGATTATTTGTACTTCTCTTATTGAATTGAGGAAGCTTCATGTAAGGCTGTAAGAATTCCCGCCTTACCTGACCAAATACTAAATAATCAATTATGGTGTAAATAAGTATTTCTATCATAGCCAATCATGTGAAGTAGCTCAGAAATTGATTTCTGAAACAACAGTCTAATTTGATGTGAGGTTTCAATTATAACACAATGTTCAATGTGAGAGGTAGATAAATCCAAGAGTATACATATATAAAAAGATCAAGAATCCATTTACTAAGGTTACTTCTCATAATGACAAAAAATAAAGTAGATAGTTTTAAATAATTTGGACCTCAAGATTCAAAATATTGAATCTATTTTTGAAAATTTAATGTAATGGCCCGGACCTCTCCGGTCCATTTCTTTGTAAAAAAATTGATGTGGTCAAACACGACACGTGTTGTAATAATAATTTTTTTTATAATAATAATTGATAATGGTGGCGTGAAAATATTTGGTGTTAATTAGATAAAATGGTTTTAATTTAATCATTGTAAAATATAAGAAATAAAGTCGAATATATTTAATAAAATGATGGGAGGCGCATGGAATAAGTTATAAAGGAATAAATTACAATAAATGAGGCTCATGTAACAAATTATAAAGGAATGAAATGCATGGGGTGCATGGGTGTGACCTTGTACAGGAGGCGTTGTGCGGTTCTCCACAATTAAAGTTGGAATTGTGTTAAAAACATTAAAAGGGTATTATTATATAATAATTTGTTATAATAATAACGTGAAGAGGCACATGAATGGGGTTCCCAACCATGCGTGAATATAATGTTATGGGATATATGGAGTAATTATATGAAAATAATGGGCATCAATAATAATAATAATTATTAATGTTAATGATGGGGACCCGTTGATGAAATTTAAAGAGGATCTATTACTATTGAATTAAATAATAATTATAAAGGTGACAGAAATATGTGTGTGATTGGTAAATTAAATTAAATGGGTTTAATTTTTGGTTAGTAAATTAAATTATTTGAATTTAATTAAATGGAATGGTTTTAACTTAATAACCATGGTAAACTAATTTAATAGGATTAAATTAGTACATTAATTATCGGTGTTATTATTATTAATTTTATTAAATAATAAAGTTGAAGTGAGAATGGAGTTTGGGGCGTTCCACATGGAGTAAAAGAAATGGGAGGTGCAACTTTTTGTGGTGGGAGAGAATCATGAAAGAAAAAAATAGATTGGAGAGAGAAACAAAAAATAATAATAAGAGAAATAAAATTAAAAGACAAATAAATGAAAAAGGAGGGATTGGTGCTTAATTATAGCACCCATGAAGACTCCAAAACGTGATTGCTTTTGGAGTTATGAAAAATAAATAAATAATTGATTAATAATAATAATAAAATATTGTTATTATTAATTTTGTTGATAAAACACTTTTTTGTCCGTAACTTCTTCGTGCGACCTCGGTTTCACGAACCGTCAGTGGCAGTGCGACCCTGACTACGAGACGAAAATTATGAGTCCAATATTGGATGTATTTTTCGGGATTTCGGATGGGGTACCCGAAACGCTCATGATTTAATAGATTTAATATTGTTATTATTACGGGATCTTGTATCCAACGTATCTCCCTCATACGGTATCGGATTGACGATCCGTCAGCGACAGCATAACCCTGAAGTTATGATGGTCATTTTAAGACCATTAATGAGATACTTTTTTGACTCATGCCTCGGGTCAACGAAACACCACATGTTGATAAAATTATCATTATTATTAAAACGCGTGGAAACTGCGTGACGTGTTGTGTGTTAACCAATCAAAACATGTAATGTATGTACGGTCACATCGTGTATTCATTAATGCACGCTGAATACAGATTTACCTATTCGTTGCCTATATAAGAACGATGTCATGTTTTATCTTCCATATCGATCGCTTCTTTGTCGCACGATGACGCTCTTGGACAATCGAGAAGTATTCCTCCTCTAACTTCTTTGTCCGAGCTCCGAATTATGATCCGTCAGCGGCCACAGGATCGTAGCGACGAGACGAAGCTTCTATTCCCGAACTTGTCACCTTTCCTTCCGGCCTTCCTTCTCCAGATTCCATCCTAGGAGGCGTTTTTCAGGTTTGGCGAAGGCGGAGGACACCGAAGGACGTCGTCGGAAGCGACGTGATCGGGACCTTTTGAGGTAGGGGTTTACCTTCGTCTCTCTTTTTGGAGCAACATGCGGGGTGGGATATTTTTCTTTTATTCCATGGGATGCAGTTGAACTTTAAATAAAGATAATAACCGGATAAAGAAGGGTTTGGGGTTTTGTGCTATTTCTATTGCCTTCCAGTTTCTTTATCTTCTGATTGTGATTTTGGATTGAAAGGACTTTGCCTACTAAAAATCAAGGCCGTTGGTGGCCTTTGCGTGTGCAATTGATATCTGAATTGTTTGTCGTTGGTTTTGTTAAAACATGGAAAATGGATAAGCACGTAAAGACTGGCTGATTAAATGAGAATGAAAACCTTGTGTGATCACCCCGGTTGAACAAAGTTGGAATAATGAACATATTGGTGGTTTGGTTGTTTTGTGGGAAATGTTTTGTAAACGATGGGGTTGAAATGGGAAGTGGTTGGTTGTGGAAAATGCCTTTATTTATGAAAAGTGTTTTGATTATGAAAAGTGTTTTGAAGTAAAATGTGTTTTCAAATGCGGAAATGTTTTGTGTGTGGAAAGGGTTTTATGTGTGGAACTTTAAAATAAATTAATGATGGAATGATGTATAGTTGTGATAATCTTTTGTAAATGAAATGGCATGTGGTTGCTTGCATTTTACCTAACCTTGGTTGTGGATGGCAGGGATATGTTTGTGGAAGGTTTTGTCTGGATGATAGTTTCCCAGTAGTAATAATTTGTTAAACCATTGCATGAAACATGAAAACCTAAATGGGGTTGGGGGATGATTGTTTGGTTGTTGATGCATGCTTCGTGGTAGCAGTGCCGAGGAACATGCTCAGTTCCTCTTTTTAAGAAGCCATAGGTTGGGATGTGTGTTTTGTATATGTATATATATAATTGTATCTTTGTGTTTTGTCGCACCACACCCATGTCAAGCACCTAGTTCCGAACACTCCCATTTTATGGGAGAGGGTGTTCCCCCTTAGTTACTAGCTCCTTCCTCCTCCTTCTTCCATAGGCTATGATTGCTTGAGGTGACCATACACCCAAGACTCTTCAGGTAGGTCTCAGAGGCTGTGATGGCTTGAGGAGACCTTTAGCCCAAGACTCTTCGGGAAGGCTTACCGTTCCCAAGAACCTTCGGGATGAGGCCCAGGTGTCTGCGGGCGGGTTATTGGTTGTGGCCCAGGTGTGTGTGGGTGAGATGCGTGGTTGTGAGGCCCAGGTGTGTGCGGGCGGGATGCGTGGTGTGGCCCAGGTGTGTGCGGGAGGGAAGAGTGTGGTAGCGTCAGGACGTTTGCCGTTAGGAAGAGCAGTATCTAATTAAGTGGGAAATGGTGCGGGGTACCCAATACTTTTGTTCTATATATATACTAAACTTGTTTGTGTTACTTGGTGAGTGTGAACAGTGAGGCTGGGTGGATAGTTTTTCCTTGTTAGTATCTGGTTCTTCTGTTTTCTCACGGGACCTTAGGGTGTCTCCCCACTTGTGCACGAGAGGTTTAGGTTTCCCTACTGAGTATACTTGTATGCTCACCCTACGTTTACTTTCAGGTTTCCAGGAGGACTACCAGGGCCGTGCGGGACCCTACTAGTCGGGCAGTTGGAGTTGTTACAGTTGTTGTTCTCTTGTTTTCTTTGGCATTGTACTTTTGAGCTTCCTTGTACTTGTACCTTGTTATAAAAATTGTTTAAACATGCATGTGGTCTTGGTTTGGGTTTATTTATATACACTTGTTCTTTTCCCTTTTTGGTGGTTGACTTGTCCTATTTACCGATCCAAAATAATAAAAAGGGTAATGCCTCCCATATTTGTGAAAACTCATACCCTTGGTGCTAGTCGCCAACCCGGGGCCTACTGGAGGCGGGACTCGGGGGACATTATCTTCCTTTCACCATTTCCAGATCAGGAGGGGCATCTTGGTGGGAGGGGGTCGTGACAGAATGGTATCAGAGGCTGATGGTTGAGAGATAGGATGGAGTCTGGAGTTAGGCACCGTGAGGATTGCATGGGATGATAGGGCAACAGTGTTTGTTAATCTTGGTGCGTGACATAGGCCAGGGAAGACCGGCTAGGACACAGGATTTTAGGGCCCCCTGTGATCCGATGCAAGGACTTTGAGCCTACCGAACGACCAAGTGAGACTATATTGATTGCAGGGTAGAGACCCTAGGGAAGGTACATGCATCATCATGATTGTGTTTTACTTGATTTGGGTGTTCTGGGAAAGAAATTGAAATAAAACGATAATTAAAACTTTGAGTTTTTCCTTACTACTTGGGCTTAGGCGATCCTTGTTTACCGTACAGCTATGGCACCTGGATGTCGTCCCCGGGTGGCTCAGATGGCTGAGGCCCAGCAGGTTCAGGCAATCGATCAACTGAGGATCGATCGAGAGGAGGAAGACATCCAGTGGAAGAAGACCCTCCGTTATTTCTAGTGTCAGACTCTCAAGAAGTACGAGGGAAGTACTTCGGACCTGGAGACGGAGGGGTGTCTTGAAGAGCTAGGGATCGCTTTTACCTTGATCCGTGCTCCGAAGGAGTACTGGGTCCCCCTAGCGGTCAGTCAGCTGAGAGGCGCGGCGCGCCAATGGTGGATGCTCTACCTCGGGGAGAGGAAGGAGGCAGAGATTCCATGGGCTGACTTCGAAAAGGAGTTCCGAGAGAAATTCCTTTCTTCTTTAATCAAGGCGGAAAAGCGTCAGGAGTTGCTCTCCCTTCAGCAGGGGAGTATGACTGTTCGATAGTTGGGGATTAAGTTCAAGAATCTCCTACGCTTTTCTCCAGAACTCTTTCCGGATGAAGAGTCTCAGGCGAGACGTTTGGAAGAGGCGCTTCTTCCTTCACTCCAGTATGCTGTGACCCCCTTCACCCTTCCGACATACTTAGCCATACAGAAGAAGGCGGAAGTTGTAGAAAGGATGCACTCGCAGGGAGGTGCACCACGTGAGGGGATCCAGCCTAGTTCGTTGAAGGGGAAGGCAGTCAGCAGCAGGTCTCCTGCGACGGGACCTTCCAGTTTCAGGCCAGTAGGGAGCAGGCCCCAACAGTTCCAGTTCAGATCTTCAGGTCCTCGTCCCTTTTTCACGAGCCCAGGACCAAATTGTTTTTCTTTTGGAGGTTTCGGGCACGTTCAGAGTCGGTGCCTAACCCATGCTCAATACGGTGGAGATGGACAGGTTCAACGCCCTCCTCTGCAACACCGGTCACCGACAAGACCCTTCCAGCAACAACAGGCTCCAGTCACTTTGAGGGAAGATGGAGCAGGTGGTGGCCAGCCACAAGGAGTTCCTCAAGGATCCCAGTCGGGACGTGGTCGAGGAGGCGGACGTCAACAGAGAGGCAGAGGAGCTCAGCGAGGATAGTTGCATGCATCAGAGGCAGCATCTCTAGAAGGACCAGGGATCAATAGAGATGTGTTTGGGTTTTCTTGAATGATCTCCTTTATGTTTTGTTGGGAGCATTACACTCCATTGTTGGAACTCTTTTGCCCATTCTTTGGGCCTGGACCTTGTTTTGTGAGTTTTTAATGCTATGTTGTTTCCCACTTTTCTTTAAATGTACATGAAGAGCCCTATCATGTGAGGAGAGGAGGACCTAATCCCTAATCAAGACGCATTAATGTAAATGCGATTATACCCGTGCAGGAGAGTCAGTGCCGCCTAAAGCGGATAATATCTCGACATGGGAGATGGAATTCCTCAAGCCATGTGTTTGGAAAATTTATTGATGTTTTGTATGGTGTTGGGGGGTAGTGTAAGTTGGAAAATCCTAATATATGGAAGTGGGAAGGATCAGCCCTTAATCGGGAGGCATTAATGCGGATGTGATTAAACTCGTGCAGGTGAGTCAGTGCCGCCTAAAGCGGATAATATCTCGACATAGGAGAGGGGATTCCTAACTCACATAATTAGGGTTGTTGGTTGTTTCATGTTATGACAAGAGGCCTGCGAGGTATCTTGAGGGGTGGTTTTCCAGACCTTTCCCCCTTTTATGGGTTGGTTTTAATTCTCGAGGATGAGAATGTTTTGAGAGGTATCTGGTGTAATGGCCCGGACCTCTCCGATCCATTTCTTTGTAAAAAATTTGATGTGGTCAAACACGACACGTGTTGTAATAATAATTTTTTTTATAATAATAATTGATAATGGTGGCGTGAAAATATTTGGTGTTAGTTAGATAAAATGTTTTTAATTTAATCATTGTAAAATATAAGAAATAAAATCGAATATATTTAATAAAATGATGGGAGGCTCATGGAATAAGTTATAAAGGAATAAATTACAATAAATGAGGCTCATGTAACAAATTATAAAGGAATGAAATGCATGGGGTGCATGGGTGTGACCTTGTACAGGAGGCGTTGTGCGGTTCTCCACAATTAAAGTTGGAATTGTGTTAATAACATTAAAAGGGTATATTTATATAATAATTTTTTATAATAATAACGTGAAGAGGCACGTGAATGGGGTTCCCAACCATGCGTGAATATAATGTTATGGGATATATGGAGTAATTATATGAAAATAATGGGCGTCAATAATAATAATAATTATTAATGTTAATGATGGGGACCCATTGATGAAATTGAAAGAGGATTTATTACTATTGAATTAAATAATAATGATAAAGGTGACAGAAATATGTGTGTGATTGGTAAATTAAATTAAATGGGTTTAATTTTTGGTAAGTAAATTAAATTATTTGAATTTAATTAAATGGAATGGTTTTAACTTAATAACCATGGTAAACTAATTTAATGGGATTAAATTAGTACATTAATTATGGGTGTTATTATTATTAATTTTATTAAATAATAAAGTTGAAGTGAGAATGGAGTTTGGGGTGTTCCACATGGAGTAAAAGAAATGGGAGGTGCCACTTTTTGTGGTGGGAGAAAATCATGAAAGAAAAAAATAGATTGGAGAGAGAAACAAAAAATAATAATAATAGAAATAAAATTAAAAGACAAATAAATGAAAAAGGAGGGATTGGTGCTTAATTATAGCGCCCATGAAGACTCCAAAACGTGATTTCTTTTGGAGTTATGAAAAATAAATAAATAATTGATTAATAATAATAATAAAATATTGTTACTATTAATTTTGTTGATAAAACACTTTTTTGTCCGTAACTTCTTCGTGCGACCTCGGTTTCATGAACCGTCTGTGGCAGTGCGACCCTGACTACGAGACAAAAATTATGAGTCCAATATTGGATGTATTTTTCTATTTTACGGATTGGGTACCCGAAACGCTCATTAATTAATAGATTTAATATTGTTATTATTACGGGATCTTGTATCCAACGTATCTCCCTCATACGGTATCAGATTGATGACCCGTCAGCGATAGCGTAACCCTGAAGTTATGATGGTCATTTTAAGACCATTAATGAGCTACTTTTATGACTCATGACTCGGGTCAACGAAACACCACATATTGATAGAATTATCATTATTATTAAAACGCGTGGAAACCGCGTGACGTGTTGTGTGTTAACCAATCAAAACATGTAACGTATGTACGGTCACATCGTGTATTCATTAATGCACACTGAATACAGATTTACCTATTCTTTGCCTATATAAGAACGAGGTCATGTTTTATCTTCCATATCGATCGCTTCTTTGTCGCACGACGACGCTCTTGGACAATCAAGAAGTATTCCTCCTCTAACTTCTTTGTCTGAGCTCCGAATTACGATCCGTCAGTGGCCACATGATCATAGCGATGAGAAGAAGCTTCTAAGCCTAGACATGTAACCTTTCCTTCCGGCCTTCCTTCTCCAGCTTCCATCCTAGGAGGCTTTTGTCGGGTTTGGCGAAGGCGGAGGACACCGAAGGACGTCGTCGGAAGTGACGTGATCGGGACCTTTTGAGGTAGGGGTTTACCTTCGTCTCTCTTTTTGGTGCAACATGCGGGGTGGGATATGTTTCTTTTGTTCCATGGGATGCATTTGAACTTTAAATAAAGATAATAACCGGATAAAGAAGGGTTTGGGTTTTTGTGTTGTTTCTATTGCCTTCCAGTTTCTTTATCTTATGATTGTGATTTTGGATTGAAAGGCCTTTGCCTACTAAAAATCAAGGCCGTTGGTGGCCTTTGCGTGCGCAATTGATATCTGAATTGTTTGTGGTTGGATTTGTTAAAACATGGAAAATGGATAAGCACGTAAAGACTGGCTGATTAAATGAGAATGAAAACCTTGTGTGATCACCCCGGTTGAACAATGTTGGAATAATGAACATGTTGGTGGTTTGGTTGTTTTGTGGGAAATGTTTTGTAAACAATGGGGTTGAAATCGGAAGTGGTTGGTTGTGGAAAATGCCTTTATTTATGAAAAGTGTTTTGATTATGAAAAGTGTTTTGAAGTAAAAGGTGTTTTCAAATGTGGAAATGTTTTGTGTGTGGAAAGGGTTTTATGTGTGGAACTTTGAAATAAATGAATGATGGAATGTTTTATGGTTGTGATAATCTTTTGTAAATGAAATGGCATGTGGTTGCTTGCGTTTTACCTAACCTTGGTTGTGGATGGCAGGGATATGTTTGTGAAAGGTTTGGTCTGGATGATAGTTTTCCAGTAGTAATAATTTGTTAAACCATTTCATGAAACATGAAAACCTAAATGGGGTTGGGGGATGATTGTTTGGTTGTTGATGCATGCTTCGTGGTAGCAGTGCCGAGGAACATGCTCAGTTCCTCTTTTTAAGAATCCATAGGTTGGGATGTGTGTTTGGTATATGTATATATATAATTGTATCTTTGTGTTTTGTCGCACCACACCCATGTCAAGCACCTAGTGTCGAACACTCCCATTTTATGGGAGAGGGTGTTCCCCCTTAGTTACTAGCTCCTTCCTGCTCCTTCTTCCATAGGCTATGATGGCTTGAGGTGACCTTACACCCAAGACTCTTCAGGTAGGTCTCAGAGGCTGTGATGGCTTGAGGCGACCTTTAGCCCAAGACTCTTCGGGCAGGCTTACCATTCCCAAGAACCTTCAGGATGAGGCCCAGGTGTCTGCGGGCGGGTTAGTGGTTGTGGCCCAGGTGTGTGCGGGCGAGATGCGTGGTTGTGAGGCCCAGGTGTGTGCGGGCGAGATGCGTGGTGTGGCCCAGGTGTGTGCGGGCGGGAAGAGTGTGGTAGCATCAGGACGTTTTCCGTTAGGAAGAGCAGCATCTAATAAAGTGGGAAATGGTGCGGGGTACCCAATACTTTTGTTCTATATATATACTAAACCTGTTTGTGTTACTTGGTGAGTGTGACCAGTGAGGCTGGGTGGATAGTTTTTCCTTGTTAGTTTCTGGTTCTTCTGTTTTCTCACGGGACCTTAGGGTGTCTCCCCACTTGTGCACGAGAGCTTTAGGTTTCCCTACTGAGTATACTTGTATGCTCACCCTAAATTTACTTTCAGGTTTCCAGGAGGACTACCAGGGCGTGCGGGACCCTACTAGTCTGGCAGTTGGAGTTGTTGCAGTTTTTGTTCTCTTGTTTTCTTTGGAATTGTACTTTTGAGCTTCCTTGTACTTGTACCTTGTTATAAAATTTTTCTAAACATGCATGTGGGCTTGGTTTGGGTTTATTTATATACACTTGTTCTTTTCCCTTTTTGGGGGTTGACTTGTCCTATTTCCCGATCCAAAATAATAAAAAGGGTATTGCCACCCATATTTGTGAAAACTCATACCCTTGGTGATAGTCGCCAACCCAGGGCCTACTGGAGGCGGGACTCGGGGGTCATTATCTTCCTTTCACCATTGCCAGATCAGGAGGGGCATCTTGGTGGGATGGGGTCGTGACATTTAATTTATTTATTTTATGTAATTAATTTAATATTAAAACCCAAAATTTATTGAAAAGAAAAGTTTTCAGAAAAATTCGCTATTATGTATAATATATATTTATATTGAAGTAAGTCATAAAATTGATTCCAATGAAAATATTTGTATTGTTAAAAATATTAAAGAACTAATTTAATTTTATTCCATTTTAAGGAACTAATTTAATTTTAACAACAGAATTAATTTAAGAAGATATTTTATTTCTGAAAAATAAAATTATTTTACTAAAATATTTAATGTTTATTTCCATATAATTGATAAATAAGTTTGAGTTGAGTATGAACATCAAATATACCTGTATATATATATATCATTATTTTTTTTATTCCTATCCATACCCAAAAATTGAATGGATAGGTAATAACAATAATATTTAAATAATAATATTTCATGTTTCGTTTAGGCTTTGTGTTTCATGTTTTATATGTTATCAATCAAAGGGTTATTAAAGTCTTTGGGTATTACAAATTATCTCTCTCCACATAAACATTGTATTAATTACTGAAATAGGTAAATAACTTTTAATATTACTTATCAACCTAATATTATCTATAATTGCAAGGATGTGTATGAATACTCTACGAAATTAATATCATTACATGACTATTAATTCACAATTATAAGTAGTGTTCAGATAAAAAAATATATATACTCAATATTATGGTTATGCCAATTAAGTTTACCAGGAATACTAAATATAATAATTTAGTTATATCATTAAGAAATATATTTTGGTCTAGATGTATATTTTAGATAACCTTAGTGTTTTTTGATATTCTGTGCTAATTATAATATTTTAGGAAACATATTATTTAATAGGAGAATGTTACACCCATATATTTTAGTATTAATTTCAATTTTATATAAATAAAGTATATTTATATTTTCTATCGGATACACCACACTAAAAAAAATTATGATAAGTCAATTAAAAAACAATACATTTGGCATTTATAATATTTACATTAAATTAGTTTTTTAGATAGAAGTAACAACATAATGAAATTTAAATTAAATATCATCAACTAGAGGTAGTATTCTTTATGGGGCACATCTTTGGGGATTTTGAAGGATGTAGATTTAATATGGTTTGTCCTATTCCAAGACTAAGCTGATCTCCATCAATTATAGTATGCGATATATTATACAAGAAAAAAGATTATGCTAGTGTATATTTCGTTGAGATCCCAACTTATATAATCCCCACATGTGATAGACACCTATTCGTATCTTATGAATAGGTCTTACAAAATGATATTAATAGGATACATAATATGAAATCAATATGATATATACATGTAATGATAAATTTAATATATTACTTATATATATCTTATGTAATTTATATATTTCTTATTATAATTTTTAATGAAAATAAAAGCTTAATTTTTAAATGAAATTACATTATAATATATATGTAATTTTTCCAAACAACATATTTGATAAATTAGTCCTAAAAAATGTATTTTAATCAAAAAATATATTCTTATACGGTTTATTTTATGATTCTTAACATATTACACATAAAATATATTTATAATATGAATGATAAATTTACACCAATTTTAGTAGTAATAGAGAGGTAATAATAATAATAGACAATATTTAATAATATTATTTTGGAACGATAATTTATTTCATTATATTTTTCACTTTATATTTAAAATGTAAATTATCAAATTATCTATTTTAAATTTGAAAAAAATATCATAATTATTTATTTATAATAACTAAAATATATATGGATGTTTTTTTTATTTTTTGGAAATAAT
This sequence comes from Viscum album, assembly GCA_963277665.1. Classification (NCBI taxonomy): domain Eukaryota; kingdom Viridiplantae; phylum Streptophyta; class Magnoliopsida; order Santalales; family Viscaceae; genus Viscum; species Viscum album. The sequence continues at coordinate 417,545,314 of OY728132.1, forward strand.
TTACTTTCAGGTGAATTGTCAAAAAATATATCTCATACCTACATCTTAGATTCTATAACATTATCATAAATAATTTATAATATTTAACATATTACACATTTATTCATGAAAAAAATTTATTTATGGAGTATCATGATTCATTTAAACAAACTATGTTACATTTAAAATGTTGATTATTAACATTTTGGAACTTTTGTAATCTTTTATTCTAATAAATAAAATTTTCATTATTTTATTTTATTTATGTTTTCACTTGGAATAATTCTAATTTAGAATATCTAGAAAGCCACATAATTCATATTTGGTCAATAATTTTCTAGTTAATATCTTAAAAATCAATAAAACTGAAAATTTTACCTAAAAGTTAATTTGATGATTAAAATTACGATTTTTTTCAAAAAATTAGTTACAGGAGTTATGTGTGGTAAAATTGAAATTATTATTTCTCACCCATAGAAATATTATATTTTAAAAATAAATATAACATTTTTAATTAGTAAGTATATATTATGTAATGATATCTATCATATTATTATTCAAAAAAAATATAGCGTAAAAATTTATTATCATCATAAAAACTGAAAATGGTAATTGTGTAAAATCTAAATTTAGAAGTATTATAACAAGAATAAAATGTCCTAAAATAATTTTATGGGGTGATTGATGACCATGAAATATATATCTCTGATAATTTTTACATTGTCTTCCAATTTCCATGTAAAACAATTGGTCACTTTATATTAAGATGTTATATTAAGAAAAGTGCAATTTTATCTATCTATAAAAGTAATAGTCCAACAAAACATCAAGGAAACTCATATATTTTAATTTAATAATAAAATATACCCTTCAATACATCTAAAATATCCATCTTCCACTTTTAGAAGTCACTTAATCTGTGTAAAACTTATAATTCATCCATTTCTATGAAGTAGTCTAACTGAAAACTGATGTTCTCATCATGTGTAATAATCCTTCCCTAACATATTTTCTATTCAATCAAACACTTAAAAATATAAATTTAACATTATTATATTATTAAATAAATTTCTTTTATAAATAATGTAACCAAGTTTATGGAATTATAGTTAGACACCTTTCTATTTTTTTTCTTTTAGAAACAGTAAAATGTCATTCGTGCATACATGTGAACTACCCCCTCAAGGAAGTGATGTATTTTGTTTTTAATAACCACTATGAATGGATAGTTAAACAAATTATTTAAATATTTAATATGATATTTATATCATCGTTAATATTTATAAAGGATAAGCCAAAAAACTGTATTCTTTCAATACACTGGGAGAGGAATGTGTCTTGTGTGTGTATGTGATGGCTAACACCTCAATAGAGTGATGTAATCCATTTTTATCACCAAATAACACAAATAATTAAAAAATATTATATGAAAATATATTTTATTAAGTTTATTTCAATTAATTATAATTTTTAAAGAAGTATAACTTAGTTAATCTATGTCATTATAAATTAATCTATTAATATAGTTAAATTGAAAGATATAGTCTCATTATTTTATAAGTTCATGTGAACCATTTCCATTATATACAAAAACTGAACACGGTGATATATAAATAATTTAAAGAAATTATTTAAATATTTTTTCTAAAAATTATAATGATTAAACTGATATTAGATAATGGATTTTTATGTTTATATTAAAAAAACATGTGCAAAACGATGGTAATTAAAAACATCTGATAATGAAAATAAATATAACCTAGCTAAAAATGTATAACATATGATAATAAATATTTATTATAGATTTTAATTGATAGGAATATGGTTATTAAATTTGTTATTATTCTTTTTGTATTTATGATATAAGAGATTAAATGGCATTTATGGAATTCGAGAGAAAATGTATTGATTTTTCGGTAACTAAATTTTCAATAACTGAGTAACAACTTTACTTCTTGAAGATATTCATATAAGTTGGGTATGTCCAGAAATATGATTTTATTATATTTTATTTCATATTTATTTTTAATGTATTTACATTTATATCATATAAAATAATTTTTAAATTCTATCAACTTCCAAAATTATGATGTTCCTAAGGATTTCCATCATAATCTAGATGCATTGGTGCATGCCATCATGATTTTCATATATTAATATTTTATATTTATTATATTATTTTAACACGGATTATTTTTTTTATTCCCTATTCATATAATTTACAGGCTATTTTCATTAATATCTCCATCTATTTCTTCTAATTTGATTATAAACTAATTTTCATAGAGGTTTTTTAACTAATTTTTTTTCCTGAGTCATAATTATTCAATTCATCACTGTGGTATTGTGAGATGGTTTTATGATATTATATTATCATATTAAAATAATTTCCACTATATCCTATGGGGAATGACACTTACATATTTTAGTATTTAGAAAATTTAAAGTTTTTACTAATAATTTCCATCCATTCTAAAGGTTCATTTCCTTCCATGTCCATATTTTATTTTCCCACCAATGTTATATTTCAGATTCGGGGTAAAAATTATGTATTATTTCATGTGACATTCATATATCCCTTTATCATATTTTAAATTTATATTTCATTATCCTTTTAATGATGTTTAATTTCAATAACTCTATTTTCATAATAAAATTTTGTTCAATCCATGATATTATGTTTCATATTTCACTTCACATTTACACATGATAAATTTTTTAAAGATCCATTATTGAGGAGTACATTTAAAATTAAGTGTTTAATTGTTTTTCTCACTTCATATTTTCCAAAAATGACGTTTTAATGTAACTCCAATACTTATATTAAAATAAAATATGTTATGTATATAGTCTTTTAAGGTTTATATATCGTTTTCCTCTTTATATATCAAATATCTATCTTATTTGGAGTAATATAATCTGAATCACATTCTAAAATCCATTGAGTAATAATCCTTTTTTGAGATTTTATTATTGTTTCTATTGATCCATCACTTTGAATGAATTTTGTGTGATAACATTTAATGATGATATGAAATTAATTTCAATTTAGTGGGTTCTTTATGATATGGTAAATTTAATATGATAAATATCTTTATATATGGTTATTATATGACTATAGGGTTATATATTACCCCATAATGTTTCTGGTAATGCATAATATCTTAGAAGATTATAATGGAAATGAGAAATGATGCACGATCTGCTATAAGAAAAAGGAATTATTACATGATCCATTGAATAAAATAATATTTAATTCCAAATCCTTTCTGGGAAACTAAAATTAATAAATGATTCACTATGGAAAATATTATGTGATTTCAAATCCATTATGTTTTGATTTATATGATTTTTTATTCTATTATTCTATGTTATATGCCTATTATTTTTCTCTACGAATAATGTTTGTTAAATAATAATATTTTTCATGGAATATGTTTGTTCATTTGTGATTTATCACCATATATCATTCCATATAGAAAAATATTATTTTCCAATGTTGTTTTTATAAATAAATTTTTCTCATACTCATGTTTTATCAAATTCATATGATCAAACCCCTGATATCATGATGATAAGTCTTCACTTACTAGTCATCTGTTCCCACCCCTAATTTATTTTATATTCTCAAGGTTATAATGACTATTATATATTATGAGAAGACTATATGGGATTTTATTGGTGCTCAATTATATAGAACAGTTTATATTTCTTGTAAAAAAATTTCCAATATACTTTTCCTTCAAGGATACAAAACCTTTTATTATTGTAATTGAGTTATTATTTTGAGATTTTTTATCTTTTTTTAAATTATATAAAATTAATACACTTTTAGATTTTATAAACTCATTTTTATCAAATACAGTCCTTAAATAATTTTTTCCTAGCATCATATTCTAGAGTGTTTGTTTGGAACAAATCACTGCTCACCTTTATCATATTTCATTTCATACCCTAATCATCATCACTAATTTTATGTAATTAAAAGATATAATATAAACTATGATGAAATTTAATAAAAATTTATTATGTTATTTCTTATGTGAAGAAGAAATGTAATCATGACATGCACAACCCTTTCAATCAGAACTAAAATATTGTATGAGTCTTATCTTATCATGATCATTATTTAGCAATCCATTAGTGAGATAAGAATCAGATATGAATAGAATAGAACAATTAACAAAAAATAAAAGTGTTTAATAATATTGAAATACTTAGATATATTATTATTTAAACCAATGTATTAATACCAATGTTATATAGTGTAATTAAAGAAAACAAAACATATCTGTACAACTACCTGTGGTGGTTGATCAACTCTCAAATATTGAAATAATGTATAGATCATGCCTCTAATTAATGTTTGTTTCTTATTTTATTCCTAAATTGTAAATTTACCTAAGAAATATCTCAAGAACTAGGTAAAATTATTCTTATTAATATCCTATAAAATCCTCTAAAATATTGGATCTTAATTAAATATTATTTCATTGAATTAGAATTATAAGTTTTATCCAAAAAAAATACTATGAAATAAAATTAATTTGATAGAAAACCCCACCATTCAAAATTAATTAATTAGTAAACATATGGAAAGAGAACATATAAATTTTGCAACATTTAGCCCAAAAAATTTCAAAAACTAATGATACATATTCAATTTATAACTACTAAAATCACATAGTATAGATTCTAATATATGGGTAATGGTGATGCCTATAGTGGTGGAGATCAGATGTCTTATTTTATGTGGTGAGACTTCATCTTCCATAATGTGAATCCTTGGAAGGAGTTTCATGTTACCAATAGGCGGTAGGAGGGTTATCCATGGGCGATGTGCAATGTAGAAGAAACCCATCTCAGTGTTAAAGTTGAATTTGGATGGATCTTATGCCCATGGGTTCACGAGAGAGAGTATCGTGGTGCATGATGGTAAGTAATCAATGGTCTTTAGTTTCTAGAATTTATATTGAATTATAAATTCATTTGGTTCTAATATAAGAGAAAAACACAATGGTCTCTCATTATGAATGCTTTACAACTTCAATATATCTTACATAGAGACAGATTCAACGATTTTGGTTGATTTCTCTCATGACAATGTCAAATAACCAATTTTTATAGATTTTTAATTCTATAAGTGTATGACACACATTGGTAATGTAATTTAAGATAGTAACAAATGGGGGGATGGAATTTTGTATGTGATATTATAGATAATAAAAGAAGCATTATTGGAATTCTAATTTTGTATAAATGTACTAAGTCTCTCCAAAAAGATTATAACATCATTTTTTAGTGTTTAATCACTTTGGATATATCAACTTATTCCACCATGAGTTTCAAGATATATTCTTCTATAAAAAGTAAATTTTGAGTGAAATTTTAGTCATCCATTAAAAATTGGGCCTCAAATAAGACTTCTCTATAACCCACATGTACGAAATTACTGAAAAACTATGGTCTAGAGCTCTTCCTTCCAAGAGATAAATACTCTACTATACACAAGATTAACATAAAGAAAAATACAAAATTACCTATCCTCCTCTGTAATTCCATATGTTCAATTCCACATCTAGATATTTATAGTAAAATTAACATCATATAGTTAAACTATTCTCCTAAATTTTTATTTCATGAAACCACTTCATGATAAATATTTTCATTTTTATGGATTCATCTAGAAATTCATGAGATTTTTTATTTTATATTATATAATTTTTCAACTAACCCCTTTCACCCAAAAAGTTGTTTCCACTTAAATAGATGTGTTTATTATCTTTATTCTTCCATAGTAACAGTCATGTTCTCCGTACCCTTTTCCAATATTTATTTTTCTTTTTTGGATTCTAAATCATGATATTCACCACTTGGTTTAGGGTTTCCTTCTTATATTTTTTTACTTCTCTAAATTATTGTGTCGATTTCTCCTAATGAGCTAACATATGAGTAGACTATAAGGTTTTTTGTTCTATTTTTCTAAATTTATCTACAATTTTTCCCACTTTAAATTCTATGCTCTATAGTATTGTTTTTTATCACTATAATGGTCCTTTTTCTCTTAGATATATTTTAAGGGTCTTTTGAATATGATTTAAATTCCATAATGGAGGCTCTAGTGGTATTCATAAATGTAGCTATGGTCTCCTCCAACAAAGGGACTTGGATATTTAGTGATGGTCATTGGCATGTTTTGACCCCCAAAACACTATACTGATACCCCTAACCATGTTGTTGTGTGACTGAAAACCCAAATATTGATTTTAAAAATATAAATAGCGTAATTGTCATATTCAGTGCACACACCTAATGTTTTCTATATTCTTATCATCATGTCGAAATTTTTTGTAACGATATTATATCTGAGCTATCATCCAAATATTGTAATCAATGACATGTAAGAATTTTCTTTATGTTACTTCCATATTCCCTTAGAAGTTGTTTCTTAGCATCTTATATAATATATTATTTCTCATGTCTTGTGATTTATTCATTACTGACCATCCCATTGTAGCATCCAACATTTTCTAATTTTTTGAAGAAATAATTTTTGAAGTAAGATCCATATATAAATTCCATAAATTTGGAATATATGATTAATTATTTGGAATTCTCCCATGTTCTATACAATGAATTATCATCATATTGACCTCAATTTATCTTGATGACCCAGATGTCCATTTATTTGGAGGGGGAAATAATTGAATGAGAAAGTGTATTTTCAACATATCACATGTGGTGATGAAATGGGATTTCCATAGCTAGATATATTTATGAACATTATCCCTTAAAGAATGTATGCAGTGATGAAGTCTCAACACAACACATAAAATGTTAGGAAATTCTAAATGTCACGGCCCATTTCAACAGTTCCCAAGACACAAATACCCCATGCCAGCCTCCAATAGGATAGATGCTAGAGATTGGAACCAAGAAGTAATATCATACACACATGTGATAATATATCTAGAAATACCTATACACAGACATATGAAAACCCATTTTATGGTGAAGTGTAAAAAAACTGATAAAAAATCATGCATGCATATATAATCCCACAACTAAAGTATGACATGATGGTCTGGAAAGTAAAAAGGGGAAAAATATAATCCACAATAGACTATAAAGTATAGTATTATCTTATCAGGAGGGGTATTATTTAAAAACTGGTTTACACCTCAGACTATCCATCCGAATCTGACTCCACCTATTCCTAGTCCACAAAGGACTCCACAAAATGTTCTTTTATCTGAATAAGACATGAAACATGTGGGAATAGCCTATACATGGGTGATTATAATAATACCCCGTAGAACACATGATAATAACCGAACAAAAATAATAATGAGTCGTCATCTCATCATGGGATATGTCTATTATAAAGTGAGACATACAATAATACATCCATATATAGTCATAGTAGAAACACAATCTCAAGGTAAGATCACCACTATAAAACCATCCTTTTATTCCGACATGATGGTTTCATAAAACACTTGTCTAGGAGAATGATCTCCATGAGTTATACCTCATATTATGTAACTCATCACTGATCATACTCTTGTTAGGCCTTGATGAAAGGGAAACTGAGAGGGTTCATTTGAGATACACACTCAGTAAGACTACACCTCATTGGAAATATCATATCTTTATATATATATATATATATATATAGGGTTCAATGACCAGGACTCATTGGGGGGACACCAGACCCTACTAGAAACTTCCTACAAGATAATGGATCAATGTATGTGTAAATACTAGTCATGAATATTCAAAAAACCCCATATAAGGAATCCAAAAGTGAAATTAGAATCACTCGAGGCCACTTGGAGGGATACATGATCTAATCCACTGTGTTAGTAGTTATAGCAATCTGAGACAACTCAATTTTGAATAAGGAAACAATCCCATAGTACACAGATCATTAAGAAGACATAGATGGGTCTCCCTCAATGATGATTATGGGATACTGTTATAAACTCTCATATGAATAAACCAAGGGAACCCACTCAGCCGATACTAGTCTGTTGAAGATCATTAATGCTATCAATGAAGCTTATCAAAGAAGAAAGTGGCATTCAACACAGTTTTTCATTGTTGTACATGGAATGTCTCACTAATTCTCGTGCTTACCAGGTATCACAAACCCATGGCATGTATTTTTTTACAATATATGGCATGTCCCTGAGGTATGTTAGGTAACCGTGTTTGGGATGGCACTTTAAATTTTGTTGGATAATTTTTATATTCATTCCCTAGTACATATTAGGTTAATAATAATACACGCTGTATAGGACCACATGATATCCAGAATGTGTAGTCCTGGTACATGTCGAGGCCCCTTCTAGGGTGAAAATGATGTCTGGTAGGGCCCACACAACGTGAATCTCTACTAGGACTTTTGGGAATGTAATCCCAATACATTCCAAACTGGATGGATAATGGTCACATAGCATGTGACATGGGCCATGTGGCATGTAATATTTTTCTCCACACAATAACCCTAGCACCATGCAGAAGGGATGACATGGTGAATGTTGATTGGACTAAACATCATGTAGTTTGGGTTTTCACATAAATTCTATAACCTTCTCCTTAGCAATCTGTAGCCCCCAATTTCACCATGAATCACATTGATAGATGTGAATTGGAGTTTCTTCAGACCTCCTTATCACTGTTGGCTATAATCAAGCAGAATCTGGTGCTCGTGATCCACTACCAACACACCTTGTATTTTTTCCATTGCTAAACTATGAAGAAATTCTCTTGATCCATCTGTGTATCTACTTTTATAGTTCCATACTACAACCATGTCATCATATATCAATACATGAAATATGGTACCAATACATTTCATTAATGATCGGATGTTCAATGATCGTTCACATGGTATTCATCGAATCACATGCCAAAAATAAACACCAATGATGAATGCATATAGAACATGGAGTGAAAAATATAAAAAATAAAAAGGTTGAAATAACCTCAACAATTTTTCATTTAAAACTCAGTCCATTTTTTAGAAAATTTTAATAATGAATTATAGATTATAAATAAAGAATAAAGTAAATATTATCCTGAAATCCCATAATTTTTCAATTCCTATAAAGAGACCAATGAATGAATTGATCCCTTATTCAATTGATACACGTTCATCATGGAATAACAAAATGGGGATAAATCAACAAATAAAACATCATACATTGATTTTAGTCGATCACTACTAAATAAGAATCCATGTAATTTTTTTGGAAAGATCCTTGAATAGTGTTTATGCATGATCCTTGATGTTGTCCAATCTGATGCCATATTCCAAGATTTCACTCCTCCGGTGATCCTCTAGGACTCCAGGGTTTAGTGTCCAACCCTATTATATCCTCAAAACTATGTATTAAAATAGTATTCAATTTTGATGTATCAAGACAACTAAAATAGATAATTTAATTAATTCATTTTATTTATTCTCTCTTGATTTCACATTATCAAAATACCCTCTGACGACAATGATTATTTCTCTTGAAGGGTCCAAATTATGTTCTGAATTTAATGATTCCACAATATTTTTGATCCAAGACCTCATTTAGGTGTCATTCCATTTTTTTAGTAAAATATCACACGTTTGATATTAAATATACTTTAGAAGTTAATTCTAAGAACACCTTACTTTATTATCTCAAGTTATCACAGCCCCTGGATCTATAAATATTCATAGAATCATTCCAATGTCTTACGTGACATAAAAACAGGGTCATAACATTATTACCTCCATCAAGTCATTTCATCCTTGAAAAGTGCCAATATTAAAAAATGTGTTGATATTAAGAACTCCATAGGGTCTCATGCTCCCACGACCTCTATTAATGGATCCCTATGCCATCAAAATACATGAATATAAGGAATAAAATTACCCGGAAGGGTCTTTATCCTACCGGTCCACAACATCACCAGCTCCTTGAAACAGAAAATTCTACTCTCATATACTAGTTCACCCATCTTGATATTTTATAACGGGTCATTCACATGCCTACTATTATTTTAAATGTGTATAAAATAATGAATCCAAAACTACATCAATCATGGGGTTACGAGGTACACTACCTTGCTAACCTGACACAATATGAGGATGATAAAGGGCCTAAGAAACCTTGGCGATATCCTTACACACTTTTTAATACTCCATAAATTTCCAAACACAAATCCCTCCATCAATGATTCACTGAGGAATATGGATTTTTACCATCTAGTCCACATCCTCTACTGAAATAACTACACCATTTATATTCATTAATATCACTAAAATTATGAACCACACAGTGGTCATAACTGGATTTAACCTGTATAACATTTCTATGAAAGGTATCCAATACATGATCTCAAATTGGTGCTACATTTGTGGTGGAGAGATTATAATTATGATAAAAAAACTCCACCTATTATAGATGATCCTCTCAACTTTAGTAAAAAACTGAAATGAAACCCCAAATCATGTTTACCAAAACGTGAACTCTTCACAATATCTAGCCACCTGACTAGGGTAACACATTGTTCTCAATGGAAGTTTTGACCCCATTGGCTGCCGCAATACTCTCCCTAATTATGATTTAAAGTAAGAATCAAATTATGCAACAATAAAAGAGGGAATTTAACAAATTGATAATACATACAGCTCGCAAAAGTTCCCCAGAATCTTCACAAGGATTTGTTGCTCATTACCCACACACAATTAAAAAAAATTTTAACATTAAAACTCACTGCAACTCCATTTTTTACCCAACCTACTCCAAATGTTCCTGGTATATCCTACCTATAGTAGATGTACTTCCAAAGGAAAAAATCCATAAACCCATTTCTCAAATCATGAATGTAATTATAATCCATCCCTGGAGAAAATGATGACGTGATTTCCTCCATCAAAGAATCCATCAGGAATATATCCAATGGATATCATGTCACATAACATGTCACAATTAAAATAACTAGGTAAAACGTTATTGGATATCAGAAGAATCAAAGGTTGGAAACTATATATTGGAGTTACACTACACTTTCCATACTTTCATGGGTTCAATTGAATAGAGGACTTATACTATATTAACTTTTTTGGAAACAACAGATGAGAAAAATCACTATGAGCATCTGTTGAAATGACCACACCCTAGGAGGCCCTCAATCTCACACCATCTCAAACTATACATGGTCCATTATCACTTCCATTTCTAAGAAGATATATTTTGAGAACTGACTCTGTGAGAGTTTCCATAAGATAATAACTCCCGTAGAATGTCTAAAATCAACCTCCTATGTTATGCGTTCTACAACTCTAAAATTGAGGACACAAGGGTACCATCAAAGAAGAATACAAAAAAAATGATCCAAAAATGTTTTATTATACTTCTCATATTTCATTTGAACTCTTTTGTTATTCTCAACATGCCAATGTATATTTCTTAAGACTCAAAAAAATGACTATGAATTGAGGAATCCATATTCGTTACATCCAACTTTTGAACTTTGTACTAGTGTTTACCTATCCCATGTCCATACATGGAGATATAATTCACACTATTCAATGGGAGAATAAGTCATCAATTATCAAGATTGGATAATTTCCCTTACGTCACGTAGTCCAAGTGATTCCGAAACACACCAAACCTCAAACACTCATCTTTCACTCAAGAAAACAACATATCTATGAAAAGAAATCACACTAGATCTTACGAAAACCCTACTTTGAAGACTCCTCCAACTACACCTTTATGTCTTATATCAATATAGGGTAATCTGATATGATAATGTAGATATTAGCTCATCATTGGTCCAAGATCATGGAGAACGAAAACTCATGATTGTTAGTTAAACCTGTCACATACTCAATAAGTATGCCCTCATACACCTCCACCATTTTTTAATCTAATAAAATCATATAATCTGATCCTATAGAGGAATCACTATCCAAATAATAAGATGTTTCTCATAAAATAGTTCACATGGGCTCATAATATGCTTCCTGGGATCACTCTTTATCATGAGAGGATTACTCTATCCCAAAAAACCCAAAAACAAAACAACTCTCTTCGGTAGAAACATCTGAGCATCGATGATGGGTAATTGATCCATACTGAGGAATTAATTGTAGGGTATCACTACCACTACGAAGAGATTTTACATATGCCAATCCACCTCCTCTCAGAGTCAGGGAAAACTATCAGTTGAATCATGAAATCATTGATCCCCTATGCTGGATCCTCCAACACAAGGGTCGAGCAAAAGGGATCCACTTGGATTACTATGTATTGAACAAGGGATACTCATAGGAATAATTTACTCAAAAACAATGTGGTAACTGAAACTGGGGTAGTGATAAAATATATCATTCCTTGAACTACACCTAAATCTTATACGAGATCCTATTGATTAGAACACATCCATTCCATATCCCACCAATCAGACACAACTAGTGACTACTATAAAATATTACGGAATAAAAAACCTCAACCACACAAGATAGATAAAATGATCAGTAAAAAACGGCTCTATCGATTCACCAAGTTAGACTAGAGAAGTCTCATCATCTAACCATTTGGGTTGGGTTTATCCATTTGGGACATTCACATCATCGGCTAACGCCAACCCACCAACATCTAAGAAGGGGGTGGGGGTTCGATCTCACCATGTAATGTGGGTGATCGATAACCCTATAAAATACAATTCAAACTCATCTAAGATATATCATCTACCAGTTCCTCCGGACTCAACTGCTAAAATATAGGGAAAACGGGTTTCCAGTGGAACTTCCTGATTAGTCAGGATCTGCACACACAATAAAATCATACCACTATCTCAAGTAAAACCTCTACCAGATAAGGATATATCTCTTCATGGAACCTCATAAATTCCTATTTTTATAATTTAGGTATCACTCAATGTCTATGAATACCATTTTTTTATTATTCCAGATCTATTGAATTCTCATCATAAAGATTATCATATGTATGGTACTAAAAAAGGACAAAAGATCTTGTATAGGGGTAACATTTCTTGGTGTCGACCTAGAGAAGTAAATCTCTTTAGGGGGTCCCATAACTAAAACCCCATCACTCATCTGGCTGTTACAATGTCAATATATCATAATCCTACCTGAATGTCATCGTAGAGGAATCTCTAATGTTATCAAGACATACTAAAGTCAAATACTATTTGAGGAGAGAAATCATAAAGGCCTTGACACCAAAACCCATTTCTATATGATTCATGTAACACTTGTTTTACCACAAAACAATGCGTACACCTTCCATGTTAATAATAAGTAAATCAAAGTCCTAGGGAATGGATATGTCGGCCACTACTGCAACACTGGACACCCAATCCTAAGAGAAAATTTTGACACACATTAATATTATTTTCATAGTACCCTATAAAACATCCTAACTAGACATAATAAACTCCAGAATAAAATACTAAACCTTGTAAGTGTCCTAACTCTTCAGGCTAGGTACTACCACTAATTCCATTTGGTCAAGACATGACCTAATGGGGCCCAACACACAACTACCACTATCCAACAACAAATAGGTCATGTGTTGACAACTAGAACCATGGAGGAATATAACGACACATGGGAGGAATTATCCTAAAGTACAAGCACATGTTCCAACATCTCCGAGAACATATAATGCTAACAAGTTAAAATACTGAAAAAATTAATGCATAAAATATAATCCCACAACCAGAGTATGAATTAAATTACTAAAAAGGAAAATGTGTCCAAATACTAGCCCAACCAATACCTGAAAGTAATTTATGACCTACCCAGAAAGATTTGACTACTATAAAATGTATCATCAATGTAAAACAAACTCAATATAGCCTAAACTAGCTCCACATTATCCACTAAGGATTCCATAAAAAGGGTCTTCATCGTCATAAGACACAATATGTGTGGGTAGAGACCATGTAGGGGTGAGTATAAAAATAATTAGTAGGACACCTCAAAATAAATAAAAACCACAAAGAATCAAGAATATTCATCTCATCACAACATATTTAAATAATAATTTGATACATACAATAAGAAGTCTAGATATTCTCGTAGCTCATGCACAGTATCAAGGTAAGATCAAAAAAAAAAATCGTCTTAGGATTTCTAATCAATGTTACCATGAAACACTTTTTAATTATAATAGACTAAATGATCTATACCAAAATTTATGACAGTAATCATCATGTTCATTCCCATCTGGTACTGACATAAAATAAACTAAAGATGTTCATCTATGAAACACACTAAACCAGATTCTAACTTAACAAAAATGATTATAACTTGAAACACATATGGGGGTAAATGCCCCTGGATCTATATGGGACACAAGACCCAACTAGAAATAACCTCTTTTATAGGGGACCAGTGCCCATGTAAATACTGGTCATCCAAATTCCAACAACCGCATATAAGGAAACATGAAGGGAAATAAGTATATCCCCATAAATTATAGAGGGATTCATTAACCATGAAACTAAGATATTTGTAAAATCCATCTGAGACAATTCATTCCTGAATTTGGAAACCAACCCTTATAGAACATATGATCATAATACTCTAAAGGGTTCACCCTCTATTATGTGTATGAGATACAATACTGAACCCTCAATGGAAAAGAACATGGAAAAAAACTGAATAGATCCCATATTTAGGGATTATCACACAAGATCTAAATGAAGATGAGTTAAGAATATAGTGGAATCTAACCTATCCTCAAGGAGTATATGAGGTGTATCTCTATGTCAGGAATTTACAATGTCATTCACTCACATGGCATGTATTTTTAGAAAATACCCAACAGATCACAGAGGTAAATGATGTGTAGATTTCTAGAATGTCAATCAATGTATATCCTACCCAATTACATTTTATCCCTAGTTTATAGTATGTGGATTGACATACATGAAATGTAGGACAACATGGTCTCCTAGGAATGTATTCCTTGTACATGTCGTGCCTCCTTCCCAGGTGTACACGACATGTGGCCTGACACCCATGGTGTGAAACCCTACCCAACCTACTAGGTGTGTAAACCATATATAAGACGGACTAGTTGCATAAGGGTAAAATAATGTTTGAAACAAGTCACATGATGTTTGATTCTTTTCCCTTTATTGAAACCCTTGCAACTACGGTCGGATTCCTACGGAATCTGGTGCTCAAGAACCACTTCCATCACAATTCATCCATATTACACACCCAAACCATGAATAACAACTCCCAATCATTATTTGGATATGATTTTTTATATTCATACTACAAAAATGTAAATTGATCTCCATCCTTGACCCCTGATATCAATCTGTTTCCCTATATATCGAATGTACAAAATTTGTTAACTTGTTATTCATTGAATTGCAAGACAAAAATAAACACAAACAATGAACGCCCATAGAATAAGGAGAAAAAAATAGAACATAAACAAGAGGAAAGAACCTTAAACTTCATTCATTTCATCCGTAATCCATTTTTAAGGATATATGACCAAATAGGTATTGATAAAAAATAAACCGAAAAATAAATGTTATCCCACATCAAGAAAATTTTCCCATACAAAAAAAATTGATAATCCACAAATGAATCTCTTAGGCGATTGATTCATGTTATTTGTGGGATAATAAATAGGTCTAAATACAAAAATAAAACATAATTCATTTATTTGGATCGATCTCTGATGAAGAATGAATGTGTGTCAGCATTGTAGATGATATCCTCAAGTCGTGTTGGAGCAATATCCTCAATTTGATACAATTTAATATAGTTTACCAAGATTGATATCCTCTAATGGTCATCTAGGTCTCCAGGGGTTAGAATCCAACCATGATATCTCCTCATAATCAAGTATTTAAATAAGATTCAAGGATTATTCTCATGAAAAACAAAATGAAAAATGTTATTTATTTATTTTATTGATTCTATCATGGCTGCACTTTATCCAAACACTCTTGGATGAAAAATAATATATCTTAGCTAGAGTAAAAACAACATTCTAAAGTCAACAGTTCCATTTTATTTCCAATTTGACAACCTGTTTCGGTGTTATTGAAGCATTTCATGAAAGTCACATGCATGTGATATTTAATATATTTCCAAAATTTGTTTTGGGAAAACTAGGCCTTAGAACCTCATGATGTCTCATCATCTAACTCTAAAAATATTCCTATAATTACTCCAATATTTAAATAAAAAAACCATCAAATTATAGGAATGTATTATATCAATCATAGAGAATATGTGATTGATTTATTGGTGATTCAAAAGTTGTAAAGAAAATTGAACCGTGGTAGAGATCATTTAAATCATAGACAACATGATCTTAAAATGAATGGAAGCCACCAGTTGTATGAGTATCCTTGGATGAGCTCCATTTTTAATGGTATTCCGTAATCTTA
Source organism: Viscum album (assembly GCA_963277665.1). Lineage (NCBI taxonomy): Eukaryota > Viridiplantae > Streptophyta > Magnoliopsida > Santalales > Viscaceae > Viscum > Viscum album. Next base: position 417,561,730 of record OY728132.1, read on the forward strand.
TTGTTCTTATAGTCCATAATCTCTTATTTGTGCACCTCTAATTTCATTATGTAGTTCAATGAAAACCATTTTTAAAGTTAAATTATTACATAGAAAAGTTTATATAATCATGAGATTAATCTCAATGATTTATTTCTCATTGTCCTGAGTGTGGTAATTATGAATGTAATTATTCTTAACTAAAATTATTTCATGATACACTAAACAGAAAAGGTAAATTTTATTAATAAAATAGTAATAATGGATTTAAATAAATACTACTTTACTTTGGTCTTTGTTCATGGAAAAAAATAACTCTGGCCCCCGAAGGGTGTCATAAAATCATATATAGCTAATATAATTTAATAATTTATGAATGATATATAAAACTATGACTAACTAACAAAATTTTGAACGTGTAATTTTTAGGTCTAAACTTGGAGATGGTAAAAGAATATTTTTAATAAATTAAAATGAAATTATTATTGAAGTTGTTTAACAAAGAGAGTGAATAAATAAAATTAATTTTGAAATAATTGCAGAATGAAAGACATGCTTTGTAGAATCGCTTTTTGGTTGATGATTGGTTTATAAATTAAAGTTAAATTCCTTTTGATTTTTTGATGTCGTGATAAGTAATATCCTTTATCTTGGAATCCCCTCCATAACAAAAAATCCCCTTTCATATAGTCTAGTACTTCATAGTATTAATATATTATGTGTCTCAATATCATTTTAAACATAATTACCCAAAACCATTAAATGTTCATGCCTAGTTAAAGATAACTAGTTGTGAAATTAAAATTATTATATACAATTTCTTCTACCAAAGATCATGAGATTAAAATAGAAAATAATAGAACTATATTTTTACTATAACAACACAAACATGAACAAAACAATAAAAAAATTAAAAGACCCTCCTTTGTCTACATACACCCATGAATTTGGGTAATTAACACCTCATGATAGTCTTGTGGGAGAGAGAGGGATTGGGAAATGGAAATAATTTTATAAGGAAATGGTAGAGTAGAACCCATGAATAACTCTATTGTAGCGCAACACCTTTCCCAAACATTAGTCTATCAATTATTATCGATCCCTTTTCATAGTAGTGATAAAGAAATTTTTATATGAAAAAAGAAAGCATATGTTATATTTAATAATCCATAAAAGTAGTCATCAAATTCCACCGAATTAAATCCTAGGTGCACAAGAGAGTCTCAGGTCATAAAGGTGATATTTAAAAAATATTTACAAAAGATATCAGTAGACGTTTTTTCCCATCGACCAAATTCATGGTTTGGACTGTGATGTCACCTCATTAAAAAAATTTACTCACCATTGAGATATATTTTATCTTTCCTTATTTCACATCATGATTTACATAAGAATTTTACATTATTAATAGGGATTTCACGACATTAATAACAATTTTCTAGTAAATTATTCTTTATTTTATCTTGATTCATCTATTTTTTTCATTTTAATCATGAAGTGGACATATCATTCCCTGAATAAACTTATCATAACATAAATATGATCCTCTTTTCTTCTTTTTCTCCGATATAATATTATTGTGTATCTAAAACACATGGTCAATAATTATCAATTTAAAAACCAATATAATGAATTCTATATTCAAAATGATATGTATGAAATATATTTATCAATAAAACAGTTCATAAATATTTTCGTCACGGAAAATTTTTGGATTTTTTATTTGAGATTCAGTTTCATTTAATATGTTCTTTGAATGTTTAACAATAGCCACTTGGGCACAAAAAATTATATAACTAATATATAAATTAATGTTTATAAAATGTAAATTTGAAATTTTTACTAAATAATTATAAACAATATTAGAAATGAAATTTAAATTTAAAATGATTAAAATAGTCTACTCATGATTCAGAATAAATATTTTCTCGAAACTATTAGACACATACTACCTTTCTCATCATTCTAAATCTATAATGAATATAATATTATATGACTAATCTATATAGAATGAAAACAATTTCCCCATGACTTAGTGGGAATTTATACTCTCTTAAGACTATTTCACGAATCATCAAATATTTTCAAGTTAGCTCACTTTTATTATCACCCCTAAATAGTTAGTGAATACTTATAAAATATATTGTACATACAATACTCCAATTATTAGATAACAAAGGGTATAATTTAATATTCCATTGGATGATAAAAAGCACATAACAAAAAAATCTTGTCATAAAATATATACTTTGTAATAAATAATAGTTATAATTAATTTACATAAAATACAATAATCAAATGTGTTATGTGCATGTATATAGATAACATATCATATGATAACCATTTATAAAAAAATATATCATTAATATCACAATGTATTTCCAAAATTCTAATATGAAAATAATAAATATTTTATAAAAAATAATAATGAAATAAAAGAATAAATAACTTAAATAGAAAAAACACTAAAAAAATATACTGATATAGATCGTAAAATAAGTAATTAAATCATGAGGAAAATTCCGATGTACCTTTTTATAGAATAAGAATCCATGTAAGGCCTTTATTAGGATCAATTGGAAATATGATCAATAATTATTGGGTGTGAAAAATATCTATTGATTATTTTATATATTGAAACCATAAAACCCCTTATATTATCTAAATATGTCTCTCTAACTCAACTTTGTACAAAAATGTTACTTCTGTGATCGTAGATTTCTTAATGATGGTCACCTATAATATGGATGAATATGTCCCTAGTGTGAGGTGGTTGTTATCAATGTAACATACTAAACTAGTTTTATTTTTGTAAATAATATAAATGAAACTATATGCACGTGATAATATTATAATAATGGAACAAACTATTCTAAAGTAGAACAAAACTACCACAATATTTTAGCAAAGATAAAAACAACAAGAAGAATGATCAGATATAGAATCCATTGTATAATTTGGATTGAATATTATGGATATTGTAATTCATGAATTAAAAAAATTACTTGATGTGTATCTCATAATTTTAGTTAAGCATTCATTTTTCTTCATGAAACAACCCCTAATTTTTTAAACCTCATCATTGGCCACATGAATATTTTCCAATATTTGAATTTTGGAGAACTCTATGAAATTCATACCACCGATTAATTTTTATTCCAATAATCCTGATATAAAACTATCAAATTTCATAAAAAATATTTTATGATATGTATATTTAATATATATTTGGATATCTACATTTATTCTCTGCAATACTCATATAATTGTTTGTTGTACATTTCCTAAAACTTTAGGGAATATTCTATTGTTATATATGATTTCATGCACACCAGAACTCATGTGTCGTCTCTTTTTTCATAGCATAAACTCTTTTCATCATATATCACAAACACTACGAATTATCATGATGTATAAATTCAAAAGAACAAAAATTTATAATCATATCCAAATTGCACATTTCACTTAGGAACGCACATTTAATTAGACCTACACATTTTCAGTATTTTACATATCCATATAAATCCTTAGGCCGCTGCTACACATCATCAATGTTAATCTAATAAGAGTGAATTTGATTCTTATGTATCATTAGGATTTGTATAATTAGTATTACATATCATCAAAATTAATCTTATGTAATTCAAACAAAATTATATTTATAGTAACATATCATGTGATTTATGAATTATATTCTTCGTGCATGCTCTACAAGATGTTTTATATCATTAAAGAGATATTATTAATCATAGTGTACACTCTATAGTACATTATTATTTCATAAAAACTCAAAATAATTTCAATTAAATATTATCATACCAACGTAATAATAATCTTTATGAACACCAAGATTCTTAAATTATTATAAAAGGAAATTGAAAAAAATTAATCATATCTTGAAATATATCCTCAATAGCCTTAAATGTATTTACAATAAATCACAAATATTTATAAAAAACAAATCATTAACCTCTTTGGGAGAAAAAATTTCCACCATTAGTTTTTATATCAATAAAAAAAATTTGTGTTATCTTCAATACACATATTATGAAATGTCATCCTTTCCCCCACATTCGGTGTAATTGAAATGTGGAGTCCCATTTTTTAACCATATTTTCATCCTTGAGTAAGGTTTTCTCAGAGGGATGATATCATTTTATTTAATATAATGAGCCATGAATTTATTAACACTATCTATACATGTTGAAATCTATTGTAGATAAAAATAAAAAATAAAATATATCTTAATGAAGTATATGAGTAAGTTTAAAAATTGATACCTACTCAAAGAACAAAATTCTTTGATGTTATATTAATTTACACTTGAAACCTATCTCTTGTAATCAACTTAATAAATAGTTAGAAAATATTTTATTAATATAATTATCCTCAAAGAGGATATTTCACCCCACATATACCAATGATAACCTATATATATAAGAACATATAAAAACATACGTTAATGACGTTATGAAATTGGATATTCAACCATTTTTAAAATCATTCTTCCAAAACACTCAGGTTGAAGGTTTTTTATTTGAAATTTATAAATATTCTCATTGTATACAATAAAATCTAGAATTATTTTTTCATTAACTACATTCTCTATTAATAATTGATATTTTATATCTATGTTATTTAGTCAATAAATTTTCACTATACTATTCTTTAGATTTTAAAGTCAATAAACTATTGGAATTTAACACTTATATGTTTATCATAAAATAGAATATTCATCCAAATTATTTGTGTAGTCTTATTTAATGTAAAAAAATACATATTGTGAGTTTCAAAAATGTAATAAATTATTATATCTGTAATTATAAGGAAACAAACCATACACTAATGAAAATTGTTACACCGGATGTGTACTCTCTATCATGAATATGATAATACCTTCTGATATGAGTAAATCCTTAAAATTAAACTCACCATTATTTTACAATAATTTGAAATAATTTTACGTTGTTTTTTATATAATATAATTATCTTATATACCATTTTTTGACTTAATATGATTTGATATATCTCTATCCCATAATTTTAATACTTAAAAAATGTCTGACATCAATATATCTATTCAGAAAAGACTACCAATATGTTTTTTAATTATTTATCATTGACGTTGTATCCATCCATATCCTTACTCAATTTGGGGTCAATTATAATATGTATAAGCACTCATATAGACCCTTCCAGGATATATATTTTCAATAACTCTACTGAATAAATTTCATAGATGATAAAAATGTAACCTATATTTTGGGAAATTTTCAAACACCATAAAAATAATTTCACAACAAGAATAGATATCTAAAATTTATACTTCATTTATATATTAATTTCATCAAACAATTCATCATAATTTTTGTAAAATCATAGATCATAAATATATATAATCAAAAAGCATGATATAATATTGGTCTTCTTCACATAATATGTTTCCAAAATTCACCTTTCTATGTTTATTTCATCCTAATTATTCATCTAGCATGGAATACCTTATTCATAGAGATTTTTAACACATTGATAGGCTACATGAATTTAAATACACTTATTCAATATTCAATAAGAAAAACATCCCTAATGTTGTTCCATGTACATATCTTCTTTGATCACTTCATTTAGGGATTTTTATTTTATATGAATTTGATAGAGTTTAAATTTTTTTATCTTTTAAGGGATTAAAATTTCCAAAATGTATCATGTTAAGATAAATGATAAAATTTTCAATGAAATGTAATTCTATAAATTTTTTTATAACACCATAAAAACATAGTGTCCTTGAATCTAGGGACCCATATCTAGTTGCAACATTATCTCATTGGTATACTTTACAAGGGAACAAACTATTATGGATAAATATATTTATAAATATTATGAGAATAGATACATGCATGATTTAAATATTATGTTGGAAAAATAAACCATTCCACAAGAAAATTGCATCCTCAAAGTCCATCGAATTATTCATTCTAAATTTCTGGGAGAAAGGAAAACATAATAATGAGTGAGCTAAAATGATCAATGAAGGAAAATATACAATAAAAGATACCATGAGTAGATAAGGAATAATAGTATAGAAGTGTGAATATTAAATATATATTCCATTTAATCAATAACTTAATCAATAAACATGTCTATGGATAAAATTAAAAAGATATATAAATACAAAAAAATTATCACCAATATAAATTCATAATGTGTAAATTCATTATATTACTCTCAAAGACACATTTAAGATAATATGAATATTATTTTGATTTTCTTCAGCAAGACACTTTCAATATATGGTTATTTAGAAACCAATTACCTATCTAATGCGGCTATATTTTTTTCTGATGAGACCTTTCAATTAATTGATGTGAAATTTATAACTGATTCCCACCTAAAAATTTCATATCTAATGAATTCTTAATATTTTTAATGATCAATCCAATAAAATATAAAAATTAATTATATATAAATAATTATCAAAAGTTAATTGTTATCCAAGGATGTCAATATTTCACTATAAAAATTACTACTTTTCTAGAATATATTTTTTTATGTAAGAACCTATATTGAAATGATATACACTTTATAAAATTCTCAATATCAAAGTCTTACTAAAAACAGGGAGATTAAAAAGAAACATATTTCATAATGAAAAAAAAAGATAGTGATAGAGAACATGATCATAGGATAGTGAATGAATAAAAAAATAATTTTTAATTTATTAATTATTAAGGGATGATAGAATTCTATAAATACTTAAAAATAAAGGGTTGAATTAAATGGTACATTTTTGTGAATTAGAGATTAAAATGGAATTGATAATTTAAAATGTAACTTTCTAAAAGTATTTAAATATTTTTTTGTTAAAAATAAGTTATAAATGAATTCAAAAAATTTTCTAAAAATTTAAGAAGTAAATAAATCATTTTTGACAGAAATTAAATATACATAGATTAAAGGAAATTTTATTTTCTTTGAAAAAACCATGGAAATTTATAGAGGATTAAAAATAGAAAATAAACTTATTATAGGTGGGAAAACTCATTCAAACCATACTTATTAAAAATAAAATTCCATTCACACTTTTGAAAGTAGTCAAAGATGATATATTTAGAAAAAATTAAAAAAAAATCCCCTGAAACCATTTTAATTATAGTATTTTGATGTTGAAAAAATAATTTTCCAATAATTTAAAAATTGATAAAAACATTGATAAAATTATTTTAAATAATATGGATATAGAAGTCAATTATTTCTAGTTGAAATAGAGAAATATTGTTATGATTTTTTTTTAAATTTCTTACAGTATTTGAGTACCAAAAACATGAGAAGTATGAATAAAAACAAGGGATCCCCAAAGACAACCAAAATTGAAGAAAATGTTTTTTGGATTAAAAATAAAAAGATAATTAAATTATTCAAATTTATATTTTAATACAAACAATATAAAGACACGTAAATTTCAAGTAAATCATTTTTTCTTAATTTTCGTTGGAATTTTACATGAACGCGGTTTTTGACGGCACGTGATTCCGATGCCCGGTGTGCCTGGAATCTTTTCTGAAGTTTGGCTCGGGTACGTTCAGTGAACGGACGAGCAGGTTTTTCTAACTTTTGAACCGGTGCTCGGAATCGAATTCTGAGGGCACCGATGGAATCGCAGCGCCAGTATTTTCTAAGAAATGCCTATTCCGGAGTTGCATTTGCTCGGGTGTGGTTTTTAATTTTTGGGCATAAAGATAAGAAATAATATAATTGGTACGACAAACTTTATTTTATTTCACTTAAAGCCACTTGAAAGCCACTTAAAGCGCTTTAAGCTGAGTTGATGCCGATAGGCTGCTATCCAAAAATATCCTACCCTCTTGGTAGGATATTTGTGAGGTGGGGCCCGCACGAGCCCCACCATTTCTTTTATGCTAAGTAATGCCCCCGCGAAAACCCGTCATTATGAATGTCAACTGACGCGTTTTCTTAATTACTTAACGCACCAATTAATTAGGAAGTTTTATTCGTTGAATTAATTCTATGAATTAATTGAATAGTTTTTTAACTTGTTTACAATCCATTGGCGTAATAATAAAATAAGACCAATGCACGACTTCTTGAGGATTGCTCATTGATAGGCTTTTGACAGAAATCTTGTGCCTTCATCCTCCTTCACGAAGAACGTGAAGAACGCGAAGAACGTCGACCTTCGACGAAAGGGAGACGAAGAACACCGGGCCCTTAGAGATCGATGACGCGACACCATGTACCGCAACACCGACAATTCTTCTCCCGCGACGATCTTCAGCGACGTTCCTTCTTCTGTGATAAATCTTCGAACATCCTCTTGAGGTAGGAATTTAAAATATTTTAAATTCCTTTGTGGTTTCTATCCTCAACATGGATTTAATTGTTATAATTAAATACTTGTGTTTCTTAAACCCTCGGATAACATCGACGTGACGCCCTTCTGCGACGACGTGACGCCCTTCCACGACGACGTGACGCCCTTCCGCGACGCGACGATCTCCTCCTACCGCGACGGTCAATTCCGCGAGGAGCTCACATCTGACGGTGACTGCGAGGTTGGGGTTTTATTTGAGAACAATTTTTATTCCCATAGTTTTTTCCTTCTAAAAAAAGATCTGGGATCAAGGTGCAATTTTAATGTTTTAAAATTGTATCTTGTTATGTTTTCATGTGTTGAATATCATTCCCGGTTGTTATCACCTAACATGGAGGGTGCGGGCCAAACAAACACGGCCCGACAACCCTCCGCAGTTCTTCGTTGATGCGCAGATTGGCGGGCAAAGAAAAAACATGCAGCAGGGGTGATTCGTTGATTCTACAGTGATGAACGGGACCCGGGAGGAGCTACGGCACAGACGAAAACGAAATCTGACCACCGGAGCAACTCTGGTGGCCCGAGGAACCCACTAGCGGCGCCGGCGGCCGGAGGCGGAGGCACCTCGGCGCGCCGCCATACAGGGCCGTCACGGGTGAAGACGCGGTGACAGCGGCTAGCGTACCCACGGCCGCGCGGGTCCGGCACTCACGGGATATGGCAAAGCCACGTCCGCTGGTCCAGCGTGGCCCCACGCGGGGTCGCGGCACCTTCCTTCCGCGGGGGCAGCGCCCCGCGGCTTCGCCCGCTCGGCCGAGCCGAGCCGGGCCGACCCGACCCGCCGGCCGAGTCCCGCCCCGGCCGGGCCGGGTCGCGCCCAACTAGGTCGGACATGGACCCGGGTCGGGTCGACCATGTTCGGGCCAACCTAGGGGGGTCGGGCCGGGTCGGTCTAGGCCTCGACCCCCCGTCTTCGGACCGTTTTCGGTCTTTTCCCATAACATGAGCTACGGGCATCCGAACGACGCGCCGTCAGTGGCGATGCGATCCTTGGATCGAGATGGTCGTTTTGTTATACAGCACTCAAGGTTTCAGATTACTTTGGGTTCGGCCGGGTTGGTTCGTACACGAAACCAACCGGGCCTTCGGAGCGGAAACACTCATATCTTGAGCTTCGGAAGTCTGTTTGGCGTGCCGTCGAATTTGATGTTTTTCTCTACGGGAGACAGATCTTTTGGCATACTCCGCCCGAGGCCTGGATGTAGGTGGAGTACGGTCGGGTTGGTTTTGCCTTAAAAAACCAACCGGGCCCCTGGGATGAAAAAGTCAATTCCTCTCAGACCGGGCGTCCGATTGACATGTCATCTGTGATGTTGAGTTCCTATTGGCGATACAGAACTTTTGGATACATCAACTCTAAACTATGTGTCAGGTGATGTATCAGCCTCTCGGCTCGTGGAGAAGACCCTCCCGTATGAGCTTGCTGTGTGCGGAAACCCTAGAGCTGGATGCGACTGCTACTGTGACTGCAACGACAACTGTACATAGATCCTCAGTGGATTCGACGATGACGACTACAGCACTCAGCAATACTGTGTAGATCAGTGCTACTGATCCTGTGTTGGTCGAATCTTGTGTGGGTCAGCGCTCAGCTGTTCTGTGTGAGCCAACGCCTACAGGTCCTCTGCGGGCCCGATCCTGTGTCTTTGCGGGGGTTAGTTACCTATCGATCCTTTGTGGGTAATTGCGGGGGTTAGTACCTATTGATCCTTTGTGGGTCCGACGACTTAGATGGATCAGTGATCATCTCTATCGTCATTCGAATAAGTATACCTGTGTGAGATGAATCTCTGTTTTACTTTCCTTTGTGGATTGTGTTGAGCTATCCTGTGTGGATTTACATTTTACTTTCCTTTGTGGATTGTGTTGAGCTATCCTATGTGGATTTTACGTTTTGATTTCCTTTGTGGAATACATATACCTTCCTGTGTGGACTAGGTTGTACTTGGGCTCAGAGGTTGGGGAGTATTAGAATTGATGACTTAGGTATATGTATGGGCATATACCTAAGCAGTGTCGGTTGTAACTTCATGATTGTATCTTTCCATTGTGGTTTATCCTTTGTGGATTTTTGGAGACCTTCAGGGGTCTCGGGGTCCCTACTGAGTAGCTTATACTCACCCTTGCACAGTTTATGCCCGCACTACATTGTGTTGGTTGCAGACGACGGACAATGCTGATCGTGGTGGAGGCTTGCAGAGCAGGACGGTACCTGGAGGTGGACCACTGGGCGGGATGTACTCGGAGCGGACGGCTGGACCCAAGGAATAGTGGAGGCTTTCTGTACCCACCCTTTAGGTGGGACTTCCAGTGGACATCTCGACATTGCGTCTTTACTTTATAGTTCATGTTTTCCCTTTTTGAGCTATACTTTACTTTCAGTTTGGGTTTGTATTCTGGCCCACTTACTTTTCGCACTAACTATTGTACCAGTTTTTACTTAGTGTTTACTTTTTCCGATTTCTTACTCTCTAGTGCTTGTTTACATTACAAAGGCAATGCCTTCCATTTACCGGGATTTACACATTGGTGCTAGTCGCCAGCCCCTGGCCTATGGAAGGCGGGCATGGGGTAGTCACGACATGGGCCCTGAGGACGGGTTGTGACAAATTGGTATCAGAGGCAGTTCAGTTCTACCGCAGACTCTGATCTTTCCTCTATGTGAAGCAATAGTGTTTAGCGTATTGGGTGTGGTTATAAGTCCAGGGAGTCCAGTGTTGGTGCGGTGGCCGACGTATCCGTACACCAGGACCCTGACATCTAATTTCCGACTTAATGCATGAAAAAATTGATTTCATGTGTGTTTTAAGTTTTCATTGTGATTACTTTATATCAGCTCACTAGGTATACTGTTCTGACCGTGACACACCTGTTTCCTTTCAGGATGGCCCCACGATGGCAGCCATCTAGGGTTCTGAGATTTGTACGTGACGACAGCCCGACGAGCGACGAGGCATCGATATAGGGCCCTTTGACAGCAGAGGCACCGGTGGTCCCTCTACCCGCCGAGCCACCGATTCTTCTAGAACCAGCCGCTGACGATGCACGTCGCCTCGGTGCACTGCATGAGTTCCAGTGCCAGCGACCGCCCAGGTTCTTCGGGGAGATGGACCCACAGGCTGCCATGGACTGGCTGGAGGCAGCTGTTCGAGTTTTCAGACTAGTGAGGACACCAGCAGACCTCATGGTGATCCTCACAGCGAGCCCACTGCAGGCAGCAACATGACGATGGTGGAGGTTGATGATCTAGGTGCATGATGAGGCCTCTCTCATCTGGACAAACTTTGAGGGCCTCTACCGCTCAGAGTTCGTCCCAGCCACCCTCCATGCGGTGCACATCCAGGAGCTTCTTCAGCTGCGGCATGGCAGCTTGATGGTCTCCTAGTACTCGGCGAGATTCACCGATCTCTCGCGCTACTCGACCGACATGGTATGGGACCCATTCTTCTGGGCCCGGACCTATGAGCAGGGTTTGAGACATGTGATCCTGGCATTGCTGATCTCCCTCAGCATTCCGACTCAGGCAGGAGTACTAGAGAGATCCCTCTTGATCGAGATATTTCTTGCTGAGCCTTCTCCAGCGGCAAGACATACCGAGGGGCTTCACGTAGCAGAGTCTTCCGCAGAAGGCAGTAGACGGATGACTCGGGGGTCCAGGAAGACCAGACCCTCATGCAGACGACCTCAGGACACTGGCTTAGCAGTGTGGGGCACATAGCGTGGGGCCAGTTTTTCGAAAGGGAGGCAGTGCTACACATGCGGCGGGCAGGGTCACATGGCTCGTGACTGCCCGACCCACCGTGCCGAGGAGCAGCAGACAGTTGAGGGGCCACCCAGGCAGAGGCAGAGGGTCGACCGTGGCAGTCCACAGGGAGGAGGCGGACGAGGCAGTGGAGCTGGCCGAGAAGCAGGTGGTGGGGCGATGCTTTGAGGATCTACCACCACCACCTCCACCAGGAGGCCCGCCCCGACCACAGGGAGCTGGCGGGAAGAGACAGGCACAGCTCCAGGCAGCGAAGGCCTATGACCACGGCGCGCCCGAGATTCTTCGAGGCACGATTTGTGTCTATTCCACCCTTGCTGCAGTTCTTATAGACACAAAAGCGAGTCACTCTTTCATAGCTACTGCCCTTGTTCGGAGCATAGAGATTCCGACAGAGACGTTGGCTCGATCCTTATGGCTATAGACTCCTACGGGAGCAGACTCGATGATTACACACTGCTGCCAACAGTGTGATCTTACTCTAGGAGGCGAGAGCATCGACTGTGATCTTCTTGTAGCAGCGTCGAGGCCTTACGACGTCATCTTGGGCATGGATTTATTATCTACAGTCAATGCACATATTGACTGTATTAGGAACAAGGTGTGATGTGTACGCACCGACGGGAGCAGGTTAACCTTCACCGGCGAGAAGGGAGCCTTCGCAGCACAGGATGGACTACCGTAGAGGAGAGGAAAGCACATCACTCATCAGTTGGCTAGCCTCATCCTAGGAGTTGTTGACGTGCAGAGTCCTAGTTTTCCTACAGTGGTGGATCAGTATGCGGACGTCTTTCTCGATGACGTTCCAGGACTACCTCTTCATAGAGAGGTAGACTTTTATATTGACCTATACCCCGGGATAGCCCCGATATCAACTCCAGCATATCGGATGGCCCCCGCTGAGCTTCAAGAGCTATGGGTACAGTTGTAGGACTTGCAGGGCAAGGGTTTCATCCGACCCAGTGTTTCACCCTGGGCTTCCCCGATATTGTTCGCCAAGAAGGCAGAAGGGAGATTGCGACTGTGTGTCGACTATCATCACCTAAACCGGGTGACAGTGAGGAACATGTATCCGCTAACGAGGATTGATGACCTCTTCGATCAGCTCAAGGGATCAGGGTGGTTCTCAAAGATAGTCCTCAGGTCAGGTTATCATCAGCTCAGAGTTCGAGACGAGGACGTGCAGAAGATGGCCTTCAGATGTCGGTATGGACACTATGAATTCTTGGTTATTCCATTCGGTGTAACCAATGCTTCGGCAGTGTTCATGGGACTCATGAATAGGATCATTCAGCCATACCTCGATCTATTTTTCGTGGTCTTCATCGACGACATTTTGATATACTCGACGACTGAGGAGGAGCACGCCTACCACATACGGGTTGTACTAGACACACTCCGAGAGCACGAGCTTTATGGAAAGCTCTCAAAGTTTCAACTTTGGATACGTGAGGTCCACTTCATTGGACATGTCATCTTGGAGGTGGGAGTTGCAGTGGATCCCGTGAAGATCGAGGCAGTGCTAGCTTGGGAGCCACCCAGGAGCGTGACGAAGGTGCTGAGTTTCATGGGACTAGCTGAATACTATCGAAGATTTGTGCCAGACTTCTCTAGAGTTGCGTCACCACTCTCAGCTTTGACTAAGAAGGGGAAACCCTTTGTGTGGTTAGACAAATGTCAGAAGAGCTTCCAGGAGTAGAGACGAAGATTGACCAGCACCCCTATCTTGAGGTTGCCTGAGGAAGGATTAGGGTACGTAGTCAACTGCGATGCATCAGGGACCGGACTCGGATGTGTCCTGATGTAGGAGAGAGAAATTATCGCCAATGGATCACATCATTTGGGGACACATGAGCATAACTATGTTACCCATGACCTGGAGTTAGCAGTAGTGGTCTTCGCTCTAAGGACATGGCGACACTATCTGATGGGCGAGCACTTTATAGTCTTTTCTGACCATCAGAGTATCAGGTACATATTCTTGTAGAAGGACCTGAACCTGAGACAACGACGATGGCTTGAGTTCCTCCAGGACTATGACTTTGAGATAGTCTATACTCCTGGGAAGGGGAACATGGTAGCCGATGCTCTCAGCAGGAGAACGGGCATTCAGATACATGAGGAGGTGACAGGGCAGCTAGCCGCTTTGTAGATATCCTTTCTGGATAGAGATGGAGCAGCCTTCCTTCAGTCTCTCACAGTCACTCCTACACTACTACATTAGGTTAGAGAGGCACAGCCTGGGGACGCTGACTATGAGACGCGCCATGCACAAATATCCTCAGGACATGCACTTGATGGATTCTCCTTTGGAGGAGAGTGCGACATCTTTTCAGAGGACGTACCTTGGTACCAGTCGCTTTACGAGAGGAGGTGCTGAGAGAGTTTTACACTTTTACTTTGGCGGTACATCCTAGGGTGGCGAAGATGTACAAGGACATTAGATGACAGCACTGGTGGCCAGGCATGAATAAGGCTGTGGAAGAGTTCATTTCTCGATGCCTCACCTTCTAGCAGGTGAAGGCAGAGCATCAGGTACCAGCAGGCTTGGTACAACCTTTGGAGTTCCCAGAGTGGAAGTGGGATGGCATATCTAAGTACTTCTTGACTGGACTTCCACGCACTTCAAGAGGTCACAACACCATCTCGGTGATTGTCGACCGACTCACCAAGTCGGCTCACTTCTTACCCATCAGAGAGTATTGCTCAGTGGAGAGCTTGGGGCATCTCTACGTTCAGGAGATTGTACAGCTTCACGGTGTGCCATCATCTATCGTATTCGATCAAGATTCTTGCTTTACTTCACGGCTTTGGAAGGGGTTGCAGGAGGCATTCGGGACGCAGCTACGTCTGAGCATAGCCTTTCACCCTCATACGGATGGTCAAACAGAGAGGACCATTCATACTCTCGTGGACATGCTCCGCGCATGTTTCCTCGACTTTGGTCGTAGCGGGGAGGACCACTTACACTTGGTGGAGATTTCATACAACCACACATACCACTCCACCATCGGGATGGCACCATATGAGGTGTTGTACGGCAGACGTTGCAGATCTCCTTTGTGTTGGACATACCCTGGGGAGTCAGCACTTGTGGGACTAGAGATGGTCCGGGCCACGATAGAGAAGTTCCAGGTCATCTAGGAGCGGATGAGGACAGCTCGGAGCCGGCTGAAGTCTTATGCTGACAGGAGGCCGAGGCCACTAGAGTTCGAGGATGGTGACCACGTCTTCTTGCGTGTCTCACCTCGACGTGGATTATGGAGATTTGGCCAAGGTGGCAAGTTGTCTCCACGCTTCATCGGACCATTCCAGGTCCTCAGTAGGATTGGCGAGGTGCCTTATCGCTTGGCTCTACCACCTCAGTTGCACCGGGTGCACAACGTCTTCCATGTATCCCTGCTGAGGAGATACGTGCTCGACCCGACACACATCATTGACCATGGGGAGCTAGATGTGGATGATGGGGAGACTTTTGCGAGGGTCCTGGTGGAGATCGAGGATCGATAGGAGTGGGTCCTATGTGGACGATCGATTCCTCTTGTGCGAATCAGATGGTAGCACGGGAACCTCCAGGAGAGCACTTGGGAGCGGGAGGTTCAGATGCATGCTCAGTACCCACATTTGTTTCGCTAGCTTATGATGTATCTTTATGGGGACGTAAAGCCCTGAGGTGGGAGTGATGTAAAGACCCGTAAATTTCAAAGAAATTTTTTTTTCTTAATTTTCTTTGGAATTTTAAAAGAACGCGGTTTCTGACAGCACGTGATTCTGAGGCCCGGTGTTCCCGGAATCATTTTCCGAAGTTTGGCTCGGGTACGTTCAGTGAACGGACGAGAGAGTTTTTCTAACTTTTGAACCGTTGCTCAGAATTGAATTCGGAGGTCATCGATGGAATCGCAGCGCTGGTATTTTCTTAGAAACACCTCTTTTGGAGTTGTGTTTTCTCGGGTGTGGTTTTTTATTTTTGGGCTTAAAGTTAAGAAATAAAATAATTGGTACGACACAATTTATTTTATTTCACTTAAAGCCACTTGAAATCCACTTAAAGCTGCTTAAGCTAAGTTGATGCAGATAGGTTGCTATCCAATAATATCCTGCCCTCTTGGTAGAATATTTGTGAGGTGGGACCCGCACTAGCCCCACGGTTTCTTTTCCGCTAAGTAACACCCCCGCGAAAACCCTTCATTATAAAAATCAACTGATGCGTCTTCTTAATTTCATAACGCACCAATTAATTGGGTGGTTTTATTCGTTGAATTAATTCTATTAATTAATTCAATCGTTTCTTAACCCGTTTAAAATTTGTTGGCATAATAAAAAAATAAGACCAACGCACGACTTCTTGAGGATTGCTTGTCGAGAGTCTTTTGACAGAAATACTGTGCCTACATCCTCCTTTGCGAAGAACGCGAAGAATGCAAAGAACGATGGCCTTCGACGAAAGGGAGATGAAGAACGCCGAGCCCTCGAAGATCGACGACGCGGCGCCAAGTACCATGACACTGACGATTCTTCTCCTGTGACGTTCTTCAGCGACCTTCCTTCTTCTGCGACAAATCTTCGAACATCCGCTTGAGGTAGGAATTTAAAATCTTTTAAATTCCTTTGTGGTTTCTATCATCAACATGGATTTAATTATTATAATTAAATCCATGTGTTTCTTAAACCCTCGGTGATCATCGACGCGATTCCCTTCCGCGAGGATGCGATGCCCTTCCACGACGACGTGTCGCCCTTCCATGACGCGACGATCACCTCCAACCGCGACAGTCAATTCCGCGACGAGCTCGCATCCGATAGCGACGGTGAGGTAGGGGTTTTATTTGAGAACAATTTTTATTCCCATAGTTGTTTCCTTCTAAAACAAAGAGTCGGGATCAATGTGTAATTTTAATTTATTAAAATTGTATCTTGTTATGTTTTCATGTGTAGAATATCTTTCCCGATTGTTATGAACTAACGCGGAGGGTGCGGGCCAAACAAACACGGCCCGACAACCCTCCGCAGTTCTTCGTTGATTCGTGGATTGGCGGGCGACACCAAAACATGCCGCAGGGGTGATTCGTTGATTCGACAGTGAGGAACGGGACCCGGGAGGAGCTATGGCGCAGACGGAAACGAAATTGGACCACCGGAGCAACTCCGTTGGCACGCAGAATCCACCGGCGGCGCGGATCACCGCGACTTAAGCCACGGCGGCGGCAGCCAGCGGACCCGCGGCCGCACGGGTCCGGCACTCACAGGTCGCGCCCTGGCCGGGTCGGACCCAGACCCGGGTCGGTCCGGGTCCCGACCCCCCGTCTTCGGACGGTTTTCGGTCTTTTGCCCGTAACATGAGCTACGGGCCTCCAAACGACGCGCCGTCAGCGGCGATGCGATCCTTCGATCGATATGGTCGTTTCAGTATATCTTAATCAAGGTTTCAGATTACTTTGGGTTCGTCCGGGTTGGTTCGTACACAAAACCAACCGGGCCTTCGGAGCGGAAACGCTCATATCTTGAGCTTCGGACGTCCGTTTGACGTGCCGTCAACTTTGTTGTTTTTCTCTAAGTGAGACGGATCTTTTGGCATACTCCGCCCAAGGTTTGGACGCAGGTGGAGTACGGTCGGGTTTGTTTTGCCTGAAAAAAACCAACCGGGCCCCTGGGAGGAAAAAGCCAATAACTCTCAGACCGGGCGTCCGATTGACGGGCCATGTGCGACGTTGAGTTCCTGTTAGCGATAAAGAACTTTTGGATACATCAACTCTAGACTATGTGTCAGTTGATGTATCAGCCTCTCGGCTCGTAGAGCGGACCCTCCCGAACGAGCTTGCTGTGTGCGGGAACCCTAGAGCTAGTTGTGATAGCTACTGTGTCTGCGACGACGATTGTGCAGAGATCCTCAGTGGATTCGATGACGACGACTACATCACTCAGCGATCCTTCGTGGATCAGTGCTACCGATCCTGTGTGGGTCCGATCCTTTGTGGGTCAGCGCTCAGCGGTTCTGTGTGAGCCAGCGCCTACAGGTCCTGTGTGGGCCCGATCCTGTGTGGCTTTTTGCGGGGATTAGTTACCTATCGATCCTTTGTGGATCATATCCGTTGTGGGTCATTTCGGGGGTTAGTACTTATTGATCCTTTGTGGGTCTGACGACTTAGATGGATCAGTGATCATATCTATCTTCATTCGAAGAAGTATACTTGTGTGAGCTGAAACTCTGTTTTACTTTCCTTTGTGGATTGTGTTGAGCTATCCTGTGTGGATTTACGTTTTACTTTCCTTTGTGGATTTTGTTGAGCTATCCTGTGTGGATTTTACGTTTTGTGTTCCTGTGTAAAATACGTATACTTTCCTATGTGGACTG
This sequence comes from Viscum album, assembly GCA_963277665.1. NCBI lineage: Eukaryota > Viridiplantae > Streptophyta > Magnoliopsida > Santalales > Viscaceae > Viscum > Viscum album. The sequence continues at coordinate 417,580,213 of OY728132.1, forward strand.
GGTTGTACTTGGGCTCGGAGGTTGGAGAGTATTGGAATTGATGACTTAGGTATATGTATGGTCATATACCTAAGCAGTGTCGGTTGTTACTTCGTGATTGTATCTTTCCTTTGTGGTTTATCCATTGTGGATTTTCGGAAAAAATCGGGGGTCTCGGGGTCCCTACTTAGTAGCTTATACTCACCCCTACACGGGCTATTTCTACACTACGTTGTGTTGGTTGAAGGTGACGGACAGCGCTGATCGTGGTGGAGGCTTACGGAGCAGGACGGTACCTGGTGGTGGACCACTGGGCGGGACGTACTCGGAGCGGTCGGCTGGACCCGAGGAGCAGTGGAGGCTTTCTGTACCCACCCTTCAGGTGGGACTTCCAGGGGACAGCTCGACGTTGTGGCTTTACTTTTCAGTTGATGTTTTCCCTTTTTGAGCTGTACTTTACTTTCAGTTTGGGTTTGTATTCTGGCCCACTTACTTTCCGCACTTACTGTTGTACCAGTTTTTACTTAGTGTTTACTTTTTCCACTTGCTTACTCTGTAGTTCTTGTTTACTTTACAAAGGAAATGTCTTTCCTTTACCAGGATTTATGCCTTGGTTCTTGTCGCCAGCCCTTGGGCTATGGAAGGCGGGCTTGGGGTAGTCACAACACGGGCCATGAGGACGAGTCGTGAGAAAAAATCACATGTATGAGTGAAATTGAAAAATGATCATTTATAATATTAATATAATTTTAATAAAAACCCAATAAAAATGATAACATGAATTCAAATATTAAATACCCTAAATTGAGAGGAATTATGGAAATAATATTTCAGTTTCTTAGTATATTTTTCATATGGATAATATTTTGTGAAAAATATGAAATATTTCTCAATAGACTACTATTAAGAATAAAAACATAACTTGGATTATATTTTGTTCAGAAACATTATATCCTCATGAATAAAAAATTTAATTTCTTTGAAAACATTTATGGAATTTTTTTCTATATTTCATTTGTTATGGTCCTTTAATAATCATTTAGAAATCATTCATTGAATAGTTCTTATTTTTGTTGACAACTTATATTGTTTTGGTCAATTTCTCAAAAATTACTTTAGCATATTGACCATGGTTAAATATGTTATGAAATGATTCCATCATTTATACGAGGATAATAATTTTATGAATATTAATTTTTCCCATATATAAAATTCAAGAATTATACATCATGCTGGTAATAGGGAAAAAATCCCATTATTTCTTCGAGGTGATAGTCTACAGATAAGAATCAAGGGCATGATAATAATATAATGACTGAAAGGTTATAATGATGGGTGATGTATTGAATTTAAATAATGATAAATTTTTCATAAATATCAAATATATACAGTAATTCTATGTTTATTCCAATCCATTTATGGTGGTGATGAAAAATGGAATGCACCCCAATGTGAAGATGATAGGACATACGTACAAATGAGGGATGATTTAATTTACCAAATATTATAAAGAAGACTGAAAATGGATGTAACATTAAAATAAAAAAAACATATTATATAGATATATATATATATTTAGTTATATTTTGATTATTATTTAATATTTGGAGAAGGTGCTATTAGAATGTAACATACAAGATACGAGGATAAACATATACCTCTTCTTTTGGAAACATTCATTGGATGACATCTTAAACATTCTTGAAGTGGTATTTAGATGATTCTAAGACCTATACGACATGGGAATATATGTTTACAAGGTATTTGGATAGGTATTGGATGATTGATGTGTATCATGTAGTATGGATATGTGAAGAGAGGCAGTTTACTTTTATATGTAATATGGGTGGAAAACTTATTAATAAATGGACATTATATATATAATTTATTTCCTAATCAAGCCTTGAACATCCATATTTTAATATATTTGATTATTATAAGGTTAATTATGAAATAAAACCAATAAATGATAATTAAGAATTTTTCTATTTCATTATGAATCCTTATCACTTTATTGTTAGCCTTTTAAATATATTTTACCCTTAATGGAAATGGTAAATATTCATAATGGTTAGAATTCAATTTTACTAAAAATTAAGTTGAAATTATTAATTTAATAATTCCCAATATGGAATTTATTTTTCAAAATTCAATTCCTATAATTTTTAGAGACTATATTTATTAAAAGATAACAAAACTCAATGAAAACAAAATTTTATAGAAATGTATATTTTTAGAATATAAATTATTTTAACAAAAAATATTTATAATTTTTATTCCTATATAATTAATTGGATTTATTAAAATATTAAGAGACTTGTTTATCATTAAAATAAAAAAAACCAAATTAACCTTATGAAAATATGATTAAAATAAAATAATGAATATTACTTTTTATTTGAATAAAATCATTACTTAAATTTAAAAAACGTTAAAAAAAGATTTATATGTTCAATATATTATGAAAATATTTTTAATTTGTTATTAATGAGCTAATATATGTATTGATGTTACTTGGAGAATTATTACGGAGTCATTTAATGATATTATATGTCATTCATAATAAGTTTTCCTTGATAAATGTTATAATTGTTGAATCATTGTATATACTAAATATATGTGCTAACTGTATTGGGAGTTTTCACAATGTTTACTCCATGTTAAGGGTTATATATGAATTATAAATTAATGATTCTAGATGATGAATCAATTGGTGATATCTGATACCATGAATGATTCTTTTTATTATTGAATATTAGTCTTGGAATCTTGAGAAATAAATTCAATTATTTAAAATAATAGAGAATTTTTTTATTTTTTTGGCTGGAAATATTATAAGAAAATTGACTAAATTTTTTATCAATAGAAAATAAAAAATAATCTATCCATGAATGAATATGACCAAATTAATCCCACATTTTTATTGTACTCATCAACCACATTGGATAGGAATATCGTCAAGATCATAATTAGGCATGTATGAGAATGTGCATGAGTTGGTGGGTGAAAACAAAAAAAGGCACTTATGTGTGTAAATGTTGGTGAGATTGTGCAGTGGTTGAACTATTGTGTTTGAAGTGTGGAAAGGCATTACCACTTGGAGTGGATGCTAAAAACCCAATGGAGTGACCAATCCAATATATTTTCATATAAATCATGTCCCTTCTGAGAAAAAATTTGATGTGGGATGAGATGGTTTATAGGTAATGTTAACTTATCTAATTTATAAAATAAATAAGGAATTAATTAAAATTTTCTAATCTAGGCTATCCAATCAAAGAAAACATAATTACCTTCATCCCTCACTTCAGGGTTTATCTGTATGTGGTTATCCATCCATTTTCAAACTACTATGGTCATTCCAACAGTGTAATTCTATATTTTATAAAATGATCATGTTGATGGAAATGATATGTTTTAACAAATTATTTGATCTTCACATAATCATTACATGCATCATGGGATGTTCGAGATTCATGAACATTCAAACAACCAGTAATGAATTAAAATGGATTAGGATGATTATTTTTTGGGTGATAATGTCAAATTTTATTTACTTGTGAGATCAAAAAGATCATGAATGCAGATTCACAATGAATGCATGAAAATATAATGATAAAAAACTAAATGAGGCTAATATCCATATAAGGAATAAAGATACTCAATCCATCTATTATATTCATTTCCTCTATGAAAACAGATGATGGGCTGAGTCTTATTGCATTTAAAATGTCATATGATGAAATGTGACGAAATAAGATTCATTAATGGGATGTATAAAAATAGATAACCTAAGTTGTTTTGTAATTTTAAATGATATGAATGCATCGGTGGCATGCATGTACTGTACTCTTCGATCAAATAAATTCCCACCACATTCAGGTTTTTAAGTTGATGATACTATGTGAGGAATAACGATTTACTCGATATATATGAATTCATGCATTATGATAGGTTAAAAATTGATGTAAACCATATGTTTATGGGTATCTTAAAATGGATAATTTAAATGAGTTTGACAATAAATTAAATTACATTATCCATTATTGACATTTCAATTGATAAAAATAAATTTATTATTTATAACACATTTATTTTATGGAACAAAGAGGATATCAAATAAACTATTATGTTTTTTATATATGGATAAATGTGTGAATGAAGGTAATGGAGATTGTGAGTACAAAAAATTTGAGTGATTTTTCATCTAACATGGAAGACAATTTTGAGATGGATAATACATATTCATATTAAATAAATGAATAATTTATATCTATGAGCCTTTGAAAATGACGAAAAATATTTTCACTAGTAATAAATTATTAAATGATTGAATCACTCAATAGTTGGGGGGTGTTTCAGGACCAACAAAAAGTTATTACTGATCTTAATGAATGAATATATGTTCTAACGCACTGACCCATTTTCTCATGGTGAAGGATTTCCATCATAATGTGAAAAGATCACTAGGAGGTTATTAGAAGTATTTCATTATTGGATATTATTTATTTATGTGTTTTAGTGTCTTTTAGTGGAATTTTAAATAAGAGAGGGTACAATGGATTATGTGTTAAAGATTGTAGAGATCCATATTTGGGGGTACAACCATCGTGATAAAGAGTGTGGATTTCAATGAAAGTTTTAAATATTTTGTCTTAATCCTTATTTATATACTGTTGCATATAGGGTGAGGTTATGAGTTATCATTGAGTGGATTGAGAACCCAAAGAAGTTCCAGTTGTTGAATTAATTGAGAATTTGTTAAATATGTCTACCAATGATTCACCCCAACCCTCTTAATGGAACCTAAATGGTCTATAGAATCTATAATTTGTTTCAGATAATATTTTCTCAAATAATCCAAAATATAAATTGGTAATGGTGGAATATTATACTACCATTCATTATTCAATTAGGCCGTAATGTTAGAGATACAACTGCAGTGGTTTATCCAACTATTATTGAGTGTTCCTCTATGAATCTTTTTGAAAAATATATAGATGTATGGAAAGGAACAAAATCAAATTTTGATATATTGATCAGATAAAAATTCACCGTGTTTATAGATATTAAAATTGATAAATAATTCATAGAGAAATTATGGTCCAGTTATGAAGAAAACATAAAAGATAAGAAAGGCCATATACATGTACAGAGAAGGAAATTCGAATACATAAAAATGGGTTATGATAAAAAAATTAAAAATTATTTTGGAAGAGTAAAATATCTTGTGGAAACATTTATGGGTTTTAGATAGAATCCTAATGATTCTATTATTGGTAAAATACAATTAAGAAATTTTCATGATTGTTTTGATATAAAAATATTATCCTTGGAAGATATTTATGATATATTTATTGATTATATAAATCATATACATTGTTCATCTGAAATTTAAAAATCTCTATCCTTAAAATATATATCCCAATATAACATGGCCTTTGAGGCTTTGAAAAATGCAATTTTTTTTAAAAATGAAAATGTTCCAAAATTAACTGTTTTAGATACTAAGTAAGAGGAAGATGACTTCTTAAATATTATGAAACTTATCTAAAAATTATTTAATAAGGTATACCAAAAAGGAAAATATAATATATTATTAATATGTCATAATTTTGATAATTTTGGTCATATTGAAAAATAGTGTCAAAAAAATAAGGTTAAATAATATATAATTGAAGAGGAGACACCCAAAATAAATATTGGTGACAAGAATAATATGTACTCCACCATTATAATAAGTATTTTTATAAGTATGAAATTGAAGGATGATTCATCTAGTGATTTAGATAATGAAGTCACTCTCATTTGTCATGTCGAAAAAGTATTTGTCTTGGTAAGTAGTGATGAAAAAAGTGATAAAAGGAAAGAAATTGAATGTGAACTTAATAGTAATTTGGAATCATATGTTGAAAATATGACTTAATAAAATAAAGAGATGATATATCCAACTAAATAAAACCTGAAATTAATTAGTGAAAATAATGGGTTTAATAAAAAACAATTAGTAGCTTTTTTATTATTAAACTGATGGGGATAATCTATAAGGGGGTATATTATGTTAATGACATGAATAATTAAAATTAAATAATTTCATACCAAGATAATATGATGTGTGATATTGAAGATATGTTTAACATAAATTAAGATTAATATTCTACAAAGTATATTTATATTTCTAAAAAAACTTAGTTTAACATGGGGAGAGAATATTTTAATAAATATATTTAAATTAAGGGATAATTCTCTCAAGGGAGAGATAAGGATTATATAATTTAACCTAAATAATTTAAAATTTTATTTTTTATTTGGAAGACTGAGGGTATAACCAATGATGTTTATATTAAGATAAAATCCATCACATGAGTGGAAGAGTGGCATGAGTTAATTAAACCATATTCTTATAGGGAAAATAAGTCGTTTTCTATATTAATACAACAATAATAAAATTTTGTAATGATTTGGAACCAATATACAAGAGAAAAATTTTAATGTTATTAATTATATTATATAATGTATGTTTATAAATATTATTCATGTTATATAATATGACATTAATAGGAATTTGGAAAGAGTGAATATGGTTATTTAGGGGGGAAATGAGATTAAAAATTTAAAATACATATGAAATATATGATAAAATTGAGCCTGAACCAAAATATTTCATTATTATCCTACCACTCAAAGTGAATTTTTATAGGAAGAAGAAAAAAATCATCAAATAAAAAATATACCTTGATCTATGTGGAAAATAAATAATGAATCACCCATGGTAATTAAAATAATAATAATTACTGGATGAGAATAAATTCTAAACCAGTGTGTTTCTTCTTTAATCACAATTGTGTTTGTCCATATTCATTTTTGTTTTATGTGTTTTGAGATAACATTTAGTGAATATAGGGAGAAGGTTAAGGATGTACCTTCTAGGAAAAATATTATGATGAATGTTTTCATTTTTATTCATTATTGGAAACACCCCATTGTATAGAAGATGAGTACATACCATGAGTGGGAAATTATATGAGAAATGAGGTTTAAAAATCACACTTTTTACCCCTACTTAAGATCCATCATTATAAATTTTTTTGGGGAGTGTTGGTTAACGATAATATGTAGAAAATGGGGATTTATTCTTGTGAACATGAATATTATGATGTATTTGTTAAAGTTAGCATAACATCATAAATTCCTTCTCTTAATAATAACTCTCAGTAGAATTTATAATTTCATAGAATGGTATCACATGTGATTATTTTATTGAAAACATAGGCAACCATAGTTATATGATTGTTGTTTTCAACTCCATAATATAAAATATAGTCCTAGATTTGATTAACATATGTATCATTACTAACTTAACAATGTGAAATCATCTACCAATATTAAGTCTTTCTAAGAAATCATATAAATATGATAAGTTGTTTTTGAAAATGAGAAGTCCAACACATATCCATTGAATTTGATTGTGAATATGGGAGAGGAAGGATTTTATCACATCCACTATCTTTTATAATGTGATGGTATATTGAGAAAAAATACCAAGGGGGGATTTTTTAGCCCAATTTTGGTATTTTTTACAATGGGTAAATTTATGAAGTGATAATTCTTGGAGAATTGATTTGGAATCATTTAATGGCATTTTATTTCATTCCTAATCAAGTCTCGTTGAAAATTATAATTATTGTTCGACATTATTCATTTCAACGACATGTGATAATTGTGTTTGGAGTTTGATCAATGATTAAACCATATTAAAAGTTGAATGTGAATCTTGTTTTTAATTATTAAAAATTAAGATCATATTTTAAGGATGTGTTAGATATTGAAAAACAATTTTAACATTTACTGATATATTATAGAAATTAAGGATAAAAATTCCTTGATTTTAAAAAACGTAGAAGTTAAGTATTTAATGTCATTAAATTGTATGAGAATTTGACTAATTTTATTTATTATATTCTACTAAAAAATTAGTCTTCTAAGAAAGATAATGAACTAGATGAATTACAAATTATGGTAGGAGGCCTAAAAAACATTGGAGAGGAAGCTCTCTAATCTTGTATGTCATCATGGGTGAGCACCTAAAATAGTAGCTGGGTGTTTGCAGATAGAGGGACACATGTGCACATAATATGGTGGGCATGATCTGTTGGCCACATTGCAGGGGTGGTTGGGTGGTGTGTAATTGTTTCTTAGAGTGGACCCCTTGCATGGATTAAAAAATAAAAAATATTTCCTCATAAAAATTGTCCTAGATGAGTTAAAATTAAATTTTTTTGGGAGTAAGTGAATAAATATTTTTTAACTATTTAAATGATACACAAAACATAGTTGGGTCAAATTTATTTAATATAGAATTTCTATCAAGGGTTAAATGAAAATATTCATCCCCAAATTGAGCGTTTATATCATTGTTTTTATTCCACTATTTTTAGGCAACAATAATCATTCCATAATAAATGTTTAATATTTTCATCTTTGAAAATGACAGGATTACTAAAATTTTTTAATGAAGGATATTATCATTATAAACATGATAAATGCATCATGGGGATTCAATGATCGATACACATGAAAATATTTATTAATAAATTGAAGTTTATTAGATTGAGGCTTTGTCTAGTTATAATGTTATATTTCATGTAGTTGTAAGATAGGAATTATCATGAATACAATATCACATTATATTCATGGAAATATAATGAATCATAAAATTTAATGAGGCTGATATCCATGTAAAGAATAACAAGTCTAATGTGTCGTGTAAATTAGTTTCTAGTGTGAAGAAATAGAACGAGACAAGTCTCCTTGCATATAATTTGTCATGTGATAAAATATGATGCAATTGGATTTGTTCATGAAAGGTATAGAAATTAAGAACACCAAGATGTGTGGGGACATTAAATGATATTCAATTATAGGTGACCCATGATTATTGATATATTTTTAAAATTAGATACCCATCTCTTTTTGGTATTTATGGTGATTATGCTTCTTGAAGAATGAATATTTACTTGAGACATTGGGGCATTACACAATGAATTCATGCATTATTCCATGTTTAACAAATGGGTTTTACCTAAGGTTTATGGATTTGTTTAAATATAAAATTTAATTGAGTTTGTGAAGAAATTAAAATAATAGATTTTTTATGGTTATTTAAATTGAAAATAATAAATGTGTTATTTTTAAAACATTTAAATCATGGAATAAATGAGATATATCATATAAAATTATTGTTTTTTCTTATGGATAAATGTGTATATGTAAGTTATAAAGATTGTGTGTAAAAAAATTGATAGATATTTCATCTATTCTAAAAAATAATTTTAATAATATCTATTCATATTAGTATTGAAAGAATATTGAGTATGAATCTGGGAGGCTTTAAATAAGAAGAAACTTCTATTTCTGAGTATTCATATTTTTTAGGAATGAAACACTAAATATTTGGTGAGAATTATAAGACCAACATAATGTTGTTGAAGTTACTAAATAAGGTGTACAAGTATAGACCTAATTATCCATTTTCTCATGGATAATTATTTTCATCAAGTGGTTCAACATTCACTATGAGCTTATTTCAACAATTTTATATTAGATATTAATTTTTGAGGTGTATTAGTTTCTTATATTGTAATATAGGAGATGATAGGGTAAAGTGGATTTTATGTTGTAGAAGTTGTGATGAACATAACATTGAAACCATATTAGGCAGTATAAACAGTAAGAGAACGAGTAAGCCTTTTACATGATAATTTTAAATATTTTTCATTGTTCACAATTTATATTCAATGGTTAATAAGGTACTGCTTTAAGTTATTTTTGAGTGGAATGATAATTTTAACATTTTCTAGAGGATGGATTAAAATATAATTTGTAAAAATATTATATCACTAATTTAACCCCCCCCCCCTCTTAGTGAAACATAACAAGTCTGTTGACTCTATAATTAGTATCAGGGTAGGTTCTGTCAAATGATTCAAATAATTAATAGAGAATAGACGAACATGAAGGTAAGTTACATGTTTTAACGTGGACTTGAAGTTAGTGATGATTCTATATCGGGGTTACAACCCATTGTAGAGGGTGATCCTCGGAATCATGGTGATAAGAAGAATATTATAATGGATAGAAAGAAAATATCAACAAGGTTATGTGTTAACAAGGGTATGTGTCATAATACATTAACTGAAAAATGGAAAAAACATTAAAAATAGTTATGAAGTAAACATAACATTTAAGGAAGCTATGCTACATGTAGGTAATGGTATATTTGATTACATAAAAATGGATTAAGATGAAATCATCAATGATTATTTCACACGATTTAATGATATTGTGAAAAATATTTGGTTGTTTTTTGAGAATCATGATGATTGCATAATTTGTTAAAAAATTTCAAAAAATTATCCTAACTAGTTTGATAAGAAAATATCATCCCTATAATATATATAATATTTGACTATTATTGAGTTACATAATATACTGTTTTCATATGAAATGATAAAGGATTTCTACTTTAAGAAGAAAGCCTAATATGATATTGCCTTTAAGGATTTGATAAAAGGAAATGTAAAAGAGAAGAATAGGTTTCAGAATTAACTGACTTGAATACCCTATAAGATGAAGCTAACATCAACAGTATTTTGATTATTCTATCCAAAATATTATAGATGGTAAAAATGAAAATGAATGTTTAAGTATTTATTAATATTTTATAATTGTGTTAATTTTTTTCATAATAAAAAACATTTTCCAAATAAGGATGTTATTGAACATAACATAGACAATGAGAGAACCGAATTTCATAAAGGGTTTAAGAATAAGAAAAAATTCACCTTAAAAATAATATTTTTTAAGAGAATAGAAGAGATGGATTATTGAATTAGTGATTCAAATAATGAAGTTACTCCACTTTTATTGTGTTGTAAGGGGTTTTATTCCTCAAATAGTGATGGTGAAAGAGATTAAAGGAAAAACATGTAAATAAAAAATAATAGCATGTTTTAATCATATCATCATAAGATTAAAAAAATAACTACAAGAGGGATTAAAACAAATAAATTACTAAATTAACTAATGAATAGAATGTGTTTTATAGAATGAATGTAATACATATTATTGATGAAAAAGAGGATCTTATCAAGATGGAATGAAATTATGCTAATGATGTAACAAACCAATTTTTTATCAAATTAATACACTTATTATAAGTATTCTTTAAAGTATAATAACATTGGTAAACAAAATGAAATATCAGGATAATAAATACTATGTTACCATTAATCATAGTTTTTCAACTTTTGTGTTTTGAATTTCAAAAATTTGACATACATTGTTGTGTTCAGGGTGATTTTTGGAGTCTAATAGAACAAAATTATTTTTTTGGTAAATAGTAACATACCCTTGTGAATAGTATTATTAACCTTATTAATAGTGACATACCATTATGAATAGTAGCCTTGCCTATAATAGCATATATAGATAATTTATGTGAAAGTATGATGTACCTATGTTTGGGAATAAGTAAATAACGATTTTAAAAAAAGTATTTTTCCTATAAATTATAATTTTTATTAAAAATGGAATGAACCATATTAATGAAAATTATTTTGGTAAAACGATCTTCATTTTTTTTCTACTTGTTGAGATATGGTTAGGGTGAATTTTTGGAATTTTCTTAAAATACTTGCATTTTTTATGAATAATGAAATACTATAATTTAAAAAATAATATAAATAAATTAATTATAGAGTCATGTATGATGTTCTTCTAATGTACGGCCAATTGGTTAAAACACATATAAATTTATTACTATTCTAGGTGATGGAATCATCACTATTACTTTTCTTGTAAAGAAATAATAAATTGATGAATGTAATATTGAGAAAACCCCTCTAACCTCCTCAAAAAATACCACCCTTCACACCCACAATTCCTCACACATTTCAAGTTTCAAGACTTTACTAACAATTCCCAGACAACTTCTCTAGCCCCTCCCCAACATCCAAGAGCTTCTGGTCTCATCAAAACAACAATCCATGTTTCCTTAAGGTGGATTCAAGAGGTAATTCCCCTCTCTCTCTTTTACTTTAATTTCATTTCAATTTCAAGTTATTTTATTATTCTATCCCCAAATATCCTCATCAACATGGTACTATAACTCTATAATCATACATATAATTGAATTTAATTATACTATGGGGATAAGATATCATCCAACCCCTTCTCCTCTTATATTTATTTTTGATAGGAAAACGTTGGTCATGAGGTGTTAATTTATCACCTTCAAGAACCACATGTTATCATTTTCCATCACCACCTTCAGATATAGTCATAAAACCATTTTTATTGTTGAAATATATTATGTTATATATGTTAATTTCTATTTAAAACTCATTAACTAACTCTTGTACATATCACTAAATGATTATGAAAAATAAGTTTGTTGTGGTTGAAAACCCGTCTGAATTAACCCAAATGAATATCATAAAATTTTAACTAATGATTCCTCCACATGGTATATAAAATAAAACATTATAAGATAATTTAAAAAAATGGATTATCATTAATAACATGTAATATAAGTTATGGATGTTTTTCCATGTTCTACATGAAGTTTCATTCATATGTAAAAGTGAGCTGTTCCTTAAAACTAAGAAAAAGAACACTACAGAACGATGAATTGAAACTCTATAACTCATCCAAAGGCCCATAAAAGAAAAAAAATGAAACCATAATAAACCATATTCATTTATAAAAGGTTCTTTAATTGATAATTAATAAATATAATGTAATTATATAGGACATTAAATTGAATAATGTGTTTAGATACAAGGTTAGGGTAAACTCTCATACCCAACATTCTTTCTTTAGGTTCTCCCTCTTTCACACCATTTTTGTGTTGGTTACTAATTAAAATCATTTTCTCATCATTATATTACCATTTTTGGGATATATATGTTTTAAAATGGAGTTTAATTCAAAAAAAATTCCAAACTAAATCTTCTTTAAAACAACACTTTTTACATCCCACACAATGTAGATGGTTCCTGTATCAAGTATGACATTCCCTATTTCTTTTGGGAACCAAATGTTTATGAATGTGTTTTTATGATATGAAACCCATTCCTTCCCATGTGTTATTTATGTTCATTATTGATATATGTTATATGTGGAATTCATGTTGATAATGTTACGATGTGACTGGTGCATCCATAATTATATAGCATAGTATGAATGTTAAAATGTGATGGGAGAAGCTAGAATGATACCGAAATACAATGCATTGGTTAATGTAATGAATCTCATGATTTAATGTGAAATTATGTGTTTACATCATTCTTTTTATTTGACAACAATGGGTGGTAGTTAACCACTGTTACAAGCTATTTTATTTTCTATGTATTATTGAGTAAATAAGGTTTTTCATATGACTTTTCCATTCCTTCAAATATGCAGGAGAATAATAAGTCATCAAGGATTCCTTTTGACTTGATCATTCCTCTAGTTTTGAAAATCACAAACACCTTATCAGAAGGAAAATATTATTTTACCTTTGTTTTACTTCTATAAGGAAAATTTCCTTGCCACAGTAAATTTACCCCTACCTTGTTTTCATTGTTCATATCAATATATTTCATAAGTACAAAAATAGGATTCATGTTTAAAACCTCGGAATCGTATAATACATAGATATCAAACATTCTGTTTTAGGATCTGAATTCTTGTTATGAACTTTTATGAAGTTCTACTCTGAATTCTATGTTATGAACTTTTATGAAGTTCAACTCTGAATTCAGATTACGAACTTGTATAATGTTCTACCTAAGAATTATAATTATGAATTCTGATTAATAATTCTCATTACGAATTCTAATGATGAATTATGATTTAGAATTCTGACTACGAATTTTTATTACGAATTCTGATGATGAATCTTGATTAAGAATTCTCATAACTAATTTCGATTGTGAATTCTGATTACGAATTCACATTAAGAATTCTGATGATGAATTCTGATTAAGAATTATCATTACGAATTCGGATGATGAATTCTGATTACGAATTCTCATTACGAATTCTAATTGTGATTTCTGATTAAGAATTATGGGTACGAACTTGTATGAAGTACGACTCCATATTATTCTGATAAAAAAAATTTGAATATCCTTGTATTATAGAGTCCGAATTTATTCTTGGTTAGATTATGTACTTTAATTTGCATAAATTCCAAAATTTCATATTTACTAATATTTTGAACATCAGTTTTAGTTATGTTTTCACTTATTCTTTTATAAAATGGTGTTGTGCCTTAAGTTATCAACTAACCGTTGTTCGAGTGACATGTGTATAGGTCCCTATAAAATTCAAGGAAGAATATGACTGTTGGAAGGGGGAGCCGACCATTGGGGCTGAGCCTATAAATATGAGCTCATTTGAAAACATCAACACTAAAATTTGACATCTATGCCTACATGTTATTGAAGTGATTTCTAGAGTGATATGCTCTTATAAACACTAAAACTTCGTGAAGAAAGTTTGAGCATCTTGTTCAAACTTTTCTATGTGCATAATTGCTTTGTGCGACTCTGATTGTTGCTGTGTACAATCGAGGGCTTCCGGGGATAAGAAGATAGAGGTGCTGACTACCTGATATTTGGGGGCTTGTAGGGATAGCAAGATATACTCTGATCTTCATATCGAGGTCTAACCATGGTGTGGGTAATAAAGACATTCATGAATGTATAAATCAAGGGACCTCTTATCCTGGGTTTTTAGATACCCTTCTCTTTGGGTTAAAAGAGTTATTGTTTGTCACATGTAGTGTCACTATGTTATTTTCCGCTGTGAATTTTGTATTGGTAATAAATGTATAACATTTTTATACTTACTTACTTGTGCTCTGATTATATAGGATTATATACACTTTAAGGTAGAATATTAGTTGTTGTAATCTTTGGTTATGTTTCATTTCCTGAATCACTTTTCAGGAATCGAGCAAGCTATTAGAACTTACAGGTGTTGTGAAATTTAGTTATACAAAATTTCCATAAGTGATTTTTTAAAGTATACAATTAACCCCCCTCTTGTATATGAGAATCTCATTCTTATTTAGATCCTACATTCGGTATTATAAAGTATATCATACTCAAACATACCATCAAAATAATTTGTATCAGAGGAGATATCATTCCTCAATTTATTGGAATGCATGATTAACTTTTTGATATTTTCCCAAAATCATTACCAGCAGATAGATTTGAATACAATAAACAGAAGTTAGGGATGATAACCATAAGGTAATCTTCCTCTATTAATATTCTGATGAACCAATCTCCTTATAGTAATAATCTCCTTTTCATAGGAGGAGTACATCTGTTATTAATGTTTTTCAAAACTTTCGTAATGAATCTTTTCGTAATCTGTTTTTAAAATTTTTTTGTAATGAATTTTTTTGTTGTCTATTTTTCAAAATTTTCATAATGAGTGTTTTCATAGTCTATTTTTCAAAAATTTTGTAATTAAAGTTTTCATATACTTTTTTTCAAATTTTCGTAATGAATGTTTTCATAGTCTATTTTTCAAATTTTCGAAATGAATGTTTTTTTAGTTAGTTTTTTCTCAAATATTCATACTGGAAATTTTCATAGTGTAAATTTTCGTAATAAAAATCTTTGTAATTGAAATTTTCAAAATAGAAATTTTCGCAATGGGAATTTTTGAAGTCATAATTTTTGTAATCGATTTTTGGTACTGAAAGCTTTTGCAATAAAACTACTTGATTGTATGTTTTCTTAGTCCGTTATTCGTAGTGAGTTTTTCGTTGTAAGTCTTTTTCATAGACAAATTTTCTTCAAGAATAATATCACCAATTATGGATAATATTCCTAGCCAATCTGAAAGGTATGATTTCTTTACTTATGTTTTTGTAATCATTTTAACTTGCTGGTATTTTCTCTTGTATTTTATTTTAATTTTTCGGATTCATTTTTCCTTAAATCTGAATTTTATTCTTAAAACCTGAAAATTATAGATACATGACATTCTTGCGGGTATGTTTTCAACCATCAAATCATATCATAGAGTTTTTAAACAGTTAGATTGGTTTTTGAAGTTGAATGGACACCACCATCACCTATATAAAGGGGACACCCAATGGTGTCCCACATCAGTTTCCAAGCTCTCGCGTCTCGAAGCTCTACCTCAGTTCTTAAGCACATTCCGAATCTCTCAGAGTTCCTCCAGTATGAATGTCTGTAGAAGCCTCTACTCAAGAAATGTCTACCATGAAGCCAATCTGAAAATGGAAATTATTCAGGGAACGGTTGGTGCATCCGAACTTTTTAAAGTATGATTCTATCATTTCTAAGAATATCAAGTTAAATGATTGGGTAGGTTTTAGCTTATCTAAGATAGGTTTTCATGACATGGTGTATCTAGATTTACTCATTGAGTTTTATGAGTCTGTTAGATTATCTAAGGATGATGATAGAGAAATATTTTCATTCAAGTCTAATGGAAAAACCTAAAACATTCATATACCAAGGTATCCAGCTTGGTGGGATTATGATATGAAGGTGGAGGTAGAATATTTCTCCCATAAACTCTTAGATGTCCAAGGTAGTTTTGTTAAGGAAATGGCATTGAAATGTCATGGACTTTTTGATGTCAAGACAACAAAAATTTCTCATCTATCTTCTAACAACTGGATTCTTCAGTTCTGGGTACAATGTTTTTTAGTATTGAGAAAAGGTGACAAAGAGACACTCATGAAGAGTGACATATATTTATTCAATTTCCTGGTAAATCTATGTAAAATCAATTTGATGAGGCATGTTCTTGTTACAATCCATAACATCAAGATTGGAAATATAAGATCCCAAATTATCGTGTATCCTACCTTACTTTCAAAGTTGATAGTTCGATGTCTTGAATCATTCAAGATTACATGAAAATCCAATTATCATAATTGCAATGTTTTTCTTTTTACTGATGACACTCTAAAAAGAATGAATATTGTATATTCTAAGGAGACAGAATTGTTTTATGATCTTCTAGAGGAAGAGGCAGAACTCAATCTGGAAAATATTGAAAAAGATAAACCATCAAAGATGGTTGGTAGGAGAAGGATTTTGAAAGAAGTAAAAGCTGAAGATAAAACCCCTAAACCTAAGGATGCCCAATCAAACCTCCTAAATCTTAGAAACAGAAATAGTATCTGGATGAGGTGGTTACTAAATAGAGGGAATATAAGGAAAAGAGGAAATAAAGGGAACCACAATTCTACTCGGACCCTGCTGAAGGCATGTCTTTATGTGAGAATACTGCTGAATACCATGTGAACAAAGAAAAATAGAATAAAATGAAGAAGAAAATGTACGTTTCTGAAGTTGTTCAATCTCTTTTGAAATCCACAGAAGTGGCTTCAGAGATTATTCCACTACTGGAAACTTTCCTAGTCAAGCCATTACCTGAGACCCTGGGGAAGAATTTCTTCACTCTAGAAAAATCATATGAGAAATTAGTTGATGAATAAGTGGAAGAGGAGGAAGTATAAGAATTAGAAGAAGAAGAAGAAAGTGGTGATTTATATGATTCGATTAAACAAGATGAAAAATTTCAAGATAAGAAAAATCTATTAGAAAAATTACCACTCCGAACATCTGAGGCTGAGTCCTCAAATATTATCACTCCTGGAAAAGAAGAAGAGAAAGATGGAAAGAAAGATGAAGACAAAGAAGAAGAATAAGTAAATAAATTATCTGAGGAAGAAAGCTATGAAAAGAACTTTATTGAGGAAGGAGCAGAAAAAGAGAAATTTGATGATGGCAATTTTTTTCAATTATCCGATAGTGAGAATAAATATCCTTATGATCAAGTCATACTGAAGATTGATAAGGGTAAGAAATTGGTTGGTGATTCTAAAAGAAAATCTACAGTTAAGAGGAATGAAGTTGTAGGAACTTCAAAAGTAAGCTTGTTGAGCTTGAAAAATCACTCTCACCAAGTAATGTCTTGGATTCGGAGCCATATTCACTTGGTCGTGATTTTGTGGAGCAGTCTTTAAAGAAGCTAATCGGTTCCATTCTGACTTTTACAAACATAGATTCTAGATGCCAGATGCTCCAACAAACTCTTAATTAGAAGTCGGATTTGATGTCCATGATGATGGGAATTTAGGTAAAGATAGAATCAGATTTCAAAACTTTTATTATAGGATATGAAGCTCACAGGAAGTCCTGCATGAAAATGACCACTTGGTCATGAAGATCATCTAGAATATGGCAGAGCAGGATGAATTTCAAGAGGAAGTAAAAGAGGATTTTGATACGGAAGATTCCGAGATCAAGGACCTTTCAAACAGTTTTCAGGAAAAGCTGACCCTTGAGAAAATTACATAAAATAAATAGGTGAAGGATCTGAATTGGAAGCTTAAATTTGTTTCTCAAATCAGGAAAGGGGAAAGAAAACTCCGGATTGAGATCGAAGAGATACTTGTAATGTAGGATGAAGTTCTTAAGGATCAGTCGGAGGCTCTGAAGGCTCAAGATGAAATGATTAAAGCCATAGAAAAGAAAGATGAGGAGGACCAAAAAGAGTTAATGAAGCTAAAAACCATTCTGAATAATCTAATCCCCAATGAAAAATAATACAAATAGAACAATCCGATCTTTGGTTGTAATGTATTTCCCTAAAAAATACTTTCAATCTTAATGAAAACAGTGGTTTCATGTCATTTGTGTTATTTTGTACTAATATTTTAGGTACCACATTGTTTTCTATTCCCTTAAACTCCTTTTGAAAATCACAAAGGGAGAGAAGGAAAAAATAACTCTAAATAAGAGAATGAAATGGATTTATAAGTATAGAAGAAGTATACCTAAGTAAGGGGGGTTTATCTATGGTGGAGTGCTCATTACGAAGAATTCCATATTTATAATGAAAATAACATTCCAGAAATCTATAATACGATCCTTAGCATTCCAAATCTTAAGTGGAGTTAGTCAAATTCACCATTATCCATGAAAAATGGATATAATCATTAATTTCAAAGTCTAGAAATTTATTCTAATCTCCTACATTTTTTTCGTAAGGATGTTTGTGCATTCCAAAAAGGGGGATACTATTGAGTCAATAAGGTTTTCCTTATGATATTTCCATTCCATCATAAATGGGGGTGATTGATAAGTCAAAAAAATTTCCTTATGACTTGATCATTCCTCTTCTTTAGAAAATCACAAACACCATATCTTAAGGCAAATTTCATTTTACCCCTATTTTACTTCCATAAGGAAAACTTCCCTGCCAAAAGAAATTTACCACTACCTAGTTTTCATTGTTCAAATAATTATTTATATTAATTAAAAAAATAATATTCATATCTAAAACCTCGGAATCATATATTATTTAAATATGAAACATTCTGTTTTAGGATCAGAATTCCTTTACAAACTTTTTTGAAGTTCAACTCTGAATTCCCTATTATTAACTTTTTTGAATTTCAACTATGAATTTTGATTATGAACTTGTATAAAGTATTAACTAAGAATTATAATGACTAATTCTGATTACGAATTCTCATTACGAATTCTGATAATTAATTCTAATTATGAATTATCATTATTAATTCTGATGAGGAATTATTATTACGAATTCTCATTTCGAATTCTGATGGAGAATTCTGGAAACGAATTCTCTTTACGAATCCTGATGATGAATTCTTATTACGAATTCTCATTACAAATTTTTATTGTGAATTATGATTATGAATTCTAAATATGAATTCTGATGACGAATTCTGATTACGAATTCTGATTACGAATTCTGATGATTAATTCTGATTACAAATTTTCATTACGAATTCGGATTGTGAATTCGGATTATGAATTATGGATATGAACATTTATGAAGTTAGAATCAAAATTCTTCAAATAAAAAAAATATGAATATCCTTGTATTATAGACTTTGAATTTATTCTTGGTTAGATTCGGAACATTTATTTTCTTACATTCTGAACTTTCAGATTTACTTATATTCTGAATATGAGTTTTAGATATGCCTTCACTTTTACTTTTATAAAATGGTGTCGTGTGTTTAGTTATCAACTAACTGTTGTTCGAGTGACATGTGTACATGTCCCTCTATAATTATAGGAAGAATATGACCATGGGAGGAGGGGAGTCGACCATTGGAACTAAGCCTATAAATAAGTACTCATTTGAATACTTAAACATTGAACTTTGACATCTGTGCCTAAATGTAGTTGAAGTGGTTTCTAGAGAGAGAGGCTCTTATAAACTCTCAAGATTAGTGGAGAAAGTTGGAACAACTTGTTCAAAATTTTCTTCATGCAGACTTGCTTTGTGCTACTCCGACTATTGTTGTGTACAATCGAGGGCTTCCAGGGAAAGGAAGACAGAGGTGTCGACTACCTGATAGTTGAGGGCTTGCAAGGATAGAAGTACATACTCCAATCGTTGTATCAAGGATGTACCCTAGTGTGGATAAGGTATACTTTCTTGAAAGTATAAATGAAGGAACCTCTTATCCAGGGTTGTTGGATAACCTTCTCTTTTGGTTAAAAGAGTTATTTTTTGTTACATGTAGTGTTACTATTTTGTTTTATGCTATGCATTTTGTACTATTAAGGAATGTATAACTTTCTTATACTTCCATACATGTACTATGATTATATAGGACTCTATACGCTTTTAGGTAGAATCTTAGTTGATGTAAACATTTGTTAAGTTTCATTTCTGAAATCACTTTTCAGGAATCAAGAAAGCTATTAGAACATATAGGTGTTGTGAATTTTAGTTATACAAATATTCCTTAAGTGATTTTTTTAAAGTATACAATTCACCCCTACTCTTGTATCTGAGAATCTCATTCTTATTTCGATCCTAATATTGGTATTATAGAGTATATCATACTCATACATACCATCCTAACATGTATTACCACTTTCCAAGTATTTTATCCACTTACTATTCTTCTACCTCACCCCTTTTTGATGTTATTACTCAGGTGACTACATATACTAAAGAGAGTTTGAAAGACAATAAGAAGCTAGAGAAGAAGGAATTAAATAAATGTTTATGATTGATGTTTTAAATGTTATGTTTGGTCCATGTTTTCCAAAGACACTAAAACTCTCGATCCTCATGGTGTAATAATAATATTTTTTATCTTTATAATTACGTAATATTAATGTAAGAAAAATTAGGGTCTCTATAGTTAGTATCAGAGGCAAGGTTCAGTTAATATTGTAATTTAGATTAGTGAAACGTAGAGATAACCGCTTGTATGAGACTAAGTGAAATTATGCACACAAGAAGATTTTCTAAACATATAGATCCCCTAAGATGTTTTTTAGTGTAAATTTCACAATTGAATAATTTATTTATTCATGACTTATTGAATTATGTTTTATTGTAACCTTTTCTATTTTTGAAAATGGTGGGAATCGGGAGAAACTAAGACAGTAAATCATGAGAGGGTGAATGCAATGATTGCATGAATAACATCCCCAATGATTTGTGTGGTGGAGTTCAAAACATCATGGACATTTATACTAAACTATATCAGGCAATGAATAATAACCTGAATAAGGAAGAATATCCTTCTTCATTAAATAGGGAGCAACTGGAAAACAATGGTTTATGTGGAAATATCCCTCAACATTTAGTGCGTCTTCTGATCCACTATTTTCGGAAAAGTGGGTCAACTCCATGGAGAAGATATTTTATTTTCATCACTGTTATGAGACGGATAAGGTTACAATAGTCACTTATCGTCTAGATGGAGAGGTTGATCACTTGTGGGGTTTGATTAATAACACCAATCCAAGTGACAAAATTGGAGAGATGGAATGGGAAGACATTAATATAATGTTTTTAAATAAATATTTCACATTAATTCTTCATAGGTAGATAGAGAGATAATTAATAAAGATTAAGAAAAAGGAAGGAGAATTTTTCACAACCTACGAAACAAGTTTTACAAGCCTTTTAATTTATAATTCATGTTGTTTTATAAACAATGATTGAAAAATTGAGAGATTCATTAGTGAATTAAAACCACACCTTCAAAAGGATCATGCAATTCCTGACTTTGGGAGTTATGAATATGTTTTTCAGTGTGACCTCACAGTGGAAATGGATTTTGGAAAATGGTCCCATGAATATGGTGATAAGAAATGAAAGATTGAGATTGAATCTAGATGATATAATGATAAAGGTGGGATAAAAACCCAATGAACCACATGAAAAAAATGTGGGAAGTTGCATCATGGGAACTTACTAAAAGGGATTGAGAAAGCTTCATGTCTGGAAAATAAGGCCATTGTGCTCAAGAGTGTTAAAAATATCTCATAAGGAAGAAGAATTTGGTGCCATAAAGGAGAGAACCACCCATGGTATGATGCTAAAACTATAGGGAGTAAGGGAACTATGCAGTCCAGTGCACTAATCCTCGAGTCCTTGAGGGTATCAGTGTCAACATACACCAATGAAAAAGGAACAAGGGAAGGCTTATTCCATCACTACTATGCAAGTAGAGGAAGGTAAAGAATTTTTACAAGCTACGCATTCTATTCACTCAAGTGTGGGAAATGTTTTATTTCATTCTGGTTATACACATTCATTTATATCTTGAATGAATGCTAGAACTATATAATATATTCCCTGAAACCTTGAAATAGATATATCTGTAAAATCACCTAGTGGTGTAATCACTACAACACAAGTTTTTGACTCTTCTCTTATTTTCATATGTGGGAAGATTCTTACAGAAAATCTCATAACAATTCCCTTGGTATAATTGAATTATATAATGGGTTTGAGATGGGTTTAATTATATAGAGAAAATATCAATGGTCAAGAAAGAAGAAATATCTTTTCATATTCTAGACTATACCATGCTCCTCTAATAATTAATGGAATTTCGTGAATCTCCTTTTAAAGATCCTTCAATGGTGTGAGTTTCAATTTTCTATGAAGAGGAATACCTCACTCAAATGGTTGAGTCAAAGGTATGTTTCATCCTAGCAGAAATTCCCATTAGAGGGAATATAGCTACGTATTACAGGAAAAGTTACTAGGTCATTCCCCAGATCGTGAGGTAGAGTTTCCAATAGAACTCATACCTAAATGTACTTCTATCTCAATGTGTCCTTATAATATGGATCCTATAAAGCTAGATGTTATAAAGAAGCATCTACAAGAACAATTGGAAAACAGATCCATACTTCCTAGTGAATCTCATTGGGGTTTTACATTGCTCTATGTGTAGAATAAGGATAGATCAATGCATATCTGTATATATTATCGGGAACTCAACAAGATCACCATTAATAACATGTATCCTCTTTAAAGGATTGAAAACTATTTAGATCAGTCAAGAAGAGATCAATAAATTTCAAAGGTGTTTCTTCATTTTGGATGTCATTAGCTAAAGGTGAAGAAGGAATATATTCCTAAGGTTGCCTTCTGTAAAAGGTATAGGAACTAGGACATTCTGGTGATTCCCTTTGGACTTACTAATGATCCTGTAATCATAATGGATTTAGTAATTAGTGTATTTATACATTACCTCATAAAATTTTTTCTAGTTTTTATCGATGATATTATCATATACTTTAATATTAAAGAGGAACATGAAGAAAATCTAATATTTTTGTTGGAGACATTAAAAAGGGATAATTTTTATGCCATGTTCAGCAAGTGTGACTATTGGATGATTCATGTCACATTCCTAGGACATGTGATCACAAGTGAGATAATTTCTATAGACCCTTCAAAAACCAAGGCGGTTGAAGAATGGCTCAGTCCCTCTAATGTCATAGAAATATGTAGTTTTCTTGGTTTAACTGTGTACTATAGACATTTTGTGGGAATTTTATCACAATTGTAATGCTCGATAACTTTGACAACAAGGAAAGAGGTAAATTATGTATGGACGAATGAAAGAGATGGAAGCATCAAGGAGATAATGAGAATGTTGATCCCTACACCAGTACTCACATTACGGAAAAGTGGAGAATGTTTTGTGATATGCAGTGATGTAATAAAGAAGTCCTAGTTTGAGTACTCCTGAAAAATTATAATATGATATCCAATTCATCACTGTATTTGATGATACAAGAGTAGAACTACCTGACACATGATCTAGAGCTAGAATCCATGATTTTATCCTCTAAAATATGGATCAACTACCTTTACAATGAGAATTGTGATGTATACACAGACCACAAGAGAATAATGTATATATTCAAAAAAAATTATCCCAACATGCGTCAAATGAGATGGTTAGAGCTAATCAAGGTATACTATTACTCAACACACTATCACCCAAGAAATGCGAACAAGGTAGTTGTTGCTCTAAGAAGAAAAGAACATGCTACTCTATCCATGTTACATATTGAGAAAGACCCCATCTTATAGGACATGAAAAGGATAGATTTGGAAATCATAAGGGTAGGGGATGCATCATACCTTGTCTAAATTATTGTGGAAACATCAATCCAAGAGACGATTAAGGAGGCAAAAAGGCACAATCCAAAGTTACTAAACAAGGTGAATGTAGTAATTGAAGGGAAGCCAAACGAGTTCTATATTGACAAAGATGGTGTGATTCAGTTTGGAATGCGGCTTTGTGTGCCTTCGTCACCCAAGATAAACAAGGAAAAATTAAACAATGCAAACATCCCAACATAATCTATCTATCTCGGTAGCACCAAGATGTATCGAGATCTCCTAGAACACTTCTGGTGGGATCACATGAAGAAGGATACTGAATAATATATCTAATGATTCTTGGTATCTCAACATGTTAATGCAGAGCAAAAAAATTCCAAATGGATGATGCAACCACTGCCTATACCCATGTGGAAATGGGAGAATGTCACTATGGAATTTTTCATGGGACTCCCGATTAATTCCAAGGGAAATAATGCGATATGGTTTGCGGTTGATGGACTCACCAATACTAGCCATTTTATCACTATTTCAGAAGATATCATGCTTGAAAAACATGATAAGATATATTTAAAGGATGTGGTGAGACTTCTTGGTGTTCTACTCTCGATTGTCTCTAACCATGATTTAAGGTTCATATCTAAACTAAGAAGGAGCCTTCAACATGATTTGAGTAGTAAATTTAATTTCAGCATGACTTATCACCCCCAAACTGATGTCCAATCTTAAAGGACTATTTTGATGCCTAAATAATGTTTAAAATCCAGCTCTTTATAATTGAAAGGTGGATGTGATTAGTATATTCAATTTTTTAATTTCTCATACAATAATAGATTCCACTCGATTATTTAGATGGCTCCATATGAATCTCTATATGGAAAGTGATTTAGAACTAAAAAATGTTGGGATGAATTTGGAGAAATAAAGCTACTTGGACCTCATCTTGTTCAAGAGATGATAGTGGAGGTTGAAGTCTTCTAGAAACATATCAAATCTACTCATATTCTGGAAAATATCTATGCAAAAAATCGTCAAATGGACATGGAGTTCTACATTTAAGATAAAGTATTCCACTGAATATCACCATGGAAGAGAGTCATGTGGGTTGTAAAGAAAGGGAAGAAAATCGTAAAGTACATTAGCTCCGTTGATATTCTTGAAAGAAATGGAGCCATGGCCTATAGGTTTTCACTTCCCCAGAACATGGATAATGTTTATGATGTGTTTAACATATCACTCTTGTGGAATTACATACAATATCCCGCACATGTATAGAACATAGAGGTGGTATAGCTGTAAGATGATCTCTCTTATGAGGAGGAAACGATAAAGATTCTTAACACGATAGATAAGGTTGTACACCAAAAGACAACCCAACTTTTGAATGTGTTGTGGGGGAACCATAAGTTTGTATAAGAAACATGGGAACCATAGTAGGTGATTAATGATAAGTACCCTTCCCTGTTTTGGTTAATGATATTTCGGGGGTGATGTTTCATACAGGGGAAAAATGTAACGACCCACTATTTTATCAATGGAATTCACAAATATTAAGTATTAATTAAATTATAATCCCATTTGTAAGAACAATTAAATATCATGATACAAAATACTATGTGACCATTAATCATAATTTTTCCACTTCTGTGTTTTGAATTTCAGAAATCTGACATACACGGTTGTGTTTAGGGTTATTTAAGGAACAAAATAGAACAAACATAATTTTTGGTGTACAGTTACATTCAAATGTTAATAGTAAATTTACAATTATGAATAGTGAGTTACCCTTATGAATATGAACCTCACCTATGATAGTATATTTATAGGATTCAAGTGAAAGTATGATGTACCTATGTTTTGGAATATGTAAATAAATGTTTAAAAAACATTATATTTCATGTAAATTATGATTTTTATTCAATGTTAAATTAATAATATTTAGAAAATTAATTTTTAAAATTTGTTTTCACTTTTGGATTATAAATGTCCAAAAATGGTTAGGGTGCATTTTTTGTATTTTTCTGAAATACATGGAATTTTTATGAATAGTAAATACCATGATTAACAAAATAAGCTAAATACATTAATTATAGTGTCATCTATGATGCTATTATAATGTTATCCAAATTGGTCAAAAATCACATGTACTTATTACTATTCTTGGTATGGAATCATCACAATTACATGTCTTGTGGATAAATAATAAGTTAATGAATATAATATTTAGAAAACCCCTCTCCACTCCACTATAAATACCACTCTTCATACTCTCATTTACTCACACATATCAAGCTTCAAGGGTTGCCTAAAATCTACCCAAAAAACCTCCCTATCTTGTCCAAAACATCTATGTGCTTTTGGTCTCATCAAAATTCCAATCCAATATTCCTTGAAGAGGATTCAACAGGTAATTCCCACCCCTCTATTTTCCTTTAATTGTTTTTTTTAATTTCAATTTCTTTTCTTGATATCTACCCACCTATCCTCATACACATTGTATGGTAACTCGAGTATCTTAGATATAATTTAATTTTAGGATACTGATTGGAAAATATATCATACTACTCTATTCTCCTCTTATTTTTTATTTTATAAAGGAAAACGTTGTTCGCGAGGTTTTAATTTATCACCATTAAGAACAACATGATTTCATTATTCTTTACCAACATCAGATCTGGTCATGAAATAATTTTTCATGGCTAAACCACATTATTTAAAATGTATTATAATTTATTTAACAATATTTAACTATGTTATGTACATATTACTAAATTATTAAATAAAATAAGTTGGTTGTGTTCAAAAAACTGCCCGAATTAACACGAACGATCATAATAAAATTTCGAATAACAATTCATCCACATGGTATATTAAATAATTCATTAAAAGATCATTTAAAATAATTTAATATCATTAATATCAAGTTTTATCAGAATTGAATGTTTTTTCATGTACTACATGAACATACATTCCTAGGTACAAGTGACCCATTCATGAAATCCAAGAAAATTAACACTCCCAAACGATGGATTTAAACTCTATAACTCATCCAAATGACCATAAAAGAACCTAATGAAACCATAATTAACCATATTCATTTATAAATTGTTATTTAATTTCTAATTAATGAATATAATTTCATTATACATGACATTAAAGTGAAGAAATCAATCAGATACAAGGAAAGGGGAAATTATCAAACCCAACTTTCTTTCTTCAGGTTCTGCCTCTTTCACTCCATTTTTAGTATGGTTACTCCATATAATCTATTTTTCATCATTATATTTCCTTTTTTGGGATATAAATGTTTTCCACTAGATTTTTTTCAAAAAAAAAAACGTTTTCCAAAAGAATTATTCTTGTAAAACCACAACGTTTACTTCTTACTCAACGTTAATGGTTCATGATGAAGTATTTCATTCCCTATTTCTTTTGGTACCCCAAAGATTATGACTGGGTTATTATGAGATTAAACACATTACTTTTCATGGGATATTTATGATCCTTATTGATATATGTTTTATGTGGAATGCATGATAATTAAAATGTTATGATGTGATAGGTGCACCAAGAATTGTATACTACAATTTGAATGTTTGAATATGACGGGTGTGACAGGAATTATACATTGCTCCAATGCATTGTGTAAATTGATTAATATCAATATTAAAAGTGAAATTATGTGTTAACATGATGTCAGTTTTTTCTCAACTATGTGTGGCAATTAACCACTAATACATGTTGTTTTATTTTTTAGGCATTTCCACATTCGAAGTCTTTTCCTAATGTTTCCTATAATGATTATTATCATATGCCTATGTTATAAAGATAATGATGATTTTAATCCCATGTTATGTTGTTTTATATTATTATTTATCAACTTACTAGGCTTCTGGATCACCCCTTTTGGATGTATATCCTTTGGTGACTATATTTACTAAGGAGAGGTCAAAATCTAATAAGATGGTAGATAAGAACGAATTAAATAAATATTTATGTTTGATGTTTTAAATGTCTTTTTAGTCATATTTTCCCAATAAACAAAACCATTGTATCCTCATGGTGTAATACTATTATGTTTTTTTATCATTATAATAATGTAATAGTAAGGTTAGAATATGTTTGGTCGCTATAAATGAGACCCAGATTCATAAATTAAATATTTCTAAAAAATATAAGATAATTCATGATCTTGAAGGGAAGTTGACTAATAAAGAAGATGTTATGTTTCAAATAAATTATATTTTATTTAAAAAAAACCGAGATAAACATTGGAAGCAGAAAATTTATATAAATCTATTGAGACTAAAGAGTAATATTTTCAAACAGGAGAGATAGTAAAAGTTCAAAAAATAAATTTTAATATTTATATTTTATTATAAAAAGTGAATGTAAAACTAAAAAGATTCAGAATAATATGAAATAATTTACACTGTTGGAAGATGGGAATACAGCACGGAAAAAATTTCCTCTTATGAATAAATAATACTTTATCAATATAAGGAAAAACATAATAAAATTATAGACAGATAAAGAAGAAATATATAAGATCAAAATATAGAGTTTTTTACTAATTTTGTGGAATATATGTCCACAGATAATATTCATTTTGGTGAAATGTTTAATTAATAATAAATAAGAAAGATTCAAGGGGGTTATTTTTTATAAAATGATACATACAATTTAAAATAAATCTGAATTATGTTAGAAAATTGGTCATAACCAAAATAGTTCTTCATTTCTTGACCATAACAAGTGGAATTTATTATGAGGAAGAAAAAAAATCAAATGAAGAAACTACCTCGGTCTCTATGGAAAATAATAAATTCATCACCCATGATGAATCTAAAAAGATAAATAAGGAATACATGAGAATAAATCATGAACATACATGTGTATTCTAGAAGAACAATGAGTTTCATCCTTATTCAATATTATGTTATGTTTTTTGACCTAATATGTAGGTAAATAAAAGAGAAGTATTCGGATATAAATTATATATAGTAATGACAATGATTTGTTTTATAGAGTTTTATTTTTTGGAAACACAATTTGATAATGAGGTTGAGTGTATCCCGTGATAGGGGACATACATGAGAAATGTGACATGGAATTCACACTTTCAACCCCTAAATAAATTATACTATTAAAAAACCATATGTGGAGATTTTTTTAGTGAAATTGTGAGACAAAGGAAGAGCTATTCATATTCACCAAAACTTTTAGATGTGTTTATTAAAATGTGTACATGTTCTTGTATTTCTTGTCTTAATACTCTCTATCGTGAGAATTTACAATTACCGAGCAAGGTATCGCTTGTGAATATTTTTTGGAAAACATAGGAAACCTTTGTTATTTATCACTCTTTTTCAAATCCAGGTTAGGACATGTATGTATAGATTCGATTAACTAACCAATATTTTCTTTTAAAATAATGTGACAACATTCTTCAAACAAAAGTGTTTTAAAAAATAGTAATATAAGAGAGGAGAACAAGTTTTTGGAAAATGAGAATACCCCCACTAATAGTTTTCATTTTATTATCATAAAGGTCAATAAAAGATATTATAACACATATTGAATTTTATAATATGAATGGATATTGAAAAAAT
This sequence comes from Viscum album, assembly GCA_963277665.1. Classification (NCBI taxonomy): domain Eukaryota; kingdom Viridiplantae; phylum Streptophyta; class Magnoliopsida; order Santalales; family Viscaceae; genus Viscum; species Viscum album. The sequence continues at coordinate 417,610,290 of OY728132.1, forward strand.
ATTGAAATATGGGAGATTATAAAGTCTAAGTGCTGCATTGTTTTACAATGTGTCAATATTTGAAGTGATAATTCATGAGTAATTGTTATGGAATCATTTAATGGAATTGGATTTCATTATTGATATATTCTATTTGATAAATTTGGTTATTTTTTAATTTTTCATCATGAAAAAAACACGTGAAAATTGTTTTGGGAGTTTTAACAATGTTTACCATATTTATAGAGTCAAAGATGAATCATATTTTGATGATTCAAAGTGGTGAAATTTAATTATGGATTTTTTATATGAGGATATATAATCATTATTTTTGAAAATTATTTTTCCTATTTGTGGACATAAATTTCATGACTCAAAATTGGGATATATTGAGTATTTTCATGCCTTTTATTTCATAATAATTTGACTAACTTTTTATATAGGATACCACTAAAAAATATCTAGTTATACAGGTAGAGGATCTATCTCATTTCGTATTTATGGGAGGTGTTATCAACCACATGTGAGAGAAAAATCAAAGAGATTAGAAAAGGGTATTTGGTGAGAACCAACACGGGTTGGAATGGGGAACACACTGAGGAACATAAGAACACGTGGGTTGGTGTGCAAGAGTATTGGTTTCCGTGACAATGACAGAAGGGTGGTGAGGTATGGTGGTTAGGAGAAGACACTATTCCCGCATAGAGTGTCTAATGGAGAAAATTAACATATAATATGAATTCCAACTGAATTCAAATATTATGTGGGATTATAAGGAGGATGAACCCATTTAAATTATAAAAAAATCAACGTCTGATGAATATAATATTGGTTGGCTGATTAAGGATGGTATCACTATATTTATCCACTAGTAGAGAGTTCTTCTTTGAAAGTTTCTCTTACTATTATTAAACTACGATGATCATGTTAACAAACTAGATTAATATTTCATCCAATAATAATACTGATAATACTACCACATTCTAATAATGGATGTTGTCATTATAAACTAGACTCAAGAATCATGGAATGTATGAGATCTATGACCACAAAATCTTCTATAAATTAATTAATGTCACATAGACTAAGGATTTATCTAGTAATAATGTAATAAATTATGTATTGTTGAGATCAAAATAATCTTTAATGCATCTTCGCATTGGATTCATGAAAAAAACAATAAAAAGATAAAGGAGGATAATATACATGAGACGAATAAAGAGAGACCGATCCTTTGGGAATATCCATTTCTATAAAGAATAAATAGAATGGTTAGATTATTTAAGAATTTATTAATTCTCATAATTAAATTAAAAGATAAAATATTTATGAATTAAATGTATTTAAATATACATTCACTATTTTTCTGGAAATTTTAAAAGATATGGTTTCATATTTGAGCCATGGGTCATTCACTCTTTAGAAAAATTAATACCCAGCTATTTTAGATATAAATTATGATGTTACAACATAAATAATGATTATTTACCCTATAATTTGTGGTATTTTAAAAGGAAATTATTCATGCTTCCTATTTCAATAAATGTTGTTACCCAATGTATGGGATTATTCAAATGAAATTTTCAAATTACTTTGAGAATAAATTAAAATCTTGGATCCTATAAGGGTATTTAAATTAGAAAAATTATATGTCTTATTAATAAAAATTTAAATAATGGAATAATTAGGATATCAAATAAAAAATATTTTATTCTTTGGAAATCTATGTACATGATGGTGAAGACAAATGTGAGTAATTTTTTTTTGAGGAACTTCAATTGATTACAGAAGAGAATTTTGAGAAGCTGTATATAATTTATAATCATGAATGAATGTTTCCGAAGCTGGAAGAATTTGAATCAGAAAAAATTTCTGTTATCATCCATTTAATTATTGATGTACTATATTACTCAAGATTATGTTAGATTTTCAAGGCCAAAAATAATTTATTATAGATCATGAAGTTGTTGAACTTGTGCAGACATGTTGATACATCATATCATGGAGAGGGACTACCATGAACTGGTGAAAATATAATAAGGAGATTATTATTTGTTAATTATTGTTAGATCCTCAATTTTGAAGTGTTTTAGCATAGTTTAGTGGAAAATGATATTCGAGAGTGAACTTTGGATTCTCTATTGTAGAAGTAATGTTGATGATATTAGGGAGTCCATGTTAAGTGTATTATCAACATAGAAAAGAATATTCATTTCCAGTGACCCTTTTTAATTTATTGTGTTTTGATCACTTTATAATCTACCATATATCAGGTGAGGCTTTGTGTATTCATATAGTTGATCATGAACCATAACATGTTTAATGGGATGATTTAAAAGGTATTTTTTAAAACAAGTGTAACCTTAATTCACCTCGTCTCTAAGGGGAATGTAATCAGTCCATGGTATTTAAAGAATATTAAATTTTTAATTGAATTATAATATTTATTTAATATTTTTTTGTTCTATAAATTTATTTCATAAAAATTCTCTTTATTATAAAATGATGTTAATATCATAATGTTTCATTATTTATAAAATCCATATTTTTACTATTCATGAAAAAGTCAACTATTTCTAAAGAACCCAAAAAATTTACCACATGCTAATTTGAATATTATAAAATCTACCATTATATTCATTTTAGAAACTAAAATTATTAAATCGGAATTAATATAATTCTAACATCTACAAACAGACATGCAAACAATATTTTTATAAAAAAGCATAACTTCAAAGTGGAAAAAAATTATTCTCAATAATTATTTTGTAATATCAATTTAAGTGACTTTTAATTGATTTTATTTAGTAAATTTATAAATAATTGAATCACAATCATTTATAAATATATTTAACTTGAATTTTTATGATAAAAATACATTACACGATAATGAGAAATTCTATGAAAAATATCTCTTTTTATAATAAAATGATTTTTTCTTAATTCATAACAAATTGATAATCCATGTATGAATTATTATTAATTATTTTAAATATATTTTAAATAAATAATTTACACAAATGGGAAATATATATTTTAAATAAAAAATATTCAATATAGTGAAATATCCCTTTTATTGGAAAATGACCCATTTAAACATTTACTAGTCATAAATTTATATGATTTAAGATTATCAATAAAAATTGATTAATTAATATATAGGAATTAGGTTGTTTATCAAGAAAACTATTCTATATATGTTTCATAGTTATGTTACTCTTAAAGATACCTGTTAATTCAATAGCTATGTTATGATAATCATATTTATGAAATAATATTTTTTATAGTATATAATGGCTTGTTTATAATTAGTGTTCCATGCTTCATAATATATATTATTTAGAAACTAATATCTGGGGGTGTTATATTCTCCCCTAATTATAAAATAAATCCACACAATATTAATCCATTTTGTGCTTATTGTGATATAATAAAATATTTTTTCCCGAATTTTTATTTCTATGTTAGGGCAAGGAATCTTATTATTTCATAAATTCATATTTCAGGAAAAATATGTTTTTATTTATAAGAATTATATTTTTTAATGTATTTATAGAAGTGTACTTCAATATTTATATAATACATTACTAAAATAATAAGAAATATTTGTCTTCCATTTCATGGGATGTTATACAGAATATTTCATTATTTCGTTCATCAATGGTATTTTGATTTTTTTTTCTTGATTTATTTCATCAAATATTTATAAGTATTATTAAATAAGATTATTTTTTCATTATTGAAAGACCAACATCATCTTTTAATAAGTTTTTACGTCCACTTTGTGATAATATTCATTTTTCTCAATTATTGATTTTATGACCATAGATTTCTTCCATTTCAAGCCATTTACTAAAACAAAAAAAAATATTAGAATAAGTAAAAATTGACACTAAATAATATAAAACATTAAATAATGGTGTAATATTCAATGTATCAATAATAATAACTATGGTTCAACATTAATCTTCTAGCCCTAATACCATCAATATATTATTATACAATCTTAATTAATCATAATCAAATTTTAAACCAAATTTTCTATATTTATAGTTATTTTAATAGACATGCTAACCTAAATGTTTATACATGATGCTGATGGTATACATTGTTAAAGTAACATTATCAAATATTCCATCCTTGATCAAAATACTTCCATGAAAAAAATTCTAAATCAAATCTTCATATTTATTATATTTATCAAATATCTTGTTTCTTATAACAGAACTATGAATGATTCATAAGAAATTATCATGATCTTTTTATATTTTATAATATATTAATATAACATCAATAAATAATATAATGAAAGTACTAAGGTAATCATTTACACATGTGGTGTTTATTAGAATAGTGTCCCATTAGATTATAGTTATAGAATTTAATATATGTGATTTCTTTCTTTACCATGAAATCATGTTCTAGATGACCCTTATCTCAATACTTTTAAAAACGTCTATTTTCCTTTAATAATTTACCAAGATTATTCTTTACACAATTATCACATGTTTGAATTTATATCGTTTGGTTATTCTCATTTGACTCATTTAGTTTTATCTTTTCTCCTAATCATCATGTCCATATCAAGATTTCCATAAAATATATATGCCTTAGAGATTTCATTTTCTATCCTAATAGAAATGATACCATATAATTATTTGAACAAATTATTTCAGAGACTACTTGCTATAAAAATATCATCTTAATTCCATAAAAGTAATAATAATTCTTAAATTTTATAATATGTGTATAGCCCATAAAAAGACAGGATTTACATGTACTCTTTTTTTTATACTCAAAAATTTTATATCTTCTTTAAATATTATGTTAAATAATTATCAATCAATATAATATTGTTCTTATCAAGGAAAATATTTCCCAAATAAAATCAGATTAGTTATTTTATAGTAAATTATCTATAAAACTATATCATCTTTATTATTTTAAATCAATGATCACCATTTATTTGTATCTTCTATTAAATAATATACTACCCAATATTAAATTTTACTTTTCATTACATCCAAAATATAGAAATATCATTTCTGGGTACTAGATCCATTGATCACCATCTAATTGATTATTAGTTATATTAAAGGGTAACAATCTTTTTATTAGTATGTGATTAACCTAATATATATAACTCTTTGGAACAATAGTTTTATCCTATCTAGAAACTTAAATGGACATAACCTTGTTAGTTTCCCCAAAAAATCTTTGATCTATCAAGATCCTGTTGAGAACAAGTTGGATAGAGAAAGAAGTTTGAAGAGTTAGCTTTTGCAGAGTGTTGTCCTTTGTTATCAAATAAGATAAATCAATTCACATTGTAATATAATTGAAACCAGGAAAAGATTTTTTGATATGTATTACACTAACTTCATAAGTTAAGAGAACTTTTTATGCAAGCGTTATGAAGGAAAGGGAGAGAAATGAGGATGCTAGTCATATACAGTTTTTATTAGAAGGAATGATGCTACTAGAAGATAGGGAAGTTTCAGAACATCCCATTGTAACTCTGACGATTCTAAATCTGATCTATCGAAGGATATATATCATGATTGAGGAGTTTATAATGAAATATAAAGAATTTTTATGGGACACAGTGAGGTGAGAAATGACAATGGAGTAGACAATCTTAATGAGGTAGAAAAGAACAGTTCATGGTGGCACCGTTTTCCTGTGTTTTCAAAATATTTGGGCCTGAAAATCGGAAAATGAAGTGATGTGTTTCTAGAAAAGGGAGGTGTGAAAAAAAGGAAAGTGTAGTGAAAAATATATGTCTGTTGCACGAACAAATAAACAATTCTTGAAATATTAGCGGGATATGCGAAATATCCACAACTTGTGAGAAATATTGACAGGATGCGCGAAATATCCACAGGTTGCATGAAATATTAGTAGAATGCATGAATTATTAGCGGGATGCATGGAAAATATAGTGGTTGTGGAAATAGAGGAATGAATTTTTTCATGCAAGAGGTGTTTTGAGATCAGAAGCATGAAAACTGGAAAATTCATGAGGTGTGAGAAAAATAGGAGCATTGCGCGAAATTTGATGATTGTGTGGAAGAGTTTTCACGTACATGAAGAGTGTTTTACGCACAAATTAGTGTTTTTCATGAAGGGTTAAAAATACCTATAAATATGAGGTGAACCCCTCTCATTTGTTCATGATTGACACTTAGATGAAATCTTGATCTCGGGTGCACATAAAATTTTAAGCTAAGTGAGTTGTGTGAAATGAATGAGGTTTTCGTGAAAAGAAGAAGGGTGCGCAAAATAGTGGGAAGCTGCGCGAAATGAGGAATGTTGTGCGGAAAAATGAAGCTCCACAAAAAATGTTTTTCACACCAAAAGAGAATTTTTACACACAAGCCATTTTAGTTGCGCGCAAGAAACCCTAAAGGCTACGCGAACAATTTTGGGACTTCACACATATTTGGTTGTGTGTATAGTAGTTCTTACCAGCTTTTGGGAAGGAATATAATGATTTTTACTTCATAGAATACAAATGTTCAATTTCAAAGAAGCACTGATATACTATAATTCCCTATTTGTTCTAAGAGGGTTCACACAAACTTGTGGATTGTTTTCCAAGTACTAGACAATTGTAATTTTATATCCTACTAATTGTATTCCACATCAAACGAATGTTTTCTAGTGGATTTTGTGGTAATGGATTGTTTTCGTACCATTCCAAGGATGTATCTACTCTTGTTGAGTAGTGAACCTTGTAAATTTTGGGTTCATGTGGTTGTGTGTGTTAAGTATGGAAGAAATTCTTTAACAGAATGCGAAGGTTGTTTTAGAAATAAGGAAACATAAAAAGAAAAAGATACCACTGATTCACCCCTCCCCCTCTCAGTGATACAAGGATCTTGACTGGGAACTTTAGATCCCACACATGCTGTATTGACTTTCTCCTAATGGAAATCCACAAATTAATTGTGGATGTTGATATTATTTCCCATAATACCAGTAGGATCCATATTTTTATAAGGTATCCTCAATAATTACCTCCTAATATTAGCAATGTTGATCCAAAAACTAAATATCACTGATGTTTATAAAAAACTATGATTTTTATCGTCATACATTTTCCATCTAGGTTCTCTTAAAATCATACTAAAAATAGTTTTACTAAAAATTAATTAATACCAATTATAGTCTTCCAAAATTTATCAACCAAGAGATGGAATATACATTATTACTTTTCTACGTAATTCAAGGGAAAAAACAACGAAGGATTGATCAATTTAAAATTCTGGGGGATACCAGAAATATACCTGACTTAAATTTTACATTGGAAAAGAAAATCCTAGAATGAATATTTTTACTGCAGCCATGAAGATCATTCAAAGATTCAATATTTATTTCCTAGGGACAGGAGAACATAATATGGTGTGAGCCTAGATTCTCATCTTGGGAAATCATACATAATAAGAAATCATAAATACATAATGTATAACAATATGATGGAGTGAATAATCAATAAATAATCCTTTAATCAATATCTACAACATGAAATAGAAAATTTTATAAAACTAATCACATTGATTTTGATAATTGAATTATAAATAAATAAAATTTATAATATTAAAATACGTGATCTTACTATCAAGGGATTAGTAAATAAGTCATGAATTTTCTTATAAAGGCCTCGTCCAATACACATTCATTATACATGTATCTATTCTATAATTTCCCAATACTGTTGCAACTTGTTTTCTCCCATAAGACATATTGATGCATCCAGGAGACATCAATAGCTTTTCCCACCATTCAATACCATGTCCTTTTGATTCCCGATATATTTAATGGTAAATAAGTTTATTTTTAAAAATGAATTTTCAATCGTAAATTATACATATTAAATTAATAATTAAGAATATCAATATTTCCATCACAAATGGAATATCATTCATTATAATATTAATTCAAAAAAACCAAAATATTAAAAAATTATATAGTTAAGAAAACACTTACAAAATCTATAATGCTAAAAATATGGGTATAGTGGTGAAAAATAATATCCAATAAATAACATATTTTAATATAAAACATGATCGCCAGACTGTAAATGAAAAACAAAATAGGTTTAATCTAGAAATATGAAAAGGATAATAGAGTACAATCAAGTTATTAGAAACTATGGTTTAAAATAATGTATTATATATTGAAAATTAGGGTGGAAAATTGAAGGGAAATATTGTAATTTAGTTTCCCTAATGAATTTGTATCTCTATTGTTAAAATGATTGTATAAATCTTTTCAAAAATTATTTTCATACATTTAGAAAATAATTCCACCTATTTTAATACAAAAACAAAAAATTCATAAAATACTTGTAAAATAAATTTCTTTGAAAATGAATCTAATCCTTTATAGGAAGATAAATAAAGAATAACAATCATGGAGGTGGGAAAATACATTAACACTTTATATGATTAAAATTACATCACTTTAACTCTTTTTTAACATGTGAAAATTGAATTGTTCAAAGTATATTGACAATATTTATTATAATACTTCGAAAAAAATTTAAAGGTAGTATAATAATACCTTTCTTGTTCATTTAAAAATAAATAAAATTTTATATGAAATATATTTAACAAAATGGATATGGGTGGTGGTGATTCTCAATTGAAAAGTGAAATAATGTCAATTTTATTTGAAAATGATTTTTTAGTATTTGTTTGTCGAAGAGGGGAAATGTTGGGAAAAATAGGATCCAAAGAAATAACAAGAGGATAATAAATGAATTTATTTTATTAATATAAAGTGACTATAATAATTTTGATATAAATTTAAACATGAAAAATCCCAAATAAGAGTGATATTTTAAAATAAAACATTACTGATTTAAAAACTATTGAATAAAACTAATTAAAAGGGAGATAAAAAATTGAAACATTAAATACCATTAATAAATTATAAATAATCAAATAATGTGTTAATTTTCTAAAAAATACACTATATAAAATATATTAGGTTCAAAATATATAATAGGTCTCAATTGTAGATACCCGAAGCTTGACGTACATAGACATTACATTACTTTTTGCAGAATACTTAGTACATAACAAAAACAGACACCCAAGGACCGTAATAGTTTAGTGTCGTTGGAAACATGGAATGTAATCTTCTAATCATGGTGAAAGATCTTCAACATCTCCCATAATGATCTTCCCATTTTTTTGTTTCCTTACCTAAAATCATTCTTTTAATCCAGGGGGAATAGAAAACATAAAAATGTTGAGCTCAAATTCTCAGTAAGGGTAATCATGGATAAAATAAAACATACTATATACATTTGAACTTAAAAAAACATGAAAATTAAAAATCATGAGCAACGACATAAAACATGGAAGTACATAAGGCACAGATCATAATGGAACATAAATCATGATAATATAGCATGAGAATATAACATGTAATTGTGGAATCCATTAAGCACATGTAATGATTTCCATAGTAGCCAAGGCAGTGCTGCCAAGACCATCTTAGTGGACAAAGTCCCTTTCTTAATCGAGTTCACTCCTCGTTTCAGTCCTGTAACACTGAACCGGATTAACTTACTATTCCAGCCATGTCTATCTCATGAGATATAAAATCTTTACCCAATGCATTGGAGGGAGATATAGGTCCCACCCATCTCATAATTATACCATTCATATGTGTGCCACAAAATCATAAATCATACATCATTGCATAACCCATGTAATAAAAATGGGATTCTTAAACAACATGAAATCATAAAACAATTCATATAAGATAAAGGAATTCATAAAAATAATTTCATCACAACATAATAAAATCAATGTAATAATATGGCTAGAAACAGAACCATATATTATCTTAGATGGAAAATAATTTTGATAAAACACTTGAACTCCATTCATGAGGAAAATATCCTTTCTAATGGAAAAACACTTTTCCTTTATTAATATGTCATACAATTCTAAACTAAAAGAATTTTATTAAAAATAAACATGAAAAATTGTAAAGTAAGCTTCTTGTAAATAATGTTTTAAAAATCCATTCATGCCTTATAAGTTAAAAAAACATTCTTCCCGTACTTTTGTCGGAAAAGTCAAAAAAGTACCTCGTAAAGTAATCAAAAGAAATATTCCTTACATACCATTTAGTAAAAGTCAAAAATGGGTAAGAAGGACTTTTAACATACATGAAAACACTTTTATAAAACATTGACATGGATGATAGAAATATCCACAGTAAATACATACGAATAAGCAATCTCGGATAAAAATGAGATTTGCAAAATTATCCCTTACCTTAGGTCCGATATGCTTCATACATATCCGAACCTCCTGTAATATGATTTAAATAATGTCATTGACTTATTATAGATTCATATTCATTGTTATGATATCATATATGGTTCACTTATGACTTTATATTACCCGTTTTTTTGTAAAAATTCCATGTTAAAGAGCATTTCGGGTAAAATCGTTTCATTTGTCGTCCGTGTTTTGACTTGTAATTATTCATATGATACATAGATCATGATTAATTAATTAAAAAATATAAAACAATATTTATATATAATATATATTCAGAATATACATGTATATATATATATATATAATAGATCGATAAATGGAAATAAATACACCGTTCATGGAGACGGTAGGCCGTATATACGCATGAATGTTGTTTTCGTTTCCTCATTGAATTGAATGGAATTAATTGGATGAAATACATATATATATATACATAAATACAGTATCATTATTATGTCATATATTTAATTATTATTCATTATATATACTTTATAATCATTCATGAATGGTTAACATGAAGAGTGAATCTCATCGCGTCATGGAGACGGTAGTCTGTACGTACGCACGAGCGATGATATCATTTCCAAGATCATGGAATTGTATTATAGTGTATGTATAATATTACAGAATAAATATCACTTTACAATAATGATATATATTCATTACTTTCACCCTTATACCCATCCAAGTAAGGTGGTGGTAGAAAAAATAGATTACACCACGGCGTGGAGATGATATTCCGTACGTACGCACGCGCGGTGATTTCATTTTCCGTTGGAAGGATAGATTGTGAAATATAGTTGTTTCATACTTATAAAAACATATCAGTATATTATTGATACTGATGTTATTAACTCATAATTAAACAACTAAAATTAAGAAGTGGAAGAAGAAATAATGTTGAAAGAATCGGTAGTGGACAATACCTCTTCTTTGAAGTTCCTCTTTGAGACCTCATCTTAGGGCACTAAAATTGGTGTTTGAAGAAGACCAGGACCTCAAGGATGTTTCTAAGGAAGTGGAGAAGCGAATTTGTCAGGTTTTGGCCGAGATTGAAGGCTCAAATTGGTGTGAGGAGGATAGGGAGGAGGTGCCCTTTTATAAGGGAGGAGAGGGGCACCTTTGGAATTCTTAAAACTATTAATTTATAATAAATTTTAACCCACATAAAATCCTCCAAAAATGACTAATATCCGAATAATAGATGAGATAGGGTTGTAATATCATCAACCAATCAAATTTAGACATGTTATGAATTTATTTTGAACATTATCAACTTGATTTATACTAATTTAATCACTTTAATTTAATTTGTGTTAATAACATTCTAAAATTTAAATTATAACAAATAATTACTTATTTGTTGTGAATTTACCATAATTTGATACTTTATAACATTTTAGACCATATAAATTTAAATTTACAATTTTTAAATATTTTTGTGATTTTTAAACAATTTTATAATATGTTATTTTTATAAAATAACAATAGTGTCAATTTTGACACTATTCATTTATTTGAATTTAAATAAATTATATACAGAAGATATGTTCAAACTAAAAGGTTTAATAGATTCATAAAAGGTCATATGTATCTATAAAATTAGTGTTTCACATTAAATAGTTCATATAGTATTTATTTTATTATTTTTAATTCCATTTATTTGGTTTATCTCTTAATAAAATAATTACTACAACATGTTTGTATAATTATTTAATATAAAAATATGTTGCATAAAAATTAAAAATAAAATCCTATGATGAAGACAAGTATATCACCTTTCACAATAATACTTTTACTTGAATTTAAAATCTTAAAATCAAAATAGTTAAATTTTTATATTTATTAAATTATGAAGGTGACAACTTTGGAATCATTTAAAATAAAATAATATAAGTGTCATAATAACCATAATAAGACTCCAAACGGTTATAGATTAGTTAATTGTATGATTAAGGTGTATATTTACACTACCAATAAGTTTGGTTTAGGTTTGTTGGCCTTTTAATGGGTATTATTATTTCAATGAAAACTTTATTACTGATTTTTCACTTAATAAATAATTTCTGCATCATTAATGTATCACCATTAATGAAAATTATTTAATCCCTAAAAATTATAAATAAATTATCATGATGTAGATACGTTTATTACCTTTCTGTAGACTATTCATGTTCTAAGTTTTATGATGTTTATCACTAAATTAAAATTATTATACTTATAAGATTTAAGAGAGTGACATGTTGTCACTTTCCTTGGTTTTAATAATAATTAAATTATTTTCATGGTCAAAAGTCCATTATATGATTCTAATCCGACCCTTAAGTGATATGGGTCGACTTTTAGCCATCCAATAAAATTTTTCCACGTGTTAGGGTAATTTTATAATCTTATATTTACCCTTAATTACTCGATTTACCTTTAACTATGGTAAATAAAATTTACCGTAGTTACTATTCATAATTCCCAAAAATAAAAAGTAGCTTATTAACATAATTTAGACCCACTGATTCCAAATATGGAATCAATTTTTCCAAATTCAATACACAAAAGTTGTAGAAATTAAATAAAAATTAATCCCGTTGTTGATAGAAAACAGGTTTTTCTTTAAAACATTTTAAAAGATTGAATTGATTTAACCTACGAATTCATGGTAAAATCAATGATAATGACATAAATTATATTAAATTGTAAACATATATTATATTTATACTTTAAAAAATTAAATATTATAATTTAACCAAATAAGTTATTACGATGAAAAAAGTTGTTTTTAATTAAAATATTGCATGTTTTTACTATTCATTAAAATATGAATGTTTTTAGAATAATATTAAAAATTTATCCAAGGAAAAATTTTATATCCTGATTCCAATGAATAATTTTATTTTGTAAAATTAAACTTATAAAAATGTCAAAAACTATATTTAATGTGGGTGCGCCATCAAAAGGCGGCAAAACTGCATTTTTTAAAAAATACTTATTTTACCCGAAACATTTATTTTGTTCTTATACCAAGTTCTAGAAAATGTTTAAGATGAATAATAATGTTATAAAATTAAAAATATAGTTAATAATATTCATAACAGATAGTTCGTAATAATATTATAATAACATATCATTGTTTATTAAAACCCGATATTGCGTACAACACACGCTATCGAGGAAGGTCGTGATTGCGTGTAATGAAAGAAAAGTTAGGGTTGCGTGTTGTGAAAGACTCCTTTGTTGTTTCAAATAATAGAATCCAACCATATTTCATTTATACATTGAATATATATATATATATATACATTCAATGTTATGTAGAATGATTATTATCAAACAAATTTGAAATTGTGTATAACACAATCTAAGAATAGTGATGTGTATACTGAAAGCTAATACGGTGTTGCGTATAGAACAGGATAGTATTGTTTTAGCATAAAACACATGACAACAAATAAATTAAAAATAATACTTATCATAAAATATGGGGTTGTTACATTCTACCCCCCATAAAATTAATTTCACCCTCGAAATTCGTCGGTGTTATGCATGGTTTTCTACTTGAATGTTTTTTAATAGAAACCCACATCATAAAAAGGAATACCAAAACCAATCTTTAAAAACTAAAGTATGAAACGTAATGGTTACCTAAATAAACTAATCATTGGGATTCCACATAGGTGAAAATATGGATATGGAAGAAAAATCTAACCATCATGTTCTGATAGAGAGTGGTAAAGAACATGGCTATGGAAAATCCATCAATCAAAAATCCATAGATTTGTGGTGATCTAAGGTACCATATGATTCATCGGATATAAGAGCAATAGGACAACATTTTTGGTTTTCAATATCATTCCCCTAATGTTGAAAATTTTGAATTAGAATAAATATTTGCTTGATTTTGGTACAATATCACTCTTGTTCGTGCTTTGAACAATTTCCACTTCATCTCTTAACGAAATGAAGTTGAATTTGTTATTCGTGAAGAGTTAGTAGATTATGTGATAGAATGATGGGTGATTCTATCTTTTTCAAGAAAAGTTATCAAATATACATAAGTCCATCTATGGTGAGTTTAATCATATACGATTCCAAAAATGAACTTATACTTCATATATCATACCGCTTCATAAAATAAAACTAGTTTTTACTAACCAGGGACTTCATGTGCGCCTGTGGTAGGCAATAATGGCCAGTCACACTTTGGTTGTGGGTTCTATTCCCACAGCCTTGTTCGACGTGATGGGTTGTCACCCATCCTACAGGTTGTCCTTTTTCTAAAACTACATTACTATAAAATCCCATCAATAATATCGAAAAAAGGTCTATCCTTAAACAATACTAACTTATGTCCAACATAATCCATTCCAATTATTAGGCTTATCTAAAATACTTCGGTCCATGCTCATAGTATAAAGAAAATGATTACTTAAATTGTCATCAACCAAGCATGTGAATACCATCATTTATCCCCCATATTTCTTGTTGGTCACATTCCAATCATGTATTATCATGAAAAATGAATACCCATTAAACCTTAGTGAAAACATGAATGTTTTTAAATTTTAACACATTCTATATACCAAAATCCCAAAAATTCTATATACTCAAACCATAATATCACCTAGTCCTTATATCAGTCATGAGCTCATGAATACAATCAAACATCTCATTATCTTTTTATCCATTCATTATGCACATATCATTTGCTTTCCAAAAATATCTGAATAACCTTTCATGGTTACTGGTACAATTAGTCATACACTGTCAAAATATAAGGAAAGAAAACAGTGTAATAATCCTTAGATGTCTCTTTATTCCATTGTACCATGAGATTACTTATACAACATTACACTTGATAAACATGTAATCATTCCACTACCTTCTTAAACCATTGACCGAGCTTCAACAATTTTTTCATATCATATATTTCATTTGTAGTCTCCTCATCATCATCCACATAAATACTACCCATATGACCATGCTGATTCTCTTCATTAGATTTTCCCTTTGGGAATTGGTTTGCATAATGCCCGTACATTCCACATTTAAAACATCTAATCACTGTTTATGTCGTAGCAATACCATTATCCTTGTCCATGGTGTTAACTGAACCATTTACTTTGCACTTACTGGCTTTGTGTCCATCTTTTCCACACCCAAAGCATCTTTTAGTTCCTTTGAAACAATCTCCCTAATTCCTCTTCCCACATGATTTACATGAGGGAAATTGAACATTCTTTCCTCTATCATCATCATGAAACTCCATCTTTCTCTTATAATCTGAGTCAGGAATCTTACCAAAGTTGAGATTATTGATCATATTATGATATTGATGATTAGGCATAATAATGATGTTTGGACTTCCAGATCCCATTTCATTTGGTTTCTCATGAAGAATATCATTCCATTGTCTGTCATATCCTCCATTATCGTGGATCTTCCTATTTCCAGCCATTTCCTAAAACCCAAAAAGAATAGTGTGAGAGGAAAAAATCATGATAGGGAAAGAAACATAGTAAATGGGGAATTTCCTCAATATCTAACATCTTAGGTTTAATTCTATGATCTTTAGCGTAGTTCTAGGACTATATCCTATATTATACTTATCCTTAGGGACATCCCCAGACATACCATAGAAATATCTCTAGGGATCTCACTAACTTTTTTGCATCCTAGTTTCCAAATTTTGACTAAACCTTTCCTCTGATACCAACTGTATAGAACCGAAGCATGACGTACATAGAAATTACATTACTTTTTCAGAATACTTAGTACATAACAAAAACAGACACACAAGGACCGTAATATTTTAGTGACTTTGGAAACTTGGAACGTAATCTTCTAATTGTGGTGGAAGATCTTCAACATCTTCCATAAAGATCTTCCCATTTTTTGTTTCCATACCTAATGTCTTTCATTTAATCCTGGGGGAAATGAAAACATAAAAAGGGTGAGCTCAAATGCTCAGTAAGGGTAAGCATGGATAAAATAAAACATACCATATACATTTTAACGTAAAAAAAACATGAACATTAAAAATCATGAGGAACGACATAAAACATCGAAGTATATAAGGCATAGATCATAATGCAACATAAATCATGATAAAATAGAATGGGAATAAAACATGTAATTGTGGCATCCATTAAGCACATGTAATGATTTCCATAGTAGCCAAAGCATTGCTGCGAAGACCATCTTAGTGGACAAAGTCCCTTTCTAAATCGAGTTCACTCCCCGGTCCAGTCCTGTAACACTGAACTGGATTAACTTACCGTTCTAGACTTGTCTATCTCATGAGATATAAAATATTTACCCAATGCATTGGAGGAAGATATAGGTCCCACCCATCTCATAATGATACCATTCATATGTGTTCCACAAAATCATAAATCATACATCATTGCATAACCCATGTAATAAAAATGGGATTCTTAAACAAAATGAAATAATAAAACAATTCATATATGATAAATTAATTCATAAAAATAATTTCATCACAACATAATAAAATCAATGTAATAATTGGGATAGAAACAAAACCATATATTATCGTAGATGGAAAATAATTTTGATAAAACACTTGAACTCCATTCTTGAGGAAAATATCCATTCTACACACTTTTCCTTTCTTAACATGTCATACAATTCTAAACTAAAAGAAGTTGAGTAAAAATAAACTTGAAAACTTGTAAAGGAAACTTATTGGAAATAATATTTTAAAAATCCATTCATGCCGTATAAGTTAAAAAAACATTCTTCGCGTACTTTTGTCGAAAAAGTCAAAAAAGTACCTCGTAACGTAAACAAAAGATAGATTCCTTACATACCATGTAGTAAAAGTCAAAATGGGTAAAAAGGACTTTTATCATACATGATAACACTTTTATAAAACATGGACATGGATGATAGAAATATCCCCAGTAAATACTTACGAATAAGCTATCTCGGATAAAAATGAGATTTGAAAAATTATCCCTTACCTTAGGTCCGATATGCTTCATACGTATCCGAAACTCCTGTAATATGATTTAAATAATGTCATTGACTTATTACATAATTATATTCATTGTTATGATATCATATATGGTTCACTTATGACTTTATGTTACGCGTTTTTTGTAAATTCCATGTTAAAGAGCGTTTTGGGTAAAATCGTTTCATTTATTGTCCCTGTTTTGACATGTAATTATTCATATGATACATAGATCATGATTACTAAATTATAGAATATAAAACATATTTATATATAATATATATTCAGAATATACATATATATAATATATCGATAAATGGAATGAAATACACCGTTCTTGGAGACGGTAGGTCGTACGTACGCATGAATGTTGTTTTCATTTCTTCATTGAATTGAATGGAATTAATTGGATGACATACATATATATATATACATAAATAAAGTATCATTATTATGTCATATATTTCATTATTATTCATTATATATACTTTATAATCATTCATGAATGGTTAACATGGAGAGTGAATCTCATCGCGTCGTGGAGACGGTAGTCCGTATGTACGCACGAGAGATGATATCATTCCCACGATCGTGGAATTGTATTAAAGTGTATGTATAATATTACAGAATCAATATCACTTTACAATAATCATATATATTCATTAATTTAACCCTTATACCCATCCAAGTAAGGTGGTGGTGTAAAATGGATTACACCACGGCGTGGAGACGGTATTTCGTACGAACGCACACGCGGTAATTTTGTTTTCCGTTAGATGGATAGATGGTGAAATATGGATGTTTCATACTTATAATATCATATCATTATATGATTGATACTGATGATATTACCTCATAATGAAACAACTAAAAAATAAGAAGTGGAAGAAGAAATAATGTTGAAAGAATCGGTAGTGGACATTACCTCTTCTTTGAAATTCCTCTTTGAGACCTCCTCTTAGGGCACTAAAATTGGTCTTTGAAGAATACCAGGACCTCTAGTATGTTTCTAGGTAAGTGGAGAAGATAATTTTTCAGGGTTTTTGCAAGATTTAGGGCTAAAATTGTTGTCAGGAGGAGAGGGAGGAGGTTCCCTTTTATAAGGGAGGAGAGGGGCACCTTTGGAATTCTTAAAAATATTAATTTATAATAAATCTAACCCCACTTAAAAACCTCCCAAAATGACTCATATCCAATTATTAGATGATATAGGGTTGTAATATCATCAACCAATCAAATTTATACATGTTAGGAATTTATTTTAAACATTATCATCTTTATTTATACTAATTTAATCACTTTAATTTAATTTGTGGTAATAAAATTCTAAAATTTAAATTATAACAAATAATTAATTATTTGTTGTGAATTGTCCATAATTTGATACTTTATAACATTTTAGACCATATAAATTTAAATTTACAATTTGTAAATATTTTTGTGATTTTTAAACAATTTTATAATATGTTATTTTTATTAAATAACAATAATGTCAATTTTGACACTATTCATTTATTTGAATTTAAATAAATCATATACAGAAGATATGTTCAAACTAAAAGGTTTAATAGATTCATAAAAGGTCATATGTATCTATAAAATTAGTGTATCACATTAAATAGTTCATATAGTATTTATTTTATTATTTGTAAAACCATTTACTTGGTTTATCTCTTAATAAAATAATTACTACAACATTTTTGTATAACTTTTTAATATACAAATATTTTGCCTAAAAATTAAAAATAAAATCATATGATGAATATAAATTTATTACCTTTCAAAATAATACTTTTACTCAAATTTATCATCTAAAAATCACAATAGTTAAATTGTTATATTTAATAAATTATGAAGGTGACAACTTTGGCATCATTTAAAATAAAATAATATAAGTGTCATAATCAACTTAATAAGACTCCAAACGGTAATATATTAGGTCATTGGATGATTAAGGTGTAAATATACACTACCAATAAGTTTCGGTCAGGGTTGTGGGCCTTTTAATGGGTATTATTATTTCAATGAAAACTTTATTACAAATGTTTCACTTAATAAATAATTTCTGCATCATTAATGTATCACCATTAATGACAATTATTTAATCCTTAAAAAATCTAAATAAATACTCATGATGTAGATAATTATATTAGATTTCTGGAGACTATTCATGTTCTATGTTGTATGATGTTTATCACTAAATTAAAATTATTATACTTATAAGATTTCAGAGAGTGACATGTTGTCACTTTCATTGGTTTTAATAATAATTAAATTATATTCATGGTCAAAAGTCCATTAAATGATTCTAATACAACCCTTATGTGATATGGTTCGACGTTTATCCATCCAATAAATTTTTTTCATGTGTTAGGGTAATTTTATAATCTAATATTTACCCTTAATTACCCGATTTACCTTTAACTATGGTAAATAAAATTTACCGTAGTTACTATTCATAATTCCCAAAAATAAAAAGTAGCTTATTAACATTATTTGGACCCACTAATTCCAAATATGTAATCCATTTTTCCAAAATCAATACACAAAAGTTGCATAAATTAAATTAAAATTAATCCCGTTGTTGACAGAAAACAGGGTTTTCTTTAAAACATTGCAAAAGATTGAATTAATTTAACCTACGAATTTGAAATTGTGTGTAACACAATCTAAGAATAGTGATGCGTATACTGAAA
The DNA here is from genome assembly GCA_963277665.1 of Viscum album. NCBI lineage: Eukaryota > Viridiplantae > Streptophyta > Magnoliopsida > Santalales > Viscaceae > Viscum > Viscum album. The sequence goes on from OY728132.1 coordinate 417,630,242, forward strand.
ACTAATATGGTGTTGCGTATACCATAGGATAATCTTGTTGTAGCATAAAACACATGACATCAAATAAATTAAAAATAATACTTATCATAAAATATCAGGTTGTTACAACAATGGAGTTGTATTATGATGAAAATAATTACATTAGATTTATATTTGGTCATATTCCTTATATCCTACAAATAATATATTTAAATTTATCTAATACTTTAACAATAGCCTTTATCATATATATTACCTGATTTAGGTTCCATTTATAATCATTTTTATCCATTCATTGAACAGTTATTTTTTACGTTGACCCTTTATGGTCGTTTGGTCAATTGCACCTAAATTAATTTTCTATATTTATAATTATTAAAGGTGTGTTGACATTGATACACAATGTCTATAATTTTAATAATGTCATAAACATAATTTGTTTCATTATATATGATATTATGATCATTCTTTCATAGTTATAATAGATAAATTAATAACCTCTTTTCATATAGGATGTAGTCTACAGGTACGCACAAAAGAAATTTTTATTCTCTAAAAAATGGAATGGTATGAAATTAGATGAAATATAATTTTTACAATTTTTTAATTATTTTTTAAATATCATATACATTAAATAAGTCTATATTTATAACTAGCTAAATATGGTGGTGATGAATAATTAATTACTTTTCTCTATAAAGAATGTAGGTTATAAATTTGGAGAAGCGATGTTTTCATTTTCCAGTGAATTGAATGATATACAAAATTGATGTAAAATTAAGTTAAAAAAATATATAAATAGTGAATATACATATTAATTTTTTTTAAAAATGGTCATTAAATATTTTATTTGTGGTTTACAAATTATAAAACAAGAAGAATCTTGGTAAGAATGATATCTCTTCTCTTGGATACCTCATTTGGAATAAAACACATGATTTAATGAAGTGTAATTTTGGGATGAAAATTACATATATGAGGTTATCAGTGGTTTTTAAGTCATTTTCATTGGTTTTCAAAACCGGACCCAACAGAGCTCGAGATGTGACTCCCCAAGCCCTCCTAAAATAGGCCAGGGGCTGGCGACCAGTGTCGAGTAGGCTATCACACACCTGGAAGGCATTAGCCTAAGGTACCTGTACAAAAACACCCATATACGCCTATAAGAAACAATGCAGCTATGTATATAAAAACTAAACAGGGAAAGCATGAATACATTTATCCCAAACCAGAATGCAACAAAAGTACAAAGGTAAAAACATGGTCCACCACAGTAAAACAAAAAATGCGTCCAACCTGCTCAGAATGAGGAAGAATTCCGCCAGAAGAACCTGTTGGAAAACTCCTCATCACAGCTCTGGTAAACCCCCCCCGGTCAGTCTTGTAGACTAAGCCCCACCTACTCTTGGTCCTCCTAGAACTCAGTCGAAAGGCATGTGGTCAGCATAAGACACAAACATGTGTGAGCAAAGCCTGTTCATGGGAGAGTTTTTAAAATACCAAATAGGCTCCCCAAAACCCCCAAAATAAAATTGAGCAACTAAAAGAAAACAGTCAGCTCATCCTAGCCATAGAGATCCCAAATGAGAGAGAAACTCCACCTCGAGACCATCTTCGGAAAAACACGACCTGTCAGCATAGCTTAGGTGTATTCCCATACATACACCATGAACATCCGCTATGGTATATTCCCATACATATACCATGAGGAACCATATATACTCAAAACACACACCATGCCTCATGAGGTCCCAAACTCGTAACCTACGATAAGTACATAACTATGGGAATAGACACCATGAGCTCTATCATCCCAGATGACACTCATCTGAGAGATATACACTCATCAAATATCATCACCGAGAACCTTACACTGAGAAAGTGAAAAAACCAAACTCCTCAGATAGTGGATCACTCATAGGGTCCTCCAGGGGATACAAGAACCCACTCCAGTAACTCCTATATCTCACAGATAGGGGATCACTCCCAGGATCCACTGGGGGATACCACTACCCGATCTTGGGCTCCATAGATCACGTCACTCAGATTGAGGATTGTCACCAGTGTAAAGGTGGCTACGATGATACAAGAACCCTATCTGGTATAACTCACGATGTAGGGGATCAAAACGACATTTCACCAACTCTACCGAAACCATAAGCTATGTAGGTGATCCTAGAACCAAAGATGTTATAACCCTACTAAAAACCACATGCTGAGTAGGTGATCGTATAACCAATGATGCCATGACCATACTATGTATGGACCACAACGTTGGGTATCATCTTACCAATGATGCCTCAAACCCTACAGAATTAACTAGATAGATATGGGATCACTGCCTGTGGATAAGCAGTCACAGCGATTCCAATAACCCAATCTATGGAAGCGAATCTAGAGGATCCTGCTCCAAACATGCCAGAGGAATGCCACAACTCTAACATTAATTCATCCTATTGAGGGGATCAAAAACCTATACTGAGGTAGTAATTCCACATGATCCCTCATAGGAACGAACCAAGGGAGTACAATCAACCACTTCTAGTCCAAAAATTGCTAACCTGATTGACTGGCATCATCGGCATATTTCTCACCTTTTTGGCCTATACCGAGGCCACCATCGTGATCTATGTGAAAAACATGCAAGGTAGGCTATTCATTTTCCCTAAATAGTCTTATGAAGCATAAGTTGTAAAAACGTAGCATACGCCTGGTAGCCACCTTGTGGGGCCCATGCGTGGACCACAAATTTAGGCGGGCCGATTGCATCATTGAAATCCCCATGAAAAAACATGCAGAAACAAGTGTTCAAACACGCCCAATAGATGTTGGGTGAAAATTAAAAATTTCATAGTTAAACGTGAAAATTGGGAACTATGGGGACCACACCCAACCTTTATCTCGAACACTGAAAGGAGATTCTCAAAAAGACTGCATGAGAAATAGTATCATGCTTCCATTGATGGAGCATCAGTCGGACATCTGGTTCACTAGGTACATATGTTGCATGTTTTATTAACAAATTATTATTATTAAACTAAAGTGTTTCGGGTCACCCGCCATCGGGCGTGGAACCCAAAAACCACGAAACACATTTCAAAAATTCCGTCTTGAAGAGACAAACCCATAGTCATAGACGGAGTGTCAAATGGGCGTACCGTTTTGGATTTGTGTCCCTCTGAATAGAAGGGGCCCTACCAGGCCGATCCACCCCGTCCAGCCCAGTCTAGATCATCGGCCTGCGGTCCAGCTCACCGCGACCTGCTAGCTGTGGCCCGTCCAGACACCATCATACCCTTCGAGTCCGGTTCCTCTAAAAAGAACGTCCCTGTAGCTTATCATTTTCTGCACGCCACACCAGCATAACCTGCATAACGTAGGTCCTTATCCGCAGCACCCCCAAGGCGCTGACCTCGGGGCTCCCCCCTAACCGCAACGTGCCGACGCCATCGCCCCCCCTCCTGTAGAGCACACCGCCATGACACCACCGCCCATGTCGCCTCTCCGCCACTCCCCCACCTGGACTCACCGGTGTTGCACTACCAGATTCCACTATCCCTCTCAACTGTTCTAGGTCCTCTACTACACCACGCCACAGCTACCGTCCGCACGGCCGCACCCGAGCTCACTGAACCAGCCACAACAATGACTTCATCATCCGCCTCTGAATCCCCGCATTCTCCTCACCAGATCACCATGGTCTCAACCACTCTGCCTAATGCCTGAACCCCTCCAGACTCCACTTGTCCACTTTTCGTCTCACATCGGCCAAGTGTTGCCTCACCAAGGCCTCACGATACCTGTGAAACCTCTTAGAGGTTCCACCGCTGTGCCACCACGACCTCCGAACACCGCCCCTTGCCCGAGCCGGGACATCCATCAGCTGAAAAAATGACTCAGGTAGCCCGATTTCAAAACTGAAGGAGGATTTTTTATCCATGGGATGAGGCCTTTTAGTGCTTTTCCCCCGATCGATGTTCCAAAGGAGTTTCTGCACATCTGAAAATTATGAAAAAAAAAACGATGAATAAAGCATAGAACGTTGAAATTTGAACGGGACTCAGATGAAGGCAGTGTTCGTCTGGCCATTGTCATAATTATAAAATTATAGAATGAAAAGGACAGATCTAACAAAACCTCAATAAATCGACAAAGTGGTTGAAAAAACCACAAAAAGCCTACCTTGATCCGGTTCTTCGTCGCTGGCGACACACCTGCTGTGATCCCACTACGATCCACTAGAGTTCACACCACAATCTGGAGAATAACAAAGAATAACGCCAAAGAATGTTTGAGAGAGAGATATATATAAGAGAAAATGGGTTATCCCCATAATTACAACACCTAAGTTGAATTTATAAACTCTCTAAAACACTGTCGATGGGTGCAAATTCTGAAGACTCCGTACCTGCCTTTTTTATATCACGCCTAGGTAAAACACCTCATTTTGAACTCAACGAAAGTCTCAGATTTCCATTCTATGACTTCGTTCAAATGTTATTCAAAAATAACTCTAGTGATAAAATTCACTATGTCATTATTTCAAAATGTGGATTTTACCCCTGGGTGACATCTCTCACAGCAGGCCTACGCCTATTTCTTTTACACCCCGCATAAGGTAAACATCATGCTTCAGATGCAACTGAGCACTCAGATTTCCGATCCAAGATACCATTTATGAGATTACATGTTCTCGCTTTGTGCATAGTATTAAAATAATCCATATTTTTATAAAATTAATTCTTGGAACATGGGTCCTCAGAATCGCACGCCGTCTTCACGCCTAACTCTGTAATTATTCCAACGAACATTCCAAAGTCTGAAAGGGCCAAAACCCAAGTTGCTACATCCTCCCAACCATAGAAACTTTCATCCCCGAAGTGCTATAAGCACAAGGAATGAAACTAGACTATCAAATTGGTATCCACACCAGTGAGTTTCCCAAAAAACACCACTTCCAAAACAAATAAGTCAGAGGGACTCATCCACCACACCTCAACACTATTTTATTTAGGCAGCACTGACTCACCTTCACGGTTTTGATCGTGTCACAAAAAACGCATCCCAGTGGTGGAAGGATCCCTCTTTCACATGCATTCACAGAACTCCAAATAAAACCCACACTGGGTCATACCAATGCCCTGAACCAAACTCAAGTAGGAAACAGAAAGGGATGAGTGCCGCTAAATAGTGTCTATCAAAACAACTACAGAAAGTTGAAAGGACACAAGGTGTACCTCTATACTTCTGCATTGCCTCCGGGTCAAAAGCCTCTAGGTACTGAAATTGTCCTCGCCCTCATGCTCCAGCTCCCAAACTCGGTGTGGACCACCTGGGGGTGGTGGTTGTGGAATCTGATACTGCATACCACCTCCCACTGTTGCACTATCTCCATCGCCACATCTTCCACCCTATAGACCTCCAAACTCAAGACATTTCTACTGCTAAGGCGGCCTATCGACTGACTCTCTCTCTTATCTGCATGACGGGTTGGAAAATCTATAGCAAGTTTTCCCCAACCGTCACAAGCATAACATCACCTCTCCTATGGATGACCAAAACTGGAATGCGATCCCTCGGATCCTTAAGCCTTAGATCTTCCATCATGGGGTCGCCACCTAAAACTTCGGCCACGTCTAGACCCTTGCGCCTGTCTGCCAGCTTCTAGTTGCCGACGTCTCAGCTGCCACATGCCCTTCACTGACGGGATGAATCTTCTCAGCTAGAAAGCTATCCACCACGAAGTCTCTCTCTTGCACTCCAGCATATGTGGGTAGACACAAGGAAACCACACCTTCTCGGATGTCTCTGCAAAGACTATGCTCGATGTTCTGATCCCTAAAGAACACGTCTCGAACCATATCCAGGGAATAGTGTGATAGGTCTATAAACCTCGATTAGTAATCCAACTTAGTCTTTCCCTACTTCCGTAAATGTAGAAGCTCCTGAATCCGCACAGACCCCAGCATCACCAGATAGGACTCTTCCCAGAAGACCTGCTCAAACTCTACACACATGAGTGTCCCCTCATCATGGGAGTGCATCACCAAACTCCGCCATCGGCTGGCCGAACTATATAGAAGGCTTTCCATTAAGACCACCATCTGATCTGGGGGTGTACTCACCAGGCGTAAAACTCGGGTGACTACTTTGAGCCAGTAATTAGCTACCTGAGGGTCTGGATCCCCCTGAAACCTCAGAGGTCGCTAACTATAGAACTCGTGCAGCGCACTCATCCTACATGCAACCTCATCCTGCACTATTGGAATAATAAGCTTCCCGATAGGTGGTGGCTCACCTGGTAGAAAACCTGGAGGTGCAGCCATAGAACCTACGCCCTAGTCTACATCCTCTACACGAGGAAGATTGTCACCACAATCCCGCTGCGTAATCCTCACTGGCAGTTGTAATGGATGTATCCTGAAATTCAGTTAGGACGAACCATAGTCAAAGAGTATATCTGGATATATGACTAAAGTAGAACAAGGGACACCAAAAAAACCAGTCCTATATGATGTATTTACCGTTATATCACTGTAACTAGTGTTCAAATGTCCCAAGTCAAATGGCATGTTCTCAGAGTCCTAGAGAATGGATACGTCAGCCGAAACACCAACACTAGAGTCCCTGGCCTAAAAGCCGAAATTGAATCATCTTGACACTGCCACTATGAAACCCAAACAATACTCATTGGTAGACCAGCTATGCTCTGAGATCATAAAGGTGGAACCTCATCTGATACCACTCTGTCCTGACCAGAACCAACAGGGCTCAAGCCGTGACTCCCCCATCCCACCTCCAACAGGCCAGGGGCTTGCAACTAGTGTCTGGTAAGCTATCACACACATTGGAGGAATTAGCCTAAGGTACCTATATAGACACACCCACATAAAACTCCATGAAACAATGCTGATATATATATATAAATTGAAAAGTGAAAGCATGCATAGATCTATCCTAAACCAGAGTGTAATAGAAGTAAAAAGGGGAAAAAGAGCCCACCAAAGGAAAAATACAAAATCATTGAACTTTCTTAGAAGGAGGATTAGCGCTACCAAAAGAACCTACTAGAAAACTCCTCATCACATATTTAGTAACCCCCCCCCCCCCCTGGTCGGTTGTGTGCACTAAGCTCTGCCTGCTCCGGAACATCCTAGAACTCCGTCTAAATACTTGTGGTCTCCACAAGATAGAAACATGTGAGGGAAAATCCTGTGCAGGGGTGAGAATATAAAATACCTAGTAAGCGCCTGATAAATCTCAAACTAAAAGGGAGAAACTAAAAGAGAACAGTCAGCTCATCCCAGCTAGAGGGAACCCAGACAAGAGGGAAAATTCACCTTGAGACCATCATTGGATAAACACGACTAGTCAGCATAGGTTAGGTGTATTCCCATACATACACCATGAACATCCCCTCAATTATATGCCAATTATTATACCATAAGCAACCAGATATAATCAAAACATGCACAAAGCCTCATGAGGTCCCAACTTCATAACATGCAAGAGGTAAATAACTAGGGGAACACACTGCATGAGCTATGTCATCCCAGATGAAACTCGTCTAGGAGATATATTCTCATTGAACATCATCATTGAGAACTTCATGCTGAAATAATAGGAAAAAAAACTCGTCATTTAGGGGATCACTCCTAGGGTCTTCTAGGGGATAGATGAACCCACTCCGGTTACTCATGGTTCTCATAAATAGGGTATCACTCCCAGGATCTACTTGGGGATACCACAACCTGATCTAGGGCTCCACAGATCATGTCACACAGACTGAGGATCATCTCATGTTTAAAGGTGGTCATGATGATACTAGAACCCTATCTGGTATAACTCGCTATGTTTCACTAATGGAAACTGATCATATTCCAACATAATGTTCCTAGCGGTTAAGAAAACTCATTGGGAAAGAGAACTTATACCAATGGTTTACTAGAACCATTGGCATAAGCTGTTTTGTGTTGGTTTTTCCCAGAGTTTTTAGAGTACTGTTGGGAATGAGAACTATTACCTGTTGTTTTAATTAACCGTTGGGAAAAATTATATCAAAATTAGGTATCCCTCCCTCGTGACATTTCATCCCCACACACTCCTCCCCTCCTCAACCACGACCACCTCCCAGATTCCGCCTCTTCCTCCCGGCCCCCTGGCCTCCACCTCCTCTTCTGCCTCCCGGCAACCCACCCTCTCCTTCAGCGACGTTCCCCTTCCCCTCTAGGCTCATTCTATGATGATGATGTCACCCTCCCCTCTCGTCTCTCAGTGAAATTCCCCCCTCCCCTCTCATCTCCCTCTCTTTGTGACATCCCCCTCCCCTCATGGCTCAATCTCCTCCTCCGACGTCCGCCGACCCCCGCTCCAATCGCACGAGAGACCCCCCCCCCATGGCCAGACACCCCACAAGCCATCCCACTCCCTTGACTCCCTCTCCTCACTCATTGGCATTAATATTTTCAGGGCTGACCCCTTCCCCTCAAGAGTTAGAGGTATATATTTTCCAAATCAATGTGTTAGAGTTCCCATATGAGATCTTGGTTTCTGTGTTTGTGTTTATTTAGTTGATGATTTTCATAAGGTTTAGGTGTAATCCTAATTTTCCATTTTTTTCATTTTTTTGTACAGTCTGGATGGCCAAAAATTTTTATCTATTAATTCTTCACAGGTCTAGATCAACCATGTTATTTTTTGTTCATTCAAATGTTAAATTAATGGTTTAGTTGTCCCATGACGCTTGCAATGGAAATTGTTGGATCTTGGATATTTCATGTGATGAGAGGTATAGGAGTAAGGGAATATATTGGATTTTAAATGTTGAAAAATGACTTTTTATGTTCAGTAGGAATTTGGAAATGTGAAAAAATTTGTTCTGAATATCAACATAATGAGTTCTGAGTGGCATGTTTTCAGCAGTCTATTGGTTATAAAAAATGAAAATATATGTATTTTGGTTATATTTTATAGATTATAAATCCAAAGGCTTGGAAAACGAATCATTGTCACTCATTAAAAGACATAATAATGAAATTAGACAGTTTGGTGTGGTGGGAGAGGGGGGTGGGGGGATGAAATGCCAATGACTTCAACCAAATTGCAGACATAAACAGAAAGGGGTCGGTTGTGATGTCTGGTGTTATAGAAATTACTGAATAGGTATGTAATGAGGCATGGTACATATCAATAGTTTGGGCCAGGTCCCAATCTAAGTCATTTAGAAAATGAAAAATGTAAAAAATAACACAAATTAACAATAATAAATATAATAAACATACAATTCATTAAATGAAAATAAGATTGAACAAAATTATCATTTGGGTTGGGCCAAGATTGGGCTGGACATGGATTTGGTCTGGCTTTGTTGGGACTTCACTAGTTCGAGTCCTACCATAAACAATACATTAGCTAGGCCCATTTTATGAAATATGTCTCATAGACTGCCCTTGTCCATGCCAGGAATCAGGCCATTTTAACACCTCTATTGAGTTTAACAACTAAGTTGTTATGTTATTTTTTTTACATTCAAGAGTATTTTTGAACTCTAAAAATTGTGTTATTACATTCATGTTACTTTAAATATAAATTTTACTTAAATAAATGTGGCAATGTTACAGTTTTTCCAATCCCCAACACATCAACCACTTTCTCTGCAATTACATTACATTATAACCACTCAACGGGCTAGTAAGATGGGGCGTTGAGAGTGATAATTCATGGATTGATATATGTCTTAATTTTGTTTGAATTAATTATAGACATAGTTCACAATTGACTGGGGAATGGTGGATTCTAGCATGAGAGATATATAAGACACAAGGGCAATATATAAGAATTTCATTTTATGATGCATCAGTTATTATTCACAATAGTAGTAAATCTCGGATCGCGGTGAGATGCGGCGGGGTTTTAGCAGGGTTATGTACAAAATCTTCAACTCAAATAATATAGCAGACATGAATATTCAATAGATATGTGTACTATTATGGTGTTTCCAACAATGTGTTATATAAAGAACATAATGAAAAATGAAGATATTATTTAATGGAGCTGTTTCCTCCTTGCTTGCAGGAACATGATTTGACCCATGGGGCGGTGTGGTTCTTTTATATTAGGTGGTGACAAGTATAGTCGCATGATACATGTATGTTTTTTTAGTTTTTATTTTATTTTCTTTATGACATTGTCCACCTAGATATTTTACTTCTTTCTACAGACGTAGGGTAGTGATGTTATCCTGACTAGTTGACGTTGATCACTTTTATACTATAATACCATGAGGTGTGAGTGTGAGGAAACATTTGAAGATAGAGGAGTCATGGGGACTTCCATGATATGGAATTGTTTTTCTAACACATTGTCTGGGAACAGTTCTGGAGTATGTTGGAGTCATGAAATAACCCCATATGTCTCCATGAGATAGCATAAATAAGCCCAAGTGTCTCCAGGTGTCTCCATACATTGTATCATCCTTTCATGGGTTGGACACTCACCCAATCCTATCAAACCTATCATAGTCTATCCTCTTAGTCACATATTCTAGACTCATCACTCGAGGGTTATCCCATGCCTCGATGCACATCTCATCATCCAACTTGACAAAGATGATTATTCACCTTACGATTGTCCTAGTCACAAAAGCACACCATGTCGAACCCATCAATATTATATTCTCAATAATGTGGTCAAGAACCTCATCAAAATCATGTATCATAACCCAACCCCACAAAAAAAGTTCCATACTATGATAAAGCACACCAAGCCTCATTGAATTATAATGCCAATATGTCCGACAATACCCAATACACACACTATCATCTCATCCTTCATCTCTTTAGTTGAACTATTGAATAATTAAATGGAGTAAAACCATTCACAATACATTTAATATACTCATATGGACTATCCCACTCTATGAACCTACCAATATTCCAATCCATCCTCGTATGTATTTTCTCATATATCGATAGATGTACAATTTCCTCACCTATCACTACAATGCCCAATCCTCTTAGGAATATTTTACTTGATCTAAATCCTCCTCACTAGTTACATCAACCACATGAAAGCGTATAAATTTCAATTTAACCCTAAATTCCATGTATTATTCATGTAGATAGGCCCCACAAAAATATGCTAATAACCTAAACCATAAATAATAATGCCAAATACATGCATCGTTTTTAAATAAATATCTCACGTGTAAAAATGAAAAGTAAGACTAACAATAAAACATCCCTTATATCGAACAAAAACAAAATAAGTGGAAACTCAGGAAAAATTGATTGTATACCATTATTAGGAAGAGTAATTATTAATTAATAGGAATGTACTATATGATATTATTGTTTTGAAACATTGATCTGTTTCCCCTTTGCTGGCAGGAACATGATTTCACCCATGGGGCACTGTGGTACTTAAATGTTGGGAAGTGACAGGTATAGTCACAGGAGACAAGTATGTTTTAGTTAATTTTTTATTTTATTTTCTTTATTACATTGGACACATAGATCATTGACTACTTTTTAGTTTATTTTTTATTTTATTTTATATTCTTTATCACATTGTTCACTTAGATATTTTACATATATTAATTTTCCCATAAGATTTCTATTGAATCCTGAGATGTTAAAAAATACTCAAATTTTATTGTTCTCAAGGGGTCTGAAGTTTTTTTATTAGAGTTCCAAGAAATTAATATACCATTTATAAGTAATTCATTTGCATAATTTGAATCTCAATAAATAGTTTCATCTACCTAGTACCACTTTTAAAAACATCAAATATAAAATATATATCATTATCATACCATAATCCCGAATCAAGAGTATATTTTTTATAATAAAATATCGGTTTCTATAATGTGAAGGACCACTACATAGGATTTATTTGGAATCCTAGCTGGAAGATGCTACCCTGCGGATGTCACTGGATCAGTCCAACATGTCGCGGTCATGCCGTGGTTACGTCGCGGTCAAGCCGCGGTCATGCCTCTGTAATACCGTGATTTGGCCCTGCTCCAGGACGACACCCCGCGGCGGTACAAAATCATGTCCGAATTCTATGTATGATACATATATATATTTTTAAATACATTACCCAACCATAGTTAATGGGGTGGGAGGTGATGGTCGGAATGTTTCCCCGCTTCCTCCTGCTCCCTGGGCTCCTAGCTAGAAGATGCTTCCCCGGGGATGTCACTGGACTGGGCCAACACGATGCGGTAACACCACAGTCACACCGCAGTCATGTTGCAGCCATGTTGTGGTCATGATGTGGTCACACCACAATCCCTCTAGGGTCATGTTGCGGTCACACTGCAATTACGTTGCGGTAATGCTATGATTTGGCGCTGCTCAAGGGCGACAACCTGCGATAGTTCTAAGTCTTATCCGAATTAGATGTATGATACCTAGATAGAGTTTTAGATACTTTACCCACCCATAGTAAATTTGGAGGGAGGCGATAACCAGAATGTTGCCCTGCCTCCTCCCACTCCCTTCACTCCTGGCTGGAAGATGCAGCCCCGCGAATGTTTTTGGACTGGTCAAACACGCCGCGGTAAATCCCTGAATTGGCCCTGGTCTTGGATGACACCATATGGTGGTTCGTAGTCTTGTAGGAATTCGATGTATGATAACTAGATTGAGTTCTAGATACATTACCCACCCATAGTTAATGGGGTGTGAGGTGACGACAGGAATGTTTCCCACCCTCCTCCCGCTCCCTTCGCTCATTGTCGGAAGATTCTACCCCACGAATGTTGCTGGACCGGGCCAACACGCCACAGTTATGCTGCAGTAACACCATGGTCACACTGTGGTTTAGCCATGCTCTAGGACGACACCCTTCAGCGGTTCGCATTCCTGTCATAATTTTATGTATGATACCTAGATAGAGGTTTAGATACATTTCCCACCCAAAGTAAATGGGGAGGTAGGTGATTTACAGAATGTTTCCCTGCCTCCTCCTACTCCATTCACTTCTGGCCAGAAGCTGCTGCCCCACGAATGTCACTGGACCAGGCCAACATGTCGCGGTCACACCGCGGTCACACCACAATCACACGGCGGTCACAGCGCAGTCACGCCATGGTCACGCTGCGGTCACACCGTGGTTTGGCCCTGCTTTAGGACGACACCCTTGCAATGGTTCGCAGTCCTGTCAGAATTAGATGTATGATAAATCAACATAGTTTTGATAAATTACCCACCCATAGTTAATGGGGATGGAGGTGATGGCCGGAATGTTTCCCCACATCCTCCCGCTCCCTTTGCTCCGGGTCGGAAGATGCTTCCCCGTGAATGTCGTTGGACCGGGCCTACATGCCACAGTCATGCCACGGTCATGCCACGGTAACACAACTATCATTCCATGATTTGGCCCTACTCCAGATCAACACCCCCCCGAGGCGCGGTGTGTCCAATACCACTCAAAGTGTCTTTCTTTTGTTTAAAAAGGACATCATTTTATGTGAATAAAACAACAGAAATATGTAAAACCTACTAAAGGCATTCATATTAAGTTGAAAATTTAGGACAACGATTCAAGGGTCATATAGGACATGCACGGGTCTACCCCACCTCAATCCGAGGGCTAGTGTGGCCGGAACCACTCAAAATGCCTCACTTTTATATGAAATGGATAGGATTTTAAGTGGAAACGACAACTAGATTACGGTAAAACAACCAAACACATTCATAATGTGTTGATACATTAAAAAACGATCCATGGGTCATATGTAAGGTGTATGAGTCAATGCTACCTCAATCCAATGCACGGTGTGGCCAACACAACTCAAAGTGTCTCTCTTATGTTTAAAATGAAAATCATTTTAACTGAAAACAACAATTGACATACGGAATCCTGACCAAATGCATTCAAATTCTATTTAAAATTTACAGCAATGATTCACGGGTCATATGTGACATGTACGAGTCAACCCTTCCTCAATCCTAGGTGTTGTGTGGCCGACACCACTAAAAGTGCCTCTCTTTTGTTTAAAATGAACATCATTTTAAGTGAAAACAACAACTGGCATATGGAAAAATAACCAAATGCATTCAGATTCTATTTAAACATTAGGAAAAATATCCATCGGTCATATGTGGCGTGTACGAGTAAACCATGACTCTATTTGAGGAGAATTGTGGCTGAAACCACTCAAACATTCTTTCTTTTGTTTAAAATGGATATTCTTTTAAGTAAAAACAACTGGCATACGGAAAACCAACCATACACATTCAGATTGAGTTGAAACTTTAGTAAAATGATCAATGGGTCATTTATGACATGTACGTGTCAACCCAGCCTCAATCCGAGGTGCAGTGTGGCCGACACCACTCAAAGTGTCTATCTTTTGTTAAAAAGAACACCATTTCAAGTGAATACAACAGCTGACATACCAAAAAAGACCAAAGGCATTAAAATTATAATTAAACATTATGAAAATGATCCATGGGTCAAATTTGATGTGTACGCATCAACCTCAAATAAATCCGATGTCTTTTGTGGCTGACACCACTCAAAATGTCTCACTATTATTTGAGATGGACTAGATTGTATGTGAAAACAACAACTGTCATACAGAAAACTGAACAAATGCATTCGGATTGTGTTAATAATTTTGGAAATAGATCCATGGGTCATATGTGACATTTATGAGTCAACCCGCCTCAATCCAAGGTGCGGTGTGGCTGACACCACTTAAAGTGTCTCTCTTTGGTTTATAATGGTCACCATTTTAAGTGAAAAAAAATGACATACAGAAAACTGATCAAACACATTCTTATTCTACTGATAATTTAGGAAAAAAATCCATGGGTCATATGTGACGTGTACAAGACAACCCCGACTCAATCCAAATCTCAGTGTGGCCAACAACACTCAAAGTGTCTCTCTTTTGATTAAAATGAACATCATTTTAAGTGAAAACAACAATTAACATACGGAAAACTGACCAAATGCATTTGGATTCTGTTGAAAATTTAGGAAAAACATCTATGGGTCATATGTGATGTGTATGATTCAACCCTACCTCAATCAGAGGCGCGGTGTGTCCAACACCACTCCATGTGTCTCTCTTTTGTTTGAAATAGACATCATTTTAAGTGAAAACAACAACTGACATTCAGAAAACCATTCAAATGCACTCGGATGCTATTGAAACATTGAGAAAAGATCCATTGGTCCTATGTGACATGTTTGAGTCAACCCCACCTCAATCCAAGGTGCAGTGATTCCGACACCACTCAATGTGTCTGTCTTTTGTTTAAAATGGATACTCTTTTATGTAAAAACAACTGGCATACATAAAATAGAACAAATGCATTCAGATTGTGTTGATACATTAGGAAAACGATAAATGGGTCATTTGTGGCATGTGGGAGTCAACCCCGCCTCAATCCGAGGCACAGTGTGGCCGAACCACTCCAAGTGTCTCTCTTTTGTTTAAAAAGGACATCATTTCAAGTCTATACAACAACTGACATACTGAAAACCGACCAAAAGAATATGGATTCTAATGAAACTCTAGTAAAACTATCCATGGGTCATATGTGACGTGTATGAGTCATCCCCGCTTCAATTTGAGGGTCAGTGTGGCCGTCACCACTCAAAATGTATCACTTTTATTTGAAATGGAAATATTTTTAAGTGAAAAAACAACTGGCATATATAAAAATTACCAAACACATTCGGATTGTGATGATACTTTAGGAAAACAATCCATGGGTCATATGTGACGTGTATGAGACAACCTGCCTCAATCTGAGGCGCGGTGTGGCCGACACCACTCAAAGAGTATTTTTTTAAATGGTCATCATTTTAAGTGAAAACAACAACTGACATATGGAAAACTGACCAAACACATTCAGATTACTTTGATACTTTAGGAAAAACAATCCATGGGTCATATTTGATGTGTATGAGTCAAACCCACCTCAATCGGAAATTTGGTGCGGCCGACACCACTCAAAGTGTCTCTCTTTTGTTTAAAATTAACATCATTTTAATTGAAAACAATGATTGACATAAATAAAACTGACCAAATGCATTCCGATTCTATTGAAAATTTAGGAAAAAGATACATGGGTCATATGTAATGTGAAAAAATCAACCCATGTTCAATCCAAGGTGTGGTGTTGCTGACACCACTCAAAGTGACTCTATTTTGTTTAAAATGGACATCATTTTAAGTGAACACAACAACTGCCATATGGAAAACCGACCAAACACATTCAGATTCTATTCAAACATTAGGAATAAGATACATGGGTATTATTTGACGTTTAAGAGTCAACCCATCCTCAATACAAAGCGTTGTGTGGCTGGTATCACTCTAACTGTCTGTCTTTTATTTAAAATGAACACCCTTTTAAGTAAAAAGAACTGGCATACAATAAACCAACCAAACTCTTTCAGATTGTGATGATATTTTCGGAAAATGATCCATGGGTCATTTTTGACATGTACAATTCAACCCCGCCTCACTCCGAGGGTTAGTGTGTCCGGCACAACTCAAAGTCTATCTCTTTTGTTTAAAAAGTACATCATTTTAAGTGAATAGAACAACTGACATAAGGAAAACCTACCAAAGGCATTCAGATTTAGTTGAAAGTTTATAAAAAATACACAGGTCATATGAGATGTGTAAGAGTCAACAATGCCTCAATATGATGGCCAGTGTGGCCGAAACCACTCAAACAGTCTCATTTTTATTTGAAATATAGATGATTTTAAGTGAAAACAACAACAAGCATATGGAAAACTGAACAAACACATTCAGATGGTGTTGATACCTTTGGAAAACTATCCAGGGGTCATATGTGACGTGTACGAGTCATCCCTGCATCAATACGAGGCTAAGTGTGGCCGACAACACTCAAAGTGCCTCCTTTTTTTTAAATGGACATCATTTTAAGTGAAACTACATCGGACATATGAAAAACTGACCAAACGAATTCGGAATCTATTGATACATTAGGAAAATGATCCATGGGTCATATGTGACTTGTACGAGTAAACCTCGCCTCAATCCAAACTACAGTGTGGTCGGTACCACTCAAAGTGTCTCTCTTTTGTTTAAAATTGACATCATTTTAAGTGAAAACAACAACTAACACACATAAATCTAACCAAATGCATTCAGATTCTGTTGAAAATGTTGAACAACCATCCATGGGTAATATTTGATGTTTAAGAGTAAAGCACGCCTCAATATATGGTGTGGTGTGGCCGAAACCACTCAAAGTGTCTCTATTTTGTTTAAAATGGACATCATTTTAATTGAAAACAACAACTGGCATACCGAAAACTAACCAAAAGAATTCTAATTCTGTTGAAAAATTGTGAAAATGATCGGTCGGTCATATGTGATGTTTACAAGTCAACCCCGCCTCTATCCAATGAGCGGTGTTGCTGAAATCACTCTAAATGTCACTCTTTTGTTTAAAATGGACATCATTTTATTTAAAAACAACTGGCATACGGAAAACTGACCAACGTTATTCTGATTGTTTTGATACTCTATCATAATGATCCATGGGTTTTAAGTGATGTGTAAGAGTCAACCCCGCCTCAATATGAGTTGCAGTGTGTTTGAAACCACTCATGTTGTCTCACCATTATTTTAAATGGAAAAAAATAAATGGAAAACAGTAATTGGCATTCGGAAAACCAAAAAAACACATTCATATTCTGTTGATACTTTATTAAAATTATTCAAGAGTTATCTGTGATGTGTATGAGTTAACCCTTCCTCAATCTGGGTCATGGTGTGGTCGGTATCACTCCATGTGTATGTCTTTTGTTTAAAATGGACATCCTTTTAAGTTAAAACCACTGGTATATGGAAAAACGACCAAAGGTATTCAAATTATGTTGATACTTTATTTTGGGGTTATTAGATTCTAATTTATGAATTCAATCATTTATGTGTTATAGAAAATTCAATTTTGTATGTATTCTTAATTCTGTATAACCCACCCCTTGACACCCCCACCCCTATGGAAAACCCCTCACCCATGGACACCCCCACCCCCGGGACACCCCCAACCCCTTTTATGTCATATTATATATGTGTTATATATAAATCAAAATTATGTAAGAAAAATAATTCATTTGGTATGTGTTATTGATTCATAATTCATAATTCATTAAATAATTCATTCTTCATGTATTCAATTGAGAATTCAATTATGAATTCTGTATTGCATAGGGTAATTGGCTTCATATACATGATTATAATTGTGGTACATTCCATGGTTATAATAGTGTCCTATTTTTATGTGCTTTTGTGTGCTATAGCAGTTTTTTGTTTCTTTTAAGAGTGTATGATGGCGTATGTTGTTGAGTGTGAAGTGGTTTTGTTGCTGTTAAGAGTGTGTTCAATGGTTTTATTGTTATTAAGAGTTTGTGCAGGTGTATGTTCAGTGGAGGAGAAGAGATTTTAGGTTTCTGGGCAATGGTTTTGTTTCTGTTAAGAGTGTGTGCAGGTGTATGTGCAGTGGAGGAGAAGAGATTTTAGGTGTCTTCGCTGTGGTTTGGTTACTGTTAAGAGTGTGTGTAGGTGTATGTGAAGTGGAAGAGAGGAGATTTTAGTTGGATTTGCAGTGGTTTTGTTGCTATTAAGAGTGTGTCAAAGTTTATGTGTAGTGGAGGAGAGGAAATTTTAGGTGGTCGTGCAGTGGTTTTGTTGCTGTTAAGAGTGTGTTTAGGTGTCCGTGCAGTGGAGGAGAGGAGATTTTAAGTTATTGTGCATTGGTTTTGATGATGTTAAGAGTGTGTGCAGGTGTATGTGCAGTGGAGGAGAGGATATTTTAGGTGGCTGGTCTGCTGAATTCCGATAATATACTATACCAATGGTAAGTAAACTATTGGTATACTTTTGCACAATGTTAGTGTTGCCAACGGTTTTAGAAACCATTGATAATACTCATATACAATGCCTGCATTGCCCACAGTTTTAAAAACCGTTGGCACTACTCATATATAACAATGGTTATTTAATCCTTTTGGAACCTCTAGGAATACAATGCCTTTCCCAACGGTTATAATAAAACCATTGGTAATCGGATATCCCTACGTCATTCTTGACAATGGTTTTCCAAACCATTAGTATACTATATACCAACGGGTTGGAAGCCGTTTCCAACGGTTTCAAACCGTTGTTAAAGCCTTAGTTTCCAGTAGTGTTGGGGATCGAACCGATGATGCTTCAACTGTCACGACCTGACCCAACGGGGCTCGAGGTGCTGAGTAGGGGATCGTAAACCCGACGATGCCACAACCCTACTATGCACGACCCACCACGTAGGGGATCATATTCCCGATGATGCCACAAACCCTACGGGGTTAACCTGCTAGATAGGGGATCGTTGCCCGTGAATAAGTGGTCACAGCGATACCAAGAACCCGATCTAGGGTAAAGATGCTAGAGGATCCACTCCGGGCCCACCGGAGGGATACCACAACTCTAACAGTTTAAACATCCCATCGAGAGGATCACAAACCCATACGAAGGATGTGATACCACACGAACCCTCGTAGGAACGAACCAAGGGAGAACCCTCAACCACTACTGGTCCAAACGTCGCTAACCCGAGCGACTCGCCCCAAAGCCACACTGCGCACCTCCGAAGCCAAAACCGAGGCCATCATCGCGTTCCACGCGGAAAAACACGCAGGATAGGCTGTTTACTCGCCCGAAACGGAGCACCGGTGAAAACGACACTATTCACCGTAGCTAGCTTGTTCGGGGCCCACACAACGATCCCGACACCCATCGGGCGGATCACACCACAGCGATCCCCTCGGAAAAACAAGCGGAATCGACTACTCGCTCGCCCAAAACGGACACCCGGTGAAAAAGGTACTATTCACCGAAGGCCGGCTCGGGTGGGGCCCACGCCTGGATTCCGAAACTCGTCAAACGGATCACGCCATTGCGATCCTCTCGGAAAAACACACAGGATCGACAATTCATCCGCCAAAATCGGACTCCTGGTGTAAAAGCTGCGTTTCCCCGCAAACGCCAAAACCCGGCCTCGTGGGGCCCGCACCCCGTTCGCAGTCCCAACACCCGGAAACCATCTCAAAACGTCCGTCATACCATCAGGGTCCCAACGCCACTGACGGCACGTCAAACGGACGCTCCCGGTAGAAGTTACAACGGCCCGAAGTCGTAAAATAATAAAATAATATTATTTTATACGACGTTTCTAGATCCCGTGCCACGATACCGAACCTTTAAACCCTCGAACCCACACCGGAGGGTTGACCTCGTCGTTAGGGTCACGTCGCAGCAAACGGCGCGCGAATCCGACTCCCGAAGTGCAAGATATGGGGGTTTAAAGACCCTCGTATGCGAAAAATGGCCGGACCGGCCGGTCCGGCCGCCGCCGCCGGCCCGCCCTGGCCGGCGGCGCTCCGCCGCGCGCCGCCGGCGCGCCTCCGCGGCTCCGCCGCAGGCCGCCGTGCACCGCCGCGCTGGGCGGCCGGCCTCCGCGGCTCCGCCGCGGGCCGCCGGGATCCGCCGGTGCCGCGCCGGCGGACCTTCCGCGGACCGCCGGGGGCACCCCGGTGATCCGTTTTGCGATCCGGAGGCGTCTACGCGACCCTCGGGACCCGATCTACACTGCTACGGCTTCAATTTGCAGAAAAACGCAGCAAAAACGGGATCGGGGGTTAAAACTCAAAACCGTCTACCTCGCGGGCGAAACGCCGACGTTCTGCCTCAGATCCGCGCTCCCGAGCTTCCGCTGCGCACTCCTGGAACGTCCGCCGTCAAATTCTGAGCTCGTGGGCGCTCCGTTTGCTCGATTCGGTGGAGTGGCGACAAAGAACGACGAAGAACGACGAAGAACGATAAAGGGGGGGGGGGGGGGGGGGGCGCTGATATTTTTATAAGCGGCCCGCCGGCACCAAACCTGCCTCGGACCCGACGCCCGATGCGAACAAAAGTAAGGTCACCCCTAGGGTAAACGCGCCGTTCTGAACGCAACAACGGTCTCAGATTTTCCATCCGAGACTCTGTTCAGAAGTTTTTTGAGCCGACGCTCGCACAAAAACTTGCCACTTATTTACGGAAATGCCCCTGGTGGCGTTTCTCACCGTAGGCCCGCGCCCGCAAAGTTTACACCCCGCCTAGGGTAAACGGCACGTTCCGGACGTAACCGTGCCCTCAGATTCCCGTTCTGAGCTACCTTTTAGGAGATATCACACCCCCGCCACGTGCATAGTATAAAAAAAACTTAATATTTTTATAAAATTAATTCCGAGCACACCGGGCCTCGGAATCGCACGCCGTCTTCGCGCATAGCTCTGGAATTATTCGAAGAAATATTCCAAAGTCTGACAGGGCCAAAAACCCGAGTCGCTACATCCTCCCCCCCTTAGAACTTTTCGTCCCCGAAAAGCCCCAAGCACAAGGAAAGCGACTGAACTCTCAACTGGGTCTCACACACCAGCGAGCCCACCAGCAACAACCACTCAGGGTCTTACCAACGCCCTGAACAAAACTCGAGAAAGCAATGAAAGGAAAGAGGACCGCTAAACAGTGTCTGACAAACTACTGCAGTAAGTAGAAAAGACACAAGGCGTACCTCTATCCATCTGTGGTGCCTCTGGGTCAACAGCCTCCAGGGCATGCAGCTGTCCTCGCCCTCGACCACCAGCTCCCTGAGCTAGGCGTGGACCACCTGGGGGTGGGGGTGGTGGCAACTGGTACTGTCTACCACCGCCTCCTGCTGCACCAGCTCCGACGCCACGTCCGACGCCCTGGGGACCTCCTTGCTCAAGACGCTGCCTCTGCCAAGGCAGTCCATCGACCGGCTCCCTCTCAGCAGCACGTCGGGTCGGACAATCTCTAGCAAGATGTCCCCGACCATCGCAAGCGTAACACCGCCTCTCCTGCGGCTGACCAAAACTGGCCTGCGAGCCCTGTGAGCTCCGAGGCTCAGACCCTCCATCCTGGGGTCACCTCCTGTATCGTCGGCCACGTCCAGACCCCTGAGTCTGACGTCGGCTACCAGATGCCGATCCGACCGACGAAGTCTTAGCTCTCGAGTGCCCAGCACTAACAGGGGAAAACTGCTCAGCTAGAAAACTCTCCACCACCAACGCTCACTCCAGCACTCCAGCATAGGTGGGTAGGCACATGGAAACCACACCTGCTCGGATGTCCCTGCGTAAGCCCTGCTCGAAGGTCCGAGCCCTAAAGAACGGGTCTCGAACCATATCCAGGGAGTAGAGCGACAGGTCTGTGAACCTCGCTGAGTACTCCGACACAGTCATGCTCTCCTGACGAAGCTGCAGAAGCTCCTGGATCCGCACTGACCTCAGCGTCACCGGATAGAACTCCTCCCTGAAGAGCCGCTCAAACTCTGCCCACGTGAGTGTCTCCTCGTCATGGGACTGCGTCACAAAACTCCACCATCGCCTGGCAGAACCATGTAGAAGGCTCGCCGCTAGGACCACCATCTGATCTGGAGGTGTCCTCACTAGGAGGAAAACTCGGGTGACTGCCTCAAGCCAGTCATCAGCTGCCTCAGGGTCTGGATCACCCCGAAACCTCAGAGGTCGCTGCCTCTGGAACTCGTATAGCGCACTCAGCCTGCGTGCAACCTCGTCCTGCACCGCCGGCACAACCAGCTGCTCAACAGGTGGTGGCTCAACTGGCAGTCAACCTGGAGGTGCAACCTCAGAACCTGCGCCCTGCTCCACAGCCACTACACGAGGCGGGTCATCAGCACAATACTGCTGCAGAACCCTCGCTGGCTGTCGTCGTGGAGGCATCCAGAAATACATTCAAGACACACCACAGTCAAAGAGTATATCTGGAGAGCTGACTCAAGAAGGACAAGGAAAAACCAAAAACCCAGTCCTATATGATGCATGTACCATGATGTCCCCGCGACCAGTGTACGAATGTCCCGAGTCGAAAGGCAGGTTATCAGAGTCCTGGTGTATGGATACGTCGGCCGCCGCACCAACACTGGAGTCCCTGGCCTGAAAGCCGAACTCGAAACACCTAACACTGCCGCTATGCAACCCAAACCAACTCACAGCTAGACCAGCTACGCTCTGAGATCCCAAAGGTGGAACCTCCTCTGATACCACTCTGTCACGACCCGACCCAACGGGGCTCGAGATATAGAAACTGGAAAGTACATGCATGCATACACTATCCCACAACCAGAGAGCAACAACAAAAGTACAAGGTCAAAACAGGGCCAAACAAAAGAAAACTACAAAGTGCGTCCAACCTGCTCTGAAGAAGGGGAACGCTGCCACAATCACCCGCCGGAAAGCTCCCTCGGCACAGCTCCGGTGAACACCCCGGTCAACTCGCTCACTAAGCTCCGCCTGCTCCGGGTCCTCCTGGGACTCCGTCAAAAGCCATGTGGTCTGCACACGACACAAACATGTGCGGGCAAAGCCCGTGCAGGGGTGAGTATAAACATACTCAGTAGGCACCCCAAAAACCCAAAACCCAAGGGAGAAACTGATAGGCAACAGTCCGCTCAACCCAGCCAGAGGGAACCCAGACGAGAGAGAAACTCCATCTCGTGACCATCCTCGGCTAAACACATCAAGTCAGCTCAGCTCAGCTCAGGTGTATGCCCATACATACACCTTGAACAATCCAGATAT
Organism: Viscum album; assembly: GCA_963277665.1. Taxonomy (NCBI): domain Eukaryota; kingdom Viridiplantae; phylum Streptophyta; class Magnoliopsida; order Santalales; family Viscaceae; genus Viscum; species Viscum album. The sequence goes on from OY728132.1 coordinate 417,653,876, forward strand.
ACACAGCTCACGCCACAAAGCCACAAGAGGTACCGACCTCATCACCAGCAACTGTCCACAACCAGGAGAGTACACCACGAACACTGTCATACCAGATGACACTCATCCGAGAGATACACTCCATTGGGATACTTGCAAACATCTCAGACGCTCACCCGTGAGACCGCACTCGTTGGATAACATCACTGAGGAAACATCGCTGAAACACCATAACCACCAAACTCCTCAGATAGGGGATCACCGCTAGGGTCCGCTAGGGGATACCAAGACCCACTCCGGTATACGTAGCTCACAGATAGGGGATCACTCCCAGGGTCCGCTGGGGGATACCATGACCCGATCTGGCATACGTAGTTCTCACAGATAGGGGATCACACCCAGGATCCGCTAGGGGATGCCACAACCCGATCTGGCGCTCGACAGAAGCTCCACACTCAGATAGAGGATCATCGTCCATATAAAGATGGTCACGACGATACCGGAACCCTATCTGGTATAACTCGCGATGTAGGGGATCGAACTGACGATGCCGCAACCCTACCGAAACCACGCGCTGAGTATGGGATCGCATAACCAACGATACCGCAACCCTACCGACACCAAGCGCTGAGTAGGGGATCGTATAACCAACGATGTCGCAACCCTACTATAAACATCATGCTGAGTAGGGGATCGTAAACCCGACGATGCCACAACCCTACTATGCACGACCCACCGCGTAGGGGATCATATTACCGATGATGCCACAAACCCTACAGGGTTAACCTGCTAGATAGGGGATCGCTGCCCGTGAATAAGTGGTCACAGCGATACCAAGAACCTGATCTAGGGTAAAGATGCTAGAGGATCCACTCCGGGCCCACCGGAGGGATACCACAACTCTAACAGTTTAAACATTGCATCGAGAGGATCACAAACCCATACGAAGGTTGTGATACCACACGAACCCTCGTAGGAACGAACCAAGGGAGAACCCTCAACCACTACTAATCCAAACATCGCTAACCCGAGCGACTCGCCCCAAAGCCACACTGCGCACCTCCGAAGCCAAAACTGAGGCCATCATCGCGTTCCACGTGGAAAAACACACAGGATAGGCTGTTTACTCGCCCGAAACGGAGCACCGGTGAAAACGACACTATTCACCGTAGGTAGCTCATGCGGGGCCCAAACAACGATCCCGACACCCATCGGGCGGATCACACCACGGCGATCCCCTCGGAAAAACAAGTGGAATCCACTACTCGCTCGCCCAAAACGGACACCCGGTGAAAAAGGTACTATTCACCGAAGGACGGATCGGGTGGGGCCCACGCCTAGATTCCGAAACCCGTCGAACGGATCACGCCATTGCGATCCTCTCGGAAAAACACACAGGATCGACTATTCATCCGCCAAAATCGGACTCCTGGTGTAAAAGCTGCGTTTCCCCGCAAACGCCAAAACCCGGCCTCGTGGGGCCCGCACCCCGTTCGCAATCCCAACACCCGGAAACCATCTCAAAAAGTCCATCATACCATCAGGGTCCCAAAGCCACTGACGGAACATCAAACGGACGCTCCTGGTAGAAGTTACAACGGCTCGAAGTCGTAAAATAATAAAATAATATTATTTTATACGACGTTTCTAGCTCCCGGGCCACGATCCCGAACCTTTAAACCCTCGAACCCACACCGGAGGGTTCGCCTCGTCGTTAGGGTCACATCACCGCAAACGGCGCACGAATCCGACTCCCGAACTGCAAGATACGGGGGTTTAAAGACCCCCGTATGCGAAAAATGGCCGGACCGGCCCCGACCGGCCGGTCCGGCCGGCCTGGACCGGCCGCCGCCGCCGGCCCGCCCTGGCCGGCGGCGCTCCGCCGCGCCAGCGGACCTTCCGCAGACCGCCGGGGGCACTCCGGTGGTCCGTTTTGAGATCCAAAGGCGTCTACGCGACCCTCGGGACCCGATCTACACTGCTACGGCTTCAATTTGCAGAAAAACACAGCAAAAACGGGATTGGGGGTTAAAACTCAAAACCGCCTACCTCACGGGCGAAACTCTGACGTTCTGCCTCAGATCCACGCTCCCGAGCTTCCGCTGCGCACTCCTGGAATGTCCGTCGTCAAATTATGATCTCATGGGCGCTCCGTTTGCTCGATTCGGCGGAGTGGCGGCGAAGAACGGCGAAGAACGACGAAGAACGATAAAGGGGGGGGGGGGGGCGCTGATATTTTTATCAACGGCCCGCCGGCACCAAACCCGCCTCAGACCCCGACGCCCGATGCGAACAAAAGTAAGGTCACCCCTAGGGTAAACGCGCTATTCTGAACGGAACGGCGGTCTCAGATTTTCCATCCGAGACTCCGTTCAGAAGTTATTTGAGCCGACGCTCGCACACAAACTTTCCACTTATTTACGGAAACACCCCTGGTGGCGTTTCTCACCACAGGCCCGCGCCCACAAACTTTACACCCCGCCTAGGGTAAAAGGCACGTTCCGGATGCAAACGTTCCCTCAGACTCCCGTTCTGAGCTACCGTTTAGGAGATATCACACCCCCGCCACGTGCATAGTATAAAAAAAATTAATATTTTTATAAAATTAATTCCGAGCACACCGGGCCTCAGAATCGCACGCCGTCTTCGCGCCTAGCTCTGGAATTATTCGTAGAAATATTCCAAAGTCTGACAGGGCCAAAAACCCGAGTCGCTACATCAACCCTACAGAAACCATAAGCTATGTAGGGGATCGTATAACCAACAATGTTGCAACCCAACTATAAGCTACATGCTGAGTAGGGTATCATATAACGAACAATTCCACAACACTACTATGCATGACCCACATTGTAGGGTATCATCTTCCTGATGATGTCTCACATCCTATAGAATTAACCTGCTTTATAGGGGATCCCCACCCATGGATAAGCAGTCACAACGATACCAAGAACCCGATCTAGGGAATCGAAGCTACAGGATCCCACTCCGAACCGACTAGAGGGATGCCACAACTCTAACAGAAATTTATCATATCGAGGGGATCACAAACCTATACTAACGTAGTAATGCCACATGAACCCTCATAGGAACGAACCAAGTGAGTAAACTCAACCCATACGGGCCGAAACATCGCTAACCTGAGGAACCTGAATCTTCACCACATTGCACACCTCCTAGGCCTATACTAAGGCCACCATCGTGATTTATGCAGAAAAACACGCAATGTAGGCTATCCATTTACCTCGAACAGACGTATGAAGCATAAGTCATAAAAACATAGCATATTCCTGGTAGCCACCTTGTAGGGCCCACTCCTCAACTCCAAATTTAGGAGGGAAGTTTGCATCATTGTAATACCCATTGAAAAACACACAGAAAAAAGTTTTCAAACACTCCTAATGAATGTTGGGTTAAAAAGAGACATTTCATCGTAAAATGTGCAAATTTGGCATTATGGGGCCTGTACCCTATCTTTATCCCGAACACTAAAAGGAACATCTCAAAAAGTCTGCAAAGGAATTAGTATCATGATGCCGCTAATTAAGCATCCATCAGACGTCTGGTTTGCGAGGTAGGTTCATTGCAAGTTTTAATAATAATTCATTATTATTAAACTATAGTGTTCTCGGGTCACCCGCCATTGGGTACAAAAACCAAAAACCATGAAACCCAATTCAAAAAAGTCTATCTCGAAGAGACAAACCCATAGTTGCAGATGGCGTATCAAACAGATGTGCCGTTTTGGTGTTGCGTCTGGTTGAACACAAGGGGCCCAACCAGGCCGGCCCACCCCAGTAGGCCCGGTCCAAACCGTCCACCCGCGGTCCAGCCGCAGGTCCGATCTAACTGGTCGTGGCCAATGCGAACACCACCGGACCCCTCGGGTTTGATTCCTCCAAACAGACTAGCCATGTGGATGGTCTTTGTCTTCGTGCCGCACCATAAGGACCCACATACCGCGGTTCCTTGTCTGCAACACCCCCCGAGGTGCTGACCTCGGGGCTCCCCCCTGACCACGACATGCCGACACCATCACCCCCTTCTAAAGAGCGCTCCGCTGCGACAATACCACCCGCGCTGCCTCTTTGACCCTTCTCCACCTGGACTCACTTGCGATGCACCACCTAATGCCGTTATTCCCCTTCGCCACCTAGGATCCTCGGGGTGAGGACTTCCCAGCCCCTTCCCCCGATTGACGTTCCAAATGAGTTTTAGCGCATCAGAAAATTCAGACGAAGAACTTCAAAGAATGCATCGAACACAAAAATTAGTTCGGGACTCGGACAGTGACTGTGTTTGTTCAGCCATCATCCCAATTCTAAAATTATATAATTAAAATGATAGATTTAAAAAAAACTCAAGAAATCAATAAAGTGTCGGAAAAGACAACAGCAAGCCTACCTTGATCCTGCTGTTCATCATTGGCGATGCACCTGCTGCGATCCCACTTTGATCTAATAGATTTGGGTCCTCAATCTAGAAAATAATGTTGAATAACCCTGAAGAACTTTCAAGAAAGAAAGAGAGAGATAAGTGAAAAAGGGTTCTACCCTTAATTCCAACTCGTAAGTGGAATTTATAAACTCTCTAAAACTCTGCTGATGGGTGAGAATTCTGAAACCTCTGCGCTCGCCTATTTCATATCATGCCTATGAAAAACAACCCATTTCAAACTCAACTGATGTATCAAATTTCCATTCTAAGACATCGTTCGAAAGTTATTCAAAAATAATTCCAGTGATAAAAACCACTAAGTCGTCATTTCAAAATGGCGAAATTTCCCCTGGGTGACATCTCTCACAACAGGCCCACACCCGCAACTTTTACACCCTGCCTAAGGTAAACACACGCTCCGGACTCAACTCTGCCCCCTGAATTCTGATCTGAGCTACCGTTTAAGAGATAACTCATTCTCGCCTCGCACATAGTATAAAAATACTTAATGTTTTTATAAAATTAATCCCCGGCACACTGTGCCTCCGAATCGCATGTCGTCTTCTCTCCAATCTCCGAAATTATTCATATGTAAATTCAAATGTCTGACAGGGCCAAAACTCAAGTCACTACAATGATATTGGTGGATATTAGTGGCTCATGTACTTTAGAAAAAAGAGGAGAGGGGATCCCATTTATAAGTGAGGTGGGTGGAAAATTTGTAAATACATGAAGCATTATTATATAATATATGTCTTCATCAAGTCATGTTGTTCCAAATTATCACTAACTAGAATATTATAATATTAAATAAAATTGAAAACCAAAAAATTATATTTATGAAATTTTTTTATGTTTCCTTGAATACTTAACCCTTTATTATTTACCCTTTTTACAAATTTTCCTTTAACTGTAGTGATAAATATTTACCTTGGTTATTGTTTATTAAAACCAAGAATTAAGTTTGAATTTTTATGTAGTATAAATTATTCTAATTAAAAACTAATTATCAATTTTTAATGATTTAGTTCAAAAAATTAGATGAAATTTCATTAATTATATTATCACCATACAACATGACAAAACATTTTTTTGAAAAGTGTTTGTTTTATGAAAAAAATGGTTCTATACCAAAATATTGTATAATTTTGATTTAAATTTAATTGATTAGATTAAATAAAATAATATTAGACTTATTTGAATTTAAAAATGAACCAAAACCTAATTGAACCCTGAAAATAAATTAAAAAAATTGAAGAATAATTCTTTTTTGATTAAAATCATTACATAGATTTAAAAAAATGTTAAACATATATTTACAAGTTCCGAATTTCATGTTTTAATAATTTATAACATTTCCTATATATATAATTCATAAATAATAATGGTTTAATAAAAATTATAGTTATTATTATATCATATTAATTTCATAAAAGTTTTATTATCTATAAAATTATTACTTTTTCAGTATTCTTTAAATTTCGCTTTTTCTAAAAACAACATAATATTCATTCTATATTAATTTTTAAATGATGAAAAAAATTAAAGATAATTTTATATATTAATTTTTTAACTCATTGAAAGAATAAATCTAATATTTGTGTACAAATGCATAAAAACCAAATAAAAAAATTATTTTTTATAGAATTAAATAAATTTATTGTCATTCATTGTTAGGTAAAACATTTATATTATAGTAAATTTATTTTAAACAATATATTATAAATAAATTTAATCTAAATAATTAACAAATAGTTATTCATAAATTTTATTAAGAAAAAAATATATTGTACCCTTAAAACGAGTTTTATAAAATATATGTCTTCTTAGAAAAAAATACATTATATTCATTTCTATCAAATTTATAATAAATATATGAATTATTATTCATAATTTTACATATCTTTAAGATAATTTTAATACTAAAAATAGATAAAATCGTGATTTTAAATAAAAAATGACAAATATAATAAAAACCAGCTTTTAATGAAAATTGACCCACTTAATTGTTAATAGTAATAAACCTTATATTATTTGTTTATTACCATTAAAAAATGATTAATTATTTCATAGGAATTAATCTATATAATGGTAAAACAATTATATATTAATTTCATAATGTGATTATAATTATTTATAACATTTTTTTCAATATATTGGTTATAAAAAATTTATTTTTATAACAATATATATATTGAATATCATAGATTGTTTAATATTGTTGTTTCACATTTAAAAAGATAATTTATTCAAAAACTAAAATCGTAAACTGTTACAAAAAATCTATCATTCTATCTAGAAACTTCACAATTTTTATTTATCTAGATCTAAAACCCCATTTTGTTCAAATGATTTTATTTTCATAAGATCTAATATATCTTTATTTTCAATCTAATTTACTTCATTATTAATTTTAAAAATCCATTCCTTAGGGTAAAAAGCCACATAATGATTTTGGGGTTTATTATTTGGAATCAAATACGCGTGACTATCAATTATAATTCTTTATACAACTTGATTTGGGTCTCCAATGATATTCTCAGTAACAAAATGCAATAATTTTTTTTATTTGTCAATGTTACTCTAAAAACCATTGAATATATACATCAATAATAAGAATCTATATTATTGTCCTATATTTTTTAATTTTCATCAAATTGTAGAACTAGTTCATACATGATAAAGTAATCCTCATCATTATCCCTGACTGATTGTTTAATCTCTTCATTATTTTGAATGATTATCTTATCATGAAAATAAATTATCCTCTATGATTTTTTTTCTAAAATTTATATGAACTTTTTCTAGGTTTATCAAAAATAAATATTCAAATTTTTTATCTCTTCAATATTCCCATTTAATTTTCTACTGGTCATCATGGAACGTGTACTTATAAATAAACTAAAATATTTTGGTTTCAGATTCCTCATGAACTACATTTTATATGGACTGGTATGCAAATTTATAAATAATAAATACATATTTTTTATAATTATGGGTGTTATAATTGATTGAATCTCAAAATTTATTGGGTTATCATTCTGAAATAGGATAGTATTATTTATATTGTAATTCCTCAACCTAAACCACCAAGTCTGACCTAGAGAGCCACAAAACATCCTTTTCCCATCGACATACATAAGAACCTGACAACTTTTAGAGAGGGACCAAATTCCATCAATGGTGTTAAAATACCCCTAGTATCATAAACATCCATGAAAAATATAAATAATATGTTATAAAACTAAGATTAATCTTGAAGGAATATAAGAATAGTAATTTAATATCACATTGAACACATTTCGTTCAAATAATAAAATGTTCTCCCAATGTGTCAATAAAAAATAATGTATATATACTACATTAAATGACATATATTGAAATTATACAATCCTATGATTTATGTTTTGGTAGATCACCCATATCCATGGACCTTGGATTATAGTTCTACAATAGGTCCTTATCCCTTTTATGGAGACATATACATGAAGTCTACATGTGCATTTAGATTCCAATGCATTATGTGAGTAATTAAATATAATATGACACTAAAAATTTATCCTTAACATGTGATCACATCTAAAAAAAGTGAATTCAACTAGAATAATAAATTTCAAAGAAAACAAAAATAGTTATATGTCATGAACCCATGTGAAAAACAATCCACCATGATCCCTAACTACACTATCATTGGCTCCATGCTGGAAGGATGAATATATATGTTAAAATTTATTAAGTAAAAGCTTTAAGGATGGTGTCATATTACTCTATACCTTTATGAACCCATGTCTCATGATAGACCACAGGGGTGACTACTTATCGTTTACTATATATTCCCAAGGTATCATGTTCTAGAAAGTTACTCAATATCCTTAAGGCATCGAGTTTTGACTCATTGAACAAAGTTTTCATCCCCTAAAAAAATAATTATTTACCTCCGTCATCTCCATACATTATGTATACTCCCTCTCAAAGGAAAATTCATACATGAATATTCATGTATCACGGAAACTATGACAATACCTTACAGGCATGGATAATATACCTAATAATGAAAAACAAAAAATGGTATGGAATAACATGTCACCATTTGAATGTAACAATAATATATATAAAATTTAATCAATGCTGGGAAATGTATCAAGCTACTATCACAATACTCATGGAGTAAAAAATCATAAACAAGTCTCATGGATGCACAAAAACCCACATGAAAACACCTTTACAAATGGTCAAAAAGCTATGTCATCATAATATAAATTCAAGGTAACAGGAGTATACGAGGGCCCATAATTGTAAACAAATTTCTAATTCATGGTTTTTTATTATTAACTCATTTTTTTCAAAGTATTGAATCCCAAACAACATTTCTTATCCCCATTAATCATTTTCACACACCAAGGATTCGTAACTCGGGTTATAGTACAATATGTAAGAGGGTTAAAAAGAGACTCATGGAGATATATTATCGAATTGGGTGGGCCTAAAGTCACATACATTAAAGAGTTCTTCAACAGAACTAGATTTTTGGCATGTCAAAGTTATGAAATCCAATTCACTAGATCCATTGTCAATTTTATAATGGACCCTAAATTCCATTATAATTCTATAGGAGAACCATGGGTCTTACTAACAATCATTGATACATAATCAATCCATCAAAATAAAATATACATAACATGAGATTTAGGAAAAGATGAATCTTAAAATGATTTTTCTATGATAACATTCCCAAAAACACAAACTGTTTGTGAGAGTTCTAGATCCAGTCAAGGGGGATTATTAATTAAACATTGAATCCTCCAAAAATATACCAAGGAAGAATCTATAGATTATGGTTTCTTTGTAAATAAACCATCATGAGGAGCTTGAGGATGATGATTCACGAACACCTCACCACAGAACACACATAATCAATCATATAACTTTTTTTGATCATGAAACATCATCAAATTTCTTGATCATCCAATGTTCTATAAGGAAAGGATATTTTTTTCATTGAATCATTATAGAAACATGATATTCATCCTAGATCCATTATATTCATAAAATAAGTAAGATGAATTGGATGAAGATCTAGTGATTAAATAACTTTTATAACATCACCAGATAAGTATAATCATAAAGAACCCACGAGAGATGAATTAGAGTGGATAAAGATCAAGGGGAGAGTTATCAAATTAGAAATAGGGAATTTGGGATTATAATTGGGGTTTAAAGAGGGAAAAAACTTGGTATAGTTAATATACCATGGGTTGTCTTTAATGAAAACTTAAAATTAGTGAACCATCCCACCTTTTGTAATCATAGTCTAGCCCATGGAACCACTAGATGGAATGTGTTCTCTGAATAAAAACCATGGTTGTTTTATATCGATCGACTATCTGGTGGGGTTTTCAAAAATTTTGAGACCATCTAGAACTCCATTGGATGGACGATGGGTTCATTTGACTAGCTGGTGGTATCCTTCTAGACACCAAACAACAATACTTTTTCTCACACTCCATCATTTGATTCATAGTTCACTTTTAAAATGAAATCAAACCGCATAACAGACCATGACATAAAATAATATAAAGGAAACATAGAAATTTTTATACATGAAATATATAATTTATAAAAAAATGATGATGTTATAAATATAACCATCTTAAAACATTCCATCCTCGAGAAATATCATTTTAAGGGGTTTCTCAAGAAATAGAGAAACTAAGCCCAATCATTATCTTCTCACTACAATTAATCCTTTTGGATTCATCCATGAAATATTGAAAGCATGACCAATTGTACCATTTTTCATAAAAGGATATTCTAACTTCAGTATAAAATCCTCACAAGGTTCTCCACATACAATGGGTCAGGATATAGCCAAATATACTAATATTCGATGTCATTTTTTATGTTGGGAATATATATTCAGAGTTAATACACATGAAAAAAATCATGTATACCTTAGTATCATCAAGGAATATACAAATGGAACACTACTATTCTCATCCACTCAGTGATATAAAGGATCTAACATAGGGAAATTTTGCTTTCCCTTAGTTCAAAAAGGATGATGGCCTAACCTAGGAGTCACTATCAATAAAACCATATCACCTAAAAAAGTCAAATGGTATCATCCCATTGATAACATAATACATGCACCTTCTATAACATGTGATAAAAATTTTATGAATTAGTTATACTCCCTTAGAGTTCTCCTATAACATATTGTTCCCCATAACTACTACCCCACCATCATCATTCCAATAATGTAGTGACTGAAATGGATGACAATAGAGATCATCATAAGGTTCCATCTGATTTAAATCAGAGTATCTATTGGGGTATAAAAATAGATCTTAGTGATAAACCCAACCACCATATACGTCTAGAACACATGTTTGGAACATATCCTCTAATATTTGAATAATCTTCATTGACTATCCAGCTTTTTGGGGATGGTATGTTATGATAAATCATAGTTGAGTCCCTAAGGCCTTCTATTAGTCCTATAATGAACATGAAATAAAACACTTTTCTTGGGTATAAGAAATACTCAAGGGAACTCCAATAATTCACACTATCTCATGGATATGTAGGTTTCATATCTCGTCATCTCAGTGAGTTCTTACAAATTAATATGAAGTGAAAAATTATCATTAGAAAATCGACATTCACCCAACAAGAATCATAAATCCTAGATATCCAAGGTAACCCCATTAAAAATTACATCATAATTTTATTTAATTATATATGGTAACAGGAGGTGGAAAGGGAAAACAACTAGGACACTGGTTCTCATCCTTTATCCTTTGATAGGAAATGAATCATGAAAGAACTCCGACAATGTCTCTCTTCATCCCTGGCCATTAGAAATACTACATAAAGTCATTGTATTTATTCTTCACTCTATGATGAAATATACAATTAGAGGTATGTAATTATATAATTATATCATTCTTTTATGGAAATGGGGACTAAGAATCTAAATTTTACTTGGATTACATCTTCACCATCTATTGAATACTCACGTATCGAATCACTACCTACAAGATTCTTATGCATCACAAAAAACTCTTGGTTTATCTCAAACCCAACCTTTCAGAGTCCACTAATGATGTTATGACCACTAATGGTGAAAATTATCTCAAACACTATTTATATGAAGAATTTGTAGTCTAATTGGTCAATAAGATCTTTAAACTCCATTGTTACTCTGAATGTCAAACACTAAGACTCTAAGATAATTGGATCTTATATCTAAGAGAAAATAAAATAATATTTCCATTAATTGTTTCATAGGCTATCTAAAAGTTGAACACATGAAGTTACACTACCCAGTATCTCTAGCATAAATTTACATCCTACTATGTGAAGATATAGAGGAGGAACTGATGGTTTTTCTAGAAAATAATATTATCTCCAAAAAGATTGTGTCCCCAAAAAAACGATGGAATGAAAGTGCTAGATCAAAGTCATGGAAGGTATTGTTACTCTCATGGAGTCATAGATGACATGACATAAAACAACTATTTACTTTCTCCCTAGATTAATTTTTTCATCAAAACTAATACCTAGTGCATCACAATTTACAATATAGTGGATCACATGATATAGAAGAATCAATACTATATATTTATTAAACATTATATCTAGCTAATGAAATGTATTTTCACAGTATTTCAGACACATAATCTTTAATCACTTCTTCTTAATCATGTTCATTGGAGATGAATAATTGGTGAAGTCCAAAATTAAATAAAAATTGTTTCCTACTAAATCTATAAATCTCTTTATCTTGAACACATTATGTGGATGAATACATGTCATCACTAACTCCACTTTAATTGGTTCCATAGATGTAATGGTCTTAGAAACCACATTCATTAATAATTACTCTTCATAATCCAAAAACTTTCACTATGACTTCTTGTCCTAATGAAAATGCACAAGAAGTGTGGTCAGTAACATAACAAGATTTATGGCATACAACTCTAGGGTTTATTTGTAAATAATGATATTTTTATTGAGTTACACAATTAATGAATCAAGATACATGTTTACGATATAATACATGAGATCTATATACAATCCATTTTAATTATTGTATCCAAACATAATCATTATTAATGTTTATAACCCATAAATTCTATGGAACACCATATTTGGGATTCCCTTATCTCTAACCTACAACTGGTGATATCCCAATCAGAGACCAATCATTGAGAATAACTAGACATCCCAAAAATAATGAAAGAGTTATTTAATCATAAGAAAATGATATGTATTTTTCATCATAACCTGATTTGTCTCATTTTAATTTATATAGAGTATATGACTACTGCTCTCCCTCATAGTGAAGAAAACAAGTGAACCCCACAGTGATGTACTTAGCATGACAAAGACATTTGATTCCAAACCCTCTAGCTACACTATGTGCACCTTCAAATCGGTCGCCACCATTAGATAAAGGAATATTGAAATGCGGTATAAAATATGAATGATATATATCTAAACTTATTTGCTAATATCAAGTTTATTTTGTATTAAATAACATAAAAATATTTCTTGTAAGAAAACTAAAACTTGTGAAAAAGAAAACAAGGATGACACTAATCCTACAGAAAGATTATGTCCTATAATATTTTAATATATTATCACAAATGTATCAGGTGTGTACCAATTATACCAACTCCATGTTTGTTTTAACCAATCATCATAAAATTCCCTCCCATGTGAGTAGTAAGAGATACCTATCTCTAATAGAAATCAACATGGTCTTGAAAAATTGTCAGCTAGTCCATGCAAAGAATCACCTTAATGTTATAATCACAAAAATCATGAAATCCCTTATATGTGCATAATTTATCATAATTAAAAGACACTCTATGAATTAAAAAATATCGTATACATTAATACGCAACAAAAAATCAAGGAAAAGAAACCCCAAAAGGCCAGATCCCTAATAAGTAATGTATAATAATAATGTGTGCTGATATAAAAGAATGGGAAGAAGTGGTATAAATTAAAGTGTTAGAAAATGTATAAGTGGACAAGATCATACCTGGAAGAGTTGATGGTCCCTTAGAACCATCTTATAATGATTTTAAGACTACATAAACTCATCCCACTTCAGCTCGGTGACCCTCTCATTGAGATACAAGAAAATTCTGACACTTCATCATTTGAGTCTAGTATTGAAGACCCCATACAAGACCTTGAGACATAATTCCGGATTGTATTTTTCATTATATAACTTTGGTCTCAATGAAATGGGAAAAAATTATATAATATTCTTTACCTTTAGGAACTGTCAATACCTTCTCTAGAGGGTATTATAGAACATGTGATAATGTTTGAGCATTACATAATTGAAGCACCATGGGTCACCTCCATTGGGCAATAAAAAATACTTAATATAATCCACTAATATATAAGTTCCCTACAACGCATCCCTATTCTTCCTATTCCCCTACAAAAATTTGTACTCGTCATATTAATTGGAGATTCTCCCACCAGATCACTAAATGGTGAAATAAAACCATTTCCTCAATCATATTTAATTCCCTTTTCAATAATCAAATACTTACATTGAACCTTATGCGTTGAAGGTTCTAACCTATTATCTAATGATAGGATATAGACTAATCTCAAACTTCCTGACCTTCTGTCCCTCATTTTTTGGAAAAGATATATGTAAATAGAATTAACACAGTGAAATGACTGGAGTATAAAGATACCTTCTTCAACCCATTTTATCACTCCATGAACACAAGTTCTTGATATATATTTAGAGTGATTTTTTAAAATATATTAAAAGAATAGGTAATTGAAGGATACCAATGTGAGACCATCATGTTTCTCATCCTATCCCCTAATTCCCCACCACCTCCTGATGGGGCTGAGTAGTATGAACACTTCAGCTTCCCCTTTCGACCCTTGTGAGTTTCAATGAGACTAAGGAAACCCTTGATGATGTATATAAATCCACCTATTTCATGCATATATCTATTTCCCAGTAATTATAGTTGATATGGGAGTTGTATTTCATTGGAATATTTGTCCATATATATTAATTCACTAATTCCCTAGGAAGGAAGAATCAAATGGACTCTTATATGTGCTCAAACAACTTTTCACACTACCTGAGATAAGGAAGGATAATTAACTACTAAACACTCCATCACAGAATTCCATGTAAATGTGACATCATAAATGGCTATATTATCATAAACCACATTAATTTAAAGTCCCATGAGTATCTTTTGGGGTGGTATATTCCAAAATTTGTGGGTATCATTTTGAAAAACTAGTGTTGTTATAGTATATCCTATTTAGTCAATGGTGTCAAATAAAAGTTTTCTTGGTAGGATATCCATATTCCAACATATCCATAATAAAACAATCCATGGTATCCATCCCTATGTTTTAGTGACAGTCCCATATATATTCAAAACATAACAACATGATGATGTTATTATAATTAATTGTAATGGATATCTCACAATAGCATTCAAGAATATATATATATCACTCAATCAAGAATATAGTTCTATTCTAAATAGATATTACATATAATGGAATTCAATTATAGATCTAGTATTAAACAATAAATATTAATATATATGGACTATGATATTACTTTCCTAATCATGATGCATGAACATGCCCAAATCACATAAAACTACAAAAGTAATCTCAGAAATGTTTACACAGAGGTCCTTTACACAATGTCTATTTAGTCAAATTGAAACTACCTCACCCGAGTAAACCAAATACTCTATCCTTTCTACTATACTCCATGTTAGTTAAATGATAAAAAAATTCACATACAATTTTTTAATTCCTCTACATTTTCCACCATGTATGATCTAAAGACCCACAAGACCTCATACACAGCTCCCCATATGAAATAGTTTTATAACTAGACCTCATACACACCACCCCATATTAAAGAGGATTTTAACTAGTAAGTAAGGATAGAATACCAAAAATGGGGAGACTATACCATTATTATCATAACAATACATCCAAAATATAAGTAATATATAAAATAATCTGAGTTATTTGGGAGATAGATAAGCATTATATTGTATCATCAGATTGAACACATGTTATACAAATAAAAAACTAGTCCCTCTCCATGGAATGACAAGGAATAGTATATAGAGTGTAAAAAATTCAGTAAAGTAACACTTTGGAATCATTCGGAGTATGATCAGATACCACCCCAAATACTAGTTCCTCATCTCAATTAGCTTTCATAAGACATTTTGCTTTCTTGGTATCCTATATATGGATTGTTCATGTGAATCGAGATCCTCAGGTAGTGTGTGAGTAATAAAACCATTAATAATTCCACTAATGGGTAATTAAAATATGTTTATAGATATAAAATGTATATTTCATTACAGCAATAAATGATCAAGAAAGCATAATAAATATTACTTCGAGTACCTATGTGCTAACCAATCTTCCCTAATCCATGTTAGCTTCTACTTCCTATCCTTGTAAAAAGGAAGAAAAAATATTTCATAAGTTACTTAGAACTCATACCAAGGCTTGTGAAATATTCCTCATTAACCTCAATTAATAGAGTCTCGGGTAAAAATACAAGTCTAGGTAGTGAACATATACTAATTATTTGAAAAGCTCCATGCTCTAGGATGTACCTAGTATCCTCAAGGAATCGAGTTTTTTTCCAGGACATGATTTCTTCCTTCTCCTAAAAATATGTATGGGTCCACCTCTATAATCATTTATTTTCATTCACACTCCCTATAAAAGGGATAATCATACATGTTGGTTTACATATCACTTATACCAAGACAATACCTAAAAATGCAAGGAAATTATACACAATAACGAAGAGTATAAAATTCTACGGAAAATCTAGTCATAATGAGAACATAGAATTAATATAAGTAACATGTGATAAATATCAAGTAAGATAACAAGATACAATTATAATATTCATAGAATCAATAAATATAAATGGATATCTAGGTTATAAACATGCCCAGATGCAACCACTATATAGAATACTTGACTGGATCTATAATCAATATATGAAACCAAGGGAAAAAAATTATACGAGTCTCCCAAATGGAAATGAACATACTATATCAAGATTGTTGAGGGAGAAATTGAATTTTCATCAAATTAAGAAATCATAAAAAACATTTCCAACCAAATATTAACTTTCTTTAACACCAACGATTCCATACTCAAGTTATTTTTCAATAAGGAAATGTTATAGAAATTGAATCCATATTATTTTATGTTAATAAGGTTTATTATAGAATATCATAACATTAGGGGTTCTCTAAAAAACCAGATTTTTAGGTATTTTAGGTATGGATTTTAAATTCACAAAATCTATTATCAATTCATGAATAGATCATTAATAAATTTTCAATTATATAAGAGAACATCAGGTGTTTCCATAATAATCAATCCTTATCAATCCATTAATAGAAAAAATATCAAGATGAGACTCAGGAAATTTATAGTCTCAAGATGATAATTCCATGATGAAATACCAGTAAACATCCTCTGTTATTGTGATTTGTATCTATTATCAAGGGGGTTTTCATTGACATGTTGAATTCGCCAGGAACCATTTTAGAAAATAAGTAATGGATTTAGATTATATCATTAATATAATCTCCAGAAGATGTATTGGAAGATTTTTTTATAAATACATATCCATTTAATTTCTATAATATAATATATATCTTGGTCGAATCAAGGAATGTCAACAACCTTCTAGATCTACAATTTTTTTATGAATGAAAAAATAATTTGTCATTGGATCAGAATGGAAAAAATAGATGCATCATTGATCCAAGAACCTATTATATGAATGATGTGAAATTTGGTGTATATATAGACAAGACTTGTTATTTTAGAATCATCATATTAATAAGAGATTGGTGAACCAAGGGAAGACAAATGTGATCGTCCATGGACAAAGGCGAGGGGTCAAAAATTCAAAATAGGGCTTATGGGGTAGGAATTTTGTGTTAATGATTATAAAATCATAGTTTAGTTGAAATCACATGGGTTCTATTTAATACACCCTTATACTAGGTACAATAGATAACTACTGGTTATTGTTAGCTAGACGGTAGAACCCTCATCATGGAGTTAACTGGCCACTAACTAGTTGATGTGCTGGGAAAAAACTTATGTTCTTTTGACACCACTAGATGATTAATGTGTTCTACAAAAAAATAATGTGGATTCCTTCCAACAACTACAAAACCATAAATATTTTTCACATTTCATCTTTTGATTCATGGTTCCCTTTTCAGTAAAAATGATCCTCATAAAAAACCCAGAATAAAGAAGAATAAAATGTGAATAGAAAAATTTAAAAATATGATATATCTCATTTATTAAAACAAATAAGTATGTTACACTTATGAAAAAGGTTATGTTTTAATTTTCGATCATTTATTTTATTGTAGATAATATGGGAAATTGCGCTAATTATTTATGATGTGTTTTTTTATTTATTTACTAAACTTTAATATTTCAATAATTATACCCATTTCCTTTCTTAAACTCATTATAATAAATCCATTTTTATTCCCCAAAGTTGCCTTAGAGTCTCAAAATAATAACAATAATTCTAATTCGATAGATATAAACTAAATTTTATTCTATAGAAAAGTAATTAACTAATGTGATGAAATACATGTATATATATATATACTTTTTAAATTTTATATAATGGTTTTGAATTCATCAGAGTGGAATCATTACAATGGAAATATATTTTGAATTTCCTTTCATATAGGATTATATTTTTTATTTTTCCCATTTTCAATGTATCAAAAATAGTAAAATTGTATTTATTCAAGAATGGAACATTCCATAAAGTTTTCATTATTATTTCCCATCTCGGGATCATTTAAAAAAGACTACCATATATTCAATTTCCTTAATAATTTTAGTTTCCATACTAATTGAAAAGTCACTTTTAGTTTATCCCATATTTAATAAGTTACATTTATTTATAAATTTTTTTCATGTGATAAAACTAGTTATCTATCTCATAATAATGAAACTATATTTTCAACAGATCACCTCACTACCATTATCATAATTTTTGGAAATAGTAAATAGATTATAATTTTTTGCTGTAAATAAATATTTTTGTTGGTGTTTAATTTAATTTCACTAATCTTTACAACTAGAATACCCTTGATCGTTAATGAGATATAATATTCAAAATTTTGGTGGTTCTCCATTAAACCAATCATTACTTTTTAGGTTTTTTAATTCACCTATAGTACAAGAAAAAAACTACTATCCATAATCCATGGTTCCTCACATATGAAATACATAAAAGAAACATCTTCCATGTTTTCATGATAAATGGGTTTATTCATATTTTGAAAGATATCATATATCACATTATAATTTAATTTAGTGTTTAGAATAGTGAATAACTCTTTTGATATGTGTCTTTATCTCTCATTTATTCCACAACCTCCCATTGTTTTTGTCAAAACTATTATTTATCTCAATATTTTTTTGAATGTGTTAAAATTAATGATTTTTTTATATTTTTTATTTTCTAACACTTATTGGTAATTTTCTAATTTTCTATGTAGAAACATATTCTTTAAAAATAAATTTAATTTTAGAAAAAATATATCATATAATCATTAATTTAATATGGTAGATAGTACCATAATGGGACCACATCGAAACTCTGAGGACAAAAAATAGAAAACTATAAAAAGAGGAAAAATGATAATGTATCATTTAAGATAAAAAATAAAATATTGGTAAAAATAGGAATCAAAAACACATTTCTGTCCTAAAATTTCATGTAATCTTGTTCCAATATCTTATAGTCTTTTATAAATAATATTAATTATAAATTATTTAGAACCTGTATGAAACATCTCTTTAAAACCTACCCACTATAAAAGTGTTTAACACCAAAAATTAAATTTATCTATTTATCATAAATTGAACATCTCCCATAACCAGTATTTCATAGTAATAATTCATATATATTCTAATAAAAACACCATTCTTTAGATATGTGGCATTAAATTTAATTAAAAATGATTATATACTATGAAATTCTATTACCAATACAGAATAATAACTATAAGAACGAAAAATAAATATAATCCTAGAAATTATATAAAAATATAATACATTAAAATATGATAACCATTAAAAACCATAATAAGTTAAATTTATTTAAAAAAAATATTAGGAAGATAACCAAACTACATAAAATTACTTATGTTTCTAAATGTTTTGATATCAAAGGGCACTATTAAACTCTTTATAATCCATTAAATATCACTAACTAAACCACCCTCACCTATATGGAACTCTATTACATATATATTATTAAAAATATACCTTTCTTGGTCTTTCTATTAGATTATACTTATAAAAAGAAATGAACTTTTAAAAAATATTCATAATAAAATAATTCCATTTAGAAATCAGATATCATGTCTGTTAATAAAAATCTGAAATAAAAAAATCATTTTACAAGTCAAATTTTAGAAAAAATCATTTATAATTTTAAATAGAAGAAAAACCCATTAATAGAAATAGTTGATTCCAAAAAAATATCTCATTTTAAAATTAAAATTTATGAAAATACATTCAAACTTTTTTCAATGATAATATTATTATTTCCAACCAATTATCCCTTATAAAAATCCTCTATAAATTTCAAACTAATTTTATTTTTAAATTCATCCATACATTTTTGTGACTAAATTATTTCATAACTCACAGTTTTAATTATATTACAAACTTTAAGAAAATATTTCATAGTAATAACTTGTAGAAATCATATTAGAAACAAAATATTTATAGAATCCATTTTTAGATAGATAATATATAATATGCCAAGTAATATATTTAACCAGAATCACCCAATGTAACGAATCAATGTTTTATCAACGGATTCAACTTACTGTAAGTATGCCTTAAAATATATTGAAATTTTTAATCACAATTAGATATCATGATACTAAATACTATGTGCCTATTATATATAAATTTTCCACTTCAATATTTTGAATTTCGAAAATTTGACATACATGGTTGCATTTTGGGTGTTTTTTTGAGTCTAATAGAACAAACATATTTTTTGGTGAATTGTAACCCACCTTTATGAATAGTAACCTACCATTATGAGTAGTAATATGACCCTTATTTAAAGTAAATATTCAAAAAAAGTTGTAACCTCACACATGAATGATTAAATAAATTTTAGGCATCCTATAAGTAATAATATGACTATAGTAAAAGTATTTATTTATTCAAGGCATAAATAAATTTTTATAATTAATTAATTAATTATTTATAAAAAATGTTTTATTAATTTTTTTTTATAATTTAACAATTATATGGCGTCTTGTTTTAAGATAATCTTATAAGACCTTTTAAAGTATTATAAATTCAGTTTTAATTTTAAAATTTGAATTTTTCAAGTAAATAATGATTTTAATTAAAAATTAAATTAATAATATTTAGAAAATTACTACTGAAAAATTGAGATAATTTTTTATTGTACAATATAAAAAATGGTTAGGGTGATTTTTTTGCAATTTTTCAGAATTACATGAATTTTTGATGAACAGTGAAATGCAATAATTTACAAAATTGGCTAAATACATTAATTATAGAGTTATAAATGATTTTATGATAATATAAGTATAATTTGTTCGAACTCACATGAACTTATTACTATTATTTCTTATAGAAACACCACAATTAATTGTCTGGTGGATAAATAAATAATTAATTATTATAGTTTTGAGAAAACCCATCTCCCCTCCATTATAAATACCACCCTTCACACACTCATTTACTCACCCATGTAATGCATCAATACCAATATAAAATCTACAGAAACAACTTTCTTAGCCCCTACCCCATGTCTAAAGAGATTTTGGTCTCATAAAATGACCAATCCAGGGTTCCTTGAGAAGTATTCAACAGGTAATTCCTCTCTCTCTTTTACATTAATTTCCTTTCAATTTCAAGTTCATCTCTTAATCTATCCCCAACTATCCTCATACAAATTGTATGGTAGCTCTAGTATCATAAATATAATAAAATTTTAGGATAATAATGGGATACTATGACATCCAACCCCTTCTCCTTTTATTTATATTTTAGAACATAAAATGTCTGTTCATGGAGTGTTAATTTATCACCTCCAAGAATGACATGTTTTTATTTTCCTTTATCTCCTTCAAGTCTGGTCATGAATTTTTTTTATTAATGAACCAGATTATTTGATATGTATTATATCCTATTTAATTTTCTTTATCTAACTT
Organism: Viscum album; assembly: GCA_963277665.1. Lineage (NCBI taxonomy): Eukaryota > Viridiplantae > Streptophyta > Magnoliopsida > Santalales > Viscaceae > Viscum > Viscum album. The sequence goes on from OY728132.1 coordinate 417,675,616, forward strand.
ATGTACATATGACTAAATTATTAAACAAAATAATTTTTTTTGTGGTAAGAAAACGCCCGAATCAACCCATTGATCATCATGAAATTCGTATCTAATGATTCATCCACATACTATATAACAAAATTCTTTATAAGATCATTTAAAATAATTTAATATAATTAAAAACATGAAATATTAGTTCTTGTTGTTTATCTATGTTTTACACGAACTTCCAATCAATAATACAAGTGAACCATTCAAGAAGACAGTAAAAATGAACTTTCTCAAAAAATGAATTTAAATTCAATAACCAATCCAAAAGACCATAAATAAATGTAATAAAATATAATGAATCTTATTAATGTGTAACATCCCAAGTAAGTAATGAATAATAGATATTTTTATCTATGTATATTAATGATTAAGATAGTGTTGTAGAGGCTTAAAATGAAAATAAATACAATCTTATGCATGGAATACACTAATATTCTTAAAAGATTGTTTTACTGCCTTTTGATGGAAAACCATTTTTGAATCTATATTTTGAAAATTTTATAAACTATTTTTGTCAAAATAAAGTTATCCTTTATGATTGGGACATCAAAATTTACCTTGTGTGAATTTTTGGTATTTTTCTAACAATGTTCATTTTTTTAATGAATAGTGAAAAATACTGCATTTTACATCAAAACTGCTTTTTAATATAATTTATTTATATGATTATATTATCTTTTTAATTGGTCTTAATGTGTAATATGAATATATATTTACCATTTCATCCAATGGTGGTCATTGGAATCAATTTCACTTTGAAATTAGACTTAAACTGGTGTCAGTCTTTTGATACTTATTGTTTTGTAAAAACACGCTATTTGCTCTGGCAACGGGAATTAATTATTAAATTAATTAATGTGACTTATATGATTTCAATTTTGTAAAATATAATTCATTTTTGAATTCAGAATAAAAAATATAGCTTAGGGTGAATTTTTGGTAATTTTCTGAAAAACTTCAATTTTTGATGAATAGTGAAACCACTAAGTGGTAATCAAGCAAACTGATTTTTCAGTTAAATGAAAGTTTACCACTAATGTGTATTGAATTTTGAAAATCTGACATACATGGTTGTCATTAATAAGTAAAATGTGGTTCAATGAGATTAAAATAATTTTTTGGTGAATAGTAACTTATTAAGTTTTTAATCGCGATTAGTGGTAATTAGTGTAGTTTAAGGTATAAATAATGCTTTAATAATATGAAATGAGCTAGACACATGTCCCAACCTTATTATTTGTGTCATGGCCGACCATGAAAAGCCCTGGGTCAACTTGGGGACCCCATGGAGACATTTGGGTTGGGAAATGACATAAATAACTTTTTATTTAATGTAAAAGTAAAAATGACACAAACATAATATGTTTCACGAAAACAAATTTTACATGGGGTTATAAAGATCAGATATTTGATTATAAATAGTCATTGGAAAGATAAAAATATTTCCTACATCATAGTATTTTTTTAGGATTTTAGACATTAAATAAATTAAATTATTTATGACATAATAATGATGCAGCGACGACATCATTATTTGACGATTTAAGTAAAATGGAAAGACAATGTAAAATCTATGAACTAAACATGGCAAAAACCAATTGTATGAGTGGATTTCGAGACATTATCACCTTATCCAAGAATTATATCAATGTGGGACCTTTTAAAACCGAAACACATTTTCAAATAAAGTAATATTTCTTTACTTTCCAAAAGTGCCCCTCCTCTACTCTTATAAAAGGCCCCCACCTCTACCTCATTTCACACACTCCTCAAGCCTTTGGCTCGGCCAAACCCTGCCCATTTACTCTCTCCACATCCCTCTACTCATCCTAGAGGATTCCTTTTGGGCAGAATCCTTTCAAAGGAAGCCTTTAAGCTCAAATCAAAAGGAGTTACACTTTTAAAGGTAATTCATTCTCTCATGTTCATTTGTTTTATTTTGTTTCTCCAACCCCCTAAACTATTTTTATTTACTTCCTTGGTAACAACACCAGTATCTTCAATATACTAGGATGTTGTTATAAGATTTATTTGAACTACACTCTCACACAACTACATCAAATGGTTAATGAACATACGGTTTCCGTGGATGGCGAAATTCTGCCTCCCGAAACGATGATTGTTCAATACTCATTTAACACCTTCAAAGGTGGCCATTATGATGTCACTATTTTTATATATGATATATAATATGTTTATGTTTTCCTTAAGCTTCTGTTTTTTTCATTTTGGGCATACCTTTATGGTTTCCATTATCGGTAAACACGATATCTTCATTTTAGGAAGTGCGGACTACCGCCACCTGAAAGTGATTTGATTCGTTAAATACCATATGCGGGACATATAAAAGATGTAACTATGATATTATATATGATATTATACTGGAATTATAATATACCTTTATATCATTATGATTCCATTCTATAAAATACGAAATAGAAATGAAAGTAGCGTTCATGCGTACGTACGGCTTACCGTCTCCATGAACGGTGCATTTCATTTCTTACCTCTAAATGATTATGTAATATTATAAATGCATGTATGTACTGGATATATATGACATATATGATATCTACATCATGAATACCATTCTGGATATAATGAACCTTTGACCAAATTAACAACATGTAAGTGTAAGAAGTCTATTTTTGACTTAAGAACCAAATACTCACAAAATGAACATTATTAACTTAACTGATTTCATGATGTTCATAACATGGTATAAAAGGAATAATGAACTTGAAAAAGATTTATAAGCAAGTATAGATTGACTCAAGTTTATCATTCATGAGATTAAAGAACGGTCGGGTCAAGTTGGATACGAGGTATGGGACTTCGTCTCAATCTCCTTTCATTGAGGTATATTTTATTTTATACACAACTTTCTTTTATACGGTGTATAAACCCCTTTGACTTTTACGTTTATTCAAAAGGAATCTTTTTTATACGAAGCATTTACTAAACGACAAAAGGGAATGTTTTTGTCATACGTATGCGGCGACAACGACTTCTCCGCCGTCGTGACCGTTATTTGAGTTTCGGCTTCCTCTACAAGCCATACCTTCTTTTTAAAAGAAAAATAAATACCATATTTTACTTCTCTTTTATTTTGGTATTGAAAATGGTTTTCATAATGTTTTTATATCAATGTGTTGTACTGATATCTCGTGATTGAAATGTGGAAATTTTATGTTTCCTTTATGCATGTTTTATGTGATATGATTATGTTATGGTTCTTGGGCATTATTATGAAGACGGGTTGTTCCGTGATAAACTAAGGGCGGGTGAGCCCGTTATAGCTCTCCAATGCATTGGGTAACGCGAAGGAGTGAAACGTTAAGGTATCTCCAAAGATATTTAGGGAATATACTGTGATGGGTATTCCAAACGTAACCAAGAGGGTTACTCCCTACGTAAGAATGTTATGAATGCCTCAAGTTACCTTTATGTCTTATGATTTATATGATTTATTCATGATTTTATGAGGTATGTTAAAGTGCCTATGTTTTATGGGTAAAGTATGATTTCATTCTTATGTATATATGAACTCATGTATCCTTTCCATTTTTTTTATATAAACCATACTGTGTTTTTTTGCTCATCCCACGTTTTTGAAATGTTTTTCACAGGTCAAGGGAAAGGTACATGATAAGATGATAGAGTCAAGGATGTGTCAAGAAATAATCCATGTTTTATTTTAAATGTGTTTCCATTGATTGGAATGAAGAATACTATCTTTCTGTAACCACTTTGTTTATATGTGGAATGTAATGCAAGTTTTATGATCTAATTCTCTAAAACTCTAAACCCGAAAAGATCCTCAATGTGAAATCTTGTAATAACTCAAGATTAAGTAAGGTTTAAGGCTGGGTCCTTATAGTTGGTATCAGAGGTCGGTTTAGATAACTTTAGGAGTTAGAATTCTATTAAATGATTATCCAAAAATACTTTTTTTTCGAAATGATATAGAATTTAAAGATTACCATGTTTCTTCATCTAAGACATGTTTGTTCAGAATGGTTTTCCACAGAGGAAACAGGGAAGCAGTGTTAGGAAGGCATACAGAAGGAAATAACCTTCCCAATCAGCATCCAGAAATGGTCGGAATTGTAACTGAACAGTTTGTTGCAGTAATGGTGTAGTTGACTCAAGCGATAAATGGTGGTGGTATCCATGCACGAGATCAGCCAGATCAACCGCAGAGGAACATGTCAGTGGTGGAACATTTAATGAGGCAACATCCACCATCATTCAGAGGATCATCTGACCCTGTGCTAGCTGAAGGGTGGATTAAAGCACTGGAGATGATTTTTGATGTCATGGGGTGTTCAGACAATCAAAAGGTTAGTCTTGCTATTTACAGTTTGGAGGGTGAAGCAGATCAGTGGTGGTCTATGGTTAAAAATATCAGGGACACCGATGATATTGATGATCTTGACTGGGATGAATTCAAATGTATGTTTTTTGAGAAGTATTTTCCTAAGGCTGTTCGACTTAGGATGGAAAAGCAATTCTTGGAATTGAGGCAAGAGGAAGACTCAGTGGCTGCCTATGAAGAAAGGTTCACTCGATTGGCAAGGTATGCTCCAAATTTTATTAGGGACCTTGATAGTAAAATCAATCGTTTTTACTCAGGATTAAAGCCAAAATATCGAAGGGCATTAGCTTCTCGTGAGTTTAAAAGTTATGAAAAGATTTTTCGATGTACTGAGAAGGTGGAAATGGAGGTTGCCGATGACCAACTGTTCTATAACAACCAGCAGAAGAAGAGACGGAGGTGGCAGGAGAAAGGAAAGAATTCTTCAAAAAAGTATGATGGTAAGAGAACTAAGATTCCAGTTTGTGATAAATGTGGCAAAAGGCATGCTGGGGAATGTCTTCTGAATTCTGGAAAGTGCTACCGATGTGGTAAGATGGGACATAAGGCTCGTGATTGCACTGAAAAGGATCATGGTGAAGGTAAGAACAAATTTGATTTACAGTTAGTGAAATGTTATAAGTGCAATGAGATAGGTCACTATACAAACGAGTGTCTGACAAAGAGCTTGTGTGATGGGAAGCAGTTAGAATACAAGCAGAAAGGGGTGGTGAAATCCTTTGCAACTACTTCAGCAGATGTCGGGCCATCAAATGAAGTTGTATCAGGTACTTTGTTTGTTTTTTCAGATTATGCCAGTGTGTTGTTTGATTTGGGGTCTACACATTCTTTCATCTCTGAAACCTTTTCTAGAAAAATGGGAATACCATCTCAAGAAATGACTCCTGAACTTTTGGTAAAAACACTTGGGGGAAATGTTGAGGCAAAAAGAATTTAAAAGAATCTTCCTATCCTTATATGTGGAAAGAACCTACTTGCAAACCTTATTGTTCTACCTATGGTTGAGTTTGATGTTATCCTAGGTATGGATTGGCTCTCTATTTACCATGCTAAGATTGACTGTAGAGCTAAAGAAGTTTCTTTTCAGAAATACTTTCAGTTTGTTTACAGGAATGAACCCTTACTTTTGATAACATATCAAGAGGCCGAGAAACTTGTGAAAGATGGAAATGAATGTTACCTTGCACACGTCGTTGAAAATAAAGGAACTGTTCAGATTAATGATGTTCCAGTGGTAAATGAGTATCCTGATGTTTTTCCTGATGAGTTTCCTGGAATAATACCAGATCGGGAAGTTGAGTTTACTGTTGACTTAGTTCCTGATGCTAAGCCAATTTTAAAACCCCCTTATCGAATGGCACAAATTGAACTTTTAGAGTTGAAGGAGAAATTGTAATATTTATTAGAGAAAGGTTTCATTAGACCTAGCACATCACCATGGGGTGCACCTGTTTTATTTGTTAAAAAGAAAGATGGTTCTATGAGACTTTTAATTGATTATAGAGCCTTGAATAATATCACTGTTAAGAACAAATATCCTTTGCCTCATATCGATGATTTGTTTGATCAGCTCCCGGGAGCTCAGTTTTTTTCAAAGATTGACTTGAGATCGGGGTACCATCAGCTGAAGGTTAAGGAGGCAGATATTCCGAAGACCGCGTTCCGTACGAGATATGGCCATTATGAATTTGTAGTAATGCCTTTTGGGCTATCCAATGCACCTGCTGTATTCATGGACTTAATGAATAAAATTTTCCATGAGTTCTTGGATAAGTTTGTGGTGGTTTTAATTGATGAGATTTTGGTGTTTTCTAAAAGTAAAGAGGAGCATGAAAGACATTTAAGGGTTATCTTGCAAACCTTAAAAGAAAATAAAATGTATGGGAAATTCAGCAAGTGTGAGTTTTGGTTGCAACAAATTCCTTTCCTTGGTCACATTGTTTCTAAAGATGGAATAACTATTGATCATGAGAAAACAAAAGTTGTGGAAGAATGGCCAAGACCCAAAAATGTAACTGAGATTCGTAGCTTCCTTGGTTTGGCGGGATATTACCGAAGGTTTGTTAGAAATTTTTCACAGTTATCTAGTCCAATGACTAAGCTAACTCGGAAGGGTGTTAAGTTTATCTGGACAAAAGAATGTGATGATTGTTTTCAGGAATTGAAAAGAAGATTGGTGAATGCTCTAGTTTTGGCACTACCTTCCAGGAATGGTGAGTTTGTTATATACAGTGATGCTTCATTGATAGGACTTGGTTGCGTCCTAATGCAGAATGATCAGGTAATTGCTTATGCTTCACGACAGTTGAAAAATCATGAGGTAAATTAACCTACACATGATTTGGAATTAGCTGCTGTTGTTTTTGCTTTAAAAATTTGGAGGCATCATTTGTATGGAGTAAAGTGTGAAATATATACTGATCACAAAAGTTTAAAGTATATATTCACTCAGAAAGAGTTAAACATGAGACAAAGGAGATGGCTAGAATTAATCAAGGATTATGATTGTACAATTAATTACCATCCGGGAAAAGAAAATAAAGTGGCTGATGCTTTGAGTCGAAAAAGTAATGCTTCATTAACAATGTTGCGGTTGGAACGTGATCCTTTGGTTAACGATTTGATGAACTTTGGAATAGAAGTTTTTGGTGCAGGATGTTCTTATGTTTTGTTTCAGGTATCAGTGAGATCTTCTCTATCAGATAGAATCAAGCAAGCACAGAAGCAAGACCGTGAGTTGCAGAAAAAGGTAGAGCTGTTTCAGAAAGGTAAGTTGCATGAATTCAACATTGATACTGATTGTGTTTTGAGATTTGGGAAGAGATTATGTGTGCCTTGTGATTCACAGTTGAAGAGATAATTGTTATGTGAAGCTCATAGTTCTCCGTTTTCAGTTCATCCAGGCAGTACTAAGATGTATAGAGATCTGCGGGAGTATTACTGGTGGGATGGAATGAAAAGAGATATTGCTGATTTTTCTGTGAAGTGTTTGACATGTCAACAGGTTAAAGCAGAGCGGCAGTTACCGAAAGGGATGCTTCAGCCTTTACTAGTGCCAGAGTGGAAATGGGAGAATATATCCATAGACTTTGTTGTTGGATTACCGAAGACATCTCGAGGTAATAATGCAATCTGGGTTATTGTTGACCGCTTGACCAAATCTGCTTATTTCCTTGCTATAAGAGATACTTTCTCTCTTGATCAACTTTCCCGTTTGTATCTTAAAGAGATATTCAGGTTACATGGAGTTCCTCTCTCCATCGTATCAGATCGTGATCCCAGGTTTACTTCTAACTTTTGGAAAGGCCTTCAGAAGTCGTTGGGTACTGAATTAAATTTTAGTACAGCTTTTCATCCTCAATCAGATGGGCAGTCAGAACGAACAATTCAGACATTGGAGGATATGCAACGAGCTTGTTCTATGGATTATCAGGGAAGTTGGGACCAACATCTTTCTTTGGTTGAGTTTTCATATAATAACATTTTTCATTCCAGTATACAGATGGAACCATTTCAGGCATTATATGGGAAGCGGTGTCGAACTCCAGCATTCTGGGATGAAGTGGGTGAAAGGAAGTTGATGGGACCAGAATTGGTAGAAGAGATGGCTGAAAAAGTTCAGCTGATTCAGAAACACATGAGAACAGCTCAGAGAAGGCAGAAGAGTTATGCGGATAACCGGAGGAAGGATCTATCTTTTGAGGTAGGTGATCATGTTTTTCTCAAGGTTTCTCCTTGGAAAAGTTTGATGAGATTTGGTAAGAAAGGAAAGTCGAGTCCAAGGTTCATTGGACCATACGAAATTCTGGAGAGATTTGGATCAGTTGCATACCGAGTGGCTTTACCTCCGAGTTTATCTCGGGTACACAATGTTTTTCACGTTTCGATGTTGAGAAAGTATATGCCAGATCCATATCATGTTTTGAGTCCAGAGGTAGTTCAGCTGGAAGAGAACTTATCTTATGAGGAACAACCGGTCCAGATTCTTGACAACAGGGAGCAAGTGTTACAGAATATGGTGATTAAGCAGGTAAAGATTTTGTGGAAAAACCACATGATTGAAGAGGCAACATGGGAATCTGAAAATGCAATAAGGGATAAGTACCCTCATTTATTTGATAAGTAAATAAATTGCAGGGATGCAATTTTCTAAAGGGGGGAAGGATGTAACATCCCAAGTAAGTAATGAATAATAGATATTTTTATCTATGTCTATTAATGATTAAGATAGTGTTGTAGAGGCTTAAAATGAAAATAAATACAATCTTATGCATGAAATACACTAATATTCTTAAAAGATTGTTTTACTGCCTTTTGATGGCAAACCATTTTTGAATATATATTTTGACAATTTTATAAACTATTTTTTTCAAAATAAACTTATCTTTTATGATTGGGACATCAAAATTTACCTTGTGTGAATTTTTGGTATTTTTCTGACAATGTTCATTTTTTAATGAATAGTGAAAAATACTGCATTTTACATCAAAACTGCTTTTTAATCTAATTTATTTATATGATTATATTATCTTTTGAATTGGTATTAATTTTTAATATAAATATATATTTACCATTTTATCCAATGGTGGTCATTGGAATCAATTTCACTTTGAAATTAGACTTAAACTGGTGTCAATCTTTTGATACTTATTGTTTTGTAAAAACACGCTATTTGCTCTGGCAGCGGGATTTAATTATTAAATTAATTAATGTGACTTATATGATTTGAATTTTGTAAAATAGACTTCATTTTTGAATTCAGAATAACAAATATAGCTTAGGGTGAATTTTTGGTAATTTTCTGAAAAACTTCAATTTTTGATGAATAGTGAAACCACTAAGTGGTAATCAAGCAAACTGATTTTTCAGTTAAATGAAAGTTTACCACTAATGTGTATTGAATTTTGAAAATCCGACATACATGGTTGTCATTATGAAGTAAAATGTGGTTCAATGAGATTAAAATAATTTTTTGGTGAATAGTAACTTATTAAGTTTTTAATCGCGATTACTGGTAATTAGTGTAGTTTAAGGTATAAATAATGCTTTAATAATATGAAATGAGCTAGAAACATGTCCCAACCTTATTTTTTGTGTCATGGCCGACCAAGAAAAGCCATGGGTCAACTTGGGGACCCCATGGAGACATTTTGGTTGGGAAATGACATAAATAACTTTTTATTTAATGTAAAAGTAAAAATGACACAAACATAATATGTTTCACGAAAACAATTTTTACATGGGGTTATAAAGATCAGATATTTGATTATAAATAGTCATTGGAAATATAAAAAGATTTCCTACATCATAGTATTTTTTTATTATTTTTAGACTTTAAATAAATTAAATTATTTATGACATAATAATGATGCAGTAATGACATCATTATTTGACGATTTAAGTAAAATGGAAAGACAATGTAAAATCTATGAACTACACAAGGCCAAAACCAATTGGATGAGTGGATTTAGAACCCTTATCACCTTATCCAGGAATTATATCAATGTGGGACCTTTTAAAACCGAAACACATTTTCAAACAAAGTAATATTTCTTTACTTTCCAAAAGTGCCCCTCCTCTCCTCTTATAAAAGGCCCCCACCTCTACCTCATTTCACACACTCCTCAAGCCTTTGGCTCGGCCAACCCCTTCCCATTTACTCTCTCCACATCCCTATACTCATACTAGAGGATTCCCTTTGGGAAGAATCCTTTTAAATGAATCCTTTAGGCTCAAATCAAAAGGAGTTACACTTTTAAAGGTAACTCATTCTCTCATGTTCATTTGTTTTATTTTGTTTCTCCAACCCCCTAAAAACTTTTTATTTACTTCCTTTGTAACAACACCAGTATATTAAATATAATAGGATGTTGTTATAATATTTATTTGAGCTACACTCTCACACAACTACATCAAATGGTTAAAGAACATAAGGTTTCCATGGATGGCGAAATTCTGCCTCCCGAAACGATGATTCTTCAATAATCATTTAACACCTTCAAAGGTGGCCATTATTATGTCACTATTTTTATATATGATATATAATATGTTTAAGTTTTCCTTAAGCTTCTGTTTTTTTCATTTTGGGCATACCTTTATGGTTTCCATTATGGGTAAACACGATATCTTCATTTTAGGAAGTGCGGACTACCGCCACCTGAAAGTGATTTGATTCGTTAAGTACCATATGTGGGACATATAAAGGATGGAACTATGATATTATATATGATATTATACTGGAATTATAATACAACTTTATATCATTATGATTCCATTCTATAAAATACGAAATAGAAATGAAAGTAGCGTTCATGCGTACGTACGGCTTACCGTCTCCATGAACGGTGCATTTCATTTCTTATCTCTAAATGATTATGTAATATTATAAATGCATGTATATACTGGTTATATATGACATATATGATATCTACATCATGAATACCATTCTGGATATAATGAACCTTTGACCAAATTAACAACATGTTAGTGTAAGAAGTCTATTTTTGACTTAAGAACCAAATACTGACAAAATGAACATTATTAACTTAACTGATTACATGATGTTCATAACATGGTATAAAAGGAATAATGAACTTGAAAAAGATTCATAAGAAAGTAGAGATTGACTCAAGTTTATCATTCAGGAGATTAAAGAATGGTCAGGTCAAGTCGGATACGAGGTATGGGACTTCGTCTCAATCTCCTTTCATTGAGGCATATTTTATTTTATACACAACTTTCTTTTATATGGTGTATAAAACCCTTTGACTTTTACGTTTATTCAAAAGGAATCCTTTTTATATGAAGCAGTTACAAAACGACAAAAGGGAATGTTTTTGTCATACGTATGCGGCGACAACGACTTCTCCGCCGTTGTGACCGTTATTTGAGTTTCGGCTTCCTCTACAAGCCATACCTTCATTTTAAAAGAAAAATAAATACCATATTTTACTTTTCTTTTATTTTGGTATTGAAAATGGTTTTCATAATGTTTTTATATCAATGTGTTGTATTGATATCTCGTGATTGAAATGTGGAAAAATTTATGTTTCCTTTATGCATGTTTTATGTGATATGATTATGTTATGGTTCTTGGGCATTATTATGAAGACGGGTGGTTCCGTGATAAACTAAGGGCGGGTGAGCCCGTTATAGCTCTCCAATGCATTGGGTAACGCGAAGGAGTGAAACGTTAAGGTTTCTCCGAAGAGATTTAGGGAATATACTGTGATGGGTATTCCAAACGTAACCAAGAGGGTTACTCCCTACGTAAGAATGTTATGAATGCCTCAAGTTACCTTTATGTCTTATGATTTCTATGATTTATTCATGATTTTATGAGGTATGTTAAAGTGCCTATGTTTTATGGGTAAAGTATGATTTCATTCTTATGTTTATATGAACTCATGTATCCTTTCCATGTTTTTTTTATATAACCCATACTAAGTTTTTATGCTCATCCCAAGTTTTTGAAATGTTTTTCACAGGTCAAGGGAATGGTACATGATAAGATGATGGAGTTAAGGATGTGTCAAGAAATAATCCATGTTTTATTTTAAATGTTTTTCCATTGATTGGAATGAAGAATACTATCTTTCTGTAACCACTTTGTTTATATGTGGAATGTAATGCATGTTTTATGATCTAATTCTCTAAAACTCTAAACCCGAAAAGATCCTCAATGTGAAATCTTGTAATAACTCAAGATTAAGTAAGGTTTAAGGCTGGGGCCTTATATAATGTATTTGATATTCTTTAATTTTTAGTTAATTAATATAATGTGGTTACACATTATTTTAATGTGAATAAATCATTCAGATACAAGGTAAGGGGAACTTGTCGAACCCAACTTACATTCTTCATGTTCCCGCTCTTTCACTCCATTTTTTTATAGTTACTCTTTAAAAATCATTGGATAATAATTTTGTTAAATTTTATGGTATATAAATGTTTCTTATGTGAGTTCATGAGAAAACATATGTTCATTCAAAATTATTCTTCTTTCAAATGAACATCAACTTTCTTACTTCTCAAATATTGTATCCACTTCACTCATAATTTATTTCTCTATGTCAAGAATGATATAATTTCTTTATTTTGGGAGTCAAATGTTTATTAATTTATTCTTTATGATGTAAACCCCATTCCATTACAAGTATTATTTTATGTTTTTTTACATATGTTTTATGTGGAAATCATGATAATGTGAATGTTATGTTGTGACGGGTGCGCCCAAATTATATAGTGTAATATAAATGTTATGATGTGAAGGGTGCACTCAGAATTATGAAGAACTCCAGTGAATAGGTTAAATTGATAAATATAATGAGTTATAGGTAAATTATCCATTATCATGATGCTATAGTTGGTCACACTAATTAGTGTTAGTTGACCACTAAGTCATGATGTTTCAATTTTTATGCATTTCCACATTTCGATTCTTTCATTAATGTTTCCTCTGATGTTCATGATCCTTTGAAAATGTTATGATTATGATCCCCCATTTTTGTATTGGGCATATCTGTCCTTTTACTGGGATTTTAGCTCCAACCTTTTTTATTTATATCCTCTAGTGATTATGTGTACTAAAGAGTATTCAAGGGACAATAAGAAGATGTATCAGAATGAATTAATAAAAATTTTATGTTTGATGTTGTAAATTTTATTTATGGTTTTATTTTTTTTCAAGAAACTAATCCTCTGGATCCTAATGGTGTAATACTATTATTTTTATATCTTAAAATTAATTTAATAGTAATGTAAGAAAAGTCTAGGGGGCTATACACAATTTTATTAGCTGAAATATAAACACAATACCAAGCAGCTAGAACATGTTATGTTCTTTACGGTGCACAAGTAAACCAACAAAACAATGCTGATGAAAACCAACAATATAATCTGTTAATAAATAATAAATGTTTTATAATAATAACATAATAATAAAGTTTAGTGACATTAATTAAATAAAAAAATATCATAATATTTAAATAAAACATTAATTACATTTTTCATTATTATTTAATTAATTATGGAAATTCAAATACAATAACAACAATGTTTTTATAAATGAAATGATAATTACATAATTTCACAACAAAGAATATGATTCTTGAAAAGGGTTAATTAATGGTTCTTGTAAGATCTATATAACCTCCAACCCATGTTTTCTGTTAATTTATTATTTTGATCCCATGAATGATACCTCACCAATATCCAATATTCATAGAAAAATCACATAGATTATAATGATATAAAAATTATGGGTCATGATTTTCAATGTGATTATTAATTTTTAGACCTAGGGTAGAGTATATTTATATAATAAGATATCATATTTTGAGTATAAGATATATAACATCTCATTAGGATGTTTTATATTGTTTTAATAAACCCATGAGACATTTTAGGAATCTTGTGGGAGTAATTCAGTTGGTTCTAAATGATCATTTTCCATGTTTTTGATAATAGAATTATAATCATGCTAACATAGGAAAGGGTCATATAGTTTTTATGGTTTGGACTTAAAATAATTCAATAGAAATGTGATGTACCACAATTCTAAAGAATTATATACGACCATGAACAATGGGTTTCATAGAACTGTATATTTTTTCGGTGAGATACATGTGTTAAAAAATATAATGTAGACGAGAAGTCATTAAAATGTTGTAGTTAATCACTACGTGAATTTAATTATAATTTCTAGAGTTTGGTAAACCCTATATTAAATTTTATAAATTTCATAAAGGACATTTTTTATGACAAGACCCATGAGACATGTCATGAATTGTTTCTATAAAAGATGTCTCATTGTGTGAAGTGGGAATGAGATACCGTCTAAGGAAAGGCCATTCTATGGGGTGGGGTTGTAATGAACATATAGTGGAGGGTGGAGTATATTATTAGAAGGGAGGTGATCATACCATGATAGGTTGGGTTGTATATTTTATATTCTAATATGGGGAGTTATGTAAATCTTTATCTTTTGGGGTCACACTATGTGGGAGATCTAGGTGTGTTTTGTTGTGTTGTGTCACAACTCCTCAGATAATATCATAATATGACCCTTTTTTTGGAATTATTAAATGATTCCTAGGTTCACATACTAATTTTTTACTTCCAATTTTTTATAATTAGGTTCAGACCCTTAATTTCTATGTTTACCCTTCTTTGGATTTAGATAGAAAAAGAATAATGTTGGAACTACATGGCATGCTTCACCCCTTTTCACCCTTCCATTTTATTCCACATTAATGTTATGAATTCTTTGTCATGATTAAATGATGATTTGATGTATTTACTAAATTCCAATACCATTTGATATTGTTCCCCTACATTGACCTATTATATGATACAATTTGAGCTATGCATGAGGGATGATTTAATAAGTTAATGTTAGAATTATTCCTAATCGGTGTGGATTTTTCTCAACATTTGAAGATAAAAAATTTGGATGATTAACTCAATAGATAATGTGTTTTTAATATGATATAATGCTTTATCTTTTGTTTTTATCTATTATTCCTATTCACATTAAAATTTATAAATTATTATATTAGTAAAAAATAGTTTTTTGTGGTTGTGGTTGTTAAAGATAGAGGCACAACATTGAAGATCCTGGATGATCCATAGATGGGTTTGGTAGGGATTGCATCATTATATTTTTGGTAATTGGTATAAAAAACACTATTCTATAAGTCTGTTGATAAATGGGTGTTCATTGTTGAAGTAAAATCCAATTTTTGATGAATGGTATAATTATTGAGATCACCAAATTTAAAGAAAGGGTGTAATTGAGCCTCAAAAAGTTAGAGGAAATGTCCATTTGAAAATATTGTACCTTTTTAACACTTGGTGATTATGTCTCCAGGGGGGGATGATGATGGGACTTGAGTTTATGAGAGAACCATAGTATCCCTAGGGAAAAGAAATGTGATGTTTATAAAATATATTGGTTTCTATGAGCTAGTTATATTGGAACTAATGGATTAAACCTGAGATTATGGATGAGATGACATTATGTATCGTAATGGTTTGAGAACAACATCATCAGAGTAGTATATAGTATTTTGTGGAACTATGAGTGGGATAGAACCTTGGGGGATATGTGTGTATTGATGGGGAGGGAGTTCTTTATGAAATTTTATCATGATCTCTCATACTAGAGATGTGAGATTATATCCATTTAATGATTGTGATAGATTTTATCATGACATACCATTGGGATTCTAAGGCACATGGTGGGAGTCACTTATGACTATAATTGGTTAGTGGGACCGGGTTTTATTTCTGGGATTAAAAGGGGTTTACAAATACTCTTGAGTTTGATGTCAATTTCATCTAATGGGGTTGGGGTTCACAATGGGGTAACAAATGTGGGTCAATATCAATTAGTAGATACCAACTTCAGTTTTTTGAACCCAATGGAAGCCTATATGGGTTAGATGAGAATTATTAAGAGTTATGGATATAGGGTTCATGTGACTAAGATGGTATTTATGATAGTAGACTATAATGAAACTTTGGTATGTGATGTGTTAAAAGATGATTGTCATTACCCTATATAAATTGAAAGGATGGTGGATTGACTTATGGATATAAAAATATATAGAGTTAGATCGTAATGGATTAATAATATACTATGACCCCTTGCCAAGTGAGTGGATGGGGGATTTATTGATTGTCGTTATCCAATCTAGAATGAGTGGATAATGGATTGTTTCATAGTCATAAAACATTCATTGTTGAGACTTTAATATATATGATATAAGCATCTACATTGTGGGGTAGTGTAGTTGAAGATATGTGATACAATATTCCTCCTTGAGTGATATAGTTGTGGTGTAGATTTGAAATAGGGGAAATACTTTAATGTCAGGATAGTGGTTAGCATGTGATATTTTCCACTCAAATTTTATATGAATGTTTTTACTATACAATATAGGGACCTACCTAGACTGAAACTAAATTGTTCATGAGGATGATGTACGGACCCACCATGAGTGAGAAGGTGTTGTAAAAGACCAAATTGAGGTATAAAGTACCAGATATTGATGTGTTTATGGGAACCTACCCCCAGTGAGAAGGTTTATATTGTGACAAAAAAATATATGGAATAGATTTAGTGAGGGAACAACCCTATTTTACTGTGTGGATGATGAGACATCATTTTACACCCTACTCAAAATCATTTGGTATAAATTGGGGAAAAAGTGACTTTTTTTCTAGTATAGAATAAAGCTACCATGGTTAGGTGTCATTTTGGCTCATTTGCAACACAATCACCGAATGCACATAATTCTATGTAGTATTCTACATATTTACTTTCCTCATGCATATAGATAGATATAATGGTGTCTATTAGGGGATCACGGAGAAACCCTACTAAGTTGTTTTTATCACACCCTACAAGGGAACTGTAGTGCATGTGGAGATATTTTTCCTATTTCATAGAATTAAAAATTAATTATACATTAGATTGGGTTGTGTAATCTCTATATGGATTTATAGACGGTGTTGATAGAAGGATCAATATTGTAGTTGAAGCCCATCATGTATTTTAATAATGGATAATTTTATATATGTTGTCATTTGTTTGGGATATTTGTTGGGATAAATTACTATATGACTGCATTTTCATTTTCTATAGGTTTTTTATATTTTTAATATATGTATCGCTTGAAGAACAATATTTTATTTTTAGTTAATATTATCATTTATTCAATATTATTATATCATTGTAGTAATTTTACCAATGTAAGATTTTGGTCCTCAGTTGTAGTTGGTTGCCTCTGCAGTATGTGGATGAATGCATAAGACCATGTGTCTCTCAAGCTAAGATTCAATTGATTGATTTTATCTATAGAGTTTCAAAATATTGTATGAGTATCATTTTTTTGGGACAATATTTGGGATAATAAATTAAGGGTAAAAAAATGTGTTAAATATTATGATTTTACTAGAATTGGTGAGTATTAAATCCACTTTTGGGGGATTGTCTTATTGAACAAGGTTATGGGTTTTTTAGTTATATTTGTTATAGTTTAAATTTTTATTCAGCTATGATGGGTTTATATTTTATCATTAAATGTAGTTTTATATAATGTATTGTAGTGATAGGTGGAAAGTTTTCTTGTATCATATATAACATGTAATATTCAAATGACATTCATATGCTCAATAGTTATTTATTTATCTGAACATACAATGTTTATTTTTAATTTAGAAAATAATAACTTATATAGTGTTTATCTTTATAACATGTTTGTGGAAATATGCTCACCTTGACATAGGTTTGAAATCATTATCTTTTTTTATGTCTATATTTGTAGATCACATTTTGTTATTTATTGAGAAGATAGATACATCATCATTAGGTATATTTCATTTATGGTTACTTTCGGAGGCTTTTTTTAATCATGGGATTCCCACAGTATGGAAGAATACATGCCTCAAAATTTAGCGATATGATAGAGAATGTAAATTAGTTTCTTTAGTTTTGGTAATTATATTGGACCCTAGGAGAACTATGGTGGTGTAGTGACAATAGTACGTGAATCATCCTACGATTCAATGAAATATTTTTTTTGAAAAAAATTAAAATTCTTCAATTTCTTGCATTGCATTCAATCCTGAGTTATAACAAACTATAATATAATATTTATATTTTTTCATAAAATTTAATATCATAAACAACATGATATAATTGATGTAATGAATAGGAATAAAAAACTTTTAAATATTTACTATAAGGGTTTTATATAAAAAAAAATATTAATAAGAAAGTACTTAATTTTTAGTAATGTCTTTATATTCTTTGAAAAATAATTTTCTAAATTTTTTTATTCATTAGTCGAATAAATAATAAAATTAATGTTCGAAACTTTTAGATAATATATTTCATAAAAATAATATCAATTTTGGAATAAAATTTTCAAAAATAGTTTAGGGTGAATTTTTAGGAAAAGTTTATTTTTTTCATAGAATGAAGAAAACTAGTGTTTTTTATTTAAAAGTGATGTTTTTATAGAATTTATACAGAAAAAAATTGTTTTAAAATGGGTTTAAATGTAAAATTATATCAATTATATTATAATTTATATAATTTATGTTTTATTAACCAATTTTATGTTGAATTCTGATATAAAAACTCTTTATTATTTTGAAAATTTTCTCTTTGGAAATATTTATTTTCATTGTGTCTGCTGGATTAATATCAATTTAATTATACCCCTTATATGATTTGAATTTCTTAAAATGAATTCAATGTAAGGAATTAGAATAATTAATATTATACAATAATTTTAAATTATTTTTTTATAATGATAAATAAAAAGAATAAACATTTATTACTATAATTAAAGTTAAAACAAGGGTTTTGCGCACTTTATGTGATAGTGTTAAAATTAATTGTACATACATATGGATGTTAATATAATAAATTTTTATTTGTAAATTAGAAATATTTCGTGAAAATTATATAATAATTATGATTTAAATATTATTATTAATGTTTAAAATACTTAGGTAAATAAAAAGATATAAGATACCATGGTGAAAAAAAGTTATAAAATTAGGAAAAAAATAATGTATAAGTAATATTATGTTTACAAAATGTATTTTTTAGTGGATTTGTGTATTAACTATATCATCCCTAAAATAAATTATTTAACAATCTTAAAGGAAAATTGGGTGTGGGTGATTTTCCATTATTAAATAGATTTGGGTGTTTATAAAAATGCCACTCCTCCCCAATTATAAAAATGGAACATCCTCCAATTACATATAAAGATATATTAAGACATTTTAGTCGACCAAAACATACCAAAATTCATCCAAAAAATAATTATCCATGTCATAGGGATTCATTTTAATATGGAATAATTTTATCATGAAGGTAAAAATCATTTTTTGCCTTAAATTCCTTAGTTTTACCCTTATAATTATACATGATGGATTCATAGAGGTTGTGAGAGTGTTTGAGGACTGTTCAGTTCCTAGAGTAATGGGATTTGAATAAATATATAGGGTTGTATAGTTAGTATAAATCATTTATCCTAACCAACATACTTTATTATAATAGTTTAGGTGTGTTTCACTGTGGAGTAGGGAACTTCAATGTTTTTCGAAAATGTACGAGCTGAGGTCCACTATCATTAAAAAAATTATAAATTTCTGAAAAAGGAATTATTCATAATGTGCACATGGTTATCCCAACCATTTACATGACTTATTTGGGGTCCCTCATTAGAAATTTGTGTGGTTCATTATTCATGCATGGTTTGGCCAATCGTGCGGCCCTACCTTTAGAGTTGATGTTAATTTTTTCTCTTAATGAATTAAAATATATCCCCCCGCCTTTTGTCTAATCATTTCTAGCAGACCACTCCTCCCAGTCATGTGGTTCTCTCTTATAGCCTAACATAGATGTTTTCCTCAATCTTATATCGAGAATCCTAATCAACCACCATCATCTATGATAGATAACTTTAGGTTATCTCTATAATCCTATGTCTTCCATTCATTGTATGTCTTTCCATCTATTTCATTATTATGGTTTGTGCTAATTCACCCTATTTTCTTGGTGTTGGACCATTTCATTGATTTCTTCCATTCTACCTAAAATATAACCTTGATATTGTATGAGGAAGAACATATGATACTATGGATGGTGTTATAGAATTATTTTCCAAAAGTTTTATTGTTTTTAATGAATTTTATGTTGTTTTATGTGATTGACATATCAACACATCAAGTTAAATTGTGATATTCCTTCCTAAATAATTATTTTCAATTTTTTATTCTTTTTTAATCCCATTATAAGTATTTATGGGATTGAAAATCATTTATAGACACACAATTGGTTTTTAAAACTGAATATATCTTTCTTATAAAATTTTTTAAATGACCATAACACTTTCAAAGTGTTTGTATTGTCCTGGAAATGAAAATTTCGCCTCTCTTATAACTGATTTGTTGTAAAAAGGATCTTATGCGTGTTTTTGTTAATTATAAAAATATAATTTAAATTATTAATTAATTAAAATGGTTATTTTAGTTAGTTAAAATGGTTTTAAAGGCCACACATATTTATCAATGGTTTAGTTTATGGCTTTTATGAATTATGATGCCCTTGGTTGTGTTGCGACTAGATGGTTAACCATACATAGAGTTAATCCTTCCTGATATTATTATTACTATATGTATTCAATTATTATGGGATGTTGATTGATTTTTAAGGTACCTATTTATAATGAAATTTTATGCTCCTTACATTGGGTGTTTAACATGAGTTCTCTCACCATTACACTTATACATGGACAATGGGCATGACCCTCCATATTCCATTGTCTCAGGTGCTGGGCTGATGTATCAACCCACCTATACTGAGTCTTGAGGATGAAGTATCTCATAAATTATGAAATTATGGTCTTGTAAACACTATTAGAGCCTATTTATCATTATACATGTTATACAATCCTAAGTTTCACTCTAGTCCCAGCTAGCACTGAGTATCCATGTATATGCTTACTTATGTCCTCACGTAGTTAGTGAATATAAATTTATACAATATATAACTATATATATATTATTACTTATATAGATGGTTATTTATTTGAATATTCCACCAGCCTATGATGAAGAAGGTAGATCTATATATGTGTCCTATGGGAACCTGATCAAGTGGGTATTTTTTATTCATAATTTTTTGTTATTTATTATACAAGTACACTGGTTGGATTATTTCTAGACACTGTTGGTGGTGGAATCTAGATTTTATCTCACCCCGTACATGACCAACATTTGGTTCATGGATAGATTCATATATGTAGGGATAGATAAGGAAAAGAACCATATTATAGATGTTTGATATGTTTCACTTATAGCATGGAGCATAATATCATAAGACTGAGAAAATGCTCCTGATTCTAGATGATAAGTTTTCTTCATTTTTTTAATTTTTGTATTTCATATTTTATATTCCAATACCCTATTTCATTTTTTATATCATCATTAATTATGATTATCATGTATTTGAATCATCTTATAGGATTTAGACTATTATTATTTCTATTCATTATTTATACTTATGTTGTTTTTCATTAAATCTATTTACACAACGACATTTTTTATATCAAGCCTCATCTATTGTCTATTTATTTATTATCATATCCTCTATTACACTTTGATAAGAGGGTATAGTCTCCCTAATGTACCACCTTATAATCAATATACTTTTCACTACCTCTAGTATATGGGGAGGAACACTTGAGCCATGTGACCCACCATCTTGGGGAATCATTAAGTTGTCTCCTAGTGCAGACATTACAAAGTGGTATGAGAGTGGTACTTTTTTCTATTTTCTTATTGTTTGGATAGTAGACAAGAGACTAGGAAATAATGGGATTTGGGAATGATTCAATGCATGTGAGTATCTAATACATGTATAGAGTAAAACAATGTTATTTGGTATGGGTAATTGAGGTTACTCGATTTGTCCTATTATTATTGACGAGAATTCACAGTTAAGTGATGAAGTTGTTCTATTTTGTTATTTTTTTTGATATTATTATAATAGGATTTATTAAACACAGCCTTATTTATATTATGATGTATAAATTATTGTATCACTATAAGATCATTTTGAAAAATATTCCATGAATTTTTAAATGAAATGTTTAATATCTATGTGCATTTTCCTACTGCATATAGTTAGTGCTTTATTATTATATATTAAATGTGCATAAATTTATTTTAAGGATAATATAATTTGTTTAATAAATGTATCTAAATAAATATAAATGGTGTTTTCCCTCAATTTTTTAACACATTAATTATGAAAATTTATCATGTTGTGGGTACCAAACCAATAAGATCTATTCTGTTATATATATAATTATACTAAATAAAATACAAAATAAAATAAAATAAAATTTTTAAATGAAATTATTTCTCTTAAATGGGATTGCAATTTTAATATAAAGTATGTTTTCTACTATAACATGTAATTGAAACTCTATGTAACTTAACCCCTTTTTTGTGATATGTGACATATTCCTGAACTAGTATGTAGTAGTGGGTAGTTAGGAGTGACTTATGTTTATATGGCATATTATGGTATTTCCTATCACGTAGACATTGATTTTGGAGTAGGTAGATATGTGTGATCTTATCTATATGGAGGTTGCAGACATATCCTTTTATCAACCTATAGCTCTTTTGATTTTTATGTTATTTTCTTTGTAATGTGTTTAGAGTTATAGAATCATTTGACCATTATATCCTAGAGTTATATGCTAGGAATGAAGTGATGACCATGAACATGAGGTGGTGGGCCCTAACAGGTCAGTGATACCTCCCTCATTACCACCTATGACACCAAATACTATACCAAATATGGGCACTAAAACCCAGTTTCAAAAGGGTTTTATTCCCATGATGTAATCTATGATAGGAATTTTTTAACCTATAACTTATATTGATGAGTTTAGTTTGGATTTCTGTAAGTAGCATCCATCAACCTTTCCAGGCGATGGTAGAACACATGGTGCGTTTTCATGGATTGAAGTCGTGCTTTCTATATTTACCCATCATAGGATTCCTACAGAGTGGAGGGTAATGATCAATTCCTACATGCTAAACAATCCTTCCAGATGATTTTGGGATGTTATAAATCAGGAAGAACAACATTGAGATATGATATGAATGGACTTTTAGGCAATCATATACTATACCTTCTTTATTAGACATATATTATTCACCAGGATTGAGAATTTATGAACCTATAGTAGGGACCTTTGTATGTCATGGAGTAGTGGGATAATTTTTTTGAGATGTGGTGGTTCACATTGACTCTAGTGGGTGATGATATTATGACTGCTTGGTGATTTGAGGATGGGATGGTATACACTAATGGAACACAAGTCTATGTATTTTGGCTGATGACTATTTTAGAGATAGTCAACCATTCCATCAATACTGAGTGAAATATGAGGGAAGCCGATAGTGCAAGACAAAGTGGATCAACAACTAGATATGTCAGTGTTTCATTTATTATGAGAATGTGTGGTTCTGAAATTTCTCAAAGGGGTAGATGTAGTCCACCTGATCATAACAAAAACTATATTATCTATCACTAGTGCAGGAAACTAGGACAAACGACAACCCTATTTATGCACAATACAATGGAATGTAGAGGTCATGATGGAATGGGGTATATCTAATGCTTCTATAAGACCTTTACATCAGTTCCTTATAAGTGGTGATCTACACCTAACCCGCATTCTAGAAGTTGGATAGTAGTATCTCACGAAGAAATAATTTCATAGACCACTAGACACTCAGGCTAAAGTAGAGTTCAACGTAGAGTTAATAAAACATAAGAATTATAATACTAATAGAACATTCCAACATAAAGAAGTTATGTTGTGACTCAGAGATGATGAATGGGAAAATTAAATGCATGAAACATTATTTTAGAGGAATGGAGGGAAAATATTCAACTATTTGAGGTACTATTCCAATACCCTCTTCTATAGTGTCTACTTTATTTGATGTAGGTGAATCACACTCTTTTCTATCTGATGAAATAATGGAGAGTTTGGGACTAGATATAGAGTTTTTCTCTAGAACGATGACTCTCAATAACACACATTGTATCCAATTTGAGTGTCTTCACCCTTGTAAGGATTGTACCCTTTTGATAGGTAGATATCTTTTCATTTGGAATATTTTTATCATTAACATAATAGGGGTTAGCATATGGATTCATTAGTTCCCTATCGAGACCATACACCTTTTTATATCTAGAGGGTGAAATTCACATAACATTAGTGTGTTAAACATATTCAAAAAGGGGAATTGGAGGTCTATGTGTCTCAAACATGACCTGAGCATAAGGGGCTCTGAAGAGTGACATCCCTGATTGATAGTCTTTTCTTGGACGATCAGGGGTTACGAATCTCAATTTTCCCTCCTTTAGTAGATTGTTTTAGGTACAAACTCCCTAATTAATTTTTAACAATACCTCTAGTGCGATAGGTTGGATTCACTAATCATCTAGTTATAGGAGTGGATCCATTGTCCATTTATATTTTTATGATAAAACTAATTGAGCTTCTAGAGCATAAGAGATAGTTCGAAGATCTGGAGGATAAAGGAATTATTCACTCCATCACTTCATTGTGGGGACAATTCATTCTTTTTTCAAGTATGCAGATGAAACCCTCATAAGTTTCATAGATTAATGATGGTTGAACCTGCTTTTAATAAATTACCAGTATCAACTACCATGAATAGATGACCTCTTCAATCAAAACTGATGTGAAAGGGTGTTTAAATTTTTGGAATTGAGGTCATGCTATCATCATGTACATTTCAGATAATCATAAACCACTTTCACAAATTTTAAAGGAGTTGTCATATTTAAATGTACCTTGAAATGTTAGTCATTATTAGGAATAAAAAATGATTTTAATGGATTTTATGAATTAGTTTTTCACTAATATCTTGATTCATTTTCGGTTGAAATTGTGGATGAAATCTTAGTGTATTATTGCTCATGACATGACCATGTCAACAATATTGACTTTATGATCAATACACTTATAGAAAAATAGATTTATGCTATGCCCAAAAAGTTCCACTTTTTGATAAAAAAACCTCTACTTCATATTCCATATTATCTTGGAGTTAGATGTTTTAAATAACCCATAGAAAGGGAGAGATCTAGTTTTATTGATTTAGACCAAGAAATTCATTGAAACAATGAGTTTCTTAGGGCTAGTTGGGTTATTAAAAATTACCCATCCATGTTTTATCTCACGTTGTAGCACCTGTTACATATCTAAGAAAGATGTGTTTGAAATTCCTATGTTTAGAAGCTTGTGGGGAAGCTTTTCTGAAGATGATGTGAAGATTGAATTCAGTAACAATACTGTTTCTATTAGAACCAAGATGGAGAAATATTATCTACATTGAATTATCAAGTATTAGGATAGTATGTATTTTGATGTATGAAGATCAATCCATAGAATATGAGACTTTTTAGTTGAGGCCTCATGAGTGGAATTTCCATTTTCGACCCCTTTCTAAAAAAGGATTCTCATAAATTACTCTGTTAGAGAAAATATTTACGTGGGGAGTGTTTTTAAGTATTCACTGATCCTAAAGCCTCAAGTACATATTTACATGTAATGAAAAAAAATAAAAGGCAACACATATGTGTAGAGTAACCACAATTCTTCAAATTTGAACTTTACTATACACCTGAGAAAGAAAATGTAGTAACCATGGCTTTGAGCTGGAAGACATAGAACTAGCAAGACCATGAGGCTAGTGGTGAGTGGAAGATCATGGAGGTGTGTTTATATATTCCTGTTGATAATCAAAAGGACCATTTTTGGATGGTCCTCACAGCCTAATAAGAGATCTCATCCCTTCTAGAATAGGTGGGAATGATGAACATCTTAGATCCCAAAGGCATATACCTAAGGGAAAGTATCTCAGAGGACAATTAATCTTTTGGTTGGACTATCGATATAGATGAGAACATTCTGTTTCTTTGGTGTGTTTGGGTCCCAGTATACATCAGAGGGAGATAATGAATGAATTTCTTGCCTATGTTTTGGTAGGGTATCCCAGAGTCTTCAAGATGTATCAATAATTACATATATAATATTTATGTCCATATAAGAAAAGGGTGATAGTTGATTTTATCACTCAATGCTCCACCTGCTAGTATGTGAAAGAATAACATCAGTGGACGATATTAATTTTATTGTTGTTTTCCATTATCAGGTTGAAATGGGGTGATGTCTCTATTAACATCATGAATGGTTTACCAATATCACCTCATCAAAACTATACAGTTTGGGTATTCATTAATCATTTGAATAAGGCCACACTCTTATTATCTTTTTGATAGATAGTCTCAGTAGAAGAGATAGAGAGACTATACATTTTCATAGAGATCCTCGTTCTATCGTATTTTATGGGGATGCATGTTTCATGTCTAATTTATGGAAGGGGTCATATAAGGCTTCATGTACATGGGTTTATCTGATAATGGTCTATACCCCTTAGATAGATGCTTATATAGAGTGAAAAATTTAGTATGTAGAGGATATGGTCCATGTATGCTTCCTTGACTTTGGGGCTTCCTGGGAGAAGCACATACTACCTGTTGATTTCCTTTATAATAATAGATTTTGGGATCTCATTCAGATTCATCCTTATGATTCCTTATATAGAAGTCCATGTTGATCATATCTATGATAGTTAGAGGTAGGGTAGTTAATTTTTCATGTATTATGTCTCATCTATGAGACTTCAAAGTAGTTCCATTTGAGCGGACAAAACATGTTGACACCTCGGTAGAGATAGTAGTCATATGAAAATTAATGATGATTTCATCTTGATTTTGAGGTTGGAAAATGTGTTGTCTTGTCTGTTTTACCTTGATGGTCCCATTGACATATTTTTAGGCAAGTTAAACATTCATCACGATTCCATGAACCATTTATGGTTTTGAATCAAATTATACCAAAATATTACTAGATAGAACTTCCTCAGATATACAAGACTATACATGACGTTTTTCATGTATCCTAGATCTACATGTAATATTCAGATCAATTTCATGTTTTTAAACTTGATGATGTTGAGTTATACATGGATTCTTCTTTTAAGAATTACCCTATTAGTATTATGGATTATATTTTGATGAATCTCTGAGGTAGTTCAGTTCCTTTAGTATGAGTGCTAGGATAGAATGACCATGTACAAGCTGCAACATGGAAGCATGAAGATGATATATGATCCTAGTGGCCTGAAATATTATTAGATGACCTCTCTTTAACCTTATAAGGCCAACTAGTGGATGGGTTTATTTAAGGAGGGGAGGTTGTGACGAATTAGATTTTTCACAAAGTTATGGCTCATTTTTTCTACATAAATTCCATAGCTCAACCCTTGTAATGATACCTAATTTAGTAAATTTGGTCACAATGGTATCTAGGGATTTTATAGAGCCCGGAGACATGGGATTTGAGGAATCATATCAATCCACTCAAATAGTAAAAATCAAGTATCCCAACATGCATGATTTCTCTTAACCATGAGAGGTTTTTTAAGAGGATCAAAGAGCTACTTTGTTGTCTAAATCCGTGTGATCTGAAAAAAAAGACACTGCAAAACAAGACACTACAAAAATTACAGACTTTATAAGAGAGTATTCACATATGGAATGCACACAAATTTCCAAACCATGCACCTAGCCCATATGAGGTCCCACCTTAGGTTGTTGTTTGTTCCACGGTAGGCACATAGTTTCTAAAACCACGTGGCCAAACCAAGTGACCCTTTATTTAGGGGCGAAATTTCATTTTCTCCCTTAATGATTTAAAACCCCTAACCCTCTATCTTCCCCTCTCATTTCCTACTGATCTCTCCTCCTCCCCCTCACATTGAATCTACCATTTCAGAACCAAGGGATTTCACATTCTACTCCATTAGAGAAACAAATAGATCATCATCTGATACAATGGATATCTATAGGTAATCTCATTAATCCTCTTGATTCCATTCACGAATTATCTTACCATCTCTTACACTATTTTGGTTCTAGATCTCACGCACCCTATTTTAATGTCATTGGAACAATTGTTTGATTTCTGTAATTCTAATTCAAATATAAATCTGATATTTTTTTGATAATTCATCTAAGACTATAAGGTATTTGGCCTAATCTTTCATCACAATAGTTTTAGTTTTTTCATAGATTTTTTCATTGTGTGACATGCCAGAAATTTCTAAACATCACTTTAAAATGTGTTCATCCTTCCTAAAAAATTATATGCATGATGTTATACCTCCATAGAACATTTTTATGTATTTAAAGGATTTCAAAATTAATCATAGCCACCACTTTGGGTATTCTTAATAAATATACCTCTCTTGTATAATTCATTTAATGATCAAAACACCTTCAAAGTGTTTATGTATTCTTGTAAATTGGGTTTTCCTCTTTCTTATAAATGATTAGATGACCAAGGAACCTTCTAGTGGTTTTTATTGATATTGAAAATATAATTTTTTTTGACTTAATTAATTAATATTATTGTTATTTTGAATGATAATGGGTGGAAAAGCCATGCATATTGATCAATGTTTTTATATATGGATTTTATGTAGTACAATTCCCTTGGTTTTTTATGGATCGATGATTGTACATGAATAAAGGTAATAATTCATGAAAATATTATTAATACGAGTATTCAATTATTATGGGTTGTTTAATGATAGTTATGGGACCTATTGAGCATGAATTTTCATCCTCCCATACTGTAGGTGTTTATTATGACGTCTCCCACAATTATATATATATACATGGATGATGGGAATGGCACAACACATTCCCTATTCTCAGGTGATGGGGGTGATGTCTCACCCCATCTATCAAAATTATTTATCATAATGTCAAGGATTCATTATGATATTATGGACTTGTACACTCTACTGAAACCTATCACTTGTTAAACTTGGTATGGATGCCTGAGTTA
The DNA here is from genome assembly GCA_963277665.1 of Viscum album. NCBI lineage: Eukaryota > Viridiplantae > Streptophyta > Magnoliopsida > Santalales > Viscaceae > Viscum > Viscum album. The sequence continues at coordinate 417,704,587 of OY728132.1, forward strand.
TGCCCTGGCTCTATCTATCAACTGGTATGAATGTATATGCTTACTTCTATGTAAACGTACATAGTGAATATACAATTACACATTATATAACTAAATATATAATATTATTAATTATATATATGGTTATCGGTCAGAATATTCCATCAGCATATGCTAATGAAGGTATAGCTAGTGAAGTGTCCTATAGAATCCTAGTATGTCTATTATTTCATATTAATTATTGTTAAATATTCATTTACCTAAAAAATATTAACTATGTAAACAACATGGATTATTTCTAGACATCAATGGTGGTGGCCTGCTGAGTTCATCTCACTCCCTATAGGGCAACCTTTTGTTCCTTAGTAGACCATTTGTCTACATGTACGGATTAGGGCATGTACCCCTCTATTGATGGTTAAAATGTTTTACATTTAACCTGGAGAATAGGAGTAGAGGGCCATCAATATGCTCATGATGGTAGAGGATAAGGGTTTTTATTTTTTGTGTTTTTGTTTATCATGCTATATTTTCATATCCCCTCTTCCCTTTTGTATTTCAATATTATGTGACATCATCATGTATATGACTCAACCTATGGTCTTTTGATTATTATTTCTAATTTTTATGATTATGTGGTTTTTTGTTATATCGCTTTTCACTAGGCCATTTATTATATCATGCTTCCACTATTTTATTTTTATTTATTATAATATATGTTGCGCTACTCTAATATTTGGTTATAATATTCCCACTACACCACCATAGTGCATCACTCCTAGTCGGAATTATCTTGAATATGGAGAGGTTCACTTGAGGCCATGTGACCCACTAGCTCAGTCACCAGTTAAGTGAAATGTGGGTCATGACCTGACACTATTAATTTCAAATGAATAACCCTAGTTTCTTTAACAAGATATTTAAAGGGAGATATTCTAAATGAAGGTAATTATCTTCACTAAACTCTTTATTTTTTACTTATTATCTTACCACCTTCATTCATGTTCAATTAATTAAAATATAAAAATTAATTATATAAAATATACTGATATATTATTATGTATATTGAATAACTTCTATCCATCTCATATTTTATAAAATAAGAAACATAAATGTGGACCGTGTGTATGGTAGAATACCACCTCGTGAACCTATGATAGTTATTTTCAAAAACCACATATCATATCAAGAAATAATGATGAATTTAATGTTTATATATTATATTTAGGATATTATTATATTTCTATAAATATAATATCATACTTTCTTTCTTAATTTTTCTTGAGAATATGACATCATTGCTCATATGTACCTCAGACTAACACATCATAAAGTTATGTGATTCGTTCCTCACTATTATGTTACAAGGAATGTAGTAAGTATAGGTTTAAACAAAATATCTATTATATATTAAAATATTATTTTATAAGGGTTTAATATTATTTATATTTCTTTTATTTCATTCACTAAAAAAATGGACGCAACATTCATGAATACGTATGACCTACCATCTACATGAATGGTGTATTTCATATTATATATCTACCATTTATGGATTTCTATAAATAAATCTATAATTAATATATATATGATATTTATATAATTTTTAAATTTTTTGATATTATGGAACCCAAATAAATTTAACATGATCTAAAATACCAAATTAAAACAGACATTAAAAACTAGTTATTACTCGAAACATTAGATTAATAAGAAATTTTTAATAAATGATTAATAAAATTTTCTAATTAAATAATATATACAATTTTATATATATTTATGGTTAGATAATTGATGTATTATAATAATATATTTATATAAAATATTTTTTTAATATGTGATATGGATGTTAATACTTAAGGTATGGGATTTGTAGTCTCTCTTTTATTTATGGGAGAAATATGAAATATTCACCACTTTTTTCATTTGTGTGGTGTATATACAACCACATTGACCAGTTTATAATTAATATAATTAATATTATTATATTTAATGAATCATTTTATATTATTCTTTATTTCTTCATACGATTCAAATGATTACCGAGGTGGTAAGGGATTATTGTCTCAATTGTTTTTCTTTTAGACATACATTACGTAATACACCTATATTATTTAACGAGGTGTATATAAAAACCCTTTATCATGTAATATCATGAATTAATATATTTTCATTATACATTATGATTCATTTAATTTTATTTATTCAGGGGGAATATGATTCGATGTTACCGAAGTGGTATGGGATTTTTGATACAACCCCATTGTTTATCTAGATTGTTTATCTTTATAGTTACGATGATGAAATAATACGACTTACCTCTCAAGAAAGTCATTTATTTTATTCTCCTCTAGATATTTTTAGAGGATTTATGTTTTTCTTTCATTATTATCTGAAAAATATTAAAGATATAAAAATAATGTTTTTTAATTAAGTCTTTTTTATTTATCTCTATATCAAAAACAAATTTTCTACTTTATCCATGTTTTAAAAAAATGTTTTAATTTTTTAAAAAATTATACAATGGATATATTAAATAAATTCTTACAAATTTCTGAATGGGAAAAAATTATTTTTAATGTAATCCTAATGTTTTTTCCAAACAATTACAATTTCTATTTTCCCAAAAATGCGAAACAAATAATTGTTTTAATGCAGGTGAAATTAATGTTTTTAAGACCATTATGACTACATATTTTTTTAAATATTATTTTATATATTTCAATGAAAAGTAATATGATTTATTTTTACGTATTAAATGTTTTTTAGGATTAAATGTTATTTTTCCATAATTTTTTTTACATGATCTTATAATATTTCCCCAAAAGATTTAAATTTTTTTTATATGGAATTGGATTTATAAAATATTTTATGAATTAAAAAAACATTAAAATTGAACATTTAAAAGAATTGTTATTTTCCTCCAGAACTATTCCTTGTGATTTTCCTTTCAAATTCAGTTTCCATTTATGATAACATACTTTGATGTTAATTTATCATTTCTAGGTATATGGTCCAACTATAAATTGTTCATTATAAATAAAGATGGTTTTTGTTTATAATAAAAATATTTTTAGGAATATTTTTTATTTTCCATGGGTTACTATATGATGGAATGTTTTATGGAATCCATTACATTTCATTGATAATGACAAGATGAGTGTTTTATAATCTTGTGGAAGACATATCTATGCTTTAAAATATGTGATGGGTGGTACCTATTTATCCATCTAGTGAATTTGGAAATTATTTATTTCTCAATATATAAAAATGGGAATCAAGTCAATGGGCTTGATCCCATATGGGAAACATGTGGATAGGCTTGATCTATAATGAAAAATAGGCTAATGAGCTTGATCAACTTTGAGAAATAGGTGGTGTGGACTGATCCACTATTTTCTAAGGTCTTGGTGGTTAAACATGAAAATTGAAATGTTTTCTAACCTATGTTGGTTATATATATTGATGATAGGATCGTCTAGTTCATGTGTTATGATGATTTCACACACTTATGAATAATATCTTTTATAATGATAATAATTTATTCCTTGACTTATGTTTTGGATCAATGACAGGTTGGGTACGATATTTTTAAATTATGTTGGTGATATTAAACCCTTAATCTTATTTTATAATTTCATATGGTAATAGAATTATATTTCCCATGTTTACTCTTATTGAGTATCATAAATCACAGTTTCCTATGTTTCATTTCTCTGGGTAATAGAGAAGGGTTTCAATTAGGGTATCTATAGAAGAGTAAAAAAATGGGGAAGATCTTTATAAGGTATGTAAAATATATTTCCCAAAATAAGAATATTTTTTATATCTTATCCAAAGGCATAAAACAATTATATTCCGTGGGAATTTATTTTTGAAATGTATTGAACATTAATCTTAAAAGAAGTGATATATATGTATGAGATGTTTGGGTCTTTAAAGTTGGTATCAGAGGCATGTTGAGAAATCCTTTTGAAATGAGGATGACAAAAAATTAGTGAGTTACCAAGGGATATGTGTATGTATATATCTTGGGAAATGATTAAGGATTATAATAAGAATGATTCAACGTAAAGTAAAATGTCTTGGAATTACGGTAAAGGATTGGGTGAGTATTTTCCTTAAAATTTCATCCCATTATAGATAGTACAACTGGATGTGGCTCTAGAAGATAGCAAGCTAGTGTAATAATTATGAAAATGGTGCATTAATCTTGAATCAATCATCATTGTGTGCATTATAGTGGTCTTTTCTACACATCCAGTTTAACAATCCTTGGTAATATTCTTTGGAAATTCACAAACTCTTCATAAATCACAATAATGAATAGTAATAGTTGATGACTATGAATATCCTATGATAAATATTATGTGTCTATATTTAAATAAAGGTGTCATGTTTTTGAAATCCTAAAAATGATTACTGATGAAAAATTTCATTCTTTTTGGTTATAATTTCTTGCACTATTATTTATGATTTTAGTCAATGACTTGAACCTGAAGGATCCATGTTAATAACGAATGCAATGGAAAACTCAATGATTTTCTTATCTAGAATCCAAATGTTATAAGAGAAGCAATTAAAGATCTTTTAGATCTGATAACACTATATTCTTAGTGTATGAATCATACTAAACATCCAAATTATAATAAGAGGGAACCTAATATAGTTTATTTATTCATAAAGCAACATCCACATTATTTTAGAGATTTCACGTATAAAATTGTTTCCAAAAAATAGATATGTACCCTTGAAAATATATTTTTTGTTCTATTGTGTTTAGATCATGAAAAATTCATTTTTTTCATTTCTCATTTAAAAGGTGGACTGGAAGAATTGTTCACTCTTATTAGGAATATGATGAAACAAGATGAAATTATTTCCATGGATTTAGATGAGTATAATATATTAATTTTCGATAAGTAATTTCATCGTATTGGTCATATAAAAAACTATAAAAAATTAATTGATATAATATAGAAGGTCGATAGATATATTGGATCCGATGAGAAATTTTTACTGAAATTTCATGTTACAATTATAATATTATCATCTAGCCTAAAAGTAAGAATGAGCTATTCTACATTGGCTTAAACCCAATTCTTTCAATGGTGTCAGTCATAAGGGATATCCATAGATATTAAAAAATAATTCTATGTGACATTAATGTGGAAATTGATATTGATGTTAACGATCAATATCATCGTCTTGATATGAAATGAAATATGGATTTCAAATAAAAATCAAGAACCTATTGAGATAAAATGATGAAATTTCCTTCATTCTCAATGAGTGGAGGGAAACATGGAGGAATTTGACTTCACGGGAATACTCAATGTTTTAATTATCTAAAGGAATATCATAAAGTGTATTAATTCAATAGATATGGATAGAAGTAAGATAATCATAAGAATAGAGTGAAATCTATATATAATGCACCACCCATAGTCCAGTGATTTAAGTGAATAGAATTTAGGATTTATGTGAATTAATTCTTTAATCCAAGGGGCAATGAGAATAATTAGACACAAACACCATTGAAGACAATGGATAGTAGAAAATATTATATAATCAAAATATTTTAAGTGAATCATAATAATTGGGGAACAAGTATAATTAACTCAAGAGTTAGGAATTTCATTTTGGATTTTGTAGGAAAGTACCATATGTTTTTTTTCAATATTTACTAAAATTTGATGTTATTATGAGCACTTATGGTCCTCATTAACATGGATTCAAGAATAATAAAATAACATTTGAAATTATATCATTTAATGATTAATCGATGATCCGAATGGAAATGTTTATGTACATTATAAGAAATTACATAATGAATAAAGGATGAATTATATTTTGTAAGTATATATTTCTTCAATACATATTTAATTAAGAGTTTTAGATGCCATCATGGGTGTATGTGTTTACGGTTGATCATTTGTTTAGTGTCATTGACACACATTCAGAGGATTTATAGTATGATAGTTTATCAATATTAATTATATTTTGAGATACATTTATGGAAACAAAACACATTTTATTTTTATAAATTTTAGTGAAACAAGTTAATTATGGTGGAATTACTATATTGAACATATGATTAAAGGCATTAATAACCATTAGACTTTATCATATCTTTTTTGTAGAAGTAATTATGGGTTATGAATATTTGGGAATGTTTTAGGAATAATTTTAATATGGTTTTGGAAAAAGGATTTCCCATAGATTGGGCAACAACCTATCTCGTCTAAAAAATACACAGATCTTGATCCCTTAACCGAAGTACAATGGGTGTTTATCACCTATCACTAGACAATGTGAATGTTTATTTTTGGTGGGATAACATGAAGTGATATATTTATGGGTATGGTGTATTATTACTTGGAATAACATCAAATTAAGTTTAGGAGACAAGTTTTTTTGGGGATATTATAATGATTACCCATACCAAAATGGTAATGGGAAAACATCACCAAGGATTTTTTCATTTGGCTCCCCAAAACATCTACAATTAATAATGCTATATTAGTGATAGTTAATCAACATAATAAGTTAAAAGCCTCATCAAATTCATGTAATAATTATCTCTTGATCACATTTCCAGAATATATATTAATTAAGTGGTATGGTTTAACGAATTACAAAACTCCATTATATTTGAACAAGATCTGAGGTCCGCCTTAATGCTTTAGATAAGTCATTACAATGAACATGATAAAGAGATAACTTTTAGCATTGTGTATCGTCCTTAGAATAATGGTCAGTATGTGAGAGAAATTAAAAATTATGATTAGATAGTGGATAGTATTATATGTATCTAATTTTTTTGGGGAGTAATACCTTCCTCTAGTTTAATTTTCTTACAATAATTTCCTTCCCTCGAGTATTTAGATAAATAATTAAGAATCTGTCTATGAAAATTTTTCATATATCAAATGAATAGAATTTAGTTATGGAGAGAAATATATTGGGACATGACCTAGATAAATAAATAGTAGAGATAATTAGATCCATTCAATGACATATAAGAGAAGCACAATGTTAGTAGAAAAGTATGCTAGCAATGACCAATGTTTTCAGAAATTTAAAGTTGGTGAATTTTTGTATCAATGAATTTAAGCATTGAATAATGTAGTGATATTTAGAAAGGTGGGAAAACTGAAACCTATGTATATATATATTTCAATCCCTAAGAAACTATCGATTATATCAGGATTGTAACTTATTATTTGGTTCTTCCATCAAGTCACTCTCTTGTTTATGATGTGTTCCATGTATCTCTCCCAATGAAGTATACCTGATTCAACACAAGAACTAAATATAGGGGTTGTAATAATGATGCATAATATTTTTTTATAGATACTAGTGGGGATTTTTTATTATATTGATAATGAACTATGAAAACATACCACTCAACTGGTAAATGTTTTGTGGTAAACCATCCATCTTTTTGAAGGAATGTGGGAACCAAAGTGTGTAATGTTGCAAAAGTACCCTTAGTTGTATTTTACCAAAGTGACATAATTTCAAGGGTAAAATTAATTTAATGTGGGTTTAAATTAACACTATTATATTTTATCAAATATTTTTTATAAAATTTAAATTCTTCGATAGCATGTGGTACACACAACCCCATGTTTTAACAAACAACAGTACACTATTTATATTATTATTTAAACATGATCTTTATAACAAATCCCATATAATTTGTGGTATGAATTGGAATAAAAACCTTTTAAATATTAATTATAATGGTTTTATATAAATAAATCATATTTATTGAAATGTATAAAATTTTAAATATATTATACATATCAATTGAAAATATGATTTTTCAAACAATATTATTATTCCTTTTATAAAATCAGAAAATTTTATTTTTTGATAAAATTTAAAAAATTATTCCTTAACAAATAACATCATTTTTGGAATCAACGTGTAAAAAGTAAATTACTCTAGTTTTGTTTGTTTATTTTTTAGAGAAAATTAATTTATCAAGGAATACTAAAAAAAATTAATTTTTTATTTAAATTTCATTATGGTTTAAAGAAAATGTGGATAAATATTGTATTAAAATGGGTTAACAAATAAACTTATCTCAATTATATTATATTTTTTATAAAATACTTCATTATTATCAATTTCATATTTAATTATTATGTAAAAATATTTTATACTTTTGAAAATTGTCTCTTCTAAAAAAACATGTTTTCATCTCGTCTACAAGATTAATATTAAATTATATTATACCACAAATATGATTTTAATTTGATGAAATATATTACATATTTATAATATTCCAAATATATTTTATAATATATGGAAAAATCTATTTTGGGTCATAAAAAGTAATACATATAATAAAAATAAATTGTTGGGATTAAGGTTTAAACAAATATTTTTTCTTGTTGCCTTCCATTTTGTTAAAATTAATTTTACACACAAATATGATTTATATATAAGAAATATTATTTAATATATAAATCAATGGGTTAAAATTGTCTCATAATTATCACATTAATTTTATTCTTATATGTTAAATTACCCAGGAAAATAAAAAGATACAAGTTACCATGTTGACAACTAAAATTATAAAATTAAGGTAGCATAATGGGTAAGTAAAAAATATTTGAAACATGTTTATTTTTTTGGGAAAGTTTCTAGATCATATAATCCTTATAATTATTTATTTATCAATTTTGGAGGCCCTTGGGGTGACATTGATTTCCCAATATTGAATAGTTTTAGGTAATTATAAAAATGTCACTCCTCCTAAATTATAAAAGGGATGTTTCTCCCTTCAAACATTGACACCTATGAAGACCATTGGATAAAAAACCTACCATAATAACTTCCCAATACACTTATAAATATTCCATATTTTCCTTTAATCCCAAAATACCAATGATTGTGTCCTTGATAAGATATTCAAAGGGGGGTGTTTTATCCTGAAGTAATCGTCTTCACTAAACTCATTCTCTTTACTTATTCAATTAACCCCTTAATATGATTTTTATTAATAAAAATATAATAAAATAATAAAATATAATAAAATTATATTTTATTATGTATATTTAATAACCTATATCCATCTATGAAACCCTTTAATGGGAATCAAAACTACCGTTTGTGTGTAGGATGGACTGCCACCTCGTGAACTGATGTTATTATTTTTCCTTAACCAACCTTAATGGACAGAAGTAATGATTTATTTAATGATTATATATGATATTTATTATATTAGTATTATTTTTTAATAATAATGTTTCCTATACCATATTAATTATCATTAAGTGAGAATATGATAACATTTCTCATGTGTACGGCAGACTACTACCTCACGAAGCGATGTGATTCTTTATTCATATGCACATTACATGGGAAGTCATTAGAATATGATAAATGATAATATGGGATATATATGATCTGAAAATTATTCTATAAGGTTAATATATTATTTATCTTTCTTTTTTTTCATCCATTACTAAAATGGAAACAACGATCATGTGTATGTATGTCCTATAATCTCCATGAATGATGTATTTCATTATCTGTCTCTTAAATACATGGATGACAACAAATATATATATATATATATTGAATATATATATATATATATTATATTTATATCATGTTAACTATTCTTGATATTATGGAACCATGAAAAAAGTAAAAGGATGGGAAATACCAAATCAAAACCCACATAAAATCAAAGTAGTTATTACAAAAATAGTGATTTTAACAATGATTTCTGAATAAATATTTAATAAATTTTCATATTTAAATAATATATGGTATTATATATTAATATATGGTTCAATAATGGATTTAAAATAATATTATTTTTTTATACAAGAGAATCGAACAAGTCTGATTTATGTTGAGACTTAAGCCAAGGGTTTTATAGTCTTTCTTTTATTTCAAGAAGACATATTATATATTCACCACTTGTTTATTTTTTAGAATATATTCTAAAACATAGACATTTTATATAAATAATAAAATTATTTTAATGATATTTAATGGTTCATTTAATTTTATTATTTACTGGGGCTTACGATTCAAAATATTCCCAATGAGGAATATGGTTTTTTTCTTAATTTATCTTCTTTGGGATCTATGCCATATTATGACCCTATATTAAATTATGTGGTATATATAAAACCCATTTGACATTAAAAAACAAGAATTTATTTATTATTATGATATTTTATAATTAATTTAATGTTATTACTGCATGGGGATTACAATTTACTGTTTCCAAAGTGGTATGGTTTTATGATACAATCACATTAGTTATGAAGAATGTTTCTGTTTTTTTACTTTTGATAATAAAATATTATAATTCAACTCTCCATAAATTCATTATTTTTATTTTCTTATAATTATATATGGAGTATACACATTTTCCACTCATTTTCCTCTCTAAAAGGAAAAATTTACCAAATGATTTTTTAAGAAAATCATCTTTATATGTATATTTGTTCAAAATTACTTTTTATTACATAATAATTTTTTAATAAAAACCATATAAAAAATATTTGAAATTCTAAAAAATATTTAAGAAGAAAATTTTTCACAATTTTATAAATTTTTAAAAAGTATTTTAAAATAGATATTTATGAATTTCTAAACAATTCCTTTCTTTCTTTTATTGAAAATGTGAAATGAATATTTTTTGTAACATTTAAAACATGAATGAAATTTCGGGTTTTCATGACAAATTTTTTATAAGGATTAAATTATAATTTTGAAAGGTTATCTTCAACAACAAAAAATTTGGAAATTTTTAATGATTTGAAATGTATTTCTTAAATTAGAAATGATATTTTCCTCAAACAATTTAAAAAATGATCATTGAAGATTCATTTGTAATTTTTCATTGTTGTTATAAAGGTAAAAGATTTATGAAATATTTTTTAATTTTATATATTTAAAAATATTATTTTCAATGAACGCCTATTTTCCTCAATAAATGTTACAAGTTCTTTTTATTTCAAAAAAAGTTTCCATCTAAGATAAATATTTTGATGTTAATTAATCAATAATGGGAATATGATCAAATGATAACATATTTATTCATTATATAGATGATATATTTTAATGATAATTTTTTTTTCTGAAACCCATTTATTTTACATGGTTCTCGATACAATGGATTGTTTTATGAGACCCATTTATTTTCATGGATCCTAACATGATGAATATCTTATGATCTTATGAATTAAATATTTATGATTTTCATTATCTATTTAGTGGGGCCCATATATACCACTATATTATTGGTTAAAACGTTATATCTCATGATATTAAAATGGGAAAATGTTTAGTGGCTCGATACACAATTAAAATTGGGCTGATGGTCATGATTTACAATGTGAAACATAATAATAGTTTTGATCTCTAATGGGAAAAAAGTAATGTGAAATAATCCTCTGTGTTTTATGGTCGTAGTAGTTAGCCATCAAAAATTAAATGGTTTTCATACCTATGTCGGATCTACAATTTTATTACATGAGATTATGGTTCATGAATTATTTTGATTTCACAGTCCTATGAATCATGTCTTTTCTAATGATTTTTTTTGTCGTGACACAAATTTATAATATTTGATAAGTTGGTTAGGATATATTTACATTATGTTTATGATATCATACACTTATTCTAATATTACACTTTCATATAAACATAGAAAAATATATACAATGGTTACCTTACCGAGCATCTGAGTTTTCCATTTCTTATGTTTTTTCCAAGGTTATATAGAAATGTATTAATAACAATTTGTTTACGAAGAATACAAAAATGGGAAGATAATTATGGGATATTTTTAATACCATTAACTAAATAATAATAATTTGAAACTTGTATAAAATGTTAATAAAATGTTATGATCCTCAGGAATATATTTGTGAAATTTATTGATTATTCATCTAAGAATATTTGTATTTATTTAAGATAATTTTGGGTATTTACAGTAAATTTCCATAGTTTCTAACGTCTCATATGATATTTGTGGGATCTTGATATGAAGTGGAATGTGATTAAAGATGGTATATGATATGGTATAGTGTAAGGAGACCCAAGAATAATATATATAAATATTACATCATTTCATATGAATATTCAATACATATCACAACTATACACACATGGGGATTGTAAAGTATTAGTGTCTTTAGAGACTAGATACCTAATCGACTTATTTCATAGAATATCCTCAATGTAACCATCAATGTTTTTCATATTAGTTCCTTTTTAGGCATAATATACTTAGAAAATTCCATGAAAACCTTGTTAAGGGTAACATAAGAATTAGTGACTTTAATTTTTTAGTAAAGGAAAACATGGGAGATATTAATCAATAGAGAGTATAATATAATCATATGGGTATGATTATATAATAATGTTACTATTCTGATCGTAAAATATTTATAACACAGAAAAGATAGATAGAAAACACAAAAATAAATTTATATCTAGAAGCAAGATTAATAAGTGTGTCAAAGTTGTAATCATCATTCTAGAGTCATAACATAGTCATGCGAAATCATAAAAATATGAAATCATAACCTTTTGAACATATCTAATCACAATAATTTCCATGAATAACATTTTTATCATTAGTAGAATAGATAATAACAACATAGAAATGTGATCATAGTTATTAGCAATCATAGCCGTGAATAATCATTTGAGAATTGCTAGAAGTAATTATAATCACACTAAAAATATGGACATATATATTCACAGTCATATACATCCATAAAAAATTCTTCCCATGAGATATCTGTATAACATTACTTAATTAATTTGATGGAAATAAAATTCCCACCCATTTTATAAACATAATCCATTCATATGCATGCCACAATATCTTGAAAACATTTATCTTTTCATCATAACATAATTCATAAAAAAGAATATAGATTTAACCAATATTTACCCATCACATTACCTTACTATATAAGTAATAAATATGGATGCTATCATTGTATATTATACTAAATTAATCATAAGTAACATCAATTTTTGTTGTGATTAATTGAAATAACATTAAATGATCATTTGATTTTTTTTAAAAAAATAATCTTCAAATTTTTAAATTTCTAACTTAAGATCCAAAAATTTCAAGAATATTAGGACATATTTTTTCATTAATAACACCATTGGAACATTTAACATAATCGTAGAAATAAATATTAGTCATTAAATCATAAATACTTATTCATGTGTTATACTCTAAAATAATGAATTTATTCACTCCACTGGAAAAAAGTACTCTGTTTAGAAAATTAAGAGAATATTCTTTATAACTATTTTTATATTTTAAAAATAAATAAAAATTATATTAAAATTTAATTTAATAATTTAAGAAAACATTCTTTAATACTTTTAAAAAATTTACTTGGAATAGAATTATTCATGAACAATGATGAAATAATATTTCTATTTCATAAAAACATTTTTATAAATATTTTTATACACTAAAGAGAGTAGAATTAAAAGATTACATGAAAACCCCTAATATAAGAAGAGAAAAAATAAAAATATGAGATCTAATAGATATGGTACATATAATTTCCTTAAATATAAATTTGACATAAGTTATCTTGAATAGAAATGATATTGTAAAATAAATATGTGATATAAAGTCATATATTACTTAATTTTCCTTCAAACTTCATGTATAACAAATACATATTTATAATACACATATTTTGAAAAATTATTCATATATAGATTACTATATATCATTCCCTCAGAAATTCTATTTATCCCTTTATTATCAATTATTTTATTAAATCATTATTTTGGGGAAAACATGAAAGTTTACCGTACATGATTCTATTTAGAGGTTATGGTTATTATATATTGGTCCTATTTTAATCATATATATATTATAAATAATTCTATGAAAATAATAATTATTAATATTATATAATATTATAACAATTCTTAAAAACCGACGGTGAAAAATAAATTACATGACTTCATTTATATTGTAGTTTTTACGTACACACGAGTGATGTTTCTACTTTTTGATGGAATGAACATATGAATTTTAAATAATAAATAACCTTTATAAAATCAATATTATATAAAAAAATTTATATATATTTATTTAATCTATTTTTATTACCATCCATGTAAAGCATCAAGGAAAAAAATAATCACATCTTTTTGTGGAGTTGGTTATCCACATATATTCACAAGAGACATTGTCATTTTTTATGGTAAGGTAAGAAGTTATGTATGATATTATAAATCCCAAAAAATAATTTAGTCATAAATTATATGTATAAAAATTAATTCCATCATAATCACCATTGGTGAATGGGGGTGATGGAAAATTTAATAGATCACTTCATGATGATGGTAATTTGTATAAATGAATGAGTAATTTGTTTATTTTATATAATATATAATAATAATTGAAAATAGATTTAACATAAATAAATAAATATTTTATTATAGTAAATATTATTATTTCTTCACTCTATGATGGATATATATGATTTTTATCTCTTAAGAAAAAAATACACTAGAAAAATATAAGTACCAACACTAAAATATTTTTGTAGAAGCTCCATTGAATATATTCCTAAGGACACATTGGTAGGACATTCAACAATAGGACACCTCATATTAATTTTTTAGGGATGCTTATAAGGGATTTGTTTTGGGTTTTGCCAAGTTAAAGACAGCTAGTGTTTTTTATAAGAGAGGATATTAGGTTCCCTATTATAAGTGAGGGAGTGTAACACATGTAATTAATAAGAATATTAACTTATAATAAACCCACTCTATTTAAAAGTGGATAATTATTGGATAATGTTATATTATTGGATGATTTATGATTTAAATTAGTTCATATAAATGTATTTATAAAAGTATTCAGGTATTTTTAACATTAATAATTTTGGTTTAACACCTCGATAAGTCCATTTATCATTTATAATTGTCATAAATTTTTACCTCAGATACTATTTTCAATGAACAAAAATTAAGTTAGCCTTGTTGAATAATTTCAATAATTCAAATTCAAAATATGGAAATTATTTCATTAGAGTTAATTTCAATAAATATTAAATATGTATTTTAAAATAAGAGCATAGAAAACACCAAAAAACTACTTTTATTAAATACATTTTAAGCATAAATCGTGATTTGTTATTATTCCATTCCTAGTAAAAACCATTAAATTAAAATCAAAACATTTTTTTAAATATATTACCTACACATTTCTTTCAAATCATTCACCAATAGAGAAATTTATTATTATTATTATAAAAATGAATTATGTGTATAAACACCATTTTATCGAAAATTATCTTATTTTACCTTTAAATGTTTCTACGATTTCTTTAACCAATAGAAAACTAATGAATTTATTTCATAAATTTCTAAAAAATAAAAAATTAAAATTCTAGTTGTTTCTTACTAATACTATCCAATAAAATGATTTGGTGATATCAACCACATTAATAAAATTAAATAATATATTGTGGATCATTTATACTCGGTGATTATTTCAAAGAAAACAATAAAAGAAATAAAATTTAATTAAACTGAAATATATCATAAAATTTAGATGTTTGTATTTATAAAAACTCAATAATAATTTTTACCTAAAAATTAAATCACTATAATAAAAACAATCTATGATACATCTACCTCATCACATCTTTAGTTTTCTATATAACTTCCACAAATTTAAGGTTTCACCACAAATCATGAACCAGGTGAAGGTTCTACTTCCAAAAAACATTTTTTCATTGATCAAGAATATTAATAGGTTGTTACTTATTAGATATTAATCCTATAATGGAAAACTAACGATTTTTGTACAAATTAAGGATTTAGTATGTTTTCCATAGGAAAGAAAAAAGTAACACATTGTAAACATGGGAGTGATTCCGTAAAAGAAATAAGAAACAAGTAACATTCTAGATACAATCATGAATTTAAAAGGGGATAATTTATCTAGGAAAAACATTACCTTATTTCCAAAACAGATAACCTTATTCTTTGTACATAATCATAGGAACATTTTATCATTAGCTTTGAACTCTATATGTCTACAATGATTACCAAAAAAAAGATTTCATTTCCTAGAAGCTCCAATGATATGTTGTTTAATGGCTCTATCCTTATATAATATTTACATCGTTATATTAGTTCCAAATCGGTTTTAATTCTCCTACTTCATCATAAAAAATTATTGTTTTCTACTTCCGTCCATATAAGGCTAAATAAAGAATCATTTGAATGCTTGAGAGGAATGTTTTTTAAAAACATTACACTAAATTGAGTTTTTGATAAATACAACATTTGAAATACATATAATCAAATATTATAATAATCTCTAGGGTTTAAATATTCCTCTTATATGGACCATCTATTAAAAGATGATATGCAACTCTTCTATTTCAATCGTTATGTAATTTAAAATAAAGATATTTTTATATCTTTGAAGTAAAACATGTGTCCCAAAAAGATTAAAAAATAAGTTAATAAATTAAACAGTTAATATAACTTTATTTTATACACTTTAAATATGATCAATTACGGAAATATTCACTTAATGTAATGAAATTTTATGACTTTATATAGAGAATGTCTACAACCCAAATATCATTGTTCCCTTTTGCTGTTTTTCAGAGACTAATGATAGTATTCATGATAATTATTTCTCATTTTAATTATATTATATAAAATATTGGAATAATCTTCTTCAGACTTTTATCCTTTATCTTTAACATACTAACATACCTGACATCACGATAGATACTCTACAATATCCCTTTTCATGTTATCCCACCATAAATACTCTTTCATATTGTTATAAATATTCATAAATTACGAATCAAAAGATAATGATGTTCTACAAATATAATACAATTAAACCCTCTTTATGTATTGTAGTTATTTGAATCAATCTTTGTTCCCAAATGTTATCATTCCATCATAATCATAGTTGAAATTAGGAACATTTCCCACCTTATTTTGTAGATCTTTACCATCCTTCTACACCCTTATAATCCATACATGGGGGGATGGAGGATCATTCATTTATGAAAGATGTAAAATATCCTCATTACTCATTATTTGATGACATATATTTTCCAATTCCATAAATATTGGATATCTTTAAATCATCTTCATGGATTAACAAGCATGGTTCAGGTAACTAAGAGCATTGGGAAAATTATTTGTCGTTCGTGGGTGGTTGTGTATTAAGCCATTGTAAAATTTAATAACCAACAACCATATACTTTAGTTCATATTCATTTCATTATATTTGGACATATACTATATGATATTATAGTCACGAACCGTCCCTCGGGGCCAGTGCCGTGACTACCCCATGCCCGCCTACCATAGGCTAGGGGCTAGAAACTAGTGCCAAAGGCGTATTCCCTAAAACTGGGAAGGCATTGCCTTTATATCCTATATCACAAAAAACAAATAAATCAAAAAGATATGAACTCAAGTAATATAAATACTAAACAGACTGAGTACAATAAGTAAAATGGGCCAGAATACAATCCCAACTGGAAATTACTAGGAAAAATGGAATGTACAAGGAAAACTAGAAAGTACAAGACAACTAAAAGGTGAAAAGAATATCCTCGATCATCCACAATGAATCCAACTTTAAGGGTATGTACAGATCAAGAATGGTCGTCTCTGTGGTTCGCCTCGTCTAACGTCCACCTCTGAGCCACCACTAGTCCTGATACTCTCGTCCTTGGTCAGCACAGTCCGTCATCTACAACAAACACAAAAAGGATGCAAGCATATCCTGTGTAGTGGTGAGTATAAAAATACTCAGTAGGGACCCCGATACCTTATAGGTCTAATAAAATTCACCAAGGATAAACCACATAGCATGAAATCAACAGTCAACCCTACTAGGGTAAATGCCCATACATATACATGTGTTATCAAGTATACTGATCTTAATCATGAGTAAACATAGAGTACAACTCAAAATCCCAAATCTCAACTGTTCCACAAAGGAAGGAGTAACCTAAAGGTAAGAACCACTCATGTACACCACATAGAAGAATACCACCAAGGAATTACCCCCAGGAATGTAATGCTCAGTTACGTACGTAGCTCACACCAGATATAAATTAAGTAAAGTAGTAGAGATGATTAGATGTAACTACTAAATCATCTTACTCTATTAAGAGGCTCTATTACTGTCCAACATAGGATATCTAGGTGCTGACCCACACAGGATTAATTGGTGCTGACCCACACAAGATCACTTTCCATTCATTACATCTCAGGCAGCTACAGGTTCTCGCACTACGCTCTGTTGTCTCTGGGAGGGTCTGCTCCACAAGACACTAGTTGATACTCTATCTACCATAGAGTCCCATGATGTACTATCAAAAAGGACATCTATGTCATAGGGGTCTCAACGCAATAGACAGTGCGTCAATCAAACTCACAGTCACAATGTTATTAGACTTTTAGTCTAGAGGGCCCGGTTGGATTCATGCTCGATCCAACCCGACCATTCCCCAGCATTATCCAATACTTTAGTGGGATATAACAAAGGGAACCTCTCACTCATTGGTTTACAGTGCCACTAACGGTTCATCAACCAGACGTCTGGTGGAACAGTTATGGCTGGTAGAGAGAAAAGCGCGTAGCTGGTCTAGGTCCGGTCCAACAAGGATGGACCTGGCTTGGTCAAAACCGACTCGTTTTAGGTCGACCCGGACCGCCGGGTCCAGCCCGATCCGGCCCGGGTTAGCCGTCCATACCCACTGAGCAGTTCGGAAGGCCTTGAGGCCCGCGAGGGGCTGCAGAAGACCACAAAGGCCACAGGGGGACGTAGTGGATGCGGGGGTCCGCAGAGGACACGGGGGTCCATGGAGACCGGGGGGCTACAAATGCTGCAGGGGGCCGTGGAGGGCTGCAAGGCCATGAAGGCCACGGGGGGCCATAGAGGGACGTGATTCCACGAGGGGGGGGGAGGGTTATGCAGCGGGGCGGCCCGATGAGACCGCAGGGCAGTGGTACGGGGCCGCATGGCAGTGAGCCCGTGGGGCGGCGCAGCCGCAGGTGGTAGAGTGCCATGGGGCGCAGAGGCTACAGGTGAAAAAGGGACGTAGGGCGCGGAGGCCATGAAGACCGTTAGATGGCAGAGCACCGCGCGGCATAGAGGCCGCGGGGGCCACCAGATGGCAGAGCGCCGCGGGGCGCAGAGGTCGCGTGCGGTGGCGGTCGCAGATGGTGGAGGCCATGGGTAGTGTGGCCGCAGATGGAAGTGGCCACAGATGCTAGTGGCCATGGGGCGGTGGAGCGTTGTTCCTTCTTCGGTGGCCGACTTGACCATCCAACATTCGTTCGTCGCCATCGTCGTGGTTCTTGAGGTCCACCGGTGTCAACTGCTGACACTGGTTGTCGTCACCATAGTTAAGAACAGACAAGAGAACCAAGATATTGTAGAGAGAATGGGACAGGTTTGTTTGGCCCACACTCTCCACATTAGGTCGGTATAAAACGGATAAAATTTCTTCCCTGAATCATGAAGAATAGTCAAGAATGGGATGGGGAGAAAATCAAACATCCTCCCTACCTCTATTAGTTTGTTGAATTGTATGAGGAGGGAAGGATTGTCATCAATTGAAGACATTCCACATTAGAGGATGTCCTGAGGAAGAAGTTGATGTCATGGGTCAACGTTCTTTATTAGAAGAGCATTCTTCGTCGGAGGAGCGTTCTTCATTAGAGAAGTGTGATTCTCCCAAAATCACTCTCCTTCTCCTTTGCTGAAAACCTCCCCCAATCAACCCAAAAACGAATTAGCCAAAATTATTGAATTTGTTGCCATAATTTCCAATTAGTTTAATTAAATAATTGAGTTGTAATAATTAATTAATGGGGGGAACCATTAAAGTGGGGGGAGTTTAAGAGGATTCCACACTTTTAAGAGGGATTTTAAGGGGTTTTTAGTCTCGGGTTGTCCCCACCACCATAACCTACATGGGATGTTAATTTTGGTGGTTCCCACCTATATAACATCACATGGGAGGTTTAGTTCTGGTGGTCCCCACCTCTCAACATCCACATGGGAGTTCCAAATAAAATAAAATGTTACATAATTTTATTTTATTTTATTTTGTCATGAAAACTCCAAATTCTAAATTTCACCCTCGACCTACTGTGGTCAAGGTAAAGGTCCCCTTAAGATAATACCGGCGTTACGAGTTCAACGGTTCCCTCAGAATTAAATTCTGAGCAATGGTTTGACGGTTAGAAAAACCCACTCCCACGTTTACTGAACATACCTGAAAAAAGATCATAAATTCATTTCGGGCACTCCAGGACTCGGAATCATGCACCATTAATTTTTTCGGACTCGTAAAATTCCAATTTAATTAAAAAAATTACATATAAATTCCAGGACTTTACATTCTCTCAACCTTAGGGATTTTCTTACCCATAAGCCACAACTCAATCTAAGGGAACATGTGGGGGGTACTGATCACGAATCTAAGCCTCCAACTCCCATGAGATCTCTTGGAGGATCCCATGCTGGTAGAAAACGTACAACAGATGTATCAACTACCCACTAAGGACCCTCTCCTATGAATCCTCAATACATACTGAATCCTACGAAAAAGTCATCCCATCATCGAAATCCATCTTGTCGTGGTCGATGATGTGAAAATGGTCATGCACATATCTCGTCAGCTGAGATAGGTGGAAGACATCATTCACCCTGTGCAACTGTGGTGGAAGAGCTATGTAGTAATCCACCTCGCCAACTCTGTTGAGGACCTGAAAAGGTCTGATGAATCTCGACGATAACATTCCTACTCGGCCAAATCTCTACAAACCTCGTCGAGGTGAGACCCATAGAAATACGTGGTCACCATCCTCAAACTCCATAGGACTCTATCTCCTCTCAGCATATGATTTCTTTCTACTCTGTGCAGTCTTCATCTGGTCCTGTATTATTTGCACCTTCTCTGTGGTAGCCTGTATCATATCTGGTCCCACTAGTGCTGACTCCCCTGGTTCAGTCCAGCGTAAAGGTGATCTATAAGGTAACCCGTACAATTCCTCACAAGGTGCTATCCAAATGGTTGATTGATAACTATTGTTTTATGAAAAATTTACCAAATGAAAGTGATCTTACTGGCTTCGACCAAAGTCAAGGACACATGAATTCATAATATCCATGAGGTTCTGAATGGTCCTCTTAGTCTAGGCATCCTTCGTAGGATGGAAGGCGGTGTTCAAATGAAGATGCATCCCGAAAGCATCCTGCAACCCATTCCCTAGCCGAGAAGTAAAACATGTATCACGATCAGAGATAATTGTCAGGGGTAATCCATGTAGCTGCAAAATATCATTCACATAGACGCATCCCAAGCTCTCTAATAAACCATGCTCCCTGATTGGTAGGAAGTGGGCCAACATGGTGAGTCGGTCGATGATCACCCTAATAAAGTCATAACCCATGGATGTACATGGAAGTCCTATCACAAAGTCCATGGATATCATATCCCACATCCACTCTAGAACCCTTAAAGGATGATCCAAGCCTGGTGGTACCTGATTCTCTACCTTCATTTGCTGATAAGTTAGGCACCGAGAGACAAACTCTGTACCTACATTATTTATTCTCGGCCACCAGTGATGTCGTCGAAGGTCCTGGTACATCTTCTCCACTCCTGGATATACCGCTAGAGGGAACATGTGGAAATACATCATCAAATTATCTTGAAGAGACACTGGTACCATGGCATGTCATCAGAAAAGGATGACATGCTCCCCAAATTCATAAAATCCATCAGGTTCCTATCTTGTGGATATCTGAGTACTTCGATCCTCGTAGTTTGTATCCCCACGTTTCACCTCTCTGACTCACTGAAGAAGTGGGGGAGTGACTGTAAGATACTGGATAATAACTACTCTATTCCTATCCATAATAGTTATATGGAAATTAGCTAGATACTCTATTGCCTCACCTAGAAGCTGAATACTAGACATCATGCTGAGCGCATCTGCTACAACGTTCCCCTTCCTAGGAGTATATACAATATTGAAGTCATAGTCCTATAGGAACTCAAGACAATTTTATTGTCTGATGTTCTGGTCCTTCTGAGAGAAGATATACATGAGACTCTTCTAATCATAGTACACTATAAAACCCTCGCCCATCATGTTATGTCGCCACATATTCAAGTCGAAGACCACTGCTGCTAAATCAATTTCATGGGTAACATAGTTTTTCTCTTGTTGTCTTAGCTATAGAGAACCATATGTGATCACTTCTTGCTCCTACATCAGGAAACATCTGATTCTAGTTCCTGATGCATCACAGTAGACTACATACCCTATGCCATCATCTGGAAGTGGCAAGATGGGGGCCCTAGTCAGCCTGTACCTCAGCTCCTTAAATCTCTGCTAGCATCTCTCCGACCACACAAAATGTTTCCCCTTCATCATCAACAAGGATAAAGATGCTGCAACTCTGGAGAAATATGACACAAATATATGGTAGTATCTAGCCAATCCCAAGAAACTCCATACCTCTATCACACTCCTGGGTGGCTCCCTAGCAAGTACTGCCTCAACCAACACTAGATCCACTACAACTCCAACCTCCGATATGAAATGTTCTAGAATGTGATCCTCTCGGATCCAGAACTGGAACTTAGAAATCTTACCATAATGCTGGGGCTCTCAGAGTGTGTCATGTACTACCCAAAAATGATAAGCATGATCCTCCTCAGTAGTCAAGTAGATTAGAATGTCATCAATGAAGACTACTACAAATTGATAAAGGTATCACTGAATGATCATGTTCATGAGTCCCATGAACACTACTGGAGTGTTGTTCATACTGAATGGAATAACCAAGAACTCGTAGTGGTCATTCCGACATTAGAAAGCCATATTATGCACATCCCCATCTCTAAATCTGAGCTGCTGATAGCTTGATCTGATGTTTATCATCGATAACCAACGTGCTCCCTTCAAAAGAGCAAAGAAATCACTAGTTTTCAGAAGTGGTTACCTGTTCCTCATGGACACCTGCTTTAGGTGTCGATTGTCAACACAAAGTATACAACTCTAATCTTTCTTCTTGGAAAACAAAATCAGGGCTGTCCAAGGAGAAACACTGGGCTGAATGATCCCTTTTCCCTATAAGTCCTCCAACTGTACGCGCATCTCATGAAGCTCTGTAGGAACCATCCGATATGTTTGTGTAGATATCAATGTCGTCCTAGGGTACAAGTCAATGTAAAATTCCACCACTCTACAAGGAGGTAGACCCAGAACATCATCAGGGAAGACATCTGCATACTAGTCCACCATTACAGGAAAACTCAGACACTCCACATCAACTAATCTGAGGGTAAGGCTTGCCAACTAATGAGTGATTAGATGCACCCTCCTCGGGTAAGTCCATAATGTTCAGAAAATGATCCCTTCATATCGGTGAAGGTAAACCCAGTCCCATCTGTGCGTACACACATCTCAGTATTCCTAATACAATAAATTTTAGCATTGAATATAGATAAATAGTCCATACCCAAGATGACGTCATATGGACTCGACGCTACTACAAGGAGATCCCAGCCGAAGATCTCATCTCCTAGAGTAAGCTCGCACTACAGACACAAGTGCGTAATCATAGAATCTACTCCCATATGAGTCTCTAGCTGTAAGGATCGAACCAAAAACTCCATCAAAATCACCGAGCTTTGAGCGAGGGAAGTGGTAATAAAATAATGATTGGAACCTGTGTCTATAAGTACTACAGATAAGTTGGAGTAGACACAGATCTTACCTCATATTATCTTAGGAGAACCGTGATCGTAGGCCTCAGTTGTCTGAAGGTGACCTCTCCCCTGTCCTCTTGCTCCCTATGGTCGGGGTGGACCACTTGGTGGTGGTGGTAACATCATGAATCATCACCCACCGCTAGCTACACGACCAGCTCCACTACCACGTCAGTCTGCGCCCTCCAGACCTCCCTGTTTGAATCTCTGTCTCAACCTGGGCGGTCCTTTGACCATCTACTGATCATCCATAGTGTGGTTCAGATAGTCATGATACATGTGAACCTATCTTCCACATACGTAAAACTGCCTCCTCCTGGCATAAATGGCTCTGCATCGGGTTCCCCACACAACCGAATTTGAATTATGCGGTCGTCCACCAGTAGGTCTGGTTCTCTTAGTCCTCGGTGAAATTTGTCTACTGCCAACTATAGAAGACTCCACTACATGATGTCTAGTGGTGGGTCTCACTGCTGGTATCTTCTCAACAAGGAAACACTCTACTAAAACGGCTCTCTCTAACACCCCCATATGCATCGGGAAGTTGAGTTACATCATCAAAGACCTGATATCCCACCTGAGTCCCATCTCGAAGGTCCGGGACCTGAAGAATGGGTCCTGCACCATATTTGTGGATTAGCGTGAGTGTTTAGTGAACCTCGTTGAGAACTGAGCCACAGTCATGATTCCCTGCTGCAGATGAAGTAGCTCCTGAATGTGCACTACATGAATAGTTGATTGGAAAAACTCTACCCGAAACAGGCACTCAAATTTTGCCCAGAGAAGCGTCACCTCATCAAGAGCATGGAGCATCAAGCTCCACCATCTGCCTACTGATGCCTATAAAAGACTGGCGACAAGGATCACCATTAAATATGCTGGTGTCCCTACTAGTCAAAAGACTCCCACCACTGCCTCCAGCCAATCCTTGGCCGCCTATGGGTCTGTCTCTCCCCTAAACCTAGGTTTCCTCTAGCTTTGGAACTCATGAAACACACTCCAGCGGCGTGTAGCCGCTACAGCTGGGGCCGCTGGAATCAGTGGCCCAACAGGTAATGGTAATACTGGTTCCGCCATCGGTGCCTCTGATGGAAGAGGGCCCTAAACCGAGGCCTCGTCACTCGGTGGGCTATCAGTGTGCACTACATCCAGAACCCTAGCTGGCTGTCTACGTGGAGGCATCCTTGAAAGAAAGAGGTGCCCCATGGTCAATAAGTTATAATTGGTGAACTGACTCAATAGATCACAAATAAAACTCTTGAAAACAGACGTGCAATCAGTTTTTTTGTGCACTAAGTCAGAAATTAGAAGTCAGGGTCCTGGTCTAAGGTTACGCTGGCCACCGCACAAACAATGGATTTCCTAAAGTTATAATGACACTCACTATAGTAATCAATATTTCTATTAAAAAGAATTATCATAGTCTTATGTTCTATGGTAGAACCGATTTCTCTGATACCAATTTGTCACGACTCGTCCCCCAGGGCCCATGGCGTGACTACCCCAATCCTGTCTTGCACAGGCTAGGGGCTGGCGACTCGCACAGAAGGAGTATTCTCTAAAACTATGAAGGAATTGGATTTATAACCTATATCACACAAAACCAATCACACATCAGGATATGAACTCGAGTAAACTATATTGTAAACAGATAAGTACATAAAGTAAAAGGGGCCAGAAAACAAGCCCAACTGGAATGTACAAGTAAAACTGGAAAGTACAAGATGACTGATAAGTGAAAAAAGCTCCTGGATCTTCCACTACGAATCTTGTTGGACTCCTCATGTAGTAATCATGTTTTAATGATCAAAAATCTCAAAAATCTTATCAATCATGTGTATTTACGTTTCATGTTATCTTATACTTGATAATGGATAAGCTCAATTAATGTAATTCATATTACCGTTTTATGTCTTAATATAATTATTTTTCAAAGTATAAGACACTGTGAAGCTAGACACAGTATGCAAGACACAGTGAGCTAGGAACCGTGAATCCTGACACCGTTAAGCCTAAGTCTCAGACACTGTGACCAAGAGATACCATGACACAGTAATCCTGACACAAGGGGAAAGACACTAAGAATAGATTCCGTAAACCAGACACTCTATTTTCCTATGTGCCAGACACAATTATCGAGACACAGTCATCAAGGAAACATGAATCCAGAAATTATGAACAAGGCACTAGAAGCTAGAAACCATAAGTGAGACACCCTGAAGGAGATACTGTTAAGGAGACACCGTGAAGGAGACACAGTGAAAGAGACACCGTGACAAGGAGATACCGTGAAGAAGACACCGTTTGTATAACATATTGTGACACCGTTTCTTAACCCATTTTGTCTTATTTCAATTTATCCTTTTAACGGTCATTTTTGATGTCTTTAATGAACTAACATAATTAATGTTTTCTTGTATAAATATTACGAGGTACGGTGTATGACACATATAGAACTTTTCGGCTAAAGCTCATGCGTTGTGAAGATAAAGAGATTAGTTCCCAAGAGCAAGGGACACACAATACTAAAAGCGACAACACAAGAAACACGAGTGCACTGTGCTCAACAGAAAATAAAGCCTGAGCTTAACCTTGATGAACAAATTGCAAGACCTTCAGAAAAAAATCGTATCTTGCATGAAATATAACTCTACTGAAGAACACACGTAGCACAATGGAATCAAAAGAACATCTTTATTTGTGAAGAACAAAAGCTAAATCGCGATACTATGTTTTTCAACACAAAAACCAGAGAAGGACTCAGAAGAATTTATGTCTTATCCATGGAGTCCAGAGTTGTAATGCTAATCACTAGAGCATTCTAAACTCTTATTAACTCTCTCTCTCTCTCTCAGTTATTCTTTTATTTTACATTCGAGCAGTGTGTGTACTCTATATATTTTACACACACATTGAATCCTGCGCTGAACGTGAGGATTTCAAAATCCCCACACCAAATTCTTTTCCTTTGTTTACCCAAGACAACTGTGGAAGAGGTCCCTTTTAGGCCTATTCATTATTTTTTCTACCCACAAAAACTGTGGAAGACGACCCTGCGTGGCCTGGACAGTCCATGTACTATTGTTAACCCCGGTCCAAGTTGTGGATCTGTTTTTATTTATATAAACTGCTTGGTGGCAGGTGATCACCAAGTGGAGTGGATTAGGTCTCAGCTAGAGACTGAACCGCTTGTTTTATATCCCCTGTGCTATTTTAATTTAGTCTACTCTATTTTACTACTTACTGCATAATCTAGAAAAGCACCAAATTCACATTGATTGTTAGTCCTGGAAATAATTTATATCTAATTTGTCTCAGTAGGATAACTTAAAATGTAAATTTAATTATACCAATTAAGATTACTAAGAATTAATCAATCTTCAAAGAAGTTGTTTAAACAGTCAAACTCTTATAACAGTACAACCTTGATTAACTGGGCTGTAACTATTTTTGAGGAAATCATTATTTGTTAACTAATACTCTTTTAAATATAAATATCTATAGTTACTCAATTCACAGCTCCCCTGTAGAGATAACTACTCTGACCAACATTTGGTATCAGATGTTGCGTTATTAGGACTTTTTGTAATCTTATTCAACTGTGATTATAGTTGTACTTTAGAGATCTGTAAATTTCTGTTAATTCTAAATTTCTAGCTATTTTAATTTAATTTGTGAGTATAGACAATAGATTGGAAGGTTCTGTAAATAAAAGACCACCATTCTTTAATGGAACCAACTATGATCAATGGAAAATTAAAATGAAAATGTATCTAGAGAGTATGATCTTTGAAATTTTGTCATCCATTATAGATGAAAACAAACTTTTTTCACTGATTGAATTACATGGGATAAACCTACAAAACATTCCTATAATAACAATTGAAAATCCATGAACGCTCTATTATATTCCATAGGAGATGAAGAATTTAATAATATTTCTTATTGTAAAATCTCTCATGAAAATTGGGATTCCTTGTCGGTCTCACATGAAGGAACATCTATTATAAAGGAAATGAGACTTAATAATAATACTATAAAATATGATAATTTCAAGATGAAGCATTATGAGCCTATTTCTAATATGTATATTAGGTTCAATGAGTTTGTCAACACAATTATTTCTCTAGGAAGAGATGTCACTACAAAAGAACAGGTCATGAGAATTCTTAGATGTCCACCTGGTAGATGGAGGGGAACCTCTATCTCAATTAGATAGTCATGAGACATCAGCCGGCTACAAGTAAAGGAACTCATTGGGAAACTGATGATGTGTGAGGAAGAGTTGAAAGTCCACAAAGAAGAGGAGGATGAACCAAATAGGAAATATGTAGCATTCAAGACCACCCTATCGAAGCACAAAGACAAAGGAAAACTGGAAGCTTCTATAGATAGTTCCACTACTGAATAGTCATCACTAGAAAGTGATGAGGAGATGGCTCAATTGGACAAATTCAAACGATTTTACAAGAATAAAAACTTTTTCAAAAAGCCTAACTTCTAGGGAAAGTATGATAAAAAAGGAAACTAGAAAAGGGACTGGAAGAGAAGTGACAAAACTGATGAGATTGTATGCTATGAATGTATGTGAAATGGATATATAATGGTTTTCTGTCCAAAGCTAAAAAAGAAGAAGAAATATGATGATAAGGACAAGAAGTACAAAAAGTAATTGAAAGCAACTTTGAGTTCCTCTAAGGATAGTTCAAGCAACTCAGAGACATCACATGATAAACAGGCTAACAAATTCAATATGTGTTTTATGACAAACACATCTGAGGTAACACTGAACTCATATATGCATAATTTATACTATTCTGAAGTGGAAAGTGGCTCTGAAAATATGACCAATGAATAAATGTTTGAATATTGCATCATTCTTGAAGATACATGAAATGAATTAAAGGATAAATATAAATAATTAAAGAAACATCATGCTCTCACTGTAACTATTAAATATGAACTAACTACTACAAAAGGGAAAAATGATCAACTGCTCAAAGAAACCAATAAACTAATAATGTCTAATGATCAATTAAAAAGTGACGTAGAAAAGTTTACTAATGGTAAAAATACTCTTACCCAAATTCTAGGAAAACAAATTACTCCTAAATATAGTACTGGCATTGGTTATAAAACTGGTAAAATAAACCATTGGTAGAAACAATTTTGTTTCAAAGTCTAGGACATATAGTATTGTTCCCAGTTCTAGACATAACTCATCTAGCTCAAGTCATGATACACATTCTACTATTTCAAGTTTTTGTGGACCAAATAGATTTTATTTTCCAATTAATTCACATAATTCATATAGGAAACCTTTGAGGAAAATATGGGTGCCTAAAGCACTTATTACTAATGTTACTGGACCCAATCAAGTATGGGTACCAAAATCTGTCTTTGGTTGATCTTGTTATAGGAAAGATTCTTAAAGAGCTGCTACACAAATCTGTGGTACTTGGACAATGGGTGTTCAAGGCACATGAAAGGAGAATACTCTTGCTTCATGAACCTGGTAAAAGTAGATGGAGGATATGTCATATTTGGTGACAATGCAAAGGGGAAGATTTTTCTTTTAGGCCAGATTGGTAACTCTGATTCGATTCTAATTTCTAAATTACTATTTGTTAATGGTATAAAATATAATTAGATTAGTATCTCACAATTGTGTGATGATGGATATCATGTTAAATTTGAAAATGATTCCTGTAATGTCTTCAATTCTGAAGATAAATTAGTATTTTCTACATCAAAGAATGAAATTGTTTATTCTATTAATTTAGATTCCCTATCTTCTCAAAATGTTTCATGCTTAAGTGTATATCATAAAGAATCTTGTATCTTCCATAGGAGACTAGGACACTGTAATGGTCACTCCCTTATAAAGTTAACCAAAAAAGTCCTAGTTAAAGACTTACCCAAACTTGAGTACCCAAATGACAAAGTGTGTAATCCTTGTCAAAAGGGAAAACTTCACAAAATCTCTTTCAAACCAAAGAAAGAAGTTTTTACTTACCAACCTCTCGAATTGGTTCACATGGATTTGTTTGGATCATCTAGAGATTCTATTATAAATGGGAAGCACTATGTTTATGTCCTAGTAGATGATTTTTCTAGATATACCTGGACCTTCTTCATGGCTCACAAAAGTGAAGCTTGCTCTTTTTTTACTAAGTATGCGAGGTCTGTAGAAAATCTTAGTGGCCTTAAAATTAAATCATTAAGAAGTGATCATGGCCATGAGTTTTAAAATCATGAGTTTGAATCCCTTTTCTCAATAAATGGTTATATCCACAATTTCATGACCCCTATAACACCTCAGAGGAATGGTGTTATAGATAGAATAAATAGAACCTCGCAAGAAATTTCTATAAAAATGTTTAGTGAATATGACCTACCTATTTACTTTTGGGATCAAGATGTTAATATAACATGATACATAATCAATAGATTTTTTATCAGACAAAATCTCTAAAAGACCCCGTATGAACTCTGGAACAATAGAACTCCTAAGGTTAATTACTTTAGAGTTTTTTGTTGAGAAGTCTTTATTCTCAACACTAATGATTATCTTGAAATATTTTCATCCAAATGTGATGAAGGAATTTTCCTAGGTTATTAAATTTCATGAAATACATAAAGAGTATTCAATAAGAGAACTAAATGTGTTGAATAATCTGTCCATATCTAGTTTGATGAAACAAATCCCCATGATCCTAGAACCATCCAAGAAAATATGGAGGATGATTTATCAAATCTAAACATCAACTCAAAATCATAAAATACCTCTGTGAAAAAATCTGTGAAAACTTCCAATTTTGGATATTCTGTGCAATCAAGTCATAGTGAACATAAACCTATTGATGAACCTGTATTAACTAGTACCTCATTTTTTAGAAAGGTAAGAACCGTTAGAAACCATCCCATAGATGATGTTGTAGGATACTTAGATAAAGGAACACAAACTATAGATTCTCTTAGAAATCAGGTTGAACACCAAGCCTTCTTGTCACAGCCTGAATCTAAAACCCTTGATGATGCCATCAATGATGAATTTTGGGTAATGGCTGTGTAAGAAGAGATCAATCAGTTTAAAAGAAATAATGTTTGGAAACTTGTTGAAAGTCCCAAGGACACTTTTATCATAGGCACTAAATGGGTGTCTATAAATAAGGTATATGATGCTGGAAATATAGTTTGGAATAAGGCTAGATTCGATGCACAAGGCTATAGTCAAGAAGAATGAATTGACTCTAAGGAGAATTTTTCTCCATTATCCAGAATTGAAGCCATCAGAATTATACTTACTTATACTGCACATCTGAATTTCTAACTATATCCAATGAATGTTAAGAGGTCATTCTTAAATGGGTATATAGGGGAGGATTTTTTTGTTGAACAACCCCCTGGATTCACAAAACCTCATTTTCCAAATCATATTTTTAAACTCTAAAAAGATTTATATGGTTTAAAGAATGCTCTAAGAGCTTGGTATGACAGATTGAGTACTTTTATTATTTCCAAAGGTTTTAAAAAAGGAATAGCTGATCCTACCATTTTCATTAAACGAAATTTTAATGATGTTTTAGTTGTTCAAATCTATGTAGATGATATTATTTTTGAATATTCAAAAAATTCATTATGTATTTATTTTTCTAAAATGATGCAAAACTAATTTGAAATGAGTTTAATGGGTGAAATAAAAATATTTTTGTATTTCAAGTATTTCAAAATAATGATGGATTTGTTTTAACTCAATATAAATACAAAAGAGATCTTTTAAAACGTTTTGGATTGGATAGCACAAATAGTAGTGACACTCCAATGAGCACCATCTGTAAGATGGATATTGATGATGAATGGAAAATTTGATGATCAATCAACTTATAGAGAAATGATTGGAAGTCTACTCTACCCAACTTCTAGCCGTCCTAATATTAGGTTTACTGTGTGTATGTGTGCTCACTTTCAAGAAAACCCTAAGGAATCTCATTTAAATGTTGTAAATAGAATTTTCAAATACCTCAAGTATACACCCAATCTAGGATTCTTCTATACTACATGACAATAATTTAAACTAGTTAATTATTCAGATACTGACATCGGTGGATGTAAGTTAGATAGAAAGAGCACCTCTGGAATATGTCACCTTTTAGACAAGTCACTAGTATCATGGTGTAGTAAGAAACAAAATTATATTGCACTATCTACTTCATAATCTGAATACATAGCTTCTAGTAGTTTTTGTGAACAAATTTTGTGGATGAAACACACTTTACGAGATTATAAATATCAATTCAGACATGTTCCAATAAATTGTGACAATAAAAGTTCTATTAAAATTTCAAAAAATCATGTTTCACATTCTAGGAGAAAACATATTGATGTAAGACAAGAATTTTGGAGAGATCATTATCAAAAATGTGATAATACCTTGGAATTCGTTGGCATTGAATATCAACTAGATAATATATTCAGTGAACCATTAAATTCTGAGAGAATAGACTATATCATACATTATATTGGCATGATGAATCACAAATAGATATCTTACTGGTCGTACTATTTAATATTTTACTACTTTTTTACATTACTATTTAATGTTCACGGTTTCTCAGTTACTATCTCATGATTATGGTCTCACAGTTAGCACATTGTATTCACAGTCTGTTACTCACTATCTCACCGTGACAGAACAAAGTGTAATTTTCTGTCACACCGTGACAGAACATACCATTCATTGTCTCACCGTGATGACCACTATCTGTCTCACTGTGACGACCATTTACCTTGGCACCATAACGAATATTCACAGTCTCACTGTGAAAATTATTTATGTTATTTTTAATCTGTATGGAGGTAATTTATATTTGACAACTTTTTACATTCCTGGGTTTTTACTTTTGTTACGTTTGACATTCCCAAATTATAAAACAAAAGAGTTTCACTCGATTCATCTCTCAAACTCTCTCCCCCTCACTCCTTCTGAACCCTTTCAACCTAGAAACTCTCTCTCTCTCTCTCTCTCGATCTTCAGTGGATGCTAAGGATGAATCATTCATCTTAATCTACTATTGAGAAGCGTAGCTCGAAGAATAAGAGAGGACTAAAGCTGGCACCTGAAGGACACCTAAGTCCAAACACTACAAAAAAATTGCTTATACCAACAGAAATTTATTGACAGATAGTCTATTTATTTGTAAAAATGTGCATTTTCAATAGATATTATGTTTTCTTGGTATTAATTTTTAATAGCAACAATTATTTTTACCAACAGATATGTGTATAGATATTGATCATTTAATACCAACCAATCATTTACTAACAGTTGAATCTATTACTTTATCATATTAATAGAATATTTTTTTTACTAACACATGAATATGTTATAATTAACTTTATTACCAAAAAATATTTTTCTATCAACAACAGTTATTAAAATAAACCATTAAATAAAATAAGATTTTATCAATATCCAATAAAGAGAAACATAGGGTATATATATATATATATATTATTTATATGAGAAATGTATGTTTTTATTTACATGAGTTTTATTAAAGAGATATCATAATTTATTTTAATTCTCAATTTCCTCAAAATACATAATGTTATTTATATTTTTCAATATGTTTTATTAAATTTTCTCAAAATATTAAATGATTTTATATCTTTCAATATTATTTATTTAATAAACATATAATTACTTTTTTTAAAAAAAGATAACACCACTAAACCCTAATCAGTGACCCATCGACCACACATCACCCGCCTCTGTCCCGCCTCCATCCCGCCTCCATCCCACCTCCATCCCGCCTATGTCCCGCCTTTGTCCTGCCTCCTTGTCACTGCCATCCCTGATCTATGCCTCCATCCCTAATCCATCCCATCGACAACATATCACCTGCCCTCATCCCACCTCTGTCCTGTCATTGTCCTGCCTCCATCATGCCTCATTATCTCCACCATCCATGATCAATCCCAACGACGGCACATCGCCTTCCACCATCCTACACATCGCCCACCTCCTTACTGCCACCACAAACCACCTCTGTCCCGCATCCATCATTTTTCCTCAGTTTCAGTTCTCAATCATTCGTAGATATTTTAAATGTATCCCCATATTGAAGAGCGTGATTTTTTCGATTGGCAGATGGATGAATAACCAACAAATTCAATTGATTTTATTGTATGACATTGTGTCAATTTGGGTAGGGAAACTTATTTATGAATTGATTTCAGGTGACTTCCCTATCTCCATTTCTCTAGTATATTGTTTTTATTTTTTAAAAACTCTTATCGTATAGTTAAGATCCTTTGTATGCTTATACATAGGATTCAATGACCAAAAATCACAGCATCAAAATTATCTATTAGGATGTTCGAACTATTGTATACAACATTGGTGAATAGTTAAAATCTCAATGAAAATGTGTTTTATCTTCATTGTTGAGGTGTTCATAGAGTTTATTCTTTCTCATATATCTTATTGAAAAATTTAGTGTTAGGTTTTTCTAATGAATATGGAGGAAGAAATTTTTGGGCCTTCATTAAATGAAGATACTAAGATAATATTGGGTTTAGGTTTATGAATGTGGGAAACACTAATAGTTCCATGAATGTTTTGTTCAATACATACTAATTAAAATGGGAACAAGGTCATTTATTTTCTAGAGATTCTTGACTTAATGAGTTCCAATAATCATGGAAATTTAATTTCTTCAAACAGGGATGTGAGGCTAAACCCTTGAGAATAATATGGGAACTTTCATCTGATTGTTGTGGCCTATTTGGAATATTTAGTTTTTAAATATTAACCATTGTTTGAAATTTTTGGTTACTTCTTATTTTTGTTGCACCTTTGTTATTGTCCTTAATCAGTATCACATCACCACCCCTTGTTTCACTTCCCACAATAGTCCCTCTCATCCCGCTCTCCCGCCTTACATCCCACCCATCCCTACTTTAGCCTCACCTCCAATCACCATTCCATGTCCTCCCCCAGCCCCAGCTATTTCCCTCAATAGCGCGACCTGCATCTTTGTCATATCCTTCGTCATTCATGGATTTCCCGCCAACATCCTCACGTGAACCCCTATCCGGTTCTCAACTAGCATCTCCCCCACGACCCCTCCGTCCCTATCATCTGAATGCCTCAGCAACCCTCTATGTCACCTCCATCCGTGGTGTCCCGACACATCCCTATCCTCGACATCCTTGTGCAACCCTACCACAACACACAATCCACAATCACCCTATCCCTACTCTATATTAGCTAGCATCTGCATCCCCTCTCAACCTAGATTCGCTGCCACCCACCATCAGGTTGAGTGAAATTTAAAAAGATAAGGATGGATGGTTCAAGGATAACACCCTCTCATTGTAAGGAAGTAATTTCTTCATTTTATTTTAATCTGAATCGAACTTCTCATTCATTTTTTTTTCTGTTGGAACCCCCTTTGTTATGATCGTTGTATGTTATTAGCTACTATTTTCATTTAAATAATCACTACACAATGTCTGTACAACTTGGTTATTAGAAAACTACTTGATTTCTTATATAACTTGTTGTTTGTTGTGTCTAAAGGAATGATGGTGTTATTCTCCTTGAGTATGTACTTCATTTTATGGTTATTTATTGATGAGTGTTTTTGCTTGACTCTGAAATACTATTCATGATGATGTTATTTCACTGAATCTGTTTATTGAGTTCTCACTGAACTAAATTATGTTTGCACTGAATTTTCATTCAAAAGGGAAGAATCTGGTTACTTTAGGGAGGAATTATTTTTTTAACCTTCTTGTTACCTTTATGTTTTGGAAACACTTCTCCACATAAAAACATGTTTTCTCTCTCTTGAGTTTTAAAGATGAGTTTTAGCATCTCAATATTTTCTTACCATAAGATTCTAAGTATCAAAAACTGTATTCTTTTATAGTGGATGAAGGTTCATTTCACATGATGTTGTTTCATTCTCTTAGTTTGGGTGACATTTAGGGCCTTGGGTTTCAAAATAAAAATAAAAATTTTTTCTAGGAGATTCATTAAATCACCAATCTAATTGAGGCTTGATTGTTTCTCTATTTTTAGCTATGATGATTCATCTCATGATTGAATCACTCGGTTTTGTTGGAACAATAAAACTATACATTAATTTAAACAAAGAGATTGTGGTGCCCTATTTTTGGAATAATTTCAGGCTACTTCTGAATTCATCCTTGAGAAATAGAGGTTATTGAGAAAACTTCCATCTTCTATTTTTTTACTGTCTTCTTATGTCTTTTTTAATTTAAATCCATTGTTGTAATTAATGGTTAACACTATTTTGAAATGTAGATTGAAACAAGGCTTCATTATTTTTAAGAGGAAAGGTGATGTTTTGTGGATAAATTCAGAGGATAAAACTGCATTCTTTACAGGAGTATTTATTTCACTTTTTAATTTTATTTTCTGATTTTTATTATGATGTAAATTTTTGAGACCTAATTCTTTTGTTACTGCATGCTGAAAGTTTCATCTTTCTGAAGTGTTCTTGTGAATTTTCAGGATATTTATTAATTTACAGTTGATATTAATATTATAAATGATCACCCCCAATAAAAATTTGTACTTTCCAAGTTTTTAATGATTTAAAATGAGTATTCATTATATATTCTCATTGTGCTCTATTGGTTGTTTTTTGTGGCGACAGACTTTGGATAGAGGATTACTGTGATAGTGGAGCTCAGTGTTTTTTTGGATCATTTTCTCACTTCTTGATGGAATGAATTTGATGTTTTTGAGTGTCTACTTGGAAGCTGATATAATTGGGAGATGTTTGGCAAATGCTTCCATGCCTTTTATTTGTGGACCAAGCCTTCTTCTTGTTTGAGAAAAGAATTGGGGAATTACCTCTATTATGCAATGCTTCCTAAAATAGTTGATTATGATGCTTTGTTGGATGCCATAGGCTGGCTGTTCGTATTGTATGCATGGTTCCTCATATCCTAATTCTAATTCATTTTTATGAGAGTGAATAGAGGCTCCTTTATTTACTGAAACATCCCAATGTTTATAAAGATGGATGGACTTATGGTCCATTATGAAGTTGGCAGTGACCTTCTATGATCCCCCTTTGGTTTCTTTTGCATATTTTTCATGCACTGGAGAATTTCTAGTGCATTATTTTGGGATGATATTCTTTGATCATATATACCTAATGGGAGTTTTCATTTTTTAGTTGCGGTTTTTTCTATGGGTAGTCCTATCACTTCTACTGCTTGCATTTATGATGTCACTAATTCCAATTTTATGTATTTTAGAGTTCTTTAATGTGTCTCCTCAAGACTATAGATCGTACTTATGAGGTTTTGTTGCTATCTTGGTATTGCTTCATTTTTTGAATGAGGAGATTTCTCACATGAAGGATGTTTCTTTCAGGTATGATGGATTGTGATTTTTTGTTCATGTTTTATTGTTACATCATTATGTATCTCCCAAAATTATCTGATGGTGTAATCTCATTACTACTCATGTTTGTATTCTAATACTTTTTCATTAATAAATGTCGTTGGGGCATGAATTGGTTGACCAATTGATTCCAGAGTTTGTTGAAAAAAAGTTGACTATCTTATGGTTGTTGTTTCCACTGGATATATTATACTTGGGCACGATAGTTTTATATCATGTGTTATTATTTTTATATCTTTCATTTAAAGGAAAACTATTTTACAATTGTTTTTTGTGATCATAATGTTGTTCATTATGATGATGCATGTCTAAAGTGGAGGGAGTGGGGATAAGTGATGCTTCAAGTATAGAAGGCTGGTCTGCTGTAGTTCAAGGGATGGTACTGATGTTTTGTGTGTCTTGATCCACTACAACATATAATAGCTCATTTGAAGTTATGGAGATTCCACAATAGTGGCATCTGATGTTTGAGAGAAATAGATTGTTGAGGAAGTTACATTGAGTTTCATGTAAACTCTATTAGTGTTTTAACAAGTTTGTAATATTTTTTTTTGAAGCTACTTGTATTTTCATGAATTTTGAACATATATTTAAATTATATTGGAGCATTATTTTTCAAATAAAGACTTTATTTTTTGGTATTTTATATAATCTAATTAAGTAATTATTATATAATAAATATAATAATATATTATATATAACTATATTAAAAAATATAATATATAATTTTAAGAATAAATATCGAAATATCAACATTTAGAGTATAATTTACAAACAAATATTAATTGTTGATATTGTTTACAAATGTTAATAATATTACCAACAAATATATTAGTCTTATTAATCTATTACAAAGCATTTTTACCAACATATATATTATCTATTGGTATTATTATAATTCGAACAGAACCATTTTATCTATTGCAATAACATTTAGTGACTGAGTTTTTACCAACAGTTTAGTGACTGAACAATTTTTTTGGTAAAACGTTTTACCAACAGAAAATTCACATTTAGCAATAGATATACTCATGTTGAAAAAAACTAATTATTTTTAGTGAAACCTGGTAAACCACAGTGTTGTACCTGAAAAAGATATTTTCCCTGAGTGACTATTGTCTAGAAAATCTTTATTTTTAAATATTATAAGGAATAAGGCTGGATCAAATGGTTCTCAAGGAAGGATAGAACCATTTACCTGAGGTTGGTAGCTCAGTTCTATCAGTATGTACAGTTTTCTTTTGATGCTGGTGAATGTTTTTTTGTGGGAAGCTGGATTAATGGCCAAAGATGCTCCTTCTCATCAACGTTATGGGTGCCATGCCTTAGGATACCTCACGAAGGGATTTATGATGATTATCAGAGAGACCCCCACCTACAACTGATTTCATTGACCTGGAAAATTCACTGGAAACTCTAACTGGAAATGGTACTAAGAGAAGGCCCATAGATGCTGATCTTGATGGGGAGACATGGATATTGTTTAGATTTGTTCAAAATCTAATTAGCCAGTGGAAAGGTGACTTTTCTATCTTGAAGTATCAATATCTGTTATTGATTCATATTACGAGGAATGGACACAAAATCAATCTGTGAAAGTATATCATTCACCATACATGGGAATTGATCAACGTCACTTCCAAATCCACCTCTTTGTTATATTCTTGGATGATTTCAACAATGCTTGTTGCCAAAGGAGTAGTTGGACCTAATGAAGAAGTACTGGTGGTCTATGAATATTTTTTTTTCTAAACCTACCATTAGAAGGATGAATATAAACTGGAACCCTTGGAAGAAGGAATGGGTTGAATTTAATGATATGCTTTATGAGAAGTATAATCCTATGGATTAACCAACAATGACAAAGAACATTTATGATCTTGGTTTGGAACTGGTTCAAGTTGTTGTCTATCCAGAAGAAGATGAAGAAGAGGAAGAGGTAGCTGAAGTACCACATACAGAAGAGGCCGATATACCTCATAGGGAAGAAGTTGTTATTGAGGTAGAAAGACCAATTATTCCTCCTGCTATTCTTTAAGAGGAACCTCCTGCACCTACAGATGATGTTAATCTGGAAATCCAATATGAGGCTGCAAGAGAATTAATTGTTCCTGAATCTGAGTAGCAAGCCATGGAAGAGGCTATAGTTGGAGAACTCCCTACATTTCAAGAAGAAACTCATAATTAACTCCCTATTATAGAAGAAAAAATCAGGAACAACTCCCTGCTGTGGAAGAATCAAATCTAGAAGAAATCCCAGTTATGGAAGATGAAAATCAATAAGAACTCCCTAAAAACATTCCATTCCTGAGATAATACCCTTTTCTAATGAGAGGATGGAGAGAGCCTTTTATTTGGCTAGGCAAGAAATGTATGAGGAAATTAGAGATGAACCAGTGGATTCAGAAAAAGTACCTTAGCCTCATGGTCCTGAAAATGAAGCACATATAGAGGGGGAGAAAACTCAAAATCATGAGACTGGTGAAGCTATGTCTGTTATATAATATCAACATACTGAGTCATATTCTGTATAAAATTGGTATATATTCCCTAGATTCTATTATTTGAGTGAATCTCAATAGGATACTGCCACTGGGATTGATCATTCTTCCTTGTTTCAACTGAAATCTGCCACATACTTTACACCTAAACTTGAACCTAATCCTGACCCTCAACCTGAGCCTACACCTGTACAACTTCTTGTACCTTTACCTGAAAATCAATCTTTTGTCTGCAAGGATGATGTTAAAGGTTTTGGGGACACTAACTTAGCTGGAGTTGAGAAAATTATGCCCTCCCAACCTCGTCTTGTGACCGAAAAGAGACAGGAAGATGGCTCACTGATTTTAGAAAAGATTATTTGGCACAATCAACCCATGATTATCAATTAAATTCGAGAAGTAAGAGTTGAGAATAAGTTACTCAGTACTAAGTTTTCTACTCTGAAAAGCTTGGTTGAAAACCGACAAAAAGAGCTGCATTCTTGATCAGAGAATGCACATGTTGCTGCTTCTCTTGAATCTAATGTTTCTCAAAGGAGATGGCTTGAACTACTCAAGGATTATGATTTTATGATACACTACCACCCGGGGAAGGAAAATAAGGTAGCAAATGATTTAAGTATAAAGGATCATGGAGTTTTGAACAAGATGAGAGTAGAAAGGGATCCTATTTTCATAGATCTAGTAAATATGGACATGGGAATCACCATGGAAGGTGAAAAAACAATACATTCAAATAGTTTCCAAACAAACTTTACTAGAAAGGATAAAGAGATCTCAGACCGATGTTGAAGAGTTTCAAAAATAGATGAAAGCTATGAATGGTCAGGGATTGAGTGACTTTATGTACGAGGACGGAATTTTGAAATTTGGGAAGAGACATTGTGTTCCCAGTATACCTGATCTCAAACGGGAATTTTTGGATGATCCTCATAGATCCAATTTCTCTATACACCTTTGGAGCACCGAAATGTATAGAGATTTGACGGAACATTTTTGTGGGACAACATGAAGAAAGATATTTATGATTATGTGTCAAGATGTATGATTTCTCAACAAGTGAAAGCTAGAAGGAAACATCCTGGAGGAGTCATACAATCTTATCCTAAACTGGAGTGGAAATGAGATAATATCACGATGGACTTTATCACGGTACTACCAAAGACTACTAGAAAGAACGGTGCAATATGGATCATTGTTGATCAGCTTACAATGTCGGCAAATGTTATTTCTATAAGAGAAGATCTACCACTTGAATGTCTGGCAATACTATATATTAATGAATTTGTGAGACTTCATGGAGAACCCATATATATGGATTCTGGTCGTGATCCCCGTTGTACTTCACGATTCCAGAAAATTCACCAAAAGGCCTTGGATACTAAAATTTGCTTGAGCACTGCCTACCACCCTCAAACAGATGGACAATCAAAATGAACTATTCAAACCTTATAAGACATGTTGAGATCCTGCTCACATGACTTTCAGGGTATGTGGGATCAATATTTACCTCTGGTAGAATTTTCTTATAATAATAGCTTCCATTTCAGTATTCAGATGGCGCCATATGAGGTGTTATATGGAAAGAGATGTCGCACACCAACCTGTTGGGATGATGTTGGTGAAAGAAAACTCATAGGCCCAAAATTGGTGGAGGAAACGGTGGAAAAGGTGAAGGTAATCCAAAACCGCATCAAAGAAGCTCAAAGTAGGCAGAAGAGCTATGCTGACAACCGAAGGATGGATTTTGAATTTTAGGTAGGAGATCATGTTTTCATGAAGTTATCTCCATGGAAGGGAGATATACATTTAGGTAAGAAGGGTAAATTGAGTCCCAGGTACATCGGACCATTAGAAATTCTAGAACGAATTGGGGCTGTAGCTTTACATTTGGAAATTCAGCCAAGTCTCTCCAAAGATCACGATGTGTTCCACGTATCATTGTTGAGAAAATACATGCCTGACCCAACGCATGTACTCACTTAGGAGTAATTAGAAGTGGAAGCCAATCTGTCTTATTGTGAGGAGCCTGTCAGGATTCCTGATTCAAGAGAACAAGTGCTGATAAACCAGATGACTCGTCTGGTAAAAGTTCAATGGAAGAACCATAAATTGGAAGAGGCAACGTGGGAACTCGAGAAACTTATATAGAAGAACCACCCGAGTATTTTTATACAGTAGTATTCTAGAAATTTATAGGATGAAATTATTTGAAGGAGGGGAGAATGTAACACCCCATGCTTCCACGATATGAATCTCTTTGAATAATACAGTTGTGTGTGTGGTACGCAATTTCAAGATTCTAACACACTGCAACCAATCAAAATAGCCGTTATGAATAGTAATACCCACTTTTTGAAATATTATAAATTTTACCTCTCAAAATGGACTTCATTATTGGATTCAGAATATCGAAATTAGCCTAGGGTGAAATTTTGGTACTTTTTAGATAACTTTTATATTTTAATGAATAGTGAAAAGTACTAAATCTTAACTAAAAACAATTTATTAAATCGAAATAATTAACAATGATAAATGAGGAATTTGAGTGGTTATAAATTATATTTAGATTATATTTTTACCATTTAATATAATTTTTGTCATTTCACATAATTTATAACTAAACCGGACATAAACAAGGGTTAATCTTTGGATATTTATTATCTCCTAAAAACATGCTTTTTTGTTTTAACAACGGGAATTAATTTTAAATTAATTTCATCCCCTTTGGTGTTTTTAATTTCGAAAAATGGATTCCATATTTGGAATTAGGATTTCCAAATTGTTTAAATAGGTAACATTTATTTTTATATATATTGAATAATTATTTCGGTAAATATTTTATTTACCATGGTTAAAGGGTAAATCTGGTAAATAAGGGTAAAAAAATAATATTGTAATAAAAATAAATTACCGTAAAACTTGTACTATCTTTATTGGTTGATACATTTCCAACCATGGGAATATTTGGGTCTATTTTGGGACCCCATAGAGCCACTTGTAGGTGAAAAGGACACTTTATATTAATTAAGTTATAATAAATACAAAAATGACATAAGCATATATCTTTTAGCAAAATTTTTTTTACATAGGGTTATATATGTTGTATTTTGGACTATAAATATTCATTAGAAAGATTAAAATATTTCCTAAATAATTTTATTTTATTTATAAATTTTAGACATTAAATCTGTAACTTT
Organism: Viscum album; assembly: GCA_963277665.1. Lineage (NCBI taxonomy): Eukaryota > Viridiplantae > Streptophyta > Magnoliopsida > Santalales > Viscaceae > Viscum > Viscum album. The sequence continues at coordinate 417,747,539 of OY728132.1, forward strand.
ATTTATGACACAATAATGATGCAATATTTTCCTTATTAATGAGATAATCAAATAATTGGTATTATAAATGTTAAAATAAATATATTTTGAAAGTTTTGATGACATACATGAATTATATTGGTTAATATGACATGATAGGATTTCTTAAATTTTTTTTGAATTAATAAAGTTGTTAAGACTTTAACAAAAATCAATTATTGAATAGTGTCAAAATTGTCATAAATGAGTTTTTAAAACAAATATTATAGTATTAATTGATATTATATTCCAAAAAATCTATGGTTCGGCCAATGGACTTAGATAATGATAGGTGCATCATTAATGGACCACTTGGGGGTCCCTTTGATGTATATCATATGTTAATTAACTATATAATATAAAAATACAAAGTGACATGGTAAATGTCAAACTAATTAACTAAGTGTTAAAACTAAAAGATAAGGTTTATATAATTCCCCAAACCTGTCTAAAAAATATTGGTTGAAAGTGTTTCGACCCATCCACACCTAATACTTTGAATAATACACTTTGGAGACATTATAAACCGAATATGAATTTATTATAAAATAATAATTTAAGTTTTTCCTAAAGAGCCCGTCCTCCCCCTTATAAAAGGAAACCGATTCTAACCAACTCTTCACATCTTAAAAGCCTTTTAGTTCGACCAAACCCTGCCCAAATATTTTCTAAAAGTCCCTAAATTCAACCTAGATGCCTTAGTTTGATCATAAATCCAATCTAAGGATCCCTTTTGATCAAATCTAAAGGAATAACTCGATGAAGAGGTAATGTTTTCACCACCCGTTTTCATGTTCCTTTCTTCTTCAACTTTTTCATTATTTGTTATTTCCATTCTAATATAATAACTCCAGTATCTTCTATATACTATGATGTTATTATAAATATGGTATAACGGTATTCATTATTCTATCCATCCTTTGAATAACATGTCACCATACGTGCGTAAGTACGTCCTACCGTCTCCACGTCGTGGTGTAATTGTTATTCAATATATTATTATTTGGATGGGGATAATAAGGATGTGTAATTCATGTAAATAATAAATATAAAATTATTATTATTATTTATATATGATATAACATGAAATTTTATATTATTTTAATATCAAAAGAATTATATTATCGCTCGTGCGTACATATGGACTACCGTCTCCACGAACACGATGAGATTCATTCTTCGTCATATCCATTCAAGTATAATTATAATTTGATTATTAAAAATAATGTTTGAGGACTTGATATCATTCTGGATAGGAATAAGACACAACCTATCCATAAAAAACATGGCTTATGTAAAAAAAACATATAAAAAAATGGGTAAGTTAACACGCGAAACGATGATAATACTAAGATATTATTAGAAAATAAATCTTAAAAGATCATATATGATATCATATTAATGTATATGATTCTTGTATAATTTAATAAAAATTATCTCACCATTATACAGATGGTTAAACTACCCTCAACCAAGGAAAAGTACAATGTAAACCTTTATTTCACAATCTCCTCATTATCCAAGGTTGTTTATATGTAATTATCTATTGGGACCTCTTTATCATCCACATCCATGATTCTTAAAAATGTATTTCAAATAATTCTTAATATTTTAGAGACTATCAGATAATGTCATTTGTACCCTTTTTGACTTTTTATAAGTTGTTTATAAAGGAATCATTATGTCGTTTTCCAAACAATGTTTTTTTAACCTTTTCGACAGAATTATAGTATGAGTGTATTTTTTTAACTTATACGGTGGGTGCAGCTATTTTCGGCAATATAAAATCTTCAAAGCTTACCTTACAAGCTTATAAGAATATTTTCAAAGTAAATGTTTTATTTTATAATTATGTGACTTTTAAATGATTTTAATAAAAAGATATATTTCTAATAAATTGTTTTGATTTCAACTATGTCAAAATCCTTTAATTGATTTTAAGCTTTTTTGATGATTATTTATTATGATACAAAACTTCCATATTGCATTGAAGTTTTTGTGATACGTTTGATTTTTGGATGTGTTATTTTTATACCATTCATGGTTTATGTAAAAAGTATTGACATTTAGTATTCTAGTTTTAATATGAATGTTAATGTTATGTTTAAACCTGTTCATATGAGGAATGCATTGGACTTAATAAGTGATGGGTGGAGCCCGCTATATCTCCTCGATGCATCGTTAGGTCTCATGAGACAATCTAGTGTCTTGGCACAAGGCCTTGACAAAATCTTATTTGTAGTCTTGGCACGAGGTCTTGGCTACATGGTTATGATCATCTGGCATTATGCATTCCATCATTATGAAAGTGGATATTGATATAGCATGTGATTATTAGAATAGTAGAATATCAATGTGAAGAAGTAAATGGAATTATTTCATGTTATTTATTCCATATTATACTTAAGTTCATGTTTAAAAGGATTTTGTTTTATTTATACATTGCCATAAATTTTTATTCTTATTTATGAAAGTTTCCGTTATATTGTTATCCTTACTGGGAATCTGAGTTCACCCATTTCTATGTTTTATTTTTCCTAGGATGTGAAGATGTAATTTATTAATTACCTGAAGGGATAGTGTAAGGGGATATGATTTTGGAGACAAGATGTTGTTGTAGTTTTCATTTTATAATGTAATGTAAACTTTATGAATGTATTTAGTTTTTTCAAGGATAATAAACAAATAGGTCTTTTCAGACTTGTTCTTTTCTGATCATGCCAATGTTATGTAATAATGCACCGACTCTGGGTAACTGGGGTCAGGGGGTTACATTCATGGTGGATGAATAGACCTCCAAAATAAAATCAATAGTTGTCTTCGAAAGTTTTTTAAAACGAATCATCATCATATGATAAAATGAAATATGAGACCATGTAAAATTAAATAACAACATGAATATCATAATATTTAACATTTTGATAATTATTCTAATTTCACAAGAACCTCTATATTTATTCCTAAGTGAACTAATCGTGAAACCATTAAAAAAATGCTCCTAGAATAATGAAATTAAGCATTTTAACCTATCAAAATGGACATGAGTGATCTTAAATGAATTATAATATAAAACATATGAACGTAATAATTTCTAAATTATGAAAATAATTAATCTAAATTTATTATCGGGGAAATTATGTTCAAGTAAAGATCACATTCGTTCATATGGTAAGGGATCTCTCCGAACCATTATTTTTCAATTGGGTTATGCTTTCTATCTCATTACCCAAATTTACTTCTTCATTATTATTATATATTTATTCTAAAATCTGTGTATATTTTTATAAAATAGGTATGTAAAAAAATTCATCTATCTTTTATGGGGAAATACATGTTTTAAAAAGTTCCCTTCTTAATTCCACTCAATAAGGAAAACCGATTAAAAGGGAACGTTCAATTTTTTTATCCATATTCAAGTACACTCCATAATTTTTTAAATCTACCAATATTTTTAAAATAAATAATTTTATCAAGAAAATAAATATTAATTAATTTTTGGAAATATTTAATATGTTATCCTCTTTAAAGACGCTTCATTATTTTTCATAAAACAATGATTATGTGGCACATTTCTACACATGCCTATCCAATATTTTTCAATGGTTCCATTATGATACACTATTTTCATTTTCAATATGACATTATTTTAAAACATTATTATTTCCATGTTTATCCGTTATTGTTATTCCTATGTTAGATTTCATTATATAGAACATATTTTAATTTATATGTTATGGTGGGTGAACCAAGATAGTACTTCAGTGCATTAGGTAATATTTAGTATCATGAGGCATTATGTATGGTATTAGAAAGTAAACCTATTTCTTTATGAGAATATATCCTCCATGTGATATCATTTTTTTAGTTAGCCTTAACCCATGTTTATGTCATGATATATATTGTTTCCACATTACTATATTTCCATTATCAAACTATTCCATGTTCTATATGATATTACTCTATATGTTTATTCATGATCCATACCTTATATGTTATCATTTTTTTCATCCAACTCTTGGGATATGGTTATTTTCAATTATTATTATTTTATTAGGGGGTTTCAGCTCATTACATTTCTATATATAATACCTAATTTATCCAATACATATTTAAGAGTTTAATGGAAGATATGAGCTCATTATAGTTATTAATAAAAAAATTATTTATTCTGGTCTCATTGTCTCTAATTATGTACCTATTCATCCAAAGAAACTAATAGTTTTGATTCCTAGTTTATTTATTGTAAAATTGTGTAATAATATTTGTGAATGTCTAGGGTCACCATAATTAGTATCACAAAAGGTTCTAATTTTTTTGGGTATTAGGAGAAAAAATTAGTAAGAACTAAATGGAAAATTCTATACCAATGGATATCCAAAATTGAAATATATGAAATCCTAACTTGGGATATACTTTTTATTTATATGATTATCCTTATATGTTCAGGGTTTCCATTTTATATGGTTAGTAGTGATGTATTCTAAAAATGTAATTGTTTTTTTTCAGTTGTTTAGTTAATTATTGGAAATAAGAGAACCCATGATAAAATCCAATGTTACAGGAAATTGATTTTTTATAAAATGATATTCTAAACATGATGGTAATTTGAGATTTGAAAATCATGATAGTACTAACTCAACTATCTCATCTTATGATTACTAACATAAATTGTGTGAAAATCCCTCCGTATCCTAAGAAATATAAGGATATTGTTTAATATTTTATATGATAATTTCCTCCAATAATTATTGAATATTATGATCCCTTCATCATATAATATGTTATTAAATCCATTTGGAAGATATTCTTTGTCCAATTGTTATCAAAATAAGAGAATATTATGTTGACAGTCTATCATTTGGAGGTGGAAATGATATGTGGTGGACACTAATCAAAAACATGAAGTCTAGGGAGGAAATTTGTTCTGTTTCAGGGGAACTATTCAATAAAATATTTCTGAATGAATATTTTTCTTGAAATATCATACATAAGATGGAGATGGAGTTTCTCAGACTGAAGAAAAAGCAATATGAATATATCAGGGTCTATCATGAACTATTTACAAGTACTTCATGATAAAAATTTGTTTTTTTCATAATCAATGAAGGGAAGCTCTATCACATATTTAGTGGAATAAATCCAAGTATATTAAAATCTATAGAGATTCATGACATTAATAGATATGAGTAGATTTTCTTTTGTTCCCATAAGGTTGAGATAGAGATTGGCGACTCTCAGTGCTCTCAAGGTATTTGAGATAAAAATATGAAAATCAAGTTTAATATGGGAGGATAAAAATATAAATACCATGGGAGAAAACATGACATCCCATGTGTTAAACATGTTCAAAGAAGCATCCCCGAAATAGTCATAAAGAAACCGAGTCATGCATCAAATGTGGAAAAGAGAGGTATAAAGCTAATTATTGTTGAAGAGATATGTAATAGACCAATAATTAGGAAGAAAAAAGGAAGTTCCAGATCAACACTCAGACTATAGTATAATGTATTAACTACAATGAAAATAGACATTATGAGATCAATTTCCCTAGGACAAGGGTTGTCGAAGACAATCAGTGAAAACAACCCATACCTGAGAATGTAATGGAATATAATATCACTATTTCTGAGGTGGATACAATAAATGATGTGGTGATCGGTATGTTGTTTACGGATTAAATAATAGAAAACATTCATTTTGATTTTGGTTCAACATATTATTTGATATCCTATAAGTATAATAGAAATATTCAAAAATAGTCTAAAAATATAGAAGTTGAGTTATATATGAGAATATTGAATGGGGAAATTATTTCAAAAAATCTATTTAACTCCCCCATGGTAAAATATTTTTTTACTACAACTCAAAGAAAATATAATCCTACTTCATTTAGATTTGTTTGATGCTATATTTTTCAGGTATTGGGGATATTTATATAATGCTAACAATAACTATTTGGAATGGGAGATCACTGTTCCCCTCCAAAGTCATCCTCCAATTACGTAAATTTATAAGGGGGGGGGGGAATGAATCCCCATCATAATAATAATCTAAATTGTGGATATAATTTCATTATAAGAATTTCTTGCCCAAATGATTGAGATAAAGGAGTGTATAATTCTTGGGGACATGCACATTGTGATGTCTACACTGATTTGTTACCTGGAGAATTTCTCAGTATTCCTCTGGACAAAGAGTTTGAGGTCTCTGTTGAACATATACTGGGATCAATACCCATATCCATGACTTCTTATAGAATTTCCACCATCATGATGGAAGAATGAAAGAGGTAGTTACAAGAGAATCCCGGAAAGCATTTCATAAGTCGGAGTGCTTTACCATGGGGTCTACTAGTCCTCTTCATCAAGAATAAGGATTAATAAATGCACCCATTATTTTATTATAGTGATCTAAATAAAATTATGATAAGTAAAATTAATACCCTATCACATATAAAATAATTTTTTTATAACCTACATGGTGACAAGTATTTATCTAATATGGACCTTTGGTTAGGATGTCACTAATTATTGGTGAATAAGGAAGTTATTACCAATATTTTGTTTTGAATGAGTTATGGACACAATGTGTTCATACTTATTCCCTTTGATATGACTAATTCAGTTCCAATATTTTTTGACATAATTAATATACTATTTAGATATTATGTCAATAAATTTGTGGTAGTCAATATAGATGATATTATAGTATACACAAAGAGAATAGAGGATAATGAGGAGCACATGAATACTATGCTAATGACTTTATGATGGGAGAATATGTATGAAAAGTATAGAAAATGGGAGTTCTAGATGAAGGATGGAACATTTTGGGAAATGTTATCACCGAAAAGGGATATCCATGGTCCCTTCTAATACAAAGGAATTCCACGAGTGGCCTAGTACAAAATATGTAATAGGGATTTGTACATTCCCTATACTAATTAGGTATTACAAATAATTTTAGAGTAAATTACCATAATTTTCATACAAAATAATGAAGATAAATTGACAAAATTATTGTTTTTCTACACGAATGATTTTGAATATAATTTTAAAAAGTTGAATAAGAACCTTATCTTTACACCTACACCTATACCACAAAATGAGGGAAACTAATCATGCTATAAAATGATGCATAACATAATTGTTTGTGGTTTTTAATGATATAAAATAAATAATTGAGGGCCTAAACCTCAATTTAGTTAAAATTTGCTGAGAAAAACTATCCCATAAATTATATGAAGTTAGTGACCATGATATTTGCATTGAAAATTTAGAGACATTATCTATATGAGGAGAAGTGTGAGACATATACTGATCACAAGATCCTTAAATATATATTTATGTAGAAGGATATTAACATCAACAAGTGAATATAGTTAGAGCTCATACATGATTATGATTTTGGAATCTATTGCCATCCTTGTAAATTAATTAATGTCGAAGATTATATAAGTATAAATCCCCTTAAAACTTTATCAATGATGGGAATTGCGAAGGATCCAATCATATTTGAATAAAAAAGGATTTAAATGGGAATCATAAGGGAAGGAACATCAACATTCCTTCATCAAATGATTACCAAACCATTCCTTGTGAAGAAGATAAAGGACACTCAAGAAAATTATATGAAAATTGAAATCAATAGGGAAGACATCTGATATATGAAATCCTCGGTGTTCAAAATTGACAAGGAGGGAGTCAAGAGATCTAGGTTATAAATATGTGTATCATAAAATAATGATTTAAAAATTATTATTTTTAATAATACACATATATTTACCTTCCCCATCCATTGAGGGAGAAAAAAATGTATCAAGATCTATAAAAGCACTATTAGTGGGATAATATGATGAAATACATCACTGAATTTATATAAAAGTTCCTATTATTTCAGAATGTGGGGTATGAAAAAAAGTCTAAGGGGATGATGAAACCATTACCCATGCCTGCATGGAAATGGGAAAACTGTACCATGAAAATTTTCATTGGACTTACGAAGACATCAAGAGAAAATAATTTATTAGGGGTTGTTATTAATCATATTACAATGACGGATCATATAATCAAAACATGATATGACTTACCACTTGATAAAATGCTATAGATATACATTAAATAAGTGGAACGTCTTCATGGAGTTCCATTCTCTACTGTATCTGAGCAAGATATTATAGTTACATTGATGTTATAGAAAAGTGTCAAACATGCTCTAAAAACTATTCTAAACCTCAGTTCGACCTATTATCATCAAAATCATGGCCAATATAAGTAGTATATTTAGACATTGGAAGACATGTTGAGATAATGCACTATGGAATTCAAAGGAGGTATTGATCAACATGTTTCTATAGTCAAGTTCTCCTACAATGGTAGTTTCCCTCAAGCATCCATATGGGTCGATATGAATTCCTTTTTTTGAAATGATATATAAAACCTACTTTTTGGGATGGATTTAATGAACATAAGATTTTAGAACATGAAATTGTAGAGAAAATGGTAGAAAATGTGAATAACATTTTTAAAAAATTATGAGATCCCCAAATTAAGTATAAGATATATGTATAAAATCATTTACAGGACCTAGAGTTTATAGTTGTTTTCACGGTATTCCTCTGTATATCTACATGGAAGGGAGTCATGACATTTTGGAAGATGTTAATGTTTTGTCCCTGAAACATTTTCCCCTTTGATACTCTTGATCATATTTGAGGTGTGGATTATCGACTAGCACTTCCACCAACCATGTCTCACGTACATGATGTATTCTATGCATCCCACTTGACGTAGTATATAAAAAATACTTCACAAGTAGTGAATTTTAGAGGTGGTACAATAGAAATTTATCACTCACATGTGGATCATTTGATTAATATATTTAGATCATTGAGACAAGTTTCTATACAACATGACTAATAACCTGGTCAATGTACTATGGATCAATAAATATAATTTGGAAAACGGGAACAAGATGAAGTGATGATTGGGAATTACCCTCACATATTTTCACTATATTATTTAAAAAAAATGGGCAAGAAATTTTATAATTGGGGAATAAGGTAATGACCCAAAATTTTATCAACGAAATTTCCCTTCTTATAATTTTGTCATAAATTATTATGATCATTCATCAAAAAGAAAAACCTACAAGAAATAAATTTTATTAAATAAGAATGTCAAATTTAACTAGAAAATAAACCAATAAAAATTATATAAATTATATTTGGATAATAAATATAAAATAAGAGAATAATATTGGGATAATTTAGATATTCTCAATCCAACAGAATGACTGTACTCATGAACCAAGCTTTAGAAATAAAAAAATGTAAATAATCCAAAATCAATTTTGATGATTAAATTATAAATAACCATGAGATAATATAGAATATAATGAATATATTTTGGGATAAGTGGTATTTTAAGTAAGTATTGAACTCATATGATAGTTATAAATCCAACTAATGAAATTGTAACATGACTGTATGAATTGTAACATGACCATTTGGAATAGTAAAATGACTGATGGAATAGTCACCTCTTCTATAAAAATTGAAACTAATATTTATGTATCTTATAAAATGTAAATATATTATATATATATATTGGTAGAAATAAATAAATATTTTTTAAAATGATAAACTTGTTATTGGTATTTTTATAAAATGTCAATATTTTATATTCAATATTATAATGAATATATTCATTAGTAAGAAATTTATATTTATAATATGGATTCAAAAATTAATATAATTTTTTTTAATAAAAATAATATTTATTCTTGTTCCAAAATAATTTTTCAAAGTGTCATAAAAACGAATATAATATTAAAAACAGTTTTTTGGGATAAATGATGATTTTATATAAAAAAAATTCACATAATTTGAAATTTATTTTTAAAAAATGGATTAAATTTTTAGAATACAGACAACCAATAAATTTATTGTGAAATTTTTGAATTTTTCTAAAATAATTGATTTTTTGGAGAATAGTGTGATATGGAAATTTATGGAATTTAACATTTTAAAAAGTTTTATCAATTTATGAATCATGTATGAATTAGTAAAACATTAATTAATACTCAAATTAACTAGTCAGTATATATATTCACAATAATCAATACTATTAGTAGTATTTGTCTAAAATAATAATAAAAAAGAATATAATAATAAAAAACACCAACCACCTCCTATTCTAAATAGACCCCCTCACATCCCTTTATACTCAAACATTATATACCATTTTTTATTCTAATATTATAGCCAATTAAATTTACAATCCTATTACATGTTTCCTAATATTTATGGTCTCACCAAAAGACTAATTCCTAGGGCCTTGAGGAGTTTGTCTAGGATATGACATTCAAGATGTCAAATCCTTCATCTTTCGCTTTTAAATTCCTTATGTCATATACCTCATCCTCACAGCTATCCAATGTGTATTTATAACTATATATATTTAAATATTTATTTTATGTTAATGTAATATCTGTCATTGAATCTCTTCTCTTCTCCTCTTATCGTAAAAAAGAATGCATTGTCCATAATATGTTGGTTGACCGCCTTCGTGGATGATGAGTTTCCATTTTACACTACCACATTAATGGATGGTAATAAAAATAATAATTATGCCCAAAAAATATTTTAATATTTATATTACAACATTTTTCAAATTCTATAACAAATATTACGAGATAAAATTAAATAAAAGGTTAATAGTATGAGATGGTCTAAAAATCGCAAAAAAAACATAACATTTTTCATTAACATTTTATCCAAATAATAATTCTCAAATCAGAAAAAATGATACATGGGACCATTTAGTATAAAATAATTTCATGAATACCAAATAATTTAACTTATATATAATTATTCTAATTTAAAAAAAACTACCATAATTATACACATGTGAAACAATCATCAAACTATGAAATAAACCAAATCGGGTCTATACAATGGGATTTCAAAACACATATGAATGGACATGCATGAAATTAATTAAATTAATATTTATAAAATATTTTTTTAATTGGTTATTAATTAATTCATTAATTATTCTAATTTAATTTTCTAGGACATTAAGTTCAAGCACATAACATATTCAGACATATAGTAAGGGATTTCTTCGAACCTCAGTTTCACATTGGTTTATGCATTATCTCTCTTCAAAAAAATGTATTTATTAATTACAATTATTTAATTCTCCCAAATTATGATTATATGTTCTATATATGTGTTTATTTATAAATTTGACATTAATTGATGTTTTAAAATGTTCGTTTCAAAAAATTTCTTGATATGAAAATCTAATAAAAACAGAACCTCTCAGTTTCTTATCTCTTTGAATGTAAACTAAATAAAATGTTTTAATATAAAAATATATAATATATTCAATAATTTTATCATGAAAACCCATTTTATATGGTTTATTAAAATAATTATTCCCTTATTCTCTTTAAAGAATCTTCATTATTTAACGAAAATAATGATTAAGTGGAACATTTTGAAAATTAAAAATCCACTTTTGTTCATGTTTTTAAAAAATATGGAATTCATTAAACATGATATATTTTTATATTTACAACATTAATGTAAAACAAAAATTTAATTCTCTTCTTTGATGGATACCATTAAGATATTCCCCTTGCTGTTTCCTTATGATCTTATTGCGACACCCATTTCATTCCATATGTAACCCTTATATTTATTTTTTATGTTTAGTTTCTTCATGCAGCACACATCTATATATACATGTTATAAACGGTGTTCCAAGATAGTGCGCCAATTATTTGGGTAATTCATAGTCTCACGAGTCATTATATATGGGATGAGGGAGTAAACCTAATCCATTATGGTACTCTATCAGCCATATGATATTGTCTTGGAATATATTCTTGACTGATATTTTTTTCATTATATATTGTTTTGGCATTCCAATATATCCATGATCATATGATTCCAGTTTATATATGTTATTTCTCTATTTTTCTATTCATGATCCATTCCTCACAAGTTATCATGTAATGCCTTCTGACTCATGTGTTCTGTATATTTTTCAAGATTAATCCCTTACTGGGAATTTTATCTCATCCCTTTTGTCTATGTAATCCCCATGTACTCCAATGAAGTTGTAGGAGATCAAATGAAGTTAGTATCTCATTATATAGAGTAATAAAAATATGTTTTATTTTTTTTAATGTTTTAAAATTATTTTGAGAGTCTTCCAAAGGCAATAGAGTTTTCGGTACATAGTTTATATTTCATAGAAATTATTTTAATAATATGTGTAATGGGAGGGTGTCTTTTTATATACAATGGAGTAAAAAATTCCATTCAAATGGATGGTAGATCAATACTCTCAGAGTGATACTAAATCAAGGGTAGATTATTCACACATAAACCTATAAAAAATGAACCCAATAACAGAACATAACATAAACTATTTGTTAGAAATTCATATTTATATAATTTACTATAATAATAGAATATCATAATAATACATTAATTAGAGACAAAGTGTTGATATAGGATCTTATGTTATAATAAGTATATATAATATATCAATACAAGATGATTCATAACACCCACACCCCAATTATTTTAGATATATATTTATTCTTTATATATCAATTTGAATGATACCTAAATTTTAGAATTTCATATTTTAAAATCACAAGATTTGTTTTTATTTTTTTAAAAAATTAACATTTAATTTTGTATGATTAAAATGTTAAAGAGAATTTTAATAAATCACCTGACAATAGTATTGAGTAACATGATTTTTATCCACTATTTATTTTTCTAAAAAATTTAATATTCAGAATCTCATGGCATACAAAATGTAAAATTAATAATATTATAACATGTAAGAAATCTATAAAGAAAGTAGACATGACCCATTTAGAAACATTAATAAATCCACCTTAACTCATTGGTTCAACATTGTAAATATAGAGGGTTAAATAAAAACCCTTGATTTATGAATCATTGTACACATAAGGATGAGATCCTTCCTCCAAATCAAAGGGAAATCTAACTTGAAATATAATCTCTAAATTATTAACAGTGAAGAAACTATCAAATTATAATATTAAGGATTCTAGTAATATGTTCATTATAAAAATATATATAATAATAACACTATTATACAACAAAAACACATGATATAGCTTTAGAAGACCTGAAAAATTCTCCATACCACGGTTATATAGTTTTAGAATATTAGATCTTATAAAAAATTCTTAACTACAATAAAATAATTACTACTGAAGTGCTCTAAATCTATACCTGAATATAAAACTACCAGACATTATAAAGATACACCAAAGTAATAAGAAGTATGAATGTTTGAAAACTTTCCTACATCAATACGCACATAACATTCAATCATACTAGAGAAAAACATGTCCACAAAACATATTATTTTTTAAAAAACATTAAATTACATGATATCAAAATTGGGAATAATTCCATGAAATTAATTATTATTTTCTAAAACAATATTTTTCAATAAGTGGTCATTGAAATTAATTTAGTGATTTTTTGACTCAAGGAAAAAGATTAGTTTAACAATATACTCTAGTGCCTATTAATACTTACTGTATTCACAATAAAGAGGAAGTTATATCTTTTTGTAAACCAATAACATCATGTTTTTCATTATTTAAGAATAAAAAATTATTCATATACTTACTAATGTAATACACTTATATAGTAATCCAACATATTCATATCAAATTAAGGACATAAGATGTGACCATATTCATTAAATTATTCTCAAATAATTCATTATATTTACATGATTTTATGAAAATATGAATATTAAAATTCATCTTAAAAAAACTACTATGGAAATAAAGAAGAATAAAAAATCCATTATCTTTGGTGTCATATTCCATATAAAAAAATAGAAAATAAGTGAGTCATGGGAGGATAAATTAATGGAGTCTACATGGGGTGAAAATATACATTTATTAAGAAAAAATGAATGATCCTTACATATGGGTAATATGTTTTCACCAATAAATCAATGGCCATACTAGATAATCAATAATCAAGAGTGGAATTATAGTATCCATAATAGAATTATTAGTCAATAGATCACCATTTCCAATGCACCTGGTACAATCAGTAGCATTAAAAAAAATAATATAATTAACATTACATATGAGTATAAACATAAACACTAAATAAAAATATGATTTTACTCAGATACACACAAAATGGAAATCCCAGATATGATAATAATTCACCAAATTAACCAAAAACATCCATCATGAAAACCAACAACATAATGTGTTGAATCATAAGAACAATGCTACCTATAAATTAATATATAACACTGAAACCAAATAAATTTATAGGATGTACCATTATATTCCATTTCATAGGATCCTTATAATATGACACCTTTTTAAACTGAATAATTATTTTATACCAAGAATTAATAATTTTAAGAATGACTCTAGGAAGGGTGATGGTACAACCCTATTATAAGTATGAGGAACTAAAATAAAATTAACTAAACCACACTTAGAGTCAAATATATTTACATAAGACCATAATAATACGTGTGAATTATTCTTCTATAGTAAATATAGGTTTCATAGAAATTGAAAACTCCAAGAGGATTGGAAAACTACAAAAATTATCTCATTAGAATAGCCTTAAACAAATTTTTGATTGTTGTTAATGTTTCTCTTATCCTCTTAAGTATATCATCAATAGTAGATATTACCTTTCAGGTCTATAAAATAGATAAAAAAAGTAACACTTTAATAGATCTATAGAAAATTGTTATTGGTCCTCAGATATGTCTAGTATACCCAATTAATTACCTGTAAACATCACATGTGAATGTTTAATAAATTGTTATATATTATGAAATATAAAACCACTTCTATAAGGAGACTGTCTGTTTTATTTATAATGGTATTACATCATCATTATGAAATGTATGGTAGAAGGTGGGTATCATTACCTTATCCTATTCATCAATGAGGATTAAAAACATTAATTACAATTGGACATTATTGTGTGATTAGAGGAGATGACACAACACACAATCGAGATAATAAATAAAAAATTCTTATCATAATTTCTCTAAAATTTATATGTAATGTTTTTTAATTTTAATATGAATATTTCAAATTATGGATCAAAGTAAGAATAGAATTATGGGGTTTGGAGAGCCAAAATATTTATATAATAAAAAAATAATTAAATAATATTATAAGCACACAATTTTTTGTAAATAAAATTATATCACCCAAACAATGTCTCAGATGGGAAATCTAAAATTTGCCTTAACTATGTAATTTAGGTTACACCATTAGTGAATCAGGTGTTTTATCTACATTGATTTTTTGGATAGAGAACTTTATATGGGAAAAAAGATGAATTAAAATATTTTTAATTTATATTAAAAACACTAACAACAGATCTATATAATACCTATTTTGGAAAATTCCTTATGGATAGGAACAAAAACCTTTAGGTAATTGAATGGATGGAATGAGGACTTCGGTGGAGAGTGAAATTTTGGATGGTCACATGATCTATGATAATGTACATATAATGTCATCATCAATGAAGGAGTTCATGGATAAAACATAGTGAAGCATAAACATTATTCATCAATGATTGATCCATACACATGGTATAAATTTTCTTCACATTGGTTTAATCTTGTTATTAGTTATACCATTTAATACATAAATAAATCCTTCTACAAATTGTCTATTGAGTTTAATGATGATTTATAGGTGATGAATTTATTATCCCCAAATTTAGAATTGATATTAAATTATTTTCCTTTTTTCCTTCCAATTTGTTCTTCACCTTCACAATAGTGAATTGAGGATATACTAAAAAATATCCATGGTTTTTTCCTCCCATTTATTTAATATGTATTTCTCCCTATTATCTTTTCATGATCATTTTATGAATTCAATTTGACAAGTGATTTGATAACTAACCATTATACGATAAATGTATAATCATTATTTAGAAAAATAGATCAATACCACGAGTTCAATTCCTAGATAGACAAGATGTTCTTTGTGATACGATGGTAGTAGTAGATCAGGGATGGGTTAAAGGTCCTTGTTTTAATATTTTTTTTCATTATTGTGATACATCATGATGAAAGGGGATTCACTAGTGGATTGGATGGTAGTAATCCAATAATGAGTAATGAAAAGGCTTAGTCACCACTAGATATAGGTTTTAATGTATTTATTTTTGTGGGAATGGAGGTAGTTGAGGTTCATAGTGATGATGGGTGAAGGTTATAGGATTTTGTAAAATTATTATGTACATGTTTTGTTGTTCTTGAACAAATGTGGTGTAGTCCCCTATGTTCAGTGGCTAGGGAATCCCTGTGGAGTTGAAAATATAAGGTCTTATGGTGAGTCTACATGTCACATGACACTTATCCAACCAACTAAGTGTGTAAAAGGTTAATATTCTTAGGAGGACATGTGGAACTACATTCCTTGTGTATCGATAAACATACAATCTACAACTTGATATATTAATCATCATGTATAATGAGTATATTCCAAGGAGGATATGTTACCCCATAAGAAGTGTGTTGGGATTACATATTGTGTAACCTAGGGGACTCTATATGTACGGGGAATACATTCCTAGGAGACTATGATGCTTCCACTCAATGTGTGTCATGGAACACACTATGTAAATTGTGAAATAAACAATATTGAGATGCTATAACATACTGAGTTCCAACCTACGACCTATACACCATGTGACATGAAGTACACCATGATTACTTTGGAAATCACTCATACAAAACCAGTGTACATGGGAACACCCTGAGTACGTGATCATAATTTATATTAAAGCGTTAAAGTAGATGGAGTGAAAATTTTCTCACTAATTTTTATATTTCTTATTCTCCTAGTGAAGATTCTATGTATTTGGTGAAAATATTCCATGTGAGACTGAAATTCAAGGGATGTTCCAAAATTAATGACACGGGTCGTGTATCCCTAAGTACACTTTGTTTGATTCTTAAAGGTCAAGTTAGATCCTATGTTCTTATCAATTTATCTATAGTGTGATCTTGGGATATGTTCTCCTCGATATGTGTCTTCTTGAGTATGTTAAATCCTTTTTCCATTATAGTGTTATTTTTCTTATTCCATCAATATGAGTGGTTTTTGTGGAATTTTATTCAAAGAATTGGAAAAGATACCCTTAGGGGACTAGTGTAGGAACCCTTCTATGATGAATGTGGTTTTATCATGATTCCCACCTTCTCATTTCCCAATCACGGTTATAGGATTCACATAACCAACATACATGAGAGTGATCACTCATGGAGACGGTTATTCTAGATATGGTCAAGAATACATCATAGGCTCTATGTGTGTTCCACTACCTATATATCGATATTTTTTTACTTTTGGTGAGTTGTATTATTATTTTGTGTGTGTTTTAGATGACCCTTATATGAATCATTGGTTAATTTTTAGGGAAATAATGCACATGCAAGTTATATTGGATGTGTGACATCAATATAATAAGACCTGATGAGTGAGACCTCTCGGATAAGGGCCATTGGTGATTGAGCGACTCATGTGGTGAGGGATCTTGATTGAGTATTACATTTGATCCTCTAGTATAATAAAATATTTTAGTGAGGTTTTGACCACACCATGAGACATAATGTCTATCTTTGAGATCATATGGTTTATTTTTGTTCTTATTATTTCTCATATTTTGATTGGAATATCTTCATGTTGATTACCCAACAACTTTCTTGACTCATTGTGTTTGGTGATTCTGTGGTGTCCTACTGGGTATGTATACTCAACCCTGTATGGGCTCTACCATCACATGTCATGTCCTATATAGATTCCAGACCTTTTTTGGATTCCAAGGTAGACTAGGAGTAGGTGGAGCTTAGTTATACTCAATAGAACATAAATAGATCTTGGGGTTTTATTCCATAACCTTCCAACATGTTTTTAGTAGGTTTGGTTCTTTTATTTCATGGGTAGGATTTTATTTTGAGTTTTTTTAAAATACTAATTAATGTACATAAATGTTAGATAGATGTTATGAATCCATTTACATTATAAATTATTTACTTTTTTTCATTATACTTGTCTACGTAGATATTTGAATGTATATAGGTATTTTAGATTAAGGATTCTGATTTGTGTTGTATACCAACTAAATGCCAGTCACCATCCCCTTTCCTAATGAAGATATGAATGGGGAGTTATTCTATGCATACTACCAGCTACATGGGGATCGATGGGTCTGTTCATGATAAAATAGTACCATAGAAGTTCACCTAAATTCCATTTTTGGGATATTTTATAGCTATAAGGTTTTATTTGTGAACAATGGAAACATTTTTATAATGTCTAATGTTATGATTTTAGGATAGGGTACTCAGTGTTGGAGAGATAGATGATGTATCCATTCACCAAGACACTAAAAACACTTTTTTTGACTTGACACATGTGGTAACTGATTACAGATAAAACATAAGAACATGAATCATATAAGAATTTGTTTAATTTTCCATATATCTCTTAAGACATATCCACATATATTCTCTTTTAACCATGATGAATCTTGAATATTTTTGGATGCATACATGATGAAAGATAGTAATGATTCTATAGTAGGATAATATGAATGATCTTCTTGTTAATAAGGCTTAGGTTTGTAGACCAATGCTGAAGGAAATTCTTCTAGGTGGATTGTTAGTGATGTCACAACCCATTTTGTGTCATGATAACTCACCAATGATGGTTCATTTGGATTTTCTGCATCCCATGGAGATGCAGTGGGATCTGGTTTTATTAGAAGATGAGGCACCTAAGTTGTTTGTGCTTCAAAATCCATAGATATTGAAATCGCAGTTGTTTTTTCTGATCTAGTCCCTCTTGTCAGGTTTTAGAGGACTGAAAAATGACTTTGGTGTGATTTTCCTTCTTGGTTTGGACCCATCTCGATGGATGGCATGGTGAAAAGACTATTATTGGGTGACACATGGGGTGTTTAGAGACCTTTGTTTGTGATATGTGACGCAACTTCAAACATGAAATGAAGAGTGAAAGTCCCCCCCCCCCCACCAAGTCGCATTATTGTGACATGGTTGAGAAGTGTATTGGTGAGAAAGTTACACTTAAAGAGAATATTGTCTCATTTTGGTAGGTGAGTTCATTTTACATGCTTGTATGACGTATCTTTGATATGTTAAGGTTTCATAGTAAGAATTCAATGTAGATAATATGTGAATAACCTAAAGGATATCTTTGATCAGTAGGATCCAATAACCCAGATTTCATTGGTTTGGTATGATGTATGATAAGTTTCATCTCTTATCCATCTTCATATTTTGTACAGACCCATGAGACACTTTCTTCCCAATTAATACCTTGATAAATACCTAGTGATGCCAATGGATCCTTCTAGCATGACCCTTTTGTTTGTTTACTTCAACCTATAAGGAATAGGACTCATACACATCATTCAATAGTACAACCGAACCATGGGTGGAGTGTGACCATCAAATGGATTCTTTATATAGTGGTGGAAAGACCCTACAATGTTATACTCAATGTAGACTTGTTTTCTACTATCCATACTCCGTTGAATTCGACCATTGAGGGTTTTTGTGTATATGTGTTAATTGTAAGGAATTATCATTCTTTGGGGAGATTAGATCCTAAGAATATACGAACAAGATCAAGTATAGGATGATATAAATGATTTCTAATCAATTGGATATTATGACCCTTATAATATTGCTGCTACGAGATATCAATTTCTAGTGGAATTAGTGGATCATGAGGATTTATTTCCTGAGGATGTTCACTGATTACCTCCTATCAACCATTTTTTCTCCATAATTCTACACCTAGAGAAGGATGAATATCATTAGCTTTATAACATATTACCCCATGTAATTGGGAGAGATGAAGGCGTGATTAGAGATATCTATATAGCATGAGATTTATTTTACCCAGTGTGTTCTCCAGGGTAATCGAGTGTTGTTTACCAATAAATAAAATTAGAGGTTGAGGATAGGTGTGGACTTACATCTCCCAAATCAAGTGACTTTGGATGTTTTACCCACCCTTTATAATTTATTACTTCTTGACTAGTTGTTGTGGGGATGTAGTTCTTAGAGTTCTACCTCAGGACATGCTATCACCAACACTGGGTTTGAGAAGATCCGATAACAAATATTACATTCGAAAGAAAAAACATATATTCATTGAGTTTATGGTGATACCTAAAAGCATTTTGGACACCAAAATAGTGTCTCTGGGTAATATAGACACAGCTATGGTTGTGGTAGTGCTATATTGAAAGACACTAAGGGGAAGAGTTGAGGATGGAAACTAAAGAAAAATACCCTATACCAATGGTTCGGAACCATTGGTATAGGCCTCCAAACCGTTGGTATAGCCTATACCATTGGTTTGGAGAACCATTTCCAAGTAAGACATGGGGATAGGTCTATACCAACAGTCTTGAAAACCATTGGTATATGTAATATGAAAATCTATACCAACAATTCCATAAAACCGTTGGTCTATGTAATTAAAAAAATAATCATTCGGTTGGTTTTGATCCTAGAACCTCACGTATGGGATTAAACGACCTATCCACTAACCAAACATACTTTTGTAAACATAAATTCTTAAATATATATATGTATTATCATTAGTGTTTTCAATTTTGATTTATTTAATGTCCTCTGTAAGAATATTCCATTAAAAGTACATGTACTTATACCAACATTTCCCAAAACCATTGGTATAGACCTATGAAAACAGTTTTGAGAACTCTTGGTATAGATTCTTTGATTTTGGTACCTAAAAAAATGGTTTTACAAAAACTATTTCTATAGGTACAAATTAGTAAACTATACCAACGGTTTTCCCAAAAATATTTGTATAGATCATATTTCCAGTAGTGGGAGATTCTAACAACAAGGATTTCTATTTTATATATTGGGAAGAGGTGACAGAGAATTTGACATTATTTTTGACCATATGGATAAAAATGGTTCTGGGTTCCTCCAATTCAATAGTTTATACACATATTTTTATTTAGTGAGCTATAAAGGCACATCTTGGTGATATCAACTATGATATATTGTAGGTCCATGTATTCACTAGGAATTGTATGGATAGATATCATTATGGTTGGGATAATGATATAATTATTCATGGATGGATATTGGAAATAGTAATGTCATTATAGGTAGTACAAAGTTAGTTTTATAGTTCCCCTTTGTATACCGCATCTTCAAGCTAGGTATCATATGATATTATAGCATGATTCCGAGCTTTTCCTTTGATTCCTTACCTATTAACAAGTAAAGTGTGAGGTTCCCAAAAAGATGTTAGCATTGGATGATATATATATTTAATCATGATGGGGATTCCACATTTAATGAGGGGTTAAGAAACTATTTGGGCAATCATAGTCTGAGTCACCAAGTGGTCCACTTCATGATCATATGAGTGGAGAGTTTAGTAAAGAGTTTTGTATGCTTATGTTTTCAGGAGGTAGTCCAGCTTAATGGTTTTCTATTTTTTAATAATTTAAATCTATTATTGTCACTTAATTGTTTGATTATGGAGATAATTTTGGAATCTTTTATCACTCAATTGTGGTATGACATTAATTCTATAGCCCAAGAAATTTGTCAAGGTAAATAGGGTTGGTCATGTTTTATAGAACCTGCATGGGGTTTTTTTGTTAGTAATGAATATTACCATTAGGATAGTACTAAATTGATGGATATTTCATATAACAATGGTTTCAACTCTATTATCAATGTAGAAATTTTTATGCCATGTATAGAGACCATGTGGGTAACTACTCTAAAGCTCAATGATTCTAGGAAACAATGATTATGGTTCTAGAGTTCGTACTAGTGATGGTAGTTTGTGTTATGGTCATCTAGGGATGGATGGGGACTATAAAGTGATGTTAGGGTTCTATATGAACTGATGGTGGGGGACTTTGGCCTCGATAAGGGGGACATTTTGTTTTTTATTATCTCAACTCGACAAGGGTTGGGGAGATTTGGAAAATGAAACCCGAATTCCTCATGATTTGTAAGGCCTCTTTACTATTTACCATA
Organism: Viscum album; assembly: GCA_963277665.1. NCBI lineage: Eukaryota > Viridiplantae > Streptophyta > Magnoliopsida > Santalales > Viscaceae > Viscum > Viscum album. The sequence continues at coordinate 417,769,705 of OY728132.1, forward strand.
TCAGGTTTGTGTGGTTTCCCAGCACCAATCCCTACATCTATAGTTAGACTGAGCAAAATGTGTGTTCCACCTGTCAAAACTAAAGTGATATTTTCTTGACCCATTTCATGAGATTAACAATGATGAGTTATACATTGGGGTTGGAGTTTCATTTTCAAGGTGAAATGTGGCATTAAAAAATGGTGGGATAAATCCATTTTTTTAAAGTGGTTCCACATAGGGAACGTTTTCTGGTAGCGTGTGAACCACTAGGAGAGCTCATTTGTGTGTTTGATCCACAGGTGAGCTCAATATCTTCACCTATATGAGTATGTTTTTTCTTATCATGAAGAATATTATTGAATTTATGAATAATTTGATGACTCTTAAACTTCTATTTGTTATGTTCACTAGGTTATATACCCTGAGGGTGCAGGGAGGGGGTGAATCATTGTATAAAAAATTAAAAAGACTTCCCATTTTGATCTTGTTCCATTGTTAAACAAAAAATTCTTCTCTCTATTTCCCCCAAAAAATTACGAATTGGAATTAAATCATGCAAGTGAATTTTTTAATATATTTCAATCTGATTGGGCGATGTCTAAAGAAGACTCAACGAAATCATTCTGATGTACTAGATAATTTTTTTTACTTCTATTAACATTGTTCTATGTAGGATCATTGTCTCTCATGGTTTATAACCAATATTAATTTGGAAGCACACTACTCTCTCAACTAATTTATTCCCACAACTTCTTCATAAAATACAAACAACAATATAGACTTGTTGTTCCCTTAATTATGTCTAATGAATGAATCATCCCCTGTATATATATATATATATTGATGTCCCACATTCATCCACTGATGAATACAACATTAACACATATGTTCAAGGAAACTTAAAATATTTCTCTCAACCCATACTACAACTTACATGCATGTTTTATGATTTTCACTTAAAACCTATTTTTATATGCAACTTATTTATTGTTCACAACACCGATCTCATGTAAAAAATTATTTATTTCCCACAAATCCAATTCTTACATACAACACCAATTTTTATGTGAAACTCCTTTTACATGAAATTCTAACATGATTAAAAGCCATGGATTTCAGTAATGGTTGATCTTGTTAAATTATGTGGTAACCTCTTGTTTACAAGCATCACTGACCCTTGTGCAGAAGAGTTGGCATGTCATGCAAGATCCCCTTTGAGTGTGAAAAACCAAATATGATGTCGTATTGGTTATGTTAGCCTCTTTTTCATAACATCATCATTCACACACTTTCTACTTCTTTTTATCACTTCATGTTTTTTCTATATTTTGATGTTTTGATCATGAAACATGACTTGGGTGAAACATTCTAAATGATGTTCGATCTTTCACAGAACATCCTTTAATAAAAACAAATTTGTTCATTTTCATGGTTATGAGGCTGAAAAATATGAAGAAGAATTGAAAACGGTTCCACCTTGTATAAATTCTCTTTGCAACACCTCCAGAATATCCCATCATTTATCAAATTATATTTTTAACAATATCTCTAGAAATCCAGAATGTACCATATAAACCAACTTTTTCCACAAACAAATAACCTAAAAATGATTCTATGTTACATAGAGGGATTTTACCAACACTATTTATCTCATTAGAATATTTCCAAGAATAATTTTGGAGTATGTCAAAGAGGCGGAATGAAATTATATGACCATGAGAACAATGATGATGATATGTTTAATAAATTAAATAAATTATATCATGTGGGAGTATTTTTTAGAAATAGAAAAATATATCAAGGATGGTGACTCATATGGATAAATTGGTTCTGTCATTAATTTTTTAGTGAATTTTTTACACAAGGTGCAACATATGTCTTGTCAGCATCACATAGAAGGATTGATTGATGTCCTGGGTGAACAAAATGAAATAACATTATCTATTAATTTAATTTTCATTTTTAAAAGAATCTTTAATTATACCCCTATATAAACCATCTCATGAAGAATAAACTAAGTATATATTCCTAACCATAGAGTTAGAAGACATGATCAGGAGTGAGATCTATTTGCGATCATATTGGGAGATGATCAGGGGATCAAAGATCAGAGAGTACAAGGGTCGTTGGGTGTATATCTTGAATCACACCAATGATAATTATGAAATAGTTTTTTCAAGAGTGAATATATTCATATTGATTTTGAAACACTATTTGTGTATATTGAAAACAAAAAAAATTATCCCATATTGATTGTGGATCAATCCTTCATAAAATTTATTTGTGGGTTGAATATTGATTTACGGTCGATGAATTTATCATCCTTCAATTTTGATTTGATATTATATGATTTTTAGTATATTTTAAATTTTTTTATTTACATCATAGAATTGATTTTATGATATAACAAATTTATGTCCATTCCACATATTTGTGATTTATCATTTGTCCCTATGTTCTTCTCATGATCACCGTCATTATTCAATTTGAATGATGATTGAGTAAACAACTGATAAAGGATCATTCCAAAATGATTATTAGAGGAATAAAATGACATATAGGGTTTATATCCTATATTTATATCATTATTTAGGTGATAAAAAGTAGTATTTATACCAAGGATATATCATAGGTACTAATTTTTATGGTTTTTGGTGTTTCGCTGAAGCGTCATAATGGCATATGATTCGCAATTATATTGGAAGGATAGAATCTGACCACTGATGATAGTATGGATCATTCAACACTAGGTCCTGGTTCTTAGGTGAAGAAATTTTTTTGAACAAAGGAATAAAAGGTTTATGGTGATTATGTGGGGTGGTTATAGGTTTCTTGAAAATTTGGATATACTTTTCTGGTAGATCCAGAAAATATTCGATGTAGTCCTCTTTTTGTAGTAGCTATATTTTCAACGTGGATTTAAATATCACACACCGTGTGGTGAATACATGCACCATGTGACCCTTAAAATCCATCTTAGTGTGTATAATGTGTACATTAACATGAATCCATGTGGTGGTACACAAAATATTTATTATATCACATTCCATGTACACCTTCATATAAGGATCAATGTGTACATGTAGTATATTCCCAAAAGTCCATGTAACCCCACACATAGTGTGGTTGGATCATGTGGTGTGTAACCAAGGTTGATTGTAATGTGTATGGATTACATTCACAAAAGGCTATGTTCCCCACACACTATGTGTGTTAGGGAACACTCTTGTATATTTGGAACGTGCCTGAGAATTGGTGGGAGACACACACTAAGTGTCTACCTTACCACTACATGAAATATAACTTTGAGTATACCCTGTTTACTTCATCAATTACTCCAACATAGCCACTATAAATTGAAATTACCTAATTACCAAGGAATGGCCTATATTATATAATATAAACTAGATGACATGTTGAGTTCTATATTGAATTCTACATGCTAGGCACCCCTAGCATAAATTCCATTTATTTGTAAAAACTTTTTCATGTGAGTCCATTAGATAAGGGAAATGTATGGTTAAGTGATAGATGTTGTGTACATGTCATAGACTTATTCAATGTAATTTAATATACCTTATTCATATCAATTTAACATTAACGCGAGCTTCGGGTATGTTCCCACAATCTGTATCTATATGCGTGTATTCCCTCCTCCTAACCTTATAGAGTGACTTTTCTAATTCCACTACTATTAGGATTTAGTGAGGAATTTTGTGCATAGCATTTTACTAGACCCCTTATTGGACTGGAGCCAGAACCCCTCCATGATGCTAAGGGGTTGTATCCTCATTCCCACAATCTTTATCCTTAAGTTTGAGTTTTTTAATAATATGGCTAAGGTATATGGGAGAGCTCCACTATCTAGAATGTTATTCTAATATGGGTCAAGTATACCTCATAGGCCCTAGGTGTGTTCCCCAATTTTTGTATTCATAATGGTTAGCTTCTAGGTAGGAATAGTCTAATCAAGTGTGTGTCTTGGATTAGACCACTAAGTTTCCTTCATGCTTCTTCATGGAAAGATGTAACGATCATGTTATCTAAGATGATTACTATTTTTGTTGTATGACTCGATGAGTGATACCTCTCAGATGATATTTATTATTTATTCCAAGACTCCTTGAGTGTGTTTTATGGAAAAATCGATAATTTTTAGCCTCTAGAAGGACATTAGATTGGATGTGATTTTATGAGAACACCTTGAGACTTGGTATATATCTATGAGAATATATTGGTAAATTTATTATTATGTATAATACAAAGATATAAATATATTCACGATGATAAGATCACTACTCTATTTATGATTTTAGTTTAGTGATATTCGGGTGTCCTACCAGGTTTATATATACTCTCTCATACATGGGATATACTTATAGAAGTCATGCCTTATGTAGATAACCGTACTTTAATAAAAGACCAAAGTAGATAATGATTTGGTGGAATTAGTTATTCTAAATGAACGTTATATTGATCTCAGAGTTTATTTTTTGTAGCCTCTCCTATGTTGTTAGTATTTTGGGTTCTTTTGAAGGTATGGTAGGAATGTTTTTAGAACATTCTTATTTTCTGTACTAATTAATATATTTTAATCTGAGATGGATTTTATGAATTAATTTATTGTATGAGTTGTTCATCATTCGGCATTATATATTTTTATTTAGAAATGTTTTTTTGTATATGTATTTTAGGCTAAGGCCTCCCATATTTTTGATATGCCTACTAAATGCTAGAAACCAACCCCAAGTAAATAGAGGTTGGATTGGGGTGTTATTATCGTTTTACTATTTTCCGGAAATTCCCTAATGGGTTGGGTCATAAAAAATTATAAATTACATGATAATTTTTTCATATAAATTCCTATAAAATAAAACATAATCCTTGGAATATTTAATCGGTAATGTATACTAATGATAATATTTTATCTTTAGTGTTTTCTCAACCTATCCCAAAATTGGAAAATGATATTAGTAATATACTCTCTAGAGTCCAAATCATTTTATTCCCCTATAAAATATTTATAATGTAAAAATTTAATATTCTTGGAGATAATTTTAGAGATGCATTTATATAACACAAAATATATATATTTAATAATAAATATAGAATAATTTTCCTATTTACAACTACAGGGATAAGTAAAAATATATTGTAATTAAATACCAATGGAAAAACCTGAATCATGAATACATTACTGAAATATTAAATAATAATAAATAACCATATCAATGAAATATTTAAAAAAATAAAGTGTACCCATCACTGCCAAGGGTCTATCATTACCAATGTAAAACATAGAATCATTCTTTTCATTATTATAATTAAATTTTATATTATTATTGAAATATATTTTACTTTTTATTATATATTTTTAATTAAATAGTAATATTATATATATATTTTATATGTTATGTAATAATTTATAAGTGTTGTAGTCATTATGTATATTTTTGACATTAAATTTTTTATATAAATATTTTTTTCCAAATTTTATATTTTCATAAATTTTGTAATGTTATTATTTATGTAATTAATATATGGAATGACAATAATTATTGTTTCCATGAAAATGATTAAATAATTTAGTTTTGATATTATAAATGTAACATCAACACTAGTGAATTGAGGTATTATTTATATGATAATAAATCCACATTCCATAATTTATGTTGTTTATCCATGATAGAGATATCTCCATTATTTTTTCAGTTATACTCCAAGGGAATCTTATACAATCCAACTTGGTAATCAATGAAATTTATTCCTATCCACCTTTTCCTCCCATTCCTAAGTTTATTTTATGTAATTACATAACATTTCCTTGACCATATATCATTTGGGGATTTTATTTTGACAATTTAGTTGGATTTTGGATGTCATTAAGGTTTTTTTGAGAATTTTTATGGTTAGCTCATGGTTATGGAAAACTGTATGGGTGTACCCAAGAAACCATTCACATTATGTTAGAGCCCATGGGGAGGGATAATAGTTATACACATTTTTAGTAAAAACTTCTTTACCTTATACTCAAACTTTGCATCTCATTATAGTGGAGTTCCCATGGTTAGCACATTCTTTCTTTAATCAATTTTAAAAAATATTTTCGATCATCTAGTAACATATAACAGGGTATATGGATGACACATGGTTTAAAAAACCTTATGGCCATATCATGTGATGAAAATTTATTATTCATTTTTTTAAGATAAGAAACCCATCCATTTTAGATTATTTTTCCATTAGTGATTTTGTCTCCCAGCCTAGGAAACTCAAGTGGGAGATTTTAGAGACACCTTTCCTATTACTAAAAGATTTTGATGGATACTTGGGTGTCAGATCTATTGTTCCAATGGAATATGATAAATATTGTCCATTATTTACTTATATTCTAGATCAAAATTTTTTCCCTAAAATAGAGTCTCAGACCCGGGCTATTGATGATATATTTAAGAATCATGTCACTATATAAGTGGGTTTCTTATAGATCGATCATGTAATTTTTTGTATGGATTTTCAAAATTGGTTTTATTTTATTTAGAATCCTTTTCATAAGTGATTTATCTCTCTCCTATTTTCAAATAAATTCTTAATTTGAGAGATATATATAAATATAAATATATATTTTTGAATCATTATATTAGGTTTATTTATTTCTACTTGAAACCACGTTTTCTCATGTCTTGTAGATCCTGGATGAGTGTTCTAATTCCCTCTATTTTGAGGTAGTTTGTCTCATTATTCAACATTATTTTATAATCCATGATTTCATGATCACTGTATTTGGTTTTTAAAATGGTTGGAAGTAATGAAATATGAATTTTCCTCAGAAATTATTTTAAATTATTTTTAAAATTATTGAGAAATGTTTTATGAAATATGTGTTTTTCTAATGTTTATGAAAATTTATTCCCCCTAGTTCTTTTCATGAAAATAGTTTTATAAAATTGTTTCATGGATTCGAAGTTTAATTACCATTAGAATGATATTAATGTGGTGAATAGAAATGTTATTAGTTAAGTGTTATGGATTCATACATATGGATGAACTATTTAACAATATGACAACTCTTATAGAGAAATGTGTACACTAGTATTCAATGTAATGACAAAGAGCCACTCCCAAGAGTCATCTCTTACCCCCTTTGTATGTTCTGTTTGGGTATTGTACACACTAAGTAGCCTATTGATCAAGATAATGTTATGATGATCCTTAATAACCTATAAATAATGAGTCACATAGTATTGTTTGGTATTTTTATAATCATAGAAATAATTATTTACAATATTTAAGGAAATGTTTTGAAAATTGGGTTGTTTGTATGTTTATAACTTTTGTAAAGGGTTAATTTACATATTTTTTTATCAAACTATGTAGAATATAATCTCATGCATTATTTATGTTTAGTTTTTAATAATTGTTTTATATTATAACATCCATTTATGAATCCATTTTTGGATTAAAGTGAGATATTTTTTCACACAATGGATACACCTCTCTGCATATATCAATGTTATTTTATCTAATGAATGTAAGGGAAGGATTATATATAGTGGTGAATGGTTTTTTATTAGTAGGGTGTCAGATTATAAAGGTTAATCCTTGTCATGTAGAGTTGGTACATAATATTTTTTATTTACAATGTTTGTTAAGTATGATGGAAAATGTTTTCCTGATAAATATATCATTTATGCTACTATATTAATGATTAAATATTCAAATTGTTTTTTATCTAAATACCCTTGTTTTAGGTTATTTGTTGAAATATAATTTTGAATGATAACTTTTTATGCCATCCACATGTTTTCATCTCGTGGGGATCAGGAAAAACCTTTGACACATGTCATGATCAGTTCAGGGTATAAATTGTTTGGTAATATGTGTCGGTTCATGAAAAATTACTATTAGAGGATGGAATTACCATTTCTGTTGTCACTATGAATTTTGGATACCTTATTTGATATAATATTGACATATGTGACTTTAGGGGTATTTTTCAAGTTACATCAAGTCCATAATTCTTTGTGAAGTTTCTTATCAGACAATGGATGGTTGTGAGATGTGACTTTTTGATTTAGTTTGTCATAGTCCCTGTTTTTTTTCTCTCTTATATCTTTAAATGATTAATTGAACTCAATTTATCTGAATCAAAATTGATAAATTGATATTATATTTTTGTGCCACTTATTTTATTGTGTTGTAGTACCATTCCATAATAAAAATTCACATAATTTTTTATGTGGAATCTATAAATGTATCATTATAGTGGATCCATATAATTGATCAGAATCGGATCAAAGTAGTTATACCCATATTCTATGTGAAAGAACGAGGTTTTTAACCTATCCATATTTCGGTAAGTGAAGAGGAACCTAAAAGGTACATGTATTGGAATAGAGAATAATAATTTATTCCCCATAAACTTCTATCATTCCAGTGGATGAATGATACTTCTGAAGTTGATGTTTTTTCAGAATGATCGAATGGATTTTTGAATTCATGGAAACTCCTTATTCTATATAAGTGTGATGTGTTGGATTCAAGATATAATGCATTTTTATATTGTGGTAGGACAAACTTTTCATTGATTAGAAGCACGTTGGCTTGGAGTAGAAGGATTTCAAAGGCATTTTCACTAAAAAAATTCCACCTATAGTCTATGAATGTGGAGAAGTATATAGAGATTATCAAACACAAGAAATGGGATTGTTCAGTGAAGTAGTAAAATAATATCTTTGTTGGGATCTCCATATTTTCATATGAGGTTATATGTATTGAGAAAATGATGGATAAGGTGTTTCAAATGGGCATTTTATCTGATAACCATTCACGGTTCTTAATGATAAATCTCAACACCTATGTTGATGTGTAGCATGGGGAATTAAATGAAGAGATACACAAGGATGTTATTTTAGGCATAACTAGAGTTCCTTTTTCCCTTTGGTGGTAGTTTCCATGGTTTTTCATAGGAAATAAGTGGAAAATTGTGCTTCAAAGAGAAAATTTTTTTTCTTCTTATAAGTATATTCTAACACCATTCTAAGCAGTTATTTTTGTTGACTTGTTACCAGTAACATGATGTAATTTATTACATACCTCAATTATATTTAATTCTATGTGAGTTCCATGGACACTTGAAATAGTTATATAATAATTTATCATTTACATTTATAGTAATAGCCTCATCCAAAACCATAAAATCCGTAGTGTAGTCAGATACATCACAGAATCTATGGTTCCAGCCATAGGCCTACTAAACGATTTGGTTACACATAGTTGAAGAGTCTCGAATTGATGTCGATTCATGTCATGTGAATTTGAGAGGTACAGTTTCAGTTTCTTTTACTATATGAATTATTTTATTTTATATGTGTTCTTATTAATCCTTTTTCCCACTAATATGGTGGATATTTCAAAATAATCAATTAAAATCATGGTATTCATTTTGTAGTGGGTGATGTATTTAGGGATAAAATATTAGCATGGTTTCAAATGAACATAATTCATAACCATTATCATTAATATACCGATGGTTTGGTATTTTATAGTTCTCACCATGGACCTCATTGATGTTATTAAGGGGTTGTATTGGACTATTTACCACAATGATGCGATTAATTTTTATATTTTTTGGGTATCATTTACTTCCCCCAATGAGAAAATCAATGTGTTTCTAGAAGAATGGGGTATATGGTTTATTTTAGTGGAACCACCACCATAAAATATTGGAAACTAGATTTTTATATAGTAAAAGAAAATTGTAATCCACTTAGTGCTGAACATCCTCGGTTACCCAATGATTTTTAAAAATGTTTTTCTATGTGACATTTTTTGTTTCCCTCTGATATGGGTGAATTTCTCAATTAATCCAGTTTTAGGAGGTTAACCAATATCCATTCCATCTAGCAATATAGATCCAATTAAACTAAATGTGGTAAAATAATTATTAGATAATCGTAGTGATTATCTATTTATATAACCAAGTGATTCACCATGGGGAGACCTCATTATATTTTACATGAAGTCTAATGGAACTATTTACTTATGTGTTGAATATCATAATCTCAATCAATTAATAGTTAAGAAAAAATATCACTTTCCAAAAATTTATTATTTATTAGATAATGTGGATGGAGAAAATTGGTTTCGTAAGATTGATCTTTTGTTTCATTTTTACCAACTCAATATCAAGGAATTTTATATTACCATGAATAATTTCAAGAGAATGTATAACCATTTTCATAACCTCATTTTTACATCAATTCTAACAAATGATCATGTTTTTGTCATGGATTTGATGAACTAGAATTTCCACCAATATATATACCCTTTTTTCATGGTGTTCTCGGATGAATTCTTGGTGTAATAAATGACTGAGGATGATAATGTGAATTATATAAAGCTTGTTTTAAGAAACATAAGTGGTCATTATCATGTTGTAAAATTTTAAATATATAAATTCTAGATTCAAGATGTCATATTTAGGGGACATGTGGTCTCAGAACATAATATCATAGTTGATGATGAAAAATTAATGAGTTTCATGTCATTATTTGAAACATATAATGTTTTTGAGATTTAAATATTCCATGGGTTGGTAAGATATTATTGGTAATTCATAAATTAAATTTCCTATCTTTTTTATCTTTTAAAATATATCACATAGATGTGGATGGTTTTCTTATGGTATTAAATTTGTTACGATTACTTCAATGTGGTAAAGATGAATTTGAAATCATATTCAATTTTATCTTTAAAAGTGGATATTTTGGAAAAAGTGTACTAATATTCTGATTTCTTGGTGGTTTTGTTTTTTTACCTATTAAAAGGGATCATATAGTTCCTTATGTATCATTTTGTATTCTACCTTATGAGAGTAATTATCCCACAAATGATTTGTAAAAAAAATTGGCCGTGTATATGAAAATATATTCGAATCATTATCTTTTAGGGGAAAAGTTAACCATTTACTCAGATCCATAATATTTATTCTTTATATTATCTCAAAATATATTTCATCATATGATAAATATAATGGATAGAATTCAAAATATTTTTCGACATTGAAATATAAAATACTTTGTGAAAGTGTTATGTATTTACTAAATCTCTTAAAAAGATGTATCCTTCTCATAATTGGATAGAAGAAAATGATCCAATGAATATCTTGGGATCTTTAGATAGATACACTTGGGATACATGAAATATGGATTTTGTGATGTTTGGGTGAGTTTTAATGTTTTTTCCTCTCCCCTTTATATGATTCCTTAGAGGAAAATATATGATTAAGTATTCAAAATAATTAGATATTAGTTATGTGGTGGTGAGACCATTTGTGAATGGTTTCTATTTAAGGAAGGTATCCATTGTTTCAGAAACCGATATATTATTCTATTGGCTACAAGTAATTACATATTAGGAGGGTTTCATAATTATGTTTTGATTTTCATCTATGGTACCTAGAGATGCTATATGGTAGGAGCTGCATGTTCTAGGGGGATACTATAAAACATGTTTTAGTTGAATTTTTTTTGTCAATTTTATACCTGATGGATGATCAAGGAATTGTAAAAAAAATCCTCTAGGTTTTCTTCAGACTCATCCTGTTATGACATGGGAATGGAATGGGATATCAATGGATACAATCATTGTTTCACGTCAGACCCCCTGATGAAATAATTCTATTTTTTGGGTGATCGATCGGTTTCTAAAACCATCTCATATTACACAGAGATATGACTCAAAAAATTGAAGTACATGGTAATGTTGTATGTTCAATATATTTTTTTGTAAGGTAACCATAGGCCTATTATTATATATAGACACCCTCGGTTCTCTTTGTTTTGGAAGGATCTATAGGGGAAATGGGAACTTATGTCGAGTTGGGAATGACATATCAACACCCCCCAACAGATGGGAATACATAAATGGATAATTAAAATCTAGTGCACATTATTTGTGTCCCTACCTTATACTTCTAAGGTTATAAGGATGTATATTTAGATTTAGATGAATTTTATAATAATAAAAGTTACCAATAATCCATCATAATGAAACTTTTCGATGTATTATACAGTCTTCATTGAAACACTCATATCTATTGGTTGGAGGTTTGGAAAACTTCCTTGGCTGGATCATGTTTTATTTTGGAGATAACGATATATAACTATTTGATTCATCAACATTTTGTGATAGATCAAATCTAGTACCAGTGTTATAAAAATATCCATCATTATCCTTTGGTGTTTTTTGTTTTTGAGAAGTTGTTCATGAATATTTACCCCTATTTAGATCACTGATGGATCCGTATGCAAGAAAAGATCACTCCTAGGAATGCAGAACCATTTTAGGTCATTGAATGACTGAAAAAGGTGGAATATACCTTAGATTTACCACCTCACTTATAATTAGTCCATGAAATGTTTCAGGTATCACAAATCCAAAACTATTATTCAGACACATTTTTTGTTCCGAATTGATAATTCAAAGGCATTGTACAAGATATGTCTATTACAGAACTCTTACATTGAATTTTTTATTCTCAAATGAATGTTCTATGTGGTAATTCAATTCCATTATTTTCAGTTCTATGGAATCATGGATTCTACTCTAATAAGAATTGGGAGAGACAATCATTGATGTGGGAGGTGGGCCTCATCTCTTTGGGGGATATCTATCATTAAAATAGATTTCTAGCGGACAAGCACTATGTTGTTCACAATTGTCACATCATATTGTTTCATTCATGTACATACATCCCCTAACATTGAACATATTCTTATTGGGGATCCACTAATGGATTTTGAGTTATTAGCTATAGTCCACCTGCGATGGGATCCTATTGTGAATAGGAATTTGTGATGGGTCCACATCGCAAATGACATGTTGGTGAAAAAATCATTATAAATATATATTTTTTCTATGGAATATTGAAAAACAATACATTTGTGTTATGGGTTTCCTTGATGTAAAAAATATTTCATTGATTTATATATACAAATAATTGTGGTGAGAGATTTATCCTTTTTCAATTACTTTTATCAATGAGGCAAGAATATTCTCAAAAATAATTTGAAAATCTATTTTTGATAGGGAATGTTTCTGATCACAAGTAATTTAAATATAAAAAATAAAAAATAAATAAAAATCATACTTTTTTTACAAAATAAAAAATATCATAATAGTATAAGAAAATAAAAAACAATATAATATTATGAAAAACACAATATATAAAACAATAAATTTCAAAATTAATAAAAATATTTTACAAAAAAGAGTTCATTCAAATGTTTAATATAATAAATGTATCTAAATAGTACATAAATAAATAGGGGTGGGGGGGGGGGTCTTTTGGAGGGGAAGGTGGAAGAGGAAACCCCATCACATTACCTGATACCATATGTCAGATATATTAAATTATTTTATATTACTACTGAACATGTTCTCGATGTAGCTCCTCCTACTATTGATCAAGATATCAATAACACTCTAACTTATCTCTACATCAATTCAATATAATTTCATCCTGATCTTGCAACATCTTGTCATACTATTCAGATGAGGATGATTTCTATGCATTACCCCCCTCAAGCTATACAACAACATCCCAATTATACCATTATTATTCCAAAGTGTAAGTTAAGAGATGATACAAACAACTCAGCATTTCTCAAAAGCATACTAAGTCACAGTCATCCATACCTAGTCTAAAATCCCACTATATTGGTCACTAGACCCTCAATCTCATCTTGAATCACATCAAGGGTGTGAGATTTTTTTCCTTATATGACTCTGAAGAATGAAATTTGGAATTAAAATAGTTAAAATATTATTTTTAGTTAATTTTTAATCAGAATATAAAAATAATGACAACAATTAGTCATTTTCATTCACTAGTAATACCTCTAGTGATAGGGTTTATGTACATCCTCTTATTACCATAAAAAAATTTAATATCTGGCTGCTCATCTGCATATATGAAAAAAATAAATAAACAGTTTACATTTAAATTTATATAAATTATTAAATTAAATTAAGATGTCATCGATGAATACTATGTATAAAAATTCTAGCACAATGGATGAACTCAAATATCCCATAAGTCTGCCAACATAATTGAGATCTATTTTGAAAAATATATTCCCTTCAATATGAGAACAATCCATCCACAACCCAATAGGACATGTATTGAAGTCAGTGTCTACAACAAGAATGATAAATAATTGTTAAAACAACTGTATTCATTGATCTATTCTTCTAATTATGTCAAAACTAATGATTCCATCCACGCATCCTTGCCTCCTAGATAGAGGTCCTTTTTCTATCATTGATGGGATAATATAAACCCTAAAAAATTTATAATATAAATTTAATAATAAAATAAATTTCAAAATAACAATTATATATTTAAATACCATATAATAACAAAACATACCTTACCGAATATTAATTGGAATATAATACCATATCATCCATGCTGTAAAAAAATAATTCTGCAAAATAGAACTCTATTGTCCAACAAATATATGTGAAAATAATTGGGAAAACATAAAATATAATAAAACAATTGGTACATAATTAATTAATGAAGATAATAGATAATTAAAAGAAACTGAAGTACACAACATAACATACCTCCTCATGGGTGGATTGAAATCTAGGTGTGGATATTGTTTGGGAATTTTATTGGGCATCATCAATTTTGCAATACCACAACCCCTCTAAGTCAAATCACCATCAACATCATAATGGTATGATGAATTATAATCAGGGTCATTACCAAGTAGTACAACCACTTAGTGGTCATCGAGGATCTCATCAAATATATCATCATTGATATAAAACACAAAAGAATGTAGTTCGAAAATAATTTAAGATGGTTATTATATATATATTATCTAAAACCAATTAGTAATTTTTTCATTATTCATATTCATCCACATATTCAAATATGATGGTGTTAATATCATGGTTTTACTCCTCAGTACCACTATTTTCTATAAATGTTTTTTCTCCATCATCACATGTAAAATAAAATTCATTTGTTACATTATCAACATCATCATAACCATTGGCCTGTAACTATGTTGTGGCATCATCGATATTTGTGACTCTTCATTGAGAAGGAGTATATGGATATTTCACTTAAAAAATTCATTTTCATGTACTTTAATAGATCTATATTCATTTTTCATAATCATATTCTCATTGGATTTATGTTTTATAATGCTCTGCCAAGCAATTAACTCTCTTTAAGAAGCACCATAATTTTCATAATATATTTGGTGTTCTTGATGAACTAATAAAAATGGTTCATTTACTATAAAATAGATTTCTTAATTAATGTCAATGAATATATGGAATATATGAACATTAAAACCTCTGTCTGTATCAAACAATTTACATTTAAAAAACATTTCATAATTTTGTCTAAGATAACATAGTTCAATTATTTCAGCACGCATTCCATAAAAGTCAACATCACATTCTCTATGGTGGGATCCTCTTAAGAAAATTAAACTGTTGATTATTTTTTTACTCTCCATATGCACATGTATGAAATCAGAAACCAATCAACACATATGAATTATAAGATTCAACCATTTTGGATGGTGGGTTACTCAATACATAGAATTGATTATCATTTTTATTGACATGTTGTGAAACCTGAAAATTGAAAATTAATAAAAATTATAAAATTCAAATTTTTTTGATATGATTAACAATAAAAAATTATTTACTAGTACATAAAACCAATATAATATTCTTTTTTACTAGCATTCTTCAAGAGTACATGGTGTAATTTGTGAAAAATATTTCCTTATATGATCATCATTTAATTTAATAAAATTATTTACTTTAAAAAAAATAAAACTGTATGTGCTAAAAGAATTCACATTCAAAATCATTTAATTTCATCACACATGAAAAAAATATATGTTTGAGAACTATGATGTTCATCATTTGAAATATATCATTAATGAACTCCACCATATCCATGTTCAGGATGATTAAAAAATGATAGTTCATTGTTCAATGAATCATTAACATTTCCATCATTATAGAATATATAGTTAGTTTTGGAAAGAAATTAATGTGTGAAATAATTGGAGATGAAAAAAATTACACCTATAAATAATCTTAATTAATTAACCCTTCAACTGATGCTTTGTTAAGTACAATTTATACATCTCTTGTATCAACCAATCCCTCAAAACTGTACCTACCCTCTACATTATGAATCATGCAGAAAATGTAATATAAAATGTTAAATTGAATCATAGAATGATGAGGGATTTTTTTCACCCTATACAAACCGAAAATTACATATTCAAGTAGTCTACTAAGTGCATAACAGTAAGTTTTATCCAGACAATTTTCATTGAAAAAATATGATATTTTTGTTACCGCATCCAAAATCAAAAAATTCAAAAAACCGCAAAATCCAATTGATATAAATATTTTCAATATAATATGACAATAATGATGTTTTGACTCGACGAAATGATTATTTCTAACACATCTATCAAAATTGGAATATTACTATCTCATAACCCCATATCTGCAATAAATAGACAAAATCATAATTTTTTTCTTTGCAAAATGTTTAATCATATTTTTATTCATTAACTTTTGTGATCTGTTATTCTCAAACAAAACAATTTTGGGCATTTGTAAAATTGAGAATGATCTAATAATGAATTTAATTTTTCTTTGGTATTACTAGGTGTATAGAGAACTATAATACATATGTTATCAAAATAGTTCTTCTCTATATTCCTGACATCCAACATGTTATAGACCAAAAATCATACCAAAATAGAGGAATCCAAAAAATACTTCATTTAATCCAATTGTGATATTTCTAAAAATACATTTTTTTAATTTATAGTTATTCTAAAGGTAATTTTATTGAATGAATAGAAAATAGTTTTTAAATCAATACCTTAGATCATTTCTGAAGGTGCAACTCTTTCAGATGTATCTTTACAAAAATTATTTATGTTTCTTTGTAAAGGAGTAGAATTATGAATAAATTAGCAATGAAAGTTAAAAAAATTTATCTCCCATTGACATGCTTGAACACTTTTATGTCACTCATTCAATATGAACATTATTTTGGTCTATGTGTACTCCATCCAGATATAATTTTCTATGGTGGGAAGTCACTAATTTTCCACCTTAATGAAACATTCATTTGGAAATTATGATTCTCAATAAAATCATATGTACTTACTCCATACATCCATAATAAATTTTACTCATTAATCAACGGATCAAAATAAACGTTGATATTATTATTTGGATGACCTAGAATTAATATTTTTAAAAATATATATGGTTCAATCATCAATATCCAGGGAGGTTAGTAGTAAGTAGTTACAAAGATAGACAAAGAAAAATATTGACCACAAATGAACCAAATAGACCAAACCCATCAACCTAAAGACCCAATCAAATTTTACAAGCTTATAAATAATTAGAAGGATGCACATAGACAAAAGGGTTCCATAAATCCCAACAACAATGATGATTTAAGATTATACTAGTTGAAATATTGGTTTTGTTCCATGAAATTAATGATTTTTGTTCAAGGATATAAATAAACATTTAAATCTAGGTCTACGCAAGAAATACCACGACTTTTTAATATGAATAATTATATACATCCTTAATTGAGTCTCTTTATACCTAGATTGGCCACATGCAGTACACCGATATAATGACTCATTTTCACCATAATATAAGATGAAATCCTTTGAATATGCATGAATTTTATCATTAATAAATCCCAAATTAGGACCCATCCTCTATCTCTCATAATAACTTTTTGGTAACACATTTCTTTTAGGTAATCGTGATTTAACCAAAAAAAATATTGGATCAAAATAACTATTTGAGATTCCATTATCTGATTTAAAAGAAATAGATTTTGAATTCTATAGATATTTTGTTATCTTACAACCATGATATAAGGAATTATCAACAGAAATTCTTTACTCAAACAATCAAGATGGTAATAAATCAAGATTGAAATCAATATCATTATGATTTTCAATTTTGTGAAAGGACAGACCTGCACATCATTATGTAAATTTTGAAAACATGATGGATCTGGAAGTAAAATATTATTATCACATCTATAACAATATTCACCATATTGATTCCATAAAAATTTATGTTTTCTAAAACCCACTTGAAATAGATGACCCCCAACATTGGTAAAATTTTCCAACACCATAAGATAATATTTCTTACATGGATACTAAATCTTCAATTATAAAACAAAATGTGGGAATGATGATGAAAATGATAAAAATGAATCAACACCCTCAATATATATAGGATTTATACTATAACAAATTGGATTCACAAAATATATTTATTTAATCGAGATCATGTGACAAAGGCTAGCATCAACTTCCATGTTTGAAATTTCTCTAAAAAAAATAAATTATTATTAAATAGATATATATAAAAGCAGATAAAAAATATAGTAAAATTTTTTTAAAAAAATTTATTTTATTTATAAATATTATGAATATTATCTATTTGTCAATGATTTTTATTAATTAGTAATGCAACTAATTAATTCCCATTAAATACAGCTTATTAAATTTATTTTTTACTAATTATGAACAATTATTATTGAATAATTTTTTTAGTAATCTACATTAATAATTAGAAATAATTAATATTTTTGGAAACTTACTACAAATTATCAGTCATTATATGTAATTATCACCAATTTATACTAAGTTCCTCTAATTTTTACTGTATGCTACTAATTTTTACCAACAACCTCAAATTATTACTAATTACTGCTAATTGTTACTTATTTATTTTAATTATTACTATTTACCTCTAATTTTATTAAATTATCACAAATTAATACTATGTGTTGTGAATTATTTCCATGTTTCGCCAATTTATACTAAGTGATAATATTTTTTTATTAATTTCTATTCATTTATAGTAATTACTTCTAATTATTACTAATTGGAAATAATTATTAAAAAGTTCCACTAATTTTAACTATGTGCCACTAATTTTGACAATGTTCTTCTATGAACGGCTAATTATTAGTACCTCTCTCTAAATACAGTTAATTTTTAGAAATTACCAGTAATTAATAGTAATTACCACTACATTAAATTATTTTTTGCAAATTTAATGTAATTAAATAAAAATTTTACTAAGATATACAACTTTTTACTACATATCTCTAATTCTTACTATGTTGCACTAATTATTATTTAGTGACACTATATTCTACTATGTTCCACTAATTTGAGAGAGACTAAGTAAAACTTATTTTTACTAATTACTACTAGTTTCTACCAAGTGCTGTCGATTTTATGTGATTACTAGTAATGTTTTTGAAATATCACCAATTTAATGCAATTACAACTAATTTTTGATAATTACTGCTAATTTTTCAAAATGATTTATTAATTTTTATTAAGTTCCATGAATTTTTACTTTTTTCAGCTATGTTTTACTAATTTCTACTAATATTTACTAATTGTGGTTATTTTTACCAAATTTCACTAATTGATGCTATTTATTACTTATTGTAGAAAATTAATACTAATTTCCCCTAATTTTTACTAAATGCCTGTTATTTTTCCTAATTTTTTCTAACATTTACTAAGTTCTGCTAATTATTGCTAATTGATGATATTTATTACAATGTAAAACTATTATTTTCTAACTACCAAAAATATTTACAAAGTGCCACTAATTCCTAATAATTATAGCCAATTTTTTTAATCACTTCTATTTTTTAAATTACATCTAATTACAACTATTTTTTATAAATTACCTCTAATTGACAATAATTATTACTTATTACTACAAATTTTTACAATATGAAACTAACTTTTACAAGGTGCAGTAGTTTTTACAATGTTCCAAAATGATTTACTACGTGCTGCTAATTTTTACAAATGGCACTAATTTTGACTAGTCACTGTTAAATTTTTACATAGTACTACTAATTTTTTCTAATGTCTTGTTTTTTACTATTTACCAGTACTTACAGCTATTTTTTACTATTCACCTCTAATTACTGCCAATTTTAAATAATTACTAATAATTTTTACTAGGTATTAGTAATTTTTAGTAATTATCTCTGATTATCTATACTTTTAACGAATTACCACTAATTTATATAAATACGACTAATTATTACCATTGTCCTTTAATTTTGAAGTAAATATCACTAATTTTTACTATTTATCCTTATTTTCTAGTAATTATCAATGATTTCTAATAATAAACAATTATTTCTATTAATTACCACCCATTTTATATTGGTACAAACAATTTCTAAAAATTATCACTAATTTTTACTTATTATTACTAATTTGTATTCATTAATCTTCATTTATGCAAATTATTTTATAATTATTAATATTGACCATTAATTATTAATAATTAGTATAAATTACTACAAATTAACAATTACAAATTAGAGGTGATAAATACAAGATAATTTAATAAATTATTAATTGTTTCTATCATCTGTAAATTATCAGTAATTTCAGTTAATTTTCCCTCAGCTTCGTTATTTTTTACTAATTTCCACTTTTTGCTACTAAATTTTAATAATTATTGGTTTTATACTGACTATTGAAAATTTCTAATAATTTCAAGTAATTTCTAATAATCACTTTTATTTAATGATAATAAAAACTAAATACTACTAATAAAAATTAATACTTATTAATTTATTCTAATTTTTTATAATAAAAATTAATTATTAATTTTTAAAACAAAGCACTTTTAATTAAATATAATTACTTATACTTAAAACTAATTAATGGGAAATAAAACTAACAAATTATAATTATAACTAATTATAGAAAATTAATAAAAATTATAACTAATAAAAAATAAAACGATTTAACTAAAAATTAGAAACATTAAATAAATACATTAAGGATGAACTTTTTTCGGATTCAATATCCGATATTTGATTCCCTATAAATTTTAAATCATTAAAAAATTTAAGGATATGAAGAGGAGAGTAGGAAAAGGTAAAAGATGAAGAGTAAGAGGAATTAAAAAATCATGTTGAGGGATTTAAGGTTAGATAATTTGGGACAACACTATTTGGGACAGGTTTCAAGATGAAAATAGTACGAACCATAAATAACCACATCAACAGTAAAAAAAGTTATTTGAAACATGCACCATCAAAAATACCAATCTATTCCTATTTGAATTTCAAAAATATTTAATTCTACTCTTAAATAACTAATAATGAGGGAAGGTACTTGGACGGGTCTCGTCACAAATTCTCTTTTGACGATAGATTATTTGCGGTGATAAGTAAATCCCATCTTAAATATTAATTCTGAAAAAATTTAATTGTGATGGGGGTATATTCCCATTTAAAATTGTCATTTAGAAAAGCCTATCTGCAATCAGTGATGAGATCATTTCAAATATCCCGTCACAGCAGTCCATTTCCCCGTAGAAAATTTCATTGGATTTTTTGGGTTATATTTATATTTTTTATGTTTTTGAGACATATCATAGTTACCCCACTCTTAAAAAAGAAATACAATTTTTCATTAAAAACGATGCACCATCTATTAATTTCCCAGAGGAGGACACACCATTAGGTGCATGGTTAGTACAAGCAATAAGGTCTTCCCCTCAAACCATAATTCTTAATAATTTTTTTCACATAGTTGGTTATATGTTTGTTAAAACATGAATGTAGAAATTATTACTCCTCCATTATAGAAAATGGGACACATGGATGGTACACTATTTAGCCAACAATGTTTCTAAACCATGCGATGAAAATTAATTCTTCTGATTTTTTATTTTTGGACAAAAAACCCAACTGTTTTGTCTCTTTATTCCTCTAGTGAAATTTACCGTCAACCTTAGATACCCCACATGGTGATTTTGGATATCCCTTACCTCTCGATGGTTTATTTCGATGCATCATTCAATTTCAGAACATTTTTTTCAAAGGTATGTGTGTGTACATTATAAAATTCAACTAATACCCTTGACCTCCCATTATTTCTTTAAATAGATTCATAGTTCAAGGCTATTGATACTAGATCAAATAATTATTTCCTGATCTAATTGGGTATCTTATAGATCCATATTGAAATTTTGGTACATTTTCCAGATCATTATTGATCATTGTGTCTTATCATGGAATAATTATGTTATGTGATTTTATTCTCTCTATCATGGTTCTAGAAATGATGAATTAATTATTCTTATTTATGAATTCATGGATTAGGGTGCTTATTTTCCTTCTTAGGCCCTACGTTTCTCTTGGCAATTATATCTTTGTTAAGTTTTATGAATTCCATTTTTTTCAAGGTAGGTAGTTTCATGATTCAACTTTATTCAACAAATATTTCTTTATTTCATTATGAATTTGGATTTGAAACATTATAAATATCATGAATCATGTAATTTTTATGGAAATTGATTTAAAATTTATTAAAAATACCTAAGAAAATCTTTGATTAAATGTGTCGTTATACTAATGATTAAAAAATATATTTTTCCTTCAATGTTTTTCAAAGAAATAGTGTTAATGAATTTTGTGTGTGGGTTCAAAGAAAAAATTACCTTTGAATGTTTATAATCTTCTAAACCAAAAATTTAATCTATTATGATATAGGGTCCTTCGTCAGGGATGATCCAATATCATATATAACAATAATTATAGTGAATTTTTTGAACCAGGATACCTATGATGTGGTAACAAGCCATTCCTAGTAGTGAACTATTACCCATTTGGCATATTATTGAAGGAAAATTTCAATATTGGATAGCCTACCGATTATGATAATGTTGTGAAGGTCCATGTTAAACTAATATTAATGTGACACATGGTCATGTTTCCTCTATCGATGATCCTGGATGTAACAACCCAGGAATTTATAGAATAATAATTTTTATTTTTAATTAATACTTATGAATATGATATAAATTTTACATTAAAAAGGATTATTTTCATGATAGCATTGACATGAAACAATGGGGTTCTCCAAAATCATATGTTGCACAAAACATTGTGTAATACTTGAATATAATACAATAATATTATTATTATTTTAAATTGTAGTTAACACCAAGACATTGGAATATTGAGAATTAATTATATCAAATGAATTTTGAAATATGGTTTATAGATTCTTAAATGATGATTCACAACTTATGAAATTTATTAGAAATGAAAATAAAAACCAATTGAATATAAAGGATATGTTTTTATGAAAACAAATTTAAAAGAGAATAATTGTGTTCATAAAATCATATCAACCTTTTTGGATTTTTATTTAATGAATATATATGTTGTTGTCATGAACCATCCCCCAGGGCCTGTGCTGTTACTACCCCAAGCCCGCCTTCAAAAGTCTAGAGACTGACGACTAGCACCGGAAAGGTGTATCCCTATAATGGGAAGGCAATTCCTTTAGACATGCACAAACACACAATCCTTGAACACAAAAAAGAAACCACAAAGTAAAATGATGTAGTAAAAAGTGTACTGAAAGTAAAGGGGCTGGAATACACAACCTATTGGAAAACAAAAGTACAAAAGAAAGCTAAAATAGCTCCCGGAATGTCCACCGAGGATCTTACATGAAGGGTAGGTACAACTCATGATCAGTAGTCATTGTGTCACGCCACGTCAAATGGTCCACCTCTGAGCACCTTCTAGTATAGGCTATCAATGCCTCGATCAACGCTGATTGTCGTCTACAAAAGACACAACAATGTGTTGGCGTAGCCCATGTAGGGTTGAGTATAACTATACATTGTAGGGACCCCGAGACCACTAAAGGTTTCCCATATTTCAACAAAGGAAAAACCACAAAGCAATACCTCAATCACAAAGCACAAAGAAGTGGTCATCAACTCTACTTAGGTATATGCCCATACATATACCTAAGTTATAAAAATATACTCATCTCATACATGAAGAAACATAAGCCTCCTTCTATTATGCCATTTTCACAACTAATCCATGAGGGAAGAATATCAACGAGTTAAAACCATGATTGTAACACCCCGAAGATAAAAGTACCACAAAGGTACCACCACGAAAGAAAATTGTCCAAAAAGGTAACACCAAGAATGTAACACCACAGAAGTAAATATACCACAAAGGTCGCACCCATAAAGTAACACCACTATGGTAAAAGACTCATCTCACACTAGGTATATAACATAATTATAGATGTACAGATGACTAGTCGTAAAACCAGATCATCTTATTCTGTCAAGAGGCTATACTGCTGACCCACATAGGATCAATAGACGCAGACCCACATAAGATCTCTAGGTGCTAACCCATATAGGATAAATTGATACTAACCTGTATAGTATTTCAAAATGATGACCCACATAGGATCGATAGAGGGTGACCCACATATGATCAATGTTCATTATTCACATTATAGCCAACCATGAGGTTCCCGCATTAAGCATCCATGATTCTCGAAGGATCCACTCCTTAACACATTGATCTTACATCAACTACCACGATGATTCAAGAAGTCATTTCCCAAAGAACCATTATGTCGTAAGGTTTCCAACGTGAAAACAGAGCGTCAATCAGACGCCCGGTCTATGACTTATAAGTGTTATAGTACTGAGGGCCCGGTTGGATTTGGGTTTGGTCCAAACAAACTATACTGCAGCATTCTCCAAAACTCAAGTGGTGTATAGAAAAAAATCATCTAACTAAAATGATCACACTTCCATAGATAGTTTGTCAAACAGACCCCCGATTCACAAGTTATTTCACTTTTAGAGAAATTGGGCTTGATAGGGCCCGAGTCCGGTATGACCCGGCCAGACCGACCAAGTCCGGACTGACCAGACCCAGTTCGGGTCAAACCGACCCAGTCTGAACTAGCCTGGGCTGGCCCTGTTGGGATGGGTCATGGAACGGACTGGCCCACCTGGGTGGTGCAGTCCGCTAGCGCAAGGCCCACCCTAGCTGGCATGGGGGGGGGGGGTTCCCCATTCGAAATAGAAGCAGTGGTTCCACGAGGAACCCCCAGGTCGTATGTGGAACCTATAGGGAGTGGGTTACATCCCTCCGCTGAGGCCCACTCTCCAGTAGTGTGTTGTTGGATGCCGCTCCTCACTCCACATCCAGCCTGATCTGGCTATCGTCTTCACCTTCTGCAGCTACGACTATGGCCTTCTTCACCAGCGGCACACTACCCATTCTTCCATAGCTGGCTGGTGCCATCTACTGCCATCACCTGCTACACCGGTTTTGGTTTCCAGTGGTCTTTTGCGGATCACCGAGTGATCTCCAGTGGCCCGTTTCTCCATTAGAAGGTGAAAATGGACTCCCCATGATGTCATCATTGTCGCAAAACCCGCATTTTCCAGTTTCATCAAACCTCAATAAATTGCTCATGAAGAACACATCATATTTAAACAAAATAATGTGTTTTAGGGATTTGTTCATTTGGAAAGCTCCCTCCATGTTATCTTGATGGAAGTAGGGTAATATAATTATTAAAAAACTCTTAACATTAGAAAATAAATAAACCCGACCTCATGATCATTGGAAAACATCTTCATTTGAGGAAGAATCCGTGTTCTTCAGTTCATGATTCAGTGGTGCCCATTAGCATTTGTTGGAATCAGTTATGTCTTCCAAGTGGTTGGCATCATAGTACATTTTGAAATCATTATCACATGGTGAATTCGTTCTAATACTCTACCATGAGATCAATATAAAAAGGAGAGGGGGGGGGGGGGGTGGAGATTAATGTTGTTGGGAATTTATGAGGTTAATTTAATGAATCAACCTCACAATTTACAATACTATTGTTACAAGGATTGAGGAGTCAATCCAATTTATATCATGACATGTCATTGGTCCCACCACCACAGTTTTTTCATTGGAGGAAAGGAAAAGAATAAATAAAATAACTTTTTTATTTTAATATTATTTTAAATTTCCAAAATCTAACATTTTCTCTCAACCTACTGTGATCAAAGTGAAGCCTTCATTAAGTGAATCCTAGTGCCATAGATACAATGGTGCTCTCAGATTTTTAACCCAAGCTTTGGTTCAAATTTTAGCAAATGATGCTCATGTGTTTACTAAATGTACCATAAAAAATGTTTAGAAAATTTTTCCAGGAAAACTATGCCTCAAGAATCAAGCGCCATTAATTTTCTCACACTCGAGTGAATTGTATATAAATAAAAAAAATTACATGGAAAATATCATTCTTTACATTCTCCCCACCTTATGGATTTTTTCCCTAGAAAACCACAACATAGACTAAAGAAACAAATAGGGGTATTGAGTAGGAATCTGAGCGTCCCGCTCCCGTGTGCTCTCCTGGAGGTTTTCGTGCTACCAACGAACATGCACCCAAGGTATCAATCATCCATGAAGGACCTGCTCCTTTCAATCCTAAATCATTACTGGATCTTATATAAACTTCTCCCCTCATCAATGTCTTGCACATTATGTTGATTACGTGAGATCAGTCATGCATGTATCCCCTTATTTGGGATACGTGGATGAAATCGTGCACCCTATCCAACTACTGTGGTAGTGCCAAGTGGTATGCCACCTCATGAATCCTTTGAATTATCAGAAATGGTATGATAATCCTTGGTGAGAGTTTCCATCCTCGACCAAATCTCCACGGTCCCTATAGAGTGAAGACTCGCAGGAATACGTGGTCCCCCTACTTGAACTATAGAGGTCTCTGTATCATGTCACCAGAAGACTTATGTCTGCTCTATGAAGTCTTTATCAGCTCCCAGATGATATGAACCTTCACAATGGAAGCCCGTACCATCTCTGGACCCATAAGTGCTGACTCCCCTGGGTCTGTCCAGCATTGAGGTGATCTGCATGGTCGACCATACATGGCCACAAATTGTGCCAAACCGATGGTTGAGTGATAACTATTGTTTTTTTGTGAAGTCTATAAAGGTAATGTGATCCTCCCAACTATAGTGAAAATATTGGATGCATGCAAGAAGACTGTCCTCCAGTGTCTGAATGGTCCACTCTCTCTGACCATCTATCATTGGATGAAAGGCAGTGCTCAAACGTAGATGAGTTCCAAACTCCTCATATAATTCATTCCAAAACTGGGATGGAAAAGAGGAATCATTGTCATAGACAATCCTCGATGTCACACTAATAAGTCATAAAATATATTATACATAGAGGAATCCCAAACCCTATTATGATCCCTGCTCTCAGTAGGGTAGGAAGTGGGCTGACATGGTGAGTTGTTCAATGATCACCGAGATGAAATCATGTATCCTAAATATATGTTTAATCCATATCACAAATTACATGGAGATACCATCCCAATTCCACATCGGTACCCTGAGTTGTTGCTCTAAGCCTGGTAGAACATGTTTCGCGACCTTCACTTGCTGACAAGTGAAGCATCGTGAAACAAACTCTGGAACTTATTTATTCATCCCTGGCCCCCAGTGATGACGCTAGTGGACCTGGTACATCTTCGCCACACCAGGATATACTGACAGAGGGGAGATATGGAACCCCCTCAACACCTCCTCCCATAGTTCCACTGGTACCTTGGTGTGTCCTTTAAAGATGATGATGTTTTCCCCACCTTCAGAAAATCTATCAGGTTCTTGTACTGGGGATATCTAAGCATGTCGAGCCTCATAGTAAATTTACACTAGTTGTGTGTCACAAACTCACTGAAGAAGTGGGGGAGTGACTGTCATAGACAAGAGGAAAGATTCCCTCTCTCAATCTTCAAAGGATATATTCAACGAAACTAACTGTTATAACCCCTCACTCCGCAGTTGTAAACCTGACCTCTTGCCGAGTGCATATACCCCTACGTTTCCCTTCCTAGGAGTGTAGACTATCTCAATGTCATTGTATTGGAGGAAGTCTATCCAACGTCATTGTCTCATGTTCGGTTCATTCTGTGGGATGATACACCTAAGACTCTTATGATCAGGTTAAACTTTAAACTGTTCTTCTATCAAGTAGTGTCGCCAAATTTTCAAGGATAAAACCACTGCTACTCACTCCAGGTCATGGGTGGAATTGTTTCTCTCATGCTACCTCAACTATCATGAACCATAAGCAATGAATATTTTCTCTTACATCAGGACACATCCATGTCTGTTCCCTAATTCTTCGTAGTAGACTACATACCCAATGACTTATTCTGTTATCCTCACTATTGGGGAACTCATTAGTCTCAACCTCAACTTTTTAAAACTATGATAGAATCTATCTATCCATATGAAGGGTTGTTACTTATTCATAAATGCTGACGAGGGTGACGCAACTCTAGAAATTTCTGGTAAAAAACTCCAGTAGAACCCTACCAACCCTAGGATGCTCTACACCTCAGTCAGACTCCTGGGGGATCCTAAGAATGAAAAACCTCTTTCTTTACCCGATCCACTACAACTCCAGAATCCGAGATAACATTCCCCAGAAAGTGAACCTCCTCAATCCAAAATTGGAACTTACAGAACATACCACAATGTTGGTGTGCTCAGAGTGTATCCAGAACTATTGTAGATGAGTGGAATGCTCCTTATCCGACACCGAGTAAACGAATATGTCTCCAATGAATACCACCCTTAAGAGATCGAGGTATGGGTGGAAGATCCTTTTCATGAGTCTCATGAAAACTGTTGGGGCATCAGTCATGTTGAATGGAATAACCAAGAACTCATAGTGTCTATAACGAAACATGAATTCCATCTTCTACACATCCTCATCTCATACCCTGAGCATATGATATCCTGATCTATGGTCTGTCTTCAAAAACCATCGATCACCCTTTAGATGATCGAAAAGATAATCAATCTTAGATGTGGATACTTGTTCTTTACAGTAACCTGGTTCAGGTGCCGATAGTCTACATAGAGTCTCAAACTCCCATCTGACATTGGAACAAAAAAATCGGGGCTTCCCATGGGGGAAAAAGGCCTTATGACCCCATTCCTCTTCAAGTCCTCCATCTATAACCATAACTCAAAATGCTCTATTGTATCCATCTGATATGATGGTGTAGATATCAGTGTCTTCCTGGGTACATGTTGATTTAATAGTCTACCTTTATGAGTGGAGGTCGTCATGAAACATCATCATGAAAGACATCAGCATTCTGGTACACCATTATAGGATAGCTTGGACCCTCAACATCAATTGCTCTGAGGGTATTGCTAGCCAACTGATGTGTGATCATCTGTACCCTCCTCCAAGAAATTACATACCATACTTAAAAGGTTCCATTCTCACCGGTGAAGGAAACCTGGTCTTATCCTCGTGGGAAACCTGAAAATTGCACCTAAATAAGTAAATCTGAGCATTGACTGTAGATAAACTGTCCACACCCAATATGACGTCCTAAAGCTATAACGTAGCTTCTAGAAGATCCCAATGGAAGCTATCACATCATATAGTAAGCTAACACTTATGACACTAGTGTGTAATCATAAAATCCCCTCATGTAAGAATCTTTAGCCGTATAGATTGAGCCAACAGCTTCATCAGAATGTCTGAGGTACAAATGAGGGTCATGGAAATAAAAGAGTGACTGGAACCTGTGTCTATAAGTACTACATCTAGGCTTGAGTTGACACAAATCATACCTTAATTATCTCTGGAGCACCGGGGTCATTGGCCTCAGCTTCTAGGAGCTGATTTAATCTATGTCCACCTGATCCCTAGAGTTGCGGTGGGCCAATTGGATGTGGTGACGGTAGAACCTCAAATCGCTCCCCACCACCTACTTCATTGAAACATCTTATGCCATGTCCACCTTCTGCCTACAAACCTCCTCGATCTACCCTCTACCTCTGCCTCAGTGGTCCATCGACCATTTTTTGGTCATCTGTATCCTGGGTCGGGCAGTCATGATCCATGTGACCATGCCCGCCCATGAGTAGAATTAATTTATCCTCATCTATCATCTTCTATTCCATGATCCCTTCACCACCAACCCTATATCCTGGGGTCCACCACCGGAAGGTCTGTCCTGCTTGGGCCCCTGCGTCATATGTCTACTGCATACTATAGATGACTCTGCTACCTGACATCCGATGGTGGATTTTATAGTCTATTCCAACTCAGCTAGGATGCTCTCCACCAAAATCACTTGTTCTAGCATCATAGCCTATTTTAGAAAGCGAAACGATATCATCAATACTCTGATCTCCTGTTAGAGACCCTACTCAATGGTCCAGGCCCGAAAGAAGGGGTTACATACAATTTAATGAATGATCCTACCAAATTCCAATGGTGTGGTCACAAATATTGGGGAGTCAATCCAATTAATTTCTTGACATTTCATTGGTCCAACCACCTCCACATGTCCATTAGAGTAAAATAAAATGATAAATAAAATAACTTTGTTATTTCATTATTCTTTTAAATGTCCAAAATCAATCGTTTCTCTAGACCTACTTTGGTCTTTGTGAGTCCTTCGTTAATCAAATCCCAATTCTATGGATTCAATGTTGCTCTCTGAGTTTTAATTATAGAAAATATTCAAAAGTTTGAAAATGTCACTTTAACATTTACTGAATGTAAATTAAAAAAGTTCATATATTCATTT
This sequence comes from Viscum album, assembly GCA_963277665.1. Classification (NCBI taxonomy): domain Eukaryota; kingdom Viridiplantae; phylum Streptophyta; class Magnoliopsida; order Santalales; family Viscaceae; genus Viscum; species Viscum album. Next base: position 417,800,295 of record OY728132.1, read on the forward strand.
TGGGCACACCAAACCTTGTAATTTTGAGCTATCAATATTCGCTGAGTCATAATAATTCAATATAATTAAAAAATTACGTGTAAAATATAGGCCATTACTGTTTTATATTCATTATAATTTTTTAAAGTCATCTCATTTGTTTTCTAGAAATGACATGAGAATAAATTCAATTTTTTGGATAAAGAAGTATTTTTCTAAAAATAAATATTTACCAACATTTGATGGAGAACCATTATTTAATAAATTTTTTACTTTTACATGTTATATTTGAAAAAATAAAATTATTTTAAAAAATTGGGACATCAAAATTTACATTGGTTAAATTTTTGGAATTTTTCATAGAAAGATAATTTTTTTTGAACAATGAAAAATATTGCATTTTTATTCAAAAGTTACTTTTCATCTAAATTTATTTATATTGTTCGATTTTTATTTTAATTGGTTTTAAAGTTTAATTGGGTTATTTTTTTACCATTTGATATAAATTTGGTCATTTGAAGAAATTTTACTTTTAAATTGGACATGAACACATGTCAATCATTAGGTAGTTTTTACTTCCTGAGAACACGTTTTTTGGTTATGAGAACGAGAATTAATTTTTAATTAATTTATGAAAACTTGTGTTTTTTTAATTTTCGAATATTTAATTCCATATTTTTAATTATAATGTTCAAAATGTGTAAATATTTACCTTTTTTGGACATTATGAATAGTATCTTTAGTAATTATGTTATTTTCCTTGGTAAAAGGGTAAATATGGTAAATAAGTGTAAAAAATAATATTATAATAATATCAGACTACTTTAACACATGTCATATTCATATTAGATGAGATATATCCAACCATGGGAGTCCATGGTTGTATTTTGGGAATCTATGTTTCCACATGGGTGTGATAATGATGTGTTATAAGAATTAATATAATGTAAGGTGAAATGTAACAAAAATATGTATGTTTTACAAAAAAAAAATTAAAAAAGTTTATACAACTAATTAGATAAACTATAAATATTCATTCTAAAATTTAAAATATTTACTATATTAGAATATTTTATTTATAATTTATATACATTAAATAAATAATCTTAATTATTACACAATGATGATATTGTGATTACTTCATAAATAAAAGATTCAAATAAATGATATAATAAATATTAAAAGAAATGTAATCAGATTATATTGATTCCATCCAAATATTTTATTGATGATATTTGACATATTATATTTTGGTTAATTTCTTTGGTTTGAAAGAATCATGTTTTTTTACTTTAAAAAAAATCAATTACTTCATGTTGTCAAAATTGACATAAATGAGTTTCTAAAACATTTACTACTATATTAAATGATATAATATTAAATAAAATATAATATTTATCCAAATGAATATATAATGTTAAAAATATCATTAATTATCTACATAGGATTCTCTAGAAATTTTATAGTATATATAGTTACCAAATATTATGAAAATGAAAAAGGCATGGTAAGAGTAATGGTTTTTAACTAATGGTAAAAGCTAAAAGATAAGGTTAATTTTGGGACGTAAACTTGTCTAAAACTTATTGGTTTAGAGGTTTTCTACCAATATAATTTTATCTTTTAAATAAATTAGTTTTGGATCATTTCAAAAATAAAATAAATTTATAATAATATAATATTTTAAGGCCATCCTAAAGTGCCCCTTCTCCCGCTTATAAAGTCCCACCAAATCTACCTACATACTCACATCTATAATGCCCCAGGTATTATCCAAATATTGATCAAATAATCTCCCAACGTCCATCACTTCCCCTTATAACTATTACCTTGGGATTAAGACAATTAATGAATCTTTTTGGCTCAAATAAAAAAGAGTTACCTGATTTAGAGGTAACACCTTCTCTCAAAATCTTCTCTTTAATTTTCCTTATCTACTCCCTCTGAGCTTTTTATTCATGGATTACATAACAAAACCAGTTTACTTAAAATACTAATATATTGTTATTATATGTATTATAACTAAAACTACACACACCTCCATTTAATGTATATAAATATACTATTTTTATGGACGACGAACTACTGCCTCACAAAACGATGACTGTTCAATTTTTCCCAACCACTTATCGTAGTGGAAATTATGATGGGATTATATTAATATTTGATTTATATTATATTTATATTGTCTATATATTATTTTATATTTTTCTTTTACAACATACCTTTAGGCTTTCAATAATGTGTAAATTTGATAATTTCATTTGAGTAAGTGTGGACAACCACCCCCTAAAAGAGATATGAATCGTTCATTCCATACATGGAACATATAAAGGATGTTGTTAATTAACCTATGTAATGTATATAAAATACTATATTATTCTATAATTATAATATACATATATATAATTTAGTTTTTATTTCTTTACATTTTAGAAAAGAAGTGAATGTAGCGTTAATGCTTACGTATGTCTTACCGTCTCCATGAACGATGCTTTTCCATTTTTATCTCAAAATGTTTTAGCCTATTCAAAATATATATATACTGGATATTTATAAAAATATAATGGATATATATGATATTAAAATCATTATAAAATTTTTGGTGAAGATGTAATTTTGACTACAAGGACAATTTACATCAAAATATGTTCATTTTCAAATCATGTACCAACCATCACCAAAATGTCCGATATAAAATAAAATAATTAACTATTTGTTATAACATGATAATATGTGATATAAAATGAAAAATAAATTTTAAAAATGTTCTGAATCATGTATAAATTAACTTGTGTTTATTATTCAAGAAATTAAAGAACAAACGAGACAAGTCAGATTCAAGGTAAGGGACTTCATCTCACTCTCCTTTCATTGATGCATTTCTAGACAATATCCACTTCTATTATTTTATAATGATTATATAAAACCACTATGAAATTTCATATCAATATTTTATCAATACTAATGTTATTTATTAAACCATGATGATTAATATTTAAATTTTAAAAGTTGTATGGGACACCTTGAACATTTAATGATTTTATTATCAAATAATGGTCTTCAAGATATTAATTTACATATTTATTTATAAGGATATAAAAGATTTTAAAATGAAAATTTATCTCTATAAATAATTTCGTTCAATTTTTTTCAAAATGAATCTTTTTATAGAAATCATTTTACTTTCTTTACACAACAACAAAAGGAATGTTATTTGTTTTAACGTATACAATAATAATGACTTATATGCCACTATAACCATTATTTGATATTTTGTTGCCTATATAAACATTAATGTATTTTAAATAAATACATTATTCTTTTATTTGAGTATCATAGTATTTTAAATTGGGATTCTTAAATTAAAGTGTTATTTTTATATGAAAATGTTTTTCAAATGGGATTACAAGAGGTTTTCAAAAGGGAGTTTTGTGATGATCATGTTTTATTCATATAATGGTCTATAAAAATTATAAGGGATGGGTGAGCCCGATATAGCTTATACGAAGGGTTTAACCCTGTTATATCTCACAACTGAGCCCGATACAGGTTAACAAAGGCTTGTGAACTATTATAATGTGTGGGTGGTCTTTTATAGATTAGATGAATGGAAATTACCCATTATATCTCATGAGTGAACTCGATATAGATTATATGAAAAGTGATACCCATTATAGATCACCAATTTTGATATTGACATATGTTTATTCCAATTGGAATATGTATGAAAGGGTTATATATAAATGATTCTCTAATTAACTTAAGGAGTTTTATATGCTACTATTGGTTTTATTGTTTTTCATTATTCCCAATGTATGATTGTTATTCATGAGAAAATATTTTGTGGCATCCGCATAATGAAAATTGAATGGGTTATCTGGTTTTAACTATATTAATGGTTTTTCATTATTTTTATGTTTCATACATATCTTTTTGTGATAATAAAAATTTTCAAATGATTTTAAAGTAATCAATGGATAATAGAGGCAAAGATGTAGTCAATAAAAAGTTATAACTATTAAACATCAAAAAACCCATGTTTATTTTTAAAATTATTATTTTTATAGAAGAAAAAAATACTGTTCGATGTTTCTAGTTTGAATTTATATTTTTTGGTTACATAATCGTTATGTACTAATTATATAACGCTATAAAGTTGAATGTATCCTCTATGTGGATACTTTAAATAACTCAATATTATGTATAATTTATGGTTAGGGCCTTATAGTTGGAAGCAGAGGTCAGTTTAGATAAAATTTGAGTATACGATATTACTAATTTCATTCCATTATAAGATTTTATAGTATGGTAAAGTTGAAATGATGTATCATTTTAAGAATACCTTGTTTCCTCATTTAAAATATGTTTGTTCAGAATGGTTTTCTACATAAGAAATAGAAAATATGTAATGGGAAGGGATTGAGAGGAAATCAACCAATAAAATAAAGAACATGAGGTCATGAGAATAGGGACAGATCATTCTATTGCAGTGATGATGAAGTCATATGAGGGTATAATTGGTAGTGGTATCCATAAACGATCTCATCCCGATCAACCAAAAAATAAAATTTCAGTAGTGGAACTTTTTATGAGGTGAAATCCCCATCATTCAGTGGATCATTAGGCCCAGTGGTATCTGAAGGATTGATCAATACCCTGGAGAATATATTTGTAGTCATGGGATGTTCCTAAAATCAAAATGTAAATCTTTCCATCTATCCTTTTCAAGGAGAAGCTAATCTATTGTGGTCATTAGTTATGAATACAAAAGAGAAAAATGATCTTGATTCCATGGAATGGGACAAATTTAAGAATATTTTTCTTTGAGAAATATTTCTCTAAGGTTTTTTGGATTAGGTTTTAGTATCAATTTTTAGTATTAAAGAAAACAAATGATTATTTGGTTGTCGCATAAGAAGAACACATTACAAGATTGTGTAGGTATGTTCTAGATTTTTTCCGAGACAGTGACAATAAAATTAATAGATTTTACTCAGTATTAATATTGTGGCTATGAATAGATTTGGCCTCAAGTGAATTTAAAAGTTATGAAAATGTGGTTCTTTCTGTTGAGGAAGCTGAAATTAATATTACTGACCCTTGTGCTTGATGAGATTATAAGATTAAGAAATAAGAAAGGTACCAAGAAATGGAGACGAAACTAACTATGAATTCTAAAGGTAACCCCAAAATTTATCCCATGTGTGGTAAAATAAGTTTTGGGGAATGAATGTTTGGATCTGGAATGTGTTTTTAGTATGGTATGTTTGGTCAAAAGGTTCATGGCTACAAGGAAATCAGTCTGGAACAGTCCAATAATAAAGTAAAATATAGCCATTCTAGAGTAAGATGATTTATCTTCAATGAGTTGGGACATTATGAAAATAAATGTATGGTGATAATTACCCAGGGAGGAAACTAGTTTGATCAGAAAAAGTGAGGTTTGGTAACTTTTTTTTCTCCTACTACAGTTGATTTTGAGACATATTTTGAATTGATGGAACATACTAAGAGACTAGTATTTTTTAAATGATAAACATATGTTCAAGGTTTTAGACACACATTCTATAGATTTATGTGATGTGATAAAAAAATTTAAGGATCATTATAGGAATTTTTTTTGGGATAATGTTTAGGTATATTTTTAATGTGGAAGTATGCTTTTAGTTATGGAAATAAATTTTAAGATATTGATATATTTTTGGTTTGTGTGATCTTTTATACTGAACATTATTCTAAGTTATGTAAATAATATTCTAGGAATATTATGAGGATGAAATTGTGATTATAAAATAGGTCTACATCACAGAATTTTGTTTCCTTGTGTTCATAGTCACACTCATAAATAAATTCAACAACATCATGAAAAATACCTTAAAACAAAAATATATTCCATTAACATTTTTTACTAGGTAATCAAGTTTCGTTTAACACATCACAAGTTTTTGGTAATCCAATTTTTAACTTTCTCCTAATATTGTTTTCTGTCACACTTTATCAGACGTTTATGGTTATTTTTCTCTTTCATATCATTTTTTTTACATGGAATTTTTGTATTTTTTTTCCCAGGTGACCATTGTAATTATATTTCTTTCTATTTTTAATGTGGTAGTTTTATTAACACTATTTCTGATGTGGTATTTTTAATGATATTTCTGATCCCAATTTTATAATTGAGATGATGAAATTCCTAAAAGGGTGGAATTATGTAACGACCCAGGTATTTATAAAATAAAACTTATTATTTTAAATTAATATTTATGAATAAGATAAAAATATTACATTAATTGAGATATTTTTTTCAATTGCATACTCGACATGTAACAATAGTTTTCGCGGAAATCTTATGGTTCACACAAATTTGAGTTATACCAAAAACAATACATTAATATTTTAATTATTTTAAATGGTATTTAACACATAGTTGTTGGAATAGAGTGAATAGATAATATCAACTAAATTCTGAAATATGGTTTACCGATGATTAAATAACAATTCATTGGTTACAAAATTTAGTTAAAGCAGAAATAAAAACAAATTAAAAATAATGGATTTGTTTTTATAAAAACATATTTAAAAATAAACTGTGTTTGTAAAATCATATCACTATTAATGATTTTTATTCAATGAAAAATATGTGTTATATATTTAATATAATGTGTTAAATTCATATAATATGTTTTTAGAAATTATATATAAACAAATTCAACTTTTCTGGATAGAAGAAGCATTTTTCTAAAAATACAGTTTTACCGCCTTCTGGTGGAGAACCCTTATTAAATATTTATTTTCCCACTTTTATATGATATATTTGACAATAAAACATATTCTATATATTAAGGACATTAAAATATACATTGGTTAATTTTTTGGTAATTTTCAGTTAATGTTTATTTTTTAATGAATAGTTAAAAATACAACATTTTAATTCAATAATAAACATTTAAATAATTTATTTATACAATTACATAGTCATTTTAATTGGGTTTTATATATAATTGGATTAAATTATTTACCATTTAATCCAATTTTTGTCATTGGATGTAATTTCAATTTTATATTGGACATAAACACATGTAAATCTTTTGGAAGATTTTAGTTCTTAAAAACATGCCTTTTAGTTATGACAATGGGAATTAATTTTATATTATTTCGCTAAAATTATATGTTTTTAATTTAGAAAAATTAATTACATAGTTTGAATTAGATGTTTGAAATTTTGATAATGAGTACTTTTTATTTTTGGACATTATGAATAGTTAAATCACTTACTATTTTATTTACCACGGTAAAAGGGTAAATCTGGTAAATAAGGGTAAAACATAATATTATAAAAATATTAAACTACCATAAATAGTGTCATAATCCTATTTTATGAGATATATATGACAATGGGCATCCCTGGGTTGATTTTGGGACCCCATTGAGCCACTTGGGTGTGATAATGACATGTTATAATAAATTATATAAAGAAAACCTAAATATAACATAATCATGTATCTTTTATAAAAACAATTTTTATATGGGGTTATATTACATATATCATAATCTATAAATATTTATTTGAAAACTAAAATTATTTTCTAAATTAGGATATTTTATTAATAATTTTTAGATATCAAATAAAAAATATAATTATGACAAAATGACGATTCACTGATTGCTTCATTAATATTGGATTCAAATAAATGATATCATAAAATATTAAAATAAATTAAAATTTAAAATTATGATGTCGTTAACTAATTTTTTGGATGTTATTGACATATTAGATTTTATATAATTCCTTTGGTTCAATGTAATCAAGTTATTATGACATCAACTAAAATCAAATATTTTATATTGTAAAAATTGATCTAAATGAGTTCTTAAAACAAATAAAACTTTATAAAATGATATAATATTCTTAACAATATATGATTTGGACAACTGACTTATATAATTATACAAATTTCATTAATGATATACTTATGGTTATCTTAATATTTTATAGTAATTATATTTACCAAATAATATGAAAATGCAAGAAGACATGGTAAGAGTTAATGTTTTTGTTTAAGGGTTAAAGATAAATGAATAGGTTTCTTTTGCGACCTAAAATTGTCCAAAACCTATTATTTAAGAGGTTTTAGATTTAAAAACGTTATATATATGAAATAAATGAGTTTGGGAGAATTTGAAAATGAAAAAAAATTATAATAAAATAATATTTCAAGACCTTACTAAATTTCCCATTCTCCCTATGTTAAAAGGACACCACCTCTACCAACTTACTCAAAACTATAAATACATGTGTATTGCCCAAATTCGACTCAAGTAAACTCAAAACATCACTTCCTTCCTTGTAGAATCCCTAACTTCAGAATAAGGCAATTCAAGAAAATCTATTGGCTCAAATAAAAAGAAGTTACTCGATATAGAGGTAACATCTTCTCTTAAGTTATTTTATTTAATTTTCCATCTTCACTCCCTATGCTATTATTATTATTATATTTCCTAAAAAACATTATCCAAAATATAATCAGTTTTTTATGAAAATTATTAAAACTAAAATTATACACATCTGCATCTAATGGATATGATTATACTGTTTTTGGGGACGGCGAACTACTGCCTCACGAAATGATGATTGTTCAATTTTCACCTACCACCTCTCATAGTGGACAATATGACTGAAATATATATTTATGTGACATATATTATATTTATATTGTCTTTATGTTTCTGTATTTTTCTTTTACAGTATACATTTATGCTTTCCATAATGTCTAAATACAAAAAAATTATTTGAGGAAGTGTCGACTATAGGACCCTCGGTGTGATATAACGCATTCATTCCATACATGGAATGTATAAAGGGTGTCGTTAATGAACATATGTAACATATATCAAATATAATATTATATTGGAATTATAATATACCTATGTATGATTTAGTTTTTATTCCATTAAATTTGAAAAATAAATGAAAGTAGCATTCATGCATACGTACGACTTACCATCTTCATGAAAGGTGAATTCCATTTCCTCTCAACAAATGTTATATAAAATGATAAATACATATATACTGGATATAAATACAAATATACTTGATATATATGATATTTAATCCTTAACAATATTCTCGTGATGATGGACTTTTTACTACATAAACAATTTATATCAAAACAAGTACATTTTTTACTCAAGTTACAAACATTGACAAAACATATGATATGAACTAAAATAATTAACTATTTGGTACAAAATGGTAATAATTTATTGAAAATGAATAATAAAAAAAATGTTCTTATGTAAGTATAAATTAACCTATGTTTATTATTCAGGAAATTAAATAACAAATGAGACATGTTAGACTCAAGGTAAGGGAAATCATCTCAGTCTCTTTTCATTGAGGAAATCCTTGATAATAGCCACCTCTATTCATTTTTAATATGTATATACAAAAAATATGACATTTCACATCCATATTTTACCTATAATAGTTTCTTATTAATTAATTAATATTTATATTTATATGATCAAAGAGTTATGGGACACATTGAATGTTTAAAGATTTCATTATCAAATATTTTATTCATAATTTAATTTTAAATATTTATTTATATGGGTATAAATAGATTATAAAGAAAAGATTAGGTCTATCTAGAATTCCATTAAAATTTTTCAAAAGGAATATTTTTATACAAATAATTTTACTTTCATTACAAAAAAAATGTTATTTGTTTCAACATATACGATGATGAAAAATTATCTTTCCACCATAACCATTTTTTGATATTTGAATTCCTCTATAAACCTTAATGTATTTCAAATAAATATGTTTTTTCTTTTATTGGGTATTTTGGTATTTAATAATGGGATTCTTAAAATAACATTGGTATTGTTATATGGAAATGGGTTTTATATGAGATTAGATGATTTTTGAAAAAGGGGTCTTGTAATAAATGTGCTTTATTTGTAATCTCGTACTAGAGCATTATATTAGACGAGTGATCCTGATAAATCATATACAAAGTTTTGAGTGTAATGATTCAGAAATTCAATATATTTTCATAATTATTTGAGATTATTATGAGTCTACAAAAATTGACGGCACATGATTCTGAGTCCTGGAGAGCCCGAAATAAAATTTTGACCTTTTTTAAGGTATATTCAGTAAATGTGTTGGTTTCTATTTATAACTTTTGAAATGGTGCTTGGAAATGAAATTCTAGGGCACCGTTGGACTTGAATCACTGGGATTCACTAAAGGAAATCATTACATTGTTAGGAAAATGTCTGACCGAAAAGATAATTGTTAGTTTTACAAAAAATAACAATAATACACTCAAAAAGTTATTTTATTTCTTTTTTTCTGTAACTGTTGCATGATGTGGTGGGACCACAGAGTTAAATGAGTGATTCAAGGGCATGACCCTTGGGATATATAACATTAGTGTGGGAACTTTTAATGGGGTTCATGAAGGAATCGCATTAATGTTATGAGACACAGTTGGTTCTGTCATCTACTTAAATAGAGATCAGGATTTAGTTTTTTTAAACGAAAGTATGGAACCTATGACGATGTACCGCATTGACTTATACTAATGAATAATGGAGGCTTGAATGACATAACTGGGGGAAATGATTTGGGATCAATGAACATCAGCAACTTCAAAGAATGAGGAATCTTCTCCCTCCATGATCGCAACGTCAACTAACAGTTCATGAGGTAGGGGTTTTTTTCTTTATTAATTTAATATTTTGAAGATAAATTAATCTCACCCTTGTTATGATGCTGACGTGGAGGGAGCATGCCCAATGAACAAGTCATGAACCCTCCACCACTTTGAACTTTATTATGTTCATCATGGGAAACAGGAAAAAAGAGAGGCATGATAAATTAGGGAGCCACACAGTGTAGTCAGCATCCCAGGAGGCCCTTAAGTGCTTTCAGATAGGAAAGAGAACCACCAAAGCTCACCAGATGGCCTTCAGAAGACCCACAAGCGTGGCGGTGTCGCACGTCACCGTGGGGGCCATCATGGGTGACCATATTTCGAGCGTCCATGCTGGCAGAAGGTAGGCACGTCATTGTGCACCACATATGGAGTTTATGGATTCAATGCCACTGTTAATGGGGACTCGTGCCCTGAGGGTCTTGTAGAGAGCAAGGCGGCCCCACAGGGCACCTCTAGTTTAAGAGATGAACGTATCTTTAGATGTTTGGGAATGAGGTTCCGAACGACTGCTTACATGTTTCTCCCCCAAATGGTGGGCTAGGCCGGTCCATTTTCCAGTGGGTCAAGCCCGTAGTGGCCCAGACTAGCTAGTTTTGGCTGGGCCAGTCCATGGCCCAGCCATTTCGGGTTGGGTCATGTCGGCCCCGGGTCGGTTTGGACACAGACCATTAAGGGGATAGTTTTTCTTAAAAGGAAGCATCTTACAAAAAAGACATGTATTTGATGAGTCTTTTGTGGAATTGGATTTTCTAGGAATAAACGGTCATTTTGAGATACTCCACCTGAGTTTTGGAAAAGTTGGAGTACAGCCAGGTTGGAACATACCTGAATCCAACCGGGCTCTCTATAAGAAAATGTATATATCTCTCATATCGGGCCCCGGATTTATGTGTCGTCTATTGAATTATATCCCTTATGGCATGAAGGATCATTGGGTTACTTCTTCATAGGAATTTGTGCTGGTTGATATATCATCAACTGCTTGAGGAGGGGATCCCCCCAGAATCAAGCGTACTATGTACGAGAATCTAGTGGGTGGTTGAGATTTGATGAATAAATAGAAATCTTTTGAGGATCAGCACTTATAAATACTATGTGGATCACCACCAACAGATCCTTTATCGATTAGCACATAGGGATCCTATGTGGTTAATCATGTAGAGATCCTCTGTGGATTAGCCCCTAGCCCTCTTATGTTGATCATCACCTGGCGATCCCATGGGAATCAAGACCTAGTTATCTTGTGTGGATCATCTCCTAGCAATCCAGTGTGGATCAGCACTGAGAAATCCTATGTGAATCAAGAGCATAACTCTTGACAGAAGAAGATAATCTAGGTTTATGACTAATCATATGTACTCTTTTACTTATGTTATAACTAGTTTGAGTTGAGTTTTTTCTTTGGAAATTGTGATTGATATAATTCTTTGTGGTTTTTGTTTGTATAATTTTGAGATATCTTCTGTGGTCTCGGGGTCTCTATTTGTTATTTTTATACTCACAAATGCACGGGCATCAACTGCACCTTGTGGAGTCTTGTGCAGATGATGAGCAGACCAGATTGAACTATATGATCCAAGAGCAGGCTGTACATACGGGTGATTGGTTGTCGTGGAGGGGTGTTGCTAGAATTATTACCTACCATTCATGTAGAACCCTTGGTGAAAATTCTCATGACATGTTTTCTATTTTCTGTTGTAATTTTATATTTTCATTTGGGATTGTATTCTTGATCCCATTAATTTTAGTAAACACTTTTACTACTGTAGTTTTAATTCGATGTTGCATCTTGTTGTTTTCATGGACTATGTATCAATACATCTTTAAAGGCAATGACTACCAACTTTAGGAATATGCCTTATTGGTGCTAGCCATCAACCCTTCGAATATAGAAGCTGAGCTTAGGGTATCAGGACACAGGCCTTGAGGGATGAGTCATGACAAAGTGGTACCAGAGGATTTGGTTCTACCGAGGAACTAAGAATCTGATGTATGCAATGGAGAAATAGTGTTTAGTTTCTTGAGTTTGGGTTTCAATTAGGGAATTCTAGTGTTGGTGTGATGACCGACGTATCCATACACTAGGACCCTGACTTTTGATTTCTAACGTGATACACGAATACACTTATTGAATGTGTTTTGAAAATATTGTCTTTCTTTTGATCTCTTTGAGTCCGGTAACCATGTATAACTTATTGACTTTCGTGCAATTATTTCCATTTAGGATATCATCGTGTAGACAGACGACCATGATTCTTAGAGATATTACACGAAGATGGTTGACCGAGCGATGGGGAATTAGTGTAGGGCCCTCTTACTGTGTTGGAACCTTCGGTTGGTGTACCAGGAACACCACCACTCGGACGGTAGCAATTTCCACTGGCCACATTGGAAGACTATTCTAGATAACTGATCATGTTTCATGACTTTTAGAGATATATGCCTTCAAGGATTCATGGAGAGTTAGATCCCCATCCTGCTGAGGACTCGCTGGAGGATGTGGCATGAGTTTTACTCTTAGTTGAGATGCCATCAGATCAGATGGTGATCCTAGAATCTAGACTTATCTTTGGAAAAATAGGGAGATAGTGGATTCTAACACACCAGATGCATGAGGAGGCGATCCTCTCCTAGTTGGACTTCGAGACCCTCTTCAAGGTGGAGTCCGTACGAGCGATTTTACTCTCAATGCGTATCCAGGAGCTGATCCAATTACAACAGGGCAGCCTACCAGTGGCCTAGTACTCAGAAGGATTCACTAACTTCCCACGCTACTCCACCAACATGGTATGAGTCCCATTATTCAGGTCCAAGTCCTTTTAGTAGTATCTCTGGTGGGAGATCATATCGTCAATGATATCACTCAACATCATGACGTAGGTTAGAGTGGTGAACATGCATTATTGGTGGAGAGATTCTATGTTGAGCAGGAACTGAAGGTGAGATCCACCTCTGGATGACAGGTAGCTAGGTCATTTATATAAATATGTAGATAGATGGCATAGAGGTATAAGAGGGCTAGACCTTCCAAGGGATGACCCTAGGATGCATGTTCAGAGGTGCAGAGCTCATGAGGTAGAGGTGGTATTTTGAGTAATAAATCTTGTTACTCTTGAGGCAGATAGGGACACATTTATTGAGACTACCCGAATCCCTACATAGACGATCCGTGGAAGACCGAGAGACCCTTGAGGCAGTTACCAAGGTTTGAGAGAGGGGGTCCGCAGGGCGGCGTACATGGCCGTGGAGCAGGTCATGCGGTAGGTGGTGGATGATGGTGTGAGGTTCTACCACCACCCCCAGGTGGTCCACCCCAACCAGAGGGAGCAGGTGGACTGGGGAGAGCTCAGTTTCAGGCAGTATAGGCCTATGACCATGGTGCTATAGATATGATTAGTGGTATGATCTATGTCTATTTCTCCCATGTTGTAGTTCATATAGACACAGGTTCCAGTTACTCTTTTATTACCATGACACTCGTTCGAAGATCAGATATTCCGATGGAGCCGTTGGATCGATCCTTAAGATTAGTGACTCCCACTAAATAAGATTTGATGATTACACACTAGTGTAGATAGTGGGAGCATACTCTAGGAGACAAAATCTTCAGCTGGGATCTCCTAGTAGCAGCAACGAGGCCTTATGAAATCATCTAGGCTATGGATTGGATATCCAAAATCCATACATAGATTGATGTTTTATGTTCAATGTGGAGTGTGTCCACGAGGATGGGATTAGGTTTTCCTTCTCCAGTGAGAAGGGAACCTTTACAGCATAGGATGTACTTTCTTGGGGGAGGGTGATGCTGGTCACTAATCTGTTGGATAGCCTCCCTCGGAGAAGATGACGTGATGAGTCTGAGTTATCCTATAGTGGTGGACCATTATGTTGATGTCTTTCTTGATGATGTTTCGGGACTAACTCCTTGTTGAGAGGTTTACTTATCCGTCGACATGTACCTCGAGACGAAACTGATATCAACACCAGGAAATCGGATGGCCCCTTTGGATATTTGTGATTTTTGGGTATTGTTGGAGGATTTCAGATAAAAGGGTTCATAAGGGAATGTTTTTTTCAAAGGGAATCCATAATTGGGTTTTCCATGAATGTAGATGGGAGTTTGAGGCTTTGTGAGGACTATCGGCGCCTGAACCAGGTGACCGTGATGTACAAGATTCCACTCTTGAGGATTGATGGTATTTTGGACTAGAAAAAGGGATCATGATGGTTTTAAAAGATAGACCTCAGATCAGGCTATCATCAGCACATGTTATGAAATGAGAGCGTACCATAGACAGCTTTCAGATGTCGGTATGGCCATTACGGGTTCTTGTTGATGCCCTTAGGTGTGACCAATTCTTCATCAATGTTAATGGGGCTCATTAATAGTATCTTCTAGCCTTATCTCAAATTTTTTTTCATGGTATTAATTGATGAAAACTTGATATAATCTCCAAAAAGGAGGATCAAACCATGAACCAACAAATAGTTCTGAATACACTCAGAGGGCACCAGCATTGTTGAAGGATCTCGATGATCCAATTTTCGATATGGGAAGTCCACATTCTGGGCCACGTTATCTTGGAGGATAGAGTTGTAGTGGATCATGTGATGATAGATGCAGTTCTTTCTTGGGATCCACCTAGGAGTATGGATGAGGTGCGTAGTTTCCTGGGATTCGATGGGTACTACAAGATATTCATACCTGACTTTTCCAGAGTTTTGAAACCCTTGTAAGAATTGAAAAATTAGGTATAACACTTCATGTGGATAGATAGAAGCTAGAAAACTTTTCAAGAGATGAGGTAGAGACTAATGAGTGATCCCATCTTAAGGATACTAGAAGAGGGTGTTGGGTATGTAGTCTACTACAATGCATCAGGACCAAAACAGGTAGTATCCTAATGTACGAATGACCACTAATTGCCTATGGCTCATAGCTGTTGACACATCATGAGAAGAACAATTCTACCCATGACCTGGAGTTAGTATCAGTGGTCTTTTAGCTGAGGATGTAGTGACACTAGTTGATGGGGGAACATTTTACAGTCTACTTTGATCACAAGAGTCTCATATATATCATCACAAAGAAAGAACTAATCCTGAGACAACGATGATGGATAGAGTTCCTTTTGGACTACGACATTGAGATAGTCTACTGTCCTGGGAAGGGTAACAAGTTTTAGATACACTATGTAGGTGGTCTGGTCTACAATTGGTGAGTGAGTTGATAGAGCAACTAGCGGTGTTGTAGTTATCCTTCATGGATAGATATGAAGCATCTTACCTCAACTGTATGACTATAACTCCCCCACTTCTTCATCATGTTCAGAAGGGTCAGCTTGGGGATGTTGGCTGTAAGGCCTAACATGCTCAGATATCCTTAGGACAGTCTCCAGAATGATTTTCTGAAGGTGGAGAGCACGTCGTTCTCTTTAGAGGATGCACCATGGAACCATGGAATATATGGGAGGTGTAATTGAGGGAGTCATGTACATCCCATTTGGAGGTACATCATAGTGTGTAGAAGATTTAAAATAACCTCTAGAATTAGTAAAGGTGGCTATGGGTAAAGAAAGCAGTGGCAGAGCTCGTTTCATGATGCCTCAGTTGATAGCAAGTGAAGGTCGAGCAACAGGTTCCATCAGACTTAGCTCATCAACTTGTGGTACCATAGTGGAAGTGGGAGGTTATATCCATGGACATCATGAAGGGGCTAACATATATGTCTAGGTTCCTTGATTCCATCTAGTAGATCATTGACCATGTCAGCAAGTCGTTCCACTTCCTAACCATCTGAGAGTCGTGATCAGTTGAGAGATTGGGATGACTCTAAGTATAAGATATTTTGTGAATTCAAGGGGTTCCAATTACGATCATCTCATATTGTGATGCTCATTTTACATCCCATATGTGGAAGGGACTACATGAGATTTTAAGAAATCAGTTATGCTTGAGTACCACATTTCATCCTCGGGAAGATGGTAAGACATAGCAGACCATACAGACACCCGAGGAAATGCTTTTTATTGTGTCCTTGATTTTAGACGTAGTTGGGAGGACCACATGTCGCTTTTGGAGTTCAATACAACAATATTTATCACTCCACTATCAACATGGCTTTGTTTGAGGCCCTGCATGGAGACCTTATAGACCACCACTATGTTGGAAAAACCCATGATAGTCCTCAATTATGGGTCCGAATATGGTACGAGCTACCACTGAGAAGGTCCAGATTATCCAAGATTGGATGAATACTGCACCAAGCCGGCTGAATCCTTTAAATATTAGGAGACAAAGACCCATAGTTTTTGAGGAGGGAGACCATGTCATTCTACAGGTCTCACCCAAAAAAGGGTTACATAGGTTTGGTCGGGGTGTAAAGATGTCATCGTGGTTCATTAGACCATTCCAGATCTTCAGCATAGTAGGCGAGGTGGCACGCAGTCTATCTCTTACCCCACAGATTCACTGGGTGCAAAATTTCATCTATGTGTCACCACTGAGGAGGTACATGAATGATATATCTTATTTTATCACTGGGGTGAGCTGGACATCGATGATGGGATGACTTTTACAGAGTTCCCTTTGGAGACAAATGATCAACATGATCAACTCCTTCATGGTGCAGTCAATTCCTATGGTGTGAGTTCCTTGGTAGTATGAGAATCTCCCAGAGAGCACATGGGATCGGGAGCCTCAGATGCATGCTCAGTACCATGATTAGTTTCACTATTTTTGTTATATATTTTGGTGAGGAAAACCCTATAGTGGGGAGAATGTAAATACAATGAAATTCCATATATATATTTTAAGTTATTAGAGATTATTATGAGTGTGCGAAAATTGACGGAATGTTATTCGGAGGCACGGAGAGCCTAGAATATAATTTTTTAACATTTTTTAATGTATGATCCTTAAATGTGTGGGCGGAATTTTTTGTATATTGAATTGGTGCTCAGAATTAAAATATGAGTGCACCATTGGAAACGTAATGCCGAGATTCCCTTTAGGTATTCACAACATTTTTTAGAAAAAGTAAGATGGAAAAGTTAAATTATAGCTTTTAAAAAAACTCAACAAGATATTTTATATCTTTTTTTGTAACCATAGAGAGATGTGACTGAATCATATAGTTAAATAGGTCATTCAAGGGTCTGACCCTTGGGCTGTGTAACCTCAATGTTCGAACAATAAATTTGGTTCAAGAATGAACCACATTATAATTTGGCAACATGGTTGGTTCCCTCATCTATTTAAATTGATATCGAATTCTTGATTTTGATATAGAAGCGAGGAACCACTGAAAAAGTACCGCGATTCCATCCACCAATGAATAATGGAGGGTTTAATGAAATCATTGGGGGAAATTATCTTGGATCGATGAATGTCGGTGACTTCAAAAAACAAGGACTCTTCTCCCTCCACGACTACGACATCATAAAACGGTTCAAGAGGATGGAGGTTTGGTCATGATTAATTCTAAGAGTCTGAAGATGAATTAATCTCACCTTTTTTATGAGGTTAACATGGATGGCGTGGGCGAAATGAACAAGGAACATAACCTCCCCCAGTTTTATCATTATTGTGTTCTTTGTGGGAAACTAGTAAAAAGAGCGGTAAGAAGAACTCAAGAGTGATACAACATTGGCAGTGTATCGGGAGGCCCCTATGGTTATTTAGAATTGAAAATAGACCACCTAATCTCACCAGGTAGTCCATGGAAGTCCTTCCAATGTGGTCCTCGCAATCGACAGCCGACTCTCACAGGCCGCGGAAGGGGTCGGCGCCGCACGTCACTGTGGCAGACTAGAAGGGGCTGTTGGATTTCCGCTGGCTTTCGACCACCCTCATTGGTGGAAGGGAGGTGCGCCATTGCACGCAGCACATGGAAGCCACGATGGAGGGGGACCCACACCCTTTGGGTCCTAAGAATAACGAAATAGTGCCATGTGACGCTGCCAGTTGAAGAAATGAATAGCCCTTTAGTCATTTGAGAAGGAGGGGCCGTGTGACCCCCCGTGCGGGTCGTGCCTGGTTGGCGGGCTAGGTCGAGACACTTCCCAGTGGGATGAGCCTGCTGCGGCCTAGCCTAGCCAGTTTGGAGAGGTCCGGTCTATGGCCCAGTGGGAAGATATAGTAGTGGCCAAGCCAGTTAGGGTCGGGCCTTGCCGGGCAGACCCGGCATTGGTCGGCCCAAGATAGGTCGGGTTGAGTCGAACCTAGGTCAGGTCAACCTGGTCGGACAGAACCCAGACCCTTTATATCATAGTTCGCTTAAAAATTATGTATCTTACAATAAAAGTGTATGTTTGATGATCCGTATAAAGAATTAGAATCCTTGGGAGGAGAGAGTACATTTGAGATACTCCACCTGAGATTTGGAGATTGTTGGTGTATGGTAGGGATGGATCGTACCCGAATCATGCCGGGCCCTAAAAACTAAAATTCCTATATCTCTCAGGTCGAGTGTCCGATTTACATTTCATATATAGAATTTGAGCCCTTATGAAATGATGTATCATTGAGTTACTTTTTGTGGGACTTTTTTTTATGTTGAAGTGCAACCGATGGCTTGAGGAGTGGATCCTACTAAAAACTGGCTTACTTTATATGAGAATCCAGTGGTTGGATGAGACTTGAATAATGAAATTTGATCTTGGGTGGATCATCACCTAGTGATCCTGTTTGGATCATTACCTAGCGATCCTATCTGGATCAGAACCTAGGGATCCTATGTGGTTCAGAACATAGGGATCCTATGTGTATCAGCACCAAGCGATCATGTGTGGATCAAAACTTAGCGATCATGTGTGGATCAAAACCTAGTGATATTGTTTGGATCAGCATCTAGAAATCCTTTGTGGATAAGCACCGAGCAATTTTTTGTAGATTGGCTGCTAAATCATTGACCAATTATGAGGATCTAGCTTTATGACTAATAATATGTACTTATGTACATAAGTTATACTTGGTTTGAGATGAGTCATTTTATTTTCTCTTTGTCATTGAGATAATAAATTTTGGGTATCCTTTGTGGAATTTTGAGAGACCTATGGGGGTCTCGGGGTCTCTACTATGTATTTT
The DNA here is from genome assembly GCA_963277665.1 of Viscum album. Taxonomy (NCBI): domain Eukaryota; kingdom Viridiplantae; phylum Streptophyta; class Magnoliopsida; order Santalales; family Viscaceae; genus Viscum; species Viscum album. The sequence goes on from OY728132.1 coordinate 417,820,088, forward strand.
TATACACACCCATTCATGGGATTCACCTGTACCATGTTGTGTCTTGTGAAAACAATGAGACACTCAGCTAAGACTATAGGAGCCATGAATAGGTGGTACATATAGCTGACTGATTTTCCTAGACAGTTGCGGAGACGAGATGTACCTACCCTTCAGGTATAACCCTTGGTGGATTATCATAGGAGCTGTTTTATGTTTTATGTTGTAGTTGTATCTTTTCATTTGGTCTTGTATTCTGACCCCCTTTACATTTAGTACACAGTTTTACTACTGTAGTTTTACATCGTGGTTTCATCTTGTAGTGTTCTTGGACTGTGTTTTTTTAATGTCTAAATTCAATGCCTTCCCATTTTTGGGATACACATTACTAGTTCAAGTCACCAACCCCTTGCCTATGGAAGGCAGCTTTGTGGAAGTCACATCACAGGCCCCAGGGGATGGGTCGTGGCATTAATCCCCATTAGAGCTCATGGGGGAGCTTGATACAACTTATACAAAGGGTTGTGCCCCATTATATCTCAATGGTGAGTCTATTATAGCTTATATGAAGGGAAGTTCTCCATTATAGATCACGAGTGACCCTTATATATCTTATATGATAGTTGAATCCAATTATAAATTTCCAATTTGAATGTATGAAAAATGGCTATTCTAGTTTGAATATTTTTGAAAGGGTTATATATATATGATGCTCTAATTCACCTAAAAGAGTTTTTTTCTATTGGTTATTGTTTTTTAATTAATCCAAATGTATGGTTTTTATTCATTTGAAAATATTTTTTTATTAGCACAATGAACAAGGAATGTGTTATTATATTTTTACAAAACAAATGGTTTTTCTTTATTTGTATGTCCCTTAGTGAGATTTTTGTTCTCATCCAATGTTTTTAATGTTTTGATATGATTTAAGGGAGAATATAGACTGGGATAGTGTCATGTAAAATTTATGATGATTAAACATTAAAAGAAACCATGTTTCCTTTTAAAAGTTTTATTGTTATTGATGAAACATATACTATTCGATATTTCCAATTTTTATTTCTATTTTTTATGTAATAGTTGTGGTATAATTCTCTAAACCTATAAATCCTACAAAATACTCAATTTAAATTCGTGAGTTAACTTAACATTATGTAACATTTATGGTTGGGGCCTTATACAGGATTTGTATGTTCAAAATTATTATGGAAATTATTTGAAATCTGGATTGTTGGTGTTATTCATACATTTAGAAATGTGGTGAATTATCCATGTTATGTATCAAAATATGTATGTCATATAACATTAATTATTACAGTTAAAATGATAATGAATAGTTAAGATTATAATATATGCATTTGACGCACATAGTGGGAACCTAATGGAATATTTTATCACACCATGCATAAAACATTGGGTGTGTGCAGATATTAGTTTATTTTATGAATTTAAGTGAAATGTGTCACATAATGGGGGAATGTTTATTTATTAGTCGTGTGTGGGATACTTGAGGTGGGTTTATGACACATGGAGTTTTAACATAGTATATTTTGACTTATCTAGTTGTTTTACATACCTCATATGTTGTTTTTCAGGATTTTTATATATTTTATTCTTCTATATATTATTTATAATAAATATATTATTTTTTATTTTTCACCCTTATTTCATTTTTACTATGTAAAAATTATTCCCATAGGATTTTCTTTATTTATAAGAACATTTATCTAGACCACCTGGATTAGAAACACCCTTCCGGATATGTAATAATTGGTTTTAGTTAAGAATAGTTGTGCAATTTGTGTAATTTCAAGACATGTCACCTAAACCCCGCCATTTTATTTCACTCCATCTCTTTCATTTTCTATTATCACATTCATGTTTTATTTAAATAAAGGGTTATTAGGTTTTTGGGTTTCAATATTTCACATTGAATAACTATAAATAAAATTATTATGCCACCATGATATATAATATAAGTAGAATATGGATTTTCAATTCCTAGTTTAAGGTTTCATAATCATTTTCCAACTCACTACCAAGTGCATGAACTCTAAGGGATTTAGAAGATATTATAAAAATCAACCTTTTTAGTCTCTAATTTATTTTGGATGCCTCACTAGGTCTATAATATGGGGAACACATTAAAAAATAACATAGAAAATCATACAGTCTATTGGAAAAAGATTCTTTTGATTGGTGGCAGTTGAAGATAGTGATAGCTGAATTATACATTGATTTTTTGAACAAGGTTGTGTAGCAGTTTTATTTCTAGTTTATTTTGACCTAAATTAGGCTGAGACTGTTAAAGAGGAATAGACACAAGAATTTGATTTTTTATCTGGGGGTCAAAACATAATGGTGGTAAGACCATTGATGTATTTATGTGAGATATTAGTTTAGTTTTTTATCTAGATATGAGATCATCATACCTTTGGCATGTTAGGAAAAAGTTCTTCATGCTTATCACTATTCGAGATTGCATGATCCAAATAAATTCTTGAGATTCCTCAGGACTGTTAATAGGTACACAATTTTATAATTTTTTTTAATTTTCATTTGTTTTTTTCTTCGGGGTGTGTTTTTTAGAAAATAGAGAAAAATTACAAGAACGATGAAAGGGAACCATCGGTGAACAGTTTTCCCAAACCTTGCACCATGAACTTGCAAAACATGCAACCCTAGAATGTGGGTATCTATACATATAGACTATGTTTTTTCAAACTGTGTTCCTTCTTCATAAAAAACATGAACCCTCGCTAAAATAAACACACGGTTAAGGGAATCTGTGCACCAGATCAGTAAACCGTGCATACGAGAATTCTATCACTAGAAAATTATTAAAAAATAATTTTGAACCCCCATATTATACCCCTGAAGGCCATAGATCAACACATAACCAATTTCTCTCAATTCTAGAGCATCCCAAATGGATTCCAAGGTTTTTATCCTCTTTTCGTAGTGATTCAAAGCGTAGTTGGTAGATCTTCATCCCCTTGGGAATATGGTTTCTTCCCGAATGATCTCCCTTTCTTCCACCATTTTTAGTGGATTGTTATCATCTATTTTCATAGATATAGATATAGATTTGAAAAATCTAGATCTATTTTTCTTGATATAGAAAACTAATTATAGGATATTGATTTTTTCATTCGTGGGTTAATGTTTTATATTCATATCTCATGATACATCGTTATTCTGTTGAAATTGGGGATTTTTGTTGGGAGATCGCTCATCAACGAATTGTGGTAGGTGATCTATAGTTCAAATCCGAATTTATTAATTTAAATTAATTTTAATTAATTGTATTTATTTTATTTTATTTTAATGAAATCAGTTCTTGATCAAATATATCGTTTTTGTGGACAAATCAATTGAGGGAAATTTAAAATTGGGTATATTGGGATTTTGGATTTGAGATAGTTAATTATTGATTTAATTATTATATATTAATATTGTTGATTTGAGATAATTATTTGTTTGGTTAATTATGATATATTGAGATTTTTTATTTGAGATAATTAATTGTATAAAATATTAGGGAATATTGTGTTTGTGGATATTGATTAATTAATTGATGTGTTTTTTAATGGGATAGACTTGCTTAATTAATTAAGGTATTAATGAAATAAATTTATGTGATAAACAAAGTATTGAATGAGTAATAAAATTTTTGTGACTATTTTATTGTTTAATTGACTAACATAATTGAGTTGATTAATTAAATGGTGAATTAATTATTGTATTTTATTTGAATAGTTAAGTATAAAATTAATTATTGGAATGATATAAATGTTGAGTTTTTTAGTTTGAATAACTAACCAATAAAAAAATTAATTTGATTCTGTGATAAATTTGTTAATTGAGATGAATGTGTGGTAATAAATGAATTCAAGTGTCAATTGAGAACAATGAGTAGTAACAATGGTATACATGTGATAATTGAGATTAATGAGTTGTAACAATGGAATAAATGTGTTAAATTATATCAATGAGTGGTATTAACAGCATCTATGTGTTAATCGAGTAATATTTGTGGTAACAATGTAACTATTGGGTTAATTGAGAAAAATGCGTGGTAACAGTGGAATTCATGTGTTAATTGAGAATAATGAGTGGTAACAATGTAAATCATATGTTAATTATAAAAATAAATGGTAATAATTGAATTTATGTTTTGATTGAGATATAGAATGGAAACAATGGTAATATGAGATATGATATCCCTTATGAATTGTTCGGGCTTCGTTGTGAGCTGAACAAGTAATGAATTATGGGTTTCTATAAGAGTAAGGGAGGTTTGTGTGGTTAAAAAAATATTAATTGATAATGGGATAATTGTTTAATTATGGATTGTGTTTATTTTATTTATACAATTCGATACACTATTTTTTGTGTGTATTATTTTAGTTAATGTTGGTGGTGACCTATTGAGTATACCTCACACCCTACTCATGTTTCTTTATCAACTCCCAAATAGAGTACATTATTATAGGATATGTCAATGGAAATGGTGTAGTGTTAGATGGATGATTTTGGATGGATCCTAGATGTGGGAGTTAATTGTGGTTCTGAACCCGATTTTATTTGTCATAGCATTAAATTTTTAGTTTCATTTTGAAAAATGTAATAGATATTATCAAGGAATACCTACAACTCGGTTTTGATATTTTATTTCATGTTTTGGCCATATTTAGATAACAATTATTCAAGGATATTGATTATATGTTTTTCTATTATTGCTTCTTATTTTATACTCATGTATTACTATTATGATAATTATTTATAGTCTCCTAATGATTTATATTTTACCCTTTATACTACTTGGATCATTTTGCGTGTGGTGAGGAATTCCTGAAGTCCAATGACAGACCATATTAGGGAATTGGTGAGTGGCACCTGGTATGAGGATTTTATAGTTGTGTCAGATTATATTTATTTTCTTTTTTATTTAGTATAACTTTTTGGGAAAGGTATATAATAGACAAAGAAGAGTCGAGTGTTTTTTATAAAATAATTCCTTGGAATTAGAAAAATACGTACATGGGAAGACACAAATACCCATGGTGGGATTTTTGTCATTACTATATGCTGTTATAGTTGAATATTATTTCACCTTCCATGACACAATTTTTTATATGATGTTACTATTATTTATGAAAATTGTTGAGAATTGGTTCATTCCCATATATGGAAAAAGAGTTGAGTTGGATGAATTATTATAGTAACTCTATATTATTATGACTTGCATAATTTTAGGTCTACATAGGAAAATGTGTTCCGGGAGAGTTGTTCCAAAAGAACTATTTTTTCATTTTTGTGAAATTGAAATGAAAATGGTTTGAAAGAAGAAATTAGAAAAGGTTATAAAATTTTTCAAGATGTGAATATATTTTTCTATAAAGAGAAAGATGATATGCGAATGTGTATACCCTTGTTAACCAAGACCTTGGTGTGTGTTGGTTATGGGTAGTGGATGTGCCTCTGTTTTTCCCGGGTGTGAGGTTTGTGGAAGATACTTATTGTGACTTGTTTTGATATTCCTCTTATTAGATATGATAATGTGGTGTCATGTTTCATGATATATGTGTTTGTAATTGTAGAGAGATTCTTTCATGGAGACAATCGATGAGAGGAAAAAAGGAAGATATGGCTTGAGGTGACCTACCATTAGAGGTACCAAAAGCACTGATAGTTCCGATTAATGAATAATTATATATTTTCAATGAAAACTATTTTAAATTATTTAAAATCATCGTAGGACACACAGTTTAGGATGTAAGTAGTATGTCTAACCTCACATGATAGTTTAAGCTTCAACAACCTCCAAATTTTATTAGAGATGGTGGAACTGAGGGTGTTCAGTTATGGATTGTGTCCATTCAGACTATAATTAACATTTTAGTGACTCCTATTAAGTGTACTGTCAAATAGGTTTCCTATATGCTATGAAAATTAAGAAAGAACTGGTTGGATGTTTAATCTCGAACTAGACCAGCCATCCATATGTTATGTAATGAATTCTATGAGGGTTTCCTGGAGTACTTATATCCCAATACGATGAGGTAGGAGAGAGAAGATGTTTTCATGAGAATGAATCATGGGATTATGTACATTATGGGCTATGTTTCATTATTTATATGTTTTTTGCACTTTTCTATACGTATGCTAATGGATGGGACACTATATCAAGGTTTTTTCAAGATGAGATTAAATATGAGATTATGTCATTGGTTAACCTCTTTTGATTAAAGTCATTTGTTGATGTTGGGGATAAGGCTCACATAGATGTGGGGATCCTAAAGAAGGCTTCCAACACCCCATAGATGGTTGCAGAGGGATGATCTAGAGATACAACTTTACTGAGATAGCTGAATCGCTATGAGGGTGTTGTCCTAGTGTGTAATAGGAATATTGGAAAGGGGATGGTCTAGTCACATCAAAACTTAACTAGATAGTATGTAACTAGTTTTATTTACATGGAAAATATCATAGACCCCATCCTCAACCATTAGTGTAGTGTCGATCTTGGAACAAGGTGGGACATATATAGAAATTCTATAGGACCCAGTGAAAAACAGGTAGCGGTGGTGTAACCATGAACAACTAGAGTGTAGGAATGGAATCCTCTACCCCATATCATACTGGAACATGGAGTTATAGTAGACTAGTTGGTAGAGGAGGTGGATGAGGTGCTTATAGGAAAGAATTCCTATATTAGATGGGTGGTGTAGCTCGATGTAGTCAAATTGAATCATAGAAAAAGGGTATGAATAGTTGCATATGGTGTATCTTACAGTTTTAGATTCCAATTCTAGACCATTGAAATTTATAACTAAAATTATCATAGCTTCTATATTATCATGTGCCTTATTTGATACTAATTCATCTCAATACTTTATTTCTACACTAGTTGTTTCTTATTTCATCCTTGCGGCAGAGATCAGGAGTGGGGTGTTGATGATGGAAACACCTCTAGGGACACAATTAAGGGATATATATTTGTGAAAGGTATTGTCTCTTGAGTTTGGAGAGTATCTATTTATGTGGGATATTAACAGAATAGAAATTTTGGGTATTTATCTAATGTTTGGTATGGAGTAATAATAGAATACCTAGCCCACAAAGATTGTCACTAGAGGATAGTGAAAATTGTATCTTCAATGGGGGGATATATCCACAATTGAGAGTGGGATATCATGAAATTCCATGTGGGGAGAATTACTCAAAAAAAATTAGAGAGATCACATCCTATTTTTTTAGTCTAATGGTGAATGATGGATGTGTAAAGAAGGATTTTTTTTCACCTGTAGTGGTCATGTTTTAGGATGTGTTTCGGGAAGAATTATTTGGAATTCCACGTGCGAGAGATGTGGAATTAAATATTGAGTTCATGCTATAGGATGTGCCAATTTACATTCCACCATATATAATGGCACAAAAATATCATCAAGATATCAAGACATAGATAGAGGAGTTAGAGGTTAAGGTATTTATCTATTTGAGTACACCACTTGGGGTTCACCGTTTTTTCTTTCTAAGAGGGTTGATGGGAATCATCGCATATGTTGAAAAAATCGTATGTTTAACCTGATGATAGTGAAGAACTAGTATCCACTTCTTTGGATTAATGAACCTTTAGACCGGGTGAGGGGATTTTGTTTTTTCTCCATGATTGAGTTGAAATCTGCGTATCCTCAATTGTGAGTTTGGACTTATGATATATTGAAGTGTAATTTCAAATGAAGGTATGAACCTTTTGAATTATTTTTAATTTAGACTAAGTTGACTTAATAATAATATGTGTTTATCGTCTTAATGATCCTGATATTTCATCCATACCTATATTAAATTGTGGTAGCATTTGTTGATGAAATATTTGTGTACACATAGACTCAAGAAGATCCTGTATAATACTTTGACACAATCCTTGTATGCTGAGAAAGAATCGGCTATATGATGAACTATATATGTGTTAATTTTTTATTGATCTAGTAAAAATAGTAGGAAAAAACTTCTCAAGGGAAGGTGTTTTAGTGGACTCAGAGATGGTTTAGGTAGTGGTTTATTAAGAGACATCGAAGAATGCATTTTATATCTATAAATATCTGGGGTCAAATTTATATTATCTGTGGTTTATATAAGAATTTTCATATTATGAACAACCAAATTTTTGATTTACCCAGAAGTAGATAATGTTTTTTGTTTGGAACCTTGTGAGGTTGCCTTCCAAGAGATGAAGAATCTCTTGAAATCACACTACTCTTGATCCTACCTGAGCGAGGTGAGGAATATATTGTATTTTTCAATGCTTTTGGAATTGGACTCAGAGTAGTACTGGTGTAGTGGGGTGAATTGGTGGTTTAAGAGATTTGGTAGTTGAGGCCTCAAGATTGGAAATTCCCTATGTACAAACTCATGTTAGCTATAGTAGTGTAGATTTGACGTGTTCCTGATAGTACATGCTAGGAAAAAGGTTTACTATTTATATGGTTCAAAATATATTGAGGTATATATTTTCATAGTGAGAATTGAATATTTAGAAGTGGAGATTCGGTGACTATATTCAATCTATTTATTTCTATCTATCTATAATTTTAAGAAGGGAAACAATGTAGATGATGCTTTGGGTAGGTTAACAACATCTTAGAAAGTCTGGTAGTCTAGTGGTTAGTTGAAGATGATGACTTTACTAGATGAGAATCATGTGGTGCTTAAAGATATTAATGAGAAGATGAAACTCGTGTCAATTTCAAAGAGTTTTACACCTTTGAGACAAATTAGAGATAGGTGGTATGAGGATTCAAAATGCTTATCCTTAAGGGAATACCTGGATGATTGGGATTCACCTTCATATTATACCATAGTTGAGGATGGGATCATCTATTTCATTAAATATGTTGTGGTTACTATGAACATGTGGGAGGAGATAATGCTTGAATTTTATTCCACAAAGTTGGTGATATATCCTGATATTACCAATATTTACCATGACCCATGATTCCAATTTTGGTGTCCATGAATGAAAGAGGAGAAAACATGGTAAATGACATGACTCTATACCAACCACCAGTAGAAGGTCGAACCTACATGACATGGAGGTTTACTATAGATATTGAACATTAAATAATGGATGTTATATGACATGACCATGGATTTATTTTTGGGTCTCCTGAGGATATATATGATGAACTATTCTATTTGGTTAATAGTGGGTTGACTGCGGATGGTGGACCACTTTTTACTTGTATGAGAGAAATTCTTAGTAGAGAACTTGGAAGAACTGTGTGTTCGTGTTATTTTCCATTTTCACGGTGTTCCATATACTATTGTTTCATCCCATGACTTGTTTTATACTTCATGCTATTATCAGGACTTAATGAAACAAACTTGTAAATAGGTTTTGTTCAGTAAGGAAGTCCACCCATAAAATATGGGTAGTTGAATAATAATATACATTTGCATAAGGATATGTTACATGCATGTGTTCCTAATTTGTTTGGGTCTTTCTAGAAGTACCTGACATTATTAGAGTTATCCTATAACAAAAACTGTTAGGAAATGATATAGATGTCATTATATAAGGATTTTATGTTAAGCTATGTGGATAAACTCTATTATGTATAGTGGTGGGCGAGTTAGTGTTGTTGGTAATTTTTCTCATGCATGGGACATCAGATCAGGTACAAGTGATTTAGAAGCATATGGCATTGAATTAGATTATAAAAATATTATATGTTGATCGACATTGATGACCTCTAGAGTTTACATAGGTTGAACATGTTTTCCTTAGAGTGTCTCATAGATTTGTTCACCACTGGATAACGAGAAAGGGAAATATGGAACCCAGGTTCATTGGTACATTTTAGGTGAGGGAGAGAATTGGCTGGTGGCATACCGATTGGCTCTTCCAATGAGATACAGTGGAGTACATGATGTTTTTCATGTGTCACAACTTCAGATTTATAACCACAACCATTATCAAATAATCTATGTGGATGATGTTGAGCTTGATATAGAAAAATATTTTGAGGAGCATCTGATATGTCTGTCAGATCACAGTGAGAATGTGTTGTGGGGAAATACCATACCGATGGCTCATGTATTGTGAAAAAATGCTCATGTTTCAGTGGAATCATGGGAGAGGTTAGCTAATATGAGGGCTCAATGGTCACATTTTTTACTCGGAATCTTATAGGTGCTTGGGTGTACAGTTTTAGGATGAGCTGTTAGAAGGAGGCGAGACAGTAATATCTCAACAATTTTTTGAGATGCCTCAAAATTTTTAATTGGTAATATTTTGTCTCATTTTGAGTAATTATCATATGGGTTTTACTTTTGGGATTTTTTGGGTGAAAATTGTGAACGAATGGAAAAAAGAGGGTAATGAATTGTTGAGGAATGTTATTCCATAACCATGGGCCCTATCTAAAAGAATTATGAAACAATTAATAATGGGGATGTCCATGGGTAGAACATGGTTTTTCAAACCATGAACCCTCTATGGAGAAGCCTTTTACCCCTTGAAGGGGCTCATAGTTAGGCCCACAGTTAGGGAAAATTATGCACCATGAGCAACAAAATATGCATATGGTATTTTAATCCCTGGGAAATTATTTAAAAAATTACAAAACCCTATATTATACCCTTTAATTCACATAGAATGACCCATAACTAGTTTACCTAAATTCTAGATCCACTTATTGGGATTCCAAGTCCATCAGATCTCAATTATTATTGATTTGAAGCCCGTTTTTGTATATCTACATCTCTTCGATATATGTTTTCTTCCAAATTGATATCCCATTCTTTCAACATTCTATTGGTGGGTTTTTCTCCTCTATATTGTTGGATCTATATCTAGATTTGATGAATCTAGATCTGGGATTGTGGATCTAGATCTATAATTAAAGTATATAGATTTGTTTAGTCTTGTATTTAGGTTTTAGATCTAGATCTCACTTAACATCATTATTCGGTTGAAATTGGGAATTTCTGTTCGGTGATTACCCATCAACGAATTGAGTTAGGAAGTTTATACTTCAAATTCTTATGTATTTATTTGAATTATGTGCATGTGATTTTAGATTTTGTTTTTAATTTTTTTAAATTAAGATCTTGATGAAATTATTAATTTTTTGAATTAGTTAACTAAGAAAAATGCTGAATTAGAGACATTAGAATTATAGATTTGAGAAAGATAAGTTTTTGTTTTAGTTATGATATATTAGGATTATTGATTTGAGATGATTAATCATTGAGTAAATTATGATATAATGTGAATATTTATTTGATACAATTAATTATATAATTAATTATGGGATATTGATTTTGTGGATATTGATTAATTATTAGATGAATTAATTAATTGTATGGACATGCTTAATGAATTAGGTAATTAATTAAGTGAATTTATGTGACAATGTAATTATTAAATTAGTAATGATTTTTTTTTGATAATTTAATTTTTTTTAATTGACTAATAGAATTGATGTTATTAATTAATTGTTGAATTAATTAATGTAATTTTTTGATTATTTTAATTTTTAATTAATTAATGGAATGATATGAATATGGGGTTTTTTTATTTTTATTAATTAATTGGTAAATTTATAAATGTGATTTTTTATACATTTTTTAATTTAGAATAATGAGTGGAATCAATGAAATTAATGGGTTAATTCGGAATACTGATTTGTAATGATGGAAATAATGTGTTCATTGGGAACAATGATTGCTAACAATGGGATTCATGTGTTAATTGCTACCAATGAGTGGTAACAATAGCATTCATGTATTGATTAATAAATATTGGTAGTAATAATGGAATTCAAGTTTTAATTGGGAATAATGATTGGTAATAATGGAATTCATGTGTTAATTAGAACAATGAATGGTAAAAATAAGATTTAGGTGTTGATTGAGATAAAGAATGAAATAATGGTAATTTGAGATATGATATCCATCCGAGATGGATCAAGATCCAGCATGAGACAATCATGTAACAATGTGTGGGTGTCTGCATGAGATGTGGATTTGTGCTGTTAAATAAATATCAATTGATAATGCGATAATTGTTTATTTATGCATTGTATATATTTTCATTAAAAAATTTCAAAGAAAATTAATTGATTGGATATTGTTTTAGATATCGATAGTGGTGGCCTATAGAGATGAACTCACAATATAGAGACCCGAAGCCTGACGTACATGGACATTACATTACTTTTGTGTAATACTTAGTACATAACAAAAACACACACACAAGGACCGTAATAGTTTAGTGTCTTTGGAAACTCAGAATATAATTTTCTAATCATGGTGAAAGATCTTCAACATATATCATAAATATCTTATTTTTTTAAACCTAAATCCTTTCTTTATGTCCTGGGGAAAAGAAAACATAAAAAGGTGAGCTCAAATTCTCATAAAGGGTAAACAAAATAAATATCAATCACGTCATATTCATAAGAACATATATTTTGGAAATCTTAACCTACAAAAAAGATCATAATTTCATAACATGGGATAAATCATAGTAGTGAAATGTAATCCCAATAATCATAACATAAAACATGAAACTTTGTGCCATACACACGTAATCATAGAGAATCATTTCTTATAATCAAGACTCATTTCCAAGATTATCTTAGTGGAAAAAGTCCATTTCTGAACCGAGTTCACCCCTCGTTTCAGTCCTATTTCACTGAACCGATATATCCTACCATTCCAACCATGTCTATCTCATGAGATATAAAATCTTTACCCAATGCATTGGAGGGAGATATAGGTCCCACCCATCTCATAATGATTCCATTCATATGTGTGCCAAAAAATCATAAATCATACATCATTGCATAACCCATGTAAAAAAATGGGATTCTTAAACAACATGACATCATAAAATAATTCATATAAGATAAAGGAATTCATAAAAATAATTCCATCACAACATAATCAAATCAATTTAATAATAGGGATAGAAACATAACCCTATATTCTCTTAGATGGAAAATAATTTTAAAACACTTGAACTCCATTCTTGATGAAAATATCCTTTCTACTTCAAAAACATTTTCCTTTCTTAACATGTCATACAATTTTAAACTAAAAGAAGTTGATTAAAAATAATCTTGAAAACATTAAAAGTAATATTCTTGGAAATAATGTTCTAAAAATCCATTCATGCCGTATAAGTTTAAAAAACATTCTTCTCGTACTTTTGTCGGAAAAGTCAAAAATTACCTCGTACGAAAAATGACAAAAGATTCCTTTCATATCTTTTACTAAAAACTCACCGAAGGGTAAAATTGGATTTAAAAAATTGTAGGTGGATGGAAATAATATTACATATTTAGGAAACATGGATGTGGATGATAAAATACACCCTAGTAAATACTAAAGTATAAACAATCTCGGATAAAAATGAGATTGTGATATTTCCCTTACCTTAGGTCCGATTTGCTTCGTAAGTGTCCGAACATCCTATATAATGATTTAAACAATGTTATTGAATTATTCCAGAATCATACTTGTTGTTATGATATCATATATGGTCATATTATTAGCTTCTTATTAGTAATATTTCATTACTACATGTTATTCAAGTGTTTATTACTTTTTGTTCTTATGCGTGTTTTGTCGAATAAATTCTTATTCTTCTCTTTAGGTTACAGAAACCTCATTTCCAGAATGGTATTAGTGTAATATATATCATATTCATTTATTCAATTCATTTATATAATCATTATGAAATGAAGATCATGTAGAACGAGTCGCATCACATCGTGGAGACGGTATTCCGTACGTACGCACGAGTGATGATATCATTCCTATGATCGTGGAATTTTATTGGAGTGTATGTATACTATTTCAGAATAAATATCACTTTACAATAATCATATATATTAATTAATTTAACCCTTTATACCAATCCAAGTATGGTGGTGGTGGAAAATTGATTACACCACGGCGTGGAGACGGTACTCCGTACGTACGCACGCGCGGTGATTTCTTTTTCCGTAGGATGGATAGATGGTGAAAATGGGTTGTTTCATACTTATAATAACATATCAATATGTGAGTGATACTGATGTTATTACTTCATAATTAAACAACTAATGAAGAAGAAGTGGAATAAGAAATAAAGATGAAAGAATCGGTAACGGACATTACCTCTTCTTTAAAGTGCTTCTTTGAGACCTCATTTTACAGCACTAAAATATGTATTTGAAGAATACCAGAACCTCTAAGATGTTTATAGGGAAGTGTAGAGGAGAAATTTTCAGGTTTTGGAAGATCTTGAAGCCTCAATGTGGTGTGAGGGAGAGGGGGAGGAGGTGCCCTTTTATAAGGGAGGAGAGGGGCACCTTTGGAATAACTAAAACTATTATTTTAGTATAAAGTCAAATTCGGTTTTAAATAGCTCCAAATTGATTTATTTCGAAGCTAAGGTGTGTATGGGTCGAAATCCTCTCATCCAATAGAATTTAGAAAAGTTTAGCTTCCTATTTTAACCTTATCATTTAGATTTAACATTAAGTTAAATAATTTTATTTTTACCGTGTCTTCTTGTGTTCTTACACTATAAGGTTAATAAACATACTATAACAATCTAAACAAACCCTAAGTTGTTTATTATTAATATATATAACCTTATCCAAGTCATTTGGCCGAACCTTAGATTTTTAGGAATAAAATAACAATTAATAATATAATATTTTTTTAAAAACTATTTTATGTCAATTTTGACACTATTTAGTAATTGATTTTTGTGAAAATCATAAAAGAATGATTTGTTCGAAACAAGTTAATTAAATAAATATTTACATGTCATATTAACCTATAAAATTAGTGTAATTCATAAAAAGTCTCATATTACTCTTATTTGGGTATTTATAATATCAATTATTCTAATTTTTCACTATTATTGACATTACTGCATCATCATTGTGTCATAATTAAATTAAATTATTTAATGTCTAAAAATTATAAATAAAATATAATTATGTAGAAAATCTTATTAGATTTCTAATGAATATTTACAATCATATTTATATTATGTATAACCCTATATTAAAAATGTTTTAGTAAATAAACTTTGATTTTAAGTCTTTTAACTCTTTTTTGAATTAAATAATAATAAATGTCCTAATTTAATCCAAGTGGGCCTAAATGGTCATATTTTAATCCAAATGATGTTTATGGTCGAATTAAACTTATCCAAGTAAATTAGGACATGTGTTAGGGTAATAATAATATCATTTTAACTCTTAATTACCCTATTTACTTTTAACCGTGGTAAAATAAAGTAAAAAGTTACTATTCACCAATAATTATTTTCATCTCATTGAACCACATTTTACTTACTGAAATCAACCGTGTCTCTTGGATTTTTGAAATTCCACTCACAGAAGTGGTAAACTTACGTTTTATGAAATATTCTTTTTTTAACTACCACTTAGTGCTTTCACTATTCATCAAAAATGAAAGTTTCCAGAAAAATACCAAAAATTAGGCCTAAGCTATATTTGATATTATGAACTCAAAAATGATGTCTATTTTACCAAATTCAAAAAAAATCAGTTTCATTAATTAATTTAAAAATTAATTCCCATCGTCAAAACAAATAGCGTGTTCTTAAGAGATAATAACTATCAAAAGATTGACAGTTGTTTATGTCTGGTTTAAATGTGAAATTAAATCAAATGACCAACATTGTATTAAATTGTAAAAATATATTCTAAATATACTTTAAAACCACTAAAATTAATAATTTATCACAATTAATTATTTCGATTGAAAAAGTTGTTTTTAATTAAAATATAGCGTGTTTTTACTATTCATCAAAATATGAAAGTTACCAGAATGATATGAAAATTTATCCAAAGTAAATTTTTATTTCATGATTCCAAAGAAGAATTTTATTTTTTCAAATTGAACTTATAAACAAGTCAAAAACTAGATTTAAAGTGGGTGCGCCATCAAAAGGCAACAAAACTGCATTTTTTGAAAAATACTTATTTTACCCGAAAAAATAATTTTGTTCTTATACCATGTTTTAGAAAATGTGCAGGACAAATAATAATGTTATTAGATTCAAAATTTATTTAATACTATTCATAACGTCTAGTTCATAATAATATTATAATAATATATCATTGTTTAGTAAAACCCGGTATTGCGTACAACACACGCTATTGAGAAAGGTCGCGATTGCGTGTAATGCAAGCCAAGTCAGGGTTGCGTGTTGTGGAAGAATCCTTTGTTGTTTCGTATAACATAATCCAACCATATTTCATTTATACATTGAATATATATATATATATATATATATATTCAATGTTGCATAGAATAACTATTATCAAAAGTGTGTGGAACAGGATACAAGAACTGTGTTGCGTATACTGCAAGCTAATACGGTGTTTCGTATAGTGCAAGGTAATTTTGGTGTAGTATACAACACAAGGACTTAAAGAAATTAAAATAATATTTTTCATAAAATCTTGGGGTGTTACATTCTACCCCCCTTAAAATGAATTTCGCCCTCGAAATTCGTCGGGGTTATAAATGGTTTACTGTTCGAAAGTTTCTTTAATATAAACCCACATCGTAAAAAGGAATACCAAAACCAATATTAAAAAACAAAAGTATGAAACGTAATGGTTACCCAAATAAACTAATCACTGGGTTTCCACATAGGTGAAAATATGGATTTGGAAGTGAAATCTAACCATCATGTTCTGATGGAGAGTGGTAGAGAACATGGCTATGGAAAAGCCAGCAATCACAAAGACATAAATTTTTGACGATCTAAGGTACCATATTATTCATCATATATAAAATCACTAGGACAACATTTTTGGTTTTCAAGATCATTTCCCTAAAGTTGATGAAATTGGAATTAGAAGAAATACTTTTATGATTTTGGTATAGTCTCACCGTTTTTCATTCTTTGGACAATTTCCATTTCATCTCTTAAATAAATGAAGTTGATTTTGTCATTCGTGATGTGTTAGCCGATCATGTGATAGAATGATGGGTCATTCCATCTGTCTCAAAAAAAAGGTTAGAAATGTTATCAAAAAATACATAAGTCCATCTATAATGAGATTAATCATATATGGTTCCTAAAATGGACTTATACTTCATATATCATACTAAATAATATAATAAAACTAGTTTCTACTAAACAGGGACTTCCTGTAGGCTAGTGGTAGGTGATAAAGGCCAGTCGCACTTCGGTTGTGGGTTCGATTCCTACAGCCTTGTCCGACGCAATGGGATGTCGCCCATCCTGCAGGTTGTCCTTTTTCTAAAGTTATATTACTATAACATCCCATCAAAAATATCAAAAAAGTTTTATCCTTAAACAATACTAACTTATGTCCAACATAATACATTCCAATCTTTGGGCTTATCTAAAATACTTCAGTCCAAGCTCATAGTATAAAGAAAATGATCACGTGAATGCCATCATTTACCCCCCATGTATCATATGATATATCTTGTTGGTCAAATTACAAATATGTGAATACCTTAATCATGTATTCTATTGAAGAATGAATATCTATTGAACCTTAGTTAAAACATGAATGTAGTTAAAAGTTAACACATTCCACATACCAAAATCCTCAAAATTCTATATCCTCAAACCATGATATCACTTAGTCCTTATATCAATCATGAGCTCCTGAATACAATCAAGCATCTCATTATCTTCTTATCCCTTCATTATGAACATATCATCTGTTTACCAAAAATGTCTCAATCACTTTTCATGGTTACCGGTACCATAAAATAATTGAAAACCACAATAGACCAAAACATAAATATTCCAACATTACACGAAACTATATACAACATTATTTTTGAATCCCATTACATAAACACTTAATCATTCCACCACATAGTTTTCATATTCAACATCACCAATAGTGATCGCATGTGACTTCCCTTTTTCATTTGACTTAAGTGGTTTCTCATGTCGATCATCACTAACCCTTGGATTAGGGCATCTATTAACATAATGCCCCATTTCATTGCACTTGAAGCATTGAAGAGTTGGTGGTGCATTCTCTATAGTCTGTTCTTTATTCACATCATTAGAAACCCTTTTTCCATTACTTCGCCAACCAGCTTCTCGATGACCTTCTTTTCCACACTTAAAACATTTTCTAGTGCCTTTAAGACAATATCCACCATGCTTTCTTCCACACTTTGAGAATAAGGAATAATTCATCTTCTTTTCACCATTATTCTGAGATTTCTCCTTGAACTCCATCTTTCATTTCTTGTCAAAACTATGAGATGGATAAGTAACACCAACTTCCATTTCTACCTTGATAGCAGAACGCACAATTTTTTTTCATAGCTACTGAAGTCTCTTATAACTAATGCCCATCAAAGATTTGGTCTTAATCCACTGAGGAATCGATCAAATTTACTTTCAGGTTGGATGATAAATCCAGATGCATACCTTTCAAGCCTTGTAAAGTTTGCTTCGTATATACCAATAGATTCATCATCCTTTTTCTTTAGTTCAAGAAACTCCTTCTCCATCTTTGT
The DNA here is from genome assembly GCA_963277665.1 of Viscum album. Classification (NCBI taxonomy): domain Eukaryota; kingdom Viridiplantae; phylum Streptophyta; class Magnoliopsida; order Santalales; family Viscaceae; genus Viscum; species Viscum album. The sequence goes on from OY728132.1 coordinate 417,838,634, forward strand.
TCGAAGAATATGAGGGATGTACTTAATGAAAAATAAGTTCCTGAACTCGTCCCATTCCATGGACTCAATTTCATCTCTTTGCCTTGTATTCTTGATAAGATTCCACCGTTGATCAGCTTCACCTTCTAAACGATATACTGCTAAGATGACTTTATCATGTTCATAACATTGAAGAACTAAAAATATCTTTTCAGTAGTACTGATCTTTTTTTCAGCAACAAGTGGATCAGAAGACCCACTAGAAGAAGGTGGACGTTTCCTCATGAAGGACTCAATAGAATTTTGTTCCCTTCCTTGATCATTTGGATGTCTAGAATGATTCATAGCTTGTGTAAGTATAGAAATAAGATTTTTCACTCTATCTCCCATAACATTTGTTTTCTCAGGAGGACAATCATTGCATTGTCCATTGCATTGATCAACATGGTTCCTTCAGGTTTCAGCCATCGTCTAAAACCAAAAAAGAATAGTGTGAGAGGAAAAAATCATGCTAGGGAAAACAACATAATAAAGGGGGAGTATCGTAAATATCTAACATCTTATGTAAAATTCTATGATCGTTACCGTAGTTCTAGGACTGTATCCTATATGTATACTTATCCATAGGGACATCCCTATACATACCTTAGAAATATCTCTAGGGATCTAACTAATGTTTTCGCATCCTAGTTTCCAAGGGTTGACTAAAATTTTTCTCTTATACCAACTGTAGAGACCCGAAGCCTGAAATACATGGACAATACATTACTTTTGCGGAATACTTAGTACATAACAAAAACACACACACAAGGACCATAATAGTTTAGTGTCTTTGGAAACATGGAATATAATCTTCTAAACGTGGTGAAATATCGTCAACATCTTCCATAAAGAACTTTTTTTTAAACCTAAATCCTTTATTTATGTCCTGGGGAAAAGAAAACATAAAATGGTCAGCTCAAATGCTTTGTAAGGGTAAACAAAAGAAATATCAATCACATCATATTCATAAGAACATATCTTTTGGAAATATTAACCTGCAAAGAAGATCATAATTTCATAACATGGGATAAATCATAGTAGTGAAATGTAATCCCAATAATCATATCTTAAAACATGAAACTTTGTGGCATACACACATAATCATAGAGAATCATTTCTTATTAGTGAAGACTCATTTCCAAGACTATCTTAGTGGACAAAGTCCATTTCTGAACCGAGTTCACCCCTCGTTTCAATCCTGTTTCACTGAAACGGTATAACCTACCGTTCCAGCCACGTCTATCTCATGAGATATATAATCATTACCCAATGCATTGGAGGGAGATATAGGTCCCACCCATCTCATAATGATACCATTCATATGTGTGCCACAAAATCATAAATCATACATCATTGCATAACCTATGTAATAAAAATGGGATTCTTAAACAACATGACATCATAAAATATTTCATATAAGATAAAGGAATTAATATAAAATAATTCCATCACAACATAATCAAATAAATGTAATAATAGGGATAGAAACATAACCCTATATTATCTTATATGGAAAATAATTTCAAACACTTGAACTCCATTCTTGAGGAAAATATCCTTTTTACTTAAAAAACATTTTCCTTTATTAACATGTCATACAATTTTAATCTAAAAGAAGTTGATTAAAAATAAACTTGAAAAATTGTAAAGGAATATTCTTGGAAATAATGTTTTAAAAATTCATTCATTCCGTATAAGTTAAAAAAACATTCTTTTCATACTTTTGTCGGAAAAGTCAAAAAGTACCTCGTACGAAGAACAATAAAAGATTCCTCTCATATATTTTACTAAAAACTCACTGAAGGGTAAAATTGGATTTAAAAATTGTAAGTGTATGGAAATAATATTACATATTGAGGAAACATGGATTTGGATGATAAAATACACCCCAGTAAATATTAAAGTATAAACAATATCGGATAAAAATGAGATTGTGATATTTCCGTTACCTTAGGTCCGATTTGATTCGTATGTGTCCGAACCTCCTGTATAATGATTTAAATAATGTTATTTACTTATTCCAGAATCATAATTATTGTTATGATATCATAAATGGTCATATTCTTAGCTTCTTATTAGTAATAATTCATTACTACTTATTATTCGGGTGTTTATTACTTTTTGTTCTTATTCGTGTTTTGTCGAATAAATTCTTATTATTCTCTTTAGGTTATAGATACCTCATTTCCAGAATGGTATTAGTGTAATATATATCATATTCATTTATTCAATTCATTTATATAATCATAATGAAATGAAGATCACGTAGAACGAGTTGCATCACATCGTGGAGACGGTATTCCGTACGTACGCACGAGTGATGATATCGTTCCTATGATCGTGGAATTTTATTGGAGTGTATGTATACTATTTCAGAATCAATATCAATTTAAAATAATCATATATATTCATTAATTTCACCCTTATACCCATCCAAGTAAGGTGGTGGTGGAAAATAGATTACACCACGGCGTGGAGACGGTACTCCGTACGTACGCACGCGCGGTGATTTCTTTTTTCCGTAGGATGGATAGATGGTGAAATAGGGCTATTTCATACATATAATAACATATCAGTATGTTACTGATACCGATGTTATTACTTCCTAATGAAACAACTAAATAAGAAGAAGTGAAAGAAGAAATAATAATGAAATAATCGGTAACGGACATTACCTCTTCTTTGAAGTGCTTCTTTGAGACCTCCTTTTAGGGCACTAAAATAGGTCTTTGAAGATAACCAGAACCTCTAGGATGTTTCTAGGGATGTGGAGAGGAGAAATTGTCAGGTTTTGTCCGAGAATGAAGGCTCAAAGTGGTGTGAGGAAGAGGGGGAGGAGGTGCCCTTTTATAAGGGAGGAGAGGGGAACCTTTGGAATAACTAAAACTATTATTTTATTATAAAGTCAAATTGGGTTTTAAATAGCTCCAAATTAATTTATTTCGAAGCTAAGGTGGGGATGGTCGAAATACTCTCATCCAAAATAATTTAGACAAGTTTAGGTTCCTAATTTAACCTTATCATTTAGTTTTAACATTAAGTTAAATAATTTAACTTTTACCGTGTCTTCATGTCTTCTTACACTATAAGGTTAATAAACTTACTATAACAATCTAAAATAACCCCAAGTTGTTTATTATTAATATATATAACCTTATATAAGTCATTTGGCCTAACCTTAGATTTTTAGGAATAAAATAACAATTAATAATATAATATTTGTTTTAACAACTATTTTATGTCTATTTTGACACTATTTAGTAATTGATTTTTGTGAAAATCATAACATAATGATTAGTTCGAACAAAGTTAATTAAATCAATATTAAAATTTCATATTAACCTATAAAAATTAGTTTAATTCATAAAAAGTTTCAAATTACACTTATTTGGGTATTTATAATATCAATTATTCTAATTTTTTTCTATTATGGTAATTACTGCATCATCATTGTGTCATAAATAAATTAAATTATATAATGTATAAAAATTATAAATTAAATATCATTATGTAGGAAATCTTATTATATTTCTAATGAATATTTACAATCGTATTTATATTATGTATAAAACTATATTAAATTTTTTTAGTAAATAAACATTTATTTTAACTCTTTTAACTCTTCTTTGAATTAAATAATAATAAATGTCCTAATCTAATCCAAGTGGGACTAAATGGTCAGATTTTATTCCTAAGTATTTTTTCGGTCGAATTACACTTATCCAATAGAATTAGGACATGTGATAGGGTAATTATAATATCATTTTTACCCTTAATTACCCTATTTACTTTTAACCGTGGTAAAAAAAGTAAAAAGTTACTATTCACCAATAATTATTTTCATCTCATTGAACCACATTTTGATTACTGAAATCAACCGTGTCTCTCGGATTTTCGAAATTTCACTCACAGAAGTGGTAAAATTATGTTTTATTAAAAAAAAAATTTAACTACCACATAGTGGTTTCACTATTCATCAAAAAAGAAAGTTTCCAGAAAAATACCAAAAAATAGGCCTAAGCTATATTTGATATTATGAACTCAAAAATTATGTCTATTTTACCAAATTAAAAACATATCAGTTGCATTAATTAATTTAAAAATTAATTCCCGTCGTCAAAACAAATAGCGTGTTCTTAAGAGATAATAAATATCAAAAGATTAACACTTGTTTATGTCTGGTTTAAATGTGAAATTACATCCACTGACAAAAATTGTATTAAATTGTAAAAATATATTCTTAATATCCTTTAAACCCACTCAAATTAATAATTTATTACAACTAATTATTTCGATTGAAAAAGTTGTTTTTAATTAAAATATAGCATGTTTTTACTATTCATCAAAATATTAATGTTACCAGAATGATATGAAAATTTATCCAAAGTAAATTTTTATTTCATGATTTCAAAAAAGAATTTTATTTTGTCAAATTGAACTTATAAACATGTCAAAAACTAGATTTAATGTTGCTGCGCCATCCAAAGGCGGCAAAAATGCATTTTTTGAAAAATACTTATTTTACCCGAAAAATTTATTTTGTTCTTATACCATGTTTTAGAAAATGTGCAAGACAAATAATAATGTTATAAGATTCAATATTTAGTTAATACTATTAATAATGGCTAGTTCATAATAATATTTTAATAATATATCGTTGTTTATTAAAACCCGGTATTGCGTACAACACACGCTATCGAGGAAGGTCGAGATTGCGTGCAATACAAGCCAAGTCAGGGTTCCGTGTTGTGCAAGAATCTTTCGTTGTTTCATATAACATAATCCAACCATATTTCATTTAAAAATTGAATATATATTTATATATATATACTCAATGTTGTGTAGAATAACTATTATCAAAATTGTGTGGAACACGATCGAAAAATAGTGTTGCGTATTCTACAAGATAATACGGTGTTGCGTATAGCGCAAGGCAATCTTGGTGTAGCATACAACACAAGACATTAATGAAATTAAAACAATATTTTTCATAAAATCTCGGGGTGTTACACACACCATACTCAGGATATCTGATCAGTACCCAAATATATTACATGATTTCATGACAAGTTAAAGGGAAAATTATTATTGTTAGATGGATGATTTGGGGTGAAGAATGGATGATGGAACTATATGTGTTTCAGGACCCAATATGATTTTATAGGTTCAATAATTTTGTGTGGAATTTTGACATGTGGAATTTACTTCAGCATGGCATATATACTTTTTTGTTTCAATATTTCATTTCCAGTTTTGGCCATCTTGAGATAATAGTTTTTCATGGTTAATGATTATATGTTCTTCTGTTATTTCTTCTTATTTTATGTTGGGGTATTACTATAATTATAAGAACGTATAGTATTCCAAGTACTAATATTATATCCTCGCTTCAAGTTAGAATCCTGTAACATTTGGGTAGGAGTGCCTGAGGTCATGTGACCAACCAGCCTAGGGACCTTTCAAGGGGCACATGGGTCAAGAAATTAAAGAGATGGGATGTTAATCCTTGAATATATAAGATTTATAAATCAATTAAAGAATGTTTTTGGAGGGTAGGAATGAAAAAAGGGCAATAAATTTTTTTTTTGAGATGCCTGACATGTCAATAGGTTAAGGAAGAGAAATGGTGGACAAAAGGTATATTATAGTCTTTATCTATTCCAATTTTTTAAATGAGAGTAGATAGCCGTGTATTTTTTTATAGGTCTCCCTAGTATGATTATGAAACATGTTTCCAAATTGGTGATAGTGTACTAGGTCACAAATGTTACTCATTTCCTACATATTGATGAATCGCATACGGTGGAGGACTTATCTAAAATCTATATTTGGGAAGTGATAAAGAGGAAATGAATACTAGACTCGATAGTATCAGATATAGATCCAATGCTTATGTCCTATTTTTTAACAATTCACCAAAATCCCTTCGGTCAAATTTGACTATGATCATGACATATCATCCTCAGAGGTATAGAAAATTTGAGAGGATTTTAAAAATATTGGAACATGCATTGGGATTGTGTAATGGATTTTTCTGGATCATGGAAGGGTGCATACTATTAGTTGAGGTTTTCTATAACAGAATATATCAAACCCAGATATATATGTATGAATTTGATTAATTATATTGAATTACTTTTCATTATCTAACTATTTGTGTAGAAGTAGGTGACCCATCACTAGTTGGACCTTGCCTTGTGCAATAGAGAATAGAGAAGATTTAGATGATTAGAAATAGGATGTAGATGTCTTATATTAGTAAAAAATCTTATTAAAATCATCATAGAAAACTATTTTATTTATATGTGAGTTATCATGTGTTATTGAAAATCAATCCAGGGAATGTGAATCATCATTTTGGGATTCATGAAACATTATATACTCAACACATATGCCCTTTTGAGATACATGATTGTGTATGTTATGTAGAATATCTGTTAGAATTACCACCAAAGTTAAGTAGAGTTCATAACATGATTGTTGTTTTTTTAGGTGAAAATTTATTAGTATAATCATCACTATGTGAATTGATGAAATTACATTAACCGAGTGCCATGTACTTCATTGGTTTATCCAACACTGTAGATTGTGGATAGGAAATAGAAATCCATGTGTGGGAAATATAGTAGTATAGTGTGGGGCTTTTGGAAACATGATTAGATTTAGGAAGAAAAATTAGAATATGAGAATGAAATGGATTAAAAATGGCCCAAAAACTTCCAGAATAGTGGAATATTTCCAGTTTAATGGATGAAAAACCCGATGGTGGTGAACTTTCAGCACCTTGGTTTGAGGTAATTAAGCATTTACTTATGTAATTTAAGTATATAATATCGTTAGGCTAGGTATGATAATTCTTGGTTGATTATTGAATTGTTTTTGGGGCTATTATGGAGGATAACAATTTGATAATGGTTATTATAAACCATGAAACACTTCTAGGAAATCATGTAAGGTAAAATACAGTTCATGGTATGGGAACCAAATTATGGCATTATTTGTCCCAACCATTTAGTTTCATAGGTGAAATCACTAAAAAGAGAAAAAAGGAAATTCGAAATGTTGTTTTGTGGTTTTTATAACATTTAGATCTCGCCATATGAGGTTATCTATGAGGTAGAAGATGGAATGTAGTTTCATCACAGTTATCATAACTGTGGGCTTAAACTGTGCACTGTTAAAATTTATATATGATAATTATAGATCTAACTTGGTATATCCCATTAACCCATAAATATTTACTTAAACTATCCCTAAATCAAATTAATATCCTTATAATGTATTTGGATACCCCTATTTTCAATCTGGGAGCTATTCTTTCACAATTTTTTGTGTGTTGGCGGCCGGATTCCATAACAAGTCACTATTATCAGTTTTTTAATTAGTATATTCTGTATACATCTATTGAATTAAGAGATATAAAAAATTGGGGATATATCTATATTATTTTATTTCAATCATGATGTTACATGGTTGTTTTATTGATAGGTAAAAACATTTGAAGTGTGTTTTTTTTCAACAAGGTTTGTTGAAGTATTGTGCCATTTTTCGTTTTTACTATGTTTAAAAGCTATGATTCTTAAATTTAGACACATATTAGTTAAAATATGAAGGATTTAGTTCAATTTTATTAAATTTAATTAATTTAATTGGGGAATTGGGGAATTATTATTCATATAATACCAATTTTGGGATGTTTTTTTTGAAATTGTGATGTTAGTTATTTTTATAGAAAATGATTTTGGTTCCATATTTTAAAATGATAATGTGGTTTTGACACATTAATGAAATTTAAGGAAAACATTTGATTTTTATTTAAATATTCCCGAAATGTTGGGTTTTCATTGTATTTGGATTAAAATTTTGACGTGTGTTCATCTAAATTTTAGAGATATAACGATATAATGTTTCCACAATTAGAATGGGATGGATAAGGGAATTTAAAATACATCATCAAAATGGTTCACCAAATGACGGCTTATTGAATGTTTTAATCACTAATCATGGGTTCATGGTTTCATTCATGTGTGGATATGTGAAATGGGATGGGTTATTCTTAAATGCGATTTGAGAAATGGTTTTAAGGAGATGTTTGTATAATTTCCAAGAAAATATGTCTTTGTTCAGAAAAATGTTTTTGTTTGTTAATTGGTTTGGATTTGGTATAATTTTTTAAACTTTTTTATATGAAATATTTTATATTACGTTTTTAACAATTTTTATCCAACTGTCATGTATACTTAAGTCTTATAGGGAAATATTACTAATTTTTATATTGACCCCCTTTATCGGAACATCGGTGCATTTTATGATATTGTTTATTGAGATTGAGATAATGGAAATGTATCTCATTTAATTAATGATTCATCCTGATACCTTGTTCATGGAATATAGAGTATGATATTAGTGAAAATTGAGATCATTGGAGTTTATGTCTTTGGAGTCTTCATGTTTTTTTGGATTTGACATCAATATTATAGACTGAATGTGGTTTTGGTTTTCACGTTATACTCTGGCAAGGTCTGTTACTAGTTTCATTACTTAGTATTTTTTTCATTATTTTCATTAATTATTTTGTAAGTCTTTAGTTATGGTTTTCTGGTTGGGGTTGTTTTATTTTCAAATGGAAAATCATCCAAAAACTTTTATGAAGACTGTGGAATTTATTTCCCACCTTTTTTATATTGTAGAGGCCACCTAAGGCCTAGTGCCTCTAATCAATCAAATGGAGGAGGGGTGGGATGTTACATATAATGTATTGAGAGATGTTTTTCTTATTTCAGGGTGTAATAAATTATAATTATAGTTTGGTTTTTTTATTTGAGTTTTGGGAAAAAATATAGGAATTATTTATAGGTTTTTTAAAACATAAAATGTGGATATAAAAATATATAATTAACATAATTTATCAAATACTATGTTTCTCAATGATTTGGTAAAATAGATCTTTGATATAGACATATAAGATAGTTGTTTATGTTTTTTCAATTATTAATGAATAAATTTAGAAAATAATTTATATTGGTTAGTTAGTATACAGAATTATGTATCACATGTAATTGTTTTAATGGAAATTGATTTTTGTAAAAATAATAAACTTCAAATGACATCAAGGATTTAATTTTTTATACAGAAATTTGAAAATATAAGGATTATAAAATAGGATTTTATTATTGTGATAAAGGGGTGGTGAAAACAATATCTATAGGAATTATATGAAATCTATTCCTAGTTCAAAATATCAATTATTATTATAATAAAATATAACGAAACTCTATGTTTTTAAGGTTATATATATTTTATAAAAAATTATTTTTATGTGAATTTCATATATCAATGAATAATGGAAGGTGATAGAAAATCAATCTTATATGGATTGTTTACTAGTAATAGTTTTTATGTCAGTTTCTGAATGGATTGGTAGGGATGAATATATAGATATGCTAATGGATTTTTATGTAGATACAATTTTTATGAGTAAAAAATCACTCTCATTAATTAAAGTTTTTTGGAATGATGAGTCAGAAGAGTGGTTAGAGTATATTAATTTCAAATTCATGTTTTCAAAAATTCAAGTGATGTTGAATGTTTAGATTAAACCATATTTAATCTATAATCTTTCTAATAAGTGGAAGGAAGTGGTAGAGGACTCAATTTATGATAGTGTAATTTATTTGAAGGGATTATATCGTATTTAATGACCCATACTCTTTACACGTGATAATGCTATCTACTACTCATTAATTTCATTATAGAAAAAATAGAATGTATTTAATATGGCGTATTAATAATTTATTTTGAGATGGTAGTATAAATGATAGAGATAGTGTAAATTGAGAATGTCATGGTATAATAGTCTAAGATGTGATTATGGATTGAAATTTTATTTGGGATCAATCTTTAAAAGCTGATTTTGATATCCTTGATTTATGTAATAATATTTATCACATAGGATATTTCATTTATTCATTCTAATAAATCGGATCATGAATCAGAATTATATCATAAGAATATAAATCAAATTAATACACATTACTAAATTTTAACGGAACATTACTACTCATGAACATATTACCATGTCTTATAAACAATACATTTTTACAAACAATGGATGATTACATAACTTTAAAGTACGTAAAATAAATTTCCAAAAAAATTCATACTAATAATCTATAGACATATAAGAAATATACATGATCAACATCACCATTGGTAATCAATATTAGTTAAAAAACACCACAATGAGAGAAAACTACACAAATGGAGAAATTATTTTGTAAATTCAAAACAAAAAATAAAGGATTTAAAAGGGTTATTTGGAAAGATAGAACACAATGAATGTATAGAATGTAATAGGGTGATGCTGGGGTTATATTATCATTATAAAACAATATATAATCATTACGTATACATGTATCCAATATGTCTATTGATAATTTATTGTAAAAATTCCATAACAAGTTACACACAATGTAATAGTCAAGTAGTTGATATAATATATGTAATATTACAATGAAATAAAAATATACTACTTCATTTTAGAAAAAAGTCTAATAATTTTAAATAAATTTATTTTTATATGGTGTATTTATATATTTTAATTATTAATTTTTTATAAAGATTATTTTTAGCATTAAAGGATTGATTAGTAAATAATGTAAATAATATTCATTAAATAAAAATTTAATTATAAAGAATACAAATACAGTGATTCATAATATAAGAAATATGTTGTTTTAGAGACAATATTTTCATTAAATGCTATATTTTCAATTTAAAATTTAAATTTATCATTTTTGGATTACAACAATTAATTAAATATATTCGATATATATATATATATATATTCAATCGTATTTACATCATTTACTAATTGTATTGAAATGATAATTATTTCATTTATTTATATTGAAAATAATCATTTTGAAAAGAAAATTCATGCATTAAGGATCTATAATTTTAAAAATTAAAAATATTTTAGTTAATTAAATTTATAAATAAAATATAAATTTTTATATGACTAAAGTATATATTATCATTCATGTATTGATTATTAAATTTTAAGAAATATTAACAGTAAAAAATACTTTTAAAAAAGATAATTTTATATAAAGTCAAAATTTCTAAAATATATTAGTTTTTTATTTTAATGAATAATTTATCATTATTAGGGTCTTAATTAGTTTAACTGGTTTTACGAAGTATGAATCAAACAAAAAAATTATTATTTTCTGATATTGAATATTTATTGGTAGAAAAATTATATACCATATTAAATATCAAAATAATCTAAAAAATGTAAAAGTGAAATTAAATTGAAATGAATTATTAATAATTAAATTTTTAATTAAAAATTTATGCCTTATATAAGCAGTGGGATTCAATTTGTCATATTAATACAGGACGTTTTTCCAAACTCACTTAACATTCATGTTATTATGTCATTATACTTTACCAAACCCATGTTTCTAATAGAATGTAGCTTATTTTCACAATGAAAATGATCTCTCTTCAATGATACCAACATAATATACATAAACTAATAATATATTGAATCCTTAAAAAATATTCTTCGATATTACTTTATCATGTTTATTATCTTTTAGTTTAAAGAAGTAATCCAGTTTCCTTTACTCTGATTGAAAAAATTACTAGAAGTACTAATTCCAAAAATTTAATGAGTAATTATTAAAACCATAAATTTATTTAAATATATAAATTTATAAAAAAAAAATTATAAAAAACTCAAATTATGCATCATTCACATCATTTTTATTCCTTAAAAAGGTTATTACATGAATTTTATATTTATTCAAACTCATTCATTCGTCCTAACATATTCTTGTTTTGGTGGATTTTACCACATATATGGATAATGTTAGAAGACCACCACCAATATTGATCTTGAAAAACTAAATTGTTTTAATTTTTGTTAATTAATAAGAATTTTTTATTTTTTTTAATTCATATAGTCACAATATATATAATTAATTTCATAAATAATGCTAATTTTTTATATTGATTCATTATTAGACAAAAGTAAGTTGAATTTCTAACCATTTATTACGAACCATCATGATAAAATCCCTGAATTTACAATTGTGAATCTAGAGTAATAAAAATAAAATTATATTTCAACACCATGACTATTCATAGGAGATTCAATCCTGTGAATGGACAATGGAATGAATCATCTATGCTCATGAAACTAAGGAATGAACCAAAAAAGTAGTACTCACATATTAATATTGATAGTGATTGATTAATAAATGGATTGTAATAATATATATAAATTGCGACATCTCATTTAAATATATAGTATAACATTTACATATTAATTAATATTTGTGAATTAATAATTAATTTTACTTTAAAGGGGAGGCAATGTTTTATGGCGTACCTAATACACCATAATGGTTCTCTCTGAAGTCTAACATTGCACACAACGATTAGTCATACTGAACAATAATAATATAATATAATCTTAAATGGTAGTTAATTCCTAGAAATTTTATTGGAGGAAATGAAACCAGAATATTATTACACATGATTGTTAATGTTTTTACATTTATCCAATAAAATTTATATGCTTAAAATGTGAATGAATATAATTTTAAGTATAAATACACTAATATTCATTAAAAAGTTGATTTACAACCTTTTGATGGTGAACCCTATTTAAATATAGTTTTTTTCACTTTTATATATTCTATTTGAACAAACAAAATTATTTCTTATAATCAGGACCTCAAAATTTACTTCGAGAAATTTTTTGTATTTTTCTAATAAAAATCTTTTTTTATGAATAGTGAAAAATAAAACATTTTAATTCAAAATTTCCTTTTAAAATAACTTATTTATATGGTTATATTATTATTTTTAAAATATTTTTAATGTAAAATAATATTATTTGTCTATAATTTAATCAAATTTTGGTCGTTGTAATTAATTTCACGTTGAAATTTGAAATAAAAAGGTTTCAATCTTTTGCTACTTATTTTTTCATAAAAACATGATTTTTTTTGACGATCGGAATTAATTTTAAATTATTTAATTCAACTTCTATGAGTGGAATATTTTAAAATAGACATTATTTTTGAATTCAGAATATAATATATTGCTTAGGGTGAATTTTTTGAATTTTTATGAAAATCATCAATTTTTTATGACTAGTGAAAACACTAAGTAGTAGATAAAAAATCGACTTTTTCATTGAAATGAAATTTTACCACTAATGTAATTTGAATGTTGATAATATGAAATACATGGTTGTTATTAGTAAGTAAAATGTGGTTTAATAAGATGAAAGTAATTTTTGGTGGAGAGTTACTTTTGTCTTTTATTTAACACGGTTAAAGGTAACAGGCTAATTCAGGGTAAAAATATTATTATAATAATATAAAATAACCATAAAACTTGAAATAATCTTATTGGATGAGTCATGTCCGACCAAGAAAATCCATGGGTGAGATTTGGGGCCTTTGAAAGACATTTGAGTAAAATAATGACATTAATAACTTTTTATTTAAAGTAAAAATAAAAATAGCATAAACATGTATTGTTCTAATTATAAAATTTTAATGTGGATTTAACTATTTTATATTTTTTACTATTAATATTAATTAGAAATATTAAAATATTTCCTTCATTAGGGTAGTTTATTTTTAATTTTTAAGCCTTAAATAAATAAAATTATTTATGAGACAATAATGATGTTATGATTACCTCAATGATGAATGATTTAAATAAATAAGATTTTAAATATTAAAACAATAACCAAAACCATTAAAATTATTATTTGGATAATTTTATTACAAACAAGAGGTATTTTTTTGTCTTTAATAAGTTTTGGGCCATTATAAATCTAAAATTGTTATATAATAAAATAATATTTTCAAACATTCCTAAAGAGCCCCTCCTCCCCCTTATAAAAAGTCCTCACCTCTAACCCATTACATAAAACTCACATGCCCCTATTCTAATCCAAACTCTTCCCAAATAATATCTCAAGATTACTCAATTACCCCTATAATCCTTATCTTAGGAAGAAGGCACATCATAAAGCCCTTTGGTTCCATCCAAAGGGAGTTACATGATTTAAATGTAACATATTCTCTTATGTTATTTTTATATTAATTTAATTCTCCAACACCCTAAACACATTTTATTATTTTATTTTTAAAAAATTCTAGTATCCTCAATATAATAGGTTTTAGTTAATAGAAGGATTTTATATACACATACAAACACCTCCATCTAATGGGTATATAACATATAGTTTCTATAGAGGATGAACTATGGCCTCACGAAACAATGATGGTTAAATCTTTTCTTACCACCTCTTATAGTGGCCATTAAGATGGGAATGTATTTAAATTTGATATATATTATATTTATATTCTCTTTATATTTATTATTTTTTATTTATATCATACATTTATGGTTTCCATAATGGCTAAATATGATAATTTCATTTGAGAAAGTACAGATTACCACCCCATCAATATTATACGAATCGTTCATGCCATACGAGGATCATAAAAAGGATGGAATTAATGAAAATATATAATATATTCTACTAGAATTATAATAGTCTTATGTATCATTTTATTTCCATTCCATTAAATATGAAATAGAAATGAATGTAGCGTTCATGCATACGTACGATTACCGTCTCCATTAACGGTGTATTTCATTTCTTACCTCAAAATGTTATGTCCTATTATATAGAAATATATATAATAGAAATATAGGATATATATTATATCTAAATATTGAATATCATTCTGGAGATAATGTAATTTTGACCACATGAACAAATTGTAATTATAAGAGCTTCATTTTTTACTCAAGTACCAATTATCGACAAAACATCCATTATTAACTTAAATGATTAAATATTGTTTATTACATTGTAATAAGTGATATAAAAGGTATAATAAACAATAAAGAGGTTATTAAGAAAGTATAAATTGACATTATTTTATTACTAAAGATTCAAACAACAAAAAAGTTATGACGAACATGAGGTAAGGGGTTTTCATCTCACTTTTTATTTCTATGGGATTCATTCTATAATTGAAACTATTTTTTTTTGTGGTGTATGTACTGCCCATGATTTTTTATAATATACATTAATATATGGGTATTTACATCTTCTTTTTATGATCCTTATAGCATGGGTCATATGTCTCTTAAGTTACCAATTCTATAAGGGACCCTTTCACCATACTCTTTTAGTCAAAGTCTTCCTTTATGTGATGTATTTTAATATACATTTTATTTTGTTGGGATATGTTCTTATATGTCTATTTTTATTTACATTTTATGTTAATGTGATTTGAGCCATTCTAACTCTCATCAACTCATTTTCTGAATTATAATGCCACATCGTTAGGCTGTCTAATTTCTATTAGAGAACTTCTTAACCCAATTTCAAATTTTTGGGTAAAACATCTAATTCTTGATTACGTCATTCTATGAATATGTGTTAATTACCTATGATTCATTTACACTTAATATCCACTTATTTTTGGTGTATTGACATCTTTCACAGATAATTATGTCAATGAATTGTACTTAATCAAAAGATATCTTCTTTACAAGGGACATCGTCTCAATTTACATTCCACTAAGGCTTTTTTGTTGTTATACACAAATTCACTTTTATATGTTTTATATACTTCCCATTGACATATTATATCATTAATCTCATTATTCTCATGATATTATAACCTTTTTAGATGTTATTCTATAATTATATTTATTCATGTATTTTCTCAAGTGGTAAGGACACATTATCTAAAACATTGTTTTAATGGTTTCAAAGATTTTTTCTTCTTAATATATCTCATTAATGAACTTGTTTTAAAAATGGTGTTAATGATTTATTTATAAGGACAAGGTTTTTAAAAGTATAAATTAATTTCAAATGTTTCAAAGTTATATAGGACACTCTGATTCAAAAACATCTATATTAATTGTTTTAAATGGTATTGAAAATGGTTTCATAATGAATTGATTATCTGGAAATGATATATTGTGATTGCAACGTGGAAATGTTATATTTAATTTATTATTGATTTTTGTGTTATGAATATTTTATTGTTATTAGGCATTTTTGACACATGTGGGAGGGTCTGTGATAAAACTAGGGCTGGTGAGCCCGAGATAGCTCTCTAATAAATCGGGTAACATGATAGAGGTAAACATTAATGTTTCTCTGAAGTGATTTAGTGAATATAATATTATGGGTATTCCAAGTGTAACTACATATGTAGATGTAAAAGTTACAATGATAGTATGTTATGGCTTCCACAAGTTACATTTATGATTTATGATTTCTATGTTTCATTCATAAATCATATGATTTTCTTGTGGTATGTTAGGAGCATATTTTTTTATGCATTGATTGATTAATGTTTTCTTTCTTTATTTTATAACCGTTTCTGAGCATTGTTTTCTCATACCATGTTTTTAAATGTTTTTCACAAGACTTAATGAAGAATAGGGTAAAGAATGGGATCAGTTAAAATCCAAGAATTCTAAAACATGGAACTAGGAATGTTTCTTTTTATAAGAGTTTTTATAAATGAAAAAATGGAAACTGAGTAGAAGTGTCTAATTTGTAATTTTTGAAATGTAATGTAATAATTATGGCCTAATTCTCTAAAACTCTAAAACTAAAAAGATCCTCAATGTGAATTCTTTACTTAATTCATGATTATGTAATGTTTAAGGCTTGCCATTATATAAATTATCGGAATTAAGTAATTTAATTATAATTATGACTTTGACATAGAATAATAATATTCCAAAATTAGTAATACACAGTTTTTGAGCACACTAGAAAAAAAAGAGAGTCCATGTAATGTTTTATTTGACTTGATATCCTTTCATTGAGTGATACAACTTATTTATTAATTGTATCCACCATGGTTTGTTTTATTCCACCTCATGTTAGTATTATATTATAAATATAATTTTTTTCATATGGAATAATTATCTTATATATATCTTCCATTTTTTCTTTATTATAACATCCAAAAATATAGTCTTGTAGGGGTTCATATTATCTATTTACAGTCTTTAAAACATATTTCAAGATTTGGAATCAATTAATTTTCACATGGTGTATTTAATACAACATTGAAATTTTTTTTCATAAATAAATTTGGATTCATGTGATTTACAAGTTCATTTAAAAATTCATTTTTCATGTTATTTTGATTCACACATTTTATTTACCAATGGGGTATCATGGATCGTTATTCATTTTTGAGTCGTACTCTTTCTCCATTGATCATGTTCTTCTATTTTTTTAAATACTCGACCCCATATAAATTCCATGTTATATTTTTTTCTTTATTTAATAGAAAATTTAATTTTATTGTTAAGATGAAATTTTTTATTAGTTCATTATTCATCATGATATCCCATTGCAATTGAAAACTCTCACATTTTATCTTAAAAAGTTTCCATTTAAATCGATGCGAGTTTGACTAAAATGGTTAAAAATAAAGAACGACCGCTTCTTTCAAACTTTGAATAATTTATACTATTTACTCAAAATATATTATATTTTAATAATATATAATTATCAATGTTCTTTTATTTATACATCATTTTTAAATAATTATTTTAATCCCTTCTTCCCACCTAAAATAAATTTATTTTAATGTGACTTATGGCATTGTTTTTAAATATGTTAACAAATATGATTTTTTACATTATTTAAATTTAATTTAGCTATCCTACATATCATGGTTTATTTTGAATTAATATATATATATATATATATATTATAATGTAATTTTTTATATACAAATACCTCTCTATTAGCAATGGTTTCTATGATATATTTTTCCATATTTTACATTATTTATACATTTTCTTAAATACGAGGTAGCAATTTACTAAATTTTATTAAATTTATTATATAATCTTGAAGGATTAACACCTAATTCAATACTAATTTATATTGTTTTCTTGTAATTAATCCTTATGGAATTCCTCTCACTATATATTTTCCTCTAGCATCTCATATTGAAAATTTACCCACTAATTCATGATCAAAACATCTTTATTTAAATGGTGAGGTTAAAATTAAATATATATAATGATATTGATAAACCAAATTAAATTTATTGATTTATATTAATCATTGTTTAAAATTATATATTCATTAAAAACGTTTTTGTTATTAGAACTGCTTACTTGTTTCTTCTTGAGGAAGTGTATTCACCTGAATAATCCTACCTCTCAATTAACATTACAAATAAATCATCCTGAAAATATACTTTTTAATCTAATAATTAGGACTATTCTATATTTAATAATTCAAATTTTAGCGAATTTACTAAGATGAACTATATCATTCAATAAATGTTTTCCACTTCCTGTGAAAAAATATATAGGAAATATTACTATGTGATTGGTGGGACAAAAAATTTTTATCTCCACAAAGAATTTTTTAATGTTGTATATATCATGATATTATATTTTTATGGGAAAATATTTTTTCCAAATAATATATAATTCTAAGAATGGGAGGTGTACCTAGTTTACATTATTTAATCGAATGTAGAGTAATCCTTTTTCACTATAATAATATTTTGTTAGTACGGATTCGAGACTTAATAAATTATTTTATGTTCTTCTTCGTTTGTGACATTACCTTTTTATGTTTCCAAATAACATGAGTATTTCTTTTGGTTTCTATATTCATATTCCATTAACTACATTATTCATTACATGGGATTGATTAGGTAGTTCAATATTCTTTTGTTATAATCTATTTTATTCCTTCATTCATTATCATAAATAGTATGATTCCTTTATTTTTTAAGGCATATATTCCATATTTTATATTATTTTAGATGTTTATAATTAAATTATTTATTACTTTGTAATATTTTTTTTAAATACAATGTATTTGTGGCTAGTCCATTATTATGATTCCTCATTTTCAATAGAATTTAAATGTTTATATATTACATATAAGTATCCATGATTGTATATATTTGTGGTTGGGGTAAAGTATATACTTTTCAAATTTTTAATTATGTATCGAACCTCAAAATAATAAAAACATTTGATTCAAGAGAGTTTATTATAACATTCGCATGATATGTATATTTTTTAAATAAAACATATGTATTTTTGGGTCAATTTATTTTTTTAGAGTACACGTGTAATGTTTTTGTTTTTATCGCCATATTTGGTACTGTGGGATCTTTTTGGATTAGATTTTATTAGATTGGAGTTATGACATTTTTAGGATACATTTATGATGAATAATATGTCAATACACCTTGAATCATTCATTGAACAAAGAGTAACTATTAGAGTTTGTAAACAAAGTGATATAGGTTGATGCTAATGTTTCTTAAGTTGAAATTATGGGTTCATATGATATGATATTTTTTGATTAATATTGTATAATATATTATAGAATAAATAGGTTACTATTTTTCAATATAGACACTAATAATATTTTTTTAGTCATTTTTAGTACCTAGTGAAAACTAATTAATTGTGATTATGATAGAAAATCCAAGTATTTCACTAATTTATATCCAAATGGGATGGCACATGGTTTTTAAACCTTTATGAATATGATGTATAATGTTATGATTAACAATTTCAAATATCCCAAATTTATTATTGAATAATTATCTTTATATTAATTAAATTATACAAAATCAATTATAATTCATTAATGGATCTAAACATAAATTAAGTACTAATCAATAAATTAGCATGATTAAATAATTATAAGTATTGTGTGTGAAGAACATAAAATATATTATACATGTTCTTTAGTTTGAATTTTAATTGAGGCAATTTTTAAAAAAATATAACACAAGAATACAAATAATTATATACAAATTCAAAATAATGTGAGAAATAGTCTTGACATTGGTCATGAAAAATATAGAAATGGTATACCTACTGATCATTAATTTTAATGTGTCAATAAAATCCCTATATAATAATTTTGAAATAAAATATTGATTAGGATGTTAATTATTGAGGGGTATATTGTAACATCCTATATTTATGTATTCATTATAAATTAATATGTTAAATATTTTATTCTTTCTGTTTAATAAAACCATATAAAAAATCATATATGTTTAAAATATAACAAAAAAATCATTATTTACTCATAATTAAACATTTTATAAAATTTTTATGAATTCAAGAAATATATAAACTACATTATTACATACCATGGATGATTACATGACATAATAGATCCCAAAATAGGTTGGTATAATTAAAACAAATTTTTAATATTTTTTATAATTTGAAATATTATATAACATTATCACCCTAGAGAGTAAATTTTCCTACAAAAAACCAATAAAGTGAAATAGAATCATTAAAAGGAAAATAATATTATATAATTGAAAATGAGTATTTTAACAACCCGAACTCTATATTTCTAGAGTTAGTAGTTACATTATTACATTGGTATATAATACAGGGGATCACATAACCAATGATCAATCTATTTAGAAGTCTTGAAGAACTAGATACATATATGGTACACTTATTAAATAGGTGATTAAATATAGAATAGAAAATGAAATGTAATATTCATCCTTGAAATCATTTAAGGATTTTATCTTCATATAATGGGGAAATGAAAAAAAATTGTGAGATGAGATGCTCAGTAAGGATACATGTATTGTGAAAGAAATTATGAATAAATAATTTAAAATCATTTTCAAAAGGTAATTAAATAAACCAAATTCCCTTTAATCAATATCAATCCACTGATAATATAACATTGAAAATTTCATGGATATTAAAAACTAAATTATCAATTATGGAAATCCATACGTTTAAAAGTCAGTATTTTTCAGATCATGATATCAATGCGATCAAAACCTTAGGATAGGATAGTTTAAAACAATTTCGAAAAACCCATATTACTTTTATAACTAATTTAACTCATTCGACTTGTTGATGCATTATTATGATATATAATTTGGAGGACCACCCATCACTACATGTCCACTACTTTCCTCATACATTGAATTATAAATTTAATTCCCCATAAATATATTTATTGGCTAAAGAATTCATATTTATCAATAATTCCATATTCAAAAAATGCTTTCAAAATGTATCACTATATAAATGAATGTTATATGACTTAGACCATATTAATAACCATGACACATGAATTCGGATCTATAAGAGAAATGAATTATATTTTGAAAAAAATAAGTAAATTCATCAATGGATGGTGTCATTAAAACATTTTCCTTGTGTAAAATAATTAAAATAAAAGGTGGATATCATTAATGAATATAAGTACTAAAAAACATCATTAGAAACAATTAGGAAGAAAATATATTTTTCACTTTGAAATTCATTTTTAATGAGAAAATTAATAAGTAAGAAGGAATGTAATTTTTTAGGAAATAATCTTGTAAAATCAAAAAGGAAGATTCAATGAATTAAAGAATCATGATGGTAAGAAAATCCACTCATTCCATATAAGTTAAAAATCAACAACTCTTTTTTTATGATAAGTTATAAAGTACGTCATTTGGAAAATAAAAAAATTAATATTTTCAATTTTTTTAAATGTTGAAACATGGATAAAAATTGATTATAAAATTGTTGAAGAGTAGTAAAAAAATTTCAAACCATTTTTTTAAACATGAACATAGAAACTAATTAATCTCTACGAGGGTATTCAATACAAACAATCCTAAATAATGAAGAGATTGTGAAATAATCACTTACGACAATAGTAACATTTCCACTGTAATACATATGGAAGAAAACAAATTGAAAATTAATAATTAAATACTAATAATACAAATATATTATTAATTTAATATATATAATCGATATTATATACACCACAAATAAAATAAGGGAGATATATAACATATGTCTCACAATAGTAAAAGTGAGATGATAAACCCATACATCACACTCGACATAGATCGTATGTTATTTCAACATCACATATCATTTATATATTTGTTATAAATATATTACCATAATCATATGTATCATGACATATATTAGTTACTCATTTTATCACCTATTTGTTGATAATTATTTGTTAAAATCACTATTATGTGTAGTAACCGCTTTGTTTTTATGTATGTTTGTGTCAAGTACTTATAATATGATCTATTATTAACCATATAAAAAACATAATAATGATATAAATATCATTTATATTCAATATAAATTTATTTATAGTAGTTTATAAATGTTTGATTTAGAACATCCATTACATTGTTCATTGAGATGACAAGTTGAATGTATGTAGGAATGCTATTTTCATTTATCGATGGATTAAAAGAATAAAATTTAAATTATAGTTATATTTTAATAAATATTTATTATCAACAAAAATTAATATATATCAATTGAATACATCCCTGTTACCTTCCCTGTAAAATAGAAATGAAAAATGAATCACATCACTTCATAGAGGTTGTAGTCCACACATATGCATGGGAGATGTTATTGTTTTCAAACAGAATGGAAGGTATGAAAATAAAAATCATATTATAATTTTATAATTATAATCATATTTTAAATAAAATATGTAAATTTTAAACCCATAATAATTCCCATCAAAGATATATGTTGATGAAAAATGACTTGTATCGCTACGTAGAGACGATAAGCCATAGTCCACATGAGTGGTACATTTACATAACAGTAGATGTGAATGTGGGGTTTTAATACTGGTTTCTTAATTATTATAATTTTTTTATATTGGGGATATTTATGATCACATTTTATTTAACATCAATGCATTTATAATTGGTTTAAGATGAAATAAATTGAAAGAGATCTGGTAATAAAAATACCTCTTCTTAGAGAGACCATAATTATATATGTTATTAATGTTTTTAAGGGTGGTATTTTGAGGGGGAAAACCACAAATAAGTCTATAATGATTTTTTAAAGAATAATTTTAAGGATTTGGTGAAAATAGATGTATTAATTTGGTTTGAATATGTCTGGTAGGTGGTGGACTTTTATAATTTTGGTGAGGTGCAATTTTTTATTTTATCAAAAGGTTAAAATATAATAAGACTATTATAAATCCAAATTCATCCAAATAACAAATATATTCTCAAAATATGAAATATCAGTAAATATTTTATCACAAATATTCTTATTAAAAATTTTGCTTTGTAAATAATTTAATAAAATATAAATACTATAAAATATTTTTATTGTCAATTTTGATAATATTAATTACTTTTACTTTCAAAACATCAATACAAAATGTAAAATGAGAAAAAATATATATTATATTATAAAAATACCTTGGGAATATATATAATTCTCAGATAACCTTATGTCTCTCAAATCAGTTTAATTTTAACATTTTTAATATCATTTATTTGATTATCCCAATAAAAAAATAATTATTACATCATCAATGTGAATGAATTGAATTTGACTATGTCATCTCTAAAATTTAAGAATTA
Organism: Viscum album; assembly: GCA_963277665.1. Classification (NCBI taxonomy): domain Eukaryota; kingdom Viridiplantae; phylum Streptophyta; class Magnoliopsida; order Santalales; family Viscaceae; genus Viscum; species Viscum album. Next base: position 417,862,141 of record OY728132.1, read on the forward strand.
AATTTCTTGAAGAAGAAAATTACTTTATATTTATAAAATAATGTTTATAGAACAAAATTTATTTTCTATATACCTAAATTTAAAATATAATGTTTATTAAAAATAAGAGACTGACATGTTTGAATTACATTGAAATAAAATATTACAATGGTCATAGTCTTATCCTAATTGAAATAAATTTCCATATATTAAAATATTTCATATGTATGGATTAAATTAACAAATTCAAAAAAACTTATTGAAGTTTGATAGTCTTGTTCTAGCCCTTATCATTTTATATTTAACATAAATTACCCAATTTACCTTTACCATGGTAATAAAATTACTATAGTTTCTATTTATAATGACCACAAATAAAAGGGAAATTTTTATGAAATTTGAACCCAATTTTTAAAAATATGGAATAAAATTTTAAATATTCAACTCATATATGTTGTAGAATGTAATTTATAGTTAATATCGAAAAACACAATGGAAATTAATTTAATTAAAAAAATGCATTTTAAGGCCAAAAAATTTACTTAAACCAAAATAATGTATAAGGATAATTAAGATGTAAGTAATTAGATTATATATAACTAAACAGTACTATGGTTACGTTGAGATCAAATTAAAATCATAGTAGTACATTTTTATATATTGAAAATGATACTTATAAAAAACTAGTATTTTGTAATATTCACTGTAAAATAAATATTATCTTGATAATACCAACAATTATCCCAAATATAATTTTAATAAGTTGATTTAGTTTTTTTATTATTTTTAGAAAATATAATTTATCTAATTTAGAAAAAAAATTATATTATTCACTAATAAAAAACCATTTTTTGATAAAAAAAATTTATGAAGATTAAAATTTCTTCACTAAAAATTAAGTACATATTTTAGAATAATTAATCAATGTATTCGTATTGAGTAGGTACAATTTATATATATTTCAAAATTTTGTTAACATTATTCATACATTGCCATTCAATGACTAGGTTTTAACATCCATATTCAAATAAGAAAATTTTTAGGTTTATTTATGCTCCGTAGTGTATGTTGTATATGCTATTGAATGTAATGTTCCACTAAAAGCATAGGGTGTTAAATAATAAACTACTTGAATAAATACCATCTTATTAATTTTTACTTATGATGTATATGTAAGGGTTTGACATTGGGAAAATACCATTGTAGAAAACCCACATTATAAGAAGGGTTAATAAATTTTACTTTAAAAAAGAGAGTGAATAATGTAAGAAAGTCATCGAGATTAAAACATTTTAGTTTCTATGTTAGGGAAAAAATTGGTAATTTAAAAAATTATATATATGAGTAAATTAACTCCCAAATACTGATAGAGATTGATAGAGTACATGTTCATAAGGAATTTGACCATCACAAAACCATAATTTATTTCTTGAAAGTAAATGTGAACAGATAATGTTTTTTAGGAATTATTCGAATGATAATGGATTACATTTTTGTTTTAATTAATAATTTGACAAAATTAACTTACTTTATCATTCACATGCCACAATAATAATCATATCCTTTAGTTGTATGATGATATATTTCCACTTCATCTCCTATTCTATGAAATGAAGTTCCAATAGTAATTTTTATTCCCAAAAAACTAAAATTAACATTTAATAGATCATTATATCAATAAAATAATGAAATATGATTCCTAATTTATCTAGATATGTTCTATAACCAAAATGGTTAATAGAATTAATCTAACAACAACCCAATTACATCATAATTCATTCAAAAAATAATTCATCTTAAGACTAATCCAAAAAACATATTTCTAAATTTCAAGCAAAATTTTTTTGAAGGAAGGTCTCTAAATTTGAAGAATCAACTAATTATTGGATTCCACAAGATATAGAAAGTATCAATTAATTTTAAATAAAAAATATATGAATAACATGACCATATGAAAACCTTAATTAAAACATGAAATTTTCCAAAAAAAACTATCTCTGGTTGTTAAATATATTTCATAAATCTAAACACGTACTAAACCAAGCATAGATAACATAAAACGTAAAATCACTAACCATTTTCATGGAAAAAATACTATTTGATAAACATAATATTATCATTATTTTCTAAACATCGAGCACATGTTAAGTTTTATCTTCCCTCAATCATGTGTTTTATAAAAAAGATAAACTTTCCATTGAATCACATTTCCGGGGCATCGGTACCATTGAATATATTAATTTAAATCCACAAATAAATAGAACTATAGTAAAATCCATATACATTTCATAATTATCATAACCATAATTCCTTTGATAAAATAATCCTATTACCTTTTTTAAATCCAAATACATAATCACATTAATCATTTTACATTTACTATAGTAATAGGATAAGCCTGAACTTGACCTCCGGGATTATTCTATTCTACATTACCTTAATTATTCTGATATTCATTTCTTTATTTCACATCTCCTTGTAGTTAATTAGTTAAAGATTTTATTCATCTTTATTTCCCTTTAAATCAATATCCTGGTGTCCTTTCTCTGTACACTTGTAGAAAAATCTCATTCCCTTCATGAAAGTAACATGGAAATTCTTTAAACATTTCATACTTCAAGGGAACCAGTCCTTCTTTCCTACATAGTATCCACTATTTAATCTCCTATTGGAATCTATAAATATAATATATTTTTAATCCTAGAGTTGGTTTAGGTGAAAGTCATTTAGACATTTATTGTGACAATTGATTCTGTATAATACTAATATCTTTTTCCTCAGTCATTATCCAATTGAGATTCTCATCAGAACATTGTATGTTACATTCTACATTAACATGGTTCTTTCATTTTCTATAAATTTACTGAACCCAAAACACATAATATATAAAAAAATTATCAGAGTGGGAAATAAATTTATTTTGACGAATCATTGATAGAATGTCTAAACCATGACAACTTCATTTCAATATATTTCACCCGTGTTTATTTATGTTCATCATGTATTCAAAAAACATAATATTTTATAATTAAAATTTGAATTATCCAATGAATATCCCTAAAACAATTCATACTAGGTGTAAAATAAGGACCATTTTCTTCTACCAGGTAAGGCTCACATCATGAACAATGTTAGTTTTTCAGTGTTATTACTCATAGCTACATCAATAATAGAATTTCATCTACTCATATTATCCTAACCTGTATTTATTGATTGGGAAAAACATAATCTCTATGATAACAAAACAGTAGGAAGATCTTATATAATTATCCCCAATGTACATCATAGGTTTATGTAACATATTCTATGTTTTCCAAAATATTACTTCAAATGTTTCTACTAAACTTCCTAGGTTACGAATTGTAACATCCCCAACTCCAAAAATCAGGAGTTAGTGGTTACATTAGTAAACTGGCCTATGATAAGTGGTATCATGTCACCAACGATCAAAAATTTTATTAGTCTTAAATAACAATATACAATCATGGGAACCTTATTAAATATGTAATTCAATATAAAACATAACCAATTAAAGAAATCTTCATCCATGAATTGATTTAATGATTTGATCACTATATGTCAAGGAAAATAATCCAAATAACAGGTTGATCTTATATTATCAGTAAAATTATGCATATAAATATATAAATTATGCGTAAATAATCAATAATTTTTATTGAAAGGAAGTTAATTGAATATACACTCCATTTAATAAATATCATGAAAACACAATTAATCCAAAAATATTATCATATTGAAAATATCATGGTTCTTAATAAGTTAATTCAAAATAAAGGAAATGTATACTATAGGAAATAATGATTTTTGAGATCATGCTATGTCTATATTCAAGACCTTATTCCAAGTAAATTTAAAACTATGGGATAAATCAAATTTAATTTGGGGAACTGATTTGTCTCAAGAGACATTTTCATTCATCAAGGTGGTATACAATGTCATGATCCACCCATCACTGCATGTCTAATGAATTTATCATATATCAATTGATCAAGTTAATTTATAAAAATACCCCTTATGAAGTAATATTAAATTTGATTAAATTATATAGATTTATCAATTATTCCACAGTAAATAAAATACATTCAAAATGTAACTCTATTGGTAGAAATTGTAAACAAATAATGAAATAATCTTATCCATGGTACAATAATATAGGTATTTAATAGAAATGTAATATCAATTTATCAAATATAAGTGAATGATTTAAATAATAGTGACATTAAAACATATATCCAGTTAAAAATAAGTATAATAAATGAGTTTTTCAAATCCTTAATAAATGCATGATAAAAATATCAATCAAAACATTTTTGACAAAAATATATTTTTCACTATGAATTCTAATTTTAACGAAACAATGCACAAGTATGATAATATAAAATTATTAGGAAATATCATTATAAACTTGTAATGTCATCATTAAATTGTTAAGGAGTTATGATATCAGTAAAATATCCATATTCCATATATGTCATGAAAAATATTACAACAATATTTTTGTCTTTAAAATCAAATTGTAACTCATTCATTAAATGAAAAAAATATTCCTTTCATAATATTTGGTAAAATTTCAAACAAGGGTAAAAATTAATTTAATTTTTTCAGACAAATTTAAAATCCATTTTGAAAATTCTTTTATAAAACAAGAAATAGAATAATAATATTTTCCAATGAGGCCTTAAATATAAACAATTTCGATTAGTGAATATATTTTGAAATAAACCAATAACACTTTAATTACTTATGAATCATTAGACCCATGAAAGAAATAACATAAATGTAAAATATAAATACCATAAAGACAAAGGTAATCTTGGTATAATACATAAAATATAATTTATATACACTATACAAAATAAATAATTTGTGGATATGGCATATATGTCATAGAATTAATAGTGAGACGAGAAACCCATACCCCATGTCTGAAATTACTCATAATTTATTTTAACCTCATGTCTCATTAATATATATTTGTTATAAATATATAAATATAATAATACATATCATACCATATATTTAATACTTATTTTACTACCAATTTATTAATAATTTTTTGTTAATATTACTTTTTTATGTAATAATTGCATCATTTTTTATGTATGCTTTAGTTTTGTAGTTATAGTCTGTATAGTTTGATCAAGTCACCATCATATAAATAAATTAAATAATTATATAAATATCATATATATTAATTATATATAAATTTATATTAGTTTATATAATATGTATATAGAAAATTAATTACACTTTTCCTAGTGATCGTATGTAGTATGTACACATGAAATTTGTTTTAGTTTATCAACCAGTAGAATAAATGAAGGTAAAATAACTATTATAACCTCTTGTTTCATTATTATATCATATAAATCATATATATATTCCTAAAATCTATCCTTATTACCTTATAAGTAAATTAATAATTATAAAAAAACTATATCGCTTCGGGGATGTAGAAGTCCCCACATACGCCCGAGCCACATTATCATTTTTCGATAAATTGGAAGGAAAGAAGTTAGATATGGTATTATAGTTATAGAATTATAACCATGTTTTAAATATAATATATAAACATTAATATCATCAAAATTACTATCCATAATATATAGTAATGAAAAATGAGTTGTTTTTCTCTATGAAGATGGTAAGTCGTATATACATACGAGTGATACTTTCAATTTTCTTTTGATGGGAAAGTGGGTGGATAAAGTTAGTTTCATAATAATTATAATAATTTATTATATTTATACTCATTATGATACCATTTTATGATGAATTAAATCTATTTAGAAGAGGTTGATGAAGAAATAAATTGAAAGTTTTCAGGTAAGTCAATTACATCTTCTTTTGGGGACCTTCTTTAGATCCCTTTGTAAGGGACATAAGGATAGTATTTTTAAGAGACCATCATGTCAAGAACATGGAGAAATTTTTTCTTAAATGTAATTGGTATGACCTAGTCTAAATAGTAGGCTAACTATGGTGTGAATAAGTGAGGGATGATGTTCTCTTTTATAATTGAGGTGACTCGTTCTTTTGTAATTTCTCAAAAAGAATAAAATATAATAAGACCATTCTAGTGAAAAATGGTTCCTAAAGGCCAATAAATTCCAATAGTATGTCATTATAGGCAATATATTGTCCCCATTATTCTTAATTAATATTATTATTTTAAAATAATTTTATAATATATTAATCTCATAAAATATCAATATTGTTATTTTTGCTACTATTTATTATATTGAAATTAAAAACATTTGAAAAAATGTAAAATTGAAAAAAATTATTTCATTATATCAAATAAATGTCACAACAATCTATATAAATCATTTATGGTCTTAAATATATCAAATTAGATTACTCGTAATAATTTTTCTATCATTTGTTTTATTTTATCATTAATAAAATAATTGCTCAATCAACATTAAGTTAAAAATTAGGATAATTATTGTTCAATAAGAAATAAAAATAAGTTACCATGATAATTAAAAATATTTTATATTTCCAAAAAAATATTTTTTTTTCTACAAATATTATCCATATAAACTTTTATTAAAAATATAGTAGTCATCAAAAAACTAGACTACAGCTTGTTTGACATTTCTTGAAATAAAAAACTATTAAGGTCTTAATGTTATCCAACTGGACATTAAATTCCATATAATCTAATATTGGATTCATTTGGAAGGAATTTAATCATAAAATATAATTTAATCTTGATTTATGCTCATTCTATAGACCATTACATTTTATTTTTATCTTAATTATATGATTTACCCTTATCGTGGTAATAAAATTACTATAGTTTCTATTCATAATGACCAAAAATAAAAGTGTAAAATTTAACAAAATAATTTCCAATGATTGAAAATTTTTAATCCATTTTTTCAGAATTCAAATTATATAAATGAGAAAATTTGATTTAAAATTTTTCCCAAAAAACTCAATGAAAAACTATTTTTTTGAAATATGCATTTTAGGCCAAAAATGTACTATTATCAAAAAAAGTTATAGGAATACTGAAAATGTAATTAATTATATAATATATTACTATAAATTACTTGTTTATCATTGAGAAAAAATAAAAAACATAATTGTACTATTTAAATATAAATAAAATTATAGTTTTCTAAAAATTTGTATTTTATATTATTCAATGAAAATGAATATTTTTTGAAAAATCACAAAATTTCAACTTATGATAATTTTAATTTACTCACTTAAAAAATTATACTATTTTTATTACCTAAAATATATATATGTTAAAATATTTGTTATAATATTAATTCACAAAAATTAAGATAACCCATTTTTGAAGAAATCATATATCAGAAGCATAAAATAATATTACAGAAAATATCTTACAGATTTCATAAGAATTTATCAATGAATTTTTATTTAGTAGGAACTATATATATATATATCATAATTTTTTTAATATATTTCATACCCACAAATTCAGAAAGTTAATTTATAAATATGATATTGAAATAAAATAATATTTTGTGGTTATTTTATGCTCAATGTTACTAGTTTTGTTTTATTTCTAACATAGTGTTTTTAAAATCTATGGGTTTTATATGAATTTAATTAATGTGAATTTTTATTTGAGATATTAGAATTGAATGAATTTATACAATATCATAGTGGGTAAAATAGCCATTAGAAGACTATTAATAGGATGTATATATATATATTTTTATAAATAAAACTAAAATATATTTCTATTATGTTATAGTTGGGAGAAAATAATATTTTAAAAAAAAAGTATTTTTCTTTTAGTTAAATGGAAATTATTTATTTTACAAAAAGATAACTAAATAGTATTTTATTTTGGAAAATAAAAATTATTTTAATGAATATATTTTTCTGGACATAATATATTTATTTCAAATAAAAAACCTCTATAAAAAATAATTTTGAAAACAATTCAAGGAATAGATTAAAATTATAAAACAAAATAAATGAAATAAGTAATTATCAGTATGGAATAAAAAAATATTGATTCTAAGTTAACAACCAATTTTTTATTTTTTTATTTTTTATTAATATAACATATATGATTTTATTTGAATGATAAATTAATCATTTTCTTAATTATAAAATTTATTTAAATTTAATATTTATCTATATAAATACATTTATAAATACTTATAAATTTACTACTATTTTTTCATAAAAAAAAATTAATGCATTTGTTTATTTAAAATATTATTTTTCAATTAATTTTAAAAAACATTTACCATTTTTTAATGTAATGAATATATATTTTTTAGCAGATGATTGTAATAAAATTAATGCTTATATTTTTAAAAATTGTATTAACATATGTTGAACTATTAGTAATTGTTTTCTATTATGCTAAAGAACAAATAATTTATTAAATATATTTTTTTTTTGAAAACACTTCTTTCATATATATTTTATGATTTATTTAAAATTAAAATTTCACATAATATGATTTTGAATTAGATAAATAAATTTATTATTTATAACCATTAATATCAAAATTTTGTATGTGGAGTTATCATATATTTTTTGTAAAATAACTGTTAAAAATTTATGTAATTAAATAATGTATATACTGAATTTTTTTTTTAAATTCAATTAAAATGATTTATTAGTAATTAAATTGATAATTAATATTCCTTGAAATAATTTGATCGGTGTTGGAATTTATCATAGATTTCCAAACAAAATTTCATAGATAGCTTACATTACTCTAATTTTATTTCATCAATCTGATTCATGTAACACAATTTTTAGGGAAATTTCTCTCATTTTAACTTATAAAAGGATAAATTATACAATCCATTCTAACAACATCAAATATTCCATTTGGGTAAACATATCAAATATTTCTCCTAATTTCTATTACCACCTTCAGTATTTCTCTGTATGATTAAGGGTTCCAAATTTTTCCATCAGAGGGATGATGTTTTAGGAAGGACATATACCAGGAATTTTAGTAATATGTTTATGTTTATATATTTAATTGACATTATAATATACAACAACATCTTGAAACTAAATACTGGGTCAAAGTTGTTGGATCCAAAAGAACATATGCACACCTCCCTTTAAGAATGTTTTTTCCATGTAGTAGTGAGGGCTTATAGAATATCAGGGGTAACTATGCCCTAAATACATGGTAAAAATAAGATTACAAATGTAATAATTGATACCATATTCCAGAATTTGTGAATAAATAAATAAAAAATCACTAAATTAGTAGAATCTATAAACAATTTCATCAACATACTAACAATATGATATGTCAGATATATACACCAAAAGGAATCATTGGATGCATTAATGAGTAAATCCAATAAAAAATGTAGTATCATATAACTATTCCAAACTCTATCTAGAAATTTTTTAATCCTCTAGATAATATTCTCATCCATCCAATATATCTTCATTTCCCTTCATCGGATCCCTAACCATTAAATCTATAGGCATACCAAAATCCCCCAATATAGAGTGAGTACAATTTTGGAGTTGGTTCCCTAGAAACCAAATTCTTTGTACTTTATGATAAAAATATAAATATTGAATGAATATTAATAAATTTCATATGACGTCACGATTATTCTTCTGCATGACAAAGTATGTGATATCGTGGTAACAATAAATGTCACATGAAAAAGTCATAGAGGATCCCTTCTATGATGAGAACCCAGAAGTTACTTGACCCTATTCTTGAATATATGTAATATGGATGGATGGTATAATTTTAAGGGACATAAATGATACATTATACCACATGTGCGGACTCCTAAAACTGCGATTCACCTTCTCAAAGTGTTCAACCATGGTAATATCCATGAGTATATTATGATAACATGACCCACCAATAAGAAATGCACCATCATAAGGGTCATTATATGTTCCTATCTAGGTACAGGTGTATTGGTCCACATACATTAAAATTATTATTAATGGGTATTATTACTCACTCACTTAGATATATTGCTGAAATCCATGACGACCTATGTTTATAGCGTGGTAGGATATGTTGGGTGTGTCAAGATTAATACTACATTAATGAATAATGTGACAAACAATTTTTCACTTCTATAGATGTAGATATCTCAATCCCTTTGAGGGAAATTATATAGCCTAGCTAAATCCATTTTCATGGTGTTCACTAGTCATACTCAATTCTGGGATTTCAAAGAATGAGAAATCAAGAATATGGGTTTATGGAACATGCATGACACCCGCTTGATTGGAGATATCAATATAATGGAATCATACTACAATGTAAGGGTTCATATGGGGTGACATTTCATTATGACATCAACCTATTTCTCTTGGGTGCCTTTACCAATTACTATATAGTAATCTTAGTCTTTAGGAAAGTCCACCTAATACCAATGAGGTAGATTCTTAGAGGGTCACACACTCAGTGTAAAATGTATCTCCATTAAATAATTTATTTAGTTAACATGCTGAATAAATTTTTTTCAGGATTTTTGTTTAATAAATTTTCAAGTATCCCTGATAGAATTTATTTCATCACTAGTTATTCGAGAAAATATATTATAGAAGAAATATTTATTTATCAGTGAATAATGCCATTATATTTATTTAATAAATAAATAGTCATTTTTCAAGGGGTGGTAAATATTGAGGAGGATTAGTAGGCTATGTTATGGGTGCGATAAGAAATAATATTACATATTATTTTACTAAATATTACTAATAGATAATGTTCAATTTATGCACATTTCATGGAAATAACATCATTTCTATTTTTATTTGACATCATGTTTAAACATGGAATAATAAATTATATAATGAAACCAATGTTATTTATTTGTTATTATTTGGTGAATTAAATTCATTAACCACATGTCATGGAAATAATTGCATTGCTATTATTATTTGACTTAGGGTCGTCTCATGAAATAATAAATTAAGTAATAGAACATGTGATAATTATTTTCTATTAACTAAAGAATTAAATTCCCCATTATGTTATTACTCTCTATATAATTCAAGAGGTTGTTCCACCGGTTAACTAATCGATGTGTGCACACAATCCTGAGAGAAAAAATTTTCCATCCTAGATAATTCTTCCCTCTCTGATAACAATCTCAAGGAAGAGAGATACCCACCACCACCCAATGAAAGAGAATGCTTTGGAAGCGATTCTGAAGGTGATTGAAGGCAAACATTGAATGCATAAGGATCATCTGTGGTAGCACACATAAACTCCTTCGACAATGTCCATAGATATATAGACCATGTCTGGATCACCACTAGAGGATTTCTATCCTTAGATTCTACATCCCAATGAATCCACACCTCAGACCCATGGTCAAACGCACCAATGAAGAAAGAATCACCTTGGAGGTAGTTTTATAATTTAATTAAATTAATTATAAACAAAATATGCTGATCCTATATTCTCAGTTTCAAGTTATATATTTTTTTCTTTTAGCATTGATTCAATTCTAGGGATAATGTCATATGTCATCATTTTGATACTAAATTAATCATCGATTATGAAAATTTACATTGTTGGGTGCATGGCCATCCTACACTTCAACTACACTGAGAACCTTCAAGTCATATCAAAGGGAGGATACGATGTCATTTAGAATAATTTAAATAATTCATTGATTATTTAATTTTTAATAAATTAGTTTTTAAATTCATGTTTAATAATTATTATAATATGAATTTTTATATTTGTTCCACCATTATCATTTCAGGAAGATCTATCCAAAATAAATAAATTTATTGTTAAAATTAATTTGAGGATCTCATCTGGAGGAACCGACGTTTCTAGTTAGATAACACAATAATACATGCACTATATTCAGATCTTCACGCAGTTTATTATTTTTCAATGAAGATTTAGTAATATGGAAATTACTCAAGTTGTGTTCATTAATGACATGCTCTGTAGTTAATTCATACAATGTGTATTGACCAATACAGACTGGATCACGGTCAGCATGACTACATGTCATGTTGTACACTAGACAAAACATGTTATCCCTTCAGGTCATAGTCTTTTCGTGTATCTCATACATGGCTTGTTTGCTGGTGACCATGTAATGCACTGTCTACATTGCATATGGACCACTGGAAATGCCATGTACTCTGAATATTTACAAAGTACACCTCACATGTCATTTCCCCAGGTCAGCACTTCAGATGGACGACGAGGAGGGTTCACGCAATGTAGTGGGGTCTACATGTCATTTACTTTTTGCAGATTACACATATTTAAAATTTTACTATTATATTATGTAAACCCTTGAGACATGTACCTTTATGTGAGCATATAGTTTGGACACAACGTGTGAGAGGTGTTTGATATATATATATATATGAATGTTTAACTAACATATGCACAATGTTAAAATATATTCACATCATATTTAAACTTCATACCAATTTTAATTCTACGTGCATGCTACATGTCACAAAAAAGATAGTGTATACAAGGATAAATACATGTTGGGTAGTTTTGGGCAGGTATTCCCTGGTTTTCCTCCAAGTTAGAAGTTATGTAAAAGGTTATGGATGAGAATCTTAATGAAATTCATTAAAATGTTATGATAACAATTATTTATTAATTAAAGATAATGATTAATCGATTTTAGTGTAATTTATCTTAAAATGAATGATTTAAGAATTGAGTGATAGTTGTATTTAATGTGTTACTCTTGACATGTATTTTGTTGATCAAGAGCTAGACCATGAACTTTTTATATGATTGGTTTCCTTTTATTTTTTTATTACATTAAAATTGATGTAATGAATTCCTTCTCCTCATTAATATGTATGGTCTACAGTACAATGGGTTATTTTATGTAAACCCCCGTTTACCCCTCATTGGTATGTTAGTTAAAATCATACATAATAGATGGAGCTCCAATTCTATTGGAGGTTGTTTAAGTAAGGAGTTGATGTGAAATTAATCCTAGGAGATACAAAGGTGGATAGGTGGAAAGCTGTAAACAAAAACCTTAAATAGTTCCAGGTGTTTATGCCCTATGTCAAGGTTAGTTTATCAACTAATAGATATACTAACAAATTTCAATGCTCATTATAATACGCTTAATTTTATTTTTGTTAGTTTTATGTTTAATCATTATGAATGTTTGAGGCGATCACATAATTAATGAACTAATTAGCATATAGGATGGAACTAAAATAAATATGGCTTTTGCGTAAATATTATCTATACATGGTTAATAGCTTATGTATATACCAATAAACATAAAAAAGCACTTTAAATGAGAATAAATGGATATTTACGCATACAGGATAAAATCGCTCCATTAAATATTAAGTCATTATAGCCTTCTATTACATTGGTTAGTATCGAAATATAGTTCAAAGTGCTTGAACAACCCTAGTTATGGTGCTTTAAATTATCGAGGAATTGTAATTTAATGCATTTGGAATTTGGAATGCCTACCTAAAACCTTTCATGTTTCTTGATAAACACTATTTTGGGTAATGAGAAGGAAATTATTGATCATTGCTGTAAGAATGTCCAAGAAACATGAATATTCTAAGTCAAATAGTGAGTGCTTTTGGGTTTCAAAAAAAAAATGGGAGAATAGTAAATAATAATTTATTTATTTTTATATATTTATCAAGATATAGAAATAAATATTTATTTATCTTAATTTGTAGAAACAAAAAATAAATCTACTTCAAACGTATCATTTTAATCCATACTCAAGAAGGAAGACCTTCTCACCAGGATTAATTTCCAATAGTGGAAAAGTCACATCTAGTTATGTTCTGGGAGTTCGTTTTCCAGTTGCACTTATAAATAAGGCAAGTGATGAGCAACTCTATGTGTACGGAAAACATCTGAATGATCTACAAATGTTCAGTGCCACATGCTGTCATCCATGACCAATGAGCTCTTGAAGTAGCTTGAGTAATTGGATTTCAATAGCATTATGTATCTCCTTTGGGAAATATATTATGATAAGGAGAGACATGAGAGGAATGATATCACCAAAACATTATTCATAACTAAACATGGAGAGTCGGTGCCAACTGGACCACATGTAGTCAAGCTTTTTTGCTACATTGAGCATCTGGATATCATAGGGATTAAATTCCTAGATTAATTTCATATAGATATCATACTATCATCACTAACTAAGACCTTCTCTAGTTTCATTGAGAATAATAATGTGAAAAAAATTTATAAGATTATATCATAGCATCTTACTATGATTTTCCAAGTTGATAAAGACATGGGGCGTCAAAAATCCATATTCATTATGGTTAATATGAAGCAGAATGACATGGAAATGGGGGATATGTTATATAATAAATCTAAATCCTTTTATAATAGTCTGACCTTGAAGAAGAGGATCCAAAGGAAGGTCCAGGAAATGGAGGAAATGTTATTTGTATGTGGAAAGTCAATCCATTGGAAGAGAAACTTCACCTAGAGGCCGGGGGAATCCAAAGGTACAGTCACTAGCGAGTAAAATAATTCAATTTCTACGTGTTGGGTATTAGATATAGCTTGTGGGATCCAATCTATATACAATTTAACAAACCAAGTGGATTTTAGAAACTTTTTAATGGAGATGTGGATCTGTGAATGGAAATCGTACGAGGCTGGATTCTCTATCAATTGGTGATTACCACCTCAAATTGTTGACCAGATTTGTTTTTCTTTTACATGGATTTTATTATGTAAATAGTTTTACCAAAATTATAATTTCCATTTTGAGTTTTGATTCTGATGGATTTATATTCAATTTTAGAAATAATTGTAGTTACTTGTATAAGGACAACATATTTTATGGTATTGAGCATTTAAATAACATTATGTATGTCATAAATTATGGGAATAAGTGGTTGAAAATTGATAAGGAAACATGTTCACATGACCTAAACAACACCCTGTTGTGGCATCACCGCCTCAGTCATGTAAATGAGAAGTTCCTAACAAATCTCTATCAAAATTGTTATTAAGAATATTTCGAGCTAAAACCACATGTCATATTTCACACTAGTATATAAGGGAAAATGACCAGACCACCATTTGGTTGTCATGGTGAATAGGACACATAGATTCTAGGATGGGTACACACTGATGTGTGTGGAACATTTCCAGTAGAATCTAGGTGTGCATATTCATACTTAATTACTTTTACTGATGACTTGATTAGATATGTATATTCCTACAAAATGAGGTATAAGACTGATTAATTTGTGACATTAAAGGATTTCATTATTGAAGTTGATAATCATCTTAGTAAGAAGATAAAAAAGAATTGATCAAATTGAGGTGAAGAATATCATAACCATGATTTCATTGACATTTTATAGGAGTCTGGGATTCCATTTCAACTCACGCCACCTTATAAACCATAGTGGAATGGTGTTAGTGAATGGAGGAATTGTACCATGGTAGATATGGTAAGGTAAATGAAATTTCTTAAGATCATCAATTATCCTTATGGGGATATTCATTGCAAACAGCAACATACACATTGAACCAAGTACCAGCATAGTTAGAAAATTATATTCCATTTGATTTATGGAGTAGATAGAATTTTACTTTATCTCATACACATGTAGGGGGATGCAAGGTGTTTGTTAAGGCATTCTGAAGAAATATACTGGATCTTCATGGCATGAAGTGTATCTTTATATGGTAACACAATAAAACAAATAGATACTACCTATACAACCCCTCAGACTGGAAAGTGATTGTTTCAAGACTGGACATCTTTCATGAGTGGGGGAACATCCCCATAAATGATAGTGGGAGAAATATTTACATCTATGTAGTTGATTATCATGATACCCATGGTTTGGTATACGAGCAAGTCCCATAGGTCCCCATGGAAGAGGTAGTTACTGAAACACAAGTACTATATAGGAGCACAAGAGAAGTAAGGTAACTAGAGAGATATGGTTTTCTTGTTACCAAGGAAGGTGGCTCATTATTGTTGGACAATGATGAACCTCTCTACTATAGTAATTAATAGAGATATCAAAAGATATATTATTTCTAGAATCTTTGAATTTTTAGATTTATTCCATGTACCATAACGATGTCTGGGTTTTGGTTGATGTGCTCGTGGATGTAAATCTTGTTAGGTGTAAATGGGTATTGAAAGTGAATCTGAACATAGACGGTCAGATTAGTAATTATAAACCATGGATAATGGCTAATCATTTTATACAACAACAAGAAATTGATTATGAAGAAAAAATTTCACTAGTTTCCATGATTAAATCCACAAGAATCATACTTTCCATAGAATATTTCCGTGAATGTGATTTGGTAGAAGGATTTACAAACTATATTCCTTAATGGGAACCTTTAGAATGATGTCTATAAAACCAAACCATAAGGGTTTGTGACACTAGGTGGTTCTAAAAGGGTATTCAAGTTGTGGAGATCTATTTGTAGATTAATGCATGAATCCAGATCATGGAACATTAGATTCAATAAATCCCTAAGAGAATATGGTTTCATTAAGAAGGAATGTGATAAATGTTTTTAAAATTGGTTTAATGGAAATGTTGTTATTATCCTAGTAGTGTATTTTTATGAAATATTGCTTATAGGAAACGACATACAATTCATGTAGTCAATC
Organism: Viscum album; assembly: GCA_963277665.1. NCBI lineage: Eukaryota > Viridiplantae > Streptophyta > Magnoliopsida > Santalales > Viscaceae > Viscum > Viscum album. The sequence continues at coordinate 417,878,754 of OY728132.1, forward strand.
AAGGGCTGCTTCAAAACATTATTCTCCATGAAGTACATAGATGAATACGACTATATTATAGGGATCAAAATCATTCATGATATATCCAAGAGGCTTATTGGAGAATGTTAATGTACATACATAGACTATATACTATATATATTTAGTATGGAAATATCCAAGAGGGTATTGGTTCCAGTGTCACATGGTATACTTATTTCTGATAAAATGTGACCCCAAACACAACATGAGAAATATAGGATGAGTATGATTATATATTATCATGTGATATAATATATCAAATATAACATTATATCTATTTGTATTGATGTTGTCTAAGCACTGAATATCATAGGAAGATATCAAGGAGATCTTGGAAAATAGAATTGGACTGCTGTCAAGTCTATCCTTAAGTATTTTAGAGAAAATATGGATATGTTCCTAGTGTATGGAGGAGATGAGGATCATATCATCAGAGGGTATGGTGATGCTGATTTTTAGATATATTAAAATAATATGATGTTGCAATCCGGATATGTTTTTTATCTCAATGGAGGAGGTTTGAGCTCAATGTGTTCAAATCTACTAGTTGTCACTTATTCTACACCGGATTTGGAATATATAGAGCCTTCTGATACATTTAAGTAAGCCATTTAGATTTAGATATTTTTCCAGGAGCTTAATGTGGTGCCTAGTAAAAAAGATCCCATTACATTGTATTGTGATAATACTACATCGGTGGATCTTGTAAAACAATTAGGGGAACATCAATAGACTTTGTACATACGCTGAAAGTATCACCTCTTGCGAGATTTCTATCAAAGGGTTGAAGTTGTATTGAGAAGAGTGGCCACATAAGAGAATGTGGAGGAATCCTTGACTAAAGGAATATCACATAAGAAGCATTAATATCATGTAAGCACTAGAAGACTGATCGCCTTTAGCAGTTGGCTCTAGTGAAAGTGAGAGTCTATTGGAGTTGGTGCCATAGAATACAACATCTCTATACTTTATGATCAACCTATATTAATTGGATCAATATTTACAAACATATTATCACATCAGGATTGTTATTCTACATGACTTTGAATGTGATAATGTCTTATTTATAGTTATTTCGCTAGAAGATCACTATATATCCCTTCTTTGATGATATCCTGGAAGTTTCATGAAACTTTTCTTGAATATATGTTCTGTGGAAATATTATCTCATTTTATGGGAGACCAATGAAACTGGATATCATTTTTGGGACTCATGAAACATTGAAGCACCTTCTCAGGGTGTTCCCCAAGGTAATATCCAGGAGGCAATTATAAGAACAAGACCGTCCTATAGAAAATCAACATTCATAAGTGTCATTGGATGTTCCTATCGACAGATGTGTGTATTGGTCCTTAGACATTAATATTATTATTAATTGGTATGATGAATCATGAACTTAGATTTATTGATGAAAAACATGAAGATAGATGTTTTCGGCAAGGTAGGATATATTGAGTGTATCATGAGTAATATAGAATTAATAAATATTTCTAGAAATTATTTTCCATTTCTACAGAAGTAGATATCTCAAGACCATTGATGGAAATGATATAGACTAACTAAATCTATAACCATGGTTTTTACCAAGAAAGTCAAATTCTGGGATGTTAAATAATGAGAAATCAAGCACATTGGTTGATGGAACTTGCAAAAACATGCTTTATTTGAGATATTAGGAGAAAGTGACCATATTATACATTTTGAATTTGTATGAGATGAAATGTCATTGTGGCATCAAATTCTATCTCTTGGGTTACATGGCCCGTTTTTTAATGTAATCTTCACATTTTGGCAAGCCCTTCTAATGCCAATGAGAAAGAGGCCTAGAAGTTCACACACATAGTGTAGCTAGTATCTAAGTTAAATAATTTATTTATTTATCAAGTATAATAAAGATTATAATAGGTTTTGGTTTTATAATTATTAAAGTATGCCTGATCGAATATATTTCATTTATAGTTATTCGAGAGAATATATTACAGATGGAATATTTATTTATCAGTGAATAATGAAGATATAATTATTTATTAAATTAAGAGAAAATGTTCAATGCCCAGTAAATATCGAGGTGGATTGGTAGGCCATGTTATGGGTCTGATGAGAAATAATATAAAATGTTATTTTATGAAATAATATGAAAATATAATATTCATGTTATGAACATGTCATAGAAATAATATAATTTCTATATTATTGGACATGGGGTTTTTACATGGAATAATAAATTATGTAATGATGCCTATGTTAATTATTTAATATTACAATGTGATTTCAATTCATTAAGCACACTTCATGGAAATAATAGTGATGATATTATTATTTGACATGGGGTTTTCACATGGAATAATAAATTATGTAACGACGTATGTGGTAATTATTTACTATTACCCAATGAATTAAATTCCACGTTTTTTTATTATTCTCTATAAAGGAGGGTTCATTCCACCAGTTAACAAATCGTTTTGTGCAGAACATCCTGGCAGAAAAATATCTCAATCTGAGAGAACTATTACATATCTAAAAAAGATCTCAATAATGAGAGAGATCCTCCTCCACCAAATCATGTATAACACGATGTAAGTTATTATCAAGGTGAGGGAAGGTAGACATTGCAAGAATAGGGATCCTTCATGATATCAACTAGAGAATACTTCAGCGATGTCCAGAGATTTGGGGAACACATGTGCATCACCACTATAAGATTCATATTATGGGATTCTAGATTGCATCGAAGCCACATCTCGGACTGGTGGTTGAATTCATCAATGAAGAAGAAAACACACCTTCCAGGTAATTCTATAATTTAATTAAATTAATTATAAACAAACTTTGTCGACCCTCTCTTCTTGGTTCCAGGTTCAATATTTTGAATTTATCTGTGATTAAATTATGTGGATACTGGAATTCATCATCATATTTATCCTCGATTAATCATCGTTTATGACAATTATCAAAGTTTGGTACATGTCAGGTTGTGATTCCATTACTCCTGGAACCTTCATACAAGACGCAGAGGGACACTACTATAGACACACAAGTAATGTGAATAAAGTATATATGTGGATTCTATGAACAAATAAAATAAAAGATAAAAAAAATTATATCAGAGAGGTATAACACAAACGTTTTTCCATTGAGACTATATTTACCTACTTTTGAAGCATATTGGAAGGAATAATAATCAGTTTCATGACACATACCCCTTAATGGGATAGTCCAAAAAACATGTTTGAGATATCCACATTGATGGAATAGTTCAAATTATATTGAACAAGTGTGTGAAACACCCCCCTTGGTAGAAAATTCCATGAGGATAAACTAATAAATTCAACTATAAGACATGAGAATAACATAATTTAATATTAGATACAATGACAGATCAAACATCACATCAAAATAAAAAAGTACCATAACTAACATAACACAGATGAAATAAACACAAGAATATGTCTTATTTAGATACCCACATATACACCACATGTAATCAATTATAAAATATATATCTCTATGTGCTACACATGGACACCAAAAATCATTCCAAGAAACTCTTTAAAACGTGCTCTGATGTCAATGGATTACTACCTCAGTAGAAACAACGATGTTTTGGATAAGTTTTATCATCCATGAATAAAAGAAAAACTACCTTATATAAACTTTACATGTTTTATAACATTATAAATAGTGTATTAACATTTAAGGATAACCACACAAAAAATTATTTGGACATGATAAAATCATCAAAAAGATCAATTCCCCATAATGATCTTGGTTTGAGCATCATCCAAAATCCATGTAATTCATTCTTGATGAGAATTCAATAAATTATATTAATAAACCTTTCTTGATCATCAAAAAATCATTTGATCTGACCAATAAATCAAATACAAAATTTGATTGTGATTATGGAGAAGAATATATAATTTTTCATTATGAAATAAGAGCATAACATATTTAATGGGTAGGATAGATTGAGTGCATGGGAATTGAAGAGAGTATTTTAAAAGGGATATGATAACCCAAACTCATTACAAAGGATATCCTATGGTAATCAGGATTGAATGAGGCATAAGGTAAATTAAAAGGGTGTTGTAATTGTGTATTTTAAAAAAATTCCTATAAAACTGGCATCTCTAATTATGCTATAGATGATTCCACTGGTGATCCTGGAGCATAAATTTTCTACAAGATGACCACTAGATTGAATTAATTATAACTAGGAGACCCTACGATTTGTCATATACTCAATGGTTGCTATCTAGTGGGATCTAGAGCCATCAAACTTATCTATAGACTCCATAGGTAGGTTGGTTGAGTTCTTGTATCATCCTTAAGCTATAACATGTCGACCACACCAACACCTTTTTATAAGGGCTCTCCTAACCCTATAACCTACCACAATGTAGCTAAAACAAATTTACTTCATTTTTTATGATGATAAATATGCATACCTAAAAAGTGAGGTTTTATAATTATACACCAATTATTAAATTACATAATTTGGAAGTATCCCATGTTGTATGATCTAAGTGTTGTGACCACTTTGTCAATGAAGACTATATTTGTTTTCAATAGTTGTTTGTATCGGTAAAAATGTAGAAGGACTAAAAAAATAAAGCAGATTGGCTGAAGTGAGGATTTCTGTAGAATTTTTATGAAATCATATCATTTAATGTCATACTTGAGAAATTCTCTATGATGTAAATTCAAACGATTGTTGAGAAGATCCTAAGTTCAAAGCATGTGTATCAAAGGTGATACATTGTCAACAACAATGTATAATGGTGATTAAAACTAGAAAATGCCTTGATGATATGTGTTTCACTAATATCATAGGTTATGAAAACTTGTTATGTGAGCCTTATGATAGAAAGGGGGAGAAATAATGATGTCAGTCATATATAATTTTGATTTGAAGGAATGATGCTGCAGGAAGATAGGGAAGTTTCATTACATTCCATTATAATTATGATGAAGCTAAATCTAGTCTATCAATGGATATAGATCATGATAGTGGAGTCCATGATGAAGGCTAAAGAATGGTTATGGGAAGTAGTGAAGAGAGAAATGAAAAAAGAATAGACAATCTGGAGGCAGCACAAAAGAACCTTTTAAGGTGGGGAAAAGGGAAATGAAATAAATATTAGTAGGGTGCGTGAAAAATAATTTGTCGTGTGATGTATTATCGAGGAAAGAAAAATATAAAGTGCTACACGAAATAATATACGGTTGTTTGAAAAATAAAGAAGTGCAAAAACTATTAGTGGGATGGGCGAAAAATTAATCGGTGAACGATATATTAGTGTGGTGTGCAAAAAATAAAGCGTTGTGCGAAATATTAGTGTAGTGTGCAAAAAATAATGTGGTGCGCAAATTATTGGCATGGTTCGTGAAATAGAGGAATAATGTTTTTCGAGAAAGAGGTGTTTTGAGATCCGAAGCTCGAACATTGGCAAAGGTATGCGGTGCACAAAAAAATCTAGCATTAAATGAAATATGATGTTGTGTGAAATATTTTTTATGCGCAATTAGTCAATTATTGGGGAAGGAAGGGGTTTTACACTCAGGGTCAAAATACCTATAAATATGAGGTGAACCCCTCTTATTTGGTAAGGCTCGAAACTTATATAAATCCAATGCACTGATGCGTAGAAAAAATTTAATTATTGAGTAGTGCACGAAAATGATAAGTGGTGCGCAAAAAAGAATGTGTCGTGTTTAAAATCAAGTGCTATGGAAAATAGATAGTTCTACATGAAAAATTTAGTGATGCACAAAAAATAGAGTGATGCACAAAAAGCCTATACTGTGTGAAAAAGAGAGTGATGCACAAAAAAGTGAAGCGCTGCGTGAAAAGCCAGTGCTGTGTGAAAAAGGAGGGTTGTGTGAAAATCCATTTTCATGCCAAAAGGTTTGTTTACGTGCAAGGTTGGAATTTTATGTGAAAGGCACCTAGAAGGATGAACTAAAAATTTGATGGTACCGCAAGCCTTTAACAAGTGCTATGCATTCATGATGTGTCTTGCGAAGAAGGAGAACCACACCCTCTATTCAAAGAAGAATGCACAGACAAGAGAATGGTTTTCTAAAACCCATGTGGTGACTTGTGAAGGAGATCCCATGACTATGCAGCTGGGGAATCACACCCATGTAGTGCTTCATGAATATAGATACACGAATCATCCTGAGTTATGTGAAGAAGAGTCATGCATACTCTATGTGAAGATGAATACCATTGGATATCTCTGTTGGTACAAAGATGGAAGTATACTGATACACTTATGTGTTCGTATTGATAATTGAATAAATATATTAATAATCTACATTAATATTCCTTATTATAATATGTCAAAGAGAAAGAAGAGAAGAAGAATAAGAACAGAGTATTCCCAACTGAAGGCTGATAATTATTCAGGGTATTTTAATTTAGATGATGCTATGTGATCTGATCCTCAGTGTTTTAATAATCACATTGGTGTATTTGGATCTAGCTAAAGAAAGAAGAAGTGTAGTGTAGTTGGTTTTTGAATTAATAAGAAGATATAATAAGGGTAGTGGAGTTAGTGTTGCACAAGATAAGATGTGAAAGACGGAATGACGAATTGTTTGCCTACTTCTTTGCAAGTAATCATGTGAAAAGCACTAAAGAAGACCAAGAGAAGAAGCTTCCATATCAAGAAGGAAGAAGAATGTATTTATAGGACGTATAAAGAACCAAAAAGGCTGTAAGTTGGACTTGGTTATCCCATGTCCAGGGAAGTAGATTGTTTCCCCACCCTACAAAGTGTAGGGCCTCACACAGGCTAGAGGATTGTTTTCCTAGCCACTCCACTATTATGGAATATCACATCATAGTGGATAATCCATGCACTGGTCAAATTGATGCTTGGAAAGGATGTAGCGACTCTTATTGAGTGGTGAACCCTGTAAAAATATCAAGGGCATATTTTTAATACCTTCTATTGTTGAATGCAATAGAGAAAATAGAATAAGAGAATCAAGATCCTAACTGGTCAATAAGTAAAGGAATAAAAGTTGGAATTGTTATAAAAAGTCCCCAACACTAATTCACCCCCACCCATTCAGTGTTAGGTATATCCCAAACTGGTCTTCTCACAAAGAATCTAAGGAACTATATCAAAATTAATTTCTCCAAATGTCTTGGTTAACCTTTATAATCAATTACAACCATTCAGCCTAAAAAATAGAAATTATCTTCTATAGTATCACCTCATCAATTAAATTTACTGTCGAAACATTCCCTTCTACAAAATGTGAGTCTTTATCTAGTTCAAAATAATAATAGTCTAGTACATGCACCTTATTGATCCTATTCTTCTGATATTGACAAACATGGAATATATTGTGTATATATTGATACCTTGTAGGTAGGTGAAACCAAAAAGACACCATTATAATGTGGTTGAATATTATTAAAGGCCTGATATACAACAGATCTATTTTCAATTAACTACTAATTTATATAAACCCTGACTCAAGGGTCTCCCATAAGAATAAAATTTTCCCACTATGAAATCCAAGGGATGAACCCTACATTTGGAAAAAAAATCAATGCCTCTTCGAAAACATAACTATCTGTTTCTAAATCAACTTATCTAGTACATGGTAACATGCACCATACTGATCCCAACTACTAATTACTTGCCTAACACATTCTAGTAGTGACTTAAACAACCTAACCACCCATAGAGTTCCTCAAATAGATACATTTGAATAGTTAATTGAACATGATTATTATGGGTGGACTCCACTAGAGAAAAGTGATCTTCTCATACTACACTGAAATATTGAATATATACACAAATCGTATAATATAAAATATGGAATTTTATCTCTAATTAACAATTATTTTATTATTAAAGTATGTAATCACATCCATCTCGGTACTCATCACCATTTGTATGCCTGAAAAATTAGTGAGGTAAAAAATTAATCACTATTGTAAACCTCACTTGAATGAGCTACATAACTTCACACAATTAATTTAACTTATATATTTCCTATATGATCCAATTAATTCATATGTTATATTTTTATTATGTTAACCAAGTTTCTTTACCATTCCACAACCACTCAAACTATTTAGTGACATACCAATGTCCAAAGAAATTCTCTAATGAATTTTTTCAAGACCACATATCATATCTAAACAGGAAAAAGATGTTCCTAAAATTACCATCCAGGTATAATATACTTATGTTTTATTAATTAATATGTCATCAAATATGAGGAAAAGACAAAATATTCTCTAATCATGGAAGGCCATTGGAAATTATATTTAACTTTGAGATACATCTTGGATATTAGTTAGTGTATTATAAACTATCAATAATTTGAGTCTCTCGTCTGTTCCTCTCTCAAGGAAGAAGGAATCGTCACCAAGACATAAACCATATTTACACCTCCTATATCTAATTATCACAACATAGTGGAAGTACTTCCTATAAAAATTTTTCACATCACAAAAAACTCAAAATAATTATCTTCAATACCATTAAATAATTAATCTTATGAGGTGATTATCACTACGGTCTCACAAACTGATGTACCTCATTTCTCAGTTTTCCCTCATGATAGTTTTAAAACAAGATTATGAGCTTCCTCCTTTCCCCTAAAATTAATTATAAATCTTCTTTCATTTTCTTTCTCAGTACATATAAATCCACATATAACTTCATGTTATCATACTCCATCTTTTCCTAAAATTCGTGAAAGTGTTTAACCCAATTCATAAAATGAAGAATTGGACACACTAGGATAAAATATAATTCAAACATTTCATGGTCATATACATGAAAATATATCACTGGACAGATACTACTAATAAAATTTATGCACATGAACCACAACTTATATCTTCAAGTATTTGTTAGGGTAGTTCAGCTCATGGGTTCACAACTGTTCAGACCTGGAAGAGACTACCTTATCACCCTATATTAGAATATCCCCCATGAAAACACTATACTCATCACAATCCCCATCATTGGAAACAATGTTTACATAAATAATCAAGATAAATATATAATTAAAACAATTATTTATCTCTATGAAGGCTTTCCCATAATGATCATTCCATTCGACATGACTCCTTATTTCTCAATGTAGTCATGGGTGTTGTAAGGAATGAAAAGTCTTGGATGGATCGTTTGATGTACCATACAAAATCATGAGAACACCAAATCTAAAAATCACACCTTAACAATGTGAAATAGATGATTATATCAAAATTTATCAATAAATTTGTACCCCCACATTGGATACATTTTTCTTTGAAATTAGAACCTCATGTATTAAAAAAAATTACTCATCATGTATATATAATATGGATGATCTGATCAAAGTATACTCAATAAGAATCTCAGTTGTCTCTCATGTCATTATGATGTCATGGAACATATAAGGATATTATCCAAAAAAACATGACTAAGAATACCATATACAGGTGAGTGGTCATGAACATAAGGGTTACTAAAACTACAAAATCATTAATTATTCCAAATGGAATAATGAGATACTCATACAACCTATAAATGATCCAAAAAAACAATAATTGTTATGTATTTTTCTCTACCAAAGAGTTGATTGTATCTAGATGCTAAATAAATATTGGATAATAAATGGGAACTTCTCAACTAATCAAATAGGTCACCAATTATTTAAAATAGGTTCCATTTTTGGATTATGGTATGATTCAACTTCTTGTATCCCACAAAAATCCAAATACTACCTCATGAATTCTAGGAAAAAAACAACAAATTTCCCTATGGGGAAGTGCTCAGTCTGATGAATCTTTTATACTTAATAACATCTGGTGGTTCATTGATTGATTTCAACTCCACCAGTTCCATGTGATATAGTGAAATTGATTTTGGGAATGAACCTGATAAAATATAAATTACAAATTAAACTCCTCTACACTGAAGAAACTATGGGAAAACCTCTATAACGATATGTCTATATTGGTCTACCACTAGAAGAAAAGCAAAGGGAGAATCTATCTATTCCTCTATAAGAAACAATATCACCACATATACTAAAATAAATTCTCTCAAAATGGGATATTTTCACAATTTACCTACCTGGGGATCCCATTCCATGATAAAAAATTACCCTATATGAGATGAAAATGTTACTCATCTCTAATAGTTTTTTTTCATGGAAACAATTCAACCCATACGTGGTAAGTATTACACCAATATATTTATTTATAAAATATTGATGTACAAATCATCCTAAATGATGTGTACCACCATCAGATTGTCTTGAATGATATGGAGATATTCCACCTTATTTACCGATACTATATTGATTGAAACTAGTTCAGAAGATAATTTAAGTAGTAAATCTAACCCGACAAACACATGAAAATATGTGTATGAATAATATACTCATATTCTAATAACCTAAATAGATGGATTAGTAGAGGCTAAAACCATATATCAAACTTTTACTGTATCTCCACACCATCAGCTAAAGCCTGATCGACCACATCTTTCCTACAGGCCACCACTCCATGGTCCCCCAAAGGATCCTTAGTCACCTGGTTCACCAACCATTATGGGGTCTGTATATGATAATGAAGACCTATAATGGTATTATGACCTAATTTAGCTTTGTAAAACTGCAGTTACAAGGCACAAAACCACATCGGTTGAGGAGTCTTTCTACTCTAGTGAAAATTATTGAGGTAAATGGGATATTCCTTGATAAATATTCATTTTTAATAAAAAATATGTCACTAAGAAAATTCATTCACCATTGGTGTCAAATAATATTGGGTTTTCAAGGTTAGTATAACACCACCCAAGAATCTACACATTAAATTATTATTCTTTAACCTGTAATGAGAAACAAGGGATTTGTTAGAGAATAAACCTAACAGTTCACTAATAGTAGGATGAAAAATAGATTATATATCATCCCTGAATCCATTTTTATCATCATGTAATGATGAAGTGCTGCATCATTTGTCATTAGATCACTGTTCTTGACAAATTATTTCATATCTAGGTGAATGAAAATATTAAACATTCTAAGCTTTGATGAGTCATTACTCATCGAAATTGGGGGAAAATATATCAACTATATAAAGTACGATGAAATGGTAGGCCCATCATCGACCCCTACTAGATCTCCATGGGCTCCTATGATGACACATAATTAGTGAAACATAGAATAACTCCTCAAAGAGAAGGTATGTGTAGGTTACCCATTTTATTCATCCCTATCTCCAAGCCTACAACACAACATCAAACCATCGTCTAGCCACAAATTTAAGTATAAATATAACAAGCATAACTATTTGATCATTTGGGGTCCCCACCTATTTGAACATACTCTATATGAATCATATAAATTCCGAAAAATACTGGGGGCCTATGGTTTCCAATGATGATGTGGGTGACAGATCTATAAATAACATATATATTTAAGCATCATCATCCCACCTTTGTGTGATTATCTACCCTAAATAAGAACTAGTTGAAAGATTCCTTCCTGGAATAGTTCTATTTCTTGACAGAGTAGGGTAATTATAAGATCATTATTTGATTAATCCCCTTGCATAATATGTGGTAAAAATTACTACAAAAAATATCTACAAGAAGACATATGAAAAATTCTAAAAACCCATAGAAATATACAACAAATTAAAAAATGTACAAGAAAAATAAACTCATTATATGTTCAAATACACACACGAGGGATTAAAATAATGTTCAATATAAGAGGATAATAAACGAACATTGTGTCACCCAATAATCACTACACAAAAAACCAGTACTCTAGTACCATTACATTAGTTAGAACCAAATATATACACTCAAACATAGAATAGTCAATCTAAAATAACGAATTTGAGAAATTATTCTCCAAAATGAAACATAATAATCAAAATAGGAATTTAATTATCTTGGTTTTGTCTAATGAAAGAATCATGTATATGGAATGTGACCCTACATTCCTAGAAATGATGAATGAGTTCACACAAAATACCATTAATTGGTAAACAAAAAACATGTTCATTACATTATGTGAATATAATAAATGTAATAAGAAAGATAAAGTAGATAAATTCTAACATTATGGGATCATTGTGGTATAATAAAAAAATATTGGAAAAGAAATAACATTGTCTCCTTGCCAGAGTCCCCACCACCTATCTCTTATCTACCTTATCCCAAATTCAGGCAATGAGATGAAACATGTTATTCATCCTAGTGAATTAATACCATTATTTTACACCATGACCTATACCATTTGGAATTAGATGGCAGTGCTATATAAACTCATTTGTTCCTCCTCCAATGAATAGGGTTTCAGAATAAAGATGGGGGGATAAAAACCATCATTGGATGAAAATTCCTTCCGTACCAGGTAAATATCTGAGTGAACATGATGGGAGTGATACATTAATTATAAAATTAAGACTAAATAAAAATTTAATTATCAGGGGAGAAACATTATAAATATACATCCCATGTAGTAATAATATCGATGGAGAGATATATATACAATAACTAAATAAGGTAACTATGTAAGGAAGAATACCATAAAATAAACATATCCGTAGTTGAACTGTTTGAACATTATATAATGATTTTTGAACCCTGTTGGTAACCTTCTCAACCAACCACTATAGGCCCCCATGAGTTTTCAGGTTCCCTATCTGTGAAATATACAAGCATTCCAAAATGAATGAGTAAAGTGTGATTACAAGACTTATTCGGACACCCACAATGACCCTTATTATACATATTTAAGGTATACAGGTGAATTCCATGAAATTAAAATGAATATATAATAAAAAATTATATAACAGAAGCACAAAAAATTTCTTTTTTATGAGATCTAATCTGCCTTCTTTGGCACCATTCCAACAGGAACAATGATCATCTTCCTAAAACACCCACCTAAATTGTATATAATAAAAACATGACTAACATTTCTCCTTGAAGGTATAGTCCATTGCATTCTGACATGTCATCTAACATAGCCCTTTTATGGGAATAGTCATTGAGGCTCTACCAATATGCCCAACAAAAATATAGAGTAAAAAACCCAATGATATGAGATATAATAGTATATAAATCATCCCATAAAATAAAAAGGAATCATAAATAGCACAATCCACATGCAATAAACACAAGAATATGTCTTATAGTTAAACACACTCAAACCATATTTTATCCTGTTTCATGAATTATTATATAGGGTATAAATATGCATGCTAATAAACACACCATGAAACAAATAAAAATGTGAAAATGTTAAGGGATACCTACATAAATTTCAATAACAATAGTTAAGGAATGGGTCTCCACCGGAGTCCAAAATTCCAACTAGATCTTAGAACCTTGCATGAAATTAAATAATTATAACAATATTATTTTCGTATAATAGGGACCACACCAAAAAAAGCTCGGACAAAAAAAAAACAGACAAAAAATTTTCTTTATTCAATGATTGTCTTGGTATAAGAATTGCCAAAAATCCAATTCCATGAATCTTGATTCTAATTTAATAAAAAAAATTATCATAACCCATATTAGATCATTAAAAAATCATTATAAGCGTCAAATATATCTATGATCTATTTTCTTTTGATTAAATGGCAGAGGAGAGAATTGATCATGAAAAAGAATAACCTATCGGATTGGATGTGTCTGATCTAATATCTTCTCAAACATTAATTAGAGGTCTTTGAATATGATAAGAGAGTCCAATGGATTTGGGGTATAATGAGGCATGAGGGAAATAAATTGGGGGGGGGGTGTAATTTTTAATTTTTGGTGAAACTCTTATATAACCATTATATATACAAGACTATGTAGGATTGAAATGGTGAGCCGGTGGGTCCCACATGCTGGCTGATAGCCATTTGGAAGACTTCGTTCTACCCCTGAACTATACCAACATGTAGATAGAGCCTTATGTCTATCTAGTGGAGATATTTTAGCTTCATTAAGCTAAAAAATTATAACTATATTAGCACCATTTCTATCCAACATACTGGACTCCACTAACTAGCCTTGATGTTACTAAAAAATGATGAAAATCTGTATAATGGTTAAAAAATGGCCATTGTGATAATAAATGTGGGACATATCTAATCTGGTAAACTATTATTGTACATTGTAATGACGAATCATTAACAAAATTAATCTTATATATAAAACATGAATCCAATATATATGTTTATGTTGTTACCTATTAATTCATTAAAATACATTCATTTTTCAATTAGTTTTACCTCATATGTGAACAATGTTATAGAGAATTATCTTTTAATGAATAAGAATATATAAATTTTAAATATAAATGAAAATAATGAGGAATATATGTTATTATTTAAATTAAAGAATACAAATATATACATATATGTATGTCATTTCATTAATAAAATCAATTCTATTATTGATCTACTATTTAAAAAAATGTTCAATTTATATCCTTTCAATAAAAACCACCACTATAACATCCATGAAATGACCTTGTGACTCTAGACCCATAAAAAATAATTTACATTATTTTCTTTAATATTTTTTTAGTGATTATTATATGATAATGGATCAAGGAATAAAACCATCATACTAAAGAAAGTGTTAAATGTACATAATAATTAACACCAATATATTATTTATAACAATTAATGGTTGATAAATGGGTATTAATAAAATAAAAATGAATGATTTATGTTATATAAATATGAATATTTTAATGATGTATATATATAATAAACATTAATTCGTTATTCATGGTGTTAGTGTGTGTCCATCAAATTATGAATCAAAGTTGACAGTGTTTATGAAATCATTATCCATTTATTGATTCATACACATTTTTATTTTCAACATTTTTCTATGGTTGGTTTATTATGAAATATAACGGTATTTATTATATTATATTTATAATTTTTTCTTATGACATACTTTTTCAACTAATTGTTACTTCATATTTTAAAATTTTAGTGTTATTTTTTCCGAATTTCCATTCTATAAGAAATATTTGAAAATAATGAACATATTAGTTATAAAATATTATACTTAATAACACCACTTTCATATATTATCATAAATTTATTTTTATTAATTTTAATAACATGACAATTACATGATGTATTTTCCATATTATTATGAATCATATATTACTAAAGATAGAATGGATTTTCCTAACTCAATATTCATTAGATCAATCAATCCTATATCTCAATTAAAAATGATATTATTTGTTTTATATAATATATTATATGTCAATTCCAAAAGATATATTATCAATCTATAAAAATTACAAACCATTTTAAATACATAATTTTTGTTTCGATCATTCTTCATAATGATATATTGTTATAAAATATAAAACATGAATTTTTTGAGTAAATTTCCAAAAAAATATAATTTTTGGTGTCCCATGAATGTATTCCTTTTATATATTGAATAAAAAATGTAATTAATTCCTAAGAATAATTTTTATCTTTATCTATTTTTTTAAGTAATTCATAAAAATTATTTTTCAATGTGGGTCTCTTTAAAATGGTTAATAACATTAAAAGGATTTTCTTTCCACCTATATATAGTTTATAAAATTTATTATTCATTTATTATATTTAAAATTAATTTAATTTATAATGATCTAACATTGAAATTTATTTTCAAAATAAAAAATTTATATTCCTTCTTTTCCTTCAATAAAATCATTTTTTGATGTATAACTGTGGATTTATGACCACCTTACAAACACATAAAAAAATACTTTTTCCATGATTTCAATTCTATTTTCTTTTTATTATTATCATCGATTATTTTTATTATAGTATATATATATTATTTTTATAATTTTTATATATATTAATGTGTTTAAACATTTTTAGAAAGAAATGCTTAATTTAGTTATTTATTTATTATCAATTATTACAATGTTTTATAAAATAAAATTTATTAATTTCTTATGTAAAATTATATTTATTTTCTTCCCATGATGGATTTGTCACATATTTCTGTATCCTTTTATATTCTATCCATTAAACATTCCTTATGGTATCTTCCCTCAGTTTATTCATCGCTACCCAGTTATATCCAATTCTGATATAATTGGTTGATTCGTGATCAAAATAATCATATATCATTGGAAATGTGGATATGAAATCATTATGAAGGAATTTGTCCAATATAGCCTATATTTTTTTATTATCAATGACTTTGTGTAAGGATATACTTCCTTGAAATGTCATTAATTTATGATACAATATAATCAATTCTTTGTAAAATGTATATTACCTTTAAATAACATTTCTTTGATAAGCAATGGATGTATTTATTTATAAATTTATACCATTTAAATATACAAAGAGTGAATAATCTCCAAATTATCAATCAAATTTAATCTTATGATCATATATAAACTCTACCATTCTGTAAATAAATATTATTCATCCTGATTTTTTATGACAAACTTATTTTTAGGGGATAATGATGTTGTCATTTTATTAATATTATTTTTTTCAACGTTCACAAATATATAGGTCTTATCCTGATATGATTATTGATCTCAAAATTATATATCCCTCTTATTAGATAGTTAATGTTACATATTTCATTAGATTGATATTTGAAGTTATCAGGTGTGTGTCAAATCGAATATATTTTTGGTAATGGAGAGTAAACCCAAATCACTCTTTTTTTGAAAATTTGGAGTAAAAACAATCCATTATCTATTGATAGTTTAGGAAGTAATCATAAACTTAGAAAATGATATTTATTATTTTGTATGTTCCAAATTCTAAAGTTTGGTTTTTGGGGACCCTGATTGTTTTCTCGTGTTACCACATTCTAATTGAATGAATTATGTAATGTTTTCCTTATAATTTGTTCGGTCATTCTATGTTCATGTTACATTATCTATATGATTTTATCTTGTCTTATATAAAACTTTTAGGATTCCATGTTATATTTAATAAGGTTTGTCTATAAATTTCAAATTATTGTGATTACACCCTATAGACATTATTGATATGTTCTCGCTTACTAAGCCTTTGATATCACTCATTTCTTCTATTTCCCCATTTATATATAGATTTATATGCAGTTATATGTCTAAGACGTACTCAAGAGTGGATAATTTCATTTGTTACGTGGAATAAAATATATATAAAACAATACTTTTTTATTTATAATATAAAATGAAACTAATTTATTTCTTTATTGTGCCTTTTAAAATTGGTATCAGATATACACACATGAAAAATGGTATATGTATATATATATATTATAGATATCCAAATTCTTATTACTGTATTTATGTAAACTTTATATTTTTACACCTAGATTTGTGATGACTGGTATGTGGAATATAAATTCCCACATATGTGGATAAAATAACTATAATTGTCTCAATAGAGGTATATATATAATAGATAGATATGAAAAATAAAATTTCCCATGGAGATGTCTAGAAAATGCTTCAAATAGATTATATAATAAGTATTAGAAGGACATCAAGGGTATTTATCTACATACAATACTAAGGTTTTATATGGAGAATGGTAACATAAATACTTTTAGTGTAGTGATTGGGGTCAACTAATTTATATGTATATATATATCCACCTATCATATATTTTATGTGATGGATGTTATCCCATATTATGTCATATTTAAAATAGTTTTCAAATGTAATTAGTTGTGATGTTTCCCAAAATTTGTACAGAACCATGATATAGTTATATTCATTAGGCATGGCTGAATTTGGGACAGAGGGTAGACATAGAACACCCCATAAACAATAAAAATAAACTATATAATATTTTCAAGGATAACTCTTCATATAAATGTAGTCACTATATGACTCTCTAGATAGTATAATGTGTTATATTTTTTATGGTATCATTTTGATATATTATATCATTATTTTTTTTGAGATATAAATAGATATATTGTCACATTCAGAGGTATTTTATACACAACACAGTGTGTGATCTCATTTGGGGTTTAATTAGCCCTCGATTTTGATCATGGTTTTTAATGTGGAACTCTATGGGATATTTCTAGTTACTTATAGAAAAATTTATGATTTATTCAATGATATTAATTATCTGATTCAATTTAATGATCAAATAAAATACTAATATCAATATGAACCATTAATACCTCTTGATAGGACTACATGCACATTGCATGGATATTGGTATTTTTTCCAATTATGATGTGTAGTATAGTGGAGAATTTAGAATCGTTGTCAAATTAGTTGGCATGCTTTTTGATTAAGACACCAGAAGGGAAACATATACTATATCATAAACGGTTTATGGATGAATATATATGTTAGTTAATTGAGTAATTGGCTCGATTATCACTTATAATAGATGAGTTGTTTTCTATTTAATTGGTGTATTGAACACAACCAATATCACTAATATAATATTATATGATAATCATTGGGATTCAAATGTTTAAGGTGGGGTTAGATGGGAATGATCAAAATGGGTTTATTTGACAGAGAGTTTCCCTATGAGATTTATCTACATTTTTTCATTAATTATGTTTTAATTATGTGGTTATGTATTGACTTCCACATGTTAACCATGTAATAGTGAAATTTAAATACAATTTACATATTATTGATGATTTTTTCTCCATTTAATTAAAACTCTTGGTTCTTTTACAAATATTGACCTTTTATGTTTTTTTCACTAACTATAATAAAATGTATAAGATATTCCAAAATGCCTTATTTTTTTTATTTTTCTATTAAATGATTTTGGTCAGGTCAGTATGAGTTTAATAGTTTCCTTGTGTATTAATAAAAAATATGAATATAATTTACCATTAATACATGGATTCTTATATATTTGTATTCATAAGTGAAATCTTCATTTATTTAATAAAAATTAAAAACTATAAGAGGAACATAGAGGTTTTTTATGGGACTTGTTTAAGTATATTTATTTTTTAAATTCAATAATTTTCATTTACCGATTTATGGGGTGAAGATCAATGGTCATGTTGTGTTGATTAAATAGATCTATTTATATCCAAGGTGGGTAAAATATTTTATGTCACATGAATGGTAAAAAATATTATATATAATTAACGGTTTATTTGATTTCTTAGTTATTTTTGATGATTCATTCTTGTAATTTCAAAAAAAATTATCATATGATAACATTAATATGGAAATGGGAAAGGAGTTAGTAATATGTGAAATTTCAATATTAACTTGATGAATTTGAATAGTGTCTAACATTAACATATGTATTAATTCTCTATGATATAAAATATGATAAAAGATATTAGTGTGATGTATCTGATTTGATATTGGGAGGAATTTTGATTAAAGAATGTAAATTTTTCTCATTGGAGCCCAAGAACAATAAGGCTCATCAGAATAATGACACTATAGATGAAATTGTGCTACATTTTATTGCTTATGCATTGAAATTTTAGTGATTTATATTTTATTTGCGAAACACATTATATATATATATATTATAGTATTATTATAAATATTTTCTAACTAAATAACCATGAATGGATTATTTTTTGGTTTCTTGATGATATCTAATCTTTTAACCTTTATCTCACATATACACCATGAAATAGAAACCCAATAGTAGAATCATTGAGTAATTTATTTGAATATATTGATGAGGAATTATAGTGATTGGTTAGATTTAAACCATTTTAGGGTCCTTATATTTTTTATATAATTTTTTCTTTTTTTAATGTCAGTTTTTTGGGTCTTGTCTCATGTGTCATTAGAGAGTTTTGGATGTTTTGGGGGGCTTATTTATAGTGTACGATGACACACCATTTGTAGAAACCATTTGACCGCCAACAGAAAACCGTGCAGCCTTAGACAATGCGGGATGCAAAGTTGGATCGAGGTTTAATAAACCATGCCATTTTTTATGAGAAACTATATACAATAAATAGTAGTGGAACATGGTTAGTGTTTAAGGTTAGGGTACATGGTTTTTCTAATAGTGCAACCGATCCATAAAACCATGAATGTAGACTTTTATACCCATGATGTTTTAATTAAAAATTCCATGGTATCATGTTTTTATTCCTAAACACCCCCACACATCCAAAATTGATTCTCGTTATGTTTAGAGGATCCTAAGAGTATTTTTAGGCTCCCTGAACCCCATATCAAGTGAATAAAATATCTTGTGGAATAAATTGAATCCTATCATGCATGTAACCTCTTTATTTATTTTGGTTCTCTCTTCCTCTCTCTTATATTTCTCTTTCTTTGAAGTGTGACGATTCCCCCCATTGTATATGGTTCAAATAATTATTTTTTTAGACCTTATTTATTTGGATATTGATCTTAGTTTTTTATTCTAGATCATCTTCACCATTGTGTTTTTGGTTGTTATACCGAAAATCTAGGGACATTTTTGTAAAATATTCTTCAATGACCCCATGGTTGGCGGTCTACATGCTAATTCCCATAGACATGATAATGATCTAGTTTGATAGTCATATCATTTCTCATCCATGTTGAAAATTTTGGTTTAATTTTGAATAGTGAATTGAATCCCTATGAGATTGTGAGAACCTTCATAGATAATGTTTGGTCCATTGGATATTTTCTGATGATTTTAATGGATACCCAAGCGGTGTTTCAAATTTATATAAAATGATAATTTTTGAATTATAAAATGGAATTCGAGGGTTACGAAATTTAACCAATGGTGAATGTGTCTATCATGATAAATTGTTAAAAAATATTATTTACCTTTACATGGAAGTGTTAATGACATGAGATGTTATTAATGGAAGTTGGGTTAAATGGTTAACTATACATGATTATGGGTTTGAATAGTGTGATATGGATATTTTTAAAATGAAATGTAACAATTTTGTATGTTTGATAAAAGGTTATTGAAGTTGAACCAATTCATTTGGGAATAAAGGAAAGGAATTTGAGGCATATTGATGCTCAAAGTACCTATCATATTGGTGTTGAACCAATTCTCCATGTATTGATGATATTGGTTAAAGACTAATTCTCTTCATACCTATGATAATGATGATGGTATGACACCCCAAAAATCCATGATATGGTACCAAGAATGTTTCCCCATGGTGATAAAATGAAACTGGAAATGAATGATAATGACACCCATTGTGAAATGTGAAACATGTTTTGTTATTTTTTTCTATTTATTATTCCATATTATACTATATAAACAATTATAGATAGGATATTTATTTACAAACTGCTGGTGGTAAATTAATTAGTTTTACTTAAACCATACTCAGGTGGCTGATTGGTACACATGTATATTTCATGTTTATAGGCCATGATAATGGAAAAAGACCAATGTTAGATGGAACAGTTGGGGATCGGGAATAAACATAGATGAGGGGTCTAAACATGATGTTTGGAACTAGTTGGGATTTAATAGTGTGTCATTATTATGAGTTTTAGTAAACATTCTTCAGTCACGTGTATTGATGGATTTATGATTTTGTTTTAAGAATGGATTATCTATTTTGAATTTTATTATGTGATTCATGGTCCTTGTTGATTATTGTTTATTATTATCTTTAGTAATGATATATTGATTCTTGGAACATCATAACATTGATAAGAGGGTATAGTCATCCATTGTCCAAAGTTATACCCTCTATTCTAGTTATTAGCTTCTGTAATATTGGATTATGTGTTTGAGGTCATATGGGGAACTGACTTAGGGCACTAATATGTGGAACCAGGCTCTATATGTTATAATGTGGTATCAATGAATATTTTCCTATTAGTAATTTTAATATTTTTGAAAGGAAAATTTGAAAATATAATGATTTGGCCATTGTTCTTGAGCTCATTGTTAGGATAAGTTGACCCATATGTGGGGGGAACCCCATTTCCCCAAGTGGGATTATTATTCTTTATGTATGATATTACATTTGAATGTTTTTTCTCATTGGGTGATGCACTTTTTATGTGATATTATTGTTTTATTATATTTTACTTGTGTATTAGTATGGATTCATAGTTGAGTTTATATGCATCATTATTGGCACTCAATGATATATGTTACTTGTATCATTTTAGGATTGCATGGAAATGAAGGCTATGAGAATGTTGTAAAATAAGAAAATACTACACCATAAATATGTGTTTAAAAAGGATTGGTTAAAAATAATGAATTTATAATTGACAAAATATGTTGAAATTTGGTTACTCGACAAATTGGAGAACATATAAATAAATTTTTATGTTACCATATTTTAGCCATTACCCAGGTTAGGGATAATTGTGGATAGTGATAGTGGTTTAGTTTTGAACGTGGAAAAGTTCATACAAGACGAGTTTTTATTCCTTTATGTGGATCTCTCAAATGAAAATGTTTTAATGATGGGTTATGTTTCTAAATAATTGTGAATGGAATTGTCGATATAATCATCCATGATGAAATTTTTTGGTATGATTACAAGAGTAAGTTGATGAAAATTTCCCTCCAATAGCATGAAAAGAAGTCCTGATAGTTCCGAGTGAAGTAGTGGAAAGGAAGGTCTGTGTGAACTTCACTCGATTCGTGATGCTCGTGTAATGAGACCCGGGTGGGATAGGAAGAATATGTCACATTTGAACTTTTATTTCAAGATGCAATATTCTCAAAAATTCATCAAAGTTGGTATAATTTTTGTCGCTAAGTCCTAGATTGAGTATATTTTTACAATCATAGATCATTTAGAGACTCCTCAGTGGAAAAGAGTCAAATTTCCAGCCTTTGTGTTACAAGGTAAAATAAATCATGGGTTGGATATCAAGGATCAAGGTGAGCATGTTGGGGGGGGGGATTGGAAGAAAAGGACATAATGAAGAAGTTTCTTGAATAATTTTACCTAAAGACACTACGATGAGAGATGTCGAATGATTTTATATGGTTGACCCAATGAATCATTTCAATGATAGATATTTTGTCTTCTTCAATGAGTTGTAGTGATTTTTCCCGAACTGGTGTGATATGAGGAAGCTAATGTGAGACGTTTTCATGAAGAGAATTATTTTTATATTAAGTCCCAAGTTAATATCCTTGGATTGAGGATTCTTTCTATGGTACTGATTTAGGCCCTCATTTTTAGGTGAAATAGGATGAGGCTTTTAGTGGACATGTGGTTTTAGATATATATCAAAGAGGAACGTCTTCCAACTATAAAAAGAATCGTCATGGGAAAATTCTCCCAAGAAGTGGTAGACAAAGTAACCTAGGGATATGCATATTTACATAGAGTAGTGATTTGTGTTTTAAAATTATTTCTATATACCAAGTCACATTCATAGCTAGTTTCCACAACCACCAATAGAGTACAGAGCATGAAGTTGGATGAGACACTTACCAAGGTTCTTCAGGATCACTCAATAGATGGGACATGATGAAGGACCATGGCTAACATAAATAATTTGATGGGGCCTTCTACCTCGTACCAGTATGGCAGTTAGGTTTCAACAAGAAATTCTAGTCAAGGTGTTAGAAATGGTAATTTAGGATAATAATTCCCATATCAGTAGATAAATATAGCTTCAGGGATTCAAACCTGATCTTGTGGAAATTGGACAATTCGGATGTGTTCAGTTTATCCCCCACATGTAGATATCAAGTTAAGATTATTTTTAGTTAGAGATATAATTATTCTAAATTCTATACTTTCTAGTACTTTATATGATAAATGAAATTCATATTATTTTATATCTTATAAACTTGTGTGTGATTTGGGTATAATGGTTGAGTTTGTTTGTGGGTTTATGAAAATTGACACCCTATTCGGTGCAAGGATGAAGGAAATATGTTTATGAAATGGGTGATCCATCAGGGTTAATGATTTTTGTTTCCTTTGGGATTTTTATGTACTTGAGTGTTTGAGATTTTACTGGATTTAGGCATAGACTAGATGGTTTCATATCTATATCGCGTTGACTTTTCCGAAAGGAGATTATCATTCACATCTCTTAAGGGTGACAAATATATTCGTCAAGGTGAATAGTATATATGAGAATTCTGTGTGGGGCCAGTTAATTAGAAATTGGGGAAGTTAACCTCTTAGATTTGTTAGTATTTTGTTATATTCTAGTGGTGTGAAGCTCAATGTATTCCAACATATAGAATATTAGTTTTAGAATGTGTTTCTTGATTAATTCTAATGGATTTTATTGAAGAGACATATTGAGTTTACACTTGATCTAATGGATGAAGAAGAACCAATTTCATTTTTATGATACAAAGTAGAAGAAAAAGATATTCATATGATTAAGAATATGCTAGAAGAATTTATGGATTGAGTATTTATAAATCCGAGTACATCAACATGGGGATATATAGTATTGTTTTACTAGAATGAGGATGGAACATTATGCATGTGCATTGATTTATGAAGTAAAACAAGATGAATGTTATGAAATGGGGTCATATTCCATGTACAAATAACCTTTTTTACCATAAAATGGGTGATTGTGCATTCTATAAGATTTATTTGAGTTTAGGTTGTCACTATCTAGGAGTGAGATTCTCTGATACAGTATAAAATGATTTCAGGAGAAGTTTTGTCTAGTTTGAGTTCGTAGTACTATTGTGCAGCTTAATAAATGTTCATTCTATGATTAAAGATAAAATGAATCAATTATTCCATCTGTAAATGGATCATTTTGAACTTTTTATCAACTACATCTTCATGTACTCCAAGACTCATGAAGAAATTTCCAATCATATTTTCCACGTCTTGAGTATAATGAGATAACATCATCTATATACACATATATATATTTATGTAAGTATAGATTATATATCCACATAGATATATTCTAGGGTCAAATCATCTCATAAGATAGTGTGTCGGGCATCCTATAAAATGTATATGAATTTTTTTTTTCAGAGAATCCTAAGAATGTTTTTGATATAAAATGTTATTTTTGTTTGGTGGGGTATTATTGAATATTCATAAAGGTAGTAAATATTTTAGAACCACCCCTATCGGGACTAAAAAAAATGGTATCATAAAATAATTGTCTAGATGATATGATAATTTTTTCCATGAATTAAATAATCAATCAACCACTCCATCGATTTTGACCCTACCCTAGCTAGGAGTGGTGTATATCATGTTCTGTGTTGCTTCTAGGATTGTACATTGGGTAATGTTATTCTAGATTGGTCAATTCATTGAATATGGATCAAGAAAATAGTGGCCACACAAATGGAATTATCATGAGAAAAATATTGCATTGGATATTGTGGTCTATGCCTTATTGATATAAAGACATTACCTTTTGGAAACAAAAATTTATTTACTGACCCAAAAATCATTAAGTACATATTTTTTCAATGGGATTTGAATATTCCGCATTGAAAATTTGATGAGTATATATGATCATTCTATTTTTTCTATATTATACTCTACGGAAATGGAATATTGTTGCTAATATTTCAATTCAAAAGAAACAGACTCATTCTATACAGGATTCCATCTTTGAGTAAAAATGATCGATTTATTAGATGAGATAGACATGGATATTAAATAGTATGGGGATAAAATGACACCTGTTTCATTTTTCCATTATTCCAATACTTAAGAATTATATTTTGGACATTCAGTGTGAGTATTTAGAGTTTTTCGCATTGACATAAAATTTTGAAGATGGGGAGATACCTCCTAATCAAACTATAAATGATTATCATATCATCATTGTTAGGTATAATGTTTTGGTACCCACTTGTAATTGGAAAGAGCTGATTCTTGAGTTTCATGCATCAAAGTTGGTGTCCAAACTTAGTTTGACCAAGATACACCATGATCATCAATGAAATAATTGGTGTCCATGAATGAAAAGAGTGATTTAATGGTTTGCGATGCCATGTTGTACCATTTTGGCAAGTAATGGATGAGAAGCAACGACCTGTTAGGCTTCTATAAACTTTTCCAATTATAGATTAGACCTGGGATGATGTCACCATAGAATGTTTGGTAGAAATTATATAGAAATCTCGGATTAATTATTTTTTTGGTGATTTTGTAATGTTTGGATAAAGTATCTCAATTTTTATATATTCTGGAGACATTCAGGAATGATAAGTTGGGAGACTTATTTTCCTGAGAGATTGTTCCTTTTAACAAGTATCCATGATTCATAGTTTCAAATCATGATCAATATTTTATGTCACACTTCTTCTAAGGCTTTTAGAGGGTGATTGGTACTCAGGTGATTCTAAATAAAACATTTCACCCACATATAGATGGGAAATCGACGTTTACAATTCTACTACTATAGAACACATTTCATGCATGTGTCCATGATTTTGGTGGATCTTCATAGAATAACTTATCAATGACTGAGTTATCCAAAAAAATTGATACTAGAATACTATTTAGATGTATCCATATGAGGTACACTATGGTAGGCCGTGAAGGTCACATTTATGTTGGATGGGGGTAGGGGAGTTAGAGTTTTTGGGACTAACTATCATGGAAGAGACATTATAACATATTCAATTGATTTGAAAACATATGATTGTATCATAGACTAGTTAAAATTCTTCTGCTGTTAAATTTTTTCTACGTCTTGAGTTTATAGTTGGATACCATGTTTTCCATTGAGTGTCATTGATATTTGGTCACCATCAGATTCAGAAGCTGGGATATTTTTTCCCTTCTTTATTGGGCCATTTCATATTGTGGGGAGGATCAGATAGGTGGATTTTCAATTAGATAATACACCACGGTATAATGATATAATTGATGTCTTCCTCATGTCATGACATTGTATATATCACCCCAACCATTATTATGTGATTCATGTTGATGATGTTGCACTTGAGGTTTGTTCATCTTTTGAAGGGCACCCAATTCATGATGTGTATCATAGTGAGAAAGTTTCATGGGGATATACCATTTTATAGGTCTATGTTTTTTGATATCATGGTTATGTTCAAATGTAAAAATGTGCAAAAATCATATATTTAAGGCCCGTGGTATAAAATTTTCACCAAAATATTTTAGTGGGTCTGAGAGTATAGTTTTTGGAATAGCTATTATTAGGTGGTGATATTATATGATTCTAAACATTCATCGAAAATTATTTTCTCATTATTATTTATTTTTTACCATTGTTTTTTTCTTATTTTTTTGTATCTTGTCTCTAGTGTGTTGATGTGACTTTAAGAAGATCATAGGGTAGTGAATGATTGGCACACTATCTTTCCAAACCATGAAAACACCCCCAGAAAACAATACACATTGGAATAGTGGGGGCTACGAGGTTGGTGCATGTTTTAATAATCATTGATCCTACCTTGGAGATACCTTTCACTTTATATAGTAGGGTTTTAATAGTTTGGGAGTACAGTTTGTCTAACCATCTAAGCCATCCAATAAACTAAGCATATAGACCTATAAATCCCTTAATTTTAAATTAAATATTAATTGAACCACGTTTTATATTCCAAAACACTCACACTCGACCCTAGTCGACTTACTTTTCATTTTTAGTGTCCTTAGAGGATTCCTAGGCTCCTTGAACCCATTTTCATGTAATTAAATCATTCAGTGGAATAAATCAACTCCTCTCTAGTATGAGATCAGATTCTAAATTTAGGTTCTCTCTATCTCATTTTAACCTCCATTTTAAAGGGCTTAGTACTCCCATTTTGTCTGGTATTGATATAGTATTTAATGGATCTTTTTTCATTATGTCATGATCATAGTTATTGAACCCATATTGTCTTTACCATTGACTTTTCTATAGTTCTTCCTCAAATCAAGGTCTCTAGTTTGGCATATTATTTTAAATGACCCTATGGTAGGTGTTCAGAACACTAATTCTTATAGTCATGATGATGATATAGGTTTTTATTCATACATTTAATATCCTTGTTATAAAATTTTGTCTAATTTAGACATGGGAATTGAATCCCTATGAAATTTTGAGACCCTTCATATATCCTATAAGATCCATTGGATATCAGTACTCTCGGTTAAATGGATACCCCAGGGGTGTGTCTATTTTCCATGACATTATAGTTGTATAATGATAAATGGGAACTAAAGGGTTTTTTAATTAAAAAAATGGATAATGTTTTATCATGTTATCTTGTTATAATATTTTATTTTTCATAACATAAATGTTTTAATAAGAAGTGACATAATTGATGATAATTTGGTGAAATGGTTAAGAGTGATTGATTATGGGTTGGAATGATGTAAAATTACTATGATCTAAATTAAATAGTACCATGTTACAAATTTTAAAAAATCTCGTTAATGTTAATGTTTGACATGTTTGAATAATCGAGAGGAATTATTTCTAAGCTAATTATTTATGTATACAAGATATTAATACTTGACTATTATTCAATGATCATGTTATTTTTTGTTAGTGACTGATTCTATATGTACCCATGATAATTATGATATAATTAATATCCAATTATTTGTGATATGGGACCTGTACTAATGATACATGGTACTTAAATGAAATTGGAACAGAATGATAACGAAATCCACAATGAAAATTTTAACATGTTTACTTACTTTTACTAATTTATTATTATTAACAATACATCATTAATTTCTATATATTTTATAATGCATTAAAAACCATTGGAGGTTTCCTAATGTTTTATACACACACCACACATGCGCTAAAATTTAGTACCAGATTATTCCTCATGATTGCGTGTTAGGATTAGATTAAAGGAGCTATTTTTTATTACTCAGATGGGATTCCAGAAGGATAATGGATGAGGGGTCATGAAATTAAATTGGGGCCTATATAATAGTTTTTAAGGTGTCTTAATAATGGGTTTTTAGATAATACATTTTACAATCATGGAATAACATATTTACTATTTGTGTTTATGGTTATTTTTCCTATTGGGATTTTATTTTTTGATGCATGATGCTTATTGGTTACTATTTTTTATTATCATGACTATTGATATATTAACTCCTTATATTATCTCACAATAATAAAGAAGGTATAGTCTCCCTTGGCGTTATGTTAGATCCTCGCTACTAGTTGATTGCTGCAGGTATATGTGAAGATGTGAAAGAGGTCATTTGGGGAACGAGTCCTCGCACTGATAGGTGGGACATGATTTCGGAGATTACATGAGTAGTTCTTATTTAAGGGGTTACATTAAAATATTATCATTTAGAAAATATAAATTACTAGTAGTGATAAGAATTTTATAAAAAATGTATATGCATTTTATTATAGTAGGTGAATGGGTGGATTTCCTTATAAGGACTGATGAGGTTTTTGAAGGCACTTAATTATTCAGACACCACTAATGGGTGGAATTTAATATATATTTTTTGCTTATTTTCTAGTAAGAGTGGTTTTTCTTATATAGATTTAATTTTATGTTTATAAAATTCGTAAGAATACATTTTGGGAATTAAAATATGGATCTATTAAAATTTACCAAGACATCAAATTGTTGTTATCGTTGTCATGTATTATGAAAGATGCTTTATATTTTTATTCACTTCTTTTTAGTGGGTTAATATAGATTAGTAATTCATATAGTAGTTTTTACATAGTCTATTTGATGTGACATAATAATTGGATGATAATTCAATGGAAGTAATTATTAGATTCTTGGTCTGTTAAAAATGAGAATGGTATAACAACCCTTCTCTTCATTTTACATTAATACATGATTTATTACATAAAATTTACCATAATAAAACCAAACATATCGAGTTATCTAGTATTTTCGGTAATTATGAATATTACATAATAAAAAAATTGGAAAAAAATCACCTTTATGGAAAAAATCATTAGCATGCTCGCACTTAAAACGGCAAGGGAAAACCTTGTGATAGAGATAAAAAAGTGGTGAGATATAAAGACTAGTATGGGAATAATCATGTAATAAAATGAAACAAGTGATAAATGTTAGAAAATACTCATAAAGGATCAATAAAAATATACATGAACAATGATGCAACATATAATGTGATAATCATAAATCCAACATGTGAAAAGTGGAACGAACATAAAAAATTATATCATAAATATATGTCATGGATAACTACTAATAAATTATATTAGAAAACATAAAATAAATTAAATGTGATAAATATTTTTTCCCAACATGACTTATCATTATACTAAACATTACCTAAATCATTGAAGTGTTATTTATTTCCAGGAACACCCATCATGTTCATTTCATATTCATGCATATGTTTAACACATAGACCACACAACAAGGATTCAGTCATCATAATATTTTATTACATGATCAAGATATGTGGAATAAATATATGTATGTATTACAAAAATTAATTTTATTTTTATTACAGTGAACACCCATGATATTAAATGGGTATGGTATTCAATAAATAATTGTTTTGGCATGAAAAAATGACGTGAAATTTTTGCTGCATAAGGAAATCAAATAAAATTCATAAAATGGGATTATTAGAGAAAATTGGTATCTCAATTTTTTTTACATAAAATGGGAAGTAACAAGGTCACATAAATTCATATTATAACATTATTAATTTTAAATAGAATGAGTACGTTAATAAATAATCGTGAATAAATAAGAGAAGTTGTGGATCAAAAACATGAGGGTGTATGGCCACGAATTATTGGGATGGGATTCTTAAGATCTTGGAGGTGCATTGGTAGGACTATAGAGAGGTGATGTTAGAGTAAGGACGTGATTTAAGTATTTTGGGTGAATTTAATTCAGATATTTGGTGGGTTTATATAGGAGATGAGTGGGGATTTCATTGTTATTTCCAAAACATTTGTTTTAGACACTTTAAAATACAATAAACAAAACCAGAAACCCTCCTTTAGTTTTTACCAATGGATTCTACGAAATGGGTGTGGTTTTCACTATTTAATAAATCCATGGGAAAAAATTTATAAAATAAATCCCTTTCTTATAGGGTGGTGAGTCATAATCTTAAAAAAACGACTATAAAAAGTTTAAATATATTAATAGTTTTGGAGGGTAGAAAATTACTTTATAAAATTTATAAAATAGACATAAAATATCATTACTTTAAATATAAGTCATAAATTTGTTATTATATACCTTTTAGGTTATTCATTACATCACTTTTTCATCATTATAATGTCATAATACACAAAGTGCATTTATATGGTATTAAATTTTTACCTGAAAAATCGACTACGTCAACAAATTATGAAAACATTTCGATTAGACAACCTTAATGTTCTAATTCCAAAAATAATATTCATTTTATATAAATAATTTTCAATATATTTTAATTTTTAATTTTAAAATAATTTTCAACAATTTTTTAAATTCTTGGTTTTTTAATAATAACAGTTTTTAAACCCTATAAATATTACATTTTTCATAATTAGAAATATTATATAATCATTTATATTAAAAGTTCATTATTTATTAATAATATTTCATTAAAATATTTTTTATTTAAAAAATCAATCAATTCACCAAACTAAATTCCTTATTTTAATTTAAATATTACGCAAAATATAATTTGATATGTTTCTATAAAAAATATTTTATAAAATAACAATTTTTGGATGAAAATATATTCATTATTCTATAAAAAATAATGTATATTTATATTTATCTAGTGTTTTGAAAGAAATCCCTTTAATAAACCTATGAATTCTTGAATATTAAGGTTCATGGCGATGAGGCTTTTATGGGGTGGTTTGGCTTACATTATTTGAGACGAGATCATGAAAATATTGATTTTCTTCCAAAAATTGGGTTTCTCATGTTTAAGATGTTATATCACAGCTTGGGAATGGCCAAAGGAAACTCCCCATGATGATATCTACCAAGGAAGATCATATAAATGTTATTATTAGGGTATGATCCTTCTAGTTGAATCAATCAGTTCCTTTGTCTATGTTAATTATAGTTATTGAATCCTTATATCTATACTAATCATGTGAAAACTATTCAAAAACTATAATATAAATGTTAATGATTCATATAAGACTTTTAAATACTACAGAATATAATAAAACAAAAAATATCATGTATCCCTATAACTATGTTACATAATAATACATTTAATTAAATAAATAGTGGGACTTTATTTATAATAGTACAGGTCATTACAATCGTTCCCCATTTAGAAATTTTACTATCGAATTTTTCCTTACCCACTCAAAAAAGATGAAGTTATATCTATTTCATCACATCCTTCAGTTCGCCCAACACTACTGCAAACATGTTGTTTCCCCATAACACTTTGACTAAGTGCATAATCTTATTTTGTAGAACATTTTCTCAATGATATAAGATCTTCACTAGCTTCTCAGCATAGGAAATATCATTCCCTAATTAAACCACATCTGTATTCAGTTTATGTGAGGGTTATGGTATTTAATTCTCCAAAAGGGATACCTAGAATACGTAATTTTCTTAAGATATGTTAGGTTGGAGTGTAATTCGATAGGCCACCACTCTAATGTGATGAAGGATCTCAAAGGGGACAATGTATCTTGGGAAAATATTTTCATTCTTCCCAAATCTCATCAATTTGATCTATGGATATATGTGGATGAATTCCATGTCTCGAAATTCTAACTCTAAATGGGTGAGGAAATGGTTGAAAAGGTTACGATAATTCAACTTGGTTTTGTTCCCCAAATTCATTATTACAATAAGGTGTTATACAAATCTTCTCATAAAAGGATTCATTGGGACCCATTTGGATGATTGTGTTGAAACTACTGTTTTAAGAGAACATGACTAGAAGAATATAGTGGCCCCATCCTCCTTTTAAATCTATAGAATATGCTTGCAACATGTCTTCTACTATTATAATTTTCCAATCACATTGGACATTAGTTTGGGTGTTATATTCCATACTAAACGTTTGAATTTTTTTATAGAATGTTGGAGACACTTCCAGAATATATAGGTTAATCATGGATCTTGATCAAACATAATAAATTGTGGAACTCTATTCATTCATATACCTTCTCTTATGTGTATTCATACAAATTTATCTAATGAAAAAGACTCTCAAATTTCAATGAAGTGTAAAGTCTTTGTATGATGATCTAGGACAACCCATATAGAATTAATACCTCTTAATGTCTTTGGAAGAGTAGTGAAAATTTCTATGGTGATTTTTCCCATCTCTATACGGGTATGGGTAATGGGTGCATTATCCACTTGAATTTTTCCCTTTCTTCCTTCACTTTCTAGAATTGGACACATATAGATGTATACTCCATGATCTCCTTCTTAATATTTTCCAACTAATAGTTCTCTCAGTGATATCAACACATCATTATGCTTTCTAAGTGGATAGAGAAGGAAAACGTATATACATCATCCAAAAAATCCATATATATATTATTATTTTATGCTATACATAATTTCCATCTAAATCATAAAATTCATTATTAATTAACTTTGAAATCTATGGAATTCCCTTTTCGTATAGTGTCCACTTTATTCTATATTCCCACATCAATTCTATGAGAATCCTTTATCTTCTCAATATGAGATGTTGGAAAATAATTTTTGAAATGATTGAAGATGTTTCAACAGTTATAATTATCTGGTGCATCCTCTACAAATATAATAATATCATATCCCTCTCAATTCTCCTCAATTATAGAATTTTAATATCATTTCTATTTAAGTAATAATCTAGTTTATTTAGGTCCCCAAAATGTCAGCGGATTGAGTAGTCACACTATTTGACAAGCTCTAACCATCTCCACTGGTGCGTATTCATCTTTTTCTGTGTCAATATTTACTAATGAATTTTTTTATCGGTATATATATCGCCATTCACCATAAAAATATAATATCACCATATTTTCAAAGTGAATATCTCTACAGCCAACTACATATCATGTGATGGGTAGTTCAATTTATGAATATTCGGCGTTATTGAAGCACAACTTAACAATTTGTCATTTTTAAATAACACAAAATCCATTACCTTGTCCAAAACATTAGTGAATACTGTGAAATTTTTTCCACATGGGGGAAGCGTAAGAGAATGTGTAGTGATAAGCCTCTTTTTAAAATATGTGAAGCTCTTTTATCAGTAAACATTCCATGAAAACATGAATCCTTTCCAAGTTATATATTTATAGGGTTTAAAAAAACAATAAATTTCTCTTAAATATATGATAATTCATAGATAATCCAAGAAAACAATTAATAAATATCATAGATGTTTTCATCATACATCCATACATTTATTTTTCTTATGATGGGTCCATAGATACCCCATTTTAAGTGATGATATTCCAAAATTATTAGACATCCATTAACCAAAAATCACATTTGATTTACATTGAATAAATATTATCATCCAGTAATCTCCTTAGCATGGTTCTCATATTCACCTAATTCTCCTCCCCATTTTTTGATAATATTATAATATCATTTTTAAAGACAAAAATAATATTATCTAGATAATCTCTAATAAATCATTTCATTATATCCAACTATATTTCTAGTAAATTAGTGAGTTCGAATTCAAATATTATGAAGCGAGAGTTCATGTACATTATATAAAAAAAGTATTAGGGATATGATCCTTCTTCACCCCTATATGGTAATATCTTGTTGGAAAATCCAACATGGAGGAGTGTTATTCTTTACATTGTTGATCGAACAAGTCATCAATATGATGTAGAGGATACCTGTTCTTTTTCATGATCCTATTGAGATCACCAGAGAGTGTATCATCACAAACATGTTGATTCACACTCCCATTTGGTTGTGCCTCTCATTGTGGAAATCATCACATTTCTTATAACATTTATTATTTACCCAATTCCCCCAATTTAATACCATTTGATAAAATAAAATGTTAAAATATTTATGACTATTTTTAAACTATTAAAAAATTAATGGGAGTTCAGTGACATTAATGGATAACTTATAAATTACATTTATTTACTTATCTTATGAATTTCTATGCTTTAATATATGTTAACCATGATATATTTCCAAACATATATCATTAAAGTTGTGTTTTTTCAACTCATAATGGTTTGTGATGATATTATAAATTTACCAGAGAATATCCCTTGAGAGTGTAAAACCATGTGTGCTACAAGGATCATTTTCATGCACCGATTGCTGATTTACTCTAGATCAATGCAGAGTTTTAATTTTTACCACAATATAAATCATGTCCATGGACACATACCCTTGTAGTATCATGAGGGGGATTTATTTTCTTGATAAAACACTTAATCATTAATTAAAAAAATTTAGGGATGTTTTCTTATAATTACTATTATCCATATGGTTTTCGATTTCGTTTTTTGATACTAATAAAAAAATAAAACTAAACTTTTCCACTAAAACCAAATTAAAAACAATTCTCCTTATTTCAAATTAATCCAAAATTTATTATATAAAATTACACCTAATATAACCCAGAATATCAATAAATATATTGTATTTAGGAATTAGGTACATAAAGTAAAAATATTAAACATGAAAAATATCATCTTTATTGAAAAACTCATTAACATGATCTCACATAAAACTACATGGGATAACCTATGGATATACATAAGAATGGGGTGAGTTATAAATCCAATAATGGAATAATCATGAAATAGCATGAAGAAGGTAATAAATTTTAGACCACATGCACAAAGGAGTGAGAATAAAAAACATAAACAATGAGCCATGATATATTGTTATAATCATAATGACAACATGGGAAATGTGTAAACAACTTAAAACACGTCATCATAAACATTGTCAAGGATTGATAACAAGAAATCATAAAGGAAAAATCCCAATAAAATAATCATGTTCACTCAATTCTTCACACGACATCTCATGAGACTAAACATTACACATTTCATTAGATTACTATATATTTCTGGGAATTCCTGTCGCTTCCATTTTATTCTCATTCTTATTTGTGATACATAGATCAAAAAACATGGATTTATTCATCATAATATTTAAATCAATTACCAATGGGTGTGAAATAATTACATATGAGTTCCAATTGAAATAATTATAGGTTATAAAGGTGAACACCCTTGATATGAACTTAGTATGATATTCACTACTCAATTATTTTGGTATGGAAAATCACTATGAAATTCTGATAGCATAACAACATCACTAAAAAAATCAATACATGGGTTGGTAAGAGTGAAAATTGTATCTAAACTTTTTTGAAATAAATTGTGATGAAATAGGTACACATAAATAAATATCCCAATATTAGTAATTTTAAATTTAAGTCATAAGATAATAAAAATATCTTAACAATGAAGAGAAGGTGAGGATCCCTTACCTTTATGTGAGTGTCCATATGATTTGGAGTGGATTATTAAGCGATTTAATGAACCATGGGAGGACTCTAGTTATGGGATGTAAGATTAATAATGTTATCCAAGTATTTTGAGTGAATGGAAAATTTGATCATGGGTGGGATTTTGTATGAAATGAAGGGCGAAATCATTATTATTTCTCAATATTAGGTTGTGGAATCTATAAAATAAATTAACCAAAACCAGAAAACTACCCATAGTTTTCCCCATGTTTTCTATAAAATGGGAGTTGTTTTTTAAATTTTATATGTTATTGTGAAGATCATAATTAATTAATTCCCTTTCTTATAACAAGGTGAGTCATACTCTTAAAGAGAACACATTAAAACATTGAAATATGTTAACGAGAGTGGAAGATTCATAATGGAATTTTAAAATTTATTGAGTATACATAAAATCTCATTATTTTTTTGATTAGAAATATATTTGTTTATGGATACCATTTATGGCATTTATTAAAGCACTTTTGGGTGAAATTATGTCCTAATACAGAAAATATATTTATACCGTATTTAATTATTTTCAAAAAATTTGACTAACTCATAAAATTATGAAAAATTCAATGATGGATAATTACAATGTTCTGATTCAACAAATAATAAACATTTTATTTAAATATGTTTTTTAAATATTTGAAATGAACTTCTAAAATAATAATCAACATAAATTGTGAAATTATGGGGTTTTATGGAAAAATAAATTTTTGAAAACCATTGAAAATTACACTTGACATCATAAATAAACATATATATATAATGATTTATATTTAATAAATTTTTAATAATATTTTTTATTAAATTTTTTTATTTTAAAAATGCATCAATACATTAAAAAATTCAATAATTTAATATCAATTTTTCAAAAAATAATATTTATGTTTTATTGTATCAAACTAATAATCATTTATAAAGTAAAAATAATATGATGAAAATGTATTTATTACTCTATAAAAAATAACATACATTATAATATTTATAGGGCCATTATACATATCTATTTAATAAACATGAAAGTTCACTTTGAGTAAGGTAAGCGGTGGCGAGAATTTCATTGGGATGTTTGGCGTACTTCGTTTTGGTCGTGATCTTGATAATTTAGAACTTTTCTCATAAGTGGTTTCAATAATGATTATGTTATTGGATCACATCATGAGATTAGTCAAGGGAAAATCCCAAGGATTCTTTATCCCTCTAAAGTTCCAATAAATGGGATTTATAGGGAATGATTTTGTTGGTTTAGTCCATCATTTAATTTTCCTGTGTCAATTGGATATGTTAAAACCAAATTTTTATAATAATTATGTGATAAATGTTCAAATAATATATTATCAATGGTATTGATGCTTAAATTTCTATTAAATAAAATTGAATATAACAAAACCAAATAAGTGAATGTGTTTTCTATAAACATATTAGAATGTAAGATATTGAATTAAATTAAAACTTGTATTTTATTTATCACTATTTGGGTGATTATAAAGGGTGATTCTATTATATTTGATCGTAACATGTAGTGATTACACTTGTTAGACATAAAAGAAACGTTTTCAATATTCCAGTATATTAAGATATACACAATGTAGATTACAAGAACTCATGGATTTCCAATTCTGATTTTCTTTAAATCATAAAATCATTTTATAATGGGAATATAGAGGTTATAATAGAATTTTTTCAGTATATTATTATAGATGAATATAGTATATTATCCTCAGATGAATGAAAAAAAAATTATTTTGATTTTTTTGGTTATATTATTGGTGTGATTAAATTATTTTTTTTGATATATTTAGTATAATATATTCCATTATTTGAGGTTTCTATAAACAAAATTATTATTCATTAATTTATATGATATCATATCTGAAACATTTCATGGAAAAACATATCATCTACCCTTATAATAGGTAGTAATGGGTGAGTGTACTCTTATAATACAAAATTATTTATGAAAGATTATGAATCAATTTAAGTGGTTTTAGATATATTGTATTTTTGTAAGGTGTGAAATCAATTATTGTTTTGACCTTCACTATTAACTATTATCATTTAACATTGTGGATTTTTATTCCTTAAATTTATATGGTATATCATGACATTAATGTGTTGTGTAATAAGTTATTATTGTTCTATTGTATATACAACATTATAAAACTATTGAATAAATATTTTATGTTTTTTTAAAATTATCCCTTCCAAATAATTATGTATTATATGATAGGATTTTTTATATTTCCGATTTTAAAAAGTATATTCTGGACCATTATTATTTTTAATTAGGGGGGAATACATTTGGATCTCAAAAATTCATAGAAAGGGAGAAAAATTTACGTTGTGGTTTATTGAGATAAGATTAATTGGGACCAAAAAATTCCTTTGGTATTTTTTCTAAAAAATAAAAAAACAATTCTATAAGGTACATGATAATAATTTGATATGATTATGTTGTTGTTATTGGTGTTATTCATGTTTATTTGAGTCTAAAAACTTTTGGTACTTAAAAAATCTATGACTAGAAGAATCATAACTCCCCCTGTATAAAATGCTCAACTATATTTTGGTTGTGGTAGTTTCATGGTGGTAACTTATATATTCTAATAAAAAGATAAATAATTAAAATTAAGAAACAAAATTAATAAAACTATTTAATATTACTATTCATGCATATATGTTTTCTTAGAAGCCATGAAAAATTATCAAAATATTTTTTCAAACTATGAAAGATAACCTTGTGTATCTTGAATTTCTAAAAATATTTTTTTAATATATTTTTTGGCTCTGTTAAATTCCATGACCATATTACAGTTATCTTGGATGGGATTATAAAACAATTTTTTTTGGATTTCTTGGATTTTCAAAAATAAAAATATGATTTAACCAATGAAGCATTGCTTAATCCATGTTAATCTAACAATGATGGTAGGGAAAGTAAATTTATTCTAGAATCACACAATGACACTCTCTCCATTTATATAATATATCATTCTTAAATCATGATAAATTGGTGTTGGATTAATAAATATATTTTGTTAAAAATTGAGGATACTCATTCATATTATTACGGGGATTAGACGTTTAATATGACCAAACTACTATTTAGAATTTTTTTATCTTATTTATGTTAGCATTCTTAATTTCAGAGAGGGGAGGTGAATCAATGATCAATCTATAATACAAATATTTCCATATTTTTTCATTCTAAATTCTGTTTCCATGTTTATAAATAGTGTCAAAATAATTTCATAATCTAATGTTAATGATTATAAATATGTGACTTATGATTTATCATGAAATTAATTAAAATTATATAGGGATAAAAGAGACAATAAATATATTTTTATCAATATGATAAGAACAAGGTGTTTAACAGTTATTATCTCACTATCCACATTAACAATCTATTTAAAAAAGATAAGTTAAACCATTGACATAGTAGTAAGATAGTCCCAAAAACCCAAAAAAATTGTTAGTTAAAATTTCCATGAAAGTAAAATAAAAAAAAAATTATTTAGAATTTTTTATCCATCCTATATTACTCTGAAATTCCTTAGTATTAATATATTTTTTGATTTTTATAATTCTCTACATAATTACCTAGATTGGTGGAATATTATTTCTTAATGATCTCAGAATTATTTTATCATTTCATTCATAGTTCAACTAACTCTATATTCCAAAACAACCGTGATTATCATTTCATAATGATATATAATACATCAATATATTCATCAATATATCAATCAATACATTATTCATTGATAGTCCTACTTTATTCCATGAATTATATCAATTAAATCTATAGTCAAATTATTCTTATAAGATACAGAGATGAGAACATTTGTATCGTTTTGAAACTTGAAAAGACAGGATATATGATATCAATATTTTTTGGGAAAGAATTTGATTATCACAAAAAATTAAAGAAAATATGTTTGTAAGAATTTTTAAAATGGTGTAGAATATTGGAAATTATAGATAAATTGTTTTAATCATAATATACACCATTATATCCAAAAAATAGCCTCCTTTATTTCAGTGTTAACATATGAATTTAATGATGTTATTTTTATCTCTAGATGACTATATGGGACTTGTTGAAGAATGACCAGTTCGATTATAACATGAAGTATCTATCCCATTTAGGAAAGAATACATCCATGTACTGGTTCATTATTAGTTTGATAAACATAATTATGGTGTACATTTATATAATACAATTCTAATTTCTTCATTTACCATGAATATCCTCACAAAAAAAATTAACAATTTCCTATTACAATATTATTACATCAAATCAATCAATATGTAAAACCATTTAATGTGTGTTAAAAAGGGATATTTTGTTATTTCATACATAATAGTTTAATATTTATGAAAATGAGGACATTGTTTATTAATATTGATGGATAATCATGTTCAAAAGGATTTAATATATTATTCCTTTTGTTCATAAGGAAAATAACATATAAGACACTTGTTACCAAGAATGTGATCAATCTCAGTTTCTCTAATGCTATTCACACTAAATTATAAATATAGATGTGGAAATGTAAATATTTTATAAAAATTATGATATTAATTTGTTAATAATAAATTAATATTCAACCAATCATGTTCTGATATTTTGTGAATATAATAAAGGATAATGTAACTCACTTTAGTTTTTATAAAGAATTTATGAAGGATGATTGGTCAATAAAATGGTTAATCTTCATTAATGACCCATTTTAGTTCATTGTTGAAGGAATTTGTTAGTTTATAGATATTATGATTACTTAAAAAAATTACATGCATTAAGGACTTGTCTAGAAATGTAGACGCACCCAATACACCTTGCATCCTAGTCTCAAGAAAGAATCTATGATAATGTATATGTGCACTAATTTCCTCATTTGATGTAATATGAAATCAAATCTATGATGTTAAAGATCATCATGTGTCTTTTATAATATCATAGAAATTTCACTTCATCTATTGAAATAGATAAAATCCCCAATACTTATATTAATTTACCATACCCTCCTCAACACCCATGAATAGTGATATAACTATTTCATCCCTTTAGTTTTATCTATATGAATTGTGAATGGTGATTTAATAGTATCCTTAGTGGGGATTTATTTTCAAATACTATAAGGATATTTTGAACTCTATCTGAACTTATTTTTATTTTAAGAAAATTATTCTAACTTGTGGATAGTAATTAATATATATACTATAAACTATGTGAGTTCTGTGCTAAAATAAGTTTTATACAAAAATAATTCATGGTCTTTTTTTCATGGAAACAATTTATCATTATATCTTTCATGAAACTACATTTCCAAAATCCTTTATGCTCTACACATTGTTAATGATTATGTTGAATGAAATTTTTTCTACAAAAATGAACCCATTTTTTGAATAGTCTTACACTGAAAGTATCCCTTCATGATCCATCAAAATCATACCCATGAAGATTCAGAGTCTCAAATTAATATTACAGTAAATAACATCCTTTAATCCTACATCACATAAGATCTTTTTAGTGATAGCGGAAAGACACTTCCACTCATTTAAAGGTTGAACTATTCCTGTGTCCATTCTTTTAAATCCACATACCATGATTAAACACATTCAAAAGAGACTCTTCATCATTTCAGGATGGTTTCGTTAACTTGAAAATCACTGTATCCCTTAAAAACCATGCTCAGTAGGTGGCATTATAATTTTACATTTTTTTTAAAAACCTCCCAATATAAATCCATTATAGAATAATGAAAAATTATTAATTATACAACATTTTTAGCTACATAAAATAACACTATCATAATATGAATCATATGTAGTCCTATTAACTAATGATGTAAAAACCATCCATTACTCAACAATTTTCAAACAAAATTGACCAAATAGTGCATGAAAATTATAATCATCTCAATTTTCCAAGATCATATATACTTAAATTATATTGGAACATGTTAAAATTTTAC
This sequence comes from Viscum album, assembly GCA_963277665.1. NCBI lineage: Eukaryota > Viridiplantae > Streptophyta > Magnoliopsida > Santalales > Viscaceae > Viscum > Viscum album. The sequence goes on from OY728132.1 coordinate 417,921,077, forward strand.
TTTCACAACATATTTATTTTAATCACTATTATTAATTTATATTGGAATGAATATCCTAATTATAATAGTGATTTTTTGCACAATGATTTGTTTGGTACATCCCACAAGAGGTGGATTAATTGTAGTTTAAATACAACTTAATATAATTATACTCATCATGTATTAAATATGTTGGTAATAAAAAATCATTATACCAACAAAAAATTGGTATAGAAAATATAATTGAAAGTAATAGTCACTTATAACTGAAAATCAAATCAATATAATCCATGAAAAATAAAACTTCTATAATTTTATTAAACACCATGGAATCTAGAAATATTATTAATTTTAAAAACACATATTATTTATTTTTAAAAAAAGTATAATGTAATGGATATTATAAACTATACTTCTACATGATCTATAAGGGGAATCCAAAAAAATATTTCAGGGTATCCCAAAATGTATACCTATAAAAAGGTTTCAACTTCATTATTTAGGAATGTGAGCTCTATCTTCCTTACCAAGGAATCCTTAAAAAATGTCGATCAGTAAATCCTTGATTTTAAAACATCAGACTCGATTTACCAGATACTATTATAGGATTTTCATTTTTCCCATTTATTTAAAAGGAAGATCAATAACACAAAAACTACAACAAGGAATGTTAAAAACATTAAAAATGGAATCTTATTTTCATAAGAATTAGATGAAACTTAGTAAAAATTACAGTTATAAGTACTCAAGTCATCAATTTGTTGATGAATTCATGAAATTTTATTTTTCCACTGTATTCTAATATATAACTCATCTCTAGTTCTATTGATTTGTGATTCTATATATATTTTTATAGGAAGAATATAGTAGTTATATTCAAAGATCATATAGATCATTTTCAATGGCATTATAGATAATGAAATTTTTATATTTTTATGGAATTATAATCATTCCACTTATACTAATGATGTTATCTTGGTACCAACACCTCAATTTTTCAACCAATGAGTGAACTATATTTTTGATATTTTTTATACCAATTTTAACTAAAACATTAATATATATGTTTATTAAAATTTCATAGGTCATCTAATTTTCAAAAAATTTCAAACATATGGTATGTCATAAAACCATAATCATTGTTATTTCACTAAATTAGTAGTACATTCAATACAAAATATAAAAAATTAAAAAAATATATTTAAATAAAATACATAATGAAGTGTATTTTCATTTTCAAAAAAATGGTAAAAACCTTGTTCTTGAATTATTAAAATTCTCTATATTGAAAAACATAATGTGTAATAGAAAACATATAGCAATCTAAATATCTAGGAAGATATTTTTTTTATTTTATATAAATTCTAATGGTCTTAAATGACATTACCTTTGAAAAGATATTCATGTTGTGTAAGATTAAAATAACCTTCCACTTTATTATCCACAAATTAAAATTTATATCTTCTATATTAATTTGATGGAAATAAATAATTTTTCAAAAAAAATTTAAACATATATCCCACTTTTTAATTAATTAAAAGAAAAAAAATTAACTAACGAAAAATATATATTCAATAAGAATTTAAAGAATACCTATTATAAATTTTCTCCATTTTTTATATTTCACTTATTTTAATATTTTAATGGAAAACAGATAAACGATAATTACCCCCACCAAATAGGTATTAAAATCATGTTAAATAAATAATATGTAAATATTAATTAAAATAAATTTTATTGATTGATCCGACAAGGAATTAAATATTCATATTTTTTTAAAATCATATATGATGTTTATTGTTCAATAGACCATAAACTAATTTAGAGTATCTACTAAACATAACAAGTTTCAATAGTAAATGTAAATGGTAATTTTATAATCAAACCATATGAATATATTTTTCATTCATTTGATTCAAATTCATAAAATATTTCTATTAAATTATTATCATTTTTTATTGAATGATCATACTACAATCATATTATCTAATATTAGTAGTATGTCATTTTTTATGTTCCGTTAAAATCTGAATGTCCTCAGCTATATTCTATTCAAATATTAAATTTTGATAAAAAACCTCAAATTTAGAAAGATAAATAAACATTTTAGTTCCTTAATACCAATTGAATCATTGTTAAATATTTATATTACTTCATTAAAAAAATTCATGTACACATATATTATTATAAAAATTATATTATTTCTTGTTGAAATAGATTGTATGACCACATGTAAAATTAGTTTATGGTTATTTTGATTATATAAGGTTTCTAAAATTCTCTAGAAATCAGTCATATAAATTCATGGTAATGTTGGATTTGTTATTAATATATACATTATTTTATGCTAAACATTAAATAATCAAATTCTATAATTTTAAAATATTTAAATAATTATGTAGAATATTAATCAGACTGACCTTTTTTAAAAATTCAGGAACCTTAATTATTATATTTATTAATTTCTTCTGCATATCAAAAATTGTGTCATGTTTCTAGGAAAATGATCAACCTATTTTGGATGTTTGATATTTTGGTAAACAATTTATTTTTTAACTCTCTTATAATTGTTTTTTAATGATATGTTGAATAATCAGTTATATATATATATATTTTCAAGAGTATGTTCCTCAAAAATAAGAAGATTTTATGAAAAAAAGTCAAATATTTATTATATTTTCATATTATTCTAATGATAATGAAAAAGTAATTTTTTCCAAGGAACAAATTATTTTAGATGTTTTCAATATTGATGATAAATATTTATTTGTAAAAGTATGGAATAAATAATATATCATAGATAGATCAGTAATATTATAATTTATTTCCCATTACTTTATCCCTCCCTTAAAATATATTTTCCTTAATAAATTCATTTAAAACAACCTTTTTGGAGCTACCAAAACATCTATTGGAACTACATAAACATCATTCAATGAATTTTCATTATATAATTATAATGGATTATCTTTTGATGGAATAATTATTTTATGATTTTTAGCAATAGAATTTATTTCTTATGCTTCTCGATGAGGTGATGAAAGGGATGAAGAATTATATTTAATATAAATTATATATTCCATTAACTTCTATTAAAATTCATCTAATAAAATATACATCATGAAAAACATGTTCCTATTTAGTAATTACAAATTTTTCGGTTAATTATACTTGTAATACTATTAAAATTTAAGACTGTCTTATGTTCATTTCCTTGTTAGCTAATTTATATTTTGTATATTACCTCATTTATTTCGATTTATACCTTTATAGTGTAAAAATATATTATAAGAAAACCTCTCTTTGTTCATATAATTTTATTCTCCAATATTTTCACTCATTATCCCACCATGGGATACATGAAACATATGAATAAATTCACTGATTATTATTTTCGCAGTGTATTTCATTAATAAATTATTCATATGATTATAATAATTTTATATAATATTTAAATTTATTTTCTAATATATCATATCATATTTATGTGAATATGGTGAATTTTATTTCATTTATTTATTTATATTGTTCATGTTTTATCACATAAAACTGAATTCCACTACTCTATAGAAGCAAATAAAATTTTTTTTCAACAAACTTATTATAAATAAATTAAATAATAAATATATTTTACAATTTTTTTCATAATTGATAAAAATTTCGTTAATTAACTAACTATAGTCCTCAATTTTATAATATTCTTCTTTCTACTGACTTAGTAGAATTGAATTAATTGTTCAACTAAAAATAATTATTTTCCGCATCAATTTTATTTTACTGGTTTCTTAAATTTAATTAAAGAAAAATAATACAAGGTTGTGTTATTTTTACGTTCATAATTAAATCTAAAAGATAAACATCATGAAATTTTATAGAATATTTATATCCCTTTTAATGAATTTGAAAAAAATGGACAAACTAAAAATAAATAAATACATTTTGAGGAAGGTATCAAGAATTGTAAAACTTTTAATTATCCTCAAACATTATCTTCTTTTGTTTGAGCCCTTTCAAAGAACCATAAATTTAATTTTATTTGTGTGAAATGAAAAATTATTCTACCTATGATGGTATTTTAAATAGTTTTCATAATTTATAAATATAAATAGTGCTTTTTTAATTTATTAGAATAAATAATACCCAATTCATTCCATAAAAATATAAAATTATTCCAATACTATAAAATTATATAATAAAAAAGGATAACACATCATAGGATTTTATGGTTATTACCATGGATGAAAAAAAGATTTATATACTTGAATATAATTAACAACAATTAACTAAATTTAATGATTTTAAAATAGATCAGGGTTTATCCTTCTTCTCTATATATATTTTCTCATTGAATTACATCCAAATAATGCCATTACAACTGTGGAAAATGAACAATGAACTCTCAATATCTGATTTATCACTATAAAAATAACACACATAATGATTCAAATAAACTATTGGATAATTACATTATATGGGAAGAAAGGAATTTGATGTTTTATCATTTATTTTCAATGATTCAACTAATCTGATTGATTTTTCCCAAAACAAATTATGTTATATATAATTTCAAAAAATGATAATTTATCAATTTTTTATTTTTAAAAATGAATAAAATACGTTCTGGAAATCCAATAAATTTTAAAAAAAATCAATTAACCCAAAATAATAGAGTAAAAAACATTTGGGAGTAATATATCATTTAAAAGAATATGATATTATTCTTACAAAATGGTTCCAAATATATTAAAACATAATACATATATCTATTTTATAAATTTTCACATATGTTGTTTAAATGTTAGATAAAAAATATAAAAAATCAAGTCGTAAATAGAGAAATTCAATGATATATATAATATGAAAATTGTAGAAATATTTATAATACATAATGCATGAAACAAAATAAAAATATGCTTATAATAACAAACAAAAAAATTATTTGGCACTACAGATATATTTCACCTGAAAGAGTAAAATGACTTCAAATCTTTACAGTTATTTCTTCTGAAAATAAGCCTCATTATTTCTTTTAAAATTTTGGAATAACATATTTGGAACCATGATTTGAGTAGATCATTGTTGTGAAAAAGTATAAATATTCCTAGAGATAAATGCATGTGTTCTCTGAATGAATCAATTATTTCCATAGAGAAAACTTTAATCTTGTTTCTTCTATGATAAAAAACTATATATAATGGTTGTTTTCTAGAACAAATATTGTTTTATTGATTAAATTATTATTAAATATGTTTCAATCGAAAAGCTGAATGAATTTTTATTCAGTCTAATATGACAATATTTTTCCCAAATACTATTATACATATTGTATACATTATTTATAGTATCATTAAAATCTTAATATTTTCCAAAAGTTTAATAATATTATCCATATCTTTTGGAAAAGTAAAATTTTCTTTAATTCGTTTTCTTATCACTTTTCTCATTCCAATTAACTGGAAAAATATGTATATTCAGTGTTATAACATTTTTTTAAAATAATATTTGTGGAACATTTTTTAATCATTTATTTTAAATTTTAAATGTATGTAATAGGATTTTTCATTATCATTTATAACATTTGTTATTTTATCCTCATATTTCATGAAACCTTATTTTACATTAACAGTTTTATCATTAATATATGTGAATTTTTTTAAAACATTTTATGCATGATTTCACATTATGTAATATAAGATTCCATATGATTTTATGTTTTAGTAGCCCTCTCATTATAATATGAACAAGATGAAATTTAAATAGTGTCATCCTTTGAAGAAGAAAAGAGTTTTTATATAAATTTATTTTCTTAATGGATTCAATATATATTGTTCCCATAATATAATTTTTTATGTATTTATAGAATTAAGGGACTTTGTCTTCTATTATCAATATCTTATATAGAAAAATTAGAAGAAATATCACCTTAACTCAAATACCATATGTCCATGGACATTATAATTTTATTTATTTAGTTCATAGAATAGTTTATTGATGATTTCATTTATTACCTGTTTTAAAAAGGTATATTAGTTTTAATACGAGCATGATTCCTACACATTTATAAAATCATATATGTAGATTTATTTTTTTCATTTCCATACATATAATAATATCTCCGAAAATTATTTTGTACAAAAATCCTTCATTCGATGTAAGATGTTTCACCATCAGTTGCTTCACACTCACTATCATATGAATCATCTCTTGGATTTATATTAAGTGTACATGGATTACATATTCTTATTTTTAGTGATCCAATAGTTGTACAAGATACCTGATTTTTCATTTTCCCTTATTTATCTCACAATAGCTGAATTTTGTAGCACATAATTGAACCAATATAATCATCAAGACATAAATTGGAGATTTTTGTAGTATCAACAATACCCATTTATTTTTATTCCTACACATTTGGTACAATATCTATTAATTTATTAAAAAATGATCATCCAATCAATCCTTCTCTCTTAGTGCCTATATTCTATTAAATATAGTAATAAATCTCTAATAAATTTGTGAAATGGATTTTCAATTAATAATATAAACTGATGGATAATATTATTTAGGTATAGATATTTTTGGTATATGAAATTTTGATGTTCTAAAATTTTTAATATATCGATGTTCATAGATCCCATAATCTGTTACACATGAAGAAACTAGGATATATATATATATCTTGATATAATATAATAACATATTTATGACTGAAATAATTTACTAATATTTATTTTTCTATTATCAAAATAATATATATATACATCTTTTTCTATAAATTCATTACTAATGGTACACATTTAAAAAAAATTAAATCTTGAATTAATCATAAATTCTTTGACTCAATCAATCAAATATTAAAAATCATTGAAATAAAACATTTGTCTTTAATTTAGATTATGATTATATAATAATCCAACGTGAATTCATTACATCATATAAATAGAAGATAATTCCTCTTTTACATTTTATTAATTTAAATTTTATAATTCATAAAAAATAATAACATAATTGAAATAAAAGGAATGATTTCAAGCTCAGTTTCACCTATATAGACTATCATTGATATTAAATGTTGGATTGTGATATATATGGCTGAACTATCAAGAGGTAGCGGTGAATACATGTTTAAATTAAATATATTATTTTCATACTCATTATTCTTTATTTCAAATTGTAATACTAAAACCTATGCACCCAAAAAATAGTATAATAATAAAAGAAAAAATCCTTAGTATTTCATGAATAACAATGAATTTAATTTACATAGTTTAAATTAAAACTATTTGGATTTTATTATTTTTGGATTGGTATATTGACATGGAAAATTTAATAAAACATATGGTATTAATTTAAAATTAAAATAATCTAAATAGGATATCATAAACACCACTATTTAACAATGTATAAGGGGAATCCAAAACTCCATTCAAGGTATCCTGAACTATAGACCTATCTAAATATATATACTTCTTTATTCCTGGATCTAGGATTTATCTTATTTACCATGATATTTATCAATTATCTGGATTAGTAATCATCTACATTAATAATCCAAAGCTCAGTATGACTCTTATTTTAATTGGTATCTCTCTATTCCAAACGTTTTTTTTTAAATAATGTAAACATAATGACTTCAATAAAAAATGGTAAATTATTCTATAATGAAATATCATAATTTTTTCCTTAGTAGAAACTTTAAAATTAAAATAATTATAAGTAGTCTAGTCAAATATCCACAGAATACATCAAGAAATTAAAATCTTTTAAATTATTCTCTTAGTTAATGTATATCCTGATCTATTTATGTGAATCTAAATTTATAGAAAATATTGTAAAAAACTCTAGAGGTCAGATTACATGATATTCATGGTCAATTATAATAGAATATAAAAAAATTTAATATTCATCTTCAAATGGACTCAACATCATGCAACATATACTAATAATTTTATATATGAACCCCTATAGAAATTTATTAAATAGTGTATTACTACCATATTGCATTCTTGTTCAAGGATTTTGAAATTATTTTGAATCATCGCGGAATCTTTATCCATCTGCAGAAAAAAATTATCTTTCCTGCTAGACAATTCAGTACTAGTCTAGGAATATGAAAAATTACTAAAATAATCCACCTCGACCCAAAAAAAATGTTATTCAAGGTAGCTATTTTTAGTTTTTCAAATTTTAAATTTTTTTGGTTTATAGGAGAAATAGTGTGTGTAAGCATTTGACCTCCCTAGAAATGGCACCAAATTGATGAGAGTGGTTTTTCCGCGATCCAAAATAAAATTAATTTCTTTTTTACCTAAAAATGTACTATAGTGCAACACCCTATGATAGATGACAAGGAGGCATCTTACATGCACAATTTTCTTATTGTCACTATTACAAAACAACTAATATAAAAATATAATACTAATATAAATGGGGGAATTGAAATAGATAAAATATAAATATAATATTAAATAATGTTATGCAATACATAACAAAGTTAGAAGAATGAAATTAGGTAGTTTTTCTTAGGAGGTCGTGGTGGTTGTATCATTGATTTAAAAGAATATCAATATTCAACTCAATGAGGTGATCAAGAACTGTCACACCTCACATTCTCATTTGAAAGGTCATCACCTCATATCGAGACCTCTGCATACAGGGTAATGCTCTTCCAAATGTTATCTAGGAGGCTACTTTTCTAAAAATCACTACACATGCCACGATCCACCGTATGCATGACAGAAATAGAAAATGGACAGAAAATTGATAAACGTGAAGAAGAAATGGTGGTAGAGAAATAAGGGAGACCGCTCACTGTAATAGATTTAACCACTACAAAATTTCTTAGAACTGAATAAAGGGATTAGAAATTAAATTACAATGAACTCAATCAAACCACCATTCCCTCCCTAGAACAAGCGTCGAGGTTATTTCTACATTTTTAGTATAGTTCAGAAGGTAATAATGGTGGGAGAATACATAAAATAATATAAATGGTAGAAATGAGGTATGAAGTAGAAAGATAACTAACATATATTAAAAATAAAAATAAATAATAAAACAACCATACTAATCCTTGCCCCAAAAAAAATGGATATCTTTGTAAAAAGAGAAGAGTTATAGATTTATAGAGAAAATGGGTTGTGAAATCTCCCTCATTAGTCAACTTATGAAGGAGTTATGGATGTTTCAGTGCGGAACATATAATCTGTCCAGGTGACTCTTTATCTTCCACAAATCATACTTCCCATGACATAATGACCATGACAGCAGCGGATTCAGACATGGATATCTCACTAAAAGGTGTTCATTAATTGGTTTTCCATCTCCTTGTTAATGTTCAGCTCCAATGGACCGGTCTTCTTCGAGATAAAATCTCATCTTTTAACCATTTCAGATCTGCGAATAGTTTTCGAGGCACAAATTGTGAGCTGATTTTGGGCCTCGAATGGTTGATTGATCTTGTACACTAGAAGAATGAAATGAGGACCATTATGTAATTAAAACTAAAAAAAGGAACTTCACAATTTGTTTTAGTGTGGAAAATAATATATCCATAATACAAAAGATAAATAAAATAGTTAAAAACTTCACAATTTGGTTTAGTGTAGAAAATAATATAGCCAAAATACAGAAGTCATATAATATAGTTAAACACCAAAATAAATCCATTTTTGCATTTGAGCTCAAAATATAACTAAAACATAAAAATGTGACAATTACCCATAAAATAACACTATGGTGGGTATGAGAAAATTGAAATACAGTATATAATATGTGAATATTCATGCTTCATCATCTATGTGATCTATTACAACAATAATATTGTTTATTTTTTAATGAAACCTTAATCTATCCATATTTTTATATTATAAAGTTCATCAGATGTTCCCAAATCCTTAGACTAATTGTATTTTATAAAATCATAAGTTATCATTACTTATCTACAGTGGTTTTAGACCATATAAATCTCAAATTAGACAATAATAAACAAATTTATTCAAATAATTAATGAACTATAATTCCATTTTCATAACAATTGATAATCTTTTCTTTGACTCGCTGTGAATTGGGAAAAAAATTTCCCTTCATCATTAAAATATTTTTAGAACAACAATGGATTATAATATTGTGAAATTACCATAAATAGGCTTACCCCACATCACTATTTTCTAATAATTATTGTCCTATGATTTATAACATTTATATAATATTGATCTAATTACTCTTTTTCATTTAAATATATTTTGTGACATCCTATAGGATATTGAGCATCACTTTTAAAAGTATTTATTACATTGAAAACTATTGAATGTATTTCATCTTATAAACATAAAATTAATTCCACAACACGATAAAATATTTTAACTTCATAAGAAAAAAATTAATCCTATATATCATAAATAATGAAAGAGCTTAAAAAATTTAGTTTATTAAAAAATCATAACATTTATTTCTTTCATTTCATTACATAAAAAAACAATTCCTTAAGACATCATAAGAGAAAAATAACATTTATAACATTCAACCTAGATAAACAATTCCTATAACTTCAAAACCATCTTGATGATCTAACCCACAATGGTGAATATCAACAACATTATAAAAATACACAAAAAACAATTACCAGTACATCCAACACAAAAAATCTATTTTTCAAAATTACCCCCTATAGAATTAGTTCATAATAAAACCATATTAAATTTTCCACATTCAAGATTTATATTCATCAAACATTTTTGAAAATTTATAATGAAGTCACATCATTCCCATTGTTTGATATATTTATCTACTTTTATATTTGATAAAAATATTACCAAACTTAATTTTCCACATTAACATCCAAAAATATTTAAACCAATGCAACATATAATTTATATTATACAAAAAATTCATGTTTGGGAATAAAGATTCATCATATTTATGAAATAAATGTCTAATGATATTAATATCTATAATGAGAATGAAATTATATACTATTACAAATCAGCCACTCCCAACCTATATAAAAAAAGAAACCACATTACGGGAAACATTATTCATCAAATTTAAATCCTAAAACAAGTCAGTATTATTTAAAATTTTTACATAATCCATCATAATTTTGGGATATCATTGACACATTAGAAATAAAATTATTTGTAGAACTGTTAACACCATTTACCACATTAAATCCCTTATATTACCTTACCCAATCATTTAATGATAATATCATAATTTTCCCACGAGCAGAACACTAGAAATTAAACATCAAAATTGATTTAAATTATTATGAAAACAATTTATTTCACTATTTTGAGATCTATTTTACTTACTCTCTCTATATAAAATTATAATCACACACAAAAAGTGATTTTGGTAACCTAATAATAACAAATCATTGTAAAATTACATAACAACACTAAGTCAAAACCAACAATGAAAACATGATTTTTTGTCAACAAATTCAATGTTGTATATATCACTAATTAAATTATTTAATCACTAGAATATGAGTAATATGATTAGTCAATTTCATAGAACAGTTCCGATTTTGATCCCAAAAAAACATACATAAATTCAAATTGAATAAAAACTAATGCACAATGTTCTCGATCCATGCCCAAACATTGACCAATGGAAAACACTTATTAAATTTTTTTATCAATTTTAATTTTAGTGTATTTTTATTTTATATTGTAGCTTATTATTTCTTAGATATGGTTATAAGGCCTTAAAATTAACTACAAATACCCCATATAAATTCATTCTAGTCATCAAACCATGTTTTTAGATATTATAAATTCATGAAAAAAATATTTATGTTATCACATTTTTTCTGATTAGAATTTGGAATCCAAAAAATTTAAATCTAATGAAACCAAATATAGTAATACATAAAATTAAATAATGAAAAATTCCTTTTTTTGTTTTTCATTTATTCTATATTCTCAGATTTTTTTCTAGTGGCCAAAAAACCTATGAAATATCATTATTTTAGACGTTGATCAGAAATATTTTCTTATAATCACATTAATATTAGACTAGGGTTAAAATAATTTGAATATTTGCATATTTTTTTGGAACTATATTTTTATTATAGAAATACCAATTCATTTGTATACACTATTTTTTATGTTAGAACATTAACATCATATTATTTTATATTTTAATATTTTGAAAATACAATTTAGAAAGTTTTATAATTAAACTCCCAAATTTCATTTATTTAGTATTATATTATAAAAAACATCAATATTATTCACATAATCATTAAAATACTCTACACCTCAATAGTCCTACCTCTAACTCAATTCCATATAAATTAAATAAATTGTTAAAAAAATTTAAACACATATAGATCGGGGTATATAGGATATCCTCATGTTGGGGAACATGGTTTGTCATTATGATCCACCTATTGCATTCAAATTAAGATATTATCTCTTTTTTAATTTATTCTTATATGGAATGGACCGGTTATGAAATGATAATTATATTTTTAATAATTAATGTTTTCTATCATTTTATGGATTTGGGTTTGTCTTCGATCGAAATAAATTCTCACTTATTCATGTTTCCCCCATTGATGCATTTTTATCAAACCCCATAACATTATTCCTCCACTATAAGAGGGATCCTTTATCTATCTTGACATATTCCCAATTATTATATTTTATGAATCCACTAATGCAGTCTTCATTTATATCCTCTTAAATGACCATGTTGAGATGGTATGTGAGTATGTTATACTCTATAATACCAAATTTAGGATTGAAATAACAAAGATACATTATAGTGTATCTAACGAAGCTAAAAATACATGGGGGTGGTGAGTTGTATAATTTTTAAAATTCATTTGGAACTTATAAATATGGTTATGTTTAACTAGGTTAAACATGGTAATTCACAAAACATCTAGTTCTATACACTTGCTTGATTCCAGAAATATGATTCTGAGAAGGTGATTTTGAAAAGATGGTTCCGGAAAATGATACATAATGAATGTTTACAACAACAAAGATTATACCTTAATGAATATAGAATCTTACTAAATTAGAGTACATGTATAAGGAAGTATTATATATTTAAACTTTCCACAAAAATATAAATGCAGCGGAAAACTTGTATCTACACAAGTAACAAGTAGTAAATCTTTTAACCCAAAGAGAAGGGTATCCAAAAACCTTGGATAAAGGTCCCATGATTTATACATTAAAGAAATTATTTCTTACCCACACCAGGGGACACCCTAGATATGAAGATTGGATTATTTCTTGCTGTCCCTACAACCCCAAAAATTCAAGGTAGTCAGAACATCTGTCTTCATTAGAATGGAAGCCCTCATCTTCAAGGTAGTCAGCACATCTATCTTCATATCCCCGGAATCCCTCGAATGTAATCAGCAACATTTTGAGCCTCACGAAGGAAATATGAACAGGACATTTAGCACACACTATGAAATGAAAGACTCTCTCACTAGATATCACTTCAGTAGCATGTAATCTCTAGATTGATCAACTTGTTGTGAGATTGTTCAAATAATCCCCTATTTATAATCACAACATTAACGGTCATATCCGTCTTCCAACAGTCATATTTTCCCTTGAATTTTGGAGGGACCAGTATACGTGTCACTCGAACAATGGTTGGTTAGTAACTGAATGCAAGACATCGTTTTACAACAATACAAGTGTAAGAAAAAATATGGTTACATTACTAAAATCTAATATTTGGAATGTAAGGAAGTATACAAGTTCAGAGTCTAACCGAAATTGAATCTGAAGTCTATAATACAAGGATATTCGGATTCTATTTTCATTGAATTTGGAACTTGAATTATATAAAAATCAAGAGTCTAAATTTCACGGAAATTTGGAATCTGGAATTACAAGAATCCAGAACCCGCACTCACAATGTACGAAGTCAGAGTAAATGATAATTCAGAGTCAGAACTTATGAGAGTTTGGAGTCTATATTCATAGAACTCATAGTTAGAACTCAGAAGAGTTCATATTTAGAATTATGATAGTTCAGATTTAGAACATAGGATAGTTCATAATCAGAATTCATATTCAGAATTTACAGTCAGAACACAGATGAGTTCGTAACCAGAATTCGTAATCAGAATTCATAGTAAAAAACACAATTCTTTATATATAGGTAATTATAGGATGAAGAGGTTTTAGTTTCAAACTGAATTTTACACTTAGAAAAATTATCCTATGAACAATGAAAACATGGTATGGATAAATTTTCTTGGGGAAGGAAAATTTTTATTATAGAAGTAAAACACAAGTTAAAAAGAGAATTGCCTTGAGATAAGGTGTTTGTAACTTTAAAAACAAGAAGGAATGCTAATGTTATAAGGATAACTTATTGACTTAACATTCACCCCCAATTCTGAAGGAATAGAAAATTCATAAGGAAAAACTTATTAACTCAACAATCTCCCCCTTTTGGAAAGCACAAACATCCTTACAAAAAAATGTAAGGACTTATAAATTTTTTTCATTATTTTGAAAATAAAACATTTTTCCCTTTTCACATTGGAAAAGATGAATATGACTATCTTTCCCTTAGGATTTGGAACACTAAGGTTCATATTCTAGTTTTCTAGAATGATATTTATCTCTATCTTGAGTATGAAAGTCTCTGTAATGAACACCCCCCCAACTTAGATAAACCCCCCCTTACTTAGGGATATTTCCTATTTACTTAGAATTATTTTTCCTTCTCCCCCTTTCTGATTTTGAAAAGCAGTTTGAGAGTATATAAAAAAAAAATTTCTTCAAATATTAATTCAAACATCAAAAAAACGAGCAACCACAATTTCATTAAGATTGGAAGAATGTGTACAAGGAAATAAAAAATAACAAAAGATCGGATTAGATCTATTTTCCTTCATTTTCCTTGGGTATTAACTTCTTCACTATTGTTTTCATCTTCTTTAGCTCCTTGTGATCTTCCTCTGCATGTTTCTCTATGGCTTTGATCCAATCATCATGAGCCTTCAAAGCCTCTGCCTGGGCTTTCAACAAGTCATATTTCATAACTAGATTTTCTTCAATCTTGATCCAGAGATCCCATACTTTTTTCCAACTTTAGACAACATAATTATACTTCCCATTCAGATCCTTGACCTCCAGAATCAGAGTATTCTGCTCAAAATTTAACTTTTTCTGAAAGCTATTTGTGATATCTTTGATTTTAAAATCTTGAGTATCAAAAGTTTCTTTATAATAACCTTGAAACTCAACAAGCTCACTCAAATATTCAACTATATTCTTTGACCAGCTTACCATTTTCTTATAAGATTTTCTATGGGCATCGTAGTTGATAAGGATGTTCTTGTAATCAGCCTCAATCTTTACACACCTATCCATCACCAAGGATACAAAATCAAATTTTTGATTCAAGCTATGATGGAGCATATGACATATAGATTCAATGGATGGAAAGATCAGAATGGTGTCAACAAGATTCTTCAGAGACCGAATGACAAAATCATGTCCCAGAGCAGATGATTCTGAATCGGACACTTTTCATGATGATGGTTCTTCCTCTAGCTTGACCAACTTCCTCTTAGAAGATCCTCCAGCTTCCTTCTTCCTTCTAAAAACTATAGTTTGTGTGGCACCAACCACATGTTTCCTCTTTTCAGTTTTCGGAACAGCTACCTCATCCGGAGACTCATGCTCACTTTCAGACAACTAAACGATTCTATCTTCATCAATTTTTCTATCTCGGTTCATTCCTCAATATCTTCAGGATGAATGAAGTTATGATTATGACTCTCTTACTAAGATAATTTTTTCACTTCCACTTCATCCTTCTCATCAATTCCCGGGGTACTATGTTTCAAAGAATCGTCTTGAGAAGTCTCGATTGATAATTTTTCGAATGCACTTTCCTTCTCAAGAAAGTCATCAACCTGCTTTATCAGATTAGCTATATCATCATTGCTTTCAACTTTTGTACATATTACACAGTTCCCTTTTCTTCAACAACCATTTCAAGTACTTTTTCTAGAGTCATAAACTTCCTCCCTAGAATCTCAGGTAAGGGTTCAACTAAGAAAAATTTTGGTACAAGAATTTTCTCAGATGTTATTTCAGTGTCTCTCACGAAAAATTTCCCAATTAAGTCCTTAGAAATTTTCTACTTATACTTCTTCTCTTTTTCATTCTTCTCAAGCTCTTCAACATTCATTTCTTTTAATTCCATAGACTCAGAAGGATCTAGGCCAAATTGTGGCTCTCATTCCTTCCGGTTTTTCTCTCCTCCCTCCACATTGCACCAAACTCATCTGGATAGGCTTTCTGTTTCATGGTCTTTGGAGGTGCATATTGAGATTCCTTGGACTTAGGAGATTTCTCTGTTTCTTTCAATTCCTTCAGTTTCCCTTTTTTTCCATCTTTCTTCGATGATTTATCCTCTTCTACATTCTTCGGAACCACATGTAATTCTTCTACTAGTTGATCATAAAACTCTCTTAACTCATAAGAAATCGCAACATTCATTGTTTTCAAAGTAACATCGCTTACTAACATGAATTTTCAATTTCTCAGCTTGGAACTACAAGGGATCTTGAAGGACTCAAGACATCGAACAATCGACATGGAGAGTAGGGAAGGATACATGATTATCTATGCTCTCAAATTCCCATTCTATATATTCTCTATCGTAATGAGAATAAGCTTTATTAGATTGATCGTCCTATGTTTACCAAAAAATCCAATATATATATATCACTTTTCATCAGCGTGTCCTTGTCAAGCTTTCTCAGTATGATAAAACCCTATACCGATAACTCATGAATGTGATTATTTTTAGAAAAATGAGTAATCTTTGCAGTCTTGACATCTGTAAGTCTAAGACACTCTAGAGCCATTACCATTACAAAACATCCTTGAATATCTACCATATTGTGGGAACAGAACTCAGCTTCCCCATCATAAGACATCCCCACCAAGCTAGTAGACTTGGTGTATGAGAGTGAATATGTTTTTCCATAGCTTTTGAAGGAATGTTTTTCTCTGCCATCTTCCTTGAAAAAAAAACTAATTCATAAAATTCTATCAGAAGATCCGTATACACAACATCTTGAGCTCTTGTATTTAATATACAAATTTTTTCCCATCTATTCAGCTTGATGTTCATGGAGATAATGAAATCATACTTATTGAATAAATTAGGACGCACCAACCTCTCTATGTATATTTTTCATTCCGCAATCAGCTAGACATAAGACATATCTTGAGAAGGAACTTCACCAGACATTCATAATTGAGAAGCCGCAGAAAAAACAAAATGGGCTTTTGAAGTGGGGCTGAGCTTCAAAACGCAAAATATTGAAAACCGATGTGGGACAACTATCGAGGGTCAATTTTTATAATTGTTGATGCGACGATTCATCTTCCCATCTCAATCCAATGGCTGAGAATTCTTTTGATCAAATCTGATGGTAGAAATTATTTTCGCAAGGAAAATTTGGTAGGATCTCATATTATGAGGTTTTTGAAGGAAAAAATTATTATTTAAGGAAACTAGAATCCGAGAAATTTTAAAAACAGAAAAAAATACCAACAAGTATAAGGTGATTACAAAATCTCAATAAAGAATATTACCATTCACATTGACAGAAAGATTATTGGTAATAGGTAATATTATTTTTGAAAATCTTTGGATTCCAAAAAAAAGTTAACTACGGAAAAAAACTCTATTAAAAAAGGAAATTGAGTACGGTATTTTTCATTACGAAAATCTTCATTAATAAAATCATCATTACATGAATTTTAAGTACGAAAAACTTCATTACGAAAATTTTGAGTACGAAAAACCTTCATTACAAAAAATCATGAAGAACTTCCATGAAAAAAATCATTACAAAAAATCATGAAAAACATCATTACAAAAAAAAATGAGAATCTTTATTATGAAGAACATGAAAAACTTCATTACGAAAAACATGAAAAAATTAATTATGAAAAACATGAAAAACTAATTTACGAAAAAATTTAAAAAACTTCATTACCAAAAATCATGAAGAACTTATGAAATAATGTACTCCCCCTATGAGAAGGATTTTATTACTGCAAGGAGATTGATTTAATAAGAAGTTAACAAGAAATATTACCTTACATTTATCATTCCTAAATTCCGTTTAATGTATTAAATGCTATTGGTCGGTATAGATTTTATGAAAATATCACCAAGTTGATCTTGAATTCTAATAAATTGAAGAATGATATCTCTTATTTTTGTGTGATCCCTATGAATGTGAGGTCTAATGTCTATGTGTTTTTCATGAGAGTGATGTGCATGGTATTTACAACGGGAAATGGAAATTGTATTATCACACAAAATTATTGTTTTGGTAAAACTCATACCATAATTTGTGAGTGTGTGCTTCATCCACAACACTTGTGCACAAACAACTTCCAGATGCTACATATTCAACTTAAATTGTGGAATGTGATAATGAGTGTTTCTTCTTGCATGAACAGGAAACTACTAAATCTTCTATGAAATGACATGTTCCAGATGTACTATTTCTATCAAATATACATCCGCTAAGGTTAGCATCCGATTTTTTTTTAAAAAAATCATTTTCATATGTATAAAAGAGTCCTAAATCCATGGTTCACTTTATGTAGCGAAAAATTCTTTTCACAACCTTTAAATGAGATTCTTTATGATTAGATTGATATCTTTCACATAAGCATACTGAAAAAATTAATTCTTGATGACTAGTTTTCAAGTAAAGTAGACATCTTATCTTACCTCTAAAAGATGTTTGATCTACTGGTTTTCCAGCTTCATCCAGATGAAGTGTGTTTGAGGTACCAATGGGATTACTTATACTCTTATTGTTGTCAAATCCATACTTTTTAAAATGATATTTAATATACATATGTTGGGATGTATATATTCCTTCTGGTTTTTGAGAAATTTGAAAACCAAAGAAAAATGTTTACTCACCCATCATACTCATTCCAAATTCAGTTTTTATTACATCCCAATGGAATCAGTTAATGATTGCTGAGTTGATCCAAATATAATCTCATCAACATAAATTTGAAGAATCAAAACATTTTTCTTATAATTGTTTATAAAAAGGGTTGGATCTGCATTTCCCTTAATATAATTATTATGAAGTAAATATCTTGTAATTCTATCATACCAAACTCTATGGGCTTGTTTTAGGCCATATAAAACGTTTGTAGGTCTAAAAACATGATCAGGATGTTTTGTATCTTCTAAAACAAGAGTTTTTTCAACAAAGGCTTCCTCTTGAACATAACCGCTAATAAAGTCACATTTCACATCCATTTGGATAAAGTTTGAAATTGAAGAATGCTACAAAGTCAAGTAAAATAAAAATAGATTCACGACTAGCTACTCGAGCATAGGTTTCTTCATAGTCTATTCCTTCTTGTTGATTATATCCTTTAGCAACCAATCTAGATTTATTTCAAACTACGATTCCATTTTCATCACACTTATGTCTGAAGATCCATTTTACTCCAATAACAGATGATTCCTTAGGTCTTTCAACCAAGGTCCAGAATTTATTCCTTTCAAATTCATTTAGTTCATCCTGCATGGCTTTAATCTAACTATCATAACATAAAGCCTCATTAGTGTTTTTTGGTTCTAATTGGGAATGGAATGCTAGATGTTCTACTTAATTTCTTAAGGATCTTCTAGTACTTATAGGTTTCTTAATATCACCAATGATTCTATAACTAGGATGATTTTTTAGAAACGACTGATTTGGGTTTTGTAAAACCAGTTCATCAACCTAGGGTAGGAAATCTTCTAAGATAAATGCATCAAAAACATTTCATTGGATATTTTATTTATCCGAAGGATCTTCTAACAAAGTTTGATAATAAATTTTTTAAAACACATCCAAAGATGTAGAATTGGGTTTAAAAAAAGGATCAACTTCATCAAAATTGACATATACTGTCTCTTCAATAGTACACGTGTTTTTATTGAAAACTCTATAACCCTTAGAAGTTGTGGAGTAGCCTAAGAAAATTCCTTTATCAAATTTTGGTGGAAATTTGTGTAGATTGTATTTAGCATTCAGAATGTATACCTTGCAACCAATAACCATAATGTAGGAAAGTCTAGGATTTCTACTATTCCATAAATCATAAGTATTTTTATTAAGAAAAGGTCTAATAAAAACTCGATTTATAGTATATCAACAAGTACTTACATCTTCAGCCCAAAAATGTTTTTCAATAGAATACTCACTCAATATGGTTCTAGTTATCTCTTAAAGAATTATATTTCTTATTTCCACTACACCATTTTTTGAGGTGTTCTAGGTGCTGAGAAGTTATGAGTAATTCCATTTCTATTAAAAAAAGTTTCAAAAACAATATTGTGAAACTCTACACTAAGATCACTATGAATAGTTTTCAATAGAAGGTTTTTCTCATTTTTAACATTGGCTCTAAAACTTTTGAAATATGAAAAATCATCACACATATTTGATAGAAAATATACCCACGTAAATATAGTGTAATCATCAACTAAAAAAATACGAAATAATTTCTTCCAATGCTTCCAGTTTGTCTTGGACCAAAGTGATCCATATGCACTCAATGTAATGCATCAGTTGTTAAGACTTCACCGACTGATTTAAAAACTGATTTATGTTTCTTCCAATATTGAAAAAGGTCACAAAATATTGAAGAATGTAATATAATCTCTAGTAGATCCTTAACTAATATTTTCTTTGAAAGTTTGTGTAAATTCCAAAGGTTACAGAGTCCTAACCTTCTATGTCACCACCAAGAATGATCCTCCATTGCACTGAGGAAAGGTAGATCTTTGATCCTAAGGTCATCTATGATTAGTGTGTATAAATTCTCTTACCTATGGGTGGAAAGAATAAAATCTTATTTGGAATTGTGTACCTAGCAATTTTCATTACTAAAATTCAGAAGTTAGCCTTCATGACATTATTGGATTATGATAATGAGGTTGTGCTTATGACACTTAACAACTAAAACATTTGAAATCAATGTTTTTCCAAGAAGAACGATGTTTCCTATACCATTAATTTCACCCAGAGAATTATCTCTAAAAGTTACATTCCATCCTTTCGTCTATATAATCTCTTCAAAATAGTTTATGCTTCCAGTCATATGATGGGAACTTCCACTATCCATATACTATTTATTTCTGTTGGTACTTTCTCTATTTTTTTGAAAATAAGAAAAAGTTAGGTTTTCAGAATACAGACTAGCTGGGATCCAGAAATCTCAGAAAGAAAAATTTTAGGCACCCACATTTTCTTCGAAAATAGGCTTTATGGAATCCTAATGATTGGGCTTTGTTTATGGAAATTTTTTTCCCCAGTTCCCACCACACTGACACTTATAACAGAATAGATCCCTTTGAGGAAGAAAATAAGTGTTAATACTAATCGGTTTAGAACTGGTATAACCAAAACCAGAACTCTTCCTTAGTGGTCATAATTGGGAATACATTTTAACAAAATTTTTCTTACCTAAGGTAAAGATTTACAAACACTTCCTCAATGAAAAAATTTTGGATTTTAGTTTGATAATAAAGTTATTTTCCTCTAAAATATTATATTTTTAACTAGAGTTAGGCTGAAAAACATTTTTCTTAGAAATTAAGTTTTCGAGATCTTTAGAAAGTTTATTCTTCATAGAATTTACTTCCTCATGATTTTGTGAAATTATTTTAAAATCGAAAATTTTCTTATCAAGATATCTTGAAAGATCTGATTTTCCCTAATAAGAGTATAATCCCTAGAATTTACCTTATCAAGCCTTTTCATGAGTTTTGAATTCCCAATCTCAAGGAGCATTGCAAACCTAGAAACATCTTCATAGGTATGTAATGTATTATCTTCATCAGAAGAAGATTCTTCATCAGAAGAGTTGTAAAATTTACCATTACTATAATTTGAATTTAATGAAACATTGGTCAAAGATTTTTCATTATTGACCTCAGCAATTAAACAATGATCTTCAATAGGTAGTCTGGCTAGTAGACCTATATTCTTCTATCTAGAAGATTCATAATCTGAAGATTTATCTGAAGAGTCTCCACCACTGGCACTCCAGGGGTCATTAGCATTCAAGACATTCTTAGATTTAGTCTTGTAATATATCTTTCAGTTTCTCTCAGAAAGATTTTCTTTTATTTTTTTTATCATGAGAATAAGACATTCAGGTCTTATATGTCCAGTGCTGTTGAACTCACAAAATGTATCTTCTGAATCTTTCTTATCTTTTCTTTATTTCTTCTTATATCTTGATTGAAAGTTCCTATGTCCATCTTTTTTGTTCATCCTTTGAGTAATATTTTCTAACTCATTCTCTGATGATTCACTTCCACTAGATTCAGATTGAATAACAATCTTCTTATATTTGGATTTGGTAACACTCTCATGAGTCTTAAATTTTATATGATTAGAAGTTGTAGTAAAAGCAACACTTACATTCCCATTCATCTTCTTTATGTTTCCAGTATCTCTCTTTATTCTAGTCTCATGTTCAAGAAGGGTTCCAAATAGCTCATCTAAGGAAATATGAGTAAACTTTCTGTTCTCATATATATCTATCCTCTTAGATTCCCACTCATTCGGCATAATGTCTATGATCTTATCAAAAATAGTTGCATCATCAAATACTTTCTCACCCATGAATTGTAAACTATTCACAATAGTCATGAATCTTTGTTTAACCTTACATATGGGTTCTCTATAAGGAAAGTATAAAACATGATATTTATCTCTGAGAATGGCTCTTCTTGTTTCAATAAATTTGGATGTTCCAAAGTGTGTAACTTTGGGTTTTCTTCCAAATACAATTGCTGCTTCACAAGATGAAATTTGGATATATATATTTCTAGTCCTGGAACAAAGTAACATATTTTGTACCTTATAATTTAGTTGATATTCATGCTTTTCTTGATTGGTGAAGGTACTAACTTTCTTGTCAGGGATTTTATCTCCTCCAGTAAGCATAACAAAATTATCAACTCTAGTATTGATAATGAATGTCTTCATTCGATTACTTCAATATTCGTAATCAATCCCATCAAATATAGGTGGTCTAGTTGGATTGAGATTGTATATGGATCCAAAATTGATTCCTTCCATCTTAATGAAAATTTCATTCCACAAAAACATGTTAGCAATAGAAATTTGTAAATAATGAAAATATTCCTAAGCAAGTAAAAATATAGAACAATAGAATCTCTAAGTAAAAATGAACCCAAACTATACATGTACGAAAGACTGATTCCAAGAAAAGTATTAGATAAATTCTCTTCTTAATGTAATCGGGAGATTAATTCATATTGAACCAATACTCTAATACCAATTGTTGAGATGGAATGTGGGTATGATATACTCTATAATATAAAATGTTGGATCAAAATAATAGATATATTGTATGGAGTATCTAATGATGCTCAAAATATATTGGTGGTGAATTGTATACTTTTATAAATTCCTTTGGAACATTTAATGATGGTTATTTTTTACATGGTTAAACAAGGTAATTCATAAAACCTATAGTCATACACACTTCCTTGATTCAGGAAATCTGATTCCGAGAAGGTGATTCCGAATAGATGGTTCCGGAAAATGATACTTAATGAATGTTTATATAAATTTTTTTTACCTTAGAGCATATAAAATCTCACCAAATCAATGTACAAGTATAAGTAAGTTTACGATACTTATAATTTCCTAAACAATATAAATACAGCGGAAAACATGTAACAAAATAGGTAACAAGTAGTAAATATTTTAACCCAATGATAAGGGTATCCAACAACATTGGAGAAAGGTCCCTTGATCTATACATTCAAGAAAGTATCTTTTACCCACACTAGGGTAATCCCTCGATATGAAGATCGGAGTCTGTATTTCTATCATCACAAGCCCTCAATATCATGGTAGTCAGTACCTCTGTCTTCCTCAGCAAGGAAGCTATCAACTTCAAGGTATTCGGCACCTTTTTCTTCCTATCCTCGGATTCACTCGAATGTAATCTGCAACATTAGGAGTCACACAAAGCAAATATTAACAAGACGTTCAGTATGCAATAAGAAATGGAATCCCCTCTCTCTTGAAATCACATCAGTAGAATGTAATCTCTAGATTGATCAACTTGTTGTGATGTCTTTCAAATGAGCCCCTATTTATAGGCATGACTTCAATAGTTGGCTTCCTCTTCCAACAGTCATATTATCCCATTAATTTCAGAGGGACCTATACATGTGTCACTCAAACCATGGTTGGATAGTAATTGAATGCACAACATAGTTTTAAAACAAAATAAGTGTAATAAAAAATATGGTTACTAAACTAAAATAGAATATTTGGAATGTAAGGAAGTATGAATGTACGGAGTCTAACCAAAATTGAAATCAGAGTCTATAATACATGGATATTCGGATTCTGTTTTCAAGGAATTCGGAACCTGAATTCTATAGAATTCCAGAGTCTGAATTTCATGGAAATTTGGAATCTAGATTTCCAAGAATCTGGATCTAGCACTCACACAGTTTAGAGTCAGAGTTCATGATAATTCGAAATCAGATCTCATTAGAGTTTGGAGCCTGTATTCAGATAACTTGGAGTCAGAACATAGAAGAGTTTGTAATCGGAATTCTGATAATTCAGAGTCAGAACTCCAGAGCGTTCGTTATCAGAATTCATATTCAGAATTTGCAGTCATAACTTAGCTGAGTTACTGTCCAAAATTCATAATTATAATTCGGAGTCAAAATTAGAAGTCTTCATATCTAGTTAGTTATAGGATTCCAAGTTTTTTGTTTTAAATCAAATTTTACACTTAGAAAAATTATGTTATCAACAATGAAATCATGGTAAGGATAAATTTCCTTAGGGAAGGAAAATTTTCTTAATAGAAGTAAAACACAGGGTAAAAGGATAATTTTCTTGAGATAAGGTGTTTGTGATTTTCAAAACAAGAAGGATTGGAAAAGTCATAATGAAAACCTTATTTACA
Source organism: Viscum album (assembly GCA_963277665.1). Classification (NCBI taxonomy): domain Eukaryota; kingdom Viridiplantae; phylum Streptophyta; class Magnoliopsida; order Santalales; family Viscaceae; genus Viscum; species Viscum album. Next base: position 417,946,075 of record OY728132.1, read on the forward strand.
TAACAATCTCCCCTAAGTATGATGGAATAGAAAAGTCATAAGAAAAACCTTATTGACTCAATAGACCATTCAAATAAATTTGGCTTTATTAATTCTTTGTTAGTATTTCAAAACATGTTCATCAATTTTTTACAAAAAAATTGACGATGTATCATTATTCATCCATATTATTTTCTTTCCCTACATGCGGGATTTTTTTAGTGTATAATCATTTATTATTAGTGACACATTAATTTCGATGTATTTTTTTCTTTATACAAATTTTTTTATCACAGTATAATAGATATTCCCTTAGTGAAACCATTTCTCTAGAATGTGAATTGAATTTGGATTTTTTTATATAATGTTTAATCCATTATTTAAATAATATAATAAAATATGTCCACAAATATTGAGAAGAAATCTCCCATTTGTTTCATACAACCTATTTTAATCCTTTTTTGAGATATTGATTCAAAAAATTACATTACACCTTTACACATTATAATTTTAGACAGATAATCATACTATTCTCCAATATTATGCAATGGTATATTGATATAAGTTCTTTTTATTTAGATCCTTATTTACCATGATTATCAGGTAACTTCATTTTATTATTATTTTTTATTTTAATAAATTTATATTTCACTTTTTATTTCTTTATTGAGTGAATTTGTAGCTCATAATTTTCACTCTGATCATTGGATCATCGATTCGATATCAATGATCATGTTTTCAATCTATTTAGTTGCAAAAACATTTTATCCAACCATGACCTGAATTTGTAAATATATTTTAGCCACCGATCAATATACCTTTTGATAGTAATAATCTCATCATTCATATCTTTTTATATATCTACCTTCTACCTATCTCATGTTAATTTTATAAAATTAATCCACTTTTACTCCATATCATTTCATTCATCCTAATTATATAATCATTCAGGTAAAACTCAACATGGATTAATCTTCATCTACCTTTTCAAATAATCCCTTGGAATTTATAGATCACTTATTGAAAAATATACCTCTAATAAACTATTTAATGAACGGTATTTGTAGAGGCCCATACTTTGTGTACATGGTCATTAAATTACATTTTCATAATACTTAATACATAACAATAAAAAAACACAAATGGACCATAATAGTTTAGTGTCTTTAGAAACTTTGAAAAATAATCTTCTAATCATGGTGAAAGATCTTCAATTTCTTCCATAAAGATCTTCCCATTTTGCTTTTTTACATAAAACCTTCCTTTATATCATAGGGAAAATGAAAAATAAAAAGGGTGAGCTCAAATTCTTAGTAAGGGTAAACATAGGTAACATAAAACAATCCATAAAAAATTTAATGAAAAAAAACTTGAACATAAAATCAAAACATCATAATCATGAGTGAATACATGAATCTTGGAAATAGGTAAGGCATATATCATAAATGAACATCAATCATGATAAAATATCATGGGAATAAAACATTTAACTGTATAAAACTATTAGTCACATGATATGATTTTCATAGTAGCCAAGGCTTCACTTCCAAGACCATCTTAGTGGACAAAGTCCCTTTCTGAATCTAGTTCACTCCTCGTTCAAATCATGTAGTACTAAAACGGATTAACATACCATTCCATACATGTCTATATCATGAAATATAAATTTTACCCAATGCATTAGATGGAGATATAGGTCCCACCCATCTCATAATGAAATCATTCTTATGTGTGCCACAACAATAACATAAATCATTCATCATAACCCAAATAATAAAATGGGTTTCATAAACATCATTCCATCATAAAAAATCAATATAAAACAAATGGATATCATTTCATCATAAGATAAGAGAAACCATTGAAATCATATAAATATTATACTTGAAACATACACATATGAAATAATTACATCTTAGATGGAAAATAGTTTTGATAAAACACTTCAAATGAATTCTTGATGAAAATATCGTTTCTTCTTCAAAATAATATTCTTTTCAAAAAATTCCATTCAATTTTAATAGAAAACTATTTTGTTGAAAATATTCATGAAATCCTTTAGATGAAGATTCATTAATATTAGGCATTATGAAACCATAAAAATCCATTCACGGCATATATGTAAAACAAACATTCTCCTCATGCATTATCCGGAAAAGTCAAAAAGAACCTCGTATAGTAAAAAATTAAAGATTCCTTACATACCATGTAGTAAAATTCAAAAATGGTAAAAAATTACATTAAACATACATGAAAATATTTTTAGAAAAAAAGGAAATGGATGATAAATATAACCCTAGTAAATACTTACAAATAAACAATCTCTGATAAAAACGAGATTGGAAAAGTTGTCCCTTACCTTAGGTCTGATATGCTTCGTACGTATCTGAACCTCCTGTAAAATGATTTAAATAATGTCATTTACTTTTTACATAATCATATTCATTGTTATGATATCATATATGGTTCACTTATGACTTTATATTACCTGTTCTTTTGTAAATTCAATGTAAAAGAAGCTTTTTGGGTAAAATCATTTTTTTTATCATACGCGTTTGGACTTGTTGTTTTTATATTATTATTACATATATCATGATTTATATACATATATAATTTAAATCATGATTTATATATCATATATATTTAGTATATATATATATATATTAGATAGATGAATGGAATGAAATACACCGTTCATGGAGACAGTAGGTCGTACGTACACATGAATGTTGTTTTCCTTTCCTTATTGACTTGAATAGAAGTAAGTAGATGATATATATATATATAAATAAAATAGCTTCATTATGTCATATATTTCATTATTATTCATTATATATACTTGATAATCATTCTCGAATAGTTAACATGTAGAATGAATCTCATTGCATCGTGGAGACGGTAATCCGTACGTACGCACGAGCGATGATATCATTCCCATAATTATTGAATGGAATTGGAGTGGATGATATAGTATCTCAGAATTATTATTATGTTATAATAACCATATATAGTTTTTCTTTACACCATTATACCCATACAAGTAAGGTGGTGGAGGAAAAACAAATTACACCACGACGTATAGACGGTATTCAATACGTACGCACACGTGGTGACTTCGTATTTCATAGGATGGATAGAAGGTGAAATGGGGTTGTTTAATTTTCATAATAAAATATCAGTATATTAGTGAGACTGATGTTATTACATTATAATGAAACAACTAATGAAGAATAATTTGATGAAGAAATAAACATGAAAAAATCTATAGAAGTGATTACCTCTTCTTCGAAGCACCTCTTTTAAGCTTCCCCGTAAGGCACTAGAGTTGGTCTTCTGAGGAGACCAAAACCACAATAATGTTTATAGGGAAGTTTAAAAGTGAAATTGGAAGGGTTTGTCCAAGCATTAAGGCTCAAAATTGTTTAAAGATAAGAGGGGGATGTTCCCTTTTATAAGGGGGGAGAGGGGAACCTTTGGAAACCTCAAAACTATTAATTTATAATAAATAAAACTGCACTAAAAAACCTCCAAAAATGATCCATATTAGTATATTAGATGATATAGGGTTGCAATCATAGCAACCAATAAAATTTATACATGTTTAAACTTTATTTTCAACCTTATCTACTTGATTTATACTTATTGAATCTATTTAATGTTATTTATGGTAATAAGATTCTAAATTTTAAATTGTTATAAATCATTTCTTATGTGTTGTGAATTTTCCATTATTGGATAATTTATGACATTTTCTACAATAATAATTTTGATTTATAATTTTTAAATATTTTTGTGATTTTTAAACAATTTTATATTATGTTATTTTTAAAAAAACAACAGTAGTGTCAATTTTGACAGAATTCATTTATTTGAATTTAAATAAAATCCTACACAGAAGATATGTTAGAAATAAAATATTTAATATATTAAAAAATTGTAATATTTATCTAGAAAATTTGTGGTGCTCGTAAAAAGATTCATATAATATTTATTTTAATATTTTTAAAACCATTTATTTTATATTTCAGTCAATAAAATAATTTCAACATCACTTTTGAGTCACCTTTGATGATAATTATTTAATCTATAAAAATTGTAAATAAATTTACATGATTTAGATAATATTATTATACTTTTTAATACTATTCATGTTATAATTTTTATGAAATTTAACACAAAATTAAAATTATTATACTTATAATATTTAAGAGAGTGAAATGTTGTCACTTTCTTTGGTTTTAATAATAATTAAGTTATTTTCATGGTAAAAAGTCCATAAAATGAATCTATTATAACCCTTAGATGTTATGGGTCAACTTTTAGTGATCCAATGGACTTTCGGTAGGTGTTAGGGTGATTTTATAATCTTATTTTAACCCTTAATTACCCGATTTACCTTTAACAACAGTAAATAAAAATTAACGTAGTTACTATTTATAATATGAAAAAAAATAAAAGAAACTTATTAACATAATTTGGACCCACTTAATTCAAATAAGGAATCCATTTTATAAAATTTAAAACATAGAAGTTTCTGTAATTAATTTAAAATTAATCTCGTTGTTAAGAAAAAAGGTTTTAAAAGGTAAAACATTGCTAAAGATTGAAATCTTTTTACCTAAGAATTCAATGTAAAATAAATGTTAATGAAATAAATTATATTAAAAGGTAAAAATATATTCTATTTTTAATTTAAAATCATTATATATTATAATTTAACCAAACAAATTTTTGCGATGAAAAAATTGGTTTTAAATTAAAATACTACGTGTTTTTACTATTAATTAAAATATGAAAGTTATCAGAATAATATGAAAAATTTATCCAAAGTAAATTTTTATATCCTGATTCCAAATAAGAATTTTATTTTTTCAAATTTATCTTATAAACATGTAAAAAGCTATATTTAATGTGGGTGCACCATCAAAAGTCAGAAAAACTACACTTTTTTGAAAAATACTTATTTTACCCGAAAAAATTATTATGTTCTCATGCCATGTTCTAGAAAATGTGTAAGATAAATAATAATTTTATAAAATTCAAAATGTTTTTAGTACTATTCATAATGGCTAGTCCATAATAATATTATAACAACATATCACTGTTTAGTGAAACTCGGTATTGCGTACGACACACGCTTTCGTGGAATGTTGCTCGGATGTGCACACAATCCCATAATAGTGTATGCGTATACCACAAGCTAATACATTGTTGAATATTATTCAAGCCAATCTTGGTTTAGCATACAGCACAAGACATCAACGAAATTTAAAAGAATATTTCTCCAAAAATATCGGGGTGTTACATTCTACCCCCTTTAAAATGAATTTCACCCTCCAAATTCATTGGGGTTATAAATCGTTTACTACATGAATGTTTCTTTCATAGAATCCCACATAGTAAAAATAAATACTAAAACATAATTTTGAAAACTAATATATAAAACATAATGGTTAACAATATTAACTTATCCTTGAGTTTCCACATAGGAGAACGTAGGTGAAAATATAGATATGGAAGAGAAATGTAACCGTCATGTTCTGATAGATAGTGGTATAGAATATGGCTATGAAAAATCCAACAATCATGAAAACATAAATTTGTGATGATCTAAGGTACCATCTGAATCATTAGATATGAGAGTACTAGGAAAACATTTTTGGTTTTTAGGATCATTTCCCAAAGGTTGATGAACATTAACATGAGGAGAAGTACTTACTTGAATTTAGTGTAATATCATCCTTGGTCATTCCAAGAACAATTTCCAGTTCATATCTATTTAAAGAAATGAAGTTGAATTTGTCATTCATGAAGTGTTATCAGATAATGCGATAGAATGATAAGTTATCCCATCTTTTTATCGCATAAAAATGTTAGAATAAGTTACTAAATATATATATGTCCATCTATGGTGATATTAATCATATGTGATTCCAACAATGGACATATACTTAATCTATCAGATTGAATTATAAAATAAAACTATTTTCTACTGACCAGGGACATCCTATAGGCCAATGGTAGATAAAAAAGGCATTTATCCCTTCGATTGTGGGTTGGATTCCCCCAACCTTGTTCGATGCGACGGGTTCTCGCCCGTCCTAGAAGTAGTTTCTTTTTCTAAAACTACACTATTATAAAATTCCATAAATAATATTGAAAAAAATTTCTATCCATAAACAATACTATCTGATTTACAACATAATCCATTCCAATTTTTAGGCTAATATAAAATACATATGTCCAATCTCATAGTATAAAAAATGATTACTTTAAATTTCACATAACAAGCATGTGAATGCCATCATTTATCCCCCATATATCATAAGATATATCTTGTTGGTCACATTCCAAACATGTGAATACCTTAATAATGTATTCTTTTGAAACATTAATTACCATAGAACTTGAGTGAAAGCATGAGTGCTGTCAAAAGTTAACTCTTTCCACATTACAAAATCCCAAATAATATATATACTCAAACCATGATATCACTTAGTTCTTATATCAATCATGAGATCATGAATACTATCAAACAATTTATTTTCTCCATATCCCTTCATTAATTGCATATCATCTGCTTTCCAAAATATTTGAATCACTTTTCATGGTTATCGCTTCCATATTCATATAGAAAACCACAATGGACCAATATACAGATATTTCAATAGACTATAAAAGTACCTCAACAAAAGTATTATTGAATTCCAATACATAAGCCCTTCAATCCATCCTCTTCAATGATTGGAATTGAATAGGTCCTTCCTCGATTTAGAAGTAACTTCTTAAGTCTGGGCATTGAGTTGGGTAATGCCCATGTTCTCTGCAAATAATACATTGGACTCCATAATATTCTGTCAATCTATGACAATTTTCTCCACATAGATAATATCTTCCCCTCTGTTTGAGGTATTCCTCAGGGTTTTTCTTCCCTTCTTTAGAAATATCAATATTACTTACTCTATGCTCCTCACCATGCGAAAATGCTTAAAATTATATCTTCTTCTTATTTGATGAAATAGTAATACAAAAAAAGTTCACCTTGTTAATCATATATCGAGATGACTGATTAAGAATAATCACAATATCTTTCCCTCCAGGTGTTACATAATTTCGTTGATCATAGTCACCAATTTTTACATTGGAATCAATGTTAACTGAATTCCTTCTTGTTCCCTCCATTGATTAAGACCAGAAACCATAGTGTAAGAAATAGTTAAAATAACAAGGAACCACATAATATTAAAAATTCACTTATGGGATTTTTAAATTTTCAAAAATTATTTATTCTATGACACCTTAGGCTCGCCCTAGGTTATTCATGATCGTCAACAGAATTCTAGGACTCTAACCTATATGTATACTTATCCTTAGGTACATCCCTAGACATGTATTAGAAATATCTCTATGGATATCACTAATGTTTTCGCATCATAGTTTCCAAAGTTTAACTAAGCCTTTACTCTGATTCCAACTTTAGAGACTCGTACTTGACATACATATACATTACATTACTTTTTCAGAATAATTAATACATAACAAAAACAAACAAACAAGGACAGTAATGTTTAGTGTCTTTGGAAACTCAGAAAAATAATCTTCTAATCATGGTGAATGATCTTCGACATATCCCATAATGATCATTTCCTTTTGTTTTCTTACCTAAAACATTTCTTTATATCCTGGGGAAAATAAAACATAAAAATGGTGAGCTCAAATGCTCACTAAGGGTAAACATAGAGAATATAAAACAACCCATAAACATTTTAATTATAAAAAGATTGAACATAAAATATAAACATCATAATCATGAGAAAATACATAAATCTTGGAAGTATGTAAGTAATATAACACAAATGAACATAAATCATGATAAAATAGCATGGAAATAAAACAGGTAATAGTGGAAAACCATTAAGCACATGATATGATTTCCATAGTACCCAAGGCATTGCTGCCAACACCATCTTAGTGGACAAAGTACTTTTCTGAATTGAGATCACTCCTCGTTCTAGTCTAGTAACACTGAACCAGATTAAATTACCATTCCAGCCATGTCTATCTCATGAGATAAAAATCGTTACCAAATGGATTGTGGGGAGATATAGATCACACCCTTCTCATAATGAAACCATTCTTACATGTGCCATAACATAAACATAAATCATTCATCATAACCGAAAGAATAAAATGTTATTCATAAACATAATTACATCATATCATAATCCATAAAAAACAAATGGATATCATTTCATCATAGGAAAAGTACAACCGTGTAAATCATAGAGACATTATACATGAAACATACACATATAAAATAATGTCATCTTATATTGAAAATGGTTTTGATAAAACACATTAAATTAATTCATGATGAAAATATCCTTTCTTCTTCAAAATCATTATCTATTCAAAGAATTCCATGAAAATTTAAGAGAAAAGAATTTTGTTGAAAATATTCATGAAATATTTTATAGGAAGCTTCATGAATATTAGGCATAATGAAACCCTAAAAAATCCATTCACTCCTTATAAATTAAAAAAAACATTCTCCTCATACTGTTGCTGGAAAATTCAAAAAGTACCTTGTATGGTAAAAAATGAATGATTCCTTACATACCATGTAGGAAAAGTAAAAAATGTGAAAAAATGAATTGAAATCTACATGAAACAATTTTTTGAAAATAAAGAAATAGATGATAAATATAACCCTAGTAAATACTTACAAATAAACAATCTCAGATAAAAACCAAATTGGAAAAGTTATCCCTTACCTTAGTTATGATATGCTTTGTACATATCCAAAAATACTGTATAATGATATGAATAATTTAATTTACTTATTACAGAATCATATTAATTTTTATGATATTATATATGGTTCACTTATGTCTTTACATTACCTGTTATTTTGTAAATTCCATGTTAAAGCAGTGTTTTGGGTAAAATCATTTTATTTATCGTACGTTTTTGGACTTGTTGTTCTTGGTATTATTATTACTTATATCATGATTTAATTACATCCAGAATGTAAATCAAGATTTATATATCAGAAATATTCAGTATATATATATATAATAGATATATGAATGAAATGGAATACACTGTTCATGGAGACGGTAGGTCATACGTACGCATGAATATTGTTTCCCTTTCATTATTGACTTGAATGGAAGTAAGTAGATGAAATATATATATATATATATATATATAAATCAAATAGATTTATTATGTCATATATTTCATTATTATTCATTATATATTCTTTATAATCATTCTTGAAAGGTTAACATGGAGAATGAATCTCATCGCATTGTGGAGACGGTAATCCATACGTCCGCACGAGCGATGATATCGTTCCCATAATTATTGAATGGAATTATAGTTGATGATATAATATCCCATAATTATTATGATTTTATAATACCATATATATATATATTATTTACACCATTATACCCATCCATGTAAGGTGGTAGTGGAAAAATAGATTACACCACAGTGTGGAAATAGTATTCCGTACGTACGCACACGCGATGATTTTGTTTTCCGTAGGATGGATAGAAGGTGAAATGGGGTTGTTTCATATTTATAATAATATATCAGTAATTTATTTATACTAATTTTATTACTTTATAATGAAAAAAATAATGAAGAAGAAATTTAAGAAGAAAAAACTTGAAAGAATCAGTAGATGAGATTACCTCTTCTTCGATGCACCTCTTTTAAGATTCCTTTTAAAGAACTAGAGTTGGTCTTTTGAGGAGGACAGAACCTATATAATGTTTATAGGGATGTTTATAAGTGAAATGGGCTGCGTTTGGCTGAGCTTGAAGGCTCATAATTGTGTAAAGAGAAGAGGGAGGAGGTTCCCTTTTATAATAGAGGAGAGGGGAACCTTTGGAAACCACAAAAATATTAATTTATAAAAAATCAAACCCCACTTAAAAACCTCCAAAAATGACTCATATTTGATGATTAGATGAGATAGGGTTTTAATCTTATCAATCAATAAAATTTAGACATGTTGAAAATTTATTTTCAACCTTCTCAACATGATTTATCCTTATTTAATCTATTTAATTTTATTTGTTGTAATAAGATTCTAAATTATAAATAGTTAAAATAATTTCTTATGTGTTTTAAATTTTCTATAATTGTAAAATTTATGAAATTTTCGACCATATAGATTATAATTTATAATTTTCAAATATTAATGTGATTTGTAAACAATTTTATATTATGTTATTTTTTAAAAAATAACCATAGTGTCAATTTTAACAATATTTATTTATTTTAATTTAAATAAAATACTACACAGAAGATATGTTCAAAATAAAAGATTTAATATATTGATAGTGTGTCATATTTATCTATAAAATTCATGGAGCTCATTCAATAGTTAATATAATATTTATTTTAATATTTTAAAACCATTTATTTGATATTTCAATCAATAAAATAATGTCAACATCACTATTGTGTCACCTTTAATAATAATTATTTAATCCCTAAAAATTATAAATAAATTTACATGATTTAGATAATCGTATTAGATATCTGGAGACTATTCATGTTTTATGTTTCATGAAGTTTATCACTAAATTAAAATTATTATACTCATATGATTTAAGAGAGTGACATGTTGTCACTTTCTTTGTTTTTAATAATAATTAAATAATTTTCATTGCCAAGATTCCATAAAATGATTCTAATTCGACCCTTAGATAATATGGGTCGATGTTTAGCTATAATATAAATTTTTTTTCAGGTTTTAGGGTAATTTTATAATCATATTTTTACCCTTAATTATCTGATTTACCTTTAAATGCATTAAATAAAAATTACCGAAGTTACTATTCATAATATCAAAAAAATAAAAGTAACCTATTAACATAATTTCCAACCACTGAATTTAAATATGGAATCCATTTTTCAAAATTCAAAACAAAAAAGTTTCAGTATTTAATTTAAAATATATCATGTTTTTATGAAAACTGGTTTTAAATGTTAAAACATTGCCAAAGATTGAAATGTTTTTAGCTATGAATTCAATTTAAAATTAATTTTAATTGCATATATTATATTAAATGGTAAAAATATATTCTATTTATACATTAAAATAATTAAATATTATAATTTAACCGTATAAATTATTGTGTTGAAAAATGTTGTTTTTAATTAAAATATAGTGTGTTTTTACTATTCATTAAAATATGAAAGTTATCAGAATAATATTAAAATTTTATCCAAAGTCAATTTTTATATCCTGATTCCAAAAAAAAATTATATTTTGTCATATTGAACTTATAAATATTTCAAAAACTATATTTCATGTGGGAGCTCTATCAAAAGGGGAAAAACAACACTTTTTTGAAAAATAATAATTTTACCCAAAAAATTTATTTTATTCTCATACCATGTTTTAGAAAATATGTAAGATGAATAATAATGTTATAAAATTAATAATTTAGTTAATACTATTCTTAATGGATAGTCCATAAAAATATTATAATAATATATCGTTTTTTAGTGAAACCCAGTATTGCGTACTACACACGCTATCATGGAATGTTGCTTTGGCGTGCAACAGAACCCCGTAATAGTGTTTGCATATACTGAAAGCTAATACAGTGTTGCGTATAGCAAAAGACAATCATGGTGTAGCATACAACACAAGATATCAATGACATTAAAAAGAATATTTCTCATAAAATCTCGGGGTGTTACAGTATTGATCACTTTTCAGTTAATAAATGAACATATTATGGGTTTACATCTCATTATCATTTCATTGTAATTAATGAATTATAAAATTTAATCTATATTAAGGGTCATCTATAATTTATTATATTTCTATGTGTATTCAGAAAAAAATTAGATGTATAATATAAAATACAATCATATATAATTTATTTGGTTGGGTATTCTATCTTCTCAGGACTGTTCTTATTATTTATCATATTCATGAATTTTTTTATAATTATATTTTAATAGTATTTTCTTACTGTGTTTTCATTATTATTTCATTTCAATTATTACAAATAGGAATAATAAAAAACAACCTTTTCTTCTAATGATTTACTATAAACAACTACCATTTTCTCGACATACCAATGTTTGTAGAATAATAAAATGTTGTATATAATTCTTCTATAGTAAATTATATTTATATTATTCATTCCATTATTGCATCACCAGGTATTATTTTACGAATGTGGAAATTCACATCATCCACTATATCCTTTATGGCATTTTTCTTCGATCGCATAGGAATATAAGATTATCCTTTCAAAACTATCAATGTTAGATACAACAAAACGTAGAGGATTAATTAATAAATCTATATGGGTAACAAATGGAATACCACCAGAAATAATGAACTTCATGTCAAAACCTATTTCCACTCCTTAAACCTCTTAGAAAAATGATTACCAATAGTACATGAAGAGGGGATGTGGTGAATCAGAGAGAACACCAATTAAAAAACATTATTTTTTTAAGTCCCCATGTTTATAAACATCTATATCTCATGTCAATATAACTAACTTAAATCTCACATTCTGTCAGACCACACATATAAATTGATGAAATTGCATGAATAAATGTATATCATGCCCTTGACATTGTTATAATATATGGTTCAAAATGAATAAATAAATAATAGATCATATTTTGAGGTTTATTAAAATACCATATAGAAATACTATACTATATAGTTATTAAAAAAATTCATAAAACACACATTACATATCCTAGGGTTACACAATATTATTATATCCTCTCAATTATTATTTAAAAAAACTAGCTATTTTATAAACATGAGGCTACCATCAATAAATTATAGACACAAAAATATCCCCATGAATAATATATGACACTGATATACCTTTTATCTTGGTCACCATATTCCAGAATTATTATGATACATGATCGATTATTTCTTACATAAATGATAGTTGAGAAGAACTAAAAGATGTGAATGATTTTATTATTCCTAATATTGTGTCAAAATGTAATCACATCTTTGATTTATAAGGATATTTCAAACATGAATTACCATGATAATCACATTTGTGCTATATAACCAAGAATAATGATGGAACTCCCTTTCTCTAAAATGTGTCCAATATTATTAAATTTTACCAAATTATTCAAAGGAATTCTATATAAAACTCAATTTATTAATATAAAAATCTAATAAAATATGAAAAATACATTAAATTTTGATATTTTTCATAAATATATAACTAATATCATCAAATTGTTTTTTTAGAAAATTCACAATGATAGATTATTAAACCATTTTCTTCCAAAATCCTTTATTATCATAACCAAAATAGTTATTCCTTCCATGATAGGGAATTGAAAAAATCTGTTGTTATCTTACTTTAACAAATAGTTATTTTCTTATTTTTCATTTTCATATATAAACATATCATATTTTAAAACATTCAATCTTCACAATTCGTCTTTCATTGTGAATACTTCATCTTCAAAAATGATTGTACCTTATTATCTATCCCTATCTATAATCATGTTCTTTCCATTTATATAAAATTCACTTTCTGAAAAGAAATAACCATTCGATAAAGTATTTTTCTAATTATAAATAAATTATTAATTCAATCTAATAATCATTTTATTTATTTACATTCCTTAATGTCTAAAATAGTTGACTATTTATAGGAAATTTTTCTCAAAAAACTCACTTAAAATAAAATGACATTTGAGAAACCTATATAACTCTAAATTTTATATTATATCATAATAATAGATGAAAAAACCCAAAACTATGTCAAAACATTCTCTGAATATATGGTCGTTCCCAAAATATAAACCCACTATGAAGAATGATCTTTCAAATGGTCTAAACCAACAGTCCATATTATACAATTTTTAAACCAATACAACCTTCCATACATAATAAAATTTTACTCAATAGTACGAACCTTCTTTCTCTTTTTTGATAAAACTATTTTATAAAACAATTTCAGATTTTTCAATTTCCCATCCATATAAAAAATTTATTATATTGAAAAGGAATATATTCTATCAAATAAAACATATGATCATAATTATTTTTTACAATCCTACCTTCCATTTCAATTTCAATTTTTCTCTGAAAATGATGGAAAAATTCAATATTTTTATATAAACATCAATTTCCCCAAAAATTGTCAGTACCTACAAAATATCACTCTCACATAAGATTCCTCTATGAACCCTATCCACATCTAATATAATTATTGTGTTTTTCATTTACATCAATATCGATTTCTTGATTAATGTGGGATATTATTAATACCATATCCCATTAAATTCAAACCCAAATATCAACCATAAATAGATTTCCAAAAGTGAATTTAGAAGAAACACCTATTTAAATGAACTTTTTTTAACCATGAACTATCATCCAATTCATTCAATAATTCACTTGATCATGACTTATCATCAATTCATCCCTCAAATATATAATATATCAACCTAGAGGATATTAATTTTTCCCTGACAAATTCCCATTTACTTTACCAAATATCAGGTTTAGTTCATCCATTGAAGAAAAAAATAATTAAAAAATTCTTCTAACATTATTTTCATAAAAAATGTAATCCCATTTTATATAATAGAACTAGCTGCGTAAAAAATTATTCTACCTTTAATAAAAAAATAAATTAATGTTCCTAATTTTCATTAAATATGAATGAATAATTAGATCACTAATCATAAAAATATGTTATCATCTAAAACATAAAATATTGAACACTAAGTCTCGAAAATTTTAAGTCACACTGAAGATCTAATCCAATCCTTTTAATTTCAAACTAATTATTAACAAATCCGTCAAACATTTTCCACAAATATAGTATCTATTAAAAAAAATAGCTATATCAGGAAACAAAATAGAATACGAATGGTTTTAATAAATCTATCAGTGTTAATTAACTCATCGTGATATAATGTGTATGTTATTTTTGCATGACGCATGAATGAATATTTTAAAATAAAATGATTTAAAGAAAAATCATTATTTGGCATAGAGACATTATGTTTGGATTATCCCCAATAATGTATTTCACATAATTCCATAATGTATAACTCTCAACAACCGCCAAAACATTTAAATTATATATATAATGATTATAAAATTATCATGAAGCCTTTAAAATTACACATACTCAATATACATTCATTAGAATCATTCTTCACTCATTTCCAAATATTGTGTGGACCTATACGTTTTTTTTCTTCCTTAAACATATGTAAGGTTCACAAATCCCTAAAAAAATTTTTGGACAACTTCAAATTATTTGAATCTTATCAATCGTTAGAGAAAATATTAATTCATTATCATCGAAAGGATATTCATATTATGTATGATTTTCTGTAACACAACAATATTTTAAAATATGACTACCTTCAAATAATCCAAAGTGTTTGATAGCATTTCTTACACACAACCCCAAACATAAATTATATAGTGTTATGATGTAACCACAAAATCAAAGAAGTTAAATAAATATTAATGAATAGGATTAGCTAATTTGTTGATTATTTATCAAAAATATAAATGGAATTTTTTAATATCATCTAAATTCAATTATTATAGTTAAAACTAAAAATAAAAAAATGTATTATTAATTTTTTTAATATTTTTGTATTATTTCAATAATCCAAGTTCATTAATCATATATATTAATAATATACATTGATAATTTTATTAATATATTAACAATAAAATAATTAATAATTTATAGAATATAATAATAATGATTAGTTAACATTTGTAAATGTTTTGTTCCAATAGGAATTGTTTGCCACAATATATTTTTATTATATTCAAATATTTCATTTAATAATTTTAAAAAATAATTATTAATTTTTTATTAAGAATAATTTTATTTTCATAAAATGGTTTTTTATTCTTCTAAAAAAATATTATTATTGTAATAGTAGAAAATACGAGTTTAACTAATAACAGGATTTTCGGAAACATATTAAATATAAGTGTTAAATGGAAATTAACTATTAATATTTTACAAATAATATTTATTTTATATATAAAATTATAATATTTCTAATATTTGATAAATTTAATAACACGTATTTGGTATTTTGAATCATAAGTATTATTTTCCAAATAAATTGTTTAAATACATCATACAATTTTTTTAAATTATATTTTATGAATTTTATAAATTTAAATAAATTAAATAAATTTTAAATTTATAATTAGTTGGTGAAAATTATCCAATTAAAAAATATTTATTTTTTTTTCTACTAAATAGATATATGATTGAGTAAAAATTAGTTACTGTAGTAAAGGTTGAATGGTAAAAGTAAAGAGTTAAAGAGTACAAAAACTAAAACATGATTAAAATTGTGTGGGAATGGTTATTAGAGCCCTTTATAAACCATATACATTTTTTCATCAACTATTTATCAATTTTGGATCCATATTCCTTGATATTTTCTTACAATTTTTGAATGATTTTGGGTATTTACCAAAAATACCATCGCATTTCACTTATAAAAGGGAAACCCATATCAACACTTTCCCTCACACCAAAAACATCTATTTACCGAAAAACACTACCAAACACTTTCTTAAAAAGTAGTATACACCTCAATTTGTGTATATTACTATAAAAATATCCTCTCTCCGTGGATTGACCCCTTTATAGAGGAGATAACCCATGATGCATGGTACATGTTTTTAAGCTCTCTTTCTCTTGACAATTTCTTTATGTTAATTTCTTATTACTAATATTTTTTCACCATTTTAATATATGAATATATGTATCATAATTAATCTATTATGTTATTATAATAATGGTAGAATCATTAACCATCATCCCCTTATAAGATAATAAAACAATAGTTCCTCTAGTTTTAATGGATTACCACATCCTTGTTGAAAGGTGTTTCGTTTTACTTCACCGTTATACAAGGATGCTTATAATAATGGGTTTAATAGATAAATATATTTTATGTTATAATATTAATTTTATTTTATGAGAAATTTATATTAATATTAATTATATGATCAACAAATGGTTTTCATAAATTCCGTCGTATAAAATTAGTGTACTTAGGAAAAAATGAACTCATATTTCTATGCAATGAATTTATATTTGTTATTTTCCAATTATGATTCATTCCAATTATAATATATCACCCATATATACACAAAGAAATATCACTGTGATTTTTTATTGTTATATTATAATTTTAACATAACATAATAAAAAATTATTAATTGTATGTTTTTGATTGGGTTTTCCAAACCACCCATGTGAAAAAACAATGAATTTAGGTCACAAAGAAACATGAGAACATATTTAATGTTATAAATTGGTAAAAATAATAATATGTTATTTTTGGGTTCTATTATTTTTATATCAATATTTAACTCTTTAATTAACAAAAATACCCTTAATTTTATTAAGAATCACGTAGACATGATCAACATCGATTTAATATTAAAGGTTTGTAACAAAAAATATCAAGAAATGAAATTATAGATTCATAAAAAAATCATGGAATATCTATTTAAGTGGAATATATGTTCTATTAATAATATACTTTTTATAAAATATTATATAATAATCCGAATTATATGACAATATTTCAAAACAACATTGACTTCTTACATCCAATGCAAAAAATAGGTAAATTCTAAAAATAGGTAAAAGCTAAGTAATATATATATATAATGGTTATAATTGGAGAGTGTAAATGGATATATTTATGAACAGTTTTTTTAATATTTATTTAATTGACATAATTTAACTGTTCAAGAACTTTATTAACTGTAAAAAATGGATTAGGACCGAGTTAAGTGTTTTCATTACAAATTCATCTTTTTAAGAAATATATGGTTATATCCTACTATATTAATATATGTGGTGTAAAGAATTCATATTCATGATATAATATCAAGAATTATCTTTTAATCAGTTTATTTATTGACTAATTAAAATGAAACTCTTTCAATGTTTTTTATTAAATGGTTTCTCAATTCATAAGGTTTTACAAGGATTTATTTTATATTCTGGAAGAAAACTAAGATGTTATAAACCATGATTCCATTATATGGTGTTCTGGTTAGTTACTATCCCATGAATTTTATATAATTTTTTATTTAAATTAATTTGAATAAATAATCCAATAAAAATATTTTCTTCAAATTTCATTGAATAATGTGTTACCCTAGTTGTAAGAATATTGAGTAGCCAAATATTCATTAATTTTTTTATGAGAAATAACATGAACCTATTTCATATCAGTTGGTTACATTAAGACTTCTGATTTTATTATGCCGTATTTTATAATTTTTTATGCTTTCACCGTATAATCCCCTTTTCAAATATTTCATTCTTCATGGTGTTTGTTTTATATATGGGATATTGATCACTCAAGTACTATTTATTTTAGTTAATTTATTTTTTATAACCATCATCCTTGTATTGATTATTTATCCCATTATATATTTTTTATATAGGTTTTAATAATCCATTTATTAAAATGATGTTATAATAAAATTGAATGTATTTTAATCTTATTAAAATGTGTGTTTTGAAAAAATGAATTCTGAAAAAAATAAAAATTTATTTCCTTTCAATTTCTCTTAATTGGTCTCCTCTCCCCATTTCCGTTAGATAGACATTATTTCATTTCCAGGATCTACTATTGATGATTATTTTTAAATATAATTGTTTAAAAATTCTTTTACATCAAATAATTAAAATTTAATTTTGAACAAAACATGGAAATTTTTTATTTTATTGGAATGATAAAATTATTTCCCAAAATACCATTTTATATTTAATTTCCATATCATATATTTTTTAAATAGGTTTTTTCCCTATTATGGTTTTTGATTACTGATTTTTAATATAATATATAAATATATTATATTTTGGGGCATTGAAATCACATTATAAAACAAATCAATTCATGATCCATTAATATGTGATAACAATCAATTAATTATTTTTTCAAGGGTGTTTTTGATTTATTTCATCACCCGTCTATATTTCCTTATTTTCAAGGGTTATCCTCATTATAATAAAACCACTATACCTATGTGGATTCATTGTGATCTTTATTATTCTAGTATTAACAAATTTGCATACTCAATTATATATACAGTGTGAACATGACCATTAACCTAATTTTGATTTGATGATGTTCACCTATAAAGAGAAATAGTTTATGGTCGTGAATGAAATGTTTGGATTTCTGCATAATGTTAACTGAATAGATAAGTTTATTGGAAAGTTGAAAATGAATTTTTTAATGATCCACATTCAACATATAGATTTTTTGGGGTAATGCTATCCAATTAGTGACATGGGGAAATTATTAACATGTTTTATATTATAATTACACATAGAATTATATTAGCCAGTTGAAGATATAATGTTTGACCAAACACATTATTTCTCATGATGGATTATGATCATGTTATCTCATTATTTATATGATGTTTTTTATATTCTAAATTATTATTTAATTATATTTCATGTTGATTATGTATGGAAATTTTGTATCATTAATTATATAGATACACATGTTTTATTGAATAAGTGGTTCTTTAGGGAATGTTGAGAAAAGTTTTATGGAACCTTATAGTGAATAAATTGGACAAAATGATGTGATAGATGAGGTCCAGAATTATATTGACTCTCAAATAATCAAGAGTATTCAAGAGTTAAAACATGTTTCGTTTTACTATATGCATTATCCCATAACATGATAGTGACTTAACATAACGTTTCTGACTATATGTTTTCAATGTAGAAAATTTTAAATTCCATATATATGATATTTGTGTTTTTGATTTGCATGTTTTTATTTTATATCAAGGATAAATATTTATCTTAGATTGATGTTTATTATTGACTCATATTTTTCTCTATATCCTTACATGATATTTATTGCATGTTTATCCAATGATTACATTAATTATTTTTTTTTTCAATTTATGAGTGTCTGAGTTCAACCCTTATTGTGTTCCTATTTCCCTAGATAATAAATAATATTTATATAAATAACATTTTATATTAGTATAAAAAATGTGAATGAATTTATCAATGATGTTGAAGACTCAATATAGATTAATTTGTTTCGTATATAATGAAAATATTTTCCATTTGTTAAAAAGAATAATATATTTTTATGTTAATTTTTTTTCAAAATTCCTTGTATAACTAAATATAATACGATACTTCTTATGTAAGAGATTTAATAATATTCATTATTTTTTTTCATGGGATGGGAATATTGATACTTTTATTTCTGATATCAATTGGATTGTGTATGGTATGTGTTTATGGAACTAGCTTCAACAGTGGATGTATGGGAAATCAAATTTTTTTTCAAAATAATGTTTTCGATAAATTTTAATATTTATATGTAAATTGAGAAATATTTAATGGATGATATGTTTTGGCCTATCAAATTTTGTAAGGAATATATTTCCCTTCTGGGATAATTTACAATTAAGGCAATAATTCACATTTTATTTGATGATAAAGAATGGAGAACTTAAGTGAATATACTATTAATAAACATAAGTTAATGATGACATGATGAAACATTCTAATTTATTGAGTATGTGGTGTTCCATGAAATTAAATATTTTTCCATAATATAGAAAGAGGTTGTGGTTATGGAATAGATTCATCTATGGTTTATCACATAGAAAAGTGATGGTTGATGATTGAATTTATATTTAATATATTTTACGGTGAATGGGCTTAAAATTTTACATATACATGCACACACATTTGGGATATTATTTAGACAATCACATTATCTTTATGATTCATTATGAAAGCTTTATGATTGATGTAAACTAATTATGTTATAGTTCCTAATTGATAAAAAACCATGAGTATGCCTGGATTGTATTGGGAGAGTCATAGGTTTATTTGAATATATCACATGATAAAATCCAAGGTGTAAAATGAGAATACATATTGTGATTTTTACATATGAAAATTCTAGTTATTATAATAAAAAATTTTGTTTTAGTATTTTGTTGCAATTGAATGAAGGAGATAAATCTCATGAAAGGTATATATTATAAAAAATATATTTTTTTATTAAAAAATAAGGCAGAATACTAACATGGTTAATAATATAAATTTATTCTTACTTTTATAGAGAAAGTGATTTTCCTTATTCTACCAATTATAGTGAGGTTTATATCATATTTGAAAATAATTATTAACACTAATAATTATTATGAATACTATAGTGATATATATCGATATAATTTTGGTATATTCTAAATGAATTTGTGGATTTTGTGAAAATATAGGGATTATTCATTTGTGGCATTGATTTTTTGGTTTTAAAAAATATGTCAATTTCTATGAATAATATTAAAATTTTATTTAATGAATGTGTATGGTTTTGGGGATAACTGTTGAAGAATACAAGATTTGGTGCAGAAAAAATCATTAGTTCGATATATAGCCAATGTGGAGGTAATAAATATAGGGTTTTATAGAGAAAAATAATTCCCTTTGTGTTGTATTTGATTATTGATTTAAATAAAATATAATCCCGGATGTGGTTGGTTATTTGTATCTAATTTTGGGGATTATAGTATAAATTCTCTAGTCTGTGACATTTTGAACTAGTAATTATAAAATATTGGGCTAATGATAGAATAATATTTATTGTAGAATATTTATTTTAATCAGGGACCATTGTACTAGAGATGAGAATGATTTTGGGAATGGGATGTAATGGTTAATATATGATTGATGTACATTTATACTTAATTATTTGATTATATGAATGATTAATAATTTATGAGGAGGGATATGTTACTTCATATAGCGTAAGAGAGAATGTTAAATATCACAATAAAAGTCATATCCTAAATAATTAATATTTTAAAAAGGACCTCACATACATTCTTCAATGATTTATAATTAAAATTGAGTGGATTAAATTAATTTATTGTTGTATAATTTTACCTTCTGATATTTTAGTTTGTGATTATTTTCTAACAAGTTGATTTGTCTAATAGCCTTCTCCACATGAAATACTGAAAATAAACGAAATCACATAATTTTTAACAATTAAACACTAGTCAAAAAATTAATAGGAATTAATGGGACTAACTACTTTATGAGTTATTTACATAAATAAAATACTTTAAGGTTTTAATATGTGTGATATTTATTTAGTATAACTAAAATAAATATGATAATCCTTTTATGAATAAAAATATATATTTTCTAAATGTGGTATTTTATTTAAATAAACCAATTATATTTTAATTATATAATGATAAATTAAAAATATGTACAATTTATTACTAATTAATGGGTAACTAATTGATAAAAAATCAGAATTAATAATATTTTACATTTTATGAAGCTATTTTGTTGTATAAATAATTCTCAAAAATATTTTAAATTTTTTATAAATAATTAATTATTAATTTTTTTAATATTTATTTTAAAAAATAAAATTATTTCTAGATTAAGTATATTAATATTTTATTAATGATAATTTTTAGGATTTTTCTTAGAAAAATGATTTTTAGTTGAATAGTAAAAAATATATTTTTTTAAATTAACATTATTTTATGACATTATTAGAATATAAATATAAAATAGAAATTAATGATATATTTTATAATAACAAATATTTGTCTTATAATTAAATTTATAATTTAAGAAATCAATTTTATAACCCATATTTGATATTTCAAAAAATATATAATATTTTTTATGTTTTGTATTAAAAAATTATAATTTGTTATTTTAAAATTATTTTTTATTACTTTATTATAATTATAAAGTGTAAATTAATTGAAATTAATAATCATAGGGTCTAAAATATCTAATAATGAACACTTTTTGGACAAAAAATTACTACTGACCCAAGGATAAAACTATATACCAAGGTAAAAACAAAATGATAAAAGTAAAGAATATAAGTGTAAAAGATAGACATGTTTTAAAAATGATTATGAATTGATTTAGGAGGATTTTTTAAACATTACCCATTCCACCAAAGATATTTATTATTATTTTTGATAAGTTCTATCTATGTGACTCCCAATTATGTAGACCATTAAGGTAATTTTTAAAATTTCATCACATTTCAATTATAAAATCGATATCCAATTCCACACATCCCAACATAAAAAATCACCTATGTTTGGAACAAAATATAACCAATCTAATCCTAAAAAATCATATAAACATTATGGAAATTTTTTCCGTCACAAAATTATATCAATCATCTGTTTAACCCCATTAAAATAGGGATAATATGTGAAGTGATGTATAATTAATAAATCAGTCTATCTTTTTCCTATAACTTTATGTTATTTTATTATAATTAAAATTAATGTTCACTATATTATAATAATAAAGTAAGTATAATTTTATACATGAATTTCTATTATAATTATGTTACATATTTTAGCAATCATCCCCTTTTATATTATTAAAAATAAAACTATCACTGATGCAATATGCAGACTACCGCCTCCACGAAAAAAGAGAGTTTTTTCATTCAATTAATTATATGGATGGTCCTATGAATGTTTTCAATGTATAAATATTATCTTTAATATATCTTTTTTATTATTAGGAATTATTATATAACCTTTTTATTAATTTATAAATAAACATTTACTGTTATTTCAATCATTTAAAATGATCCATATAAGGGTAAAATTATAAATTCTCTTTATGTAATGACTCTACATAAATTATAATAATTTTTTTAGTCAATTATAATTATAATATATCACAATAATTCAAACTAAATAATATCATTAATATTTATTTATAATGATATTACTATTAGAACCCCACTTATTAATCAATTAATTTGGGTAAGATCATTTGTGTGTTGGTTTAAACATTTAGATGAACTGTACCATGAATTTATGGCATGAATGACTATGTTGGATTTTTTAATTGTATAATACACTATAAATATTTATATAATGTATTTTTTTTGATAAATTATTTTTATATCATCATTTTATCCATTAATTAAAACACACCACTCATTTTTTATGAATCACTAAAACATGATTATTTTCAATTTCATATTCATGATTTCTATTAAAAGATACCATGAAATAAAATTATAGAAATATAAACTATAATCAAATATATATTTAAAAATATTATATAATATTATAATTTTTTAATTTTGAAAAAAATAATTCCAACACTACTTTTATGAATATATTTCAAAGCACTAAATATTAGATACCCTGATATTGAAAAAGGATAAAAAAATATATTCATATATAATTATTCTTAATGTGAAAAATAAACAGTTTTAGTAATGAAAAATGATCTTTAGTATGACATTAATTAAAATAATTTAACTAATCTTGATATTTTGTTTAAGTGCAGAATGAATTTGGATCAAGGTATGTGTTTTTATCTAAAATTCCACTATTTTATACATTTTTTTGTATTTTAAACAAAATATTATTTATGTGGTGAAAATAGTAACTATATGAGATATAAAATCATTAATTACAGTATTTTAATGGTATTCTATGTTCAATTATAATCCCAATATTTCAAGGGCTTTTGATGAAAGTGTAACTCAAGACGAAGGGTTTTTCCTTGTCTTAATTCTAATTATTTGAGGTCTATTACATATCAGAAAGAAAATTTATTTTTTATTTTTTCTTAATAATTTAATATGACATGAATGTGAAATAATATTATTCATTTTAGTTAATGGTAATAATTAACACAAATCATGTTGAAATCTTCAAATTTAAAATGACACATTTGTTACACAAGAGAAAAGTGATTTTTAACTCAACATTCATTATTTTTGTAACGATCATTTAGTTGAAATTATTTGACATAAGTATCATAAATTTTAATCTTTTACATTATGATGTGGTATTTTCTCATATTTAATATTTTCAACACATAAAAACCATTCAAAATTTTTCATGCTTCATGGATTATGTAGACCATAAGGGATATTGATAATTAAAGTATTCTTTCTTTGAATTATATTGTTTCTCCATGAACATATTTAATCCAGTATTTTGATTTCCCACTCTAATATATTATTATATTGTATTTCTTAGTCCTCGTTTGCTTAATGAATTTGAAATAATAATGAATTTTTTGATACTCATTTTCCAATATTTGTTTTTAGAAAATATATTATTAAAATAATAAAAGAGAAATTTTTTTCTTTCAAAAGGTTTATCCTACTCTCACCATTTCCAAAAGGAAAACATTATTAAATTTTTGGGGTAAAATATTCAATATTTTATTTCAATAAATTAGTGACTTTATAAATCTTCCACACCGTGTTTTCAAAGATTTTCTTTAAAAGAGACAATAAAACTAGTATTTTATGTCAATATAGAAAATTCATTCCATAAAATATTCTAATATTTTTATTCCACTTGTCTTATAATTTTCAAAATGATTTACCATAATTAAATTTTTGTTTCATGATTTATCATATATATATATATATATCTCTCTCTTTTTCAAACTGAACATGTGGTAGGAAATAATTTTAATCTCAATCCCTTATTTTCTATACCTTTTCAAATAACTAGTTTTTGTGATATTTTTTTGGTTTATTAAATCAACATTATATTAACTTATTTCACTAGGGTTATGATAATATAAATCCATCAACCTTATATATCTGGATAAATTATGATCAAGATTATTATATAATTTTCATAGTGCAATACTAATTAATTGATCCATTTTAAACCCCAAATTTTATATAATTTAAATTTGTTTATGTTTACCTAGAAAGAATGTTATTAGATGGACATGGAGAAAATATAACATCATTATTTATGTTTTTCATTCAAATAAAAATAAAATTTGGTCATTTTTACTATCAAATTTTTTAATATAAACCTTATTCTTCATTATAGATTATGATCATGATATCTCTTTATTGACATGGGTAAATTATTGGAATATTATGTGTTGTTATTAAAAAACATTTTTAGCATGTTCTCTATGTATTTTACCATAAACCACTTCCCTTCATTAAGTGTTTTATGATCATTTTATCCCTTTATTTACATGGAAAAATCTATATATATTCATGATTATTGATGACTACCAATTATTGTGGATTATTTATTTATATTTCATATCATTTGTTATACTAATAGGCATGTCTTATTTTGTAGTAGCTTCCTTAGGGAATCGTAATTAATGTCTTTTCTACTCTGATGGCAAATCAGCTATATTTGTGACTGGTGGGACCTATAATTATATATCCCCTTTAAAATTCAATATGTATCTAGAGAAAAAAATGTTGAGTTTTGGTGAATACCTCTTCCCATAGAAGAATAGATCCCTGGTAAAAAGTCAAGAAAATATGTTTATGATATCTGAAATAATGAATCCCATCGATATGAGATGAGTCTAATTCATACACATGATTGATTTTATTCCCATGTATAATTATTTCTCTCAATTTCAAGATGACTATTTCCTCACGTTTTTTACTTATTCATACCACAATATTTATTTTCTATTTATTCTATGATTGGAACAATTATATTTTGTCTATTACTGAGCATTTAATCTCTCCCTTCTAATGATTCCATTTCACTCTGTTTTAAAGGAAATGAGTATACATGCCTTTATTAGAAGGATAACAACTACAAATTAATTTATGGGAGATCATGAAGATTAATATTATAGCAATTAGATTTAAATATTTTAATAGCCTCAAACCCACAATCTTAGATCTCCTGCTGAAAACATAAATATTATATTTCCTTCTCTGAAACCAAAAAATGTGACTTAATTTTCTCTACCCAAAACAAACACTATAAAAATTTAAGACCGGATCACTAAAATTATTGTGGTTCATTTAGGTTTATAGTTATATAGAATTTGTAAAAACTCTTAATTAAATAATACCAACATTTTTAAATCAGAAATTTCCCCATAAAACCTTACATTCTTGATTTTAAATTAATTCAACTTTATAATTCATTTCAAACACTTTTAATAATAAATCATTCAATAGAATTCATGATAAAATGGGGAAATAAAACATAATAAGGGTTATATAAAAATTTTAATAAGGGTAAACATAAGTATTAAATTTTAAAAGTCATCAATGATTCTATGAAAGTGATAAAAGTTTGAAAATATAATCAGACCGCATGACTAAATTGTAAATTATCTCATACCAAATAATATATGAATAAAAAGTCATGAAACATGGCATAAAGATATTAAAATAGAAAGATTTATAAAATTATATTATTGTGATCCATTTAAATGAAATCTTTTGTCAAAGAAAATTGAACAAACCCATGGAAATAATATATAAATCATATTGGTATCTTATGTCATTATCATCATTTAACCCTTAAAAAACCTAATATTGGAAGAACAATTTTATAGACATCTATTATTATTAAATAGTGAACACAATAATTACTCGATGCATTATAGTTCTACTAGGTAACACCCCTTAAATAAGCTTTATCATCATCAAACAATGATATCGTACTGTATCAGTCATACTATAATGTTAAATAACCAATAATAATTCATTTAGATACTGAGTTTCATCGTAAAACTATGAAAAGTAATAATTATTCAATTGGTAATGTGATTACCTTTTGTAAAAGAAAATGGATCCCTATAAATCCCTTAGAAAAAATATTAACTAATTGAAATAATAGGTTTCATAATAATCTCTTTGAATCATGATTAACATTATGAAAAGAAATTTATTTTATAACAATCTCATTAAAATATTGTTAACCATTGGAAAAAATGTTTTCCTTAAGAATCTCATTGAAATATGATTAACCCATGGAAAAAAATGTATTCATAAAAATCTCATGAAAAAATAATAATACATATTTATTAAGAATGAGGATGGAATCATTAAAAAATATCTATTCTATAATAATTGACTACATGGGTTTGTCGATTTTGATGAATCAAATTACCATTAAAATATAAGTAAATTTTTTTTGAGGAAAGAATATTTTTATTTTGAAAATCACTTTTAAAAAAAATTTAAAAAATTATTGAAGAAATAATTTTCTTTTATAACATATTTGGAAATTTATAATGTAATATTCACGTTAAATAAGGGAAATTATGGCGGGAAAACCCGTTCATGCTGTAAATTTTAAAAATAACCATTCTTTTCAAAAAACATTTTTAAAGAGGGAGTCAATAGCCTCCATTTCAAAAATGTAATGAAATTTCCTTTTAAAACCATTTCCATAAAGGTAAAATATAATATAAAATGTATTTAATAAGTCAATTATTTTTATCAAAGAACATTTTAAAGACACAATAGAAAATATGGATATGGAATTGAAAGATGCGTAATATAAAATAAAATACATGATAATTATAACATTGAAATGAATTTACCGTTATTTAATCAGTAAATAGTAGTGGAAATGAAATGAAAAAAAGGTTAAAAATAATAACAAATTTAATAAAGGATATTTGGTACTGGAGAATAAGAGAATTTTATTTCACCATTGGATCCTTCTAAAAAATATTCATGAAAGGAAGTAGATAAAACATAACAACTTATCAACATTCTAAACTATTAAATCATAATTCCCATGAAATAATGACCTCAAATGATACTTTAAATATCATGAAAATAATATTTTCCATGATATAACATTTCAAATTTTAGTATATAAACCTAAATATTAATATCGGTTAATATTATAAACACATGTCTTAATGAACAAGAATTAGAGGATAATAATCCTTTAAAAATATACCACTAAATTTTAGATTTATTAAATGTATTGATTGTGTGTTTAAAATAAGAATAAACATATAAAAAATTTAAATGCCAAATTATACAATCAAAATTCATAACACATATAATCGTATAATATACAAGTAAATGAATTGTAAGATAACCCAATGGAATTAAATTGAGATTAAAATTCTTTACCCCTTTGTAACATTCAATAGAAAACCCCTTGAATGAAATAACTCACATTAAACCTAATTATAACATTATGTGTGATTTATTATTTATATTAATTGTAAATGTTTTAGTATATAAACCAAAAAATAAAAATATGTGGTGAATTAAGAACATGTCTCACATAAAGAAAAGTGATATAAGAAAAACCCTCACCTTGAGTATAATTGTTTCATGAATTTCCTTTTACTATTTTATAATAATTTCATATAAATTATATGATAAAATATTTTTTAGGTTTAATATATTATAAATAAATTATTTATTTATTAATTTATTATGAAATATTATAATATTTGATCAATTAAGTCCATGATGGGTGTCTTGAAGATATTCAGTAAATTTTTTCAAAACAGAATTGGTGTGTTGAATCAGGTCAAAAATATGATTAATTCAAAATATCAAAAATAATAACCATGAAATAATAATCATATTTATTCATCAATTATCCTTTTATAACCTATCAAGAAAATATTTTATGAAAAATAAAATACATTATAATCATGGAGACGGTAGACCGTATATACGCTCGAGTAATGTTTACATTTTTAGAATTATCAGTATAGAAAAATGTTATTCATATTTTACATCAAAAAAACATAAAAATATCCTAAATACCTTATTATATATTTAATTTTACTAATATATATAATTATTGTGACATGGTTATGAAAAATAATCACATACTTTTGTGGTGGCGGTAGTCCACACGTACATGAATGATGTTATGATTTTTCAGTGTAATAAATAAATTGGTAAATTAAAACTTTTTATTGATAAATATTTCCTAAATATAATTTTTATTTCTTTTCTATAAATCATATTTATTAACATTATCCTTATTATATTCCATGTAATGTGTTAGTGAAAAACGAATGAAATCACTTTGTAAGGCGGTAGTCCACCGTACACACGAGCGACGTAATCATACCTCCATTGAAATGGAATGTAAAAAAATAATATGTGATATAATAAATAAATTTTTATAAATTAGTTAAAAATATAATACATATAGTTTAATTTCATCATTATAACAATACATGAGATGAAATGATGGAAAACGAACAACATCTGTTGGTAAGCCTGTATTTTTCCATACACATTAATAAAGATTTCATATACTATTTTATGGAAGATGAGATGGTTTTATATAATTAAATTAGTATAATTACAACTCAGTATAAAAGAGATACTAGTTTTATCTTATTTTAATAGTTTAATATTATTTTAATCAACATGAAGATGAAATAAAACAGAAATGCATAGTAAATAATTTTACCTCTTATTTGACCACATATTTACGGTTATTAGGAAATTATTCCTTGAATGAATTTCAAACCAAAAAATGATTTTGGGATAAGGGTATTGATGTTGGGAAGTTATATGGTTAGGTATTTACAAAACCAAAATTGTTTTATTGTTTTATTAATAGAATATAGGGTTTGGCCTTTTATAATTGAGGGGGGGGCACATTTAGTTTTTTAAAGGAAAATATGTTCCCATGTTTTTCAGAAGACAAAAGACTAAAAAATATTGTATTATATATAATTATAAATTAAGATGATAAAATATGGATGGATAATACTCTTTATAAATGTTATTAGGTTTTTTTACTATTATCTTTTGAGTTTGACCCTCTTGTAAACCCATTTTCACATTAACTACTATAATTTATTATATCTATTTCAAATCATTATTTTCATTAATATTTAAGTTGAATTTAGTAGATAATATAAATTATTATGATACAAAATATGGAATAAATTTTACAAAATTCAAATTACAGATGTGGAAAATTTTATTTTAGAATTAAACCCACAGACGGGCTAAAAAAGTAGAGTTCGAAGAAGTGTATTTTTCAAGGAAAGGATGCTATTATATTAAATATATGATAATTAAAATCTATTTTATGAATATAATTTAATATTTATTTATTCTTAATATATAATTTTAATTAAAAACATTATTTTTTATGGATTAACATAATTATGAAAATATGTTAGACATTATGTATTTGAAAACATTTTTAAGAAAAATACTACTTCTAAACCCAAAAAACAATTACTAAAAAAAATTGGACTAAAATGAAATTATAAGGATAAAATCTTACTAAATAATATTTATTTTATTAAATAATATTGAATATGTATTGGTACATTTAAATTTCATAATTTATTGAAAATAAATGACATTTTTACAAATATTGGTATTTTTTACTATTAAATGAAAACTCAATATTTTCAAAAAAATCACCAAATTTCCCCCAAAGTAAATTTTTATATATTGGTTCAAAAAATTTTGTTCATTTGATAAAATATATTTTTTAGAAGTTCTGTCAATTAATTATAATTATTTATCCCAATGAAATAAAAATCATTTCAAAAGAAAACATATTTTTTAGAATAAAATTATTGTACTAAAAATTTGTTTGATAAATTAATAAATATTTAACAATAATTTATTTTGAGTAGGATATATATATATATATATATCATAAATTTATTAATTCTATTCATACACATAATGTTAATATCTAGGTTATAATGGTTATATATATCCCAGGTTGTTTAATCCCAGTTTTTTGTGTCGAATACAATATCGATCATAGTTTTTTTATAAATGTTCATTTGTTATAGAAATAAAAAAATTCTATTTTATTAAATGGGCATGGGATTTTCATTATTGATGGTTTTTTTATTATCTAAATATTTAAACCTAAATAGAACCTTGGAATATAATTTAATTACTAATATTTAATCATTTTTAATAATGATGTTTATCTCTTTGATTTTACTACTACTATTAATGTGAATTGGTAAATAGAATATTTTTTATACTAGATTGGGGAGTTAGGATCTTTGGAACCACATGCCATATCTTCATCACGAGGATATATCTTCAAGAAAACATGAACAACATGACTAAAATACATGTACACAAATAGAAAAAATTATTTATAATAAATTATTATTCAATAAAATACACCTCATTGGAAAACAATAAGTACCACATTATTCGAAATATAGTTCCCCATACATTTATTTTTTAATTTAAATATGGAATATCTCAATTCCTTTATGATAAAACTCTCTTATAGAAAATTGAAACGTCATTGTTTATCAAAATGTGTTTCATGATACATCATTTTAATCATAATATATATTAATCTATCCTTTGTATGTGTTTTTTCATGACATGATAATAGAATGTGATCATTAAGGGATTTATTTTTAAATGAAATGTACTTTTCCCTTTTATTGTTATATCACCATTTATTTTCGAATCTCCAATAAATTTTTAATATGTTTTCTAAATTTTCAATATAAAAATTATAATACAATCCATCTTCAATCACTCATAATGTATCTTGGACATCATGGAAGGAATATACCCAAAACACTTGAACACAAAATGTTCTTATTGTGTATCAAATTCATCATAATTAAATATTCTTCAACTCGAATAACAAATCCATCACCAAGCTAGCATTATAACATCAATATCCTCATTTAAATATAAATACAACATGAATTAATGTAAAAATAACATTTTAAATCATTCATAAATAAAAAAACATATCATTTAAGGTACCCATATTCTAGAATTGTATATGAACCCAAATATCTTATTTATCATTTATTTGTTATAAGGTTATCATAAATCTCCTCTATAAAAATATATATTTATTTTCAATACTCTATGTACGAATAAGAAGTAATTTTTTCCTAAATATATAAACTATACTCTATATTTATTCTTAACTTAATTTTAAATATCAAAAAACACATTATAAATTTCTAACACCAACACACCTCTAACAATATTATACAATGGTATATATGAGGGAATGTTATTAGGATTATATGTTATAATCTATATAGTGATGTGTTTCTGAATTTTACCCCCTTGAATGGTTATTCCTTTTACAAATTCATGGGAAGTCATGAAAATTCACCATATTAAGATTTACAACATTTTTGGCCTTATGGAATGAAATATTTTCTCAAATTTTTATATCAATTTTTATCATTAAAATAAAAATAATTATAATATAGTGTAATCTTCATTATTTTGATTTAATTAATATCATAACCAAAATTCAATAGTTATTCCTCTTGATTATGATCAAATACAATTTAGTAAATCAAAAAACATTTAAAAATGATATTAGATTAACGTAGTAGACATATTTTTCATTACATATATAATTCATTGAATGAGAAAATAATAATCAATCAATACTATAGGCATACCATACAAGATCCCCCAATTAAATTTCATTCTTTAAAAAATCAATGATTTATAAAATAAACACTCATTTTCATGAAAATATAACAATTATGCAATTAAAACACAAATAAGTAATGATAGGTTATAATCCTTATATTTATATTGTAGAGGAAATCGTTGGACCACATAGAACTCAAATTGATTAAATATATATTTAGATTTACCATTATTTATCAATATTAGATCATTTTTCT
The DNA here is from genome assembly GCA_963277665.1 of Viscum album. Lineage (NCBI taxonomy): Eukaryota > Viridiplantae > Streptophyta > Magnoliopsida > Santalales > Viscaceae > Viscum > Viscum album. The sequence continues at coordinate 417,979,542 of OY728132.1, forward strand.
ATCCTTTTTGTAACCACCCACCATTTATTTTATGGTCACCTTATTTATTTTACTGTATATTGATTTATAAAAAACAATTTGGTTTGTTAATGTAGACATGTATTTTAAATTTCAATTCAAATTTTAACTAACGTGTGTTATGCATGTTGATCACTAAATAAGTTCTTATTACTCTATAGATGAACTAATTTTTTTAATCATTTTTACCAACCAAGTGTGTGGAAGGATTTTTTTAATTTTTTCGTATCCACCATTACTAGAACATAATTTTGAGTCCACTCAAGGATAATTTTCGAGAACCCATTTAACTATAACTTCATTAATATCAATGAGAATAAATCTCATGTGGGGTAACCCAATTTTTGACGCTGACCATACATCTTCTCATTACACCATGATTCTAAAGAAATTTTAACATTTATTTGGAATAATACAACTCATTATTGATCATCTCTTTCATTAGTATAATTTTTTTACTAAAGACCTTCAATTTAGAGACTAGGAAACCACACTAGGAAATACACCATTTTTTCATTGATTCCACTAAAAAAGGGACTCCATTATAATTCTTGTTTTATTTTCCTCTTTTTGGATTCATCATGAAATTATAAAACTCATTAATGTACATATATTTCGATAGTCTCCCCACTTCATGGGTGAGTCAAATATAAACCAAAAACCATTTTCTATTACTAGAATTTTATTTCAAACATAAATCAGGTTCATCCAAAACTACCAATTAACATATTTAGGTATTATTAAGGTTAAAATATCCCTATTCCAAACCCATTAAACATTTATATTCATCAGTTTTTGGGTTCCAAATTTGGAATCAATACAACTCATGTAATGAGTATTTTAAATCCTTGATGTTTATATGAAATTATATATATAATAAGAAATAGTTTTTTGGATACTGAGTAAATTTTTCAAATAATAATAAATTTGAAGTTTATTTATTCCCTTTTGAATTATAAAATTTTTTTAATGAAAAATAAATGTAAAAAATGCACAATCCATAGAATCTAAATGATACTAATTTATACCATTGACCAATATGGATATGAAGAGCCATAATTGAAAATAATATTATTGAGTAGAACACATCTTTTCCTCAATTATATAATTCCATAATTCTTTAATGATTTTTTTATATTTCATTATAGTACTCAATTTAATCATAAATTTTTTGATGTACATTTACTAATGAAATATGATAATCTTTTAGTGGAATAAAGCCTCCACTTCTGTATACAATCATTAGTTTGAAGAATTTTATTTTTATAATGTTTCATTAGTGAATATTAATAAGTAATCATAAGAGTCTCTATACTTTCACAGGTCAATATTATCAGTTTATATGATTTTATATTCTATCCATTCCCTAATGCCTCATATTTAATATTCTCTAGTATGTAATTTTAATAATTCTATAAAAATCTAGTGGGATTAATATTGAAATTATACTTCATAACATAATGAAAAATGTTACAAATCCTTGGTGTAACGTATAGAAATAGATAATAGTAAGAGTGACTGTAATACAGAACATGTCAAATCAAAACCATTATATAAAATTACAACTGTAACACCATTGACAATTTCCTAAATCATCAGGTGAAATTATATATTAGAAAATATAATAAATCATATAACAATAAATAAACAGTGAAAATATAGAATAAATTTTTTTTTCAAAAAATTAACTCATGGCCATTCATTCTATAGGATTTCGTGGTGTAGAATGGATCCCTCTCATTATATGTGCTTTTTCACTTTTCTGTAAAAAGTACAAGTGGATCCCCCATCTGTAGGTGGGTACAAACCTTCTTTCCAATGGTCAGTGGTTGTCTAGGTATACAAGTCCAATGGATTTTTTGGACTCTCATTTGTTGAAAGTATGGGAGTTTGGACTCACCAAACCCTTTTGGGGTGGATTTCTGCTTACTCCGGGGCTATCTTATAGATTGAAAACTTGTTTGTGAATCTATTCCTAATCTTGATGCAGAACCAGTTATCATAACAAAACTGATATTGTTTAACTCTCTTTTATGTGACATATACTGGGATGTGTTTTGTGAGTCCATCGATTTTTATTTGATGATCTTAATCATTTTCCTGTAATTAGTGGTTTCTAATATACTAAAATGATATAGAAAACTGTCTTGGTGCATTCTCCCTTTTATAGAGGTGGTTGATGTTCTGAGGATGGGATGGAGACATTATGAGGTGTCTTGTTTATCCTGGTTATAGCATGAATGAAACCCAACATAGATCAGTTGATCAGTGTACTTTAACATAATGCAGTAATGACTAATATGGGGGTTTCAAAACACTAAATATTTGAGCTTGAGTTAGGAAGAGACATCCTAGATATCTTGGTTATGGTAGGAATCAGAGTCATCAATGTTCGGTTGATGTTGGGGATTACACACTGAGGCTTCCCTAGTGTGTTGGTATTTGATTCCTAATATGGTTTTGTTGCATTACGTTAACCCCACATGAGACATGCTCATTGTGAGAAACAAGGGAGAGTGAATGATCTTCCTCGGAGTGTACTGATATGGGTTCTGCGTGTTGGGGATTTTCATTGATTCTTCAATATAGAGTTCAATCCATTAAGGGGGAATCATATGTATCCAAGTTATAGAAGGAATCAGAGTCCTCATAGTTCTCTTGGAGATGTTGGGGATTACACAATGAGGATACCCTTGTGAATATGTATTTGATGTATAATGAGTTGTTCATTGCATCCCCCCTGCCCCACCGGATCTATTCTCTTTATGCGAAACAAGTGGAGTTCATGGTCATCCTCATGTCATATTGATATGGGATATGTATATTGGGTAATTTCATGGAATCATTGATATGGAGCTTAGGACTCTAATGGGGAATCCAACATATACCAATTATGGTGGGAATAATATTCTATTTACTTCTCTTGGATATGTTCATGAATACACACTAAGGCTGCCCATGTGAATGTGAATTTGATGCCTAATGAGGTGTCCAATACATCCCCCTAATCCCAAAAGATCCATGCTCATTGTGTGAAACAAAGGGTGGTGAATTATCAGACTCCGGATGTATGGATATGGGATCTACTTCTTGTAATATAACATGGAGTCTTCAATATGGAGGTCGATCCTTTAAGATGGTTTCCTATGTATCCAGGTTATGGTAGGAATCAGAGTCCTCATAGTTCTCTTGGTGATGATGGGGCTAACACACTGAGGTTGCCATGTTGAATGGGTATTTGATTCCTAATGATGTGTTTGTTTAATCCTAATAATACCACATGATCCATTCTCTTTGTGAGAAACAATGGGGAGTGCATGATCAGCCTCATGGACAATGAATATGAGATATGGGTATTGCGGTAGTCCTTAGAGTTTTTGATATGGAGATCAAGCCTTCAAGGAGGCATCTAATGTATCTTGGTTCTGGAGGGAATCAAACTCCTTGTATTTCTCTTGGAGACATTGGGGATTACCAACTAAGGATGCACTAGTTAATAGGGATTCTAATCTGGAAACTATCACATAATCATGTTGGGGTTCCATAGAGGTTATCGTGTGACTTAGCTCGACACATGTGGAAGGTGTCGTGAGAGCCATTTTGGAATGGTCAAAGCGGTGTCGCATGACATGAATGACACATCGAGGGACATCAAGAGACTTGGACGACACATTGGAGGGGGTGGGCACATTACATGGCTGAAACCTGAGGGATACATTGTGGGACTAGGTCGACGCATCTGGGGGTACGTCGTGAATGATGGACTATCATATATAGATGTGTCGACCAGACTCGACTCACATGAGTTGGTTCCATTATATGATTCATGTGGTTCATCCTAAGTGCATCACATATCTAGGGTGATAAACATAGGGGGTTCGTAGGATCCATGTGTTGTTCCCAAAGGGTCCACAAGACCTTCCCCAACATGTTTGTGGTGTTATGAAAATCCTAGATGACATGTAGAAGGAATATAGGGCGGTCTAGGTGGAATGAATTGGTACCATCACGTACACTTTATCGACACATGAGATCCATGTGGAGGTTGGTGATCTTTTATTCAACTTCAGTTTTCCACCTTGAATCCAGGATTTTTTTACCCTTGTGTTTTGTGTGCCATGGTTCATTTCAGTGTCAGTTTTTTTGGTCTCACATAATCTAGAGGGCATGTGATATCATTTTTTAATTTCTCTAAATAATTCCAATGAGTGAAATTTTAATGATCTAGAGGGGGGCTTTATGCCTGGCACATGAATGCTCTTGCAGTACAGTAGTGAATTACCTAGCCAAAATTTGACTAGTCGTGTTATCAGATCTGTAATGAATCCTTGAGTTTGAGCACCGACATACATAAAGTGGTTTGGGTGAAAACATATATCATTATTTCAACCAACCAATGAATCAATTGAATTACCGAACACATTTTATGAGTTATCATACTGAATTTATCATCATAACCATCTGTGTACCCTCTGATCTATGTGGGGAATCTGGTGCGAGTCCATGGTGGAGATGACAAGGGGTCTTGAAATACGCAGTTTCATGAGTCTTTGTGTTGGATTACATAGAAATGTGTCACCTTATTTTTATAGGTGGTATGTCCATACATACATTATTAGATAATTGGAAACTATTGAGTAATTTCACTTCGATGGACTTCCATGGCATCACGTAGGGTATTCAAAAAATTAAAATGACTATTAGAAGGCATTATTGACACCATTGATGGATTCTTTTAGTGTCTTGAATGAACACTCTAAGGGTTCCCAAGGCACATTGGATTCCCTTCTGTGATAGAGAACCCTGCTCAACTTATTCTTTACTATCTCCTTCATTTCATGTGATGATGGTCAGGCATGACATGAGATTCCACGTATGAAATTTAGGTTCTTTCCTCTATTTTTTGAGACATTTCACATGACTAGTATGGGATGTATGGTGCTTGATGATTTTTTTAGACATGTTTTTGAGCCAAAGGGCTTCTGTGAGGCCAGGCGGACAAGTCATCTGGGGATTATGGTGCTACGCGAGCCCTTAGGGGGCACACCGCATGTCTTTCAGCAACAGAAAACCCCTATCGCTTCCATTTTTCTATCACCATTATTTTATTTCACAATGGTATGGGGTAATGTGGGATATCATGATCAATTTTGGGGTTTTGTATCCAATGTTTTAGTGATGTCTTAGTTGGCCCATATGCAGCATATGAAGATTGTTCGAGCTTATAAGGGAAACGTTTTTTGTTTTTCTTTAAAGAACAATAGATTTGTATAAATGATCATTCCGGCTTTTGAGAGGAAGGGATTAGAAGACAAAGGGACATCGCGATAGAATTCAATCATGATGGAGGGGTATAGTGATGTATTTCAGATTTCTCAAGGCATGTGTTTCATGTCCTTCAATGACCATGGACACCAGTCTCCTCCTCCCATTGGACCCCATTAGTTTTATATGACAAGGTTTGGGAATTTATGTGAGTTTTCTAGAGAAATATATATGTTTCTTACATGATTATCTAGTGTTGTCTTACTTGAGCTATGTATATCATATGACATTGTGCAATAATTGTAGACAAAAACACCTAAATATCCCTAGAGAGCAGCAAAATTGCCTTGAGGTTTCCATGTGGCATGGATGATGAGTAGGAGGGGTTTCACAAGGTGAAAAGGATAGGTCATGGTGCATCACATTTCATCATGGAAATGCCTCAGGTCCTTTAGTGACCATGATCCCCTCTCTCATCCACCAAGTTATCTAATCTGTTCTTCGTGAAGAAGGCATTGAAGATTTAGAAAATTTATTGGATATCATCAATGGATTTTATTGTTCTAAAAAGTGATCGGGTACATGATCTTTGTGACCACTAGGGGAATCTTACTTGAAATGCAACTTCCCTTTATTTTTAATGGATATTGGATGGTTTTTAGGTACTTTCCAATTACAACCCGCATGGGCTGGGGGATGTTCATCCAGCGGTCACCATTAATTCACTAGTGAATAAGGGTGACCATTGAGGATGCATCAATGGTACATGTCAGGGGTTAGGTGTCTTTCAAGGAGACTTCATGTGAACTTGCATTGCTCATAAAATTGTGCGTCCTTATCCATACTATTCTTCCAATCATTCAAGTGGAAAACAATATCCAAGTTCAGAAGATAATTACTTTGTGGTTTTTCTAATACCTATTTGGGGGGATTAAATAAATCCCCCCCCATATGTGCAATGTTTTAGGGGACACGAACTCAGTACCGAGAACATTAAATGCCCACTGGAGTCCTTGGTGGTGTGGAGAAGTTGTGCCATCATTAGACATTCAGTTTACCAGGCGACCTTTTGTATTCGGCCAACAACCTCTATATAGGGTAGGGGGTAGAGGACATTTTACTCCTCCATCCACTACATTTTCTAGAGTGATCCCAGTACTATCTTTCCACTTGACCTTTCTATGAATCCTGGTCATGAGTCCTTCACATGAGTATGTTCCATGAGTCCCAACTACGAGCCTTGCTCTTGTGTATGACTAATTTCAGCTCATACACTCATATGTCTCGGTCGTAGAATAAGATTCAATAATTAATTATACATAGGAGGTTTTCATGAGTACATTTTGAGTTCCTTTGTATCTACATCTCAATCTATTTCACATGACCATGGCTAGGTCATGTGACGGAAAGCCCCCCAGGTGGTCATACAATGCACTTGGGGCCTCTCATGAGTTATGCACCCTGTGAATCTTCTGGAGGCCATGTGATTTGTGAACTAATTGATGGGGGTCGTGGATGCTTGGCTTGGTTATGCAATGTTTATGAAGCCACTGGAGTATTCTCATGCCTTTCTCTTTGTCAGTATATATTTATTCCTTTTTTTACATGTGGAACTTACTTATATTTAGATGTATTTTGGATCGCATAAAGGATCATTGTTCATGAATAATAAATGATCCATTCTTTCTAGGAATCATAATATTGATCCATTTTATAGTGCATGTACTGATATCATGATTCTATGGAATTTCAATTCACCTTATAGATAAGATTATCCCCTATATGTTAGACTTCCATTGTATAAGTTTGTTCTAGTGGAAGATGTGTCTATTACATCCACAAACTTCAATCTACAATCTCATTGGGTGTTTAGTTTATCTGACCATGTTTAGATGAAGATTACAAATGAAAGCTATCTAGAAACTACCCAGCCTTATAGATTATCCAACATGATGACCAAATCCCCCTAAGCTTGGATTGCTTTGATCATTCCGAATAGCATGTCAATCAGATCTATTCATGTATGTTTTCCTCTTCCCAAAATTATATTGATGGTGGGTGGTACTCAATGTGTGACCTTCTTCCCAGTGGTAACTTCTCTGATGAATGGTAATGGCCCTCTAGTGTATGACAAACTAACCTGAAATTTTGTAATGGTCTATATAGATCTTTATAAAGGCATGTGGATATGTAAATTCTTCATCTACCGCCATCCTAACCTCAATAGATAAATATTCAATTGATGGTGGCCATGGACCAACACATTCCACTTTTTTCATGGTGAGGTGGGTATCAGTCTATGGGTTATTCATTAGTTGGGAAGAATCCATCCACTTGGATAGATGTAGGATGAGTTCCTTCTTACTATAAACATTTGTGGCGATACTGTGTAGACATTTAGTTTCATGAAAGATATTAAGGTCCTTGTGAGGAAGATAATTGAATGAGATATGACAATTCACTTTCTTATAACCTTCACTAATAGGATCAAAAAAAATTATATAGCAGTGGGGACAAATCAAGAATCTTATTCCCTCATAGGTGTCCCTTATGGAATGTTATTGAAGACTCTAGCTCATATAGGGAATTTTTGGAATATGGGTATCATACATCATGGGGCTATCATGAAAACATAGAGGTTTCTCCAAACCATAGGCTTGTAGGTTTTGTAGTTATGTTTCTAAATGGGTAATGCGTCCCAATTGGATATGTGCACTTCAACAAATGTACTATCACCATGGTGATGGTGGAACTACTCATGGTAGGGATACATCCTAACATGGTTGTTCTAGTCTGTGCTTGACATTACTAGATTTTTGGCCATATCCATCAAGGAATCACCCCTATTGAATTGGTGGGCTACTTTAGTTCATGTTTGGTGGGATATGGGATCACATTCGTTGCTATGATTACTATAATACTTATGGGATTCCAAACCCCATATCCTTCTTGAGACTATTATTATTCTCTGTAGTTTGGCCTATGTCCTTAACCCCTATTGTGGTCAAAGGCACGCTATTAAAATATGAAACTTTAGAATTCTCTACCCTTAATATACTAACCAGTTCAATCATTGACGATGGCAGTAGCTCTCTCGAAATGATATCTTATATAGTTTAACTTGGGATGGGTTCCTTGCGTCTTGGGTAAATGATCATAATAAAAATGACTCATACTCACCACATCGACTTTCTCGACAATTCAACTATGTGAAAAAGGATTCCCCATTCCCTTGTCCAGTGTTCATGTGGAACAACATCCTAGCTTCATCCACCTATTTGGGAAGATGATATCTCATGATGTCACTAGGGATATAATAATATATCTCCTTACCAATGTCCCTACATGCCTCACCAAATATTGTACATAGGCTTGGATGATATCTTATCTTAATGGTGTATTGGGAAGGTAGGTTAGTGATGTTGACATGACTCTTCCATTACTGACTCCTCTATCCATGGCATCAACAGATCTGATTGTGGTTTTGGGTGAGTCATCCTTGAAATGTCCTCGCTCAGATGATGACTGTTCAAATATAATACTAGATTATGTTTAGTAAATTAGTTATCCCATATAGGCTACAGATGATTCTCGCATTTAATGGGGTTTCATGGGGCATCCTCACTTATTTCATCATTGATTCGACTAGTAGGTGATCCTTCTGTCATACCTACTTCGTTAGCTATTGAGGCTCGGTCACACCATAGGCTTGTCTAGGATCGTATCCAGACCTTGATTACTAAGTCCCCTCTAGAGAAATTAAACCATAAAGGGGATAATATTCAAAAACAATTCCATTTTCAAGGGGTATTTGGTTTTTATCGACATCGTCTATTTGAAATTATGCAACATATCATTCTAATCTATAGACACTTGACTACATAAGAGAGAATATTACAAAAAAAATTCTATTGACGCCTCCCTTGAACAATAATTGAAAGAGATTATGGAATACCTAGAGAAAGATTTTCATCATTCATCTAGATTGCATTCCAAAATTTACTTTGGGAAAATGCAGATATGGTGGCATGAAGATATGAATGCTTAGTTGAAGTCTAATGTTTCAACATCATCTGATTCCATGGACACTGATTGGATGAGAGCTGAAGAGCTGACTACTCTAGTTTATGTTCTTTGTCCTACTGTAATTTGGATGAAGTATGGTGGTAATCACTTCAACACTCAGTGGAAACATCCTGACAAACCCTTATTGATCTATCTAACGCTAATGATCATTTTTTTGTAATTCAGTTTTCTTGCACAAAAAAACATACTTTTACACTACACCCCACTGTTGTTAATGTTTTTTCAGGACATCAAATGTGTATATTCCTCCCACTTTTCAATAAAATTTAAGGATTTGTTTAGTTTACTATCCAATAATATTCTCCATGTGATTATTTACAACTTTATTTCATTAGGAATTGATTTATGGGCCCATATCTTACATTGTGACATAAGAGCATGAATGTTTGATGTGTTTTGAAATCATCAAAGAAGGAGATACTCCTTGAAGGATGGGTGTTTTTCTAATCTTTGGAGAGAATCTCATGTGTGATTGGCTCGTATAATCCACCTCTTGACTACTATAACATGCTTTATTTTAGGGTGTTTAGCTCATACCACTTATTGATATAGATTATGTTTATTAACTCGGACCTCATGTTGCCTTATATTATGTTTTTTATCTCATACATTTTATTACTTTGGATTATGGTCATTTAGCTTGTACCATCAATGGATATGAGGCTAGCAGGCCAAAATGACTCAAAAAACTATTAGGTGATGACATCATCCATGGCACTGATAGGGATCAAGAGGATTGGAGTTTTTTCATATAAAGGAAAAGATAATTTTATCTCATGGGTTAAATTCTTTATCCATCTATTTCATGGAAATGAAAATATTATATCCACTATTCATCAAGGGATATGGAGGTTTTTATGGGGTGAATATGGATGATGGAGAAAAATACTAGTGGTAGCTTGGCCCACTGGGATATTTGGAATGTGGGTGATGTAAGTCACAATGCAGAAGTTTAATCAAGGTAATATATAATGGGGTGGAAATTCTAGGTATATCCCTTGACACTATAGGGATTTCAGGTTTTTCCATGGTGTCTTTGAGGCTCTCAAGTATTAGGAGGCCCATTACATCGGGTTAAGATATTTCCATTTGGTGGGTCCGATCCCATGAAAATATACCATGGCCATGTGGAGAGATGACTTTTCCTTTATATGGGTTATGAAATATTTATGAATGCTCAAACATAATGATTATGAAGTTTTTTATGGAAGGAAGGCTACCTAGGAAGGGTTATAGAACCACACGGAACTTATTTCTTTATTTAATTGCTCGATTCCTTACACCTTGAGGTTTTTAATCATGAGGTTTAAGCCATCGAAATGTTCAAGATTTAAGGGTTTCATTCCATCTGGGGGAATGGGTACTAAACATTGTAACACAATGTTGAGGATATCATATCCACTTGGATAATATGATATAGAAACTGAAAATATTATTCCAAAGTAATTTGGTCTTCAGGAAAGTATGGGATTGTCACCCCAGGGGGAACCTATAACATAATGGGGTGCTGGGATCCACTGTGATAACTCCATTATCACAATAATCCGAAAACACTATACACCAGGACAAGATGTCTCTAGATGGGGCAGGGGGGGGGGGGGGTCTGAGCCCTTGCATCAATAGAATTTCCAAATAGAGAGATCTATTTTCTTGTTCAGTGGAAATAATAGAATTTTGAAGACCTCTTATACTTTAGATCATGAACTTGCATATAAGGAAACTTTAATATTCAGGAAGGGTTCGAGAACCCTAAAAGTTATACCACCATATGGAGAATATATTCTCATTGTGAGGATATGTGGTGAATTGTCTAGATAATTATTTCCTAGACCATGGGTTCTAGTTATAATAGATTTGATTTTAATAGGGATACAAAATACACCATTGTAGCTATATATTTTATTTACTTTTTCCTTATTGTTTCCCAAAATATAATGGTGAATATATTAGCAGTGGAGACATTACATTTTCTTAGATCTCCCTTTGTGGGTTTTCGACCTGAAAATTCTTCTGTCTCATTCGATGGATGTTTAAGGTCATGTGATATATCCATTATGTGGTAGAATATATGTCCATACATCTTAGACCAAGGTTTTATCTGTTTATGGTTATTCCACTTGCACCCAGTATGTGGACGTTACATAGGAGGATCATTAATAGACCCATGGTCAAGAGTAATCCTACATACATTTGATTGGGTCATGGAGATGTCAAAAATCATTGATCAAGGTTCTCGAGTAATGAGTAATGATATGGAAAAATAATTCTAGGGATAAACAATAACATAATGGGGTCATGGGTTCCACCTTGGTGAAGTCACACTCAAAAGAATCAAATATCCTTCTACATCGGGCCATGTTGTCTTTGGTTGTTGGGTGTGAAACATCGCATCAATAGAATGGACAAGAAGAGAGTCCTCTTTTTTCATCAATGGTAGTGAATGGATTGTGAAAACTTACGACACATGATAAGTGGTGTGTGGAACATGGATATATGTAAGTAAAAGATTATGGAAGCACTTGTTTATAGGGTTGGCTAGGGTAAGGTTCTTTTGGTCCTTTGATAAGAAGGGATGATGGATGATGAAATACACAGTTTATCATTATATAGAGGGGATGTCCATTCTTGTATTTTATCATCATAAGGTATGGAAGCTTATGCATGTAGTTTAAAATCATGAGGTGATGACTCTTTCATGTAGTTTAATGTCACTCAATAAGGATTATGGTGACACATCATTAATTGATGGGGACATTAATCTTCACGAAGTTTAACATCATACGGTAAGGATGTGAGAACCAATTTCAATGACATTAATGTTTCAGTTTGTCATTAGTACAAGGACTTGGGAATCACTACATATCTCATAGGAATGAGAATAATTCCACACATTTTTATTTATGGACCATGTAGTTTAACGTCTTGTGGAAGGGACTTACATCCATGCAGTTTAATGTCATGCAGTTAGGATGAAGTGACAGAAGTGAATGTCATTTTGTAGGGACATATGTGGATTGTTCAAGGTCATGTGATTCAGATCATAACATGTATTCATTGGTCGATATGCACAATGTGGTTCCTTGAGGTCACCCAAAATGAATCAAGAATGAAACATTATCATCCACATCGAGATTTTGTTTAAAAAAACTAAAGATAATTGGGATAAAGGAGGACATACCAATGGGTGGGACAAAATAAGAAATGTGTGGGAATCACTACATATCTTATGATGGTGAGAATCAATCCAAAAATGGTTCTGAATGGACCGTGTAGTTAAATTTCATGAGGTCAGGACACATTCCCTTCTATTTTAACATGATGTTGTAAAGAAAAAGTATCACCCACCACGAAAGGAAGAAAATCATATAGATGGGATCAAATGTAGGGGTCTGTGCGTCACAATGTATCCTAGGATGATATGAATCAATCAATAGGTAGTTCATTGAATTTTGTGTTGTTTATCATCATGTGTTAAGGATGATGATATTCCATGAAGTTTAACAACATGTGGAAAGTAAAAAGATTAACCTACATGGATATAGTGGAATAGAAAAGGTCAATAAATCATCAGGCTTGAACCCTAGTGTCATTTTATATATATCCCACATAGTATGGAATTGATGTCCATGTATTTCATGGAAAATGAGGTACTCTACGCAATTCTGGTCCATACGTAGAGGTGCGTGTAATCATTGGTTGATAGTTGCAGCTGGGACTGGGATTGGAGATCGAGGTATCAAAATGTATTTCATAGGATACCAAATCAAGCTACACATAGTTATTATAATTCCACATAGTTTTACATTGTGTGGTAAGGTGAAGTTGCGTGGATGAGGTCCCGAGGGGTATTTACAGGGAATTATAAAACAATTTGAGATGAATGAAGAAAAAAGAGATCTAAACCTAGCTATACCTCCCTAAAAGGGGATCATGCTAGGTGGCTGAAACTAAGTTATGTTTTTCAATACATGGGGTTTCACCTGAGTATTAAATGACTGGGGGTTTTTACGTATCCTATAATGGTGGTAATCAAGACACATATAGTTTTTGAAGCACTGTGCTGTTTAACATCAGGAGGAATGTAAAAATTCTTATATAGTTTTAATGGAATGCAGTATGGATGTGGGTCACTTGATGTGAGTGAGGGTGGATGTCATGGGTCCATGATGTTTTACATCATATGATAAGGACATTATCCATGCAGTTTTATGTCTTGTGGTAATGACATTGGGTCAACATATGTGAAAGTTATACAATCCTATAGATGGGCCTAAAATTTGGGTTCTATACATCACTATGTATCCCATGATGATATGAATAATTCCATATGTAGTTACTTGAGAACCAAGTGTTGGATCAGATTACACCAAATATACACAAGAGGGGGGTGAATTGTGTCTTTTAAAAAATCTTAGTGTGGTTGTGTTCTTTCTATTAACATTAATCAGATAAAATGATGCAGTAGAAATTAATATAGCAGAAGCACAAGATGTATAGTGGTTTGGGGAACAAAAGTCCCCTAGTCCACTCCAAAAATGCTATACACCACGATCTTGGTGATTTTCACTATCTGGTCATCGTTTCAACAGACAGGTTCACAACTGAGTACCGGCAGTTGACACCTTTACAATCCAAGGAAAAACAAAGCCATCTGGTTCAAACACGAACCTACTCATCTTAGTATGAGAAGCTGGTTACTCAAGATAAAATTAATTGTTTAATTAAAATTTCCAGATGGTCTTCACAATTGCAACCAAATGCTGTTGATAGAAGATGGATTGTCGTCTCTAAAAATATTGATTTTCAAGTTGAAGCAGTTCTGAGTCGATTGAGTTGTAGTAGATATAGAGATATAATTCACAACTTCAGCAGTAGTAGATCAACAGTAGATATTTTATGTAGAACAATGGAATCTTCTATCGAGTTCATTCTTCATAAATAAACAGAGATTTTATGTTCCATTTAAATAAACAGAAATGATTGCTTTTTGCAGTCTCTGTTTTCCACCTTTTTGAATAATTGATTTATCACCATACTTCTATGCCTGGTGTTTCAGAGAAAACAAAGGTAATAAATAAGAGCATATTCCCTGCACATTTAGATCCATAAATGTCACCTTTTGATTAGTGATTTTCAAAATTTTCAATTTATAGAGTAGTCGTAACTTCCCTGAAGACTCGGCATAAAAAGCTCGTTTTAATTCAATCTTTAATCCGTTGATAAAATGGCTTTGAATCAGTCAAAGTTGTATTTTAAAATCAACTTTAAATTCGGCTTGAAATCTGCCAAACAATTAGCTTGCTGACCATTGCATAAAAATATCGTCTTTCAAACTTCCTGACGCCAAACATAAGGTTGATGATGTGGCCTCCATACGTTTGGATGACAACATAAGGTTGAACATAAAAGAAAGGTTCATGTTACTTTCTTCAAACGTAAGGTTGATCATTAATTTTGGATTGATCATCCAAACATTTTCTTTAACTCTCAGATGAATGATATATGATCCATTTAAATAATGTATGGTTGTTCACAAAAGAAAGGTTGATGAACCATACTTTTGAGAAACAAACGTAAAGTTTAGTACTTACGTACAGTTCTCCTTCCATACATTGTCAATAACTCAAACGTATGTTTCTTTCATAACGTAAGGTTCCTCTTCCATACATTTCTGATAAATTAGGGTTGATTAACCATACTTCTCTCTTCTGTCAAAAAGTATACACGCTTTTCATCCTTACACTACATTTATCCATGTAGGGTATGAACAGTGATTCTAGAACATGCTAAAGCAGATCCAGAATAAGTAAGGTATGAACAGTGTTTCCAGAACAAACTAAAGATGAATACTTTAATAATAAATTCTCATATTTTCAAATGTAAAATAAATTAATAAATTCCTGCAAAATACTAAATAAAATCATTAAGAAAATAATTAAGGGTATTGGTGAGCATAAAAATTATCATAAAGAGATAGAGAATTATTTTCAATAATCTCCCCTTTAAATGACATTATTATGTATTTTTTAAAACAATTCTTTTCTCAACAATCTCCCCCATTTTGATGATCAAAAAACCCATAAAATAATAAAACTATTTAAAAGAAATTATCTTTCAAAATTAATTACATAATGTTTTAGAATTTTGAGAGGATAAAACAATATTAAATTTAAACAAAATAATTTCAATAAATAAAAATTTATACCCCTTTATGAAAATAAAATACTTTTTCTTTAAAAATAAATGTAAAGAATAAAATAAATGTTTCTAGTTTTATCCAAATTTATCCCTCTAAAGAAAATGTAAAAGAAAATTTCCCTTTATAAAAATGACTGATAATAACTTAAAACAATTTTCTGTATAAGTATAAATTCAAAACCTTAAATATACAGAAAATCATTTAAATAATATTTTTAAAATAAAATGTTGCATTTATCCAATTTCCCCCCTTTTTTGTGATATCAAAAAGAATGATAAATCATGAATTTTTACATATTTAATGTTTCACTGAACTATAGGTAAATTCTATTATTAACTATTTATCAATAATTAAATCTGCAGTACTGTCATATCAGAATAATGATAGTAAAACAAATAGAAAGAAAGAAGTATATTGTCATTAAAAATCAAAAATAGATACAAGTATGATAAACACAGGAATCACGGTTTCGGTAAAGTAGGCAATAGGTTCTATCTCCTCTAGATTGCTGACCTGATTTCTGTAAACTATTCCCTGAGTCTCTTCATTATCACATCTCCAAGTTTGATAATGAGCTCTTTATTATCCTAAGTCAGAAGAATATCCTCAATTAAATTGACCCTGAAAAACTCATGAATCCTTAACTATTTTTCTATAAACACTGACAGGTTCTATGACATCTGATTTAACAGTGGTCTGATTGGTGGCTCCTTAGATGTCAGTTGATCCCCAAATTTTCTTGATTGTCCAGCAATACTTATAATGGAGAACTGTTACATTGAATATCTGGAAACCTGTCATTCATTTTTCTCATCGCTTCTGTGATAGCTTGAAATCATCTAATTAAATCATGTGAAGTACCTGATCAAATAACATCACTATTTGCAACTAATGAAAATTGGTTCTCCATAAACAATTTTAGATCTGATAAACCTATCATCCAAACCATTTCAGATTTCAATTTTGCAACTGCATTCAGTATATCCTCTTTAAACATTTCAACTTCTTGCCTTGAGACTGTACTCTCCTTCAGCTTTTGAAATCTCAATTTTTCTAAGTCTACGGAATTTCTCAGAGTGATATTCTCAGATTCCATCTGAGACACGTTTTTTACAGTTCTTCAACTTCTTTCTTCCTTGAATTAGAGGCACCCTATTCTTGATTCTCATTTTCAAGCTCTGGATGATGCAGAAGTACCAAAGGTAATGATTCCGCATCAGATTATTCTTTCTCTTTGTCCTGAGTTGGTTTGTCCAACGATTTTTCCTCAGATTCCTTTCTAGAACTTCCATAGAAAAGACCTCTTGAAGTACCTCTTTTTGAGAATCAGGAAGATGTTCCTCACAAACATCATCATCTTTATCTTCCACTGGACTTTTGAGAAAAATATTTTCATGTGTTTCCTATGGTCTGGCCACTTCCTCACCAGGTTGTTACTCCTTATCTTGTTCCTGTTGAAGTGTAACTTCAACATCAGCTATAATAGGTACTTGAGTCGCCCTTTGAGCTTCTTCTTGAACTCATGATGCCTCACCGTGTGTAATCATTTCACTAACAGCTTCCATGGTTTTACCAATAGCATCTTCTATTAAAAAAGTATAAGAAAATAATTCTTCTTTTGTTGCCAATGAAAGGGAAGTAATTTCCTCATTAACATGTCTAGTTCTTCGATATTGATGTCCCTCCTGACTTCTTTCTTCCTCATCATCTTCTACATAAAATTTGATCCTTCTCCCTACATTGCTGACTCTTGATTCA
Source organism: Viscum album (assembly GCA_963277665.1). Classification (NCBI taxonomy): domain Eukaryota; kingdom Viridiplantae; phylum Streptophyta; class Magnoliopsida; order Santalales; family Viscaceae; genus Viscum; species Viscum album. Next base: position 417,996,868 of record OY728132.1, read on the forward strand.
TCTTGTCCCTCCTTGGACTTAGCATATTAATCCTGAGCACTCTATGAGTCATCCTCAACAATTACGGGTAAAATATTTCTTTTAATGGTTCTCCAGAAATATACAATATTCCTTAAAGATCCATCATTAAACACATTAATGTGATGATAGTGTATGTGGGCATCCACTAATCTCACCATGTCCTTTTTAGGCAACAACTCGGAAATAAATCGACCGAAAGGGTAAAAGTTCATCCTGGCATCACTTTGACAATAGTAATTGAGGTACCTTACTATGTACCTTGGGAAGATTAATTTGATATCACATAACAAAAGATTCATTATGTAAAAATCAGGGTACAAAATATTTTTCATTTCTCCCATTCTGGGAGCTATTCCAGTTTGAAAAAATTTGACCAAAATTTTCTAATCAGGCTCCAAATCCTTGATAAACATTTTCTTTATAGTCTTAGTACAAAAAAGAAATTAAATTATGTCCTCGGATTTATTCCCAGATCTCAAATATTTTTCGAATAGAAATGAAAAACAACCTCATGAGTGCAGTTGAGAATCTGAACAATTTCTACTAACGATATTGAGAAATCCCTATCCTCTATCTTAGCCATCATACTGTCCTTAGTATCTCCCAGAGTAAAATGTATAGATTTGAAGAAGTTTCTAAGTTCTAACTCATACAGAAATTCTGCATTTTCACTGTTGAACATCTATTCACGGTTTTGAAACGACATCGCTTGTTTCATTAGTAGATTTGTCTAAAATTACCAGTCAATATGGATTACCTTGCCCTATAAGATTTTTCTTCCTTCGGAGCATTGTCTCTTGGAATTTCTGGTCTCAGCCTCACTGAATCTTTATGTCCTTACCATCTCTGTGAGAATCTCTAAAGGATTAAAGGATAGGGTATCAGTGGTTCAAATATTAGAGTTCACGAGCAGAGGTGCGTTTTGAAGATTTGAAAAGGTTTCAATAGAAATGCAATAGTTTAGAAGTCAAAAGGGTTTCTGACAACCATTATTCCCATTTTTTAATAATGATTACATATATTTAAAAATAAATAAAATAGATTATGTGGATAAAAGAAACTTATTCTATTTAAAAACAAAATAGAAAAATTATTTTAAGATGAATTAATTTAATGAACTAGTATTGTAAAATAAAATTTTATTTAAAATCAACTAAACCCAGCTCCCCCTTAATAAAATCAAACCTCGCATTGGGAAGTGGTTTAGTAAAAATATCATCTAATTGAATTTCATTACTTACAAATTCCAAAGATATATTTTCTTTTTTAAGAACATGATCTCTTAGAAAATGATGTCTGATATCAATATTATTAGTTCTAGAATGATTAATAGGATTTTTTGAAATATTCATAGCAATAGTATTATCACATAAAATAGTTGTATTATTAAAATTTAGTCCAAAGTCCAGAAGAGTGTTTTTCATCCACAACACATGTGCATAACAACTGCCAGCTAAGACATATTCTGCCTCAACTGTTGAAAGGGAAACTAAATGTTGTTTTTTACTAGACCATGACACTAAATAATTTCTTAAAAAGTGACATGTTCCTGGTGTGATTTTTCTATCAAATATACAACTTCCAAAGTCATCATCTGAATATGAAATAAAATTGAAATTAGAAGTTTTATGATAAAGTAGTGATTGAAACACTTTCCTTTTAAATATCTAAAAATTCTTTTGACAGCAGGTAAATGGTATTTATTAGGATATGATTGAAATCTTACACAAAGACATACTGAATACATTATATCTGGCCTACTAGCAGTAATATATAACAAACATCCAATCATACCTCTATATATCTTATTGTCAACTGATTTTCCATTTTCATCCAAATCAAGTTTTAGATTAGTACACATAGGAGTTTTATATGTCTTGTTGTTTTCAAGTCCAAATTTCATCATCAAATCACTAATGTATTTTCTTTGATTCAAAACATTTCCAAAATAATTGTGATAAATATGAAGTCCTAAAAATAAATTTATTTCTCCCATCATAGTCATTTCAAATTCATTTTTCATTAACATTGAAAACTCATGACAAATGGTTTTATTAGTTGATCAAAAAATTTCATCAGCAACATAAATTTGAACCAATAAAATATTAGAATTCATAGTTTTCTTAAACAATGTTGTGTCTTCCATTCCAACAGTAAAATATTTTTTCAAATGTAAAGAGATTAATATATCATACCATGCCTTATGTGCCTGTTTAAGGCCATAGAGAGCTTTAGTATGTTTAAAAACAGAATATGGTTTTTGAGAATTTTCAAAACCAGTAGGTTGATCAACATAAACTTCCTCCATTAAAAACCCATTTAAAAAGGCAGATTTAACATCCATATAAAATAATTAAAATTCATATAATATTCATAGGAGAAAAGGATTCTAATGGATTCTAGTCTAGCTACAGGTGAAAAGGTATCATCATAATCTATTCCTTCTTCCTGATTATATCCTGTAGCTACTAATCTTTTTTATTTCTAGTTATTGTGCCTTGATCATCCTGTTTATTTTTGAAGACCCATTTGGTTCCAATTACTGGATAATTCTTAGGTCTTTCCACTAATTATTAAACTTCATTTCTTTTAAAATGGTATAGTTCATCTAGCAATTCTATTACCCAAGTTTCATCATCTAAATCTTCTTCTATAGTCTTAGGTTCTTTTTGGGATAAGAAGGTAGAGAATTCCACTAGTTTTCCTAAGTTTATTCTAGTTTTTATTCCTATATCGAAGTCGCCTATTATAGTTTCTAAAGGGTGATTCTTTAGGGTTCTAGTCTATCTGGGCAAAAAACTTATAGGCTCTTTAGTATCATGTTCCTCTAAACTGGACTGAATTTCTTTTATATCATTTTCAAATTCATTCTTTAAGTTCACAATTCTCATGTTATCATTAGAGTCAGGTTCAACCATTTGATTTGTCATTTTTAGAAATGGATCAGATTCATCAAATTTCACATGATGTGATTCTTCAAAAATCCTTGAATTTTTATTATAGACTCTATAAGATTAGGAGGTAGCAGAATATCCTATGAAAATACCTTCATAAGATTTTGGATTTAACATACCAAGATTATCTTTGGTGTTCATGATATGGACCTTTCATCCAGAAAAATTAAAATAATTTACTTTAGGTTTTCTATTATTCCATATTTCATAGGGATTCTTTTTCAAAACAGGTCTAATTAAAACTCTATTCATTATATAGCAAGATGTGCTTATAGCTTATTCCCAAAATTAGGTAGGAAGGCTGTATTCATTTAACATAGTTCTATCCATTTATTGAATTGTTCTATTTATTCATTCTACAATCAAATTCTGTTGAGGTGTTCTTGGTGCAGAGAAGGTATGTTTCATACCCAAGTTTGAGAAAAAGGAATTAAATTCCTAATTCTCAAATTCTCCATCATGATCACTTCTCAATGAGATTATATTAAAACCTTTTTCATTTTGAACAAATTTTGCAGAAACTTTCAAATAATGTAAAAGAGTCATTTATAAATTTCAAAAAGAAAATCCAAGTAAATCTAGAATAATCATCAACTAATACATAAACATATAATTTATCAGCTAAGATTTATACTCTAGAAGTTAAAAAAAAATCCATATGGATAAGTTCTAGAGGTTTAGTTGTAGCAACATTATTAACAAATTTTTATGATGATTTGTGTTTCTTGGCATGTTGGTATGCATCACATAATCTGTCACCTTCAAATTTGAGATTATACAAAATAAAAACTAGATGTTTCTTAGATAATTTATTTAAAACAAATACATTGCAATGTCTAAGTCTCCTACGCTATATCCAAGATTCACTTATTTTAGTAGTTAAGAAATTACATGTTTTTTACACAAGGAATTTAAATCCAAATCATAGACATTATCAGTTCTTAGTGCCTTAAATTTAAGGAGTTTATATTTAGAAGTAGTACAACAATTTTTAGTAAAATAAACTATATATCCATTATCACAATGTTGGGATATACTTATCAGGTTTTGTTTTAATCCTTGTACATAATGTACATTGTTGATTGAGACTATTTTTGGATCTCCAACAATTCCAATGCCAAGGATTTTTCCTTTGGAATTGTCACCAAATGTGACAAGTCCACCATATTTTTGAGTGTGTAGAGAAATTCAATGAATTTACACTCATGCATATTGGGCAGCCAATGTCCATATACCATATGTCCTTTTTTCTCTTGTGACCTGCTTCCTAAAAAGACATTTACATAGATTTCTTTGGTACGCATATTCTGTTGGGTCCAGGGGTGTTAGCAAGCAATGATCTGGGTGACCAGATTTTTTTTGTTCTTTTAAAATCAACTGAATCATATATGTCTTTTGAAACATAGGCTTTCTTAATACCATAAATTTGAGGTTGTCTTACGAAAAGTTTTTTAGCTATATGTCCATTTGTCCCACAAAAGTTACAATTAACCCTTTTAGAGGTAGAAACAAAATAATATTTATATAGCTTAGGTTTTTCTACTTTAATTCCAATTCATAATCTCTTCTTTTTTATGACAATTTTTCCTAGAATTTCATTTAATTAATTCTGTCCTTTTGTAAAAACCAATGCATCATGTTTATAATATTCTACTTCATCCTGTAGTATTGTTATTTTTGATTAAAAATTAATATAGTTAGTGTTAATAGAATTTTATTTATTAGTTAATTCCTTATACTGCTTCCACATCGTATCTTTTTCTTCTAAAATAGCTTTATGTATGTTCTTTAGTGACTTATGTTTCTTAAATAGTGAGTCATATCTTTCTTCAAGCATATTGCAGTAGGCTTCTTGTTTTTCATTTGTGTAGCTTGATTCAGAATTTGATTCATTATTTGAGTCAGAGGGTTAAAATTAGTGTACCTCATCAGTTTCTTCCATGAAAAACATGTTTTCTTTTAGATTGAATTCTTCTTTCCCTGAGCATGATTTAGGAGAGCTACTGGAGTCTTCAGATACACTCCATGTGGCTTTCCTAGATTTCTTGTCTTTCTTCTCATAGTCATTTTATTTGAATCATTTCTTCTTCTTTACATCTTTCAATTGTGGGAAATTTGGTCTGATATTCCCCATCTTCTTGCATTCATAGTGTAACACCCCAAGCTTCCACGATACACTTCTCATTCAATAATGCAATAGCTTGCATTGTACACAACTTCGAGTTCTAAAACACCGCGACTAATCAAAGTAGCCATTAAGAATAGTAATAACCACTTTTTAAAATTATAGAAATTTTATATTTCAAAATGGACTTCATTTTTGGATTCGGAATATTGAAATTAGCCTATGTTGAATTTTTGGTATTTTTCTGAGAACTTCTTAATTTTTTATGAATAGTGATAAATTCTTAAAAACAACTTTTTTAATCAAAATAATTTATAGTGATAAATTATACTATTTAGTAGTTTTAAAGTATAATTAGAATATATTTTTACCATTTTATCCAATGGTGTTAATTATAATTAATTTCACTTTGAAATTGGACATAAACAATTGTTAATCTTGTGATATTTTTTGTTTCTTAAAAACCCGCTATTTGTTGTGACAGCGGAAATTAATTATAAAACTAATTAATGAAACTTATATGTTTGTAATTTTTTAAAATAGACATCATTTTTGAATTCGGAATATCAATTATAGCTTAGGGTGAAATTTTGGCATTGTTCTGAAAAACTTCAATTTTTGATGAATAGTGAAACCACAAACTGGTAGTTAAATAACTGATTTTTCGTTTAAATGAAATATTACCACTTCTGTGTTTTGATTTTCAAAAATCCGACATACATGGTTGTCATTAAGAAGTAAAATTTGGTTCAATGAGATGAAAATAATTTTTGGTGAATAGTAACTTTTATGTTCTTAATCGCGATTAGAGGTAATTAGTGTAGTTTTAGGTAAAAATAATGTTTTAATAATATGAGATGAGATTGACACATGTCCTAGCCTCATTGGATGTGACATGGCCGACCAATACAATCCATGGGTCAACTTGGGGACTCCATGGAGCTACTTTTGTTGGAAAATGAAATAAAAAACTTTTTATTTAATGTTAAAGTAAAAAATGACACAAACATGAAATGTTTTACTAAAACAATTTTTGCATGGGGTTATACAAGTGATATATTTTACTATAAATAGTCATTTGAAAGATAAAAAGATTTCCTACATCATAGTAATTTTTTTTATAATTTTTAGACATTAAATAAATTAAATTATTTATGACATCATTATGATGCAGTGATGACCTCATTATATAACGATTTTAATAAAATGGAAAGATAATGTAAAATCCAAGGCTTATACATGTACAAAGACTATTGTATGAGTAGATTTCGAACCCTTATCACCTTATAGACGAATTATATAAGTTTGGGACCTTTATCATCCGAAAAGCATTGTATAATAATGTAAAATTCCCTTACATTCCAAGAGTGCCCGTCCTCTCCTCTTATAAAAGGCCCCCACCTCTGCCACCTCATTCACACATTAAATCCATTTGGCTCGGCCAAACTCTACCCAAATACCCTCCCAACTTCCCTAACTTACTCTTAGAAGCCTCATTTTGGGCAGAATTTTTCCCAAGGAAGCCTTTGGCTCAAATCAAAAAAAAGTTACCCGATTTTTAGGTAATGTCCTCTCTAATGTTGTTTTGTTTTATTTAGCTTCTCCAACCCCTTAAACTATTTTTATTCATTTATTTTGTAAAAAAAACCGTATACTAAATATACTAGGATTTTTTTATAAGAACAATTCGTGCTACACTTACACACACCTACATTTAATGTTTAACGAACATACTGTTTCTGTAGATGGCGAATTTCTGCCTCACGAAACGATGATTGTTCAACACTCATATAACACCTTCAAAGGAGGCCATTAAGATGTCACTATATTTATATATGATATATAATATGTTTATGTTTTACTTATGATTCTTTATTTCTCATTTATGGCATACTTTATGATTTCCATTATGGGTAAACGCGATAATTTCATTTTACGAAGTGCGGACTACCGCCCCCTCAAAGTGATTTGAATCGTTAACGCCATATGTGGGATGTATAAAAGATGGAGTAAATGGTATTATACACTATATTATACTGGAATTATATTATACATTTATATAATTATGATTTCATTCCATTAAATACAAAATAGAAATGAAAGTAGTGTTCATGTGTATGTACGGCTTACCGTCTCCATGAAAGGTGCATTTCATTTCTTACCTCTAAATGTTACGTAATATTATAAATGAATGTATATTCTGTATATATATGATATATATGATATCTACATCATGAATATAATTCTGTATATAATGGATATTTCACCACATGAACAACTTGTAATTATAAGAAGTTTATTTTTGACTCAAGTACCAAAGATCGACAAAACGACCGTTATTAACTTAAATAATTTCATAATGTTCATAACATGGTAATAAGTGATATAAAAGGAATAATTAACATGAAAAAGGTTCTTATGTAAATATAAATTTACTCTAGTTTATTATTCAGGAGGTTAAAGAACGGTCGAGTCAGGACAAGACGCAAGGTAAGGGAACTTCTTAACCCAATTTCAATTCTTTGGGTTAATCTCCTACTTTAAAATTATGTCATCATATTATGATGTCCTATCTTGTATTTGTACTTTCTTTATGTGTACTTATAGTGAATACACATAATAGATCTATTTTATTTTAAAAATTATCTTTATAAGGACTTCGTCTCAATATCCTTTCATTGAGGCATATTTTGTTTTATACAAAACTTTCTTTTATACGGTGTATAAAAACCTTTGACTTTTATGTTTATTCAAAAGGAATCTTTTTATACGAAGCGTTTTACTAAACGACAAAAAGGGAATGTTTTTCTTTCCATACTTATGCGGCGACAACGACTTCTCCGCCGCCGTAACTATTATTTGAGTTTCGGCTTCCTCTACAAGCCATCACTTTTTTTAATGAAAAATAAATACAAAGTTTTAACTTTCTTTTATTTTGGTATTTAAAATGGTTTTGAAAGAGTTTTTATTATAACAATGTGTTTTATTGATAACTTGTGATTGAAATGTGGAAATGTGATGTTTCCTTTATGCATGTTTTATGTGATACGATTATGTTATGGTTCATGATATGTTTAAACCTATTCATATGAGGAATGAATTGGACTTAACAAGTGACGGGTGGATCCCTCTATATCTCCTCGATGCATCGGCAGGTATCATGAGACAAACTAGTGTCTTGGCACGGGGCCTTAACAAAATCTTATTTTTGGTCTTGGCACGAGGACCTGGCTACGGGGTTATGATAGTCTGGCATTATGAATTCCATCATTATGAAAGTGGTTATTGATATTTCATGTGATTATTCGACCAGTAGAATATCCATGTGAAGAAGTAAATGGAATTATCTTATTTTACTTTTTCCTTATTATGTTGATGTTATAGTTTAAAAGGGCTTTGTTTTAGTTATATATTGGCTTAAATGTTTATGTGTATTTATGAAAGCTTCCGCAATATTGTTATCCTTACTAAGAATCTGAGCTCACCCCTTTCAATGTTTTAATATTTTCCAGGATGTGAAGAAGTATTTTATGAATGACCTGCATAGAAAGTCAGAAGAGGATATGAATGTGGACTATGAAGACTTTGTTATTAGTTTTTCACTTTATGATGTAATGTAACATTTATGAATGTATCTAGTGTTTCTAAGGCTACTAAACTCATCGGTCTTTCGAAACTTGATCTTTTGTGATCATGCCAATGTTACGAAATAATGCACCGACTCTGGGTAGCTGGGGTCGGGGTGTTACAGTTGGTATCAGAGGCAGTTTAGTACTAACCTTGGAATCTAGATTTAGATAAACTCTGATTAGAGCACATAGCCCGAAGTTAGACTTTAAGGATTAGTATAGAAGAACTTCCTAGAATTTTGGAATTATAGAGATTTTGTGAGTTTTCTGAGCGATACATCCCTGTCTGGATACGACCAGGTATTGGCAGATCTGGCACAGATGTACCTAGGGGTAAAACCTGAAAACACCGCTTTGAGCTAGACTCAAACATGAACTGGTGCACGACAACGGGCCTTGCTGCACTCTTGGTTACGACACTACCGGGGGATATGCTTTGGATAATTCTTATTTTCTTTACAAACCACTATGTAGGGTTATGAGTATATACTTTAACAAAGAAAAAATTTCTTTTTATGATTATGGATTATATCCATAAATAGTTCAATTTTTGTAAAGTGTTTTACAAATATGGAATTATGTATTTTAAATCATATATTAATCTAGTTTATGCCATTGTTTAGTAATGGCGCCTAGTGGAAGGAATGAAAACAGTATCAATGCACGAACTCCGTGTAGGGATTGCCCTCCTGCTCAAGATAATTATTGTGGATCTAGAGATACAACTGGTGCTGATCAACTTATTAACATACTTGGACAACTCACTCAGGTTATGAATAATAACCTTACTCGTATGGAGCACCCTGATCCGCAACGTGGAGGATCAATGTTAGACCACTTCATGAGGAAACAACCACCAACATTTAATGGGGGTACAAATCCATTAGTAACTGAGCAAGGGATAAACTCCTTAGAGAAAATATTCCACGCCTTGGGGAGTAGTGAAAGGGAAAAGTTTATCATGGCAGTTTACAGCCTCACTGGAGGTGCTGATCAATGGTGGTCATTGATTCAAAACACAAAGGAAGATGATGACATATCAAATATGTAATGGAGGTAGTTCAAAGATCTTTTCTTAGAAAAATACTTTCCTCATGACCATAGAGCATATATGGAAAGGCAATTTCTGAGTCTGAAACAAAAGGAGGATGAGAATGTCGCAAAGTATGAGGCCAACTTTACAAGGTTAGCGAGGTATGCTGCAGATTATATACGTAACCCAAGAGGTAATATTGATCATTTCTTTGCTGGGTTAAAACCATTTCTCCATCGAGCTTTAGTATCACAATCATTCTCAACATACGAAGATATTGTCTCATGTGCTATCAAGACAGAAAAATAATTCTCTATGTCTTATGACAACAAAGTAAAGCAAGAGAAGAAGAGAACGGTGGAACAAGAGACAGATAAAGGGGAAAAGGGAAAAAGTTTTTTCCATTATGTGATAATTGTGGGAAGAATCACCCTGGTACTTGCCTAAAAGGAATGTGAGTTTGTTATAAATGTGAAGAAAAAGGTCCTCAGGCACGTGATTGCAAGGGAAAGAAAGAGGCTATCAATGTTTAATGCTACAATTATAGGGAAATGGGGCATTATGAAAATGAATGTCTTTAGCGTCAGGGAATCTTACCTCAGAAAAGGCCAAGGGATCAAGGATAATCTTATGCTGTTACTACAGTTGAAGCAGAATAATTAATGTATTGGTGCTTTTGGAATCATGGATTATATTATAGTTATTAGAATAATGTGATATATATATATATGAGGATTGTACTGCAATACTTGTTGATTTTAGTAAGGTTTTAATATGATGAAGGTAATCATATTTTTAGTATGTGACAAAAAGAGAAACTTTAATTTGTTTGGGGAATCTAATAAATTGATTTTGGAAATAAGAGACCTTTTAGAGAAAGTCTGGACAGAGGTATTTTGGATAACTATAAAGGTTGTATTGGATTAAGTTTATCTTTGGATATTATTTTTTAAGGTTAAAAAATTTATGAAGATTATTTTTGGAATATTATAATACTATAGTTTTAGGAAAAGGACAACCTGCAGGGTGGGGCATAACCCATCGCGTCAGACAAAGCTGTAGGAATCGAACCCACAATCATATTGCGATAGGCCTTTATTTCCTACCACTAGCCTACAAGAAGTCCCTGGTTATTACAAAATAATTTTACTAATCTAAATGGTATTTGTTAACATTTAGAACCGTATACAATTAGGATAAGTATAATATTTTTTAGTTCTATTATCTTTTTGAGTGAAAGATGAGTTGAAGGTTGAAACTATAATTGTCAAGCATAAATATATATATACCTATCTCTTATTCAATGAATAAATTAATTATTAAACATTAGTAAAGGGGTATTAAAACAAAAAAATGTGCTATCCTAATTCCTTATGTCTTGTTGAACTGATGATATTTTAAATCAACATAGATTGAAGGCTTTGAGGCCTTCAATTTGACAGTTGATTGTAATTGATGACCTCAATCACTCCCTAAAAATATTTACGTTTTTCCTCCAATTATATGTCTCTAATTGCCACCAATGTCCTCCTAATCGAGATCATAAATGGCTGGTGACTTTTTCATTTCCCTTTCCCTCTTATTAAGGCTAAATTTTATTAATCTTATTTTCGATGTGGGTTTTCCACAAATGTATTTTCTCTTTTCAACCTTCTATTTTCAATGAAAAATTTCAAATTGCGAGGACACAATTTATTGAAAGAGGGGAGAATGTAACACCCCGTGCTTCCACGATATGCTTCTCATTCAATAATGCAATAACATGCACTATACGCAACATCGAGTTCTAAAACACCGTGACTAATCAAAGTAGCCGTCATGAATAGTAATAACCACATTTTAAAATTATAGAAATTTTATATTTCAAAATGGACTTCATTTTTGGATTCGGAATATCGAAAATAGCCTATGTTGAATTTTTGGTATTTTTCTTAGAACTTATAATTTTCTATGAATAGTGAAAAATACTTAAAAACAACTTTTTTAATCAAAATAATTTATAGTGATAAATTATACTATTTAGTGGTTTTAAGGTATTTTAGAATATATTTTTACCATTTTATCCAATGGTGTTCATTGGAATTAATTTCACTTTGAAATTGGACATAAACAATTGTTAATCTTTTGATATATATTGTTTCTTAAAAACACGCTATTTGTTGTGAAGGCAGGAATTAATTATAAAATTACTTAATGAAACTTATATGTTTGGAAATTTGTAAAATACACATCATTTTTGAATTCAGAATATCAATTATAGCTTAGGGTGAAATTTTGGCATTGTTCTGAAAAACTTCAATTTTTGATTAATTGTGAAACCACTAAGTGGTAGTTAAATAACCGATTTTTCGTTTCAATGAAATATTACCACTTCTGTGTTTTGATTTTACAAAATCCGATAGACATGGTTTTCATTAAGAAGTAAAATGTGGTTCAATGAGATTAAAATAATTTTTGGTGAATAGTAACTTTTAAGTTCTTAATCGCGATTAGAGGTAATTAGTGTAGTTTAAGGTAAAAATAATGTTTTAATAATATGAGATGAGCTTGAAACATGTCCTATCCTCATTGGATGTACCATGGCCGACCAAGAAAATCCATGGGTCAACTTGGGGACCCCATGGAGCCACTTTAGTTGGAAAATGACATAAATACCTTTTATTTAATGTTAATGTAAAAAATGACACAAACATGAAATGTTTTACTAAAAAAAATTACATGTGGTTATACAAGTCCTATTTTTGACTATAAATAGTCATTTTAAAGATGAAAATATTTCCTACATCATAGTATTTTTTTTATTTTTATACATTAAATAAATTAAATTATTTATGACATCATTATGATGCAGCGATGACCTCATTATTTAACGATTTTAATAAAATTAAAAGAAAATGTACAATACAAGGCTTACACTTGTCCAAAGACTATTTTATGGGGCTATTTAGAACCATTATCATCTTATCCATGAATTATATAAGTGTGGGACCTTTAGAATCTGAAAAGCATTGTATAATAATATAAAATTCCCTTACTTTCCAAGAGTGCCCCTCCTCTCCTCTTATAAAAGGCCCCCACCTCTACCACCTCATTCACACTTTCAAGCCTTTTGGCTCGGAAAACCTCTACCCAAATACCCTCCCAACTTTCCTCCCTTACTCCTAGAAGCCTCACGTTGTTCATAATTCTTCCCAAGGAAGCCTTTGGCTCAAATCTAAAAGAGTTACCCGATTTTTAGGTAATGTCTTCTCTAATGTTGTTTTGTTTTATTTAGCTTCTCCATCCCCTTAAACTATTTTTATTCATTTATTTTGTAACAACACCAGTATCCTAAATATACTAGGATGTTTTTATAAGAACAATTATAGCTACACTTACACACACCTACATCTAATGTTTAAAGAACATACTGTTTCTGTGGATAGTGAATTTCTGCCTCACGAAACGATGATTGTTGAACACTCATATAACACCTTCAAAGGAGGACATTAAGATGTCACTATATTTATATATGATATATAATATGTTTATATTTTACTTATTCTTCTGTATTTCTCATTTATTCCATACTTTATGATTTCCATTATGGGTAAACGCGATAATTTCATTTTAGGAAGTGCGGACTACCGCCCCCTCAAAGTGATTTGAATCGTTAATGCCATATGTGGGATGTATAAAGGATGGAGTAAATGGTATTATACACTATATTATATTGGAATTATATTATACATTTATATCATTATGATTTCATTCCATTAAATACGAAATAGAAATGAAAGTAGCGTTCATGCGTACGTACGGCTTACCGTCTCCATGAACGGTGCATTTCATTTCTTACCTCAAAATGTTACGTAATATTATAAATGAATGTATATACTGTATATATATGATATATATTATATCTACATCATGAATATAATTCTGGATATAATGGATATTTCACCACATGAACAAATTGTAATTAAAAGAAATTTATTTTTGACTCAAGTACCAAAGATCGACAAAACGACCGTTATTAACTTAAATAATTACATAATGTTCATAACATGGCAATAAGTGATATAAAAGGAATAATGAACATGAAAAAGGTTCTTAAATAAATAGAAATTAACTCTAGTTTATTATTCATGAGGTTAAAGAACGGTCGAGTCAGGACAAGACGTAAGGTAAGGGAACTTCTTAACCCAATTTCCATTCTTTTGGTTAATCTCCTACTTTCAAATTATGTCATGATATTATTATGTCATATCCTGTATTTGTACTTTCTTTATGTGTACTTATAGTGAATACACATAATAGAACTATTTTATTTTAAAAATGATCTTTATAAGTACATTGTCTCAATCTCCTTTCATTGAGGCATATTTGGTTTTATACAAAACATTATTTTATAAGGTGTATAAACCCCTTTGACTTTTATGTTTATTCAAAAGGAATATTTTTATACGAAGCGTTTTACTAAACAACAAAAAGGGAATGTTTTTCTTTCCGTACTTATGCGGCGACAACGACTTCTCCGCCGCCGTGACTATTATTTGAGTTCCGGCATCCTCTACAAGGCATCACTTTTTTTAATGAAAAATAAATACAATGTTTTATCTTTATTTTATTTTGGTATTTAAAATGGTTTTGAAAGCGTTTTTATTATAACAATGTGTTTTATTGATAACTTATGATTGAAATGTGGAAATGTGATGTTTCCTTTATGCATTTTTTATGTGATACGATTATGTTATGGTTCATCATATGTTTATAACTATTCATATGAGGAATGCATTGGACTTAATAAGTGATGGGTGGAGCCCGCTATAGCTCCTCGATGCATCGGCAGGTCTCATGAGACAAACTAGTGTCTTGGCATGAGGCCTTGACAAAATCTTATTTGTGGTCTTGGCACGAGGCCTTGGCTACGGGGTTATGATAGTCTGGCATTATGCATTCCATCATTATGAAAGTGGTTATTGATATTGCATGTGATTATTCGACGAGTAGAATATCCATGTGAAGAAGTAAATGGAATTATCTCATTTTACATTTGCCATATTATGTTGATGTTCAAGTTTAAAAGGGTTTTGTTTTATTTATGAATTTCCTTAAATGTTTATGTTTATTTATGAAAGCTTCCGCAATATTGTTATCCTTACTGAGCATCTGAGCTCACCCCTTTCAATGTTTTAATATTTTCTAGGATGTGAAGAAGTATTTTATGAATGACCTGCAGGGATAGTCAGAAGAGGATATGAGTGTGGACTATGAAGAATTTGTTATTAGTTTTTCACTTTATGATGTAATGTAACATTTATGAATGTATCTAGTGTTTCCAAGGCTACTAAACTAATCAGTCTTTTGAGACTTCATCTTTTGTGATCATGCCAATTCTACGAAGTAATGCACCGACTCTGGGTAGCTGGGGTTGGGGCGTTACACATAGCATCTTAATTCCTTATCATCTCACTTAATGGATTTTTTGATCCCTCTTTTCTTGTTGTAGAATTTTCTAAATTTTCTTTCTTGTTGAGCCAGTTGTTCATCTGAGTTTGATGAGTCAGAGCTCTTTGATATAGCTTTGACTTCTCTGTTATTTATCTTTCCATTCATTTGATGTGAAGTTACCTTCAAGGAAGTATCTTCTCTTTTGATAAGAACATTATTTTCATTAGCTTCGTCTTCCATCTCATCTTCATACATTATAAATGTTCTAATCATTTCTCTCATGGTTAAGTCTTTGACAGGTGTTGACTTTCTGATTGCTATAGAGATTCCATTCTATTTTGTAGCCAGTACTCTCAACACGTTTAAAGTTTGATCAGCTTGCTTAATGGGATCTCCCAAGGCAGATATGTTATTGACATTTTCTACCAATCTTCCATTCATTTGAGTAATACTCTCACCTTAAACCATTCTAAAGGTATCAAAATTAACCTTATCAGTTGCATATCTCATTTCCCTGATATTGTTAGTTCCTTCGTAAGCAACAACAATAGTTTTCCACATTTCATATGCTATTGGACATTGAGATACTCAGTTAAACTCATCAGGTCCTAGAACACATATAATTGCATTCATTTCCTTCGAATTCATATCATATTCTTCTTCAGTAGCTGCCCTCCATGTTTTAGTTTTTTCTGGTATTTCATATAGAGTTTGAATCTTAGAATAGAATCTGTATCCAGGATTTTTCAGATAGATGATCATTCGAGACTTCCAGCATCCCGAGTTTTCTCCATTGAAGTACGGTTCTCTGACAATAGACATTCCCTCTCTTTTATCAGTCATCTTGCTTGGTGTATAATCACTTTCATCTTGTTAAAGTTTTGTCATAAATCTCAACCACTAATACCAATTGTTGGATTGTATTACACCAAATATACACAAGAAGGGGGTGAATTGTGTCTTTTCAAAAATCATTGCGTGATTGGGTTATGTCTTTTAACATTAATCAGATAAAATGATGCGGGATACATTTAAATAGTAGAAACAGAAGATGTGTAGTGGTTCGGGGAACAGAAGGCCCCTAGTCCACTCCACCAATGTTCAACTCCACGATCATGGTGATTTTCACTATCTGGCCCTCTTTTCAACAGACCAGTTCACAACTGAGTACATACAGTAGACACCTTTATAATACAAGTCAAAAAAATTCCTTCTGGTTCAAACATGATCCTACTCATCTTAGTACGAGCATCTGGTTACTCAAGATAAATTTTTTTTTAGAAATATCTTTTCCAGTATATCTTCACAATTGCAACAGAATTCAATTGACAGCAGATGGATCGTCGTCTCTAGAAATATTGATTTTCACGTCGAAGCAGTTCTGAGTTGATCCAGTTGTAGTAGATATAGAGATATAATTCAAAACATTAGCATTATTGGATCCACATTATATATTTGATGTAGAACAAGTGAATCTTCTATCGAGTTCCTTCTTCTTAAATAAAAAAAGCATTGACGCTCCGTTTGAATCAAAAGAACTGAGTGCTTCTTGCAGTATCTTTTTTCCACCTATTTGAATTATAGATTGATAACCATACTCTTATGCCTAGTGTTTCAGAGAAAACATATATAATAAAGCAGATCATATTCCCTGCACATTTATATCCACAAAAGACGCCTTTTGATTCGTGATATTCAAAAATTTGAATTTACAGAGTAGTTGTAACTTTCCTGATGCCTCAGCATAAAAAGATCCTTTTAATTAGATATTTAATGAATTGATAAAAAATCTTTGAATCAGTCAATGTCGTATTTAAAAATAAATATTAAAGCTGGCTTAAATTCCGCCTAACAATCAGCTTGCTGACCGTTATATAAAAATATCATCTTTCAAACATTCTGATGCCAAACATAAGTTTGATGACGTGGCCTCCAAACGTAGGGTTGACAATGTAAGGTTGAACACAAACGTAGGGTTAATGAAACTTTCATAAAACGAAAGGTTTATCATAAATGTGGGGTTGATCATCTATACTTTTTCTTCAACTCTTAGACTAAAGTTAAAAGATCCATTTAAAGAACGTATGGTTGTTCACAAAAGTAAGGTTGATGAACTATACTTTTGAGAAACAAATGTAACGTTTAGTACATACGTATAGTTCTCCTTCCATACTTTGTCGATAACTCGAACGTAAGGTTCCTTCTAAACGTAAGGTTCTTCTTCCATACTTTTCTAATAACGTATGGTTGATTAAACATACTTTTCTCTTATCTCAAAAAGTATACATGCTTTTCATCCTTACGCTACGTTTATCCACATAGTATATGAATAGTGATTCCAGAACACGCTAAAGAAGATCCCAAATAAGTAATGTATGAATAGTATTTCCATAACACACTAAAGATGAATACTTTAACAATAATTTCTTGTAATTTCAAAAGTAAAATAAATTAATAAATTCCTGCAAAATACTAAATAAAATAATTAGAAAATAATTAATGGTATTTGTGAGCATCATAATTATCATAAAGAGACAAAGTATTATTTTCAATAATCTTCCCCTTTAAATAACATTATTTTGAATTATTGAAAACAATAATTTTTTTAACACCAAGCATTTTAAAATCCTTTAGTAAAAATATGAGGTGGTATCACATTCAAAGGGGTATGTATGACACAACATTTTATAATTATGAAATGTATTTCATGAGAAATATCACAATTGTGGGAGGGGTCACTTGCTCTCCATCCATGGTGGATAGGGAATATCCATCATTATGATAGACATTATGTATGATGTATGATCCATCCAACTTGGGTTCCAACTTTAGGGGAATCCTTCCCGGTATCATTAGTGTTTTCAGATCTACCACCACCTCTCACTAGAGGAATGAATGGAGGAAAAAAATTTTATAGAAGGCTTGTGATATTTATTTCTAGTGGACCACAAGGCTATGAAGTGTGTGTAGTCTCTTCACATCTAGCTACTCTAACACATCCAACTATTTTTATTCTTGTTCATCATGGGATAGTTTACCAAAAATGGATATTTAAAATGATTGAAGTTGTATCTCTATGTATAGAATTTCCGTAATCCCATACACTAATGAGTTTGGTGTTATATGTGTATAAGTATGCTTGGTAGTATGGTTGGCCTGTAAAGGATGGGGGAGTTTTCTTGGTAAAATATTATTATCTTTGTTCACCATTTTCTGGAGTATGATCAATAAATTATTATTGAAGGCCTTTATCTGTCCATTTTTAGCAACATCATTACAAAATGTGTGATTGGGATCAATGTTATACTCTTGTTATAGCTTCATGAACCACGAAGAATTGACATTGTTGTTGTTTTTTCAATATCGATTGAGGGACTTAGAACTTGTTGATGATATGTGACTTTCTGAATTTTATGATATTCTTTGTTCCAATGTCCTTGACGTGTATCACCTTATCACATTTAGGGATGATATCTGTAGTAGTAATTATATACCTGAGATTCTTTATGGTGTCTTGGGGATATGGTTCCACAACATCAATCCCCTAAATGGTGAATATCCATGAATATTTGGTGGTATGCATTTTTTCTAGGGGTGATGAATGTTGATTGACTGAATCTGGTAGGAATGACAATTTCTTTTGAATTCTAGGAAATCTTGTTTCCGGGTCTTACAATAGTACACCATCCTTATGATATTGTCAGAGACACTTGTTCTAGATTGGTCATCACTGTAGGAGACTATGTGGAAATATTCCCTATTGGAAGGGATTTATCCATCTACTAGGAACTTTAGGATAATTCCATCAAAACCACGCTTGTATATGAATTTATGATCAGTTGGGCCATCCTACAAGTTGTAGTTTTCTAACCGATGCTGAATATGTTCCATTACTATATGATCCTTTAGCAGAGATCCATCTCAAAGATAGTTGATTATGGCCTCCATCAACTAATAGGTGTTTTCTAGTTCATCGCAGTGTAGTGCGGTTCTTAACTGATTTATTTATTTCTTATCACATATGACGATCAATGAGAACATTATTTGATGTGACACATGGATGTTTTAATCCTCTTGATTAGGTTCTAACAAGATAACTTCCACCTTATCTTGAGAATTTTCACAAGTATTAGGTGATTTGTGGATATAATGTAATGTCGGCTCAAAGGGGAATTCCAACATTATTCTCCTGATGTATCCATTGAGGGGGTAGTTCTTTTTTCTTGATGTAATATTTGTTGTTGATATTATTTATCAGTTGTACCAAATCCCTATTGATGTTTATGTAGGCTATGTGTATCTATAAAGTTGTTTCCAACCCTATGATAAGGCAATGGTATTCAGCCTCATTGTTTATCCAACCTTCAGACATTGAGAAAGAGTAGACTGAAATGATTAGTCTGGAGTGACAAATTTAACCCATTGGAACACCAGATTTAACTTCATGTTTTCATTATTTTGACGATAAGAATATGAGAAGTGACATCAAAATAAATATCCCACGTTTGGGGAGTCTAATAGGCATAAAATACCTCTTTTTTAGGTGCTCGATTTCCTCTGTTGTATTTTATGGAGTACGATGTGCAACAAGGAATTCAACCATATCATTCCCTTTTACTGACTTCATGGATGTGAATTGGATGTCATATTGTTGTAGAATGATTACCCCTCGAGTCATGTGTATGTTCAATAGAGGTCGGCCAATGAAATAATTGTGTGGGTCAATAAAATAGACTAGGTGGACCTCAAAGTGAATTAGGTATTACATTATCTTTTTCATTATGAAGATGATCCCAAGATAGTTCTATTCAACATCAGAATATATATTCAAGGCACCTGGAATAATCAAGATGAGGTAATAAAATATATTCTCACTACCAGCATCATTCTTATGTGTGAGGAGAGTACCCAATAAACGGTCCAGGGGGGCCACATGTATGTCTAGGGTCATCCCGTCCCTCGGCGGCATCAAAACTGGTGGGTGTAGTAGATACTTCTTGATATTTTCAAAAACAAGTCTACACTCATCATCATAGTAGTTTTTTACTGCTTATTCATTAGCCTAATGAAGTGGATGGCTTAGCTGGCCATGATGGCTTCAAATCAACCAATACAAATGTGGTTAACTTGGATCCCACTTAGTTCTTTCAACTTTTTGTGGAGCGACATTGCTAGGATACCACTGGTCTTCTTTGAGATATCCTCCATAATATGGTGGCGTACCAAAATACTGAGTAATTTAAATGATGTTAACTCAAAGTAGCACATTAGTGGATTCATCTTTAGGATACGTTGTCCCAGTTTGTAGGTGATTTCTCAAAGATATGTGAAGTGATCACATCTCTATCAGGATTTGATCCCCAAGATGTTGACACAACACTCAGCTATTCTTACCAATTATGGGTTGAAGATGCGATGCATGGAGCACTAATATATGGTGATGGAATTCTCTAATCCAGAAGGAATGACCAATTTGTAAAAGATCCACTAATGTTCTTTAAAGGTGGTTTCTTTTTCATCGTTGGGTAAATTTTCATCAAATAGTATCATGAGTACCCATAAATGTAGAAATGGTATTAGAAGCCAGTAGTAGCATTGATCAAGAGTTTTGTGATTAGAAATGAGAAATTATTCTTCGGGCAATGCTGATTAATGTATCTTGAAATAAATGAAGTCCATAATATACCCCTTATTTTTCATTACGTGGACGATATTGGAAATCCATTTTAGGTATTTTACTTCATAGAAAAAATAGGCTTTGAAAAATGGGTCAACTTCTCACTCGATATTAGTAGAATGAGAGGGTGTCATTCTCCTGGCTGCCAGCATGAAGCCCCGATACTCTTCGAGTAGTCCCATATGGTGAGTATCCACATCAAGATTTAATAATGGAATTTTAATATAGATCTATGAAAACACATATAGATGTTTCATTAGGAATGTGATGTACATATTCATCTCTTGAAGAGGCATGGAGGTACTAATCATAGTAGTCCATGGGTCTTCCTCTGTCCCCAGGTTTATCTATCTAATCTCATATATGCTAGTGGAAATAAATTCCTCGAATGATGGTGTTTTGTTTTAGATATCATCTTCATCAACATCCGTTTCTAAGTTTATAGGGACAATTTCAGATGCGGATGACAGTTTGGGTGCCTCCCTATCACTATTAGGGCCATGGAGGTAATCAGATGAAATATCATCATCTCTTATCATCTACGTTTTGGAAAATTGATGCGGATGATGATTGTTAATGAGGATAGGAGAGGCTTGGGCCTCTAGAATGGGGTCTACTATTTTGAACATGATTATGGGGATCACATAATCTACATTGATAATCCTCTAGTGATTTATAGGGTATGTCCAAAAACCATTGGGGGTGTAAACCCATATAACAACATAATCCATCAAATGTTTTCCTCCCTTATTATATATTTATACATTAGAAGATATAGATCTCCATGTCTCGTAGGGGAAATTTTCACTCTGAGGATAGATGGATTTTCCTTATATGGGGTACTTCAAAAATTGATTGAATGATGATGGTATCACTGAGTGTCCATGGATCCTAGTCCTTCTACACATAAAATTATATGCATTGTATTTCTTGAAGACCATTAACTCAACATCAAATGTGGGCTTCCAAAATAGGGTCTCAGGCTTAGTCTTCCCGAGTGGGATTTTATCTTTCTTATCTTATCCCAGTATGGTCACATCTATAGATAATAATTTTCCTTCTCTATAACCAAAACATCAAATGGTTTTCACTGGGATGAGATTGATCTTGGATCCATTATCAATCAACACCCTTTGGACGTTGACATTATTGTGATTTCCTGATACGTAAAGGGGACTGATAAATCCTTTGATGGACTCCTCCTAATCCTGATTATTCAATAATATTTCTACATGAAATCCTAAAGACATGGTATCCACTCATTATACCTCGGTCATAATGACTTCTAACTCAAATTCATGTGGGCTTCAGAAGGCTTCAACAAGTTCCTCCCTATGTTCTCTCAAATGACTAAGTGCATCAAGTATTGAGTGCTTGGTTGGGATCACATCAATCTATTTTAGAACATCAAACATTTCACAAATGTTTTCTAGTTCCCAAAATGGGGCTGGTGTGGTTTTGTGGCTTAGAATCGAGAGTAGTTGAAGTCGATAGACCTAGTGCTTACACAGAGGTTGAGGAAGTATCTTCTTCTTATGGCATAAGTTTTGTCACCCGTACCCATTTCCTGGGATGATCATGTTCAAACCCCATTAATAATTCATATATGAATATTGGGTTTGGTTGAATATTGGAGAGCATTGAGGCACCATCCTATATTCATTAAACCTACTAGAATTCATTCCTAGGGGTCTCGACTTCATATGTGACTTTTGTAGGGATAAAACTTTGATACTAACTCCAACCACATTCACGTTGTCACCTTCATCCTCGACATGAGCACATGCATCATCCCATTCCCCTATTATATTCCAAAAAGTGTATTTGAGGGTGTATTCATCATCAATTAAAGGTTTCTTTATGTGTATAATTTTGAAATAACTATATATGGTCACATATTCAAATGAGGATTCCATTTGGAAAGATAGTTCCCATGCCTCATATGTTACAGTGAAGAAATCAATAATTGATAGATTCTTGTATGGGGTAGTATATAACTCTTCATATTATATTTATTCCTACTTCTAGTGGTCATGCCCACTCATGATAAGTATATCAGGCTTCTTCTTTTTTGGTGGTGGAGATGTTGTGAGTTTGTGCAAATGTGCCCTCATGGCTCCTTGAGCTCGATCCGATATGTTATGAGTCATCCAGATGTGTAAATTTTGTTCTTTCCAAGTAGGAACATTTATCTTCCTTCCTCTTCCTCAAATTGGGCAATGGTTATGCAAGAAACATATTCACTAGGACCGTCAAATGTCACCTATTTATAGTAGACCAAACCTTGAAGGATGTCCTTAAAGATGAAATAGTTTTTCATATTATGATCTAGCCTTATGTAGAAAGGGATGTAACTAGGATGATCAGTGAGGTTTACATCATTGGAATTCTAGGGTTTCAGAAGCATGAGAAAATTTGTTTTCCATGGATGCCAGGAAGTTTCCTGAAACTTTTTCATTTGGGAAGGAGTAAACCTTGTTCATCCATTCCTAAATTCATGGCCAGTCCCCATTTCTATGTGATTCTATCCAAGGGTGATTCTATGGCTTCGATCACTCATTAGGAGGTGATGGGCGGTCTAGAGATATCATGGTTTCCTGGAATATTGTAAGATTTAAGGTTATTGATGCATCTTCCTCTCTTCCTAACATTATTCCTAGTGTTGTTTGTGTGTCCCGAGATAAGGATTATGTTCATTGAATAGACTTTTCATGACCCAGTGCTGTTTCTGAAATCTCTATGAATCCACTCAAATATTTCATTGGGATTAGGAGTATCTATAGCTCATCCCTGATATTTTAAGAATAGTGTTCTAGAAATTCTTCAAGTGAGAGAGGGATGCTGAGAAAATATATCAGACCCCTCCACCAATTTATGATTTCATGAATCCTTTTATTATAATGATTCATGCATTATGTTAGGTCGATAATCACCATCTCTCCCAAGGTTGAACTGAATTGGAAAATTAACATATGAAAAAGGTCTTCCCGTCTTGTGATAGATCCTATAGGAAGACTTCTACACCAGACAAAGGCGGGTCCTATCAACGTATGTACGAAACACCTCATCATTGTCACCTCATGCTGTCCCTGAGGGCCAATCATTTTCCACATTGAGAAACAAAGTTTGTGAGATGATGCTCAAGATTTCATGTGTCATTGAAGGTGGAAAAGGTAGGATTTTCAATGTTTGGTGGAGGTGGTATATCATCTACCCATTAGGGATATGGCTTCTTCTCAATATTCACTGGCACACATCACCCTTCCATGTATTCCATCTGAGTAGGCATGTATTCAAAGGAACTTATATATTCTAGAGGTTATACTTATGAATCCACCTTTCATCCATATAGAATATGTTGGGGTTGTTAAGGTGGTCCCACATTCAAATCTCATTGATACTCATTTTATCCTATAATTCAGGCGTTACCCTAGTATGTTAGGGGTGGTTATTGCAGTGGGTGGAAATCCTGATCCTTCCTAGCTTCCTCATTTATATGGATGGGTTTTCTAATCCTGAAGACAATACGATATTCAAACACTGATCTAGTAGGCATATTAAAGTTTTGAAGGATAATATTTACCACCAGCTGGAGATGATAACAAATAGATGTATTTCCTCTGAGTAGATATCAATTACACTATTGGAGAACTCAAATATCACTCTCATATTTTGAAAATTGATCGTTAGATGATGAAAATCTTGGTGCGGTCACTTATTCCCATTTATAATTAGATATATTCCACCGAGGAGGTGTGAACTCATTATTTGGTGGTTCCAAAATCTAGAGTATTATTTGATTTCAGGGGTTCACAACCTCATTTAGTGTGTCCAAATCACCCTCATCAAAAGGTATGTATTCTCAACTATGACCCTTTATGTAAAGATCATGGTCCATTTAAACCATGTTAATAGTGACAATGTTCATAGAAGAATATAGAAAAATATTTATTTTTTCATTTCCTTCCACGTGACATGACAGTTCTATGAATATTTCATTAGGGTCATTATTTAAACCATTGTCCTCATTGGGAGGTTTTGTCTTGTGAATCTGGTGGGGCCTACTAGATTTCACTATACACACCTCTTATATTAGTTTATAAATGGTGAACATGAGGTAAATTCCATTTAGGGTTACCAAATGAGTGCCAAACAAAAAGTGTTGTCTTGTGAACTGATGATCTATAAAGTAGTCGATCATTGTTCTCTTCCTCCGATCATAGAGAATACTTATTCCTTCGATCGTGTCGATGATGATAAAAATCCCCCTATCCCTAGGGTTAGGATTTATCTGGGGCTGTTAGATGACATAAAGATGTTGTTGTCCTCATCCCACTGGGGATGATGTGATCTAGAATCTCTACTGATGACTCACCAAAATTTCCAGGGAATAATGAATTTAGATATGTAGATAGAGATATAAATCAGTCATCCTAATGGGTTGGGGATTATTTGTAACTACATTAAGAACGTCCTAATTTCTCTAGAGAACTAATGTCCCGAGGGGTGGAGGTAGTGGAACATACTCTCCTGCTCTAGGGGGATGACCCTGTTATTGGATGACTGTTATGGAACGTGATACTGATGTCCCCATGATGCAACGCATTTCTACTTACATGATATTTGAGTATGATGGAAACCCATGATGATGAACATTCCTTGAGGGTAGTTATCCAAGAGACTGTAAATTCAATCTCAATAATAAGAACATCCATCTAGTATCTTGAGGGGGCCAATTTGATGTCTTGTTGGCTTTCCTCTCCCCTCATCTATGATATCTTCGAATTATTCAAGATGGGGTATTTTGTTGCAACTTTAAACTAGTAATAGCATTTCCTAGTCACCTGAGCTTGCTAGATCCTATAACATTGCAAGATTCTGTGTCTTATGGGATCTACTATTCTAGGAGATTGGGGATGTCTAACCCTCTATACTTTCCCCATCTTCAAATTCTAGTCCCCTACATGTCTTAAAAGATCAATTACAAAATTTTCATCATGAAATGGTGGCATGAATGTTGTGAATTTGTAATGTGATTTTCATGTTTTGGACCCCGTGCCATTGAAATACCAGCTACATCGAGCTAGAAATAGAATTTCATGATGGTCTAAAGGTTACAATCATATCCTGGATAAGGGATATGTTGATCCTTCAGTCTCTAATGAGGATCTCATTTATTATGGTATAGATAAGGAATATACACCTTTTCTAGCACGTCGATGAACTCATATATGGAAGTCGATGGGTAAAGAACATGATGGGGAGGTTTTATGTGGAGAAAACTCTCTATATATTAATGATGTTATATTTTTATCAAAATTACATTCCTCCATCCAGTCAGACCATAGAAGATGACTCTGATTGTTGGCCAATGACAAGAGTGGATTACTGTTGAAAGTTGATCGATAAGTACATACAGTTGATCATGGTGTTTGGAAAACCTCTCTATATGAAGGTGTTAGTGTTTTGTTCCCCTCTCTAACTAGTGGTTTCTAAAATAATGTAGGACTACCTTGACAATGGGAGATATTGATGGGGGAAGGTTGACCACGTTGGATGTCAACAATAGAGTTCTTGTAATTCATATCCAAATTATCACTATGACGAATATCATGGTAATGACCGTCTCATTCTTCTGATTCGATGGAAGAATCGATGGACCATTGGGGTGTTGATAGTGTATCTTGATCCACCATAAGAACACTAGCATTATGAATATTAGAAATATGAGTCATGTATTGCATCCTTGTTAGAGTATGCTGATTTTATTTTCATGGTTATGAATGTATATGGTTTGGTTGTGCAGTGGCTTTAGGAATTTGTATATAAATAACTGGTGATGTTGGGATATGAGTCCACTACTGAAGAGATATCAAAATATGGTGATATTATACTCATTTTCAACTGGGATATGAACTTGTCCTGAGGCATGTGCCACTCGCACATAGTGATCCTCAGTTAAGACGTGGGCATGGTACCGATCATGAGCTATTGGGATATGCCACTGGACTTCGTTGGAAAGGTTATGAGCCTTCCCTAAGGAATTTTATGCTCTCTCATGGTTTTCCCCAAATGGATATGGAATATACACACGGTTTAAATATTCATTCCATAAAAAATATGCTGAAAACCCTCTAGACTGGGAGAAGGAATATGTGGATCCTCTTGTATTGGGATGGAATGATGATGGCACAGTCGTTTCTCGACTGAAGTAGGAAAACACACCTTGCTTATGTGATTTCATAGAGTATTCTGAGAAAAATCATTGACATGAATATGAGCTTGTCCTAAGGCTTGCGTCAATCTCACCTAGTTATCCTCAGCATGAATGGAGATATGGGCCCAATATTGGTCATCCATATTATAATGGAGGACTTATTTGACGTGTATGTTACCCTGTCTGAAGGCGTGATCCACTATTACCTAGATGTCTCTAGTTGTAATGGGATTATGACACCAGTATGATGTCTTTACCTTCCTCACGATACCCTGATAGTCATCCTGGGTGGGAGAAAGAATGTTCTCTTCTTTCGGTACAATAACTTGATCATGATGATCACTGTTTTGAGTTGATTGGGATATAGAGATAGGAAAATGAATATCTCCCTTAATTTTCAATAGTGTTACACTATGTTTTAGAGTTCCTTAGTTGTTTTTAAAATGTATTTGCATTGTAGGAATGTGTGTGTAGGGATATATTCCTGAGAATTTCCCATATCGATGACATTATGACAAATATCTTCTATTGAAGTGGGTATGTCAATCCAGTTATGTCCTCCATTTTCCATCAGGATATGATGATGGGATTCAATAACATGGTTAGGAGTATAAGCCTCTCCAATTTTTTCTATGGGAATATTCCCATATACTTGTTTTGATTGAGAATATGAGCATTCCAGACGGTCATTTTCATTGTATGATGGTTTGAATTTTCATTTGGGGTGGGTGTATTATCCCTTTCTTGGGTATCCAAATTCTTATTCCACCAATGATACTTCTTTGTAGATCCCATGCATTGGTGTATGAGGTGTATGTATGTCTGCAGATACCCTTAATACGTGGCTGATAGGTACATGTATGATGATGGTAGCATCAATGATTTGATGTATCCCTCCTTGGTGTTTTCTGAACCATAGAGAAGCCTAATCTGGCCCCATGATCCACATTCATCATGTATGGTAGGAGGCGATTTTCTAACTCTAGGTATATTCTCATGAATTGATTGGTCAAGGAAATTAGGGCACAAATTTAGTGAAAAACATCATTGAGTAAAGTGGAATCAGTCGCTCACAGGCTTGCTGAATCTTGCTAACAACATCCACTATCCGAATTGTACCATATCAGTGGTACTTCTAAGTCAACTTGTTTACTAGCCCTTTCATGTTGAGTCTGGCATGTGATACTATTTTAGGACCCGCAAGGGTAGTGGTGAAAGATGTAGTATAGAAACTAGTGTTGGAAGATGAAAACATTCACATAGATAAGGATTCTAAAATCAAGTAGAAAACAACGTGCAATGCCAACAATCAGTTCTATATCGTAGGTATATTAATTCTCAATCAGATATGTAGGGTCAATACAATTGTCATGTATTCCATTGACAACAATTCTTCTCATGTGGACTTGTCAGTGTAAGGATGAACTTATATTAATTCCATATTATGATGGTCTTATTACTTCTTCTCTATAAGGTTTACAAAGAAAAGTGTCCTAAGAGGATTGCGTCGAGCATATTAGTGTTGTCTGAATATAAGTGGAATGCAACGTGGATTAACAGATTATAAACCAATTTCCTATTATTATAGGGATTCATATCAGATTTATAATATTTCTTTTCTATGGGGAAAAATGGAATGATCTGAGGGATTATAACATGATAATTTTGTTATTTTAGTGATTCACGTCGGGTTCACCATTTTATTTGTATTAATTTCTAAGTGTGGAATGAATTTCCCTTGTTGCATGAAAATTTTCATTATTTTTAAAAAACCTAATGGTTTCCCCATCTGTAGCTTAGTATGGACCTACATTCTAAAAGAAGGTGATCATTCGGGTTTTCAGTCCCATTGACTCTTGGGAACTCCCTTTGGACGAGAGGATGGGATTCCAGGATCATTTCAATATTTTGGGGGAACCTTTTCCCACTATAGTATTGTCTTATAGATTTAATAAATGATTGTCAATATCTAACTAATCCTTATGATAGACCATTTAACCTAATAATACTGCTATGTGTTTACACTATTTAATGTGCAATATAATAGGATCTCTATTCTGGATCCATATATATATATATATATCCATGGGTCCTTATCATTTCCTAATAAAGAGTGGTTGATTAAATTCAAAAACAATATGATCGGGTTTTTCAATCCATGCTATATTTTAAATAGGTTTATGATGTTCCAAGGTTTGGATTGAGGCATTATGAGGTGTCCTATATATCTTGGTTATTATATGAATCAAAATAATCATAATTTGGCCAATCCTTGTAGTAAAATGTAATGATTTAAGGACTAACAAGGGGGTATAAAAACACTATATATTTTAGCATGACTCTGTAAGAGACATCCTACATATCCTGGTTATGGAAACAATCAGAATCGTCATTGTTCGGTCATTTTTGGGGCTAACACACTAAGGCTACCTTGATGAATGTGTATTTTATTCATAATGAGGGGTTCATTTCATCCCCTAAGTGCATGTGACCCCTGATCATTGTGTGAAATAGAGGGAGTGAAAAATCACCCTCATCGTATATTGAAATTAATTATGCATATTGGGGATGTCCTTTTATTTTCTGATATAGAGATCAGGCCTTAACAGTGATGTCCTAGGTATCCCAGTTATGGTGGGAATTAGATTCCTTATAGTTCCCTTGGAGATTTTTGGGTGTACACACTGAAGATTCGCTATTGAATGGGTATTTGGCACCCAGTTAGGTTTTTGTTGCACCCCAATATGAACAAGTGAGCCATGATCCTTGTGAGAAACAAAGGGGAGTGTATGATCAACATCATGGTGTATGGATTTGGGATCTTCATTTTGGGGTAATACTTGGAGTCTTTCTTATGGAGATCTGACCCTTCAGGGGGCATCCCACGTATCCCCGTTAAGGTGGTAATCTGTGTTCTATTTATTTTCTTGGAGATGTTGGGTCTTACACACTAAGGTTGCCACGGTGAATGGGTATATTATGACTAACGATGTGTTAATTTCACCCCCCTAAACCCCCATGATCCATTATCATTGTGAGAAACAATGGAGAGTGCATGATGAACCTCATGATGTATGGATATGGGATTTTCATATTAGGGTAGTCCTTGGAGTCTTTGATATGGAGGTTGGACCTTTTAGAAGGAATCCTTCTTATCATAGCTATTGTAGGAATCAATTTCCCCTTAGTTATTTTGGAGGTGCTTGGCCTAACACGTGGAGGATGCCCTGGTGAATGGGTATTTATGCCTAATGAGGTGTTTGTTGAATCATCTTAATCCCATATGAGCCATTTATATTGAGGGAAACTAGAGGGAGTTCATGATTATCCTTATGGAATATGGATATGGATTCTATGTATCGAGGTAGTCCATGGAGTCTTTGATATGGAGCTTCTACCATTATGGAGGCATCCTATGAATTCACATTATGATGAGAATCTGAGTCCTCTTAGTTCTGTTAATGATATTGGGGCTTACACACCATGGATTCATTGGTGAATATGTATTCTTTTCTGGATGGTTTCCAATAGTCTTGATGGTATAAACTAGAGGCCATAATGTGACCTGACATGAAATATTTGGAGGGTGTCATGATATCCATGGTGGCATGGTCTGAGGGGTGTCACATATCATGGATGACACTTCATCGGACATCAAAAGACCCAACTAACATGTCTAGGGATGGACCTCATTTCTTTGGTGACATGCCAGGTAGACATCACAGGACTAGGAAGATGCATTTGTGGTGTATTCCATGAGAGATGAATTATAATTTAATGATATGTCGACGAAACTCAACTGACATGAGTGGAAACAAATATATAAGCCATGTGGGGAATCCTAAGGCAATTGTGGGTTTGGGTGATGAACCTAGAGGGTTTTCAGGATCCATGTGATGACCATATACGGTCAACAAGACTTGTCCTGGAATATTTTGGGATTTATATATATCCCATATGACATTTTTATGGGATGTTGTGAGGTCCAGGTGGTGTCACATGGTACTATCATGTATTCTTTGTTGACTCATGAGATGCACACAGAGGTCTCTGACCAGGTTTTCCTCTTGGATTTTCCACCTTGAATCTTGGATTTTATTACCCTTTGGTTGTGAGTTCCTTGGTTCTATTCAGTGTCAGTTTTTTTGTCACTCATGATATAGTGGTCATTTGATTAGGTTTTCACATGACTTTCCATAGGTCCTTCATGTTATCTTTTATTTATCAGGTATACGGCTTTATTATTAGGGAATTATTGCCTTGGCGGCCCATTGGTGTATTACCCAGAAGTAAGTCAACTGGTCTGTGATCGGATGTGTGTAGAATCTAGGAGTTTGAGCACCAACGTGCATATTGGCAGCCTAGAACTAACCTTCTAGTGTTTGATCATCATAACTATGAACCAACCAACCAACCCAACAATTGTTCGATTTGGAGTAGGGAATTTATAGGCATAGGCATCTCTGTACTCTCCAATTATTAAGGGAAATCATTCCTGAGTCTAGGATGGATTCATCGAGGGGTCTGACATTATAACATTTTATAAATCTTTATGTTGGACTGCGTCAAATAGTGTCACATGATTTTATGTGGTTGAAAGTCCATTGCTCTATTATCTGATTATTCATAACTATCAAAGACATGCGCTTTGAAGTAATTCATAACATCATTTCGACATTTATAAGTGTCAATAAATTCTAAATGACTATTAGAAGGCATTGTAAAGTTCATGGATGGATTGTATCGGGGTCTTGTGGGATAAAGCTAAAGGTGCACTAAGTGAATCCCATGCCCTTCCCTGATCATGAACCCTTATCTCCTTCTCATTTACAATATAATTTATTTTATAGGATGTAGGTATACAGTCACGGAATATTTCACTTATGGCATTGAAGGTATTTCCTCTATTATATGGAGACATGTTATTTGACATGTATGGGATATATGGTGAGCGATATTTTTTGTAGACAATTCCTTGAGGAAAAGGGCTTCTGCGAGGTGAGGAGAGAATATACTTGATGGCTCATGGGGTTGTACGGGTCAGTAGGGGGTGCACCACATGTCTTGTAGTAATAGTGTACCCTTCAATCATACCCCTCTTCTATATATTTTGTATAATTTCAATCATTTATGTGGTAATTCTTGATTTCATGATTATTCGTTGGGTATTATGCCAGATTTTTGGGTGATGTCTTTCCTGACCAATATGGGGCATATTGACATCTTGTGAGCATGTAGTGTAATGGTCTATCTTTTTTTCTTTATAGAACTTTAGTGTCGCCTAGACACATGTACAAGCTTCCAATCGAAGAGGTTTACAAGACAATAAGACTTCCTGAGGGGATGAAGTCATGACGTCGGGGTCTTGTAGTGTCTTTCGGTTTCCTCAAGGTTCACGTCACATGTCCTTCACTGATGGTGGCCACCACTTGCCTCCTCCCTTCTAACCCTTTCATTTAATGATACATGGTTTTGATGTTTTCAAGTTTTATCGAGTAAAATTGGTTATTTTTACTCTTTTTTCTAGTCTTGTCTTCTGTGACAATTGTGGATCATGTGAGTGTGCATAAGTGTTGTGGAAAAAACCATGTGTCTCTCTCTAGAACACCACATAACTGTTTGGAGGTTTTCATGTGGTGGGGATGATGAGCCAAAGAGGCTTCTCGGGGATTACCAGACATATTGTGCTTCATCTCATGTCTTCAAGGGCGCACCACATATCATCCACCGACTGCGAGCCCCTCTTCCCTCTTCTTAGTTATCTCATTTGTTATTTGTGAATAAGTCTTCAAGGACTTGTGAGATGGGGAGGATATTATATTGGGAATTTATTATTACCTGTAATAATTTTGTGCGTGATCTATTCAACCACTGGGGGTATCTTATTTAAAATGACACTCCCCTTGATTTTCGAATGATTCCAAATGGGTTTTCAGGTAATTCAAATGACTAACCATGCGGCCTGGGAAATTCTCACCCATCTATCATTGTTCGGACACTGGTGAATAAGGGAGCTCAATGAGGAGGGCTCCACGAGAACTTCTATTGGTTAGGTTCCTTGCGTGGAGACTTAATGGTACTTCGATATGGTCATGCAATCAAAAGAATTTACCATCCTATTATTTCGTTCTCACATAGTGAAAATAATATCCACATTCAGATGTTTCTTGCTTTGTGGTTTTTTGTTTCTTAATTGGTAGGAATTGATATCCATCAAGGGAGAACCTGGATATAAATGTTCTCGTAGGAATTTCGGGGGATGACTATAGTAGCCCATTATTTTTTCAATAGAAAATACCTTTTAAAAATATTATATTGTTATATTTTGTAATATTATTTTTCATATTGTACTAATACCACATTATGAAATGAAATTTTTTATTATATAATTTGAACTCTAAATTTAGATAATAAATTTTTCTATAAGAACTAGAAGTATTAAAATGTTATAATAAATATAAAATAATACAACAAGAATAAAAAAATTAGGATATGCTCGATCCCTATGAATTATCGTACTTATAAATGAAACTCTAAAAATGATAAAAAAAATTAGTAATGAAATTTCAATTTCTAAAATGAAAAAAATATACATAGTTTATAGAAAATATAATAAAATAATGAATGAATAAAAATATTTTAATTTATAGAATTTATGCAAGCTATAAGACTGTTACAGATCAGACTGTTGGAAAAATGAACTGTCTATTGGAATAGTAACCTGACCCTTTCGTGTAGTACAACTTACTCTAGAATAACCATACCTATTTATGTGTAATATAGTTTTCAATCATCATATATAATTAAAATTTGATATATTTATATGAAATAAAAAATAAAAAAATGTTTTAAAAAAGTTATATTAAGTGTTTTTATATTTGTAAAACATGAATGATTTAATTGGAATTTTATAATTAATTTAATTATTTAAAATAGAATTAATTTACATAATTCCGATGTAAATTTTATTTATAAGTTATACCTTATATGTTAATAATTGTTTTTTGTGCACATTAGATGAGTATTGAATGGTAATTTTGTGAAATAAGAGATCTCGTGGGAATAAAAAATAT
This sequence comes from Viscum album, assembly GCA_963277665.1. NCBI lineage: Eukaryota > Viridiplantae > Streptophyta > Magnoliopsida > Santalales > Viscaceae > Viscum > Viscum album. The sequence goes on from OY728132.1 coordinate 418,031,030, forward strand.
GATAGGAAATATTTTAATTTCCATATGAATATTCCTAACGTGATGGGAATATGTTCTCAAGAAATCATAAAAGTGCATTTTAAACATGATGCATTTGTGAATAACAACTTGAATCATGTGGAATACCATCCTAATACTATGAAAGAAATCATTTCAATAAAATCCTTCTTGTTATAATGGACTCATACTTTTAGTGAATCTTATGATCCCCTCATTATGTAACAATGAATGATATCTCTTGGGAATAATATTTTATATCCTTTAATTATTATAATAAGTGAATGTCATGTTAGCTATCTAATTTTTTGTTTGGGAAGAATATCAATGGTCATAACTGACTAAGAAGATAATGTATAAATATGGAATTGGTTCCATAGAATAGGAATGATTCTCGAAAATAGTTTTTCAATGAATATTTCCCTTGAACTCACTATCGTAAAATTGAGTGGAATTTCCTTAGAAAGATTCAAAATTAAGATGATATAGTCATGGCATTGAATGAAAATATTACATGTCTCTTTTGATATTTGTCCATCATTGTCCTTAAAATTTAATATATGGTGGATCACTTAATTTGTGTATCTAGGGTTACTCAATGATAAAACTTAGAGATTTGAGACATAGACCTCTATGGGAAATTTTTCATAGTTCCCTTAGGGTTGAGATGGGGATTGGTGACTTTTAGTAGTCTTGACGGATTAGGGTGAAAACCATAAAATGGACTTTACTTTTAAAATACCAAAGGATAAATCCCTTGGAATATATGAAACCTAACACCCCACATGTAAATGGGTTGGAAGAGGTATCCCAAAAACCATCATAATGGAACAGAGAGATTAAAGAAATTTAGAAAAAATGGTAATATTTTTCTCATCTATTGATATTATTTCATTATGAGGAAGAATATAAAACTCAAGTGATTGAGATAATAGAGTGAATCGATATCATGGACATGAACATTGTGAGAGATTATAATAATGTATTCCTTGAAGAGTTTTATGGTATTACTTATGACAAAGACATTGAAGTTAAATTGAATTTATACATGGATCTCTACTCATATCCTATATTCTATACAGAATAGACACCATTGAGTTAGATTAACTAAATAAGTAGTTACAATAGAATCCTGAAAAGGGTTTTATATTTCTGAGTGATTCTTCATGGGATGTGTCAATCCTCTTTTTCAAGAATAAGGATAGATCAATTATCATCCCCATTGATTATTATTGGTGCAATAAAATCATGACAAAGAGAAATTAACCACTTCCATTGAGAGATTACTTGTTCGATCAAGTATGTGTGTCTCAATATTTAATTGATATTGATTTTTTGTTGGGATATCACTGATTAAATATGAAAAGATAGATATTCCTAAAACTACAATTTTAGTAATCTATGAACACTATTATTTCATTGTTATCCCTTTCAAATGATCCAAATATATTTATTTAATTAATGAATATAGTTTTTAGATACTACCTCAATTAATTATTTTTATTTATATATGATATTATAATATACTTCAAAATCATGGATACTAATTGAGAGTATTTTGATACTATGATAAATTCATTTTGAAAGGATTGATATAAGAAATATACAGTAAATGTGATTTATGGAAGGAAGAATGGAAATTAATGGTGTATGTAATCAATAGAAATGGTATATCTATTAACACTTTTTATGATAATAGAAATTGAGGAGTGGCCTAGGTCCTCATCTATAATTGAAATCTCTAGTTTCCATAGACCAGTTGGGTATTACTAATTATTTGTGAGAAAATAATCATTACAATCAAATCCACTATCCAAGATGGCTAAAAAGATGGTAATGTTTTCTTAAACTGGTGAATATAATGAGATTATCATGGAGTTGTAAATGTGGCTTATTACTACACTAAACCACATTATTCTCTCAACTGGGGAACTTTTCATGTTATAAAATGACGCATAACAGATGGAATTTTGGGGTTTACTAATGCATAATTGAATTCTGATAGCATATGACTCTTGTAATTTGATTCATTTTGAGTATAATAAAAAAAATTCATGATCTGGAGTAGGCCGTAGTAATATTTACATTGAAAATAGGGAGACCTTCTCTATATAGAGAGAGATGTGATATAGATTTTGAACACAAGAGCCTCAAATATATATTCCCAAATAAAGAGATTAATGCGGTACATTAAATATGGATAGTTTTAAACAAAGTATTATGAATACATAATCCACTACCTTCCTAGTAAATTGAATAAAGTGTACGATTATCTACGTACATAGGTTCCTTTAATACTATAGTTAATGATAAATGAGAAGGATCAAATAATATTAAACATAAAAAAGAATGAATATGGGGACCCCAATGAAAGGGTCATCACCATTCCATTGTCTAATTATTTCTCATCCATACCTTCTGAAAATGATAAATGAAGTTCAATGAGATGACGTGGATTTTATGAAGAAGGGAGAATCTAAAGGTTCTGGGTGCAGTAGGAACCCAATTGGGACATAACCCAACTTTAATTATTACCACGATCGATGATTATTCTGGGATCAATACGATGGTGAACGCTAGTATCAACAGAATAGAATAAAATATTTAGATATATAAGGGAAGGGCCTGAAAGCTTTAGAGAAGATCTTTCACGTCAGGGTTATAATTAGTTAAATTAATTTCATAAATACAATAATACAATGATATTTGTTATTTTTTTCTTTGGTGATTTTGACCATCCAAGATGGCACATTCGGATTATATTGTTTCTCTTTAAAGGATCCATACTTGAGTCCCTTCAGTGATGATCTGTACATGCTCCAAGGGCCTTTGATTGACACAACTCATTTCTAAGTGCTATCTTGGTGAGGTGAGTTTCTTGTGTCAATTGTTCTTGATTGCTTGTTCTTTGGAGTTGAAGAATGTAAATCGTCCTTTGGAGGGGCATGAAGAGGATTTGAGAGAGAAACTCTTTAGCTCCGCAATTATCAATTCAATGAGTGTGCGGTTCGGGACGTGCCACTAGAGACATATATGTTCATTTATTAGCACGTGGCTTCAGTTTTAATATTTAATTGTGTAAAAAAAATTAAATACATTGATAACCATAGAGGAAACTCGAGCTATTAATAATTATTCCACATCATTATTTATGGTTCACCAACATGCACATAACATAATTATAAATAAAATTCTTCCTCAAAAAATAATAGCAGCGTTATTTTAATTTGTTCTAACTAGTTAAATAAATAGTTTTATTCTCGTAGATAATTTTTTTACTATCCGACCGGTCATGGTCTTCCAATTCTCCACATCCATTCATTGAACACCCAAATAAATAAATAAATAATTTTTTCTCTTAAATATATATTTTATTTATAATGTAGTAAATAAATATTTATTTAATGTTCAATAAAATAAAAAAATATTTTTTACCCAAAATCCGGTGAATAAATATATATTTAATTAATGAAATAATGTCAAATTGAATAAAATTATTCCAATGCATTTAGAAAAATATTTATTAATTATATTGAAATATAATTTAACTAAGACCACTAGAAAACCTTAATCTGTGACCCTCTAGGATTCATTCTCATTGGCATTAGGCGGGATTTCCTATATTACAAGTGTACTATCTAGCAACGGGTCAAGTAACAAAAGGGAAAGAACTTAATTTCACAAGATGACATCCAAACATGAATGATAATAGTGTAATACAATTCCTTTTTCACAATATCTCATCAAGCTGGTTTCTTGCTAGTGTCATCAAATTTTATTCTTGGTATGTATTTATTTGACTAACTGATAAAAACTCATTGTTATACCATGGCCATGGAATTTCACATGACGGTACTATTTCAATCAAAAGTCTAATATATCATCTTCCATAAATGGATGGGAAAAATTTTACCATGACTTATCCATTAATAACATTCCAATCATGATGGACCCAACATACCATACATCCCACCAATTGTCTACCAATCATTTATTCATCAGAAAATAAATGTGCACGATTCATGACACATATTAATGATAATATTAAAGTATAATGATCATTACACATGACCATAGATAAAAATCTCTTATGACAAAAAACATGTGGAATTTCAATTGGAGGATTTGTTCTCATACTCTATTGTCTTAGAGATTACCATGTGAGAACATCATTAGAGGATGTCTCATCTACTCATGATTACTTGAACCTGACAGTCTTCATACAATGTGTCCCATCATAGTGTGTCATCCAATCATAGAACTATATTTATAAATATTTTTATATAATTTCGATGTTATCATCATAGGTGGACACATCCATGACCTTATCAATATAACAAATACTTTTGGACATTATTACATCATTTTCATGTAGTTCAATGAACAATATATAATAAGATGTTTAATATATAATGATATTACAAATCCTTTTAATCAAAGTAAAAATAGTTATTTCTAGGACACCAACTCTTATATACTCCAACTAGGTCTAGAGCCAACTACCTATGACTTTCAGTCTACTAGACCTCACACAGTGATCATGATTATGCTAAGTCAATGCATTCTTCAAGGGGTCAGCCATGTAGGCTTCCATGGAAATACTACACACAATAACTTTATCTCTCTGAGAGAAATCCTCCCAGATACTATACATTCAATGTATGTGATTCATCCGCTGATGTGACCTTGTCCCTTTTGTGAGAGCCACCACTACAATATTATCAAAGTACATTATATTAGATTTTTATTCTTATGTATCAAATTTAGCTCATGGATGAATCATCATATCCTAACTTCTTCTTTTTCTACCTCATATGCTGAGATATACTCAGAATCTTTTGTAGAATCTGAAACCACACTCTTCGCTATGCTCTTCCAGGTCTATGTACCTCTATTTAAAGTAAAGATGTATCCTGTTTGCAACTTCATGTCTTCTTAATCAATCTGGAAACTAGAATCTTCATATCCTCTGGTGAAAAGTTCATAATATCCTCCATAATCCATGAACATATCTTTACTTTTCCTTACATACTTTAGGATAGTCTTGGCTACCATCCAATGATGGTCACCTGGGTCATCTTGATATCTGCCTACCGCACTTAGTGTATATGCGACATCCAGCCTAGTACATTGCATAGAATACATGATTGAACCAATCACTAATTCTAATGGATTCCTTTCTATTATATTTCATTCCTCATGTATCTAATGACACACTTCCTTGGAAATATTTATGTCATGTGACACTAGCAATAATCCCCTCATTGATTGGACCATACTGAATGTCTTTAGTATCTAATCAATGCACGTACATTGACATTGGCCCAACGATCTCATGGATTTTTCATGATGGATCATGATCCCAATAATATATGATACATTCCAAAGTCCTTAATGGACAAGAATTTATTCAACCATGCTTTAATATAGTGTATGATGGGTATATCTTTTCCAATAAGTAATATGTCATCAATATATACTATTTGGGAAATGACTACACTCCCAATAAAATTTTTTTAGACACAAGGCCCACAATCAATATTATTAAAACCATGTTTCATTATGGCTTCAGAAAAATGAATGTTCCATGACCTCAATTATTTCTTTAATCCATAATTGGATCTGTGTACCTTTCATACCTTATTGGCATCCTTTGAAGTCATAAACCCATCTTGTTGTGTAATGTTGACATCTTCTTGAAGGTTTCTATTAAGGAATGTAGTTCTGATATCCATTTTCAAATCTCATTTTCATGGTAAGAGGCAATGGACAATTGAATTTTGATGAATTTCAGTATTGAATCATATGAAAAGGTTTCAGCATAGTCAAATTAATTGACGTTGTTTGATCCCTTTTGCTACCAGTTGTTCCTTATAGGTACTAAGTTGTCATTCCATGTCCAGTATCTTCTTGAATACCCATTTTCAAACAACTGGACTAACATCAACCAGATGATCTTCCAAAATCCATACTAGATTTTGGTACATAGAATCCATTTCAGAATTTAGGTATTCTTGCCAAATGGCTATATCTGTAACACTTATTTTTTCCTTGTAGGTTAGTTCATGATTATTATCAACTAATAACGAATCACCATCATCGGTAACTAGAAAACTATTCCTTTTCGGTTATCTATCCTTTATTGTACTCCTACACATTTCTTGTGTCTATGGAATAGTTCTTTCTTCCACATGGATTTATGGAATCTTCTCTGGTAACAAATCTTGTGTACCAAGAGCCTCAACTTCATTGAAGTCTATCTCTCTCCCACTATCTCTTTTGGAGATGTTCTCCCTCTCAAGTAACATGGAATGTATTTCCACTAAAAAATTATTATATGAGGGGTTTTATAGGTAATATAACATTATTTCCTTTGGGTGTTCTATAAAGGTACACATTGTGACATAGGGTTAATGTTTTTTACCAGAAGAGGCCTTCACAAACGCATCGCTTCCATACACATGTAAATTTGATAAGATTGATTTTTTTCCATTCCAAAACTCATATGGAATTCCATTTATCAATTTATTTGGTACATGGTTTAGTATTTTTTCCAATGTTTGAAACACATCTACCTAAATGGATAATTGAAGACTCGAAAAACTCATCATTAATCTCACCATTTTCAAAAGAATGTGGTTCCTCCTTTAACTCACATCATTCCACTGGGGCACGTAATGTGGAGTGAGATGGGATAGGATCCCAAATGCCCATAACTAATCAATGAAGTCATTATTTAGATATTCACCACCTCGATCTGAGTGGAGTTTCATAATCTTTTTACCAATTAGGTTATCTACTTTATTATATAATTTTTCGAACATATCAAAATAATATGACATATAAATCATTAGTTAAATATAACCATTTCTACTAAAATCATCTATAAAAGTTACGATGTATGAGTACCCTTTCCTTTTATCAAAAAGAAATGGTCCACACATATAAGTATTAACCAATTAATGATATTCTTTAGCCCTTTCACCTTTCCCACTAAATTAGGATTTCATCATTTTCCTTGTCAAAATTCATGACATAAGCCCCGTGGATTTAGTATGATATAATCTAAATATCCATCTAGATGTAACCTTCTCAAGCATATCTCATTTACATAACCTATCTGGTGATTCCACAGATGGGTGTGGTATGAGTCACATGAAGTGTGTTTGTTATCAATTTCAATTACTAGGTTTGTGTAATACAACATATAAATAACGTTTTATAAATGTTCCCTACCAAAACAAATTCTATCTTTATAAAAGTAGAAAAAATAATTTCCAATCTAGGAAAAATGTAGATATGTATCTAGTCTAGATAAAAAAATAACCATTTCTGTAAAATACGGCACATAATAAAAACCTTTTAACACAATGATCATCCTAGTTGGAAACATGAGGTGGTTGTCCTTGAAAACTACAATAGCAAGTCTGTCTCCATTGGCTGCCCATAAATCTACCTCCCCTCATTGAAGATTCTTAGATATAATTAGTTTTTGTATTTGGATTCATGTATATGAACCATGACATGTAACTAATACCCTTGTTTTAGAAATAGATAGACTACATTCAATATCAAATGCACCTGAAGCTTTTCCTTGCTTCTCTGGCTGGGTGCAGTTCTTATTCTAGTGGCATTTCTTTCCACATGAGAAAAAAACCTCATGTTCTCTTGCCTCCCCTTTGATAATAATTTTATTGGAAGGCCATGAATAATATTTGGGATTAAAGCATGTTTCGTTGCATTTAATATTAATTACCACAAGGATAGAAGGATTTTGGTGCTTCATATCTTTGTCAAATTGGTGAATGAGAATAAAGAAGACCAGATAAAGTCTTCTCAATGTTGTTCATGTTGAAATTCACAACAACGACCATGAAGCTCTGATGGAGTGATGGGAGAATGATATCAGTTCACTATTATTTTGGGAGTTTAAACCTTAGAACCTCTATGCGCTCAATTTAGCCAATGATCCTGACTACATGAGGCCTAGCTGGTGAACCCTCTCCAATCATACTATAAAAGAGTGCCTTGGAGATCTCAACCCATTCTTGTATTTATCTCTCCTAATAAAGTCTATATATGTTCTCAAGCATGATATAACCGTCCATGTATTCATGAGACTTCAAGATCACACTAGACATTGGTGGTAGCATCATAAATTGAACGTCGACTGCATCATTAAAATGTTTCTCACAGATCAAGAAATCCCCATCACTCACCTCATTGGAAGGCATATTAGGTAATACTGACTCCAACACATAAGACATCTGCTCAGGGAAAATGATAACCTAGAGGAATCTACACCATTCTTTGATGTTACATCTGATGAGGATGTTGTCTATATCTATAATTGATCATAGGTACAACATGGTTGACTAGATTATAATTTTTATTCTACAATTAAAAGAGTAGATAATAAGTACTTTCTTGATTTTTATGAGAAATAATTTATTAATTTTATTACGTCTCACACAATTTTATCATATCCCAATGGCCCTTAACAATGAACTCAGAATGTCTAGTTGTCATTATATACAACTGAAATCAATCCATATTCCTTTTAAAATAACCCCTACAAGGGTTGGTAAAGAAATTTAAAGGTATTTAGGTAGGTAGGACCTTTCTTACAATGGGATTGAAGATCCTTGATTTGTTGAGTGGACTCCCCTATCCTAAAATCCTATATTTGGATTTCCTCAACTCTTTCCTCCAATATTACTCCATTTTTAAAAAGGGATACTCATCTTGATGTAATACATTTATGTCAACCCAAAACCTTTCAGTAGGTCTTCCTATATAAATGTAAGAATCCCAAAAATGGTTAGTCAAACACATAGTTTTATTTAGTTGTTCCTTTAATAACGTAATGGATGGAATGGTGTTAATTAATATTTTATTTAATGTATTTATATATCTTACACTTGAATTTATTATTATCATTCTCACATGATTGGTAATATTAAGTGAAAATTATTTAAGTGATTAACCATTTCTTGATAATATTTACGCATAATACAATTTTATTATAGTTCCATATTACATTCTTGTTCAATAATTTAATTATGTGATTGTGAAAACACATCCATAGTGATAAACCATGAAACTTATAGAAAATAAATAAAACAAATGGAAGGATCATGATATTTACTAACGGTTCGTTTACCTGGCAGTTAATAAACTATCCCAGACCTAGGGATAAAACTCCTTGAACCTATTGGGTTTAGGTTTATAATTTTCCACCTGTCCACCAATGTTTCTCCTTGGATTGGTTTTTCCGCTGCTTCATATTTAAGAACATCCTCTATCTTGGGGTTTCCATCCATTATAAATTCTTTTATACTCACACGTAAGTGATGGGTAAAAGGGGGGTTTATATAAAAGATACCATGGGCACATATCCTCTACATATTAATAAGGAGAGATGGATAACATAACAACAATTAATTTAATGAAAAAATTAAATGGAAACCAATCACATACAAATGTCTTGGTCTAGCTCACGATCACCCACACACATGAAACGAGTTACTCATTTAATAAAACAAGTTTTCAATTCATTAATTATTCTTAATAAGATAAATTGAACTTGAATAAATTAATTATTATCTTTAATTAATAAATAATCTTATGTTAATTTATTCTGAATTCTCGTGATATTCTGATCCATCATAATTTTAAACAAATAAAATCATTTAAAATTATCTTTGTACGTAACTTGTACCATGGAGGAAACCTGGTGAATTCCCATTCATAACTACCTAATGTGTAGAGATGAATATTACACATATATTAAATTAAAAACATATACATAAAACACCTCCCATGTGTTGTGCCTTATCAATACGACTACACCATGGAACACGTCTCATGGTTTTGTATAATATAATAATAAATTTCAATAAATCTGTGTAATTTCAAGGAGTACACAATGTGTACTTCCAAATACATTCCATGTACAATCTTTCACCATCTATCTAATGTACCCACCTAGGAATATGATGTGTAAATAGTCTTCTAAAGTCTTCATAGTACATAGAGTGTCTAGTGGGACACATGACGTGTAGTATCCGCATTACACAGTCTCCATCTAGGCAAGCCATGTACAAGGAACATGGTCCAACCCTAACCCGATGGGACTACACATAGTGTTTAGTGGGCCACATGTCGTTTAATCCAGAAACTGTGTTCCACCTGTTCATGGTCAACACACATATTATTTATGACATAGAAAAACTCCAATTACACAACATGTTTTGGCAGACCAGTCCGGATGCATTGAACCTCGATTCACTGCGTCTGAATCCAAATACATGCCATTTATAATGGTGTTGTATATACATAAACCTTTGGAACCTCTGAATTAGATCCCCTATTTTATTTTAATCAAAATAAAAATAAAATATCATTTTTGTAAGGTGATTGATAAATAAAAAGATGGATAATAGATCGTGAAATCCAGATTACAAGAATGATTTATGTTTGAATTGAAAAACTAAATTATTAAAATGTAAATCATCAAAAAATTTCTCAAATAATTATAAACTATGATATAACCCCCATGATACCACTTATAGGTTCTCAGAGCAGTGGAAGCATGGTGGGACTGACCGCCAACATAAATTTTTTACCATGATCAATGATTATCCTTGGATCAATACAATGAGGAATTCTAATCTCCACAGAATAGAATAAAAGATTTAGATAATGAAGGAAGAGTCTCAAAACCATTAGATAGGATCTTGCGCATCATGTTTATAATTATTTAATTAATTTCATAAAAAAATACCTGGATATTCTGTATTTTTTTCATTGATGATGTTTGTCATTCAGAATGACCCTTATTGATTATCTTATTGTGCTAGTAAGGATCCAAGCTAGAATCCCTTTACTAGTGATCCACATGTTCTCTGATTTCCTCTGATCGACACCCCTTGTTCTCTGTGTACTAGCATGGAGAAACAAGTGTCTTGTGTCATTCATTCTTTATCATTTGTTCTTTAAAATTTAATAATGCCTCTCATTTTTCAGAGGGGTGGGAAGAGGGTTTCAGAGAGACACTTTTTATCCCAACAATTCTCAATTCACCAGGGTTGTGTTTCGGTACCTGGAAAAATAGATGTATGTATCTATTTATTGACATATGGATTCAATTATTATATTTAATTGTTTGACAACAATTAAATGCATGCATAACTATAGAGAAAACCCATGCTATTAATAATAATACTATGTCATTTTTTATTGTGCACTGACTTACACAAAACATAATTATAAATAAAATTCTGCATCACAAAAGAATACAGGATTTATTTTAATTTGTGCACACTAGTTAAATAATTATTGAGCATCTTGAAAATTATTATTTTACTACCTAACTACCCTTGGTCCTATCAAAATCCACTTCCATTTATTGAACAACCAAATAAATATATAAATAATTTATTCTCTTAAATAAATATTTTTCTAAAAAAGTTATAAATAATTACTTATAAATATTCAATAAAATAAATAAATAAATTTTACCCACTATATAGTGAATAAATATTTATTTAATTTACGCAATCATTTTAACTTGAATAAAATTATTCCACTATCTTGAGAAAATATTTATTAATTAAATTCATATATAATTAATATTGAGACCACAAAAAACACCTAATGTATTACCCTCCATGATTCATTCTCATTGGCATTAGGCATGTATGCATAAAGTCCAAGTGTATTGTCTAGCAACGGGTCAAGAAACCCAATAGAAATAACTTAATGTCGAAACAATGACATCCACATATGAACACTAACTGTGTAATATAATCCATTTGTCAAAATATCTCATCAAGAAGGTTTCATGATAGTGTCACCAGCTTTTATGCTTGATACATTGTTCTCTCACTACCTGAAATGAAATCATCATTTCAAAACATTCATGGAATTTCATGTTATGGTTCTATTTAAATAAAAGTTCCATGATATTAAAATCCATAAATGGAAGGGACCAATCCTTCATCGACTTATACAGTCATACATTCCACTTATGATGCACCCAACATAACCTACTTCTTGCACACTATGCGAGTGGTGGTTTCCGTTAGTAAATCAAAGTGCACGAGTTGTGACATGTATTAATGATAATATTAATGTCTAAGGATCATTAAACACACTCATAGATTGATATATCAAATTACAAAAAAAACATTGGGAATTCTTACTTGCAGGTCTGTTCTCATAATCTGTTGTCTTATAGATTACCAAGTGCGAACTTCATGAGAGGAAGTCTCATCTTCATACGAGTACTCGCACAAGACGGTGTGCATGCTATGTGTCCAATCATAATATTCCATCCAACCATGGAACTACATATTAGAATATTGGCATAACATTACAATTCTATCACAATAGTAGAGAACATTAATGACCTTATCAATGCAAATAATACTCAATGACAGTATTTCATCATTATTGTGAAGATCAATGAACAATATGTAATAAGATGTTTAATATTTAAATACATTAAATGTCCATGTAATCAAATTAAAAATACCAAACTAGAAAACGAAGCTACAGCCACGGACCTATAGCCACTGTTTTTGTGGCCTATAGCCATAGTTATAAAATCATGTCTAATGGCTAGTTATCGTGGCCTATGGCCATGGTTTTCAAAACCGTGGCAATAGGATGTGTCTATAAGCCACTTTTTTCAATGGACTACCCCCAAAGTTTGGAGGATACTCCCACAGTTTATAATAATATATATATCATTCTATATATATATACTTATAATGTCGCTCGGTGTACTGGTAAGTACTCTGGATCATTGAGCAAAGGTGCAGGGATTGAAACCAGCTGGTGACATTTTGTATTTAGGTTATTACAACAGTTTACCATGGCTATAGCCATGGTTAAAACCATGGAAATAACTTCTAATAATAATAGATTAAACAATGTACATAGGTCAACTACCACAGTGGAAATTTTTAACACCTATTTCCACAGTTTTCAAATAAATGACCATATGCTGCTATTGAAATGGTTAAAACTGTGGCAATAGGCTGGGACCTACTCCCGCGATGATAGTGGCCACAATTGTCCAAAACCGTTGTGGTAGCCGAGTGCCACAGTTTTGGGGCCTATTGACATGGTTTTGAGCCATGGTAATAGCTCCATTTTCTTGTTTTTATAGTTAGTTATTAGACACCAACTTTTATAGAATTTAAAAGAATAAAAAATCCTCAAAGTAAAAAATTGACAAGGAAGGAATTGTAAAAGTTGCGTCACAACAATGTGCACCATAAAATCACTAGATAAAGAAGGATATTTTGAATTATATTTATAGCTCGACCTGATCTATCTAACTAGGGATTAAAAATATGTTACTAGACCATGGAGAAAACTATTGGTGGGACAATATAAAGAGAGAGATCCCTAAATATTCATTAATGTTCTTGGTATACCAGCATGTGAAGTATGAAATACCAATGTCTATGGGGATTACTCTATCATTACCAATAGAAATTTAGAAATAGGAAAACCAAAACAAAGTCATTTTCAGTAGTCTTCTGAAGAAATCCACAAGAAATAATTATATATGATTTTGGGGGATAATCTTGTAAATACCAAACACTTTAATATAATTCAATTGGAATTTTCACATGACCATCTTACAAAGATATACCTCAGAGAAGTGGTGTGGATACATGGAATGTCATTATTAACTATATCTAACCTAGATCAATGATTTACCTTCTTGTTTTCAAAGAGACTCTAAAATACTTTAAACACGTATTAAAAATTATGTATGTCTTATCACCTCCAAAAAATAGAAAATTTGAATAGAATATTAAAAAAATGAATGATTTACAAAGAGTATTCATGACATTCCTCAATGAAGGATGGTAAAAATATATTCATCTAAAGTGTTATCTTATAATAATAGTTTCCACTAAAGTATATAAATGGATCCATAAAAACACATTTTTTAGTGGAGATTTATAATTCCTTCATTGGAGGATTATTTAGGGGAACTCATGTTGTCAGGGCCTAATATGGTCAAGGATACAATTGAAAAGGTCAAGAACATTAAAAAATAAGGGTTTCTTAAATTCAAAAGAATAGAAATTATAATAGTCATTTACAAGCCCTACAATTTTAGGTTGGAGATAATATATTCCTATTCATATCTTCTTGGAAGGGACTCATGAGATTTGGGAAGAAGTGAATGTTGTTTCCAAAAGTATATCATCCCCATTGAGATTCTTGATTGCATCAGAGTAGGGGACTCTCTACATAAAATTCTAGAAACCTTTCCTCACAAACATGATGCATTACATGTGTCCTTCTTGGATCAATGCATATCAAATACCTCACATGTACTGAATTAAAAGGTGGTATAGCTCCAAAATGGCCTCTCATAGGGGGGAGATATTGGATTATAATTTCCATATTAGATCAAATGTTCTACTGAAAAAGTCTCCTCACCTTATTTGACGACTATGGAAAATCCATAAGAAAGACCTAGATAAATGGGATCTAGGGAAAACAATGAAATAGAATCACCCTCGCATATTTTCACCTTATTATATAAAATGAAAATTTAAGGGTGAAATTTCTTAATAGGTGAAGAATGTGATGACCTAAAATTTTATCAATAGAATATACCTTATTAATATATAATTATTTTACTGTTATTAATATAATATTATATAACACAAAAAAACCAAATGTTGAAACCGGTAGAATTTTATTTAAATAATTTTATCATTACAATTAGATAAAAAATTGGAAGCTAATAATTGAATGTATTATAATTGGAAAATATATAGAAAATAAGGCAATAAGTGAAAAAAATTGGACATGGTTGATCCCCTAGAATTATCACACTCACAAATTGTTATTTAAAAATTTTGTAGAGTATTAGTAATGAAATATTAATTTTAAAATGAATATATATATAACCTTGAGAAAAAATATAATAGAATGAAAAATGAATGAAATGACATGTATATATATAAATTAATGAACCAACTTATCTGTTAAAATTATGACCATTAGAATTGATTCTTGATAGTATGAATAAAAATATCACTATTAGGAATAGTAATCTAACCATTTTAAATTTCCCCAGAGCAATGGAAGTTGAAAATAATATTTTCTGATATTATAAAATTAAAATATGATATATTTATATCCTTATATAAATAAATAACGGTTTTAAAAATGATAAATTATATTTGTGTATTCTTGTAAAACATAAATGTTTTAATTTTTATTTTATTAGAAATATAATGATTTAAAATGATACAAATTTAAAAAAAATGGATTCATAATATAATATTACATTTTATAATAATGTTATGATAATTTTTTGAGATAATAAGTATTTTTTTTAATTATTAAAAAAATTAGTCCAAATATTTTAATTTATTTTTTCAATTAAATGACTATTTTAAATTGATAACAACATTTATATATTTTTAATATTATTTTCATAATTTCTTTAATATACACATCAAAAAATGGATAAGGTGTGTTTTTTAATGTTTCTAAAATAATTGAATTCATGTGAATAGTGAAATATAGTGAAATATGATATTTAATATTATAAGATATATTAATGAATTTTTTAGTCACAAATGATATGGTCACACTTTACGTATTACTATTATGAATCAATTTATATATATAGACATAATATTCTTTTCTAATTATATTCTTGAACAAAAATATTGTGCTAATGAATATAATATTCAAAAACTCTCCTCTCATACACTTATAAATACCACCAATCACCACGCCATATTATCAAAAATTCTAAACCCTGTATCATTCATATATTATACCAAAATATCATCCTAAACTTATCTATTATGTTCAATTTCTTCTAGTATCACCAAAATACCAATTACAAGTGCCTTAAGGGTTATTTTAATATTGTAAGATTCAAGAGGTAAAATTATAAATTAACCACTTTTATATTTCTTTTTTCTTCTACCTTACATAAAAAACTTCATAAAACATAAGTTAATGAATAAATTATCAGATATAAACTATAATTTCATAATGATTATGGAATATCTACTATCTTTTTACTTCATTCCACAACTTATTATGATATTTAAACCATTTTCCAAACTATGTGGGTTAAATTAATATGTAGATAATGAGTTTTTATTTTCCATTACCTCCATCATGTCCAATAATAAAAATACTAATGTGGTCAAATAATATTTTAATACTTATATTATAAATTATTTCATACTCTAGTACAAATTTATTGATATAATATTAAATAAAGAGAAACTAGTCTGTGATTGGATGTAAAACTAACAGAATAAACTAGCCACAAATCACTATCATTTTTACTAAATAGATCATCTATATATAAGAACAAAATTTACCATATCAATTTAGGGATGTAAATGAATACTATTGTATTTCACCTCTATATTTTTAGTCCCAATTGATATAGGTGATCCGACCATGAAACCATGAAACGAATGCCCCAGTAAGAAAAATGTTTTTATCTATGGAACCCGTCCTTAAATTTTATGTCTAACTCATTATTTTTTACCTAATATGGATGTATAATTCGATCATGGGTGTACAAGGGTGTCCGACAATTTTCTATGCTTGGAGCAACTCTTTTTTAGAAAAACTGATTGTTTTCTTGGATTGAATATTTGTAGGGGGGGGGGGGTATGCCCCAAGGTTTTCCCTAACCATGTTTGGATCAGAAAAAGAGTATGAAATTAACACAGTTCCCACTTACAATTAATTAGTGGCTGAAAACCATTTATTTATCTCATAAGGGCCCAAATATGCATGGATCAACCCTGTGCATATTATTGAGGCATACAGATCATATAAGTAGCTTGGAGGAATTATGTAATATTTTTTCTATGATATTATTGAAATATGAATGATTTATTTCTATGTAATCATTACATGCTGTGTATTTCATGAACATGACGTGTTATTTTTCAGGTTTATTTAAAAAAAGGTGGAGAATTTTTCAGTGAATCTCAAAACCTGAGTATTTTATTACATTTAGAAATTAAAATATGACATATTTATATCATCGTATAAATAAATATATGTTTTAAAAATGAGAAATTATTAATTTGGTATTTTTTTAAACATAAATGCTTTAATTTAAAGATTAAAATGAATATAATTATTTAAATTAAAAATAATTTTTTGAAAATGGATTCATAATTTCATATTAAATTTTATACTGTGCTTCCATTCGTTTTTAGCACCTAGTGGCTCCCATTTAAATGTTTTGTAGATCCCTTCAATGGGATTCGAACATTAAGAATATGTCTTCAATCCATGGAAATCTGTGGTGATCCAAGGGGTGTTTTACCTCTCTTCTTGTGGTTTCATTGATCCATTTTCCCATTATCCACTTTGCCTTGTAATTGTTTTTATATCCATCTGTCTAATATAGTTTTCCTTATTGTTGTGGGTTCATTTGTGGTATAAAGTCCTTGAGTGGATATAGTTCTTGTCGGAGTGTCGATCGGGATATGTTTCATGGATTTTTCTTGTGAAAAGAATAGTGACACCATATTTCTGGTATGAGATTAATTACTCTATAAATCTTTATTTGTAATCATATATTTTTCATGATTTATCCTCGTAGATAATAATATAATTAACTTAATAAATTACATTAACAAGATTAATCCTCTGGTATTGATCTCATTGTCATGTTTTTTTTGTATTAGGATAACTGTTTTCCACATTTTTTAAATATTGTGATATCTATGCCTTACAATGAATAGAATGTTTTTCTTCACAGATATTTGGTTAATTATATAAAATTGTAATTAATTGAAAATTAATTGGATAAAATATTAAATAGGTATATTTACTTTATGTGGTCATTATTTTAATTTTATGAAAATCAAATAGATTTAAGTTTCATGATTAAATTAATTTCTTAATGATCCTAAAGCACGATAATTATTGATTATAAAATAATTAAAATAATATAAAATTGAATTTTTGACTAATTTGTGATAGTTTGTGAAAGATTTTTTCTTAATCCTCTAATATTTGTAACCTATAAACAAGGAATAGTTAAATAATGATTGAATGAGTATCAGTTGTGTGATAATAGATAATTCCATTGCAAGTAATGAAATTCCTTTTTTAATATAAAGGTCATGTTCCTTGTGCTTCAAGTCAATGATAGCTCATTGTGTGTGAAAGAGGATTGACTTGTTTTAGGACCTAGAGCCTAGTTGCTATGTTTTATTCCGGCTTCTTGTGATATACTGTGAGCATTAAACAATGTTGTCGTTTATTGGGTGAGGAATCCCAAATGTGATGTGAGCCTGGGATGGTTGATCCTCTAGGGATCATATGGTATGTGTAGTAAGGAGGTCTAGTTTTTGTGGTAGTAGTTGTAAATTATGATGAAGGGATGCCTTGGTGTATGTACGAGGTGTCGGGGAGGACATCGGGGATGAGTGAATGGTTTGATGTTTGACATACAAATTGATCCCGAAGATGGATGCTTGTTTGTATATAATATTTTTCCAAAAAACATGTTTATTTTTATATTCATTCATTTCAACAAATGTTGATTCAAATGTATATGCTTTTTGTTTACATTGTTCGGTAGCTTAAGATGTTTTCCTATAATACCTAGTAATTTGAAAAGTACTTTTGTTGATAAATTAATAAATGTTTAACCCATGGGGTTAGAGAATGCAAGGATGCGATATTTAGGTAATATTTTTGAGAATTCATGGAATCATTTTACTTATTCTTGGTGAGCATGGAACATTATTTCTATACTTGTGTAATCTAATGTGGAAAATGAAAATTTAAAAAAATCATTAAATAAATAATTAATGTCTAGTGAAAATAATAAAAAAGATAAAGTAAATTAATGTAGCTCTTCAAATGGTATATTGATAATGGGATATCAAATCTTGGTATTAGAACTTGGGATTATGAGATACATTTAAAGAAGTTGAGTATGAAGATAGGTTATTTCCATAGTGTGGTTTCTTGCAATATTATATCAGGTTCATTTTGTATTTTTTTTATGCTACTCCACCATTATGGTTGTGGAAAAAGACACCCCAGGGATTCAGAACAATGGAGGGGGGGGGGGGGGGCTGTTTTCCCCAACATCATGGTGAGAGGATGAATGACTAAAATCCACCTTTGACCGCACTCTCTTATCTTTGTAGTTAATTATGATGGTATTAACACTACGAGAAAAATCGATTATTGCGACGGGTTATTTGAGATGGGAATAAATCTCGTCGCAACAAATCTGACAAAAAGAGTATTTGCGACGGGAATATATGCCTGTCACAAATGGTCAGTTATTTCGATGGGAATATAGGAACCTTCGCAATAGGTATATCGCGGTTTGCGCACCAAAACGTGGGAAGCCTATTTGCGACGATGGCCTTTGTCCCGTCGCAAGTACCCGGGGGTGGTAAATACTATTTGCGACGGGGAATTATCCCATTGCAAAACACTATTCAGCAGGTGTTATTTGCGACGGGTCCCATCGTAAATACCAGCAGTGGTAAATAGGCTTCTGTGATGGGGATATCCGCCCGTCGCTAATGGTATGTCGGCCTATAGGTATTTGCGATGGGCCCATCGCAAAAACCCTTTTAACTGCTTCCCTTATTAAATGCAGGAAAAAGTATTTGCGATGGGGCTCATCGCCAATACAGGCGGCGTTAAATAACCATTTGCAGCGGGGATATCCGCATGTCGCGAATGGTATGTCGGCTGGCAGCTATTTGCGACGGGCCCGTCGCAAAAACCATTTTAACAGCTGCCCGTAATTAATGCGGGCGAAGGTATTTGCGATGGTACACCATCCCAAATAAGAGTATTTGCGATGGGATCCCGTCGCAAATAAGACCGTCGCAAATATTCTAACCTATATATACCACCATCCATTTTTTTCAAATATTTAAAATCTCTCTTCTTTTTCTTCCCTTTCTCTCTTTAAATTTCTGTTCTAACTAGAAATTTTCTTTATTTTAATTCATTCTCACGGGAAGAAAAGAGAAGGAGTTAGGAGGTGCAAACTGCATATCAAAGGTATTTATAGTTTCTTTAATTGTCAAATTATTTTTGATTGTTAATTTTATTTTTAATTGTTAATTTTAATTTTTTTAATAGAATGTTTATATAGCTATATAATATAATTAGATTAAGTGGTTGTACCAAATAGTCCTTGTCTGGATACGAACAAGTATAGGTGGCTCTGACACAGATGTACCTAGGACTGAAAACTCTGACAAGGTGTTTCGAGTTTGACTCGGGGTAACCTGGTACACGACAACGAGCCTTGCTAGACACTTGGTTCGACACTCCCAGAGGATGTTTTGGTAATAATTAAGCATACATATATTAAATTAGAAATAATTAGAAAAAGTTATATTTAATTAGGAATAATTATATAATTATTAAATAATTAAGAAATAATTAGATTTAATTAAAATAATCATCAAATAATTAGGAAATAATTATATTTAATTGATTAGAAATAATTAGAAAACAATTAGAAAAAAATAACTAGGAAACAATTAAAAATAAAATAATTAAAAAACAATTAGAAATAAAATAATTAGGAAACAATTAGATATTAAATAATTAGGAAATAATTAAAATAATTAGGAAAAAAATAAAATAATTAGGAAACAATTAAAATAATTAGGAAAAAATTAAAATAATTAGAAAACAATTAAAATAATTAGGAACCAATTAAAATAATTAGGAAACAATAAAAATAATTAGGAAATAATTAAATTAATTAGGAAACAATTAAAATAATTAGGAAACAATTTAAAATAAAAAGGATAATAAGGAACCAATTAAAAATAATTAGGATAATTAGGAAACAATTAAAAATAATTAGGATAATTAGGAAACAATTAAAAATAATTTGGATAATTATGAAACAATCAAAAATAATTATGATAATTAGGAAACAATTAAAAAAATTAGGATAATAAGGAAAAAATTAAAAATAATTAGGATAATTTTGAAACAATTAAAAATAATTATGATAATTAGAAAACAATTAAAAATAACTAGAATAATTTGGAAACAATTAAAAAAAATTAGGAAATAATTAAAAGTAATTAGAAAACAATTAAAAATTATTAGGAAACAATTAAATATAATTAAGAAACAATTACAAATATTTAGGGTAATTAGGAAACAATTAAAAATAATTATGATAATTAGGAAACAATTAAAAATAATTCTGATAATTAGGAAACAATTAAAAATAATTAGGATAATTAGGAAATAATTAAAAATAATTAGGATAATTTGGAAATAATTAAAAATAATTAAGATAATTAGAAAACAAATTAAAAATAATTAGGATAATTAGGAAACAATTAAATATAATTAGGAAACAATTTAAAATAATTAGGAAACCATTAAAAATAATTTAGAAATAATTAAAAATAATTAGAAAACAATTAAAAATAATTAGGCAGCAATTTGAAAATGTGATTGACTACTCATCTACCTCAATTTTCTATTCATTTTTGTGTTGAGGCTTGACAGGAAACTTCCCCCTCCACATGTAATATTTACATTTACTGTCAAAATTATCAACCTCCTCGCCTGCATAGAGGTGAGGAGGTTTATAAATTTGATAGTAAATGTAAATACTACATTTGGAGGAAAAAGTTTCCTGTCAACCTCAATGGATAAATGAAAAGAAAACTTAGGTAGATGAGTGGTCAATCACATTTGTTACTAATTAGTAACATAATTAGTAATATAATTAGTAACATAAATACAACATAATATAAAATATTATATTACTCTAATATTAATAATTAAATAATACTAATAATATAATTATTTTACTATTATATGTTTAATATTTTTAAAAAATTATTAATATTATTAAAATTATAAAAAATTTGTAAAATATAACAATTATCGATATTTTCAACAACTTTTTCTTTATTCGTAACTTGTTCAAATCTTAAAGGGTTGCCAATTTTCAGGTCATGCCCAATAAAAAGTTTGCGTCAACTATGTCTATTGTAAACTCTATAATTGTTTTTTCATGGTTGATCACCTCGTAAGTATCATTGCAATAGGGCAACCCAAGTCATGTCTTTCTCATCTATAAGAATCATATCACATGATTTTTTTCATAGACCATTCATTCTTGAAAATTTAATGGAAAGATACTGATGTTCTCTTAATTTTCAAGGAAGAATGATCTATGTAAAAGGGCATGTGAAATGATTCTTAAAGACGAGAATATAATTACATGTGTAATCCTGTTGCAACACTACATGCGAGGTGATCAACCATGTAAGGACAGTTATAGAGTTTAAATTGGATATGGTTGATTCAAAAATTTTATTGGGCATGACCTGAAAATTGACAACTGTTTAAGATTTCACTACTGGAAAATGGACCTATACCCATGGTTTTGGAAAAAACCGTGGGTATAGGTCACCCTATCCCCACAGTTTTCAAAAACCATGGGGATATGTAGTTTTCCAGAACCTATACCCACGGTTTAAGAAAAACGTGGGTATAGGGTACCATATACCCACGGTTTGGGAAAACCGTGGGTATAGGGTCTCAAAAACATGCCTATACCCACGGTTTGGCCATAAACCGTGGGTATAGGTGAGCTCTATCCCCACGGTTTGCCCAAAACCGTGGGGATATCCTTTGGTTAAAAACCTATACCCACGGTTTTGACAAACCGTGGGTATAGGATTCCCGTGTTTGCGCGGAAAAATTTTTTTTTCCGTGGGAATTTTTTTTTGGCGGGGGTTCTATACCCACGGTTCATCCCTCTATACCCACGGTTTAAATAAATATATTTAACAAAATATATATACATATATGTAAAGTCGACATTGGGGCAGTGGTAAGGTGGATCGTTAGCGGCGAAGAGGTCACTGGATCGAATCCAGAGACCCGCTATTTTATAAAACCTATACCCACGGTTTGAAAACCGTGGGTATAGAGTATTGACACGGTGGAAAAAACCTATACCCACGGTTTGACCAAAACCGTCGGTATAGGTCAGGGACCTATACCGACGCCGTTCAGCCGCACGGTTCCCAGAACCGTGGGTATAGCCTATACCCAGGTTTTGGGGGCTATACCCATGGTTTTGAACCGTGGGTATATGTCTATTTTCCGGTAGTGTTTGAACATGTTAAGAATATAAAAAAATTATTAGAAATATTGATATTTTCAATTATTAGTAATAATTAGTAATAATGAGTAATAATTAATCAAAAAATGAAATAAATTCAAGTACATGGTTATAAATTGTTAGAATTTCTATCAGATTGGTGGCTACCTTTTGTTCAACGTCTCATGTCATTGCTACTTTCTCCCACTGAAATCAGTATTAAAAATGTTCTCTCACGTATATCAGAGCATGTTTTTTAAACTGATTTTAGTTAGGAGATAGTTAAAAAGAGATGAGTTGTTCGATGAAAGAGGCTCTTTTCCATGAAGACTCATCTCCTTGCAAGGAAATGAGTCGTCAGGAAAAAGAGATGCTGCCAATCCGCTTGAAACAAATAAGAATAATTAGTAATATAATCTCCACAATGATGATTAAAAAATTTTATTTCATTATTCAAGCATATTTAATTTTGCCAAGTATTGCTAAGTATTGCTAAATTAATAATAATTAGTGGGGATGATTAAAAACAAACTGTGTCGCCTATAATTATTAGTAATTACTAAGAAATAACTGTAATTATGTATCTTTTCTATTGAGGATATTGTTTTTCTTATATCTAATTATTTAACAACAGTAATGGTTTTACATTTTTTCGAAACATATATATGAATATGGAACAAGGAAATCGACATCAATCATTATTAGATGATCGTTCTTGGATAAATCAGCCCAGAAATCCAAATGGTTCTAGTTTAAATACTGTATATGTTGATGGTGTTGAAGCATTATTATCATTTGCATCATCAAACCCAGAATTTTTTTCAGAAGGGAAAATTATGTTTCCTTGTAAAAAATGTTCTCTGAGAACGTTTGAGACATTTGAAATCATTGGTAATCATCTCTTGCATTATGGGTTTCAATCAGATTATATTTATTGGTATCAACATGGTGAACGCGGTTCCAGAGAAGATACTCATAATTTGATTCTAGATCCGTCAAGGTTTCAGAATTTAGTACATGATGTTACAGGGTCATCCGTTCAACAAACTGAAATTGGGGATAATGTTGATTTACCTCCCGAGTTGGCACCATATGAATTTGTTGAGTTGTTCAGGTCTACTTAGGATTCATTATATCCTGGTTGCAAGTTAAGAAAATTAGAAGTAGTTGCAAAATTTATGGCTATTAAATCAGATAATGGAATGTAAAATAACTGTTTTTATCAGATATTTTCTTTGGTTAAAGCACTGTTACCTGAAGGAAATGTGCTTTTTGCTAATTATTATGAGAGCAAGAGACTGGTTTGTAATCTATGCCTTAGTTATCATAAGATCCACGCATGTTCAAATGATTGCATCTTATATTCTGGTGAAAATAAGTCGTTGGACAGCTATCCCACATGTGGATAATCAAGGTATAAAGAAGCTCAATCAGGGAAGTCTGGATTGATTCCTATAAAACAGTTGAGATATTTTCCTCTTACACCCAGGTTGTAGTGTTTATTAATGTCTCAGAACACAACGACAATGATTTCATGGCACAAAACCAATGTTTTAAATGGTAAAAGCATGATTCATCCATCTGATGGTTATTCATGGAAAAATTTTGATCAATGCATCCATATTTTTCTTTAGAATCCTGGAATGTGCGATTGGGTCTTTCTACTGACGGTTTTTGTCCATTTGGATATTTTGGTAGTCAGTATTCCTGTTGTCCTATCTTTATAACTCCGTATAACTTGCCTCTATGGATTTTGATGAAGGATCCTTATATCTTTTTGAAATTATTAATCCCAGGACATCCGAAAATGAATATTGATATTTATTTGAAACCATTTATTGATGAGTTAAATTTATTATGGAGTCATGGTGTTGGCACATATGATGCTGCTGCAAAACAGAATTTTGTAATGAAAGATGCTTTAATGTGGACAATTAGTGACTTCCCAGCATATGGGATGTTATCTGGATGGAGTAAACATGGTCAAAATTCATGTCCTTACTGTATGGGAGTCAAAAAAACATTTTTTCTCGTCAATGGAAAAAAACCATGCTATTTTGACTCTCATCACAGATTTCTTCCAATCGATCATCCTTTTCGGAGGAATAAATTTCCTTTTAGAAAAGGCATAATTAAAAGAGATGAACCTTCAAAAATGATCTCAGGTACTGGGTTACAATCAGTTTTATTTTTATTACCTTCAATCACATTTGGACTGACAATAAACCAACAGAAAATTCATGGCTTTGGGAAAAACACAATTGGACAAAACAGAGCATTTTTTGGAATCTTCCATATTGGTCTGATTTTTTGGTCCGACACATGTTGGATGTCACGCATATTGAGAAGAACTGTATTGATAATTTATTTCATACAGTTTTGTATAGATCGGGTAAAACCAAAGAGAATGTAAAGGAACGATTAGATCTTGCCCAAATTTGCAGGCAACCAGAACAGGAATTTTTTGAAAATGTCAGATCACAGAGATTAATGAAGCCAAAAGTAGCTTATACACTGACCAAAGAGAGTATCTTATTATTTTTTCAGTGGATTGGATATTTGAGACTTCCAGTTGTCTATGCTCCCAACTTGGTCAGATTTGTTAAAAATAGTCATATTACCGGATTAAAAAGTCATGACCATCATGTTATAATGTAAATATTGATGCCTATTGGATTAAGAGGTTTGTTGAATTCTATGATTTGGAATTCGATAACAGATATATCATATTTTTTCCGAGACATGTGTACGGACACAACGGACTATGATACACTACGAAAACTGGAAGAAGCTGTTGTTGTAATTATAAACAAACTGGAAAAAATCATTTTGACGGCTTTCTTTGACTCAATGGAACATTTTATACTACATTTTCCACATAAAGACAAATGTCAAGGTCCAATTCAGATTCGATTAATGTACTCATTTGAGAGATGCATGTAGAAATTGATGAAAAAAGTATGTAACAAAGCATCAGTTGAAGGTTCAATTGCTGAAGCATATTTGCAAGAGGAAATTGCTTTATTATGCTCTCATTATTTTGAATCTGAATATCCCTCAAAATTTAAACGCATGGGACAGAACGAGGGGAATGTTGATGATGATATGAAAAATAAATTATCAGTTGTCAATCAGCCCGAACATGGCATTGATGGAGTTCATGATAGATGGAATTCAGATGATGAACATCATAGAGCTCATACATATGTTCTACTCAACTGTGAAGAAATGTCACCAATTGTAGTGTGAGTGCTCTTATCCATTATTCTATAGATTCTCTTAAAGTAAATTAGTCATATTTTATTTGTAGGTTATATGATGATAATATCAAGAAACAACTTCCACAAATTACAGCAGCTAGATTAGATGAACGTCGGCAAAAAAAATTTTCCTACTGGTTTCAAAAACTGGTAACATACATTCTTTTTTTGGTTTATATATAAATTCAATTTATTACTTGTAATGGTGATAAATTTTTTACAAATTTTTAGGTATCTTCACATGATGATAATATTTATAGTCGATTGCGTATATTGAGTAGCACACCATCCAAAATGGTTAAATCTTATAATGCATATGTGGTGAATAGTTATCGCATTCATACACATGCATATGTGGAATGAAAGAAAAAAATGAATAGTGGTGTTTGTTTAAAGGGATCACATCATAGAGATATTGAAGTTGAATTTTATGGCATGCTTGGATAAATTATTGAACTATGTTATTTGGGACAGAATTATGTAACAATGTTTAAATATCGATGGCTGGATACTAGGAGAGGCTTGCATAGTCACTTGCCTTATAGAATTGTTGACATTAAACATAAATGTTTTCTTGCAGTAAATGAACCATTTTTATTGTCTCATCAGGAACATCAAATTTATTATGCAAAATACCGTGCTACTGTAAAATATTTGGATGATTGGTGGAGTATAATAAAAGTTAAATCTCGAGAAAATTAGTTTTCTCAAACTAAATGTGGTTCCACTGAAGGGAAAGGAAATGAAATTTTTCAGTACATTCCTCAAAACACATCTTTTTCACAAAGAGACATGAATATCGAGGATGACACCCCACAGTTAAGGGTCGATGGTGATGATGTTGTCAATGATGTTACAAGTGAATTTGAAATGACAAGAGATGATGAAAGTCAAACTAATATGGTAATTGATGATGTTGATGAGGAACATGAAGATATTGACATTGACAACTATGAAGATGATGATGAAGATGAACATTGACATAGTAAAATTCTGGTTATAATCATAACAAATATAAATCTATACATAATAGTTATTTTCAACTATTTTCTAATAACAATCATTTCATGTTTCAGATGGACTCAGAAATGTTTCATCAGTTGCTAGAGGCTGATCTACTTATGGATGATGAGGTTCTTGAGTCATCTAACCCTCAAGCTATTGGCACTACAGGGAGCACTCTGAGGGGGCGTGGTCTTGCCAGACTGATGATTCCAGATCCTATCCCGGAGCGACGCCCACCTATTGGATTCGATTCGCACACGCGGTGGTATGGTAACTTGTGTATTTTAGTTATCAATAATTATAATTTATTTATATTTTAATATTTTTATTATTTGTTCTTCTTCCACAGTTTTATGCATATAGATATTGGACAGGGGAGCGCTATCTTGCGCAATTATTTTTCTCAGCCCTGGCTTACATGGGATCAGATTCCCGCTGATGTGCATGCTGCCATGTTCGATCATTGGCCGGTACATAATTAAATATTATTTATTTTGAAATTTAATTAATTAATAAATTTATATTAGGGTTTATGGTATCCCATAGATGAGAGCATGTGTGCCACTATCCATGTGGCATGGGTGGTTTCTATGTGTGACTGTTTCCGTTAGTTTTTGCATAATTTGAGAAAGACGACTCTGAAGAATGCCGGAGTGACAAAATTTGATGAGTCCAGTAGAGCCCACCTTCCAGAGTACATTTCATCTCACGTTTGGGATGGATTATGTACACACTGGTTGGGTGGTGGGTTTCAGAGGACATCTGCATTGGGTCGACAGAATTGGGGGAGACAAGAGGTGACTCATCGAGCAGGTAGTCATACATTCAGTGCGCATAGAGAGCATATGGTAAGTACTTTTTTTTAATATTTTATACAACTGTAAATAATAATAGTTTATTATATATTCATATAGGAAGACCAGAAGCCCGGTATTACAACACATGGCATTTATCAGAGGATGTACACTGATCCGGCTACTGGAGAGATTAGAGGCGACCTCCAGCGTCAGATTGTGGTCAGTATTATTTTCTTTTCAGTTTGAAAATTTAATACATATAATCATTTCATTATTTTAATTTCTAATTGAAACATAAAATCTCATATGATGTTGTGACCTCTCAGACATAGGCTGAGAGTCAAGACGAAATGGGTGATCAGACTAGTGCCCACCATTTTGATGAGATGGCAAGGATGCAGGCGAACCAGTATGGCTTCGAAAAGGGCCGAGTAGTTCGTATCACCTCTCATTTGACTCTTGCAGCTTATTATGGTACTGATGTGATGTTGTTGTCTAGCTCAAAAGGAGATCATGGAGATACATCATCTTCTGCGTCACAGTATCAGGAGCAGCTGCGTGCTCAGAGTTAGCTTATAGAGGATTTGTGTCAGGGGCAAGAGCAGATGTGTCAGCAGCACGATGAGGAAATGTATCGATGGTAGGAGAAGATGCGTCAGCAGCAGGATGAGGAGAGACGTCGATATGAGGAGAAACATCAGGAGTATATGGAGTATATGTGTCATCTGACTCATAGTTTAGGGATGGAGTTTCCTCCACCACCTCCTCCTGGTCCTCTAGATTATCCACCGCCCAATGATTTTTTTAGATGTAATAAAAATTTGAGTTCATATTTTATTGTCATATTAAGTATTTACAATTCTTCTTTCATATTGATACGAATATTGCACGATTTAATTTGTTTTTAATTTTTTTAAATATTTTATTACTTATTAGTATTATTTTTAAAGTCTTCTTATTTTAGTAATATTAATTTTAATATTTTATATTTATTGTTAATATTGAGAAGTTTATAATTTTATAATTTTCTTAATATTTATAATATTAATATTTTTTTTCATAAATATGTATGTTTATTTTAATAATAATAATATTGTATTAATTTTTTATATTATTAATATTAGTATAATTATTATTATTTTTTGATATTAATATTTCAGAATATATAATATTATATTATTTATATTCATATTATTATTATTTTTTGATATTAATATTTTATAATTATATTATATATATTTTTTTTTATTAATATTATAATAATATAATTTCTTTATATTAATAATAATAATATTATTATTATATACATAATTTAATAATATTATTATTATAATATTATTTTATATTATTAATATTAGTATTATTATATTATATTATATAATTTATATTCATATTATTATTATTTTATATTAATATATCATAATTATATTTTATATATCATTTTATTTATATTATTATTATTTTTATATAATATTATATGATTTGTATTAATTATTTTATTATTTTATTATTTTTTTAGTATTTGCGACGAGAATATTTACGACGGGATTTTCCATCGTAAATTTTTTTTACTTTTACATTTGTGACGGGAAGAATACCCGTCGTAAAAACATTTCTGCGACCGTCCGTCGCAAATACCTTCGTCGCAAATATTTTTTAAATTTCTCATTTGCGACGGGTCAGAAACCTGTCGCAACTGATATAACTGCGACGGCCCGTTGCAAATACCTTTCTTATATATAAACAAAAACCCATTTGCGACGGGGGATAAATACCGTCACAAATAATATTTTTGAGATAGGACCGCCACAAATACTCTTTTTGCGACGGGACCACCGCAACAACACCTATTTGTGACACCGTTTTTGGCAACGGGCGATTTGCGACGGAGCGCCGTCGCAATTCACCCCTCCCAAATATTTTGTTTTCCTTTAGTGTATAGGTGTTTAGTTTTCCATTTAATTTTGTGTGTTGGGATGTAGTTGATTATGGTTATCTCAGACATGAATTATGGATATAATTTCATAAGGACTACTGCTGTTGTAATGTGTATGTGCTATGATGGCTTGAGGTTCCTTACTAAGAGTATGGGTAATGATGGATTGTTGTAAAATAACTAACGTATGATACATATTATATTGGTTGTTTTTCCCTTGGAAACTACATGGTTTCTTTGGGTTACATAGATACAATGATGTGTTGTACAAGGTTCACATTATGGTGCTTCTCCCAGGTGTATGTGGGCTAGTATTTTTGTACAGAGATTCTTAGGATGTGAGACATTGAGGAAAATCAAAAAACTAGTTGGAAAGATGTATCGGTGAACCATTGATATTTTTATTATATTATATGTTATTGTATGCGATATTTGGTGAGAGTTTCCATGGTGAGGTTGGGAACTAAGTATAACTATTTAGGTTATGAGTTAGTTTCACTTGTGCTTCACTATTCTGAAGAATGATATCTTTATCATTAACATTAGTGACACTAGTGTGGACCCTACTGAGTATTTTTTTATATTCACACTACATATATATAACCTTATTTTCAGGTCAGTTGGATTAGGTTGGAGTTCAGGCTGGTTACTAATAGCATGGGGTTTGAAGGAGCACTTTGGGCTTTTTGTTTGTTCTCATTCTTAATTTGTTTGCAACCTGCATTTTCTTTTTAGTTGTAGTATTTATTTAATGTAATAACATAGGTTCAATTATGTTTTCTCAGATATTTTATTATGAGATGGATTTTTTTGGTGCCTTTATTATCTCTCCATTTCAAATGTGTTCTCTTATTGGGTGATGCATTTCATCTGTGTGTTTACTACTCTCCCAGTGCTAGCTTCTAACCTGATGCCTACTAGAGGTGGGAATCGGGTATCACTATTTCTATTATCCCATTTCCGGCCTAGTAGGGGTACACTCTATGTGGAGGGGTTCATGAAAGAGTGTTATGAAAGGTCTTTTGAGGGATATGATGGAGGTTAGTGTTTGGTACAAGTGAAGTTACATGGAATGGTAGAGTATTTTAGTTAGATAATTTTTGAAAGCACTATAAACATGGTATAATGACATAGACATAAGTATTTAATACCACCTATGCTCTGGTGAATGAATCATTAAGATTATATTGAAAACTAAATTAAGTGATACATGTTGTTGGGTAGAGGCCTAAGAAAGGATTATGCATTGTTATTATTTTCACCCTTGATTTAATGGGTAGAATATGGTATATGTAACCCTAAATTGAATAAAATAAAACAATTAATTAATGTTATGGACTTCCATATTTTCAGTTTATGTTTTTTACCTATTTGTTCCTTTGTAGGCTTGGAACCAACTCGACGTCCTCATCAGGTCCGCACAGATTATGTTCTGGAATTTGTGCTAGCAGATCACCGCATGGTTGAGGTTGAGGAAGAAGACACTAGTAGGTGGACACTATGAGAGTTTCAACATCGTAATCTATATTTGTACAAGTTATCCTTTTTTAAAATATGTCCCAGAATAATAGTTGTTGGAGTTTGAGATAGGATTTTGTTGGATCCATGCCCAAAAAGATCAATAGTTATTGTTGGCTGTGACGATGTTGTGTGGGGCAGTGAGGCTGTTGTGGTTCATGTTCCCTAGATATCACAAGGAGTTTGGAGTCAAGTGGGAGGAGTTCTAACACCAATAGAAAGTTTTGTTTCATTATTCAATTATAAAGTTGGATAGTCGCCTAGAGATTCTACCCATTGATAAGGGATATCCCTTGTGTGAGAGTTCTAGATCTATTTCTAGAACCTTCTTTGATATGCATCGAACTTGTTTTGAGTTGAGGAGGCCATGTAATTGAATTTTGAGAAGGATTTTCCTTTAGAGTTCCAGCTCCATTTCACCCCATTTTTTATGAAGAAGTATTTTAAGGTTAT
This sequence comes from Viscum album, assembly GCA_963277665.1. NCBI lineage: Eukaryota > Viridiplantae > Streptophyta > Magnoliopsida > Santalales > Viscaceae > Viscum > Viscum album. The sequence continues at coordinate 418,063,169 of OY728132.1, forward strand.
AGAAAGAGTAAATTTCATCAAGAGGACATTATCTATAATTGGATCATTATGATAGTGGAGTCATCAAGATTCATCATGAAGAAGAGCTACGGTCTAGGGTTCCCAATGGTGATGACATAAGTGTTAACGATCATCCTAGGGTAGTTTCTAGCTCCCAATGTATCATTTCTTGAGGGGTAGTGTCTCTCAGGCCTCTATGAAGGGATAAGATGCATGAGTTTTCTAATGGAGACTTAGGTCATCAGCAATGAGAGTTCCCAACCATTCTAATTTTTTAGTGTGCAGTGGTTATTCGTCTTGAGGTTCCATCTTGAAGGTAGTTATAAATGAGACATCAATATTAGGTTTCTTTAATTGGGGATAAGAATAGAGAGGATGGTGTAGATAAGTGACAACACAGAGATGGTTTTATTTCATAAAGAGTATAGCATTAACAATGAGGTTATAGTCATCATGGTTAGAGAATACATTGAGTAGCTCTTGGTCATCTTTATTATTTAGTTTTTCTAGCACCTGGGTAGCCAAATGTCATTTGAGGTAACCTTTTCATGTTCTCTACTTGGGTGTATAACTTGTTTGATCTAGGAGTGACACACTCATTCATATCGCATACCCTTTTCCGTGATTTGGGACACTGGGTAGGGAGACTTCACATTCCATGAGAGTTTACTACTCATGTTGGAGGTCGAGGTGACATATTTGATGTATGTAGAAACTATGAGCTATTTCTGGGAAATCCCCTCTCTTGGATATATTTCCAATGTTTGTTGAGAAAATTATATTACATCTACATCATCATGGATTGGTAATATTTGGTTCAAGGTATTGTTTATTTCTTCAAGAGGGAGGGTGTGTTCTTTGATTCTAATGGAGATCCATTTGTGTTTTTGGGTGAGAGAGACCCTCATATGGGTTAGAGGCATGTTCCTTCCTTGTCATCATTGATGGATGATATGATGTCGAGTTCGTATGGAGTTCAGAAGATGTTGATTCATTGGTTCATAGAAGAGTACCATGATATCATTCCATAGGTGGCGGTAGCATAGCCACATCAACAATAGATTGATATATTTATCGAACTATAGCCAAGAATGTCTCCAATATTAATGTATCCATATAGGATGGAACCAAATGAGTTTCAAGAGTTGTGTATACAACTCGATGTTCTATTGAGGTGTGGCTATGTTCTCTTTAGTGTGTCACCATTGGGTACACCAAATTTTTTCGTAAAAAAATGATTTTAGTTTTAAGGATTTTTATTTATTATCATGTCTTGAACCATTTGATGGAGAAGAACTACTATCCTCTTCCATGGATTAATAATTTATTCGATCAACTAGATGGTGAAACTCGGTCCCGAAAGATCTATTATTGGTCATGATGTGATAAGATGCGTGTAGAGGATGAGGATATCCCAAATACTACTTTATATTTTCTTCATGATCATTGTGAGTTTATTGAGATGCGTCTTGGAGGAAAAAATTCTCCAACTATTTTCATGGAGCCAATTAATTATGTGTTCGATTATTTCGTGGGCATGTTCATTGTCGTTTTCATCAACAACATCTTTTTGTACACGATATCTGAGGTGGACCATGTAGTGCATCATCGTATCATTTTGGGAGTAAATCACCAGGAGAATTTTTCTAGGAAGTTTCCATTGTGTGAGTTTTGGGATTAGATATATTTTTTTTAGGGAATGTCGGGTCATATCCGGGAGTAGTTTTGGATCTTTTGAAGATTGATGTAGTTGTGACTTAGGCATCCCCCAATGCAACAGTTGAGGTGAAAATTATCCTTGGTATTGTACTATATTACCTGAGTTTCATAGTCCATTTATCTTAGGCTAATACACCTATGAAATTTTTAATAAAAAAGTATTAGGTGTTTCTACGGAGTGATCAACATTAGACAACATTTTAGTATATGAAAGAGGAGTTATTCAGCTCCCCGGTTCATTGTCTTCCAACAGAAGGTGTTTAGTTTGATGTTTTTGGTGATGATTCACATCTTCGGTAAGGATGTGTACTAATGATTTGATATTGGTTGTTTCTTATTGGTCTCAATAGTCATATCCCCATGATCATAACTATTCCACCCATAATCTCAAGTTGTCATTGGTAGTGTTTTCTCTGAAGATCTGAAGACATTACCACATCAGTGACCGTTTTTTGGTCTTCACCATTCATAAGATCCTAGGGTTTGTTTTCTCACAACATGACTTGACCTTTCACAAGAATTAGTTGATGGAGTTCTTATAGGATCATGAATTTTATATTTCACAAACACCTATAAAGGGGAATGATATTGATGTTGTGCGAAGAAGAACGTCACACAGTGATGAAATATATGAATTAGGTGATTCCTAGAGAGTGATGGAAGAGCATTCACCATTGCATCTAGATATGGGAGAAGTCTGTGAAAGAAGATGTATTTTTTTCAGATGATGGTGAAGTCATATTTGGTGTGGCAGGTGGAGGAATACTAGTTGGCGGATATTGAGGTAGAGATCTTGATAGACTGATTTGTATGGGGTGGGGCCCTTGATGGTTGGTATGAGGATGAAAAATACCGATTGTTTTTAGGGAATTATTTACATTTCTTTGGGGTTGAATGATACTGTTCTCTGATAGTTCCATAGTTCACCTTTGGTGTTATATTCTTTCAAGAAAAAGAAGTAAAATGCATTGAGGTGTCAGTTTTGGTGCCCTATTTTGTTTCATGAAGTTGAAGTGTTTGTGTCCTGATATTTGGTCTTCTAGAAGCTTAAGGTCGAACACTGTGTTCTGAGTGGTTTACTCCAATTTTTAGATATTACTCTGTTGAAGTGGGATAATATATTAATGAACATTATTACTGCTTTACCTCAAACACAGGGAGACTATGATGCTATATGGGTGGTAGTGGATTGTATTTTCAAAATCATCCTACTTTATAGTGATAAACTTGTCAAACATATTGGAGGTTTTCTTGAGGTAGTATTTGGAAGATGTTTTGAGAATCCACGATGTCCTGAGGATAATCATTTCCAATAGAGATCCTCATTTTACCTACAGGGTGTAGAGAGGTATCTAGCATGCTTCTAATTATTATCTATGCCTAATTTTTTTTATCTATATAAGGTTTATCAGATAGAGTGGAACATCCAAAACATGGAGACAAGTTTCTATTTTATGTACTAGATTTTAGAGGTTCATGGATGAGGCACCTGACCCAGGTAGAGTACACTTACAATAATAGTTACCACTCCACCATTGGTATGATGTTGTTTGAAGCCTTGAATGGATGACCTTGACTTTTTTCGTTTTGATTTAATATGATTGGATAATCAGTAATTATATGGCCAAAAAAGGTAAAAAATACAATTATTTGAAAGAGGATGAAATATGCACAATATCAATAGAACTACTATTCCAAAAATAAGAGGAGACTTATGGACTTCGTTCTTGGGCATCATGTGTTCTTGAAGTTGATTCCTCATCATGGGAAATGATATTTTTGTCATGGTAATAAACATTATGCAGGATTTTTTTGTCCTTTCAAGGTGTAAGATCATTTTGGAGCCATGTCATAATAGATATCCCTACCACCAAATACGAACAGAATACATAATGTTTTCCACATTTCGTAACTACTTCATTATATACATGACGACTGTAAATTCATTGATTGGGCCGAGGTCGATATTGGTGAGGATGCGACCTTCAAGTAGTGGATTTTAGAGATCAATAACATCCACAAGATGGATATTCATGGGAATTTTATTGCATTGGTTCATGTCTTTTGGAGACTCGAGAGAATAGAGGAGAGTACCTAAGATAATGAAAAATAGATACACCCATATTACCCTAATCTATTTCATGTTTAACACTACTATTTTACCACTTTTCATTTTTTTGTTGTAGACATATTCTTGTATATGAGATGGATTTCTCTTGTTTCTTGTTATGGATAACTCTCTTTCAATGAGATGTGAAGACAAAAAGGGTTTCCAACATGATTTCCATGTCTATATTACTGTTGTTTTTTGAGTCTAATCTCTTTCTATTGGTGGATAAAAATTACAAGTACTTTATTTACTCTCCATGATGATCGATTTTTGCTCGAATGTGGTGGTTTAGCTCCTATAGTTGAGAGATCCTTGAGTTGTATCTTGCAGTTTGATTGCTCCGATGAACCCTTTTTCCTCTCTATGTTGGTCTTGGATTCTCAAGGAAAAGAATGTTTTGAGAGGTATCTAATGTAAGGGTTTAGATTCACAGATATTGACCATTTTTATGTTGTCAATGATTGGAGAGCATAGCGGAGTCTCAGAGGACATCTAGTTGTGTTTGGGAATGAAATTCGTGAAACCAAAAGAATTACACAACATTTAGGAATTACACGTTGTGTAATTCATGTTCACAATGTGTATCTTTTTGGGGTAAAATAAAAAATAGGTGGAATATTTTTAAATGAATACCAAACCGTAAGGATTATATGATGTGAAAGGGAATTTTTTATTATGATAATCCCTGATTCAATTCAATTTAAAATTCTTCATCTGCTCAATATTTTCACAAACTATTTTTCTAGAAAGAATCATTTAATTTTAGAGTGGGAAAAATCTCCCTTCCTAATTTTTTTGAGATCTCTATGATGAGAATTAATCATTTGGATTATGTTTTTGATATGTAAAGATACATAGGGAACCAAGGTGTGTTCTTAATTAATTCATGTGATTTGATCAATATTTTTTCTCCTCATCCTTTTTTCCATGAAATAATGCTTGGTCTCCCTATTTCTTATGGATTTTTTTGTTATCCTATTGGTATAGTTGTGGTGTAGAATCCTTAGGTGGATGTGGTTCTTATGGGATAGGCGATCGGTATATGTTGTGTGGTAAACTCTTCTACAAAGAATGTTGAAACCCTTTTTTATATAGTGGATTTGTTTCTTCTCAAAATATTTCATTGAAATCATACAGTAAGCATGATTTAGCCTCTTGAATCGCAATTGAATTTAATAAAATTAATTCTCAAATCCAAGTTAATGAATTGGTATTGATTTCATGTATATGTTTTTATTTGGTAGTGTTATAATGGTTAGACTCTATTTTCCGAGATTCTGTAATATTTATCCCCTTCTAGGATTAACATGTTGTTCATTATGGAAATTTAATAAATAATGTAAATCCAGCAATAATTGATAATAAATTTTCCAAGAGATTAAATATGTGTGATTAATGTTGATTTTTGTTACAGTAATTTAATCATAATTATATTGTTTAATGTGTTAATATGTAATTGAATTAGATAATGAACACGAAGCATGATATTTCTTGGTAATAATGGAATCTAAGGCATGTTAAATTAATTTTTGACATCATTATTCTTAGGTTTATTATATTTGGAAACTATATATAATGAATCATTTAATTCAATATGGAATTATTATCAGTTGAGTGATTACAAATAATGAATTTTTAGGGCATGAGTTTCAGGTTTTTTTAGGTCAATTGAGTGAATTGTTCATTGGATTCGTGAGAGCTCAATTTGTGTGAAATATGAATGACATGTTTTTTGGTCCATGATCCCGGTTGATATGTTTGTTTCCGGAATCTTGTGATATGATGTGCGCTTGGAGAGATGTTATATTTTATGGGGAAAGGTGGTGTATATGTGATGTGAGAAGAGGAAGCCTAATCCTGTAGAGTTGATGTGGTATGTGGGGAAGGGAGGCAAATTTTTTATTTAAAATAATCATTCTTGGGATGATGGGATGCATCAGGATATGAATGTGGGTTTTATGGATGACACCAGGGATGAAAAAACGAGTTGAATATGGGATTACACATCGATAAAGATTTTTGATGATTGATTGGATTTTTTTTTTCTGGCGAGCAGTTTTTTTTATCTTCATTCCATTCAACACTGCTTATGGTAGATTGATGTGCTTGTTTATTTACATTTTTGGTAGTAAAAAATATTTTTTGAGAATAACTTGTAATATGGAACTTAAAACTATTAATAAATGAATAAATGATTAACCCATGGGGTAGGATCATTCTGGGATGCAATGCTGAGGTTATAATTCTATGAAGTCATGGACTCATTTTTCAAAGGCCTATAGGGCATGGATCATTGTTGTAATGCTTATGTAATGAAACATGGAAAATTAAAATGTATAATTAATGGTTAAATAATTAATTATTGAAAATTAAAACTAATAAAAAGTGACAAAATAAATAAATATAGCTCTTTAAATGGTTGTGTTCTTATATGATATTTGGTCTTAGTAGCTATCATCAGGAGTCTGAGATATGTTATCTACAATTGATTCTAAAACTATGTTATTCTCGTCTTGGGAATGTGAGTTACATTATATCATTTAAACTTTATGTTTTTATACTCTTCTCCACCATTTGGGTTAGGGAAACTAATACCCTGGTGTTTCTAATCCCTAGGGGGTGTTTTTTATAATATCCTGATGTGTGGGAGGATGGATGACTTCCACATTTTACCAAATCTCTTCTCTTGGTAGTTACTTATGTGGTTATGAATGAAAATTATTATTTTTTATATTTGTTTAATGTGATTTAATGGATTGTTGTTATTTTACACACATGTATTCTAGATATAATTTCTCAATGAATAGTATAGGTGTAATGTGTATGGGATGGGATGACTAGAGGTTCTTTGCATTGAGTATGGGATTTGATGTCCTGAGGTATAATACCCAATATATGATACACATTATATGGGATATGTTGGATACCTGAAACAACGTCGTTACTTTTGGATAGGTAGAAATTGTGGTATGTTTCATGTGGTTAATGTTTTGGTGCTTCACCCAGGTGTCTGTGGGGTTGTATTTTTGGAGAGATATGCTAAGGATGTGCGACATTTGGGAAAAGAAGAAATCTAATTGGGAAGAATTATCATGGAACCCATGATGATCGTTATTATATAATATGATCTTGAATACAATTTTTGTTGTGAGTAGCCATAGTGTGGTTGAGAACAAATTTTATACGTTTTTGTGAAATTCTAGTTTCACTTGTTGTTTAGAATGATTCCGATGGATTCCTTTATCTTTTACCTGATAGGATCTGGGTAGGATCTAATTGAGTATACAATTATACCGACTCAATGAATATATAAATTTTTATTCATGATATTTGGATCTGGTTGGAGATCAGGATGGTTATTACTAAGTCGTGGTTTAATACGAGTATTTTGGGATTCATGGTTGTTGTCATCATTATTTTTATTTTGGGTTCATATAGTTTCATATCTTTTATAGTATTACATTCATGTCATTAAATATGTTAGATTTTATTTTTTTTATTGTATGGTAACAAGGAGTTAGTTCATTTTTTTCATATCTCACTCTTTTTCAAGGGTTCTATAATAGGGTAATTCCCCTCATTATTCTATTTTTTATACACTCTTCACCTATCACCAAATCGTGGAAAAATGTATTATGGACTCAAGTGTCCCTATATCTCTTCTCAAATTGTTGTGCTAGGAGGGGTACACTTTGTGGGGACTTGTTTGTGACACTAACCATACGGGTACACTCATTTGGTAGTGACCACACCACAGACGGTGCACAGATTGTCTAACCATGTGGACAATCAATGTAACACTATTTTTATTGTGTTAAATGACTAAAATACCATTAATGACTTAATATATTACATATATTCCTAATTTTATCATTATAGGGAACAACCAACCTATTTTTTATCCCAGTGAGCTCCTTTGAATCACATTTATAATTTTTGATCCCAGTTGTAAATCTGGTGTCCAATCAACGCAATTTTGATCTCATTGGATTCCTTATGGTATTCTAATTAATCCTTAAGCTCGGTTCTTTGTTTGTCTTCTCCTAAATTTTTTTTTTAATATATTCTCATAAGAACTATTTTATTTGCATTGATCCATTCTTCATTTTTCCTCCAACCAAAGAAAAAATTAAGGTTGATTATGGACAAGTAAGGTGTTATATCTTGGAGGTAGGTGGTATATGACTCATACCTCATGTATCCCCATTTTAACAATTTTAAACCTTGGTTAAATTCTGATTTCATTTGGAATTTATTATTAAATTCATATTACAATATTGTAACGAATATTATCATATTATTGAGGTCTTTGTATAAATGTTCTTCATCTTTAGAGGTTATGACCTCAACACTAACCACCCCATGTAGGGTGTTTCCATAATTATTCCTTAGTATCCCCTGTAGGTCTTTCTTCCCCAACATTTTAGTGTGCTTTAACAAATTCTTAATAAAGTTAAGTGTCATAATTAAGTGAATGAGTTGTTAATTCTTGCAAAGATTTGGTTATCAATTGACCCATCTAATTAATGTGTTTAATATAATTTATGTACCTTTAATTTTTTTATGGATGGTATATATATACATATGATGTGTCTTAGAAATTATAAATTAATATAATTTAGACATTAGTACTTATCCCACTTTTTATGTTTATGAATTTTTTTAGAAGGTTGGGGTCGAAGCCTCATTTTATTATTAGAGAAAATCAAAGACCTCTTTTAACTAGGTAAAGCGATACCTAATACATAAACCGATGTCCCAGTGGTCTTATAGCCCATTACATAGCCCGTAGGCCCAATTTTTTTGGCTCAATTGCCATTCTATGAATAGTAACCCAGTTGCTACAGTACCACACAGTCCCGCCGCCGCTACAGTGCCCTGCCGCCACTACAGTACCCGCCGATCTACAGTACCGCCGCTGCTACAGTACCGCTACATTACTGCTAAAGTAACCTGCTCCCAATGGGTTTTGAACCCCCATTTTTCATGTAGGATTACAGGGTGCTTACCACTAAGCCAAACCCCAACTACACATTTGATGTTTAGGAATGCTAATGGAATGAAACTGATACTTAAATATAAAATAACAAAATGGTTGCATGTACCTTTAGCACTATCACACTACTTAAGGGTAAGGAATGAGTGAATTGAAGTATTAAAAGGAATGGGTTTTACTTTTCCTCAATTAAAAAATTAATTACATATAATCTACAAAATGAATATTGGAATTTTCATCATTATAGTAGGGGAATGACATGAGTTATGCCTAGGAATCTAGAGTGAACGCCAAGAGTACTTAGAGTACCACATTCTGATTTAATGATCTAGTTTCCAAGGGAGATACTGACCTTAAAACATGGTCCTTCTCAACTAGTTGTTTCCAAAAATGAAATTATAGGATACTTTCACTGTGTTCCAGATATTAATATTCCTTGGATACACTACTTGATCTAGAAGTATGTCTTCAAGAACATGGCACCATGGATACATATCATTTGGCCCAGTCATTCCTATCATGTTTTACCTTGGATAATATCATTGGACTCATTTAAAACTATTTTACAGTGGAATTCCATCGGTGATTCCCCTGAGATTACACTCAGACACCTTAAATCTCAGATTTATTTTATTAATTAGTTATTTACAACCCAATGGTTTATGGTACATTAGTTATTAACTTGGATCCTTTTTATTATTATCATCATTATATAATTCATCATAAAACCTTGGATACATTATATTTATTATCATCATAACACATTTCCTGTTCCTGTTTTACCTCATCTTACCCTTCTATATGAGATGAATATATATAATCTAATGAAATGATTACATGTTTAGAGACATAGAAGATGAGCATAAATTAGGTATCATGGTATTTTGATTAAATTATTTATCTACATTTTTATACATTAAAAAAATATCATTTTATATTACACTGATTGGAGGGTAAAGATGTTGTTGTCGGTGGCCTACTAAGATTTTTCCCAAATATTGTATAGGCTACTGATGGTAACTGGGAATATTGTATTTCTATAGGTGTTGATAAGGGGAGGAGACCCACATTGGACACCTGATCATTAATTCCAGATATATGAAGGATCTTGGATGTAGATAACCATGTTGGTTTTTGGGCTGTTGGATAGTTTTTGGCTTCTTATTGATGCTTTTTTGTAGCATGTGTACGTATGTTCTAGTTTTAAAGAGAAATGAAAATTATCATCATCCTTTTTAATATTATTTGGCTTTTATCTTTGAGTATTATTATCTATTTCATAAGTTGTTATTAAATTCTACACTTGTTTCTCTACAGTGTGTTACTGGTATAGTAAGCATAGTGTTTGCTTCTGCAATTCCATATTTTTATATATTCTTCAACTATTATCCTATTTTTATGTATATGTCATTCTAGAACTTTATATTGAGATAATATTACACCCTAGAATAAACCCTAGGCCCCTATTTCAAGTCTACAACCTTTGGTGCACGGGGAGGTACAATTGACTGCATGCTGAGCAATAGTTTGGGCGTCCTTTGAGTGGCACCTAGATCATTATTTATCAAATTGGTATCATATTGGTTCCATTATAGATATAATATTGTGAGTCAATAGGTTTCATATTAGTTACACATTGTAAATTTGTCATATTCAATGAAAGGGTGTAGCTGACCCACATTCTGGGTAAATATCGAGTATTCAAATACAAAAATTGTTATTCTGAATTCATCATTTTATAGTAGATATAAATTCATTATTGGGTGATTCACTTATGATGTGATGGTTATTATTGTTGTTATGATTGATGATTTTATATTATCTTTTGCCCGATGAGATGAGTGAATGTAAAAATCAGTAATTCATCATTATTATAACCTAGATTTCATATGTCCTTCATATTCCATGCCATATATGTGCATTTTACTACTTTTATTTTCTTGCATTGCTTATGATTGTTGGGTGTATGAGACCTGGGGTATTGGTATAGGTAATTATATGTGTTTATCTATCATATTTTACCTATTAAATTGTAATACTGAGCATAGACAAGGTTAAATATAAATTTAATGTGTGTCGACTTTAGTGACAAGGTGTATAGACCCTGATTTAATAGAAATAGAGAGATACATATAAGATACATTGACATATGTATAAATGAAAATGAAAATTTAAGATAAAAATCTTCACTATAAAATGAAATGGTTACCAGTAAATTAATACGCAAGGTATTGTTGACCCTTCATCTACTAAAACCTCTTTTAAATTAAATATATACACATACCAATATGTGACTTTCTATGTGGGTAGTTAGTGTAGTATATTTGAAATGGAACCCTTATTATTTCATTATGATTTCACTAGTACATATATATATTCTCAACCCTGATATGAGGTATGTTGTTGGGATTTTGAGACCAATTCCTCTATGATTTTCTTGTGTTATGCACCAGGAGGGTGTTGAAAACACAGTCTAGAGATAGTGAGACCTAAACTACAGCCCTTATCGCTAGGACTACCACATAAGGCACTACCAGTTATTACTGAATTGGGAATCAATGCTCATTTTCAAGAGTTTTTTCTACATATGGTACATTAAATGACGAGTGATCCATAGCCTACACCTACAATGAATGATATGACTATTGACTTCCAAATATAACTATTCTCCCATATTCTTAGTTTATAGTTGTCCATTTCCTACAAAGTCCTTGATGGATTTCTACTTATATAACATTGAGAATATAGAGACACCTATAAAGAGGAGGGTCATTATTTACACCAACATACTACATGATTCATTCATGAACTTTTAGGAAGTGCTTACCAAGGTTGGTTATCCTCTTCGATTTTTCTAGATGAACTGCCAATCTGTCTTCTATGACTACTTCTTTCTTCATAAACTGAGAGATGATCGAGCTAGGGAGTTCAAGAACCTGAAGAAGTTTGATATGATAGACCTCAATTATTATGAATATTTTATCGAGTTACATATCGTTTCATCTCTTTTTTTCAATGATGATCTATCACTATCAAGACATTCGAAGGATGTGATTAATTATTCCAATGGTAACCCAGTGAATGTATTTCACCTACTGAATTTTTATCATATTTTCTATCATACTCTGATATTTGAATGCGTCCTGAGGGGAGGTGGTAGTCTTAGGAACCATGTTCTCATGTTGAGATTGGGTTTTCATTCTTCCAGTAGCTGGTAGCATAGCCTGAGGTGTCTCATCTGAGTTGTTTCAGTCAGAGTAACTTCACTGGTAGCTCTGTTATATTCCATCAGTGTGAATTGTAGGGTTATGAGAAACCTAATTGATATAGATACCATCTGGAGAATCATTATTTTTCCCATATGGGACATATTAATATATTCTATCCAACCGTTCAATCTAATTCCACTATAATAGGATCTTCACCAGATCCAATTTTTTGGGCATGATAGTTTACAACATGTCAGGTTGGGAGTTGGAGTAGAACCGATAGGTCGTGACCAAGAGAAGTTTTTAACCATGGTATCTAGAATTATGATTATCAGTGAAAATATATTGGATCATCTTAGGGTAGTTTGGCTATAGAACAAGGCCAAGAATCGGGTTAGTTTCATTCATTACTGCGAATACCTAAGCATCAGAGTGGAGGACCATTTATAGTATGGGTTACTACTTTTTTAGCCTCTATTATTAAATATTATTTATTTAATATTGTTTTTTCACACTCCATTATCTTTTTATCAACAATGTAAGGTATTTGTAAGGAAGTTTTATACTTCTATGGTGTTATAATCATAGATATTAAATTGGGTGTACATTATCTGGGAATATTCTAGTGAAGGTATTTCCCTTTTGAGGTAATAAGTTATCCAAAATTGTGGGACTTCATTGTCATTGATATTACAGTATTCTATTCTATTCATATGATGGATTGGTTGGCTCTATACCATTCCCATATTGATTATAATCAGTACAGGGTGACATTAACATCACCAGACAAAGAAACTATCTCCACAAGGATGGGTGGGATGTCTATGATGATAGATCTAGACCATAGAATCCTAGGATATGTGGAGTGACATCCCATATTGGTATTCTCTTCATTAATGACCAAGTAGTACACAAAGAATACTTTCCTACCATATTATATTGTTTTAGGGACATATTTCCAAATACATATTTTTTGGATTAACTCCAGAGGGAGAGGTAGGGATTACGGTTGAGCTCATTCTAAGAGCATATATATTGTCCATTCCTCTTTACATGATAACAGCCAATGAGCTCCAGTAGTTGAAAAGATAGTTGGAGGATTTATAGGCCAAAGTTTTTATACATCCTTGTACAACCTTTTCGGATTTACCAATGATTTTTCAATGAATTTGGATGTGAACCGTTATTTATGTAATGATTATCGATGGTCGAACTAAATTATAGATTATAACCAATTTACACTCCTTCAGATAGATGTCCTCTGAAACAAGCTCAAAAGAAATATGGTATTCTCAATGATTAATTTTAGATCAGGAAATCATTAGGTGAGATTCCAACCAAAATACATACCTCATAAATTTTCTTTGTTTAGGTGCGGTCTATATGTGTTTATCAATATGATAACTTGTCTTATGAATGCACCTACGATTTTCATGGATTTTATGAATAGGGGTTTTCACAACCATTTTGATTATTCTGTCATAGTCTTTGTGGAAAATATCATGTTGTATTATAATAGTTTCATAAATCATGTTAAACAACTTGATATCACTACGAATACACTAATACAGCATAAAGAATATGCTAAGATTTCATAGTTCCCCATCTGGACCGACAAAAGTCACTTCTTGAGTCATATTCTCAGAGAATATGGATTATTTGTTGACAAAGAGAAGGTGTGTTATATAGTTCCTATGGAGCATCCCAAGAACATGTTTTATATAAAAAGTTTATTTTTAATTTATTTATATTATTCATGTGTCATAAAATACTTTTCATGACATGATTCACCACTTACTGGTCTTTAAAAGAAGGGTGTAATGCTACTTTGTTCAAAATCGTAGGGAATGTTTATTCAGGAGCTGAATGAAAGGATTATTAGGGTAGCTATTCTAATTCTTATAGATCCTAGAATAGGTTATATAGTGTTATTTTATTGATAATGAATCATCCTGGGTGTAGTACTGGGGTAGGATGATAGAGTTTGTGTGTATAGATTTTGTTAGTTGAGGCGTCGTTAGTGAAATTACACAAGAAATGATATTGAGCAAGCTGAAATTGTCCATGAAATATTTTTCTATATGACCTATATATTTGTTGAGAATATTGTGGTCTATATGATCTAAAATATCTTCAAGTTTTAATTTACATAAAATGATATGAATCTCAAATAGTGAAGATGTGTCGAATATCTTCAGTCCTTTGACTTTGGGGTTTCCTATAAACATTTAAAGGTAAATGTGGTAGTATATGTGATGAGTTATAAAACTCAGGAACATTATATACTAAAAGAAACTGATGAAATGAAATTGATGGACCTATAATATAAGTTGCATATAGAGTTTCACTAATGTCATGAGAGGTGTTATCAATAATCCTTGGTAGTTATATTTTCACAAATTGATTGGGTAAAGAGAAGGTAGTTTTCATATCCTAATGAATTGGTTCATTGAGAGAGTATTTCTAGTGAGGATCTTCTTCTAGATTGGTTTTTTTATTGAGATTATATGTGATTCTATGAGAGAGTCTTATTGTTGATTGGCTTCCTCTGGATTTGTTTGTTGATTGAGATGATATTATTCATATAAATGGATGTACCGAGGTTCTCGCAGATATGACAGAGGAACTGATGTGAGATTCCCATTTTGCTATATTCGACGTTATCCAGTCATCTCCAAGATATATCATGATTTTTGATTCCTATATTGATTTCCAGAGATGTAATGTTAGATAATAGGTTTAATTACGTTGTGTTCCACCAATCAATAGGAGAATGGGGGGCACCTACGGCCTTCTAGATTATTACAATTGTTTTTTTCATAGAATGGAAAAGGGAATATGTTTATATAGACCTTGTAGTTTTATTACTAAGGTGGCCTAAAGTTAGTGATGTTTTTTGGTTAGACATTGAGAGTCTGAAAAAGTAACCCACTTATTTCCCACTCGGCATCCTTTATCTGTTGACGATATGGGAAGATTGCATGTCCTTCAGATCATAAAACTACATGGGGACCCATAAAATATCATCATAGATAGGGACACTCATCTCACATTATGATTTTGGAAGGTTTTTAAGAAGGAAATGTTCACATATGTTCTTATAAGATCAAACATTTACCCTCAAATTGATGGACCATAAAAAAATAAAGGTTTTAGAGGACATGATATGGGATTTTTTCCATGATTTTTATGTCTTGTGGGAGAAGTATATCGCCCATTCTAATTTTTCCTATGATAATAGATATTAGGAAACTATTTTGATAGATCCATTTGAATATCTATATGGTAGGTCATTCCATTCACCCTTATATTGGTTATAGGTTGAGGAGGTAGTGCTACTAGGTCCTCAACTTATTTAGGAGGCTTTGGGGATGGTTCAACTGATTACAAACATTATTTCTACTACTAAGTCTAGGAAGAAGACAAAACAAATATTCCAATTCTTTTCACCATAGGTGATGATACAAAACTATGTGACACACATGTATCCAATAAAGAAGATGAAATAGTAGAGGAAACTATGATTTTACTTCTCACAATAGATAGTTTGTAATCCTTTTCCTCGGAGGTAGGGTATACAGAATAGAACTGGCACAGAGTTGATGAACCTTCTCTTAAACCTGTTATCAAAGTTGACCCCCTAACACTTTCAGTAAGAAGGAAGGTCCTACAAAACTATTTCACAAGGTCCATCCTTCTACCAGATTCACCTTCGTCTGGGTCATTGTATTGCTAATTCTTTATGTTTCCTCACCTACCATAATGATGATAAAACACTGAAATAATTGTAATCATAGAAAAACAAGGTCTCATCTTTCAGGAAACCAAAACATAGATCTTCGTACCTGAAGATGTAGATCCACTAGGTTGAGAAGTAGCACTACCATGCTTCGCACTCCCAATATCCCTCAGGTTTCACTCAGTAATTAGTGCCTAATTCATAGTCCTTTTTATAGAATTCTATCTAAATAGGTTTTTCGTATATTTGATAGTCTGTAGGATACCTTCCTCAAAGCATCTCTCTCTAGAAATCTCATTACTATGGTATGATAGTCCAATGCAGGGAATCTCTATAAACAGTTTTGTGTTCTCCGTAACCATCATTGTGCCATGATCTAGATGAATGACCTCACTAGAACACTCTACTCTCAATGTATTGAAATAAAAGTAGTCATATAAGTGGGTTTGGAAATTAGTCTAAACCATATTTCACAGCCCATCAGCACAGTTTAATACATCCCACCAGCACTTTGCTACTCCACATAGAATATAACTCATGCTATTTAACCCACTCTCAGGAGTTGTCTAATGATTATTGATAATTAATCATGTGGTCACAAGCCAGAGCATTACTGCTTGTGGACTACCATCCAATAAAATATTAGAGGTTGATGCTATGAAAACACTATTTTCATATTAGCTATAGTCATGGTAGGATGTTGTGCCCCCGAAAAGACATCATATAAGGAAATAACCCATAGTGTAACTATGCCTCAAAAGCTGTGTGAAGAACTACCTCTTCTATAATGTCTAGAAATAAAGGAGGATCAACTAGTAGACCATGCCTCACCGCCTCTAGAGTGAGGTCACTATCACCCTCCTAGAATACCACTAGAGGTTATCGTGGTGGGATACCTCTACAAATCCAATCCAATGGCACAGAAAAGAACGATATTAAAGTCACATCTTTAAAGTATATGATAAGTAAAAACCCTCCAAAAACATGTCAAAACCCACATACTGCTCCTAAATCTATTGTTGTATAATGAATAGTCACAAAACCACTAGAATATTTGGACCTTTACAACTCAAAATCTAGGTCTACGAAAAGTCACTATTTTCCTTTTCATTCATTTAATTTTTAACGTATCAATTATATAGAAAATTCAACCAAGTGTTTACCAATCAAAATTCCATGAGGGCCGATAAAACTGCGCGGACCAAAAATGTTGTTCTCATTAATTTCAAAATTTTCTGATTTATATTATAATTTTAATTTCATTGGTGCATCTTTTCCCAATCCATTTTGTCCCATAATCATAATGTATAGAAATATAATGTAACTCCTCTATCCTATATGGAAATCCTATCACAATAGTAGTTACATGTATCACGACATCTATAACAACATCATGAAATAATTAATGCATCCTAAATGGCATGGTATAATACAACAAATTTTATTTATAACATGTGACTTTATGATGCATGATATGGAATATCATCATCTCATCAGGTTGCAAAGAAGTATCTACCAAATTAGATCAATAGTAACAATATAAATCATGTGTGTCACCCAATGGTGAAATCAAATCAACTATAATATTTGAAATCAATAAAATCACAATTCCATTCGAAGAAATTTGGTTTTTCAATTTACAGGATGTATATACTCCTAGGAACAACTTTTTACCAAATCCCATTTCCTTCGTATCCCTATAGATAAACACCAAAAAATAAGATACAATAGAAAAGACCTCCCTGATATCCATTTTTAAATTCCTAAACTAGGATTCCACTCTATAGTGCCCCAATTTTGGTTGGAAAAATGTCCTCAAGCACCTATCCCCAAACTAAAGAGGCTACTGACTAGTGGCTAGGGCCTGGGTGAGCCAATGGGGAGCCTATTCACACATTACCATATTATAACATAGTGGAAATGTATCACATTCAACGGCTGAAACAAATAAATAAGAATAAAATTGAAAATTAAGAAAACACTTTGATACATATAAAATTTATAGATATAACATATTCATTGATGAAAATGATACATTTATAATGAATTTAGCTAGAACAGTACATGGAAAATCAATACAATACAAGTGTCCAGAAAGAACAAAAATACAAAAAATTCCTAATTGCATCACAAGCCTTAGCTTTTCCTCATAGTCTCCTGCTCCAAAATAATCTATCTGTAACATATAATGGGGTACCTTCACCTACCATCACATAAAACCATATAATATTTTTGGGTCCCCATAGAGGCCAAAACGATGTGTAAGATAAAATTCCCATTATGTAACCACCCAATAATATATATTTTTCTAAATAGAAATATGAAACATGCTAACAAGTGTATGTAAAGTATTAATGTTAGTGAAAATGACCATGGAGTATGTATAATATAAAAAGTTATACTAAACAGCCTATTAAGGCTCCCTACAAAAAGTGTTAGTTCGTAACAAGGAATCTACATGAAAAGTAATCAAGAAAGAAAGCCTCATCATTCTTCCATCAATATCAAAAAACCATGGACACACTATGTAGAGAAGTGTATCAAAAACACATGGTCACTATGTATAGAGGAGTGTATGAGAAACTGACTGCCACGCCGTACAGATAAGTGTATCAGAAACTCTCATCCACACTTTATATAGACGTGTAGACTACGATGGTCTGGTTCCAAGGTGTCGAACACTATGACATCCTAATAGAGTCCCATGGGCATCTCAATGGAAACATGGTCTAGGAACTGGTTGGAGTCCTAGGAGTATGTGTACCAGCATGTCCTATTCCAGTCTATGTAAGCCAAGTACCTAGGGTAGCATGGCCAAAGGTATCCCAGGGAATCAAGACCCAAGGGGAATAATCAACCCAAGGCATCCAATAATATGCTTCAAATCCATGGAGAGCTATCCATGGAATCTATCAAACCATTCATTCAAACATACAGTTAAACCATTTCAATTCAATGGTTGTATTCCCACTCACAATACCTGTTACATAACATTTTTATATGCACTCATTTATTCCATTTCTTTTTTTAAACGTCGCATGGGTAAAACATCCCATTTATCTCCATTTTCATAATAAACAATTCAACAAATTTAAAAATAACCAACACGTATACCTACTCATTTAACAAAATACACATAATCCATTTAGTCAATATAAACATGGAAGTCCATTATAACACAAAGAAAATATGCAGTACATATTGTTGTTATTAATATTTTCATGACTTATTATATACCACCGTTACTTATTTTATATGAAATGTGCATAATTTTTGTTAAATATTAATGTATTAATACTAAGTATAATTTATGATCATTTTTTGAAGAAGTCAAATTGAGTCAGTTTACTATTTTATTTATAAATCTCACCCTACTGATTCCAATTGTGTGGTTCTTGTTTTTTAGGATTCCTTTTTCAATTTCTGACATATCATAAGAAGGAATCATGGGCCAATTCTGCCATTTGAAGGCTCATATGGTCATCACAAGAAGACCGAATTAATTTGTGAAGAAACTGGACCATCAATGATGATTGAGTGACTTGTATAAATCCCAAAGACAAAATTTTGTTAAACTCCCCCATATGTTTTAGATTATCCAATGGAATCGTGGAAAAAATTATAAGGTCCAACTACATGAAAAAGGAGCCCAACGTATTCCTTGAAGTCCATCCCACCATTTTGGAACGGAATTAAAATCTGGACAGTATTCACGACATATCTCATTATGTAATCATAAAATCAGGATGACATTTTTCAGTGTAAAAGAGGAGATACCGGAGGCAGACATTGTTGCAGAAATAATTATGCTTTTAAGGCATATTACTATTCAAAAACCCTTTTAAATTTTGGACTTTCAAAATATTGGATTGAAATGGACTGATTAAAATTGAATAATAAACTGGCCATTACATTGGCTCCATAGGTCCAAATGACTCCATCTTTTTAGAGAGGTCATCCAACATTATTATCTAATACTATAAAGAAGGAGTTATCTCCAGATTCGTCAACCTGGATTTCCAAATTGTCGATCCAAGTAGAAGGATAGATGGGGAATGCAAACAGTCCACTTCCTTGGGAAATAAATGCATCCCCCTCTTCTCCTTCAAAGAAGTTGGAATTTCAGAAGATATAATAATCAATTGGCACAAACAAAGCCTTTCCAAAGGCATGGGAGGACCTGACATAGTCATGTTTTTATTAGAGTGACCTTTCCTCCTCTCTTATCATCCTTTCACTTTTGTTTTGTTCTTCGTTTGTAAATATGTAAGTCATGGATTTTATAATTATATTTTAATGAATGTTTCTTCTTAAATATCTCTTATTCGCATCCACCTTATGTAGTTTAATAATAATGTTCTTAAAATAGTTCAAATATAGTTGAATCTCCTTCCCTTATTTTGCTTCCACATTAAATCGAATGTCGGTTTTTTTAATTCTTATCGTTTGTGTTTGTGTTTGACACACCACTCTTTTTCATATCTCTCTCTTTTTCTAATTTTATTAATTTATCATCATAATAATTATTACCATATTATTAATCATTTCAATGGATGAGTAAATCTCTCATTGGGGTGAGTTATAATTTAGCTATGTTAACTGACTGAGAGGTTTCTCATGATGAATATTCTTCAAATTAACATTGTGTATGTTGAACATAGCATGTCAGGAATTAATGACTTGATTTTCATAACATATGGATTTCAAGTATCATTGTAACCATAAATACACTACCACAATAAGGCAATTATTGATATTATAATCAAGGTTAAGTTATGTCTTCATTAAATCTTTACACTTAAGAATTCAAATCTATGTCAACTTGTCACATGTGTGTTAATTTAATGCAATATAAAGCAAAGATCAAGGATATCAAAAACTTAACTACCTAATGATGAACACACCCCAATATATATCAATTTGTTAAATAAAAAATCATCCATAATATAAGGCCCCAACCTTAAAACTTACTCAATCTTGAGTTTTTACAAGATTACATGTTGAGGATATTTTCCGGTTTAGAGTTTTAGAGAATTAGATCATAAAACTTGCATTACATTTCACATTGAAACAAAGTGGTTACATGAAAGATAGTATTCATTTTTTTCATAAACGGAAAGATATTTAAAAATAATGCATGGATTCTTTCTTGAAACTTGCTTGACACTATCATCATATCATGTACCTTTCCCTTGACCTATGAAAGACATTTCAAAAAAACATGGGATGAGCATAAAAAGCTCAGTAAGGGTTATAAAAATATGGAAAAGAAACAAGATTTCACATATACATAAGAATGAAATCATACTTCACCCATAAAACATAATCACCTTAACATACCTCATCAAAACATGTATAAATAAAAGAAATCATAAGAAATAAAGGTAACTTGAGGCATTCATAACATTATTACGTAGGGAGTAACCCTCTTGGTTACGTTTGGAATACCCACCACAATATATTCCCTAAATATATTCGGAGAAACCTTAACGTTTCACTCCTTCACGTTACCCAATGCATTGGAGAGCTATATCGGGATCACCCACCCTTAGTTTTTTGTGGAACGAGCCATCTTCATAATAATTCCCATGAACCATAACATAATCGTATCACATAAATCATGCATAAAAGAAACATAACATTTCGACTTTTCAATCACAAGATATCAATACAAAACAATGATATATAAAAATTATGAAAACCATTTTCAATACCAAAATAAAAGAAAAGTAAAACATGGTATTTATTTTTATTTAAAAAAAGGTATGGCTTGTAGAGGAAGCTGAAACTCAAATAATGGTCACGGCGGCGAAGTCATTGTCACCGCATACGTATGACAAAAAAATTTCCTTTTGCCTTATAGTAAAATGCTTCGTATAAAGAGGATTCCTTTTGGATAAATGTAAAAGTCAAAGTGGTTTATACACCGTATAAAAGAAGGTTGTGTATAAAACAAAAAAAAATCCTCAATGAATGTATATTGAGATGAAGTCCCATACAAAGACGATATCCTTAGATTAAGGATAAATCAATTACCTAATTATGAGTGACAAACGAATACAGAAAATATAAGTGGATATTAAGTGTAAAGCAATCATAGGACATTAAAACATATTAATAGAATGACATATTCAAGGAGTACAAGTTTATCCCAAAGAATCAAAATTGGGTTAAGATGTTCTTTTGCAAAAATTCGACAGCCTAACGACGTCACTTCAAAATTCATAAAAAGAGTTGATGAGAGATAAAAAGGGTATCTCATCACTTGGACATAAAATTTACATCAATAAGGATATAGAATAACATATCCCAACATAATAGTATTTGAATTAAAATAAATAAAAAAAGAAGTCTTTTAAAAAGAGGAGGGTGAAAGGTTCCCTTACCGACTTGGGTAACTTTCGAAACATACACCCCGTGAAACAAAGACAATACAAAATTGATGTAAATACTCATAAATGAAATTATATTACACAATGAGTAATATAATGGGAAGTAAATAAACCACTCAAAGTAAATTGTGGCAAATGTACCATAAATCCCACGGGAATAAAAGTGAGATGAAAAATCCCATATGAAAACTCGGCAGCCTAAAGGTGCCACTTAAAACTTCCAAAAATGGATTGATGAGATCAAATGGGGTCTCTCATGATATTACAATAAAATTTACAGCAAGGGTAATATAATATAACATCCCCCATCATAACAAAGAGGAGCTTAAAAGATTTATCATAAAGGAGAGTACTTATAAAGAAAGAGAGAGGTTAGATCTCTTACAAAAATTCGGCAGCCTAACTGCACCACTCAAAACATTCAAAATAGATTGATGAGAGAACATAGGGTCTCTCATCATATGAACACAAGAATTAAATTAGTATTAATATAAAATAACATCCCAATCATAAGAAATATGAGCTTAAAATGAATGGAATAAAAGAGTGTACTTAAAAAGAAAGAGAGGAGCAGGATCCCTTACCTCGGGTCCGACTTGACTCGATCTTTCATTAATCTCCTGAATAATGAACTTGAGTTAATTTATACATCCTTAAGAACCTTTTTCAAGTTCATAATTCCTTTTATATCACTTATTACAATGTCATTAACAGTATTTTATTATTTAAGCTAATAACGGTCGTTTTAACGATCATTGGTACTTGAGTCAAAAATAAACTCTTTATAATTACAAGTTGTTCATGTGGTAAAATATCCATTATATCCATAATTGTATTCATGATTTAGATATCATATATATCATATATAACCAGTATATTCATGAATTTATGATATTACATAACATTTAGAGATAATAAATGAAATGCACCGTTCATGGAGACGGTAAGCCGTACGTACGCATGAACGCTACTTCCATTTCTATTTCATATTTAATGGAATTAAAACATAATGATACATAATAGTATTTTAATTCCAGAATGGTATCATATATAATATCATTAAATATATCATTTATACGTACCACATATGGTATTAACAAATCAAATCACTTTGAGGGGGCGGTAGTCCGCACTTCCTAAAATAAAATTATCGTGTTTTACCCCCAATGGAAACAATAAAGGTATGCCACAAAAAAAATAAAGAATCTTAAGTAAAACATAAACATATTATATATCATGTATTAATATAGTGACATCTTAATGGCCACCATGAAAGGTGTTAAGAGAAGATTGAACAATCATCGTTTCGTGAGGCAGTAATTCACCATCCACAGAAACAGTATGTTCTTTAACAATTAGATGAAGGTGAGTGCATGTGTAGCTCAAATCCATAACATAACAACATAATAGTGTATTTAAGATACCGGTTTTGTTACAAAATAAATTAATAAAAAGAGTTTAGGGGGGTGGAGAAGCAAAATAAAACAAAAGGACTCAAGTGAAGACATTACCTTAAAATCGGGCAACACCCGTTGGTTTGAGCTCAAAGGCTTCCTTGGGAAGACTTCTGACCAATGCGAGGCTTCTAAGAGTTACAGAGAGATGTGGAGAGACAAAATGGGCAGGGGTTGGCTGAGCCAAAGGCATTGGGAGCGTGGGTAAGGTGGTAGAGGTGGAGGCCTTTTATAAGAGGAGAGGAGGGGCACTCTTGGAAAGTAAAGAAATGTTACTTTATTTTAGAATGAGTTTCGGATTTTAATGGTCCCACATTGATGTGTTTCAAGGATAAGGTGATAAGGGTTCGAAATACTCTCATCCAATAGGTTTTGGACATGTGTAGGTCTTATATTTTACATTATATTTTCCTTTTATTTAAATTGTTAAATAATGAGGTCATCGTTGCATCATCATTATGCCAATAATAATTTAATTTATTTAATGTCTACAAATTATAAAAAAATACTACCATTTAGGAAATCTTTTTAGATTTACAACGACTATTTATAGTCCAAAATATGACTTGTATAACCCCATGTAAAAATTGCTTTAGTTAAAAAACTCATGTTTGTGACATTTTATTATTAACATTAAATAAAAAGGTATTTATGTCATTTTCCTACCAAAGTGGCTCCACGGGGTCCCCAAGTTGACCCATGGATTGTCTTGGTCGTCAATGACTCATCCAATGATGTCAGGAAATGTGTATAGGTCGTTTAATATTATTAAAACATTATTTTTACCTTAAACTACACTAATTACCTCTAATCTTGATTAAAAACATAATAAGTTACTATTCACCAAAAAATTATTTTAATCCCATTGAACCACATTTTACTTCTTAATGAAATCCATGTATGTCAGATTTTTGAAAGTCAAAACACAAAGGTGGAAAAATTTCATTTAAACGGAAAATCAGTTTTTATAAGCACCACTTAGTGGTTTCACTATTCATCAAAAATTGATGTTTTT
The DNA here is from genome assembly GCA_963277665.1 of Viscum album. Lineage (NCBI taxonomy): Eukaryota > Viridiplantae > Streptophyta > Magnoliopsida > Santalales > Viscaceae > Viscum > Viscum album. The sequence continues at coordinate 418,087,803 of OY728132.1, forward strand.
CAGAAAATTACCAAAAATTCACCCTAAGCTATATTTGATATTCTGAATTCAAAAATGATGTATATTTTACAAAAGTCATAACAGATAAGTTACATTAATTAATTTAATAATTATTTCCCACTGTCAGAACAAATAGCGTGTTTGTAGGAAACAATATATATCAAAAGATTGACACTAGTTTAAGTCAAATTTCAAATGAAATTAATTCTAATGAACACTATTCGATTAAATGGAAAAAATATATTCTAATTTCACTTTAAAACAAATTCAAAAGATAATCTAATCATATAAATAAATTAGATTAAAAAATGGGTTTGAATCATTTTCACTATTCATTAAAAATTGAACTTTTTCGGAAAAATACCAAAAATTTACACAAAGTAAATTATGATGTCCCTATTCTAAAGAAGAATTTTATTTTGTCAAATATAACACATAAAATTGTCAAAAAGTGGATTTAAAAGAGGTTCACCATTAAAAGGCGGTTAATCGACCTTTTAAAGAATATAAAAATATTTACGCTTAAAATTGGATTCATTTGAATTTTTAATCCTCTAACATTTATTGTTAAAAGTAAAAATATTTGACAAACATGTATAATCATTTTGTAGTTAGTTCTATTCATTCCCGCCATCACAATAGCTAGTCATTAACTACCATTTAAAATAATATTATTTTATTATTAGAGTGCATTGTAAGATTCCGAAGAAACTCATTGTTGTGTGTTGGGTACGCCATCAAGCATAGCATCCCCTTTAATGTTATATTAATATTTTATTCACAAATATGGATAAATGTGAAAATGTCATACTCTTTATTTACCTGGGGTGTTAAAAATAAATTTTTTTATAAGCTCTATAAACAAACCCCCCCAATCCGGAATCAATTAACTAAAAACAATTGACTATTAAAACGTATCATCATCAAGGATTCGACCCGAGTACTACTATACACTTTAGAAGAGCATCAGAAATTTGACCGGTCGATAGGTGACAATCATTCAGGCATTTCAAATGGCATAGTTTCCAGGGAGGGTGTGATTAAATAGTCATTACATTCTTGTTAGCGTGAACAAACCAAAAAAAATTAATTAAAGAAAATTTGAAAAAACCCAAAGAAAAAAATGCCTTCTCATAAAAATCATAAACAGGAAAAAAACACAAAGAAAAATCCATCTTCAACTTTCTTCAAAATTTATCTGAATTCCCCGTAGCCTTCCAAAAAATCGCTCAGATTTGATTAACACTAAAATTTAGTGAAATGTTCGCCAACTTAAGAGGAACTTAGGAGATAATCAACTCATTCAAGAACCAGTCCTTGTCGAACAAGTTGAATTAGATATGGATAATCTTAATGAACATACACTTAAATAACTTACTGCCCCTGATATGAATTACCAACATTTTGGTATTCAATATCCAAACATAGAGGCTGATTTTGAACTCATATTGGGTTTTATTCATATTCCCCCTCATTTTCACGCGCATGCGGTGATGATCCACATCGTCCCCTTAAAGAGTTCATAGTGGGGTGCTCTAACATGAATCCTCTAGGGGTTTCTGAGGAATAAATCAAACTTTGAGCATTCCCTTTCTCCCTAAATAACACTGCTATGTCATGGCTCTATTATATTCCTCCTGGTTCCATAACCACATCGAATGACATGATGTGACTCTTCTTAGAGAAATTCATTTATACTTCTCGTACTGCTTCTATTCCAATGGAAATAAGTTGTATCTGTCAGTTCCCAAGTTAATCACTCCATGAATACATGTAGAAGTTAAAAAAGCTTGTTGAAAACCTACACAAATCACAAAATCCTTGATCAACTCTTCATCCAATACTTCTATGAGGGGTTTTCGGCTATAGAGAAAACTCTCATTGATGCCTTAAGTGGCGGTGCTTTTGTTGATAAACCCTCCACAGCTACAAGAAATCTCATATGTAACATGGCTACAAACACACAACAATTCCATACTCAAGGACAATTTCATGTCAAAGAATCCTAAGAAAAAAAAACCAATTGACCCAAACAGGATGACCAAGTTGATGAGTGAACTTACAGGTGTTGCGCGACAACTAACTATGGCTACGAAATCCCCAACCTCGTCTTCTCCGGAATCAATGTTTCCTGGACCTATCAAAAACTGTGTAATCTACAACTCTCCATCTCATCCAAATAAAACATGTCCCGAAATTCAATATGATCAATCGAATTCATCTGGGCCAATGGAGCTCAATGCAGCATATGCTCAGCGGAACACCAACCCTCAACTATCAGGTCATTTTTTCTGAAACGTCAACCAACCTTTCTCTGAGCCCTTCTCTTCTTCCTATAACCATGGCTCGAGGTTTGGTAATACTGTCTCTAATCACCCTCAATTCCATACTCAAAACCAATACCAACTTTAATATGGTTAAGGTGTTGGTAATTTAAAACAACCTTATCCTTCTATTCCTCAACCTCGAAGGAACAATCCTCCTCATGGGTTCCATTATCATAGTGAGCCTTCCCAATTCCAAAACCAATTCAATAACTATCCCATGAACCAAAATATAAGTAATCCCAGTCCGGGAAAAGCATGTTCTTCTAAGAAACCATTTTAAAGTGTATTGGAATAGCTTTCCTCCTTCACCCATTCCGTTGTCAAGAACATTAAAACCCAAATTGGCCAACTTGCATCCCACCTTAGTCAGCAACAACCATCCAATTCTTCCCAACTCCCAGCTCAACCATTACCCAACCCCAATGGTAATGTAAGTGGAATCACACTTAAATCAGAAAAGAGAATTTCTATACCTCAAGATAAGTCATATAAAGCAACATTAAATTTGGACCTAGAAAATGAAAATAAAAATAAACTTGAAAAAGAACCTGAATCCATTCCCTCACCTCCATCTATTCCACATAGGACCCAAATTCCTTTTCCTCAAGCCATTTCTAAGCCAAATATGTCCGTTGAACCCAATCTCTAAATGTTGGACTTGTTTAGACGGGTTGAAGACAACATTACCCTATTAGACGCCACAAAAAATTCCTATGTATTCCAAGATTCTCAAGAAGTTGTGTACCCACAAGAGGCAACTTAGGACCTTTGAGAATATTTCAACCCTAGATTCCATACCCATTAAAAGAAAAGATCTAGGGACCTTTATGGTTCCTTGCCAAATTTGAAGTTCCATCTTTGATGATGCACTCATAGACCAAGGATCCTCAATTAATGTCATGCCCAAATCAAAATTCTCCAACCTTGGTCTAGGTTCCTTACATTAAATGGGTGTTTTTGTTCAATTAGACAATCGATGCACAACTAGTCCAGAGTGAATAATTGAGGATGACCTAGTCCGAGTCAATGATCATATATTCCCTTCTGATTTCTATGTCCATGTCATGGAAGGTGAGAAGAACTCTTCTCGATCTCCCCTAATTCCAGGAAGACCATTACCCATGACTGTGAGAACAAATATTGATGTCCATTCAGACATATTTTCCATGGAATTCATAGACCAACTAGTCAAGTTCAGCATTTTTCATTCCATGCGATTCCCATCAGAGGATTACTTTGCATTCTCAATCCATGCATCAGAGGACATTTCTAAGAGTCAATCAAACCCCAATCCACCATGTTCTTCATGTTCTATTGAAAAAGGATCTTGTGAATTCTGAAACATGATTAAAAAATTCATAAATGGTGAATTTTATGTGTACCTTTCATTCATAGACTCTATCAATCTAGAGGATAGTGAAAACTCTCTTGAATCTTACATCAATTATGATCTCTATTGACCCCCCTTGGAGAGTATTAAGGAAAATAAATCTAATGGAACTGAATTCATTTCTTCCATTCCTGAGTTTTCTACCCCAAAAATGAAAGATGGAACTGATCTAAAACCTCTTCTTAAACACCTAAAATATACATTCCTTTTACGCGATCACTTATATCCTTTTATTATCTCTTATTCCCTTACTTAAACCGAAGAGTCCAAAATTGTTCAGGTATTAGAGGAAAACAAAAAGGCCATAGGTTAGACCCTAGAAGACATACTAGGAATAAACCATGCCCTTTTCATGCATCACATCCATATTGAATAGTCATCCAAACTTATTATACAACCACAAAGAAGACTCAATACACTCATACATGAGGAAGTTAAGGAAGAGATCACCAAGAATCTTAAAGCCAGTATTATCTACCCAATTTTTTATAGTGAATGGGTTAGTCCAATTCAAGTTGTACCGATGAAGGGTGGGATAACTATTGTCACAAATGAACATGGAGATGTTGTCACAACTCGAGTGAGGAACAAATGGAGTGTGTGCATTGACTATTAGAAATTTATTATTGAAAATGGAAAAGATCAATAACCTCTTCTATTACTTTATTAAATACCGGAACTATTATCTGGAAAGTCACACTATTGCTTTCTTAATGTATACACTGGATACTTCTAAATCCCAATCGCATCTCAAGACTAAGTAAATAATACTTTCACTTGCACCTTTGAAACATATGCATATAGAATAATTCATTTTGGACTTTTCAATGTTCCTTAAACATTACAAAGGTTTATGATGGGTATCTTTTCTGAATTCAGTGCACACTGCATGGATGTCTTCATGGATGAATTCACCATTTATGGTGAGTTATCTGAGTCTTGTTTTAATTAACTCTCTCTAGTTGTCCAAAAGCGTGTCAAGTGCAACCTTGTGTTATATTTTGAAAAATGTAACTTCATGGTTTCAAGTTGGATTGTTTTAAGGAACATAGTTTAAATAGATGGTATTGATGTCGATACTACCAAAATTGAAGTGATCCAATCACTTCCTCAACCCACTTCTGTTTGAGACATTAGTTCATTTATTGTTCATGTCGGTTACTATCAGATATTCATACATAACATCAGTTGGATTTCCATCCCACTCACTTGGTTGCTCCAAAATGATTTCACTTTCCATTTGGATGAGGTTTGGAAGAGATCCTTTGTTGACCTCAAAACTATTCTATCATCCACCCAAATAATCTAAACCCCATATTGTTCCTTACCCTTTGAGTTGATGTGTGATGATTCTGATAGAGTCGTTGGGTCTGTTCTTGGTCAATGAAGAAAAAAGATTCTGCATGTCATCTATTATTCCTCAAAAACATTGCATGAAACTCAATATCACTACACTTTCACTGAAAATGAACAATTTAGCAGGGTTTTTTGCCTTAGATAAACTTCGACCCTATTTCATAGGTGCCAAAATCATCATCTTCATAGAAAATTCTTCTATAAAGTTCTTACTAATGAAAAATGATTCCAAACCGAGGCTAATAAGATGAATCCTAATGATCAAAGAGTTTGACCTTGAAATAAAAGATATACTCGGAAAATAAAACCATGTGGCTGATCACTTGAGTAGAATTTCTAATTCTTCCCACTCTAAAATCATCAATCCTAAATTTCCCACTGAGCACCTTTCATCTCTCACTCCAAAAATACCATGGTAAGCCCCAATTGTAAATTACTTTCTTTCTGCTATTTTTTCTGAAATGTTTTCAATAACAAATGGACATGAAATGTTATTCAAAATACTAATTTTGGGAATAAAATAAACATTGGAAAATTGGGGCAGACATGGTAATTAGAATATGTGTTGATGAAAATAATCAGTCTTCCATTTTTGAATTCTGTCACTCAATGCCTAGTGGTCGCCACTTTGGACAACAAAGGACCTCTAGAATGGTCCTAGACTCTAGATTCATCTGGCCTTCACTCTTCAAGGACTCACATGAATTCTTTCAATCATGTCCCCCTTGCTAAAATATTTTCACAATTTGAAAGAGAAATTAAATTAACCAAAAACCATTAATTTTCATTGAGATATTCGATGTTTGGGGCATCAATTTCATCAGACCATTTCCCCCTTCCACTGGATTATAATACATCCTTCTTTCAGTTGATTATGTTTCTAGGTGGGTCGAGGCCAAACCCACTAGAAAGGATGACTCACATACAGTTAGTGAGTTCCAAATGACGCACATCTTCAACCGATTTGGCACACCACATGCCTTGATAAGTGACTCTAGAACCCATTTTTGTAATAAAACCACGATATAACTTTTGAACAAGAATGGGGTTGTACATAAAACTTCAACTCCATTTTACCCCCAAACAAATGGAATTGATAAACTTTCTAATAGATAAATGAAAAGAGTTCTTGAGTGAATTTTAAAACATACTAGAAAAGACTGTCTTTAATGACTTGGTGTAGCACTTTGGGCTTATCAAACTTCCAATAAAACACCCATTAAGATAACTCCTTCTAATAATTTTATTGGTAAAGCATGTCATCTACTAGTGGAAATCCAACATAAGTCTTTTTGGGCTATTTAAACCTATAATTTTGATTGGGAAAAATCTGGTGAAGAAAGATTGTTGCAATTGGCTGAACTGGAGGAGATTCGACTTGAATCCTTTGACTATTCCAATATGTACAAAGAAAATTCTAAGGTACTCCATGAAAAACACATCATATGATAGGTATTCCATGAAGGTGAAAAGGTAATGTTCTTCAATTATCAATTCTGGTTTCACCCAGGTAAGCATAATTCTCATTGGGAAGGTCCTTTTGTTATTACTAATGTTTACCCATTTGGTGCAGTGCATGTCCTAGACCCCTCATCCAAAAGGAAATTCACAATTAATTGAAATCAGTTAAAGCATCACCATGAGAGGATGTAAAATCCGGGATCAACATCGACTTCCACTAGATCCCCAACATCTCCTGTCGATCAACCACTAGATAGAGATGTCAACCCAACAAATCCAAACTAGGGGCACCTCTTTCCCTTTAACTCTCTCTTCATCTCTTCCTCTCTCTACATCTTTCTTCTTCTTCCACTCTTTTTATTTTTTACCAATTTGTTTATTAAACCATTTCTTTTTCACTTTTTCATTTTTTTGGTTTAATCTTTATTAAAATCTAAAAAATCCCAAAACAAAAAACAAAACAAAAAAGGCATCATAAAAAATATATATAAAAAAATCAAGAGTCGTGATTAATAACCTTCCAATTTTCTAATTTTGTCTGACCATTTTTTGGAGTAATAATACATGTTTTAATCTCAAAAAGTTTGTATTTTTATAATGAATTTGAATAAAGTATTTTGTGTGAAAATTAACAAATTTTTAATGCTCAATTTTTGATTTGGAAAATGCTTTTCACAAACCCCGAGTAACAATATTTGCTTTCATGCCAAGGCCACCTTTTGCCATATTTTTAAAATGTGTGTTTTCACCCCCATTTGTGAGTATTGAGTTTGTGGACCTTCGAGCTGAATTTACTTCTTTAGTGTGCAATAATAGGAAAGAGGCATTTTCTGAACAACATGACAATCACAATAGCCAAATAGCCTCCCATTTATCTTAAATTAATTATCCTTTTGAAATCCCCTTTGAGCTTATGAAAACATTTTTGTTTGATTGCCACATTACAATCCCAATTTATATTCTCACCCAATATCAATATGGAATTTTCATTTCATAATTTTTTTAAAATTTATGTGTGGGGGGAACAGATTTCATTATGGGTACCCTTTGTTGATATAACCATTTTATCATATTCTTGATGAAATGAATCCATTTTAGTGTGGGGGATAGTTTGTAATTTAGTGTGTTTTTGGAAATATAATGTACTTTAATTTATGTAATTTGGTAAATATTATTTATGAGTTTAAAAAAAAATCAAAACAAATAAAATAAAATCAAATAAACAAAAAACAAAAAAGTATTTGCGTTGTTTCATGGCTAGGTCAATATCACTCATACTCAACCTTTGATATTTTTATAACTATTACAATTAGATTCTTGAGGAGATCAATCATGGGTTGGTATATGAGTGTGATATCTTTTCCAAGATCAACTTTTGATAAAAGAGAAAAAAACGAAAAAAGAACACTTTCATTATATTATTATGTCAGTAGGAGAAGTTTTGTGATGTGTAAATATTTCATCTTCTCATCCCCTTCAAATTTTATTCTTCTATTATGTCTTTCTTCACATAATAATTCCCTTATAAATATGTGTTTTCATTTTCTCCCATGATTTATTTCAAAAACAAATGCGCATTGCTTTTTCCATGTCTGTGTTTTACCCCTCTTTTTCTCTCTCTTAGAGATTATATTCCTACAATCCCATTTCCATAGAAAAACCCCTTAAAAAGGCCTCTTGATTATTGTGCACATTGGATAGGTATTGGAAGATGAGAGCTCCTTCAAACTCTATGATTTTAACTTTTGGTTGGCGAAAGAGTGAACTTATACAAATGAATTTTATCATCTTGAGAGGTGTGGGTTTTGAGTGTCCACATTTTCCATTCCTAAATTTGAGCATGAAAAAATGAATTACTTTTGGAACATTTTTTTTGTAACATCTTGTGGTGGAATTCAAAATGGATGTGGGAAATAGTCGAAACCTACCCTGATTGGAGAAAACAATTTTTTTTATTTGTTGGTGAGTGAAAATGATTTTGTAATGTTTTTATATTTGTTGCACATGAGTACATGAACAACATTAAGTGTGGGGGAGTTGATGTTATTAATATTTCCATGACTTATAATATAACCTTTTAACTGATGTTATATGAAATGTGCATAATTTGTGTTAAATATTAATGTTTTAATACTAAGTATAATTTTTGAGCATTTTTTGAATTAGTCCAATTGAGTCAGTTTACAATTTTATTTATAAATCTCACCCTACTTGTTCAAATTGTGTGTTTCTTGTTTATTAGGATTAAATATTCAATTTTCTCACATATCATTATGAGGAATCATGGTCCAATTATGCCATTTGAAGGCACATATGGTCAATACAAGAAGACCCAAAGAATTTGTGATGAAACTGGACCATCAATGATGATTGAGTTACTGGTCTAAATCCTGAAGCCCAAATTTTAGGAAACATATCCATATATTATACATTATAGAAAGGAACTATGGAGAAAAATTTTAAGGTCCGAATACAAGAACAAGGGGCCCAACTAGTGCCTTGAAGTCCAGCCCACCATTCTAAATGGGAATTAAGATCAGAACACCATTCATGACATATCTCATGATGTAATCATCAAATCGAGCTGAAATGTTTCAGTGTGAAAGAGGAGATATAGGGGGAAGACTTTGTTGAAGAAATAATTCGTCTATGAAGGCATCTTAAAATTCAAAAACCCTTTCACATTTTGGACATCAAAAATATTTGATTGAAATGGACATAATAAAATTGATTAATCAACCTGCAATAACATTGGATCCATAGGTAAAAATGACTCCATATTTGAGAGTGGACAGCAAAAATTATTATCTAAAAATTTGAAGAAGTAGATATCTTGAGATTCGGCTATATGGAAGTCTAAATCATTGAGCCAAGTAGAGGGACTGATTGGGAATGCAAACAGTCCACTTCCTTGGGATACAAATGCATCCACATCCTACCCTTCAATGGAATTGGAATTTAAGAAGAGAGGAGCATCAATTGGCATGACCAAAGCCTTGCTAAAATCATGGGAAGACCTTACGTATTCATGTTTTTACTAGAGAGACCCTTCCCCCACTCTTTGCTTCCTTTAACTTTTGTGTTTTTCTTTATTTGTGATCTTTTAAGTCGTGGTTTTTATAATTCATTTTTAATGCACGTTTCTTCTTTGATATCTATTATTCTCCTCCAACTTCTGTAGTTTAATACTATTGTTCTTAAAATAGATTAAATACAGTTGAATCTCATTCACTTACTTTTCTTCATCATTCAATCAAAAGTCTGTATTTTTTAAATCTTATCCTTTGTGCGTGTGTTCGACACACCAAAATTTATCTTATATCTTTATTTTTATTCTTTTATTAATTTTTCATTATAATCATTATAACCAAATTATTAATAATATCAATGGCTGAGTAAATATCTCATTGGGGTGAGTTATAATTTAGGTATCTTATGTGATTGAGAGATTTTTCATGACGAATATTCTTCAAATTAACATTTTCTATGTTTAACATATCTTGTCATAGATTAATGACTTGTTTTCTTTAACATATTGATTCCATGGATAATTGGAACCATAAATACACTACAAAAATCATGTGCTGATTGATATTAGCATCCGAGTTATGTTGAGGCTTCGATTAAAGCTTTAACATGTATGAATTCTAATCAACTTCAACTTGTGACATGGGTGTAAATTTAATGAAATATAAAACAATTCTGAAGGATATCCCAAGAATTAATACCTAATGATGAAATCAACCCAATATTTATCAATTTGATAAATTAATCCTCATACATAAATTATTTCATAATCTCTGCAAACAAACGCCCCAATAAGTATACAGTTATCTAAAAACAACCGACTATTAAAAAGTATCATCGCTCAGGACTCGACCCGAGTACTGCAATACACATTAGCAGAGCATTAGAACATTGACCGGTCAATAGGCGAAAATCAGATGTGCATTTTAAATGGAGCCATTTCTGGTGATGGTGTAATTAAATAGTCAATAGTTTTTGGTTATTTTAAAAAAACTCAAAAAAAATTAGTTAAACAAAATTAAAAAAAACATAAAGAAAAACCCGCCTTCCTCTTTCTTTCAAAATCTATCTGAATGCCCCGTAGCCTCCCAAACAATCCATCATCTTTGTTTGAACCTAAATTTGATAGAACATTTCACCAACTTAGGAGGAACTTAGGAGATAATGAACTCATTCAAGAATCATTCCTTGTCCAACCAGTGGAATTAGATATGGCTAAACCTAGAGAAAAAACACATAGAGAACAGGATGCCCCAGATATGAATTAGTAACCTCCCGGTATTCAAAATCCAAACATAGAGGCTTATTTTGGACTCAAGTCAGGTTTGATTCATTTTCTTCATCATTTTCATAGGCTAACCGGTGTGGATCCACATCTTCACCTTAAAGAGTTCCAAGTGGTGTGCTCTACTAGGAAACCTCAAGGGGTTTCTAAGGAACAAATCAAGCTATGGGCATTACCTTTCTCCCTAGATGACACTGTTAAGTCAGGTATCTACTACCTTCCTCCTGGTTCCATAACCACATGGAATGACATTAAGAGACACTTCTTAGAGAAATTCTTTCCTGCTTCTCGTACTACTTTTATCCGAAAGTAAATAAGTTATATCCGTCAGTTCCCAAGTGAATCACTCCAGGAATAGTGGGAGTTGTTCAAAAAGATTGTTGAAACCTACCCACATCACCAAATTCCTGATCAATTATTGATCCAAAACATTTTTATGAGGGGACATTGTCCATGGAGAGAACTCCCATTGATACCGCAAGTGGTGATGCTCTTGTTGTTAAAACTCTCATAGCTGCAATAGATCTCATAAGTAATATGGCTACAAACACACAAAAATTTCATACCCAGGCACATTCTCAAGTCAAACAAGCCCAATATAATCAGTCAATTGAACCGAACAAGATGACCGATTCATTGATTGAACTTAAAGGTCTTGTGAGACAACTAGATGGGGCTACCAAATCCCCAACCTCATCTTCTTCATAATCAATGTTTCCTGGACCTGTCAAAAACTGTGGAATTTGAAATTCTCCATGTCATACAACTGAAAAATGTCCACAACCTCAAGAGGATCAACCTGATTCATCTGGACCCATGGAAGTGAATGCAGCATATGCTTAGCGAAACACCAACCCTCAACTATCAGGTCAGTTTGATAGAAACTTATACAAACCATTCTCTGTGCCCTTCACTTCTTCATATAACCATAGCTTGATGTATGGTAACCACGTCTCTCATCCCCCGCAATTCCCCCTCAAATCCAAAACCAGTTTCAATATGGTCAAGGTGTTGGTAATTTCAAACAACCTTATCATTTTATTCCTCAACCTCAAAAGAAAAATCATCCCTTGGATTCCATTATCCTAGTGAGCATTCAAAATTCCAAAACCAATTCAATTTCTTTCCCAATAACCAAAATCTACGAAATCCCAATCTGAGACAAGACTCTTCTTCCAAGAAACCATGGGAAAGTGTAGTGGAATATCATTCCTCATTTACCCTTTCCAACCTCAGGTACATTGAATCCAAAATTGGTCAACTTGAATCCCACCATAGTCAATAGTAACCATCGAATTATTCCCAACTCTCATCTCAATCATTACCCAACCCCAAGGGTAATGTAAGTGAAATCGTACTTAGATCAGGAAAAAAATTTTATATACCTCAAGATAAGTCATATAAACCACCTTTAAATGTTTACCTAGAAAGTTAAAAGAAAAATAAAAACTTGAAAAGGAACCTGAATCCATTCCCTCACCTCCTTCTATTCCACATAGGAACCCAATTCTTTTTCCTCAAGCCGTTTATAAGATAAAGAAGTACTTTGAAATCGATACTGAAATGTTCTACATGTTTATATGTGTTGAATTCAATATTCCTATCTTAGATGCAATAAAAACAATTCTTTGTATGCCACGTTTCTCAAGGATTTGTGTACCCACAAGAGGAAACTTCGGACCTTCGATAATGTTTCAACCTAATAGTCCATACCCATTAAGTGAAAATATCCATGGACCTTTACAGTTACATGCCAAATTGGAACTTCCAACATTGATGATGCACTCATATACCTAGGAGCCTCAATTAATGTCATGAAAAAATCCATATTATCCAACCTTTGTCTAGGTTCCTTACATCCAACGGGTGTTGTCATTCAATTGGCCAATCGAAGCATATCCTGTCCTGAGGGAATAATTGAGGATGTCTTTGTCTGAGTCAATGAACGTATCTTCCCTTGTTATTTCTATGTCCTTTACATGGAAGGTGAGATGATCTCTTCTCAATCTCCCCTAATTCTAGGAAGACCATTACTCTGACTTCGAGAACCAAGATTGATGTCCATCCAGGCATCTTGTTCATGGAATTTGGTGACAAACTGGTCAAGTTCAACATTTTCCAAGCCATGCGATACCCATATAAGGATCACTCTGAATTCTCTATCCATGCTTCTGAGGAATCTTATAAGAGTCAATCAAACCCCAAACCACCATGTTCTTCATGTTCTATTGACAATGAATCTAGTGAAATCTGCACCATGATTAACAAAGACATAAATGGGGATGTTGATGTGGACCTTTAATTCTTAGACACTATCAATCTAGAGTATCATGAAAACACACTTGAATTCCACATCAATTCTGATCTCTACTGCTCCACCTTGGACAATATTAAGGAAAATTAATCTGAAGAAGATAATGTTCCTTTTTCCATTCCTGAGTTGTCTAACCCAAAAATGAAATATGAGACTAATCTAAAACCTCTTCCTGAACACCTAAAATATGATCACTCATATAATTTCATTATATCTACTTCACATACTTATCTCAAAGAGTCCAAACATTTTCATGTATTAGAGGAAAACATAAATGCCATAGGTTGGACCATAGATGACATACAAGGAATCACCCCTCACCTTTACGTGCATCACATCCATCTTCAGGAGTCATCCAAACGAATTAGAAAACCACAAAAAAGACTCAATCCACTCATACTATAGGTAGATATGGAAGAGATCCCCAAAATTCTTCAAAATGGTATTATCTACCCAATTTATAATAGTGAATGGGTTAATCCAATTCATGTTTTACCTAAGACGGGTGGGATAACTGTTGTCATAAATGGACATGGAGAGGTAGTCACAACTCGAGTGAAGAAAAACTAGCGTGTGTGCATCGACAATAGGAAAGTGAATGGTTAAAGTAGAAAAGATCACTAATATATTCCATTACATGATAAAATTCTGGAATGATTAGCCAGAATGTCGCACTATTGCTTTCTAGATGGATACACCGGCCACTTCCAAATCCTAATCGCACCTCAGGACCAAGAAAAGACTACTTTCACATGCCCCTTTGGAACATATTCATATAGAAGAATTCCTTTTAGAATTTGCAATGATCATGAAACATTCCAGAGGTGTATGATGATTATATTTTCCAAATTCAGTGGACACTACATGGGAGTCTTCATGGATGACTTCACAATTTATAGTGATTCATTTTAATCTTGTTTGAATTCACTCTCTCTAGTCTTCCAAAAGAGTGTCAAGTGTAACCTTGTGTTATATTTTAAGAAATGTCACTTCATGGTTAGAAATGGGATTGTTCTAAGGCACATAGATTCAAAAGATGTTATTGAAGTTGATCCTTCTAAAATCGAAGAGATCCAATCACTTCCTCAACCCACATCTGTTCGAGACATTCGTTCATTTCTCGGTCATGCTGGTTTCTATCGGATATTCAATAATAACATCAGTAAGATTTCCCTACCACTCACTTGGTATCTCCAAAATGATTTCACTTTCCATTTAAATGAGGTTTGCAAGAGAGCCTTTGTTGAACTGAAATCATCTATAACATCCGCCCCAATAATCCAACCCCCATATTGGTCCTTACCCATGGAGTTGATGTGTGATGCTTTTAATAGAGCCGTTGGCCCTGTTCTTGGTCAAATAAAAGAAAATAATTCTCATGTAATCTATTATGCCTCAAAAACATTGGATGAAACTCAATATCTGTTACTATCACTGAGAAATAAAATTTTTAGAAGTGGTTTTTCCTTAGATATATTCTGATCCTCTCTCTTAGGTTCGAAAATCATCATCTTCACAGACCATTCTGCTATAAAGTTCTAACTCGCGAAATGTGATTCCAAATCAGGGATAATAAGATGGATCCTAATGATCCAAGATTTTGATCTATAAATAAAGGATATAATAGGAAAAGAAAACCCTATTGATGATCACGTGAGTATAATTTATATTTATTCCCATTATAAAATCATCAATCCTAAACTACCCACTGAGCACCTTTCATATCTCACTCCAAAAACACCATGGTATGCCCCAATTGTAAATTACATGGTTTCTAGCGTTTTTCATTAATGTTTTTCATTAGAAAAAAATGAAGTTGAAAAGTTATTAAAAATAATTTTTTTTGGTAGAAAATAAACTTTGAAAAACTGGTGTTGACATTATATTAAGATGATGTGTCAATGAAAAGGAACATTCTTTCATATTATAATTCAATCACTCAATGCCTAGTAGGGGACACTTTGGACGAAAAATGTCCTCACAAAAGATCCATGACTCTGGATTCTTCTTGCCTTCACTCTTCAATGACTCACATGAGTTCTGGAAATCATGTCCCACTTGCCAAAAGTTTGGCAAAATTTGAATGAAAAATGAAACTCCCCAAAAAACATTACTTTTATGTGAGATCTTAGATGTTTGGGGCATCAATTTCATGGGACCATTTCCCCCTTCCAATGGATTCTCATATAACCTTCTTGATGATGATTATGTTTCTAGGTGGATTGAGGCCAAACCCACTAGAAAGGTTGATTCACATACTGTTAGTGAGTTTTTAAAGACACACATATTCCACCGATTTGGAACACCACATGCCTTGATATGTGACTTAAAAACCCATTTATGTAATAGAACCATGTAATATATTTTGATAAAGAATGGGGTTGTACATAAAAATTCAACTGCATATCACCCGCAAACAAATGGAATGGCTGACCTTTCTAATAGAGAAGTGAAAAGAGTTCTTGGGAGAATTGTAAAACCCACCCAAAAAGACTGGCCGGAAAGACTTGGCGAGGCACTTTGGGATTGTTGAACTTCCTATAAAACACCCATTGGGATGTCTCCTTTTAGGCTAGTTTTTGTTAAATAATGTCATATACTAGTTGAAATCCAAAATAATTCTTTTTGGGCTTTGAAAACCTTTAATTGTTATTGTGAAAAATATGATGAAGAAAGATTGTTGCAATTGTCTGAACTGGAGGAGATTAGACTTGAATCCTATGAGAAATCCAACATGTACAAAGAAAATGATATGTTACTCCTTGGCAAACACATCTAATGAAAGGTATTCCATTACGTTTAAAAGGTAATGTTCTTTATTTCTAGATTTTGGTTTCACCTAGGTAAGATTAATTCTCGCAGGGAAGGTCCTTTTGTTATTACAAATGTTTACCCATTTTGTGTAGTGAAAGTCCAAAACCCCACATCCAAAAGGACATTCACAGTTAATGGACATCAGTTAATGCATCACCATGAGAGGACACACATCCTCGATCAACGTCAACTTCCACTGGATCCCCAACTTCTCTAGTCGACCTACCACTAGATGGAGATAACAACCCACCAAATCCAAACTAGGGGGCACCTATTTCCCTTTAACTCTCTCTATATCTTTTCCTCTCTCTACCTCTTTCTTCTTCTTCCTCCCTCTTTCATTTTTTTCCACTTTCTTTATCAAAACCTTTCTTTTTCACATTTTTTTGTGTGGGTTTATCTTTATTAAAAACTAAAAAAACATAAACTAAAAAAATTAAAAGGCATCATAACAAAAAAAATTTACCAAAAAATCAAGAGTCATGATCACTCACCTTCCAATTTCCTAATTTTTTCCAACCATTTTGGGGAGTTAACAGACATTTTTTCAACTCAAAAATTTTGTATTTTCATCATGACTTTGGATTACGAAATTTGTTTCAAAATTAACAAATATTGAATGCTCAATTTTTGATTTGGAAAATGATTTTCCCAAACTGTGAGGAACAAAACTTGCTTTCATACAAAGGCCACATATGGCCATCTTTTTAAAATGTGTGTTTTTACCCCCATTTGTGAGTCTTGAGTTTTTGGACCTTCGATTTGAATTTCAATCATCAGTGTGCATTAATATGATGGAGGAATTTTCTAAACCACATGAGAATCAGAATAGCCAAATAGACTTCCATTTACGTTAAATTAATCCTCCTTTTGAACTACCCATCGAACCTATGAAATCATTTTCTTTCATAGACACATTACAAGCCCAATACCTTTTCTCACCAAATATCAACATGGAATTTTCATTGAATTTTTTTTGATATCTAAGTGTTGGGGGGAACCAACTACATTATGGATACACTTTGTTGATATTACCATGTTATCATATTCTTGAGGTATGAAATAAATTCAGGGTGGGGGAGACGGATTCATTCAGTGTGTTTTGGGGAATGTATTATACTTTCGTTTATGTATTTTGGTAAGTGTTATTGACACGTTTTCAAAAAAATAAAAAAATCAAAAAAATCAAAAAAATAATAATAAAGAAAATATTAGGTTGTTTCTGGGGTAGGTCAAAAATCACTCTTCCTCAACATATTATATTGTTAAAACTATTATAATCAATTTATTGAAGAGATCAATCATCTGTTGGGATATGAGTTTGAGATCAATTCCATGTTAACCTTTCGAAAAAAGAGAAAAAAAAGAAAAAAATAACACTTCCATTATATTCTTATGTCATTGGGAAAAGATTTGTGGTTTATAAAGATTTCATATTCTCATCACCTTCAAATTTTCATCCTCTAATGTTTCCTTCTTCACACAACCATTCCCTTGTAAATATGTGTTTTCATTTTCTGCCACGTTTAATTTTAAAAATAATGTGCATTGCTTTTTCCATGTTGGTGTATTCTCTTCTTCCTCTATCTCTTGGACGTTATATTCTTACCATACCATAGCAACACAAAAAACCCCTTGAAAATAACTCTTGATTCTTGTGCACATTGTATAAGGATTGGAGGCTGAGAGATCTTTCAAACTCTAAGAATTTCAATTTTGGTTGGTGAAAGAGTGATCCTCCACAAATGAATTTTATCATCTTGAGAGGTTCATGTTTTCAGGGTCCTATTTTTACATTTCTATCTTTTAGAATGAAAAGATGAATTATTTTTTGAAAATTTTTTCTATAATAACTTGGGGTAGAATAGAAAATGGATGACTGAAATAGTCTATACCTCCCCTGATTGGAGAAAACAAAATTTTTATATTTGAAGGTGAGTGAAAATGATTATGTTATGTTTTTATATTTGTTTCACATGAGGACATGCACAAGACTAAGTGTGGGGTATTATATTTTATTAATATTTTCATGACTTATTATATACCCCCTTAACTAATTTTATATGAAATGTGCATAATTTGTGTTAAATATTAATGTTTTAATACTAAGTATAATTTTTTTTCATATTAAAAATTAGTCCAATTGAGTCACTTTACTATTTTATTTATACCTATCACCCTAATGATTCAAATTCCGTGGTTCTTGTTTTCTAGGATTACATATTCAATTTCTCACATATCATTAGATAGAATCATGGGCCAATTTTTCCATTTGAAGGCTCATATGGTAAACACAATAAGATCCAACGAATTTGTGATGAAACTGGACCATAAATGATGATGGAGTGACTAGTCTAAATCCCTAGGCTCAGATTTTATGAAACTCCCCCATATGTTATATACTATCAAACGGAATAATGGATAAATATTTGAAGGTCCAACCACAAGAAAAAGGGGGCCAACTAATGCCTTGAATTCCACCCCACCAATCTAGCCGTGAATTAAAATCAGGACACTATTCATGACATATATTATGATGTAATCATAAGAAGTAGCTGATATTTTTAATGTGAAATATGAGATATAGGCGGTAGACATTTTTGAAGAAATCATTCACCTTTGAAGGCATATTTCAATTCAAAACCCCTTTCACATTTTAGACATTAAAAATATTTGATTGAAATTTACAGATTAAAATTGTTTAATAAACTGGTCATAAAGTTGGCTCCATATGACCAAATGACTCAAAATTTGTATATAGGTCGTACAGAAATATTATATACAACTTTGAATAAGGAGTTATCTCTGGATTTGGCTATATCGAGGTCCAAATTATCGTTCCAATTTGATGGAAAGATTGGGAATACAAACAGTTCACTTCTTTGGGATATAAATGCATCCCCCTCATCTCTTTCAAAGGAGTTGGAATTTCAGAATATATAAGAATCAATTGGTGTGACCAAAGAATTTCCAATGGATTGGGAAGACCTGACATACTCAAGTATTTACATTATAGACCTTTCCTCCTCTCTTTTCTTCCTTTCACTTTTGTGTTGTTCGTCGTTTGTAATGGTGTATGTCTTTGTTTTTGTAATTATATTTTAATGCATGTTTATTATTCAATATCTCTTATTATCATAAACCTTATGTAGTATAATATTAGTTTTCTTAAAATAGTTTAAATGAAGTTAAATCTCCATCCCTTCTTTTTCTTCCTCATTCAATTGAAAGTCCATTTTTTAATTCTTATCGTTTGTGTGTGTGTTCGAGGCACCACTCTTTTTCTTATCTCTTTCTTTTTATTATTTTATTAATTTATCATCATAATCTTTATAAAAATAATGTTAATCATTTATATGTCTGAATAAATTTCTGATTGTGTTGAGTTACAATTTTGGTATGTTATTTGATTTAGAGCTTTTTCTCGATGAATATTCTTCAAATTAACATTGTGTATATTGAAGATAGGATGTCATGGATTAATGAATTGTTTTGTTTAACATATGAATTACATAGATTATTAGAACCATAATTACAATACCACAATCTGGTAATGATTGATATTATAATCCTAGTTAATTTAAGGATTTAATTAATTATTTAAGAGTTAGGAATTCTAATCAATGACAACTTGTGACATGGGTGTTAATTTAATGCAATATAAAGCAAAGTCAATGATATCACAATCTTGAATACCAAATGATGAACTCACCCCAATAATTATCAATTTTTTAAATCAAACATCATCCCTAAATTATTTAATAAGATATGAAAACATTCTGCGGAATCAGAATTCAATTAACTAAAAACAATCTACTATTAAAACGTATCATCGCCGAGGATTCTACAAGAGTATCACTATACACATTAGTAGAAAATCAGAACACTGACCTGTTGATAGTCGAAAATCAGCCTTTCATTCCACATAATCTAATAAATCCATCCAATTACATTTATCTATAATTGTCTTCCTATTTCCAAGAAGGAATAAGAATACTGCCCGTGGGTGGTTTAATAAGGAATAACTCAATCATTTCTAAAAGGACA
Organism: Viscum album; assembly: GCA_963277665.1. NCBI lineage: Eukaryota > Viridiplantae > Streptophyta > Magnoliopsida > Santalales > Viscaceae > Viscum > Viscum album. The sequence goes on from OY728132.1 coordinate 418,107,824, forward strand.
TCCAAAGGGTGACCATGATTCTGGTTACTGGTGAAAATACACCTCAACCCAACCTATGGTAATCCCTACTATGTATGATTACATATACCACAATTTACCCAATCAAATAATGGGGATATGCTAGAAATTATGACCAGTAAAATATCGACCAATCACCCAGAAAGTCTCTAAATTCCAAAAGAAATGTATATAGAACCTATGCCAGCTCGGAAGTATATTTCTTATCTTGTATCAATCCTGATTCACCTCGATTAGGAGAAATATTAATAATTTATGGTGAATTATAAATTAAGGTATATGATTCTAAATCCAAATAGTGCATATGTTTTTAGAAATAATAAAGAATGACTAAAAAGAAATCGATTAGTTACAGATGTTTTTCAAGTGTGACTGATGGAAGAAAAATCAAATATCAGACAGTCTCCAAAAATGAAAAAATATATTAAAGGGGTTTCTGGATTCAATAGTCAAGGAAAATCTGTTCTCCATGAAAAATAGAGGTTACTGCCTTTACTTTTAAAAGAACATCCAGGAAATTACATGATGCATAATTTCCTTACACGGTGTATAATTCCATATTTTATCTTACTAAGGAAAATTTAATTCATTTCATGACAGGTACTAATCACATCATAGAAAAATCATGAAATGGGATTAAATGAAATGAATCCCCCTTTCACATAATGGAATTAGCCTGCAGTCACCCAACCTCCTTCTAGTAACTTGTTTCCCAAGCACAACACACAGATCCATGGCCCGAATTAGTGACTATGCAAAAAAAGAATGTTAAATGAACATTTGTAAAAAAAGAAAATATACATACATCAAAATATACTTGGTATCATACATTGACCAACTTGATGGGGATTCCGAGAAAAATTTATGCACTACTGGCTTCCAACTGGCTAGCCAATGAATTCTTTTAGGAATCCCCTACTACAACCCAACATAGGCAGACTAGTGGACCTCACTAGACTGCTAGTGGACTAGCTATCAATAACTCATAAATAATATCATTTATAATGTTGATACCAACTATTGAGCACCGCTCTAAATCGTTTTCAATGTTCAAAACAAAACGCCAACCATTAAAAATCTACAAACAAGTAATAAAAATCACGAACCAACAAAAATAACTTTATATCAACTCATAAAAAGTGATTCACAAAGCAAAAAATGTATCCAACCAAAAATGAAGTGTTGATATATTACACAATACCTCATAATTCAAAGGATCCACCCATAAAAGGTTCTATGAGTATATTTTTACATTCCTTATGTTATAAAAAAGAAATTTATGGTAGAGGATTTGATATTATAAATTGTAATTGTGAAAGAATTTCCAAAAAATACATAATTATATATTTCTCTAAATATAATTATATATTTTATATTATTGAAAATTATATCAATTCATCCCCTAATAGATGGGGTGATGATATATGCCATATAATAAACACTGATATAATCTATAAAATAAATCAATAATAGAGATTTCAAATTAAGATTCTAAGGGATATCAAGATTAAATTTTCTTACTCAAAGAATAGGTTAATTTTGATGTATTTTTTGATTGCGTTATATACTAAATTATATTGAAATAATTTATTTCCATGATAATAAAATTAAAATATATGTGGAAGGAATGGAATTTCATTTTTGAATGTATAGAATTTTTTCACATGAAAAATGATAATATGAATATCCACTAGCTTATCCTATGTAAATATTTATTGAAGAAGTAGATAAATTATAATCATTAAAGGATAATTATTTTTTAATTATATAAAGTATATATATTATAGGGGAATATATTGATGTATTTTCTGATTATTTACAAACATTTTCATATAATAATGTTTTTTATTAATTTCATCTAAAATAAAAACTCCACATGTAAGACAGTATATAGAAGCGATTAGGATGACTTATTTATCTTATAGAATATTTTTTTTAACTTTTTATATTATGGAATTGTCAAAACATGTTTTCCTACATGAATATGACATGTTTTTTTTTGGAAAATAAGTTGAATGGGTCAATGTGAATAAAAATTTACAACTATAAGATCGATGGCACTACTTTAAAGAATAAGTATATTTTTACACATTATAATGATAATTTTGATCAACTTGAATTTGTGAAATTCTTTTGAAATGTTGATTAGAAATATTTTTTCCCAATGTAGTTGATAATTTGGGTGATTAACCAATGAAAATATTCAAAATGATGAATATTATTTTTCACATCAATAGAATACTTTTTTTGGGTAAAAAAACATCTCCCAATTTATTATAAATATTTGGAAAAATAGAAAATGTACTATACTAATACATTTTTATAGTATGACATGATTATAACATTATATGTAATAAATGATCTTAGGGTAATGAAATATATCAATGGATATTAGTTGAGAATACTATTCTAGATGAGATAAAATTGAAACATATTTTATGTTATTTTTAACATTAACAATAATTATGGAATTGATAAATTTTATTAACAGATGGTATATTTTTTACAAATAAAAACTTATTTTTTATAGAAATTTATATACCCCTAAATTAAAAAATATCATATTTTACATAGATAAGTTCAATAATAATAATAAATTACGTAATATTTTTTCTCAATTTGAACATGTAGAAATAATTTTATCCATCTAAGAGGTTAAATTCACATTTAAAAATTAATTTTATTATAAAGTATTCTAATTAGAGAGGATATAAATAAATTAAAATTAATATAACCTTCCCCTAAAAAATGAATAGGTATTTAGTTATTCATCAAGGATATGGAATTTATGTGTTCTAAATAAAGATAATATATTATAAGATTTTGAATCAATATATTGGAAAAAAATTATATAAATTTTCAGAACCATGGTATCAAGATAGAGGTATAGATATTTTATAAAAGGTTAGAGGCATTCTATTTGTAGAAAAAAATGTCTTATATTCTAGGAATATACGAGTTTAAAAAATAAATTTAAATTTAATTAATTAAATATTGTGAATAGGGAATATTAAGATGCATAGATATATTATAATTTTGTTATAAATTTTCTAACTGGTAAATATAGAAAAATTGGTTGTTGAATTTTTTAAATGGACTATAACACCTTATCTATAGTGGGTGTTGAGAATGATCCAATTATGAAAGATTTAAAAATTTTATAATAATTCATCAAAATGGAATGGGGGAAAATCATAAATATGTTATACAGTTACCCAACCAATATCATTTTAAATGATTAAAGTACCAATATAATGTTGAGACATAATAATTTATAATTAGGTCCTATAAAATTATATAATGATAGAGTATTGAATTTATAATGAAATGTTCATTTGTTTTGGTAAATATTATATGTTCCATTAGTACAATAAATAATGAAATTAATTTTATTTGAATCTCATAACATGAGTTTCCTTATAATAACTATTAGATCTATGATTCATTCATATATCTATGAGGGATTATGATAGGAAGTCTGGAATTGAACGATTGTAATGTATACTAAAAGATTTTTATAATTCCAATTGGAAATGGATTGAAGGAAAATACACCAACAGGTTAGTCAATATTTCACTAAAATAGAGTAGATGTCAGAGAATAATACCTTGGAATATTTTATTACAGTTTCTAGGATATTAAATATGAAAAATTAATTTATTTATTATAGATCATATTAAACTTTTATACAACTGCTATGAAATTTTTATGATTCTCTCTTATTTTTTTTCTTTTGTTTATTATAAAAGAATTATGGGGACTCCATGGAACATGATTATCATCAGTGAATGATCATGATCGAGGATCCATATAAATAGTTTTGAGAAGTCTAAATTTTTTTGCAAAAATAAAAAATATTTATCATTACATAACATATCATATTAAAAATAATTGGATTTATAAAATCAAATACATAACAATAGAGAAAATTTTATGATTATTCTCAGTTTATTTCATGGACATTGAGATAGATAGTTTATTATGGTGACCTATGTATACAATCATTCCCCTATACAATTTGAAATTTGATCCGTATAATGACATGTATAGGAAGAGGGGTCCAATTCTATTTTATTCAATTGAGGATAGAGAAAATATTTATTTTGAATTAATTGAAAAAATATCAGAATAATAAAGCAAGATATATAATAATATCAAGGGGATGTATTATAGAAAATTTTTCTAGACATAAAACAAGAGGAAAGATCATGAATTTCATATATCATCTTATAAATTTTGGAAGAATAAACCTTTGAAAATGTAATTACTTTTCATATGAAATGAATTTAATTCCATGGTACATTAGGCCTTTTAAAATATTGAAACAAATAAGAAGTAAACTATATTAAATGTCAATTCCACAAAACCGATAACATTTAAATGAAATATTCCAAATATTTATTCCATGGATGTATATATTTATATATAATATAACATATTCATGAGTAATGTTATGAATATTTAATTCCTATATAATCCGAAGGTCACGATTCATATTAGTTCGTGATATAAGAAAGTCGTTTGAAACAAAATAAATTTAAATTTAAGTAGATTATAGAGGAAACATAAATCATTGTAGTCAACGTAGAATCAAATAGATATAGTAACAAATATATTGATACATTATTTAATTAGTCAATTTATGATTTCTAGAGTTTTATTATTTTAAGATAATGGGGATATTTTAATAACAATGAAATCAAATTAATAATAAAAATAATTATTTCATTACCATATAATTATGAAATATAAAATAAGTCATACAAATTAAAAATATGTTCCACATAAAATAATTTATATTGAATTAAAGTGACTATCATGAGTTATTTTAATTTATAACTCGTTCGGTAACCTCTTTGGGTTCTTGTAGTGGTCTCATGGGTCAATCCTTTTTTCAATCTTTAATAGGTAAAATGTAAGGGATGTGTACCATTTTTATAAATAATATATAATTGTTTATATTACGATTATTTTATTATGTACAATAAATGAATACACCAATAAACAATATAAAATAATTAATTAATCCACTACCATAATCCAAGTAATTTAATTAATTATATTATGTATCCAAAAAATTAAAGAAAATAAAAATATCTTCTACAAAATACTCCATGAAAAATTTAAAAAGTCAATTTTAGGAGTTAAGAGTGTTATAAAAAATGATTCAATTTTGATTATATAAAAAAATTAGAAAATAGTTTATAAGGTTGAGTGTAAATGTAATCATTGTATAATACTCCCCGTATTCACTCTTGAAAATAATGAGGTTGATTTCTAAAAAATCAATGAGTAAATAACGAATCTAGATACTCACCAAAACAATTCATTTAACAATGATCCAAACCAAAGAAACACACAACCAACGGTTATTGAAGTATACTATTGAAAAATAATTGTAGGTATAGTAAATGGAATATTTCATTAATTGGTCTATAGAAGTAGTCCCTCTAACATCCCAACTAAAAATGTATTTATACTTCAATAGCTACTATATTAGGATATATTGATACCATGTTACCATATTATCGGAATATACAATATAACAATTCAAAAAAACTATATAACCACCAAAATTCATAATATACCACACTACCCCATCATTATAACATTTGAACAAAACATAAACATAGGTAATCATAGGCAATTTGATTTTTTTGAAATGGAGTGGAAGGGTTAGTGATTAACCATCCATATCACCACAATCCTATATGTTGGGTAAAACACGTAGAACTCAAATCTCATATAGTTATTTTTTATGTTAACAGACATTTTATGAGTTGATTATGAAATAATTAATCTATAATGAATAAATTATATCATATAATGCCAACATAATTGTCAGATTTATACCACAACACTGGGAAATGTTTAACCACCGCGACCTCATCACATCCACACATTGAAAAATTCTAATATTTTTAACCAAAATGCATACCAAAGACACTATGTCCACTAATTATCCTCAAATCAACCCATAACATCTTATTAATCATTATAATAAAAATTCAACATATAATAAATTTGATTCCTTATATTGATCCAAACACATGTTGATTATAATTTATAATTTCCTTGAAACATATTATCTATACCTGATTTTAGTTATTAATTATATCAAAAAATGAAAAAAATACAGTTATTTATATATTAAATTTCACTTATTTTTTTATCATTAACCATTATATGAAAATAGACATAAAATATCAATAAATCCTTTTTAATTAATAAAAAATCCATTAACTCCTCCACCATAATGTCATTTCAATCCCTCATTCTCCACCACAACATCAATAAAAGTTTTAAGAACACTTCAATGAAATATAATTCATAAAAAATTAAGGAAAAAATATAATATTAAAACTATATAAAAATTCCCTCACAAATTCCTCACTAATATATGATACACAAAGAGTCATATATTATTAATAATGAAGACACTAAAAATCCAATTTAAAAAAACTAAAATAATCACTAAAAATAATATATTAGAACCTTAAAATTTATATGAAAAATTTTACATGGGTCAAAAATTATTTTTCCCATGGAATAATATTATAGAATATTATACTAAGAAATAATATCTAGAAAATTAAAATGAATGAAATTAAAATATTTTTGTTTCCCTAAACCATTCAGTTTGATAATATTTGGTCTATTATCATTCTTATATGACTCTAATATATTCATCCTTGGAATTATTAAGAATTGTATATCCTAATTGACACTATACATAAAAATTAGGTTGTCTTAATCTATTACATTAAATGAAATTTTTTTATCTCAATTCTAAATCTCTATTTAAGAAATGATCATCCACCCTTAATATCATAATGACTCCCAAAAAAACTTATACAAAAAAATTACCCATTTGGAAGTTCAAAAAATCAATAATAAAGGCAAACAAAAACATTGGTCCCAACCTCATCATGAAAATGGAATAAGAGATTATCAAAGAAAAAATGATGGAATAGGTACCTTATATCTTTCATGGATAATACCTAAGACAAATAACGAGTCTAATAATGTTCATTAACGATGATATAATAAATTAATATGTTTTTTGTAAATATAAAATGAATATAGTCATTTTATGTGGTACCATGGTGTTTTAACTAAATCTCATGACACTAAAATCCTATGTTGATGCTTATATTTATTTTTCAACACACATTCTCACCATTAATCATAGTTTATTTTACCCATATTATAGATTAAAAAACAACTCTAAATAAATAAATCCAATACAAATAATTTTGTATCGCCAATATTCTTTTAAAAACACTTAATTTTTTGATAATGATAAAAAACCTCAACCTTATCTATAAAAAAGATATTATCTTGATCAATATCACTATGAAATGACGATATTTACAGTGAAACCATGTTAAATATAAAGAAAATAAAGAGTTAAAACTAAACCATCCACCATAGTACATATTTAATTATGCTATAAAACAACAATAATAGTGTTAATGATTCCCAAAACCCAATTATAATAAAATTTAATGTTCAAGTCTCATGACTCATACTAAAACGTAACATGTATGACTACAACACAAATAATTTGATTACCACAAGCTAAAAATTTCTATGTTATCGTCTATGTGATACTGATCACCATGCAATGCCTCTAGACACTGTGTGAGGAGTTATTATAACGAAAAAATTTATTACAGTCTACCCTTCCCATAAATTCTATCTCTTAGAACACCTATAACTCCTCATTTGACTCATATCAAAAAAACAGTAGATTATGAAATATGATGTCCTCCATGAAAAATAATTCTCAAATAATTCTAATCTGTAGGAAAAAACCCCATGATGAAAATAAAAAGGACATAAATTACCAAACACCTCCAATGATACCACGTCATTATGAATAATTAAATTGAAAAAGAAAAAAACTATTGAAAAGAGAAATATAAATTGATTGTTTCCATATAATATCAACCATAAAATTCTATGAAAATATGATTCAAATTGAATTGTTACTCTGAAATCATTTTTATGAATCAGGATTCCATATACAATCATCAAAATATTCATGAATAAATAAATTTAACTAAAAGATGGAACCTCCATCGTAATACCTTATCATGATGTTCCATAATTTCAACAGGTTTCTGTATAACTACCACATCCTCTTACGTATCTTTCTCACAGAAATTTGGGAAAACATTAATCCTAAAAAATGAAGAGGCTATAATTTCATTAAAAACAATGACAATTATCCATCCAATAGGATAAAATATAACCAATACCCTTTAATAAAATGATCCATCACATTAAAAGTGAGATTAAAAAAAGTAAAAATCATAGTTCTATGAATGATCCTTTATTTCCAAGTATTTTGTGAAACAATTTGGAACACACTAATACTAACCTCTTACTTTGGAGGCCATATATTATGATCCAATTTTATTTTATTTTTTTATTTGATAAACACATAGATAACCAAAATGATATATATTCTACTCATTCTTAAATTTGATTTTAATATAGAAGTCTGACCAACCATTGTACAAAAAAAATTGGGATCATTTTAGAAACATAGTAAATTTAAAAAATTGTTCCATAATAATAGATTTTTAACATTATTTTTTATAGGAATATTAAAATACAGGTTTTTTATTTTCCCTTAAATAGCTAGAATGGGTAACACACACAATCATGCCTTCTTGTCTCTAGATCATAATCTCAGACTATCCATATGTGTATAAAAATAAAATTTATTAAATAATAAACATATAAATTAATGTTATAAAATCATCAATATTCAAGTTGTAAACTGTGTAAATCCATTAGATATGGTTATCCCCGGTACCGCCTCACAAAAACACCCACCATTCCTAACATTATGATAATGATATTTTGAGTCCAATTTAGTATCCAATCCATAATCATGAATATTACATAACAACCTCTACATGATCAAGGAAAACATTTTATTTAATCCATTTGTAGTCCTATAAAATCCATTGAGGAACCCCTAATGGATGAATTAAACAAGATGGAAGTGAGGCCCATTATTAATTTTTCATACACTTGATAACATGATATAAACGTAACAACCATCCTCTTTATTCTTGGCCATAAAATGTTTTTAAATTTTTTTTTATAGAAAATATTTTTTCATTTTTATAGGTGGATAATGAATCATATGAAGAACAACATACCATGATAAAAATAAAATTAGAAACCCTTACCCGAGTAATAATTGTTTTTAATCATCATATTATCACCCCTAATGATAATCAACATATAAAAAATTATATCTACAAACATATGCATCATGATCATCTAACGTTGGTTTCAAAACTTATTAAAATACTATGAAATGAACAATTAAATATTTTATAAAATAACCATAACCATATTACCTTGTATAATTAAACAGTGACAAAAAATCCTTCATTATCCACTATTTATATCTAGGATCTCTAGTAAAATTATGATGAAAGTTATTATAAAATTCATTAATAATCACATAATGTTATTCAAAGATATATTAGAAACGCATGTGAAAACTCAATAAGAAAACCATATAACTCAACCGAATCAAATTCAAATCTCACTGAAAGAAAACATATCAAAGGCTCTTAGGATTTTTAAATATTAAAAATAATACTATATGATTATAATTGAATATTAGAGAAATTACCACACCACCTTTTATACAATGAGATAATTATTATCATAGTTATGTTCATGAATATGAAACTACCATGAACCATAATAGACCAATGATAATATCATGATGTGAAAAAAAACCAAGATAAATATTTAATGTTTTGAAGACATCCTAATCATGAAACTTTTTTTTTGGTAATTAGAGAACACAAGAAGTGATTAACATATCGTTAAGGAACAGAAATTTTACATACAGAAAATCTATCCACATGAATGTATACTCTATCATAGTTAATACATTTAAATTCATACAAATATAAGGACAATCAGATATAACCATCCTAGAGTAGTCTCCATGGGCAATAAAACTCTGGTTATCTATAAAATTTTATGGAACCTTATGTAAAATAACATCTTATATCATAAAATTATTGACTGAAAATTTATTCTAATACATATTGATCTCACAAAATTGAATATCAGTGATAGATAATGTACCAAAGGAATGATTTATTTTTAGAAAATGTACATGTTGTAATTCCTTGATAATCTTCAAATTATTATAATGATCTTACTCTATCCTTGAATACATGAGATTTGAATCAATGAACAATGAATTAATTGATCTAATAAGTAAAAAAATAATAAGTTCATCATTACATTGAAAAAATAATGGGAATTTTTGACATCAAATGGAGTTACCAGGACATTAAAGTGTCCAAATTGATACCTGATTGTTTTTTTCATGATATATTCTTTGTTTCCTAACATACACAAATAACTATAAAATAAATGAATTGTTGAAACAACTAATCAACCTTATTGTGTTAAAATTAATCAAAAATCTCAAAAAAAGTATTGGTTCATTATGATCACTAGAATCAATTGATTATAATTGATACCTAATATCTTACTGTAATTTACCATCATTTTAATCCAAATGATGGAAAAATAATATACTAGGGAAAAGGTAGAATCATTAAAATTAGTTTATATAAGAGAATTAATAATTGGGTATTTAAGAAACTCTAATGGTGTGCCAAACTAAATTTACCTAGAAATTAGAAAAACATTAAATTATAGATCTATCCCAATATCTATGCCATATTTAGTTCTTTATGTTACAAACACTATATTGAAAGATTATGTGTACTCTTTAATTAAATTTAGTAAATAATAATTCCTAATCATTTATTAAACCCATTATTTACTTAAATATATTCAATTAATATGGCTCCAAACATTAGTGATCTTATTGATTCAACCACTAACCTAAACAATGTGTTGTATACACCTTTAACATCCATGTAATCCTTACAGCTCTATTAAAAAATGAAACAAAATGAAAAAAATAAAACCATTCAATTTAAAGGATGAAATTGAAATGTTTTATAAATTATATAAAAATATCTTTGATCGAATCTTGTTATCCCAACATTATTTCAAAAAAATTACACACCTCAACAAAGATAAACTAACATTGAATTGGATTTGGGAATAATATATAGTTATAGGGTGTCCCTTCCACTATAGTCACTAATAACAATCAATTTTCGGAATATCAAGGCATTACTAATATCATAAATTAGATTAAGTATTAACTATGAAATAATATAGAAAAATAGTTCCTCAAAAAAACTTTTGGACTATCAGACACTAGGATCTCCATATCTTGTGTCTAACCATTAAATAGTCCTCAATATAATATAATATAATGATTAACACCTTTATATGGATTTCAATGCCTATATCAAATATTGGATGTGATATCAAAGGAATATATTTTTATCAATCATCAAATCTATTAAATTTTAATGTCTATTGGACCTATGGAAAATAATAGGTCCTCAAAGGAAAAAATTTCAATTTATATATTGAAAACATACTATATAAGTCATTGACTTCTATATAAACAAGATCCTTTTTATATATGTTTTGTTATTAAAAGGTTTTGATGACATCCCTATTATTATGAACTTATGTGTGGTATAAGTTTTTAAATTAACTCAGACCCTATATTGCCTAAAGATATGATAGTAATATAAATAGGGGGAATTATTAATTAATATCCAGGAGAAATGAATTCTTAAAATATAATGATACAACATCATCGCATTGGAGGAATATCAAGAGAATAACAAGGAACATCCCCTAACTGAATTCGAAATCCCCCCTTCTCAAACATGACATATAAGTTAAAAAACACTATCTATATATTTCCAATAATTCATGAAGAAATGAAATCAACTTCAAAATTTCTATAAAATATAAAACATGACATATAGAACCCACTAGGGATAGATATATAAAAAATATCAAAAGGATTTTGTTAATAATAAAGTATAAATATTTGATAAAAACATCAACAATTTTACACATATTTAATAAAAAATATTCAAATTTCAATGATTTTATAATTCATTCAAGAACTTATCTATGGATAATTATATAATTATTTTATAATTTTCAAAAACATTCCAAAAATTTATATATTCTTATAATTTTTTTTACTTTAGGATCAACACATTATTACCAGATGATATAACAATATGTGAATCGATAAATCTTACAATGTTTTTCTTTTTTTTCCATGTGTTAGTGTGACTAATCATGATCAATCCAAAATTCCACTATTTATCAAACTAACAAAACATTTGTGTTTCTATGTCAGAGATTGATAAAATTAGATAATTTCTATTTATTATAGACTACACTCCCTCAACAGTGGATTGTATAAATTTATCTTCCAAATCCGAAACACATTCCCTCATAATGAATTTAAATATTTTTATTAGGATATTGAAATTGAAAAGGATTCATATAAAATGTCATGTTATTTAATAAACCCTCCCCCCAATTTATTTTAATAAATATATAGTACATCACAATATATTAATTTAATTATCTTATATATATTACTTATTAAGTAGATAAATAATTTAAAAACAGAATATATTAAATATGAATAAAAAATAAATAAATAATAAAACCATTAAATAATCAAATGGAATAATATAATTAACTCAATATAATTTCCACCATAAATAAATATTCCATTAATCATAAAATTTTAAAAAAATTAAATTATTCAATAAATGTACTACAATTATCTCACCCTAAAAAATAAATCCATTATCCTTCATTAATATCCAACATTAGTTTAAGGATATTAATTTATAAAATTTAATTTCTTCCATTATGTATATTATATTCATTTAAATCCAACATGATTATATATCAACATACCATATAACTCTCAGTTCCCATTTTTGGTGGAAATATATTAAAAAATAGACCAATATTATTATATATAAATAACTCATATACACTAAATATAATTATAAAATTCAAAGAAATAAATCCCCCACACAAGTGGTACAATGCAATATAAATATATCGTAAATTGATATAACATCAAGTGGGAGGCATATCCATGTAATTATTTCATAGTGGATTATTTATTATTAGTTTACATTATAATATGAACATTCCTATCATCATAATTTCAAGGTATTTTATAATGGAACATTTATCATGATAAAATGGCATGAGATATCATCCTCTATAATTTTTTTGAGAAATTTTTTTTAATATCAGTTAATCAATGATTCTACTCGTCATGAACTACCCAACACAACCTATACAACCATGGTATTATAAGTCAATGTTTTAATCATATATCATCGTAAACCATTAATGATTTAATGTAATATTAAAATCATATCAATGGACTAATGCACATTGTCATAAATAAGAATATCCAATTATACTCAGATACATAGAATTCCTTGGTGGTTATGTCCTCAAATTACATTCTTGGCGGTCCCTATAGTTGATCATAGATAGGTTTACTATCAATATTATTTAATAAAAAAATTTCATAGTAATGATGACTGTAACACCCTGATATTTTTTTATTTTTTTGAATAGATTTTGTCATTTTGATATTTTTGATATCACACAACTCAAAAAATAGTTTATTTTTTGTTAATGACATATGATAAGAATAAGTTATATGAAAAACCAAGTTAATTATATAATATAATAAAAATACATTTTATTTTTCTCTACAAGGAACCTGGAGATTAAACTATGTTTCATGCAATAATGACTTTACATAAATGATTTTATAACACGCATGACCGAGGTTTACCAAACAATAATATATTGTCAAAATAGTATTATTTTGTACAATACAATATAAAAAAGATGTTAAATATGAATTTATGAATATTTTAACTAATATATGAAAATAAATATTTTAAAATAATATAATATGAATTCATATGTCACTAATCAATTATTTAGAAATATGAAAACTGATTGAATATAAATAGAATTATTATTATTTTTATGATCACAAAGCATTTTTAACATATTAAATTAAATTGGAACCATAATAAATTAAATTTAATATAATTAGTTGTTGATATTAATTTAATATATACCTAATATATTCAATCAAATAATTTTTATATCAGTCCAATAATTTTTATAGAAATATGATAAGAAAAAACAATTTTTTTTAAAACCAGTATTTCTATTAAGGCATTAATTTGTCTTCTTTTAAGGGAGAACAAATTAAAAATAAAATTTTAGAAAAATTTATAGATAAAAAATGTAAAAATAATATTAGTATATGAAATTGGAACAAAATGATTATGTTTTGGTAAATAGTTTTTTCTATGAATTTTCATTTTTGTAATGAAGAGTTCAAAATACAAAATTTTAGAATAAAACTAATGTATCATATAATATATTTGTATAGTTAAATTAAATTATAAATTGGATAAATATTTTAATTAGATTATTTTAATATCAAAAAATAAAATTTTGTTAATTAGAAACAGTTTCAAATTCAAATTTGATATAAAAACAAAACAATCCTTGGATCATTTTTTCAATAAAAACAGATATTGTGATCCCACTAGCAGGATTAATGTTATATTAATTTATACCACTTATTTGATGGGAATTTAGATAAATTAATGTCATATTTTGATGAATCATAATTCATAATGTCTAATATGGTAGAATAAGGATTTGGAAAGAATTATTTATGGAAAATATGGGTGGAATTTTCTCATTGAATATTTATAAGAGTGCCATTCCACTACTATAAAAATGGATATATTCATCTCAATTCATCACACATAATAAGACCTTTAGATGAAATATCCCATCCAAAATAGCTCCCCAAATTATCTTCATTCCTCATATAATACTTCTCCTAAACAAAAATCAATCTAGGGAATATGTTTGGATCAATCCAAAAGCAGTTACATGATAAAATGTTAACACCCTCTCTTAGGCTCATTTTTTTAATTTTCTTTCTCCACCACCCCAATTAATTTTGTTCCTTTATTTTACAAAAACATATGTATAATAAATATACTAGGATGATTTTATTATATGTTTATTCACTACACTTACTCAAATATCCATCTAAGGGGTAACATATACTATTTATGTTAATAGTAAACTATTACCTCACTTAATGATGACAGTTAATTTTTCCTTTACTGGATCTCATTGTGGAAATTAAGATAGAATATATGATTATATATGTTATATGTCATATTATATATATATAATATTATTTAATCCATTTACCAAACAAATATTTACACCTTCCATATTCTGTAAATACAATAATTTCATTTGAAGTAGTATGGACTACAACCCCCACAAAGCGAATTGATTCATTCGCACACTACATGAAACGTATTAAGGAAGGGTTTAGTTAAATTATATGATATATATATTTTTATTTATAATTTAATTATATATATATATATATATATATATTTCATTTTCATTCCTTCTTCCAATACAACAATATATTCTGACACAATGTTCATGCAAATGTACAACATACCCTCTCCATGAATGTTGTATATAATTTTATACTTCTATATTATATTTATTATTATAGTAAACATATATTGAATAGAAATTTTATTTATTTCATGGTTATAATTTTGGAATCCTGATAACACATGTGAATAACAAAGATGATTTTTACCAAAGTCAAATGAAAACTGTCACAGATGCGGAAGTGTAATGACTGAGGATATTACAAATTATGAGACATGCGAAGAAAAATGAATACGTTTCCCAAAGCCAAACATTATCATATGATTGTAAAAATGTGAGTAATATATGATCATAATAAAAAAATATGGTATTAGATATAAAAATATATTTCTTTCAATTGTGTATAATTAATTTATATTTATTATACAGGAGGTCTCAATGATAATGATGAGAGTGAAGACACAAGTAAAGAGATATCATCTCACTTTTTATTTTCATGAAATACAAGCTTTATACATTTCCCATTATATTTGTGTGCTATGTATACTTCCCATTAATGTAATATATGAGTTTTATACTTATAATTATGGGTGTTTACATATCTATTTTATTTTATTTTAGTCATTGTATTTACATCTCAAAAGTTACCAAATCGATATAGTAATTTTGTTTCAATTTTCCTTCTTTGAGACACATGCCATGTTACACACTTATATTTCTCTAAGATTGGAATATACTAACTTTTAAATATTATATGATGAATATTATAATTTCCATGCAATTTTTAACATCATGGAATTTTATTTTCTTAAATGGGGAGAATAGTTCAATATGACCAAGTGGTGTGAGCTTATTGAAACAATCTCATCACATTTTGATATTATTTATGTTTTTCCTTACTTTGATAAAGTATTATGGTGTATCACTCAAGTGACATCATGAGTTTTCTAATCGTATTGATATTGATGATTAATTATTGGTTAGGTTCTATTTTTAACTCATTGTTACATAATATGGTAAAGAATGTGTTTTTAAGAAAGCCTGATATTACCAACTCTTTGGTTAGAAATATGTGTTCCATAAAAACAGAATCTTATAAAAAGGGTTCCCAAGAATACTATACTGTTATCAATTAATGAATAAAATATTTTTTACCCTTTTTCCTTTCAGCATTTTTTCTATGGAATTATATTTCATCATTCCAAATATATAATTTTTGTTATCTTTTACTGTGAAAAAATAATTTTCATCTCACCTCATATAACATGTCTAGATTTACTTGCTGTTATTTATGTGATGATTCATTTTCATGTTTAAATGGTATATTTTTATGGTAATGTTTTTTAATTTAATTTTCAATGAAATTTTTTAAAAAATTATTTCAATTATTCTGTTAAATGATTGAAGGAAAATGTTTTCAAAAATGTTTTTATATTAATTACCTATATTTTTAGGGGAAATTGTTTACAAAATGTTTTCAAGCATATTATATAAAATTTGGAGATTTTTTTTTCAATATTTTTTCAAGAAGTTTTTGATAAATCTGGTAAGAAAATTATTTTCAAACTGATTTCAGGACTTATATATATGTTTTCAGTGTATTTTCAAAGAAATGTTTTTCAAAAACTTTTAAATCTCATTTTATAAGCTTTCACAGAGAATGGATTTTAAAATATTTTCAATGATTATTTTTAATTTTTCAATGAATACATTTCATGAAGTTTTTGAAATATTTTTTTATAAGAATCCAATAATATTATTAAGAAAATTGGTTTGCATTTTTTTATATTTTAAAGATCATTTTCCAAGAAAGAAGGATATTGTTCTCATCAAATGCTTACAAAATAAATTTACAAGTTATTTTCTATATATAACGACATTTGTTGATGTTACTGATTCCATTATAAGAAATGATTCAAAGGATACATTCATATCCTTTATAAATGTTTTAGTTTGTAATGTCATGATGTTTATGAAACCTGTTTCTCGTTCATGGGTCTGATTTTTATGAATCTCATTTCTCTTTTCTAGGTTATATGTTTTTGAAATCCGCTTCATATCATGGGTTATGTTTATGAATAAATGATTATGAAACCTATCGTTTTCTATATGTTATTATATGATTACATGTTTATAATACCCTTTTTGTTTCATGGGTTATGATGTAATAATTTATGATCTTATGAAGCATGTATGTATGATTTCATAATGAGATGGGTGTGACCTATATCTCTAACCAATGCATTGGGAGAAAATTTATATATAATAAATATAGACAAGGATAATATGAAAAATGAATTTTGGTCAATATTATATTGTTTAACAAGAAATTAACTTGATTCAATATTATAGGGATGGAATATAGAGTGAAATCAGTTTAGTAAAATATGGCTATAAATAGGTGTGAATCATGTTTAGTAAAGGAACTTTCCCACTAATATGGCCATGGTATCGATTACATGACTAATATGGAAATAATTATATATAATTATATATATGTCTTCCACAATTCTATGTATTATTCAAATTTTATACTTTTATGAATTATGTTTTTTATTTCACAGTGATTCATGTCTTATGAACTGCCTATATTTATGACATGATTGATGTTTATAATCATTGATATACAAGTTATGATCATATATTTTCTTGATAATGCTTTCAAACATTTTCCCAATTATTATTCTTACATGTATCCATTGTTTACCATTATTGAGCATATGATCTAACTCCTTTTTTTGTTTCCTTACCCAAGTTATGAAAAAACATTTCTTGTATTATATTTATAAGAGGGGTGCTAGTCTTCGACAATATAGTAGTTGAAAATGTATCTCACTCATGTACCAGTGTTTACATTCCCTTGTTTCGAAAAGCACTAGATTAATACAGTCATTGGGCATATATTTGAATAATGATTTAAGTATTCCAAAAATGTAATGTTATGTTGATGTATTAAAAGATAGTGTCTCTATAGTTTGTATCAGAGAAAGGGATTAGTTATCCACTGGAAATAAGGATGAAAAAATGTTAGTGATATCCTTAGGTTTATTTCTAAGGAAGTATCTGGGTATGCCTCTAAAGATAAGAATAAAGATGATTTCATGTTTAGGAATATGTCATGAAATTTTCGTAAAGGATAGAGTGAGTTGATTCCAAGAAATACATCTCAGTTTGGATAATAAAAGTTGATGTGTTTCTTGAACAGATGTACCTTGGGGTAAAAACTCTAAAAAAATGTCCCATC
The DNA here is from genome assembly GCA_963277665.1 of Viscum album. Classification (NCBI taxonomy): domain Eukaryota; kingdom Viridiplantae; phylum Streptophyta; class Magnoliopsida; order Santalales; family Viscaceae; genus Viscum; species Viscum album. Next base: position 418,126,536 of record OY728132.1, read on the forward strand.
CTGAGTTGGGGTAATCTTGTACATGGAAAAAAGCCTTAATCGACCCCTGGTATGACATTATTGGGGGTTATTCTTTGAGAATTAAAAAAAATTTACAAACCATCATGACAGAATTAAATAGATGACGACCATGAATAACCTAGGATAAACCTATGGTGTGATTGATTAATGAATTTGGAGCAAATATTTTCCCACCCTATAAGTAATTTTTTCATCATTATATGGTATTCTAATCAGATAAATTTTGCTGAAAACAGAATTTTTGGTTTTATTCAATGGAGGGATATATAAATACCATGGTCAAAATTTAATATTTTAGATGTGGAAAGGATGGGAGTCGTGGTAATTGATTTCCCTAGTGTAAATATCATAACAAGAATCCAGAAAGTGGTACATGTATTGGTTATACTGCTGAAGATAAAGATACCAAAAATGAAATGTTAAAGGCATCTCATTTTCTTATAGTATTTTTTACATTAAAAATAATATGACTGATTAGATTGAGTTTTATGAACCTTTATACATGATTAATATATCATATTATAGGAAAGAGTTATTATAGAATAAGTTGAAAAAGCTTGAGTAATTGTTTGAGAATAGTTTTAAATGAATGAAGTATTTATGATTTTGAATGAAAATGTAATGGATTACCAATCATTAAAGGTATAATTATTTTAACTATATGTTTTCATTATGGTTTGAAAGAGATATGATGAATGGTTATGAAGAAATATAAAAGTGTCTTCATAAAATTGTAATGTTTTCATTAAGGGATGTTTGAAATAACCCCATTTTTCTCTCAGGTATGGATCATTTAATTCTCAGAATAAATTTCTATTTGGATCTAATATGGATTCTTAAAGAGTTAGTGGAAATTATGAGGGAGTATAAGGCTTTTTCGGAGCCTAAACCAACCTTTTTTTAGAGAATAGACTCTCTTAATGATTTAGAGTAAACTATTCTACATTTCTACACAATTTTCCAAACCGTGTGGATTGTGTTTTTTCAGACAGATCCACCTCACATGTTTGGCACACATCCCTATGGCCTAACCATGTGAATGCCCCTTTTTCCAGGTACCCATGCAATGCTTGCGCATGGTTTGACCAAACTGGGTTTACGCTAAATTTCTGTGTAAATGTCAAAAAACCCTTAATGGTCTATTAATCAACCTCCTTCTTCAAAATCTGAATTCCAGTTGTATTTTCCTCCATTTTCATCCATTTGGAGCTTTTTGAAGTCCAAAACTATGGATCAAGACAACTATTTCATCCTATATCTGATCGAGATTTTTTTGTCACCTTGGATGTGCAACGGTTTGTTATAGAGTCTTCATTGTCCATTCTTATTCTCATACACTATTGACTTAGATATCACCATGTGAGTGTTTTTCACCTTTTCATAGATCTACTCTGATCTTGGGAAAATACATGGGATAATACAAATGATAAGTATCGTACAACAATAATGTGGGTGGTCTATAAATCATCCCTCAAATCTGTTGAATTTTGGATATCTGTGTGGGGCCCTACGATTCCATCAGGGACCATTTATTAAAATTTACATAAAATGATTATACTTTTTACAATCATATTGTTATTATCTTGTAAAATATTTGATTATTTGTTAGTGGTTACACCCACAAATCATTCCACATCATGTATAATGTTATTCCATAACTGGGATTTACTATTTTGACACATTTGATCCACCATTCGGGAGAGACATTGTTTAACCTTCCTAAAGGTAATCCTTCTTATAATAAATGGGTTGTTTTTAATGAGGATTTCATGAGGGCATGTACTATGTATTCACACCACTTGACCCACCTAAGTTATATTCTTTTACTGATTTTTAAATGTGAAATGGGGAATGACAAGTATACGACGTATATAACTATTCCTTTTTAAAATAGATTGTTTAAAGTTAAAATATACCTATCAACTATTTCCATGTTGATAGAAGGTAGCTGTGTGAACCTCATAAATTGAATATCCATTAATTTTTAACTAAGACTTGACTAGATGGTTTAAATGCAACTTTTCCTTTCCACACTAGTGGATGTCATGTCATGGACCAATAAATAAATGGTTTTAACTCAACATGACCATTAAACCCTAATGGCATGCATGAATAAAAAAAACAAATTACAACATGATTTCAATATCAAATAAGAATGGACTGACTTCAGTTCGCCTTAGATTCTGATAGGAGAATACCATCGTTATCAAGAATCCCATTCTGATTGAAGGATATAGTTTTATTAGGTTGATACCAACCAAGACTTCGGTTGTTGTAGAGTACATGGACACCTAGTATACTACCTTTGGGTCCCCTTAATTATTCTAGGATACCTCATATATACTCCTCGTATCCAGCATTGACAATTAGTTTCCTTTGATACACTCATTTCCCATAGTCTATGATTAGCCTTCTTTTACCTGGGATGCACTACTTGGACTCATTAGTCTCCTTATTGTGGAATTCCTAGGATTATGCTTCTAAGATTACACTCTTACCCCTTATCTAGTCTCAAATACTACTTAGTTATCTTTCTGTGAGTTATGATGCCTTGGTTTTTACCATGGAACTACCATACAAGATGAAATTATCAGGTGCATTATTACATCTTCATAACTTTACTATATATACTATTTGGAGGTGAGTTCAGTTATAGTTATGCCCCTCATGAACTATTAAAATTAAATGGTAACTGCTAAAATAATGAACTGATTAAATGTTTAGACTCCATTTTAGGGCAAAATTAGGTACTTGGGAATATAATTATATTTTACTGCTTTCTTAACTTGTATATGCATGCTTGCACACTGCAATATTCTATTACATGGGCCGTATGTTAAAGAGATCGTTGGTGGTGGCCCATTGAAATTTATCTCGCACCCTCTCAAGGTGATGATTGGTACATGATGTATATTACATGGTTGTGGGTGTTGAAAAAGGGAAGCATACCCCTTCCAACACTTGATATATGGCCGATTTGGATGGAACATGACAGCAGATGATTGAGTCGGATCTCTGGATGCTTGGATCAGTCTTTTTTTCTTATACTTATGAAACATGTTATGCCTTATATATTGTATGCATTTCTTCTAGTTTTTCTTCTGACGTGACATTGCATCATTATTGTTCAAATTGATACAATTATTAGTATTCTTGTTTATCTTTTCTATCAGTTTTCTTCAGATGAATAATATTCCTTTATCTTCCTTTACATCTGTTACACCCTGTGAATGGGGTCCTAGTCCTCCCAGAGACACACCATAGGCCCTCACTTCTAGTCTGAAGCCTCTAGAATTCTAGAAGATGTTCTTTTCACCATGTGGCCCACTAGGCTTGGGGAACACGTTAAGTGGCATCTAGGTCTAGTTTCTCAAAAATATGTATCGGAGCATGGTTCCTTATCTTTATTTACGATGTGGAGATAATAAATTGGAGAATAAGAACCCTTGGACATGGTTATAAATCGTGCTTGTGTGTCGTGAACCCATGTTCAGGGTAAAAACAATGTTACCCAAAATGCAATTTTTGTTCTTTTTTCCCCAATACAATGCATATTATTTCACCATTAGGTGAAGAACATGCTATGTGGTCTTGTTGATTATTACTCTATTGATAATTTATTGCACACTTCACCCAATAAAATGAGGAAAATGATCATTGCTACATGCATCAATATAGGCACCTAGAATTCACATGCCATGCATATTTCTATTCCATATAAGTTCATTTCATTACATTTAATTACATAATATGCCAGTAAATGCAGCGTGATAATGTGATAGTTTCTTGTACTTGTATTACATTGGCACCAATTGAGTGATTTCCTATCTCAATTTATTAGGATTATGGGCCCTCATGGGTTGGAATGTGTAATTTACAAAGTAAATCCATTATACTATAAATAAATGGATTACATTTTGGTTGATAAGTGTATGCACATTGATTCATCGGAACTGGATATCCATTATAAAATGAATATTGAATCTAAAATGAATTGGTTTCAGATCGTTCTTCTGCATTGTCATGTTTATGACTATTGAAGAACTGAACCTGAAAATTATCTGCAAAATGACATGAACCATATACTAGATCACTTACCGATAACTATCCATCTAAGTTGGTATTTTGGGGAAGTATGTCTTGGGTATTGAGTTTTATTACATTCATCCTCTATTAGTGATAATATCATATGCTTAAAATATACTTATAAGGTGTTTTCTTGGAATTTTTTGACAAATGACGCCATGAAATTCTCTTGTTTTTCTCCAAGAAGGTGTTGACAACCATGCTCTTGACATTGTGGACCTTGAGCCTCTAGTGTTACATCTAGTAGTTCCACATGAAGCACTGCCTGTTGTACCTGATCTGGGAACTACTGCACATGTCCATGATATTTTTTCTGTCTAATAAAATCTATGAATGGTGCCCCATTGGTTACAATTTTGATGAATGATCTGACCCACAAGTTTTAACAACAACATCCTCATGATTGTTTTGGGGATGGCGGTTCTGAGGGTGTTGAGTCATGAATAGTGGCCATGCTATCTGTCTTTCAGAATTTGGAAATGCCACTAGATTGGAGAGATAATCTTGCTACACACATGATTCAGTATTCATCCAAGCATCGGTGGGATGTGGTTACCAAGGTATGTCGTCGTCAGGTAATGTCATGGTATGACTTCCAGACTACCTTCTATGATCAGTTCATTCCTCATTCACTGAGGGATTATATATCCAGATAGTTCAGACATCTTGAGTAGTGTTCTATATCAGTTATGGATTATTCAGTAAATTTCACTGATTTATAGTGCTTTTCATAACTTCTATCCAATGATGAGCTTTCTCATGCTAGCTATTTTGAGGATGGAATTCATTACGCCATCTAAACTCAAGTGAGTGTATTTCACCTTCCTACCATTTCTAAAATAGTTGATCACGACTTTATCATTGAGAATAACCCATGGGATGACACAAGTATCAGATTTAATGGTCTAGTTCCATGTCTGGAAAATAGTTCATCCAGTAGACGGAAACGTTCCCACGGCATTTTTCTTGTGGGAAGTGACAACCAGAGTATCCAGTTTGATTGCTATGTGGTGTGTCATTAGTGTGGAAAACTGGGTCATAGAAATCCACAATTTGATAGAGTCCCTATATAGTGCTGATCATGTGACAGTATGGGTCATCATCAACACTTTTGCAGGAACATTCCACCAGCTTCTAGTGGAAAATTATTTGTGCCAGCTCCTCCATTAGGAGTGAGTTATTTTGTTCTGCGACATGCATGGAGTTGGAATAACACTGTAAGGTCTGTTCGAGGAGAATGTTGTGGTTCTTGTAGTCTAATCCCTGATCACCAGTAGTGCCAGCAGAACAATACAGATCGTCGTTTCCCATCTGTTGCACAAGGTTGTTGATCATGTCAGTTTCATGACTTACAGTCGATACATGAGGATCATGCAATGTGATATTCTATAGTATGAGGTACTATTCTTGTAGCCTCTACAATTTTATCTTTTTTTTGATACAGGTTAATCAAACACTATTATTTCTGTGTCTATCATATAATATCTTAGTCTAGAGATACCTTATATCTACAATGTAATGAACCTTGATACATTGTTGGGAATAAATATGGAGGGAATATACCAGTGTAGGGACTGTCCCCTAGTGGTAGGCCATCACCACATGTTATAGAATCAATTTTTTTGGAGATGACCAGCTTCGATGTCATTATTGGGAGGACAGGATATTCCGCTCTCAAACTTTTGTAGACTACTATCACCACAAGGTTCCTTTTGTATCCCCATATGGTAGTAGTTATTTTTTCAAAGGTGAGTGTGATGTCCAAGCTATGAGATCTAGACCGACACATAATGGTCTAGTTGGAGTGACCACCCAAATTTAAAATATTTTCATAGGGGATCAAGGATTTCTTCATTCTGATTTCTCTTCAGTTGTTGATCATTTCAAAGAAGTCTTTCCTGATTAATATTAAATATTAACACCTATGATAAAGGTGGAGTTTACAATTGACCTTGTTCCGGGAGCTGCTCCAGTGTCCATTTCTCTTTATAGGATGGAACCTACTGAGTTTCAGGAGCTCAAGCGGCAGATAGAGGACATAGAGGCCAGTGGAATTATATGTCCTAATACATCCTCTTTGGATTCTCCCATTATTTTTGCCAAGATGGATAATGGAACACTTCGTTTATAACTGGATTACAGAAGGTTAAACCAGCTTATGGTCATGAACTAGTATCCACTTCTTGAATATATGATCTATTTGACTAGCTTCTAGGAGAAATGGTGTTCTATATATTTGAACTGAGATCGGGTTGTCATCAGGTATGAGTCAGACCATCACACATACATCGTACAACATTTCTTAATAGGTATAGTTTGTAAGAGAATCTTTTCATGTTCTTATTTCTTACGAATGCACCTACCATTTTTATGGCTTTGATGATTACTGTTTTCACCCCTATTTGGACTCTTTTTCATGGTCTTTGGGGATAAAATATTAGTTCATTTTCACAATCATAATGGCCATGCCAAATACCATGATATCGTTTAGAGTACACTCTGAGAGCATCAGCTTTATGAAAAGATTGTAAAATTGGACTTCTAAATTGACATTGTCAATTTATTGGGTCATATTATTTCAGAATCAAGAGTATATATTGATCTTGTAGGCTTTAGTGATATAGTTTCCTTGGAGAATCCCATGAACATTTTTGATATAATGAGTTTCTTAGGGCTCGCTAGATATTAGATCATTTAATACAGGACTTATCACGTCTGTATTCACCACTTACTAGTCTTACAAATATAGGTGTTAAGTTCTTATGGTCAGAACCACGAGAGAAATCCTTCTTGAGATCTGAAGGGAAGCCTTGTCTCATCACCAATTATGATTCATCCAGAACATATTAAAGGTTATATCATCTTCTACACGGCATCATGCATTGGCCTGGGAGCAGTGTTGTTTTAAGAAGACCAAGTTATTGTGTACAGATCTCAACAGTTGAGGCCTCATGAGGGAAATTACACGATGCTCGAGCTCGAGCTAGCATCAGTTGTCCTTGACATACATTGCTGAAGATATTATCTATTAGGTGAGTTCATTTTTAGTGTATAGATGAAAAAAGTCTCAATTATATATTTTATCAGTGTGAAATAACAATCAGAAGGTGGATATGGGTCAAATATCTATAATACTTTAATTTTGAGCTTACATATACGCCCGGAAAGGGAAATGTGGTTGTTAATTACTTGAGTAATAAATGTCAAATGCAAGTCGTAGAAGAAGCCAGTGATGAATGGAAGTTAATGTCCCTATTTTCAAAACATAATCTGAAGATTCATGACAGTCATGAGCAATCTTACCTCCTAGACTTAAAATTTTCTCTTCCCTCCGAGAGAATGTGTGGAGTAAGATGTTTTCAAATTTTTATGGTTTGTTTATTCGTGACAGTATATTAGGAGATAACACACATCTGGATTTGTCTATGGACTGAGATGACAACCTTTGTCTTCATGGATGTATCTAGGAAACTATAGATATGAGATAGATGTTGAAAAAAGTGTCCCATGATTCTCAGTTGGATGTTCATCTAGGAATCTCGAAGATGTATCACGATATGTGATGCTCGTATTGGTGGCCTAGAATGAAATATCAGATTGCAGGCTTTATCACTAGATGTTCTACTTGTCAATAGGTAAAGGTGGGGAACTAGTGAATTGCAAGCTTGTTATATCCACTTACAGTCCCAGAATGGAGATGGGAGGATGTTTCAATGAGTTTCTTAGTCAGGTTACCTAGGTCGCTAATGGGTAGTGATTCTATCTAGGTAGTCATTGATATAATAATGAAACCAATGCACTTAATTCCAATAATAGAAATTTTATTAGTTCATGAATTGGGAAGACTATATTTTTTTAAGATCATACTACTATAGAGGGTTCCACGTACTATCGTTTTACACTGGGAAGCTCATTTCACTTCATTGTTCTAGAAGTGTTTGTAGAATGTTATTTAGATTTAGGTGATTTTATGAGAAACTTTTCACCCTTAGACCGATGGAAAAGTGGAATGGATAATACAAGTTCTAGAGGACATTCTCAGAGCATGTGTCCTTGTTTTAGGCGGTTCTTGGGGAAAGCATATCCCTCTCTTCAATTTCATAAATAATTACAATTTTCTAGCAACGATTCAGATGGACGCTTTTGAGGCCTTTTACGGTTGTCCATCTTGTTCACCCTTGTGGTGGCTAGAGGTAGGTGAGGAATCCCTACTAGGTTCTCATCTTGTTAATGAGACTTCAGAACAGTTTTAGGTGATTAGAAATTGTATGACTACGGCTTAGTCTAGATAGAAATCATATTCTGATCGCCATTGAAAACCTCATAATTTCAATTCTAGGGATTATTTTTTCTTTTAGGTATCACCTAGGATAGTGAATAGATAGTAAAGAATGTAGGTAATGTTGTTGCCTCATAATTTCAGGCATTTCGAGATTCTATAGGGAGTCTTGACAGTAGCCAATCGGTTGTTACTACCTTAGAGGTACCATTCCATGCATGACGTCTTTCATGTCTCATAGATTCTCCAATACTATTTGACCAATATCATACCTTTGATCTCATGGAATTTGAGTTTGATGCAGATGCTTCCTTTGAGGAGTATCTAGTACGCATCGTTGACCGAAGCACGTAGGTTCTATGGGAGAAGTCTATCCCTCTCATCCGGGTGCAATGGAAACACAACCGAGTGCAAGATGAGACATGGGAGAGGGAAGACAATGTTCATGCTCTTTATCCAGAGTATTTCTCATTGAGGGTTTCTTTTCTCTTGGAAGGATAACTCAAGGGAGATTTATTTTAAGGGGGAAATACTATAAGAACTCGTATTTTCACTCAGATATGGATCCTTTAATTTTTAGTCTAAATCATTACTTAGGACCTGATATGAATGCCTAATGAGTTTGTGGTGGATCCAATGATTTTTAGGGATTTTTTGGAGTCTAGAACCCACCTTTTTGGAGAAAACAGTCTTTGTGCACGGTTTATAGAAAATGCAGTTTTCCGCACGGTTTTCCAAACCGTGCCGATGGTGTTTTTTTTCTGACAGAGAAACCTCACATGGTTGGCACGTGGTTGTAAAGCCTAACTATGAGATCACCCATTTTTCCTAGGTACCTATGCATGGATAACACATGGTTTGACCAAACCATGTGGAGGTAGTGATTTCGGGATGAGCTGTCCCGCACGGTTTGTGCATAGTTTAATAAACCATTTGGGCCATTTGTGCACATGCTAAAATATTGTGTAAAATGTCCAAAATTACCTTAATGATATATTAATCCCTCTCTTTCTTCCTCATTCAAGAGACTAAATTATTTTCTTCCATTTTTATCCATTTGTTAATTTTTTTAAGGCCAATACAACGGATCAATATAAATATTTCTTTTGGTATCCAATTGAGTATCCATTCATCACGTTGGATGTGAAATAGTAATTACTCAAGTACTCTTTCGTTGTTCTTCTTCATTTTCATTGTTGACCATATTATTTCCACGTGAGCATATTTCATCTTTTCCTAGATCTACTCTGATCCAAGGAAAATCAAGGGCCGAAAAAGAAGGAGAAGGATTGTACAATCATAAGGCGGGTGTTCTATAAATCATCCAAAATCTCCATTAATATGGTGATATTCTTGAAGGTTCTGTTGATTCCATCGGTTTCCTTTTAATAAAATTTTCATACCATGATTATACTGGTTAGAATCGAATGATTTTTCTCTTTCCAAATATGTGATTTTTGTTAGTGGTTACAACCACAACTAAAACCTCCACATATCAAAGGTTATTCTATAACAAGGTTTTAGTGTTTTGAAACGTTTGTGCCACAGTTCAGGTGGGACCTTGTCTAAAAATTCATAAAATAAGACTTCCTATAATAAATGGTTTTATGTTTAATGAGTATTTCATAATGGCTTGTAAAATGTATTCTCACAACTTGTCCTGCCTATGGGATCTGCTTGAAATGATTATTAAAATTGAAATGTGGAATAACATTTATACAAAGTATATAACATGGCCTTGTTATAAGAGATTGATTAAAGGTTACATATCCATATCACCCCATTCCATGTTGATGGAAGGTAGAGGAGTGGACCTCATAAATTTAATATGCCTTAATGGTTAACTAAGACTTGATTATATGGTTGCAATGCTACCTGGATAATCTATACTAATGAAAGACAAAGATTGGACGAATAAATAAATGGTTTTAACTCTAATTGTAATTTTCACACTAATGGGAGTCAAGAATTGAACCAAATGAATTAATACATGATTACAATATCAAATAGGAATGGACTGAATAATGGTCACCTTGGATTCTTAGAGGATAATACCTTGTCTCTTGAGAACACCATTTTGATTCAAGGATGCATTTTACGTAGATTGAAACCCACCTAGACTATGATTCTTGTCTATTAATTGTTTTTCGGGTATACTACCTTTGGGTCCCCCTCATTATTCTAGAATTACTCAGTTACACTCCTCAGATCTAGCATTGACATGTAGGTGCTATGGATACAATCCTTTGAACCAGTCCTTGCATGGATATGTTTTACATTGGATTCATTCCTTCGACTCGATAGGAACCCTAAGGTGGAATTACTAGGATTACATTCCTTAGATTACATTCTTACCACTTATCAAGACACAAATACTACTAATTTAGCTTTTTATGAGTTTATGTTACCTTGGTTTCTACCAGGGAACCCCCTCACTGGATATCATTATCTGGTATGTTTTTTACGTCTTGAGACCATCACTACATATTCTATCACGAGGTGATGTTAGTGTTGGCTAGTCCTTAGGTGACCATTTAAAAAGAATGGTGATTTCTTACATTATGAACTGGTTCTATATTTAGACACCAGTAGAGGGTTGAAGCCGGTACATATGAATTTAGTTATATTGTACTGCCTTATTTACTTATATATTCATGCATGCGCACTAATACATTACATTACCCTGGAAAGAGGATATAGACACTATTGGTGGTGGCCCACTATAATTTATCTAACACCCTCTCTTAGAGATGTTTGTTACCCATAGTAGATTACATGGTTACATGTGTTGAAAAAGGGAAGCATAAGACTTCCAAAAAATGATTGATTGCTGATTAGGATGGAGCTTGACTACAGATGACTGAGTTGGATATCTTTATGCATGGAGTAGTCTTTGTTTTCATTAACTTATAGAACATGTTATTCCTACTATATTGTATCCACGTTTTCAAATTTTTCTAGTGAAATAACATTACATTAAAATTGTTGCAGTAGATGTAGTTATTATTATTAGTTTTAACTTCTTTATCAGTTTTCTTCTGCTTTTAATTTATATTGCTTCCACTGTATACTATTCCTTTATATTTCTTCCCCGGTGTTACAATCTACTAATGGGGTCCATTATTCCCACAAACACACAGTGGGCCACCATTTCTAGTCGACATCCTAATGAATTCGGGAATATTCTTTTGAGGCCATGTGGCCCATCGGGCTTGGGGAACCCGTTATGTGGCATCCGGGTCTAGCTAATTACAAAGGTAAGCCTTTATTTTTTTATGAATTAGAGATAATGATGTTCTGATACAAATATATGAGTTGTGAATAAGTAAATTGGAATATATCGATTACCCTAGAAATGATTATCGAAAAATTGTTAAATGTCATCATGAATGATGTTTACAAATTTTATGATTGAAATATTATATCAAATATTTATTATAATTAAGAGTCATTCATGTTTTGAAAAATTATTAATGGTAATCAAGGTTGTTACCATATTTCGATGGAATATACAATTAGGGTATTCACATGTTTTGAATGTCACAACAAATTAAAAAATTATGTTTTATGTGGGATCAATGTTAAGAAACGTTCACGAATTTGTTTATAAATCATTGAATTTTTAAATTTTAGAAGGATTATATGGTTAACCATTTATAGGAAATTACTGTTAAAATTTAGGTGATGTTTGTGTGATTAAAGTAGTATCTCAAGACTTGAGGAATCATGCATATGGGATCCCCTTCTCTAGAAATTTTGTGTTGATGGTAACAGGATAGAGATGGGATGACTTATCATATATCTCATGATTTTTTAGTGATTCATGACTGAAAAGTTCAACTAAATTATTGAATAAATAGGCTTAGTGGATCAAGTAACATCCAATGTTGTGATTTTCCTGTAATCATGAATGTATATATTTGCAAGAATTTTTTTCTAATTTTACAAAAATATTTATAACTATAATGTTATCATAGTGCCTTATTTTTTTATAAATCAAATTTAACCTTAGATAATCATAGATATTTGGATTTATGGTTGTTATCTTCATCCTAACCAAGATATCTAACACTATAAATCAAATCATGATGGTTATATTTCACTTAAATAGTCATATATTCACTTCCAAACTTTTTTTCAGATGTCGGAAGCTAGTTATGAGTTACATTGTGTAACCATTATGGTTCCAACATTATTCTTTATAGGAAGCTATAATATTCATTTTTATGATGTTTGATTCTATGAATGAAATTTTTATATATTAAACCATTGATAATCCTGAAAAATTTTGAGGTAGAAATTCATCATGGGGGGGGGGAGAATGTAACACCCAGAGATTTTGTGATTTTTTTCAGATTAATATAATTTTTTTTGATATTTTTCATTTCATGTGACACTAATTTTTTTTTTCTTAATGTACTATGTTTGTATTGCATTATACGCCAAACCATGATAATCATGAACTTTATGAAAAATAAATATTAGCTTTCTCTATAAGGAACAATGAAGACATCATTCATTACACGCAATAATGAATTTCCCCAAAGGATTGGGTAACAAACATGACCGATGTTTACTAAACAATAATATATATTTAGAATAATATTATTAAATATATACAGATATAACCCAGATGTTAAATTAGAGGTTATTAATAATATTAAATAAAATATGAAAATATATAGATTAAAAAATATATAAGATGAATTTATATGTCACCAATTAATAAGAAATTAATATGTTAAAGGTTGAATATAATGGAAAATATTATCATCTTTATGGTTACAAAGATGTTTTATGATAATATGAGAAGTTATTATAATTAGTGAGATTTATTAATTTAATATATACGAAATATATATTATAAAATAATTTTTTTATTAATAAAATATATTTGATAGAAATAAGATAAAAAAGACCAAAATTTATGCATAAAATCCATTATTTTTATTAAGCCATTATTTTACCACATTTTAATGAAAATCCAATTTTAAGAACAATTTTTTTTTGAGATATTCAAGATTTAAAACATTAATTAAAAACCATATTTAAAATATTATCAAAATAATTAGGTTATGTTAAATATTTGGTATTTTTATATGATGTTTTATTTTGTAATGAATAATTTCAAATACTGAATATTAGTTAAATACTAATTTTTTCATCTAATTTATTTTTAGAGTTAAATTAAATTTTAAATTTTTTTGATCTATTAATTAGATCATATATTTATAAATTAATTCAATTTAGGTCATTATAACCCATTTCACATTGAAATTGGATATAAATTCTTGTCAAACATTTTATCATTTTTACTTTAAAAACCTCCAGTGTCATTCCGTTGGCGGGATTAATTTTAAATAGATTTCTGCTACATTTGTAAAATGAATTTGAAAAAATGGATTCCATATTTTGAATCAATATGATTTTTAACGTCTAATATTGTCAAAATATATTTTGAACAAAATTATTAGTGAATGTAATTAAAATTAGTTACATCGAATAAGGTAAAATTAACCTTAACTAACGACTAAACATTATATATGAGACACATAACGACCTATATAATTAGTCAAGTTCAATGTAATGTCGATTTTTAGACCATATAATTTATTATATATACATTGTAACATTATTGAATCCACTATCCTCCTGATAAACATTTGTGGAATTCTCTTTTCAAATATTTACAAGAGTGTCACTCCTATTAAACCATAAAAATGGATACGTTCCCCCCACTTCATATCCCCCATCAAGAACAAAGGCTTGATAAATATATACTCAAATATCCCCAAAGATTTCATCCCTTACCCCTGGAAGCCTCACCTTGTACATAAAGAAACCCAAAAAATCCTCTAGCACAAACTAAAAAGTGTTTTATGATTATGAGGCAACACCCTCCCTGAAGATCATTTCATTTATTATCTTTCACCACCAAATAATTAATATTTTTAAATGATTGTAGATAATAAATATAATATTAAATATAAAAATATTTTTTTTTCTAAATTTTGGACCTAAACATAATGACAAGTCCATATAATGGGTAACGAACATAGTGTTTATGGGTATAGAGAACTAACTCAACACTAATTGATAATTGTTCATTTTCATTTATCAACTCTCATGAAAAATATTTTGATGGAAAATATACATATATATTTTATAGATTATATATATTAATTATTAATTCTTATTTAATACTTTTAACCCACATATATTTATATCTTATATTTGATCTAAATCCTATAATTTCGTTTGAGGACGTGTGGACTACCACCCCTTCAAAGCGATGTGATTCCTTCAGACACAACATATAATGTATTTAAAATGGGATTAGTGAACTTATATGATATATATAACATTATAAATAAAATTTAATTATTTTATATACATATATAAATATATTCCAATCTCTTTATTTTTTTAATATGACAATCATAATGGAAACAACATTTATGGGAATGTATGAATTACCAACTCTAAGAAATATGTATTACATTCCACAATTATATATTATATTGTTAATTTTAATAAATATATAACAAATATAAATTATATTTATATCATGTTTTAAATTATATAATCTAGATATATGTATAAGTACCAAATATATTACAAATTAAGACACATGTGATGAACAAAGTGTATATTACCTGATGTGAAACATTAACATAGGATTTTCTACAAGAGAGTAATATAAGGTTATAATAAATCCATATAATGTAATATATAAAATATTTTGGTAATTTAAAAGATATATAATAAATTTATTTTTACAATACAAGTGTTTTGAATGAGTACGATGAGAGTCAATATATACAGTAAGGGGATTTCATCTCACTTTTACTTTTTGCGATATATATGCTTTATTCACTACCAATTCCTTTTCTGTGGTATGTATAAGGAACATGAATGTATAATATGGGTATTGTAATTAAAATTATAGGTATTTAAATATAAATTTTATGATCTTACTATCAATTTATTTATCTTTGAAATGTTACCAAATCATTAACGTAATTTTGCTTGTATTTCCCTTATTTAAGACACATTCCATGATATGCAATTTTTTCTAATTAGGTGTACATACTAACTTTGAAATTATATATCTTTAATTTCATTATTTTAATGGTATATTATTACATATGTGATTTCATTTTCATAAATGGGGATTATGTTTTAGTGTTACCAAATGGTAAGTGTTTATTTAAACAATATCCTCACTTTTGGAGAATGTTTTGGTTTATGCTTCCCCTAATTAAATATTATGATACCTCACTTATGAAAATTCATGAAATTTTCTATCCTCTAGTTATAAATGAAATATTATTGTATTGTAATAATTATTATAATATTTGGTATGATAGTTAATTTTTTTTATGAAAGAATGACTTTTTTCTATCATTGGATGGAAATATATGTACCTTCTAAACAATGCTTTCTAAAAAGTTTTTCCAAGAATATTAAACAATGATCCTATAGTATTTAAAATAAATATTTACCCTTTTGGTATTTTACAATATTATTCACTGTAATATTATTATATATATCCAAAATAAATCATTTTGCTAACCATTTACCATGAAAAAGGTATGTTCTTATTACCTCATACAACATGTACCGATTTCGCTATCGTAAATTTTATGATGCTTCCCATCTATGTTTAAATGGATCAATTTAATAAAAAATTAAAGGTAATTTTTCAAAAATACAATTGTTTTCAAGGATTCCTTTATATTTTCTCAAGAAAATGATTTTTAAATATGTTTTCAAGATTATTTCAAATATTTTTAAAGAAATGATTTAACAAAATGTTATCATGATTATTGTATATGTTTTCAAGGAAAATTGGATTAAAAATGCTTTCATGAATATTTAATTATTTTTCAAGGAAAATAGTTTTGAAAATTGTTTCAGTCCATATTTGTAAGGTTGCAAAGTATTTTCAATGAAATGGGGTTTAAAACATTTTGAATACTCATTTATTTGTTTTCATAGAAAATGGTTTCTAAATAATATTCTATAACACTTTATATATTTGGAATAAAAAATATTTCAAAATGTTTTTCAATTATTTCACTATAATATTTCAAGTTTATTTTCAATAAATTGTTTTTCAAAAAATTTTTTATGTTTTAATGAGTCTTTTTAATAAAGAAGGATATTTTTCCCATGAAATGTTTTGAAAATGTATTTCTATTTTATTTTCCTTCTAAGAAGACATCCATTGATGTTACAAATTCTCTTCTCGGAAATGTTTCAATGGTTACATTAATATCATTTCATGTTTAGTTTATGTTTTTATGGAATGATTTTTCTGAAAACCATTTCCCTTTCACCAGTTTTATGTTTATGAAACCCAATTCTCACTCACTGGATATATGTTTTTGAAATCCTCTTTTTTTCACTGGTTATGTTTAATATGAAAAGACTATAAAACCAATATTTTTCCAAAGGTAATGATATTATTATAAACATATAATACACATTTCATTTTATTGGTTATTATATAAAATTTCATGATCATGTGGCACATGTATGTATGATTTCATTATGATATTTGTGGGACCTATATCTCCCTCCAGGTATTTGGTAAATATTTATATCTCATTATAGTGAATTTACAAGAATGAGAAATAAACATAGCTAAGTATTATAGGGATAAAATGACAAATGAACATGATTCAATATTAGAGGGCTGGAAGGAGGTGTGAACTCTACTCGATAATTTAGGGATATTGTGGGGTGTAAACCCAGTTTAGTGAAAGACTTTGTCCACTAAGCTGGGCTTGGCTGCGATGCCTTGAATTATATGGAAATTATTATATATATTATTATGGGAATTCTAAAATTCAATGTATTATTCATATAAAATGATTACATGGATTGTTTTATTTATTTCCTTATGATTCACTTCCTATGAAATGCTTATCATTATTCCATGAATCATGTTTATATTATTTGATTGAAGGGTATAATAATCTATTTTATTGATAATGTTCCCATACCATTATGACCTTGTTTATCCTTATATATCTTCCATGTTTACCCTTACTGAGAATACAATGTCTCCCTATTTTTTGTTTTATTCCCCATGTTATGGAGACAAATTTCTATAACGCTATGTCTAAGAGGGATTCTACTCTTGGAGAACCATGTGGTAGATAATGTATCATTCTCATGTACCAGTGATTATATTTCCATTTTTCCAAAGGCACTAATCTAATATGGTTTTTGGGTGTCTATTTGTATTTTTTTATTCAATAATATTTATGTAATATTAATCTATGAAAAGAGGGGGTCGATATAATGATATATAGGAAAAGTATTCAATTTATTAACATTGATGATTTTTAATGACTGTAAATTATATACAATGATAAAATTTGTGAAATTGAAGCTACAAATGGGTATTCCACATATAGATCAACAAAGGTTAATACATCTTAATTGTGTAACTATCATAAGTATGAACACTATATATACATTTAAATCTAATATATTCTTATACTAATGGAGGAACATGTAATATAATCAGATGATAAGATCAAACCATATAAGTATAAGAGAGGATACATTATTAAGTATGGGATGTCTATGGATAAATGTGGGTTTTATACATAACATTTCATCTAAAATAACTTACTAGAAACTGATGATTATAGAATGGTTCTTCATGTGAAAGACCAATTTTTAATTTTTGATTGAGAAGTATTTATAAAAAAAATACTAAGAGTGAATAATTCAATGTATGATCGAACGAGTTATGTTAAATCATTTTATTAGTAAGAGAAGAAATAAAAAAAATATTCAATATTGACCATATTGATTTGATTATATGTTATGAAATATAACTCAGAATAAAAGCAGAATTCATGATGATTTAAAGGAAGATGCACACTAAAGAATTTAAAAATGCAGACGATTAATCCATAAATAGTAAAAGGTGAAATTTACTTTACATAGAGATATTCATCCATTAATATGCCCATGAAATCTATATTCCATAATATTCCATTAAAATCCAAATCAATATATGATACAAAGAATTTAATAATTGATAGGTTTCTAGACATGTAATCTATAAATACAATAACGAATATTGAGATGACTTAAAGGCTCAAGAATACGGTAAGTGATTATTGTACTACTCATTAATGTTATACTCATCACAATGGTAGAAAACCAATAGTTATTCAATATATTCTTACTATATTACATAATAATTAATAGATATGATGATCGAAAGGAAATACTACTAGAATTTGATTGAATATAATCAAGGTGAAAATAATGAAGAATGAAAAAAGAACATGAATCATGTAATTAAATTTTTGATGTTGTAAATTATAACAATTTGTGATGTGGTGAACTGCAAAAGCAATAAACAAAAAGATGGGATTGAATTCATGGATGTTCATTGACCGGAATATACTAATCGACTTTTGAATTAATTGATACCAAAATGATTATAAAAATGTTTTGTGGGAAATTCAATGCTCCAATATTGAAAATTAATTATCATGGTACCTACCAAAATCAATTGAAGAGTGTACGAATTTGATGCCCTAATTTATGGAGGATTAGAATGTTTTTTACTTTTATTGTATTCTAAAGAATTAATGTTAGTGAACTGAACACTTTTTTTGTTGGAGTATCAAATTGAATGTTTTATCCACTACATTTCTTTATGTTTTCTTATATGAAGGGGGGACAAAATTCATTTGAAAAGAAATAATTAGAATGTATTGAGAGAGAAATTAATTTATTTAAACACAAGATAGAGGTAGATATCAACTAAAAAAATCATATAAGATCATAAGGGATCATAAACTGATGAACACAAAACATCATATTTTGTAGAAGTTGAGTAATGTCATTGAATTTAGGTAACCTAATGTTGAGATGTAGACCAACATCTATCAGAAATATAAAAAGTTTATAATGTTTAAAATAATTGTATTCAGATCTTTCATGTTATGTTAAATGAATTATTAGACAATTTGATGTGTATCGTAAATATTATAGAAGTTTATATTGTATTTTATAATCTATATAAAATAATTTCTTTTGTAGATCCATTGAATAAATTTTGTTTACTATAAAAAAATTCCACTTTCCTACTATGACGTTGGTGGATATTTTTGTTATAGAATTAAACCATTGGTTTAATAATTCGGTTTCATAGTTCATGTCGATCCCAACCCATGGGACTAGGATATTGACATTACTTGTTTCTAAACTCTTCAAAATATTTAAAAATATATGAATTGAATATCTTGATCAAAACCAAAATATATTTTTATATAGTGGGGTTAACCATTCTAAAACCAATATGATATATTGCCATTACATTATATATACTTATTTGTGATTAATTTTTTAAGTTTAATATTAAAGATATATATATAATCAATGATAAAGAAGTTTTAATAAAATTAATGGAATTGAAATTTCATTGTATAACATAGTATGTAAATATTAATTATACTAGATTTGGTCCCTTCCAAGAAGAGTGACAACACAGTCTATATTGACTCATAAAAAGTGTTAAATGTAACTTGGTATCCCTTATTTGGATTTGTGTTTTCTCACAAATAATTTATTGGTATTTCATGATATATATTTTTATGTATGATTCATATATTCTTTACCAGTATGATAATTAATAGATGCAAGATTGGAAGAAATTAGATGATATTATTGGTACCAAAAAAATTGAAATTTTGGATAGAACATTGAAAAAAAATAATGTTTAGGATTATTGGAAAATGGAGTTAGAAACTAATAAGGGATGGATATAGGATACAATATAACTAGAATATATGATATGTTTGTTTTTATTAAAAATATCATCAAAATTAATCCTATAGAAGATGACAATACTAGTTGTGATGAGTTTGAGTAAGTAAAATTCATTGATAAAATCTATATTAAATTTAATGATTGCATGAGGAAAGAACCTCTTGAAGTATTATATAACATAATTTAACCCATTAAATTTCTAAATGGAAAAAAATTATAGCCATAATAGGCACATAATGATATGAAGGGTAGATTGGAAAATAATTTATAAAACCATAAACTCCATAAATTTAATATACATGTAATGGAATAATCTATCCAACTTTGTAGTGAAATATTTTCACAAGTGTTGTGTCCATGTATGTTTTTAATTTTTTGTCATTGGATAAACTTGAGATATTGATATAATATTTGTGGTTATTGTTGTATTTTCATTGATTTATGAAGTAAGTGGTTATAAGGATTGATAAGGCATCTATAGTGTTCCCAAAGATGATTTACGAATTTACATGATCTATGTAAAGATATCATTGAGGATTTAACTTGATGAAAAAGGGTGGATAAGTTTAGGAACATTTTAAAAATAACTGTGAATATTGAGATTTGATATTAAAATTAATCAATTACATGTGTTGGTGGATAAAGGATAAGGGGTAAATGTTGGTTGAAGAAGTCTAGAATTTATAAATCCAAATTGCTAATTAAAATAGAACAATGTCTATATTGGTGAATAAAATAGATGATTAAAACATAGCCAAATATTGTTGTCAATTTAGTTATATCAAAAAATCAGGTAGCAATTTTTCCACATATCCAATTTAGTGGCATAGTCTAATCATTTAGCTATTTTTTTCACATAGCTGATTCACATAGATTTTTTAGGGATGCAACTATTTGATATCCACATATATAATTACTACGAAACTTATTGACTACAACATTATGAATAGCTATATATCCAATTATATTATATAGATAATTACATAAAGAAGTTGACATATCAGATGTTATTATATTTATGAGATATGTGGAGGTGAATATTTATATATCCCGTGGAAGATTGAATAAATGAACAACATGGGATTTAAATATATATTTTTGTATGAATTAAAATGTGTATAAATGAGTGGTAAATAAATAATTAGTTGGCTGATTTTACATAGATGATCCAGTTGTTGAGGATCAGAGGATCTCTATAATTCAAATATGGAAACATTAACTATGATATTTTGAGGATAATATTCATGGTTATTTGTATAAATAAATATTTAGTACAGGTATTGAAAAATGAATCAATATATAGAGTTCAGTACTATTGTTCATAATTAAATATCTTTTAAGAGATTGATATATATGGTTTTGAGGGGAGGAAGCTGAGTTGAGTCTCGGAGTCCCTAACTGAGATATAAAATTGTATTCAATGATGATGAGGAGAATCCAATTCTCACGCAATCTGGGATTAGTTTAATGAACAACAGTCCAATTCTAAATTGTATTTAATTTTCATGATGTGGTTAATGTGAAAACCTCCAACTGTATGCTCGTATAGGAAGACTATCACCCATAAGGTTAAAGATATTTATATTATTAGATCTAAAATAAGAAGAAGGAACCGATGTTTGGGTTATCTATCAAGTTGTTGATGGGTCTTGGGAATATTATGTACAACTAACAAAGGAGAAGATGGTTGGGGGTCCGAGAAAACTAAGGTGGAAGAGTCTGATTGTTGGGTTCCATAATCAAAACCAAATAGAGGATTTCTTATTAGGTTGAATAAAAATATTTTTCAAAAAACAAATATAATTTATTACAAAATTATAATATATAATCAATTTTGGGGGGGTTAAATTACATTTAAATGAGTCAATATTTATAAAAAACCATTAAATTACAGGAGTTATTCTCTCTAACAATTCATAAATATATAAAAACGTGATATTTAGAGATAATATTTATTGTAATTATAATCTAAACGACTTCTAGAAGTCTAATTCAGGGGAATATATTTCATAAAAGGAACCACTAATTAACCCACTAGTGTTCAATCCAGACCGGGACTCTTCAAATGGTTTCATAATGTGGTTATGAATAATGAACAACATGTTCTAATGTTTTTATCTAATAAATATTCTAATGATATTATAACACTTATTTTAAAAATTTAAGAAAGGGTAATGATAATATTTCATGAATAAAAAGTGAAAATACCTGTAATTATAATGAAAAATAAAAATTGAAAATGATTTCTTCAATTATAATCTAATGAGTAGGATAGAGAAAAAAAATTCATCCATGTACATCACCCATTTTACTAATGAAAGAAATATCCATTCCATCTATGTGTATAAGAACATGTAAAATCATCATAGAAGTGGTGTGCACCAACTGAGCTATAATATTAAGATAATATTATCTATGAATCTAACCCTAATGTTGAGATATGATATGAAATTTCAATATCTCTCTCATAGAAGAAAAGGATATATGATTTTGGTGATGAAGATGAAAAATGATCATGATTTATTCCCTAGAGTTTCCATGAGTTGACAATGAAAACCAATGATGAATAATTCATCATGGTTACTATTTTTTATAAAATATAACTCATTGAAAAAAAATTCAATATTATATGTATCCTTGAATCTCAAAATATAGTTGAATGAGAATATTGATATAATTAAATATATTTCCCATGATATTTAATAGAAATAATCAATGTAGAATGAGTCAATTAATAAAATATTCCCTATTAAAAGAATACTTGGCCAATGAAGATAATTAAGTATAGAATCTAAAAAAAATTAATGTAATAACTTTATCATTGAAATAGAAATATATTAAAATAAGAGACCTTGAAGAGAGGACAAACACCTATTGTGAGAAGATAATGATCCCACCAAAATATTTCTCAACCTGAGCAAAAATAAAGAATAATCCATATATGAAATATTAATGTACAGTACTCTTCCATGAAAATTATTGAACTGTGATTCTACAAAATATGAAATAACTTATGTTTTGGTTCATTCAATTTTTTAATGAATTTAATAGTGTGGTTAATTGTAGAAAAGGAAATTGATAATATTAAAATCCATAAACTTTTTATTATGCTTTATTGGAAAATTATATCATCTAATGACAATATTATATATAGCGGACATAGACTTCATCCATAAAATCATAGTTTAAAAATGTATATTATGGTAGAAACTCATTATAAATTATATACATAAAATTGAAATATGTGGAAATAATTAAAGTGATGCTCTAAAAAAGTATGATAGTAAAAATAATTAAAAAATTATTCCAATATTAAGTACACATTAAACATCAATGTAAGCGTTTATAACAACCATAAATTATGACTTCCACAGTTTTTAAAAAACAATATGGTTTTTGTTACATCAAGAACAAACCCACCAATCATAATGATTATTATTATATCTATTTTCCTATCAGTAGAATCCCTTGATTATCTTGATTTTAATCACAGCTCTTTATATCCAAAAATTCTCTTGATCATAACCTAGATCAAACATATAATATAATTAAAAAACTATTCTCATGAATTTACAACCCTTAGACCAATTCCTTAGAATATATACCTTCTGAAATATTAAAAATTTAATTTAATGAGAGGTTACATCAATGAAATCATTAGATAGGTTGAGTACAAAAAATCACCAACTCATATATCCTCTAATTTAACATTATTCACATGCACACTTCCAAAAACAATATTTTTATTATTCTCATAGTTGGAATTAATGGCCTAATATGAGATATATCTTGAAATATTAGCAAGTACATATCTATAAATGACATTTTGGTAGAAATATTATAATGATTTCTATCAAATATAAATACTTCAGACTCAAATTACAAAAACAATTATTAACCTTTTGTATATCATTGTCATTATAATGGACTAAACTCACTGAAACCGATAAACTAAAATTTTCCACACTAATAGACTAAACCCAATCATTCCAATATACTAATGTTAGGATTTCTAATAGAATAAAAACAATAATACAAATAGAACATTGTTTATTTATTCTAATGGACTAGACATTGGTCATTATAATGGAATAAAAGTGAACTAGTGTGACGGATTAGATTATATTGAGTCCAATGGATTAGAATTTAGTAAGTTTGATGTATTATACATATATGGAATATTTATATTATAATTTTAGAAATATTTTTTCATTAATTATTATAAATAGTTTTCTACAAAAACATTATAATTTCCTTGGAAAAAAAATCTAGTAAAACATTATTTAGAAGGATGTGTAATTATTTTTCAAAATAAGAACTGTACTTTATAAAGTAAAACTTTTGACAGATAAATATCACTATATGTTGAAATATAAAATCAAATAACTCAAATATAAACACTAATAATATTAAAAAACATAAATACACATTTTTAATTTGATAACACCTTTCAATTTGTATTTATCATCTCCCATTTATTTATAAATATTTCAAGATAAAAGTATATTATATTAAAGAATAAGAAAATATAAATTCATAATATAATCAAACCTAAATTTATATTTTCCAATAATCTCCTTCAATAAATTCTCAAAAATAATCTCACCCAACCAATTATTTATCCTCCTTATTAATTAAAAAATGAAACCAGATATATAAGGTAACTATTTTTTTAAATTCATTCTATTTAACAAGTTAAATTAAATAAAGAATAATCCAATAATGTATAAAGGATAATTTAAAAAAATAATTTTGGAAAAACATTCAAACCTATTATGAAAAGAAAAAATAATTAAAATAATTTTTTTTATACAATGAATAATGAAGGAAAAAATAACACTTTCTTCTATTTTATCTTCCTGATTACATTAATATTCTCGAAAACTTCCTGATTTTTTTTGGTTCTTATGCGGCTGACTCCAATTTACAAAGTCTTTCTTCATGGACAAAGAATATTTGAACTTTTTTTCATTAATATATCAACATATTTTTTAAGTGATTGGTTACCAATATTCTCTGATTTCTACTTATAATCTCCTTTCTCAAAAACAAGTTTGTTTCATTTGTTTTGAAATATATTGATCCTACGTCTTCAATAACAATTTTATGCATTTATTAAGATGAAATTTTAATCAACTTTGGAAGATAAATGCTGAAAAGAATATTAAATATTAAATGATTTATTATTATTAACTTATATATTAAAATAATGAAATTTTATATCCATTTCAGTATCTTTTAAACATTTAATGATCTGATTAACCCTTTTTTTGGAGACATCGATTTGGCTTTGAATGACATTATATTGGCCTCATTCTAAATAATAGTTTCTTCTATGTGATTTAGTGAATTTGATGTTTAATACACATTTATCATTCACTAAAACATCAAGCACTATTATTATATCTTGGTTGAAAAAGAATTATATACACAATACTCTTTAAAGATTCATTGAAATTAGTAAATCTGAATTCATCCCTTTAATGTGATTGGGTATATTGAGAATCTTTTGAGTCTGATAAGTCCAAAAACCTGTATTTTTGTTGTTATAAGAATAATAAATTATTTCCCTTTAATATATATTGCTTTTTTAGAATTTGAAAACATCGATTAAATTATCTTTTTTATGACATTCATATTACTTCACCACTCTTGTTTGTGATTGAGGATATTAAATTTATTTTTCAGAACTCACCTCATTCACCAAAACAAACACGTAAGCATTATTCTTTGACTACATAATTAAGGATAATGTTTCTAAATAAATTTTTTATTCTAGTTATTTTTCTTCCTTTTCCTCTTCGATTGTTTCTTTGTATTGTTCTTCGAATTATTTATTTTGTTTTTTGGAAACCTTTTCATTTATTATAAAAAAATTTTTCATTGGAATCCTCAAACTCTTCAAAACATCATCTTAAAATTATTCTAGATTTTTTTAATTTATTTAACATTTTTTTTATATTTTAAATTTAAATATGAACATTAAAGGATCAATCAATTTGAATTTCCCATGGAACCAAATGAGAAAAAACAATCCAAGGTGGAATTGGTTGAACAAACAAGAGAGGAGAAATTGAATGATATATTTTCCTTCATCTTTAGATGTTTTAAAATCAACAAGATATTTTTTTAATGAATTTATCAATCATTAATATCAATTTAAATCATTAAATATATTCATTACTTTCATTTTCTTATATTCTTTTTTCAAAACATCTTCATTTTCTATTTCAAATCTACAGACTATTCAATATTATGTCTGAAAATAGGATCTAGAATTTTTTTTCAACATTTATTTTCATTAACTCTTATTAAGCATCATACAAAATTTCTTTAAATTTATTTTGTAGTTTGGGGAGAGCTAAACTATATTTATTCTTAACTTGTACCTTTCCTTTAACTTGATAACATCTACTTCAATAGATAATGTGTTCAATTTTTGTACATATTTTTTAGTTCTATCATGAAAAAAAATTAGTTCTATAAATTGTTTCTTCACTTATCAAGGTATCTTATTCTCTCACATGGAAAAACTATAATATTAATCATTTTTATATTCATTATTTTTTCCATCATCTTAGAGATAATATACGGAAATTTCAAAACTGTCAATTTTTCTCAATTTTATTAATAACAATAATTATCCATAAATCACAAACACTGTGTCAATTTTATTAATATTCAATTGAAATTACAGAACAAATATATATAATACCATGAAGGGTTATTTTTCACCATTATATATAATTATTTAAAATTTCATCCACAACAGAATAACTCTGACATCTGATATATGACGGTAAAATTTATATAACATCTCAAAATAAAAAACAATGTTATTGCGGACCAAGAATTTTCAAAAATTGTTATCTTTTCTAAATGATTAAGGGTCTCAAGATACACATCACTATCAATTAGAACTTTAATAGGATTTGAAACTTATTGAATATTCATGTTTTTTGATTCATCAAAAAAATTAATTAATATGAAATGGCGATCATCATCCACACTAAACTAACATGGTAAAAAATATTCTATTAATATCATTAGATAATGAAAATTGAAATCATTCTTTTATATGAAATTTTTTTCTATTCAAATTTTTTTGATATTTTCACTCACGGAAGAATCGGTTTTATCATACCATTTTTTGTCAATCAACCTCTCTTTTAAAACATTTCTATTATTATTTAATTCATCCTAAGTCATTTAAAAAAAACTGAACTCAAATAGAAGTTATGGTTTGATGAAGTATATTTTGATAAGTTGAACATGAAAAGATAGTGCTGACATAGAATTTGAGGGTTGATTGTCGCTGTTTGTCTCAGAAAATTATATTGGATATGATCAACCAACAGTGAATTTATATTTTTGGGTATGATTATACCAAATCATGAAACATGATGCCTCCAATAAAATATAATAGCTAGATTTGACGATCAAAAATTGTATCCAGAATATTTAAATATATATTCTACACTCTAAATGGTGTTAGTATGATATTTCATCGAAGTTATAGTTTTGAATTTATTTATAACAACTATTATTAAAATATAATGCTATAAAAATGAATAAAATAAGTAAGAGAAAAGAATTAATGATAAGTACGTAACTTTTTAGAGTGAAATTATAAATTTATGAGAGAAATTATTTTTATTAAATATTATTCATATTTTAAAAAAATAATTTTAAAAACTGATTCTTTTTAGAAAATATGTGGAATTAATAAAAACTAATGTTTTTCATGAAAAAAAAGTTTTTAGAAAAACTGTAATTCGTCGTAAAAAATGTTTTTTGAACAAGTTAATTTTATGGTAAATCTATTTTATATTTAAAATCTTTTTATAGTAAAATTAATGTTTCTAGTAAAAATAATGGTTTTAATAAAACAATTATTTTTAATAAATATAATGTTTTATGTGAATCTAATTTTATTTAAGAAAACTTAAAATTTTTGTAAAACTAAATTTTTTATTAATATTAAATTTCAGGTAAAAAAAATTGAAAAAGGGATATTCTCATTAGAACATTTGTTTTTAGTGAACAATTTATTTATTAAAACAATTTTTATTTTTGAATAATGATTTTGTAAAATTGACTTTTTTAGTAATAATATTGTTTTAGTAAAGATAATGCATTTCATAAAGTAATTGTTTTTAGTAAAATTAATGTTTTCTTTAAAATTAATTTTTAGTAAAAAAAGGATTTTAGTAAAACATATAATTTTAGTAAAACTAGTGTTTTAATTAAAAGTAAATTTTTATTAAAATTAATTTTTTTCTTTAAACTGAATTTCTTAGACAAACCATTACATATATAATCCACCTTAGAAAAGGATTTCATTAATGTAACTATATTGGTAAAAAATAATTACATATTAATGATATGGGAGTTTTTAAAATAGCTTTGAATATGTTTTAATATGGATAGTTCTTAAGGTATGTTTGAAATTAAATTTTAAATGATTTAAATAAATGGGAAATGTTGCTAAAATTCATAAATTTTAGGTTTTTAATGGCCATTTCGGCACATTAAGTGATTTTACAATGTCTGTGGGACATTCATTAATCCCATGGGACTATTGTACCATTTCCCAATATTTCCATGGTAGATATAGATATGATGAGATAACTAGGATTTTAATACTTGATTAGCTGATTTATGTCTCTATCCTCATGTTGTTGTTGATTTTTCAATATTTCAATTTATTAACACTGTAATTTCAAACATCACACATATTTCAAATTTGAAATATTTTTTTACTATATATTTTATAAATACATTTTCTTATTCTCTCTAATCATTGATATTCTGTTTCCCCAATTATTTCACAACAATCAACATACTACATCAAAAAAATCACTAGCAAGATAATTGAGGGGAACATTTATCAAAAAGAAAATATACTAATAAATTTTTCATAATAACTGAAATTCCATGAAGGATCAAATTTTTCAAAGAATGGATACTTTATTTATACTATTATACACTATCAGTTAATACTATATATCATTATATACAATTATTTTTTAATGTGTACTATTATACAATACCATCAAATCATGTGTAATTTTATACACATTCATTTAATCATGTCTACTGTTATAAAATAACTATTTATTTTCAGATCCACTTTTATTCACAACCATTTTTTTAAATACTTGATGAATTTGATATTTATTAATTTCAATGGAAGACCTGATCATTTTTTCCTGATCTGATTGCTAATAAATCATATAAATTACTTTTTTAATACTTCATTGATTTATTATCTATTCCATCTACTGAAATGTACAGGAATAAATAGGGATTTACTTTATCTGTTAGTTATCCCATATACAACTGTACCTCACAAAAATTTATTCGAATATACCCAATTTTGGGTATCTACCCATGTAATTTCTCTTCTAAATACAAATTTCAAATTTAAAACCAAATGCTACAAAATTAATGATTGTTTGGTTTCTCTTAATATATTTTTTGTTTCTATTATATATTTTTTTTGAAATGAAATTTTGATATGCATTATATGTTTTGAAAGAAATTTATCTTATTAAAAGTTTTAAAAATTATGTCTTAGTATACTATGCATCTGATTCCATGTAGTGTACTATTTCAGATTTCCAATTTTGGATGTTTGAGTTTCTTTAAGTCAATTTTTCCCATAAGATTTATTATAGGAAGGATTTTTTAATAGCCATATTAATTTTTTTTTTGTTTTTTGGGTAACCATGTAATTGGGTGCCTCTATTTTGTTTCTTGATTATAATAGTATGAAAGGAGTGGCGTTTTCATTGTCATGTGTTTTCTTTATGATAGATCAACTTATGTGATATTTTTTGTTTCTTCTTTACAATTCATTTAATTTACGATCACTAAAATTTAAATTATATACTAAGAGATTGTGGATGTATTCAATTCCATATCACTTAAAGAGGGCCAAACATCCTCTTGGCCTATACCAATCCATTTCATTTTCTATAATAATTTATTTTTTGTATTTATTATTAATTGAAATTAAACTACATTCATTTCAGTTTTAGTAAAGACTCTGAAAATTCTATCAAAAGTTTTGGCCATATACTAGAATATGGTTTTTGGAAAAACTAAATTTTTTTTATTGGTTTTAAGTATGTTTTGATTTGTTTCCATTATTTTCATTTTTTTTAATATATGGGTGTTGGGGTTTTGAGTTTTCTGTTTTTTCTAGAGTATTGTGGACCCCACAATGGTGGCTTTGGGATGACTTTATCAAATTATACTCACACAAGTATTCATAGGTTTAAAAATACATATATAAGTTCATCATTATATATATATATATATATATTCACTCATAGATGTGTGAATATATATATTTATCCTATGTTTGTTTATGTATATATATGTAAAATTCAGACTTGTGTAAGGTAAAGGGGTATATGTATGTATAAGAATATATGTAGGGATGTCCTTATACATATTTTTCCATGAAAATATGTACGTAGGGTCTTGGAATCCTTATATATATATATGGGAATGAGTATATGCATGCAAGTGGTAAATGGATGATTCGATTTGTCTTCTTCATAAGAAAAGTTCTTTGATTTCGAGGTAGGTTCCATAAGGAATTTGACATTTAATTTAAATAATAATTGATTTATTGTATTTCACAACATGTTTTTCTAATAAATAATGATATATATTTCATAGAATAATTGTTTTATATGAAATGATGTGTTTACCAAATTGAATCGAATTAATTGAACCTATACTGATCCCAATCAAAGAAAACCAAATATAATTTAACCAACATGAACTCATTCAAACTGAATTGAATGAAATATGAAGTAATATATGTAATAAAATTAAAAATAATTTGAATTTTATTAACCTATAAAGAGTACAACTGATTAGTCAAAAATTAATATTTGGTGTTGATGGTAATTCTATACCCTAATGAAATTCTAGATGGGCCCGTATGGGGCGCTCCCTCACAAGGTTTTCTCCTCGTCGTCTCGATGTTCCTCCTCTGGTTGGCACGTCTCAACCTCCCCTTACTTGGCGAGATCGTGGTTGAGGTTCCCCTGTTGTGGTGGCGTTTCATTGGCTCAGTTGTCTCGTCATTTAATTGGCTCAGTTGTCTCGGTGTTCCACATCGTTGTCAACCTGTTCCTCGCTCAACACAAATATACAGGATAGGGCTTATTGGTGGCTCAGTGCAGACCCAGGGGCCGAGTTCTCGGGTTTCATGGTTTGTGGATTTTCTACTCTCCCTCTGCTGTGTGTGTGGGTGGATAATCATGTCTTCTTGAGAGATTGAGTTGGAGGTGATGGGATTTGGGTTCTGGTTTAACGACATGTTTCCGGTCTGGCGATCTGCTTCACGATTTTGTATTTTGACGATAGTTGCAAGGTGATGTGTGGTCGGAATCCATAGATCCATGGCTACGGAAGGCTTCAGCATTTGATTTTTTGCGTGTTGATTTCCCTAATTTTAGATTAGGTTCTACTAGTTTTGATTCTCTCTGGAATGGTGGTTTCATGAATTAGATTGTGTTTCTGGTTTATTTCTTTTGTTGGCCGCTTCAGATGTGGACGATGACGGTCTGGTTTTTGGAAGTCGGCTTGAGTGATGTTTTGGTCCCCCTCCTATGTGACGGTGACGATGAACGCTGCTGAAGCTCATTAGTGATTTAGTTTGTGGATTCTTCAATCATCTCAGGTGTGTTTCTAGGAAAACCATGGTCCAAGGTGTTTTAGGAATCAAGGGATCCCGTGCTACAAGGCCACCTCATGGGTTCAGGGCTCGAGGTGGTGAGCGGTCGTTTTTTGAATGTTGAAAATTAAATTTCAAAGTGTGAGTCAGGGCTGTTTGGACTGTGCGATTTGGATTCATGTATTAGGGTACAATAAACCCTTAAACCAGTTTTTTGAAAATGGAAAAATGTTTTGGAAAAATGAAAATTTAAAAAATTAAATTATAATATACAGAACAAATAAATTAATACTAAAAATATCTAAACAAATCGTATATATTATACCGAATAATATTCCACATAATTAGTATAATCCAATTATACCTCTCCTAAAGTACCTCAATTAGAATTTCATCAATCAAAACGAACCAATATGAACCATAGAAAACCAAACCAAACCAAATAAGATTATAATGATTTAATTAATAATGAGTTGACCTAAATAAAGTGGAGCCGTACCAATCCAAAATGGATAAATAAAACTAAATAATAAAATAATGAAAAACTATAAAAAAACATTCATAAAAATACCCAACCTTTTTCCAATAAAAATAAATTATATTAACCAAAATAGATCTTGAATAATAACTCTAAATGAAATAGAATAGAATATAATTTTTTTAATGAAACTAAATTGGACCATGTCAATGTAATCTAAATTCAACTAATCTAATATTAAAAATGATGAACCAAATTTGACCAAATATAATGATTTTCAACCTATATGATTGAATCTGACATGAAAAAAGCTAAACCAGACCAATCTAATATGAACCAAATGTAATAAAAATGGATCGATTTTAACGCAAATGAATTTAATTGTTCAAGATAACAAAAAACAAGACAAACTAAATCTAATGAAAATATACCAAACTAAGTTTTATGAAACAAAACCAATCTGAAATGAATCTAATTCAAAAAAATTATATACCATTAATTAGATTAGTGATTATTACCTATTAAGAATTTACTACTCAATTGTATCATTTTGAAACATTGAAATGTTTCCCCTTTCTTCTAGGAACATGATTTGACCAAAGGGACGTTTTGGTTCTTATATGTTGGGTGATGAATTTTATAAATCTAGGATAGATAGATGTAATTGTATAATTTTTTATTTTATGTTATTTATCCCATCATTCACATAAACCATTTACCACATTTTAAAGAAGAAGTTTTGTTATATTCTATAAAGGGGTCCATAAGGGAACAAGAGGCATCTATGTGGTTTTCTTTGTAGGGGTGGGGGATTCGGGTTGTGGTTAAATTAATTAGTGTGTTTCGTTTTTCCACCTTTATACCATGTTTCCTCTATTTATTTTATTTTCCTCCATCATGGACATTCAATGTACAGATTAGTCATGATGTAATTTTTTTCATTTTCTATTACTATTTTAATAAATTGTTTCTAGGTGAAATTAGTAACTAATGGTGATTCATTTTGACATTCAGACAATTGTTACCTCTTGTGGACATAACCCATCCACCTAACTCTATACTAGTCATTCTTATGTAAGATTATAACTAGGTCGTCACTATTTATGAACTATCTGAAGACCTTGGAAACATGGAATTTCTGGGGTGGTACTCAAAATTGTATCAAAATTATATTGAGAATTACCATAATATAACTGAACGACATTTCCTCTTATAAGCTGTGGCCTAGTTCATTCCATCCCAATTGTATATTAAAACTTGGTACCCATAATATCTCTATCATGGAGAACCATACTCATTTAATTTACATATCTATAGCTCTAAATATACTAGATTATAGGTTTTATTCCATTTTTTTAGGAATTTATTCGAGCACCATACCCACAATGTCCAATGAACAAACATCCAATGTATTGGGAAAATAGAAACCCATGTTGGAAATAATTTGAAAATATTTCAATGAGCTCAATTAAAAAATTATTTTCAACTGATATATATTTTTGGCATTGCTTAGATTTATGAAGCATTTCATTATGAAGCCCAATATGAAAATTAGAAGAATAAAGGAACCAAATATGTCCTCATTAATGGTGTATCTAAAGCTTCCATATTTATAGTTTCTTCTATGAAATAGGCCATGTAGGTTGTCTGCTTCCTTACTTAATCTCATAACAATGAAAATTTTGGATAATGTAGTCATATCTCAATCATTGATGTACTACACAGGAGAAAACCACATAGTGAATCGTAGAATCATATACCTTGGAATCCAACTGTTCCAATCATGGCATGAATTAAATCATATTTTATACTGAATAATATTTCTTAAATGAAAATAAACTACAATTAGGTGAAACCATCATCTTTTACGAACTATATTCATAACAATCTGTTGAATTCCCCTTTCTCTTTAATTCATTAGGAGCGATTATGCTCCCTTTGATCTATCTTGATCAACTTATAAATGATTAATAATGGATTCATCAAACCCTAATAATCCATGAGTTATGATTATAAGATGAAAAAATGTATTATTATTACTAAAAACTAATAAAAATAATGAATAGTACAAGAAAAAGAGATAAAAATAGAGTGTTGAATGATGTCAGAATAAAAAAGAAATGATTTTTGTCTGAGAAAATGTTAGGAGCAAGAGATGTGCCAAAAATGTAATAAGGAGAAATCAATTGATTATTCTTGACATAATAACTATTCTCATGAAAATATGAATTCATAAAAGATGCAATATTTAGATTCATTCATCAAATAAAATTAGGTTCATGAGTAAATTATCATTTAACTAGCCTTATGATTCAATCTATTTTTTATTACCATTGGGAAAATAAATCCAATAGTCCTGAAATTTCTCTTCACCTCTTGAAACATCGATTAAAATCCAAATGATAATTGGAAGGATACTGTCTGATGAATTTTTTTTGTAGAACTCAAGAAGAAGAAAATAGAGTAAGTATGGATTTATAAAACTAAGATAAAAAATCTCTCAAGAAATTATGTACAGGTCATGTACACTGATGTAAAGTAGATAGAATGAACAAAAATAAATATTGATTCAAAATTAAATAAAGAGAAAAAATAAAATATATTCACACTCAAGTAGAATTTCATATCCTCTCACTAAATCATTGATTTCCAATCATTTTGAATATATTTATTACACTCAATAATGTATTTCATGCCCTCAGCTATAAAGAATTCATCTCAGACCATTTAGTCCTTCAAAGGTATATTGCAGTACCATGACGTGATCATGGAAAATGGTTTTCTGTAAATCGTTATCACTAAACTCATATAATTTGTAAGTTAAAACAAGACGTTCTCAGAAAAAATTTATAACCTTCCTAATTTTTTCCTAACCATCCTCCTCCCCTACCTTGATTCTCTTATTTACATCTCATAGATCACATGTATCTTATCCTGAAGATTAATACCCATCATGTCATATAAGAAAACCCCCTTCAAACAAAATTCATAAAAATTAATATTTACTCTATTTCAAATATTTCTAGATACACAATATAGCATGGTATATTCTATCTTGATTCCCAAATTAATTTTGTGCTCAATCCTAAAAGATACTTTATAGATCCAAGAACATTTGAATTTGCATAGGCACTCCTCAAAATCATATGGCTCACAAGATCAGTTTCATATATTTAGTTATTAATTAGAGAACCCTAACCTCAATTTCCCACTCTCAAACTAATGCAATATTCTGGAATTATTAATACTTGTAAAAATAAACATAAAAGTAATTGATGAGGTCATATTTCACATTATTTTTGGTTGACATATTCTTTGGTCATGGTTCAATTTCCAAGGCATGTGACTATGAATAACAACTTGAAAAATAATGATTTATCATAATTGACAATGAGATGAAATAGAAAAGGATGTCCTCTTGAATAGAGGTACTTGGGATTATATATTCCTAGTTTCCTGTAAAAAATAGGTTGACCATTTTCATTCTTTTTTTGTTTACACATTTTGGAAGAGTGGAAGTGCAGTTGGAATGTCCAACTATGCATAGTGGGGTAAGGGGGGAATACAAATGGTTTTATAAACTGTGGTTATATAGTTCTATAGAACATAAATACCAACAGTTTCAGATCCATTGTTATAAATTAATATAATCGATTTACATGTAACGATTGGTATATAGTTCATATAGATTGAAAACTATGCCCATAGTTGTAAAAAAATTGAAATATATATATATATATACACAAATTGTTCACTTATAACAGTTGGAATAGGGTATCTTCAGACAACCTTTACTTATGGTTTTATAGAAACTGTTGGTATATGGCCATACTGACATCCCACAAACCAATAGTTCCATGACCTATTGGGAAAGCTTACCCCGATAGATTTAGGTCCTATACCAATGGCTTCAAATAGTTGGTGTAGGGTAAGTTTTTAGTAGTGTATAATACTTTACAGTTATTTTTTCTTATCATCTGTAAATATTCATGATTATGAATAAGGCGTTTTAATGTGAAATTTTTATTCTCCTTTACTCCCTTTTACCACATTATATCTATCTATGATTTGATAATTTTATAATGAGGATTTATACCTCACCCATTTCTTATATATGTCCTCATGTCTTCATGTGATGTATTAGAGGATAAATTGATATTAGTAGCTTGTTAAATATTTTGTAAAAAAATTAGTTTTATACTAATATTGTGTTAATATGCTATGTATCAAAATTCTCAAGTACAATATTCCCCTTGATATTCTATGATATTATTATGTGTGTATTGACGTAATAAATCAAGATATAAAGGTAATAAAAGTTATGGATTATTATTAAAAATACAATAGGTATGATGTTATATTGGGACTAAATGAGTAAAAGGACGAGTCAACCATCTTAAGATGTATTAAGGTGGTGGCACCGTTGTATCATATTATAGGTGTTAAGAAATTAAGATGATTTAAATTTGAAACATAGAATCTATGATTGAATCATTTATAGAAGAACCATGTACCACCTCAATTGATAATTTGTGGGGAATATGTGGGTATGATAAGAGGGATTGGAATACACTTATGTGAGTTATGAAGCCCTAATTGGGAAGTGTCTATAGTGGTGATCTACAAATGACTGAGCCATTTGACCATCTACTTCGACTAATTCTATTTTCCAGGTTGACTTGATTAGTGGGAGACTTAACCGTAAACATTAATTTTTATTGACATGATCACCAGACCAATGATTCACTACACCCAGTGTTCCACACTAAGGGATGTAATGGAAGATCCTTTTGACCATGACATCAAAAGATAGAGAATATTTGAGCTTTGGTTTTTTCATATTTTTCTATTTGATTTATATGTAGTCTCTAAATGCAAGCCCTTAGTCGAAATTAAGATAATAAGGTACATTTGTATGTGTGAAACACACTCTTTTTACATTAACGGTTTTTTTACACATTATGACGTTTTGATCTCAATATATCCTTATTTGGTGACTTTTTATAATTAATGAATTTTAAATTTTTCCAGAAATGATTAAATAACTCTAAAAAATTATTATTAATATATAGTAATTTCTTTAAATTTTTTTATTCAAATATTATTTAAATAAAGAAGAATACTAATCACTAATATGTAAGTATACAATAATTAAATTTATATAGAGGTTTGTCATGTTTTATTGTGTTTTTAATGAAATAATAATATTAAAAATAAATAACAGTAATTCTATTATAAATTACTATTTAATAAAAATTAGAACATAAATTTATAAATTGGATGTGACCCATAACAAATATAGGTGGTGAATGGTTTTTAATAATACAAAAATATATATTATTTATCACTAATATTTTATGAAAGAAAATAATCAAACATATAATCATACATTAAAAATTCTTATGGAAAATATATATATATTTTAAATAATTCGTCATTGGAAATGATCATAAATTAAAGGATTGTATGAAACAAATGATTGGAAATAAGATTGATATGTTTATTATAAAATATAAAAATTATTTTTATAATGTGTGAACTACATTATCTAGAAAAATAAATACAATTTAGTGCTTCACATAGTTAGGGTTCTCTAAAATGGTGGAATCATAAAAGAATTATATAATATTAAAAATATGGAATAAAAGTTAATAATTATATCATCAGATAAAAGTATATTTATGAAGAATAAATTTATTTAATGTGATTGGAAGGATGGGTGTAATAATTTCTACCAATTTAATATGTTAAAAATAGAAATGAAAATATTATATATTGTTAAGGATGGTAATATATACAAATGGGGAATAATACTCTCTACAAAAATTGGATGTTTGAAATTAATGTCCTATATTCATTGGTACTATAAAAAAATAGATTCTTGATCTATATGAACAGATGTAGTAAATTATTTTTAACAATCATTAAAGTATTATAAGATAATGGTATACGATATGAATGATGTAACCATAATTAAAATTTTAATCCACATAGATTCAAAAGTTAATAAAGTGATAATATCCTTATTCAGATGTACTAGTAAAATAATTAAATAAAAACATATCTTAATTGAACTATTATCACTAACCTGCAAAGAAGATAGGTTGATAGAAATTTTGTGAGAATGTAGTCACATAATTTGTTTACTTAGAAGAATATATTATTTATTTTTCTATAATATTACATATATGATAATATAAAAATAAACATTGATTTATTTATGAATTACCATTATAGTTCTACAATCTAGGAATGTGGGAATCCATAGTGAATGGTGATGTAACTCTAGCTTTCTATAATAAAAATATTTCTGAGAATTTTAGGGAGATCCTAGAACTAGTTTGGGATGGTTTATATTATGTGATCATATACATTTATATTTGAAGAAATTGAAAATGGATAGATGTCATTAGTGACAAGATGGAGTGGGGGATCTTGATTGCAATCACCCTCTTACTGGGGATATTGTGAAAAAAAATTTATATTACAATATATCACCAATTTATTTTATAGAGACCAATGAAAAAATGTGTATTTGTTATCTAATATATACAAGGTTTATTTGAATTTAAGGATATTATATATTTAAATGACATATCTAGAGATGATTACATCGGCCAATATATTTGATTTGTGTTACCTGTGGATGGTTGATTCATATTTATCCCAACTATGTGATGATAATGAATGTGAAAAGTGGAAATGTGTAATTCCTAAAACAACCCAAATACCAGAATTTGATAAATCGAAAATCAATAGAGTGGATACATTCCTTCTCAACAAAAAAATTTATATTGTTTTGGAAAATATTCCGTAAATAAAAAATAATATCAATCAAAAGATCTTGGACATTGGATTACATTTTATAAAAATTCATCCCTTGAAATGTTTATTTCTATATATATTATAAGTTACCACTTTTTCATTATTGACTTTATTACATCCAATGTTCACACATATATAAAATGTTTTATCCATAAATTTTTTTCCCTATAATAATGTAATGAAATATATATATATATATATGTATTTAGTCTAATACAACGGATATGGGTATAAATGTATATTTCATCCTAAATATCATGATCAATTAAACTATGTTTGATTATTGAATTTAAAATCTTTCATAGGATGAGAGATATGATTTGTATTTAATTATAGATGAAACAATATGGGTATGGGGGTTCATTTAATGTGTTACTCAAGTATATTTAATTGGATTATTATATATATATATATATTATTTTTAAATTTAGTGATGTCATATTGGGCAACAATTACTTCATGATGTGGAATATAAATATTATATTTTGTGGGGTTGGATAAAATCATGGGATACCCATAATATGAACTATTATACTCACCCCTTTGTCTATATTAGTAGACTACGATAATAGATTATCATGGACTTTATATGTGGATTCTTAGTGAGGATAGTTAATGTAGTGATGATATCATTACTATTAAAAAAACACCCCATTTGTGATTTGTATTATATATATTCATAATGTAATGGTGTATCCACAGATTTGTTTATAGAAATTATATTTTAACTATAGATTTTGTTACAAATGAATCTATTTTATTTTATTTATTTTATTTATGGAATATTTTTGGGTTTGTTTATGAATGGTTGTAGTTGGAAAATACATTAGAGGTATTGTGTCCCATAATTATGAGAATAAAAATGAACTATTTCTTAGATTTGATCCTATAATAGGCGTGAATGTGAAATAATCTTATTGATATGGGTTATACGAAAGAGTGGTATGAGATACATATGACATAATTTGATGTTATATTGATATGGTCACTATTTAAGATTATTGACAATGATTTTCACAAAGA
The DNA here is from genome assembly GCA_963277665.1 of Viscum album. NCBI lineage: Eukaryota > Viridiplantae > Streptophyta > Magnoliopsida > Santalales > Viscaceae > Viscum > Viscum album. The sequence continues at coordinate 418,166,754 of OY728132.1, forward strand.
TCTCTATCATATGTAGTTATACTATATGAAATTTTAATATATTCTATATCTAAACTATTATTAAGAAAGGATATTATTGTTAAAAAATTATAATATAATTATATGTGATTAAAGATTATAATTATTGGATAATTATTATTTTAGATCATGGTCAAGGCATTGCAACACTATAATATATATGATTTGATCTATTTGTATTATTCATCTGAATATTGTTGGTAGTTCATAATAATCTATACCATATTTTATGAGCATAATGTTAATATATAATATGAAAGATAATGGGTATATTATTTTAGAATTTAGTTGATTCATTGGGAATCATTATTTGGGATTATAGGCTTTTAAAAGGACAAAAATGATAATTTGTGGCATATTTCATGGTAAAATAATGTTAAATGACAAGAACTCGGTTAATTAACTATCCTTATATGTGATGGAATCAATTACTTATGGTCTGATAAATAAATTCATTTATTTTTGTTATATTTTTTTTTATTATAATCCTTTTATGAATTTAAATAGATTCTTGTGTGATATGTGGGACTCCAGTTCCCTTTATGTAAACTAGTGTGATATACCACTCAGGTTTTCACTATTTTGAGTCACATGGAATGTTGTTTGGTTATTGGAAAATTATTATTAGGGTAACATGGTTGATTATAAGTATTATTTAGGTGATCTAGGGGTGATGAGAATTCATGTTGGGAATCGATTACATATTATGAATTCTAGGGGTTAAAACACTAGTGGAATTATCAAAATGAAATGAACCCATTTATTCATTTTTATTTCATGAATTTCTGAAAACAGATGGAAATATAGAATCATTTATATAATTGAGGAATAAAGAAAATATTGGCTATTGAAATTTTTACTTCATGTCTATGCCATATAAATATTAGTGTGATGAAGGTAAAATATGAATTTATATAATATGCGAACCTCCCACTTACGCTGTTTTTTAAGGGAATTGATAAACTATATATCATTTTGTAACAATATTTGGAAGGAATGATGTAGAAATGGGATCATCATTGACATTTAATTCTTGATCATAGTGGGTATGAATTGAAAAGGCCTTCCTCTATGAATAAATGAAATCATAAATGATTTTTGTATATGGATGTTGAATTTAAAAGATGTTAAAATAGATAATGTGGCTGTTTTTTTATATTTATGAGTAGTTACATTGATTATGATTGAGAACCATGGTTATATGTGTTTTCCCCAAGATTGAAATGAAGAGATTTGTATATACAAAATTCAAATTTGTAAAATATTTATGAATAGATGTGGAGATGATATTAAAATTTTGAGAGATTAAGGATAATTATGAATTTATATGGTCATTACTGAATGGATGCGATTAAATTGTATATGAATGAATACTAATGTGAAATAATCTATGGTTGTTGAAAACAATTCATGGATTTGAGAGAGGCTTGAGCATATTGTCATTGTGAATGGAGGATTTAACGTTATGAGGAGAAGTTCATTCAATAATGCAAATAGGAAATGGAAAATAGGAATATGTGGTTATCAGTTATTGTATAATTAACAGTTCTAACTTATAATTATATTTTTATATGCTTATTATATTCCATAATTAGTGATTTCATAACTGGTTGTGTTGAATAATAATTTATTAAAAATTTAACACTTAGGGGGAAAATTGAGATAGTATTGAATAATTTAGGAGGGTGATTTTCAAAAGGTATTATAATTAATGTAAAATATTAATGGTTATGTAGTGATAATTTTTGAATATTTCTAATATACATTGAAATTTATATAACTGTTAGTATTAGAAATTTAGAAATAAAAACAGATGGTATTGTTAATTATCTTATTGTCCCATGTGTATTTGAGATTATTGTAATCTATTTAATTTCCTTATTATATGTTTCAATGATCAATGTGTTCGATGATAAATTATGAGATATTATTTACTAGGAGGTATTTTATGATAAGAAGAATTTTTATAGGAACATATTTCCCTTGTTTGATTGAAAGGATTCAAATACTTATTCATGGAATTGATAATAAGATTTATTTATATTTCAAGGGATGTGTTCAATATGAATCTAAATTTTTAGTAATGATATCTTTATTATGCAAAATATTGGTGACAATTTAATTATAAATATGCATATTTTAAAATATATTTTTAGAATGTTGACCTAACACGGCCCTTTAAAAGGAACACTGATGTGTGTAATTGATTTTTTAATGAATTTTCTTTTTCTCATGTTTTTTCAAACAAACTTTTTTTTCTCTAATGGAATCCTTGAGCAGGTAGATAAATGAAGAGTGATATATAATTACTACATTCTCCTAATATTTAGGTATATTTTATTAATTTTTTGGTTTAATACCATAATTATTAAAGAATTACGTTATTTGTTAATAATTTTTAGAAGTTTTATTCTTTTAGGAAGGATGTCGTGAGTATGTGTGATTTATTTTTATTTTTCACTAAGGGAAAAAATATTTCATGTGGTGGAGGATGTTAGTATATATTTTCCTAGAAAATATATCATATTCCTATTTTGATAATTTCATTTTTTATTTAGTATAAATATAATAATTGGAAATCATTTTGATTTTACTGAAGTAATTTTGTGCATTTATTGATCCCTACAAGATATTCAAAATGAAAATACTATATTTTGAAAAAAAAATTATTTCCTCAAAAATACTACGAAAGGGTTAATATATATACTATAATGTTTATTTATAAATATACTTATTATCATAGGACAAAATCTTTATAATTTTTTAAAAAAAGGGAGTCATTGTGCAGTGGTGGGAAGGAAATATGAAATAAATTATTAAAAATATTAATTAATAATTTTTTATGATTTTAGAAAAATGTAAATTATATAATTATATTTTAAATTATTTTATTGGTATAAATGTTTTATAGAAAGGTGTAATAAACTATAATGTGTGAGCCACTCGAGATCACACACTCGTCACTATATGATTTATAGATCATGAAAAAATAAATGACATTTTCATTAGTATACTTATTTCAATGAACAAATTTCCATAATCTTATTTTAAAATTTATGAATTGAATCAACCTCATAATGTTATTTTAGGAGTACAATAATGTTCTGATGATGTTAATTTCTTATGAATTTTTAATTGATGACACATTAATTCGAATAAATCTTTGAGACATCTTTTAGAGTGAAAACATCACTTTAATTTAGAGGCCTTATAATGGGAATTTTTCAAAACATTATATTATATATTAATTAATGTTTTAAATGAATATATTACTCAAATATTAATTCAAATCAAATGAATATATTTTTATAAAACTATTCTTTAATTTTATGTTTCAATTTAAAAAAAATTAAGATATTTTCTCAACCTTATTGATTCACAAGAAATTCCATATCTCTATATAATGTTGTCAATGAGATAATTCCAATGAATTTATAGTAATAAAATTGTGAGATATGTTTTTGTTGTTATATCAGTGTTATAGTTGTTTTATTTTCATAGTATACTAAATAATTATGGTATTCAATGGATAAATAAATGAGAAATGGTAATAATATTTGGAATTATATAGGCATAAATACTCGAGGTGAGAAATTTTGAATGTATTGAAGGTGGTTACATGATGGTTAGACACAATTTCATGAATAAGTTTCATTTTGGAATTGATAACGGGTTTGGAAAGGAGGATATACTGAAGAGGGTCCATCTACTAATGATTGAATTTTCTCAAGGGGTCAATAGTTTCCTCAAATGGTATTTTCCCAAGACTCATTTTTTAAATTTGATATGACTCTGCTGATGAAACTGAGGTAATACACCTATCCCAAAATAGGATATTCTAGGGGTCAATAGGTAGTCATTTATCATTCATATGACTAACTGGTTACATGGGCCTATTTTTTCAGTGGTTTATATAGGTAGGACTTAAACTATAAATGTTCAACTGATAGAGAAATTTGACATCTATAATGTCAATAAATACGTTATTATGAGTAATAAAAACAAATATATATATATATATATATATATATATCTAATAACATGATCATATAGATGGGAAAATATCTATCAATGGTCATGGAATTATCTTATCATGACAGTATTTTTGATAACATGTGAATCAACCAACTTAATAGTAACCTAATATTTAGATACATTGGACATGACACACATATTTTTGACCAAACATATTATGTAGGACTACTTATGATATAGTAGACCTATTTAGTAATTATTTGTGTGTATAATGAAATTTTTTTATTAATAAATTAAACAACATGTGATTAATAAATTCTAAATTATTATTATTATTATAAAACAATACTATTTTTCTAGATTAAAATATTTTATTTGGTAATGGTTGGCCAATAATATATGGGATATATATTATAAAAAATAATATACTCATCAAGATGATTATTTAAAAATTTGGATTTCTTGGTTTCTTTAGAAATACGGGTAACAATATTCTTATGGACACATATTAAAAAAAATATTTTGAAAATTTAAAAAAATTAATAGAGTAATTCAATCTATCACTTCTATAGGTGTCATAACCTTATATATTGGCGATTTTTTAAATGATTAACCACTAAATGCGATTTGATATTAAAAAATAATTGAAATTAATAATAATATTTTTTTATTATTCTTCATAATATTATGTTGAAAACTAAAAATATAACATAGAATGATGAATTATGTGTATTGATCATATGTGTAACACCTAATTTTGTTAATATACGGTAACCTTTAAAGAATTCATTGTGTTCGACAACTTTCTCCACCCAAAACACCAATAATAAAGGACACCATGACATATTTAGTATATATATATATAAATAGTTTTGATTATTATAAACCATGATTTTGAATTAGTGGGAATGAATAAGATTAACCACTTTGGTTTTTATCACTATATATATAATAAATTATACTTTTAATATTACTGAAAATCAATTAGAATACCAAGAACTAATAATAAAATTATTTTTTAGAAAATTAATATTCTTGAAAATTTTCATTGCATGGGATATAATTTTTTTTAATAAACAAGTTATCTATGATAACTTTTTAATTTTAATAACTGGTTAACACCAATTACGATGTAAAATGATATAAAATAAAGATTAAAATTGGTAATATTTGAAAATAGAACTTTAAAATAAAAAAGTTAATTTCATTATATTTTTTTAATCAAAATAATTTTTTTTAAATTATTTAATTTGAAAGGATTAAAAATATTCTATATTTTCAATTACTTTTATAAAAGTTAACATTTTTATAATTTTTTTCTTTTACCTAAAACTTTTGTTATTAGTCATAAAAAAATTTTCCACCTAAATTATTATTTTTTGAATTAATGTATATATAAAAATGATATAAAACCATAAAAAATTAAGTTATGAAATTTGAATCTTTGGAAAAAAATACGAACGATATAATATTATTTTATCATATAAATCCCTTGTCAATAATTTTCATAACTAATTAATGTGTTAATTTAATAAAAACTATATTTAGTTATTTCAATGAATCAATTTTTTTCATTAGAGAAAATTATATATTTCTTTAAATACCTCAATCACTTTATATTTTTATAATAAATCAACTTATTTAATTAAATCTTGTTTCCATGTTTATAATTTTCTATATGTAAATTTTTTAATTAAAAAAGATAATTTTATAAATATTGTTTTTTCTTGATTATGTTTGATTATTTCAAAATTCTCATCTCAAACAAATAATAATTTTATTTTAAAATTTTATTTTCTAATTTGAAATCATAAGGATAAAATTAGGAAAAATGGTTATTCTCAATATTTCTACCTGAAAATTAATTACAAATGATAAAAATCATTTAAAACTGAAATAAAAATTCTGGTTAATGATAAAAGTTCAATAAATTCAATAAAATAGTCAATGGTTGCTAATAATGAAGAATTTTTGGGGAATTGTTCCTGAAACTAAAAATCCCCACACATTTTTTCCATTTTGAGGCCATTGAACCTTAAATTGTTACAATACATTAAGAAAAATATAGGGATTACTCCTTAAACTAATCTTTGGTTCGCATATATAAAGGTCACCCTTCCAGTACAACAAGACTCAACAACCATTTAGTTTTTTCCTTATAACTCATAAATAATATATTCCTAAAAACATATCCCACAACCAAAAAATTCTAGTATGAATTTTTTATAACAAATCATTTATTTAAATGTAGAAATATATGAAAAATTAAAGTCCCTAGCATTAGTATTATAAAATAAATATATTTTATTCCTCACTATGTTCATTAAAATTTATTATATAAATGATTATATAATTATTTTAGTGTAACATATTTCTTATAATGTAACTATATTAATTTAATTATCATGGCCTTTTAATGTATCCCCTCCATTAAGAAAAATGAAATTTTTTTTCACATGTAAGTGAAGACTGGTGCCACCATAACCAACAAAATTCATTTCTCATCACCATAATTAATTGATGTATTATAGAAATTATTACTATGGAAATACTAATTTTATTAACTAATTTTGGTGGTATTATGAACATTTTGAGTACTCTTAAATTATATTATAAAAAAATATTTTCTTTAAGTTAATTGATTAAAATGAGCGAACTAAGAGGAAAATTATATTTTTTTTTGTTAATAATTACATTATATTAATTATATTCTCTTATTAAGTCACTAAAAAAATAATATATCTATTTAATATAACTTAATTAAGTAATTTTTTTTAATAATTATATTTTATATAAATATTCTCATAATATCTAATTAACCTTGGTGGGTTCATATTTGGGTCACATTAACCACATACATGAACAATACTATGAATTTATATCATGAAGGAAAAAGTCAACATATTAAATTGTGTAATATAATATAAATATATAAATAATGATTTGATTATATGATTTTGGTATTTTATCAATAATTAACACATTAATTAAGAAAACGCATGACATTCTTAAAATAACACCAAAATCGGATCAACACTAATTATATTATAAAAATTTGAAAATAAAACTATCACGAAAAAAATTAATATTTGTAAAATAACATGGATAATATAATGAATTTTGATATATGATCTAAATTTTTTGTTTTGTTGATAATTAATATATATCCACAATATTTTTTTTAAAAAAAACTTTCAAACCCAATAAGACTATTTACCCCCCAGTGTTAAAAATATAGAAAATATAAAAACCTTTTATATGTGATGAGTTATTAAAAATAAATAATATAAATAATATATTTATGTATACATTTAATTAGTATGTATTTAATAAACATAATTTCAATATATATGATTGTTTTTTCATGTTTAAAATAAATCTTTACTGATGTTATAGATTTCACCTCAAATTCTTCTCATTGAATATTTTTTGTATTAAACTCCTAATTTCATTTAAATGGTTTATATTAATCGTATTTGATATATCATATCATTAATTATATATTAATATTGTAATTTTATGTTGAATTATAAGGCATCCCTTTAACCAGGTTATTATTAAGGAATTTCTAAATCAGTAAGGGTTTTCTTAGTCTCATTGATGATTCTTTGAGACATGTTACATATTATTCCACATATTCTATTTTTATGGAGTTTTATTAATTTAATATCCCATAAATTTTTTATATTTAGTTTATTTGAAATTTATGGGTTAATGTATGAAAAATAATGTTCATTTAATCCTATAAATTTTGAATCATGTGTTAGCCCAGTTGTATGAGGTTTCTATAACTCAAAATTCATTAATTGAGTTTTGATAGTTATATAGAAATTATTTAATATAATTTTTTTGAAGTAAAACCTTTAATTTTTTTATCTTTTATTACATTAGTTTTTTATTTTTCACCACATAATACCCTTATCAAATATCTCTGGTTTCATTTGGTTGGTACTATATTGAAAACTAAAACACCTTTTCAATTAGTAATAATGGTGAAATTTGATATTATATAATTGGATTTTCCAAAAATAATATTATATTCTATGTTATTTTATAATCTGATTTTGGAAAAATATTTTTAAATAAATTTATTGATTTACTACTCTTTTTATATTTTAGGTTTTACACAATGATATGTTATGATGTTTTAAAAGTTTTTCACTTTAAAATGTATTTGTTTTATTCTCCACACCACATTTATTTTGGGAAAACATAATGTTATTTTCAAGTATCAATTATTGGTTATTTTTTAAAAGTAAATGTAGGAAAAATTACTTTTTCATTTTTATAATTTATTTTTAATTTGACCCATGAATTTTTCCCAATTGAAAATTCAAAAAAACCTCTAAAACAATTTTATGATTTTCCTTCCCTTTGAATCTTTATTTCCAATAGTATTTGTCATATTAGGTTTTATGAATCACTATTTTTAGTCTATTCTATATGTATATGTTTGTTTAATGATCACATAGTAAAAAAAATCAAATTTTAGATCTTATAATGGGTTGTATAGTTAAAGCATTCTTTTCCCATAATTTTGTTCATCTAGGTCAATATTCCTATATATTTACTTTTTTATATTTGGTTGATGCACTTTTGATACCTTCCACCATAATTATGCATATGGATTATGATCATGTTTTTCTATTATTTACTTATCTGTATAAAAAATATCACTATATTATTTGAATTTTATATTATTATCATAATTAAAAATCAATTATGTCGACTTATAAATAATGGTATCCTATTATAATATGGAAATGTATTGTAATTACACATATTGTTTTCATAATATGAATTATTATTATATAGGTACTGATATATTATTTGACCGTCAACATTTGTTTTCTATATGTGATGTGATCATTTTATCCCTTTTATAGGTATAGGGAGATGTTTGTGATACCACATATTTTCATTCAAATATGGATGATTATTGGACAGATGTTTATGTATTATTTTGTTATCCAACTTCATTTTTAAAATGTGTTATGATCAAGATACCAATCTAATTAACATGGGGATTAGTTTTGATATTAATATTGATTATGGACAACTAACACATCATAATTATTTATTGAAATTCAATATGATTCATTATAAAGATATTCAAGTTTCTATTAAGTAATTTATTATATATGTAATGCAATAAAAAGTTATGATGAACCCTATGGTGGATTCACTAGACATAATTATTTGATGTGTATACCCCAAATTTATAAATACCCTCAGGGACTCAATAGGTCCCATGGGGAAAATTTTTTCTGGGTTTGTTGTATACGTCCCCATATAAGCAAGACTAGTGTCTTGAAAAAATGCCTTGATAACTAGTTGTTGATTTATGGAATTATGAATTCCATCAATATAGGATAAGTTTTAATCAAACACATGTTTTTATTTATTCTCCTGGATGTATAATTATTTCAATTTTTTGATGACTATAACATCTATTTTACTTATTAATACCATTATATTTATTCCATTATTTTTAAATGATTTCCTTACTGGTGTGATTTCCCTTACGGAGTGTTTGAGATCCCCACATGTTATGTTTATATTTTCACAAGTTATGAAGAAAATTAGCATACATGTCAAGATTACAATGTTAACAAGTGTTAATAAATTTATGGGATATTTTTAAGATAACTTTTTGATTAGGTAGTTTCATATATAGTAAAAAAATGATTGTTTGGTATAAATAACATTGTCTTTTTTGAGTTATTATTTTAACATAATTTTATAAAGAACTAGACATGAAAATTTCAATCATATGAAAGAGATTTAATAATATTTATTTATTTATTATTAATGTATTTTAATTTTCAAGAATCTATATCTAGTACATAGGTCAATATTTAAATTATTTGAATATGTGACAAGATAAGTGACTATTGGCCTAAGTATTATAGTTACTATATAGGGACTAGATTTGAGAGCAATACATATTAAAAATGAATGATAATTTTGGGATAGATAAGTTATGTTTAATCATAATTTAAAAGTTATAGAGAACCATTTGGGATAGTATATGATTTAACATTAATGTAATAATTCCATTTTTTGGGAATGGGTTGAGAGAAATGTAATAAAAATCATATGAATAATTCAATACATTCAATGTCATCATAATGTTATGATAATGTCTTGAGAATGAGGGTTTCCATGAATAGAAATAAATTTATAGATACATGAAAGTAGATGTGGTTCTGGCATAAACCTACATATGGGTAATAACCACGAAGAAAGATTAATGGGTATTAAATCAATCATGATGTAGTGGATAATAAAAGTGAATATTCTCACATGGGAGACACTCCTAGGGGTATTTTGTGGATAATAATATTCTACACATGAGAAATTTGGTTGATTGAATTGTTTTGTGTTACAAAACCTTATTGTATAATGACTATAAATAACAAAGGATTTATCCTGGATAGTCATAGGTTGGTAAAAAAATATCTTATGTAAAATAAGTTATCATAAGGGAAGACATATTTGGATTTATATTTTAATATTTATATTTTCATATTATCATAAATATTTTAAATTTTAGTACTTCAATGAAATAAAATGATGAAAATAAGGATGAGATGCTATGATCTTAGAAACTATTATTCCTTATAATTGAATATAGTAACATAAATAAATGGTTTAGAATATTATTATCTTCTTTTTTATAATATAAAATTTTTATTTCATAGTCTTATTTTTATTAGCAATATTTATAATTTTTTAATCTCAAAACACTTACATATTCTTATTAGTGATTGAAAATTTTCAATAATAGTATAGTATATTATAAATAAAAACAAGAGTATGTGTGTAAGATACCATAATACCATTATAGGAAAGCTCATTAAAATATATTTTCCCCCCATTTTTCTTATTGAATGTACATAATATGGTTGAGATATAAATGTTGGATTTTTGGTTGAGGGGAATATGAAATATGGATAATAAGTGGCTATATAAAGCCCTTAGCAAACTAGTGAAAGGATCCTAATAGATAGTGCTAGCTAGTAGAAGGTTTTTATTTTTTCAGAACACATTATATAACTGGTGTGTATACACTAGCCATCATGTGGAACAATTAGTGGTATACAATTTTATAAAGCTCAACAGCTAGCCACTAGACCTGGTATAGGAATAGTGGCCTCTTCTAGAGTCCCTAGAATCCTAGTGACATTGCTGGAGTTATGAAAATATATGGTTCAATTGGTATTTTTAACAACCAAAACCACCTTTTAACACATATATTCACCCATTTTGACCCTAATTAACATTGAAATTTTATTGTTCTCCCTTTCTAAGTCTTGGGATTTCAACATAATATTTTCTCGATGAATTTATATCTCACTGATTATGTTTTCCTCCTTTGGCATGTTTGATCATATCCATATTATTTTATATTTTAATATTATATTTTTCATTAGTTCAAGGATAAATTTATGGAAAAAAGTGATCATTGAATGATCCCTCTAAAGACCTTAAATATTCCTCTTGTGTTTATTTTTGATTAGTTAGATCTATTATTCGTTTTTGGTGCATCACATGTAACCCTAGATGTATATGTACAATATATCACCACTGTAAATCATTTTCATATATAAAATAAATTCTAATGTACTAGAATAATTTATTACTCTCTCCTATAGGATTATCTTGTTGGGTTCTCCTAATGTTTTGTGGAACTCATTGTTATTTATATACAACATAATGGTGTTTTAAGTGATTCTGTTTCTAATTTTTTAAGGAATAATGAACTCTCTTGTTTTTGAACAATTAATTTTAAATTAAAATTGAATGTATCGTTAATTGTTTTATATTCATGAATAATTGGTTATTTTTCATGAAACATTGTTTTCCCTTTATATAGGTAAAAGGTTGTTTCCAATGCATTTTGAAATGATTTTTAAAATTTGTTTTCCTAGATTTGTTTTGGATGTAAAAGTTCCAATAGGAAATCAATTTTAAAATATGAAAAACCCATTGAAATAGTTTGATATATACCACACATGAGAGACTTACATTCATAGTATGGGGTTGTAAATCTACCCATTTTCCTTGTTTTTGTAATGGGATCCTCTTTTTGGTGTTCTCATCTATTACTAGATCATACATTCAATGAATATATGAACATGATCTTAGAAAAATAAGGGAATTCAATTAATCGGTTCTCCTCTTTCCCAAGAACAAATATTAATTGGCTTCATGGTCATAAGTTCTCACAAAACATGATTGTTATTGAGGGGTGAGTGAACCTGCTATCTTAGACCTTGGTTATCAAATATTTTATTTCAATTTTACTATTTATTTCAATTTTTTATATTATATATAATACGTGATTCATGTAAGGAATAATATAAAATATTATATGTGAAATCTTATGGGTCTATTCTTTATATGTTTTTTCAATAACACTATGGAAAATTAGGAAACTTTTCTAGATGGTTTTGTTATAAATGTGAAAACAATTTATCCTCCCATTTTATCTTCATTTGAGAATATTTTTATTATTAGATAGAGACAATATTAGAGATAATTGTGTTGTATCAATCAGAACCTAATTATATTAAAAATTACAGAATACCTTAAGAGATTCTAGAGTGTTTCTTATATTCTATATGGAAGGGAAACAGACCACACTATGGTCATGAGGTTTCATGTCAGCTAGATTTGGATATAGGGTTGTTAACTTGAGAGATTTTACCTTGTATGACATATAGTAGATGCTAGTTATTTATTTGAAATTATTTTACTACAGTGATAATACAATGGTTTTTTATTATTACCAGAACTATTTAACTTCCATTGTTTGAATTTTCATCACAAAATATATTATATATTTATTTATTTATTTAAATTTATTCCATATATATTGTATTGTGTTTAGAAAATCATTCTCTTGTGTTATTTTCTTATTCTAATGTGCTAGTCTCCAGCCAATAGGGATAAAAAATGACATGTTGTTGTAACCATGGAATGGAATAGAACCTAGTTATATGGTTTTTATAGAATTAATCATCAATGTTTCTTATTAATTGAAGTCTTCAACCATATTTCTTGTTAAGAAATATTTTGTATAAAGTGGATATGATTTTTGGATCATAAGGTATATGTTTCAATTATGTTGCTAACCAAATATCATCATAACAAGACTTATGTCATCGTGAGATGTTGTTATGTCTATCTTCATTATTGGGTTATGATCTAGATCATAGTTTTCTGTAATTTTTTTTATAAACAAAAAAAATATTAGTGTCTAATCATTTCATTCCATTTTTATATATATAATATTTACTTTTATATTCCATCAAAGGGTTCTATTGTTGGGTGAAATGTGAAATTATTCTCATGGGAATCCATTTATTGATCAAAATCATATAGAGGAAATCATGAGGTGTATCTATGTTAGATACTATAAAATAATTAAAATTCAGTACCATTATTTTATGATGCAACTTTGAGATGGATGAGACAAGATCATGTTTGATAGTTTCTAAACTAGAAGCCCCTATATTTATAGGGTACTAATGAAACTCAATAGAAATATGGATGGATGTTGAAAATTGTTCTAGTAATTAATATCATGTATATAACTAATCCAATAATTGTGAAATTTATGAAATTTATTCTCCATATTTCTAAAAATGTTCATGGGATTGTATAGATTAAATTAATCAATATGTGTTATTAGAGTAAAAAGTAATCGGGAGTATTTTATTTTTACAGTTTTAACTAGAATATTAAATTACGGTGAATTTGGTAGAGATCATCTCATTGTAGTAAGTAGTGTGTTCAGAAATAGTGGAGATCATTTATTTATTTGTGCTGATTTGTTTTTAATCAATTGTAGTGTTAAATGAACAACTGATGGATCAAATATATCTCTAAAGATTATTGCCTAAAATTTGAACATAAGTATATATTTTTAAACTCACTACCATTGTGTCATTTTTAAATATTATTTAATAGATGAAATTTATATGGAAGGTAATAATGTCTTGTATGATACTTCATTTCCACCTGGTGGTAGTTTTAGTGTCACTCATTTATAGAAGTGGACGTGGTGTGATATCTGGAAGAGTAATGGTTGTGGTTTTTAGTATCACTCTTTTTTCAATGCATTTGAAAAGTCTATAATTTTAACATTGACTAGATACTATAGTTGAATGGTGTGGAACATGATCAATAAATTTCCCAACACCTAATTAGAACTAAAATTCATGAGGATAATAGTGTCATATATATATATTTTAAGTCTCTATCTACACCTTAATATTTTAAGGTGTATTTTATTTATTGTTCCATAAAGTGAATTCAAATTCTATAAAGTCAATAGGTCTCTAAAGATTATCCTCCAATATGAAATACTTTCAGAGATAGGAATAGTTTCTAATAGATGTTAATATGTGTCATTATACAATTCCATGAATCATTTATGCTATATCATATATAAAATCCAGTCCATTACATACAAATTCACCTCACAATTTTATATCATCCCATTATGTAGATGTGTCGAAACATACTACCTATCCCATATAATTTTTATTGAGATATGGAAACAATTTTTCTTGAGGAACGAGCATGAGTTTCATTGTCATTCATGTTATCTTTAATTAGTTGATGATGAGTCTCTTTGGGACTTAATAGTTCTTAATCTAGATATATCTGATGTTATCATTAAGAAAATTGACTAGTCACTCATTGAGTTGAGATTTATTTAAACTATTTTCATGTTATTTTATATAATTTCGATGGTATCTCTTAAGAGTTTAAGCTATAGTGAGACCCAAATTCTAGTAATTGCAGACATTCTCAACTAGATGTCATGATTCAATTTTCAGCTCTTATGGTTGAGTCAATGGATGTATCATATCTTATTGATCTGTAATATTTTTTAGTTGATATTATTAAAGGATATTTATTTTGTATTACACTAGATAGGTAGGAATATTTATTTATTGAACTAGTGTGTGGTACTCAGTCTATTTTATACATAGTTATTTTATGTATCCGGATGAGTAGAAAGAGATCAAAATTCCATTAGTCAACAAGATGGAGAATGTATTTTTTTTCCTCCCTAGTGTCTCTCTATTGTTAGCCACTATGATTTGTGTTATAAGTATAATGGTTATCTTCATATATATGTAATATATATATGAATCTAAACTGGGTAATACTTATAAATAACTACCCTTATCCTTGCGTGGATTGATTGATTGATCAGTTAAAGGGATAAATTTCGTTTTGAATATAGATATTTTGTTGGGTTACCTATATTCAAGAGTTCAGGTGGAATATATCTTAGAGAATAATTTCAAGATTATGTATGGGAATTATGAATATATCATGATGTCATTTTTATATACTAATTATCCTCTTGTGTTAGTATATTTGAAGAAATAGATATTTCTCCAGTATCATGATACCTTTATTAGTGAAATTCCTGGATGGAATACTGAATTATTTGTGAACTAATCAAGAGTATAGAAACCCTCTGAATTTTATTTTTGAAATCATTAAGAGTCTCTTAATTTATTGAAATATATCTAAATTCTATTTTTAGATCCGAGAAGTGATTTTCTAAGAGAACGTGATTACTATATAAGGTCTCTTATTTGACTGTAAAAATGATAAATGTTTTTGTAAAATGAGAAGAACCACATAATGCCATCGAGATACATATATTCCTTATAATGTCTAGTATTAGTAGATGTTATTGAAAGATTTATTCAAGCTATCACCATTGTTTGTTGAACTCGCTATAAATGGTGCGAAATTATTAGGGGATGCTGGTTGTCAAGTATATTTTGATGAGTTGAAATAATGTATATAATCATATCATTTTTTGATCATTTTATATCCTAATATGGGGAAAAAGATATATTTTGATTCTTCTAGAGAGGTTATACAGGTTTTTCTTATACATTATGATCATGTTATAGTGGTCATTTATCATTATCTATAGAAAGATGAGAATAATAACCAAATGGACAACATGGAGCTCACCACTATTTTTCACAATCTCAGGTATTTTTTATAGTATTCCTTTATAGAGAGGCTCAAATTCTTTCCAAATCACTATACCCCGTGTTATTTCTTTTCATAAAAAAGATTAAATATTTAGTAGTGGTGATGGTTGGAGTACCTCTAGATGGTTTACATTGACATCACATATACCCTGGTGAATGGGAATGTTATTTTTTATTCTATTAGTTGGATGTTTTATTCTAAAGATATATGTGAAGATAAATAGGAGATGAATATTATTGTAATTTTAGCTCATTTGAATATGGGTTCGCATAGTGATTATTTTAGTATGATTATGCCAAATGGTTAGTTGGTATAACATCTCCCTAGGTTTATTTTATTGGGTCCATTGTAGGATTATGACTCTAAAAGAATCCACAAATCCCTAAATGGTTGAGAGAATATTTAGATTTGGTATATCACCTCTAATGAAATTCTTCTCTTTAGTAGTCAATTTATCATATAATATCTTAAAATAATTCAGTTTTTTATTATTGTTAGAGGTCTTTAATGGACAATCAACAAATAACTATAAAGATGTATGATAATATGAGTTGAAATTTAGGGTAGATTGTTTTGGAGAAAAAACATTGATGATTTTGTTTAACACTATTAAACATGAAAAGAGGTTAATGTAATTCACCAAAATGATTTTTTCATACATCATCCTCTTATGGTTATAGAGTAGAAATTGGATGAGGTATCCATGGAATTTATCATCTTATTCCCATAAACAATCCTCAGAATGAGTTATATTAATGTATTGATTGATCATCTAATGAAGTAATCTCATTTTATTATGATTATGGACACAGACCAATTTGATGATATATGTATGTTGTACAAGAAGTACATTATTCAGGTTTTATGGTGTCCTATCTGAAATCGTCTATAATCTATGTCCTAGGATTATTTAGCGATTCATGAGAAGTTTATAAGAGGCTATGGGGGATTATGTCACATTGAGTAAAACAAACCATCAACAAATAAATCGCTAAAAAAGAGTTTTATTAGATCATGGAGGATATGGATGGTTCCTTTTTCTTGGATTTTGATGGATCTTGGGATATTCATATGGGATTTGTAATTTTTTATACAATAATATTTAATAGTTCTCAATAAATATAGATCATGTTTATGATTTTTCATGTTTTTTGAGTAGGTCATTTCATTATTGCTCACGTCACTGTGGTGTGTCTTTTATGGAACCCATTACCATCCAAAAAATACTGGTAATGATACAGGATATGAAAATATTCTTAGTTAAATCATTGAGTTAGAAAAAAATTATCATTGATGCCAAACATTGGTTTAGTTTATTAGTGTCTTGGAAATCCTGAATGCTTCTTCTTAGTTAGATCGCCATTGGCTTTAAAATTTATGAATATCGTTATGAGATATTTTTGAAAAATTTTGGTCATAGATATTGATAGAAATGTGGTTTATTGGACAGAATTACCATCGTTGTCGATATATATTTTATTATTTTTTAGAAATATATCTTCTTATGAATTATCATCTCAATCTTTCCCACGATCTGCATTTGAAGAATAGTTAGTTAGAGATATATATTTTCATTGTGGAATATCCAGTGGAGATCATTGATTCTATGTTGATTTTTTTAATGGTAATTATATTTAAATTTTCAATGTGTTTGGGAAACATGGATCAGATTACCATGTGGCATGGGCTCATGAATCATCTATTAGAGTTATATAGAATCAACTCTTTTGATCTTCTTTATTAGACATAACTTTCATGGGATATAATGTTTAATAGAATATATAATTTTAACACCCCACTATACCCACAAGTAAGTGACCTATATAATATCATGTTATCATTATTTTTTAAAATACAATTTTTAGGATATAGAATTATATTTTTGGTTTTTGGATGAGGGATATTTTGAAATTGTGTTAATTAGTCATTACAAGAAGACATCATCTATGTAATGAACCATATTTCCCTGGGCCATTCCATTATGAAAATCTACTTCTTGTGGTGTTCTTGGGGGTTCTAGTGGTTGGTTTGGGGATTTTTCAAACAATTTAATTTTAACAAACAGTTTCCTCAAAATAGTGTCACTGTGGTGGTGGAAAACTGAGAATGTGGAACATCGAAATGGTGGCACACAAAATTATGGCTCATCCTATTCCAAATTTCTAGTTTTCCTAGTATTTAAAAATATTTCCAAATTATACCCTCTTATGTTTTATTTGAGGTAAACTATGATTAAAGCATTGTTTGGGTGTTTTAAGGGAGTTTCAAATGATATTATGTATATCGTTAATATCCAAATTCTATGGGGACTTTGAGATATTCAAACTGTGTGATCATGACCATGATCCCACATTAATGACTATTGAAACTATTTCCTTTCTATTGATATAGGATCTGGAATTTTCTAAAAGAAGTGGTCCTCTCTTTTATTTTCTCTTGGTGTTCTTAGATCCCTTCTCTCTACATTAGTTGTGTGCCAGTGTCATAGCCTCATCTAGCTTATTTTTCTTAGAGTTTCCAACTGCTCGGGAAACCATCTGTTTTGGAACTAGGAAGAGTTTTGGACTCCTGTTGTTTCATTTAGGGATTATGCTACCCCCTAATTATTTTGTCTATCATATGCGGTGGGGGTAAAAATGATTATTTTTAAAGAATGGATGAATAATTTTATGAAACGAGTAATAAATTATTTGGAGGATTATAATATAAAGAAAATATAGATCTATTAAATAATGGTTGGGAAGTGATTATGTTACCTATGATATTGTAAATGTTATCCATGAACCTTGTATTGAATTTTATGGGATCTAAGGCCTTCTGAGAATCATGGTCGTTTGTGGCCTTTGCATGCACACTAGTGGTGTTCTTTATTTTGTTTTCATGATTTGAAAGATGGATTTCACATGAAATCTATTTAAACAAATATACTTGGTTAAATAAATGGATTCACCAAGATCAAACTTGTAATCTAAACACCCATGTTTAACAAATACGAAATTAAAGAAAACATGTTAGAATTACCTGAATATGCATGGCCTGATGGGGTGGTTGTGTTTTTCATTATTGTTTGGGTCTTCTACTTCGTGGGGTCTAGGAGAAGTTTCTATTGGTAACCTTATTGTTTGGGTCTTCTACTTCATGGGATGGAATTTTGTGGACTTTATATAGATGTTTGTGGTTGTTTTATATTTTTACAATCTTATCTACCGATCCTATTTCTATTAAAAAGTGTAATTAATTCTATTTTGTGTGAGATTATATTCCCTTGGTGATAGTCTTCACTCTGGGGCCTACTAATGTCAGGACTTAGAGGGCATTATATATCCATAAACTTGATGAATTAAGGGTTTGGAACTATGTTATCCCTTCCTTCTTCTTGAAGAATATGTGTCGTCACAAAATGGTATCATAGGAAATGGTTGAGAGATAGGATGGATTTCAGATTTAATAACTGTGGGGATCGCATGGGATGGTATGGAATCAACGTTAGGAATTCATGGTGTGTGATATAGGATAGGGATGACCATCTAGGACATTCAATTTTAGGGCCCCCAGGATTTGATGGATGGACTCTGAGCCTATCGAACTATATTGACCCAATGGTTTATCAATGGAATACCCTTTTTATATGTATTCATTAAAGTACAATGATATTTGGAAGCAGGATTCCATATCATGATACTAAATACTGAAATACTATTAAACATAATTTTATCACTTTTGTGTTTTGAATTTCAAAACCCTGACATACACATTTGTGTTCATGGTGTTTTTTAGACTCTAATAGAACAAACATAATTTCTGGTGAATAGTGACATACCATTATGAATAGTACTGTTGCCCTTATAAATCGTGATATAACCTTATGAATAGTAACATAACCTATGATAGTAAATATATAGGATTTAAGTGAAGGTATTATGTAAATATTTTTTGGAATAAGTTAATAAATGTTTTAAAAACTATATTTTTCATATAAATTATGATTTTAATTAAAAATTAAATTAATCACGTTTATAAAATTAATTTTGAATAGGGGACTTCGATTTTGGATTCTAAATGTCAAAAAATGGTCAGGGTGAGTTTATGGGATTCTAATGAAATACATGAATATTTATGAATAGTGAAATACTATAAATTACAAAATAAGCTAAATTCATTAATTATAGAGTCATATATGATGTTCTACTAATGTAATAGTAATAAGTTCAAATTCACATGAACATATTACTAATTGTGGTCATAGATTCATCACTATTACATATCTTATGGAGAAATAATAAATTAATGAATATAATATTAATAAAACCCCTCTCACATGCACTATAAATACCACCCTTCACACCCCTATTTCTTCAAGCCTCTCAAGATTAAATCCATGCATAATCTCTACAAAAAATATTCCCTTTACCCTCCCCCAAATCCATGATATTTTGGTCTCATCAAAAGTCCAATCCATGTTCCCTTAAGGAGGAATCAAGAGGTAATTGCACTCTCTATATTTTCCTTTATTTTCGTTTAAATTTCATGTTCTTTTTTTAATATCTCCCCACATATCCTCATTCACATGGTATGGTAAGTACAATATCTTAAATATATAATATTTTTATGATACTAATGGTATAATATATCATCCACCCCCTTTAACTCTTCTTTTTAATTTTACAATGGAAAATTTGATCGTGAGGTATTAATTTATACCTTCAATAATGAAATGTTTTCATATTCCTTAACCATATTAAGATATGGTCTTGAAAACATTTTTATGGAAGAAACAAATTATTTAATTTTTTTTATATACCATTTAATATTCTTGATATAAATTAACTACATATTACTAAATGATAAAACAAATTATGTTCGTTGTCATAAAAAACCACCCAAATTAACCTAAAATGATGATCATTAAGTTTTAACTAATGATTCATCAACATGCTGTATAAAATAATTCTTCATAAAATCATTTAAACTTCTATAATATCATTAATAAAATTTAATATCATTTATTTATGTGTATCCATGTTCAACATGAACTTCTATTCATGTGTTCAAGTGAACCCTTCATGAAAACTAAGAAAAATAACAATCCTGAATGATAGATTTAAACACTAAAACTCAACCGAAGTACAATAAAGGAACTTAATTAAATCATAATGTACCATATTCATGTATAAAATGTTTTTAAATTTATAATTAATGCATATAATGTCATTATACAAGACATTAAAGTGGATAAATCATTCAGATACAAGGTAAGGGGAAATTCTCGAACATATCTTTCTTTCTTCAGGTTCTCTCTCTTTCACTCCATTTTAGATATGTTTAATTATTTAAATTATTTTTTCATAAATATCATACCTTTTCTTGGATATAAATTTTTTCCCACTACTGTTTACGTCAATTTTTTTTCTTCAAATTACTCTTCATTTAATACAACAACTTTTACTTCTCACTCAAGGTTGATGGTTCATGTATCAAGTTTTCATTCCCTATTTCTTTTGGGAACACAAAATTTATGAATTTTTTATTATTTCATTAAACACATTAATTTTCATGGGTTATATATGTTAATTATTGAAATATTGTCTATGTTTAATGCTAGAAAATGAAAATGTTATGATGTGGTGGGTGTGCACAGAATTATATAGCACAATATTAATCATTGAATGTGACAAGTGCACCAAGAATTATAAAAAAATATGATTCCTTGGGTAATGTGATGAATTTCATGATTTAATTTGAAATGATGTGCGAACATGATGCTTGTTTTTTTCACAACTATTGTGGTAGTTAACCACTAAGACATGATGTTTTATTTTTTATGCAATGCCACTTTCCAAGTATTTTCGTAATGTTTACCTTTTTGATTATGATAATATGCCTATGTTATGATGATAAAGATTATGATAATCCTATTTAATGTTGTTTAATGTTCTTATTTATCCACTTACCGGGATTCATAATCACCCCTTTTAGATGTATAACCTCAGGTGACTACATGTACTTAAGAGTGGTCCAAATCCAATAAGAAGCTAGAGAAGAATGAATTAAATAAATTTTTATGTTTGGTTTTGTAAATGTTATGTTTTTTCCTAGTTTCCCCAACACATTAAATCACTATATCCTCTTGTTGTAATTCTATTATGTTGTTTATCTTTATAATGATGTAATAACAATGTAAGAAACTGAAGCGTTGCTATACGAATGACCAAGTGAGGCTGAACTAATTTTAGGGTAGAGACCATAGAAAAGGAACATGAATTATAATGGCTTGTGTCCTTGTGTTTCTTGGGTGTTTTGTGACTTTAAAATGGATAGTTAAAATAAATTTCAAATAAGTATTTCATACTACTTGGTCTTAGGAGTTCCTTGTTTACCCTTTTCTGCTATGGCGCCCATATGTTGCCACATATGGTATGAGTAATTGAGGCCTATTAGGGTAACAAGGTTGATCAATGGAGGGATGATTGAGATGAGGAAGTTGACATGTTGAAAAATACCATTCATTATGTCCAGTAGTTGGCCCGAAATAAGTAAAAAATTTATCATTTCGGACATATAGATGGAGGGCTGAGATGAGGATCTGACAATGACCATTACTATGATCCATGATTCGAGAGAGTATTAGTTCCCTCTGGTAGTGAGCCAAATGCGAGGAGAGGCACATCAGTGGTGGATTATTTTCCTAAGGGATTTTAAGGATACTGATGTATCATGGGATAAAATTGAGAATGAGTTTCAAGAAGAGTTTCTTTCCTCAATGATGAAGGCCAAGATGAGATATCAGCTTCTCTCCATCCAGAAGGGGAGTTTGTCAGTGAGGGAACTAAGGATCAAGTTCATGTATATCCTATGCGCTGTTATGGATCTATTTCCATATGAGGAGTCATGGGCTAGATAGTTTGGGGTGGTACTCCGACCTTCCCTTAAGTATGCCTTCACACCATTTACCCAACCAACATACTTAGAATTTTAGAAGGATACCAATGTAGTGGATAAGATGCACTCACTAGGAGGTATAACACAATAGGGGATCCATAAGAGTTCATTAAAGGGGAAGGTAGTTAGAAGTAGTTCTTCGATGTAAGGGCCTTCCATGTTTTGACCAGTGGGAAGTAGTCCTTAGATGTTCTAGTTTTGATCACATGGTTATCTCCCATTCCCCATGGGCATGGGACCAAGGATCATTGTTTGTGGAGTTCATGAACACCTTTGGAGATAGTTCCCAATTTGAGTTCATTGCATTGGGGGTCGGTAGGTTTAGTGCCCACCTTAGGAGTAGCAGTTGATAGTCGTACCTTTCCATAAGAATGGGAAGTAGTCTCCCACTCCACCATGGGTAAATGGTGCTGGAAGAGGCTGACCATAGGATCTCCTTAGGGACCTCGATCAGGGTGTGGTTGGGGAGGTGGTCAACATTAGTCAGGTATATGAGATAGGTGTGGGCCATTGTACACCACTGAGGTAGTAGTTCTAGCAGGGTCAGAGGTTTTTTGAGGTACAATCAGTCAGTTTAGCACTCTTTCTAGTGAATTGATTGATTTAAGGGATTCTCACTCCTTTATTCCCCTAGTATAGAATGTGGCTTGGGACTGGAGGTAGAGAGACTTTTTGTGCCCCTTATTTCAAGCACTCCTATTAGATGTTAGATCAGTCTGCATGATGTTTTCCATGGATGTAGACAAGTGATTGGGCAGCATTAGTCCAATGGGGAACATCTTCTCCTATATATGCTCTCATAAAATGTCCTCCTAGACATCGACTAGTTGTTTTTTTGCAATAATTTATTTACTAATTCTAGATAAGTGTCGTGTTTTTTGTTTTCGATGGCAATAATATATCCATTTTTGATGAGCACAGTCGTCAGAAGGGAAACAAGCATGTAGATACTCTTCTTTCAGTGTTAGCGAAGCTTCCAGATTGTCCGACGAGTGTTGAGATTGTGGAGGTTCTAGGAGTTTTCTGTGAGTTACAAGATGTTTTATTTAAACAGGTCATGACTCTATGCCTTCAATTTGACGTTGAGATCAAAATATTCTTTCAACTCGGTGTCTGTCCAATTTCAAAGGATCCCTATTGGATATTGCATTTTGAGTTTCGGGATTTAGGGATTCAAATTGATGACCGTAGGAAAGAGTGATTTATTTAACTATGTGTTTATTTTTGGTTGATCTATTCTTGTTCTACAGGAAGGAATATGGTGTCGTGAGGTTGTGCATAGACTACTAGATACTGAATCAGGTAATAGTCTTGAACCATTACCCAATTCCAAGAACAATGTCCTTTTTGACCAGTTGAGGGGAGAAGTTTGTTTCTCCAAGATAGATCTGTGGTCTAGATATCACAACTTGAGGGAGAAGGTGGGTGACATCTTAAATAATTTTTTCATGTGCATGTAAGGGAACTTCGGTTTTGTGGTAAGGCCTTTTGGTGCTATGAATGGAACATCCATGTTTATGGGGTTCATGAACTCTATCATCTGCAGGTAACTAAACTGGTTCTCGTCATTTACATTGACCTTATTCTAATTTCCTCAAATTTATAGGAGATAAACACGGAGCAACATAGGAAAATATTGGAGGCCCTCCAATACCATAATCTCTATGGGTAACTATCCATGTGAATGTTTTGGACAAAATATGTCCACCCCTTGGACTTGTGGTGTCTGGGAAAGGGATAGTGGTGGACCTATCAATGTTGGATGTTGTTATTTTTTGGGAATCACCCTAGAACATGGAAGAGTCTCACAAATTCCTAATTCAAATGGGCTATTATCAGATATTCATAACTGAATTCCCACAAGTTGCATATTTGATGAAAAAATTGACCAAAAAGTCATGGGATTAACGTGGAGTGAGTAGTGTGAGGAATCCTTCATTTACCTAAATGGGAGTCGACTTAGTGATCTATTTAATAGGTTTTCATATTAAGGGGTGACGTTTGAGGTGTTATATGACACTTCTAATCATGGCTTTGAATGTGTGCTGATGAAGCAGTAGTGAGTGATCTCTTATGTGTCCAGTTAGGTACATCCACATGAATTTAAATATTCCACCCATGATCTAGAGAATGAAGTGGTCATATTCACGATGATTATGTAGAGACATTACCTCATCTAGGAGTTCTATTTGGTCTTCATGGATCCCAAGAGAATGAGGTATATCTTCTCCAAGTGAGATCCAAACTTGTGATAACAATGGTGGATGTATGTTTTCCAGGAATACGACTCTGAGATCTTATAAACCTCAGGAAAGTGAAAAAAGGTGGCCGATTACTTAAGAATGAAGTCTTAGAAGGAGGTAGTTTTAGAATCCATAGATTCTTGGAAGGTACCGGTGGAGTTGGCCACATTACGGATAGATGTGTGAGTGAAAGGCGGAAGGGGATATATATTTCTGATGCTAGTGCTGTCTTCCTTGATACGCTAGGTGGAAGAGTCTCAATGGGGAGACATAGTGACTGATGTGATTTGTTATCACATTGTCTAGGGTGGTTCTCTAGAGTGATGGCCAGAGGATAGTCAGAATCAGATGTAGCTCTATGAGAAGCTATTTTTTCCAGTGTAAATGTGTGAGGAAGTTCTCTGTGAGTTCCATATATCACCCCTAGAATTACTTCAAGAAGATTCTAAAAATTATCAAGGATTCAGGGAACAATTGTGGTGTCCATGGGTGAAGAAGGGAGTGATGTAGTTTGTGGAAAGGTGCATCGTGTGTCTGTAAGTGAATGTTGAGCACCATGTTCTTGGTGGTCTGTAACAACCCTTAAATGGACCCATGTGTATTTGTGATGAAATCACAATGGATTTCATCATAGTATTTCCTAGGACTTATGGATGATGCAATTTTCATTATGTAGTAGTGGATCAAATATGGAAATTCACTCACTTCTTATCAATAAAGCAGTTGAGCGTAGTGGATGCCTAAACACAAAGGTATGTGGATGAGGTGGTGTGGCTACATAGAGTTCCATGATCCATTATCTTCGAATAGGATACCCATTTGATGTCCCGATTCTAGTGTGGATTGAATCATGCCTTTTATCACTCAGTTACACCTCAACACTGCTTTACAATTTTATATTGATAGATAGACATTGAAGATAATCGAGACATTGGAAGACATGTTACAGGTATGTGTTCTAAACGTTACTGTGTGTCTTGGTTGCGGCATATTCCATTGAATTAGTTTTATTACAATTATAGATATCCCTCCTCTATTTATAGGGATCCATTAGAACCTCTATACGGTAGGCCATATTGTTCACCCTTGTGTTGGAAAGAAGTTGAGGAGGCAGATATGCAACGTCTTGATGTGGTGCCTAGTTCAACAGAGAAGGTGCATCTAGTACGTGAGAGGATTAAGGTAGCAAAGGACTGACATAAGTCGTATGCATATGATAGGAGGAGGCCTTTGAAGATTGAGGTAGGGGACCATGTTGTATTGAAGGTTTCCCATAGACATGGGAATCAGAGGTTTGTATGCGGGGGAAAGATTTCTCCCAAGTTCATCGGACCATTCGAGGTGTTGTGATGAGTTTTAGAGGTGGAATATCATCAAGCATTACCACTGTGGTTTGAAAGGATCCATAACATCTTCAATGTCTCAAATATGTATCAGTTTCTACACGATGGATCACATGTTATTGGCTAGGGATAGTTTTATATCAAGGATGAAATGATATTAATGGAGAGACAACATAAAATCTAGGATTTTAAGGAGAAAGTTCCTCGTCGATGGACCATTCCATTGTTTGGTTTGTTATACAGGCATGGTGGCCTCGAGGAGAGTACTTGTGAGGGAGAGGCCAAAATGCAATCCTAGTACCGGGTGATTTTCTGGGTTTTTCTCTTATGTTTTTCTTTTTATAATTTGTATTATTATGAAATTGTTGAAGTTATTCAATATTATATATGTTATACCATTATTCTTAGTTTTATTGTGGAATGTACTGCCATCTAGAGAGGGGAGGACCTAATCCCTAATTGATACAAATTAATGAGGATGCATTTAAACCCATCAGTGTGAGCTAGTTTCCCCTAGATTGGATAGTATATTGTCATGGAGGAAGGGATTCCTGAATCCATATTTCTGGACAGTGAGGCCATAGTGTTTTTACAATTTTTCCAGAGAATGATGCATGGGTGATGTTTTTGGATGTCGAGGTTTTCTCTGTAGTTTCCAAAAAACATAGGGTGGTATTTATCAAAGAGGTATCTTATGGGGTGGTACATTGGACCCCTAGTTTTTTGATTTTGGATTTAAATTTTTGGGGAAAAGATTATTTTGAGAGGTATATATTGCAATGAACCACATTTCCATAGGCCATTCCTTTGTGAATAACCAATGCTTGTGAAGTTATTGGGGTTTGTAGTGGTTTTTTTGGGAGTTTTTTCAAAAATCTAGTTTCACATAATGGTTTCACCAAAATGGTTGCACACCAAACAGTGGCTCACCCTTTTCAAAATTTCTTGTTTTTACAATTTTTCTTTGTTTTAACTCATTCTCACATCATAACGTTTATTTGACATAAACTGATATTAAATCCCTATTTGGGGGCGTTTAAGGGAACTTCCAAGGATATTATATATATCATTAATATAATAATTCTCTAGGGACACTGAGATATTCATAAAATATTATCTAAACCATTATCCCACATTAATGACTTTTGAAACTTTTTTGTATAGTTTATATAGGATCTGGATTTTCTAAAAGTCGTGGTCCTCTCTTCTGTTTTCTCCTAGTGCACCTAGAGCCCTCCCCTCTAGATGAGTCTTGTTATTGGGATATATCGCCTCTTAATTTGTTTTCTTGGAGTTTCCTCGTACTTTTGTACCCCTTTTTATTGGTGCAATGAGATGTTTGGGTTTCTTTCTATTCCATGTAGGGATTCTTATGCCAATCTTTATCTGGGTATCTTGTAAGGTTGGTGAACTAATTATTATTTATAAGGAATGGTTGAAACCATTTATTAACTAGGTAATAAATGAGGGGGACGATAATGATCAAAATATAGAAGGTGTCAATGAAATAATGGCATCGAAGCAATGATGTTCTGTTTGTTGTATAAATTGTTATCCATGAACATTGTTTTGAATTGTAAGGGATGTAATTCCTTCAAAAATCATATCCAATGGTTGTATTTTCATGGGAATTGGACATGTTCTTTATTTGGATGTGATGCATTGATAAATGGATATAACTTGAAATATATATAATTGTTTATAATTATTTAAATAAAAGTATTCCTAAGGACCAAACATGTTTTGTGACCACCCATGATTAATTATGATGAATTAAAGAACACATGTTAGATAAACCTAAATATTCATGTCTTGATGGTGTTGTTGTGTTCTTGATGGTGTCTTGTGCATTATGGGGTATGTAAGAAGTAGTAGCTGGAAACCATTTTGTGGGTACCATAGATTGATAAAAGAGATCGTTATGTGATTGGGAATGGTTTTTTTGTGAAGATGGGATGTTGTTTGGTGGTGTTTTGTTATGGGAATTGTGTATTGGGTGATACATGATGTGTGAAAGAGTCCCTAGTTAAGAGATTGTTTGATTTTGTAATGGATGGACTAGTTGGGTTGTGGGACTTCTTCAGGATTTGGTTGGGATGTAGGGCAATAGGACTGGGTTGTTTTGTGACTTCATGTTCATCAGTGCGCTCTGTGTGGTGCTATTATGCAGTGGGGATATAGGTTCTAATTATAAGAGGATGATTGAGTGGGATAACATTAATGAATGACCATTGGCAGTGGTTGACATGGGGTCTAGGAAAAAGGGGGTGTGCAGTGGGACTCTAGGTTGGTTGTTCTCTAGTGTTTTTATGAATGGGTGTTAAAATGGATTTCCTAACCTTGGTCCCTACTTCCTTGTTTTCCTTGGATGTGTTTTATGGCATTTATCCTTATAAAAATGTTTTTCAGATGTTGTTCTTGGAAATTTTCTTGGGTAGTGCTGGAATAAATTAACATGAACCCCATAATTAAGGAATGTAAAGTGGTTAAATGAAAATGGGTTTTTCTTGTATTTTATTATGCTTGTTCATGTCACTGTGCATATAGGGGGTGCAGCAAGGGTGGTTTTGTGTGCACTAGATGTTTGAAATGAGTAGATTGGGTCGAGTGTTATCTTTTTTATATGTATAAATTATTGTTCATTGTGATTTCTATATGCTCCTCACCCTTTTTGAGCAACATCTATTGAACACCCACATTTCATGGGGGATATTTTCTTTCCCAACACCCTAGAGGGATAATGGATTTCTAGTTAATAAGATTCTTCCCCACACCCTCTTCTGGGTTCATACCACCTGAGAATATCCAAGCATGATGTAATGTCTTGAGGATTATTGTAGTCCCTATTCCTTAAAGATTTTTATTTGTGGATAATGGTACCAGTTGTTCGTGGGCCCAGATTATTTTCGAAAGTATCTTTGAGATGATGCCGAGGTGTATTAATGTGAGAGGCGTGGTTTATTAAGGCCATGGTGTCTGTGGGTGAGGTGTGTGATGTGGTTGTGGAAAAGGTGTATACAAGTGGTATTTATGTGTGGTTTGAGCCCAGTTGTGTAAGTGTATATTGTGGTAGTGGGACTTCATTTTAAGAAGAGTGGGAGAGTCAAGACATTATTCATTAGAAATGAGAATCTAACCAGTGGGAAAGAGGTGTGGGTACCCAAATTTTTATGTTCTTATACTATTTCATTACATCACATTCATAATTTGGTAAGTATTTATTGGTGTGGCTAGGATATTTTGTACTCATTGGTATGTTCTTTGAGATTCTATTTTTCTCTCATAGGTGAATTATTTTGTCCCCCCACATGTGCATGGGTGGATTTAGTTTTCATACCAGGTATACTAGAATACTCTCCCTACTTTTGAAAAAATATTTTTCATGATTGTTGTTGTACATTGAGGATTGTCATAGACTTTAGTATCTCATGCGTTGGGATAGTTTTTGTGTTTCTCCATAGTCTATTTCATTTTTTACTTGCTTAGGTGATTTTGTTGTACCTTTTTCGTAGTTTACGTTTAAATCATGAATGGGATGGATTTCGGTTTCCATTATATTAATTTTTAGTGTTGTTTTGATTTTTTAATGTCTTATATCCCGGTCATGTTTTCAATAAAAAGTGTTATTCCATCCATGTTGTGGGATATTATATACCCCTTTTAAAATTTTCCACATCAATGAATTTTGAAGGTAGGACTAGGGGTTATTATCTCTCATGAATCTTGATGAAGAAAGGGTGTTGCACTTTGTCTTCCCTGATCTCTTCTTGAATAATGTGGGTCGTGAAAATCTAGCATGTAAAAAATCTCTTATATTCATTTACTACATGAATAAGTCAACATTTCTACCAACTACACTCGGAATTCATTGGACCATGTAATGGGGAAATAATTCTACATGCCCCACCAACCTATCAGTGGACATGGAAGAGGTATATTGTCTTTTCAAAGGGTAATATTTATCTAGTGACATGGTTTAATGTAGTGAAAATTATGTGGTATTATTATTATTATCATCCTAAACCTCACTTGTACACCTATAGTAGATTCCATTGACCCTGATATACTTGAATGAATGCAAGGGATATCATGGGATGGATTGGGCTATATTCATTATCAATTAATACATAATTAACCCCTGGTTGACCAGTTGCTGCACCTTTAGAAAGACGGTTCATATCCCACTCATATCATCAATTTTTCCTAGTTTTGGAAGAAATTATAGGATATATTAATTCAATATTATATTCATGTATTTATCCATGTAATAGCATTAATAATTCGTCATTTGTTTTTATTTATGTGGGTGAATTTCTTATTGAATGTGGTGTGACACATGTGACCTTTGAGCGATGAGTTGATCTAACTTCGTTGTTGAGTGTTTTCATATGGGAACTCATTTCTATTATGTGAAAATTGAATTTTAGGTTATACTCTTGATTACTCTTGTGATTCTATTCCTTCTAATGTAATTATCGCATTGTGGTTAATGTGTGACTGAAATGTGAGATAGGATGTTACACCTCAATTTTTATTAATATTGAATGATTATGATTTTTGAAATTGTTTTATATATGAA
The DNA here is from genome assembly GCA_963277665.1 of Viscum album. Lineage (NCBI taxonomy): Eukaryota > Viridiplantae > Streptophyta > Magnoliopsida > Santalales > Viscaceae > Viscum > Viscum album. The sequence continues at coordinate 418,197,893 of OY728132.1, forward strand.
ATTTGGAACGATCCTTGAATTGTATGATTTGTGTGAATAAATGGGTATTTTATATAATTGGGGGTCTCTCGTTGTTTTTTGAACGAATTTTTTATAATGCATTACGAAATTAAGTGGAAATTAGTTACCAAGGAAAGGGTTTAGATGGAAATGGTTTGTTAGGAATATTTCTATGTAAGTGTTAGGTCCATTGAAATGGATTAAAATATTCTACACATGGGGTCCTTAGGTTCCACGGTGGGGGTTGTAGATTCTGGATTAATCCTTTCATCCATAAGAGAATTAAATCATAGGGGTGTGTTTTATTCCTAAAAAATATATTCATTGGCCCTAGGATCTGTTTCTTAACAACATATTGGATATTAAATTCCAGGGTGTACATATATCCTTATATCATATATTAATTGTCTCTAGGTACTTATTATCACTCCATCCTTGATTTTTATTATGGTATGAGTGACTTGGATTTCATTTCACTTTATTATACAAGGGGTTATCTCTATTTTTCACTGTCATTTCATTTTTTTGAATTGATATGATTTGTGATACATGGTATGATAAATTGAAAATATTTTATCCGAAATTTTGATTGATATACTTTTATCAAGATTTTTTTGAACAACTAAAAATGGAATTTTCTTCAATTCTATTGTAAAAAATATGAAAACATTTTCTTCATTCCTTGTTTTTCCTTTTTAGAGAATATTGAAATTATTTAAAAGAGGCTTATTATCTAACACATGGGTGAGATCCCACTAATATTGTTTAAATAACAACCATCACCCTCCATTGGGGCATGTATACCTTGCTTTATCATCCACAAGATAAAGGAACCACAATTATGTCGTGGGGTTTTATGTTAGCTAAATTTATGTTGCTAGTAGTGACATATTTGGATTATTCCCTCATATCATATGTAATAATTGTAATTTTTTTTAAAAAAAATTGTTTTAATAATGGAATTAAATATCATATTTTTGATATTATTATCGTTTTATGTCATCTATTTTTTCTATTTGGTTTTATTATATCTTCGTTTTTCTTTCTGGTCGTTATAAATTTTATGAGTGTCGTGTTTTAGGTTATTAAAATCATTTCATATAGTAATTTTTGGTGTCTAAGATGATTTTATCTAACACATGGGGATCAATATTACCCTTTAGGTCTTTTACTGATATGATTTGGCTCTTATTTGGATAGGTTTTAAAGGCTATGTCCATTTAATGTGAGAAATATATGAATTTTCCTTAGTAGTTTCATCATTAATGTTGTTGAACCATATATTAAAATGTATTAATAACATTGAAAAGTAATTATATGTAACGGTTAAATATTTGTGGATAATTATTACAAAAATCATGATTGAGGTAGGGATCAATCAAAATTTTAATATACACATGAATATTAGATAATAAAAGCTGTTATGACTTTAAATAATTAAGATATATATTAATTGGAAACCTTTGGATTGATAATTGAGTCTTGTTATTATTGGATATTTTCACCAATTTTTTGGGAATATGAAATATAGTGACATGTGTATTACCATATAAAGTAAAATTTAATACCATTTTATTGTTAAGTATATTGTTAATTTTGGTTGAATATTTAATCTCATAGAAGATTAATGTCACAAGTATTCAAATCCGATTTTGGAATGCTGAGCCATTTAGATTATATGACTATGTTATATTTATAATTGGGTTTATGATTGTTAGAATGAAAACATTATTTGTGGAAAGATAATTTAGTCTCTCGGGTTACATATTTCATTTATTATTGGGTTTATATTATTTTATGAAGTTCTTGGTAATTTGGGGTCTCTATTTTATGTGTTACCTATAAAAGTCCGACTGAACCCAACTCAATGTAACATAGGATGAACAATGATTAAAATTTGAGTTATATAGGTTTAATAAATATTGATAAAAATTTGAATTGTAACAGATTTAGAATTATTTAATAGTGTTAAAAATGGATGCATCAAGTGGATATAAATTATTGTTTTTATTTTTTTAATTCCCTAATATTGTTTGTTACTCATGTTAAATTTTTTTAGTAATGGATTTAACTAGAAGGATCTATGTGTGTAATGGATAATTATATGATTACCCTAATAAATATCAGATCAATGATGGATCTAGAGATATAAACCTTGTGATTACATCAAACCAGCTACCATGAAATATAAATAAAATTTAAACATATCATATTTCCAAAATATACTACAAAATATATTATTGTGTCTCATTGGAGATTATGTGACTTAAATGATGAAGGAATGAATATTAAATTTCCTATATGTAAAAAATATTGGAAGACCCATTGTGTAAATTTAATTAAATTGATAGGTATATACTATAATTATAGAGACAGAGGTTATTAGACCAACCAATGTAAGGGAAAATATTAATTAAAATAATCCATTACTTAAATTTCGAGATAGCTGGGAATTTCACGACTGAATGTCCAACACCAAGGAAAAATGCGATTGAAATTCACGAATAACCATGTGAACAAGGAAAGACCCTTAAAACCTTTAAAAATTATTCATATATTTAGTTTTCAGTATATATTGGTTTGTGTCCTATATCATGTAATTTATCATCATCTACATGATATTTAAGTAATAAATAAGAACCCTAGTGTTATGGCAACCATATAAATCATATTTATATTTAGGGGTATGTTATGAAATATTGATATAGATCCACATACCATATTAGAATTATAATTGAAAATTGGAAAGGTTTATATCTCTTTATAAATCGCTTATAATAATTTTTCAGACAGATAAATCTCATCCCACATCCAATATAAACTCATGATTATCTTAAGATGTGTGGTTAATTATGAGTTCCCTATATAAATTTCTATGATTTAAATTGCGATGAAGGAATTTATTTAATGTGTGGAAATTTAACCCAATAAGATTTCAATAAATAATTCATTTTATATAATTCTATATGTTTAGTATATTTCTCCTCAACTAACATCAAACATAAAAAAATATTGCAATATATTTATTCAAAATATAAATATTTAAGTAAAACCATTAAAAACCTAGACATTTAATTAAAAGGAATGAATATTATTATGATCATTATAGAATTTATGTATATAAAAAAGAATAGATGATTTTAATATGAATTAAATTCTATTATGCTACATAAAATGTATAATAGTATAATTTATTGTTTTAAAAAATAATCTTCTACACTATTTTTATAAGATACACATTTCTATTTTTGGTAACATATAAAAAAATATTAATTATTTTTTATATTAATAACTACATAACTGTTACTTAGTTGGTAAATGATATGAAATAAGAATATTAATACTTACTATATGAAAATTTCAACTACCAATAAAAAATTTATTTCCTTAAATTTCATGATTTTGTTCCAAAAATGTATTTATATATTTTTGGAATTTGAAATTCATTAAAAAGGACTCTATTTTTGAATTTATTATATATAAATTTACTTGTTAATAGTTTTTTCTTTTATTCTGAATATTTTTGTTTTTAGTCGAAGTAGATGGTTTTCAAAAAACCAGTAATTAATATATATATATATAATGAAAAACCAGATTAAAACCACATTCATGTGATCAACTATAAATATATAGAATAATATTATGAATTTAATAATATTATTTTTTCTTGAAAATACTAATTAATACTGTTTTTTGCTAAATGAAAATGTAAATTTAATTAAAAAACAATTTCTAGTATTTTCATAGAATATATTATTTTTTAGGGGTATTCAATTATAGACTTCATTGTATAACTGATATGCCTTTTTTATATAATAAATCAATTTATGTTGTTATAATTATTATCCATGATGATTTTATCTTATATTGAAATTTAAATATAAATAAATTATTATTTTAAAATCTATTTTAATGTGAATACTATTAATTATGTTAATTTGAAAATATTGAATCATTATATATATTGTATATAATTATTTTTTTAAAATAATAAATAAAAATTACAATATGTTATTAAATGTCCAATCTTAATATCTTTCATTAAAAATAATTAGAACTTTTATAATTTATTTGCAATGTAAAATAATATTAATGTAAATGAATAAAAATTAAAAAAGCCTTAAAACACTCAATGTTTAATAAAACAAAAAGTATTACTCAAAGCTATTTTATGTTTATATTCAATATTCGAACAACTATTGTCTATTTTCTGGATTTTGGAACATGAATAATAAACACAAATTATTTAAAATTGAAGGATTACTTCCAAAAAAAACCCTTTCATTCACTTATAAAAGTTCAACAATTACACTTCTTGATGAATTATCTTCACTCATAATTTCACATAAATATATATTCATTTCTATTCCAATAACAACATTTTTACATTTATAAGAATCTATTTGCCACTAGTTTGTATAACACCTTTAATTACAAGGATACATTCAAGGAAAATTCCTGACCCCAACATGATTATTATCAACTACATAGATTTTCTTTTTGATTAGCCACATTAAAATATATTATAGAAAAACTAACATAATTTTATTAATATAATTTTATTAATTTCATTTAGTTATATGAATTGTTTAATCATTATCAATTCATCTATACACTCCACTGATAAAAAATTAAATTTCCATTCGTGCATACATGAGAACTACCACCAGAAAGATTAAAAAATAAGATTTTATACACCTCCCCAAATTGATGTTTCAAATAGAGTTTTAACAAGTATATTTATTTTTTATAATAAGATTAATGTTATAGAATGAAAAATTGTAAATCCTATTAACGATATTATCAACAAATGAATAATGATAATTTAATCATTTTAATGGGGTGATGTAAGATAAAAATGATATAATTTTTTATATGTAATGGAAATAAATTAATATTTTAAATTTTTAATTCATCCCAATTTTGATATATGTCAAAAATAAATACTTTATAAAATCATTATTATTTAGTTATAATGATATTACAACAAAAAAATATCAAAATCACCCCTTAATCAATGTATTGTAATGTTAAGGTTAGATTAACAAACTACAAGAAAAATATAATGAATTTATATAAATGAGGACTAAGGAAACTTTTTTACACGTATAATATGAAAAAAATATTTAAATAATAATTTTTTTATTTTCATAATCTTATATCAAAATATAGCACAATAAATTTGAAAACCATTTTTTCGTTAATAATCCCTGTAACCAAATAATCACAAATTTAATCATCATAGGTTGAAACCAAATATTAAATGGAATGAAATAATATATTCTTCCAATATAATGAAACAAATTTTATAGTAAAATATGTTTTTTATTATGGAATTTAGGGAAAAAATAAAATTTCACACCATTTTTATAAAAACTGGTAAAAAGAGTTAATGATTACATACAATAAATGTCGAAACTAGGTTAAAAATTAACTATTATTTATATATATTGAATGATTTTATAGAAATATAATATGATTTTATAGTTATGAATAATATTATAGAGTATTTATTTAGTGAAATTATTTGAATTTTTTCAGATGCTTAGTGAATTTAAATAATGAATCAAAACCAAGGTAACAGTTGTAACTTAAACTTCCAATATTTGAGATATATTTTTTATTATGAACCTTATTTCATTTACATGGGGTATATACTTCATATTTTAGTATATAATATCATTAATCATCTTTTAATCGCTATATTTTATGTTCAACTGAAATGCCTTTATTAAAAGGGGTGTTGATTCAAATGTTTCTAAAATAGAATTTTTTTTACAAATATCAATTTATATTCATTGAGTCATGATACATGTTATGAAACATTATACCTTCATATTGGTTTTTTATTTATTTACAAACCCATAAATTATATATATATTAATTTCTTTTAATTAATGAGGTACAATAATAGAAATATGTTCCTTTCCCAAAAAGACTTTTTGTTTAATAACCTAGTTATAAGTGATTTTTTGTAACTCAATATTCATCATTGTGTCCTGATGGTTCTTGTAGCACAACCAGTTTAAGGTATGTAACCCTTATACATGTATTTTAATGGAAATTAGTTTGTTGGGTGGATTATGGGATGGTTTTGGAAAAAATTGGAGTCTTTTTTAAGGTTCCACTATTTGAGAATGGTTCCGAGAAACTATGCAAGATGAACCATGTGGGAAGTGTAGTACAAACTGTTTTCACATGGTTTTTCTAACCATGAATGGTGGGCTATTCTAGGTTTCCATCATGGTAAAAATAGTCACATGAATATTTTTTGGATTCTCTAACCATGCGAGCTAACCATACGGCCCGTAAACATGGGTTTTTTAAAATCCTGGATTAGTTGGGATTTCCATAAAGACACCAAAACATTATCCCATTCGAGCCCCGCTCAGTATTTTTTCATGTCAAGGGCTAGGGGTACTCTCTTACTCGTTTTAGATGGGATTTTATGGGGTTTTATGGTGGTTTGAAGGTGGTTTATCTCAGGTAAGTCTTCTTTCTTGGTTTCTCATTATTTTTCTAAATATCTACTCTTCCCTCTCTCTCAGTTTTCTTGATTTACATCTTTTGTGTGTAAATAAAGGGGTTTTTTTTCAAAATTGAATGATATTAAGGAGTTTTAGTTATTGGGATAGAGATATATAGTGGTTTTGGTGGTGTGTTTGTACGAATTGGTGGGGTGGTTTCTTGTGGGTCATTTTCGTCAGAACCTTGATGGTAGGTATATTCTCTCTAAACTCCACATGGTTAGAACATGTAGTTTTGGTTAAAATTAAGAATTTTTCTTGAAATAATTGTTATAATGTTGTTTTAATCTTGTATTAAACCCATTCGGTGATGATTTGTGGCATTTTAATAAACAATGGTCATTATTGAAAAAATGGGCTTTGTTTTGTTATTTTAAAATATTGATTTTAAAATCATTAGTGGTTGATTATGAAAGATGTTATGTGAATGATGGTTCTCAATAAAGATGTTGATTATTGAAATGTGATATGACAAGGATGATACTTCAAGGGATTTTTTGATTATAAAATGGTTATTATCATGTGGTTGTGGACTTGGTGTGTTATGTACATGGTCTGTGTTTTGTGCATTATAGTTGTGGTTAGAATGATATGCATTGGGTGGGGAGTTACACTATAAAAAAGAGTATAGAGAGGGAAAGGAATGGTCACAATAAAGGATAGGTGGATTATAAGTAACACATGATTTGGAATGAAGTAAATAGGTTTGGATGAGAAGTTTTACCATGATTGTTGCCTTATAGTGTGTTTCTCTGCAAGATGAAATTTGGTGTGATAATGTGAAAAGGTGTAATTTTTTGTGTCTTGGTTTTTTGGCTTTCCAATGTCTTGTGAGAATTTGGGTGAAAAATTGCCTGGTAGAGGAGTGTTTGGTGTGCTGTAGTTTGTTTCACTATTTACTATTCTATATAAACTATATTATATAAATTCTCATATAGTTTTATCCTAGTGGAATGTGTAGGGAAGTCATTTGGGGAAATAATATTGAGTATTTGTACTCACCCCCTGCTTTTGGGGTTTGGTAATTATTATGATGTTGTATTCTAGAAACCAAGTAACAGTAAATCATCTCATTGTCGAAGCGGTTCCGCCTGATGCTTTGGTGACGTTGTGGAGCATGGAGAATGGAGAGTGGTGTGGAGCTATGTATGGTTCCATAGTTCCTTGTGGTCTTAATTTGTATTATTCCACATCGTAATATAATATTTTTTTTATTGTTATTTTTCATGTGAGATTGTTATGAAATACAATTTTTTTATTTTGGTAATGTATGGGTTTGGTTTTTTTAGTGGACATGCATAACATAGTTTGTTGGTAGTGGATTGTTGGATGGATGGTTGACTTTATCTCAAGGAAATATTGTTCCCCAATTTATTCTCAAAGCCCTTGGAAGATATTTTAGCCTTTGGAACCTTGGGAACATTTCATAAGTCCAAGAAGAATTCCTCTTCACTATCAAGACAATGGGATGAGGTGGTATACTACAAGTGGTATCAATTTTTCCAGTCCTTCGCTTTCAAGAGGTCGAATTTTTTCAGTCCTTTGGTGTTGATTGTTGGTCTTGGTGTTGACATTCATTCTTGGCCTCCTTGAGTCAGGATGGTAGCCAGACAAATGATTTTCAGAACATGGAATATATATAATAAAAGGACATATCTAACCATTTTATATTGAACTCTATGTTACTTGGGAGTTTGATAAATATGTTTTCAGAGACACTTATAGGCAATGGATATCTCATTGTTTTATGTGTAACCAATGAGATGAGCATGGCGTGCATGGTAGAAATTAATTCACACTAGGGTGCATATTTAACTAGGGGTATAATGATCTATTTCGTGATATGAATGTTTGGATTACAAATATATGAATTGGGGTTCAAAATGGAAGTATTTGTAACATGGAAACCGATGGTATTTTGAAAATATGTTGATTTTCAAAACATGGTGGATTTTTTTCCAGAATAGTGCATCATGGGAAACATGATCTTGTGGAAGGCCTAGTTGTGATAGTTGCTATGTAATTGAACATTAAAATGGTATACCCTTCCTTGTTAAGGGAGTGAGACTTATTATCAATTTGGTGTTGATACAAATGGCATTGGGTTGGCGTCGTAGAGGCCAACCAGAGGAAGCTGCTAAAAATATGGTCGCACTTGAGCCCCATGTGAATTAGTAGGAAGTTCTCAATATAGTGAAATATTTCTATGCTATGGAAAGTGGGAATAATGTGGATGAATCCAAGAAGGTGAATCATGTGGTTTAGTTTCAAAGGTAGAATCTACCCATTAATAGGGGTGATTGGGAGCTGAAAAGGGCTGAAGCATGCGTGAATATATTGAAAAGTATATTTGACTTCATGGGAACACTAGTAGAGGTAAAGATGAAGTTAGCCACTTAAATTTTCAAATATCTTTCCCTCCACTAGTGCGAGATAGCATTACAGGCTGGGACATACCAAGTTGTGACATATGATGGTTTTAAGGAGTTTTTTAATAAATAATCCCACCATCAAACATTTATAATTCATCTTACAAGGGATTTCTTCAGTTTGAAGCAGGGGAGAGTAGATGTAATGGAATATTTGGCTATATTTATGATCTTTGTGTGGTTTTCACCAAAGGTGGTGGGTAGTACATCATTGAAGCCACTGATTTTTGAAGTTTCATTTTGGTAGAAAATACGTTTTAAGATAGTAGTGTTGTGTATAAATGATTACACAGAAATGATGAACAAAGATACAATGAATAATTGGGATCCTTTGGGGGATACAGGAGGGGGAAGTATGTTCGGACATGTGGTGAATAGTGGGAACTCAAATTCTAGGATTAAGTAGAAGAGGGACACTAATTTTTCGAGTGGGAGTATGGGTCATAATCCAATGGTAGGATCAGTGAATCTACTAGGAAGCCTCAGAGTAATCCAAGATGTTTTTAGTGTGGTTCTATGAGCCACATAATGAAGGATTTCATGAAAAAACCTAAGGTTGGCCATAATTGTTAGAATATTGGTCATATACAGTGTTCTTCTTCGAATTCTCTATGTTCTAGTGTTTGTGACACTCCTTAGGGGTCACAAGGTTCTTATTCTTTGACGGGAAGGGGGAAAAAGAATACCCCTCCACAGTAGAGTAATGTTGATCATGGTGATCTCGGGTATACTTAACACCTCATTACGATAATAGAGAGTAGGGTGTGGCAAGAAAGTAGTTGATTAGATCTGAACATGTTGTGATGTGTGTTCATTCGGGACCATCCATGGTGTGAGGTACATGTCATTTAAATTCAAGATGTATACAAGCTTTATTTGATACGAGTGTTTACCAGTTTTTTTCTTGATTCTATTATCGTATATTTTTTGCAGTTTACATGTGCACATGATCCCCTTTTTTTGAAACTAAAAACTCTTTTGGGTCAAACAGAATGTTGATCCTTCTTATATAGAGCTTGTTACATAATTATGGACATCATTTAATTGATGTTTAATTTCTCAGTGCATGAGATGGATGATTATGATATGATCTTGTGAATGGATAGGTTGGTGATGTTTAAGGCCCACATCGATTTTTATACAACCATGATTAGTTTTACGATGGAGGACGTCATTGAGAAACTCTTTAGAGTGGAGAAGAATGAATATATGGGTGCAATAGATTTTTTGGAACTAGTTGTTGGAACAATCTTGTATACATTAGCGGATTTGTCATTGGTAATAGTGGATGGTGTTGAAGATAGTGTTCTTATAAAAATATTTGATCAGTTTATAGTTTTCTGTCAAGAATAATTCATAGGGTTTCCTCTCGTGATAGATGTGGAGTTTATGATTGATCTCCATCCACGGACCAGTCTAATATCACTTCCTTCGTACCGAATGGCATAAGAAGAATTGTGGGAATTAAAGGTGCAGCTTGAGAAGCTTGAAAATAAATTGTTCATCCAGCCATAAATGTCTATGTGATCATCACTAGTTTTGTTTGATAAAACAGAATATTGATCATGGTGGCTCTATATTGATTATCATTGACTTAATCAAGTTACGATAAAGAACTGATATCCACTTCCACACATTGATTAATTTTTTTTAACAATTTATGGGATCACATTGGTTCACCAAGATTAACAAGAGGTTAAGATATCTTCAATTGAATGAAAGGATGGAGGATATCCCCAAAATATCTTTGAGAAGTAGATATTTCCATTAAAACTCTATGGTTATTCCCTTTGGTCTAACTAATGAACTATAGATGATCATGGAAATGGCGAATCATATTTTTCAAAGATATATTTATTCTTTTTTAGTGGTATTTAATGAGGATATATTAGTGTATTCAAGGAAAATGGAAGAGAATGAGAAGCTGTTTTTTATAGTGTTGAGGGTCTTGAGTAACCATTGGTTATATACCAAATTTATAAGGTGTGAATTTTGGAAATAAATGCTTTGTTTTATTGACCATGTAATTTCTGAGGATGTTATTTCAATTGATTTGGAAAAGATAGAGGTTTTTATATCATTAAAAATTCCAACTAATATATTCCAGATACATATCGTCCTTGGCCTAGCTGATTAATATTGACAATTTTGTATTGATTTCCGATTATTGACTTCACCTATGACATCTTTGATAAAGAATAATATCCCATTTCAATGGGATGAGCATTGTTTGAAATTATTTGACGAGATAGTTGGTCGCCTTACATCTTTACCAATATTGTTTTATCCTACACCGGGGAATGGTTATGTGGTGTATCGTGATGCATCAAAAAAAGGGATGGGATGCGTTATCATGTAGGGGGTCATGTGGTTTCATATGGATCTGTATATTTGAGATATCATGAGAATAACTACCAAACACATGATAAAGAGTTGGTAGTATTGGTTTAGCATTAAAAATGTGGCATCATTATCTGCTCGGTGATAACCCCCTGGGGTTTATCAATCATAAGAGTCTAAAAAATATTTCCTCATAGAGATATTGGAACTTGAGGAAAATGACGCGGATGTAATATCTCTAGATTTTAGATATTGACTTAATATATACACCGTGTTAGGAAAATTCGTTGTGAATACATTAAGTAGGAAATAATATGATCAGGTGATGAAATAGGAATCTGATAAGGGGAAGTTGATGGAAGTCGTAGGTGAAATACTAGTGGAATGTGAGGATTGGGGTGATAGAGTGATATTCTTTTTGGTTTCATGGGTTTCTAACTTGGACGGTTTGGTTAAATAGCAGCAATCATCTAATTTTGAATGTATGTAGATGTGGTCAAAATTCATTGGTAGGGAAACCATTAAGAGTATGAAATTGAATGATAATTCAGTCATGTCTTTTTAGAATCAAATAGTGCTACATGTGTCTTTTTAGGAGGAACTTATCACAGCTAATCATCATTCCAAGTGGGTTGTCCATCCAGGAATTAAAAAATGTATAAGGTGATGAAAGTTCAATTTGGTTGGGCTGGAAAGAAAGAAAAGTGGCAGAGTACATTTTGAGATGCTTGACTTCTTAGAAGGTCAAGGCAGAATATAAATGGCCCGTTGGAATTTTTCAATATTTACCTATCCTAGTGTGGAAATGGGGAAAATTGAAATGGATTTTCTGATGGGTCACCCATGAATTATCATAAATCACGATTCTATATGGGTTTGTGGATCGGCTCACAATGATTTCCCATTTCATTCCGATTTTTTAATATCATACGGTGAAATATGTATACAAAATACATAACCAAGAATTGGGAAAGAGGCATGGTATTCCAGTTTCAATTATAACAGATAGATATTTGAAGTTCCCATATCATTTTTGGATATCCTTATAGAAAGCTCTGGGGACACTATTGATGATGAGCCCGACATAACATCATTAGATGGATGGTCAATGTGAGAGGATGATAAAATCATTGGAGGATATGATAAGGGCATGTGTGATTGATTTTGGTTGTTCATGGGGGAAGGAATTTATCATTGGTGGAGTTCTCTTATAATAGCAGTTATCCGACATCAATAAATATGGCTCCATATGAGATATTTTGTGGGAGTTTGTGTCGTTCTCCAATATATTGGGTATAAATGGGTGAGAATTGGATGATAGGACAAAGCCTATTCCAATATACTACAGATAAAATCATGTTGATCAGAAAGAGGATAGATATGGATCCAAGTCGTTAGAAATCCTATGTGGACCATTGTTATCAATCATTGTCGTTTGAGGTGGGTGATCATGTGTTTTATAGAATCTCTCCTCGTTTGGAACATCGTCTATTTGGAAATCAGGGTAAGTTATCTATGATGAATATTGGGCCTTTTGGGATACATGAGAAAATTAGAAATGTGGCTTATCAGTTTACTATTCCACCATAGTTTAGTGTGGTGCACAATGTTTTTCATGTGTCGTAATTGAAAAAGTATCATCCAGATTGGGACCATGAGATTCATTGGGATCATGTTGAGCTACAACCGAATGCTTCATTGGTGATCGTGCTAATATGGATTATGGATAGGAAATAGAATGTCTTGCATGGTAAAAGCATCGGGTTAGTTAGGGTGTTGTGGAAGTATGTTAAAATAAAGAAGGAGACTTGGGAGTGGGGGAAAAAGATGGTCGAGCAATGGCCCAAGCTAATTCAAGAATGCATTGGTTCTTTACATTACATGTATTGAAATTACAATGGTGGGAAGAATGTAATAACCCTTTATTTCAGGTATGTATCCATTATTAACCTATGTTTATATATAATGTGTTTTTCGGGAGTTTGGGAGAGTTTGGGAATTTTTGGGAAAACATTGGAGGCCTTTTTAAGGTCACATGGTTTGTGCACGGTTAGGAGAAACCATGGTAGGTTAATCATGTGGGCAGTGGGGTACACATTGTTTGCACATAGTTTTTATTACCATGTGGGGTGGGCCATCTTAGGTTCAACCTTGAGGATTCATCATTCACATAGTTAGTGCATAGTTTGTCTAACTATGAGATCTAACATGCGTCCCATAAAAATGTGTTTTTTAATATACGAGATCAGATGGGATCGCCCTAAAGACACCCAAACTTTCTCCATATCGATCCTCACTCATGATTTTTTCTCTTCAATAGATAGGGGTCCTACCCCACTAATTCTTAATAGGATTTGATGTTAATTCAAGGTGGTTTGAAGTCAGTTTTTCTCTTTTACGTCTTCTTTCATGGATTCTCCTGGGTTTTATCTAGATCTAATCTTCCCTCTCTCTTGATTTTCTATATATATATGTTTTGTGTAGATCTAGGGATTTTTATTCCTTAAGTGGTGGTATTAAGTCTTATTAATAATTGGAAAGGAGATATAGAGTGGTTCTGGTGGAGCATTTATCTAGATTTGTGGTGTGGTATCTTGTGGGTCAATTTTGATGGAACCCTAAGTGTAGGTGGATTCTATCTCAACTCCACTAGGTTAGAACTAGTGGTTCTAGTTAAAATTATTATTTTTGTTGAAATTAATTGTGATAATGATGTGATGATATTTTTTTAATTCAATATGGTGACGATTTTGCTGTTTTTGGAAAAAACGGGTCATTGTTGCAAAAACGGGGCTTTTTTGTATGGTTTTAAAATGGTGATTTTAAAATCGTAAGTGGATGACTATGATGAATGTTTTGGGAATGATGGTTTTAAATGATGATGTTGTTAATTGAAATGTTATATGACATGGATGTTGTGTCAATGTATTGTTTTATTATGAAATGGTTATTGGCATGTTAGTGTAGTCTTGGTGTGTTAATGACATGGTTAATGGAATGTGAAAAATATGCTGTTATTGGAATGATGTAAATTTCGTGTGGAGTACCATTATAAAATGAATATGGAGAGTGAATGGAAGGACTCCCAAAAATATAGGTGGCTGGGAAGTACAACAGGATTTTGAAAGATGTAAACGAGTTTGGACAGGAAGTTCCACTGTGATTGTTAGCTTGTTGTGTGTTTCATTGCAAGATGGAATTTGTTGTTCTAATGTGAAATAAGGGAATGTATCATGTCTTGGTTGTTTTTATTTTCAATGTGTTTAAGAAATTTGGGTGAAAAATAGCGTCGTAAAGGATTGTTTGGCTTGTTGTAAGTTTTTTCACTATTTAATGATTTATATAAACTGTTTAATATAAATGAGCTAATGATTTTATCCAAGTGTAGTATCTAGGGATGTCATGTGGGGAAATACTACTGAGTATTTGTAATCATCCCTACTTTGGGACTATGGTGCTTTTTATATGTTGTATTTCAGGACATATGTAAGAGTAAGTCATCGCATTTTTTAGATGTTTGGCATGATGCTTTGGTGATGTTGTGGTGCTCGAAGCATGGATTTTGGTGTCGAGATATGGATGGTTTCTGACTTATTGGGGTCTTTTTGTGTAGTATTCCTCTTGGTACTCTAATATTTGGTTTGGTTACATTAATTAGGTGGGATTTTTAGGGAATAGTTTGGTAGTCTTTTGGTAATATATGGGTTTGGTTATTTTATTGACAAGCATCACATAGTTTTGTTGATAGTGAATTGTTAGATGGTTGGTTGACTTTAACATAAGGGAAAATCATTCCCCAATTTATTATTCAAGCCCTTGGCATTTATTTCATTCCATTGGCACCTATGTAGCATTGCTTACGACCAAGTATCATTCCTCCACCCTCTCAAGCCAATGGGAAGGGGAAGGATGTTACGATTCTCTTGAACATATTACAAATAGTTTGGGTAAAATATACAATTTTATTATATTATTTACATTTCTATAATTTTTTACACTCTCAACACATAATCCCTATTTCAAATATCACGTGTTTCCTAGAGTACAAGTCTTGTTCGAGATACAAATAAATCAATTATATTATCATTGAGTTATAAAGTTGAACTCGTCTATTTGAGGGTTCACATATTAAAATATTTTATTAAATTGTATTATTTAAACCAATTTGGTAATATAAATTTTTATTACATGTATTTCTTTACAACTATTTTTATAATGTGGTTTTAAAATTAATTTTTATTAAGATGTTATAAAAGGATTTCCCTTCCAAAACCATGTATTCTATCTTCCACTGAACATTTATATTGGGAAATGACTATGAAATTTTCAAGGCTCTATTATTTTATATTTTCATAATTAAACAATTTTAAAAAAATCACTTGAAAATTTATATATTTTGATTCTTATGATTCCCATAAACTTATTTCTAATAAAAATGTGAAAAATGTATTCTAAATTTTTTATATGTTCCTTTCCTCTTTCATTTTCATTTACTAAATTTTTTAACCAAATTGGGTAAATGATTAACTTTTTATACAATAAACTATATTTATATTATGGGGAAAATATCAAATGACACAAACAATCAAAAAAATAAACTACTATTGTGTTGAATATTTCAATAATTCTTATCCTTCTATGTTTCTTCTGTTACAATGTGATTGTGTTAAAAAAACCACTCACCTTTATTCACTATAATGCCTCGACCCCAAAATCCCAAATTTGGTGCATTATTTCAATACATTGGCATGAATACGAGGAATCAAATCCATAATGACCGGTCAGTTTAGAAGTATTGGAGAATAGATCACATAAATGAACATTACATTACACATTAGAAAATAAAACACAACATAAACGATCCTTTGAGAACGCCATTAATCCCTCATATTAACCATGCTTATCAATCACAATACACTTCTTCGAATCCTGGGAAAATAAAACATAATAAAGGGGTGATCTCAAATGATTAGTAATGATAAAAATATAGATGAAATATTCACAAATAAGAAAAAACATTTAAAGAAATGTTTAAAACTAAATCTAAATCTTTGTAGACATAAACATCAGCATAATATGTCAAACATAAATAAATGAATTCCATTTACTTATTCACATGTATACTATACTAGTCAAATAATCACATGTTGTATCTATAGCCAATTTAATAATGATGGAATGAATAATTTCGAACATCATAACCACATAGTCAAGGCCTTGTGCCAAGGCTCCAAATATGATTTTTTCAAGGCCTTGTTTGAAGACACTAGTTTGTCTCATGATACCTACCGATGCATCGAGGAGCTATAGTAGGCTCCACCTATCCCTTATTAAGTACAATGCATTCCTCCTATGAAAAGGTTTATAACATAACATAAACATTAATTTTAAAAAATTCTTTCGAAATGTCAATACTTTATCCAAAAATGATGAATGGTATAAAAATAACTCATCCATAATCAAACATATCACCGAAACTTCAATAAAATATGGAAGATTTGTATAATAAATCATCATTGATTAAGAATAAAATCTCGTAAAAGATGTTGACATAGTTAAAAATGATCAGTAAAAATATTAGGGAGAAATACCACTTTTTCTAGAAATCAATTAAAAGTCACATTATTTATAAACGAATCCATTTAAAAAATATTTTTGAATCAACGCTTCCCATACCACTTTGAACCGTTTGAAAGGAAATAACATTTTAAAACATTTATTTCCTCATAAATAAATCGTTAAAACCATTTTAAAAACATTGACATTAATGAGAATGGTTTAGAGGATGAAATATTTAAAACATTTAAAATGTTGTTTTATTAAAAGATTCACATAAAAATAATCCCTTGGGAAACTCTTTTATGATTCATGGACATTGATAATAAATATTCCCCAGTAGATATTTACGTAAAAAATCCTCGAATAAAAATGAGACTGTGAAATTAACCCTTACCTTGTAATTTTTTTGGTCGAGGGTAGGTTGAACTCAGGTATAATTGTGATATAATTGTTATTAAATTATAAAATAACCATACACATTAATATTAAATCATATATGATCATATAATATTGCATTGTCAATGATATTTCAGTAGTATAATCATTTTGAGTGTTTACTTATTCGTTTTCCATTATATTCTTTATTACACTAGTCATGTTTCTTATGGATAAGATGTATATTATTATTATCAAGAATGATATCAAGTCTTTAAACATTATTTTTAATCATCACATGAAAATTATTCTTGAATGGTTCTGATGGGGAATGTCAATTCATTACGTCATGGAGACGGTAAGAAGTATGTACGCACGAGCGACAATATCATATTTTATGGTGAAATCGTATATAATTGGACAGTATATCATATATATAGAATTATTAACATGTTATATTTTTTATTTACATATTTTATACTCATTATTATTCCCTTAAATATTATTATGTGTTTTAATAACAAACAACACCACGACATGGAGACGGTAGGCCGTACGTACGCACGTTAGGTGACTTTTTCATTAATTGGATGGATAGAATAATGAATATGGATGTACAGTACTTACAATAACATCAAATTATGTTGGAGGTATTGTAGTTATTATTATGGTATAGAAACAACATAGAAATAGAAATTGTAAGAAGAAGAGCACTTGAAAGAGGGTGGTGAAATTATTACCTCTTCTTCTGGTGTTTACTTTTGAACTGATCAAAAGGGCTCCATAGGATGGATTATAGATCATTGTAAGGACACTATGTTGATTTGAAGGATGTAAGGAGGATATTTTGGTAGGGTTTGGCTGCGAAAAATGTCTTTGGAGGTGTGATTTGGAGAGAAGGTGAAGAGCCCGTTTATAAGAGGGGATATGGTCACCTTAGGAAGAGATTAAAATATTAATTTATTATAAAATCTTATTCGGCTTACAATGGATCAAATAAATTTATTTAGATACTTAAGTGGTTATTTTTGGAAATTCACTCAACAAATTGGTTTATACAAGTTTTGGTTACCATTTTAACCTTATATTTTAGATTTAAATCTTAATTAAATAGATCAACTTTTACCATGTCTTCTTGTATTCTTACACTATATGGTTAACAATCATACTCTAAACATCCAAGAGATCCTAAAGTGGTTCATTAATGACATATATTATATTATTTATTCCCTTTTTTAGATCCTTATATTTTTTGGAATATTATATTAACCAATAATATAGTATTTGTTTCAAAAACTAATTTATATCAATTTTGACACTATTTGATATTTTGTTTTTGTGAATGTCATAACAACCTTATCACTTAGAAAAAAATTTATAAAATCGACCCTAACATGTCATATGGACAAATAAAATTAGTTTAAATCATCAAAAGTCACAAATTTTATTTATTTGGATATTTGTTATATCAATTAATGTAATAATTCATTAAGAAGGTAATTACTACATCATCATTATGTTATAAATAAATTTGTTTATATAATGTCTAAAAATTATAAAAAAATACCATCATGTCGGAAATCATTTTAGACTTATAATGAATATTTATTTTCGAATTTATCTTATGTATAACCCTATATTATAATGGTTTTTTTTTTAACATTGAATTTAACACTTTTAACTCTTCATTAAATAAAATAATAATAAATGTTCTAATCTAATCTTGGTAGACCAAAGGGGATCATATTTTATTTATATGGTTTTTTGGTCTAATTACACTTATCTTAAATAATTATTACTTGTGTTAGGGAAATTTGGAGATCATTTTTACCCTTAATTACCCTAATTACTTTTAACCGTGTTAATTAGAAGTCGTAAGTAACTATTCACCAAAAAAATATTTTCATCTTATTGAACCACATTTTAAATACTGATGTCAGCCATGTGTCTCAGATTTTTTATATTCAACTCACCATAGCATTAATATTAATTTTTAGGAAAATTTGCAAAAGTTCCTAGAAAATGTGTAAAAGAAGGTAAAAAGATCAATAAAAATTTATATATCTAATTTTATTATAAAATGACTCCAATGAATTAAATTTAACATATATAGTTATTTCAGATCAATTTTGTATTAAAACAAATTTAAATAAAATAAATTGTGATTTAAATAAAAATTCGGTCTTAAATAATAACATAGTGTTTTTCACTATTCATAAAAAAATGTTATATGAAAAATACAAAAAATTTCACCCAAAGCTAATTTTGATATTTTAAATTCAAAAATTAATTCAATATTACCAAATTATAAACATAGATGTTTCATTAATTAATTTTAAATTAATTTACGTTGTCAAAACCAAAAAAAATGATTTTTTAAATAGTAAGAACTATTAAAAGATTGTCAAGTGTTTATATGAAATTTAAATGTGAAATTACTTATAATTACCTAAATTAAATTAATTAATAAAAATAAAATTTAATTATAATTTAAAATCATTCTAATGCCTAATTTATCAGTATAAATTATTTCAATAAAAAAGTTATTTTCAATTAAAATTTACTATTTTTTATGCTTCATCAAAATATGAATGTTATATGGAAAGTACCAAAATTTTATCCAAAAATATTTTTATGTCTTGATTTTAAATAAGAACATTATTTAATTAAATATAATATATAAAAGTCTCAAATGTTTATCTTAAAAAAGATTCTCTATTAAATAGGCTGAAAATTTTCATTTTTGAAAAATACTTCTTTTATATAGAAAATTGAATATTCCTTATATTATGTCTACGAAACACAAAATATGAATGTTAAAATTATATAGGATATATATAAAATTAAAAATGTTGTGAAAATATTTCATAATAACTATTTTAATGGATATTTTGGTAAGTCATGGTGCACTAAAACTCTTTGTTGCGTGTAGCACAAGTTATTGAATTTCATTAAAGAGAGAACATACTATGAAATATTGGGGTGTTGCATTCTCCCCTCCTTCAATAAATTGTGTCCTCAAAATTTGAAATTGTACTTCGAAAATAAATGTTTAAAAATCGAAAATTACCTTTGTGGAATACCAATATTAGAAATTGGTTTAATAAAATTTAGTCTTAATAAGAGGGAATGGGAAATGAAACAATTCACCACCAAATTATGATATAAATTAAGAGAAAATAGGTGGAAAATAGAGACACCTAATTAGAGGGAAATTTTAAATATTTATAGGGACTGATTGAGGTTATCAAGCACAAACAAGTGTAAAATTGAGGGCCTCAAAGACATCAATCTAAGATGATGTAAAATATCATCAGTTCAACAAAACATATGTTATTAGGATAACAAATTTTTGGTTTTAATATTCCTTATCTAAATTTAATAATTAATTAATTCATAGAATAAGATGAATACATATATATATATATACTTTACAACTAGATTTTCATCCTTCAATTAAATCCTACGATAAACTCATCTTTCACTCCAAAAGATAATAGAATTCAAAAATATTTTATTTATATTTATAGTATAAGGTTCAAAAAATAATGAATTTATAATTTAGTTTTTAAAACATTAAAAAAAGTACATTACACAAACTAGGACATTACGTAAGCTAGTAGTAGGTGATTACCCTTGTCACCCTTCTGTTGCAGGTTCATGTCTCGCTGCCTTACCGGACGAGACGGTTTGTCGCCCGACCTTCGGGCGGTCCTTTTTATTGAACCCAAAAAATATTCTCATGAAATGATTAAACTGTAAAAATAGTATCCAAAATCAAACATAATCTATTCAATCCTTTAGACTTATTCACAATACTTCTGTCTAAACTCTCTGTCCTAAATTTATAAAGATGGTCACATAATATACATGTGAATACCTTCATCGTGTATCATATTAAATATGGTAATTGTATAAATTTTTTTAAAACCATATTTGAATAGGTATGTACTTCCTTATTCCATCTATTAATCATAGAATACTGGATATACCCCTAAAATCGAAAAATGTTGTGTACTCCAACAATGATGGAATATACAAATCATTAATCAGTTTCATGGTAGTCAATAATATAAAATTTAATTTATCTAAATCCATCATATATTATTCCAAAATCACTACCTCAGTATTAGATCCATATTATGTTTTATCATTCTCTCAACCATATAGTTTCAAAAAAAATTAACCGGCTATTGAGTCCCATTTTTTGTTCACACAATCTCAAGTCTATAATGAAATATTACTACATTAAAATCCATATATACACTAAATTTTTTATAACATCTATATCATTAATACAATATTCAAATGACACAATAATTGAACAAAAAATAACAAATCTAATCATTCCTCTTCATCTTCATAATATCATAACTTGATTATTATCCAATTCCATCATCTTGGTAAAACTATGATTATTGAGAAATTGATTCGCATAGTATCTGATCTCTTTGAATATGAAGCATTGTACATTAGAAACATTTTTCATACCCTTGAAATCACATACATGGTGTCCTTTTTATCCACACTTATAAAATACTCTCATTCCCTTCCATCATTTACAATGGTGATTCCTTCCAAAGTTATCACATATAGAAAAATCATTCTTTCCCCTCTTCCATTTATCCATCTTTCACCCTTCCATCCTTATATTTTATTACTTCCTGTCAAATCCATATGAATTATAGATTTCATTACTTATCTTATTAACACATGATAATATTTACTCATATGATAAGAATACATGACACACAATTTCCCTTTCAAATGTTGGTTTTATACCATGAAATATAAGATCCTTCCTAATCATTCGATCATGCGTATTATTGGAATTATAATTCCTTCTACTGGGAGACAATTGTAAATAATGGAATACATGAGGATTGATTATGAATTGTAATGCAAAATTCCAAACTTGTAGAATAACTAATGTAAATTCAAAATATTATATATATAATCTATAATTATTAAATTTTTTTATTAAGGAAGTATTTACTCCTAAATCCTTCATAAGGGATTTTAATAAAAATGTAAATTATCCGAAGAATATCCCCTACGATTGTCTTAACCAAGAGTGTAGAAAGTCCCATTGTCATGTTCCAGGATACCCCATGTCGAGCCCGAAACTCCTTGTCAGAGTTTTCACTACTAGGTACATCTGTGCCTGAGCCGCCTCTACCTACTCTTATCGAGACATGGATGTATTTCATGGGAAATTCAAAAAATATTCACATTACCAAAATTCTTGGAAGTTCTTCTATAGTAATTCTCAAAGTATATCATATGGTAGTGTTCTCTTATCTGAGTTTATGTAAATTTATTTCAAAGGATGTTGCTAAAATTCTTATAATACCAACTATAATGCCCAACCATAGAAGACTAGAGTCAGTGCATTATTTTAATACGGTGGCATGTTTACAAGGAATCATGTCTCAAAAGACCGATCAGTTTAGCAGTCTTGGAAAATAGATTATATACATGAACATTACACCACACATTAGAAAATTAATCCCAATATAAATGATCAATTAAAAATGCCATTAATCCCCTAGCTTAACCCTGCTTGTCAATCATAATACTCTTCTCGTAATCATGGGTAAATATAACATAGTATAGGGGTATGTTCAAATGCTCAGTAAAGAAAACAATATAGCTTGAACATTCACAAATAAGCAAAGACATTTAAGGAAATGTATAAAACTAAATCAAAATCCTTTTAAACTTAAACATCAACATAATTTGGAAAAGAAAATTCAAATAATACCATCTACACATTCATATGGATTGTCTAATATTTGAATAATCACATGAAATATCAATATCAAATATCATAATGATTGAATACAAAATGCCGGACATTATAAATACATAGTCAAGGCCTCGTTCCAAGACTACAAATAATATTCTGTCAAGGATTTTTTCAAAGACACTAGTTTATCTCGTTAGATCTACTGACGTATCTAGGAGCTATATCTGGCTCCACCCATCACATACTGTGTCCAATGCATTTTTCATATGAAAAGTTTTAAAAGAACATAATAATTCATAATAAAACTATCATACAAAATGTCAATACTTTACCAATAAACCATGAATGTTATAAAAATAACACATCCTCAATAAATCATATCACAATGCCTTCAATACAATATGGTTGATTTGTATTATAAATCCACCTTGATTAAGAATAATATCTTGAAAAATATGATGAAATAGTTGAAAATTATCAGTAAAAATCATAGAGTGAAATATCCCTTTTTTAGGAAATCATTTAAAATTAAGATAATTTATAAAAGAATACATTTAAAAGATAGTTATGAATCAAAGTGTCCCATACCAATTTGAAACTTTTTTAAGGAATTAAAATTTTAAAAAATTCTTGTCCTTATAATTAAATCCTCAAAACCATTAAGAATCATGGACATGAATGATAATGGTTTAGAAGAATAAATATTTAAAACATTAAAAAAGATGTTTTATTAAAATAGTCCCTTAAAAATAATCCCTTTGAAAAATATTTTTTGAAACATGGACATTAATAAAAAAAATGTCCCAGTAGATACTTAAGTAAATAAAACCTCATATTATTATGAGATTGTGAAATTAACCCTTAACTTTTATATTTCCTTGGACGAGGGTAGGTTAACCTCCAACATAATAGTGATATTACAGATATTGAATTATACAAGAACCGTGAACAATAATATGAAATAATATATGATCTTCTAATATAGTGTTGTTAATGATATTACAGTAGTATCATCGTTTCGGGTTATAACAGATTCATTTTACTTTATATTATTTGTTATTAAAGTCATGTATCTTAAGGTTAGGATGTATCTGATTCATATCCAAAATTATATCAAGTCATTAAACATTATTTTTAATCACAAAATGAAAATTAGTATTGAATTTTTTTGATGGCAAATGACATCTCATCAAGTTGTAGAGAGGGTAAGCCGTATGTATGCAGGATCTACAATATCTTTCTTTTGATGGTGGAATAGTATATAATTGGACGTTATATCATATATAAAGAATCATTAATATGTTATAATTATTATTTACATTATTTCTAAAAATTATTAAACTAATCCAAATAATTAAGTGTTTGAATAACAAGCTACACCACGACGTGGAGACGGTAAGCCGTACATACGCACATACGTTGACTTTTTCATTTATATGATGGATAAAATAATAAATATTGTTGTAACATATATATAATAAAATCAAATTATGTAGGAGGTACTATAGTTTTTATTTTTTTATGGAAACAACAAAGAAATAGAATGGGGAAGAATAAAAGAACATTAAAGAGGGTAGGGAAATTATTACCTCTTCATATGGTTTTTCATTTGATTTGATCAAAAGGGCACCAAAAGACGGATTTTTTTCCATCTATGGACTCTAGGATTATTTTATAGATGTAGGGAAGATATCTAGTTTGGGGTTGGCCGAGCAAATGGATTTGGAAGTTTATTTTGAGAAAGGGGAAGTTCCCTTTTATGAGAGGGGTGATGGCCTCTTTTGGAAATGATTAAAATATTAATATATTATACAATCATATTCTATTTATAATTACTAAAAAAAAATTTATATATATCCTTATCTGATTATGGGTCAAAATACTCTCAACCAATAGGTTTTAGAAATGTTTATGTTACCATATTTACCTTATCTTTTATATTTAACTCTTAGTTAAATTGTTTAACTTTTACCTTGTCTTTTTGTATTCTTACACAATATTGTTAATAAAAATACTCTAAACATCTAAAATGACCTAAATTGATTCATTAATTACATATTAAATATTATTTAATCCATTTGGAAAAACCTTATATTTTTCGGAATACTATATCAACCACTAATATATTATTTGTTTTAAAAGCATATTTTTGTCAATTTTGACACTATTTGGTATTTTGTTTTTGTGAAAGTCAGATAAACATTATCACTTCAAAAAAAATTATCATAACAACCCTAACATGCCACATTAAACTATAAAATTAGTTTAATTCATCAATAGTCTCAAAATATATTTATTTGGATATTTATAATATCAAATATTTTAATATTTCATTAACAAGGTAATTACTACATCATCATTGTGTCCAAACTAAATTTAATTATTTAATGTCTAAATAATATAAATAAAATACCATATCTATTAAATAATTTTATCTTTATAGTGAATAGTTATAGTTGAATTTATCTTATGTATAACCATATATTAAAAATGGTTTAGTTATTAAACATTAAATTTAACACTTTGAACTCTATTTTAAATAAAATAATAATCAATGTCTAATTATAATCCCAGTTGACCAAATGGGATCATATATTATTCCTAAGGATTATATTAGTCTAACTAAACTTATCAAATATAATTTGGACTTGTGTTAGGGTTATTATGATATCATCTTTACCCTTAATTACCATATTTAATTTTAGTCGCGGTAAATAAAAGTCAAAAGTTACCATTCCCCAAAAATTATTTTCATCTTATTGAACCAAATTTTACTTAATAATGTCAAAATTGTCTCTTGGAGTTATGAAATAAAAACCACAGAAGCGGTAAAATTATGTTTTATGCAAATGTCCAAGTGTTCATAGAAAGTGGGTAAAAGGCGGTAAAAGGTAAAATAAAAATTTATACATTTAAATTTATTAAAAAATGACTACAATGAATTAAATTTAACTTATATGGGTATTATATATATATAGACTTAAACTATATTTAAATAAACTAAATAATTATTTAAATATAAGTTATGTTTTAAACAATAACATATTGTTTTTTACTATTCATCAAAAGTTGAATGCTTTCAGAAAAACACCGAAAATTCACCCAAAGCTAAATTTGATATTCTGAATCCAGAAATGAATTCTCTTTCACCAAATTAGAAACATATAAGTTGAATTAACTAATTTAAAATCAATTCCCATTGTAAATACCAAAATGTGGGTTTTCTAAAAAATAAAAACTGCCAAATGATTGACATGTTTTAATGACAAATTTAAATGTAAAATTACTTAGAATTACCTACATTGTATTAATTGATAAAAATATAATATAATTTAACTTATTAACCATTCAAATTAATAATTCAATACTATAAATTATTTCAATTAAAAAATGTGTTTTCAATTAAAATTTAGTATTTTTCACTTTTCATCAAAATAGAAATGTAATCTGAAAATTACCAAAAATTTATATGCACTAAATTTTTATGTCCTGATTCTCAAAATGATTTAAATTTCATTAAATTTAATGTATAAAGGTGTCAAATAATTGTATTAAAAAATATTCTCTTTTAAATAAAATGTAAAATAACATTTTTGAAAAGTATTTCTTTTTTGTGAAAAATTGATTTTGTCATTATATGATGTCTAAGAAACAGAAAATATGAATGTTTTAATTATATAAGAAATATAAGAAATTAAAAATTAAGCTAATAATTTTCATAACCGCTTTTTGAATAGTTAATTTGGTATGTCATGGTGTGCTCGAACTCGTTGTTGCGTGTAACAGATGTTACTGAATTACTTTGAAGAGATAACACACTGTGAAATATTTGGGTGTAACATTAACTGAATGGATTATGATGATGTAATTATATTATTGAATTTTATATATCATAATATATCTATATATTGTGAACATTTAATTATTTCATAATTCAGATTTTATGATATTCTCGGTGAAATAATATTATTCTATTGATGTGGTGAAATTTATAGGAATTTCTTATGATTTATTTCTAATATGGATGATTCTTGAAAAGTAGAATATGTATTTTTTGACCATACCCCTTCTTTATTTGGATGGATTATTATCATGTTATCCATTCTATAGATATGGAGAAATTTATATGTGAACTATATGTTCTTATATGAATATAGTTGAGTATCAGCATGTTGACTAAGTATTTTTTTATCATCCACCTTTTTATGAATATTGGATATGATCATGTAATACCATTTTTTTACATGTGTAATTTTATGGAATATTATTGTGATTGTTGACAACTAACAATGTTTTATTACAAATTTACATATTATATCATTCATTTTTCAGATATACATGTTTTTTAGAAAGATGCTCTTTATATTAATGTTTCAAATTTCTTGATGAATGTTATAGTCAAATCATTATAAATAATCTGGGAAAACATATTTCCCAAAATTATGTAGACCATTCATGTATCAAAATTTTTTGATAAGATAAAATAAGTTTTGTTTTTTTGTATACATGTCCCCATCTTATTCTACGTGTCGTTTTATAAGGCATTGATAACATTTTCTTTTTGTATAACATTATTAATTCCATCATTATGGGAGAATTATTATTGATAAACATATTTTTATTTATTTTCATATATAAAACATGATTTAAGATTACTTTTTTATCATATATTGATGTTATTTACATAATCCTTCAATAATATATACCCAATAATGACCATTGTTATATTTTTTCCCGTACTGTGTGATTGAGATGGCACTATATTAGGTTTCTATTTTTAATGTTACGAAAAAAATAGTATACTTTACTTGTTATGAAGGTCAAAAAAACTTATATAATTAATGGGAGATGATAATGACACATTCTGGATTATATATATACATATATAATAAATATTTCAATTCTATACAGAGAATATGGGGTTTTTGAGTTATATTTCCATATTATTTAATAATAAAAAGGAGAAAATTTCCTTAACATGTAAGAGATTCAATAATACTTATTTTTTTTGTAATTAATTATGGATATTTTTAGTCTTTTATAGATAATATCAAAGTGAATATGTAATGTTCATGTTTATGGGTCCAGATCCAATAGTGATGGTCTAGTACATCACAATATATGAAATGAATTTCAAGAGTATAAAAACAAAATATAAAGTATGGTGGTGATTAATAAATAAAAATATAATTATGTAAATAATAGAAACATTATGTAAGTTAACATCTTAAATAAAAATTATTTATTTTGTGAGTTGTAGTTCACTAAAATGCCACTGTATGAATGAAACTCAGTGGGGTTAATTTTATAATATTATTATTATATAAATAAATAGAAAAAAATTAATTAGACTAATAAAAGTTGAAATGTAATTTAATATAATTTGGTAATAATATATACCAATGATAGAAATTACCGAGGAATAAATAATAGGTTATACATAAGATAGATATAACATTTAGTTATGTTACATAATCAAAATGGAAATTGAGAATATTGACCAAATATAATGAACTAAATGGGAATAGATCAATGAATTATGTATTATACCATAGCTACTTTTGTAGTAGTGTATTTTTAATAATGATTCTATAAATCTATGATGAGGTTTAGGTATGTCAATCGAGTATCCCTAATTAAGAATTTTTTTTCTAATTGAATTGAAAATATCAAATTCAAAAATGATGTACTCCATATGTGCCTAAAAATATTTTAATTTTCTTTATCATAAGGGATTAATTTGCTATAACATATGATAATATATAAACATATAATTTATTATTCTACATTTTGAAATGTATTTGTCACCAACATGAACGTATTGCTGATTGTTCTATGATGTACCAGTTAGGTAAATTCAATAACTAAATTTAACAATCAATTTAATTACCATGAGCTTTCTATGATAAAAAATAATGGAATATAATTGGGATTATGTAAAATTATATAGTTCTATATTTATATTATAGTGACTTGTATATTTCTATCATTGACCTAATATGATGTTGTCAATTTCCTATAATATTCTTCTATGTGATGTGATGTTCCCAATGATTGATAAATATCAATGTTGACTGGATTGTTAGATATATTTATATTTAACCTACCATATAATTAGGAATTATGAGAGATAAAACTGAACATAAAATATTTCACCCATTGATATTGGAATTGTTTGATGGTGAAATATTTCTGTATATACCAACACTAAGCCACATCACTGGGAAAATAAACATCTGAAATTTCAATGACAATGTATGATATTTTTAATTTCATAAACATTTTCTATATGGGGTATATGGTTGTGATAAAAATCTATATTATTCCAAAAAATCAATGAATTATAGATGATATATAGGTATTTTACTACCCCTTCAACATAATGTTTTCAAAATTGTGATGGATGATAATACATGTTATTAAGGAACTCGTTTTCTCTCATATGACAATTATTGGGTAAGATGATGATACATCAAATACCATATCATCCCCATATTAAGGCTTTAGGATATCATTGTACCTCATATATATGTATATGAAAATATGAAAATTTTAATTTTCTCTAATAGTACATTATAATAGTATTATCCTTCAGTTGTTTACTTCCACAAGTAGTTGGACATGTATTTTCTAATATATTTTGTGATATGTATTCCTTTCATTACATCAATTATAGATGGGGATGTGTATTTTCATCGATGCGTCCAAGATATCTTGAATATTTTATTTTCTACAACATCTATTAATTTGTAATTCTATGGATAATTATATGATGGTAAATCATTTACATGTTTTGGAGAAGATTTTGTTTTTCATTTTGGATGAAATAGTGTTATTTTTTAATCTTAGTTAATGTGTGTTATAATAATATTTTTTATGACTGATCACTTATAAGTTGTTTTATATTAATGAAGGGTCATATCAGAGTTTCTTGACATTGATCCTGTTGGAAAAAGGTAGACACTTTATGATAAGAAGAAACGTCACATCATGAGATGACCATACTGATTATTCTTTTACCCAATCCTAAAATCTTACGTTTTCATTTTCACATTATTTCCATGAAAATACACTAATAAAAATTATGGATAATTGGGGCTTCTAGATGATGATGGATTGATCTTATAACTATTTTATGTGAGACTTCATTATGATGGAAATCATCATCCTATTATGGATTATGTATATGTTTATATTTATTTAGGATTAGATGTTGTATCTTGAGATTCATTTATAGAATTTCACAATATATAGTGAATTTTTTATATATTTATATAATATATCACTCAGTATAAATTTGATATATATCATGGTGTATGTTGATATATAGTAGTGGGATAATAGTTTATTAATTTTAATGCATCCAATGGTTTTATAGATACAATAATGCTGGCCCCTAGTCACTAGACTAGAGTTTGGTGGTTTGAAATTTTTTTATAGATTATATGGGATGTGAAAATGATACCCTCTATTTTTTATAGAATAAATGATTTTAAACTTCCAAACAATCACATTAATCCTTATCATGGATAAAATCAAAACTATCACCAAACACTAATCCAAATAAATGATACAATTATTTTATTATGTATCCCTACTAGAAGAAAATGGTGGATGTTATTGAAATCAAGTGTCATCCATGAATATTCCCTCACATTAGCTAGGGGTTGGTTACATAACACCATAAGAGTTTATAGTATATTTACATCAAATAAATTTAATTTCTTAGAGATATTTTTTTACATTAAAGTCCATATTTCAATGAAAAATTATATAGTAATAAAAAATTCATATAAAATAAGACTCTTATTTACGAGCCACTAGATTTAAAAAAAGGAATAATAAAAAAAATTATAAATAATTAAGGTTTTCACATCTTGAAAATTAATTCATTGGTTATTATTTTTTAGAAATTCATATAAAAGGATTTGAATATAAATTTACCATTTTTTAGAAATATTTTTCTTATACATGCACTCAGTTTTTATCCTGATAAATTTAATTAATCATTATTTATGAATTATTTAAATTTATGTGTAGATAAAATATTTATTAAATTAATTTCTCAGTTATTTTTTGTTTTTTACTTTTTATAGAATATGAATAATTTAGGTTTTATTCATCAAAATTAATTTTTCTATAATAAGTTTTAATTAATATTTAACAGTAGTTTTAAAAAATAGAACCAAATACAACAATTATATGGGATGGAATGGGTCAAAATAATATAATTAATATGTAAAAATTTATAACTGTGGTTAATTGTATTTTTTTGCTATTATTAATTGAAATCGAAGTAAATATTAATTACTATAATAGAAGATTTAAATATTAATGGGGGTTAAAAAAGAGATTAGTGTTAAAGTGATATAAATATTTTACTCAATCCAATTTTTATGTCGATTTATAACCATATATCTCTTTTAAATAATATTGGTTTAATTTGTTTCCACTATAAATGGAATATGAATTAAATATTTATAAATATATAATGGTTTTTGAAGAGTTCCACTCCTCTCACTTATAAAAGGGTATTTCCTAAACTCACTTTTCCATAACACATCATGAATATAGATTGACCACGATCTTCATCAATATTATACCAACATATTTATCCCATTATTGTGTATATATTCATATCCATAGACCTATAAAATAATCCATATGGTTATCTTCAATAAAGGATACATGGAGAATTTGTATATGTTCTTAATGATCTATTTAATATTTCATTCTTCACAAAACTACTAAAAATGATCTATAAAAATCATAACATGATGGATTTAGAGTATTTAATATAATAATATCTTATAATATTAATGTTATAAAAACATTATTTTACCATCACATCCATTGAAAAATGATAGCATTTCTTAGGTATAAGTTTTCCCTACCACCATCATCAAGAAAAGTGTTTCATTTTTTCTTTCCCCTTTGTATGGATTGTAAAAAAGATAGAGTTACTGAATATATATGAAATTTTTTGTATAATTAAGATAATGGAAATTATAATTATTATTTATATTTCTTTTATTTTGTCTAACTAAAAGTAAAATCGTCACCATAGCATATATATGGACTACTATCTCCACAAAGTGATGTAAATAATTTTTTCTTACATCACTAAATGGATGATTATAAAATTGTATATAATGAATAAATATGATATATATTTATTAATTTTTAATATATAAATTATTAAAACATCACCAAGGTGAAGAAACAAGATCCATTAAACCAAAACATACATGGAAAACATAGTGATTATCACTAGAATTTTAATATTAATGGATAATTGATAATGGATGGTTATTTTTAAATTGAAAATGATTAATATATATTATTTTATGTATGAATATGGTTTTAAAATAAATTTATAATAAAGATAGATTTTTATAGGACATTTTTAATGTTTATGGAGAATGAGGAGACTTGAGGTACGAGTGTATGATATAATCACACTTATTTTTGGCATTTCCTATACTGAATTTTTAGTGGGGGAAAATATATAGGAATTATACATTTAACCAAATATATATTATTCTCCAATGATATTTCCATGATTTTTCATGTATTTGTTCCACTTTCCACTATCTAGTACATAAACTGATTGGTATTGTATTTTTAAGAAAACATTAACTTATTTCCATATTTCTCAATCAATATTTTTCTAATGTTTATTTTCATCAAAAACATTTATGGTGGTTTTAATGAATACATTTTTCTTTGACAAAGATTTTGTTTAAATCATTTTATTTTCTTAAAAAATGAGTAAAAATAATTCTTATAATTGTAATATATACAACTCATGTTTGGATTATTTCTAAAAGTGTAAATAGAATGTCCTCTTTCAACAATTGTATCATTAAATTATTTTATCACCATCATAATCGATCATTTAAAATATGATTTAATTGTATTAATCCCTTTTTATTTTCAATGAATATAATTTTATAAATAATATAGGATTTTTTTAGAGATACTCAATGTAATGTTTGTTTTCAGTATTTTCAAAAAAAATTAAATTATTTGTTTCAAATATTTTAACTTAATGTCAACATAATTTAAAGATTATTTTTAATCCGGGGGTAGATGATCATTTTATACTCTCTATATTCATTCTTTATATATATATATATATATCTTATGATGACATTTCAAGGATTTTTTTTATGAAACTTGTTACTCTGCATTGGTTCACTTATGATGTGTTCAAATAAATAATATATTTATTATACCACATACACCATTATTATTGATCATTGGGATTGTAAATGATAGATTTTTATGAAACTAACTACATTTCCATTGATTAGCTATGATGAAATGATGATTGTTTTTATAATCTTATGGTATAAATGTGTATTTTTTCATAACGTGATAGGTGAGACTATAATTATGTAGCTCTCCTATGAATTAGGTATTGAATTATATCTACTTATATAATATGGACTGTAATGGGGAGTGAAATAGGTTCTATAAGGTAATATTTCAACTCTAACATCCTCATATTAAAACAACACTATGCAAATGGTTGAATGTGTAGTGAACCGAATCCACTATAGGACTATGTCCACAATGTGACTTTCTCCAAATTTATAGTCTTGTAATTGATCTTTGGAAAAAATTTCTTTTCAATAGTATTTCATATTCATCCAAAATATTTCTTATGCTTAGAAAATATTCTCATAGCTCATGAATAATTATTTATGACTGTAAATTCTTATGAATTATGTCATTTTCAATGAAAAATACATTTTTCATGACTATGTATTATTAGAAATTGAGTTATTGGTTATGACTATCTAAAATTATGAAAACATTATCATACACAATGATTATATCATTATCACTTATAATCATTCGTTTATATCTCATATGTTTTCCCTAAATGTGAATCCATTCACAATGTTTCAAATGATTCCATTCCATGGTTTATGTGGAATGATTTTATGTTTGGTACATATCAGAAGAATAATATATCAGATTAATGATGTATTTGATGAATAATATATTTAAATAAATATAATTATTATAAATATGTACATCAAAGAAAATAATCCATTATGGTTCCATGGTGTGTACAGTTATTATATTTATTTAAATTTCATCTAAAATAATGTAATATTTATTTTTATAAAATATCTATTTCATTAGTTTGATCTATTTAATTTTTTAAATAACATTGTATATTTTTATTAGAATTAGATGGTGAAAACCCTATAGATATTTCTCTGTTTAGGATAACATCATAAAATTTTGATTACATAGATATTAAATGGTTTCCTTCCAAAAATATCTTTATTTGTATACAAACATGTGGAGAAGGCTCTATAACTATTCAACATATTTCTAATACACTTGAAATGGATAGTTGGGTATCATATAAATCATTACCCAATGAATAAAAAATAATAATAGCATCCATCCCAATTTTAACATTCTGATGATTTTCGTTGGATTATTTATATTTTCATTATGATCATTTATGATAAATGATAAGATAGAGTCTATAATAAACTATGATATGTTATAGTGATATTAGATATAAATTCAATTATCACGCATTAAAATAAGGTGAATGATTTTTTGACATAACATTTGTGATTTCCAAAATTACATGTTTTCATACACTGATTATATATTTTTGATACACATAATTCACCTTCTAGATGTATTCATTGAATGGAAAATTGAGAAATTGTATAAACAGTGGTAGTGGAAGCTAAGGAACCTACTATTCATAAGATAAAGAAAATGAAATCAGACATGGAATTTAAATTCATGTGTTTATGCTCACCTTACTCTCCCATGTTTTGGATGGTAAACTAAATAATCTTATGATTTTAAATAATAAAAGGATGAAATAACTAAATATTGACTTTTTTATATTGAAATGTCTAAATTCCATAAGTGGTTCCTATTATCCACATATTGATGAGAAATGGGTTAATTATATTGAAATGATATTATATGTTATATTTTTCTTATAATATGAAAAATTTGTTATGTCAACAAATATTTTGTATGATTATTCTTATCAATGAAAGATTCTGACGAAGAATATGCGGGAGGAGGAGGAATTTAATTCCATGAAATAGGATGAGTCTAAAATTATATATTACACAATGAATTTTCCTCAAAATAATCACACAAAAATGTAAAGGTAATTTTTGGAACTAATGAATAAAGATTATGACCCAATTACTACCTATGGTAAAATTTTCACAAGATATAAAAGGTATTATTTCATATTTATCATTAAACCTAAAAGAAATAAATACTATTTCATTATTATTTTATGAAATATTCATATAAGGGATTTTTCTGTAAGATTATTTTATATGTGATGAAATATTTTCTTTCTCTCAAGATATATGGGGATATTGGACACTTATTTATTGCATTGTTTTTGGTAATTGGAGATTAAAATAAAATTTATAGAAAATTTTGAAAATATAACTCATGATGGAAATAAAATTATTCATCCATTATGTAAGAGTTATAGAAGATAATATAGAGAATATTTTCTAATTTGTATTTATAAATATTTTACTTTGGAAAAAAAATTTGTCATGAAAATGAATTTTAATGTAATGTGAAGTGTCTTATCAATTAATAGAATGGTTAGAAATGTCTTCCAAATCATTCAGCTATACATTAATGCTATAATTTCATGAATTATGTAAATTACACTAATAAATACTTGAATGTCAAAGATAATGTAAATAGTTTGTGAATGAAACATCTGGTGCTATGATAATATTGTAAATATCATGTTACCACAACAAATGAAGTGCATTAAAATATTGATGTGGTGAATGTTTCACTTAAAAACACTCAATAATTTTAAATTTATTATTTGATTCTAGATCTATCTAGTTTTTTTATTTCTAAATAATTTTATATAGTAATAAAGTAACTATCTCAATGATTCTATCCATCCAAATATTTTTTTTATTAAGGAAAAAACATTTATAGAAAAGTGAGAAACCAGTCCATACATAGATAGATAGTCATTCATCATGAAAATAAATAACGGAATTAATAAATTGCAATTTAATCCTTCAATAATATTCCCTCTGAGTAGAGTCCATTTATGTCCATAATCCATATCGCCCCAATCATCATTGAGCAGGTATTCATAGTTTTCAACCATCTTGTCCCAATTTTGAATGAGCTCTTCCATAGTAATCTTATGTCTGTTAAAACCACGGGCTAAAATACCAAGCTGTTTATTGGCCCAGTCACGCTTCTCCTCAGAGAGTTTGGCCCGGAACTGCCTCCCAACCAATTTTTCATACTCCACCTGCGTGGTGATTACCTCTATTACCTT
This sequence comes from Viscum album, assembly GCA_963277665.1. NCBI lineage: Eukaryota > Viridiplantae > Streptophyta > Magnoliopsida > Santalales > Viscaceae > Viscum > Viscum album. The sequence continues at coordinate 418,234,208 of OY728132.1, forward strand.
GTTTTAGAATCCTTCATTGCTATTGAGGATAGATTACTACTCGCCACATTCCATCAATGCTTTCCTACTTTGGTGGGAATGAGTTGTCGATGACTCCTTAACTTCATTCGCCATATCAGTGTAAATTGGTTCCCATATAGGTGGTTTATGCTTCGTAGGATCTATCCCCACCTACTTATGAGCCTTCTGAGGGATTTTTCCTTTGCTAGAGGATATAGTGACATGTGGGAATGGAAAGAAAGAGTAGCCTTTTTTCTTCTGTGGCCTCCATGAGTGTTTACTGAACCCTTCTGAGTCAATTATTGTATTCTTCCCTTTCATTGAGGAGAATATGATAAACCCCTCTACGAGTTCCATTTTTTCGGTTCAGTGGGAGAATCAGAGTCCAAAAACCTATCCTCTCTAGGAACATTCGCCTCTTCACACATTCCTCAACCACATATTACACTTCATGTTCCATCATTGCGAACCGATTAAGAGAGTGGGCGACCCTTCCACCCAACTTCACCATCTCCGCATAGAAAGGGTTGGCCTGTACGAACTTCTCATGAACCTCTGAAACTTTGGGATGTTCATAAAATTGGCCCATGTACTAAATATTACTACTTGGATCCTCCCCTCCCTCATATTGAAGACACCCAACTTCACCTGGAGTAGTGGTCCTCAAGCGCACAGCCGCACCACTGGCTAAACTGGAACAGTCCAGATGCCTAGCTGGAATGGCCTCCTGGTGGGGGACCTCCCCACATCCCCAACCCCGTACTCCTGCAAAATGACCCCTTATCCACTAGAAAAAGGTATAATAACGAGATCATGTCATAGACAGTCAAAAATAGCTGAAACCCAAGGCCATTATTCTCTTGTGGAAGCCTTCATGAATGAGCCAACATGACCTCCCCTCCCCAAAACTAGAGGAGCATCCACTTTGGGAATGATAGCCCGGTGCAGCTCCTCACCCAACAGAACTGGAGTCACATGCTCTTGGATATCCTAGAAATCCTCAAATAGGGAGGCCTGTGAAGGGGGAAGACCCGAATAAGAGACGTCCATTCACCCCTGCTCACACCAACCTGGATCAGAAGCTCGGTAAGGAGAAGATTCATCAAGCACAACTATTTTTGGGGATCCCGTGTCCATTGTAGGAGGATCTACCAAACCCTAATGTAGTGACCTTTTTGACAATTAGTTTTATAGTGGACCTTACGAGAGAAGAAGGAACAGAAACACGTCCATGATTAAAAAACAATTGTTTGAACATACCTATATTCTCCCACAATCACAATCTACTCCACCAATGGTGGGGTCCGTGTGAGGTCCATTTTGATGCATATGCGCGCCACGATAGGATTCTTCAAGGAAGTGTTCCACCGATCAACACACAATAAATGGATGATGGAATTGCCAATTGACTGCAGAAAAGCCGGGTTCTTGAAGGGTAGTGGTAAACTAGGTACCTGATGCTAAAGAGCTGAGGTAGACGGATCTCAATTCATATGTAGGTCAAACGACCACCGGAGGATATAGGAGTGGAAACCTCGAACCGATCTACTAGACCCTGATATGGGTCGTTCCAGATCATCCTCATCATCAATGAAAATGAGGATTTTTCCGCTACCCCAATAGCCTGACGACTGCAAAACGTCTCAAACCCTATTCCTCATTCACGTACCTGTCAAACATCCTCACAGAGGGCCGACGCCGAATGAACCTCGCCACTAGAGCTGCACATAGCAATGAAGTGGCTTCGTAGAATTCCTGCATTGTGATCGGAACCATTGGTTGACAATTGAAGATTCCAGGTATCTTCGGACAGACATTGATGCTTGTGAAGAAAGAGAGCTGCGTGTCTGAAGAAGACCGAAGGCCACCCCCCTGATGGACAACCTGATGACAATCACAAAGATCCTGGGGATGAGACCCTCCCCCTAAGTGGGAAGGGCCTCCGAGGCTGCCATTAGATCTTGGGCATTGCCCGACCACCAGGGAGAGAGATCCCATGATCCATCTTCTATATCTCAATGATTATATGTGGACCTAGTAGTAAAAACTACAAGGGAACCATAATAATTTCTCAAGTATGTACCTATACATGTATAGATTTTTCTCAAAATATTATTCCTTATAATCATGTTACTCATTATACAGGAAAATATAATGTTATTTGGGTATGTATTGGATTTATTTTTATAAATCCCATATCAATTTATAGGGAAGGGAAGTCACATTTTATATTCTAAAATAACATTTGATCTTCTTTGGTTGAATTTCTAATTGTAAACATGTAATAGAAATCAATTCTAGTATATGGGTGTTAGTATCTATTCATGAGGTATATTTTACCAAAAAGCTTTGGGAGAAAGTCAAAATTGATGATATTACTATTTTATTAGGAATTTTTTTTACATCAATAATTTAATATTTTTTCTCCAAATAATGTTTTTGATATTTCAATAAAAACATATCCAATGTGTAAACATTTTTCAAAGACTCTATGTAGAGTTTACTTGATTGAGTTTTTGGAATTTAAGAAGAAAATCTCAAAGAATCTAGACAACAGGTTCATATACCCTAATGAATGAACATAAGTGAAAATATTATTTTCATTAATAAGAAATATGAGATAATGAATCTATTAATTTATTATCAGAAACATAACAAGATCTCTAATAATAACATGTTTATTTCACCCCATACTATTTATCTATTTATCAATTATAAGAAGAACAAGATCTTTTTCTCATGGATATTTGATATCAATATCAAAAATTTAGGGATAAAATGATATATATCCAATAAATCCTTTCGTACAACATTTAGTAATTATAAATTTATATAAATCCAATTTATACATACAAATTTCCCTTCTATCTCAATGGATTAAATCAATGTCAATTTAAATATTACCTGGATGAGTTTTTAGTTGTCTTGATTGATGATATAATCACATTTTATAAGAGAAAAAAAGAGAATAAATATTATTTTTTGATTTCCCAAAACACCATGATGAGGGAAATGATGAAAAATAAACTTATAATGTGTGTATATTTAATAAATTAAATATTATTCATTTTTTATCAAAATCTCAAGAGAGCAATTACAGAGGGAATCCCTCAGTGAAAGAATTTATTTTGTAATGGGAACCAAGATCAATTATAGAACCCCAATCCACTAAAATATTATGTTTTTAGAATGAAAATAATTTTTTTGATACCTTACAATTCAATGAACAGAATGTTTTCTTTTGTTATATACAAAAGTGACAGTGTTTGGAGGTTTGTGTTACATACAAGACTAAGTTTTACTGAACAACATTATATTATTATGATATTTCATTTAATATAATAAGATATAACTTAGAAATTAAATACGAAGTTACAAATAGGATTGAATAACATATTCAAATATATATCAAAAAACATTTGTTTCTAATTAATTAGAAATGAATATAGAAACTAAGTGAATATAAAGGGATAGATTTTATAAAAAGAAAATATTTTAATTCCCCAAAGGTGTTTTATCTTAATATGTTATATTAATTAATATTATATAATGATATTAATTATATATATATACTTTATAATTAATCATGTATTTTTTATATTCATCCAATATATTATATGGGCATGAGATAAAAACAATCCCAATTTTAGCCATAAAGACCTATTATTTTATTAAGTTATTTCTTACCAAATTTTAATGGTGCACAAATTTTAAATCTAAATTTTGAAAATATTAAAATATTTAACTTCTTTAAATAGTCTAAATTTTTTAATATAGGATTTCAAAAAATAGATGATGGAATATTTCTTATATTTTTTTTGTGAAGTTAAATTTTTTGAGGAATAGTTAAAAATTTTATATTTTAATGTAAAAATGAATTGTCATTTTGTTAATTTATAAGGATAAATAATATATTAAATTATGTATAATGTTACATTATATCAATTATAAATAATTAAATTCTATTTATATCATTGGAAACAATTACAATTTTAAATTAGACATAAAAACATTTCAATATTTTGGATTTTTTCACTTTGAACCCCTCATTGTCGTCCCATCTACAAGATTTATTTAAATTAATTATTTCAAATTATATTATTTTAATTTCTAAATGTTTATTACGTTTTGGGAATATGAATAATTTAATTTCTCTAGTATATTAATCATATTTTTTACCCAAATGATTAGTGAATGCAGTTAATATTATATACATAGATTAAGTTAAAATTAAATCTAATAAGGGACTAAACTATATACATAATGGATTAAATTACCTAGAAACATGTAAAAAACTAATTTAATGGAAATATTTCAACTGTTGTTTCCCTTTTATCTAATTAGGTTTAATATTTTATGATCATTTTGTAAGGTAGACCTTTCAATAGTGTTTAGCATTTTATATTTTTTATAATGAAACTCCACCTCCATAATAAAAAGGTACTAACCCATCCCATTGATTCATGACTCTCAAATTTTCATAGTCCTAAATCATCCCAAATTAGAACCCAACATCCCTCCCCTCCCCTTAGATCCATCTCTTTCTGTATAAATCCCTCCAATGAAGTCTTTTGGTATAAACCAAAAGGTGTTAGTCAAATAAGAGGTAACATTCTTCAATGATAACTTTTTTTTGTAATGACCCAAAGTTTCATTAATGGAAATCCCTCTTGATGTATTTAAATATCTAAATTTGTAAAACTTTTATATAAAATGTCAAATTCTTTGGTTTTGTGTTAAGAATTGGGATAGTTACTTTTCTAGCTGTTGAATAGTGATCACTTGATTAGTATAAATATAGGGTTTTAACAAATCCAATTTACTCAGGCACAAGAAGTGATGGCCTCATCCAGTAGAATTTCTCCATTCGAAGCCCATTTTTCAGAGCTCAGTAAAGAGGTGGAATCCTTGCGATTCTCTCTTGACCAAGACCCTGATGAACTTCATCATGTCAAGCTCAAACGGGATCGTCTACGGGAAAAGTGGAAGTTGATAGAGATTACCACTCGAGCGATGTTATTTGTGCCACCCCAAGACTCGGTCACCATCGCACACCTTACACTTAGGTCATATGCAGCTGTTTTAAGGGGTTATGTATCAAATCTCTAGTACTATGTTCATGTACATTATTTTTGTATATAATAATGAATATACTTTCCTGTCATTATTGATACATTGTAAATAGTTTTTAAAGTGAAAATAGTATTTTAAGTTATTATTTAATTAAGAATTCAATTTTATTAAATTAAGGGATTTTTGAATTAAATAATATTTTAATAAAATATTTTTTTATTATTATTAAATTAATTTAATTATATAGAATGGATCATATAATTTTATGAATGCAATTGTAATTTTTATGAAGGTTTGAAAGCAATTTTTGTCAAAACACGTGAATTTTTGATAAATGTCGGTTTTTATTTTAAGATTAAAAATTAACTTGTTTATAAAGTTATTTAGATAAAATATATGTTATTTATGGAATCAGGACGTCGAAATTATCCAATGGTGAAATTTTCATAATTTTCTGAGATAGTCAATTTTTTGGGTAAAAATTAAATACTGTTTAAATATATAATGTGTTTTATGACATCATAATGACCCAATATTGATGTAATAAAATACGATAAGATTTATGTTCGGCCAATATATTTTTTAACATTAAAATAATGTGATTTTGGGTTTTTTTTGACTTACTTTACAAAGCATTAATGGACCCATCAAGACTTATTAAAATCCTTGTCATTTTAAATTGTTTTCCATGGCAGTGTGACTCACCTCCACATAAGAAAACCTATTATATTAAGAAGATGGGACTTTGGCCTTATAAAATATTGTTTTCCTCTTACATTTTCCAAAAACCATGGGAAAAACCATGGGATGGTTTTTGGTTTGGATTAATTTAATATAAGGGATCCCAAACCTATATAATAAATAATTCCATCACATTTCCTATACAAACCCACCCAAGATCCCACTTCCTCCTCACTCAAAGCCTTTGTACTTCATCCGAACTCTGCCCTACACTCTCTAAAATCCTCCCAATGTTCCCCAAGCTCCCAATAAGCCTCTCTCAATCCTATCTCAAGCCTTTGGAAGCACACATCAAGTATGGGTTTTTTCTTCCTTTCTCATTTTTTTTCCAATTTTCATTAAGTTGTTTTTTCTTTTTAATTTGAATTATTAATGTTGGGGTATGGTTTTTCACCTCCCTAATACTACGATATTTATGTTTTAATGATGGAATACCCCTTTCTATCTCATTAAATTCCTCCCATGTACACTCATTACTATGCCGAAATTCTGAAAGAAACTTCTCTCTCCTCTTTTACATTCAAGCAATACTTTTGTATTATGAATCTAAATTCCATTTAAATTGTTGGGAAATGTATATATATGACCTCATTACTATCTATTACATGTATGTATTATGAGGGTACAATTTGTCTCTCGAAAATCATTTTGTTTTTGAATTCTTATGGCATGCCGTTATGCTACCGAAATCGCACCGATTTTCTAAGCTGATGCCATTGTGTAGTGAATACCATGCCCATTTCTCCATAAAGGGTATTCACCATTATGAAAATTAACTTATTGATTATAAATTTTCTTTTATATATACCACATTCTTTTATCGGTGAATAAATTATTATGTTTTATGAATCCATGTTTAATGATCCATGTGGCTCACTTGGGCATGAAATGAAATGTTTATGAAGGGTGTGACCTTATAGCGCTCCAATGCATTGGGCAATGTATAGTATCATGATAAATCATGTGCAATGAGTGTTGAATCATGATAATTAAATTTCAATGAGGTTTTTCTCGTGCTTCATATACAATTAGAATTTACTCATGCTCTATGTGCCAGGAGCCTTGGCTCAGGCTAATTCCATGTTAAGTGTTGTTTCCACATTTCCATGTTATGATTATCATGATTTATAATGTCTTTGTGTTCATGTTTCTCTAGTGCTCTATTGATATGCCTATTGTCTAACATGTATTTTACAGCTCATGTATTCCATGTTTATTCCCTTACTGGGGTTTATAGCTCACCCTTTTTTTATGCATGTCCTCAGGTTATCCCATGCAATTCTTTGTATGAGGGAATGTAGTGGTCATGTAAAAGAAGTTTTCAATAATGATGTTGTATTTCATGTTTTAAGTTGTTATTTAATGATCCTAAGCCCCAAAGACACTAGACCTCTCATTATTCCATGTTGTATCAAGTGAATAGTTTACGAAATATGTCATTTTTAATTTTGAAATAAAAGTAGGGTTTTCATAGTTGGTATCAGAGGATAGGTTTAGTTATTTTTGGGATTAGGATTATAAAACCATAGTAAAGCCTTAGATACAAGACTATGTATAATAAAACCATCCCTAAGTTTTGGCGAGTATTGTGTAAGTGGTTATCAAGAAAATAAATCCCTGTCTGGATACAAGCAGGTAGTGGTGGCTCTGGAAAAGATGTATCCTAGGGGTAAAACCTGAAAACAACGCTTTGAGCTAGACTTGAACGGGAAATGGTGCACGAAAAAAGGCCTTGCTACACTCTTGGTTATGACACTGTTTCCCTTGGAATTTGGGGATGACCTCCTTGATTGAATGTTCAAGCATTCCAATCAGTTTCTAACGATTTTTTTCGTAGAACCGGAAACATCCAATGATTCCTCATCAATTTGGACCTACATTCCAAAGGTAGGTGCTCATTATTTTGTGGACTGATGAGGCTTAGGAATTTTCATTGGTCAAGAGGATGGGAGGTCGGACTCATCACTTCTTTTTAGGGGAATTATTGTCTACTCCGGGACTCTCTATATAGATTTAAGTTATGTTCGTGAATCCTTATTACATTACCAAGTATAAAATGAGGTTTCCTTTAGATTTGACAATCAATGATTTATATGTAGGAAATTTAGAGAATCTTTTATATGTATTTGAGGTTCTTCATTGATTGATAATCATCTGTATTTGTTAGAGATTTTTAATCAATGGTATCCTTCAACACATTTATATAGATGTATCTTGGTCATTATGATGACCATGCTAGTTTTAAAGCCACTCAGTGGGGGCACTTGAAGTTTATTGTCATTCAGAAGGACATGTATTATTTCAGAATTGGGATCAAACCCGCTGATGATCTACCTATGTATCCTTTGTTTATAAAAGGAATCAGAACCCATGTAGTTTGAGTAAAGGAGTATGATTTTTAGGATTGAAGGCTCAGTGAAGGGTCTCATAATTACTTTTACACTCTAAGCTCATGTGAGTCATGCTCGGTATGAGAAACAAGAGTTATTGGTAAAAATCAGACATTTGTGCCATGAAAGATGCAATCATAAGAAATAATGTGGGACTTATGTATGTATGACTTCCCAGATAAATGAAGATTAGGATTTTTTTTCAGGGAAAAAATCCAGGAACAGTGTCCATAAAGGTATATGTACTTTATGGAGATTTGAATACTCTAAATTTGGGCATTCTCCTGAAAAAGAAGGCCCAAATTAAGAGAGGACCTATGTTTGGGTTTTACTCCTGAGAAGGAATCCCAGATCAAAGGTAAATTATGACTGGTTAATAGTAATTAAGACTGAGTCTTACTCATGAAAAGGAGGACCAAGTAAAGAGACTTGAAAAATTAAGGGACTTGGGGCTTACTCTTAAGGAGGATGCCCAGATTTAAGAATTATGACTGGGGATTATTCCTGAAAAGGAAGCAGATGTTAATGAGGACTTGGGACATATTATTAAGGAGGACTCCTAGATTTGAGAATTATGACTGGGGATTATTCATGAAAAGGAGGCCAAGTTTAATCAGGATTTGGGGCTTACTTATAAGGAGGATTCCTAGATTTGAGAATTATGACTAGGGATTATTCCTGAAAAGGAGGCCTAGGTTAATGAGATCTTGGGGCTCACTCCTAAAGAGGATTCCCAGATTTGAGAATTATGACTAGGGCTTATTCCTGAAATGTAGGCCCCGGTTAAGGGGTTATCTCATCTTAATGGACGAGGTTGAATGAATAAAATCTCAATCTTTAGTGACATAATGATGTGTAAATCACTAGGTTTTGAGAGATATTCCACAGAGTTCCTTTTAGATAAGGAATTCAAATCAATAAGTCATTCCATAAATGGATTTGAAGAGTGTTTTCAAGACTGAATCATGAATTGGAGAGGTGGAATTGGTTAAGAGGGGTGAAATAGGAAATAAGGACAACCATAAAGGTAGGGACGCGCATGTCCTGGCAGGCACGCAGGTACTGCGTAGGCGTGCAAGTCTTGGACGTGCAGGTATACTTGCGCGACACATGGGTACATGCGCGATGGTTAACCAGTTGGTTAATACTTGAGTGAATCTTGGTTAAAGCCTTTTGAATCATCTTGAGGTTCTTCCAGAAGAGTGGCGTGCAAGTTCTATTGAACGAATTAGGCGGCGAGCAAGTGTGGCCATTTCCTTTAAGGGTTGGCCACTTAGGAACGCAAGTGTTGATGAGTTTCAACACTTATGAATTCCTACCCCTCTTTAGGTCTTCTCTTTTAGGTAAGAAATTACCTTAGAAGTGTTTCGGAAGCTTTGACAAGAGACTAATGGGCCGGGAACTCAAATCTGGATTCTGGAGAAAAATTACTCCTGAAATGGGGGGCCCACAGGCTGTATTTATAGGCTGGAGAAGTCCCTGTGCGGTTATCACTTAGGGCGCGCAAGTGTACTTGCGCGACCATTGCGGCGCGCAAGTGTACTAGAGTGACCATAGTAGAACTTGTGGGACCCTTGTGCAACATTCTTCTTATTCCTTCCTTTGTTAATTTTTGATATTTGTCCGAAGGTTGAATCACTTGGAGTTAAGATATTCCCTTTTCCAATCATTAGACTCTGTGACAAAAGGAGCATCAACAAAAGTCCCCCCCTCAGAGTTGGATCCAAAATAAATGAGGATTTGACTCTGAGGAAATCGGGAATCAAAAAGGAAATTGGGGCATGCAAGGTATGGCACACAAATGAGCATCAGGCGCGCAGGGTCTGGCGCGTAGGGGTACGACCTAGTCTATAAATAGAGGGCCTCATTTTTGTACAAAGCATCCGGATTTCATACATTCGAGCTCTCGCCGCGCAAGTTGTCTTCACCGCGTAAGTTGCTCAGTTTTCCTATGTTTCTTTGTTGTCACGCTGGTGTATAGGTATTTGGACTTGTGTGATGATACTTGCCTGCCAAATACATGTGCGAAACATTATACTTGCGCGCCAAGTTTAGACTTGCGCGCCTTAATGACTTTTTTATTTTTCTCAAATACCTTACCAAATTTTATGAAAAATTAACTTACTTTAAGATTTAATTACTCAACTTTTGTGTAGATCCAATGGATCCCAAGAGAATTGGAATGGCTGATGAATTGGCTAGCAAGTGGATTTATGACATAATGAACATTGTTGGCCATGATTACTATGATATCTATGACAACACTCTTCAATATTTTGCTATGTACTTGAAAAAAATATCATCTTAACTTCCCACAGAGCATATATATGCCCCTATATGGTCATGGTAATCTGCAAAGAGTCAATGTTCCTGATGTAAAGAACTATATGCCCAATATGCAGATGCACTCCTACTCCTCTATTTCGGTTATGTTGTGCATTAAGAGCAACAACATTGGAATGAACTTTCAAATTTTTCTTACATGAAATTTCCTAGAAGATATGATAATGGAAAATCCATGGGCTGAAATGTTTTCTGCTACTGGTTGGTGAAGAGAAGTCAATCATAGCATTGGAACAATATCTGATAAGATTACTCTCTCCAAATGGCTCTTTACTTCCAATGCTTCATTCTCAAATCCATGTATCTATCTTCCAAGTCTCTTGGATAGAAACAGAGTCACTGTTTGTTCAGTAGAAAATTTTCTCAAACCGCACTCAAGAACTTTCTTTTAAAATTGTTCCAAGAAGAGCCGGTATCACTGCATCTCTTATGGTATCCAGTTGAATTAATGAACTACAGGTGGATGTTGATGAAGCTCGGTATGCCGTAAATATAATGAATAGTTATGTTGAAAGTCTTTTGTAATTCCTGAAAAAGAGAAGAGACTCCAATATGTGGATGTCCCTCTAATTCTTGTCCATCAAATGGAAAGAATGCTTTCATCTTCAATAACTTGTGCATGTATTTTCCTGCTACATGCTTAAAATTTTACCTAAGCCAATGGGCCTAGTAAGCATAGTTTGATTTTTACTAGGATTAATATAAATAACCCTACAAAAAATTAAAAATCTTATTTGCTCAATATTACTTAAATCATACAAAATGTATGTTTTGTGAGATGGAAATTGACTTTCATTCATAGTTCCCTTTTCTTTTGTGGGAAGTTTAAAGTCATGCACGTCAGACATAATGAGGCTAATGTTTAAGGTCAAAATAGATTTCACTGAATGAATTAGAATTGACTCAATTCCATGACAATTCATCTAAAAACATAGTATCATACTCAAGTATGAGGGAAAAAAAGTAAACTATGAGTTATTAATATTTGAATCTGAGGAATGATATTAAAAATAGCTAAAAGGTATTAGAAGAAGTAGCTCCCAAGAATTAAGTTACAATTACTTAACAAACCCGTTAGCGGGTTAAATTATGCAGGGCCACCTAAAGGCATTGGTTGCATAGTCAAATAAATAGTATCTTTTGGCTAAAAAGTCTGTTATGTAGACTGTTTATGCAAGGCTGCCTAAGGGCACATGCTGTATAGTCAGGAAAAAGAACTCTTAGAAATTTACTTTCCTAGTGCTAAAAGCCAGTGAATGTTTATAGAGATTCAACATTTCCAAATAATAGAGTTTGTTGTATAGAAAGAGTTATTTGAATATGGAGAAGATATTTCCAAAAAATATTATCGAAGAACTGGATGGATATTACTCCTACGAAGGTCTTACCAAAACGTAGGGAAGGATAATATAAACCATAGACTTGAATACTTTCAGATCATGAAAAATGATATGGGAAAAATATTCTAAGGATGGCTATTTTTGAGGATCCCTACATACTGTCATTTAAGACCAATAAGGACAAAAGAAGCTTTCTTCCCAAGAATGAAGTTACCATTATTTAACGCACCTGTTAGGGGGTTGAATTATGCAGGGCCACATAATGGAATTGGATGCATAGTCAAATAATAATATCTTTTGGCTGACAAGTCTCTTATGTAGACTGTTTATGCAAGGCCGCATAAGGGAACGTGCTGCATAGTCAGGTAAAAGAACTCTAAAAAATTTAACATTTTATTTGACCAAAAGTCAAGAAAAGTTCTATAAAGATCTGAAAATATTTAAGGTTAGGATTATGACATATAAATATGGGTATTTTCCAATGTATACAAAAATACTCAGATAAATGCTAACCATAATCATGTAGTGGTTGGGTCCTGAATGGAAATGTTGGAATTCACTACGTATCCCATAAGGATGGGAATCAAGCCATACGTAGTTCTTAAACTACAATTTAACTTTTTGTGGGACAAAAGGGTTAGATATATTAGTTTAGGGTCATAGACCTTGGACCATTATATGAAATACATAGTGTGTGTTTTCATGGGGACTTTTCAGCGAGGGGACTGAACGTGGAATTTGGGGTTAGGCCCAAAGACTTGGGGCAGGATTTGAGGGACACTTGAACGTTCATTCATATCCCATAAGGATGGGAATCAATCCCACATAGTTCTAGAAATACCCTTTGTACAAATTTGGTTTGTACATGTGAAGGGTGAAAGGGGACTTTAGTAAAATGATGGTTTAACCCAAGATAAAAGGTTTGGGCATTGAAATGTATGCACGTAGTCTTTGAAATGAAACATGATTGAAAAATCAATGTAAATATTGGTTCCCTATCAGGTGGGGGTATCAATGAATATTGTAGTTTATTGTCATACTGGACAAAAGTGTAGTATATTTTAACGTCGTATAACAAGGATAAATGTGAACCAATGTAAAGATATTGATTCTAGGGGCAGTTTCACGAATAAACATAGTATGAGATAGAGGTTAAATGATGTGAATAGATTGGTTTTGGGCTTGAACATTGGGATGTTTCCTACATACCCATCCTAGAAGGCAAGGATCAAAGTCCGCATATTTCAATTAAAGAATGAATTAACGATCAAGTTTTTTTTGGGGGCAATGACCTAAAAAAATGATGTTGTTTGGACTTATAAAGGGTTAGAAGTCCAAAGAGAGTGTTATGGTTGAGATTTTCTCTATGCTCATGTGATTCATACATGGTGTGAGAAAAAAGAGGTAACAACAACCCTAACAAAGTACAGTTTAATGTCATGCAGGACGTATCAAGGACTTTCTCTACAGTTTAGCATCATGTAGTTAGGACGATGGGGACAATATAGTTTAACATCATTTTGGACGAAAGTGGGACTGTGCAGTTTAATGTCATGCAGTGGGGAAAAAAGAGTACACCATTTAACATCATGTTGGATGCATTGGGGAATTTTTTCAGAGTTTAACGTAATGTTGGATGAAAAAGGGACGATATAGTTTAGCATCATGTTAGATGAATGTGCAAATAGTTTAAGGTCTTATGCATGGACCGTGGATGGTGTAGTTTAATGTCTTGCTGGATGGTGGTGCAGTTTAAAGTCTTACCATACCATGGAAGATATATTTTTTGTTTATACAAAATACTTCTTCAAAAATATGGCATTGGTTGGAGTAGTGATGAGTTCTCCATCCATCGAGATTAATGAATAAGCTCCATTGTATTAGACCTTATGTATTGAGTAAGGTCCATCCCACTTTGGCTCAAGTTTGGGAGGTTTCATTACTGGTATCATTGGTGTTCGGAGAACTAATACCAATTCTCCTTGAGTGAAATAATAAAGACGATCTTTTTTGTTAAAATCTTGTGCTATTCGATTTTGATAGACTTCCAAGTGGTGAAAAGTGCACAATATTTTCTCATCTAACCGTTCAAATTCATTCAATCGCTTTTGAGATTGTTCATATGTAGATGATTGATCACAAGTGGAAACTCTGAGCGAGGGTAGTTGAACATCAATTGGCAAGACTACTTCTGTTCCATATTCCAATGAATATAGAGTTGACCGCGTTGCAGTGCGGGTGGTAGTCTGATAAGACCATAAAGCATGATAGAGTTTATCAGGCCATGACTTATTATCTTTAACCAACATCTTTTGTAGTATATTTGAAAGATTCTTGTTGAAGGATTCTATCTGGCCATTAGCTGCTGCATGATACCAAGATGAATGGTTGGATTTGATGTTGTATTCTTGATACAACTTCTTCTCCTCGGATGAATAGAAGTTTATGACATTGTCTGTCAATATGGTATGAGGGACACCAAATCTGGTAATGATGTTAGACTTGATGAAGCTAACAACACATTTAGAACTGAATTACTTGAGAGTTATTTCCTCTGCCCATTTGGAAAAGAAGTTAGTAGTGGTAAGAATGTACTTAAACCTCTTGGCTGTAGCCGAAGGGTATGGTCCCACCACATCCATTCCCCATTGGAAAATGGCCATGAGTATTTAGCTGTATGAAGCATCTCTGGGGGTTGATGAAGGATGTTGTCATGTACTTGGCATGAATGACATTTCATTGTGAATTCAACACAATCTTGTATCATTGAAGGACAAAAGTATCCAAGCCTTCGAATCTGATCAGACAGTCTATGTCCAGACTGGTGGGAACCACAAACTCCAGCATGCACTTCTTTCATGATAGCCATTTTCTCTTCCTCATCAATGCATATAAATAGAACTCCATAAAAACCACGTTTGTAGAGAATTTTCTCTAGGTGATCTATCCTATCTTAAAAAGTAAAATTGACCACATGTCGCCGAATTTGTTCTTTCCCAGCTCTATCATGTGGAAGTGTTCCATTTTGAAGGTATTCCCTGTTATTTGACATCCATCCTATAGTATGACCATATGGGTCAGGAATGGGACTAATTTCATTAATTTACTCTATTCTGATTCGAACATAAGGTGAAATTGAATGACGGTGGGCAATACTGATGGTTCTCTCGTTCCGATTTGGATCTGCCAGAGCTGTCACTATATTAGCCAGTCCATCAGCTTGAGCATTTTGTGATCTTGGGACATAAGAAAATGTCAGTTCTGAAGGAAATTCCGCCATTATCTCTCTGAAATAATCATACAAAGGCATTAGTTTTTCTTTTCTGATGGCATAATCCCCATTGACTTGTTTGATTACTAGGTCTGAATCACCTTTCACCTTTAAGTGATTTACTTGTGCTTGAAGCACTAATTCCAATCCTGTGATGAGAGCTTGGTATTATGCTTCATTATTGGTCACAACTTCCCATAATAAGAAGGAATAAGGTAACACTGCATTTTCTGGAGAAATGAGCACAATTCCTAAGCCAACTTTGTTGAATTTAGGATTTTACATTTTCCTCCCTGTTGGACTTCTGGAAGAACCATCAAAATACATTTCCCATGACTGAGGATTTACTTGAATAGAGAAGACTTCCTCATCAGGGAGTTAAATATCTAAATATGTGTCTTCCACTGGAGGGTGTTCAGCTAGGAAATCAGCCAGAGCTTCGCCCTTTATCAACTTTTGAGACACATATTGAATATCAAATTACTGCAAAATAACTGCCCACCTTGCCAGACGTCTTGTAAGAATTGGACAACAAAGGATGTATTTGAGCGGGTTATTGCGAGATACCAATTGGACCATGTGATGTTGCAGGTAGTGTCTCAACATCTGAACTGCAATTATTAATGCCAGGAAGCACTTCTCAATACTTGAATACTAGGTTTCTACTTCAAGCATAGTTCAATTGAGATAGTAGAGGCTGTTTTCATTCCCGGCATCATTCTGTTGAGAAAGAAAGGCTCCCAATGATCGCTCTAGAGCTGTCACGTAGAGGATAAGTGGTCTTCCTTCAATAGGTGGCATGAGTACCGGTGGACTCAAGAGGTATTTCATGAGAATATCAAATGCTTCTTGACATTCTTCAATCCACTGGTAAGTGACTCCCTTCTTCATCTATTTGGTGAAGGGTAAACTTTTTCCTGCCAAATTGGTGATGAAACGCTAAATATAGGCTAAGTGTCCTTGAAGTCCTCTTAATTATTTCAAATTTTGAGGAGGCTACATAACAAGGATTGACTTGGTTTTCTTAGGATTGACTAAAATACCACGATTGTGTACAAAAATGTCGATAAATTTTCCTGAAGTTACACCAAAATCTCATTTTAAGGGGTTCATCTTCAAATTATGTTGTCAAAGCTTGCAGAATAAGAATTCCAAATCAGCCAAGGGATTATAAAATTGTTTGTATTTGACTACAAAATGGTCTAAATTGCATTCAACAAACATCTATAAGAAGTGTTGGATGATACGATGCTTGGAACGCTGATATGTTTCACCTACATTATTTAATCCAAAGGGCATTACCCGGTAGAAAAAAACACCCTGATGGGCTCTGAAGGCTGTGGATTCCTCATCATCTTGGGCCATTCGGATCTGATTATATCTGGAATATACATCCATGAAGGAAAGTGCTTCATAGCCAGCTGTTGCATCAATTAATTGTTCTGTAATCATAACTGGGAAATCATCCTTAGGATAATGCCGATTAAGATATCTGAAATAAATGAAAACTCTAATTTGTCTGCTCTCCTTCTTTATAGGGAAAATATTAGCCAACCACTTGGGATACTGAACTTCTCTAAAAAAGTTAGCTTTGATAAGATTATCCACTTTAGCTTAATTTTGGAAGTATAAGTTGGGTGTGTTCTTCTATCAGCCTGCAAAAATCCTCGATGTTCTTTTGGTCAACCCAAATGATGAGTAGCAACATCAGGATCAAGCCCGGGCATTTCTGTAAAGTTCCAAGAAAATTTATCTCTATTTTTTTTAGAAAAGAAATATACATATCTTGCTCTTCAAGAGTCATGACTGCACTGATTAATGTGGGGTGTGGATCTTCTTTTTGTACCCAGATTTATTTCTCTGAGTTCATCCACAGTGGTAGAGATACCCTCATCAAATGTTAGAGGATCATCTTAGAGATATTCCTCTTCTTCTTCATCATGTGTTATTTCTTCCATTTGTACTTGCATAGTAGATGATAAAGTTGAATTTTCATGATCAAAAGAGATGTCAAAATTTGTATATCTTGAAGAAGAAGCTTCCATTTCCGACCCGATTGATGATGAAGGGTCTTCTTTGGGTAATAAAGTGGAGATGATGGATTGAGAATAGACAACATTATTCACCTCTGATGTTGTAATAACTTCTTCTGGCCTGGTTGTCAAAGTATATACTTTTTGGATTTCAACAAATAAAATGAAGACGTCACCGTTTGTGCTTTCATCACTGCTTGGTGGGTTACCAATTCCTCCCATTTTGTCTGGATCGATTTCCGTAATTGGCATTATGGATCTTTTCATACGAGTATTTTGATTTGGGTCTATCATGTCAATTTGAATGATAGGAAACACATAATTTGTACTCACATGTGTAAATGGATTTACTAGAATCTTCTCCAAATCATATAGATCATTAACTTTGGTAATCTCCTTTGTTGTGGATTTGTCTCATCCCTTCATGTGATAGAATTCCGCCTCAATGTATTGAGACTCACATTTCTTGAACGGGGCCTTATCACCATACAATGTCCCAACATGACCATCAAAACAATATTTGAGACATTGATGGTATGATGAAGGGATAGCCACATGTTGATGTAGCCAGGGTCTTCGAAGCAGGATGTTGAAAGCTGAGTCTTGATCCACAACCATGAAATCTGAATTGGACACAAGATCTCTAAACTGAGTTTTGAGTGTAACTTCGCCCATTGGTTCTTGTTAATTTTTATCATATCATTTTAACATCATGGTAGAAGGAGATAAATCAGATTCTGTGAGCCTTAATTGATGAAGTGTACGAATGGTCATGATGTTGACTCCTGAACCATTGTCAATGAATGCTCTTCGGACGTCTACAACATTGACCTTTCCAGTTAAGTAAAAAGGTCTAATATGTCTATGCACAACATCATATTCATCTTCATTAGTAAAGGATATTATTTCATGGAATTATGAAAGATTATTCTCTATGTGATAGACCTCAACTATAGAAATTTCAGTTTCAAACTTTTGAGGACATGACAAAGCCTCGATGAGTGCTTCCCAACGATCTTTTGACAGATTCAGAGCATCCATAATTGATAACATGGCTGGTACTTGGGTCATGTGTTTCAATATATCATACTTTTTATCCAGAGGCCTGCGTTTCCCAACAAGAATATGTGGTTTAGCAAGTACCTTGGAAGCAGATGCTTTGGAAGTAGATACATCTTGTATTGGGATTGGAGTTGGCAATATTCCTGGTTTTGGAAGATTAGACTAATTAGATCCATTTACTTGCTGAGAGAAAGAAGACGGAACCTTAAACATGTCTTCCAAAATAACTGTGCCAGGACTGAATTTTCTATTGGTAGAAGAAATTTCTTGTTCTTTCTGAGCTCGCTGAAGGGCTCTACCATGAGTTTCTACTATGTACACAGTTCTAACAGGGGTAGAATTAGAATAGTGTCTTCTGAAAGATCCACGTTTTCCCCTGTATCATGAGCCTCTGAAACTTCCTCTGATTCCCCTGTTTGATACAGGGAATTCATGATCATTGAAATCGAAACTACGACTGGCATATGGATCTTTTAATTGAATCATATTAACAAAACTGAAGATTAACTCTTTTTCTGATGAAGACTCTCCCTGATTAGCCTTTTTAGGTTGTGCCTTTTGGCAGGGCGGTGCCCGTGGCTTTGAAATAGATTGCATGAAGTCCTCCAGAGTCAAAGACAACTTAGGCATTGACACATGCTCATCTTCTTCTGATCTTTTTCTTTCTTTGAATCATGCCGTTTCTTTCAGGACTTTCCCTCTGATGACGAGGATTTTGATGCAACATTCATGGAAGAAGACACAATCTGTTTCTTTAATTGTGTTCACAAAATAGCATGAGTTCAGTTGATTTAATTTCTGACCATCCAATCATCATAATTCTGTGCATTTTTGCTCTTGACTTCATCACATTCGCCTTTGTCTTCGTGAAATGTAGGAGTTAGACATGCTACCTGAGCTGAAGAACCTTTCAGATTGACTTGTCCTGACTCGACAATCTTTTGCAGGAGGTCTTTGAAGACAAAGCACTCCTGGATGGGATGCCCCAACATTTGATGAAAAGGGAAATAATGGGGAAGGTATTCATCTCCTTCTTTATTTGGCCTCTTAGGCCTTCTCAATTGAACCATATTATTTTCCAGAGCCGAAATGAAGTAACCATGAACTTTTTCATTTTAGAAAGAGTATGTTTTTCTCTTCAGATCCTCAAATTGTTTTCGTCTTTGATCTATTTGATCATCTGGATGAAACGTCCTTTTTTATTGGCGCTCAGGAGGTGGAGCCCTTTGTGAAGATGCAGGTTTTGAAGTAGAAATAGGTATAGGTGTTTGTTCAAGAATTACTGTAGCAGTTTCTTCGTTACCCATTATCCTTCCTGGAGTTGATGGAATTACACGAGATTTAGCCTTAGCCTATATAAGGGAATAATTAATCTTCTGAGCAATTGGAGTAGGGTCTCGAAACCCTCCCGTGTATTTCACAGGGATTAACGGTGTGCATAATTCTTCATGCAGATTTTCCACAAAGATTGGCAAAAAAATTTATTGAGGGAGTGCTAATCATAGGGAATATGTTAATCCCTTCCAGCGAGCAATGAAATCTGAGACCCTTTCATTCTCCCTTTGCTTACAGTTTGTAAGATCAAAAACTATTGTCTTTGGAAAATTGAACTGAACTAAAGAAGGAATTGTTGATGGAGATCTTCCCATCCAGTAATTTACCAGGATTGCAAACTTGTATACCAGAGAAAGGCTGGTCCGTGAAAGGTCTGTACGAAGCATCTAAGTTGTATGGCTTCTTTCTTCTCCAGAGATCCCATCATAGGATCACAAAAAGATACATAAAGCGTTAAATGTTGTTTAGGGTCGCCTGATCCATTGAAAATAGGGAATACAAGGTTTCCAAAATGGGATGGAGGAGAGATTGAATCTATCCATTCAGGGTAAACATTCTTTTCTGGTTGAACCTATGCATGTTTCCCTTCCATAGTCTCTAACCTAGATGTTAATGACTCAATGGTAGTTATTAACATTTGAGAAACAACCAGTTGAACATGGACTTGGGTAGGTGCAATGACTGGAGCTTGGAGAGATGTGGTGGTTGGTGCTGCAACTGATGATAACACTACCAATTGTTGTTGCACTTGACCTGTAGGATTAAACCTGTGAGGTTGTACTGATAGAGGAGGATATTCTTGACTTATCTTAGTAGCTGCAACAAATTCTCGTGGCTGACTGAATCTAGCACGCTTAAGAAGAAGACTACCCTAATGTAGTTCTGCATTCCACCTCCTTAATTCCTTCATTTCTTTCTCCTGTTGTGCAATCCTTTGGTCTAGTGAGAGAAATTGAACATCTATAGAGGAAGGATATGTAAAATGATTCTTTCCCCTCCCTTTTTTGGATACTTTTTGGAGAGGGGGATGTGGGTTACTTGAAGGATTACCTAGGTTCTGAGTAACCCTATGATTTCGTGTATGTACACCTTCTTCATTTTTGTCGGTGCGTATATCTTCTTGAGCATGATCCTCTTCATCTGAGTCGACTGAGTGAACCTCATCTGGTGGATCAGCAACAATGGCATTGAGGTCATTGATTGATGCATAACGAATCACATCCCTTCTATCAGCATTTCTGTGATATTGTCTTCTTCCATGTCTTTGATGAGACATTGCCTTTTATTGATTTGATCCCTCATGAACTTCTTGACGAGCCGTAATTTGGTGGGAATCTCCTGATAATTTAGCATTCCCTTCCTCTTGAGGCTTCTTCCCAAATCGATAAAAGACCGACTTTCTCTGAATAGGGGATTGATGATTTGAAAAAGTCCTTAGTCCTGTGGACTGGGGATGTTCCTGCTGTTCCCGCTCAACTCCTCGAATCCTATTTGTTGATTCATAGGGTTGGACTAAAAGAGTCCCTAGTCTGGCAAGCTGGGGTGGATCTTCACAGGCTATGTCTGAGACTTTCTTAAAATCTCTCTTGATCTTGCAAACCTTAGTCCAGAAATTATCTGGATGCATTAAGCTGTATCCACTTTTATCACCTGGTTCAAAAGACCGTAGGATGATTTCAGACACTTATGTCACTTGATGATGTGCTTTCTCCAAACGAGAGGTCTATTCAATATTCTCGTTTTCTTGATGCAGGAGTAATTAAAAAACTTGGTCTATGTATTCTTGATTTTGGGAGGAACCATTTGAGGCATGTTCTTGGGAAAGCTTATGATTAAAAACAAATCCCATTGAATGTGGTCGGCCATGGGAAATAACATTAAATGAGACAATTTTCGGTGGTCTTTGATGACTGCAGAGTACCATGAAATGTAGTTCTCCCTAAACACCCCATCCTCTAACAAGAATACCAAATGTTGCGTTGGAAATTAACTGACGCAATCTTCTTAGTGCGCCCAAGCATGAACGTTGAAGGGCTTTCTACTAATTTTCAGCCTTCAGATATCGAGAGATTGATAGAGATACCAAATCAATCAAAATTTGTAACCCTTCTATTATCTTAAGATGATTTTCATATTCATCATAAGATAATATTTTCTTTTTCAACTGACGAATTGTTTTCTATATGTTGAGACGAATATCATGAATTCCATCTTCCATCAAAATTTCTGCAATGTCATACTTAGAGTTAGCCAGAGGCCAAAACATGAATGGCACTTCACCTTTCACCAGTTGTTTTCTCATGTTCAGAATTTCCTCATTATCAATTAACGATGATTTTTCTACCAGTTTTGACCAGAGCAGGTGCTTCCTTATTGCTTCATTGGATTTAACTAGATTGGTAGAAAAATCTCTGATTAAACTAGAAGATACATGACTTAGGGGTGGTTGAGAGAATTACCTACACCCTGGGCTATCTTCTGATTGAGAAATTATTTCACCTTCCTGCGATGAAACATCAGTCATGAATAATTTTGCATTTTAATGTGCCTCAAGATAAGAGGGCTTTCTCATCACTACATTGTTCACTGGAGCATTTTCTGGGCAATATGAATCACTACTGCGGAGAGGACTTTCGCAGCGAAATTCATCATTAGGGGGAGAACCACCATGGTGGGTCACAGCAAAGGACAAGATCTATTGCTCCTTGGTCTTCTGGTCACACAGAGGGTTATTGTAGCTCTCATATGATGATGAACCATCGAGATCGACCGAATTGTCATGAAGCAAGAATTAATGAGGAAGTGTCTGTTGAAGACCTTCAGAATTAATGTTCCCACTATTGGGAAATGAGGGAGTAGAATCTTGAATTCCAACGGATAACTGTCTAAAGGCTTCAAGAACTCCAACGTCGAGCAAGGCCTTGTTATAGATTGGCTCTTGATCTCCTGATTGTACTGGGCGGGTCTTTTTCTTAGACTCCTTCTTACTCACCTTGGAAACCACTTGTTGATGAAAGTGTGTTCTCTAAGTAGGTGTATGTGCCTGATCAGGAAAGATTGTCAGGTTAGGCTGACGATCTCCACTCAAATCAAGTGTATATGCCTGACTTGGTTGTCCGTATGATATCGGGGAGTATGCCCCACAAACCACTTGGACTGGAACAAATGTGTGTGTCTGTTCAAGAGTGAACTATTGATGTGTCACTCCACTAGTAGGGATAGATTTATGTGTCTTTCCCTGAGATGTTACTGAAGCTGTTATAATATCCTAGCAAGTATCCAGAATATTAGCAGGCATTTGATTCTTATGTTTCACCATTTATAAAATATGCTTAGTGACTTCAGCTGCCAGAACATGGATATACATCCATTCCGAGATTGGAGTAGGTGTATGTGCCTGCTCTTGTCCTCCTTTTCCTATCAGTGAATCCTGACAGTACTCAAATGTGGGGGTAGAGAGTTGAGTCTGCCTCATGTTTATCACCGGAGATTTCTGATTGACTTCTCTGTGTTCTACCAAGTGAGACAGATGGTAGGATTGATTAGTATGAGCAGGTGTATGTGCCTGCTGATTGCACTTTGCCAAACATGGTTGACGAGCTCCATCATTTGTAGTCAGACGAGCATGATGACTAGATGATGATGTATAAATAGGTGTTTGTTCCTTCTTATAGTACTACACCATGATTTCCTTGCAGGATTGGCGTGATGCTGCCAGATGAGTCTTCTAGATAGTGGAATTAAAATGGGCAGGTGTGTGTGCCCGCTCGTCGCTTGCCACCAAGTTAGATTGGTGGACTTCTCTGGAGAAGTCATAGATGAGAACCTTCTCACTGTTAACCAGATTTCGCCTCTGTAGATTCATCTTGCCTGCTCGGGTTCGAGGATACTGTTCCAAACGCCTGGAGTCGACACCCTCATCATGTTGAGGGCGCACTATCGCACGAGTCTAGCGGTGATTGTTGAAAGGAGCCCTCAGGTTGGATTCCTTCATCTTTTAATTAAGGCCCTAAGGGACCTGCTCATTCACCTTCCCTGAATATGGAAGTGAATGGTGATTTCATTCTGAGGATAACGACCTGAAATGGTTGGAGACGGTGGTTAGCACCGCCTGGTTCATGATCACTGGTCATCGTTGATCAGATGACCGGTGTGAGTTGTTCACTTGGAGGGCTTGTCAGGCAGCCTCTAGAGTTGGGATGGTACCGTGTTGACGGTACACCTTAACCATTGCATTTGACACCTAGCATTGAAGACGTTGAGTAGGTGATTTCATCCATAGAGCGGATGATGATCCAGCTGGAGTAGAAGTAGAGGAATTTGCAGCAGTAGTATTCATAGTTGTGAACCTGAGAGCAGTCATTCATGAAATGCAGAGGATCTTGGAAAAGAGTGCCTATTTGATATAACAGACGTAATCAAGATAAATTCTGCCACTACATCTTTTGGATGAGCACATATGTCAATGATTGTTTTTTTTTTGGCCCTATCATTGAGTTTTAAATAGGGTCCTAACAAATAGGTAAAACATCATTTTAACTTGGTTTAGGATTCAAGTCGGGTTCACCATTTTTTGTTTCCCACAGAATTTGGGGATGACTTTCTTGAATGAAGGTTCAAGCATTCCAATTGGTTTCTAAGAGGTTTATTCATAGAACAAAAAACATCCAATGATTAAAAATCTATTTGGACCTACTTTCCAAAGGTAGGTCCTCATTTGTTTGTGGAGTGATGAGCCTTAGGAATTTTCATTGGTCGAGAGGATGGGAGGTCGGACTCATCACACCTTTTTTAGGGGAATTATTGTCTACTCTGGGACTCTTTTTATATATTTATGTTATGTTCGTGAATCCTTATTACATTACCAAGTATAAAATGAGGTTTCCTTTAGATCTGACAATCAATGATTGATATGTAAGAAATTTAGAGAATCATTTATTTGTATTTGAGGTTCTTCATTGATAGAGAATCATCTGTATTTGTTAGATATTTTTAATCAATGGTATCCTTCAACACATTTATATAGAAGTATCTTGGTCATTATGATGACCATGCTGGTTTTAAGGACACTCATTGGGGAACTTAAATTTTATTGTCATTCATAAGGAAATGTATTATTATAGAATTGGGATCGAACCCACAGCTGGGCTAACTACGTATCCTTTGTTTAGAAAAGGAATCAGAAACCACATAGTTCAAGTAAGGGAGTATGATGTTTATGATTGATGGGTCAAAGAAGGATGTCATAATTAATTTTACACTCTAAACTCATGTGAGTCAAGATCGGTTTGAGAAACAAGAGGTATTGGTAAAAATCATAAAATTGTGCCATGAAAGATGAAATCATAAGAAATAATGTGGGACATATGTATGTATGACTACCCAGAGAAATGAAGATTAAGATTTACTTCAGGGAAGAAATCCAGGAACATGATCCATAATGGGATATGTACTTCCTGGAGATTTGAATACTCTAACATTGGGCTTACTCCAGAAAAGGAGGCCCAAATTAGGAGAGGACATATGATTGGGTTTTACTCTTGAGAAGGAATCCCAGATCAAAGGTAAATTAGGACTGTTTAAGAGAAATTAAGACTGGGGATTACTCCTGAAAAGGAAGCCCAGGTTAAGAGACATGAAAAATTAAGGGACTTGGGGCTTACTCATAAAAAGGATGCCCAGATTTAAGAATTATGACTGGGGATTATTCAAGAAAAGGAAGCCCAGGTTAATGAGGACATGGGGCTTACTCCTAAGGAGGATGCCCAGATTTGAGAATTATGACTGGGGATTATTCTTGAAATAGAGGCCCAGTTTAATGAGGACTTGGGGCTTACTCCTAAAGAGGATGCCATGATTTGAGAATTATGACTAGGGCTTATTCCGGAAAAGGAAGCCCAGGTTAATGAGGACATCGGACTTACTCCCAAGGAGGATTCCCAGATTTGAGAATTATTACTGGGTCATATTCATGAAAAGGAGGCCCAGGTTAAGGGGTTCTCTCATCTTAAAGGATGAGTTTGAATGAATGAAATCTCAATATTTAGTGACATAATGATGTGTAAATCACTAGGTTTTGAGAGATATTCCATAGAGTTCCTTTCAGATAAGGAAGTCAAATCAAGAAATCATGCCAAAAATGGATTTGAAGAGTGTCTTGAAGACTGAATCATGAATAGGAGAGGTGGAATGGCTTAAAAGGGGTGAAATGGACAAGGAGGACACCCAAAAAGGCAGGGTCATGCAAGTCCTGGTAGGCACGCAGGTACTGCGTAGGCTCGCAGGTCCTGGTCACGCAGGTATACCTACGCGACACATCGGTACCTGCGTGACGGTTAACCAGTAGGTTAATACTTGAGCGACTCTTGGTTAAAGCCTTTAGATTCATCTTGAGGTTCTTTCAGAAGAGTGGCCTGTAAGTTCTATTGAAGGAATTAGGTGGCGCGCAAGTGTGGCCATTTCCCTTAAGGGCTGGCCACTCATGTGTGCAAGTGTTGATGAGTTACCACAGTTAGGCCTTCCTCCCCCTCTTTAGATCTTCTGTTCTAGGTAAGAAATTACCTTAGAAGTGTTTTAGAAGATTTTAGAAGAGACTAGGGAGCTGGGAGCTCAAATCTAGATTCTGGAAAAAAATTTCCTCCCAAAATGGGGGTCCCACACGGTCTATTTATAGGCTGGAGAGGACCCCGGGCAGTTATCACTTAGGGTGAACAAGTGTACTTGCGTGACCATTTCGGTTCACAACTGTACATGCACAACCATTGTATAACTTGCGCGACCCTTATGCAAAATACTTCTTATTCCTACTGTTGTCAATTTTTAATATTTTTCCAAAGGTTGAATCACTTTGAGTTAAGATATTCCAATTTTCCAATCATTAGACTCTATGACGAATGGTGCGTCAACAGACACTCCTGGGGGATATGTTTTGACAAATTCAATAGCTTAGTATGAACGCTTATTAATGGAATTAAATAAATTCCCTTAAGAATATATGTTAGAATATAGATCATGAAAATCCTTGATTGAAGCCTATATGCTCTTGAGTTAAGGAAATGAAAGTTTATTTATAAGACATCAACTTTTTTCTTTGGATTACCGTTTATGTGTTACCCCAATCATTCCTTTTATTCCAGCCAATGGCCGATAATAGGAGGACTCAGTCTAACATCCAATTTTAAGATCAGCGTGATGATTGTACTAATGAGATGCCCAATCCAATGGGAGCAGGAATCAAGAACTTTGTCATGCTTCTCTCTTAGATAAGTCCATTTTGGAATAGATATACGGGTCAAGAGGAACGTTCAACCCCACCTAAGAACGAACAAGTCGCTATTGAGAGCTTCATGAGATAAAGGCCTCCTACATTTAGTGGATCATCCGATCCCACGATCGCTGACTAATGGATAAACTCCATTGAAATGATCTTCTCCATTCATCAATGTTCTGAACAAGAGAAGGTTCTCCTGGTGGCTTAACGTATGGAGGGTGAAGCTGTTCAATGGTATACATTGATCATAAATACGAAGCCTGAGGAGGAGATCGATGCATTAGAAAGGAAGGGTTTCAGGAAGATGTTTTCCGATAAATATTTTCTGCGCACCCTCTGGCTTAAGATGGAAAGGGACTTCCTTTATCTCAAGCAAAAAGACGAATAATCTATTAGAGCATACGAGGAAAATTTCACAAGGCTTGCATGATACGCTTATGGCTTTGTCCTTACCCCAGAATTCAAAGTTGACCGCTTCTTTGGTGGGATGAAGCCTAGCCTGCGGAAAGCATTAGTGATCCGTGACTTCGAAAGCTGTGAGGAAATTTTCTGATGTGCCCTCAAGGTCGAAATGGAGATCGGGGAATCACATGTGTATCATGGGCATATGAAGCATAAGGTGGATTCAATGCTGGTGGTCCGATGGATAAATCCAAAGATACTAAGATGATCCATCACCCCACATTCCAAAAGTAAGGAAAGAAGCACCTTAGAAATTGCCTTAAGGGGACGAGGAAATGGTTCAGGGGTGGAAGGGAAGGGAACCTAGCTGTTAACTGTTGGCAAGAAAGACCCGAGGCTGCGACATAGGTGATGAATGCTCTGTTCGAACCTCAACACGTTTTTCAATGCTAAAAATGCAAAGAACCAGGTCATTTTACAAATTAATGCCCTAATCCAAGGGTTTTCGAAGGCAACCAACAACCTCCAAGGAAGAAAGGAAGAGATTTTTCCATCACTTCTGCCGAAGTGAACCCCGACAATGAAGTGGTGACATGCACGCTAGTTATTTATTCATGAATAGAGAAAAAACTTTTTTATTAAGGTTCTACGCATTCTTTTATATCTTGAAAGTTTAGTAGAACATTCCCAGCACCACGAAAAATCATGGAAATGAAGATGTCGGTGAGTATAGAAAATCGGGCAATCATTATATTCAATGAATATAATTCCTCCCATGTTATAATTTGTGGGTTTAATTTCTAGGTGAACCTCGTCATACTCCCTATGGTGGAATTTGATACAATTATTGGAATGGATTGGCTTTCTTTATATAGAGCCACCATAAATTACTGGGAGAGGGAAATAACACTCCATATGGAGAATCAACCCCCGATTCATTACAAGTGTAAGGAGGAAGATGAATCTCCTTTATCTCCATCATCTCAAGAATGGATATTACTGCCCTATGAGCACGCGTATCTAGCTCAGATGATTGAGTCCATGGAAGAAACCATCCTTGAAGAAATGCCTATTGCGAGGGAATTCGCTAAAGTGTTTCCTGAGGAATTTCCTAGTCTTCCTCCTAGAAGAGATGTGGAATTCTCAGTTGTACTTATACCAGGGGCTCTACTAATATCCAAGACTCTATATAGAATGGTTGCCGTGGAGATTGAGTAGTTGAAGAAACAACTACAGGAGAATCCGGATAAAGGGTTTATACACCAAAGTGCATCACAATGGGGTTGACCTGTCCACTTCGTCAAGAAGACGGATGGGTTAATGCGCCTTCATATCGATTATCGTGAGCTCAACAAAATCACGATAATGAATAAGTATCCTCAACCATGAATTGATGACTTTTTCGATCAGCTTCATAGAGAACAATACTTTCTATGGTAGACTTGCGGTTGGGATATTATCAAGTAAGGTTGAAGAAGGAAGATATCCCGAAGAATACTTTTTGCACAAGATACGGCCACTATGAATTCAAAGTAATGCCTTTCGGATTCACTAATGCTCCAAAAGTATTCATGGACATTATGAATAGAGTCTTTGGAGATTACCTCAACAAATTTGTGGTAGTCTTTAAAGATGATATTCTAATACACTCCAAAACCAAAGAGGATCATGAGGAGCATTTAATAACTGTACTAGAGACTTTGCGCAAGGAGAAACTCTATGAAAAGTACAGAATGTGTGAGTTATCGTTAAATGAGGTCTCATTCTTGGGCCATATCATCACAAGCAATGGGATATCTGTGGATCCCTCCAAAACAGATGAAAGTAAGGGATGGTTGAGGCCAACATCAGTAACAGATATCCATAGCTTCTTGGGGTTAGCTGGTTATTATTGACGATTTGTGAGGAATTTATCACGATTTTACAACCCGGTTACAAAGCTAACTCAGAAGGGAGTAATGTTTTCCTGGAGTGATGAATGCGAAGAAAGCTTCAAGGAGTTGAAAAGGAGGCTTATCACTACACCCGCGCTCACTTTACCCACAAGTGGGGAACTTTTTGTGGTATTCAGTGATGCTTCAAAGAAGGGATTTGGTTGTGTACTGATGTAGAAGGATAAAGTGATATCCTATGCCTCAAGTCAGTTGAAAATCCATGAGTGAAACTATCCCACTCATGATCTGGAGTTGGTAGTGGTGATCATTACCTTGAAAATCTGGTGAAATTATCTCTATGGGGAGAAATGTGAGATATATACTAACCACAAGAGTCTTAAATATATATTCACACAGAAAGAGAATAATATGCATCAGAGAAGATTGATAGAGCTCATCGTGTATTATGACTTTTCAATACATTACCACCATGGGAAAGAGAATAAGGTGATAGATTCCCTAAGTAGAAAAGACCTAGTGATTCTATCAATGATGAGAATTGATAAGGATCCAATCTTATTAGACATGATAAAGATAGATATGGGAATCATAAAGAAGGTAAAATCATCAATCCTTTCACAAATCATTTCTCAACCTTCTCTTTTGGAAAGTTTAAAGGATGCAAAAAAGGATGATGTGGGAATTTAGGAAAAAGTGTAAGCTATAAAAAATGGGAAATCCTCGGAGTTTAATGTTAATGAAGAAGTAATTGTGTGATTTGGGAATAGACTATGTGTTCCAGTGAGTTCAGATCTGAAGAAGGAACTTCTAGAAGATGCACATTGTTCAAATTTCTATATTCACCCAAAGGGCACAAAGATGTATCGAGATCTCCGAGAAAACTTTTGGTGGGATAATATGAAGATGGAGAACACTGAATATACAATAAATTGACTTGGGTTCCAGCACGTGAAGGAAGAGAGGAAGAAGTCTAAAGGGATGATGCAATCATTGCCAATACCAGAATGGAAAAGGGAGAACATCACCATGGACTTTGTCACTGGACTTCCGGGGACATCTAAAGTCATCAATGAGATCTGGGTCGCGGTGGATCGTCTTACAAAGACTGCACAATTCATTTCTATTCGGTAGGATTTCTCAATGGATCAAATAGTACGAATATATATCTGGGAAGTTGTAAGGTTTCATGGAGTACCATTATCTATTGTGTCTGACCGAGATCCAAGATTCATCTATAGGTTTTGGAAGAGTCTTCAACATGCTCTGAATACTGAACTGGATTTCAGTACGGCCTATCATCCTCAAACTAATGGCCAATCCAAGAGGACTATCAAAATACTTGAGGAAATTTTGAGAGAATTCTCAATGGACTTTAAAAGAAGGATGTGATCAACATCTTCCTCTAGTTGAGTTCTCTTATAGTAACAGTTTCCACTCAAGCATCCAAATGACACCATATGAAGCCCTGTATGGGAGAAGGTGTAGAACACTGGAATGTTGGGATGTGGTTGGTGAACATAAGCTGCATGGACCAGAAATGGTCGAAGAAATGGTGGAGAAGGTGAAAACCATTCAGTAGCATATCAACGCAGCCCAGAGTCGACAGAAGAGTTCTACAGATAACAGTCGATGAGACCTTGAGTTTAAAGATGGATACATGATGTTTCTATGCATATCTCCGTGGAAAAAGGTCCCAAGGTTTGGAAGGAAATGGAAGTGAAGTCCAAGGTACATCCGCCCATTATATATTCTTGATCGTGTCGGGGATTTGGCCTTTCGAATAGCACTTCCACCTACCATGACCAAAGTACATGATATCTTTCATGTATCCCTCTTAAGGAAGTACTTTCCGGACCCTTCATATGTACTCTCTTCTGAGGTGGTACAATTGTAAGATGATCTTTCTTATGCAGAGTAACCATTGAAGATCTTAAATCGTAGAGAAAAAGATCTAGGAAATAAGACAATTCCCCTCGTCAAGGTGTTGTGGAGAAACCAAAAGTTTGAGGAAGCGACTTGGGAATTGGAGGAAATGATGAAACTGAGTTACCCACATCTGTTTTCGTGTGGGAAAAGGAAATTTCGAGTTCATAATTTCTTTAAGGGGGGAATATTGTAGTGAACCAAAGTTTCATTAATGAAAATCCCTCTTGATCTAGTTAAATATCCATTTATGTAAAATTTTTCTATAAAATGTCAACTTCTTTGGTTTTATGTTATGAATTGTGACCGTTACTTTTATAGCCATTCAATAGTGATCAACTGATTAGTATAAATATATGGATTTAACAAATCCAATTTACTCAAAAAAAAGAAGTGATGGCCTCATCCAGTAGAATAACTCCATACGAAGCCCATCTGTCGGAGCTCAAAAAAGAGGTGGCGTCCTTTGGCTCCGCTCTTCACTAAGCCCAAGCTAGGCTTAATCATGTTAGGCTCGAACGAGATCATCTTTGGGAAAAGTGGAAGTTGATTGAGATTACCACTCAAGAGTTGTTATTTGAGCCACCCCAAGAGTCTGTCACCATCGCACACCTTACCCCTAGGTCTTATGCGACTGTTTTAAGAGGTTATGCAACAAATCACTAGTATTATGTTCATGTACATTTTTATTTGTATATAATAATGAATAAACTTTCTTGTCGTTACTGATTCATTGTATATAGTTTTTAATGTGAAATTAGTGTTTTTAGTTAATATTTAATTAAGAATTCTATTTTATTAAATTAAGGTATTTTTGAATTAAATAATATTTTAATAAAATATTATTTTTATTATTATTAAATTAATTTTATTATATATAAAGGATTATATAATTTTATGAATGCAATTGTAATTTTTATTAAGGTTTGAAATCCAATTCTGTCAAAACACTTGAATTTTTGATAAATGTCAGTTTTTATTTTAAAATTGAAAATTAACATATTTAGAAAATTATTTAGATAAAATAAATGTTATTTCTAGAATCATAACATCCAAATTATCTAATGGTGAATTTTTCATAATTTTCTGAGAGAGTCAATTTTTTGGGTAAAAATTAAATACTATTTAAATATATAATGTGTATTATGACATCATAATGACCCAATAGTGATGTAATAAAATACTATAAGCTTTATATTCAGCCAAAATATGTTTTAACATTAAAATAATGTGATTTTGGGTTTGTTTTAATTACTTTTTGAAGCATTAATGGACCCTTCAAGACTTATTAAACACCTTGTCATTTTATGTTGTTTTCCATGGGAGTGTGGCTCATCTAAACATAAGAAACCCTATTATATTAAGTAGTTCGACTTTGGCCTTATAAAATATTTTTTTCTACTATACGTTCCAAAAAACATGTGCAAAAACCATGGGATGTTTTGTGGTTTGGATTAATTTAATATAAGGGGTCCCAAACCAAAATAATAATTAATTCTCTCACCTTTCCTATATAAACCCACCCAAGATCCCACTTCATCCTCACTAAAAGCCTTTGGAGTTCGTCCAAACTCTAACAGACTCACTCTAGAATCTTTCCAAGGTTCCCTAAGCTCCCAAGAGGCCTCTCTCAAGTCTCTCTGGATCCATTGGAAGCACACTTCCAAGTAAGGGTTTTTTCTTCCTTTCTCATTTTTTTCCATTTATATTTAAGTTGTTTTTACATTTTAATTTCAATTATGAATGTTTGGGTATGGTTTCTCACATCCCTCATAATTCCCTCTTTATGTTTTAATGATGGGAGACCCTTGTCTCTCTCATTAAATTCTTCCCATGTACACCTGTTACTGTGTCGAAATTCTGAAAGGAACTTCTCGCTCTTCTTTTACATTCAAGTAATACTTTTGTATCATAAATCTAAATTCCATTAAAATTGCTGGGACATGTATCTATACGACCTACATACTGTACATTACATTTAAATATGATGAGGAACCACTTTCTCTCTCATCAACCAGTTTTTTATGAATTCTTATGTCACGTCGTTACGCTGCCGAAATCGCACAGATTTTCTAAGCCAATGCCATTGTATAGTGAATACCATGCCCATTTCTCCATAAAGGGTATTAACCTTTATGCACATTTAAGTATTTTTTATTATGTTTCATGTATGAATTCCACATTAATTTAGCATGGAATAAATGATTATGTTTTATGAATCCTTGTTTTATTATTCATGTGGCACACTTATGCATGAAATGAAATGTTTAAGAAGGGTGCACCCTTATAGCGCTCCAATGCATTGGGTAAAGTACAATATCATGATACGTCATGTGAAATGAGTGTTTCCTCATGAAAATTCAAGTTAAACGAGGGTTTACTCGTGATTCATGTGCAATGATAATTTACTCATGCTTCATGTTCAATGAGCTTTGGCTCGGGCTAATTCCATGTTTAGTGTTGTTGCCACATTTCCATGTTTTGATTATCATGATTTATCATGTCTTTATGTTCAAATTTCTCTTGTGATCTATTTATATACCTATTGTCTACAATGTATTTTACTCTTCATTTATTCCATTTTTATTCCCTTACTGGGCTTTATAGCTCACCCTTTTCTTATTCATGTCCTCAGGTTATCCCATGCAATGCTAAGTACGAGGGAATGTAGTGGTCATGTAAAAACAAATTTCAATAAAGATGTTGTATTTCATGTTTTAAGTTGTTATGTAATGATCCTAATCCCCAAAGACACTATACCTCTTGATCTTCCATGTTGTATCAAGTGAATAGTTTATGTAATTAATCATGTTTAAGTTTGTAATAAAAGTAGGGTTGTCATATTTGTTTCATTTAATTCTACACCCATTAAATTAATTATATATCATTATTATATAATAACCATAGTATATTAAATATAACTATATGTTTTTTTGCCAATATTTTTCCAAAATTATAAAACAAATCCATGAAATGTGATACACAATAATTGTTCGTGTGTACGAAAGGATTCCATCCCATGAACAGTTTTCACTCATTTTTCCATTAAAACATTTAATGTTTGGAATAATGACGTATTTATAGTCTATACATGATATTTATCATATTTATGATTTCCTTAGGTTTATCATATTTTTATATAACACATAACTTTATGATTTCCATTTTCATTAAATAATATAAGAATAGTTGTAGACGTGGGCATACCACCTCTTCAAAGGTATGTGATTTTTTCACACTATTCATGGAATTTATGAGGGATGATTTTAAAAAATTATATGTGAAATATAATACATAAGTATAATACTTTAAATTTAATATTAATATATATCATTTAATTTTTATTTTTTAATACAATGATGAAATGGAAGTTCCCTCTATGCCTATGTATGACCTACTGTCTACAAGAATGGTTCACTTCATTCTGTATCTCCAAATATTAAATTTAATTATAAATACATATAAAATGAATATATATGATATTTAAATTATTTGTAAAATTATGGATACAATGAAATAATTATCTAAACAATAAGAATAAAAATAAACATACCAAAACATACTCGAATGACTTGTCAATTGAGAGCTAAAATATTAAAAATAATGAATGCGTTTTAAAAAATGAGATATAAGATATCATAAGAAATTAATGTATTATAATTTAAGTAATGTTATGGGTTTGTTATAAGTTAATAACATTCATGGATCCAATATAAATGAGGTTATAGTATGATCACACAAAATTTAAAGCAAGGTGTTATATTTTCTTCTTACGTTTTACATCTGTGAGATAAATGTCATATTCATGAGTAACTTCGTTTGTGAGTTTTATATAATAACGATTATTAATTTGATATGTTGATTAAATAATTATTATTTGTATTTTATTTTTCACATTTATTAATATCATACAACTGGTTTGACTTTAATATTACCATCTGGTAAATGTTATCTTTGCAGTCATAATTTCATTTGTGATTGTTAACATTCTCTCCAAATAATCACATCCTTCTGATAATTTCAATTTAAAATAAAATTTTACTAAAATATAAATATTATCATGAAGAGTATATTATTATTGCCTAAATTTTATAATATTTTTACATAATATATCTACTTTTTATGTTATTAGATTAACTGGGGAATTATTGAAAAATCCATAACTTTTATTTTACATAGATATTTGAGAAGAAATATTATTTATTAATTTAATAGATTAATGGATATATAAGAAAATATTTTGACAAGATATTATGGTTGGGACAAATAATTAAATAACCCCTCTTTAAATCTATAGGTTATTATTAGAACATTGAGTTTTCCAAATTAAACAGGCAGCGAAATGTAGTTTTAAACCCTATTGTGAAAGATCTTTACAGTAGAAGTTTTAATGTGACATATACAAGATGTATAAAAATTAATATTTTAATAAATTTTAAATTTATTTATTATTGTAATTATTTTTATTACATGAGATTTTAACTTTTAAAACATTTATGTATGCATTTCATTCACAACCTATTGATTAAATGTGATTTTTATAGTTTTTTACCTATCCATATTGATTATGACTTCTCTAGTTATTTGAATAGATTATTTTCTTAGTTGCATATATTTCCATGTTGAATTTTTCACAATGATACATTATATATTATTTATTAATTACCCTTAATGAAAATTTGTGGTTTCATTTATTTTTTTTCCTTTTCAATGATATGAAGATGAATTCTTAGAATTAGTTTGAAGGATACTTATATTTTACTTTTGTTATGAAATAATTTATATCCCCAAAGTAAAATGGGTTTCATGTATGTAATATGGTTGTCCAAACTACAATATTTTTAGGTCCATAGGTATTTTAGTCCTCATAATCATGATAATGTAATGATTCAAGGTACCATCTTCTTACATCTAGGGTCAGGGGTTACAGTTAGTATTAGAGGAGGTTTAGTCAAAACCATAGAAATTTGATTTTGGAAAACATTTTTTAGGGAAAGAAATGCTATGTAATACATTGATGATAAGTATTGTGGAACAAAATTGAATATTGGTAGGTATATATTGAGTTTGTGTTCCTAGATATACATCCATGTCTAGATACTACAAGTGGAAGTGGTTCTGGAACAGATATACATAGGGGAGACAACTCCCAAAATGTGTATTGGTTATGACTCATGCATGACCTAATACATAAAATTTTGCATCATTTTTTCATTAAATTGACACTTGTAGGGGATACACTAAGAATATTTTCCATTTTATTGAAAACCATTATAAATTATTTGAAATTAATGTTATCCCCAATGAAAAAATGTTTGTGACCATGGTATAAGATACACATAATTTTTTCAAATCATTCTTGGTATTTGAATAATTAAGGATTATAAATTTCCTTACATAATGTTATGATATAATCCATTACATTATATTGTTTAGAAATTCCACCTAGAAGGAATAATTGTATAAATACAGGTGGACCATGATACCCAGCTGAGAAATTTGATATAGCTGGTATTGGACTTGATCATGGTGTGGATATATTTGTGAAGCTAAATCATGTTATGATATATAACCATTACTATATGGAGAAACCTATTCGAAAATTACATTCTCCAATGCTAGATCTCATTATGCTATAGATCCCCCATCATATTGTGTGACTACTGACCAAATGGAGGAAGATAAATGAATTACGGAAATAGAGAATATAGTAATTGCTTTTGGATTTGGTGAAAAGGAAAATGATTAACTTATAGTGTACTGTTTCAATGTAGATGATGATCAATAGTGGTCATTGATCTACAATACTAGAGAAGAAAATAAATAGAACACATGGATTTGAAAGATTTAATGGAGACATTTTTATGTAAAAAACTACCTTGATTAGAAATTAACTAAAATTAAGATAATGTTATTTATTTTAATTAAAACGGAAGAGTAAAGTGTCGAAGATTGTGAAGATAACTTAACAATGTAAGTTAGGTATTCTACAGATTACAGAAACAAAACTAACATCAATATTTATCAACCACTTATTTGAATGTCTTAATCCATTCTATGAATGTTGCTTAATGGTGAAACATGTTTATCTTGAGAAGAGGTAGTTTTATGTGGCATAAAAATAAATGATTGAATTTTCATGATCTTACATATTCAACAGAAGATAAGAGAACAATAGGTCTTTTGAACACTATGAAAATAGGAATATTTCAAAGAAGAAAAGGGAATGATAAATTTTCCTACGTGGGATAATTGTTGAAATAATAACCCTATGAAATTAAGGAAAGGATTAAAAATTTATTATAAGTTTGGTGAAAATTGACATTATGAAAAATACTGCAATGTAAAGAATGTAAATGATGTTATTTAGTGTTGCAACTGCATGTTTATAGGGAAATAAAAAAATCAATTACCCCAAGTGCCAATGTATTATACCTCCAAATATGTTAAGGGATAAATTCCAGGCTTGTATTATTGAAAAAAGGGATGAGGAATTATTAATGATGTTATATATTTGGATATATGAATTATATTGAAAAAATATTTAATTATTGATTTTATCATCATATGATTTATAAAATCTGTAATAATTTTATGATTGTATAATTTCATTATGTATTTGAGACTATGTGTGTAATGGTATAATGAAAAGTCATTGAGTAGAATGATGAATTGTTTTGAAAACACATGGTTGAGGGAAAGATAACCCTTATCATATTCCTGATGTTGAGAAAATGATGTTAGTATTAAGAGATGATTGATATCAATAATCTAAATTGCATACTAGTAACTATCGATGATATGATTCAAATGTCATGGTTAATAATATTTTTATGTTTAAATAATAATAAAATCGATTAAGATGATATTGCAATGTGGTTTTATAGGATGACGTATTACTTAACTATATGATGAATCCAATTCTAATAAATGAGGTAAAAATGCTTCAAGGAACACCTGAATGATAATATTGTGTTTATTGAATAGAAACATATATTTACATAAATTAATAGATTTAATGAATTCATAAAATAAAGGGGAAATAGTCTTAAAACAAATAGTTACTTCCTATTGTCATGATATTTATGATATCGATAACCACTATCATACCAATGGTTTAAGGAATTGTTGGAATCAACTATACACGAAACATGTTTTCTATCACTCTCCATTAGAACATGATTTTTATATTTCACTTCCATGTCCATATTTTTACTAATATTTTCATAATTTAAATCCTAGTTTTATTGTTACCTAATAATTTTCGTTTTACATATTATTAAAAAGTAGTGTTATTATCCCTATTTATGATTTTTTTTCTATTTAGTAATAGTTTATTTTCAAATATCAATCCCTTGATTACTGAGATAAATATTGAATCGAGAGGAAACTATGTATTTAAGGTGGTGAGAGTGTATAACAACAATAAATTTAAATATTTTTCTTTTAGAATAAATTATAATATTTTTATACAATTAAATGCATGAAAAATTGAATTAGATTGGGTTATATGCAATAGATATTTTTGGGCTTTGAATTATACACACGATTGAGGATTGTGGAACTAAAATATATTACTAAGAATGTATTATTTAATATAATAAAACAGTACCTAAATAATAAATTTCATGTTATTAATAGTATTAAATAAATTATGAAATTATATAATTTAATAAATATGTTATCATTTCATTTGAAATTAATATGTAATCCAAATGAATTAAAAAGGAATAATTTCATAAAGAACTATTTTAATGCTTCAAATGGTTTTTTTCTTAATAAATTAAATTAATTAATTTTATTGAATAATATTTATGATATATATAAATTATATGTTAAATAAAATATTCTTTATATTTATTTAATATATTTTATTGGCAGAAGATATGAATAAACACAATTTTATAAATAAAAACCAATATTTTTATAAAGGAAGTTTTATCTTTTTTAAATGGAGAACCAATTTTAAACAAAAATATTTAAAATTATATAACTTTTTAAATAAATTTAAACCTATTTATTGAAATATGAATAAAAAATTATCTTAGGGTGAATTTTGATTATTTTTATGAGAAGTTTAATTTTTTTATGAATAGTCAAAATACTAGAATTTAATTGAAAACTCACTATATTTTCTATGTAATTTATAAGGTTAAATTTATATTTTTAATTTGGTTTTAAATCCATGTTATATCATTTATACCTCATATAATCCAATTTAGGTCATTTCAATATATTTTACATTTGAATTAGATATAAAAATAGTTCAATCTTTTGAACAATTTCTCTTCAAAAGCAAACATTCTTACCCCATCTGCAAGATTAATTTTAAATTAATTTATGAAACATTAATTATTTGAATTTGAAAAAATAGATTAAATGTTTTAAATAATAATAATATATAATTTCTAATATTTTGATTATATTTTTGACTAAAAATATTACTGAATTTAGTTAAAATTAGTTACTTCAATTAAGGTAAATTTAAGTTTACTAGGTCTCTCAACCTTAATCTTAACAGACAAAATGACATTGAAACATGTCCAATACCTATTGGATATACATATTTAGATCATATAATCCATTGAATTGTAATTTTTAGTTATTTTTGGTAAATTATTTAAGGGAGACCACTCAATAGTGTGTACCTTTTTATATTTACATGAATGCCACTCAACGTTCACTACAAAAGGCACACAAAACCCCCCATTTATAAAAAAATATGAGGCCCAATGGATCGTCGAACCTGTGAGAAACTATGTACCAAAAATATTTGACCTCATCATTGAATACTCATTTTTTAAATAATCAAACCAAGGAATCATTTTGTTATAAACCAAAAGGAGTTACCTGAAAAAGGGGAAATGTTCATCAATGATCACTTTTGATTCATTTAAATTTTCACTCATTTAATATATTTTATTTTAATATTATATAATAAACTAGGTAACATCAATATACATATTTTTTTTATTATAAGATATTGGACTAAAAGTTTTCACACATCACTAAAATGTGTGAAACATTTATCATTCTTCTTTACTGTGGACAACAACCTCACGAACCAATGTCATTCATTATTCCATTACCACTATTCAAAGATAAAATAATGATGGTTTTTGGTTTATATTATATATATATATTTAATAATTATGATTTATTTCATTAATTCTTAACACATACATTAATGATTTCCATTTTTTTAATATGATAACATTATATGTGGACGTGTGGACTACAGTCGGCACAAAGCAATATAATTCATTCACTCAGTACATGGAATGTATTGAGGATGATTTTATTAATTTTATGTGCCATATATATCATGAATATTTTAAAAGAAATTTTATATTTTTATATATCATTTACACTACATTATTTTAATATTAAAAATAAATGGAAGTAACATTCTGTATACGTACGACCTACCATCTCAATGAAAGGTGCATTTCATCTCCTATATCCAAAATTTATATACTACTGTAAATACATATATTGTGAATATATATGTTTTTTAAAAAATATTTTACTTTATATAGTTTATTTAATCATGATATAATGAATATTAATAAGAAGGAACATTTAAAAACATTGTCAAAAAATAGACAATTAATATCTGAAATTGTTAAAATAATAAATGATTTTTATCAAATGGGAAATAAGATACTAAAGGAATTTAAAATATGATAATATAAATATAATAATGGTTATTTTAAAAATTTAACAACACTATTAAAAATATTATATATGATATGAATGGAGTTTCACTTAGAATGAAACATTAGATAAGGGATTGTCATCGCACAATTTACATTTGTGAGATAAATGTCATATTCAACACTTACTTATCTTATGTGGTGTATATACTACCCATATAAATTTAATATCATGATTAAATAAATATTAATAGTAATTTTATTTTTATATTTCATTATATTATCTAATGATTTTGACATGAAAATTACCATGTGGTAAAAGTTATATTTGCAATCTCACTTTCCATTATAAATGTTAACCTTCTCATGAAACAGTCACTTGGATGGGAAATTTTTCATTTTAAATTTTATTTATCCAAAATATACATATTATAATGAAATAGATATCATTATTACCTAATCCATAAACAATTTTTACATATAGAATTCCCTTTGTTAGTTATTTGATTACTTGATGTATTATTAATAATTCCATATCTTTTATTTAATATATATATATATATGATAAGTAATATTGTATATTAATTAATAAAATTTCTCTATATATGAGGAGTGATTCATATTGGAACTAATTGGTGGATAATAGGCATTATATATCCCCTGGATTCATAAATAGGTTCTACTGTGACAAATTAGTTGCCCAAATTAAATAGGTTTGTAGCTGTAGTACTAAAATATGCTATAAAGGGACACGACCATATAGGTTCTCATGTTCCTCAGAAATTCCATACTATCATTAAAAATTTCCCTCATTGATAATTATGTTATTATTACTAATACTTATCAATTGTATTTTCACTTTTACAATTTCTATAGACGAATTTTAATCTCATCTTATTCATTAAATTCCATGTATTTATGTTATTTACCATGCCATATTGATTATTTCTCATCCTATTATTTTAATAGAACGTGTTCTTAGTTATTTTCCATTATATTATGATTTATTCTAATTGATTCATTATTTCATTCGATGTACTTACCCTTACTGACCATTTAAACACAACATTATTTTTTCCTATATGATATCATGTAGATGAATTCTGGAAATGAGTTTTAAGGACCTTGAAATATTACTTTTTGTTATGAAATATTTTCAATCTCGAGTGTATTATGGGTTTCATGAATTTCATCTAGTTTTCGAATAAATATATAAATATTTTTCCCTTCAGGATTTGATTCCTTGTAATGTTTCCAATTTAATAAATTAAAGTGTCAGCTCTGACATCTTTTTACTGGGTGTTACATCAAATTTGACATTGAATTTCATGATAATATCAATGATTTGTGAGAAAATTATTATATATATCAATATAATAACATTATTGACCTTGAAGGAAGACATTTCCTATTGGATAGAATAATTTGAGGAATGTTTGAATGATCTGGAAAAAGGGTGACCACTTCACCTAAGCCTTCTCTACACTATAGTGGACAATAGGTTGTGATATATAATGATGAATTAAAGAAATTATGGTGGTTCAAAATCATAATGAAGGATATGGGGATATATTATTCTTTACTCCAATTGATAACTCAGGAGAAAAAATAACAAAATCATAATTTTGTGTGGGAAATAGTATTTTTTTATTGGAAATGTTTTTTCATTTTATTTATATTGAGTGATGTTATATACATAAATATCATAAAATTTTGATGTATATACTCCCATAAAAATGGATAAATATGTGAAAAAGGGGATATTCAGACTGGATTGATGATTATTACTTATAACCACATTACCACCTTGGGAAGTTGAATAAAGTGTTTTATTATCCATGTCAGAAGGACTATTCTAGTTTTTCCCTGATAAGGATTAGATGTGATCCTATCGATATGGGTTTCCAAAAGTTGAATATTTATGTCATGAGGAATAGTGATATATGATGTCATTATCCTATTAATGCTCAATCACCCATCCATGTGTTCATTAAATAGGTGAAAAAGAGACTTGAAGAACTATAGGAAAAAATGAGGAATGTTTTTTAGTTATATCATGATTATAATTGAAGGATAAGGTTTATAAAACATGTATATGTCACATAAAAAAATAATTTAAGTGGGGATATATAGGATGATTTTCATAGCTCATTATTATTTATTCATAATAAATGTAAGAATATATATAAAGAACAGATATCTATTTTTTTGAAAAATATGAAAGTAAATATTGATTCATATATATCTGAATTATATGAATGTTAGCATGTCATTGTTTGGAGAAAAATTTATAATGGTATATAACAAAATTACCCTATCCAAAATTTAATTGGGAATGAATCACCACGAATATGGAAATCAGACTCCCCAAAACTTAAAAATTCAACAATCTTTTTTGGGATATAATCCATCACCTAATAAAGTAATAACAATTCTTTAATATAAGAGATTATTTGTTTCTAGATTGTAATTCTAGGTTATTCATTATTTTTGTTTCATGTATTTCGGGGGGTGGGGGTACTAAATTCTATTTTATTAGAACAATATTATATGTTTACCTTGATGTTCTGGTGAAATATTAGGCAATAATTTGGAACAAAGATAAATCTTAGCACTATTCATAATATTCATATAAATAATAACTCAAAGATGAAAATTAAAACATTATAATAAATTAAAACTTATTGTTATATAGATTTAAAATTTTATTGGGATCAATATATTTATCTTGTCATGTATTCCTACAATAACATATTTCAATAGAGTATTCTGATGGTTTTTTACGAATCCATTTACGTAATGAAGTGAAAGTCTCTAATGCGAAGGGATGTAGTTATTAAAAGAAATAAATTTTGAAATAATAATGTTTAATTATTGTAATATATGTTTATATCCATCCAAAAACTATATAATTTATCTCATATTTGAAAAAAATGATAGGTTGATAATATTTAGTTTGATCAATAGTTCAAATTTCGAGATAATATATTACAATGAATATAACATTGTAATTATGGGATGAGATTATTGAGGAATGGTAAGATGATCCATATATATATATATAAGTATCTTAAAAATTAATGATCATGTTAAGATTGTTACTTTTCCTTTTGTGCTTCCACTTATTAAGTTTTATGTTCATGATGCATTCCAGGTATGATTCACATGAATGTATATATGTGATCATTAATATATAATGAAATTTGATGTTGTATAATAGGATCATGATATATATGATGATTAATACCTAATTAAAATATTATAATGAATATATAAAATATTTTTGTACAAGAACAAAAAAATTCAGTGATTTTTGGGGAAACTATAAAATTTGGGAAGCTATATTATAACATGAGGACATGATGAGGTTGAATTTTCTTCAATTTTTCATATCAATCTGAGAAAAATTAATGTGTGAAATTTATCTATGGTGTGATGATTTTGTAACCCAAATATTTTATAATATATTTATCTATAAATAAATTCTATTTCATTGATAGATTTTTTAATAAAAAACTATTTTTTAAGAAAAAAAAAATATAATACCAAAATAATATTAAATATAACCATTATCATGACACCATTTTATTGGTGGGTTTAAATTGGAAAATCTAAATTGTGAAATTTTATTTATTACACATGTATAAAATTAAATCATTTTTTTCTATT
Organism: Viscum album; assembly: GCA_963277665.1. Taxonomy (NCBI): domain Eukaryota; kingdom Viridiplantae; phylum Streptophyta; class Magnoliopsida; order Santalales; family Viscaceae; genus Viscum; species Viscum album. The sequence continues at coordinate 418,278,611 of OY728132.1, forward strand.
TGTTTTTAAATAAAAAAACTACATTTGAAAAAATGTTTTTTATAGAAAAACTCTTATTTTGGGTATAATGTGTTTTTATTCATTAATAAAATTAATCATTATTTATGAATTATTTTAAAAAAAATTATAAATTATATTTTTAAAAAAATATTTAAAGTTATTTTTTTGGGTTTTATATTGAAAGGGAAAAAATAATTTCAATATAATGCATAAAAATTCATATTTTTATAAACATTTTATGTTAGCTTTTTACACATATTTTAAAATGAATTTATGACACTAATATAAATTTAATTAGATAATGTAGCTTATATATATTTAATATTAATTTATAAATGTACTATAGATGCAAATGTCAATTTTTGATATTATAAATTTTAATTAGTCTAAAATTTCCTCATTACAGTAAATGTTAAAATGTTGAATGATTGCTTAATCTAATGTGATATGAGGTGAATTTTCCTAAAAACTTTTTATGTATAGGTAGTTAAGATGATTTAAACCCACCATCCGGTAAAATTCTTTGTTGGGTTTTTTTATTTCAACTTTCAATTAAATTTTAATTTATTATATTTTAATGTTTTATTTATTTATAGGATTTATCATCCACTTGACACATAAAAGATCACATCTTATCCTCTCATATCCACAACACATTATCCCTTAAGATGTATTAATATTTAATAAAATTATTTCCAAAACTCCCTTTCAATTAGATAGAAATTAATGTCCTATGAAATATCCATCCAAGAATCCATAAGTTTATTTTCAATGGCTGATACCCTATGAAATGGTGTATGTTCTTAATAATAATTTTCTAGTTCTTTTCCTCTTAAACATCTTAAAAATGTTATATAAAAATAAAATAATGGAATAAACTTAATTACTATTATTAATTTATTTTATTTAGTTTATATATCGCTTTTCTATCTCTTTCCATTTTATTTGAAAATGATAATGTTTCTCTTTTATACCCACATACTTCCAACTTTATAAAGCTATTTTATTCGTTGTTTATTATATTTTTAAAATTATGGTAATATGGAAAGAAATAATTAATATATATTATATTTATTTCTAAATTATTATTCTATAAATATTTGTTAACATTTACCTTTGTTCTATTCCATCCATAAAAATTTTAAAACTTAACCCGCGCACATGTTCGGACTAACTTCACCTTGTAGTGACGGAATTCATTTTTCCAAAAAAAATTATATGAATAGAAATAGAAATGAATATAATGATTATATTTGATACATAAGATATGAATATTATTTATAATATGATGATACCATAAAAAATGTGCATGTACTAAACCATCGAATAGAAACATTCATAGAAAAATGACTTACTTTCACTTTAAAATTCATTCAAATGAAGAATTCGTAATTAATGGATAATTATAAATTATAAAGGAATGACACAGAGTATTAAATTTATGAATATAGTTATGTAGTATATGTATAATAAATCTATATATTTTATATAATAAATGTTAACACATTTAAAGCATAATATGACTTGAGGAAAGTGTTTATTTTATAATATCATTTCATTATGGTGTTGTCTATGGTAAATCTCCATTGTTGAAATTTTATAGTTATTATAATTTAAATGCCATATATTTCAATAAAATATAATTTTATTATATTTTTTAAGTATTTATACCATTTTCCTCTCTTTTGAACCTAAAATGATTGAGGTGATTCTTTTATGAAAGGATGATCTTATTTCATTTGTAGTTGGTGAACATTTTATCCCATATCAATGAACATAAAAATGTTTTTTAAAATTTTTTCACATTAAATAAATGTTCAATAAATACTATTTTCTATACCATTACCATTAATTAAATGTTTTGATTGGTTTATTTTCAAATTTATTTTTTATAATAAAAATTACTTTTGAAAATGTGAATTTTTTTTCATTTATCATAATCATAATGATTGAAATTTCCCACTTTCAAAACCATTCGTTGATTTGCTGAATACATAATATTTTCCAATTATTATTTTAAATGGGAATTAATTTCTTAATATATTAGAAATTTTTTATTTTTAAATATACTAAAAGCAAATGATATTTCATTTTCTAAAAGAAATGGTCTAATGATATTTTGATGGTATAATTCATCAATATTAACATTCTTTATGGATTACAATTTTGACTGGTGATATGATCTTATGATAACATAATATATATTTCTCAGTAATACTAATGATGATGATGTTCTACAAATGAGTATAAACAATCTTTTGAATTCAAATTGGTTAATTACATTAAAGATGAAATCTTGAATATTTTTATGATACCGTCCACTTCTTTTCTCTTAAAGGTTGAGATCTTTTGATGATGAAATATCTATGACTCTCATTATTTATACAAGGGTTATTATTTTATTGAATAATGAAAGTTTTTAGTTTATTTTGTCATGAATATTTATGGTTTTCATTACCTGGTGGGTTTTTCATGAAAGCACACCTTGTGTGAATAGGGTACTCTAAAATAGCGAGTATTGATGTTGATGAGATGTTTTCACCTTTTTCAAGGCTAGAGAAAGTCATATTATTCATGGACATAGTTGTGAAACAAATATTTAATGTTTTCTATATGGATGTTAAGTCAGCATTTATAATGGGTGTTCTGGAAGAATAAGTTTTCATTGTCCAGCCTGATGGAATTCTTATTCATCAATATGAGAATATAGTAATCGGTTGAAGAAGGATTTATAAGGTTTGAAGAAATAACCAAGAGAATAATATTCAAGTCTTGATAAATTTCTAATGAATCTTAGTTTTTAGTGTGGTGTATTTGATTCCAATTTATATTTCTACAATTAAAATTGTCAAAGGATGATGGTGATGGTTTATGTCAATGGCATAATCTTCAGTGGATCAGATTAATCCCAATGCAGATAGTTTTCTGAATACATGAAATAAGAGTTCAAAATGATGATGTTTGGTGAGATAACATGTTTACATGCCTTATAGGTGACATATGAAAGTAATAGATATTTTATTTATCAATATAAATATAACAAGTAGGGTTTTAGAAGTTTTGAAATGGATCATTCCAAAGAGATGAAAACTTTGGTTGTGACCCAATTAAAACTATCTTGAGATGATGAAATCAAGATAGTTAATATCACAAAATATAGGAAAATTATTGTTTGTTTGTTGTACTTGACATCAACAAGTCCTGATATTATTTTTTCTACATGCCAAGCAGCGAGGTATCAAAGTAATCTAATGGAGAGAAACATGATTACTATAAAAATAAATTATCTATATGTCACGGGAACATTTTATTTTTGTATAATTTATAATGAAAAATCTCATCTAGATATAGTGGGATATACAAAAGCATATTGGGCCAGTTCAGTAGATGTTAGAAAATCAACACCAGGAGGTGCCTTTTGTATTGTAGGGTTGTGTATTTCTTGGTTGAGCAAGAAATTATGTTAAATTTCATTTAGCAACTCAAAATATGAATATATTGTGGAGACTCAAGCTTGAACACAACTACTGTGGATGATGAAGCAACTTGATGGAATGAGGATTGAAGTGAAATATCTGACTGAAATAGCATGTGATAATTCTTGTGATATAAATCTAAGAAAAAATATAGTCCATCACATGAGGAAAAAGACCACTGAAATAAAATATTTTTTATCAAGGAATGGAGTAGCAAGGTGTTGTGATGATTGGGTATGTTCCTACAAAACAACAGATTGCAGGCATTCTAACAAAGGCCTTACCCAAAAAAGCATTTGAAAGGAATCCACTAGCTTTAGGAGTCCAGTCGACCTCTCTCATATAAAAAAGTGTGGATGTGGGCCCACCTCTCCTAGATATATGATGTGTCTTTCCATAATGTACATATATGTTTTCTTTACTGTGTTATATACAAACTTGAAGTGCCCTTGGGGTTCACTGGAAAAGGGAGTGAAAGACTAACTATTCCAGGGGATAAAATACATTGGGATAAGCAGTTATGTTGAGCTCCAAGGTAGGGGGAGTAGATGCTAAGATAAATCTCATTGGAGGAGCTATAATATAGGGGGGTATTAAATCTGATTATGCTTAAAGTGAGTGATTAATGATTAGATATCACGAAAAATAAGCTTCATTATGAAATAAGTTTATTGGTATCACTGATTGGTGATTAGAAATGATGTGATTAATTTATGAACATTTCATTATACTCTTGTTTCTCAGGCTGAGCATGGATCATGTGGGATTAGATTATTTGTTGTCTAAATAGTTGATTTCTATCTTAATCGCATGGAGTGAATTGTGGTTGATGTTGGATGGAGTTTTAATGAGGTATAAAAATTTGAAAAATTGTTATGAGAAATGTTTTCAAAATACCAAAAGGCGGATATTGTTGGAAAAAATACAACATGGTTACCTATAAGTATTTATTTGGTGTGTTTGTGTTTTTTGACAATGCCAGATTACTGCAAGTGAGTCTGGATGGTGAATGTAGAAGACATGTTTTTAAGGTGGAACTGTTTTTTTAATGGGTTCCAAAATATTGGGCCTCAAAATCTAGAGTTTGAATTTGGAAATGGAATGATTTCTTCATAAGAGTGAACATTATGAAAAACATTGATGAAAATTTGAAAAGTATGTAAACTGGAATACATAAATCATGGACCGCATACAATGTTCAAAGAATGATATGCTAAGCACTGGGTACGACACACCATAACAGTTCAGAAAACTAAAAACAATTCACAGCGTATGGTGGTGTGGTATGTAGATGGCTTCACGTCAGTAGAGTAGATCGAGCACATTAAAGAAATGGTAGTACTTAGACCTCGTATGAAAAACAATTCACGGGTGGCTTGTGGTTCGTGGTGGCAGTTTGCGGGTGGCTTGAAGTTCGCATCGGTAGAATGATCAGTATTCGGTGACAGCATGATTGATATTTGGGTAAATATTTTATTACATAATTTTGCGGGTATATTTTCCTATATATTAAATTATAATCCCTCCCATTACTGTTGAGACCGAATATCATTTGTGAACATATTTTTGGTTTGGGATTTCATGAATTCCTGAAGGTAGTTCGTGAGGAAGAGTTCTGTTAATGATGAAGTAGTTTTCCCAGATGAAATTCCACTGAAAGACTTTGCAGGGATTCTTAACCCACAAATGAAGACTCAGTATGCAGAGGAGGAATATATGGAATGTGAGAAAGATAATTCTGTATGTGTTTCATGGAGGGTGAGCTCTAGTACGTCGAAGAAAAGACAATCCACAAATAGAGAACTGTTCACGGACAGAGGGTAGTTCGCTGAGGCTGAATGAAGGCATCGGTATGCAGAGGTGATAGCGGTTCGCAGAAGTCGATGCAATACAAAGAAAGGGTGATCTGCGTACCAAACATGATACTCAGTATACAGGGGGAGAACATGGTTCAAAATATTCTCATGGATGCTATAAAAATCTTTAAATCTCGTTTTGAATGGATTTTTCAATTCCTAACAATACTCAAGAATAAGGATTTCATTTGCATGAAAAAAAAGGAACTTCAACCAAGAATCTACCTATATTAATTTACGATGGAATTTATGCATGTAAAGGAACCTGGATGTCCATAAACGTTGTTCGACCTACATGTCTATAAATTGTGAGTGGATTTCTTTTCATGAATGGTGAGAAAATGAAGAGGAAAACGGTGACCCATTCCACCGGCTGTGAGTTTGAGAAACATGCATAGGGAGTGAAACTTGGTAATGCAGTGAAAAGACCCTAATCATTGTAAAGTCAGTGAGCCCGTGCATAGAAGATCTAGCCCGAGAATTGTACTCATTATTGGTGGCGAGCCATTGTGAATTTGGTACATCAGCCCTTTTTCATAATATTTTCCTTGGACATAGCCCAATGAGGTCCATCCATGTAAAAATAGTTATGTATTATGAATGATTTCATATCTATTCATATATTGTCATGGGAGGAAGATATAGTTGTTTTTTTTCAAAAAAAAAAGACTGAAAAGGGAGACAGTTTTAATCTGTCATTCCCTGATTCACCCCACTAAGGTATTCGACCTTGTGTACCAAACACATGTGCTTCACCGTATGTGATTGAGTTTTCTATAATCATCATCATGGTAAAATGACCCATCAAATTTCATAGAAAATAGAAAATTAGCTACATATAGTGGCATAATAAATTTTATAAATCCTTTCTCCAAATTTTCAACCTCATATGTTTATAACTCATTAATATTCTATGGTGCCATTTTTTAAGAAGGAAAAGATATTTTCTGAGTACTAGTTACTAAATAAATATAAACACTACCACCATTATCCTTTGAAGACTATATAAGTGAGAAGGAAAACATTCATTAAAATGATGAGAATTGGAGGGATATCATCACTCCAAAATTCATTCTACTGGTCAAATACAAACAAAAATATCACTTTCCCCAACTTTAGAAAACATGGTTTATCTCAAATCCACCTTAGGTCACATTCTCCCTAATATATTTGGAGAACCCAATTTTATTAGTAATGTAGTCCCACCGAAAATATAATTCATTTTAGTCTTTATTCGAAGTAATACAATCAATCTAGAATATGATGTCAAACGGATTTATGTCTAGAACCAAAAAATACATAGTAATATAAATATATGATAAAGATAACACAGAATCCCTCAAATGATAACCCTACCCTTTTATCATTCTGAAGGGTGTAGTAACATCTTTTACATAAGATAAATGATCTATATGAGTATTTTCAAGATATAACAAAGATGTTGAAATTAATGAACAATATGTACAAGTATCAAATAAAGGAGTCCTTAATGTTGAAGTTATTTTGTGTGTACCTCTCATGTTTGTTGAACCAGTATATACATCCTCTAAAGACTATTCTACTATTTAAATAAGCTTATTTCACGATGTTTATTACAGGAACCCCATGGTATTTAAACCATCATATTTCACCATAGTACTATTATTCAAATATGATCGTGACCCACTATGTGGAGAAAACTATACCTGATAGAACCTCTACAAGTGACCAGAGAGTCCTTAGGAACCACATACATTTAGTACATCAGTGAAACCATGTTTTTAGTTCCCTATCATTCCCCCCTTTTATAAAATAAAAGGTTCACTTACATGTAGTAAACGAGGTCTTGATATGCACTGTTATCGAGAACCACCACTAGAATAATCACACATAGTTTTCCCTTTATGGGAACACATAAAATTTTCACTAGGAGAAAGATGTTCTCAAATCAATTGTAACATAACAACCATGTCTGTCTCAACAAATGAAAACTCTATAAAACACATCAACAAAAGAAGATAACATTATCAAGAAAACCATAGAAAAATATAATCATTAATTCACATATAGATCCATCATGATCAATTCTTCTTATTAGATACAATCAAATGTCAAAATTTCACAGGCAATGAAAATCAATTTTCATATTTGTTTTGGGTCCATTAATCCATATCTGGTTTGAAAAACCTCGTTTCTTCTACCATTTTCATAGAATATAGATAGAAATTATCATTGAAAATTTATCTACACTCATTCCACTCAATACCATCATGAATATTTTCTATCAACACGGTGTCCCAAAATATTCCTGTTAGGACCATCTATCATGATGGTGTAAAATTTATCCTTTATAGAATCATGAACCTCTAATAACTAAAATAAATGATCAACCCTTATTAAAATTTCCATTGCCTCTTAAGGATTTATTGAGCCATGATATTATAGTGGCTTCTGGTGCAAAAATACCAGATTAGGAATACTAAATTCACCCCTCTATGGTCCAAAACTATAGCGTTAATGGGAACAGGTTCATCTACTTTTTCAAGACTCTGAAGAGAATACAAAACAGTTTACAAAAAATTGAGTCTACGGGTGGTTTTTCTAAATGTAGTTATTCAAAAACATTTTCTTGGATCAAATTCACTTGTCTTATCAAAGGCATGATGCTACAAAACATCAGTTTATGACATTTAATATGTTATAAATGATATATAGATGAACACTTTAAAAGGTAAATATGGAAAATTAATCTAATAAAATAGTTATAAAAGATTTTTATTTCAATAAATTCAAACATATATTAATAAAAATACAAGAACTAATCCCTAATATGTGTTTCAGAAACTACCCATGGTGACTTATGTATCATTGAAAAAGATATTTCTAGACACTCACTATTAATTACCTTATATGTCCATACATTATAACACTACTACATACTAAAATCATGACGAGATTCTTAAACCAAACCTTTAATAACACTTTTTAACAAACTGGCCAAGATACCTTAGAACTCTAACACTCAAGAAGAACATGACATGATAAGAATGGTATTCCCAATCCCCATAGGTTGGTGACATTCAATAGGAATTATCAATATAATAGTGGGAATATTTCTTCCACACAAACATGAGAAGAAATGGATAAAAGTAAGTATGATCAAAATAAAAACCCACTAGGAAAATAGTACCCGAAGTCAAAAAGTAATATGAACCATAATTATAGAAAAAAGAGGACCAGAAACTAAAAGGTAAACAACCAAAGTCCCAATAGACACATAACTCAAGGATGAAAGATCAAAAATCACCACCTATAATATTTTGATTCCCAATATCAAACATGAAAGAAGGAAATAATAAAATATCTGATTGTATTGGTAGGGTGTGAGATAAAATCCCAATAAGGACTCACCATGTATTCCATAATGAGATTCCTTTAAAATAAACCAATTCAGGCTTTTACATATAAATATAACTGGCATGGAAATATAGTTTCGTATTTAAAATGAACACATTCTATTCATTTCATTCAATGGAAACATTTCAAAAAAAATTCATAATAAACATTTAATATAAAATATTATATAGATATATATATATATTCAAAATTCAGGAGTAAAAAGTTACAAATAATGACATATATATCAAACTAATCACAATTAGGATCATGGGGATCAACAAATTGGCACCATAGAACCATGTTATGTGATCCTTACACACTCATATGTTGATAATTGCAATTTATAGACACGTATCTTTGACAATAGCCAAGGAGAAATATCCAAACACCCATTAAAGATAAGATCTTCCATTTATGTTATATTAGAGTCAAAAATCATTAATTAGATGATATGTAAATTTAAAAATATCATGTTTTCCATAAATATCTTACTACCCACATAGGATTTAATGGTCTTAAACAAAAATCAATATTTGAAAAATAATTTCAAAACTATTTGGAATTAAATTTCAACATTTTCCATTTTAATATGAAAAATTATCTTTAAAAACCAATTCATGTTGGTTTGATAAATAAATTAATTTTTCTAGGATATATCTAATGAGATCTTATGAAAATAGTTTAATCCATTTTATAAATTTAAAATTCCTAAAACCAATTTCCAAAATTTCAATCTTATTTAAATCACCACCCAAATAAATGAAATTGGGGTGTTTACACTATTTTCATGCCAAATAAATTTAAAAATACAATAAACATCAAATTGGAGTTTTAAAATTTAATTAAAAAAAATTAAAACATTCCTTCAATTCTAGGTTAAATTAATTGGCCATGCTTTTCAAGACCACCTACCTTCTGATCCCATGATTATTTATCAGAATGCATGTAATGGTAATCTCTAATAAAGAACATCTGAAAAGACTATCCATGAAACAATCCTAGATTATTCATATATATCAATAGTTACAAGTTCTTCTAATAATATGTAGATCTTGAAAATCCTAAAAAGGACAGATGAAGCGATTTGGAGAGAAATATTAAAGGAAGTTAATTTACTTGAGAGTAATCAATTGATGTTCTCTACACTTCAATAATCCATAGAAATTTTATAAACAATCCAAAACTGAAACTGAGAGCATCCAAGGCCAATAAAATTGATACAACAATAGTTGGAGATGACTTGGTGGTCAAAAGGGGGGTTTGGAAATTTTTAGACTCGTTTCAAAAAAATTAACACCAGCATGGATAGTTAGATGTGAAGGGAACACCCCTCTTAAGGTGTTCATTGTTTCTTCTAGGTGGCTCTATTGTTTTAAAATCAAGTTAAAACTATGAAACCACAGAATTCCAAGATTTTCATGGTTTATAATAGGAGGGTTCATGTTTTTGGTATATTATCCTCCAACCATTTATAAACCAAGATTATTCAATTTTTTTTTGTAAATTTCATCAAAAGCACTCAAAATGGAGACCAAACCAAAGTATTATGAAAAAGGGCCAAGGTGTACCTAAAAATAATAATAAGATGATACTATTCATAGGTTACATAGAGATAATGGCATTTTCAACTCTGTGAGAATTATTTTATTTCAATATTTAATTTAAATTTTCCATTATTCCGTCAAAGAACAAATTTTTTTTTTTGTATATTATAATTGAAAATAGGTTTTCAAATGAAAAAAATGTATATTTATCTGAAATTGTTTTTCATATGATTTTAAAAGTAAATTATAAATAGGTTTTTTGTTGAATGTGTTTTATTCAGGATATGGTAATTTAGTATTATATGAAATTGGTAAGACTGATACATCTTATATGATGGGTTGAGCCACATTATAGATCACGGGTGAGCCATATATAAAATATAAGAATGGATGGGCCCTAATATAGCTTATGAGACATGGTTAATCCTAATAAAGTTTATAAAAATTCTGAGGAAATTTAAATATCACTAATACATTTGGTAATGATTATATTATATGTCATCCATATGTTTGTTTCAATCAAATTAGTTTTTAAAAAGTTTTTTAAATATGATTCTATTAGTCAACAAAAGTGGGTTTTAATATATTTCTATAGGTTTTATAGGATATAATTGAGTAATACAAGGGTGTATTATTTTTAAATGTATTTTTATTTCACTCAAAAAAATTAATGTAATGGTAAATATTTCATAGGTTTTCGTGTTATTACTAAAACAATAGTTTCTCATATTTTTATATCACATACTATACCATTTATCACATCCCATTCATTTAAAAAGTTTCTTATACTGTTTATGGATGAGTATGGGATTTGATAAAGCCATGATAGAAGTTAAGGAAATTTTACATGAAAAAAATCATATATTATTTTAAATTTAATATATTATGAGAAAAATGGATACAAATAAGAAATTTACACATTCTATTTCATGGTTTTTTGTGATTGAGATATAGAAAAATATTATATAACTAAAACCTGAAAATATAATCAAATTTAGAAGAATAAATTCTTGGTTTAAACTCACGATTATTAAATATTTGAGGAAAGGTTTAATATTTAGTATCAAAGTATGGTTTAGACAATATTAGAGGTCATGATAGTATTGATAGCATGACTATTAGAATATTTTACATTATGGTCAAGTTAGAATTATGTATCACTTTATGATTTCCATGTTTCTTCTTTCAATGTGTTTTTATTAATAAGTTTTTTCAATATTTGTAATAAAAATGTAGTTGTGGGAAATATCCAAGAAGAATATATCCTTTCTAATTAGCATATATAGGTAGTTAGAATTGGAGCAGAACCATTGAGTGTAGTGGTCTCAGAGTCGAATAAATATAGAAATTGTTGTGGTTTCCATGCCATAGGGGAACCTGATATACAATGAAAGAACATATCTAAAATGGATCATTTCATGTGGTGACATCTATAATTATTATATTTATCATCTAACCTATTGGTAGTTAAATTAGGGATCACTTCCATAGAGAAGATTTTAAAATTCATGGGATTTTTAGAATTCTAAAATTAAAATAATTCAATTTATCATTTTTAAGTATAAGATGATCAATGGTGTTCATTGGTTATGAATACGATTGAGAGTCATGATCTTGTTTCTATGTAATGAGACACATTTAATAATATTTTCATTGATAAATATTTACCTATGATTTTTAATATTAGGTTATAGAAAAAACATCCCCTAATTATCCATCTTTGTGGCATACTTCTTTGGAATAATTGATTGCAAAATTAATATATTTTACTTAGGATTAAAATAATTATTACAAAGATCATTGGTTTTATGGGAAATTAAATGTTATGAGAATTCTTTTTATTAGGTGGATAAAGTTGAGTTGGTGTTTTCCGACAGTTATGTTCCACAAGATGACAATAGTATGAAATGGTCAAAGTGGAAGGGAATGGAAAAGAAGACAACTATGAAATATAGTGGTAAGACATAAACATATTCCAGGTGTTGTAAAATATATTTTAGGGAATTTATGTATTTATATAGAAACTGTTACTAGTGTGTTTAGTCTAGAAACCATGTTTGTCTCTATATGAAAAATAGTCATGAAAAATCAAAGAATGGGGTTATAGATATCCAATGGGTAGTGAGATGTTTTGAGAATAAGTTTGGACATTATACTAATGTGTTTTAAAATATTCCAACATAGGGTTTCACAACATCATAATCAGGAATAAAAATGGTTTCATAATTATTTTTTCATCAATATCTGATGTTAGGCTATCTAGTGATGTGGTGTCCACTCTAGGGATCTACATGTTTTTTAATGTTAGATCAAAATCTCAATGAATTAAGCACCGAAATATAATTTTTTACGTAATGTATGTACATTGTGAATTTTTTTTCGAGTTTTCAAAGATATCTGATTCAGATATTATAGTAGATAATTTATTTTTGGCTTAATGAATTGATGTGTTATAGGCATATGTTTATTGTTATTGATATTCTTTAGGGTTATATTTTCAAAAAGAAATTGTTTTTTTAATTAAAATAATTTAAAATAGTAAATTATAATGACAAAAATATGGCATTACATTTGATGTTTAAAAAATTATTTTTTATAACATATATGAACCATTTTGGTTTTGGAAAATTTATTTAGACAGATGTAAATACATGTCAATCTTCTATGGATTCTATGATTAAAATATTAATTTTACTGATTCATACATTAACAAATTATTTTTGGATATTTTTTCATTTATTAAGGGATGAATTGGACACTTATCAATGCACAACCAATATTCGAAATTCTGAATATGAATGTAAAACATATCAAGTAAGTGTATTTACTTAAATTATTTGACTGTAAAAAAATTAACCAACTTTTGGAAAATGATCTTGAAACAAAACTCTTATCCTATTAAATTCATATCCAATGAAAAATATAGAAATTTAGATCATAATAGATTTATGTTTTTGAGGACCTCATATTTCCATTGATCAATCACATTATTGGGATCGATGACCCAAACCCCTAATTATAATTATTTTAACATCTCACCTATTCCCACCCATGTTATCTTATTTGAAAAACAAGTTACAGGTTATTCCAAATGAACATAGTGATTCCCTTTCTCACTTAATAAGACTATGTATTATTAATAATTATTATGATGTGTGTTTACAACAAAAGTATTTTTAAATTTCGAAAATATTTTAAAAAGAATATGTTAAAATTTTGAGGATGAAATTTTATAAGGGGGAATCATTTAACACCCTAATATTTTAAATGAATAGATTTATTTTTGATAGTGTATTGAACACGCAAACCCGAAGAAAATGACCCATGATATAGAATTTTGTCAAAATTTAGACATTGAATTATTTAGTATGAATAGTATTATCAAAATTATAAAATATATAAATCTTTTATAAACATTTTTTTACTCAATATAATTTTATGATAATTTTTTAAGAAATAATCCAAAATGTTTTTGAAAAGTGATTTTATTCCTCAAAATATGTTTTATTCATAATGGTTTTTATTTATTTTACTGAATTTTTTTTTTAAACTTATATAAATATTTTTTGAAGATAAATTCATTTTTGGAATTATAATATCCAAATTTACATTGGTTGATGTTTTGGTACTATTAAAAAATATTGATTTTTCAATGAATAGTTAAAAATCGCTATTTTTTATATTTTTATTAAATATATTAATTTTTTTATATAAAAAAATATGATTTGAATTTTTTCCAATATCCTATGTATTATATTTTGATACTTTATATAATTAGTTAAATTTTAATCAACTTTATATATGTTTTCAGTTGATGTTTTTTGGGTTTTAAAGAGCTTTTTTTAAAAACTCATTTAAAATACATAATGTTTTCCTCATTAAATAAATAAAATTATATCTAATGGTTAATGTTTTAAATGAAATTTATATAATTTATAACATTAACTAATCATTAGTTTTCACACACTAATTTTTAGTAATTCTTGAGTTAATAGAGAATAATTTTTTCTTAAAATTAATAGTCTCAAAATACTTGATGCCATGATACTTCAGTATGATTAATATTAAGTTAAGTTTTCCAATTCTATTAATTAAATTTCTAAAAATTGATTCAATATTTTTAATAATAATAAATTTCAATATATTATATTTTCTTAATTTTTAACAAAAATAAATAGTGAATCTATTAAAAATTAATTTCAACTACTCTAGTAAAAATGAGTTTACTATATGGTTAAACTAGAGTGATATGATTGAAAATTAGATAAAATATTAACCATATTTTTTTTATTTAACTTATTTATACCATTTAATATAATTTTTATAAATCAAGGCCATTAATTTTCACATTCCTGGTAATATAACCCATAGAATAACTTATGTAACGAAAAATACAAAAAAGATAATTTTCTTATTTTTAATATCCAAAATGATTTGGGATAGAGAAAAACAACTTTGTATTAGTTATAAATATTATTTATAAATGCAATGATGTTGTTTAAAATAATAATAATAACTTATATTTAATTTTTATAAATGAAATATTTGATTAAAATGCATATGAAATAGCAAAAAAATTATTTAGTCAATAGATAAATAAATTAACTAATACTAAAATTAATGAAAGTGATTAAACATAGAAGAATTATAATGTAAAATTATGTTTATATATGAATATATAATATTAAATTGGTCTGTAAAAAAAAATTCGAATTAAATAATTTAACTCATATTTTGGAATTCAATTTTTATGAATATTAAAAAAATTAACATTAACGTCAATTTATGAAAGACTATATTATTTTGAATGATTTGGAATTAAAAAAAATTATATATGATTCAATGTAATTTATATATTGTAATAAATAACAAATATTTCAATTCAAGGAAATTTTTTTGTAAATCCTATAATTACATATAAATAATAAATACATTGTTAGCATAGTAATGGTTAAACAATTGTTTTCAGGATCATGTGCTAGTGTTATATTTCTTTACTAGACATAATAATTTTAAAAAAAAATTATTTCATATTTTGAATACATGGGTATAAATTATCTTTCAATCCTCACCATAATTATGTTTTAATGGATAAATAATATAAGTTAAAAAACTGGTTACCATAATGATAAACTAAAATAGTAAATATATGGAATCCTAGAAGAAAGTGTAAAAATTATTTAAAACATGTTTTTATTAGTGTGGTGGAGAAGTTTATACACTATAATATCACTAAAAATCATTAATTATAAGTATTTAGATAAATAATAGCTAATATTTCCCTCCAAATAGTGGTAAAATTCGATTATTTACAGGATTTCCACTCATCCTCAATAATAAATTGATACTCACTCCCCTCACATCATTACATCCATAATGCTAATTTTATCATCCAAAATATTCCCATATAACTTAAAAATTTCCCTCTAATAACCCTATAATCCTTATTTTTGTTACAAATCCAGTATATAAATAAATTAGTTGAAGCCTATGGAGGATAGCCACATAATAAGTAATTTTCATCAAAAGAAACTTTTTTTTTAATTATTATGCGAAATCCTTCAATTCAATGTATACTATGATGATATAGTAAAAATAGTATATACAATATAATTCTATGTTGTAATTTTAATGGTATTACATAATACCAGACACACCTCCATCAAATGTGTTACAAAATCATCATTCATGTGTATGGTACACTACCTTTTCATGAAATAATGTAATTTGTTTTTCCATAACCACCTATAATGGTTGGGTTTGATGATGAATATAAGGTTTATATATGATATTCATCATATAATTATTACTATATATTATTTATGTGATATATCCCCATTAAGGTTCCATTCTGAAAGGGATATCATAACGTCGCTCTTGTGTATAGCGGACTACTACCTCATGATGTGTTGTGATTCATTTTTTATTAATGCGTTATATAGTAGGTAACAAGGGTTAAGGTAATAATTATATTTGATATATATGAAATATTTATTATATTAATCAACTAATTATAATTATTTAAATACAATATATCAATTTTCTTTTAATTTTACGTCACTGAACAAAATAATAATTTTATCCGTGGACAAGTGGACTGCAGCCTCCTCGATGTGATGTGATTAATTTATTTATCTCCGAATAAAAATAATAATATATGTTAGTATATATAAATAAATTATATAGTTTTTGTGATATTATTTTCATTTTGTAAATATAAATTTTAATTTCCTTCATAAAATAACAATCATTGAAAAATGGTATTTTTACTCAGGCATATGTACGACCTATTATCTCCATGATTAGAACCTTAGGTAATTTTTCATAACCATGTTTAATTTTTTTTTAAAAAGTTTCATAGATGTATAAATATGATCATTATTACAGGATTATTATTTTATAGATATCAATATAATGTCTTCATTGACCATTATAAACATACCTAAGTCATTTTTGATATATATGGAGAATATGTTTTAATCATTTGACTTAATCATAATTTATTATTTTACATTATATAACATGATAATAAGTTAAATAAAAGAAATAAAAAATTTAAAGGTTAAAAAAAATTTAAATAATTATCATAAGTTTATAATTCATGTTAAAGAAGACACACTTGATGAATCAGAGTCAATGTAAGGGAAATTATTTCAATATCCTTTCATTGATGCATATTTTGATTGTATACACCATTATTCTTTTTTATGGAGTATATATAGACACATTGGAATTTTATATCATGAAATTTATTATTCTCAATATATTTAGTATTTTTTAACATAATCTTTCATGGGGATTCTAATTCATGTGTTACCAAATATAATAGTAAATTTTATATCAAATGATCATAATTTAATGATTTCTCTACAACTCTTTATCTACCATGTCCATGTTTGGTAAATATTTTACCAAAGTTTTTATACTGAAAAAAATATTCAAATTTTAAATTATATTTATCATCTTAATTTATTTTCAAACGTTTTCAAAATGAATCTTTTTATCGGTTTTATATGTAATTTTTTAAAGAAATAAAAATGAATTTTTATCTTTCTAATGTACATGTCAGAAAGAATATTACACTTCCATGGAAGTTAATTTTCTCTCGCTTCTTTTGAAATATTTATTTTTTCCTTAAAATAAAAATAATTTCTTTGATATATATTTTTGTAGGGTATTTTTTGGTAAAAAAAATTATTCTTTGTTATGAAAATGTGTATTAAAAATAAAGTATTATTTTTATCTATATATGTTTTTCCTATCAGTTTAAACTAGTTTTACAAATAGTTTATGAAGAATTTGTTTTAATCTTGTTATTTTACATGAGAATTATGAGAAACTTTTGGGATTGACACTGATTATATGATGGCATTATCTATATTATATTTCACAGATGAACCTGATATAGCTTAAAAGAAGGGTTGATCCCTATTATAGCTCATGAGAACGAGGTGAGTCTGATATAGCTTATATGAATGGTGATCCACATTATTGTTCTACAATGCATTGGGTAATGACAATAGTGGATTTTAGTGATATAATAATTCTAATTAAATTTTTTTTATCTATATGATTCTCTAAGTCACCAAAGGGGAGTTTTAATTCCATTCATGTCTTTTTATGGAATATCATTAAAAAAACGTTTTTTTATTCTCTTATGAAAATGTTTTATTTCTTTTTCTCGAATATAAATGATATAATGGTAATTTTTTCCTTGGTTTTCATGTTTTTATTGAACTAATGGTTTCATTTATTTGTTTATTTATTTACAAATATTATGCGGTCATCCTTTTTTTTAAATCACAGCGTTTAAAGATGTACAAGGGAAAGAAAAAAGTCGTTTTGAAAAATGTGTATATTTGTAATGAATAGAAATCAATTTTTATTTTAAATTTTAAATTTTATAAGAAAACATTACACTAATTGGAATATTTAGATAAATATTCATGGTTTTTTATGTATGAGTTATGGCATAATTCAACATAACTCTAAACATGAAAAGATCCTAAATTTTAAGAAAATAAATTATTGAAATAAAACTCAAGATTATTTAATGTCTGATTCCAGGTCCAGGAAAAAAATTTCTAATTTAGTAAATACAGACATATTTAAACTTTTATAACATATAATTATCTATCATAATTATATTTTTGATAATTGATATACCTTAAAAGGACTCGACCAACACGATCCCATCATATCCAATAGTAAACATACTACCCAATCCAATATCCATCAGTAATATGAAATGGGCTAGTAAGTGTCATTGAATAAGTGTGTTTCAATATGATACTATAAATATGATATAAAACATTATAAAAAATATCACCAACACACAGTATAACCAATGAAATTATATTTTATAAATTGATCTCTATTTACTGCTTGTGTGTAACCAAGAATACCAATATATACCACAAAACATAAACGAGAAATAGTATGGCTGAATGGAATTTTTAACACATGAAATGATATACTTTACAAAAGTGGATTTACTCCTAGATCATTGAAAATAAAACGTATTCAATTTTACATCCTTGAAGCTCCATGATTTATAAGACATCAATATATATCATTGCGAGTCTTCTCTAAGTAACCAATACAATCTACATATAGAAGTGGAAGATTTATTGGAATGAGAATTATCCTTATATAAAAAACAAATGTGTGAAAAGAACTCATTATTGGGTGAGTATTAATATACTAAATATGATTCCCTAAAATGGACAATGTAAACAAAAGGAAACATTTCCATCGATGATATTTTTATTTCGGATTAATCATTTGAATATTTACTCCATTTTAAGTATAAATATGTATTGGTATACTCTATGTTATTCTATTTTGATATTTTAGGTCATACATGCCCCATATGATAGTTTTGGGTAATAGATGGTAACATGAGACCACCAAATAACAGATGGAGATCACTAGTTACCTATTTTTTTCTGTTTGAACATCATATTGTCACATGAAGACACCTAATAGATTATGGGATTCCCCCAACCAATCAGTGGGGTGGATAAACGTATAGTCATTCTTTTTAAAACGATTATTCAAATAATATAAACAAATGGAAAACTGGTTTTTCCATTGGCTGTATGATTTAGTATTGGGATGAATTATTATTTAACATAGAATTGGGTTTTTATATCCCATATTCTAACCCATTTTAACCTAAAAATTTCCTATCAATTAGTTGGATCCTTAGTGATGATTTTGTCTTTATCCCTCTTCTCATTGATGAATCATTATTGTATTTGTTTGTTTTGTTCTCTGTACTTTGAAATTTGGAATGTATATACATTCAAACTAATTTTATTTTGTTATTATCAATATTATTAATTATAATTGCCAATATATGGTTGTATCTAGAATTTAAATAGTTATTTTTCTTTTTTCATATCCAGGTCCCTATGATTTGATATCATCCAATCTCATTACTTGATAAGGTGGAAACATTATTCCCATCATTCAAGATATCGGTCACTCTAACATATGGTCTATACCTTAGTGATATTAGAGGCCATTTTATTTATTCAATTTAATAAAATTATGATATTAGATATTGTAACTGGTTAAAAAAATTGGTGTAAATGGAATTCATTTCAAACCCGTATTTTTTGGAAAACATTTGAAAAAATTATTCAACATTTTATTTTGAAATTATATTGATTTTCCAATATTTTGAATAGAATGGAATCCCTATAGATTTTATTTTAAATTATTATCATTGTTTTTAAATAGTTTATACCATGGAAAATGTTCATTATAAATGATTTTCTTTTCATCGATGGCAACGATAAAGTAATAGAACATTTGGAGTCACTAGGTTCTTCAAGAAATCATGACATATATAAGACCTTATGGAGTTATCAATTACTAGGGGAGGTTATTTTGATTCCATGGTTGGTAGGGGTATCGTTTATGAGGGTAAAAGATTCTATGACTCTTGGATACACTTATATTAGAATGTATATCTGTCTTGTCTTAGTTTTACACACCCTCATGATGTTAATTAGCTTTGATACATTATAGATACAATATATAACTTTATATTGATATGATTTTCCTACCAATTGACTGGGATATTGATATTTTTCCTAAAATACTATTAATTTCATTTACTAGGGACTCTTTGATATATTTTATTCCATATTATATTACTTATGATGTATGCAATTTATATGAATTGAGATGTTAAGGAATTTTTTATATAAAAATTTTCGTTTTCAAAATATTTTATAATTTTTTTTAAATAACAAATTTATCCCTATGGATTGAAAATATATATATTCATGGTGGTATCCTAATAATAATTATTTCTCAAAAACAAATGTTTTCTATTTGTAATTTTTTTCTTTGGTTTTTCAGGATACCGATAAAGGGAATAGATTCACATAGAGGAAGAATCTTATAAGTTGTGTTTCATTTCTCATGGGTTAGAATGGGGGTGATATATGGTCATCTGATGAGATACCCATGGGTTAATTTATTTTATATATTTATTTTCATCCATTTTTCTATTTTACCTTACAATCTTGTTGATAGGCTTTATCCTTTTTGGTTTCATTGTATTAAATTTGATGAATTATTGATTTTTTATTTGATTCTCTAATTATTCATAAATTATTAGATATTTATTAGATGGGGAAATAATTATGGTCTTTCTTTTTTTGATTCCCTATATTTTGTTTCAAACCTTTTTTGAGAGAGAATATACTTTGGTCATTATAGTAGGATTATTTTCAGAAAATTTTTAGTTTAACTAAGTGGGTTTATTATAAATTGCTATTAGAGATGTATGATTTATTAAATACAAAACTAATTTTTTTTAACATAGTATTGATTTTATTATAGTGATATGGGTTTTATAATTGTTGTGGTAGTTTCTAAGTGGGATTTAACTACTCATATTCATGAAAATTCCCCAGTTTCCATGGTATGATCTAGGGTTATATAGCTTCTTATTTTTATTTTTTTCCTCATGGATGAATTTGATAAAAATAAGTTTACAATTACATAATTTTATAAAATTTTTAATTATTTCCTCCCCTCATGTTTCTTAGATCAATGTTACTCTTCGGATAATAATCTAAAATATTATAGAGGAGGATTCAAGGAATGTACATTAGTAAAATAATTTGGATATCACGGTTTTGGTAAAAACCAATGTCTAAATGATGAATTCTATTGGTTATATTTAAAATATTTAACTAGAATAGTAGTTTCTTTATGATTTGGAATTAACTATTCCTATAGATTGACCATTATTTATGAAATGGGTCTAAATGAAATATAAGAATGGATCAAGATTATTGATGTGATACACCACTTCTTGTAAAATAAAAGATACCTCAAATCCATTTTTCCTCATTATATATTTAAAGAACTTGGAATGAAGGTGAGGGGATCCAATGTGTATGAAAATAAACATTAATATTAAACCTGGAATACAATCCTTAAAAAATTAAATTTTAATTTATATCCTTAAAATCTAATGGAAAAAATTTCATAATTGTTCATAATTTTTTTAGGGAGATAATTATATCATTGAGTATGATAATTCATTATCGAGTTTCTTAAAATGTCTTTAACGAATTTATCAATTTCTATCTCAATAAACATGACTTTTATATATATTAGAGGCCTGATATTCACCATACTCTGGTTATTCTATACCAAACAACCATTATGAAGTTAATAGAAAAGGTAGATATAGATGAGGTAGTCATATCTAGGATTGAGAGAGTCTTTAGTATATTACTTATAAAATAAGGTGGACTATGTTTTCTTTTTGGTTATAATCGAATTTGGGATGAACATCCAATATATGGTGTTAGGAGTTTGAATCAAACATTAATGTAGAGTCATGTGGTATACTATAATTATGGAATTAAGGGAAGATGAACCTATATTGAATGGAAACAACAATGTTGGGACACACATGTTATCAATATGGTTATATTCAGAATTCTCTAGAAGAATTCACAAGGCAGTAAAGCTGTATTATCCTTCACCATGGGCTCTTATCTGAAAAATAACATAATATACAGGGTGAGAACTCAACATCATTCTCAGGTTGATGCTCACATATAAAATAAAATGAATTATGTGGGTGTATTCTTATATGTAGTGGAGTGTGAACCATAGGAGTAAAAGGAATGAATGGATAACATAAAATTTATAGTATTTACATTGTTTTCTAGGGATATGCATTTATTTGTTACTGGTGTAAGAAATTCATTAATAACATCCAAATTTACAATATTTTTTCACTATTTTTGGAGCTCATGAATTTATTGAAAGAAATTTACACTGTATTATGAATGATGTTGTAGTAATAATTTCAATGTCCCATGTGTCAGAATATGGTTAATGGACATGAATGTATAAATTTTGTTTTAGTTCATGATCATTAATTATGTGATCTTATCATTGGAATAAATTGGATTATTAGGAATAAAGACTAGATCAAGTATTACTTCCATCATGTAAAATTGTATTCTTAAAATGGATTCCATAATCACATTCAGTGTGAGTACGATATAAGATTATGAAGAGTAGGTCTCTTTACTACTTGTGTTGAGATGATCATCTTGCAATTAATAGAAATGTTTATTCATATTGTAGGTCAGTGTCATAATTTTTTTCATAGAGTGGTGGTATGTGAGCATCTCAACATTATTGTAGATTACTTCTCCAGAATCTCACCCTAGATGGTTCTTTGGATCACTATATAATCGATTTTAGGGATAAAACCCATTTTAACAAATTATTTATCAATAGAACGAAATTAATTTAAGAAATTAATGTATTTAATAATATTTATGATAAAGTATTTATTAATCTACATATTTTACCTTGGGAATCAATAGTTATTTTTTAAAATAAATTATATGGAATTTTGTGAAATTATATTGATTACTGCAGCTAAATAAAGTGATCGAGGAAAAAAATACCATTCTTAAGACTGATGACCTTTTTGAGTAGCACATGGGAGAAAAATGTTTTTCGAAAACTCATCTTCAATATCAATACAAAAAATGGGGGTATGAGAGATTATATTCCCAATATAGTGGTCAAAATTATGTATGTTCAAGATTAGTATCCAATTATCTTTTAATACTATACTAATTCTCTTGTTGTGTTTATTGCATTAGTGACTATATTCAGTCATCAATTTTTCGATTCATTAATGAGTTTATTTTTTTAGATAATATTATTTATTATTATTGAATATTATAGGGTTAGGCTGAGAATATGAATATATTTCAATGAATCCTAAGATAGAATCATCTATATGTGAATATCTTTAAATGTTTTTTTTCTGATTTCTAAAGTCAAACATCTGGTCCATGAGATTTCTAATAAGAGAGTTTTAGTGGATCCCAAAATGATTGAGGTGGTGATATCCTCGAAGATACCCATAAATACTTATAAAATATGAATCCTCTTTGGTTTAGAATCTTTTTATCACTTTTTTAGGACTTATCCCAGATTTCATCCTTTATAATAGTTTTATATCATATTTTTTAATATTTTGTGGAGATATAATAGCCATATGTCTTTTAAGGAGTTGAATTTTTTATTATCATCAGATCTAATCCCAATTCCTCCATACCTTGGTTCCAGTTATGATGCTTACACAAACGTATAATTTATGGGATTGGACTGTTTTCTAATTTATGTTATCATGTTAATTGATTATTTCACTCATTAGTTACTCCTTCAAAATAAGAACATTCTCACCCAAGAACATTATTTGTGGGAATTAATTCACGTGCTAAAATATTTAGTGTCACTTTCTCTTTAGGAGGTGGTTTGTTGTGTATTCAGACCATTAGAGTTTGAAGTATATCACTACATAAGGGGGTATAAATTTTAAGGAAAAATTATGGGTTTAATCACATCATAAAATTTATATTGATATATCATACCCCAATAAAAATGAGAATGTTTTTCTAATTTTATTTACCAAAAAAACAATGACATGTATACTAAATAAATTTGGGGAAGTGGGGTTCTTAATGACATTGTTTGCAAAAATTTCCTTGGATCATGGGAGAGATGACCAACCATTATTTTTATCTTATTTTAATATAATTATTAAGGGTGGAAGACTAGAGATGAATTGTCTTGGCCTCCTAGTAGAGATAGAATATTTAAGGGTATTATGTTCTTTCTGATAGACATGACACTATTGTTGATGTATAATGAACAATGATTTAGTTTTATTATTTTTTTGAAAGTAGTGATAATGATAGACCCTAACATTAGAAGTTATTAATGGTGTTTATGAAGGGTATGATCGATTTTCGGTTTTGATACTCGGTGTCCTAAATATCATAGAACTATGGAAGAATATTAGAGTTCTACATTATTTTTATAACCATAAACCAACACAGTATGGATATAAAATGAGCTGTGCATAGACATAATTATTGGACAAACATGTACCCTTAGTATTAATGATACAATATGGGTGATTATTGACTGAATGGATATAATATCATGTTTAATTGATTTAAAAGACTCAATAAAGGTAGATGACATAATGATCATTTTGGTGTGGACAATTCAAAGACATCATGTATTACAATCATCTATCATCTTTTATAGGGAGATTCTATTTATATACCAATTACATAGTATATTAACTATAATTATATGTTATTATATGAAGTTTAGAAGAAATTATAATCCCTATATGTATATCCTGAAAGAGAAATATTTATTCATGATGGCATGCTCATAGAATTCAAACTTCTATTCAATGGATCATGGATGAAAAAGTAGCTATGTGTTTAATTTACCTATAGCATAAATTATTATGATTTAATATAGAAGGTTTCATTTGAATAATTTTTGGGATTACTAATAAATCACATCTTTTTAGGAATATTTATGATAGTTTTGGGAATCAGGATGGTGTCATTTTGATTGGATAATTTTAAATATATCCATAAAAGTTATAAATTTCCCAACTGAAGAAGTACCATCTCGATCCATATGATGTGACTGAGTTTGAGGATTTTGATATTGAACCCAAAAAAATGTGTTTGAAGGATGTATTGAGATATTATAATGATATGATATGGTGTTTTGTGGCATGATAATCTAATTTTTTTGAGTGATATGGAATTTGTTTTGGGAAAACCATGAGACATGGGATTTCATGGCCTTGAGTGTGAATCAGTTGCTCTATCTCTTATTGAGTTCTTTATTTTGAGGATTTCAAGGGACACAAGGCTTTTGTGGATGACATAATTATTACTCCTTGTTATATTGAAATAGAGTATTAACAACTAATTGTTCATGTATTTGTTTAGTGTGGGGTCATACTAATCTCATGAAACTGGTTTTGAGTTATTCATGGATGAATAAGGCCACCTTCATGTTAGTGGAGAGATTACCTATATACCTATAGGTTCAATCCTCTAATTAGTTCAAGGCATGTAGGTGTTTCCAATTTTCTTACACACAACAGCCAACCTATGAGTCATAACAGCTTTATGGTGATTCCATTGGGAGAAATATTTATTATGGGTATAAATTTTAATATATATTTAAATTTAATTTTAATCTCACATAATTAGATCACATATCCCTAATTCATTTCAATTAGTTTTGGAGCTCCATGTTGATGATTTTGTTTACATGCATATACTCATTGATGAATTATTTTATATATTGGATGGTTGGATCTACATTCGGAGAAATTTGGTATGTGGGCCCTTTTGAAAATATTTTCATCAAATATTCTATTTTTTAACATTTATTGAGACTAGATCGAAAAATATTGTGTATACATGGAGAAATGACTTTTTTCTATGGATCTAGTTTCTCTATTATTTGATTTGATCACCTCTTATCATTATTTAAGGAGTAAAAAACATGTTCATTATTCTTGAGGTTGGTGTCTCAAAAATGTGGTCTTTAATATGGAAAACTTTATTATATAATGATTCCCTCGAATAGTTTAATTGATGAAATAGAATATAGGAATTTGATTTTAACATGAGTTGTAATGAAAACTATTTGAAAGCCGATTTATTGAAAAATAGATTTATGCACATGGTGAGTTTGAAAAACTCCTTAAAATATAAATTTAAAAATGAATGTGATTTTTCAATCATGGGATATGTATGTAATCACACTAGATAAATTTTATAAAATTATGGGAAATATTTTCAAATGAAATTTTCCATGTAAAATGTCTGTGAAATATGATTTAGATTTCTTAAACGTAATGAGGATTAAATAGATTGTTGGTAGGCCTTGGATTATGAGAGAAAAATAAGAAATAAACAAGACAAGTGGACTTAGTTATTAGTAGGGGATTTTCCATTGATTATTTTTTTTCTATGGGGCTAAATTTTTTATGAAACATGTATACCAGTTATTAGGATTCACATATACTAGATAGTGTCTCATATTTTACCAAGTTGTGTACACCCTAATATCATTGATTTCCAATGGTGATTTTTGGATACATTACATGAGAATTATTTATTTCATATTATTATACCAGATAGATATTATTAATTTCATATTGTTCTACTTATGGAATCTAGTTTTTTTTCAAATGAAAACCATTGGTTGTTTTTATATTGAAAATGATTTATTTACAAATGTGTTATAAATTTATAGTATACATGGAATAATGTATTCTTATGGATGAACATTTTTTTACTCATTTTTCCTATACTATAGATAATTAATGGTCACAACCAACTATATACATTGGGACTTTTTATCCTTGGTTTAGGGTGATATCAATATATGGAAGAGTATGATCTAGATGATGGTTCTCATGGATTGTGTTTCCCATCTATTGGGTAGGGATGGTGGTGGCCTATGGTTTTGAATATATAGTTTTTCATATTTATTTAGGTATAATTTTTATGGTCTATGATATTTTCATTAGACAGTGTAGTATTTTTGTGGTTTTACACTTTTTGGTTTTGTTTATTGAAATATGATTTATTATGGATTTCTTATGTGGGGATCTTAATTTGGATGTCTTATCACATATATAGTAGAGGGTGATATAATCACCATGTTTCATTTTATGATACCCTGGTTATTGTCTCCTACTTAGGGTGACTAGAAACATTATTTTTGTTTTCTGGTGGTTCAATTTTGGTGATATTATTGGTTTACATGAGTTAATTAGTCACGTGATCGATAAGGAAATTTATTTACATGTTCTCAATAAATGGAATTCTCATATATATTAAAATGGACTTAATCATAAATACTATCACCCTATATATTTTATAGTCTTAAAATGATGGCCAACTATATACTACATGAAGAAAAAAACCCTTCTGGGTTTCATGGAATGGTAGGTCCCAAAAAAATATATACGTATTGAATATGATTCAAACAATCATGCCTCCCTGAGAATCAATGAAGGGAAATATTTTTCATCACATGATAATTTACATAATATGATGAAGCACTACACCCTCACTATACATGAATCAAAACTACAAAATCCAATCATTTTAAATTTTCTATATAGGAACTTTAGTAGATGATCTCATTTCCTATGTAGGTGGGGAAATATTTACTCCAGTGGAGGATCCCATTACTCATTTGTTCTCATTAGAAAAGAGGTATACAAATTATAATGTTATAGGATCCCTATACCCATGTATGTCGGGTGAATACCAACACAATCTGATTTATATTAAGAGGATCTCATTCCTTGGAACAACAATTAATAACCCATGGCAATACATACCTTAACCAATTATTAGTTTGAAAAATGAATACACTTAGTCAATCACTTATCCAAGTAGGGTAATTAACCCAATGTACAATATGATCATAATTCATAAACACAATCATTTTTTTGGTATTTATATTCATCATTATCCAATCATATCAAGAAAATAGACTAAAGTGGAAAACCCTATCATGATATGAAACATTATTTATAGGTTGTTCATTATTATAAAATGAATACATGGTGAAAGAAATAAAAAATTCACCATATTATAAAAGAAGTATACATCTTGACGGGACTCTGATCCATTTCACTAATTTTTTTTACCAAATATTGGTCTTGAATTGTATGACTCAATGTATGGATTTCAAGCCCGCATATGGATCTTGAATCAAATATATTAATAAAAATATTCCTTCAAACAATATTCTAATAAAATAATAATAATAATAATTATTATTATTATATAAAATATATGTAGTCATATAAATGGAGGGGGGTTTCCCCACACTCTAAATTAACACAACACATAGGGGACCCCACCTCCATTATGAATATATATATATATATCTGAAAAATATTTATATCATTTTATTATCATAATTATAAAGTATATATTATAAAATAATAAATGTCTATATATATCCACCATCTCTATTCTCACTCGCATCATGTTTCAAAAAAACACATGGTCTCCATTTCCCATTTTAAATATTATTATGTACATATTATCATGATCTAGTTATCCTTAGACATTAAATTTTTTATATCCAATATGATAATGTAGTAGTACTCGAGACCCTACTATACATGGACACCTCAGTATATAACTTATCACTCATAGATGATTTCAACAACTAATAGCTATACCACATCACTAAACACCGTAAAAAACATCCCATGAAAAACCATTTCTCTAAAAACCCCTAACTCATCCAACCACACACTACCACCTCCCCAAAATTATAGCTAAGAATCCATAATTAATCTCATTGGATAAGAGATCCTAACATTAGATTAACGTTATTTTCTAATTAAAATGCAACGTTAATAGAGTTAATAATTATTAAATAAATCTTCCAATAATATTCTATAATGGTAATCTCATCTATATAATAAATATTTGTATCATAATATGTTAAAAAAATATATTACACTGATCGATAATGATTTGGGAATAAGATAGAATCTCACACGAATGAATTTATTTATTTCTCAATGAAGAAAAATGACATAAAAGTGATCATTACAGATAAAAGATCAGACATATTTCATTATGTTTAATATATATAGTAATTGAATGATAATATTTATAAGAAACACAAGTGAATTTATTCATAATTATTTTCGGTTAATTAACTGGATCCAAAAAAATTATTCATGATGATTTCATATATATGAATTCTGGATTTTACAAATTATTCCCCGTAATTAATATAATGTGATTTATGATGATTCAAACATGGAATGAAATAAATGTATGGTGTGAAGCCTAAAAACATCCATCATCAAATTAGGATTGTGTTTTTGTGTTGAAAACATATATCAATTGTTAAAATGATCATCTCACTAATCCCCAGAATTGTATTTTTCTCCTCAATTAATTATTATCACCACTAATATCTTATATATACCCCATCCTTCATATATAGGTTATTCCGTGTAATGAAGATAATCATAAATGGTATCGAAATTAATTTTTAAAATAGATGAATTATTATGTTAATTAACAAATTAAAATTTATTAATTAATTTTTTATTAAATTCAATGTACTCTTCCTATAACCAGAAAATATCCTGGGACCGGGGTCAAAATGATTTCAAACCATTTTTATGTTTAATTAAACTCTCTAGATGTATTCATAATGTAGTAATTCACGTCTAAGGCCAAGATAAAAATATTTAATCATTCTATTGAAAATGTCACGACCCCCTCCCCACAAAGTGTACCCCTCCTCGGCCGGCAAAGTGAAAAGGGAGATAATGACCCCCCGAGTCCCGCCTCCAGTAGGACCCAGGTTGGCGACTAGCACTGAGGGTATAATAACATACAAATGGGAGGCATTACCTTCTAAGAGAACACATGCAGAAGAGAGAGATAGAATAGACTCCAATCAACTCCAACTCGGAACTGAAATATAAAAGGGAACCAAGTACATATATGAAATGTCATGCAAAAGTACTACACCTGAAAGGGGAAACTAATAGTACCCAAAAGAAAGTAAAACGACAGCGACCACAATCTCGAACAGCTCCTCCTCCAACCGCAAGCTAGTAGTAACCAGCTTGATCTCCAACCTGCTCCAGGTGACCTGAAAAATAGTTTATATGTACATAGGGTGAGTATAACAGTATACTCAGTAGGATCCTCCCCATGACACTCGTGAAAAAGTAAATAAAGAATGCTAAAACCCAGTGAACAAAAAGTGAAACAAACATGTCACCTAAACATGTATAATATGTTCCCAACCTCACCATGGCTACTCTCACCAAGTAACACATACAAGAATATAGCATATAGTAAAGAATATCAAGGGTACCCCGCTACTACTTCCCCACTGGTTTGCCGCTTTGCCCCAATGACATAAGTCCTGTGCATCTCTCTCCAAAGGCTTGCCCGCAGACACCTGGGCTAAGCTCCACAATCTGCACCTTGTGCACCACAAAGGCTTTCCCGTAGACACCTGGGCGAAGCACCACACCGTCCTCACAACCAAAAGTAACCAGGTAATTTCCGGGAGCCACCACATCTCGCATAACGTGTATCATTCGTCGGGTATAATACCTCAAGCCATTACAGCCCATACACCGAGTAAGGATCCTCAAGACATCATAGCCTATAAACGTTACACCTATAGTAGTCCGTAGGATACTATATCCAGAATATATGTGTGTGAATAACCACAAGCCATTACAGCCCTCTACACACATATATGGGGTAACTAACCACTGTGCTTCATTGCACAAGTATCTACAAAGAGAAGAGAGCGGAGCCAAAGGGGGTAGTCAGCCATTCAACCACCCATCAGAATGTTGGGTAAAACACCCCCCCAGGTCTCAGAATCCCCGGGGTGTCAGTTGCCCTTACTGACAGGGTGGAGTAGCGTATAGAAACACAAAAAGTACAGAATATATAAGTAACTCACATCTACACTATGGGCATTACCTAGTCTTAGATACAACTACAGCTAACGTCTCTCAGACTCCAGACTGCTACTTCTAAGACTAGGTATCCTATATGCACACAAACATTTGAAGCGATTTATTAGATTACTCCATTCTCATTTTATCAGTTCCACTGTACGTTAATTAATTCTTTAAACATTAATTAAGAATGAACAATTCCACACCAAACTAAATTTGCATCACATTCAAAAACAACTGCTCCTTTTTAAGATTCCCATCACCTTTAAATTCCAGCATCTCAATCCCCGTGGATTTTCACCATTTAATCAAACATTCATTATAGAATTACTTTTCCACATTCCCAGGCATTTTAGAAAAACATCCTATGCTTCTAAACACAAAGGAGGCTCAACACGGTGAATAGATATTCTACCTGTCGAGTCTTTGCCGCCTATAGAAAGAGAATATACCCATTCTCCCTCGAGAGGCTAAACACGGAAAGCACGTGGCATACCCCGCGCGTCTTTGCCTCCTTCAGAAGAAGGGTAGCAAGACCAGCTGCCTTGAGCAGTGGGGAAAAGCAAATCAGATTAACAATCAAGAAAACCGCAAGCAACCAGCAACCACCTCCATCCCATTCCATCACCCCTGGTGTCCTCCACGACACCCACATGCATAAACTGATGCATCTCGCCACTCTAGGCGTCATCTGCTACTATAACCACAAGGCCTCCATGCCTCCACATATCACAACAACCATCCAGGATCACATCATAGCACAAGCAGCAGGAAAACAAACATCACATCATGGGCTCTTGACCCTTTAACAAACAAGAGGGTAACTCAAAACCCTTTTAAAAATTCCCACATAATCTGTTCTCTAATCCATATTGAATTGGCAGATTTGTTATTAGTAGGTTGCAGTCATGGATACCTAATCAGCAAGCTATCACAATTAAATAACCATGCTTACTTCCCTAATTTTATTATCCTCAAATTAGAACAACTACAACAACGACAATAACCAGATTAATTTACGTGCCTCTTTATCTTTATCCAATTAATTAACAATTAATTCCGGATTTACGTTAATTATCAATTTCTATCATGAATGAACAAAAAATCAAAGAAAACATAGATATCACTATATCTAGGAAAACATGAGGCAAACCGTTATCACGGTATAAAGAAACAACATGCGATCAGCCAATTCTTTTAATCCGGTTCAAGTATTAAATTAGGTCAATTTCATTTTGATCCAAAGAGATAAATCTTGCTAATTCTAAGATTGCACATATACAATTAGAGAATCCATGAATCCCCTACCTCAAATAGTTCCTCACGTTCTTTATCCACACAACAGGTCACAATCCTCCCCTCGCGACAACTGCATCCACCGGAGGATGCTGCGGTACGACAATACCAACCAACCCCAAGAAAACCCATTAGAATCTTGGAGAATACATGGTATAATTATGGAAAAGAGGATAGGAGAAGATGAACCCCAAAAGAACGACGATACAACACACCTTATATCGAAGATTGATCGACACAGCTCAGTTGCATCCAAAACAGAACAGAACCAATCCTCGGGGTAACGATTGATTGTGCAACTCCTACGGAAAGGATTGAAAGGTTCTAGTGTCTCTTAGCTGTGAAAAAATGGAAAGAACAAGGGAGAGGGATATCTCGTCCCTTTTTATGATTTAATGGGGCGACGGTTTAAGATCCGGTTAATTCTCCATTAAAAACGGATCGCATTAACCCACACGGTTTGACCAAGTAAAACATTCCAAGCCTTAGGAATAATTAATATAGGATTTATGGAATTTGAAATGGCCATAAGAGCCCTTAAAATAAGGCTTTAAATGTATTTTATGTCAAAAGAAACGTCAAAAGGGGAAAAACTGTAGGAGTCTGGAAACACTGTTCCCCCACCGTTACTGTACATGAAACCGATCTGTGAAACCGATCTGTGAAACTAATCTGTGAAACCGATTTGTGAAACCGATCTGTGAAATCGATCTGTCAGACCGATATGTGAAACCAATCTGTCACAATGATCTGTGAAACCGATCTGTCACACCGATCTGTGAAACCGATCTGTCAGACCGATCTGTGAAACCGATCTGTCACACCGATCTGTGAAACCGATCTGTCAGACCGATCTTTGATACCGATCTGTCACACCGATCTGTGAAATTGATCTGTGAGACCGATCTGTGAAACCGATCTGTCACACTGATATGTGAAACCAATCTGTCACACTGATCTGTGAAACCGATCTGTCAGACCGATCTGTGAAACCGATATGTCACACCGATCTGTGAAACCGATCTGTCAGACCGATCTGTGAAACCGATCTGTCACACCGATCTGTGAAACCGATCTGTCAGACCGATCTGTGAAACCGATCTGTCACACCGGTCTGTGAAACCGATCTATCAGACCGATCTGTGAAACCGATCTGTCACACTGATCTGTGAGACCGATCTGTCAGACCGATCGGTGAGACCGATCTGTTACTGTTCATAAAACTGGAAACACTGTTCACAGAACAGGAAAATTGGCAAAGTGTTGGGGATAAGTCCCCTTGACCTCCCGGAACACCTCCAACACCAACATTTCACAATGTAATGGACCGGAGAGGTCTGGGCCATTACATTAGATACCTCTCAAAACATTCTCGTCCTCGAGAATTAAAAACCAACCCAGAAGAGAAGAGGGGTCCGAACAACCACCCCATAAGATACCTCTCAGGGAAAAACCACCATGAGTTGTTCGAAAGATGGAACAAAACTACGACATCCGAGAACAAACAATCCATACCCAAACAATTCATTCACAACATCACATCAAAGGTACATAAATAAAACATGAAAGGTCTAACCAGAGTGGAAACATCATTACATGAATGGAGTTAAACATTAAGCAACTCTGGGTACTGAGAACGTATCTGTGACTCACGCTCCTAGGAACTCTCCTCCATGCCACTGTGTCGCCACAGGACACGAACTAAGGGGATAGAACGCCCACACAACACTTTCTCCTTTCTGTCTTGGATCTCCACAGGTCGCTCCTCAAAGGTTGCATCATCGTCAATATTGAGCTCTCGTACTTCTGTAGACTCTGGCGCTGAAACTCTCGGAGTGTCTTCCTCCAAGTGTCATCGTCGTCAACCTCTACCCGGCGGCGATCTGCTGGAACAGCCTGCTGGGCACCTTCTGCGCAAACCTGACGAGGACGTCGACCTGGAGCCATACCTGTAAAATAACAACTGTTAGAGCTCCTATGCCTGGAATATGGAAGACTCAACATTA
Source organism: Viscum album (assembly GCA_963277665.1). Lineage (NCBI taxonomy): Eukaryota > Viridiplantae > Streptophyta > Magnoliopsida > Santalales > Viscaceae > Viscum > Viscum album. Next base: position 418,313,048 of record OY728132.1, read on the forward strand.
ATTAATTAATTATTTTGTTTTATTAATTTTTGGTTACCTATCCCAAGGTATACCCATTCAAACACAGGCACAAAGAATAATGATGCATGATCCTTTCCTAGGACTCTACCCTGCAACCAGTATCACATTGTTTAGTAGCCATCGTAAACTTAAAGGTCCGTGCAACAGATCATAGGGGGCCCTGAACGCCTATGTCTCTGCAGGTCTCCAGTTTTTACCCCACTTTCTAAACATGAATGACATTGTTGCCCTACCATCCCATGCATCCTCACCTGTGCCTAACTCCAAACTCCATCCTATCCCTCAACCAGACCTCTGATACCACTCTGTCACGACCCCTCCCCACAAAGTGTACCCCTCCTGGGCCGGCAAAGTAAAAAGAGAGATAATGACCCTCGAGTCCCGCCTCCAGTAGGCCTCGGGTTGGCGACGGGCACCGAGGGTATAATAACATACAAATGGGTGGCATTACCCTCTAAGAGAACACATGCAGAATAGAGAGATAGAATAGACTCCAATCAACTCCAAATCAGTACTGAAATATAAAAGGAACCCAAGTACATATATGAAATGTCATGCAAAAGTACTACAACTGAAAGGGGAAACTAAAAGTACCCAAAAGAAAGTAAAACGACAGCGACCACAAGCCCGAACAGCTCCTCCTCCAACCGCAAGCTAGTAGAAACCAGCTTGATCTCCAACCTGCTCCATGTGACCTGAAAAACAGTTTATTTGTACATAGGGTGAGTATAACAGTATAATCAGTGGGATCCTCCCCAATACTCTCGTGCAAATGTAAAGAAAGCATGCTAAAGCCCTGTGAACAACAAGTGAAACTAACTCGTCACCAAAACAGGTATACTTTGTTTCCAACCTCACCATGGCTAATCTCATCAAGTAACGCATACAAGAATATAGCATATAGTAAAGAATATCAAGGGTACCCCGCTACTACTTCCCCACTAGTTTTCCGCTTTTCCCCAACGACATACGTCCTGTGCATCTCTCTCCAAAGGCTTGCCCGCAGACACCTGGGCTAAGCTCCACAATCTGCACCTCATGCACCACAAAGGCTTTCCCACAGACACCTGAGTGAAGCACCACACCGTCCTCACAACCAAAAGTAACCAGGTAATTTCCGGGAGCCACCACAGATCGCATAACGTGTATCATATGTCGGATATAATACCTCAAGCCATTACATCCCATACAATGAGTAAGGATCCTCAAGCCATCATAGCCAATACACGTTACACCTATAGTATTCCGTAGGATACTATATCTAGAATATATGTGTGTGAATAACCACAAGCCATTACAGCCCTCTACACACATATATGGGGTAACTAACCACTATGCCTCATGGCACAAGTATCTACCAAGAGAAGAGATCGGAGCCAAAGGGGGTAGTCAGCCATTCAACCTCCCATCAGAATGTTAGGGAAAACACCCCCCAGGTCTCAGAATCCCCGGGGTGTCAGTTTCCCTTACCGACAGAGTGGAGTAGCATATAGAAACACAAAAATTACAGAATATATATGTAACTCACATCCACACTATGGGCATTACCTAGTCTTAGATACAACTGCAGCTAACATCTCTCAGACTCCAGGCTGCTACTTCTAAGACTAGGTATCCTATACGCACACAAACATTTGAAAAAATTTATTAGATTACTCCATTCTCATTTTATCAGTTCCACTGTACATTAATTAATTCTTTAAACATTAATTAATAATGACCAATTCCACATCAAACGGAATTGGCATCACTTTCAAAAACAACTGCTCCTTTTTAAGATTCACATCACCTTTAAATTCCAGCATCTCCATCCCCGTGGATTTTCACCATTTAATCAAACATTCATTACAGAATTACTTTTCCACATTCCCAGACATTCTAGAAAAACATCCTATGCTTATAAACACAAAGGAGGCTCAACACGGTGAATAGATATACTACCAGTCGAGTCTTTTCCGCCTATAGAAAGAGCATATACATATTCTCCCTCGAGAGGCTAAACACGGAAAGCACGTGGCATACCCCGCGCATCTTCGCCTCCTTCAAGAGAAGGGTAGAAAGACCAGATGCCTTGAGTAGTGGGGAAAAGAAAAGAAGATTAACATTCAAGAAAACCGCAAGAAACCAGCAACCACCTCCATCCCAATCCATCACCCCTGGTGTCCTCCCTGATACCCACATGCATAAACTAATGCATCTTGCCACTCTAGGCGTCATCTGCTGCTATAACCACAAGGCCTCCATGCCTCCACATATCACAACAACCATCCAGGCTCACATCACAACACAAGAAACAGGAAAACAAACATCACATCATGGGCTCTTGACCCTTTAACAAACAAGAGGTAACTCAGAACCCTTTTAGAAATTCCCACATAATCTGTTCTCTAATCCATATTGAATTGGCAGATTTGTTATTCGTAGGTTCCAATCATGGATACCTAATCAGCAATCTATCACAGTTAAATAACCATACTTACTTCCCTAATTTTATTATCCTCAAATTAAAACAACTACAACAATGGAAATAACCAGAGTAATTTACATGCCTCTTTATCTTTAGCCAATTAAATAACAATTAATTCCGGCTTTACGTTCATTATCAATTTCTATCATGAACGAACAAAAAATCAAAGAAAACATAGATATCACTATATCTAGGTAAACATGAGGCAAACCGTTATCACGGTATAAAGCAACAACATGCGATCAACCAATTCTTTTAATCCGGTTCAAGTATTTAATTAGGTCAATTTCATTGTGATCCAATGAGATAAATCATGCTAATTCTATGATTTCACATATACAATTAGAGAAGCCATGAATCCCCTACCTCAAACAGTTCCTCGCGTTCTTTATCCACACAACAGGTCACGATCCACCCCTCTCGACAACTGCATCCATCGGAGGATGCTGCGGTACGACAGTACCAACCAACCCCAAGAAAACCCATTTGAATCGTGGAGAATACATGGTATAATTATGGAAAAAAGAGGATAAGAGAAGATGAACCCCAAAAGAATGATGATACAACATACCTTATATCGAAGATTGATCGACACAGCTCAGTTGAATCCAAAATAGAACAGAACCAATCCTCGGGTAAAAGATTGATTGTGCAACTCCTACAGAAAGGATTGAAAGGTTCTAGTGTCTCTTAGCTAAGAAAAAATGTAAAGAACAAGTGAGAATGATATCTTGTCCCTTTTTAAGATTTAATGGGGCAACGGTTTATGATTGGGTTAATTCTCCATTAAAAACGGATCGCATTAACCCACGCGGTTGGACCAAGTAAAACATTCCAAGCCTTAGGAATAATTAATATAGCATTTATGGCATTTGAAACAGACTTAAGAGCCCATAAAATAAGGCTTTAAATGTATTTTACGTCAAAAGAAACGTCAAAAGGGGAAAAACTGTAGGAGTCTGGAAACACTGTTCACCCACCGTTACTGTACATGAAACCGATCTGTGAAACCGATCTGTGAAACTGATCTGTGAAACCGATCTGTGAAACCGATCTGTGAAACTGATCTGTCAGACCGATCTGTGAAATCGATCTGTCACACCGATCTGTGAAACCGATCTGTCACAACGATCTGTGAAACTGATCTGTCAGACCGATCTGTGAAACCGATCTGTCACACCGATCTGTGAAACTGATCTGTCAGACCGATCTGTGAAACCGATCTGTCACACCGATCTGTGAAACCGATCTGTCAGACCGATCTCTGAAACCGATCTGTCACACCGATCTGTGAAACTGATCGGTCAGACCGATCTGTGAAACCGATCTGTCACACCGATCTGTGAAACCGATCTGTCAGACCGATCTGTGAAACCGATCTGTCACACCGATCTGTGAAACCGATCTGTCAGACCGATCTGTGACACCGATCTGTCACACCGATCTGTGAAACCGATCTGTCACACCGATCTGTGAAACCGATCTGCCAGACCGATCTGTGAAACCGATCTGTCACACCGATCTGTGAGACCGATCTGTCAGACCGATCGGTGAGACCGATCTGTTACTGTTCATAAAACTGGAAACACTGTTCATAGAACTGGAAACTTAGCAATGTGTTGGGGATAAGTCCCCTTGACCTCCCGGAACACCTCCAACACCATCATTTCACAAAGTAATGGACCGAAGAGGTCCGGGCCATTACAGAAAATATGCACGCATGGACCTAAATTAATCATTTAATTCTCTTTATATTTTTATCTAAGATTAACCACCTATGAAATCATACACTATATCATTACCATGGTAGATATGAAACAATATAATAATTTGATTCATAAGATAACTTTACTGATAAAATCATTAAGAAAAAATTTAGCACATTAAAATAAGAGAGGTCTTGAGACCTGGAAAATACACACTAAGGCCTCACATTAAGGAATATCTGAAAGTAATATTATGGAAACATTCCACTATCACATAGACACATCCTTTTAACATATATGATTTTTAAATAAGGTATATATGTGAATTACTATATTGTAAGGATATATTATATTTCATTCATTAATATATTAACAAAAATGTATTTCAATGTAATAACTGTAAGGGGTCAGAAATGAATTCTTTGAAAATATGAGAAATCCTATTCACCCTAAATTAATATCCATATGGGAAGAGATTAATAACATGGTGCACTATTGTTGGAGTGAAATAATACCAATATATAAAGATTATTTAAGATTATTTTCATAATATATCCATCAATTTGTTACCCAATGAAATAATTAAACTTTATTGATTTCATCATTTAAAAAAGAAAATCTTCATAGTTACTTGCTCTTTGGTATCCCTATCATCCACTATTATATCATGGTCCTCAATAAAACAATCATAGTCATTTAATGATTTTAGGATATGATAAATATGATATTTCTTCAAAAATCCGTACACAAAATTAGGGGAAATATTCTACCCATATTTTCTTCAAAAAATAAATGTATCACCTATCAATGATCTCCTGGTTGTGTCATCTATAATCCAACACATAATAAATTTATGGAAACAATAAACATAGTGATGACCCTAATATACTACTAAACATCAATTAACTAACGAACCGAAGGCCCAATCATCAACATTATGATGTGGATAGTCATCAAATTTATGTAACCCATCTCTATGATATCTAGAAACCAAAGATGAACATCAGAAAATGACCAACATCCACTAAAATAGTTGAAAATAAATCACCATCCATCACATAATATAGTTATATAATTTATTGTAAATTCTACATGGATATTTTGAGAATTTCATATAATAGACCATACTATACTTAGGTGATATCCACAAAGCATGACCATTATGGTATTTAATATGATCATAAGTTTGAATCACAATAATTATAGGATGAAATGTATAATGTTAACCCCAACTATACTAAATAATTAAAATTTATCCAAAATTAATCACATATGATGGTGTAAATTATATGAAATCATTACCACCAAGTCATGAATATAATATAATCAACTTCCACAGCCCCATAATTACCTTGACCAACATTTCCACTTAAATCAATTTATGAATCTTTGTAACATCACAACCACTATCCTTAATGATGCAATGAAATACATATGATCATGAAAGGGTACCCCTGATTAAAATCAAGGTATGATGATGTTCAATAAACAAATATAAACTCAAAGGTTATCACTATCCAAATGAAGAAGGGTGATGCATGCACCGACCACTCAAAAATGATTAACTATATATCACCCTTCTAAAACATCATTACATTCAAAGGCAATAAAATAAAGATAAATTTACACATTAAACACATAATATTAATTAACACTACATGATTTTAGGACATTTTTCTCATTAAATAAATTAGTTTTCTTTCATATATTACATTAGTCACAAAAGAAATATTAAACAAACCACAAAATAAATAGTATTATTTCATATGTTAGATAACACCTAAATATTCAATTAGAAGGTGGAAATAATCCTAAATAAATTTTCTAATTTTTTTAAATATTTATAAAATGGTCTCGTTGCATATTAATTGGTCAAAAATTAACATAATTGTGTTTGAAGGTAAATAGAGATATTTTATAGAAAACATGTTTTGTGAGCATATTGTATTTATTGTGTATATAAATTAGGATAGACACTAAAGATAAAATAATTTTATTTTATTTATAGATTATATATTGAATAAAATATTTAAATGTACATATATTAATTTTTATTTAAAATTGAATAATAGTTAATATATTTTTATTCTTTAAAATTATTTTTGAAAAATAGTTTTCGATGGGTTATTTCAGTTTTTTAAATAATTTTATTACATTTATAAAAATTTATATTGTTAAAATGGTATAAATATTTGGAATTATGATGTTCCAAAATTTTAAATGGTCTTCTTTTATTATTTTTATTTTTTGAATGTAATCATAGTATATAGTTTTCCCCTCGATATGGGTAAATTAGATAATTATGGTTTAAAATAATGTTAATGTATTTAAAATATCTTTATAACATATTTTAATTCTATTTTATTATATTCTTTCAACCTTTCTCATCCCATATTTGATCATATAAAAAAATTTTGTCATTTAATTTTGATAATTACCATGATATTATTTAATTTAAAATATAAATGCAAGCTAATAAATCATTTATTTACATATATCTAATATTTTATCCGAATGCTATAAAAAAGTTATGTTCGGTTTTTATTGTTTACATGAAATATGGAATAATTTGTTTTATAATGATAATTTATTATAACTTTTATTTATATAATAATTATATAAAATTTCAATCCATCACCAATATAAATCTTGTTCATGTAAGTGAAAAATAAAATCTAGTATTTAGACAATATTAAAAGAAATAAAATTTTGAATATGTTGTGTGTTCTAAAAATATTATATATAAATATGAAAAATTATCTTCTTATAAATGTTTGGTTTCCAAATCCTTTTCAATCATGTTGATTTAAAAATTCAACTGTCTGTAGAGTTATATAAATGGATTTAATATAAATTTTTTATAAAATATTTGTAATTAAATGATTTAATTATCATAAAAAAATATCATTTCAAAATTGGATGGGATATAGTTTATAATATAAACAATTTTTCTTGTATGGGACACATTTCTTTTTTTAAATATTGTTGACCCCTATTGTGTAAAAACATTGGTATTATGTTAATCATCAAATGGGTTAACAAGGAGGAGGGCGTTAAAACATGAAGACAAGGATTAAAAATTCCGAAAAAAATGTATAAATTTTATTGTTTTAATTTATTTATACTTATCACCATATTATATTGAAATTATATCAATATTTTTGAAAATATACTTACATTTATTTAATAAATTTATATATTTGAATGGTACACCTGCCCTCACTTATAAAAGTTCATTTCCTCACCTCCAACATTTAAAATTTATGTGAATAATTGATATGGAAGGAAATAAAAAAACCAACCAAGATTTCATAACTTGATCCTTGATCCCTTAGAGCCTTACTTTGGCCAAATATTAAAGGCTTAATGTTTAAGACAATAGAGGTCTCTAAAAGAAGAGGTAGTCATGTATACTGACGTTATTAAGTTTGTTTCATCATCTATGTTCTCTTAATATAGTATACCCATTTAATATAATTTATAGTGTATAATTAATATAATTATATTTTATAAAAATCATGGTTCAAAAAATATCCACCACTTTTCTATACTATAGTAAACAAAAACATAATTTTTGTTTACATAAGGCTTACCTTTTCTATGAAGTGGTGTAAATTTTTTTTTCATCGACAATTTAAATTTATGGTTCTAAATTTAAAAATAAGGAATATATGATATTTATCACAAAATATATAATATATTATTTTAATATATCAGTTGAATTCATACCCTTACACCCGTTGAAAAATAATATCATCACCTGTTCGTACGTGTGGACTACCACCTTAATAAAGATATTTGGATCATTTTTCATATTTTCATTGACAGTATGATTATAAATATGTATATAATTAATATATTGAATATTTTTTCATTAATTTTATTATTTATATGACGAAACTAAAACCATGGTGTTTGTATGAAATCCATCTAATAAAAACATTCTTTGGGAAAACGAACTTTTTCACCAAATTGTCAATTTTACCGAAGAATTGATAATGAAATAATTAATGGAAATACTAAAGAAATTGTAAATAGAAGTATATATGAATATGGTTCTTTAACAGATTCATAATAAATCTATTTTTATCACATTTATGTAATGATACTTAAGAAGAAAATTGAGACTTGAAGTGAGGGTTTATTTCACAATCATTCCATTATACTATAATGTTTATGTTTATACTTCTGTTTTGAAAACTATATAATATTTAAATCTTATAAAACATTAATTTTTTTCATTCTATTTTGTCATAAATTTAACATATTTCAGTTCAGTTTTCTCTTATAAAATACTCAAATGAATGAAATTATGTATTTTTGAAAAAATAAAAACGATTTATATTCTAGTAGGGAATAATTTTTATCCATATTCCTATTTTATTTAATATTATTTCCCAAATGGTTTTATTCATATTAAAAGACTAATTAAAATAACTTTTATCCACATTTTATTTTTTATACGAAGAATTTAAGTGAGTCATCCCGATTTGTTTTTTTATTTTTCTATAGAAATTTTACTGAAAATGCGAATGAAAACATATATTTACAATACATGATATGAATGATATTTATTTCTATATTTAACAATCAATGAATTTAATCATCCTTTAAAATATTACATATTTAATTTAAAAATATTTTTCTCTAATATTTTTGAAATTAATATATTTCGAATAAGTAATTTCAAAATATAAATGGTAGTTTCCTTAAGATATTTTCAAGTAATACATTGATAAATCATATTATTTAATATGTGTACTAGATAAATATATCATCATCTATAGTTATATATATTTTTTATGATCATTTTGAATTGGAAAATTACTAAAATTTAATTTTATAGTATATAGAATATGAAAAATATTTATTTTATATATAATATTGGTTATGTTGCATTGTTTATTCATATAATGAATTCATTACCCTAACTATGTGATAAGTGGGGGACAAAACATACATATCCCTTCAATTAATTGGTATGTATAATGATTAAAAATTTATTTTTTATTTTTCAAAGTACATAACCATTTATGTATATTGTGTGGTCATGATGCCTCAAAAATATGTTTAAGATGCCAGTTGTGATCTTTAATATCATTATAATATAAGTTTTTGATGTCTATTTTATTATTAGAAAAGTTATGATATCTATTGAATTTTTTCATGGTCATGTGATGGTCTATATGAAAATATTTTTATGTCATTTATTCCTACCATATTATTTTTTTTCTTATTTATGTTCTAGTGTTTAATGGGCTTTTATGATCACCCCTTTATTGTAATTATTTTCTCTAGGATCCTAGGAAGAGTACATTGAGTGATGTTTAATGATTATATAGAGGTAATAGTGATTTTATCAAATATAGTACCTTGAAATGAAATAAAATGTATCTATTCCTAATGTAATAATGTCAGTAGATATTATATAATTCAAGGGACGAGGTCATTACAAGTGGAATATATTATTTATTTATATAAAACATGAGAATATTAATTTTGAAATCATAGATTAGGGAACATAAACTATTTAAATAATTTGAGGATATATCTTATTTTAATATGTTATCATAAAAGTTTTTAGCACGATATATATTTTCTCATTTTTTCATCAAATTTATCTATGTCAAGATAAAATAATTTGAAATAGGTTTGGAATATATGTATTCAAGGGAAAAAAATTAATGGATTTGGTCAAGGGTATCTCAACCATCATTCTGGTGCATGGTGAAAGGTCCATTACTATACACATTCATTGAAACTCTTTGAGGATGTGATTTATTTATCTCACATATTCATTAAAAACTATTATGAAATATACTATTTGTTATTATTTTATAATATTACCAATGTTACTAAGATAATTATTACGATATTATCAAATAATAAATTTTTGGATTATATATAGTGTTTCACTTGTTTGAACATTATACATTATGATTCATAATATTGTTTTTTAATATATTGTATTCTATTTGTTGGAAATGGTTCCTAGGGAAAGTAATTTAAACCATATCAATGAACAAAATCTATATAGAGGATACCCTAATGGAAATAATAATGATGACATAGTGTGAGATAATAGTTAAACTAAATGAATTATAACTATAATTCTATAGCCGACTCAGGTCATGGAAAGTATTCTTGCTTATATGGTGCAACTAGCTAATCCAAAATGTGTTGTAACAATGCAACACGATTTCAATGAACAATTGACTCTATTAGTCAATGTATTATAAAATTCAATTAATGATAATACATTTATAAGTTCCATAGGAAATATACATGTAAATTTATGAATTAATGAAAAATAAAAGGTTTTTAGTGATATTATTCCTCTCATGGGGGATGCAGATAAATAATGCTCATTAGATAAAAAACCTAAGGATATCAAGGAAATAATTAATTTATATTGCAATTATTTTATGTTAATTTTCTTATAAAAATACATTCTTAAAAAAATGTCAACATATAAAGGCAACATTCATAAGTTTAAGTCAAAATGATGAGTAAAATGATTTAATGTAATAAGAAAACATTAAAAGGATTGGAAGAATTGTTGCGAACTATTATAATTATCTAAAGAGTAATATTTAGCATTTAATCGATGAGGTAATGTAATTGTTTCATAAATATCTAGTTTCCTAAACAAAATAAATATTTTTAAGATATATTAACATGTGAAATAATGATATATAAAAATTTATTAATATCTAATAGATTGAATGTAATATAATATCATAAAACTATGGATTGAAAAAAATAGATAATCGGAAGTAGAAAAATGGGGTTTTTATAACATTTTATGCTAGATAAAAAAATGAAACGGTACATGCATAGAGTTAAAAGGGAATTTGTTTAAATTTTTATAGGAAGAAAATCATTCTAATGAATTAAATTGTAATAGGGAATCCATCAAAGAATAGTGGTTCATCTATTGGGATATTGGGTAAAAATATTATCCACTATGTATTTCATAATGTTTTATTTGATATATTTTCTACCCAATATTTAATATATAAATAATTTTCAGGATGAATTACCTCACCACCTCAGATTTTGAATGTTTTGTTATTAGAAAATTATAATAACGGTACAATATTTGTATCTCATGTATATATCAGCTCACTGATATGTGTATGTGGGAATAATAATCTAGGAATTATATTTATTCTTCTTCTTATTTAAGATGTTATATTATTAAGAATCAACTAGATGTCTCAAAATAGATCCAATATAAATTTTCATGATAGTGATGTGACATTAAATATTGCATGTCAATCTATAATCAACAATAATAGTGAGGATAAACCTAAACATATAATGGAATATAAATCCTTTGTATTGGTTTTACTACCTATTCACGAGGGTTGTTATCAAAAAATGGTTGAGGAGAAACTCAACCTAGATTTTGATTATTATTTGGGAATATTTTTGTGTATTTCTTAAGTACACGGATTGTCTTCCCCCTAATCATTGAGACGATCTTTCAAAACAAAAAATATATGGTGAAACAACTGTTTAAATGACACCATATCAAATGGAAATGATTGAGTTATACTAATAGGAAAAGAAACTCCAGGGGAATCTAGATATGGGATTCATTCAATCGAGGTCTTCACCATTGGTTGAACTTATAATTTTCATTAAGAATAAATATGGGTCATTTCTTGTTTTCATTGATTTTCATGAACATAAAAAGACCAATACTATGAATAATTATCCTCTAATATATATTGATGATCAGGTCGATCAATTAAAAGAAACTCAATATATTTCTAAGATTGATATTTTATGTTGTTATCATCACCTATAGTGAAGCTCGAAGATATACCTAATTCACATGACATTATTAAGTATTGTAATAATGATTTTATATTAATTCCCTTTGTAAAAACCAATGCTCCTATATTCAACATGTATTTATTGAATATATAATTTATAGATTAAATGGATAATTTCATTGTTGTATTTATATAATACTTCCTTATTTATTTAAACATAATGGAAAATAATAATGAAAATTTGGGGATTGTGGTAGATACACTGATATTGAAGAATCTATATTCCAAAATATCCATGTCTGATTTTATTGAAAAATATTTCAGTATTTTTCTCATAGAATTTAATGTGTGGGTATGTATATGGGTCCATTAAAAGTAGATTTTATTTATTAACACACTGGACAAGCCATAATTTATTGGTTCCACAGTTTTTTGGTTCGATGGACACTAATAATAACTTGTGAGATATTTCTCATAAATAACTAATCCTCTTGAGATGTTAACATGGAAGGTGGTATTGTTATGGTTGATATATGTATGAGAATAAATTGATAAAGAGAACAAGAAAATGTTGGTCAAAGATCCTATTTGTCCACTACCCTATTGTGGAGATGGGTTTGGGATATTAATGGATATATCAAAGAATGTATTGTGATTATACCCCCATAATAATTATATGGTGTTATGATATAAATCAATCCAATGGAGTTTTCATGAGAAAAATTATATGAATCATGATTTATAGTTAGTAGTAGTAATTTTTAAATTTAGTATATAAAGGTATTATCGATACAGGGAAAGGTGTGATTTATATATAAATAAAAATATATTATAGTAAATATTTATATAAAATGAGATTAATATTCATAAGACTATGTGGTTAGATTCAAAAAAATATTATGAATAATTAATACATTACTTCCATGGGAAGGTGAAGAAGGTTCTTGATTCATTCAGTCTGATAGATAATGGTGGTTTATCCATGATAAGTTTGGATGAATATCCAATATATATGTATTTATAGAATATAGGAATTAATTTTTTGAGTATTGGGGAAAATAAATCAATTCACATATTAATTATTTACCATCCATCCATGAGATGTTTAATTGGGCATTAAAGTATGATGAATAATTACATAAATGTCCGGATTTCACTGAATTCAACTATGATCTTGAATAATATAAAAGTTATTTAATTGAGTTTGTGTTGTGGAAATATTATAAATCATTTATTTATTGTTTAAAGAACATATATTAACATTATCTATTCAATATTGTATTATTATGATGTATAAGTTTCTTAAAGAGTTCTTATGGTGGGATTAATAGAAAAGGGATATTACAAAGCATGTATACTAAATCCATGTGTTAAAGAAAGTGTAGGCTAAGATAAAAAATACTATTTTGATGTTAAAATATTACACATTCTTTCATGTATATAGGGAGTCATCAAATTTAACTATGTCATTAGACTCCCCAAAACATCAATAATACATAATAAAATGTGGTGAAAAGTAGATCTCCTTATGAAATTGGTACATTTTATTTCCATTTGAGAATATTTCTATCTTGACTATCATAATTAGTTAAGCATTATATAAGTGGTGATATTTCATTGAGAAGAACTGTCAATTATATATTATTGGGATTCTAGGTCTACATCAATGTTATTGAAAATTCTACAATGGGATTTGCATAAAAAGGTGAGTTTCATCCTCATATATCTTCCTACGATATATGGTTATTTATAGAGGGATATTCAAACCAACAAATAAAAGTTTAGTGTATTTTCAATGTATTTAACAAGAGTTAGGGATCAATAGCTTTGTCTAGGGAAATTTTATTACATTTGTATCATTCACTCGAGTATTATGATGTCACTGTATAAATCAATTTCTCGAAGGATGTCATAAAATGGTAGATATTGGTCATTGATCTTGTTTTGGTAATTATGTAGTTAGATAGATCAATTAAAAACACAAAATTTCATCTCAAAGTCAATAAAACTATTTAGTTGACAATCCTTGATGATATATAATGTTTGATGATGGTGAAAACGTATTTATATGAATATATTCATGGAAGAATGTTATGATATTTTTAATGAAGTAAATTTTAAACCATAGATATATTGGTCCTATGAAAAATCATGAACTTATTTTGGGAAATATCGTATTGAATTTGACTTCTACTAAATCTACCTCAATTTCAGGATGGGTTCCCTGTTTCAATAATGGAGAAGTATACAATCAATCCATTACATGTAATAAACAAATAGGTCATTCTATATGAGAAATACATATATTATGTCGGACATATAGTAGATATTATGGATCATAGAGAGAATGTTAAATGAAATTTGACCACTAATTTGGTCAATGTTTTATGGTGAATACACAAATTTGAGGAACCTACTTGGGAAACGATGGATGTTATGAGAATTAAGTATCCTTCTCTTTTTTCCTAAAAAAGAAATGTTATTGAGTGATATATTCTAATAAATGGTTATAATAAAAAAAAATATGATATGAAATTTTTCTATTTATGTAAATATTTCTTCTTAGATATGTTACATTACACAAAACACAACGTTTAAATGATCTTCTATATTTAATTTTTATGATAGTTATTACTTAATAATTATATAAATGGCATTTGATGTGGGAAAATAGAGTATGGAGAATTATTTTTTAATCATTTACATAATTAAGTCATTTTTTATTAATTGGATAGAGATGAAAAAAGAGTTTTATGATAAATATTGATATTTTTATGAAAACTAAATTCTATGTGTAATTTTTTTATTTAAATATTGTTTCTAAATATCTATTTACAAAATATTTTACACCAATTTATAGATTATATATTCAGTAAAATGATTTAAAAACTAATAATTGTTTTTATTGGTCATGGAAAATGATTAAAACTAGTATTATGGTTTTAATGCATTTTTTCTAAAAATAATTTTTTTTAGAATTATAAATTCTTATTTTTTATATGAATTTATTATAATAATATAATCTGAATTTAATAAAACTTATTCTGTAATCGTAATAATTTAATTATAATATATAAAATTAGACCCTTAAATATTCATTCATTATGAATATAAACATGGGTAAATATTGAAAACTATGTAAGGGTAAATTTAGAAAATCGGAATAAAAATAATATAATGAGGAATTAAAATATACCCAAAAGCTATATTATTTATATTTCATTATAATATTTAGATAATTCTCGAAAAATATTCAATAATATTGATGTTTTTCTATTTTTACTTGATGACATATTAATATTATTTTATGAAAATAATAAATATAAGATGTCACTCTATTTATTATAACATATATATTATTCAATAGTAAGGATAAAAAAATCACCATTGGTTATATTAGGTTATTGGACATATGAATTATTTTTTTTGGTTATTTCATTTCTTTTAATTTAAGGAATAAATATCTTAAATGTTTACTCCACATTGATACATTAGCTAATATACTAATAGAAAAAGCATACAAATGATTTTAAGCATACTATACAAAATACATAGTGAATGAATTATTTGTTTTGTAAATATTTTAGAAAAATATGAAAATTTATTCATATGTTGATGGTTTATATTTGAAATATATTTCTATTCTGTTTTTTTAATGTCAATCGTGCCAATAGTTTCGAAAATGGCTATAATGGTATTTTATGTAAAATAATATTTTATTAAATATACTAAAATAAAATAAATATTATCATAATCCAAGTGAAAGGGGTTTGGTTGACAATATTTACCATTTTCTACATATGGGTGACTATTTCTTTTATAGTATCATTCATGACCAATAAAAATACCCAAACACTGATAATGTGGTAATCTTCAAAAGTGTTAATATGATATTGAAACTTGAAGATAAGGTTAAAAAATTAACATGAAAATGTATAAATATTATTACACAAGATTTATTGGGCATATCCTGATCATAAATTATAAATATTTTAATTTGAAGTGACAGGAAAATGAAAAATAAATTATATCAATTTAATATTTTACATCATCCCATGGTATCCCCTCCACTAACACATAAATGTTGACCTCAAATCCTTTCTTATTGTCAATTTTTTATAATTAAATATTAGATAATAAATATAGTAATACATTCAAATGTTATTTTACATCATACTAGACACCAATTTTCTTTTCCTAAGACAAATCATACAAGGTTGAATTTGTAATCCAAAGGAGGTCTCTTAAAGAATTGTTAATCGTGTTTAGTGAGTCTTTTATGATTTTATCATCTTCTAAGTATTATAATTATTTTTAACCAAAATAAATAAATAATATTTTCTTATAAATATAATAATATGTTACAATGATTATGACAAATCCAATAACTATATATTTTACATCCCAAGGAAGATGAAAACAGTGCTTGTGTGTATGTATGAACTACTGTCTCTTAGTAGATTTGTAATTCATTTTATATGACCATTTTAAATGGATGGTCAAAAAGATGTAGGTAATGAATATTTATTATATTTATTAAATAAATATGTATCTTAGAATATATTATGTAATTTACTTTATTGAAATCCCACCCATAACAAAAGTATATCATAGCTCTTGTGTATGTGTACACTACCACCTCCAGAAAGAGAGGTGACTCATTTTTCATTCCCACCATTCATAGATGATTACTTATATGTTTATAATAAATATTTAATATTTTTTTTGTAATTATTAAGATTTTTTATATGATGTAACCATTAATATGGAGCATGTAAATAAAATTTTAAGTTGAAACAAACATGGTAAACAGACAAGATTCCACAAAATGTCAATTTTAAGAACGTATTACTAACAAAAGATATTTTGAAATTGAAATGTATTGTATCAAATGAAAATATGTATTAATTTTTTTTAATATATTGAAAATAAAAATTGGTTTATTATACAAGGGTTTTTAATATATAAATATAAATATGACACATGATGTAAGGGATTATATCACAACATTATCCTTATAAGATATTGTTTATGTTAAAGTATCCATTATGAAAATTATCTATTATTTTGATCTTAATCTCCACATATTTTATTATCCAATTATTATTTCTAGAAATTAAAATTATTTTCTCCATGTTTCATCACTTTATGTACTCAAGAAAAAATAAAAAACAATTTAGAAAGAAATCATTTTTTATATATTGATCGGTAAATGTTTTTTAATGTCCATATTTTATTAAAAATGATTTTAACAATATTTTTACTATTAAAAATGATTTATTAATTTAATTTTTAAACAATATTTAATTTATAAAAAGGGATTAAATTTATATAATTTCATTTTCCCAACGAAGAACTTTTGATATTTTGTCCAAAATTATTTACTGAATCATTATTATAATGTACACGACATGAATAGAACATTCTTCCATCAGGAAATATAAGTGCATTGAAGTTTAACTGACATGGTTATTTAGTACCATACAAATTTATATTTTTTCAAAATATTTTTGTAATTTTTGTATTTTTAATTATTAATTATTAAATTAAAAGCGTATTTTGATCAATAATTTTCCAAGTTATTTTTTTAATTTTTTTCATATATATCAACATCCATGGAAGAATATTAGAATTTATTAATGGTATAATATTTATATCTGAACCAATATTTACAATTGGTTGGTTAATGGTCAATTTATATTAGAAATTTACTTATATTTTTTTCAAGTTAATACTATATATATAGTTATTTACTATCAAGACATGTTTATTAATTTGTATTATTTATTATTATGATCAATGAGTTGGAATTAAAATAGGATTGTTAGGGTCTATAATTACATAATCCCTCAATACATTACCAGGTAACCTATGAAAAAATATGGTGTCTATTTGGTTGAGGAAACACCTATTTATATAAGATGCCTTATCAAAAGTCAATGGTTGTAAATTTATGATGTCTAATATTATGTATTCCATAATCATGAAATGATTTATTTTTTTCATGTGATTATTAAAATAGTTATGGTATCAATCATCAATATTAAAGATCATGATATTTTTAATATTGAATTATTTTATAACTAGTTATTCCAAGAATATATTTTATGTCTTATTTATCTTCTGATATATGCAATAACATAAAGAGAATTTTTTCTCACCCATTTCTTTTGCTTCCATTTACTAGGATTACTAGAATCATACATTGAATTTTATGAAATTATATGATATAGACAATGATTATGTTCTAAAAGAAGATAATTTTTTGTATTTTTTGGTTCAAAATGTCATGTCACATTCATGATTATATATTTTTTACAAAGACTATTAAATTATTCATTCCCTTGGTATATAACCACTAATATGTGGTGAAAATGTAATAAGGTAACAATTAGATCAAGAATATTAGGGTTAGGTTATATATGAATTCCACATTGTATTCAATGGATTATTGATAATTAACATAATCATCTAGTGGGTTAGGTCCACTAACCACTCATGAGGGGAATTTATTATTTCAGTAGAAAGAAGACATATTATTAACACAATCTCCCACAGTATGATTATTCAAATAAAGTGAAACAAAATCATATAGAGATAGATAAGAAAATATATTCTCTTCAAAAAAGGATCTTTAAAATAAAATTCTTCTCCACAAAAGTTGAATTTTCATCAATAAATGGGGTGAGAGGAAGAAACTTTCCATCATTAGAAAATCTCTAACTGATGAAATTATAGATGGAGGATCTACCCAAATCTCAATTTCAGAAGGATATGATACTGGGGGAATATCTCACAAAAATTTCAACTTTTATGAGGGTCCATGGAGTACATAGATGGGTAACACTAATATCAATACATATGGTCACCTAATAATAGAAAGCCACTATGTGTTTCTTAACTCATTTCTAACATCCATCGCTCTATTATAGGCTATAACTAGTCATGGATAGTGTTAAAATGATTTAAAATAAGAGATCACAATCTTCTTCTTAAGTAACATCCCAAATAATTATGCATGAGTTGTCAAACCATAAAACTATTCTTATAAAATAGGTAAGAAATTATGTTGTCCATGATGCTAACTCAAATATGTTCCAACCATAAAAATAAAAAACATTTTATTTTATATCATTTTATTCAACAAATACAACATGGTTTATATATTTCAACTCACACATAAATGAATTAAAATTTTCTCTAACATATATTATTAAAATTAATATAATCGTCATAATGTAGTTGTATAATTGGCTGGTAAAAAATGTGTAATATATTTATTAAATGTTTTTACAAAAACAAATAAAATTAATTTTATTACTAATTCATAAATAAAATTCAATTACAATATCTAAATAACTAATAAAACCTATTCCTGAAAAAAATCTATTTCCTTATAAATTTTATTTTTATATGCAATGAGGAGTATTATATTATGTATAAATAATGGTTTAAATAATATGTATTTATAAAATATATTATTAAATATGTTAGAAACCAACTAATTGTTTTAATTATTAATGTGATATATTTATTGTATTTTTATATGGTACATTAATCATGGGTTTATATACGTTTTACGCACTCCAATATTACAAATATTTTTTATTAAATTTAGATTTTTAATAAATTTTAATGGATTTAATATTTTTATCATCATTTAGAAATTATATAATGGGTTCAATTTCATTTTTAGTCATTAAAATAATTCACCTAGGTAATTTTAACATACCAGGATAAAATTAGAATGATTCAAAAACAACAAATTTATAAATATTTTGTATTATTATTTAAATTGGTCATAATTTAAATTCACACTACAATATGACTTTAATAAATTTATAAAAATAAAATATTGTTATTTTATATTTTAATCAAATTAAATTAATATTAAACATACCTAATTATTAAATTGATATTTTTTTTAAAACTAGTTTGTATACAATAATTTTTTTTACATTAAATGTTGATTGTATAATATTTTTTTCATTGAATTTTATTAAATGGGGTCTGAATTTAGATTCATCACATTGATACATCTTTTGAAAGATTATATTATATTTTTTAAATAATTTTTTTTAATTAATGTTAAAAAGTAGTAATAAGAGTTAAAAAATTTGTCCAAATATTGCTCAAATTTTTCTAAGGTGACATGACAGATTGAGATTCTAAAAAACCTAGATATTTTAGTATTATAATTCCATTATGTGTCAATAAAATTTTATCATATAAATTTACTTACTATCATAAAATTTCATTCATACCCCATATGTAACATTAATTTCCAATGACTTCTCGAACTTTTACACAAATGGATTGACATCACTTAAATCCGTTTTAAAAAAGTCATATTCTTATAAAATTACTTATTTTTCATCTTATAGATCAATTTTGCATCTCTAGGTGTCCCTAGACTCTAAAAGGGCCTTGATTCCTTAATTTCTATATGATATGTTAAGAGAAGATCCAAACACTCAACTTGTGTATTACTGATGATATAAACATGTTTATTTTTTATTCTCAAATACCATCCAACAATACTAATCTAGAAATTTGTATATCGTAAAATTTGTATAAATATTAACCCAAACTATTATTGTATTCATGATATAACCCTTATATATTGTAATCTCACTCAATTCAATAAATGATCTAGGTTCTCATGTGTACGTGGGAACTATCACATACGTGAATGACACATTTGGTTTTCACTCACTACATTTCATGGAAAATATATTCCCAAGACTTTCATACATAGATTTTACATTTTTTAATTTTAATTAAATTATATAAACACATGAATCTGGATCTCAAAAGTATAGTCTCTTTTGAAGCATGGTTTCCTAAACATGTAAGGACCCATGGTTTGTTTGTAATATTATTCTCTTAGAATAAATGTGTGATATAATATATTATATATTATTATACACACACAAAAACAAAAAATCATTAATAAATATTGCATCATTTATTATTAATGTAACAAATAAAATTCAAAACATTACAACTAGAGATAATATATAAAATAGAAAATTTGAAATAAAAATATATCAATCTCCCCATTCTACTGTAATCATCACCCCCATTGTAAACACTATAGAGAAGAATAAAATATTTGTAAACCAAGAAAATTTATAGAAAATATAATTATATAACCTTGAGATTAATTTAATTTAACAATTAATTAATTAATTTATCGGAATTTATTGAAGGTAATTTGACGATTTTAATAGTTACGTGACTATTAGAATATTAATATGACTAATAAAAATAGAAATCTTACTATCAGGAACAGTAACCTAACCGTTAGAATAGTAATTTTACCATATGAAATTATATTATGACATAAAAAATATTTATCATGATTAATTTATGTAAATATTAATCTTATTACACCAAAATTTAATATAATGATAAAAAACTCAAAACAATACAATCCCATTTTTAATATATTTTTATTTTAAAGTATTTCGTAAAAAACATAATAATTGTATTATATATTAAAAATTAATATTTAATAAAACTATTTTAATATATATATTATCACTTTTTATATGAATATAATGAAATTATTTAAGGGTTACTTTTGGTAATTTCTTGAAATAATTCAATTTTCGGATGAACTGTAAAAACATTGTTTTCCATTTTAACTGTGTATCTCAAATTACATCATTCATGATGTAATAATGACATAATCCTTTAAATAAATTTAGTTTACTCCAAGGTATATTTAATTTAATAAATGGTTTTTTGAATTGAATTAAAATCAATTTTTGACCCTTAAAATAACTATTCAAAACACAATGCCAAAAGTTATTCCTTAAAATAACAATTTTCTTTCTTTCCACCCTCTAATAGACTAATTATATTTATTTAAAATATTATTTAACGGCAGAAAACAATTATATAATATTTATATATTATTTATATTGTAAAAATTTCCCTATTGCATGTTTTAACTTTGATATATTTTTTTATTCAATATTTATTTCTAAAAATATCCATCTCATAATGTATAAATAACCCCTGTTAATTCCATTGGAAAACCACTCCCCCAGCCATCACAAATCCCATGATCTTATTATATTCTCCCTCTCATTCTAATTAAAATATGTAGGGACATTATGGAGTAATCAAACACCAATCACTATGAAGTTATAGTGTCGTACAAGAAAAGCTATACAGAGTATTAAGTATGTTCTGAAAAACACACCTCTAATTTTAATTTTTCCACTTATATTTATTTTTTTATCAACAACCATTTCACATTAATACAATAAAATAATTAATTATATTTTATTTTATCATTATATTAATGATGATAACCAACTATAATTATGATACCACTATATTTTTTTGAACATATATTTCCCACTCTCCCGATAATGTCCCTTCATAGGTCTGTTAACCACGCATGGATAAATTTCCACATCAAATCAGAAAACCATAATCAGGGATGGATGTTTTAAATAATATATAATATATAAAAATTTTATTATGAAAATGTATGATTATAGAATTAATTATATGATGGTCTAAATTACATTTAATAAAATAGTGAAATCGATGCAAAAATGAATATTTTTACGTAATACATGATATCAAAACACTTTGATTTCATTAAAAAATCAATAAATATAATCAAATAATTTTGATTTATAAATATATATATAAATGACTATAATTATCTTCTAAATAATTTTTTCAGAAATATATGTTTATTATTCAGCAGGCACAAAAGAGAAAAAAATAAGGAATTGAGGTGAGGGGATTCTCGAACAAAAAAAAATATTTTGGTTACTCTCTATTTTTATTATATAAATTTTCTTATTATATCATTAAAATCACATTTCACTTTTCCTTTGTTTATATACATGTTCCTACCATGTCAAAAAATATTCTATTAAATGATACTTTTTATAAAAAAATGACTTCAAAACATTATATTTTACTCATATTGTAAAGATTACCATCTAATCAATAATAATGATGTATTATGCCCAATTACTTATGACCATATTCATTTGAGAACCAAGAAGGATATTAAGGATAACATCCTATCTTAAATCTCAATAAAACCCTTTCAATTCCTTGGGACTACGTTATGACTATGTTTTTTATTCATTCAATGTGGAATATAGATTAATTAATTATTATGATGTGATTGGTGGGCCTAGAATTATATAGCCCTCCGATTCATTGGGTAATGTGATCTATCTCATGATATTATTATTATTATGCTAAAAATGATGATATATTTTTTTATAATTATGATGTCATGATTATGCACATATTTTATGCATGAACATGATTCTTGTTTGGTGCACAACTATATATAGAATTTGTACACTAAGACATGATAATTTATTTTTATAAACTTTTACATTCAATTAAATTATTTATTTTTATCATGAATTTTACGAAAAACATGTGATTATTTTATGATGATTATGTTGATGACTCTCACTATCTTAATGTGGATTCATGTCCTTTATTCATCAAATTACTTGTACATTATATCACCCCTTCAATTGGTGTATATCCTATGTTGATTACTTCTACTATATTGAGGATGAGGGAAATTAATATGATAGCTAAGGAGGAATTACATAATATTTATGTTTTATTATGTATTGTTTATGTATGATCCTAATATTCCTAATAAAATAAACTTTTTGTTTTGGATTTTTTACACTATAATGTTGTTTACCTTTAAAATTATATAACAATTAAGAATAAAACTTCAGGTCCCTATATTCCATACAAGAGCATGGTTTAGTTAATTTTTAAATTAAGATAATAAAGAAAGAGTGAAAATATTAATATATATATTTATATAGTAAAAACGTCTGATAATAATATTTTCATAAATGTATAAACATTGGAATCCTATATGAAATGATTTTAAAATTAATTTTGCAAAATAATAATTTTATTTAATGGTTTGATAAATTGAATATTTTTTAAACATTTTCTATTTTTGAAAATGGTGGGAAAAATGAAAAACCAGGTCAATAACCCATTTCAAGGAAAATGCCCCAATTATCTGAGAGACATCTACAATGCACTGGGTGGTAGAGATAAAAACTTCTTGGGAATGCATAAAACAATTCTTTGTCTATGAATAATATCATAAACCATGTATAACTTCCACCTTGAACTAAAAAGGACCAACTTGATATTCTTTCCATTATATGGAAATGTCCACTGATATTTAGTGGACCATATAATCCACTTATTGTGGATCAATGGTTTAACTCATAGAAAAGATATTTCATGTGATTAATTTATCTTAAAAGGAGATTATTAATCTATTAATCAATCATTTATATGGAGAGGAAAATCAATTTTAGTCATTTATACACAATACCAATCCAAAGGATGAAAAGAATAGATAGAGTGTAAATATTCAAGAAAATATTTCATACTAAGTATGTCCCTCAAACTCAATCAATAAATATTGAGTGATAATTCATAGGGTTAATGAAAATTAATGGTGAATCTTTTATGGATTATAAAAAATATCAAATTTATTGGAATATATTCTATTGTTTTTGTAATAAAAAATGATTGAAAAATATTTTTATTCTTTATTAGTTTAAAAAAATCATGTGAAAGGATCTATATATCCAATTCATTCTTAGTTATCAAGAAGTTGTTCGTTTTTCTATCACATTATAGATGGAATTTGGTGATTTTTCCCATGGTTATGGATATAAGATTAGAATAATGGAGTTTCAAGCTTTAATGTCAAATGAAAAAAGTAGAAAAGTGGATCCAACTAATCACTTTTCAAAAATGTTAAAGCATACTCATGTATTTTTTCTCAATGAGATGGTAAATGATTCATGTGTGGGAGATAATTCCACCAATATCATGAATATTATAGAGAATTGAACAGTTTGACCAACATTGTGGAGGAATGAACAAAATATACTAATTAACGATCAGTGGTTTAAGACTTCATCTATAGGGGGAAATGTTACTATTAAAGCCAGAACACTAAACCATTTTTCTTGAGGGTAATCCTAATCAGTAACCACAAAAGATAAATGATAATGTGAGAGATTATTCTATCTCTACTACTAATGTGGATCATGAAAATGAATTCATATGAGGTACATTTCCTATTCACAAAAGAATAGAAAATGTTTTATTTTTTTATTGTTTGATACATTCCTTTATATTTTTCATGGTTTATATAACTATTGTGCCGAATACGTGATACATTGAAGTAATTATATATATATAAACACATACTGGTGAAATCATTTAAACCATTGTTCTTAAATCTTCTCTTATAAGATTATATGGTATGTTACTTCCATCAAATCTCATAATAATTTCTTGGGTGTAATTTATTAATATATTTTCTATGGATATGATCTCATTATATGATGTACATATCAACTTTCAGGAAAGGAAAACAATGATCATCTACCAAACCATCTGTTGCACCACAAATCATTTATTGAAGTTAATTAAGCTCCTTTGGAAAATACCTCAATATTGTGGGTGTTTATCACCTATGAAGAAGCATACCAAGCTCAAAAGGTTGAATCAAGGTATGTAATAAAAATGGAGTAAATTTTCATTTTTCCGCGAATACAATGATGTTTTTCTGGAATAGTTTCTTCGGATTTCACTATATATTAAGGTAGATTTCTCAATTGATCTAATAACATGTGCTACTTATATGAAAAAATTACCCTGTATGATGTCCTTAAGAGAGGTGGAGGAGTTCAAGAATCCACTACTAGGGAATTTGGAAAAAGGGTTCAAACACATTACCGAATCACCATTGGGTGTACCAGTGCCCATTGTCCAAAATAATAATGTATCTATGTCATTTTGAATCAGTTATAAGGTTGTCAACAAGATCACCATAAATAAAAAGTATCATATTCCAACGATTGATTACTTGATCAATCAACCGCATAGATATTATTACTTCTTATAGGTGGATCTAAATTCAGGATACCATTAACTAAAGGTAAATAACGAAAATAATTCAAAAGTATACTTAGCTGACAAGGTTTGAAAATAGTTTGTTCATAGTGTTTCCCTTAAGACATACTAATTCTAATGAACTCATTTTTTATTTGACGAATAGAGTCCTTAGAGAAATCCATGAAAAAAGTTTGGTAGTTTTTATAAAAAATATTCTCATTTCATTTATGATAAGGGAGGAACATGAAGAGAATATAAGGATTTTTCTAGTGAATATAAGGAAGAATTAATGGTAAGATATGTTTAAAAAGAGTGAATTTTTCTTAAAGTAAGTCACATTCATGGAAAACATGATCACTATTGTGGAATTTATGTAGATCAATTAATGAAAAAGGTAATTGATGAATGGATCAGATCCTCTAGTGTCATAGAAACTAATTATTTTCTTTGCTTTGAGCGGTGCTATAGTAATTTTGTGTGTAATTTATCATGATTTCATATCCCACTAACTATGTAAAAATGGAAAGGATATAAGTATACCTAGAGAGAATAATGTGAGGAATGATTTGAGGAGCTCAATAATAGGTTAATGAATACACCTATACCCATTCTACCATAAAATAGACAATATTTGTTTGGTATAATGTGATACTAAATATAAATTATTAGGACTTATACTCATGAAAAATGATAAATTCATACCCTACACCTCACGATAGTTGATGATCCACAAGCAGAAAAACCCGATGCATGATCTGGAATTAGTAGCTATGATATTCACTATAAAAATAGTGAAACATTATCTCTATGTTGAGAAAGGAGACATATATACCTATCAAAATAGTTTATAGTAAATATTCACACATAAGTGTCTTAACATGTATCAATGAATATGGTTAGAGATATTCATTGACTAAGATTTCTCTATTCACTACCATCTTGGAAAAGATAACAAGGTAGATTATGTTATCAGTATCAATGAACATACTACACAATACATGATGAGAATTGAGAAAAACCATATATTTTGGGATAGTAAAAAGATTGACTTGGTAATCATAACGATAGGAAATACATCCACCTTTTCCAAAAATATTTCTCAAAAATCAATCCAATATAATATCACAGAGGCACAAATGGATGATTTCGGGCTATAAAAAAAGTTAAAGAAATAATGAAAGGGAATATACATGATTTTTATATCTATAATAATGGTGAGATTCAGTTTGGAATGAGGATTTTTTTTCCTTAATCACCCGAGATAATGAATGACCTGTTGGAGAATGCACATAGCTATAATTTTTCTATCCATACTATTTCTTCCAATATGTACTTTGATCTTCAAGAAAACTTTTGGTGGGACTAAATACAGAAGAACATTATAGACTATATGTCACAATGTTTGTTATATAATCAAATTAAAAAAGGGTAACATATTCCTATAGGGATTATGCATCTATTATCTATTCTCACATGGACATGGGAGAATGTAATTATAGAATTGGTCACCAGTAATTCAAAAACATGAAGAGGAAAAATGTGAATTTTTTCTTGGTTGAATGACTAAACATGAAATCCCAAATTATTAATATCTGATCAGATTTCTAACATGAAAAACATTCAATGTTATATTTAAAGGAAGTGGTGATGATACATGAAGTACAAATTATGGTTTTCTCTGATTATGATCCAAGGGTTACATATAAATTATACATAATTAATCAATGTTATTTTAATGTTAAATTAAATATCATAACAACCTATCACCTCCAAACTAATGACCAATCTAAAAGACTATTCATATTCTTGAGGACCTTATATGATCTTGTCAATGAAATTCAAAGGATTATGGGATCAACATATCCCATTGGTTGAGTTCTATAGTAACTAAATCTTCTACTCATGTATTCAAATAGATCCATTTGATATTATATATGGGAAGATATGTATAAATACTAATTGTTTGGGTAGAAATTTGGGAGTGAATACAATATGGACATAATATTGTGAAATAGTTGATAGAGAAAGTTTGATCCATCAAACAACTTATAAAAGCTACTCAGAGGTAGTAAAAGATGTCTACTAAAAAAATCAAAGGGATTAGAGTTCAGTTTTAGAGAAAAAATTATCCTTCATATTTCTCCTTGCAAAATAATAATTTAGTTTGGAATAAAAAGTATTCTTAATTAAATGTACATTGGCACCATTTAAATCATTTTTATTATGAGTTATGGCCCATTTCCTTTAAATTCCGCCATTTGTGGCTCATGTTCGGGACATGTTTCACATATCAATCTCAATGAATTACATACATAGTCCCTCAAATGTTCTGATTCTAGAGGTGTTATACCTAGATAATCATCTCTCATATAGAGAACAACTAGTGAAGATCTTGAACCATAGTTAAAATGTTAAATAAAATAAGAAAAATCGCATTGTTAATGTTTTATGGAGAGACCATATGTTTAAAGAGGCATCTTGGTAACTAGAGGAAAAAATAAAACATAAGTACCCTCAAATATTCTCAATCGATAATAAGATTTGGAATTTGGGGGATGAAATTTGTAATTTGGGGAATACTATAATAACAAATTGATTGTTAATAGTATTAGTCTCCATTAATTAATGCAAGTTATATAATACAATATTTTATTATAGATATACATAAACCAAAATAATTCATTAAAAATACTGTTACGTTAATCCTTAATAAAAAAATTAAAATTTCCAAAATTAAAAAAAAAAAAAAATTAGAAAAATCAAATTTGGAAAATATGGATCACCCCAATCTACAAGAATCCTCACCCCACTGTAAAAACTACATAAAAGGATAAAAATATTAGAAAACCAAGCAACATAATAGAATTAGGAAAAATAAAACAATGAGAGTAATAGAGTTTGATAATGATTTATGGAATTTAGAGGTATTTATAGGATTTATTGTGATTGTTGGAAAAAAAATGTGACCATGGGAATATTAACTTGACTATTTATACTAGTATCCTAACCTTCGGGTTTAGTAAACTGACCACTAGTATAGTAATTTAACATAAAAATATTCAATTACGACAGAATTAATATTTATCATGATTACATTAAGAAAATATATATTTTATAATTCCAAAAATTAAATACCATTTTTACAACAATCAATTAAAATATAAGTACATTTTTTATAACATCTATTTTAATGAATTTTATAAAAATCATAATTTTGGTAATAAAATATAAAATTACCTATTTCATAAATATATTTTGGTAAAATTATTATTAGTTTTTAAATTATTTAGTAAAATTTATCCATGAATTTTTTTAGTTTTCTGAAATATATTATTTTTTGGTTGAATAGTAAATATACAGTTTTCACATAATCAATGTATTTCAAATTACATTATTCATGTTGTAATAATGACCTAACCGTTTATAAAAGATTTGATTCGGCTAATTTATATTTTATTTCATCATTTTTCATTACATTACAATAAAATTTATTTCCAATCTCAAAAGGATCAATCCACATCCTATAGTCAGAAGTGATTCGTTAAAATAAAAAAAAATTCCACATTATTTTGTAAGAAAATTATTAATTCGAATTATAAAGTTTACATAAATAGTTAGGAACATTATATAATATTAATATATGAGTTAAAATTTTTAAAAATAAATTGTATAAGCATTAACTTTGATATAACTTTTTATTTAATATTTTATTCTAAAAATACTCCTCTTCAAGTATAAATAAGCTCTCGGACATTGCCCGAAAAATGACACCTCAAACCAATTAAAAAATTGTAATTTTTCCAAATACAGCATAAAATAAACAAATAATACTTAGTGAGATTCTTCATGAATATAAATTTAATCACCATAGAGTTACAATGTCATATAAGATAAGCTACACTGAGGATTAGGTATGTTCTCATATACTTATCTCTGTTTTTTATTGCTTCTTCCGCTTCTATTCAATTTTATCACCAGCCCATTCACAATAAAACAAAAAATAGTTAATTAGGAAGTTACATTACATTATATTAATGTTTATAACTTACATTAAGTATCATTAATATATATATATATATCTTATCATTCTCGATGTCCCAGTAATGTCTCATCAAAGGTCGGATAACCTCCTTTGAGACAATAAGAGGTCCAAACATCTAAAAATCCTCATTAATTAATATTATAAACTATATATAATATATAAAAATTTAATTAAATTCATTAAAATATTATTTTAATAATTATACTAATATACAATTTACATTTAACAAAAAAGATAAATGAATGAAAATTTGGAATATTTTAAGTAAAACATGAAATCAAAACCTTTAAATCTCAAAAAACAAAATTAATAAATATAATAAATTGATTTTAATTCATATCTACTTTTATAAATGAATTTGATTCATTTATTGATCCACGTTTTAATTAATATATTTTTATTATTCAGTTGGATGAAAAAAAACAAATAAATGGTGAATTAAGGTTTGATGATTAAATAATACAAAACCTTTCCTTGGTCCATTCTATATTCCATAGTATAAATGTTTAAATTATATCCTTAAAATATCCTTTAAATTTTTATTCAAGGATATGAATGTTCCAACTAGGTAAAAATATATCTTATTATATTCCTATTTTTCTAATGTGACATGAAAATATCCTATTTAACTCCTCTTAAAATGATTCCTGTAAACTTAAAAATAATAATAATTTTTATCCAAATATGATGACCTTATTCATTTGGAACCAACAAGTTTATTCATGAAGGTATTATTTATTATATAGCTATAAATCCCATTTTTTCCTTGGGATTATTTCAATAATATGATTATAACATGTTATATATGACTTGTATGATTATATAAAGGTTATGATGTAACAGGTGGGCCCAAAATTATATAGCCACAAATGCAGTGGGAAATGTGATGTTTCCCATGAGATTATGTATATTATTTTGGAACATGAAATAATATTTTTTTCATAATGATGATGTTATTATTATTCACAAATGTTATGAGTGAACATGATACTAACTTTAGTCACAACTAAGTGTGGTATCATACCACTAAGACACGATGCTTCATTTTTATGAACTGAAACATTGCATTCCTCTATCCATTATTTCCATCATGTTGATGATGGAAACCCTTTTCTTATTTCACGATGAGGAAGATTATTGTCACTCATGTTATATTGATTCTTTTGCATTATTCATCCTCTTATAGTTGTTTTAGATTAACCATTTCATTGATTTATATCCTCAAGAAACTACATATACTAAAGAGAATGAATGTTCTACTGATATGATATAGAATACGCATTAAAATATTATTTATTTTTCATTGTATAAAAGTTATGTATGAGCCAAATTTTCCCAAGATATTAATCCTTTGGATCCTGTATATGAAACACTATTATGTTTTTTATCTTAAATTGGTGTATTAGTTATAAAATAAAAAGCAAGTTCTCTATAAAACAACTAGTTTATATGTGAAATACATCCTACTGAACTATGTTATTTATAAGTATAAAATTTATTAGAAATATCATACATTAAAAATTTATTAATAAACTGTGGATAGGAAACATAAGAAATAATGACCTTAATCTCTTTATATTGTTATGAAAGGGATATAGTTATACAAAATATGAGACTATAGAATTCATAACATGAGAATAACATAAAAGAACAATACCCTGAATATCAATGATCAAGAGAATCTTTCATGAAATAAATATAATATGATCATTAGAAATGAATCATAAGAAGTAAAATGAAATGATTCCTAAGAGCAGAACATTTGAATAAGAAATAGAACAGTATCCTGCATATAAGTATTGAAATTAATTTACATACTAGACAAGGATCACTATCATGTCGTTAATAGTGGATTTAAATCACTCCCCAAACCATCATAGTTATAATGTTCAATTTATATAAAATAATATTATATGTTATCTCTTACTGAACTATGTTCACTACCCATTAACTTTAGATATTTATAATTGGATATGAATCTTTTCACAATGTATTTGAAGGTGGTATAAGTCCCACTTGTTAGATAATTAAAATCTGTTTTATGTGTGAAAAAAATTGTAAAACATTAATTATATCATAATACCTAAAATAAAATTATTTTCTTTAAAATTTAATCATTATATAAATTATAGAAAAGTGACATGTTTTATAATCATTTCATAATCTCATTATAGTGTAACCGATGAATAATATAATGTATCATAAGGATTTCCTCATTCTATAGCCCACAGATAAGAAATAGGGTTTATAAAAATTATTGCGCCATAACCATAAAAAAATATAATAAATAATAATAATGGTATAATTGAATCATATGTATACTAAGTAATAGGTAACAACAACATATGTCTTCATAGATGGACAATTATTTTGAATCATCATTTAATTAATTTCATGGGGGAAAATATCCTTTACAATTTGAAAATATAATTTTTATAACATAAAATATTTTCAAAATCCATTTCATTAAAAATAACTATCCAGGAGTACAATGTAATATTCAAATCATTTATTTGTCTGGATGGTGTAAAAATGTATTCATTTCGTACATACTAAAATTTTGATTCCATTGACATATCAAATTAAATCCTAAGGGGAATTTTTTGGAAAATTATTTGAAGATTGACTTCAGATCATCAGGTAAAAACAAAAACATGGGTAATAGTGTATCTAATAAATCCTGACAAGAATTTTATGTAAATAGAAAACACATGTAGAAAAAATGGTTTTAGAGGGAAATTAAATTTTTTTTTCGAAGAGATAAATAAATATGATTTTTCTAAAACACATTCTTTTAATCTATTGAGTACATAAACATATTAAAATTAATGGGAAAAATTTATTCAAATTAAATAACCTTAGGAGATAAAATTTGATGTGACATTTAAAATATAGATAATAATATTTTACCTTCTGAAAAATAATTTTAAACACTCATGATAAACATTAATATTGTAACATAAAATCATAACCAATTTGGTTACATATTAAGACCCATGGAGGAATAAAATTAAATAATACATAAAATTTAATTTAAATAAATAAATTCATTATATAAAATGTTATTGGTGTTTTATATAAGAATTATAAATTAATATAGTTTCATAACATGACATATGCCTCACAAAACAATAATTCAGACAAAAACCCCTCACCGCTTTGATAAAATTGGAACTATAAAATCCAAAAAAGGGAGATCACAAATAGACATTTAAATCCCAATAAATTTAATGGGAATTATCATAAAATATATTATTGGGTAATATATACACCACATAATGTAAATTGGTGGTGAATGTTTTATGATTCTCACTGAAGAAAAAATGTGAGATTGAAATCCTAATCCTTAAGTATCCACTTCTATCATACATGTTCAATACTCTTGTATAAATTATATAAGTTTTTATAAATAAATTAATCAACCATAAATATATACACATTTGACCATATATTATTTTCTTATTTCTTTTTATAACTTTTTTTATTAATTCCATGTTACTGTAATATTTCAGTCAATAAATGCTTGTTGTTTTCAGTATGTTATAAATTTTTTTAGAACCCTTACAATGATCAGGGTTCTATCATATGATTTTTTTTAAAAAGATATAAATAGAATATGTATTATATTTTTTTAATATTATTCCATAATATTTATAGATTAAAAATTAAATTCACGGTTCGTGGATAGGGTATGTTTAATGTACGCAAGAACACTATTTCTATTTTCATGAAGGGATGAAGGAAATAAATTGAAATAAAATATTAAAATTTTATAATCATTTTTGTGTCATTTAAATCACATAGTTGAATTTTTTCCATCACCATTACCTTCCATGTAATGCGTGAACCAATCAAATTACTTTTCAAGGTAGTAATCCACCATAAACACGAGTAATGTTATCATATTCTAACAGAATGGATTGTAGAAGGAATATGTTATATAATAATTACATATGTATAATGATATCAAATACATTTATGATATATGAATATTTAATCCATAATTATATCAACCCATGGGGGATTGTAATGGATAAAGAATAACCTCGATTCTTGAGGAGGTATTCCGCCACAATCAGAAATGATTTTTTCATATCCAATTTAATGGAAGAAGATATGGTTATTAGTAATTATCATATTATAAAAATATTTCAGTGTAATTTAGATAAAAAATTTATTAAATCAACATGTTTTAATTAGTATTTATTGAGTTTTATGATGAAATAAAATTAAATTCTTTGATAGGGTTGTAACCAATTTTTCATAAATCATTTATTAGTTTGTGTTAAATTGATTATTAGGATGGTTTTCAGAAAAAAATAATATAAGGACTAAAAGATGGGATTGAGGTTGTAATGGAGTATTTTTATATATTTTAAGAAAAAAATTATTTTTGAAGTATGAATAAGACAGGTGAGGATTTTTCCATTTATAATTTAGGTGATTAGCTCACATGCAATTTTTTAAAAAATAGTTATACCCGCATTTTTCTCATGTATAAATTCTAACAAAATAGATAATTCTCGATAAATGAAGATATAAGGTCAAAATATTGAAATTAAATGGAGGTTGGAAGAATTTTTATTATTTTTCAACCCATATCCTTTTAGTTTAAGCCTCAAGGAAACAATTTTTTATCATAGCCATGATAAAAAAATTTTATATTTTCACTATTCATTATGTTCAGAATGTAAATTTATCTTATTAGATAACATAAATTATTTTTATTAAAAATATTGAATATATTTTTGATAATTATTTTCTTATAACTAGAAATAATTAATTGAAAATTAATCCCATAGACGTGACGAGAAAGTAGGCATCACAAGCGAAAATATTAAAAAGGATAATTTTTTATCATATATATATATATATGATATATATAACGAAGAACGAAATTGTATTTATTTTTATATATTTTATATGATTTCACTTTTAAACACATATTGAAAAAATAAACTTATAATATTTTTAATTGAAAATTTATTCTTCAATAAAAAAATAGTTTTTTCACATTTCACTAAAAAAATAAATTTTTTAGAAATATCCCAAAAATTAAACCTATAATAATTTTGATAGGATGATTTCATAAATAAGTTTTTTTATCAATTTTATTGTAAAATCTATCAAAAAATAGTTGATTATTTTTCTCCAAAATAAATATACAAACATTTCTTTTGAGAAATAGAATTTTTCAATAATATTAAAACTCCTCTACAAGTTTATTAATTTTTTATCAATGTGATTTATTTGTCCTAAAAAATAATAAATAATATTTTTATTAGTATTCTCAAAACTCTATTTTGTGGATAGGTCATAACAGTCTTGTCAAAATAGAAATATTAATAATATATCACAGTTTTTGAAAACATAGTTTATCCTGAAACAAATTATAAAATCTGTATTGCATGAAATACGATATAAAAATAAATATAATTTATTATATAATGTTATTAATTACAAAAAATAGGGAATTTTATTCAACCATTTTTAAAATTAATTTGTAACCAGATATTCCTCACTCTAATAGAAATAAATTTGGTCTCTTTTGCCTCTTCAATAACTTATATTCTTGTATAGCTTCTTTAAAAAATTGATTTCACT
Organism: Viscum album; assembly: GCA_963277665.1. Classification (NCBI taxonomy): domain Eukaryota; kingdom Viridiplantae; phylum Streptophyta; class Magnoliopsida; order Santalales; family Viscaceae; genus Viscum; species Viscum album. The sequence continues at coordinate 418,348,622 of OY728132.1, forward strand.
ATAAATATGTTACTAGGGGATTTGAAATGTTTCATATAGCATTGTCTCTATGAAATACAAATTTATACTATCTATTCCAAATAAAGAAGATCTTACTCTAGTGGTATGACTTCGGAGTTATGTACATGTGGAGGAATATGTATGTACATTCCAAGATAGATTAATAGAAAACATCATAAAATTTAGAGAGGCTAAATGGTATTTCTGAATAATTATAAACCATTCAGATGTAATCAATAATTTCAAAGGTAATGATATTCCTAGGTATTATCTTTCCTATATTTACAATTATCATTAACATCTTCCATGGAAAAATTCATATAAAGAGTTTGTCATCAACTTCAAATTCCAAATCACACTGGTGATTGTAAGCATAAATTTTCTACCAAATATTAGATTCCATGATGTGTTTATAAATGGATCTAACATTCTATACCATTTATTCAGATATATAAGGCTACAATATGTTCTTTTATCGAAATTTATTCAATCACATTGGATCTCTACACATTTTCCATATAATGATTCATAACGATTCATCTAAATGCTAGAGAAAAATATATTGGTTTATTAGAAACCAATTAGAGGTAGGTGTTGATCCCAACCACCATTGAAATATATATTACACAATGTCTACATATCCTAAAGGGGTTTAAATGTGTTATAAAACTGAACATATATATGAGGATGACTAGTTATTCTAAAACTCAACATTCTATCTAGAGCATACTGAATACTTTTCAAAAACATTGAGCTAACATATATATCTAAATCAAATATAATCATATGTATTACTCTATGCAGCCATAAAAAATCCTTAATGTATATTCTAGAAATATGATTAATGGTTAATTATTAATGGATATCGGTGAATTGGGCTACATTGAACGAAAATATACAACAACCCATATATAATTATTTAATTTAGACGGTTTTTTGAGTCTGATGAGAGAATATGTGGGAATTTATTCCCATTTCCATTCAGGTATAGGTAATGGATGAAAAATCCCCTTACACATATTCATCTTATAATTAACTTTATAACATACCAAGCAATATGTTCTCATCATACCATCTGACCTGAAATACTCTTTTAAATATATATACATCTTATAACTTTTAGGATGAATTGAGAATGAAGAACTATGAGATTCCACTAAAAACCCAATCACATATTTTTTTAGACAAACAAATGCATGAAAAATAAACCACATTACACAATAAAGGACTAGGATTAATATAAAATCAATTATATCCTACTTTTATGCTTATTTTTATTCCGTATATTACTAAGTATTCATTATATAGAAATTTGATGGAACATTAGATTGATAATGATATGATTTTCCCCTTACTTTAGTATTTACAGAATAATCATTTGAAAATATAAAAATATTGAATCCTATATGATACTCTTCATGGATAATTTATATTAAATATTTTTGACTCACGGAATCAACCAACGTTTTGGATTTCCTAGGGTGGTAATGTATTGTGAATCCGTAATCATGAATCAGATCTAAAAATATTTTCTAATAAATATTCAAATTATTTTGTGTTAGATTAAAATTTAATATTTTGTAACTGGAATATATTAAACACTTTTCATCCAAAAGATTATTCATCCATATGTTTAATTCAAAAATTAAGGATAATTACTCCAAATCCCTAGTTTTTTAATTTTTCCATTAATGCATTAATTTTCTAAAGTCGTAAGTTAAGACCATTTTTCCTCCCTGAGAACACAAAACAATCCACTCATGGATTCATCTCTAAATATTAAAAACCATTTTCCACTACAATTTAGTATTAGAAAAACATTATTAAAAATTTTTCTCTTCAATTAATTTAAATTTTCCTCATGTAAATCTTTCAAAATAAATATGGCTCCCTTATGAGATAACATAGTGAGTGGATTAGTTAGTTATGATAAATTTTCCTCCAAAAACAACACTCTGAATCTTGTCACCATGGTTTTAATAGGGAATTACCTGACAACATCTCTCATTGATGGGGGTACATATATACCCTCTCTTATAATTATATAATCCAAAATGAAACCTCTTACTAAAAAAATAATGATATTTATAATTTTTATATGGGTTGTCCTTCCATAGAGTTTAGTAAAAATATCAAGTGATATTAATGAATTAGTTCTTGAATAGATAAGAATATAATATGTAAATACTACCTTATATTGATCAGGATAATCTCTAAAGACTCTATTCCTTAATTGTTTTATGATTAATGGGTCATTAGTAAAAAAATATAAAATAACTATACATTTAGAGTGTTTATACCTTGAATTGAATTATTTCATCGGTATATTCTCCATTATAAAAATAAATTAACGATATTGAGAATGAAGATAAATCTTGTAAAATTATTTTCTTCTATGAAATGTACAAAATAGGGCATTAATACATGGAATTGGATACTTGTCCATGAAAATGATCCTCTTTGGCTCCCTATAATCAATGCAGAGTACCATCGATCTTTATTTACATCCAAAAAATGAATAGGTAAAGCCCAAGGTGGAAAAACTGTCTGAATAAATCCCATTTTAAGGTTCTCCTATAGTTTAATTTCTAATTCTTACTACTAAATCTATGAAATTCTATAGAATTTATTTATTATTGGTGTGGGAACTTTGATGGGTTTTATAAATAATTCATAACTATATGTTTTTTGAAGGCTCGGAAAATATTGCAGATAGATATTGAAAAAATCATACACATTAGGTGTATCATCAATACTGAGTTTCACCTAAACAATCTGAAATAAACACACATATTTACTATGAATCAAAAAATATATAATATTACTATTATTCCATCGTAATTTATCATTTATCCTGCTATTAATAAGGGATCATATATTTGTTTGGAATATCGAATGTGACATTCCTTCCTCATATATTCAAGGGGAATTTATGTTTAGAAAATAAATCCATGCCTAACATAACCTAAAATAAAACCAGAGGGAGAATGAAACTACATTTAGTAAGCACATTATCATAAACTAAAAAATAGAGATCAATCATATATTTGATATGATATCATCATATCATTAAGGGGTTTTAATAATATTTCAATATTCTATCCTTTGGGATGAATCATGACACCCATTAAATTAGATATAAATGAATGAGTAGATCAAGAGTCAAATAAGATATTTTCATATTTAGATGGGATGGTAAGTGTAAATTTCACCAAGATATTATTTCACCCCTTATCTGAAATAGTAATAACATTATATTTGAAACCATTTCTTAGCTGAAGAGGTTGCTGACATCGATCATCCTCATTAAATGTCGAGTCATTGAATTTGATAGCATAATGCCTATAATCTGCACATTTAAATAACCAGATTTTATGTGGTAGATTATATGTATATTTTTATCTATTTTTAATGTCATATAACTTATTCTAATTACATCGAAATTATATTACCTAATTAAAATTATTTCTACACTTAAAAAAATTAATATTCCACTTATGAAAATTACATCCATGTTTCTTCCCCCACTTAAATTATAAATCGACACTCATATTCTTATCTTCATGTTTATTATATTTTACATTGAATTCTATTTTTCTATTCTAATCAATACCAATATATTTATACAAAAATAAAACCTCAATTTCCATCATGATAGCACATCCAGTAATATATTCCTTTTTGTAGTTGTATCTTATGGATTACACCGTTTAGATACATGTTTTTAGGTCACTAAAGAATATATAAAACATTCATTAATTTTTTATAATAATTCCATAATTATACTTCATAATTCCAATAAAATATGCCTTATAGATATGGATAATTTCATTATCAATTTCCTTTTGATCGAAGAACTAATCATCCATCATCATACATGGAATAAGTGGAAAATTATTATTGATTTTTTTCTTGAACTTATCCCTATCGAAGGATTCAATCTCATCATGTTCCCATTAATAATGATGAGATTAAACCACTAATCATATTTTCCATCTAATTTATAAACATTTGGACTTCCATTTTCATTATCCATGAACTTGATAATATAAAATATCTTACCAGTTTTACTGATCCATTTCTCTGTAACTAAATGAATAGTGGATCCACTAAAATTAGATGGAGGTTTCATCATTAAGTAATAAACCGAATATTGTCACCTTATTTTTTCATTAGGAATATGATAATTATACACGGATTGAGAAAATTTTGTGACTATAAAAGTGATATTTTTTTATTCCAAATCCCAAAATGATTAGGTACTCTAGAGGAAAATAATAGTATTTTTTATTTTGTACGTCATTAACATAGATCCTTAGGTTTTAATCCATTGACAAAGAAAATGAATAGTGTAATATACCACAATCATTGTGGGGATCCACATTATCATGAAATTCCCTTATAAGATATATATATATAATTAAAACTTTTTTATAATCTATGAAACATTATGGTTTTCATATACCATTAATAGTAATAATATATTTTAATACATCACAATCGTTTATAATGATTTTGTGAATTTATAAGGAACATCCCCTATGAACGAATTTTTTTTGCAACGAGGCCTAGTTTTGTACACTAAGTGATTATTGAACCCTGCTCAATTATCCATTTGTAGACTTATTACACCAGGTAACCTCTTTTTTGGATCCACATGCTCTTGTAATAACTCGATATGGATATAATTACAGGGAAATAATTGCCTCTATAATTTATAGGACCTACATGTCACTTTCCAATACAAGTACCCACACTTAGACTTATCCTTATTGATGTCCTTAGGAATATCACTAATGTTTTATCATTCTAGTTTCCAACTGTTAACTAAACCTTGTAATTAATTTGAACTATAGTGAACCATAACTTTTCTTCGTAAATATAATTTATTATTAGATGAAAAATAAATACAATATACAAACACATGCATAGGGATCATAAAGTTATAGTTTCATTAGAAACATGTAAAAATAATTTATGAGTTCATATATGAAAAGACCATCTCATTGTAATGTCTTCATATCTAAATCTCTTATAATTTATGTTATTCCTAATAAATTTCTTCAAAACCTAGGGAAAGTGAAAATAATAATAGACGATCGCAGATTCTAAATATGTGAAAACAACAGATATATGTAATAACAACATGAGAATAATAATGTAATGAAAAAATCATAATATATGAAACCCATTCCGTGCATATAAAAGATGAACATATTTAGTCATAAAATAATGAAATTGAACTCATGAAAACTAAATTATAAAGATGTAATAGAAAATGAGCCATGAGAACATAACATTATTATAATATATAAAATTATGGTTTATATATAAGAATTGAAAATCATTTACATAGTAATCATGGATCACTGTCAAGGCTATTAGTGTAGATTGAGATCACTACAAAAACCATTATAGTAGTAAAGGATCACTCTGAATTCCACCAAAAAAGCCATAGTTCCTTTTTAAAATAGGGAAATTCATGTTATAGTCCTTGCTAACTCATGAGATATAAATTTTTAACCAATAAATTTGAGGTAGATATAGGTCAAATCCATCATATTAAGAGAATTAATTGTTTATATAACACTAGATAAAAAATAATCTTCATATCATGACCCATAAATGAAATGGGATTCATAAACCATTCATCATATAATAATCCATGGAAAAGAAATAATATTCATATTTATTTGATCATTTCATTATAGAATAGCCTTTGAAAATAAGAACATTTCAAAATCATTTCCTAAAAGAATAAAATATGGAATAGAAATAGGTTTACAAAAAATCATTCCATTATAAACATAAAAATTTCAAATGAATGATAAAAATTGTATCCTTTTATCACATACCCAAAAAATTATAGGTAACATCAATGGATTTCATCATTGATATAAAAATATTTTCGAATTCTCATTTAATACATTTATTATGGAAAATATAATTTCCTCATTGAAAACAATGTTTCTAAAACATAAAACCTTTTGAAAATATATTTATTTTAAAATAATATTGTAATATTGCATGGTATACTTTAGATCAATGATTGGTAATGGTGGAATAGAATTTAATTCATGTCATACAAGTAAAAATGAATCTTGCCTTCAAATTTTTGGTAAAATCTAAAAAATCACTATGTTTAAATAATACATCTATATTCTATTTTTGAAACAATTAAAAAATATGTAAAAATTACTTGAAGAAGTCTTTTAGAGAAGGTTGAATCCATTTTTGAAAACACTTTCAAAAAAACGTTTTTTAGAATGAAAATGAGTTATCAACCAAAGATATAAACAATGATGCTAGTTCATTATTTTTTTCTAAAAGTATTTTTTTATGAGAGATGGATAAAATTATTTTTCATCTAAAACATAATCATAAATAATCCCGATAAAAGATTATATTTTGACAAAAAATAATTACAACTTTGGTAATTTTCTATGTCCCATGATGGAATATAATTCAATAATATATAAAAAATCATGATAAAAATTAAAATTCAGGATATAATCTATAAAATGGTTTTTATATACACCTCATAAAAGAATATTGGTTTATAACATAACATTGTTCTTAGGGAATAAAAATTGAGACAAAAATACCTCACAACCTTGGAAATTTTGAATTGTAAATCCCATGAAGGTGAGATCCTTAAACGGATATGTGATTCAAAAATTGTTTAAGTAGAAAAGTAATGAAATTAATTAATTTTCAGTATATATACCACATAAAATAAATATGTGGTGAATATTTATTATATCTCTTAAAAGTAAAAAAGTAAGATAAAAATCCCATACCGTTATATTCAACATCCACCATAAATGTTCAAAACTCCATTATAATAAATTTAATCCTATTATAAATATAAAATATAAAAAATTTATTTATATAATAATATATGTTATTTTATTGTAACATATTAATATTATTTTATTATTAATTCCATTTTAATGCCATATTTCCGGAAATATCTACTTTCCTTTTAGTATATTTTTTTATTATATTTATTTTTAGTTATATTAAATTGATCACAGTTTAATATTTTCTAGTATTTTTTACATCAAATAAATATAATATATATTCTATTTATATTATATTTGATTATTATATAACATTTAGTGATAGGAAATGAAATACACCATTCATGGAGATGGCAGGTTGTACGAATGAATGAACATTATGTCCATTTTATATAAGGATTTAATAAAGGGAAGGTAAATAATATATTAAAATTTAAGATTAATTAATATGTCATATATATCACATAAAATCACTAATATCATTTTTATTACCTTTCATGTAATGATTTAATGAATTTTATTTCTTAAGGAGACGATTGTTCATCGTATACAAATGTGATGTTGTCGTATTCCATCAAAATCTTATATTTTTAAGGTATATGTGATGAAATAATTTCATAAGTATAGATATATTATAAATACAATATATATACATTTAATCTATATTTACTTCAATTTGTGAGAAGTTACGATGGAAAATAAACAACATCAATTTGTGATGTGTTAGTTCAATTTAAACATGAATAATAATTTAATAACTCATTTGATTGAAGAGGATCAGTTGTATGTAATTATATAAGTCTAAAAAACTATAATTATATTAAATAAATTTCATTTATTATATCATAGTGCTGGAATAATAATTTATTGTGGTGGAGGAAGAAATAAAATAAAAGGCGCAGTTAGGGCGTTACCACTTCCTCAGAACAATTTTTTTACTCCAAAAGGATAATAACGTAGGATTTGGAAAAAATATAAGGCTTATATGATGTGATAAGGGATGTAAGGAAGTTATTTTTATTATTCATGGGATGATATAAATGTTTTATAATTTGTTAATATGAGATGATAGGAGGTCACTATTTATAAGTGAGTTTAGCGAAACACTTGTAATTATTTAATAGAAAAAGTATAATGACATTTTTTCTCATACCAGAAGTTATAAATTTGGACAATGATCAACCCAAAAAGTGATAATGTATAAATATTTCTATAAAATGAATTTTTTATAATATTTGGACACATTTATCCTTTATGATTTTTGTTGAACCCCTATAACATTCATATTTACATTAAACATGATAAATATTTTTCATGGATTTAATAATTATTTTACGAAAAATTAATTTTACCTTTTTAAAAAATATATATTAATATTATTTCTATTCTTGAATAAGTTTTTATGAATTAAATTCTCAGAAGTGGAAAAATTACATTTAGAATGAAACCCCTAGACAAGATGAGAATGTGGGTTTTCAAAGAGAAGATTATCAAATGTTTAAAGAAGTATTTATATAAAAATACAATATAAATATGATTCTAATGAAATATACTGGATTAAATGATATAAAATTTACAAAATATTAAATTTTAATTTATTTTATTCAAAAACGGAGCATTTTATATTTTGAAAATGATAATGAATTTATCTATAAAAAATAATTTAAACTATTTTTAGATTAATTAATCTTTTCATAAAAAATTTTATCCTAAGATATTTTGAGATGATTATTTAAAAAATGATTTATATATTATCAGGTTAATTTTCTAAATGTGTCAAAAAATATATTAATTATCCGACATAAGAAGATGTAAATTTTTTTCTAGTAATTTGTTATTTCAAATCAAATAATGAATTTTCAAAATATTTAGTACATTATTTATCAATATGATATATTTATATAAAAACATGGTCAATAATATGTAAGATATATTTATTAAAAGTAATATCAATATGTTTAACCATGATGTTTTAAAAAAAAATTTGAATAAAAATATTAATAATATATCACAGTTTGAAAATTAAGATACCCTAACCCAAATATCCTAGAGAATGTTTCTACTTCTTTAAATTGTTATACTGTTCAAGTAATACCAACCCTAAATAGAAAATATTTTAGATTTTTTGTTAAACTAGATCTATTCATCTGTTTTATAGTACATCTATACAAAAAATTATCACTTAACTTTTTTCAAGAATTACTTTACTCACTATATTATATCATAGCATATCAATTATATTACACTTTATGGATTAATAAAAAAACAAATAAAATAAGGGTGAGATAAAATTTTTAGTATGAGTTATTTAAAATAGAATTTATCTAGAACCAATAAAGAATAATCAATATAGAATGGTAAAGAACTGAACACACATTCCATTTAATCAATAAATTGGATATCATAATTAGAGAATGAATAATATATATTAAATGTAAATTTAATGAAATATGTTATTTAAATAATGTGGATATCTTGAAATGATAAGGTATGTTCAATATTGAAAGGTAAATAACAAAAAATAAAATAAATTTAATTATGAACTCAGAATGAAATGATTTGAGAGATAATATCATAATGAAAATCTAAAGGATAACAATAAAAATATAATGCTCAATCTCTAAAATGATTCATTATTAGAATCTTTGAACGTGATATAATTATGAAACTATTATTAATACAATTAAAAATATAGTTTAAAAATTATTGGTACAAACCAATTAGGTTTGTACAAATAATTTTATGTCAAATTACTTATTAACCTAGTGAGACCATCAATGCACTGAGGGGATATCCTTACCTAGGGACCACCTATATCTTCATGACCAAATAATAACTCATATATCATAGAGTTTATTTAATTAATGAACACTGTGCATTTTCTTAATATATTAATTCTATGTAAGGAATATAGATTTATCAATATTTCCCTAATTAAGAAATAACATTTAGTCTAGAACACCATATGTAGAAATGATATTATAGGTTAAAAATAAACCTATCTATGATAAATAATGTGGATATTTAATATAAATTTATTGTAAATTTAAAAGATATCATAATAAATTGATTTTTTCATGTGAAAATTAACAATCACAAGAGAAAATGTGAATGTAATGTAACTTTTACAACATGGTAATTATCATTTCGAATCACCTTTGAATAAATAATAGAAATTAAAACATAAAATACCGTGAATTATATATTATTAATGATATTACATGTAAAAGGGGTAGTACATACACCATATTAAATAAACTATATGAATAGCGTTACAATAAGCCTTAAGGGAGAGAAATTGAGGCATAATCACTTATTTCACTTTTCCATTTGATTGGACATGCATTAAATTTATATATAGTGGTTTTAAACATGTTATATACCTATTATAAGATAGTATTAATATTTATAATATCCAATATAATCCTATAATAAAATTTTACTACCAATTCATTATTAATATTTCATTATTTTGGTTGTTTCATGTGTTAATTTCGTTGTTTTTTCATTTTTGATTTGTCATGAATGTTCCAGTTTTGGTTTATATTATACAGTTCCATAATCTCAAGAATCATAATGATACCATTATTATTATAATTTAGGACTTATTTTACTATTAAATTAATCAGGATGGATTGTAACAAATTTTTTTTGTTTTGATCATGAAGATGATCTATCATATGTATTTAAGAACAGCATTTCCATTTTCAAGTCATCATCATTGAAAGAAGTTAATTAATATTTTATCATTAAATAATGGTAATAATATCATATATAATATTATTCTTTAAATAATTTTTTATATCATCCATATTTTTTGGTGATGAAAATATAATTACATTGCTTCGTGATGGATGTAGCCCACACATACAAGAAACATCTTATCATCATTCAACGAGTGAGAAGGAAATAAAGGAAATGATATATATTATTATAATAATGATACATATGTTATAAATATCATATATTTTTTATTTATATAATGTATATTCCTCATAATTATCTATACCACCTATTAAGTAATGTGTTAATTGAAAATGATTAACATCGCTTCGCGAGGTGTTAGTCTTCAATACACACGAGTGACATCATCATATCCCTTATCGAACAGAATGTAAAAAATTAATATATAAGATATAGTGATTCAAATGGAATAATAATATTATAAATATCATATATATATATATATATAATTTATATTCACCATCATACCCAACTAGGAGAGGTTTTAATGGATAAATGAATGACATCAGTTTGTGAGGAGGTAGTCTGCCGTACTCACAGATGATGATTTTGTAACCCATTTGACGGTAGTGAAGATGGATTCAATTGATGAAGTTAATAAAAAAACATAGGATAATATATATTACTCTCAGTTTCTTAGATCCTATTTTTAAAAATAATATTAAACAAGGTGTAGAAATAAATATAAAAATGCAAATTGATGAACTATACCCCTTTTTATGGAAACATCCTGAGGTTTTCCAAAAAATCCATAATAGGATGGAATTATGAATAATCAAAGGATTTTGGTATATTTAGATGAATGTTGGGCTTCGATTTGAGCTTATATTTTCTGAACCATAAGGGTCGGTAGGTGCGACAATGATTGGAGAGTTTGTGGCCTTTTATATGTGAGGTAATCAGCACATTTTTTATTTTTGAAAACAAAAATGTGTACCAACATTTCTCATGGGACATAATTAACCCAAAATGGGGTATAATTGGTAATTTGACAGTATATATTCTAAATATTGAGGTAATATATATTATAAAATTATTTATTATATTCTAACACATATAATATTAGTTTAACCCTTGGTAAATAAATTTGTATGTTAAATGTGGTATACAATTTTTCCTATTTCTACTATTAATTTTGGTAAAAAATTAGGTTTAAATTTTTATATATTAGAAACAATAATGCTTAAAAATATATGATCCAATTTTTTAAATTCCATCTAAAATAGTGAAAAAAAAATTCCAATTAAAATTCATCCAGCTAATGTGATCAAAAAGATAGTATTCAATGGGAAAATTTTCAATTGATTACAATGTTGTTATATAAAACATAATATGAAAATTATTAAATTTAACTAAATTGTTTTAATTTAAATGTAATTGACGCTTTTTTACATAAAAAATAAATAAAAATATCATTTACAATAATAAAAAATTTAAACACAAAATAAATTTTTATAAAAAATTCATATTTTTATAGTATACATCGAGAAATGAATCATTTTAGAAAAAACCCAAAAAATAACCTTTAAATATTTTATTATTTCCCATTCAGAAAAAAATTCTTTTTTTCAAATAATATTTTCAGATTTCGTATAAATAAATTTTAAATTATTTGTGCAAAGTGAAACTAAATAATCATTTAGAAAATAATATGTAATTTTAAATTTTACATAATTCTAAATTATTATTATTTTGTTTTTAATAAATAGCTATCAAAAATTTTCTGAATTTAATTATTACAATTTATTCCCTCTTGTTTAAAAACTTGGCCAGAACTATATAATATATTACTGTTCAATTCAATCTGGGGATTCATGTTCCATAAATTATCAGTGATGTAAAATTTAAAGAAATTTATTTCATGGGTTATTTTAGATTAGCGTTGAGTGTCCCACATGATTAATAATACAATGAAATTATTATATAAATTTAGGGTGTCACATAATCCCCATCATTCAAAAATTCCATCCTCATAAGTTAAACATGATATTTCAAATAAAGGGTTTGAAATTTTTGAATACCATTATATATAAAATTAAACCATAAAACTGTTAATAAAACAACCCCTTTATAGGAGAGAAAATGGAAGTAAAAGTGTCAGGTTGATTAATGAAAAACTAGGTTTCTAAATATGATAACATTGGAGTAAATTGAATATATTTAGAAGAATGAAAAGTGAAAATAACTATTGATAATCTTAGTGGTAATTGATCATAAGAAACTTGGTGATCCATATACGGTTATTGACTATAAAACTATAAACTAAAGATCTGTGAAACAATCATGGATATCATAAAAATATTGATGATAGGGAAACCAATTATTCAATATTTTTGTCCGAAATAATAAAAATTCATTTAAAATATATGAATCTAATTAAATCAAGTTATATGATATGTTTCGACATTTCATATACATAATTTCATCATTTGGTTTTGGTTTTATCAATTTACAATCCATTTCTTCTTCCATGAAATAAATTTCAAAAATTATTTTTTATAATCGAACCACTAAAATTTACTTTTAATGTATTGTATGATTTATTAATGTGTTAAACGTATTTCCATATATGTATGAATATTTTTAAAAATATATATGGGTAGAACATGTTATCTAATATAATTAATTAATATATAATCCTAAATAGGAACACCACTAGCTTAACATTAATAGTTTTTTTTCAAACAATTTTTCTAGAAACAATGAAATATTATCTGGGACATCACATTGAACAATTATTTTTGATGAATTCTTATCATCCTTTGGCTAAGGTGTTATTCCCCAAGACCTTACCTGACGTGACATGGTGTCACTCAGAATGTAGGTAATTTATTTTTTAATATATATTTATATAATTCTAATAATGTTCCTAAAAAAATATTATGGACATCATTGATATAAAATTTATCACTAAAAACACTTTATAATTATGATTTCAATAAAATATTTCTCACATATTTTACCTATCATATTATAATATTTTTATAATTTCTATAATGATTTTATTATATATATATATGTTATTAATACATTTAAAATTATGTCTCTAAAACATTTTTTTTAAATAGATTTCCACTAAAACATATACCATTCAAAAATTTATCCCCAAATATAATTAATATTTGTAGAAACCCATCACATAAAACCTAAAACAAGATGTTCATGACTCTGAGTTTATTATATATCTTAAACTCAAAAACACAAAATTGTATACATTAATATTAAGTTAATGAATACATATGTGATTCTATAATATAAAATAATCCTTAAATTTATCATGACCCTTATGTCAAATTACATTTTCTTAAAATAATTCTATAATAATATTCCTGAATCCCATTAAATACTTCAACCCTTTTTTTCAACATTGGTCATCCCTTGTTCTATGATTTATCCTTTAGATATGGGCATTGACTCGATTATCAACTTATTTCTATACATATATTACAACAAACTATGCTTGGATCCATAAAATGACATTTATTTCCATCTACCATACTCTGTATTGTTACTCAATAATTATTTTATTTATCTCCATATTATCCATAAAAAAATTATTTTCCCATTCAATAGGGACTCATTCCTTGGTACAACATCTTGCTTATATGAAAATATATAAATCGATCCATATATCATAAATGGACTATACCATATAATCTCTATGAGAACTCCATCCATCACTTATCTGGTGATTTTGATATTTGGTTATGGTATTATTCATTAATAATGTTTTTGGATAACTAATTAGGCATAGTCATGATATCGTTTTGTCTTATCATTATCTGATTTGGTGCTTCATTTTTTCCAAACATTCCTTCTTGTCCAAAACTAACATGATTCCTAAAAATTTTATCCATTGAATAAAAGAAAAAATAATAATGTGATAAATAATAACTACAGTGGTAAAACCATAGAAACTTTTATATTTTGTCTAAATCATTAAGCATTAGTCTCAATAATATACACCATATGCTTAACCTAGTCTATTCACTATAATAATCTATTTGAATCCATCACAATGGTCATTAATAAAAATGTAGTATATCGTATGTATCCCTTAGTATTTTCAAACTAGCTATATAGTACAAGCCATTTTCATGCACCATGTGCAGATTAGATCAATCCAAATTCATCCTTTTCGGATCTATTAACGAAATGTACATCTATGCCAAAACCGCATCCAATTATTTTATCCGATAGGGGATGAGATTGAATTAAAACCCAAATAAAATAAAACATACAAAAAAATTTTGTTTTTCTTCTATGTGTATACTCAAATTCTATCATAAGGGGTTACTAGTCCATAGTATATATTTTCCAAGATTTATTTCCCATGGTTTCTTTGGTATATATTTTGATACCAACTATAGTGACCTCGAACCATTTATCCTAGAGCTAGTTTCAAAATTATAAAATTTCCATAAGATAAAATGAATCACATCCTCAATTTCCAAATAGTTTTCATGTATTGGTAAACTATATAAATACGTGAGTATAAAATTCATTTGAATACATAAATGAATAAAATATTTTTAATTCACAAATAACTTTATTAACTATTTTATATAATTTCGTCTCATTAATAGTACACTTTATGGATACCTGATAAAATTAAACAAATAATGTTATGATAAAATCCTTAGCATGGTTTACAAACAACAGAATCTACCATGAATCAACAAATAATAAAAATTATGTAATGTTAAATAATTGAACACATGTTCCCTTTTATCCACAAATTTTCTATCATAATTAAGAAAGAAAAAATTATTATGGAATAATAAATAAATGAATATAATCACGATTTAAATAACATGAATGTCATGAAAATATAACGAATAATCATTATAGAAAGGTAAATATAATAAAAACAATCAATTTAGTCAATATATTCTAATAAAATGTATCGAGGTATAATATCCCAGAGAAAATAGAATGGACAATAATAATAAACAAATTTAAATTGATGTAAATCGTGGGTTGTTTTGTTTTTTTCATCAGATCTTATTACTCCATAATCAAGACTATTTACAGGACATTTAAATCTACCTAGTACAAACCAATTTGGTATGTTCGACTAAGTTTTTTAATATATTTCTGATTCACATCATGAGACTATCAATTCAAAGAGGTATATCTAAAATTAGAACCCACTCATGTTTAAATATAAAAATCAATAATCATATATCATATTATCTTTTAAATCCTAAAAAAATCATAATAAAATATACATAATTAGTATGTAATATGGATTTATCTATATTTCTTTAAATTATCAAAGATTATTCTATGTGAAAACCTATATATTGATATGATATATGGTTCAGGAAAAAAATAGATACATAATAATTAATATTTATATTTAATTGAAATATAATTTCCGAGGAAAAATGGTCATTAAAATGTGATTGTTTCAATAGAAAATTAACAAGCACAAAAAAAGTAAGAATAAAAAAAATATTACTAATAGTTAATTATCATATTGAATCACCTCGGATGAAATAATTCTAAGTAAATATTAAATACAATGATGTATAGATTAATAATGATATTACCTAACAAAGGGTAATCAAATAGACCATTTAAAATAAATTAGGTTCAAAACATTATAATATCCCTTAATGCATTGAAAGTGAGATGATGTCTCTTACATCAAGCTTAATTTGGTTTAAATGTGTGTTAACCTCCTATATAATGGTTTTAACATGTTATTAAATATTTATAAAACCATATTAATATTTATTATATTATATATTATCTTTTTATAAAATCTTATCTATCATTCGTTAAAAATATTTCATTGTTTTCACTGTTTGATTTTCTAATTGAGTAGTTTTCTCATTTGTAATTCTTTATTAATGTTATGGTTCTACTGAATATTATATATTTCAATAATCACCAGAATAATAATAATGTAATTCTAAATATATTTTTACATCAATTTGTTTTTTAAAAAAATAATGAATTATGCGTATTAAAAATAATGTATATTATGATCAAGGAGACCCAAGGCTATTTCTACGTCTAAGAAAAATTTCAATTTTCTAATGATAATCATGGAAAGAAGTTATGTAATATTTTATCTCTATATAGATGTCATATATCATAATTTTATATTATTCATTTATTTATTAATTTATATATCATAAATGTGGCATGGTAATGAAAAGATAGTATCATATCTTTTTGAATGGGGTAGTCCACATGTACATGAACAAAGTTATCATCATTCAGAATGTGGAAAATAAAATATATAAAATGATATATAATATCTTTTTTAAGGATAATAATGTCATATATATAATAATTATTTCATTTATATAAAATATATTCAAAAAAGTTATCCTTATTACCTTCCATTTAATGAATTAATAAAAAATGGATCACATCGATTCATGAGGCGATAATCTGACAAACACACTAGCGATATTATCATATTCCCTGTGAATGGAATGTAAAAATGTTATATATGATGAAACAACCAATTACCCATCTGTTGGGTAAGCCTCTGAACTAGTTGTGGATTTCCTTTTCTCATTATTTGAATATGGATGAGAATCAATTGGGAGGATACATAAAATATTAAAGTCAGAGATTTGATAGACATTCAAACATTATGTAACCAGGTTACAGATTGTGTAATTGTTGTTGGGTTCAATTTTGGAAAAGGGATTAATGATATGAATGTTAAAACATTGTGAAGATTGGTTTCACATAACTAATTATTAAAAAAATGTATTATTTTTTCTAAGGAAAAAAAATGTTCGACAAACATTTATAATGTAGATTACATGGCATGTAACTATATTACACATTTTGAACAAGACCGTATATTGTTTTCAAAATATTAATGCGGCTCTTTTAGTTCAGTTCTTTCCCAGTCTCTTCATTTCTCTGGACCCAAATCTATTAATAGGTATTTTTGAGAGACACCACTTCTTATAGATTGATTCTTTTGACACTCAAATGTAGTTGTGATTTTGGGTGGCACATTTTTCTTTTTTAAATGAAAAATTCATGCCCACATTTTTTCTAATAAAATAAGTGAAAAAACACTGAGTATGATCTAGAATTATAGTTCATAATTTTTAAATATTCCCATTCAAAATATATTATAATTTTTTTACAAATTTTAATTAATATCTTTGTAGTTGTACCACCGATAAATAAATTTTAACCATATACATGATAAATAAATTCTCATTTTTTCAGTATTCTTGAAAAAATTATCATTTAAATTATTATATAATATAAATTCGTTTGATTCCAAATATTGAATACTTTTGGAAAATTCCATTCACATATGAAGAGATATAAAATATAAAAGTAATCCCACAGACATGATGAGAATGTTGGTGTTAGAAGAGAATATGATTATAAGTTTTAAAATTTATTATTTAAAAATAATAAGTGAAAATTATTAAGACATCCTAAATTGGATTAATTGATATATATATATGAATAAATTTATATTTAAAACCATATAATAGTATATTTCTTATAAGTAATTTAAATTTAAATAATATTTCTATTGAAATTTAGTATTTTAATTTATTCATTAAAAATGAATCATATAAAAAAATAACCTGATGATAAATTTGATAATTCAATTTCAAAAATACATTTTATTTTAACAAATAAATTTTCTAATAGTGGTAGTAATTATATTTAAATTATTTTTAAAACGAGTGACTGAAACAAATTGTAGAAAAAAATTAAAGCTTTTAGAAAACATTTCATTTTTCTATTAAATGATTATTATTTTATTTCAAATAAATATATAACTATAATGTTAATAATATACTTTCTATTAAAACATTCTAATTTATTCTATTTTTTATATTTATATACTATATTATGGTTCATTTAGACTCAAGATTATGTTATCTATAAGCTATCAAAGATGGAAAATTTAATGAATTATCATTATGGGTTATTTAAACTTGATGTTGTGGGACACATTTGTTATCAAATCTATCGTAATTTCATTAAAATTTATTCATATTATAATTAGAACATGGTATTTCATGTATCACAAGATAAACTCATTATTTCATGTAACTCATGTTTTCCAATAAATTTAATTTTCTCAAATAATAATAATTCCGAAAAACTCTTTTGTTACATTAATGATTCTAGAAATTAATTTATTAAATAGATTTGTTGTATTTATAATAATTTTATTAAATAAATATAAATTATATATTCTATATGCTATATTATGAATATGTGATCTTTGGAAAAATATCCACCAAAAACTAACATACTATGATAAATAACAGTTTTTTTTCGAACAACATTTTTTCATGTACATTTTTCATCTAACGGTTCACAATTACAATTCCTCATATTAATAACATATCTATAATCATGGTATTTTTTTATATAATGATACAAAAATAATATCTTCTATTGTCAAAATCACACACAGAATTTAACATTTTCATGTTGATTTATTTTAGCCAACTCCAAAAAGTAGACTATAAATATCTTTCAGGGATGGATATGGACCATAATTAAATATAATATGATACATTAATTGGAAAATAATTATTATTTTTGGTTCTCAATTTTTAATATAATCATTTAATGCATTAATTAATATCCCACATCTTTTTGAAAAAATTATTGAGACAATCTCATCTCTAATTTATTCCTCAAAAAACATTATGAAAAAATTAACAAAATAAAATTAAAAATATATATATCATCATTAATAATTTATCAACATGTATTTAATTATTTTGAAACCAATTTTTTTTAAATATAATTATGAACGAAACAAATGCTACAAAACTATTAAATATGATTGAAATTAATAACACCTATTGTTAAAGGTAGATAATAAATTACTAATATAAATTCTATAAAATAATCATAAATAAAGATTCAAAATGTTATATAAATTAATAAGGTATGTAAATTGGATCAAAATAGTTATGACTTTTGTAATAATGAATTAAGAATGTTATTTTGAAGTTAGAAAAAAATATAATTATTTTTAATTACTTAATTTCCTTCTTTTGATTATTAATTGTTATTATTGAACCCCATAATTCTATTATTTGTTTAAATTATACTATGAATGTATAATACTATTCTTCCAAATTAATGTCTATTTTTAATGAAATATTTCTCATGGAATAATTTGAGATCAATTTTCACTTCCATAGTTATATTATACATAACAGTTTCTTATTGTCAATTCTAACTCTTTAAGATATGTTTTAAATTAAGCACCATTTATCCAATTATTGTGATGTATGTTGAAAAAAAATCCACTGAATTTATTTAAATATATTTTTCTGTTCTTTCATGTGATTTAAAAAACAAAATAATTTTCTATTATTCACTATTATTTCTATTCTTGTGTTACACATATCAAAACAGTTTTTATAAATCAATTTTCTTTCTCTGAGTTATAAAGATTATTATTATACAACAATCATGTAAAATTATTTATTTTATACTATGATTTTAAATTTAATCCACATTCATTTATGTGGATTCATTTTTCATTATCAAAATATCCTATGCAAGTTTTTTTATGTCAATTATTTTAATATTTATAAGGGGTTTTAAGAATTTTTTATTTCTTTGAGGCATGAATTATATTATAAATAATGTTTTATCTTATATTATTAAAATAATTCAAAATTATATTCTATTATTAATGTTTTTGTTGTTAATCAATGGTATTAACATTACAGTTTGTGAATCCAACCAACACAATTGTTTTGATCCATGTGTCACTAATGTCGTACATGTTTTTCTAACTGAATTTTTGTTAATGGTGTTATAATCATTCTCCCAGAACGGTAATAATAAAAGTTAGGTACAATATACTTAATTAATGGATTATAATTTACGTCCATGTAATTTTATATTAATTTACATTTTATTTAATAGAAAAAACATTTTTGAGGATTGTTACATCCATTATTCTTTTTGATGAATATTTTTCTTTATTAAAATATGATGTTGTTTAGAATAATCCACATATTAATTAAGGATATTTTCCCTCCATTTATATATTCCTTCATACCATATATATTATCTATTCATATAATTGAAATCCTAATATGTTTTATCTCATATATACACCTTATTTGCCTTCATCTCTTTAAAAAAATATTTTATTTCCATATTTATGATATGGGTTTCAAAAAATAAAATTTAAAAATAGTAAAATTGATTTCTTCTTTATACATTATTTTTTGCAACCTACTAAAAATTTCCCACGAAATTCCATTACATAAATTTAAATTAAAAATTATTTTGATTCATTAAAATCTATTTTTGGAAATTTATTCTTAAAATAAATATTTTAAATGAAATTTTATAGTAACTAGTTACATGCACTTTCACAACATTGTTTAAAGTGGATTATTAAGAGGAAATTAAAACTTAAATTCAATTTTAACTTTTTTTAAATTTTTATTCTACTTACTATAGAGTTATTAAATATGTATTATAATATAAATCAGTTAATATGATATACTTTCATGAAATAAAACTCTTGGTATAAAAAAATAACTCTTGATCCCTTTATATGTGATATTATTTAATATATGTTTTCTTATGAAGGTACATCGCATCTATTTCATCATAATTTAATGTTCATATGTTTCACTAGTGATATGATCTAATAATAGAGTCTACATTATTCCTCTAGATGTCTTATGATTATTCTTATTTATTACGGATAAATAATTGAATACCCTATTATAGTTTTCAAAAACAATTTTTATTACTAATGTTTCTTGATTTTGTGTTGGTTATCCATCCAAATTCATTATTTGGATGGATCATGATAATTTTATATTATTTATTTACTATGTAATCTATTTATCTATAATTTATTTATTATTTAATTATGTATTTTTTTTAATTTTCTACGAATATAGGTTATGAATTGTACTATAATTTATTTCATTCATATGGGGATGATATTAGACAATATTTCATGTCAATTGGGGCCTCTTACATCAACATTACATGTTATAAGTTATCATTAGAAAAACTTTTCAAAGACCTGCAAATTTCAAGGAAATTGTTTTTCTTCTTAATTTATTTGGAATTTTACGAGTCCGTAGTTTCTTGTGGAACCTGATTCCGAGGCTCGGTGGGCCTGGAATCAATTTCTCAAGTTTTTTTTGAGTACATTTATCAAATGTACGTGCAAGTTTTTTTATCATTTAAATGGATGCACAGAATTGAAATCTGAGGGCACCATTGAACTCATAGCGCCGATTTTCACTTATGAAGGCTTTCAACTTGACGACTGTTGAATGGGCACGAGAGTTGGTTTTTGGGATTCACGTGGATTAATAAAATAAAATAATTAACAACTTATTTTATTTTGGTTCAATTCACACCATGTGGTAATGTTAGTTAAAATCTCTACATGGGGGTTGGAGATGGGGCCACCACACCATAACCTCTTATGGGAGGATGATTGGGGTGGGGACCACCCGAGGAGCATAACCTCCTACGAAAGGTTATGACGTGGGGTCTACATGGGGCTTAACCCCCCAATTAATGGAAGGGGAGGAAACCTCTCAACTATGCCTCATTAATGAGGGAGAGCCTCTCAGTCTATAACTCCTCTATTAATGGAGGATAATAAAACCTCCACAAAACCCCCTAATTAATTGAAGGAAAACCATTTACCCTCTTCTTGTTAATTAGCTGGGGACCACCCGGGCCTCTAACCACCTCAAAACTCCCTAATTTAATTATGAAATCCTTGTGCAATTAATTTTTTGGAGCCTCTCCACTTTTGAATTTCAAATATTTGTGTCAACATGAACATAATTAGGTGGGATGCACAAAATTAATTCATGCCTTCAGACATAATAGATTAAAATCTGTTATTTTGGCATGTTTGTTCTCTCTTTTTTGGAGAGCTTGGGAGGATAGAATTCACCAATGAAGAACGCGAAGATGCCTGTGATGACAAATTCTTATTCTTCTTCTTCCTCAGGACCCCCTTCTGACGTGGGATTTCTTCGACGACCCTTCATCCTTCCTCTTCATCATCAACAGACCAATTCACGAACTCATATGTACAAGCATACAGTGAACGATGTCAACATCATCCATCCCAGTGATGAACGAACGCCCGTAGATTAAAAATGTAGCGGTGTGTTTTATGTTGTTTAAATGTTAATTGTCTCTTGTTAAATCAACATCATGATCATCTTGCTATTATTCTAACATGGAGGGTTCGGGATGAAAGAACATGGCCTGAACCCTCTGCATCCTTTATGGTTTTGGATCATTGGATCGATAGCAAAGTTGCAGCGGCATGGCATTGTGGGAACAACGATGAAAATGGAGAATAGAGGTCACTCTACTCGTGGCCTCCACGAACCGCATCGCCGGCCGGGCGGCACCCAACAAACCTAGCGGATCACTGCCTGGTGCATGCCCTGGCAGAAACTGCACACATCCTGGCCACCGGCACCCTACCGGCACACCCTGTACTAGCCCGACACCCCGACTGCCTCCCTGGGGCCATTCCGATGCCTACTTGGTGCCCCGTCTACCCTCCCGGTGCTCCAGCCGCCTACACGGTGCCCTCCCGTCACGTGCCTGGTGCCCAAGCCGCCTGCCCATCGCCCCCCAGTGCCCAGGCCGCCTGCAAGTCATTCAGCACGGCTACGCAGTGTGCCACGTGCCCTTCTCGGAACACCCGCGGTCTGCCCGCACCCCACGTGGTCCCCTATTCCCCTCTCGGGGTGAGTCGCTCAAGCCACACCGCTCATAGCATTGGCCAAACCTGCCACGGACCTTCGGGCTGAGTCCCCCATGTGGAGACTTTGGCCTGAATTGTCAAATCAGTCGGTTGGGCCGCGCCCAGTGGACTGGGCCAAAACATAACGGGCTGACCCACCCAATGGCCCGAGTATGACCCAGTAAGTCTGACAGGGTCATCCCAGACTGGGTTGGGTCACGTCGGTCCGACCGAGTCGGAGTGGACCCGAGCCCACTAATGACATGTTGCTTACTTTGGACATATCTTTGGCACCGGACATCCATTTGATGAACAGTCAGCAGCGATGGTAATCTCATTGAGAAACAGACACTTGGAAAATACCCCATTGTAGTTTGGGGTGTAGTTGAGATATGGTGAGGTTGGTTTGTACATGTAACCAACCGGACCCCCGGGACAAAAAGGCTAATTACTTATAGACCGGACGTCTGATTGACGCGCGGTCTGTTACATTGAGACCCATATAACGTGGGGTACCTTTGAGATTATTCTTCGTGGGACTTCCTGACACTTGGAGTATCATCTTGCAGCTCATGGAGCAGACCCTCGAAGAGACGAGTGAGCAGACAATTGAGACCGAGTAGCTGGCTGAGACATTCTGACTGATTGCCTGATTCGTTTTAGAGTGACTTGACTAGCCCAGTGGGGAGCGCTGCTATGTGAGGCGGCAGACCTATGGCGGAGGAGTGCTATTGTGTGAGGCGGCAGACCCACGGTACTCGACAGTAATATTTCCTCTATTGGCTATTAGGGGGGGCGCTACTTTGTGAGGCGGGAGACCAATGGCGGGGAGGGCTACTGTGTGAGGCAGTAGACCCGCGGTACTCGATAGGATGAGTACCTCAGCAGTCTACGGTTAGTGAGTAGTAACTCGAAGTTGCGACATGACCACTGTACTTGATAGATGAGGAGTTCTCCATTAGACATGGTTTCATTAATGAAAATCCTGGTTTGAGCTGAGTCAATTACCTTTTTTTTTCTACATGATTGAGATGGGTTACTTGAAAACATAGATATATGTAAGGGAATATACATAATTAATGGTTATCCATTGATTTTATGCATTGTGGATTATTATTTTTGGATTTAGTGAGACCAAGAGGGTCTCGGGGCCCCTACTGAGTATCATAAGACTCACCCATGCATGGGCTTTTGCCGCACCACGTTGTGTTGGATGCAGATGATGGAAATCATTGATGGAGGCTGAGAGAAAGACAGTAAAGTACGGTACCCAGAGGTGGACTACTCTGCGAGACAACACACGGAGCGGATAAATAGACGTAGATTGTTGAGGTGGATATTTGTACCTGCCCTTCAGGTAGGAATCTCACACAATGATCCTATAGATGCTTCTACATTTCAGCTGTTTGTACCTTTCATTTCAGTTGTACTTGTTTTTCAATTGTACTTTCATGTTGGGCTTGTATTCTGGCCCACTTTAATTTCAGGTACTCTTGTTATACATTTATTTTACATTGTGTTTTCTTTTTCTTGTACTCTATTTTTGTGAGTTTTCATTTTATAAAGGAAATTTCTTCCCAGTTTTAGTAGATTATGCCTTTAGTGCTAGTCCCCAACCCGTATCCAATGGAAGGCGGGCTTGGGGTAGTCACGATGCGGGCCCTAGGGGAAGGGTCATGACAAATTAGTATCAACGGATGTCGGTTCTACTGGGGAACTTGGGACTCTGATATTTCTTTTATGTGAAGAAATATTGTTAAGGGTACTAAGTGGGGTTTTCAATTCAGGGAGCCAAGTGTTGGTATGGGCGGCTGATGTATATATACACAAGGACCCTGACTTCTAATTTCAGACATAGGGCATGAAAACACTGATTGCGTGGGTGTTTTCAAAAAAATATTTATGTCAGCTCAAACCAGGTCTTCTCACCCGGTATAGTCTTTTGACCTTGTCACATCTGTTTTCTTTCAGTATGCCTCCCCACAGACGACCAGCTAGATACCTGAGAGTTTTACATACCGACAGCCCACTGAGCGATGAGGCCTCAATACATGGCCCTCTCCATGTTGAGGTTCTAGTTGTACTACTCCCCGTTGAGCCACTGATGCCTCCTGCCCCTGAAGTAGAGGATGCACGCTGCATGATCGCGTTGCATGAGTTCTAGCGCCAAAGTCCACCCAGGTTCCGTGGAGATATAGACCCGCAAGCAGCTAAGGATTAGCTCAAGGCTATGGTGAGAGTCTTCAGGCTATTAGGGACACTAGAAGACTTCATGGTGATCCTTATTTCCAGCCTCCTTCATGCAGCAGCAGGCTGATGGTGGAGCATGATGCTACAGGTCCACGACAAGGAGACATTGCTCCGGGAAGACTTCAAGAGCCTGTTCCAGGTATATTTTGTTCTAGCCACCCTTCGAGCGGTGCATATACAAGAGCTACTACATCTACAGTAGGGTAGCATGATGGTGGCTCAGTACTCGATGAGGATCACCGACCTCTCGCACTACTCTACTAATATGGTATGAGACACATTCTTTATGGGTCGAACCTTTGAGCAGAGACTCAGTTGAGATATTTTATCTTATGTTATCTCTCACATCATCCTGATGTAGATCAGGGTCTTGCATTGAGCCCTCCTAGTAGAGGGTTTCCTTGCTGAGCAATCTCCAGCAGCGAGACCCACCTCTAGGTGACATGCAACAGAGTCTTCTGTAGTTGGCAGTAGAAAGATGACGTAGAGGTCTAAGAGAACCAGTCCTTCATGTGGTCGACCACACGATTCAGTATTGATAGTGAAGGGCACCCAGAGTGGAGACATAGAAAAACCTGTCAGACATAATTACTCATGTGGTGGCCAGGGTCACATGGCTCGTGATTGTCCGATCGGACACACAGACGATCAACAGTTAGTTGAGGGACATCCTAGGCAGAGGCAGAGGTTTGATCGAGGCGGATAGTAGGGCGGAGGCAGATGTGGAAGAGGAGATGGTTGTGTAGCTGGTGGTGGATGATGTTACGAGGTGTTTCCACCACCACCACCAGAAGGTCCACCCCGACTACAAGGAGCGGGTGGACAGGGAAGATCACATCTTCAGGAAGCTGAGGCCTACAATCACAACACTCTGGATATTATTCAAGGTATGATCTTTGTCTACTCCACGTTATCCACAGTTCATATAGACACAGGTTCCATTCACTCATTCATTTCCACTTCCCTCGTTCGGAGCTCAGAGATACCCAAAGAGCTGTTAGTTCAATTCTTATCGGTAGAGACTCCTATGGGAGCTGATTCGATTATCATGCACTGGTGCTGGCAGTGCGAGCATACCCAAGGTGGTGAGATATTTGGTTTTGATCTCCTAGTAGCAGTGTCGAGGCCTTATGACATCATCTTGGGTATGGACTGGTTATCTACAGACCATGTTCATATTGTCTATATTAGGCACAAAGTGTAGTGTGTCCGTACGGATGGGACTAGGTTTAACTTCACCGGCACTAAGGGAACCTTTGTAGTGCAGGACAGACACACTCGGAGGAGGATACAGCCGATCACTCACCAGTTGGATTGGCTTAGCCTCAGAGAAATTGATGTGGAGATTCTTACTTACCCTGTAGTGGTGGACCATTACATCGATGTTTTCCCTGATGATGTTCCAGAACTACCTTCTTTTAGAGAGGTGGACTTATACACTGACATATACCCTAGGAAAACACAGATATCTACTCCAGTATATTGGATGTCTCTTGCTGAGCTTTGTGAGATACAGGTACAGTTGGAGGACTTGCAGGAGAACAGATTTAATCGACCTAGTGTTTCACACTGGGCATCTCTGATTTTGTTCTCCAAGAAGACGGATGGGAGCTTGCGACTCTGTGTCGACAATTGTCACATAATTCAGGTGACCGTGAAGAACGTGTACCAACTCCCAGGGATAGACGACCACTTTGATCATCTCAAGGGAGCATGATGGTTCTCAATGATTGACCTCATATCATCGTATCACCAGCACAGAGTTCGAGATGGGGATGTGCAGAAGACGTCTTTCATGCGTCAGTACAGACACTACAAGTTCATGGTTATGCCCTTTGGCATATCCAATGCTCCAACAGTGTTCATGTGTCTCTTGAATAGGATCTTCCAGCCATGCCTTGATCTCTTTTTCATATTCTTCATCGATGACATACTGATTTACTCGACTAATGAGGAGGAGCATCCCTACTATTTCCGGGTGGTACTGGATACACTCTGAGAGCACCACCTTTATGGTAAACTCTCTATCTTCTAGTTTTGGAATCGAGAGGTTCAGTTCTTGGGACATGTTATATAAGAGGCTAGAGTTGTAGTGGATCTAGCGATGATTGAGGAAGTACTTTCTTGGGAGCCACCCAGGAGTGTTACGGAGGTTTGTAGTTTCTCTGGCTTGGCTGGGTATTACCAAAGATTCGTTCCAGACTTCTCCAGAGTTGCATCGCCACTATCATCCTCGAATAAGAGGGGGAAACACTTATTATGGTCGGAGAGGTTCCAGTAGAGCTTTCCGAAGGTGAGGCAGAGGTTGACTAGTGCCCCCATCTTGAGGCTTCCCGAGGAAGGCGTATGGTACATAGTTTACTGTGAAACATCAGGGACGGTACTCGAGTGTGTCCTGATGTAGGATCGAGTTATGATGATTCATGGTTCATGACAATTGAGACAAAAGGAGCAGAACTACACTACCCATGACCTGGAGTTAGCAGTAGTGGTATTTGCCTTGAAGATATGGTGGCACTATCTGATGGGAGAGTGATTTTGTCTACTCTAATCACAAGAATCTCAGGTATATCTCTTCTCACAAGGACATGAACCTAAGATAGCAGTGATGGATTGAGTTCCTCCATGACTATGACTTCAAGATAGTCTACACTCATGGGAAGTGGAACGTAGTAGCAGATGCACCCAGTAAGAGATCCGACATCCAACTGCTAGGATAGGCGATAGAGTAGCTGGCCGTATTGAAGATATCCATTATGGATAGGGATGAAGCTACTAATATACAGACTCTTACAATCACACCCCCTCTTCTTCAGCGAGTCAGGAAGGTGAAACTTGGGGACGTTGACTGCGAGACGTGATGTTCATAGATACCCATAGGTCATGCACCTAATAGATTTTCTGAAGATGTGGAGCACATCATCCTCTTCAGAGGGCGTACCATGGTCCCAGTTGCACTTCATGAGGAGGTGTTGAGGGAGTTTTACAATTCCCCTCTAGTGGTACATCCTTGAGTGGAGATGATGTTCTAGGACCTTCGATGACAACATTGGTGGCCATGTATTAGGAAGTTAGTACTAGAGTTTGTCACATAGTGCCAGACATGTCAGCAAGTGAAGGCAGAGCACCAGGTACCACCAGGCTTGGTTCAGCCCTTAGAGGTCCTAGAGTGGATTTGGGATGGGATATCCATGGATTTCATGATGGGACTTCAACATACATCTAGAGAACATGAATCTATCTGGGTGATCGTAGAACAACTCACCATGTCGTCCTAATTCCTACCGATCAGAGAGAAGGGCTCAGTAGAGATCTTGGGATGCCTCTACGTTTATGAGATCGTATGGATTCATGGTGTTCCATCGACTATCGTCCCTGATCGGGATGATCATTTCACTTCTCGGCTATAGAAGGGGTTGCAGAAGGATTTTGGGACGCAGCTTCGCATGAGCACCGCCTTCCATCCGTAGAAGGATGGTCAAACTGAGAAGACTATTCAGACTCTCGAAGACATGCTCTGCGTATGTGTCCTTGACTTTGGACACAACTAGGAGGGTCACTTACCCTTGGTGGAGTTTGCGTACAACAATAGCTACCACTCCACCATTGGGATGGCCCCTTATGAGGCACTGTACGGCCAACCTTACAGACCGCCACAGTGTTGGACAGACCTAGGGGAGTCAACACTAGTGGGACCGGAGATGGTACGAGCTACCATGAAAAAGATTAAGATCATCTAGGAGTGGATGAAAATTTCACATAACAGGCATAAGTCCTATGCTGATAGGAGACAGAGACCATAGGAGTTTGAGGATGGCGACCACGTCTTCTAAGGGTCTCACCTCGATGAGGTCTAAAAATAATTGGTTGAGGTAGCTAGTCATCCTTGCATTTTATCAGGCAGTTCCATGTCCTCGGTAGAGTATGAGAGGTGGCTTAAAAACTGGCCCTTCCACCTCAATTGCATCGGGTACACGACGTCTTCCCCGTATCTCAGATTAGGAGATATGTGCATGACCCATCCCACGTCATCAATCATGGGGAGTTGGACATCGATGACGGGAAGACATTCATCGACGTCCCAGAGGAGATTGATGATCGATAGGAGAAAGTCCTACGTGGACTGTCGATTTCTCTGGTGCATGTTTGCTGGAAGCACGGGAACCTCCAGGATAGCACATGGGAGGTGGAGGATCAGATGCACGCTCTGTACCCCCTTTTGTTTCCCTAGTGTGCGTTCTAGATTCCAGGGGATGTAAATCCTTGAGGTGGGGCCAATGTAAAGACCCGTAAATTTCAAGGAATCTTTTTTCCAAAATTCTTTGGAATTTTACGAGTCCTCAATTTCTGACGACACCTGATTCTGAGGCCTAGTGTGCCCGAAATCAATTTCTGATGTTTTGTTCGGGTACGTTCTGTAAACGTATGTGTGAGTTTTTCTATCTTTTGAACAGATGCTTGGAATTGAAATCAGAGTGCACCATTGAACTCGCAACGCCGATTTTCACTTAGGAAGTCTTTCTCCTTGACAGAGGTTGAACGAGTATGAGAGGTGGTTTTTGGGATTCATGGGGATTAATAAAATAAAATAAGTAACAAATTATTTTATTTTGGATGAACTCACGCCATGTGGTAATGTTAGTTAAAATCTCAACACGGGGTATGGAGGTGGGACTGGCATACCCAAACCTCCCATGGGAGGATGATTGGGGTGGGGACCACCCGAGAAGCATAACCTCCCACGAGAGGTTATGACGTGGGGTCCACAAGGGTCTTAATCCCCCATTTAATTGAAGGGGAGAAAACCTCTCAACTCTCCCTCTTTAATGATGGATAGCCTCTCGGTCTCTAACTCCTCTCTTAATGGGGGAGAATAAAACCTCCACAAAACCCCCCAATTAATGGAAAAAACCCCTTGACCCTCTTCGTGTAAATTATGTGGGGACCACCCAAGCCTCTAACCTCCTAAAAACTCCCCAATTTAATTATTTCAATCTTGTTCAATTAATTTGGTGGAGGTTCACCACTTTTGAATTTCGAATATTTGTGCCAACGTGAACTAAATTAAGTGGGGTCCACTTAATTAATTCACGCCTTCAGACATAATAGATTAAAATATATTATTTTGGAAAGTTTATTCTCTATTTTTTTAGATAGAATGAGAGAATAGAATTCTTCAATGTAGAACGCGAAGATGCCTACGATGACAAATTATTCCTCAGCTTCTCCTCTAGACCCCCCTTCCGATGTGGGATTTCTTCAGTGACCCTTCATCATTCCTCTTCATCGACAATGGATCAATGCACGAACTCAGAAGTGGAAGCATACAATGAACGACGCCAACATCATCTTTCCCTACGATGAACAAATTACCATCTATTAAAATGGAATCGGTGTGTTTTAAGTTGTTTAACGGTTAATCTTCTCTTGTTAAATCAACTTCATGAGCTGGTTGCTCTCGTTCAAACATGGAGGGTTCAGGCCGAACCAACACGGCCCGACCTCTCAACAACATTTACAATTTCAAAACCGAGGATCAATAGTGAAGTAGTAGTGGCATGGAAATGTGGAGATAGTGACGAAGATGGAAAATAGAGGCCACACTACCCGCGACCTCCGTGAACCGCGCTGCCGGCCACGCTGTGCCGGACCAGCATTCCTACGCGCTTCACAGTGCACGCCCTTACCAAAACCGCATCCAGCCCGGCCACCGGCACCCTGCCTGCATGCCCCGAGCACTTTCGGAAAGCCCCTCGCCTGGCCGGCTCCCCCGGACACCATAGATGCATGCCTGATGCCCTCCTGGTGCCTACCCGTCGCCCATGCCGCCCTCCCGGTGTCTTCCCGGCGCGCATGCCGCCTGCCCGGTGCCCCCGGTGCCCTGGCCGCCAGCCCAGCGCCTCGTCCGACTACCCATCATTTCTTGTGCCATTCCTGGAACTCTTGTGGCCTGCATGTGCCCCGTGCGGCCCGCTGATGGCCTCTCGGGCCTACCTGCTTGAGACGCGCCCCTCGCGGCGTTGGCCGAACCTCCCACTGACTTTCGGGCCGAGTCGCCCATGGGGAAACATCAGCCCAAATTTTCCACGCAGACTGGGTTGGGCCATGCAGGTCCGACAGGGTTGACTCAGATTGGGTTGGGCTATGCCGGTCCTACTGGGTCAGACTGGTCCCGGGCCCACTAATGACCCATTGCTTACTTTGGCCATATCTTTGGCACCATACATCTGTTTATCCAACCGTCAGCGGCACTGTTAATCTCATTGAAAAATGTTCCCTTTTAAAATACCCCAAGGTAGTTAGGCATATAGTTGAGATATGGTTGGGTTGGTTTGTACAAGAAACCAACCAAGGCCCCCGGACTAAAAGGCTAATAACTCACAGACCGGGGGTCCGATTGATGTGCCATCTGTTGCGTTGAGAACCCAATGAAATGGTAAACTTTTGAGATAATTTTTCATGGGACATCATGAAACTTGTAGTATTGGATTGTAGCTAGTGGAGTGGACCATCCCGGAGATGAGCGAGCAGACTATGGAGACCGAGTAGTTGGCTTAGACCTGATGACTACTTGTTTGATTTGTTTCGGAGTAACTTGACTAGCCTAATGGGGAGCGCTACTGTGTGTGGAGGCAGACCCATGGCGGAGGAGCACTACTATGTGAGCCAGAAAACCCATGGTACTCGACAATAGGATTACCTCTATAGGCTATTAGGGGGAGAACTATTGTGTGAGGCGGCAGACCCATGGCAGGGAGCGCTACTATGTGAGGTGGCAGACCCGCGGTACTCGATAGGAGGAGTACCTCAACAGTATAAGGGTAGTAAGTAGCACCTCGGAGTCACGACATGACCGCTGTACTCGACAGATGATTATTTCTCCAGTATTTGTGGTTTCATTAATGAAAATCAAGGTTTGAGCT
This sequence comes from Viscum album, assembly GCA_963277665.1. Taxonomy (NCBI): domain Eukaryota; kingdom Viridiplantae; phylum Streptophyta; class Magnoliopsida; order Santalales; family Viscaceae; genus Viscum; species Viscum album. Next base: position 418,381,081 of record OY728132.1, read on the forward strand.
GAGTTAATGACATTTGTGTTTTTCCTCATGATTGATATGGGTTTCTTGAAAACTTAGGTATATGTATGGGCATATACCTATGAAATGGTTGTCGGTTGATTTTAAGATGTTTGGTTTATTATTGTTGGATTTTGTGAGACCATGAGGGTCTCGGGGCCCCTACTAAGTATCGTTATACTCACCCATGCGTAGGCTTTGCCCGCACCAAGTTGTGTTGGATGCAGACGACTGACAACGTTGATGGAGGACGAGAGCAAGCCAGGACAGGATGGTACTAGGAGTTTGGCTACTTGGCGAGATGGTACACAGAGTAGACCATTAGATGTGGAGTGCTGAGGTGGAAATATGTACCTACCCTTCAAGTAGGCATCCCTTATGACGATCATAGAGTTGCTTCTACATTTCAGTTGTTTTTTCCTTTCTATTCAGTTGTACTGGTTTTTTAGTTGTACTTTCTTGTAGGGCTTGTATTTTGGCCCCCTTTACATTCATTCATTTTTATACAGTTTCTTTTATATAGTGTTATCTTCGGCTTGTACTCTGGTTGTGTGAGTTTACGTTTTATAATGGCAAAGCCTTCCCAGTTTTATGGGATTATGCCTTTTGTTCTTGTCTCTATCTACTGGCCTATGGAAAGCGGTTTTGGGGTAGTCATTACGCGAGCCCAAGAGGATGGGTCGTGACAAACTTGTAATGGTATTTAGTTCATTTTTTCATAATTATTCATGATTTCCATATATAGGTACTTGACTATAATATTTATGATGTCCAGTTTTTAAATTACACTTCCTTGAAAATAGTTGTGGTTGTTGTGTCTATTTATATTGTTTACACTTTAGTTTTTTCCATCACTTTTGAATTTTTATGTTGCAACATTAGAAGAATATAAAAAATAACATTCATTCAAATTTTTGTAAAACGTTTTTTTAATAATTTAAAAGTAATGTATGATTTTTATTATGAAACAAAATTTTTTTTCTACATTCAATCTGACTTATAGTAATGTTATTAATTCTTTTATATTATACAAATTTTAAGGTATAATATTTTTATTTATAAATTATATTATATTGAAAATAAATGAATATATTTATATATTTATATTTATTATATAATTTATTGAATCTATCATGCTAAAATATATTTTTTAAGTTGTGATTCGTTTATACTAAATATATAATACCATAATTTAATGTAGTAGTTCATTTTAAATTCATCCCTTAAATCATAAGTCATTTTAAGGAAATATAAATATTATAATATGTTGTTTAAATGAAATTTTATTAGAAAATATATAGTGTTCATGATATTATGTCATCAATAAACCTTACTAAAAAATATATTGTTTATAATTTTAGAATATAAAAAATTTATGACAAATATAATAACATAATAGTCAAAGATAATAATTTCAAATTATGATAAATAAGAGTAAAAAATTTAATATTACAAAAAAATTTAAATCATATTGAATATATATATTTATATATTTTTTGATTCTTAGATTATGGTATTTTATAATTTTACATAGATATATTAAAAGATGATACCATATGAGGGATAGAAATGGACATGTGAAACCACTATCTAGTTGGGAAATAATGTAAACTCAACCATCCCATAAGAATAAATGATTGTTCCCACATATATAGGTTTAGAGAGAATAACTTATAGAATAGTGGAATCACTATTCGAGGTGCCACGATGGGGGAGGTGCCAACATGGGTTTGTCCCAACAGAAGATCAAGAGCATACCATGTTGCTCACATTCACCAAGTCATTAGAAGCCCTAGGCTTATATTCAACAAATTAATCCACCATTTTTCAATGTGGGATTCATTTAAGTGAGTACAATTCAAACATATAATTGTTATTCCTATATTGTGCATCGCCCGATCATATGAATTTGTGGAATTTTTTCAACCTGTAGTTTATCTTCTTCCACTTTTCGATTGTAAACCGTTTTTAGACTTTTTCTTTTCCACCGAAACATTATTATCCTTATCCACCTATACATATAAAAACTAATATTGGGACCATCAATTGATGCATTCTTCTTCTTCATGAGTGATTTTAATGAGTAATAATATATAAAAACTATAAACATCAAATTTAAGATAGATGTCCCACAAAACTAGAACAAGTTATAATATATATATATATATATACATGATTTGATAGCATATTTAAGAACACAAGATTAACCAAATTTCATGTTATATTTTTTGGGTCTATTGTTTCTCCTCGATTATTCACTAGTATCAATGAATATATTTATATATATATATACCATGAAAGCCTAATATTAGTGTATCAAATTGATATTTATAAATATTCACACCATATTACATAGAATGTATGACTAGAAACACCAAGAATATAATGGTATATAACTTCTTGAAACATTAATATATTATTATATGAAAATAAGTTCTATATATATAATAGTGTGCAATGCACCCAACACTAGATTGGAATTAATCATGATACTCTAAAAAAATATCATTATTTAAACATTGCCATTATAATGTTGCCTTTAAATTTGAATGTATGAATAATAATAAATAAATTATGAAAGATTTATATTATAAATATTTATAGTAAAAAATAAATTGTTACCAAATTATTATAAAGAAAATAATAATTATATTAAATGTAATGATATGTTTTCTATAAAACTGTATTCATTTTGAAAGGAAGATTAATCATACTGTGTGCACGTGATTTAAAATATATTTTTCTCATTTATAAAAATTTTATATTACATGATAAAAATTATTTTTGAAATTAGAATAAAAAATATATCATAGGTTTTTTTATTATTTTTAAGAGATACTTAATTCTCTAAGGAATTGAAAAAGATACTGAATTTTAGATTACATTTTTTGTTCAAATATTTTATAAATTTACATTATATTATGAGTTGGTTTCAAAGTAAAACTAGTTAAATTTTATATCTATTAATAAAATTTAGTTTACTTGTATTATTTCAATATTTACTTTTCATAGGAAAACATTATAAACCTTTTATCTCTTTCTATTTGAGAACCAACTTTCTTATCGCATTAACGGATTATTTTAAATTATATTTTTTATCTTATGTGAATGTAATTTTAAAAAAGTATTATATATTTCTAACTATAATAATTTTTATTATATAATTTATTCAACTCATTTTATACCAAACTAAATTGATAAAATAGTAAAAATTATTTCCTCATTTATGGTAAAAACTGATTTTCCAAGGTGATAAACTAAAATGATAAGAGTTAAAATTACCAAAAAGATTTATAAACTAAAATATATTTCCCTATGGTAAATATAAAACTTATATTTGTTGATAATACACCATTATTAACGTTTTTTTATGTGAAAATTTTTGGTATACCTATTTTTTTTCAAAATTAACAAGTATGTCACTCACCTCGCATATAAATAAATAGCCCTAAGCTCTCTCCATCAAACCATAAAACTATTCTTGTAAGCTAATTTCATCCCATATAATATCGCAAATCCAATCCCATCATACTATATTAATTTAATTAGTTAAAAATCCATCCAATGATTACATTACATATAATCCTAAATGGGTGGTCTTGCGAAGCGGTAAAATTACTACTTATGAGTTTATTTGATATTTCTTTCTAAAACCCTAATAAAATATTATTAAACCATGTTTGTATAATAATCTCAATTTTTTATATATAATGATATTTTTTTGGTTATGATAATCACCGAAAACTATATCAACATTCATTGAATGGGTTAAAAATCAATATTCTTATATGTGGAGGTTTATCTCCTCGCAAAATGATAAAAGTCATTTTTCCATCACTCCCTCTCTCATTTGGGTCTGATTATGTATATAAAGTATATATATATATATATATATTATATTTATAAGTAAATTAGGCCTATTTTGTAAATATATAATATATATCCTTTTTTATTTCCATTACATAGAGAAAATAATTACAACACTCTTGATTATAATGAACTGCCCCCTCACATAGCCATGAGATTCATTTCCAAATAAAATATTTTATGGATGTTAACAAGGATAATATTAGTTAATATATGTGATATTAATGAAATAATTATTTTATTTATTACATACTTACCATATTCGAATGATAATATATAATTTTCTTTAATACAATTAAAAATGATACCATCATTTGTGTATGTTTGGACTTCCTGCTTCACAAAGTTATGTGAATATATTTTCATCATCAAAACACAAGGATGTTATATATGGGAATATTTAAATAAATAATATTGTATATATTATATTATTATCTCTATGAGGGGATAAAATATTACTTCACTTCATTCAATAATGGTCCTTGAAAAAATAGAAACGTTACTCATGTGTTCGTACGACCAACCATCTCCATGATTATATCATAGTTAATTTTTCAGAACCATATTTCATGATTGGTTTTAAAATTATCATTGATGAATAGATATGATAATTATATCATTATTATTATTCTATAGATTCTTATATAATTAACTCTTTCACCATTTTCACCCTAAAAATGTTAGTTCGACAGATAAACCAAGTATAGTCGAAACACACAAATGTAATCATAATTGATTATGTAATCATATTGAACAAGGTAATAAACAAAATAATTTAAATAATTAAATTCAAAAAAATTCATATAAAATTAAATAATAATAATAATATTAGTACTCATAAATATAAACGAGGTATGTGAGGACTCGCTCTTAATGTAAGGGTTTCGTGGCTGACTTTTACATTCATTCAGGATGCATTATATTCAACACCGTTTCTATTGTGCTTCATATACTATCTTTTTTGTATATTATATTATGAATTCAACTATAATTATGGTATCTAATGTTTCATTATGATTTATTTCTTTCATGGAGCTTACGATTCAAAATTTCCCATTGTTATGGGTTTATTTCACAGTCCCGTTATTATTCAGGATTATTTTTATAAGTCTCATTCAATGAAAATATTTTGTATTTATGTCAAAAAATAAATCTATATTCTGATACTGTATATATTCATTAGATTTTTCAACTTATAATACCATTTTCAACTATTTGGTAATTAAAATGAATAATAAAATGTTTTTAAGAAAATTTTACTTTATTTAATTTTTCGTCCATATAATCTATTTTATAAAAACCCATGTTTTCTAAAAATGTTTTCAAATTATTTTAAAATTTTAAAAAGGAATTATTATATTCATTTATAATTTTTTTATATTTTTCAATTTTTTTGAATGGAATATCCATGCACTTTTCAAAACAGTGCATATTTGGATTTTAGCAATATTGGTAATGGAATTTTTGTTTTAATGTATATGACATGAATATAAATTTCCACCTTCAAGAACAATAAATATAATATAGCTTATATTACCAGTCCTAAATATTTATTATAAAATAAAATGGGTATCAAAATAATTTTTGAACATTTAATTTTAAAAAAAAATCAAATTGAAAATGTTAATTTACTTAAAAATGTTTTAATGCTCTTTTTTTGGTATATCTATTCCTCTATAACCTCAAACCTTTAATGAAATTATAATCAATTGAGGATAATTTTCATTGATATTTTTACATATTCATATTTTTATGGTTTATGATATAATTGACAAAGGATGTATAATTTTATAACCATTAACCATATTACTTTAGATGGTTTATTGTTATGATCATCGATTTGGGTTGGTATTAAAATTTAATATGATAATATATCAATATAAAAGATAATAATGGTTTTGTTCCAAAAAAACAATTTGAATAATTAATTGGACCTATCAAGTGAATTTTAGTGACCAATATAGACCAACAATGCTTTAATATGTCTAATGAGACAAATATGATAGGGTTTGGGATGATGCCTTAAACATTTATATATATTGCTTGTAAAAAGTCCTAGACGATAATATATGTACAAGAAAATTTCATTGATGGTATATATTAGATGTACAATAGCATCTAATAAATCATTATGGATTCATTTATATATATTTCATCTTATTATTGAATTATTCAGAATATCCATTGAATTGTTTCATGCAAATTTGATGATATACATGGATTTATTTGATCACCATTTTTCCCTCTATATTGTGCTCCAGTTTTTCATTAAATGAAATGTGGTTAAATTATTTAACATTCTCTGTTTATTAAGAATTATTTTTTCATAGCATTCATTGTATGTATACCTTACTGAGAATACGAAATTATAATTTTCTTATGTTTTATTTTCCCAAAGATATATTGAAATGTTTTTAGACTGATATGCAGGTATATAGAATATGGAATAATGGAATTAATAAAATAATGAGTATTTTTTTAAATATAATATGAATTTCATGTATGTATATATATTTTTAGAATATTATATAATTTATTTCATTAGAATGTGACTCATTATAAAATATTCGAATGTAAAAATATATTCACTACCTCTATGGTTCATGATTTAGGTTCACTGTAATTGGTATTATTATAAGTTTAAATGGAAAATTAGGAACAATATATAAAAATAAAATATTTGGGAACACAACCCTATGATTGAATGTGAGGATACATATAAAATAAAATCATAAATATTTTGTTAGGAAACGATTATGTGGTTTTCATAAGAAATACATCCTTGTTTGGATACTATAAGTAGACATGGTTTTGGCATAGATGTACCTAGTGGTAATAAATCTGAATAGGGTGTATTGAGATTGAAAAAATCATCAACTATGTTGTTAAAACGGGATATACTATGAACCTGGTTTAATACTACATGTGTATATTTTTATGTTAAATAAAATTTTAATTACCAACTATTATAAAGTAGGTTACAATAATGATAACCCCAATGAATCCATTTTATTTATTATGAGATTATCTTTCCATAAATTTATCAAATTATGTTACATGTTTAACGATTAATGGGAATTTACCTTTGCTTTCCTAATATTGTGATTAAATTTAGGTAATGAAATTGTTTAGAAATTGGACAAAATAGAAGGAATTGAAATAATATTGATTCATATACTCTATATTGGGATATACGTCCTAGATAAGATAATAAGATAGAGTTGGAGAAACTATTTTAACTAAGATAATTATAAACATATTAGGATAGATGACTCCAGTTTTAATTAAAACCATTTCCCATATAAATAATCATGCAGATCTAATACATGGTTTAATTATGTTATAATTATTCATGTTTTAAAAACCTCACTCATTTATTAGGATTAAAAATACATTTTTAGTTGAGAGAAAAATAAATTAATTTGAGAATACTTTCCCCACATTAGGATATAGTGATACATAGAATGTTTTTAATAGTAGTTTATTGTCTCTAAGAAGATGTGGACCAAAAGTGTACATTGATTCAAGTAATGTATGCATTAATATTAAATAGAAGACATGTAATGGAAGGATTTCAATATATCCCTCATGGAAAAATATTTTCCATGTGAGGAATCAAAAGATATGGAATGAATGTTCTTGATAATAAGGTAGAAATAATAAAGAAATATTTATGCATATAAAGAAAACATTCAATTGTCAGAAATGAATGCTACATAATAGACGTATAATCCAATGAGAACATCTTACCATTTATTTGATCAGATTAATCCAATACTTTAAATTTTAGTAGTTTCCAAAACATTCTCATCATATGAGGAATAACTATAATGTTCCAATAAGATAGAGAAATAATTCTACAATACTTATGGATTTTATCAGAAAAAAGTGAATAATATTATTGAAAAGAAAAAACATTGATAAATAATAGAAGGGAAATTAGTATTTTCTATCATGTTATAATTATGGATGAAAAAATCATGGTACTACATAAAAGAAAATGGTGTCTTATAAAAATGTGTAGAATAATAAAACAATGCTCACCATTGAAGTGGAATATAAAAATATTTCAAAATAGACTGATTCTATAGTAATGAAATGGGGAACTGTGAAAATGGCTTCCATAAGAATGAAGAAAATATTCCTAAGAAAATATAAGGGATCAAGGTTATGCTTTTGAAATTGATAAAATCGGCTTGCAATGAGTACAATGGTTGTGTATTTGGATATATGAAATATTTTGAAAAAATATTTAATAAATTAAAATATAATTGTAATAATCAGAAAATGAATATTGATTTATCTATTATACCAGTTCCTGATGGATTTGAGAACATATGTTTCACTAACAGGATTGAATCGAGGACTGAGGGTTTATAAGGATTTTATATGTACTATGGGCCTATCTGATGTCAAAAATAATAGGTCATTATTATTAGTTTATTTATTTGAAAACCAGAGATAATGTATTAACAGCTGTTGTTGATTTTGTGCTTTATATTTTAATGTATTATATTATATATATACTTTATACTATATTGGTTTTAATAAATATTTAGAGGTTGATAGAAAGAGTTTTCCATCCTTTATGGATCTTACAATCGATTAAAATTGAATTTTAGTGCCTGTTGAAAAGAAACCATTTTGGTGGGTATTAATTTCTCAGAAAAATTCGCATATTAGAATTTAATGAATGCATAAGAAAGGATTACATTGTTCATATGAAATATAATTCATCCAAGCAAGTATTTTTCATTATATTAATACATTATAAAAAATTAACAACTTTAATAGAATGACCTTGAAAGAAATATATTATCTTATTAAATTTATATTCTATTTACCAAAAGGGCATTTAAATCATTATAGATTAATGGGTTTGGGGACCTCATATTTCCATTTATAATTCTCATTATCATTTTCAAATGTATCTTCAGTCTCTATAATTATTTATAATTTTCTTCGGTGTTTAATGCATTACATTTCACCAATGTAGTCCTAAATAAAAACAATGTTTTGTGTTATTTTATAAGACAAATTTATGTACCATTATCACATTTTAATACAATATCTTATTAAACCTTTTTACAATTTATTTTTTTGTCAATGGTATTTCTGAGTGTCAACCCCTTGATTTATGATATAATAATTAAATTATGGGGGCATAATTTTTTTAAGGGGTTATAAGTTAACAACCCAATATTTCAAAATATAATCATTATATTCAATAGAATATATGAATTTCCACACCATGTTTATAAGGTAATATAAAATCCTACGAATTTATCATGTATTTACTTTTAATAAATTCAATCTATTTGAATGCTTTCAATGCACACAACACTATGTTTTACAAAAAATACAATACTTTATTAAAATATTGTTATTAAAAAATCACCACTATAAACTGGATACTATGATGGAGAGTATGAATACTAATAACCAAATTTTTTTAATTTTATTTAATAAAAATGTAAAAAATTAATTAAATTTTTATCTATTTATTAGAAATAAAATTTATGCAATTTTAACGTAACAGAAATGATTTCTAATACACTGTATTTTTTATAAAGTTGAGTAGTCATGCCTTCAACCCATACATTAAATTTTTTTACACATTTAGAAAAATTTATTTATAAAAAAATCATATTTTAAAAAATCATATTAAAATTATATTTGGGTGAATATTTTTGTTTCTTGGAATATTTCAATTTTTGATAAATAGTGGTAGATACTTTATGATAATTGAAAACTATAACATTATTTAATTCATTCATAAAGGTAAAATATATATATCCAATAACCTAATTTATGTAATAAGAATAAATTGGATATTTAATTTTGATATAGAATCATTGTTAACATTTGGATATTTTCTATTTGAAATCATGCTTACTCATCACATCTTCTATATTTATTAAAAAATAAAATTTCAAACATTTAGAATAGAATTATAAAAATTGAATTTAAAATTTTAAAATTTACTATTTTATATAATCTAATAAGTTGACATTAGTTTTTTTACCAAAATAAACAGTGAAAATAGTTTAAAATATTAAGTGTGGCTAATGTATAAACTATTTTTCCTAGAGATAAAATATAGATATTATGATTAAAAGGATAAAAAATAACTTTTTTAATGCCTCTTTATGGACATATTTAGAACATATAATGTCCAAGTCACTATAATACCCTATTTAAGAAAAAATTTACTATTGAAAACAAGGGTAAACCTTTTCCTTTTAAAAAAATTAATTGGTGCCACTCACCTCACTGATAAAATGAAACCCTCTATCCTATATTGTTCACTTCATAAAACCCCACTGGTTCAGCCAATAAATGAAAAAATAACATAAAAAATTACATCATCTAATATAATAATCCTTTTGTGGTAATAAAGACATTCTAGTAATACGTTTGGTTTAATATCAATGAGGTTTTCTTAGTATATTTAAACATTCTAACTATGAATTTTTATTTTATTTCTCACTGATAATCCTTTAATTTTGATTAAAAGATAATTAAAATCATAACATAATTTTATTTCACATACATAAATGTTGTTATTTTAGGTTGATGAACAAAAAACATCTACAAATTCTTTAAATGGGTTTTGAAATCGTCATTTATGTGCACAGAGAAATACGACCTCATGAACCTCTGTCATTCATTTTTACATTACCACATCACATGGTTGGGTACGATGATGGATCAAAGTATATATATAATATTTTTGAAATAATTATACCTATGTAGTCATTATATAATATATACCATTTTTACTTTTCATTCATTAAAGAATATGATAATTCTACTCATGTTTACATTATAGTAATTCCACGTGAAGTGATGTGAGTAATTTTTCATTAATGATTTACATGATAGGTAATAAGGAAAAAGTTAATGAATATATGTGGTATAATTTAAATAATTTATAAACATATTTCAATTTATCATTGGGAAAAGATATTATATCATTTTCATTCTTACACAATGAATGGATAGCGCCATTCGTGTATGTGTGAACTACTGCATACATGAAGCTATGTGAATGTATTTTCATCACCGCACCACATGTATGAATTATATTAGTATATTTAAAATAAATAATAAGGTATAAATGATAGCACTTATCATTAATTATTGATAAAATATTACATAAATTCATTTCACAATGAACATTCAGAAAATTTAATCGTTACTCATGTAAATATATGAAAAAAAATCTCCCTGATTGTAACATAGATCATTTCTTAGAAACAAATTTCATAATTGTTTTTAGAAGTATAAATTTGGTATAAATATTATATTTATTTCATTATTATTATTCATGATTTGTTTAATTAATGATCACATTGACTATTTTTTACCTACCAATTTTATTCAGACACATAATCAAAATATCATGAAAACATGTTATATAAACTTAATATATTATTTAATCCTATATCACAATTTAATAAGTTAAATAAATGGATTAATAAACTCTTAATCTCTTCTTATATATGGAAATAACTAATATATGTTCATTATTCCAACAGATAAAGAATATAAATGACAAGTCAGACATAAGCGAATGGTTTCTCATCTAACTTTTACATCTAGAAGACATGATCTCAATTCAACCATTTTTTTTTGTGTTTATAAAGAATATTTTTATATTATTTCATGAATTAATTTATGATAATGGTGTTAAATATATCATTTAACATTATTCATTTCAAGTGTATTTTGAATCAAAAGTTATCAATGTGGTATTGAATTATTTCACAATATCATAATTTTATTGTATTGATTTTTAAGCCTCCAAAGGGGGAATATTTGACATTTCAATCTCAAAATCATCAAATATTCTTCTAATCTAGATATTAATGATCATTTTCAAAAAATCGAACTTGTTTTCCTCTCATTGGGACAATTAATGATTAAAATTTTTTTATGAAAATATGGATTTTTATAGCTCTTCATTCAAAAATACATTTTAATCAAAATATATCTATTTTAAAAATGTTAGATAATATTTTTTGGAATTTTAAAAATTAATTATTAAATAAATTTTTACAAATTTTTACTATATATGACATAATTTTTAAAAATATTTTTGTCATTTTCAATAATATTGTCGTTCATTTTAAAAAAAAATAAAATGAAACATTTTTTAATGTGTATAGAATAAACATATTTTTAAACAATCCTAATTAATAAATGGATTGAAGATTTTGTTAGAATTTTTAGAAGGTTATTTTCAAATAAATCATGTTTCAAAACAATTTTTGAACATATTTTCAGAATATATATATTCAAAATGAAAAAGTTATTTTGCTAAAATATGATTATAAATAAATTTTTATTTTATTTATACTCATCAACGACATGAAACCATTACTAAAAATTCGATCTAGTAAAGAAATATTGTTTTTATATCATTCATATTTAATTATATGGGGCTTATGATTAGTTTGTATATAGATGAAAATTTTTATTACCATTCGCCATATTACTCTGGATGGATTATGACTATGTTTATTTATTGGGGATATTATTAAAATTTCATTACATAGTTTTTATTAATGATTTCTTATATAGATTTTGTTTCACCCATTTCATTTCTGGAATACATAAGACATTATAAAATATGTGAGGGTCCCTCTATAGCCCCTCGATTCATTGGTAGCTCTCATTATATAAACTATATTGGGTGTCGTACGAGGGATTATCCATTTATATAGATGTGTTGAAATGAGGACTAGATTGTTTTATATGTCTTGGAACAAGGCCTTGACATTTTTTTTATTTCAATCATTATGAATTTATATATTGATATTCCAAGTAATTTTTAAATTTTTTATATTATCCATGGTTAAGTTTCATGATCATGTGATTACTTATATCGAATTATTTGATCGTAATTTATTCCTTCAACATTATTATCATGTTATTGATTAAATGGTATGTGTTTTAGTTATTTTTATTTCTATATTGACTATATCTAATTAATTTATATCTTCCAATGCATGCTTACCATTACCGAGGATTTTTACTCATTTTTTTAATATTTTTTCTTTTCTTCATGATACGAAGATGTATTTTTTGATTGATATAGAGGGATACACTAAAGAGAATAATGGAATTATCAAAGAAAAATCACTGTTGATTTTATGTTTTTTTTTTTGGAATTTAAAATATGTATCTAGTTTAACCAAAATAGTCATATATTAATTCATTTGGGATGTGGTTCCTTCATTATAATAAAAATGTAACAATTTAAACACTAGAATAAAGCTAGAAGGTTCGAGTTCCCTATAGTTTTTATCCGAGGAAGATAAGTATGAATAATGGGAACCATATTTAGGAAAAAATTGTTTTGGGAATATTACCCTATGATAATTTTTGTGGATTGTATAGAATGAAATCGTAATTTTTTTTCTATGGAGGATATTTATGTTTTTTCATTAAAATACCTCTATTTCTATATACTAAAAGTGTATGTGGATCTATCATATATATACCTAGGGGTAATAACTCTGAAATTATTGATTTGAGATTGTCTAGATCGCCAACTGGTGCACAATATTGGTTATTACTAAACACTTTGATTGACAATCCTAAAGGGATATGAATTGGTTAAATCAAATTTTATATACTATCCATTATGTAGGAGTTTAAAATAAATATATCCACCATGAAACCATTTTTATGATAATGATATTATCTATGAATAAAAATTTCATGTTATATTAAATGTATTTATAATTTTTGGATTATAAATAATGTTTTGTAACGTTATGATCTAATATTTTGTAAAAAAACGTTTAGAGTTAGATCCTAATGAATGTAATATAATCCTAATCAATGTATGTACTCAATTTAGGGACGGAACCCCTAGACAAGATAATAATGATAGAGCTATAGCTATGTCTTGAACTGATCAAATTATTACTATATTGAGACACCTTATTCCGATTATGGGTAATAAATTTTCCCATATAGAGATACATGATAATTCACTACAAATTGTAATTATGATATCCCACCTCATGCATTATAAACCTTTATAATTCAATGTGTCAAAAAAATCTATTTTCATTGTGCAATGGGCTAGTTCCATTAAGAAGATATTTATTTCCATTGGAAAAACTGAAATAGTGCATATTTTCAAGGAATGTAATATTCCCACAGGAGATGAGTGCAAATGGGGATCATTTATTAAAAAACGAATGATGAAGAATAAATAAAAAACATGAAATGGAAGTAATTCACGTTAATAATCTTGAAAAAAAATTACTGATGGGAAATGAGCAGATTTGGAAATATAGTTTTTAAATCATTGACATAAATAAGTAGAAAATTTTTCTATGTATGAAGCCAACATTACATATTATAAAGGAATTTTTGGGACTTCATATATAGTAAAAATATAATGGTTAATGTTTTCTTGGATGACATTGATACAATAAATTTTGGGGACTAGTATCCCAGAAATTCTCATCATAGGAGGACATATTATCTTATGATATCAAGATAGAAAAATAATTCTGCAAGTCTTAAGGATTCATAGGGAATTAATTGAATTGGCGGATGATATATAAAATACAAATAAAGGGATTATGGGAAAAAAATACTTTCTAACATTCAATAATTGAGGAAGAAAATACAATGGTATATGTTAAAAAAGAAACATAGTTTTATTTAAGTATAGAATAAAGACCACCATTATCATGATTTCAAGGGAAGGAATAAAGAATCCAATTTAGAATGAATCCCTGATAAAGATATAGGAAAATAAAAAAATGAATATCATAATATTCATGAAAATATACCTCAGCTGAATTTAAGGGGCCATTTTCAAGCTTGTAATATTGATAAAAACAAAGTTTAATGATTACCATTCATGTGTATTTGGATCTAAGAAATACCTTGTAAATGTATTTTACTTATTAAATTTTTTTATAAGAATTGTGAATCTTATCTGAATTATAGTATAGTAAAATTTCATAGAGTATGTTATAACATATATTGAATGTAATTGATGACCAATAAATTTGATTCAATGACAAATAGGAAATTCTAGAAAATAAATGATTGAGGGAGGATAACACTTACTGTGAGAACCATGATGAGGTAATAATGATAAAGAGGTTTTTATAAAGGTATTTATAGCATTTAATGAATATGTAGTTTTTATTTTGAGTAAATTATAGGGTATTAAAATTTGTATACATTATTGGAATTGAACTAATTTTATTTAGAATATAAAAAACCCACTTGCTGGGTGATAACTAATTAAAACCAAATAAGGTTACAGGTATTGAACCCACACCCAAAGGTTGATAATGGTTTAATGGAAACCTATAGCTTACAAGATGTCTCGGTTAATATGTGATTTTTTATATAATCTATATTGTAAAGACCTGGAATTTCCATGTATTTTTTTAATTAAATGGAAAATATACGGGTCCATGAAATTTGAAAATGTGCGATTACGAGGATAAGAGTGATTGGAAAGATATGTCCATGTTTTTGTAAAACATAAGTTAATGCGCATAAGCAGTTTTGCTAAAAAGGAAAAATATCTCTTAAATGGTAACTTGGATCAAAAATATGAGGTCACCATTGTGCTCAGAATGGCAGTTTTACCCTAGGCGTGGCTTAAGATAAGTCAGTGCGGGCCTCTTGTGAGAAATCCCAAGAAACAGCATAACTGTAAATATAATAATTAATTATTTTATTTCAAATGCTTATAACTCAAAAATGGTAAATCGAATTAAAAATATGAGACAACCGCTGAACTCATGATGGCATGCTTTATTTATGAAGATACTAACTTTGGTTGGCGCAGGCCACCAGAAAAAGATAGTTTTTTGCCCCAAATAAAATAATTAAGTTATATTTATTTTATTGTAAAATTCAAAAATTCTAAAAGGTTACTCGGATTAAAAATATGAGAGTGCCATTGGGTTATTTGGGTCGTGTTTCACCATGGCAGAGCCTAACCATGAATGATATTTGGTTGGGGGTGACTGATAATAATTTTCCAATTTTTTGGGTACTTTCAATAAATGCGTGAGCGGCGTTTTGTAACTTTTGAACCAGTGCTCGGAACTGATATCTGAGGGTATCGTTGAACTCACAATGTCATTAATTTCTTAGTGTGACGTTCACTGTAGTTGCATTCTAATGGGAGTGGATGTTAGATTTTGGGGTTATTAGTGAAGTTAAATAAAAATAATGCATTAGCCTTATTTTTATTTGTTGGTGGTTAAAACCTCAATGTGAAGGTTAGGGGCGGGGCCCATCCAAACATAACCTCCCTTTTGAGGATATTATTTTAGTGGGTCCCACCAAAGCTTCTTAACCCATTTAACACCCCATTTACGTGTGGAGACTCTTGGACTGCCCATTTATCGAGCCACCACCCATGAAACCTTTGAACTCCCTTAATTATATTGTGCCTACACATAAGAATTAATTAAGTTTATCCCCCCTTAATTAATGCCCACTTTTGAATTCCTTATGCTAACATTTTAATAAAATGTGATATTTTATTATGGTTGGGTTGGAATAATTATTGTTGGGAGAATTAAAGTGAGAATGAGCTTTTGAGAGAACTTTATCCTCTCAATAAAGAACATGAAGAACTGTCAACCACGAAGAATGCCCCTCACTAGAGAAGTACAAAAGACATCTCTCTCTCTTTCTACAATCATGGAAGGAAGAGGAAACACAGCTGTCCTTGATGAATGACGATGACTTCATCTTCGACTCATCATCTCCGGACATTTCCTCCTCCGACTTTGACGGAACGACGTTCTCCATACCGTGACTCCGTCAAACGATCACCGACTAGCGAGGTAGGTGGAATTGAGTTAATTTATAAATGAGTATAAACCTTCGTTCTTCATCATTCAAATTTAGGGATTATGGTTCGCCATTATGAGGAGGGCTCGTACGACACGAACATGGCCCGACCCTCCCCTTTTTTGTTCTTGTTTGATGATGACAGAGGTGGTACACATGGCGACCGGCAAAGAGCCATCCACGAAGAAGATGGCAGCGCAAGGCTGCTGAGTCGCCATTGGGGAGTGGTACTGCCATTCCACGTAGTGAACTGAGCCAAGGCCAGGTGGTCAGTGGCGGTGCCTGAGGAGTGTAGTGCCATCACACCATTCCAGAAGGAAGAGACACAACCAGAATTGCCACAACGGTTGGATGATGACCGCCGCGTAGTAGTGCCGGAAGGAGGTGCGGGAGGCCGCGGCCAGGTTGGGCCGCAGCGGAGGAGGTGCGGCGCCATCGTGCCACGTAGAGACCAACAGGACCATGGCGTCGTCACGCCACGATGGAGGAACTGGTGTGCACTATAGGCAGGACCCCTCAGGTCTCGCGGTTCACTGAACCGACACCTAGCGTCGGTTCCTTCAGAAACAAGGAGCCCCCCCCCTAGCATGGCCAGCCGGGCCACGCGGGCTAGCCGGACAGGCCGCCCTCGGGCTGGGACACCCCTTCAGGCATGGCCACTTCCTCAGACCAGGTCTAACCTGTAGACTGGGTCAGACCCCTATTCGGACTGGGTCGGGCCTGGTCGGTCTGACTAGGTCGGACCGGACCCAGACCTGCTATGGCCTGATTACAAATTTTCGCCCATATCATGGGCTTCGAGTGTCTAATCGACGAACCTTCAGCAGCATTGGAAAACTTGATGAGAGGTATTCCCTTTGAGTATACCACACTGGAGTTTGGGGTATAGTTGAGATTTGGTCAGGCTACTTCGTAAACGAAACCAATAGGTCCCCCGGGACTAAAAATCTAATAACTCACAGACTGGGCGTCCGATTGATGCACCGCCTATTGCGTTGAGACCCCTATGACCTGGAAGACCATTGAGATAATTCTTCATGGATCTTCACGACTGTTGGAGTATTTCCCAATAGCTCATAGAGAGGACCCTTCTAGTGACAAGCAGACATAGTGAGGAGACCTAGTAGCTAACAGACCCGATGGCTGCTTGACCTATTTGACTTACAGTGATTAGACTAGCCCAATGGGGAGCACCTAGTACTTGGAGGAAGACCCATGGTTGTGGAGAACCTAGTATATGGTGGCAGACCTATGGTACTCGATAGGATTATCACCTCTGTAGGCTATTAGAGGGATCACCTGGTATTTAGCGGAAGACCAATAATGGATGAGCGCCTTGTATTTGGCGGCAGACCCATGGTACTCGACAGGAGGAGTACCTCAGCAGCCCAAGGTTAGTGAGAAGCGCCTTGATGTCGCAACATGCTCACTATTCTCAACAGAGGAGGAGTTCTCCAGTAGATGTTGTTTCTATAATGAAAAATCCTAGTTTTATCAGATTCAATGACTTTTGTGCTTCCTCATGATTGAGATGGGTTAATTGATAACTTATGTATATGTATGGGAATATACCTAATTTTGGGTTATCCTTTGAATCCTTTACATTATGTTTTATCTTTGTCTGATATTGTGAGACCTTCAGGGTCTCGGGGTCCCTACTGAGTATCTTTATACTCACCCCTACACGGGATTTTCTAACACCTCGTTGTGCTGGAGGCAGACGATGAACAACACTAACCGAGACAGAGTGTAGGAGGATATGACGGTACCTTAAGGTGGACCTCACGACGAGTCTGTACCCGGAGTAGACTGATGGACGTAGAGTGCTGAGGAGGCTATCTATACCTACCCTTTAGTTAAGATCTGTGGTAGACGATCTAAGAGCTGCTAGACACTTTCCAACGGCTTGTCTTTTCAATTTTACATGTGTGGCTTTTCCTTGTACTTTACTATTGGGCTTGTATTTTCAACCCCTTTTAATTTATACATATCTTTTGTATACGGTTTCTACTTATTCATTTTCGTCTAGTTGTGTACTCTATTGTGTGTGTTTAATTTTATAAAGGCAATGCCTTCCCAGCTTTGGGATTTATGCCATTGGTGCTAGTCGCCAGCCCCTGGCCTATGGAAGGTGGGATTGGGGTGGTCATAGCACGGACCCCGAGGACGGATCATGACAAATTGGTATTAGAGGAGTCGGTTTTACCGCAAAACTTAGATCTCTGATCTTTCTTTTCTATGAAGCAATATTTTAAAGGGTACAAACTATGGTTTTTAGTTCAGGGATTCCAGTGTTGGTGCGGGCGGCTGACATATCCACACACCAGGGCCTAGACATCTAATTTCCGACTAAGTGCATGAAAACACTGATTGATCGTGTGTTTCAAAAGTTTTCTTTATACCAGCTCAATCAGGTAAGCTCACCAGGTATAATCTTTTAATCATGTCACATCTTTTCAAGATGCCTCTACGCAGACAACTAGTTATAGTTCTAAGAGAGTACACGATGACTGTCCACCAATCCATGAGGCTCCACTGCAGGGCCATCTTACAATGTTGGCACCCATTAAAAAATTACATTTCCCAATAAGTAAATATCTATTTTTAAATGCACATTTTTATTGGTAAAACATTATTCCAACATATATGTCCCTTTCAATAAAAAGTTGGTAAAAACTCTGTTGCTAAATGTTATTGTGAGAGATAAAATTGTGTTGTTTCTATTACAATAACACCAACAGATAATATATATGTTGGTTAAAATTTTTAGCAACAGATATTTATCAGTCTGTAATATTATTATCACCATATATATTTTCATCTATAATATAATTTTTCATTAAAATATTATATTAGATATTTTACTCTAATTATATATAATATATTTATTATATAATAATAATAATAAAATTCACTTATATGAAACTCAAAAAATTGAGGGATTATTTAAAAAATCACGTTCAAACATCATTTAAAAAAATAACATAAAAAGAACAAATCCATTATTACGAAATCATGTTCCAAAAACTCCATGATTACAAAATCACATGAACCAACCCCACACAAATGAACCGTCAATAGACTGTCACAACATAGATCCATCAACTCAAAATCTCCCCCAATAATAGACCAAATCAACAGCCAAGAAACCCAACACCACACAAGTTAAAATGGCCAAATCCATGTTTCTGGCAGCATCACAAGTAGCAGTAACCCTGAAGATGCAGAAGACCAAAACTAGTGCAAGCCAGCAGTAGAACAAGGCCACCCATTTGACAAAGACTGTTGTCAATGTTCCCTCACCTAGCATAGAAAAATAGTCTACCTCCAATAAGTTGAGACTAGAATATCACCAATTAACACATCCTCCAGCAAAAAATATGGAAAATAAGGAATTATTCCAATAGAAAAATGATAGAGAGTAACTCAAATTAGCAAAAATAGAGGAATGTTCCAGACCTAAGCTAGATATAGGTCAGATCAACCCCAGAAATGGATTGAAACCCCTGTAATAGATCCACCACCCGCAAGAGCATGAAATTGTAACATAAACCATGAAACAACATGAAAACCATGGAATTCAGATCACTTCAGAATCATTGGAGAAAAGAGGAACACAAACAATAAGAAAACCAAACCCAAAAATCAAGAATAGATGGCCGAAAACCACCAAATGTTAAGACAAGAGTCTGTTAATAAAGGATTGACTTAGAGATTGCCTCTTATATAATTTATAATTAGTGGACTTACAAGAAAAAAGCATTCTATAGATATCGGATTCTATATAAAGCCAACATGATTTAAAGTTTTAGGGGGAGTTCATGTTGTCTAACATATTTGGAAGCAATGACTTGTAGCTGCATAAATACAATATTCCTTAACATCACTCAAATAAATGAAACATTGAATAAAAAATAACAACCCCAGGATCGATGTACTCAAAACCCATTCATAACTAAAATTGAAAAACAAACATATCTTCACTCATGATATGTGCTAAATATTTTAAAAAAATAATATAAAAATTCTATAAAACAAGTTAAATGAAATATTAGTTCACATACAACATAAAAATAAATAAGAATTAAGGATTTTCCTTAATAAAATAGAATGGTCTATTTTCTAAAAGGTAACTACTTTGAATTGAACACATTCTATATAAATGAATATCAATATTTGACCAATTTAAAGTCATATTACACACCAATACCTGAGTGATCAAGATGAATTATGGACTTTTGAAATGATTTTGTTGATAATCCAACCATCTTTACCCTCCAAAATGACTTTACAGACCCGATCATTTTAAACAAGTGTTTTTTCCATTTCCAAAAAACACACGAAGAAACATATGTAGATTCAATTCCAATTCCAATCAAAATTCATAGAATATATTTAATAATCATATAAAAAATTATTATCCACATGAAAAGAATCCTTTTATATTATTATTAATAACAAATATAAAATCACAAAGGATGAAAATGAAATCCATAGTTTTCCCTTTAACACATACCCAACAAATGATGGAAACTTCATGATATGAAAATAAGATCATGTTCCCAACAATTTATCTCAATATTCATTTTACATGATTTGTGAATCAAAACTGAAACTGCATTCTAGGGGAATGGCTAAGGTCATCAACGTGTTAAGCCATGGCCTTGTTCATGGGTGGTGGACCATAGCTCAAAATCTGGATATCAGGTGCAAGTGTGGGGAAATGGTCTTGGATCATCTTCTATAATGAAAACCCCATCCATCCATTCCAATCATCCGGGGGATGATTAAGAACATAAAATATGTTGAACCTAGCTAGATAGTTCTTAGAAATACCATCAATATCTTCTTTTAAAAGGATATCCTTAGATGTGACATTAGAATATATAAGATGCACATTGGTTTTTTCATTAGGGTTTTCTAATATTTCCCACCCAAACTGAAACATTAGGGTAATCCCAGAACCCCCAATATTCATACCAAAGGCTCTAACTTGGCCATGATAGTATTCAAATTTCCCCTTGGGTCTGTTTATAGCTAGACTGTCGCTCACCTACATCTTTCCAAAAAGGGGATACATTCTATTATGTAGATAAATCTTTATAACAAGTTAAAAATACCCTACATCTAAGTCCAATGTAGCAGGATTATACAGATTGATAACATATTCAACCTTGCAATCTTTCCCTCTATAGCTTATAAGTTTCCCAATTGGAATACCTAATACCAATGTAGGAGTTGGATGTATAAATATAGACATCACTACATTATAGTTCAGTTGTCTGCACAAGGAAACATTAAAGTATTTAAAGTTTTCAGGATTAAAGAAGAATTTATATTTCATTGAGAATATATATAAGCAGCAGTAGCTCCGACAGTGATAAGAACCACCACAGCACCGGTGGTTTGTAATTCAGCAGCTCCGAAAAATGTCACTAGGGGATTTTGAAAAACCGTGGAAAACTAGGGATTAATCTCTTGGATTCCAATGCATTATAAGGATTCCAACTCACCTGGACCCACCTCCCTTTCAAAAAACCTTTATCCACATGCAATATGAGTTTATAATCATGAAAAATTATCATAATAATCAGTATTATTCATAGTTTTCAATGGCATAATATTATAAAACATGTGATCAAGTAAATTCTAGAATTAAATTAGAATATAAAACATTAATTCCCATTAATGACCAATTAATAATCAAAAGACAACACACAATCTCAATATTTTATATAACAAGCCCAATATGAATAAAAAACATATAAAAATGAAAATATTATATAAGTATAAGTATTTCATGAGGTTTGCACAAATGGTTGTAAGAATCAATATAGAAAATCAGTGAGTAAGTGGTTTGGATCCCTAAGAAGAAAATCAACTCATTAGTGTTTATATTTGTCTTCTATTACACACAAATACAATAATTGCAATAAGGAAAATATAACCAAGGAAGAGTATAACCTTATTATTCATGGTAGAAAAAAATCTACAAAACATGGGCCTTCATTTGATATCACTTAATCAAAAAAATTAAAACTACTATATATAATGTCATATAAAAATCAATTTACGGCCTTCGTTTGTTTCTAGTGTTGATTATGGATTCATATAGTGTCGGTTGGGGAAAGATTAAGGCACAAAAATTGAAGCAGCAAATCATTTTAGCTGTACTCCAACCTCAAGGGCCACTATGCGTCTCCAATATAACATAAGATTAAAGAAGAATCATTTTATAATTAAATACTCTAACCATAGTGTAGCTACTTCTATGCATTTACAGGTAGTCTATAGCCCATTATCTTTTCGGATACACTAGAATGTGATGACAGTGCTTTAATTGAAGAATTTTGATTGGCACATGTAACATGAGTTGATGTATAGAAGTTTCAATGAACTATACTAAGACAAAGTATTCATTAAAATCAATAGTGCTATAATAAATTTCAAAGTGTTTTCAAACAATACCATCCGCAAATATATCTATTATAACTAGTTATTCAGTCTAGGAAGCCTACTTGAATATTATATCTGTTCTAAAAGTGATAAGACCATTAATAAAACATAAGCATCTAAAAATGTAAAGACCAAAACATTGAGTGGATAAAAAAATACAACCAAATAAATGAAACTTAATAACAATGGAGAAGTGAGAATGAATCTATTGATTAATTCCCATGAAAAGACTGGAATTATCCCAAAAAGAGCATAGGAAAAAACACAAATAGTGGTTTACAGAAAAAACAATAAATTTAAATCTGTATTCTATAAATTTAAATTAACGACCTACTACTACATGAAAGTATGAAGAAAATCTATAGTATTTCCTCTAGTAGTGACTATGTAAATGAAATAAAAAAATGTGATGCACTAAAATACCTTTGGAAGGATGCCAAGGTGTGACCGTGGAGGCAGGATAGAGAAGACATGATGCCATAGGTAGGATCTCGAAGAGGCATGGATGTTGGGGTTGATGTAGTAGTGTAAATGGAGTTATCGAAGGGAACAATGGTGATAAAGGGGTCGGGGGGTGAGATGATCGTGAGGTCAGTAGGATCAATGATGGAGATGGGGGAGATGGTGGCATAGTGCTACGAAGTCGAGGGGAGCAACAAGGTCGAGGGTGGTGTTGATGGTAGGGCATCAACAGTGGGTCGATCAATTATATTTATTTAATACTATTCATCTTCATTTCATTAACTATTATTGAATTATTATTACATTAACATACAATATATGCATAAATTTTTATTGTAAAATGAATTTTTAATACTAAATTATTAATAAATATATAAATAATTATTGATAAAATATTTTTGACTATTGAATAATTTATTATAATTCATTTTTTGGTGACAAGGTTTTGTTAGAAATAATAAATAATTAAAATAGATTTATTTTTTAGAAAAAAAATTGTTTGTATTGTTATTATATGACCTCATATTTAATTATTAGTAAATAATATGTTGGAATTATGCAATTAATACCAACAGATGTATTTTCTCGAAAAAATAATTTTCGTTATGTATAATTATCACTAACAAAAGTTAATATATGTTGGAATTATTCAATTTTACAAAAAATTTCATTATTTGTCACAAAAGCTTTGTTGGTAAAAGTCACTTTTTTTAGTGACCTTCGGGTGATGTACTAGTAGCACCACCACCCATTGGGAAGCAGATGCCACCGGCCGCAATAGCGGATGGTCCAAGCCGACTGGGCCCATTGCAAATGTTTTATCAGTAGAGGCCTCTGAGGTTTCGAGGCGTGACAGATTCCCACAGAGCTGAGGGCTGGCTGGATGTAGTTTCTAGATTTCTCCACCTAGTTGAGACACCCGTAGAGAAAATAGCGATCTTAGTTACTACTATTTACCAATGAGTGACAAGGAGGTTGGTTCGCATAGTGATGAGGCATCATTACGTGGACTGTTGCCCTAGATTGTACCCTCACGTAGTGTGTCAGCTATATACTTGCGTGTTGGTCAGCATTTACAACCAGCGGTACTGGTAGATGACACTTGTTGGCGTAGTACCTTACACGTGTTTCAAAATCATATACCACTCAGGTTCCATGGCGAGCCTGAATCACAGGCGGTTGAAGACTAGCCTGAGGAGGTGGCTGAGAGTTCTCTAAAGCTCATACAGCTTTGTCAGGATGAGATATCTATAGCTGAGTATACACTGAGGCATACCGATCGTTCTCGATACTCGATTAATATGATTAGATCAGTACTTTGGGGCTCGGACTACCGAGCGAGGTGTGTTTTAGGAAATACAAGACAACACATTTTCTATAGATACTAAAGAGAACCATTGTTGATGAATGTTCCTTGGCTGAGCGGATACAACAAGTGAAAGTTCGAAGTGGGAAAGCATGAAACAAGTGACAGTCTCAGAGACTTGAGTGTGTAAAATGATTCGAGAAGAGGAAGTGTTATGGACAGACGAATCTGCAGGGCCGCATATGTGGAAGCAGAGGTAAGAGAGCAGTATGAGGTGGTATACATTTTGACGTGTTACAACTACCCGCCATTGTAGTCCCCACCAGGCTCAAAGATATGGAGGGCAGGGGAAGAGAGTAGCTCCATGCAGTCAAGGAGTGTGACCCAGAGGCTCCATGAATGATTTGAGGTATGGTATGTGTCTACTTCTAGGTGCTATATCAATAGACATGGGTAGAAATCGTTCCTTCCTTCTACAGATTTTGTCCCAGACCTAGATTTACCGGTTAAACCCATGACTTGACCGTCATGTTTGAAGATACCATTTAGAGGAGACTCAATAATAACACATACGTCAATGGTGTGATCTGACCCTTAAGGCGAGAGATTTGGTTAGATCCTCCGGGTGGTAGCGTCGAGGCCTTACGACGTTAGTTTGGGTATGGAATGCACAACCACAATTCATAAACAGATTGACTGTATTATGTAAAAAGGTTGTGATTTATCTACAACATTGAGATGTGGTTTTCTTTAGTTAGAAAAAAAGGAAAACTAGGCAGCATAGGTTAAACTCATGCCTATGAGGGTGCAACCGATCACACCCGAGTCGGTTATCCTAACCCTCATGGCAGCATGAGATTTCAGTTCTCAGTTCCAAACAAGAGTGTCAGAACATGGGGACATCATTCCAAAAGATTTTTCCAGAATAACCCCCCAATGGTGGTGGGACGTCTGCTTCGGCTGAATACAACCAGATGTTCTTTCCTGACTTCACCAGATTTGCAGCACCACTATCATCCTTGATGAAGAAGGGGAAACCCTTTGTGTGGTCATGGAGATGCCAACAGAGAATTCAAGAGCTAAGGTAGAGGCTGACTAGTTTCTCCATTTTAAGGCTTCTAGAAGACGATGTAGGGTACGTAGTTTACTACGACGCATCAGGGAAATGACATGGGTGTGTCCTAATGAAAGAGAAAGCATTGATTGCATATTCTTTTCGGCAGCTGAGACAACACGATAATAACTACACTACCCATGACCTCGAGATAATATCAATGGTCTTCACCTTGAAGATGTGGCGGCAATGTCTTATGGGAGAACATTTTACCATTTACTATAAGCACAAGAGTCTCAGTTATTTCTTCTCTCATAAGAACCTGAACCTGAGACAACGATGATGGCATGAGTTCCTCCAGGACTACGACTTCAATATAGTCTATAATACTGGGAAGGGGAACGTTGTTGTAGATGAACTTAGTAGGAGGACTGGTATACAGCTGCTTGGAGAGGTGACATAGGAGCTACTTGCTTTACCAATATCATTTTTGGATATAGATGAAGCAGCATTCCCACAGTATCTTACGATCCCTCCCCCACTTCTTCAGCAAGTCAGGGAGGAACAACATGGGGACGCGGACTGCAAGACATGGCGTGCTCAGATATCTATAGGGAAGGCACATGATGGATTTTCTGAAGGTGGGGAGTGCATCATTCTCTTCAGAGGGAACACTATGGTGCCAGTGTCACTTCAAAAGGAAGTGTTGAGGGTGTTCCACATGTCCCCTCTAGTGGTAAATCAAGGTGTGGTGAAGATGCATTGGGACCTCAGATGGTAGAACTGGTGTCCAAGTATGAAGAAGGTTGTAGTAGAGTTTGTCTCTCGATGCCTCACTTGTCAGCAAATGAAGGCGGAGAACCAGGTACCAATAGGCATGGTACAGCCTTTAGGGGTCCCAAAATGAAAGTGGGATGGGATATCCATGGACTTCGTGATGGGTATTCCACGTAAATCCAGGGGGAACGACTCGATTTGGGTGCTAGTTGACCGACTCACCAAGTCGGCCCACATACTACTGACCAGATATGTTAGGACCTACCACAGAGAAGGTGCAGATAATCCAAGAGCGGATGAAGACTACACAGAGAAGACATAAGTCTTATGCTGATAGGAGATTGAGACCTCTAGAATACTAGGATGGAAACCACGTCTTTCTACATGTCACACCACGACGAGGTCAATGGAGATTTTCCCAAGGAGTCAAGTTATCTCAGAGTTTCATCAGACATTTTTAGATCCTCAACCGAGTTGGCGAGGTAGAATACCGCTTAGCTCCTCCACCGCAGTACCACCGGGTGCACGACATCTTCTATGTATCCCAGCTGAGGAGATACGTGCATGACCATTTCCAAATCATCGACCTTGTCTTGATGGACATTGACGATGAGGCAACTTTTACAGAGGCTCCATTAGAGATTGAAGATCGATAGGAGCAGTTCTTTCGTGTATGGTCAATTCCTTTGTTTCACATTCGCTGGAAGAACAAGATCCTCTAGGAGAGTACATAGGAGTAGGAGGCTCAGATTCATGCTCAGTACCCCCACTTCTTCCCTTAGTTTTTAGTTATATCTTACGGGGATGTAGATCTCTAAGGTGGAGAGTATGTAATGACCCAAAATTTCCTTGTAAATTTTATTTCTAATTAAATGGGAATTTTACAGGTCTGAGAAATCTGACGTTGTGCAATTTCGAGGCCCGGAGTGCCTGGAATTATCTGTCTATGTCTTTTTTAAGCTTAAGTAAACACGTAATAGCAGTTTTTCTGGAAAAGTGGAATAACTATTAAACGGTAACTCGTATCAGAAACTTGAGGGCACCATTGCACTCACGATGGCGAGTTTACCTTTAGCGTGAATTGAGATTAGTCGGCGTGGGCCTCATGTGAGAAATCCCAAAAATGGCATAACCATAAATAAAGTAATTAAATAAATTATTTTATTTTTCCAATACTTATAACTCATAAACGGTAGATCAGATTAAAAATCCATGAACACCACTGAACTCATGGGATCATGATTTATTTATGAAGACACTAAATTTTGGAGGCCCATGCCACTAGAAAAATTTAGTTTTTGGCCAAAAAATAAAATAAATAAGTGACAATTATTTTATTGTAAAATTCATAACATATAAATGGTAACTCGGATTGAAATTCTGAGAGTATCGTTGTGTTATTTAGGGCGTGTTTCACCTAGGTTGAGCCAAACCTCAAGGGTAGTTGGTCGAGGGTTACTGATAATAATTTCCAAACATTTTTTCAGGTACGTTCAACAAACACGTGAGTGGCATTTTGTATGTTTTGAAACGGTGCTCAGAACTAAAATCTGAGGGCACTGTTGAACTCGCAACATCGATAATTGCTTAGTGAGACCTTCACCGCAGTTGCGTTCTAACGAGAGTGGAAGTTAGATTTTGGGGATATTAGTTATGTTATAAAAAATAATGTGTTTGCCTTATTTTTATTTGTTGGTGGTTAAAACCTTGAAGTGGAGGTTAGGGGTGCGGCCAACCATCGCATAACCACCCTTGTGAGGATATTATTTTAGTGGGGAACACCATAGCTTATTGACCACTTTAACACCAAATTTATGTTTGGAGACCCTTTTACTCCCCATTTATGGAGCCACCACCCATGAAACCATTGATCTCCCTTAATTAAATTATGCCTACACACAAGAATTAATTAAGTGGAGCCCCCTTAATTAATTCACCTTTCGTAGTTCCTTATGCCATAATTTTATAAAAAGTGATATTTTATTATGGTTGTGTTGGAATAATCTTTGTTGGGATAATATAGGAGAGGATGAGAATTTGAGGGAAATGTATCCTATCAACGAAGAACACGAAGAACTGCCAGCCATGAAGAATTCCCCTCACAATTGAAGGACGTATGACATCTCTCTCTCCCTCTACAATCGGGGAAAGAAGAGAAAACACCTTCATCCTTGAAGAACGTCGATGACTTCATCTTCAACTTGTCATCTTTGGACTCTTCCTCCTCTGAATTTGACGGAACGACATCTGCCATACCACGACACTATTAAATGATCACTAACAAGAGATGTAAGGGAATTGAGTTAATTTATATATGAGTATAAACGTCCATTCATCGTTGTTCAAATTTCTGGATTATGGTTCGCCATGACAAGGAGGGTTCAGACCACACGAACATGACCCATCCCTCCCATATTTTTGTCCTTGTTTGATTATGAAGAAGGAGGTACACACGGTGAACCACTACGAGCCGGCCGCAAGGAAGCCAGTGGCGCAAGGCTTCCGGGTTTCCACAAGGGTGCGCCACCACCGTGCTACGTAGTGAACTGAGCCATGGACATGCAGGTCGTGGCAGGGCTGGAGTGGTGCGGTGTCAGCGCACCGTGCCAGAAGGAAGAGATGTAGCCATAAGGTCTGCGGCGATTGGACACAAGTCCAGCGTCATCACGCTGCGTGGAGGATCAGGAGGAGGAAGTGTTGTGCCTAGGCCAGGCCACGACGGAGGATGCATGACACCGTCGCGCCGCGGTGGAGGAACCAGGGCATCCTGCTGAGTCATCCACCGATGAGTGCTACAGGCAGGACCCCTCGGGTCCCGCGGTTTACCGAACCGCCACCTAGAGCTGGTTCCTTCGGAAACTAGGGGGTGTTGCACCCCCCCCCCACCACCCGCTGCGTTGCTGGCTGGGCCATGCGGTCGGCCCGGCCGTGCCGACCTCTGCCGGGCTTCCCCTTCATGACAAGGTCCTTCCTCAGACTAGGTCGGAACCACACACCAGGTCAATCCCCGGTTCAGACTATGTTCGGCCACGTCGTTTCGACTGGGTCAGACCGGACCCAGCCCCACTATGGACCAATTACACCCTTTTTCCCATATCTTGGGCTACGTGTATCTTATCGATGAACCGTCAGTAGAGTTGGAAAACACGATGACAGACGACCCCTTTGAGTATACCCAATATATGTTTGGGGTATAGATGAGATACAGTCAGGTTGGTTCATACACGTAGTCAACTGGGCCCCCGGGACTAAAAGGCTAGTAACTCATAAACCGGGTGTCCGATTGACGCACCACTTCTTGCATTACAACCCCTATGACATGGCAGACCATTGAGATACTTTTTCGTGGAATAGCGCGATAGTTAGAGTATTACCTGGTATTTCATGGAGCATATCCTTCCCGTGACCAGCAGAAAGAGTGTGGAGACCTAGTAGTTGACAGACCTAATGACTCATTGACCAATTTGACTCAGAGTGATTCGACAAGCTTAGTGGGGAATTCCTGGTACTTGAAGGTAGGCCCACGGTAGAGGAGCGCCTGGTATTTTTCAGCAGACCCGTGGAACTCGATAGGAGGATTACCTCAACAATCATCTAAGGGGAGCACCAGGTATTTGGCGGTAGACCCACAAAGGTGGGGCACATGATATTTGGCAGCAGAACGACGATACTCGATAGGAGGAGTACCTCAGCAGTCCAAGGTTAGTGAGAAGTGACTTGGTGTCACGCCAGGCCCACTATTCTAGACTGAGGAGGTGTTCTCCAGCAGGTGTGGTTTTGATAATGACTAATCATGGTTTGAGCTGAGTCAATGACTTTTGTGTTATGACATGATTGATATGGGTTACTAGATAACTTTCGTATATGTATTGGAATATACCTAAGTATGGGTTATCTGTTGAATCATTTAATTTGTGGTTTATCCTTGTTGGATATTGTGTGACCATGAGGGTCTCGGGGTCCCTACAGAGTATCTTAATACTCACCCCTTCATGGGCTTTTCCCACACCTCATTGTGTTTGATGTAGACGTTGGACATCGCTGACTGAGGCAGAGTGTACGAGGACTGGACGGTACCTGGAGGTGGACCTCAGGATGAGTTGGTACCCAAAGGAGACAGATAGACATTGAGCGCTACCGAGGATATATGTACCTACCCTTCAGGATGGATCCATGGTGGATGATCCATTATCTGCTAGACACCTTCCAGTTGTTTGTCTTTTTAGTTTTACATGTTTGTCATTTCCTTGTACGTTACTATTGGGATTGTATTTATGGCCCCTTTTACTTTCCAACATATTTTTTATACAGTTTCTACTTACTGACTTTCTTGCAGTTGTGTAATCTATTGTTTGTGTTTACTTTTATAAATTCAATGCCTTCCAAGCTTAGGGATTTACTCCTTTGGGGCTAGTCGCCAGCCCTTGGGCTATGGAAGGCGGGCTTGGGGTAGTCACGACACAGGCCTCGAGGACAGGTCGTGACATATTTGATAAATAAATATCAAGGATGAGTGAGTGTGGTTACTTTTAAGGATTAGAGATTAATTTATTAAATTGAATAACTTGTGCTAACTATATTAAATATTGAAAATAGTTAGTCATTGATGGAAATTCATTTCAATGTTTAATGGATCTTACAATCCATTAAAAGTGAATTTCAGTTATTGAGAAATTAAAAATTCATTTCTACCAATATTCATTTCAGAGAGTAATAGTTTAATTTGAAATTGATCAATGGGAATCTAACGGATGAAATTGATCATATAATATCGGAACATATCAAGTGTTTATATTTCATTATATTCATAAAATGTATACTAATTTTTAATATTTCAAAGAATGACCTTGAGGAAAAAATATTACCCTATTAACATCAAATATTATTTATCAACTGTAAATTCAAATCATCAATGATTTATTTGTTTTATGGTCCATATCATTCAACTGATTATTAAATTTAATTTTTTCAATGACCTCTATCATTCTCTATAATTATTTACACTTTTTTCAATTTTTATATCTATACATGCCACCAATGTTATCCAATGTATAAAAGTAGTTATGTGTTATTCCATTAGAACATTGTCCTTATGTTTTCTCTTATTAACAAGATATTTAATTAAATATTTTTTTTATGTAGGTATTTCCAAAATTATATTTATAAATACACAACCCTTGATTTTTGATATATATTAAATTTTGAGGTAGAAAATTATTTAATGGTAGAGGATAACACCATGAAATTTTCAAATATAGTAATCATATTAAATAGAGGATATGAAATGAAACAGTAACTGTATAAGGGAATATAACAACCCGAATACTAGAGATATATTAATTTTTAATTAAATTAATTCTCTCTGATGTCATTCATTCAATGAAACACCAGGTTAGACTGATACATGAACATCTATTAAAATATTATTATTTTAATTTTGTAATTATACCATTGTCTTGTGGTTCAAAATTATGAATTATAATAACCAAATTATGAAAAAAAATTGAGTATGTTTTAAATAAGTAAAATTCAGAAATATTGATTATAAATAAAATAATAGTGATTTGAATGATGATTAATTTCTTTTTAGAAAAATTATTTTTCTAAAAGGCGGATTATCCAAGCATTTTTTACATATTATAAAATTATTTTATGACACTTTTATAAACATTACATAAAAAATGATAACATATTTTTTTTAATTAGAGTATAATATTTAGAATATGCTGAATTTTGGTATTTCTCAGAAATATTTCATTATTGATAAATAGTTAAAATTCTAATTTTTAATTGATAATTTTCTTCTGGGATAAATTATTTATAAGGATAAATTATACTATTAGTAATTTTTAAATCAAAACTAATAAAATTATATATATATTAATTCAATTTAGTTTATTAGAATAATTTTCACGTACTATTTTGATGTGAAAACATTGTATACTTTTGATTATTTTCTCTCTGAAAATTTTCTTTCCCATCACGTCTGTGGGATTATTTATAAATTAATTTTTTTATTATTTAGTGAATTTAATTTGAAAAAAGATTCCATTTTTTGAATTAAAATAATTTATATTATCTAATACGTTTAACATTATTTTTTTTACCAAAATGAATATTGAGAAAAATAAAAATTATTTACTGCCGTTAAGGTTAAAAAATTATTCCAGGATGTAGGATAAACCAAAAATATAATTGCTAAAATGTCCTAAAACAAGGGGAAAATATTTTATGGAAATATTTACACCATATAATTTCTATTTGTATTAGATATATATGGATTTTTTTTGTTAATTTAATGACCTAATATTATCCCCAAATTCTTCAAATGGGTAACGAAATCATCATTTGTGTATATGATGAACATCCACCTCATTATCTGGTTTAATTTTTTTTCTATTACCACCTCCTAGGGCTGGGATTAGAAATATTTATAATTTATATATATGATATATTTAATATATTACTCTTTTTGATTCATTATTTTATATATACCTTTTTTAAATTAAATTCTGTAGGGAATATGATAACATCGCATTGTGTTTGACAGACTACTGTTTCGAAAAGTTGGGTAATTTTTTCACTTAAAATTTATATGGATGGTAATAATTATAATTTTAATCATTATTTTTGAAATAAATAATTTTTTTGATATTTCTAAAATAATGAACATTATGAAAATAGAATATATCATTTTATTTCTTACAATGAAAAATGATAACATTTCTTGTGTATTCATGGACTACCACCTTTATGAAGTGATGATAATTTATGTTCATCATCTAACCACATAGATAATAAATATAATTATTTTTATATAAATATTTTGGTATATATATTATATTATCATTATTATCTAAAGATAACATATTTCATAACTTTTTTCATAATGATCATAGAAAAATGGAAATGATACTGATGAGTTTATATGACTTAACATATCCATAATGGCAACATATTTCATTTTTAAATACAATCAAATATGATTGGTTTAAAAAGTATAATTGTTTTAAAATAATATAACTATTATTTAATTATTTTTTTTATATATGATTTAATATATCCCTCATTTACCATACTCAACCTTCTTTAAACATTTTGATGCACAATCATAGTATCGTTGAAAAAAAATTACGCATACATATTTGAATATGAAATCATATACCACATGGTAATAATTGAAATAAATGGAATAATATATTTAAATATTTTTATGCATCAGGAAAGTAATTAACTTTTATTTATTATTTAGATGTATAAATAATGTATGTGATGCTTCAGACTCTAGGTATATGAACCTTGTATAACTTTTATTTATTAATGAACATTGTCATGTAATAGTAATATTCTTAATCAATTTGATACATACAATTATTAATAATTTTTTAAATAAAATGTGACATTATTTCTCTCTTCAGTTAAAAATCATGTTTTATCAAAACCAAATTTTTCTAAATAAATTAAAAACTATATTCAAACATTTAAAAATTATTTATTAAATTCATTTTTACACATTTATTATATTTTATGTTTTTAATAAATATTCTTCTTATTTTAGATAAAAAATTAATATCGCTTTTCCAAAACAAAATTGTAGAAGTATATGGATTAACATGCGCAACTTGAACACAATTTTACTGTATCATTTCCAAGATGTTTTTTAACTAAAATTACATTTTTTCAAAGGATAATTATTAATAACATATATTTCAATTTTTATTGCAAAATATCTTTTTTTAATGATTTTCAATGTTAAAAGGTTGTTTTATTAAAAATATTTTAAAGATCATTAAATGGTATTTCTACTCATGTATGAAATCTTAAATTTAATGAAATTATAATCCACTATGGATATGATTCTTTTATATAAAAATAATATTTTGTTGGATGATTTATGATTACATTGAAAACAGATGTACAATTTTATTACCATCTATTCTATTAATCTAGATGAGTTTTTATTATACATATTGATGTTGGAAAGTATTATCATTTCATATACTTTTTTAACAATCATGTATATGATTATTTTGTTTTAACCCTTTGTTATGAGGAATGATTTGGACTTTTTATTTGATAAGGGTGGCCCCCGATTCCACCTCGATGCATTGGTAGGTCTCATGAGACAATGTTGAATGGGTTTTGGAAGAGGCCTCTCCCCTTTATAGAGAATTATTTGAACAAGGTCTTGACTTTATTTTATGTATTATGACAATGACTTGATTGTATGTCTTAGATGTCCATTATTATGAATTCCATAATTTTAAATTTGGTTATTCATATTCCATGTGATTATTTGATTAATTTGAATATTCATTGTTATGTTTCTTTCTCAGGTAATTAATTATATGAAATTATTTGTTCATAATATATTTCTTCCAAATTACTATCAATTTAATAATTAATTGTAATGTTTTTAGGTTATTTACTTTGCTATATTTATTATGTCATTTTAATTTATTGATTTGGTCACTCGAACACCCTTACTGAGTATATGAGATCACTGATATTTTATGTTTTATTTTCGTAGGAATATGATTATTTGTTTTGTGATTCATATGAAAGGGTAAAAAATAGGAATAATGAAAATATCAAAGAAAATTTGGTTATAATTTTTTAAATTTAATTGTAATTTCATATATGTATCTTATTTTTCCAACACTAATAAGATATTTGTTCCACAACGATGTTATATATTGTATCTTATGTAAATTTAATAATGAAAAAAATGGCTCTAGGGTACTAGGGGTGGGGTTTCTCCTCTAATATTTCTCTAGAATCCATTTAAATTTTGAGAACCATCTTGTATGGATTTTTATAGAATTCCAAATAACTAATATCTTCCTCGATCTTTGATGTATTTATTTTTAGTCGTTGTCTATGACAGTGAGATTATTAATATATATATATGTATATATATAGAAATATTAACCATATACTATAATATTTTTAAAATATTATATATATTTACACACAGACACATATATATATATAGTTCAATTAATTAACTTTATAAGGAGACATACCTTCAGTGATATTTTATTTAAATAAAATATTGAGTTCATATTTTTTGATATGATAGACAACAACAGAGTGAGAGATATATATAAATGGTATGTCTAAAAATAAGAACATTCATTCAAGAGTACCAAGAGATTCTGTATAACTAAAGGTGAGGGGATTGTTTTTCTTAAAAACACTATTTTTTATGAAACAAATTTATTTTCGTATACTGTGATTTTACATAAGGAAATTGTTACTTTTGAAACACATATTTTTTATTTTTATGAAATAGTTTAGTTAGAATTATTATTTCTTTCATTTTAATAATCAAAACATATTTCCTTTAAAATACTTTTTAAAAATTGAAAACAATTTTAATTTTTTTTTATTTCTTGTTGAAAATTATTTTTTAAAAAAATATTGAGGGATATATTATATAGGTATATTATTTAATCTCTCTTTTATAATGACTATTTACAAATTAGGTTCATTCAAAAATGGAACATTATTTTCATAATTCAAGAGAGAATATAAAATGATAAAAAATAATCATTTTAAATTCATTTATTTTTGTGAATGTATATACAAAGATCCATTGAGTTTTAAAGTTATTATTATATGAACAAAATTTTCCTCAACATTTATGGATGTGATTCATAATTATAGTAATAGATAGTAAATATAGTTATAATTACCATGTTATGCATGATTATTGAATAATTTATTTGTTTTAAATTATCATGGAGATTTTATAAACACATCCTTTGAGTTAATGGATTTCAATGAAAAAATACAAATGGTTAATGTATTTTAAGGGTTTATTAATGTATTATAAATGATAGTGTGTCTTATTAAAAAAATTTCCTAAAAAAAGGAAACTTGTGTATTAAATGATGTGATACAGATTGTGGAGTTGACCCATATCATATATGGGAAATTTTCTTAATTGTGATATTATTAATGGCCCCACAAACATCTTCTGTTCATTTGGATTTTATTTTATTTCATATATAAAATCTATTTTATAAATATTTTAATGGATATATGCATGGTAAAATTCAGAAATTAGTTTTTTTTGAAATTAAATGTGTTTTAAAAATAATATAGAATTTAATTTTTGGAGAATTGTTTCTCCAATGGGAATATCATGAATGTCGAGTGACTTTTTATTTAGAAATTTTTTTATTATAACAAATGTTTTTAATTTCCAATCAATGAAAATTATTTTCAACAAAATTTAAATCATATTTATAATGGATTTTACTCAATTTTAAGAAACCATTATAGTAAAATTTTATGATCATTCTATATATGATTTTCTTTTTCATGGGATCCTTATAAGTACCAAAGGCGTTTTATTTCATCTATGTAGATAATTTATGTGAATCCATCCATCTATTTCATTTATACATTGTTTGAAGACTGTAGTATTATAATGATTTTTCTACCAATATTACAAAACCATGAATGGAAATAACCCTAAAGTATATAAAACACTTTATATTTTTCAGTTACATTTTATACAAAAACAAACTATATTTTTTGACACCGTTTCTGAGAATGATGGTCTCTCGATGTCATAATTGGAATCATAGTAATGGTTTATACATCTTGGAAAATAATCATGATTTATTTTCAGGGTAGTATAATAAAAAGGTATTTTATTTTGTGGTTCCATGAAAATGAAATTCTAGGTTACTCATAAAAATATATATTTTATAAAATTCTAGTTTTGAAAATAAAAAATAAATAATTCAGAATTTATTTTTAAATTTTGAAAAAGATGAGATTAAAAAATTCCTTTAAGGGGGGATAATTTAACATCATAATAATTTAATCAATAAAATTATATTTAAATTTTTTTAAATATTTTGTTCGTAATTTAAAAATAAACTCTGTTTTAAAATAAAAAATTAAATTTTTATCTATAGTCAATGTGAATTTTTGTCAAGTTATTCAAAATTACCAAGTGTATAATGTTAAATGTATAATATTTATTCATATAAATTAAATTTTAATGAAAAATATTTTAGACTATATATATTTGTATTATTTAAATATATTTATTAATCATGTGTGATAAAAATTATTTTTATTAATATAAATCATTTATACATAACATTCATTATTATTAATGAAATTAATAAGACTTCATAAAATAATCCCCATAATCAAATTAATTTTTGATAAAAAACGTTGTTATAATGTATTAAATATAAATTTTTTAATATAAATTAATAGAGTTTTCAATATAGGATGTTATTAATAAATTATAGATAAATTATAGTTTTTATAATTTTAGAATTTAAAAAATATGTGAAAAAAGTAATATATCAATGACCAATGTTACTAATTTGATATTACGATAATAATGTGTACTAGAACA
Organism: Viscum album; assembly: GCA_963277665.1. Lineage (NCBI taxonomy): Eukaryota > Viridiplantae > Streptophyta > Magnoliopsida > Santalales > Viscaceae > Viscum > Viscum album. The sequence continues at coordinate 418,419,247 of OY728132.1, forward strand.
TGAAGATGGATTAAAAATAAAAATCATAATGAATATATAAAAAAATGTGAGTTATAAGAAATTTACAGTAATTTAAATTTTTTAAATTTATATATTAAAAAATTAATCCAAAAAAGTGCTAGATATGGACTTATGAAACCATTGTATAGGTGTTAAATTATGTCAACTTGACAATCCTAAAAAAGAAAATAATGATACCTTCTTGGATCACATTAAAGTGAACATGGGGAAAATAGTCAAACCACCATGCGGGGTTGCATGATAAAAATAGAGAAAACATGGGTTTGTGAAAGTGGAGGATAAAGACTATGCCCAATTTCTCCGACCTCTTGAGTCATTGGTAGCACATAACATATATTCAAATGTTTAATACCTCAATTTTTTGATTTTGGATTCACTGATATTGGTACTATTCACTAATGATAATGTAACATTTAGATCGTGCACCATCAGTTCATTTGAATATCAATCATCCATTCAACCCATACATTATATTCTTTCGAATGCTGACTGTAAGGCCTTTAGGAAGACTTTATTATCCACCAATAAACTCTTCATCCTCATCCATGAATACAACACCATCTTGAAATAAAGACCCTTGATGGATGTTATCATATTCTTCATAACTATTTAAAATGAGAAATAAAATATGAAGACCATATCATTTTATTTTGAAGTTGTATCCTAATAAAAATAAACAATGTTTTAATATATATATATATAAGTATATGTCCCAATTAAGAATCCAATATCTCCCACACTTATTTTTTTTATCATTTTCTAGGTGTGAGAATTCCTCTTATTTTATCTCCTTTATTATGGAGAGATTACATATATATATATACTCCTTATAAATATAAAAACTCATTATTTTCATTCCCAATAAGACATTTAAAAATTAATAACCTTAATGTATTGATATTTATGTAATGTCAAATGTCTATTATCTCCCTCTAATAGGGATATATTAATTTCTAGTCGGTATTTACGATTTTTAGTGTATTAATATATATATGTGATTATATATAAAAATATAAATTATTTTTTATAATCTTGTTGTAATATATATATATTATATATTAGTGATTTTACTATATTAAAAGTTGTAAACTAATGGTTATTCATTTAAAAAATCATGTTTTTAGATTCTAGTTTTGGATGTGAGAGAGAACAAAATAGTTATTAAGAGATGCAGAGAGATTAATATATACCTGAGATAAAGAATAAAAATATGAACCTCCCTTGAATAGGAATAAGTGATTCTATACTACTATAGTTATGGAAATTGTGTTTATTAAAAAATATTTTTATGAAACATATTAATTTAATTTATACTATGAAAATAGATGGGCGAATTATTATTTTTTAAACCCATCCTTCATGTTTCTTAAAACACTATGATTATGTGAGTACTATTATACTATTTCTAATATATAATAAGTAACTTAAAAATGATTTATTAAAAAGTGAAACTATTCTACATATCAATATTATAAATTTTCATCTTACAATTATTTTAATGAAACGATTATTCTAGTTAACTAATAATTGATCAATTAATTTAAAATATCATTTAAAATTACCATTTAAAAATTATGTTACATAGAAAAAGAATTTTATTTAATTAAATGGTTAATTTAAAATAATAAAATTATTTATTTTATTTTATTTTATTTTAGTAAAAAAATTTGATGCTCAAGTGGGATTTAATGTTAATACATTATTGATAAAATAATCATAAAAATTTATGAATCTTATTCATAATAATCTGAATTAGTATTCATTATTTTTTTCATAAATATTATATTCCTTATAATTGAATAAGTTATTTAATTTAAATTTTAATAATGATTTTATATGCACTACCTTTAAATGAATTTATTTCCTTGAAAATAAATAAATAAATTTAATCATTCTAAAAGGTTAATATTGGATTTAAAATGGGAAAGGATGGTCTAAAAAATTTCTTAAAATAAATCATCATTTTTAGGTATCAAATGAGATAATGAGGAATGGGGTGTGAATTTATATCATCAAGAGGACGTTTTAAGGAAGGAAAGACTACTAGTAGACTCGCAGCTATCATTATGTCTTCCTTGTATAATTTTAATCCATAAAACAATTTTTAAAAATATTTTGATAATAAAATTCAAATATTATTTCAATTGTTGTTTATTCTGAAATTAAATTTTATTTAAAAATGTTACATATTTTAATGGGTTATGATATTAATTTTCCTATATAATTTTCATGAAAACACTAGACTGTCATCATTGAAAATTTTATTTATTATATAAAATGTTATTTTATATAAAAAATAATTTACAAATAATTTTAAATAATACTCATTATGTTTTTTCCTTGTGTTTTCAAATACCTAAATCAGAAATTTCATTCTCACCCAACATTTTATGATGTATGTCAAATGATATTTATAAGTAACAATGAGTTTCAATTTCATTTAGGAATAGATCACATGTTAAACTAAATAGTTATGTCATAAATATTTTTTTTAATTTTATTATATTGAATGGATTTTTTTCTAATATTATAAAACATAGAAAGAATAAGATCCTCGAGTATTTAAATGATTGTAAATTTGTAAGATAATTTTTGGTAAAAATAATCAAAATCATTTTTTTTCCTCAGATCCAAGTGTTTATGATCCATGTTATAATATATATATTTAGAATTACGTAAATTTATATATTTCCATTGATATTATTCATGAATTTTTTACAATATGATTGATTCTGGGACACATAGTCCATTATATAGAATTATATGTACCCCATATTATATTTTTTTCATGGATATAAATAATGGTATTACACATTGTATTTATAGAATAACAATATTTTTTTATAATTTATTATTTAGTTTCAATACATATTTTGTATTATGTTGTTTCTTTTATAGTTGTAACAATTTACATTATTTGTAAAATATATTGGATTTAGTTTATAATCATTTTTATTATTATAATTACATTTAAAACTAAAATTTCATTAGATTGAATGTAATAGAAATTTCATATTTATCATGTATTTATGAGATGCTTATTTCAAGTATATTATAGTATGTATCAAAGTAGATATTAGATAACATTAAAGGATATGATTTTAATTGTAGAAGATATTTTATGATTAAGAGTTGCAAAATTGTGTTGATAATTCACGGTTAATCAAAATTTCAAAAGTAGAGATAACCGTTTTTGGTCATTTATTTAACATCGTATATTTTAGGTGGTTAAATAATTTTTATGGGTAAACATTTGTGAAAACCCTCTAAAAAATATTTATATTGGAAAAAATTATTAAATATTTTTAATGTGGATATTGTGGGGATCACCTATAGTGTAGAACTCCATTATGAAACATGAATGTGGATGCAACTGTAGTATAGATGCATTAGGGGTAACTTAAAATAAAACGTCTAGTTTGGTATCAACTCAATCTACCCTAAATTCCAAATTTTTATGCATATTGCTATAACACTAGATAGAAACTCATAAAAGATACACTTTGTTTACTCATATTCTATTTAAGAACCCTTATGATGGGTTTAAATTAAGATTAGTTTGAGGAATAGGATATGAAGCATTATAGAACCAAATGATATATTGAATCTAAGGTCATTCATAGGGTGACAAAAGATAAAAAGAATGAAATATTGGAAAATATTAGGGTGTTATAATGTATATAAATTGTAGTATTGAAATTTATAACATAATTATAGTTGATCTCGTAGATTTATTATTTATCACTCACATTAACACTTTTTTTAAGAACATTCTAGAGCTAATAAGAACTAGTTTGACAATGGATGATATGGATAATACAGTGGTTATATAAGAAATATAAGAAATATAAATAATGTTCAAAGTAAAAATCATTTTTTTAATCCGAACCATTTATATTATTTTGTTATTAAAATGATAGACCATGTTGAATTTCCAAAACACCAATAAATAAGAGGATGATGTTTTAGGGACGTTTAAGAGGTAAATATGAAAGAAGAAAAATTAACCAATTTCCTGTGTTCAAAAAATATAGAATGAAAAAAGGGATAAACTAACATAAAGAAGAAAATAAAAGTTAATTTTTTTTAGATAAAGGCCACTAACCTCAAATGTACAAAAGATGTAGTAATTCAAAAAAAAATCCAAATAAAATTTAAAACAAAATTTTTTATTATGCTAATCAATTCCCTAATAAAAAAGAAAAATGTAAATATGTAGAAAAAACATGTAAGACCAATGTAAATAATAAATTTATAAAAAATTACTACTATTAATGAAGATATTAGTTTTCCACTCTATATGATTTGATATCAGTTTTCATGTAGGTTTTCACACCATTTACTATGAGATAATGAATAAAAAATATCAAAGATCTACTGTGTGATTATTATATCTGATGTAAATTATTTTTATTTATAAACTAGAAGAATTTACATGATAAGTATCAGTATATTAACCAATTAGTATAATTAAATGATATATTATGCACTAGTTCGTTATATTTATAAAGTGATCAAGTCAATTATTAATAGTTAAATATCAGTTCATATTAGAAATCAACACATAATATACGTCATTGTATGGGTAGCTATGAGATCCCTATTATAATTATCGAAATTAAAATTTCTTTCAAAATATAGAAATATAATTTATTTATAAAGAAAAATGTCATTATATAGAGATTTACTATATATGCCTCCTCAAAGTGTATTTAATATGATCGATAGCTTACACCACACAAATCACTGAATGAAAAAAGCTGAATGAACTTTTTATTAATATTAATATATTCATGAAAATATAACCATGTAATTGATTTGTATAAAGAGTTGTTACCAAATTATTAAATATATGTAGGAAGAAAGATAAAGATCCTTTTAATTAAATTTTATTGATAAAATTCAGTTGGTATAAATAAATAAATTGTATAATCATTTTATTCACAAAAATATAGTTTTTATATTATTTACTTTTTATAGACGAGGAATTTTTCTATATTATGGTCAAATAAGGGTTTAAATGAAATGATAAATGATATAAATTATAATATTAGTTTCAATTTTTTTAATGATTTATGTAGGGATGGAATACATATATTTTATGATAATATTATAGATATTTCTAAATATAATTTTTAAGTGTTATGATTTCCAATAATTAAATTATATTCTATAAATTCATAAAATTTAATGAAATAGAATTATTTTAATATTATTAATAATTATTTTTGAATTTGTTAATATATTTAGTTTCCTTTTTTGGCACAAAATTATTTTACCAGGATAAATATTTTTTACCAAGGAAAAGTAAATATTCATTAGAGAATATATATTTTTTTTAATAATTTATAATTTAATATTAAAGGGATATGTTTTAAATTGGAACTGAAATATGATGTTTATAAACATATGAAAATAATTTTAAGACCATTTAATTATTAATAATTTTTAAATAATATTATTAATAGTTGATATTTTTTTAATATTTATATATATATAAGGCATTCCATACATTATAATTTTTTATTGAAATTTTATATTCCTTATATTTACTAATTCATATAAGTTAAATTGACTATATATTTTCTTCTATCCTAGCTAAATATAGTATTATGATACATTATATATTATTATTAATTAAGTAATTTCCTTGGATAATTTTTATTCATAATTAGTTTTTTCTAAATTGAGTAATCTAATATTGATCAATAATTACAAAAATTTCATTTCATAAAGGGAATTTATAACACTTTTTAGGTAGTATATTCATATATACACATACATATAAAAATCGTTTCCCTACCTAACTCACCTAAAAATCATGCAATTACATTCTTATTACATAACCTTCATTCTTTTCAAATGATTTTTCTTCAGTTTTAAATATATAAAAGGATATCACGTCCACACGCTTAAAGAAACAAAAAATTTTAATAATTCTAATGAAAATATACCCAAGTCATGAACAATATATCGCCTAATTATGTTTTCAACCCCATGCCTCATCAAAATTTCTAATTCCCTCTATTTTAATGGAAACATCATGGGAATATCCATTCTCCCAAATTGAGTATAACATACCCTTTAAAATCCATTCATTATACCTCTCATTCACCCTATTAAGAATATTATATAAATATTTATATAATGAGATCATAAAAATACAATAATTTCATATATAATATTTTTGCAATAACAATTATATATTCCCCCCCGATCGAGTTAAAAATTTTCAAAAAAATCTCATGCACATGCACATAACACCCCTAATTGAATAAGGTGTTCCACATTACACTAATTAATTTCATAGATGGTTCATGAAATTATTTATTTAATAGATATATAATTTGTCACTAGAATTAATTTTGTGGAATATTATTGATGAATTCAATATATAGTATTATAAAAAAACTTCTCAAAGTAAAACTATCCTCTTTAAATAATCACTCAATGTGTAAAAGTTCTTTTATTGTTTTATAAAAATGTCTTTTCATTTATTATAATCCTCTAAAACATCCTAATTTTAATTCTTTACTGTATAAAAATATTTTTTTTCATTTTATTTTATTTAAAATGATATTTTAAATATATAATATGTCCATTAACAATACTCAAACATATATTGTAGAATGTCTGGGTTTTGGTCTATTTAACCACCTATATGAACAATAGAATAAATAATATCACATATAGATATCAAAACATAATATATAATGATTTGAAAATATAATATGGAACTAAATATTTTTCAAAATAATTGAAATATAAAATATTTAAAAATTAATTAAAATACTACCGTTTATTTTATAGAAGTCATCAAAAAAAAAGATCATTACTAATTAATTATTAAAGAATTGTTACTAAAGAGCTCATGAAAAGAAATTACAAATTTGCATACCATTACTGAATAGTAATCCCAGTACTATAAATTATTTTGAAATGGTGTAATTTTAATATATAATAATTTCAAAAATCATTATTATGAAACATGTGTAAATTATTCTAAACTACTAGAAACCAATTATGAAAGTTGAAAATTATTAATGTATATATATATATATAAAATAAAAGTAACTGTAGTGTATAAAAGGTTATAGATTTGATTATGATTCTTAAATAATAGATTTTGAAAGCTATGTTTATTATATTGATGTATTAAATGTGTTTGTGGAAATCCAAAATAAATATATTATATTTTCATAACTCAATTCCATTCATTCATTTTTAATGGTAAAATTTTAAATTATGCACTTCTATGATTGATTTATTCTTTAATATGTATTTTTAAACAGGTTTTCACTATTTATTAATTGGGATTTAAATTTCATTATCCTGAAATCCTCTGTTATTAATTGTTACCTCAATGATTTTGATATTTATTAGGGACTCATGGTATCAATATAACTCATTGAGATTTGTTATATTTTGTGCACTATTTTTCACTGTATATTCTAAGTTTTTTATTTTCATCCCATTACTTTCAATTAAATTATATATTTTTCAATTCATGAGATATAATAATCCATTTTGAGTTATTATTTGTATTCATCATTCAACAAAATTGGTACCCATGTCACTGGGGTTTTAATTAACTAACATTATTTCATTGAGTTTAATGATTACTTATAAAATTAATTCTTCTTAGTCTGATTATTCTATCATGTTATTGTATTTTTTTTATTTTAAATTAATTTATATGGATTTATAATTCTATCTTAGAAAATCCTTTCTAAAATAGTGTCACTTCATGGATTATGATATTCATGAGTGTTCTAGGACTTAATTTTCAATTACAAGAGACATGAATCACATTGTATATAATATGTTATTTAATATGGTCTACTAAATTCACTATTAGATTATATTATTAATAATTTTTGTCCAATTTATTTTTCTATATTTTCTTGAATCCCGCATTTAAACACTTTTTAACCAATGTAATAAAAAATTCCTTAAGGTTTTTATAAAAAAAATAATTTGTAGAGTTATAATAAATATCAATAAATATTATATTTATATGATCTATATAATCTACTATTTGATAGAATTTTATTTTACATTAAATATCATTTATATAGATTCAAAATAATTATATGCACATCATATTATAAGGATTTTTATAGAAATTATTTTTCATTAATGAATGAAATTTTTCTTAAAAGTGGGATATTGTTGCTAATATTTCACATTCCTTGTAATTGAAATTTATCCTCAAAAAATATTAAAACATTTAACAAATATTTACTATTAATATTTTTTATGTACTAATACATATAATATCATATTTAATTATTATTAATCTTTATAAATAATCTAATATAAGTTTTATGACATTTTTTATGAAGTGGTTTTAAGTGAAATGTATTTTTAAAATATTACAAAGTATTTTCCTTTCGTATCCTTATTTGAATCTTGAACAAAAAACATTATATATAAACCCTTTAAATATTTTTCGTATATGTATTTCTGGATTCATTTTATACTATATATTAATAGCTATTTTCACATTACCTCTTTGAAAATTATTTTCAAATGATACTAAAGACATCATCTTCCATTACACAGTAAGAAAATGGTTTATAAAAAACTTTTATGATTTTACACCCATTTTCCAATTTATGATGAAATGATTATACCTAATTGGGATATATAATTCATAGAAAACCTTTTAATTCCAATCTAACTAGTTTATTTTTTCTTGTTATTAAAAATTTGACAATAAATCATTTAATTTTTAATCCCATTCTATGTGACACTTTTTTTAATGATCATCTTATTATGGTTATTTCTATATTTCCCATCATTATACAATGATATTATGTATAAGTAGAGACATTATAAAATAATACCATCAACTATATTTATTTGTAAGTCTTATGATCATGTTACATAACAAGGGAAATATATTGGCATCTAATATTGCAGTTCTATAATATAGATGATTTTTACTACGAGGTACTTATTAGGTTTTGTTTGAAAATAAATATTATTTCAAATGATGTATTGTGATAATTAATATCTATTTTTTAAAAAATTAACATAATCACACCTCTTATGTTTATTATTAAAATATGGATGATTATTGACTACTAAATAAATTATATTTTCTACTGTAATATTTTTCATTTCCATTATATAATTAATGAAATTACTTAATGTTTTAAAAAATGACGCCCAAAATAGCCCCTCAAAGCATTTGTAGGTCTCATTAGACAAAATTTAATGGAAATATAATGTATAATTATTTAATGTTTTTGATTTCATAGAAAGAGTCGTTGATCTATGAATTATCATTTCCAGTATTATTTATTCAAACAACATGAAATCAATTGTTGTTATGATCATTTATAGATTTATCAAATGGTTTTCTTCATGTTATTATAATAAGTTATATTATTTTCTTTTATTAAAATTTAATTTCATTCATATAACGTGTTTATTATTTTTTAGTTGATAGATTATCGTATACACATTCCCTTACACATCATTTGATCCCACAATTTTTATGTATCCATATCTCATATTGACCTGAACTATCATTGAAGTTGGTCAATGATTAAAATTTATATTCCTAAGAAATGCTATATATGTGGGAAGCAGGGTCGAACCCATAGGGATTGTAATTCTGAACACTATTCATCTGAAAAACATTCAAAAACTCCACTTTTGACAGTAGGGGGTGGATACTTTTTTTGTTACTTTTTATTAATCAATAGAGTGATAAAACATTTCAAAAAATGTAGTACCTTTTTAAAGGAATTATGATTCACATAATGGTTGTCGAAAAGTACCTCCTTAAAAATAATGACTCACGTCCCTCTCCAGGAGTTAATTCCAACAAGGGAATCAATTAAAGAGTATTCCACACTAAAGTTAATCAACTGTGAACCATTTGAATAATGAAAACAAGAAGAACCCACCGTAAGTCTTGAAGTCTTTTGAATTTATTATATTTTTAAAAGTGTCTCCACAACCAATATCACAAAATAACTATGAAATATTGAGATTATTTTCTTGTGGTAAAAACAATTGGATGAACTCAGAATCAATCTCGTCGACCAATACTATAATCATCAGAATGATTAAGTGAAAAGAGATTTAAAAGATAACCACTAAAACCTCAATTTATCCCCGAACTGTATGATTTAGCAAAAATTTATCTATATTATCAATACAACAACAAAAAGCATACTAAAACATTGTACTGATACTATATTTAATATGGAAGATAAAGTCTTGAAATGATGCTCTTCTCCTGAACTCCTCCAGCTCTAGGAAGTGGTTACAGAGTCGCCCTCAGTCCTTCCTTTGCTCGGACCACAATCATCGAATGAGTTCAATCACACTCTTCCCCTTGCTGGTTTCTTGGTTTTCGTATCCTCCGTCATCTGCTACATGTCACCACAAGATTCCAATGACATTATGAGTCCTTCACGTCCACACCGTACATGTGTGTATTTTCACTACTAACATGTTGTACTAGTTTTTCTAAAGTAATAAACTCCATATGAGTTAGTTGAGTGCCCCTGGATGATTTTCCGTCTTTTTATTGAACCTATACATGGAAAAAATCCACACAGTTACAATAAGAAGGAAATAAAAATTTAGTATTTACGAAATTAACTTATAAAAAATTATTTAAAAATAATTAATAAACTATTAAAAAATGTTGTTAAATAAATTACATTATTAGTTAAATTACAAACTAAAAATTATATTTTAGAGAATATATTGAGAAGAAATAATAATGTATAAATATTATATAATCATATATTTATATTTTAAATTTATTAAAGTGGTTCATTAATCATAATGAAAATTTTAATTTGAGAATTTTAGTTAATTATTAGTTATTAATCATTAATTAATAGAGTAATTTATTTAATTATTAATTTATGTTATAAATTAAGATAATTTTATTAGTTAATTTAACTATGTTACTTTTCTTAAATTTATAAGATGCTAAAATTTTAGTTTTTGATGGAAATATATATATTTTTTAATTTATTAGTAATGTTAACAATAATTGTTAATTTTATTATTATTTATAAAATTAATTATATTTACTATTAATTAAATTAGATTAGATTATTTCAATTAGTCTTAAATATTTTAATTTTTATAGATATAGTTTATTTATGTATAATGTTTCAATTAATTACAATTTATTATTTCTGTTATTAATTTATTTTTTAATTTATATATTTAATTATGTTTAATTTTAGTTTTTAATTTAAATAAATATATATTTTTTTAAAATAACTTCCTTCTCCCCCTCCCCCAAATTTAGAGCACAACAACCCTGGGGGTGGAGGCCCTCTTTGACGCGTCTTTAGTAGGGAAGTAGTGGCCTTCTCCATCAAATGGTGGACATTAGATCGACGAATGCTTCTATATGCTGTGCAGCAAAACCTTTTCCAAATAATCTGAGTTGATCTCTTTTACTGAGCCTCACAGTGGTAATGTTGTCCTCCATTTCGACCTGCAAATAGCAACAAGAACCTGATGTTTTATGGCAGAACAACAGCACGACTCGTACATCTCGCCGAGGAGTGGTGGTACAACGGGTAACTTATTCTATAAAGTTCAATGGATATCAAGACATTTCATCATCCTCCCAGAATAGATACCAACCTCCTACAATCATCGGTGGTAGGGATGTGGATGAAATAAAATCAACAACATCCACTTCGCACAACATAACTACGATGAATTTTAGATTCTAAAAGATTGCAATCGACACTCCTCCATTGTTGATATTTTGTTTCTAAATCTCAATTTGAAATTTATATTGGTTCGAGTTCTCAATTTCAGAACTATGAACGGTGACACGCAGTGGATGTTTCATCGGTGAGATGAGGAAATTGACGATGTTCCGTTGACATGAGAAAATATGTACTACTTGTGAGAGAGAATTGAATGAAACTGATACTGTAGGAATCTGTATGCAAAGGAACTAATCGTTGTGTGAAATGAGGTATCAGTGAGACATTGAGAGACCGATAAGGAAAATAAAATAATGGTGAGTGTAGATGAAAGGTCTTGTGTGCACGAGAGACCTATAGAAGAGATGAATCGGTGTCACAACAAAAACGAGACACAAATAGATAAAAAAGATCGGTTACAATACGTCACTGACTATTTTAGTATAATGCCTCACTGACAGATATGATAAAAATAATTAATCGGTGAGACATGAAAAAAAGAATCATTTTGTCGCAACATACTATTAGTTTAAAAAATGATTCACCGATTTTGAGAAATTACAAATCTATAAGTGACTGCGTGACACACAGATTAAAAATCACTATTAGTTAAAATAAAAAATTATCGGTGAGTCGAATCACTGATAGCTAAAAATGAGTGACCTAAACCGATGTATAAGAGAGACCGATGATATTTCAAAGTGATTGGTGAGTTGCAACTCACCGATAGTTAAAAAAACATCGGTGTGACAAGGGATTGAGGAATCGCAATTAGCGAGTCACGACATCGGTGTGTCGTGGCATCATTGAATCAACTCACCGATCCAACAAATTGAAATGTTAACAATAAATATTCATTTAAACAAATAATATATTAAATAAATTATTAATAAATTAAAGCAAATGAAAAATTAACTAATTTTGTTAAATACTAATTATTTAACTAAAATATTACTAAATTATTTAACAGACTATAAATAAATTTAACTTAATTATAAAAACTGAAAATAAATATTGAGATTAATTAAATATATTTCTAAATAAATGAAAAACACATGAAAAATAACTAACATTCAAAATAAAATTAAAATAAATAAAATTAAATAATGATTTTAAACAAGTAATTTAATTAGTTAAAAAAATGAAAAATTAAAATTAAGAACACATTATTTTATTAAAATTTATCTTAAATTTTTAACATATTTTTTAACAGAATAATTTGACTAGTAAATAAATAAAATTAATATATTTTAATCAATCTATTTTAAATTTTATTACTTTAAATTAAAAACTAAATTAGATTAATGAAAATAAAAAAATGACAATTATTTTAATAATAAACAATCAAAATAATTAAAAATTTTACATAATTAAGATTATTAAACTACAAACTATGGTAATATAATTAGAATAACTCGAATAAAAAAATAAAAAGATGAAAAAAAATATTTATTTATAAAAAATGATTAATTAATAGATTTAGTGATAGAAATAAAAAAGTTCTATTCTTTATTAAAAGTTGTAAAAATAATAAATTTATTTGTTAAAATTTAAATTAATGATGTGAAAAAACTGTGTAAAAATTAATCCACATCTAATTCCCACACACTTATGTATTGTTTGTCCTCAAATAATCCCATGTTTTTCCATCTTGAAAAAACAATAAAGTAGTAATTATTTTACATAAAAAGTAACATGTCCAGCACTTATAAAAATAGAGGAAAAAACATTAAAACATGCTTTTTGAGAAATATAAATTCAAATGATGTTTTCCATAGAACAATTACTGAAAGAGTAATCAATAAAGCAAATACCATCCAACAGAGAAGGTGTCCTCCCTCATGTGTGATACTACAGAACGACTCGTTTCCATCTAGGATTAGGTTCTAAATCCAATAATGACAAGACATATAATATCAATGTAATTAAAATCATAACCGAGGAAAATTGTACATTAATTTTTCATCTAGGTTCCCAAAATAAATGTTTTTGTAATCACCATATTGATGCATCCTAAATGATTTCCATATAAACCAATTGTCCCGGACTTCATTTTGTGTTCATCATTTCCCTCACTTTAATGAAATAATTTTTTACCTTAGAAACATTATTTAATTATTCCCAAGTCATGCATCATAATGTTAAGCCATGTGCATAAGCACTTATTCAAGAAGTAGAGAGGACTTATAGCAAACAGAAATTCACTGAGCATCTTGGATCTTTGAATTTTACCACGGGATCCAAAATACTTAGACAACTCCAGTTCCAATAGTATTTTATAAAAATCATTTACATTGTCTCACTAAGGTAATCACTTTAAATAAATAAATGAAAAATGAATCCCCTAGGATCAAGATCCAACTTCTAGTTCCAAGAGATAATATCATAATTCCACTAACTGGTTGAGCAAATCAGCCAAAAAATAGTCCCTAAACCAATATATTCATTCTATATCTAAGTAAAACCACTCATCTATCATCCGTTATCATTATTTTCCGACTCAATGAAAAACTTAACTACCAATGAAAAATTGTCCCTAGGCAAGACTCATTTGAAAAATAGTGAACAACCTAAAATTAGGAATGAATTTTGAAAACATATAACCATTTTTCTAACAAAAAGTTTGTTAATGAAGCGGGAATTGATGAGCTCTCAATTATGAATTGTTTTTCATAGCCTATAATTAACCCACCTCCCCCACACATAATATGCAACATTGTTCCGAAAGTTTACTTCTAAAGTGGAGAAAAATAATTAAACAATTATGGTTCAAAATAAATTTTCAATTTAGTAGATTTATGACATGTATAAAGGGTCTAATTTAATTTAAAAACTATGTTGGCCACAAAGAATAAATTATCAAAAAGTTTATTAGAAAATGAAACCACTATAATTTTAGTCCTGGGAAAAAGAACATTTGTATAGTACAAACATGGCATGTGACTTGTAAGTACCCAGTGAACCTGGTGTAAGCATTTTAACATAGTATGAATCAAATGGATGTTCAATAAAGAAGAAAAAGGCACGATAAACACCTATTAGCCAAGCACAGTCAATGAAAATCAGAAAAACTAGCTAGAATGTACCATCCCCCAATCATAGTTCTAGTAGTGAGTGATTATTGTAACAATGAAATTAAGTTTTCATTAGTGAATTACATGCAGAATTTTTTATTTAAGTAACATCAAATTGATTTTCATTTCATTACAAGAAGAATTTTAAACATATGCATAATTGTTTTATTTAAGTAGTAAGACATGTAGCATTATTTTATGCAATATAAGCAGAATTTTAAAAAGTAGAAACATATAGAGTATAATTTTTTCATGGAAGACATGCTGCAGATTTTTTTAAACATTAAGGAGCAGTGAAATGAATCAAAATTTAACAATAAGATACTTATATGACTGGTTTTTCTATTAATCCTTCAGAATTTTAATTCCACTCCTTAAATGGCAACACAACAACTTCATGATAACTATGAATCAGAACAAAGAGACCAAGAGAAGGTAGTGAAAATGGATTCCCAAAAACATAGCACAATAGTATCACATTATTAAAGGGTAAAAATGAAACATAGTAAAGACAAATATAACAATAGGTTTCCTTCCATGCAGTGCTATGTTTCAGAGTCTTCATCCAGACGTTATTCAAGATCAGTTATCAAGCTCAATGAAGGAAATGAAAACCTTATGGTGTCCCTAAAAATAAAGCTTTACTCTCTTCCCATTAACCATCATGGGTTTATTATCTTCAACAAAAATTTCAACAACTCCATTCTCATGCACTCTTACAACAAAAAATTGTCCACACCACTTGGACTTTAGCTTTTCAAGAAAGAGTTTAAGTCTAGAGTTAAAGAGAATGAATTTTTTTACAGGTTTAAACTCTATTGTTTGTATGATTGAATCATGAAATATTTTAGTCCACTTTTTATAAATCCTTAAATTTTAAAAAAATTCTCTCCTGATATCATCATGTTCACTCAGTTCATGTAATCTCCTCTCACGAGCACTATTAAAATCTATGTTTATAGCCTTAAATGACCAATAAGACTTATGTTGCAACTCGAGAAGAAAATCACTGAATTTCCCAAACAAAAACCCGTAAGAAGAAATACTTATTAGGGTATATAATGTAGTTATATATGACCATAAAGATTCATCCAATTTAAGAGACCAATCGTTCATAGAGGTTGACACAGTTTTCTCAAGTATTTGTTTCAATTCCCTATTTGAATTTTCCACGTGTCAACTAGACTATGGATGATTGGGAGTACCACTTGTATGAACAAAAACATATTTCTCCGCCAAAGCTATAAATATATAGTTCTTAAAATGAGTTCTATTATCATTGATAAAAGCCTTGGGAACTCTAAATCTAGAAAAAGAATTCTTTTTGACAAAATTTATTACAGAATTACATTGATTGTTGGGTAGTGCCACTGCCACAACCCATTTTGAAACAATGTCAATACCAATTACAGATACAACATTTTCTAAGCCTAAAAGGCCTTCCCGATACCCATAGGTTAGTGACTAGAACCTAGAATCAACCCAAATAAAATTGAGAGTGATTTTAACAACAAAAAGTAAGAAGTAAAAGACATAGGATAAAATTCAAATAATAAGATTCCCCCTTAGAGTAATGTACTATAAGTTAAACATACACAAATATATTATGTAATACAACTAGGTATGGGAAAATAACAAAATGAAGTTCATTTCCCAAAGGATGAAACTCATTAATTCCAAGGTTCAATAGAAAGATCAACTACCTATTGATGTTCTTCATATGGTCTAACTCAGAAAGAGATAAACCAAAAACATCCAATGAAACATTTTGGTGTGAGACAAATCCCATTAGTATTTAATCAATGATTCTTTAGTGGATTCTAATATTAAATTAACCATGTTATGTGATTTGAATCTTAGAAAATAAAATTTTTCATTTAAAAAGACATATTTAATCAAATCATACAATATATTTAAAATATATATAAAAATATATTTAGAAATATATGCATCACATTTCAAATAATGAAAATAAATTTCAAATGATGGAATGTCACATTAATCAAAGGGTGATTTTGGAAAATGGTACTTCTCACAAATGGATTGAATAATATTTTTCTATAAAAAAGTTTATATTAAATTTTATTGAATGTAAAATAGTTTAAAAAAATTGAATACATACATTTAAAATATTAAACATGTAAGAAACATGGTATTATTAGAAATATGTATGATAATTCCAGGTCATTTGTACCCAACACTATGTATATAAAAAATTATTTACATACATCCCTTGAACCATGGCCAACAGGACTCATCACCACCGTATATGGGATATGATATGCTGATAAGATGTTTCAGATTTCTAGAGAATCCTAATGTGTCTTACAAAATAACTCACTAACTACCTAAGGAATTAACGTTTTATAGTATGTAAAATCAATGATGGGAAATTTATTTTATTTCATCATAAAATAAAATAAAATTTCATTCTCTATTTCAAATCTGCCAATTTTCTCTTTAAAAAGAAGAACTATGTTTTATTAAAAAACATGCCTTTTATAAACATGACCCCCATGACTTTCATTATAAACCCATTTTAATTCATTTTTTCCTAAATTTATTTTAATTAATTTAACCATTAAATTTCACAATCTATGACTAAAATTATATTCAATAATTTAATTTTAAAACAAATTCTACCAATTTCAAAACAAACCCCGAATTCAAAGGAGTTTGAGTTTTTCAAAATTCATCAATAAATTAATTTTACAAAAACAAAATCAATAATTTAATTAATATAATTTCCTTCAAATCCATAATTTAAATTAAACAATAAAATATCACATTTTTTTCATAAAACGACATCATTCAATGTAATTTGTGTTTTTCCAATTCTATGGCAAAAAACCTATTTTTCCAAAAACCATAACTCAATGGAATTGGGGTTTTAATCAAAAACAATAAAAAGATTAATTAATATCATGAAATTTCAATTAAATCATATATTCTATTTACAATATATATTTAGATTTAATATAAATTGGGCATTGTAACAGATCCACCTACCTTGGGGCCATTAGATATTGAAGTGAAATAACCCAAATGAAGATAGTATAAGGATGAATTAAAATAATGAAATATTATGAAATGATGATCAATCCCAGGCTTATATACACAATATAGTGGGTGTTTGATCCTTAATTAAACCCATGTATACTTGATACCCTTCAGAGTAAGATATAGATCATGGGAGATCAATAATGGGAGGTGGAAACCATTGGAAAGTGGTTTGACCTTCATTTTCCATGATTCAGATCACATCTAAGAGTAGTTATAGAGGAAAATAATCCTATATTGTAGCTACGGGTAGGTAGATTTGGGTTTGGTTTGAAGGAGGCCATTTGAGGACAAAAAATAGTGTTTAGGAATTCTTCATTAATGTTTTTATCAAGGGAAAAAATATTTGCATAGTTTCTGTATATATGATCATTGTTTAGGGAAACCATGCTCCAGCTGTGTGATATCAATGATCCTTTAAAAAATAGGCAAAAAAATTTTCAATGAATGAACATGTCGTGAAAATACAACTATCTAAATTTCCACAATTTTAATTAATTGTGTGAACGGTTTGGAAATATTTTATCGAACCCTGCGCTAACAGTGCAGTAACCTAGAAAACACCATGAATTTAAAAAATTCCCCAATGTAACCCCAAAGGAATACCAACCAAATTATTAATAAAGTGTGGTTAATGAATACCAAAATAGTATAAATTGGATGTTACATATAACATAAATATTTTTATTGTTTCTATGGTTTTGAGACATTTATGGAGACATTATAGCATGGAATTAAAGAAGACAGTGTTTTACCATTGTTATATGGTTTGGGTTATCATGGTCAAGATACATTTCCATATATACTTCTTTAAGCTTCAAAAGAATGTTGATTTTGTATTAATTTAATTGTTTAATTAATAATTACCATATTTTATTACATTATTTCATTCACATATTATCAAATAGGCTATGTCTATATATTGTTGTTAAACTGTTATGAGTTATAATCAGAACTTATTTAGTCCACCATTGGGTTCCCTAGAAGATAACATAGAATTATTATTTTATAATTGAAATGGGTCTTGGTGTTGATAATGTTTTTCAATATGTGATGGAGTTTGGAGATGGGACTAATATGAGGTTAAGGACGGTGGAATTTTCATAGTTTATTTGAGTATGATATTTTTTTGTTACGTTCATAATGAAATTCGTTTAGTTTCATCCTATCATTACATTATTCCATTATTATTTATTCGATTATATAGATATCTTTTATTGGATGGTCATTTATCTACATTATTTAATCATTTTCATTATTTATGCTACAGTGGTAATTATTGTAATATGATTATTCTATTATGTAGTAACTATGTGGTCAGTGGTATAGTCTACCCAATATACTTACTGCACCCCTCATACTTAGTAGAATTGGGAGAATGAGGAGACATTCTGAGGACCCATTACAAACAAATTTCATCCACATTATCATGTTCTGAAAATGGGGACATTACATCACCTAATAATAATTTTAGTGGCAGATCTCATTCCATGTGTATGAGGGAGGAGATAAAAAATCCAATAGATGATCTCACACTCTATATGATCTCTTAATATACGAGGCATAACAAAACTATTTCTAGAGTACCAATCTCTTGAAGACTGTGGTGTGGGGAATAAAATCCCTATTTGAGTAATATTTCATGGATCATACATCCAAAAATAGAACATAAAAAATAGAGGAATAATATCCTTTTCTTCAATATTGTGGGTAAATATTATACCTTGAATAAAATCCAATCCTTTTAAAGCGGTAATAAATCCACATTCACAATAATATTCAGTCGAGAAACCAATAATATATCACCCCTAGATCTGGTGATGAAGTCATAAAATTTACATTTCGGGCATTGAAAAGGGAAATAATGACCGAATTTTACCTTCAATACATTACAACATCAGACAGAAAAATTGGATCACTTTCATTTAGAATGATGATTTATGTTTGGAGTTTTCTAGAATTATTAAAAACTTCCACATAAACAATAAATGTGAAATTAAAAGATTATTTCCCCCAAAAATTATGTCTTTTCTTATTTCTCAATACTTCATCAAAAATCTCCTTATGAAATAACATCTAGTTATAATTATTATACATCATTTCTTTATAAACTATCTAAAAGGAAACATAACAAGTGTGATCTCAAATTTTCTGTAAGCTAAACATAATTATTTAAAATTGATGGTCAACATTGAATATAAGAAGTATTTTAGGGGATAATGACATAATTAGAGTGCATAATAAAATCATAAAATTATAGGTACCCATAAATCTCTCAATCATAAATCATGAATGTTGAATAAGTATTTAAAAAAACAAATGGTCATCATAATCAATCATTATCAGCCTTGTCATATTACTTTATTTAAATGGAAACATTATAAACCCATAGTAAGAATATATAAAATCAGTTCGTATCATGTACCATCATCTTCATATAACACGTATACAAACCATAAAATTGAATAACCATATGTTTGACATCCATTGTAATTCCCTATAAAACATAATAATTACCCAATTCATTGGGAGGCTATATCGGAGATGATATCTTATAAGCTACAACATGCTCATAAAGTGAAATCTGGGCACACATATCATATTTAATTTCTGAGAAATAATAAATGAATGAACGAAATATTCAATTAATTTAATCACAAATTTAATAGGAATAATCATTATTCCATTTATAAGGTGGTTTTCCAATGTAAACGAAATGTGTTTCAAGGAAATCACATTAAATTATTATTAATACATTGATAATAAATGGGTTCCATGAAAGTAACTTTTAATCATGGTTAACCCATAAAAAAAGAATATATAAAAAAAATATATTTCACTCATAATTTACACATGGAAAATAAATTCATTCAGTAACAATATCTTTGATATAATTATAATCAATCTAGTGAAATAAATTGGATGATACCATTATGAAATATCCCCATTAAAAAATAATAATAATAAAGGGTTTTTTGACGATGATGAATGGAAATACCTTTAAAATATCATAATTTTTTTTTGGAAAATAAACATTTCCTTTATAAAATAATTTTATTAAAACAATAAATTCAAAAACTATTGCAAAATCAGATTCTCTAAATACATCCTCAGAAATATATAAAGGTTGGTTTAATGATAATTTAAAAAATTTCATGATAGAGATATATATTATATTTTATAAAAAAATATATAATATAAAAAGTTGTGAAAATTAATTTATTTGAAAATATTCATGAATCATTTAAATCGAATCATCAATGAAATTTATTTTCACAACACTGATAAAATCCCACCATTTTGTACATATTAATACCTAGTTATTTCATATTTGTAAATAAAAACTATAATTATTTTTAATATTTAATGAAGGATCGCTTAAAATTTTGTTAAAAATAAGTAAAAATGGTTTATAATTCCTTTTACAAATCATATGTAAAATATTAAAAACAATTTTTGAAACCAATTTAGAAAATAAGGAATTGAACGAAAAGGGATTTCTCACTGAATAATGAAATGAAGTTGGATTTTCATGTAATCATTTACACAATTATTTGAAGTACAAAAGATTAGAAAAATAGAACTATTACTTGAACATATATTAAATATCAATATGGGAAAAAATTATATTATTTTGTCGGAAAAGGGTAAAATATTTTCATCCACTAAAATTTACAAATAAAAAAATAAGATTAGAATTTCATTATAAAATTATCCCTTACAATGATCATAACTTTGAAGTGAGAACTAATCCTTGAATAGATCAAATGTATCAACATTAAATCAAAATAAAAAATGTATAAATACATTATTTTATAGTAACAATTAATTACAAAAATAATCAAAGAATATAAATGGAAATAAAAGAGCAATATATCCCAATAAATTGAATTCATTTTATAAAATTATTTACCACATGGTAACTTTTATGTCAAAACCCCACCTACATGAAATATTTAAAATTGAGACATAAAATATAAAGAATTGTAAAATAATTATTATATGAAAGGTCATATTGTTAATATTTACACCATATATAAGAAATTTATTTCACAATAATTAAATATTCCCCAAAAAGGGAAATAGAGACAATGTCCCTTACACCATGAATCCCTTTGATTAAGAGTTCATTAACCACCTATATTGTTGTTTTAAACATTTTTTAAATTATTATGAACCTTATAAATATTTATAATATCATATATGCTCTTTTAATAACATCATATCACGTGTTCATTTATAATTATTAATTGTTTTTATTGTTTTGGATGTTAATTCCTTTGTTTTCTCATTCATACATTATTTAGAATGCAATGCTACTTGCGCATATAATATAGTTCAATGATATATTGAAGAATTTTAATAATAATAAAATTACAATATTTATAATTAAATAATAATTTTTAAAACTAATTATGAATAGTGGATTGAAAATTTATTTATGTTACTATCATGGAGATGGTTAGTCATACACACACATATATAACATTTACATTTATCAATGTTTATTATGGAATGTAGGTAAGTACTATTTTAACTCTATAAAATGATAATTATATTTTAAATGAAATATTATTTCATTATATATAATTATATATAAAATTCATTTTCTGTTCTAATAAAAATTAAAGTCACATTGTTTCATTAAAACGGTAGTCTACACATACACTAATGACGTTTTCTAATTTTAGTGAGTGAAAAGGTAAGAAATAAAAAAGATAAATTATAGGTTAAATACTATAAATATGAATTTAGGGTCAAATTTATTTCCTTAATATTACATATATTCAAAAACAATATCATTAATACCCTCCATGTAATTTCTCATGAAAAAAGAATCACAATGCTTCGCGAGGTAGTAGTCCACAACACACACGAGCGATGTAATTGTATCCCCTACAAATGGGATGTAAAAAGATATATTTTACATAATAAATCCATAAGTAAAATTTTATTATAAATATAACATATATGTATATATTGGATCTATTCTCATACACAACCATGACAGGTGGACACTATAAAATGAATGACATCGGTTCCTGACGCAGTAGTCTATTGTACACACAAACGACGATTTTGTAAACCATTTGATGGAATATGAGAAGTATTTAGGATATTGAGTTAACATAATAACATAAAATTATATATAATATAATGACCATATTATATAATTAAGGATTACGAATAATTGAATGAAGTGGAGGAATTAAATATAATAAAAAATAATCATTAAAAAATGTTACCTCTTCCCAGGAAAACTAATTTTGGTTTCCACCAAATTCCTTCAATCTGACACTAAGGATTTCATAATGATATTATGGAATTATATATTTTATTTGGTCTGGGATGGTCCAAACCAATAGGGTTTTATGGTGTGAATAATAGAGAAGAGGGGTGGCATTTTATAAGTGAGGTGAGTGTAAGAATTTTAACATGTAAAAATAATTAATTCCACCAATGTTTTTTTATTAAATAATGATTCAATAATGAACAATTATAGATCCCATAAGCTATAAAGTATTTATGTCGACATTAATTTGGTTTTATACAAATTTTTAATTCATTATAACCCTTATCTTCATTGTTCGCTCCCACCTTGTAAACCTATTTATATTTTAACGACTGTGTTTTTTATTTTTTATTTTTACTATTCATGTTGTAATAAAATTATGTTTTAGATATTATAAATTAATATGAATAAAAATATGGAACTAAATTTTCCAAATTTAATTCATATTTTTGGAAAATATTATTTTAAAATTAATATCACGACATAATGAGAGAATATGATTTCAATGAGAAAATATACAAATGTTTACAAAGTTTTTATATCTAATTTAAAGTTTAAATTGATTAAAAACACCTATCTTAGATTAATATATATATATATATATAATTAAAAAAATTACATTAAATAATATTTAAAATATATTTCTACATTATAAATAATTTATATGAATATGTATTTTTCAATTAAAATTCAGTATATATATAAATTTATATAAAAATTACTATTTTATGAAAAAATATAACCAATTATACATTATATAATTTACTAATTATTATTTAAAAAATATTTTTTATTTATTAAAATTTTATTCAAGAATTTTATGAAAATAAATTATTGATAGAATCTGCAGACATGACGAAAGGTATGCTTTTTAGAAATATTATTTTTTCAAGAATTTGATATTAACTACATATATATATTAATAATCATTATATGCATCTCAATTATTATGTACTGATATATTATCTATAATTTCTATTTGAAATATTCATCATTATGGTTTATTTTAATTAATTAAAAAGGAGAAATAATCTGCACTTTAAATATGCTTTCATAAAAACCTCTTTTTAAGCACCTAAAAATATATACTAAAAGTAAACATAACAATGATTAAAATGTAATTAATTGGATTAAATAAAAATGAATCGTAAAAATTTTACATAAAAAGATTTTAAAAACATAATTTTCCAATACAATTATATAATTTAAAAAAATAAATGACACTTTAATAAAAAATAAGTACTTTTTACTATTAACTGAAAATAAATATTTTCTTAAACCTCCAAAATTTTAAAAACAAAATTAAATTTTGTTTTAAAGATGTCAAAAAAGATGTTTATTTTTTCAAATAAAAAATTTTAAAACATCCAAACTATTGATTATAATATTTTTTATGAAAAACCATAAATTTCATTTTTGGAAAACCACATATTTTTTAAGAATAAAATCAATTTAAAAATCAACTGACTATTCACAAAAAAATTCTCAAAAATTTTAATCATGTAAGAAATATTTATTTATATATTTATATATTTCCAATAGTTGTGAGTAAAATTAAAACAATCTAATTTAACATCTAGGTAATGATAGTTATATATATCACCAGTTGTTTAAGAGAAATGATACGCTTTGAATATGGTATCCAACATAATTGTCTTATTTTAAAATATTTGTGTCTTAAAAATAATATTTCTTATAGTGGTTAATTTTGGAACTACATATCATTCAAAAAAACCCTCTAATAGAAAAATCTAATTGTTCCACCATCATCATTGTGAAAAGACCCTCAAATAAGGAACTAATTTTTACCAAAAAAGGATTATCTATTAAAAAATATGTTTTTTGTATCCTTGATTAATGAAACTACATTTCAAAATATGAGGCCTTTTCCACAAGTTTAAATTAAATACCAAACATTTTTCATGAATAAAAATTGTAAATTTTATGTCGTAATGATGCAAAAGGAATTTTAATCAAATATATCAGTAATAACAAACATTTAATTCGACATTATCATAACAACATTAATAACCATATTATTATTATATATATATATATATATATTGTAGGGGATTCCCCATCCTATGTATTAATGTTATTTACATGGTATAATGAGCCTCAATCGTTACTCATCTTTCACCAATCAATATGTCTTATTATTATATTAAATATATAACGCATTTTTACATAACAACATATTAATCCACGTATCTCTAATCTCCCATGTCACACTAGTCACATTCCATACCCAAAAACCCATTCCCCAATCCTTATTTTAATGTTATAATCTTTATTATAAAATTTTTATCATATTTTGTTTCCCTTCTTCAATATAATATGTTGGAACCCTTGGTAGAAAGAATTAATCGTGGAGAACTATCTACATTTTATCACCTCCACGTTGAATTAACCAGTCATCAATTATTTTCAACACCATCAAAATTTTCACTAATTTGACCACACAACATATTCTTCCTTTGTATCACCCTAAATCAAACCTCCCCTAACTCGTCTAAAAATACACTCTTACAAACTAGTGTGTCTAGAAAGGCCTCTTTAATAACTCTTATTGAACAATAGAAGTAATTATGATATTATGATTTTTATAATTGAATCAAAATTAAATATTATTAATTAAGTATAAAATTAAGTTTTAAATTACTATTATTAAGTGGGAAGCTTGTTGATAAAAATTAAATCATTTCGATAAATTTTGTATAAATTTAGAACATGAAAATACATGTTTTTTTAAAATATGGGTAATATCAAACGGATGAATCTAGTCAATCATTAATGAAGCATTAAGTTATTGAAATGATAGTTAGAAATAAAAAATTATTTAATTAATTGTTTCTAATTATTACAATGTTGATACTATATTATTTTTTGAATTATCATCTAAAAGTATTCATAATAATTTATTGTGAATCTCCTGAAACCAATATAATCGTTAGCTTAAATATTATTTATTAATATTCATGATTTAGTAATTCATTCTCCATCATTAAGTGAATTTAATTTTTAAGGGTTAAAATATGTGATGAAATAAATGTGTGGGGAAAAATAAAACATGTTTTTGTCAAACCTATACAAAGGATTAATCAATGATGTGAAATGATTATGTCTACTATAAAATCTATTTTTTTCACTCAATTTTGTGTTGTAATTTAATCCCCAAATTATTTATTTTCACCACCACATTAAAACCCCCAATCAATCCTCTAAATCTTTGTTTTTCAATGGTTTTTGTCTTATCATAGAGGTATTCTAAATTTTTTTAAGGAGATGAATTTTGTAAAAACATGCATCAGTAGGGGTCTTGAATTTCAGTGGATATTTGAATATTTTGATTATAGAGTGGAAAATTATTTTCTAATAGTTCATAATATATTTTAATGAGATTTAATAAATTAATAGGATTATTTTTCCCATTAAATTCATCTTATATGGTGTTTTTGAGGTTAATGGCTCTACAGGTCTATCATATCTGTAGCTCTAACAACCACCTAATAAGTGCATGTGTAATTCAACTCGTATATATAAGGTGGCGATGAGCTTTCTAGTGGGGAATTTTAAAGGTAAAATTATAAGTTTTCTCATTTTTAAAGTTTGGTATGCCCTTACTCCATTTTTAATTTGTTAAAAAAAACCCAATCACACATGCTTCCTCCATCCTTCCAAACAATTTAGTATATGGGGGGGTTATGCATTCATCAACTATTTATGGTATTAATTCACCGCTAAAAAATATATTCATGATTAGTTATATTAATATGTAATTATCAATTAACAATTTAGGTATTTGAGTGATCATTTCACTATTTAGTGGTGCAATCATCCCATAACAATGGGGATTTCATAGGGATTCTATAGAGTATGTATCATATGGTCATTTAAACCCTTTTTATCATCAATTTGATAAAGCTATGGAATGATGAAATTATTTACATTTAAAAAATAATTATTATATTTATGATTATAAAGGTAGAATATATTTAGGATTTAGATTAGTATAATATTGGGGGTCAATTAGGGATTTGTTCCACAAAGTTTCATGATTTTTTACTGATTATTATATGCCCATTATGATAATGGAATTAATAAATATTATCATTTTTTAGGTTTAATTAATTTGAATTTATGTAATTAATTTTTGGGACATCTTATATTATGAAAAGAATATGTGTCTGGGGTATAGGGTTGCATGATCAGGGAAAAAATAAAGAATATTCTTTCATGACATGGAATTAAATGAAATTAGGTCTGTATTAATGTAGGTTTCCCCTTTTCTTACCTCTAGGGACAATTTTTAAAATTTAATTATTCTATGTAACTCACAAGTATGACATATCCCATACATGTGACCGAATGATTTGAATTTAATAAGCTGATAATTATAGGATAAGAGGGATTGCGTATTAAAAATCAATTACATATAAATGTGAAAAGGCCACTAATGTCCTTGGGTCCCAGTATGATATGCCAAATCTACTAATGGCCAAGGCCAAGATATTATATGTACGCCACAAGATTTATAGATCATGTGTTGTGATAATTATGTTATGTGAATGTAATATATTTTCCATGTATATTGGACCCCTAGATACCTTTTATTAGATGTTAGGGATGAGTTCTGGTTGTTGGCATGATAAGTGTTCATTTACACCATTGAGATTCCATGAATCTTTCATGAATGAAATAATGTTGTGGGTAAATGATCCATACCCACTATGACATGATTTCCTACGATGATCGACCTTATATAATTTGATGACAACTGGGATATTTTTACAAATATAGTTAAGAGATTCCTTTTGGAATAGGTTATATAGAATATCCTAATAGTGACATCATTAAGGCATTTTTTGAGTGGCTAGTGAGGTCTTTGAATGATGATTGTGGTATTTTTTGTGATATCATATGTATAATTGATAGTTTATGGCCTAAAAATTAAATTGAGATTTTTGAATCGAAGATGAATGTTTTTGGTTTCTAAGATATAGGGGCACCTGTTGATGTACACATTATAAGTTCACACATGTGTGGATATGTGCATGGGAAATGGGAAGCGATAATCATATATGTCACCATAGAAGCTAGAATGGTTTATTGTTTCCTATTGCGTCTTGGATAAGTTGGGGAAGATTCATAGGAGTCTCCAATGGGATGAATACTTGGTTAGGAAGATAACCACCAGTGATGATGACATGTATATATATATATATATCAATATTATGAATATGTTACTTTCCCTTAGGATGAAAATGAATTGGAATGGGAATTATCAAGGATTGGTGGTGACACTAAAACAAATTCTCCAAGTAGGGAGGTCTAGGAAAACAAATAAAACTCCCATAGTAGTGGGTTATATGATACTATAGAGGGATAGAGACCATAGTGATATCAATTCTATGTAATGTTAGAGGGATAATTTCATATTCCATAGGTGGTTGTTTTGATATGGTATAGAGTCAGGTATGATGTGGATGTTTATATCCAAGTAATGGGATAATGATACATATATAAGACCTAGATTTTTGTTGTCATGAAAAATAAGGATAGGGGTAGTAGTTATATATATTTGGGTAATGAGGGACACAAAACTTTATATTAATTGGTTTGTGGTTTTTATAGGACATACACCCAAATGTTGGGGTGATATATATCTCTAAATAATGATGGTATGAAATCTAAATATGCTCTTGTCGGTGATATTTATCTCATTTATAAAAATATGATTAGGATTCTAGTTATAATAAATATATATCGAGGTGTATTCAACCATAGTATGTAATGAATGTTTTCATAATCACCAAAATGTGGTGGGATACATCTGGTATTTGTTGAAGAAGGTGTGGTCGATCAGGGATGTTATCTCAAGTATGGACAGTGAGTATTTTTTATGAGTCATAGAGAGGTTGGGGATTATATGACTAATAATGATTAGGAAACATTTTCATAGTGTTCTGGAATATGATCTTGTAGTTATAATCATCATCAAGTTTCAGCATCAGGCCCCAAGAACCAATGATGCTATTTGTTTATTGTTTTAGTTGGTACATATTTGTCTAAGCATATGACATGTACATATTCTCCCAATAATGTTATGTATGAGACTATATTGGTGGTACCATATAGAGTTATGTAGGGACACCCTACTGAGGAGGCTATTATGCTTGGGTACCTGAGTTGCCTATTACTTTTTATAGGTCATGGTTTGGATGAGATGTGGTTTTCCTAATCGATTTGGACAAGCTCTGATGGAATTTGGATAATTAAAGGTGGTGAATATAGGGTATCATGGAGGATTCTTATGTATTATTATTTTATTATATATTTATTTCATTTATTTGTTCATTATAATAGATCCACTAGTGGGTGATTTATGTTTTATACTTGTATGACCACAATTATTTTATTTTCTGTATTCTAAATTATCTTATTAGTTATATGTACTATAATGTGAGGGATTTTTTTAATATTATGTGATTTTTGTTGTTATTGATTAAATATTACCTGAGGTATAATATCCCCATTTATAGTTACCAAGGAATAAAATATATGGAAATTACATTATTTTAGATTAATATTCAGTAAGTTAAATAAATACATATACGTTGACCATTGTAGTTTAATTTCTTTGGAAACATAGAAAAAAATATTCTAACAAAGTGATAGATCTACAATTTTTATAAAAAATTACTTCCCCATTAGTGCTTCAACTTAAAATCTTTCATCATAACATGGGGACATGAATCCTATGAAATAGGTTTGCTCAGATGCTTAATTCAGGTAAACAAAGTTGATAGTTAAGCATAAGCACGATCAAAAGTGTACGAGAAAATGAGAATATCATAAGAATGTCATACCAATTAAATTAATGATCGTACAAATTATTCATGTAATAAATAATTGAAACACATATGAAATGAATCGTAAGGGGATCAAGATCATAATACATGAAATAATAAAAAAGGAATAATATATAGAATATTTAGAAGACTTTTAAAGATATAAAATGATTTATATTGAGTCAAGTAATTGCTTATAATTCCTTCGTAGTTGTATGAGTTCACTCTCCAACCGATTATGGTATTCATAGTTCACTCTAACACCCATGTTAGTAGTCAATGTTTCTCCCAAAAATAACATTTCATAAAAATTACTTTACTGAACTACGTCAACTCCCCATTATATCCATGTATATCTCAAAATATATAAATAATTACCAAATGGATTGGTGAGAGATATTTGTCCCACCTATATCATAATGAAATTATACACACATTTTCAACAATATTAGAAAATATCATATCAGAACCCATGAAATGAAATGTGTATCATAAACATGAAATTATATCATAACCTGTAGAAAATTAGACATTCTTATAATCATTTCATCAACGAATAACCCTTTAAATGAAGTAGTTTACCGAATAATTTAACCCATTAATGGTAAATGAGTGTCATAGATATATAACCTGTGATAGAGAATAGAGTTTCATAAAAATCATCCCATAGAAAATTAAACCATTCAGAGAAAGAATGTGAATGGAAGCTTCAGATACTTTCCCAGAAAAAAACGAGTAACACCAATATATTACATCATGTATGGAAAATATTTTTTTAATAACAATTAAAAACATTATTTGAGGAAAATATATTTCTTCATGGAAATATTAGTTTAAAATCATAAATCTTATTGAAAATATTTTTTTAAAACATATAAAAGAAGATTAAAAACATTCTAAAAAACTTCTCCTCTGAAAATCACATTCAAAAAATATAAAGGAATATTTGTAAAAATATTAATAACTTTTACAGTGAAAAAATATAAAATAATCTGTATGAAATTTTGAAAACCATTTTTCATTAAAACTTATAAAAGATGCTTGAAAATATTTTTCAAATCATTACCTTAAAAAAGAAAGAAATTTATTTAGATGGCTTGAAAATGTTGTTGGATCCTCTTTCATTGATAATATTTTTAAAAAATATAATATTATATTTCCAATCATTAAAATACTTCAATTTTAAAATATATTTTAGAAAAAATATAATGCAATCATTGAAAATAATTGGAAACACTTTTCTAACATTAAATAATTTTTTGAAAATATTTTTCATTGAAAATAACATTTAAAACAATGGATGTAAAATGTATTAGTAAATTTTTTTATTATTAAAAATTAATCTTTTATACATGAAAATAAATCTTCATTTAAAGGATGTTCGCCATGGAAGATAAATATGTACACAACATGCATTTCTTTTGTGTTGTAAAAAGATTAGAAAAGTGCCTCAATCAGAAAATGAAAAGATATTTACATTTTGAAACCCATTTTTTGTTATAATTGTACAACCTTGGTAAAAATGTATTTTGTATATCACAGGAAAGTGGTAAAACAATTTTTATTTTTAAAAAAACATGTTAGTTATGGAACAAAGATTCACGACCAAAGTAATAACTAATGTTAGGTATTCTTAAAAAATCTTCAATATCATAGGTACCAAATATTTTAAAAAATTACAATTAATTGATTATATAATGAATAAACATAAGAATATAAATTTGACGATTTTTTGTGAAAATTTATATCATAAGGATTCACTAATAAAAGGATAATGAAAAACAATCTAGTTAAACTATTATATTTTAGTAATAAACTCATACTACATGGTAATGTTGAATCATACTCCATGTTTAGGAAAATTAAATTAAAGGAAGAATAAAATATCAATGAAATAAGTATATTCATGAGATAACACATACAAGTGTAGGGTATACACTTTTTTGAAGAATATATGTGCATAACATGGCATGTGTCTCAATGGAGGAAGATTGAGATAAAATTATATTACCAGTTTGAAATCATTGGAAACATCAAACCCACGAAAGAATGATAATAAAATGGACATTTAAATATCCAAAAATTTAATTATTAAAATCAAAATAAAAATATATTTGAATAATACACAACACATATTTGAAATATGAGGTGGACGAGGCTTGAAACAAAAAAAAAATAAAAGTGAGATGGGAGAACCCTTACCATATGTCATGAATCTCGTCGTACTCATTCAAACCTCCTATATAACAATTATAGTTTTATTACACATACATCACATATCAAAAATTTTATATATAATATCATTTATTATTTACATATAATTCAATATTACACATTTACTAATAACCCCATGTTGAAGATATGTTTTGGGTGATAACCACCTTGTTTTTCCTATATTTTTTAGTTTTTATTTTTGATAATCATTCTTAGATCATGAATTAAATACATCATGAATTATTTTTTTATAAATATTATTTATATTCAATATATTTTTAATTATAATAATATATAAACTAACGATTTAGGAAATGTAATACTCTATTAATAGAGATGATAGGTCAGACATACACTTGAATGTGATTTCTATTTTATTTTCATATTAAATGAAAGAATTTAAATTAAATATATTATTATATATATATAATTAAAATATAATTATTTTTCCATATATATCATATATGTTTACTTAAATTATCTATAATATATTCAATGAAATTTTTTAATGAATCACATCATTTTAAGGAGGCAGTAGTCCACACATGCATAAAAGAAGTTATCATATCTAAAAAATAAAAATCATGAAGGTATGATTTATAAAATATTTTCAAAAGAATAAATAAATCAATAATATAATATATATTTCATTTAAAACCATAGTTCCCATCATAATTCCAAAACCTGAGAAGTGGTAATGGAAAATGGAAAACTTTGCTTCGTGAGGCGATAGTTTGATGTACAGAAGAACTATATGTTTATAACACATTAAGTGGAAGTGTGGGTAATTTAATGTAAAACCCTAATAATAACATAATATCAGTATATTAGAGATATTTTGGTTTTTACATTATCATGGATTAATAAAATTATATGAGTTATAGAATGAATGTAAAACAAAAAATCATAATGAACAATGTCACCTCTTCTTTTGGATACTCATTTCGGTTTTCCATAAAGGGATTAATTAGATGAATATATTCCCAATGAATGGATTCAATGATATAAATAATTTGATAGTGCCAAAGGTATTGATATGTTTGTATAAGTTGGTGGGGTGGGAATATTTTCATAGTCGAGGAGGACGGGTATCCATGTAAATTTTTTAAAGAGGGAATACCACCAATGAATTTCCCATGTAATATGGATCCAATAGTGAGACCAATTCGATACAAAGGTGGATATCGTAAAATTTTGGAAAAAATGGCTCTTGGAAATTTTTGTACTTCAATATTGGCATTATGTTTAGGTCTTAGTCCTTTGTTAAGCTAATGTATTGCTTAATAGTTGTAGTTAATTTCAATTAATTTCACCTATATTTTTTTAAAAAAAATTAATATTAAAATATTAAAAATTATCAATTATTTTCATTGAAAATATAGAATCCATTTTTTCCATTTCTAGTCATATCTGTGGAAAATATTATTTTAAATTTAATATTTTAGACCGGATGACAAAGAGTGGTTTTAAAATAAAATATTCTAAAAATGTTCGAATGTTTTAATATCCAATATAAATGTGAAATTTATTCTAATGAAATAAAATAGATTAAATAATGTCTATTTTATCTAATTAAACTTTTAAATAAATTATAATATAATTTACCTATATAAATAATATATATTAAAAAACATTTTTATATTAAAATTCAATATTTTTCACTATTTATCCAAAGATGATATTTCTTAGAAAAATAACAAAAAATCACAGAAAGTAATATTGAATTTTTAGAATTAAAAATTGATGTTATGATTGTGAAATAAAATTTTCAAAGTTTCCAAAATTATATTTAAAATTGGAAATCCATTAAAAATCTAGTGAAATTAAAATTTATAAAAATATATCTTTTTATTCAAAAAATTATATTTATTCTTACATTATACCAATAAAATCTGTTTCATTAGTATAAAAAATACATATTATATATATTATATATAATTTTTATTGAAAAAATAATTAACTGTTGTTTGATTAATTTATAGTTAAAAAATTTTGTTTATACATAGAAAAATTGTTTTCTTTGAGAAGTAATTTCATTATTTAAAAATAGTTTTTACCTTAAATAAACATAATTGATAAAAAAAAGTATTTTTTATACTTTTTATATAATTTTTTCAAAATTTAGTTAATCTTATTTGTATCTTCGTTTATAACTAATAGGTGGTGGCTATAATAATATTTTAATAATCTTATTTACAATATATAGTTGTTCGATAAATACTCAACCTTGAATATTATGAAACTTATTGAAAGAACTCAACATTTGAGTAACACAAAGAAAACATTTATTTTGAGGACTATAACCTATTTTAAATGTTGTGTGTAGAGAAATATTAAATTGGTGTTCAATATAATGTAATATTAACACAATTCTTTTATAAAAAAATATATTCATCATTACATGAAGTTAAAATATAAAAAATATTAAATTAATTTGAAAAAAATAATTTACAAAATATCGAGGTATCATATTCAACATCAATTAAAATTTCATTCTCCGTGAATAATATTCTAGGATATCAATAGTTTAACCCATTAAACATCCTTTGATAGAAATCCACATCTTAAAAATTAATACAAGATCTTCCTTTAAAAAATGAAAATGGGAACCATAACGGTTACCCAATGTAACAAATAACTATGTTTCCACATAAGATAAAATATGTGGGAAGTGAAAACACGGACATGAAGGATAAATTTAACTATCATGTTATTATATATAGTGATGGTGAACATGGTTAGAAGAACGTTAACTCTTAAAAGGACTTATTTATGTGATGATATAAGGGGCAATTTGATTAATTTGAAATAAAGGTACTAGGATAAATTTTTTCATTTCACGATAATTTTTCATAAAGAAAAAATAATTTTCATGAGAATATATACTTACATTACTTTTGTAAAACATTAACCTTAGTTGTTTCTTGATAAAAATCCACTCTATCTCTCATTCCATGATATAAAGGGGAATTTTTTATTCTTGATGCACTAACAGATCATGAGATCCTTGAATATAGTGACAATTCATTCCATATGTTT
Organism: Viscum album; assembly: GCA_963277665.1. Lineage (NCBI taxonomy): Eukaryota > Viridiplantae > Streptophyta > Magnoliopsida > Santalales > Viscaceae > Viscum > Viscum album. The sequence goes on from OY728132.1 coordinate 418,454,504, forward strand.
ATATCATAACAAAAGGTTATCAAAAGTTATAAAATATGCATAAATCCTCATATGATTTTGTAATAATTTAATATCTAAAACCATATCGAAATTGTAATGTAAATCATTCCATAAATGGTTTTCCTTATATCCAATCTGATTGATTAATGTAACAAATACTAGAAATAAGTTCTCTAAATTTTTCAAAATTATATTCGCATTGATCCCCCTTATATCCTATAGTATCTCTTATCTTCCACATACAAAACAGGTGAATACATTCATTATGTATTCTTTTAAAACATGTAAATTTCTTGAATTACCAAAAACCATTATTGAAAAAATGACTTATTCCATATTAAAAATTAACTTTTTTATATTACTTAAATCAAAAAATTTAGTAAATTTACTCAATGAGATCATAAACCAGAAGTCAAAAATTCTTTAACTAGTTATATGTTAATAACTACCATCAAATTAACTTATTCACATCTAACTTATCTTTATCCAAACAACATTACCCTGATATATAGAATATATTAAAGGTTATATTTCATTTAATCATATGTTTTCAATTAATATCACCATTCAATTATATTTATTATCTATTATATTGAGACCATTCAACTTATTCTTGTAAATCCTTAGTAAAAAAACATAATATGATAAATCTATATATATTTCACCATTCATATAACGTAATTAATCAATCCAAAATTTGAAAAAATTCTATTATTCCCATTTATCCTTATTCCATAATAATGATACATCGTCCTATTTCATAATATATTTTTCCTTCCACATTTCATCATTAGTCTTATCATCATCCCAAAATATAACTATTACTCATAAAAACGTGTGGATTCTATTTCAGTGATTTCAACTTAGGACATGAATTGGATAATGATAATTTATTACACACTTAATAAATTTAACCTTTTATGGTGTCTTTGGGAAGTAAATATTCCTATCCATTTTGATAACTAAAAGTTATGTTTTTTCTTTTCTATTATTTTTATTGTGTATTTAATTTCTATAGTCAAGTCATTTTATTTTTCCTCTAATAAATTCACAAGGTTGATTCATTCCGCATTATTGGAACAATGAAATGTGAATTTATTCTTTCCATGGATTCCATTACCTTAAATCTTAGTAAACTCCTTCCTTTTATCCATTACTAATTCGGAGAGTAGGTTAAGGTACACATTGGTAATCATGTTCTGAAAAAACTAAATAGGAATCATTATAACAACAATCATTCTAGTGAGCATCCCATTTAAGTTTTCAATATAAAATAATCCATTGCATTAAACTTTTACCTAGTTCCTTCTGGTTTCTTCCATTGAAAAAGATTAGAAATAATTTGGTGATAAACTCATAAGATAGTTTAAAACCACATAATCACAACAAATTTGTTATATTTTGTATAAATTACCAAACCATATTTTAAATTTAATACAGAACAGTCATATCGATAGATAAATCCCAAGACATATCCTTAGAGATATCCATACAGATCTCATTAATGTTTTCTCATCGAAGCTTCCAAGTTTTGGCTAATTCATTCCATTAATATAAACTATATTTATCCTGAACTAATATACAAGGACATTAAATAATAGTTTATGAATATTCAGTACATTATAAAAATTCAGTCCCTAGGGCCATAATAGTTTAGTGTGTTTGAAAAATAATAAAAAAAATCCTCTAACATGGTTCGAGTTATTTAAAATATACCATCAATAACTTCCCCATTAGTACTTCTACTTAAAAACATTATTCGTACAATGGGGGAAAGGAAGCAGAATAATGGGGTGAGCTTAGATGCTCAGAATAGGTAATCAAAAGATAATCGTAAGAATAATCTTAAACATAAGTATATTAGAACATGATCATATACCTAGATTATCATACTCTTTGTATTAATGATTATACATATGAGTCATTTAATACATAATGTATGTTAATTAGACATGAAATTTAATGGAATCAGGACCATAATCCATTAAATAACAACATAGGGATTTGACATTGAATTTTTTGTAGACACATAAGAATATAAAATGATTAACATAATAGTCAAGAGTTCACATCCATATCCTTTTTAGAAGTATGGTTTCACTACCCATACAATATTTGTATTCATGGTTCACTACCATGATAATTTTAAAACTATAGGATAACTCCCAAGGCCATCATAGTAGAAAAATTCCTTCACACTGCATTCTATTCATGTCTATCTCTTGAGATATAAATATTTACCGTACATACTTGTGGGAGATATACATCTTACCAAAATAATAATGAAATCACACATACATGTTCTATATGACCATAAAAATCATATCATAACTCTTTAAATGAAATGGGAATCACAAACATTTAATCATATCATAACATTTAAAAAAATACATAAGTTTCATAATTATTTCACCAAATAAAATCCGACAAAAAGTAGTTTGTTTTATATGAATATAAACAATTAATTATTTTTTTTAAAATATAACTCGTGAAAGTGAAATGAATTTTATAAACATAAAGCATCATGAAATAAACAATTGAGAGAAATAATATGATTGGAACATTGAAATCATTTTACCAAAAAGGACTGAGTAACACCAACAAAATACATATTATATGGAAGATATTTTTTAATTTTTATTTAAAACCTTTTCTCTAGGAAAGGATCATTTCTTCCTTGGAAAATTTAATATGTAAATTATTTTGAAAACAATTTTCTTTGAAATCATATTAAAGAATCATGAATAATTTATGAAAACTTTTTTCATTGAAAATAACTTTTAATTCATTTAAAGTATGAATGTAATTTATTTTGAAAACCTTTTTCATTGATAAAATATTACATAATCTTGAAAAAAAATTGAAAACTGATTTTTTTGAAATTGTATTATAATAGTTTAAAAATATTTTGGAAACGATTTGTTTTAAAATTCCATAAAAATTATAAATAATGCTTGAAAAATTTTTGGAAAAAATTTTCAATTAGAATAAATTAAAAAAAATTTCCGACTATTTTAAAGGATTATAATAACTTTCATTGAATATATCCTTTTGAAAACAAATAAAGGAGTATTTTATAACCATTTAAAACAATATTTAAAAATCAAACATTTTTTTAAAAATAATTTCCTTTCAAAATCACTCTAGAAACAATGAATGTGCCAAATATCAAGAAATATATTTTCACTAGAAATTAATATTTCAAACATGAAAATGAATATTCTATGAATTTATGGTGATTATGGTGTATAAATCTATACATGTTAAACATTCATTTTCCACTGTTAGAAGTTTTGAAAAGTTCCTCGATCGTAAAATTATAAGAATATTTCATTCTAAAATAACTATTTTTCAAATGGATGAAATGGGTAATATATTATTTTATATTTCTTAAAAAAGTGTTATAACATTTTTATAACAGTATTTGAAAACAAGTTTCTGAAGGAACACATATTTACAACTAAAGGGAGAGATAGAGTTGGATCTTCATAAAATACATATGAAATAATTGTAATTACCCAAGAGTCGGAAAATGGTGGTAATACATGAATATATAATGAATAAATAGAGTATATAAAATTCATTAGTTTTAAAGAAAAATTGGATAATAAAAATTCATCAATGAACTAATAATAATATATAATATTGACAATGTATGGGATTTTTGAAATAAACTTATACTTGATGTAAAAAATGAATCCTTCTCCCCGTGTAAGAAATTGAAATTACATTTTGCATAAAATATCATGTAATGAATTAAATTATTTTGATTATAGGTCAAAGGGATGTGTATACACCTCGTAGTATAATATAGGTTCATTACAAGGCATGTGTCTCAGCGAAAGAAAATTGAGATAAAATTACATTACCAAGTTGATATCTTTTTAAACATAAACCCCATGAAAGAAAATTCATCAAATGGATATGTTAATATCCATAAATATATGTATACTAATAATATTACATAACCATTATTTGTAAACACACTACATATCATAAATGAGATTGGAAAATGGATTGCTTTTCAAGGATAATAAAATTAAGATAAGAAAACCCTAACCAACTTCCTTGACTCTCAATATACTCATTCAAACCTCTTTTTTAATAAGTTTAAGTTTATTATATATACATCAATGAACCATATCAAAATATATCATATAATTTCATATTCCCATATATTTTTATATTACACTTTCATTAATCACTCAATGTTAAAGTTACTGTAACACCCCAGGTAAATAAAGAATATAACATTTTTATATTTATCCTTATTTGTTAATAAAATGTTAATATTAATTTAAAAGTAACAATATGCTCGATGGCTTACCCAATACGCAACAACGACTTCCTTTGAAATCTTACGTTGCACACTTATAATAAAATAATTTCATTTTAAATGGTAGTTAACACCTAGCCTTTGTAATGATGAGAATGAAAAAAACTAACTACAAAAATATTATATATGTTTTTCAAATATTTTTAATTTTTTACAATAAATTTTAGAGGATTAAAAATTCAAATGAATCCATTTTTAAGCATAAACATTTTAATAATCTATAAAAGGTCGATTAACCGACTTTTGAGGGTGAACCTATTTCAAATCCAATTTTTGACAATTTTATGTGTTATATTTTTACAAAAAAATACTTATTCAAAATCCAGACATCAAAATTTAATTTGTGTAAATTTTTGGTATTTTTACGATAAAGTTCATTTTTAATGAATAAGTTAAAAATGTTGTATTTTTATTCAAAACCTCTTTTTAATATAATTTATTTATATTATTAGATCCTATTTTTAATTGGATTTAAGGTTCAATTAGAATATATTTTTACCATTTAATCCAATGGTGGACATTGAAATTAATTTCACTTTGAAATTGGACTTAAACTATTGTCAATCTTTTGATATATATTGTTTCATAAAGACACGATATTTGTTCTGATAGTGAGAAATAATTTTTAAATTAATTAATGTAACATATATGTTTTTAGTTATTTAAAATTCACACCATTTTTTAATTCAGAATATCAAATATAGCTTAGGTTGAATTTTTGGTATTTTTCTGAAAAACTTCAATTTTTTCTGAATAGTGAAACCACTAAGTGGTAGTTTAAAAACTGAATTTTCATTTAAATGAAACATTACCACTTCTATGATTTTATTTTCAAAAATCCGACATAGATGGTTTTCATTAGGATGTAAAATGTGGTTCAATGGGATTAAACTAATTTTTTGGTGAATATTAACTTTTATGTTTTTTAATCGCGATTAAAGGTAATTAGTGTAATTTAAAGTAAAGATAATGTTATAATAATATGAAATAACCATGACACATTTACTAACCATATTGGATGAGCCATGGCCACTAAGAAAATCCATGGGTCAACTTGGGGACCCCATGGAGCCACATTTGTAGGAAAATGACATTAATAAATTTTTATTTAAAGATAAAATTAAAATGTCACAAACATGTGTTGTTTTACTAAAAAAATTTACATGAGGTTATACATGTTATATTTTTTACTATAAATTTTAATTAGAAATATAAAATGATTTCCTACATCATGATAATTTTTTATAATTTTTAGACATTAATTAAATTAAAATATTTATGACACCATGATGATGCAGCGATTACCTCATTATTTAATGAGTTAAATAAAATGAAAATACAATATAAAATCTAAGACCTAAAATTGTCAAAAACCTATTGGATGTTTTAATTTTGAACTATTATCAACGTATCATCGAAATATATAATTGTGGGACCTTTAAAATCTGAAATGCATTTTATAATAATGTTACTTTTCAAGACTATCAAAGAGTGCCCCTCCTCGCCTCTTATAAAAGGCCCCCACCTCTACCACCTTACCCACACCTATGAATCCTTTGTCTCGGCCAAAACTGGCCCATTTTGTCTCTCCACATCCCTCTCTTACTCCTAGAAGCCTCACTTAGGGAAGAAGTATTTCCAAAGAAGCCTTTGAGCTCAAATCAAAAAAAGTTACCTGATTTAAAGGTAGTGTCTTCTCTTGTGTTCTTATATTTTATTTTTCTTCTCCAACCCCCTAATCTATTTTTATTACTTTATTTTGTAACAACAAAAATATATTAAATATAATATTATGTTTTTATGAGAATTATTAGAGCTACACCTACACACACCTTCGTTAAATGGTTAAATAACATGTTGTTTCTGTGGTTGGTGATTTTTTGCCTCACGAAACGATGATTGTTAAATATTCTTTTAACACCTTTAAATGTGTCCATTATGATGTAACTATATTTTATATATGATATATATGGTTTTATGTTTAATATATGCTTCGGTATTTTATATTAAAAACATACCATTATTCTATGAATGTTGTGAAAATGTGATAATTTCATATGAGGAAGTGTGGACTACCGCCCCCTCAAGTTATGTGACTTGTTCATACAATACATGGAATGTATAATGAATGATAATAATGAACATATTTGACCTATATAACATATTTATTATACTGTAATTATAATATATATATATATCTCTCATTTATTTTTAATTCCTTTAATATGACAAAAAAAAATGAAAGTAGTGTTCATGCGTACGTACGACCTACCGTCTCCATGAACGGTGCTTTTCATTTTTTATCTCCAAATGTTATGGAATGGTATAAAATGAATATGTAATGGATATATATGATATATTAATTATTAATACAATTCTGGAAATTATTTACTTATAACTACATGGGCAATCATTTTCAACCTAATTCATTTTTTCACTCACGTACCAAACATTGGCAAAAACATCTTATATGAACTATCATTATTAAACAATTACTATAACATTATAATATGTGATGTGAACTGAATAATAATCTTTAAAGGAGGTCCTTATACAATTATAAATTGACCAATGTTTGTTATTTAGGAATATAATGAAATGAACAATACAAGTCGGACTTGTGGTAAGGGATCCTACCCCTCTCTTTCTTTTTAAGTACACTCTTTTATGTCATTACATTTGAGCAGATATTTCATAGGATTGGTATGTTATTTTATATTACAATTAATGTAATTATTTATGTTCATATTATTGGATAACCTATTTTCTGTCATCAATCCATTTTGGATGTTTTGAGTGGCGCCGTTAGGCTGCTGAATTTTCATAAGAGATTCAGCCTCTCTCTTTCTTTTTAAGTACTTTCTTTATGCCACTTCATTTAATAACCTCTTTGTTATGTTGGGGGATGCTATTTTATATTCCTCTTTCTGTAAATTTTATGTAAATATGATGAAAGACCATATTTGATCTCCTCAATCCATTTTTGTATGTTTTAAGTGGCGCCGTTAGGCTGCTGAGTTTTCGAAAGGGATTTTTCATCTCACTTTTATTCCTGTGAGATTTATGCTACATTTTCCACCATTTCCATTGAGTGGTATATGTACTGCCCATTATTCTAATATTTGTGTAATATACATTCGTTTATGAGGATTTAAATCAATTTTTTATTTTCCTTCTTTCATGGTGTGAATGTTTCGAAAGATACCCAAGTCTGTAAGGGAACCTTTCACCCTCCTCTTTTTAAAAGACTTCTTTTGTTATGTCTTTTAATTTACATATTATTGTGTAGGGATTTGTTCTTATATATCATTATGGATGTGAAATTTATTTCCAATTGATGAGCTACCCTTTTTGTCTCATAAACTCATTTTTTAAATTTTAAAGTGATGTCGTTAGGCTCTCGAAAATTTACAAGGGAACTTCTTAACCCAATTTCGATTTCATTGGGTTCAACTTGTAGTTTTGGATTATTTCAACCTATGAATATGTGTGAATGAACTCTGATTGTTTTACACTTAATATCCACTTATATTTGGTGTATTTCTATTTGTCACACATAATTATGAGATTGATTTATCCTTAATTTAAGGATACCTTCTTTATAAAGGATTTTTTCTCACTTTTGATTTCTATTGTGACTTCTTTGTTGTTATGAACCAATTCACTCTAATATGGTGTATATACTATCCTTTGAAATATTATATCATGAATCATTTTTTTCTAAAGATATTATAAAGTTCTGAATACATGTTTTTCCTCAATTATTTTTTTTCAAGTGTCTCTCATTTTGTTAAAAACTCTTTAACTAAAATATCGTTTTAAATGTTTTAAGGATTTATTCTTATAAATATTTCTTATTAATATCCCTGTTTTCAATATGGTTTTAAGGATTTATTTATGTGGATATTAATTGATTAAAATTTTAAAAGCTTCAATGTGGTATGGGACACTTTGATTCAAAAATCTATATATTTAATGTATTAAATGTATTTGAAAATGGTTTTTAGAATGGATTCATTATTTCAATATCTTAAAATGTTGAATTATTATTGAAATGTGGTAATTTTATCTTTCATTGGGGCTTAAGTTAGGTGTTATGATTATTTTATGGTTCATGGGCGTTTTTTATGAAGACGGGTGGTTCAATGATAAACTAAGGGCGGGTGAGCCCGATATATCTCTCCAATGCATTGGGTAACGCGAAGGGGTTAAATGCTAAGGCTTATCCGAAGAGATTTTGGGAATATTCTATGATGGTTATTATAAACGTAACCATGAGGTTTAATCTATAAGTAATAATGTTATGAATGCCTCAAGTTAAATTTATGTCTTATGATTTCTATGAGTTATTCATAAAACTTATGATTCCATGAGGTATGATAACTTTCTTATGCTTTATGAGTAAAGGATGATTTCATTAATTCTTATTTATAAATGTACTAATGTTTTCTTTCTGTATTGTTATAACCCTTACTCGGCATTTTATGCTCATCCCATGTTTTTTTGAAATTTTTTTCATAGGACATAAAGTTGAATAGGGTCATGTATGGGATCAAGGAATTGTCAGGCTATCTAAAACAAGGAACTAGACATGAATATTTTGTTCAAGAGTATTTATTTTTGTGAAAAAAATGGAAGGTGAGTAGATGTGTCTACTTTGTAACCGTTGAGATGTAATATTTATGTCCAAATTCTCTAAAACTATACACCTGAAAAGATCCTCAATGTGAATTATTCATTTAATTCAGTAATAAGTAATGTTTAAGGATGGGTCCTTATAGTTGGTATCAGAGGATGGTTTTGATAACTTTAGAGGTTAGAGTGTTAAGTGACAAGTTGTGTATAACCACAATGGTCATAATATTAGATAGTTTCATTGTTATTTTTGATGGTTGTAATGAGTTTGAGATAACTTGGATAAGTATATCTTAGTGTTTATCTTCCTCTTTAGTACATAATGATTTTTTTGATATACTCACACTGGCATTTCTAGTTTTAGTATATGGATGGATCTAGTAGCCACCAAAGTGACAATGGGTTTGAAGGAAATAGTGGTGGTTCTGTGATTATGATACTGGATGAAATAGGGGGTTCAATGAGAAATATCATGGTTATTCTAAACCAACTATCTGGTGTCATGATCAACCACTTAAACCTTAGTGAGTTCTCTAATACATCATGTACGAGTGAACAAACTCGACATGGATGTCCTTGTAATAAATATAAATGTAACAATTAGGGTTTATATGATCCTTACTTTTGAGGTAATTATGGGTTACTATACGTTATGATGGAATAGGAACGACATGAGATAAACTTGGGGTTAATTTATGTTATGGTTATTTTTGAAGATTTTATCTCATTTAGGGGAATGTTTTACGAATTATATAGTTTTGGAGAAAGGACAACACACATTCTGTGTGACAACCTATCACATCGGACAAAGCTGCGGGAATCGAACCCACAACCAAATTGCGATTGGTATTTGTCACCTACCACTAGACTACATGAAATCCCTAGTTAGTTTGACTAATTTTTTTAGTTGGATGATTTTATGAATCAAGAGTAAGTTGATTTTGGATTATCTATGGAAATTATTAAACTATCATGGAGCATATTTGATTAGGTTAATTACTTTTCAGTATGAGACTTTAAGAGCAACTGATGTTATTTGGAGATAATTGCTAATTTGTACCTTGGGAGACTAAGTGATTAAAACCTTCAAATATTTGGGTTTCAATATTAGTTGGGTTTACTTTGTATTATTTTATGGATAGATGTTTATTGAATGGTATTTGTTGAACTTTGGGTTTTTTTGAAAATTTTTGGAGATTAGCTATAAGGCCCCAACCTTAAACCTTACTTAATCTTGAGCATTTACAAGATTACACATTGAGGATCTATTCTGGTTTAGAGTTTTAGAGAATTCGATCATAAAACATCCATTACATTCCACATATAAACAAAGTGGTTACATAAAGATAGTATTCATCTTTCCTATCAATGGAAACATATTTAAAATAAAACATGGATTCTTTCTTGACACTTCCTTGACACTATCATCATATCATGTACCTTTCCCTTGACATGTGAAAAACATTTCAAAAAACATGGGATGAGCATAAAATGCTCAGTAAGGGATATAAAAATATGGAAAGGAAACATGGGTACATATATACATAAGGACTAAATCATACTCTACACATAAAACATAATCACTTTAACATACCTCATCAAATCATGAATAAATCATAGAAATCATAAGACATAAAGGTAACTTGAGGCATTCATAACATTCTTACGTAGGGAGTAACCCTCTTGGTTACGTTTGGAATACCCATCACAGTATATTCCCTAAATCTCTTCGGAGAAACCTTAACGTTACACTCCTTCACGTTACCCAATGCATTGGAGAGCTATATCGGGATTACCCGCCCTTAGTTTATCACGAAACCACCCATCATCATAATAATTCCCAAGAACCTCAACATAATCTATCACATAAAACATGCATAAAGGAAACATAACATTTCCACCTTTAAATCACAATATATCAATACAAAACATTGATATAAATAAAATATGGAAACCATTTTCAATACCAATATAAAATAAAAGTAAAACATGGTATTTATTTTTCTTTTAAAAAGAAGGTATTCCTTTCAGAGGAAGTCGAAACTCAAATAATGGTCACGGCGGCGGAGAAGTCGTTGTCACCACATACGTATGAAAAAAACATTCCCTTTTTCGTTTAGTAAACTCTTCGTATAAAAATATTACTCTTGAATAAATGTAAAATTCAAAGGGTTTTATACACCGTATAAAATAAGGTTGTGTATAAAACAAAATACGCCTCAATGAAAGGAGATTGAGACGAAGTCCCATACCTCAGGTCCGACTTGACTCGATTGTTCTTTAATGTCCTGAATAATAAAATTTAGTTAATTTCTAATTTCTTAAGAACCTTTTTCAAGTTCATTATTCATTTTATATCACTTATGTAGATATCATATATGTCATATATATCCAGTATATTCATGCATTTATAATATTAATAATCATTTATAGGTAAGAAATGAAATGCACCGTTCATGGAGACGGTAAGCCGTACGTACGGATGAATGCTACTTTCATTTCTATTTTGTATTTTATAGAATGGAATCATAATGATATAAAGGTATATTATAATTCCATTATAATATCATATATAATATCATAGTTCCATCCTTTATATGTCTCACATATGGTATTTAACGAATAAAATCACTTTGAGGGGGCGGTAGTCCGTACTTCCTTAAATAATGATATCACATTTACCCATAATCGAAACCATAATGGTATGCCCAAAATGAAAAATACAGAAGCTTAAGGAAAACATAAACATATTATATATCATATATAAAAATAGTGACATCTTAATGAACACCTTTGAAGGTGTTAAATAATGTTGAACAATCATCGTTTTGGGAGGCATAAATTCTCCATCCACGGAAACAGTATGTTCGTTAACAATTAGATGTATGTCTGTGTAAGTGTAGCTAGAATACTTATTATAACAACATCCTAGTATATTTAGGATACTGGAGTTGTTACAAAAGAAAATAATAAAAAGAGTTTAGGGGGTTGGAGAATCAAAATAAAACCAAAATAACTCAAAAGAAGACATTTCCTTAAAATCGAGTAACTCTCATAGATTTGAGCTGAAAGGATTCCTTGGGAAGACTTCTGCTCAAGGTGAGGCTTAAAGGAGTAATAGAGGGATGTGGAGAGCCAAAATGGGCAGGGTATGGCCGAGCTAAAGGCTTTGGGAGTGTGGGTACGGAGGTAGAGGTGGGGGCCTTTTATAAGAGGAGAGGAGGGGCACTCTTGGAAAGTAAAGAAAAGTCACTATATTTTAAAATGGTATTCAGATATATGAGGTCCCACATTGATATAATTAGAGTATAAGGTGATAAGGGTTCGAAATCCACTCATCCAATAGGTTTTGGACATGTGTAGGTCTTAGATATTACATTATCTTTCCATTTTATTTAAATCGTTAAATAATGAGGTCATCGCGGTATCATCATGATGTCATAAATAATTCAATTTATTTAATATTTAAAATTATAAAAAAATACTATGATGTAGTAAATCGTTTTATCATTAACATGATTATTTATAATAAAAAATCTTATCTTTATAACCCCATATAAAAATTGTTTTAGTAAAACATCTCATATTTGTGTCATTTTTACTTTTACATTAAATAAAAAGTTATTTATGTCATTTCCCTAAAAAAGTTGATCCATGGAGTCCCCAAGTTTACCCATGACTTATCTTGGTCGGCCATGACACATCCAATGAGGGTAGGACATGTTTCAAGCTCATCTCATATTATTAAAACATTATTTTTACCTTAAACTCCACTAATTACCACTAATCGCGATTAAGAACTTGAAAGTTACTATTCACCAAAAAATTATTTTAATCTCATTGAACCACATTTTACTTCTTAATGAAAACCATGTATGTTGGATTTTTTAAAATAAAATCACAAAAGTGGAAAAGTTTCATTTAAACGAAAAATCAGTTTCTTTAACTACCACTTAGTGGTTTCACTATTCATCAAAAATTGAAGTTTTTCAGAAAGATACCAAAACTTCACCCTAAGCTATATTTGATATTCCGAATTCAAAAATGAAGTCTATTTTAAAAAATTCAAAACATATAAGTCACATTAAATAATTTAATAATTAATTCCCGCTGTCATGACAAATAGCGTGTTTTTATGAAAATATAAGTATCAAAAGATTAACACCAGTTTAAGTACAATTTCAATGTAAATTTGATTCCAATGACCACCATTGGATTAAATGGTAAAAATATATTCTAATATAACTTCAAAACCAATTCAATAGATAATCTAATCATATAAATAAATTAGATTATAAAGCAGTTTTGATGTAAAATTCAGTATTTTTCACTATTCATTAAAAAATGAACATTATCTGAAAAATACCAAAAATTCACACAACGTAAAATTTGATGTCCCAATAATAAATATTAAGTTTATTTTTACAAAAATAGATTATTAAATTGTCAAAATATAGATTTAAAAATAGTTTTCCATCAAAAGGCATTAAAAAATCCTTTAAAAAATATTAGTGTATTCCATGCTTAAGATTGGATTTATTTTCATTTTAAGACTCTAAAACACTATCTAATTCATTAATAGACATAGATAAAAATATCTATTATTAATTACTTACATGGGATGTTACATCATTCCCCCTTTAGAAAATTGTGTCCCCGCAATTTATTTACTTATCGAATAAATGGGGGTACTTATCCCTCATTGCATTTTCATATTCCCATGTTGCCTCTTCCGTCATGTCTTTATTTCACAAAACCATTACCTGATTAATCAGCTTATTTCGTAACACTTGCTCCCTATGATCATGAATCTGGACCATTTGTTCCTCATAAGATAGGTTCTCTTCCAGCTGAACTACCTCTTGACTCAAAACATGATATGGATCTGGCATATACTTTCACAACATCAAAACTTGAAAAACATTATGTACCTGAGATAAAATCGGAGGTAAAGCCACTCGGTATGCAACAGATCCAACTCTCTCCAGAATTTCATATGGTCCAATGAACCTTGGACTCAGCTTTCCATTTTTACCTAATCGCATCACAGTTTTCCATGGTGACACTTTGAGAAAAACAAGATCACCTACCTCAAAAGATAGATCCTTCCTCATGTTGTCCGCATAACTCTTCTGCCTGCTCTGAGCTGTTCTCATGTGTTTCTGTATCAGCTGAACGTTTTCTGCCAACTCTTCTACCAATTCTGGTCCCATCAACTTTCTCTCACCCACTTCATCCCAAAAAGTTGGAGTTCGACACCGCTTCCCATATAATGCCTGAAATGGTGCCATCTGTATACTGGAATGAAAACTATTATTATATGAAAATTCATCCAAAAAAAGATGTTGGTCCCAAATTCCCTGATAATCGATCGAACAAGCTTGTATCATATCCTCCATGGTCTGAATTGTTCGTTCTGAATGCCCATCTGATTGAGGAGGAAATGTTTTACTAAAATTTAATTCAGTACCCAACGACTTCTGAAGGCCTTTATAAACGTTAGAAGTGAACCTGGGACCACGATCATATACAATGGAGAGGGGAACTCTGACGCACGCCTGTCGTGGGGCGTGGCAAAACAATTTTTTATTTACCTAAGTATAGTATAGCAGTTGATCCTAGGTAGTCTCCCGAAGAGGAGTGCACACAAAACAAGGTTGTCACTTTTTGTTGGTTTTCATAAAAATACTGGTTTTAACAAATTTGAATGACTATGAGAGAAACAAACAACAGAAATTGATTGATTTTAACAAATTATAAAAACAGTGATTGGATTTGGTTCGGCTAGACTTAGTGTTGTGCCATCATGGTTTCCAAATTTAATCTATTCTTTTTCCTTAAACTAGTAAGAGAGATGTGATGAGAATTTCCCTTTCTAAAACCATAGATTGGTCTATCCTCCTTCCAATGTGTTTAGGGTTGTAGAAGGTCTCTTGATTAATTAGAGCAATCCTAGACCTGGAATTGTTGTTCCCTAATAAACCAAGATTTCGACATACAATCCTACACACGTGCTTGACAACCGTCGAGCAATCACCACCCAACCCTAATCATGTTCCACCGTATACATATTATTATTTGGTGGAGGGAGATTTGATCATCGACCAAAGCAATTTATAATTTCAGAATAAAAACCTTAACAAAATCGCATTCGGATTTTAATACTGAATTATGAATTGGAACCGGAAGAAGAAAGAAGAAAAATTTTTATTCATTTCAAGCACAAAACTCAACACATAGGTCCAACCTCCCCTCTTTCTGATCACTCAAATGAAACTACCCCACCATGGATGGGGTAAGCGAGATAATGCGGGAGAGGAGAGACATTTTAAAACAAATGAAATAAAAGAAAAATCTGAGAAGTTCTTTTCCTTGGTTCCCCAAAAGGAATGGGGTGGAGAATGGGATGTCTTGAGGAGGAGGAGCTCTCCTCCTTTTATAGGCAGAATTAGACCCCCGAAAGTTTGAGCGTTTTATACCACATTAATGACCTTTTCACGCGTTCCACCATTCATGAATTTTGTGCATCATTATCTTGGCCGTATCTCCCCCAAATTTCAGCCAATTTGAAAACCAGATGAAGGAGTTATGAATTTTTCCTTCTCGATTTCTGTTTCTGTACGAAGCTTCCAGGATGGTTCCTCCAAATGTATGTCGTTTAATGGACCCCTTAATGACTTACAAACTTCCCCAAATTTCTTGTAGAGTCTGAACTATATGTCCTAGTCATAGCCCAGGTGGAAACACATCATTTAGATATTTTTAGGCCGAGTTTGATGTCCATTATTTTGGGTGGTTCCACGCTGTCCGCCCAGAAATATTCCCAACTTCAATGAATTTTTAGACACTTTAGATTGCCGAATCAGCTCCTAGTCCAGGAGAAAAAAATGAGGGAAATAAAATAATGATTATAACAAAATTTTAATCAGAAATTTTGAATCTTATTTTTTCATAAATGACCGAAATGCCCCTGACTTAAAAATCAGTCAAAAATCCAGAAATAGTTGTTTTTTACATTTGGGTTCAAAATAACACTAAAACCAAAAAACATGACAATTACCCATCCAATAACATTTTTTTGGGAGTATAAACAATGATATTCAGTATAAATTAATTGAAAATATTTTCTCTATCAACTCCCCCACACTTAAACTATACTTGTCCTCATGCATAAAATCTCAACTTGGAATTCAAAGGACACCAATGTCACCAATATTTAAATTTCAAATGGAATAAAATAAAATGATTATCAATGTCCAATAAAATTTTCTAGTTCCACAAAAATAACAATTTAATTTCCCATTTTTCAAAGAAACAATCAATACATGCATTTTACTTTTCCCCTTTGAAATATAAGGAAGCTTCTCCTTTCATTAATTCAAGCTTCTCAATTTATTATTATTAAACATGCCAAATCATGACCTACCTCACTTTTGAATATTTTCTTTCATCACTCATGATAAAATTAATAGTGGAGTTATGCTCATATCATGAGAACATGCTCCTTACCCATAGGCTTGTAAAGTAACTAATTTCTCCACTTTGTAAAGAAAAAACACACATAAAATCATGAGGACTTGCAATAAAGGTTCAAATGACTCTGTGGCTTAGGGTTTGTGGGTAAATGATTGAAATAATTTAAGGCCAGAAGTAGGAGGTTTGACTCTTAAGTACAATGCATGATTAATCAAGTGAAAACACAAGATGAACCTCACTCAAATCCCCTTGAAATGTGAATCAAAACACCACTCCCCTTTCAATGACATGGGTTATGAGTCAATAAATGATTACAAAGAATGATATAATCCATGTTCTCCCTGTTTTTTTGTAAATCTCCAGAAAGGCACAGCTTTTTTTTTGTAAAGCTCCAGAAAGGAACAACTTTATTTTGATTTTTTTTTCTTTCTTTTTTTATCTTTTATGGAGAACCAGATGAAATGAAATAAGCATAATGAAATGATGACTCATTCCCAATTTTCTAATAATAAATTTCCCAAAATGATGACGCACACATTACACCACCCAAAAATGATACATATCCCAAGGAACGCACACGAAAGGCCCTTCCCCCACACTCAAACATGAAATAACCATGCAAAAATACTAAAAGTGCAGGTAGGTATGGAAAAATTGGATTGTAATGTGGTTTAAACCTATAAGGCAATTCATGGAATATAAGGGCTTACAAAGGATAAATGTAAAGGTGGGTCTTAGGATAAAATGTGGCTAGCCAAAGAGATGCCTCCATCATTTTAAATGTGGTTTTGTACAGTCATAGCTTTGACAAGTTTCATTACAAGTTCTAGCACGTGGCACGTCCCAAGATCACTCAAGAAATATTCTCAAGATAAAATAGGAAATATTTGGTCTAGAAATCCTCTCAGGAATGAGAATATGATATTGGACAATCACTCATGGCATGATTAATAATAAAAAATTAATTCACATGAATTTCAGAAATTCAAAGAATGAAAAATGGAAGGGAAATTTCATTTACATGAATCAATTAATTCCCTTAAATCATGAGTCATTATTGCAATATCCTTGCTTCACTTTAATCATCCAATTATCCATTTTAATCATTCAATCTCATTAACATTGAAATATAAAACATGGAATCACAAGATTCTTAAGAAACTCATGCCTCCTAGATAAGTTGAGTAAAAAATTAATTCAAGTGTGGGTATGCAATTCTTATCATTAAAACTTAAAACATGTTTTGGATAAAAAATTTAAGGAGTTTAAAATTTAATATTTAAAAATGAACTCCCTTTTGAAATAAAGATTCAGTCTCTTTTAAAAAAAAATTGGGGCTTCCTTCTGCCATCATGATCCTACAAAAGAAAATTTCAAAATTAAGAACAAGTATCATGTCATTAAAGCTCAAAATGATAAGGAGGAAACTGATGAATGCTAAACTACTTCTAAAAAATGAAATTGAAATCTAAATTCCTAGAAAGCAAGGGATATGTCTTGGTATGATCCCCCAAGTGGGCCCTGAATTTTTACTGCCTTCAGTGGGTAGTACCAGCTGTTATCCAAAGTCTGATGGTGGATGTAGCTTCTTTGATTTGAACCACCACATGTGGATTTTCCCACATTGTGCTTCATTGTCCTTGTTGATGAGGATTCCATGTATAGAGTAAACCAGATCCACCCCCTTCTCAATGTGGTATAGCTTGCATGGCGTCGGTAGGATGAAGTATGGAACCACCTCCTCTTCAGTTTCTACTTGTGCAATGTCTTCTTCAAAATATAGTGGTTTCTCCAGATGTGCTGCATGAAAAGAATAATAAAAGATATATTCAACCATTAAATTGAAATATAAATTTCAAAATCTTCCCTTTTAAGGTAGGTAGCTTTTAGATTTGGTTCTTCCTGCATAACCACTTGTATCTCTTCATGGACTTCCTCAAGTAGATGATCAATATCTTTAGGGAGCTGCAGGTGTTCCTCAATAGGTGCATATTCTTTTTCATCTTCTTTTAAGGCAATGTAAGGATTGAACGAATCAGAAATTTCAAAGTCATAAGGAGTGATACTCAAATCAAATTGAATGAAATTAGAAAAATTAGAGTTCATGGAAGGATCATCTCCCTGAATTGGTTTTAGTTCAATCACTTCTTTAGTTGAGAGTTCCTCTTGGAGTTGATTATCACTGGATGGAGGTAGGTAGTCGGTATCCTCCATCTTGACTTCAAATTCCACCAATTGGGTGGTGTCTTCCTTCCGTGGTGAAGGCTCTTCTTGTTTGCATGTCTTGGGAAGATCAATAAGTTCCTCACATTCATTCCAAAATTCATCAAGTTCTTGTTGATATCCCACATGTAGCTCAGTAGGTAAGTCATCTTCTTTTTCATCAATCTCAGGTAGAATTGGTTGACTGATGATGAATGAGTCTTCAGGTACCTCAACATTTACCTTTTCTAGTTCTTCAATGATGACTGGTAAAATTTCTTCCACCATTATCTCAGGTTCTTGCTCTGGCTCAGGGTTGGGTTGCTCCATCATTGCACGAACATAGTCCAATTCCAATTCCATTTTCCTACCCAAATCATCCAAATTATTACTAATCCTTTCAACCCGATCATTGAGATCATGATAATCAATTTCTGGTTCTTGATATTTAACCTGCGTGTAATCATCCCATGCATAAAAATTTGAATTTGAATACATCATGGAAAAAAGAATTTTTTTATAAAAAATATATTTTTAAATTTGAAAAAGTCAAATATTTACAAAAAGGTTGTGGCACTTGCTCCCCGGAAACAACGCCAAGTTTGACGCACGCCTATCATGGGGCGTGGAAAAACAATATTTTATTTACCTAAGTATAGTATAGCAGTTGATCATACGTAATCTCCCGAAGCGGAGTGCACACAAAACAAGGTTGTCACTTTTTGTTGGTTTTCTTAAAAAGATTGGTTTTAAAAAATTTGAATGACTATGAGAGAAAAAAACAACAGAAAATGATTGATTTTAACAAATTATAAAGACGGTGATCGGATTTGGTTCGTCTAGACTTAGTGTTGTGCCATCATGGTTTCCAAATTTTATCTCTACTTCTTCCTTAAACTGGTAAGAGAGATGTGATGAGAATTTCCTTTTCTAAAACCTTAGATTGGTCTATCCTCCTTCCAATGTGTTTAGGGTTGTAGAAGGTCTCTTGATTAATTAGAGCAATCCCAGACCTGGAATTTTTGTTCCCTAATAAACCAAGATTTCGACATACAATCCTACACATATGCTTGACAACCGTCGAGCAATCACCAACCAACCCTAATCATGTTCCACCGTATACAGATTAGAATTGGGTGGAGGGAGATGTGATCATCGACCAAAGCAATTTATAATTTCATAATAAAAACCTTAATACAACCGCATTCAGATTTTAATACTGAATTATGAATTGGAACCGGGAGAAGAAAGAAGAACAAATTTTATTCATTTCAAGCACAAAACTCAACACATAGGTCCAGCCTCCCCTCATTCCGATCACTCAAATGAAACTACCCCTCCATGGAAGGGGTAAGATAGATAATGCGGGAGAGGAGAGACATTTTAAAACAAAAGAAATAAAAGAAAAATATGAGAAGTTCTTCTCCTTGGTGCCCCAAAAGGAATGAGGTGGAGAATGGGATGTCTTGAGGAGGAGGAGCTCTCCTCCTTTTATAGGAAGAATTCGACCCCCGAAGGTTTGAGCGTTTTAGACCACATTAATGACCTCTTCACATGTTCCACCCTTCATGAATGTTATGCACAATTATCTTGTCCGTATCTCTCCAAAATTTCAGCTCATTTGAAAACCGGATGAAGGCGTTATGAATTTTTCATTCTCGATTTCTGTTTCTGGATGAAGCTTCCAAGATGGTTCCTCCAAATGTATATCCTTTAATGGACTCCTTAATGACATCAAAACTTCCCCAAATTTCTTTTAGAGTCGGAACTATATGTCCTCGTCATAGCCCAGGTGGAAACACATCATTTAGATATTTTTTGGACGAGTTTGATGTCCATTTTTTTGGGTGGGTCCACGCTGTCCGCCCGGAAATATTCCCGACATCAATTAATTTTTAGACCCTTTAGATTGCCGAATCAGCTCCTGGTCCAGAAGACAAAAATGAAGGAAATAAAATAAGGATTATAAAAAAATTTGAATCAGAAAATTTGGAATCTTATTTTTCTAGAAATGTCCGAAATTACCCTGACTCAAAAATATGTCAAAAATCCAGATATAGTCGTTTTTCACATTTGGGTACAAAATAACACTAAAACCTAAAAACATGACAATTACCCATCCAATAACATTTTTTTGGGAGTATAAACAATGATATTCAATATAAATTAATTGAAAATATTTGATCTATCAAACTCCATGTAACCTGACTATATCATTAAGATACAAACGGGAAAGTTGATCTAGGGAAAAAGTATCTCGTATAGAAAGGAAATGAGATGATTTGGTCAAGCGATCAACAATAACCCAGATTGCATTATTACCTCGAGATGTCTTTGGTAATCCCACAACAAAATCCATGGATATATTCCCTCATTTCCACTCTGGCACTAATAAATGATGAATAATCCCTTTCGGAAACTGCCGCTTTGCTTTAACCTGTTGAAATGTCAAACACTTCACAGTAAAATCAGCAATATCTCTTTTCATTCCATCCAGACAGTAATACTCTCGAAGATCTCTATACATCTTAGTACTGCCAGGATGAACTGAAAATGGAGAACTATGAGTTTTAGATAACAACTCTCTCTTCAACTGTGAATCACAAGGCACACACAATCTCTTCCCAAATCTCAAAACACAATCACTATCAATATTGAATTCAGGCAACTTACCTTTCTGAACCAGCTCTACCTTTTTTTGCAACTCACATTCTTGTTTCTGTGCTTGCTTGATTCTATCTGATAGTGATGATCTCACTGATACCTGAAACAAAATAGAAGAACTTCCTGCACCAACAACTTCTATTCCAAAGTTCATCAAATCCTTTACCAAAGGATCAAGTTCCAAACACAACATTGCTAATGAAGCATTACTTTTTCAACTCAAAGCATCAACCACTTTATTTGTTTTTCCCGGATGGTAATGAATTTTACAATCATAATCCTTGATTAATTATAGTCATATCCTTTGTCTCATGTTCAATTCTTTCTGAGTGAATATATACTTTAATCTTTTGTGATCAGTATATATTTCACACTTTACTCCATACAAATGATTCCTCCAAATTTTTAAAGCAAAAACAACAGCAGCTATTTCCAAATCATATGTAGGGTAATTTACATCATGATTTTTCCACTGTCGTGAATCAAAATCAATTACTTGATCATTCTGCATTAGGACGCAACCAAGTCCTATCAATGAATCATCACTGTAGATAATAAACTCACCATTCCTAGAAGGTAGTGCCAAAACTGGAGAATTCACCAATATTCTTTTCAATTCCTGAAAACAATTATCACATAATTTTGTCCAGATAAACTTAACACCCTTCCAAGTTAGCATAGTCATTGGACTAGATTACTGTGAATAATTTCTAACAAACCTTCGGTAATAGACTTCCAAACCAACGAAACTACAAATATCTGTTACATTTGTGGGTTTTGGCCATTCTTCAACAACCTTTGTTTTTGCAGGATCAACAGTTATCCCTTATTTAGAAACAATATGACCAAGGAAAGAAATTTGTGGCAACCAAAACTCACACATTCTAAATTTCCCATACAATTTCTTTTCATTCAAGGTTTGAAAAATGACCCTTAAATGTGTTTCATGTTCTTCTTTACTTTTAGAAAACACCAAAATATCATCAATGAAAACCACCACAAACATATCTAAGAACTCACGGAAAATTCTATTCATTAACTCCATGAATACAGTAGGTGCATTGGTTAGCCCAAAAGGAATTAATACAAATTCATAATGGCCATATCTTGTACGAAACACAGTCTTCGGAACATCTTCTTCCTTTAACTTCAGCTGATGGTAGCCCGAACTCTGGTCAATCTTTGAAAAATACTGAGCTCCCTGGAGCTGATTACAAAAATCATCGATATGAGGCAATGGATATTTGTTCATAACAGTGATATTATTCAAGGCTCTATAATCAATTCAAAGTCTCATAGAACCATCTTTATTTTTAACAAATAAAACAAGAGCACCCCATGGTGATGTGCTAGGTCGAATGAAACCTTTCTCTAATAAATCATGCAATTGCTCCTTCAACTCTAAAAGTTCAATTTGAGCCATTCGATAAGGGGGTTTTGAAATTAGCATAGCATTTGGAACTAGGTCAACAATAAACTCAACTTCCTGGTCTGGTATTATTATAGGAAACTCATCAGGAAAAACATCAGGATACTCATTTACCACTAACACATCATTAATCTGAACAGTTCCTTTATTTTCAAAGATGTGTGAAAGGTAACATTCATTTCTATCTTTTACATGTTTCTTGGCCTCTTGATAAATTATCAATAGTAAGGGTTCATTCTTGTACACAAACTGAATGTCTTTATGAAAATAAAATTTTTTAGATCAACAGTTAATCTTATCATGGTAAATAGAGAGCCAATCCATACCCAGGATAACATAAAACTATATTAGAGGTAGAACAATAAGTTTTGAAAGTAGGTTATTTCCACAAATAAGGATAGGAAGTTTCTTATAAATTCTTTTTGCCTCAACATTTCTCCCAGGTGTCTTTACCACAAGTTCTGGAGTCATTTCTTGAGATGGTATTCCCATTTTACTAGAAACGTTTTCAGTGATTAATGAATTTGTAGACCCCGAATCAAACAACACACTGGCATAATCTGAAAAAAAAACAAAGTACATGATACAACATCATTTTATGGCCCGACATCAGCTGAAGTAGTTGCAAAGGATTTCACCACCCCTTTCTTCTTGTAGTCTAACTGCTTCCCATCACCCATGCTTTTTGTCGGACACTCGTTTGTATAGTGACCCATCTCATTGCACTTATAACATTTCACTAACCGTAAATCAAATTTGTTCTTACCATCACCCTGATCTTTTTCAGTGCAATCACGAGCCTTATGTCCCATATTACCACATCGGTAGCACTTTACAGAATTCAGAAGACATTCCCCAGCATTCCTTTCTCCACATTTATCACAAACTGGAAATTTAGTTTTCTTACCATCAGACTTTTTTGAAGAATTCTTACCTTTCTCCTACCACCTCGGTCTCTTCTTCTGTTGGCTGTTATATAACTCTTGATCATCAGCAAACTCTATTTCCACCTTCTCAGCACATCGAAAAAGCTTTTCATAACTTATAAACTCATGAGAAGATAATGCCCTTCGATATTTTGGCTTTAATCTTGAGTAAAAACGATTGATTTTACTATCAAGGTCTCGGATAAATTTTGGAGCAAACCTTGACAATCAAGTGAAACTTTCTTCATAGGTAGCCACTGAGTCTTCCTCTTGCCTCAATTCCAAGAATTTCTTTTCCATCCTAAGTCAAACAACCTTTGGAAAATACTTCTCAAGAAACATACCTTTGAATTCATCCTAGTCGAGAGCATCAATCTCATCAGCATCCCTGTTATTTTTAACCATCGACCACCACTGATCTGGTTCACCCTCCAAACGGTAAATAGCAAGACTATCCTTTTGATTGTCTGAACACCCCATGACATCAAAAATATTCTCCAGTTCTATAATCCACCCTTCTGCTAACACAGGGTCAGATGATCCTCTGAATGATGGGGGATGTTGCCTTATGAAATGTTCCACCACTAACATGTTCCTCTGCGGTTGATCTGGCTGATCTCATGCATGGATACCACCACTATTTATCACTTGAGTCAATTGCGCCATTACTGAAAAAAATTGTTCAGTTCTAATTCCGACCATCTCAGGAAGCTGATTTGGAAGGTTATTTCCTTTTTCATGCCTTCCTAGAAATGCTTCCCTATTTCCTCTGTGGAAAACCATTCTGAACAAACATGTCTTAGATTAAGCAACATGGTAATATTCAAATACTATATCACTTCAATTTGACCATAAAAAAAATATTTTCGGATAATCATTTAATAGAATTATAACTCTTAAAGTTATCTAAAACAACCTCTGATACCAACTATAAGGCCCTAGCATTTAACTTTACTTAATCTTGAGCTATTACAAGATTACACATTGAGGATCTTTTCGGGTTTAGAGTTTTAGAGAATTAGATCATAAAACATGCCTTCCATTCCACATATAAACAAAGCGGTTACATAAAGATAGTATTCTTCTTTCCCATCAATGGAAACATATTTAAAATAAAACATGGATTCTTTCTTGACACCTCCTTGACACTATCATCATATCATGTACCTTTCCCTTGACCTGTGAAAAACATTTCAAAAAACATGGGATGAGCATAAAAAGCTCAGTAAGGGATATAAAAATATGGAAAGGAAACATGGGTATATATATACATAAGGATGAGATAATACATTTCCCATAAAACATAAGCACTTTAACATACCTAATCGAATCATGAATAAATCATAGAAATCATAAGACATAATTGTAACTTGAGGCATTCATAACATTCTTACGTAGGGAGTAACCCTCTTGGTTATGTTTGGAATACCCATCACAGTATATTCCCTAAATCTCTTCGGAAAAACCTTAACTTTACACTCCTTCGCATTACCCAATTCCTTGGAGAGCTATATCGGGCTCACCCATCCTTAGATTATCACGGACCACCCGTCATCATAATAATGCCCAAGAACCTCAACATAATCGTATCACATAAAACATGCATAAAGGAAACATAACATTTCCACCTTTCAATCACTAGATATCAATACAACACATTGATATAAAAACAATATAAAAACCATTTTCAATACCAAAATAAAAGAAAAGTAAAACATGGTATTTATTTTTCTTTTAAAAAGAAGGCATGGCTTGTAGAGGAAGCCGAAAATCAAATAATGGTCACGGCGACTGAGAAGTCATTGTCGCCGCATACGTACGACAAAAACATTCCCTTTTTTCGTTTAGTAAATGATTCTTATAAAAAGATTGCTTTTGAATAAACGTAAAAGTCAAAGGGGTTTATACACCGTATAAATGAAGGTTGTGTATAAAACAAAATATGCCTCAATGAAAGGAGATTGAGACGAAGTCCCATACCTCGGGTCCGACTTGACTCGATCGTTTTCTATTGTCCTAAATAATAAAATTTAGTTAATTTCTACTTTCTTAAGAACATTTTTAAAGTTCATTATTCCTTTTATATAACTTATTGCCATGTCTTGAACAATATGTAATTATTTAAGTTAATAACAGTCGTTTTAACGATAACTGGTACTTGAGTAAAAATAAGCCCTTTATAATTACAAGTTGTTCAAGTATCAATTATATCCAAAATGGTATTAATGATGTAGATATCATATATTTCATATATATCCAGTACATGCATGAATTTATAATATTACATAAACATTTAGAGGTAAGAAATGAAATGCACCGTTCATGGAGACGGTAAGCCGTACGTACCCATGAACGCTACTTTCATTTCTATTTCGTATTTTATAGAATGGAATCATAATGATATAAAGGTATATTATAATTCCAGTATAATATCATATATAATACCATAGTTCCATCCTTTATACATCCGACATATGGTATTTAATGAATCAAATCACTTTGAGGGGGCAGTAGTCCGCACTTCCTTAAATGAAGATATCGCGTTTACCCATAATGGAAACAATATGTTCGTTAACCATTAGATGTAGGTGTGTGTAAGTGTAGCTAGAGTCCTTCTTATAACAACATCCTATTATATTGAGGATACTGGATTTTTTACAAAAGAATAGAATAAAAAGTGTTTAGGGGGTTGGAGAAGCAAAATAAAACAAAAGGACTCAAAAGAAGACATTACCTTAAAATCGGGTAACTCTCTTAGATTTGAGCTCAAAGGCTTCCTTGAGAATACTTCTGCCCATTGTGATGCTTCAAGGAGTAATAGAGGGATGTGGAGAGCCAAAATGGGCAGGGTTTGGCCGAGACAAAGGCTTTGGGAGTGTGGGAAAAGAGGTAGAGGTGGGGGCCTTTTATAGGAGGAGAGGAGGGGCACTCTTGGAAAGTAAAGAAAAGTCACTTTATTTTAAAATGGTATTCAGATTTAAGAGGTCCCACATTTATATAATTCGAGGATAAGGTGATAAGGGTTATAAATCCACTCATCTAATAGGTTTTGGACATGTGTAGATCTTAGATATTACATTATCTTTCCATTTTATTTAAATCGTTAAATAATGAGGTCATCGCTGCATCATCATGATGTCATAAATAATTTAATTTATATAATGTCTAAAAATTATAAAAAAAATACTATGATGTAGGAAATCGTTTTATATTTCCAATGATTATTTATAATCAAAAATCTGATCTTTATAACCCCATGTAAAAATTGTTTTAGTAAAACATCTCATGTTTGTGTCATTTTTACTTTTACATTAAATAAAAAGTTATTTATGTCATTTCCCAACCAAAGTGGCTCCATGGGGTCCCCATGTTTACCCATGGCTTGTCTTGGTCTGCCATGACACATCCAATTAGGGTAGGAAATGTTTCAAGCTCATCTCATATTATTACAACATTATTTTTACCTTAAACTACACTAATTACCACTAATCACGATTAAGAACTTAAAAGTTACTATTCACCAAAAAATTATTTTAATCTCATTGAACCACATTTCACTTATTAATGAAAACAATGTATGTAGGATTTTTGAAAATCAAATTACAGAAGTGACAAAGTTTCATTTAAACGAAAAATCACTTTCTTTAACTACCACTTAGTGGTTTCACTATTAATCAAAAATTGAAGTTTTTCAGAAAGATACCAAAACTTCACCCTAAGATATATATGATATTCCGAATTCAAAAATGAATTCTATTTTACGAAATTAAAAACATATAAGTCACATTAATTAATTTAATAATTAATTCCTGCTGTCATGACAAATAGCGTGTTTTTATGAAAATATAAGTATCAAAAGATTGACACCAGTTTAAGTCCAATTTCAAAGTGAAATTGATTCCAATGACAAACATTGAATTAAATGGTAAAAATATATTCTAATTTAACTTCAAAACCAATTCATAAGATAATCTAATCATATAAATAAATTATATTAAAAAGCAGTTTTGATGTAAAATGCAGTATTTTTCACTATTCATTTAAAAATGAACATTGTCTGAAAAATACAAAATATTCACACAAAGTAAATTTTAATGTCCTAATCATAAAGAATAAGTTTATATTGACAAACATAGCTTATAAAATTGACAAAAGATATATTTAAAAATGGTTTTCCATCAAAAGGGATTAAAAAGTCCTTTAAAAAAAATTAGTGTATTCCATGCTTAAGATTGGATATATTTTCATTTTAAGCCTCCAAAACACTATCTAACTCATTAATAGACACAGATAAAAAAATTATTATTAATTACTTAATTGGGATGCTACATTGGGTGTAGTTTTTATTTTGGTAAAAAAATATCCTTTTTGGGTATTATCTGAACTCGAATTAATGTTTTAGTTTTGGGTTTGGTTGAGATCTAAAGACATGGGAAATATATAGTACTCTTTTGTGGATTAGGATATTCTCTAGAAGTTGATTGTATTACTCTTAATGTGAACAAGTCTTCCTAAATACTCATCATTTGGGGAACATATGAGTTTGCATAAGAAATATAGTAAAAGTTGAAAGTAAAAATGACAAGTAAGTATGTCTCCTTAAGATAAAAAATTAATTCCTCAATGAAAAGTAACATAAAACCAAAAAAAAATCTATTAACTTTTCCTACTAGGGAATCAAATACCGTTTAACCCACAACAAGTTTGTGATTTTCTTGTGGTTAACTTTCTCCTAAACATGTTTTCTATCACTCTCCCTTATAACATGAACCTTTGCTTTTTCATCCATATAGATGTTTTCTTAAATGGAATCCTAGTATGGGTTAACTAGCGTGGCCTCTGTACTTATATTTATTTCTTTTAAAGTGATTGTTTTACTAACCCTTTTTCCGATGTGGGACATTCAATGATGTTTCCGAGCCCAATTTTAAAATTGCGAGGACGCAATTCAAAAAGGGGGGAAGGATGTAAAACCCCAGGTAAATAAAGAATATGACATTTTTATATTTATCCCTATTTTTGAATAAAATTTTAATAATAATTTAAAGGGAAATCAATGCTCGATGGCTTACCCAATATGCAACAATGAGTTCCTTTGAAATATTATGTTGCACTCTAATAATAAAATGATTTTATTTTAAATGGTAGTTAACACCTAGA
This sequence comes from Viscum album, assembly GCA_963277665.1. NCBI lineage: Eukaryota > Viridiplantae > Streptophyta > Magnoliopsida > Santalales > Viscaceae > Viscum > Viscum album. The sequence continues at coordinate 418,483,332 of OY728132.1, forward strand.
TGTTGTAATGATCGGAATGAACATAACTAACTAAAAAATGATTATATATATTTTTCAAATATTTTTACTTTTTATAATAAATGTTAGAGGATTAAAAATGTGAATGAATCCAATTTTAAGCGTAACCATTCTAATATTCTTTAAAAAGTCGATTAACCTCATTTTGATGGAAAACCTCTTTTATATCTACTTTTTGAAAATTTTATGTGTTATATTGGACAAAATAAAATTCTTCTTTAAAATCGGGACATCAAATTTTACTTTGTGTAAACTTTGGGTTTTTTACGATAAAGTTCATTTTTAATGAATAAGTGAAAAATGTTGTATTTTTATTCAAAACCCCTTTATAATATAATTTATTTTTATTATTAGATCATCTTTTGAATTGGTTTTAAAGTGAAATTAGAATATATTTTTACCATTTAATCCAACAGTGGTCATTGGAATTAATTTCACTTTGAAATTGGACTTAATCTAGTGTCATTCTTTTGGTATATATTGTTTCCTAAACCGCGCAATTTGTTCTGACAGTGGGAAATAATTATTAAATTAATTAATGTAAATTATATGTTTTTAATTTTGTAATATATAAATCATTTTTTGAATTTGGAAGATCAAATATATCTTACGGTGATTTTTTGGAATTTTTCTGAAAAAATCATTTTTTGATGAATAGTTAAACCACTACGTGGTAGTTTAACAACTGATTTTTCATTCAAATGAAACATTACCACTTTTGTGATTTGAATTTAAAAAATATGACATAAATGGTTGTCATTAGGATGTAAAATGTGGTTCAATGGGATTAAAATAATTTTTTGGTGAATAGTACCTTTTAACTTTTGTTAATCGCGATTAAAGGTAATTAGTGTAATTTAAATTAATGATAATGTTATAATAATATGAAATGACTTTGAAAAATTTTATACCATTATTTTATGAGTCAAGGAAGACCAAGAAAATCCATGGGTCAACTTGGGGACCCCATAGAGCCACTTTGGTAGGAAAATGACATTAACAACTTTTTATTTAAAGATAAAATAAAAATGTCACAAACATGTGTTGTTTTACTAAAATTATTTTTACATGGGGTTATAAAAGTCATATTTTTTACTATAAATATTTATTATAAAGATAAAAATATTTCCTACATCATGATATATTTTTTATAATTTTTAGACATTAAATAAGTTAAATTATTTATGACACCATGATGATGCAGTGATTACCTCATTATTTAACAATTTAAATAAAATGAAAAGATAATATAAAATCCCGGACCTACATTTGTCAAAAACCTATTGTATGTGTGGATTTATAACTATTATCACCTTATCCTCGAAATATATAGTTGTGGGACCTTTAAAATCCGAAAAGAAATTTATAATAATGTTACATTTCAAGATTTTACAAGAGTTCCCCTCCTCTCCTCTTATAAAAGGCCCCCACCTCTACCACCTTACCCAAACCTCTCAAGCCTTTGGATCGGCCAAACCCTGCCCATTGTGTCTCTACACATCCCTCTATTACTCCTAGAATCCTCACATTGGGAGTAATTCTTTCTAAGGAAGCCTTTGTGCTCACATTAAAAAGAGTTACCTGATTTAAAGGTAGTGTCTTCTCTTGTGTTCTTATGCTTTATTTTGCCTCTCCAACCCCCTAAACTCTTTATATTTCTTTATTTTGTAAGAAAACCAGTATATTAAATATAATAGTGTGTTTTTATGAGAAGTATTATAGAAAAAACTACACACATTTTCGTCTAATGGTTAAAGTACATACTGTTTCTGTGGTTGGTGATTTTCTGCCTCACGAAACGATGATTGTTCAATATTATTTTAACACCTTTAAAGGTGGCCAATATGATGTCATTGTATTTTCTATATGATAAATATGGTATTTATGTTTACTATATGCCTCTTTATTTTATATTTAAAACATACCATTATTCTTTGCGTGTTGTGCAAATGCGATAATTTCATATGAGGAAGTGTGGACTACCGCCCCTTCACGTGATGTGACTCGTTCATGAAATTCATGGAAGGTATAAAGAATAAAATTAATGAAAATATGTTACCTATATAACATATATATTATACTGGAATTATAATATATATATATATATATATATATATATATTTATATCTCTTTCATTTATTTTTAATTCCATTAATATGACAACAAAATGAAAGTAGTGTTCATGCGTACGTACGGCCTACCGTCTCCATGAACGGTGATTTTCATTTTTTATCTCCAAATGTTATGGAATAGTATAAAATGAATATGTAATGGATATAAATGGTATTTTAATCATTAATAATTTTCTGGAAATTATTTAATTATAACTACGTGGGCTATCATTTTCAAACAAGTTCATTTTTTTTACTCATGTACCAAACATCGGCAAAAACGTCTGATATGAACTAACATTATTAAACAATTATTATAACATTATAATATGTGATATTAACAGAATAATAATATTTAAAAGAGGTATTTATGCAATTATAAATTTAACAATGTTTATTATTCAGGAATATAATGAAATGAACAAGACAAGTCGGACTTGAGGTAAGGGATCATACCCCTCTCTTTCTTTTTAAGTACACTCTTTTATGTCATTCCATTTAAGCTCATATTTATTATGATTGGGATGTTATTTTATATTAATATTACTGTAATTTTTTATTTTCACATTATTAGAGACCCTATTTTCTCTCATCAATCCATTTTGGAAGTTTTGAGTGGCGCCCATAGGCTGCCGAATTTTCGTAAGAGATCCAACCTATCTCTTTCTTTTTAAGTACTTTCATTTATGTCACTTCATTTAAGCTCCTCTTTGTTATGTTGAGGGATGCTATTTTATATTACCCTTTCTGTAAATTTTATGTTAATATAATTAGAGACCCTATTTTATCTCATCAATCCATTTTTGGATGTTTTAAGTGGCGTCGTTAGGCTGACGAGTTTTCCTAAGGGATTTTTCATCTCACTTTTATTCCAGTGAGATTTATGCTACATTTGACACCCTTTCTTTTGAGTGGTATATATACTGCCCATTATTATACTCTTTGTGTAATACAATTTAGTTTATGAGTATTTATATCAATTTTGTATTGTCCTTCTTTCATGGGGTGTATGTTTCGAACGATACCCAAGTCGGTAAGGGAACCTTTCACCCTCATCATTTTAAAAGACTTATTTTTTATGTCTTTTAATTTACATATTATTATGTAAGGATATGTTCTTATATAACCTTATGGATTTAAAATTTATTTCCATGTGATGAGATACAATTTTTTTCTCATCAACTCGTTTTCTGATTTTCAATGTGATGTCGTTAGGCTCCCGAAATTTTACAGGGGAACTTCTTAACCCAATTTTGATTTCTTTGGGTTCAACTGGTAGTTATTGATTATTTCATCCTATGAATATGTGTTAATGACCTCTGATTGTTTTACACTTAATATCCACATACATTTGGTTTATTTATATTTTTCACACATAATTATGAGATTGATTTATCCTTAATATTAGGATACATTCTTTATAAGGGATTTTATCTCATTTTTCATTTCTATTGAGAATTCATTGTTTTTATGCACCAATTCACTCTTATATGGTGTATATACTGTCCTTTAACATATTATATCATGAATCCTATTATTATCATAATATTATAAAGTTCCGAATAAATGTTATTCCTCAATTATTTGTTTTCACATGTCTCTCATTTTGTTAAAAACCATTTAACTTAAATATCGTTTTAAATGTTTTAATGATTTATTATTATAAATATTTCTCATTAATATCCATGTTTTCAATATGGTTTTAATGATATATTTATATGGATATAAATGGTTTAAATGGTAAAAGCTTCAAAGTGGTATGGGACACTATGATTCAAAAATATCTTTATTTAATGTTTTAAATGGATTTGAAAATGGTTTTTAGAATGGATTCATTATTTCAATATCTTAAAATGTTGTATTGTTATTGCATTGTGTGAATGTTATCTTTAATTGGTGTTTAAGTTAGGTGCTATTATTATGTTATGGTTCGTGGGGATAGTTTATGAAGACGGGTGGTTCTGTGATAAACTAAGGGCGGGTGAGACCGATATAGCTCTCCAAAGAATTGGGCAACATGAAGGGGTTAAACGTTAAGGTTTATCCGAAGAGATTTAGGGAATATTATATGATGGGTATTCCAATTGTAACCATGAGGGTTAATACCTATTTAATAATGTTATAAATAACTCAATATACCTTTATGTCTTATGATTTCTATGAGTTATTCATAAATCTTATGATTTCATGTGGTATGTTAAATTGTTTATGCTTTATGAGTAAAAGATGATTTCATTGATTATTATGTATACATGGACTAATGTTTTATTTCCATATTGTTATAACCCTTAATAAGTTTTTTATGATCATCCCATGATTTTTTGAAATGTTTTTTCACAGGAAATAAAGTTTAATAGGGTCAAAGATGGTATCAAGGAAATGTGAGGCTGTCTAAAAAAATGAACTAGACATGACTCTTTTGTTCATGAGTATTTATTTTTGTGAAAAAATGGAAGCTGAGTAGATTTGTATACTTTGTAACCATTGATATGTAATAGTTATGTCGTAATTCTCTAAAACTATTAACCTGAAAAGATCCTCAATGTGAATTATTCATTTAATTCAATAATAAGTAATGTTTAAGGCTGGGGCTTTATAGTTACATTTCAGGTGATAATTGCCCAGTTTTTCTTACATGTTTTGACTTGTTATTATTTGTCGTCTTACTTAGATCATGGTTTCCATTTTCTACAAAGTAAAACAAAATATTCACATTATATATATTCAATATTTTTTATTTATAATAATCTATATAATATATAGGTATAAAATGGAATACATCGTTCATGGAGATTGTAGGATGTACTTACACATGAATGTTGTTTATATTTTGGTATTATATTGAAAAAAAATAAAGTAAATGACAAATATATATATTTATTTATATATACACACAGATATATATATATATACATATATTTATAATTTCGTTAAATATCACAAAATACCTTCTTCAGGATGATGAAAGGGACAACAAAGTTCCACTCCATACCTTCTTAAATATGACAGTGGGATAATAACCCCTAAGTGTTGCCTTCAATAGTCCATGTAGTAGAGACTAGCACTAAGGGAATAAAATATAACACAAAATGGAAGGAATCACTAATTATAATGAAAATGTATCAAGGGATAATATGGTAAAAATCCACAAAACCCCCAAATAATTATATAAAAGATATAAAAATTCAACCCTTGCGTGATTTAAACAAGAAATTCAACAATAGTACAACCAAAGAATAGAATAATGTTCCAAAATAAAGAGGATAATTAAAAACACATCAAATATCTCGATCCCTGATCTATTAAAGTCTTGAAAAATTCTCAAATTCTTCTAGGAAACGCAAAGATAATTTTATAACATAGGGTGAGTGTGAAAGTATATCAGAAGGGAAAACAAAGTCACTCATGCACAAGTGGGAGAAACATATTTATTCCCCATGAAAACAATAGAAATAAACCGTACCTAATAAATAAAATATACAAACTATAAAAACTTCTCCACAGAACGCTTACCAAATAACACAAGTCTTGTAGGGTAATAATATGAGAACCTCGATGATTTGGGTTTCCAAATAACATTTCTCACTGATAAAATTTTCATTCCGAATAGATAAAATATTGGTGATACTACCCTTCCCCAAGTACAATCCCACAACCACAACATCTCTCACACACATGTTCCATAAACCACCCATATCATTCCCTGAAGACACCAACATCACAACCACTAAACCTATCGCCAAAAAATAGATGGGCCTCATCCCAAAGATACATGGGAATCAATCATGGACCACAGACAGTTGGGACCATAAACGAAAACACAACCTATCCAAAGATTCATGGTCTATTGTAAATAAAAACCAATTTTATCAAGCCAGGTTACAATTGATCGGGAAGAAACTGGTAGGGTGATGCGAGGTATAAATTTCGTAACCAGCCAGCCATCATCCCATTGGGATGTTGTAAAATACACCCTTCCCCATAAAATGGGGGGGTTTGAAACGTAGTGATAAACATAGTTGGGGTCTGTATTGATAATCACAAGAAACTTCAATATATACATATAGGAAAACAAGCACTAAACCCTACATATGAAATTAAAAAAAATAATCAACCCACATAGAGAGACCTTTTCTGCTACCCCTATATGCACAACAAACAATATCCACAACCAATACAATAACCCAACCCCTCCTTCAATTTGCCATTGATAATTATTTTTTTAGTGTTTAACTATAATTTATTACATTAATAAATTGAAAAAAATCTCTTCTACCATTCTCAAAACAACGAGCAAGTCAAGATACAATATCACTACACAAACAACACATAACCACATTGTATTCTCATTGCCCAATATCGCTTGATGTCCACAAAACAAACAAAGGATGTTGTAGTTCCTAAAAGTTCATCCATTAAAAAATCAATCAATCAATCAACCTAATATTCCATAACTCCTGTACCAACCCATACACAAACCCAACAACAAAACACTACTATATAGTAAACCCACTGCACATACAGACCATTCCCCATACACAAATTCATTCCGTCTGTCCACCCACATACATGTAAAAAGGATCCCAAAAGAAACATCACACAAAACCAATGATGTATAACACAATAAAAAAAATGAAAACCACCACTCCATTAATCTATGCATTTTCTAAATTAAAAATAGGACTCCACTATAATAATATGGTTGATCAAAAAATATTTTTGATCATAGGGAATCCATTTATTTAACTAAGTGTTCATGATTAAATGGATTGATGTTTGTAGTTATTAATGTAGTATCAACAACAAGAATAAGAACATCTGAAGTGTGAAAGAAAAGGTCAACAATGACCATGATTTTTATAAGGCCTTAAACCCATAACAATTTATAATAAGAAAACAAGGATAATAAAATTAAACAGTTCTCAACATTCATCCATCTTCAATTAACTTCGGGTTATCATATGAAGTTATATAATATTTTTATCATCATCTTATGCAATCATTTATTAATCTTCTAAAGGAATGAATTTAGTCATTCTCTCCCAATAATCATTACAACACCGACCCTGTATAATAAAAAATTAAAGGGATATGATGGAACATATATACTTTGATCAACTGATGATCAAATTTATCCTTGCGAAAAGAATAGGGGGTCGCTTGAGTTGTAGGGGGCTCCAAAATAACTGATCACGGAGGGTGCTACAGCACAGGTGCCCACTCTTTGATGAATATGGACCACAAATCCACTAAGAGAGAATGAAAGAGAGTATGTAAATCTGAGATCTCAGCTTACGAATGGGAGAGTTCCTAATAACCTTGGAGATGTTTCAATGTGAATGAAAATCAGATCATTGTTCGACCATGCAGCTAGGTGGTTATAGGGTTTTCAAGATGATAGATATATTGAGATTTTAATTATTCTTCTAAGGTGGTGTAAAATCAATTAAAAGGGATAATAGTTTATAGGACCTCCTTTAACAATGAAAATAATTTAAGATGGTGGAAATATAAAAAACACATGAAACATTTAAATGAATGTAACGCTGACATGGCTGCCATCGTGGATGCAAATGCTGACACTGATGCTGAGGGTCACACCAATGCCCACCCTAACACTGATGCTGATGCTGGCACAGATTCTGACAGCGATAAGGATGCTGACACCGACACTGACAATAACGTTGATGCCGACACATAAACTAATGCTGATTATGATTTCGAAACAAACACTGACACTGATGCTGAGGGTACGGAATGACTCGAAAACACCGAAAATAAAAAAATGGATCATTGTCACTGATAATACAAAATAACTCACTGATACAGATAGTAAAAAAAGAATCCCTGACACCGATAGTACAAAATTGACTTCTTGACACCGAAAATTCCAAAATGAATTTCCAAAAACATCAATATAAAATTAATCACTGATGAAAAAACAATATTTATTTGGAAAACACTGTAATTGAGTCATCAAAAACTCCCAGAACACCCCAGACACATGATTTTCACAATGTAATTTTCTATATAGGAACATATCATTACATAAGATACCTCTCAAACTATACTCACATCCTATAATTCAATAGAAAAGAATAGGAAAGTGGGGTCCAAACAACCACCTAGTAATATACCTCTCACGGAAAAACCACTATATGTTGTTCCAAAAGAAGAGTGAAAACCTCAACATCCCATATTACATCCTTCATAGCTACCACCAGAAACTACCATGAGAACCTTGAAGATCACACTATTCAGACACAAAAAATTAAGGAGCTCCTTCCACTATTTCAAGGTATTATCTTCTTTTTCAATCATTGAATCACACACATGGGATTAATTGTATCCGCATTAATTCATCTTGATTATGATTTCAGTCCTCCCCTCCATGTATGTATAGAATTATCACACACCAGAAATATGTAATAAAGTAATTTCATAGAAAAAATTTCATCCATTACAACATAAGAAAAGAATAATGAAAAACAAAAGATTAAAAATCAGAAAAGTTCTAGGTACAAGGCATGCATCTATTACTCCTGCTCCCATGTTCTCTCTTCTAGGTCATCATGCCTCAACAAAACCTGACTTAATATAATGTTATTTCTATGAATAACCATAATTTGATGGTCTGGGGTCTCTAACGGATTCCCCATGAATGTTTTGGATTCCTCGATATCCAAATCTTACATTAAATTACATGGTAGTCAACAGGAAGATACCGATGAAGATGAGTGATATGAATGAAGTTGTGGAGCACCCCAACCCCTGTGGAAATTCCATATGATATTAAACCTAACCATATCTTCCCAACACTTCAATGGGACCAATGATTCTAGTCGAATGTGTGCTTCGCTTCTCGAACCTCTAATTCCCATGTCTTGGAGAAACCTTCAAGAAAAAGTGTTCCTTAACATCAAACTCCATGGGAATCCTCCTCTAATCGGCATATGAGTTATGCCTATCTATAGCCGCCATTATCCTCTCACTCATAGGTTAACACTTCACTGTTTTTTCTACACTACCTATTGTCCATGAAGGGCTGCTTCCCCAGCCGTTATCAAGCACAGTGGTGAACAACATTGCCTTCCATTAAACCCATAGAACTGTGAAATTACAATGGAAGAGTGATAAATATTATTTCAGGAAAACGCTACTAGAGGAATGTGACAAAACCATAATCCGCCAAGGTTCAGAACGCATGATTTAAGCATATCCTATGATGTTCGGATGGTCATCACTATCTCCCTATCTGTCTGAGGGTGGATACTAGTGCTAAGATGTAGTGGGTTGCCAAAAGCTTATGTAATGCCCTCCAGAATCATGATGTAAACTGTGCGTCTAAATCTGAGATGATGGATCTCAAAACTCCAAACATTTGCACCACATTAGCCACATACCTCATTTCAATGGTATCCACCGTGCTTGACTCCATGATCTCCTAGAAGTGAGCTGGTTTTGTAAGCTGATCCACCACTACCCAGATCAAATAGTATCCTCCCTAAGCCATGGGTAGCACTATAATGAAATCCATAGAGATGACATACCACTTCCACTAAATGATATCTAAATGCCACAATAGACCATCAAAAACCCTGTGCTCAGCCTTCACCTACTAAAACACCCTGATCCTTTCTAAAAAATCCTCTACAGATTAATTTACCCCTAGAAACCAGAATTGTTCTCTCATGCTTTGGTACTTCTTAGAAAATATAGGATGTACTGCTAGGAGTGATCTATAGAACTCATGAAGAAAACCCTCACATATCACCGCTATAAATAATAGATTATAATTGTGGTGAAACAGATTCTTACCATACTCAAACCATCCCTCGGGGGCATCTCCCTATTCAACATGATCACACATCCCTTCAGCCTATAAGTCACCCCATTGAGACTCCTCCACCTACAGAATCGAAGAATATTGTACTATCATCTGAAACAGATATCCTCCACCAATATCTACCCCAACATCAAGGTGTAAGGTAGATAAATCCTCTATATACTTCCAGGAATATTTTTATTATTTAACCACTTACCTCGATGACTTCATACTCGAGGAACAAACAAAAATATTACCCTTACATTTGATTTAAGTGATATCAATGTCATAGTCCAAGAAATATTCTATCCACATCTACCTCTATATGTTCAATTCCCATAGGTAAAATAAACACCTCAAGCTCCTGTGGCCTTAGGGGACCACAAAGCACTCCTCAATGAGATAATGATTCCACCACTTTAGCGCAAAAAATGATTGATGAATGTTCCAAATATTGAGTGGCATCATTACATTCATGGGAACAAAACTACTTAGACTCTTAAAAGATCTCTCCTCTCTATTGCATCAGAAAACACCACAAACATATGTTTAAGGAATTAGACAACACCTTGAACACCACCCCTTCCTCTAGAACCCAGATCACTAGAGCACTAACCAATAACCCCTTCAGATAGTTGAATACTACTAGACGCTACTCATTCTAAACAAATCCCTAGTCATTCCTAGTAAATGATGTTAATGGAGATGAAACTCGTGATATGTCAGGTACAATCATCCAAAAATCTCTTTCCATACGTATGAAGTGAAAAATCTCGACCACATTATTGGGTGATTCCCACGAAACAACAACTTATTCCTCGGACGGGTCCAATGTTATCCCATACTAGAAAACCACATGTCCATGTAAGTTCAACTCTGATATCTAGAACATCAACTTGGATAACTTCCTATAGAGTAGTGGGGTCAGAGAACATCAAATATAGTACTCATAAGCTTAGTGTTCTCTTCCTCTAACCATGAGTACATCAAGATTTCATTGGAGAACATGAGGATAAATTGGAATATGAACTAAATAAACAGATTTCATGATCCCCATGAACATGGCTGGTGAATTCATGACACCAAACAACATGATAACGAACTCAAAGTTCCCATACCTACACCTGAAAGTAGTCTTCATGATGTCTCACTCTTACACACTCAACTAGTGATATTGACACTGCATATCAATCATAGTTAACCAACCTAATCCCATCACCTGGTTGCAAAATTATCTATCTTCTTAAGGGGGTAATAATTATTTATTGTTAACGGACTCAGTCTCTAATAGTCAATTCATAGCCTCATAACACCATCTAAATTTTTTTCAAACAAGGAAAGATCACCCAACGACGTCATGCTAGGCTTGATGAATCCCGTCTTAGTGAAGTCATCGATCTAAATCTGCATATCCAGAAACTGAGAAGGTTCCAAACAATAGGTATCCATCGAAATTGTATGGGAACTAGGTTGAAATAATATTACTAACTCCACGTCATGTAGTGGGGTTAGAACCACAACCTCCTCTAGGAAGACCTCCAGAAAACCCACAAAACATCCACCATCTATGTATCTGATCATTCCAGTGATAGATCGGCAAAAAAAGAGACATTAGGTTCATCACACCATCTTTCCACTTTATAGCTCTGCTCTCCAATGAGAACAATGTGTTGGCCACCCACATTTTAAAACACATCTCTTCTCTAGAAGCATTACATTAGAGCGTGCACAGAAAGAAACCATCCATAGCCTTGGATGACATAGTACAACTTTGTATTTAGCTTAAGAAGATTCCACTAGGACTGAGACAACACCAACATCAGTCTACATCCCTATAAAAAAATTAGACTAATTGTCCTGACATCGAACTGGCATGCTCAACACCAGGGGAACAAAAATTAACTCTATGACTAGTCCTAATGCATGGTCCAGACTCATAGAAACTAGGGATTTTGAATCTCCTAACTCTAACAAAGCACAAGAAATAGTTCTAAATAGTATAATCATACCTTGAGGAACCTACTTTCATGCTATAACAAATTCTTTAACATAGTGGAACTACCAACCCCGAGCTACTCTACCCCTCGGCTATCGAACACCTCCCCGACCACACCCTGGTCGAGGTCCCTGAGGAGAACCCTGAGGTTTCCCTCCTCTTGTACTATTTTCCCTTAGTGTAATGGGATCCCATTGTCCTTACTACTCAAAAGGTCTAGCCTACAACTGTTTCCAAGGTGGGTGCTGAAACTTCCCACCTTCACCGTAGTGAGATCGAATTGGGAAATAGCTCTGAAGATGTCCCTAGCCTCCATAGAAAATGTTCCACAGTCGTGGTCCCAGGAGGAAAGGGAGTGGACTATGATACGCGAACTATAACTGATGAGGCTTACTCTCCACAAGACAAAACATAGAAGGCATTGACATTATAGATTTGAGGTTGAACACATTCCCCTTTGATGAACTTGGTTGGTTCCCCTCTTGCGGTACACCTCCCCCGAGTGCATCATCTTCACTACCTCAGCCTTAATTTGAACCTCTATGTATGTCGTCATAGTGAAGGGGGTAACTATATACCGAAGAGAAGGTCAAAGGGAATAATCCAAGAATATCAATCAAGACTCATCATCTAGATATGAGTCTAGCGAAAAAATGGAGAATATCCATGAACTTTATCCCAATTTCATTCACCATCATACTCCCCTAATGAAGTGGGAGAATCTCAGGTCTCTAATCGGACTTCGTCGTCATGTAGAGAAATAAAACCTGAAACTCTTTCCCAATGTTGTCCCTTGAAACATGATTCTCTTTACTATCTCCACGTTAATTTTTCCTACACTTATGCACCAATACTCTCATCTGGTTCAACGCTATAAGAAAAAAGTACACTCATAAATCCTAGATCAAGTTTAAAGAGATTTCATGACCCTCAAGACAATCTTGCACTTACATGTTCTAAAATAATCCCTTCATAATTCCCTAGGGTCAATCACTGGAAATAACAAAGGGTATTATTCCACAAGTTATCTTCTTATTATCGATCATCCCTTTAATGATCATAAAATTTGTCCGGGTCGGCTTCAACTAGGCGTACCATATCTGTGCGATATCTATGTGCCATAGTAGAAAAGGTAAACAAGGAACTCATATGCTCGAGTAGTATGAAATTTTCATTTAAAATTTATTTTAACACATTATTTATCTTAATTACCCAAAAAAACCAAAATACACATAAGAAAACAAGTAATTATGATACATGTCATTTCCGAGGGTCTCTACCCTACAATTAGTATAGCCTCACTTGGTCATTCGGTAAGCCCAATGTCCTTGCATCAGATCACTGGGGCCCTAAAATCCCATGTCCTAGCATGTCTTTTCTAGACTATTTCACACAAAAAGATTGCCTAACACTATTTCCATACCATTCCATGTAATCCTCACTATACATAACTCCAAACCACATCTTTCCTCTAACCCATAACCTCTGATACTATTTTTTCATGAACCTCCTTCATCAAGATATGGGAAGGGACAAAAAAATACACTCCCTTCCATCTTCAATATGAAGGAGTGATAATGACCCTCTAGTCCCACATTCAATAGGCCCTGAAGTGGAAACTTGAAAGAATGGTATATAATCTCACACAATATTGATGGAATGACCCTTATTAATGAAAATTGGATCAGGAGAGAAGATGGTAAAAATCACATCCAACACTAACCTTTTTTATGATGGAAACAAAAATCCATCCCATGAATAATTTAAACGTCAACTATGAAAAAAGTACAACTGAGGCACAAAAGAAAGTAACAAAAGGAATACACTAAGCACCAACCCAACAACTATTTGATGCCTCAGCGACTAAACTCCAAAAAAGTCAATAATTTCCTCCTGAAAACATGAGAACAGTTTTATAACACATGGTGAGAATACATGTATACTCAGTAGGGAGACCAAATTCACTCATGTACTAGTTGAAGTAGATTACTAATGCTTCAATGAAAACAATAGTATCCAATCTCACTTAGAAAGGAAAAATTGTAACCAATCTAACCTCACTAAGGCATGCTAACCAAATAACTATGGTCGTTCCAGGTAATATTATAAGCACATTGATGATTTGGGTACCCCATGCCACATTTACCACTAGTTTACTTCTCATTCCAAAATGCTATCATTATGAACATACCGAACACACAAAATGTAGTACCAGTCCCATAACCTCCCACACACACATGGTCCACAAATTACACATATCCCTCTCAAAGACACCTAGGTCGCAACAACCACCCCTATAACCCAAAAACATCGGGGCCTCATTCCAAAGACACCTGGGAAACAAACATAGACCACTTACACCTAGGCCCCACATCTACAACACAACTTTCCTGAATGATCTTAGGATATAGTGGTCCTCAATACATTACAACCTTCCCCTATATGCTTGAGTAGTAAGTACCCATACGATTCTGAGGTACGAAGAAGATAGTTAGTAACTATCCATCCAACCTCCTACCGGGATGTTGGGAATGACACCCTCACCCTGGGAATGGGGGTGTTCGGAACATAGTGCTCAACATGGGTGGTGTGGGTATTGAAAATCATAATGAACAAAAATTTATACTTATAATTTAACAAACACTAAGCCCAACCTATTGGTTTCAAAAAAACAACCAGCCCACATAGAACCACCTTTGCTAACACACCTTTTTGTATAACCACACAACATCGACAAAAAAAGAATAAACCAACCCCCATTTTCATTTTATAAAATTTCATTCATTATTTATGGGTACTATATAATTAATTCACGTACTACCTAAGCATGCACTACTCAAAACCATTCTCAACACAACATGCGAGTCAATCTATATTCCTTCTATACAAACTACACATAACAACATTGTAGTCCCACTACACAATATCACTTCATGACCAAAACACATACAAAGGCAGTCCCACTAACTACAAGTCCATCCCTTCCAAAATCAATCATTAAATCAACCTGAGATTCCATCAGACCTCATGTACCATCGCATACAAAAAACCCAAAACAAAACACCACCAAATAGTAGCCCCCCTATATAAACATTCCCTACCCCAAACACAATGTCATTTCCTAAGTCCACCCCTATACCCGTAACAGGGATACCAACATAAAATTTACAAAACCCCCATTAAGAAAAAAAACAACCAAACACAACACACAACCACACCATTTAGCCAAGAATATTATGATATAGAAAGATAGGTTCTTTAATTCCACTATAAATAATATGGGTTATCATAGAAAAAGTTCAATCCTAAGGAGACCATTTATTATACAAATGTACATGATTTAATGGATTTATATTTTGGATTATTCACTAGTATCAATAGAAAGAACAAGATCATCACCAGTGCGAAGGAAAAGGCCACCAACATCCATGATTTTTAGAATTCTTTACAACCAAAAAAATTTATAATAAGAAAACAAGGATAAAAATTTAAAAAAGGTCTCAACATTAATATGACATTAATTTCATTCCAGTTATCATAATAGCTCCTGTCATTTATTAATCATCATCTTCCGCCACATATAATATTTTTATTAATGATATAATTAAACCATTATGTTCTGAGAAGAATTACTATTCCCACCCCGCATGATATACAATTAATGGGAGACAAATGAAAATCCCAACATGGAACAAAAAATGATCAATGTTCCTTTTTAAGTCAAGAACAATGAGTCACGTGAGTTGTAGAGGTCTCTAAGAGAACTGAACAAGGAAGGAACTATAGAGAATAAACATGAATCTTTGATGAAGTGGAAACCAAATCTTACTAAGAGGCAATGAAGGATTCAAAATATATATGATTGCTCAACATAAGAAAGAGTGAGATCCCAATATCCAGGGTGATGATTTTAATGTGCATGAAAATTAGATTGTGGTTTGACCATGACGCTAGGTAGATATAGGGTTTGCATGACACTATGGTTATTGAGAATTTAATTAATCTCCTCAGAGATGGTAGAAAATTTATTAAAAAGTTTAAGAGTTGATAGGTTCTCATTTAATGTTTAAAATCATGTAAGTGGGGTCAAACTGGAAAACACTCAATAAAACTAGAAATGAAATCGATGCTATGGTTGACACTGGCCCTAATGCTGACATAGACACTATTGTTGATGCCACCACCAACACTAACGTTGAAACTTACACTAATGTTGATACTGAAACTGACGCGAACACTGACAAGGATACTGATGTTGATTCAGACATTGACACTAACATTGATGCCGACACAGATGTTGACACCGTCTTTGACATTAACCCTTCCGTTCAGGTCAACGATGACATTGACGATGACATTGACGCTGAGGCCGACATAGATGTTGAGGCCAATACTAATGTTATTGTCAATGCCGACACTTAATCTCATTCTACCACTAACACCGACTTAAAGAAAATGATCACCAAAACTGATAAACCAAAAATGACTCACAAACACCAAAAATACTAAACAACTCACCGACACCGACAATACAAAATGACTTGCTCAGGCCGACAGTACAAAATTTTCTTAATGATACCACCAAAAAACAATCACATGATGACACTTATCATAAAAAAATGACATACTGACACTAACAATACAATATGAATTTCCCAATGAAAAAATTGGATTTTTTTAAAACACTGTAAATGAGTCACTGACACCTCGCAGAACACCCAAGAACTGGACTTTCACAAAAGAATGGTCTGGAGAGGTCTGAGGAATTATATTAAATAATAATTATTTATCTGTATGTATCATTTAATTTTTCTAAAATAATACATAATACATTCTACGTAATGTATAAATAAATCACATAATGTTGTGGCGGTGGTAGTCCACATGTCCACAAACAAATATACCATATTTATGAAAAATGAAAAGCATAAATGTATGACTTATTTAGAAAATACAAACACCTAAATAAATCATAAATATCATATAGAGAATAAAAATATATTGTTTCCTCAATAATTCTTAACGATCTGTGGTGGAGAAGGAAAAACGAACAACATCATTTCGTGATGTGGTAGTACACCGTACACAAGAATGGTATGTTCTTTATACATTAAATAAAATTTTGTTTAAGTGTGAGTAGAAACCATAGAATAATAAAATATTATTACATTGAGGATATATTGGTTATTATATAATAATTTAATAATAATATTTGACTGGAGTATAATGAAAAATAATACCAAAAGCTAGCAGATGGATGTCACCTCTTCTTCAGGTATATCCATCTGGATTACACCAAAAAGAATATTCTTATATTCTTATCCCTAAATTTATGATAATAGGGATATGTAAGGGATTTATTGTGATTATTTAAATTTATTATGTGTCATAAAATGGGATTTAGGATTGCTAATAAGTAGGAGGGGTCATTTATTTTTTATAGTGGAGGGTAGTGGCATTATTGTTAGTATTTGAAAGAGGGGATTCCACCCACGTTTTCCCATGTAATGTGTCTAAAATAATGTTCCAAATTAGAAAGAAGGTAATATTGGCAAAAAATATGACTATAAAATCGATTTTGGAAAATTTTATAGGTCATTTTAAGTCGTAATTTTAGTTTTTTCCCTTGGTAAAGCTATATCTTCTCTTAATCGCTATAATTAATTTTAATTAATTTAATAGATAATATTTTCCAAAAAATAATTTTAACTTATTATAATTTATAAATTAATATTATTCCCAATATGGAATCTATTTTTCAAAATTCTAATCTCTGAATTGATAGAAATTATTTTAATGCTGGTCCTACAGATGGGAAGACAAAGAGGGTTCCAAAGTTATAAGGTCCTAAAGCATGGAATATTTTTATAGACAACATAAATGTAAATTTTGATCTAATGAATTAAATTGTATTAATTGATTTATTGTTTATATAATTAGATGTTAAAATAATAATAAATAAAATTTTACTATTTAAAAAATTATTTTAAAATAAGTTTTGAATTAAAACTCAGTATTATTTACTATTCATTAACAAATGAGATATCTCATAAATATAAATTGTTTACCCAAAGTAAATATTGATATTTTTATTTGGAAAAATATTTTTTTGTCAAAAAAAATTAAAAAAATGTCAAAATCATATTTAATATGGATTCTTCTTTAAAAGGATGTAAAATTTTCATTTAGAAAATACAATTTTTTATTCATAAAATTTGACTAATTATTTTATAATACAAATAAAATATATTGGATTGGTATAAAAAATATATATTGAATATATAATATATAAAATTTATTTAAAACATTAGTTATAAGTGGTTTTTATAATTTACTATGATAAAACAATGTTTTTACATGGAAAAATTATTTTCTTTGAGAAGTAATTTATTTATTTTATAATTGTTCATACAATCACTCATTATAATTGACAAAAAATGATCAATTATTATATTAATTGGTAAAAATATTTTTTCAAAATATATTTAATATTATTCATAACTTCGTTTCTAATAGATAGATGGTCGATAAAATTATATTTCACTTATCATGTATATAGTATATTATAGTTTCAAGAAAAAAGACCTTGTTTATTTTCCATGATATCAATGGAACGTGTCATTATGTGTAACAAAAGATCATCATAGTGTTTCATGTAATGAAAAATAATCTACGTTATCCATGTGGTGTAAGAATAACATGGAATTTTATATAACACATGCCAAACATAGTTCTATTTTAAGAAAATATATTTCCTGATCTGTGTAGTGAGAAATTTCAAAATGAATAAATTAATTAAAAAATTTATAAATTTAAAAAATTCAAGGTGTTACACCTTGTTAAACAGATAGGCCCAAAATGCGATTCAATAATCTGTATAATATATACATAAATTTATAAGGAAAATTTTTGACACACATCAAATTAATATTTATAGTGATTTAGGAGAGGATCTTAAAATTAGTGTGGTCAAATAATTAAATAAATGATATTTAATTATTTAATTAATTAATCTATCATCAAAAAAAATTAAAAACTATCATGGGGATTTAGAAAAACATAACAAAGAACATTTTTAGAATTAATTACATATTATTAACATATCAAAATTCTTTTTTCTCAAGAAAATTATCAGTATACGATATATAATCCGTTTAGTGAAAATATAATCACTTTAAAAAAATATTTTAAAAATTATTAATATTTTTGAAAATTCATGTCACTTTTATAATGTTTTTTTCCAAAATAATTTAAACAAAACACAATAAAATAAAATGAAATGATTAGAAAATTATAATGAGGTCAAATACATTCATAAATCTATGGTTTTACCCCGAGGGAGTTTTGAAGGCATTGAAAAACAATTGAGAAATGCTCTGACCATGAGAAATTTGTGTTTCTATATATCATAATACATATCTAAACATTAATGTATATAATGAATGTTTAAATCAAGTAAACTTTCATAATATAAAATAACTGTTCAGTATTACACTCCTTGTCCCATAGTATTAATTCATGAATGATTATTTTAAAGCCTAACTTCATAAAATGATTAGTATCTCTAATTTTGATGTAATATAAGATATAAGAACTGCTAAAACAAAAAAAAATATGGTTGTATGAAACTAAAATTTCATTTATCTTCATAAAAAAAATTCTCTAAATTTATCATATTAACACAGAATACAACTGACCTAATCAAATTAAAGAACCATCAATTTATGGGCCTCTAAAAAGTAATATTTAAAACGCCCTAAATTTTATAATAATTGTTGGATATGAAAAATCTAGATGTTTTGAAATTAAATAAATTACATCAGATATAGTGTCAAAAAAATTATGAATTATTTTCTGAATTATAAATTTAATAAAAAATTTCGTCATCTAAACAATATTACTACAAGAAACACATATATTCTTGAAAATGAAAATATAATAATAAATAAACATAATTGAAAATATTATAGACCCTAAATGTTCATCCACATAGACTCTCATGTGATTTATTAAAAAAAATTTAATAATAGAGAGAATAGAAAAATACATAAAATAAAATGGTAATTTTGATAAAAAATGATATTTTTTTATAACATTTTCTTAATGATCTCTATAAATATTTAACATCGTAATTTCACCATTATTGGTTCTTTATAAAAATATCATCATTGGATGTTATACATGTAAATGTATTTCTAGTCATAAATATAAAACATTTAGTAAATATATATATAAAAATATAGATATTAAAAATATAGATATTAAAAATATATAATGACATATAAATATTATATTTTACATTTAATTAAAATTTAAATATAATTTTGAATTAAATAAATTCATAATAATTAATTGGACTGAAATATCATATATTCTAAAAATATATATTTTAATATTTATATATATTTATTCAAAGAATAAATATATCCATTTGTGGAAAATATTTCAAGATAACCAATTATTTATATGTTATAATATATCATTTATATTTATAGAAAGTTTGTTACCTTATATGATATAATAATTTAATATAATTATTTTAGATAATTATTTCTAACAAAATGGTTATATATATGTTTCTCAATTAGTCCTTCAAAATGTTTTTTCAATCATTTATAAATTTATTTATTTTATATCATATCAAAAAAATAGATATGAAGATTAAGTAATATAGTAAATATTAATTTTTTAGTGTAAAAATAGATACAAAATTAAACTGTGAATGGTTGTAGTGAAGGATAAAATGAGGAAATAAGAAATTAAAATTACTAATAACATAAAATATCAAAAAAAATTGTTATTTTAATTCGTGGATGAGGAAATAAGTGAACCATATTATTTAATTTTCAATTTAGTGTGAATTTTCATGGAAATCACTTTCATTAATCAATACAGATTGCGTATTTGTAAAAATATCACACAATCTAATATATAAAAGGGGTTCCCCCCTCCCACAAATTATAGGGCACATGTGATGTTTATTTCTCTTACCTTGATCTAACAAAATTTTATGAAACTAATGAATCCCCCAATTTTGAAATAACATGGTTTAATTATAAATATTATTTCCCCCATGTAGGTATAGAATACAAGAGGAAACTCAATTTTGTTTAAATATTATAATTTGTTTTATTATATTTTCAATTTTCATCACATCTTGTTTCATTGGGAATATAATTTCAATTAATATAAAATTTATATTTTATAATTCTTATATAATAATATTATTATACTAATATAACAACTGAATGATTCTCATCTATTATTAAAATCATCACTATGTATAAATTAGTATTACAAAAAACATGGGTGATGTTATAAACTTTTAATCATGTATGATTATGAGAAAAATGTTAATTCTTATTATATAATATATTAATTTTCATTTAATATTATATTTTAAATTATAAAATAACATTATGGTATAAATTATACATTATTAAATAATTATCATTTTTTAAATTATATAATCAAAATGAAAAATTAATTAAAATTGAAAATTATAAAATACGAATAATAATCATCGAACAAAAGAAAAATATATATTATGTGTATATCCATTCATGGACATTTATCTAGAAATTGTCTTATAATCGTGAAATGCAGACTGAGATATCCATAGCACAACATTCATTTAATTTTAGTAACTAATAACTACATGCCATCTATATAGAAAAACATTAATTAGAAACAATATAATTAATATATAAATGAATAATAAAAAATTAAATAAATGAAAATATTTTAATGAAATTATATATTAGTAATAGAATGTTAAGATAAATTTGCAGAATGATTACATTAATTAATGATATGAGTTAATAAAAAGGAATAATGAAAATAGACATACTTTTTGTTCTAATTTAAATAAAAACATGGTAGAAATCACATGAATTCATGACCAAGAATAATAAAGGGTATTTTTCCTTAGAGACTATATGTATACTATAAACTTATATAGGAACAATATTCAATGTATCTCACTATAATTATTTCAAAATTGTGACTTCATAGACTTATCATACAAAATACCTTTCATCATAACCTATGATTAGGTATGAATATGAAATGGTGGGTTCAAAATCACAATTAGGGTAAACATGTTAGATCACTATCAACGATTTTATATGAGAATAAAAAGGTGTATGAATTATATAATAAAATATTATAATAAATCCTAATAAATCCAAAAGTCATAGATCATGAGTAATAGAATTAAACATTAGTATAACATATTCAATGATTCAGTTGACTGTGGAAATAATAATGATTTTCCATGAGTAAAGAGAGTGTGATATAAAATTAATAATAATGTTTCATATTATAAAAATTACATAAATATATAAAATCATTTACATCATTGATAAACATATTTAAGACCATCATATCATAGTTGATAGATTCCCTTTGTTTAATCGGGTTTCTCCCTAATAATTGAGATGTCGTCCCTTTGTATTTGTGGAATTACCAAATCAAATTTCATCTAGTATATTTTTGGGCCCATCTATCACAAAATCCATGTGGCCTTCATTGTCATGGGGCTACTTCTAATTGAAAATAATATCAGGATATATAAAACTTCTATATTCAATATTGGGGGATAAAATTTTATGCCAATGAATCAAATTTTTAGAATCATACATATTTCTTTTATAGGAACATTCAATCATACATAGGTTTATAGGCATATAAGATAATTGGTGTGGCTTATGGGGAAATGTTAAAAAAATTCACATAATTGAACATTTAAACATATGAACTATACATTAAAGGAGATATTTGAATATAAACTATTACATTAGACATAGTCATGGTCAAACAATCTATAATCCCCCAGATAAAAAATTTTCATTTATTATAAATAAATATAACAACCATTTGTACTATATCATAAAACATAACATTAAATTATAATATATTCCTTCATAATCACAAATAATTCCTTTTTTAAATAATTTTTTGGTTATAAATTGTATAATTTTATAGAAATATTACACATTGACGATTCTGAATCTTATACCATGTTATTTATATAACAGTATCCCAAATAATATGGGATACACATGTATAATTTTCATTTATTAGAAACATGTCTACAACAATCTATACATGAGGAGATGATGAGTGATATTGGTAATTATTGAAGATAGTAGTATCTATTTAAAGATAATTGATGTTCTCATTTTTCAATGGAAGTAATGGAAGGGAAATAGATAATGATATATCATTAAATAATCCTAATTATTCAAAAATAAAATATTGATTCATTAAATACATTATTATAACCATACCTAGATGATGGAAATGAAAATTTATATACATCTCTTACGGTGGTGGTAGTCCACACATACACACAAGTGATATTTTCATTTTCAAATATATAGATTGGTGGATACTTATATTTTTTACATTGAAATTATGAAATATCATTCTATTAATTATATTTTTTTAATAAGTTACAATGGTTTTAATATAGATGGTATAATGTAACTTAGAAGATATCAATAATGATAATTAACACATTCTTGGATATCCTTCATTAAGATTGTCTTTCAACCTCTATATATTAATATTCTAGTGAGAGTAGAACATATATGTCATTGAATGGATTTTGGGAAGGTATTTTCAAAGATCATGGTTGAAATATGGGGCTCAATTTCTGTGGAGAGGTGAAGAGATGAGAAATTATTTCATAGGCGAGGGGTGTGGTGCCCATGTTAAAACTTTTAAATCTAAAATTTTATAACCATATTTATCATGGAAAAGACTTAGAATTGAAACCCAAATTATCATATAATATAGGGATATATAATATGCTAAAAATTTAATAAATGTAATTTTTTTTTGTTATTATAGGCCATATCACCATAATTTAACAACTTTCAAAAAAATTAATTTTTACCATACTTGTAATATTCTCCAATTTCAAAAATACTCTATAAAAAAATTTATTTTTTCCAATTTTTAATGTAATAATTTAAAATTCATAAAACATATACTCATATTATGTTTCAAAATAGTTAATATATTTATTTTAATATGCACACTGAAAAATAATAGATAAAATTTTGTAAATAAATATCTTTATGATAATTTTATTAATTCATATTACAGACCTTGTAAAAACCAATATACGAAAGTGAAATTTCTTGATTTAATATATTATTTAAAAAAATTAATTACATTATTTAATTATTGTTTTTAATTTTTTAATAAAAACACATATTTTCGTTATAAGAAAATATTTTTGAGAAATATTTTGTTTTATAATTAAAATATTTTATTTCCATGTTAATTAAATTTATGATAACTCTATGAATGATTATAAATTTTTATACATTGATAGAAATTTATTCTAGTGAAATTTGTACTATAAATAATATAAATTAATATTTAAATAAAAATATCTTCAAAATCATTTTAAATATATATATATATTTTGATGAAATAATATATTAGTTTTCCAAATAATTCATTACTTATTTTCTTTAATTTATTAAATTTTATTAATTAAAAATTATTGAATTTATATTCTTGATATCATTCCCCAAAATTATTATATAAAATAATAAAAAATTTATAAAAATGTTAAAAAAAATTCATATATAATCAATAGTATTATATTAATTACATTATACCTCATTTTTTAATTATAGAAAAATATATTTCACCAATAACATTTGACAAAAAAGTAACGCATCTCATATTCTCTTTAAAATGATTAATTATAAGCATAATTTATCTGTTTATTAAATTACAATTTATCAAACACATTGACCTAATTTTAGAAGATAATATATATAGAAATCATAGGGTCATACATTATACCCCTTTTAAAATAATTTTTCTCTCAATATTACTTTAACATAATGAAAAAATATTGATACAACTAATTTATTTAATTCTTATTTTCCCACATAGCTTGTCAAACTCTTGGTTCCATCAAAATATAAACAACTTATTTTATGGAGATAATCAAAGTAATACCTTATCATTAACATCCATCTCTATATCATTCCAATTATTACAATAATCAAACATTTATTTACATTAGGATTCCATGATATGCATCAAAATGGAAACAAACTATTTAGAATTTCACCAGCTATCTTGGGTTACAATCGCTTATATTGTCCAACTTCATCAAAAAACACTGTATTTCTATATTCCATTCCAAATATTCCTTCATAAGGGTACATCTAAATGCATGAATATAATTTATTTTTAATTCAAATTCCCTAAGATAATGTTTTTTATCCCTCCATCATTTTAAATCTTTAGAGACTATTTTCATATAATCATGAAGGGTTTGAATAATCTTTTTTTTATTTACCATATAGCTTAAAATGATATAAAAGTACCTAATTGAGCTTTATATTCAATTATTCCAAGGTAATTCTCTTAGATATATATTTAAACCTTATATTATAATCTGAAATAATTAAAAGTGGTAATTCATGCAGTCATACCACATCCCTAATGAAATCCTTGAATAATGATTATGTGTGACCTATTAATAAATAGAAATTAAATTTCACACTTATACAAGGTGATTGGATAAAACTAAATTGAAATTATAGAATATGTATGTCATGGGGAGTCCTTTGATGTATTGAAAGGGTATTTTCCCATTTTAGGTATGGTATTGATAATAGTTTCATCATTAACATAAACTACTAATTCTCAACCATAAATTACTATAATACCATCTATCTAGATATATATTCAACCAAACCCCCTCTCCATTTCCCCACCACAAACTATCTTTGAGAACATTATAGGCCTTTAAACATTTTGGATGAAAAGATAATGGTTATTTATCTTCCATATCTAAAAATTCAATCAAGAATTCTGGTATTGATGGAACATATATTTCTGTCTCAAAACATATCACACCATTATGGTCATTGGTGGACTCTAGAATATTTATTTCCAAATTTTATCGCACCACATAAGAACCCTCAACATCTCTAGTTATTGTCCCTTTATAATATTTATTTCACAATATTCCCATGTTTTGGATAATATTTCCGGGACTGGGAATCATGTTATAGGTCTCCAAAAGAGGGGGCAATAAATTTTGGTTATATATTAGTGTATAGACACCAACGACATCTCAATGTATTGTTTGATTAATTGGGTTCCTAAAATATCATTACTGGATAGCCGGTGGGGATTCAATGATAATATAATTATGGATAAATACACTAGAATATAGCCACTACGACTCTAAAGTTTCTATAGACCGAAAGGTGGACACCACCATGAATTTGGATGCCTATATATGGGATAAATAAATTATGGATATATTATTATTCTAAACCAATGAAATGATTCATTAAAATATAAACTCAACCCATTCATCCCTATTTCTAGTTTAACAAATTATTGGGCCCTTTAGGGTAATATTAGGATATCTCCATCAAATTTTCTTATTATTCTGATCTTAAATCATTTGGTTTCTCTTCTGTTGGTATGTTTTATCATATCTATATCATTTTCACCATTTATGTTATATTTTTATGTATTATTAATTGTGTTTTTGGATCTTATAGATCATGTCTGACCACTCTCAAAAATTTATTGAATCATCAAGGTTTTGTCTCATGGGGCTCTGATAGGTTTTTAATATGTCATAGAGCATGTAACTATTTAGGTATGACTTGATATATATTCTTTGTAAAACTTATTCCTATTAGAGAAAAATAAATATAGAAATAAATATAATTTTAGGGAATCCTCTTAATTTTGAACATATACCCCTTCCCCTCCAATGTATAGATCCAAATGTTGTTTGTGTGTGACTATAGTGTGTGGATGGTGGTTCCATATTTATCATGTATTTGATGAACTGTAGAATATTTTTTTTGTATAAATAGTCTAATAAAGGTTATTTGTTAATATTATTTATTTTCTTCATATGAGTTATTAAATTTTTTTAAAAAATATTATTTACATGTGTTTTGGTAAGATAAACATGTTTTCAATGTATTCTGATTTATTTTTCATGAAAATTGTTTGTAAACAATGAATTTCATTTGAAAAAGAATAATGTCGAATTTTTTTGAATTGTGATAATAACTTCTAAAATGTATTATTTATAAAGTTCAAGGGATCCTTGGGTACCAATGTGGGGGTATATTATTAGTCTATATCCTTGATTTTCATAAGGGGGTTCAATTTATGTGGTGTTCCCCCATTAAATGATTGTAGTTCTATTGTATCTATGAAAATTATAGTGATACTATCAGGAGGATCACTTTCTAGGGTCTTACACCATTAATGGATAAGAGATTAATTATCTATAATGACTTTATGTTCCTAAAAGTTTTCATTGATTATTTAGGTATGAATGACTTAGTCACCCTACACAAATTTTCTCTTACGGGTGATCTCCATTGTACTCTTTCATGTATTATTTTTTTATTTTATATGATAAATGACACATGATTTGAGAAATGAAAAATTTCTAAATTTAATTGTGAGTAAAAAATGTATTCTCAAGGTTATGTGAGAGAAAAGTTAAAAGGGGAACTGTATTACTATTCGTTTGATATAAATATGAAAAAATCATTATCATGGATTTATTTTTTCATAAAATTAACATTTTTGTATTATTCTATAATGTATTTTTGTATAGAACCTGGGTTGGTTCATACTTATCCAATTTAGATCACACCTTTCACTCTCTGTTGTTGGATTGTGAACTTTGTTCTATTTATTATAGGAAATGTAAAGGTTCCACATTGATGAGGCAAGTTTACACGTCATCTATGTATGTGTAGATAGTGTTTTGAAAATTGGTTGTTTCCATTGAGTCATAGGGTGAAACAATTAAAGCATTAATTTATGTATTTTGGTTTTTCTTGACTTTTATACTAATTTTGAAATTATGTTTTAGTTGTACTAATACCATTGTTATCCTTTTTTACTGTGTAATATTAATATATTCCTGTAATTATTCTCATTTATTCTATATAACATGTTCCATGTTGGTAAAATAAATCACTATGATCATTGTTGGATGACCAAGTTATATTCACCAATGAAAAGTGATATGTAACTCCTATTATATATTTTCATTTTTTGGTTTGGAGCCTACTTGGATGGGTTGTTCAACCCATGTCTTTACTATTCTTTTTGAAAGGTTATAAATTCTACTTTTTTCATTTCTTTAGATATTTAGTAGATATGAGAGAGGATTATTGGTACATGTGGGGAATATTTTGGGATATTTATAAGCCATATCACATCGTAATGAGGCCTAGGTCACCAATAGATGTTGAGTTGTAGCCAATTTTGAATAGTATGGATCTAGATCCTAATTCTCAATTACAATCTTTTGAAAATATTTTTAATTATTCTTTTTATTAAATGTTAATTTCTATTGATATTTATAATAAATATCCATTATGTATTCCTAGGATTCATTATGAGGGTGAATTGTAAAATTCTCATTATGGGTGTGCTCCACTTCATCAGAATATCTTATAGGAATCCATGAGAGTAGTTTAATCCTTTGAAATAAATGAACAATCTGTTTAATACCTTTATATTGAGGCACAGCCAATAGACTGAGTAGATAAGGATTGATATTGATAGTTCCTATTCTATAATCACTCTCACAATTCAGGTATTGATGATCCTCATATTGAGGAGAAATGTATGGATAAATTTGATCAATTAGGTGATATTCTAAAGACAGCGAAATAAGTAAAGGTGATGTGGAAGATCATTATTATTGAGTGTATTCGAATGATGTGATGGAAATTTATGGTTCAAGAAAATAAATATGTGGGTTTTTATTAGAACTAAATTTTGGACCATTTTTTCAATAATTCTACCCAGAATACCTCATTACATTTATTTCTACAATGTTATACTATTTTGAAAAAAAATATAATTTAGTGAGAATGTTCCCAAATAAAGTACGATATTGTGAATTCTTCTCTCGAAGTGGTGATGAATCATAATCAGATTGATATGAAATAGCTAAAAATATTGAAAGATAATTTATTATAGGTATATATGATCAAGATGACTAGATATGTTGATGTTTTTGACATGTATATACTATAAAAACATATATGGTGGGAAGTAGATTCTTGTTTGTTATTTCTATCAATCCTAGTGGATGATGTAGTGGGACACATTTGAATAAGTTGAAATGGAATAATAATCATAGGGGTGGTGGAGACAATTATTTGCTCTGGGATTCTTCTACTCGATTTATAGTGGCAAATAGTGTACCCTTAACATGCTATAAGTGTGGAATAGTATGGAAGAATAAATGTGTTTTTCTCAAAATTATAGAGGATTATAGTTCATGTGGTCATAATGTTTATATATAAATATTCATATAAGCTCTGTCAATTCATGCATATGGTTTTGTATTTCTATCCCTAAATTCCATTTTGAGTTTATAAGAAGCATTTATTCTTGTAAAGTTCCATTATCAGTCATCTAGATTAAAAAAATTACATGTATTAGATGTTATTCTTGTGGGAGATAATTTCGATTCAACTATAGTGAAAATTAGAAGTTTTATTGTATCATTTATACAATATTATTTCTTAGAAAGTGGTTCCTTAATATCATTAATATCTATAGTTCTTTCGGATATTTTGAAACATATGATATAGAACATGTCCAACATTATAGCCCTAGAAACACTAAAATGAAATATTAAAGAGAATAGGTTTTATTATCCCACCGTGTTCTCTTTGATTATATGGTTCTGAGATAGTTTGGTACTTTCTAGGTTTTTATCATTATTCTTCTAATGTCATTATCATGGTGGACATGATGGTTTATCAATGAAGAAATTATTATTTCTATAACAGGTTGTTTTTTCCTAATTTCATAACATAATATTTTGGGTGTTTCAGGATCAGTGGGATCAGAGGTATAATCATGTAGTACTTTCTTACTAAGATCTAATGATTCTATTTTTTATATTTTATTTTAACATGATGATATATCATCCTATGATTCTCATCCCTTTATTATTAAAAATTTTTCACGTGGTTTTTCAAGATGACATCTTTAGTCATCCTCTTAATAGAGTTGTGTAATTTTCAATTGATTTCGTGACCATTTATTATTCGATCTCTTGACCATCTTATTTATGTAACCAAGTACTTTGAAAGTGATCAAGATCTTGTTGGATAACGTGTTAGAGATGACATTTGTTCTCTAGAGTGTTTCATTGTTGGTTTCCCCTCGTGCTCTTTGACCACAATGATGATGATTATCCTTGTCTTTTCTTAGACAACTAGAAGCATAACTAGCTATGTTTTAATAATAAGTAGTGATTTCCCTATATTGATTAGATATTTGATTAGTTAATGGGGGAAAATAGTATTCTAGAATCGATAGTCATTTAGTTATATCCATATTTGTGTTATATAATTAGATATCTAGAATAGGAATTTCAGGATTAAATATATCCGTTATGAATATATATAAATGTTATTTGGCTTGAAAAATTCTAATGATTTGTTTATAGCATTTAAGAACTATATATTCCACTAGTATATCGATGAATTATATACAGTATTAATTGATATAATCATCATTTTTTTAAAAAAATTAATGAACATGAGAACAATATGGAAAATCGTTTCTAATTTATTCTGGATTCTTCACAATTATGTAAATCTGGGTGGATTCTATTTTTTTTCTAATTAGTGAAGTTATTTGGGGAATATGATTCAGATCTGGGTCTCTTACATGATCCTAAAAATGTTAATGTTCTATCATCAAGGGAAAACACATTGAATTTCATTGATTTAATGATATTCTTGGCATATCTAGGAATTATTTGTAGTTTATAGAAGATTTCACTAAATAAGAATCATCATTGACTACTCTTACAAAAAAAAGTGTTAAATTTTTTATGGATGCTAAATGTCATGTGTCTTTAGATTTGTTCATATAGTGTTAGACATTGGAACATATTCTGATCATTATATAACCTGGTATTTTCATTATTGATTATGAAGAGGATGTGGGTGGTGGTAAATAATGTGTTCTTTCGTAGGATTATTATTTAATGGGGTATAGTTCACTTATTCTTCTATTGGTTTTGAAAAATAATATGACTAATGTGTTAGAGATCACCATTTTTGTGCATGCCCTTATGTTTTCGCGATTACATCTTTTCAACTAGTGGTTCACTTTATTTTGTAATCCCTATATTTTGTTTTATATATTCACTTATAAGAACATGATCCTTAAAAAAGAGTTCATGGGTGGAGTAATATTATAAATTTTACATTGACATAGGCCACAACCCTAGAATTGGGAATGTCATCACTAAAACTATTAGTAAAAATTTTCCTTCTCAAGATACTTCTGATGTGATAGATGAGTATAACCATATTTGTAATTTTATTCTATTTTATTTGGATTCATAGGGGAATGATTTAGTTATATCTTTTACCAATTTTCCATTTCCATCATCTCTCCCTGAGTCCAATATGTATGACCAACAATTGGATGAAGAGTTTTTATGAATTAGTGAATCTTATTTGGTAGGAAGTGCAGTTTTGTATGGCCTATCCCCTATGATAGAATTCATCACTTTGGTAATTGGGTTTTCATACCACTAATTATCAATAAGTTTTTTTTTTCAAGGAATGAAAATATTCATCATGGTATCTTCATCCAGGTATAATAGAGATTTATTATGACATGAAGTGGCACATATGTGGTTTACCTATGAAGGAAAAAAATTTCTAAGAATGTGTCTCTATAACATCCTTGACCCTTAAGCCACTAAATGGGTGCTATGAGCCAAGTTGTCACACGAACTCAAGCATGCCTCCCTGCACACTAGAGTTTTCCAACTCGTGGTGAGGGTCTAATAAGTTATTGAGGGAGATAATACCTTATTTATCAGTTCATGCCACAGCAGAACACAATATTAATAGTGGAAACAATATGGACAAACAATAAACATGCATAACAAAACATTTCCCAAATGGGTGGAACCACAAATCAAATAAAGCAATGTCATGTCGTAGAAGTAGTGCAATGTGAAGAAGCCCAAAATGAAATAAATGACCAAAAATCTAAATCAGTCCAGACAATGTGTAGGTACTCCTCTATCTACATCCTGAGCCCAACTAATCATCTCATAGTAGGCCCTCTACCATTGTTAGGACGCGCAACTAAGAGACCTTCTCAGGTACCCAATGGTGGACCGAGTAGGGTTTGAGTAAAAAACTCAGTTGAACACCACCAATGATGTCTAAAAAATATCTAGTCTAATATATAGTGCATGAAAGTACAAAATTATTGGTTTGTAATCAAGGTACAGTTCGGGTTCCATAAGTTAACAACGTTCATTTAATTTATTCCAAGAATTTGTCTCCATTTCATTTCTTATACCATCTACATTACATAAGCCATATTGATTACATGTTCCATGGGTATTTCATAAATATCATTTACACAAGGTTCTAGGGAAACCAATCAAAATGTATATGAAAAATAAAGAATTTTCCTATCTCACTAGAGATCCACATATCACATCAACACATTTTCCTCACCGTGTAGCCTCAGTCTTGGTGGAATGAAACCATTAAGGGAATCGAGCCTCTATACACTTCCCTAACCCTTAAATTTTGTGGTGGAGGATAGAGCCTCAGTCTAACTTGACCAATGGGCATAGATCCTCAAATCAATACCCCACTCTACAATTCCATGTACACATGGTTTTATATATCAATCACCACTAGGAAAATATAATACAACATAACACAACCAATGCCATTTAAATTCATCAATCATAATACATAACTACAATATTGTAATTAACACTATGCCATAACCCATTAACACTTTTACCAATTTCAATTCTCATCCATTTATCCAAATTCCCATTCTCATGCCTTTACCCATTAGGTGTATTCAACAGCCCCAATTCCTTATCCAAAGTCACCATTTTCCATTCGTCAGTGCATTTATCCCATTTACAATTTCACAAGCTATTACCCATTTATGCATTTCTAGTACGATCCTCATATCTTAAAATAGAATCCCTTTATTTCATTCAACCATATAGGTGTACCACCTAATTATAATATATTAACCTATTCCACAAATTCATCTATTCCCTTATTAAATATCCTTTAAAATTTAACCATTTTCTCTTCATGTACCTAGTTGCTCATTCACCATTTAATATTCTATAGTCCCCTTAGGCATTTCTATCCAAAATTCATGAAACAATGGACATAAACCATTTTAACCCAATTACCCACTTAATGTCATTCCAACATCACCTTATGTATTTATTAATGTAGGAATGTTTATCATTATTTATTTGGTATCTTAATCAACAATTATGACAAATCTACATTGGTTCCACATCATTATTGGGTGACCCCTCACATAACCATAGGAAAATATAGGTCCGGGTTTGCCGGCGCACCCCATGGGTGGACCTAAAAGGGTCAAGCCCTCCTACATGAATCCCATGGGGATCATGAAGGTTTAAATTGGTCACATGAACTCCCATTTTTATCAAACACCCTAAAGGAACCAAGTACACAAGGATGGAGAAAGAAGAACACAATATTCCATGCAAAAATCTAAAGTAAAACTATATGATTATACTTATAGACCACCTACCTCGAATCTAGTGAGGAAAACACTCTTAATTGTGGACTTGGTTCTGGATTCAAGAACCCCATGAAACCCCATCTGAGGTTACCATAGAAAAATGGTATAGATCTTTGGAAAAGGATGGGAGAAACCACAAGCCCTAATCTGAAGATGAGGGGGTGGAGAGAATTAGACCTACCTAGAGATTTGATCTACAACCGAAGGCACTCCAAACGGCCAAAAATCAAACGGGAATCACCACATGGTGTCTTGGGTCATCCAAGTTTGTCATTGGGGTTAATAGGGGAGGAATCAAGGAAAATACCGAGTGCAATTTTAAAATCCTGGGGTGCCATTTTTTAAATTTCTGAATGTTTCTAGGATTCATGGTTTACGCGCACATTTTTTCATACTATTCACAAACCGTTCATGAGCCTCTGTCCAAACATACACCACTTCTCATAGTTTTTTTGGTGAATATTTAACATTTTCTTCACCGAGCCCCAACCGTGTGTAAGCCTCTATCCATGGCTACACAGTTCCCGCATGGTTTTCCCTAACCATGTTTAAAACATGCAACATGACCAGGAAATTCCTTTTTTTACTTTTTGTGTCCTGAACCCCCGAAACTCCTTCGGGACTTCTTGTGAACATGGTTAAAAACATATCTTGCAAAAAATAAGTGGAAGACCAGAATGTAAACTAAAAGACACCTTAAGAAGCTCTAGTATCTTACAACCTCACCACCTTATAATGTATAGTCCTCTAGTTTCTCTTCCAAGAATCACTAACTTCCATGACAAGGGATCATACCCCAAGGCATTCCTATCCATTCCCACATTTCTAGTTTATAGTTTCACATAATAAGTCTACCAAACTCAGAACAAGGGCACAATGTTTCCCATCAAGAATGCCTCACCAAAACCCATAACGTGAACTAGAAAATCTCCTCAAGGATGAATCCACTTCAAACATTCTCACAAAACATTGGGGGAGAAACATAGGTGGAAATTCATAACTAAAAACACATAGAATCTTATTAAACATCCCACCATCATATTGGGGAAACTAATCACCACCTCATCGACCTGATACTCTTCACAACTCATGAACCAGACCACATGGTGTCATTTTTTATTCACCCAACCCGGTATCGCCCAGAGGAAAACACACAACCCTTCTAATGACATTTCCTGAAGATCACACTTCACGAATATAAATCCTATCTCAAATAAAAAATCTTGGTTACTTGACCAGTTAAACTGTTCCAAAGCACGAAACATGGGCCAACTCACCCGAACGGTGACCACTCGATTCCTTCAAACCTGAAACTCTAATCACGTCATCAACCAAGATTTTTTCTGGTATGGTTCCCTCCACCATTTCCAGTTACTTGGAACCTCCTCCATCAACGAAAGACCACCAAAACTCAACCCATCTTTCCTATTTACTAAGTCATTCCAAATTACCAGGCCCATGCATCACTAGGGAATTACCCTATATTGGAATATAGCGACCTAGTAGAAACCATTAGGGAAGATATTTATACAACATCCCTTGAAGGATGAAGATCAACACGAAATCACTTAGGTAAAAAATCATATCAAAAAGGCACCTTCTGCAATTACATGAAAAATGTTTTGGGTCACTCACACCACACACATTCAAATTTATCATCTCTGGTCAGTCTACACCTGATGGTCATTCCCCCTTGTTCCCACTCTCCACTAATGGTATGCTACAACCTTCTAAACTTCCCAAGGATCTTACTGATTGGAAGCATATCATTATAATCCCACCCACCCACTGGGGTTGTTTCCATAGATCCTATATAATTTTATCATTTCAGCCTTCCCACCGTCTAGACAGACATCGACTTCACCATTGGCATGACACCACCTCATATATCCAAGTTTTTACCAAATTCAAATGTTCTAAAAAAATATTATATTTCATGAGTCTAACCCTTGATCTTTGTTGGGGTTATAGAATCCAACTTCTCTTGACACAGCATGCTGTCATATCGTACCACACCATTCTACGATTGAGAAAAGACATCAAAAGCCTCACTCGGAACCACCCTAAGCTCAGGCCATCACTTGTTTCATCAGTCACCACCGCCATGTCCCACATTGCCTCCCTGAGGGACCTAAACTACTACATACACCTCCATGTCTCTTGGTAGGATCCATAGCTTCTCATTGTACTTGGGATGATGTCATGATGTTGTTCATGCTCGTCACTAGATAAGGTATTCTAAGAAGTTGTTGAAGAACACCACCACCAACTTATCAATTTCTTATATTATGGGACCCCATGATCATCCAAGAGTCTCAAGCTTCCCTACCTAACATGTCACATTTAAATTTAACCACAACCACTTTGGTTTTATTGCCAACTAAGTTCTTCCATCGCTACATAGCCAAACCATTCATACAAACAAGTTTATCAACATGACCAACCATACCACTTGTCTCACCTTTGAGTGAAAGCATATAACCACACTCTAGACACCATCATCTCTTCCACTCAAAACACCCTCAAGCCTCCAATATTCATTGTCCAAATAGGTGAGTCAGGAATCCAAATTATACCACCCTTAAAAACAAACCTCAGATCCTATCATAAGTAATATGGTTACCTTACGAAAAAATTAGTATAAATATACCATTATCTAAAAAACTGTCGTACTCAGTACACATTAACACCACCTCTGAAGCTTCTCCAATGCACCATACTCAAAGGTATGTGCACCTCTAGCCAAACCTCTCATGTGGTCACCCTATATCTTTTATAAACCAACATCACATAAACACAACTCGAGAGGTACAACCAACCATCAACCTTCCCACTCATCCTTATGTTACAAAACTACACCATGAAACACTCTATGTCTCGCTTTCAAAGTCCTAAACATCCACATTTTTGACACACACCCAAAATCACTAGAATCCCTATTTGACCTATCTCATGGGTCACCATGAATGTTCACCAAAACTAACTCCCTTGACTGGAGTCACAACTAGGAATTCCATTGGTTTTCTCCCCAAACCATACTTTTCATGACACGAGGAAAGAAATGCACGTGAATGGAACCCTCACTCCCATTCCGACACACAGAATTTTTTTCATTAAAAACAATCAGATTCTCTTCGTTCCATAACAAAGGTATAAACATTCACCATTAATATTAGAAACTCATCCTCCATGGGATTCAAAATGCAACTCAGTGGGTCATTTCTCACAAGGTCACTAAGACCCAAGAACCATCATTATGGACCAACATGCACTCCATAGGGTCACGAACAAAGAGAGTATTCTTACTCACATTACCAAACAATAGCTTGCAACCCAAAGGCTAGAACCCCACCCAGGGTTCCCTAAACACATCACCTAGGCCACATCATCCTCAGAAAGGCATCACAATCCAAATCGAAAAATATCAATGTAGGGCACTCTCGCTGGCTTCACCCACACCTAAAAGGGTCAAACCTGCAACACATAGTATACGTACATTTGAACTCAATCATTCTCATTTCAATATTATCATTTAATCAATGCTTCGAATAAATACCGACATGATTTAACCATATAGATGGGAAAATTCTCACGCTACCAACCTTAAAAAATACATCCTTCATACTCTATTAAAACGATAATCATCACACATAGAACACTACCCTCTACCATACCTACCATGGACCTTGGAAAATACAGTTTAACCAATTTACATAATCATGAGTCTTTCGTCAAGTCCCCTTCAAACCCATTCTTCTTTTATAACATGATCCCCTCCCCTTAGGCACATTTCCAATTTCACACCTTGTTAAAATAAACATTTTACCTCCTTGACTCATTTCATTAGAAAAAATTCATTAACAATCATATCGTCAGTATAGGACCCTTTTTATTTTTGACACTGAGTCAACATTTTAAAATTTATCAGAACCCAAAATTTTAACCCATTCCTGATATTCGGTTCTTACATGTTATTTCATAACTATTCATTTGAATTCCTCCCATTCACCCCATTTCATTAGCATTATTTTTCATCATTTTTTTTGTATTTATCAAGGAAATAATATTCATTCCTTTCTCTATGACCCGTACACCCATATTATGTGTGTGTGCCTATACTGAAACATGCCACTTATACCCTCAGGTGCATAAAATGATGCATGAATGCACAATAGCATGTCCTTCATACAATGAGAATAATAACATAAATCAGTCAAATCACACAACATGTGCATCACCCAATGGGGAAAAATAATTTTACTGTAATAACACACATTAAGGAAAACAATTAAAACCAAGGGTTACTAGGGTTTTTCCTCATACAAGGGTTAGCTACTCCCAATCATGATCTCATTGCCAAGGCCTGACACCACCTAATCTCATGTCAACCATCCCTAAATAGTATGAATGGGAACAGAACTCCTCTAATAACACTTTGTAGCCTCCTTGACCTAAAATCCACTATACTGGTGCTCCAAGACGAGTCATCACATTACCTAAAGCGCGCCTCCCTATATGCCAGAGGGTGTCAATGAGCGGAGAGGGACTAATAATTAATGTGCGGAGACTATACCCTCTTTATCAAATCATTCCACATAAGAACACTATATAAATAACTGAAAAAATTAGAAAAAACAATAAACACATATAACCAAACATTTTCCAAATGTGTGAAAATAGAAATCAATTACAACAATGTCATGGCG
The DNA here is from genome assembly GCA_963277665.1 of Viscum album. Lineage (NCBI taxonomy): Eukaryota > Viridiplantae > Streptophyta > Magnoliopsida > Santalales > Viscaceae > Viscum > Viscum album. The sequence continues at coordinate 418,521,618 of OY728132.1, forward strand.
TATAAGTAGTGCATGTTATCAAACCCAAAATAAAAATAACAACAATACTAAAAATGGGTCCAGACTATATATCAGGGTCCTACTCCATGTACATCCTGAGCAAAACTCAACATCACACAATAGGGCCTCTACACTTGTCATGACCTGCATCCAAGAGATCTACTCGGGTTCCCCATGACAGCCTGAGCAGGTTGTGAGTAGAAATATCAGTATGGATCCACCAATGGCGTCTACAAAATATCCATTCTAATAGATAATGCATTCAAGTACTAAAAGAAAGGTAAGATTTCAAGGGACACTTCAAGTTTCATAAGTTAACAAAGATTATCTAATTTATTCCTCGTATTTATCTCCATTTCCTTTCTCATACCATCTTAATTTCATAAGCCATATTGATTACATGTTTCATGGGTTAGGCATAAATATCATTTTCACAAGTGTCTAAGGAATCCAATAACAATTAATAGGAAAAAAATCAAGTATCTTTATCACTAGGGATCCACCTATCACATCAACACATATTCCTCACCTCCAAGCCTCTGTCTGGTTTTAATGAAACCATTAGGGGAATAGAACCTTGTCCCATTCCCAAACCCGTGCATTTTGGGGTGGAGTTTAGAGTCAGAGTCTAACTCGACCCGTGGATATACAACCTCAAGTCAATACCCTAGTCTACCAAATGATGTTCACATGATTATATAAATCAATTACCACACCCATACCATAATGCAACATAAGACTACCAATACCATTGAAATTCATCAATCAAAATGCAAAACAACAATATGGGAATTAACACTATGCAATAACAAATTAAAAATTTTACCTATTTCAATTAACATCTAATTAGCCAAATCCCCGTTTTCCGAACTTAACCCTTTATGTGTATTCAAAAACCCATATTCCTTATCCAAATTCACCATTTTCCATTAATTAGCACATTTTTCCCTTATACCATTTCACAAGATTTTTCCACCCTATGAATTTCTTTTTCAATCCTCATATCACATAATAGTATCCCTATATTTTATTCAACCACATAGGTGTACCACCAAAATCTCGAGTATTTAACCATTCCAAAAATTCAACCATTCTTTTATTAAATATCGTTAAAAAATTCCCCATTTCCAATTACATTACCCATTTACAGGTTCACCATTTAATATACCATAATCCCCTTAGGCATTTCTATCCCAAACTCATGAAACAATCGACATAATCCCTTTTTACCCAATTACCCACTCACATGTCATTCCAACAACACATTATGACATTATTACCATAATATTTTTTAACATTAATCAATTTGTAACATAATCCACCATTAGAAAATACTCTATATGGGTTCCTCATCATTATATGGCAACCACTCAAAAAACAATACCACAATCTAGGTCTGGGTTTGCCGGTGCACCCCATGGGTGGCCCTAAAATGGTCAATTCCTCCTCTACGCATCCCACATGCATTGTGAGGGTTTCAACTAGTCAGATGAACCACCCTTTTATCAAACAGCCCAAAGAAACCAAGAACACTATAAGGGAGAAATAAGAACAGACGTTTCCATGAAAAAATAAAAAGTAAAACTATGGAATAATACTTGGAGACAAACCTATATCGAATATGATGATGAATGCACTCTTAATCATGTCCTTGGATCCGTATTCAAGCACCTATTAAAACCCAAACCTTGGTTCCACTAGAAAACGAATTGGTTTAGTGCTTCAAAAGATGATGGCTGGAACGAAAATCCAGAATCTGAAAATGATAGTGGTGGAGGGGATTAGATATACCTGGTGCTTCGATCCCCAACTGACGACGCTCCAAACAGACATGAATCGATGGGGAAACAACTCTTTGAAGATTGGGTCATCCATGTTTGTGACTAGAGTTGTGATAGGAGGAATGAAGGAAAATCCCATGTGGGGTTTTAAAATTCCGGGGAGGCATTTTTGTAATTTTCTAAAAGTTTCTAGGTCGGACTATTACAAACAATGTTTATCGAACCATGTGCAAACCGTGCATGAGAAATTATTTTAAAAAACAACCCTTCTTCTAGTTTCATGGGGATTAAACACAATTTTCTTAACTGTAAACCAACAGTATGTAAGCCTTGGTCCATGGTTGCATGATTCATGGACAATTTTCACTAACCGAGTGCAAACTGTTCAACATACTCAAGAACTCACTTTTCATCATTTTTGTCCCTAACCCCCGGAATACCCTCGGGTATTCACATTAACACGTTGACACAGATATCTATCCAAAATGAAGAGGCCAAACTAAAAAATCAACAAATACATACTTTATGAAGATCTATGATCCTATAGTATCACAATTACATTGTGTAGAATATTAAATTTAAGAGCCTAAGACCTTTTTTTCTTTATTCGCTTATTTTATTAGTTTGAAAATGGGGTGAAGTGTCTATGAGAATCATTTTTAGATTTCCATAGACTATTTAATGAAAGAATATTATATAGGTATTGATCAATATATTGATGAAATCATCGAATTTTATTATGATCATTGAAAACACCATGGTTGAAAATTTTGTTAATCTATTCATGCATTTTGATGTTTTATAGGGTCCCCTCTCCTTATTTTTTTTACAATTAACCCTAGATTACCACATAGTTATAGATAATTATCAAAAAGTTATCTAGACTGAGGTAAGACTTATGATTTCATATCATCTAAATATGGTTGGATAGACATAGCAAGATATTCATAATATTTATGATATTTACTACTCTAATGTAACAAATTATAGGGGATCTTGGGACTTCTATATGGGACTGGTTAAGTTTTCATCTAATAATAGGTTCAATAATTGAACAAGATGGGTCACTTTAGGGTTTTTATAGTCTCCCATGCAAGAAAACATTTTTTTAGTCAAGGGAGTGATATAAAACCCTCATGAAATGATTATTGTTAATGGGGAATCATAGAATATTTAGGATTTAAATATATGTATGGTTATAGCCTAGAATAAACCAAAATATTATGTTTATCATCAACACCATTAATTTGAGTTTTGAATTGGTGACCATGTAATCTTGAGATAAAATACTTCATTGGGTCACCATTATCTTGGAAAAAATGGATGTTTCCTCTTATATATATCTGACCACATTATATCACTGAGAGTCTTTATTTGGGTTCATATCAAATAGTCACAGTGGCTTAATTGATACAAATTCATGATGTTTACCATATATCTCACATCAAGAAGATTCATCGCAATCCTTATTGTGTTCTTATTTAGATGGAAACTAAGTTAGATCTAGATTTTTTAAATCATGAACACCTTATATTGATGCATGAATCTTAACTAAAAGAACTCATTGGAAAATATATTCTCATAATCAGTGTGTTTTGGAATTAGCGATCATATTTTCATAGGTATTGTGTCTATAAATAATCTATGGGGGAGAAATGGCCTCACATTTTACTAAAGATTCCATATTTTGAATTATTTATTTGGGATTGATTTTCCCAAGGAGAGGATAATTGTGACAGCCTACATTATCCTCTTCTATAAGGCCATTAAAAAAATTTGGTCAAGTTTCCATGTGTTTTAGATCCTTTTAATATAATTGATAATCAATAATTCTGTGTAATGTTGAGGGTGGATTAAAAATAGTTTTGAACTATGGATACTATATGAAACCAACCCATCAATGTAATAATGGATGATTGGGGTTACAATATGAAATACACTAGCTAGAAAGTGGGAGTCAACCATCCAGATAGTAGTGAGCCCCATGCCATGGTATTCTACCTATTTCCACCGGCATGTTAGTGAAATCATGTAAGGATGAATTAAATATTGTATGAATTGTATTTTTGGATATCTAAAACCCTATTTATCATATATAATAAACCCAATTACACCTAGTTAACCTTTTATAAATTTGGGTTCTCCCTAGGGTTGTATGACACTCTCCCAATCACATTTTATTGGAATATTCATCTATATTTGAATAGTTTCTCATCATTTTTTTTTATTTTTGAACATATTTTTCTCAGTTTATCCATTTATCAATGAATTTTATAGGGTTAATGGTTGTGTTTTTTGTATTCATTGATCATGTAATGATCTTTATCAACCACTTATAGATTATTCATGGGATTCTCTCTCTGAGAATTGATCAATTGTGGATTGTGTTGTGGCACATGTGACCATTGATGTTAGTGTTGGTTTATATTCAATTCAATCCTTATTATTATGGAAACAGTATTCAAATATTTTTAATTTTTTTGGAATCTATCCAATTTTCCAATTGCATTATTCCCTTCCGATGTGTGGGCTCATTTTTTTTAGACTGCTTCCCAAGTGTATGGTTGGTGGTTCCTTCTCGGGACTAGGTTTGATAAACCCTGAACTCTCTTTGTTATGAAAATGGATTTCTAAATTTTAATTTTAATGATCCATTAGTTTTTAAATATGATTTATTATATGTGTATTGATAAAATCCATGTTTCCACTTATTTTTTTTAAACGACATTGGATTTGAAATCAAATTTAAATGGTTTTTGAAAATTGTTATTAAAACATGTTATTGTAGTGGGAAAGGGTAATTTGTAAGTTATCATGTGTAATGTGATATAGCCATTTAAATTTTCTTGATATATGTAGCACATTGGAGCATGGGGAACATGGGTGTGGAGTCTAGTGTTGGTCATTTACCTTGATTTCTATAATCATGTTTAATTTATTAGGTGTTACTTTATTCATTGAGTAATGATTAGTTATCTCTTGGAACATGATTTTGACACCTTAATGGGGATCACTTTCTTTAGTGTTCCCAATTATAGGCATCTAATAATCATTGGCTCCTAGGATATAATGTGTGCACTAATTTTGAATAATTTTTCAGTTATGAGTGACCAAGAAAGCTCCGAAATATCTTATCCTTAGGGTGATATCCATTCATCATTATCTTCTTTTATATGGTCACTAATATGATATGAGACCATGATTTAAATAATGTGAAATGGATTATTTGGAATTTTATTTGAAACATTATTATCTATATTTTCTATAAGAACTATAAAAGGGGGAATTTTTTCTATGATTTTAATATTAATGCAAAGAATTATCATGAATTCCACATTTTTATTAAATTTAGAATCTAGGGATAATTTTTATGAGACATAATATAGATAAAATTGGGGGGATATTAATGGGACTTTTTATCACACACACTATACATTACCTTGGGGGAGTGTAGAATTATCTTTTCTTATACACGATAGTGAATGATTCTAAGTGAGGCGGTGAGGATTCATACTTTTTGGGTTTGGGTAATTAGTTTTGAGATAGTGGGATGACCAAAATGCATCATGTTTATTTTTTAATAGGATTTGTTTTCCTTGGTATTTCTTCTTTTTATACAAGTACATGTGTATTTTCTTGATAATTTTTTATCACTATAGTTGTTGTTATTCATTTTTAGTATGGTATGTTTCGTTTCATGTTTTATTTATCTTTATATTTTATGCATTATATTTGGGTTTAAAAAAAGCATTGCCTGTGTTCATTATTTTGTGATCTACCGTATGATGGATTTATTTGGGGATCAAGAATACAATTGATGAATTTTCATGGTTATGTTTTGATCTGATTTGGTTGGGTTATCTGGGTTTGTTCAGAAAACTTTACATCTTTCTTATTCACTTGGTTAATATGAACATCTAAGGATTATTAAATATTCATCTGGAAAATGTAGGTCTATCGAACTATCCAAATAATTTTAATGTCTAAAATTCAAATGGTCAAATTTATTATATCCTTTTCAATAATAATCAATAATTATCTAGCATGACCCTTCAAAAAAATCACTAGCCAGTTTATTCTTGATCAATTTATGGTAATGTATCTTTTAGTTATAATTATAAATAAACTATAACAATTTCTTTTAGTATACATTCACCTCCTTTTTATTATATTGTCCATTTATTTAGAATCAGAATATATAGAACCCCATTAATGTCCCATTATTTATGTATATGGACATTTCATAACTTTTTCGGAATACATAATGCATTATAAAAATAGTTTACCAAAATCGTACTAGTTTTGTTCCATTAGAAACATGGAAACATAAAAACTATAACATAAGTGAGGCACAATATCTCCCACTAGGTTCTTCATGAATATCACCCTTTTTCAAAACATCATACATAACACATATAATCATAACCTGGGCAAGGAAACATAAATAAGGTAAGCACAGTTGCTCACAGAGTGTAAAAAAGAGAGACATATAAGCATAAACATGATCATATGAGTATGATAACCTGATCAGAATATTAAAATATCATACCCTTCATATCAATGATCATAAACTTGATTCATGTCATAACTATTTGATGTTCAAAAAACATGATTCATAAAAAAATAAATATAATAAATCCTAAAATAAAAACATATGATTGAGACATGGAATTGGGGGACATACATAAAAATATAAAATGTTTTCCCTGGTAGACAAGGTATCACTGCCAAGGCCATCATGGTAGTATTGGTTCAATACCCAAAAAATAGCGATAGTGATGGTTCATTCCCATAGCAATCCTATTAGTATAATTTCACTCCTCATACCATATTGGTAGTCATGGTTCACTCTCATGGACATGTTAGATGTCAAGGTTCATTCCAAAGAGCATCTTATTTTATCTCATGATATATAAATCATTACCCAATGCATAGGTGGTTGTTATAGCCCCCACTCATCTCATAATGAAATCATATATAAGTGTGCCACAAGAATATAAATCATTCATCACATAATAATTGATGAAAATACATGGTTTTAAAAACCATTATTCAATCATAACAGAAACCATAAAAATTAATTGGGTTTTTTAAATATTATTCCATCATATGTATAGCCATTCCTAGAATGAATAATATTGGAAACATTTATGCATATTCCTAGTACAACCTAATTAACATCAGAAAACATTATCATATAAGGAATATAATTTTTAGAGAACACTTGGAAAAAATTATTTAGGGAAATATACAATCTATTTTGAAAGCATTATATTTACATGAAACACGTGACAATTTAAAAATAATTAATTTTCATTGAAAATGTTCTTATAATATTGTATTTTAACCTTCAATGCAATAATGTGTCATGAAATTGTAAAAAACCATTCATTCCATACAATTCAAAAAAAAATAATTTCTCATAATTTTCCCAAAAAATTAAAAAATAACCTCATTAAAAAAGTAGAAATATTCCATTAAAACCATTTAGTACAATCTTATACATGGGTAAAAATGACATTAATTAAATTTATAATAAAAGTAAAATATTCTTGAAAACAATCTTAGGAAACATGGAAATGGATAACAAATATACACCCAAAAATAATTATTTAAAAACAATCTCATAATGTAATGGCATTTTTAAATTACCACTTTTTTATTAGAAAAAACTTTTTAGAACATAAAACATTTCTGTAAATATTTTTCTTGAAAATGAGAATAATATATCATTTAATAACATTTCTTGAGGAAAATAATATTTAAATATTTCAATGAGTCCCATACCACATTGAAGCATTTGAACCCTAATACCCATGAAATAATTACATTAAATGAAGAATAAAATATCATCAAAAGAAAGATATTATTACAATAACAAGTCAAATGGTAGTATAAAAAAAATAACTATCCATTCCTATAAAACAATAGATCTTGGTCACAATGGTTTTTCTATGACATTATTAAATAACTCCCCTAATTTATGGATCCACATATATACCTTCTATTGTAATTAAATGACTCAATAATAATACATTATCTGTACAGTATTTATAGTATAAACATATATAATACTACATATCCTTTTAAAATGAATTAAATACAATCTTCAAATGATCATCATGCTTATTATTTCCCCTTGGTTTATTCCCAAATGATATTTATTCACAAATGGTCTTCTTGAGAATTTTATCTAGAGTAATTACCAAAAATTGATAAATGGAATATTGAAACACTCAATTCATTAGTGCCATAAATGTAGTGGGGGAATTAATAATTCCAATTAGAATCCTTATGAATTCCCATTGGCCAAACCTTATATAGATGGTTTTCTTGACTATATCATTAATTTTTATCCCTATTAGATTATATCGGGATCAAAGTAAAATATTTAAGAATTATTGAGCTCCTCAAAATTTATAAAACCATTCATTTATTCATGTTATAGGATACTTATTGTCTAAAATGATATTTTTTATCTCATGATGATAAATATAGAGCTGCATTGAACAACCATTATTAGTAAAAGAAAAATGATTTCACTCCATTGTGAGTTGCTATTGTGTATGAATCTATTAAATAGATTATATTTGAGTTACTTTTACTATTCATGAAACTCAATTGGGAAAATTATATTTGGATTAAGTGATAATGGAACCACACCTTTTATGAGTGCAATTTAACAATCAAATCCAGTTTTCCAAAAATGAATAAAGAACTCATTAAAAAAATTCCCATATTGATATAAAATAATCAAAAATTTAATATAGAGTTTCACCCCATCTCTTTGGGCCAGATATCTTTGTTGAGTTAGTATTAAGAACTATATAAAGGATATAATTTTAAATGGATGCACAAATTAATACTTACAAAAATAATATATCATTGTTTCTTTCGAAATATCCAATATATAACCCATATTTTAACAATTGATATTTTATATTTATAGGGAGATATTTTCCATGTCCAACATCACATCATATATTAATATTGGAAGATTAATAAGGTTTATAGGAAGAATAATCTCAGAATATTCTACCTAATATGTGTTATATATTTTAAATCAAATCAACCTACAATTGGATATTAAAATAGAAATATAAATATATAATCGTTGAGCTGGTGATGTAATAGATTATAAAATTCCTATTTCAATATTTTTACCGGCATAACAACAATAAAATTTTAAATATTATATTCTTGATTGGATGATCCTTGTACCGTTGACCATATCATTATCAAGATGTACATCTGTAGTTCTGTTTAAATAGGTTGTCCCATTATCCATAGACACATGAGTTTTTTTATCCCTTATAGTCATTATTGATAATTAGAATCATATACTAGAGGGACGAATTTACATACTCCATAAAATTATAGCATTGACGTTTGGGTGGTTAATTTTGTTTGATATTTTTCTTATTTCATCTAAGAGAATGGTCTCTTTATGTCTCTTTGATATTTATAATATCAATTACATTTTATTATATAATTGATGTAATTTTCAGTTCATTTATGTCATCTTCCCCAAGATAATTCAACATCTTTTCCTAAATGAATAAATATACCCCATATGGGTTTTAGTAGTTGAATTTCATCAAAACTAAATTTATCTCTTATAATTCCTCAATCAAAATAACAAGGCAATTTTTAATCTTAAATAATAAATTGATAGGACATTACTAAATTTAATCATATATGCAAAAGTATTATATAACCAATTACTTTTCAAGATCTATTTTAAATCTACTAAAGACGAAATCAATTAATCTTGTTTGGGTGAATGCTAAAACTAGAATAATACATTCATGTTTTTTTGAAATTTTTTTATAGGGTCAAACATATTTATCAAACTTCTGCATGAGTTTTTTAAATTCAATAACATTTTTTTATATGATGAGTTTGTGGGAAAAAATATTTAAAAATAAAATATTAATCTATTCCAATTTCATGTATTCAATTTCTTCTTATATTGTTATATCTTTGGAAAAATTCCACCAATGATAATCTTCTTCATAAAAAAGATACAAAACAAGTACAATATTAACATGGATTGTAAAAAAAACATAAAATATATATTTTATATAGTTAGAATAATACTCTTCAATAATTGGACCAGAGAACATACTATAGTATTGTGTGTATTGCATTATTAATGACTCAAGGGTGTGTTATATATTAGTTATTCAATTTTAAAGTTCAACATGGGTCATGTCACTATTAATAGCTTGAGATAGATCGATGAGAATATTTAATTTATTAAATAAAACTAAACTGGTATGTTTGAGTATTTATAATCATTATTTAGTGTAAGAAATAATATGAAAATAAAAACAATTAATATGTTATCCAAAATCATGATTCCTTGTTTCAACCGTTGACATATTAGGTTCCTTATCTTGGAAATTTAACAACTGATTTTAATCTATACTAATTTATTAAAATTTACCCATTTTTTAAAAAATATACTCTAATTTGATACCAACTATGGAAATCAGAGAAAAAAATATATACATATTTCTTTCTTTTTGATGAAAAATTAATACATCTCATAATAATGATCAATTCAGAATGGTAAATGTTAAGTTTCTTTGGAGTATAAATACACAATCAACTTATTTATGAACAAAAATAAACATATCTTAAAACCATTACTCACAAATGGTAAGCATATATGAATATCAAATATAATATAATTCAACATAACCTTAGGAAACAGAATCATAAGAATGTTTGAACCCATATGTTCAGTAAGGTTAAATATGTGAGATAACATTAGAAAATTATAAGTTTGAATATAAGGGTATGGAATAAATACATAAAATAATTGTACCCAATAAGTAATAGATTGTCAATTATAATTAATGGAATAAAATTTGGCATAATAAAGAAAGAGACTCTAATAGTTTGGAAACCTAAATCATCAACCTTCAATAATGAGATCATAATATATAAAAAATAGTATAGCATCATAGTAAATAACATAAAACATCATGAGAAATAAAATCATTTTTCATGGAACATGAACAATATCCTTATCACATTAGGGATAAATTACATAAATTTATTAGGATTTTCTCTATAGTCCCTAACACATCAATACCTGAGGTGTAAGGATATACCCAATGCATTAGGGGCTATCTAATTTTACGAATTCCTATCAGGTAATAGACATTGTTGCCTAGGATTTTTGGATAAATCAAAATTTCCTACAATTGCATTATATATAAATTTCCATATTTAATTATAGAGGGATATAATATCATCCCTAAATATAAAATACTTAATATCGTACGTATTCTTCGAGCAAGAAAATTTAAAAAATAATAATTGTATCAGTACTTTTTTGACTTAGGGAAAAATATTGTTTTTGAAATGAATCCTTAAAATATCCTCATAATAAAACTAAATAGTAATGGTGGATATTAATATTAGATAATAAACTAATGGACCAAAAAATGATTAAATAATGTTAAATAGATGAAAATCACATTAATAAAATCACTAAAAATGTTCTTAAAAATTAAAAATAACATATTCATTTTTGAATAGTCATTTAAAAGATAAAATAAATACATTCAACATAAAAAATAAATTATTTGAAAACCCATATAAAATTTAGTGTAATATTAAAAATGAATAATGGTCATTGTTGTTGGAAATCTGGTGAAATGTTAATCATTAAAAAACATTATTCTTTGACAATTATATAGAATTTCCAAAGTGATACATATGGAAAACCATAAATATATTTCTTCTTAAAAATGATCTTAAAATTGATTTTTTTTAAAATGACCTAAAACAAAAAAAACATTATTTTTCTATAAAAACATACTTGAAATATTTTGAATAACATGCATAAGATAAAAATATTCTTAACCTTAATAATGATATTAGTCATGGTTCTATTATATGATTTTTTAAAAGATTCATGATCTATATAGGGAGAAATTAATAAGAATGCCTATAGACCATAAGGGAAATAGACGTTAATAGTATATTTTTCCTTTTAGTTAGTTCATTAATATAATTCCTATAAGTGAAATTTTAACATATAAAATTCCCATTTAAAACGAGAATAGATCATTGTCGAGTAAGTTAGACATGTGATTGGTTAGACGTCAAATAAGATTATGTATAATAAATATTAAAAAATTAATAATCTTATTATAAATATATTTTATATTTATTTTACTAGATACCATTATCTTATATTTTCATCTAATGGATTTATTAATAAATAACTTTTAAAACTAATTATTCAGTAGTAAACTGTTACATTTTAAAAGATTGATTTAGTTAACATATTTAGTCACTTACACATTAGTTATGGTTTCACAATATTCCTAATTTTAATATGAACTTATGTATCAAAATTTCTATATATATGTATATATATAATTTAATAAATATATATAGGTGATGTAGAAATATAATATTCATTTTTCACAGTGGCATTAGTTTGTACATACATAGTAGAAATGTTTGAATTTTATAATGAATGTGATGGAACATAAATATACAGTTATTTATCTAGAAAAATCAAAATTATTTCATATATATATACATATATCATATTTATTCATTATATACATCAATATTTAAACCATATAACACTGTAATGAAAAATTATATATGATTCTTGTGGTGGTGGTAGATCAGACATACAAACGTGAAATGATTTCATTATAAAATTATTTTATAGGATGTAAATGATAATGCCATATCCTCAACCACTACATCATAACGAGTTTTATTCAAAAAAATTTGTTCTTAAAAATTGATAAATTTTTCATGTTTAAATTTTTAGAAAAACAGGCAACAAATCAAACCTAAACAAACCATAAATTATAAAGTAGACACTTCTAATTACGATCAAATTTTACATAATATAATTTTTTTAAAATAAATCATAATATATTTTATGTAAATTCTTCATGACATTCAACATGACCTCTTCATATCGATTATTTATACATAAATCCTATAAACCTCAATTAAATACATGGTCTGAACTTAAAAATATTAGTAATGAATATAAAGAAATTGTTAGACCATTGATAAAAATTTAAACTCCAAAAAATAACTTTGTAAACATAAAATTTACCTCAAAGAGAAATATCATTCCTATAAATAATTAATTTATTTGAATTTTAATGAAAAATGATTTCTAGGAAAACTCAATAGTAAATATTGAAAATACATGAATGTACATTGGGAAATCATCACAATGTACCATTATAGAACCATTATATTCCTCTTATTGATTAAAATTAGTATATGTAACTCTCTTAATACTATTCTCTATAAAATGTAATCATTTCAAAATGAATTCGAGCATAATTTGGTTAACTCATAGTTTATGCTATTATGGGCTCACACGAAACTATCCGAGAAAACCCATAATTTATAAATTTTAAGAACTAAAAAATGAAATAAATAATTTAATCATTTGATAAAATCTCTTAATATCATATAAAAATTTGTTTCAGATATTGATATATCATTTTGACTGTAAAGAATATTTTCAACACATAATAAAATTGTTCATTAGAACCCTATTTCAATACCAAAATTTCCAAAAATTATGAAGTTGGTTTTTAATTTAAGGAATCATGGAATCATGAAATGGAATATAAAAATAAAAATAATTACCATAGTGGTAGAAAATTACTTGTCATTGTGTTCCATAATATTTGACCATTTATATTTTTTTCAAAAACATTCTATCTTTTCCATGGAAAGGATTATTTTTTGAAAACCATTTCCTGAAATTAAAAATAGACATGGAAGTTATGTTTTAATAATTTAATAAAAATAAATATATAAAATAATTGCCAAAATATTTTCATGGTGGAAATATTATGAAATTAAATAGTCAAAGCTAATAAAATATATTTTTATATAAAATTATCATATAAAACATTCAAACATTTCTATCATAAAAGTCATTAAATAATATAATTTTAAAAAGCATTATATATCCTGATATTATGGAAACTTCATGATAAAATATGTCATCAGGTGTGTATATAATCCCTAAAATAGATTAAATGTGAATAACTTGAAGATATTACTGATAAATGGAGATTGAGACAAAGTCCCTTACTTTTACAGAGACTTTTCATGAGTGTCATTATCATACAAAATAATAATCTTATTATGACTATTTACTGTATTTTTTAAAAAATTATTGTTTATTATTACTTTTATTTCTCTAAATTAATGTTGTAATCAACTACATAAACAATTATGTTTACATCAAGTGTTTTGATTATATTCGATTTATGTGTCAAAAACGAATTTGGAAGGTCAACCACGACAATTGGAACCATTATTAAAACACATCCTAAATAATAATCATGATATAATTTTCCTATTTATAAATTAATTATAGATTTAAAACAAATCATTTATTTTTTATAAGAAAAAATAACCGACTTTACAATAATGGAGACAGCCAGTTGTACATGCACCTGAGTAACATTCAGATTTTATCGTGATCACTATGGAAAGAATGTATGTAAATATTTTCACTAAATAAATATAATTATTCCATGAAAAAACAAATTATTTAATCTTATATTATTATATATTGAATATTTATGACCTAAATGACTTCACATCTCTTCGAGGAGGCAGTAGTCATCTCGTTCATGAATGATGTTACCACTTTTATATTGTGTGGAAAGGTAATAAAGATAATTATATATTATATTAATAGAAAAATTATTATGTTTGGAATATAATATATATATCATTTATATCAAATAATATTATAAAACGCACCCTTAATGAATTTCTTGTGATGTGTGAATGAATCACATTTCTTTGATGAGGTTGTTGTCCATATGTCCAAAAACAATGTCATCATATTCCCACAAAATAAAAATAATAATGTTATGCGTAATTTAATAATTCTAGAAGTATAAATTCATAATAAATATCAAATATATCTTATTAAAATAGTATTTCCATTATAATTAAAAACCATTGTACGGTTTATTGAAAAAATAAATGACATCTTTTTGTGTGGTAGTCGTCATCCATACGCACAAATTATGATTCCATCACCCATTTTATAGATGTGTGTATAGGTGTAGTTAGAAACCATAAAATAACAACATCAATATATTTTGAAATAAATTAGGTTATTATATAATATATAATTAATATAAATTAAGGGATTGGATATGGAAAAAAATAAATAATGCATGTTGATGAATGTTAGCTCTTCTTCGGTTTACTCCTTTTTCTTTGCACCAAGACTTCAGTTGTCATATTATACGCAAATATAATATTATAGTATGATGTTAGGAAATTTTAATCGTATTTGGATAGTTTTTGGAATATAAAATTTAATATAGGTGTGAATAAGTAAGGATGATGTGTTCTCTTTTATCGTGGATATGAGTGTCATTCTTGAAAATGCAAAAAGGTAAACAATATTTGGAGGTCTCCCGTATTTATTAAAACTATAATAATAATAATAAAAATTCAAGGAAATATGGTGTGTGGTAAAAATATTGACTTCTAATTCATAATATAATTTTTTATACGTCATTTATAAACTTTATATTAATGTAGACCTACAATGTACACAAATTTTTACCGTAATCACTATAATTAATTTTTATTACTTTCACTAATAATTTTTTTAAAAAACTAAGTTGAAATTAATAGATCTTTTAATTATTCTAATTCCAATTATTGATATCCTTTTTCAAATTTATATAAAAATATGTGGATGAAAATAATTTAAAATTAATCTCCCAAAGGGGACAAAATGTTGAGTTTTTATTGTAAAAATAATGAATTTTTTAAACGTTTTTGTATCGGATTTCAATGTGAATTTAAATAAATTTTCCTAATTTAGATTTATTGATGTATAACTTAACTACTTATTCTTTTAAATAAATCCATAATAAATTTAGGTATATAAATAAATTGAAATGAAATGATATTTTTCAGTTACAAATCATTTTTTACACTATTTATCATAAAATGAAACTTCTCAGAAAAACAAAAAATTCACCCACAAATAATTTGGTATTTAAATATCCAAAAAAATTTATTTTTTCGATTACAATTTATTATATTTTTAAAAATTAGTACTAATTTATTTTTTCAATTAATAACTTGCAAAACTACCATATTAAATAATTATATTAATAGTATATTATTGTTTGGTATAACTCATTCTTGGATGTAAGACAAGATTTTGAATAAGCTCATTGTTGTGTTTCATATACACCATTGAAAATTGATTCCTTTTTAATTAAAAATTAAAATATAATTCAAAAATATTAATAAACATTAAAGATATATATTATATTCTTACTTTGGTTGTTATATCCTTCCCCCATTTTTTAAATTGTATCCTCGCAATTTTATGAGAACATTAAATAAGTGGAGATACTTTTCTCTCACAACATTTTCATATTCACATGTTTCCTCTTCAACCAAATGGGTTTTCAATAAAACCTTAATCTTGGGAATTACATTATTCTACAACACTGCATATACACAGTAAAGGTCATGAAAAGGATGTTCCTTATAAGAATGATTACTTTTCAACTATACTACATTAGGGCTCAGACATTATGTAAATTAGTTGCATTAATTATTAACATTGAAACATGGAATACATTGGGTACTTGGGAATAACTCAGAGTAAAATCTAGTCAATTTAAAACTGGCCTAAATTTTTCTAGGATTTCTAGTGCTTCAATGAACTATGGAATTAGTTTCCCCATCATACCAAAATGAATCAAAATTTTCCCTGATGAAACATTTAAAAATCCATTATCACCAACCATGAATGAAAAATAATTACTCTATTAATCCATATAAATTTTCTTCCTTCTCAGAGTTATCCCCACATGTCAGTGAATCAACTATCCTTTCACTACCATTTCCTATTATGACCCTAGTCCCATCAATATCCTTTCACCTACATCATCATAAAATGAAGATTTATGACACTACTATCCAAATAATGAATTAAATTGTTACATCTGTATAATACTATGAAATTTTTTATTATAATAATACTCAATAAAATGATTATATCCATTCCAACTTCCCTTGTAATGAATTGAGAAAATGAACGAATCAAATTATATAGGGTGTGAATAATCCACTCAGAATATCTATCAGATTGAGGATGAAATGATTTAGTGCAATTAATTTATTACACAATGTTGTCTAATTTCCTTTACAAAATTTGGATCTGATCCTATGATTATGGTATGATATAATTAAAAGTTGAACTCTATGATACCAAAAAATTTCCTTTTAGATATAGTCAACAAATTTCATATAAATAATTCATATATCAAATGGTATCAAAATTTGTATATTTAGATAATTGATCAATAATAACCAAATTCAAATCATTAAAATGATATGTCTTTGGAATTCCTACCATAAAATCTCTTGATAAATTCTTCCATTTCAACCATGGAGTTTGAAAATGTTGAAGAATTCCCTTTGGTAACTACCATTCGACATTAACCCACTCACAAGTAAAACACAACATGTTAATTTATATAATTTAAATTTTTATTCCATTTAGGTGATAATTCTAATAATGACCTTTGTATTTTTTAGTGCTACATATATGAACAAAAAAGGGGAACTATGTACTTTTTTTAACAAGTTTTTTCTCAAATCAAGATCACAAGAAACCACAAATATTTTTCAAAATCATAAAGAACCTTCTTTGTAAATATTTTTTAGGATACTTTCCCTTTTTAATAGATTTTTTCTTTTCATTCAAATATTGATACACCTTCTGAGATCTCATAAGTATTTATGAAAATATTTAATGTAATAAAACTAGAATCAAAGTAGTGTATATATTTTCATCACTAACTTGTAGGACAAAATTCACAAAATCATTAACCAAAGGGCACTGTTGAAAATGTATAATTGTTAATGTAGCATTAAATTTTTGACTCAATGTATCAGCCACCATTTTTGTATATTCCTAGATGATAATGAACTATGCAATCATAATCTCTGATCAGTTCTAGATATCTACTCTATCTCATGTTTAGTTCTTTCTCAGTGAATATATACTTCAATCCACAGTGATCAGTATATATTTCACATTGTAATACAAAAATACGATGCCTCAAATATCTAAAGAAAAAATATAGGGATTTCAAAATAATTTGTGGGATATTTGACTTCATAGGATTCAACAGGCATGAAGCGTATGAAATTACATGATCATTCGACATTAGGACACAACCCTGTACATTCATTGAAGAATCACTATGGATGATGATTTCACCATTTCTAGAAGCCAGGGGCCAAAATTTATCATGAAAAATATACTTTTTTTGTTCCTAAAAACAACCAACACATTCATTTATTTATATGTACTTATCTCTTTTTCATGAATCCATTGATAGTGGACAAGAAAAATTTGAAATAATTTCAAATACTAAATGGTAGTAACATGCTAATCCAACAAAACAGTTAACAATAGTGATATTGTGGGGTATTTTTCATTATTCAAAAACTTTTAATTTAGCATGATCAATAGTTATACCATATTTTGAAATAATGTTACCGTGGAATGACATTTTTTGATACTAAAATTCAAAAATTATAAAGTTACCAAACTGTTTATTTTATTTTACTGTTTGAAAAACCCTTATATTCCATTCATGTTCCTATTCATTTTGAGAATATATCAAAATATTATCAAACACCACTACCACACTATTGTCTGAGAAATAATGAAAATTTCTATATATAGGATCCATGAATTTAACAAGTGAATTAAATAACCGAAATAAAATATCTAAAAATTTATTGTGGCCATATCAATTTTAAAATGTAGCCCTCATAATATCATCTTCATTCACATTCAGTTGATGGTACCTCTAACTTAGTTAAAAATTATTATAATACCATGCATCCTAGAGTTGATCAATTAAATCATCAATATGAAGAAAATAATACATGTTCTTAACTATGGTGTTATTCATGGATCTGTAATCAACATAATCAATAATTGATCCATATTTATTTTTAACAAACCAGACATGAGAACCACATATTAATGAGACAGGTTAGATGAATCCTTTATCTATTAACTCAAGTAATATCCTTATCAATTCAAAATTAACAACCTGATAGATTCAATAACGGGGTATAGAAATAATATTATAATTATGTACAAATTCAATAGTAAACTAAATATATCTATAATGAATTAAACATGAAAAATCATCCTAAAAATTATCCATGTATTCATTTAAAACTTCAACATCACTAATTTGAATAGTTTAATTATTTTCAGAATTATGAACTAGGTAATATACATTTCCATCCCTAATCAATTTCTAAGAATCTGGGAATGTTTTCATATGCATAATATCAATATAGAAAACATTATTGACACTGAAATGTATTTATGGATGATAAAAATAACCACTATCCATTATAAGAATGATAAAAACTCTACTTTTACCATTTTGACAATAACAGTATGAAAGACAGTCCGTTTGACTATAATTGGATGATTCTTATAAATCATTATTTTATTAATACTTATAGTAGGATTTTTCACTCAATGGTCTTTCTTTTTTTCATTAGTTGATACTCCAAAATTATTTTCTAATTAATAAGAAATTAATGGATATGATGATCTAGTGTAAAACATAGTATTATAAAATGTCAAATAAATAATTAACATTCCAATCACTGCCCTATTTGATGACCTACTATCAACTGTATTAATAGAAAATGGACATGATACACCTTAATTTTCTTGATAATGTAGATTTTAAAACATCAAACCTATCTTTGTAAACATATTTGCATACTGACCCATCTCATTATTTCTTTGACATGTTAATATAAGTTGGTTATTAGTTACCACATTAATTGAATCTTTATGAATTCATGATGAATTCACAGTCTAGGTAGCCGAACCTTACACATCTATATGAAATCCCTATCAGCATAAGATATCCCCCTGATAATTTTTACCATGCATTCGAAAATTTTGGAACATAATTTTATTACCTCCATATTTATTACAATTGTGTTTCCCATCAATTTCCATTCTGAATAGTTCTAACTTTCCTCATCATAAGGCACAAAAGAGTCCAAAAAATGTATCTAAACCTTTTTAGGACAATGAAAAAATTTCTAAAGGAATATAAATTCGCACTTTTTGAAAACCCATTATGGAATTAATTTCAGAATTGATTAAAATAAATTAGTTTATCAATATGTGTCCAAAATAAAATGGTGCAAATACATGGTCAATATTCTCTAGTTTATATTTTATTTAGATATAAAATTTTGATCTTTTTTCTCAGTTACATGATTTTTTTCCATTTGGAATAAAAATAATGAGACAAATATTTCTCATGAAAAATTTTCATTAATGATGTCCATTCAATGGAATCAAGATCATCATTCACCTTAGTAGTCTACAATGATGACCACCATTAATTAGCTTCTCATTCAACAGGATTAATTTTAAGGGTCACATTTTGGGCGTTTGAATATCCCATGACATCAAATAGCATTTATAGAGCATTGATCTATCCTTTATAAAATGCTAGGTTATATGATCCACTTAATAGTAGATGATTTTGCCTCATGAAATATATTATAGAATACATGTTCCTACACGGTATATTGGGTTCCTGTATATCATGGATACTACAACCATTTATCACTAGTGTGAACTATGACATCCCTGAAATAAGTGGTTCTATTCTGATTCCACCAATCTTGTGATGTAAATTTGGAAGTATATCTTCCTCTAAGTTCCTTCCAAATACAAATTTATTTTTTATAATATATAGAAAACCATTATAATTTTTTTATTATATTCAGATAAAAAATAATACTTCAAATTCAATAACATTTTAACATGTCCATAAGGTAAAATCAATAAATTGCATGCATTTGATGATACCCTAACATTGAAAGTTATCTAAATCAACTATTGAAAACAACTATAAGTCCATGTCCTAAAACATTTGATAATTTTTTAATTTTTATCATGAACTGATATTATATTCCATATTAACTGTCCTTTAATGTTACAGTTAAATAAAATATGCAAATAACTCATACAAAGAAAAAAATAGTAAATAATATGTGTTCACTTTATATTAAAATCTATTTTTTTCATAATAATTTTTTAAAAAATATATATTATGATCCCTTTTATAAAAAATATTCACAAGATTAAACATGACCTATTCAAATACATTAATGATCCCTAAATCCTATAAACCACATTTAGAAACAAGGGGTGATCATAAAAATATCATTAACATATATTAAAAGAAGAAAAATATTTGTCAATTAATAAAAATTAAAATCCCAAAATAACTTTTTTTTGAATACATTTATCCAAAATAGATAATATAATCCAATAAAAAATCATTTATATTAACATTTGAAAAAAATTATTTCATGGAATAATAATTAGAAAATAAAAAAAATTATTATAGTAACCTTGGGAAGTCATCACATAATACCATTATATAACCCATATATAACTCTAAAATATTGGAATTACCATATAAATGACATCCAAAATAATTCTACAAAGAATACAATCATTATCAAATTCATTCGAGTGTTATATGCATACAAACATTATTAAGCTATAATTGGATCACTTGGTGCTATGTGGATGAAACCATCATTTATAATGTAC
Organism: Viscum album; assembly: GCA_963277665.1. NCBI lineage: Eukaryota > Viridiplantae > Streptophyta > Magnoliopsida > Santalales > Viscaceae > Viscum > Viscum album. Next base: position 418,543,104 of record OY728132.1, read on the forward strand.
ATGAAAAACAACATGAAATAAAAAAAATTCCATCTGAAAAACTCTATGAAAATTTTGTGAAAATACATTTCAAATTATAAAATACCAGTTTCTATCAAATACTATTCTCAACCAAAAAAATTATATACGGAGAAACTTAAAAGAAAAAAATCTACCAATGATAAATTGAGGATTTTTTAAGGAATCGTCATATATTGAAAAGGATGAAACGCATAAATAATAATTTCCTGTCCTTAAAAAAAATTAATTTTCTATGTTTACGATAAAATTAGAACAATACTTTTTTCTATATTAGAATATTTTCTATATAAAACAAGTTAGATGATTAAATTTTCAGAACCATTTAAAAAGGGTTCATTAATTAAAATAAATCCATATTAATAATCCTGACATAATTATATTATTTATACATAAGTTACATTTTTTAATTAAATCTTGAATTATGGTTATGAAAATTGATCTAATGTTAGAATCAATGAGATATTAGGATATACATACGCATGAGTGACAAAACCATTTTTCAATGATCATTAACAAGTAAGGTAAGTAACATTTATATTTCAAGAAGGATACCTATATAATGTATTCCATATTATTTAATTATATATAATTATACATATACTTATTGTAATGTAAAAAGAATCAATCACGTAGAGGAGGCGGTAGTCCACTTGTGCAAGAACGACAATATCACATGTTCATAGTGCGAAAATGAAATGAAGAAAATTATATAATATATATCTAGAAAGATAATTATTTCATGAATATCATATATATTTCATTTATATCACGTATTTTAATAAAAATATCGGTAATATATTGCATATAATTATTAAACAAATCAAATCCCTTTGAGGAGGAAGCTATCCACACATCCACAAACGATGTTCTCGTATTCCCACAAAATAGAATAAATGAACATATGTTGTATATTATAATTCTAAAAGTATTAATTAGTAATGTCCTGGACCGCTCCAATCCATTACATTGTGAAAATGTGGTGGTAGAGGTGTTCTGGATGGTTAAGTTGACATAGGGTGCGTTTGGGAGGACTTTTAATAGAAACTAAAGGGCTACAGCTTTCACACGGAAGGTGCATGGTTTGTCTAACCCGTGTGGCCAAACCATGGGAGGTTGGTGTTGGAAGTAGTGGTTAATGAAAGGTTAGTGCACGGTTTGTCTAACCGTGCAGCCTAACCATGCGAGGAGTGTTTGAGGATGTTTTAGCGACCGCAATGTCAGCGCACAATTTTTCTAACCATGTGAGAAAACCATGCGCCCAGTTAAATCTAGATCATAAAAGTGTGATAACAACCGTTTTTCCTCTAAATTGCTCATTTATGATTATAAGAAACCATAAATTGGGATTACCATTCCTCAAAGGTAGGAGGACCTCTCGCAAGAATTTTGGAGGCGATCTAAATGCTTCTCTTGGAGAATCAAAGCTATTTTCTTGAAGATTGTGATCGTTCTTGTTTGGTTTCTAATATCTACATAGATCAACTCCTCATCTTCTCTCGGTTTCAAAGATCTACGCCCGTTATGGGTAGATATAAGTGTGTAGCTATAAAATATGATGAGCTTTGGTCTTGGTCTTTCTTTGAGGAGAGATCTAAGGTGGGGTTTTGGAGAATCGACATGGGTCTCTTGAGCATTTTTCAACCGTTGTGGTTTTATTCAAAATCTATTGAGGTAGGGGATTCGTTGATTCTCATTCTTCTATATAAAACTGCATTTTTAGCATGTTTAATCCCACTGGATGACAACAGAATTGACATAATAAATATTTTCAACCAGATAAAGAAATTGTATTGATCGTATGTTATTTTCTCTTGTTTTACTAGATAGTGTGATATATGTGCTTTCTTTTCATAGCTGTTTTTGTTGATGGAAATTGGTAAAGAACGTAAACTGGGACAAATTGATATTTTTTGGCCAAAGATAAAGATTTATGAAAATGAATCTGGATCATGTAGTAGTTTGATTTTAATCAAATTGGCATAGTAAGCATGTTTAACCTTTTGTGATAGCTTAAAGGTTATGTTCCCCGATGTCGGATCCAACCGATTATAAATCTGTTAATTCAAGATGGTTTAATGATTTGATTGTTTGATAATTTCTTGAAGTGTTCTAAGTTACCCTATTTATTGTTAAAGGGTCCAAGAGCCAAATTGATGGGATTTTTTCTTTCCTACTTCTTGTGTTGTGATGTTATCTGAGATGGTTGTTGTGATATGTGGGGGCATAGAGGCCATTTGGTTGTGGCAGCGGAAAAATCCTAGAGTGGAGAGATGAATTAGTTTATGCTTGTGGGTGCAGGGATGAAACCATGGATCTTGGAATGTGTTGGATGTTATTTTTGGAAGCTTGCAGTTCTTTTGGTTGATTATATTCATTACTTTTCCCCAATTCTCAAGGCTGTTGGTCTTTCTCACCCTTCTTCCGAAAGAGGCTTAGACATGCGGGGTATGCAACAAGCTTACTGTGTTTGTCTACTCAATGGATAAAGGGTCTACTCTCTTAAAATACATGACAAATAACTGACAGGTAGTACATCTACTCACTGTGTTGAGCCCCTTTGTGTTGGTAGCGTATAATTCTTTTCTGGAATGCATGGGAATATGGGAAATTGTTTCTCTAATTTGTCTTTGATTAAATGGTGTTAACCCCTGGGATTGGATTTCACTGAAACATAGTGATGAGGTTGTAATATTTTGAAGGAACAATTTACATTGGGTGTGATGCTAATGAAATTTAAGGTGGATTTGTTCATGGTTAATTAATGTTTAATGAAGTAATTAAAGAAAAGTGAAACTGATAAAAAGAGAATGAAGTAATCTAATAATGTTCTTTAAATGGTTGTATGCTTATAAGATACTTAATCTTAGATATGGAAGCCCAGAGTCCGAGAGACGTTATCAGTAGTTGTTTATAATACTAGGTTATGCACATAGTGTGGTTGTGAGTTATAATATATTTTGTACTTTTTGGGTTTCAAAACGCTACTCCGCCCTGTCAGTAAGGGAAACTAATACCCTAGGGATTCTGTTCCCTAGGGGTGTTGTTTTCCCCAACATTCCGGAGGGAGGATGAATTGTTTACTACCCCCTTTGGTCTCACTCTCTTCTCTTGGTAGATACTTGTGCCGTTAGTCACATCCATTAGTTTTCCCCATATATGCGTTTAGAGGGCTATAATGGCTTGTGGTTATTCACACACATATATTCTTGATATAGTATCCTATGGACTACTATAGGTGTAATTTGTATATGTTGTGATAACTTGAGGATCCTTACTTGGTGTATGGGTTGTAATGGCCTCAGGTATAATACCTGACGCATGATACACGTTATGCAAGATGTAGAGGCTCCCAAAAACTACATGGTTAATTTTTGTTGTGAGGAAAGTGTGGTGATTCGTCCAAGTGTCTGCGGGCAAGCCTTTGTGGTTCACAAGGTGCAGATTGTGGTGCCTTGCCGAGGTGTCTGCGGGCATGCCTTTTTTAAGAGAGATGCTTATGACGTCCGGGGTTGGGGAAAATCGGCAAACGGGTGGGGAAGTAGTAGCATGGCACCCTTGATATTTTTTATTATATTCTATATTCTTCTATGTGTTAATTTGTGAGAGTATCCATGGAGATTTTGGGAACATATTATACATGTTTATGTGACGGGTTAGTTTCACTTGTTTTTCACTGTCCTTTAGCATGCTCTCTTTACCTTTGCACGAGAGGCTTTGGGGAGCATCCTACTGAATATACTGTAATACTCACCCTGGGTATATATAAACTGTTTTTCTATTTTCTTGAAGCAGGTTGGAGATCAATCTGGTTTATAGTTGTTTGTGGTAGTAGGAGTTGTTCAGGCTTCTGATTGCGTCTATTTTCACTTTCTTTTGGGTACTTGCAGTTTTTTCCCTTTTAGATGTAGTATTTTTGCATGACATTAAATTTGTGCACTTGGGATTCCTTAAAATTTACAGTTCTGAGTTGGAGTTGATTTTTTTCTATATTATCTCTCTCTTCCGCGTCTGTTCTCATAGAGGGTAATGCCTTCCATTTGTGTGTTACTATACCCTTGGTGCTAGTCGCTAATCTGGGGCCTACTAGTGGCGGGACACAGGGGTCATTATCTCCCATCACACATGGTCGGCCCAGGAGGGGTACACTTTGTGCAGAGGGGGTCATGACAGAGTTGTATCAGTGCTCTAGTTGAGGGATAGGATGGAACTTGGAGTTAGGAATAGGTGAGGTTTCATGGGTTGGTAGGGAAATAATGTCATTCATATTTACAAAGTGAGGTAAACAATGGAGACCGGCTGAGACATAGGTGTTTAGGGCCCCCTATGATCTGATGTACAAAACATTATGTTTACAATGTCTACTGAACAAGGTGATACTAGTTGGAGGGTAGAGATCTAGGAAAGGATCATGCGTCATTCTTCTTTCTTCCTGTGTATGAATGGGTTGACCTTGGGATATGTTAACCTAAAATAAATAAAAGAAAAAAAATTAATTATTGTTGAGTCTTCCATATTCCATGTTTAGGAGCTCTAACAGTTTTTTATTTTACAGGTGTGGCTCCAGGTCGACATCCACATCAGGTTTTCACAAAAAATGTCTACCAGTTTGTTCTAGAAGATCATCGTAGGGTAGAGGTTAATGATAAAGACACTTGGTGGAAGACACTCTGAGAGTTTCATCACCAAAGTCTGTAGAAATATGAGTGCTACGTTTCAGATGCAGTCACAGAAGACAGGTTTGATGTTGTCGAGATAGGATTTTGTTTGATTCAGGCTCTGACGGATCACTGGGTGTGCTTAGCTATGACGATGTTGCGTGGAGCAGTGAGGCAGTAGTGGTTCTTATTCCTCGGGGATCGTGAGGAATTAATGATCTCGTGGGAGGAGTTCTGAGACATGTTTAGAGTCGATTACCTTTCTATGATATCAAAAGTTCACATTCACCAAGAGCTTATTACCCTCTAATAGGGGAGCTCTACTATTCGAGAGTTTGGAATCTATTTCAGGAACCTTTTATGATATTCTTCAGACCTGTTACCAGATGAGGAGGCCAGGCCGAGGCATTTATTGGTGGATTTGCGTCCAATGATCCAGTTCCAGGTCACCCCATTTTATCTGAAGATATATCTTGAGGTGTTGGCGAGGGCATAGGTTGTCGAGAGAACTTTCTAGAAGAGGTGATCATCACTAGAGGGGGGTCGTCATGATCCCTTACTAAGAGAGGTGGTGGTTTGGGGTTTCTAGTAATCAGGGCAGAAGAGTTTTCATTTAGTCGGGGGTAGGTCCTAGCCCTTCAAATCTTATTTCTCTAGAGGCAGCAACTCTCATGCCTATGCCAAGGGATCAGGCACTTGTTTTTCTTATGGCGATCAAGGCCATCATCAGCGGGAGTTCCCGAACATTCAGAGTGGTCATCGTGCACTGGGCACTTTGCTCTAGGTTCCTCCGTTGAGGCAGTTCATGCCGAGGTAGTAGTAGCCATTTTCACCAGCTTTAGATCAATAGGGGGTAGAGTGGGAAGGAAAAGGACGTCCCCATGATTCCCCCATCCTTAGAGAGCAGAGCGCGGCCATGGTGGTGGTCGTCATCAGGGTCAGAGAGGCTGTGGAGGAGGTCATGGTCAACTTCATGCTCTAGTGCTTCCAGCACCAGATGAGCGAGATGTCGTTCGAGGTACCATTTTTCTGTTTTATACCTTGGTGTATTCCATGTTTTGTTCATGAGTGACACAATCCTTCATATAACCTACCATTTTCCATGCTTTGGGACTTGATATAGAGAGGCTTCCAGTGCCCTTGAGTTTGACTATGCCAGTTGGAGGTTGAGATGACTTGTTTGAAATATGTAGAGAGTGTGAGATAGTGTTGGGGAAACACTACTCATGGGGAGATTAACTATGTTTACAAATACAACCATATGATGTCATCCTTGGCACGGATTGGTTGTATTCAGTGTTGGCTATCATGGATTACTTCAGGCAGTGGGTTATTTTCTTTGGTGCGGATGGAGAACAGGTGGTGTTTGTTGGTGAGTGAGATCCTCTAATGGGTCATAGGCACATCCCATCCTTATTATCCATGATGGATGAGATGATGATGAGTTATTCAGTGTTTTAGCTATTGGAATTTCCTTGGGTCGTAGAGGAGTACACTAATATTTTTCCAGAATTGTTTTGTTGCATTACCCCTCGATGACAGATCTAGTTTGGGGTCGAGATACATCCAAAAGAGTCTCCAATCTCTATGTATCCATATAGGATGGACCCTTCTGATTTTCAAGAGCTACGTATACAACTTGATGGTCTGTTACAGTGTGGTTTTGTTCAGCAAAATGTGTCACCATGGGGTGCACCAGTTTTTTTCGTGAATAAGGGCGACGATAGTTTTCGGTTGTGTGTCTATTATCGTCGCTTAAACAAAGTGACAATATAGAATCGATATCCTCTTCCATGGATTGATTACTTATTTGAGCAACTAAAGAGTACAAGTTGTTTCTCAAAGATCGACTTGCAGTCAGGATATCATCAAATGCATGTGAAGGATGAGGATATTCTGAAGACTGCTTTCTGTTGTCATCATGGAAATTATGAGTTCGTTGCAATGTCCTTCGGTGTGACGAATGCTCCAGTTGTGTTTATGGTATTGATGAATTCTGTGTTTCGTGAGTTCTTGTACATGTTAATGGTAGTTTTCATCGAAGACATCCTAGTGTACTCCAAATCTGAAGTGGAGCATGCACAACATCTACCAGCCATTTTGGGAGTTCTTCGTCAACATCAGCTATTTGGGAAGTTGTCGAAGTGTGAGTTTTGGACTCAAGAAGTCCATTTCTTAGGGAATGTTGTGTACCAACAGGGAGTTGCTGTGTATTCCTCGAAGATAGAAGTAGTTGTGTCTTGGGCATCCCCCAAGACAGTTTCAGAGGTGCGAAGTTTCCTTGGTTTCGCAGGCTACTACAGAAGGATTGTAGCCAATTTCTAATGAGTTGAAACTCCTTAGAAAGATTTTACCAGGAAAGATCAGGCAATCATATGGACTAATCAGTTTCAGGAATCTTTTGAGTGTCTAAAGGATATATTAGTAAGTTAACCAATCCTTTGTCTTCCCGCTGAAGGATTTCAGTTTGATGTTTTCTGCGATGCTTCACATCTGGGGTTAGGCTATGTTCTCAGGAAGCAGAGGTAAATTGTTTCATATGGGTATCGGCAGTTATGTCCACATAAATGCCTCTATTCCTCCCATGACCTTGAGTTATCAGCCGTGGTGTTTTATCTGAAGTTGTGGAGACATTACCTCATTGGTGACAGCTTTGTGGTTTTCACTAATCATAAGAGATTGAGGTAAGTTTTATCCCAGCATGAATTGAACTTATGATAGCATTGGTGTATGGAGTTATTACAAGAATACAACATCTAAATATCTTATACACTAGTATAAGGGAATGTTGTAGCTGATGTGCTGAGTCGAAAGTCATGTAGTGATGATTTGCGTGAATGCGGTGATTCTTGGAGAGTAATCGAATAACTGTCTGCATTACATCTTAATATGGGAGATGTTGGGGGTAGATGGTATCTTTTTCAGATGGCGGTATAGTCATCCCTGATGCAGAAGGTAAAAGAGTCCCAGTTGGGGGATCTAGAGTTGGAAGTCTAGAGAGACTGAGTTGTTTTTTGTGAGGCCCCTGATGGTAAGTCTGAGGATGAACAACACAGAGTGTTGTATCATGGGAGGATTTTTGTTCTTTTGGTGATGCACTATATGGTCCTCGTAGTGTTCCATAGTTCCCCTTTAGTGGTACATCCTGGCATGAAAAATATGTACCGATACTTGAGTAGTCCATTTTGGTGGCCTGGGCTGAATCGTGCGGTTTCAGAGTTTGTGTCTCGATGTTCAGTCTATCGGAAGGTGATGGCTAAACACCATGTTCCAGGTGGTCTCCATCAGCCATTAGATATTTCTTATTGGAAGTAGGAGGACATATCCATATAATTTGTTACTGGTTTACCTCGATCTCTAGGAGAAAATGATGTTATTTGAGTGGTATTGGATAATTTAACAAAATCGGCCCACTTTATAGAAATCATGATGTCAAGCTCAGAGGAAGTTTTGTCGAGACATTATGTAGAGGATGTGGGGAGACTTCATGGAGTCTCTAGGATGATCATTTATAATCGAGATCCTATTTTTACCTACAGGGTGTGGAGAGGTGTCCAACATGCTTTCGGTTGTTAACTATACCTTAGCACTGCTTTTCATCCTCAAAATGATGGTCAGATAGAGCGAACCATCCAAACTCTTGTAGACATGTTACGCTCGTGTGTTTTGGATTTTGGATGCTCATGGATATGGAAGTTACCCATGGTTTAGTTTTCTTAAAATAATAGTTTTCACTCCACCATCATTGTGGCACCATTTGATGCCATGTATGGTCGGCCTTTCCATTCTACGTTGTGATGGAATAGGGTCGGAGAGTCAGCAATTCTTAGACTGAAATAAGTGTAGAATACAACAGATATGGTTCAGGAGATTCATGAGATGATGAAGATAGTGAAGGATTGTCAAAAATAATATTCCGATCAAAGAAGGAGACCCTTAGAGTTTAATGTTAGGGATCATGTGTTTCTGAAGGTTACTCCCCGTCATGTGAAACGATGTTTTGGACGTGGAAGTAAGCTTTCTCCCTGGTTTGTTGGTCCATTTGAGTTGTAAGCTTGTGTTGGAGCTTTGGCATATCTAGTAGCACTTCCCCCACATATGAGTCGGATATAGGATTTTTTCCATGTATCACGGCTTTGTCGTTATCTTCATGACAACTCTCACATCATCAATGGGGGAGAGATCGATTTTGATGATGATTTAACCTTTGAGGAGCGACCTATAGAGATCCAAGATCCCAATGAGAATATGTTGTGTGGGAATTCTATACATTTAGTTCATGTCTTGTGGTGACATAATGGCCTGGAGGAGAGTACCTGGTAACATGAGTCATAGATACCTGCTCAGTACCCAGAGATTTTTGATGGTTGACTCTTTTCATATATCATTGTAGCTAATGTGGTTATGAAACATTAATTTTTATGAGTTGTCCCCCTTTGTTTCTTTTTTGGATTTCTCTCTTATGAGAGGTATCTCGAGGGGTTGTTGTTTAGACTCTATTTCGTTTACACTTTAGGTAGGATTTGGATTCTTGGGGATGAGAATGTTTTGAGAGGTATCTTATGTAGTGTCCCGGACCTCCCTAGTCTATTACATTGTGAAAAAAAGTTGTTAGAGGTGTTCTGGGAGGTTAAGGTGACTTGGGGAGCATTTGGGGGGACATTTTAGGTAAACTAAAGGGCAATAACTTTCGCACGAGAGGCACACTATTGTTTTAATCCATGTGGGAAAACCGTGAAAGGATCGTGTTGGAGGTAGTGGCTAACGCACGATTAGAAAATACTTTGACTAATTGTGTGGACTAACTGTGCTAGGAGTGTTTGATGAGGTAGTAGTCACCGCATGGTTAGCCCACAGTTTGTCTAACAGTGTGAGAAAACTATGTGGGCACATAAATCTAGATCCAAAAATTGTATATCTCAACCATTTTGCCTCTAACTTTCTCGTCTAAGATACTAAGCGGCCATAACATGGGATTACCCTTCCTCACAGGTAGGAGAACCTCTTTTGAGAATTTTGGAGTCGATCTGAAGGCTTCTCTAGGCGAATCAAAGCCAGTTTCTTGAGGTAAGGGATCGTTCTTTTTTGGTGTCATAGATCTACATAGATCTACTCCTCGTCTTCTCTCAGTTTCTTAGATATACACCCATTATGGGTAGATCTATGTGTTTGGATGTCAAATATTATGATATTTCGTCTTGATATGGCAAGGAGGAGAGATATAAGGCGGGGTTTTGAGAATTGATCACGGTTTCTTGAGCATTCTTTGACCATTGTGGTTTTTGTCAAAAACCTTTTAGGTAAGGGATTAATTGCTTCTATTTCTTTTACGTTCAACTGTATTGTTATCATGTTTAATCCTGCTGAATTACAATGGAATTGACATAATAATATATTTTGAATTGGATAATGAAATTGTATCGATCATATGTTATTACCTATTGTTTTTCAAGATAGTGTAATAGCTATGCTTTCTTTGCATAGTTGTTTTTCTTGATGTAAATTGGTAAAGAACATAAACTGGGACTAATTAATAATTTTTTGGACAAAGATAACGAGGCATGAAAATGAATCTGGTTCTTTTGGTAATTTTATGTCAATGAAATTGGTGTAGTAAGAATTTTTTATCTTTGGAGATAGCTTAATGGTTAGGTTTCCTGATATTGGAACCAACATATTATAAATATCGTAATTCAAGAATGTTTAAAGATTTTATTGTTTGATAATTACTTGAAGGGTTTTGAGTTACCCTCTTGATTGTAAAAGAGGCCATGAGCCCAATAGATGTGATGTTTTCTTTTATACTTCTTGAGTTATGATGTGGTCCTGTATGGTTGTTGTGATATGTTGTGGCTTGGAGGCATTTTGGTTATGGCATCAAATGATGCCTAGAGTGGCCAAATGCATCATTTTATGCATGTGGGTGTCGGGGAGGACACCAGGGATGATGGAATGGGATCGATGTGATTTTTGGATGCTTGCTGTTCTTTTGGATGATTATCTGCTTTACTTTTCCCCTCTTCTCAAGGAAGCTGGTCTTACTTACACTTCATTCGAAAGAGGCGAATACAAGCGGGGTATGCCACGTCATTTCCTTGTTTAGATTCTCAAGAGAGAATAGATCTATGCTCTTGATATAGGGGAAAAGACTCGACGAGTAGTACATCTACTCACCGTGTTGAGACCCTTTGTGTTATTAGGATAGAATGATTTTATAGAATGCCTGGGAATATGGGAAATTCTTCCTGTGATGAATTTTTGATTAAATGGTGTTAAACCCTGGGGTTGGAGTTCTCTAAAACATAATGATGAGGTTGTAATATTTTAAAGGAAAAATTGACTTTGGGTGTGTTTCTAATGAAATTTAATGTGGATTTTTTCATGGTTAATTAATGTTTAATGATTTAATTAATGTAAATAGAAATTGATAAAAATGGAATGAAGTAATCTAACAAAGATCCTTAAATTGTTATATACTTATAGAATACCTAGTCTTAGAAGTGGAATCCCAGAGTCTGAGAGATGTTAGCTGCTGTTGTGTCTAATACTAGGTTATGCCCATAGTGTGGTAGTGAGTTATAATATAATATATATTTTTTGTGTTTCTATACATTATTCCACTCTATCAGTAAGGGAAACTAGCACCTTGGGGGTTCTGAGCCCTGGGGGCTGTTTTCCCCAACATTCTAGTGGGAGGATGAATGGCTGACTACCCCCGTTGGCCCTGCTCTCTTCTCTTGGTAGATACTTGTGTCTTTAGGCACAATGGTTAGTTTTCCACATATATGTGTGTATAGGGTTGAAGTGGCTTGTGGTTATTCACACACATATATTCTGGATTTAGTATCCTATGTACTACAATAGGCATAATGTGAATAGGCTTTGATAGCTTGAGGATCCTTACTCGGTGAATGGGTTGTAATGGATTGAAGTATAATACCAGACGCATCATACATGTTGTGTGAGATGTGGTAGCTCCAAAAAAATACATGTTTTCTTTTGGTTGTGAAGATGGTGTGGTGCAATCCCCAGGTGTCTGTCGGCAAGCCTTTTTGTAGAGAGATGCTTAGGACGTGTGACGTTTGGGAAAAGCGGCAAACCAGTTGGGAAGTAGAAGTGGGGTACCCTTGATATTCATTATTATATGCTATATTACTGTATCTGTTACTTGGTGAGAGTATCCATGGAGAGGTTGGGAACATAGTATACCTTTTTTGGTGTTGAGTTAGATTCACTTGTGGTTCACTGTTCTTTAGCATGCTCTCTTTACCTTTCCACGAGAGGCTTCGAGGATGATCCTACTGAGTATACTATTATACTCACACTATGTATTTATAAACACTTTTTAGGTCACTTAGAGTAAGATGGAGATCAAGCTAGTTTCTAATAGTTTGTGGTTTCAGGAGCTGTTCGGGCTTGTGGTTGCTTCTGTTTTTACTTTCTTTTTAGTACATACTGTTTTTCCCTTTTAGTTGTAGTAATTTTTAATGACATTCCATTTGTGCACTTGGGATTATTTTATATTTACATTTCTAAGATGGAGTTGATTGGTGTCTATATTATCTCTGTCTTCTGCTTGTGTTCTCTAAGAGGATAATGACTCCCATTTGTGTGTTACTATACCCTCGGTGCTAGTCGCCTACCCGGGGCCTACTAGAGGATGGACTTGGGGGTCATTATTTCCCTTCTCACATTGTCGGCCCATGAGGGGTACACATTTTTGTGTGTGTGTGTGGGGGGGGGGGGTTCGTGACATAATTAATGAATAATATATTTAAATAACATGAAAACAATATATCCATCATAATTTCCAACAATTCAAGGTGGTAATGGAAAATTGATTGATATCATTTTGTGAAGCGGTAGTCTGTCGTACACACGAACGAGGATTTTTTTTCTTATTTTATGGAGTGTATAGTTATATGTAAAACCCGTTTAATAAAAACATATTATTATTTTTCATATATTGATTTATTTATATAAAAATTATATAATGATAAATTATGTGAGTGGAGAAAGAAACTAAGTACAAATTACCAATTATTAACGCGACATCTTATTTGGGTATCTCATTTTGATTTACAACTATGACTTTGTTAGATGGATTTATGCACAATGTGAAGAATATAAGATTATGGGAGGGATTTTTGGAGCTTCATTGTGTTGTTTTGGAAAGATACAAATGGTTTTATAGGATTGATGAAGGTAGGGGTTGTGTTCCACTTTATAGTAAAAGTTGATTTTCGTTCATTTAAATACCAAAAAAGTAATCTGGATAGTGAGGTATCTGTTTTTTAATATTCCTCCAATCATTAATTAATATAAATACAATAGGATATATTGTCTAAATAATACCTTATAATATTGTATTGAAAATTTTCTAGATCATTTGGACTCTTATGATTAGAGATTCACCACTAAGTAAACACATTTTTACCTCAATCGATGTAATTACATTGATTTTTTTTTCAATAATACTTTCGTTAAAATACTATTTTGATAGTAATATACATTATAAATTACTTTGATTCCAAATATAAAAACTATTTATCCAAATTCCTATCACATTAATCTAATTAATTAATTTAATATTAATACTTTAGATGAGATGAAACAACATGTTTTTAGTAAAAAAATAGTCAAATGCTTGAGATGATTATATATTGAATTTCAATGGGAAATTTATTATAATAACCTAAATTAGATTTATTAATTTATAATTGAACTATTTTTTTTGAAACCAATTAAAATATAATTACATATATAAAAAAGTAAAATGATAATATAGTTTTCACGGATAAAAAGTGTCAAATTTTAGAAAAGTGTCATCATATTGTTAAAAACCCATTCTTCAATTTAAAGGAGAAAAACTGACATATTAAATAATTGTATTAATTGGATGTTATTATTTGTTATATCTCAATCAGGAGTGAAACAAATGATTTACAAGAATCTAATTTTTTATTTTTATATACTCTTGTTAACATGGAATCCCTTTTATTTAAAAATTACTATCCAATTCAAAAATAATATGAAATTTAAACAGTACATCTTCTATCATTACCTGAGCTATTACATAAATAATAATTATTATATAAATAAGTATAGTCATTGTTTATTAGGATCCAAATTTATTTATTCTAAAATGGTAATAATATATTTTAGGTAGGTCGATAAAAAATAAATGTGATAGGATTAGATTAATAAAAGTAACTCTTCCTTTTTCCCCTATTTTTGGATTAAATTTTAAAATCCATTATTTTTTACTCTAGTAAAAAATATCATATAGGTCTTAGTATAATGTTTGAGAAGGTATTATTCAAGGTATTTATAGACCCTATGTTCTGGGTTAGTGTATTATAGTTTTGATATGGGATGTTTTCTTATAGGAGAGTGGAGTGTCACCCATAGAAATACACTTAATTTAAAAATGATATATATTTCTTCCTACAATGAGAAATTGCTCTTTGGAAAGCCAAACAATTATAATAAATCATAATGGTTAAAATAAATTTGTAAATAAAATAAACATATTATTTTTTTATAATATTAAAAGCCTCATACATTTAATTTTATACATTTGAAATCTTTTATTAATTAACTTCCTAAAATTTTATTACCATGGTAACATTGTTTTATAATGAAATTTGAAACTAATAATTATTGTATGTTTTTATAGTTTTATTTTTAATTTGGAAACAATTTCTTTAGTTTATTCTTTTTAGTGTGTTAGAAATTACATGTAATATCCATAATTAAATAAATTTTATAATGTAATTTTTAATGAAAAAATATATAAAATCATATATGTGATTTTATTATCTTTAAATACTTAATATTAAAGCATATATGAATTTTAATTTACATTATATAATATAATATATAAAAATTTAATTTACATCAACCAAAAATTTTAATTATTTTTTGTTATTAAAATAAACCCACATTAGAGAAAAAACAATGTTTTTTGGAAATATTATTTTTAATTTAAATAATTCTATCTTGATTTATAATGAATTTTTTATAAATATATGAATTTATATTAATTTTTATAAATGTTAAAGAAACATTTTTAAATATATTAAATACTCTTAAGAATAAATGTTTTTATTTTAAAAAATATTTCATCAATATTTATATATTTATGAAAGAATTACTATTTTATAAATAATTATTAGTGACCATTTATTTAATATATTTTAATAATTTATATTACCAGAATATTTATCAATAAATTTTATTGTAAACATTCAATAAAAATAATCAATCCAAAAAATACATAATTCATCATAACATTTCAAACCAGTTTCTATAGAATCTACAATATATTATTAAAATAATTATATCCATTTTAGTTTAAAAAATAATAAATTTTTTTGATATCATATGTCTATATATTCATATATTTCATTCTATATTTTAAAAAATAATTATTCACTTTTGTTAAGTATTTCCATAATAAGAATCTATGAGGGAAATTAATTTTTTTAATGTAAAATATCTATTGAAACCACACGGTGTTATAGTTAATACACAGAGCCATATCTCTTAGTAAATTTTTATGTAATTGAGATTAAAATATTGTTTTCTATCCATATTATATATTTTATATCCTTGTATTTATATTTTTATTTTTATATTTCACTCTATTATTATAATAAACATTGGTACCTTTCAATATCCATTATATAATTTAATATATCGTTCAAATAAGGATTCAATCTCTTATTATTTTACTATATCTCTTAATCACAAATCATAATTGAAATATTTTATTTTTATTAACCAACTAGTTAATTAATGTGAGATTATATTTAATGAAAAATATTCCACATAACTTATATTTGAAGAGAAATTATATTTTATTTATTCAATTATTTATTTATAAATAAAAAATATTTATTTATATAAAAAACAATACATTATGTTTCTTATGAATTTATTTTTCTCTTCCACATTTATTTTATATTTCATTGATTTATGTAAAAAAAATTGAATAATTTTTATCATGTAAATTATAATCATTACAAATACTTAAATCTTTTATTTAAATTCAATTACTTTTATTTCTAGGAAATTTATATAATATTAAATTTTTGAAAACTATAATTTAAATATTCACTTGAATTTCCGAAATTAATTTTTAAAATTACATTTTACGGACATTATTTATACTATAAGATTTACAAATTTATCCATTACTCGATGTTATTTTATTAATAAATATATATCATTAATATATTTTCAGAAAGGTCCCATTTCACATAGTTGAAATTATATAAATGTTTTATAATAAATAGAGAGTATATTTCACAAAATATAAATTTATATATTCCTTGGTCGGAATTTTATTATACGTAAATAATCATTAATATTTATCTAATTAAACGTTATTTTTCTTTATACATACCATGTGATTTTTTTGTCATTTTTTTAATGTAACAGAACTTCCCAACCCATTATCTTATGTATTTTTTTGTCGTCTATGCCAAAGGGAGGATTATAAGATAAAAATTGGCTAATATTCTAAAATTTTAGCGAGGATATCATTTTGAGTTATGAACGGATGCACTATATCATCTTATGTTAGTTGGATGTATGGACACAATATGGTCTTCCAATTTTTTTCTTAGTAGGTTTGTCTGTCCATTTTTTGAGATATTTATTTTTATGATACCATATAATTATTCTCTATCCAATATTATATAAATGGAATGGTGTTGATATAGATAAAAATAAAAAGTCATGTATGAATGGTAGCCATCATATCTATGATCAGACGTATGGGATATTCTGTTTTATTCATTTTTATATTTCTTGTGTTCTTATGTGATGATTTTTATTTTTCATTTTGTTTAGGATTTGGATTTTAGATATTGATGTGTAGTGGTGAGAATTATTAAATTTATATTACAAACAAATATTATATCTACTTTTTGAATGATATTTAAACATAGTGACACACAACATCATTTTTTGGGATTCCCTTAACCCTGAACCATTACGCAATGTCAAATTAGTGTGTTTCATAATTTGGTGAAATTAAAAATTGTATTACATGGACTATACCAATTTGTTCTGTTATTCTATTTTCTATACATGGTAAAAAAAAATTGATGCCACCTCAACTCCCATTCAATTTCCATTATTATCCTTAACACTTTGAACATTAATGTAATTTTTTGGCAGCCCTCTAATATCTACTATAGTATTATTTGATCCACTGAAAAATAGATTGATTGATAGTGATCCATATTATATTTCATTTCATCCATTCTTGTATTATTTTGTTTCAACCATTGAGAGTCCCCAGTTTCCATTATATATTGATGTTTTGGTTATTTTTTCATGATTTTAATGAGTAGTTGTTTTGGTTTCAGTTTATTGAGGGTTTCCATATTTCGGTTTTGTCTTTATATCAATTTTTCCTCATTAACTGTGAATTGTGACACTACTGTTGATGTGTATAATTTTATATTTCACCTATAATTTAATTATAATGGTTAACATTTATTCTTTTCATTCCATGAGTGGATGGTATGGATCATTCTAATACTTCTAATAAACAACAGTAAATAAAAATGATGTCAAAGTGGTGTTTTCATGTGTTTAATTATTTTTTTAATATTGGCCATAATTTCAGATAATTTTTTATTATTATAGGAAACTAATTTTTTGATAAATATTTTTGGATGATGATAGATTTAGTTAATTTGAATTACCATTTATAAGAAGATAAAAATAGATATCTGGAAATTGATCATGTTTTATTGGGATTTTAAATTAGAACATGATTTTGTAGAAAAAATGGAATTTTTGTAGTCGTTTATGTTTACATTTGATGATATATGATGTTTTGTTCACTTTTGAAATATTTTTCCATAGATAGTTATTCATTATATCTAGTTTACAAAGGTATATGTTTGAACTAGAGCTATGATTTATTATCATGTTTAGTAACGGTTGTTCGTGTGATGTGGTTGAAAATGTGATGTGGTTTAGGTACTATTATTATTTTTCAAAATACATCATAAATGGTGGTGTGACATCTTCAAGGATATTTATTTTTTAGTGATCTTGTTGTTTCATTTTGAATAGTTAGAAAATAATATAATTTGGTTATTATTGTACAATAACATGGCTAGTGGTGGTTGTGATGATTTTTTGATTCCCAACAGTAGTCAGATATAACTGGTAATTGGGAACAGTGAAATGGGAAAAACTATAGAAAGAGTTAAATTAATTCTATATTTGATTATCAATTCATAAAATTAAATGGTGTTGGAATTAATTAAATGTTGGAAATACCTTGAATGTTTTTTTATTTAATATGGAATGTGAAGGCGTATTCATGTAATACTATAGGAAATACTATGTTGGGATTTGGAATATATGATTTTGATTGATGGAAAAATATACATTGTATTGGTGGAAGTTTTATATAGTTAGCGATGCTTTCTTATAGTGTTACAATAGAATTTTTTGATAGTTCATTTAAATAATTATATGATGACATTTATGTCCTATAATATATTTGTTTTTGTGTAATGTTTTGGTGTTTGGATTGTATATAGATTATATATATATATATATATTATGCACTTAAGAAAAGTTAGATGGACTTATTAACAACAAAATGTTTCTGGTTCTTGTTTTTTTATAAAAAAATTGATTAGCATGGTATGATGACTAAATGTTGCATCCTATCTATGCCTCTAATCCATGTGTAATACAATGCAATTGTCTTGCGCATGTGGTGATATTAGTCGGTGGGATATATTTTTTTAATATGAGGTAATAATGTTAATTTCAATCAGTTTTAGGATACATTACTAATATAGATATGTATTTTGGTTGTTATATATATTAGAGATAATTTTATATGATATATGGGGGAATTATGGATTTGATATTGAGATACTAATTCCAACATGATATGTTAAACAATGTGGCAGTTAGGAATGGTTGAGAAATACTCTAACAAACATCATATGTAATGGGATTTTTATTATATGTTGTAGTATTATTGTAAAATATATAAGGAAAATGTGAAATTTGACCATGTTTAATTATTGTAATAGACTGATAAGTTAGTTTTTATAGGGGTTCCATTATTTTATATTCTCTTTATTACCTTACTACACAGGGATGTGTTAATTGGAATGTGAGGCTTGCTAAGGGTTTGTGATAGGTGAATTGATAGGTTTATGTTATATCTATTATTTTTTCATGGGATTATTAGTATGTCTTTTCCACATTTAAAAGAGATGTCTCATGTATGATCCTGCTAATTATAGAGGTGACTCTCAGCTATATATATATATATAAATTTTACCTTATTTTTTTAATTTATTTTTTTAATAATAGAAATTTGATAATATTGGATCATTGAATTTATTTGTAGTAGATACATAGAGAATTTACAAGGTATCATTTTTTTCAGTCTTTTATTTTTCTAATATATAATTCTTTTTGGATTGTTATCTGTTTTGGATTTTTATATATTATGATATTTATTGATTTGTTTTTTAATATACTGTTGTTTTTTAGGAGGGTAATTCTGCCCATTTATGTTATGATACCATTACTATTTATCTCCACCCATTTCCCATTAGAGGATTCCTTCAGAAGCCACTATCATCGTCACAATAGGATATATAGTGGTTTCTAGTGGGGGTTGGTAAAGGAAAACCTGGATGAGTATTTTTTTTATTTCTTGTAAGGAGATAAGAGTTAAGAACTAGTGATTAATTCCTAGGTTGTTATGGAAAAATATGATTTAAACATATTGAATATTGCTTTATATGGAGAACTGTAACATCACGAGTTTTTAAAATGAGATAATATGTTGGATAGCATACATAATGCAACTCATCAACTAGAAGCAAAAAACTAGATATTATTATGTAAACTTATAACATATCTATTAAAATGTAAGAAATTAATAGTATTAATTTATTTAGTAAAATATTTACTAAAAATAAATATAATTAAATATTTTGTTAATAAAAAATTACAAATGAAAAATAAAACCATTTTTAATTCAAAAGAAATGTTTTTCTAATAAAATATTTATATGTAATCAAATGTGTTTGTAAAATGATAAAATAAGTATTTATAGATTTTATTAATTAAATATATATGTAATATATTCAATTTATAATAAAACTTATTCTTATATGTTTTCTAGAAATGATATTAGAACAAATTCCATTTTTTAGATAAAAGAATTATTTTTCAAAAAAATACAGTTTTACCAGCTTTTGATAAGAAACCATTTTAGAAAATATTTTTTATCACTAATATATGTTCTAATAGAAAAATAATAATCTCATTCCTTCTAATAATAACATCAAATATCATTTTTGATGATGTTCTTATTTTTTTGATAAAGTCAATATTTTATGAATTGTGAATGTTACACCCTTTTATTTACAAAATGATTTTACATCATAGTTATTTATATTTATTATATATCTTTTTATTGTTTTTAAATTATAAATAGATTACTATATTATTATTTAATACAATTTTGTTAATTGGAAGGAATTTCAACTTGAAATTATATATACACAAACATCAATATTTTGATGGTTTTTACTATTAAAAAGCTTGTTTTCTTATTTTAACAACAATGTCTATTTTACAAATAATTACAATCACTTATGTGTTTTCGATTTGAAAAATGGATCCCATATTTAGAATAATTAGTTTCAAATTATGAAAATTTTTCCCTTTTAATTTTGGACATTATGAATAGTAAATTTAGAAATAAATTTTATTACCTCGTTTAAAGGTAAATCGAGTAATTAAGGGTAAAAATAATAATATAATAATATAAAACTACCCTAAAACATTTCCTAATATATTTTTATTTGTGTAAACTTACCATGAGTATTTGTGGCCCTATTTTAGGACCACATGGAGCCACATGTATGTGATTATGACACTTAGAAATATTTTATTTAAAATAAAGAGTGAGATGTAATAATCTTGTCTCTCATAATTAGAAATTTTTTAATATGGTGTTAAAAGGTTATATCTTTTACTATAATTATTAATTATAAATTTTAAATATTACCTACATAATTTTAATTTATATATACTATTTAGGAAATAAATGATTAAATTTAATGCTGACACAATGATAGTGTAATAATTTTGTATTTAATAAAATAATCAAATAAATGATATTATAAATATTAAGTTAAATATTTTGTGATATAATTTTTTCCATACAATAATTTTTTGGTATATTTTATGTCTTTTTTATGATTTAAAAGAGTTGGTTTGAACTAATCCTACTGTTAGAATATTTGTTAAAAGTCCAGTAATGAATAGTATGAAAATTTACAATATCGATATTTTGAAATATAAAAAATTTTATTAAATAGTATTAAATTATTAAAAATATAAGATTCGGTAAAAAGGTTATTATAAGTCAATATATATTATACATGGATCGTTTTTGAGTATTTTGAAATTTCATGGAAATTACATTTACCCATAAAGTGTAAATAACAAAATATCCTGGTAATTTTAGAATGTGTAAAATAAATGTTGAACTAAAACGACATGGAATAAAAAATATCCAAAAACAGTCCTAATTCTAATTTTTTTGGGTATTATATCCATAATCATATTATATTTTAACTAAATTATTTTTATACTATTTTTATTTGAAATTTAATTAATATTAACTTAATATTTTTATAGTTTCCAAGGGTGCCCCACCACTCTCCTAAAAAAGGTACCCACTCTTCTCTATTATTCACACTTACATATCCTTTTTTCCATCCAATATCTAACCAAAACTATTCCGAGAATCCCAAACCCCATTTATGTGACCATATTTTAGGCATAACACCCTTCGTAGAGATGTCGTGATGTTCCTTGACATTTATCAATAGAAGAAGATGTATCATTTTTTAACTGTTTCTGTTCTATTTCTTCTTCCACATCCACTAAATCATCATATTATAAGATGAAACAATACATATATTATAATAAATATACTTATATTTTATTGTGTTTATACATTCACCTAAATTAATCTCGAATTTCATCTAATAGGAAATTGACATTTTGTTCATGTGTAAGGTGGACTACCAACTCACGAATCATTATATTTATTTATTTCATAGCCTTCTATAAAGGATGGTTATAAATATGGAACCAATGATTATATATGATATTAATGAAATATTTGCAACTTTATAAGAATAATAATTCTGTAATTTTCTTACTGCCTATTCACATAAAAATCATAATTTAATTCATGCATACGTGTGAACTACAACCTTCATGTAGTCATGTGAATCGTCTTTATTCACCAATTAACATGTATGATATATACATTAGTATTTATATTTTAATTATTATTTAAATAATATATTTCCATTATTGAAATTTAAAATAATAATTACCATATTTCGATAATGATAATTTAAATTTTGAAATGTTACTCTTCATATATACGACCTACCGTCTCCATGATTTTAACATTGTTCATTTTTAATACCATAAATTAAAGAATTGATATAAAATGTATAATCAAGGCAATAAACGTATTATTATGGCATCAATAATATTTTGGAGTTGATGTGGTTATGACCAAATAAAATTTTGACAACGTACTTTTAATTTTTGACTCATGTACTGAAGAATGCCAAAATCTCCGATATGAACATAAATAAATATGAAATTTTAATAACATAATAGTAAGTGATTTAGAAGAATAATAAAAATGAAAATGGTTCTCAAGCCAGTATAAATAAAACCATATTTATTATTTAGAAATATAATGGTTGTACGCGATGATTCATTCCAAAGCTGATTTCATCTTAATCACCTTTCATTGAGGCATTTATTGAAAATATGAACCATTATTCATTTATACGGTGTATATACAACCACTATGACATTTCATATCCAAATTTTATCTATAAAAATTTTATACGTTATTTTTTAAATTTATTAATTCCTAGAGATTGTTATTTAAATATTCAAAGTGGTATGGGACACTACGAATGTCTATATATTTTATTATCAAATCTCTTTTTTAATGATATTTATTTACATATTTATTTATATTAATATAAAATGATTATATAAGAAATTTTATTTATATGTATAAATTCAATGAATGATTTAAAAATGAAATATTCTGAAACAAAGTATTTTATATTCATTACGAAATGTGAAAAGGAAGGTTTTTTGTTTTAACGTATATAGTGACAAAGACTTCCTCATTTCCATAACCATTATTTTTTATCTGGATTCCCTTATAAGCCTAAATTTAATTTATAAGGAAAATAAATTTCTTATTTGAGAGTCTTGGTATTTAAAATGGGTTATTAAATGAACATAGTACTTTTATATGAAAATGTTCTTCACATGGTATTAGAAGAGTCTTTCAATAAGGTTTTTTGATGAACGTGTTTATGAAAATATACTAGAGCATTATATGAAACGGGTGTTCCTGATATAGATTATAAAAAGGGTTGATCCCCATTATATCACATTGGTGAGGCTGAAACATGTTTTATGAAGGGTTGAGCCCCAATATTTCTTAGATGTTAGTCCTTTATATCTTATATGAAGGGTTGATCCCCATTATAGCTCAAAAGTGACCCCGATATAGATTATAAGAATGTTGATTCCCATTATAGATCTCCAATTTGAAATTTGACTATATGGTTACTCAGATTGAATGAGGATTGAAATGTATTAATGTGTACGATTCCCTATGTCACCTAAATTTTTATTACTTTCTTTTAATTGGTTATTATTTTTTCTTTAAGAAAAAGTACGATTATTATTTATATGAAAATATTTTGTTTCATTCCGTAAATCAATAGAAAATGGGATACCATGTTTTAACTAGACTAATGGTTTCATTTTTATCGTGTACCATACAAAGCTTTTGTTCTCATTTTGTATTTTAAATATTTTTCATAGGTCTTAAGATTTCAAAGGAAAAAGAATATTCCATGATGAAATTATATGAAGATGTGTCTTGAAATGAAATCATGTTTTATTTTTAATGGGATTCCTTTTGTGAATAAATGACAATGAGATTAAGTGTCCAATTAAAATGTATGATTTTATTATCTAAATGATTTTCATAATTCTATTAAACTGTAAATATAAAATATCATAAAATGTGAATTCTTGTTCAAAAGAACTATAATAAGCTGTGTTTATGGTTGGGTACTTTTAATTAGTATCAACTGATGGGTTTGAAAACATTGGATATTATAATGTTTTCTAAAGATTTAAGGATATCATCATGAGTTTATAATTTTTTTTGGTTTATTAGAAGGTCAACATCATACAATTTAATTTGAGGCAATATGCTCTAAAAATTTATGGCAATTAATGGTATTTTTGGAGAAATTAACCTTTTAGTTAATTATGGGTTGTTTTTATTTTTGGGATGAAAAATGAATGGTGTAGAATAAAATTTGTGGATAAAATATTTTATGGTTATTTTTGATGATTTTTTCACCTTTTGGTAATTTTATAATAATAATGCAATTTTTGGAAAATGAAAACATGAATAATGTGTGAAAATCCACCACATCGGACAAGGATCTGGGAATCAAACCCACAACAGAAGTGTGATAGGTCTTTATCACCTACGCTGGCCTATATGAAGTCCCTAGTTAGTTTGACTTATTCAATTTATATAAATAGTTTTATTAATGAAGAATAAGTTTTTTTATAACTTATATTTTATCAAACAAATAAACAGGGGAATGGAAAATGATTTTGGGATTGATTGATACATGTAATTCTTGAAGATGTTTACTATTTAGGGAATCTTATATACTGAAGGAATATAGAATACTATTAGATTTTATCTTAGGGGTAATGGTTTTATATTATTTTTAATGAATCTATATTTTATTGTAGAGTTATGGATATTTGGTTTATTTAGGGAACTGATTAGCCTATCTTGGAGGAAATGTGACTAGGATAATTAATATTTTTAAGATGATAATCAGGGATTATGTTATTTAGAGATAAATTTAAAATTTTATGTTGGGTGATTGTGTAATCAAATTAGCCTAAATTATGGGGTTCAATCTTATTTTGGATTGTTTCAATGAATTTTAAGGAATGTTATTTTTTGAATGGTCTTTTCTAAAATTTGGATATTACTTTGGAATTTTAGAGATTGAAGTATTTTTTCGACATATAAAGGATTGTTTTTTTGGGTAATTATCTTATTTTATCATTTATTTTGGTTTTTGGATAATATTCTAAGACATAATTATTAGATAGTGAATCATTTCTGGATTATGTGATTTTCGTGAAGTTGATTCTATTTCTTGTAGTTTACAAATATTTCATCTAAAATACACAAAATTTGGGGAAAAGAGATGACTTGGTGTTGGAATTTTATTAAAGTATGAAACACTACATTTAATTTATGTTTATTTCCTTTTTTTCTTATTCTATGTTGTAAAATAATTCAATAACCATATGAAAAGGATCTTCAAACGAAATGGTTTTGTGTTTAATTTTTCAATTATGAAATCAAAGACATTTTACCCATCACAAGTTTGTGATTTTTTTATTATTTAATATATCCTGATCATGTTTTATATCACTCTCCATCAGTACATGATGGTGATTTTTTATTCCATATTCATATTTAGTAAAATGGAATCCATGTATATGTTATCTTAGGTGACCTTAGTACTATCTGTTCATTCCTTTAAATTGGATGTTTTATTAATCATTATCCGATGTGGAAATGAAATAATTGTATTATGAGGATTCATAATTTAGTTACCAAGCCCAAAATCAAATTTCCAGGACCTAATTTAAAAAAGGGGTGGATAATGTATCTTCTTGAGTTTTTAAAATGTGAAAATATGTTCGATAGCGTATATAATATGCCATATCAAACATATGAAGAAAAAACATAATATTTTAATGTTTGAAAATAACATAGATATTAAAATGGAAAGAATAAACATTATTTATTGATTTCTATAAAAAATTACTGAGTTATATAATTATTTCAGTTTTGAACAATTAATTATAAATTAAAATAAGACCCTTTTTAATTAAACAGAAATTATTTTTATGAAAAAAATTTAAACGAACATTAATGATTTTATAAAACAAGTAAATCAATATTTATGGATTTTATTAGTGAAATATATATTTTCTATATTCAATTTCATGTTTAAAGTTCATCTTATATATTCTATTTAGATTATTTAAGAAATAATTCAAATTTTCAGATAAAAGAAATATTTGTTAAAAAAATAATGTTTTACCGCCTTTTGAGGGATATTCCTTTTTAAATCTAGTTTTTTTTTCACTTTTAATTGTTTTATTTAAGAAATAAAATTCCTCATTAGAATATAGTGCTCAAAATTCACTTTGGTTGATTTGTTTAGGATGTTCTGATAGAAGTCATTTTCTAATGAATTGTAAAAATTATTACCTTTCATTTCAAAATTACATTGTTGTCTAATTTATTTTTATTACTATATTATCATTTTATTTGGGTTTAATGTATAATTATATTAAATTTTTATCTTTTAATATTATTTTTTTAATTGGATGTAATTTCTCATTGAAATTAGATATAAACGAACGTCAATCTTTTGATTGTTCTTACTTTTTAAATACCCATTTTCTCATTTTGATAATCAAGATTAATTATGAATTAATTACTACAGATTATATTTTTTGAATATATAAAAATAGATTCCATATTTCTAATTATTATTTCCATATTATATAAATTATTACCGCTTATTTTTTAACATTATGAATATTAAATTTATTAATAAATTTTATTACCACAGTTAAAGGTAAACCTAGTAATTAAAGATAAAAATAGTGTTATAATAATATTAAATTACCATAAAACATGTCCTAGTTTAATTTTATGATTATATTCCAACCATTATAATCTCTGGTTCTATTTTATTACCACTCGGATCCACTTGTATTTGATTATTAGACATATAATCATTTTATTTAAAATAAAGACCAATATCTCCTATTCATGTCTCTCATAATTAAATTTTTTAATATAGCATTATAAAAGTGATAAGTTAAAAATAAATAATAATAATAATTAATATATAAATATTACCTACATTATGGTCATTAATGTTTAATTTTTATGAAATAAATAATTTAACTAAATGGTGACACGATGATAATGTAGTAATTTCTAAATTAATGAAGGAATCAAATAAATGATATTATAAATATGAAAATAAATATTATATTACATTATTTTGTCCATAAAATAAGTTTATAGATATATTTTATATTTTTTTAATGATTTAATAGATTTGGATCGAATTTATATATCTTCTATGATATTTGTTAAATGTGAATTAATGAAAAGTGTCAAAATTGACACTATTGCTGTTTAAAATTGTAAAATAATTTACAAAATGATATTAAACTTATAGAAACCTAATATTTATTCAAATGGTCATTATGATTTCGAATATTTCATAATGGGAGTATTTTTTAGTCGTCAGACATGTTCTGGTAATTACATTAACCCACAAAGTCTAAAGAACATAATATCATGATATGACATGAAAGGGTAAAAAAGGGTTAAACCAAAAGGATATGGATTAAAAAATTAATAATTTTTTTTCTAATTGAAATTGGATGATTTTGATTCGACCCAAAATAAAATTTTATTTGAAACAAATTGTTTTGGTACCATTGGGAATTGAAATTTAATGTTTATTATTTTAATATTTTTAGAGTTTTCAAAGGTGCCCATCCCCTCTCCTATAAAAAGGTTCTCACTTATCTCAAGTAATCACACGTCCAATGTCTTTTTTTGGAAAATATATAATGAAAAATATTACAATAATTCTTCCCCATGTTCTTGAGTCATTAGTTTAGTAATGAAACCCTTCTTATTGTTTTTATATTGTGCTTCAATGGTGATCAACTGAAGAAGAGGTATCATTTTTAAGTGTTTCTATATTATTTATTTATCCCCTTCCTATAAATATTATTCTTATAAGATTAAATAATATGTCAATTATCATAAATATAATTATATTTTCTATTTTTTTATAATCCCCTATATTCATCAAAAATTTCATCAAATGAAAAATAAATATTTCATTCGTCTATACGACAGACTACCGCCTCACGAACTGATATAGATTTTTTTTCATTAGTGTCTACAATGAATGGTTATAATGATGGAATAAATTTATATATATATTATATTAAGTAAATATTTAGCATTCTTAAGAATAATATATTAGTTAGTTTTATACATTCCTTTCACATAAAAACGATAACATCATTAATATGTATATGTGAACTATCACCTCTACGAAGCGTTGTAAATCATTTTTAATCACCACATCAATATTATGATATATAGTAACATTTAAATTATTATTATCATTTTAATAATTTTTTGATCATTATGTATGTATATTATGACAATTAACATATTTCCATAATGACCAATTCAAAGTGGAAATGTTAATCATCTATATGTAAAACCGAATGTGTCCATGATTATAACATTGTTCATTTCTTGACACCATAAATTATTGGTTATACTTAAATAGTATAATTTATATATTATAGAAATTATTATGTCATGAATATTACTCTAGTGATAATAGACTTATGACGACATGGACGTTTGGCATCGTACATACATCATTTATGAATACAGTACCAAATACTGCCAAAACATCTGATATGAACTTATGGAAATATTTAATTTTCATAACATGATAATAATTCTTATAAAAAAAATAATAAACATGGAAATTGATATAAATAAATTATAAATTACCCAATGTTAATTATTTAGTTATATAATGATTTTAGTGATGATTTGGACTTAAGTAAAGGGATTTTTTTCTCAATCTCCATTCATTGAGGCCTTTTTTGATAATATGAAAAATTATTATTTAATATGTTTTATATATATTCACTATAAAAATTTCATATCATTATTTTATCTATAGTCTTCATATTTTTTATTTTTGTAAATTTATTAATTCTTTGAGATTAGGATTTAAATGTTCAAAGTGGTATGAGACACCTTGAACGTTTAAAGATTCAATTAACAATTTTTTTTTCATGATATTAATTTAAATATTTATTTATACAGATATAAAATAATTATACGTTGAATTATATGTCTATATTTAATTTCATAATATGTTTTAAAAATGTAATATTTTGAACAAATAATTTTAATTTCTTTACAAAATGAAAAAATTTATTGTTTTTGATTTAACGTCTACGACCACAATGACTTCTTCACCACTGTAACAGTTATTTTATATATTGATTCCTCTATAATAATTAATGTATTTAAAATTATACTAAATAACTTATTTGTTTGTGTTGGAATTGATAATGGTTTCTTAAATTAATTTGGTATTTTTATATAATTTTTTCATATGGGATTTCATGATTTTTATAAAAGGGATTTGTGAAGAACATGTTTTTAAAAATGTGCTGGAGAATTATATTAAATGCGTGAGCTCGATGTCGATTATCGAATGTTTTTCTCCAATTATAGCTCACGGGTGAGCCTGATATATCTTATACGAAGGGTGATACTTATAATAGATCTCAAATTTGGATGCTGACCATATGGTTATTCCAATCGAAAGTTGTTTGAAAGGGTTTTATGTATATGATGCTCCAATTCACCTAAATGAGTTTAAATTGCATGAAATTGGTTTTAATGACTACTTTGAGTAAAAATTATGATTTTTATTCATATGAAATATTTTTTCATTCTCTCAAATACTGAAAAATGGGATATGATGTTTTAACTAGAGTAATGTACTCTTTATTTTCATATCAATTACTATGATTTTGTGTTCATCCATTATTTTAAAATTAGTTTCACTGGTCTTATTATTTTTAAGGAAAAAAATTATTCCATGATAAATGTATTCAAGTTGTTTCTTGAAAATAAATCAAGTTTTATTTTAAAAGGGTTTAATTTGGTAAAAAAATACGGATACTGAGTATAAGTGTCCACTCGTAATATATTTTCTTACTATGTAATAGTTTGTCCTAATTCTCTAAAAATATAAACATAAAAGATCCTAAAATGTGAATTAATGTTAAAAACACAAGAATAAGTTATTTTTAAGCATCTGGCCTTATAATATCATCTTGGAACCATGACTCTATAGCCACATACGATCTATTATAAGTACATAACGATCATTGAATTTTTTGCGTGATGTGATGATTCTTGATGAGTAATGACCATTGAAGGGAACATATAATACAATTTCATGGTGTGTGGTTGAATTTTATTTAATTTATAAGAAAATTAATTCTAAATATTACTAACTAAATTTTAACGGAATTCCACGATATCACTCAATTGAGTTTTCTTACACGTTTTAAGAGATGCATGTCGATCAATGTCAAAATTTGATTCAGGATGGAAATTCTTATCATTTTAACTTAGTAGAAAAAACATGGATTAATAATGGAGATAAGGATAATATTGTATGGAGATGATGGGTGAGTTTCAATATGAATTCATAGTGATGTTTGAAGAATGTTTATATTATTTGGAGGGAGATAACTATTTATAGAAGTTGGAGACTATTATTGGTTAAGTTTATTCTAGGGTAGAGTATCATGTTTTTGATGATATTAGTTATATATATAGAGAAACATGATTTAGGATAATCCTCTATCTAGGGTGTGTAAATTGGTGTATTTTTAATAGGATGAAGTCCAGTGGTATTTTTACATAAATATTAATTATTTGATGATTCTGGTGATCATGAAGTAGTAGTCATTCTCTATTTTCCAAGGGAGACTAAATTTGTGGGTCCTTGGAATCATATTCAAGTGTCAAATTCACATATCGAATTTTATTTGCCTGATGAGTATTCTAGAGTGTCATGTTTATAGGAGGCACTCAATTATGTTACTTATTAAGTATTCAGACAATATACATTTACAAGGTATGTGGTGTTGAAAAAAATGATGTTGTCATTTAGACAATGAATTATAATCTTGGATCATCATTAAAGGTGATCCATTAGAGCTTCCTGAGGGGTTCGAACATCCATAAGAAGATCTCTAGTTTCCGAAAATTTAATATTCCACCAATTTGGATGAATTCATTAGTATTTTAGTTCCTGTAATTCCCAAGGGCAATATTTTCTAATGCCCATACTATGATCATTATGCTAGTGTGGGTTTCCAGTAAGGGACATTGTCATATGTTAACCTAGTGTATCATATTTTATGGGTCCTAGTATTTCAAAGGTGGAAACATTAATTATTATTCCCACAAACCGAAGTATAATTATATTCAATATTAGTTATAGGAAGTCCATTATTTCAATCATCTAATATGAGATATATGTTTTAGAGGACATACACATGATTTAACCTTGGATAAGGGACATAGTCATACATAAAACCATGGAGGTGGTCATTAGAAGTATAGTATAAATTTTATACATTATAAACATCTACTAGAGATATAATTAGAATAAAAGTACACCATTAAATTCTCTAGATAGGAAAAATTAATAATTTATAGTTCACAATATCAAAAATCACAAATGATACTAAATTATAATATAGGATATGTTAGTACTATCATAAATCCCATGAGGAATATGTTAATAAAGTGATGAATCATAAAAAAATGTCATGTAAATATAGTTTATTCAATATTTTAATAAATATTTTTATTAATTTAAAATAATTAAACATTTTAAATGAATGAAAATAATGTAAACTACAAGTGAAATTGACATAAGAGACATGAACCAATTTTCAAGGGTAGTTTTACTAAATAAATTAAATCAATTGTAATAAACAAATTAGTTTTACCCTGTAACTCTGAAACAATTAAAATAAATTATATCAATGTGGTCAACACTATCAATAGTAACCTCGAATAAAAACTCAATAGCGTATAATAAATCAATCTTACCAAATGAATTATGATATAATTTCATTAGTATATCAATAATCCATTTCAATTTTCATGATTTAATTTTCTCAATATATTAATGTTCATTTAGTATTAGATTGAATTGACCATCATCCTAATAATTAATATCAAAATCATGGAATCAAATAACAATACCAGTTTATATAATTACAATTTATGTAAAAAGAAATGAATGGAACATGATACACACCCTTTACAACTGGAACCTCCCACTCTGATGGATCTAGGAAATTGTCACCAAGTAATCCTCAATAGAGAATATATGATTAATAATAGAATAGATAATTGAGTAAAACAGAATAATAAATAAGTTAATTATAATAACAAATATTAGTGAATTATATAAAAAATAAATTTAAACCACGAATCAAAAAATAATAACCATAAGAACCAATCATAACTAAAAACATCCATAGTTTAATAACCATAGTTACTACTTCTCATGCATCCAAACCCCCTTTTAATTTTTTAAAATACTCTTCTTTGTCAATTTTTCTCCCAAAATTCAACATCAAAAAATCTAAAAATACAGCAAATATAGGGAAAAGAAGAACAACATGAAATTAATAATTCGCATTGTTCATGGAGTGAAAATTGGCTCAAATGTGAATGAACTGTGTATACTTCAAAAGATATTCCATCATGAAAATTTAGGGGCCTGAATGTTCCACTACGTGATCTATATTTTTGTCTCAAAGAAAGTATTAGATCTCTTTAAAATCCATAAAATAATGTCATTATGGAATTAAATAATAAAAATCCCCAACTCTAGTCATTCCTATTCATGGTGTGAATTGTTACAAATGGCGTGAACATATTTTGATAACCATTTACTCATTATTCACTTGAAATTTCATATTTAGGAAATTTAATTTTAGATTTAATAAACATCATGAAGATCCAACATGGCCCTTACATAGCATTAGTATGACTATTAGATATTAAATCGGGGTATTAATTGTGACCAAATAATTAAAAATGATTCCATAACATCTAATAGAATCCAATCCATCCCTTTATCTATGTCTATTAATAGAATGATCATCTTCGGTGTTAATCTAGAGTGTCTTTTTTATAACATTAACTAATCTATCTATAACAATTCTGTAATGGCTGAGACCCTCATGATCCATCCCTTTGAGAAATATTTGGATCCTAAGGGTTGTGTCTTGGGGGTAGGGCATCGTTTCGGTGTGCAATCGATCATCGTGACATGATTGGTGTGTTACGGATTGGTGTCTCAACAATTGGTGTGACATGATCAGCATGAAACGATCGGCGTGTCACCGATCAGTGCGACTGATCATTATGACCGATCAGTGTGTCGCCGATCGGTGCGACCGATCTGTGTGTCGCCAGTTGGTGAAAACTATCGGTGTCACACAACATTGTGGAGTTTTCTTTCTACAGTTTTTTCCCGTAACACCACATTTAATATTTTTTAACCTTTTGGAAGTGGTGCAAGTCCGTTTTTTTCCCCATAATAAATTTTTAAATTCCTAAGACTGGGGAGACCCTCAATGGACCCAGCTGTGTGTCCATGAAACATTCCCCTCTGTTTATATAAAATCTTTTAAAGTCACAGCTGTTACCACCTTCTCCCGATGAGAGTTATTAAATAACCATTAATTCGGTCGTGTGTAACCACTCAACCGTGTGGTGAAACGACGATCCAACTTTAAAGCTGTTCAAATTTCCATATCCCATAACAACAGGATCTTATCCTTATATCGCATGATAATTCCTTCTTCCTCTTGGCTGGTTTTATTTTTTTCTCCTACTATAATTTTAGTACCCTTCCTGATGTTAGTGGTACGCCTATGCGGGAGCCTTTCTGCTCATCCATGGACTCTCGCACTCTCCTCCCCTGAAAGTTTCTCATCCCCAGTTCATTGCGTGTGGAGAGAATCATCGATCGTGATCATCTAAGTAGGGTTTCTCCTTCGTCTCTTTTACTATGTATCATGTGGGGTAGGTATGTTTTTTTTCTGTTGTACGGATGAAACCAATCATTAATGAAGATAACAAGTGGACTTTTAAAGAATTAAAGGGGGTTGGTTGATGTTTCTATCATTTTTCATTATTCTTGATTATGTGTGGTGAATAGTACAGGCTTATGATCACTGAAAATCATGGCCGTTGGTGGTATTTCCATGCTCACTAATGAACCCTTGTCTTTTGTGATGATTAAATTACTGTAACATGGAAATTGGTTAATCACATAAACTCCATGGATTAAATGGATACCAGTGAACATCAAACCTTGTGTGGTCACCCCGGTTAACCAACATAAAGAAGAAGCTAATGAATGATGTGCTTGAATCTGGACGTTTCCCTACTCTGTTTGGTAGTGGGTGTGTTTTCCTTCTAGATTCTTATGAGGTAAAGTGGACAAGGATGGGATCCTCTATTGTTGAAGAATTGTTGGTTGTGAATCTGAAGCCGTGTGGGGCTGTATCTCGAGGCTTGGTTTGGTTGAAGTACTTTGAGGGATCTCACTGATCCCTTTGTTATTGTTACTTCACAAGATAACTCTGTGTGAAGGCTTAAATTTTTGTTTGGTTTTTTCTCTTCTATGGATTGTAGGTATGTCATTTAGTTTACCAGTAGTGCTTATTTCAATTAAATGGGATCACTTGAACATCAAAAAATAATTGGTTTAATGGGGAATTGTTTTTGGGAATGAGTTGTGACATGACTGTGAGTGATGTTACTTTCTTTTATTAATGAATGGTAATGATGGTGTTTGCGCTTAGTTTGGCTTTGGAAACCCTAGGTTGGGTTGAGTTCTTGTTACCTATATATATATATATTTAGTTTTTATGTTTCTTATTCATGCCCCACACAAGTTGAGCACTTAGTGCCAAACACCCCCATTTCATGGAGGATGGTGTTTTTTCCCAATACTTCTATTATTGGCTGGTTATTATCTCCTTTTCTACTCCCTTTACCAAGATCCCAAGACACTGTGGGTAGGTTGTGATGGAATGAGGTCCATTATTTCCCATGATTCTTCAGGAAGGGTAGTTATGGTGGTTGGCCCAGGTGTGTGCGTGCAGGTTGTTTTCCAAGAGTATTCGTGTTGAAGCCTAGGTGTCATCGGGCATGGCAGTAGTTGTTCTAGTCCAGGTGTTTGTGGGAATGGTTACTCATGGTGTTTATGGACCAGGTGTTTGGAGGCGTGATGGTTGTTGTGGCCCTGGTGTTTGCGGGCAGGATGTGTTGTTGTGGCCCAGGTGTGTGTGGGAGGGTTGTGGCAGTGGGACTGCAGTGAGAATGGCCGGAGAGGTTCGATGCGTAGGATTTCGTCAATAACAAGTGGGATGGTGGTGCGGGGAACCCAAATATTGATGGCTGTTACTATACATTACATGGCTTGTGTTATTTGGTGTGTGTGCCTTGGTGAGGCTTGGGTGGATAGTTTTCCTTGCTAGGTGCTTGATTATCTTTTTTCTCACAGGGCATTAGAATGCCTACCAACTTGTGCATGAGAGTCTTTGGTTTTCCCCAATGAGTATAATTTTATGCTCATCCTAAGTATATAAAACTCCTTTCAGGTTTCCATGAGGACTTCAGGGATCATTCAGGGTCGTACTAGCTTGGACGTTGGGATAGTTGCAGAAGCTATTTTCATTCTTTGGTACTTTTCCTTTGTAGTCTCCTTGTACATTGTGGAATTTACTTTTGTAATAGGTATATGGATATGGTTTTCTTTGGCTTTAATTTTACCCCCAATTTTGGTGTTGTTGAGATTTATTGTCTTATCTTCTGATCCTGATAAAGAAAAAGGGTAATTCCTTCCATCTTGTCTGTGATTCAATACCCTTGGTGCTAGTAGCCACTCAGGGGACTATTGATGGCCAGTCTTAGGGGTCATTATCTCTCATTCATCTTAAAGAAGGATGGGTCTGGAATCTACTGTCCCATCATTCATCATGGTGAAGGAGGGTCATGACAGTATGGTATGAGAGTCGAGTTGAGCGATAGGATGGAGTATGGGGTTAGGCATAGTGAGGATTGCATGTAATGGTTGGGAAATAGTGTTGGGTAATCTTTATTCGAGAAATAGTCGAAGGAATACCAGATAAGACATGAGATTTTAGGGCCCCCTTGATCTGATGCAAGGAATCTGGGCCTACCGAACGACTAAGTGAGGCTATACTGATTGTAGCGTAGAGACCCTAGGGAAGGTACATTCATCATAATGGCTTGTGGTCTTAAGTTTCATGGGTATTTTTGGGGATTTAAAATGAATAAGATGTCTAAGAAAAACTATTAAGAACAATATTCTACACTACTCAGGGTTAGGAATTCCTTGTTTACCTTGTAGCTATGGAACCTGGGAGATGACCACAAGTAGTGTGGGTGATCGAGCCCCAGGAGGTTGACATGGATGATCGATAGAGGGCTGACCGAGAAGAGGAGGATGATCAGTGGCAGAAGATGCTTAGAGCCTTTCTGCGGCAGAACCTCAGAAAGTACGAGGGAAACATCTATGACGTGGAGACAGAGAGCTTGCTAGATGAGCTGGTGATAGAATTCATCTTGATTAGGGATCTGATGGAGTACTGGGTTCCTCTATCTATAAGCCAGATACATGGAGCATCACGTCAGTGGTGGATGCTTTATCTGGGGGAGAAGAGGAAGGCTGAGGTGATGTGGACTAATTTTGAGAAGGAGTTTCGGGAGGCATTTCTATCTTCCACGATGAAGGCTGAGTATAGGAAAGAACTACTCTCAATTCAATAGGGGAGTATGTTAGTGGGAGATTTGGGGCTCATTTTCATGGATATCCTTCAGTTTTCTCCGGACTTCTTTCCGGATGAGGAGTCTTGGGCGAGACGTTTGGAGGAGGCACTTTGACCTTCTCTCCAGTATATTGTTGCTCCCTTCACCCTACCAACGTACCTGGAGGTCTAGAAGAAGGAAGAAGTGGTGGAAAGGATGCTCATGTTGGGAGGTCTATCGCGATAGGGAATCCATTTGGGCTCATCGAAGGGGAAAGTTGTCAGCAGCAGGCCTCCAGCATTAGGACCCTCTATGTTTTGACCAGCAGGAAGCAGGTCTCAGTAGTTCCAAATTCGATCTCCCTGCCCTGGCACTTTCCTTTTTCGGACTAGGTCTGAGATGCTTCATCAGTGGAAGCCATGGTCACATTTGAAATTAGTGCCCGAATAGATTACAATACAGTTGGGGTGGGCAGGATCAATGCCCACCTCAGCAGCAGCAGTTTCTATCTTGGCTTTTTCATCCGCAGCACAAGGGGCAGCGAGCTCCCACTCCTCTAAGGGCTGGAGTTGCAGGAGGAGGCCAGCCTCAGGGCACTCCTCTAGGACCTCGACTAGGGAATGTTTGAGGAGGTGGTCGATAGATGAGAGGTAGAGGAGCTGGGTGTGGGCTATTGCACGACGCAGAGGTAGCAGTTCCAGCAGGGCCAGAAGTCATTTGAGGCATGATCATCTTGTTTAGTACTCTTGCCTATGACTTGTTCGATATAGGTGCTTCACGTTCTTTTGTTACACCATGTCTGGCCTATGCTTTGGGTTTAGATGCTGAGAGACTTCTAGTGCCTCTAGTGGTGACCACACCAGTCGGAGGTCAGACCGACTTGTTTTATGTTTGCAGATGCTGTAAACAGATTATAGGGTCACATAAATCTATCAGGTATCTTCTAATATTGTAGATACAACCTTACGATGTCATCCTTGAAATTGAATGGTTGTCCTCTTTTTGTTCCATCATTGATTTATTTTGAGTAATGGTCATGTTTTCAGATTTGGGCAACTGACGTGTAACATTCATCTGCGAGCGGGGTTTCCAGAAAAGCAGAAGGTGAGGGAATCCCCTCATATCCTTGTTAGCTGCACTATTTTTGTAGTCGGTTGATGGAGAAATGGTTGAAGTCCCATGGATCATCAGAGATTTTATATATGTATTCCCTTAAAAGGTGGCGACTCTACCCCCTTGACATATTGTTGAGTTTGGGATAGACATGCAACCTGGGGCCCGTCCGATTTTGACGGCTCCCAACCGGATGGTACCTTCTGAGTTGCGGGAGTTTTGGATTTAGATAGAAGATCTGATGAAGAAGGGTTTAGTTCGACCATGTGCATCACCATGGGGTGCTCCATTCTTATTTGAACAGAAGGTAGATGGTGGTCTCAGTCTGTGCGTAGAGTTCCGGAGACTGAATCAGGTAATGGTAACGAACTGTGATCCTCTCATGAGGATAGATGACCTTTTCAAGTAGTTAAAAGGGGCAGGGGGGGTTCTCCAATATTGACCTGTAGTCCGGTTATCACCATTTGAGGGTGAAGGAGTGTGACATCTCGATGACTGCCATCAGGTGAATATATGGGCACTTTGAGTTTGTGGTCATGTTGTTCGGCGTCACGAACGCTCCTGCTATGTTCACGGGGCTCATGTGCTCTGTGTTCTGGGAATACCTGCTTTAGTTCATATTTGTTTTTATTTACGACATCCAGATATACTCATGATCAGAGGAGGAGCACGCTGAGCACCTGAGAATGGTTTTAGAGGTCCTCTGAAAGCACCAACACTATGGGAGGTTGTCCAACTGAATGTTCTAGAGGTGAGAAGTGCACATCTTGGGCACGTTGTGTCCGAGTGGGGAATAGTGGTGGACTCATTGATGTTTTAGGCGGTTTTTTCTTGGGAAGTGCCCAAGAACATTTCATAAGTTTGTAGTTTACTTGGATTAGAAGGCTACTATCAGAGGTTTGTGTCCAACTTCTCCTGAGTCACATAACCTTTGACTTCCTTGACCAAGAAGTACCAGGAATTCATTTGGAATGGGCAGTGTGAGGTAGCCTCCATCATTCGGAAAGGGATGTTGGTAAGTGCCCCAGTCTTGAGGATTCTAGAAGAAGGGGCAGTGTATGAGGTGTTCTGTGATTCCTCAGGACAAGGCCGTGGGTGTGTGATAATGAAATAGAAAGGGGTGATCTTTTATGGGTCTAGACAGTTACATCCCCATGAGCGTATTTATGCCACCCACGATCTGGAGCTTATGGTGGTCATGTTCGCACTAAAGTTATGGTGGTATGACCTCATCGGGGAGCGCT
The DNA here is from genome assembly GCA_963277665.1 of Viscum album. Taxonomy (NCBI): domain Eukaryota; kingdom Viridiplantae; phylum Streptophyta; class Magnoliopsida; order Santalales; family Viscaceae; genus Viscum; species Viscum album. Next base: position 418,581,857 of record OY728132.1, read on the forward strand.
TAATAGTCTTCACGGATCACAAAATCTTGAAGTATATCTTCCCCCAGCAGGACCTTAACTTATTACAGTGAAGGTGGATAGAGTTCCTTTAGGACTAAAACTTCGATAATTCTTACACCTCAGTATAAGGGAATGTGGTGGCTGATGCCTTGAGTAAGAAGTCGCATAAGGATGCGGTTTGAGAGTCGGCAGATGCGTGGAAGGCGATGGAGGAGTTGGCTTCCTGACACCTGGATGTGAGGTTGGATGGTGGTATAGGATTCCTGTATCAGATGATAGTATATTCTTCTCTATTACGGAAGGTAGAGGAGTCCTTATGGGGAGTCTTAGAGAGTGAAGTGGTGTGCGATCAGGCTAACCAAGTCAATGCTCTAAAAGGATGGACATAGGATGGACAAAATCCAATGCTTTTCTGAGGGAAGATGTTTTCTTAGAGGAAATGCATGACATGGTTCTTTGGGTGTTCCACAACTCACCCCTAGCGATTGACCCATGAGGTTCCAAGTTGTACCTGGGTCTGAGATGTCAGTTTTGGTGTCCTTGGGTAAAGTGTGTGGTGGCAAAGTTCGTGGCAGAGTACCTAGTGTGTCAGTAGGTGAAGGTTGAACACTGAGTTCCATGTGGTCTGTTACAACCTTTAGATATCCTCTAATGGAAGTGGGATGACATGTCGATGAATTTCTTCATAGGACCTCCCAATTTTCAAGGAGTTTGTGATGTTATCTTGTTATTGGTGGATCGGTTGATGAAATTGGCTCACTTTCTGGCGATAAATGAGTCGGGTGCAGTGGATGCCTTATCGCGGAGGTACATGGATAAGGTGGGGTGGTTTAATAGGGTTCTAAGGTCTATAGTCTATGATAGGGATACACGGTTTACTTCACGAATCGGGAGAGGATTGTAGCATTGTATTGGTACCCAAACTACGTCTTAACACTGCTTTTCACCCCTAGACAGATGGATTGGCAGAGCACACCATCCATACAATGGAGGATATGCTACGGGCATATATCCTCAACTTTGGGGGATCTTGGGTGCATCACATGCCTCTGGTAGAGTTTTCCTATAGTAAAAGATATCACTCTACCATTGGCATGGCTCTGTTCTAAGCCTTGTACGAAAGGCCATGTTGCTCACCCGTGTGCTGGACCGAGTTTAGGGAAACATGTGTTCTTGGCCTGAATGTGGTGTAGAGCATGACAGAGAAGGTTCAGCTTATACGAGAGAGTATGAAGGCAGCTCATGACTGGAGGAATTCATATGCCGATAATAGGAGTAGACCCTTGGAGATCGGTGTTGGGGACCACATATTCTTTTAGGGGGAGTATTCTTTCTCCAAGGTTCATCGGACCATTTGAAGTGTTGCGTCGGGTCAGAGAAGTGTCTTATCAGCTAGCTCTACCACCACTGCTACTGAGAATTCATGACATCTTCCATGCATGGAAACTCCGATGGTATGTACATGATGATTCACAAGTCCTCAACTGGGGAAAGCTAGAAATCGAGGCTGACGAGACTTTTGTGGAAAGACCAGTGAGGATCATCTATCATGAGGAGAAGGTGCTCCTTGGATGAACCATTCCTTTAGTTCGTGTGGTGTGGAGGCATGGTGGGCTCAAAGAGAGTTCTTGGGAACAGGAGGCATAGATACGCGCCCAGTACCCAGAGCTATTTTGAGTTTTTGTTCTGTTTTATTCGTAAATGTTTATAATGGAACACTTTACCTTGTTAACTATGGAACACATGGTTTTCCATATTCTATAAATGTGTGTGAAGTGTCCTGACTGTAGGGAGGGGAGGACACAATCCCTAATTAAGACGCATTAAGGTGGATGTGATTAAACCCGTGTGGGCGAGTTAGTGCCGCCCAAAGATGATATTATCATGACATGGAGGAAGAAACTCCCTAACCAATATGACTGGACAGCTTGACCCCTTAATTTTCTGTGGTTTCTTAAGGAATAGGTATTCCTATGTTTCGATGAGGATCACTCTTGAGAGGTATCTTTCAAGGTGGTTGTTTGGACCCCGCTCTTTTCTCTGGGTCATGTTTTGATTCTCGAGGAAGAAAATAGTTCGAGAGGTATCTAATGTAATTGCCGAGACCCTCATGATCCATCCCATTGCCAAATTTCTGGATGCTAAGGGTAGCATCATGGGGATAGGGCATCATTTCGGTGTCTGATCGATTAACGTGACACGATCAGTGTCAATGATCGGTGTCTCACTGATCAGTGTGACACATTCAGTATGACACGTTCGGCTTGTCACTGATCAGTGCGAGCGATCAGTGTGTCGCCAATTCATGTGACTGATCGGTGTGTCCCCAATCAGTGTGACCGATCAGTGTCACACATCCTTGTTGAGTTTTTCTTCTACTTTTTTTTCTCATAACGCCACTTTTATACATTTTTAGCCTTCTGGAAGTGGTACAAGGCCATTTTTAGCCCCATAATCAATGTTTAAATTCCTAAGAGTGGGTCGACCCTCAACAGACCCAGCTGTGTGTCCATGTAACATTCTCCTATGTTTATATAATATCCTTTAAAGTCACATTTTTTACATGTAACACCACGATCTTTCACGATACCCTTCTCTTTTAATAATTTAATATCTTGCATTGTACGAAAGTTCAAGATTCTAACTCACCGCGACCAATCAAAATTGCCATTATGAATAGTAATAACCACTTTTTGAAATTAAATATATTTTATATTTCAAAATTGATTTCATTTTTGGATTTGGAATATCGAAATTAGCCTATGTTGAATTTTTTGTATTTTTCTGAGAACTTCAAAATTGTTTTGAATAGTGAAAAATACTTAAAAAAACATTTTTAATCAAAATAATTTATAGTGATGAATTATACTATTGAGTAGTTTTAAAGTATAATTATAATATATTTTTATCATTTTATCCAATGGTGGTCATTATAATTAATTTCACATTGAAATTGGACATAAACAATTGTCAATCTTTTGATATACATTGTTTCCTGAAAACACGCTATCTGTTTTGGCAGCGAGAATTAATTATAAAATTAACTAATGCAAATTATATGTTTTGAATTTTTTAAAATAGACATCATTTTTTAATTCTAAATATCAATTATAGCTTAGGGTGAAATTTTGGAATTGTTCTGAAAAACATCAATTTTTGATGAATAGTGAAACCACTATGTGGTAGTTAAAAACCTGATTTTTCATTTAAATGAAACATTACCACTTCTATGATTTGATTTTCAAAAATCCGACATTCATGGCTATCATTAGGAACTAAAATGTGGTTCAATGGGATTAAAATATTTTTTTTGTGAATAGTAACTTTTATGTTTAATAAATCGCGATTAAAGTTAATTAGTGAAATTTAACGTAAAAATGATATTATAAAAATATGAAAATACCGTTACACTTGTCCTACCCCTATTGGATGTGTCATGGCCGACCAATAAAATCCATGGGTCAACTTGGGTACCCCATGGAGCCACTTTGTTAGGAAAATGACATTAAATTCTTTTTATTTCATGTTAAAATAAAAATGTCACAAACATGAGTTGTTTTACTAAAACAATTTTTAAATTTGGTTAATAAAGTCATAGTTTTGACTATAAATATTCATTAGAAAGATAAAAATATTCAATACATCATGATATTTTTTTTTATAATTTTTAGAAATTAAATGAATTAAATTATTTATGACACCATGATGATGCAGCGATTACCTCATTAATTAATATTTAAATAAATGAATAGATAATGTAAAATATTAGACATAAAATTTGTCAAAAACCTATTGGATGAGTAGCTTTCAAAACCTTATCACCTTAACCTAGAAATATATTTGTGTGGGACCTTTAAAATCCGAAACTCATTATATAATAAAGTAACATTTCATGACTTTCCAAGAGTGCCCCTCCTCTCCTCTTATAAAAGGCCCCCACCACTACCACCTTATTCACACCTTCAAAGCCATTTGGCTCGGCCAAAATCTGCCCAAATACTCTCAAAACTTCCCTATCTACTCCTAGAAGCCTCACTTTGTGCATAAGTCTTCCCAAGGAAGCCTTTGGCTCAAATTAAAAAGAGTTCTCCGATTTTAAGGTAATTACATCTCTAATGTTGTTTTGTTTTATTTTGCTTCTCAACCCCCTAAAGTATTTTTATTCTTTTAATTTGTAACAACAACAGTATATTAAATATACTAGGATGTTTTTATGAGAAGTATTTGATTTACACTTTCACACACCTTCGTCTAATGGTTAAAGAACATATTGTTTCTGTGGGTGGTGAATTACTGCCTCACGAAATGATGATTGTTCAAACTTCTTTTAACACCTCTCATGGTGGCCATTATTGTAACACCCCAGGTAAATAAAGAGTATGAAATTTTTACATTTATCCATATTTGTGAATAAAATATTAATACAACTTTAAAGGGTATGCTATGCTCGATGGCGTACCCAACACGCAACAACGAGTTTCTTGGCAATCTTACGTTGCACTCTAATAATAAAATAATATTATTTTAAATGTTAGTTAACGCCTAGATGTTGTGATAGTGGGAATGAATAGAACTAACTGAAAAATGATTATATATGTTTGTTAAATATTTTTACTTTTTACAATAAATGATTGAGGATTAAAAATGCTAATGAATCCAATTTTAAGCGTAAACATTCTAATATTTTTTAAAAGGTCGATTAACCGCCTTTTGATGGAGAACATTATTTAAATCCACTTTTTGACAATTTTAGGTGTTATATTTGACAAAATAAAATTCTTCTTTAGAATAGGGACATCAAAATTTACTTTTTGTAAATTTTGGTTATTTTTCCGAAAAAGCTCAATTTTTAATGAATAGTGAAAACTGTTGTATTTTAATTCAAATCCTCTTTTTAATATAATTTATTTATATGATTAGATTATCTTTTTAATTGGTTTCAAAGAAAAATTAGAATATATTTTTACCATTTAATCAAATTGTGGTCATTGGAATAAATTTCACTTTGAAATTTGACATAAACTAGTGTCAATCTTTTGATATATATTGTTTCATAAAAACACGCTATTTGGTCTGACAGTAGGAATTGATTATTAAATTAATTAATGTAACTTATATGTTATGAATTTTGTAAAATATAAATCATTTTTTAATTTGGAATATCAAATATAGCTTAGGGTGAATTGTTGGTAATTTTCTGAAAAAATTCAATTTTTGATGAATAGTGAAACCACTAAGTGGTACTTATAAAAACTTATTTTCCATTTAAATGAAATTTTGCAACCTTTGTGTTTTGAATTTAAAAATTACGACATACATGTTTGTCCTTAAGAAGTAAAATTTTGTTCAATGGGATTAAAATAATTTTTTGGTGAATAGTAACTTATTATGTTATTAATCACGATTAGAGGTAATTAGTTTAGTTTAAGGTAAAAATAATGTTTTAACAATATTAAATGACCTAGACACATGTCCTACCATCATTTGATAAGTCATGGACGACCATGAAAATCCATGTGTCAACTTGGGGACCCCATGGAGCCACTTTGGTTGTAAAATGACATAAATACCTTTTTATTTAATGTTAAAATTAAAATGTCACAAACATGAGTTGTTTAACTAAAAATTTTTTTTCATGGGTTTATAGAAATAATTTTTTACTATAAATAGTCATTGGTAATATAAAAAGATTTCCTACATCATAGTATTTTTTTATAATTTTTAGACATTAAATAAATTAAATTATTTATGACATCATGATGATGCAACTATGACCTCATTATTTAACGATTTAAATAAAATGGAAAGATAATGTAAAATATAAGACCAACACATGTCCAAAACCTATTGGATGAGTGGATTTAAAACCATTATCACCTTATCCTACAAAAACATCAATGTGGGACCATTAAAATCCGAAACTCATTTTAAATAAAGTAACATTTCTTTACTTTCCAAGAGTGCCCCTCCTCTCCTCTTATAAAAGGCCCCCACCTCTACCTCCTCACCGACACCTCCAAAGCCATTGGCTCGGCCAACCCCTGCCCATTTTGTCTCTAAACATCCCTCTATAACTCTTAGAAGCCTCACTTTGGTCATAAGTCTTTCGAAGAAAGCCTTTGAGATCAAACCAATGAAAGTTACCCGATTTTAAGGTAATGTCTTCACTTGAGGCCTTTTGTTTTATTTTTCTTATCCACCCCCCTAAACTCTTTTTATTCATTTATATTGTAACAAAACTATTATATTCAATATACTATGATGTTGTTATGTTAATTATTCGAGATACACATACACACACCTTCATCTAATGATTAAGGAACATACTGTTTCTGTGGACGGTGAATTACTGCCTCACGAAATGATGATTGTTAAATCTTCTCTTAACACCTTTCATGGTGGCCATTAATATATAACTATATATATATATGATATATAATATGTTTATGTATTCCTTAAGCTTCTGTATTTTTCATTTATGGCATACCTTTATGGCTTCCATTATGGGTATACGTTATATCTTCATTTTAGGAAGTGCGGACTACCGCCCCCTCAAAGTGATTTGATTCGTTAATACCATATGTGGTACATATAAAGGATATATTTAATGATATTATATGTGATACCATACTGGAATTAAAATACTATTATGTATCATTATGTTTTAATTCCATTAAATATGAAATAGAAATGGAAGTAGCGTTTATTGTATGTACGGCTTACCGTCCCCATGAACGGTGCATTTCATTTCTTAACTCTAAATGTTATGTAACATTATAAATGCATGAATATACTGGAAATATATGATATATATATGATATCTAAATCATGAATACAATTCTGGATATAATGGATATTTTACCACATGAACAACTTGAAATTATAAAGAGTTTATTTTTTACTCAAGTACCAATTATCGTTAAAACGACTGTTATTAGCTTAAATAATAACATAATGTTCATGACATGGTAATAAGTGATATAAAAGGAACAATGAACTTGAAAAAGGTTCTTAATGAAGTAGAAATTAAATCAAGTTTATTATTCCGGAGATTATAGAACGACCGAGTCAAGTCGGACCCGAGGTAAGGGAACCTACCCCACTCTTTCTTTTTAAGTACACTCTTTTATGTCATTCCTTTTAAGCGCATCTTACATATGATTGGGATGTTATTTTATATTAATCCTACTGTAATTTTTATGTTCATTTGATGAGAGACCCTATTTTCTCTCATCAAGCCATTTTGAATGTTTTATGTGGCACCTTTAGGCTACTGAGTTTTTGTAATGGATTTTTCATCTCACTTTAAGTCCTGTGAGATTTATGCTACAATTGCCAAAATTTAATTTGAGTGGTGTATGTACTTCCCATTATTATACTCTTTGTGTAATATAAATTCATTTATGGGTATTTACATATTTATTGTATGACCCTTCTTCAATGGGGTGTACGTTTCGAAAGTTACCCAAGTGGGTAAGGGAACCTTTCACCCTCCTCTTTTTAAGAGACTTATTTTGTTATGTCTTTTAATTCACATACTATTATGTTGGGATATGTCCTTATATATCCTTATTGATGTAAATTTTATGACCAAGTGAAATGATACCCTTTTAATCTCTCATCAACTCTTTTTCTGAATTTGGAAGTGATGCCGTTAGGTTGTCGAATTTTTGCAAGGGAACTTCTTAACCAAATTTTGATTATTTGGGATAAACTTGTACACCTTGAATATGTAGTTCTATGATTATGTGTGAATTTCCTCTGATTGTTTTACACTTAATACCCACTTATGTTTCGTGTATTCATTTGTCACACATAATTATGTAACTGATTTATCCTTACTCCAAGGATACCGTCTTTTTATAGGACTTCGTCTCAATCTCCTTTCATTGAGGCATATTTTGTTTTATACACAACTTTCTTTTATACGGTGTATAAACCCATTTGATTTTTACATTTATTCAACATGAGTCTTTTTTCTATGAAGCATTTACTGAACGACAAAAGGGAATGTTTTTGTCATACGTATGCGACGACAATGAATTCTCCGCCACTGTGACCATTATTTGAGTTTCGGCTTCCTCTATAAGACATACCTTCTTTTTAAATGAAAAATAAATAACATGTCTTACCTTCCGTTTATTTTGGTATTGAAAATGATTTTTATAGTGTTTTTATATCAATGTGTTGTATTGATATCTTGTTATTGAATGGTGGAAATGTTATGTTTCCTTTATGCATGTTTTATGTGATAAGATTATGTTATGGTTCATGGGCATTGTTATGAAGAAAGGCGGTTGCGTGATAAAATAAGGGCGAGTGAGCCTGATATAGCTCTCCAATGCATTGGGTAATGCGAATGAGCGAAACGTTAAGGTTTCTCCAAATAGGTTTAGGGAATATACTGTGGTGGGTATTCCAAACGTAACCAAGAGGGTTACTCCCTACGTAATAATGTTATGAATGCCTCAAGTTACATTTTATGTCTTATGATTTCTATGATTTATTCATGATTTGATGAGGTATGTTAAACTGTCTATGTTTTATGGGTAAAGTATGATTTCATTCTTATGTATATATGAACTCATGTTTCTTTTCCATATTTTTATAACCCTTAATGAGCTTTTTATGCTCATCCTTTGTTTTTTTAAATGTTTTTTACAGGTCAAGGGAAAGGTACATGATATGATGATAGTATCAAGGAAGTGTCAAGAAAGAATCCATGATTTATTTTTAAATATTTTTCCGTTTATGAGAAAAATTTAATACAATGTTTTATGTAACCACTTTGTTTAAATGTGGAATGTAATGCATGTTTTATGATCTAATTCTCAAAAAATCTAATCCTGAAAAGATCCTCAACGTGTAATCTTGTAATAAATCAAGAATTAGTAAGGTTTAAGGATGGGGCCTTATAATTATGATGACACTATTTTTTTATATATGATAAATATTATTTTTATGTGTTCCTTATGCTTCTGTATTTTTCATTTATGGAACACCTTTATGATTTCCATTATGGGTAAATGCGATAATTTCATTTTAGGAACCACAGACTATTGCCCCCTCAAAGTGATTTTAATCGTTAATGCCATATGTGGGATGTATAAAATATAGAGTAAATGATATTATATAAGATATTATACTGGAATTATAATATACATTTGTATCATTATGATTTCATTTCATTAAATACGAAATAGAAATGAAAGTAGCGTTCATGCGTACGTACGGCTTACCATCTCCATGAATGGTGCATTTCATTTCTTACCTCTAAATGATATGTAATATTAGGAAAGAATTTATATACTGGATATGTATGATATATATGTTATCTAAATCATGAATATAATGCAGGATATAATGAATATTTCACCACATAAACAACTTTTAATTATAAGAAGTTTATTGTTGACTCAAGTACCAAAGATCGACAAAACGACCGTTATTAACTTAAATGACTACATAATTTTTGTAACATTGTAATAAGTGACATAAAAGGGATAATGAACTTGAAAAAGGTTCTTAAAAATGTAGTTATTAACTCTAGATTATTATTCATGAGGTTAAAGAGCGGTCGAGTCAAGTCGGACATGAGGTAAGGGAAATTATTAACCCAATTTCTGTTCTTTGGGTTAATCTCCTACTTTCAAATTATTTCATGATATTATTATGTACTATCTTTTTTTTGTACTTTATTTATGTATACTTATATTGAATACACATAATAGACAAATTTTATTTATGAATGGACTTTGTAAGGGACTTCGTCTCAATCTCCATTCATTAAGGCATATTTTGTTTTATACACAAATTTCTTTTATACGGTGTATAAACCCCTTTGACTTTTATGTTTATTCAAAAAGGAATCATTTTATACGAATCATTTTAATAAATGACAAAAAGTAATGTTTTTCTTGTCGTACATATGCGGCGGCAATGACTTCTCTGCCGCCGTGACCATTATTTGAGTTTCGGCATCCTCTATAAGCCATAATTTTTTTAAAAGAAAAAAAAATTCCATGTTTTACTTATCTATTATTTTGGTATTGAAAATGGTTTTGAAAGAGTTTTTATTATATCAGTGTTTTGTATTGATATCTAGTGATTGAAATGTGGAAATGTGATGTTTCCTTTATGCATGTTTTATGTGATACGAATATGTTATCGTTTTTGATATGTTTAAACCTATTCATATGAGGAATGCATTAGACTTAATAAGTGACGGGTGGAGCCCGCTTTAGATCCTCGATGCATTGGTAGGTCTCATGAGACAAACTAGTGTCTTGGCACGAGGCCTTGACAAAATATTATTTGTAGTCTTGGCATGAGGCCTTGGCTACGTGGTTATGATAGTCTGGCATTATGCATTCCATCATTATGAAAGTGGTTATTGATATTGCATGTGATTATTCGACCAGTAGAATATCCATTGAATAAGTAAATGGAATTATCTCATTTTACATTTTACATTTTATGATTAAGTTCAAGTTTAAAAGGCTTTCGTTTTAGTTATACATTTCCTTAAATGTTTATGTTTATTTATGAAAGCCTCCGCTATATTCTTATTTTTACTGAGCATCTGATCTCACCACTTTCAATGTTTTATTTTTCCCTGGATGTGGAGAAATATTTTATGACTGACGTACAGGGATAGTCTGAAGGGGATAGAAGTGTGGACTATGGGGACTATGTTATTGTGATTTTTTCACTTTATGATGTAATGTAACATTTATGAATGTATCTACTGTTTCCAAGGCTACTAAACTAATCGGTCTTTCGAGACATTATCCTTGTGATCATGCCAATGTTACGAAGTAATGCACTGACTCTGGGTAACTAGGGTCGGGGCGTTACAGTTGGTATCAGAGGCAGTTTAGTACTAACCTTGGAATCTAGATTTAGATAAACTCTGATTAGAGCACACAGCCTGAATATATTCTTTGAGGATTAGTATAGAAGAACTTCCTAGAATTTTTGATTTATAGATATTTTGTGAGTTTTCCCTTCAATACATCCCTGTCTGGATACGAGCAGGTAGAGGCGGATCCGGAACAGAAGTAACTAGGGGTAAATCCCGAAAACACTGCTTTGAGCTAGACTCGAACGGGAACTGGTGCACGACAATAGGCCTTGCTGCACTCTTGGTTTCGACACTCCCGGGGGATATGCTTAGGATAATTCTAATTTTCATTACAAACCACTATGAATGGTTATGAGTATATACTTCCTCAAAGAAAACATTTTTATGATATTGGATTATATCCATAAATAGTTCAATTTATGTTAAGTATTTTACAAGTATGGAATTATGTATTTTGGTTCATAAACTAATCTAGTTTATGCCATTGTTTAGAAATGGCGCCTAGTGGAAGGAATGGAAACCGTATCAATGCGCGCACTCCGTGTAGAGATTGACCTCCTGCTCAAGATAATTATTGTGGAGCTGGATATACAACTGGTGCTGATCAACTTATTACCATACTGGGACAACTCACTCAGGTTATGAATAGTAACCTTACTCGTATGGAGCACCCTGATCCGCAACATGGAGGATCAATGTTAGACCGCTTCATGAGGAAACAACCGCCAAAATTTAATGTGGGTACAAATCCATTAGTAGGTGAGCAATGGATAAACTCCTTAGTGAAAATATTCCACGCCTTGGGGAGTAGCGAAATGGAAAAGGTTATCATGGCAGTTTACCTCATTACTGAAGATGCTAATCAATGGTGGTCATTGATTAAAAATACAAAGGAAGATGAAGAAGTATCAAGTATGAAATGGAGAGAGTTAAAAGATAATTTCATAGAAAAATACATTCCTCGTGACCATCGCGCTGATATGGAAAGGAAATTTTTGAGTCTGAGACAAAATGAGGATGAGAATGTCACAAAGTATGAGGCCAAAATTACAAGGTTAGAGTGGTATGTTGCAGATTATATATGTAACCCAAGATGTAAGATTAATCGTTTCATTGATGGGTTAAAACTGTTTCTCCATCGAGAATTAGTATCATAATCATTCTCAACATATGAATATATAGTCTCATGTTCTATCAAGACAGAAATAAAATTATCTAAGTCTTGTGACAACAAAGTAAAGAAAGAGAAGAAGAGAACGGTGGAACAAGAGACAGATGAAGGGTAAAAGGGAAAGAATTATTTTCTATTATTTGATATTTGTGGGAAGAGTCACCCGAGTACTTGCCTAAAAGGAATGTGAGTTTTTTATAAATGTAGAGGAAAAGGTCACCAGGCTCATGATTGAAAGGGAATGAAAGAGGCTATCAATGTTGAATGATACAATTGTAGGGAAATGAGGCATTATGAAAATGAATTTCCAAAGTGTCAGGGAAAATTAACTCAGAAAAGGACAAGGGATAAAGGACAATCTTATGTTGTTACTACAGTTCAAGAGGAATAATTAATTTATTGGTGATTTTGGAATAAAGGATTATATTCTGGTTATAAAGATAATGTGATATATGTATAAGGATTGTACTGAAGTACTTATTGTATTCATTAAGGATTTAATATGATGAAGTTAATCATATTTTTAGTATGTGACAATAAGAGAAACTTTAATTTTTTTGGGGAATCTGATGTTACAATTGATTTTGAAATTTAAAGTCCTTTTAGAAAAAGTATGGACAACGGTATTTTGGATAACTATAAAGGTTGGAATGGATTAAGTTGATCTTTGTATAGTATTGTTTAATGTAAAAACATTTCTGAATATTATTTTTGGAATATTATAATACTATATCCTTAAGAAAAGGACAACTGGCAGGTTGGGGGATAACCCGTTGCGTCGGACAAAGCTGCATGAATAGAACCCACAACCATAGTGCGACATGCCTTTATTACATTCCACTAGCCTACATGAAGTCCCTGGTTATTACAAAATTTTTTCCTAATCTAAATGGTATGTGTTAATATTTGGAACCGTATACAATTAGGATAAATATAATATTTTTGATTTCTATTACCTTTTGGAGTGAATGATGGGTTTGTGGTAAAAATTTATTAAAGAATGAAAGTCGACATGACAAGTAAGTATATTTCCTTATGTTCTTAGTAAATCTCTTAAATAAATATCTCAACTTTATGAAAGGTAACTTAAAACAAAAATGTTGTCAGTAAACTTTTCCAACTGGGGATTCAATGACCATTTAACCAATCACATGTGTGTGATTTTCTTATGGTTAACATTCATCTAATCCAGTTTTCTACAACTCTCTATCCGACCATGATGGTTTTTTTTCTTCCATATCCATATTTTCATAGAATCCTAGTATGGGATATATCAGGTGACCTTTGTACTTATCTTTCTTTCTTTTAAAGTTATATTTTTATTATTTACGATGTTGGGTTTCCACAAAGGTATTTTCTATTTACAACCTTTTATTTTTAATGAAAAATTTCAAATTGAGAGGATGCAATTTATTGAAGGAGGGGAGAATGTAACACCCCGTGCTTCCATGATATGCTTCTCTTTTAATAATGCAATAGCATACATTGTACGAAAGTTTGAGATTCTAACACACCGCGACCAATAAAAATAGCCATTATGAATATTAATAACCACTTTTTGAAATTATATATATTTTATATTTCAAAATGGACTTCATTTTTGGATTTGGAATATCGAAATTAGCCTATGTTGAATTTTTTGTATTTTTTTGAGAACTTCCAAATTTTTATGAATAGTAAAAAATACTTAAAAACAACTTTTTTAATAAAAATAATTTATAGTGATGAATTATACTATTGAGTAGTTTTAAAGTATAATTAGAATATATTTTTACCATTTTATCCAATTGTGGTCATTATAATTAATTTCACTATGAAATTGGATATAAACAATTCTCAATCTTTTGATATATATTGTTTCTTAAAAAATGCTATTTGTTGTGACAGTGGGAATTAATTATAAAATTAATTAATGAAACTTTTATGTTTGTAATTTTTTAAAATAGAAATCATTTTTGAATTCGGAATATCAATTATATTTTAGGGTTAAATTTTGGCATTGTTCTGAAAAACATCAATTTTTGATGAATAGTGAAACCACTAAGTTGTAGTAGAAAACTGATTTTTTGATTAAATGAAACATTACCACTTCTGTGATTTGAATTTAAAAAATACATCATTAATGGTTTTCATTAGGAACTAAAATGTGGTTCAATGGGATTAAAATAATTTTTGGTGAATAGTAACTTTTAAGTTTAATTAATCACGATTAAAGGTAATTAGTGAAATTTAAGGTAAAAATGATATTATAAAAATATGAAAATACCGTTACACTTGTCCTACCCCTATTCGATGAGTCGTGGCCGACCAAGAAAATCCATGGGTCATCTTGGGGACCCCATGGAGCCACTTTGGTAGGAAAATGACCTTAAAAACTTTTATTTAATGTTAAAATAAAAATGTCACAAACATGAGTTGTTTTACTAAAAAAATTTAAATGGGGTTATTCAAGTCATATTTTTTACTGTAAATATTCATTAGAAAGATAAAAATATTTCCTACATCATGATATTTGTTTTATAATTTTTATAGATTAAATGAATTAAATTATTTATGACACCATGATGATGCAGCGATTACCTCATTAATTAACGATTTAAATAAAATGAAAAGATAATGTTAAATATAAGACTTACAAATGTCAAAAACCTATTGGATGAGTGTCTTTCGAACCCTTATCACCTTATCCTAGAAATATATAAGTGTGGGACCTTTAAAATCTGAAACTCATTATATAATAAAGTAACATTTCATGACTTTCCAAGAGTGCCCCTCCTCTCTTCTTATGAAAGGCCCCCACCACTACCACCTTATTCACACCTTCCAAACAATTTGGCTCGGCCAACCTCTGCCAAAATACTCTCCCAACTTCCCTCCATCACTCCTAGAAGCCTCACTTTTCGAAGATGTCTTCCCATGGAAGCCTTTGGCTCAAATCAAAAAGAGTTACCTTATTTTAAGGTAATGTCTTCTCTAATGTTGTTTTGTTTTATTTTGCATCTCCAACCCCCTAAACTATATTTTTCTTTTATTTTGTCACAAAACCAGTATCTTCAATATACTAGGATGTTTTTATGAGATGTATTTGATTTACACTTTCACACATCTTCGTCTAAAGGATAAAGAACATACTGTTTCTGTGGGTGGCGAATTACTGACTCACGAAATGATGATTGTTCAAACATCGTTTAACACCTCTCATGGTGGACATTTTAATGAAAATATTTTTTTATATATGATATATATTATTTTTATGTTCTCTTTATGATCTTGTATTTTTAATTTATGGAACACCTTTATGATTTCCATTATGGGTTAACGCGATAATTTTATTTTTGGAAGCGCGGACTACTGCCCCCTCAAAGTTATTTGAATCGTTAATGCCATATGAGGGATGCATAAAGGATAGAGTAAATGATATTATATAAGATATTATATACTGGAATTATAATATACATTTGCATCATTATTATTTCATTAAATTAAATATGAAATAGAAATGAAAGTAGCGTTCATGCGTACGTACGGCTTACCGTCTCCATGAACAGTGCATTTCATTTCTTACCTCTAAATGTTATGTAATATTATGAATGAATTTATATACTGGATATATATGATATATATGATATCTAAAACATGAATATAATTCTGGATATAATGGATGCTTCACCACATAAACAACTTTAAATTATAAGAAGTTTATTGTTGACTCAAGTACCAAAGATCAACAAAAGGACTGTTAATAACTTAAATGACTACATAATTTTTGTAACATTGTAATAAGTGATATAAAGGGATAATAAACTAGATAATGGTTCTTAAGAAAGTACAGATTAACCCAATTTTATTATTCAGGAGGTTAATGAGCGGTCGAGTCAAGTCGGACACGAGGTAAGGGAAATTCTTAACCCAATTTTTGTTCTTTGGGGTTAATATCCTACTTTCAAATTATGTCATGATATTATTATGTCCTATCATTTATTTGTAATTTATTTATTTACACTTATTGTGAATACACATAATAGATATATTTTATTTAATAATGATCTTTGTAAGGGACTACGCCTCAATCCCCATTCATTGAGGCCTATTTTGTTTTATACACAAATGTCATTTATACAGTATATAAACCCATTTGACTTTTACGTTTATTCAAAAAGAAATCTTTTTATACGAAGAGTTTTAATAAACGACAAAAAAGAATGGTTTTCTTGTTGTACATATGAGGCAACAATGACTTCTCCGCCACCGTGACCATTATTTGAGTTTCGGCTTCCTCTATAAGCCACAATTTTTTTAAAAGAAAAATAAATACCATGTTTTACTTATCATTTATTTTGGTATTGAAAATGGGTTTGAAAGTGTTTTTATTATATCAGTGTGTTGTATTGATATATAGTGATTGAAATGTGGAAATGTTATGTTTCATTTATGCATGTTTTATGTGATATGATTATGTTATGGTTTATGATATGTTTAAACCTATTTATATGAGGGATTCATTGGACATAATAAGTGACAGGTGGAGCCCGCTATAGCTCCTCGATGCATCGGTAGGTCTAATAAGACAAACTAGTTTCTTGGAACGAGGCCTTGACAAAATATTTTTTGTAGTCTTGGCACGAGGCCTTGGCTACGTGGTTATGATAGTCTGGAAAATTATGCATTCCATCATTTTGAAAGTGGTTATTGATATTGCATGTGATTATTCGACCAGTAGAATATCCATGTGAATAAGTAAATGGAATTATCTCATTTTACTTTTTCCATATTATGTTGAAGTCCAAGTTTAAAAGGCTTTTGTTTTAGTTATACATTTCCTTAAATGTTTATGTTTATTTATTAATTCTTCTGCTATATTGTTATTTTTACTGAGCATCTGAGCTCACCTCTGTCAATGTTTGATTTTTCCCAGGATGTGAAGAAATATTTTATGACTGACCTACAGGGATAGTCTGAATGGGATAGAAGTTTGGACTATGGAGACTATGTTATTGTGATTTTTTTCACTTTATGATTTAATGTAACATTTATGAATGTATCTAGTGTTTCTAAGGATACTAAACTAATCGGGCTTTTGAGACATGATCCTTGTGATCATGCCAATGTTACGAAGTAATGTACCGACTCTGGGTTACTGGGGTTTGGGTGTTACATTACCACCTTCTCCCGATAAGAGTTATTAAATAACAATTAATTCAATCGTTTATAACCACTAAACGGCATGATGAAAACATGATCCGACTATAAATTTGTTCAAATTTCCATATACCGTAACAATGGGATCTCAACCTTATATAACACAATAATTTAATCTTCCTCTTGTTTCGTTTTTTTCCTCCTGGTGTGTTTGGAGTCTCTTTCCTGAGTTTAGTGGTGTTCCTATGCGGGATCCTTTCTTTTCATCCTTGGAGTCCTGGATACGCCTCTCGTGCATGTTTCACATCCCCATTTCTTGGTGCGTGGAGAGAAAAATCGATCTTGATCATCCAAGAAGGGTTTTTACTTAGTCTCTCTTACTGTGTATCATGTGGTGTGGGTATGATGTTGTTTCTATTGGACAGATGAAACCAAACATTAATGAAGATAACCAGTGGACTTTTAAAGAATGAAGGGGGTTGTGGTAGATGTTTCTATTTTATTTTATTATTTTTGATTATGTATTTTGAATTGTATGGGATTATGCTCACTAAAAATCATGGCCATTGCTGGTCTTTCCTTATGCACTAATGAACCCTTGTCATCTGATATGATAAAATGCCTGTAACATGTAAATTTGTTAATCGTGTAAATTGGGTGGATTAAATTGATAGTAGTGATCATCAATCCTTGTGTGGCCACCCTGGTTAACCTATAGAAATAAGAACCTAATGAATGATGTGCTTGAATCGGGAAGTTTCCCTACTCTGTTTGGTAGTGGGTGTGTTTTCATACTAGGTGCTTACGAGGTGAAGTGGATGGGGATGGAATCCTCTATTGTGGTACGATTGTTTGGCGTGAATCTAAAGATGTGTGAGTATGTATCTCGAGGCCTGGTTTGGTTCCATTACATTGAGGGATCTCACTGATCCTTTTGTTTTGTGACTTCACAAGAGAACCACGTGTGAATTCTTAAATTGATGTTTGGCTATTTCCCTACTATGGATTGTAGGTAAGTCGGTCAGTTAACCAGTGGTGTAGATTTCACATAAATGGGATAACTTGAACATGGAAAAAATAATGGGTTGAATGGGGAATTGTTTTTTGGAATGAGTTGTGACTTGTCCGTTAGGGTTGTGGCTTTCTTTTATGAACGAATAGTAATGAGGTTGTCTGTGCTTAGGTTGGAATTGGAAACCGTAGGTTGGAATTAGTGTTGGTTACCTATATATATATATATATTTTGTATTTATGTTTCTTATTCGCACCCCACCCAAGTTGAGAACATAATGCCGAACACACCCATTTCATGGGGGAGGGTGTTTTTCCCAACACTCCTATGATTGGCTGGTTATTAGATCCTTTTATGCTCCCTTTCTCGAATAGACCAAGACTTTTCTGGAAGTATGTGACGGATTGAGGTCCATTATAGCCCAAGATTATTCGGGCATGGTAGTTATGGTGGTTGGCCAAGGTGTGTGCGGGCAGGTTGTTTCACATGAGTCTTCAGGATGAGGCCCAAGTGTATTCAGGCATCACAGTAGTTATTCTAACCTAGGTGTTTGCGGGGATGGATAAACATGGTGGTTGTGGCCTAGGTGTTTGTAGCTGGGATGGTGGTTGTGGCCCTGGTGTATTCGGGCGGGATGTGGGGTTGTGGCCCTTGAGTTTACAGGTGGGGTGTGGTAGTGGGATTGCGGTGAGAATGGCAGGAGAGGATCGATGTGTAGGATGTCTTCAAAAACCTGTGGGAAGTTGGAGCGGTGTAACCAAATATCGATGTTCTATTTCTATACATTACATGACATTCATTATTTGGGGAGTGTTTATTAGTGAGGCTTGGGAGGATAGTTTTCCTATCTAGGTTCCTGGTTATCTTTTTTCTCGTAGGGCATTAGAATGCCTCCCCACTTGTGCATGGGAGTATTTGGTTTTCCCAACTGAGTATACTTGTATGCTCACCCTAAACATATAATAATACTTTTAGGTTTTTAGGAGGACTTCTGGGATCATGCAGGGCCATACTAGCTCAGACTTTGGGATAGTTGTAGTTGCTTTTTCCTTTCTTTGGTACTTTACCTTTGTAGTCTCCTTGTACTTTGTGGCATTTAATTTTGTAACATGCATATGGGTATGATTTTCTTTGTATTTAATTTTACCCCTAGTTTTGGTGTTGTTGGGATTTACTATATTAACTCCTGATACTAATAAAGAAAAAAGGTAATTCCTTCCATCTTGTGGGTGATTTTATACCCTTGGTTCAAGTCACCACTATGGGGCTTATTGAAGGCGGGTCTCTAGAGTCATTATCTCACCTTCAACATGAAGAAGGAAGGGTCTAGAAACCTGTTGTCCCTTCCTTCATCTTGTTGAAGGTGGGTCATGAAAGATTCATGATGTGAATAATAATTTCATTGTTTAAATAATAATTGTCTCAAATTATTTTATTTCTATTAAGCACATTTCCCTATATAGACCTTTAGATTCAATGAGGTCACACCGAGAACATGCCATTAATTGGGTTAACAATATAAAATATTAATGAATCAAAATAGCCTTTATGTTCCTCTAGATTATTATATATACCACATTAATGACCACTCTTCCAATAAAAAAGATAGAAATACATTAATGGATAATAAAATCATTTTTTTTCAAAATTAAAACCATGGAAGTATTTATAAAATATGGTAAAAATATATAAATCAAGAGATATAATATTTCATTATACTCAATCAACTATATGTTATAGATAAACATATCATCATCTGTGAAAAAAATCCCTATAACTCATCAATGGAAACATTCAAAATTATGACACTCATTAAAAGGATGTTATAAATGAAGTGTAAAAAAAATCATACTCAAAAAAGGATTTCTAAATCATGATTAATTTATAATTCATAGTTAAAGGTGTTTATCCTTATTCACATGAATCCATTGTCCTTTCATCAATACCCCTGACTATAATGATTTATGTCACTCATAATGGTATTAAATCATCTCTCTAGAACATGTCATCATACTTATCCTCATTCTGTTATAATATTCAATATATATGTATATTTTCCTACAGTGTATATATCCACCTATAATTTGATCCATTATAATCAATAAAATAACACATTTAATATTGTATTGTATCATTGTCTAATGGTTAGGGATTTATTATATGAGAATTATAATATGCTATTTAAATAAAATGTGTAAATTTATTAATTCTCAGTCAAGAAATTCTTATTAGATCATCAAAAAATGACCCTTTAACACCCCTTCTATGAATATATATTAAAACATTCATTCCATCATCCATAATTAATAACATTATAAGTTGGAAAATTTGTGATTAATATTCTATTTTCCACATATATTTTTTCCTCAATTATTTTTTGTGTAAATGTTGAAGGATATGTCCTTCACTCTTAGTTTTCAAAACCGCAATAAACATAATCCCCCAAAATATTATCCTATTAAAACTAGTTTAAATAGTTTGTATAAAACTCAGGGTTGTCTTTCTAATGTATGTTAAATCTAAATAATAAAAAATTCTCTCTATTTTATAATTATTGTATATTTTTTATTTTCTATTCACTTTTATTTCATTATATATATATATATATTAAATATTGTAGGATTACATGTAATAAAAATTTCCAAAACTTAAGAAACATTTAACCAAATATGAAATATATTCCACCACACACTTTCTTGTACCCTCACGTAATAATATAATAAAACATTATACTTCATCACTAAATCTAAAATGAAAATTTAAGTAATTATACTCAAAGAAAAATTTTGGGAATGAAACATAGGCTTGTATATGGATTCCAAATAAGGAAGTACATTATTTCTATAGGGCTAACCAGGATTAGAGATAGTGTATGATTCAAGGAAAAATATTATCAAAAAAATAAATTGATGTACGAAATCATTTTAACATGAATTAACATCATAATTCTACATTAATAATAGAATGGTTGTTTTGTTACTTTTAAATACATCAATATAACTGATTAAAAAGGGAATATAGAAAATATATGAGAATTAAATCAATAGCATCTAAGGAAAATGAAACTAAATATGGGTAAATTTATTAATGGAATGAATAAATATAATCAGCTTTCCGAATGAATGATATAATGGATCATAAACAAGAATAAGTATCATATGAGAAATCATTTTTTTAATGTCTCCAAATTGATGTAAAAGTGAATACGTTAAAAATGTTCATCTATAACTCTAACATGTATTTATTTGATAATATTGTAATTATATCGTTTAAAAAAATAGTTCACTTATTGCTAATGTCCCTTATATTAGTGGGTTTGTGGCCAAGAATTCACGAATGTGTAGAATATTAAAATTCATTCCAATTCATCTCATCTAATAATTTGTCACATTTTAAATTAAAATGATATTTAATATAAATGTAGTCTAATAAAAATTACAAAAAAAAGAATAGTACTTCCCTACCCATTATCTTCCATTATTTTCCCCCTTCCACTTACTATGATCATTAATTTGTTTTAAAAGCAAAAAAATCAGAAATCAAACTTAAATCAAAGGCCCAAATCAATTTCAACCTTAATAAGATAAGATATTTTAAGAATTAGGGAAATTACTGACCTAAAATTGTAACGACCCAAAATTTTAAATAAATATTGTTTCTTAATTTTATGTGTTATTTTATTTTATTTTTATACTCAACAAAAATGATTCATTTGATAACATGAGTATAATTAAAATGAGACTGTTGGGTTTTGACTGTTATTTGACCATTGGTCAATATGACCGCTGGAAACTAAACGTTTTTACTATTGTCTCTAAATACAAGAAATCCTGGTTAATTAATATAGAAAGAAGATTCGATGGCCTCACCCAGTAGTCTTGGACCGATCGAAGCCCATAAAACAGAACTTGGGAAGGAGGTAGCACCACTGGGCTTTTCTCTGGACCAAAACCAAGCTGAACTTCATCATATAAAGCTAGAACGGGATCACCTTCGCGAGAAGTTCAAACTAATAGAAATTACTACTCGTGCGATGTTGGTCGAGCCTCCGTCGGATTATCTCACCTTAGCACACCATACACTTAGGTCCTATGCTGGTGTGATAAGGGGCTATATAAGGAGACTGTAACAGTCTTGTGTAATCCTTAGTTTTAAATAAAAATTTCGATTTCTTTTATGAATTTTTGAATGACCGGATAAATATAGTATGCATATTTTTGATGAATTTTAGAAAAAGTATATTTTAAATATGTTTATGTAAACCTTAAATAATTAAAAATGTGAAATGATTTTCGAAAAATGGTCTTCTACAATTATTTTCAGTACGAAATTTAGAGTCTAATAATATCAACTTGATTTTTGATGAATAGTAAATTATGAATAGTGATTTTATGATTAGGATTAATGATGTGTCCAAATGGATTAGTAATCTCACTTAAAGAATGTACTAAAATAAGCTAGGCACTTTGATTAAGTAATGTGATTAAATAAAATGGTTAAATAACGGTTTCAGAAATTATTATTCAAGTATTAGTTTTTCCGATGAATAGTGTTTTTTAATTAAAATTTTAATTAAAAATATTTAGAAAATTATTTTTATAAAATGGACTTCATTTTTGAACTCAGAGCATCGATATTATGTTAATGTATTTTTTGGGGATTTTTCTGAAAAAAAATAAATTTTCGATGAATAGTGTTTTTAATGAAAAATTTAATTAAAAATATATAGAAAATTATTTTTATAAAATGGATTTCATTTTTGAAATCAGAGCATCGATATTTGGTTAAGGTGAAATTTTGGGATTATTCAGAAAAAGTTGAATTTTCGATGAATAGTGAAAATACAGTTTTTAAGTTACGGGTGTTTAATGACATCATTAAATGATGTATTAAGTATGTAATCAATATGGTCGACTTATGAATAGTAAGATAAGTTATGAGGTGTCCAAGTGGCCAATACCATGGGCAGATACCATGGGAAAGCCCGTGGTTTTGTGAAAACCACTAATGAGGTGTCCCTTGGCCATTAATGCATGGTCCCCTCACTTTCCCTATAAATACCAAGCCATCCTCTCATCCATTCGACTCCCCACTCACCCCCAACGAATTTCTGGTCTCCTTACCTCCCAAGGAGTACTCCCAAGGTGCCCCAAGCCCTCAAGGTCAAAACCTTTGAGTTTTAAGAGTTACGTTTTAAGGTAAGGGATCCGACCTCTCTCTTTCATTTCAAGTAATCTCTTTTATGTCATTCCTTTTATGCTACATGTTCTTATGTTGGAGAATGTTCTTTTATACACCTATTACTGCCCTTTGTATGTTCATATAATGAGATATCCCCTCTTACTCTCATTATTTCATTTTATGAAATTTTTAGTGTCGCCGTTAGGCTGCCGAAATTTTTGTAACAGATTCTTTCTCCCTTCTCATTTTTCAAGATCTATTTTCATTTAAATTCTTTCAAGTTCCTTTTTATTATGTTGGGGTATGATCTCTAAATTTATCATACTGATATTTTATGATCATATGATGAGAGACCCCATTTGATCTCTTCAATTCAGTATTTTTATGTTTTAAGTGGCGTTGTTAGACTGCCGAATTTTTAAGTGGTTCTTCACCCTTCTCGTTTTGAAGTTCTACTTTCATTTCAATTCTTTCAAGTTCTTTTTGTTATGTTGGGGTATGATCTCTATATCTATCATACTGAACACTTATGTTCATATGATGAGAGACCCCATTTGATCTCTTCAATTCAGTATTTTGAAGTTTTAAGTGGCGCTGTTTGGCTGCCGAATTTTTAAGTGGTTCTTCACCCTTTTCGATTTGATGTTCTACTTTCATGTCAATTTTTTGAAGTTCCTTTTTGTTATGTTTTGGTATTATCTCTATATCTATCATACTGGAATCTTATTTTCATATTATGAGAGACCCCATTTGATCTCTTCAATTCAGTATTTTGATGTTTTAAGTGGCGCCGTTAGGCTGCCGATTTTTTTCGGGGATTCTTTCACCCTTCTCATTCTTTTCAAAGTTCTACTTTCATGTCAAGTATTTCATGTTCCTTTTTAATTATGTTGGGGAATTATCTCTATATATATCATACTGAACTCTTATGTTCAAATTATTAGAGACCCTAGTTGATCTTTTCAAATAATTTTTGTTGAAGTTTAAGTAACGCTGTTAGGCAGCCGAAGTTTCATAAGAGAAATCTAATTTTTGTCTTCCTTCCATGTTTTTAATTTCAAATGGTATGTCCTTGAAATTTCATTACCATGATCATTTATCCTTCTTATTCTGTCCATATACTGTTTTATGGGTCATTTATGAATGTTTGACCCATTTTCCCTCTCTTTTTAATGTCTTCTAAAACCTCGTAACATAGCCGTTATGCTGCAGAATTTCCGTCTCAAAATGTCTCTCTCTTTTTCTAAAGATAATTTATATTATTAAGTGAATACTCAAAGCTCTTTCTTCTAAAGGGGTATTCACATATATACCAAAATGTTCTATTTTAAATTCTGGTATTTACATACATGAGACCAACCTTCCTTTTCTGTGGGTTTTAAAGTGACGTAAAGATCATGTCTTTAAAGCAGTTTTTAAAACGTTGTGATTATGAAATGAAACCCATTTATTTTATGATATATGGGTTATTTATGAAATTTTTGATGATGATATATGTGGATAACATGATAATGAAGGAAAATTTAAGGTTGCGCCCTGATAGCGCTACAATGCATTGGGTAATGATATAACCACTAGAGATTACAATTTTCATGATACCTTGGTGAATAACCTTGGTAATTTTCAAATGACACCTTGGGGATGAACCTTGGGGATATTTTCATGAATGTCTATGTTAAATGATGTAGCCACATCATCATGTTATGAAAAATGTTATTTTTATTATGATATATCTCATGATTTCTTTCTCATGCCTTAATGTTCTTTTCATGACCTTATTGATGTATCTCAAGTTTATATGTAAAATGATTCACTTGTTTCCCTTACTGGGCCTTCTGCTCACCCTTTCTTTTGATGTATGTCCCCAGGTTATGAGATACAGTAATGAGCCTAGGGTGAACATGAGGAGAAGCCTTTCAAGTGTTTAAGAATAATGTTTTTTTCTGTTTCATGTTTTATGTTCCTTGTTTCCAAGACACTAAACCTTAAAGATCCTCAGTTCCGTGTAATGGAATGAAAGTAATGTTATAAAAAGACGGGATGTTATAAAAATCCTAGAAAAATATTATATAATTAAAATAAAAATATTTCATTCTTCTAAGAGGTTCATTAACTAATGTATTTAATCTATACCTATACCACTATTTTTAATTATAAATGAAACAATTTAAGTTTGTATGATGTTCAAATGTATTTGTAATTTTGATCTTTCTTGGTACATATTCTATAACTTCTTTATGCTTTCTTTTAGGCTCCTATATAAGGTGGGATATATAACAATAAATAATTTAAGTAAAATGGACTGAAATTGAAATATGGCTAGATTTGGATGTTTGATTACCGTACCACAGCTTACTCATTTTCGTTATTTGGTAATTTTGTGCACAAACTATATATTCAACCACATCCATTCTCTTATTTATGTGTTAGATTTACTTTCTTCTTAAATATTACAAAAATCTTAAATCATTCTTCCACTTTCACTAGATCTTATTTTTTAAATCGAAATTTATTAATAGATTCATTAATTTTAGTAGTCTTGATAGTGTAAAATTGATCTCCCTTTTAATTAATAACTGAAACAACATCCATGCACTCTTCCTCTAGTTACTATATCACTTAATCAAAACTTAATTTTTCTTTGAATTCAAGAATGAATATGAGAACATTAATAGTTTCATAATCCATTGGTAGTGATGGATGGTCCTATTCATTGAATGATTTATCCTAATCCCTTATTTTCACCTCCTTCTAAATATCATCCCATATGCTCTCATCCAATGTAGTTTTGTTTTCAATGATGGATTTACCTTCACTTTATGATACTAGTTCATCAATTATATTCATTATGTTCCCATAATTTATAATTGGAAGTAAAAAATGTTTTCCATAGGTTTGTATCTAATTTATATATGTGGAAGGGGATTATTTTTCTTTAAATTTCTACATGAACCACAGATTTATCATTTTCTTATTCTCCAATATTTCATGGTAAAATATTGTCTAAAATTCTCTAATAACATTAAATTATTTTACTTTCTACTAATTATTCAGTTCATATTTTATTAAAGAAAAATATAATGAAATGTTAATTTCAATGTAATTTAATATTTTCATACTAGAAATGATGTCACAATTCATTGTTCCCTATTCTATATTTTGTACCACATTATCATATATCCTCCTATATAAAACATTAATATACATTGTGAGTAATTTACTTAATCAATATTCTCATTCTAGATCTAGTGGTTCTTATATGATGGGAGCTTCATTATTTCATTACTCATTCTAGGATTATCAATAGTAGTATTGATTATCATGATCTACTATATATTGTTTGTAATATGATTCATTCCTCTATTGGTGCTAAAATTCACTATGTCCCAAAAAATATGACTTATTCGTGCCATCTACATATAGTGACAACCATTTGATACTTGGTGCTGGACACATCATATAATCCTATTTGTATTCATTATTATCTAATTATGGGGTGGCATAGTATCCTCATATCATGTTGTATATCCTTCACACCAACATATAATGGTATGTGAGTAAGGTCAACTATAGTGAAATCAACCTAAACTAAAGGCATTATGAAAATTAAATAATATACATTTTTACCCATGAAACTATTATAAAGTCATTTATTGTATTCTATTATTCTCCAAAATGGTTAATTGATAAAAAAAATAGAAGAAATAATTTAATGCATCATATTAATTTTAACTTTAATTAATATTGAAATTCAGAACAAGTCAATAGTGCTACTAAATAGTATTATAGGATTTTTGATTATTATGATAAATACCATGTGGAATACATAATTATAAAATTGATTCATTGTTAAATTTTACTTCATAAAGGCATTATATGGATCCTAAATGATTATTTTATTATTTAAAAATCTTTTATCCAATAATATGAATCAACTAAACTAAATGAAAATAGAAAATTGATAGTATAGAGTTGATCCATTTTCAGTGGGTGGTTTTGCTAAATTAAATAACTCAAGTAAACGTGATTAATAATTAAATCATGTATCTACACATTAAGAAATATAATTTATATGATTTTATCAATGATTTTAGTTCTACCATAGATTAGATACATGTCAGTGTATGATTTATTAAAATATGTAATGTGATTTAATATTTTCTTACCTAGGTGGAAAAATAAACAAATTCAGCGCTTGTGAATTATTCTCCCAAATCATACTAGGTTACTTATATTATTAAATACACATGGTCAAAATTATAGAAATAAATAACCTAATAATGAAATCTCAACATAATAATAATGACGGGAACAACTTTGGAGTAGAGTAAAATTAAAAAAAACATTATACATAATGTCTACAACATGAACTTTACTATTCTACAAATCTACCTAATCATGATCGAGTAGTAATAAAAAGATAACATACCATGTAACATATAATTTATAATAAAATAATGTGGACAGTATATATTTCAATTACTCTCAGAATTATTTAATATTTACAACGCATATAAATGTTCCACGTATATAGGAATATAAAATATAGAATAATTAAACCAAACAATGAATCTACATTGTTTGTAAACACAAGTGTATTCTTCTCCTATGGTCACACTCCACGATATTGGTAATGAAATATTCATCATAATTTCCGCATTGTATATGTTAATTTCATCCCTTGATATAGATTGAAATCCCTTGATGATGTAGAAGCACTAAATCACTCCAAATATAGAATTTTCATTTTTTGTGGAATGAAAAGTTACTATGACATGATTGAGGTTGGAATCCTTCAAAATATGATCAAGAAAAAATATAAATGGTATTTGATACTGTGAATTAAATTATTATATTTTTGAAATATTTGTAACCTCCCATAATTCACGATGAATAATTAATTATAATATAATAAATATAAATAAACATATATTTTTTCAACCCCCATCACATTGTGAACTGGTTCACATAGGATGAATGAATTTTGATGGAATTATTCTCAAAATAATGAGACTAATTCAAAGAATGAATCTGTATTCATTGCATGAGTGGGTATGATAAATATTTGGGGAGATCCATGAATTTATCTTGTCTAACCATAATGTTGTTCAATCAACACATGATGTTTTATTATTGGGTAGAATATATTTCCATCAACCATGAATGAATATCATTATTCCCATTTACTATTACTTTTCATGGAATAGTGGTATTTGATTATATGTCGATAAATATATATCCCAATTCATTTTGTTTTAAATTCAATAGGTTATGAAAAGAAAAATCATTTATTATTATGAATAAAAATTCCCTTAAATTCATAACTTTTTCCAAGTCCTATCCTCATATATAATTAAATAATAGTTTATCTATAAATAATATATCTATCCACCCATATAAATGAGCTTTTTAGATTAAAAATTATTTCCATTGGAATTATATTCTCTTGGTATAAACTTTTTTAAACATCAAAATTTCCATTTTTCATTATTTATATCCATATTAATATCTAAACAACATCTATGGAAGCTCTACCATAAAAAATATAAAATAATATAACAAAATAATAATAAGGTTTTTCACAATAAAAACTCATGAATCCATAAAAAATATGAGTTAAAATGTTTATATAAAGAAGATTCTATTGGCATACCAGTTCTCGAGGGGAAAGAGAACATCTAAGGTACCATTCAGTTATCAGACACCATGGATTATGCATCGATTGAATCTAAATAATCAAAATCTTTTATTACACCACATGATTTATTCCGTATTAATCAAGGGGGATACGCATCTATTGACCTTGGTGTGGACTATTCTAGTAGAAGTCTAGACTAGTCTTACTGATGTCTTCCGAGGTAGTGAAATTTTTTTGTGGGTTTCATTAGTTGTTTAGGGATTCCACTTTAATATTGATTCAGTCAAATGATTTAATTTCAAGAATAGATAAGTTGTGTTTTTTATTTTCATCAATTGATATATTTTGGTGCAGATATATGTTTTGTGATGATTGGTGACAAGGGCCATTAAATGTAATATTTTTTGATATACTTATTGTTAAATCAATATGAAATTTTATTATTTGATTCAGTGGGGGTGTATACATTGGAGTTTCCTTAAGTCCTATATGAGTTTATAAAAGTTTAACATAATTATGTTGTTAATATACCCCAAGGAAATGATATCATGTTTGGGATAGATTTATAACATAGTGCTTGCCTAATTTTTATGAATCTGTACAAGATGGATCCTTCCTATCTATTAGAGATATAGATTAGGGTTGATGATCTCATGTAGAAAGGAATTATTCATTCTAGTTTATAATGGATGGGTTCTCCTATATTTCCTGCATTATGGAGTAAATATATTTGATTATATAGATAGACTATCAATATCTAAATTACGTGATAGTAGAGAATAATTGACCTCTCCATAAGATGAAGGATTTATTCAACTAGTCGATGTGAGATAGCTATTATTTGGTGACTTATCTGTAGGTTGGATATCTGTAGTTGATAGGGAGGTATGTAGATATATGAAATATAGTTTCTAAGCTATGATATGGGAACATTTAGCACATCATCATGTAGATCAATGTCATGGACACCCCAAAAAAATTTACGGGACTCGCGAACTATATATATTGAGAGTTCCTGAATTTCATTATTGTAGAGTTCATCAATTATACTATAATATACATCATGTTAATGGAAGATCATGTTAAGAAACATAATTGTATATCAATAATCATTTTTCACCAAGAACTCTATCAAAATATGTGCATTATAATAAATTAGTAGTTCAATTAGTAGATGTATTTTATAATTATTATAAAAAATAATATAATTTATATCTTTATAGATCCTAATTAATTTTAAAAAAAATTATTTTCATGAAATTCATTTTATTACACTCCATAAATCATTTAAATATCTCACAGATGAATAAAAGTTTTTACTATATCATGATGATGTTGATGGTTTATGATAAATGTTTCATTCTCAATAGGGCTACTTTTATAGTTGTTTCAATCATTAATAAGAGATGGGAGAACATTATAAACTTATTAGTATTAAACCAAATGCATTTAAATAGCATTTTGTACACATGATATGATATATCCATTATTTAATCTAAAAATATAGAAAATTGAACATCAATTTCTTTATAATTGAGTGATTTTATATAAAAAAACTATTAATTTAATTATTTGGCTTTTAATATGTGTTTGTAAAAAATAAAAAACCATTAACCATAAATTAGTTATATGATTTTATTAGATTATACATTGATATGAAATGTTTAAATTATAAACTATCATTTAAGTAATCAGATTTTGAAGTATGAAGAAAATAATAATTGTTATAAAAAATTTATTTCTTATTTCATATTTATTTCATTAATTAAAATCAGTAAATAAATCCATGAAATAGTGGAAATTTATTTTATCTATATGTCTCATGAGAAAATCAGGAAAATGTGGTGGAATATTTTTAATACTCCATTTTTGTATGATCAACCAACAAAAATATTATTATATATTTATAAAAACAATAATAAAAATGATATGTACAATTGATAATTATTGTATGAGTTGAAATTTTTTAACAATTGGGATGAATTTATGTATGATCTATTTTTTAACCATCTTAAATCTATTAAGGTCACGAAAAACATGTTTATTTTTTAAAATTCTTATAATAGTTTACATGAGTTTTCATCAACACTCTCTTCATTGTGAGAAAATATTTAATAATTTTTAATATATTCATATGAAACATTATTGGAAGGAAAAAATTATATACTACTAATATGTATGCAAATATAATTGGGCATTCATCGTATTCTCTTATATTTACATTTTTCATCAATATTGGTATGCATATCATAAATGGATGAATCATTCGAAATCGAACAACCCATCAAAATTTTATTACATATAAAAATTTTAGAGTTAAATTATACCTAGAAAAAATGATATTAAATAGAAATATATACATATATATTACATAACCACAAAGAATCCTCTTTATGTAATTTACCTAGTACATCATATTAAAATGACTCTTAAATCGTACCATAATGACATATGATATTTTTTTAACATAATAAATATAAATGAATTTAGTAAGAATCTATGTTAAATTGGACATGGATTCTCAATCATGACAGGACATTCTGTACATTATTTTAATGAAATATGAGAATATATGATACATCATAAAAAATTACAGCCAGATCAATTTTAAATACCTCAAATATTATATTCATTTATCTCAATAAAAGATATAATATTTCATTATATTATTTTAATATTTATGTGAATATTATCTTATAACAAATTTTAAAGATGTATATAATTTTTTTTGAGATCGAATAATATTCTAATATTATCATTAGTCTTCATATGTGAGTTATGTATGGTATATAAAAAGTTTTCAATGTTTTCATGCAAAAAATGAATTACATATATAATGTAATGGGTATGAGAAATCACGAATATATTAAATAGTATGAAACACATATCAACATACATTATTATTTAGGTTTCGATGAGAAATTTTCTTTTTGTTCATAGTTAATGAAAAACAAAATGGTGGTAATAAATAAATAATTGTTTTTTATAATAAAACACGAGATCAATGATAGTGGTCCCACTCAATTAAAAAATAATTTTATAAAATTATTAATAATTATTCATGATGAATTATTATATTATAGAAAATACATTAAAAAATTTCAATGAGTGGTTTTATTCCATTGAGATGGATGAAAAATTTTAATCCCTGAAAATCATAATGAATTTGAGACCATGTGTTCTCCATCACGATACCATACCAAAATCTATATTATCACATAATGGGAATATGAAATATCAATTGGATAATTTTTATGTAACTATACCATTGGTATAAATATTGTCAATCGATCCATTGTAATTTCACCTCATGAACCTAGTGTTTCAAATACACAATAATATTCATCTCTCAATAACCATTAATTATAAAATATATAGATATATATATATATATATTTATGTGATTGAAATGATGAAATATAAAAATTAATTTGTGTTTTAATTATATGAAATTATTATTCATAATCCTCTTATAAAATATATTTAATTTCTAATGGACTAAAAAAATAAATAAAATCCTACTAATTGAAATCATCATATTTGCACTTCAAAAATTATTCTACAAAAAAACATAATGAAACATATTGACTAAAACAATATCAGATATTTTATATCTCATAAAATTACATTTCATAAAATTAATATTTATTTTCCTTGAAAAAAGTATTTCATGATATGATATTTTTTAATAAATTACATTCAATAAAATTGAAAAGGCGCGTACTTAAAAATATCCATTTTTAATAACATTTAGTAGATATATATTTTAAATATTGATTCATATTTATCAAATATATTTTTTATTTTCAATTTTTAATCTCATTTTATATTTATCAAAACACAATACAACATTAATATCCTTTTTGCGGTAGTTTTTAGTAGTGTTTTAATAAACCTCCGCTAATTTTTTTAGAAATGATTTAGCAGAGGTTTATTAAAAACCACTGATAAAAAGTTTATTATAGTTCTGAATCTTCTCCCCCAACCTCCTCAAGACCCCTCTGCGTGACCCCCTGGTGACCCCCTAATCCCTAGCTCACATCCCCATAGGGCACCACACCACCTCGCCACCCCTCAGTACAGCTCGTTGCCCATCATCGTCAGCCCCTCGAAGACCTAGCTCACCTCCCTAATGCAGGTACTGACATGTACTGCTGTATGACATATCACGCTTCCCCTCAGCATTCCTCACATGGTATAGGTCCTATTTTTAGATAAAACAATGTGAGTTTTGGTACAATATCATGGAGAAGAATGAGGATAATACCCCCAATCCAGATATAGAACAATGTTCAGTGAATTTTGTCATTGCATTTAGCTTTATTCATGAATTAAAATAACATTGGATTCCACTGGATATTATTGCATTTAATGGATTAATTCATCTATAGTAGATATTGTACTTGGGTGAGCGTGAGGAGAATACAATATTATGTGAGAATTATGGATGTATGTTTATAATGGGTTCCTTTATTTGACACATATAGTGTCCATATGGAAGGAGATTATCTCTTTAATATAAATTTTTTAGCAAGGTGAGAGAACATCTTTAGATTTAATAACCTTTCCCATTTATCTCATTATGTTCTTCTATATTAGAATGATATAATGTGAGATTTTGAGGAGGCATTGTGTTCATATTTTTAAATCTAGGTCACTTTATTTACACAATCAATGTATCTAGATGTTCTTGTGAATGTAGTGGGGATAGTGAATATTTGTTTGCTGACTAAATAATCTTTATATGGGATTCATTAGAACATCCAAATTATTATGTTAGTATATAGAGGATCCTATCTATTTAGGAATTCAAGGTTCCAATCGACAGGGATTCGGTGTCACCCTTAATATTATTATTACTTTGGAGTTACAAATTATAAAAAATTTATGAGTATATCCATTCTAGTTGTCATTTATATTGATGATTGTGGTTGTCAATAGTACCAATGCCTAAAAATTGTTTACATAAATTGTGGTTTAAGTTATTTGTTCCATGGAGGACCTCAATATATAATGATAATAATTCAATATCCCCTCATGAGAATTGATTAAACAATATTTTATTATGACTCCCCACATCACCGGTCTCATTTTGATTGGTTGGGTCTATCATAGATATGATGATTTCAAAATCCATAATACATATAGTTAGGTTATCTAGATTTTAGTTTTTTTAGAATTTCCATGGATGAACGTTTACTGTACAACTTTACATTCCCTAATGATAAAGACACTGGTTAGTGAAATGGATAGAATATGTTCAATAAGGGTACAACACCTCATGATTATTTTCAAGTAAAGAGGATTAATAAAAAAATAACAACATGAATTCATCTTATGAGAGTACCTATGCTACAAAATAGTTATTAGTTAGGATTAATATGTTCAAAAAACCCTTTGGAACCTATTTGAAATTTTCCTATCAATGATCCAACATATGAGGAATCTAGAGGTTTTCTATCATTTTATAGTTGGTATTTTTATGAGAAGACAATAAAATTTTTCTATTAAAAAATTTATGAGGGTTACTAGTCCACATCTTTTTGAACCTCTCTCAAAACATATAGAGAGTCCCTCCAAATTCTTGTTAGATATGATATGTGATTTTTCTAAAACCATGGTGATTGGAAAAAATGTTTACATGAATCATAGATTAAGATCATCTCAATCATGAAATTTTCCCGGTTTGAGGTTATACACAACTATCTACTTATATAATTAAATGAAACATCACAGGGAAAACTATAATTTCTTTCTAACTGAGGTCAAGATTATGTTTCAACCCCCATTTATGCTCCATGACCCACCCCATATAGGAAAATTTTAATCACACGCTGGGTCACAATATGTTTATACCCATAACACTTCACTGTGATAACCCACATGTTCTAAAATTCTCAACCCCATGCCATACCCAACTCTTAATATCCTTATTTTAGCCCACCAATTAAATAAATGTAGCAAATAATTATTAATATACACCATATTTAATGATAACCATATTTTCCATTTTTTTGGGATTGAATATTTTATATAAATTCCATACTTCTATTGAGTTAATAGGATCTATCACTTTCAATAAGACTTGGATTAATCTACCCAATCCATGAATCCTTTCACATGATGATTCAAGGAATGATCTACATCATGGTTCCCCATGTATTTTCTAAAGTACTGGGTCATGTTAAAGTTAATAGTTTTTTTCCATTTCATATTCCTAACTTCTATTAAATTATTATATTATTTATCAAGGTCGTACCTTGGTGATATCAATGTTATGACATCATCATATTGTCTACATATTTTTGTATAGCACAACATGTAAATAACTATAGGGGTGTGATCGTTGTTACCCTTTTCTTTTATGGATCTTTTTAACTTTTATGCCTCGGTTTTCTAGAGGGTGGGTTCATTATTTTCCATATGTATTTATATTGGAAAATATTATTTAGTATATTTATATATTTTTTCTACTAGTATATATAAATCAATTTCCCTATTAAGTAATAATTATTTTTTTTGTTTTTTATAATATTGTGTAGCCAAATTGTGATATACGTGGAGAAAATATGGATCACTTTACCGAGGATCACACTTAAATATGTTATGTTTTCGGAAATTTTTTTATATTATTAAATTTACAATATATCTGTTGATGGTTGAAAAATATTTACATGTCATAAATGTATATCTAGATGATGGATGAAGAGAGATAATGTTTATGAACATTTAATATTGAAGCAATTCTCGGGTCAATATATGTGTTGGATTTGGAATAGCGAATAAAACATTACTGAATGGTTGGGAACATATGTCAATCTATATAATGAGATCCTAACTTCATCAAAAATGAAAAATTAAATGAAAAATAAAATAAATGATGCATTCGTCACTGCAAGTCACTACCATAAAGATCAAAATCATATCTGAACAACCAGATGAGTGTGCTAGAAATAGAAAAATGACAAGTGATGTTTTTCAGAATGTAGGACAACCAAATCAAGATTGTCACATAATAGTGGATCCACATTTTTATTATGTAGAGACTAATATAATATAAAACATACCTAATGAATTTATGTTTCATGATTAAGTTGATGATGGAAATCAAGAGTTTTATATTTGATATTTGAAATATTCAAAACATTGGTTTCTAATGATGTTGTACCATATCAAATGCCTTTATGGAATTACAAATAAAGAAATGTCCATGATAATAGAATTGTTCTGTGATGCATTTCATGAAGCAAACATCCCCGAGTCTTTTTTGATATTAAAAAAGATGTTGATTGGCTTGGATTGAATTAAATAGAATTACATGCATGTCCCAATGATTGTATGCTTTATTTGTGAGAGGGCTCAAGGTGAAATTATTAAAAAAATGCACTTCTTCTAGATGGTAGTCAATGGGTGATGTTGGAAGTCTGAATCAGAATAATACCATGAATTTGATTAAAATGGACACACCTATAATCGTTTTTAATTACTTTCTTTTAAAGACATAATAGAAATGATTATTCATGTCATCGAGAATTGTTGAACGCATGATGTGGCGTTCTGTAGATAATAACAATGATGGGTTGAAGCGACATCCAAGAGATTCACAATCATTGAAGACATTCGAGTCATTACATACATATATCTCTCAGAATATCATTATAATGTTCTATTTTTATTAGCTATCGATGGATTAAACCCATTTGGGAATTTGAGTACTAGTTATAGCATTTGGACAGTTTTTTGATCCCTAATAATATACCTATGTGGATGTGTATCCAACAAATTTCATTTATCATTTCGATGATTATTCAGGGAAAAAATGCCTAGAAATTATTTTTATGTACACTTGAAGAATTTAACTGAAGAATTACAGGAGTTATGAAGCAACGATGTTGAGACAATTGATTCTTCTTTAAAAACAATGTTCAAAATGCATACTGCTTTAATGTAGACCATTAGGGACATCCGTGGGCTTGTTAATTTATCTGGTTGGAACACATACATTATTTTTTCTTCTCCTATTTGTATCTTTGATTTTGATCCCAAATGGATATCTCACAGTAGAAAATGGTACTTCTTGTGCCATCAAATATTTCTCGATGCATCTCATAGATTATTGTTGAACAGAAAAATATTTAATGGTTTCATTGATCATATACCACCTCTAATATTTTTAACTAGTTCTAGAATATTTAAGCTACTTGGAAATGTTAGAATAGAATTTTGGGAATTTTGTTATTTGAAGGATTGTGGGAAATAGTTTCAAAGTGCATCAGCATGTGAAATCAGAATGCAACGATGGAAGAAAAAATGTAGATTCGTCCGATGTCTATTTTGGGAATTTAATTTTTTGTGGAATATTCTTTATGTGGTGCATATTAAGAAGAATGTTTGTGACAGTTTGATCTTCACATTTCTAAATGAGCATGGAATGTCGAAAGACCATCTCAATGCCTGGAATGTCATACAAGTAATAAACATAAAACATGGTCTCTGGCTAGATGAGAGTGAAAAGTATTCTTCGAAAATATTTTCAATGAAAATAGAGATAAATATATATTCCTTTGAATTTTAAATCAAGTGAAAGTGTCAGATGGGTATTCATGTAACATCTTGAGGTGTTTTGACATAAATATTCATGTGTTACATGGATTGAAAGGTCACGATTCATATATTTTGTTACAACATTTATTACTATTGGAAATGAATACATTATTACATGAAAAAGTTACTACTTTTGTACTCTAATTCTCTACATTTTTTCGACAACTATGTGAGAAATCACTACATCCATTTGAAATTTACAACCTTCAAGAGAGGTTTTTATTGACAATTTGTTTGATAGAGATGAACTTTCCTTCAACATTTTTACTATCACAATTAATTTAACTATGAATTAGGTTGAGGGAGCTAAATTAAGAGCCATCATTCATTAACAACTGATGTATCCAATTGAGAGTTACTTTATTTATATGTTTTTTAGATTAGTAAAAAATACACTTAATAAAATTCATAATTTTGTTTTTTAGTTTATTTCATAGATATCATGGGTATTGGAAGTCATACGTGAGAAATAAAGCTCAACCAGAAGGTTGTTGAAAGTTATTTTCAAAACGATTGTGTTCACTTTTTCTATAGATACATGGATGATATTAAGAAAAGATTTAATCAATTTGTATTTATTGAAGACACATAGAATCAATCTCAAATACGTGGGAAATCAAAAATATTTCCTACTATTGGCCAATCAGTTGGGAGGACCTCAAATGACACACTGACATAAATGGAATTATTATAGGCATGTAGATATAGGGTGATGAATAGTGAAACTGAATATCCATTTATTGACGAGTTGAGGATATAAACAGATATATGAATTTGTGGAAGAACAAGAACTGATAATGATATATTGAAAACTGGTAATAAAGAGCTTGTATAGTGGTTTGCATGACGTGTAAGTTCATAAATATTGCAATAAATACAAATATTATGTTGACAAATATATTGTGTAATTATAATAAAGTATATTCTTTTTTAGATCATTAATACCGATACTTGAGAAGAGTTGTTAAAAGATTTTATGTTCGTTCTTGAGGTCCCCCAATAAAAGTTAAAAAGTTTGATGCTTACAATTTGAATGGCTTTAGTTTTCATAAAGTCGATCTATAAGAGGGTTTAAAAAACATAATACTGGTATATTTACATTTTATGAAGTTGGATACTATTTAAAGTTGACATATATTATTGAATTAAACTACAATGAGAATTTTTTGAGTTGTTTAATTAAAATGCAACAAGGTCGATATTATCAGTGGTGTTAAAAGATATTCCTTGCAATTTACTTCTGTGAAATTCTCTCGCTTCATATATGTTGGTGTTCGTGAACTGAATGATCCATATATCATATCATCGGATGAAAAAATGTTATTTTATGTGAATGATATTTTGGTTGAAGGGTGGAGTGTAGTTTCTCACATAAAACAATGATATTTTCATGATATAGGTGATGAAGGTAATGATTTGACCACTGACATTGAATCTCATCAACAACAAGATGTGGAATTATATTATTATCATGATATTTAATATAATAGTCTATCTAGGATGAATGATGTGGATGAAGTAACGGAGTAGGAAACTGACATTATTGAACAAGAAAATGAGTGTATGTAGAGTTATGCATTTTTTTAGAAACCACTTATTTCATTTGGGAAATCATTCATTATCATTGTAATGTATATTATGTTTTTTAGTGTTGTACATATATTATCAATTTTAATTTTTTCCTGCATAATATTTTTAAATATATTTCATAACATAATTTAATTTGATTAAATGATAGGAATTCCACGGAAGAAGTGATATACTATTTTATAGACCGTTGAAACAAATGAAAATCCATATGTGACCCTATATATGGCATATGATCTACCATATGTGTTCCCCCAACACCATCTCCCCCTGCACCCTCTCTCAAAACCTATGTGAGCATCCATTCAGCAACATAGTCGTCGCCTCCTGTATTAGAAGCCTCAACAGTGGGGGAGTGGTGTGCCACTTCTTGTTCTTCACATGGAACTGGAGGGTGGCTGTTATACGTACAAATTTTAATATGAATAAATTTATTTCACTTTTTATGATAACTATTTTTCCATTAAATATAGAAATAATGAAAGTGAGGTGAAAAATAAAAAATGTTCAGATGTATGGAATATGACCGGAGATAATATAGTTGTCTCAATTGATTTATATGGGGCCTATATAGATGACACCGCTGGATTGCTTGGACAGATTTTACCCCAGCTGTCCACAGAGCCCATTTTGCATTCTATTTCTTATAATGTTTGGAGGCATATGCCTAAAATTTGGAAAAATGATGTTTCTATTTTTCAAATAAATGTAATTGTAATACATTACTATGTAAATTAATGTCATGTTATTAATATTTTTAAAATTAATTTATTGGTATAAATGTTTTTCCACTTTAGGGCTGTGGATGTTATAGCACAAAAGTGGACATTGAATAGTACTGGAAAAAAATGGAAATGAATTAAATTAATATTTTGGGGATATGTCTACAATACTTCATTTTCTTCCCAGTAGATGTTTGGAAAGCTACCTGATGGGGTACCCAAAGAGAAAAGGAATATTATTGTAGATGGACATCATGATGAGAAGCATATGGCATTTAAATATATATAACTATATTAAACTTATTTACATTTATACATGTATAAGATAATGAGACTAAATTCAATAAATTACTATTAAATTACATTTTATTTATGTCTGGATATTTCATGAAAGAATATATCAAGTAGGGCTGATCAAGTCATCCCCCGCACTACGGGGTCAAAGAGTTTTTCTAGAAGCCGATATTCTCTTGTAATATTTTAATTACTTCAAAAATTTATAAGAATATATTATTTGTTTAATATATTAAAATTCTGATTTATTTTTGTATAATGCAGTAAAAATGTTTTGGGCGCAAAGCAGCCCAAACAGAAGTGTGGTTTAATGCTCACTAAAAATATGATGGATGTTTTCATTATGAACCTGCAAAAGAAGTTTTGGTTTGAACTCATTTTTCCCTATAATAACTTATTATATGATGTTATTATGTTAATATATATTTCTCATAATATGACTACTATATGATTTATAGTTAAAAATTTAATTATGGTGGGATGCCAATCATGCACAGTCCTACTTAGTCTCCTACGATTACCCGGTTTCTAAAATCTATAGGAAGGGGAATCCTAGTTGAGTGTGCAGGATGGGTTTAGGACCCGTATCATATGAGTTATTTGGTAGGCCACTGGTGATCGAAGCTGCATTTACTCCTAGATGTAGTTAATCTATACCCCTGTAAACTCCATGAGATATTTTTTCTCTGGAAAACATAGTTCAATACCAGGGGTCTTAGATATCCACTTTGCAGAAAGTGGTTATTGATATATATCAGAAGATGCTCTAATCTTCCCTTATTAGTATTTCATTGACTGGTGGTGAGCAAGTACATAAATAAAATTATAAATCATTTAGTTTCCAAAATCTTATTGGTTTTATGTTTAAATATAAATATAAAACATTACATAATTTTCAAGATAATATTTTTATAGGTGGAAGTAGGAAGTAGAGATGGAGGTGGAGAGGGTGATATGATGAGTTCACCATCAGACTATGATTAGTGGTATTGTTGATATGTTGGAAAAATTTGGTAATATTGAGTTTTTATATGTATCATATGTGGTACATAGTTTCCACCAAACATTTTCATGTCCAAACATTTTCTTTATTTCGCATGTTTCCTTTAAAATATTTTGTTGATTTTTTATGTTTACTTTAATGTCTTGATTTCTCAAGTATAGTACACACCATAGATTCCATTCCATTATTTCTATGTATCATTATTTATGTAATAATTTTCATAAATTTATTAGTTCTATTTCCCTAGGATTAATGATCAACCTTCTTTTTTATTTTTATGCGAATATCATGTTTTGTAACTCCTTTCTACTTGTTTTTATTGTATTTCCCTTATTTATTCAAATTTTATTATATTCTATTCTCATGTTTTATAGTTTGCATATGATCACTCTCACATATGTTTTCCTCTTATTCAATATAGTTTTGATAATAATTGAAAAATATCTATTGATCACTTAAGTTTCTTGATCCTGTTACGGTAGAGGGATTCCCCACTTTATTAATAGTATAATTTTTAAATATCTATTGAACCCTTTAGTGTCTTACACTACAAAAAAATTTATCTCCCCAAAAGATGAATCTTTTTGCTAAAATCTATAGTACAATACAAAAACATGTTTTATATGGTGTGGATCATGCTTCATGACTGCTCATCGATCTAAGGATAAAAGGTTATACACAACATCGACTATCAACTCATAGAATTATTTTATAAATTCGAAAACTATTAGGTATAATAGGTTGGCCTTGGCGGAATAACCAACTTCATCTATCAACACTGACACTCAGTGATAATTATTGGACACATAAATCAATTGGAACAAAGACTTCAAAGTCTCTTACTATGGATAGCCACCAGAACATGAACTTTTCATTATTATAAGTCATGGTCGGCTCTGGGTGAACATCCCACTTCAAAGAATTATAGGATATCATAAAACCATCTCTAATGGAATATGTGAACATTACCATGCTATGATCTACATAAATTCCATGTAAATCAAAAATAATTCCTAAAATAATTTCACTTTCTTCCAACCTATCACATATCATGATATATTCCTGAAAAATAATCTAACTTATTGTTACTTGTTTATCTAATGAAGAGATGATCTTTATGGATACCCACATTGCTTCCCCTAAACCCTTAAGTAAACCCTTAAACTAGACATATTGTGATGTTAAGATCTTTTATTCAGCAAATGAAATACTTTCACCCATCTCCTACCTTTCCTAGCCCAATCCATTTACCACCAGCATTCAATTAGTAGGTTAATACTATTTATCAAGGTCAATCGTATACAAATACTCAAGGAAATTCATCTGATAATGATTATGTCTGTGAATTTAGAAATATTATATGCACTCTAGGTTCCATAGTTCCCAAAAAATTTATCTCCCAAGAGGTACTGTCACGATCATTTCAATGGATGGACCAAAACTACCAACTATAATACAATATTACAATATTTCGTCTTGTTGTTAAAAAGATGACAAACCCAAAGTGACAAATTTACCACTCTACATCATAAAATATCCTCATACAGAACCAGCGAATAACATTTCACTATATATATAACATTAATATCATGAATGCATGGGATCAAAGGTGAGGATGACCACTTCTTGAACACTATGGAATATTCTCCACACACGTATGTATAGTTAAGTGTGAATCTATTCTTAGTAGCTGTGGTCATTGGAAATTATAAATTATAGATCTCCAAAATGATTCTCCATTAATTCCCATAAAATCCAATAAAACAAAATCTATCCATTACATTCATTGGATATGAAAGATACAAAAACACATCAATATACTGAAGATCAACTGATATTTTTTATTGTGAATCCACTATATCCAAAAGTGACACTTCATATACATTGAAAAAAATTTATGTACCCAAAACATACTAAACATATTATTCAAGTATATATATTGTGATGCATATGAAAATTTTGGTATTGTGGTATTATTTTGGATGTGGTATGAATGTATACGTGAAAATGGAATGATTTTTTCAGGGCACTTGTACTGGGGCTGTAGAATTAGAAACTTTTTTTATGTAAATCTAACTTTAATAGTGGTTTCAACTACTGCTAAAATTTTGGTATTTTCCTATCCACCATAGTTATAACCACGGCTACAGAAAATACTTTATCCATGGTTAAAACCCCTTCTACACATTTTTCATATTCATTTATTATTTTATGTCTAGTATCTTGGTTTGAGCAGCAGTTTTCCTGGAAAAAATGACTTTTTAGCGGCAGTTTGAACTACTAATAAAAGAAATCATTTTCCATGTATAACCCCCGATCAAACCTTAAAAAAAACTGCTAAATGTTTCCAGTAAAACGGCTACTATAAACCACAACTAAAACTAGGAAACCACTGTTTATTTTATGCTGACACAAAATTTAGCTGCAGTTTTTGAAAACCGCAGCAGAAGCATATGGAGATGGTTTAAACTACTGACATATCCAAAAATAACCACCGAAAAATTGTTATTTTCCTATAATTATAAATTAAATATTTTTAAATAATTAAAATTTTCATTCTATCTTATAAAAATATTAAATATTAAATTATTTTTAAAATTATTTATTATATTTGAAAAAAAATAATTTTAAAACAACACTTATGTATATTAAATAAAATATTTTTTGAGATAGATAAGGTTATAAATTTTATAGTCTTTTTATAATAATTACTTTGGATTTTTATTATATAATAATTTTTTATATAAATTAATTGAAATAGTTAAATATTTATCATAATCTCATTCTCGTGACCCTTTCCCCTCTATTAGTAACTTTTTTGGGTTATATATAATAGAATGAGTAACACATGTGTGACACATCCAATAGCCCCTAGGTTAGAAACTAGAGCTATGGTTATAAAAAATAACTTGTTTAGAATTTTCCCTGATGTAACAATATTATGGGTTGATAATATAAACATCAGGAAAACATATCTACCATATAGTATAAAATATTTAAAACCATTACATAGTGTTAGTAAACTTATATAAATGGAACCTCAAAAATAAGCCCCAAAAAACAAATATAGTGATGAAAAAACAAAGCAACATCTCCAAATCCAAACATTATCACATCTAACATAGTCTCTAAAACCCAATAGAAAACCTAAAAATAGTTTTTATATGCATAATCTAAGTATAAAATGTATACATAGTTCTATCATATGCATGTTATCTCATAAAAACATGATAATATCATTATATTAAAATATTAATTAAAAAATAGAGTTGTCATGTCCCTGATATTTTGTACTAACAATATGATCCTCTTGATGGACCACTCAAAAAATAACCCAATGAAGGTACGTAAAAATATGAATAAAACATAGTTAATGGAACCCTCACCCCCACATTTAATTCCCTAAATATTTTCTTCTCTCATGCACCATCATTAAACTTAGAATTCCCCCATCCCTTATATATATATATCAGTCATCATATAATGGTCCATATCTAATTTATGTATCATAACAACAAGCTATAACCTAACATCATACAGTGACTGAATTTCCATGCTTGCACTAGACAAAAATTGTGTATCACATATCATTGCATCAACATCATAGATGACCTCTTTTTTATTTAAAATGTATCCATTCAAAATTTAATAACAAGGGAAGAAGGGTATCATGAATGTAAGGGTAATAAATCATGTTCTCCCATCACAAAACACATGACCCACACCACATATCATCCTAT
Organism: Viscum album; assembly: GCA_963277665.1. Taxonomy (NCBI): domain Eukaryota; kingdom Viridiplantae; phylum Streptophyta; class Magnoliopsida; order Santalales; family Viscaceae; genus Viscum; species Viscum album. Next base: position 418,626,812 of record OY728132.1, read on the forward strand.
CATCCCTAGACATCTCCACTAGATATTACATTTAAAAGGGAGGATCTTCCACGAAATACATAGTTATATGACACTAATTATAAATAATCTACGGGGACATATGTGTAGTTATCCATATATTACTTAACCATAAGGAATGTTTGGGGAAAACACCCCCATAACATTCTATCATCTATATATAGTACTTATTTAAAGTGGGGTGTGCATAAATTATACAATAAAATATAGGAATGGTATATTGAAGAAAAACAAAAATTCTATGGTTTCACATTCATCATAATTAGAATATCCAAAATCATTACTATGTTAATTTGTGATATCATCGACCAACTTATTCCTCAACTAAATTTAACTCATCACAACATAACACCAAATATAAACCAAATTAAATTAATTTCTCAAACACCTACTAATTTTAAATTTTACCATTATCCCATAATGTATTTTTCATTATGTTTGTTTAATCCCTAATTAGTGATGACTCATCTATATACACCACCTACATTAATTAAAATTTTTAACTGGTGGAATTTGGTAAATATTCATTCATTTGTATACCACTATAATTAATTACCATCAAATTATATTTATTTACTTTAATCATTAATGATTGTATTCCATAGAAACTATGATACTACTACAATTCAACCCAATAATAATGAGTAGCCTCAAAATAAAAATGACCATTGATCAAATAACATTTTTTTATCATCATCTCCTTTAAAAACAAAAAAAGTATCTCAACTACTCTATCACATTCAACATCGTTGTCAGTTTCTTCCATCCCCACAAAATACCTATAAAATCGCACAATACAAGGATAAATAATTATTAAACCTAACCATATATGCATGAATATATTTGATTCATATAATATTCATAACTACCAATATTATAACTAAAAAGGTATTCTAAAACATTATATAATTTTATGAATGGGTATTTTAACACATTTTTAGTTTTTATAAATAATTGGTTTATATACATATGTGTGTTCTTATTCTTTTATGAGAGGTGAGTTCATGTAATGTATCAAAATAGGGGTTGAAACACTAAAAAAATATAGCACACCCCCTACATCAACTATAAATGTTCACAAAAATGATCACCAAATGATTTAATATTAAATTTATAAATACATGTCAATATATCCGATTAAACATCAATTTCAATTAATTATAAATCATTATATTTTGAAATCCTTCTATATCGCACATTAAATGGTAAAATAAAATGTGAGTGGAAAAGATATTGAAAATAAAGAGGGGGAAAAAGATATCATTTCTCAATAAAGGCTCTATGATTCGATGTGATAGACCCATGTAATAAGAAGATGATCATGAATCCGAAAAAGAAGATACACCTTAATAAAAATAAATCATAATGATCCTCAGTCAATGATAATTCCAAATAGAATCCAAATCAATAAATAATACCTAATAAGAATCTTATAACAAAAGAGTAGAATTAATGACAAGAGGAAAAGGTAAAACTCACCTTAATATCACCAATATTTTATCTCCAATTTTTGAGGAAAAATACCATGATGAGGGTTCAAATTGGCCTATACCCAACAACTCATAATAATTCAAAATCCAATATGAATGAATGTAATTTTTGGGAATAATAGGGCTTCCAGATTTTACAGGTCGATGGGAATATATAGTATTCATTACATGTTATTAGATTTTATGTCATGAAATCCTCAATAGTCTACCCATTCATTAAATACAAGCCTCCTTCATTTCCTAAACATTTCAAATAAAAAATTTTAAGAAAATAATAGAGCCTAATTCATATAAAACTGTAAACCCTTCATTGTGTAAATTTGACATTTAGGTCAAGAAATTTATTAAGGATGGCCCAACATCATTCCTAGAACATTTTCACACTATGTGCATATGTATTAGACATGGACAACCTCCAGTTGTACAATTAAAACTCTAAAATCAATTATACTTACCTCAAATAGTTTATTCAACCAGAACCAATAGTGCAGTATACATATAAGAATAAACTATTACATTAGAAACCACTAATATAATGACATGTGATGTCGCAATTTATTATCTATTTTTAAATTATATCTTTTGTGTCATGTTTTAAACCCTCCAAAAAAATGAAATGGAAATACATGAAATAATTTCAACATTATATATAACTATTAATATTTAATATATTAATTATCCAGTACAAAGTTATGAATCCTAATTTTAAACCAATAAAATATGTTTGAAGGAGTAAATACCAGAAGATGAATTATTCCTTAAGAAGATCATTTTACTATGCACCAAAGATATATAGAATAAATTGGGTTTTCATTGGACCATTCCAAATTAAAACTAAATTGATGGTGTTTGAGAACAATTTTATAAGGGATAAGTTAAATTACATGAATATTTCTACAAGATCTATTCCAGCATAACTGCCACAAAAAAATAATACCTAAGCTTATATAATTCTTATATACAATGTGCATATGATAAGGGGTAATTTATGTGGAAATTTAAATTATATTAACATGTAATAAAATATTTATGTGTATATATTTATGATGATTTTTCTAAATGTTAAATGACCAATTTTTATCACTCTACATTATAAGTAAAAATATATTTCCATGGCATTTGAATTTTTTTTTCATTTAACAATGTTTAGTATGAATGAATAATAAAACAATATATTGATATCATTTATTATAAGTTAACATCATATTAATTACTAATTTCAGGAAAAATAATAGTTAAAAAAACAAGTCATTTACTTATGCAAATGATTTTTTTCTATATATTATCATCATCATTTAAAATAACATTAATTTATTTTTTGTTATAAATATTGAATAAATAACTTGATTTTTTAATTTGATATTTAAATATTATTTCATGTTATATTTTCAAAAAAAATTAATTAATTATTATATTTGGTGAATAGTAAAATATAATATTTTTAAAAATACTATAAATTTTATTCCATTATTATAATTTAAGAATGGATTAGTAATTTAATAATCAATTTGTCTGAAATTATAAAATTTTAAAAATTTCTTATAGTTTACAAACCTAGAGTTGATATAACATAACTCAAGTAATATTTTTTATATTATTAAATACAAAATACATTTTTTATTAAAACATATTTTAAATAAGTTATAAAATTGAATCAAAAAAATGAAATAGAAATTTAGAATCAGTGGGCCCAAATTATGATATATTGGATACATTATTATTAGTCATATAGATATAGTTACCTGTGAAAAAAAATTAATTACCACCATAAAATAAATATATTTCAATGAATTATACATTTATAAATATTATATATTTATATATATAATTATAAATCATTAACAATTTAATAATAAAATATTACATTTTATCATACATAAAAATATAGTCACACTCATTTCAATGTAGTTAAAGGTAAAATAATATTAAAAACAAATAATGATTAACATAATAATTTTCAATAACATAAATTTCCAAAAATTTATTCTTTTACATTTTGAAGTGCATTTTCTCATATATTGAAATTAAATTAGATTAAAATAGGTCCAAACTGAGATTCATCTTGTAGAAGTTTTTTTTAGGGTCATCGAACCTTAGAATTTCATTTGTTAGTGATTTGATATGTTTTTAGTGTAATAGAGAAGATCATGCTTTGAAAAATTCTATGGATTCATTTAAAAGAATTGGATGTCTTTCTTTTGGAATTATCCAAAATAATCAATAGTGATAAATGTTGAACATGACTCAAATACAAATTACATGTTCCAATTTAACATGGATAGAGTGCATGTTGTCTTCAATATTTAATTAAGTGGAGAATTTATAATTCCATCAATAAAATATTTATTCATGACTATTTTTGGTGATGTAAATATGGATGAGCGAGTTTTATTTTTTTATATGAGAATTATATGGTGTTATATATATATGATTTAGATAACTATTTTTTAAACATAACTAAAAATATGGTTAAAAAAATCCAACAATGGACCAACTCATCCATAAGTGGGTCTGATGTGGTCAACCACATGGGAGGCCATCAATATGGGTATCCCATAATTGTAGCTGATGAATCATAATAGCCACATGGAAGCTCAAAATCAACCACTCATTGTCTTAGAACTATGGTCTATTGATGTGTGAGTGTATCTGTGTGGCTTTATTTCGGGAGGGGACCATGGGATACCAGAATCTACCTTGTAAATGGCTAATATTTTCATTTATAAGAGAATATAACTAAGATCTAGACCTATGTGGGATAAATTTTATGTTTCACTGTAGCAATGTATTTTATACCTATACTAAAAAAGGTAATTATTTAATCAAATATATTTAATCCATTTAATCGAGCCAATAATTTTATCTTCAACCATATTAGAATAATCATATAAACGATATTAACCATTAAATTTAGTTTTTTGGGGGATTGTATTACCTTGAGTTTGGATTTTAAATATCATTACTTTACTGAGACATTGGGGAAAAATACCCTTAAGAAATGTGGTTCCTTCACATTATAAGGGGAATTTAAAAATGAATAAATTTTATGTTTTGAGAATAGAGTGATGGAAACCCCCACCTTAAGGTTTCAAATATATCGAGATATTCATGAATTAAAAACATTTATCATGATGGAATAAAAAACTAGCATCTAAGTTGGTGAAAAAATAATGTAGTGGTAGTGGAACTCACCTTTAAAAGGAGAATCATGAAGGTAGGTAGAGGATGAGTTATTTAAATGTCGTTTTGGATCTTATTTTCTTGAGAGAGTTAATGAATCCCAAAAAAATTCAGATACTAAGAAACTACAGATGACATAGTCGTAAGCAGAAGATTATATTTTGTAAAATTCTCATGATCTTCATTACCAGGAATAAGCATATGTTGTTGAGATACTCAATAAGTCACACAAAAAATTGTGAAGAGTAATTTCCTATATAGAACATATGATTTTTTTAAATAATTATATTGTGCACCAATATTTTTTTGGTAACTCCTTGGTTAATGTGATGAATTGAAAAATTAAGTCCCCTTATTCATAGATACTTATGGAGCTCTCAATTATAGACGAGGAAGATCATTCCAAACATACATGAATACAAATGGAATGTGATATCCATGCACATTCATCATTTTCCATGGAAGATATTGGTTAGCGTGAATCAAATAGTGTATCCATAAAACCATTTCTCTAAAAAAATTAAAAGAACTGTGAATAAATATAACTAATGATGAACACGAAAAATAATAACAATATTAAGTATACTATTTGTTGGGACGATAATTATATTGAATTTATTCTATAAATTTTATTAAGGTGGTCTTGTGACAATGATAAAAATATAATATTGAAAATTAATTAATATTAAAATTTCAATGATCACATATTATTTTTTTTATAATAATACATTACAAAATTGTGTACATATCTTTTACACATTTGAGTATGGCTATGAAATGATTAGATAAAAGGAATTATATTTTCCTAAAAATTATTTTAATGGGGGAACTGATCTTACATAATTGCTCAGAGATATTTGATATTGGTTATCGTGCAATAATGGTACATGAAGATGTACAAAAGTAGATGAGTTCCATTACACTTGTGTAAGAATATAACTCTAAAAATGAAATTTTCAATCTATTACATAATCAAAACCAATTATATGATAGAGATTATGATTACAGTGTATAACTAGTTGCTGAAATGGCTCATTGATGGGCTATATATCAAGATGACGAGAATATTTTTTGTATGTATACCCAATTCAGGGGAAAGATTTTGATTTAATTGGTGTATTCCCATGGTCAAATGGAGTATCAAATACTATGTTTTATTAAAAGATTCTACTTAAAACAGTTCAATTGAAAATATAATTATAGTGGCGAATCCATTTTAGTGGGGATCTTACCAATAGAAATCAGTTTATGGCTTTTTATGATAACTTTTATATTTCATATGTCTCTCTCTCTATTTGTACATTTTCAAACAATGTTAGTTTATAATATTTCACTAATTTTATCATTAATCATAACATGTTCAAGGGGTTGAATTCAACTAAAAATAAATAATATATATATACCAATGATTCATCCATTTCATTATAGAAAGATCAGTTTGGTATAAAAAATTTGTATGACTGAAAGATTCCCTAAAAAGTGAAAATACAACTATTATGAAGTTTAAAACTAATGATATTACAATGGTATCATATATGATGAGAATATAAGTGAATAATATAAATAATAAGGAGTGTATTATTATCATAAAATAGATTAATAGAAAGAAAATAATGATAATGAAATTGAAGATGAATATTATAGTAATGGAGGATACCAAAAACTGATGTCAATCAAAGTAGTTTATGTTTTAAAAATTAAATTTATTATCATTGTTATGAATACTATTTCTCAATCTATATATATGATGTATCCCATGGTTATCCAAACTAAAATTAAAATAATATGAGTAGAATGTTCCCATAAATGTGGTTAATTATATTGTTGCATGTAATATATGAAAGTATAAAAAAAAATATACCTATAAGAAGAGGATAATTATTTTTAATATGAAATGGATAAATATAATGGGAAAATAAATCCTCTCATAAACTATGTAAGAGAAAATGATTACATATTATATATTAAAAATACAATATAAGAAGATTCCACTAATGTATACAGATATAATGTATTTGAGAAATATTTTGATAATATTATATTTGAATAATCTTTTCAAAACAATTAATAATAGCACAACATGTGTATTGATTTCAACAATGATAAATTTGTGGTTTAACCATACAATTTAAATAGGATTTATATTTTATTGCTACAATCACTAAAATTTGATGGAAAAAATAATGACCAAGAGGGCGCATTGTGTTTATATAAAATGATCAGTTGAGAATGAGAATAAATTCATCAACATGAATTTTTTAGAGATTAATGTGACATTGATGAATCAATATTTACAATATTCTATAACATCATGTACTACAATAAAAAGATATTTCTCTACACATGTTTTCAGTTAGGATCATGAATCCCAGAATAGGATGGAATCTTCCAATATGAAATTTGAAACATCCTATAATAACAATGTATCCCATAAAACGTAATCTTTTTTATGTATAATTTTTTTTCAAGTACTATTAAATGTTTGTAGCCAAAATATAAGAATGTATGGATGGATAAAAAAAACAATAATCCCACCACATCAAGGGTGAAGTAAAAAAAATTATGAAGTGATATACCCTAAGAAGATTCCATAACAATATGAGTTATAACGATACACACTAAGGTACATAACCTTCTAAAACTATAAATACAACACTATAAAGAAGATAAGAATATTCATATTCTATTTTTGTTTTTGTTCAGTGTTTGGGAGAAGGAATTGGAATAAAGGAAAAAGATAAATATTCATGAAAAAAATAATACAAGGATACATTAATGGGGAATAAAATATAAATATATATGACAATAGAAGATATGTAAAAATTATTTTACCTTGAAGAATAAGGTTAAATGTGAATCGTTAAATGTTTTCATAATAATGGGTCTAAATTGGAAAGATAGATCTATAACTAATATATCACAATTGATAATTTTTAATTATAATAGTTTATTTAAAAAAATATTTCTAAATATGGTTCATACGATACGAAAAGTGATTAATCCTCTCTTACATTTAAAATGTAAATAAATATTTATTGAAAATTATTGATCCCTTTGAAAAATAAGGCTCTCTTTGAAAATGTAATACCAAAAAAAGTGTTTGTAAATATTAATATCATTTTGGAATATACATATTCAAATTATTGTTTTGGTATATTATTGATAGGGGAATAAATCTAACCATTGCAATAATAACATGTTATTTTTAGGAATAAAATAATAATCAATGGGAAAACATGAAGAATACATGACTATAATTATTCAATGAAACACTTTTGTGATCATAACACCATCCAAGATTCATCTTCATAAATGAAATGAATTCTATGTATAAGGTTGTAAAATATGTAAAAATTAAGGAAACTTATTTTGGAAAATTAGGAAAATACTACAAAGATACGTTTTCAATGTTGTGAAAGGGAATAGAATACAACATAAAAATATTGGTAAGTCGTTTTATAGATCTAATAATTTAAATAATGTTTGTAAAGAGTGGGTACATGTTTGTAAAAGATATTAGAAATTTTCTAGACAATATGATGAGGTGAATAATATAGTAATAAGAATGAAAAAAAGTGAAATTAGAAAATGAGGTGAAATTTGGAGAAAATTGATTCACAATAGGAAATATAAAAATTATTACTACTTGGGTGAAAAAATGTATTCCAGGAAAAGAATAAATTCAATGGAAAGATCATGTAGATGATAATAAACATAGAAATAAGTGATAAAATGAATCATCCCATGTTTATATTAGAATAAAATTATTTCATTGGTTGATAAGAATCCATCAGGATGAATTCTTCTAGTGTTGGACAAAAATGTTCTCCTATATTCTATTTTATATACTATTATATGCTAAAAATCACTGAATTAAAGGTGATCGATGGATCTCTTAGGTTAGGGGTTATAGCTTTTAATGAAATTCAATACACACAATACATTTTATGTGTAACATCCAAACCACTTAATAAAGTTGGAAGATGGAGAATGAAAACCACATCTATATCTCTACTCTGATATAATCGATATAAATTACAATAGGGGAGTTGATATTTAGAGAAGAAAATGTGATGATATCTTTTTCACCACAAATTTATGGTTTTTATGTTCATGTATTATTGACCATTTAATAGATATATTTTCATACATTTAATAACCAAAATGGGAATTTATAATCTTTGAACTTTATTTCACATGAATGGGAGTTTTTAGTGAATATAGATAGTCTTGGTTATATCTCTCTTATTTTCTACAACATTTTATTCAATGTAAACATAGATATTAATAATAGAAATCTATTTCATAAATAAAATAATGTGGAAAAATCCCTTTTCAAGAAATTTTCAAGGATAAATCATATAAAAATGAGAACCTATTTTCCAAAATTGATGAGATGTGAACACACTAACTTATCATTTTCATTTGATTGTTATTAAAGAGATGAAATTAAATAACATATACAATTTTATGATGTGAATATGTGTTGAAAATATGGGTATATTACAAAACCAAATTATTTCATTTGTTTTCAATGATTTAATATATTTTTGTTAGTTGAATTGAGATATTTAATCATATATAATTGTTATGAATTAATTTTCGGTGATTATATGTCCTTATTTATAAATAGTTATTACTAATCATTATTGAAGATTTTTGAAACGATATTTAATACCAATTTAAATGTGTCAATTTCACTTGGATTGAGTTAACATTTTCTGAAAATTTTATAAAAATTATGAATCACGTAGTCAATGAAAAATATTATTTTCAAGTATTATTTTTAGAGAGGTCATGAAATTTATGTGGGATGAAATTTTATTTTGGAATTTTATCGAATTATTTATTAATTATTTGATGAAATATTTTGGTAAAGTGTTATAAATAATTGGTAATCCATATGCCATCCAATATCCTCCTCAATCATATGTGGGACCTAGACGTTCAACCATTTAAGAGGTAGTCAAACCTAGATAGAACATGGAAGGAGGTAATGAAGTACAATTTCCAAATGATGCACTTGGGTTATCACCTGCATCTTTAGGCAAGTGTGAGAAAAGGTGATCACACATGGAGCTTCCAGATCCACCATGAATGATGATGGTTCAAAAATACTTTGGTGTGTGTATTTGTTTTTTGTTGTGGTTCCTAGAGAAGGTCATAGGCTACTCATATCTTGCACTTCAATGGGGTGAATTTCATTATAGAGAGGAGTTTAGTGAACACTATTGTTATTTGTGATAGAGGGAATTCTACATTTTCACTCCATCATTTAAGGTCACACAATGATTGAGGGACTTCGGAAAAAATGTACTTGATCTATTTGATCTAGATGGTGATTTTGTATTTAAAATCACAATTCTACTATTATGTATGATATAAACCCTTAAATTATGTTAATGGGGACCACATTAAATTTTTGTTATAATTATGAATACCGCATTGTGGTTGAGGAATTGAGACTAGTGACCCTTATAAATAAATCTTATGTCCCATTCATGGGGACTAACAGAATGAACATATGTATGTTTTTCATTAATTTCTAATGGAAACTCAAATTCAAATGATTAAAAAAATTATGTGATCATTTGGAATTCAAAAAATTGATCAACACGATATAAAAACCATGGTTCTATGTTAGTTAATTAGTAATGTATGGGTCTTATAAGTAAACATTAATATAGGAACTGTTGAGGATGAGTGTGGTGCATCAATTTTTTATATCCATCGGGATATCATTATCAATAGTTAAATAAATAATCCTGATAAATTTCATCCATGAAACTGAAACCAATATATGCCATATTCACATAAAGAATAATATCTCTTATTCACTTATTGGTATCTTTATATCCATTCTTATTTAAAAGAGGATGAGAAAATCTTTTAATAACCCCACTCTCCACAAAGATTAATAACCCGTGACTAACTTAGTATTTTTCTAAAATTGGATCTCATGCATAGTTGTTTTTTAAAAAACTCCTTGGTAGATTCAAAGAATATAAAAAATAGAACCTCTTATTAATTGAGTTTCACAATTGTCTTTATTGGGCATTGTGATGAAAATTCAAGACATTAATATTCATTGATGAACTATGAAATGCATACCCATACATATTTTCACGAGGAATAATATGATTTTCCTCAAAATCATAGTGTAGGATAAAAATAGTTTTTCTAAAAAATATATATCTCCTTGAATAAGTTAAATTAATAAAGTGAATATTAAATAATAATAATATTTATTACATTATGGGTTTGGATGATAATTACATCAAATTCATGCAAGATTTTACATTGAGGTAATTAGGGGAAAATAACCGAAACTGAATATCGATAATTGATGATTAGATTAATTATTCTAGTGAAATATTACTTTTTCATAACATAATTCGTTTATAAATTGTGTGCATCTCATACACACATATCTGTTTGGATATACATAATAAGACTTAAGGAATAATATATTCCCATTACTTTTTTTACTATGGAATCATATCATATATTTTTAATTGCTTTTATTTGATAAAGTCCATTAATATGTAAATGTATTTTAATATTAATGAAAATCATAGAAGAATAATCATGATTTTGGTGGAAGAAAGATCTGAAAAATAAAATTGGAATTTATATTCTATGATCAAAAGAGAGAAAAAAAGAGTTTTTTATTGGGGTTTATAAATATATGGTTAAGTGGATTGGGGTTTCCATGAATAACTAGTCAAAGAGAACATTGTTGGGGGATTTATCCAGCCCTAGAAGATGTGCGGGTTTATTGGATGGTTTAAACATTATCAATTGGGAAATAAAATATTAGGGTGTTTACCATGTCGGTGTCTAGAAAAATATAAATGAAAACAATATTATATGGTAATATCCATTCTGGGGAATTTATTAATATGATATAAGGTATGTATATATAAATCTATTTAATAACTGGGTGATTTTAATTTTTTAATATTTCTGTATATGAGGAGAGAATGTAATAAATCAAAGAGTGGATCAAGAAATATAACATGTTTAATATGTCAAATGCATATGAAAAGAAATTATAAAAGTAAATAATTTATTATCCATATAATCAATAGTCAATTTGACTTAGGCTACTACACAATTAATCATAAATTGTTTGTAATAATATAATTATCATCATTGAATTTTATACATGATTAAGGGGGTTAAAAATTGGTAACCCCAATAAAATTTATATTACATAATTTATAAATAAATTTATTTTATAAATTTCATACCCACATGTCGTAGAATAAAACCTAACACACCTAACATACCTACAACCATGTGATTTCATTCATAACACATTCAAAACATGAATTTCAATCAAAATCCCTTCTTTTTTCATATAAAAGTTACTAAATCCAAACTATTATCACATACCTCTCTAACCAAAAGGTATTTATCATGATCATACCATACCTATTCCATTGTAAATTCTTATAAATGGCTTTCTAATGTTATATGGTTTCCACATATGATTTAAAATGCAATGTAGAAGTAATGTTTTACCTACTCATCATTTTATATCTTGTTATTATTTTATGATAATACTTTTTTATTTCAATATAATTATACCTTCATTTATTTATTATCAATCCATTATATAAAAAAATATTCCAAAACGATGAGATACTACACTTATTTCCCTTTACCCCCATTGATAGTCCTTGATGTATAACCATTATGATGCCAAAATCACTCCAGAATTCTCTCCCTGTTTTCAATTTTAGTTCTTCCATTTTTATAATAAATATTTATATTTATGTGTTTATTCTTACACGTTTTCAAAATAAATCTATTACCTTTTAAATTATTTAATATTAAGGATATAATACCATTTTATCTCATTAAACACATTTAATCATCCATTTTTATATGAATTTTCCACCTAAATAAATCCCTTTTTTCTATCATTATATTATGAATTCCCAAATATAGTACCATTTTAGGTTTTATATAATTTATTTTTATGAAAGGTAATTATATATAAAAACTGTTCCATAATTATTTATTAATATATTTATGGATCCAAGGATGAATTTTTCAAATTCGAGGAACAAGATAAGTGTTTAATCATAGAATTTTCTCCTCTGAGAAAAATTATATTATATGAACCTATTTTAATATAAATGGTTTTTAATATACCAATTTTCTTTATAATATCATTAATTATCATTATTAATAGTATTTTAACAACAATTAAAATCCTTCTATGTATTGACCCATTATATTGGAAATTATTATACCTTGATAATAAACCAGCTGAATTGGTTTTCTTGCTCAAAATAATGAACTAAAATGAAAACATGTGATTTATTAATAAAATAATTACATTTATATTATACACATTATGTTTGTGGGAACCTCTAGAGTAAAAAAATTATAAAAACTACATAAATTTTATATCAAAAAAAGTTATTTTTGTTGTCGAAAATATATTTTTTTGAGATGTTTTTAGGAATAAAACTAAACCTATCTATTCAATAAATTTAATCAAATTAAATAAATAAAATATTTTTAATCATCATGATCACAATAAGTGATAACATTAATATCATTTTAAGCATTAAAATATGTTAAAAATATATATATTAGTTATACTAGAAAAATAATGTTTTCAAATAATAATAATTTTCTAAATATTGTATAATTTTTAAAAATATTAAATGAATAATATTTAAATTAAGACTCTAATATGATGTTTGCAAATATGGGAAAATAACAAAAAAACATTTAACTGGTAATAAATTTAAGTTCTGTTTATTATGAATTATTTAATTGAATGTAATTTTTTAAAAAATTACCTTTTTAGCACATTATATGTTTTTATTTATAAGATAAAATTTTAATACATATATATTGGATTAGCATAAATAAAGATGAAAAGAAAACCAATCATGCAAAAAGAGAATAGTTTGGGTCATAATATAATTATTATAAAAAAATAATTGTCATGATTAATTTTGAATAAAATTATTGTGGATGTTAATTGGTAAGATAGGTTTCTCAATTTATTATTATTTAAAAAGGTCACCTACACACTCCAGAAACACGTATTATGTATAAATTTTATAACCACATTTAACCTAATAATTTATCCTATTTCAACAAACTCACAATACTCACCATGCACCCCAAGTGATTTCACTCTTATACATTAATTAACTCATGATTTCATTGAAAAACCCCTCTTGAACTTATTAAAGATGAAAACTCCCATTTTTATCTCATCCCTATCCCATCTAATTTCTTTGATTATGAATTTGAAATAAATTTAAATCTCTAAATCACACCCAATATGTTACTAATGTTCTATGGAGTGAAACCAATATTTATGAAGCTAATTATCATGGTAAGGAGTATCCTCCTTCAATTTCCCATTCAAGGGCTTCTTCGATGATAATCCCTTTGAGTTTCAATTTATTAAAAAATATATATTTATAATCACTTTTTTAATATCCAAAATTTTCATTTTTGATGTGAATATATCCATCCCTCTCAATAAATCCATTTTTTATTTTTTGACCATGCTTAGGATATCCAAATCCCTACTTGGTTGTCTCCCTCGTCATTTTGAATTCAAGAATAAAATTTTTTATAAGACATAATGATTACATGTTATTAGTAATAATTATATTCAAAATCACCCATTTATTTTACAATTTTTTTCCAATTTATCGGATAATAACCTTATAAATCATTGGTATCATTTCAAAATCCCTTTCATATAGTAATTATGACAACCAAATCATTCCTCAATTTTCCATATTCATGTTGTGAATGCTCAATTATAATATCATTCACGGGTATATATATAAATTTAATTTTTAAAGGATCATTATTTTAAAATAAAATATAAATTTCTGAATTAGATATTTTTTTATATAGTAGGTTAGATCAAGGACATGTATGTAGAAACTAATGGTAATGGATTTGAAAAATGAATTAACAATCCCCAAGCTATACTCTATTTTTTTAATATTATCAAGAATATTTGGTCATAATATACTATATGAAGGTTTTATATTTAAAATCATTATTTATTTCAAGGTATGTATTTTTTACATCCTTATATTCTTGAATTATGGTTTCCCTTATAAAAAATTTCATTGTAAAGAATTAATCCACATATTTTTTAATGGGAATTTCGTTTCTATGTATATTGTTTCCCTTTTATTTTTTTCCATATTATTTGGAAGGTAATAATTTTTTCTCACATTTTATAATACCATTTATAAATAATAGTTTTTAAAATTATGTTTATATAAGTCTTAAATTGATTTAGTTTTTGATGTAATTAATTTTTTTTGATATATATAGATTTTAATTATAAATGTATATTTTATGTCCTCTAATATAGTTTTTAATATTCACAAAAATTATTCATTTAATATTAGTTTTATCTAAGAAGAAGTTTTCTTAAATTGTTAAAAATATTATAAAAAATTCAAAACGGTTTTAAAGAAATATATATTTTAATTGATATTTATCAAATTTGATATGAATCAAATAAGTACTAACCACTATTGGTGTTATTTTTCTTGATTTTCCTTATATGTTTTCATATAATGTATATTATTTTGGTGAAATTTTTTCAAATAATTTTTTTTTATTTTTGAATCCATATTATGGGAAAGCATTTGATAGTCAACCCCTTTTTGTTTCTATTGGTTTTTATATAGTGTGATGTATATTTTTCATGTGCCACCAAAATATGTGGATTATGAATAGGGTGTAGCCAATATATCCTACCAATGAATTTGATAGAGGGTTTTATCTATGCATATTGAAATATTGTGTAAAAATGTTATCATGAAGCTAAGATCATAACAGGTTATTGGGTGGGTGATTAACACTACTAAAAATTTTATTTGTGGACTATATAGAGGGTAACAATGTTTATAATGATAACAAATTGTATGTTTATGATTATAAAAAAAATTATCTCCCATATTCCTTGGATCATATTATATTTTTTATTTATTTTTTTCTCAATCCATGTTAATGTTTGTGATCATTTGAAATTATATTTATACATTTCACTATTAGAGTTGACATTTATTAATTTATGTTTATTTAAATCATGTATTTTTCATTAATCATTTTTTCCACATGTTAATTACTTAACCATTGGTGAATTGGATATTTATTCCATAAGTGAGTGTTTGAGAGCACTTATTATCATGTTTTCCCTCTCCCTTGGATATAAATATGATATGTTTCAAAGAGATTCTAGGATAGGATTTTTTTTAAATAAAGTCTTGAATCATATAAAGTAAGAATTTATATTTTGTAGTCTCTAAGAATGAAGTAAAATTTCTCCATAGGTAATGTGACTCTCTGTGGTATTTGACATTTAACCCATGGTATTAGTGCATATTTATGTTTTTCATGGATTTATTTATTTTTAATTGGATATAGATATAGTTATATTGGGAGATATTATGTCAAAAAATATTTGAAAACATATGGATTAGTCAAAGAAGACATCCATTTATTATTTTATTTTTTGTGGGATTCTAATTACATAAATCCCTATTTGGATACTGGGATGTGGATAGAGGCTCTCTATTTGTTGTCTCTAATAGAAATAAACCAATATAAATATTGATGGATATTAACCCAACTATATCCTTATGGATATAAAATATCCA
The DNA here is from genome assembly GCA_963277665.1 of Viscum album. Lineage (NCBI taxonomy): Eukaryota > Viridiplantae > Streptophyta > Magnoliopsida > Santalales > Viscaceae > Viscum > Viscum album. Next base: position 418,643,172 of record OY728132.1, read on the forward strand.
TTACTATACACCTAGAAAGACACTCTCCTATGATATTCTTGGGTTAATTAATAATCTGTTTAATGAACCAGTATGAGGGAATTAATTATAATTTTAACACGCATGGTTAATAAAAAATTAAGTAGGATAATAATCATGTATAATTTGGATATAAATATAAAGATTTTATATGGAAGGATATAAACATTATTTTCAGTTATGTCTACTATGATAATTATTTTCTACAATATTCCTTTACATATTTATGTATACTCGACCATAAATATCCACTATAAAGGATATGTTGGGAACCATACTATTTGTTGTTATTGGGTAATATATTTTGACATAAAGTGATTGTTAAAATAAGATTGGTAATACAGTCCAACATCTTCTACAATTACACTCCCAACCCACACATGTTGAAATTAATAACCTAAATAATTTGGATCAAGAAAACAAATAAGAAATGTGAACTATTATATTTAATCCATTAGGAATGTATATAAACTGTCCATTAATTAATATTACAATAATCTAATTATTGAGAAACAAATTAATGGGTTGAAAAAAATATTTTCCTTTATTCAATTACTGGATGATGAGAAGGCCATTTTGGATCTTTATCATCTATAATGAAATGGTGAAAAAAATGGCTTCTCATTTAGAATACAATTGAAATGAAGAATTTGATTCCATATATTTAGAGGAAATTGAGCGAATATTCTTTAATAATTATTATCCTTATTCACTTCATATAATTATATAATGAGAATTTTATGAATTGAAAAAAATAACATAATTATATTTGATCATATCTGTCAAAAATCATTACACTCACAAGGTAAACCTAAGAGTGTATATCTTGAAATGAGTAGATTAATGATCTATTCATTAGTTTATTAAAACCTATACCTTATGATTCATTATCTATAAGCTAATTTATAATCTATGATAATGTTTTGAGATGGGTTATTAAGGATATAATAGATTATAGAGACCCAAGAAATTTTATAAGAAGGAAACTATATATGAATTAAAATATACTCCAACATGAAATTTCTCATGGGGGTAAAAATATACATATTCCCACATGTAAAAAATGTGGTTGTAAATTACATGGTAATTTATTAAGAGGATATATAATGTGGTACAAGTTTGGTAATATATCCAACCTATATTTTGTCTACCTAGACAAAAGAAAGCTGATGAATAAAAACACATAGGAGAAAAAGTCTCTGATTGATGCTCCACCTACACTATAATTATTAAACATCCATAGGTACATGAAATGTGTGAATCACTTACCTAACACTATATTTAATGAAGTTGATATGAATCTGTAGTGACCTACAATAAGGGAGAAAGAGATGAAATTTTCAATAACTATTTCAATAGATGGACATAATAATGAATTTGTGAAAGTTACAGCCATTCACCACTATATACCAAAGAATTTTTTTTATTATATTTTTTCACTTTCATTCATATATTATAGGATTTATATAAATATGGATTCACCACCTCAATCATTGATTACTTAAATATAAATAAAATTATCTAGATGAACACTAAATTCAATTAACATGAAGAACACATATCAACTTGGTAATTTTAGGGAGACACATCCCGCAAATATGAATAATTATCTCATAAATGAATTTATGATAATAGTAGATATAGATTTGATTTTATATTATAAATATCATATCAATTATTATTAAATAGAAGTATCTGTTCATATCCAAAATCATTCAGTTACCAATAATAGATGAATTGTTTATCATTCGCCATATTTTAATGAAATTTATAAAATATTTCTCTTAACACCTAGTACTTATAGGTTTCATTCCCATATAATAATAGTGGAAGTAAAAATTATAATATTATCATTAGTTATGATGATATAGGTCTGTACCAAAAGTAATTAATTGGTACACCCAAAAACATTGGGCAGAGTTGTCAACCAAACTTATTATAAGATATTTTCATATATTAATAGATACATATATAATTTTATTCATTTAATTAGACTAGATGAAGAATAAATTAATGTGGAATATTGAAAATCTTGTATACACTCGATAACTTCATTGTAGGTTTCACAAGTACATTTTAATGAAAAATGATTGATAATTGTGTCATTGAATTAATTATTATGATCTATAAGAAATAATGATAAAAAATAATCATCTTCACTAACGTAAGTACTTTATTATCAACAAAGAGGATACCAATTCAACTCAAAATTTGACCTTCAACCAAGATACCACTAAAATGTAAACAAATAGTGAAATTCCAAGCATTAATTTCTTGATATTAAATGACAACAAAAAAATTATTTCAATTCTCTTCAAACCTAATAATTCTAATACTATCATCATATATGAATTCCTAGAGTCTTTAGAGACAACCGTAATCCATTATTTTTTTAATTATAAAAAATATTTAATATATAGTTAATTTTAAGGGAATATCATGATGATTATTTAAAAAAAATAAGGACTTATTGAAAAGAGAAACTATATAATAACTTTTGAATGAGTAAATTATTTCTGCAGAAATTCTAATTACTATTCAAGGTAATAATAAAAAATTTAATATTATTATAACATCCCAAAACAATAGTAATTATAAAATAGCCCAAACCAATCACTATTACAGAGATATATAATTTTCTTCAGACAGTAACTCATTTTCAATACTTTTATTTATAAAATTTTCAGTTTTATAAAATCAACTATTCATGTTTCTAATAATGGAAGTAAAATTCCTTTGGGTAGTGAAATTATAAGATAGTTTTAAGTCACTAACGAAGAGGTTAGTAATTGATCATATACATATGTTACCCTACTATAGGTATGGGTTTATAATATATATTGAACAATTTTATAAGGGATTGGGTTGAATCCTCATTTAAAATTATAGTGTAATTTATTATTATTCAGGATAATTAAGGTCGGGTGTGTAAAACTGAGCCACACTTGATTTAGTTCTTATATAAGGGATATTTTAGTAAATAATTTTGTGACATTATATTTAGAGATAAATTTTTTATAAATATAATAATAATAAGATCATGGAATATAAATTCACATAAAATGAATTGAATATTAGACAATGGATGTGTTTTTAATTGATAAAATATTACTATTTCTCAATAAATTACTACTCAAGAATTGAAAATAAGTGTGATATGTATTTAAAAAAGAATGTTCATATAGATTTATACCCACAATACGCTTCTCATTCAATAATGCAATAGCTGGCATTGTACGCAACTTCGAGTTCTAAAACACCGCGACTAATCAAAGTAGCCGTTATAAATAGTAATAACCACTTCTTAAAATTATATAAATTTTATATTTCGAAATGGACATCATTTTTGGATTCGGAATATCGAAATTATCCTATGTTGAATTTTTGGTATTTTTCTGAGAACTTCTAATGAATAGTGAAAAATACTTAAAAACAAATTTTTTTAATCAAAATAATTTATAGTGATAAATTATACTATTTAGTGGTTTTAAAGTATAATTAGAATATATTTTTACCAATTTATCCAATGGTTGTCATTAGAATTAATTTAACATTGAAATTGGACATAAACAATTGCCAATCTTTTGATATAAATTGTTTCTTAAAAACACGCTATTTGTTATGACAGCGGGAATTAATTATAAAATTAATTAATGCAACTTATTTTTTTGGAATTTTGTAAAATAGACATCATTTTTGAATTCGGAATATCAATTATAGCTTAGGGTGAAATTTTGGCATTGTTCTGAAAAACTTCAATTTTTGATGAATAGTGAAACCACTAAGTGGTAGTTAAAGAACTGATTTTTCGTTTAAATGAAACATTACCACTTCTGTGATTTGAATTTCAAAAATCCAACATAAATGGTTTCCATTAATAAGTAAAATTTGTTTCAATGGGATTAAAATAATTTTTTGGTGAATAGTATCTTTTAAGTTCTTAATCGCGATTAGATGTAATTAGTGTAGTTTAAGGTAAAAATACTGTTTTAATAATATGAGATGAGCTTGAAACATGTCCTACCTTAATTGGATGTGCCATTGCCGACCATTAAAATCCATGGGTCAACTTGGGGACCCCATGGATCCACTTTAGTTGGAAAATGACATAAATACATTTTATTTAATGTTAAAGTAAAAAATGACACAAACATGGAATGTTTTACTAAAAAAAATTTACATGGTGTTGTAGAAGTCATATTTTTGACTATAAATAGTAATTGAAAATATAGAACGATTTCCTACATAATAGTATTTTTTTTATAATTTTTAGACATTATATAAATTAAATTATTTATGACATAATTATGATGCAGCAATGACCTCATTATTTAACGATTTTAATAAAATGAAAAGATAATGTACAATCCAAGGCTTAAACTTGTCCAAAGACTATTGGATTGGTATATTTAGAACCCTTATCACCTTATCCTCTAATTATATAAGTGTGGGATCTTTATAATCCGAAAAGCATTGTATAATAATGAAACATTTTCTTACTTTCCAAGAGTGCCCCTCCTCTCCTCTTATAAAAGGCGCCCACCTCTACCACCTAATTCACACTTTCAAGCCATTTGGCTCGGCCAACCTCTGCCCAAATAATCTCCCAACTTCCCCCTCTTACTCCTAGAAACCTCACATTGGGAATAACTCTTCCCAAGGAAGACTTTGTCTCAAATCAAAAAAGAGTTACCCGATTTTGAGGTAATGTCTTCTCTAAAGTTGTTTCGTTTTATTTTTCTTCTCCAACCCCCTAAAAACTTTTTATTCATTTCTTTTGTAACAACAACAGTATCCTAAATATACTAGGATGTTTTTATAAGAATTATTCGAGCTACAATTACACACACCTACATCTAATGGTTAATGAACATACTGTTTCTGTGGATGGCGAATTTCTGCCTCACGAAACGATGATTGTTCAACACTCATATAACACCTTCAAAGGTGTCCATTAAGATGTCACTATATTGATATATGATATATAATATGTTTATTTTTTCCTTATTCTTCTGTATTTTTCATTTATGGCATACTTTATGATGTCCATTATGGGTAAACGCGATAATTTCATTTTAGGAAGTGCAGACTACCGCCCCCTCAAAGTGATGTGAATCGTTAATGCCATATGTGGGATGTATAAAGGATGTAGTAAATGATATTATATATGATATTATACTGGAACTATATTATAACTTTATATAATTATGATTTCATTCCATTAAATACGAAATAGAAATAAAAGTAGCATTCAAGCGTACGTACGGCTTACCGTCTCCATGAACGGTGCATTTCATTTCTTACCTCTAAATGTTACGTAATATTAGGAATGAATGTATATACTGGATATATATGATATATATGACATCTAAATCATGAATACAATTCTGGAGATAATGGATATTCTACCACATAAACAACTTGTAATTATAAGAAGTTTATTGTCGACTCAAGTACCAAAAATCGACAAAACGACCGTTATTAACGTAAATAATTACATAATTTTCATAACATTGTAATAAGTGATATAAAAAGGATAATGAAATTGAAAATGGTAGATATTAACTCTATTTTATTATTCAGGAGGTTAAAGAATGGTCGAATCAATTCGGACACAAGGTAAGGGAACTTCTTAACCCCATTTCTATTCTTTGGGTTAATCTCCTACATTCAAATTATGTCATGATATTATTATGTCTGATCTTGTATTTGTAAATTATTTATGTGTACTTATAGTGAATACACATTATATATGTACTTTATTTAAAAAAAATGATCTTTTTAAGGACTTCATCTCAATCCCCTTTCATTGAGGCATATTTGGTTTTATACACAACGTTCTTTTATACGGTGTATAAACCCCTTTGACTTTTACGTTTTTTCAAAAGGATTTTTTTTTATACGAAGTGTTTTACTAAATGAAAAAAAGGTAATGTTTTTCTTTCCGTACTTATGCAGCGACAACGACTTCTCTGCCGCCGTAACCATTATTTGAGTTTCAGCTTCCTCTACAAGCCATCATTTTATTAATGAAAAATAAATACAATGTTTTAAATTTCTTTTATTTTGGTATTGAAAATGGTTTTGAAAGTGTTTTTATTATATCAATGTGTTGTGTTGATATCTTGTGATTGAAATGTGGAAATGTTATGTTTCCTTTATGCATGTTTTATGTGATACGATTATGTTATGGTTTATGATATGTTTAAACCTATTCATATGAGGAATGCATTGGACTTAATAAGTGACAGGTGGAGCCCATTACAGCTCCTCGATGCATCGGAAGGTCTCATGAGACAAACTAGTGTCTTGACATGAGTCCATGACAAAATCTTATTTGTGGTCTTGGCACGAGGCCTTGGTTACGTGGTTTTGATAGTCTGGCATTATGCATTCCATCATTATTAAAGTGGTTAATGATATTTCATGTGATTATTCGACCAGTAGTATATCCATGTGAAGATATAAATGGCATTATCTCATTTTACTTTTTCCATATTATGTTGATGTTCAAGTTTAAAAGGCTTTTGTTTTAGTTATACATTTCCTTAAATGTTTATGTTTTTTTATGAAAGCTTCTGCAATATTGTTATCCTTACTGAGCATCTGAGCTCCCCACTTTCAATGTTTTCATATTTTCCCGGATGTGAAGAAGTATTTTAGGAATGACCTGCACGGATAGTCAGAAGAGGATATGAGTGTGGACTATGAAGACTTTGTTATTGTAGTTTTTCACCTTATGTTGTAATGTAACATTTATGAATGTATCTAGTGTTTCCAAGGCTACTAAACTAATCGGTCTTTCGAGACTTGATCTTTTGTGATCATGCCAATGTTAAGAAGTAATGCACCGACTCTAGGTTGCTGGGGTTGGGGCATTACAACTGGTATTATTAAAAACATAAAAATATTAGAAATAAATAGGATCAATCATGAATTCGTAATGGGAGGAGAAAAATATTCTACTTCACAACCCATCACTTATCCATCAATTAATTTAAAGATTAAATAATCCTAGAAGGATAATGTAGTGGTACATATGAATATAAAAAATGCTAAAGAGTCAAACAACAATATAGATAGACTCATATTTTTGGGAACTAGGTTATTTTTCTCATTAAATATGTAGTTGATGATGGAACATTTGTATGACACACATAGCTCATCCTATTATATGAATCCTAGATTAAAAAAGATTTATAGGCATCTGAAATAAGAAATGTGATTGAATAAAATAATAAGGAAAATCACAAGTATGTATCCTGATTGTGAGCATTATAAAAATATAAGGATAAATGAAAAAGTTATAAGGGTATTTTTCAACTATTAAACATACCAATAAGTGAATTGGAAAACATCACCAAATATTTTATCAATAACTCCACAAAAAGTCTAATGGAAAAAATATATTTGGATTATAATCAGTAAACTTAAAAATTCAGTGCATTATATTTACATTAAGTAATATTTATCCATTGAAAAACACTCCAAGATAATCATAAGGGATGTAGAGAGGTTGTATTTAGTAACCTTGACAATTATGTTATATCAAGATCTGATGTTTACTTCGATATTGTAGAGAAGTATTCATACTATATTGTTGAAAGTGTATATTTTTATATCTTTTTATCATCTCTAAATAGATGTTAAAGTTGAGAGGATATTTTTAACCTTATTGGATATGCTCATATCTTAATCTAAATATTTCCTTTGATGTTGGTATCAACTCCACCCTTAGTATAGTTATTCGATATCAAAATATTCCATTATAGAAAGATTATGGAATTTATGAGGCTATGTGTGGGAAATGATATAGAATACCAAGATTCTTGAAATATGATATAGTTGAAAATGTTATATATTTGTATGTTTTTGGATAAAAGATATGGAACGTTCAAACCATTAAGTGATATATAAAGGTGAAAAATTCAAGAGAAGAGTTATGTAGTTCACCATTAGTGAAATATAGATTGTCAGGTAGTCGATAATGTTTTCCTTTGAATATCTTTAATGAGGTGGTTTCGAGATTTTGGATGAGAGGGATGTTGATACTTTGACACATTAGTCCAATTAATATCATTGAATATATAGATTCTATATCCTATTTTCTAGATATCTCTCCACACAACTCTCAAGAGCGTGATGTATTACAAGTATCAATTTTTAGTATGTACATATGAGATCCATCACATGTACTATTCTCAAATTTTGTAAACTGGAACATGAAATTTCAGTTGAATAAAAACCTATAGAATAGATTGATCATATATATAGGTTTATAATGAAAAATAATTCCATGATGTTAAGGTTTTATGGATGTGTCAAAAATTAAAGTAGGTAACATACAAATCTGAGGATGTGTGGAGAGAGAACTACACTCACACATTTTCCACCATGTATAAAAAAAATTAAGGATTAATTTCTTTTTAGGGGTAAAATATAATTACCCATTATTTATGTACTTAATTTTTCTTAATTTAATATCATGTGATAATATTTTCATTCACCAAACCCAGAATAATAATAGAAACTGTGTTACCATAATAAAATTAATAATTTTATTTTATATTTATTTATTTATTTTGTTTCACTAAAGGAATCCGATTTAAAAATATATATATATAATTTTATAATAAAATATATATTAATATATTCTTATAAAATATATGATTCTTAAAATTTTTATCTAAAATTTTAATTTCATCTCTATTCAAAATAGAATTATGAAAGATTATAGAATTTTTTAAGAAAAACTGCATAAATTATGTAATGTTTTAAATCTATATTTTGGAATAAAATTATGTTATTAATGTAAATATTTTTTACCATGGTAAAGAGATATTTATAAAAAATTAATACATTCCAAAATAATGATTAATTTTAATAATAAATAAAATATATTAATTTTTTATAAAAAATAAAATATCATGTTTTAACAAATATGAAAATTAACAATCAATCATTTATTTTTAATAAATATAAAATATGGTTTAGGAGTAATAATTATTAATATAAAATGATCTATAAAATATATATATTAAACCAATTATATGTTATAATTTAAAATATAATTTTCATATACATATAAATTTAATTATGTAATAAGGGTCTTCTAAATTTTTTTATAATAAAATAATTAACATGATTAGTTTATAAACATGATTAATTAAGGTAAAACTGGTTGATTAACGTGTATCAATTTTTGAATAATTAAAGGTCACAGATACCATCTATAAAGAATTTTTTGGCAACAAAGTCAAAACCACATGTCTCAACTACCATTTATCCTCCCAATTCACCCAACTCAGCACACACACAAACCACCACATGTGATTCCATTCAAACCCATTAACTAATCATAAAATTAAAGGAAAATTATGATCATTTCAAAAATAAATTAGATAAATAATATAATTTCACTAAACTCACTACACCGAAAGGAATTTATCACAAAAAAAAAATTCAACTTCCAAATAAAACCTTCATTAATAGTTTATAAGGTATTTGTATTCATCCCAATAATTAAGAATCTATATAGAAAAGAATGGGTTATCCACTTCAACCTTTTGGTTCAATTACATATTTATTGAAAATATTTTGGTGCAATGTACACAACACTTTACTCCCTCAAAAGTCCAATTCAGGTCAGCGATTTTACCATTGGTATGCATCCATGTATGCTTGAGGGTCCAAATATAATTAATTGTGAAAGTGATAAATTAGAGTGGCTATACACTTTACTATATAGTTTAAAAGTAAAAGAAATGATAAAATTATATAAAAAATAGTGGGAAAATTAAAAAATATTTCATGATAAAAGTAGAGGATAAGGGCAAACCCCAAAAAATATGAATAATAATTGAATCATATATTCACATTCTGTATGTATCAATGTGATGTGATAAAATAAAAAAATAAAAACCAAGACTAAAAATAAAAAAGAATCCAAAATCCTAGTTCAAAAGCCTAATGTTAATCCCATCTGCAAACACCATCCCATATTGGAAGCAAAAATCATCAACATGTTCTATTTCCTATCGCCAAACTGTCGACCCTAAATTATTCAAAGTTTCCAAACAATAGTTTTAATATGTTTTGTGTGTGTAAAACTCAATAGGCTAACACCCTCGATGACTAAAAATTCATACAAGAATATATGGTGCATTTGATAATGTGATAAACATGGATATTAATTAAATAAATCCATAATGAACATGAAATACAGAAAATGCCCCCTATTTTTATAGGGACACTTAGGTTCATCCAATAGTACATTAGAATGATGATATATATCTCTGAGAGTGTCGTGGAAACATGTCAACCATATCCGTAAAACATTAATGGTCTAATCAAAAAAAAATTTGGGAAAATTGAGAAATTATATTTAGGAATTAAATCATGACAATGTAAAATCATTTTTAATAATAATTTCAAAATAACAAGGAAGAATCCCTCTAAATAATAGTTTCTAGATAATAAGTGAAAACCCATTATATAATATTTCTTACATAGCAGGGTGCAATCCCTTTATATAATTATTTCAGCATACCAAACACAAGTCCATCATAAATTATTTTTAATTATATTTGGTAGTCGTAACAAGTTTATAATTAAAGTAAATATAACAATTATAAACAAATAAATAATTTTAAATATCACATGAAAATTTACCAATTTTCCCAATTCACTTGTTATGACATGTTCTCATTAAAAAATGACTACAATTCATTACATGTTCAAGGGTAGGCTAACTTTTCAAGTATAAGCAAGTCCACCCTCAATTCTGAAGGACCTAATGGAATCCGATGGGAGGTCTATGAGATTAAAAATTATTAATTATTCACATATCCAATTATTTAGGTCATGTGAAAATTATATCAAAATGATCCTAAATATTTAAATACAAAAATAATATTAAGTGATTATAGTTCACCACATCTAATATAAATATAGTTTCCTTATTCCATAAAATGGAACCAATATACTTTAAAAAAGGAATGTGAAAACTTGATCAGGTCTATGAAGTCTGATCTAGAGTTCTCTCCGTATGAAAAAAGATCATATAAGTGGGATAATAAGAACCACATGGGTAACCATTATTTTTTATGTCTGGAATTCAACGATATAATGGAATAAGTTTCTTGATCACTTATGAACACTTATATGTTTTCACAATAAGGACTACTGTAAGACTATGAAAACACACATTCTGAATACATAGGCACTAGAGGATTCAAAATATAGGGTTTTCTAATTAATTATGTATATTGTTATGAATGTCATGAATTATATAAACCACATGTACATATAAAATCCATTATTATATTATTAAAAAGATTAAAATAAAATTTATGTTAGAAATCTCTTTTAAGGATTAAATTATTTTTTTATTATACAAAAAAGACTTATAGGGTGAGCCTTCCCATGAAATTTACATCATAAAACATTGATTTAAATTGTAAATATAATATGTAGAATACTATTTCTAAACCTCCAAAACACTTATCTAGATCCAACCCTTTACATTTACTGGCTCCCTATCCAAGGATAAAAGTAATGGAAACAAGATATAATGGGCTAATGGAAATCAATTTGATATTTAACTAGATAAAACAGGATATTAAACTACACCATCATAAAAAATTTATATAATTATCTATGATCCAATGAATATATATAGATATCTGCGAATATGATATGACACATTATCCATATATCATATTCCATATCCCAATTCTTCTCTCCCACATATATATTCTTCCCTAACAATCTTACTATAGGCATGATCATCCCCCATAGGTTCTTCTCAATACATTACATGATACAATTCATATTATCCTCAAATGACGCATAAACTTATTATTGATCCTCATTAACTTATATCATGCGATAAATTTCATGATGATATATCAAATGATTTTATTTTTTAAATGCATCATTCAAGGTACTATAGAATTGTGTAAGGTACAAATTGTATTGCAATGGACCAACACATTCCATATTCTAAAATATCTCAAAAAACCTATTCGATTTCATCCTTTATTTCCAAATATAATATTTAACAAGACTAGATGATATCTGAAGGAAAAATCAAGGAAAATACACACAATACAGAATGGAATATTAAATGGTCATCATATGATTTCATTTAGGACTTTTTGGTCACTTACAACTTTATGGTCAACTTGACATGCTTACAAATATCATGCATGAGACTTTATCTCATTATAACAGAATCATTTACCTCTAACAAGTATTTATTTGAACAAATAATACCTTCAATTCAAATCCTTAAACAGATCAATTTTGATTGATTACTATAAAATATTAGTATAGGAAAATTCTACATGTTCCAGATGATGTTACCATGAACACCAAAAGTCCGAAATACAATCTCTCAATAAATCCACTGGAATCTAACTCAACCATTCGATTTTTACATTATACTGAAGATGAAAAGGTAAAATTAGAATAACATTTTATCCTAAATAATTATAATGGCCTTTTCAGAACCAATATGTCAAATAAGAATCCAGATAAAAAACAATTCTTCTAGGAAACATGGTGAAATGTGGTTGTCCATTTTGAAACGTGGTTGTTCATTTTTTACCACTTTTATTATAATTTATTTATTATATAAAACATTCCATCATCAATTCCTTTTTGTGTGAACATGATAACATGGTTTGAGGATGCATGAATAACCTCCTCCTCTAAGCGATGTGATTCATTCGATCATTTCATGGAATTTTTTCAGAATATTTTTACTCACATTATATGATATATATGAAATAATAATGATACTAGAGTTGTTTTATATATATCATTTCATTTCATTATTTCAATATGACAATAAAGAAGATCAGCATTCAGGAAAATGTACTATCTACCGTCTCTAGGAACGGTTTATATTATTTCTATTTAACATTTCTAAGATTACAATAAATATTTAAAAATGGAATATTTATAAAATTTATATGAATTATTACATTTTTTAAATACTTAATCAGGATCTATGTAAGAGTATCAAGAATTATAAGTCAATACTGGTATGAAAAACTATGAGGATATTACCTAATGTGTAACATGAACATGGAATTCTTAACAAACTGTTTATATAAATACATATTCTTGTCATATATGGTAAAATATATAATAATATGATTCATTATTTTATTTACAATAAATATATATTTATTAAATTTTACATTTTTAGGAGTACAGTTCCAGTCCAGACATATGGTAATGGTTTTATTTCTACTGGAATTATGCTTTATATACTATTCATTTCCATGTGTGTTGTATATACTAACAATGAATTTATTCAGTGATTGTTATCCTTAAATTTATAGACATTTACATATGCAATTTATGATCTCAATTTAATGGGTTTTTTACATTCCAATTATACAAATGTAATTAAATATTTTTTTTTCAAATTTCTTTCATTAACATGCTTGTTATATTATACACCTATATTCTATTACGAGGTGTATATACTGCTATTTTACATGTCATATCATGTATGTAATTCTTTTATTGATAATTTATTTTAAATGCAATTTAATTTTATTACATGTACAATATTATTTAAATTTACCATGTTGTAAGACTCCAATGATACAATCTAGCCATTTATCAGGATTTTTTTTGACCATGCTTCCATTCATGATATATTATGACAGATACCTCCAGAACTCTCATGAATTTTCTTATCCAATATTCCTTCGTTATATATTTATGTATTGGTACTTATACCCTTTTGTACTTATGACAATTAATAAAATATTTTTATGAAAATATGATCTCATTTCTATTTTTGGTGGGAAATATGTTTATTTTGAATATTATATAATAAAACTGTATTTCCATGATGTTGTCAAAATGATCAGTAAATTCTATTTTCTAGGAAAATATGATGTTAATTTTTTCCCATGTTTTCAATTATTTTTTCAAATAAAATTTGTTTTCAAAATATTTTGATGCTTCATTGATATATTTTTATTGAAAATTGTTTTCAAAAGTATTTATGTTTCTCAAATCATTCTTTAAATGATGATGTGTTATATTCCGTAATAAATGTTTTTAAATGATCGTTAAAAATTATTTCACATCTTATATATCAACCTTGGGTGTTACTCATTCCTTCTATGATATTATCCAAATTTTCCATTAATATTATTTCTCCAAATAATTTACATTTAATGGAATGATGTTTATGAAAATTGATTATCTTTCACAGGATATAAGTTAATGATACCCATTTCTATTTCATAGATTTTATGATTACGAAACTTTTTTATTTTTTACAGGTTATGTGCTTATGAAATACACTTCTTTTCACATGTTAATCTATGATTAAATGATTATAAAACATGCCTTTTGTCCAAAGTCTTTGACATGATTACATGTTTATGTTTCACATATTATTTCATTGGTTATGTTATTATTTTTTATGATCTTGTTTCACATGAATTTATAATTTCATTATGAGATGTATGAGTACTATATATTAATAAAAATCACTGGGTTAATATTTATATCTCATGTTATTTAGTTGGTTGGAAGAGGCAGTGAACGTTATTTAGTAAAGGAAATTGTCCAATAATATGGGCTAGATATTAAACCTTGACTTCTATTCTTATGATAGGAGAGAACCATGACTACCATGATGGTTTATGGGAGAACCAATAATATTAAAATGTCCAGGGAAGTGATGTGTTGGCTACTATGGGAACGATTTAAGATGCTTATTTTTCTACCACAATTCCATGTCTTATTCATATATTATGCTTCCTTTCCATATTCTCTTGATTATATTCTTAGTAATGATTGATGATTTAAAAATATTTATGTCGTGATTAATTTTTCTGATATTTTGTATGCATGTTATGATCTCCTAATATCATCATCACATTCTCAAACTTATATTATCAGGGTTATTCTTATATATATCCATTGTTTACCCTCAATGAACATCTGAGATGACCCATTTTTAGGTTTATATTCCCCAGATAATGAAGATATGTGTTATGTATGATGTTTCTTTAAAAGGGTGATAGTCATTAAGAACCTAATGGATGATAATTTATCTCATTTATGTACCAAATTTTATGTTTCCATGTTACTAAAGTCATTTTACTTATAATTTCAATAAAAATATATTACTATAATGTACATAAGTATTCCAACAGCTAATAATATGATATTATATTAAATAAAAGGATTGATGGAGATTATTTTCAAATATTCATTTTCTGTAATGGAAGATGTTTTTAAAATATCTTCACATCATTTTTCGAGATCGATTTTTCAATTTTAGGGTTCTATGAATAAATATCTTATTCAAAATTAATTTTAATTTCAAATTAATTCTCCACACCATTTGATGAACTCAATATTAATGGGATTCACAAATTAAATTTTTTATAAAAAACAAAAACAATTTATAAAAATACTAGAAGAATTTAAATTTAATTATCATATTTGTTATTAAATTAACTAATTACTTGGGGTTTTTTCATCAATCATCTTCTAAAATTTGTATTCAGTATCTTTATTTGGTTATTGTGTTTTATATATAAAATATTTATATTATTTAGTATTTTTTAGTAAAATATTTATGTGTTGTGTAACCAATTTTTTATTACATGAGTTCTTTATGATTTGATGAATGAAATCCATTTTTCCTACTATGTCTTAATGATAGGTCAAATGATTTAAAAATTATTAAAATATAATGTATGGATGATGATGGGTGTGGCCTTATATATCCTTCAAATAATTAGGTAATTTACTTATATCTCATTAGATAATAATTTTTTGTGAGTAATTTATTTTTCAATATGAAGTGTCAATATTTTTTTCACAATATATAGAGTTATCATTTTGATTTTTCACAATGTAATGTGTGTTTTTTTAAAATGATGGGAATTATATATTTAAAAACATAATGAATTTGAATTTTGTTTATTTAAAAGAAAAAAATTAAAAAAAAATATTGTGTTCTCACCATTAATAAAGGGAATTTTGTTTGATAAAAACCTAATCTATGGGAATTATTTTTTCACAACATGAAGAATGAGAATATTTATTGTTCAAAACATGAAATGCATTTATTTTTTCAATATAATAATACAAGGATTTTTTCACAATTTGAAGAATGTAGTTTTTATTCAAACAATTTTATAATTTATCTATGATTCTATTTATTTTAATGTTTTTTTATAATATAAGTTTCAATGTATTGTTAAATTTATAATCCATATACCTCATATTTTTATTGAGGTATTACTTTCCTTTTATCTTAATTTTAAACTCTTTTTCAATGTTATATGTTTCTATTTGAGTTTTTATCTTCTTCTAAAAGGACTTACAGAAATGTTTTATTTAAAAAAAAAATTTATGATGGTATTTTTCCTTGGATCATGCCTTCATTCATGTTTTTATCCTATCCCATGGTGAAAAGTTGATGAGTTTTACCCTTACAGAATGTTTAAGGGAATACATTTATTGTGTTTTTTTTCAATTATTAAGAATATATGCATAATTTTAGGGAAGTCTATAAGTGATCCAAGCGAAGTTCGATTATAGGGAATCTTTTTCATCTATTACTTATGTAAGAAGTTTCCAAAGACACTAAAACATTCAATTACTTGATTGTGGTAATATTGATGAAAAATATTCTAAAAAACATAAAGTAAAAGTAATACTTTTGTATGATTATGCAGGGGTTTCTATATCCCAAATATTCCAATCCTGGATAATCAAAACCAATACAAAGATATTAAAGTAACCATTTGACTACGAACACACACCCATGGTATAACTCTTTTAATCATTATTATTACTTAAATAAAACAAAAAAAAATAGTTATATATAATAAAATATTCCTGAATCACCTAAAATTCAATAATTACATAACATAAGATATAAATAAAGAAATAATGTTAAAAAACATGTATAATACAACCTATAAATTGGTTGTGTTCCACTATGTACTCTCTCCCAACCAATGATGCCTCAAAATTCGATAAACCTTGACTGTAGAACTCCTCCAAAATATGTTATCTTAATTATCTATTATTTCAATAAGAAACTATATGAATTTATTTTAATTATCTACATCAATCACCCCCATGTCAATTAAATTTGATTCATCATAAATCATTCATAAATGTTGTGGAAAATGTAAGATATTGTGTATACTTTACCTGTATGTTCAGAGTGGAAAATGATATTTCTCTTTTAATGAATTCACCACCTTCTCAAAATGAATTACCAAACATGTAGAATATTTACTTCCCAAAATAGTCAAAGGATTTCCCAATTGGTGGGAGACCAGCATGAATATATATTCTCAAACCCCATACTCTCCGTGTCTTCACCTATGATTTTTGTAGCCTTTAAGATGGTATTGTGTTGTATCTGTATACTCTAAAACCATAAATATATTCTCTACTATTCTCTACTACACATCTTGTACATGTACAACTATATCCCCAACCTTGTTTATTCACAACATATAATGACGCGACCACCAATACATCACCTTAATCATATCCATATCTAGGAATGAGTGATAGATGTTTTTTCATAAAAAATAAACCAAAGGTAGGTGTCTCACTCATGATCCTATAAATCCTATAATTAATGACGAAAAATATTCCCATGTGGTTGGATGGTCCAATTAATCTACCAATCCATTTTTGGATGAAAATTTAAGGTAAGGATCTACTAAGAGCCAAATTCATGTTACAATATTCTCTAGACTCATGGGATTAACTGATGATTGATATTTGAGATGATAGACCTTGGTTCTACATAGATACTCACTACCTTTACTATATTATAAATATATAATACATGAACTTTAATAAAATCATGAATCTCATAATATTCTCAATCAATATCTGTCAATCCAAAATTACACAAATGACATCACATCCTCCCAATTCTCAGTGTAACATGGGAAAATAATCCAATGAGACGTCATATAATTTCAAAATGATGAAATTTAATTTTTAATATAACCCTCCATGAATATCATTCTTGTATTTCACATCCTGGTATACCAAACTAAATGCCATGAACTTCCCCAATGACCACATAATCACAAGAGAAAAAAAATCAACTTCATGATATGATACATATTACAAAAAAATGAATATTCCACTATGTTTGTGATATGGAACTCATGATGATCTCTATTATGTGCTTCCAATAAAAAATATCCTCCCTTGAAATATCATCTTATTCTGACCATCCTGTTACCTCCCCTCAAGAGTATCACTATGGATGACATAGTCTTCCATCACCGCCACCTCTATGTCTCCCCCCTAAAACTCAACCACCAACCACAACATATGGAATTCGAATATACTCTATATCAATCAATCAATACCTCTAACCTATTCCATAGCTACATGACTCTCAAAAGTTTCACTTATTCTCTTTTAAATATCATCAAAATCCGAACCAATTCCAAAAAAAATTCAACAAATATTCTTATCCAAAAAATTCCCTTTTTCAAAAGTGTAGGAAATATCAAAATCATATACCTTATCAAACACCTTCAATAACCAAAAAATAGGTTCATAACAAATTGAATTAAAATATAATTAAAATATTTTTGTTTCTGAAGTAAAACTATTCTCACTAATGGGATATTTCCACTACAACAGTAGTGAAAACACCACTATGTATTATTATATTTAATGGGATGGATATTATTATTCATGGGGGGAAAACAACCAACTCCAATAAGATATTATTTCAATTTAATATAACATGTAGAGTCATAAACATATACATAAATAACCATAAATGACATTAAACATCGTCCCTTCTTGTATTAGCCAAAGCCCTTTGGATCCGATAAACCTATATTTATTGTAGTCAAATACAAATTTACACTTATCAGAATAGGTTAATTCATATTAATTTATGGTTATATCAATTAATTGGGATTCAATTAATGATTAGTATGTTACACACCTTAGATAATATCATGAATGACTAAAGTGGTTGAAAACCTAATCTGTACTATTTGTATTAGTACAATAAATTAATAACATAAAAATTGTAAAAAAAATTACCATAACGTACTAAGAGACAAAAAATTCATGAATGAGAACCTCTTATATCCAACTCATGCACTTGGGAAAGTTTCTATATAGTGGTTCTTGTTTATGTAATGACATAATAACTTTATGGTTCTCTATATGATCATCCTATGACTTCAATTGTATGATGATTCCATTTTATAATGCATCATAAAAAGTGATGTAACTATTGGAATATATTGTTTATAAGACTTTTTAACAAAACTATCATGTCTATGACATGAGATAACTTGACTATGAACTCAAAATTCCCATACATATTCCAAAAGGGAATCGTTAGCATAACCACCTCCATTAATCTCATTTAGTTATATATATAAACTAAAAATGGACTATTAATAACATATTGGTACCATTAAATTAGTAGAATAAATTTTCCACCCTAGGGAGATGGTAGTAGATCGTAACTATCACTGTCTTAAATCCATTTTATTCCATACACAAACATTGAACATCAATAAAAACATTTGTGAGTAACACATGAGAACCATAAAGGGATAAATTGTGCTTAATAAAGCCTTTTTGCGATAAAATATCGATTTGGATCCACTATAGATGTAATTGAATGGATTTAAAATGATATAGATTTATTAAGGTTTTATGTGATACAGATATTTACACTATCCCAAACTCAGCATTTGGGTCTGTGGTAAGTATAACAATATCATGTAGAAAAATAGAATTTAAAATCTTCCTGGTATCTGAGAGACTACACATAATGATCATTTACTAAAAACTCATATAATTTAGATAAGAGATGCCCCAAATGCCATCCAACTATCTAGCACCAATTTACACTAAGAAAGATCCCATTTTAGAGTTTCACATTATAGAACATTATGATTCTTATGAATTATTAAAAAATCACGAATGTAATACAACCAATCCATCCTATGTATAACATAATATAGCATTAAATAAAAGGAATAATACACACATAACATGACACAAGGACATAAATAGTCGAAAAATTTGGAAAACATTAATAAACAAAACAAAACCTTCAACTAGAGTTGATAAAAACCTAAGAACTAGAAATCTCTCCATAACCAATTATAATGCATAGAATAAAGAAGGAAGAAAATTGAGTTCGAATGTATTGAATAAAAAGAAAGAGAATATAGTATATGATAATATCATAATACCAAAATCTATATATTCCCCCATTAATTTGATGAATACTCAACATAATATTTATTCACATAATTAGATACTACACAACTCTGTTGATAAGTTTCATACCCACACTCTGGTCTAGGTCCTTGAAGATCAAGAATATCATGGGGATAACCCCTACTGGATACACAAACCATTGGTTTGGAATATGCCTATCGAATCTACCTCTGAAAAAATTTTGAATGTATAATCTAATGGTATGTCATTAAGGGAATCATCTTTTAGCATTACAAAAAATTGGAATAGATCCCCTTTCAAAATTGATGCATTGGAGCTGTAAAGAACTATGGATGATGTTTTTTTCAGCTGCAAAATATAAAAATCTAAATTAGATTCATCCAAATCAATGCTCAAGAAATGATGGGCTGAGAAATGTTTAAATATAACTTATGTCACTAACTCTCTACTGATTGGACCCTTAATAACCCTATATTCTGTGATCTACCTTATGAATCACAACTCGTCAATAATTTTCGTTGATCTCCCTGATAGAGAAATTCTCAACATGAATTCATTTGGTTAATCAAATACTCTTTCATCAACATATTCAAATATATAAGATGTTTAAATATATAATAATTATTTCTGGTCATTGTATTTGGTTCCACCTCAATATACTATTCTATATAATTTTCATCTTGAATGTGATTAGGTGAAAAATGAAGGAGGTCCATGAACTCGATCTCATTATCCAGTATAGTATGTCTTATTTACTGATGTGATAGTAGATGAATCAACCACCAAACCATAAGTATCCACTTGAATAACTACAAATACAAATAGTTCTAGATGATAGTTACGGAAACATCAACCCATTCCACTATCTAAGGTACCACAAACAGAACTAAGACACTACCACTTCCAACATACTGATCTTTAATAGAATATGATACCCAAATAGTTCCTGAATTATATATAAATAAATATAAATCTGATATGGTAAGTGATTATTCTCTAAAATAGAGATACGCTCACCTTGAAATGATCGAATTTGGAGCCAAAAAGCATGCAAGTTCATATAACACAACTCATTGTACTCATTCTGTTCAGACATATAATGATGAAGTGGATTAGATAGATGAACACATAATACCCAAAATGCATGATGAGGATAGTATGGATACATCCTTGTATACATATTAAGAGAATAGATAAAACCGGATTGATGGATTTAGATTTATCATTTTTAAGATTACTTGTATGTCTTAATCATTCCTTATTCAATAATTAGTGATGAAAAATGATTCATGTACTTATCTTAGGTGTCCACTATATAAGAAGAATCACATTACATAGCATAGTTTTATTGATTATTTTCCTTGAATTAAATTTCATGGTGCCTATAAATATTGTGTCTATATCAGTCTCTCTTTTATATATCTTGATCAAATCTCATTAAAAACTATTTCCCTACAACTAACATTAATCCCCAAATGCTCCTAAACCCAAGAAGAATCCTATCTAGAAAAAAAATTGAGAAAAAAAATTCTAAACCCCCTCCAAATAATAAGTTCCTAATCTAGTGATGAAGAGATGAAGTTACACATGAGTCCATAATTTCATAGGACCATGTAAGACACTATTACTAATGATATGATGTACTCAAATACATGGAAAAGGCCTCACTGTAACAATCGGAAGAAGATAAAAGAAAAATAATAAGTAGATAAATCATACATGTAGGATAGAAGAAACCAAACCATCCAAAAAAGCATGTCAAGAAAAAAAATAGACACTCTAATAAATTATATGGAAATAGAGAACACTATGGTTCAAAATCTGTAATAGATTTTACTCCCTTTCATTTCATGTCCCACAAGGTCTCTGAAACCCTTATGAAAGCCTGAAAATAGTCAATATATAGAGATTGAATATAGCATGTATACATATTATCATCATAATAAATCCCATTCAAAAAAATGTTAAAAGAGAAAAATAATTCCATGAAGAATAATAATTAAAACAAAAATTCACAAAAATAAGTTATATAATCATCCCAGTTTAATCATGTAACATTCCCAAAGTAGAACATCCACATTTGTATAATAATATATGGGGAATATGGATAATTATTTAGTGCATCCAATTATGATTCTGAGTTTCCTCTCTCATTCCCACAAATAAAACATCTTGTGCCTCAATCTATTCTTCGTATATCAACCATCATATATCCAGCTATGTCAGATATAGGATGGGTCACAACCCTTCTTATATAAACAAACCATAGGGTCCAAAATCACATGGAATCATCATTAAATAATCACATATCATATATCCTTGAATAATCATTGTCCAAAACCATATCAAAAATATTATATATACCATCTTCTAAACTCATAAGCGGTGAAGTGGGGAATCATGAATGTTAAGTATATAAACATAATTACCACCACTTTCTAGTAATGAACTCCACCATGTATCATCTTTTGATAAGAAAATTATTAGATCCATATATCGCGTCATCGATGCATGTATTGGATAACAAGAGCACATTTTCTAAATAAAAATATTGAAGGTAGTATATTGAAGAGGGGGTTTCAACCAAAAATTCCATGACCAACATGGATATTGGGAAAACATTCAAAACTTTTAGTTATCCATGCAATTTAATAATCTACAGTTGAAAGATTATATAAATATCATGAGAATAAAAATGTAGTATATATTAAACAATACACAACATTATTTTTCTTGTCCATTACTACTAGAATTTACCACAACACTATCATATTATATCTTGACAACCACCACCAACTATTATCACTAATAAATCAAACTCACCCCACCAAAGAACCCCACAGAACACTAATTCTACTATTTATATTAACATACACTTTCATTTCATGATTAATTATTTTCCCATCATGTTGTAATCATTACTCTATTTTAACAAATATTTAGTTACAAGTTATAGTAACCCTCAGATTTTACAAAATAACATTATATTAATTTTGAGGAGAACATAATACATTACATAAAAAATCTTCCAATGACTATATTATATTACTTCATTTGGTAACATGGAAACATAAATACTAGAACAAATGTGGCCTAAATTATCTCATTCTAGGTTCATCATGACTATCACGCTTGTTAGAAACATCATATATACTACATATCTTTATATCATGTGGAACGAAACATGGAAATAGGTCATCTCAAATTCTAATTAAGGGTAACAAGGATTATATGTACTAATACTAATGAGAATAAGGTTACTAGAACATGATGATGATCATTAGAATATTATACCCTACATATAAAGTATCATATTTTTTACTCATGACATAAATAATGGAATTTCACCAGACAAGAATCATATATGAATGAATATCTTTAGACTTGTAAGAATAAAATAAGAATAATACATCTAATTCTGGAAACACATAATTATAAAAAATTAATTCTTTAGTAGACATGTCATTACTACCAAGGACATCATATTTGTGTGGGTTCACTCCACATACAACCTTGGTTGTTATAGTTCACTCTAATGCCATATAAGTAGTATGGGTTCACTCCCCATTCGAACATGGTAGTAATGGTTAACTATAATTACCATTTTAATAGCAAATATTCAATCCCAATACCATCATTGTAACACCCCAAGATTTTATAGAACATTATGTCATTAAAGTAATTCAATAGCTTGAGCTACATGCAACACCGACTTTGATTTCCCCACAACTTTCCAAACTAGTCATTCAAAAAGAGGTTATGAATATTATTAACTGCATTTTAATAATATATTTTCTATATAATTTTAACAACCATATTATGTGTTTATTAGACATAATATGGGAACAAAATCATTTTTATGAAAAAAGAAGCATTTTCCAAAAAATGCAATTTTACCAGCTTTTATTGGAGAACCCTTTTTAAAACCAATATGTGACACTTTTATATATTCAATTTAATGAAATTAAAATTTTATTTAAAATCGGGACATAAAAATTTAGTTTGGATAATTTTTTGGTACTTTTCTAATAACATTCAGATTTTGATGAATATTAAAAAATACTAAATTTTAATTGAAAAAAACATCTATAATAGATATAATTTATAGTTATAAATTTTTCATTTGAATTTTTTATAAGTATAATTATATTATATTTTTATCATTTAATAAAATGTAGGACATTATAAGTAATTTCACATTTAAATTTCATATAAACATGTGTCAATTGATAGTTATAAATTATGCATTTGAATGGTTTGGTGGAATAATTAGATTATATATTTATCATTTAATAAAATGTAGGTCATTATATGTAATTTCAACATAAATTAATTTATCCAATCAAATAATCTTTCTTCAAAACATTCAATTATATATGACGTTTCAATAGAGATAAATTATTTCTAATCATTGTATTTGGTTCCCCCATAAGATACTATGTTATATAATTTTCATCTTGAATGTGATTAGGTGAAAAATACAGGAGGTCCAAGAACTCAGTGTAATTATCCAGCACACTATATCTTATTTACTGATGTGATAGTAGATCATTCCATGACCTATCTATAATTATCTTCTAGAATAACTCCAAATACAAATAGTTCTAGGTGATAGTGATTGATACATCCACCCATTCCACTATCTATGGTACCACAAATAGAACTAACAGAATAACACTTTCAACATAAAAATATTTAATATAACATTATACCCTGAATGTTCCTGAATTATATAGATGTAAATATTAATCTATTATAGTCTGTTATTCTTCTCTAAAATGAGGATACACACAACGTACAGTGAACGAGTTTGGAGCTTGTAAGCATGAAATTTCAAATAACACAACTCATTGTACTCATTCTGTTCAAACATCTAATTATAAATTGGATTATCTAATTGAACAAATAATACCCAAAATTCCTGATGATGAAAGTATGTATACATCCTTGTATAAAAATCAATGGAATGGATAAATCAGGTTTCATGGATTTAGATTTATATTTTTAAGATTACTTATATTTCCTAATCATTCCCTATTAAATCCTATTTGAAAAAAATTGTGATTCATGTACTTATCCAAGGTCTCTACACTATATGAAGCATCACTTTACATAACATAGTTTGTTAGATTATTTTCCTTGAATTAAATATCATGGTGCCTATAAATATTGTGTCTGTGTTAGAATCTCTTTTATATATTTTGATCAAATCTCATTACAAACTATTTCCCTACATTTAACGTTAATCCCCAAATTCTCCCAAACAAAAGGAGAATCCTATCTAGAAAAAAAATTGAGACTATTATTTCAACACCACCTCAAAATAATAAGTTTATATACTAGTTATAAAGATATGGAGTTACCCATGAGTCAAAACCATTATAGTCCAAAAGTAAGAGAATAGTACAAATTATATGATGCACTCAAATGGTGGTAATTAGCCTCGTTGTAAAAAAAGGATGAAGATTCAAGAAAAAATATTCTAGTTGAAAAATCATACATCTAGTATAACTGAAACCAAACCATCCCAAAATTCATGTCATGAAAAGAATATTCACTCTAATAAATGATACCGAAATGGAGAACTCTATGGTTCAAAATCTATTATAGATTTTAATCCCTTTCATTTAAGGTCTCTAAAGGTATCTGAAACCATTGTGAATGACTAAAAATAGTCAATATATATGGAGTTATTATAACATGTATACATAGTAAATTCATTCTAAATCCATTTCAAAAAAAATTTAAAAGATAAAACTAATTCATTGAATGTTAACAATTAAAATTAATATTAAAAAAATGATTAAATAATCATCCCAATCTAATACTGTAACATTCCCCAAGAATCACATCCACATCAGTAGAATAATATATGGGGAACATGGATAATTATGTATTGCATACATTTCTCATTCTTATTATTCTCTCTCATTCCCCAAGATAAAACATCTTGTGAAACAATCAATTCTGCATATATCAATCATTATATATCCAGCTATGTCAAATATAGGCCTGGTCACAACCCATCGAATATAAACCTAACATAGTGTCAAAAATCCCATGGAATCATCATTAAATAATCACATATCATATATCCTTGAATCATAATTGTTGAAAACATTATCATCAATATAATACATATAATCTTCCAAACTCATAAGCGGTGAAGTTGAGTGTCATGAATGTGAAGGACATAAACATTATTTCCTCCTCTTTATAGTAATGATATCTACCAAATGTCATTATTTGATTAGAAATGATGAGATCCATATATTCAATCATCAGATTTAGGATTGGATAACAACTTCATAATTTCTAGAGAATAATATTGAATTTAGTATATTGAAGAGGGCGGTTTCAACCAAAAATTACATCGCCGCCATGGATATTTGGAAAACTCACTCAAAACTATAAGGTGACCATACATAGTAATAAAATATAGTAGAAAGATTATATAAATACTTTGACAATTAAAAGGTAGTATATATTAAACAATACTCAACTTGATTGTTCTTGTCCATTACTACAAAAAATTTCCTACAACACTACCAATCTACATAATGACATCCACCACCAAAAACTCTAATTAATAATTCAAGCACACTACACCCCAGAACCACACACTACCCTAATTCTACTATTTATATTCACATACCCTGTCATTTCTAGATTATTTATTATCCCATCATGTTGTAATCATTAAACTACTTTAACCTTTATTTAGTTACATATTATAGGAACCCTCACATTTCACAAATTATCATTACATTACTTTTGAGTAGAACATAGTACATTACATAAACCAATTTCTAATGAACAAATTATAATAATTCCTTTTTAAACATGTTAATATATAAAAAAAGTACCAATGTGACCTACATTATCTTTTTCTAGGTTCATCATGACTATCACCCTTCTTAGACACATCATATATACTACATATATTAATAATCAGAGGAAGGAATAAATGAAAACAGGTTATCTCAAATTCTCAATAAGTGTAAAAAATGATTATATGTATGAATAATAATAATAATAATGTTACACAAACATGATCATGATCTTTTGAATATCATACCCTGCATATCAAGTTTCATATTCATGAAACATGACATAAATAAATAAATTTTACAAATCATGAATCATATAAGAATGAATATCATGAGACAAGAAAGAATTAAATAGGAATAAGACATGGAATTGTGGAAACACAAAATCATAAAAATTATTTCTTTAGTAGACAAGGTAATACTACCATGGTCATTATATTAGTGTGGGTTCCCTCTACGTACCATCTGGGTTGTTATGGTTCACTCCCATTCCATATTAGTAGTATGGGTTCACTCCCCATTCCATCTTGGTAGTCATGGTTCACTATAATTTTTATATTAGTAGTACATAATAACTCCCAATACAATATTTGTAACACCACATGATTTCATTGTACATTATCTCATTAATGTAATTCAATAGCTAGCTCTATACGCAAAACCGATATCGAATGTACCACAACTTACCAAAATAGCCATTAAAAATGTGTGTTTGAATAATATTAACTAAATTTTGAATCTTATATATTCTATATATTTTTAACACCCATATTATGTGTTTCGTAGACATAATATGAGAACAAATTCATTTTTTCAGACAAAAAGAGGTATTTTTCAAAAAATGCAATTTTACAAGATTTTAATGGAGAATCCTTTTTAAAACCAATGTTTGAAACTTATATATATTCAATTTAATTATATTAAATTATTCTTTATAATCGGGACATTAAAATTTATATTGGATAAATTTTTGGTTCTTTTTTGATTAATTTAATATTTTGAGGAATAGTGAAAAATACTAAATTTTAATTGGAAATAACTTTTTTAATCGATATAATTTAAAGTTAAAAATTATGAATTTGAATAGCATTAAATTATAATTAGATTATATTTTTACCATTTAATATAATTTAAGTCATTATTTGTAATTTCACAATTAAATTTGATATAAACACCTGTCAATATTTTGATAGTTATTACTTTATAAAAAAACACCTTTGGTTTTGACAATGAGAATGAATATTAGATTAATTAATGAAAATTATATGTTTTTAATTTGGAAAAATGGAATTCATTTTGGAATTCGAAGTATCAATATTATCTGAGGGTGAATTTTTGGTATTATTCTAAAAACATCCATTTTTTAATAAATAGTGAAAAAAACAGTGTTATTGTTTAAAACATACATGTTTTTTAATATTATTAATTTTATTTAAATATAATTTTATTCAAAATAGATATATTGTACCTATATAAGTTCAATGTATTTAATTGGAAGCTTTTTATAATAAAATTCGATGTATAAAATTTTATTCAACTTTTTATCCTCTTTTACCCACCTTTTAGGAACATTAGAAAATTTGCATTAAACATAATTTTACCACTTCTGTGAGTTGAATTTAAAAAATCCAAGGGACAAGGTTGACATAATTATGTAAAATTTGATTCAATAGGATGAAAATATTTTTGGGGAATAGTATCTTTTTACTTTTATTTACCACGATTAATAGTAAATTGGGCAATTAATGGTAAAATGATATTATAATTATCCTACCACATCCCCAAATTCTATTGGATAAGTGTAATTAGACAAAAAGAAACATTATTATTAAAATTTTGTCCTTTAGGTCCACTTGGATAAGATTAATAAATTATTATTATTTTATTTAAAGAAGTTGTAAAAGTGTTATATTCAAAGATTATTAATAAACCAATTTTAATATAGGCTTATACATAAGATAAATTCAAGTATAAATATTCATTAGAAATATGAAAATATTTCTTAAATTATTTTAATTTTATTATAATTTTTAGTGAGAAAATAATTAAATTTATTTATGACACAATGATGATGCAGTAATTAACAACTTAATGAAATATTAAAATAGTATATGTTATAAATATTTATATAAATATAATTTAAAAGTTTTGATTCCATCCATGAATTATATTATATATATCCTTAATTAACCACATGGGATTTTCTTTGAAGTTTTGAGTATGTTTATTAACCATATAGAGTAAGAATACCAAAGATACGGTAAAATTTAAACTATTTTACTTAGAGTTAAATATAAGAAAAAGTAAAAATGGGATCCTGAACTTGCCTAAAAACTTTTGGATGAGAGGATTTAGACCCATAAAAACCTAAGTCTCGAAATTATTTCATCTGGAGCCATTATAAACTTAATAATATTGTATAATAAATTAATATTATAATATTTTCCTAAAGTGTTCCTCACCCCTATTATAAAAGGGAACATAACCTTCTCTCAAAATCACACCACCAAAGCCATTTGGCCTGGCCAAACCCTGCCCAAATATCCTCCAAACATCCCTCAAATGAAACTAGAGGGCTTACATTGATCAGAAATCAAACATTACGGTCCATTTTGATCAAATCAAAAGGAAACTCTCGATGTGAAGGTAATAATTTCACCACACTCTATCACATTCTCTTCCTCTTCAAATTCCTCTTTGATTGTTGTTTCCAAACCAAAATGTTAACTCTAGTACCTAATAAATAATGTGATGTTATTATAAATATGTTACAACCATATTATTTATTCTATCAATCCTATAAATGAAAAAGTCAACAAACATTCGTACTTACGGTTTTCCATCTCCACATCGTGGTGTAGTTTGTTATTCAAACACTTCATTATTTGATAGGTATAAATATGAGTATATCTGATGTCAATAATAAATATAAAATTATAATAAATCTTTATATATATTATAAACCATCAAATTCAATATAAGTTCACCATCAATACAATGATATAATTACTCGTGTTTACGTAAAGATTACCTTCTCCATGACATGATGAGATTCCTTCCCACGTTGATAATTCAACGATTATTATAAAATATATAATATTAATAAGTATGTAATATATGACTTAAAAATTATTATATATATATATATATAGTTACATATATCTTATTCACTTCTGTTCAATAAGATATGAAAACAGAAACAGTGTTTAAGCATACGTACGGCCTACTATCTCCAAAAACAGTGCCTTGCAATTCATATATCTATCTATTATAAATATATATGATATATAAATCGAGGTTTATATTCTGTAAGTATTTATATCATGAACTAAATGATACGATCAGCAAAAAGATGTTAAAACGCGTACGATAAAGAAAGCAATTATTACCAAAAATGTTAATTTATCATGGAAATCATTATTAAATGGGTAGCATAAAGTCATAAATGAATCAATTATGATATAATAAATATAAAAATGGTTCTGTTATAATTTAATAACTTACTATGGTCATTATATAAGAGGTCAAACGTTACCTTGACCAAAGGAATGTGCAAGGTAAGGGTTAATTTCATTATCTCATTATTATCCAAGGTTGTTTTTATGTGAGTATATACTGGGAACTCAATCTCATCCACATCTGCATTTTATAAAAATATTTTCATAAGAAATATTTTAAGATTTTAGGTAATGGAATCTCTAACTATATAATCATATTAAATGGTTTAAATATTTATTTTTCAAAATCATTCTCATTAATTTCCATGATTTTGAAATCGTTTTTAAGGATATATTTATATGGACATGAATGTTTTTAAAATGATAATTCCATTCAAAAGTTTCAAAGTGGTGTGGGAAACTATGATTAAAAAATGTCTCTCAATTAATTCCTTTCAAAATTGTGTGACATTAAAATGTTATCATGGGAAAAGTGATATTTCTCTCAAAGAGTTTTACCAATCAATTTCATCTTTGGAAACATCCCTTGATGGATTTTAAACTTATTTGAAGTTGATTTATTATGATACAAGTATTCTTTGTTGTATTGAATGTTTTATGATATGTTTGACTGTGGATGTGATATTTTTATTCCATTCATTGTTTATGAATAACAAATTGACATTTCATATGTTAGTTTTAATATGAATGTTTTTGTAATGTTTAAAACTTTTCAGATTAGTAATGAATTGGAGTTAGTATGTTATGGGTGGAGCCCTCTATAGCTCCTCAATGCATCTGTAGGTATCATGATAAAAAAATAGTTTCTTGGAATAAGGCCTTGACAAAATCTTATTTGTAGTCTTCACACAAGTCCTTGACTATGTGGTTATGAAGTTTGGCATTATGAATTCTTTCATTATGAAATTGGTTATTGATATTACATGTGATTATTTGACAAGTAGAATATCAATATTAATAATTAAAGGGATTAATGTAATTTATCATTTCAATATAATGTTGAAGTTTAAGTATAAATATTTTTCTTTTAGTTTTAGACATTTCCTTAAATTTTTGTACTTATTTATGAAAGACTACGCTATATTTTAATCCTTACTAAGCATCTGAGCTCACAGATTTCTTGTATTTTATTTTCCCAGGATTCCAAGATGGGTATTATGATTGATAAGTGGGGTCAAGATTGGGGATTAATGGTGTCATAAAAGGATATTTTATGTTGTGTTTTATTTTTAATGTGTAATGTAACATTAATATATATAATCAATTTTCCAAAACTGCTAAAATTATTGATCTTTTGGGACATGATTCCTTGTAATCACACCAACATATTAAAATAATGCACCGACTCTGGGATTTTGGGGTCAGGGAATTACAATCTTAGACTATTTCTTTTCATAGAAATATTTTCCAAATGTAATGACATGATATATAGTTCCCATTAATCTCATAATTTAATCATAAATAAATGTTCCACATGATCATAAATTGGTGTATTTTAACACATGAAATGAAATGGGTACCATAAAAATTTAGTCATACAATAACCAATGGAAAATATATAGGCTTAATAATCATTTCATCAAAGAAAACCCCGTGGAAATAATAATGTTTCCTAAAACTATACCCTATGAAAGAGGAACTGGTTTCATAAACTTATAACATTTAAAATATAAACAAATTTTATTATTCACCAAAACATAATCCATTCAGAGAAAAAATGAGATTTATATATTTATATTATTTCCCAAAATGGAATAACTAACATAAAAAATTGTTACATTATATTGAAAATACAATTGAAACATATTTGAAAAGCATTTCAGCTCTAAAATATTCTTTCTTAATTTAAAATTTGATATTAAAACAAATAACATTTTGAAATCCATTTCCATTGAAAATACTCTGAAAACAAAGAAAGAAGTCTTGAAATCATTTTGAAATCCCAATCCATGGAAAACCAATAAAATATTATTGAAATCCTTTTGAAATACTTTTTTATTGAAAACTAAAAAAATAGTCTTTATAATATGACACATACCATTTTATTTGAAATCACAATGAATAATTATAATGAAATCTGCAAAATGTTATGAAAACTATTTATTTGGTAATAATTTCAAAACATATAGAGAATTATTTTAAAAAACATGAAATCTGTTTCTTTTTTAAATACACTAAAAAAATTCAAAAGAATCATTAAAATCATTGAAATTATTTTCTATGTCAAAATACATTTTAAAACTTATAAATGATGTCTTGAAAATCATTTAAAAACACATTTTAAACCATGATTTTTTTAAACATTCCATTTTAACCAAATTTAAGACAAATAATTTAAAAAATATTACCTAAAAAATGCTTTTTAAAAAATAACATTTTACTATTGTAAAGTATCAAGGGAATTTCGGCCATGATGGATGGTAAATTCATAAATGAGAAACATTTCTATTTTGCACTATAATTTTTTTTTAAATATACCTCGACTGGAAAACAAATATATGATTATTTTTTAAAAAATATTATTATTAAAATGTAAAACAATAATAAAATTTTAATTTAAATATCATAGGATAATAGTATAAAATTTTTGGAAGACTTTTAGAAAATATGGTCTTGATGGAATACATATTTTAGACTGAAGATATCGTTAAAGTAGAACATTATTTAAAATAATTTATTGATATTCTTATGTACCAAATAAAAAATGGTTTCATTAATTGCCAATGACCTGAATAAATATAGGAGAAAACAATACATGAGACATTTTGGAATAAAAATAATAATATTTTTTCAATGTGATCATAATCATAAAAATACTCGATAACCAGTGAGATATTATCTTCAAACTGTTACCAATTTAGTAAACCAGAATCCTAACATGATGGAAATAATAACATTAACTATATATCAACATAGAAATAAAATAATTATATTCAATATATAACATTTTTAAGGAAGTATGTACCCATCATGAAAAAATATAGTTTCATAACATGGTACGTGTCTCAAAGAAAGAATGTAAGAAAAAAAATTGATTATCGATTTGGTAAATATTCCAGCATCAACCCCTTGGAAGAAAGATGATTACATTTATTTGTAGAATATCCATAAATTATTATATAAGTGTCTTAGAATACATTCACCTGAAATATATACACAAAACCAATGAAATGAGTGGAGAATAAGGCATGTATCTCATGAAAATAAAAAGTGAGAATATATTCCCTTACCTTATGTCTTCACTCTCTTCATACTCATAGAAACATCCTTTATAACAAATATATTGTTTGATAAAAACATCATTTATAAAAACATCTTTTTATATAATGATATTATTATATCTTACTATATATGGATTGACTACGAATTTATATAACACGCTTATGAACAATTACAAGTTAAGGTTTTACTTCGGGGAATATCCTATTTGTTTTTGGTATGTATTTTAATTTGTTTTATTTTATATCCTCATAATAATATTATTATTTTAAAAATTTAAATAATGATATAAATATAATTTATAATTATTTTTAACAATATATAGAATATAGAAATATGAAATGAAATACATTTTCCATATATACTGTAGGTTTTACATATTCATGAAAAATGTTTCTGTTATTCACTTGAATTGATAGAACGTATTTAAATGAAATATATGTATATATGTATATAATAAATTTAAATTGTAATTATTATGTTATATATATCATATATTTTTACAAAAAACATCCTAAAGACATTCCACGCATAGTTTGAACGATTTACATACCTTTGAGTAGGCGGTAGTCCACACGTCCACAAACGATGTCATCGTATTTACACAAGATAGACAGTATAAAGGTATTTTTTATAAATTAATTAACGAATAATAAAAACATAAAGATATTATATATAAACATCTTATCCATTATAATTCATAAGCATGTAATGAGTTAATTGAAAAATGAACAATATTATTTTATGAGGTGGTAGTTCTCCTTACATAAAAATAGTATGTTAGTTTCCAATTAGTTAAAAGTGTGTATATGTGTAATTAGAAACATTAATTAATAAAATTATTATTATATTCTGGATATATATTTTTATAATCATGTAATAACTAGAGTTTAGTGGTTGTATAATGTAAATAAAATGAAAGAGCTTGAAGAAAGATGTTACATCTACATTGGGTATCTCCTTTTCATTTGAACCAACGGTTTTCCATGGTTAGATTTATTCAAAAGTATAGGATTATAGGATTAGTAATGGTGTTTTTATGAGCTATATTGATAAATCATAGTTTCAATAATGTGTCATGGGATTTGGTAGTAAGTTGGAGGAAAAGTATCTTTCTAGAGTGGAGGAGTCACACTCTTTTAAATTTTTTGGAAAGATAATTCCATCGATGATTTCCCAATTGCATGTGGTTGAAATAAAATTCAAAATTACCTAAAATATTTTATAGGGTATAAATATTATAAAATAATGTAACTTAGACAATTTTATTGGACATTTATGCCCTTAAGATTATGGTTTAGTCCCTTATTATAATTAATTTCTCCTTAATCAATGTAATTAATTTGAATTATGATAACAAAAAATTATAATAAAAAACTAGGTATATTATATTATAAAATATATAAATAATGATTCCCAATATGCAATCAATTTTTCAAAATTAAAATCTCAGATGTGGCAGAAATTATGTTAAATTTAATCATGTAGAAGAGATGATAATTAGGGGTTTTAAAGTGAAAATGTTCAAAAGTTTCTTGTGTTTTTATTTTTAATTTAGATATAAAAATGATTATAATGACATAATTTTTATTAATATATAAAACATTTATCTTTTTAATATTTAAAATCCATTTAAAATATAATTTATCACTATAAATATGTTCGACAAAAAGTAGTTTTGAATTAAAGATCTATATTTTTAACTAATCATTAAGAAATGAAAATTCATAGAAATATTCGAATAATTTACATTAAAAATATTATTATGATTCTCATTCAAATATAAATTTCATTTTTAAATTTTAGATTTATAAAATTTCAATAAAAATTTAATTTTGCTATGATCTCTATTAAATGGCGCTAAAATCTCTTTATAAAAATAATTATTGTTATGTGAAATAATAGAATTGTTCTTATCATATTGTTATAAAATATAATGTATTAACACAC
Source organism: Viscum album (assembly GCA_963277665.1). Taxonomy (NCBI): domain Eukaryota; kingdom Viridiplantae; phylum Streptophyta; class Magnoliopsida; order Santalales; family Viscaceae; genus Viscum; species Viscum album. The sequence continues at coordinate 418,678,906 of OY728132.1, forward strand.
ACACACATATATATATATTTTATTAATATAACTAATTCATTGTATTTAATTTTATATACTATGATAAAAATGTTTGGAGAGAAAAAAATTAATAATATTTTTTTATAAATAAATTTTAACCAATGAATTAGTATTATAATTTTATAAAAAATATATTATCAATTGATAATTAATAATATAAACTACTCTAATTTAATTGATATGTAAAATATTATTATATTAAATAATAATTTTTACCTATAAATTTTTTTTGGATAAAATCGGTTATGTGTGTAACACAAGTCATTGGAGAAACTCATTATTGCATGAGGCAAATAGTAACCCAGTATCATGTGCATTTCATGATATAGAGAAAATATAAAACTTATTAAAAATGGTAAATATATTATAAAGTATCAGGATATTATATTATCTTATATTCATAGTCTACCTTGTAGCACCAAAATAACTAGGTGTTGCGAATAACATTATCCAAACATAGAATTTTAATATAAAAGATTGAGATTTACCGTTAGTGGAAATTAAAAATATCAAAGATAATATTAAAATAATTTGAAAAGAAATTCACAGATTCTCATTTTTTTATATTGTACTATATTAAAATTAATTTCTACAATGAAATTAATCGAGGTTATCAATGATTAAATACATGAATATATGATTCATAGAAACCCACATTGTCAAAATAAATACTAAAATATCCTTTAACATATAAATTTCAAACATAATAGTTACAAAAAGGGACTCATAACTCATTTACCATAAAGATTGACAATGGTACCAAGTTACATCATGGACATGGAAGAAAAATAAAACTATCAAGTTCTGGTGGATAGTGATAGAGAACATGGTTAGGGAAAATTTTATAATAAAAATATCATAAATCAATATTGATCTGCTAGGCTATTTCATTCTTCAGAAACAAATGTACTAGGATAAATTATATTATATATATATATTCTTTTTACTAAAGTTAAATACCTTTAATAAGAATATATATTTACTCTATTTCTTTAATTTTAATATGTACAATCTCACCCCTTGGTTTTTCCTAGATCAATTCCCACTTTATCTCTTAATCTAGGGAAGGATGGTGCATTTTTCATTACTAATACACAAAGAGAGCATGACAACCATGACATTACATAAAATCTTTAAGAAATTACCATAAAAATTATTTTATAATTGGTTATCCAATAGGAATAAATACACATGTGGTGAGCTAATAACTCAATTTTATAAACATCATCCAATGTTTAGTGTAAACATTGCATTAATAGTTAACCAACTAGGATTTCTAAAAAATGAATTCCCAAAAATATAATAATATAATTCACTAAATTTTCATAACATTGATCCCCCATATATCACAATGTATATCTTAGTAGTCACATTACATACATGTGAATACCCTCATTAAAAATTCTCTTAAAACATAATAGTAATATAAATTACCATAAATCCTTTTACATGAATTCCATGCTTCCTTATTCCAAATGTTACATGATATATTCTTGAATTACATGAATTTATAAACATAATATGTGATAATACATAACATTTTTTCATCAAATAGATAATTATTTCAACATTAATTAGTATTATCCATTTTAGTTTTTCTATATCAGTCATATCATAATCCACGATAAACACAAATTTCTCTATATATTGATCACATTAATGGTTACCTTCCCTTAATCAAAATAAAACCTATTTATTAATTCACTTTTAAAGTTCACCATCACCATTTAACATATACTATCGGATAATTAATGGAAAAATTATAATAAAAATACTTATATAATTCATGATCCATATAACATAATATTTTAATTTCAAAAAACATAAATATTTCATTCATCAAACTATATTCTTAAACATATTCTTATATTTAATCAACATATTACTCAATAACTATTTCACAAAATAATAAATATGAATAATTTATTAGGGTTCTTAAACATTAATCTAATCATTATTCTTATATTTAATGTAAAAATACAAGAAGGACCTCATATACTTTTCCCATGTCTTTTGCGGTATCTTAATATGAAGATATATAACCAACAATTGCACCACTTTACAGATTCTCATTATGAAATTTTCACTTGGGAAATCAATTTTTGTAATGTTCATACTTTTCATATTTGAAAATTTTGATTTTGACAGTTATTCTTCTAGTTTTGGAAATTGATTAAATCTTGAATGTACATTGTAATAAACATATATCATAGAAGAAAATCTCATAATCATGAAACAATTCACATGGGATATATAAATCATGTCTCATAATTCATTAATCAATGAAACAATTGTTTTATCCTAGGTTGTTCATGAGAAAATTTTTTAAATCCTTCATTATGATTCATAATGATTTTGTGACATCCCAATGCATATCACTCGGGAGTGCTAAACCAGGTGTTCAGTAAGGCCCGTTAACACGTACTAGGTAATACTGAGTCATGTTTGACACAACTTGATGACTTTTTTACCCCTATGTAAATATATACTATATCCAAATACACTTTTACTATCTAGTTGGGGATGAAATTCTAGGAAACCACCAACTGGAACTATTACCAAAAATCAAGTACATTTTCCTAAACATGAACTCATCATTATTCTTATACATATATACATTCCTATATATATCATGGAAAAATTTAATAGGGTTGTATATAAAGTTTTCTTATCCAATTTTCCAAAGTTTGGATAAAACATTACTCTGATACCAACTATAGAGGCTTTCCCTTTTAACAAATTAACAATACTTTACTTTTGTGGAATACGTAATACGTTACACAAGAAAACACCAAAATACTGTACTGGTTAATTTTCATCGAAAAAAAGGAAACATAACAACCAGTACATATGTGAGATATATGCTTTACCACTAGGTTATTAATCACTATATCCCTTCTTATAAACATCATATATATTCTATATCTTCTTAACCTAGGAAAGTAAACATTAAAATTGGTGATCTCAGATGCTCAGTAAGGGTATACAATGAAGATGGATAAGCATAATCAATGGAATAAGGGTATGAGAATTTAGTCATGGTCCCTAGAGGATCATAAACTACACATAAAATATTATAATAATGAATAAGGTAATAAATAATAGAAGTTCATAATACATTAATCATAACAGAATAAATACATATGACATGAAATAATAAAAAATCAATAAGACATGGACTTTTGGAAGAGAGATATGTATATAAAATTATTCCCATAATAGGAATGAAATTCTTGAAAGGCCATATAATAAGTATGGGTTCAATCCCTATACCTTATATGTATTCATAATTCACTCCTACAAACATCTTAGTAGTATGTGTTCACTCCTCATGAAATCTTGGTTGTCATTGTTCACTCTCATAGACATATTAATAGTTAATATTCTCTACCAATACTGTCTTACTCTATGTAATGAGATATTTAAAATTAAACAATGAATTAGGGAAAGATATATTTCTCAAAAATCTCGTAAAAAATCATACATTCACGTGTGAAAAGATCATAACCAGTCATATCATAACCCATGTAATTAAATGGGTATCATAAATATTTAATCATAAAAGAACCATTTGAAAATAGATAGGTCTCATAATAAATTCATAAAAACATAAACTATGAAATGATTTTGTTTTCTTAAATATATATCCCATGAAAGAGAAATGTGTTTTACAAAATTATAACCCTTGAATGATAAATAGGATTCATAAACTTTATGCCACCAAAACATAATATATTCAAATAATGAATATAAATGAATCATTGGTATTATTTATTATATGGAATTATTATCATCAATTGATATCATATTAGATAGAAAATAATTATGAAATATCTTTAAAATACATTTCTTGATAAAAGATAAATTTATTCATGAATAAATGTATTTTAAAACATAAAATATTTTCAAATGAACTTTATTTGAAAATACTTATAAAACATATAAGGATAGATTTAAATCATTTTCCAAATAAAATTTCCTTGAAATACAATAAAAAAATAAATTATTTTGAAAACATATTTCCATGAAAACATATACAATAAGATTCAAAAAATTATAAAAACTTTTTCGTTTAGAACACATTGAAAACACACAATGAAATATATAAAACAATTTAAAACCCATTTCATTGAAAATAAATTGGAATCTAATAAGGAGTGATCTAAAATGTTATTGAAAAAAAATCATTGAAAACAATTTCCAAACATATAAACGAATCTTCTAAATCATTGAAATTGGTTCTTTGAAAACATCCTTTAGAAAACTCATAAATGAAATCTTGAAAATCTGTAAAAAACAAATTTTAATAATAAACCATTTTTGAAGTGATTTTTAATTTAAAGTATCATTAAGAAAAAAATATGAACAATATTGGGAAAAAAATAATAATTTAAAAAAATAACATTGTTATCTCATAAAGGATGTTTCTAGTGAATTTTATTCACGATGGTGGGTAAATCCGGAAATGATGAACATTCCTTTTAAATAGTAGAATGTCTAGAAATGTTCCATGACCCTGATATGTCATGAATATTCCTTTTTTAAAAAAATTTAGAAAATTAAATCATTGGTAAAATGATTTTTATATATCAAAAAATAATAGAAGATTATTTTTGGTAACCATTTTTAATGAATAACTTTTATTGTACATTGATTTCCGACCGAAGAGAGAGGTAAAGTAAAAATTTCATTAATTTTTTTTACCATATCATGTACTAATCAGTAGAAAATGACTTCATTAGTTTGGTTAAACCCGAATAAACATTGTTTTAGAAAACGAATGAGTTCTCTTGATAGGTGGATCATACTGTTTCATGAATGGGAAATTAATCATAAACAATATCGATAAACATTGATATTATAAATACAAAATATTGCTAATTTGGTATTGTATAATCGTAACAAAATGGAACGAATAACATTTAATGAATCTTAAAATATAATGAAAATAATAAATACATTATATCACATGCGAATTTTAGTATATACACCTTGTGTAATAATATAGGTGCATAACATTACATGTTTCTCTGAGAAGAAAATTTGAGAAAAAATTCATTAACGATTTAGAAACTTTAGAAAAATAATCCCCATGAATGAATGATCCTGAAATGTATGTGTAAAATACCCATACTTTTAGTTATAAGAGTCATATATAAAATAATGTTATGTATATAGACCTCAAAAACATTATATGAATCATGAATAGGGTATATATCTCACGAAAAAATGAGATAAATTCTTGTATCTTATATCTTGACTCTTGTCACAGTTGTACAAAACTAATGTTTAATATATATAAGTTCATAATAAATAATATAAAGAACCATATTATTATATATTATATAATATATGGTTTTATTATGAATTTATAGTTCTTTCTTATTAACAATTCCATGTTATGGTTTCACTTTTGGAAATATCCAATTTTTTTTTCACATGTGTGTAAATTTGTATTATTTTTTAGCCTCATACTTATATTATGATTTAATGAATATAAAACAATATATAAATATCATTTATATTTAGTATATATATATATATATTTATTTATAATAGTATATTTAATATTTAATTATTAAATGGAATACACTACTGAAGGATGTGGTAGGTCATACATACGCATGAACGTTGTTTATGTTTTTATTTCATATTGAATGAATATAAGTAAATGAAATATTTGAGAATATGAATATAATATCATTAAACTATATTTACTATGTTATATACATGTGTGTGTGTGTGTTATATATATTTACTAAATTTATCCTTAATTCATTCCATTAAATGTTTAAATCAATCATATTGCTTTTTGGAGGTGGTAGTCCACACTTCCCCAAATGATTTTTTTCGTATTCACCCAAAATGTGAGGTACAAAGGAAAGTGTTATAAAAGAAATATAGAATCATAAAGAAAATATATATATCTTAAGTATCATATATAAATATCATGTCAATTATAATTTCAAACCATTAATGGAGGTAAATGAAAAAACAAATAACTTTGTTTCATTAGGTGGTAGTTCACCATACTGAAAAATGGTAATTTCATTACCCATTAGAAAGAAGTCACTATTAGTGTAGTAAAACCCATTAAAATAAGAAATATCATTATATTTATGATAATTGTTTTATATATTATTGGAATAAAATGATTTCATGGGGTGGATAATGAATATAAAAATAAACTGCTAGAGGAAATTTGTTACCTCTTTTTTGGCTAACTCTTTCTGGTATTCACCAAAGGGGATCCTTGGACAGTTTTATGCTGAAGGTGATTCTACATGGTTGAGTTAATTTATTTTGAGGTGAAATTTTTTCAGATATTGTTCTATACAAAGTTAATTGAGATGTGTGAGAATGTCGAAGTAGATAACCCCACATTGTAGAAGAGGGGGAGGGGAACTTTTCTAAATTTTTGGAAAGGTAATTTCATCCATGTTTTATCCATTTAAAGTGGATCCAATAGCAGAAAAAATTATATAAAATGGATAATATAGAATTAATAAGGCAATACAATGGATTTTTGACACATTTTATGGATATTTGGTCCCTCAATTATAACAGTTATTCCATTATTAAGCTAAATTTCACATCATAATTTTTATTAATTTTAATTAATTTTCTAATAATTTTAATAAATAACAATTTTTGATATTTTAGACATTAAAAATATTTGTATTCTAAATACGGAATCAATTTTTTCAAAATCCAAACACATAAGTGGAGGAAATTAATTGAAATTTAATCATGCACATGAGATGATAATGAAGGGTTTTAAAGTAAAAGAATTCTAAAGATTGCTATATTCTAATAGTCAATTTCAAATTAAAAATGACTCCAATGACCTGAATTGGATTAATTGGTAAAAAATGGTTCTAAATAAACATTATTATCAATTTGAGGAATTTTTTTACGCTGTAAATAAATTAGAAAAAATAGGTGTTTTGAATTTAAATTTAGTATTTTTTACACATCATAAAAAAATAAATCCTTGCAAAAAATTCCCCAAAATTCATTCTAATGTAATTTTTATGTTACTATTTTAAAGATAAACTTTATTTTAACATTTAATATTTATAGATTTTTTAAAAATTGGATTTTTTAATTGGTTCTCCATGAAAAGTATGCTAAATTTACTTCAATAAAATATTGATTTTGATGAGAAATATTGGGTTTGTTATTACCTTGTACTTATCAAATCTATTTGATGAATTTTTTTTGAATATATATCATATATATTACATTATTATAACTCACAAATTTTACTTACATAAATTTATTAGGTTAAAAAAATTTATGAGCATAATAATAATAATATTTCCTTTTTCTTTTTAAATCATAAATAATGAATTCATCTCATATTTTTATAAAACATATATTTTCATAATTTAGATAATAATATTCATAATTCTGAATTTTACATCTACATTTTTATTATTATATTAAATAATAATATTTTAATAATATTTTTTTTCATTTAAAATTAGTAATGCATGTAACACAAGTCATGGAAGAAAAATGCAGTAGTATGTAAAAGATAGTAACATGGTATGGAAATCATTAGAAGATATATAGAATATAAAAAATTTAATTAAATTAAATAATGTATTGTAAATAACTGGGATATTATTTTACGTCTATCTATTGGTATTGCGTGTTGCGCAATCATAACATGGTGTGGCATATAATTCAATCCAAATATTGAACTTTTATATAACAAAACAATGATTTAGCATTACATGAATTTTAAAATATCAAAAAAAGTTTAAATTAATTAGAAAAAATAAAAAAATCTCGTCATGGAACACATGTGATTCATAAAAACACTATATTTCCAATCAAATAATTTTTTGATTGAATTTTAGTAATTTTACGTCATTTAAAACATAATTTATTTCAGTAAAAGTACATTTTGTTTAACCAATCTAATCATTACTAACAATATCCCCTAGTAATCATTATACTTTTATAATCTACAGCACAATATTCTAACACCTAAAAAACTATAAATTGGACTGTAAAGAATTAAACATATAAAATACCATGATTTTCCAAAACCCAACCTTGTTATCCTATCACATTCCACGTCTGAGATATACACTCGCATCACTATATGATCCCCAAATAAGTAACAATAAATAATATAAATTTCTATAATATTGGAAGCATAAATGTAATTGTATTTCACCATAATCTAAACATCAGAATAACCAAATATCCAATGAATAATGGATTCAACAACATTACATCATCTCTAACACAGGTAGTTTTACAATTATTTTGATTTTAGGAACTGCTATTTTATATTGACAAATAATTAATTATACAATAATGAGAGGTTAGTTCATGTAATGAGTGAAAATAATGGATCATAATCTCGTTTAATGATATCACACATACCATAATAACCTTTATGATTAAAATAATTATCATAAAAATGAATATAAAGAAAAGTGTTCACACATGAGAATAAACCCCATTCCATATTTATATCAAATAAATCTAGTTCATTATCTTGTTAAGGAAATCTATATTATCCAAAAAAGTGAAAATCATTCTAGTCCCACGGATACAGATATTATGATATATCATAAATACCCCATATTAATCAAGGGTTTCTCATATCCTACTCAAGTGCCATGAAATAATAAGATGATCAATGAGACAAACAACACTAGGAACAACTTATTCATCCGAAATCATATTAACAGTCAATTAAAATCAAATATAAACACATTTAAAATAGATCTAGAATATCCAGTCTGAATCTATCTTGAGATGAATGGAATAAAATTCATTCGAATAATAGAAAACTCACTTAGGATTGATAATTCACATTCTTTAGGAAAAAGGGGCAAATTCCCAAAATATGGAGATGGATGACCTCCCAAAATATATTGAAAATAAACTACTATATTTGTTGAAAGAATGAGATTCATAGAAATCAATAGGGAATGGAAACTAATTGAAAATATGAAATAAACACCATTCATAGGGTGACATGAGATTTCATAACATTAATTCATTCAGGGTCGACCTATTCATGGTGTGAAAACCACATTCACATAGGGAATCCAACATACTAAGCCAACAAATATAATCATGAAGTTAATATCATAGTACCCCTCAAACCATTCATGTAGAATATTTAACCATCATGCATTAAATGTATTTTAATAAGGCCTACAATCCAAAATAAAACCCTCTACAACATAACCTTTGGTTCATAAATTGAACCACCTTCATGGTATAATTCTGGTTCTAAAATGGACCAGACATCCCGTAAACACATATGAATATGATAGATAATAATGTAATGGGATAAGTGGGGGTGTATTATTATAGTATATTCTATCACTATTAAAAAAATTCTTAAATTTTAGTATCATAATTTAATATATATAAATATACATATATATATTTTTACTACTAAATGTAATATATTAAATAAAAATATAAAATATTTAAATAAATGAATTTTTAAATAAATTTAATTATGAATTATAAATTGTAATATTGATTTTAACAAATTAACTCCAGTGGAATTTATGATTTTTGTAATATGCATTTAATATGTATATATTTATTATTTTAAATATCTTAAAATAAATAACATAAAATAATTTTGTTAATTTCATGAAAAAAATAACTAATAAAAAGTGTAAAATAATTATATTACAATAGAAAATTTCATATGTTAAAAATATTTTAATTATTTTAGTTATTATATGTCTGTATATAATATATTGTAATTAATGATGTAACTATACTACTAATAAACATATATAATTAAACAATATAATTATTTAAATTAAATATATATTTTTTATTTTCAACTAATTATTTTCATAGTAAATAATATTCCTTAAATGAAATTATATATCATATCTCCATTAAAAATATTTTCTTTAATTAAATATATATTTTAATCAATATAAATTTATATTTTATTATCATTATATTAAAATTAATGTAATTAATTGGTAAATTTTTCAATTACATTTTAAACTATATAATTGAAAAACAAGTTCAATGACTAGAAAATATTTGAACATTTTATGGTAAATAAAAATTATTCATTAGCATATAAAAAATTTAATTGAGAAAGGACATGCTTTGTGAGTATGTGATGAATTGTCGAAATATTATAAATTGAAATTTTGGGAATCGATTTTTTAGAGGTGTGATAAATAAAAGAGATATAAAAATCCATGATTACGAAGGAAGCCCTGATATGTTATTGAATATAATTAATATATTTGGGATAGATAACAGGGACATATATAGAAAAAAGAATATTTTTTTCGTTCAGTTAGACTAAATTTAAAATAAAACATGTCCATGTAGCCTAATATGTAGTGAAATAATGAAACAATCAATGTTTTTAAGAGATATTTTGAATAAATTATTTTTTTAAAAAAATAATATGTTTCAATTTATGCATTATATAATGGTGTTTTTTCACAACCAAAAATGAATAGAGTGGATTGAATCCCAACTTCAGAGTACTCTAAATACAAATAGTTGGATAAAATTGAAGAATCATCCCAATTACATACGTTTTAAAATGGAATTAATAGAAATTGCCAAAAAATTTCAACCATTCCATTATATGAATATGCACATAAAACAGTTTAGTGATAAAGATGACTCTAATGAAAATAATAATTTATATTAGATTTTATCTCAAAGGATTCTAGTTCAATCATAAGAAATAATCATATAAATGATTGATTCTCCATCTGTCACTATGATACCATCATGAAATCCCTTATTTAGAGCTATGTGTCATTAAAAGTTTATAAATATATATATAATTATCAAAATTACTTAGTAACATTGTAATTTTTTTGATTTATATACCATTAATTTAAAATTAAAAATTTATTTGTAAAATAGAATATTTATAAATAATTGGTTAATATATTTTACATCTGAAGATTTTTTTAAATATTCCTTTTTATTAATTAAATATGAAAATATATTTGTTTAAATATTCTATTTTAATAAAACATATTAATAAATATAAAAAAAGTTAACCCTAATCAAATGATTATTTACTCTTAAGAAAATTCAATATAATTAATTTATAATTAAAAATATGTTTTTATAGAATAAATTTATTCATTTTATTAATTATTAAAATATTTAATTGTTTCCCATTTTTATATTAATTTTATAAAAATACAATTATTATTTTAATTAATTGTATAAAAAATCTAAAATATGATAAATATAATTTTTTAATATAATTGATAACATGGAAACATAAGTACACTCCATGGATATAGAGTTAAATGATATATGGGGTTAAAATAATAAATAATGTAATATATATATATATATATTTATTCATTATCATATAATCCCCTATGTCCTCCAAAAAAGAATTTAGTAAAAATATCAATGTTCATATGTGTATATGACGGATCAGTTTTTAATTTTTTTTGTTTTTGTGAAATTTATTATTTTCATGGATAAAATATATAAAATATAGATTAATTAAAAAACTTCTTTATTCTATTTTGATAAATATATTATAATAACAAAAATTCTTTTTAATACAAGACCATTAATTAAATCATGATCATGTATGAGCCCATGTAATCCAATACATAAACAATGATAGGACAATTCCCGAAACAATAATTATGAAAAAATTAAAAACAATTGATAAATGGATTTAATTATGAAATTATATTTTATTTTAAATTAAAATATTTTATTCAAAAATAATTTATTCAATATAAAAAATAACTCAATTTATAAATTCAATTAACATATGTTATTAAAAAATATATGGGTTCACTCTCATCCCATTGTACAAAAGGGGTTCTCTTGTTTTTCATTTTAAAAAAGTGGAATTTACCCAAAATTTATTTTAAAAGAAAATGTAAAGGTTGAATATATCGAGATCATTTTACCATTTGGGGAAATAAGGTAATGGGTTTTCCCACTAAGTAATTTTTCTAATGTTTGATATTTCTTCCCCATTTTACCTAAAAATTTATGTATTATCAATTCATCAAATTTGATTTATAATATTCTATATTAATATAAATTTATTGGATATATGATATTGATTCACCATCCCCTCATTAATTGATTATGATGTAAAATTCTTGTTTCTCCCTCTTATTAATTGTGGTTCCATAATTTTTTCAATTCCTCACTATAAATCTAAATGATTATATATAATCTGTATAATTTATTTACAATTTCAATTTTTATACCATTGTTAAATTTTATTTATGTTTTATGTGGATTTAAATATTCTTTATTCATTAATTGATCCACAACTCACTAACTATTATATTTGTATACATAAACTCACTTTACCTCCATATTTATTATATCACATTGATCCATACCAATAATTATTTTCTTTTTTTTCTGTAAATTATTATATATATTTATAATTTCATTACATTCCACATATATTTTTAGAGACATTATTTTTCATTTTTATCTGTGATATTTAATATTCTAGGAAAATTGAAATAATATTTAATACAATATATCAATGAAATCCCATCTACTTAATTAATATTATACACAATTGAATTTATCTTACTTATATCTTCTGAATATTGGTAATGATTAAGATATAATTTCCATTCAAAATTTTCTTTTATTTAGATCATTTTTTAAAATGAAATTTTATTTATATTTTATTATTTTAAGGTAATGTATTGTCTTTGAAATTTTTTATAACATTTTATAATTTCATAACATTAACTAATTATTTTTAATTTCATAAAAAATCAATGATATTTTACAATTTTCAAATTTAAAATTTTTATTTCTATAATATTATATCATGTTTATAACATAAATTTTTAAGGAAACAAGTTTATTTATTATTTTCATATTCAAACCTATCATGGTTCTTGTGGAAGTAAATTATTTATCCAAGGGTTTATCCATACCAACCACTATAATTAAATTTCATTAAACATTATTAAAGTTAACCACTTTTAAAATAAATTTATATTTCTAATATTTATTAATTTAAAATATATATTGAAATTTATTCTCATGTTACATGTTCTATTAGATTGATTGGGTAAACTATTGATATGATTATATATCCTTTAATTTTTTATAAAAAACATTGAAAAATGAATCACTGATTACTGAGACATTGATACTTATTTATTTGGTTTTTTTTAATATAATATGTTGTGATATTTTTATTATATCTATGAAAAAAAATTATATTTCTCCCTTGTTTATTAAGTAATTATTTTAATATCTTCAAATTATTATCTATTATTTGTGGGAAATAATAAAATTTCACCATATTATGTGAAATGGATAGATTACTCATCCACTAGGTTTTGATTTTATTGATTTTTTCAACGAAATATGCTTTTAATATCATTATATTCATTTTATTCCATATTTTTTTATAATTAAACATACCAATTGATTAAAACATCATATTTTTATGATTCATGATTATGTTTAAATTGTTTTTAAAATAAATGATATAATATCATCATTTGTATTTCATGTAGCAATAAATATCTGATCATACATATTTATTAATTTTTTGGATCAATTTTAAAAAAAATATAGAGTGGGAAACCATTGAAAAGGGAAAAAATGTGAACACTGAAATTTTCCATCAAAAACCAAAATTGTGAAAGATTATACAATGAGTTAGTTCAAAATTTAGCTACTAGTTGTTGTTTATTGAATATTACACAATTGGATACAACAAATCATATAACTACAATAATCTCATATTAATAATTTCTTTGGGATTTTCCCACATAAATATTTGCATTATTCTAAAAAAGAATTTAATATAATAAGGTGGAATTTTAAACATTAATAGTAACATGGATGAACAACTTAAAAGGATTCAGTTAATGAAACCAAAACTATACACATTTACATGAATATTATTTACAAATAAAAAATCCACCATTATCCTCATACAAAAACACTTTCAATACCAATAAATAACATTATGAAAAAAACATGATTTTATATACTTATACATAAAATGGGTATAAAATGAAATCAAATGAAATTTGGTAATACTATCCCCAATATTAACCTGTGTATTTACCCCATTGTAAAAAATTTCTTTGTCTGAAATACAATATATCACAAATTTATATTTCAGAAGAATGTGATTTTTCATTTCATGAACCATTGAATTTATTGTGAGAAATTTTCCACAGTTTCATCCCCAATAATGGTAATAAATATAATGATCTATATTGATATCACTAACCATTCCCATTATGTTAATAAATTCTTCATTATCTATATATTCATCCTCAGTGATATATAATTAAATGTTATTCTTTAATGTTTAAATCCAACCAAAATCACACATAACAATGAAAAATATAGTACAGATCAGTAATATTATCTTTTCATGATCTGTCTCAAAAATAGATCCTACATAGAAGATCATACCATCAGGTAACCTCCCAAAATTCATGGATACATCAATATTTAAATGTTCAAATATGAGGATCCACAATAATACCTTATAAACATTCTTATCTAAATTACACATAAATTATTCAAAATAACTTATTTCATGAGAAAATTCTAGATGGATGTAAAACAAAGAATACATCAAAATACCCACCTCACTTGCATATTGAACTCAAGAAATATATTCATCCACCACTTGTGATTAGATATATATAGATGATTAATTTCAAAAAATGACTAAATAAAGGGGAACTTATAGGATTTTCATTATTAATATGGAAACATTAAAGAACATTCCTAATTTATCTATTATGAAATAAATATAAGATTCACAAATTTCAAAACATTTGTATCTTAATTGCATGAATTTTCTTTTCCACTAGAATATCATTCAATTCAAATTCCATAATCAATAGATATTTTTCAAATTTAATGTACATCATATAAATATCTAAAATCATCATGTGATCAATATATAATAGAATATAAATAAAATAACCAAATCAATTTTTCATTAATTAGAATTCAACAATCATAACTACAACATCAAAAACATTCAGTGATTATAAAAGAGTCTACCCACCTGTACCACTATCATGGTGACAGTATTATGATGTAAAGTTCAATCCTTAGTGAAAAAACATAATATTACATTCCTAAAAAATATATCATTATGGGTAGTAGTAATATTTATATTTCCCCTATAATATCTCTGGGAATAAATGTGGAATATCTATCCATCAAATCTAACTAATGATTATGAAAAGATACAATACCATACAAAACTAGAACAAATATATCATTTCCATCAATCAAGAATATAGTTTTTATTCATACAACTATAACAATTATATAACCTATATAAACAAACTAAGGATTATATGTCTCTTAATTAACATAAGGGATACCATCGTTCCTATTAAACAACAGTTTACAACTCGCGATTTTCTTTCCCTTGGGTAATTTCCCCAACTCACTTATTAAATTTCAATAAAGGGATACTATATCATGTCTCATTTCCAACATGAATCCTTTGAAAGCAATATATAACAAAATTAAAATAATTAATAGGTTATAAAATAAAACCAATACCTTTCACTATATAATCTTCATTAGAAAATAATTCATACCCAATATGCCTCTATAGAGGACTAATATTTCCTATGTGTTTATAATTTATCTATATAATATTATAACAATGTTTTAAAAGGATAAATATCACCTTTGATTTAAGAATTATATTTTGATAACAATTTTATGTAAGAATATTACAGAAAATCATCAAAAATTATTAATAAAAGATTTATGATATCTCAAATCATTAGATTGTGAGGGGAATAACATGTAATTATCTAACAAATTTTACATTCCAAAAAATAATAAAAATGATTTTTTCTAGACCTATAACATTTGTCCTCTAACCACTTATATCTAACATAAGAGTATAATATTTATAGATTTGTGTACTATTTTTCCCCTATCTACATAAGTATATGAAAATCATTCAAATATTTTAAAAAATGTGAAAGTTGCAGGAGTACCAGGCTGTACTTCATTCAACATCTTCATTCAATTAATAGTTATTTGATACCAATTAATTCATAGACATGAATTTTTTGTAGAATTAATCCAACATGATTTAGTTATGGAAGCTATGATATAACATAATGTATTTTCTCCATAAATTTTATGTTCATGAATTTTCCAAACTTTTTTACTACAATGTATCATCTTTCATTAGATACATCAACATTAAATATTATTTTGAAAATTAATTAATATAATTAGAAGAAAATTAAAAAAATATTTGATTGAATTTTATTCACATTTCTTCCACTTTTATTTTCAAAAATAATTATCTACTAAAAATTTGTTTCAAATATGTAATTTTTCAACTTCATAATGAAAATAAACAATTTCATTAAAAAATTATTAATTATGGTTAACATGTATCTGTTACCATAATTAAAAGAAAAATATGGGGAACAAAACGATTATAATGAATATATTTTTTATTCATTAATAAATTCTTAGTTCCCTTTTTGATGATAATAATTTTCTATTTGTAGAAAATATAGTTATCATAAGATTACTACATAATTATACAGTAACCTTCAAGGAAACAATAATTTATCAATTCTGGTATTCTATTTTGTGCAATATTCACATATTTCATATTCCAAAATATGAATGTATCATCATCTGATAATGATATATTAGAAAAAATGGCATCACCAATTACAGGAATACCTGGAATGACATAGAACCAATCAAATTATTTATTCAATTTTATTAAAATAATATATGGATTACTATCTATTAAAACTCCACCTTTTCAAGTGTACTTGTACTCATTTTAATTAACATTTATTAATCTAAATGGAAATATTTCAATATCATGATCAAGATTCACATCAATAAGAGATCTGATAACACAATAAATAGTCATATTTTTGAGGGTTTCAATTCAAACAACTATATATTATGGATTTTTTCCAAAAAATATGACAACATTTTCAATAATTTAATTTGTCCAAAAACTATATTCTTTTGTAAAATTATAATCTTCATATGATTAATTAACAATACCTTTATTAAAAAAATATTCACTATTACAAAAAGTCAATGATCTTTACATTTTTATTATTCTTTTATATATTTTATTTAGTGTAATTTTCTTGTTTACATACATTTTAATTTACATATACCTTATTCTTGTACAAATTCTTTAGCTCAAAATATCCAAAATTAATATGATTTTTTTATTAAAATAATTATTTTATAGTTATCATTTCTAGATTTTTACATGATTTTTTTTGGAAAAAAATTCATTGACATGTGCTTCCTCATAAAACAAAACTATCTTCTTAGTATTCTGGGGAAATTTTTATATATTTTATAATTGGATAAATAATTGTAATAAAATAATCGAGTGTAAGTGGATACCAATAATGGCTAATTTTATCTCCAATGGTCTCATATATATTTTTAAATGAGTGTGAATTTTTTTAATAAATATCTCTTTAATCATATTACACCTCCATATTATCTAGATGAGAAATATTTTCTTATAAAAAAACTAAATGATCTCAAGAATATATAAAATTTAAATTTTAAGGGAATATTAGATATTAATTGGTTGGAACTTGTTAGTATGTATCATCATAATTTAAACCTCTTCCAATTTCATATATAACATAGTAGCAATTTTCACATTCAAAACATCATATGAAATTTAATATTAAAGATATAATTGGATTTTTGAGAGAGACATAGGATAATTTAAATTTTCCCTATAAAATAACTAAATTATGAATATTTTTGAATAAAAAATAATTATATTTGAGAACAGGTTGTTGGATAGAAACCCCATTCATCTCATAAAATATTGAAAATTTGGTTTCTTGATTTAAATTTAGAATAGTGAAATTTGAGGTAAATATTTTTAAAAATACAAATAAAATCAAAAATTAATATTTTAACATCAATGATAATCATATCAATATAATATTATTTGAAAATGGTTTTATTATTCAAGGAGATTTTATTCTATTTTCAATGGAAACCCTTGAATAAAAAATCATTAAAATGGGGAAATATGAGCAATTTAATTTTAAGTGCAAATCCAAACTCCTGAAACGCATTGGGTAGATGTTATTACATATTACACTATGATATTTAGTTTAATAAGTCTCCCAAAAAATATATAAAAATTATTTTAAATAGTGGAAGCTTTCAAAAATACTAATTTATATAAATAAGACACATTAATAGAGTCGTTATTTTTAGTATTAATAAATAAAATAATATGGTGTCATATAAATTATTGGTATAATGTTTGAACAATTAAAATTTATTTGGGTTTTGAAGGAATAATTTTTTCTTATTCCATTTTTATTATTCATGTAGCAAAAATTTATATCACTGATGATATTATCAATAATTGTGACTTTCGGATCATTTGTATTTTACAATAAATATTTTTTAGGATTTTACATGTCATGAAATTTATAGTGTGACCTTGTGTGGGAAATTATTATAAGTAAAAAATGAATCTTTATTATGTAATAATATTTTGATATATCTAATATCCAATTATATTCAAATTTTATTATTGCATAGTATTATGGTCTAGAATTCATGACAACATTGTTCTCTTCTCAAACTTTCCCTATAAATTAACTATAAGAAAAATATCAAATTCTCTAGTGAGGCTAACCGATTTATGACAATAAGTACCTCATATATAATTTCCTCTATAACATTGTATCATAGATATTTTATTTAAATGAAAAAATTTGTCTTTCATTACCAACAGTGATTTCATAAATAATTTGTTATACATATAATCTACACACATTAATTCTGTCTTTCTATAAGTCAATTAGACTTTTATTGATTAATCAAATAATGTAACAACATATTTTATGGATAAAAATTAGAAAAATCTATTCAATTATAATTGAACAATGTTTTATTTATCATCTTATAATTTCACAGTTTTACCAAATTAGTAAATTGATTTATAAAGGAAATAAAAAAATCACTATTTTATAAATCATCTATTCGAATATATGGATTTATTATAATTGTAATATTTTTTAGTCCCTACCCATTTCCAATTATTAATCCCATATTTTAAAATTATCCATATAATAATTGGCACTAGAAGACAACATCCTCATGCTTAAAAACATATATTTCATTTTCTATCTCTATTGAAACTCTCTTTGATCCATCAGATGTCCATTAAAAGTGATGATAAAGGGATTAAGTGGCCTCTATATGTTAATGGGATAAAATAAAATAATGAAATCTCTAATGTAATTGATTTTTTTTATAGGGGAACCATGATTCATAATCATAAAGTGGTGAAAACCTTTTCAATAACAACACCTTACATCCAGAGTACTCCTTCATAACCAAGAAAAATTTCCATTTATAAAAAATAATGTTAAATGGATTAAGTGTACCCTATAATTCCATGTGATAAAATAAAATAACGTAAACTCTAATTAAAATGATGATAAGTTTGGGGGCGTCACGTGTCAGAAACATGATGTAGTGGTAACAATTTCATGAACAACACCTTACATCGAGATTATTGTTTTATCTCCAAATAAAATTTTCATTCATTGCAATTTTTCCGTATACAACAGATTTTAAAATATTTTTATTGTAATTTTTCTCAAATACTTATATATTTTAATGAGTTTTAACAAATCAACCTCATTACACTCATTTATAGTTAATATGATACTTTATTGTTGGTTTAATTGTAGTGAAAATCCAAATATCTTCCATTGTTGTAGAGAATGTGACCTAATATTAGATTATACAACCACCTTTAGTAATATTCATACATCGATTCAAATTGTATTTTATATATCTAATCACATCTAATAATTTTTAATAAAATTTAATAGGTGGATTCTTCAGTACTTTAGATTTGAAGGCCCTAAATCATTATTTTATAATTATTATCTTATATTTTACTAATAATATTTCAAATGAATATGATAATTTTTTTGATCTGTAATATATAATATGATTAATTCCATGTTAATTTAGATTCATTATCATATTATGTGTCAAATATACATATTTTAACATCATATAGGGATTTCTATGTTTGGGAACATCTATACAGTTGAAAATTATATATGAGAAATTAACCCTATAATATAAAAGAACTTTTAATTATATATTATATTAAATTTTTTATTTAAACCATTATTTTATATTATTTTTTCTAATATTTATTCAATATAATGAATGAAAAAACGTTTCTACAAATTCTATAAACATCAATTCTTATATCCTATTTCAACAAGACTTAAGAAAAATACATCAAATCTTATGGTAGATTATTTAAAATTAAAATAATTAATATTTATCAAAATTATTATAACATACTTATAAATTAATAGCATATATTTATAGATATTACACAAATAAATTCTTGTAAGATTAAATTTCCTTAAAACTACTCTACAACATCATTTTTAAAATCACTCATTATCTCAAATTGATTTCAGGGTTTGATTCTTAATTTTCATCTTACATTATGTATTTAATTAGTATATATATATAATATTTGTAATAAATAACCTATATATATATTTGATATTATTATAACTAAAAAATTTAATAGATAAAATAATAATATTTTTATTACTTCTTGATAAATATTTTAAATTATTTATGTATAATATTTTTCAGAAAAGCTATTTTCTGGATCTTCATAATAAATACAACTTAATTTTTTCTTCTAAAAATCATATCTAAATACATTAAACTAATTTTATTCACACATTAACCATATTATCATCAATATTATAGAATTATTATTATGTTAATTCTTTTAATATAAAATTAAATTACCAAGGTACATAATAGAATAAATTATTGTTGTAAAAGAACAAAACCTAATATTATATGAAAATTAAATCATTAAGTACAATTGAAAAATTATTAATAATTTATATGCCATTGAAAAAGAGTAGAATAATAATTTTTTCTCTATAGAATGCATCAATCTATAAATAATTGGTCATCTATATTTAAAATCATATATGAAATACATATCCAAATAAACAATCACAATTGAAATTTTAGTGGGAAATACTATCTCATTATTACCTAATATACTTATAACTTATTAATAATGTTTTTAAATCTTAATGATTATTATTATAGATATTTCACTATGGAATATATTATTGTGATAGAAATGATAAAAACTACACATATATTTACATGAAACAATATATGCATTTACAAATATGGTAACTAGAGAGAATTCATATGTGAGACCTGAATTTATATATCATAAAGCTTTAGATACACGATGTTAACACATCAAAAAAAATTTTTATATTCATGTAATTTATTATTCATTATCAAACAATGAAATACATGTTTTTCCAGATTATTTAATAAACAAATTATTTCCATAAATATACAATTATTATATACAAAGATAATAATTTTTATAGATATTTTCTATGTATTTTTGTGTATGTTGATGATATATAAATTTTCCGTATTTATTAAATAGTGATACCTGAAAATTCTCAAATACATTCCACTCAATGTACCAATAATCATAACTATAACACATTTTTTGAAATTCAGAAAATCGATTTTAGTATAATTTATCGATCATCTAAATTTATTCCATTCTATTTGAAAAATATTAGCAAGGAAATATATAATTACTTTAATTCAACTAAAAACATTTCGTAAATTTGGTATGACCATTTTTTTTATCGATTTTTAATTTAAGTAAAAAATTTGGTGGATTCATTAATTCTATACTTCTAATGAATTCTATGCTCTTAAATATCAATTTATGTGGGGTGTCATGGAACTAATTATTAAATAACTAAAAAAAATATTATAAATTAGCTGACGAGAAATAAAATCATTGAAAAAATAGACAATCCAATGCCAAAGTGAGTGTTCTAAATAAACAAATTTCCCAATACAGGAATTATTGTAATTATATATATTTGATATACATTCATTTTTTATGAACTCTGTGCTTAGGAAATCACATGTTGTCCCAACATCAATCCATAACAGTTTAAAATATTTAATAAAATTATTAAAATAGATATCAATTTCAATTTTTAGGAATATTAATCATGAATACTTATATTTTTAATGAACCATTATAACTACAAAACCCTAAATTGAAAGAAAATTAATATATTAAATTGTTCTAAAATAATATTAGATTAATTTAATAATTATTAAAATGATTTATCATGTGTACATTTATGTTGATTATACAAGGAATTTTTAAGAAATAAATTAATGGTATTGAATATATTTTTATTATCTTTGATGTCATATAATCCCACCATTATATTTAATCAATGAAAATCACTTCATATTATTAATATTTAATAAAACATAAATTTTTCTTCCAAATTTGGTGTTGGAGGGAAAGAAAATAATCCTTTTATTGGTGTGTTATCTTGTCCTCATATTTTTCATTGTAAATATTTTTCATATATTCTACATGATTTAATTCCCTCGTTATATAAATACAATATCTTTTACTACCTTACTACTTCAAATCATCCTTTAAATATGGAGTATACTTATCCAACCATAGATGTATCATTTTTATAATGAAGTACAAACATGTTTAAAATATTCTACAGTATATAAAATGATGCAATAATTTTAGTATTTATATATTATATTTAAACAAAAACTCCAATATAACTTATATTTATGATATATAATTCCATATATGATGATGATATCGTGTAACCATATTTAAAAAATATTTTTAATTATCCTATAATCCTAGTATTCTATTATTAGTATCTACTCTAAATGAATTCATAAAAATATATATTTTATTACTTATAGTAACCCTCATAGAATAATATTATACATCAAGAAGATGATCTATTAATATGTTGAAATGTTGATTTTAATTTGTTCAATTTTTAGAAATAACATCCACAATAACATAAGGGCTTAAAATATTGTTATAATGATAATGATTCTAGTATTCAACTCAAAAGTCATTGTTAAACTAGTTATGAAATTAAATATATGCTAATAGGAAAGTATCTTTTTTCATTTTAATGGGTGAAAATAAAATCTCAAAATTATATTAATGTTTATTTCCCCATTATCAATCCATTACAAATATTGATAAATTAATTAATTTATTTCCATGTACTTAGAAACATCACATATCTTTAACCCACATTGGAATATATAATAATAACATGATAAATTAATTGTTGTATCCATATATGGTGAAACATTTATATATAATTCAATGAAATATTAATCTATATCAATAAAATTTATAATTCATTTGAAAAAAATACTTGTATATGCAAGTTTCATTCTGTATATTAATGTATATTTAAAATATAAAATAATAATAACTTTTTTGAACAAATATACTAAAAATATTTCAATTAATCATCAAAAAAATATACAAACACACTTATTTAATAAAATTAATTAGTAGATTTTTTTAAGTTAATTCCATGGCCTGAACGACCAAAGCACAAAATTTATTAAAAGAAAGATTACAAAAGTGTAATGTACAAGAACATATTACATTATTTTTCATGGAAGGGAATAAGAGTAGTTGGGAGGTCTTCATACCAGCTAATATCTTGATTAACTCCAAAGTTGGTTAAGGCATTGACAAACATGTTTATTTCCTGATAAACATGTGTCATGATGTAGTTCAGGTCAGTAAGCAAACAGTTACATTCCATCCAGTAGGAAGTGATCGGCTAATCTAAATGAGTTACGACATTCTAAATTACATGGACTATGGTCGTCGTGACACATTAAATACAAAGTTTGTTCCACCTATAATCCATATTAAAATTTATCGCATGAATCAATCCCATCATCTCAGCTCTGATAGAGGAGGTAGTGCCACAATGTTACATGAAGCCTCCTAGAATCTACCCTAGTTGGTTTATAAAAATAGCACCACATCCCTCGGGACCTAGATTTCCCTTGGAGGCACCATATATGTTGATTTTGATCCATCCAGGGTGATGGTCTCTCCAAAACACATCCAAGGTGCGATGTGGTTAAGAAAAGTTGTCAGTTATCTATAGACATTTTTGTATTCCAAAATTGTGTATATTATTGTGGAAATGACATTTCATAATCAAATCATTCTTCTGTATGGCAATAAGGATCCCAGTATGACCTGAATTAAGATTTAGTGTGTTGTTTTTATGAGTAATTTCATTCTGATCATACCATTTTAGATGGTGAAGTTCATTAAATGAAATAAGGTAAAAGGTTTCTGATTTATTAGGATCCATCCATCCCTGTACATTTCATAAGTTGATTTTTGATAGATTCAAGAATCAAACATCTCCAATCAATTATATCAAAAATATAGTTCCAAAGAGAAGAGGTAGTAGCACATGAAACGAAGATACTGTTACCATCTTTTCTATGTTGATTACAGATTTTACATTTAGAGAAAATCTGAATTCCAAACGATTGGAGGTAGATATCAATAAGAAATCGGTTGTGAGAAAGGAACCAGATGATATTGAATATTGAGGGTATTATCCATGATTTATTGAAGTGTTTAATATAGATGTAATAATTATCATTGTTACAACACATGTGAGAATAGTAATTTTTAGAGGTAAGCATTCCACTACGATCTGGCTCCCAAATTATGAAATCATTGTTATATAAAAAAGGGTAGACATCAATGAGATTCAAAATAGTATCTAATAGATGATCTTTTTGTGATTTTAGAGCATCTTTGATAGAGCTATTGGTGTTTTCAAGAAGTTTATTATGTGAAATCATGGAAATTAAAGGAATTCCAGTCCAGTTGTCAATCCAAAATTTCATAGAAGAGTCTCTACAGACCATGAATCTTAGGTTATTTATATTGTTGGTGAAGGATTGTTTGATGGCAGGACATATGGATGAATTAATAAATCTAATGTTTCTCATCATATGTTTTTCAAAAAGTTTATTTTTTAGAAAAATGAGGGACTCTGAAGTGTTGTGGAAGATATTCCAAGTAAGATGAGCTTAAAGGGATTGATTAATGAATTTTATGTTTATTATACCAACGACGTCATTCTCAAAATTCATTCAACATGTTGACCAAGGGACTGTCACAAGTTTTCTTTCAAGAGTACTACAAGTCCAAATGAAATTTCTAATAGCCGTATTCATTATTTTATAAGATTAATGGTACATTTGTAAACCATCATAGAGTAGACCATCATAGAGACAATAGTGGATTTGACAAGGCAAGTCCTCCCTACTATCAAGAGATATTTACCCTTACAAGAGGAATGATGGTTATAAACATGATTAAAAATATTGTAAAAGTGTAAAGCATTGGTTCTACTACAATAAATGGGGACACTAAGGTAAGTTAAAGGGAGATAGACTTGTTTTAGACCCGATCATTGATTATATTTCATTTTCTATTGGAGAGAAAATTCTTTCCAAAAATGATATAGGATTTGTTCCAACTTATGGTTTGATCAAAAACCTCCACATAGTGGGAGAAAGTATATTTTAGTTTAAGAAAGTTTCATTTGTCTCCTTGATGGAAAATGATAATTTCATCAGCATATAGTAGGTGAGTGGGAGAATTAACATTTCTGGAGACATGAATAGGATTAAATTTTCTTTGGCTTTCCAGATTATTGAGCAGTCAGATGAGGTAGTCTTCTGCTATAGAGATAAGAAAGGTAGAGAGTGGTTCACCTTGCCTTATGCCTTTGGTGCATTTAAAGAAACCGTTGGTGGATCTATTGATTAATATGTAGATGGTTTACAAATTGAAGAGAGTTTTGATCGCATCAATGAAGTATGTATTAAAACCAAAATATTGATTAACATTGAATATAAATCTCCAATTCTTAGTGTCAAAATTTTTCCTGATGTCATGTTTAATAGCTATGTATCCTCCTCTATTAGTTTTCTCATGTTGTTAATACATTAAAAGGATAGACATATATAGTCCTGAATGGATCTATGTTTTATAAATCCTAATTGGTTCCATGAAATTTTTTTGTCATTAATGGTTGAAATCCTATTAGCAATGATTTTGGAAATGATTGTGTATAGGGTGTTGTTAAGATAAATGGGTGTGAAAAGATGACTATTAGAGGAATTATCCACATTAGGGATCTATATGAAAAATTGAGCATTGATATAATTAGGAAGAACTCCATTGATTAAAAATAAATTAACAATCATACAAACATCAAATTGGACAACATCCCAATAATTTGGGAAGAATCTATTGTTAAAGCCATCAGGACCTGAGGCACAATCGGGATTCAGACTAAAGATAGTGTCTTTGATTTCATGATCCTATGTTGTGTTTAGAAGTAAAATATTGTCTCCCTCAGTGGTCACAAAAGTAATAACCTCAGGGAGTAGGTAATTGCTGATATCAGGGCCATTAAAGATGGTTTCATTATAGAAAACTATATGTGGAGCTATGTCATCGTCCTTTTCAAAAATAATATCCTTGTCCTTTAGTAAGGATAGAGGTATTCAGGATTTCATGGTTCATTGGAGTGAATTATAGAATTTAGTATTTTGGTCTCCATCTGTTAACCATTTAACTTTATAATATTTCTTTCTCATATTGTATTTAAAGGTGAGAAAGAAATTGAGATTGACCGCAATGTTTATTTCTTCTGTGGGATCATTTTGGAGGTCTGAGTTAGTGTTTTTTTGGAGATCATCGATTTTTTTTCTGAACAAGAATAATTTCATGGATGAATTGTTTTGATTTGGAGTTAAAAAAATATTAAATATTTTGTTTGAGTTGTTTTAGATTGAGTTTTTATGTAATGGTATCATTACAGTGAGAAATTGAGGACCAGAAATTTTGGATGACATGAACACAATCTTCATCAGAAAACCACACATTATTGAATCGGAAGGGCAGTTTAAGATTCATGTCTTTGGAGGAAATGATTACCAAGATGGGATGATGGTCAATGTTTAGTCTGTGGAGAGTGACACTAGATATAGTATCCCATTTATCTAATATCGGGATATTCGTAAAGGATCTATCCAATTTGGAAGAAACCAATTTGTTGTAA
The DNA here is from genome assembly GCA_963277665.1 of Viscum album. NCBI lineage: Eukaryota > Viridiplantae > Streptophyta > Magnoliopsida > Santalales > Viscaceae > Viscum > Viscum album. Next base: position 418,706,001 of record OY728132.1, read on the forward strand.
TGTCTTCTATACCTGGTGTATTTTACACCAGTGAGATTAATTTCAATAAGATTTCTTCCTCGATCGAGGATTTAAATTCCCTTGTGGAGATAGAGTCACGTGAAGGGGCAGTTTATTAACTAGAGTTAAGAATATCACTAAAATCCCCCATGAGCACCCAATGTGCATTGAGGTTGGTGCTTAAATAAGATAGGGCATTCCTAAGTGTTCTTCCTTCATGGTATTTATTATTAGAATAAAAAATGGAGAACAAAATTCAAGTACCATCAATAAAAAAGTTTCAAGTTAGGATCTGATCGAAGATACCAAAGACAATAATATTTTGTAAATATGAATGCACAAAAATCCATAGAGAATCAACATTTAGATTATTATTGATTTCACCAGAAAACATGTGGTTGTGTTTGAACAAGTGATACTATTTAGAGTAGAAGGATATTTATGTTTATCTAATAGAAAAAGTGTATGGTGATATATGTTAACCATTGATTTCAGAACATTGAAGGTGTCAGAGTTGGCGATACCCTGACAATTCAAGAAAACGATATTCATTTAGACTGTGGTTTGGAGTTAGAAATCCATTTTTTTTCTTTTTCCAGATCCTTTATTTCTATTATATCTTCTAACCTCTTGGGTATGAGTGGTCATTTATTATTCAATATGGGAATTTTTTGCGGGTTTTTCAAGTGTGTAGCCATATCTAAATCTTTGGTATCCTCTAAAACTATCTGAAGGTTGTTGGGATGTTGAGGTACCAGATTTGAGGGCATAATAGGGGATTCTAAATATAATAAAATATGAGAAATGAAAATATTTGGCACCATTGTATCCATTGTAGATAGGGGGACTCTATTTTCCTTCATGTTCATTGGTTCTGGCATAACAGGTGTGTTGTCATCCAGTACCATTTCTAATAGAAAGCAAGCAAGAGAAGTAGAGGACATACATAGAGACTGTGTCTCGGGTTGATCTGACTTTCTGAGTTAGATAGTGAGAGTGGGGGGAGTTGTAAGAGTATGTGATTTGATAGGGGTATCATTTGGAATAACATCAAGGTCACTATTCTCATTTGTTTTTACAGTAGTTGGGTCTAATTCCTTGATGTTTATATTTCTTGAGTGTAGTGGAACAGATTTTTCAGCAGAAGCAATAGAGCGAGATTCTGTAGAACTCTTAGAGATAATCACGAGATTACTATCATTATAACTATAAATAATGTTTTTAGATTTCCTTAAATAAACTTTAGTTTGAGAAGTTGAAGGAGAAGGCATACCTAGGATAGGAGGGTCCAATGTAGTCATCTGTTGGGTAGCTAGTTAGTGACTCTTCTAGTGTTTCAGTGGGTCTATAAGAACATGAATATGTGAAGTGGATAGAAGAGAATTATCATTGTTATTTGGGAAAGATTTCCTAACTTTTTCAGGACCACTTCAGTTTCTACAATGGGTAGAGAATTCTTGGTGGGGTTGGATGAGGTGTTATCCTCTGCCTGGTCGGTGTAGTGATCATAATTGAGGGTAAGAGTGGATGTGTTATTGGCATTTTATAGTTCAGTGGATATCTAAATGGTGTCTAGTACTAGGTTTTCAATTTCAGTTAAGAGGATTGGGTAATTCATTGATGTATTTTCTTCTTCAATATCATCTACATACTTAGTATCTTTTTTATCCCCTATGTTCACAAAATTGTGTGTTTTTGTTACCTAAACATCATTTTTGGGTGGTTCAGGTATGTTTATCATCTGGGTTTTGTCTTTTTTATCTTTTCATATTTCATTCCAATAATTGTCATTTGGTTGATTTATTTGATTTCTAATAACCCTTCAGTTGTATATAGTGGGACCAATGATTTTACAATGATCACAAAAGGGGGGATTCCGTTCATATTCCCCTGTAATTTTAGTTTTATATTCATTGGCATTGAAAGTAATTGAGATGGTTATCTTTGAGTCAATATTTATTTCTACCAACATTCTAGAAAATAGACTAAAATCACCATTTAAAGTCTTATGGTATATTTTAAGAGGAGTTCTTATGAATGATACAATGTTATTCAGGAATTTTGGGTGCCAAGAGAACCATTTGTGACAATACAATTAAAAAAATATATGTGCTGGTATGTTTCTATGTGTGTGTGGATTAAAACTGGAGTCTCACTCTAAAATTCAAAATAAGCCTGATTTGATGTTAAGAGTACTAGTCTTCTAGACTCTTTCTAAATCCTCTTATGATTTTAACAGTATGTGGAAATATCCTTTACTTATGGGAATTAGTTTCTAGTTTGTAGAACTCTAGAAATGGGTGATTAGAGAATGAATTTCAGTTAAAGGCCATGATCATTTACCTTTGTTGTGGGATATGCATCCCATTACCGAGAATTTTCACAGCTTCTCTCTTTGCTGAAGGGCATCCGTATCCACCTCCAACAGATATCCACCATCATCATAATTCTTGACAAGTGATAGAATCATCTTGATTTGGTTACATGGATTCGAGTTTTTCAGCGCATCCAAGAATGATACCCCTTGAGATCCGCCGGCGAGATCAGGGTTACAAGTTTATGTTCCATGGGGATCTTCATTTAATGTAACTACTGTAATTCTTCGCTCATGGGAAAATTGTACTATATGTGACTTCATGAAATTGTGTGAATCAAAGAGACCAAGTGCAAGGAAGTTATCCATTGAAGAGGAAAGTGTAGAAATCAACATTAAATTAATTTCCATGTATCTTATAAAAAACAAAATTTATTTTTATTCTAGATGAAATATAATAAAAATATAAATTATAGAAATACATTTTTTCATTATTAAAAAAATCCCCCACCACAAATCCTAGGCCAATAATGATGAGATAGAGTAACCCCTAATTCCCCATATAATATTCCCTAGCTTGTTAAAAATCATCAATTATATAAAACATATAATGATTGGAATTATCCAAATAATATAATTTATGGAATGGAAAAAAATGAAATATTTTGATCCACCCCATATTGTAATGCCCCGACTGTAGAACCCCAGATTCATTGCATTATTACATAACATTGGAAAATCACTAGAGATCTGGACTTGAATGAAAAATTATTTTAGTAGCCATGAAAGTACTAGATACATACATACATTTTACATTACATCCTAAAATGAAAAAACAACAACATTTTGTCTCCTTTGAACACACTCATATCTCTTAGCCTATCATGTAGGTCATTTATATTATACTTCTTCAAATCATGGAAAAAAAACATAAGAATTGGGTGAGCACATATGTTCAGTAACAACAAAAAATATAGCAGAATCTATGATTAGAAAACAAATACATTTATGGAAATATATAAGATTAAAACACAAGAAATTTAAACATAAACTTTGATATAATATGGAAAAGATAAATCACATAATTCCATTTACTTATTCAAATAAAAATTCAACTAGTCGAATAATAAAATGTAATATCAATATTTAATTTTATAATGATGGAATGCATAATGTTGGACATCATGATGACATAGTAAAGGCCTCTTTCCAAATTTACAAATAAGATTTTGTCAAGGCCTTGTGCCAATACAATAGTTTTTCTAATGATACCTACAGATTCATCGAGGAGCTATAGCGGGCTCTACCCATCCCTTACTATGTCTAATGAATTCCTCCTATGAAAAGGTTGAAACATTTTCTAAGCATTCATGTTAAAACTAATATACCAAATGTCAATATTTTAATCACAAACCATGATTGGTATAAAAATGGAACACATACTGTCAAACATAACTCATTCAATTCAATATAGAATATTGTGTTTTAATAAATCAACCGCACTCATGAATAATGAATGATATTGAAATAGATTAAATTACTCTACAAAAATATTTGATTGAAATATCCACTTTTTATTTAAAACATTTAAAAGTATATATTTTTATGAAGAAGCTGTAAAAATATATTTTTAAATCAATGTGTCGCATACGAATTTGAATATTTGAAAGGAAATTTAATTATAAAACATTCATATCCATATAAATTAATCCTTAAAACTGTTTTTAAAACTTTTATATGAATGAGAAATATTTTGAAGAATAAATAATTAAAACATTTAAAATGATATTTTAGTTAAAGAGTTCTTAAAAAAATAAGAGACGTTTTAATACAAATAATTGAAGAATAACATTTACCAATTCATTATAATATTCTGAGAATATAGTGATTCAAGATATAATATGTCAAAGGACATTATATACACCATATAAAATATAATTGGTGAAAAAAATAATAATTATTGATGGATTATAAATTGAGACAAAATCCCATTTAATGACTGTATCCTTAGATGAAGGAAAAAGCTGGGACATAATTCTGTGTGAAAAATAAAAATGCACTCAATAGGATTGGATATTCAGTGTAAATCAGCTAGATGAAATTCCCATAAATTCTTTTAAAAACAAAACAAAGGACTTGGATGTTTAACTCAGTAAATGGAAATTGAGTTAAGATTTCCCTCATAAAGTTCATATCAATGACTTCAGAATTTATCAATGTATTGATTATGTGTATAGAAATTATATACATACAAAGGGGAGTGTAAATTACTTAATAAATAAATAAATAGTGATTTCACACATAATCTTGGTGTAAAATAATGAATGAAGAGTGTATAAAACCCAATGAGTAGAAATTGATAATTGAAGATAACTTACCAATTTGATAACATATGAATAATACACTAAATGAATGAAGGATTATCTAAAGAATATGAAAACAATCATAAATTAATGAATATTTCACAAATAATTCAATCATGGTTAGTACATATAGAACACAAAAGAAAAAACTGGAAAATATTGCAACAATATCATGGGATGAAAAAGTGGGATGAAATCCCCTTATCATGAACTTTTCCTCAGTATAAGGCATTTTAACCACATGTATAATGGGGAAATAATTGTTATTAAATTATACAATAACCACATACAAAAATATTATATCATAAATGATCTTCTAATATTTAATTGTTAATGATATTTCAGTAGTATCACTGTTTTGGGTGTTAACAGAATCATTTTCCTTTATATGTTTTTATATATAAGTAATGTTTATTATGGATAGGATATATTTGATTCATATCCAGAATTTTATTATGTTCATACACGTTATTTTTAATCATCAAATGAAAAATATTCTGGAATGATCACAATGGGGAACGAAATTTCATCACATCGTGGAGACGGTAAGTTGTGCATATGCATGAGCTACAATATCATTCTATTAGTGGTGAAATCATGTATAATTGCATGGTATATTATGTATAAAATATCATTAACATGTTATATTTATTATTTAAATTATTTATACTCATTTTTATACCCATCCAAATAATTAAGTGTTGAATATCAAACTACACCACGATGTCCAGACAGTAAGTTATACGTATGCACGTATTGTGACTTTGGCATTCATAGAATGGATAGAATAAATAATATGTTTGTACAATATTTAGTTTTATAGAAATGTATGTATAAGGAACTGGAGTTATCATTTTGGTATGGAAAAACAATGAAGAATGAAGTGGAATCAGAAATGAACATTGAAAGAGGTGATGAAAATATTACCTCTTCTTTGGGTGCATTCTTTTGATTTGATAAAAAGTGCTCTATAGGTTGGCTTTGTGATAAAAGTAATCCCTCTAGGATCAAGTGAGGGTATTTGGGAGGATATTTGATCAGGGTTTTTCTGAGCCAAATGGATATGGAGGTGTGAAATTAAGAGAAGTATAATTACACTTTTATAAGAGATGTGGGGTCACTTTAAGATAAGTTTGAAATATTATTTTATTTTAAAATAATTATCTATTTATAATTGATCCAAAGAGATATGTTTTTAGGATAAGATGGAGATGGTTTGGAATCCTCTCATAAAATAGGTTTTAGAAATATTTTGGTAATCATATTAAACTTATCATTTAGATTTAACTCTATTTTAAATATTTTAACTTTAAATTATCTTCTTGTATTTTTATATTTCATTGTTAATAAACATACAATAAAATGCCAAGAAAACCTAATGTGGTTCATTAATAACATATATATTATTATATAATTAGTTTGTCAAAACCTTATATTTTTAGGAATATTATATCATTTAATAATATAGTATTTATATAAAAACTCATTTATGTAAATTTTGACAGTATTTAGTAATTGGATTTTTTGAAAGTAAATAAAACATGATTACTTATAAAAAAAATAAATTAAATAAAACCTAACATTTCATTTAAACCTATAAAATTCTTGGAATGAATCATAAGTGTCCATTTACATTTACTATCATATTTATAATATCAATTATTTTAATATTTAATTAATATGGTAATTACTACATCATAATTGTGTCATATATAAATTTTATTATTTAATGTCTAAAAATTATAAATAAAATACGATTATGTAGTTATTATTTTTATCTTTCTAATTACTATTTATAGTCGATTTTATCGTATGTATAACCCTATATTAAAAATGTTTTTCTATTAAACTTTAAATTTTAACACATTTTACACTTCTTTAAATAAAATAATAATAATTGTCATAATCCTATCCTAGTGGATAAAAGGGATCATATTTTATTCCTAAGGTTTATTTTGGTCGAAATACACTTATCAAATTGAATTATAACATGTGTGAGGGTAATTATAATGTCATTTCTACATTTAATTACCCAATTTTACTTTTAATAGTGGTAAATAAATTTCAAATTTCACTATTCACCAAAAAAATATTTTCATCCTATTGAACCAAATTATACTTATTGATGTCAACGGTGTATTTCCAATTTTTTAATTTCAATTCATAGAAGCTGTAAAATTACATATTATGCATATTTTAAAACATTCTTAGAAGGTGGGTCAATGATGGTTAAACGTTCAAAAAAAATTAATAAATCTAATTTTATTATAAAATGACTTCAATGTATTAAATTGTAAAAATACAGTTATTATGTATTTATTTCAACTTTAAAATAAATTTTAATCAAAAATAATTATTTAAATAAATTGTCGGCTTTAAGCAATAACATATTGTTTTTCACAATTCATAAAAAATTAAACGTTTTTGGAAAAATACCAAAAATTTACCTAATGTTAATTTTGATATTCCATATTCCTAATTTATTTATATTTTTCCAAATATAAAACATATAACTTATATTAATTAATTTAATAAAATATTTTTATTATCAAAACAAGAATGCAGGTTTTTGATAAGTAAAAACTATCAAAATAATGATTTGTGTTTATATTAAATTTAAATTCAAAATTAAATCCTATGACCAACATTTAATTAAATGATAAAAATATAACCTGATTATACTTCAAACCCATTAAAATTTAAAATTAAAAACTATAAATTATTTTGATTAAAAAAGTTGTTTTCAATAAAAATTTAGTATTTTTAACTATTCGTCAAAATAGAAAACTTACCCTAAAAGCACCCAAAAATTAATCAAAATATAATTTTTATGTCCCAATTCTAATTAATACATTTATATTGTCAAATTGAATATATAAAGTTTCATATATTGTATTTAAAAAGGGTTCTCCCTTGAATGACGATAAAATTGCAATTTTTAAAAAATTATTCTTTTATCTAAAAAATTAAATTTTTTCTAATATTATTTCTAATAAACACATAATAAGGATGTAAAATTTATATAGAGTAAATAAATTTCAAAATTAATTTAAGGCTATTCATAGCCATTTTTTGAATGGCTATTTTGGTAAGTCATGGTGCACTTGAAATCGGTGTTTCCTCTAGCACAATCTATTCGAGTACTTTAAAGAAAATAACTTACTAATAAATATTGGGGTGTTATATGCTTTTCCACTTTTGGAAATTACGTCCTCGAAATTTTTAAAATTGGGCTTGGGAACTCCATTTAAAGCCCCACATCGAAAACAGAGTCAATAAAACTATGACATTAAAAGGAATAAAGGGAAGTTCAATGGTCACCTGAGATAACCAAAAATAGGATTCCATATAGGAAAACATGGATTTGGAAGATAGACTATGTTTCATGTTCTAATGAAGAGTGATAGAAAACATTATCAAGAGAAAGATTTCAATAATAAAACCAAAAAACATTTGGTGGGTTCAAAAATCATTAGTTTCAAAATTGGAAAAGTAGACGGAAAACGTTTTTTTATTTTAAGTTACATTTTAATAATATGAGGAATTTATTTACTAGATTAACTACGAAAAAAAGCGATATAATTATTTTTTAACTAGAGTTTCATCCTTCAATAAATTTTTAAGACTAACTCATCTTTTCTCGAAACGATTAGTATTCATGTTTACTTGGTCACACCTGAAGTGCTAGAAAAAACTTATATAGAATAAAATAATTCAAAATGGATGAAAATATATTTACCTAGTATTTAGAGATTAAAAAAAACAAAATGGTAAGAATGATATCAGATGATCGCCCAAATGGATAATCCATTATAGAAAAAAAAATACTAATCTTAATTTCCAAAATTAATCAAACAATACCCAAAGATCAATAAATACCATTCAATAAACAATTATCCTAAAAATAATTCTATATAATATAATAAAATAATGAAAACCCAAAACTCATAAGAACTTAATCAAATAGTCTTTCTTAGTAAATGAAAACTTTTATCTACAAATAACATCAACTACTCTTAAACTCTCAAACAGAAGTGTAATTCAACGAATCGCATATTCCTTATGATCGGTTAATCATTTATAATAATAACCTCAATCTCTAAAAAATATAGATTCTAACAAAAAACTCTACAATTAATCCTTAAATTAAATCCCATATTATTCTATTATCCTTAGGCATATTGTGTTACCAACAATGAAAATGCCTCCACAAATAAAATTTATCACTTAATCACCAAATTATTTTCCTATACTAAGGAAATCTATTTGATAAAACATAAGATCTCAAATCAACTTATTATTGATCAAAAAAATCATTTAACTAATAATAACTAGTAACACTAACCAAGGACTTCACATAGTCCTGTGGTTGGCGATAAATCCCAGTCCCATTTTAGGTCAGGGTTCGATTTACGCAGCTTTGTCAGACGTGACGGGATGTCACTTGGTCTACATTTTTTTCTTTTTCAAATACTATATTTTATAACATTCCCAAAATGAGATAAATTCCTCAAAATAACTATATAATAATTTAACAACCATAGTTTTTTCATACTTCACATTTTCATCCCAAAAATTAATAACCACTAATTGCCTCAAATTCAATGATCATATAATACCAATTGTTTTTTTACTATATCCACAAAAGAAAAGATAATTATTCCTCAAATAGTAATTTCACATAACATCTATAGGGTTACACATACAACAGTAAAGTCTTAAAATGTAATCATATCAACAAAGAGAATTGATTCTTTTAAACATTTCTCTATACATTTATTTCTACATAGGTTCATCCTTGACCAAGTGGTTATCCTATAGAATAGGGTATTGACTCGGGTGATTCCAAGGTCACCGAATTTATAGAAAATGACTATAAATGAATTATTGGGATCATTTTTATTTTCTTTTATTTTACTCTTTATTTTTCCTCGGAAATTATTTACATTATTTCCTTGTTTCCCACACATAAATGATTTCATTGTTCCATTGAGACACTTTCCAAGGTTTCTCCTTCCAAATTTTTGGAATAATGGAAATTGAGCTTTATTTTATCCACAACTTACACTATTGGAGCTCTTATCATTCTCCCTTTTTCTCTTCTTTTTTGAGTTTGGGATTTGTTAATTTATAAATTTTTGATCATAATTTTGGAAACCTACTTCGTCATGAACATGATAACTTTTATGCCAATCAAAACTCCATTATGTTTCTTATTTAAAAAATCGGTCCCACCTTGTATATCATGTTCAATGTTACTATTACTTCCTTGGAATCTCTCCATTGACTGAAACCAGAAAGCATAGAGTGAGTAACAATAGTTGAGAAATCAATTAGAAAACATTATGACACCATATTTTCAATCTAAAACACCATAAGATTAACCAAGGTTATTGATTCGTAACTTATATTAAAATCATTTAAATTAGTTAGTAATGAAACTATGAATTATCTTAAGCATATACCCCTACAGTTTCATTACCAAGTGTGCAACAGGTCTCGTCGTGGTGCACTACTTCCCATTTGAGTCTAGCTCAAAGCTGTGATTTTTGAACCCCTTGGTACATTTGTGCTAGAGCCGCCTCAACATGATCGTATCCAGACAGGGATATATTACAAGGAAAACCCATTTAATATTTATATTACCAGAATTATTGATTTTATTCTATACTAATCCTCCAAGTCTATCTAAGGGTAATGTATTGTAATCACAGTTTTTCTAAATCTAGCATCCAACGTATGTACTGAACTTCTCTGATTCCAACTATAATGCCCCTATCCTAGTTTCCCTGAGTCAGGGAATTATTAAATAACATTGGCATGATCACAAGAGATTATGTCTCGAAATACAGAATAGTTTACTATCCATGTATTTATTAGATACATACATAAGTTTTCTATTACATTATGTTATAGAAAAACATCAACATTGTGTCTCCTTTGAATACACTAATATCCCTTATTCTATTCATATGTGTTCATCATAATATACTTCTTCACATCCTAGAAAAAATAAAACATATTAAAGGTTTGAGCACAGATACTCAGTAAGGATAACAATATAGCAGAAATTGTAAAAAGAAAACATAAACATTTAAAGCAATATATACGACTAAAATATAGTCTTTTTAATCATAAACATTGGCATAATATAGAAAAGATAAATAAAATAATTCCATTTACATATTCACATGGATAATATACTAGTCTAATAATCACATGTAATATCAATATCTAATTTCATAATCATGGTATATATAATGTCGAACATCATAACGATATAGTCAAGGCCTCCAGCCAAGACTACAAGTAAGACTTTTTCAATGCCTTCTGCCAAGACACTAGTTTGTATTATGATACCTACTGATGCATCGAGGTTCTATAGTGGGCTCCACCCATTACTTTCTATGTCCAATACATTCCTTATATGAAAACTTTGAAACATAATCTAAACATTTTTATTAAAACTAGCATATGAAATGTCAATATTTTAACAACAAACCATGAATGGAAAAAAATAGAACATCCACAGTCAAAAATAATTTATTCAATAAATTATAAATGATTATGTTATAATAAAAAAACACAATAAATAATAATTATGGATATTTTAAAATATTAAAATAAGTAGTAAAACAATTTGAGAGAAATGTCTCTTTTTTTCTTGAAAGCATTTAAATGTCTCACCATTTATTAAGAAGCTGTGAAAAACATATTTTTGAATCAAAGTGTCCCATAAAACATTTAATATTTGAAAGGAATTATAATTTTAAAACATTTATGTCCATATAAATAAATCCTTAAAAATATTCTTAAAAAATGGACATCAATTCGAAGGATTTATAAGAATAAATCTATAAAACAATTACAACAATCTCTTAGTTAAAGAGTTCCTAAAAAATGAGAGATTCTTGAATAAAAATAATTGAGTAATAACATGAATCAATAATTTATAATATCATGAGAATAAAAGGATTCATGATATTATATGTTAAATGACAGTATATACAATATATGAAGGTGAATTCCCACATAACAACAAAGAATTCTCAATGGAATGTATATTGAGAAGAAATCTCTTTTAAAGAATGTATCCTTGGATTAAGGATAAATCAATGACATTACTATTTGTGAAAAATATAAATATCCTCAATATTATTAGATATTCAATTTAAATCAATAAAAGGACATTCACACATATTCTTGTAAATAAACCAATGACTTGGATGTTTAACTCAATGAATGGAAATTGTGTTATGATTACCCTTATCAAGATCATATCAATTACATAGAAATGTATCAATGGAGTGATTATTCTTATAAAAAGTATATCCACAAAAATGGGAGTTGATATTAATAATTAAATAAATAAATAGTGATTTCACACATAATATTGGAGTGAAATAGTCAATAAAGTGGGCCTAAAACAAAATGAATAGAAATTGAAATTAGAAGTTCTCTTACCGATTTGGTAACATATGAAACATACACTCCATGAATGATGAAACTGAAAATGAAGATGTAAATACCCATAAATTAATTTATATTACACATAAAATAAAATCATGGGAAGTATATATATCACACAAATGGAAATAGTAGAAAATATTGCATGAATCTCATTGGAATAAAAAGTGAGATGAAAACCACATACCATGTAATTTTCTATAGTAAAAGTTCATTTAACATATAATAATATGGTTAAAACATTGTTATTAAATTATAAAAGAACCACATACATAAATATGATATCATATATGAAGTTCAAATATTACTTTGTTAATGATATTTCAGTAATATCTTTGTTTTGGGTGTTAGCTGATTCGTTTTCATTTATATGTTTTGTTACATATGTTAGGATTGTTATTGATAGGATGTATTTTATTCAAATCAAAAATTATATTATGTACTTAAAATCTATTTTTTATCATAAAAGGAAAAATATTCTTGGATGGTTACGATGGGGAACAAAATCTCATTGCGTTGTGGAGACTGTAAGTCGTATGTACGCATGATTCAAAATATCATTCTATTAGTGGTGAAATAATATGTAATTGGATTGTATATTATGTATACATACTCATTAACATTTTATATTGATTACTTATATAATTTATTCTCATTATTATACCCATCCAAATAATGAACTGTTGAATAACAAACTACACCACGCCGTGGAGACGGTAAGTCGTATGTACACACGTATGGTGAAACTATCATTCATAGAATGCATATAATAATTATTAATATTGTACCATATTTATAATAACATCTCATTATTTAGAAGTCACTGGATTTATTTCTTTTGTTATGGAAAAAACAACGAAAGATGCAGTGGAAGAAGAAAATAACATTAAAAGAGGTTATGAAATTATTACATCTTCTTTGGGTGCTTCCTTTTATTTGATCAAAAGGGATCCATATAATGGATTTATGATCAATTTAAGGACTCTAGGATAATTTAAGGGTTGTTGGGAGGATTTTTTAGCATGGTTTGGCCGAGGAAAATGGAATTGGAGTTGTAAAATTAAGAGAATGGGAAGTACCTTTTAATAAGAGAGTCTAGGGTCACATTAAGAAAAGATTGAAATATTATTTTATTATAAAATAATTTTATGTTAATAATGGCTCAAAATGGATTATATAATGGATAAGGTTGATATGGGACTAAATAATTTCAAACAATAGGTTTTAGACAAGTGTAGTTCATCATATTATCCTTATCTTTTAGATTTAACTATTTGTTTAATAGTTTAAAATTTACAATATATTCTTGTATTTTTTATTACATGGAAAATAAACATACTATAAAATTCCAAGTGTACCTAAAGAGGATTTTTAATAAAATATATATCATTATATAAATTTATTGTACGACCCTTACATTTTTAGTAATATTATATCATTTAATAATATATTATTTTTTTAGAATCTCATTTATGTCTATTTTGATGATATTTAATATTTGGTTTTTGTGAATGTAAACAACACATTATTACTAAGAAAAAAATACCTTAAATAAATTATAACATTTCATATTAACATATAAAATTTTTGGAATGCATTAATAGACTCAATTTACATTTATTGTTTTATTTATAATATCAATTATCTTAATCATTCGTTATAAGGTAATTGCACCATCATCATTATGTCAGAAATAAATTTATTACGTAAGGTATAAAAATAATTAATAAAATACCATTATGTAGAATATCATTTTATCTTTCTAATGTGTATTTATAGTCAAATTTATATTATGTATAAACTTATATAAAAAATCGTTTAGTTATTAAACATTGATTTTAACACTTTTAACTAGTCCTTAAATAATAATAAAATGTAATAATTAACTCCAAGTTGATAAAAAGGATCATATTTTATTCCTATGGTTGATTTGGGTCGAAATAAAATTATCCAATAGAATTAGGACATGTTTTAAGATAATTAAAATATCATTTTTACATTTAATTACCCTATTTACTTTTAACTGTGGTAAATAAAATCAAAAGTTACTATTCACAAAAAATTATTATCTTCATATTGTGCCAAATTTAAATTACTGATGTCAACCATGTCACTCATGTTTTTCAAAATTTAATTTATATAAGTGTTAATATTATGTTTTATGAAAATTTAAAAATGTTCTTAGATAGTAGGTAAAATACAGTTAAAAATTTAACAAAATTTTATATATCTAATCTTATTTTAAATTTACATCAATGAATTATAAAAGTTTATTTTGTAAAATTGAATATATGAAAGTTTCAAATATTGGATTTAAAAGTATTGAAAATTTTATTTAAAATTAAATTTCATTTAAAAGCCGGTTAAATTGCATTTTTAAAAAAATATTTCTTTTATCTAAAAAATTTAACGTCTTCTTATAATATGTCTAATAAAATCATAATATATTTGTTAAAATTATATAGAGTATATAAAATTCATAATGAAGTTAATACTATCCATAACCAATTTTTTGTATGGTTAGTCTGGTAAGTCATGATGCGCTCGAACTCGATGTTACGTGGAGCACAAGCTGTTGAATTAATTTAAAGAAAATAACATACTATGAAATCTTGGGGTGTTACACATATGATATAAGATAAACAAGTAACCATACAGTAATATCACACAAAATATGATGTTATATACAACATGAATCTAAAATAAATCACAAAAAATACTCGAATATAGTGGCCTAAATAGAAACTCACATCACCATGATAATATGGTCTAGCTCGATCAACAATACCTCCTAATGTTTTTATATGAATATATATAGCTGACAATACAATTTTTCCTTAGTTGGATCATTCTCATGACATATCACAAAATGTAGTGGAAAATAAATTAATGCTCTCAGGATAAAGGATTATATCATACATTCCACTATTAGAATTATTACCCCACCATAGACTCACCATGTCCAACTCACGAAATAACCCATCCAATGTAGTAATATAGTAATAACAGATTTTAATTTATGTCCACTAAAAACACATGAAAAATGATTTTTCACTTTTAAAACCGCACATAAAACATCATAACCCACATATGCTACCACAACACAGATACATATATCACATATCACATTATATACAATCCCCATATTCACAATGACATTATCAACAACCCAGCGACATCATCAATGAAAAACTAATTTTTTTTATACGACAACATGAATTTTGATTAATATGTAATTGTGATAATGGATTATATCATCAATGTTATATCCTCCTCTTATGCATGAACCTTAGGACATTACCATAATCCCATCATCAAAACATGATTAGGTACCCCATACACAACTCCCAAAACATTCATTGTGGTACATTCCTTGAGCCATCACAACCCACATGATGTATGAAGGGGGTGGGTGGTCTGGGAGATTGGTTAGTTAGATATTCATCACATACCCTTCATTGATGTTCGAGTAAAAACCATGAATCTAAAATTTTTATATTAGTATAATGTACTCACCCAATGTGGGGTTAATATATAAATAATATATATAAATATATGATAGCAACTAATCACACATAATAATCAACCTAGGAGTGGTCAGTAGTAACCCTGTAATATATCATAAATACTACAATCACATCACCAATACCCTTTAGTTACCGTCCATTCTTTATAAACAGAAACCAAACTTTAACCATGGATAAAATAAATGAAACCAACCATGGTTACGCTTTTATTTATTACATTAAAAATATAGATATCAGATCAGCATTATCAATTTGTTTTATTATACAAATTATCACCCTCAATTAATTATAAGTAATTATCATATGTCCCTCATATTCAATCTCGTCCATTATTCATTCATTTTTTTAAATTTTATTTCATTTATAGGAGATATCTTATGATTCTAGTTGAAGAATATATAAAGAAAATTATTATCATCGTAGAATATCTTATTCTACAAATAAAAAAATTATCTTTTATAAATTTTTTATCATCCAATACCACAAAAAATACTTATAAAAATCCACATTATCTATCCATTTCCTAAAAAAATATCCCATTTTATATTGAACATATGGAATCAAGCCAACATCAATTTCCAATAAAATTACATTTCATGGCTCAAACAAATTATCCAAATCACATCAACCACAATATCCAAACAAAATATCACCATGAAATAATCACATTTGATGTTACCAATAATACATGACCTAGAATCAACTTCTTTCAATTCAAGATTATTCAAACAACCCATTAGTTTGCTCCATTAATTACTATTTTTTTTTAATGTTATTATATCACTCAATCATAACTATAATATATTTTAATAATTTTATAGTATTTATGGGATTGCATAACCATGTAAAACATATAATAATATTTATTTAAATTTTAATGGATTTAATAACATAGGGATATTACAATATATTTTCTATTTTATTACCATGAATATGAATATTTATTTACTAACATATATATTTATAAAATTTTATTTTATTTTATATTTCACTACTAACCATTCTTTATTATAATATTTTAGTTTATTTTATATTATTTATGTTATAATAACCTCTCAACGGAGGAAAAATCAATATATCATCACAAAATATCAAAAAATGTAGTTATGAATGAAATGTTGAAAATAGAGTATAATGAATGGTAATAATAGTGGTTTGGAAATTTCAACAATAGATCATCACGTTTTTTTAATAGTCAATCCACATAAGTATAAATACTCTGATTATCCATATTTTAGAGGGATAAAATGAAAAAAAATTGTGGAGGAAAACATATTTTAATAATTGGTTGATGCGATCTTTTAAATTTTTTATAAAATAACACTCTAAAATAATTAATATAATTAAATTAAAAAAATAGATAAAAACTCATTAAAAGTATCCTAAACTATGGTAAACAAGTATGTAGAGTCGGGATACACAATAAATTCTTGGTTTAAATAAATATTTAGATTTTTTTATAAAAATGTTTGCATCAGCAAATTTTGTATCTAATTATGAATATCTATATTAAATATTACTTATTGATAATAAGGGGTTTCAAGGTGAAGGTAAGATTGAATTATTTTTATGGTGAGTGAAACTATCCTCTACATAAATAATGTGTAGCTACTATTATGAAATATTCAGGTATTCCCTTACTATATTCTTATGATATCTGTGAGGCAATAATAACCCCTAAAAAAGAAAAATCTATTTATAAAACCCATGAGGATTACACATATATAAAATAGAAAATGGCATAACCTGATATGAAAACTGAATTGTAATTACACAAGAAGGAAAAAAATAAATTGACAATTATGGAATTGAGAAAATACCTTTATGCAGCCAATAACATCGAAGTAATTTTTCACGGAAAAAAATATACCTCATGATAGGGGGGATGAAGGGTTTGTGTAATGGTAGAAGTAATACTATATTTTTTAACCAAAAAATATTAATTATTTCAAAAATATGTCTATCACTTATAAAATATGAAACAATTAAAGATATATGAATTCAATTCCATATAAAAACAACTATTCAACTAAAAAATATAAGAAATCCATTAATATATCACAATATTTGTAATTCCCAAATCACTACTAAAAAATAAAATAGGTAATTTTTTTAAAAGTTTATATAGTATGATATGATACATTTTAAAAAATAATAATAATTTTTTTAACGCTTTATACCATCTATTTAATATTATATAAATAATTAATAATGCATCTAACATCTTTGAATGACTACCAAAATGATTTGAAAAAAACTATTCCTTTACCTCATATTCCACGGAATAAATTCTCATCCTCCACAATTAAAATCTAAACCAAACTAAATATAACTAATAAATACAATGAACAAAACACTTAGGAGATAACTTTCCATAAATAAAAAACTCACATTAAAAAACATGCTATAATTGAAGATTACTAACTCATGGACTTCCCTTAATAATAAATATTTCATAATTAAAGTCACAAAAATCACAACAAGGGCCATATAGACAACAAAACAGATATAATGAATAATTCATATCAATTAATAACTTTTTAACCCCCTATTTTATATAAATCTGTTTATAAGTAAAGAATATCATCACTCAATCACAGATTCACATAAAATAATATATATCACTGTGTTTAAATAGATATACTTTTATGTATTATAATTTCATCAATGTAATATCTGAAAAAAAATATAACTATTTAATCAAGGAATAAACCATAGTGAAAATACATCCACAATAATTTCATACAAATATAAAATGAGAATAAATTATAGAACATTAATATGTAATCACAACGTCATTAATCTTTTAGTATGATAATTTGATATTGTTAAATAATATTTAAACCAAAGCATATATTACATCAAGGAAATAAATAATAAAAATCATACAACATAAAAAACACATGATAATGTAAAATTAATTATTGTAAAATTTTCATATATGGAATATCAATAATTTTATATTGGCATGATCTAACGTGAAAATATTTACATGGCCTTTCTAAAAGTATTATGCCTAACAAAAATAGATTTAACATTTATTAAATATCATAAATACAATGATACATTATTTCATATTTCAATTAAGGAACCATATATTCAAAAAAAATATTTTGGTATAAAATTATTAGCAATAAAAATTCATTGAAAAAAATTCTTCATTAGGTTCCACAAAAAAAATGTTGTAAATAATTTTTTGAATTATATTTTATTCATGGAAAAAAAATTTATTACCCTACTATTTAACAAGATAATTTCTCCCCTCAACTATATATGGAATGGAAAATGTACTTTGATTTTTGTTACATATTTACTTTTCATCAACAATATATATGTTTTTTGAAAATATTAATTATGTTTATTTATGAAAATATGTTTAAATTTTTTAAATTTTAACACTACAAATGTTTTCCTACTTTTATGAATTATAAAATGATGGCCTAAAATTAATTTTTTCAAAGATAAATTTGATAAATCATAAATTAATGGTAATAAAAAGGATAAAAACATATAATATAGTAAATATTAATATAATTATTATTTAAAAATAATTTTATTAAATAAATAGAGTATATTTGGGAAATATTTTTCACGAAGGATTTGAAAATCATACAACATGACACCTTATGTGTAATTTTTTTTCATAAAATTATTTAAAATGGTTCCAAATTTGTATAAAAATAATTATATTTAATTAAAATAAAACATATTATAAAACAAATAATATCAATATCCATTACAATATATTATATTTTTACCTCATGGGAATTTCTCTTATAATGTTTCAATTTTTTCAACTGCATTATTATATTAAAATAATACTCAAATATATATTTTTCCAAAAAATTAAATATTTTTTTAATTCTTAATTATACATTTAGTTTGTAATAACATAAATGTGATTCCAATTAATTATTTTTAAAAAAATCCCAACATATATTTTCATATTATGTCATAAATTTAACAAATAACATTGAAAACTTATTATGATTATCAATATTTCAATAGTTTGTGACAGAAGTTGTAATAC
This sequence comes from Viscum album, assembly GCA_963277665.1. Taxonomy (NCBI): domain Eukaryota; kingdom Viridiplantae; phylum Streptophyta; class Magnoliopsida; order Santalales; family Viscaceae; genus Viscum; species Viscum album. The sequence goes on from OY728132.1 coordinate 418,725,702, forward strand.
GTGAAGATTAATTTTACTATGTTGTTCATTTATAGTTTTTATTTCTTGAACAGACCAGGTATTCCCCTATCTTATATACCAATGTTATTCTTATACTTTTCTTGAATGATATTCCTAATCCCCATGGACTAGAATGTAGTTCCTAGTCACAATGGATTACACCTTATGGAATTATTCCCCTAAAATAATTGTGTGGTTGAAACCCTCAACCGTATATAACCTATCCAAAAATTATTGAGTCATTTCAAAAATATAGATAACATGAACATTACATTTGACATTAATAATGTGAAAAAACATAAATGAATATATCCACATTATACTGTAGAAAATAAATTTAAAAAATAATAATCAAAAAATGAATGTGATGTGGTGGGTGGCCTTCATAATGATATGATCTTAATATTTACATAGACTAAAAAATATAACAAAATTAAAAAAGAAACTGTGAACCATCACCATGTTCCAATATGAATTTTCCCAACACGGTGTCCCCTCTATGTAAATAAATATAGCTAGAATTAGTATCCATCATATCCTAGTGGTGTCATAAGAAATCCCTAAATCTAGTACAATATGGTATTCATACACCATTATTCTATTAAGGTTGTGATAATAACTTGCCTAATAATATTCCTCCACTTTTCGAGAAATAAATTCGTTTTTTCAAAAACATTTTCTTACTAGTTTGAACATAGAAAAAAGGATTAATTTTATTTTTATTATAAATTTAAACAAACGCATGGAATATATATTTTAAATTTAACATACCATATATAGGATATATTTTCACATAATATTTAATAATTATCACTATAAAGAAAATTATGTTATTAAAGAGCGGTATTCCTAGAAATATAACGTCAATAACTAAGGTGAACCCCCAATCAGTGGGAAAGATTTATAATGACCTCTCAAGTTTGTCGAGCATCCACAGTTGGTGATAAATTAGTTAGTTTAAAACTGGGACTAGTGGTTTGGACCCTTTTTAGTCAATTATATTCAAAAAATATCTGTATTTTGTACCCTGATGTTAATTAAATTCCACTATTTCCATAAAACATACGATTTCAGTCAATGATTAAATAAGCTATAAAATTGGTTAATTAAAATATGTTTCTATTTCCATGAAATAATAATCAATAAAAATATAATTTAAAATTATCAGCAGTCTGTAAAAAAATGTTTAAAAATATTATATAGTTTAAAAAATTTAATTTAATGATCTATTAATATAATAATAAACCCATCATGGAAAAAGAAAAAAATGGCCTACCTCAATTAGGGAGAAAGAGGAACCCCTAGAACCCCAAAAGGGAACAATGGAATTAATAATTACACTATTTAGTTGTGTATACATAGAAACCAACGTCACTATCATAAAGGTTAATAGAATATCCAGAATGAAGAAATGAGGAATTTGAAAAAGGGGTCATATAAAAATATAAATTGTTCCACTAGATAATAATAAAATAAAAAAACAATCATTGGTGGAGGGGGGAGAAACTATGGATATTAAAGGGGGAAATAGTTACATAGTTATAGAAAATAATGAACCTATGGTTTTAATATAAACTAGTTACACATATATTTTCTTAATTTTTAATTTATAAAAATAAAACTACATAGGGGAACAACTTGATGAAACCCAATACACTATGGGATTATATTCCTCCCATAGACACCCTATCAGTGGATCCCCAATGATACACCATGCTGGACCTCCAAGTGTTATTATTTTATATACTACATAACTAAACCCCCACCAGAGTCTTAATTGGACCCCAAGTGTATCTTCCCATTAACCTTTGGTTAGAGACATGAAACAATGGTATCTTCCATGAGAATGAGTGGTACTGAAATTTTAATTCAACATAGAAAAATATAAAACCACTATCCAAAAATAAATTAATCCCATATAAGACATATTGAATATAAGAACACAATGTAATATAAATTCTTTACATCATTATTGATTATTACTGAAATCCTGAAATGGAAAATCTATATATTCCATCAAATCCATCTATGATAACAGTAAAACATCACTAATATTACTCTAAAAATACAACAAACACATAACAAACTATGTTGTAGTAAACATTGATAATTAAATAGTAGGATCAACCTTACACAAATGTCCATATGCATAATAAATATAATGTCAAGATACACATATGTAGACTCATTTATGAAGGAAAAGTGTATGGTGAATATTGATATATGAAGAAAAATGCATATAATGTTTGTTTTAATATTCATGCCAATATATATCTTAACATATCCATAGTTTATCAACAGTTTTGTGATAAAATCACAATTTCTAAATATTTATTCTAATCCATAAGGGGGTATTGATTATAAAATCATTTTTTAAAAATTATTTCACTTCCAAATATGGGAAGAAAATTAAAACCATAATGTTATTTAGATAAAAAGACTTTCCCTACTCTCAAATAGTGTCAATCATACCATCATATCTCCTATGAACACTAAAAAATGACACTCTCACATATAACCGACCCATGCAACCATATCTCAAATTATATTCACTACATTAAACCAATTTAACACACTACTCCATCATTTAAATAACATCATGACATCCTTCAACCTTGTGAATCTATATCACAATTTCATTTCAACTCTTGTATCTAGTATAGTAATATCATTAAATCTATAAACTATATAAGACCATATCATCACATCCATTCACCACATTTTTCTATATCATCCTTGAAATTTTGTTGGCTCATCTGCCATTATAAAAAAAATCGATATGAACCCTCACTGCATCAAAACTCGGTTATATTTTTATTTGATAACAAAATTTTATTACAACAAATAAATAAATCGACCATTCATATAATTGAAACATTATAGACTGTGCATGTAAATATATTCAAGATAACCCATGATGCATTATAGCATATAGAAAAAAAAATACAAACATTTATGAGGTATACATATAGTCTCAGATGAAATTAAAAGTGAAAACACACACATTAAATAAATACAAAAAACAATAAATAATGTTAAATTAAATCCTAAACATAAAATAATCACATCAGAACAGAAAATTATCCATTCATACACATAATGTAAGAAAATACAAAAAATTATAAAAATGCTTCATCACAATAAATAGTTAGATAAATATAGGGGGCGAATTGATAGTGAATTAAAATTTCATACCCTAATTTGTCAGGTTGGACATTTTTGTTTGATATTATAAGAAAACCTCCACCCTAATCCACAATAGGGTATACTCCTATCCTCTTTTCTAAATTACTCCATTTTTATCGTTTCTATAATGAAAAAAATTAAGGAATTTCTATAAGGAAATTTTAATTATAATATTCCATTATTTATTAAATTGAAATATTTATTAATTATCATTTTTACTCAGATTTTAGGGAATAATATAAGAATCTAGTTCCCTCATACAGGTTATTCATAAAAATTTCAAATCTATATACATTACATTGAGTATTTTGTGTTTTTATTATATCATGAAATATCATGTATTATGGAAATTTGAATACAATTTTAACTTGTTTTTCCCATCATCATCTAATATTACCCATGCATCCACTATTTGGGAACTTCAATTCTATAGTCATTTTTAAAAAAAGGACAACTATTTCATAATATGAATATTAACATACCCAAAAAAATCTACACAAATCTATATATATTTCAATATGTTAAAAAATCCATCATATAATAATAAAAATAGTAAAATAAAATTTTTACATTACTCAATATATTTCCAATATAAATACTGAACAATTTATCAATATTTGTGCACATGTAAAATAAATAGAATGATATTTTAATGGCATTCCACTTCCCATATCTATTTTATTTTTAATAAAATTTTAATTTTATTTTCATTTTTAGAACAAAAAATTATAAAATGGGTGGATCCAAAAAATAAGAAACAAATACAAAAAATCTAAAACAATACATAATGTCCTAAAACAATACAACTAATTAGGATCACCCTTATATGATCATTAAATTTATTCTATATCCCACATGTATAACTATTTATAAATTATTCATAATTTTTTATTAATAAAAAATATATAATTAGTATAAAACCAATTCAACAAAATAGATATATTAACCAAACATAGACATTATCTATAAGGACCTAGCCTTAAACCTTACCTAATCTTGAGTTATTACAAGATTACACATTGAGTATCTTTTCAGGTTTATAGTTTTAGAGAATTAGATCATAAAACGTACATTACATTCCACATTTCAACAAAGTGGTTACATAAAAGATAGTATTCATTTTTTTTCCTTCAACAGAAACATATTTAAAAACAACATGGATTAATTCTTGACACTTCATTGACACTATCATCATATCATGTACCTTTCCCTTGACCTGTGAAAAACATTTCAAAAAAACATGGGATGAGTATAAAAAGCTCAGTAAGGGATATAAAAATATGGAAAGGAAACATAAGTTTATATATACATAAGAATCAAATCATACTTTACCCATAAAACATAGGCACTTTAACATACCTCATAAAATCATTAATAAATCATAGAAATCATATGACATAAAAGGTAACTTGAAGCATTCATAACACTCTTACGTAGGGAGTAACCCTCTTGGTTACGTTTGTAATACCCACCAAAGTATATTCCCTAAATGTATTCGGAGAAACCTTAACGTTTCACTCCTTTGCATTACCCAATGCATTGGAGAGCTATATCGGGCTCACCCGCACATAGTTTATCACGGAACCACCCATCTTCATAACAATGCCCAAGAACCATAACATAATCGTATCTCATAAAACATACATAAAAGAAACATAAAATTTACACATTTCAATCAAAATATATCAATAACACAATGATATAATAAAAACATTATCAAAACCATTTTAAATACCAAAATAAAAGAAAAGTAAAACATGATAATTATTTTTCTTTTAAAAAAGGTATTGCTTTTAGAGGAAGCCGAAACTCAAATAATGGTCACGGCGGCGAAAAAGTCATTGTTGCTGCATATGTATGACAAAAACATTCCCTTTTGTTGTTTAGTAAAACGCTTCGTATAAAGAAGATTACTTTTGGACAAACGTAAAAGTCCAAGGGGTTTATACACTGTATAAACGAATGTTGTGTATAAAACAAAAATATGCCTCAATGATTGGATATTGAGTCGAAGACCCATACAAAGATGGTATCCTTGGATTAAGGATAAATCAATTACATAATTATGTGTGACAAACGAATACACAAAATATAAGTGGATATTAAGTGTCAAACAATCAGAGGAAATTCCCACATATTCAAGGAATGACATATTCAAGGAGTACAAGTTTATCCCAAAGAATCAAAATTTTGTTAAGAAGTTCCCTTGCAAAAATTCGACAGCCTAACAGTGTCACTTCAAAATTCAGAAAAAGAGTAGATGAGAGATAAAAAGGGTATCTCATCAGTTGGACATAAAATTTACATCAATAAGTTTATACAAGAACATATCCCAACATTATAGTATGTTAATTAAAAGATATAACAAAAGAAGTCTTTTAAAAAGAGGAGTGTGAAAGGTTCCCTTACCGACTTGGGTAACTTTCAAAACATACACCCCATGAAAGAAAGACAATACAAAATTGATGTAAATACTCATAAATGAAAGTATATTACACAATTAGTAAAATAATGGGAATTATATAAACCACTCAAGGGAAATTGTGGCAAATGTAGTATAAATCCCACAGGAATAAAAGTGAGATGAAAATCCCTTACGAAAACTCAGCAGCCTAACGACGCCACTTAAAACATCCAAAAATTGATTGATATGATCAAATAGGTTCTCTCTCCATATTAACATAAAATGTACAGAAAAAGAAATATAAAATAAAATCTCCCAACATAACAAAGAGGATCTTGAAAAAAGTGACATAAAGGAGAGTACTTAAAAAGAAAGAGAGAGGTTGGATCTATTACGAAAATATGGCAGCCTAACGGCGCCACTCAAAACTTCCAAAATGGATTGATGAGAGAGAATAGGTAATCTAATCATATGAAAATAGTAATTAAACTAAGAGTAATATAAAATAACATCCCAATAACAAGAAATATGGGCCTAAAATAAATAACATAAAATAGTGTACATAAAAAGAAAGAGAGGAGTAGGATCCCTTACCTCGGGTACGACTTCACTCGATCACTGTTTAATCTCCTGAATAATAAACTTGAGTAAATTTAAAATTCCTTAAGAACATTTTTCAAGTTCATTATTCGTTTTATATCACTTATTACCATGTCATGAACACTATGTTATTATTTAAGCTAATAACGGTCATTTTAACGATCATTGGTACTTGAGTCAAAAATAAACTCTTAATAATTACAAGTTGTTCGTGTAGAAAGATATCCATTATATCTAGAATTTTATTCATGATGTAGATATCATATATATCATATATATCCAGTATATTCATCCATTTATAATATTACATAACATTAAGAGTTAAGAAATGAAATGCACCGTTCATGGAGACGGTAAGCCGTACGTACGCATGAATGCTAATTCCATTTCAATTTCATATCAAAACATAATGATACATAATATTATTTTAATTATAGTATGGTATCATATATAATAACATTTAATATATCCTTTATACGTACCACATATGGTATTAACGAATCAAATCACTTTGAGGGGGCGGTAGTCCGCACTTCCTAAAATGAAGATATCGCGTATACCCATTATGGAAGCCATAAAGATATGCCATAAATGAAAAATACAGAAGCTTAAGGAAAACATAAACATATTATATATCATATATAAATTTAGTTACATCATAATGGCCACCAAGAAAGTTGTTAAAAAAGATTTAACAATCATCGTTTCGTGAGGCAGTAATTCGCTATCCACAGAAACAGTATGTTCTGTAACCATTAGATGAAGGTGTGTGTAAGTGTAGCTCGAATACATAACATAAAAACATCCTAGTATATTTAAGATACTGGTGTTGTTACCAATTAAATGAATAAAAGTAGTTTAGGGGGTGGAGAAGCAAAATAAAACCAAAGGTCTCAAGTGAAGACATTACCTTAAAATTAGGAAACTCTCTTTGGTTTGAGATCAAAGGCGTCCTTGGGAAGACTTCTGCCCAAAGTGAGGTTTCAAGGAGTAATAGAGGTTTGTGTAAAGAAAAAATGGGCAGGGGTTGGCCGTGCCAAAGGCTTTGGATGTGTGGGTATGGAGGTAGAGGTGGGGGCCTTTTATAAGAGGAGAGGAGGGGCACTCATGGAAAGTAAAGTAAAGATGCTTTATTTTAAAATGAGATTCGGATTTAAGAGGTCCCACATTGATATAATTCTATGATAAGGTGATAAGTGTTCGAAATATACCCATAAAATAGGCTTTGGACATGTGTAGGGCATAGATTTTACATTATCTTTTCATTTTTTTAAATCTTTTATTAATGAGGTTATCGCTGCATCGTCATGATGTCATAAATAATTTAATATATTTAATGTCTAAAATTAATAAAAAAAATATCATGATGTAGGAAATCGTTTTATATTTCTAATGAATATTTATAGTCAAAAATCGGACTTGTATAACCCCATTTAAAAATTGTTTTAGTAAAACATCTCATGTTTGTGTCATTTTTACTTTAACATTAAATAAAAAGTTATTTATGTCATTTCCCAACCAAAGAGGCTCCATGGGGTCCCCAAGTTTACCCATGGATTTTCTTGGTCGTCCATGACACATCCAATGAGGTTAGGACATGTGTCAAACTCATTTCATTTTATTAAAACATTATTTTTACCTTAAACTACACTAATTACCTCTAATCGTGATTACGAACTTAAAAGTTACTATTCGCCAAAAAATTATTTTAATCCCATTAAACCACATTTTACTTCTTAATTACAACCACGTATGTCGTATTTTTGAAAAACAAATCACAGAAGGGGAAAATTTTCATTTAAACGAAAAATCAGTTTCTTTAACTATCACATAGTGGTTTCACTATTCATCAAATATTAGAGTTTTTCAGAAAATTAAAAAATATTCACTCTAAAATATATTTGATATTATGAATTCAAAAATGATGTCTATTTTACAAAATTCATAACATATAAGTTACATTATTTAATTGAATAATTAATTCCCTCTGTCAGAACAAATAGCGTGTTTTTATGAAAAAATATATATCAAAAGATTGACACAAGTTTAAGTCAAATTTCAAAGTGAAATAAATTCCAAGGACCACTATTTTATTAAATAATAAAAATATATTCTAATTTTACTATAAAACCAATTAAAAAGATAATCTAATCATATAAATAAATTAGGTTAAAAAGAGTTTTTGAATTAAAATACAACATTTTTCACTATTAATTAAAAATTGATCTTTTTCTGAAAAATACAAAAAATTTACAGAAAGTAAATTTTGATGTCCCGATTCTAAAGAAGAATTTTATTTTTTAATATATAACACATAAAATTGTCAAAAAGTGGATTTAAAAGAGGATTTCTATCAAAAGGCAGTTAATCGACCTTTTAAAGAATATTTTAGTGTTTACGCTTAAAATTGGATTCATTCGCATTTTTAATCCTCTAACATTTATTGTAAAAAGTAAAAATATTTGAAAAACATATATAATAATTTTGTAGTTAGTTTTATTCATTCCCACCATCACAACAGCTAGGCGTTAACTACCATTTAAAATAATATTATTTTATTATTAGAGTGCAACGTAAGATTCCCAAGAAACTCGTTATTGCATGTTGGGTACGCCATCGAGCATAGCGTCCCCTTTAAAGTTATATTACTGTTTTATTCACAAATATGGATAAATGTGAAAATGTCGTACTCTTTATTTACCTGGGGTGTTACATCCTTCCCCCCTTTTGGGAATTGCGTCCTCACAATTTTAAAATTGGGCTTGCAAACTTCATTGAAAATCCCACATCGGAACAAGAGTCAGTAAAACAACCACATTAAAATAAAGAAATATAAGTACAAAGGTCCCCTGATTTAACCCATACTAGGATTCCATGTATGAAAATATGGACATGGAGGAAAAAACAAAGGTTCATGTTCTGATGCAGAGTGATAGTAAACATATCTAGTAGAAAGTTAACCATAAAAAATTCACAAACTTGTGATGGGTTAAACGGTATTCGATTCCCCAGTAGGAAACGTTAACAGAAAACAATTTTGTTTTAAGTTACATTTCATTGAGTAATTTATTTTTGAGCTTAACTAAATGATTATGAAACATACTTACTTGTCACGTGGACGTTCAACTTTTACTAGATTCCTTAATCAAACTCATATTTTCTCCAAAAGACGAGAATTTAGGAAGACCTGTTCGCATTATGAGTACTATAATCAATTTCTTGAGAATCACCTAATACACAAAAGAGAAATATATATTTCCCATGTCTTTAGACAAAATCCAAAACCAAAATTTTTAGCATGAGATCAGAAAATCCACAAAAAGTATAATCCTTTATAAAAATAAAATCTATTCTTAATCTCCAAAATTTGTCCAAAAAAACACCAAAGTTCAATGAAGACAATTCGATAAACAATTGTCCATAAAATTCTTCAAAGTAAACCAAACTATGATTGAAACCCAAAAATTTGATGGATTTAATCACATAGTCTTCCAAGGTACAAATTTTCTTTTATATCCAAATAACATCGGTTGCTCTTAAATTCTCATATTGAAAAGTAATTAACCTAATCACATATCCTCCATGATAGGTTAATAATTTCCATAGATAACCCAAAATAATCTTACTATTGATTCCTAAAATAATCTAACTAAAACGAATTAGTCAAACTATCCAGGGACATCACGTATTACAGTGGTAGGCGATAAATACTAGTCGCACATTGGTTGTGGGTTAGATTCCCGCATCTTTGTCTGACGCGACGGGTTGTCACAATGTCTGTGTGTTGTCCTTTTTCCAAAACTATTTATTTCTTAAAAAAATCCCCAAAATGAGATAAAATCTTCAAAAATAATCATAACATATTTTAACTTCAAGTTTATCTCATGCATTTCATTTTCCATCATATAATAACACATAATTACCTAAAAAGTAAGGATCATATAAACCCTAATGGTTACCTTTATAATTATTACCTGAAATTCCACATCGATTGTTCATCTCATACATGATGCATTATAGATCATACCAAGGTACAAGTGGTTGATCATGACTCCTAGATAGTTAGTTTAGAACAACCATGAGTTTCCTCATTGAATCACCCATTTCATCTAGTCTCTTAATCAGAGAACCACCACAGTTTCTTTCAAACCTATTTTCACTTTGGTGCCTGCTAGATCTAGCCATTTACTAAAACCAAAAATGTCAGTGTGATTATATCAACAAAACCATCATGCACTAATGAGGAAGATATACTTACTCATTCACTTTATCTAAAAACTATTACTCTTTTTGAAATCCTAACCATTATGGTAGTGTCACTTATGCTTAAAGAATACCCTAACCTCTAAAGTTATCTAAACCGACCTTTGATACCAACTATAAGGACCCATCCATAAACCTTACTTAATATTGAGTTATTACAAGATTACACATTGTGGATCTTTTCAGGTTTAGAGTTTTAGAGAATTAGATCATAAAACATTCTTTACATTCCACATTTAAACAAAGTGGTTACATAAAAGATAGTATTAATTTTTTTCCATCAACAGAAACATATTTAAAAAAACATGGATTCTTTCTTGACACTTACTTGACACTATCATCATATCATGTAACTTTCCCTTGACCTGTGAAAAACATTTTAAAAAACATGGGATTAGCATAAAAATCTCAGTAAGGGATATAAAAATATGGAACGGAAACAAAAGTTTATATATACATAAGAATGAAATCATACTTTCCACATAAAACATAGGCACTTTATCATACCTCATCAAATCATGAATAAATCATAGAAATCATAAGACATAAAAGGTAACTTGATCCATTCATAACATTCTTACGTAGGGAGTAACCCTCTTGGATACGTTTGGAATACCCACCACAGTATATTCCCTAAATATCTTCGGAGAAACCTTAACGTTTCACTCCTTCACGTTACCCAATGCATTGTAGAGCTATATCGGGCTCTCCCGCACTTAGTTTATCACGGAACCAGCCGTCTTCATAACAATTCCCAAACCATAACATAATTGTTTCTCATAAAACATACATAACGGAAACATAAAATTTCCACATTTCAATCACAATATATCAATAACACAATGATATAATAAAAACATTATCAAAACCATTTTAAATACCAAAATAAAAGAAAAGTAAAACATGGTATTTATTTTTCTTTTTAAAAAAAGGTATGGCTTGTAGAGGAAGCCGAAACTCAAATAATGGTCATCGTGGCGGAGAAGTCATTGTCGCCGCATACGTACGACAAAAAAAATTCCCTTTTGTCTTTTAGTAAAATGCTTTGTATAAAGAAGATTTATTTTGGATAAACGTAAAAGTCAAAGGGGTTTATACACCATATAAAAGAAGGTTGTGTATAAAACAAAAATATGCCTCAATGAATGGAGATTGAGACGAAGTCCCATATAAAGACGGTATCCTTGGATTAAGGATAAATCAATTATATAATTCTGTGTGACAAATGAATACACAAAATATAAGTGAATATTAAGTGTAAAACAATCAGAGGGAATTCACACATATTCATAGAATGGCATATTCAAGGAGTACTAGTTTATCCCAAAGAATCAAAATTGGGTTAAGAAGTTCCCTTGCAAATATTCGACAGCCTAACGGCGTCACTTCAAAATTCATAAAATGTGTTGATGAGAGATAAAAAGGGTATCTCATCACATTGAAATTAAATTTACATAAATAAGGATATAGAAGAACATATCCCAACATAATAGTATGTGAATTAAAAGACATAACAAAAGAAGTCTTTTAAAAAGAGGAGGGTGAAAGGTTACCTTACCGACTTGTGTAACATCCGAAACATACACCCCGTGAAAGAAAGAAAATACAACGTTGATATAAATACTCATATATGAAATTATATTACCCAATGAGTAAAATAATGGGTATTACATAAACCGCTAAAAGGAAATTTTGGAAAATGTAGCATAAATCCCACGGGAATAAAAGTGAGATAAAATCCCTTACGAAAACGCGACAGCCTAACGGCGCCACTTAAAACATCCAAAAATGGATTGATGAGATCAAATAGGGTCTCTCACCATATTAACATAAAATGTACAGAAAGAGGAATATAAAATAAAATCTCCCAACATAACAAAGAGGAGCTTGAAATAAGTGACATAAAGGAGAGTACTTAATAAGAAAGAGAGAGGTTGGATCTCTAACAAAAATTCGGCAGCATAACGGTGCCACTCAAAACATCCAAAATGGATTGATGAGAGATAATAGGGTATATCATCATATGAACATAAAGATTACTGTAAGAGTAATATAAAATAACATCCCAATCACAAGAAAGTTGGGCTTAAAAGAAATTACATAAAAGAGTGTACTTAAAAAGAAAGAGAGGAGAAGGATCCCTTACCTCAGGTTCAACATGACTCGATCATTCTTTAATCTCCTGAATAATAAACTGGAGTAAATTTCTACTTCCTTAAGAACCCTTTTCAAGTTCTTTATTCCATTTATATCACTTATTACAATGTTATGAACACTATGTTATTATTTAAGCTAATAACAGTCGTTTTAACGATCATTGGTACTTGAGTCAAAAATAAACTCTTTATAATTACAAGTTGTTCATGTGGAAAAATATCCATTATATCCATAATTTTATTCATGATGTAGAATCATATATATCATATTTATCCATTATATTCATGCATTTATAATATTACATAACATTTAGAGTTATGAAATGAAATTCACCATTCATGGAGACGGTAATTCGTACGTATGCATGAACGCTACTTCCATTTCTATTTCATATTAAAACATAATGATACACAATAGTATTCTAATTCTAGTATGGTATGATATATAATATCATTAAATATATCCTTTATATGTACCACATATGGTATTAACGAATCAAATCACATTGAGGGGGCGGTAGTCCGCATTTCCTAAAATGAAGATATCATGTATACCCATAATGGAAGCCATAACGGTATCTCATATATGAAAAATAAATAAGCTTAAAGAAAACATAAACATGTTATATATCATATATAAATGTAGTGACATCGTAATGGCCACCATAAAAGGTGTTAAGAGAATATTGAACAATCATCATTTAATGAGGCAGTAATTCCCCATCCACAGAAACAGTTTGTTCATCATATAATAAATGTGAAAAGTTGGGAGTTCTCACAGTGTTCTCCAATGGGCATCTGGAAAACCTAATCTAATTTACTGATCAACGTTGAGATTCTCTAAGGGCCAGCTTTGATCCGGCATGGGAGCTTTCTTCCTCTCCTCCTCTTGCTCCTCTGGATCTTGGCTCATCTAAATTTGAAGTGGGAAGCCTCGAAATCCCCCTTCTCTCTTTACCAGTATGCTTCTGCGATTCCTTGAAGGGATCAGATCTTAGTAGCGTGAAGGATTTCAAGAATCCACTCTTCAAAAATCTCAAAGATGGTGGCTACTTAGTTGACGCAGATCCAGAATCCCTGAAATAAAGGGAGCAGCTATTCAAACACTCGGTTCTTGGCCGAGTCTCTTACAACACATGTGACAGGCCTTGGCACCTCTTCGAGCATAAGAACCGGATTGCTCATTGCTGGGGCTCATCAAAATGGAATATGGTTCCCATTGGTAATGGTTACTATCACATCCTCTTCAGCACTCAAGGTGAACTTGATCAGGTATGGAAAATGGGTAATTTACAGCTCAATCTGGGATATCTTAGACTGTCATACTGGGATGATTTTTTTAACACATTCACACACAAAAATCATATGGAACATGTATGGGTTAGAATTAATGGACTTAATTGGTTTTACTGTCACCCAAACATCCTGAATGACATTTCTTCCTGCATAGGATCCCCCATAATGATTGATCATAGAACATTGAAGGGAGATCTTGGTCTCTATGCTAGATTAATGGTGGAAGTTAATTTGGCATGTGAGCTCCCAACTAGTATAGGCTTCAATTCTCCTAACAATAGAGTTGAACTTAACATTGAATATGAAAAAAACTACCCTTTTGTGAAGAATGCAAACTGATTGGTCAAAACTATGCTAATTTAAGGGTGTTCCGGAAACAAATGGACCACACAACTATTAATTTCTGGAAAAACCCTAAACATGCCATGAAAGGGAAGAAATCATAGACAAAACTGGGATTCTTGAGAAAAAAATCCATTTGGGTTAAAAAAACTAATGTCCCCACAACCTTGGATGGTAAATCCTGGGGGGATTTGGTTGAGGAGGAAGTGGTTAATCAAAGGGAAGATAACACTACTATAGGATGTCAAAAAATAGTGACTGAAAGTGATAGTAATAACATTAACATAATAAATCCCAACACTACTCCTAATTCAGTTAATATTTCTACCATTTCTGGTAAATCTACTTTGAATGAGATTGATTGTTGGGACTTAGAGACCTCAGTGCCTTCAGTGATGAATGGTCCCTCTAATCTCTCTAAGAAGAGACAAAGTGTCATGGAAAAGGTTTCAGATCCAGATATTTCTGTACTGCACAGTTCAATTTCTAAATCATGTCCTCCTGTTTCTGTTAATCCTGCAATAGAGTCATATGATCCTAATGTTGATACTATTTCCATTACTACTGCACACAGCATCACACACACGTCTGTTCCTATCCCTATTCCTCATATTGAGATGGCTACTGTTAACAGAGGTGTGTCCAACCCTCCGGTTGGCATACAGAACTCAGTTGTGTTACAGTATCACAAATCTGTTGAGACAACTACTACTCCTACTCCTATAACCACTGTTTGTGTTGATACTAACAACATTGTTAATACTTTTATGCCACACAGCATCTCACACACTCCTCCTGATGTTTCTGTTCTACAACCTGAGTTTTCTCAAACTCCTGCTTCCTGTTCGAACAATAGTTTGTTTCCCATCCCCACTATTGACAAACAGAACACTGATATGTCTCAGCCTCATCCTACTACTTCCTCTTCCATTTCTGTTCCCTTGAAACATGAGGATTTCACTGTCACGCCCAAAAATAATGGGAAATCCTCAGCCGATCCTGTCAGGATAGCAGCTGGAAATTGTCACCACCTGCTCAAGTTGCTGTTTTGGACCATGACCTGACGAGTTCTTCTATTGCTTCTCCCCCTACATTGGATTACAGGCTGGTTTCCAGCCCTTATGTTGCAAAACAGAACACTGAAATGCCTCAGCCTCACCCTATTATTTATATTCCCACCCCTGAACCCATGAAACATGTGTATTACACTGTCAATCTACCCAAAAATGATGTGAAATCCTCAGTTTATTCTGAACCTGTACACACAGTAGCTGGAAACCCCCTGCTCAGGTTGCTGTTTTTGTTCATAACCAGACCATTTCTCCTATAAATTCCCCTCCTGCTCTGTCTAATCTATATAAAGGTTCAACAGATTCTAATCATTCTTTGGTTGGATTAGAAATAACTGCTTAAATTTAACACAACACTACTCCTGGAGCTATGAGTGATACCCCCATGGACAGTACTATCAATACTCCAATTCTTGAACATAGTTCAAATTCTTTTTTGAAAACAAATGCTCTTAAACGTTCTGAAACTTATGATAACAAACATAAACCTGCTTCCTGCCCTATGGTCACACGATCCCAAGGGAAGAAGTGTTCTGGAAAATCAAAAAAAAAGAAGGGTTCAAACCCAAAACATAAATAATTATGAATCTATTTTATTGGAATTTTCAGGGAGTTGCTAACAAAGATACCTTCACAACTCTTAGGAGGTTCTTAAACAACCATAATCCCCATCTCTTTTCCATTTCTGAACCTAAAGTCAATTTTAATACAAGATTCATGAGATTTGGCTCTCTTAACTACAATTTTCTTTGCTCTTGAAAAATAGTTCTCAGATGGACTCTATGTGGATCTTTTTTCATAATTACCTTTAGAATATCAACATCTTTAGAATTTCGGAACATCAACTCACCTATGATTTCTCATGGAATAGAAGGCACAATTTTCGCACTATGGTTTATGCCAGGAATAGATATAAAGATAGAAGAGTTATATGGCATGAACTTATTGATTTAGCCAATGCTTTTACTAATCCTTGTGTAGTGATGGGTGATTTCAATACCATCCTTAGCTCTCTTGAAAAAATTGGCCCCTCACATATTTCCATATCCTCTAGGGAATTCAGGTCTACAATTGAAGATTGTAGCCTTTTTGAAATCTCTCTTGGTGGTGCTAAATATACATGGTACATGAAACACTACAACAAAAATGTTGCCAGTAAGCTTGACATAGCTTTCGTTAACATTAAGGCTCTTGATAACTGGGATAAAATATCCAGCGTTACTCTCCCTAGACTCAACTCGGATCATCATCCCATCCTTGTTAGCTTCCTTATGAATAATCATAAGCCTATTCTCCCCTTCAAATTTAATAATGCTTGGTCCACAAACCCGGACTGTGTCACGTTAATCTTTAACACTTGGAACTCTATGAATCATCATAATGATTCCTTTGCCTGTTTACACAAATTGAAAATTCTTAAACAGGCCCTTAAAGATTGGTGTAAAACTACGAACTCGCAAATAGATCTTGATATATCCTATCTTGAATGTGAGCTTAACAGGGTTCAAATTCAAAATACCAATTCATATTTCAATGTGGATCCCCAAATGGAAGTAAGTGTTTCCCTGAAACTTAACTCATTTCTTACTTTTAAGGATGATATTCATAAACAAATGTTTAGGACTAAATGGCTTACTGATGGCGACCATAATACCAAATTTTACAATTTCCTTCAAAGAATCAGAAAGGTCAATCGTCCTCTTTCTAAGCTTATCCATATTGATTTGCTCATAGATTCAGAAGAGGCCATTACGGACCATGTTACCTCTTACTTCTATAACATCTTTAACAGACCATATATTAATACTGATCTTAAACCTGACATCATTCCCTTAATGGTGGATTAAAGGGACAATGTAATTATTTTAAGCATTCCTCTCGACTATGAAATTAAAGACACTGTCTTTGGCCTTAATCCAGACAGTGCACCTGGCCCAGATGGGTTCAATAATGGTTTCTTTCAAAATCATTGGGATATTATCGACAATGATGTTTGTAAACTTTTCATGACCTTCTTTATTCATGGATCATTACCACATGGGATCAATGCTCAATTTTTAACCTTAATTCCCAAGGTTGAAAATTCCTCTCAAATCCATCAATTCAGTCTGATTGCCCTGATTAACACTCTTTAAAAGATTATTACCAAAGTCATTGCGAATAGACTTGCTCCTATTTGTAATGAAATTGTTTCTTGGAATAAATTTGGCTTCTTCAAAGGTATGTCCATTCAAGACTGCATTTTTCTTTCCTCCGAATGTACCAATAGTATTAATAAAAACACTAGAGGTGGATTTGTGGCGATTAAATTAGATATTAGAAATGATTTTGACACCACAGACTGTAATTTTATCTTAAAAGTATTAAAAAACTTTGGGTTTAATGATACCTTTATTGGTAGAATTAAGACTCTTTTTCAATCAGATATCATCTCTATTCTCATTAGTGTCACTCCTAGAGGTTTTTTTAAATTCTCTAAAGGTGTTAGACATGGAAACCACCTTTCTTCCATCCTTTTTGTTATCGCTGAGGATTACCTAAGTAGTCTTCTCAGCAGTTTGGTGGATAACAGTAAAAATAAGCCTATTCAAGTTACCAGAAACATAATGGCCCCTACTCATCTTTTATATGCCGACGATATTATTCTGTTTCTTAAAGGGGATCAAAAAAACATTCAAGTTTTCAAGAGATCCATAACCCACTATGAGGAAGTTTCTGGTCAAGCTATCTCTTGGAATAAATCTCTTTTTTTTTGTAAGAACTTCCTGGTTAGAAGAAAATCTGCCATTACCACTTATCTGGGTATCAAATAAGGTCTCTTACCTTTCTCTTATTTAGGTGTTCCTATCTTTTGGCGTAGACCCAAAGTTATCCACATTTCTAATATCATAGATCAAATCATTAACCAACTCTCTATTTGGAAGGGTAAATCCCTTTCCATGGCTGGGCGAATATGCTTGGTCAAATCCACCATTTTTTCTAAAATGTTCTACGCCCTCATGATTTATAAATGGCCTATAAGAATATTCAAAAAAATTAATACTTACATTAAAATCATTATTTGGACTGGATGTATTTTTGAAAAGTAGCATGTCACTATCCCTTGGAATTCTTGTTGTAAACCGATTGATAAAGGTGGAATTGACATTAGAAATCTAACGTTGTTCAATTGCGCTCTGCAATCCCGTCTAACAAGGCGCATTATCAATTCTACTTCTAAAGTTTATTATTTTTTAAATAATAGATTTCTTCATAAAATTTTAACGGGTAATTCGACTTGCATCAACTCTTCAATCTGGCCTTCTATTAGAGACTCTTACCGTAAGATCATGGAAAATGATAGATTGATGGTCAGTGCTGATTCTTCCATTAATTTTTGGTGTGGAAAATGGAGTGGTAATCCCCTGATCTCTCTGTTACCATCCAATGTCATTCCTTCAGATACTAGTCAATCAATAAAATATGTCTTACATTAACATAGACATGACCTCCCTGAACATATTGTGAAGACTATTGATAATTATCCCTTTTCCTCGGATGGGGACTTCCTTGTTTGGGAACCTCCTCCAAATGGTATGCTTGACTCCAAAAACTTTTATAAGAATAAATTTTCTAATGAGTTTTTCAATTATCTTTGGGTGAGTCATTTAAATAATCCTTGGATTTAACCTTTCTAGGCTCACCATTATTTGGAATATTTCTCAAAATAGATTGCCTACTGAAATTATTCTGCAAAAGTTTGGCATTCAGCTTTGTTTTAAATGTCGCTTGTGTAATCAACACAGGGAGGATGCCGATCATATTTTCTTTCTTGTTCCTCGGCCTATGCTTTATGGAATTATGTTTTTGAATTATTCAAATGCAGATGGATCTTAACTGACTCAATTTCTTCGTTTTTAAAAAATTGTGTTAGACATGAAGCTTCTTCACAGGTTAAAATTTTTTTCTTGTGGCTGTGGAGGAACTCCTACATGAGATCTGGTATGCTAGAAATGATCTCATTCATAATAATCACTCATTTAGTCTCATTACAGGAAAATCTCGGATTCTTATTGCAATCCATGAAGCCGCCTCAATTCAAAAAGACTGTTTCAACAACTCGGTTGGTGACTTTGAGATACTTCGTCATCTCCGTGTTCCTGGAATCTACCCTACAATTAAATGCTCTTATAAAGTTTTCTGGAAGTCGCCGATACCGGGATGGATCAAAGTGAACATTGATGTTGCTTCTAAAGGAAATCCAGGACCTTCCAGTTTTGGTTATATCTTCAGAGACTCAGCTGGCCAATGTCAGGGTTTCTTCTATGTTGGATGTGGTAACTCTTCATCTCTAGAGGCGGAAATGCTTGGAGTCATTCACGCTGTTGAGTTTGTGCTTCAAAAAGGATGGAGAAAGATTTGGATTGAAAGTGATTCTACCACCATCATACATGACATCTAGAATGGCATCTTTCATCTGGCCTGGCCTCTCACTACATGCTAGATGAATTGCTTGAAGGCTCTCCATGGGATTGATTACATTGCTACTCATACCTACCGTGAAGCAAATGTTATTGCTGATTCCCTTTCTAACAAAGGATTCCATCAAAGCATGACTTGCTTTGACACTCTTCCAGCTGATTTATCTTATCTTTTAGATAGAGATTGTAAAAAAATATCATCTTTTCGTCTCTTGTAACCTTTTTATTTTATATATTATGCTTTGACCTTTAAAAAAAACAGAAACAGTATGTTCGTTAACCATTAGATGAAGGTGTGTGTAAGTGTATATTGAATACATAACGAAACAACATCCTAGTATATTTAAGATACTGGTGTTGTTACCAAATAAAGGAATAAAAATAGTTTAGGGGGTGGAAAAGAAAAATAAAACAAAAGGACTCAAGTGAAGACATTACCTTAAAATCGGGTAACTCTCCTTGGTTTGAGCTCAAAGGCTTCCTTGGAAAGACTTCTGCCCAAAGTGAGGCTTCAAAGAGTAAGAGAGGGATGTGAAGAGACAAAATAGGTGGGGGTTGGCCGAGCCAAAGGCTTTGGATGTGTGGGTAAGGAGGTAGAGGTGGGTGCCTTTTATAAGAGGAGAGGAGGGGCACTCTTGGAAAGTAAAGTAAAAATACTTTATTTTAAAATGAAATTCGGATTTAAGAGGTCCCACATTGATACAATTATAGGATAAGGTGATAAGGGTTCAAAATATACCCATCCAATAGGTTTTGGACATTTTTAGTTCATAGATTTTACATTATCTTTTCATTTTATTTAAATCCATTATTAATGAGGTAATCGCTACATCATTATGATGTCATAAATAATTTCATATATTTAATGTCTAAAAATTATAAAAAAATATAATGATGTAGGAAATCATTTTAGATTTCTAATGAATATTTATAGTCAAAATTCTGACTTGTATAACCCCATGTAAATTTTTTTAGTAAAACATCTCATGTTTTTGTCATTTTTACTTTAACATTAAAAAAAGTTATTTATGTCATTTCCCAACCAAAGTGGCTCCATGGGGTCCCCAAGTTGACACATGGATTGTCTTGGTCGGCCATGACACATCCAATGAGGGTAGGACATGTGTCAAAATCATCTCATATTATAAAAAAATTATTTTTTCCTTAAACTACACTAATACCTCTAATCGCGATTAAGAACTTAAAAGTCACTATTCACCAAAAAATTATTTTAATCTCATTAAACCACATTTTACTTCTTAATTACAACCATGTATTTCGGATTTTTGAAAATCAAATCACAGAAGGGGAAAAGTATCATTTAATCGAATAATCAGTTTCTTTAACTACCACTTAGTGGTTTAACTATTCATCAAAAATTGATGTTTTGAGAAAATTACAAAACATTCACCCTAAGATATATTTGATATTCCGAATTCAAAAATTATGTCTATTTTAAAAAATTCATAACATAAGTTACATTGATTAATTTAATAATTAATTCCCACTTTCAGAACAAATAGCGTGTTTTTATGAAACAATATATATCAAAAATTGACACTAGTTTAAGTCAAATTTAAAAGTGAAATTAAATCCAATGACCACTATTTGATTAAATGGTAAAAATATATTCTAATTTAACTTTAAAACCAACTCAAAAGATAATATAATCATATAAATAAAATAGATTGAAAATAGGTTTTGAATTAAAATACAACATTTTTCACTATTTATTAAAAATTGATCTTTTTCGGAAAAATACCAAAAATTTACAGAAAGTAAATTTTGATGTCCCGATTCTAAAGAAGAATTTTATTTTCTAAAATATAACACATAAAATTGTCAAAAAGTGGATTTAAATGATGTTCTCCATCAAAAGGTGGTTAATCGACCTTTTAAAGAATATTAGAGTGTTTATGCTTAAAATTGGATTCATTCGCATTTTAAATCCTATAACATTTATTATCAAAAGTAAAAATATTTGAAAAACATATATAATAATTTTTTAGTTAGTTCTATTCATTCCCGCCATCACAACAGCTAGGCATTAACTACTATTTAAAATAATATTATTTTATTATTATAGTGCAACGTAAGATTCCCAAGAAACTCGTTGGTGCGTGTTGGGTATGCCATCGATCATAGCATCCCCTTTAATGTTATATTACTATTTTATTCACAAATATGTATAAATGTGAAAATCGCGTACTCTTTATTTACCTAGGGTGTTACATTATCATTTCATAAATAAATTCAAATGATCAAAAATAACTAACAATGTCATATATAATTTGATTAATCTTCAAATAAACAAATAAGATAAGGGGATTTAAAAATTAACTTATACCTTTCAAAATAGTTTCCATAGATAAGTGTAAGAGATTATTATATATTAAATAAATTAAATCCCTCCCTAGACCAAAATATCACAACCAGGTAAAATGAAATAGAATATTATTACCTCCCACATTAAGGCTCCACAAGGATTGGTAAACATATTAATTATTGTTTTTCAGAATTCTTATCTAAGTATATATCAAATATGTTTCTATAAATGGAAATGGAGGATTAAGCTCTCACTCAATTCAAAGGGATATAATGAGAAGTTAGTGATTATGATTTCCATCATTATGATTTATAATTCTATAATAAAATGGATAAAGTGCTATGTTAGAGTTTTTACAATCATATCATAATGTTGATAATATAATTTTATAAATGTTAAAAATTATGATATCACAGACATTAATATTAGGGTGACGTTGGGGATGTGATTGGTGTCTGAACTACAATTATCTCATATAAAAAGTTTATCCTTGGGTAATATATCTGATCACTTAATTTCAATTTAATATTATTGGTGGAATTCTCCACACCGTGGGGTCTTTTGAAACCATTACATGTTCGAATTAGAGTAATGAGAGAATAATATGAATGCGATAAATATATATAATTTAAAATTATCATAAAAACTCATCTAAGATCACATATCACTGAGAATATAATATATTCCTATGAAATAAGTATATATCATAACCCCATGATATACCTATTAAATTAGAAAAAAAATTATCTATTGAAATGCCATTAAATTCAAGTATACAGTTTTTACAAATTATATGAATGAAAAATGAGGGGGTATTTGATTTAGGTATTGTGATTCACACAAAAATCACAATGAATAACTGTTATTACTTTTAAAAACTCATTATTTTATTTGAATAATGAACTAAAAATAGATGGATAGTCACATTAATTTTTAATATTAATATGTGGATTTTATATATATTTTTTAAAATAAATATATATTTATATGATAATACCAACATTTAACATTCCAACATTTAAATTAAAAATAATAAATGGAATTTATTTTTTTAATCATTTTATATATAATATTTATATCTCATTGTATAAAATTTATATTTTTTTCCTTTGTTATATTAATAATGCCTTATTTCTGATAAATGATGAAATATAACCCTGTTGAATAATAAAAAAATAAATTTGAAATTCTTACATAAGAAATAATAAATTAATATAAAAAAATGTTCCCATATATGGCTAACATCATTATTAATAATATGTTGCACAAATTATATTGTATAGATATATAAGGGTACATGACATAACTCTTACACATTATAGAAACTAAATTTACTCAAAGTGATTTACCTCTATGAACTATATGTAATTTCCAACATACATATATTCATGTATCAAGATTCCATTATACATCAAATATTAAACAACTACCATTACATATTGGAAAAAATATATATTAATGTAAATGTTACACAAATTTTTCATTATATAATGATAGGGTTCTTTATAAGAGTAGAATAATGTTTAGAAATATATAATTATTAACTAGAGTAACATATAAATAAAAACCATGGGACGCCATATATCATAATTGAATATAAGAATAAAATTATAGTGTTTGGTTAGGATGGGTATTTATATTATATACCTCATAATAAATTATTGTAAAAAATAATTTAAAACTAATCCTAAATAAAAGAAAACCCCCAAAGATTAATTACATGGAGAAGATACCTCTTAAAATTGCAGCAGGTATATATGGAAAACATTATATGGTTATGAATGTAATTTTTTAAATGGTAAAAACTTTAAATAATGTATTAACCGTAATAGTTTTAAATAATTTTTTAATTTATAAGAGATATGTTTCCTTAATACTTTTCAAATTGTAAGTAGCTAGTTCAAGTGAATAAAAAAATATATTTTACTAAATATATAAACTTATGGTTTATATTAAATTACATTATTGCCGTTATTTTAAAATATTTAATTCATAATATTATTTATCTATAAATGATATTCATTAATAAAACCTACATACTTTATAAAATTTGCAATGATGTAATATTTTGTAGTGTGAATAAAAATTATGAATTAATTAACATCATTTTTTTAATAACACAATTTGGATTAGATTTAAATTCCATTTATGATCTTAAATGTCAATGTATTAAAAAATGATCCTATAATAGACTAACCCCACACATAAATATTGAATTAGCTTTCAAGACTAGGAGACTCACTAAGACCAAAATATACATATCAAAGATGCACCAACTAATTAAAAAAATGAGAATAATTTCCTAACTAATTCATGAAATTATATATGAACCATTTCCTAGAATTCGTACCTTATAATAAATTATATATAATAAATTTATATGAAAAAAATCTATATTGATATGTATTCCACATAAATATCATTATCCAACACAAAATTGGTCTCTAAGATGAGTTCATATAATGGCTTATATATCAATGAATGTATTGCTATAAAATTTTATTAACAATAATATATAACAAAAAAATCATAAAACATTTATTCCATAAAAAGTTTTGTGTTGGTATCAATTAGACATCATCATTAGTTATAACAACTTCACTCTCCAATTTCGATTTTTATTTATTTGAATCAGTAACATGAAGGTTTTATGAAGTCTTAAATAATTTAACTATGGCTCGACTTAGAAATAAACATAACATAAACATTGTGAAATAACATTCCATCATCTCCTTAAATATATATTTTAATGTTTAACAAGATATTAAATTTTAAAAAGATGAAAACAAAACAACATATAGAATGTTGGAAAGAAAATGTCAATCAAAAAAATACATCAACAGTTATCCAACATAAATTTCTTACACCACATGCTAACCATCACATCATCCCCACATATATTATGCCTTACCATGCCTTTTCACATATTATAATATTCTATTAAATTAACACAAAGACAACATCAATATTCCATAGTTATTTATTCCCAAACCATTACATCAAGATAACAGATCCCTAACCACAAATCCATGCTTTAAAATTTAAGAAAAAATTTAATAAAAATGGAATATTTATTTTTCAATGAATTAACAATTAAAACACATACATGATAACCGATCAATTTTTCTACAACAATACCCTCATTAACATTTATCGTTCATTTATTTTTTTCATATATTTTCCATAGTTCATCGTATTATGATTCTCATTTAATCAATAACAACAAAAAACATCTTGTAGAAAATTCATACCCCTTGAAATATAACAATGTATTAGAATTTTGAACCATGATATAATATTTGAAAATTATCATATCAGACATGGTAGAACAATCGATGTGTAACATATTTTAACTTGTATTCATAATAATTTAATATAGCCATATGTTATAATAGTTATAATTTTTATACTAAATAGTATTTTCATATCTAATTAAATTTTAATTCAAACCACATATCATTATACCTTCTTATGAAAAATATATTTATCTTCAATTATTTACAACATTTTAATTATTTATCAATGAAACATAACAATAATTCAAAATTATAGCAGGGTCTTTCATGAAATTAATATATTTATGACCTTTATTTTGATTTTAAATCATTTTAAATTTCTATTTATGTTTATCTTGTAAAATACCATATCATTTAAAAAATGTTTTAGAACATTTTATACTTTTGAACAATTTTTTTTTCAAAATCTCATAATTTAATAAATAATTCCTGAAATCATTTATAGTGAATAATTGTTTCTGATAAATATTTTGGGAAGACCTTATTCTTTTTACAAGTAAACATATATGAATTTACTATTAAAATTACCCCCAAAAATTCTAACATGTATATAGGATTACTTGTCAAAAAGAATTAATCTAGAAAACAAAAATATTAATAAGTAAAGTAAAAAATTTAACATGCTTAGAAATAAATAAATTTTTATAGTATAAAGAAATATAATTTTTTAAATGAAATTTTTTATTTATTTCATGTTTTTATTATTTATTAATGAATATGCATCCTTTTTAAATTCATAAATTTGTCTCGTCATTCTGATTATTGAATTTTATTCTATAACTGATAAATTTTTATATTTTAATGTGAAAAAATAATTAAGGATTCATCATAGAAATAATGGATAGCATATAAAATTAATGAGTAGTAATAAATCCTGATTCAATATAAAATGAAACCTACAAAAATGATACAAAAATAAATCCAAAACATTATACACAAAAATCATTGTATTTATAGATAAATTAACATAATTATTTATCAATGCCATTTTATCATGTCACATTTGGCCAAATTAAAAATATTACTATTTAAAATATAATTTTTAAAGAAGAAAATTATATTTGATAGCATATATAACATGAAAACACCAAGAAAAAATGAACAATAAAATATTATGATACATATTTGACCATTAAAATGTAGCCTTTAATTAGTTGGTATAAATATGATTAACTAAATATTGAAATATACATCCCTATTTATGTCGAGATAAATAAAAGTTTATTGACGAATTCATAGTAAAAAATCAATCAATATTTAATAAAGCCATTTTATTTATTAGTAATATGATTTATTCTTAAAAATTATTTAATTTCATGAAATATTATTAATATTAATTCCTAAATATATTATAAATTTTATTAAATAAATGGAATTAAATTTTTAATTCCAAATAGAGAAAATACAAAATTGTAAATTTTTGATATATTTCTAAAATGTCGGATGTTTTTATTTGAATAGTTAAAAAATCTTTTTTTAATGTGCTTTATTTTACATTATTTTTAATTTAGAATTCAATTGTAGATTAGATTTAAATTTTCATTACTTCATTTGGTTTTATAAATACAGAAGTATGGTTTTTGAAAAAAAATAATTGAATATAGAGTAATAACATTTTATACATCTTGGTATTATATATATATATATATATAGTCCTCTATATAGAACCTTTTATGTCATACGGGTATCAACATTTCAATTATTTTCAAATGAAATAGGGATTGTACATAAAGGTGTAATATGACCACTTCTGGTTATATTGAGTTTTTTCATAAATCATTATTGTCAAATTGTGTGATGCTTTTCAAGACCTTGTGAAATAACCACATACAAAAATGAAAGGTATTATTAATGTGGTGGATAATGAAAACAAATCATTAATGCATTAAATTATTGATTGAGTGTGAATCCACCATAGTGTTTCAATATATCACAAGTGGCACTATTCATCTTTCATAGAATATAATTATTAGATGGAGTAACTGCAAGGAAAATCTTTCATCTATAAACTACTATATTACCCATGCCTACGGTGATAAAGTCTACTTGGAAGATGTTCTTTCTAGTAAAGGGGATATATATCTTTAGTGTATTTGGTGAAGTGATATTCTTACTAAGTTTTCAACTTTTTTCACCAATATTATTCTAAAAAATATTAATTAATTTTTGTATTTTACTATTATTTAATAGATGAGACTTTTAAATTTTGGAAAGTGTTAATTCAACCTCAAATAAAATTAATTCATAAAAGTATTTTTTTAAAATACATTTCTTAATTTTTTATTAGTTCATTTTCTAATTAAATTATTAATTATTTTGTTTTGAATATTTCAATAAGTATTAAATATTCTTAATTAGGTAGTGTAAATTTAGAAAATATCAAAACATTGTTTTTTGTTAATTATTAAAATTATATTTAGTATATTTATATTACCTCGGCAATGGTAAATCGGATAATTAATGTTAAAAATAAAATGAAGAATTTAAAAAATCACCCTTACCCATGCATTGATTTTATTGGATGAGTATATCACGTCCATGATCATCAAAAATCAAATATATAAAATAGAAACCATTTGGACATGTTTTTTATATTCAAATATTTAACTAATTATAAAAAGAACAATTTCCCACAATTTATTTAGTACATATAATATTTATTATATAGATAAATGAGATATATGGTTTTTTATAAATATTAAATTGAATTAAAAATGATTTTTATAACATTGTAATTTAATTTTTATTTTTAGTGAGTAAATAATTACATTAAATTCTTATGCAATGTAGATTTAGTAATTATTCAATTAATTGAAAAATTTAATATATGATATTAAATATATTACAAGTTATAATATTTTTAAGGATTTTTGGGTTACATGAATTCTTTGGATGAACATTCTTTATTTGGGTTGTCAAAAGGTTTAAATTCTAATTTATTTCAAGTATAACTGTCATTAAAGTAAAATTTATTGATATTTATTAAAATTAACTTTAACGATACTTTATCATAAAAAATATTTAATGAATTTGATTAAAACTTTAAAAAATCAAATAATCATCCATGTTATTGGGGTATGGTTGAAAATATCCCACATGTTTAATAGATGATAAATTAATTCATTTAGAGTATATATCTTTTCCCCAAAAGAGTAAAAATCATTATTATCAATGAAATCATTAAAATATATTTATGTGGGTTAAATAAAAAACACAACCCCAAAATCATTAACTTAACACGTATAAATTATATTTGATTAGAATATTATGACACATACTAATTAAGAATTGAATATTTTCTATTCTGAGTGTTTCTAACATAATAATTAGTTTATAGTAATATAATATTTAAAGAAATTCCATGAGTTCTCCTCAGTTATTGTATAAAAGATAACATATTATTTTCTTTATTCATAGATTAGGAATAATTTGGTTCTACCTCGACCATCTAAATCCCTTCATTAAATTCTTCTCCATATCCTACTGGCCTTAGTTAGGGAAAAATACCGACTGTATATTTATTAAGGTGTAATGAAAAACAAGTTTTCTTAATAAGTGGTATAGTTTGTAACTAACTAACTGAAAATTAATTTTTTATTAGTCAAACACTTTTAATGAGAATGTTAGGAAAAAAAACTTCAGCATACAAAAAACTGGATCTTCCCCGCCATATCAACTACCTCGGGTCAACAAGACTTCACCAATAATTTACTATTCAACTAGTTATCCCAAGCAAGGATGCATGGGCATGGAACCGATGGCAATGTCATACCCTCTGAGACCCATAATACAAATGGCATGAACTAGTGGAGGCTTCTTTCTCTGATCCCCATTTTTAGGAGATCCAAAAACAAAGATGAATGACACCAAAATTCACTCAAAAATGATATGTAGGCCTCAAGGCCCATAATTCCAAAAATTCAATGCCCAAAAACCTAACAACTTGAGTGCTAAAAAGGTCCCAAAGGCCTTGATTGACTATCTATAAAATTTCAGGTCATTTGTAAAATGATAATATTCCTTCAAAAATGTATTCATCATCACATGAATCCATTGTGAATATTGTATTTCTACCATTTCATATAACACCACATTAGGCTTGACTGATACAATCAAACTTGGAACCACCATCCATGGTGTTGGAGGGCTAGATGATGGGTTCCAACATAGTCATCTCATTTTCTAGCCTCCCACCAGGTGATGTATGAAGATCTATGCTTCCATTACTGGCCAATTTTACATCATCTTCAAGTATGTTCCACATTTAATTTCACATTGCATAGAAAAAAATCCAACATGAAAACGAATGGAAGGTACGATTTTGGGTGTCAAAATTCCGTTCCATCAAATTTGGGATTCATATCAAGTGGTTTCACACCACTTCCTAACTAATACACCAAATCGGTCAAATGATACTAGTCATTTATCTAATGAACTAAAAGTGTAATGCTAGAGTTCCTAAGTCCCAATGAACAAAAAAACGCAGCCCAAAGGCCAATTTTAAGATCTCAAATCGTAGAAAAACAAATGTCTTATGAAAAACATAACCCAGTCGATTCACTCATGATATATGGCATCTTCCCTAAATATCAACCGTCATTGTCGATGGAAGCAGTGACTCTAAACGAATAGTACAATGTGACGAACCCTACACCAATAATGCCCAGAGAGCCATTCTGGATGCCCCATAGTGAATAACCCCAATGACATCACCTGACCAATGTACATCACCACCAAATAATTGAACATTGAAACTTATATAAATCTATAAAAATTCCACACAAACACCACTAAATCAACCATCCACTCCATAATTATCAAATTGATTCTTGAATGATCCTTCGACCATCACATGATCTAAAACCATAGAAGGGATCCTAGATATATGGATGATAATGATATTCCAATTCTCTACTTAATATCTAATTTTAAATTACTTAATGGACCCCAACAATATTCCAAACCAACTTCTGACTTTCAAACATTAATAGTTGATCCCATGTCAGATGATAGATGAGAGGATGAGGGGGATATTCCAACAAAAAACCACCATTCCAGAGAGATCCACTCATCTTAGTGATTATGACCCTACCAGAAGGTCGAGAAACCTATAAAAAATAGGATGGACTATGTGGTATTTACAGGATCTAATCCACATGATGAGGTCAATAAATAATGATGTACTACTGCCTCACGAAATAGTATAATTTGTTTTTTGTCGTCACCATTTAGGGGTGGTTTTAAAAATTTATTTAATGTGTATATATGGAATTCTAATAATTGTAATAATTATAAAAGGATAATATAAAACCAATTGTATAACATTTTCATTCTATAAAAATAATACCATCATTCTTACATTTATGTGGACGATTACCTCTATGATGCTACACCATTCATTTTTCATCAGCATATGAGTAGCATGATATATATATATATATGACTATTTTAGTAAATTAAATTTTACTAATAATAATATTATTATTCTATACATATCATAAAACAATTATCATCGTTATATAATGATCAATAAAATTATATTACACTTTTTTGAACACATAATAAAAGGTATAAGAAAACATTTTAGGTTAATACATTCCTTAATATTGAGGTTGTTAAGGTTTTTTATGACATTAGGTAATTTGTAAGTTGACATTATTAGAAAATATTTGAGAATATAATATTAGTGCATTCATTTTTGTTATGAAATATTAATAATAATTATTATTATTTTGAGATAAATGGTAAATTTTTCTTTTAATAATATGACATTAATTTAATCAAATTTTTATGCATCAATATTAACCGAAGATATTATTATTTAATGAATGATATATGGTTAACCTTTGGTGTCATTATTGAATATTTGTAGATAATATTATTGTTTCATCATTAGAAGTGTTATTCATTATTTGAATTACTCAACCATTTTAAAACAATTTTTTCTTTTGGTTAACGTATAAAGACTAGAGGAATAGATTTTCTCCGTTCATGGACTTTTAGATTGTTTTTATTTTGATTTAAGTGTATCAAGCATGAAAAAATATTAATGAATACTCATTATTTTGATAAAAATATGATATTATGGTAGAAATTGATTAACAAATGGAATTATACATGGAATTTTTGTCTATTTTCTAATGATTTTATCCTATATGTTACTAAAGTCCTTATACTCTTATAAAATGATATTGAAAAAAATGATATCCTATTTCCTTCATTTATAAAAAATTAAGGGCATTTTTTAAATCTCCTTGGTTTACATTTTGTGGTTGTTAATTTAATCCCGATCAATCAACTTCTTCTGATCATTGATATCAGTTACTCTCCATCATTATTTAGATAAAATTATAATCATTGATTTCTATTTTATTAGCTAAAATAAATTTTTTCTTAATTACAAAACTATTTATATTTTCTTATACAAGACCTTCATAGATCCATTTCTCTTAATAAAAGATGAATTTTTATACATTTCTTTTATGATGTGGAATTTCAACAAAGGTACATTGATAATTAAAACACCTCATTATAATGAACTAGTTCAAATATTGAGAAAATAGTTTTTTAATGGCATGGAGAATTTAACAACCCAATATTTTTAAGAGGATACTATATTAAATGGTGTATCATAAATGCAACACCAAGGAAAAATGAACTACAAAATATTATAATTTTCATTAGACAATTATAACATAGTTGTTTAATTGGCTGGTGTGGGTAGGATTAACAAAATTTTGAAATATATATAGAGAGAGGTTATATAAATTAATTTATTTCGATTAATTCATCAAAAATAATCATTCAATTTTTAGTATTATTATTTTATTCATCAAAATAATTTTTATTTAAAAAATTGGTCCTATATATTTTCCTGAGGAAATATTAAAAGTGACTTTTAAAATATTAAAAAAAATTATTTCATAACAATGATATCATTTTGAAAATGAATATATCGAAATTATTATATGGTGAGATTTTATGATTTTTCTGAAATGTTATAATTTTTAATTAATATTTATAAAAAAGTTTTATTGTAAAAAAAAATTATATCAAAGTATTAATTAAATAATATTCTATTTTGGACTTTTTTTATATTTAAAGTAGTTATTTTTAAGTATTACTATAAAATATTTTGAATCATATTTGTTTCTATTTCTGGAATTTGGAGGTTAAAATTTATTAATTACGACCCTTGAATTTTTTGCCTCGTTATGATTCTGAACCATAGTAAATTTACAACATCTAGATATGTGTAAATCAAGTAATTATGTTAAAAATAAAATGAAAATTCCAAATTTGACCTCAAATATTATCACAAATTAATTGAATTTATATATATCATCCATTATCAACCAAAATAATATTTATCTCATATGTTTTATATAGTTATAATTTTTACCATTTTTTTATTTACGTTATTATAAAGACAAAAATGTCATATTATTACTTTTAATAATGAAAATACATTCAATATATGGTTAACTGAGGAATTTGATCATTTATAAATATTAATTTGAACTAAAAATGATTTATAATTCTAATGTATATATATTATTTATTATTAATGATGAAATAATTACCCAAAAAGCTTATGTAACACTTAAGAATTAATTTTTCAATTAATAGATAAAATAAAATATATGACATTAAAAATATTAAAAGTTATACAATTTTAAATAATAATTATTTTAAACATATTTTATGGATAAATATAATATATTCACGTTGGGATATAGTATTAGAGACTAATTATTTTTTATATTTTTTTTATTTATGTTAATGATAATGTATGATTCCAAATTTGATATTAATGCTATTGGGAAATAAATAATCTTTTATTAAGTTATTTAAAAGTCAATAAAATCATATGTTCTTTCCACTTATTGCGATATTGTTTGAAATATAATCCATGATCTTTTTATGGTCTATTTTGTATTTATAGTTACTCTCTTGACCATTAAAGAGTCAAAAAAAATTATCACACTAATAGTCAAAAAGGGTACAGGGTTTAACCAAATATATAAGGATATAAACCTTATGTAACAAAGTAAAAATGTTATCATACGATATTAGTTCAATTTATACTCATATTATCTTTGAATAATATCAATGATATGTCTTTTTATCTGCAAAATTAATTAATATTCATTTAATGTTTTAGGAAATTCAATCATTTTTCTCCCCTATATTATAAAAGAGAACATATTCTTCCCATTTCTTCATACAGGAAGAACCATTTTGGTTACCCAATATCTTAAAAATCCATTAAATTAATCCTTATAAATTACCTAGAGGAAATATTTCATTAAAAAAATCATAGAGTTATTAAGGATTATAGTGAAGGAGGTTGTCTGAAGAAAATGTATAGTTCTTAATTGAGTGGTTTTTTAATGAAATCATACACTCCCTTAAAATTTTCATTTAATATGATGGTATAATAAAAATATTATCTACCATAAAATTATATGTTACTATATTAACTTTATAACATATAACCATATCCAATGACCATAAATGGGAAAGGAATACGTTGTTCATGTGTTTGCTAATCTATCGCCTTGCGAAATGATGTAACTTTTTTCCATAATGACCTCACATGGATTTTTATAAGAATTAATTTAATATATATATATATATATTTCATTTTATATAATTATTTTTAATTTTTGAAATATTATTTGACACCTATCTTATCAAAATTTCATTCTTTAAAAAATAATTATGTCGTTTGCTGCTACATGTGGACTACCACCTCTAAGATGCGATTTGATTCATTTTTCAACATCCCATAACATAGATTTTATGTATACCAATTTATTTATGTGTATATTAAATAATTGATAATATTATTATCCTTATGTGATGACAAAATAATACATAACTTCTTTTCATAATGATTTTCATAAAATATAAATGTTATCTATCCATGTGTATGACCCTCTATTTCCAAAATTATAATGTACTTCATCTTTTATAACTATTTTCATGATTTGGTTTTAAAAGTATAATTGAATTATAAAAATTATAATTATTTCATGATAAATCTTATAGATATTATGGAATAATGACTCTTTTTACCCCATTCAACACAGAAAATCTTTTTTTTAAATTATGGACCAAACATTCTCAAAGTAACTGATATAGGCTAAACTAATATTGTTATTAAATATGTAATATTAAATATTCAAATAATTATTTTGAGAATAATTTATAAAACCTATAATATTTTATTATTTATATAAATAATCTATATGATTTTTTTATACATGAGTTAAGGGACATAAAGGGTTTGTTTACACATGATGAATGAGATTTCACCTAAATTTACATTAATTGTGGAATATTTTATAGTCATGAGCCTAATTAATATTATTTTGTTAATTAACTTCCCCTTTTATATATTATATATTGAATAATAATAATTTTATTTTATTTTATGTTTCAATTATAATTTTTTCACCCATGGGGATTTCTCTAAAAAAGTACAATGTTGTAAGTGGTTTCGTAACTCAATTTACATTCATTAGGATATAAATAATCTTTATTGAATATTTATTTAATATTTTAATGTTTTAATATTTTTATTTTTTATATTATTATTCTATATTTTTTATGGATTTACATTTCTTACACATAATGACTCCATTTATTATTTCTCAATTCAATGGTATCCTTTTTATAAGGGTTATTCGACTAAAATTGTTATTCTACTGGAAAAACATTTATGATGTAAACCTATATTTATTTATGAGATGTGTATAATTGAATTTTCAATGTCCATATAATGAATCCCAATATTTGGATGATGTGTAATGCTTTATATGAATTTACTCATTCATACAAATTATGATTAAAAGGTTAACAAAGCAGTATTGGGTTTTTAATCCAATATGATCTCTTACAAAGATTGATTAAGTTTATGGTTACATAGGGGAAATCATATGATAATAATTCTTAAAACCATGTCTATTTTATTCTTAATTTATTATGAATTCATTTGTTTTTATATTTACTTTTCACAGTTATTTTTAAAGAATTGTCAATAATGTTTGATGTAACCAATGAAAATCATGAATCTGATTTTAGGTCGAGAAATATTTCTCATCGGAGTACACGTTTTAAAAAATGTTTTCAAAATATAAATTATAACATAAATTTATTTTTATGGTAATTGAATTTCATTTAATAAAATTTAAATTAGAGTTTTCACTACTTTTTCCAAATGGGTTATTATTTCAACCTTTACAAAATATTTAAAAATAATGATAATTTTTACATAAAAAATATGATTTACTTTTAATTAAATCATTATCATTACTTTATTTAATGAATATATTATATGTTTAGCATGTTATATTCATGGAAAAACATTTTCCTAATATTTTTTGAATTTTTAGTTTTTATCAAAGTGAAAATTCTATTTTCATCAAGAATGATTTTAATAAACATTTAATTCTATTTAAATTAAAAAATTTAAAAAAACCCTCATAGTTATCTATCCTATAATTTGTATTTATTGTATTCTTATCATCTTTATTATTTCTCGAGATGGAAAATTATATTTTAATGACACTATCAGGGAACATGTTTTTTCATGGGTTAATCATGTTTTGAAAGGAATCATGAATGTTTCCATGAGTTTTAGGATGATATGAAATTTAAATAGTGTTAATTTATGTTATGGTTGTTGGGAAATAATTATAAGGATTTTTGGTTCCATTATAAACCATGAAAGACTTGTTATGTTATTAAATAAGCATAGGTTTTAACCATAAAAACCAAGGTTGTGTGAGTCTTCGATATCCCTCCAATGCATTGGGCGTGGAAGGTGACATTATTGGTTTTAAAATTTGTAATATTGATTATAAGAGATATATAGAAATGATTCCCCCTTTTTTTATCATGTTTTATCTATTCTTGATATGGTGTTTTAACAATTTCATTAATCATAATTGAAATCAAATGGCTCATGAGTATTGATTATTATGAATCTTTTCTATACTAACTTCATTACATGTTTCATGTATGATGTCTAGGAATTATCAACATGAATCCCCTTATGTTAGGATCATTAATTTTTATAATGTTATCACACCATTATTCTCATATTATTCTCAACGCAAAATTTCAATTATTAATGCTTCTATTTACCCATACATATAATATTATCTCACCCTAATTGTGATTCCTTTTAACATATTTATAAAAAATGATGATAAACGATTTGAAACTATAATGGTATTATTTTTGAAAAGATTTACTGTATATGATAGACACATGATATAGAATATGAAAGTTTATTGAGAATGATATTATCATGATTTCATTAGATTTTATCATGAATGAATTTTACTAATTCATTAAAACCCACAACAAAAATTTATTAGGGATTTTAAAGAGTTACAATATTTCCTTTTGATGTTTAATGTTTTGTATAGAGAAAAATGGGCCACATTTATCATTATTAAAGTAGTTAATTTAATGTTTATTTTTTAAGACTAGGTCTATGATTTTGGGTTTTGGGATTTTTTATCGAAGACGGTCTACATAATATTAGGGTTAATGAATAGCTCATAAGGGGGAAAATTTAAAGACCTAGAATTTCCAGGTAATTTTTTTTAAAATAAATGTGAATTTTTCGAGTGTGTAAAAATTGACAGTGTGTGATTCTGAGGCCCGGAGTGCCCGGAAATAATTTCTGAATATTATATCGGGTACGTTTAGTAAACGTGCAAGCGTTTTCTTCTAACTTTTGAACTAGTGCTCGAAATTGAAATCTGAGGGCATCGTTGACCTCACAGTACTGATATTATCTTAAAGAGACTTTCACCTCGATGACGGTTGGTAGAGAGTGAAAGATAGATTTTTTATTTTTTGGGAAAGAATAAAAGAAAAATAAAATTGTGTCACAAATTATTTTATTTGAACCACCCATGTGGATGGTGGGAGGTGGGTACCACCAAAACTAAACCATAATTTGAATGTTAAGAGGTGGGGTCCAACAGAACTAAACCTCCCATGTGAGGTTATGGTGGTAGGGACCACCAGACTCCTCTTAATGGGGAGAAACCTACAAACTCTCCAATATTCCACCCCTCCCATTTAATTGATTGATTAAATTAGGCAAATTTATTGAGCTGATTAATTGTTCCTACGTGGTAAATTAAATACGCTAACTTGGGTGTGCCAAAATAATTATTTCTTTAAGTTAATTAAATTGGCACCTCACACTTTTTTGGGTGGGATTGTGAGAGGAGACCCCTGGGAAGATTACACTTCACAAACGAAGAATGTGTTATTCCATGAAGAAT
Source organism: Viscum album (assembly GCA_963277665.1). NCBI lineage: Eukaryota > Viridiplantae > Streptophyta > Magnoliopsida > Santalales > Viscaceae > Viscum > Viscum album. Next base: position 418,763,415 of record OY728132.1, read on the forward strand.
CCTCCTTTAATGAAGAATGCTAACTTTGACTTCATCCTCGGGACATGATCCAACAAATAACATCATTTTCAATGATGAACCAGCACATGAGCTCTGGATTTGAGTTGTGTGATGGATGAGACAAATGTCGACACCTTCATCTTCCTTCTCGCGCCATCAACATCAAATAATCCATGGTAGGGGTTTGTTTCTATATGTTTATCTCTTCCCATGTTATCTCCTTATAATTATTTTGAGGGATTGGGAATATAGATTGACGAGATTTGTGGGGATTGATGTTTTTAAATATATTCCAAACACATTTATGATTCAATTTTGGTGAAATGCTTATTACAGCTCTAACACAAAGGGTTCAGGTCAAACAGACATGGCCTGATTGTTCCTCTATTCTTCTTCATTGGTATGTTCTTCTCAATGGATGAAGGGGAAAAAGGAAACATCGCTCTGCTGCCGCATCCACATTCGCCTGCGGCCTCCATGCTCCGTGGCCTCCATTCTCTGAGGCGCTCTACCGCAAGTGGCCCTGCCGCACCACCTCATGGCACCCGTGGCCTCCACTGCTTCGCACCGTCTGCGGCCAAGCCGACCCGAGCTGCTGCTCGTGCCACCGTCATCTGAACTATCGTCGTTGTACAGGTAAAGATTCCACCTCCATTGATCTGAGACCCCAAGCTGAGTGGCCACCACTTTCTTGGCTCATCCACCACCAGATCCACACTTGTTGTCTATGACGTCGCCGCCGAGCCGAGCTGCCAAGAAGAGTCGATCCCACAGGTCGGGCCGAGCCACCACCCGAGCCACCGACATTGTCTGATCCACTGCCACCTTCCAGGCCGAGCCGCCACTCAAGACACCGCTGCTAGGCTGAGAAGTCGTATGAGCCACCATCTGAGCGTCTGTCATCGTCTGGGTCGAGCTATCTCCGCCCTTTCAGCCGAACTACCCCGTCCAAGCTTCCCAAGGGCCTCACACCCCTCCATGACCCTACGCGGCCTTGTGGCCCCCAACATCCCTCTCTGGATCCTTGCATCCTTCTAGGCTGGACCCAGCGGGCCGGCCTGGACTAAGCGGGTCACGTCGGGTGGGACCGGACCCTGGCCCTCTATGACCTATTTACATTTTTTGTCCATAACATTGGTACCAGACATCTGTTTGATGAACTGTTAGTTGTTTTGGAAATCATGGATAATCACAGTCACTTTGAGTATACCTCACTAGGGATTTGGTTAAAGATATGGTACGGTTGGGTTGGATAAAGCATGAATCCCACTAGGCCCCCAGGACTAAAAGGCTATTAAGTCACAGACCGGGTGTCTGATTGACACGTCGTCTATTTCATTGGGACCCTTATGATGCATAAAATCTTTGAGATACTTCTTCATGGGACATCATGGATGTTTATGAATTAACTAGTGGTTTGGGGAGCAGACTCTCCCATATATGAACAGGTGTAGTGCGGAAAGCCCAGCAGTAGGCTGTGACGAGAAGAGTACTCCTAGCTATCTGGTGCTAGTCATATCCAAGCGATATTGTGTGGGTAATATCATAGAGAGACTATGTGTGTCATCTCCTAGTGATCATGTGTGGGTCAGCTCAAGAGATCCTCTGTTGGTCAGGTCCTGGAGATCTTGTGTGGGTCTTTTCATAGTGATCATGTGTGGGTCAGCTCTTATAGATCCTATGTGGGTCAGCTCGAGCGATCCTAGGTGGGTCAGCTCCTAGCTATCATGTGTGGGTCAGATTCAGTGATCCAGTTTGGGTGAGCTCTTAGCGTTCATGTGTGGGTTAGCTTCTTGGGATCCTATGAGGGTCAGCTCCAATGATCTTATGCGGGTCAGCTCCTAGAGATTCTGTGTAGGTTAGCAGTAGAGCCTCTTAATTGAGTAAGATGATTTAGTAGTTACATATAATTATCTCTAATACTATAACTAATGATATAACTAGTGTGAGTTGATTCAATACCCTTGTGTTTCCTCTTGACTGAGATGGATTACATGTTAACGTAGGTATATGTATGGGCATATACCTATGTAGGGTTACATGTTGATTTCATACTTTTTGGTTTATCCTTGTTGGATTTTGTGAGACATTGAGGGTCTCGGGGTCCCAACTAAATATCATTATACTCACCCCTACACAGGCTATGTCCGCACCTAGTTTTATTGGATGTAGACAACAGACACGACTGACTGAGGCTGAGATTACCAGGACTGGACGGTTCTCGGAGATGGACCATATGGCATGTCGGTACGCCGAGGAGACAGATGGACATTTAGTGTTGTGGAGGTGTTATTTACATAGCCTTCAGGTAGGAACCTGGAGGACAACCCAATAGTTTCCATTATTTTTCTTCATTTGTGTTGTATTTTTTTACTTTTACTATTACAGTTGGGCTTGTATTTTGGCCCCTTTTTACTTTCAGCACTCTTTTTATTATATAGTTGACATTTGTTCATATCTTTTTCCATGCTTTGTTGTTTCTTTTTATAGGTTATTATGGTAATTCCTTCCCAGTTTTATGGAATATACCTTTGGTGCTAGTCACCAACCCCTGGCCTATGGAAGGAGGGCATGGCTTTAGTCACGACATAGGCCCCGGGGGACAGGTCATGACAAATTGGTATTATAGGAGTCAGTTCTACAACAGAACATAATACTCTAATTGTTATTTTTAATAGAAATAGTGTTAATTGTAGTGAGTGTGGTTTTTAGTTTAGGTAATCCAGTGTTAGTGTGGCAGCCGATGTATCCATACCCCATGGCTCTGACTTCTGATTTCCAACTCAGTGCACGAAAACACTGATTGTGTGTGTGATTTCAAGATTTTTATTTGTGATATCTGAATTCACTCACTGTGTATATCTTAATGACCATGGTGCACCAGTTTACTTTCAGGATGCCTCCACGCAGACATCTAGCCAGGGTTCTGAGAGTTGTACGCCCTCATAGCCCACTGAGCAACGAGGCCCCAGTGTAGGGCCCTCTTCCAGTAGAGGCACCAGTAGAGGCACCATCGGTACCATTAACCGTTGGTCCACCGATGCCACTGGGCCCAGTAGTAGACGGTGCACGCTGCTTGAGCACTTTTCCTGAGTTCCAGTGCAAGAGTCCACCCAGGTTTAGGGTATACATGGACCCACATGCGGAAAAGTATTGGAATGAGGATGTAGTTAGAGTCTCTTGACTGGTAGGGACACCAGCCGATCTTATGGTCATCCATACAACTATCCTTTTATAGGCAGTAGCTGGCATATGGTGGGGCTTTATGCTCTAGCTCCACGACGAGGTGAAAATTTTCTTGGTAGACTTTGATTACCTGTTTCGGGTAGAGTTTGTCCCAGCGACTCCTTGAGAAGTGCACATACAGTAGCTACTTCAACTATAGTAGGGTAGGAAGACTGTAGCTCAATACCCAGGGAGGTTCACTGACCTCTCAAACTACTCCACATATATGGTTTTCGACCCATTCTTCAGGGCATTAACCATTGATCAAGGACTCATGTGGGAGATCAGGTCTCTAAGTATCTCAATCAACATCTGGTTTTAAGAATGGGTTTTATAGAGATCCATCTTAGTGGAGTGTTTCCTTGCTGAGTATTCACTAGCTGTGAGACCCAATAACATTCATCACATAGTGGAGTCTTCTATAGATGGCAGCAGATAGAAGTCGCAGAGGCCAAAGAGGACTAGACATTCAGGTGGATGACTGCATGATTTCGGGTCGGTTGTGCAGTGCACCTGAGACAGAGCCAATTATACTAGGAGCGGTCAATGTTATCAATACGGAAAGTAGGGTCACATGGATCGTGACTGTCCAACCCACTGTAAGGATGATCAGCAGTTGGTCGATAGACCAAACATGCCGAGATAGAGGTTTGACTAAGGAGGTCTGTAGGGAGAAAGATAATGTGGAAGAGGAGCTGGTCGTGCTGCTGGAAGTGGGAAACGATTCAAGATGTTACCACCACCACCACCAGGAGGTCCACCCCGACTGTAGGGAGCATGTGGATATGATATAGATTTTCTCCAGGCAGTTTAGGCCTACGATCACGGTGCTCCAGAGATGATACAAGATATAATCTATGTATACTGCTCCTTAGCTGTTGTACTCATTGACAGAGGTTCCGGTAATTCTTTTATTACCACTACCCTCGTTCGAAGCTCATAGATTCTAACAGAGCTGTTGGCTCAATACGTATGGATAGAGAAACCTACAAGAGCAGATTTGATGATTACGCACTGGGGTCAGCAGTGTGAGCTTACTCTAGGATGTGACATCTTCGGGTAGGATATCCTAGTAGCAACGTCGAGGCTTTAAGACATCATCTTGGGTATTGATTGGTTATCTATAGTCCAATAATAGATTGAATTTATTAGGCACAAAATGATGTGTGTTTGTACGGATGGGACCAGGTTCACCTCCATCAGCAAGAAAGGAGCCTTTTCATCATAGGATGGACTTACCCAGAGAAAAATGCAGATGATCACTCATCAGTTGTCTTGGATTACCCTCAGAGTGGTTGATGTAGAGAGTTAGATAAATCTTGTAGTTGTGGACCAGTACACAGATGTTTTCTCTAACGATGATCCAGGTCTACCTCCTCACAGAGTGGAGAAAATTTACATTGACCTTTACACCAGGATGACACTGATATCTACACCAGCATATCAGATGTCTCTCACAGTGTATCATGAACTGCATGTACAGCTGGAGGACTTAAAGGGGAAGGGTTTCATTCTACCAGGTGTTTCACCATGGGAAGCCCTAATTTTTTTCACCATGAAGGTGGATGGGAGCTTGAGGATTTGTGTTGAATATAGACACCTGAACTAGGTGACCGTGAAGAACAAGTACTCACTCCTGAGGATTGATGACATATTTGATCAGCTGAAGGGATCATGATGGTTCTAAATGATAGAACTTTGATCAGTCTATCACCAGCTCTGAGTACAAGATGAGTATTTTTAGTATACGTCCTTCAGTTGTTGGTACGACCAATAAGAGATATTGGTTATGCCATTCGGTGAAACCAATGCTCCATCAGTGTTCATTGATATCATGAACATGATCTTTCAGCCATACCTTAATCTCTTTATTGTAGTCTTCATCGACGATATTCCGATCAACTCGGGTACTGGGGAGAAGCATGCCTATCATTTGAAGGTAGTACTGGACACACTACGAGAAAAACAGCTTTATTGTAATCTCCAAAAGTTCCAGTTATGGATTCGAGAGGTTCACTTTCTAGTATATGTCATATAAGATGCTGTAGTTGTAGTGGATCCAGTGAAGATTTAGGCGGAACTTTCTTGGGAGCCACCCAAGAGTTTGACAGAGGATTGGAGTTTCTTGGGTTTGGATAGACAGTACCAGAGGTTTTTACCAAACTTTTCCAGAGTTTTAGCACCACTATCAACATTAACGAAGAAGGGGAAAACCTTCGTTTGGATAGAGAGATTCTAGTGTAGTTTTTAGAAGATGAGGTAAATGTTGGATAGTGCCCTGATTTTGAGGCTTTCAGAGGAAGGTGTAGGGTACATAGTCTAATTCGACGCATCAGCGACCAGACTCAGATGTGTCCTGATGCATGAGCAAGGATTGATCACATATGATTCTCGACAGCAGAGACAACATGAGAAGAACTATGCTACCCATGACCTAGAGTTAGTAGTAACCGTATTCGCCTTGAAGGTGTGGTGGCACTATCTGATGGGTGAACATTTTACAGTTTAATCTGATCATAAGAGTCTCAGGTATATCTTCTCTTAGAAGGACCTTCACCTGAGAAAACAATGCTGGCTTGAGTCCCTCCAGGACAATGACTTCAAGATAATCAATACTCTGGGGAAGTAGAATGGTGTTGTAGATGCACTCAGCAAGAGGTCTGGTATACAACTGCTTGGTAAGGCTACAAAGCAGCTGGATTATCTTTAGATATCCTTTGTTGACAGAGATGGAGTAGTTTTCCTTCAGTCTCTTACATTCACTCCCCAACATGTTCACTATGTTGGTGAGTCTGAGTGTGGGGACGCTGATTGCAAGGCTTGACGTGTTCATATATCCATAGGGCAGCCACCTGATAGATTATTTGATAGTGGATAGCACATCATCCTATTCAGATGGTGTACCACTATACGAGTGTAACATCATGTGGATGTGTTGAGGGAGTTCCACAAATCCCCTTTAGAGGTACATCTAAGTGTGGCGAAGATGTACAAGGTTCTTCAAACATAGCAATGGTGGCCAGGAATGAAGAATGTAGTAGTAGAGTTTGTTTCTTAGTGCTTGACTTGTCAGCATGTGTAAGAGGAGAATTAGGTACCAGCAGGATTGGTTCATCCTTAAGAGGTCCTAGAGAAGAAGTGGTTTGGGATATCCATGGAATTTATTATAGGACATCCACGTACATCCATGGGCATGACTCGATTTCGGTGATTGTTTACCAACTCACCAAGTCGTCCCACTTCCTACCAACCAGAGAGCAGGTTTTGGTAGAGAGAGTGTGACACCTCTATGTGCAAGAGATTTTGTAGCAACATGAGGTACCCTCAATGATTGTCTCTGATCGTGATGCATGTTATTCTTCCCGGCTATGGTAAGGGTTATAGGATCCTTTCAGGATGTAGCTTCGTTTGAGCACAGCCTCCCATCCTCAGATGGATGGTCACAGTGAGCATACCATTCCATCCCTGGAGGACATGTTGGGTGCTTGTGTCCTTGACTTCAGTCGCAGCTAGGAGGATCACTTTCCTTTTGTGGAGTTTTCATAAAACAACAGCTATCACTCCACTATTGGGATGGCACCTTTCGAGGCGTTGTACATGTGACCTTGCATATCCCCCTTGTGCTGGACCGACCCTGTGGAGTCAGCAGTAGTGGCACCAGAGATGGTTCATGCTACCACATAGAATGTGTATATCATCCAGAAGTGGCTGAATACTTCACAGAGTACGCATAATTCTTATGTCGATAGGAGGCGGAGACCTATAGAGTTCGCAAATGGTGACCACGTCTTTCTACGTGTCTCACCACGATGAGGTTTGTGGATATTTGGCAGTGGCAGAAAGTTATCACCAAAATTCATCATACCATTTCAGGTCCGCAGAAGAGTTGGCGAGGTGGCATACCTCTTAGCTCTTCTACCTCAGTTGCATTAGGTGCGTGACCTATTCCACGTATCTCAACATATGATATATGTGCATGACCATTCCCACATCATCGACCACAGAGATCTGGATGTCGATGATGGGGTGACATTTACACAGTTTCTAGTAGAAATTGAGAATTGACTGGTGTGAATCCATTGTGGAAGGTCGATACCTCTACTGCACATATTCTGGCTGCACAGGAACTTCCAGGGGAGCACATGAAAGCGGGAGGCTCTGTTGCATGTTCAGTTACACCACATGTTTACCATGTTTGAGATGTGTATTACGGGGACATAGAGCACTAATGTGGAAAAAATGTAATGACCAGGAATTAACATGTATTTTTATAATAAATCGTAATTTTAATAGTCCATGAATATTGACGGTGCGTGATTCCATGGCCTGGAGCTCCAGGAATGAATTGCTGAACTTTATTTTGTGTACGTTCAGTAAACGTACGAGCTGGGTTTTCTAACTTTTGAACTGGTGATCAAAATTGAAATTTGAGGACATAGTTTGACACACAACATTGGTATTCCCTTTAAAAGGATTTCACCTCGACGGTAGTTGGTCATGAGTGAAAGTTAGTTTTTGGGTTTTTTGTGAAAGAATAAAATAAAAATATAATTGTGTGACAATTTATTTTTACTTGAAACACCCATGTGGCTTTTGGGTGGGGGGGACCACGAGAACTAAACCACCCTTTTAAATTTAAGATGTGGGGTCCACAGAAACTAATCCTTCCTTATGATGTCATGGTGGCAGGGACCACATGACCCCTCTTAATGGGGAGAAACCTCCCAAATCACTAATCTTACACCCCTCCCATTTAATTGATCCATCAAATGGGTCCAATTAATTGATCTAATTAATTGTGACAACATGGTACATTAATTATTTCAACACGGTTATGCCAACATAATTAATCATTTATGTTAATTATATTGGATCCTCCCTTTTTTAGGAGGGATTGTGAGAGGAGAACCCTCAGAGGATTACACTTCTCCAATGATGAACGTGTTCTTCCACGACGAATTCTTCTCCAACAAAGAATGACGAAATAGACTTCTACCTCACTACACCCTCCAACAAGGAATGTCGTTGACTATGATGAACCGGCACACAAGCCCGAGATTGGAGGTTTGTAGCAGATGAGATGAACATTGACAACTTCAACTTCCTTCTCGTGCTAACGTCATCGAACAATTCGTGGTAGGGGATTATTTCTATATGTTGATCACTTCTAATTTTATCCCCTTCTAATTATTTTAAGGGATTGGGAATAGAGATTTATGAGGTTTGTGGGGATTGATGTTTTTAAATATCTTCCATACACATTCATGATTCATTTTTTCTGATCGTTTTGATACCGCTCTAATGTGGAGGGTGCAGGCCAAACAAACATGATCCGACCCATCTGTCATTCTACTTCTTTGGTGTGTTCTTCAAAATGGATGAAGGCGATGAAGGTAACAGTGCTCCGCCATCCGGGACCACCACAGCCCGTAGACTCCACGCCCCGCTGTGCTCCACCGGCCACGACCTCTCTACCCCACTTCACAGAACCTGCGGGCTCCACCGCTCCACACCGTCGGCAGCCGAGTTGACCAGATCTGCCGCTGTCCGAGCCGCCACCACCATCCCGGTCGAGCTTCCGCCACCGCCAAGCTGAGCTGCTGAACTGAGCCACTGAGCCGAGCTGCCGAGCTATGCTACTAAGTCGATCCACTGCCTGAGCCTTCGTCGCCACCCCAGCAGCCGCTGCTGAGCTGAGCCACCAAGCCGAGCCACCGGGATGATCTGCCCCCTAAGCCACCACCACCGCCATTCGTGACGAGCTGTCTGGGCCGAGCTATCGGGACGAGGCATCCGAGCTAAGCCACCGGGACAAGCCGTCCGGGCCAAGCAGCTGGGTCGAGCTGCGGCCTCCGCCATCTGGGACGAGCTGCCACCGCCTTCCATGTTGAGTCGCCGCCTAATCCACCGTCGCTGGGTCGAGCCACCGTCTGAGACGCCGTCACTCCCTTGTTTGATCCGCCGCCGCCCTTTCGGCCAAACTGCCCCGACTGAGCGACCTCGCTTCCTCCTTCCCTCCATGGCCCTCTACGGCCTCACAGCCACCCACGGCCATTCGCAGCCCCTCGCCGCCTAGGGGGACACTCAGCGTGCTGGGCAAGACCCATCAGGATAGGACGGGTGGACCCAAACCAGGTCGGCCCAGGCCGGGATGGTTCAACTGGGTCAGACTAGACCTGGTCCAGCTACGTCCCATTTACATTTTTTTGTCCATAACATTGGTAACAAACATCTATTTTACGAACCATCAGTGTCACTGGAAATCGTGGATTGAAACAATCCCTTTGAGTATAACCAACTAGAGATTTGGGTTACGATTGGGTACGGTCGGATTGGATCAAGCACCAATCCAACCGGGCCCTTGGACTAATAGGCTAATAACTCACAAACCGGGTGTCCGATTGACGCACCACCTATTGCCTTGAGACCCCTATGACAAGGAAACTCTTTGAGAAACTTCTTCGTGGTACACTGTGGCAGTTATAGAATCGACCAGAGGCCGAGGGAGTGGACTCTCCCATAGACAATAAAGCCTTGTGTGGAAGCCTAGTAGCTGTCTGGGACAAAAATATTGCTCTTAGATATCCTGTGAAGGTCATATCCTAGCGATCCTATTCGGGTCAGCTCCTAGAGATCATTTGTGGGTCATATCGAACAGTCATGTGTGGGTCAACTCATTGCGATCATGTGTGGGTCATCACCTTGTGATCTTGTGTTTGTCATCTTTTAGCGATCCTGTGTGGGTCATCTCCAGCAATCCTGTGTGGGTCAGCTCCTAGCGATCCTTTGTGGGTCAATTCTTAGTGATCCTATGTGGGTCAGCTCTAGCAATCCTGTGTGGGTATGCTCCTAGTGCTCCCATGTTTTTTAGCATCTAGCGATCCTGTGTGGGTCAACTCCATCGATTTTTTGTTGGTTAGCTCCTAGAGATTCTATGCAGGTTAACATGAGAGCCTCTAAACGGGGTAAGATGATTTAGTAGTTACATCTAATCATATCTACTAATGTTCCTAAATATATACCTATTGAGAGATGATACAATACCTCTATGTTTTCACTTGATTGAGATGGGTTACTTGATAACTTAGGTATATGTATGGGAAAATAACTAAGCATGATTATCTATGGACTTCATACATTGTAGTTTATCCTCATTGGATTTTGTGAGACCTTGAGAGTCTCAGGGTCCCTACTGAGTATCATTATACTCACACCTACATGGGATATGACCTCACTATATTGTGTTGGATGTAGAAGATAGATAGAGCTGACTGAGGTTGAGTGAACCCATACTGGATAGTGCTCGGAGGTGGACCATAAGGCATGTCGGTACGCAGAGGAGACATGTGGACATAGAGTGATATATAGGTGATCTTTAAATACCCTTCAGGTAGGAACCTGGAGGAAAACCATGTAGTTGCCTTTCTTTTTCTTTAGTTGTATTGTATTTAGTTGTACTCGTACTATTATTGTTGGGCTTGTATTCCGGTGCCTTTTTTACTTTCAACACTCTTTTTTCAATATAGTTGACTTGTTTTCATATCTTGATGTGTGCTTGGTTGCGTGTGTTTACCGGTTATAAAGGCAATGCCATCCTAGTTTTAGGGAACATTCCATTGGGGCTAGTTTCCATCCCCTGGCCTATGGAAGGCAGGCATGGGGTTAGCCAGGACATGAGCCTCGAGGGACGGGTCATGACAGAAAATATATATTTTCCTATCAGTCTCAGACCATCAGTGGGTTATAATAATAAATTAAATTATTTCCCTACCAATACGATATAGGCCTCACATATTTCTCTCCCATATACCCTATAAAAAATAATTAATACCAATTTTTGCAACATTCCCTATTCAAAACCATATCTGGTCTGTTTTGGATATTGGAGTTACCCCCAAGGTCCACCACTAAGAAACCTAGGGAAAGAGACTAACACCTAGGGAAACCATTACATGAGTATGAGGAATTTCGATTTTAATTTCTATGAGAAAAAATATAAATAATTATCCACTCCCAATGATTCTTATATAGTAAATATTCAATCCCACAACCTAATGTCGTCAATTTGTTACACATCATTATAATAAAATACAAGAAAACATGATATTAATATCTATATATCATCTACCAACACTTTCTAATTTACCCAGATAAACTACTCTAATCATCCCCATTCAATCCGATAAGAAATTATAAAAATACGGTGGGGTAACATATTTTATCTTCAAAATGGGTTTTTTATTCTATGAAATTATATATCCATAAAAAATAATACATCATGATATAAATACATGGAATCTTATATTTAGAAGAATTGTGGGGAGAAAAATAATTTGTAATCCAATACACACATTATATCTATTTAAAAAAATTCACTGAAAAAACATCTCACAATTTAAAGTGTTTGTCACATGTGAGAATAAGAAATCATTATTACTTGAAATTCATAAAAATAGGATTGGTTTTCTATAATATAAAATTAATAAGGAATAAGTATAATCTATTTTATATAAAAATATTCTATAAAAACTATATTATTATTCAAATAATTGTGCAAGATCAGCTCTCACACTATGAAAATCATCCCATTATCATAACATTTCAACATATGATTAAAAATTGTCACATCCCTAAACTACGTGAACCCACATCCTCACATATTACCCCCTATAGCCAGATAAACTCATCCATATACCATGTGTATCTATATATTCACACCCATGTTCCCCATACATATATATATCATCAGATATATGTTTCTCATGAATCCATATCTTCCAACCTAAGAACCCTATTCAATAACATCATCACACATAATCTCTTTAAACAACATAATTACATATGTGTTCTGATTTAATATTGATCTATTACTACCAAATATATTACATATACATTCAAGTAATCATATCCATATGATAACTGTGGCTTTCAACTATAAACCATGTCTCGTTTAACATAATGTATTTGATTGTACATTAATTACATGGATCGTGAATATATAAAAATAAAAATTTTCAATCCCTAAGATATTTGAACCCAAAAAATAATAATAAAAACAAGAAATTGGAAAGAATACATTTTGGAAAGGAAAAAAAATTAAAACCAAGGGATATAATTTACCTATTAAACAAATTTTTAAAAAAATAGATAATACTCCCCAAAAAATAAACTCAAAATAATAATCTAGTAAGAAAATAAACGTATATAAAATGTAAAAGTTCACTTAAAAGAGATGTAATATTTCATAACAATACAAAATAAGATAAATTTATGTAAAATAAGAGCTACTGAAATAATAATCCATAATTAAAATACATTTGTGGCATGTCAATTACAAGTTATCATTAAACCATAAGAACAATAAAACACATATTGTGTTCTTATATAAAATTATTTAATAATTTACATCATTTAAAAAAATATCTGAACAAGTATAACATATTATTTCTTTTAGTAAATTTTAATTTTATGTTTCATTTTTATTCCATTCAGTACTTATTTCGTCATCATTTTAACTAATATTTTTGGAAACAACAAATGATTAAGAATCTGTTGCATAAATTCTATTAATGTTTCTTAAATCAAAATACGACATCCATTGATGAATTGATAATAATAGATTATTCGTTAAATTTATCGTCCTTGGAAATACCTTATGATACAACTATTTGAGAAAATGTTTTAAATAAATCAATCATTCAAAAAATATTCCACATTAATTCCTTATTAAACCACTTATTCTTTTACATATTGTAGTAAAAAATGTGTAACAATTTCAATTGTGGAATATTAATAAGATTAGAAACATATATTCATATCAATATATCAGAAAAACAAACATTTAATGAGAACCAATTTAGCATCATCATTTAACACTGAGTTATTTATGTGAAATACAAATATTGACCAATTCTAAGTATTAGAACATATATAAATATTAATAGTTCTATATTTAGAGGTAACTTAAATTTCTTTAACTACTTTTAATGTTAATATTTCCTTCTTTAATTATAATTATAGAATACACCCACCCCAAAATAATAGAATCATTTATTTGTTATCATATATAATTATTTGATAAAAATATGAATTGCAATTAAATTGGTTCTTCTGGTCTTGATGAAACATCCATGTTCATCCTACTCATTACATATTATCTTCAGAATAAACATTTCTATGATATTATCTAAATCCCTTGAATGAAAAAATTAATGTAGTATAGGGGAAATTCCCCGTATTCAATATTTTGATCTAACATACACATGATAATTTCATGAACTATTTAAATGGATTTAAAATCACTATAACATTCATAAATTATTTAATAATAATTGAATGAAATATGAGGAAGAATAAAATATAAATTCTACCATCAATAGTATTGGACAATGTTTATAGAGATGTTTGAAATAGTTAAACACAGTAAATAAATTAAAACCCTCCCTTTAGAGTAAATCATAATAATCCTATTCAATAAGATAGTATAATAATAAATTATCCTCTATGGTTAGTCCATGATTAGTAAAAGATATTTGGGACAATTTCATGAATTTATCGAATGGTGTTTATTAAATAAATTTTAATCATGTAAAATGAAAAGGCATACAAACCTTCATTTTAAAATGATATAGTGAAAATTGAATAATTATTATCTTCATTACTCTTTACTAAGTATGCGAATTAATGGGTATATGGCTTCGTTGACGGTTATTTGGAATTTTCCTAGTATAACAATTATACTATCATTGAAATGACACAAAGCTATAAATCTCCTACCTAAATATATATACTAATTCCATGGGGAAATTTGTGCTTGTGATACTAATCTCTATTTAATGTAATAAATCCTAAAACACAATATATGATAACCAAAAGCTGATAGAATTCAATAAAAAACTCCCAATTACATGAGTAAGGCTATAACCATGCATTAATACAATTAATAAAATTTATATTAATATGTGACATATATATATATAGATTGAGATAAAATGAGATATAAGATATGATTATTATAGAAAAAACAACTTCACTATTATAACCTACAATACAGGATATTAGGATCCATGCATTGCATCTTAGTACCCCTTTACATGAATCCTAAATTCCATTATAATTTAAAAAATTTAATTTATTAATTATATTAATTTAGTGTTGAAAAATTTTGTGATATAAAAGAAATAATAGAATTAGTGTATGTATCGAGATATACACACCCAAAAGCTTGAACACCCATTATGGTTCTTAAAAATCATTAATTATAATATAATATTAAGCCAAATTTTGGGGAGAAGACTCAAAATAACTCTATATATTAAATATTATAGAAAATTTTCTATATCAAAAATATAATCACACACTTTAGATTATATACATTTAATTATTTTTTAATTAAATTCTTAAATATATTTAATTCGTGCAATTTAGTTGTTTAAACAAAAATATTTTGATCCCATGAATTTAAATAATTTAAACAGAAAAATAACATTTATGAGTAAACAATTTTTTAACTTAAGGGTTACATCGTAGTTTCACTTTACCAAACACAAAATATAGTACAACATTATAAGTTTATGTCATAGAACCTTTACAGAGTGAATGAACCAAAATAAAAAAATTTATGGTTGCCTCACATTAACATTATGAAATAAATGATTTAAAATACCTATAAATATTTCCTTTACAACACACATAATCAACATTGGAAACAATAAGTTGTTACCTTTACTAATGTAACATAAACTATTTTTTAATGTTTTTTATCGAAAAAATAATTCCATTTGATATATTTTGAAGATTTTAACCATGATTTTTTTTAATTATTCATTTAAATAATAAAATAATAAATATTATATGGTATTTAAATGATATTCAATTATAACAAATAAGTTTTAATTGACATATGTCTTTAAATTGATCATAACAGACTATTATGAAATATTTCTCGCATTAGAATGATTATCAAATATGTTTTTTTCAAAATAATTCTAGAGTATTAAAATTATTTAAAACTATTGTTTAAACATTTAAAATATGTAATCATTTCATATGGATTGTCTAGAAATAAAAATAAAGGCATTTTTAATGTAAAAAAGATGTTTTTTTTAAATAAATATTATTTAGGGACTTAATGTGTTTTTATCATATTATGTTAAATTATTATCCATTTCTATATTATTTTAATGTAAAATAATTATAGAATATATTTTGGATAAAATCCCTTAAGGTGTCCTCTGTATGTAATTTGGTTGTGATTGGGATTGTAGAAAAATCTAGATGACTGCGAATGAGCATGGATGATTTTTTGGATGAAGTTATTTTTAAGGTTTCATAGTTTCCCTATATCTACCAAATGTTTGGGCACAAAAAATGTTTAATTTTGGATAAGAAATGTATTCCTCATTGGAGTGAACATTATGATGAACTATGAAAAAATTCAGCAAAATAAGGGAATTAAATACCTCTAAAGATGGACCATATAACATGTCTGGGAATTGTTTTCAGTCGCATTCCAAGCAGTAGGAACGATACTCGAAATCGATTCATATAACAAAAATGGTTTGTGGAAGAAGGAATTTCAGTATGCGAGGTTGCTTCTTTTTTATGGAAGTAATTTCCATAGAGGATCAAAGGCAATATCGGAACCAAAAACGGAAAGTGGTTTGAGGGAAGCCTTGCGGATCACCATGACAGAAGTGGTATATTGTGAAGATGGTGTTGAATCAATGATTCAGTAAAAAAATTATAAAATTAAGGTGATATTATTTCCTATATAAGTATAGCTAATCCCACCTATTAGAAGTGATATAAAATATCATTGTAGAAATTCCTTATGCATTGGAAATTCAGAAAATTCCAAAAGTGGTTTGTGTGGAAAAATTTCCATGAATGGTTTTTGCAGGAATATATATCCAACAAAAGATGTGGGACATAGAGGAAGAAGGAATGGTATATAGGGGAGTCTCTAAAGGATAATTGTTTTGCGGAAGAATTTCCATGATGGGAAAAGAAGTTTATAGAAAAACTTCAATAAAATAATTTTGTGAGGAACTAAATGTCACAGCGGAAGAAATAGTACACTAAAGAGGACATCTGGTATGCATAGGAAGATGTCTATTATGAAGATGAGGAAGAATTGGTAGGTGGAGGAAGAGGACGTTATATGCGAAGGCGGTTGAGAGTGCCTAATGTGAAGGTAGTCCTTTAATAGGGAACATTTCGTAGATAAAGGGTGGTTTACAGAGGAGATTCACAGAGTTAGTATGCGGAGGATGTATAGGAAAACAAAGGAAGAGGTAGTCTATGGATGGAATATGGTTCATGGAAGTAGCAGTACTATGTGGAGGAGGCTTTCCACATAGGAAACCAGCTACATTTTATACGGGAGGAGTAGGTGGTTCGTATAACACACTATGAATATTGTAAAAGATTCAAATCAGTTTTTAAATGTCATTTATATTACCTAATAGTATGGAGAAAAGAGAATTTCATCTAGAGTTGAAAAAAGGGAATTCAATAGAGAATATACCTACATTTAAGGATGCATAATTCATTCAAATGAAGATACCATCATGTCCATTAACAATGTTTAACTTACATGTCAATAAACTATTAGTGGATTCATTTCTAAGAGCAGTGAGAGAATAAAGTTGAAGACAAAGACCATTTCCACCTATAGTGATCCAGAGAAAGAGGCATAGGGAGTGACCCTTGGTAATGTTGTGAGTAGACTATAATCCTTACAAATGAAGTGGTCCTTAGCATTGAAGATATAGCCTGAACCTTGTACTTGTTATTGTATGTGAGACTTATTGAATTGGGTACACCATCAAACAGTCATTTTATACACCATGGATGTAGCCCAATGTGGGTGAAACAAATAAAAATTTATGTTCATTGTGCATGATTTAAATTCTTTTCTAACATTGCAACGAGGGTGAGAGAGAAGAGAGTTTTGTTTAATGATGTTACAAGATCTGAAGGGGGATTTTAATCTTCCATAAACTGATCCCCCCATCATGATATTCGACCATTTGGACATAACAATATTAAATAAAAAATACTAACATGAGTTTAATTGTTGGTACATTTCACATAATGAGAATAAATTTAGTATTATGATTAAAAATTTATTTATTAGAAAATGTGATCCATTTTATTTTAAGAAATATAAAATAATATTAATAAAATTATATTTAATAAATAAGAATAAATTTTATCGTTATTTGGAATCATAATTTCTATATTTAGTATTGATTTTATGTATATTTTTCATAATTATAAATAGTTTCATTGTTAAAATTTTCCAACCACTATGTGGGGAAAAATTAAATTGGGGGGTTAAACAATGAGATAATGTTTAAAATTTCATTAAAATTTATCTAATTTATATTATATTATTTGTTTTATACCATAAAATTTATAAAAATTATAACAGTGTCCATTTGGTTCCACATAATAATGATACTAGATTTTTTTTTATATTTAAAACATTAGATAATTAAATGGGTACCACTCCACTCACTTATAGAGTGGAACATTCCTCTACTTCTTCACACATATTGAACCATAAATATTATAAATTAGAATCCCAAATATCAAAATAAATTCCCTAAAAATAATAGATGTTCTATTTTCTGGAAATAACTACCTTTTCATTCTTAAGTTCTAAGCTAATATTAGATTCTCATAGAATTTATTAATTGTCATCATTGCGTCCCCTCAGATTTATCACTTACTTAACATTATTCAATTATTTATTTTCCTTCCAAAAATAATAACATAATAATACTAAATATACTTAATTATAATAATGACGATAAAAAAATTATTTTTACACACATATTTCATCCAAATGAAAACAAAATCTTCCCTCTTGTGTATGTGTGTACTAATGTCTTCCAAAAGAGATGTGTTTCATTTTACAAAACCTTATAACATTACATGTTATAATTATATATTTCAATAAAATATATGATATTTATGATTCAATAATGATTCTTCATTGATAAAATATTATGTACATGTATTCTTTTTCAAAATTAAAAAAATAGATTTTTCATTTATCCATATTATTGGAGTACCATCTCCTTCAGCGATATGTTATGTTTTTTAATATTCTCAATGATTATATGGTTTAATAATTTTATATAAATATATGTTCATTTTAAAATGGGTATGATTATATAAAATTTATGTTGTTATTATAATATAGTATGTTCTTGTTCGCTTAGGTTTTATGACATGCTATTTGTTTGGTCTGTTTTATGGTCATAATGAGATGAACAATACTAGAAAAAAATCTATAATGAATGAAATAAAAGATAACACACATAATGAGGATTTTATGAAAGAATTATTAATTCTTTGGTTTTTGGAATTTCATCACGAATAATATATTATAATATAACTATGAATATATATCTACTGTAAAAATTTTAATTTACTATATAGTATGATAAATCATGTTTTCACGAAGAATGTCCTTATGGTAAGGGTTTATATTACAAGATCAATTATTTTTCTGATTTTTGAAGATAAATTTTTTATTTAAGAGTTCATATATTACTTATTTTAAAAAACTGTCTATTATATTAACTTACTGTTATTTATTGGTTTTGAATAATTTTTAACATGTTTTTTCTTTCCTATGATTTCAAACATTAAAAAATTTATTTTCAGAGGAATCATTACCTTCTTTTTACATTTAATTTGGGAATATCTTTCTCCCATAGTGATTTTTGAAAATTATTTAATGATGTTTATACCTATTCTAAAATGATCTTGTAAAAATAATTTGCTATAAACATTTTCTTTTTTACAATTTGTTTAAAAATAATATTTTATTATATTTCCCATATAGTTTTTTTCTTTTAAATATTTCTTAGATAAAATACAATCGTTGATGATTAATTACATGAATTGATTTTCCTACTATCACATATTTTATTTAATATCAATCTTACTTTAAATGATTTAGTGGGTTTAGAAAGAAAATTATATTTCCATTTTTTGTGAAAATATATCATTTATATGATACCCAATGAAATGGGAATTTTTTTATTTTCTATGAATATTATAAATTATTTGATATAATAGATTTTTCATTTATATAAACAGTGTTAATTTATTTTCTTCTTCCATTGTGATATTACCTTATGATACTTTATAATTTATTTCATAGGGTTTCATATAATAAATATGATTTAATGATTATTTCAAAAAACATGTTTTTTTAAAACATTTTAATTACACAGTATTTAAATTAAAAATATTTTTATGATCTTGTCACACACATAAGTCATGTGTTCCTTTTATGATTGGAAGAACAATAATTATAGATCCATCTGATACATTGGGTAAACATTAACATCTAAAAACAATATACTAATAAGGAATTCAATTTAACCGATTATGATAACAAAAACAGATCCACCATTGAACCCAATTCAAAACAAGAATTTTTACATAATGGGTTTATGAATTCCTAAGTGATACTTAATTGATGAAAATATTTTCTATTCTTATGAGTAATTTAAAATTCATATGAATTCTTTTTATACATATGATATTATTTTATTGTTTGTTGTTTAGTAATAATGATTCCATACTTTTATAATCCTTTATTTCTGAAATGAAATCGCATTATTCTTGAAGAGGCCTAAGAAAACCCTGGATTTAATAATATGTTATTCTCTTTAATTAAATAGAAAATTTCACAAACAATTGCATTACCAAAATAAAATGAGGCATGGGATCTTAGAAATTACCAATATAAATATCATTTTTACTACACTTGTGAACTTTTCTCTATAATTTTACTCCTCAAGAAATTTTTTAGACATATATTATGATACACTACTCATTATAATTTGGGGATTGGAAATATTATAAATGTGTAAGACGAAATGTCTAATAATGTAAAATGCATATGATAATGGATAATATCATTTACTGTAATGAGAATATGAAAATTAAATAATATAATGTAATAAAATCTCCAAACCCTATGGATACTTTTCATATAACATGATGGAGGGAAATATGGTTTTAAGAAGACTATTAAAGAAACATTAATGAAAATAATGATCTAAAAAATATTTATCAATAATGAAAAAACACGTGCAAATGATATTAATATGTGAAATACTACAAAAGTAGGGAATAATTATGAAAATATGGAATAAAAAGATAAAAAAATTAAAAGGGATGAAATAATAAACATTGTATTTTTTATAATTGTTAACCTATAAAAATTCCAACATGATCAGAAGTAATGTTTGTAGTATATATTCTTTTATTCACAATCATTTTTTTAACATAGAGACTGACCATCATATTCTCATGTAAAATTGTGAGAGGATCATATGAACACACAACACACCCATTGTCAACATATGGACTTTATGACTGATTCACCGGTAATATTTTGAGTAGTTTTTAATTCCATAACACTGAACCTTTTTTAACCTAATGAATTATTAACTTGTTCACTTTTAAAATTGAGAGTATAGATTAACACTGTTTCATAAACTACCTATGAACCTTGTTACTTGCAAGCCTATTCATATATAATATTCTAAGAATATTTAAATTTCATCACACTCACCCTCCGTGATATTAGTGACTTTTAAAATTTTCACAGATAAAATTTTGAGAAGATCTTAATATCATCACTGTCACCCAATGTGATCCTAGTATCTAGATTTCATGTTCACACAAATAAAATTCTACAGGGATTAATTCCATCACACTCACCCTTGGTTAATATAAATAAATCTATATTATTCACATAAAATGTAAAAATTATGGTATTTAAGAATTTATCCAATAAATTGGGGGGATATATATCCCACACTTCTCAAAGTCCAAACATCTGTATGACAACAAAAAAAAACTTCCACGACATAATGAACCATTGAAAAAGAATGGTTTTCCATAAAATATGATAAATAACACCTAAAATTTATATTAAAAATCATATAATTTTATTAATATCATTTTACATCTAAAATTATATCTTGATAACATCTGAATGGTGATGAGAACATCATTACATGTAAAATAAACTTTAGAGGGTAAATACAAATGGAAATAAAAACATTTTAAAAAATACTAAATAATTAATGTGTAAATTACGTTTAGTATTATTATGGGAATGATAATAATTATAAAAACCCTATTATAAATATTATTAAAGAAAAATACATTCAAAATATACAAATTTCCCAAAAAGGATAAGTTAAAATACATTAAAATATAATTCTTTTAAGAGAATATTAAATTATTTAATCTTAGAAAGGAAATAATTTATATAAAATAATAAGAGAAAAGAAATTGATGACATTTACTTTTAATAGAGGATTTATTAATAGTAATATAAAAAATGAAATAATGTTTTCCACAATTAATTTGAAAATAATTTTTATAATTTCTATTGTTTAAAAAAATACATTAAAAAAACTAAAAATGAGAAATGTCATCAATAAAACAGGAAGAAAATCTTTTAAAATATTTACATTACAAAAGAATCATAAATTATGTGAAATTTAAAAATACATAATATTAATAAAAATAAAAATTGGAATGGATGTAAAAATGTTTAGAACATTTTGAATCATCCTTTTGAAACCCACAATGCATGGATAATTTTAAAAGATAACATTTAAAATAATATATAATGAAATTTAATTTTACGAGTGATATATAGAGGAAATGAAAATGCTATATTAGTTATATTTAATGAGTATAAAAATTTCCATGGTTGGTTATCACATTTAAGAGGCCTCTTTTTTGAAGGTAGTTGATAAAAAGTTGTATGGATTGTGTAAATAATAAATAAAAAACCCTGAATGTGAAAGAAAAATGAATAAAAAATATAATACCAAGATTTAATAATTCTATAATTATATAATATATCATATATGAAGTATACATAGTACATAAATGAAAACGGTAAATATTAAAAATAATGTCCCTGTGAAGGGGAAATTAAGGCAAAATTATCTTAAGAATTATGAAACAATTTAATTAAATACTTATATCTATAGATCATGATATTTTTCATCATATAAAATTATAAATATTATTCACAATATTATTCAACTAATATGTATTATGTAATTAATTTAGATTAATTTTGGTTTCATTAGAAAAAGTCTGTCACTAATGGTGAAAATTGAAACTAAAACATTATATTGTATCCTTGCTTTATTGATAAAACTCTAAACTCATAAAAAATATACATAGATAAGTTATTATAATTCATAATATCCATAATTTTAATTAATAAACATTTCTAATCCTTATAATAATTATTTCTTGAGTATAATATTTATTTATACTATATTATGAGCATCAGATGTTAATAACATTAACTATTTTTTCAATGTTTATTAATTTTGATATCAATAACCATAATTTGAGAAAGATTAATTTTTTTATATTATATTTGTATATAAAATATAGAAAATATATTTATTTAGGATTTTATTATTTCATTTCATATTTTCCTTACTTATAGTGGGTGAAAATACATTTTGATGTTGGCTTATTTCAGTGATTTTAACAAATGATAATGATATATTATTAATAATGTATATATATACTATAACACATAAGGACCCATATATAATATATTATTATCATAATATATTATAATAATATAATTTTTCTTATTTCCATAGTAATCTTAAATCATCTTTTAACTCATTGCTTGTATATGTGGTTACACCCACCCAAACATTAACACATATAAACTAGATAAGTGACTAATGTTTAGTAGAATTTATTTTGAAATAATATCTTTATAAAAAATCACAATGATAAAAAAAATGTGTTATTATGGTATTGAAACATATTTTATTATTCATATATAATTTATAAATTCTAAATGAAAAATGAAAAAAATATTTTTGGAGGCAGTAATCTACCCAAACAGAAGATTATTGTCTTGCTGTGTAAATACTTGAGAGAGGGTGTAAGTGGATAATAAATTAAAATATTATAATAGATATTAAATTTTATATATGATATTTTTTCACCACTGAAACCATTAATATATTTAATTAATAATGCTAACAAAAAACCAACAACACAACTTCCACGTGGCTGGAGTCTTGATAATGTTCTAATGATGTATTTTCCATTATATTTGGATGAAAATGAAATCATAATGGATTAAAAATAATATAACAACATTTAATTTTATTAATTATTCTGAATTTATCTTATATTTAATATTATATGATATTTTTAGGACTAATAATAATAATAAACCATTAGTAGTAGATAATTATTATATCTGAGAATTGATATTTCACATTGATGTTACATTAATATTAAAGGAAGTAGGATAACTACGACTAACCCTATAATAATTTTTCTATGGTAGGTTTATTAAGATATTATAATTATTGTTTTTCTGTCGTAATTCAAAATTGATATTTTTGAATGAAAGTGTGTGAGGGATTCAATTTTCCTAGCGAGGAAAATGGGACTTTTGGAAACACCCCAAAATTTTTAATAATATCTTGACACTATTCCATGTAAAATTTAACAAAAATGTTAAAATAATTTATATTGGTGTGCCTTTTAGTTGATAAGTTCAAATTAATGTTGTTCCCCCCAAGTTTAAAAATCTTAAAATTATTTTACCATTATTCTTTTATATTTCACACTTCTACTTTTAAACTAGGTTGGTAGTTTTTTACAAAGAGAGTATATATTTTATTTAACATATAACATAACAATTATAGATTTATTTTTATGCGTTGAAAATAAATTTAACATCTATTTCATAAAATTAACATTCTAAATATTATATAGTTGACTTTAAAAATAAAAAATTTAATTTATAATTAAATATTTTATAATAAAAATTATATTTTGATCATTATGAATTCAAAATTCAATTTAGAATTGATCACTAGTTATATGATTTTATATAATAATTTATGTTTTAATAAATTAGACTAGAATGATTATTTAATATATTTATGTTTAATTTATTTGATAAAAAAAATTATATTGATATAAAAACAATTTTAAAAGAATTGTTTCAACATTATCATTGAAATTTACATTAATCAAAATAATCTAATACTTATACCTAAAAAAGAAAATTTCCAATATTATTTTGTATTAATAATATTATCTCAAATATATGAATCAGATTATTGAATTTAATTTTTTGAGTGGGGAGATTTATCTTCACGTTAGTTCACATAATGTAAAAAATATTATTTAGATGTTTGTTTTTATGAAAATAATATTATTTAATATAATTGAATTATAAATTCAACTTATCCCCATGAATTTAAAATAATTAATTATATGCATATATTATTTTGTTACTAATAAAATAAATTATAATTTTCATTTGATGAGTTTATAATTAGTTAACGAAAAATGTCAAAAAAATAATTTTTACTAAAATGCTACATAATGTTTTATAACGTTGACTAGAATATTATAAAATTAAATGGTATTTTATTTTTCCATATTATTGAAAGGCCCTCAATTTTTAAGAACCGCTATTAAAATGAATTAGTTTTTATTTATTTATTTCATTACACTAATTCTAATATTCATATCAAACAAGAACCAACTTGGCACGTGTTATATACAACACTGACATGGAAAGCTTTATACGCAATACTAATTTTCTCCAAAACATAATTTAATTATAATAATTAATTAATATGGTTAATTATAACATATATGTTAAAAATATTAATAAATAATTTTCATATATTATTTATAATGGTTTTTCATAAATATGTCATATTGATAATGAAATACATAATTTTTGGTAAAGCCCTTATATGTTTTAAAATAATATTTTCTCAAACATTCATATTTTTATATCCTTTTGTGTATAATAATTAATTTAAAGATATAAACTAATAGAAATTTAATTTCCCAAAATTATTTTCATTTTGACTTCATAATTTTAAAATTTTCTTGGGGTTAATATTAGTAATTTTTTGAGAAAATTCATTCTTTTGGTGAATAGTAATAATTACTGCAATTTAATTTAAAATAGAGATTGAATTTAAATATTTATTAGTGTTAAATTATATTTTAATTTGGTTTTTTAAAACACAGTACATTAATTATAAGTATATTACTCCAAATTAGTTCATTAGAGTAATTTTTATAGTGAAATTACATATAATAACTTATTGAACTTTTGAATGTTTTTATTTTTTAGCCCCACTTTCTCGCCAAGCCTGAGAGATAATGTTAAAATTTAATTTCTTTCTTATGTTATTATCCTTTTTAAAAATAGACATACATCATTTTAATCATTATTTTAATTTTATTCTAATAATATCAAAATAATTTTTGTCCTTAATTATTAATGAAAATTATTTATATTAATCTTATCGATTAAAGTATGATTACGCTTAATTATTATGTAATGCTTAATATCAATGACCAAAATTAATTATAAATTTGAACCAAAATAATATTATGCCGAAAAATAGACCATTTCACTTATTGGTTCAAATTTTATTTGTTATTTGAATATTACTAAATAAAATATCCATATATAAAAGATTAAGTAAAGATACCAAAAGGGAAAATCCCTTACATTAACCCGTTATAACACATAGAGATACGTAAAAACCATCATATTTCAAGTTATACATAACAATATTAATTTAAAATGGGTTATTTTTATCATAACAATATATCAATAATTTTTATAGATGATTTATCAACTTAAAATGATTATGAAATACAATCATATTGATTATTTCGTTAATAATTAAGTAAAATTAATGATATTATAAATGTAAAAAGTAAAGTGAATTGATTCAATTATTGTTTTTCATTATTTATAATGATTAATGTATCATATATAACCTTTAAAAATAATATATTTTAATTCCATTTTTTTAAATATTTTAAAATTTAAATTACATATATTTCGGAAAAATTGACATTGTTGTTATTTTATAACAAATTATTTTCTATTAAATTTTTTAAAATTAATAAAAATAATATATTCTAAAAATTGATTTATAAGGGTTAAAAATTCTAAATATGTTTTATTAATGGACCAATTTATCTTTTATAATCAAATTATTGACCCATAGATTTTAAAAACATTATTAGAAATGTCTGGGTTGAAGCTGTGTTTTATGCATCACATTTGCTTGTTTTAAAAAATAATTTCCATAACACATTATTTTACTATTATCTAATCTATGTGAAAAATTTATAATTAAGTGGACCTTTATTATATTATAAATCTCAATTTATTTTAGTCATAATGGTTTACATACTTAGTTTATAAAAGGAGAAGCTTTAATAAAAACCAAAACAATAAAATAGATGAATCATTGAATTGAGGGGAAAAAATTAAAAATATGAACTTATTTTTGTAATTTTTAGATTTGTTTCTACCATAAATTCAAATTTATCTTTTGTTTTTAATTTTTTTTATCATGAGATAAAGGTGACCTCCCATTATAGGGTACAATATGGTAATTAAAAGAGTGTCAAGCCCCCTCCACTATAAAAAGGCAGGCACTCTACCCATTCCTCACACCTATCACGACACATTGGATCATCCAACGTATTCCAAAGTTGTCTCCCAAATCCATTCATTCATACTTTAATCATTCATTTTTGTAGAAATACATCAATGTAATCCCTTTTGTGAAAATCAAAAGGGTTTTCATAATTAATGGGTAACACACTCCCATAAACTACTTTCTTTTATATTCTTCCATGACTCCAACAACTCGTCATATTTAATGATTGAATAATGTCACCAGTATCCTAAATATACTAACATGTTTTCATTCTGAGGGTTACACCTACACTTTTTCACAACTCTATTTAATGTATAACAGAAATATTGTTTACATGTAAATCAAACTACAACCTCACAAAATGATAATTGTTCAGTTTTCCTTAACCGCCTCTCACGGTGGAAATTGTGATGAAAATTATATTTATATATGATATATAATATATATATATTATTAATTTTGGATTTTTTTAATTCATTTTCATCAAATATTATTATACTTTCTATTTGGTGTAAATATGATAATTTATTTTGAGAAATTGTGCGCCATCGCCCCTCAAAGGGATGTGATTTGTTCACATACAACACAGAATGTATAATTGTTAAGATTAGTAAAATTATGTAATTTATATGAAATAATAATTCTACTATAATAATAATAATTAAATATAAATATAAATTTATTAAGTTTTCCTTAAATATTTAAATATGACAATTGAACTGAAATATTGTTCATAATTATGTACAACCTACCGTCTCAATGAATAGTATAATACTTTTCATTATTCTATATTCTATATATTATTATACTACACATAAAATGAATAAAAATTATATTTATAAAATTTATTTAATTTTTTAATTTATTGATATATGTATATAGAAAAAATATACAACAAATTAAGACAAGTGCGAAAAACAAAAAGAATATTATCGAAAGTGTAACCTTAACATTTAATTTTTAACAAGTGGATAATATAAAGTCATAATAAAAATATATAGTATTATATTTAAGAGTATATTTATATGATATATTTATAATAAATATAAATTAATTAAGGAAGATTTTTGAATGTGTATGAAGAGTCTTAATACACAAGGTAAAGGAATTTTATCTCAATTTTTATTTCCATGAGACACAAGATTTATTCACTACTCATTGTTTTTGTGTGGTGTGTATACCACCAATGGATTTAATCTTTGATTTTTATAAATAAATTTATTTGTATACAAATATCTAATTTTTGGACCTTTCTATCTTGGTATTTATGTTTCATACGATATCAAATTAGTAAAGTAATATTGTCTCAATTTTCCTTTAGAGAGACATATACCATGTTATACACATATATATATCCATAACGAGTATATACAGACTTGCAAATTTTATATCATGAATATCCTTATATTAATGAAATTTTGAGACTCAGTTAAGTTTATTTTCAGACATTTCAATAATGGATAAATGTTACAAAGTTTTAAGAGTTTACGGAAACCATCTTATCACAGTTTGAGATTGTTTATGTTTCTACTTCCCCTGATTAAATATTGTGATCAACTTCTTATGAAACCTCATTAATCTTTATATAATCTTTTTATTCATTATATATTCATGTATTGGTTTTATTTTCTCACTTATTGGTACAAAATATAGTTATAAAATTGTTTTTATGAAAGCCTGACATTAACCTCACTTTGGTCAGAATGTTATGTTCCTTAAATAGATGTTTTGTAAAAAAGATTTATAGGAATATTATACTTTTCTCTTGTAATATTTTAACTAATTTTTAACCAAATTTTTCATTTATCGATGTTATCAAAGTATTCTTGTTTTCTCTATTGAATATGTATTTTTTTAACCTCTTGAGTTATCCATGAGAATAATGAATGAAAAAATAATTTCACAAAAATTATATAACATTCCCTACGTCAATTCTTGTTCATTAAACCTCCCTATGAATACTTTGTTAATTTATATATTGGTGTTTGATAAAATATTTGGAATGAATTAGGAATAATTATATAAATACCTCATCAACTATCAAGAATGGGAGATCACTCATCAAATCCTAAGGCATCCCCCAATTATATACAAGTGTAAAGAGGATGATGAATCAACATAAAAATAATTATCTCAATTGTAGATATTATTTCTTTTTAGGAAAGAATATATATAATATGTTACTAAGAAAAAATATAGGATCAGGTTGGAATACATGCCCATTATGGGAGACTAAATATACTTTTTCCGTTAAACATTACATGTTATTTCTTCTAAACAAGAGGCTGAGTTGTGAATTAAACTTATCCTTACATATCTACCCATATTACAGAGTCCTTACAGGATGGCCAATATTGAGTTATAATAATTGAAGAATAAATTACAAGAGAATATAGAAGATTGTTTTATAAGCTTTAGTTCTTCACAATTGGGTACACCATTTCTCTTCATTAATAATATGGGTGGGTCAATGAACATTTGAAATGAATATTCTGAGATAAAAAATTACAGATAAAGAAAATTGTCCCCTATATGGATATATGATTTTTTTGATCAAATAATTTTTTTAATTATTTCTATAATCTATTTCTTTATTCAGGATATCACTAATTAATGGTGCAGAATGAATATATTACCATGTCTACCATTGGGATAAGTTTTAGATGCTATGGGTTCAATGTTATTCCCTTTCGATTTACTAATTATGCATAACAATTCATGGAAATAATGTATAGAGTATATGGATATTGCTTCAATAAAATTTGTTTTAGTCTTTATATGTTATATATTTTGATTTAATATAAGAGAAAATAGGGGCATGAGGATCATTTTAATAATTTGATAACAACCATGAGAATGAATATACTACATGAAATATACAATAAATGTGAGTTTGGGGTGGAGGATGTATCATTAAAAGTGAATTTTATCACATGAAAGGAGATATATATAAAACCTTATATGATAATGGTAATCTTGGAATGGTTTATACCAGCATCTATAATAGATATCATTTGTTTCCTTGGTCTGGCAGGGTATTACCATTTTTTTGAGTAACATTTCTTCATTGGATGACCCAATAACACGCTAACTCAGAATGGAGTGAATTATTTATGGATCAATGAATCTGAATATAGCTTCATCGAGTTGATAAAGTGGATTATAACTACTATAGTACATACAATAAAGACAATTGAGGAACTATATATCTTTTATAGTAATGAATTATCTATGGAATTGGTATTTTTGTTATAAAAAATGATAAAATAATAACATACAAATCAAGGTAGCTAAATGTTCATCAACACAATTATCCCCCACATGATCTGTTGTTGGAAGCTATCATCATTGCCTGACAATTCTTTCAATTTAATCTATATAGTGTGATGGTTGACATATATATGGATCAAAATATCCTAAGTTATATATTCACACAAAAGGATATTAATATGCATAAAAATGATAGTTAGTGCTCATCAAGGATTGTGACTACTCAATCTACTACCATCCAAGTATATGAAATAATGTGTAAACTTATATAAGTAGAAATTATACTGAAACATTAATAATTATAAGAATTGGGAAGGATGTAATCATTTTAGACTTTTTAATGATGGAATACAGGATTTTAATGGATGGAATATCGTTGTCCCTTTCTCAAATTAGTTCTCAGCCATCCCTTTTTTTGAATATAAATGATGCTCAAATAGATGACGTGTAAATTAGAAATATGGGGGATACAATCATAAATATAAAATTATTTAGAGTTAAAAATTAAGGAGGAATGGGTAATAATAATTGGGTCATTATTATGTATACCACAAAATTCTATGATAGAGGAAGTTATTTCAAATTATTCACATAGATATAACTTCTCTATCCACCATAGGATCATGAATATGTATTAATATCTCATAGAGAACCATTGGTGGGAAAATATGAAGAAGGATATTGATGAATATAAATCAAAGATCTCGGTATATTAGCTAGTGAAAAATGAAGGAAAAACACTACGGGTATGATGAAAACCTTAGCCATACCGACATGGGAATGGAAAAACAAAACCATTTAATTTTCAATGATACAATTGAATACATCCAGAAGAAATAATTCAACAAGGTTTATTGGGGATCATCAAACAATGACGGGTCAAAAAATCACAATTATAGAAGACATTTCACAAAATCAAGTAACATGATTATATATCAAAAAAGTGATGAGGCTATTTGGAGTTCCATTGTTGATTGTGTTTGATAAATATAGAAGATTTAACTATATATATTGGAAAAGTATCCAAAATATTCTAAACATTGTGATGAACATTAGTACACAATTTCATCCTTAAA
Source organism: Viscum album (assembly GCA_963277665.1). NCBI lineage: Eukaryota > Viridiplantae > Streptophyta > Magnoliopsida > Santalales > Viscaceae > Viscum > Viscum album. The sequence goes on from OY728132.1 coordinate 418,794,532, forward strand.
TTGATATCATATCTGGGTAGACTATTTTGACACTACCAGAAATTTTTTTGGACTTCATATAAAGATGAGACCAACATCTTGATCTCATCAATTTCTCCAAAAAAAACATTTTCCACTCAAGTATCCAAAAGGACCTATACGAATCCCTTTACATGAATAGATGTAGAACACCTTCATTCAAGAATGAAGCTTGTGAATGTATGTTTTTGAGACATGAAATGATTGAATAAATTGGAGAAAATGTGAAACCATTCATTATAATGTCATGGTGTCCCAAAATCTACTTTTGATATATGAATATAATCGTGAATGAGATTTGGATGTTGTGGTTGGAGATAAGTTATTCCTCTACATATCTCCATGGAAATGAGTGGTGAGATTTGTGGATAAGGGAATTATATTCAGTAGTTACATCGGCCCCTTTGAGATAATTCAATGCCTTGGAGTTGTGGCCAATCAACTAGAACCTCCACCAACCAAGACTCAAGTATATGATATATTCCTTTTATCCCTATTTATAATTCACATACATGATTCAAAAAATGTAATGAATTTGTAGGTGGTATAACTTGTAAATTATCTCTCCTCTGAAGTGGTTTTGGTGAAGATCTTAGACCATCGAGATAACGTTCTATGTAACTACAATAATCACAATGTCAATGTAATATGGACTAACTATTAATATGATGTGGTGAAATGGGAACCATAGGAAGTAAAAATGGATTAATACCCACACCTTTTTTCACTATAGTATGTGAAATGAAATTTTTAGGGAGAAATTTATTAACGAGAGGGGAATGTATTGCCCCCAAACCTAATCAATAGAGCATATATCATTGTAATTATACCATATAGTATAGGCACAGAAATATATAAGATAAGATAAAAAAATATTTTCAAATATGATGAATGATGCATTATCCAAAAACAACTAATTATAATTCTAAATATTACATCATGAAAATAAAAGAAAATAAGAGAATAGTGATTGTATAATTTGGATATTCTTGGTCCACTAAAATTATTACAATCTTGAAAAAATATATAAAAATAAAAATTGTTAATAATAAAATATTAATTTATAAGATGAAAATATTAATAAACATTATATAATTTATAATAAAATAATTTTTTCACTGTAGGTATTTATAGGAAGTACTGAACCAATACGACCAATATAAATCTACTCATCAAAATAGTAATATGATTGTCGGTATAGTAACGAAACAGTTAAAATAGTGATCCTAACATTACAAATTTTAATTTCAATGTCAAAAAAGATAACTAAAATTTTAATGTTTAAAATAAAACTTATAAATCTTATTAATGAAATTATTTTTTATTTATATCATTGTAAAAGTTAATAAATTGGTTGAAAATGATAATTTATGAGTTTGTAATTTTATTAGATGAGAACTTTTTATTTATAATTTTATAATGAATAAAAAAATTAAATTAATATTTATTTTTATAAAATGGATTTATAAATAAATTTTATGTTTCATTAAACCGACAAGATAATTTTATTACACAATAATTAATTTTTTAATGGGTCGTTAAATTTATTATAATTTGAAAATAATTTTTTCCTCAAATATATGATAATTTTGTTTAAAAAAACGAATAATAAATAGAAAATTATTTTCATAAGATGAATTCCATTTGGGAATTAAACATGCTGAAAAATGGTTTGGGTGTTTTTTTATAAATTTTAAAAAATAGATGAATTTTAGTGAATAGTTAAATATGATAAATTACGGGTTTTAACAATATAATCTATATAATTGAATATTGAGTCATGAATGATGTAGAGACAAATTAGTTTTTACTCACATGAATCGGTTACTATATACAACCACTTGAATCAATACTATAGTTATTATTTAGTTAAAATAATAAATTATTTAATATAATTATAAAAAAATCCCACTCTCCTCTCCTTGTAAATGCCACCCCACCTCAACCCTTATTCTCATGCTTTATAATCTATGAGGATTTCAAATATTCTTCCAAATTACCTTCCCAAGACACTTCCCCATATACTAGTGTTTTTTGTCTGACTAGAAGGCATATTCAATGTTCTAAAAAATAGTTCTCAAGGAGATGGCATTCCATAGATAAAATCATCCATAAATATATGTTAAATTCTTTCTTCCTTCTACCATATCCTCGCACCTATCCAAAGAGAAATTGTAATTATATTACCATATATGTACTATATTTTTTAATGAAATATCCATCATCAAATCCCTTCATTCATCATATTTTTTTAAAATGAAAACATCGTCTATAATTCGTCAATTCACCAACTTCATGGATAACAAGTTATTGTATTCCATTATTGACTTCAATGCTAGTCATAATATAATGTTATGGTTAAATGATAATTTAATAGGAATATTATAACTTATTTATTTTTTTGGAACTAATATTTAGAGATAATGTTAATTAAAATTTTGTTAATTCGTGATCATTAGAATAACGTCAGAAATAAAACAAACTTTTATCATTAATGTTTAATCGAAAGAATCATATTTTGAAAAAATGATATATACTATAATTTAAACATATGTAGTTGGATCAGTATAATATTATTTCACTTTTTTATTATTGGTTCTGTAACACCCCAGGTAAATAAAGAATATGACATTTTTATATTTATCCATATTTGTGAATAAAATATTAATATGACTTTAAAGGGGACGCTATGCTCGATGGCGTACCCAACACGCAACAACGAGTTTCTTGGGAATCTTACGTTGCACTCTAATAATAAAATAATATTATTTTAAATGGTAGTTAACATGTAGCCGTTGTATAGGTGGGAATGGATAGAAATAACTAAAATATGATTATAAATGTTTTTAAAGGTTTTTACATTTATCCAATAAAAATAAAGTCTAAAAATATGGAAGGAATTCAATTTTAGGCTTTTATACCCTAATTTTCACTAAAGGTTCACTTATCGCCTTTTGATTGAGAATTGTCATTAAATATAGTTTTGATCACTCTTATACATTATTTTTGACCAAATAAAACTCTTCTTTTGAATCGGGACATCAAATTTTACTTTGTGTAATTTTTTGGTATTTTTCCGATAAAGTTCATTTTTTAATGAATATTGTAAAATGTTGTGTTTCAATTCAAAACCTCTTTTTAATCTAATTTATTTATATGATTAGATAATCTTTTTAATTGGTTTTATATTGAAATTAGAAAATATTTTTACCATTAAATCCAATAGTGGTCATTGGAATTAATTTCACTTTTAAATCGGACTTAAACTAGTATCAATCTCTTGATACTTACTGTTTCTTAAAAACATGCTATTTGTTTTGAAAGCAGGAGTTATTTATTAAATTAATTAATTCTACTTATATTCTTTGAATTAGGTAATATAAACATCATTTTTGAATTAGTAATATCAAATATAGCTTAGGGTAAATTTTTGGTAATTTTCTGAAAAACTCAAATTTTTGATGAATAGTGAAACCACTAAGTGGTAATCAAGCAAACTGGTTTTTCAGTTAAATGAAAGTTTACAACTAATGTGTATTGAATTTTGAAAATCTGACATACATGGTTGTCATTAGTATGTAAAATGTGGTTCAATGGGATGAAAATAATTTTTTGGCGAATAGTAACTTTTTTTCATTAATCGCGATTAGAGGTAATTAGTGTAATTTAAGGTAAAAATGATATTATAAAAATATTAAAACACCATGACACTTGTGCTACCCCTTTTGGATGAGTCATGTCCGACCTAGAAAACCCATGGGTCAACTTGGGGACCTCATGGAGCCACTTTGGTTGGAAAATTACATTAATATATATTTATTTAATGTTAAAATTAAATTGACACAAACATGACTTGTTTTAATAAAACAGTTTTTAAGTGGGGTTACACAAGTCCAAATTTTGACTATAAATATTAATTAGAAAGATAAAACTATTTCCTACATCATAGTATTTTTTTATTAATTTTTAGACATTAAATAAATTAATTTAATTACGACATCATGATGATGCAACGATGACCTCATTATTTAACGATTTAAATAAAATGGAAAGATAATGTAATATCTAAAACCTACACTTTTCCAAAAACTATTGGATGGGAATATTTATAAGCATTATCATCTTATATTCTAAATATATCAATGTGGGACCTTATAAATTAGAAACATTTTTGAAAATAAAATAATAGTTTCATGATTTACAAAAGTGTCCCTCCTCTCCTCTTATAAAAGGCCCCCACCTCTACCTCATTTCACACACTACTCAAGCCTTTTGCTCGGCCATACCCTGCCCATTTACACTCTCCACACCCCTATACTCATCCTAGAGGATTCCATTTGGGAATAATCCTTTCAATGGAATCCTTTAGGCTCAAATTAAAAGGAGTTACACTTTTAAAGGTAATTCATTCTCTCATGTTCATTTGTTTTATTTTGCTTCTCCAACCCCATAATCTCTTTTTATTTACGTCTTTTTTAACAACACCAGTATCTTAAATATACTAGGATGTTTTTATAAGATTTATTCGAGCTACACTCTCACACAACTATATCAAATGGTTACAGAACATACGGTTTCCGTGGATGGAGAAATTCTGCCTCCCGAAACGATGATTGTTCAACACTCATATAACACCTTGAAAGGTGGCCATTTAGATGACACTATATTTATATATGATATATAATATGTTTATGTTTTACTTTAGCTTATGTATTTTTATTTTTTTCATACATTTATGGTTTCCGTTATGGGTAAACGCGATATCTTTATTTAAGGAAGTGCGGACTACCGCCCCCTCAAAGTGATGTGATTCGTTAATGCCATATGTGGGATGTATAAAAAATGTATTTAAAGATATTATATATGATTTAATACTGGAATTATAATATACCTCTATATCATTATTATTCCATTCCATAAAAATATGAAATAGAAATGAAAGTAGCGTTCATGTGTACGTACGTCTTACCGTCTCCATGAACAGTGCATTTCATTTCTTATCCCTAAATGTAATGTACTATTATAAGAACATGTATATAATGAATATATATGATTAATGATACATATAAATTATGAATATAATTCTGGAATTAATATATACATACCTCGCATTTAGTTTTAATCCCATTAATATGACATAGAAATGAAAGTAGCATTCATGCGTACGTACGGCTTACCGTCTCCATGAACGGTGCATTTCATTTCATACCTCTAAATGATTATGTAATATTATAAATACACGTATATTCTGGATATATATGATATATATGATATCCAAATCATGAATATAATTCTGGATACAATGAAATTTTGACCACAACAAGCAACATGTAATTGCAAGAATTCCATTTTCGACTAAAGAACCAAATATTGAAAGAACAATCATTATTAACTTAAATGATTAAAAAATGTTTATAACATTGAAATAAGTTATATAAAAGGAATAATGAACTTTAATAAGGTTCATAATAAAGTATAATTTTACTCAAGTTTATTATTCAGGATATTAAAGAACGGTCGGGTCAAGTCGGATACGAGGTAAGGGATCCTACACCTCTCTTTCTTTTTATGTACACTCTTTTAGGTCATTCTTTTTAAGCTCATATTTCTTATGATTGGGATGTTATTTTATATTAATCCCACTGTACTTATTATGTTAATATGATGAGAGACCCTATTTACTCTCATCAATCCATTTTGAAAGTTTTAAGTGGCGCCGTTAGGCTGCCGAGTTTTTGTAAGGGATTTTTCATCTCACTTTTATTCCTGTGAGATTTACGCTATATTTGCCACAATTTCATTTGAGTGGTTTATGTACTGCCAATTATTACACTCCTTTTGTAATATAATTCCATTTATGGGTATTTACATATTCATTTTATGACACTTCTTCAATGGGGTGTACTTTTTGAAAGTTACCCAAGTCGGTAATGGATCCTTTCACCCTCCTCATTTTAAAAGACTTCGTTTGTTATGTCTTTTAATTCACATACTATTATGTTGGGATATGTTCTTCTATATCATGATTGATGTAAATTTTATTTCCAAGTGATGATATTCCCTTTTTATCTCTCATCAACTCATTTTCTGAATTTTTAAAGTGACGCTGTTAGGCTGTCGAATTTTACCAAGGGAACGTTTTAACCCAATTTCGATTTCTTTGGGTTCAACATGTAGTTATTGAATATGTAATCCTTTGAATATGTTTGAATGACCTTTTATTGTTTTACACTTAATATCCAATTATATTTTGTGTATTTATATTTTTCACACATAATTTTGATATTGATTTATCCTTAATTTAAGGATACCTTCCTTATAAGGGATTTCATCACATTTTACATCCCTATTGAGACTTCATTGTTATTATGCACCAATTAACTCTTATATGGGGTATATACAGTCCTTTGGAATATTATATCATGAATCCATTTATTCTCATGATATTATAAATTTCTTATTAAATGTAATTCCTGAATTATTGTATTCAAGTGTCTCTAATTTTGGTAAAAACCCTTTGACCAAAATATCACTTTAAATGTTTTAAAGACTTGTTCTTATTAATATCCATGTTTTCAAAATGGTTTTAAGGATTTATTTATATGGATATTAATGGTTTAAAATGTTAAAAGCTTCAAGGTGTTATGGGACACTTTGATTCAAAATTCTCCTTATTAAATTTTTTAAATGGTTTTGGAAATGGTTTCTTTTTGTATGGAATCATTATTTCAAAATACTAAAATGTAATATTGTGATTGAAATGTGGAAATTTTTTGTTTCCTTTATGCATGCTTTATGTGATACGTTGATATTATGGTTCTTGGGCATTGTTATGAAAATGGGTGGTTCCGTGATAAACTAAGGGCAGGTGAGCCCGATATAGCTCTCCAATGCATTGGGTAACGCGAAGGAGTGAAACATTAAGGTTTCTCCGAAAAAGATTTAGGGAATATATTGTGATGGGTATTCCAAACATAACCAAGAGGGTTACTCCCTTCGTAAGAATGTTATGAATGCCTCAGGTTACCTTTATGTCTTATGATTTCTATGATTTATTCATGGTTTGATGAGGTATGTTAAAGTGCCTTTGTTTTATGGGTAAAGTATGATTTCATTCTTATGTATATATGAACTCATGTTTCCTTATCATATTTTTTATAACCCTTACTGAGCTTTTTATGCTCATCCCCAGATTTTGAAATGTTTCTCACATGTCAAGGGAAAGGTACATGATGTGATGATAGTGTAAAGGATGTGTCAAGAAAGAATCCATGTTTTATTTTCAATATGTTTCCGTTGATGGGAAGAATGAATACTGTCTTGTATGTAACCAGTTTGTTTAAATGTGGAATGTAATGCAAGTTTCATGATCTAATTCTCTAAAACTCTTATCCTAAAAAGATCCTCAACGTGTAATCTTTTGATAACTCAAGATTATGTAAGGTTTAAGGATAGGGCCTTATAGGTTCCATTTTAGACGAACATTTTTAAATATATACAACTGATCTGACCACGAAACCAAGAAACAAATTTTCCCTGATATAATTGAGTACATGAGCTTTAAGTAGCTGCTGATGAATCTCGGGATTCAGTTCATCAATTGAAGACTTATGTTGAAAATCTTTTGTAATTCCTTGGAAAAGTGAAGAGACTCAAATCTATAGATGTCCATCTAATTGTTGTGCATCAATGAAAAACACTTTCACCTTCAATCATTTGTGCACACATTTTCTTCCTACCTTCATTATATTTTACTTAAACTAATGGACCTAGTAAGCATTGTTTGATTTGTGCTAGGATTAATGTAAATAACCCTACCAAATTTGAATCTTTTAATTTCTCAATATTACCTAAATCATACAAAATGTATGTTTAGTGAGCTGGAACATGACTTTATTCAGAGTTCCTTTGTCTTTTGTGGGCAGTTTAAAGTCTCGCGCACCTGACATAAAGAGGCTAATGTTTAAAGTCAAAATATCTTTGACTGAATGAATTAGAATTGGCTCAATTCCATTATAATTTATCTGAAAACATAGTACCATACTCAAGTAATGTGGGAAAATTTGTAAACTATGACTTAAGAATAATTGAATCTGAGGAATGATATGAAAACAGGCTAAAAGTCATTAGAAGAAGTAGTTCCGAAGAATGGAGTTACCATTATTTAACAAACCCGTTAGGGGGTTGAATTATGCAGGGCCACCTAATGGCATTGGCTGCATAGTTAAATAAAATAGTATCTTTTGGCTGACATGTCTATTATGTAGACTGTTTATGAAAGGCCGCCTATGGGAACGTACTGCATAGTCAGGCAAAAGAACTCTCAGAAATTTACTTTCATAGAGCTAAAAGCCCGTGAAAATTTTTGGAGAGTCAAATTTTTCAATGTATAGAGTTTGCTGTATTGAAAGATGTACATGAATATGGAGAAGATATTTCCAAATTTTCCTTTGGGATATTCTTTCTCCCATTTTACCCCAATGTATTTCATATTTTTTTATATAATTATCCTAAATAATGTGTATATGATCCAAAAAATGTATATAGATCTTCTTATATCTCTTATTTGGGAAAATAAATTCTTTAAAATGTCCCGTACAAAATTCTTCTTGATAAGGAAGACCGATTAAAATAAAAATTCCATGTTTCATACAAATTTTCATGTTCAATAAATATACTATTTTATGAGACAATAATTTTTTAAAATATATAATTTTATCAGGAAATTTATTTTAGTTCAATTTTGTTTTACACATACAATTACACCTTTTCCACTTTAGTGACTTCTCAATCTTTTCCCATAACCTGCACTAATGTGGCTCAATTCTAAATTTTTATACACACCCCTTCTTTTGTATTCTCATCAGATGGACATAATTATTTATTATATATTCTATTTTTACATTATTATGGTAAAATAAATATTTATTCCCTTATTTTAGGAATATCATTTTGATACATCATTATTTTATGCCTTATGATGGGATTATGAAACGCATTTCTTTCCAAGGGTACACCTTATGATTATTCATTAAATATGTATAAATTATGTTGAACATAAAATAATGTACATCATAAATTGGTGTTCCCAGATATAAATCCAATAAATTGGGTAATTTTTTAGTCTCATTATATGTTATGTATAGGAATATGTATTAATCATAATCTATTATTAGACTTTGTCCACTATGTGATACTCTCTAGGTAGTTTTCAATGATTTCGGATTATATCTTGTTATGTGTTGCTGAAAAATTCTTATATCTCTATGATCATATGATTAATTGTTATGTAATATATTCCGATACATCTATAATCATTCCCTATGAATTTTTTGTCATTTTATTATGCCTTCTGACTCACATATTTTACTTTATTCCATAAATATTCCCTTAATGGAGCTTTTTAGATCATCTTTTTATCTATGTCTTCCCCAAGTTAGCTTATGTTGTTATAAGACATCAAATCATTTTAATTGAAAATTATTAATATTAATAAATACTTTTTATTCTAATTTATTTATTTCTAATTATGTACCCATTATTTCAAATACACTATACAGTTTTTTCCTTGGTTTGTATTTTATGGATAATTATGCTCAAAATCGACTAATAATATGTGTAAAATTATTGGATCACAATAGAATCACATTTCAACATCAACCGTTATGATAAAAAATTAGTGAAATCATTTAATGGTTTGACGGGCACATAATATTTCTTTAGATACACTCTGATTGAGCTTTATGTGGTTGTGATTCTAAAAAACCTAAGGATTCCTACACTTTCTAGATTTTATGTGATTTTGGGAAAGGATTATTTTTCATTATCAACTATCATTAATCGTTACCTAGAATGGAATGTCACATTCAATATTTTAAATTTAAAAGTTATATTTATTTTTGGATGAATATGACCTTCTAATGGAAATTATATCCATTATATGGGTCTTACTAACTATTCATGATTTGAATTTATCTAAAATTTTTCGTGATAAACTCAATATTGAATATATTCATTATTTTCAGGAATATACCATTATTTATTCTAAAAATAGTCAATTATTACCTTAAATATCAATTTTGAGTTTCTAGTATATCTCATACCTGGTGCTATGCATATTTCAAATACTCTACTTAGAATGCACTCAATTTAGTTGTTCGAATTAGGGAAGAAACTCCTCAGTAATGTTGATAAGGGATTCATTTGGGAAAGTGTATCACCATGTTGTGCAAAAATTATTTTCCTTATAATGAATGATCATTCAATTCATGTTTTCAATGATTATCATAAACATAAAAATATCACTATCAAGAATCAGTATTCTCTAAAACATATTAATGGCCAGTTATTTTAATTTCATGGTGCATAAAAAATTCCAAATGTTAACCTTATGACACCCACATGTGAAATTATATATATAATTTTTTTTATATTAGTTAATTACTGTTGTATTCATGTGTTGGGGGTCAAAAATGGGAATTTTATGAGATATAGAGCACTTACATAACTAGCACAAAGTTTGTTCAATCATGTGGTAAATAATGATAAGGGATTTAGACGATGGTTTTCTTGTTATTAATGGTTTGGGCATGGTTTTCTAAACTGTGTGATATCCAATTGTATCATTGTGGAAAATTTTATAAGGGAGACTGTAGCCCCACATGTTTGGTACAAGGTTTTCCTAACCATGTGGTCAAAAGTTGGGGCCCTCTGCAGGTCTAAGAAAAAGTGTTTTTTACCATTTTCAATTGATTTTTCCCTTTAACCCACTTTCCCCCCACCATAATTCGTATCCTCACTCTATTAGTGATAGATCTTACCCTTTACATATTTTGTTACATCTCGTTGTTATATTTGTGTTTTGGAATAAGGTAAGTCAATTTCCACAAGGTTTCTTCTTTTATTCCCATCCACTTTCATGTTTCTATATTTTTATTGATTTGTTTAACCCTAATAAGATTTTTTTGAAGAATATGAGTTTTTTGATTGGGGAAATTGTTTATTTTTTTATTTCATTGGCGGTTAAGGACAATTTATAACTATTATGGGTGGTTATCATCGAAGGTGATGAGATTTAGACCAAATTCAAGGTAGGTGTCTCTAAATATGGGCATTTACCATGACATGAAAATATATTTTTAATAAACATTTTTTTTGAGTATGATTAAAATAAATGATATATGGTTGAAATTGGAAACATGATTAATATTTTTTATGACATTTTGTGGAAATTAGGTGTTTAAAATATATTTTTTCCACATTGATGTTTCTTGTATGAACACTAAGTGTTTGATAAAATGGATCATTGTAGTTTTATGATTCATAATTGATTTATAAAATAATTTTCTAAATGTAATTTCCTAGGAAAAGTCTTCTTATAATATGATCATATTTTCATATGATTGTTTTATATTTCTTGTTTGATATGGGCACTTGAAGGTGATAATGTATTTACGTAGTAGTATATGAGATAATCTAGGTCTAAATGTAGGTTCTCATCAAGGGGAAATCAGTTCCTTTAGAGGTAATACCTTGTGAGATATCATTTTGGTTAATCTAAGGGGATTTGTGATCTATTAGAGGGAAGACCATGTGAGCTTCCAGTTCTGTATCCATGGCACTGTAAGTGCCCTTAGATAAAAAGAAAGTGAGATCTTCTATGATAGTTATTAGGGACTATTAATTCACAAGTATTTTATCCCCTAGAGGACTATGATAGTTTCTATTTCCATAGGTGTAGGACACACTTGTTTACTCAATCATGATAAAACTGATAGTTATATATGTAGGTACACATTATTTGTGTTTGGTTTCATTACCTCCTTTGTTCATTTTGTTAGTTCCTTTTTTATGTGATGAGATATATTATACCCATATTTAATTGATACATTTACTTGTTGTCGATGAAATTATCACCCATTATTATAGCTTATCAGATATTTTGATCATGTTTTACTCTTTTAAAAACTTTTATCCTTATTGGAAATTGTTTCGGAACATCGATTTCACTTGAAATATGGAATCCGAAGGGATTTTAATAGTTTATTTGAAAATTAAAATTTTTTCAATATGGATTATTTCTTAATTTATTTTTAGACTAGTTTATTCATTTTCAGGGTTAAATGACGTTAATAGATTAATATTGCTATCCAAATGAAAATTGTTCCCGACACCCTACATGGGACATTGGTTTTAATGGTTTTAAATAATCATGATGTCGGTAAATGAATGGGAACCACCTTTCAAGGTGTCTTTTCTTAATTTTCATTAACCCGATTTTGGGGGGGAGGCGTGGTCCCATGGATTTAGATCTTCTGGAGTCACAGTGAAGGTTTTGATATTGATGGGATTTTTGCGCAATAATTCATTTATAATTTTACCAATATTTTGATTTTTAATTTTCCTAATAAGGATACCATGTATATGTCCTATAATGTCATGTTTTTATATATTATTTTCGGTTGTTTCTTATTGAATTTCAATAGTAGTTGTTTCATTTTTAGATTTTATTTATTTATTTTTTTACTCCTATCATGTTCAGAAGGATTTTTCAATTTATGTACGGGTTATGACTGTTTACTGTTGGTGAAACCATTCTCACTGGAGAGGTAGTTATGCCTAGTTCTTGTCGCCAGCCCTTGGAGACTTGGAACGAAATTCGGGCCATGTGGTGGTATTGACTCAGGTGATGCATAGGGTTGATATGGTGTTTTGTTAAAAATGGTATCAAATTACGGGTTTTATTTGGGTGTCATTGGCATAAAAGAGGTTGTACCATTATGGGGTTAGATGAATGAATTGGGGAGTGCATAAAAATATATATTTCATGTAGAACCTTCATATTACAAGGATTTTAGGGGATTTTGGTTTTATTTTGGGCCTTATTAAGGAATTTGTTTAGAACATGTCTCAATATTTTTCATAGTTGATTGAATGTCCCATGGTAGACACATTGGATGTGTCGATTTGTAGTATTGGATTAATGAGGTTTCGAGGGGTGTCATGGTTATTGAACAAGGTTAATAGAAAACAAGTGCAACATGTGTGTCCCTACTTACTAACTCCAGTGAAAACCCCTCTATTTTAAAATAGTTAACTAGTCCACGTGGCAAAAACTATAATGTCTATAAAATTCCATTAATTTTTTATATTTGTCACCAATTTTTTTAGAATTTAATTTGATGCTATTTTTTTAGATAATTACAAATAATGGGGGCTTTATTTAGGGTTATTTGATTTGGATTGAGATTCGATAATTCCGGATGATACATTTATGTGTCTTATAAAAATTTCCTTCTAGAAGAACCTCGTCCTGGTATAGAGTGAGTGAAAAAGAGATAACCCCAGAGGTGAACCCTTCACAGGTTATATATATGGTAGATTTGGTTATTTTTTTAATCTAATATTTGGGATAGGTGGGTGGTCATCATCAAATAAATAGTGTAGATTAAGCTTAGGATTTCTCTAAGAAGAATCTTATGATGTTCCATGGTGATAATGGTGTTAATTTTCCTGAGGAGTGTATGGTTTTTAATGAGTGTATCATTGGGCTTATAATGATCCTAGAGATTGATAATATTAGAATCACCACATATTCTCTACCAGGACCATGAAAGAAATGGTTGGAGTCGATGGTGCTCTTGATGAGGCATGAAGATATCACTTGGACCATAAAAAATATATCGTTGAACATGAATTTTTACCTACAGAATAAGAGGTTGAAAAAGAACCATGGGTTAATGAACTTACAATGGGGTGATTATATTATGATAGTGTTTTCGACTAATTTTATATATCTGGATCATTTATCCCTATATCTCCTTGGGAACAAATACAATTAAAACTGTCATTTTGCGATGATCTTGACAATAGATAATAGATCGAGGATCATTATTTTCTATCTACAAATTTACTCAATGATGTTTGAAAATATTTTCATAGAAGATGATGATTTGATTGACACTATAGGTCATAATGGTGTCCCTTCAATGGGAGGAATTAACACTTTAACATTTGGATTGAAATAGAAGTGGGATTAGTCTCATTGTTGTAGTGGTAAGAGTGTCCAGTATTCATTAGGATCTGATAATATTTCTTATTTAGATTTTAATGTTGAGTCAATAAGGTAATCCTATGACTTATTCATTTTTTATGGTTTTATGGTTTTGAAAATCACAAAAATATTTTCTTATCTTTCGAATTTTTCATTTTTTTATATTTAAAAAAATTATCATTCTGTTATACATATTAAATTCTCTCTACGTTTACATATATAATTCTCATTACGCATACAAATAAAATTATCATTATGTTTACCTACAGAAATCTATTTTTTTATAATTAGAGAATTTTCATTCTGTTATACATAATGATTTATCATTACATTTACATATATATATGTCATTAGGTTTACATTTATTTCTGTCATTATGTTTAGTTAGAGATTTTTCATTACGTTACAAATGTCATAACGTTTTTTATGATACCGATATTAGTAAACATTTCAGGATTTTTTTAATGATTCTAATATAGATACAAATATCACATCGTTTTTATGATATTGATACCGATACAAATGTCATACCGATTTTATTATTCTGGTACCATAAGACAGTGATATCATTTTCTCAAAAAAAATTCATTTTCAAAAGAATCTATTTTCTTGATATTGTTAGAATTTTACGATTTTTTCTTCCAATAGTATCGGATTCTAAGTTTTCTTTTACATAAAATTTACCTTTAACTTAACATCATTTCATATACATGAAATGATATCATACAATCTGTTACAAACTAACCATTGTTTGTTTGACATGTTTTAAGATCCCTCTAAAATTTAAGGATAACATAACCATTGGTGTGGAGCCGACTATTGAGAAGATTTTCCTATATATATGAGTTCATTTGAATGACCCATGTGAAATGAAAAAAGAGTTAAATTCAATGATGAATAGTTAATAGAAAATCGATCAATGCATGTGAAGTAATTTCTTGGTAGAGAGGTTCTTACAACTCTCAGTGATTCATGCGTATGTTGTGAAAACAAGTTTAGGCGTGAACAATTTTTTCAGGCTTGTTTTGTGTAGACTCTGATCGCGCTAATCATGGGCTTCCATTTTTCGAAGATAGAGGTTCTGATTTCCTTCTAAATTGAGGTCTTTCAGGGATTTTGAGACATATTCCAATCTTTAGATTTGGGGATTATATGGTTTTGAGTAAGACATACTTTCAAGAATGTATAAATCAAGGAACCAGTATCCACAGTTATTAGATACCCTTAACTTTGGGTAAAAAAAAATCGTATTGTTACTTGTTTTCTATATCAAGTAGTTTTAATTCCACTACTAATTTAGCTTTTTTAAAGTTAAAATGTATAACCTTATTATGCTTTCTAATTCCGTTACTCATATTATCATAAAGATTAAATACGCTGTAAAGTAGAATCATTCCTTTAATAAAATATTTCATAAGTTATTATCTTAATTTTATATAGTGTAAGAAAAAGCTTCTTTAAGAGGGTTTGGGAATTTGGAATAACTTTGTTAAGGAAAGTTTTCGTAATGTTGAAATCTATCTTTAAGAAACAGATTTCCTTAAGGTTAATAAACATTCTTCAAGAAATATTTATATCATCATTAAATGATCCAAATGAATTTTTATAATATATAGTTGACCCCCCTCTTTTGTTTGAGCATCTCATTATACATATTTTATCATATTTTTAAGAGTATAGTTTTTCATTAGTTAAAGATGGATAGGAACTTCATGCCCAATTACTCATAAACATAGAAGAAATTACATTGTTATGTATATTCAGTGCACCTTCAACACTTTGGTAAGTTGGATTCATATGGGAGTTGTGTGGGGTCTATGTCATTGAAATGATCTCTTGTCTAGGAAATGGATTCCATAGGTGGGGGATCCCAACCTCATAGAACAGGCAATTCATTAAAAATAGATGAATTCATTAGTAGGTTCTCAGACATGGTGATTCTTACTACATGAGGTCATACAAGAGGACTCATATTCTTTGTCAGCCACCAAGAGATGTAGAGTATTGAAAAAATATTCATTTGTATGAGTTTTATTCCACAATATCACATCTCATCCGACTATTTCACAAAATATTATTGATTCTTTTGTAATGGATGATGATTTGATTCCATATGTTATGGATTTTCTAACACCATTTTCTTGGATGACAGATAAGGGTTTTATGTTCCCACATTACCTTGTTTTTGTACTAACATAGAACTTTTCTAGCATATCCTTATTTGGATGTATATTTTTTTGAGCTCATTATATGTATGGATTGGATGATCACCCATAAGGGTCCAATCAATTTTAATCACAATAGGTTTATGTTCATATATCTTGACATGAGAAGTCACGTATTTTAGTGTGTGTGGGATTCAAAATCAAACCGGGTGGGACCAGTAGCATTAGAGTTAGTTCTAAACTCATTCGAGCAATTCTTGAATTTCATCAATGCTAAAGAGAATGGTTCAGTGTGTAAACATAATATGGTCATTGTATGATATCAAAACATGTTTCCAATTTATTTATCATGATTCCACCCTATAGAGTGGTTTTTTATCATATCAATATTCTCTATCTGATTATCCCAATCTCCTTGACCAAATATCGGATGGATTAGGCTATGTTGAAAGATATGAAATTTTAGAATGTGAATCTTGAGAGAATTTGTTTTCCCTATCCCACTATGTCACTATGTAATTTTATTGTTCTATTTTGAAAAGAAGTTGGATTAATGCTATTAAAAGTTCATTAACTATCATGTTATTAAGCAGTTGATAATGAAGAAAAAATACTCAATGATCAAAATTAATGATTTCCTTGATTAGTTAAAAGGGTCTTCCTGGTTCACAAAGATTGATATGAGATCGAGGTACCACTATTTCAGTGGTTTGTATGTGTATATTCTAAAAACAATATTCCCAAATGGTGTAGATATTTTTAGTATTTTTATGCCTTTTGGGATTATGAATTCTCTTTCAGTTTTCATGGAATTGAAAAATAAGATCTTCCATCCCTTTCTTGACTCATTCAATATTTATTTCGGGATAAAATAAAGATTAATTTTGTGATTAAGGAGGATCATAATGACCATTTATAAATATTTTTAGTTGTTTTGTGGAAGAACCATACATATTCCATATTTTCAATCATCCAGATCTATATTCCTGAAGACAATTTTTCGGCCACATGATTTTTGTGGTAGGGGGTAACGTGGATCTGGGGAATGCATGAGCAGACATGTCTTGGAAGCATCCCATAAACATATTAATGACACATTTTTTTCAGTATTGGATATGAATTCTAGTTTCTTCATTCTTGAATTATTTAGGATAGCTTCTCCGAGGATGGTTTTAAAAAAAAATGGGTGCTTTTTGAGTGGGATGAGAAGTGAAAGATTGAAATTTAATAGTTGTCAGACTATTTAAAATCATCAGTGGAATATATTATTATAAAGAGTAACATGAATTATAAAATTTATTGTAATTAATTTTAGTGTGGGTTTGGGGTGTGTGATTATTAGGGATGACCATGTGGTGCGCCATGGCTCACAAAATCTATTCCCACAGGAGCGGATTTATCCCATCGATGACCGGGAATATACAGATGTATTGCTTTAATAATTTGGTGACAAAACCTATTTGAGTAATTTTTTTTCATTATTCAAATAATAAAATCCTGAATTATATTTACACCAAGAAACACAGGACCCATTAATAGAGGCTCTAGGTAGAGTATCTCTATAAATTTGTTTTGATATTTCTTATAAACTCAGGAAGGGGGATTTGGTCATAGAAGAGTTGGGAAAAAATATCATAATATAATCCACTCAAAAATTATCAGATGACTAGAGTCTGAGTATTTTTTTCTAACATGAGTCAATATGTGAAGGAAGATAGAGAAAATGTGTTCTTTGTTGGTTTGTAGGTTACAAGATCACTTCTTTATTAGGTTAGGAGAGTGTGGGAATGTTGCCCTATGTGATAGTAGTTTTTCATTACCATTAATTGTGGGGAGACCATGGTTAAGGGGTCTCTATCTCCTGGTGTTTCTCTCATCTATTGGAATATTTTGTTAGTACATTGTGGATTAAATTGTAGAGGAAATTAAGTGGTGAAAAACTCTATATGAGATGTCCATCCTAGTGAAAAAATATGTTTCGTACCATAAAAGGATGGTATTATATCATTGGGATGAGATGTGTATTTGAATATTTTAATTCAGATGCTTAACCTGCCAAGGATCCATGATATGAGCCTATTACTAGAGTGAATTTTTTTAGATACTCTTAATTTATACAAGTGTCAAGATATCTCTATATATTTTTGGATCTAGCTAACTCAATCACCTTGTGGGAAAGATTCTATATGGGTGATTACTGACCATCCAATGAGATCATCCATTTTTCTCCCCATCATT
Organism: Viscum album; assembly: GCA_963277665.1. Taxonomy (NCBI): domain Eukaryota; kingdom Viridiplantae; phylum Streptophyta; class Magnoliopsida; order Santalales; family Viscaceae; genus Viscum; species Viscum album. Next base: position 418,813,006 of record OY728132.1, read on the forward strand.
GATTTGATAAAGGTATGGGAACTCAAAAGCCTGAATAATCAATAAGGTGATCGACATCATAGAGTACATTGAGAAATTGATTCAGACGAAGATATCCATTCATGATATAGGTTTTTTAAGAATCTCTAGAAGGCTTTATGAACACTGCTAATATGAGAATCTAGAGTCTCATGGATATGTTGAATGAGTGCACACTATATTTTAAAGTTATGTTTGAATGGCCAATTTTATCATATTTTTATTATTATTTTTGTTACTAAAAATCAATTAGGATGGAATCATTTTATGTGTTTTATGGGAATCCATACCAATCCCTTTTATGTTGGTAAAATTAAGGATAACATTTTATAAGGGTACCAAGACTCATCAAAGGGACGACCAGGACACTTTGGCCGATTCCTAAGTAGTTATTGATTGTCCAGAGTCACTATAAGTCATATTAATATAGTAATCATCATTAATTAGTGTTTTAGTTTAGTGATGAAGTGTTTATTTTGGTTTTATTTCCTATAAAACATGACTACTATAGATAGTAGGAAATTTTTGGGGCCCCTTATGTCTTGATGTTTCAGGGTGGGGAGTGTCACAGAAAAGATACCTATCGGTTTTGTATTTCACCATAGAAAACATTGAGTCATGATATTGTTCATGTTTCCCAAATAAATACATAACATCCTAATAGATCCCATGTTTTGGAATGGAATGATTTAAATATAGATTAGGATGTCATGGTTTTGGAGAATCATATTCATATTTTGGATTATCAATAAAAAATCTCTATTGTATTTCAAAACTATTGGTCTGTCTGATTTGTTACTAAGGTGGAATTATACATGAGACATGGAATTCTGATGTTTATGAATGGGATAAATTTTATCCCCTATTTTATTTTAGATTTTCTTGAGTAATTTATGTTTTCTTAAATTGGAACAGTAGGTGGTTTTTTAGAACCTTCAATGATACTGGTAAGTCTAAATATGATTTTTAAAAATATTTTATTTTGATATAAGAGTTGTCAGTTCTTTGGGGTTGTAAATTATTATATTTTAGAGAATTATATTTGTAACAAAGTGATTTCATAAAATCTTTTAATATATAATCACATAGAAAGAGATTATTAATGATTACAACTTCATAATACATTACCACCCATGGAAGGTGAAAATGGTAGAAGACGCATTATATCAGAAGAACCAAGCTTCAATAACCATGAAAATAATTTATAGAGATCATGTGTATAACTATTTATAATGGATAGATATTGATATGATGATTGATGTAGATAAATAATATCTTTCACAAGTTTATTTTCAAAAATTAAATTTTTTGAATATTAACGATGGATATAATGAGGGTCCAGAGTTGTAAAACAAGGTAATGACTTTTCTAGAATTTAAATATGATCATGATGGATTTATTATGTTAAAGAATTTGAATTATTTTCACTCACAACTATAATTGATGTATAAGTTGTCATATTAACTATATATTACATCATTCTATGATCTTTATAGATGTTTTCATATGGATATATATCTTAAAGAGAATTTATGGTGGTGAAACATGAATATAGATATTGTAGAGTATTTATATGAATCCATATTATTTTATTATGTTAAAGAAGATATATATAATTCTTCATGGATTTTAAAACCCATACCTATATCTAATTAGTAATGGGGAAGTATCACCATGGATTTCATCATGAGACTGTCCATGACATAGAAAGAAAAAAAATATTTGTGATGTTGTCTGTCTCCTGTGGAAATTAACACATGTCAATTTTATCAAAGAATACCTCCCTCTTAAAAATTATACCTAGATATATAGTAAGTAATTTAAATGTTTTGATTGATTTCAACTCTTAATAAAATTTTATTAAGATCGAAATATTAACTTTTTGTTTTGGATAATTCTTCAACAATAAATTCTTAATTTTTAATTTTTAGCACTACCAATCATCCTCATATGGATAGTAAGTATAATGGGACTATTCAAACCATATGAGATATTTTATGATCTTACTGTGTAGACTTCAATTGTGTTTTGGATAAACACCTTATTCAAAATGAATTTTCTTTAAACCTTTGAATTAGGTAATACATTTAGATATCATCTAATGAATCCCTCTATAGAAAGATGTGTATATGTCTAGAATAGTGGAATAATTTTGGAAACAAAAACTAATGGTACATATACCAGCTAACGAAATGATAGTGAATGTTAGTGTTATTGAGCTACATATGAGAGAAATATGAGAGATAACAAAAGATTTATTCTGATGATATTCATTAATATTTTTAATTCAAAGATAGTTAAATGTTATTCCAATAGATATATCTATGGATGAATGTAATGAGATATGGAATGAAAATTGGACCCCCTTGTAAATTTTTCTGAAGGAGATATTTTACCCCAAAAGAGTGGTATCAGATTAATAAGAACATCCTCTAATGCTCTCCTAATTGTAATGATTTTTCTATGCATATATTTTGAAAATATATATTTCCAGTCCTTCAAATATAAAACTCAGATGATAAACCAATAGAGGATGATCATTCTTATAAAAAAACATTTAGGATTCTATTTTTTTATAGATAATGTGAGAAAAAATGACTACTCACCTCATTATGGTTCTTTGTATTAATAACAAAAATTAAAAAAATGTGGGATCCCATTGGATGTGATGAGGTCGGTGTATCCTCAGTAATAATTATCATAGTGATAAAATATAATGGTTAGAATTATTATAAGGGGGTATATTTTTACACCTGATGGTTTTAATATTTATTTCACTTCAGTAAATAAATGATTTCAGAAGATTATAAAGAACACAAACCATCTCATGTTTAAATAATTATTATAAATTATAAATTGAATCAGATTATGATAATTATTTTTCATTTAGGGAATAATATTTATCCTAATGAACTACTTTGTGATATATTTTTATGATCATTATTTTTCTCATATCTGTTTTATATAAAATTTAATTCATAGTTTAATTGATATTAAAAATAAGTTTTAACAAATTTATAAAATGAATTCATAGGTAATGAATTGAATATAAATACATTAAATCATTCAATAAAAAAAAAGATATTTTTTTTCTAATATATTTTTTTTATGAATATAATATGTTATAAAAATTAAAAATTAAATTATTCTAAATTTATGAATTATTTTAGTATGTTTTTTAGAATATATAATCCATAAAATTTCTTAAAAATAATTTAATGGTTTTTACAAGCCATGGAATGAGGATATGTTCAGTTTTATGTTTTTATATTAATTTTTATAAATATGGGTGTTAATGAATTCTTTGTATTAATATTGAAACTAATTTCTATTAGTTATAGAAATAGAATGTGGAAAAATGGATTCCATATTTGGAATCATCATGTTAAAAATTAGTAATGAGGCTAGTTTATGTTTTATTTCATTATGAATTGTTATCGTATTAATAGTCATATTACCATAGTAAGGGTTGAAAATTGTAAATTAAGTGGTAAAAAGTGATGAAGAAAAAAATTTCTATAAATAATTTAATTTGATTTTTAAAATGAATTCAAACATTAAAAATTCCCAAATTACAAAATTTCTAAAAAAAATTCTTTTTGACAGTGAAAATGAGTTTGTATTATTTTAAACCATTGAGAAATTTGATGTGGGACACTCCCCACATTTAAAAATGGGAACTGAATCCATTCACATATTCACACATTTTGAGACATATATATTGTCTAATAATAAACAAAATATCTTCCCATATTCAGCATCACAACCAACATGTCATTTTCATCCAAAAACACCTACATTTCATAGAATGCAGATTAAACTAATGGATTATTACCCAAAAATAGGTAAATCACCTCTGCAAACTCCACTAAAATTAATTTATTGTTATTAAACCAGAAAATAATCTAAATCCATCCCCATATAATTTAGATAGTAATAAAAATTTTCTATAATATTATTATGATAATTCATTAATAAAATTTAAAATATTTCCTTCCCATGGAAATGAAAGCATCATTCATGTGTAGTTTTAATCTAAATACTCAATAAAGATATGTATTTTTTTCATCATAACTACCTCACATGACACATTATAAATATTTATTTACTGATTTGTTTTATATTTTGGGTAAAATAATGATTTTGGAATGAGAAAATATTTTTGACTTTCTTTCATTTTTCAATATTATAAAATGAATGTGTTATATGTGTCTACATACAGACTACAATCTCAATGAGTGATATATATCATTTTTCAAAAACCTTATTCCATTAAAGAATCTATAATGGTATATATTTAATATGTATGATACTTATGACATTAAAAAAATAATGAAAAATATTTCCTATAAAAATAAAATAGAATTGTATCCTGAAATTAGTCATTATAAGACACTCTTGGTTATGTCATTTTTACAACCTATATAAATGATCGTATAATAACAATAACATTATATAATAAGGAATAATTTATTATTATATTGTTTTTTAATTTTATTATTTTTGAATCATTTTTATCAACATGGATTTCATGTTGAAGTGCCTGGATCAGTGTGATCACTGATAGGGGGAGGTGGTGAATCAGTGATCCTTTAAAACTTTTTACTAATAGATTTTTTATCAATTAAACCTCTATGGCTTGTTAAGGCCTCGATCCACTCTTTTTTTATCTCTCAGCATTTCCTCGAGTTATGTAGTAAATGTAAAGGCACATGACACAAGGATTTACAAGGTTTGGCTCCAAAAACCTACGTCCTTTCCATGTTGGTTAAACACCCCAACATGGTTTCTCCACTACAATTCAGTTAGTAATTACAATGGTCGATACAGAGTCACATTGTATCTCTCTTGAGTCCCACATGAGGTTCTTTATACTGTATCCCATAGTGTTACCAGAGTCCCACTCGCCTGCTTCAGCTTCCACCAAAGACTTCTCTACCCTGAGTCTCACAGGGGGTCTTTTCCTGGCGCCTCAAGTCACACGAGTGGCTTTTCTTCTTTTGAAGCTCTTCAAGAGTCTTCAATAGCCTTGGATAAGGTCTGCTAGCCTTTCTCACTTCTTCTGATCACTAGTGGTGACCAGGACTTCTCTTCTTTTCCCGGGCTTTATCTCCTTATTCTAAGGATGACCCGGCAATTGTCTTCAAGAATCATGATTGGAAAATATGGTCTTGCACTCAGTATGCCCACTCAATATTCTTGGTCTTCTCAACTCCTGAAAACTCAGATGAATGATGTCTTTAACTTGAGTCTGGCTTCAGTATCTCTTCAATTCAACTTCATGCACTGAGTGCATGGAATCTCTAAATCTTGATCCATTACTTGCATGGAATCTCAAATGTCTTCAAGAACCTTTGTTCTTGGTCTTATCAAATGCACACACACTGATTTAAGATTTGTTTACGTGTGCATGTGCATGCATGAATTCATATACTCTTCTTTTCTTCATGGTGTGATAAACCCTTAAAGGGTATAAAATCTTTTAGCACACACACCTTCTTCTTAGACTCACACTTTTTTATTCTTTCTTACACACACCAAATTGTGTTTTATTCTTTAGTGTGAATTTATCATTCTCTCTTTCTTATCAAGGTGTTTACCCAATTGTTCACTTATTCATACATTCATGAACATGCATGTATCTTCTTCCATCACTTGGGTACACACAAGAGGTATGGCCTCCTTTACTAGTGAACACACTAAAGCTTCGACCTTCTTGTTTCCTTGCACACACTTTGTTCTTTTCTTCTTCTTTATGTTGTGCACACTCCACTTGTGCACACACTAAGGGTTCGTCCTCCTTGTTACTTTGCACACACACACTCAAAGATGGCGTAGCCTTTTTCTTCAATGTTTACACACTCCACTTGTGAACACACTCCATGTACACACACAACCCGTAGGTGTGCACTTCTTCCTTCAGCCCGTACACACACGACCTTTCTCTTCATACCATGCATACAGAAACACCCATGTGGGTGTGGCCTTCCACTTGAGCACCACTTCAAAGGAGGGCGCGTAAGGATGAATCCAACTCCTACCTTCAACCGTGCAAGGTGTGGGAGAAACTTTTACAGCGCAGGTGGCGCGACAACTCCTTCTGTCGCACGAGTTTGTGGAAGCTTCCTCCAACCGCGCAGGTGGCACGGTGGCTTCCTCCTGCCATGCGAGTTCGCAGGCATAGAGGGCGCGCAAGTGCGGCCACTTGCTACCGCGCAAGTATGCGGGCAGCGGGCGCTCAAATTCACAGCTTGGCTTCTTCCCTGTTGCGCAAGGGGAATGCGCAGGGAGGCCTCCTCCTAACTTATTTCACACATGGGTTGTGCGAAAGGATCCCTCAGAGCCTCGGGTGACTCAGGGCAGCTCTGCCGCACATATTGTGCGCGGAGTGTTTCTTCACGTTGCTCATAGCTTCGCGGGACTTCTCTCAAATGATCAACATCAACCTATTTGTCCTTAGACGGCTTCTTTTATAGGCAAGCAGTTTGATCAAAGCTGTAGGGTTCAAATCTTTGATGGCCCGAGATCTACGATGTTTTGAGATCTTCAAATGCGGATGAGATATTGCGGAAATCTCTGTTATTTCCTTTTTCTTTTTCATCCACAGGATCCTCCAATCATGGTGTACGGATCACGTGCATGCGTTTATGAACGCATGCAGAGCCTTTCCTTGCACATCAAATGAGCAGCGCACCCTCAGAAACTTTGTTTTCATCATCCACCTTAGAGTTTCTACTTTGAAAGGTTTCATCCAAGTGAAACTGCATGCAAGAGATTTTGTTCCTTCATATGATCTCAATGCCCTCGGAATGATTTTGAATGGTGGTCAGAGTTAAGAGATCGATGTCCGGGAGGATGACTGGCTCACGGCGGTCGCCGGCACAGCAGGAGGGCATCGAGAGGTTGAAGACAATGCTTCCCCGGTAATCGGACGGCTCACACCCTTCACGGCTCGATTGATGATCAGATGTGCATCCAGGATCTCACGTGATGTAATGAGCGACTAAGATAGTATGCGAGATCAGATGGAAGGCCAGGATAAGATATGCATCTAAAAATTTCATCCCACATCGAAACGTGTAGAGTTTCTTGAGCGGTTTAACAAACATGCTCTGCCGCTACCATCCCAGAATACTCCTCTCCCCCCTCCGGTGCCGCCTGCACCAGTTCCCTACGGGCGCACTCTAGCGCTCACTATGCCTCTTCGCGGGAACGCACCTAGCGCCCACTGTACTCCTTCACGGATGCGTCCTTGGCACCCACACTGTGCAGGATTCACCTCCGCGTGGCACGATCTTACACACGGCTCGCACCATGCCTCGGGGAGGCCTTGGCCTCGAGGACTTCCCTTGAGCGTGGATGACCCTCGGGTCCCGCAAGTGCTTGAGGTGTGGGACCTCGGCTGGCCTCCTTGGTTGGCTTATTTTTTTTGAGTACATAGTTGGTACTTTGCATAAAAGCAAAGTAACCAAGTACAAAAATGCCAAACCATAATTTTTCTCCTCATATTAAGAACTCCATATATATTCTTCAACATCCCTTCTTATTCTTCTATTAAATAATGGAATTCCCAAGGATCTTTCAACTATATTCATCAACAATTAATCATAAATCCATTGATCTTTAATGTTCTTCTTTGATCTAATCATAGATGAGGTTGGATCATCTTCAAATCCACATGCACTAAGAGATAGTGCATGGTCTTCTTCAATCCACTTCATCCACTTATTTGATGTGGATGATCCATTTCTTCATTCCTCATCCACTTAGTGATAGTGGATGGCACTTCTTTATCTCCTAATGCATTGTGAAGACAATGCATGGAATTCGAACAATGTTGTGACATTGTATATTCTTGATACAAGTTCATTGAACTTAAGATCAGCTCTACAATCGTATGATATGTATGGAGAATGTTTCAACCATTACCTCCTATTCCACTTAGTGATTCTCCTATGTGACATGCTTCTTAGTACCATGCTCATTCTCCAATCATCACCATCACCTTATCAGTCACATATCCACTCAATCCTTGACATCTTATTAACAATATCACCATCACCATCACATCCTCTATCATTCAAATATTGACTCTCCATGTCATCCATTCAATCCTTGACACCTTATTGACAACAAATGCAACACAGTGCACAACAGATGGAACCATGATCAGTGTTTAAGGAACAAAATTTTAAAAGAAAAAATTGTTTGATGAACACAATAATTGATGCCTAGTATAGTGATTTTTAGAATGATTTATTAATTATCAAATTATTAGAAGTTAAAAGTAATTCATATATAGTATGATATGTTTGAATATGGTAATGTAATATATATAATAAATTTAAATATATAGTATAATATATATTATACTACTTATAGATCTAGACAAAACATTTTTTATGAGTTTATTTTACAATGAAATTCATTTTTGGGATTTCATATATTACATTTCAAATGAGGAAAAATATTTTATTATTATCCTTTAAAAACTATATATTCTATTTTACAATGTTTACTTTATGGATTTTCAGTTTTTCAACCAAATAGACCTTTTCCCCCAATCAATGGTTGAAATAATTTTTTCTAACAAAAACGAAACTTATTAAAACTTCTTTTTCAATAATATATTTCATTCATGAGAATAATTTTAAAATCCATTCACTAATTATTATTTTTCATTGATGATTGAGTGATGTTTTATTCAATAATATTTTTTACATATTTTCACTTTTATAAGAAGAAACTCCATAAATTTTGTTAAAAATGTTTGTTTTGGGATTTTTAGAATTCATTAAAATCAAAACTCCCCATTTTCACATTTTTAAAGAACATATTTTCACATCATCATGTGATTCACTCTTTCTGAATCATCCTTAATATAAAGAAATTACTTCAAATATAAAATAATATATATATATTTCTATAAATTTGATTATAAAATTTCACCAAATATAAATGGGATGTTCTCTTTTAATTTTCAATGTGGATGATAGTTGACTGTATAAAATATATTATTTCTCTATATCAAAATAATTTAAGTAATATTATGCATCCTTATGGATATAAACGTATGACACCAACCACATTAATTATTGTATATATTTTTATTGTGAAGTTTTAATTATTATTTCATAAATCTGATTAATTTTTCATATCTTAATTATAGTGTAAATAAATAATGGTTGTTTATCTATTCTTGTGGAACACATATTTATTGAATAAAATATAAGATTTTTCATATAATAGTTATATAGTTCTCCATTAAATATGGAAAAGATTGATATCTCACGATATAAAATTATTGATTATTTTGTGGAAATCCATTCCAGGAATTAAAAGATGTTAGATAGTGAACTCAAAATATTAAGGTACTTTTATTCTATGTTATTATGTTAATGGAAGATATTGTGACTAATGAAATAATTTTCTAAACATTATGATTATGAAAAAATATCTATGAAATTATTTATTATTATGATATGTAACGATCGATCAATAATGAATGTTGATAATTGCAAAATTATTATTACTTGTGACTGATGAAATTCCCGTGTATGATGTTATAAAATATGATTTATGTCTAAAGAATCACATGGTATTAATTTCAATTGTTAATATTAATTGCTATGAGTATTCACTCATTCCCTTATTCATATTCTATCTTAAGATATATTTATATTTCCTAAGATTACTATTTCACCCCCGGTTTCATGTTCATTGAAATTTTATGTGGTATTTTGAATTTATATATTACATGAGTTGAGTTTTGTGATTTTTATGAAGAATTTTAGAGTGATTTTCGAGGTTTTTCACATGAACATTGTTTGTGAATGGTTATGTGAAATCATTCACATTTCCAAGTAAATGATGTGATGTTGTTTCTTTTTATAGTAATTTTTCATGGGGGGCACATATTTTTTCAAATGATTTGGAAAAACAATGTAGTACTTTTAGTTGACAGACAATAATAACATCAAGTTGGAGAAAAGATTAATAACCTGATTTCACAATAATGAAGCTTAATGTTTTGAAGATTGTCAGATGAACACAGTTGGTACATAGTTTTTTAATATGTAAAACCGGGGCATTCAATATTCCATAGATAAATTTATAATTATATTTAAATTGTAATTACACCACTAAAACTATCATTTTGATCTAAATATTCATGGTTCTTGAAATTTACATTTCCTTTAAGATCCAATGGTGATTTTATTTGACCTGGAAGTCATTTTTGATGAAACAAAGTGTGTTAGATCTCTAGAATCAATAGTTTATCTATGTTTAATAACTTACTATTTAGATCTCCTCATATTATATTATGTATATAACTAGATCTGTTAAATTATAGATATTTCTATAATCTAGGATGTGTTTAGATGATATATTAATTATATATATTTATGTTAAGGTGTTATAAGCCTACAAATAGAGGTTTCTTTGTGTCGTTATTTGGTTTTGTGAACTGTTGGTAGGTATTTTGATTCTATATCTTCTCATCCTATTAATGAACGTTAAAAATAATTTTCCATGATATTTTTTTTCTGGGATCATAATTAAAATATTGATTTGTTCTTTAAGGAAACCATTTTATTTATTAATTGAGTATATGGGACTCATGGTGACTGATGGGGTACCTATTTTTTTATAATGGTATATTTTATTTTTAAAATTTTGGATTTTATTGAAATAATGTCGATTTATTAGATTTTATAATTTTAAGAAATTTTAATATGTGTAATGAATTGATTTAGAAGATGGTATGGGAATATATGGTGTTGTCTGTTCATATTGAATTTTATATCTCTTTGTTGAATGGAATCTATGCTTAGTGACTATGTTTTAATAGAATATGGTATTCCACTCCTTGTGATATATTGTGTAGGATGAGAGACCACTCATGAGTATGTAAATATCATTTATCTTGAATATGTGTGAGTGTTTTAGAAATATATAGGGTCATTCCAAGTGGATGGAAAGAATCTAAAAATTAACTTAGTTTGAATGTTTTGGATAATACATTTTTTTAATAAGCTAAATCCTTTAGATAATATCAATATATGTTTTTATTTCATTTATCTAAAAAATTATATTTTATAAAATGTGATAACATGTTATTATCTTATTTTTGTTTGTTGGGAAGCCTCAAGGGATTAATAATTAAGTTTTATACTCACCACATTATTATAAATGTTAATTTGTTAGGCGATATTGTAAATTGAGATACTAGAAAATGAATGGTACCTTACAACTCTATTTATATCTCCTAATTTAGTGGCAGAGTTTTATGGAGTTGGATCTTGGAGATAGATCATATGATGCATGAGATGATTTCGTTTTGGTGTTAGAGGTTTATAGAACCATACCTTTATTATTAGTTGGTGATTCTTATTTCTTTTTATACATTGTCATTGTTATCTATTTTTCTTAACTTTGAGTTTTAATTCTTATCTTCATGGGTCATATATATTGTTTGGTTTTTATGTTTTTTCTTGAAATTTTTCAGAGTTTCTTTTTCAAACATAATTTTTCAATTTTATTCTAATAACATATTAGTTATTTCCAGCCTTTGGTGTCTTTTGGATTTCATCTTTGGTTTGTGGTACCTCTACCTCCTATTAATAAAATTATTTGTGGTGGGTTTCTACAAAATGGTATCTATCATTTTTTATCTTTATATTTTTTTATATATAAATGTATATATGAATTAAATATAATGTAATTTATATCATAAAATGACATATCCATCATATTTGGGATGAACATCTAGTTACCTGTGTTGTTCGAGAATGAATGGGTTCTTATAAACATTCAGTTGAGCCTTCATCTCAACACATTGCATTTAAAATTTCAGTATAACATATAATGTATTATTACTTTAGAATAACAATAGTATTGTTTCTACCATAATTTTAATGTATATTTATATAGAAATTTTATAATGTTTTTTATTTTGATGATTATTGAAAAATATTTATGAGAATTATTTCCTTTTATGAATTTTAATATGAAAATCCTTTATATGTTGGTGTGTTATTACTAAGTATTGTTTCTTTAATCGATATGGAAGATGAAAATATGTCCATTTCATTGAAATAATTAGTAATAATACATAAAAAAATAGTAACTCATGAGGTACAATTTAAAAATAACATGTTCAGAGCATTATTCAAGATTATCATGTCACTGAAAAGGGAAATAATAATTAAAAACATTTATAAGATGATCATTCCTTGTATTTTTTTAAAAAGAATAAAACTAATTCAAATAGTTTTGAAACATGAAAAAGTTGAAGTTTTTCTTCACTAAATGAACTGTATTTAATTACTTTTGTAACCCAGAAGAGAAAATGGTCACGTTTGTGATATACATTCCAGAGGACATTTCACACAAGTGGTGTGATTTATATTTTCATGATAAAGTGAACTAGTGTATCATGTGGGTGGAAATTGAGTAATTTTTTCAATAATGTAAATCATTACATATTCAAGATATAAAGAATAATAATTTTATTTAGCCCACAAAATGAAAATATATCAGTGATAGAATATGAGGATTTTCTTATTTATATATTTATCTTTTCTCTAGATGTAATTGTATGTTTTCCCTTAAAGAATATGAATTTTTATATTTTACCTACAATATGATATTCTTTATAGGATTATTTTCTGATGTATTAAATATTTTTCAAAGTTATTATAGTGGTACATGATGAAAGGGATATAATAGAAAATTTGAATGGGGGAAATACATTTGTCTTCCTTGTTACAAGTGGAAGCTCTAATGTTGGAGAAAGCTTGATTAAGGACACATATTTACAAAGTTGTAGGACATATCAGAATAAAATCATTTTATTAGTTAACATTATTAAATATTCCAATACGAAGCCAAACTATTTTCATTACCTCTTACTCAATCATATGAAGTAAAAAAAAATCACCACCTAAGACATGTAATATCAATAATAAGATGAGAAATATATATCATTTTTATATATATATCCTACATTATTTACTTATATTTCATCTTCAGTGTCTTAGACATCATATGATTCGATTGTTTGACCATTGTAGATCAATTCTTTGCCATAACATCATGTGATCCATGGTAATTCAAGGAACATAATGACTCCTTAGACAGTACAACATCAGTAAAAAAACAAGGACAAATGATGGGATAGTAAGTTGGTGTATTCTATTGTAAAGAATAATATGGTGGATCAATCTAATCCTTTTATAGTGTGAGTTATAACTTCTTGAAGCATTTATCATGAAATAATTGTTTCATACTAGGTGTCCCACACTTTTATTATTTATCGTGTTGTTAATGGATTATGATTTAATATTGAAATTATGCCACAAGTATTGAAACATAAAACACATCTCATCTAACTCAAGTGTTATGTAATTAAGTATGTGTAATTTTATATAACTATCAATGAGGATAAGTTTTTGGGGGATTTCATAATTTTTTTGATGGACTTCTATGACGTGTTTTGGGATTTGGTTCATTGAAATATTTTAAATCCCACATCGTCGATTAATCTTGGAATGTTTTTCACATATTATGGTGGTGTATCACATCTCATTAATGAATATTAGGATGATAATGTATTTAAAGAATGATAATTGGTCCTAGTTTCCAAGAAAATAACTTATTAGTTGGAAGTAATTACTTTCTCCACTATGGATGAAATCTTACATAGATATTTTTGAACAATAATTGACCAAATTCATTATATATTTCTATGAAAAGTAACTAGGCTTCCACTATAAATTGTAGTGAAATTTATGATTGATCTACCATACGTGGCATTTAATATTTAACTTTTTCCTTATATGAAGGAACCAATGGAATTAATAGAATTGAAATAGTCTTAAATAAGTTTGATGGTCATCATCATCTTTTTGTGGATTATCTTATGATAAACATGATTAAAATAATGATATTTTCTCCTCATCAATAAAATTATGATATATTCAATCAATTTAGGGCTTCCACGTGGTTCTCTATTATTTAATTTGGATTAGGGTAGAATAAAATATTATTTTGGAAAGGGTATATTTTGAAGATATATTTGTAGAGTTGGCATGGTCCATGTGAATTTTTTGTTATTCAAGTCAATCATTTGAATACACCATTATTTTTTATTTCATTGATGAATAGAATTTTTAATTGATATCTAGACTCCATTTTGGTAGTGTTCGTCAATGATATTTGGTTTTATTCTTGGACGAATGCTGGAAATGAATAGTATTGGGATATAATATTTGTCTTTTTATTTGAAAAGTTCCCTTATGATATGTATTTGGAGTGTAATTTATGGAAACAATTGGTATATTTATGTGGATACATAATTCATGAAATATAAAATCCCTTTATATACAAAATGTAATTAATTAATTACAAAATGGAATCAATAAAATAATATTTTTGATATTTGTAGCTTCCCAACCGTAGTGGGATATTATTAATATGTTTGTCGTAAATTTTTAAAAAATATTTTCACTGTTTATAGATTTATTATGTAATGGTTATACATTAAAATGGTGTACGACATGAAAGAAATAATTTCATGATTTTATGGTTTAACTTGCATCAGAACATGTCTATATATTACGAAATTTGGGAGGAGGCTATGTGGTGTATTGTAATATACCTGGATTTGGTGTGGGTATACTCTGATGAAGTATAATCATCTTTTATCTTATGGATCATGATATATATAGGTTCATGATAATAATTTCCCAAACCCTATCTTAGAATTGGATGTTATAGTGAATTCTTTGCCGAGAGGGAATAATTACCTTATTTGTAAGAAATTTATAATGTTCACATAATAATAAAATAAAAAACAAATTTATATACAATGATATTTGAATATAAGGTAACAAATAAGGATGAAACATAATTTTATGGTTCAATTATACATAAAGTATAAATCATGTAATTGAAATTACATTTAAGGTATATTGAATATGAATCTAAGTATTTATTTATTTTATGAGGCTTCATATTGTTAGTAGTTAATTTCTATCATTGCTGGTATTTAGGTGAATTGTGATGAGATAGGTTAGTTTTTAGTTTATCATTCTGGTTTTTTTTCAAATTTGACCAATTAGGATAAATATGCACAAGTATTTTATCCATAATTATTAACAAATAGGTGAAATATTAATGTTTGGGAGACCATTGATTGATGGATTTTAGGTGGGAGATATGAGTTAGGTTTTAGAGATCATATTATGGTTCCTCCAACACACATGGATCAAAAAACATCTTTCAAAAACTATTATAAAATCATTATTATTCCTAGGATTAATAAGATCAATAAATAAATGAGAACAATGTCTTGGTGTGTTATAATGAATATAAAATTCATAATTTATGTATCCAGATACCTCACCTATCAAAAAGATATTTAGGAACACTAATAGAATGTTTTTATTAATCATCCTATACCAATTACTATATTTAAATGGGTGAATATTTTTTTATATTTTGGCATAGGTTTACCAATAATGGTTAGAAATCATGATGCCTTAGTGGTGATTTTGGGTCACCTCTCAAATGATGAATAATTCTCTTATATTCAAGAATACAATACTATATAATTATTTCAAAAAATTATATACATGAAGCTAAAAAATTAAAAAGGGTTTATGTTTTAATTATTCATAACTAACACACAAGGTTCACATATAGATTTTGGAAATCCGTGAAGCATTCCCCTGAAACTAAATTGACCATCAACATAACTTATTATCCTCAAAATGATATAAAACCCAAATAGATGATGAAATCATTATATTAAATGCGCATTGGGAGTTTTTTTATTCTCAAGGATCATGTGAGGATCATATATTGTTAGTGGAGATCTCATACAAAAACAATTATCAGTCCTCGATACATATTGATATTTTTTGAAGAAATGCATGCCCAGATTTTTCATTCCCTGCATTTTTTGGGGGAAGAAGGTGGGAATCAAATTATCAATCCTTGACAACTACATAATATGATATAAATTATTCAGTTTATTTGAATGAATAAGCAAAAAAATCATATTTATCATTATTCATCTGTAGATCATCATTACTTGTCAAAATCATTTCATGTTTTCATAATAATCACTATAATTCTTGGTCATTGTCATTTAGGTATACAAGAAAAAATATCTACTTTTTACGCTTTTTCAATTAAGATACTTGTAAAAAATTTATGTGGATTATTGGTTGGATTTAAAACTTAAGCTCAATTATTTGGAAAATTAGTTTCATGTATATCAATTTAATATGCACCAGTGTGATCTAGAACTTTAATTATGATGAGAAAAAAGTTGATCTTAATCTAGATGATAAATTTTTTATGTGGCAGTATAGATTTTATATAGGCTGGATAAACTTCTTAACACGAACCATAAGAGTCTAATATGTTTATTTTTGTAGTATTTTGAGATTCCATTAAAGAAATGGTAACATGAGAATGAAATATTGATATAGTGTCCCAAATTATTTCAAAGCATTGAAAACTACCAAATAATAGAGTATTTAAAAAACCAATGGTGAGGAGAATGCAACATACCATTTTTTAGGTTTCTTAACATCTAATTATGTTTTATGATTTTATATAATTATTGGGAAAATGTGTAGTAGTATTTAGGGATTCTAGTGTGTTTTGGTAATTTTTTTAATGGAACATGGTTTTTGCATAGTTGGAGGAAACTATAGACATTTCCTTGATATCCTAATGTTATGGGAGTTTATGAGACATTAGCTATATGTATATAGAGAAAAAAAATTTAAACCATGTGTAAGAAAACATTCATGTACACTTGTTAATGAATAGTATATGAACAAAGTTGAAAAATGGTTTTCAAAACCATGCTTCATAATTTTGTGTCACTCTATTTTGGTGAGATTATTTTGTTCTTGGTTTTTCAAACTATATAGCCAAATCATGCGATTTATATTATTGTATTTGAAAAATTATAGATTATTTATGATTTCAACCACTAAAAAATCATTTTTCTCACAATATATATATCTATTGATATTTTATTCTCCACATATATCCTTGGTTATTTTTGTTGATTCAGAATGAGAATCTGAGGAATCAAATTGTGATGTTTCTCTAAAATAAACATTAAATAAACATTTCAACTCTTAATATTTAGATATTATCATCTTTCCTCAACTAGATTATTATATATAATCTCATATGGATTTTTTTTTATGAAAATGGTGTCTTTTTATCATATATGGTGGGAATCTTTGGATGTAAAGGTGTTGTGTTCTCAGATTTAGAGTTCTTTTCTATCATTCTTTAATATCATTCTTTTGTTGAGAGGTTGGTCAATTCACATACTTCTCCACTAATTCTAAAAAATTAATTAATTGTTTTATTAAAATATTTTCAAGGTATTACTGTTAAATTATAAATTATTTCTTGAGAAATTTTTTTTTATTTTTAATTGATAACATGGGAATTGGGATTGATTTTATAAAAAACATTCTGTAAAAAATTTCGATTATGTGTTAAGAATGATGGTTTTTGATTAAAATAATGAATTTTAATGATTCAATATTTTTAAGAACATATATGTTTCTTGTAGAATAAATTTATTTGTAATGCGGTATTGAAATACCTTGTGGGTGGTTTCAAATTTCATTGAACAATGCCTTATCATAATATGCATGGTTCTTGGTGAAACAAATGTGTAATGTCACCTAGGATTTGTCACTGTGTGATGATTGAATGTGGGGTTAGATATCACATAGGATAATTGGGGGATATGTTTTCATGAATATTTGTTCATGAGATTTAAATGGATGTGTATACTATGAATAAAGACGTGAATAAATTTTTTTTTTCAATTATTTATTCATGAAATTTTTGAGTTTAAATGAAATTTTATAAACTAAACCTCGATTTTTATTTTATTTATTTTATAAAACAATATACGGTTTTATTTTCCTAAGGGAGTTTGTTAATAATGTCTTTTAGAATTTCCTCCTAAGTGTTATACTAACACACTTCATTAGATATTTTCTATGATTGTATAAATTGTTTTTTGAGACAATGGTAAAGGATATGAATCATACTTATATATTGATAAATCCTTATACCTTGGGAGTGGTATGTGGAGTTGGATCATTGTGAGAGTTCAGGTAATTTCAAGGATGATTCCACATTGGTTTTGTATGGTTTTATAGTATTCCTGATTTTTTTGGTTGAATATTCTTATTTATACTTGTTCTCTGATAGTGTTTTTAATTTTGTTATACATTTTTTTTATAATTTTAATCCTCATGAATCATATATAGGGGTTGGGATTGAATTTTTTGTGATGTTTTTTTTTGGTTTCTTTGGGAAAATTAAAACCCTAATTTCTCTCATTCCATTAGCATTATCTGACATCATTTTTTCTTGGGGATGTAATTTAGAATTATTGGAACCATGGCCTCCTCTCATGGAAATGAGTTCAGGAGGGTTGTTACATTTACCTTCTCTAAGAATTTATATTCACCCCTTTTATTTTTAGAATTTTATTGATTTTATAAATAATTTGTTTATATAAGTTATTTTACGAATGGGTCATTATGAGATTAAAAATGTGAGAGATATTAGAGATCATTTTTGAAATAAGATACTGATTAACCCCATATCTATAGTCACTAAACCATTATTTTTGTATTATAGCGAGATATATTTAATATTTATATAAAATATTTTAATATATGATATTAAATTCATTTTATTTTATAATGCATCAAATGTTATACTAATAACTTATAAATGTAAATTTATTTTTTTTATTTTGAAGTAGAGAGACAACTGTTAAAAAAATTATTTATATTTATTAAAATTAAATGATTGATTACATAAAAATTTTAATGGAATAAGATAGCTTCACATATTTTTTATAATGATATTTCAACCACTATGAAATGGAAAAAAACTGAGTTGTGTGACAGTAAATACATGTCACAATAATAACGGGATTGTGACCTGTGTAATAGTAAATTGAAATTTAAAAATATTAACATTACTAGTAAATAGATATATTTATAATAACAAAAATTCCCAAATAAAGTAAAATAAATGATGATAACAATAGAAGTGTATGGGGAAAGAATCCTCTATATAGAGGGCCTATCCCCTACCCCCAACTCAATGGACATCACGGTGTTGCCTCCTTCGACATGCCACATCCTTTCGAACCAACTGATATGTGCTTATTCATTTATTATACTGTGTTTGGGTAACTGTTGTAGCCATTATGTACTGAAATAAATTGGTTCTAAATGACGTATCCAAAGTGTTCATGTTGTGTCCATATATAAACCATAAAACTGATGAAACTAAAAATATTATGTTCAAAAATTACCAAAATGGGGTTGTAGATAACTATTAATGAGAATTAATGAATGAAAGGTTATTTGAAAAAATTATAAATATAATGTTTTATAACAAACTAAAAAACTATGTGTGTAAAAATTCAATCCAATATATAACTTTATAGACAAATAAATACATTTTGGTGGTTAATTAATGAAAAAATTAGGTCATTTCTACATTATATGATATTTAATGATTATAACTCACATGGGAATTAGGTATTCACTACATTAAACATTAACTATTCAAATAAATATCCCATAAAATGCATATTTTAATATTCACATATATAAATAAAATTCATTGTTTTTTTGAAATCAAATTCCAATCCATGGTCTTGTGAATCAATCATGTGTGATTGGACTAGATGATACTTCTTTAATTATGCAACAATAAACACATATTGTTTTTCCATAAAATGAGGTTTTAAATGGAATTATTATGTATTCCTCCCATATTTCCTCTTGATCTTGAAGGGGTTTACGTATCTCTGGTAATGAATCACTAACTTATACATTATCTTGTTTCCCAATAAGTGTGATAGCCTCAAAATCTCTTGAAAAATTGTTGATAACTAATTGGAATTTCCATGAAAATAGACATAAGATTTATGATTTACTTTAGTTGTTTCAATGATTTTTAAATATTTTCTATTTTCTAAATAGTTAACTAGATTTTATCGGACCCCACCCTAGATGTCTCACATACATCTTTTTAATGTATAATAGAATGAAATTGTTTCCCAAACAACTTCCAATGGTTGGATCTTTATTCCACACATGTAACTATTGATACATAAAAATTGAAATGATCCCTTTTCAGTATTCCACACAATGAAAATGTATAAAATAAATTAGTAAAGAATATCTACTTTAGATTTATTAGCTTGATACATTATATAATCAGTATATGTATTGTATTCTAAAATATCTTTAACATGGGAAACCATTTTTTTCTTTAAACATTTTTTATAAATGAGAAATAAAATTATTTTTAATGTATGATATAATAGATGAGGTCTGACTATGAATCCTCAAAATATTATTAATGTACAAAAATTTTAAATCCTCCATTACTGTACATTCCCTGATCAATATTATGTTGATAGATATAGTCAATAGATTGGTTGATTTGCAAATATTATTCCATTTAAAAGGGGTATGAGTTAATATAATAAATAAATTTATAGATAACATCCAACAATTTCATGTGGGAATAGGTATAGGCTAGAGAAAAAAAGAAGTGTGTTGTTTTTTAACGTCATCATTATAATATGTATAACATCAAGAATAAAATTATGTTATATCATATCTCATTATAAAAAATGGTTAGGAGATTTTGTATCATAACAAATTTATATGGAACAAGAATTCGTAACACAATAAGACTAATGGAGTCATCCAATTACTTCCTTCATTATAAAAAATTTGAATAAATTCTTAATTCTAAAATAATGAGAACCAATTGGAGACAATGACTATTCTATGGTCTAATCCCCCCGATATAAATTACCACTTGTATAATAAAACTCAAAATCCTATAAAGGTTTATTACTAATAATATTAAGGAGATACATATTCAATTGAACTATAAAATTTATTGGATGACCCCTCTCCTCCATCCCCTCCTAGTGTAGAATAGCCTTAAAGACCAGGACATTCCACTACTCATTGGATTCCCCTATGTCCCGACATAGAAATTTCCTACCCAAATATTCATTGATCCATTTATTGTTATCTGATATATATAATTGGTCTATTTTAAACTTGTGAATGTATTATACTCATTGCCTATACATATGGTTCACACCATTTTTAATGAAAATGGAGATTATTCATTTTGTTATCTATAACCACTATGAAATTATCTCTAATTAAATAATTTCATAATAATTTTAGGGCATGAAAATGTGTATCCATATAAAGGTATATTTTTTATGGTTAAAATATTGTGTTCAACGATTTTTTTCATATTAAACCACCATATAATAAAAAATTTCTACAAAAGTCCAAACCCCCTAAAGTAGAATAATATTAAATAATATAATCATGATCGAACTCAAAATTTAACAATATTGGGGAAGAGATCAGTCACAAACGTATCTTTTTAAATGAGGCATTACATAGTAGAGTGATAAAAATCCACTACCATATTGGATAATGATAACATGTGAGATAAAGGATTACAGAAACCACAAATGAATCATCTGTAATAACATATTAATCCTATTAATATTCAAATCTATAATATATTATTTCAATATTGACATGTCAAATTGGACATCCCCATATTTGTATCGACTAAAATTAATTTTGTGTACAACACATGGACAGTGACTTTAACATTAAAGATCTAGGAGACATTTAATATGAACGGTATCAAATACAATGATCTCAATGAATCTTTAATGGACATCTCAAATTATTCCACACCCCTATTATATTATATAATAAAACAGTATGTCATACATAAACACTGAAACATAAATTTGAGACTGAGGAGATATTCAATTACTTAAATCCATGATAACATGAAGATGATTTTCATAAAAAATAATTACTATACAGATTTACTTTTCTTCACTTTTTTGGAAAACCATCTTAAGAATTTCACCCTATCGTTCTATATTATTTTGAAACCATAGATGAATTTGAGCCATAGAAAATAATTAATACCCCTTTAACTAGTAAAATAATTCATCAACCTTGGGTGTAGTATATTTATTCATGATTATAACCTAATAAGAATTTATATATTTGAGACACAATATAAGATAATTCTTTTCATTCATAGTACACAACACTGGGGTCACCCAAGGGGATACACTTTGGTGAATAAATCCCTTGGACAATAATTCGACAATCTATATTTTGAAACAACTCAATTTAGAAGGGGACATATAATATAATCCTAGATATTTAAGTTAAATTGTTAATATCTTGTGGATAGATAAATCTAACACTCAATGAAGAGGCAATCAAGATAAATAATTTTGGGAAACATTATGGGTGTCCATATCTATGAGTAGTAACACACTACCATAATTCCATAAGTATTATTAACTCAATAATTAGAAAACTAGATATATTATTCTACCATACATTTGTGTATGGGGTATTACATTGATATATTATAGATCCCACTCCCCATGAAATATATGAACTCTCTCATACGGGGTAGTAAGGGACACCATTCGATGGTAGCAAACTATATGAAAATTATAAGTTAATTTATAATCAATCATAATGATATTGTGAATGAGATCCATGTCATAGATATGAAAATATAATATAAATCCAACAACAAAGAGAGTTTAAATTCTTAAAGGAAATAGGATCCATTCCCCCACCTCTTCATAGGATGATTCTATATTTTAATGACACAGTGCATGAGATCTAAGGGAATATTTTGATATGCCACAAAACGAGTTGAAATAAATGGGTGGAATGTTGATGTGTAAAATTTGTATATATCCATATATTATATAAAAATTTATAGTAACTCACACAGTAATTGGTCCGTCCTATGATTACATGGGGACATACCCCATTGTATAATGTTTCATTCAATCTACAAGAACATAGTATTGACCATGGATTTGATGTGCATTCCTGATTTATCCTTTTCTATAATAGGATACACCTCTCCATTTTCTCCCTAGAGAAGTACATCCATAATCTTTTATGGAATCTGATTTCACATAAGATCCTTTAAGAGTTGATGTCCTTAAAAATATCATTCTAAAATATTTTACTCCATTAAACATAATTTTTAACCTATACACCAATAAAAATAGAAAACATCAGGATATTCCGGAAAGAGGAATTTACCTGAAACAGGTTTCTACACTAATATAAATCTTGTGTCATTCCACTATTGGGGGGTTAAGTGATTGATTAAAACCAGTATCCAATACATATAACTATATGTCTACATGGTTGCTCCAATATTTCATTGTTAAAAAACTGTCTTCACATCCACATGGAATGGATGAAACCTCGACCCAAAAAAATATATCATCCAAATGTATCTCTTCAATCTTAGATCCATCCAACAGGAAAACATTTTAAATTTATTTTGGTGGAATTGTTTGGAATTTATATGAAGGAGAAGCCTCACATAAAAACAAAAAAAATAATTTTATCATGAGAAATTATTTTCCTAAAAATCGATGTGTTTGAATGAACATTTTTTTATACTCCATAACTATACCATCGCTTACCAGTGTCACAATAAACTACCTTGATATTATGATTTCTATAATATCATCATAGAAATGGTTTGAAAATATCACCTCAATATAATTCTACACCACGATGTGATTCTAGATTTCCTATTAAACATACTCTATCAATAAATGGTTAGTTCCCTCAAGAATAAAGAAATAACATTTAAACATGACATAGTCAATAGTTATGATAAATTAAAATTATCATTTGATTATCTCCAAATATACCCAGCTTTATGTGGATCAGTATTTCCTTGAATTATTAGTTGTTTATGATGTAAAAACGAATGTTATAAGTTTTTATTTAATCTCAAATCATCTTCCATAACCTATGTGGGGCCAATAAATTATCCTTAGTATATGGCCAAAACAATTCTCCTTCATATCATTATCATGTTCTATTAACAGTGTGGGTTTTCTCATGGATTGTGTTTTGTGTCTCCCCCAATGATTTTACTAAGGGGTTTTATGGATACATAGTATAACACAAAACTAAATAAAAGATAATAATAAAATAGGATTATAAATTCACAAAATAAATAAAAATTACCCACCAATAAATGAAATTGATCTAAAAAACATCTTGAAAATCATAAAAAAACACCAATGTAGAACTGATTTGATTTATCCATGAACCAAAAATGGATTCCCCCACCCCAAGTAACCGTGATTGTCTAAAACATTTCATTATGGAATTTATAATGTATGTAGGAGGAAACTACATTTAATGAAGCAATGAATACACATTTTGGAATAGTTATACATAAAGAATTATTAATTTTTTTTTATGGAAATCTAGCTGTCAACACGAATACACCTTACATTGGTGAACCTTTAAATAATGATAGGTAACATCAACATATCACATTACATAACTAATTTGAATACATTAATGAATATAAAAACTTTGTATTACTAAAAAATATTTGTACAACCATCATTCTAAAAACAAATGTAATGTGATGGGAGGCCTCCATGGTAACACAATTTCAATACCAATAGAAATTATAACTCACTAAAAATTACAAAAGAACTACTGACCCATCACTGTGTGACATGTAGTATCAATACATCACCATGTCACAACGATATTATCAATTGAATCTCACATGAGTGCACACTAAGTACCAACCTTTACATTTCAATTCCTACTTCATATAGAATGAGTTATACATAAACCATTTCTGTTTGAATGGTGTATTATTAATAAACTCAATACTATCCCATTAATAGTATCATATTTAGTCTATTATTTGAAAATAACATAAATCTAGATTGACCAACTTTAAATAAGGTTGATTGTAGTTTTTTTATAGGAAACCAAAAAATGACATATAAATTAAAAAAAATATAAAATCAATGTTAGTGATTTTAATAAAATGATTCTAAATAATGAATCTTGGAAAATCACACAAAAGATACTAATGATATATAAATATATATATACAATTTCACTGCCTAGGGTAATCCGTCAATTAGTTGGTTTAAATTATAATTAGTTCTCAATGGGGGTGTTAAATTACTTTATACACTATTCTAGTTCTGACATCTCAATTTTTATAATGTAATTTTTTAAAATATATCTACTGTTATTTTCAAAGCCTGGAGCGAAGATTAAGTGATATTTTACGACCTTGTGATCCAAGAAAAGATATTTAAAAATATAAAATTGATTAAGATCATGTTTACAAAATTATTCTGATGAATTGGAATAAATACCAGAAACATTATAGTATATGATATCTGAGGGGGCCATCACATTTAGGATGTGTGTTTTACCCTATGAGTGACATAACATTTTTTTGGTGTTAGGTGTTTCGGAAATAGTATTCATGATGGAAATAGGAAATAATAATTTATTTATTTTCATCGACACGGTGACAAATGGGCCTCCTCTAAAAATACATTGTTATGGGTTAATATTATGGTCTTCCTCATAAACCTTGAGACGTAGAGTAGAGCCTATAAGAATAAATTGGTATAAAAATTCAAATAAGAAGTTCATATTGGTACAACATGAATCATCAATGACAAATGAGATTCTGGGTCTCCGCAATGATGAAAACATGGAATATTTATTTATCATTAACGATCCAAATTATATATAGGATTCATGAATAATACAAAATCATCCACCTTATTAATCAAATTTTAAATTTGTATAATATCATCATAAAATAATTTATTTGTACAATGATATTTGATTTATTTTGTGGTTGATTTATTTGACCATTTTTTATTATTCATCTTCATTTCTATATTATATGAAATATTTTCTTCATCATAATGAACCAATGTCAGTTTATGTTCTCTATGTATATAATTTATAGTTTTATATCCCATTTATTTTAAAATTCTACTCTAGAAATTATTTTGTACTACTTTCCAGGGATTACAATGTATTTGATCATATCATGGACTTTCATCAGTTCAACAGATCAATATTGTGAGATGGGTATGAAATCGAGGGTGAGATTTAGGAGCATTGATAAAGTCTAAATAGAGGGGGATAGAATATCAATGGAGTTCTTCATTATTCTCAATTTGAAACAAGTTAGAAATGGTGTGAATCAGTGGAAATATTTATAAGAGGATTAGATCTGAAATCGTGATTATTTATATAGAGAACTATTACATGACTCATGATTATGGATTCTGGGGTAGATTTTCATGAGGGGCATCATGGATTGATGAAATGATTTGATAAAACAAGTGTTTCTATAAAACATATGTTACACCGAATGTAATATGATATTACACACCATTTGGAGACCTAGAAATAGTGCTAGGGTTTATGCGGAATAAATAATTCTCACATGTTGTTTGGTCCCAAAAACATGTCATGTGGACTTCTGCTGGTGGCATGTCATGTATCTCGGATGATAGACAGACATGGAGCAAGTACATAGAAAAACTTGGGCACTTTTACATGGCTAGTATATATGGGTTGGGAAAAGTACTCCAACAGGGCCCATTGTACATGGGCATGAACTGGGGTACAAACTCACAAGCATAGTAAAACTATTATAGACATGATAAGGTATATATTTAGTAGTAAATTTTGGTTACCCAAATTAGACAGCATGCATATCCTCAGAGATGGTTTAGTTCCTTAATTTTCTTTATTTTGGACCTGTATTAGTTGAGAGAATACCCATGGACCATCCCTTAGAGGTGAATAGTGGAATTATCTCAAAATATATGGATTATGGTATCTTATTGAGAATGAGTCATAGATAGATTTTAGGGTTTACCAAGGTTTGGAAGAGGTGTGATTCTCAATCATTCCTTCTTATAACCAATATGAGGTTTGTTAAATAAATATGACCACCATAAAAAGGCAATCATCCCACCATCTAGCAAGAAATCATGGTAGGGTTCATGATTTCATTGGTAATATAATCCTTTATAAAGAATCTTGACCCGGACTAGGTTTTTGGTTTCCCTAGAGGTTCATGGATTGGTCACCTATTTATTTATAAAGAGCATTATAGATCTAGTGTGTACATCATATGAAGGGCCCAATTATCTCGACTTCATGTCTTAGCATCACAAGTGATAACATGATTCATGGAGTGGGTTATCCCAGAATGATAATTATCTAGAAGTCTAAATTAGTATCCTATTTCCCAGAGGGTTTCAGTTGACACCATTTGAGGGCAGTTGTCGATTATGATTATATCTGAGTCTTTATAAATTATTCATTAAATTTATGAGTTGATAACTCTTGACGATTTATTCATAGTTATTTTAGGATGTCATACATGTTATTATTTTAATCAACTAAGAATGGTAATTTTTGGAACATTTCATGTTCTATTGTAGCAGGAAAAAAAAATTACAACATTTTTCTATTAGAATAAATATTATTTTTTGATTGCTTATAATGCACACAAAACTCGGCTTGAAAAAATTATTATGTCACTTTTTTCAAGTAAATTAAATTAAAATAGATATAGAGAAGGGATATTGTGAATTTATATGTTTTTTATCCAATTAAACATTTTTTCATTAATTTAATATATTTGATAGGAACTAGATAAGAACAAACCCAATATTACATAGATAAAATATATATTTAGTTTTACCACCTTTCAACGGAAACACTATTTTAAAACATATTTTTGACATTTTATATATTAATTTTATAAAAATAAACTTCTTCTTTAATTGAAAAATATAGAAATTTAATTTGGGTGGATTTTTGGTATTTTTTTGATGAGTGTTATGCTTTGACAAATACTAAAAATAGAAAATTTTAATTGAATTTTTTTTTTCAAAAAAATAATTTATAGTATTAAATTATAATTTTAATTAGATTTTATTTATAATGAGAATATTTTTTGTGTTTTAGTTCAATTTATGTAATTGAAATCAATTTCAATATGAATTTGGATATAAATAGTCTTTAATTACTTTAATGTTGTAATCTTTAACAACATACTTTCTCACCCCATCAACGAGATTAATTGTAATTTAATAACTGCAATTTTTTTTAATATTGAGAAAAGAATTAAAAATTTGAAATCAGATAGTCCAAATAATTTTAATTGGTTTTTTTTTTAATTTTTGATCATATGAATAGTAAATTTTGTAATATATTAATTACAATGGTTGAGGATAAATCAGGAAGTTAAGGGTAACATTATAATTATATATTTACCATTTTACATGTAAAAATTTTATTGGATGAGAAATTTTATACCAAAATCATCATTGGGCTGATTTTCTGTCCACTTGAATCAATCTAGGTGACTTTTATACTTTTATTGTATTTTATTCTAGGAAAAATCTGATATGTATTACTCACGTTTATAATAAGTATTAATTTATCAATTAATAGTTATTAATAAGATATATTTAATTATAAATATTCACTTTAAATATAAAATTATTATACACATCATGGTAATTAATTTATAATATTTATCAAATATGTAATAACATTAAATTCTAACACAATAATGATGCAGTAATTACTTATTTAATGGGAAAATCAAAAAAAGGATATTACAAAAATAAAAAAAAATATAATTTGATATAATTTATTCCAACCAATAATTTTATGGATGAATTTTAAATGTTATGGTTGAGTTAATTATGCTTTTTCGAATATATAAAGTCATTATGATATTCTTAAAAAGTCATCTATTGAATTGTGTCAAAATTGACATTATTTATATTTTAAAATAAAAAATATTTTATTTAAAGATATAAAATAAATAATGACCTAAACTTAAGAAAAAAAATAAAATAAGCCTGAAATTTTCATAAATTACTTTTTTATTGGTCTTATTTCATTTTATAGAAATTATATTAACCCATAATGTTTAAATTATATGATATCTCTGTAATAGTGAAATTTATTAAATAGTGGTCTAAAAAATAAATGTATGTGAAAATTATAAAATCATGTCAAAAATTTATTTTATGGATAATATTCCTCAATTATAAATTTTTAGTTGTTTAATAGACATTAATTCATGAAAATGAATAATATATTATTAAAATTAAACATTGTTACAAAATATAACTCCCTTTGAATTTAATATCTTTCATGTGTCCACATAGGGACAAAACCAAAATATGAATGAACATAAATGACTATTTTGATCATAATTAATTTATTTATATTATCTAAATATATTTTGAATATTTATAAATTATATAATTTCACTAAATGTTTCAACAATAGTGAAACAATGTTAATTTAATTAACAAAAAAATAAAATAATTATTTTCAATAATATTAATTTTGATATATTATGGATGATTAAATGTGTATAATTAATTTTATAGACCTATAGGTTGTAATATATATGTTTTAAAGAAATATATTCAAATTATCACTTCGTATTTGTGTTTTTTTGAGTCAAAGTAATTGAATAGTGTCAACTTGGAGATTAATTGAATTTTATTAAATTAATATTTTATTAAATTATTTAAAAATCACAAAAAAATAATCTATTCATGAAGGGGATATGAGATGGTATACTATTTTATAACCTATCCACTTATTGTCCTTGTGCAATTATTTTCCTCTAGAATTGCCTTATTATATTTTGAGGATTTTCAAAATTACACCCCACCTCAGTTATTAAAGCGAACCACATCTCACACATCTACATGCCACATTGGGCCTTCTAGTTCATCCAAACCCTTACCAATTAAGTTTAAAACATCACTATATTTATTATTAAAGAATTAATATTGTATTAAATCCATCCAATTAATTGTTCTTGTATAAACTAAAAGGCATTATGTGAAAACTAAAAAATATTCTTCAACGATTTCTTTAGTATTATTTCATATAATTTTATGTTTCTTTAATAATCATAGTATCTTAAATATACTAATATATTGTTCTACTAATATTTATTCCAACACTTACAAGAAATTACTTATAATGGGTAAGGAATATAGTGTTTTTTTGTACTATGAACTACCGCCTCATTAAACGATTAATGACATTTTTTCCTCTACCACCATTCATGGTTATCAATTATAATAGACATGTTCTTTTTATGTGATATTTATGATATTTATTTTTTCTTCAGAATTATTTAATTTTAATATAACATATTCCTTTATACTTTTCATTTTGTGTGAATAAGATAATATCGTTTTAAATGTGTGGACTACCTCCTCTTGAAATCATGGGGATTTCATCACATTATATATGAATGTATAAAGTATAGATTTTAAAAAATATTTCATATATATAAAGCATATATTTTTCAATAATTATAATATACATATATAATTTTATACTCATTCTTTTAATATGAAAAAAAATATTAAGCTACTGTCTATGCATACTCTGGACATATCATCTCCATGAATGGTGAATTTCATTTACTATATCCAAATTTTAGGGATTATTATAATTTTATATTGAATATATATATTATTAAAGTCATGGTTTATAGTTATAAATATTATTAAATCACAATATATGAATAGTAACATTAAATAATAAGTCATAATATAATCTATATGCTAGGAAATTTACACAAAAAATATTGAAAATCATTAACAAACGGGTGATAAAATAATATAATAAGATCACATATGATATAATAAATATTAAAAAGTTTATATTATAGGTTTATAACATGGTTAGAATCATTATACACGAGGTTAATGGATGATTACCGAAAATGAAACTCAATGTAAGGTATTTTTTTCGCACTTTTTTACATTAGTGAGATAAATGTCATATTTTGCATTTAATTATATTGTGTGGTGTATCAAATTTACTTTTTGATATATTATATAATGAATACTTTTATATTTATGTAATTAAATTCATTAAATGTGGTATGGGACACTTAGATTTAGAAATCCATTTAATTATTTATGTGAGGAATGCCTTGGACATGCACTACATGAGTTAGGAACCAATTAATGTAAGCCCCTTGATGCATCTATAGTCTCATGAAACAAATTAATTGGATAAATCAAAATAGTTAAATTTATTTATCTTCATAGGAAATGTATTAAGTTATTGTGAAACATTATGTCTAATAATTATGATTATTGGTTATTAGGAATTTATTTTTTATTATAATTGATGATATTTTTATGTTAAATAATATATGGATGCATTTCTTTCTCAGTTTATTGAATAAATGGAATGGGTTTTTGTTTTTGTTACTTTTCAATATATAGCATGCCTTATCTGGTTATTTGAATATAAGTTTTATTAGTTTTTTACCTTTCAATGTTGATTTATTCCCATTTATTAAATATTGCTTCCATTCTACTTACCTTTACTGATCATTTGAGATCACCATAATTTTGTTTCCTCTACCTAGGTTATGAAGAGGAAATATTTGAATAATATTTTGAGTATGAATTTTATTTAATTTTATTATGTAACACATTTTATTTTATTTTTTCAATATAATATGGGTGGTATTTATGTAATCTGGCCTTCCAAGACTAATAATCTGATCGATCCTTTGGGATTTGATTCCTTTTAATCTTGCCAATGTAGTATAATAATGCATTGAAATTGGGTTTTTAGGGTGGGTTAATTATACTCGTTATCATAGGACGTTTAGTAGAAACCTTGGAAAATAGATTTAGAAAACATAGATTATAGATAATATCCTATGATAGACATTGAGTGTAATTATACATGAACATCCCAGAAGTTTGGTATGTAGAGATTATGCAGTTATTCTTATCATTAAGTCTCTATTTAGATACTATAGGTGGGTGTGGTTCTAGATAAAATGTACCTAAGGGTAAAAACTCTGACAGGGTGTCCGAAGCATAACTTATGGTAACCTGGTACACAATAACGGACCCTAATACACTCCTGGTTCGACACTCCCAGGTGATACGCATTTGATAATTCACACTGTCTTTACCTGCTATTATTAAATATTTAAAATTAAACATCCACTCCAAGTAACTAATGTTATGATTTATTATGCATAAATTTTTAATTAACGTTGATTGATATACCATATATAAAATTCATGATTTAATGATCTAATTTAGTATATAAAAACTATATTAGAAATGAATTTTCAAAGGATGAATGATGTTAATTCTCAGAGAATATATAGATAATTACTTACTATAGAAATCAATACAGCTGGTAGTGTAATGAATAAATTTATTTAGATATTTGGGAAACATGATCAGCTAATGAAAAATAACCTTGAAAAAATAGAGAAACCTATTTTAAATAGATTGTCTCTTATATTGGATCACTTTATGTAGCATAAGCCCTCATCATTTAGTGGGAGTACTAATATGATTGTAGATAAGAAGTGTATTATGTATTTGGAGAAGATATTTATGGACTTTGAATTATGTGACATGGAGAATATTACACTTGTGGTGTATTTTCTCCAAGGTGATGTTGATTTATTGTGGTCTTCGATTGAAAATACTCTAGAGGATGAATAAATATACTCATAGAATAGATAACATTTACGGAGACATTCTTTGATAAATATTTCCCTCGTGATCAAGAAATTGAGATGAATATAATTTTCCTTGTCTTAAAACAAAATGAATAAAAGAGTGTGGTAGATTATGAAGCTACCTTTATAACGTTATCCATGTATGCTACAGATTATATATGAAACACAATTTTTATGATCAACCATTTATTTGATGACCTTATAAAAAAATCTACAAATTGAATTGGTTTCTATGAATTTTTCATTATATTAGAAAATATTTTTAGGTTCAATCAAGACTGAGAATGAATTATCAAGAACATATGAATTAAATGGAAACCAAGTGAAGAATAGGAGAAATAAATATCATGAAAATGGGAATGTTTCAAAGAATAATAATGTAATAAAGAAAACCCCACAATTTTAGAACTATAAGAAAAATCACTCTGGGAAATGATTGAAAGGACTGGAGTTTTTTTAAGTGTGGATAAAAGGGACATCATATTAAATATCATATAGGGAAGAAAAATATCATTGATAATCTTAATTTAAATTTTATAATGATGGGGAACTAAAAAAGTTAATTCCATAATCATTAGGGGAATGTAACATAGAAGAGGCTAAGAGGAGATGGAAAATATTATGCAACCAATAATGATGAGGTAGAAGTACCAAATGACGTGGTAGTAGGTACATTAAACATACATTGAAATTTATCTAATACATAGTATGATTCTAGATCATCACACTAATTTATATCTATGAAATTTTTCATGAAAATTACATATTACCCTTTTTATTTATAAATGTAGGTTTTCAGAAAAGATCTTAAGATATGAATCATTAAAACAATGATGTGTCAAGAAATCATAATTATGAAACCTACACATGCCTTACTTTATGACCTTGTTATCATTCCTATGGTTGAAATTGACATAATCCTTAGTATTTAATGACACTCAAAATATGATGAAAATTTTTATTAAAAGAGGAATGAAATTAAGATTTGTCAGGATGATCTGGAATCCTTATATTCAGAGAAGAAACATCCTCACCTAAATCTTATCAAGATTCACCCCCAATAGCTCTTTGGAAAGAAATTCATGGGGGAGAAGAGGGAACGACATCTTGTGAAGAATGATGTAATCATTAAATTGAGGATATAAATATGTATAAGAATAAATTGATGTATTTCTTGAGGAATTACTTAGATATCCCCTAGAGATTGAGGATCGATTTTCTATAGATTTAATCCTCAATGGAAGGCCAATATTGAAGATTCTCATTAGAATGGCTCCTATAGAATTAGTGGAGTTGAAAAAACTACAAGAGGATTTTTAATAAGGCTTAAAATCTTGCCCCTCATCATTGGCTTGAGAAGGTGGTGGAACATTTATTGGACTTAAGTGACATCCCCAAGATGGTAAAGGCTAGAAACAAATTTCGAAGGGCATCAATAAATTTGAAGGGTAATTTTACCTTAAAAAAATTATAGAAACCCAAACATGCCATAAACAAATAAGGGATATATGATACCTCTGAAAATGAAAGAAAATTCATACATTTAATTTATATAAAAACAAATCTATAACAATCTACTATTGTAGAATAATACAATATCATTGTATACAGTAGAAGTCAAAACTATAACAACTGTAGTCAATAGAATAATCTCCATATCTCCACATGTTCCATGCTCCAAATCCTCCAACAGCCCAAGTATCATGAAGTACAACTAAATATGCTGGATTCATTACCTTTTCCCCCATCTTGAAAAAATTATCTACAAAAGAACCACTTGTCCAATGTAGGGGTGAGTAATTAAATACAGAATATTTTCTTCCAATGACTTCACTATTCACTCCACTAGGATAGATCATGTATGCATGATTTATATAAATATAGTACATATAAAAAAATTATAAAATAGTATATATAAAAATATAATCATGTTCCAATGAATCTATTTTCTCAAAAAAAATCATATTCCATGGACAACAACAAAAAATGTTTTAAAATCATTTCACAAATTCTATTTTGACATAACTATTCAACATAAATTATCTATACATCAAACCATGAATGAAAAACATGAACCTCCTTATAATCTTGAATGGTGAGTCATATTTTCACTAATTCATCACAAAATTATCCATTTTGATGGAAGAGAGCCCTAACCTATATTTATCCCACAAATGAAGGGGGTACTTTTAAACCTTATTCATATTGAATGAACCTGAACACAGACAACCATTATTCCAAACCAATTTCAAAACTACAAATAATATATTCCAATAAAACCATTCTTTTTTTGAAAACTTTATAAAAAACCAATTCAAATAAGTCATTCTAATTCATTTCAATAAAATCATTCCCTTCATCAAAAATTTTTGATTAGTCTATTTAACAAAATTCTATAAAATACACATTTTAAAATAAACACTATAAAACCAAGAATCAAATAACATTATATAAATCACCCATTTTCTATGTTCCTACAATCCTTCAATCAAGGGGGTTCTCAAATATTATTATATATAAAATCAAAATCAAGTTAACACAAAAAAAATCAATTTGATATTAAGACTTTATATTCAAAATATAGAAGCCTAGAGTGAAGTCAACTGCCTCAGGAAATTGGAGAAATGCTAAAATAAATGAATAACACCAACAAAACTAGGTTGAAACTCCAAAAAACCATTGATCTCTTTTCATATCATCAAAAAATCAAAATCAAATCATATTCGGAATCCACTATCATAGATATATCCATAGCTGATGTAGATCTATAAAATTTATATAAATAGAGAATAATATATATGAAAACTCATCATGAACAACCAATAACCATAACTTACCACTAGAATTTTGCTTCATAACACCTAAAGAAGCCTTTATATCGCCTCAAAATTTATAGGAGGATCTTCATATAGCATTGGGATATGAGAAAAATGGGGAAGTTTCACATCGGATGAAAATGAGTGAGTTAGGGGGGAAACGAGAGAGATCCATAATTTTAGGTTATCACTTTTAATAAGTGAAAGGTCAGTCATACGGTTAGGAAAACTATGTGTTAATGTGCATCATCCACTACCTCAAGGACGAACCTCTTATAGTTCACTCACACACTTACCAAACCATTAAATAACCATGACATAGCTCACAATATTTATATATCCATACTTATCATGTTTTTTTTATCCATGCACCACCCATGAACCTCCGATATGCCTTACCTTTAGCCACTATCTCACAATGCATAGTTTTTCATAGGTTTTGCACGGTTCTCCAAAATTGTACACCAAGCATTCAGCTATAGAAGGGTTCCAAAAAAAATTCTAATATTTCTCCAAACACTCCCAAACATCACCCATATACATTATATACATTAAAATAACAATGAAATGGTTACATACATGAAACTGGATGTGCTACATTCTCCCCACCATTTTCATTTTTCAACCTTGAAAAGTAGGAATCATTCATTTCCATAAAAGAGTTCTAGCCATTTCGCTTTCATTTCCTTCTCCCATCCCCATGCATTTTCCTGAATTTGATCCCATCAAATAACACGGTTCGGATCAGGATGATACTTCTTCAACTGAGATGCATGGAACACATTATGCATTGCACAGAACCATGGTAATAATTAAAAAAGATATGGCACCATAAAAATCCATTCTAACATATCATAAGGGCCTATATATTGAAAATATAACTTACCCTTATTCCAAAAATAACAATGTTCAAGCCTTAGACAGAACCATAGGATCACCTGATCACTCACCATGAATGACAATAGCCATCGATGGTGATACACAAATAATTTTTGATTTATCTGTGTTGTATCCATCCTTCTACAAATTAACATAATCTTATTTTTTGTTTCTTTGACAAGGCTCATCCCTTCTTTTTTATGTCCTTCTATTTTACAACCAACAATATGGAGAACGATAGAGATGCCCATAAAAGGCGTAAAAATCAGCCATATGTATCGAGGCAAGATATCTGATTTTATATGATAAATACACCAGGGTTATTTGTTGCTCCATTATGCCACCAAAATCCATTGCACAATACTACAACATGTTCTCATACTTTTTTTGTCTTTTAATATTGGACGTTCGTCAAACGATGATTCACCATACTAGTTTTAAATTGAGTCCTAATGTATTTATATAGGGATATCCAGAAACGAGATGCAATCATTGGATCTATATATGATACGATCGAAACTGATATGATATACATTTTTAAAAATTCTTGAATATTGATTTTTGACAAGACCTCAATCGTATGATATTTTCTAATAAGCAGGAAATGAAATGACTTTCTGAGCTGATCCGCTATCAAGAAAATGGGATCCTGTTTTCTAAAAATTTATGGGATACTAGTTACAAAATTCATAGATATTTTTCCCATTTCTTTATTGATATAGGTAATTACATTGATAGACCTACTGGTAACTGATATTATGCCTTAACAAGATAACAAGGTAAGCGTCTTTAACCTAACTCATACAAATTACATTTTGAACGTGATCCACCAAAATTTTACGTTCAATGCCTTATAGCACTTTTTGTTCTTAGCTGAAAATCCCATTTTTTGAATTTTTAATTATAAAGGATCATTTTTTGACAATCCATATGTACAACTATCCAATTTAAGAACCACAACACTAATCTCTCAACCAACTTCCATCCTCAATGGCCTCCCCACCATTGAGTTTGGAAATCATCACAAGACATTCCAAATCAGTTGTCTATGAATCTATAAACATCATTAAAAACCATGAACCAAAGAAAAATGAATGGTGACTAAAACATAAACATGGTCTCCACATTCAACTTTATAGTCATCTATGAATGAAATTAACTACCTCTCATCTAAAGCTTATTTTTCCAA
The DNA here is from genome assembly GCA_963277665.1 of Viscum album. Taxonomy (NCBI): domain Eukaryota; kingdom Viridiplantae; phylum Streptophyta; class Magnoliopsida; order Santalales; family Viscaceae; genus Viscum; species Viscum album. The sequence continues at coordinate 418,850,479 of OY728132.1, forward strand.
CTGACCACATGACTTTCTACTCAATGAATATACCGCTCTATTTCCCGAATCCAGTTCATACATAAATTCAATGTAAAAAATTTCATGATACTCCTTGAATATTATTTGTATTGGATTGAAATCGCATTATTATAAAAATATGTTTCAAGCTCTGGTCATCCATAAACTCCATAATTTTCTCACTGAAGAGATAATGACCCTGTATTTTCAATGAATGGACTATAGTAGCTAACTCTAAATCATATATTGGGTACTTCTTCTCATGTACTTATAAATTACTTGATCCATAAGAAATAACATGATCTCATTCCATTAGATTACATAAAAACACAAATCGCGAAACATCACATTACACCACATACCATTGTCCGAATTCTAGGAAAATCTATATTGTTGCGGATTTAAGGAGAACCTTTGTCTCTTCAAAATACATTTGGCATTATTCATCCCATTGGAATAAAACATTATTATTTTTTGAAGCTATCATAAAAATACATATTCATCATATTTCATGTTAAATGCACGTGTAGTCACCAGCTAGACAAAGGAAGCCCTATATCGCAATGGTTTTCATTTCCAGTTTCAAGGAGATTACAGATTCTATCTTTTTTGGCTCCATAGAAACTTATAATTCAATGATTAAATGGAAATTAATGCAGGTCTCTTGTATTGAAAAATGATACATTGAAAATTAATTATACAAACTATTATGCCTCATGATTCAAAAAACCATCAGTAAGTGTTTCTCATGCTCATCCTTCACCACGAATACACCAATATGTTGTCCACCAACACTACAACAAAATAAGCAAGACACATCAAAAATTTCAGAAGCATCAATTCCATAAAGACCACTACAGAATTTATAATACTGAAAGGCGTAACAAAATACTCATAATGGCCATATATTCTTCTAATATATTTGATTGGAATATCATCCTTCCAAACTCATAACTGGTTATATACTAATTTCAAGCCCATCTTGGAAATCCACCGAGATACCATAAATTGATCAAAAAGATCATTAATATGTGTAATTGAATACCTATTATTTTTCATAGCTTTGTTAAGAATATGATAATAGACACAAATCCAATGACCCATATACATTATTAACTAACAAAACATGTTCTTTCCATGGAGAGATGTTAAAATAAATGAAACATTTTCTTTAAAAATTCCTATAAATTCACTTTTAATTCCCTTAAATCTATTGGTTCCATTCGATAATATGGAAGTGAGATCAAATTAGTCTTAGGGGTGAAATCATTTTTAAATTCCACTACCCTCACTAGTGTTAACCATTAGAAATTATCAAGAAACACGCCTTGAAACAATTCAACCATTGTTGGAAATGTATTATTCATGATCTCTTCCATTGATTCCAAAGTCAAAACAACGAACTGGTATGAGATCATTCTAACTACTAGTACCAAAAATCTCAATGCTCATTCCTTTAAATTCATTTCTCCTATAATGATATGGTCAACAACATCCTCAACCATGAAACTAATTGTTCTTCTATAATAGTTATGGTGATCCTTGAATGTTTGCAACCAATTAATACCTAAGATTACCACATATACACTCATCTCCAGCATAGAAAAATCACATTTTATCTTGGATCCAACAATAATTATAGATCACAATCTACACATAAAGGCTCGACATTATATTTGACAAGGCTGAGTTTGATGTTTTCTCACATGATGCATCATCTCAACATTAATAATATTATGTCTATAACATTAGATGAAAAAATGCAATTGGAAGTACCCTTATCAAACAGGACATGAATAAGGGTATATTTCATAAGAATTGTCCCTAATACTATATATCGTCTAGAAAATTCATCCTTAATAAAAAGTTAATCTCTATATAATTGCTTCATCACTAAACTTCTCTCCTTGTTACCCTGGTGAGATTTCATGGCCTAAGGAGTCATGATATTCCTAGAATAACCATGGCTAGCTCTATTATACTGATGAGACTAATTTTGTTTCCTTCCTCACATAAATGCATATCATGCCTATGATATATGAGAAGGGTCCTGAGCACCTGATCTATGAACACTGTGACAATAGCACTGCAGATTCACCATATGATATAAGTTATGGAATGATATAGGTGGTGTAATAAAATGTCTCATCGTGCTGTTGAGTGAACCACATTGATAAAATCCAGGTTGGCTCTTTGGTATTGGAGGAATAAGCACTATTCCTTTGGTTTGATTCTAATTCATACTCCCACCATGGAATAGGTGACCATCTTATACATTCCCTAAAAATTAGAGTTCCCATCATATAATGTGGATATGAAAATGGTTCCTCCTACCATAGCACTTGAGATGTCTCTTTCATCAACTATCACTCTATTGATAGTCTCTTGTTTTTCTATATTATATAGAATATTAATCATCTGGAAAACCACATGAATTAGTCTCGATTAGAAGATGCATGCCTTCGAGGATGCACTACCATACACATTAGGTGAAAAGAAAACTAAATTCATGAATTTGGACACATAATATATGAAAAATGATTTTATTTCTCAATTATAAATTGGCCTATCATTATTTGAATTATTCACTTGTGAGGATGGAATTATTTATTGAACAATTCTTAAAAATCCACCAAAAATGCCTTGATCCGCTTTAGCATGCACAACTAAATAACACCACTATCTTGAAATGACCAATAGGATATTGTTTTTCTAATGAATTTCATGATCATCTAATTGGAAAAACCAATGACAATGAGATTCTAAATCCAATAAGTGTCTCCAAAACACTTACTTACCCAACACCCTGGTATCTTGATGATTAGTATAAAATGTTTATCTATGTCTTTTTATGATTTATATTTCATGTTCTAAAAATCCTACTACTTTTTATATTGCAAACTCAAATAATAGACTATATTGAATATCCACTCTATGATTAAGAAGTCTGATGACCACTTTTTCCACAATACAAACACTAATCTTATACCACTTTTCCCAAACTAATTTTGGATTGAACCAAACAAAAACCACATGTGATGTACCACCCCTCTTCATTTCTTATAGATATTGATAGAACATTGCTATTCCTTAAGTGACATCCCCAATATACAAAGGGTATGAAATAAATTGAAAGGATCTTCAATACATGTGGGGGTGGGTTTTCCTTAAAGAATAAAACAACAACACAAACATTAAATAACCAAATAAGCACTATATGTTGCATGAATCAATGAAATATAACTAAATAGTTTCATTTATATATAAACCAGACAAAATCATGTTTCATAGTGGAATAATACAATATCAAAGAACACAGTGGAAGAAAAACCTATCAGAACTCATGAAAACCAAATAATATCCATATCTCCATATTTACCATGCTTCAACTCCACTAGAAAACCAAATAGCATGGAGTAATACTTAATATGTGTGATACTTAACCTTTCCCATGTCCTTATAAACAACATTATAAAAAGAAATAATGTAATGAAGGAGTGAGTAATGAAACTATGTATTTTTCCCTAATGAATCCCATACACAAATCACATGGATATACAAATTTAGCAACATTTATATAAATACATTTTATATAAAACAAGTTATAAAAATATTTATCAAAATATAAATAATTGAAAATGAAACCATTTTCCCAAAACAAAATCAATTCCAAAAGATTAAAAACCAAAATGTTCTTAAATAATTTCAGAAATTCTATTTTGTAATAACTATTACACATCACTTAACTACACATAAAAAATGTATGAAAAACCCAGACCACTTCATACTAATGAGTGGTGAGTCATCCTTTCACTAAGCCATCACTTATTGAACTATTTTTATGGGGGAGAGATGTGACTCTTTTCCATCCCAATAATGATGGGAGATACTCATTACCCATATTCATCTTGAATTAACATGAACACACATAACCATATTGCCAAAAAAAGTTCAAAACAACCATTTCATTAATTTCAATAAAAACAATAATTTATTGAAAATCGTCCAACAAACCATTTCAAGTAAACAATTGTAATTAATTTCAAAAAAAAACAATTCAATTTATTGATTTTTTATTAACCAATGTACCAAATCCAATAAAATCCACATTTTAAAATAAACATTTTAAAACCAATAACTAGAAATGTCTACGAAAACATCTAGTTCCCATGTTTCCAAAAAATATCACATAATAGGGTTTTAAAAAATCATTAAAAAATTCACAATAAATGTCATGGAAATTATTCAATTTGATATAAATCCTTCTTATTCAATATATAATTATTTAGAGAGAAGCCACCCACCTTGGAAAATTGGTGCAAATGATAAATGACACAAAAACACAAACAAAACCGGGTTGAAACACCAAAAACCATCCTCAGATCTCTTCTACTATCAAACAATTAGAAAAATATAATCATATTTTGAATCTATTATGATTTCTCTACCCAAAAAATATGTCGATCTAGAAATCCGAGATAGAAAATAATATTTAAGAAAATAAATCAAGATTAACTAAGAACGATAACATACCATAAGAATGAGGCTTCAAGCGGCCATGAGAATTCTTTATATCTCCTCATAATTGATGGGAGAATCTTCATATACCATTTTTAAGGGAAAAATGATCTATGAATACATGGTTTGAAAAAAGAGTATGTTGACGGGGAAATTGAGTGAGATACAAAATTTTAAGATCTCACTTTTGACTCGTGAACAATCAGTCACACGGTTACAGAAATCATGTTCCAACCATGCATCTGCTACAAACCCAAGGATGAATATCAAATGGTATGATTAAATTGTTACTAAAACATTCATCAATAATTCCAATGATCACTCTCTCAACTTTTCTCCACTTAGTATAGTTTTTTAAACTATGCACCTCATGTGTGTCAGCCATGCGCCTTCCCTATAGCCTCTAGCTCACTATGAACAGTTACCTATAGGAGTTTCAGGGTTATCCCAAATAGTAAATGAATATTAAACCTATTGAAGATTCACTAAAATACAAAAAAAATTATATAAAATATAACAAACATCAGCTATATACATTTCATTCTTGGAAAGTGTTTAGTAAAAGATTACTAACCTGAAACTAGAGGTTCTATAAAACGTAATAATTTTCCATCATGATTCACTATGGGGAGCCCATGTTCTATTTATTTAAAGGGTATATAGATCCATGAGTTTGTTAATTTAATATAGGGAAATAAATTCTATAAGAATTAATAAAATGTATTCTTTTCCTCAATTTGATGGCTTGTTTGATCAACTTCACGGAGCTTAATATTTTCAATCATTAATATTCATTCTAGCTATCAATAATTGTGAGTATATAAGGGGTTAAGATTGAATATAGCGATTACAATGAGGTATATAGATTAGTATTTTATAATAATTACATTTATATTGACTAATTCATCCTCATATTTTATGTAACTAATGAACAGATTATACATTAAATATATTTATGATATTGTTATTGTATTCATTGTTGATATTTTCGTTTATTCAAAAATATATGAGGACAATGATAATCACTTGAAGATAATTCATAACACTCTAATAAGGGAGGATTTAAAAATGAAATTTAGAATGTTTGATTTAGGGATTCATGAAGTTACAGTCCATGGAAATATTGGCTCCACAGATGGGTTAATAGTAGATCTTTATAAGACAAAAGAAATAAAATAGTTTCCTATTCAAATAGACATGACTAAGGTACATAGTTTTATTGGTTTTGTAGGTTAATATCATTTATTTGTTTATAATTTTTCACGATTGGATAACCCCTTAACAGTGCTTACACATAAACAAGATATGTTTGTCCTGACAATGGTATTTGAATAATACTTTGATGAAATAAATAGATTATTAGTAAATTCTATGATTTTGACTCTACCATATTGAAGTGATGGTTTTTTCATGTATATTAAGTTTTCAAATAATTGAATTAATTTTTTCTTAATGAAAATTGATAATGTTAATGCATTTGAATCAACGAAACTAAATACTCGCAAACAGAAATATCCTACCCACAATCTTGAGTTAGCATTAGTAATATTCACTCTAATAATATAGATAAGTTATCTCTATGTTAAATGATGAGTGATATATAAAATTCACAAAATCATTAAATACATATTCTCACCTGAAGATATCAACATAAGATAAATTAAATGGCTCACTCTACTAAAGGATTGTGATTTCTCAATACACCACCACCTAGGAAAGGATAATAAAGTTGTAGAGTCATTGAGTATAAAGGGTCCTGGAGTTCTAACCCAAATGGATATTAAGAGGGATCCTATGTTCATGGATCTAGTAAATATGGATTTGGGAATTTCTACGGTATGTTATAAATAAATAATTTTTTAAATAATTGAAAACCCATCATTATTAGGGAGGATAAATGATTTCTAACATGTTGATGAGGGCTTTATGAATAAATTTAAATGTGTGAATGGATTAAAATTAACAATTTTTTTGGATGATGGTATTATAATTCTTGGAAATAGGCTATGTGTTCCATCTTTACCAATGTTCAAAAAAGAATCATTAGATGAGTCCCACATCTCAAATTCCTCTATACACCATAGAAGCACTAAGAAGTACATAGACTTGAGGAGAAAATATTGTTGGGATAACATAAACTATGAAATTTCTAATTATGTTTCTATTTGTTTAGTTTAAAAATAAGTGAAATATACGAGGAATAATCATAAAGGAGTCCTAAAAAATATTCCTATTCATATGTGTAAATGAGATGAAATTACTATTTTCCTTTTCATGGGGTTACCAAGGACTCCTAGAAGGAATGATGTGATATGTGATATTTTTTATTTACTAAACAAATCATCACATTTCATTACAATATGGGACGATCTTCTCCTTGATTACCTCATATTTATCTATATTAATTAAGTGGTATGACTTCAGGTAACACCCCTATCAATTGTTTCTGATCTAGATCCCCACTTAACATTGATATTATGGAAAAGTATTCATATAGATCTTGACACTAATCATGATTTGAGAAAAACTTACTATCCTCAAATAGATGGAAAATAAGAAAGAAAAATTCAAACAATGGAAGATATATTGAGGTCATGCACACTTGAAATTCAAGGTACTTGGTAATAGATCCTATTATTGGTAGATGTTTCCTATAGTAATAGTTTCCATTCAAGTAATCAAATGGAATCGTATGAAGAATTATATATGAAGATAATTAATATTAAAACATGATGGGATTTTGTTGGTGAAATTAAACTCATATTCCATCATCATGTTGAAAAAAAACAATGGTAAAGTATATTATGGATCATATTAAAGAAGATCATAGTAGGCTAGAGATTTCTATTAATAATCGGAGAAAAAATTTAGAGTTCTATGTGGGATATCAGTTTTTTCAAAAATTTATCTCTATAGAAGGGTATTATGAGGTCTTGAACGAAAATAAAATTGCGTTCAAGGCACATCATATCCATTATGATTAATGAAAGGGTGAGATTTGTAGATTATCATATGAAAATGATGCCAAATCTATCAAAAGTACATTATGTGTTTCATAAATCTATCAATTGGAAGTCCATGTTTGACCCACACACGTGCTCACCTCTGATGAAATAGATTTTAAAGATAAAATTTGATAATTTGGACAATCCTTTTATATTCATGATATTATAGATAATGTATAGAGGAATCAGATGACAATTCTAGTCAAGGTTATCTTAGAAATTACAAAATAAAAGAAGGAACATGAGAAACACATTATTTATTGAAGGATAACTACCCAAATATTTTTGAAGGTGAGAAAACTAATATAGTAGAGGATAGATGTTTTCAGTATGTAATAATGTATCACCCCAATACATAAACATATTTTCTTTTGAAAAAGATGAATTAAATGATAGATTATAACAGACAAAATATCTGGTTTAAACAAAACAATATGCAACCACATTTTATAAATTAAATTAAATGACAACATTTCTAGTTATGTTATGTAGTGAATTTGTATTTTATATATGAAATACAATATTTATACCTTCATCCAATATATTTGATAGGTATAGGATAATAACAAACCCAATATTACACAAAAAACCTACATATTTAGTTTTACCTCCTTTTCGGGGAGAACCTATTTGAAATCTAATTTTTTACACTTTATATATTATATTGGAAAATGTAAACATACAATTTTAATGTGAAATATAAAAATATACTTTGGTTTAATTTATGGGAGTTTTCTGATAATTTTAATGTTTTGACGAGTAGTGAAAAATACTAAATTTTAATTGAAAACAACAGTTTCATCAAAATAATTTATAGCATTATATAATAATTTTAATTGGGTTTAAAGTAATATAATAATTTTTTTCCATTTAACCCAATGTATGTCATTTAAATTAATTTCACATTGAACTTTATAATAAAAATGTTTCAATATTTTTCATCTTTTTAGATTCAATATCCCATCTAATCACACCATCATCAAGATTATTTTTAAATTTATTACATAAACATATGTGTTTTGAATTTTTAAAAATTATTTCCATATTTTAAATTATTTATTCGCTATTATTTAAATATTTTTTTCATTTATGGGAATATTAAGGGTAATTATTTTAATATTTTAATTACAATTGTTAAGGGTAAACCACCTAATTAAGTGTAAAAAAATAATTATAAAATTACCCAAAAACTAGTGAAAATTTTATTAGATGAGTTATTTTCTAACAAAATCTTCCTTTGGAAAATTTTGTGGCCTCTTGGAGCCATTTTAATGAGTTTACAGCTTTTATATTTTATTATACTAAAAATTGTCTAATATGTCTTACTCGTGTTTCGATTATGTGTTACATTTTTTATGTAAGGTTATTAAGATGATATATTTTACTATAAATATTAATTGTAAATCGAAAATTATTATATACTTTATGGTAATTTATATATAATGCTTAAAAAAGAAATAGTTAAATTAAATTCTAAAAAAATGATGACGTAGTGATTACATAATTAATGGGGGAATCAGACAAATTATATTAAACATATTAAATTAAATATAATTATATATAATTGATTCCGTCTATGAATTTTATTGATGAATTTGATATATTATGTTACATTTAATGCATTTTTTAATATAAAATTTTTTATGATGTTTTTAAGATGTCATGTATTTAATAGTATCAAATTTGACATTATTAACATTTTAAAATAAATAATATTTTATTAAAAGATTTAAAATATCAAAAATATTAAAATTTGGGAAAATATTTTTAATAAGTATTTAAATGTCATAAATTATTAATTTATTATTCATTTAAAATTTTATTGTCAATATATTTACCCATGATGGGTAAATTATATGATATCACGGTAATAGTTAATTGGTTTAATTATGGGTAAAAACAAATAGATAAAGATTTGAAAAATACAAACATGTTAAAAAATTGTTGGATGAAAAATATTCAACCCTTATTACATTATGGTATTTTTTTGTTTTTCAATTGATGTTTTTTCAGTAAAATAATAAAAAAAATTAAATTAACCATTATTAAAAATATCACTCTATTAGAATTTACTATCTTTTATGTGTCCACATAAAGAAAAAACTAAGATATTATCGAATCTAAATGTCCATTTTTATATAAAGGATGATATTTTCAACATTTAAATTTATTTTAAATTTCTATAAATTATATAATTACCATAAAAGAGTCTTCAATACTAAAATAATGTTTATTTGTTTAATAGAATAATAAAATAATTGATTTTAGTAAAATTAATTTTAAAATATTTAGGATTTTTTAATGTTTATAATTAATTTTTGATATCCATATAATTAAAATAGATATTTTCATGCATTATATTTGAATTCTTTAAATTGCATGACGTTTTCAATGTCAAATTAAACTAATAATATCAAATTTGAGAATAATGATATTATATTGAATTAATAGATAATGTAATTATTTAAAAACAAAAAAATTTATTATATAATAATGAAGAGGATAGGATATGGAACAAAATGTCTTAACATATTCATTTAGAAGAAATTTAAAAATCATCATCTCAAGAATAGACTTATTTAATTTTCATTTTTTCCAAAAATACCCCCACTTCAATTTTAAAAGGGAACTTCCTCCTTCACTTCCTCACAACACATTAAAAATTATTGCTCAACCAAAATCTACGTAATGATATTCATTAATTTCCACTATTCATACTATAATACTTATTTGGGTTTAAATTCATCCTTGTAATCTACTTGCTATAAACTAATATGATTTAATCAAAAATGAGGTAAAATTATTTAACGATCACTTTAGATTAATTTCATTCAACACTCCTTCATTTATTATTATTTTATGTTTACAAGATTACCTCAATATTATGAATGAACTAAGCTATTTTTATATTAATATTTGTACTTATACTTTCGAAAATTTTCATTGGATGAGTAGTGATGATAGTAGTTTTATGTACAATGAAATACCACCTCACTAAATTATGATTGGTCATTTTTTCAAGATCACAATTCATTGTTGTTAATTATGATGTAAGTGCCATTTTTTAAGATATATATGATATTATTTAATAATTATTTATTTTTTATATAACACACACCTTTATAATCCCCATTTTGTGTAATTTTGATAATATTGTTTGAAGAGGTGTGGACTAACGCCTCCTCAAAGCGATGTGATTCGTTCACAAAATACATGGAACAAGTAAACAATGGTTATAATAAAGATATATGATATATATGAAATATATATTATAAATTAATTATAATTTACATATGTATCATTTTATTTCAATTCCTTTAATAAATAAAATAAATGAATGTAGTTTTTATGCGTATGTACGAATTAACGTCTCCATGAATGATCCATTTTCATTCATATCTCCAAATTTTATTGATTGTAATAAATTAATAAATATTTAATATATTTGATATATAAATCCTGAATTAAAATTTTAATATGATTAAATATTTATTGTTGTAACATGAATAATAAATAACAGGTCAATACATGTTTAATAAAAAAGAAAATTTACACCCAAAACAGTGAAAATGATTAACAAAGGGGTGATAATATAATATATGAAGATCATATATGATATTATAAATGTCAATAAGGTTTTTATATATGTTTTTACATGATTAAAATCATTATATATATGTTTATAGTTTGTTAACTCAAAAATAAATTCAAAGTATGTGATTTCTATATCACTTTTTACATTTGCATGATAAATGTCATATTGGAAACTTATTTATTTATTGTGGTGTAAAAACTCCCCTATTATATATATATATAATCATGCATCCTTTTATTTTCATGTTATTAAATTATTTCGAGGTTTTATTGGACTTTTTTTTAATAAATCACTTTATTTCACTATACAAGGAATACATTCGCAATTTACTCTATGGGAGAGGGGCCGGTTAATACAATCGGCTTGATGCATCGGTAGTCTCATGAGATGAACCAGTTAGCCAAATTAGAATAGTTTTAACTACATTATCTTAAAGGTATTGCTACCATGTTCCTAGAAAAAATTATTCCCAAAAATAAAGAATCTCTTTTATTGAGAATTCATTTGTCATTATTGACCATTACATTTATGCACCTACAAATCTATGAATTTATTTTCGTCTAAGATTGTTGATTATGTGGCATGTGTTTTTTATCTTTATTTTCTATATTGGATATGTCTTATATATTTTCTGGAATAGCATGTGTTATCAGTTATTTACCTCATCATTTTTATTTATTTCATTTGATTCAATATGGCTTGTATTTTACATACCCATTATTGTAATTCTATCTCACCCATATTGTGTTTCCATTCCCATGATTATGAAAAATAAATATTTTAATAAGATTTTAAGGATTCATTTTATTTCCTTTTATTATGTATAAATTTTTCATTTATTTTATCAAGGAAATATGGCTAACATTTTTGTGTGTGTGTAAATGTACAATATGATAATGCCACCCATGTATGGGGTATGCACACTCAACACTATTCAGAAGCCTTCAGTGTTATGGAGGACGTATTGGGGTAGTCACACATTGATTATCATAGTACAAGAGGGCCTTGGTAGGTTGTGTCACAAAAATGTGGTATCATAGGATATAGTTCTAATTTATGAGTAGAGAATAAATTTTTTATATCTATAATATATGTTTTTTATTTATATAAATAGTGTTAAACTATTTTTATTTTGGATGTTAAGCCATAAAATCTATTATTAGTGAGGTGGATGGATTATCCATTTACAAAGACTCTACTAACCTACTTTTTTATATGTTATGTTAAGACACTAGTTTTTTGGGAAAATACACTAGAACATTCATTTTATAATAAAGGGTAGTGGAATTCATGTCCTTCTATATTCAGCTCACAAGATATACTCTTGGATCATGGTACATCTTTTTTATTTCAGGAAGAATATATAAATATAGTTTGATAGGTTTCCTCTTGAAGTGCCCAGATCAGTGTGAATCACTGAGAGGGGGAGGGGGTGAATCAGTGATCCCTTAAAACATTTTACTAATTGATTCTTAATCAATTAAACCTCTATGGCTTGTTAAGGCCTCGATCCACTCTTCTTATGTCTCTCAACCTTTCCCGGATAATGCAGTAATGAAAAGGCACAGGACACAAGGATTTACAAGGTTCGGCACCAAAGGCCTACATCCTTGCCATGCTCTCCCAGCATGGATTCTCCCATTATAACTTGTTAGAATTAAAATGGTCGATACAGCTTCCCACCGTATCTATCCTGAGTCCCACAGGAGGGTCTTTATACTACGTCCCACAGTGTTACCAGAGTCCCACTGGCCTGCTCCAGAATCCCACTGGAGACTTCCTCCACCCTGAGTCTCACAGGGGTCTTCTCCTGGCTGCTCGAGTCACACGAGTAGCTCTTCTTCTTGTTCAGCTCTTCAAGTATCTTCAGCAGCCTGGGATAAAGGATGTTGGCCTTGCTCGGTACCTCTGATCACTTGTGATGATCAGGTCTTCTCGTCTTGCTCATGATTTATCTCCTTCTTCTAAGGATGACCTGGCTTCTCTCTTCAGGAATCTTCAACAGCCTCTGAAAAGGTCTGTTGGTCTTGCTCAAAGCTTCTGATCACTTCTGTTGATCAGGATCTTCTCAATCACTGAAAACTCAGACAACTGATATCTCTAACTTCAGTCTGGCTTCAGTCTGACTTCACATCAACTTCATGCACTGAGTGCATGGAAACTCTTCTTCCTCATGCACTGACTGCATCGCTTCTCAAATTCTTCAAGAACCACTGCTCTTGGACTACTCAATTGCACACCACTGATTCGACTCTGTTCACGTGTGCACGTGCATGCATGCATGCATGCACTCCCCTCTTTCTTTTCTTGGTGTGATAAACCCACAAAGGGTGTATTCTTATTAAGCACACACACTTTCTCAAACTTCACACACTTTATTCAATTTGATTACACACTTAAAAGTGTGTTATACATTAGTGTGGATGTCCTCTTCCTTCAACTTCTAAATGCGTACACTTTGTACACACCTAGGTTCGGCCTTCTTTGTTACTTGTTCAAGTACACATAAATGTTCTTTGTCTTGCACACACATGACTTGGGCCTCTTCCCACTTCTTGTTGCACACCCTTAACCCGTAGGTTGTTCTTCAATTTTGCACACACAAAATGTGTCTTCACTTGGTGCACACACAAGGCATGAAAGCCTCGGGTCCTCCTCTCCACATGGCACACACCCACTGTCCGTAGGTGGTCTTGTCTTCTTGGCACACAAGCACAAAGGCTCGGCCTTCCTCTTCTTTTTGCACACAAGGCACAAAGGCCTCGGGTTCTCCTCAACTTTGCACACCTACTGCCCGAGGTGCTCTTCCTTCACTTGGCATACAAGCAAAAGGGTCTCGGGCTCCACTTGTCTTCAATAGCCACGCAAGTCTTGGGTGCACAAGGCAAGGGCCGCGCAAGGTGCATGAGCACCGCAGGGTGCACAAGTACTCGGGTGTGCAGGATGCAACACCACGAGGCGGGCAAGCCACAAGGGTGAGGACACCTTGGGCGCGCAAGCTACTCCTGCCGCGCAAGTATGCGGGCAGAGAGAGCTCTTCTTGATGCGCAAGTGAGGCGCACAGGGGACTCCTCTTCTTGTCGCGCAAAGGTGTTGTGCACAAGGGACTCCAGCCGCACAAGTAAACTTGCGCGGGGCTTCAAAATCTTCGCGAGGCAGAGCACTCATGGGGCTTCTTTCAAGTTCATCAGCAAGCTTCTCTGTGCTTCGGGCTCTCCATTTATAGGCAGAGGAATCCTCAAAACATCCGCGGGATACAATCTTTGAATCCCCGAAGTTTTCGGGTATTTCAAGATTCTGTGAATCTTGTTTTTCTTTTTATTTCACGCGGGTTCTTTCCATATTTTTCGCTCCTTCTCATGCCTGCGTCGCAGAACGTGTGCATGGCCTCTGTTTAGGCCCATGCATGCAAAGCATTAACCATGTGGCCGCGGCACCTTCAGTTTGCCTCGTCCAATACTCGAAATTCTCCATCCAATGTTTGCATGCATATTTTATTGCATTTATTTGTTCAGTGTGTCCAGACGAGCTCAATGGTGTCTTCATCTTCGTCGAAGGTGGCCGGAATCTCGAATGCAGTCGTCGGGAGGCGCCTGGTTCTAACGGGGCTCGCGGGTGGCTTCGGGCGAGCTCGAGGAGGAAGACACGCTATTAGCAGTTGGATCAGGCGATCAATTATCCTCGGACGGCCTGGATCAGATCGCCTCACCGCGGATCAGATGTGCGGCCGAGATCTGGCGCGCGATCGATCGTGCGGCCAGGATCGCTCCCGCGGAAAAATTCGCCGTCCCACATTGAAACGCCGTGGTATTTTCTCATGGTTTAACAAACAAGCGCTCCCCCAACCTCCTCAATTGAATCTCCTCCCTCCACGGTGCCGCCCCGCACTGTGTTCTCCCTGCGGGCGCGCTCTGCGCCCACTCTCGCCTCTGCGGGTGCGCACCTAGCGCCCACTATGCACACTCGGGTGTGCGGGCTTCACCACCGCGTGCCCTCGGGGGCTTACACACGGCCCCCTTCCGCCTTGTCCTTGCACCATGGGATCCCGCATGGGCGTGGCGCCTTCGGCCCACAAGTGCCTTGGGGTTGAACCCGTGGGCTGGCCTTGGCTGGCCTAATTTTTGGCAAAGGCAAATATAATGACTTTGTTAAAAACAAAGTATTCAATGTGTTCAAGCCATATCAAATACCAAATGCCAAGCCACTCCAAGCCTACTTCCTTTATTCTTCTTCTTAAGAATTCCATCATTTCTCCTCTCATATGATCTCTACTTAGAATATGGAATTCCCAAGGTTTCTTCTTAATCTTCTTCATCTCCTCTTCCATATGTGTTCAATACTTAGGAGGGACTTCTTCAACCGAGCTCCTGAATCAATTAAATCTTCAATATTCTTCAACGATCCAATTAGAGGTCAGGTTGGATCACATTCACATTGTCATGCACTAAGAATTAGTACATGGTCTTCTTCAGCTCACTTCATCCACTTAGAAGTTGTGGATGGCTCTCTTCAACTCCTCATGCATTGTCAGTACAATGCATGGTCTTCAAACATTGTTGTGACATTGTATCTAGTTGATACAAGTTCTTGGAACATTAAGAACAGCTCAACAATCGTCAGATATTCATGGATAATGTTTCAACCACAATTTCCAATACCACTTAGTGAATCTCCTAAGTGACATGCATCTTAGTACCATGGCCATTCTCCATTCATCACCAACACCATCACAACCTTTGTCATTCACATCGTGACATTCCTTGACTTCCATTCATTCCAGGACAACTTTATGCCTCATTGACAACAAATGCAACACAGTGCACTTCAATCTCCCCCTTTGTATTTTTTGTCAATACACCACTTCACCACATATGAATGGGTCAATATGTGTGCCAATATTTTCTCCCCCTTATTGGAAATCAAATGCAAAGGTGTGGTGTGGTTCACTTTCAAAAATATCTTCCTCCCTTTGAATAGCATCTTCTTGAAAATCACTAAGATAGGGATGATGCCACATGTTCTTCTTTAGCAAAGAACCTTTAGTAAATCAACTCTAAGTCTACTTGGGCTAACCCGGTGTAGAAAACAAGAGTGATGTAACCAAGATACTCAATGCTGTCCACAATCACTGTAAACATGTGAGATCATGATAAGGGGTTCAGATATTCAATGAATTGCTAAATCCTGCACATACTCCACAAAACTCATTAGAATGTTCAGTGCAAAGATAATGCTCCCCCATTCATCCATTTTCTTAAGATGATATTAATCTCAGAACATCATCTTCTTCAGATTTTCTCCCCCTCAAGGGGTGAACTCCGTTCTGTCCAAACCATCCTCCAGATAAGAATGATCATCATCTTCAATTCCCTGCAATGTTAGCACATGTATATACCAAGAGTATAAGGGAATAAGATGGAACCTCCTTGGTTCATCAATGTGAACAACAAGGTTGAGAAGATTCTCTCAACCGAGATGTCCCATTTTCACCAGTCTTCACACTTGGACATCTGATCTTCAATGATGATTGTGCTGGTGTGGATCTCAATACATCTTCATGTGAAATCTTCTTCTTCCCTTTTGCCTTAGCAATTGCCAGAACTTCATCTTCAGCTCTTTGCAGATCTTTGGCAAGTTGCAACTGATTTGGCCATATGACTAACGAGTCATTTGGAAGTGTGGCCTCAGTTCTGGAAGTTCCACATGGTTCTTTTGATGCTGTCAAGCTACCTCTCTTAGGCAACTTGTTTTCAATCAATCCCTTCTGCTTCTTTTGGATTGATTGTCTATTTGAGTCCAGTCTGCCTCTATTGAATTTCATGGCTTCTTTACAAAGATCCATGATATGTCCTTTCTTTCCACAGTAGAAGCATTTCTTGGTGGTCCTTCTGGATGCATCACCCTTCTTGGATTTAGACTCCAAGGACTTCTTTTCCTTTTTCAAAACCTTCTTGGGAGCATCTTCAACTTTCTTCTTGCTTCCCAAGGATTCTTTCTGAGCCAGGTTCTGTGATATTTTCTTCTTTTGAGCTTTGGAAACAGTTGGAGATTGACATGTATCTTTTTGACCACTTTTGCAATCATCCGAGATGTTGTCAAGTAATCCAAATCTATTTGCAGTAAACAGATGTCTCTGGACCTGTGGATGCTGCTTCTTTCCTTCTGGCTTTCTCCCCCTTGGCATGGGCTTCCTTTGTGCTTTGACATTTAGTGGATTGTACCAACAGTCCTTTGCACAGTGCCCATACTTATTACAACACCAACATTGACCCACAAATCTTTACCTCTTGTGTACTTCTGATTGAAGAGTACTTTTCTTGACAAGTTGTGTTGTTTCAGGAGAGCTCTGCTTCTTCACCTTCCTCATCCTGATGGATGGAACCTTCTTCTTAGAAGATGTTGCACTTTTACTAGAGGATGCCCTTCTTTTAGAATCATCCTTCTCAATGCTCACTTGAGTGGCAACATTTCTTCTACCAGCTGACTGGGAGGTTTTGGCTTTGGGTGATTGCTGATTTTTCAATATCACCTCCAGTTCTAAGCACTTCATGTTGAGGGAGTTCTTCTCATCCTCAACGAATCTTAGCCTAGCTTCCCAATTCTGTTTCAGTTGTTCCATCTGGTCATCATGCACCTTCTTTATTTCATGCAATGAGTTGTCAAGCTCCTTCACCCTTTTGACTTTTTCTTCAAGTTGAGCATCTCTGACAATCATTGACACTCTATGCAGCTTCTCCAGTGCATGGAACACTTCTTTGACCATTGTCTTAAAGAATTCGTTCTCAGAAAGTCTTCTTTGCAATTCTTCAGCAGTGTCTTCATATCTTTCATTGCAAAGTGAAACGGTTTCATCTTTAGCCTTCACCAGCTTTCTGAGAGTGTTGGTTATGCCAAACCTTTTTTCCAATTGGACTTCCAGAGAATTGGCTTCATCTTCTAGCTGTAATTTTTCTTCTTGAAGATCAAGGAGGCCTATAGCTATACACATTGCCACTTCCTTGGGGACTGTCTTCTGAAGATATTTGATTTCATTTAGAAGATCATTGTTTCTTCTATCTTCATCACAGCTAGAGCAGGCTTCATCAGAAGAATGATAAAAGGAATTGTCATCTGATGTGACTTTCACATTTCTTTCCATAGAAGGAGTTTCTCTGATTGCACCAGCCTTCTTCTTCATCTTCTTTGCCTGTTTCTTCATTCTGTTTTTCAGAGTCTTGGAAGATATCTCTATTTGAGGCTGTTCTTTCATTTCCTCAAATCTGCACTCCATATAGACTCTCGTGGATCTTTTAGAGGTAACCTTCCTCTGATACCAATTGAAGTGCCCAGATCAGTGTGAATCACTGAGAGGGGGAGGGGGTGAATCAGTGATCCCTTAAAACTTTTTACTAATTGATTCTTAATCAATTAAACCTCTATGGCTTGTTAAGGCCTCGATCCATTCTTCTTATGTCTCTCAACCTTTCTCGGATAATGCAGAAATGAAAAGGCACATGACACAAGGATTTACAAGGTTCGGCACCAAAGGCCTGCATCCTTGCCATGCTCTCCCAGCATGGATTCTCCCATTAAAACTTGTTAGAATTACAATGGTCGATACAGATTCCCACCGTATCTCTCCTGAGTCCCACATGAGGGTCTTTATACTGCGTCCCACAGTGTTACCAGAGTCCCACTGGCCTGCTCCAGAATCCCACTGGAGACTTCCTCCACCCTGAGTCTCACAGGGGTCTTCTTCTGGCTGCTCGAGTCACACGAGTAGCTCTTCTTCTTGTTCAGCTCTTCAAGTATCTTCAGCAGCCTGGGATAAAGGCTGCTGGCCTTGCTCGGTACCTCTGATCACTTGTGATGATCAGGTCTTCTCGTCTTGCTCAGGATTTATCTCCTTCTTCTAAGGATGACCTGGCTTCTCTCTTCAAGAATCTTCAACAGCCTCTGAAAAGGTCTGTTGGTCTTGCTCAAAGCTTTTGATCACTTCTGTTGATCAGGATCTTCTCAATCACTGAAAACTCAGACAACTGATATCTCTAACTTCAGTCTGGCTTCAGTCTGACTTCACATCAACTTCATGCACTGAGTGCATGGAAACTCTTCTTCCTCATGCACTGACTGCATGGCTTCTCAAATTCTTCAAGAACCACTGGTCTTGGACTACTCAATTGCACACCACTGATTTGACTCTGTTCACGTGTGCACGTGCATGCATGCATGCATGCACTCCCCTCTTTCTTGTCTTGGTGTGATAAACCCACAAAGGGTGTATTCTTATTAAGCACACACACCTTCTCAAACTTCACACACTTTAATCAATTTGATTACACAATTAAAAGTGTGTTATACATTAGTGTGGATGTCCTCTTCCTTCAACTTCTAAATGCGTACACTTTGTACACACCTAGGTTCGGCCTTATTTGTTACTTGTTCAAGTAAACATAAATGTTCTTTCTCTTGCACACACTTGACTTGGGCCTATTCCCACTTCTTGTTGCACACCCTTAACCCTTAGGTTGTTCTTCAATTTTGCACACACAAAATGTGTCTTCACTTGGTGCACACACAAGGCATGAAAGACTCGGGTCCTCCTCTCCACTTGGCACACACCCACTGTCCGTAGGTGGTCTTGTCTTTTTGGCACACAAGCACAAAGGCTCGGCCTTCCTCTTCTTTTTGCACACAAGGCACAAAGGCCTCGGGTTCCCCTCAACATTGCACACCTACTGCCCGAGGTGCTATTCCTTCACTTGGAATACAAGCAAAAGGGTCTCGGGCTCCACTTGTCTTCAACAGCCACGCAAGGCTTGGGTGCACAAGGCAATGGCCGCGCAAGGTGCATGAGCACCGCAGGGTACAAAAGTACTCGGGTGTGCAGGATGCAACACCACGAGGCGCGCAAGCCACAAGGGTGAGGACACCTTGGGCGCGCAAGCTACTCCTGCCGCGCAAGTATGCGGGAAGAGAGAGCTCTTCCTGATGGGCAAGTGAGGCACACAGGGGACTCCTCTTCTTGTCGCGCAAAGGTGTTGCGCACAAGGGACTCCAGCCGCACAAGTAAACTTGCGCGGGGCTTCAAAATCTTCACGAGGCAGAGCACTCACGGGGCTTCATTCAAGTTCATCAGCAAGCTTCTCTATGCTTCGGGCTCTCCTTTTATAGGCAGAGGAATCCTCAAAACATCCGCGGGATACAATCTTTGAATCCCCGAAGTTTTCGGGTATTTCAAGATTCTGTGAATCTTGTTTTTCTTTTTATTTCACGCGGGTTCTTTCCATATTTTTTTCTCCTTCTCATGCCTGCGTCGCAGAACGTGTGCATGGCCTCTTTTTAGGCCCATGCATGCAAAGCATTAACCATGTGGCCGCGGCACCTTCAGTTTGCCTCGGCCAATACTCGAAATTCTCCATCCAACGTTTGCATGCATATTTTATTGCATTTATATGTTCAGTGTGTCCAGACGAGCTCAATGGTGTCTTCATCTTCGTCGGAGGTGGTCGGAATCTCGAATGCAGTCGTCGGGAGGCGCCTGGTTCGAACGGGGCTCGCGGGTGGCTTCGGGCGAGCTCGAGGAGGAAGACACGCTATTCGCCGTTGGATCAGGCGATCAATTATCCTCGGACGGCCTGGATCAGATCGCCTCGCCGCGGATCAGATGTGCGGCCGAGATCTGGTGCGTGATCGATCGTGCGGCCAGGATCGCTCCCGCGGAAAAATTCTCTGTCCCACATCGAAACGCCGCGGGATTTTCTCACGGTTTAACAAAAAAGTGCTCCCCCAGCCTCTTCAATTGAATCTCCTCCCTCCACGGTGCCGCCCCGCACCGTGTTCTCCCTGCGGGCGCGCTCTGCGCCCACTCTCGCCTCTGCGGGCGCGCACCTAGTGCCCACTATGCACACTCGGGTGTGCGGGCTTCACCACCGCGTGCCCTCGGGGGCTTACACACGGCCCCCTTCCGCCTTGTGCTTGCACCATGGGATCCCCCATGGGCGTGGCGCCTTCGGCCCACAAGTGCCTTGGGGTTGAACCCGTGGGCTGGCCTTGGCTGGCCTAATTTTTGGCAAAGGAAAATATAATGACTTTGTTAAAAACAAAGTATTCAATGAGTTCAAGCCATATCAAATACCAAATGCCAAGCCACTCCAAGCCTTCTTCCTTTCTTCTTCTTCTTAATAATTCCATCATTTCTCCACTCATATGATCTCTACTTAGAATATGGAATTCCCAAGGTTTCTTCTTAATCTTCTTCATCTCCTCTTCCATATGTGTTCAATACTTAGGAGGGACTTCTTCAACCGAGCTCCTGAATCAATTAAATCTTCAATATTCTTCAATGGTCCATTTAGAGGTCATGTTGGATCACATTCACATTGTCATGCACTAAGAATTAGTACATGGTCTTCTTCAGCTCACTTCATCCACTTAGAAGTTGTGGATGGCTCTCTTCATCTCCTCATGCATTTTCAGTACAATGCATGGTCTTCAAACATTGTTGTGACATTTTATCCAGTTGATACAAGTTCTTGGAACATTAAGAACAGCTCAACAATCGTCAGATATTCATGGAGAATGTTTCAACCACAATTTCCAATACCACTTAGTGAATCTCATAAGTGACATGCATCTTAGTTCCATGGCCATTCTCCATTCATCACCAACACCATCACAAACTTTTTAATTCACATCGTGACATTCCTTGACTTCCATTCATTCCAATACAACTTCATGCCTCATTGACAACAAATGCAACACAGTGCACTTCACCTCTATGTGACCATTAGAATGATATACCGAGTGATAAGGATGCATAATAAGTTCATATACTAGAGGTGTAACCAACTAGTGGTTTATAGACATTCAACCACCCATTGACAAGTATATAGCACTGATAGTAATAGATTAGGATGAATGAATGGTGAGTCTACACTATGAATTCTAGAGCTAGTGTCCTCCAAGAATCATGGTTGAGCCATACCCCCGAGATGATGAGTATTTTCAAGAGGTAGTCAACTGATATATAATCCTCATGAGGAGTTATAGAGATTAGATGGATATCCCCACAATGATTATTCTTTAGGTCCCAGTTCAGTGATGTTGTAGACTGGGGAATCAGTCACGTGGTGAGACAACTCACTCATGGGAAATATTTGAGGGTCTATTCAAGGATTAGTTTTCTCTATCCATATTATTATATGTACATATCATACAGCTTCACCATATACTATATGGATTTATGAAAATGTCATATTATTTAGAATGGATTAATAATCTTCCATGATACTTGATGGTTATTGTGTGAGATCCATTTTTTTTAATAAACCATAAATAAAATATTACTTTGAGAAATGAGGATTTCATGATATAAATTTACATTACCACATACATATGAGAACTCAATTTGGATTTGGTAGTGGATACAATACAAATAGTGTGGACACCATCCATGAGTGCAGGTAGTGGGAACTCAAGAGAAAAGAAAATGGTAGATAGAAGTTGATGAAAATATTATGTTTTTAAGGATGCTTGATGCTTCATGAGATGATATCATGACAAGGGATTTTTGTTCTTTGATCTCAATTCTATTTTAATGATCCATGAGAGTGATGATTCTTCATGTATAACGGTTGGGAAATCATGATCGAGATGTTACAACATCAATTTTTGTTGATAGATAGATGGTTGAGGGACAACCTATGAAGATACAGTTTTAAGAGATAAGAGTTCTAATGTGTGGTGGAGATGGAAGATGAATGGGTAGAGAAGTTAGAGGAGGAATACTAGTTTCATTAGTTCACCAATAACCATAGGAGGTCCAAAGTAGACTCTAAGATTTATTGGTAAGGGCTATGATAGCAAAATGTAGTGGAGTCTTATGACATCTATAACGTGGGATTAAATGTTGTATGGTCTGTATCTTTTGTACCTTAGCTAATGTAAAAAGAGACACTTCTGTTTGTCATTCCGTTATTTTTAGATTCCTGGTTTGAGACTTACAAGATTAGATTATCCAGTATCTCAACCTATTTCTTTTTGAAACTCTAAAATTAGGTTACTCCTTGATCACAAACATATATTAAATGTGTGACGTAGCATACTGAGGAAAAAGATTCATGTGGGACCACATTATTATCGTGATGAAAAGTTATGATGTCCTCTAAGGTATGGATTGTTTATCTATTGATCATGTCCAGATTAACTATTTTAGGTTGATTATGTATTGTGTCCAGGGTGTGGGGTTAAGGCTTCCCATTATGGGTGAGAAGGAATCCATGAAATGGATGGATTGTCTCATATGTATGAGAGTGTAACCAATTACTTGACAAATGGATTTCCTAACTATAATAGTAGTTAATTCTATAGGCTACCACTTTCATATAGTGGTGGTTGAGTACAATTACATATTCTATGGGGATCTCTCGGACATACCTCCCCATAAAGAGAAAGAATTATTCATTGAATAACAATATGGGTATGGACCCCATATAAGGACTATGATATAAAATAGATCCCAAAGAGAATAAAGAGTAGGTGGAGTTGTTGGAGGACTTTTAGAGGATGATAATAATGAGAATTAGTGTTTCCCCATAGGTAGCCCCAATTTTATTAACCAAGATGGAAGATGAGAGCTTGATATTTTGTGTGTATTATCAGTCCATGAACTACGTGGCCATGAAGAATAAGTTTCCACTTGATAGTATCAAAAAACTATTTGACTAATTGATATGTGAATTATGGTTCTTGAGTATTGAACTTGGATAAAAATATCCTCAGTTGTGTGTAGGGAATGAGGATATACTGAAGATGGAATTTAGATGCAACTAATCTTACTTTGAGTACTCAAGTTATGACACTAAGCATGATGAACACCCAAACAATTATCATGGTACAAATGAACATAGTCTTTCATCCATTCTAGGACACATCATCTTGACTGATAGTGTCGTGGTGGCCCATTTCAACTGTGAGGCAATGTAATCATGGGTTCCACCCAAGAGCATGTAATAGGTGAAAATATTATTTTGTTTTTAGGATAATACATGATATATGTAACCAGTTTATCCGAAATATCAGCACCTTTTATATAAATTACCTAGAAGTGACAACCTATTATTTTGATAGAAAGTTCATAATATTATTTTTTGGTGTAGGAGAAAAGGATAATGATTGTACCCCTATTGAGTTTGGTTGTTCTTAGTGTCTAGTACATAGTGTTATCCATTCACTCTAGAAGTGTAAATGGGTGTGTACTAAGTCAAAGGTATGATATTTTTACCTAGGGGACATGGTAGTTTAGAAAACATGAAAAAAACACTACCCCTGTTCTTAAGTTATAACAAGTAGTCTTATCCCTAATGATGTGGTGAAACAACCTTACGGGTGGGAGGTTTATATTTTACTCCCACCACACGAGCTTCAAGTATAACTTATCTCAGAAGAATATTAGCATGAGATAGAAGAGATTCCTAAAGTTACTATATAACTATGAAATAAATATACAGTATACCCATAAGAATGAGAACATGGTTGTAGATATTGGTAGTAAGATATTTTTTCTCATCTGTTGGATAAGGAATCAAAGTAGTAAGCCATTATTCTATTTTCATTTGTGTACTTGGATAGTGGTTCATATCATTAGTCTATTGTGGTTACCCAACCATGTTTATATATATTTTGGGATTATCTATATAGATACAATATTTATGAGGCCATAAGTACCCATATATTAATACACATTATCTTCCTCGATTATAAGAGGATTAGAATCATATCATCTTTTTTGGAGGATAGATGATGTTAATGATGATGTTATAATAGGAGGTGATTAGAGAGTATAATAAAACTTCTTCATGGTATGTCTTGGTGTCTAAAATATGTTCTAGGACCTCTAATGTCTGTTCTAGTGTTCAAAAATCAAGAATTCATTCACAAAGGCTATATCTTGATGACTCACAAGTAAGAATGTGAAGGCAGAGCACTAGGTTCCAATGGTTTCATATAACACCTAAAGGTTCTATAGTGCATGTGGAATAAGATATCCATTTTCTTATTGATGTAATTTCCATATACATATAGATGTAAATATTCAATCTGGGTGACTATATATTAAATCACAATGTCAGCCAACATCCATGCTATTCGAGAAAATAGTTTCATTGACTTCTTGGAAGAAAATAATATGTAGGGGATATTTGAGCTCTATTTAGTTCCCATGATGTTTTTTCAGAACCATATTTTCACTTCATGTCATGATTATGGATAAGATAATGTACAGCCATTGGGACTCAGTTTCATTTGAGAATGGAGTTTTACCCACAGACCAAAGGTCAAACTTAATGGACCTGTCAGGTTTTTGAAGACATTACATGGGATTCCAAGTCATATTTTTTTATTGAGGATTACTAACCAATGGAGTAGTATACATATAGAAATATCTTTCATTCTACTATATGTATTGAACCATTTTAGTCCTTAGAATGGAAACCATGTTGGTAACAAAATTTCTCAAGTAATCTATGATTGTCTATAATAATTTATCCAAAGATGGTGGAAGTTATGATTGATATGGTTCAGATCATCTATATATAGACGATGACTACATAGAGATGTAAAAATTCCAATAAAGTTCAATGATTGAGTCCATTGGTGTTCAATGAGGGAGACTATATCTTATGAAAGTTCATGCCTCATGAAATGATATAATTATTATTCCATGGTGGAAAGTAATCGACAAGATTCAGTGTCCCTTTTTTATATAATATGTATAGTCAATTAGGGGGGCAGACTACCAGGATCAGTGGATGTTGTTACACTGGTTACATGAAGTCTTCCACATGTCGTAGTGGAAGAGATATGTGCTTTACCCATCGCATGGTATTGATTTTTGAGATATAGACATAGAGGATAGATTTTAATTATCCATGTACCATGTATAGAATTATGATCAACAGGATAGGGTTCTCTTGGAGATATAGACTCCATTGTATCAGTTCTGGGGGTAGAAATGGCATCTTTTATAGTGCACCTTGTAGTAGGAGACCCATATGCGAGATCACTACCCCCATTATTTTGTGAAGTCATTTGTTACTTTTTGGGACTAAAATATCTAATGTGGGGAAAATTTAATGGTTTAATTTTTTTCTATATCAGGTATTATAGAATATCTGGTATTATTTTCAGATCAATGATCTTAGACGATTTGAGATTCTATGGCATTGTGATTAAGAAAATAATATTTGAAAAATAATAAATTTATTAATATCATGTTTCTATAGTATAATTGAAAAATTGTATAAACACCCTAAAAACCATAGATCAGAAATTAAAGGCTTTCATTGAGTTTAGAAAACAATTTAACACTACGGTATCATAAGCGTATAATTAATTGAGCATTTTTTAAATGTTTTCACAGATAATAAAAATTTATTAAATAACCTATTTCCATTATTTTATTTCACTAATGCAATGTACTAGGGAAATTATATATATATACCATATTATTTTTATAATATAGGGCAATCCACGTAATCTTATAGTCCTTGAGGGGAGCCTTTGAAGAGAAATTAGTGGATAATATCATATTGAAGGATCATTTTCGTACCCCACAGATCGTCTATACCAACAATGATCGTGCCACTCACCAATGAAGAAAAAATATTTATTCTTCATCAGATATTGATCCAAACTATATGAAGGATTTTTTATTAATGTTGATTACTCATATTTATTTATCTTACGTAGAATATAGATCACTTCAATATAAAATAATTGATTCATGAATCGATGATTGATTTATTTTATGGTTGATTTGATTAATTTTTAATTGGTCATCTTCATTCATATATTCAATAACCATAGTTCAAGGAGAAAATGAAAAAAATTCCATTTTTCATTCCTCATGTTTATTTTTATTTCATTTCTCCCATATTTCATTGCATTTTCGTCCTTGTTACTTTCTAAGTTCAAAGTATTTACAATTACTATTTATTTGAAAATTTTATGATAGTTCATTATTAAAATGGCGCAATATCATTAGTACAATTCATAATAGATCATGAGATCGATGTGAAATATTTTAGGATGATCATAGTTAGATTTGATTCAACTAGTGTATCCCATTCATCCTGGTTTCATTTTTGAAGATGACAGTGAGCTTGATAGAGTAATTTTAGAGAAAAAAGAGGCCATATCTCGATGAGTGATGATTAAAAGGTTCAGAAGAACCCCAATCCCAACTTCATACTTTTATTTGTGGTAGAAGAGGTACCAACAATATATGTATAGGAGGAACCATGGGATTATTAAAAACTGATGTTACATTGTGTTTAATTTTGTGTTACACACAATTTGGTTCCTAGTTTTGACATTAGGGTTTATATTGGAGACATAAAGATCAAAAAATGTGTTGTTCTTACCATACACCATGTGGAATATGGATGGTTTAATTAAATATATCTTGAACGTTATGTGGTTATGACCAAAGTACATGGTATAAGCCATGTAATCAAACATGGACAGAGTACATAGGATGATTCGTGAACTTTGAAACAACTGGGTGTACACATGCATGGTTTGGGGTATATTGGAATCGAAAGAAGAACATGAGAACACATTAAGGAATATCCATGTTTAGTGGTACATGTTGTTCAACCAAATTACACACTATGTACATGAACTTAGATACATTAGATATATTTTTTTCATTATTTTAGACCAATATTGGTTGATACGGTTCCCTTGGTCCATCCCCTCGAGGGTACATTTCATAATGACTTCCCTATATCCTAATTTAGATACCCTCTTAAGTATGAGTCTAAGATATAGTTTTTGATGTCCTTCCATGATAATGAGGTGTAATGATCTATGCTTCCTTTATAATCACAAGGATGGATGTGTTGAATATTTATTACCATTATCCATAGGGAGTTGATCAATAATATAAAAGGTAATTTTTTTAGGGTTCACATATATCACTGAATATATGATCTCCTCCATATTTGGTGGATAGAAATTGGATTTTATGTGTCCCCTAAGTGTTTTGAGTGTGATATTTTATATGAGTTTCGAGAACATCAGAGATCTAGTGAGTAATTTTTGGTTGTGGCACAATGATCAGAACATCATAGAATAGATTCACCAATGATAAAATGGATCACAGATTGAGTACTCCTAGAACAAGTATTACCTAGGAGCCTCAAGTAGTATCATGTGGCTGATGAGTCTTTATTGAGAACACTAGAGACGAGTTTCATATTATGAGTATATCTAGGTTTTTATTATTATTGTATTACATTTATGAAGTAAATAATATTGATTATTTATTTTTATTGATATTTTGGTGGGTAACTTGGTATTGTTATATAGACATTAATGGGATCTTCCCGCACATGTCATGTCATGTGAAGACAATAAACATGTTGATGATTTTATAAATGGATAGGGAGAAAATGAAACTTATTTGATTAAGAATGAATGGGGTGTTTTCTAAGTGGTTACATTTGATAACATTACCCCTCCATTTGAGTAGGTTGGAATCTCTATAATTTTTTATTGTGTTAGGTAACTTTATCATATTGATTAATGTCATTATACAAGTTTATAGGATACAATTTTGTATGTAGTTTCATCAATTTATTTTAGTGTCCCCACATTTTTGGGGATTGGATACATGTGTGTGGGTAGTTTAATCAGGATAATGCCTCCCAATTATGGCTTATGCCAACTCGGAACCAGTCTCCATCCCATGGAATATTGGAGGCAGTCATGGGGTATTCGTACTCTGGTTATTTCTTGCTAGGTAGACCAAAGTTAGTCAATTTTGGACATTAGTTTGCAACATTACTAGTGGGTAGGACTTCATCAGGTCTTAGTTATATTAAATAATTTTGTTACTATTCCCCAAAATAACATAATATTCCACTAATATGATAAAACATTCCACTCCGACTACTGATATTGTATGTAGTAAAATTATATATAAAAACATAATTTTTATAGGTAATACCATATTATCAATAAAAAAATATATACCATCATGGCCTATTCATAAAAAAAGAAAATATATTATCATATAATTTATAAAAAAAAATTAATGACCCATTAATCTATAAGGTCAACCCAAATAGAATTTAAATAGCATGACATACTTTATACAAGTTGTAAAAAATAAGATGTTGAAAAAACATAATAAAAGGACAGTAATAAAACATAAATTCAAAAACATATCCCAATTATAGAATTAATATCACATATCCTTGGATATACAGAACCATAATCCACAATGGACTTAAGGTGAAGGTATTATCATGAAATAAGGAAATACGAATGTGAAGGTAGGGGTAGGATATTCATACATGGTGTTTCATTGGATAATTGTGAAGAAAACCCAAAAATATTTTTGGAAGAACTAAAAATGGAGAAAATATATGGATGAATGAGCGTTATGGGGTTAAGGAGAGAGTGAAAATTAGGAATAATGGGATTTAATTTGATGGTGTTGTTATTTTAATTTCATATTTTTTTTGTGTTTTTTGAATAAAATATACTTGGGTACCCCATGTCACAAAGCATTGGGCTAAATCATTCTGGAATATTCTTGGACCCCAACTATACATATCTCATGGGATGTACCGTGGGGAACCTCTAGGAGTTAGTTATCTAGGGCCCACATTGTCCAAGTCCTCCTGGGGTTATATTCTGGAATAAAATTCAACATTTCATGCCTACTAACATACCCCTAGACATCTAATAAATTTCATTAGCGAAATTAGTGTTGTAATTAAAGTTTACCAGTATGGGGTTTAACCACAGTATAACCCTTATGAACACACCATGGCCTCATAAAAAGTCAAAAAATATATAATGTATACTTTTTTAACTCTAAATTTCCAAAAAGTATATTTTGATAGCTAAAGACAAATAAAAACTAAAAATAACTTAATACAAATTAATAACTAAAAGGATTTATACCAAGAAAATCACAACATCATTTAATATTATAGTGAATAATTTCAAAATTTATTCTATAAATTTTTCTTTATTTTTAAATTGATTCATTTTTTATTTATATGAGAAAATAAAATACCTTATAAAGGTGTCATTATTACACTAATTAATACACAAATTTTTATTCTATATGTACATTTACATCAATATGAACTCTCAAACATCTCCATTAATACATTTAATTACTCAACATGTTTTAGTATCTTAATTACATTCTATCATAGATGAAAACCAGATAAATTGGGTTAATATCACAACTAAATATATGAAATTTTAGTCTGTAAACGTTATGACATCAATTAGAACCCTCAACATTTTTTTCATACACATAACATTATATGGATGTCCCTTTTAGTAGGATGGATCAAAATTAATGTATATTGTTCATCAAGATGAAATCTAAAAAAATGGGTTATGTTTTTAGGATCCAATAACATCATGGAGATGTCATGTTTTCCTCCACGGACTATGTGTAATTGAATTTTCACATGATGCTAAAATTTTGAATATTATCAATGTGACATACCAAGCCATGAAAAAAGGATGGAATAACATTTGGTTGAAATGTGACTCCACTATAATTGTGAAGGAAATATAGAAAGGCTTCATCCACCATTCAAATAATATTATTTCATAATGGATAAGTTATTTTTACATCCTCTCAACCATTTTCTTCATCGATTCCCATGTCTACAAAAAATCCAATTATATGGTGGATCATCTGGACAATAATGGTGTGAAATCTAGTTATCTCAATTGGACATTACATATTATTGATGATATATTTATTTATTTTTGAAGTGACTAATTCTAAAATCAGAGCTTTAGAATCTTGTAACCCTAAATTATTTTTCTTATAAAATTTTTTGTTCTTCTTGGGAATCAATTTTTATTCTAAAAAAATCATTATGAAATCATTAGAGTGTGTCTTCATATCATTCATGCGAAATAAATATTATTTTTAACCCATATATTTTTAGTTAAAATTTTAATTTCCATCACAGTGACAATATTTAATTTTAATCAATTTAGATTATCAGATCAATGAAAATTTTTCAATAAAAAATTACGAATTCTGAAGTATATTATTTAATGATTTCATTCAAAAAAAATTCTATAAATGGAAAATTTAATTATGTAAAATATATTAGAAAGTTATTTCATAGTAATTATTATCATCTGAATAAGCCACTAAATTGATTAACTTACATGAAAATTCTACTCATATCTACATTAACAAATATTTTAAATTTCAGTCATTTCTAACTTTTTTTAATCACATTCAAATATTTATTAACAACATGGAGTTTTAATAAACTATATCCTAATACATAAATCTAATGATATTCACAAATCCTATTCAAAATTAAATTATAACATATATTCAGAAAACCATAATGGGAATCACTATTTCACTATAGAATTGAAATCACATAAAACTGGCATGAAAAGATCTCAAAAATGATTTCATTTTAAACATGAAAATCATCCCTTGAATCCCCAGAAAATAAATATATATACTAAATAAAAATAATTTCAAAAAAGGACTATTTTATGATATTTTAAATAATTTACGAATATAATTTCTAAAATTATCTTGTAAATAATAAGGATAATAAATTTTGTTATATAACACTTTAAACAAGATTAAAAATCACTCTACAAATAATTTAGCTATTATTAGAATAAAACCATTCAATTTTTGAGAAAAAATAAACATCGTGATTTAAATAATTTCTTATAAAAATTGGAAGAAATTTTTAACCATCATAGCAAAATATGAAATTTCGTGTTTAACACCTCATGCATCACTACATCAAAAAAATTAACAATGATTTTATCATATTATTACCATTCATATAATGTATCTATATTATTATATTTTTCTAGATAATAATAAAAATATTTACAAATAAACTAGGGAATCCATATTGAAACTAATAGTATTTGTAAAAATTATATGAAACAATTTACTTTGTTATGTTTTATTAAATTATATGATTTTTAATAAATACATGATTAACAAGGACTGACTATAAGGCCCTAGCCTTAAGCATTACATGATCTTTACTTTGGATCAATAATTAATCTTCTTTCATATTGATGATCTTATCATGTTTATAGTTTTAGATAATTAGGCCATACCTCTTACATTACATCTCAAATATTACAAACTAAACACTTCTACACTATCCAACGTTTTTCACAATTATAAAAGTCATTAAATAAAACAAGAATTTTTTTCCTAATAAAAATATTATTTAATTATTCCTTTCTCTTAACCTTCCTTAGACACTATGAAAAACATTTCAAAAACATGGGATGAGCATAAAAATATTAGTAAGTCCTATAAAAAAAGGATAGAAAACATTAGTCCATGATTACATACAAATCAATGAAATCATAATTTTTTCTCAAAAAGAAAATCATATTTAACATACCACATGGAATAATAATATTCATGAATAAATCATAGAAATAAAAAAAATTATAATAGAAACTTATTTCATCTAAGATATACATACATTGTAGCATTCATGTCAACATAGGGAGTATCCTTCATTGTTATTTTAGAATAACTATCACTGTATAATCATTAAATATATTAGGAGATAAATTAATGTTTATCTCTATCATATTACTCAAAGTATTGCAGAGATATATTGTGCTCACAAACCATTGGTTTATCATGGAACCACCCTTGTACATATGCAACACCCAGAAAACATAACATATCATAACTCAAAAAACATGCATAAATGAAATATAACATTCCCACATTGAAATAAAAATATAACATTCAAGATATTGACATAATAAATACTTTCATAAAAACATTTACATTACCAAAATATGTAAAAATTGTATATGGAACTTATTTTCCTATTAAAAACATTATGGCTTGTTATGAAAGCCAAAAGTAAAATAATGTTGGCGATAGCGAAACAGTCATTTTCAGCGTGTACAATAAAAAAGTAACAATCCCCTTTTTAATTAGTAAAACTTTTTGAAAATAAAATATTCCTTTTTAAAACTATGTATTGAAATTAAATGAAAAAGGGTATAATTATACACTGTATAAATGAAGGTTGTTTATAAACAAAAATAATCCTCAACAAAAGGAGATTTAGAAAAATTCCATTACCAATTGATAAAATACATGAATAAATATAACTAAACATTAATATTAAAAAACCAATAATATCTTGATAATAAGGAGATTTATGATATAATATTTTAAAGGGCAGAATATACACAATATAAAAGTGAATTGGTGCATAACAACAAATTAGTCTCAATGGAATGTAATTTGAGATAAAATACCTAAAAAATATCGTATCAATTGATCAAGGATAAATAAATTTAATAATAACAAGTGAAAATATCAAAACAACCATTATAATAGAATATTCTGTGTAAAACAATCATCAGTCATTTTCACATATTCATGGAAAGAAAAAAATAAATGACATGGGTATTTAACATAATGAAATGATATTGAGTTAAGAATTCCCTTTCCAATATCATTTTTTAATAAAATAGATGTATAATTTCTATTCACTATAAATACACAATAAACTTGTATAAATACAAGATATTAAATCAAAATTCATTTCTCACATAATCAATGAACTATAATCTAGAAGAATAAGATCAACACAAATAATGGAAATTGGGTTATAAAGTTCCCTTACATTGAGTCCGACTTGTCTCGTTATTTATTTATGTTACTAAAAAATAAAATATGTTTAATTTATAATTTATTAATAACATATTTCATGTTTATTATTTCATTTTATATAAGTTATGACCTTGTTATAACAATCATTCAATTATTGAATTTTATATCAGTTGTTTTGTTGATATTCAGTATGTTAGTCAAAAATGAACAAGTTATAATTAAAAATAATACATGTTGTCAAAATTCAATCATCAAAATAATATTATTCACTCTTAAAATATCATATATATCTATTTTATATGTATTTATAATAGTATATTCTATTTGGATATAAGAAATGAAATTCACTATTCATAGAGTTGGTTGGTCGTACGTACGCATTAACGCTACTTTCATTTATTTTTTATATTTAATGGAATGAAATATAAATGATAAATAGGTAAATTATAATTACCATATATTATCTATGTTATATATGTTAAATAATTTCATTAATTCCATCTTTTATATAATCCATGTATGACATTAACGAGTCATATCACTTTGAGGGGGTGGTAGTTCACAATTCCTCAAACGAAATTTTTGTATTTACACATTATGAAAATCATAGAGGTAGGTTGTAAATAAATAATAATAATTATACAGAAATAATAAACATAATATATAAATATATTTCAATCATAACATACACCATTATAGGTTGTTAAATTTTTTTTAACATTTATCCTTTCGTGACGTAGTAGTTCGACGTAAATAGAATTAGTATGTACGTTTCCATTAGATGGAGGTCTGTCTATTGGTAGTTTGAATTATTCTAATAAAAAACAAATAGTTTATTAATTATAATAGTATTTTTATGTAATAAAATAATAATATGATCTTATAAAGTGAAGATGAAAAATAAAAGAATAGAACTTGAGAGAAGTCGTTACATCTATGTTGGGTAACTTCTTTTGATTTGAGCCAAAATGGTTTCTTGAATTTCATACTGCTCAAGGTAAGAATTATATGAGAAATGAAATGTTGTTGAGAGATTATTTAAGTATAATTTGGATGATCCATGGGGCTTGGGAGGTGTGATTAAGTGGGCAGAGGTGGTGGCCTTTTATATGAGGGAGGAGGGGAACTTTAGGAATGTTTAGAAATATTAATTTATTATACATTCAATTTAGATTAAAAAATTTCAAAAACAAATTTAATTATAAGATAAAAATATTTTGTTTTAAATTTCCATATTTAATTAATTTTTAGACAAGTTTCAAATATTTTTTTATCCTTATATTTTTTATTTAAACCTTATTTAAACCTTTTTAATCTTATTGTGATAACATGTTATTTACACATTGTGTGTTAATTTAATAACCATATCTTGTCAAATAACCCACAAAATGTAATTTATGACATATTTGGACTTATATTAAAATTTTTTCTAAGTATTATATTTTTAGAAAATTAATTTCATTTGATGAACAATTTTATGATTTAAGTTATGAGTTATGTCTATTTTGGAAACTATTAATACATGAATTTTTTAGAAATTCTTAATTACCCGATTCCATCAAACCAAAGGAATTAAATCAAGTATAATATTTCAATATCATACAATATAAATTAATTTATTGCATCAAAATAATCTTATTACTTTTAATTTTATATTTATAATTCCACTTATTTGAATCCTTCATTAATGAATCAATCACTGCTTCATTATTGTGCCATAATTACATTTATTTATTTTTTGTCTAAAAATTATAAATAATGTATCATGATTTAAGAAATATTTTTAGATTTATAATCATTATTTATAGTCTTAGATATCGGTTATATATCCCTATATTAATATAGTTTTAGTAAAAGATACATGTTTATGTTATAATTCTCTTTTCCTTAAATTAATTATAATGAAATGAAAATTTTCACACCCAAGTGGAACCATGTTGTCCTTAAATCGATACAAGGATTAACATGGTTTGAAATTTCTCTTCCAATATTATTAAAAAACTTTTTAGGGTATTTTTATATTATTATAATATTATTTTTTAACCTTATTAACGATATTTAACCTTTAACCAAGGTAAATAGAAATATTTACAGTTGTTACAATCCATTATGTACAAATAAAAACTGTACCTATTTTAAAATATTTTACCCTCTGATTCCAAAAATGAAATCCATTTTCCAAATTCAAAACACATAATTGGACTTATTTATTTTTAAATTAATTTCTTTATTTAAAATGATAATAGAGGTTTTCAAAAAGTTATAACCATCATAAGATTCATGCCTGTTTATGTCCAATTTCAATGTGAAATTACATCCAATGACCATCACTAACAAAAATGATGAAAATTTATTCCATTAATACTTTAAAACCATTAAATAATAACAATTAACCATATAAATTTTCTCGATGGAAAAGGTTGTTTTCAATTGAAATTTATCATATTTTTACAATTCACCAAAAAATAATAGTCATCAAAAATATATTAAAATTTAATAAAAAGTAATTATTTATGAATTTTATATAAAGAAAAATATTATTTTGTTATATATAAAATATTATGTAGTAAAAAATAAATTTAAAAAGGTTTCTCCTTCAAAATGTTGTAAAATTCTTTTTTAGAAAAATACTTCTTTTACGTTAAAAATTTAATTTGTTGTTATATAATATACAGAAAGCATATAGTATAATTGGAAAACATTACATTTAATATATAACGTAAATTTTTTATTAAATAAAAATCTATAAATAGTGATATTATTTTTTAAGCACAATTATTATATTTTTAATTGGATTTCATAAAAACACATATTTTATATTCAATTTGTTTTTATTTCCATTTACAATAAATTTTGTAATAGATGAATGTTTAAACCATATTTTTATAATTCAATTGATAATATTCATTCCCACCAAACAACATATACGAATTAAAACTCATTTAAAATAATAATATTACTATAGTATTATTTTTCAGTATAACTCAATGTTTTGTGCAACATAAAATTTCAGTGCAACCCATTTATTGTGTGTCATGTACTCTATCGGACAATGTTTCCTCCTTAACATAAAATTAATATATTATTCCTAACTATTAGTTGATATGATAATTTATTCTTATTTAAATACCTTGGTTGTTACATCATTTTCAACATTCGGATATTTAGTCCTCATAATATTAAAATTAGTGTTGGAAACATCATTGAAAATCCCACATCGAGAAATGAGTCTATAGGAATATCACATTATAAGAAAGAATAGTATTTGAAAAGGTCACTTTATATAACTAATACTGTTATTACATGTATGGAAACATGGATATGGAAGAAAAACTAACCATTAAGTTCTGATGGGGAGTGATTGAAAACATGATCAAGGGAATGTTAATAACCAAAAAACAACAAAATTTTTATGGGTTAAACAGACATTGATGATTTATTAAGAAAATTAAACTGAATTTTATTTTGTTTTAACATCCTTTTCATAAATTTGAAGAATGAATTTTTGAGATTGACTAATAACATATGGAAATATACTTACTTTTGATATGTATTTTCATCCATAAATATATTTATACCACAAACTCATATTTTCTTAAAAATATGAGTATTAAAGATGATTTTGTCACACCTGAAGTGAATGAATGAAATTTTAGAGAATCTAATAATCAACAAAATATGAACTATATATTTTTCATGTAATTAGAAATTAACCAAAACCAAAAAATGTATAGTACAAAACTAGATGACCCCCAAAAGTAATAATACCCTATAAAAAGAAATACTACTCTTAATATCTGAAGTTCAAAAAACAGTATCCAAAGTTCAACAAAGACCATTAAATAAACATTAGTCCTTATAGATCATCAAAATAACCAAAAATATAATTGAAACCCAAAATTTAAATGGATTTGATCACATATTCTTCCATGGTAAATATAAAAATTTATCTTTAAATAAAAAAAACTACTCTTAAAGTGTCATACATAAAAGTAATTGACCAAAACACAATTTTTTCATAATAGGATATTCTTTTAACTAAA
This sequence comes from Viscum album, assembly GCA_963277665.1. Taxonomy (NCBI): domain Eukaryota; kingdom Viridiplantae; phylum Streptophyta; class Magnoliopsida; order Santalales; family Viscaceae; genus Viscum; species Viscum album. The sequence goes on from OY728132.1 coordinate 418,888,315, forward strand.
TTAATCAAATATTTATATTTCCATAATAAAAAATTATATTCTTCAAAAATAAAATTAAACCATTTATCCTCAAATAAAATCCCATAGTATAATTTTTTCCTTAGGTATATTGTATTTCCAAAAGAACGAACATCTTCCAAAATAAAATTTATCACATAATAACCAAATTGATTTCCTATACTAAGGATATCCATTTGATAAAACATAAGTTCCCACAATAAACTTATTTCGAATCCATAAAATTATTTAACTACAAATAATAATTCATACTAACTAGGGACTTCATGTAGGACAGTGGTAGGAGATAAATCCTAGTATCACTTTGTTTGTGGGTTCGATTACTGAAGCTTTATCTGATGCGACGGGTTTATACACGTTATGTGTGTTGTTTTTTGTAAATTTTTCATAATCATCTCTAATAGTACCCAAACATTGTACCACCCTCTATCATTTTCCAAAAATTATGGAATTTTTTTTTGGAAAAATTATACAGATTACACTAACCAGTAACCAACTAGTAATCCACATTAAAGCCTCTAAAAACCGTTAAAACCAACCACAGTCTAATGGATACACACCCAAGTAATGTTTAACTCAAAAAAAATTTATAATTGATCAATGTAATGTGGTACCTGAAAAACACAATATCAAAAAAATCTGCCCTACAATGGATTATTATCATTGATAAGTATTTCTGTAGGAGAGCTACTCAAAAAATATAGTCTATTAATACTTCAGATTGGATTTTCACCCCAAACTCTTCGTGGATATGTCCATGATTCAATAGAACTTTAACATATATCATTGTATTTTTCATGACACATTCTATCTTCTAGTTTATGATCTACACCAGCCACTCCAAAAATGAATTTTTAGGCTCTCAATCAATGTAACAACTATTGATTTCATGTGTAAGATATATCTTGTACATTAAAATTTGGTAGACATGATACTCTTCATGAATAACTTGCTTCAATGGAGGAAGATCCAAATTGTAGGACATTTTCCTAAATCACATGATAATCCCAAAAATTACTTAATATCATATCCTTATCTTCCCTTTTTGTCACAAACATAATTTCCCAAATCAATATTTCACCCAAATGAAAAATAAATAACCCACAATGAACTCCAATGGTCACATACTTATTTGAGAATATTTTCGTTTTCTTCCATAAATGGTGACAAACTATTTCGATACAATTATACTCTCTTAGTGGTATATTATAACGTGAACATCACCAAATGTTATATATCACTAGCCTCATTTTGATTTTGTGGTTATAGACCTAGAAATTTATAAAGTCCATTAAAATATTCTATCTAAATTGAGGAATAAAATTTACTTTTGTATAAAAAATTAACCGAAGTTGTCTGGTAATTTGATGAATCACCAATATTCATAATGCATTCCACCATTTTAAAAAAACATATTTTCATGAAGTTATGATTCACTAATTATTTATTAATCCATTTTTTAATTATGGTACAAATTTAATAAGGCTAGTGTAAGGTAAAAGGATTATCCTTGGCTTTTTTGGAAATAGAGTTATGTATAAATAGGCAATCGACTATGCAACAAGTTTTAGGGAAACCATGAATCCCATCTCACTTGGTTTCTATAAAACCATGTAGTTAATGATAGTGGATGCCTATATGCCACAAGGTTTATCTATAACCATGAAATATGTGGTGAAAATCCCTGCAGTGCAACTGAGTTTTGGGACATTGCCTTTTTTTTCATCGTTTGGGCATCATTAATTAAACCATGTGGTGTGCCTCTTCTTTTTAAAATGTAATGGCCAAAATGACCCATAAAAAATTATTTTAACCTATTTATTATTTATATTTATTCTTTTGGTTGATAAAATGAGCTCTCTCCTCACATGAAATCCAACATTACCTATGTTAGGCATTGAGATAACATTATGATCTGAATTCTGATTCACGATCTGTTAGAAGCATTCGATTCGCATCGGTAAATTCTAAAATCCTTACCCTTCCTATCAATTTTTTCTGGATATCAATCTTGATATTTATGTTCAAGCTCATTTTCCCTTTTTTAGGGAGTTTTACGATTTCATGGATCTTTTCCCACCTACTCTAAATATAAGACTAATATCGAGAAATGAGTCATCTATGACCTTGGGCTATGTGGTCATATCATTTCCCATTTATGTTTGGATGGCTCGTAGTTGTGTCTTTGTGATTCACAGTGTCCTTTTTCAAGAAAACACTTTCTATCAATTTATTCCTATTAAATTGATCATTTCACCTTGATACATTCCTATTGACCATTGTATGGGGGATTAGAGGATGTTGTTCTAATTTTTTGACACCCCATGGGTGTTCTATATAATATTTCCCCATATAGATAATTGAATTCAAATTTAGAGGATTTCTATTTCACTATATAAAAGATTTTAAATGTAATTTCCCATGACATACAAATTTTCAGAGTATCCAATTCACTGATGAGGTGTTTGAATCGACCTATAATTAGAATTTCACAAGATGGAAATTTCTTTTTTGACCATGTAACCATCTAAATGGATCATTCATCCTTATAATCTAAATTTCCATGACATGTGAAATAAGATTGAATGTAAATATGGAATGGATAATGCATGATGGTTTTTCTTCGTAAAAAGTAATTTGATGATTTGAATGGAATGACTTATAAGGTTGATGTGTCTATGACTATTCAAGTTTAATCAAATGTAATTAATTCAATTATGGGACCATGTTTAAATTTATCTTGTTATATGAGATGCATGGGATTTAATTCTTTTTTCATATATTTATTATCATTAATATACTTTATATATATACGAGTTTGGTGAAAATGAAATGAAAGGTTTTTCTTCATGATAAATGTTATAAATCTAATTATGAATTTATAGAAGTTTTGGTACAATGGTAAGGGATATGTTGTTCATGAAGTTATCATGCTTCCATTCATTGGGTGTTGAGCATGAAATCTCACACCATTGATACAAGTTTGACATTGGGATTTAAGCAATCTGTCACTGCTCGACGGATAACATGATGGCCCACCCACCATCATGAGTGTCCTGAATGATGTCTCACACTCTTATTGGGATGTATGGTAAGTACCCTATTTCTTGAACTTGTAGTCTCTTTAGAATGGTTTTGAATTTCTGTGTTACACCCCAATCCAAATAGCACTAGTGTTCTATGTATATGGCCATAAGTATCCACACATACTGGCTTGATATAGGTTGATGATATATATATATATATATATAATTATACTATATAAATACTATTACTATGTACATATGGTATATGACTAGACACACATATCATGGCAATTAGTAGAAGAAGGTAGAGTAGTCAGGTGTCGTTTAGGAAACTGATCTTCCAGGTTATTTAAATCATCATTTTTTTCCAATTATATTTATACATGTATGCTGTTTAGTTATCGAAATTACATAGATTATGAAGAGAAACTATTGGTGGTGTATTATTGATATTTTTATCTAAAACCCCAAATATGATGCCTTTGGTTCCTAGTAAGGTCATAATTCTTTACACGTTGATAAGGGAAAGAAGCACTATATACAATTTTAATATGGTTACTTATATTTGTAACTTAGGAGATCAGGACCCAGATTTAGATCAAGATACTTATTGTGAATCTTTTAGTCCTTTTTTACATTCTCTAATTTATGTATTGAATTTTTATATCTGTCTTACCCCTATACCACTTTTTTATATCCCCAAGCCATGAATCCATGTATTTTGAATATTCCTTGTGGATTTTCATTGTTATTTAGCTGCCTTATTATTTACATTTTTTCAGTTCCTTGATTATGTATTTTTATATTAATATTATATTTTGGATTGTTTAGTTGTATCTTTTTTTCCACTAAGTTATGATGTTATAGTCTCCCCCTTGAACTATCATATCCCCCCCTGATTTTTTTCAATAGCCTCTAGCATACAGGGAGGCATCGTTTAGGTCTTATGACCCAGGGATTTGGTTTTTCGACACCATGTTTGGATAATATAAAGTGGTATCATAGATAGATTTTCTTTTGTCTTATTGTTTGGGTATTATAAATGATACTAATAGTTAATGTAATTTTTAATTTAATCTCTTCATATACCTAGGAAACATATATACATGGGAAAACAAAATTACAGAGAGTGTGTAATTGTTATTAATGACTATTCAATTTAGAATTTATATTATTTCACCATTGGGAGAAGCACATTACTTATGATTTTATTAATATTTAAATTAAATGAATGAGGATTTCATTACTATAGCTAAATAAAAACGTGGTATTTTTTAGATCATGTATCATTATTAGTAATACTAGGAAAAATATGCCTGGCATTACTCCATGTCATGTATACATTCAACTTCTATTTTCATGTAGTGTATTCACAGTGCCCTGAATATGTATTGAATTATGATCACACATCTTTTTGGAATTAGAAAATATAATTGATACCTAAAGTGATTTAATTAAATTAATAGTGTTTTCCATAATAGTATAAAATAGACACCTTAAGATTTCAATTGGGGAATGTTGATCCATGGAAAATTGGTCTCATGGGAAAGAACTTATTATAATGTGGATTAAGTGGATTTCATATCTTAGTTCATAAGGAGTATGGGACCTTATCGGTCCAAAATGGTAATAATACTAATTCAATATCTTTAAGGTGATTAATTTACTTGAACTCACCCAAATTTAATATTAATTTGAATTATTAATTAATCCAAGAAATCTTATACATGTGATATAGAAACTCATTACTAAACATGGACATAATATTTGGTAGATAGGTGTCCCTTATGGTTAATGGAATATTTTTGTTTATTTATACCACTTGGACCTAGATTTGGAAGTAGGAAGAGATACATTATCTTTCTATAGTATCGCATTATACCTTTCCTAGTTTTATATTATAAATCATTTCAATTTCATAAATTTCTTATGGGATGTGCATTTGGAATTATAGTTTCATGTATCCACGATGGATTTCTAGAATGCACCTTAAAGGAGTTGAATACCATTATCTTGATGTGGAAGGCCATGATTAGTGATTTATTCCCCTTATTTTTCCACCGCTGGTGCCTCTTCTTATTCTAGACATGGGAATTGATGCCTAGTTTCGAATGGTATTCTTGTGTATGTGGAAATCTATGCAAGTTGTTGTTCGACCAACCCTCAGTATGGTGGAGTTGACAAGTAAATATCTATATTTGTATCCTCGTAACATTTTTGGGAATCTAAGAACACATGTTGAGGAGTCTCAAACGAAAGCTATCCTTTCTATTTTTGAGCTTCTTTAGATACCTCAAGAGGTGAGGGTCAAGATGGAAATGAATATGTAACACAATTATACTATGTGGTGGTGAAAGGAGATCACTTAGGTGTATCAAGATCATAATATGGTCTAGGATGATTTCTGGATCTTCTTCTATTACTACATATTTTTTCAATCACTATGGGATGGAAGAAAAATATAATTAATGAACCATTAGTATAAAAGTATGTCGATATTGGAATATTGTGCTTGTTAACCTAAGCTGTAGTGGTTCATTCCTACTCTCGTGGGTGAAGATATAATTACTTCTAGATGATTAGAGTATGGGATGGTATACGCCATCCAATCATAGGTCAATGTATTCAGGTTTACTACCATTTCTAAAATCCATAACGAAGCCATTATTATAGAGTTAAATTGGATAGATGATGATTGGGCTTGTTAGGGATATTCAACACATAGATCTATTAGTATTTATTGTTCTAGGTGAAAGTTATTACTTGAAGCTAGTTAAAGAAGTAGAAACCATTAGGTTACTCATTATACTACATTCCTTATATGTCTTTAGTGCAGGAAGCCAAGACACACTAAACCCCAATTATTATGGGATCCATTGGAATGCAGAGGTTCAATAATATATGGGTCATCTATAACTTTGGCAGAACGTTCCCCTAAGTTCACAATGAGTATGGATATACACATACCCAATGATCAGAAGAGGGATCAATATTATCACAATAGAAAAGGTCGCTGAAATAAATCCAGTTGATCATGATGAGATAACAATAGAGGAAGAGGTAGTCATACCTATGATTAGCAGCTCCAGTTGAGCGGGCCAACTCACGGTAGTCAGTAAATGACTTAGGGTTTTGATACAATCCATTTATATGCAATATAGCCTGCCCTAGATGAGTAGAGCTCTGCACCTTTGTATGTATGAAGTAATATTCTAGTAGCCTCCACATTATTGTATTCATTATTTAACATAGGCATCGCTCACTCTTTTATCTCTGAGGAAATAAATGAGAGTTCGACCTCGAGGTCAAGAACTTATGTGGTGTTAAGACCCAAGATACTCTATTAGGTATCCAATATATGGGTGCACACAATTATATGGACTACCCTCTTTAGATAAGAAGTTACATTTTTTATGGAATCTTTTTATCCTCAACCTGATGGGGTTTGATGTAAACATCGCAATGAACTGGTTAGTTCCCTATAGATCATATATTAAAATCTATTGTTGGAGGGATTTGATTACATCACTAGAGGGTGATAGGAATGTGTGTAATGGGGAATGATATATCAATGTGATATGAGCAGAACCTGAGTATAATTGGCTGGGTAATGTGTCATCATTGATCAGTAGTCATTTCTGGGATTCCCAAGGGTTATGACAACTGTATTTCCATCTTATATGGGAGGATTTTAGGGTTGTATTTCTTAAAGACATATCTCTTCTACATATATTCTGAGTGGTATATTTTTCTATTGATCGAGTACCAAGAACAACACCAGTTACCATTCCTCCAAATAGGATGGAACATAAAGAGCATTTGGAAGTCAAGATGGAATTAATGGATCTTGAGGTTAATTTCAATATATAAATTTTTTCTTCTAGTATGGGTTCACCTTTCCTATTCACCAAGAAGGGGGATGGTACCATTAGACACTATGTAGATTACCTTTGTTTTAACTAGCTCATGATATAGAATCAATATCCACTACCTCTAGTAGACGAGCTCTTTTATCAGATCTGAGAGAAAGTGTTATCAAATATAGATATGAGGTCAGGTAATCATATGGTGAATGTCGGTTCTTCTGAAATATCTCTCACATCTTTAAACTGTAACTATAGTCTATAAGATTACCTTTCCATGTCTTCCAATTTGTTGAATTCACCATTAGTTTTCTTGATTCATATGTACCGTGTCTTCTAGATACATCTAGATTCTATTTTTTTGCAGTCCTTGTTGATAATATCATAGGGTATGGATTTCCTAGAGATGACCATGCAACACATGTTTATATCCTGCTGAACAGAATGAGATGGAACTAGATCTATTCCAAGCTTAGTATGTGAAACTTTTCGAATGATGAAGTCCACATCTAGGGTTACATAATATTGGATTCCCGAGTTTAACTAAGCCCAAATAATGTGAGAGATGTAGTTTCCTAGGAGAATCCAAAGAACATCTTTGGCATTCAATTTTTCTTTCGGATTTTGGGAAATTATAGAAACATTATCTTGGGTTTCTTCCATATTGCAGTGCTACAAACAAGCATGAAAATGAATGGAATGAAATTCTTTTGATAAGAAGCCTATAAAGTATACATTCAAGAGTCAAAGTGTCTTTTGACCTCAAAATAGATAATAATTGTTGTCGATCTAGGAAGAAGTTATACTCATTACTTTGGAACATCAGGTATCACCCATAGAGATGTTCTAATATAGGAAGAGTGAGACATCATGTACATGACACATTAGTTGTGGACTAAAGAGCTTAATTACCAAATAATTGACCTGGATCTCACTAATGTAGTTCATGATTTGCAATGTTAGAGACATTATCATCATAAAGACTGTTTTTTGATATAAACCGATGTAAATACTCAAGTAAAAATTCTCAAAGTGGGATATAAATCCCATATAGTGTATTTGGGTTTTTTACCTATAGTCATTTGATTTTGAGCTTTTTTACATGCTTGGGAAGAGGAATTTGGTAACTCTTGCTCTGAGCTGAAATACACTAACATAGGATGTTCATAAATCTAGTGGTATGTGGAAACTGTTGGAGTTATTCGCATATATTCACATTGAGGTTCCAGAGGACCACGATCATATTATCCTCCTTACCTTATTAAGGACCAATACTCTTCAATGATGAAACTAATGAGGCAATTATATGATACCTATGGACTTATCCAATGGGAAATAGTTGTATATTATGATTCTTTCAATTATTGGACTACAGATAGGGATGATGCATTACTATTCCATTGGTATGTATGTGTCCTAAAAGACCTTAGAGATGAAATGGTGTGGGAATTCCATGCTTCAACATTGGAGGATAACGATGGTTTCACAAAAAATTTACAAGATCAACAAAACCAATATTTGTGGATGGGTATAAAATTTGGTACTGTCAAGTACGTCACTAGGTGTTCCACCTTTCAATAGGTGAAGGTGGAACATCAGTGTCTAGAAACACTTTTATTCTATTGTCTATTATTGAGTGGAAATGGGATAACGTTTTGATGGAAATAAGGGACGATTTACACATATGTCTTCATACAAATGATAAAATTTTAGTTTTCATTGATCATTTGATGAAGTACCACACATCATACCTATGCAATAGACCTTATTTATATAGGATCTAGTAAAGTTGCATGTCATGGTGGTTTTAAATATACATGAAGATAATTTTTCTATTATTTCGGGTAGTAATATTAGTTTCACATCATGGTTATGGTAGGGATTTAAATAATTTAGGGGTACATAGGTACATTTGATCATTACCTATCTCCCTCAGAATGATTGAAAAACACAATGTACGATTCTAGTGTGAGAGGATATGATTTGTGCATGCGCCCTTGATATTTTAGGTCCATAGGAAAAATACATTCCTCTCATTGAGTTAATTTATATCAATATCCTTCATGATACCATTGATATGGATCCTTATGAGGCATCATATTTTAGGCCTTGTATGTCACCTATGTGCTGGATAGAGGCATAGAAGGAAGATAAAGATGGACTATGTCTCATGTCGGTGACTATAGAGCAGGTCCAGTGCATTATAATGTAAATGTTGATAGCTCATTATAGATAGTATCCATAAAGTAATATACACTGGTATCATCTTTTGTTTGAGGTCAAAGACTCAGTTTTCTTCCAAGTCTCACCTAGACTTGGACATATACATTTTTAAATGTAGTATAATATCTCACTAATGTCTGTTGGAACTTGTGAGGTTCTGGAAGAATTCAGACTAGTGGATTAGAAGTTAGAACAACCTCATAGATATAGGTGAGTTCATGATTCCATTAATGATTCAAATCTTTATTTATATTATCCTGACCTATCATGTGTCTTCCAACCTAATTAGGTTTATCTAGAGATAGATAATTCGTTTGAGGACTATACTATTCTTATTTTTTATCAGAGTGTGAGGACACTCTTAGTCTGGTCATTTTCTATAGTGATGTTTCTATGGAAGCATTTCTGAGTAGAGGATGATACCATGGAATGGGAAGCTGATATATGAGCTCACTAGCTAGAGCTTTTTCTCTGAAGATACTTCATTACCCTTAGATGGCCAACTCAGGGATGAGTTTCTTTAAGGAGGGGAGGTTGTAATGAACCTTTTTTTCATAAAGGTGGTGATTATTACTTTTTAGATTATTTTCATTTAAAAAATCATTATAAACATGCACAATGGCCTATGGATGGTCCTAGGAGAATCCATGGATTCTTATGAACCAATATATCTTTGTAGATGGGAAAGTGGCTGGGCTACATGCTTTGTAGAAACTATGCCACACAACTCACATAGTTCGTCTAAAATCATGTGGTTGTAGATTCTGGAGGCATGTTGGGCACAAAATTTGTCTAAAACAGTGCACCCTAATGTGAAAGACTATTTAATAGTAAATATTTTTTTTCATGGATCCTTTTAGTGTGGTTTGTGAACATTTAGTTAAACTATGTGGTGTGCCCCTTAATCGAAATTACTTGGACATAGTTTGCGCATGGTTGGAAAACCATGCCCCTAAACTGTATGCCCCTTAATTTTGAGGTGAAATGACTAAAATGGGCCTCTTCAATTATATATACATATATAACCTTTCTCATTCTTCCTCCAATATCTAAAATGAGCCCCCCCCTCCCATGAGCATCAAAATATCCCAAGAAATGTTTTGAGATATTTTTCATATCTTAAGTCTGATTCACTGTATATTGAAATCTTTTCATCTATATTAGTAGGTTCATCAATACTATTCCTTATATTCTATGTTGATCTTAAAATACATCATTCTATTTATGTGATATCTTTTTTCCCTATTTTTATGACATCAGACCGTTTCTCAGATATCTTTAAACATACAACGAATATGAGGCCGATATAAAGGGGGATTCATCTATTGCCTAGAGGTACTAGGTCATGTCATTTTACCATTAAGTTTAGATTCCTTATAGATATTTCATTGTGCCACACCCCATCCTATTACGAGCTCCCACTTTATATTGTGTTATTAATATTAAATTGTTCTTTTCACATTGATACATGCATGTTGGTATTTTTTTGGTGGTTTAAATGTTTTTTATCTCATTTATGGACACCCATTGGGTGTGACAAGTAAAATATAAAATTAAATATAGTTGAATTAAAATAATTATATTTCCTATATCATCGGGACTTAGTTTTTAAATTAAATTTTCCTTAATATATGAATATTTATATCCCAAAGAACCTCTGAGTTATTTGGCTCAATAAATAATTTCAATTTATGATGTAGGAAATTCCCCATGTATCTTTGTAAATATCTCATTGATCCTTATAAACTAAATTTCCATGACTGAAAAAATCAAAAGGAATGTAAGTATAGAATGGATAATGAATGATGTGTTCCATAATTAAAACATAATCTTGTGATTCAAATGGAATTTCCTATAAGGATGATATGGCCACACCTATTCATGTTTAATCAAATGTAATTAATTGAATTGAATTTAAATTTTTATTTTTAGCTTGACAAATGTTATTCATGTGATGTAATGCCTCATGCCTATATTTATAATCATGAATATTCTTTATATATATGTATGAGCTTGGTGAACAAGTAATGAATGTTTTTCCCCATGCTAAATGTTAAAAATATTGTTACACCATTATAACGAATGGTGTATGATAGAGAGGGGTCTATTGAGCATGATGGTATAATGCTCCCACACATCGATTATTGAAAATGACATCTCACACCATTGACACTAGTTGGGCATTTTGAATCACATGCCACATCCCTATTCAAGTGATGACATGATGGATCACTAATCATGTCTTGTATCATGCATGACATCTCACATGTTTTTTGGGATGCTGGTAATGTACCCTTTTTCATGAGCATATAGGCATGTTATATTGGTTATGTATTTTTGAGTAACACCCTTTTCAAGACAGTACTATTATTAAAGGTATATTGCCACTTATGTCTGCATGTACATTGTTTCTATAAGTGGATATAATAAATAAATATAAATATATATTTCTACTATATATTTATACTATTACTATGTATATATCTTATATGATCAGACACACATATCTCTGTCCTGAGACAAAGAAGGTAGAGCCACTCAGTTTCCATTAGGTACCTGAAAAGTATGATTATTTATTTCAGATTTTTTTTCAAATTCTATTTATCCATACTTAGTATTTAGTTATGACCACTTCCTAGATTAATTATAGACACCATTGACTATGGCCAATGTGATTTTCATCGTAAACCCTACTTGGTCTTCCTTTGGTACCCAAGAAGATCATTTGTGTATAGTATTGATAAGGGTGTCTCCCTTCTATAAGATGTTGATGTGCATATATGTTGTTTGATATTAGGATAAGATGATTGGGATTTAGCTCGAGAGGCTTATATAGTATATTTGTTTCTTTTTTCCCTCTCTATTATTTAGAATATAATCATTATTTCTACATGTCACTTGTTCCCATTTTTATATCATCATTCCATGAATCCATGTATTTTGAAACTTCGTAGTTTATTTTGGTTACAATTATGTTTTTTTATCTATGCTTCAATGGTTTATTGATTAGGCCTATTTATATAATTTTTCTGCAAATAATTTGTTGGTTTTATCTAGTATACGACTTGATATAAGGGTATATTATCTCCATTGTACTAACATTACATCCTCAATACTAATCAATAGCCTTTAGTGTATGAGGAGGTGTTATTGAGGCCTTGTGACCTACCATATGAGGGAATGGGTTATGTGGACCTTATATAGGGACCTTACACATAACATATCCCATAAAACATAGTATTGGGATATAATCATGAAATTAGAGCTTCTACCTTCTCTAGATCAACATAAATACCGTCCTTAGACATTACAAGACTAATGAACTAAACCAATTCAATCCAAAAGTGACACATTCATAGTTTAGCATAAATAATATTTTATTGATTATTACCAAACATAATCCCAACCTTCTTAGAAATAATATCTATTATTAGTGAGTATATTAGGATATCATTTGTGAATAATATGATGAAGGATTCGTGATATGGAATGAAAATCACCTTCATGAGATTCATGAACACTGCTAGACCATTTTTAGAACCAAATGTATGATAATATTCTCATGTATTCCATATATACTCTTAACTAATATATTTTAAATATCCACATATTGACCCACAGTTAATGGTATTCTAATTAAAGATCAATCTTGGAAATCAAAGATTCTCTAAGTCACAGATTGATCATATCAGCAATATTAGGTATAGTGTATATTTTTATCACCATTATCTATTTTTTACTATTTCCCAAATTGTTTTATATATTACCAACCTTATTTTTTAAAACAACAACAAATTACCACAAGGATATATCTTTGATCTGAAAAATTACCTTCACATTCAAATCATATAACTATCCCTTTAACCATATCAACTCACCTCCTTCCATTCAATAAGGGTAAGTTGATATCAATTCCACCTCTATATTGAGCTCAACTTGTAATCCAATTCCCATATATTGGGGAATACCAGAGAAATCATCTTAGAATAACTCCTGAAAATGATCCACCATTTGAGGGAAGATAGATAGGGATACTTGTGATTTTCATGTTAGATCCAAGACTAACACATACACAATTATGGATCCAATATAAAATAGGATTGTTACTATCCTACATTATTTGAAATATTACTCATTGATAAACTCGAGACTCTCTCCATTTAGAGTGGTGAAAGGTACACCTCTCCTGTAGAAATAAATATGATATTGATAACTGGTAAATGGTGCATTTTGAATATCACATTGACGCAACTAATTTATAAGTTCATGATGTAAAAAAGATGTTCTCAGATGAAAAACTATAAAACACTTTTGAAATAAATTTTGATGTTCTACTTTATTTCCAAAATAAATTTCAATAGAGATAAGAATAGAATACATAATAAGAAGTAAATCATAGTGAGCAACTACTATCGAATGTACGAAAGAATGGGATACTCTTATATCAAATTGAGATTTATCTGACATTGAGGCAATAAAAACAATACCTTTTATATAATAAGTACCTTTTAACTATTGGTTTCAACCCCTTCTATTTCATACACCTTTCATGCCTTAGATCCTTAGGCCTTTTAAGTAAGACCATTACTCCTGTTTGTCTCACCCATAATACCACCACCATCTCCTTGATTGCCCATGAATCATAAATATTTTTAAATTCATAATTCTAACAATATCAGGATCTAGTTGATCTAATATTACATATAAAATTTTCAATACATTACATAATTAATGGTTATAGAGCCTATATTATATGGTATAGCTAAACAAATTCCTTTGCACCCCTCCACCCTAAGGAGGTGAAATCCATAAGACTTTGATCTGAGCTGGTTTTATAACAGAAAATACCAGAATATGTGAGGGATCACACTTAGTCAAATCCCCTACATATACTATTGTAGAAATTGTGTATCTACATAAGGATTATCAATATTTTATATATAAGGTATCATTTTCTAGCATTCCAAATGAATGCATACAAAGTTGATAAAACATCTCCTCAATGAGAAACTTAAGTAGTTATATAACATATATAAGGAATATTTGTAGGAATACCATTCTAGGGAGATACCCACTCACTAGGTGTAGCCCTCTTATTTATTACAATGTATAAATCACTGTCCTACATACCTTTACAGTAGTCATAATAATATATATATACACCAAAAAACAGTATTCCTAGATTTGAAACAAAAATTCAAGGCTAGATATATCATAAAATATGTGAATGAATATATATCATTGAATAGATTAACATGAATTAAGTAATTTAATTTTAAAATAACTATGTATAAAATACATGTATATATTTATGACATGTGATTTAATTTCATATTAACGATACACGAATACATCCAAATCACATAAACCTGTATTATTAATCCCTTCACCAGTGAGACAGTGTTATATTAAACATGATATAGCTAGACACATGTTAATACCCCAACCCATGTTCCACACAACGTATCTCTATTTTGAAATAGTCCAAAATGAATAAAATGAACCCCATGCCTAAAATACCATTTTATAACCACCCAAAAAAAAGCATCTGGTTTGAGATGATGTACCACATAAACTCATGTATGAATCCATGTACAAAAGTGGTTCTTGACTAGTATAAGTTTTATAATGTGATGTTGGGAGACTCTACAGTTAAAAATAGCCTTTCATCATAAAGTAAAAATATTAACATAATATCACTAAACAACACATAAGACAATACTACAAATAAATACTATAATAGATTTTATGTCACATTGTACAACAATAATAAAATGGGGCCTCAATGTGGATGGTCAACAAGAATAATATGTATAACTAGAAATTATATTAAATAAAAGTTCCTCAATTACTATTTAGTTTCTATTTCTGAATTTTGTACATTTTCCATCTATGTGTTCTTAGAAAACCTACCATGGGGCCCATGTCTTTCCAGGGATCTCGTAGAAAGAAGTATTTAAAAACACCAAGATACATGTGTAGGTTGTGAGTATAAAAACCCAATGACACCACCAATTAATCATTATATTATGTGAACATGTATATAGAGGTAAATGTCATGATGGATATGTAATTGAGCACACAATCACTAAAACAATCCTCTTTTAAATTGTCGATAGTTAATAAATCTTCCTCAAAGCCTACCCATATATGCTTTAGATCCATTATAGATGAAAGGTTATAATATATTTCATAAAAATGAGTAAACCACATAGACACCTAACATGTATCTATGTAGCTACAAGGCCATAAATCCTTGTTTCAATCTGTAAGTGTATCAATCCATGTCATTATCATGGGTTAATCCAAACTCCTTTCATTCCCTTTCATCTTTCTTGATTAATTCCAGAAGAACATAATTTTCTTTCACTACCTTTGGTTGGGACAGAAGACCATTGTTTCACAATGTAGTGTCTCAATCTATTATTCTAACCATCCCATGTCTCATATTATCCCCCTCAATGAGACAACCAAGCCATGATGATCGACATATATTTTTTTTAAAGAATAAAAACAACCCAAGTTCTCACTCAACTATGAATAATACATAGGAGAACAACATATCAATAGTTAGTGTCATTATCGACACACACACATATTGTTTATATCAAACATGGGTCTCAGGGTCTACCTATATACACACATGTGATAAATACATAATATGGGCCCATTATCAAAAAATGCACCCAGAAATGATCAAACTCAATGATGGATATTAAAATTAATTACCAAATTCCATTTTTATCATTCAAAAAAATAATGTAGAAGTGCTCGACGAGTTATGTAGATTACAACCATTAACGCGTCAATGTTAATTTAGAGGATCTTCCAAGGAATGATATGTCAATTATTTCCTGCTATAAATTTAAAAAGAATAATACCAAATTAATCAAGATAGAGTCTTTATAATGGGGATTAAAGGAATGAATCAATATAATAAATTATATCCAAATCAACATACACAAAGGGAGTTTTCATCTATGGTAGAAAAAAATCTTCTTAAGGAATTAATTTTAATTATCTAGATTGAGCGTATATACATCGAACACCAAATAAAAATCTAGTTGATCATGATAAAATATGTATATATATCCAATAAATTTTGTATTCATGATTCATATTAAGATTGAATGAGGATTTCAAGGAAAAACAAGAATAACCTAGGAGAAATCCAACCACTTGACGTAAATGTGAACGAGTTAATTCCATAGATCATCCTGATTTAGAGTATATATGAAGAGGAAATACAAGGATTCCCCATTAGAGTCTATATTTTTGAGATCCAAGGAACTATAAGAATAAATGTGATGTTTAATATAGATTTTGGGATTAAAATATATATTTTTATTTATTTAATACTTCTTAAGTGGTTTGGTTGAATGATTTTATTAATAGTAAACCAAATATATGAGGGTATCCACCTCTGATAGGAACAGACCTAGATTTACAATGTGGTGAACTAACCGAGGAACCTTATAAAATATAAAACCAACCTAACTCATCAAAAACCTAACAGAAATTCCGGATTCCCGTAGGCAAGTGACTGGATCCCGGGTATCAATAACAACAATAGGCATCAATTTCACACCACCTAAATTAGAAAACACTGAATATATATACATAATAAAGAAAACAATTTGAAAATTAAATTTGTGTATCTATACATATTCCATTATAGAAAGAAGACTAAAAATAAGATACAACTGAAAAATATGCTAATGAACTTCAAGGTATGCCTCCAATATCAACGGAAAATAACCAAAATTGGAAATAGATACTCAATGTCACAGTATGAGAAAAATCCCACCATCTCAAATGTATCTACCCAAATATAGTTTATTTTAGCCTCAAAACCTCAATCTGGATCATTTAATTTTCATACAACAAAAAAATAACTTCCTCTAAATAAATTTGAAGGTTTCAAATGTGTATACACTAAATGTGCTCAATAGGATCCCAGCCAAGTGTTTATAAACTAGAGGCCATAGGAAAATCCAAACATGAAAAACATTAGGGAATATAAGGTATGACAATATGGGAAATACTTTTACTATCAAAATCATTAAAAAATTAATCTTTTGTCAAAAGATAAAAATAATCCATGTAAAAAAATTTCAAATCATGTCTCACATATCAAATTACTACAAATTATGTACCACATATCATATCATAGTCAATATAGTACAAAACAAATCATAGGTAATATCGCACCAAGGGTCACTATTGGTCAGGATATCTAGAAAAATCAAATATAAACATAGACAATCATTCACATCAAGAATGTATTTATCTACATCAAATCTAGAGAACAGAGGATATCCCCAGCAAGTGAACCTCCCAACAGGTCTAAATACTCATTATAACGATAGGTATATGGAGTAAAGGAAATATCAAAGAATGAACACCCCAACACTACCAATGGGTAAGGCATATTACAACCCCTTACACTAAAGTTCACAAGCCTTACCATATGTTAGATTTTACAAAACCATTCACTAAACAATGATTTGACAACTATTTCCAAATTACGAAAAAAATGATTTTTAAATACTATTTACTTTTACAAAAACATGAGGATTCCATATATTCTCATAACTGATTTTTCATAATCACCCAAGTTAATACATTATTAATGAAATTTTATTAATAAATCAATTTTTTAAGACATGAGAAATCAAGGTTTTTCCATCCCAGGCTATAGATGAAACAACCTACTTAAACGTGGGTCTTAGAGGCCCATAATAAAATTCCCAAGTAAGAAACGTTTAAAAATTCTACATTAGAGGACCTTTAACTCATTAACATACCTTATAATAAATTTTGAAATTGAAGTGGTCCACCAAGATTATAAATGACACAAACCTTAGGGAACATGAAAACGACACCAAAACTAACATTGTGATCATCCATCGGGAAAATATCATATGAATGACTAAGAAGGAATAAAAAAGTACATCACCGCAAGAACAACTCTTCCAAGAAATGTCTAAAAATGTAACTTCAATGACCAATGGAAAAAAATATGTATAATTTTCTCTTACCTTGAGATATGAAGAACACCCAAAATTAATATCATGGAATGAACACTATGGTATGGGAAGAGCATAGTCCCGAAAATCTCGTAGGAGAGTTCCATGATTTAAGAAAGAATAATTCACATTGAATGAAAAGAATTATAGTAATAGTGTTCTAATACCATTAGTTCTAAACCATTCACAACATGATACAGTTTTATATCTTGTAAACTATTTATGTTATGATGTAGTTCAGGGTATATGATCATTAATAAATTCATGTTGTGTCACTAGTTCATGATGTTAATATTTATTGAAGGAATATTATATATAAATACATAGAAAATACCCTAGGTTATTGTAGACCCCAGTGGACATCCTCTTAACATTTTGAAACATTACCTCTTAGTCTCTAATAATTAAAAAAACATAAATTCCTAAAATAAAGTTTATATTCACTTTTAAACCCTCTTTATCATTAAAAGGCATTAAACACATCCAAATGAATGGGGAAAAAGAGAGAGATAATATTTACCTAAAATAAGATAACAGGATGTTACAAAATCCACTCACTTAATACATTCGTTCCAAAAGATTTTATTTGGATAACTGTGCTACAAAAAGAGGTATAAGCAATGCTCCCTCCCAGAAATTTCACACACCCATGTATCATTATCATATGAACAATGTCACCAATATAATATTACTAATAGGATATAATTTTGATGAAATACATTCACCTTAGAGTCAAGGATCTCTACTGAGTACTCTATAACTAAAATATATAGATCTAAATAAATCTGTTCATATCTCATAACATGATAGGTATCATGATGATATATCCTAATATTATATATATATATAGAAGAAATAATAAATATATATCAATAGAGATGTTAATTCCAACCAAAAATAAAGTTTCTAAAGTTACTTAGTGACATTAAAAGTTAGAATATATAATTTAGAAAGTAGTCATTACTATCTAAGATTCCAGTGAATTAATGAAATAGAAATCATAAACAGAAACATGTCTACCAATTGAAAACAAGAAAAATGAAGAATCAATGATTTGGATAAAAAATTTTTTGACACTGATTTATTACCAGATGTTGAAATATATCCAAAATCTCCATTGAAATCTATTATAAATTCTTTGTCCCATAAATGAGGCATCTACCACCTTTACCCATTAAATTTGTGACCTACACTGGTGACCATACTAAGAAATTAAAGGTTATATTCTGAGAAGTGGTTGAAAAAAATTCTTGGAAAAATAAAACATTCCAATATAGTTTTCCTATGATTCAAAAAATCCATGATCTATGAATGAATCATATAATATAGGATCTAAATAGAATAGTCTAGAAGACTTTCTATCTATGGGTGTCAAGATGTATGTAACCTTACATGAGACCCCATTTTCTATTGGATACACTCCCAAAAGCATTATATAAATATTGGATCCCTTTTAAAAAAAATTAGAGGGAAACCCATGTGGCTTTCAAACCCCATGAATATATAGCTTACCATGATCATTAACATTAGTGTTTTCCTTGCTTATAATGAAATAGAATGAATTCATCATTAGATCAATTCCCACTAGGATATATTTATTCCCTCATGTTTTTCATGGAAATCCAATATTAAAGTCCAAGGGAGCCTCATAAAATTTACAGACCGATATCGTAAGATTCTACAGAAATCGTTTCTTTTTACATTATATGTCTTTGTATATTGGTAGGTGTTATAACAGGAAAATGATCTACCATGTTTTACATCATACCTGGCAACAGAAATCACCAACTCATGTTGTAATATATCTTCATAATTCCTAGATGAATTTACCATGAATAAATATGATATAGAAATAATATTAATCCCCACACAGATGTTGTGAGGAAAAAATATTCCCTAATGTGGAAAATACTATCAAAATGAAGTTACCAAGAAGAAAATTTCTACACACAATAAATGGCTTCTTGAATTCCTATGAACTCAAAAGCATTCTACTAACTAAATTGAATATACATGAATAAAGACAATTAAATCTATACAACGATCATGACTATACCTGATACATCTTTCTAAGAATCCAAATGAAACTAATAAAAATATGACAAGAGTTCCCACTAATTGATTGATTATAAAATATCATATGATTGAACTTTATTACTAAGAATATTTTTAATGAAATTCTCCATCTCTAAAGAGTATGTTATAACGAAGGGAATCATGTCAAGTTATTACACCCAATTCCTCTATTTTACATTTATGTATTTCAATGAAAATATATTTATTGTTATATTATGGTCAAAAATGACCATGAACCACTCCCCAAATAGTTATTTTCCTCATTGTTTAAAAACATGTATAACTACATTAAAATCCAAACCAAATGTTAGATATTTATTATGATTCTTACAAAGAAGATGAAATTCATTTTAACAAATATAATCATCCTATATAATCACACAATCAATTCCATCATTGGAAGGATCATAGCAAATAACATGAATATTATTCTTCTTAGAACAAATCTTATAAGGAGCTGATATTAGTACTTTTTTTATTTCATAATAAGAGCACTATCTATATGTATCCCATGTGAATTTTACCCCTTTTATGGTAATATTAGTCAAGGAAGATACCAACATTAAGAAATAATTTATGATCCATCAATTGAATCCATATATATTATGGTACCTCTAAATCTCAAATAAATTCTACGGATAAATTGAAATAATATAACCTTCACGATAGCATGATCAGCTAATTGGACACAATCCGAAAATATGTTCCCCAAGAACTTCACTTCATATATCTGGAAGCTAAATTTCAAAATAATTATTTATAAATGGTGACTCTTCTGGATTTTTAAAACAATATATTCATGGCTCTCAATGTTACACTCAAATCATGAAAAAACCAATATATCATTCAAGAACACTAATATAAAATTTTCAAGATACTAACGAAATATCATATTCATTAGTGCAATGAAACCCAGATGATAATTATTAATACCAATAGGCATTAAAAGATATTCATAATGTTCATACCAACTCCTAAAATTTATATTTTGTATACCAGACTCCATAACCTTGATCTGATGATATCTCGACCAAATATCTATCTTTGAAAACCACTTTTACAACATTAATTGATCAAACACATCATCTATCAGGGGAATGTGATACATAATCGAGACCATAATATAGTAAAATATATAATAGCCCATGGATAATTTCATTTAACCTTTAACCTTTTTGGAAAAGTGTACTGAAACTTCCAAACGAAAAAAACCGGGCTTAAGGAAACCTTTTACTATAAAATAAACCAACCAAATATTGGTCACTTTATGCTCCACTAGTTATAGAAAACAAGTGAGAATCGAGATCAACTACATACACTGAACTACATAAATAATAAAATCAACATCGATCATTGGGGGAATACTTGAAAAATAATTTGGGAAAACATCATTAAATACCTTGAAATTTTTAAAAACATCAACTAAAAGGAAACATCGCCAGGTTCAGCTATAACAACATATGAGGAATTACAGAGCTTTGTGTGGAAAGTTATATCATAAATTGACCTCAGATAACACTCTCACTGAACCACTTGAGATATCCCATTGTAATCATAGAATGAGGCATGTTGATGATAATAATAATCCTCAACATGATGAGTGATAATCAAATTAATCAAGGGGATGATGTCATATAGATCTAGATCAAACAAGTTTAATGAAAATACTTACTTCGCAACAGATATATATATTTAATAAGTACACCAAAACCCTTTATGATTCCTCTTCTTAATATGTATCTATAACTACATTAAAATGTACATGATAACCAATATAATTTTAATCAGATCAATGGAAACTATATATAAAATGATAGGGAGGAACTAATATTGAATAAATTAGTTACTATAGAAGATACTACAAAGTTGCTACCTCTCACTATTGTTAGAATCATGTTTTCCTCCATAAAAAATCCATCCACATTTTGAAGGTCCTTAACTACTTAGGCTGTTGGATTGATCCCTACAGTGCGTCAATCATATAAATTTTTCATAGATTACTTTATAGTTAATGATTTGTAACCATAATGAAGAGTATACATTACCTGACAAAATTATTTCAAAAGGCCATATCAGTTACAACCACTACACATCTCTATGGAAATATAAAAATATTTCCTCAGGTTCCTAACTTTTCTAAACTCATAAAATCATGGGGTAAATTACTGGTTGTAACTAATGGTGTTGAATAATCCCACTACTAAGAACAACATCCACCACCCCTATAATGATATCACCACTTCATCATCTTCTCATTTGTGCTACTAATGCTTCCCCTAGGTGGAAGAAAAGTTCAATAATTTCCAACCCTGTCTGCCATATCCACATCTACCATAATTTCAATATATACCATCTTAATATAAGTAGAATGAATCAAAATTTATATCTATGATCTAATATATGGGTGAAAAACATATAGGTACTTATAATCATTCTATATATCATTCATCAATATAAATGGGTAAAAATGAGCCATCTCTTAAAATTGATTGGTGTGTAGAGATACTAATATCTCACACCACTAAAAGGTGAGGTACAATAGAGAGTTTTACATTATTATAGACTCTAAATATAAGTACTAGAAGAAGTGATTCTTAATAACATTCCATTACAAGATTAAATTACTATATAACTTCACCATTGCATCTATCTATCTATTTTTGGGACCCTAGAGTCTAAACATCATGCACTTAACTTTGGTTTTATCATTTGTTTCCATGAATTAAAATATATATTCAAAATATTCCATCCAACCCTACACATAGTTGGGGTAATTTTTACCCTTAAAAGATGGTGGTTTCTTAGGTATAAAATCCAAAGATTGATCCCTTTCTCCTCTAGCTTCTGAATCTACCTGAAAAACTATATTCTGGACCTATAATATATTTTGGTCATTGAAAAAATATATCTCACAAAAAATATATTTTTGATTTCGATCCAATGTAAGATTACCTTGGGAATCATCCAATACACCATCTTGTGGAACCCAGGGAAGACGTCTTGGATGAATATCACATTACAAAAATAATCAAGGAAATGATAAAAATATTGGAAAATGCTTATTTCATACCATAAAACCATAATAAAAAAATTAAGATAAAATTAAAAAACTCAAAATAAGAGACACGCATTTCAAAATCCAATTGTAAATTGAGTCTCTTCATGATGTTATTTTTCATGAACTCACTACAACCTACCTCTCTTGTCTCAAAAATCTAATATCCAGTATACCACCATCCCATGAATTATGATAACCATGATATGATAATATTATATGACCAATTGACTTGAATGACATCCCAAAATGAAACCCAATCCAACCGATCTCATACTTTAAGGGATTCTTAATGCCCATGGGATTTGGACAAGCTCTCAGGAATGAAAAATATATCTAGTGGTGTTGATTTCACCCAACATACTACAAAAATAATGGAATATATATATACATATAAGATAGAAACTATATAAGAAAATCTATGAGTAAATATACATATTTCATTACAAAAAGAAAATTACAAAAATAATAACACTCAAAATTTTCCAAATGAACTCCACGGAAAAATTCAAAGAGATAAGGATAAAAAAATCATTAAAAGTAGATATATCATGTTATATCATGGGAAAAATCCCACGATCTCACCACAAACCACCCATAAACATCTAATATAATCTATACCACTTCACTATGGTGCCGCTAATTTCCATGAAAAAACATTTCGAAACTGGTCTATGCACCTCTGATTGAGTGAACAGGGTGCAATATAAATAGGATCAGTATGATATCACCTAGGTGTTCCTAAGTACTATTTTTTGAAATAATCTAAAGAAGCTTTCTATTTAAGAAAACAAGTCCGGATAATTAGTGAAAATGTTTCCATATCTAAATCAAAGTAAATCATACCAACTTTTTCATAGTACCAAATATTTAAACTAAAATAATTTCATATAATATCACATATACCAATTTATATCAAATCATTTTCATTATATATTATAAAATCCAAAATAGTATAAACCAAAAATTATAGGTAACATCATGCCAAGGATCACTACAGGTCAGGATAACTAGAACACTCATACCCAAAAATAAGTAATTTCACATGTAATGTCTTCGAATATATACATAGAATATAGATAGAAGAGGAAACCCCCAAAAATATAACATCCATATAAGTATAATATGTCCCTAGAAAAATGATCCATGTGACATTTGTAACACCCCATGAGTGGACCCATAGAATGTGTCAAAAGAAGTGGTATATTTTTATGCCTTTTGTCTAAGTACCCAAGGATTATATTGTGAATGGTTTTCCAAATAATATTATTTAACCATTTGTTGAAAATAATTTAATAAATTCTTATCCTAACTATTTGAAAAAAATAATTAAATTTACCAAATAAATGGGAAACCCATATTTTCTAAAAAAAACAATATACATACACATATAAATAGATTAATAAATCATTCCATTTTATTTATGTAATAATTTTTCATACTTGAGAAATAATGTTTTAAATAAGACATGATAAAGATGTAATATCTTTCCTCAACTCATTTTTCACACACCCACAATGGAATCCTTCAAAAATAATGTAAAAAATGACAAAACTATAATATTTAGAATAGATTCCCATATCATATATTCAATTTAACAAATGAAGTGGCTGATAGAAAACATAGATGAAACATACATTAGAGAACTCATATTTCGATCAACAACCAAAACATTGGTCATCTTTTGAGAGAAGAGAACATGATGATTATTCAAAGTATTAAGAACATTATCACTACAAGATCATAATATCAATTAATGTGGTGTAGTGATGCTATAATTATCAATGGACATGTTGAAGGAAAAAAATCAGTTACCTAGAGAGATGAAACATAACACAAATAAAGATAAAGATTCAAATGATGAGATATAGATGGTGCCTTCATCTTCAAAACATCTTGTGATATATCCTAGGGTTTGAGAGATAATACTCCATGTCCCATAAAAATAATCATACTTGAAGCATGGTAAAAATCATTGGTCCCAAACCATTTACAATATAAACCTCTTTTATATTGTTAATTTCATGATCAAAAAGTTATACTAAAAACACTTCCTCATATTTAAAAACCCATTCCTAATCCAAATCATATAATGATGTGATATAGCATCATGGATTATACAATTTTCATGTTGTGAACTAGTGCATCACATTATCCAAACCATACAATCACATTGTTAAACTAGTTCATG
The DNA here is from genome assembly GCA_963277665.1 of Viscum album. NCBI lineage: Eukaryota > Viridiplantae > Streptophyta > Magnoliopsida > Santalales > Viscaceae > Viscum > Viscum album. The sequence continues at coordinate 418,913,796 of OY728132.1, forward strand.
AAATGAATGTCTCCATTGGTAAGATTCTATAGAAAACATCAAAAATCCAACATGTCAACATAGTATCCAAAGTACATCCTCTTATCCCCTTATCACTTTTTTATATATAGTTAATTAATTAAATACATTGATTAACATTATTACAATTCCTATGAAAAATAATCATTTTTATCTTAAGGTCTAAAGCATACCTAAACACAAAGGGAAACAAATAGAGAGAATATATATGCTACAAATAAGTTAACCACATGATACATGACACATGATTTGTTAAACCATTTTCCATAAATTACTTTTTCAACTATCTAGAGCCAAATTTTCATCTAATAAAATTTTCATTCTTAGATATAACTGTATGAAAACCATCTTCCATCAATTTTTTTCCAGCAGACTATGTATTAATGAAACAAAATATTTCATTTTTTATGACTGGATGACATAGATGTTTCTAAAGGTATATTAAACTTATAAACATAAGAAAATTAAATTTATAAGATCTTATTTTTTAATATAATCATGGATACATTGATCATATTCATCCTTTCAATGCTATTTTGGATATTATGAACTAAATGACCCAAAAACATCTGATATAACATTAATTTATATATAAATAATATAAAAAATTACAATAAATTAAATAAAAAGAATGATAATTTATTAATAAAAATTGAATTTTTTTAATAAGATAAGTAGTTCATATGAATTTTAAACTTAGAAAATTAAAGGATGTACACAGTGAGTTAGGACTCGAGGTTAAGGACATCACATTAAAAGCATGTTTTAAATCTTTTAATGTTTTCCATAAAAAAATTATCTTCTAGATCAATAATATTTATTTTGATTCATAGATTTTAATAAATATATTACAAATATACTTTAAGAAAATATCATCCTATATTTTTACCTATTTTCAATTGTTTATTATTATAACTTTTAATATTTTCCATATTGGCCATTTTTTAATTTCATTACAGAAGTGAGAAATTAATTTTTTTGACATTAACTAAACCACCACATTTCCCATATTTCATATCCATTTTTTATTATAATAAGACCAATTTATGTTTTACTAATTTTTCAAATTTAATTAAATTTCTATTTTTCATTTAACATTTCACTTTAAATAGTTATCCGAATAAAAGATATTTATTTTTCTATTATAGAATAGAAAAAATGTTCTTATAATTTTTTATTCAAGTGAACATTTTTTGAAATAATATGAAATTTATTTTGTGTTATATTATTGTTATTTTTATTATCAATGATATATTATTTCAAGTGGGAATGATATATCCCTCTATTGAAATTTATAGTGATATATTTTTCACATGAGAATCTTTTGAATTAAGCCAGTAGGTTATTCAATTATATGTTTACTTTTAAGGGTGATATGAATATAATGCCCTAAAGTGAATATATATTTTTGTCATCAATGAAATATATTGGTTTTTATAAATATATATTGATTTAATGTGGTTATAGAAATAATTTTATTATTTAAGAATGGTTTATGATTTTTTTATGATGAATGTTATATTTTAAAAAAAATACTTTGATGATTTCATATTTTTTCAAAGTAATATAAATGAATATAATTTTTTCATTCACTGTTGTTTAAAAATTTATTTAAGAAATACATTAGGAAATTAATTTTATTTAATGATTAAATAAATTATTTTTTAGTTCATAATTTATGATGTAAAATAAGATAAAATTTCAAATGGGTTTTAATGATTTTCAAATTGTGTAATGGGAATGATTTTTTATATCCATTAATGAGATTGTTTACCCCATCACACTATTTGAAATGTTTTTCTAATGATTTATAGATAATTAGAAACTATATCTGGGTTAATGAAAAATCTATGATGAATCATATTAATTGAATAATATTTTTCATGAATGAAATATGGTTGTACACTTGAGGCCATTCTTATGTGAAACAAAGTATACTATGTGAAAGTGTTTGATTTTTTATGTAATAGATTTCATAATTTTCGAATACTTGATACCTAAAAGGTATTTAGGGTGTATGTAATGAAATAATTTTCTTAAATCATAAAATTATATGTTATTTATGTATTAGTTTTTATATATCATATCAATGAATAATTTGGATAAATATTTTTTCTAGGATGCTATTATAAAAAGATAATTTAGGGATTCTAATCATTTTTCATGCCATCAAGAGATATTTTATACGTTTTTATTCTTCTAAAACATTTCTATTTTAGAATATTTTTATTGAAAAAAAGGTTTAATGTAGAATGATATAAAAAAGGGGATGATATTCTTTTGAACTAGTAACCTTGAATAGTTATAGTTTTAAATGATTAGTTTTTAGGTGTGTTAACTCAATTAATGAAGGCAATTAATGGTGCTGAACATGAAATTGATAGTATAACAATCCTACTTATTATTATACACATAAACATGATTTATTACACAAAACCTTCACTTGATACAAAACAAGAAGAATGGGAGGTCTAGTGTATTTGGGGATTAGGAACATTACATAACAACATCAAACATAAAATGAAACAACTTATTGAAAACTTATTTTACATCACCACATCATTCCTTAATACTTAGCACTGAATGGGATAACCAGAGCATAAGCATAATAAAATGGTGACCTATAAATCCATGTAATGGAGTAAAAAGGCATAACTTGATGAATAAAATACATGTTAGTAAATATACATATCAGTGGAGCATAAGATAAACATGAACATAAAGGCATGATATAACTTGATTACCAAAACATCAAAATATGGAAACAACATTTAACACTATATTAGAATGAGCCAATGATCATTGCACATAGAGTATGATTAAACCCTCATTACACATGAATTATCATGAGTAAAATCTCATTTCAATTGAAGTATCATGATAAAAATCAATACACAATGTATTCAAGCACTATTAGGGCACAACCATCTTAACCATTTCCTTTAATGCAAAAATGTGTCACATAGATCATACAGCATAGATTCATTAAACACCATTATTTATTAAATTATAATAAAGTGTAGAATTTATATATGAATCAATTTAATCAAAAATTAAATGTTAATAAAGGTTAATACCCATAATAGAGAAATGGGAATGGTATTCACTACACAAAGTCTTTTTCTTGGAGACTCGCGGTGCAATTTCAGCCGCATAACGGCATGACATAAGAATTCAAAAAAAAAGTTTGAGGAGAGATAAAGGGGTATCTCTTCATATTTACATGAAATGGAATGAAGTGGGGGTAATATAGATACATGTACCAATATATATAGTGTAATTTAGATTCACAATATAAAATAAATGCTTCAATGTAAATGAGGAGCGAGAAAAATCCCATTCGGAATTTCGGCGTGCTAATGGGTGTACATGGGAGGCATTAATGAGAGATAAAGGGATATCCCATAATTGAAAAATAAGGAGGGATGTATCGGGGAGGTGAAAAATCATACCCCAACATTTTTAATTGATAATAAAATGAAAAATTAACATAATGAAATTTGGACAAAAAAAAGAGAAAGGAAAAATCCCTTACTCAGATGATTGATCCCAAAGGCTTGGGAAATGCTTGAAAGAGGCTTATTGGGAGCATGGGTTGACTTGGAAGGATTATAGAGGGAGGATGAGATATATTTTTCGAGATCTAAAGGCTTTTTGTGATGAATAATTGGAAGGTTTGTGGGTTTATATTGGAAAAGAGAGGGAATTCATTTTTATTTAGGTTTCGGACACCCCACATTAAACTAATTATAACTACAAACCATACTATGGTTTCTGCCCATGGTTTTTTCCAAATTGGAGTATAAAAGATTATTTTTTAAGGCCAGAATCCAAACTTCTTAAAATATTAGGCTTTATTATTTTTAAGTGAGTCACACACTCAAATATATCAATTTAAAAATATAATATGGTTTACAAGTATTTGAGGGCCCACTATGGAATTGTAAAATAAATCAAACAAACATAATACCACATTATTATAACGATAAAAAATATATTTCCATAATTCCAAATTTATTATATTTTATTACATCGCTAATTGGTCATTATGATGTCATAAATCTCATTATATAATTAAACATTATTTAATTTTTTACCTAAAAATTCAACTATCTCGGAAAATTATGAGAAAATCACCGTTGTATAATTTCAAAATCCTGATTCCAAAAATAATATTAATTTTATCTAAATAATTTTATAAATATGTGATTTTCACATTAAAATTAAAACCCCACATTTCTCGAAAATTCATGGGTTTTGTTAAAAATATGTTTCAAACCATAATAAAACGTAGAATTGTATTCATAAAATTATATGATAATTTATATTTAATAAAAAGTAATTTATGAAATTTATTTTATTGAAATTTATTTAATTAAAAAATCCATTATTTAATCAAAATATATTTCTTAATTGAATGTTAACTACAAATATTATTTGTTCTTTAAAAACTATTTATAGAGAAATAATAATAAAATGAATGTATATTATTTGTTATATAAAAAAATAATTCACATAATGATACTTTTATAGTCTTGTTACATAGCCCCTTATAACACCTACATAAGAATATAGGGTAAGGTGTGTGATGGTGATAGCCTCTGGGGGTGGCACGGATAAGATCGCATGGGTGGTAATGTAAATCAACATCCACTTCTCTCGTAGGAAGTTCTGTTAGAGCTTAACATGTAGAATCTTGGCTTGGGCTTGGTAAATATAGAATCCCAATGACGCTACCGATTTTCTATGCTCCATCAAATGGGATTTGTTCGGGGAATGTCCACTTAATGAGCCCATCTCTTCCTTTTTCTGAGTAAATTGGATTTTTTTAACGCTCTATATTTATACTAATCTTGTGCTCATATTTTAAAGGATATATTAGAAATAGTCACAATTCATAAATGTATTTTAAAATCCGAAAACCTAAAACAAAATAAGCTTATATGTTATATGACTATTTTACATAATAATACATTTAATTAGATAATGAAGAGATTTCATTATTGAATGTTTGGGTTGTTACAGTATTCCCCCATAAAAAATTTCACCCTCAAAATTTCATTTTCCAAAAAAAATAGATGCGTGTAACTCTGATTCATCACTTCTTTTGATTCCCATGTTTCTTCTTCAAACATGTGGTTTCACCACAACACTTTCACATGGGGAATTATCTTATTTCATATATCTTTTTTCCTAAGATCTAAGATCTTCACACGTTTTATTTCATAGGAGAGGTCTTTCTCCAATGGTACCAACTCTGGATTGAGTATGTGTGATGGTTCAGGTATTTACTTCCTCAAGAGTGATACATGAAATACATCATATACTTGAGATTTGTTCGGTGGGAGTGCTAGTTGATATGCCACTCCTCCAACGTGGTCAAGGAACTCAAAAGGGATGATGTACCTTGGACTAAGTTTTCCCTTCATCCCAAATTTTGTAACTCTCTTCTACGGTGATATACAGGTGAATAACATGTCTCCGACATCAAACTATAGGTCTCGTTGATGATTATTTGCATATATCTTTTTACAAATATAAGCAGCTTTAATGTGTTGTTGGATAGTCATAACCTTATCTACGATTTTTTAACCATATCTGTACATAAGATTTTTTCCACCCCAACTTCATCCCAACATGGGGGTGTTTTACACCTCTTCCCATGCAGGGATTCATAAGGATCCATTTAGATTCTTTATTGGAAACTACTATTATAAGCGTACTCCACTAGAGGGAGATGTTGATCCCATCATCCTCTGATATCCATTGAGAACTATATCAACATGTCCCCAAGTGTGTGGATAGTCTGTTCAGATTGGAAAACATATTAAGGATCATAATCTGTATTGATGTTCTTCTTAGTGTCCAAAGCAAGTTTTTGTCTCTTCTGAAGCATGGTGGTGAATCTTTGATATCGATCAGATATAATCGATAGTGGTACTCCATACATCCTTATCACATTTCTGGTGTATATCCGTTCCAGTTGATCCTGTGAGAAATCCTCCTAAATTTCCATGAAGTGTGTAGTTTTTGAAGGATGATCCACAACAACCCAAATATCATTGTTTCCTTCAGATGTGTTTGGATTTCCAGTGACAATTTCCACGGTGATATTCTTTGACTTTCATTATGGTATGGGTAATGGTCACAAAATCCCATTATACTATTTCCTATCAGCCATAACTTACTGACATACTAGGCACATTGATGTATACTATGTGACCTCCTTCTTTATTTCACCTAACCAAAAATGTTCTCGAAGATCTCAATACATCATTGTGTTTACTGGGTGAATGAAGAAATTTGATCAATATGAAACATCCAAATGTTATTTCCTTAGATGTAGATTTTATGAAACAAATATTCTTGTCCCAAATCTCACAATTTCTTCTTCATTAATGTTGAAATCCAAGTATTTACCTTTTCAGATAGTTTCCACTTTCTTTTGAATTCTCACGTCATCCATTTGAGAAGCCTTTATTCTTTCCAAAAGAGATGGTTGAGAAATAATTTGTGAAAGGATTGATGTTGTTCCCATGGTTTTGATTCCCATGTCCAACTTCAAAAAATTTAAAAATATTGGATTCTTTTCAATTCTCATCCAAGATAAATTTATGGGTCCTTTCTACTTAGACCATATGCCACCTTGTTCCCATTCATAGGGTGGTAATGGATTGAGTATTTATAGTCTTTAATCGGCTCTAACCATCTTCGTTGGAGCATGTTCAACTATTTTTGTTTGAATATATACTTGAGGCTTTTGTGGTCCATATATATCTCACACATCTCCCGAAATAGGTAATTTTGCAAAATTTGTAAATCAAATATCATTGTAGCCAACTCAATATCATGTGTTGGATAGTTTTCCTTATGAACATTCAATTTTATTGAATTATAGAAAATTACATTGTCATTTTTCATCAACACACAACCCATTATTTTCTTCAAATCATCACTAAATACCACAAAGATTTCTCCACTTATGGGTAATGTGAGAATGGTCATAGTCAGAAGCCTCCTTTCAAAATCCATGAATCTCTCATTGTATTCATCACTCCAAGAAATAATTACTCCATTCTGAGTTAGATTTGTATTTGGGTTAGACAATAATGTGAAATTTCTCGCAAATCGGTGATAATATCTAGCTAACCCTAGGATTCTACAGATATACATTAACAATGTTGTCCTCGAACATCCCTAAATTGTAGTTTTCTTAGAGAGAGATAAATATATATACCATTTCTTATGATGATATGACCCAAGAATGTGACCTCCTTCAACCCGAAAATACAATAGATGTACAATGTGTAGAGATAATACTTTAACAAGGTCTCTAGTAGAGTTATTAGATTCCCCTCTGGCTCCTCCATGGTTTTAGAGTATATAAAAATATCATCTATAAATACTAACAAATATTTGTTCAACAAATCTCTAAGGACACTATTCATCATGTCAATGAAGATTTTTGGAGTGTAAGTGAGTTCGAAGGGCATTAATATGAATTCAGTGTATCCATATCTTGTACGAAAATTAGTCTTCGGGTATCCTTCTTCCTCACCGTTACTTGATAATATCTCTACTGTAGATCCACCTTGGATACGTATTGTGCTTCACGTAGCTGATCTAACAAGACATCAATGTGGTGAAAAGGATACTTCTTCTTTATAGTGATTTTTTTCAGTTCACAATAATCAATGCGAAGGTGTATTGACCCATCATTCTTCTTGATGAAGAGAACTAGTTCACCCTATGGTGAAGCACATGGAAATATAAACACTTTATCTATACTCTCCTATAGTTTTTATTCATCTCCTCAAGCTCTATAACAACCATTCTATAAGGATTATAATATATTGGAAATGCCCCAGGTATAAGATCAATTGAGAATTCAACATATCTTCAAGGAGGAAGACCAGGAAATTCCACAGGAAACACTTAATCAAATTATCTCACAATAAGAATGTATTAAAAGATGGTTTATTCCAAAGACTTGGTAATCTAAGAAAGATACTCATTCTTATAGTGCATTAATATCCATTCTTGATATAAAGGTGTTAAAGAATATTCTTCTTCCCCATTTCACTTGTACAGAATCGGGGGTCAATTTGTCATATGGAGAGTGATTTACCTCTCATGGTAATTTATGTTTTCACTATATAGAGAAACCAATTCCATGTAAATAATTGCATAAAATTACACTAAAGGGAGTATGAAGAGATTTTCCAGGATGGTCAATCAACAAATTATGATAGGGGAGGAGTTTTATTCATGGGATTCAATAATTTCCACACTTTCCATACTCACCGAAATCATTACTTCCCTGATTTTTGGTGGTGTTGGGACTATTATACTAAAGATTCAAGAGATAAAATTATGCGTATAATTAGAATTGAAAAGTACGTTTTCTATTCTAGAATGAATAAATAGCATACCTGTCACCACTTCGTTGCCCGGTTCCACTTCGGCGGTAGTGATGGAAAAAACTCACCCTTGCTGGCATGGAGGTTTTCAGTTGCCTCCCAAAACCCATGTCATAGAGAACTAGTTTGCAAAGATCCCTAGTTCGTTGTAGTTTATGTAATGAACAATGAATTGAGGGTCGAATGGAGTTTTCCCCTCCTCTATTTCTGTTTTGGGGTTTTCTTGCTGACAATTAATGGTCAGGTTCCCTTCTCTTCCACACCTAAAGCATTTCCTCATCCCCTTTAGGAAATTTTCTTGGTACTTCTTTCTGCACCTTTAGTGAGCGTGTGCTGGATTTTCTTAGCACAATAGGATTTATGCATCGGGTTGAAAAAATTGATGTGCACTATATAATTCTTACCCCCATGATACCCCTTATATTTTCAAATCTTTATTTAAACTTTGAGGGAACATCAGAAAATTTACTCATAGCTCTCGAATTCATGGATCGTTATGGATTTTTGTAGGCTAAGTTTTATCCCACCAAATAAGCACTAAATCATGCATTTGAGGGTAACGACAAAGCTGGAGAAATATTGTGCATGACTTGTGAAGTTTTTATCATATTCAGTGATGGATTCGTCCTCTTTTTTTATTTAAACAAATCCCCTTTTTATCTTATGTTTAAGGGTGTGAGGAAAATATTTGTCGAATTTTTTTTCTAGAAATCCTTCCCCTCCAACAACTAAATATTCTCCTCATATTTTGTATTTTTTATCCAATGTCCACCATTGATCAGCTTCAAATTCATTATGATAACCATCTAGAAGTATCTTCTCTTATTTAAAACATTAATGGATGGGGATGATCTTTTCAATGGAGTGATCTAGTGTTTGGATATTGAGAGATCAGATGATCAATTAAATGTACGAGTAATATCTCTCATGAAACCCTCGATTGCAACTTATTAATTATTTGGGGGTGAGGGGTTGATGGTTCCTCTAAACCCATGTTTTTATTCAAAAATTAAGTTAACTTAGAGAGTATCAGGACAATGTTAATGATTCCTTATCCCATCGGATTAAGAATCTCATTAGAGCCGCCATCACATTGATCTTCAAATCGGTTGTAATCATGAGCCCCCCTATTCTTGTCCATTGGATAGAATAAAAGAATAAATCAGGGTAACACATAAAGAGTAATACAAAGACAAAAATTACAAGTTATAAATTACTTTTATTTTCTCAACATATGAATTTATTGCCTTAAATCTATTTTATAATTTATCTACTTCCTAACATATATTCATTGGGGAATTTTTTCTTTTCTTTAATAATGTTTCATACTAAAATTATGAATTTACCAAATCAAATCCAATGAGACTGTCTTAACCAATATTACACCAAGGCTTGTTGTTGTGCACCAATTCTCGTTCATGTCTAGTTCAAAGCGGTGTTTTCGAGTTTTACCCATAGGATAGATATTTTCTAGGTCTGGCTCTATATGCTCATATCAATAAATGGATGTATTTTCTTGATAAACCACTTAATAGTTAATCTCCAAGATTTTAGGAAGTTTTTATTATTCCTAGTCTTATTTTTAAGGCTTTCACTAGGTTTTTCTAATGCTAATCCCAAGAATAACTAAACCTATCCTTTGATACCAACTATAACGAACCTACTCTTTGTTACACACTTAAACATGATTTATAACAAAAAACCATAACTTGATAAAACATTGAAAATAGAGATATATAGTTCCTTTTGGGATTAGTAACAACAAATAAAAACATAAAACATAAAACACAACATCTTATTGAAAACTTCATTTACTTGACCACATCATTCCTTCGTACATAGAATTTCTAGGGATAACCCGAGGACATGCATAATAAAAGGGTGAGAAATAAATCCTAGTAAGTGAGTAACAAGGAACAATATAAAGAATACATACATTCTAAAAAATAGGCAAAAAAATGGATTATAAGGTAAACATGAACATAAAGGCATGATATAGCTTAATTATCATAACATGGAAATGTGGGAATAACATTTAACAAGATATTAGCATGATCCAAGGAACATTGCACATAGAGCATGAGTAAACACTCATTTCAGTTGAATTATCATGAGTAATTCCTCATTTCACTTGACATATAATGATACAAATATTTTCTTAATGCATAGGAGCGCTATCAGGGTGCACCCTTCTTAATCATTTCATTTCATGAATAAGTGTTCCACATAGATCATACAACATGGATTCATTAAACCCCATAATTTATTCCACAATAGAGGAATTTAGAATTCATACATGAAACTATATAATAAATAATTAAATGGGCATAATGGTTAATACCCATGATAGAGAAATGGGCATGGTATTCACTACGCAATGACTTTGGCTTGGAAAATTGTGGTCCAATTTTTCCATCATAACGGTGTGACATAAGAATTCATAAAAAAGGTTAATGAGAGAGAAAGGGTTATCTAAACATACATAAATTAAATGGATAGTAAGTATGTCATATAGTTACATTACCCAACATATTAAAATGAATTTTTATTAATAATATAATATAATATCTTGAATGTAAATGAAGGGAGAGAAAAATCCCTTACGGAATTTCGAAATGGTAACATGTGTACATGAGAGGAATTAATGAGATAGAAATGTGAATCTAATCATTCAAAAATAAGGAGGGATGTTTGTTGCAGGTAATAAATAATATCCCAATATTTTTAATTGATAATAAAAGGGTATAAAAAAATTAATTTTTTTTGACAAAAATGGAAAAGAAGAAATCCCTTACTTGAATGTGTCATCCCAAAGGCTATGGAGAGGCTTGATAGAGGCTTCATGGGAGATTAGGGCACCATGGGAGGATTCAACAGAGTGTGGGGAAGGGTTTTGTCGAGCTAAAAATGCGTTGAGTGTAGAATAAGTGCTAGCTAGGGGTTTTATATAGGAAAAGAGAGAGAATTATTTATTATTTTGGTTTTGGACACCCCGCATTAAACTAATAAAAACCACAAACTAGACCATGTTTTTACCCATTGTTTTTTCTAAAGTGGAGTGGAAAAAACTATTTTATAAGGCAACTAGTACAAATTCTTAAAATATTAGGCTTTCTTATGTGGAGGTGATTCCCACTCTCAAGGAAATCAATTTGAAAATATAAAATTTTTTATAAGTCATGGAGGGTCCACTAAGGATTTGTAAAATAAATCAAACAACCTAAAATAACATTATATTTATGGAATAATATTTATATTCCAAACAACCCATTTATATAATTTTATTACATCAAATTTTTTCATTATGATGTTATAAATCACATTAAATTATTAAACGGTATTTAATATTATACCCACAAAATCGACTGTCTCAGAAAAATTATAGAAAAATCACCATTCGATAATTTTGACGTCTTGATTCCAAAAATAATATTTATTTTATCTAAATAGTTTTTAAATATGTGATTTTTAACTTTTAAAATAATAGCCAACATTTTTCGAAAATTCATGGGTTTTGATAAAAATGGCTTTCAAACCTTAATAAAAATCACAATTGTAATCATAAAAATTATATAATTTTTTATATTTAATAAATAGTAATTTAGTAATAATATTTTATTAAAATTTTATTTAATCCAAAAAACATTAATTCATCAAAATATATTTCTTAATTTAATATTAACTAAAAATATTATTTGTGCGTAAAAAACAATTTACAGTTTTATAATATTAAAATTAATGTATATTATATTTTATATACAAACAGTAATGCACAAAATAATAATTCTATGGTCTTGTTACATATCCTTTTACAACACCCTCATAAGACTGAAGGGTAAGGTGTTCGATGGTGACATACTTTGGGGGTGGCTAGGATTACATCGGTCTGGTGGTAATCACTGTCAACTTCCACTACTCTCGTAATTGGTTCCATTCGATCTTAACGTATGGAAGCATGGATTGGGAAAGGTCACGAATGATGCCCAATGATGCCACATCCATTCAGAGCATGGACAAATGGGATTCGTATGGGGAAAGTGTACTCGATGAGGTCATTTCTCCCTTTGTCTGAGTAAATTAGATTTGTTAAAGCCTTATGTTTATACTAATCATTTGTTCACTATTCAACTTCTATATTAGAAATGGTCACAATTTTTAATGGTACATTAAAATCAAAAACATAATACCAAGAAAGTGCAAATGTTATATAACCATTTTACTTAATAATATATTTAATTAGATCAAGAGGAGTTTTTCATTAATGAAATTTTGGGTCGTTATAGATCGTGTTAATTCTATATAGATTATGACTTAAATAGTGGAAAATTTCATGAAATAAAACCCTGCATAATTTTTTATAAATATGAATCCAATATTTTTTTATGAATGGATTAATGATTGTATTTTTTATTTAATATTTTTTCTATTTCTAGAGAATCATAAGGAAAATATTTATGTTTACCATTTTGAAGGTGAATTTATTAATTATTGGAATATAATTATGATTAACTAGAAAAGGAAGATAATAATACACTAAAATAGATGAAATTCGTATTTCCTTTCCGTGAGAAATATTTCCAAAATTTCATTGACTTTAAATATTTATGCAATTCCTAGAGTTCAAGAGTTATATGGAGGAATAAGTTGCCTCATATGAACCCTAGTCTACCATATTTGATAACAATGAATCAATAATTATTATTGATAAGGATAGTATAAATGATATATTTACCTCTATATTTAAACCACACAAACTATGGTAAGTGTATAATCATGAGTTTGTATGTTATGAGGAATTTTTTTCTGGTACTCATATGATCGTGTTGGAGTTTTTGGAATTTTATAACAATAAGGGTAAAAAAATTTCCATGTAGAAAACAATAGGGAATCATCCATATATTAAACAAATCTTTGAGAATTAAATTTCATTCATGGATCTATTTGGTAATAATCACTCTCATCGTTATCTAATATGATATGGAATGTCTTACTAATGTTGTAATATAGAACATCATGAATAAGAATACAATGAAAAGGGAAGTGTTACTTGTCATATCATCAATGAAAATAAGATAATGATGTTTTTTAATGGTAATAATATTAAAAATTATGAAAATATATTCATAATATGTTGTAATGAAGGATTAAAATCACCATGACCGTTAAAAAAGGATATGGAAAATCATTTTAGTGACAACCTCAGAAATTATTGGACTATTAAAGAATGTAGATCCTAGTGAATTGATTGTTATATAAAACTAATACAATTCGTATTGAATTATATATCAATAAATTCTTTAATTTCAGTGGAATTTTCTTTTAAAAAAGAAATATCACCATAAGATATATAGAAGTAACTTTTTGTAAGAACTCCTAGTGTATGTATCAAATATAAAAAGAGTTATATGAGTTTAATTAATACTATACCTGGAATTTTTTTTTGGAAATATTATTGGGTTTTCATTAGTATAGTTCTATTTTTTTATGGATAATATTTTTATTTATCTTGGTATGATAAATTATATAGCTATATAATTAATATCCATATTTCAATATTAGTTTCAATTCATATATAAATTGAGTTTATAACGATGATAATATACTAAGAGAATTAGAAATTGATTAATTATGGTGATGAATATTATTAGGAATATATCATAAAATGATGTATATCCATAAAATTGGTAATTTATTAATGGTATATAAATCTTTGGATATATTTCTGAATTATTTTCATGATAATATTTTTGATTAAGTGAAAAAATTTACTATTTTATTAGTGCTTAATTATAAGATAATTTTAAAATAACCTTTCAATGTGGCTATATAAGATATATAAAAGATGAAAATAATGTAAAAAAATTTATTTTTAAGGGTTTCATTCATCCAAGTATTTTCCACTAGTGTTCTACAATTTTTTTAAAAAAAATTTATGGTATAAATTTTTATTTTCATTGATTATAGAAATATCAATAAAATTTATATTAAAAACATGTATTAATTTACTCATATTTAATGGTGTACTTGATCATATCTTATGATCACATTATTATTCAAAGACTGACCTTGGGTTCATTTATCAATAGTAGAATGTAATGTTGGATCACTATTACAACCCATGAATTACATACATAAATATTATATCATTTTAGATGAATATTCAATGAATTAAAAAGGTATACACACCCTATGAGCATAATGGTTGTAGTTCATTGGAGACATGATATATAAAAAACATATTTCATAAGGGATATTAAATTTATCTTATAATGTTCATATATCATATTACTTTTTATAGACATCCAATACTAAAATTCTTTTTTCAAAATATATAGAAAAAGATAACATAACAAATTTTGAGCACAAATTATTAGTAAGGGAAAACATAAGATATATGAAACATGGATAATAAATTATAATAAGTGATTAAGAACCTGTTAATATCAAAATAAATTTATGCATAATTAATTCGTTGATCATAAATCATGATTCATGGTAGAAGAATTTGTCAATACAAAATACAAAATACCTAAGAGTGTAGAATAACTAGTAAACTAAATATCCTATGAGAGTATAACATAAACAATAATACATGTCACAAGAATGCATTTATAAAATTCTAAACTTTTATAAGTTGTTATAGGATCATTCATTAAGTTGGGTACATGAATTTAGGTCCACACATATAATTATAGACATGAAACTAAGACCACTCAAAAACATATAGACATGAAACTATGTACACACATCATATTGTGAGCATGAAATTAGCCTCATAAATATCCTAGTATTATCACTATTTATCTATGTTTACCCATGTTGTTATATTTTTATAATGGATCAACCCATCAAAAAATTATAATTCATTTATATATAGCACAATATCATTAAAACATTTTTCAATACAACATAAAATGACCAGAGGATAAAAATGTGTTTTATTAATGATTAATTAATATAAACATAAAACATATAGTGATAGAGTAGTGAAGGTAAAAATAGATTGACTACCCAATAAATGAAAATAATCATTAAAGGATACTTTTATATATGAAAATACCTTTGAAACAACACTATACCATTTTATTATGAAAACTCTATTTTTCCTTTTCAAATCACTTATATTAAATATAATAAATCAAACAAATAAGGACACATTTTATGTGAATATAACCACATAAATATGTAAATGATTGATAAGATATAATATAATTTAACATGGTGGGAAATTTCATTCAAGTTCTTTACATTAATAAAACGGTTCATTTATCATTTTAGGTAAAATGTTAACACTACCTCATCCATAAAATAATGAGAATATTTTTTTAATTGTTTGTAATAATTAAAAACTGAGAAAAACATAATTTATAAAATATATTTTTTAATGGAAAAAACATTATTGAATAAACTTTTAACAAAATATGGATATTGATGAAAAATAATCCCAATAAATGATTAAAATAAAGTAAATTTTCATAAAAACATTCGTTTAGTCACTTGAGTACATAATGAGAAAAAAAAATGAAAAAAAATAATATATAAAAATAACCATTAGATAATAAAATATATAATATTTTTGATATATCTATCATATAATTTCATCATTAAGAAATTAATTATAAATACTTCTGATAAAAATAAGATTGTAATATAAAATACCTACCTCATGTCTATCTTTATATGTAAGAACTAATGTCCCCAATAAAAAAAATATAATTTCTTATCATTCTATAAAAGAACTAAATTCTATATTATAATAAAGAATGGTATATTTATAACATCTTATCACCTTATCATTCATTATCGTCGTTTTTAGGTGTTATCTACTCCACATTTTCATTTAGCTTTTCATTTAAAAGTTATTTTCTTGGACCCCTGATCATGGTTACTTTATATATAGAATTTTAATAATGAAATAAGTATCATATATATTCATTATATAAATATTTATATTGATTAATTAAAATAGGTGATGAAAAATTAATTACGTCTCTATATAGAGACAACAGACCATACGTAGACTGATGCATCAATTTTTTGGATGTAAAGGACAAAATAAAGGTAAATAATAATTTAAATGTAATGAATAATTACTATTTCAAATATATTATATTTATATATTAAATATATCGTAATAACCAACCATGAAATATTGTTATATAAAATGATTTATATCATTACATGGATGCAATAGTCTGAATATTGGCATAAGCAATACATTCATCTCATATTTGATGGAGTATTTGTGGTGAATGGTTTTGTTGTCAACATAATAACATATAATTATACTTATGATAATTAAATCCTTATTTTATGGTTGATAAAAAAAATTTAGAGTATCTAGAGGAATAAATAAAATAGAATTAGATCGGTTAATATTTATAAAACATCTTTGACATTCCTCATTTCACTTACATCTAAAGCAGTGAAAGATTGGCCTTATGAAAAAAGTATAATATGTTGGTTGATTATGAAAAATATTGTATGGTTTTTTGTCAGTAATTACCAACATATAATTATAAAATGGTGTGAATTATGGAGGAAAAGAGGTTCTCTATTATACGTGAGGGGAGTTATATACAAGGAATTTCATAAAAGATTTCAATAATATAAAGTAAGTTTTATGTTAATGTAGATAAATATTTCCATAAATTCAATTTTATGATAATATAAGAATTATATGTTATCAAAATAATAATTATTATTATTTTTAGGTGGCATTACCTCACATTTGTCTTAGAGTACCCCCAAAATACTAGTTTTATCTAGTATCGTTGTAATGCTATTTTAGTGAATTTACTATTCCTTTTTACAAAAAATTATGTTTAGCCTATTAAATTATATTAATTATTCTTATTTATGAAAAATTATTATATTTTACCAATTTTAAATTATAAAAGTGGATGAATTTAATTTTATATAATCATTTAAAACACAATCAAAACACAATTATAGAAATATTCTTTTTATGCATAAAATTGGATTTACATCAATTAATTTCATTTTAAAAATCATTAAATAAAAGACAAAATATTTTTTTTGAATTTATATTGAATATATTTTATTAGAAACATTAATAAATTTTTATTAAGTTATTATTTTATGTAAGAAAAAATTGCGCTTAAAAATGGTATTTTGAGAAAATGTGTTTTATAAACTAGAAATGATCTTCTACAAAAATAAATTATAGTGTTGATTCCTTAGTTATTAATGTAATTATTACTAATTAAATTATAATTATCTTATTTTAAGATTAAATTCAAAATGTAATGGCTCTAATTAATGAAATGAAATGATAGTTTTACAAAAAAAAACGCTACTTTTTAACTATTCTGTTGAACCCTATCGGAATCTAGTTGCTTTATTATATTTTGATAATCCCAATTATGTTTTATTTTTATGCTTACTTATAGTTGATAATTCCTATTGTGAATAATGGTCTAATACTTATTATTTGTGTACTACTGGCATATTTTCATATGTTATACTATTCATATTTTGATGAAATAATTTCATTAAGAAATGATCTATTATATTATGTTTAATATTAGTCTTCCATTACTGGATGTATATATATTATGACTTAACCCATTCTGCCAATAGAATTCTTAAACAGGAAAGTGGTCACCGTTACATCAAGTCTACCGATACGTGAAGGTCACCGTTATAACAAGTCTACCGATACGTGAAGGTCACCCTTACAATAAGTCTACCGATACAAGACAGTTACCGATACAAGTCACCGTTATGAAAGTCTACCGATACACGACAAAAATTCTACTGATATGAGAAGGTTACCGATACAAGTCACCATTATGAAAGTATAATGATACAGAGTTACCTGTACCGTTACACGGAAGGTCACCGGTAAATCAAGCCTACCAATACCGATGCAATAAAGCATAACGCTACCAAAGTCTACCGACAGACATGAAGTCTACCGATAGAAGGGTTACCGATGGAAATGCAACCATTACACAAAGGGCTATCGTTACACAAGAAGCTACCGATACTCAGACCTACCGATACTCAGACCTACCGATACACAAGGCTACCGATATCCAAAGATACCGTTCCAGAGACAGAACCCAACGCTACTTTAATTTCTTTTTCTTTATCTAATCTGACCAACGGTCATATCAGGTATATTTTAATGCACTAACATTTATTTAATGTGTGTTATTGGATGTCAGGGAACCATACCTCATACCTGCAAAAATGATATCATTTCTGTTGTTGGGGCTCATGCTTTAAATAATAGATTCTCCTGCTTCTGAAAAAGGGGTTGGAGAAACATATAAGAGCGTAACAAAAATAAGAAGGTGCTGAAACGTGTGAATGAAAACAGACGACTGGACACAGTCGCATACATACATACATTCCTGCATACCTGTGAAGAGCCAAGAACGAAAAAGAGAACATCAACACAAGAACTTCATCAACTACATTATTCTCTATCTCTAAACCAGGATGTCAAGCAGACGACACTTTGTTTTTCAGACAAAAACCCGAACAGGACTCAGAACCATTTCTGATCAAATTCGAAGGATTCTAGAGCTACACTGCAATCACTAGAGCCATTATAAACTCTATATCTTTCTCAGTGATTTATTATTTACATTTTGAGCAGTGTGTTTCATCTTCTATATTTTACATACACACTGTCTCCTTTACTTTAACTTTAGGATCTGTAAATCCTCATCCCAATCTTTACATATTTTATTTCCCACTGTGGATAATGGTAGAGGTCGTGTGTGACCTGGACAGCTGGATTTGCTGTTGTTTTGTTTCTGACATAGAAATGTGGTAGAGGTCATTGACATGGATAGTTGTAAACTTTTGTGAACCCCGATCCAGGGTGTGGATCCAATTTATATAAATTGTTGAGAGGACTAAGTCTTGTCTTGAGGCTGAACCTCTTGCTCGTATCTAATGTGCTTTATTTAGTTTTATCTAAAACATTTTATTCCACCGCCAAGTGGTTTAAAACCTAAATTGTTTTTCAAAGTTACTCTGATAATTGAATTAGCAAGTGTTTGCATTATTTATAAATCATTAGGTTAGTTTCAAATGCTAATCTGACATTCTGATTAGATTAACTGGGAATTAATCAATCCCTTCATAACCTAATTGAATGTTTTCGTTAATTCAAATTCACTACAATTCAATTAGTATTTTACATTTGTGGATTTTGGTAAAGGATTATAAACAGAAATTTTAATTGGAACTCAATTCACCCCCCCCCCCCCCTCTTGAGTATCCACTCGGACCAGCATTTCTTATTAGAGGTGCATAAAATATTTTCTGAAGTACTATATTTATCAACTGTGATTTTAGTTGTATATTAATGTTCTTCAAATTTCTGTTAATTCTAAATTTTTATCTCTTTAAAATTTCTACTTTAACCTAGTTATCATGGATAACAGACTTGAAGGTGTTGCCACTAATAGATCACCATTTTTCAATGGAAACAACTATGCTCTGTGGAAGATTAAGATGAAAATTCTTTTAGAAAGCATGGGTTTTGATATTTGGACTGCCATAGAATCAGAATATAAAATTCTTACTACTGTTAGATCTACATGGAATGAAGCTACTAAGACAGCCTACAATAATAATTTTCAAGCTATGAATGCTCTGTATTGTGCTTTAGGGGATGAGGAATTCAATAGAATATCTGCTTGTAAGACTGCACATGAAATTTGGGATACCTTAACTGTTTCTCATGAAGGAACAACTAACATTAAGGAAATGAGATTGAACAACTATACTATTAAATATAATAATTTTAAGATGAATCCTGATGAACCCATTTCTGATATGTATCTTAGGTTTAATCAAATTTTAAACACAATAATCTCACTAGGAAAGGATGTTTCATCAAAGGAGCAGATCATGGGAATTTTGAGATGCCTACCTGAAAGATGGAGGGGCACTTCTCTTTCAATTAGAGATTCTTGTGAAATTGGTGAACTGCTAGTTAAGGAACTTATAGGTAAGTTGATGATGTATGAAGAAGAGATGAAGGTAAACAAAGAAGAAGAAGATGAACCAAAATGGAATTCAGTTTCCTTCAAGACACCTACTTCAAAGAACAAGGATAAGGAGAAAAATAAAGTTGTCAGTGATATCTCAAGAAGTGAAGAAAGTGAAAGTGCATCTGACAGTGATGCAGAAATCGCTCACAATGCCAAAAGATTTAAGAAGTTTTATTGGAAAAAGAAGTTTTTCAGAAAATAAAATTACAAAGGTAAGTATGACAACTAGGGACACTGGAAAAAGGATTGGAAGAAATCTGACAAATCTGATGAAGTTGTCTTCTAGGAATGCAAAAGAAAAGGACATATAAAAGCAGACTGTCCAAAGATAAAATACAAGAAGAAGTATGAGTATAAGGATAATAAGTATAAGAAAGCCATGAAAACTACTTGGAGTGCTTCTGAGGATAGCTCCAGTGAATCTGAAGCTTCTGAAACTGAAATCAGAAATAAGGCAAACATGTGTTTTATGACAAACACCTCTGAGGTAACATCTGAAACTCCTTATTTAAATTCTTATTATTCTGGAGATGATTCTGATTCTGAAAATATGTCAAAATATGAACTATTTCAATACTGTGATATGTTGGACGAAAGCTATAATGATATGACGGAAAAATACAAAGGTTTAAAGAGACAGTATGCTTTAACTATTAAACATAAATCTTATCTTGACATAGAAATGGAAAAATATGCTCAATTACATAAAGAAAACAATGAACTGAAATTGTCAAATGAGCAACTTTGGATGGATTTATAGAAGTTCACAAATGGAAATGATACTCTTACTCAAATGCTAGGTAAGCAGATTTTACCTATATATACTACTTGTATAGGATACCAACCTCGACAAAGAAAAATTACCAAAACTCGATTTATTCCTAAATCTGGATAGAATGTAGATAGTTATAGTTATGGAAGTTCATATGCTTCAACTAGTTAAATTCATAGTTATGGATCTAATAATTTTTATCTGTCTAAATCTATTGATTCTGCAAATTTTATGAGACCCATAAGACAAATTTGGGTACTTAATGTTTTTTTGGCTAACCAGTCTGGACCCAAGAAAATCTGGGTACCAAAATCATTTCCTATCTAAATCTGTTTTCTAGGGAACCAGCTTAAAGAGCTCCTGTAGAAAGACCTGGTACTTGGACTGTGGATGTTCAAGACATATGTCAGGCGAATTCTCATGCTTTAAAAGCTTAGTCAGAGTTGATGGAGGTTTTGTCACCATTGGTGATAATTCAAAAGAGAAAATAATCGGCTTAGGCCAGATTGGTAACACTGACTTATTATTAATTTCTAAAGTTCTATTTTTTATGGACATAAATATAATTTACTAAGTATTTCTCAATTTTGTGATGATGGTTTTAATATTAAATTTGAAAATGATTCTTGCTATTTTTTCTAAAAATTCTTTAGTATGTTCTGCCTTGCGAAATAAAAATGTCTATGTTGTTGACTTAAATTCTTTAGCTATGCAGAATATTACTTGTTTAAATTCATTTCATAAAGAGTCTTGGCTTTGGCACAGAAGATTAGGACACTAAAATGTACATTCACATAGAAAACATACTAGGAAGAACTTAGTGGGAGACCTACCCAAACATGAGTATACAAATGATAAAGTTTGTAATCCATGTCAAAAGGTAAAGAAACATAAAGTTTCTTTAAAATTAAAGAAATAAGTGTCAACTTCTCAACCTCTAGAGTTGGTTCACATGGATTTTTTTGGACCTTCTAGAATTTATAGTTTATATGGGAAGCACTCTGTCTATGTTCTAGTAGATGACTATTCTAGGTATACTTGGGTATATCTTCTAGCTCATAAAAGTGAAGCTTGTTCTTACATTGTTAAATACTCCAAGTTTGTAGAGAACCTTAGTGGAATAAAGATTAAAACCTTGAGAAGTGATCATGGTCGTGAGTTTGAAAATCATGAGTTTGAATCCTACAGCTCACACAATGGCTATAGTCACAATTTCTCTTCCACTAGGACACCTCAACAAAATGGTGTTGTAGAAAGGAAGAATAAAACCTTTTAGGAAATTTCCACAACTATGTTCAATGAGTATAACCTATATGTTTATTTTTGGGTTGAAGCTATCAATATAGACTGTTATATTATCAATAGAGTCTTGATCAGGCCTGTTCTTAAGAAGACCCCTTATGAGTTGTGGAACCAAGGAAACCTAAGGTTAACTACTTCAGAGTTTTTGGTTGCAAAGTATTTATTTTTAATACTAATGATAATCTTGAAAAGTTTGCATCCAATAGTGATGAAGGAATTTCCCGAGGTTACTCTATTTCTAGTAAAGCCTATAGAGTTT
Organism: Viscum album; assembly: GCA_963277665.1. NCBI lineage: Eukaryota > Viridiplantae > Streptophyta > Magnoliopsida > Santalales > Viscaceae > Viscum > Viscum album. Next base: position 418,936,605 of record OY728132.1, read on the forward strand.
TCAATAAGAGAACCAAATGTGCGGTGGAATCAGTTCAGATCAAATTTGATGAAACCGATCCACATGAACCTAAGACCTCTCTTGAAAATCTTGAAGATGATCTCTCTGTTTTAAACATTAATGATAGAGACTGTGGACCTATATTTAAAACATCTAGTACTAGAAATTTTTCAAAACCTGCTTCTGTTGACTCCCAACCTTTTGATGAACCTGAGATCTCTAGCCCTACCTTTTTTAGACCAACTATTATTCTGAAGAACCGTCCCTTAGATGCTGTTGTAGGTAATCTGGATAGATGAACACAGACTAGAGATTCTCTATGAAGTCAGGTTGAACATCAATCTTTTCATTCATAGTAAGAACCTAGAAATATCAATGATGCTATCAATGATTAATTTTGGGTAATAGCTATGCAAGAAGAACTAAATCAATTTGAATGAAATAATGTCTAGGAATTAGTAGAAAGACCTAAGGAAACATTAACCATAGGCACAAAGTGGGTGTTTGGAAACAAATTGGATGAATCTGGAAATATCATTAGAAACAAATCTAGACTAGTTCCACAAGGTTACAATCAAGAAGAAGGAATTGACAATGAGTAAACCATTGCACATGTAGCTATATTAGAGGAAATTAGGATCTTACTTTCCTTTGCATGACATCTGAATTTCAAGTTATATCAAATGGATGTGAAAAATACTTTTCTAAATGGTTTTGTTGTTGATGATGTTTTTGTGGAACAACCACCTGGTTTTTCAAATCCTCGCTTTCAAAATCATGTTTTTAAACTTTCTAAAGCTTTATATGGTTTAAAACAAGCTCCAAGAGCTTGGTATGAAAGACTTAAAATTTTATTATTTCAAAAGGATTTAAAAAAGGAATTTCTAATCCCACTCTTTTTATAAAAACAATTTAAAAAGATGTTTTAATAGTACAAATCTATATTGATGATATTATTTTTTGATCTTCGAAAAAAAATTTATCTACTTATTTTTAAAAGGTAATTCAAAATGAGTTTGAAATGAGATTAATGGGAGAGCTTAAGTACTTCCTTGGATTTCAAATCTTTCAAACTAAAGATGGTATTATTTTGAATCAGAGTAAATATACTAAGGATTTATTAAAATTTTTTGGTTTGGATAGTATTAAGGGGAGTGATACACCTATGAGTACCACCTGTAAATTGGATATTGATGAAACTGGTAAACCAGTAGATGAAACTAATTATAGATGTATGATTGGGAGTTTACTTTATCTTTCTGCTAGTTGATCTGATATTATGTTTAGTGTATGTATGTGTGCTAGATTTCAAGCTAACCCTAAAGAGTCACACTTTCTGTTAAAAGGATTTTCAAATAACTTAAATACACTGCCAATTTGGGACTGTTTTACACAAATGAACAATCATTTGATTTAATAAGTTATTCAGATGCTGACTTTGCTGGATACAAGTTAGATAGAAAGAGCACATCTGGAACATTTCATTTACTTGTAAAGTACCTAGTATCATGTTATAGTATGAAAAAAAACTCAGTTGCATTATCTACTGCTGAAGAAGAGTATATAGCTGCTGGTAGCTACTGTGCACAGATTCTGTGGATGAAACAAAATTTCTTGGTCTATGGATTTGAGTTTAAACATGATTAAATTAACTGTGATAACACTAGTGTGATCAACATCTCAAAGAACCCTGTGTCTCACTCTAGAACCGAACACATTGATGTTAGACACCACTTTCTAAGAGATCATTATCAAAGAGGTGATATAACTCTTCAATTTATAGGCACTGAACTCCAATTAGCTGATATTTTCACTAAGCCATTAAATTCAGAAAGATTAAGTTTCATTAGACACGAATTAGAAATGATAACTTACTCTTAAACCATTAGGATAAACCTCACCATTAGGATAAACCTCACCGTTAGGATGAACATCACCTTTAGGATAAACCTAACCATTAGGATGAACCTCACCTTTAGGATAAACCTCACCGTTTGGATGAACCTCACCGTTAGGATGAACCTCACCGTTAGGATGAACCTCACCATTAGGGTGAACCTCACCGTTATGGGGAACCACACCCTTAGGATGAACCTCACCGTTAGGATGAACCTCACCATTAGGATGAACCTCATCGATAGGATGAACCTCACTATTAGACCTCAACATTTAAGGACACCTCACTGGTACATCTCACTCTCCGTTTTAAATTTGTGTATTAAGGACGAAACGTTGAATTTATTTTTAATATAGGATTTATTTTATATGTGAATCCTAAATGATATTAAACCCAACCCTAGACATCACTCAATCACCGCGAACCTGTCTGTTTGAATCCCTCCTACCTAAACCTATCAAGCTCACAAAACCCTAAGCCTCAGAATCTGAAATAGCCTATGTGAAGCGACCCTCAGTGGATGAAGGGAGTGATGCGCCGGAATCTAAGAACCAGAATGTAACCAATGCTGGTTCCTGTAGAAGAAGTAGAGATGTTGTTCGATGGAATCCCGTGAATCCACATTTATCAAAGAGAGAAACTGTAGTGGAAAAGGAATTATGTGCGGCATGGCTTCTCGAAATCAAGTCCTTGATTCTGAAGGTTTTACAAGACCAATGATTTCTCGAATGCTTCATGAACAATAATGGACCGTATTATCCAACACTGGTAAAAGAGTTTTATGAGTTTGTCTCTTTTTGAGGCATCAGAGGAGAAAAATAGGATGATTTCCATTGTGAATAGTCAAACATTTTCGTTTTCATTAGTTGAATGGGATGAGAACATTAAGGTTCCTCATAATGGCGATTATGGATTTTATTCAAAATCCATACCTACTACTAGTGACTTTTTCGAATATGAGGATGCCTTGTTAGAATTGACAGGAAATGGAACTCCTAGAAAGGTCATTACTATAGAGATGGCAGGGGAGGATAAACTAGTTTTCAAGTTCATTCAGCATGTGATTAGTCCAAGGAGAGGATATTTTGCTACCCTCAGATTTCAGGATATTTATTTGTTGTATCTGTTAAAGCATAGAGTAAAGGTGAATATATGCAGACTTCTAATGATTCATATTGAGGATATGACTACACCAAATTCTAAGCCCAATGCAGTTTTCTTTTATAAATTGATTTCTATTATGTTGAAGGAAAATAAGGTAGTTGGACCTCAAGTTGAAACTATTGTAGTTAAGGATACCTTTTGCCTCACCATGACTGTATGTAAGTTTATGAAAGTCAGCTGGAACCCTTGGAAGAAATCATTGGTTAATGATGATGGAAAACTCTATGACAATTACACTCTTGTGGATCATCCTTCCAGACCAAAGGATGTGAGGGATCCTGGTCTTGGACCAGATGAGCCAAAAACAGTCTACAGTGATAATGAAGCTGAAGCAGAGGAAGAAAATACATCAGTTGAGGAAGGAGGAGACCCAGATTTACCTCCTAGTCCTATACCCCAAAACATTTCCTTTAGAGAAGATATCCCTCCAAATGAACTACCCAGGAGAGAAACTATTCTGAAGGAAAATGACACTGAGACCACAGAAGAAGAAGAAGCATATCAATTTGTTGTCCAAGACACCTCGGAAGAGGATGAGGCAACCGAGTCAGATCAGATTGCTCATGAAGAGAAGGATGCTTCTGGTGAAGTAGATGATGAGGAAAATGAAGAAGAAGAGCTCAGTTTGAGCCCTCTGATAGACAGTACAGTCAAAAAAGTTCCTGATTATGAAGCCGAAGTAGCATCTGTTGATGAGAGATTCCTTGATCCATCAGAGAAAATGGCTATTGAATATGCTGCAGTTGCAGAGGAAATTATTGAATTACCTCAAGCAGAACAGTTAGAGGAGGTTCCTCAGGTTAATGCTCTATGTGAGGGGGAGCATCTTATTTCAGTATCAGTGTTGTATGACATTGAAGGTTGGACATCATATCCAAGATACATGGTTCTTGGACTTAATTATGAAGACTCTGATGAGGAAGACCAGCCCCAAATAGAATCGGTTATCCTACATGTTGTGGCTGAAAATTTGGCAACCAAGGAGGAACTTGAGTCCTTAAAGGATGAAATGAAAGAATCACTGAGATAATCAGTGGTAGATTTGAAGAAGAGCCTGGTTGATGAAATGAGAAGTGTGGAGAAATCCCTGGAGCTATCACTAGGATGTGCTGTTTCTAGTCCAGTGAAAGGATTGATGGATGAATTTAAAGTATTCCATACTCAAATTGAGAGTTGTAAAAGAGCTGTGGTGGCTCTAAGATAATCGAATGCTTCATTGACTACCATGAACAGCTCTCAAACCCAAGTGCATACTGATATCGGATATAACATAGAAGTAGTCAAGTAGTTTGTGAATGTTTTTGAGGCTTTTAAGACATCATTCAAAGAACAATTGAATAGTCAAGATGAACTTGTCCAGAAGGTGGTTAGTAATCTAACACAATCTTTCTTGGAGACAATATCTTTCTCAGTTAAACCCCTTCACTCATCCATCTCCACGGTGAACCTTGAACAGATCAGAACTGTTATCCAGGAAGAGATGGCTAAGGCCAGTACCAGTGGCTCCTCGGATTCTCATATCCTTTCTACCACTAGGGAAGTTAGTAGTTTTGTTCGTGATCACCTACGGGCAGCTACTGCTTCTCAAGAGGGAACTAAAAATAAGGTGGATGATTATTTTGAGAAGGTCTATACCAAGAATAAAATGACCAACAATTTCATGATCTTGTTGGAAAATATGAAGTTTCCTCCAATGACTTAGGCTTTCAGAGAAAAGGTTAGTAAGCTTAGGGAGCTTACTCCTACCTTGGATAAAGTCATTGAAAATCGAGATGATTTTGTGTTAGCAATGGAGAGAGGATGCAGTATTATTATCGATTTTAGGAACTTGTTGCTACCATTCTTGCATGTGGATGCCTGACCTGGGACTATACCTCCTGCACTTCCTTCCTATACCAATGGGAGTACACCTCAGTTGACTCCAGTTCAGGCTATTCACAGCTTGACACATATTATCCAACAGAAGAGCACATATTTCAGATCCGTTACAGTTTCAGTGGCTGACCCTACAGTTGTTCTTTTAGCTATTCCTAAGACATCTACTCAATCTGAACCTACACCCTCTTCTGATCCTAAGGGAAAGACTACTGTTCAAAAGGATGATTGAGTGATTCTGAATGTTTTTGAAATGATTCACTTGTATTTTTTTGTAATCCTGGCTTTCTCAGTCTGTACCTCTTGTACCTAAATGGAAATTTACTCTTTCATTATCTACTTTATTGTGTTTGTATTTCCTTTCAATCTATTCTCGGATCCTATCCTTCTTTTTGTTAATCACAGATGGGAAGAACAACAGGAGACAAATACGAGACATAATAACTGGAAATTTTTATTAAGGGGATGCAAAATGAGAACTTTTCTTTAAAGTTTTCCTTAGGAATTTTGTTTCCTCTGATATTAGTTTAATTTTCTTAATACATGGCATATGTTGTGATTATCAAAAAAGAGGATATTGTTGAACCCTCTGGGAATCTAGTCGTCTTATTATATATTGATAATCCCAATTATGCTTTATTATTACGCTTATTTATAGTTTGATAATTCCTATTGTGAATAATGGTTCAATACTTATTATTTGTGTACTTCAGGCATATATTCATATGTTATACTATTCATATTATGATCAAATAATTTGGTTAAGAAATGCTATATTATTTTATGTATAATATAATTATTTCATTACTCGATGTATATATATTATGACTTAACCCATTCTACTAATAGAATGCTTAAACAGGCAAGTGGTCACCGTTACATCAAGTCTACCGATACGTGAAGGTCACCGTTATAACAAGTCTACCGATACGTGATGGTCACCTTTATAAAAAGTCTACCGATACGGGACGGTTATCGATACAAGTCACCGTTATGCAAGTCTACCGATATAGAGTTACCGATACCGTTACACGGAAGATCACCGGTACATCAAGCCTACCACTACCGATGCAGTAAAGCTTACCGCTACCAAAGTCTACCGACAGACTTGAAGTCTACCGATAGAAGGGTTACAGATGGAAAGGCTACCATTACACAAAGGGATACCGTTACACAAGAAGATATTGATACTCAGACCTACCGATACACAAGGATACATATATCCAAAGCTACCGTTCCAGAGATAGAACCCAACACTGCTTTAATTTCTGTATCTTTATTTAATCCAACCAATAGTCATATCAGGTATATTTTAATGCACTGACATTTATTTAATGTGTGTTGTTGGATGTCAGGGAACCATACCTCGTACCTACAAAAAGGAAATCATTTCTGTTGATGGAGATCATTCTTTAAATAAGAGATGATCCTGCTAATGAAAAAGGGGTTAGAGAAACAAATAATAGCGTGACAAAAATAAGAAGGTGATGAAATTTGTGCATGCAAAGAGATGACTGGACACACCAGAATACATACATACATTCTTGCATACCTATGAAGAGCCAAGAATGAAAAAGAGAACATCAACACAAGAACTTCATCGACTACATTTTTCTCTATCTCTGAACCTGGTTGTCAATTAGACGACACTTTGTTTTTCAGAAAAAAAAAACAGAAGAGGACTCAGAACCATTTCTGATCAAATTTTTAGGAGTCCAGAGCTATACTGCAATCACTAGAGCCATTCTAAACTCTATATCTTACTCAGTGATTTATTATTTACATTTTGAACAGTGTGTGTCATCTGCTGTATTTTACACACACACTGTCTCCTGTACTTTAACTGGAGGATCTGTAAATCCTTATCTAACTCTTTACATCTTTTATTTCGCACTGTGGATAGTGGTAGAGTTCGGGTGTGACCTGGACATCTGGATTTGCTGTTGTTTTGTTTCCCACATAGAACTGTGGTAGAGGTCATTGACCTGGACAGTTGTAAACTGTTGTGAACCCCGATCCAGGGTGTGGATCCAATTTATATATATTGTTGAGAGGACTATGTCTTGGCTTGATACCGAACCTCCTGGTCATATCTGATGTGATTTATTCAGTTTTATCTGAAACCTTTTATTCCGCTACAAAGTTCTTTAAAACCTAAATTGTTTTTCAAAGTTACTCTGATAATTGAATTATGAAGTGTTTCAATTATTTTTAAATAATTAGGTTGGTTTCAAAATCTAATCTGATCTTCTGATTATATTAACTGGGAATTAATCAATCCCTTGGGAACCTAATTGAATGTTTTCCTTAATTCAAATTCACTAAAACTCAATTAGTATTTTAATTTGGGGGATTTTGGTAAAGTATTTTAGACAGAAATTTTAATTGGAACTCAATTCACCCCCCCCCCCCTCTTGAGTATCCACTCTGACCAACATATTCAATGTAAAATAATTTTTTTAGATAAATAAAAAAATTTCCATCAGAAAATATTGACATGATGATTTTAAAAATTATATTAATTCATTCAAATAATTTTTTTAAAATTTTATAAATTAATTATAATGTTCACATGAAAAATGTAATAAATCAAGTTTTAATGAAAACATACTATTGAAGTATAAAATGACATTGTTGAAAAATGAGTACATACATATTATGAGTTAATAAAAAAAATTAATTTATGTTTATCATTAAAAAATATTTCTTATTATGTACTTATTACTATTCATACAAACCAATTTAACAAATAAGTTATAAAGGATTACAATATTGTGGTTAATTTAGACTTGAGGTTTCTTATAAAAAAGAAATAAATTACCATTCTTTTATTTTAACATAAGTTCATATAAAATATTAGGATCTACACTCAAACCCTTTATATCAATTATTATTTTTATGAAAATTCATACTCCAACTATAAAACTTCTATGTTCACTACATGTGAAGGATCAGATATATAATTCTTAAAAATAGACACATAGATCACATTATTAATTTTCTAGTGGTATGGTGGTACCTTCAAGTGATAATATAAAGTCCCTACTCAATGAAAAATATAAAAGTGCCCAATAAAGAGTGGTTTAAGATTTTAAATATTTCTAAATCTAATGAACTTCCACATTGGAGAAATTAATGGAATATCATTACCACTAACATCAAATTCTATATCTCACAAACAATTGTCAGCCTAACACCTCTATAAACTCTGATCATCCTTGATGTGATGCAGAATTGATCCAAACATCTCAATCATTTCCTTAGAGGACACATGTACCAATAGATGTTTCTGTAAACTCATCCGAATATGTTATATTATTTCACATCATTCTACAGAGGGATCCATAATGAGCTATTTGAATACTCTAATAAAATATATTGTAATAATTTAATTCAACTAGGGGAATGTTTCCATCAAAATAATAATTTAAATCCATGAAAAGATATCAATATGTCCCCTAATTATTGAATGTTTCTCACTAACAAGACATATATTTGAGGATGATATGTAGTTCTAAAAAAACTCTATATCAAAATCATAATTAATACCTCGCCAAAAAATTATGAAAAACTTCATATGCCAAACAAATATTGTGGAATGAAGAACACCATGAAACCATACCACTTACTTTATATATATTCTCATAAGTTTATAAAAGGGAAAATACTCCTACATATCTATGATGTGTGCAAGCTCGGTAACAAGATCAAGTAAAACCAAAATAATATTAGGTTCTATAAAAGGTATGGAGTCCAATGATGAAACCCATAGTGATGTTGTCCCATCTCCATTCTTTTATTGTTAATTGTTGAAACAACCACTTATAATTATATCTATTGGCCTTAAATTGTGAAAAACCATACTCTAAGATATATACACTGGAATATCTCATTCCATGTAGTTTGAAAATAAAAAATATTCATAGAATAAATAAATGATTATACATCTTGGATGAATAGTTAATGATAAGATATGAGATCCATCCTATAACCACTTCTTTATATCCAGAATTTACAGAATGGAAAATCATTTTATGGACATTATCAATCCATCATAAAAATGGTTGAACTCAGGAACAATTCCCACCTTTTTTTCGATGATATGATATATCCCTATTATTCATTAATTCAAGATCTACCTCATAAAGATCCATAAATATTGGATATATGTAAATCCCCATCATATAAAAACTATCATCAGCCTTCTTGACTCTATGTTCCACCCATCTTATTCACCTTCATAGTGTTGTAGTTCATTGATATTTCGTAATCTCTATTCTGTTCTAACAATATTATTTCTCCATGTCTTACATATTTAAAGGATATCGTCTTATGAAATCCATTGATATTATAGGACCCAAGAATGATACTTTATATTACCAAAATTTACATTTGGTAATTTTTGAATATAGCATGTATTTATTTAGGCTCTTTAATAAAATCCTCTGAAGTTCATAATTACCATCGTTTCCCTTCAAATATATATGGATAACATCTATTTAGAATTCCAAAAAATAATTAATATAATATCTATGGACTCTAATCATTAAATCCATGAATATTTATGCGGATTTGTTTGTCTAAATGGAATCACATAAAATTTTCAGTGATCGTACCTTACAAAAAATTAATAAATATATCATCCATTACGACCCTTAGTTGGTCATATCCTAATCACAGATAAATCAGGAAAAAATATTGACATTGATGTAATAGATCTAAAATATCATTTAAATAGGGTAAATGGTATTTTTTATTAATAGTGATCTTGTAATGTTCCTAATAATCAACATAATGCCACATTGATCCATTATTGTTCTTAATAATTAGAACATTTTCACTATATAGTGAAGCATGAGGAAAATTTAATCTATTATCTAGATTTTCCATGATTTTTTTCTTTAATTACATCAAATCAAATTGGGAAATTTTATATATAGTCTTAGATATAAGTGTATATTTTTGTATCAGTTCTATATAAAAATCTATGTCAAGATTCACAAGAATACTCAAAAAACTATTCCATAAATATATAATAAAACCTCATATAATTTATATATATTTCATATAGAGATTCTCTGAAACCATATAACATGAAAACACACATAGAATAGGAATCACAGAACATGATATTGATGTAATATAAATGGGAAGATTTTATATATCACTACACTGATAAATTTTCATAATTTAGTGAAAAAAGTCAAATTTTATGTACCTTTCTTGGAAATTGATATGGGATCAATGTTTAAATATCAAATTATTTCCCAAAATAACATCAAATTTAACTAGAGGGTGTATAATGTTATTTTCACGAAGAAGATTCCAAAAAACATCAATTAGGGATGAATTATATACCTGATATGTATTTATTCGACCATTATGAGTTTTTTATAATAATTTACTATCCAACCAAAATGGTTATAAATTAGTGATCCCAAATACATTCCCTGATATAAAGGAATTCATGTGTCCATTATCATATATGATACTTCAATATTATAGTGTACATGTTATTGCCTAAACTTCATCATTATATCTTCTAATACCTTTCTAAAATAAAATTCTTTTATGAGACCATCAGTAATCAACAATCATAGAAATCATTCATAAAATCATGAAAATCATTAATCATATGTCAGAATCAGGACACCTACATTTCAGATCCGACATATTATTTTTTACCTAGGTCATCCATAAACATTATTTATCCAAATACTTTATAAGGGTTCATATATGAAATGTGAATCATCCAAAGAATATCTAATGGGTGTTTCTAGAAATGATTGTAGTATAAGGGTCACTGATCATGCACCAATGATTGTCAAGTTAAATTTCAATCCACCCCATTCTATGTTTTTACACTAGGGGAATTTCTACCATAACCACCATGACATAATATTACACACATAGGTATATATTTTTAAGGAAAACCTTACTCATTTAATTTATGTGACAGAGATTTTTCTCATATACTTGAGATTATCATAATGGTTTTGAATAATGTTATATCATCATAGTTAAAAAAATGAAAATTCCACTGATACCAACTATAGGAATCCATACTAAATATTCATAAATATTACATCATAGTAGATGAATATCCAATATAATACACAATTATTACCACACCTAAATTATAATGGTTTAGTATTTTGGTAAACTATATAAATAAGCATCATATTTCACAAAGGATATCCAAAATCTCCCTGAATGTTCATCTATGATATTACTACCAATTGATTTACCATACTTAACCCCTTTTTTCTTTCCTATAGAATATGTGAACCTAAGAGATCATGAGTTAAAATGGCATGAAAGGGAAAACATAGGGAATATCAAAACATTGTCATAAGTAAGAATCAGTTATTATAACTATGTTATAAAAAATTACTTTCATACCGTATGTATTTATATATCATAAATCATGATACATGGAATAATAAATTTTCATCACAAAATAAAAGTGTCATAAATGTTTTTATTCTATAATAAAAAACATGAACTTTGAGAAAACATGATAGAAATTGGAATTTATAAAAATAAGAAGTTTTTTATACTTATGAAATTTTAAAAATAGTAATAGGTGTACTTTTCATAGAAATAACATGAAATCTAGTCCTCACATATACATATGGACATGAAATTGAGTCTATGCATAAACATATGGACATCAAACTGGTTGAAAAAATCATGTTGTGGATACTAAATTTGGTGAATACATAACATACATGTATTATGGGTTATATATCATAACAAAATTCATTTAAGATCTATGATAGACCCACCAATTACATAATCATAATATATTTATATATACACCACAAGATCATAAAAACATCTATCATTACACAATAACATAACTCGTGGAAGGGAAAAATGGGTTTCTTTAATATATCATCATTATAAACATAAAATATTTATATAATAATACCAAATTAATCCTAAGAAACACCAAATGTATATTTTATAAATGAAAATACCATTAGAAGATAAACAGAACATTCATTAAAGGAAATTTCATTATAATTTTGAAATCATTTATTTAAAATCTCAAAATTTAACAATACTAAAGAATGAATTATCATTGAAATTGACCATGAAAAAATAAAATTGAGTCTTAAAATCAATGAAAATTTATAATGGAAGGAAATTTCAACCATGTTTTCTATGATAAAACTTGTATTCCTTTAAAAGTTTAGGTAAAAAGTCAATTGTGCCTCATTAAAAAAATGATGTTAAGATTCCTATTGAACATGTTTATAAAAAACATAAGTTAAAATTAAATTATAAAATATTATGGAAATATCGAGAAAATATTAAAAACATTATAAATAAATTTGGACATGGTTGAAAAATATTCCAAACCAATGAGAGAATGAAAGTTTGTTTTTCCAAAAAAATATTCTTTCAATGAGTTGAATATTTCAGGACGATAAAATTAATATAAATCATGTATCCAATATAATTTCTAATAGGAAAATAAAATACATATGATAAGGAAGTGATATATCCTATAGTTTCACCATTAGAAATTAAATCATAGATAATCTGGGTAAAAATGATATTGTTTCTCCAAACCCATACCTCAAGTCAATCTTCCTTTATTTGAACTCTAATAACTTATATAATAATTTTTTTAATATAGTTCTTTTCAAGACCCATATTAATACCTATAATACATTATATTGTTTATTTATGACATATTTTAACTTATTCATTAACAATCATTCATTAAATTTCTCATCTCAAGTGTAAACTATTTGGTTTTTCACGTCTATTTTAGTTTCACTATTATAGACCATTCAATTTTTACCTAGTTCTTTCCTCTCTAAAATATTAGTCATGGTATAAATACTCTATGAAATCATTATATATGTATATATAACCCCTAATATAATTTGTTGATGAAAATTTAATTACATCACAATGGGGATATGGATGTCCATATACAGGAAGAAGTGATGTTGTCATTTTCTGATGGACCAAAATAATAATGAGAATTAATAATTCACCATTATAAAATCATTCTTAAATAATTTTTTATATTTTTTTGGTGAAACCCCACATTATTATGAAAGTAGTTCCTCTTATTAATTGGGTTTATAGGTATCACTTAATAATCCATGAGGCTCATAGACTCATTGCAACTTGGGATAAAGGTATAACGACCTCAAAGACTATAAATAGGCCAGATACCCTGAGTGATTAGTTTACATCATGTCATGTCTTTATTTATATGACACACCACCCAATGCCTATAATCATCAAACCATGATCTTATTATTAATTTTATATCACCCCACCCCCACATCCATGAATCATTTCATCCTGATGACTGACACATCACAGAAAGACACCCCTCATATCCACTATATGGGAGGAGGGATTGGCGGTAGGTGTCAGTACACTAATATCTCTTTTAAGCATCTATTTTAAGCCGCTCAACTAGTGATTATAGTGTGTCTGTCTCTTGAAAAACCTAAATCTCTCTCAGTATCTTAATATTGGTCCCATGTATAGATTTTCAGGTCTAAGGGAACCCCTATATCCACCATTGTTGTTCCATGGGGTGGATGTCTAAATTCAAAGAACCAGCAAGATTATCGCTCTAATTTAGGTCACTCACCCTAGAGTACCCACTCACACTTTCTTCCTATTGCACATAGTCATTCAACTAGTACACTTCCTTATTCCCATTAGTGTCTAACTAAAGGCTACATTTCCCAATACCATTAAACTAATAATGGATAATATATATCTTTAGGAAGTTTAATAATAAATAAAATTGAATGATCTTTGTAATGATTAATACCTCTTCATTGACAGTCCTCCTTTGGAATGATTTTAAAGCATATGAATTGTATTTTGAGAATAATAAAATTTCAAAGATAAAAATAATGAATATAAGAATATTATAAATAAGGTAATGGGAAAGAAAAAAATGCCCAAATTATAATTATAAGGGAAGGAAAGTAGTTCCCTTTCACGATAGAGGGGAGGTAAACTGATGGAATTTCATAAAATATATTCGTAATATAATCCCAATTTCAATTAAATATGAATCCAAATGGACATAAATTATTATTACCAAATGATAATGTTAGAATATCTTCAAAAATTAATAATTATAAAAGTTTAAGAAGGATTTAATTCCCATATATTTTTGTTTAACCCCCCCTTTTAAACACATTTAACCTTAATCATGGTAACATAATATTACAAGTTTAAAAATTCAATATTACGAAAAAAATTATCCTTATTAAATTATATTAATAAGTATGATTAAAAATATGGAATACATATGAGATAATTAAATTTATATAAGTCCCAGAATTTAATTCCATATAAACCCATAAAATAAAACAAAAATATATTTTTAGAAATTTATTTTTTTACCATAAAACTGGGTTTAATTGATTTCCATGTCATATACAAACCATAAAATGAATTTTAAATTATATTAATCAATATATAATACCTAAATTTCATAAAAATAATTAGGAAAAATATATAAATTTAATTAATTAAGATAAAAACACATTGCACACATAACAATTATTTTTAGAGAAATTGTGTTTTTAGGTCAAAAAAAGAACATATAAAATAATTATTTCAAATATTTATTCCTTTATAACAAATTGGATTATTAATTATTAAAAGGTAATTATATTAATTTTAAATAAAATTATAAACATAATGGTTCTTTTTAATTAAAATAAATTGTAGTTAAAAAACATAATTTTCAAATATTAACTTAAAAATAAATCATCATAAAAAAACAATAAAACCACTTTAACATATTATTGACATGATAATTTTGAATATGATATTCATTATAAAAAATATAAATTATAAAATATAATTATATTTTTCAATTTCTAAAATAAATAGAAAAGATTTTATAGAAATATATTTTTGAATCATAAAATAACGTTAATCATAATTATGTACTTAATTATTATCAATTATTTAATACATTGGAACTTTTTGAATACTTTAAAAATATTTTTTATATTGTATTTATTAGAAATAAAAGATTCTAATTTATTATTTTTGTTATAATGTATTTATATTTATTTGTTTGTTTTGATTTTTGGTTGCATAAAACCAATGATATCAAATACAACTGGTTTATTTTGAAGAAAATATATAAGAATTCTAAATGGTCAGAATTGGGATATTTCTAAAAATAAGAGAGGTGAATCAGGGTATAGTGTTTTTAAACTAATTATAACTTTTTTCCCCTTTATCTCTTAGCTATGATAGTATCTTGACAGTATTTCATATTTCCTTATTGCATGAAAGTATGTGAAAACTATAAAAGATATAACATGAAATTTTTTACATGTTTTATAACTTAACGACTGTAGGTAGTCATTTTCAAGTATAGTTATGACTCATAAATTATTTGTACTCTATATAATATTACTTGGATATATTTTTGTGGATGAGGATCCATCATTATCCAAGTTTGAGTCTCAATACAATAAGACGGTGGAATGAAACAATTCATCTTCTCTGTACTAGCGCTAGTATATTCCATCTTGAACCTCCAAGTTGGTTTTTTGTACAATCTATAATGATAGTATCTGCCATCATTGTTCGAATAAATTGTAACACCAACAATTCCATCCACCATATGAAATTTCTATGGGATTTTATATAGGGGATATATTATTCCACAAGCTTTTCCTATTACATTCATAGTAGTAGGCTAGAAAAACCTTGTCTTCTTGACAGCAAAAAAATATTATCTGCACGTATTATTCTACTTAATTTAGTAATAATAAGTTGAATATGTTTTAGACTATAAATAATTAAAAAAATTATAAACATAATGATAATTAACTGAGATATATTTCCAATCAACTACTTATTTTACCTATGATCTTTGACACACAATGAAAATAAAGTAGTAGTATATTGATCTCTTTCATTCTAAGTAAAAAATAAATGGAATTGATACTTATTCTTCTCACTGGATTGAATCAAAAAACGTTTATGAATATTTTAACATTGATTTTTATTTCATTGTTGCATTATCAAATATATTTCTATGTGATAAAATGTCATAAATTAATTTAGTATACATTCTCAGATATTTCACACAATCAATATAAATAATTTTCAATGATAGTTTCTTGGTCAGTGAATTGATAGAGAAATTTCTTCTTCCTTATTCTAATGAAATATTACTTTCACTTAATTAATATGTGATCAATATATCATAAGATCTAAAAATTATGAAATTTTCTAATGGATATTTATTATAAACATTAATCACATTGAAACACATACAGATATATATATATATATATATATGAATGTGTATATATACACTAATTCATGTGATATATTTCTTCAATTTTTATTTCATTCTATTTCAAATTTATGGTTCCTTTCTACCATACTAGCCTTAGTTATTTTAGAATAATGCCTAATGAGTGAATGTGATTCATGAATGCATTTAGTATCCCTTTTTATATTCACACAAAACATGTAAATTCACGCATTTGTTTCTCATTATCATGTAACCTTCACCTTGTGTTATATTTTCATAAAATAGGTCTTCCAAAAATGGTTTAGAACACACCTAAATATATCATCATAGAATCAAGAATTCTTTCATGAAGAACTCTCTTCCTCCCATCATGATTTTATAGGTGGATCATTCTTCTTATATCCTATAAGATTTTACATGAGGAATAGTTTTATCCTTCACAAAACAAAATAGTTGTAGGATCCTCTTCTATACATCATCATTCAATAGTTTACATGAATCTTTTTTTATGCAACACAATCAGGGTATAAAACCAATGAACTGATTCGAGGAACAAACCTTCTTCATGAAGAATTATGAGGTTCTAAACACTATTCGTGTTTATCTATAACTTATTCATGTAGGTTGAGCACATATATCCTTCACAAAAAAAATGGTTTGCGGTAATCCCCTTCTTCGCATATTTTTTGAGGCTTATGGTTACCCTTTCCTATTGACATCACCCAACTAGGGGAGGGATCCTATTTTAGAATTTAATATGATATCATTAAAGAATACAAATTAAATAACTTTCAATAGTATCAATGCCTATCCCATTGTAGGAGTGGATCACACCTCCTTTTCCTTACCTCAAATAATGATCTTTTTTCAATGTAAATAAATTATATTAATTCTCAACAGACTCAAATTTGAATTCTTCAAACATGGGATAGGTGAAGTTAGAAATTGTTAAATCCTTGAACCTTGATAGGGCTAATCCTTTATTTTTTTATCCTCAGATGTATGTGGTGAGGATCTCATGATAAAATTATCTTGAATAATCAAAGTTAACCACATTCAATGACTACTTGACTGGCAACCTGTGATAGTATTTTCAGTTTGGATAATGTATTTTAATATTTATCGTGGAAACAAACTTTTATGATATTATTCACTAATACATATTTTACAAGGAATTTAAATTTTAGGATTACCAATTATTGATTCTATCGACCATAATTATAGCATATAGATTTTGGTGAAAACCATCTTTCAATTATGGTATGGATGAGAAATAAGATTTCATTCATTTAAACTAGTCAGAATAGGGATATAAAAGAAATTGATGAATTAACCAAGCTTATAGACATCATTGTATGTGTAAAATTTAAACAAAATTAATTGTATTTTTTAATTCCCATCCAACATCAAAATTAAACTCACTTTATCGTTACATTTTTTATTAGTGTGTGTCGTCAGAACCTAGATCAAGAACCGACGTCTACACCTAGATTAACTGCACCTCCTACCCAGACATTTCATGCCTTGAATCGCCCATGGGCACCCCTAAAGGCTTGTATCCCAGCCTATGTGGGGCCCTTCATCATTTTCTACTTTATAGGTGGCCCTTAATTACCTCATAATGGCATGGTAGACCTTTGGGTCCCATTTTTTTCCATTTATTGATGTTGGCTATGCTACATGTTAGATTGGCCCATATTTTTTATTAACAAATATAATAATATTGACTAAAATAAAATCATATAAAATGACAAACCCTTATCAAATTCATGGATTACACATCTTATTCACAAAAAAAATTTATAAATTTTTTTTACGCTCCATCAAGTACATTCCCCATGAAATTAACAATATTCATGGACCTCACATGTTTCTCTTATTATATTTTTTTTAGAATATAAATCTCAAATAACATATTCAATATCATAACATACATCTTATTTTTCTAAACAATTTATCAGCTTTGATACTAGAATTTAACATAAATATTCCCTTGCTATTCATAAGAGTTACTATGAGAATTTTTCAAAAATGAAATCACATTTTATTTACTGAATCTATAAAAAGTCTCATGGAATCGAATTTGAAACTCAAAATATTCATCAAATGTTTCTTGAACTATCATGAAATTGGGTCTTTATTCATGCTCCATTAACATTTTATAATCTCCATCTTCTCTAAATAATTTAAATATTCTGATTTTATTGATCATAATAGAAAAAATTAAAAAATAATTGACAACAAATAAAATTCCTACACAAATCAGGCTCTACAGTATATCATTATTTATTTTCTTTAAATACATTCAATGTTCTTTCCTAATCAATATAGATGTATGAGATTATCTACTTTCTATCCACATTACATTTGAAATATTTCATTTCAATTCCACTCCCCATTATTTACATAAAATACAATATTCATGAGAAAATAATACCATTCACTAATTATGAAATGTTTCATCCTTTATTTCACTCTATATATATTTATACAAATTTCACTGTTAAAAATTGGAGGACTTGATTTAGTCAAAAACAATTATTACCCACAGATCTTTATACATCATAAATTTGAAATTTATATACTTTTCCTTAAGTGTAATTAATGTTAATTATATTATGAATATAATAAATTTTACATGATACATTTTTTGAATAATCAACTTGAAACTATTGTACTCCATTCACCAAAGAGATAAAAAAACTATCAATTATAATAAGAGGGATAATTGGCCTTGGGTGGATGTATATGATTATTATTATATTAATTAACTCAATTTCCTCAACCCTGCTTTGTAAAAATTAAATAATTTTTGATATCCAAGGATGATTGATTAATATATACATACCTTTTCAAATGACACGATCTTCATGAAACTTATAGAATAATCATGTTTGATACTAATTAAAATAATTATTCTTTCATCCTTTTTTATTCTCCCCCCCCCCACATAAGGGAAACATTTCACAATATTTTCCTAATGTTGGATCTCTTCATGAATGGATTTGAAGATGAATCAAATTGGGAATATACCTATTTGAATATTGATATTTTGATTGATTAGACTGAAAAATTTTACAACTTCACCATGGATGATCTTTATGAGTAAATTTTCTTTAGAATAACAAAATTTAGATGAAGACATGATGGTACCTTCATTATTATATCTTTTGATAATAGGAAAAAACATTCTTCATATTAATACAATATAATCCTCTATCATATTTTTATTTGAATACCAAATTGTGGAATTATTAAAGGGTGGTTACTTATTCAACTTTACTATCAAGAATTGATAGATACCATTTATTCTCTTGTTCTCCTATTAATGTTTTTTTCAAATTAAATTCCCTTCATTATAATCATGAATAAAATAAACATGATTTAATGTAATATCGGGGGTCCTCCATGATTCTCAATTTGAATAGAAATGTTTTAATGGTTTTTTGTACTACGTTTTTCACATAATCCAGTATTTATTCTTATACGTATAAAAAATCCGATTTATGTTGGGGAAGTATGTATCTCTTCACATTCATAATATGATTTATTATTGTATCTATTCATGTTGTGTATAATGTTTTTATCATAATATACTTCATTGACAATACAAACTTACTTCTCAAAGGGTATGTTACTCATTCTAGTATAAATGTTAACCAAAATTTTGTAATATGACTATATTTTATACATCTATAAGATATAACTTTTGTAACACATGATTTTTCTTTTGTTAAAAAATCATTATGCATTTTATCTTAATCTTGTTGATTGTATAACTTTTCTTTTTTTAATAGAACTATGTTGTGTATCCTCTATTTTCCTCATTATTTATAAATCTTATAGCCATATAACTAATATTTAAATAGGAATTATGGATGAAAGCTTGGATCTTGCACATGGATTCTTCTATGTTCCATCCACTGTATTAGTTCTTTTAGATGATTTAATTTTTTTCCTACTTTATAGATTTAGAATCAATTTTAATCTCTGCATTCCATCTTGGAATAATTTTGGGAGAACTCTTTTACAATATTTTTTTCATTCATCACAACTTAGCATCTTCCTTATTATCCATATCATCCCTTATTATCTTCTTATCAACATTGGATACATGTTGAGATGAGCATTCATTAGCCTTGCGACCATGTCATTAAATAGATCACGTATGTTTCCAACCATTCCAAAAATTTGTAGTATATAGATTTTTCTAGACCTCAGGATGTTGTTTTTTATTCTCTATCTTTCTCCCCCCATGAAATTTTATTCCCATATCCTATATCATTTTGAATATTGTACCAATAACATAAAAAATAATTCCCAAATCTTTTACAATACTACAACTGATGCACATATTGTTATATTATCATTTCTTCAACATGATGCTTTTGTGTTTTTTTTATAAATTTTTTTCATCTTCATGGAGAACTAGATTAAATATTTTTTCCTCTCCATCATAGTAATTATGGTAGTTTTTTCAACACCCTTATCATACATAATAATTTATAATTAATTTACCATCCTTTATTATTCATTAAAATAAATTTATAATTATATTTACATTGTGGTATGGATGGTAACTCTTTATTCTCAACTACAATTGATAGGTTTTATAATGAAGTCATGATCTTCTTAAGACATATTTTATTTAGTTTTCAATAGAGTAAATTAGTTAAAATTTAGAAGATGTTACAACTCATTCCTTATTTTGTGAAGAATCATAATATACCATATCATGATTTTCCAACTAAAATTTCGAATCTATATATTTCGTATTGAGGTTGATATTTTGATCTTCAATCATAAAAATATTATATTCATAGGCCTTAATTATTATTTCAATTTATCTTTATCAAACATGACATTTTTGGGAATCAAATAGTCAGGTTACTTGGTCATTATTTATTTTTCATTGATTTTTAACACCTTGAAATCAATGTTTTATTTAATTTTTTTTCAAGGGAATTAATATTTCCTTATACAGTCTTCATGAATCCCTCTTTCTCATAAAAAACACTAAGGAATTTTTATGAACTTATTTCTTATTTTATATTTGTTACTCCATATGTTCCAAGATGTCAAGAGATATTAAAACAGTCAATTATTTTTCCTTACAATCCCTCCTATATAACATCACCTTCTCTATCCATATGGGTGATATCTTCATTCATATATTTAATGACTCCAAAAAAGAGAGACTATTTTTTTGGAAAACAATATGTGACATTTCATAATATATTAACTAATATCTCTTGGGAGTTTTATGATTGTTTTGCATCACTACTTTTGTGGGACCCGTGCTTAGGATACTTTTGAAATGAACTAACATGTTCTTCTTGATTACATGAGTTTGAAATGTTTTCATCATATTGTTGGTAAACCTAACTCACCTACTCATTTCATTGCATGAATGAAATATATTAATTGCCACTAACGCATGCAGAATCATTTACTTCCAGTTATTTAAATAATTTGAATGTATTCTTAAAATTTATCTTCTCATTTTTTTCATGTTCATAATTTTTTTGTAGATATAGAATTATTCATAGATATAGTTGATTCATCACTAGAGCTTCACATTTTTGTCGACTCATGAATGAAACTAAAATCTTAAAAATAGAATATATTCATGATATAGAATCCAACCGAGTCAAACAAGCACTCTAATAACACTTGAAAGGACTATATTGGGATATTACTAACACTGAGTTAGTGGGGTGGTTACTCACTATTAGGGATATTTTATTCCTATTAAATCATTCAATCCCTTTACATCTTAGTCCTATTAGGATCATGATTACATTTATATTTTACATATCACATGAAAGTATATGAAATCATTCAATTTTTATCCAGGATATTTTTATAATGTTCAAAACTCAATGACAGTAGCTAGTACTTGAATGTATGGTTATAACCAGTAAATAGATTATCCACTATAATGTATTACATGTTTATTCTGTTGTGGAAAGTTATAAATCCATATCCAAGTGTCACACCTACACATTAAGTGTTGGAATGTACAAATTCATCTTCCTCATACTGGTGATGACCTGGTCCAGCGTGAAGGTCATAACTAGCTATTTATACATCCTCTAATGATATTCTTTTCCTTTTTTTATGGAACATTGTAAAAACATGAATGGATTCGTCCAGATAATATTGTTTTTGGATATCAAAGTGATTTTATGTTCTTGTACAAGCTTCACATGCTACTTTCACAATAAAAAGACAATAAAACCTTCTTCTTTTTTCCAACATCAAACTATATACTTCCCTTCTTCTTCATTAAAATTAATACACAATAATGTGAATATGTTCTAAAATAATAATCATGAAATTATTTATTACCAAAATGATAAACATATTATATGTATTTTCTAGAAAACTGATTCGTCTACCTATATTCTGTGACATATAATGATAACAATGTCTTAGGGTATTGATCTCTTTGTCCTTAAATAAAAAAACCAACCACTCAAAATTTACTCTTCTCTCTATATTGATTCACTAACGCTTTGTGGTTATTGAAACACATAACTCTAGCTCTACATAGCATCATTTCTATGTATTTCTCATAGATATAATGTTAACAATGAATGTAGTATTTATTCTCTAGTAATTCACACTGTAAATATAAATAATATTCCATATAATCCTCTTAGTATATAAAAATTTTAAAAAAAATCTTCTTCCACATTAAAATAAAATATCATTTCAACTTAATTAATAAGAACTTAATATTCCATGTGATGTCAATATCATGAAATTGCTTTATAAAAAATTCATCTAAACCTTTAACTTCTGCACACATAGAAATATATATATATTATTTCATGTTCTATATTTATTATTTTTTTATTTCGTTCTCATTCAACATAATGGTTCCTTCCACCAAAACTAGGTTCATATATTTTAGAATCATGTATAATAATTCATGTTCTATATGAATGCATTTAGTAGCACTACAATCTAATTACCAAAACATAGGTATTGAAGACAGTATTTTTATGTTCACTATCATTTCATCTCCATATTATTTTATCTTTTTATAAAACTGGTGTTCACACATTGGTTTATCATTCAACTATCTACTTCTTCACACAAGCAAGAATACATTCAAATAGAACTGTCTTTCATTGAATATGGATTTTATATAAGCATCATTATTCATCTATCATGTATGGTTTTCAATTCATAATAGATGATTTATTCTCATATCACAACAATTCTTAGATATTCATTAGGTCATAATGTGTCAACAATATTAACAGGTGATTTTATCTTTACATAATAGAGGGGGGTTTTAAAACCACAAAAATCATTCACTGATCAAACCTTTTTCGTGAATCAAGATGTGGATTTGTACACAGTTCATGTTTTTGAGGAAATTCTTCATGAAGGGTGTTCATATATCTCTTTCTCACAAAAAACATGTTTATAGTACTTCCCTTCTTTGCGTAGTTTTATCTTCTTATACTTCTCCTCTCAATTCATTTGATAAAAAAATGTGAGAGACTCTATTTTCATAAAATAAAATTAGATCTATCCAGAATGAGAATTAAAGAACCTACAATAGGGTTGGTTCCTATGCTATTATAGTAGAAGATCACACCTCTTTTTCACCACCTCACTTCCTAATCATTATTCCTTGTAAATAAGTTTTCTGAATTCCAGAAGGATTCAGCTATGACTCCTCGAAACATAGGATATGGGATCCAAATTATGGTGTAATCCTTTAATCACAATTGGTATTCTACTTTGAGGTGTTCTCAACCCATGCATACGATGTATATTAGATGATACTAATTTTTTAGAGGCTCAATGTTATCCAGGTAAATTGACTACTCTAATAGCATCCGGAAACTGTATTTTTTGTTCTGCAGAAGCATTTTTTATTTATAATGAAAACAATGTTTCATGAAAATTTTGATCATGTTCTACTCTCCAATATTTTTAAATTTCATTATCCTGAAAGCTCGATTTGATCATCCAAAATTCCCTCACATATACAATAATGATAATTTATTTTCCATTAATGTTCTAGTGGAGGAATACCATGACACTAGTTTTAACTATCAGGGTGATGGATGTAATGTAAAACACATATTTAACTAACCTAGTGGTTAGTATTATATAAATAACCTTTTAAACACATAAAGGGTGATGCCCAAATCCCATCACACATCGAACTCACCCTTCAAAGAGTGCATCCTCCTATATCGGAGCTGAAACCTTTCGAGCAGGCACATAGGTTGGTACTCAGGTTCAATGAACCTCACACCCATATTGGATTCACCATTCACGGTCCACAGTCACCACTATTGTCTTATTTACCAACCAATTAATGTCCATTCAAAATATATCATATACTAGTTAGATCATTATGACCTCCCAATGTCATGGTAGATCTTGGTACCCCACAAGTAGCCTTGGTTAAGGTTATATTTTCTACTTGATAGGTTGATCCATATTTTTTATCAACACTCAGAAAAAAATCAATATGAAATATCACCATATAAAAAATACATCATAAAATTCATTGATTACTCTTCTTGTTTTCCTTAAAATTGTAAATAATATTTTTCATCAGTTCCTTTGAATCTTTTCCTCATTAAATTATGAATTTTCATTTACTTCATTTGTTCCTATTATTCAATATTTTTTAATATAATGTCTACAGAACATATTCAATATAAAAACATCCTCATTCATTTTTTAAACATTGTTTCACCATTTATAAATTATTTTACATGGGGATCAGCTCTACAATCCTTAGAGTTACTAATATAATTTTTCACTTATGACATCAAATTTCATTCACAGAACTAATAAAATTCTCTAGGAAAAACATTTTAAACTCAGTTTCATTGACATATGTTTCTAAAAATATCAGAAATCAAGAACTTCATCAAAGATCTATTAAATTTGGTATATATTTATCTTATTGGCATCAATAAAATCATTATATTTCCTTGACCACCACTGTAGACCAATGATAATCATTAAAAACTAATACTACTCATCTACAAAGTAGTATTTATAAAATCATGGGGTTCTATAAAACCATGTTTTGATGGAATTTCCAAATTGGTATTTCCATTATGAAATTTTCATTATAACCTTAATGTTGATGAATTAACTAGGTGTTTTTATGGAAATTATGAATATAGTTTTACATTAGTGTTTGGATAAATTTTACATTCTATTTATTGATGATATAATGGTATAATATAAAAGATAATATGACTATGAGAAACATTTTAGTATAGTTTTAATATGGCTGAAATTAATGGAATTTATATGTAAAATAATGAAAATGTGGATTTTTGAAAAACTCGATTAAAATTTATGGGAATATTATAACTAAATATAGCATAACAATTGATCCTTGTATCATTTTAATTAATGTAAAATGTCCAAGAATAAAAAATGGCATAGAGATTCATTTTTTTCTTAGAATATTAGTTCATTAAAGATGGTTTTTTGAAAGCCTTTATTGATTAACTACCCTATGAACCATTCTAACACATACAAGAGTTAAATTCATTTGAAAAATGGAGCATTATGAATGTTATTGAGAAATGAAAATAAAATATACTTTTATTATACGGTATTATACCCTCTGTAAAGTCATGATGAATTTTTTATTTAGACTGTATCGTTGTTCATGTGACATGGTTGAGTTTCGATATATAATAATCAGGTAATTCTATATGAATCATTCCAATTTAATCCCCATGAGTATAATTATCTTATTTATAACATTGATCTATATTAAGTATTATATTATTTTAAAATTTAGAAACCTAATTTGTATAATAACAAATTGTATATATGTATAGACCATATAATTTTTTAGTATATATTCATATTAAATAAACATAACAAGAGGAAGATAATATTTTCAGAACTGATAAAGGGTTGGGATTTTACGATTCACTATCATCCATGTAAATATAAAATGGTAGTGGATTTATTAATTTGAAAGGAAAATGAATCATTAGTCATACTAAATTTGAAATATAATCTAATTGTTAATAGTTCAATGAATATTGTAATGAAATTACTATTATAATAACACTATATATTTTTGATCTGGTTTTAGGACAATTATCCTTCTCTAAATCAATTTAGAATACATTAAATTAATATCATGGTTTGTATGAAATATAATATTTGGTTGAGTAATGTTCCCTATGATTAATATTAAAAATTATGGTGTTATATGATTTGTAAACAGGTTGTGTGTGATAAGTGATTCCCATTTGAAAGGAGGATTTTTCATTGATTTTCATAGCTCAACATGTTTTATTTATCATGGTATCTCTAAGACATATATATACCTTGGATAATATAATTGGTGTGAATACATAATGAAATAAACTACTTATTTTACTATTGAATGTTTTACTTATAAATAAGTTAATTCTAAATGAAAACAACAAAAGGGAATTCATCATCCTTTTCCAGTCCTTAAATTGAAATGGGGAGGTATTTATACTTATGTTTTAGTATAATTATGACAAAAATCAAGAGGTAATAATTCTATTTTTGTTTTTATTGATTATTTTACAAAATCATAATATTTTCTATATTCTATATACAATTTCTTTAGATCATCTTGTTAGACACTATGTTAATTAGACACATAGTTTACCTAGATATCCCCACTATATTTAATTTTATTGTGGTCCATGATTTAAATATAGTTCAAAAAAAGTACCTTCGAAGGCATTTTTTTGTTGTCAAGATTCATGACAAACATTTTTGGACAATCTGATAGATAATTGGTATAGAAAATTCATTATTTAGATCATATTTTTTAGGTATTCTCAATAGATTATTATGTAATTTAGGTTCAACATATTTGAATAGTATAATTTCCCTGTAATTATTGTTTTCATTCCAATAAATAGATCTCACCTTTTATTTAAATGAATGAAAACAT
The DNA here is from genome assembly GCA_963277665.1 of Viscum album. Lineage (NCBI taxonomy): Eukaryota > Viridiplantae > Streptophyta > Magnoliopsida > Santalales > Viscaceae > Viscum > Viscum album. The sequence continues at coordinate 418,963,776 of OY728132.1, forward strand.
CGGTTGGACTAAAATTTGTTGAAAAAAATTTATAGGGAGAATTTTTCTGGACAACAATTTATAGAAAATATTTTTAAAAATGGTTATAATTGTTTCACCACTATACATTGATAGCTCATAGGAGGAAGAAGAGTTATATAGATAACAAGATGAAATATCATTCATTTTAGGCAGGATGGTTTTTTTCTAAATATATATACTTGAAATATTTGATATGTTTTACAATAAATATAAAATTAAATATTCTTTTAAATGGACTATACGATAATCTAGTGGATGTTGTGTCATTATCATATTGAGTGTCCTTAACTCTATGTTTATATTAGGTGTATGATGTGTTTTAGGTTTCATTGATAAAAATATATATACCTCATGTATCACATGTTTTGAGTAGATAGTTATTTTAGGTATAGGAGAATCTAAATTGACAAAATCTTTTTACATGTATTATTATAAGATTTTTAACATAAATATAAAATATATACAAACCATGAATTGAGAAGCCTCGAATCATTAATAGACCATATACATAAAACAACAACATGAAACTAAAATGAAACATCTTTATTTAAATTTAATAAATGTGCTAATAAATAGATTTTAGCTCGCAAAACAACAAAGAATATCAATGAGAATTCATAAAAAATTGTTGAAATACAAATCATAGTAAGGGAATAAACATGAAAATAGTAAATTGAATTTGAATCAAGAGTAATAACATTATATCATGAAATACAATACTCATTAATAACCATATAAGTGTATGATATAAAGACCCTAAAGTCATAATATCATGTAATCATAGGAATGTGTCAACAACATAAACCATGACATAAGTAGATCTCAAGGACAATTTTAGATTCTATTAACAAGGTGGATGGAGACCCATCATGGATTATCGAACAACACAATGTTTTATCAATGGAAAATTCCTTCTTATAATTATGTCATATAATCACATGAAATCACATCATAATTAATTTATAGGTACCATGTTACTGTTAAACGTAATATTATAACTTCTGTGAATTGAATTTAAAAAAACTAACACACATGATTGTGTTCAGGGTGATTTTTGGGGTCTGATGAATGAAAACGTAATTATTGGTTAATAGTAACCTACCCTTCTGAATAATAACCTATCCTTAAGAATAGTAATATTCCCTTCAAAATAGTAACTCTTCCTAAAAAATGGAAACCACACTAATTATTGTACAAATAATATTTACACTTCTTATAAGTGATAATATTACCATTGTAAAAGTTTTGGAATTTTTGTAATTCATAAATTATAAATTACAATTAGTTAATTATTTAAAAAGAAAATGTATTTTTCTAAAAGAAAATTCACAAATTAAAAATTATATGTCTTCTAATTTTAAGATAATTTTATATGACTTTATGTTATTTTTGAAAGCTTTAGAAACCCACTTATAGTTTTAGATTCCATATTTTTCAAATAAATTTTGATTTTAAACAAAAACAAAATCTATAATATTTATAACGTTTTTTTAAACAGTAGTGTTAATGTTTTGATTCTACCCATAAAAAATAGATAGGGTGAACTCACATAAACATATTACTATTTTTATGGAAAAAAATCATTACTATTGCTTGTTTTTAGGAAAAATAAAAAACAAATGAATAAAATATTAAGAAACCCTCCTCCCCTCCAATATAAAAACCACCCACACTCCCCTCTTCCCTTCACTCCACTCAAGACATCTGAATTCCCTATATTCTACCCAAATCTCTCCCAAAAATCCTACCCCACGTCCATCAGCTCTTGCTGTCCTCAAAAGACCAAATCCTCTCCCAAGGAATATTAAATCAAGAGGTAAATTCATAATTTCTTTTCTTTCCTTTTATTTTCATGTTCCATTGTTCACTTTTCTTTCCTATACTATACCCATCATATTGGTATGAAAAATCCCGAACCATAAATGTACTAGAATTTTTTTATTCTAATTTTATAATTCTTTATCATCTCTCATTTCCCCTCCTTTTATATGAAAGAAATGAAAACACAATTTGAGATGTGTTAATTTATCACATTCAAGGATGACGGGTTATCAATTTCTATTTCCATAATTAATTCTATTAATGACACAATTTTTAAGGTTCAACAATACATTTAAATATGTATTTTGTCCTATGTTATGTTCTAGATCCTTTTTCACTCATGATATAAAATCATAATTCAAAACAATTAAATTATGAACAAAATTTCCAAATTAATCCAAATTTATATCATTAATGATTTATATAATGATTCACCATAACTCCAAATAACCAAATGAATTTTATAATAATGTAATCCTATGGATATTCTCTAATGTCATATAACATCAATTCTAGGCAACCATTCTCATAATAACTAATTATCTGGACATGATTTTAAGTGAACCGATCATTAAAAGAAAAGAATAAAATGCTCCCAAGCAATGAAATTGATCATCTTATCTCATCAAAAAGAACATGAATGAAATCAGTAAGGTTATAATAATTCAATATCATGTAGTTGAGGTTCATTAATTATTAAATAATGAATCTAAAATTATTATTCATGTCATTAAGGTAAATAAATGAGAAAGATCAGACATAAGGTAATGGATCCTCTCTTTCCAACATTTATTCAAGAATCTCCTCTACATTATGCCCTTTTATGAATAATTTAAAATGATGGGTATGATTTCAAACCTCCCCGATAATTCAATAAGTATGTATAAAATAAGATAAACCTCTTTCTCCCTCATTTATCACTCTTATATACATAAGGTACCGTGTCGATATTCAGTACGTCAGTCTACCTCAACATCCTATATTCCTTCGGGTTTCTATATCATCATTTTTATAAAAATGAAGTTGTATTTTATTTTTATTAAAAACATATATATACATTTTATATGCTCCAAACTCATGTTTCAAAATCCATACCTCATTATCTTTTAGGGATATACAAGATTTTAAATGATTCCCTCCTCAATACTTCCCGTTAAGGAATCCCGTTTTAATGGAAATTCATGAATTCTTACCCAATTGCAAGTACACTATATGATCTTATTTTAATCCACCATTGTATTTGTAAACCATATATTGTTATCATGAAAAAATTCTTTGTTATCTTCTGGTTTTATATAAAATATAATTCCATTTTCCTGTTTTAAATGCTCTTTGATATTTTCATTAAAAACCCTAAAATAATTCAATTCTGAAGTTTCTTAAAAACTCTTTTACATGATATTACTAAAATTTGAAATCACTTATTATATTATATGACTATTTTACCTTATTAATGCCCATGTCTGATATAATTCTGTTTTTTCATGGACACTTTTATGATATGACCATTAAATTATTCTTTATGGCTTGATTACGACACTTATTTCTATCCATGGGGACCCTTTGGACTATGTATGATTGATTATATATTATTATTAATGTGGAAACATATTCATGAACGTGTCAATGTAGGTGTGGCTAGATATCTCTCTAATTCATTGGTCAATGTTGAGTTTCCTGACATGTTATGTGCAAACGTTTTGGCGGTTAGGCTTGATTGGTGCTATAATGTCAAACGGTCTTGATGGTTAACCGTGACTTGTGCTTGTTTATGTGAAACAAGCCTAATATCATGATAAATAAGTGTTTTATGTTTCTTCCACATTACTATGATTTCTTTTATATATGATCCCATGTTTATATGTTATTATTCCATATTTTCCATGCCTTTTTATATCTTTATGTCATGACTTATAACCCATGTGTTAATGTTTTTTTTCTTATGTTTATTCCTTTACTATGCTTTTTAGCACAGCCCATTTTTCATCATATTCTTGTTTTATCCTAAGATGATGATGGACCACAAGTTAATTTAAAAGATCATTATAATGATTAAATAATAGGAATTTAATTATGTACTAAGTCTTCTATGAAACTAGAATTTACAATCATTGGCATGTAATTTCATGTTTAATAATGCATAAAATAATGTAATGATATATTTAAAAGGCTAGGGTCTCTATAGATGGTATAATAGGATTGCCTAGTTATTTTTGGAGATTATAAATTGTGAACAATAAAAATAACCTTAAGGATTATATTAAGTATAATAACATCCCTAAATTTTAGTGATAAAAGTGTAAGTGGTTTATCAAGACAATACATCCATGTAGGGATACAAACAACTAGAGGTGGATCTGGAATAGATGTAACTAGGGGTAAACCCTAAAAACCCCAGAAAGAGCAAGACTAGAATGGGAACTGGTGAAGGAGAATGGGCCTTTCTATACACTTGGTTGGACACTCTAGGTGGATATTCATTGATAAATTCATGATCTTAGTACAAACCATTAATAAGGGAATAAAAAATCCCATAGGAATGTAAGTTATGAAATAGATCGGGAATAACCTATATTTAGACCAAGGGAATCAAATGTTATGATATACCTCCCCATAAAAAAATTTATCCTTTTATGTTCAAAAATTCTTTTTTTTCTCAATAACTATGATTTATAGCCCATGAATTGTATGTTATTTTTCATAGTTATTTGAGAAAAATATAAGAACACTTTCCAATAATCAATGTGATTTGGAATGTGAATATTAACATAATGATACTCCAAATATGATGGAATAAGGTGCTCAAAACAACATGATAGTACTTTATCAGATGGATCAAGTTATGAATAATAACATGAATCATGTGGAATGTCCTCCTCCCCCATGGAAGGAGCATGTTGTTGCAGATTCCATCATGTAGAAACGTACTACCATATTTAGTGGATATTTTTTATCCCTCATCATATGATAGTTGATTAACTCCATTGGAAATATATTCTATATCCTCCAGTTCTAAGAAAAAGGGAATTTTGTGTTGGTAGAATATCATTTGGATGGGGAAGCAGATCAGTAGTGGAAAGTGATCATGAATAAGAACCCTCGTGAGGAAACTAATTCCATGGATTGGGAAGAATTCAAGAGAATGGTTTTCAACAATTTTTTTCCCGAAACCCTCCATCTCATCATAGAAAGAGAGTTCCTCAGTCTAATTTAGAAGAAAGATGATTCAATTAGGGAATATGAAGAAAATATTACAAGGTATTGAATCTATGCCTCTAACATTACCATGAACTCTGAAACCATGGTGGATTACTTCCTTATTGGACTAAAGCTGAGTTTACAAAATGAAATTGTAATTAGAGTCATCGAAAACTATGAATATATTGTCTGTTGTGCCAATAAATTTGAAATGATGATCAGAGACACTTGGTGGTATTGTGGGACCAGCAATAAGAAGTGGAAAATGGAATCTATTGTGGGAGGTTCTACAAATATATTCCTTTCTAAAAGGAAGCCTGACCATTCCATGTGTAAACATTTTGGGAAGAAGCCTCCTGGGAACTATCTAAAGGGAATCAAGTATTTCTTCAAATATCGAATGATCGGACATCTAGCTAAAAACTGCCGACGGGATATGATGATTCATGAAAATTTGGAAGAAGAAAGTAATGTTCAAATAAACTCTCATCCATTGGTGAAATTTAATAACTCTAATGAGCATGGGAATTATTAAAAAAATCCTTTAAGCCAATGGTTGCCGATGGAAATCATCACCCTCTAAGGAAACTAGGAAGGGCTAATGCTATCACTACTGCTGAGGAGGAGTCAAAAAAAATGTGGTGACAGTTACACTATTAATTCATTCATGAGTATCAAACTTACTATTTGATTCTGGGTCTATGCATTATTTCATATCTTGCAAGTTTAGTATAAATATTCAAACACCGCCTCATAACTTAGAGGATATGTTATCTGATAGAATAGTAAATGGTGAAATTATTGCATCCATGGTTTATAACTATAACCTGGTATATGATTATCGGAAGAGCCTCCCAAAAAATCTTATCATACTTCATTTAGTAATGTTTCATGTTATATTTGGAATGTATTGGATATATTTATACAAATCCAACATCAACTGTCAAGAAAAGTTGATCACTCTTCACATCCTTAATCATCCTACAATTCATTAAAATTATATGGACAAATATAAATCACTTTTAGGATCATTTTCTCATATTTTGATCTTAATTCCTTATTATCAAGCATGTCTAGTGATAATAATTCCGTCAAAGGAGAGAAAAATGCTTGAAGTCATTCCTGTCGTGAGTGATTGAACTAATGTATCCCATAAAGAGTTTTATAGTCATCCTCATTATCAGGATTTTGGTTTATCAATTGAACTTATTCATGGATACCAAACTATATTAATGAAAACTTATAGAATAACCATCGTAAAGATGGAAGAGCTGAAGAATAATTTACAAGAGAACATAGAGAGAGGTTTTATAAACCTGATGGTTTCCCCATGGGGTGCGCTAGTCCTCTTCATCATGAAGAAGGAGGGATCAATGAACATTTTCATTGATTGTCATGAAATCAATAAAATCATGATAAAAAACAAGTATCACCTATCACAAATATATGTCTTTTTCAATTAGCCTTGTGAGGCCAGTTATTACTCTATGATTTCCCTTCGTTAAAGACATCACCGATTAAAGGTTAGGAATGAAGATATTCCCAATCATTCCTTTTGAGTGAGGTATGGACACTATGAGTTCATAGTGATTCCCTTTTGAATCACTACGTCTCTATAATTTTTAATGAATTTAATGAATAGAGTCTTTAGTGATTACTTTGACAAATTTGTGGTAGTCTTCACTGAAGATATTCTGATATACTACAAGATCAGTGAGGAACATGAGGCACATTTGAATACTGTGATAAATACATTGAAAAGGGATAAGATATATGAAAATTAAAGTAAATGTTTGTTCTTGAGGAAGGAAGTGTCATTCTTGGGACATGTTATCACTCGAAAATGGATACTTGTGGACCCTTCCAAGATAGAGTTACATGAAGGGTGGCCCATGTCAACATCTGTAATGGATATCCATGGATTTCTAGTCCAATCTGTGTCTTATATACTATTTTTAAAGAACTTATAATTATTTTCAATCCCAATGACCAAGATGACATTGAAGGGAGTGAGGTTTTTCTGGACACAAGAATGTGAATTATACTTTAAAGAGTTGAAAAATAGGCTTATCGCAACACCAATACCCACACTCACAACAAGTGGGAAACACTTTGCAGTGTATAGTGATATTTCAAAGAATGTTGTTGGATGTGTTCTAATGAAAAATGAAAAAGTGATAGCCTGAATCTCAAGGAATCTGAAAATACAAGAGAAAAACTACCCTACACATGATCTGGAGTTGGCATCTATGATCTTTCCATTAAAAATATTGTTGTATTATTTCTATGGTTAGAGGTGTGAGATATATACTTATAAATAGTGTCTCAAATATATATCCACACCAATAGAGCTTAATTTGTTTCATTGAAGAAGGATAGAGCTCAAAAATGATTATGATTGCTTAATCCACTATCATCTCGATAAGGCAACATGCAAGGGGATGCTCGAAGTAGAAATGATCTTGTATCATTATTAATGATCAGAATTTAAAAGGATCTAATATTAAAATATTTAAATAGGATAATCATATGAATCATTAACAGAGTAAAATCATAGATAATTTCTCAAATGATTACTCAACCATCACTCATGGATAAAATAATGGATTCTCAAAGAAAAGATGCGTAAATTCAAAAAAAAATTGAAGCCATTAGAAATTGAAAATCTTATGAGTTTATGATTGATGAAGAGAAATTTGTATGATTTGTGTCATGATTATGTGAACCATCTAATCTAAAGATAAACAAAGAGCTTTTGAGTGATGCACGTAGCTCAACATTCACTATTCACCCATGGAGCACAAGGATGCATAGATATCTCCAAGAAAATTTTTTGCGATAAAATATAACGAAGGATATTGATGAGTAAACATAAAATTGCCTAGTATGTCAACAAGGGAAGGTTGAAAGATATAATTCTAAGGTGATTATGAAACCACTATCCATACGATCGTAGAAGTGTTAGAACGTCACCATGGACTTTGTCACTGGACTTCCAAGGACATCCAGAGGAAACAATACTATAGGGGTCATAGTGGACCGCATTACAAAGGAATCTCACTTTGTAGTGAATTAAGAGGAATTCTAATTGGATCAAATTTCATTGAAATATATAGAATAAATGGTATGGATGCAAGGAGTACCACTATCTATTGTATCCGATTGAGATCCGAGATTCACCTCAATGTTATTGAAAAGTCTCTAATATGCTCTAATAACTGAACATAAATTTAGTATAACCAATCATCTTCAAACCGATGGCCAAACTAAGAAAACTATTCAAACACCGCAAGATATGTTGAGATAATGTTATGTGGACTTAAATGGATGATGGGGTTAACATCTTCAACAAGTTGAATTATCCATTAACTATAGTTTCCCCGTGAGTATTTGAATGACACCATCTGACTCCATTTATGTGAAAATGTGCAGAACAATGCCGTGTTTGGATGAATTCAGTGAGCGTAACATGCTAGGACCTAAAGTGGTTGAAGAAAATGATAGAGACTGTGAAAACCATTCACTATCACATCTAGGTAGCCAATTTTCAACAAAAGAGTTATGAAAACAATCATTGATGAGACCATGAGTTCAAATTTGGAGACAAGTTATTTCAATGAATATCTCTATTGAAGAATTTCATGAGGTTTGTGAAGAAAGGAAATTTATGTCCTAGGTACATCCGCCCCATTGAGATTTTTGATCATGTTGGGGTTGTGGCCTATCATCTGGCACTTCCACCTACCTTTTCAAAAGTAAATGATTTCTAACATGTATCCATACTAAGGAATTACATAACAAATCCTTCACATGTACTCTCATCAGAGGTGGTGGAGTTAGAGAATGATCTTTCTTATGAGAATCCTGTGAAGATCAAGGATCATAGAGATAATTTTCTGCGTAACAAAACTACTCACCTGGTCAAAGTACTAGGGCAGAACCATATGTATGAATAAGAAACATGGGAACTCATGGAGGCAATGAAGGAAAAGTACACACACCTGTTTATAGCTTGGAATGTAAAATGAAATTTTGAGGTAGATATTTCATAAGGGGGAATAAGGTAATGACCCAATGTTTTATAAGTGGAAATTTCCTTCTTATAATTATGTCATATAATCACATGAAATCACATCAAAATGAACTACTATGTAATATGTGTCCTTTAAACATAATATCACTACTCTGTGGTTTGAATTAAAAAAAACAAACATACATGCTAGCATTCAGGGTGTTTTCAAGGGGTCTGATGGAAAAAACATAATTTATGATGAATATTAACCAACACTTATGAATAGTAACCTAACCATATGAATAGTAATATGACCATTCAAAATATTAAATCATCCAAAATTATAGTATCCTCACCCATGAATGTATTAAAAAAATTTTGGCATCATAAAAGTGATAATTTAACCATAGTAAACATATTGGCATTTTTGTAAGTCATAAATAAATAATTATAAATTATTTAATTAATTAAAATCAATATTTATTTTCCTAAAATGTGTTCATAAATTAAAAATTTTATATCTTCTAGTAGTAATTTAAATTTATAATACCTTATGTAATTTTTGAAAACATTATAAAACCTATTGTAGTTTTAAAAATGTATTTTTCATGTAAATTATGATTTTAGTTAAAAATATAAATAATCATATTTAGAAAATTATTTTTGAAAAATGTAGTTCATTTTGGAATCTACATGTTAAAAAATGGTTAACATGATTTATAGTATTTTACTAAAATACTTGAATTTTTTGATGAATAGTAAAATATGATAATTTACTGTATATATACGATATATGTTAAATAGAATATTTATTGAGTCATGGATGATATAATCAACTTTGGTTAGAACTCATATGCACATATTACATCTTTTTGTTACAAAAATCATTACTATTTATTTTCTTATGGAAAAATAAAACATAAATAATTAAAATATTATTAAAACCCTCCTCCCCTCCTCTATAAAAACCCCCAACACTCCCTTCTTCTAATAACTCTTCTCAAGCCTTTTTTTCTTACCTAAATTCTAACCAAATATCTCCCATGGATTCTCCCCCACATCCATTAGCCCTTGGTCTCCTTAGATGACCAAATCCGCTTATCGTAAGAGTCTAACATGGAAGATTAAATCAATTGGAAAATTCCTATTTTCATTCCATTCATTTTCATTTAATGCTCCTTTGATCTCTTTTCTAACCAAACATCTCCTCATACAAATTGTATGAAAAATCATGTAAAATAAATGTACTATAATTTTGTTTTGTTAATATTATAATTCCTTATCAGATCTCATTTTCCCTCCTATTATATTAAATAAATGAAAACACCATTTGAGATTTGTTAATTTATCACATTCAAGGATGACATGTTATAAATTTGAATTACAATATTCAATTATGGTCATGATACCATTTTTTGGTTGAAAAAATATATAATATGTATTTTATCTTATGTTATGTTACGTAATCCTTTTTCACACACGATGAAAAAAATAATATAGAATAATTTAATTGTGAGAAAAATCGTCAAATTAATCCAAACGTTTATCATTAATTCTTTATATAATGAATCACCTTCAATCCAAAATAAAAAATTGAATTTTATAACCCTGTGAAATTTTTTATGTTCACTAATTTCATATAATTTCATTTATGATCAATAATTCTCATCATACATGTTTATCAAAACATGAATATAACTGAACTTGTCATTAAAACCAAAGAAGCGAGGGATCTCATACAATGAAATTAAACCTCTTAACTCATCATAAATGTCATTAATGAACGTAGTAAGGTTATACTAAATCACTATCATATAGTGGGGGTTCTATAATTATTAATTAATGAACATCATTTGATTATTTATGTCATTATTATGAACCAATGAACAAAATCATACTTGACGTAAGGGATCCTCTCTTCCTCACATTTATTCAAAAATCTCCACTATGTTTTTACCTTTTATGAGTAATTACTAATGATGGGATATGATTTCCAACCTCCCCCATACTTCAAAAAAAATTTATAAATGAATATAGACCAATTTCTCTCTCATTAATCCCTCCTATGTACACCAGATACCAGACTGATATTCCCTAAGGGATTCTACCCGAACCTCCTATATTCCTTTGAGATGCTCATTATTTCTTTTTATACAAATGAATATGTCATTTATTTTTTTGTAAAACTTATAAATAACATGTATATGATCCAAAATCATGTTTTTAGATCCATCCATAAATTTATTTCGTGCATATATATGTTTCTAAATGATTCCCTTTTCAATACTTCCGGTTAAGCAATCCCGGTTTAAAGGAAATTGTCGTATTCATAACAAATATCAAGTAGAAAATACGATCAGTTTTTAAGAAAACATTATATTTATAAAACCAATAATTTTATCATTATAACCATCTTGTATCACTTCTTGTTTTATATAATATATTATTCCCTTTTTGTTTTAAATTATCTTTGACATTTTCATTAGACCGCTCTAAAATGTTTTAATATTAAATTTCATAAAAACTCTTTTAAAAGTTAACACATAAATATATAATTACTTATTATGATATATTCCAATTGAACCTTATGAATTTCTATGATTAAACTATTTCTTTTTATTCATGGACACTTCTATTATACTCCCATTAAATTATTCTTCTTGTCTTGGTTACGATACACATTTCATTCCATGGGTACCATTATGTATCTGTATGATTGATTATATAGGATTCGTAAACTATAAAAAAAATTCATGAATATATTAAGATGGGTGGTCCCATATAAATATCCAATTAAATGTTTAAAAATGTTTCTCATGAAACATTATGTGCAAAGGTCATTGTGGTTATACTATACTTGTGCTACCATGTGCTACGGTTTTGGTGGTCAAGATTGACTTGTGATCCTCTATGTGAAACGATCATAGAATAATGATAAATAATTTCTTTATGTTTCTTCCACATTAATAGGATTCCATGTTTATATGACACAATGTTTATATGTTATGACTCAATATGTTCTATTCCTTTTTATATCCTTATGTCTTTCCATCTAACCCATGTGATAATGTTTTATTCCTATATTTATTCCCTTACAAGGTTTTCTAGCCCATACCTTTGTTCATGTAATACCCCGGTTGTCCAATTCAAATTTTTGAGCACAATGGAAGTTGTTATCTCTTTATGAAGATAAAATAAAATTCATTCTATTATGTACCTTGTCTTACAAGACACTACACTACACAGCCCTTGGCTTGTCATTTGATGTTTGATTATGATTAAAATCATGTAATGATATATGTAAAAGGCTAGGGTATCTATATATGGTATCAGATGATAGTATAATTAGTTTTGGAGATTAGGAATAGTGCACCTTAGTAATATCCCTAAGGATGAGAATATGTATAAGAAAACACACCTAAATTTTTGTATGTATAGATTTGGCAGTTTTTCAAGAAAATACATCCATTATGGGATAAAAATAGGTAGAGGTGGCTCTGGTAAATATTTATCTAGAGGTAAATCTCTGAAACCCTATTTGAGCTAGACTCAAACAGGAACTGGTGAAAGACAACAGGCCTTGTTTCACTGGTGGTTAGACACTCCTAAGGGATAAGATTTTGTAAATTCTTGAGTTTAGAACAAGCCATTATTAAGAGAATAAAAAATACCATAAGAATATATGTTATGAAATAGATCAAGGATATCCTAGAATTAAAACTAGGGAATCAAAATTAAAGATATACATCCCCTTTACAGGTTTATCGTTTTATGTTCAAATATTCCTATTTATGCATAATATCTATGTATTGAAGCCCCCTAATTATACAGTCTTCTTCTTAGTAAATGGAAGGACATAGAAGAGCACACGTCAACAATCAATGTGATAAGGAATTTGAAAATTTTCTAATGATATGATAAATATGATCGGAGTGGGTGATGAGAATTTCATGATAGTAAATGGTAAGCTGTCATAAGTTATGAATAATAACTAGAATCATGTGGAATGTCATCATCCGCTATTGAAAATTAATGATTCTATTGATTCCTTTTTGTTGCAAAGACCTCTCATGTTTAGTGGATCTCTCGATCCCATTCTCAAAGAACTGTGGATTAACTCCATTGAAATAATATTCTTCGTAACTTAGTGTATATAATAAGAGAATGTTGTCTTGGTGGTCTATCATTCTGATGTGGAAGTATATTGGTGGTGGAAACTGCTCAAGAATATGAAACCCTAGGATGAAATTAATTCCATAGATTGGGAGGAATTCAAGAGAATATTATTCAATAAATATTTTCTTTGAACCCTCCATCTCAAGATGAAAAGATAGTTCCCCATAATCACGAAGATGGAAGAGGAGTCAATTGGGACACAAGAAGAAAAAATTACAAGGCCTGTAATGTATGCCTATAGATTTTCAGGATCACTGAATGCAAGTTTGATCGCTTCATTGTTGGTCTAAAGTCATGTCTATGAAAAGAATTGGTGATTTGAGAAATTGATAGCTATGAGGAGACTGTAAGTTGTGACCTTAAGGTTAAAATTGATATTAGAGAATCTCAGTGGTATCATGGGCCTAGAGACAAATAGAAGGAAATGGAATCTATTGTGGGAGTTTTGACCATTAAATTCTTTCATGGAAAGAATACCATCCATCCCACTAGAAAATTGTTTTGGGAAGAAGTATCTTGGGAACTGTGTAAAGGGAACAAGGAATTTATTTCAATGTGGAATGATGGGATATCTAGTTAAAAACTGTCTATGGGTTATGAATTATCCCTCTAATGTGGAAGAAGAAGGGAATGTTCACATAAAATCGTAGATAGTAGTGTAGTGTTATAACTTCAAGGATAATTGGAATTATGCGAACAATATCTTTATGCAAGGGGTTGTTGGAGGAAATCTACAATAACCTCCATGGAAAATGGGATGGTCTTATTCTATCACCACTACTTGGGTGGATTTAGAAAATAATGTGTTGAGATGTACAGTAGTTTTTCATTCAATAATAGTGAACGTACTATTTGATTTTAGTTCTATGCATTCTTTCATTTCATGAAGGTTTAGTAGAAATATTCAATAAAAACCTCAAAATTTGGAGGATATGTTATCTTTGAGAATAGTAAATGGGGAAATTATTGTATAAAAGATTTATAACTCCTATTTGGTAAATTATCATGGCCTAAACCTCCTTTTAAATCTTATCATACATCCTTTAGTGGAGTTTGATGTTATCTTGGGAATGGATTCTCTATCTTTATAAAAAACAACATCAACTATTGGGAAAGGGATATCACTCTTCGTATCAAGAAGCATCATCCAATTCATTATACGCATAGGGAGAAAGATGGATCTTCTTTAGAATCATTGTCTCAGGTGTGGATATTAATTCCTTATGAGAAATCATGACTATCGAAAATGATTCAGAAAAAGGAGAGAATCATTCATAAAGACATACCCATCATGGGGGATTACGCTACTTTATACACTGAAGATTTGTCTGGTTCCCCTCCTGATCGAGAGGTTGAGTTCTCAATTAATCTTATTCTTGGATCCCTACCAATATCAAGGAAAACATATAGAATTTCCACCATAGAGCTGTAAGCTATGAAGAAAAATCTATAGGAGAATCTAGGGAAAGGTTTTATATATAAGAGTGCTTCCCCAAGGAGTGTGCCTGTCATCTAAATCAAGATGGAGGATGGATCAATAAACTTCTACAATGATTATCAAGAGCTCAATAAAATCATGAGAAAAAACAACTATCCCCTAACACAAATATATTACTTGTTCGATTAGCTTTGTGGAGCCAGATATTTCTTTAAGGAGGACCTTCAGTCGGGATATATCCAATTAAAGTGGAAGAAGGAAGTTATTATCCATACTTATTTTTGAACAGGTAATGGAATCTATGAGTTCACAATGATACCCTTTAGACTAACTAATTATACATCATTTTCATGGATTTAATTAATAGTTTATTTAGAGATTACCTTGACAAATTTTTTTCATCTTTATTGATGATATTTTGATATACATGAATAGCAAGGAGAATGATTAGGCTAACTTGAATACTGTTCTAAATAATTTTGCAAGGAATAAGATGTATTCAATGTACTGTTAATGTGAGTTCTGGATGGAGGAAATAACATTGATGGGGCATGTTACCATCAGAAAAAGGATATCTATAGGCCCTTCCAAGACATAGGCAATTGAAGAGTGGCCCAGGGAAACATCTTTAATAGAGATCCACAACTTTCGGGTTCTAGTACGGTATTATCGATGATTTGTGAAGAACTTATCATGATTCTAAACACCAATGAACTAGATTACATAGAATGGAGTGAAGTTTTTTAATACAGAATAATGTGAAGACGGAATTAAGGACGTGTAAAAGATTCTTATCTCAGCGCCAATACTCAAACTCACAACCAGTGGAGAACTCATTGTGGTGTACAGTGATTCTTTAAATAAAGTATTAGTCTCTGTATGGAGAAAAAAGTATAAATTGATAGCCTATGAATCAAGGTAGTTAAAAATCTGTGATAAAACAATCCAATGCTAGGTCTGGAGTTAGCGGTTGTGATCATTACAATAAAAATCTGGCAGTATTATCTCTATAGGGAGAAGTGTGTGATATATACTGATCACAAGAGTCTAAAATATATATTCACTCAAAATATCATAATATACACCAACAAATATTGATAAAACTCATCAAGGTTTTTACTACACAATCCACTACCATCTCAGTAAGGAAAAAATGGTGGAAGATGACCTAAGTTGAAAGGATCTTACATCTTTATTAATGATAAGAATTTAAAAGGATCAAATCTTCATAGATTTATAATGGTTGGAAATAGTAATCATTAAGGGTGGAACATCTTTGATCCACTCTCAAATGACTACTCAACCATCCCTCATGCAGAAAAAAAAATATGTTCAAAGAAAATATGTGGAAATTCATAAAAGGGTGGAAACTATTAAAATTGAGAAATCCTATTAGTTTATGATTGATGTGGATGGTTTTTTAATATTTTGGTCACAATTATTTTTACCATAAGATCCATAGATAAAGAATGAGAATTTTAATGATGCACATAGGTCATCCTTCGCAATTCACTTAGGGAGCACATGGATTTAAATATATCTCTGAGAGAACATTTGGTGGGACAATATGAATAAGGAGATTGCTGATTATGCATCAATGTGCCTAGTATGTCAACAAGTGAAGGATAAAAGATAGAAGTCTAAGAGGATGATATAACCACTACCCATATCAACATGGAAGTGGGAGAAAATCACCATGGACTTTGTCACTACACATCCAAGGACATCAATTGGAAAAAATGTTATATGGGACATTGTGGATCGTCCTAAAAAGACAACTCACTTTATAGTGATTCGAGAGGACTTATAATTTGATAAACATGTGTGGATATATATAGAATAAGTTGTAAGGATTCATGGAGTACCACTATCTATTGTATCCGATCGAGATACTAGATTAACCTTTAATTTCTGTAAATTTCTCCCCCATTCTCTAAGCACTGAAATGACCTTTTTTATAGCATGACATCCTCAATATGGTGGCCAATCTTCGAAAACTATTCATACATTATAATATATGTTGAGAGAATGTTCAATAGACATAAAAGTTGTATGGGACCAACATCTTTCACATGTTGAATTCCCCTATAACAACAGTTTACACTAGAGAATCCAAATGGCACCATACAAATCCCTTTATTGAAAAAGGTTCAGAACACATGCATGTTGGGATGAATTCGATGAGTGTAAGATACTAGGACCTGAAATGGATGAATAAATGGTTAAGAAGGTAAAACCCATTCAGCATCACATCAAGGAATCCAAAAGACTACCAAAGAGTTATTGAAACAGTATTTGGAAGAAAATTGTGTTCAAAGTTGGAGACATTCTATTTCTACAGATATATCCATGGATGAAGCTCATGTGGTTTGGGAAGATAGGAATGTTCACTCCCAAGTATGTCGGCCCCTTCAATATTTTTGACTATGTTGGGGTTGTGACCTATCAAATAGTACATCAACTAACCAGGTATAAAGTACTTGATTACCTCCTTGTGTCTCTCTTAAAGAAGTACATACCAAATTTGTCATATGTTCACTCTTAAATGGTGGTATAATTGGAGAATGATCTATCTTATGATGAGTAGCCAGTGAAGATCTTAGATCATATATATAATGTTCTACATAAAAAGACTACTAAATTAATTAAATATTTATGGTGGAACCATAAGTATGAATAGGCTACATGGGAACTAGAAGAGCCAGTGGAGGAAATGTACCAGCACCTGTTTATGTCTTAAATAGTAAAACGAAATTTCGATGGAGAAATTTCATAAGGGGGAATAATGTAACAAATCAATGTTTTATCAATAGAAATTACCTTCTTATGAATATGTCATATAATAACTGAAAATCACAACACAATGAACTAATAAGTACTATGATACCTTTAAAGATAATATTATCACATCTGTGATTTTAATTTCCAAAATCTGACATACATTGTTGCGTTACGGGTGATTTTTTTGGACTAATAGCACAAACATAATTTTTAGTGAATAATAACCTACTGTTATGAATTGTATCCTACCCATCTAAATAGTAATATGACCCTTACAAATAGTAAATCGTCCAAAATAATAGTAACCCCATCCATGAATGTATAAATAAAATTTTGGAATCTTATATGTGATAGTACGAACATAGTAAAAGTATTGGTATTTTTTAAGTCATGAATAATTAATTTAAATTATTTAATTAATTAAAAAGAAAATATATTTTAAAAAAAAGGTGTTCATAAATTAACAATTTTATGTATTTTTCATTTTATGATAAATTCATATGACCTTATTTATTTTTTTAAAGCTTTATAAAATCAGTTATTGTTTTAAAATCTATAGTTTTCGAGTAAATTATCATTTTAATAAAAAATTAAAATAATTATATTTAGAAAATTATTTTTGAAAAAAGGAGTTAATATTTTTATTCTAATAGTTAAAAAAAATTTAGGGTGAATTTTTGTTATTTTTCTAAAATACTTGAGTTTTTTTATTAATAGTAAAATATGACAATTTACATATATATATATATACATTATTTGTTTAATACACTATTTATTGAGTCATAATTGTTGTAAGAACCATTGGTTAGAACTCACACAAACATAATTCTATTTTTTGTCTTAATAATAATTACTATTGAATGTCTTGTAAAAATAATTAAAAACTAATGATTAAAATATTAAGAAAACCCTCCTCCCCTCCACTATAAAAACCACCCACACTCCTATCTTCTCTTCACTTCTCTAAAGCCATGTTAATTCCATAAATTCTTCCCAAATCTTCCCCCAAGATCCTACCCCACGTCCATAAGCCCTTGGTCTCCTCTAAATACCAAATCCTCTCCCTTTAAGAGGCTCTCAAAGAAGATTAAATCAAGAGGTAAATTCCACATTTATATTATTTCATTTTCATTTCTTGTTCCATTTTTTTCTTTTCTTTCCTAACCTATCCTAAAAAAATTGGTATAAAAAGTAAAATACCATAAATTTATTATAAGGATGTTATTATAATGTGATAATTATTTATCATCTCTCATTTCCCATCCTTTTATACGAAATAAATGAAAACATCTTCCAAGATGTGTTAATTACCACATTTAGGGACGATGGGTTATCATGTTCTATTACAATCTTCAATTCGAGTCATGAAGCCCTTTTATGGTTGAAGAAAAATATTAAATTTTTATTTTATCTTATTTAATTTTATTTAATCCCTTTTCTCCCATGAGGAGAAATAATAACACAAAACAAGTTAATTGTGAGAAAAATCGCCAAATTAATCCAAATGATTATCATTAATGTTTTACATAATGATTCCCTTTCATTCCAAATAAACAAATAAATTTTAAAAAAAAATATTCTTATGGATGTTAACTAATTTCATATAACTTTATTTCATGTAAATGATTTTAATTATACATATTTATACGATCATGAATAAAAGTGAACCGATCATTAAAACCAATGAAAAAATGCACCCAAACAAGAATATTGAACCTCTTAACTCATCAAGAAAGACATGAATGAACATAATAATGTAATAATAAATAAATTTAATTTTTTTTAGGTATTTTAATTATTAATTAGTATACCTAATTTGAGTATTCAGGCCTTTATGATCAATCAGAGAACACCACTGGACATAAATTAAGGGATCCTCTCTTTATTGCATTTTTTCATGAATAACCTCTATATTATTCCCTTTTATGTGTAACTTCTATTGATGGGGTATGATTTTTCAACTCCACCATAATGCCATAATTTTTTATCAATGAATATAAAACACTTTCCCTCTAATTAATCCATCCTCAGTACACCCGGTACCATGCCGATATTTCTTAAGGGATTAAACACAAACATAATATATTACTTTATATTTTTCAATATTTGTTTTTATCCAAATTATGTTGTCTTTTATTTATATATAAAACATATATATATATAATGTTTTTATACCAAAAACACACGTCTCAAGAAGCATCCCTAATTATATTTTGTGGATATACATGTTTTAAATCATTCCATCATCAATACTTCTCGTTACGCAAACTCATTTTAAGGGAAATTCCTGAATTCTTAACCAATTTCAAGTAAAATATATGATCTATTTCTAATAAACCACTATTTATATCATTAAAACCAAATAGTTTTAATTTCGTTTCTATATAAAATAATATTTTCTTTTTGGTATTAAATGATTAATGAAAATTTCATTAGATCGTACTAAAATGTTTTGATTTTAAGGATTCTTATAAACTCTTTTAAATGTTAACAATAAAATTTGGAATTATTTAAAATGATATATATCCATTATATCGTTTGAATATTTAATTCATGATATAATAATTTTTTTCTTGGCAACATGTATGAAATAACTATTAAACTATGCTTTATGGATTGATTACAATACACATTTCGTTACGTGGGTACCCTTATGTTTATGTATAATTGATTATGTTTGATTATTAATGTAGAAAAAATATTTAGGAACTTGTTAATATTGGTGTTCCTAGATAGTTCTCCAATTTATTCGGTAAATTTGAGTCTCTTGAGATGTTATATGCAACGGTCTTGTCAGTTTGCCTTAACTTGTACTAATTTGTGCAACCGTCTTGGTGGATAACCTTTACTTGTGCTCCTCTTTGTGAAACAACCCTAGACTCGCACTAAATACTTTTTTTATATTCCTACCACATTACAATGGTTCTATATTAAAGATATCCCATGTATATATCTTATCATTCCATATGTTCCATGCATTTTTATATATTTATGTCAGGCATTCTAACCCCATGTGCTAAAGTTTTATTCTTATGTTTATTCTCTTATTGGGATTTTTTCTCATCCATATTTTCATGTCATCCAAAGGTTATAATATGTGTTGAGAAAAGTAATTT
The DNA here is from genome assembly GCA_963277665.1 of Viscum album. Classification (NCBI taxonomy): domain Eukaryota; kingdom Viridiplantae; phylum Streptophyta; class Magnoliopsida; order Santalales; family Viscaceae; genus Viscum; species Viscum album. The sequence goes on from OY728132.1 coordinate 418,984,339, forward strand.
TTCAACAATACATAAAAATGTTATTTAAAGGGGAAGATTATTAAAAATAATACTCTGTCTCTCTTTTGATAATTTTGATGCTCACAAATACCCTTAATTATTTTCTAATGATTTTATTTAGTATTTTTCAGGAATTTATTAATTTATTTTACATTTGAAATTACGGGAATTTATTGTTAATGTATTCGTATTTAGCATGTTCTAGAAACACTATTCATACCTTACTTATTTGGGATCTACTTTAGCGTGTTCTGGAATCACTGTTCATACCCTATGGGGATAAACGTAGCCTAAGGATGAAAAGCATGTATACTTTTTGAGATAAGAGAAATGTATGGTTAATCAACCATGCGTTATCAGCAATGTATGGAAGAAGAACCTTACATTAAGAAGGAACCTTACGTTTGAGTTATCAACAAAGTATGGAAGGAGAACTGTAGGTAAGTACTAAACGTTACGTTTGTTTCTCAAAAGTATGGTTCTTCAACCTTACTTTTGTGAATAACCATACGTTCTTTAAATGGATCTTTTTTCTTTCGTCTGAGAGTTGAAGAAAAACTATGGATGATCAAACCTAATTTTATGATCACCCTTACATTTGAAGAAAGTAACATGAACCCTGAATTTATGTTCAAACTTACGTTGTCAATCCTATGTTTGGAGGCCACATCAACAACCTTACATTTGGAGTCAGAAAGATTGAAGATGATATTTTTATGCAACAGTCAGCAAGCTGATTGTTAGGTGGATTTCAAGCCAGATTTAATGTCAATATTAAAATACGAAATTGACCGATTCAAAGTCGTTATATCAATGGATTAAAGATCGAATTAAAATGATATTTTTATGATGAGTCTTCAGGGAAGTTATGACCACTCTGTAAATTCAAATTTTTTAATATCACGAATCATAAGGTGAGTTTTATGGATCTAAATGTGAAAGGAATATGCTCTGCTTTGTTATATATGTTTTCTCTGAAACACCAGGCACAAAATTATGGTGATCATTTAATTATTCAAAAATGTTGAATATAGAGACTTCAAAAATCACTCAGTTCTGTTTATTCAAAAGGAGCCTCAAAGCTCTGTTTATTTAAGAAAAAGGTACTCAATAGAATATTCACTTGTTATACATCAAATATCTAATTTGGATCTACTACTGCTGATGTTGTGAATTATATCTCTATATCTACTGTAACTGGATCGACTCAGAACTGCTTCAACTTTAAAATCAATATTTCTAGAGATGACGATCCATCTGCTGTCAATTGCATTTTGTTGCAATTGTGAAGATCAACTAGAAAATTTATTTCTAAAATTATGTTTGTCTTCATCAACCAGATTCTTGTACTAATATGAGTAGGTTCATGTTTGAACCATAAGTCTTTGTTTTTCATTGGATTGTAATGGTTTGAACTTCAAGTACTCAGTTGTGAACTGGTCTGTTGAAACGAGGACTAGTTAGTGAAAATCACCAAGCTCGTGAAGTAGACTGTTGGTGCAGTGGACTAGGGGCCTCTTTTTCACCGAACCACTATACATCTTGTGTTTATGCTATTAAAATTTCTGCAGAATCATTGTATCTAATTAAATTTAAAATATAGAACAAAATCACGCAAAGACTTTTGAAAAGACACAATTCACCCCCTCTTATGTATATTTTGTGTGATCTGATCCAACAATCGGTATCATAGGTTGACCATTCTCACAAAGCTCTAACATGCTGAAAGTGGTTATACACCGAGCAAGATGACTAATACAAGAGAGGTAATGTCTGTTGTTAGAGAACTGTACTTCAATGGAGACAACTATGGATACTGGATGTCTCGAATGATCATCTATCTGAAAAATCTTATATACAAAGTCTATTCTAAGATTCTAACTCCATATGAAATACCTGAAAAACCAGAAACATGCAGTGCAGCTACTGATGCAGAATATGATATGATTTCGAAGGCAATGAATGCAATTATATGTGTTCTAGGACCTGATGTGTTTAGCAGAGTATCTCAATTCGCAACAGCATATGAAATGTGGAAAACTACTTATGTTCCTTATGAAGGAACTAACAATATAAGGTAAATGAGATGTGAAACTGCTAAGATTAAATTTGATACTTTCATAATGGTTGAAGATGAGAGTATTACTCAAATTTATGGAAGATTGACAGGGATTTTCAATAACATATCTACCTTGGGATATTCCATTAAGCATGTTGATCAACCTTTAATAGTGTTGAGAGTACTGCCTACAAAATGGAATGGAATCTATGCAGCAATCAGACAGTCGACGCCTCTCAAAGAAATAACCATGAGAGAATTGATTGGAACATTAATGATGTATGAATTTGAGATAGAAGATGATGCTAATGAACATAAAGATCTTATCAAAAGAGAATATATTTCCTTGAAGGTAACTTCACAACAAAATAATAGAAAGATGAAGATTATAGAAGTCGAAGATGAATCAGAGAGCTCTAACTCATCAAACTCAGATGATAAACTACCTCAGCTAGCCAAAAAAAATAGTTAATTTTATAGCAAGAAAATAGGTTTCAAAAAAAATTTAAGAGAGATGATAAGAAAATAAGATTATATGAATGCAATAATATAGGGAATATTAAACTAGATTTCCCACAGTTGAATGATGCAAAGAAGAAGAAATTATTCAAAATAAATGAGTATGAGCATAAATACAAGAAAGATATGAAAGCCACTTGGATTGTATCTGAAGACTCCAGTTGCTCTTTAGAATCAAGATCCGAGAAATAAAAAGTAAATCTAAAAGAAAACTTGTGTTTCATGGAAGAAACCAATGTGGTACACTCATATTACTCCTCTGACTCAAATAATGAATAAAATTCGGAATCAAGCAACACAAATGAAAAACATGCATCCTACTGTAATATGCTTGAAGAAAGGTATGAATCACTATTTAAGAAACATAAGTCACTAAATAAATTACATAAAGCTGTTTTAGATGAAAGAGATATAATTCTGAAACAAAATAAGGAATTATCTGATAAATACAATTCTATTAACACTATCTATATTAATTTTGAATCAAGAATAAAAACACTGTAGGATGAAGTAGAATCGAACAAACAGGCTACATTGGTTTTTACGAAAGGATATAATTAATTAAATGAAATTCTTGGAAAAACTGTCATTAAAAAGGAGAGATTTGGAATTGGCATAAAAGGAGAAAAACCTAAGCTATATGAAAATTATCTTTTTCCTAGCTCTAAAAGTGTTAATTATAAATTTTGTGGGACAAAGGATCATATAGATAAAAATTGTTACTTAAGACAACCTCAAATTTATGGTATTAAGAACGCCTATGTCTCAAAAGACACATATGATGTAGTATATTTTAAAAGAACAAAGAAAATCTGGATACCCAGATCATTGATAGCTAACACCCCTGGACCCAAAAGAATATGGGTACCAAAGCAATCTGTGTAAATGTCTTTGCAGGAAGCAGGTCACAATAGAAAAAAGTACATATGGTATATGGATAGTGGGTTCTCAAGACACATGAGTGGAATCTCATTGAATTTATCTACACTAACTCAAAAAGATGTTGGACTTATCACATTTGGTGACAATGACAAATGAAAAATTATTGGCATTGGAACTGTTGGAGATCCAAAAACAGTCTCAATCAACAAAGTACTTTATGTACAAGGATTAAATCACAACCTGATAAGTATCTCTCAACTTTGTGATGACGGATATACTGTTGATTTTACTAACAATTGTTGTATTATTTCTAAAGATAAACTGCTTAAATTTAAGGCACAAGGAACTGATAATGTCTATACTTTGGATTTAAATTCCTTTTGTAAACAACAAGTAAATTTCTTAACTACTAATGTAAGGGAATCTTGGATCTAGCATAGAAGACATGAACATTGCAATGTATATTTTTTACTTAAATTATCTAAATAACATCTAGTTTATGATTTTCCTAGTCTCAAATTTGAAAGTGATATATTATGTGATGCAAGCCAACTTGGCATGAAACACAAATCATCATTCAAATGTGTTAATAATATTTATACAACTAATCCTCTAGAACATATCCATATGGATTTGTTTGGACCTTCTAGAGTAGCAATCTTACCTGGTAAATTATATATTTATGTATTAGTTATTGATAATTATAGATTTTCTTGGATTTTCTTTTTTAAATTTAAAAATAATTCTTTTACTTTATTTCAAAGTTTCTGCAAATCTGTTCAAAATGAAAAAGATTTTAATATAATCTCATTGAGAAGAGATCATGGAGCGGAATTTGAGAATTAGGAATTTAATTTCTTTTTCTTAAACATGGGTATTAAACATACCTTCTCTACACCAAGAACACCTCAATAGAATGTGATAATAAAAATAAAAAATAGAACAATTAAATAAATGGATATAACTATGTTAAATGAATACTAACTTCCTACCAAATTTTTGGTAGAAGTTGTAAGCACAACCTAGTATATAATGAATAGAGTTTTAATTAAACCTAATTTAAAAAATACACCCTATGAATTATGAAATAACATAAAAATCTAAATTAAATTACTTTCATGTTTTTCGATGCATGTTCTACATCTTGAACAGCAAAGATAGTCTTCGTATGTTCGATCGTAAATCTAATAAAGGTATATTCTTAGAATATTCTGCTACCTCCAAAGCTTACAGAGTCTATAATAAAAAGTCTAGGATTGTGGAATAATCAATTCATATGATGTTTGATGAATCTGATCCCTTTGAGAAAAGGACATATCAAATTGATGAACCTGACTCTAATGATAACATGAGACTTTAGAACTAAATGAATGACTTTGAAAATCATATAAAATAAATTCAGTCCAGTTCAGAGGAACATGATACTGAACAACCTATATGTGTGTTTCCTAGATAGACTAGAACCCTAATGAATCACCCTTTAGAAACTATAATAGGAGACTTAGATACAGGAACAAAAACTAGAAGAAACTTAGGAATCCTAGTTGAATTCACTACCTTCTTATCCCAACAAGAACCCAAGACTATAGAAGAAGAATTAGATGATAAAATCTAGGTAATAGCAATGCAAGATGAATTAAACTAGTTTAAAAGAAACGATGTTTGGGAATTAGTGGAAAGACCTAAGAATTATCCAATAATAGGAACCAAATGGGTATTTAGACATAAACAGGATGATCAAGGCACAATAACTAGATATAAAGAAAGATTAGAAGCTAAAGGATATAATCAGAAAGAAGGATTAGATTATGATGAGACATTTACACCTGTAGCTATACTAGAATCCATTATAATCCTTTTAGATTATGAATCTTATATGAATTTTAAATTATTTTATATGGATGTTAAATCTGCCTTTTTAAATGGTTATTTAATGGATGAATTTTATGTTGAGAAACCTCCTGGTTTTGAAAATTCTCAAAAACCAGATTCTTTTTTTAAACATACTAAAGCTCTTTTTTTCCTTGAACTAGAACCTAGAGCTTGATATGAAATATTAAGATCTTTTCTTTTGAAAAATGATTTTACTGTTGGAATGGAAGACCCAACATTGTTTAAGAAAACTGTGATTTGTAATATTTTATTGGTTCAAATATATGTTGATGATGTAATTTTTGGATCAACTAATACAACCCCTTGTCATGAGTTTCAAAGTTAATGAAAAAAGAATTTGAAATTAGTATGATGGGAGAACTAAATTTCTATTTAGGACATCAAATTTATCAAAAAGATTTTGGAAATGTTTTGAATCAAAGAAAGTACATTACTGATTTGTTGAAGAAATTTGGACTTGAAAACAGTAAGACATATACAACTTCTATGTGTACTAATATAAAATAGTATTTGGATGAAACAAGAAAATCCATTGACAACAAGTTATATAGAGGTATGAATGGTAGTTTTTTATATATTACTACTAGCAGGCCAAATAGAATGTATTCATTATGTCATTGTGCGAGATTTCAATCAAATCCTAAAGAATCTCATTTAACTATTGTCAAAATAATTTTTAGATATTTAAAAGGAAATATTTTTCAATCTCTACTTTATCCTAAAACTCCTGATTTCAATTTGATTTTATATTCAGATACTGACTTTGGAAGTTTTAGATTAGATAGAAAAAGAACATCAGGAACATGTCACTTTTTAGAAAAGTCTTTAGTGTCATGGTCCAATAAGAAACAACATTCAGTTGCCCTATCAACAACTGAGCACGAATATGTTTCTGCTGGCAGTTGTTGTGCATATGTGTTGTGGATGAAAAATACTCTTATGGACATTGGACTAAATTTTAATAATACACCTATTTTATTTGATAATACTAGTGCTATAAATATTTCAAAAAATCCTATTAATCATTCTAGAACTAAGCATATTGATATCAGACATCATTCATTAAGAGATCATGTTCTTAAAAAGGATATATCTTTGGAAATTGTAATTACTGAAATTCAATTAGCTGATATTTTTACTAAACCACTTCCCACTGTAAGGTTTGATTTTACTAAGGGGGAGCAAGGTTTATTTGATTTGAAATAAAATTTTATTTTACAATTCTAGTTCTTTATTTTAATACTGCTTAAAATAATTTTTCTATTTTTTTAATAGAATAATTTTCTTTTATCCACGTAATCTATTTTACTTATTTTTAAATATATTTAATGATTATTAAAAACATGGGAATCAAGGTTGTCAGAAACCCTTTCGACTTCTAAACCGTTTCATTTCTATCGAATCCTTTTCGAATCCGCAGACCACACCTCATCTCAAGAACCCCAATCTTCGAACCTCTGAAACCCTAACCATAAAACCTTTAGAGATTCTCACAGAGATGGTAAGGAATATAAGAGTTAGTGAAGTCGATCCATGAAATTCTAAGAGACAATGATCTGAATGAAGAAAAATCTTACTGGGCAAGGTAATCGATCTCGACTGGTTATTTCAGACAATATACTGTTGAAACAAGCGTTGTCGTTTCAAAACCTTGAACAGATGTTAAACAGTGAAAATACAGAATTTTTGTATGAGGTAGAACATAGATACCTCTTCTAATCTATACAGTTTAGTCTAGGAGATACTGAGGATATTATGATGGCTAAGATATAGGATAGGGACTTCTCAATCTCATTAGTAGAAATTGGTCAGATTCTCAACTTCCCTCAAGAGGGAGTTTTTCATTTTGATTTGAAAAATATTAGAGATTTTGTGCATAAATCTGAGGATATAATGTCGTTTCTTTTTGGTACTAAGACTATAAAAAAATGTTTATTCTGGATTTTGAGCTTGATCAGAAAATTTTGGTGAAATTTTTTTAGACTAGAATAGCACTCAGAATGGCATAAGTGGAAAAGATATTGTACCCTTATATGTACATAACGTATCTTCTGATAATTGATATCAAATTAAACATTCCAAGGTATATGGTCAGGTACCTTAATTACTGTTGTCAAAGTGATGCCAGTATGAACTTTTCCCCTTTTGGGTAAATTTATTTCCAAGTTGATGCATAAAAAGGACATGGTGAGATTAGTGGATTCCCACGTACACTATCATCACAGTAATGTGTTTAATGCTGGAACTTTAAGGAAAATTTGATATTTCTGGAGCACCATTAAAGGAAAACTTTTTCCAGTAAGAGGTGAGGATGACTCAAAGAGTTCTTAGGATCAACCTTCTAAGTCCACGGTGGGACAAGAAGAATCAAGAGTTAGTAATGTAGCAAGAAGGATCCGATTAGAAGTGGAAGATGCTGAGGATGGAAGAAGTCAGGAGGGACTTAAATCTCGAAGTACTAGACCTATTAATGTGGAAATTACTTACCCTACATTGGAAACAACAGAAGCTTTATTTTCTTATAATTTTGTAAGAGAAGATTCTATTGATAAGACCATTGAAGATGTTAGTGAAAGGAATGCACTAGTAGAGGGATCAAGAGTTCAAGAAGAAGCTCAAAGGGAGACTCAGGAATATATTGTAGGTGATGTTGAAGTTACACTTCAACAAGAACAAGATAAGGAGGCACAGCCTGGTAAAAAAGTGGCCAGACCTCAGGAAACTCCTGAAAATATTGTTCATGAAATTTTAGTGGAAGATAAAGATGTTGATGTTTGTGATGAACATCTCCCTAATGCTCCAATAGAGGTACTTCAAGAGGATTTTTCTATGGAATAGTCTGTAAAGGCCTCTTGGGAAAAATCTATGGACAAACCCACTCTGGAAAAAGAGAAAGAAAAATCTGATGCTGAATCATTACCTTTGGTATAGCTACATCATCCAGAGCCAGAGAATGCGAATCAAGGACAAGGTGCCTCTGATTCAAAGAAGAAAGTTGTTGAAGAACTGTACAAAATGGTTTCTCAGTTGGAATCTGAGAATATCGCTCTAAGAAATGCCTTAGACTTCGAACAATTGAGATTTCAAAAGCTGAAGGAGAGTACAGTCTCATGGCAAGAAGTTGAAATGTTTAAAGAGGATATGCTGAATGAAATTGTAAAATTGAAATCTGAAATGGTTATGAAGACAGATCTATCAGATCTAAAATTGTTTATGGATAACCAATTTACATCAGTTGAAAATAGTGTTGTTAGTGGCTCAAGTACTTCACCAGATTTAATCAGAAGAATTCAAGCTATCACAACCACGATGAGCAACATGAATGATAGGTTGAAAGATATTCAATGAAACAGTGCTCCATTATCAGTATTGTTGGACAATCAGAAATTTTTTGTCGATCAACAGACATCTAGTGAGCCACCAATCAGAACACGGTTAAATCAGATATAAGAGAAGTTGTAAGTGTTTATAGAAAAAGAGGAAAGGATGCATGAGTTTTTCAGGGATAATTCAATCGAGTATATTCATGTGACTCAGGAGAACATATAGATCATTATAAAACATAGATATGGGATGATGAAGAGACTCAGGGAACAGTTTCTAGAAATCATGTCTGCAATCCAGAGGAGATAGAACATATTTCCTACCTTACCCAAACCTTGATTCCTATGATTATCATACTCGTATCTATTTTTTATTTTTAATGAAAATATATTACTTTCTTTCTATTTGTTTTACTATATTTATTTTGATACGCCAGTACTCTAGATTTAATTATTGATAAATAGTTAATAATAGAATTTACCTACAGTTCAGTGCAACATTAAATATGTTAAAATCCATGATTTATCATTCTTTTTGATATCACAAAAGGAGGAGAAATTGGATAAACACAACATTTTATTCTAAAAATCTTATTTAAATGATTTTATGTATATTTAATGTTTTGTATTTATACTTATATAGAATAATATTTTAATTTATTAATAGTCATTTATTATAAAGGGATATTTTCGTTTAGTTTTTATTCAGAGTGAGAAATTTGGATAAAACTAGAAACATTTATTTTATTCTTTAATTTTATTTTTAAATAAAAAATATTTTATTTTCATGAAGGAGGAGAAATTTTTATTTGTTGAAAATATTTTGTTAAAATTAAATATTGTTTTATCCTCTCAAAATTCTAAAACATTATGTAATTAATTTTGAATGTTAATTTCATTTAATTAATTATTTTATTTTATGGGTTTTTTGATCATCAAAAAGGGGAGATTGTTGAAGAAAGTATTGTTTTCAACAATACATAATAATATTATTTAAAGGGGGAGCTTATTGAAAATAATACTCTATCTTTTTATGATAATTTTGATGCTCACAAATACCCTTAATTATTTTCTAATGATTTTATTTAAAATTTTTCAGAAATTTATTAATATATTTTACTTTTGAAATTTGAAGAATTTATTGTTAAAGTATAAATATTTAGCGTGTTCTAAAAACAGCGTTCATACCTTACTTATTTGGGATCTGCTGTCGCGTGTTCTAGATTCACTGTTCATACCCTACGTGGATAAACGTAGTGTAAGGATGAAAAGCGTGTATACTTTTTGAGATAAGAGAAAATTATGGTTAATCAAACATACGTTATCAGCAAATTATGGAAGAAGAAACTTACGTTAGGAAGAAACCTTTCATTTGAGTAATCAACAAATTATGGAAGTAGAATCATATGTAAGTACTAAACATTACGTTTGTTTCTCAAAAGTATGGTACATCAACCTTACTTTTTTGAACAACCATACGTTCTTTAAATGGATCTTTTATCTATCATCTGAGAGTTGAAGAAAAAGTATGGATGACCAACCCTACGTTTACTATCAACCTTACGTCTAAAGAAAGTAACATGAACCCAATGTTTATGTAAATCCTTTTGTTTTCAACCCTACGTTTGTAGGCCACGTCATCAACCATAAAATTGGCGTCGGAAAGATTAAAAGATGATATTTTTATGCAATAGTCAGCATGCTGATTGTTAGGCGGATTTCAAGCCGGATTTAAAGTCGATTTTAAAATACAACATTGACTGATTAAAAGTCGTTTTATCAATGGATTAAATATCAAATTAAAAGGAGATTTTTATGTCGAGTCTTCAGAGAAGTTACGACTACTATGTAAATTCAAAATTTTTAATATCATGAATCAAAGGAGACTTTTATGGATCTAAATGTGCAGGGAATATGCTATAATTTATTATATACATTTTCTATAAAACACCAGGCACTGATGTATAGTGAGCAATCTAATATTCAAAAAGGTGGAAAACTGAGACTGCAAAAAAAACTCAGTTCTGTTGATTCAAAAGGAGCGTCAAAGCTCTATTTATTTAAAAGAAGGAACTTGATAGATTATTTAGTTGTTCTGCATAAAATAACTAATGTGTATCTACTACTACTGAAGTTGTGAATTATATATCTATATCTACTACAACCAGATCGACTCAAAACTGCTTCGACTTGAAAATCAATATTTTTAGAGACAACGATCCATGTGTTGTCAATTGCATTCTGTTGCAATTATAACGATCTAATAGAAAATTTCTTTCTATAATTATTTTTATCTTGAGTAACCAGATTCTCTTACTAAGCTGAGTAGGTTCGTGTTTGAACCAGAAGGAATTTTTTTGCCTTGGATTGTAAAGGATTCAACTGCCTGAACTCAGTTGTGAACTGGTCTGTTGAAACGAGGACCAGATAGTGAAAATCACCAAGCTCATGGAGTAGAGCATTGGTGGAGTGGACTAGGGGCCTTCTGTTCCCCGAACATATATACATATTGTGTTTCTGCTATTTAAATTTCCACTGCATCATTTTATCTGATTAAATATATAAGACAAAACATAATCATGCAAATTTTTTTGAAAAGACACAATTCACCCTCCTCTTATGTATATTTGGTGTAATCTGATACAACAATATGATCATTTTTGTGCACATATAAAGTAATTATATCATTTTAAAGATCAAATAAAAAGAATTTACTTATGTATCTATTCTTCCAAGACACTAGATATTACAATCCATGGCTTGTAATTTGAGGTTTAATTATGTATAAAATCATTAAATGAAATATTTAAAAGTACATGGATGCTATAGATTATGTTTTCTCCGCAATCACATAGATATCACCAATTATGTTATAAATTTTACCCAATGTATTGGATTATTATCTTTACACTACCATCATAACATGTACATGAATATGTGTTTCTAAAAAAGGAAATAAAACTTTCTTTATAAACATGAAGATAACCCCCAAAATGAATTGGGTTTCCTAATTATATCTTATTTAATAACAAGATGGAATATTAAAACAGTTTCCAATATATCAATGATTTAAAAAATTCATTATGTTCATTAATAAAAAATCCTCATGGTCTGTGAAATAGAGTTCCATTTAATTAGAATATGTGAAAAATAGTGGATAAGTATCTTTAGAAATGTTCATCTTATCGAGTTTTTAAAGAAATGGGTAATGACTCATTAAAAAAGGTAAATGGAATATTAATTTTATTAAAACAAAAAATGAACTAAAACTTGTTTTCCATAAAAAATGTTAAATTTTATAAAAAAAAATTTTAAAACAATTTACGTGGTTTTACTAGAAATGGGGTTAGAGATAGAGATGTTATATTTAATCAGGTTTTCATAAAAATGAAATTTAGAAGGGAACCTTTTAAAAATGTAAATCCCTATAAAAGAAAGGTTAATTATGTTAGTTATATATTTGGGTGATATATACATTCAATATAGAATAATTTTCTATGAAAATATATGGATAAAGAGAGGTAAAGTGAGATGAATCCATACCTAAAGGAAAATTGGCTAGTTTAGAGAGACCTCTTACCTTTTGTTCTAGAATCATTCGGAACATACACATTCTATCATTAATAATCAAATTAACTACATTATTTTATTAATTTAGAAACCACACCATCAATATTTTATTATCTATAATTGTATTTTTTTTAATTTAAATTTAATTCCATTGGAAATAATGTGTTATTTATTATTCCTGATGTTCTTCATTTCACGGTACCATTGTCCAATCACTTCTCAATAATTATAATGACTGACGCAAAATCAGACTACAACACCAAAACTTAAAGGAAATAATATTCATGCTCGTATAAAAATTTAAATGGTCCCAAATAACCATATGTGTTCTGACATATAGATTATTCATTTGGTAAAAAAAATAATGTTATATAGGTTGTTTATTTTGGGAGTTTTACCAACCATCAATAACTAGTTTTCTTTTATCTAATATTATTTTCATATATTCATATCATTTTGTGAAAAAAACAAAATATGAATATATATATCTTTTTAATACATTATAATTTAATTAAATAATTAAATGTAAGTTATAATGGAAAATGAAAAATCATTAACCATGGAGGAGGTATGCTGGAAAAATATGGTTAATGGTTTCATTTTTAGATTAAGAGGAGAAGAGAATAATATGTATGATAGATATTCCCATTGAAATATAATATAATATTATATATTTTATATGGGAGTTAAAATTACATGTTGGGTGAGTTTTTTGAGGATATGGTAGATGAAGAACCGATTTTAAAAGAGGTAGTTTGAGAGTATTACCTCTTGAATGTCGTCTCCATAAAAACAAAATAAGAAACCCAAAATTGATATTCTGGTGAGATAAGAGTAATGGGTCATTGGGGAGAGAAATAAAAAGATTATTTTACATTAATTTTGTACTCTTATTTCAATTCATTATTTGAGGATATGTGGAGGTGAGGGTGGTATTTCTAAGAGGGGGAAAAGGGTGTTTTTAAATATTATATTATTTACTTTATTTGTTTCCCCATGAATACTAATGATGATGTTTATATTTGAATATTTGAATAAAATGTTTCATTTTAACACAAAATATTGTGTTCTTACATCATATAATAGGGAATTAATCATATTTTTAAGTTATAATTTTTAATATCATATTTTATTGTATTTAACTATTAAAAGAAACTCAACTATTTTATTAAAATAAAAAAGATACCCAAAAATATTATATACATGTATATTCTAAACATGAATTATATTTTATGAAAACAAATTCATAATATGTGAAAAAAATTAAGATTATTCCCTTTTTTCTTGAAAAAATTCCACCTCTAATATTGTTATCAATTTTAAAACCCTTTTAAAAATTACTTATCATCTCAAAAAATAATATTATCATTATAAAAAGACATAATATTAATTTTCCAACCCAATTAATGAAAATAATATTTCTTTTTTATTTTCATATTTTTTTAAAAAATTGAAATTAAAATATATATGGTTTTCTAAAATGAAAAAACTTATTTCATCATTTCTAAAACATTTATCTACATGTTTAATAATATAAATATGATATATTTTCTTTTATTACTAAACTGAGATAATATTTTACACTTCCGTGGGTAAGTATACTATTATATTAGATAGATTTTTATTCCAAATAGTAAGATTACTATTCCATTTTTCATTTTACTATTATAAAAATTATATTATTAATTGTCATATGGATTCCCTACATCCTATGAATACCCTATATTTTATTCATTATTAATTCATATATATTTTTTCTAAAGGTTATATGTCTTTTTTTTAAAGCTAAATATTGTATTTTTATTTTTATTTATCATTTTTATAGTGTTTCTTATTACTGTTTTCATTCTTGGGGTCGTGAATATCCATATTTCTATATTATAGTTTTCTTATTTTTAATTTTTTATGAAATTTTAATATGTTCCATTCTAAGAGAAAATTTTATTCTATAAATGAAACACTCAAAAAATTATAATTTATTTTTTTGGTTCTATCATATAGTGAATTTCATATATATAATAGTACATAAATATGAATGGCTTAAGTATATATTTTTAGTGGACATTCCATTGATGAAATTATAGGCCATTAATTTTTCCCCAAATATGAAGTTTCACCTTGTAAATATTATTATACAAACTAATGTGAAAAACATGAGAGGGTAATTCTATTTTATAGATTCCTTTGGTTCCCATATTGGCTCCCCATACCCAAGGTCTTTTAATAGTACTTTGACTGTGTGAGTTGTTTTGTTTCTATATATTTTTATCAATGGATGAATATCATCATCATCTTATACTCATATGAGATATCATTTCCCAATTTTTCCACCTCGGTTTTTTTATAAGTGTGGGATCTGGTATATAATTCCCCAAGAGTAATACATAGAGTATGTAATTTACATGACATTAGGATGGTGAGAGTGATTGTCAATAAGTTACAATTTTTATACAACCAAGAATCTAAAATTGTTCAGCATACATGGTACAAAGCTTTCATTTCATCCCAAATCAGAGGAACCTCTTCCATAGAGATATATGGAAGAAACATTTGTATCCAACCTCAAAAATAGGTCTCATCGATGTAAGTCATCATTGATATAATTTTAGATCTAATAATTGTTGATTTTTTGTTGAAATGTTTTGACTATTTTTATCGTTTCCTCAACCATTTCAAGTCCCAACTTATTCCATTCAACAACTTCATCCAAGAACTCTAGTGTTCAACATCTCTTCACATAAATGGATTCATAAGAATCAATTTGGATACATTATTGAAACATATTATTGAATGATATATCTACTAAAATAATAATTAGATCCCAACATTGTTTTATGTCCATCGAGCATGTTGTCAATATTTATTACATTCTCTCAATAGACTGATCATATAGGACACCAATATAGGGTTGATAATCTAAAAAAAAATTCAACTCAATTTTTATAGAGTGATAGAGAATATTCTATTAAAAAGAGGTAGGTCTCATATCTTGATCACATATAATTTATATTATCTCTATATATATCCTCACAGTATCTCTAAAATATTTTATTACATTTTTATTGACTGAGAATTCTAAATGAATTGTAATGTAATGATAATAATTTTTAAGATGACCCACCATATAACATATAGAAATATTCCATTGGAATGTATTTATAAGACCATTTATAAAATCCAAATTGGTGTTCTCCTATTTACATGTGGGAATGGGTAATGGTTTCATCATCACATTATATTTTATCCATTAATCCTTCACCAACATGCATACCAGACACTTTGATGAATTCTATGTAATCTCCTCCTACAAAAATTTTCAACCAATAAACCTCTTGGAGATCTTGATACATTTAATAATCCCTGGATTCATGGTGACAGTCAGTCTATCTACATTATTCAGTAAATCTTGATTTATATTATGTTATAATGCTACACATAATCATGACCCAAATCATGAAACTCTTTCTTATTCAATTTTTAAATTTTAGGATTTCCCTTATAAAACATCTTCCAGCATCTTCAGAATTATTGTATAATATATTTGATAATCATTTCACTTCTCTAAAAGAGAAGGTTTAACAATCATTTGAAAAAATAATGATGATGTTCCTTTGTTTTTAATTACCTTATCTATCCTCTTAATGACTATGATTTCCAGATCTCTCTCAATTCCCATAATCGATAAAATTGCAAGATCTATTTTTTACTTAGATTCTCTACCATGTCATTTTCATTCCTATATGGGTAGTGAACTAAGTGGTTGTTTTCCTTGATTATCTCTACCCAACACCATTGGTTTATAGTAACCTCTTTTTTTATGAATTTATTATGATCTATATATACTTTACCTTTATCCCCATTTAGATAAATTCACAAAATCATAATTTTGAAGATTACATCATCCAACTCTAGTCCATGTATTAGATAGTTCTTATCATTAACATTAAACAACCTTCAGGTTAATGGTACCACTTTATCACTTTTCATTTTGACACAATCTAATCCCCTATTTAATGAATCAATTTCAACTCTTAAGAGTTCCTTAATTGGTGTAGTGGGAGTACTACTTCCATGATATGAATATTTTTCAATTAAGTGAACCAAACTTTATAATCATTATAACAAATATGATTTAATCCTTTTATATTCATCTGGATTAGATATTTTAATAATTTCAATTAGTTTCTCAGGAATCCTTTGTATTACCCAACTAGCCATTGGAAACTATGTATCTCCATTTCTGATGTTGGTTGGGACCAAAAAAACCATTTTTTTCTTAGAAGGGTCAACTGATATTCCATTATTCATGATAACATACTCTAATAATGATACTTCATTCATTTAAAATTCATATTTACTAGAATTTTCATATAGATTATCATTTTTAAAATAACATAGCACATTGTTAAAATTCACCTCTATCTACCAATTTATTTACATGTATATAAAAAAATAATCTATTAATAATATCAAAAAAATTGTTGAGGTTATTGTAAAGTATTCTATTGATTATGTGTATGATGATTTATTGATAATTAATGTGTCTGAAAGGTATCACTATAAATTAATTAGGTTTATACTTCCTTCAAAAGGTATACATGAGAATATCTACATTCTTCACATTTAATTTATTATATTTGAACCAAACGTCTACCATTGATATGTTTTCGTTTTTACATATTTGATCAATCATGACA
Organism: Viscum album; assembly: GCA_963277665.1. Taxonomy (NCBI): domain Eukaryota; kingdom Viridiplantae; phylum Streptophyta; class Magnoliopsida; order Santalales; family Viscaceae; genus Viscum; species Viscum album. The sequence goes on from OY728132.1 coordinate 419,001,282, forward strand.
TCAACCCATGGAAGGGAGTACTTGTTCTCTATCATGATTTTTTTTAGTTTTGAAAAATCAATTCATGTTTATATTCATCCATCCTTATTCTTGTATAATATGACCAGTGAATCACAAAACAAAGCAAATAGGATTGTAAAAACATTTTGTATATTTTCTGATAAATAAATATTTATTTCTCCCAACTCAATTGTGTCTATTCTATAAGGATCATTTGATGTGGAAGAGATCTAGGTATAATCTCAATTGTGAAATCTAGATCTCAGTTTGTATGAATACTAGGAAACAATTAGGTGAATACATCCGTATAATCCTTTAAAATAGATATGTATTCTAGAATGATTCTCCCCATTGTCTTAACCATTTGAGTTAGATATATTTTCTCAAAAATTAAATAAAATCCACACCTGATATGATGAATTCAAATGAGATTCTTCATCCTCTTTAAGCTTGAACATAATCAACGGATGTCTTGGAATGTGAAGGGTGGTCTCTTTTTATGTAGTTGATGTTGGGTTTCATAAGAAAATGGTATGGTCCACCATCCGCACAATCACCCAAACATGGTCTCCACATAACTAAGGAGCATCCTTCACCCCAACCCCCTATTCTAATGAAATGTTTCATGGGAAGCCGACATAACCATTAGGTTTTATTTCAGCCTCAAGAAGAAAAATAAACATTTAAACATGACATACAAATAATGAGACAATGATAAAATCCAAAGGAAATATATAAATAAATAACCACAAAATATAAGGTTATAATAATATAATGGATGATAAAATAAATTAAATTAAATTAAAAAATATGTTGAAACAACAATCTGGGGATTTGTTTCCATAAAAATGAAAGACTAATCAACAAGTCCATGTGACACTTGATTTACCACCATGATCTCACCAATAAACTAATTCCCAAAGGAGATATTACCAAACCAATCCCAAATTACAATACATGAATAAACCATCATAAGAAATTAATAATTTAAACCAACCATCATGAATATATATTATGTGATATAAAACTAATAGGATACATTATGGTTACATATGAATAAATTTATAAATGAAATAAAAAATATATAGCTTTGAAGAAATTAAAACAAATATGTTTAATTTCATTTTCATAATATTTAACAAAAAATTAATGAAATGTTCACTTTCTAAAATCAAAAAATTATAGAAAACACATAAATAGTGTTTTCCCAAAAACATTCTAATTTAAAGAATAATAATTTTTTTAAAATATAGTTGTTTTTAAAATTAACCAATGCAGAGTTTAAAACATTTCAAAATCATCTCTCCCAATAATTTCAATGGAAAAATATTTATCGCTATTTCCCGTAAATTCTATTAAAACCCCAGGATAATTATATACATGGAAATATGGTAGAATATAAGAAAACACCACTATACAAGGTCATAAATAATTTCAACAAATGGATTGAACAAAACTAAGAAATATCATGACTAAAACAAAATAGTATCAACACATCATGAAAGAACATGAAAACCATAAACATCACACATGGAAATATATACAAAAAAATTATAACATGTGTACATATCACATTAAAGAATCATTAGGAATTTTGAGTTAGTACATGACACAAACATTTGAAAATTATTTCAGTAGGTTAATGGAAACAAATCCATCGACCAAATAAATTAAACCTTGTATCATATGTGACACACCACTAGCATGGTATTACAAAAAACTAGGATAAAAATAAATTTCTAAATAATAACTATCCATGAAATGGATCATTACTTCCCACTTATAAATATTAATTTAATCCTAGAATAATTAATGTTGGTGATCTACAAATAAACAAATTTCATCACATTACAATAAAAATAGCCAAGGGACAGCACCACGACCACATACTTCCAACCTCGCATACATCTATTATAAGGATCCCAAGTCATAATAACATCATGAATAACATAAAAAATAGAAATAAAATGAATAATATATGTTTTATAATATATGGACCTCCACAAGTTCATAATTAACATCACATTATAATCTTCTCACTATGCCTTCACCTATCACATATAGCATATACATAAGAAAATGTCTTTAAAAATTTAGAATCCAAACATAATTTCAATAGAAATCATGATTATCATCAATAACAAAAAAATCTTTGTTGAACTCCATTTATTTCATAAAAACAAAACCAACTATTTTTTAAGACAAAAACCATTAAACAAAAAACGGAACCCACATTGAAATTCACATTTTTCATAAAACATGATGAAAATGTCCCTTTTCAATATAAATCCATATTTTGCATTTTATCAACCAAATAAAATTGATAAAATACATATTTACATAAAATTTACATTAAAACATGAACCTATACCTATAATACACATTAAAACTAAAGGATGTTATGGAATTCCTTTATAAACCATTCCTAGATAAACTAAACAATATTTATGTAGATTAAAAATGAATTTTTAAAGAAAGTAGAACTCATATATTATAGTCAATGAAATTGAAAAACCTACCTAATTTGGTGTAATCATGTCAAATTCCACCAAAACCACCACATTTTTTGTTATAGGATAGCTAACAACCCCTTGGAATAAAAACCCTTGTTTTGGAACAAGACTTATAATAGAAATCATCCAACAATGGACACTGGTGTTAAAGGATAATATAAAATTAGGACAAACCCCATAAAGGTTGTTGAGACCATATGTTCTTTATTTATCTGAATAATTCCATAGAAACCACCTAGATATCACCTTTTCCATGATTGGGAGAGGGATAAAATCCCATGAAATGTACCAAGGTGATTAGAAAATGAATGGGGAATCTCAGTGAAGAATCCCCAATTAAAAAGCTACGAAAATGAAAAAAAATACATTTATTAGAGTGGTTTTCATGGTTTATTCACAAAGTAAATAAAACCATGTGATAACAACAAATATAAATGCAGAAAATATTTGTGTATGCTATACACTTAGGTGTTTTTAATTAGATTAACAGTGAAAATTATCCATGTGAGGAAGAAAAAGACATCAATACTTCACCATTTCATCCCAAAACACTACTAACATGAGGTGTTAAACCATATATCAAATACCGCCATATAATATTAATAGTTTAGGTGTAGAAAAATCCGCACCATAAAATAATATTCCCCTATAATGGGTTCATAAACATTGTATGAGTGACAATTATATGACTATCATCCCACTAATGAGGATTCCATTACTGATGAACTTCCCAAACCTCAAAAATAATGAAACAAGACCTTAAAACCCAATTCCATATGATAAAATCTTTTAGATTTTTCATTATTCACTAACTAGAAAACACAAAATGAGTCATAAGAACTAGACTCATCATTGAAAAAATAGATAATAAAAGAAGACATTGGGATAACCACTCCAATAATATTCATTAAATTCATTAATATCCATATTTCCAAAAATTCTCTAAAGAGCCTCTAGAATTACATATCATATCACGGGATAAAATATAAACACCACCTATAGAAAATAGAAGGCCACTAGTTCTAAATGATAACTCATCCCATACAAATGAATGCAAAATAATCACCCTAGAATACTGGGATGAAAACAAATAGTGACCTAGAATTGGTCCCCACACTATTTATTATTTCTTTAAAATATTGATTCATTATATAGGAACCCCGCAATGTAAAATCCTCACCGAAGGGAAAAGATTTTACTAACTAGAAGAAATAACTAAAACACTAAAAAAGGAACATCCTCAAGGAAAATCAAATGGCTGTTAGGCCCAACCACTATGAAAAGAAACTCTATGAATCAAGAGGGAAACCACAACAACAAAAATGCCATAACATGGAAATTAATGGTTTTGCACTATGTTCAAGAGACTACACATAGGGTAACTCAAGTATATAACTCATGGAACACCCACTCATGGAAATCTAGAAGAATTTATAAATCCAGTAGCACTCTTAACCTACTAAGAATTCAATATATTATCCTTGTTTCCATATCCCACACCCATGGAATCCATATTTCACATGTCCAAAAAAACTAAACACATGGTTCAAACTATGCATAGAATAAAACATCATTAATAATTAAGGATGCATGAGTATCTCATAAGATAAAATGATGGGGAAAATTCATTTCACCCCATATATAAATGAACTATGTATAAAAAAGATATGAAATGTACAAATCCAACATAGCATTGACACAAAGAAGTATTATCCAAAAACAATTCCCATCATACAACTATCTATTTTAGGAAACAGTGTATACTACTGATTGTATTCATCCTTGGTCTTAGAATTTTTCTTTTGATGCACGACCATCTCACAAAACCTATGAATTTTACTAGGACAACCATATAGATAGTATTTCTTCACCACTTATGGACATTAGTTCTTAACATGTCTATAATTTCCACACTATCTAAACACTAACAAGTTACTCATTAATAAAATATTAATAGAATGTAAAGAATAAATACTCCCATTATTATAAATTCCCTTTTTGCACATCTGACTAGACACATTATCCACTAGGATCTCTGGATTCTCTTACAATATGGTTTCCCCATTAATATTTCCTCATTAATTAATTTCTTATAAAACACATCCATATAGGTTTTCTAGCCATAATGAATCACTTATTAATGTATATCAATATGGAGAACACTAAGAAGGAACCACTCTTTCAAATCATTATTATCTAAATCTAGAGAAAAAGGTTCAAATTAAGAGAAATGTTCAAGATATTTTTTCACTAAATGATCACCCATGTGGATAACCAAAAACATTATAACTACCTCAATTCTCACTTATTTAGAAAATTAACCTGGAATGAAGATATCATTGGAATGTCCTAATGATAGAACCTTGATTAGTATGGATTGAATATAAATATTTCACCAATCCATATTTAACCCTTCAAAAAATTAATGGTGTATCATACACTAGTGGCTTCATAAGTTTGTAGCAAGTCAAAAATCTCTTTGACCATTCTGGCCACCCAACCACCTTGTAGGATAATAAATCAATATAGAAGGATAAAGGTTATCATTTCATGTACACTCATTCATGATTCAGTGCATATGAAGGAAATTCCTCTACATCACTATCATCAATACAGGTAGAATCAAAGGCTATAAGGAGAACTCTGGGATCAATAGGGAATTTACATTAGGAATTCCCGTTATGAATTTTCAATTCCCTACTATGGGTTTCATTCCAAAACATCACAACCTTGAATACTCAAACCAACCACATAAAATTTCATCACAAATCAAGAAACTACACAAAATTCAATATAAAAAAATTTCATAAACCGCATCAAAATTCAACCTAAGGCAACAAAATCTCAACAAAACTAAATTGAAGTTACAACACCTCCCCCCCATTCATATTTTCATCAAAACTATTTTAAAAATATTCATAACACATAACCAAAATGTTTTGAAATAAACACAACCTCAAAATAACATTGTCTTCTTATAAAAATATAAATTGAGATTATAAATTTTTCATAAAACACCATTTCTTAACCAAAGAACTCTTTTTAAAAAAAGGGCATCTAAAAAATTAGAAATCAATGCATTTTTAAAAATTATTTGAACAAATTATAATAGAAGAGACTCCTACAAAATAAACATATCAGAAACCATCAACAAAAGAATAATATATAGGAATCAATTAATATAAAACATAAATATATCAATACAATTTCTATTGAATAGGGTTTTTCATATGATTTGTCAGATCATGTTTCAAATATTTGATTGGCACTTCATGATGACTATATATGTCGGAGTTTCATCTTCATGGGTTGATAGAATATGCACCGTAACTGTAAACCCTCTAAAACCATTCTAATTTCTCTCAAAAATGAGAAATTTCCAAGTACATTTCATAAAATTTAATAAAATTTATATTAATATAATTCCACATCTAATTTTCTAAAAAAATTCCACCATAACTCTAAAAATTCAAAAGAATACTCACGATCACCAAAGGAAATATTTTTCATAAGGAAGAGTGCTTCAAGAACTTCATTGGACCAACTAATTGATTCTCAACAGTCTATGATCCTTTCTAGCATTGGCCTCTATGTAAAAATGGTTATGACTCTAAAACATTTGGCCCCTTCAGGAATCCCTTACACTTATACTATTTGGTGATTAAAAATTCTAGGACTCTATCTAGAAAGACACACAAACAAGACTAAGACATACCTAAAGAGTATCCCCAATCCCCCAGGATGATGAAATGTGCTGAGGGTATCAAACATAAAAATTATGGATCGTTACATTTGTTAAAAATAATGGATTTTAGAGACCCAAATTTTGACTTTTAATTGATTGAAATATTTCATTACATATTTCTAGTGCTAGGAGGTGAGACAGAGTTCAATTCTGAAGAACGATGTTCCCATAATTAATTTTATAAATATATTAAATATATTTTATATTTCTCACATAAAACATCTTAAATAAAATTAGGTAACTCATAAATTTAATCACAAAGAATATCTCTAAGACCATTGTTCAGTATAAAACATGGTTTTTACCCAATGGACGACATAAAATGCGTCAGCGTGGGGGTGTTCAGAGTCTTTGATCATTGGTGTATTGTTACTGGATTAATTAGTTATTAAATTATTTAATTAAATCCTTTTAGACATAAATGAAATGTCTAAAAATTTATATCCAAGGTGAGTCTTCTTGGGATATATGCATGAACCCTACTTGTTTTCTGGAAATTCTCCATCATCTTTCATTAGTGAATCACCAAAGATGATAAAAAATGATAGATCAAAACAGATCAGAGGGTAGGAAATATAATGACATACATCAATTTTTTGGGAGTAAATTAATTGCTAAAGAATAATCCAATATCTAGGTATGAATTGTCATTTTGTGAATTACTCACTTTTAATTAATCATATTGATCATATTGATCCATCCTATTACACTATGCCAATTGTAGGAGAATTTTTCACCTCAATTCTAATTTTAATTTGATTATTCCACATTTTCTAATCGTGGATGCCCATTCATGATCATTAACCATAACATATATTCAATGATATTTAAAAACATTTATATGTTTCATTTATCCTAAATATTTATTATGTTCTTCACCAGTTGGATCCCATGATCCCAGTTTGAAATTTTTAGGTGGTACAGAGCTTTTTCGGACCAACATAATCCTTATGGAATCTCATATGATTAGAAGAAAGATAAATCAAGCATCAATATTTGATTTTTGTGTTACGAGTATGCTTATTATAACATTTGCTCTATGAGTCGTTTTTTGAAGGAAGTAAATGTGGTTTACGGTGCATATGAGTTGAATTTTGGAACGATTGATGACCACCGAAATCCATTTTCCATTGAATGGTGGCAAAAAATGATATATCTACTTCAGATCCACTATATCTAAATAGAATAAAATCTTAATTAGAAGAATCAAGGGCTTAATCATTCTTTAGAAATTTACTCTAAGTTTTCTAGAAAAATCACAACTACAGACCATGTGCAAGGACAAACAGACAACATGTAACCCCTTAAGTTAGGTCTCTAGTGTTTCGAGAAAAATTAAGTATGATAGGGCATGTAGTCCACTTACATGTTGTTTATCCCTTCCCAGTTAAGGAAGACCATGTGGTTAATGACACATACCTATTTATATGAGGAAAAATATGTCTTAGTACACATCCATTTACCTGAGTACACGGATAGGGCCAGGTCACATTGGTGCCCCCCATGTGAGGTGACACTCTATGTATAGGTTATATGGACATAGGTTATGGTACACAGATCTACCAAAAATGGCACAACCTAGACATAGGTTACATGGACACTCCATTTATTCCACCTTCATGGTGTGTACTACTACACAATCTAGGGCCATGTGCATCCTATGGATACATCCACATGGTGGTGTAGGACCACACATTATTTGGGTCCCCACATACACAATGTAACCCTTGACTTCTTTTGAGAAAAACCATTGTTTCATATGACCTTTATTGGAACTTTTATTGAGGATCATTGGTTTCCTACACTAATTTTTTCATCTTTGAGCATTATGGTGCCCTCGGTTGTGGATCTTGAGATAGGATGTTAAATGTTATAGGAACAACACTTATTGAGGTGACGTCTGATGATATAAGTGTTCAAAAATTATCATCAAAGGATTCCCCTTAGTGGAACCCCTTATAAGTTTGGATGTAAGTCCTCAATGACTAAACTAGACCCCCCAATCAGTATAGACATGTTTTCTCTATAACTACCTTCAGGTGGGAACCCCCTGATGAACTATTATTTAGCCCTCGAGGACTTTTGTGGAACACCCTATGTTATAGGGGTGCAGGTACTTGGCCTTTGAGTGGAACCCCCTATCAGATAGGGAATGGTTCCTTGATGACTAGAGTAGAACCCCCTTATCACACCAAGGAGCTAGTCCATGTCCTATAGATTTAAACCTCCCATTTTCATGGGTGTGATTCCTCTACCAGTAGAGTGGAACCCCAACCCTCCTAAAAGATAGGGAGATGGCCCTCATGACACTACTGTGGAACCCCCAACTAGTATATGAATTAGTCCTCTACAGAAACATAAATATTGGAACACACCTATGTAGATGGGCTTGGGACCTCTTTTTCATGTTTTCCCCCTCAATTGTGTAGAATAGTGACAATCCATGAAATAACTTTCACAATTACATGTGTGGAGATGTGTGAGATGGGGGGAATCATTGATGGATATTTGGATATATTGTATACTCTTCTTCTTGGGCTAGGATATGAGCTTTATATCCCCTTAATATCTCATTATGTGGTATTTTTATTGGGTATATATATATATATATATATCTTCAATATATCACTACTACATATACACTTTTTATCAGTGCTAAAAATGGCCTTTATCAGCACTAGAAAAGAACTGTTAAAGCTGACGAAGATAAAGGAGGTCCCCATTATCATTGCTCCAAAAAGCGTTGATAAAGACCCATTTTATCTGTGCTAAAAAATTTTTTGATAAAAGGGGTATTTTATAAGTGCTAAAATAAAGCGCTGATAAAAGGGTCCTTTATCAGCACTTTTTTTAGCGCTGATAAAGGACCACTTTAATCAGCTCTTTATTAAAATCACAGATAAATGTTTAAAAAATAAAAACATTTAAAAAAATTAAAAAGATTTATTTTTCTAAAGAATCCTGCTAATCGGGGGGTGTATAGCACTTGATCCCCCCTTTTACAGCGATTTTCCACCCCCTCCAGCGCTCACAAAAACCCCTCCACCCTTCATTAGTACTATCTCTCATATTCCGTCATGCGCATGCACCCCTTCCTCCAATAGGTTTTGAACTCGAGACCTCCACCCTGAGCGCCAAAGCCCTTACCACTCCTCTATTTTGATTTGTTTTCCATTTCATGATATCTATATATATATATATTTATTTATTCATATAGTAATATATATTTATATATATATATAGTTATATTAATATATATTGTTATATTAATATATATCTCTATTTATATATATATATATATATATTCGTATAATAATATATATTTATATTAATATATATATATATAGTTATATTAATATATATATATAGTTATATTAATATATATATATAGATATAGTTATATTAATATATATATATTTATAGTGATATTAATATATATATTTATAGTAATATTAATATATATATATGGAGTTATATTAATATATATATATATATAGTTAGATTAATAAATATATATTTAGATTTATATATAGGTATATAAATATTCCTATATTTGTATTTTAAATAAAATACATATTATTTATTATTTAGATAAATCTAATATATTTTATATGTAACTATTTTTTATTATTTATATTTATAATTAAATTTTTATGTGTCAATATATAAAAATTGTGTATATATTGTAATATATTTGATTATAAATAGTAGGGAATTATAAATAACGTTAAAATTTAGAAGGAATAATATTTATATTAACGTAATACCTTGGAATAAATTCAGTACCCTACAAAAAATCCAATAATACCCCCTTAAACGAGGCTGAAAATTCAAAAAAGTTAAAAAAAATTGGGGTACCCTAAGTAAAAGCTCAGTTTTGGAGGCCTTCTAGGCCATTATTGGCCTCTCAAAAACATTAACTGGAATATTCTCAATAAATGTGGTATAGAGATCGTCCCAGGCTTCTATTTGATATGTGGTAGAGCTCAAACGGACACCGAGATCAAAAGTTATGGCTATTTGATGTTCGAGTTGCGTTTTCAACATATATGGGAGCTTTTCTTAATTTTTTTTATTTTTTCAGTCATCAATTTGTTATTAAATGACTATTAAACATAATAATTATAAATTTATTAATTAGAAATATTCTTTTAATTTTTTTATAATCCATTTTCACTAAATATCATATATATTATGTGTAACTGTAGATTTATACTTATCTAAGATATATTGAAATTTATATTTAAAAAATATATTATATTTTTATCAATATAAAAATATCTATTTTTTAAATATTAATATATATTTTTTAATGATATTTTTATTGAAGTAGACCCTTTATCAGTGATTTTAAAAAAAGCGCTGATAAAGATCCCCATTTATCCGCGCTACTCAAAAAATCGCAGATAAAGGGGTACCCTTTATCAGCGCTTTTTTGTTAGGGCTGATAAAGGGTGGCACTGGCCATGCCCTGTTTTGTGGTAGTTATTGAATTTTGTTACACTACTTCTAGTAGAGGTTAAAACACATGGGGTATGTAACATGATTTCCTTTTCTACCATCTCAGGGATGGATGAGTAAAATCTTCTGCTATATGTGGTGAATACATTATGTGTAATTCGTTTACTTTCCATTTCATTACCCTTGTGTTTGGATGAGTTTTTTTTCTATCTTGGTTTAGGCTGATCTATTCACTTTCACTGTGTCATTAATAAACTCTCTTTCTTTTATCATTGTATCTCTTACAGTGCCCCTTAGATTTTGGTGAGTCCTAATGGAAATATATATACACACCACTTCATTGACTTAAACCCCATGTTTTATTTCATATGATGATGAAGGATAGGTATGTGGTGACTTAAAAGGAGCTTAATGATACCTAATTTATTGGACCAGATACAGTGGTCATAGATTGGGATTGAGGGTCTTATCTCTCTTAGATTTTTATATATTCAATTCTTTCAGTTTAGGTCATATTTTAGGTTGGGCCTTTATTTTTTCCTATTACTTTTCATTTTACACTTCCATTATCTTGTACTATCTAGAGGTTTTTCACACATTATTGTTACCCCTATCAATTTACATATTTTAACATTTCCTTCTACACTTCTATTTCAACAGGGATGTCTGACTTCATATAGGTTCTTATGTAAATCACCCTTATGTCTGTAATTCCTTTGGCTCTGGTCGCCACCCCCAATCCTATGGAGGTGCACTTTGGGTAGTTGTGGCTCGAGCCCCTTCTTGGATCGGGTCGTGACTGATTGGTATCAATGCTTGTTAAAACATTGAGATGTTGTTCATATGAGTACCCTAACAGGTATTTTCGTTGGGTTTTTTGAAAAAGTGTTAGTGTATCAAGAGTGGCTCTCAACCCAGGGGATATATTGATGGTGTGGTCCACCAATGTATGCATTAAACATGACCATGTTTACCTGGTTTTTGACACTTTATACCAAGACATTTGTTGAAGGGATCAATGGTACATGCTTCATATAATATTGAAACGTTGAAAGTACATCTTCATTCATTTCCCCGTTTTTAATATATATATATATATGATCATATAATCATGTAAAATCTTTAAGAAACATAGGATTCATTGGTGAAGACATCTATATAGGATACCAGCTCAGGATCATGATGGTGATCTAATGATCAATGAGAAATCATTTTAGGGTCCATCCAATGACACCTTCTTCTAGGTGGGTAGGTATCAGAACCTCCACCTATCAAGAATTAGATCATTATAGTAGAGGAGGATAAGGATATACATAGAATTAAGGAATCTTTATGTTCCAATGCTAGTGTCTTTTGAGGTTCTGTAGTGATTAATATCCTCAAGAAGCATAGGATCGTCTACAGATAGTGTTTCATGTCTTCAGGCTTATCTGAACAAAAAGAGATTAGTTGGCTACCCTGGTTGCAAGAATTATCCATGGAAGGACTTGGTGTTCGTAGATCCTTGTTACTCTGATGGATCATGATTTATCACTCCCATGGAATGACATACAATATTTGTTCAATGAGGAGTACTACCATTCTTATTAATAATTAGATCAGATCTAGGATCCCCTAGAGCTGTAGTATGTAGCAATGATAAAAGTTTAATATGTGGTGAGGTTCACAGACCATACATGGTACTAACTTATCATGACCTAGGATGGTTACTTCCAAGAATGAATGTTTGATTAGGGGGTCCATAGAGATATCTAAGATAGAGATATACCGCTGTGCATCCCCACCTATGCTTGGGTTTCGGAGCAGGAAATATTGATAGGGATGTTTCTATTAGAGGGAAGCTAGATTGTAGGATATTAGAGTGGGTTTCATGGGGTTGAGTCATCTACATCAGCTAGAAAGTGTTTTGTTCTAGTATCCCAATGTGGGAGACCTCCATGTGACTAGACTCATGTATATAGTCCATGGTAGAAAAAAAGGACTAAAACGGCAATGTACTGGTCATGCTTTTCTTACGATATGGGAGGTCTCATGGCATGAGACTTCCCAACAATATGTGATGAGCAGTACAAGAAGACACCTAAAGGACCACCATGGAGGAGCTTGTGTCATAATCATGGATCTCCCTGACAATGATAGGGTTGTACCTAGTGAGTAAGAGATGGAAGATAAGCATTACATATGGGTGGGGGAAACTGATTTGATATATATCCCCCACCACCACGAGGTAGGCCATGTCAACCTTAGGGAGCCAGCAGTCAGGACTATGGATAGTTGTAGTCTTTAATGGTTTTTGATCAAACAATGCAAAAGATTATTAGAGTTATGATCAGTGATTATTATAGTATTTCTTTAATATTATAAGATACTAGTTCTGGTCGGTAATTTTTCTCTATAATCCTAGTGTGAGAGATGGGTCTCGAAGTTTAAGTGGCATCCCAAAAACTTCATCTTGAGGTTCCTATGGGGAACACTTCATTGGTATGTTTTAACATCTAATAGTATGAGATATCAGTTGGTGGGGAGTTAAACCATTTTGTTATCAAGATGGATCCTAATTACATAATTCAATGTATGGATTGGTTATCAAGGGTTTCAGTCCAGATTTCTTGTCACCACAGACACGCCAGCTAACTTTACACGGATGAAAAAAGATTCACCTTTTTTAGTGAGAGTGATCTTATGTTTGGGAGAATGAGTTCAAAATGTATTAGGATGCTGCCCATTACTAATCAGTTGGTGAGTAAATCCCTTAGAGAAAAAGGATCCTCATACATCTATATTCCATTAGTTGCAGAGGATTATATGAGTGTCTTCCCCAGGGATATTTTTGGACAACCACCAAGGTGGGATATAGAGTTTTTCATCAAATTGAATCCTGACGGATCTCTAATATATTCTAAATAATATCTTATGGACCCTAACAGGATTCTAGAGTTTTGGTTTCTATTAGAGGACCTTTATGGGATGGATTTTTTAAAACCCAATGTATTCCCCTAGGAAGATCTTGTGTTGTTCATAAAAAAGGATAGTATATTGTAGGGTTGTGTGCATTATAATCACCTCAACTGGGGAATGATAAAGAAAAAGTAACTTTTTCTGAGGATTGACATCCTCTTTGACCAATTATGAGGTTTTAGATAGTTCTCCAAGATCAATCCCAAACCTAACTACCACCAGTAAAGGGTTCACGAGGCTCATATTCAAATGTTTTCATTCTGATTTCACATTAGGCACTAATAGTTCGTAGTGCTTCACTTTAGTGGGAAGAATACCTCTCCATGTTTATAGATTTGATAAACCTAGTCATTCAATCTTAAATGGACTAGTTTTTTGTAGTATTAATCTATGAAAAACTCATCTACTATGAATTATAGGGGGAATGTGCATATCACCTAAGGATGGTAACTTATTTTCTTTGATAGAATCTTATTTACGGTAAAATATTGAAGATCAAGTTCTTGATTCATGAGGTTCACTTTCTTCGGAATGTCATTTCTTAACATGGTTTATCCATGAACCACGTAAAGATCGATGTAGTTCATGCATGGGATCTACTCAAGATCCTGTAATATGAGTGGTTATTCCTTGGGTTGGAAGGTTTACATTAAGAGGTTTTCAGAAGACTTCTCACAATTTACAGCTGCTTTCACCACCTTAACTCGGAATGGGTAGTCATTTTCCAAGTCTGAGCTGTACCCAATGGTATTTATGGATTTTATTCCAAAAAGTGATCATGTGTTGGGACTACTAAAGGAGGGAATGGATTAAATGGTGTATTTTTATTCCTGTAGATATGGGATAGATTATGTTTTTTCATAATGGTATACAACTGTCAAATACAACACATGGATGTTTTAATCCCATGAGTAGAATAAATGACTAGTGATCTAAATATGGAATTTGTAGAATTCTATATAAGGATATGAAGTAACTACCTTTAGGGAGAGAGATTTTTTTTCTAATAGGACAAAAAGAGTCCCATGTATGTATTCACATTGTGAAAATTAAACATGACATAGCGACGCTGGTTGGGGTTTGTATAGGACTGTGACTTTTAGATTTTCTATACTCATAGTAAGGAAAATAAATTAATAGATTCCATTAAAAAAATTTAATTCCCCGTGTCTTTATAAACCTTTTTTAAAACAAATTAATTTCCATTGATGTATTCCCTTACATGTTGTACCAATTTAAAATTTCTTAATATGCTACAATGCATTAATCTTGTTCTAAAAACAACACCGTCTTGGCATTGGTTACAAGTAACACTAAATCTATCTAAGACAATATTTAGTTATAATTATTTACATCATAAAATTATAACCTAGTTCTGAAAAAATAACAATAGGAATATTAATAATGAATTTTTAAATATTATATATAATCGTTTAATATAAATAAAACATATTTATTCTAAAACATATAACTTTTTGTGAAGCCTTTATTTGATTGAAAAAAATATTTTCTCAGTTAAACTAATTTTTATTTCCTTTTATGAATAATGATAAAATTAATTTTAGAAAATTTTAGAAATTTACTTTTATGGGTTTAAAATCATTTTTGAATTCATAATGACATATTATCGTGGGATGAAATTTTTTAATTTTTCAAGAATACTATAATTTGGGATGAATAGTGAAAAATAAAGAATTTTAATTCCAAACTACTTTTTCTAACATATTTATATTGAAAAATTATTTTTTAATTATTTTTAATTTTTAATTAGATCAACAATACATCAATAATACATCAATTCATCCAATTTAGGTCATTGGAACCAATTTTACGTGGAAAGTGGATATATAATTATTGTAAGCATTTAATGATTTTAGCGTAAAAACCTACTATCAGGACACATCACTGGGATTTATTTTAATACAATTTATTTTGCATATATTATTTCAATCTGAGGAATGGATAAAATATGTAGAATCACAATAATTTATAATTCTAAATAAGATCAATTTTTTGGTAAAAAATATTAATGATTTTTTAAAAAATTAATTATATCAATTAAAATAATTAATATCTTTCCAAAAGACTAAACATTAATCTTATGGCCAAAAATGACATATAAACTTTTCAAAATCTATTTTATGTTCATATTTAGATGTTATAAACCCTATATTCCAATTATACCATTATTGGAGGAACATTCCTTGGAAAAAAATGCAGATGTAATTCCTATTTCTAAAACATACAAGAGTTCCACTCCTCCTTCACTATAAAAAAGAAATAACCTCTCAAACCTATACACACATATAACTCCATTTGCCTCAACCAAAAATATTCTAAAATAATATCACAACACCCCCTAACATCGTTATATATTCCCCCCATTGCTAAAACAATCCATTAAGGAAATCCCTTTGATGCAAACAAAAAGAAGTTACCCAATGAAGAGGTAACATATTTTTCTCAAACACTATTGTTTTATTTTTATTCTCCACCTCTAAAATATTTTAATTTCATGATTATTTAATAACCTCATTAACCTCAATATACTGATATTTTTGATACACTGTGATTTTTTCCCACACTTATACACACTTCCATCTAATGGGTAATGAAGTTACTATTCATACATACGGAGAACTACTTCTTATTGAAATAATGGTGTTAATGTTTCTATTAACATATATTATTGGTGATAATAATAATGTAATTTCATTTTTTAAATGACATATTTGATATTTATTATAAAACCTCATGTTTTTATGGAACTAATTTTTCGATAAAAATTAAATTTTCATTTATATTTTACAATTCACTAAGTCAAAGATTAATTTCACACAAAACTATATTCGAATACATTCCTTATAAGACCAATATATTTTTTGTTGTACACAACACTGATTTGGAATACGATACATGCAACACAATGTTTCTATGAAATATCTCCTTTTATAATTTTAATTATTTAAATAGAATAATTTTAAACTAGTTGTTAAGCATAGTAATATGAATAATAATATATAATTTTAAAATATATTTTATAATTTTTTCTATAAATAAAACATATTGATAATAAAATATATGATTTTTGGTATTGCCCTAATTAGGATTAAAGACATATTTTTCTAGAATAAACATAATCTAATAAAGATAGTAATGGTAGATAAATTTATTGAATTAATTTCATAAAATAAATATTATTTCAATATTCAGAGTGTTTAAATTATTTTAGGGTGAATTTTTTAGATTTTTCTAAGAAACATTATTTTCTGATGAATAGTGAAAATATTGTTTTTTATATAAAAACATACTTTTGACTAATTAATTATTAATTCTAAATGATATTATAAATTTGTTTTAAAGTAAAATTACATAAATATGACATTCACTAATATAATGAAATTAATTATAATCAATTCCACTTTTATTCTGAATATAAATTCATAACAAATGTTCGAATTTTTTTAAATTTTATACTAGATTATTTCGTCTCGTCTACGGAATTAGCACTAATCATAATTTTTCATATTCAGTGATTTAAATTTAAGAAATATTAAATAGACCATTGTAATTAGTCTAGTATAAATATTTTAATAACACCATGTTCAATATATACAAGAAATTTCAGTAAAAGGGATTAAAATAAATCACAACAATTAATGCCAAATTAAGCTTAATTAGGGACTAAACCTAAAAATTAATGGCTCAAAAGAACTAGAAACATGTCCAAAACCCATTTTTATCTATATATAGGCCATAAAACATTAATTATGTATTTATTTTTGTTTTGTAAGACTTTTGTTAGGTAATACTATGTTCACACCTAATTTGTTTCTAAAACTTCAATGTGAGTCCTTTTCCATCCCTATAAAAAACCAACACATCTATCCATTACCCACACCTCTCAAATATGTTCATCCATTATATACCCATGTAACCTCACAAAAAATCCTAATTTGCAATTTCAATCCTCCCTTTTGTAATAAACCCTCTCACGAAACCTATTGGCACAAACTGAAATGAGTTACCCAATTTAGAAGTAACGTAATTGTTCGTGATCATTTACTTTATATTCTTGTTCCACCAACTCAACTCCATTTGTTCCCTTATTGTGCAAGAAAACCAATACCCTAAATATACTAGGTTGTTTTTATGAATTGTTTATAACCTACACTTACACACACCTCCATCCAATGGATGTAAAACATTTTGTTTTTATGTACGGTGAACTACATCCTCACGAAACAATTATTGTTAATTTATCCTTTAACAGCAATCATGGTGGTAGTTATTGTGGACTGTTTATTTATATTTATAACATATTATATTTATGAAATCTTCAATATTCATTATTCTTACTTTACACGCATATTTTTACCTTCTATATGGTGTTAATAAAAAACTCTTGTTTGAGGATGTGTGGACTACCTCCCCCTCAAAACATTGTGATTCATTCACAAACCACATGGAATGTATTAAGGATGGGTTTAATGAAATTATAAAAAATAAATGATATATTCATGATAATTTAGTAATTATAAATATATATATATATATATCATTTACATGCTTTCTTTTAATATGACAATAATAACGGAAACAACATTCATGCGTACATACTGTTTACCATCTCCATGAACCATGCATTCCATTTCATACTTCTATATGCTATAATTTATTATAATATTAATATAAAGTATATAATTTCTATTTATATAACCATATACCTACTTGAATCCTGATATATGTATAAGTACCAATGATATAACAAATTATGATAATGTAATGAACAAAGAGAATATTACCTGAAGTGAATATTTAATATTGGATCATTAAAAAGAGTGTAATATAAGGTCATAAAAAATCATGAATTGTAATACATATATGAATATTAGTCTATAAAATATTAATAATAAACATATATTTATTAAACATGAAGCTTGTATAGATAGAGAGTGAGTCAAGAAACAAGGTAAGGGAATTTTCGTCTCACTATTAATTCATGTGAGATACAAGATATGTTCACCACAGATTATTTTCGTGTGGTTTATGTACATACCATTATTTTATTCTTTGTATAATATAATTAAATTTATGGGTATTCACATATCCAAGTTTTTATCCTTCTTACATGGGGTTTAACTTTCAAAAGTTACCAAATCGGAAAAATAGTTTTGTCTCAATTTTCCTTCGTTGAGACTCCAATTTTGTTATGCACCTAAATTATTTTTAAAGTAGTATAAAACACCATTTTGAATGTAATATCATGAATCTAATTCTTTTCATGATATCTCTAGCTTATTTTAATTTTTTTTTCTTACATGAATTGTATGGTCCCATGTCACCAAGTTGTAAGAGTTTATTTTGAAAGTCTTCACATTATTTTGAGATTGTTTATGTTTATGATTCCATTGAGGAAATAATATGATACATGTTTAAATAATATTCATGACTTTCATTCTCATATATTTTTTAAATATATAATAAATTTTTCATACCATTTTTCAACACTTTGGTACCTAATATAACCTTTTATTAAAATATGATCACAAACCTATTTGTTCAGAAATCAATTGTATTCAAAAGCCATGTTTTCAAAAATGTTTTCCAAAATATCCTTGAAGTTAATTATCAAGGAAAAATGGATTTAAAAATGATTTATTTTTTAAAAATACTCGTTTATATGTTTTCAATGTTATTTTCAATGAAAAAGGTTTTCAAAAGTTTTAAGGTAATAAAAATAATTTTTTTAAAGAAAAAATAATATTTTCCTCGAAATGTGTTTTTAAAAGTTATTTCAAAACTTTTTCCCATATATGATAACATTCATCGGTGCTAATCATTTTGTTATGGGGAACTTATTCAATGTTTTTATTCATATTCTATCTGTTAATGGATTATGGAATTATTTTATGAAATCCATTTCTATTTCATGGGTTATATGATTTTTAAACCCTCATCTTTTCACCGGTTATGTTTATGATGAAATGATTATGATCCCTGTCTATTTTTATAGGTTATGATATGTCCACATGATTATGATACCCATTTCATATAATGGGTTATGATTTGTTTATTTATGATCTTGTGGAAAATGTATGTAAGATTTTATTTTGTGATATGTGGGACCGATATCTCCCTTCAATGCATTAGTTAAAGACTTGTGTATCACAAGATAGAAAGGGGTGGAACAATAGTTTACATAGTTAAATAATACAGGGCTAGAACAAGGGTTTACTCAGTTCAGTAATAAAAGGCTAAAATTATGGATTACTATGTTCAGCAATACAGGGTTGTAATGATGGTTCACTTGGTTCAGTAAAAGAATTTTTCCACTAAGATGGTCATCTCATTAATTCCTGAGATAAAATGGAAATCAGTATATGATTACGTGTTTCTAAAATTCCATGTATTACTTCTATGTTATTCATTCATGTCTAATGTCCTTTACATCCTTTTGATTTATGTCTTATAAATAGCCAAGCATTATTTTGTGAATAATGTATATGATATTTGATATGAAGGTTATAATATTCTATTTTCCTGAAAAAATTATCCTACCCTTATACTCATGTTTATGATTTCATGTCTCCCTTGTTTACCCTTACTTTGAATTTGAGCTCACCCCATTTTATGTTTCCTTTCTCAAGTTAGAAAGATATTTATTATTTCTGATGTGTCTATAAAGGCTGATAGTCATGAAGAACCATGTGGGAGAAAATGTGGTTCAATTATGTAACAATGTTTATGCTTCCATGTTCCCAAAGTAACTATACCAAATAAGATATTTTGTTGTATTTTTGTATATTGTTTAATTATTCCGTTAAAGTTTTGTAATTTCCAAGTTAATAAAGGGAATTTATTTATAGATGGTATCGAATAAATGGTATAGTTATCCTTTTGAATCAAGGATGAGAAATCCATAGTGAGAACCTTAAATAACATCTCTAAGAATAAATCTGAGTACGATGAAATTTATAAAAAAAATGTCATAGAATTTGGTGATGTATAGATTTAGTGGTTTCCTAGAAACACATCTATGGCAGGAAACTACAAGTGGATGTGCCTCTAGAACAGATTTTCCTAGTGGTAACAACTCCGAAAAGATGTTATGGGCTTCACATGGAGTAATATGGTACATGAAAACATGGCTTACTACACACCTAGTTTGACACTCTCGGAGTATATGAATTTGGAATTAAAAAACTCATCACGAACCCTAATTAAGGATTTAAACACAAATTGACTATGATTAAAATAGGATAAACCAATGTTGTCATAGATTAAGTAATGTGTCATAATTTAGAAATCAAATAAGTGATTTTTTCAGATTATGTGGTTTATTAGTATGATAACTATTTCCTACTCTATGATTTTGGTTTTAGTCAATGGATTGAACCTTAATGAACCGAAAAAATAGCGATTGTGATGGAAAATGAAATGATTGTCCCCATGGTAAAGTTAATTCTATTGGAGGTGGAATGAAAAAACTAGTTTCTAGTCCCACATAACATTCTCATTAAATGAATTATAAGGCCATATCTTTAAACATTACATAATCTTTTATTATGTTAATAATTCACATTGAAGATCTTTTTAGGTTTTTAGATTTAGATAAATAGGTCCAAACATATTCAAAACATCTTGAATATTACATATAGACACTTAGACTCATTAATCATTTTTTCAAAAATAAACTCTTAAAAGAAAAGAAACATGTTTAGTTCCATGTTTTAAATAGAATTACAATTCCTTGATCCCATCCTTTAACTGATTCTACCTTAAGTCCTATGAAAAACTTTTCAATGTCATGGGATATGTATAAAAAGATCAATAATGGATACACAAAGAAGGAAATCTATTAGTTTTTAAAAAAAGATATAAAACATGCAGAATTAATCATAAAGTAATACTATTCACCTTGATGAAGTAGAAAAAACACTTTACTAAATATAATCTCATTTCATACCCTTTTTTGTAACCAATATATTTCCATAAAACCAATAGAAAACAACATATATCATACAATGGTAACTTGGGACATAAACATACTCAAATGGAATAATGATATGGTTGACTTTCACACATATCACTAAATGGAATATCCAAACGACCGAATTCCATACCAAATGCATTGGATGTTATAATTGAACCACCCGTCTTTGGTTAATCATATAACCACCAATCAAATTTCTAAGTACCATTACATAATCATAACACATTAAAAACATTTCAACTATCAACATTTTTCAATCACAAGATATCATTTCTAGATATTGATATACAATATCCATTTTTAAAAACCATTTTCAATAATGAAAACACCTAAAATAGAATAAAAGATTTATTTTCTTTTAAAAACATTAAAGATTATAGAGGAATCCAAATATCACTTATGGTGGTAGATAGGTCACCATCACCACAAATGTTAAAAAAAATTCCATTTTTGTTTACTAAAATTATTCATAGAAAACATATTTCATTTCAATGAAATTAAAACTACAAGGGGTTTATTATAAACTTTGAAAAAGAAGGAGGTGTATATTATCAAAAAATGCCTCCATGAAAGGAGATTCAGACCAAGTCCCTTTCAAAGATCATTTGTTAAATAAAAAAGATGAATTATGAGTATTTACTATTAGTACCCATAAATCAAGTATAAATACAAGATAATATATAAAAATTTATTTCTCACATAATTATATCACGATATAAAACACAAAGTATAAGATCATCCCAAAAGATGGAAGTTGTGTTAAGAAGTTCCCTTACCTCGTGTCTGACTAGACTCGTTCGTTTATTAATTTCCTGAATAATAAACATAAGTTAATTTCCACATGGTTCATAAAATTTGTAAAGTACAGGTTTCAGAAGCCACCCAGGGGTGCCCCGTACCCGGTTTGTCACATGGCCTCAAGCATGTTTCCCCACATGCTAGAGGCTGCTGACTGGTTGTTAGGGCTTGGGTGTGATAGTGGGGGAACTATGTCCTCATTGGCAGAGTACACAGCGATGTAGCAACACACAATAGCAGAAGCAGTAAATATCCAACAATAGTAAACAGTGGAATATTGGAATAATTGGAAACTGGAGCACACATATATATATATATATATAATGATGCATGATACATATGTCTATGAAAGCTTTCAAACAAGTCATATTGTAGGAAATACTAATATCGATAAACCAAAATATAAAAGAAAAAGATAAAAATATCCTCACCATTGAAATCCTAATCTTGGTCGCATGCTCTCTAGCCCCACAACAAGTCATGTACCTGAATTATATGGGATCCTTCCGATATCTATTCCTACAACAATATAATTTTTTTGGGACCAAAAGCATGGCCCAAACAAGGTGTGAGACTAAATCCTAGTAGGCAACCTCTCGAAGATCTGTGCCTAAAAGTAATTGAATATATGGAAGGAAAATTATAGAAAACAGAAAATAGGAAAGTACTCAGTAGTAAAAAATCCAAAGTTTCAATATCATGAAATAGTAATCAAACAGCTAAACACAAACAGGTAACCCTCTGGGAAGTACTCATAGGCATCCCCTTTGGTCTTACCTAATAAGTACAAGCATCCCTCTAGGTAGTGCACTCAGCCTAACCCCCCTGGTTCAGTCATAATAATTCATAAACACACTCAGAGGGAGTAGTCGTAGTCAATTCCCCTTATAGTCTAAGGATGTTAAGGACTCTCTGAGGAAGCTAACACATTCAATTTCCCTTATAACCCCAAGGTCAAGGACTCTCTGAGGAAGTTCACACGGTCAATTCCTGTAACACACGTGACTTTTATGAGAAATATTTTGTTTTTATTTTATATAAATCATCAAATGAATCATTCAATACACACAACACTAGCTTGTTTTTATTTACACGCAACCGCGGCCTTCCTCGATAGCTTGCGTCGTACGCATTACTGAGTTTCACTAAACAACGATATGCTAATAAAATTTTATTAAAACTAACCATTATGAATAGTAATAACCACTTATTGAAATTTTGTAAATTTTATTTTTCAAAATGGACTTCATTTTTGTATTCGTAATATCGAAATTATCTTAGGATAAAATTTTGGTACTTTTCGGATAACTTTCATATTCGGATAAATAGTAAAAATTACTAAATTTTAATTAAAAAAAACTTTTGTAATCGAAATAATTAATAGTGATAAATTATTAATTTTACTGTTTTTAATGTATATTTAGAATATATTTTTAAAATTTAATACAATTATGTTCATTGGACGTAATTTCACATTTAAACCAGACATAAACATGTGTCAATCTTTTGATAGTTTTTATCTCTTAAAAACACGCTATATTAAAAACAAATTTTTTCATCACAATACTTTATATGCATAAATTATAATATTGATTGTTTTTAAAGTATGAATAGAATATATTTTTACCATTTAATATAATTTATGTCATTAACATTAATTTTACATTGAAATCATTGGTAAAAACATTTCAATCTTTGGAAATGTTTTTACTTTTAAAACTCGTTTGCTTAACAACGAGATTAATTTTAAATTAATTACTGAAACTTCTGTGTTTTGAATTTTGAAAGATTGATTCCATATTTGGAATCCATGGGTCCAAATTATTTTAATAGGTTACTATTATTTTTTTGATATTATGAATAGTAACTACGGTAATTTGTTTATTTACTAAGGTTAAAGGTAAATAGGGTAATTCAAGGTTAAAATAATATTATAACATTTCAAAATTACCTTGAAACTTGTCCTAACCTTATTGGATGAGTATTGGCGTACCCTGGTCATCCTTGGGTCGATTTTGGGACCCCATTGAGCCACTTGGTAGTGAAAATGACAATTTGGATTCATTAATTTAATGTAAAGACAAAATTGACATTAACAAAAATCATTTAGTAATTAATTTTTATAAGGGGTTATATAAATTATATTTTCGACTATAAATATTCATTAGAAAGATAACAATATTTCCTAAATAATTATATATTTTTTATAATTTTTTGACTCCAAATAAAGTAAATTATTTATGACACAATAATGATAAAATATTTACCTCATTAATAAATGATTTAAATAAATATGATTATAATGATCAAAATATTTTCAAAAAAATGTCCAATTCTGATTGGATGATTTTCTTTCAACCATGAGTCATCTTATATTTATCTTTAATTATTTTTGGACCTTTTGAAACCGAAGATAAGTTTATAATAAAATAATATTTCCACACTTTCCAAAGGTGCCCCTCTCCTCCCTTATAAAAGGGCACCTCCTCCCTCTCCTCCTCACACCAATTTGAGCATTCATGCTCGGCCAACCCCTAACACATTCTACTCTCCACTTCCCTATAATAATCCTAGAGGTTCTGTTCTTCTTCAAAGACCAACCCTAGTGCCCTAAGAGGGGGATAAGAAGAGGCGCGTCAAAAAAGAGGTAATATCCAATACCGATCCTTTCCAAATTCTTTCTTCTTAAAATTATTCTTATTTAGTTGTTTCATTATGACGTAATAACATCAGTATCACTCATATACTGATATGTTATTATAAGTATGAAACAACCCTATTTTACCATCTATCCATCCTACGGAAAACGAAATCACCATGCGTGCGTATGTACGGAATACCGTCTCCACGCCGTGGTGTAATCTATTTTCCACCACCACCTTACTTAAATGGGTATAATGGTGTAAATAATAACTATATATGATTATTTTAAAGTGATATTGATTCTGAAATAGTATACATACACTCCAATACAATTCCACGATCATGGAAACTATATCTTCGCTCGTGCGTACGTACGGAATACCGTCTCCACGATGTGATTCGACTCGTTCTACATGATCTTCATTGCATAGTGATTATATAAATGAATTTAATGAATGAATATGATATATATTACACTAATAAGATTCATAAAATGTGGAATCTATAACCTAAATAGAAGAATGAGAATTTATTTGTCAAAACACGCATAAGAACAAAAAGTAATAAACACCCGAATAACAAGTAGTAATGAAATATTACTAATAAGAAGCTAAGAATATGACCATATATGATATCATAACAAAAATTATGATTCTGTAAAAAGTCAATAACATTATTTAAATCATTATATAGGAGGTTCAGACACATACAAAGAAAATCGGACCTAAGCTAAGGGAAAATATCACAATCTCATTTTATCCGAGATTGTTTATACTTTGGTATTTACTGGGGTGTATTTTATCATCCACATACATGTTTCCTCAATATGTAATATTATTTCCATCCAACAACAATTTTTTAAATCCCATATTACCCTTCGGTGAGTTTTTAGTAAAATATATGAAAGGAATCTGTTGTCGTTTTTCGTACGAGGTACTTTTTGACTTTTCCGACAAAAGTACGAGAAGAATGTTTTTTTTAACTTATACAGCATGAATGGATTTCAAAAACATTATTTCAAAGAAGCTTCCTTTACAAGTTTTCATGTTTATTTTTAATCAACTTCTTTTAGTTTAAAATTGTATGACATGTTAAGAAAGGAAAAGTGTTTTTTAAGTAGAAAGGATATTTTCCTCAAGAATGGAGTTCAAGTGTTTTATCAAAATTATTTTCCATCTAAGATAATATAGGGTTCTGTTTCTATCCCTATTATTAAATTGATTTGATTATGTTGTGATGGAATTATTTTCATGAATTCCTTTATCATATATGAATTGTTTTATAATGTCATGATGTTTAAGAATCCCATTTTTATTACATGGGTTATGCTATGATGTATGGTTTATGATTTTGTGGCACACATAAGAATTGTATCATTATGAGATGGGTGGGACCTATATCGCCCTCCAATTCATTGGGTAAAGATTTTATATCTCATGAGATAAACACGGCTGGAACGACACATTATACCGGTTCAGTGAAACAGGACTGAAACGAGGAGTGAACTCGGTTCATAAATGAACTTTGTCCACTAAGATAGTCTTGGAAATGAGTCTTGACTAATAATAAATGATTCTATATTATTATGTGTTTATGCAACAAAGTTTCATGTTTTATGTTATGATTATGGGGATTTAATTTCACTACTATGATTTATCCCATGTTATGAAATTATGCTCTCTTGTGCAGGTTAAGATTTCCAAAATGTTATGTTCTTATTAATATGATGTGATTGATATTTCTTTTTTAACCCTTAATGAGCATTTGAGCTCACCCATTTGTATATTTTCTTTCCCCAGGTCAATAAGAAGCTTATTAAGTAAGATATGCCAAAAAGGACTATAGATATGATGAAATAAATGGGAGACAGTGTAGATGCTTTATGAACCAGTTGTTTATGTTTCCCAGTTTCTAAAGACACTATACCTATACGGTCCTTTCATGGTTTTGTTATATGTTGTAATAAGTATGATTCAATTTTGAAGTAATAAAAATGTATGTAAAGTATGGGTCGTTATAGTTGGTATCAGAGGAAAGGTATAGTCAACCCTTGGAAACTAGGATTTGAAAGCCTTAGTAAGTATCCTAAGGATATGTCTAAGCATAGAACAAAATCTTAGTGTTTTATAAATGACCATGAATAACCTAGAATAAGACCTTAAGTGTGAAATTTTATTCAGGATTATGTGGTTTTCCTATTATAATTAGTGTTTCTCACACTATTCTTCTTGGTTTTAGTCAATGGCTAGAACCCGAAGGAACCGTGTTAATGCGGAATGCGATGGGAAATGCAATGCTTGCCCCCCTGAGCAACCAAATGTTATGGGAGGTGGAATGCAAAATCTTGTAGCCATGCTCACACAACTATCTCAAGCTATGAATCATGTAGGAATTCCAAACGAGCAAAGGAAGGAGCATCATTCTATTGAATCGTTCATGAGGCAGCGTCCACCTTCATTCAGTGGGTCTACTGATCCATTAGTTGCTGAAAAATATATTATTACTACTAAAAAGATATTTTCAGTTCTTCAATGTTTTGAAAATGATAAAGTCATCCTAGCAGTGTATCGTTTGGAAGGAGATGCTGATCAATGGTGGAATCTTATTAAGAATACGAGGCAAAGGGATGAAATTGAGTCCATGGAATGGGACAAGTTCAATAACTTATTTTTCAATAAGTACTTCCCTCATATTCTCCGAAGAAAATGGAGAAATATTTTCTTGAACTAAATCAAAAGGATGGTGAATCTGTTGGTACCTATGACGAAAATTTTACAAGACATGCAAGGTACGCTTCTGGTATTATTATCCAACCTGAGTGTAAGATCGATCGATTCTTTAGTGTCTTAAAACCATGTCTTCGAAGGGCCTTAGCCATAAGGAAATTCAATAGCTACGAGGAAATCGTTCAATGTGCTCTCAAATTTGAGATGGATATTGGAGTAACCCATCAGTCATATGGGTTTGATAAGAATAGGAAAATGGAATTCAGAGGAAAATCTAAAGATCACACTAAAAAGAAGATGAGCTTTCCCTTATGCTCAAAGTATGGAAAGAAACATGGAGGTATTTGTCTTAAAGGGACAAGTAATTGTTTCAAATTTGGAAAGGAAGGTCATCATGCATTTTAATGCCGCAATGATGGGAAGAAGATGTTTAATGATGCAAACAACGGAAGGGATGCACAAGATGAACCTACTACACATCAAGGTTTCAAGTGCAAGGATATGGGGAATTATGCCAATCAATTCCCAAATCCATGGGTGTATGATGATGGTCGACGTCAAAAAACTCTTAAGGCTAAAGACAAAGGAAATTCACATACAATTTCTATCAATGATGTGGAGTATGATAATGATGTGGTAAAAGGTACACTTACCATCCACTCTAAAGTAGAAAATGTTTTATTTGATTCTGGATCCACCCACTCTTTTATTTCTGAAGAATTTTATAAGGGTATCACCGTATTACCTCAACAATTAGATGTTGAGTTGGCTGTGACAACTCATAATGGCACAACAGTTGCATCAAAATTTATAATTCTTCCCCGATTGAAGTTTGTGGGAAAGTTCTTCCTACAAATCTTGTGATCCTTCCTATAGTGGAATTTGATTTGATTCTTGGCATGGATTGGATTTATTTATATGGAGCTCATATCAATTTCCAAAGAAGGGAAGTCACATTTCATATTCCAGATCAATCTATGATCATCTATCGATACAAGAATGAACATAACCTTCTAGTGGAAATTTCTTCCATCTTATGGGTCTTGATTCCACTAAATGAAGGTTATTTATCTCAAATGGTTGGTGAGAAACTCATGATTAAGAATATGCCCATTTTACGATAGTTTGATGATGTCTTTCCGGAGGAATTTCTAGGTCATCCACCAAATCGTGATGTTGAGTTTTCAATAGAACTCATACCAGGTTCTTTACCTATTTCAAAGGCACCTTATAGAATGGCCCCAATTGAGCTACATGAATTGAAAAAGCAACTCCAAGAGAATATTGATAAGGTATTCATACACCCTAGTGTGTCACCTTGGGGAGCACCAATTCTATTTGTTAAGAAGAAAGATGGATAAATGAGACTCTCCATTGATTATCGAGAACTTAACAAGATCACTATCAAGAAAAAATATCCTCTCCCACGCATTGATGACTTATTTGACCAACTACATGGAGCTCAATACTTTTCCAAGATTGATCTTCGTTTAGGGTATCATCAATTAAGGGTCAAAAGGGAGGATATACCAAAGACGGCTTTCTGTACAAGGTATGGACCCTATGAATTTATAGTGATGCCATTTGGTCTTACTAATGCCCCTGTTATCTTCATGGATCTGATGAATAGAGTGTTTAGAGACTATCTTGATCAATTTGTGGTTGTCTGTATAGACGATATTCTTTTCTATTAAAAGAGAAATAAATAACATGAAGATCGCATGAGAATTATATTGAAGACCCTAAGAAAGGTGAAGCATTATGCCAAATTTACTAAGTGTGAATTTTGGCTTCAAAAGGTTTCATTTTTGGGTCACATAATCTCAAAAGAGGGGATATCTGTGGATCCAGCCAAAACAGAGGTTATCAAAAGATGGTCGAGGCCAACAAAAGTAACTAAGAACGGAAGTTTTCTTGGTTTTTCTGAATATTATCAATGTTTTGTGAAATATTTTTCACAATTATCTAATCCACTCACCAGGTTGACTCGAAAAGGAGTTAATATTCTTTGGACGGAGGAATGTGAAGATAATTTCAAGGAGTGGAAGAAAAGGTTATCAAGTGCACCAGTGCTCACACTGCCTTGTATCGGAGAAAGGTTCGTGATCTATAGTGATGCATCCAAGAAGGGGCTGGGGTGTGTTCTTATGCATAATGATATGGTGATAGCTTATGCCTCACGACAATTGAAAATCCAGGGGAAAAATTACCCAACTCATGATTTGGAGTTAGCTGAGTTAATAATTGCATTAAAGATTTGGAGGCATTATCTTTATGGAGAAAGGTGTGACATTTATACTGATCATAAAAGTTTAAAGTATATTTTCACACAAAAGGAGATGAATATGCGCCAAAGAAGATGGTTGGAGCTGATTAATGATTATGACTGCTCAATCCATTACCACCCAGGGAAAGCAACAAGGTGGTAGATTCATTAAGTCGACATGACCATGTCAGTTTATCCATGATGAGGATCACAAAAGATCCAATATTTATGGATTTATAAAGGTTGGATCTTGGAATTATAATGGAATGGGGAAAATCGTATCTTTCTCAAATGAATGTCCAACCATCTATACATGTGAAGATTAAAGAGGCATAGAAAGAAGATGTAGAGTTACAAAATAAGGTGAGAAATGTTCCTGAATTCAACGATGATTGTGATGGGATAATAAAGTTCAGGAATCGGGTTTGTGTTCCTCCCATCCCAGAATTAAAGAAGGAGCTGCTGGATGAGGCTCGTAGTTCTAAATTCTTTATTCATCCTGGAAGCAAGAAGATGTATAGGGACCTGAGAGAGTACTTTTGGTGGGATGGCATGAAAAGGGATGTTGCTGAATATGTCTCTCGATGCTTGGTTTGTCAGCAAGTTAAAGCTGAGAGACAGAAGTCTAAGGGGATGTTAAAACCATTAGCTATACCCGAATGGAAATGGGAAAACATCACTACAGACTTTTTCAAAGGACATCCTAAAACATCCAAAGGCAATAATGCTATCTAGGTCATAGTTGATTGTCTTACAAAGTCGGCACACTTCATCGCTATTAGAGAGGATTTCTCTCTGGATCAGCTTGCCAGGATATATGTAATGGAAGTGGTAAGATTGAATGGAGTACCACTTTCTATTATATCTGATCTGGATCCAAGGTTTAACTCAAAGTTCTGGCGAAGTCTTCAGCATACTCTGGATACATAGTTGAGTTTTAGCACTGCTTATCATCCTCAGACAGACGGTCAGTTTGAGAGGACAATTCAAACTCTAGAAGATATGTTGAGAGCTTTCTCTATGGATTTCAAAGGTGTTTGGGATCAACACCTACCTTTGGTGGAATTTTCTTATAATAATAGCTTTCACGCCAATATTCAGATGGCTCTTTATGAAGCTCTCTATGGAAAGAAATGTAGGACTCCAACTTGCTGGGATGAAGTTGGGGAAAAAAGCTATTAAGACCTGATATTGCTGATGAGATGGCAGAAAAGGTCCGATCTACTCAACAACACATTAGAGCAGCTCAGAGTCGACAGAAAAGTTTTGCCGAAAACTAAAGAAAAGACCTAGAGTTTGAAGTGGGTGATAAAGTGTTCTTACCAATATCTCCCTGGAAGAGGGTCATGAGATTTGGAAAGACAGGGAAGTTGAGACCAAGATATATCGGTCCTTTCGAAATACTGGATCGGGTTAAGAATGTAGCTTACCGATTGGCGCTTCCACCGAATCTCTCTCAAGTTCATGATTTGTTCAATTTATCTCTCCTGAGAAAGTACATACCTGATCCTTGACATGTACTCAGCTCAGAAGTTATACCACTGGAGCAAGATCTTTCTTATGAAGAACAACCGATAGAGATTCTGGCTCGTAGCGAAAAAGTTCTACAAAACAAGACCACTCAATTGGTGAATGTTTTATGGAGGAACCACAAATTAGAAGAAGCTACATGGGAGCTTAAGGATATGATGAGGGATAGGTATCCTCCTCTGTTTGTTACAAAGTGATGAATTTCGAGGGCGAAATTCATTTTAAGGGGGGTAGTATGTAACACCCAAGACTTTTATGAGAAATATTTACTTTTTATGTTGTATAAATCATCAAATGAATCTTTCAATACACAAAAAACTAGCTTGGTTTGCTTTATAGGCAACCACGGCCTTCCTCGATAGCTTGCGTCATACGTAATACCGAGTTTCACTAATCAACGATATGCTATTAAAATATGATTAAAACTAGCCGTTATGAATAGTAATAACCACTTTTTGAAAATTTGGAAATTTTATTTTTCAAAATGGACTTCATTTTTCAATTCAGAATATTGAAATTATCTTAGGATGAAATTTTGGTACTTTTCGGATAACTTTCATATTATGATGAATACTGAAAATTACTAAATTTTAATTAAAAACAACTTTTTTATTCGAAATAATTAATACTGATAAATTATTAAGGTAAGTGGTTTTAAAGTATATTTAGAATATATTTTTACAATTTTATACAATTTTTTTCATTAGATGTAATTTCACATTTAAACCAGACATAAACAAGTGTCAATCTTTTGATAGTTATTATCTCTTAAAAACACGCTATATTAAAAACAAATTTTTTCATCGCAATACTTTATATGGTTAAATTATAATATTTATTGTTTTTAAAGAATAAATAGAATATATTTTTACCATTTAATATAATTTTTGTCATTATAATTAATTTTACATTGAATTCATAGGTAAATAAATTTCAATCTTTGGCAATGTTTGTACTTTTAAAACACATTTTCTTAACAATGAGA
This sequence comes from Viscum album, assembly GCA_963277665.1. Lineage (NCBI taxonomy): Eukaryota > Viridiplantae > Streptophyta > Magnoliopsida > Santalales > Viscaceae > Viscum > Viscum album. Next base: position 419,033,903 of record OY728132.1, read on the forward strand.
TTAATTTTAAATTAATTACTGAAACTTCTGTTTTTTGAATTTTGAAATATGGATTTCATATTTGGAATCAGTGGGTCAAAATTATATTAATAGGTTACTTTTATTTTTTTCATAATATGAATAGTAACTATGGTAATTTTTTTATTTACTACGGTTAATGAAAAATAGGGTAATTCAAAGTTAAAAGAATATTATATTAATTAAAAATTACCTTGAAACTTGTCCTACCATTATTGGATGAGTATTTTATAACCATGGGAATCCTTGGGTCGATTTTGGGACCCCATTGAGCCACTTGGTAGTGACAATGACAATTTGGATTAACTAATTTAATCTAAAGGCAAAATTGACATTAACAAAAATCATTTAGTAATTAATTTTTATAAGGGTTTATATAAATTATATTTTCTACTATAAATATTCATTAGAAAGCTAAAACGATTTCCTACATAATGATATTTTTTTATAATTTTTAGACACAAAATAAACTAAATTATTAATGACACAATAATGATGAAATATTTACCTCATTAATAAATGATTTAAATAAATAAGATTATAATGATTAAAATATTTCCCAAAACATGTCAAATTCTGATAGTATGATTTTATTTTAACCATGAGTCATCTTATCATAATCTTTCATGATATTTTGGACCTTTTTAAACCGATGATAAGTTTATAATAAAATAATATTTCCACACTTTCCAAAGGTGCCCCTCTCCTCCCATATAAAAGGGAACCTCCTCCCTCTCTTCCTCACACCAATTTGAGCTTTCAAGCACGGAAAACCCCTGACAAGTTCTTCTCTCCACTTCCCTAGAATCTTCCTAGAGGTTCTGGTATTCTTCAAAGACCAACCCTAGTGCCCTAAGAGGGGGTTAATAAGAGGCGCGTCAAAAAAGAGGTAATATCCATTACCGATCCTTTCCAAATTCTTTCTTCTTCAAATTATTCTTCTTTAGTTATTTCATTATGAAGTAAAAACATCAGTATCACTCATATACTTATTTGTTATTATAATTATGAAACATCCCTATTTCACCATCTATCCATCCTACAGAAAACGAAATCACCGCACGTGCGTATGTACAGAATACCATCTCCACGCCGTGGTGTAATCTATTTTCCACCACCACCTTACTTGGATGGGTATAATGGTGTAAATAATAACTATATATGATTATTTTAAAGTGATATTGATTCTGAAAAATTATACATAAACTCCAATACAATTCCACGATCATGGGAACAATATCTCCGCTCGTGCGTACTTATGGAATATCATCTCCACAATGTGATGCGACCCGTTCTACATGATCTTCATTGCATAATTATTAAATAAATGAATTGAATGAATGAATATGATATATATTACACTAATAATATTCTAGAAATGAGTTATCTATGACCTAATGAGAAGAATAATAATTTATTCGACAAAACACGCATAAGAACAAAAAGTAATTAACACCCGGATAACAAGTAGTAATGAAATATTACTAATAAGAAGCTAAAAATATGACCATATATGATATCATAACAATACGTATGATTCTAGAATAAGTCAATAACATAATTTAAATCATTATACAGGAGGTTCAGACACTTACGAAGAAAATCGGACCTTTGGTAAGGGAAAATATCACAATCTCATTTTATCCTAGATTGTTTATACTTTGGTATTTACTAGGGTGTATTTTATCATCCACATCCATGTTTCCTCTATATGTAATATCATTTCCATCCACCAACAATTTTTTAAATCCCATTTTACCCTTCGGTGAGTTTTTATTAAAAGATATGAAAGTAATCTTTTGTCATTTTTCGTACGAGGTACTTTTTGACTTTTCTGACAAAAGTACGAGAAGAATGTTTTTTTAAACTTATACGGCATGAATGGATTTTTAAAACATTATTTCAAAGAATCTTCCTTTACAATTTTTCACGTTTATTTTTAATAAACTTCTTTTAGTTTAAAATTGTATGACATGTGAAGAATGGAAAAGTGTTTTTGAAGTAGAAAGGATATTTTCCTCAAGAATGGAGTTCAAGTGTTATATCAAAATTATTTTCCATATAAGATAATATAGGGTTCTGTTTCTATCCCTATTGTTACATTGATTTTATTATGTTGTGATGGAATTATTTTTATGAATTTATTTATCTTAGATGAATTTTTTTATGATGTCACGATGTTTAAGAATCCCATTTTTTTACATGGGTTATTCTATGATGTATGGTTTATGATTTTGTGGCACACATAAGAATTGTATCATTATGAGATGGGTGGGACCTATATCTCCCTCCAATGCATTGGGTAAATATTTTATATCTCATGAGATAGACATGGCTGGAACGGTAGGTTATACCGGTTCAGTGAAACAGGACGGAAACGAGGAGTGAACTCGGTTCAGAAATAGACTTTGTCCACTAAGATAGTCTTGGCAATGAGTCTTGACTAATAAGAAATGATTCTCTATGATTATGGGTGTATTCCTAAAAATTTCATGTTTTATGTTATGATTATTGGTATTTCATATCACTACTATGATTTATCCCATGTTATGAAATTACGCTCTCTTTTGCATGTTAAGATTTCCACAATGTTATGTTCTTATGAATATGATGTGATTGATATTTCTTTTGATTACCCTAACTGAGCATTTGAGATCACCCTTTTTTATATTTTCTTTCCCCAGGTCAGGAAGAAGCTTATTAAGTAAGATATTCCAAAAGGGACTATAGATATGATGAAATAAATGGGAGACAGTGTAGATGCTTTATGAACCTGTTGTTTATGTTTCCCATTTTCTAAAGACACTATACCTATACGGTCCTTTCATGGTTTTGTTATATGTTGTAATAAGTATTCTTCAACTTTGAAGTGATAAAAATGTATGTAAAGTATGGGTCGTTATAATTCCTCTTATAGCCCAGGTCGTTCAAAGAATCTCCGTGGAATCTCACTCCATCAATTCCCCTTATATTGTATAGTAATAAAGGTAATTAAAAGTAAAACAACGACTCTCTGAGCAAGCTCGCATTCTCAATTCCCCTTCTCGTCTAATGTGCTCAAATTCTCTCTAAGGAAGCTCTCTTGGAAAATTCCCCTAATAGTATATTACACCAGGTTATCACGGCCATGTGTAGGTCAACAAGAATAGCAATGCAATATGGCCAAATTATACCTACAGAACTATTTGACTAATTAGTCTACAACAAATCATGCATGTCAGAGTATAAATATTCCACCCTACAACTTTAGGCATGGAAAATAGGCAAGGCGTCCAAATAGGCTAAACATAACCAAATGGTCATAAACATAGAATTCATGGTAAAAACATCCAAATCCTATCAATAAAACCCTATTCACATTCATTTATCCTCTACACGAGCACACAAGCATGGATGGAAATCAACAGGTGTAAAACGGTTACCATGAAAAACCTCGTTCAAGGGTTTTGGTACAATTTTCACATAATAATCAATGATATTTAATGGAAAGGCACAAACCACCTACCATGGTGTTAGGAGATCATTATATGTGAACCTCATGGATTGAATAAACATAGAATGTCGAAGAACTACAAAAACATCAAAAACATTCATGCCACAATATCTCATGAGAGAAGAGAAATCAGAAGATGGTGGTCTAGTTAAAGAGAGAACTCATCAATGTGATTACAACGCAACCGTCGGTGTTCGATTTGGTTATCGTACACACGCTCGGAGGTTCGTTGAATATTTGTGGTCGTACGGAGCACTCGGTTGAACGAGACCTATAAGAAGAGTTTTCTGGTGATTTGATGTGACCCCGGTGCGGCGTGTACTTTTTTATGTACAAGGTGTGTACTCTCCGTTTCCCTACTCCACTTTACATAGCCTAAAAACAACCCCCACACGGCCATGTGTGTGGCCACTACACGGCCAGCACACAGCCTCCCACTACACAGTAGTACATGGCATGAACTCATATTATACCCGGTGTGTACTTTGAAAATTTCCATAATTTCATCGTCTTCTCAAAAATGACCATATAAGGAAAAACATACCTGAAAAGAAGATCTAGGTTCTTACAAACATCCCACCATACTGAAATTTTTCCCCGAATTTCCATAACACGGTGTGAAAGAAGAATCCCTAAACAGCTCTGGCCACTGGGCCAGTACATCATCCTCCCTCTCCCGTGTTTCATCCTGTACTCGCTTGTGCTACCAAAGAACCTATACCAGAGGAACAGAACGACCAGATATAACCTTCGTACATCGATCCATAACCAAGATAATTTCTCCTCAAAGATTCATCAACTTACAACTCAACCTCCTTGGGTTGAAAAAGATGAGATGCGTCCAAAAAGTAATGTCGAAGCTGAGAAACATGAAAGAAATCGTGCATAGATCGATACCTCTGAGGTAACTGCAACCGATAGGAAACTAGCCCAACCCTCTCCAAAAACTCAAACAGCCCGACGTACATCGGGGAAATCATACCCTATCTCCTAATCCTCTTGTCTCCCAACCATGGTGTGACATGAAGGAAAACCCGATCTCCGACCTTGGAATCCAGAGGTCATCTCCGCTAATCATCATAAGACTTCTCTTGAGACCGCACTGCAGCCATCCTCTTCTGAATCAACACTATCTATTATGTGCTCTCCCGAACAAGATGAGGTCCCAAAAAATCTGTATCTCTTGCCTCCAGCCAACATAAGCATGATCGGAATGGCCTACCATACAAAGCCTCATATGGTTCCATCAGAATAGTTGCTTGAAAACTATTTGTGTAGGAAAACTCTACAAGAGGTATATGCTTCTCCCAAGAAACCTCCAAATCTAGGATGCATTCTTGTAGCATGTCCTCAAGCACCTAAATCATATGCTCTGACTGGCCATCAGTATGAGGTTGGTAAGTTGTACTCAAAAGTACTTGTATACACAAATCCTTCTATAACCCTTTCCATACCTGAATTAAAACACCCATCCATATCTAAAACAATAGAGTGTGTAACTCAAGGAAGACGTACAATCTCACGGATGTACAACCATCCCCGCTCATCAAAACTGAAGGTCTCCTAGATCGGTAAAAAGTGATCAACCTTTGCGAGTCTATCAATGACAACCCAAATTTCATCATTTCCTTGAGGCAACCTCGGCAAACCAGTCACGAAATCTATCACGACGTCATTCCATTTCCACTCGATAATGGGTAAATGCTGAAAAATCCATGCTCATCAATGATTCTCTTCCTTCACCTGCTGATAGGTGGAAATCCTCATGAAAAAACCCAAAACATCCCTCTTCATACTTGGCCACCAATACTGATGGTGTAGATCACAATAAATCTTGGTGATTACAGGATGAAAAACCCAAACTAAGGAATTAATGTCCCGCATCATCTCCTCTCGTATGTCTGTTGGCACCCATATGCGCCCCTGGAAATGCATGATCTCATCCTTGACTATGGTCCATCTAGGAATAGGTTCCTCTCTTAACACACTCTCTCATAGGACTAGGCCTTCTAAATCTGATAGCTGCCTCATTCACACTTGATCGATAAGAGTAGAGGTAATAGCTACATAAGATTGAAAAGTCTACTCATTTCTATCGTGCACCTAAAAATGAATCTCAGAGATTGGATCCATAAGCTGCCACTCACTACTAGCCTCCCAAACGTCATGTATCTATGTTTCTCTGCTCAGTGCATCAGCTACTACGTTTCCTTTCCCCGACATGTTGTCAAGCTCGATGTCAAATGACTGAAGGTACTCAACCCACCATCCCTAACATAAATTTAGATCACACTGAGTGAATATGTACTTGAGACTTTTTTAGTTAGTGAAAACCACAAAATGCTCTCAGAGAAGATAATGCCTTCAACAGCATAGGGCATGAAAAACAACTACTAACTCTAGATCGTGCGTCTGATAAATCCTCTCATGTGGCCTCAACTGCCAAGACCCATATTGAATGAATCCATCTCCCTGCATAAGCACAACTTCCTTCCTGATACTTAACACATCATAGAAAATAATATATCTCTTTCTCGACTCTATGATGACTAGTGTCGGTGCTGAAGTCAACCCCCCTTTCATCTCCTGAAAGGCTGACTCACAGGAATTTGAACATAATAATATTTAACCCTTCTTATTCAGACCTGTCAGCAGTGTTCCTAAGCATGATAAGCCCTGCATGAAATGTCTATACTATCCCACCAGCCCAATAAAACTCTGCACGTCAAAGGTGTTCTTCAGATGCTACATGGAAACTACTGCTCTCACATTCTCTAGGTCGACTGATACTCTTGTCTCTGAGATAACATGACCTAAGAAGTGAATCTAATCCATCCAAAAGTGGCATTTTGAGAGACTAGCATATAACTGATGGTCTCTTAGTGTACTCAAAATTATCTCAATATGTGTGTCATGGTCGTGTCGAGTGTGAGTGTACACCAAGATATCATCCATTATGACCACGATAAAGGAATGCATGTATGGATGGAACACTCGGTTCATCAGTTCCATGAAAACTACAGGAGTGTTCATGACACCGAACATCATAACCAAATACTAATATAGACCATAATTGCTACGGAAGGTAGTAAGAGGTATATATGATGATTGAGCGTGCAACTGATGATAACTGGACCTCAATTCCATCATCAAGAACACCGAGGCTCCTCAAAGTTGATAAAAGAGACCATCCATCCTTGGAAAGGGATATTTGTTCTTGACCGTCATCAGATTCAACTTCTGATAGTCCACAAAAGGCCTAAGGGTACCATCTTCCTTCATCGAAAATAGAGTAAATGAACTCCCAGGAGAAGTACTGGGTCAGATAATGACCTTTTTCTATAACTCCTCCAACTATTTTTCAAGATCTTGAAACTCTGGTGTAGCCATCCTATAAGGAGGAATGGACACCAGTGCCGCTCCTAGCACAAGCTGAATCGAGAAGTCTACCTCGTGCTCTAGAGTCAAACCTAAAAAATTTATTTTGAAATACATCTCTGAAACGATCCACCACTGGAGTAAAGTCTAATTGTGAACTCCCCTAGTCCTCCAGATATAGACTAGAAATCTGAATTGTAACTCCGCCCAACCCATGTTGTTATGGACCCGCTCTGCTCACATGGACATCCCACTCGCCCCTATGAAGAAAGGATTCACATTATGGTGATGTGAAACTCACCCTGTAGTGATAATTGTCAATGACTACCTAAAATTGAACTAACCAGTCTATCTCGAGGATGACATCATAGCATTTCATCTCTAGGACATAGAGGTCCCATAAGAAGTGACACCCACCAACCTATATAGGGCACTCCCTGAACTAAAGAACACTATCTGTTCTAGTACCCAACAGAGTGTCTAGTGTCATGATATCAGCAGAGGAAAAGATATAGAGACCAAGGCTCTCCACAATATTGATAGAGATAAATCTATGGGAAGACCCTTTATTGAAAAGAGAAGAATCTAAAACTGTGGCTACTAAGATCGTACCTCGAACTGTAGAGGGTCTGGGATCCTACTCCTGCTAGGTCTACTCTACTACAAAAGACTGGCCTAAGCCATGACCCTACGATCCTATTGATCGCTCTCAGCTAATCCACCCTACTGTCGCTGAAGAAGTGGAGACTTAATATCATGGCCATGACCTCCACCTCACCCCGAATGGTTAGAAGAACTCTAGTTCCCAGTCTAGTGAGAACCGTGGGGTGCTGCTCCTGAACAACGGGTCATAGAAGAACCCATGTCACTAGCTGCTGGTGTGAAAAACAATCAAAAGCACTAAAGGTGTCCCATCTTGCCCCAAGATTGTCCCTCCACTAGGTCTATCGGGCAACATGACGTCGTATTCCCACTCTTCCTACCCTATTAGCACACCACCAAGCTACCAGAAGATGCATCTTCCTACTCTGATCTCCTCGTGAATACTCTTTTTGGTGATTCTTGTTGTCAAGAGGAGGAATACTAACTCTGGATGTTGAACGGCCCTAGATCAGTACTCTATAATCCCTCATATTTTTCTATGTGATCAGCACCTTGTTAATGATAGAAGATATCTAAATCATCCTTAATATGTTCACCTGTGATCGGATATCATGCCTCAGACCATCCTCAAACTTCTATGAATGTAACAACTCATCATCTCTTAGAATAGCCGTGAAACTCTACACATATGTGAAGTGAGAGGATCACTCCATAATAGTAAGAGCACCCAACTCTAGAGTCATGATCTCGCAGGCTCGAACTGGCCTCACAGTCTCCAGATAAAAGTAACTGTAGAAGATGCACCGAAACTCACCTCAAGCCATATTATGATGGAATCCCGCCTATGAGGTCATTTCCCACCACCTCTAGGAAGATTCTCAAAGCATGTTGGTAGCGAGATTTCCCACTTCTCTGGAGGTATTTCCAGATGCTCAAAAATCATCACTGTGGCTTCTAACAATGACTATGCAGCCTGGTGTCCTCCATCCCTTAAGAAAGTAAGAGGATGTTGCTGCTAATGGACCCACATCAATCATGTAGAGACCGGAAGCTTGATGTACATAGACATTACATTACTTTTGCGGAATACTTATTACATAACAAAAACACACACACAAGGATCGTAATAGTTTAGTGTCTGTGGAAACTCGGAATATAATCTTCTAATCATGGTGAACGATCTTCAACATCTCCCATAAAGATCTTCCTTTTTTTACCTAAAACCTTTCTTTATATCCTAGGGAAAAGAAAACATAAAAAAGTTGAGCTCAAATTCTCATTAAGGGTAAACAAAAGAAATATCAATCACATCATATTCATAAGAACATAACATTTTGGAAATATTAATCTACAAAAGAGAGCATAATTTCACAACATGGGATAAATCATAGTAGTGAAATGTAATCCCAATAATCATAACGTAAAACATGAAACTTTGTGTCATACACAGATAATCATAGAGAATCATTTCTTGTTAGTTAGGACTCATTTCCAAGACTATCTTAGTGGAAAAAGTCCATTTCGGAACCAAGTTCACTCCTCGTTTCAGTCCTGTTTCACTAAACCGGTTTAACCTGCCGTTCCAGCCATGTCTATCTCATGAGATATAAAATCTTTACCCAATGCATTAGAGGTAGATATAGGTCCCACCCATCTCATAATGAAATCACTCTTACTTATGCCACAAAATAAACTTAAATCATTCTTCATAATCCAAAGAATAAAATGGGTTTTATCAACATCATCCAATCATTACATAATCCATATATAACAAATGGATATTTCATCATAAGAAAATTGAAACCATGTAAATCATAGAGACATTATACATGAAACATACACATATGAAATAATGTCATCTTAGATGGAAAATGGTTTTTATAAAACACTTGAAATGAATTCTTGAGGAAAATATCCTTTCTTCTACAAAATCAATTTCTTTTCACAAAACATCATGAAATTTTAGAAGAAATCGATTTTTATGAAAATAGTCATGAAATATTTTGGAGGAAGCTTCATGAAAAAAAGGCTTTATAAAATCGTAAAAATCCATTCGTGCCGTATAAGTGAAAAAAACATTCTTTTCGTACTTTTGCTGGAAAAATAAAAAAGTACCTCGTAACGTAAACTAAAGAAAGATTCCTTACATACCAGGTAGTAAAAGTCAAAAATGGGTAGAAAGGACATTAAACATACATGAAAAAACTTATATAAAACATGGATATGGACGATTGCAATAACCCCAGAAAATACTTACTAATAAGCAATCTCGGATAAAAATGAGATTTGTACAATTATCCCTTAACTTAGGTCTGATTTGCTTCGTAAGTTTCCGAACCTCCTGTATAATGAGATAAATAATGTCATTGAATTATTCCAGAATCATACTCATTGTTATGATATCATATATGGTTCACTTATGACTTTATATTACCCGTTATTTTGTAAATTCCATGTTAAAGAGTGTTTTGGGTAAAATTGTCTCATTTTTCGTCTGTGTTTTGACTTGTAATTATTCATATGATTACTTCGATCATGATTACGTAATTCCAGAATATAAAACATGATTTATATGTAATATATATTCAGAATATACATATATATAATAAATCAGTAAATGGAATGAAATACACCGTTCATGGAGACGGTTGTTCGTACGTACTCATGAATGCTGTTTTCGTTTCCATATTGAGTTGAATGGAATTAAGTAGATGACATAAATATATATACACATAAATCCAGTATCATTATAATGTAATATATTTCATGATTACTTATTATATATACTTTATAATCATTCATGAATGGTTAAATTGGAGAATGAATCTCATCGCGTCGTCGAGATGGTAGTCCGTACGTACGCACGAGCGATGATATCATTCTCATGATTGTGGGACTATATTGGAGTGTATGTATACTATTTCAGAATCAATATCACTTTTAAATAGTCATATATAGTTATGATTTACACCATTATACCCATCCAATTAAGGTGCTGGTAGAAAATAGATTTCACCACGGCGTGGAGACGGTATTCCGTACGTACGCACGCGCGGTGATTTCATTTTTTGTAGGATGGATAGATGGTGAAATAGGGTTGTTTCATACTTATAATAACATATCAGTATATGATTGATAATGATGTTATTACTTCATAATTAAACAAACTAAGAAGAAGTGTAAGAATAAATAAAGGTGAAAGAATCGGTAACGGAAATTACCTCTTCTTTGAAGGGCCTCTTTGAGACCTCCTTTTAAGACACTAAAATTGGTCTTTGAGGAAGACCAAAACCTCTAGGATGTCGCTATGGAAGTGGAGAAGAGAATTCGGCAGGGGTTGGCCGAGCTTGAAGGCTCAAAGTGGTGTGAGGAAGAGAGGGAGGGGGTGCCCTTTTATAAGGGAGGAGAGGGGCACCTTTGGAATAACTAAAAATATTATTTTATTATAAAGCCAAAATCGGTTTTAGATAGCTAAAATTTGATTTATTTAGAAGCTAAGGTGGGTATGGGTCGAAATTATCTCATCCAATATAATTTAGACAAGTTTAAGTTCCTATTTTAACCTTATCATTTATATTTAACTTTAAGATAGATAATTTTACTTTTACCGTGTCTTCTTGTTTTCTTACACTATAAGGTTAATAAACTTCCTATATCAATCCAAAAGTACCCCATGTTGTTTATTATTAATATATATAACCTCATTTAAGTCATTTTTTCGAACCATAGATTTTTTTAGGAATAAAATAACTATTAATAATATAATATTTGTTTTAAAAACTATTTTATGTCAATTTTGACACAATTTAGTAATTTATTTTTGTGAAAATCATAACAGAATTATTAGTTCTATAAAAGTTAATTAAATCAATAATAACATGTCATATTAACCTATAAAATTTGTGGAATTCATAAAAAGTCTCAAATTACATTTATCTGGGTATTTATAACATCAATTATGTCAATATTTCAATAATAAGATAATTACTGCATCATCATTGTGTCAGAAATAAATTAACTTATTTAATGTCTAAAAATTACAAGTAAAATACCATTATGTAGGAAATATTTTTATCTTTCTAATGAGTATTTATAGTCCAATTTATCTTATGTATAACCCTATATTAAAAATGTTTTAGTAAATAAACATTGATTTTAACTCTTTAAACTCTTCTTTGAATTATAAAATAATAAATGTCCTAATCTAATCCAAGGGGGCCTAAATGGTCATATTTTATTCCTAAGGTTGTTTTTGGTCGAATTACTCTTATCCAATAGAATTATTACATGTGTTAGGGTAATAATAATATCATTTTTACCCTTAATTACCCTATTTATTTTTAACCGTGGTAAAAAAAAGTAAAAAGTTACTATTCACCAAAAATTATTTTAGGAATAAAATAACAATTAATAATATAATATTTGTTTTAAAAACTATTTTATGTCAATTTTGACACTATTTAGTAATTGATTTTTGTGAAAATCATAACAGAATTATTATTTCTAATAAAGTTAATTAAATCAATACTAACATGTCTTATTAACCTATAAAATTAGTGGAATTCATAAAAAGTCTCAAATTACATTTATTTGGGTATTTATAACATCAATTATGTCAATATTTCATTAATACGATAATTACTCCATCATCTTTGTGTCATAAATAAATTAACTTATTTAATGTCTAAAAATTAAAAATAAAATACCATTATGTATGAAATCTATTTATCTTTCTAATGAGTATTTATAGTCGAATTTATCTTATGTATAACCCTATATTAAGAATGTTGTAGTAAATAAACTTTGATTTTAACTCTTTAAACTCTTCTTTGAATTAAATAATAATAAATGTCCTAATCTAATCCATGTGGGCCTAAATGGTCATATTTTATTCCTAAGGTTGTTTTTGGTCGAATTACTCTTATCCAATAGAATTAGGACATGTTTTACGGTAATAATAATATCATTTGTACCCTTAATTACCCTATTTACTTTTAACCGTGGTAAAAAAAAGTAAAAAGTTAATATTCACCAAAAATTATTTTCATCTCATTGAACCACATTTTACTTAATGACATCAACCGTGTTTCTCGGATTTTTGAAATTCCACTCAAAGAAGTGGTAAAATTATGTTTTATGAAAAATTCATTTTTTTAACTACCACTTAGTGGTTTCACTATTCATCAAAAAATGAAAGTTTCCAGAAAAATACCAAAAATTAGGCCTAAGCTATATTTGATATTATGAACTCAAAAATTATGTATATTTTACCAAATTCAAAACATATTTGTTCAATTAATTAATTTAAAAATTAATTCATGTCGTCAAAACAAATAGCATGTTCTTAACAGATAATAACTATCAAAAGATTGACACATGTTTATGTCTAGTTTAAATGTTGAATTACATCTAATGACCAAAATTGTATTAAATTGTAAAAATATATTCTAAATATACTTTAAAACCACTGAAATTAATAATTTATCACTAGTAATTATATCGAATAAAAAGGTTGTTTTTACTTAAATTTTAGTAATTTTCACTATTCATCAGAAAATGAATGTTATCCGAAATGTACCAAAATTTCACCCTAATCTAATTTCGATATTCCGAATCCAAAAATGAAGTCCATTTTAAAAAATAAAATTTAAAAAATTTCAAAAAGTGGTTATTACTATTCATAACGGCTAGTTTTAAGCATATCGTTGTTTAGTGAAACTCGGTATTGCGTACTACACACGCTATCGAGGAAGGTCACGATTGCGTTTAATGCAAGGAAAGTCAAGGATGTGTGTTGTGCAAGATCTTTTTGGTGTAGCGTATAATACAAGACATTTATGAAATTAAAAAGAATAATTTTCATAAAATCTCGGGGTGTTACATTCTACCCCCCTTAAAATGAATTTCGCCCTCGAAATTCGTCGGGGTTATAAATGGTTTACTATTCGAAAGTTTCTTTGATAGAAACCCACATCGTAAAAAGGAATACCAAAACCAATCTTTAAAAACAAAAGTATGAAATGTAATGGTTACCAAAATAAACTAATCACTGGGTTTCCACATAGGTGAAAATATGGATATGGAAGAGAAATCTAACCATCATGTTCTGATGAAGAGTGGTAGAGAATATGGATATGGAAAAGCTAGAAATTACAAAGCCATAAATTTGTGACGATCTAAGGTACCATCTGATTCATCAGATATAAGAGCCCTAGGACAACATTTTTGGTTTTCAAGATCGTTTCCCTAAAGTTGATGTAATTGGAATTAGAAGAAATAATTTTGTGATTTCGGTATAGTCTCACAGTTGGTCGTTTATTGGACAATTTCCACTTCATCTCTTAAAGAAATGAATTTGAATTTTTCATTCGTGATGTGTTAGCAGATCATGTGATAGAATGATGGGTCATTCCATCTGTCTCAATCAAATGGTTAGAAAAGTTATCAAAAAATACATAAGTCCATCTATATTGAGATTAATGATATATGGTTCCTAAAATGGACTTATACTTGATATATCATACTGCTTAATATAATAAAACTAGTTTCTACTAAACATGTACTTCTTGTAGGCTAGTGGTAGGCGATAAAGACCAGTCGCACTTCGGTTGTGGGTTCGATTCCCACAGCCATGTCCGACGCGATGGACTATCGCCCGTCCTGCAGGTTGTCATTTTTCTAAAACTATATTTCTATAACATCCCATCAATAATATCGAAAAAACATCTATCCTTAAGAAATACTAACTTATGTCCAACATAATCTATTCCAATATTTAGGATTATCCATAATACTGCAGTCCACTCTCATAATATAGTGAAAAAGATTACCAGAGATTTAATACCATCTTTGATCCCCATATATCATAAGATATGTCTTGTTGGTCACATTCCAAACATCCAAAGGCCTTAATCATGTATTCTCTTGAATACCCATTGAACCTTAGTGAAAACATGAATGAAGTTAAAAGTTAACACTTTCCACATACCAAAATCCTCAAAATTCTATATACTCAAACCATGATATCACTTAGTCCTTATATCAATCATGAGCTCATGAATACTGTCAAACATCTCATTATCTTCTTATCCCTTCATTATGCGCATATCATATTTTTTTCCAAAAATATCTCAATCATTTTCCATGGTTACCGGTACTATAAAATTATTGAAAACCAAAATAGACCAATACATAAATATTCCAATATTCCACAGTACTATATACAACATTTTTTTGTAATCCCATTACATAAACACTTAATCATTCAACCACATTTTTATCATATTCAACATCGCCAATGGTGATCTCATGTGACTTCCCTTTGTCCTTTGCCTTAAGTGGTTTCTCATGTCGATCATCACTAACCCTTGGATTAGGGCACTTATTAGCTTAATTCCCCATTTCCTTGCACTTGAAGCATTGAAGAGTAGTAGGTTCATTCTATTTATCCCTTCCTTTGTTTGCATCATTAGACATCTTCTTCCCATCATTGTGGAATTCAAATGCCTGATGACATTCCTTTCCACATTTGAAACAATTACTTGTCTCTTTAAGACAATCTCCACCATTCTTCTTTCCACACTTTGAGCACAAGGAAACATTCATCTTCTTTTCACCATTATTCTGAGATTTCTCCTTGAACTCCATCTTTCATTCTTGTCAAAACTATGAGATGGATAAGTAACACCAACTTCTATTTCTACCTTGATACCACAACGCACAATTTCATCATAGCTACTGAAGTCTCTTATAGCTAATGCCCTTCGATGATTTGGTTTTAAGCCACTGAAAAATCGATCAACTTTACTTTCAGGTTGGATGATAAATCCAGATGCATACCTTGCAAGCCTTGTAAAATTTGCTTCGTATATACCAACAGATTCATCATCCTTTTTACTTTAGTTCAAGAAACTCCTTCTCCATCTTTGCTCGAAGAATACGAGGGAAGTACTTATTGAAAAATAAGTCATTGAACACGTCCCATTCCATGGAATCAATTTCATCTCTTTGCCTCGTATTCTTGATAGGATTCCACCATTGATCAGCTTCACCTTCCAAATGATATACTACTAAGATGAATTTATCATGTTCAGAACATTGAAAAACTGAAAATATCTTTTCATTGGTACTGATCCATTGTTCAGCAACAAGTGGATCAGAAGACCCACTAAAAAAAGGTGGACGTTTCCTCATGAAGGACTCAATAGAATATTCTTCCCTTCTATGCTAATTTGGAAGTCCCGAATGATTCATAGCTTGTGTATGTATAGCAATAAGATTTTTTACTCCATCTCCCATAACATTTGTTTGTTTAGGAGGAAAATCATTGCATTGTCCATTGCATTGATCAACACGGTTCCTTCGGGTTCCAGCCATTGTCTAAAACCCAAAAAGAATACTATGAGAGGCAAAAATCATGCTAGGGAAAGCAACATAATAACGGGGGAGTAACTTCAATATCTAACATCTTAGGTTTAATTCTAAGATCGTTATCTCAATTCTAGGACTATAACATATACTTATACTTAACCTTAGGGACATCCCTATACATAACATAGAAATATCTCTAGGGATCTCACTAAAGTTCTCGCATCCTAGTTTCCAAAGGTTGACTAAACCTTTCCTCTGATACCAACTGTAGAGACCCGAAGCTTGACGTACATTGACATTACATTACTTTTGTGGAATACTAATTACATAACCAAAACACACACTTAAGGACCGTAATAGTTTAGTGTCTTTGGAAACTCGGAATATAATCTTCTAATCCTGGTGAACGATCTTCAACATCTCCCATAAAGATCATCCTTTTTTTACCTAACACCTTTCTTTATATCCTAGGGAAAAGAAAACATAAAAGGGTGAGCTCAAATTCTCAGTAAGGGTAAACTAAAGAAATATCAATCACATCATATTCATAAGAACATAACATTTTGGAAATCTTAATCTGAAAAAGAGAGAATAATTTCACAACATGGGATAAATTATAGTAGTGAAATGTAATCCCAATAATCATAACATAAAACATGAAACTTTGTTTCATACACACATAATCATAGAGAATCATTTCTTGTTAGTCAAGACTCATTTCCAAGACTATCTTAGTGGACAAAGTCCATTTCTGAACCGAGTTCACTCCTCTTTTCAGTCCTGTTTCACTGAACAGGTTTAACCTGCCGTTCCAGCCATGTCTATCTCATGAGATATAAAATCTTTACCCAATTCATTGGAGGGATATATAGGTCCCACCCATCTCATAGTGAAATAATTCTTACTTATTCCACAAAATAAACTTAAAACATTCATCACAAGCCAAAGAATAAAATGGGTTTCATAAACATCATCCCATCATTACATAATCCATATATAACAAATGGATATTTCATCATAAGAAAATTGAAACCATGTAAATCATAGAGACATTATACTTGAAACATACACATATGAAATAATGTCATCTTAGATGGAAAATGGTTTTGATAAAACACTTGAAATTAATTCTTGAGGAAAATATCATGTCTTCTTCAAAATCAATTTATTTTCACAAAACATCATGAAATTTTAAAAGAAAGAGATTTTTTTGAAAATAGTCATGAAATATTTTGGAGGAAGCTTTATTAAAACAAGGCTTTATGAATCCGTAAAAATCTGTTCGTGCCGTATAAGTTAAAAAACATTTTTTTCGTACTTTTTCCGGAAAAATCAAAAAGTACCTCGTAACGTAAATAAAAGAAAGATTCCTTACATACCATGTAGTAAAAGTCAAAAATGGGTAGAAAGGACATTAAACATACATGAAAACACTTTTATAAAACATCGAGATGGACGATTGCAATAACCCCAGAAAATACTTACGAATAAGAAATCTCGGATAAAAATGAGATTTGTACAATTATCCCTTACCTTAGGTCCAATTTGTTTCGTAAGTGTCCGAATGTCCTGTATAATTATTTAAATAATGTCGTTGACTTATTCCAGAATCATAGTCATTGTTATGATATCATATATGGTTCACTTATGACTTTATATTACCCGATCTTTTGTAAATTCCATTTTAAAGAGCGTTTTGGGTAAAATTGTTTCATTTTTCGTCCGTGTTTTGACTTGTAATTATTCATATGATTACATAGATAATGATTACTTAATTCCAAAAAATAAAACATTATTATATATAATATATATTCAGAATATACATATATATAATAAATCAGTAAATGGAAAGAAATACACCGTTTATGGAGACAGTAGGCCGTACGTATGCATGAATGCTGTTTTCGTTTCCTTATTGAGTTGAATGGAATTAAGTAGATGACATACATATATATACACATAAATCCAGTATCATTATTATGTCATATATTTCTTGATTACTTATTATATATACTTTATAATCATTCATGAATGGTTAATGTGGAGAATGAATCTCATAGCGTCGCGGAGACGGTAGTCCGTACGTACGCACGAGCGATGATATCGTTCTCATGATCGTGGGACTGTATTTGAGTGTATGTATACTATTTCAGAATAAATATCACATTAAAATAGTCATATATAGTTATTATTTACACCATTATACCCATCCAAGTAAGGTGGTGGAGGAAAATAGATTTCACCACGGCATGGAGACGGTATTCCGTACGTACGCACGCACGGTGATTTCGTTTTCCGTAGGATGGGTAGATGGTGAAATAGGTTTGTTTCATACTTATAATAACATATCAGTATATTATTGATACTGATGTTATTACTTCATAATGAAACAACCTATGAAGAATAAGTGGAAGAAGAAATAAAGGTGAAAGAATCGGTAACGGAAATTACCACTTCTTTGAAGCGCCTCTTTGAAACCTCCTTTTAGGACACTATAATTGGTCTTTGAGGAAGACCAGAACTTCTAGGATGTTTCTAGGGAAGTGGAGAAGAGAATTCGGTAGGGTTTGGCCGAGCTTGAAGGCTCAAAGTGGTGTGAGGAAGAGAGGGAGGAGGTGCCCTTTTATAAGGGAGGAGAGGGGCACCTTTGGAATAACTAAAAATATTATTTTATTATAAAGCCAAATTCGGTTTTAAATAGATCCAAATTTATTTATTTAGAATCTAATGTTGGGATGGGTCGAAATACTCTCCTACAATATAATTTAGACAAGTTTAGGTTCCTATTTTAACCTTATCATTTATATTTAACTTTAAGTTAGATAATTTTACTTTTACCGTGTCTTCTTGTTTTCTTACACTATAAGGTTAATAAACTTACTATATCAAGTCAAAAGAACCCCAAGTTGTTTATTATTAATATATATAACCTTATCAAAGTTATTCATCCAAAAAATAGATTTTTAGGAATAAAATAACAATTAATAATATAATATTTGTTTTAAAAACTATTTTATGTCAATTTTGACACTATTTAGTAATTGATTTTTGTGAAAATCATAACAGAATTATTATTTCTAATAAAGTTAATTAAATCAATACTAAAATGTCTTATTAACCTATAAAATTAGTGGAATTCATAAAAAGTCTCAAATTACATTTATTTGGGTATTTATAACATCAATTATGTCAATATTTCATTAATACGATAATTACTCCATCATCTTTGTGTCATAAATAAATTAACTTATTTAATGTCAAAAAATTAAAAATAAAATACAATTATGTATGAAATCTATTTATCTTTCTAATGAGTATTTATAGTCGAATTTATCATATGTATAACCCTATATTAAGAATGTTGTAGTAAATAAACTTTGATTTTAACTCTTTAAACTCTTCTTTGAATTAAATAATAATAAATGTCCTAATCTAATCCATGTGGGCCTAAATGGTCATATTTTATTCCTAAGGTTGTTTTTGGTCGAATTACTCTTATCCAATAGAATTAGGACATGTTTTACGGTAATAATAATATCATTTTTACCCTTAATTACCCTATTTACTTTTAACCGTGGTAAAAAAAAGTAAAAAGTTAATATTCACCAAAAATTATTTTCATCTCATTGAACCACATTTTACTTAATGACATCAACCATGTTTCTCGGATTTTTTAAATTCCACTCATAGAAGCGGTAAAATTAAGTTTTATGAAAAATTCATTTTTTAACTACCACTTAGTGGTTTCACTATTCATCAAAAAAATGAAAGTTTCTAGAAAAATACAAAAAATTATGCCTAAGCTATATTTGATATTATGAAATCAAAAATGATGTCTATTTTACCAAATTCAAAACATATTTGTTGAATTAATTAATTTAAAAATTAATTCATGTCGTCAAAACAAATAGCGTGTTCTTAAGAAATAATAACTATCAAAAGATTGACACTTGTTTATGTCTCGTTTAAATGTAGAATTACATCCAATGACAAACATTGTATTAAATTGTAAAAATATATTCTAAATATAAATTAAAACCACTCAAATTAATAATTTATCACTATTAATTATTTCGTTTAAAAATGTTGTTTTTACTTAAAATTTAGAAATTTTCACTATTCATCAGAAAATGAAAGTTATCCAAAATGTACCAAAATTTCACCCTAATCTAATTTCGATATTCCGAATCGAAAAATGAAGTCCATTTTGATAATTAAAATTGAAAAAATTTCAAAAAGTGGTTATTACTATTCATAACGGCTAGTTTTGAGCATATCATTGTTTATTGAAACTCGGTATTGCGTACTACACACGCTATTGAGGAAGGTCAAGATTTCCGTTAATGAAAGGCAAGTCAAAGATGTGTGTTGTGCAATATACTTTTGGTGTTGCGTATAACACAATACATTAATGAAATTAAAAAGAATATTTTTCATAAAATTTCGGGGTGTTACAAATTCTTCCATTGACGGGGTAGGAAGAAGATCTCCCTGAAAGGTATGCATCATCCTTAAAAATCCATCCCTAAACTGTGGATCATCAGCTATGTCAAGTACAATGGCTGCTGCCAAGTCTATCACAACTTGAGGATCTGCTAGGAGTCCCTGATCAACTATTTCTGGTGTCTGATAACCGCCTAGCAACTGGTGTACAACTGGAGGACATCTTAGTGGAATGAATCTTCAAGGTTAAGCGCACACCTTAGATCAAGATTATCAAGGACTGAAAACTAGAATCATAAGAAGTGAACAATATAAAAAATCATTCATGTTTTAGAAAACATGACTACACAGCATGTACAATTCCGACCCGGCGTGTTCCCTTAACTCATTTACATGGGTATGTACTCCTGCCCAAACAGGTCATGTAACACCCGAAATACATGGTGTGTTGTCTTTAAACACGTCATGTAATTCAATCCACTTTCCTTTCCCATTTCCATCTACATGTTTAAGAAACACGACTCTCCTAAGACAAGACTACATGGAATTTTCAAGGTAGGCGTGGCATGTAATACACAAGCTTCACCTGACCCATGTTGTTAGTGACACATCCCACACTACATGGATTGTTCCAGAAGTACAAGGCTTTTACATGAAAGGATAACATCGACCCTTGTTTTTAGTGAAATTGTCGGGTACCTGGGTCAGACTACACGACATGTTCGATACTGACACAGTTTATATAGATTATGGTTTATCTTTTTCTATTGTTAGTTACATGGGCGGACAGAAGATCAATGCTACATGGTGTTCTCAACTGGTACACGGAGTGTTCCCACAAAAAAATCCATATATCTTGTATCTTCCCACACGGCTTAGGACACGGTTAGAGACTACATTGCATGTATATAAAGTAAATGGGCTGTACTTAAGAAAAATTATTTCTTCCTGAATAGAAGAACACATGGAATGTAGTCAAAACTACATGTTGTGTATTCTGGGTTTTTCTAGATAGTAAGCCTCAGAAAATACTTCGGGACAAAGAAAAACACTGAAAAGAACATTGGAAGTGGAAAATTTCAATCAGTGGGGGCCCATACTCCTCGCGAATTGAATCTTGGCATCTTATAGTTGTTATAACAAGGAAAACACGGTAATGATCCACCAAATTCTGGTCCATGAGGGCCTATAACACCTTACGAACCAATGTTTGGTGTTTATTCATGAAAAACCTAACACAACCAATACCCTGTCAAACTGTAGGTATTTTTATCACGGTATCTATCACAATAGCATGCATATTCTACACAACATCGATCACGAAAACATGCAATTTTTAATGCATTATAGATGGCATGGAACGAATGCATGACATGTGATTTCTAACAAGTGCATATATGATGCATGAGATAGAATACACTCATCTAATTGGGTTTTGAAAGAAATAAAACCTCAATAACTCAATGATAACAGCACAATACATGTGAGTCACCTAACGATGGAAATCAAATCAACTGTAAAATTGAAAATAAGAAATAATTGCAATAACAAGGTAGGTTGGCTTTTCCCTATACACTGGTTATCAACTCCAGGGCACAAATTATTTCCATGTACATATTCCTTCATATCCCTAGCTAAAGGCTCCAAACAGTAAGTCAATAAAAAAGAGTTCATCAGATACCACTTAATAATGTCCCGGTTCAGGAAGCCACCCAGAGGTGCCCCGTACCCAGTTGGTCACATGACCTCAAACGCAATTTCCCGCATGCAAGAGGATGAAGACTAGAAACTATGCCTTGGATGTGATAGTGGGGAAACTATGCACTCATTGGCAGAGTACATATTGGAAGTAAAAAAACACAATAATGGGAGTAGTAAATATCCAACAACAGTAAACAGCAGAAGACTGAAATAATTGACAACTAGAGCACATATATATATATATATAATGGTTTATGATACATATGTCTAGGAAAATAGCCAAACAAGTCACACTATGGGAAATAATAATTGTGCTAAACCAAAGTAAAAAATAAAAGGATAAACAGATCCCCATCATCACAATCCTAATCTTCGTCCCATGCTCTCCAGCTCCACTACAAGCCATGTACCTGAAATAGAAGGGTGCTTTACCGTATCTATACCTGCAGTAATATAATCTCTTTGGGAAAAAAACATTGCCCAAATAGTGTGTGAGACTAAATCCCAGTATGCAACCACCCGAAGATCTGTGTCTAATTTTCCGTGAATATATGGTAGGTAATGTACAGACAACTGTAAACAAAAAGTAGGTAGAAGTAAACAATCCACAGTTTCATTATCAAACAACACAAAAAAATAGTTAAACACAAACATGTAACCCTCTACGAAGTACTCATATCCATCCCCTCTGGTCCTACCTAAAAAGTAAAAGAATATCTCTGAGAAGTGTACTCGGCCTAACCCCTATGTTTCAGTCATAATAATTCATAAAGACTCTCTGAGGAAGCACTCACAGTCAATTCCCCTTATAGTCTAATGTAGTCACGGACTCTCTGAGGAAGCCCACACGGTCAATTCCCCTTATAGCCCCAAGTTCAGGGACTCTCTGAAGAATCTCACTTAGTAAATTCATCTTATATAATAGGTCATTCAAATAATCTCTGAGTAAGCTCACTTGGCCAGTTCCCCTTATAGCCTAAAGTGCTAAAAGACTCTATTGGAAAGCTAACTCGGTCAATTCCTCTTATAGTCTACTACACCAGGTTCTCACAGACTTGTGTAGTTCAACAAGCATAGGAATTCAATATGGACAATGTAAACCTACAAAAATACTTGGCTAAATAGTCCATATCACATCATTCATGTCAGAGTAAAAATATTCCACCCTACAACTCTAGGCATGGAAAATAGGGAAGGTAGCCAAACAAGCTAAACAAGACCAAACTATTGTAAATAGATCATGAATGGGAAATACATCCAATTAATATAAAAACAACCCAATTAAAATCCATTTAACCTCAACATAAGCAAACAAGTATGGCAGGAAATCAACAGTGGTAAAAGGGTAAACACACAATACCCTGTTCAAGGGTATTGGTTGAATTTTCCCATAATACTCTATGAATTTGAACGGAAAGGCACAAACCACCTACCTTGGTGTTATGAGATCACTATATGTGAACCTAGAGGCTTGAATCACCGTAGAACATCAAAGATCTAAAAAATTGTCTAAAAAGTTCAACCCACAATATCTCACAAGAGGAGAAATCTGGAGATGGTGCTCTAAGGGAATAGAGAAATCACTTATTCGATTCCTACGCAACCGACGTTGTTCAATTCAGAGGACGGATGCATTCTAGGGGTTTTGTCGAATATCTTCATTTGTATAGTGCTCTTGATTGAAAGAGACCTAAAAGGAGAGAATTCTGGTGATTAGACGCGACCCTGGTGCGTTTAATGAAAAAAAACGAAGTACACGGCGTGTACTTTTGAAGTACACAGCATGTACTCACCATTTCCGCACTACAATGTAAGAGGCCCCCGAACCAACCCCACATGTCCATGTGAGTGGAAATTACATAGCTATAACAAATCCTTATACGGCAAAGCAGTACACAGAGTGTACTCATAAATTACACGGCATGTACTTTTAAAATTTCAAGAATTTCCTCTTCTTCTAAAAAATTACTGGAAAATGAAAAACATACCTGGAAAGAATATCTCAGTTCATACAACATTTTTATGTTTATTTTTCCTCTTATATGACTTATTACAACATTATAAAAATTACATAATTATTTAAGTTAATATTGGCCATTTGGTAGATATTGGGTACTTGAGTTGAAAATGATCTTATTATCATAACAAATTTTCCATGTTGTCTAAAGTCAATTATCTCTATAGCATTATTCATATATATATATATATCCATAATATTTTTATTTATAATATTCCATAACATTTGAATATAAGAAATGAAATGCACTGTTCATGGAGATGGTAAGTCGTACATACTCATGAAATCTAATTTTATTTGTTTTTAATATTTTATGGAAAAAATAAATGATACATAAGTATATTACAATTATTTTACGATATATTATTTAAATTTTTTTAACTATTTTCATTAATTCCATCCTTTATACATTCCATGTATAGAATGAATGAGTCATATCACTTTGAGTTGGCGAAAGTCCGCACTCCCTCAAACGAAATTATCTTATTTATAAAACATGAAAAGAATAATGTTATGTTATAAATGAGAATTAAATAATAGTATAGATAAAATTAATATCATAGATATCATATATAAATACAGTTCCATCATAATTTCCACCATAAGAGGTGGTAGGAGAAAATTGAACAATCATCATTTCGTGAGGCAGTCATTCACAGTCCACAGAAACAATATGTTTTATACCCATTAAATGGAGGTTTGTGTATGTATAGTTATAATCCTTCACATAAAAAAAACCTAGTGTATTTAATATACTAGGTTTATAAAAAAATAATTTTATAAAGAGATTTTATGGGGATGGGGAAGAAAAATAAATGAAATAATCTTGAGAGAAGACATTACCTCAAATCGGGTAACTCCTTTTTATGTAAGATAAAAGGCCATATTTATTAGAATGTTTACAAATTTATATATTCTATGAGAAATATAGGGGTTTTGAAATATTATATGGGAAGTATTTGGATGAGAGAAGGTGTATTGAGAGGTGTGAGTAAGGGATAGAGGTGGTGTCCTTTTATAAGAGGGATGATGGGCACTTGAGAAAACTTTAAAAATATTATTTTATTATTAATTTATTTCCGATTTAAAATAATAAATTATTATTATATTTAGAATATAAGAAGTGAATATGTAGAAACCCTTTCAGATAATGGGTTTTAGACATGTTTAGGTCATGATATAATCCTTATCTTTTAGCTTTAACCCTTTGAAAACTAATTTAACTTTTACCATGTTTTCCTGTATATTCATATTATATGGTTACCATTGTAACTAAAAAACCAAGAGACCCAAAAATGTATCATTAATGACATTTATAAAATCATATATGTCATCTAGTTGAATATTAAATTTTTCTTACTATTATATCATTTAATAAAATATTAATTGATTTAAAAACTCATTTATAAACAATTTTACACTATTCATATCATGACTATAAAAATCTATAAAAACATGATTAATTCCAAAAAAAGTCATTAATTCAAATATAACAAGTCATAATATTACGTAATAATTGTGTATGACAAAAAAAATTTACAAAAAAAATTATTTTAATATTTATAATCTCATTGATTTAAATATATCATTTAATAAGGTGATCACTACATCACCATTATTTTATAATTACATTTATTTATATGATAAGTAAAAATTATAAATAAAATACCATGATGTAGGAAATTGTATTAAATTTATAATTAATCTTTATAGTTGAAGATATTACTTATATAACCCCACATAAAAAAAATTAGTAAAAGATGTATGTTTAGGTTACATTTTCCATAACATTAAGTTACATTTTATAAAATGTCATTTTCACTTACAAGTGAATCCATAGAGTCCCATAATCGACCCAAGGATTCCCACGGTTGGAAATTTATCAACCAATAGGGTTAGGACACGTTTTAGGGTAATTTAATGTTATTATAATATCATTTTTTAACCTTATTTACCGGATTTACCCTTTAACCATGGTAAATAAAATATTTACTGAAGTTACTATTCATAATTTCAAAATATAAAAGTTATCTATTTATACAACATTGACCTCCTGTTTCAAAATATTAAAACCATTTTCCCAACTTCAAATAAAATAATTTTTTAAAATTAATTTTAAATTAATTGTTGTTGTCAAAACCAAAAAGGGTGTTTTTTAGAAATAAAAACTAAAACAAGATAAACATGTGTTTATATCCCATTTCAAAGTGAATTAATTTAAATGACCAAAATTTGATTAAATGATAAAAATATAATCTAACTAGACTTTAAAAATAATTAAATGGGCATTATATGCATATAAATAAATTAGATTAAAAGGTTGTTTTGGATAAAAAAGAAGTATTTTTCACTATTAATCAAAAATGTACTTTATCAGAAAAATATCAAAATTTTACCCAAAGAAAATTTTGTTGTCCCACTACTAAATAAGAAAATTATTTTGTCAAATAAATTATATAAAAGTGTAAAATACTATATTTAAAAAAAATCCATTAAAAGGAAGAAAATCTTCCATTTAAATAATATTAGAGTATTTCATGCTTAAAATCA
Organism: Viscum album; assembly: GCA_963277665.1. Lineage (NCBI taxonomy): Eukaryota > Viridiplantae > Streptophyta > Magnoliopsida > Santalales > Viscaceae > Viscum > Viscum album. The sequence continues at coordinate 419,060,476 of OY728132.1, forward strand.
TATTCATTCTTATTTTAAGCCTCTAAAATTTATTGAATAAAAGTAGAAAAAAATTAACAAACATTTTTAATAATAATATAGTTAGTTTTTCTCTTTCCCAACCATATATCATCAATGTGTTAACGGCCATTTTAAATAATAATATTAATATATTATTTTTCGGTATAACTCAATGTTGTGTGCAACATATGTTTTCAACGATACCCTTTGTTTCAGGTTGAGAACCCAATAATACTATGTGTAATATTTAACATAAAATTAATATGTTATACATAAATATTACTAAATATGAAAAAGTGTTATTCTATAAATACATGGGTTTTTACACCCTTCCCCCCTTTTGGAAATTACATCCTCAAAATTTTAAAATTGGTTTTGGAAATTTCATTCAATGTCACACATCAAAAAAAATAGTAAATAAAACTATAAATTTAAATTAAAGAAAGAGAAGTAAAAATCTCACCCGAGATAACACATTTTAGGATAACATATAGGAAAAAATGGATATGAAAGATAAACTAAGTTTATTAGAATAATAGAGTGTGATATAGAACTTGATCATGGAATGTTAACTGCCACAATATCATAAATTTGTGGTTGGGTAAAAGTGTGATGATAAAGAAAGAATATAACTTATTTACTTCAAGATCATTTTCATAGAGTTGAAGAATTTTATTACTACATATACTAAGATCATATGGAAATATACTTACTTGAAAATTTTTGTTTCATCCTTTAATAAAATTTCTACAGCAAACTGATATTTTCTCTAAATGATGAGTATTCAAGATGACATCATCACATAGGAGTTGCTAGTATCAATTTCAAGAGAATCACATATTCCCAAAAAATTTGAACTATATATTTCCCTTATCTTTACACATTAACCAAAATCAAAATGGTTATTATGAGATCAAATAATCGCTAAATAGGATAATACCTTAGATTAAAATATTAATCATCAATTCCAAAATATAATAGAAAATACCCAAATTTCAAAATTGACCATTCAATAAACAATTTTCCTTAAAATTCTTCAAAATAATCCAAATAATGTTTGAAATCCAAAATTCAAAAGGATTTTATCACATAGTATTCCACGATAAAACTATTCAGTTATCTCTAAATAACATCGACCACTCTTAAGGTCTCATATTGAAGTGTAATTAACCTAATTAGATATTCTCTATGATAGGTTAATCATTTCATAAATAACCCAAATCACCATATGTCCAAAATAAAGACATAGACTCTTCCAAAATAATATTCTCCATTAATCGTCAAATAAAATCCTATAGTATTCTATTTTCATTCAGCATATTGTGTTCCCAAAAGAAGGAATGTCTTTCAAAATAACCTTTTCACATAATCAACAAATCATTTTCCTATACTATGGATATCCATTTGATAAATCATAAGTTTTCAAAATTAACATATTATTGATCCATAAAATATTTTAATTAAAAATAATAATACATAATAACATGGGAATTCATGTAGGACATTGGTAGGTGGTGTGCACTTGTCGCTGTTCGGTTGTGGGATTGATTCCCATTGATTGGTCTGAGGCAATGGGTTGTCACATGGTTTGCGTTTTTTCAATTTTCAAAAGCTATATAATTTAATAGCATTCCCAAAAATGAGATAAATTCCACAAAAATAACTATAACTTATTTGAACCACAAATGTTATCTCATACCTCACATTTGCATCCCAAAAATTAATAACCAGTAGTCACCTCAAATTAATGGATCATATAAACCCAAATTCTTATTTACAACTATATCATCAAAAGAAATGATAATTATAACTCAAATAGAATTTTCAAGTAAAAAACTACAGGATTACACATATATGATAAAATTAATCCAATGTAATCTCATCAAAAAAGAGCATTTATACATTTAGACATGTCATCACCCATATATCTGACATAACTCTCAACTTTCTAAAATATAGTCATCTTAATCATAGAACATTATTCATGATCCATTATCCATGTTTTTACAACTTATTCTTTCATTCTTCTTTCCTAAAAAATTCATGGATAATGTATTAAGATTTTAATAATGTAAAAACATAAAATAAGATATAATCCATACCAATCATAGGTCATTTTTAGTTTCCTCATATTCAATTGGAATAGAATTTAGAATCAGTAAATATGTATTTGTATTATCCTGCTGATCTAATTACCAAACCATCTTTGTAAGACATCTATTTGTATAATGACCATGCATAAAACATTTAAAACAGTCATTTGATCCTTCAAAAAGATCTTATTTCCCTTTCCTAGAGTCAACTGGATGGTTCCTTTTTACAAGGAATGTTATTGATTTATGACGTTCATTACCACATCTAAAACATCATCCCATCCCATTTAATCATTTTCCTATGTGTTTCTTTCCACATCCTTGAAACATTGTTTTTTGAATATACTTAACTTCATGATTATTACATAAACATCTCAGGTGATTTGTTTCTCACATATATGATTCCTTATAAAAATCACCATGGTTTAGGTGGTCAATCCTAACTCTAGGGAGTTAGTGAAGAATAACCACAAGAGTTCTCATGGTAGATCCCATTTCATTCAGTTTCTCCTTCCGAAAATCATCATAGTTTTTTCACATACATTATTACTTTTATCCCTACTATATCCAACGAATTACTAAAACCAAAAAATTTAATGTGATTATATCATTAAATTCAACATATAATACCTTATGAGGGGCTAAAAACTATGATATACCCTTTCATTTTATCTTAAACACATTGATTTTATCTAAAATAACTATGACTCTTTTTAAGATGCTAACCATTATGGTTACGTCAATTATGATGAAATAACACCATAAATTATAAAGTTTTCTAAACTAACTTATGATACCAACTATAAGTCCCCAACCTTAAACATTACATAGTCATTAATTAAATTAATAATTTAAATTTAGGATCTTTTCACATTTAGAGATTTAGATAATTTGGTCATAACTTATACAAAAGATCTTCAATATTACATGTGGACACTTCTACTCAGTATCCACTTCATTATAAAAAAACACATAGGAGAAAAGAAACATATTTAGTTCATTGTTTTAAAAATCATGACTTTTACTTGATCCATTCTTTAACCTAATTCCACCTTAAGTCCTGTGAAAAATCTTTCAAAAACATTGGATGAGCATAAAATCCTAATAAAAGATACACAAATAATGAAAGCTATTAGTTTTCAAAACCACATGTAAACCATGCATATATAATCATAAAATAATATTTTTCACCGTAAAGAAGTAGTAAAAACACTTTTCCAAATATGACCTCATTTATTAACCTTTTTTAACAAAATTATTTCTATAAAACACTAAAAGAACATCCTATATCATCTAATGTTAATATGGGACCTAACCATAAAAAATGGAATAACCGTATGGTCGACTTCCACTCAAATCCCTAAATGGAATATCCATACGGCCAACTTCCATACCCAATGCATTGGAGGTTATAACATAACCAACCATCCTTGGTTTATCATAGAACAACCCATCATTGGGTTTATAACATAACCACCCATCAAATGTCTAAGTACCATTAAATAATCATACCACCTAAAATATTTTAATTATCCTCATTTTTCAATCAGAAATTATTATTTCAAGATATAGAAATACAAAATCTATTTCCAAAGCCATTTTCAATAATGAAAAATCCCAAAACCAAAATAAGGTATTCCTTTTCTTTTTAAAAACAGTAAGGATTTCGAGGAAGCCAAATAATGATTACGGTGGCAGAGAGGTCATCATTGTAGAAAAGGTTAAAGAAATCCATTTTCCATTTATTAAAATGAATTATAGAAATTAATATTTCCTTTTATTGAATGTAAAATTCGAAGGGGTTTATTATACACCCTATAAAAGAAGGAGATGTATATTATTAAAACATGCCTCACTAAAAGGGGATTGAGACAATGTCCCTTACAAAGATGATTTTCTAAATACAACATATAAATTGTGTGTATTGAATATAATAAAACATAAAGAAAGAATAAATACAAGATAATATATCAAAATTCATTTCTCACATTATCACATCATGATATAAAACAAGATGTACAATATCAACCCCAAGGATGGAAATTGGGTTATGAAGTTCCCTTTCCTTGTGTCCGACATCACTCATTATTTCTTTAATTTACAAAATTATAAAATTATGTAAATTTAATTTTTCTTAAAAAGTTGTTTCATGTTTATTATTACTTTTATATCACTTATTTAAATTTAATAAAAATTTCATAATTATTTATGTTCATATCCGTAGTTTTGTCGATATTGGGTACTTGAGTCGAAAATGATCTTGTTACAATTACAATTTTTTCTTGTTTGAAAAATTAAATTATATCTAGAATATTATTCATATATATATATCATATATATCAAGTATATATGTAGTTATAGTATTCCATAAAATTTGTGTATAATAAATGAAATGCATCATTCGTGGAGATGGTAAGTCGTACGTACGCATGAATGCAAATTTCATTTCATTTTCATATTTATAGGAAATAAAACTAAATGATAAATAGGTATATTATAATTCTTGTATAATATCATATTTTACATATGTTATATAAGTTATTAAACTCCATCCTTCGTAGATTCCAGGTATGGCATGAATGAGCCATATAACTTTGAGGGGGTGGTAGTCTACACTTCCTCAAATAAAATTATCGTATTTATAAAACCTGAGAAGCATAAAGGTATCTTCTAAATGAGAATTAATAAAGAATAGAGATTAAATTAATATCATATATATCACATATAATTACTTTTCCATAATAATTTCTTCTATAAAAGGTGGTAGAGGAAGATTGAACAATCATCATTTTGTGAGGCAGTAGTTCTCCATCCATAGAAACAGTATGTTCTATACCCATTAGGCGGAGGTTTGTGTAATTGTAGTTCAAATAAATATCTAAAAAACAACCTAGTATATTTAAGATTCATTTTTTATAATATATTTGAATAAATAGAGTTTAGGGGGTTGGAGAGGGAAAATAAATGAAGGAATCCTGAGAGAAGAAATTAACCCAAATCGTGAAACTCCTTTTTATAGAAGCGAAAAGGCATTATTTAATTTCTTTCATGAAAAATTAAGTCTTATAAAAGGAATATAGGGATGTTGGTAGATTATTTGGGAATATTTTTAATGAGCCAAGGTGAATTTAGGGTTGTAATTAAGGGTTAGAGGTGGGGTTCTTTTATAAGTGGGAGGAGAGGCACTTTAAGAATGTTGGAAAATATTATTTTATTATTAATTGATTTTAGAATTCTAATTAAAAAAAAGTGATATATTTAAAAGATAAGATGAGGATGGATCTAAATACACTCATACATTGATATTTAGACATGTTTAGGGAATAAAATTAACCTTATCTTTTAGCATTAACCCTTAGTGAACTAATTTAGGTTTTACCATGTCTTCTTGCCTATTAATAATATATGGTTACTATAGTTACTATAAAATTTCAAGAGAACAAAAAATGGATCTTTAATAAAATTTATGACATCATATTTTTTAGTTGGAAATATTATATTTATAATAATATTATATCATTTAATAATATATCAATTTATTTAAAAACACATTTATGTCAATTTTTAAACAATTCATATCATGAATTTTTGAAAACCCATAACAACTTTATTTTTTCAAAAAAACATTATTAAATCAAATATAACTGGTGAAAATCATTGTTTAAATTCGTGTATGTCATAAAAATTTAAAAATAATTTTATTTTAATATTTATAATCTCATTTATTTAAATATTTCATTAATAAGATAATCACTACATCACCATTGTGTCATAAATAAATTTATTTATATGATGTATAAAAATAATAAAAAAAATACCATGATGTAGGGAATATTTTTATATTTCTAATAACTATTTATTGTTGAATGGATTAATTATATAACCCCCTATAACAATTGTTTTTGTAAATGATATATGTTTATGTAACATTTTCCATAACATTAAATTATTTTTTCTAAAATGTCATTTTCACTTACAAGTTGCTCCATAGGGTCCCAAAATAGAGCCACGGATGCCCATGGTAAATATTTTATTATAAAATAGTGTTAGTACATGTGTTAGGATAATTTAATACTGTTATAATATTATTTTTTTACTCTTATTTACCGGATTTACCTTTAAACCATGGTAAATAAATTATTTACTTAAGGGACTATTCATAATGTCTAAAAATAAAAGTTACCAAGTTTCACAAGTTGAACCTCTTGATTCCAATTATGGGAAAAAATTACAAATTCAAAACATAGAACTTTTAGAAACTAATATAAAATTAATTCTATAGCATCCCGTCTTTTTATAACATAACTTTCATTCCATTACACGGAACTGAGGATCTTTAAGGTTTAGTGTCTTGGAAACAAGGAACATAAAACATGAAACAAAAAAAACATTCTTCTTAAACACTTGAAAGGCTTATCCTCATGTTCACCCTAGGCTCATTACTACATCTCATAACCTGGGGACATACATCAAAAGGAAGGGTGAGCAGAAGGCCCAGCAAGGGAAACAAGTGAAACATTTTACATATGAACTTGAGATACATCAATAAAGTCATGAAAAGAACTTTAATGCATGAAAATGAAATCATGAGGCATATCATAATAAAAATAAAACTTTTTCATAACATGAAGATGTGGCTGCAACATTTAATATTGACAATCGTTTCGTTTCACCAAGGTCCATCCCCAAGGTGTCGTTAAAAATTACCAAGGTTTTTCACCAAGGCATCGTTAAAATTGTAATCTCTAGTGGTTACATCATTACCCAATGCATTGGAGCGCTATCAGGGCGCACCCTTAAATTTGCCTTTATTATCATGTGAGCCACATATATCATCATCAAAAATTTCATAAATAACCCACATTGCATAAAATAAATGGGTTTCATTTCATAATCATAACGTTTTAAAAACATCTTTAAAGACATGATCTTTACGTCACTTTAAAACCCACAGAAAAGGAAGGTGGGTCTCATGTATGTAAATCCCAGAATTTAAAATAGAACATTTTGGTATATATGTGAATACCCCTTTAGAAGAGTTCGGCAGCCTAACGACGTTACTTAAACATCAACAAAAATGATTTGAAAAGATCAAATAGGGTCTCTCATCATGTGAACATAAGAGTTCAGTATGATAGATATAGAGATAATTCCCCAACATAACAAAAAGTAACATGAAAGAATTGGCATGAAAGTAGAACTTCAAAACGAGAAGGGTGAAGAACCACTTAAAAATTCGGCAGCCTAACGACGTTACTTAAACATCAACAAAAATGATTTGAAAAGATCAAATAGGGTCTCTCATCATGTGAACATAAGAGTTCAGTATGATAGATATAGAGATAATTCCCCAACTTAACAAAAATGAACTTGAAAGAATTGACATGAAAGTAGATCTTCAAAACGAGAAGGGTGAAGAACCACTTAAAAATTCGGCAGCCTAACAGCGCCACATAAAACATCAAAATACTGAATTGAAGAGATCAAATGGGGTATCTAATTATATGAACATAAGAGTCCAGTATGATAGATATAGAGATCATACCCCAACATAATAGAAATTAACTTGAAATACTTGACATGAAAGTAGAACTTTGAAAAAGAGAAGGGTGAGAGAATCCCTTAAAAAATTCGGCAGCCTAACGACGCCACATAAAACATCAATAAAAATTGAATTGAAGAGATAAAATGGGGTCTCTCATCATATGATCATAAAAGATCAGTATGATAAATTTAGAGATCATGCCCCAACATAATACAAAGAAACATGAAAGACTTGAATGAAAATAGAACTTTAAAACGAGGAAGGTGAAAGAATCCCTTAAAAATTCGGCAGCCTAACGGCGCCACTTAAACATTCTTAAAACGAATTGATGAGAGAAAGGGGGGGGGGTCTCTCATCATATGAACATGAAATAGGCAGTAGGATGAATATAAAAAAACATCCTCCAACATAAGAACATGGAGTATAAAAGAAAAGACATAAAAGAGAGCACTTGAAAAGAAAGAGAGAGGTCGGATCCCTTACCTTAAAATGTAACTCTTAAACCTCAAAGGTTGGGACCATGAGGGCTTGGGGGCACCTTGGGAGGACTCCTTGGGAGGTAATGAGACCAGAAATTCGTTGGGAATGAGTGGGGAGTCGAATGGATGAGAGGAGGGCTTGATATTTATAGGGAAAGTGAGGGGACATGGCATTAATGGCCAAGGGACACCTCACATGGGCTTTTCTCAAACCCATGTGCTCTCCCTTGCCATTATTCATGGAGTTAGGCCACATGGGGCCCCCAAATCAATAATTCATCACCCTTGGCCGGCCAACCCTCAAAAGATCTCATGACATCATCATGACACCGTTATGATGTCATTAAACATACCGAAACCCTAAAACTGTATTTTTACTATTCACTGAAAATTCAACTTTCTCAGAAAAATCCCAAAATTTCACATTAACCAAATATCAATGCTCTGATTTCAAAAATGAAATCCATTTTATAAAAATAATTTTCTAAATATTTTTAATTTAATTTTTAAATAAAAAAACTATTCATCGAAAATTCATTTTTTTCAGAAAAAACACCAAAAATTACCATAACATAATATCGGTGCTCTGAGTTCAAAAATAAAGTCATTTTTATAAAAATAATTTTCTAATAATTTTTAATTAAATTTTTAATTAAAAAACACTATTCACCCGAAAAAACTAATACTTGAATAATAATTAATGAAACCGTTATTTAACTATTTTATTGAATCACATTACTTAATCAAGGTGCCTAGATTATTTTAAAACTTTCTTTAAGTGAGATTACTAATCTATTTGGTCATATTACTAATCCTAATCATAAAATCACTATTCATAATTTACTATTCATCAAAAATCAAGTTGATCTTATTAGACTCTAAATTTAGTACTGAACATAATTGTAGAAGACCATTTTTTGAAAATCATTACACATTTTTAATTATTTAGGGTTTACATAAACATATTTAAAATATCCTTTTTCTAAAATTCATCAAAAATATGCATACTATATTTATCCGGTCATTTCAAAATTCATAAACTTCATCATAAGAAGAAATCCCAGTTTTTATTTAAAACAAGGATTACACAAGGTAGTTACGGTCTCGTTACATAACCCCTTATAATACCAGCATATGACCTAAGAGTAAGGTGTGCTAGGGTGATAGAAGCTTGGGGCGGCTCAGTCAACATTGCTCGAGTAGTAATTTCTATCAGTTTGAACTTCTCACGAAGGCGATTTCGTTCCAGCTTCACATGATGAAGTTCGGCTTGGATTTGATCCAAAGCAAAGCCCAGTGGTGCTACCTCCTTCCCAAGCTCTGTTAGATGGGCTTCGATCGGTCCAAGACTACTAGGTGAGGCCATCAAATCTTCTTTCTATAATAATTAACCAAGATTACTTATATTTAGAGACAATAATCAAAACATTTTGTTCACAGCGGTCATGTTGACCGATGGTTATATAATAGTCAAAACCCACTGATCTCATTTTAATTATAATGATGTTTATCAAATACAACATTTTTGTTGAGTATAACAATAACACATAAAATTAGGAAACAAAATTTATTTAAAAAATTCGGGTCGTTACAATCTTCCCCCCTTAAGAAATTGCGTCCTCGCAATTTTAAAATTGGGTTTTGAAATTTCATTGAAAGTCCCACGTCGGAAAAGGAGTCAGTAAAACTATTACTTTAAAATAAAGAAAGGGAAGTACAATGGTCACCCGAGTTAACCCACACTAGGGTTCCATGTAGGAAAACATGGACATGGAGGAAAAAACAAAGGGTCAAGTTCTGAGGGAGAGTGATAGAGAACATGATTAGGAGAAAGTTGACCATGAGAAAATCCCAAACTTATGATGTGTGTAAACGGTCTTTGATTACCTAGTAGGAAACGTAAACCAACACCATTTTTGTTTTACGTTTCTTTTCATAATTTTGAGGATTTCATTTACTACATAGAACAAAAACATAAGAAAATATACCTACCTTCAAGTAGAGTTTCATCCTTTAACAAGTCCCTACCAACACTAATCTTTTCTCCAAATGATGAGAATTAAAAAACACTTGGTCTCATAAAAGCACAAGAATCATCTTCTATAGAATCACATAATCTACAAAAGATTAACTATCTATTTCTTCTATCTTTAAACATTATCCCAAAAACAGAAAGGTTAAGGTAAAACAACTCTTCAAAAAGAAAGAATCTCATAGGAATGGAAACTACTTTTAAATCATCAAAGTTCCATGGTACTACCCAAAGTTCATCATAGACCATTCCATAAATAACGGTCCTTAAAATTCCTCAAAACAAACCAAACTAAGATTGAAACCCAAATACAATAAGGATTTGATAACATAGTCTTCCAAAACAACTTCATTGTTCATCTCCAGACAACATCAACCACTCCTAGCATCTTATAAAAAAGTAGCTAACCTAAACATATTTTACCCAAGATAGGTTAGTCATTCCCATAAGTAACCTAAATTACTATAAGTTCACCTTAAATTCATCGATTCTTCAAAATATAAGTCAAACTTACTCCTCAATGAAAATACCGTAGTAATCTATTTACCTCGATCAAATATGGTTCCCAAAATAATGAACGTCTTCCAAAATAATAATCATATTTTAATCCCCTAATCATCCCTGTCATATTAATACGAAAATCGTCGCATTTCCTATCACATTGGTTGTCGGAACATGTTCTTCCATTTCCCACCATTAACTAAGAAGAGAAAGCATAATTAGGGGCTTAAGTACTTAGCTAATAATCATGAAAAGGAACTGAAAGCATATAAGGATAACTTGTATATGAAAGGTATACCCTAACTTGTGATCTCCTAGGTTCCCATCTAGGTTATGAATGATCATATATTCTTATGTGAACCTTTATTTTATTTTATCTTTGTTCCTTTAACAATGGTTCATACCAAGCTTATGAATTTACCAAAGCATATCCCCCGGGAGTGTCGTAACCAAGAGTGCAGCAAGGCCCATTGTCGTGTAGCAGTTCCCGTTCGAGTCTAGCTCAAAGCGGTGTTTTCTGGTTTTACCCCTATGTACATCTGTGCCAGAGCCACCTCTACCTGCTCGTATCCAGACAGGAATGTATTTGCTTGGCAACCCCTTACTCAATACTCACCAAAATACCAGGAAGATTTCCTATATTAAACTTTTCTATAGGGTTCCTCCTAGAGTTTTCATATCCTAATTTCCACAAATAACTTTACCATCCTTTGATACCAACTATAGCATCCCGTCTTTTTATAACATAACTTTCATTCCATTACACGGAACTGAGGATCTTTAAGGTTTAGTGTCTTGGAAACAAGGAACATAAAACATGAAACAAAAAAAACATTCTTCTTAAACACTTGAAAGGCTTATCCTCATGTTCACCCTAGGCTCATTACTGCATCTCATAACCTGGGGACATACATCAAAAGGAAGGGTGAGCAGAAGGCCCAGAAAGGGAAACAAGTGAAACATTTTACATATGAACTTGAGATACATCAATAAAGTCATGAAAAGAACTTTAATGCATGAAAATGAAATCATGAGGCATATCATAATAAAAATAAAACTTTTTCATAACTTGAAGATGTGGCTGCAACATTTAATATTGACAATCGTTTCATTTCACCAAGGTCCATCCCCAAGGTGTCGTTAAAAATTACCAAGGTTTTTCACCAAGGCATCGTTAAAATTGTAATCTCTAGTGGTTACATCATTACCCAATGCATTGGAGCGCTATCAGGGCGCACCCTTAAATTTGCCTTTATTATCATGTGAGCCACATATATCATCATCAAAAATTTCATAAATAACCCACATTGCATAAAATAAATGGGTTTCATTTCATAATCATAACGTTTTAAAAACTTCTTTAAAGACATGATCTTTACGTCACTTTAAAACCCACAGAAAAGGAAGGTGGGTCTCATGTATGTAAATCCCAGAATTTAAAATAGAACATTTTGGTATATATGTGAATACCCCTTTAGAAGAGTTCGGCAGCCTAACGACGTTACTTAAACATCAACAAAAATGATTTGAAAAGATCAAATAGGGTCTCTCATCATGTGAACATAAGAGTTCAGTATGATAGATATAGAGATAATTCCCCAACATAACAAAAAGTAACATGAAAGAATTGACATGAAAGTAGAACTTCAAAACGAGAAGGGTGAAGAACCACTTAAAAATTCGGCAGCCTAACGACGTTACTTAAACATCAACAAAAATGATTTGAAAAGATCAAATAGGGTCTCTCATCATGTGAACATAAGAGTTCAGTATGATAGATATAGAGATAATTCCCCAACATAACAAAAATGAACTTGAAATAATTGACATGAAAGTAGATCTTCAAAATGAGAAGGGTGAAGAACCACTTAAAAATTCGGCAGCCTAACAGCGCCACTTAAAACATCAAAATACTGAATTGAAGAGATCAAATGGGGTATCTCATCATATGAACATAAGAGTCCAGTATGATAGATATAGAGATCATACCCCAACATAATAGAAATTAACTTGAAAGACTTGACATGAAAGTAGAACTTTGAAAAAGAGAAGGGTGAGAGAATCCCTTAAAAAATTCGGCAGCCTAACGGCGCCACATAAAACATCAAAAAAAAATTGAATTGAAGAGATAAAATGGGGTCTCTCATCATATGATCATAAAAGATCAGTATGATAAATTTAGAGATCATGCCCCAACATAATACAAAGAAACATGAAAGACTTGAATGAAAATAGAACTTTAAAACGAGGAAGGTGAAAGAATCCCTTAAAAATTCGGCAGCCTAACGACGCCACTTAAACATTCTTAAAACGAATTGATGAGAGAAAGGGGGGGGTCTCTCATCATATGAACATGAAATAGGCAGTAGGATGAATATAAAAAAACATCCTCCAACATAAGAACATGGAGTATAAAAGAAAAGACATAAAAGAGAGCACTTGAAAAGAAAGAGAGAGGTCGGATCCCTTACCTTAAAATGTAACTCTTAAACCTCAAAGGTTGGGACCATGAGGGCTTGGGGGCACCTTGGGAGGACTCCTTGGGAGGTAATGAGACCAGAAATTCGTTGGGAATGAGTGGGGAGTCGAATGGATGAGAGGAGGGCTTGATATTTATAGGGAAAGTGAGGGGACATGGCATTAATGGCCAAGGGACACCTCACATGGGCTTTTCTCAAACCCATGTGCTCTCCCTTGTCATTTATCATGGAGTTAGGCCACATGGGGCCCCCAAAACAATAATTCATCACCCTTGGCCGTCCAACCCTCAAAAGATCTCATGACATCATCATGACACCGTTATGATGTCATTAAACATACCGAAACCCTAAAACTGTATTTTTACTATTCACTGAAAATTCAACTTTCTCAGAAAAATCCCAAAATTTCACATTAACCAAATATCAATGCTCTGATTTCAAAAATGAAATCCATTTTAAAAATATAATTTTCTAAATATTTTTAATTTAATTTTTAAATAAAAAAACTATTCATCGAAAATTCATTTTTTTCAGAAAAAACACCAAAAATTACCATAACATAATATCGGTGCTCTGAGTTCAAAAATAAAGTCATTTTTATAAAAATAATTTTCTAATAATTTTTAATTAAATTTTTAATTAAAAAACACTATTCACCCGAAAAAACTAATACTTGAATAATAATTAATGAAACCGTTATTTAACTATTTTATTGAATCACATTACTTAATCAAGGTGCCTAGATTATTTTAAAACATTCTTTAAGTGAGATTACTAATCTATTTGGTCATATTACTAATCCTAATCATAAAATCACTATTCATAATTTACTATTCATCAAAAATCAAGTTGATCTTATTAGACTATAAATTTAGTACTGAACATAATTGTAGAAGACCATTTTTTGAAAATCATTACACATTTTTAATTATTTAGGGTTTACATAAACATATTTAAAATATCCTTTTTCTAAAATTCATCAAAAATATGCATACTATATTTATCCGGTCATTTCAAAATTCATAAACTTCATCATAAGAAGAAATCCCAGTTTTTATTTAAAACAAGGATTACACAAGGTAGTTACGGTCTCGTTACATAACCCCTTATAATACCAGCATAGGACCTAAGAGTAAGGTGTGCTAGGGTGATAGAAGCTTGGGGCGGCTCAGTCAACATTGCTCGAGTAGTAATTTCTATCAGTTTGAACTTCTCACGAAGGCGATTTCGTTCCAGCTTCACATGATGAAGTTCGGCTTGGATTTGATCCAGAGCAAAGCCCAGTGGTGCTACCTCCTTCCCAAGCTCTGTTAGATGGGCTTCGATCGGTCCAAGACTACTAGGTGAGGCCATCAAATCCTCTTTCTATAATAATTAACCAAGATTACTTATATTTAGAGACAATAATCAAAACATTTTGTTCACAGCGGTCATGTTGACCGATGGTTATATAATAGTCAAAACCCACTGATCTCATTTTAATTATAATCATGTTTATCAAATACAACATTTTTGTTGAGTATAACAATAACACATAAAATTAGGAAACAAAATTTATTTAAAAAATTCGGGTCGTTACAAATTCTCGTTTTCAAAACCAAAAAACGTGTTTTTAAGAAATTAAAACGTCCAAAAGATTGTCTTGTGTTTTTGACGAAATTTATATTCAAATTACTTTCAATGACTGTAATTGGATCAAATTTTAAAAATATATTCCAATTTCACTTAAAATCCATTTAAATAATATCTTAAAAATATAAATATATTACATTAAAATGCAGTTTTAAATTAAAATACAGTATTTTTTTCTATTCAGGAAAAAATGAACTTTATCAAAAAATACCAAAATTTAACCCAATGTAAATTTGGATTTACCTATCTCAAATAAGATGTTTATTTTGATAAATAGACCAAATAAGACTGAAAAAAACTAGATTAAACAATGGTTCACCATCAAAAGGCATTAAGTCAACCTTTTAATGAATATTAGAGTACTTCAAGATTAAAATCAGATTCATTCTTATTTTATGCCTCCAAAATTTATTGGATAAAATTGAAAACATTTAACAAAAAAAATTTAATAATAATTTAGATTGTTATGATCATTCCCCGCAATAAAATGGACATATGTTAACTACCATATAAAATAATAATTATATTATATTATTTTTTTGTATAACTTAATATTGTGTGCAACATAATATTTCAAGGAAACCCATTGTTGTGTGATGAGTATGCTATAGAACAAAGTGTCCTCGTTCACATAAAATCAATATCTCATTCACAGATATTTATAGATATGAAATTTATTAATGTATAAATACCTGGTCATTACTAGAATCATGGTAGAATTCCAAATGAGAAAAGAAGGGAAGTACATTCTATTGAGTATTTAATGAGTCAAAGTCCAACTTCTTTTACAGGGTCTCCTGATACACTTGTTTCTGATCAATGGATTAATAAAATTGAAAATATATTCTCTCCTTATCAATGTTCAGAGCATGAAAAAGTCATTCTAGATGTTTATTGCTTGGAAGGAACTGTATATCAGTGGCATACTCTATTCCAGAAAATTAGGTAGCATGATGAGAGTGAATCCACAGTTTGGAATGAGTTCAATAACATATTTATCAAAAAGTACTTTCCTAAAATTATTTGTTCCAATATAAATAAATAGTTCTTTTAGTTTTACCAAAGGGATGAATATTTTTTTTGGTACATACGAGGAAACTTTCAAAAGACTTTCGAGGAAGGATTTAGGAATTATCATCCAACCCAAAATTAAAGTTGATAAGTTCTTTAGTGGTTTAAATCCATTTCTTGAAAGGGAGTTGGCCATACATGACATTAGTATCTATTAATATATTTTGTGTTGTGAAATATAGGTTTAAATGGGGTGGGATTTACGTTTCCATCTCATGGATTTGAAAGAAAGAGGAAGATGGAGTTCTAAGGAAACACTAAGAACCACAGAGAAAAGAAGATGAGTTTTCTTTTATGCGATAAGTGTTGGAAGAATCATAAAGGAAATTGACTTATGGATTATAATAAATTTTTTAAGTGTGGAATGGAAGTCCATCGAGAAATTTATTGTCGATGTGTTGAGAAGAAGTTTATTATAAATTCTAATGGAGAAAAATCAACACAGAATGGAGGTCCCACTATACCCTGATACAAGTGTAAAGGGAATGTGAATTTTGATAATAATTTCCAAAGCACAAGGGATGGTGATGATGATCAACTCCAGCAACCTCTTAAGCTGAGGGATAAGGAGAAATATCATGCAATTTTTATACCTGATGAGGGGTGTGATAAAGATAAGATGAAAGGTACACATACCATCTACTCCAAAACCCCTAATGTCATATTTGATTCTATATCTACCCACTCTTTGAAATCTAATGATTTTTCATTTTTTTATTATGATTCCACCAGAACAATTTGATGTGAAATTTTTAGTGAAACCCCATATTGGTAAGATGATTTCATCTCATATTTATGATTCTTCTCTGGTTGATGTTTTTGGGAATATGCTTCTTATATATCATTTCATTCTTCCTTTGGTTAAATTTGATGTCATATTAGGCAAGGATTGGATTTCACTACACAAAACCCACAAAATTTTTCAATTAAAGGAATTTATGTTTGATATTTGAAACCCTACTATGGCCATACATCAATGAGATGATAAGTTTGACCTTCCTATGGATAACACATCCAGTTTATGGGTCTTAATTCCCATTCAAAAGGGTTGTTTATCTCAAATGGTTGGGTTGAAGATCGATACCAATGATATTATTATTGTTTGGGATTTTGGGGATGAATTCCCAAAAGGATTTCATAGTCTACCAACAAAATCAGAAACTTAGTTCTTAATATAACTTTTACATATTTCCACACTAATTGAAGAGACACCTTATAGAATGGCCTAGATTGAGTTGTAGGAGTTGATGAAAAAACTAAATGAAAGGATTTATAATGGATTAATTCATTCATTAGTGTCACATTGGGGATCACTGGTTCTTATTATGAATAATAAATAAGTATCTATGTTACTATACATTGATTATTAGTATTTGAACAAGATCACAATCAAGAACAAGTATCATATTTCATGTATTGATGACATGTTTGATCATTTTGTAGAGGTCAGTACATTTCCAAGATTCACCTTTATTATATAAATCATCAATTTAGGGTCATGAAGGAGGATATTACTAATAATACACTCCAAACAAGGTATGTTCATGATGAATATATTATGATTCCTTTTGCTCTCACTAATTCCCTTCCTATCTTCACTAATTTGACGAACTGTGTATTCAAGTATTACCTCAGCCGGTATGTGGTAGACATTATAGATGATATTGTTATATATTGATATAGTAAAAAAACAATGAAGATCACTTGATAATTGTACTAAATTCCCTAACCAATGATATGTTATATAGAGAATTTTCAAATTTTGGTTTTTTTCTGTAATTTTTTTCTTTTTTAGGTCACATAGTCTCAGAAGATTGTATAGCACTAGATCCATAAAATATAAAGGCTACATAAAGCATTCCTAGAACCACCATGGAGACTAAGATCCATATATTTCTTGGTATAGCTAGATAATACCTATGTTTTGTGGAGAATATTTCGTGACTAGATAATCCTTTGACCAAGTTAACTCAAAAGGGTGTGAACTTCCTCTTGACAGATTAATGTGAGGAATAATTCATGTTACTTTAGAGAAAATGGACAATGCAACTGTTCATACATTACTCTATAGTGTAAAAGAGTTTTTAATTAATATACATTCTTCTAATAAATGATTGGGATCTGTTTTTGTGAAAAATCACATAGTTATAGTCTATGCCTCACGAATGTTAAAGATTTATGAGAAAAATTACCCAACTCATGATTTGGAGATAGAGGTGGAAATCATTCCATTAAAGGTATGGAGGCATTAAATTTTTGATGAAAATTTTGATATATACATATATGAATCATAAATATATGCAATATATATTTACATATAAATAGAAGAACATTGACCATAGAAGATTGTTAGAGTTGATAAAGTAGTATGAATACAAAATACATTACCCCAAACCCCCCCTGGGAAAACGTACAACGTGGCCAATACTTTGATTTAAAAGGATCATTCTAACTTATACATGATGAGGATCATATATGTTTCAAAATTTCTCGATTTTTAATGGTTGGATATAGAAATCAAGAAGAATGTGGTAAATTCGTGTCTTTCTAAAATGAATGTTCAACCCTCATTCCATGTGATGATTATGGAATCGCAAAAGGAAGATGAAGAGACACAAAAGATGATTAGAAATGTTCTTGGGTTTAACCATGATCAGGATGGAATGATAAGGTTCGAGAACCGTGTAAGTGTTCTTTCAATACCATCTTTGAAGGAGTTTTTAGAAGAAACTAAATGTTCCGAATAATATATTTAACTTGGATGTTTCAAGATGCATAGGGACTTGAAGTAATTCTTATGGTGGGATGGAATAAAGAGAGATATCCCGGAATTGGCATCTCAGTGTTTGGTATGCCATAAAAATAAGGTTGAAAGGATAATTTATGAAGGGGTGTTGCATCCATTACCTATACCTGAATTGAAATGGGAAAACATCACTATGAATTTTTTCATTGTACTACCAGAAACCTATAATGTGTTTAATGGTATATGGTTGGTAGTTGTTCTCCATACTAATTCAGCACACTTCATTGCTCTTAGAGAAGATTAATATCGTTATTAGCTTTCCATAATATACCTTACGTAAGTGTAAACATTGCATGGAGTACCACATTATATTGTGTTAGATCAAGATCTAAGGATTACATCAATATTCTGTAGAAATCATTAGAATGATCTTTATACAAAATTGAGTTTCAACACTTCTTATCATCCTCAAAAAGATGGTCAGTCTGTTAGAACAATTCAAACCCTAGTGAATATGATGTGATGTTGTTCTCTGGATTTAACAAGTGGGAGGGATCAACACTTTTCTCTAGTTTAGTTTTCTTATGATTGTAGATTTCAACCAAGAATTTATATGTCACTTTATAAAGCCCTATATGGGAAGAAATGTAGAGCTCCAACGTGTTGGGATCATTTTGGATAAAGAAAGTTGTTAGGGACTAAGATTGTAGAAGAAATGGTCGAGAAGATTTGAACCATTCAACTACATATCATAGAAGTTCAAAGCTATATATTTTTTTAGGTTGATAACCTCCGACATGATCTGGAATTTGAAGTTAGTGAAAATAGATTTTTACAAATGTCACACTGGAAGAATGTAATGAGATTCGATAAGAAGGGGAAACTATGTCCTACGTATATCAGACCCTTTTAAATTCTAGATCGTATAGGGATGGTATCCTATCACATGGAACTTCCTCCAAATATCTCTCAAGTCCATGATGTGTTCAATGTATCACTCCTGATGAATTATATACCTGACACTTCACATGTACTGAACTAAAAGGACATACCACTTGAGCATTATCTTTCTTGTGAGGAGAAACATGTTGAAATTATGAACCAATCAGAGAATGTTCTATGAAACAAGACCACATTATTTGTTAATGGTTTTTAGAGAAATTACCCATTATGGGAAACTACATGGGAAATTGATCATATGAATAATAATAAGTATCTTCACTTTTTTATCTAAGTAACTAAATATGAGGGAGAAATTCATTTTAAGGGGTTAGAATGTAACACCCTCAGTTTTTATGGATATGTTTTTTTTGAATAAATTTAAATGTTCATTTATATATTTTAGTTCACTAATATAAATATTCATTCAACACAAAACTGACTTGGATTAAATTCCATGCAACACTAACATGGTGTACGACGTACACAACACTGAGTTGGCATACAATACACCCAACACTGGGTTTCTATGAAATATCTCTTCTTATTGTTTTAATTAATTAAATAAGATAATTATATCATAATTTTTAAACATAGTAATATCAATAGTAATAAAAACTTTTAAAATATGGTTTATAATTTTTTATATGAATCAAACATATTGATAATTAAAGATATGATTTTTGGTAAAGTCATTTTTATGTTTAAAAAATCATGTTCTCGATTGAATTGTTTATAATAATGATATTAATTTTAGAAAAAATTAAAAATTGAATTTGATAAAATAAATATAATTTTATAATTCAGCGTATAAAAATTAGATTATGGTGAATTTTTGGGATTTTTCTAAGAAATATAATTTTTTGATGAATTATGAAAACTATTGCTTGTTAGATAAAAACTACCTCTTTGACTGATTAATTATTAATTCTAAATAATATTATAAACTATTTTTATGAAAAAATTAGATACATATTACATATACTCTTATAATAAAATTATTTAGAACAAATTCTACATTGATAATGAATATAATATCTTAACCAACGTTTGAACTTTTTCCTATATTAAAACCTCATTATTTCTTCATGTCGGCAGGATTAGCAGTAATATTTATTTTATGTATTTTCATATTAGAAATGTAAAAATATAATATAAACCATCTAATTCATTTTGATATTTATAGTCCAATAATACCATGTTAATTTTTTACCAATATGATTATTAAGAGAGATTAAAATTAATCACATCAATTGGGGCCAATGTTATCTTATTTATTGACTAAATCATAAATTTAATGGACCAAATGACCTAGAAACTTTTAAAACACCCATTTTATGTCCATAGAATGGAAATAAGCCGTCACTTCATGTGTTATTTTAGTTTGGGAAGGCTATTTTTAGGTAAGACCTTGTCAACATCTAATTTGTTTCTAAAATTCTTTTTGAGTCGTTTTTCTTCCCTATAATGGGCCACCGCCTCTACCCATTCATCACAGATATCAAACCACTTAGTTTAATCATTGATGGAACCAATTAGCCTCTGAAAAATCTTCCCATCGTCTTTGATGCCTACATTTTGTATCAAACCCTCTCAAAGAAACCTTTTGGAACAAACCACACATAGTATCTTGATTTAGAGGTAACGTTTTCTTTCAAGCTCCTTTCCTTTATTTTACTTCCCCACCACCTCCAATGTATTTATTCCATTATTGAGTGAAACACATAGTATCCATCAAATATTAGTACATTTTTATTAAATTTTTATGACCTGAAATTTTTCACACCTCCATCTAATAAATGTTGAACATATTTTATCTACTTACAAAGAACAACTACCTCATGAAATGATGATTGTTCATTTCACCTTGACCAACATTCATAGTGTATAATATGATAGATAATCTATTTATACAGAGAATATTATACTTTTTATTTATTTCTTCTTAATTATTCATTTTTTAACCCACATGTTTATCCTTTTTTTGGTTGTTAATATGATAATCTCGTTTGACGAAGTGTGGGTAACCACATCTGCAAAGAGATATTATTCGTTCACACACCACATGCAATGTTTTAAGGATGTGTCTGATGAAAAAAATTTATATAATAAATATATTAATGATAATTAAATAATTATGTCTCAATATAAATACATATATATACTTATTTAATTTATATACTTTCTTTTAAAATGACAATAAAAACGAAAATAGCGTTCATACCTACGTACGGTTAACTGGCTCCATGAACGGTGTATTCCATTTCGTAATTCAATATTCTATAAATTGTTATGATATTTATATATTGATTTTTCCTGAAATTATATCATGATATTCATTATGTAGTTATCATATATGTGTCCGGAAAAATATATAATTCATTAAGACTCGTGTGAAGAAATAAGTGAATATTTACAGAACTGAAACTTAAATTTAAGATCATTAACAACCAGGTAATATAAAATTATAATAAAACCATATATATTAATAGAAATAATAATATTCTTCGGTAAAAATTTTTTTTAATAAACCTTTATTTATTATATAGGAATCTTTAACCAATATGTAGAGAGTGAAGACACAAGGTAATGGTATTTTATTATCACTATTAATTTTTGTGAGATATAAGTTATGTTCACCACATTTTCATTTGGTGTGGTGTATGTAATTACCATGATTGTATTCCATGTATATTTTAATTATAATTATGGGAATTCACATATACATTATATGATCCTTCTTTCATTTGGTTTATCAATCAAAATGTTTTCAAATCGGTAAAACAATATTTCCTCAATTTTTATTCATTATGACCCCTACTTTTTTATACACCTAAACTCTTCTATGAGGTGTATATACCTCCATTTTATATTTTATTTAACTAATTTAATTTTTTTCATGATATTACATGATTCATTATATTTCCTTTTCATACATTTAGAGGATTATTCCAAGTCACCAAGTTATAATAGTTTATTGAGACAATCTCCTTGTTTTGTAGATTATTAATGTTTATGCTTCCTTTGTTGAAATCATTTGATCCATCATTAAAGAATATTACTAAATGTTATTCTCCTATTTTTAATAAATATATCCTCATTTTTATAATCATTATTCCACTCTTCGGTACTTAAGTTAATTTTTAGTAAAATATTACCCCCTTCCTCTTTGGTCGGGAATCTATTGAATTCAAAAACCATGTTTTCCAAAATGTTTTTCAGTTTATCATGGAAGAAAATTCTTTTGAAAAAATGGGTTTTATAAATGTTTTATTCTTTAAAAATATATCTTCAAATAAAAAATTTTTCAAATTTTTTTTTGAAATAAAAATAATTTTTTAAAGAGGAAAGAATATTTTTCTCAAAAAGTTATTTTTAAAAGATCCTTCAAAATTATTTCCCATATAAGATAACATCCATTGGGGTTTTTCATTCCGTTATGGTAAAATTATTCAATTTTTTATTCATATTATGTATTTTAATTAATTATATCATGATCTTATGAAACCTATTTTTCTTTCTCTAGTTATATGCTTTTGAAACCTGCTTATTTTCATGGGTTTTGTTTATAATGAAATGATTATGAAAATGTCTCTTTTCGTAGTTTAGGATATGTCTAAAATTTTGAGATACGCATTTCAAATCAGGGGATATGATATGTTTATTTATGATCATGTGGCTCATATGATTATGATTTCATTATGTGAAGGGTGGGACCTATATGCACTTCCAAATCATAGGGTAAATATTTTTATATAATGAGATATATAGTGCTAGAATGTGAGTTTAATTGGTTAAGTAATACTATGATGGAGTGAGTATTAACTCAGTTCAGTAATAAAATTCTCAAAATAGGGTTTACTCAGTTTAGTAATACATGACAGGAATGGGGGTTCACCCAATTCCATAAAGCACATTGTCTACTAATATGGTCTTTGAATTAATGACTTGGCTACAAAAGAAATAATTATATTCTTATGTGTTTCCACAATTCCATGTCATACTCCAATGTTATGATTTCATGGATTATATCCTCTATATAATTTTTATTAATTTCATATATACATCCAAGCTTTATTTCATGATTCATGTATATGATATTTGATTTTAATGGTATGAATTTCTATTTTCAGGATCACACTCTCATACCCTTATGCTGATATTTATGCTTACACATCTCCCTTGTTTACAGTTACTGAGCATTTGAGCACACCCCTTTTTATGTATCCTTCCCTAGTTTATGGAGATATATATTATATTTGATGTTTCTATAATCGGTGCTAGTCCTAAAGAACCAAGTGGTATTTAATGTATCTCACTTATGTACCAGTGTTTATGTTTCCATGTTTCCAAAGGCACTATACGAACTATGGTCTTTGAGAATCTATTTGTATAATGTTATAGCATTCTGAAAATGTTTTTTAATTTTTATTTTTTTAAATATATGGTGTCTTTAGTTATGATGTCTTTAATATTTTTTTAATTGTAATAAAAAACATACCATCATTCTTTCAATTTGTTTGTAAGCACAAAAACACAGTTTTAGGATTTGTGGACTATCACCTCCTCAAAGCAATAAAATAGGTTCCAAATTTCCATTGAATATAATAAGGATGGATTTAGTGAAATTATATGATATAAATGACAAAATAACTCAACTGGATGATATTATATATGTATAATATAAAGTATTTAATTTCTGTCTTCCAATATGCTCATGAAAAAAAAAACATTCATACCTACGTATGGCCTACAATCTCCATCAAGCATGTATTTCATTTCTATTCCTACCATTTATATATTATTATAAATATTTATATAATTAATATATATGTTGTTTATATCATGTATTATATTGTTTATATAAGTAAATTGTTATCTACATAAGATGATCGGGAGTCAAAACTTGTATGAAAATCAAAGCAGATATTACCCATAATGTAACATTAACAAGGAATTATTATAAAATAGGTAATATAATTTCATAATAAAATACTTTATGATAGTAGATATAAAAATATGTTTTTTAATATATTCATAATAAACATATATTTATTATATAATAGTCTTTTAAGAGTACACTGAGATTCAAGACATAAGGTAAGGGTTTTCTTATCTCATTTTTATTTTTGCGAGACATATTTGTTATTCCCCAATCATTCCATTGTGTAGTGTATATAATACATATGAATGTATTATATGATTAATATCCTTAAATTTATTAATTTTTATATATTATTTTTATTATCCCACTATCAAGGGGTTTCACGATTCAAAAGTTACCAAATTAATAAGATATTTATGTTTCTATTTTACTTCTTAGAGACACAAGTTATGTTATATGCCTATAACATTTTATATGGTGTATATAATTCAATTTGAAAAGTTATATGAAGAATATAATTTGTTTCATGATATTTTACACATAATTTAATTTCATTTTCTTAGATGTAGAGTATGATTCAACGTTACCAAGTGGTAAGTGTCAATTGAATCAATCTCACCATTCATCTAGATTTTTTATGATTATGATTCCATTGATGGAATATTAAGATAAATATCTCAATAACCCTCATGAATTTTTGTATCCAATATTTATTCATTAAATATTATTATATTGGTAACATTATTTCAATCTTAGTTACTGTATATAATTAAGAAAATGTTTTTAAGAAAATCCGCTATCATTTAACTTTTTTGTAAATAATATATTTATTTCCAAAACCATGTTTTCAAAAATGTTTTTGAATTTAATTTTTAAATGATACTTCTATATAATTTCCAAGGAAATATAATTTCAAAATTATTTTTATATGTTTTAAAATCTATTTTCAATAAAAATATTTCTCAACATGTTTTCAAGCTTCCATAATATGTATTAAAAAAAGGTCTTTAAAAGGAATTTTAATTAAAAAATAATATTTCATTGATGAAAGGATATTCTCCTCAAGAAATTTCATTATAGGATCATTAAAAATTATTTTCAATCTAATATTACATCAATTGGTGTTATTTATTCCTTTCTAGGAAAAGAACCAAATTATTTACTCACATACTATCTCTAAATGGTTTATCTTCTTATAAAAAAATGTATATGAAAGTCATTTCTCTTTCATGAGTTATAAATTTATGAATGCAATTTATTTATAATGGGTTATATTCTTATGAAACACACTTCCATTCATTGGTTATTCACTGAAGAAGTGATCATGAAATTTTCTCTTTTTCCACATGTTATGATATGATTACATGTTTATGATACCCATTTAATTTTTGGGTTTATGATATGATGAATTTACATGATCTAGTGTAACAAATATTTATTATTTAATTATTATATGGGTGAGACCTATATATCCCTCTAATTCATTGGGTAGTGATTTATCTCTCTTGAGATAGACATGGTTAGAATGGGGAGTGAACTCGGTTCAGTAAAGGACATCATCCACTAAGATGTTCTTGGGAGTGATCCTTTACTACTAAGATGGTCAAAATATTAAACCATGAATACCAAGATCATATGGGGAGTAAAATCATACTACTTGTATGGCCTTGTCAATGATTCCTTGAGTACTATGGAAATAGTTTTATATGCTTATGTGTCTTCCACAATTCCATGTATTATTCCATTGTTTTACCTTCATGGATTATGCTTGGGATTACCATATGAATCATGTATTAAAATCCTTAAATATTTATTCCATGACTCTTTTTTATCATATTTGTTATGTAGGGTAGGATATTTTAATTTCATGATCACATTCTCAAACCATTATTCTAATGTTTATGCTTACATATTTCCATTTTTTACCTTGGATGAGCATCTTGATCAACCCTTTTTATATTTCATCTACCCATGTTATTATAATATGTATTATTTATGATTTTTCTAACAAGGCTTATAATCATGATGAACCTATTAGGAGATAATGTATCTCTTTTACATACCATTTTTTATTTTTCTATGTTTTCAAAAGAACTATAACACTATGGTCTTTGGGTGTGTACTTATATAAAGAATTAAGTATTTCACTAGAAAATATGTAATGTTTATTTATGAAAATTTAGGCCCTATAAATATGGTATTAGAGAAAAATTTATTTATACATTGGAATGTAGGTTGAGAAAAAAAATTTGAGAACCCTACGGCCATGCCTAATGATATTTCTAAAGATAAAGAGAAGTATAGGAAAATGACTTAGAAATTTAGGAAAGGGCATAGAGAGTGGTTTATGAGAAATAAATCCATTTATAGATACTAATATTCATTTTGGGTTTGGAACAATTTTAAATAGGTGTACCAACCTCCAAAAAACTGTATTGAGCTAGATTAAATTAGGAACATGTATATGAGAACATACCTTCTACACATACAGTTTGACACTCTCAGGGGTATATGCCTGGGAAATTCCCAAACTCTCCAAAAACCAGCATGATGGATTTTAATAAAAGTTTTCATTGGAAAACCTAAGATAATAATATGGTGTTATATGTTGAATACGGTTTCCTAAATTAGACATCTTATATGTGGGTTTTTCATATTATGAGGTTTCCTACTATGATTATTGTTTCTTACTCTAAGATCATTGGTTTTATTCAATAGTTGTAGCCTAAATGAACAAAAGTAATGCTGAATGTCATAAAAAACTCAATAATTTTTTTTCCTAATCATCTGATTTATACGGGATCTAAAATGAAAACCCTCTTTCTTATGATCACACAACATTATCATGCTATGAATAATATTGGACATACAAATGAGAAATGGGTGGAACAATATTCTGTTGTTTCCTTCATATGTAAATGTACACATTATTTCAGTGGGTATTTTGATACACTTTTCCCTAAATAATGGATCTCTATGACATAATTTATTCAAAGTTATCCTTTGTTCAAAACATGAAAAATTCATTTTTTTTCTCTTTATCATCTAGAATATAATCAATAATATAATTTAGAAACAAAAAAATTGAATCCATGGATAGGTATGAGTTCAAGAACATATTTTTGAACATGTTATTTCCTTATATTTTTTGTACAAATATATATAAAGAGTTCCTTGATTTAATGCAAAGGGATGATGAATTGGTTGGTACTTATGAGGCTAGTTTTACATGATTTGTGAGGCATGCTTCTAGAATTATCATCCTACCCACGATTAAAGATGATAGGTTCTTTCATTTCATAATGACATGTATCAAAATGGAATTTTATATAAGATACATTATTAGATATAAATACACAGTTAATTGTGAAACCAAGGATTAATTTTAAGTTAGAGTTGTATATCAGTGTCATGGTTTTGATAAAAAAAGTAGATGGAGTTCAAAGAAAAATCGAAAAACCATGAAGAGAAGAAGTTGATATTTCCATTTTCCACTAAGTGTAGAAATAAAAATATAGGAAGATATCTTAATGTGTTTAATAAAAATTTAATGTCCATATCGTATGGTCATTGGGAATTTGATTATCGATGTGATGTTAGGAATTTTTATAATAATGTGAAAGGAGAAAAAACTATTCACAATGCACCTTCCCCACTTCTGTAATAAAAAAGTAAGTATAATTGGAATTATGATAACCAACTACCATACCCAAGGGTTGGTGATGATGATCAAAATAAAAAACCAATTAATCTATGTGATAAGGTTAAATCTCATGAAATTGCTATTTCTAATTAGGGGTGTGATAATGACATGTTGAAAGGTACAATTACCATCCACAGTAGAACTGCCAATTATTTATTTGTTTCTAGATCTACACACTCTTTAATCTTTAAATAATATTCTATTTTTATTTACATTCCACCAAAATAATTAGATGTTGACTTATTAATAATAACCCAGAATTGTATGATCCTCGCATCTCATTTCTACGATTCCTCTCTGGGTTATGTTTGGGGGAATGTCCTTCCTGAAAATCATTTCATTCTTCCTATGGATGAATTATTTTTCATTATAGTCATGGATGAACATTATCTTCATTAATCCTACGTCAATTGTCAAGGAAATGATGTTACATTTGACATTTAAAACCCATTTTTGATCATCTATCAATGTGATGATGAGTGTGAATATCTTATGAATATTACATCCATTGTATGTGTCTTAATTAAAATTATTAATGGTTTCTTAACTCAAATGGTAACATAGAAAATTGAAATCGATATTATTCCTATTGTATGAGACTTTTTGGATGTATTTAAAAAATTATTATCCTTAAACTAAACCACGAAGTTGATTTCTAGAAAGGGATCATACTCGATTCCACACAAACTTCACATAATCCATATAAAATTTCCTCAATTGAGTTTTCGGAATTGAAGTAGAAACTCTAATAAATCCTTGATAAGGAATTTATTCAGCAATGTGTGTCACCATGGAATTCACTTGTTCTTAGGAAAAATAATTATGCATTAATGTGAATCTACATTTATTATCAGGACTTCGATAATAGCATGATCAATAACAAGTAGCTTATTCATTGTATTGACGACTAGTTTGATAAACCACACGGAGATCAATACTTTTTGAAGATTAACATTCATTATTCATATCATCAATCTGGGGTAAATAAAGATGATATAACAAATATAATTTTTTATATAAGGTATAGACCCTATGAATATTTAGTGATTCCTTTTGGTTATACAAATTCCCCAGTTATCTTCATCAATTTTATGAATAGAGTCTCTATAGATTACCTAGATCAGTTTGTGGTAGTATTTACCAATGATATTCTTATCTATTAAAAGATAAATGAATAACATGAAGACTACTTTATAATTGTACCGTATACCCTAAGGAATGATAAAGTGTGTTAAAAATTATAAATTATTATGTTTTTCTATGAAAGGATTCATTATTGTGTGATATTGTCTCATGAGATGGTATTTTAATGGATCTATAAATAACATAGGCTATTGAATGATGGACCAAACCAACCAAGGTGACTGAGATATATAGTTATCAGGGGTTTTCTAGATATTATAGAAGGTTTGTGATGAATTTCTCACTACTATCGAATAATCATCCCAAGTTTTCTTAGAAGGGTTCTAATATCCTATGAAAAGGTGTATGGGAGGAAATTTTTTAGGGAAATGAAGTAAATGTCATTACGTTAACATATCATTACATTAACTTGTATCAGGGAATGTATTTTTATATATTTTGAAACATTCAAGAATATAAGGGGATGTGTTATTATAAATAATAACATAGTTATGTCATATGTTTCATGATATTTTATGATTTATGATAAAAATTACTCAAATCATGATATAGAGTTATCTGTGGTAATTTCTCAATTAATGATATGGAGGAACTATCATTTTTGTGGAAAATATGATATATATACCTACAAATAAGTAGAAATATATTTTCACAATTAATGAGTTGATCATTATTTTGAGAATATGGTTAGAGCTGATGAAGGATCATGACTGCTGAATATATTACCACCCAAGGAAAGAGAAAACAGTTTCTGATACTTTGATCCGAAAACATTATGATAGAATATCCATCACGAGGATATTAAAGGATCCAATATTTCTTGAATTTCAAGGTATGGTTATATCAATCATGAAGGAGGTGGAAAATTCGAATCTTTGTCAGTTTAATGGTCAACGCACTATCCAAGTGAATAATAAAGAGGTGGAGATGGAAGATATAGTGATGAAAATTAAGGATTGAAATGATCAAACTTTTAACCTGGATAAAGATGTAATGATGAGTTTCATGAACTGTGTTTCTGTTTATTCGTTACCAAATTTAAGAAGGTGTAATTGGAGATATCTCATAGCTTTATATTCTCTATTCATCCTAGAAGTACAAAGATGTATAGTGAAATGAAAGAATATATGTAGTGGGATAGCCTAAACTGGGATATCATATAGTTTATATCTCAGTGTATATTATTCCTTGAAGTTAAGGTTGAAAGTCAAAATTTTATGGATATGTTTAATCTATTACCCAAAATATAATTAATATGGGAGAACATCACTATGCATTTTATCATTGGAATCCCAAGACCTCTAAAGGGTTTAATAATATATGGGTGATCATGAATTGTCTTACAAAGACATCAGACTTCATCACCATCAAATAAGACTTCCCTTTGGATTAGCTTGATTGGATATACATTAAGGAAGTGTTAAGGCTATTTGGAGTACCACAATCTATTATATCTAATCCATATCATAGATTTACCTCAATGTTCTGGTGAAGTCTCCAGTAATCCCTTGATATAGAATTGAGTTTCCTTACTTCTTATCATCCTCGTACAGATGGTTAGTATGAACGAAAATTCAAAACCATGATGAAAAGTTGATATCTTTTTCTCTATATTAAAAAGTGGCTATGATCAACACCTTCCTCTAGTTTAGTTATCATACAACGAATTATTTCACTCAACAATTCTAAATGATCCTTCTGAATCCCTCTGTGGGAATAAATGTATAGATCTAACAAGCAATAATGAAGTTATATAGAGTGTGTTATTGGGACTTGAGATAGCTAAGGAAATAGAAGATAAGATTAGAGACATTTAGTAGAATATCATTACAGCTCCATTTTGGTAGAAAAGTAAGGCTGAAAATCATTGGTATGATCTATAATTTGAATTCATTGATAAAGACTTTCTATGAATATATACTTCGATGAAGGTTATGATATTTGTGAAGAAACAAAATTTAAGACATATGTATATTCGTCCCATTAAAATATCTGATCATAGCAGGATGGTATCCTATCTATCATAACATCCTCCAATTCTCTTTCATGACGATGGTCTATTCCATGCATCTCTCATGAGTAAGTATATAATTGACCATTAACATGTACTGAACTAATATTCCATTCTTCTTGGGAAGGATATTTTATGTAAAGAAAAACCAATTGAAATTATAGATCATACAGAGAAAGATCCATGATACTATACCACAAGCCTGATCAATGATTTGTGGATGAACCACAAATTTGTGGAAGATAAATGGGATCTTTAGGATATGATGTTGAAAAATGATCCTCATTTATGTCCGAAAATGATGAATTTGGGAAGGAAAATTCATTTTAAGTGGGTATAATGTTACACCCCATGTTTTTTTATCCTTTCTCAAAAAAATAAATATTAATTATTGTTTTCATTTCATACTACACCAAGTCATGATATTGTTGTAAACTACAATGAGTTAATCATTCTCTATATGAAACACATACTTCTATATCTTTAAACACTACCCTGAGTCTTTATGAAACAACATTTTCTTAATTATTTAAGTGATATAGTTATATCCTAGCTATTAAACATTGTAATATGAAAATTAATTAATTTTATTAAATAAATTTTATAAATATTTTATTTAAATAAATCATATTTATAAATAAAGATGTATTTTTCTATAATGTCCTTGTATGATTGAGAAGACTCTTTTCTCAAATGATCTACTTTTTAAATCCTTATATGAACAATAATAATGTTAATTTTATAAAATTTTAAAAATATAATTTAATAAATTATACTTATTTTTTGAATTTAGAATGTCAAAATTATCTATGGGTGATGTTTTTATATTTTTCTGAAAAAACATTATTTTTTGGATAAAAAATGTAGAATAAAGTTTTTTAATTCAAAAAAAAAATCATCTAACTTATTTATATAGTTAATTTTTTTAATTTTTTTTCAATTTTAATTCGATTAGTATTACATTATTTAATCCAATTTTTGTCATTGGAAAAAAATTTCCCTTAAACGTTTTATATAAAAATATTTCAAGCATTTAAATATTTTCACGTGATAACATGATGTTGTGACACCTCTATGGTATTAATTTTGAATTAATATATTAAACTTATGTGATTTGAATTTGGAAATATTGAATCCATATTGGGACTCAAAATATTTTATAATGCTTTATCAGGTTTTATTATTTTTGACCAAAAATATTTCTGAATGTGATTAAAATAAAAGACAGTGATTACAATTAATTATAATGATTAAGAGAAAAATAGCATAACAAAGTACTAAACAATAACCTTGGGGCATAAAATAACCTATAAATTTGTTCAAAGGCCAATTTATGATCATATTTCGGACTGATCATCCCTTATATCATATTTTACCCATTATTTGGGGCACTTTATTGGAAAAAAGTAGGTGTAATTCCATTTTCAAAATTTAAAAAAAAAATACACTCCTCATCAATTATAAAAGGGAACACATCCCTCTTAGTTATTCACATGTCTCCATCCTTTTGGAGCACCCCAACTCTACTCAAATAATATCCTAAAACCCCTAACATCATCCAAGAATCCCTTCTTTAGACACAAAGCAATCAAAGGAATCCATTTGGTGAACTCCAAAAGAAGTTAAGCATAGAATATGTAATATACACTCACAAGAACCATTGTTTTATTTTAATTCTAATCCCCCTAAAATCTTTCTGTTCTATGATTATATAACAAATAATGTATCCATAATATTCTGATATGTTTTTATTCTATGTTTTATATCTAAAATTACACAAACTACTATCTAATTTCGTTCAAACTAATCATTATTATGCATGAAGAACTACATCCTAACATAATGATGTTGTTCGTTATTAATTTACCCCCTCACTATGGTGGTAATTGTGATGGAAACTCTATATTTAAATGATATCTATTGTATTTATGATGTGTTTATGATTTACGAATAATTTTATGATACGTACCTCCATGACCTCAACATAGTGTAAACATGATAAATTCATTCAGGACATGTGGACTACTGCCTCCTTGAAGTGATGTGATTCATTCAATAATTTCATTTAATTTATTAAGGATGGATTATGTGAACTTATATGATATTTATGACATAATAATACTACTGTAATGATATTATATATATACATATATTTAACTTGTATATTATCTTCAATATTTATATACAAAATATATATAATATTTATATCCTATTTTACAATATTGAAATAAGTAAATCATTCTCTATGTAAGAATATCAACAATAATAAGTCAAAACATGTTTGAAAAAACAAAATAGATATTTCCTAAAGTGTAACATTAACAAAGAATTGTTAATAAATAGGTTATATAAATTATTAATAAAATAATATATGGTTTTAGATATAATAATATGGTTTTTAGTATATGTATAATGAACTTATATTTCATATACAGGAGGATTGTATGAGTACGAAGAGATTCAAGGCATAAGGTAAGGGATTTCGAGTCAATGTTTTATTTCATTGAGAGTAATTCATTATTCATCATTAATTACATTTTTTGGTGTGTATATTAATTATGAATGTATTATATTATTATTATCCTTAAATATATGGGTATTTATATTTCCATTTGATGAAAAATGTTTCATAGGTTATTATTGTTCAAAAGTTACCAAATCAATAAGATAGTTTTTTCACAATTTTCCTTCTCAAAGACAGATGTTTTGTTATACACCTATATTCTTTTAAGAGTTCATTATACTTCAAAATAAAATGTTATATCTAGAATATCACTATTATCATGATATTTTATGATTCATGTTATTTAATTTTATTACACGGGGAGTATGATTCTGTGTTTCTAAGTCGTAAGAGTGTTCTGAAACAATCTCAACATTTATCAAGATTGTTTATGATTTTTCTTCCATTGATGAAATATTTTAATCCATATTTCAAGAACATTCATGAATTTTATTCTCCTCTAATCATTCATCATATCTATATCTGTTGTTACCATTTTCCACTCTTTGGTAATTAATATAATTAAGAAAATTTTTTTAAGTAAAAATGATCTCATTTTTCTTTTTGATCAAAAAATATATTTTTTTCAAAAAATAAGTTTGAAAAAAATTTAAATATTTTTTTAAAATGATATGAAAAAATATTAGTCATGAAATATAGATTTCAGAAATGTGTTATAAA
Source organism: Viscum album (assembly GCA_963277665.1). Classification (NCBI taxonomy): domain Eukaryota; kingdom Viridiplantae; phylum Streptophyta; class Magnoliopsida; order Santalales; family Viscaceae; genus Viscum; species Viscum album. Next base: position 419,094,920 of record OY728132.1, read on the forward strand.
TTTTCACATCTATTTTGAATGAATTTTTTTTTCAAAATGTCTTTAATCATCCTTAATTTGATTTCAAAGATAATGGTTTGAAAACTAATTTATGTTTTAAACCCTATTTTTCAATGGATAAATGATATTTTACATAAGAAATGTTTGTAATGGATTATTAAAATTTATTTTAAATCAATTATTTCATCTATTAGTGTTACTCTTGAATTTTTTGGGTAATGATCCTAACATTCCATTCATATTCTCTATCAAAAATGGTTTATGTTTTTATATAATGATGTTAATGAAACTTATTTCTCTTTTGTGGGTTATATGTTTTGGAAAAAAATTTATATTTCATGGGTTATATTCTTATGAAGCATGCATGCTTTCAATATTAGTGCTTTGGTGAAATAATTATGAAACCTTTTTCGTTTTCTGAAGGTTGTGATATGATAACATATTTATGATACCCATTTCATATCTTGTGAAATGCCCCGACCCTAGTTACCCAGATTCAGTGCATTATTACATAACATTGGCATGATTACAAGTAAATCACGTCTCAAAAGGCCGATTAGTTTAGTATTATTGGAAACAAGATTCATACATATGAACCACATTACAGATTGGAGAGAAATACAGCAATAATATATTTCATTAGAAGCATGCAAGCCTCCTAGATTATGCCTGTAGTTCACTCATAAATAACTTCTTCATATCCTGGGAAAATGAAATATAAGATATAGGTGAGTTCAAATGCTCATTAAGGGTATGTAATACAGCAGAAAATGACATAAATATTACGCATGGTAAATAATTGAAAACCACATGCCTTTACCAATAATAAAGATGAATACTTTTATGGAAAGATTGTGACCTGAGTAAATAATTCCATAATAAAACATAATCACGGGTATTCAACTAGTCGAATGACCACGTGAACCATCAATATTATTTCCACAATGAGGGAATGTTTAATGCCAGACATTCTGAAACATTTTTTCAAGGCCTCAGCCAAGACATCTAAATTGATTAAGGCCTCGGCCAAAACCATATATCAAATTGGGAAAGGGCCTCGACCAATTCCACATTGAGTTGTCTCATGAGACCTACTGATGCATCGAAAAGCTATAGTGGGCTCCACCAGTCACTTACTAAGACAAATACATTCCTCATATGAAAAGGTTTAAACATATCATAAACATTTGTATTAATACTAGCATACGAAATGTCAATACATTAACCATAAGAAATGAATGGTATAAAATTATCACATCCATAGTCAAACATATCACAAAAACCACAATACAATATAGATGTTTTTTATCATAATAAATCAACTTCAAATAAACTTAAAATCCTTCAAAAGACTTTGACATAGATGGAATCAGAACCTTTTTTTGAGGCATGTCTCTTTATATTTTGAATTCATTTAAGTGTCACATAAAGAAAATATTTATTTTAAAAATATTATTATAATCTTTTAAGTGAAGTTTCGATGATGTTATAATGGCTGAAAATAGCCGCACCCACCAAATAAGTTAAAAAAACATTCTTACCTTAATTTTGTCAAAAAGGTTAAAAAGGACCTTTGTTGGAAAATGACGGAAAGATTACTTTATAAAATTCTTATAAAAATTCAAACAAGGGTATAAATGAATTTAACCCATATTCTGTAAAATATTAAGAATGTTTTGAAATAAATTTTTAAGAAACACAGATGTGGATGATAAAGAGGTCCCATTAGATAATTACATATAAACATCCTCAAATAATGAAGAGATTGTAAAATAAACCCTTAACATGTAATTTTACTTTGTTGATGGTAGGTTAACCTCCTGTATAATGGTGAAATAATTTTTATTGAATTATACAATAATCATATATATTAATATGATATCATATATGATCTTTTAACATTTCTTTGTTTAGTATTATCGTCGTTTTTGGTGTTAACATGCTCGTTTTCGTTTATATAAGCCATGATTTTTATGGATAGGTTGAATCATACTCATATTTTGAATGATATTAAGTGCTTAAATATTATTTTTATTCATACAATAAAATTTAGTCATGAATGGATACGATGGGGAATTAATCTCATCGTGTTCGTGCAGATGGTAATCTGTATGTACGCACAAGCGACAATATCATTCTTTTGATATTAAAATAATATATAATTGGATGGTATATCATATAGACAGAATAATTGTCATGTTATATTTATTATTTATATGAATTATACATCATTATTATACCCATCTTGACATTAGTATATTAAATAACAATTACACCACAACGTGGAGATGGTAAGTCGTACGTACACACGTATGGTGACATGTCATTCAAGGGGTGGATAGAATAATGAATTTGTTTGTTCCATAATTATATTAACATCATAGTATATAGAAGTTACAGGATTTATTATTTTAGAATATAAATAACAAGTAAATTAGAACTTGAAGAAGAATGGAACTTTAAAGAGGGTGGTGAAGACGTTACCTCTTCTATAGGTTCTACCTTTTGATTTGATCAAAAGGGATCCTTAGGTTGGTTTTCTAATCAATGTAAGGCCTCTAGAATTAAGTGAGGGAAGTTGGGAGGATATATGTGCAGAGGTTGGTGAAGACAAATGGCTTTGAATGTGAAAATTAATGAGAAGGGGGAGTGCCCTTTTATAAGAGGGGTGAGGGACTCATTAGGAAAAACTTAAAGATTTATTTTATATAAAATAATATTCGGTTTTTAATGGATCCAAAGTGGATTATTCAAAGTATACGGTGGGTATGGGTCTATATCCTTTGATCCAATAGATTTTACATAGGTTTTGGTCATTATATTAACATTTTATTTTAGTTTTAACTCTTGGTTAATTAGTTTAACAATTACCATGTCACATTGTATTTTTATAATATATAGTTAATAAACATACTATATACAGCCAAGAGACCCCCAATTGGTCCATTAATGATACACTAATAATGATATATGTCCATTGCATGAACCTTATGTTTTTTGTGGAATAGAATATAAATTAATAATATAATATTTGATTTAAAAACTCATTTATGTCAATTTTAAAACTACTCAATAATTTATTTTTGTTAAAGTATTAAGTACATTATTAATTTGAAAAAAATTAATTTAAGCAATCCTAGTATGTCATTTTAACCAATAAAATTCTTGTATGTCATCACAACTTTCAAAATATATTTATTTTAACATTTATAATACCAATTATTTGATTCATTAATTAATAAGGAAAATACTGCATCATTACTGTGACATATATATTTTTACTTTTTAAATGTCTAAAAATTTTAATTAAAACATAATTATATACATAATATTTATAGATTTCTAATTAATATTTATAAACTAAAATATATCATATATAACCCAATGTAAAAAATTTTTCCCTAAAAGATATAAGCTTATGTCATTTTTGTATTTACTTTATCTTAATTAAAATATAGTGGCCCTATCACCTACAAGTGGCTCCATGGGGTCCCAAAAATCGACCAAAATATGCCCATGGTTGGACATGTTTCCACCAATAAGGTTAGGACATGTTTTAGTGTAATTTATTATTATTATAATATTATTTTTTAACCCTTATTTACCGTATTTACCCTTTAACCATGGTAAATAAAATATTTACCGAATTAATTATTCAAAATGTCTAAAAATAAAAGTTACATATTTACAAAATTTGGACTTCCTGATTTGAAATATGGAATCCATTTTTCCAAATTCAAAACAGAGAAGTGACATAAATTAATTTAAAATTAATTACCAGTGTCAAAACAAAAAGAGTGTTTTTAAGATATAATAACTATGAAAAGATTGACACTTGTTTATGTCCTGTTTAATTGTGAAATTATGTCCAATGACCAACATTGTATTAAAAGGTAAAAATATATTCTTAATATACTTTAAAAGCACTCAAATTAATTATTTATCACTATTAATTATTTTGATTAAAAAATTTGTTATTAATTAAAATTTAGTAATTTTCACTATTCATCAAAATATAAAAGTTATCCAAAAAGTACCAAAATTTCACCCTATGATAAATTAGATATTCCAAATCCAAAAATGGAGTCCATTTTGAGAGATAAATTTTATAAAGTTTCAAAATGTAGGTATTACTATTCATAATGGCTAGTTTGATTGGTTGTGGTGTATGTTAGAACTCGAAGTTGGGTACAACATACGCTATTTAATTAGTTAAAGGAAAACGTACCGTGGAATCTTGGGGTGTTACATTCTCCCCTACTTCAAATAATTTTGTCCTCGAAATTTCTAGAAAATTACTGTATAAAAGACTCAGGTGGTTCTTCCTCATATGTTCCTCGGGTTCCCACATTGCCTCTTCCCTCTTGTGGTTTCTCCATTGTTCTCTCATATCAAGAATCTAGACGGGATCTTCACAATAATATAGATCAGTTTCAAGTTCTATTTCCTCATAGGTGAGTACATGCATTGGGTCAATCATGTATTTTCTCAACAGTGATACGTGGAACACATCATGTACTTTGGAGAGACTTGGCAGCATTGCCAATCAGTAAGCTACAACCCCAATTCGTTCTAGAATTTCGAATGGTCTGATGTACCTGGGACTCAATTTACCTTTCTTAACGAAATATATAACTCCCTTCCATGGAGATATCTTTAAGAAATCATGATCTCCTACATGAAATTACAAATCGTTCCATCGATTATCGGCATAGCTATTCTGCCTACTTTGAGCTGCTTTCATATAGTTTTGGATTAACTTTACCTTTTCCATCGTTTACTCCACTAGTTTCGGGCCAATAAGTTTTGTTTCACCAACATCATCCGAAAAGGGTGGTGTGCGACATCCCTTTCCATACAACACTTCATATGGTGCCATCTGAATACTTGAATGGAAGCTATTGTCATAGAAAAATTCCACCAGAGGTAAATATTGATCCCAAATAACCTGAAAGTCAAGTGAGAATGATCTCAACATGTCTTGTAAGGTTTGAATAGTCCGTTCTGATTGTCCATCTGTTTGAGGGTGTTAAGAAGTTCCCAAACGATGTTCAGTATCCAAGGCCTTCAGAAGACTTTTCCAGAATCTTGATGTAAAACGGGGATCACGATCCGAGAAAATCGATAGGGGAACTCAATGAAGTCTCATAACTTCATTAATATATAGTCTTTCTAGACGTTCAAGTGGTAGATCTTCTCTTATAGAAAGAAAATGTGTTGACTTGTTAAGATGATCAACAATGACCCATATTGCATCGTTCCTTCTAGGATTCATTGGTTTCCCCATGATGAATTCCATAATAATATTATTCCATTTCCACTCATGTATGGGAAGAGGTTGCATGACTCCTCCAGGATATTTCCTTCCATCTTTCACTTGTTGAAAAACCATAAATCATGACACAAAATTAGCAATCTCTTTCTTCATGTTGTCCCAACAAAAATGTTCCTTTAAATCTCTATACATTTTGGTGCTCCCAGGGTGTATATAGAAATTGGAACTATGATCATCATCCAAAAATTTCCTTTTTAGATCATGTATATTGGGAACACTAAGTCTCTTCCGAAACTTCAAAATTCCATCTCCATACAAAATGTCATTCAATCTTGCATCATTCACAGCTTTAATATTCTTTTGAAACTATTCATCACTGGTCTGAGAACTCTATATCCTTTATAGTAACTATGTTTTGGAATCCATTAGAAAAATTATTGATGTTTCACCTTCCATTGTGATTCCCATATCCATCTTTACTAGATCCATGTATATAGGATCCTTTTCTACTCTCATCTTGTTCAAAATTCCATTATCCTTTCTACTCAAAGAATCTTCCACCTTATTTTCCTTCCTTGGGTGGTAGTGTATCGTTCAATCATAATCCTTGAGTTATTCAAGCCATCTCTTTTGCCTCATGTTGATCTCCCTCTGTGAGAAAATTTATTTAAAACTCTTGTGATCAGTATAAATGTCAAATTTTTCACCATAGAGATAGTGTCTCCAAATAATCAAGGAAAATATTACAGTAGCTAACTCAAGATTATGATTTGGATAGTTTTGATCATGATTTTTCAACTTTATTTATTCATAGGAAATAACTCTATCATTCTTCATAAGGAAATAACCAAGACCTTTCTTCGATCCATCACTATAAATAAGGAACCCATCATTCCCCGATGGTAGAGTCAATATAAGAGCATTGACTAATCTTCTCTTCAGTTCTTCAAAACATTCTTGACAATTTTTTGTCCAGATAAATTTATCCCCTTTACGTGTGAGCTTTATTAATGGGTTAGCCAACCAGGCAAAGTTTTAGACGAAACATCGATAATAACCTACAAAACCAGTAAAACTGCATACCTCGGTTATAATCGTTTATACTGGCCCTTCTTGGATTTCCATGGTCTTAGAAGTAACAAAAAAGTTTCCATACTTAGAGACAATATGGCCAAGAAAATAAATCTCCTAAATCTAGAATTCACATTTGCTAAACATCCCATATAATTCAGTTCTTCTCAGAGTCTGTAATATAATCCACAAGTGATTTTCATGATCTTTGTAGCTTCTGGATTATACCAAGATATCATCAATAAATACCATTACAAAGTCATCAAGATATTCCTTGAAAACTCTGTTCATTAGATCCATGAATACAGAGGGTGCATTAGTTAGTCCAAAATGCATTACTGTAAACTCGTAATGCACGTACCTGGTTTGAAATGTTGTCTTGTGAATGTCTTCCTTCTTCACACACAACTGATGATATCCAGATCGAAGGTCAATCTTTGAAAAGTATTGAGCTCTATGCAGTTGGTCAAATAAATCATCAATGCGAGGTAGATGATACTTTTTCTTTTTTGTTATAACATTGATCTCCCTGTAGTCAATGCACAACCTCATAGATCCATTGTTCTTCTTAACAAAAAGTACATGGGCTCCCCATAGAGAAACACTAGGGAGAATAAATCCCATCTTACTCAATTCCTCCAGTTGTTTATTTATATCAACTAATTCCACAGTGGCCACTCTATAAGGGGTTTTCTAAATGGGCCTTGAACTATGAATTAAATCAATGGAAAACTTAACTTATCATTCTGGAGGATGTCCAGGTAAATCTTTAGGAAACACATCAACATATTCTATCACAATAGGTATGTACTCTATTTTAACATTCCTTTCCTCACCCAAAGTTATTTCATTCTCTTCTTCCCTGATAATTGATTTTAGTTGAGCTACTGGGGGTGGATCTAGATAAGAATTCGGTGGTGATGATTCTGCACTAATGTTAAGGTGTTCCTTATCATCATCATCATCAAGAATCGTAACCTCCTTCTTCTTATAATAAATCTTCTAATCATGGTCCGAAATCCAATCCATATGAAGGATTATATCAAATTAAATCATAGGTATGATTATAATATCAATGTATAAAGAACATTTATGTGATCTAATGGGGACTGATTCACAAAACATCGATGCAAGGATACTTCCCTTAGGAGTTTTAACTAAAATACCTTGTTAAATCAAATTGGAAATATCTAATTTTCGTAACAAACTGGGAAGATATGAAACAATGCGATGATCCATAGTAAAATAATACATTTTCTAAGCTTGAGGAAACCATTAAATTACCTGCCACCACGTCTATCAGGGCTTCAACCTCAGCAGTAGTGATTGCATAAGCTTGTCCTTGATCCCTTGGCCTTTTCTGAGGTAAGTTTCTGTGATGCTTAGGACATTCATTTGCATAATGTCTCATCTCCCTGCAATTGTATCATTGAACATTGGTATCGTCTTTCTTTCCTTTATAATCACTATCTAGATGGCATTTCGGTCCACATTTGTAGCATACTCCTTTTCCTTTTAGAGAGTCACCAAGGTGCTTACTTCCCCAATTATCACAAGGTGGAAATTAAATTCTAACCATCTTCCACGTTTCCTTTTTTCCTTTCCCAGAGTGTTCTGCAGATCTCTTCTTCTCTTTCTTTGATTTAAAGTCATAAGACATAGAGAATTCCTTTTCTTTCTTGATAGCACACGAGACAATATCTTCGTATGATGAGAAGGTTTGTGAGACTAATTCTCGACGGAGAAATGGTTTTAACCCATAAAAGAAACGATCAATCTTACTCCTTGGGTTATATATATAATTAGCTGCATGCCTCTCTAATGTTGTAAAGTTAGCCTCATACTTTTGGACATTATCATCCTCTTTCTGCCTCAAGCTCAGAAATTTCCTTTCCATATCTGATCAATAGTCTAGAGGAAAGTATTTTTCTAAGAACAGATCTTTGAATCCCTCCATTCCATATCTGATACTTCATCATATTACTTCGTGTTTTGTATCAATGACCACCATTGATCAAAATCCCCAGTGAGGCGATAAAATGTCGTGAGAACTATTTCCTTTCACTACTCCCCAAAGCATGGAATATTTTCTCTAAGTAATTTATCCATTGCTCAGCTACTATGTGATTTGTACTCCCATTGAATGTCGGTGGGTGTTTCCTCATGAAGTGATCTAATATTTATCCTCCACGCTGTGGATCCAGGTGCTCTATACTGGTAAGGTTATTATTCATAACCTGGGTGAGTTGTCCCAGTATAGTGATAATCTGATCAGCACCAGTTGCATCACTAGATTCACTTTAATTATCTTGGGTAGGAGGGAAATCCATACATGGAGTGCATGCGTTGATACGGTTTCCATTCATTCCACTAGGCTCCATTTCTAAACATTGGCAAAAACTAGATTATTTTATGAATTGAAATATATAATTCCAAACTTCTAAAACACTTAACATAAATTCAGCAGTTTATGGATATAATCCATAATCATATAAAAGTTTTCTTTGAGATTTATATACACATAACCCTTCATAATGGTTCTTAATGAAAATGAGAATTATCCTAAGAAAATCCACCAGGAGTGTCGTAACCAAGAGTGCAGCAAGGCCTGTTGTCGTGCACCAATTCCCATTCGAGTCAAGCTCAATGCTGTGTTTTCGTGTTTTACCACTATGAACATATGTGCCAGAGCATCCTCTACCTGCTCATATCTAGACAGGGATGTATTGCTCAGAAAACTCAAAAAATCTCTACAATACCAAAATTCTAGGAAGTTCTTCTATACTAATCCTCAAAGTCTATCTTAGGGTTATGTTCTTTAATCAGAGTTTATCTAAATCTAGTTTCCAAGGTTTGTACTAAACTTCCTTTGATACCAACTGTAACACCCCAACCCCAGTTACCCATAGTCGGTGCATTATTACCTAACATTGGAATGATTACAATTAAATCTTGTCTCGAAAGACCGATCAGTTTAGTATTGTTAGAAACAATATTCATACATATAATCCACTATACAGCTTGGAGAGCAATACAACAACAATATATTTCATTAGAATCATCCAAACCTCCTAGATTATGTCTTCAGGTCACTCATAAATATCTTCTTCATATCTTGAGAAATTGAAACATAAGATAGTGGTGAGCTCAAATGCTCAGAAAGGGTACAAAATACAGCGGAAAATGACATAAATATTTAGCATGGTAAATAATTGAAAACCACATGCCTTTAACAATAATAAACATGAATAATTTTATGGAAAGATTATGATCTAAGTAAATAATTCCATAATAAAACATAATCATGGGTATTCTACTAGTCTAATGACCACATGAACTATCAATATTATTTCCACAATGAGGGAATGTATAATGCCGAACATTCTGAAACATTTTGTCAAGGCCTCGGCTAAGAAATCTAAAATGATTAAGGCCTCGGCCAAAACCATAAATCAAATTGGGAAAGTGCCTCAGCCAATTCCATGTCTAGTTGTCTCATGAGACCTATCTATGCATCGAGGAGCAATAGCGGGCTCCACCAGTCACTAACTATGTCCAATACATTCCTCATATGAAAAGGTTTAAAAATATCATAAACATTCTTATTAAAACTAGCATATGAAATGTCAATACATTAAACATAAGCAATGAATGGTATAAAACTAGCACATCCACAGTCTAACATATCACAAAAAACTTCAATACAATATGGAAGTTTTGTATCATAATAAATCAACTTCAAATAAACTTAAAATCCATCAAAGGATGTTTCCATAGATTAAATCAAAACCTTTTTTTTGAGACATATCCCCTTATATTCTCAAATCATTTAAGAGTCACATGAAAAAAATATTAATTTTAAAAATATTCATATAATATTGTAAGGGAAGATTCAAAGATGTTATAATGGTGGAAATTAGCCACACCCGTCGTATAATTTAAAAAATATTCTTATCTTAATTTTGTCGAAAAGGATAAAAAGGACATTGTTTTCAAAACAAAGAAAATATTCCTCTATAAAATTCTTATAAAAACTCAAAAAAGGGTATAAATGAATTTAACCCATATTCGGTAAAATAGTATGAAATTTTTGAAATAAATTTTTAAGAAACATCGATGTGGATGATAAAGAGGTCCCAATAGATAATTACGTATAAACAACCTCGGATAATGAAGAGATTGTGATATAAACTCGTAACTTGTACTTATCCAAGGATGGTAGTAGGTTAACCTCTTGTATAATGGTGAAATAATTTTTATTTAATTATTCAATAATAATATATGTTAATATGATATCATATATGATATTTTAACATCGCTTTGTTAATAAAATCATAGTATTATCATCGTTTTGGGTGATAACTTACTTGTTTTCTTTTATATAATCTGTGTTTGTTTTGGATAGGTTGTATCATACTCATATAAATAATGATATTAAGTCCTTAAATATTATTTTTAATCATCCATTAAAATTTATTCTTCAAAGGATATGATGGGGAATGATTATCATCGCGTTCGTGGAGACGGTAATCCGTACGTATGCATGAGTGACAATATCATTCTTTGATATTAAAATAATATATAATTGGGCATTATATCATATAGAAACAATCATTATCATGTTATACTTATTATTTACATTAATTATACATCATTATTATACCCATATAAATAATAGTATATTGAATACCAATTACACCACAACGTGGAGACGGTAGGCCGTACGTACGCACGTTTGGTGACAAGTCATTCAAGGGATGGATAGAATAATGAATTTGTTTGTTCCATAATTATAATCACATCAAAATATATATAAGTTACTGGTTCTATTATTTTATAATGGAAATAACGAGGAAATGGGACGTTAAAGAAGAATGGAACTTTAAAGAGGGTAGTGAAGACGTTACCTCTTCTTCGGGTTCTTCCTTTTGATTTGATCAAAAGGGCTCTTTAGGTTGGCTTTCTGATCAAAGTATTGAATCTAGGATGAATTGAAGGAAGTTGGGAGGATATTTTGGAAGGCATTGGCTGAGCCAAATGACTTTGAAGGTGCAAATTAATGATAAGGGGGAGTTCCCTTTTATAAGAGGGGCGAGGGGCTCTTTAGGAAGAATTTAAAGTATTATTTTATAATAAAATCATATTCGGTTTATAATGGATCCAAATTGGATTATTAAAAGTATAAGGTGGGGATGGGTATAAATCCTTTCAAACAAGATATTTTAAACAGGTTTGGGTCATTATATTAACCTTATCATTTAGTATTAACTCTTTGTTAATAAGTTTAACACTTACCATGTCACACTGTATTTTTATAGTATATAGTTAATTAACATACTATATACATCCAAGAGACCCCCAAGTGGTCCATTATAGATACAAAAATAATGATATAAGTAAATTTGACGATCCTTAGGTTTTTATGAATATAATATTAATTAATAATATAATATTTGTTTTAAAAACTCATTTATGTCAATTTTGACACTACTCAATAATTGATTTTTGATAAAGTCTTAACAACTTTATTAAATAGAAACAAATTCATTTATGAAATACTAAAATGTCATATTAACCAATAAGATTATTTTATGTTATCAAAACTTTAAAATTATATTTATTTTAACATTTATAATACCAATTATTTGATTCATTCATTAATAAAGAAAATATTGCATCATTATTGTGTCATAAATATTTTTTCTTTTTTAATGTCTAAAAATTATAAATAAAATATAATAATGTAGGAAAACATTTTATATTTCTAATGAATATTTATAATTGAAAATATAACATATATAACCTTATGTAAAAATTGTTTTTCCAAAAGATATAAGCTTATGTAATTTTTGTATTTACTTCATCGTAATTAAAATAATGTGTCCCTATCACCTACAACTGGCTCCATGGGGTCCCACAAATTGACCCAAAGATGCCCATGGTCAGACATGTATCTAAAAATTTGGTAAGGACACGTTTTAGGGTAATTTATTATTATTATTATTATATTATTATTTTTTATCCATTATTTACCGGATTTACCCTTTTACCATGGTAAATAAAATATTCCCCGAAGTAATTATTCAAAATGTCTAAAAATAAAAGTTCCCTATTTACAAAATTTGTACATCCTGAATAAAAATATGGAATCCATTTTTCGAAATTCCAAACACAGAAGTGGTAGAAATTAATTTAAAATTAATTCCCGCTGTCAAAACAAAAAGTGTGTTTTTAAGATATAATAACAATCAAAAGATTCACACATGTTTATGTCCGGTTTAGTTGTGAAATTATGTCCAATGACAAGAATTGTATTAAATGGTAAAAATATATTTTAAATATACTTTAAAACCACTCAAATTAATAATTTATCACTATTAATTATTTTGATTAAAAAGGTTGTTTTTAATTAAAATTTATCAATTTTCACTATTCATCAAAATATAAAAGTTATCCAAAAAGTACCAAAATTTCACCCTAGGCTAAATTCGATATTACGAATCCAAAAATGATGTCCATTTGGAGAGTTAAAATTTATAAAATTTCAAAAAGTAGGTATTAATGTTCATAACGGCTAGTTTGATTGGTTGTGGTGTGTGTTAGAACTCGAAGTTGCGTACAACACAAGCTATTGAATTACTCAAATGGAAACGTACCGTGGAAGCTTGGGGTGTTACATAATGGGTTATGATATGATAAATTTTTATGATCTAGTGTAATAAATATTTATGACTCCATTATTATATATGTTATACCTGTATCTCACTTCAATTCATTGGGTAATGATTTATATATCATTATATTAACATGGCTAGAATGGGTAGTGAACTTGATTTAGTAATGATAATGTTATGCTAAAATGATCTTGGGAGTGAAACATGGCTACTGAGATAGTCATGGGAGTTAACCAAGACTAAAAATATAATAGTGGGATTAATATCATACTATTAAGATGTCACTGGTCGTGATGCCATAAATACTATAGAAATAATTTTATATTCTAATTTTTCTTCAACATTTCTTATTTTTATTCCTATGTTATTTGTTCATGGAATATTCTCATGAATCCCTTATGAATCATTTATTTTGAAATATCAATATTTATTTGAGAAATCATTTTTCTGATCATTTTAATTCCTGATATGATCTTTTAATGTCTTTATCATGTCCACATACCCTTATGCTCATGTTTATGGATACATATATCCTTTGTTTACCATTACTGAGAATCTCAACTAAAATTTTTCTATGTTTCCTCTCCCCATTTAATGATGATGTGTATTATGTATGGTGTGTCTAAGAAGGGTGATAGTCATGATAATCTTAATGGGATGCACTAATTCTGACTTATGTACTAGTGTTTATAATGTTTGTTATTCAAAAGGCACTAGAATAATATTGTCTTTTGGTTGTATTTTTTCAATGTATTAAGTATTCTACAAAAATGATGTAATGTTAAGGTATGTAAAGTGGGGGTTTCTATAAGGAAGTCTTAGACTCGTTTAATTTGGGGTATTAAGAAAAGCTTTACTCCCTGTAGCTCACCCTAGTGGAGTAGGAGGGTACACATTTTCTTCAATCGATGGTGTTGAATCCCTCACTTCATGAGAATAAGAGAGAGTCATATCTAGGAGGAGTCGACTATGAGGTCTTTTCTGACCTTATATCCATTGGGTACTCACCATATGGATATTATTAAGGATGTAATCATATAATTCATTACATGGGATAGTTGCTTGTCCTATTTATGATGCGAGTGGAGGTGATATGAGAGTTCCACACTTCTCCCCTGGTTTTACATCCCAATGTGGGAAAGATGTATAGAGACATGGAGAGTCAGTCTTGGTAGCCTTTCATGATATGGATTATTTATGACATCATATCCCAGTGCATATCCTATCCTCATGTTATGGCTGAGCACCATGTTCTGATATATTTGTTGATGCCCCTTGAGATCCGAGATTTGGAATGGGACGAAATATCTACGGAAAATGTGATATGGATTTTGTGCATAGAGAGTATCTATTAAACTATCTGGGTTATTGTTAAATGACTCAAAAAGTAAGAAAACATATTTTCCAGATGGGTGTAGTGTTAGGTGGAGAGTTTGGGGAAGTTTTATGTGTAAGATATTTTTTTCTTTCATGGGGTTCCCTCAACAACTTTCTATGATCATGACGTGTGATTTATGTAATGAATTTGGAAAGCCTCGTAGGAGGAATTCATGACCAAAATGAGGGTGATTATATCCATTCACCCACAGATTGATGGGCAGATATACCACCCTATCTTGGTTTGTTGAGGATATTTTGAGGATGTGCAAATCAATTTGTACCAAATTTGTGAGGATCACTTTCCCTTGGTAGGTTTTTATCACAAAACTACTACAACTATACCATCATAATGAAAACATTTGAGGCTCTATATGGGTGATTTTTAAGGTCACCCGTGTTCTAGATAGAATTCAGAGAGACATCTCTTGTGGGCCCATATATGGTGTAGGTGAAAATGGAGATATTTCATGTCATATTTGAGCGGATGAGGACAACGCAAAGCAGATAGAAATCATACAATAATAATCTTTTTAGGACCTTGTAGCTTTATTAGGGAGACCAAGATTTCCATTGAGTATCCCTATGATTAGGACTTTGGAGGTTTATCCAGAGAGGCAAGATATCCTCAAGGTCCATCAATCTATTTTATATTAGCTAAATGGTAGTTGATGTTTCTGACCACCCCTATCTACCCCCACATCTAGAGAGGTTAAAAGTGGTCTCCCTAGTATCACATTAGAGGATATACATGTATGTCCATATGAACATCATCAACTGGGGTGATCTAGACCATGAGAATGTTGGAACCATTGTAGAGAACCCAGTGGAAATCAAGGATTGGAAAGAGAGGACCATACAAGGATAAACCATCCCCTAGGTTCATTTATTTTGGAAACGCGAGAATGTGCATGAGATTTCCTAGGTGAAAGAGATCCAAGTAAGGTTTATGTATCAGAATGTTTTTTATTTTTTATTCAATGGGAAAAAAATTTAAAACACTGAATGATTTAGAGAATCAAGTTTCTCATTTTAATACATAGACATATTCCAATATATATATTTCTAAAGCGACGCACTGAGATGGTGTTAGATTCCAATTCCCTATATTCCTAAAATAAATTTAATAAAAATACTAAATATATTTTATGTTGAAAATAGATTTTTTCCTAAATAATATTAGATAACATTTAAACAGAATCTCAAACCACAAATCTAAGACCACAGTCAAGTCTAAAACATATTTCTTACCCTAGGAAAGACATAAAATGCATGGTTATGTGGCTCTCAGACTCCTCTATCATTTTATATACATTCAATAGAATAATTATTTATTTAATCCCTTCTTTCATTAATTTTAGAAATAATCAAATTTCTATGAATGAATATCAATAGATAATAACCTTGGTCTTGATTCATAATACCTAATAAGATTCTAGATATTCTCTATCATCCATTGTTGGAGAATAACCTTTAACGATGAGTAAATTCCAAATCAGATCATATTTGAAAAAATATAATGTAAAAACATCCTTCGATTGTTGGAGAGTGCACCCTTCAATGAAAAACAACAAAATACCAAGGTAGAACTTTTCAATTGGTTATTTATTCCCCATATGTTAATCTGATTGATTATATCGATCCCTTTTATTGATCTATTCTAATTATGGCCTAATCATGCACATACATACCAATTTTATTTTATTTATTCACCTTTTTTCTATCCCCAGATGTTTTTCATGGTTTTTGGACAGAAAATATTTCCATATATTAATAAAACCTTTTAGATGATAAATTTCCACCTAATATTCTTCATTTTCATCACCTATAGGACCCCCTATCATATTTTTACATTTCATGGAAGTACGGAGCCTGATCAGACCCCCACAATCATGACAGAATCATATATGAGGAGTGGGTTTAAGAATAAATCATTGATCTAAAAAATTTTCAAGATGGGGATCGTTCTTCTGAAGAGCATTGAATGAATAATTTTTATGGATGTTTTGGTGGTTTGGGGTGTGTATGAGTTCGACACTAGAACCATCAAGGACTAACCGAATATATTTATCCTGTGAGTGGTGGAAAAAATGATAAATCTAGTCTAGACAAACCATTCATTAGAATGAAAAAATAAAGATTTGAAGTGGAGAAGCCTAAATCATTGTACTGATATCAAATCTGTTTTTGTAGAAAAATACCAACTAAACACCATGGTTAGGGATGAAAAAAAGATATGTAGCATATTAAGTGATGCATCTTGGGTTTTAGGAAAACATAAGGATGTCATGACATGTTGACCTCATACACAACATGTACACATTCCCCTACTAGGAAACATATGTGTTTGATCATATAGATGGATTTATATGTGTAAGTACACATACATGTACATGGTTATGTACTCAAGTACATAGACTCGGTCCAGTCACATGTGCATAACCCCATAATAAGAAACACATTGTGTATAGAGTATAAAATCATGGGGTCTGGTACACAAACATTCCCAGAAGGACATAGACTAGTTTAGGGTAGCTTCAACAAGATGTGTAGTCCACCTGTATGGCATGTACTCTTACACGGTCAGGATCCATTTACAAGTTGGGGATACTCTCAGGGAGTGGAGTAAGATTACATGTCAGGTTGGTCCCCTCTAAGGTCTTGTACCCCTTTACCTCTTTTGAGGAAATTTCAATATTCTATATCTTTATTTTTTGGACTCTGAATTTTTCCCACGATTATTATATCTGGATTTTTCTTCCACATAGAACTTGATTGTGCCCCCTTATGTAGATTTCGAGATACAATGACAAATCTTCGATGAACGACACTTATTTAAGAGATTCTTGATGATTACAATGATCAAGAAGGTTCATTATAGGGTTACTCTAAATGGATTCCCCTAGGGGATAGGGAGTGGGTCCATGAGGACTATAGTGGAACCTCCTATTATCATTTGTGGGAGTCCTCAATATCTACCTTCTAAGTCGAATCTCCCTTATGAATGAGGGTATGGGTCAAATATGAGAAGATTGGAACCCACAAAGGGGACCAGATAATTGGTCCTCAACTTCTAGGTGGATCCCCCTTATCAAATAGGGAACGAGTCCTCGATGACCAGAGTGGAACCCCCTATCACACTAAGGTGTTGTGCCTTGACCTATAGAGTGGAACTTTCCAACATCATGGGCCTAATTCCTCTACCCACTGAGTGGAGCACACTATCATATAGGGAACATATCTTAATGACACTAAATTGGAACCCACATCAGAATGGGAGTTGGTCCTGTAGGGATAATTACAGAGTGTAACCCCCTAATGTACTAGGGAACATACCCTTTAAATCGAGAGTGTTTTCCCATGAAAATGCATCATAGTGGTATGTCCTGTATTGACATGAAGGGATACACCTAGGTAGACACATGAGATTTTGGGCATCACTGATGGAATTTTAGAAATATTGGATACACTTCTTCATGGAAAGATCTTGGTAATGGAGATCCCCTTACTCCATATTTTTGGATTCCTTTGACTAATCATATATATATTCTTCAGTATCCATACCATGGTATTTGGATACTCTCCTTCCACGAGAAGAAAATATGTGTGGGGGTATGCCACATTATTTCTATGTCTTGATTCTCATGGATGAATGAGTTTACTTCAAGATATAGGTGGAGAATACTCAATTTGTAGTTCATATACACATTGTGTTGATCCCTTTGTGTTTGGACAAGGTTAATTTTACTATAGGTTTGGGTTGAGATCCTCACATTGATTGTAACTTTCATGTATTTTCATTATTTTTCTATTTTATCTCTTACTAATCACAATTAAAATTTATGGGTATCCTACTCGGTATGTATTTACTCACCTATTTATGGGATATTCCATCATGTATTATGTCTTATGAAGATGATGGACAGGTTAGTATAGACTTCATATGAGATTAGGGTTACCTGGTATATTTGACCATGTACGGTGTTCATATAATATGATTCCAGAGATAAGATCTCTCTATAGTTTACTTTTATAGGTTGGGTAGGTTGCTACATATTTCTAGATTATTCTATATTTCTCCCGATTAGTTTTCAGTTTACAGAACATTACTCTAATACTATCTAATGGAGTTTCATACATAATTAATCCCTTAACATTTTAACTATTTACTCATTCCCTCAGAACTTCTACATAGAGACGGGTATGTGTGTGTATATATGTACATATAAAATGGCCTCCATGTATTAGTTTTTTCCCTTTGTATTAGTCTCTAGCCTCTACACTATGGAGGTGGTCCTGGGTAGTTGTATTTAGAGATCCACCTTTAGTTGGGCTGTGACAAGCATAAATATCCAAATATAGAATAAAAATAAAATTAAAAAATATATAATTTAATTTTTACCTAAATAAACTATTTAATACTAGTTTACAAAACTATAACCAAAGATAAAATAAAAATTAGAAGATCAAAATTCCAAAATTAAAATTGATCCAACAAGTTACATGAAACTAACGAATTGATCACCATCTATATTTTACACTCATGTCACATCCTTGTTCCCAAAAACAAACCAATTCCCATAGAATTCAACATCATATCAATTTTGAACACAATTACATGATCAATCATTTATAAAACATAAGGACTATATACCGACCATCATGTATATGTTGGTGGTGAGATGAATTCAGTATGATACCACTATGTGTCTTTTTTATTCCTTTTATAGAAGAAACCAAACTAATAGTTTGAAAGTAATGTAATAAAATTGGTTTTAATTTCATTTATTAGATATAGGATTTAAGAAAAAAAGTAACATGAACTTTAAAAAATCACACACTTATAAAACATTTGATAAGGATTTTTACCAAAAACACTAAAATTCAAATTCCAATCAATTATCTTTAAAACCCACAATTCTGAAGATAACCACATTCTTGGTTTAAAACATTTCAAAATAATTCGAAACATGAATGCCACTTGAAATCCATTTCTCCCCTTTCAATAAAATTATTTTACACACCCAATATAAGGTTAAGAAAAGAAAACAATAAAATCTATTACAGAACAAAATAATGGAATGTCATTAATAATATGAACAAATATAGGGGAAAAACTATCCTAAGTCATGAATAAAATTAATAGTATAAACACATAAAGATAATACATGTAAATAATTATTAACACAAATGACAATATATATAGGTATAATAAATGATTCATTGCATGATCTAACACCATATGGACATATGGGACAGTACAAGACATAGAAAGGAGGACCTATTCCTATAGTTTAACATTCACACATACATAAGCCAAATCACTAGAACAAAGACTCATTAGTGACATCCAATCAGCCATGAATTACATAAAACTAGGGGAAACTATCTAGTGATTAATCTCAAATATCCTATAACTATCAACTACTTCCCACATAGTAACATATAGTGCCTCATGTAATAATTAAAGGAGGTTATCCAAGAAAAAATGAATTTCAACACATAAAAATAAATATGTCTTCAAGGTTGAACACCGTAATATAATACTTACCACCTCCAATATATCCCATTGAAGGTGGTGTCGCCTATATTCATATCATGAATCATATCCCAAAAATCCCTCAAATGGATAATGTAAATATCCTAAAAAAATTATCTCAACAAGTTCACAATCTACATCACTTTACCATGTCTGAATTAGACCTTTAGTGATACCATATAGAATATTCATTTGTAAATCCATTTTAAAAACAATTTCAAATCCAATTATAATTTAAATGAAAATCATGATTATAATCATTTACAATCAAACAACCTAATTGAAACCATATTTCATTTTATAAAACTACACCACCCCTTTTGAAATAAAAAACCTTATAATGAAAAAGTGACCCACATTGAAAATCAATTTTGGAATAAAATATAATGAAAGATATATTTTGTTATAAAATATCATCTTTATAATTTAATTAATCTTATAAAATAAATAAAATACCATGTTATGTCAAAATTTTCTTTAATGATGATGTTCTAACTTTTAAGAATCATGAAAACCAAGTTATGTAATGGAAAGTTTTTTAAACCAAACATAGATAACCTAAACCATGATTATATAGATTAAAATTGAAATTAAAAATCCAATAACTTGTAAAACTCATAGTTAAATAATAATGATATGGAAACCCCTAACACATGTGGTGGAATAAGGTCACCTTCTTTGAAAAACACTTGATTATGTATCAATCTATTTCTCACAAACTATAGGATAAAAACCCCCAATTTTTTAAACATCATTAGTTTTGAAATATTTCCAAATAAAGTCACCAGGGTTATAGGAGAAGATAATATATAATAAAACCCATGAATAAGGGGAAAGAGACCATAACATATTGAATCGGGTGAATAATCAAAAGAATTCAATAAAATAACACTGGATGGAGGGTTACTAGGTCATGGGAAAATGAATGTCGAATCCAATGGGTGAAACCCCAATTAAAAAGGAAAAAAATAAATAAATATCCATATTTTAGTGGGCTTCATGATTTACCTATGTTGTTAAAAAACTATGCGGCAATTGGGTAGATTTTCTCTAACCAGTACTGAACTATTTGTACAAATAGAATTCATGGTAGGTTTAACAGTACTCCTTAACCATGAGACTTAGGAAAAGTCCCAAAACATTTAAATTTTCATCCAAAAAAAGCCTCTAACTTGACGGGATAAACCATCCATCAAATTCACCCTCAAAAAATTAATAGTAGGGGTGTAACATGTTAATTTAATGAAAACAAATTCATTCTAAATAATGTATAAAATTTTTCTAATGGAATTATTATTATAATTTCTAGGAATTTTAGTACACAAAAATTAACTGAGAAAATGTTTTATAGTTGGGAAGAAAAAATTAATATATTTTTTGTTCTCGAAGATAGATCTATATTTATATTTTTATGTGGTATTAGAATAGATTTAATAAACATATGTGCTCTTAAAAAATGTGTAATAAAATAATTATATATAGAATATTAAATTAATTAATTGGAAAAGAGAGCATGTTTCTCCATTCGATTCTAGGATTGGCAATTTACTCTACTAAAAATAATCTTATTAAAGATTATACTTAAAAATAAAAAACATATAAAATGGAAACTATGAACAAAAAAGTTATAACATATAAATTAATTGTAAATACAATATTATCTGACTCTTGGTTTTAATCTTAGTTATCTATGGTAATATCGTTGTTCATTTTTCTATCCTAAAAATCTATTCATCTCCATTGTTGGTTAGATCCTGACACTCAATAGTGGGGTTGTAATGCCCCAACCCCAGTTACCCAGAGTCGGTGCATTATTTTAATATATTGGCATGATACAATGAAATCGTGTCCCGAAATACCGATCAATTTAGCTATCTTGGAAATTGATTAAATACATGAATGTTACATTACATTATAAAATGAAAAAAACAACATTTTCTATAACATCCCAAGTAAGTAATGAATAATAAATATTTTTATCAATGTATATTAATGAATTAGATAGTGTTTTAGAGGATTAAAATGAAAATAAATCCAATCTTAAGCATGGAATACACTAATATTTTTTAAAGGATTTTTTTTACTGCCTT
Organism: Viscum album; assembly: GCA_963277665.1. NCBI lineage: Eukaryota > Viridiplantae > Streptophyta > Magnoliopsida > Santalales > Viscaceae > Viscum > Viscum album. The sequence continues at coordinate 419,116,946 of OY728132.1, forward strand.
TTGATGAAAAAGCCTTTTTAAATCTATATTTTGACAATTTTATAAGCTATGATTGTCAAAATAAACTTATTATTTATGATTGGGACATCAAAATTTACTTTTTGTGAATTTTTGGTGTTTTTCTAACAATGTTCATTTTTTAATGAATAGTGAAAAATACTGCATTATACATCAAAACTGCTTTTTAATCTAATTTATTTATATTATTATCTTATATTTTGAATTGGTTTTAAAGTGAAATTAGAATATATTTTTACCATTTAATCCAATGGTGGTCATTGTAATCAATTTCACTTTGAAATTGGACTTAAACTAGTGTGAATCTTTTGATACTTATTGTTTCATAAAAACACGCTATTTGTCATGACAGCAGGATTTTATTTATTAAATTAATTAATGTAACTTATATGATTTTAATTTTTTAAAAAAGATATAATTTTTGAATTCAGAGTATCAAATATATCTTAGGGTGAATTTTTGGTAATTTTCTGAAAAACATCAATTTTTGATGGATTGTGAAACCACTAAGTGGTACTTATAAAAACTGATTTTTCGTTTAAATGAAATTTTTTCATCTTTGTGTTTTGAATTTCAAAAATCCGACATACATGGTTGTCATTAAGGAGTAAAATTTAGTTCAATGAGATTATAATAATTTTTTTTGAATAGTAACTTATTAAGTTTTTAATCGTGATTAGAGGTAATTAGTGTAGTTTAAGGTAAGAATAATGTTTTAATAAAATGAAATGACCTAGACACATGTACTACCCTTATTGGTTGTGTCATGGAAGACCAAGAAAATCCATGGGTAAACATGGGGACCCCATGGAGACACTTTGGTTGGGAAATGACATAAATAACTTTTTATTTAATGTTAAAGTAAAAATGACACAAACATGAGTTATTTTACTAAAACAATTTTTACATGGGGTTATACAATTCAGATTTTTGACTATAAATATTCATTTAAAGATAAACCTATTTACTACATCATAGTATTTATTTTATAATTTTTATACATTAAATAAATTAAATTATTTATGACATCATGATGATGCAGCGATGACCTTATTATTTAACGATTTAAATAAAATGGAAAGATAATGTAAAATCTAAGACCTACACATGGCCAGAACCAATTGGATGAGTGTATTTAGAACCCTTACCACCTTATCCTAGAATTATATCAATGTGGGGCCTTTTTAATTCGAAACTCATTTTAAAATAAAGTAACTTATATTTACTTTCCAAGAGTGCCCCTCCTCTCCTCTGATAAAATGCCCCCACCTCTACCTCCTTACCCACACTTCCAAAGCCTTTGGCTCGGCCAACCCCTGACCATTTTCTCTCTACACTTCCCTCTCTTACTCCATGAAGCCTCACATTGGGCATAAGTCTTCCCAAGGAAGCCTTTGAGCTCAAACCAAATCGAGTTACCCGATTTTAAGGTAATGACTTCTTTTGAGTCCTTGTGTTTTATTTTGCTTCTCAAACCCCCTAAACTATTTTTATTCATTTAATTTTTAACAAATAAAGTATCCTAAATATACTAGGATGTTGTTATAATAAGGATTCGAGCTACACTTATAGACACCTACATCTAATGGTTAACGATCATACTGTTTCCGTGGATGGAGAATTTATGCCTCCCGAAACGATGATTGTTCAACATTATTTTAACACCTTCAAAGGTGGACATTAAGATGTCACTATATTTATATATGATATATAATATGTTTATTTTTTCCTTAATATTCTTTATTTTTCTTTTTGGATATACCTTTATGGTTTCCATTATGGGTAAACGCGATATCTTCATTTAAGGAAAGGCGGACTACCGCCCCCTCAAAGTGAGTTGATTCGTTAAATACCATATGTGGGACGTATAAAGGATGTAACTATGATATTATATATGATATTATACTGGAATTATAATATACCTTTATATCATTATTATTGCATTCTATAAAATACGAAATAGAAATGAAAGTAGCATTCATGCCTACGTGCGGCTTACCGTCTCCATGAACAGTGCATTTCATTTCTTACCTCTAAATGATTATGTAATATTATAAATGCATGTATATACTGGATATATATGATATATAAGATATATACATCATGATTATAATTCTGGATATAATGGATACATGAACAACTTGTAATTATAAAGGGTTTATTTTTGACTCAAGTACCAATGATCGTTAAAACGACCGTTATTAACTTATTTAATTACATAGTGTTCATGACATTGAAATAAGTGATATAAAAGGAATAATGAACCTGAAAAAGGTTCTTAAGAAAGTAGAAATTAACTCAAGTTTATTATTCAGGAGATTAAATAACGACCGAGTCAAGTTGGACCCGAGGTATGGGACTTCGTCTCAATCTCCTTTCATTGAGGCATATTTTGTTTTATACACAACCTTCTATTATATGGTGTATAAACCCCTTTGACTTTTATGTTTATTCAAAAGGAATATTTAATATACGAAGCATTTACTAAACGAAAAAAGTGAGTTTTTTTGTCGTACGTATGCGGCGACCACGACTTCTCCGCCGCCGTGACCATTATTTGAGTTTCGGCTTCTTCTACAAGCCATACATTTTTTTTAAAAGAAAAATAAATACCATGTTTTACTTTTCATTTATTTTGGTATTGAAAATGGTTTTCATAATGTTTTTATATCAATGTGTTGTATTGATATCTTGTGATTGAAAGGTGGATATGTTATGTTTCTTTTATGCATGTTTTATGTGATACGATTATGTTGAGGTTCTTTGAAATTATTATGAAGACGGGTGGTTCTGTGATAAACTAAGGGCGGGTGAGCCCGATATAGCTCTCCAATGCATTGGGTAACGCGAAGGAGTGAAATGTTAAGGTTTCTCCGAATATATTTGGGGAATATACTGTGATGGGTATTCCAAACGTAACCAAGAGGGTTACTCCCTATGTAAGAAAGTTATGAATGCCTCAAGTTACCTTTATGTATTATGATATCTATGATTTATTCATGATTTGATGAGGTATGTTAAAGTGATTAGGTTTTATGGGTAAAGTATGATTTCATTCTTATGTATATATGTACCCATGTTTCCTTTACATATTTTTATATCCCTTACTGAGCTTTTTATGCTCATCCCAAGTTTTTTTGGAATTTTTTTCACAAGTCAAGGGAAAGGTACATGATATGATGATAGTGTCAAGGAAGTGTCAAGAAAGAATCCATGTTTTATTTTAAATAAGTTTCCATTGATGGGAAAGAAGAATACTATCTTTATGTAACCATGTTGTTTATATGTGGAATGTAATGAATGTTTTATGATGTAATTCTATAAAACTCTAAACCCGAAAAGATCCTCAATGTGTAATCTTGTAATAACTCAAGATTAAATAAGGTTTAAGGTTGGGGCCTTATAGTTGGTATCAGAGGCCATTTTAGATAACTTTAGGAGTTAGAATTCTATTAAATGATTACCCGAAAATATTTTTTTTATGGTCTAATTGAAGTGATATAGTATTTGAAGATTACCATGTTGCTTCATCTAAGACATGATTGTTTAGAATGGTTTTCCGTAGAGGAAACAGGGAAGCAGTGCTAGGAAGGCATGCCGAAGGAAATAACCTTCTGAATCAGTATCCTAAGATGGTCGGAATTTGAACTGAACAGTTTGTTGTAGTAATGGCGCAATTGACTCAAGCGATAAATGGTGGTGGTATCCATGCACGAGATCAGCCAGATCAACCGCAGAGGAACATGTCAGTGGTGGAACATTTCATAATGCAACATCCCCCATCATTCATAGGATCATCTGACCCTGTTTTAGCTGAAGGGTGGATTAAAGAACTGGAGAAGATTTTCAATGTCATGGGGTGTTCAGACAATAAAAAGGTTATTCATGCTATTTACCGTTTGGAGGGTGAAGCAGATCAGTGGTGGTCGATGGTTAAAAATATCAGGGACGCTGATGAGATTGATGCTCTCGACTGGGATGAATTTAAAGGTATGTTTCTTGAAAAGTATTTTTCTAAGGCTGTTCGACTTAGGATGGAAAAAAATTCTCGGAATTCAGGCAAGATGAAGACTCAGTGGCTACTTATGAATAAAGGTTCACTAGATTGGCAAGGTATGCTCCAAATTTTATCTGATACCTGGGGAGTAAAATCAATCGTTTTTACTCTAGATTATAGCCAAAATATAGAAGGGCATTAGCTTCTCGTGGGTTTAAAATTTATGAAAAGCTTGTTCGATGTGCTGAGAAGGTGCAAATGGAGTTTTTCGATGATCATGTGTTCTATAACAACCATCAGAAGAAGAGACCGAGGTAGCAGGAGAAAGGGAAGAATTATTCAAAAAAGTATGATGGTAAGAAAACTAAGTTTCTAGTTTGCGATAAATGTGGAAAAAGGCATGCTGGGGAATGTCTTCTGAATTCTGGAAAGTGTTACCGATGTGGTAAGATGGGACATAAGGCTCGTGATTTCCCTCAAATGGATCAAGGTGAAGGTAAGAACAAATTTGATTTATAGTTAGTGAAATGTTATAAGTGCAATGAGATGGGTCACTATGAAAACGAGTGTCCGAAAAAGATCGTGAGTGATGGGAAGCAGTTAGACTACAAGCAGAAAGGGGTGGTGAAATCCTTTGCAACTACTTCAGCAGATGTCGGGCCATCAAATGAAGTTGTATCAGGTACTTTGTTTGTTTTTTCAGATTATGCCAGTGTGTTGTTTGATTCGGGTTCTACACATTCTTTCATCTCTGAAACCTTTTCTAGTAAAATGGGAATACCATCTCAAGAAATGACTCCTGAACATTTGGTAAAAACACCTGGGGGAAATGTTGAGGGAAAAAAATTTATAAGAATCTTCCTATCCTTACATGTGGAAAGAACCTACTTGCAAACCTTATTGTTCTACCTCTAGTAGATTGTGATGTTATCCTGGGTATGGATTGGCTCTCTATTTACCATGCTAATATTGACTGTAGAGCTAAAGATGTTTTTTTCAGAAAGACTTTCAGTTTGAGTACAACAATGAACCCTTACTATTGATAACTTATCCAGAGTCCAAGAAACTTGTAAAAGATGGAAATGAATGTTACCTTGCACACATCGTTGAAAATAAAGGAACTATTCAGATTAATGATGTGCCAGTGGTAAATGAGTATCCTGATGTATTTCCTAATGAGTTGCCTTGAATAATACCAGATCGAGAAGTTGAGTTTACCATTAACCTAGTTCTTGATGCTAAGCCAATTTCAAAACCCCCTTATCGAATGGCTCAAATTAAACTTTTAGAGTTAAAGGAGAAATTGCAAGATTTATTAGAGAAAGGTTTCATTCGACCTAGCACATCACCATAGGGTGCTCCTGTTTTATTTGTTAAAAAGAAAGATGGTTCAATGAGACTTTGCATTGATTATAGAGCCTTGAATAACATCACTGTTAAGAACAAATATCCATTGCCTCATATCGATGATTTGTTTGATCAGCTCCAGGGAGCTCAGTATTTTTCAAAGATTGACCTGAGATCGGACAACCATCAGCTGAAGGTAAAGGAAGCAGATGTTTCGAAGACTACGTTTCATACAAGATATGGCCATTATGAATTTGTAGTAATGCCTTTTGGGATAACCAATGCACCGGCTGTATTCATGGACTTAATGAATAGAATTTTCCGTGAGTTCTTGGATAAGTTTTTGGTGGTTCTCATTAATGATATTTTGGTGTTTTCTAAAAGTAAAGAAGAACATGAAAGACATTTAAGGGTCATTTTGCAAACCTTGAAAGAAAAGAAATTGTATAGGAAATTCAGCAAATGTGAGTTTTGGTTGCAACAAATTTCTTTCCTTGGTCATATTGTTTCTAAAGATGGGATAACTGTTGATCTTGCAAAAACAAAGGTTGTTGAAGAATGGCCAAGACCCACAAATGTAACAGAGATTCATAGATTCCTTGGATTGGTAGGCTATTACCGAAGGTTTTTTAGAAATTTTTCACGGTTATCTAGTCCAATGACTAAGCTAACTCGGAAGGGTGTTAAGTTTATCTGGGAAAAATAATGTGATGATTGTTTTCAGGAATTCAAAAGAAGATTGGTGAATGATTCAGTTTTGGCACTACCTTCCAGGAATGGTGAGTTTGTTATCTACACTAATGCTTCATTTAAAGGACTTGGTTGCGTCCTAATGCAGAATGATTAGGTAATTTCTTATGCTTCACGACAGTTGAAAACTCATGAGTTAAATTACCCTACACATGATTTGGAATTAGATGCTGTTGTTTTTGCTTTAAAAATTTGGAGGCATCATTTGTATGGAGTAAAGTGTGAAATATATACCGATCACAAAAGTTTAAAGTATATATTCACCCAGAAATAATTGGACATGAGACAAAGGAGATGGCTAGAATTAATCAAGGATTATGATTTTACAATTCATTACCATCCGGGAAAAGAAAATAAAGTGGCTGATGCTTTGAGTCGAAAAAGTAATGCTTCATTAGCAATGTTGCATTTGGAACGTGATCCTTTGGTTAAGGATTTGATGAACATTGGAATAGAAGTTGTTGGTGCAGGAAGTTCTTCTATTTTGTTTCAGGTATCAGTGAGATCATCTATATCAGATAGAATCAAGCAAGCACAGATGCAAGACAGTGAGTTACAGAAAAAGGTAGAGCTGGTTCAGAAAGGTATGTTTCCTGAATTCAACATTGATAGTGATTGTGTTTTGAGATTTGGGAAGAGATTGTGTGTGCCTTGTGATTCACAGTTGAAAAGAGAGTTGTTATGTGAAGATCATAGTTCTACATTTTCAGTTCATCCTGGCAGTACTATGATGTACAGAGATCTTCGGGAGTATTACTGGGGGTATGGAATGAAAAGAGATATTGCTGATTTTACTGTGAAGTGTTTGACATGTCAACAGGTTAAATCAGAGCGGCAGTTACTGAAAGGGATGATTCAGCCTTTATCAGTGCCAGAGTGGAAATGGGAGAATATATCCATGGACTTTGTTGTGGGATTACCAAAGACATCTCAAGGTAATAATGAAATCTTGGTTATATTTGATCGCTTGACTAAATCTCCTCATTTCCTTCCTATATGAGATACTTTTTCACTAGATCAACTTTCCCTTTTGTATCTTAAAAAGATAGTCACGCTACATGGAGTTCCTCTCTCCATTTTATCTGATCGTGATCCCAGGTTCACTTCTAACTTTTGGAAAGGCCTTCAGAAGTCGTTGGGTACTGAATTAAATTTTAGTACAACATTTCATCCTCAATCAGATGGGTAGTCAGAACGGACAATTCAGACCTTGGAAGATATTCTACGAGCTTGTTCTATGGATTATCAGGGAAGTTGGGACCAACATCTTTCTTTGGTTGAATTTTCATATAATAACAGTTTTCATTCTAGTATACAGATGGCACCATTTCAGGCATTATATGGGAAGCGGTGTCGAACTCCAGCTTTCTGGGATGAAGTGGGTGAAAGGAAGCTGATGGGACTAGAATTGGTAGAAGAGATGGCAGAAAAAGTTCAGTTGATTCAGAAGCACATGAGAACAGCTCATAGTAGGCAGAAGAGTTATGCAGACAACAGGAGGAAGGATCTAACTTTTGAGGTAGGTGATCATGTTTTTCTCAAAGTCTCACCATGGAGAAGTGTGATGCGATTTGGTAAGAAAGGAAAGCTTAGTCCAAGGTTCATTGGACCATATGAAATTCTGGATAGAGTTGGATCAGTTGCATACCGAGTGGCTTTACCTCCAAGTTTATATCAGGTACACAATGTTTTTCATGTTTCGATGTTGAGAAAGTATATGCCAGATCCATCTCATGTTTTGAGTCAAGAGGTAGTTCAGCTGGAATAGAACCTATCTTATGAGGAACAACTGGTCCAAATTCTTGAATACAGGGAGCAAGTGTTATGAAATAAGGTGATTAATCAGGTAAAGGATTTGTGGAAAAACCACATGACGGAAGAGGCAACATGGGAATCTGAAAATGCAATGAGGGATAAGTACCCCCATTTATTCGATAAGTAAATAAATTGCAGGGATTCAATTTTCTAAAGGGGGAAGGATGTAACATCCCAAGTAATTAATGAACAACACATATTTTTATCTATGTATATTAATGAATTAGATAGTGTTTTAGAGGCTTAAAATGAAAATAAATCCAATCTTTAGCATGGAATACACTAATATTTTTTAAAGGATTTTTTTTACTTCCTTTTGATGGAAAACCATTTTTAAATCTGTATTTTTGACAATTTTATAAGCTATGTTTTTCAAAATAAACTTATTCTTTATGATTTAGACATCAAAATTTACTTTGTGTGAATTTTTGGTATTTTTCTGACAATTATCATTTTTTTAATGAATAGTGAAAAATACTGCATTTTACATCAAAACATCCTTTTAATCTAATTTATTTATATGATTAGATTATATTTTGATTTTTTTTTTAAAGTGAAATTAAAATATATATTTACCATTTAATACAATGGTGGTCGTTGGAATCAATTTCACTTTGAAATTGGACTTAAACTAGTGTCAATCTTTTGATACTTATTGTTTCATAAAAACACGCTATTTGTCATGAAAACGGGAATTATTTATTAAATTAATTAGTGTAACATATATTATTTAAATTTTGTGAAATAGGAATCATTTTTGAATTCGGAGTATCAAATATAGCTTAGGGTGAATTTTTGGTAATTTTCTGAAAAACATCAATTTTTGATCAATAGTGAAACCACTAAGTGGTACTTATAAAAACTGATTTTTCATTTAAAAGAAATTTTGCCATCATTGTGTTTTGAATTTCAAAAATCTGACATTCATGGTTTTCATTAAGGAGTAAATTTGGTTCAATGATATTATAATAATTTTTTGGTGAATAGTATCTTATTACGTTTTTAATAGCAATTAGAGGTATTTAGTGTAGTTTAAGGGAAGAATAATGTTTTAATAAAATGAAATGACCTAGACACATGTCCTACCCTTATTGGTTGTGTCATGGCCGACCCAGAAAAGCCATAGGTCAACTTGAGGACCCCATGGAGCCACTTTGGTTGGGAAATGACATAAATAACATTTTATTTAATGTTAAAGTAAAGATGACACAAACATGAGTTATTTTACTAAAACAATTTTTACATGGGGTTATAAAAGTCAAATTTTTTACTATAAATATTTATTAGAAATATAAAAATATTTCCTACATCATAGTATTTTTTTATAATTTTTAGACATTAAATAAATTAAATTATTTATGACATCCTGATGATGCAGCGATGACATCATTATTTAACGATTTAAATAAAATGGAATGATAATGTAAAATATAAGACCTACACATGGACAAAACCAATTGTATGAGTGGATTTCAAACCCTGATCACCATATCCTCGAATTATATCAATGTGGGACCTTTTTAATTCGAAACTCATTTTAAAATAAAGTAACTCATCTTTACTTTCCAAGAGTGCCCCTCCTCTCCTCTTATAAAAGGCCCCCACCTCTACCTCCATACCCACACTTCCAAAGCCTTTGGCTCGGCCAACCCCTGCCCATTTTGTCTCTCCACTTTCCTCTATTACTACTTGAAGCCTCACTTTTGGCAGAAGTCTTCCCAAGGAAGCCTTTGAGCTCAAACCAAAGGGAGTTACCCGATTTTAAGGTAATGTCTTCTTTTGAGTCCTTTTGTTTTATTTTGCTTCTCCAACACCATAAACTCTTTTTATTCGTTTCTTTTGTAACAACTCCAGTATCCTCAATATACTAGGATGTTTTTATAATAAGTATTCAAGCTACACTTACACACACCTACATCTAATGGTTAACGAACATACTGTTTCCGTGGATGGCGAATTTATGCCTCCCGAAACAATGATTGTTCAACATTCTTTTAACACCTTCAAAGGTGGCCATTAAGATGTCACTATATTTATATATGATATATAATATTTTTATGTTTTCCTAATGCTTATGTATTTTTCATTTTGGGTATACCTTTATGGTTCCCATTATGGGTAAACGCGATATCTTCATTTAAGGAAGTGCAGACTACCACCCCCTCAGAGTGAGTTGATTCGTTAAATACCATATGTGGGACGTATAAAGGATGGATCTATGATATTATATATGATATTATACAGTAATTATAATATACCTTTATATCATTATGATTCCATTCTATAAAATATGAAATAGAAATGAAAGTAGCGTTCATTCGTACGTACGACTTACCGTCTCCATGAACGATTCATTTCATTTCATAACTCTAAATGATTAAGTAATATTATAAATGCATGTATATACTGGATATATATGATATATATGATATATACATCATGATTATAATTCTGGATATAATGGATACATGAATAACTTGTAATTATAAATGGTTTATTTTTGACTTGAGTACCAATGATCGTTAAAACGACCGTTATTAACTTAAATAATTACATTGTGTTCATGACATGGCAATAAGTGATATAAAAGGAATAATGAACTTGAAAAAGGTTCTTAGGAAAGTATAAATTAACTCAAGTTTATTATTCAGGAGATTAAAGAACGACCGAGTCAAGTCAGACCCGAGTGATGGGACATCGTCTCAATCTCCTTTCATTGAGGCATATTTTGTTTTATACACAACCTTCTTTTATATGGTGTATAAACCCCTTTGACTTTTATGATTATTAAAAACGAATATTTTTTATACGAAGTGTTTACTAAACGACAAAAGGGAATGTTTTTGTCATACGTATGCGGATACAACGAATTCTCTGCCGCCGTGACCATTATTTGAGTTTTGGCTTCCTCTACAAGCCATACTTTTTTTAAAAGAAAAATAAATACCATGTTTTACTTTTCTTTTATTTTGGTATTGAAAATGGTTTTCATAATGTTTTTATATCAATGTGTTGTATTGATATCTTGTGATTCAAAGGTGGAAATGTTATGTTTCCTTTATACATGTTTTATGTGATAAGATTATGTTGAGGTTCTTGGGCATTATTATGAAGACGGGTGGTTCCGTGATAAACTAACGGCGAGTGAGCCCGATATAGCTCTCCAATGCATTGGGTAATGCGAAGGAGTGAAACGTTAAGGTTTCTCTGAAAAGATTTAGGGAATATACAGTGATGGGTATTCCAAACGTAACCAAGAGGGTTACTCCCTATGTAAGAATGTTATAAATGCATCATGTTACCTTTATGTATTATGATTTCTATGATTTATTCATGATTTTATGAGGTATGTTAATGTGATTAGGTTTTATGGGTAAATTATGATTTCATTCTTATTTATATTTGTACCCATGTTTCCTTTCCATATTTTTATATCCCTTACTGAGCTTTTTATGCTCATCCCAGGTTTTTTTGAAATGTTTTTCACAGGCCAATGGAAAGGTACATGATATGATGATAGTGTCAAGGAAGTGTAAAAAAGAATCCATGTTTTATTTTAAATAAGTTTCCATTGATGGGAAAGAAGAATACTATCTTTATTTGACCACTTTTTTTATATGTGGAATGTAATGCAAGTTTTATGATCTAATTATCTAAAACCATAAACCTGAAAAGATCCTCAATGTGTAATCTTGTAATAACTCAAGATTAAGTAAGGTTTAAGGCTGGGGCCTTATAGTTGGTATCAGAGGTCGGTTTAGATAACTTTAGGAGTTTTAATTCTATTAAATTTTTATCCGAAAATATTTTTTTATGGTCAAATTGAAGTGATATAGTATTTGAAGATTACCATGTTGCTTCATCTAAGACATGTTTGTTCAGAATGATTTTCTGTAGAGGAAACAAAGAAGCAGTGCTAGGAAGGCATGTAGAAGGAAATAACCTTCCGAATAAGCATCCTGAGATGGTTGGAATTGGAACTGAACAGTTTGTTGCAGTAATTGCGCAATTGACTCAAGCGATAAATGGTGGTGGTATCCATGCACGAGATCATCCATATCAACCGCAGATGAACATGTCAGTGGTGGAACATTTCATGAGGCAACATCCCCCATCATTTAGAGGATCATCTGACCCTGTGTTAGCTGAAGGGTGGATTAAATCACTGGAGAAGATTTTCAATGTCATGGGGTGTTCAGACAGTCAAAAGGTTAGTCTTTCTATTTACCGTTTGGAGGGTGAATCAGATCAGTGGTGGTAGATTGTTAAAAATATCAGGGACGCTGATGAGATTGATGCTCTCGACTGGGATGAATTCAATGGTATGTTTCTTGAAAAGTATTTTCCTACGGCTGTTCGACTTAGGCTGGAAAACAATTCATGGAATTGAGGCAAGAGGAAGACTTAGTGGCTACCTATGATGAAAGTTTCACTATATTGGCATGGTATGCTCCAAATTTTATCCGAGACCTTGAGAGTAAAATCAATCGTTTTTACTCAAGATTAAATCCAAAATATCGAAGGGCATTAGCTTCTCGTGAGTTTAAAAGTTATGAAAAGCTTGTTCGATGTGCTTAGAAGGTGGTAATGGAGTTTTCTGATGATCATGTGTTCTATAACAACCATCAAAAAAATATTCCAAGGTAGCAGGAGAAATTGAAGAATTCTTCAAAAAAGTTTGATGGTAAGAAAACTAAGTTTCCAGTTTGTGATAAATGTGTCAAAAGGCTTGCTGGGGAATGTATTCTGAATTCTATAAAGTGCTACTGATGTGGTAAGATGGGACATAAGGCTCGTTATTGCACTGAAAAGGATCAAGGTGAAGGTAAGACCAAATTTGATTTACAGTTAGTGAAATGTTATAAGTGCAATGAGATGGGTCACTCGACAAACGAGTGTCCGACAAAGAGCTTGAGTGATGGGAAGCAGTTATACTACAAGCAGAAAGGGGTGGTGAAATCCTTTGCAACTACTTCAGCAGATGTCGGGCCATCAAATGAAGTTGTATCAGGTACATTGTTTTTTTTTCAGATTATTCCTGTGTGTTTTTTGATTCGGGGTCTACACATTCATTCATCTCTGAAACCTTTTCTAGTAAAATGGGAATACCAACTCAAGAAATGACTCCTGAACTTTTGGTAAAAACACCTGGGGTAAATGTTGAGGAAAAAAGAATTTATAAGAATCTTCATGTCCTTATATGTGGAATGAACCTACTTGAAAACCTTATTGTTCTACCTCTAGTAGAGTTTGATGTTATCCTGGGTATAGATTGGCTCTCTATTTACCATGCTAAGATTGACTGTAGAGCTAAAGAAGTTTCTTTTCAGAAAGACTTTTAGTTTGTGTACAAGAATGACCCCTAACTGTTGATAACATATCAAGAGGCCAAGAAACTTGTAAAAGATGGAAATGAATGTTACCTTGCACACATCGTTGAAAATAAAGGAACTGTTCAGATTAATGATGTGCCAGTGGTAAATGAGTATCCTGATGTTTTTTCAAATGAGTTGCCTGGAATAATACCAGATCGGGAAGTTGAGTTTACCGTTGACTTAGTTCCTGATGCTAATCCAATTTCAAAACCCCCTTATCGAATGGCTCAAATTGAACTTTTAGAGTTGAAGGAGAAATTGAAAGATTTATTAGAGAAAGGTTTCATTCGACCTAGCACATCCCCATGGGGTGCTCCTGTTTTATTTGTTAAAAAGAAAGATGGTTCAATGAGACTTTGCATTGATTATAGAGCCTTGAATAACATCACTGTTAAGAACAAATATCCTTTTCCTCATATTGATGATTTGTTTGATCAGCTCCAGGGATCTCAGTATTTTTCAAAGATTAACCTAAGATCGGGCTACCATCAGCTAAAGGTAAAGGAAGATGATGTTCCAAAGACTGCATTTCGTACAATATATGGCCATTATGAATTTGTAGTAATTTCTTTTGGGCTAACAAATGCACCTACTATATTCATGGACTTAATGAATAGAATTTTCTGTGAGTTCTTGGATAAGTTTGTGGTGGTTTTCATTAATGATATTTTGGTGTTTTCTAAAAGTAAAGAATAACATGATAGAAATTTAAGGGTCATTTTGCAAACCTTGAAAGAAAAGAAATTGTATGGGAAATTCAACAAGTGTGAGTTTTGGTTGCAACAAATTTCTTTCCATGGTCATATTGTTTCTAAAGATTGGATAACTGTTGATCCTGCAAAAACAAAGGTTGTTGAAGAATGGAAAAGACCCACAAATTTAACAGAGATTCGTAGTTTCCTTGGTTTGACAGGCTATTACTGAAGGTTTGTTAGAAATTTTTCACGGTTATCTAGTCCAATGACTAAGCTAACTCGGAAGGGTGTTAAGTTTATCTGGACAAAAGAATGTGATGATTGTTTTCAGGAATTGAAAAGAAGATTGGTGAATGCTCCAGTTTTGGCACTACCTTCCAGGAATGGTGAGTTTGTTATCTACAGTGATGCTTTATTGAAAGGACTTGGTGGCATCCTAATGCAGAATGATCAGGTAATTGCTTATGCATCGCGATAGTTGAAAACTCGTGAGGTTAATTACCCTACACATGATTTGGAATTAACTGCTATTTTTTTTGCTTTAAAAATTTGGAGGCATCATTTGTATGGAGTAAAGTGTGAAATATATACCGATCACAAAAGTTTAAAGTATATATTCGCTCAGAAAGAATTGAACATGAGACAAAGGAGATGGATAGAATTAATCAAGGATTATGATTGTACAATTAATTACCATCCGGGAAAATCAAATAAAGTGGTTGATGCTTTGAGTCGAAAAAGTAATGCTTCATTAGCAATGTTGCATTTGGAACATGATACTTTGGTTAAGGATTTGATGAACTTTGGCATAGAAGTTGTTAGTGCAGGAAGTTCTTTTGTTTTGTTTCAGTTATCAATGAGATCATCTCTATCAGATAGAATCAAGCAAGAAAAGAAGCAAGACAGTGAGTTACAGAAAAAGGTAGAGCTGGTTCAGAAAGGTAAGTTGCCTGAATTAAACATTGATAGTGATTGTGTTTTGAGATTTGGGAAGAGATTGTGTGTGCCTTGTGATTCATAATTGAAGAGAGAGTTGTTATGTGAATCTCATAGTTCTCCATTTTCAGTTCCTCCTGGTAGTACTAAGATGTACAGAGATCTTCAGGAGTATTACTGGTGGGATGGAATGAAAAGAGATATTGCTGATTTTACTGTGAAGTGTTTGACATGTCAACAGGTTAAAGCAGAGAGGAAGTTACCGGAAGGGAGGCTTCAGCCTTTACCAGTGCCAGAGTGGAAATGGGAGAATATATCCATGGTCGTTGTTGTGGTATTACCGAAGACATCTCGAGGTAATAATGCAATCTGGGTTATTGTTGATCGCTTGACTAAATTTTCTCATTTCCTTTCTATACGAGATACATTTTCCCTAGACCAACTTTCCTGTTTGTATCTTAAAGAGATAGTCACTTTACATGGAGTTCCTCTCTCCATTGTATCTGATCGTGATCCTAGGTTCACTTCTAACTTTTGGAAAGGCTTTCAGAAGTCGTTGGGTACTGAATTAAATTTTAGTACAACATTTCATCCTCAATCATATGGGTAGTCAGAACGAACAATTCAGACCTTGGAGGATATGCTATGAGCTTGTGCTGTGGATTATCAGGGAAGTTGGGACCAACATCTTTCTTTGGTTGAATTTTCATATAATAACAGTTTTCATTCCAGTATACAGATGGCACCATTTCAGGCATTATATGGGAAGTGGTGTCAAACTCCAGCATTCTGGGATAGAGTGGGTGAAAGGAAGCTGATGGGACTAGAATTGGTAGAAGAGATGGCAGAAAAAGTTCAGTTGATTCAGAAGCACATGAGAACAGCTCAGAGTAGGAAGAAGAGTTATGCAGACAACAGGATGAAGGATCTAACTTTTGAGGTAGGTGATCTTGTTTTTTTCAAAGTCTCACCATGGAGAACTGTGATGAGATTTGGTAAGAAAGGAAAGCTGAGTCCAAGGTTCATTGGACCATATGAAATTCTGGAGGGAGTTGGATCAATTGCATACCGAGTGGCTTTACCTCCGATTTTATCTCAGGTACACAATGTTTTTCACGTTTCGATGTTGAGAAGGTATATTTCAGATCCATCTCATGTTTTGAGTCATGAGGTAGTTCAGCTGCAAGAGAACCTATCTAATGAAGAACAACCAGTCCAGATTCTTGACCACTGGGAGCATGTGTTACGACATAAGGTGATTAATCAGGTAAAGGTTTTGTTGAAAAACCACATGACGGAAGAGGCAACACGGGAATCTGAAAATGCAATGAGGGATAAGTACCCTCATTTATTCGATAAGTAAATAAATTGAGGGGACACAATTTTCTAAAGGGGGGAGGATGTAACATCTCAAGTAAGTAATGAATAATATATATTATTATCTATGTCTATTAGTGAATTAGATAGTGTTTTAGAGGATTAAAATGAAAATAAATCCAATCTTTAGCATGGAATACACTAATATTTTTTAAAGGATTTTTTTACTGCCTTTTGATGGAAAACCATTTTTAAATCTATATTTTGACAATTTTATAAACTATGTTTGTCATAATAAACTTATTATTTATTATTGGGACATCAAAATTTACTTTGTGTGAATTTTTGGTATTTTTCTGACAATGTTCATTTTTAAATGAATAGTGAAAAATACTGCATTTTACATCAAAACTGCTTTTTAATATAATTTATTTATATTATTAGATTATATTTTTAATTGGTTTTAAAGTAAAATTAGAATATATTTTTACCATTTAATCCAATGTTGGTCGTTGGAATCAATTTCACTTTGAAATTGGACTTAAACTAGTGTCAATCTTTTGATACTTATTGTTTCATAAAAACACGCTATTTGTCATGACAGTGAGAATTATTTATTAAATTAATTAATATAACTTATATGATTTGAATTTTTTAAAATAGACATCATTTTTGAATTCGGAGTATCAAATATAGCTTAGGGTGAATTTTTGGTAATTTTCTGAAAAACTTCAATTTTTGATGAATAGTGAAACCACTAAGTGGTACTTATAAAAACTGATTTTTCGTTTAAATGAAATTTTGCCATCATTGTGTTTCGAATTTCAAAAATCTGACATACATGGTTGTCATTAAGGAGTAAAATGTGGATCAATGTGATTATAATAATTTTTTGGTGAATAGTAACATATGAAGTTTTTAATCGCGATTAGAGGTAATTAGTGTAGTTTAAGGTAAGAATAATGTTTTAATAAACTATAATGACCTAGACACATGTCCTACCCTTATTGGTTGTGTCATGGCCGACAAAGACAATCCATGGGTCAACTTTGGGACCCCATGGAGCCACATGGGTTGGGAAATTACATAAATAACTTTTTATTTAATGTTAAAGTAAAAATGACACAAACATGAGTTATTTTACTAAAACAATTTTTACATGGGGTTATAAAAGTCAAATTTTTTACTATAAATATTTATTAGAAAGATAATAATATTTCCTACGTCATAGTATTTTTTTTATAATTTTTAGACATTAAATAAATTAAATTATTTATGACATCCTGATGATGCAGTGATGACCTCATTATTTAACGATTTAAATAAAATGGAAAGATAATGTAGAATCTAAGACCTACACATGGCCAAAACCAATTGGATGAGTGGATTTAGAACCCTTATCACCTTATCCTAGAATTATTTCAATGTGGGACCTTTTGAATCCGAAACTCATTTTATAATAAAGTAACTTATCTTTATTTTCCAAGAGTGCCCCTCCTCTCCTCTTATAAAAGGCCCCCCTCTATCTCCTTACCCACACTTCCAAAGCCTTTGGATCGGCCAAACCCTGACCATTTTGTCTCTACACTTCCCTCTCTTACTCCTTTAAGCCTCACTTTGGGAATATGTCTTCCCAAGGAATCCTTTGAGCTCAAACCAAAGGGAGTTACCCGATTTTAAGGTAATGTCTTCTTTTGAGCCCTTTTGTTTTATTTTGCTTCTCCAACCCCCTAAACTCTTTTTATTCTTTTCTTTTGTAACAACTCCAGTATCCTCAATATACTAGGATTTTGTTATAATAAGTATCCGAGATAAACTTACAAACACCTACATCTAATGGCTAACGAACATACTATTTCCGTGGATGTCGAATTTATGACTCTCGAAACGATGATTGTTCAACATTCTTTTAACACCTTCAAAGGTGGACATTAAGATGTCACTATATTTATATATGATATATAATATATTTATGTTTTCCTTAAGCTTCTGTATTTTTCATTTTGGGTATACCTTTTTGGTTTCCATTATGGGTAAACGCGATATCTTCATTTAAGGAAGTGTGGACTACCGCCCCCTCAAAGTGAGTTGATTCGTTAAATACCATATGTGGGACGTATAAAGGATGGAAATTTGAAATTATATATGATATTATACTGTAATTATAATATACCTTCATATCATTATGATTCCATTCTATAAAATACAAAATAGAAATGAAAGTAGCGTTCATGCGTACGTACGGCTTACCGTCTCCATGAACGGTGCATTTCATTTCTTACCTCTAAATGATTATATAATATTATAAATGCATGTATATACTAGATGTATATGATATATATGATATATACATCATGATTATAATTCTGGATATAATGGATACATGAAAAACATGTAAATATAAAGGGTTTATTTTTGACTAGAGTACCAATGATCGTTAAAACGACCGTTATTAACTTAAATAATTACATAGTGTTCATGACATGGAAATAAGTGATATAAAAAGAATAATGAACTTAAAAAAGGTTCTTAAGTAATTAGAAATTAACTCATGTTTATTATTCAGGATATTAAAGAACGACTGTGTCAAGTCAGACCCGAGGTATGGGACTTCGTCTCAATCTCCTTTCATTGAGGCATATTTTGTTTTATACACAACCTTCTTTTATATGGTGTATAAACCCCTTTGAATTTTAAATTTATTCAAAAGAAATCTTTTTTATACGAATAATTTACTAAACGAAAAAAGGGAATGTTTTTGTCATACGTATGTGGCGACAACCACTTCTCCGCCGCCGTGACCATTATTTGAGTTTCGGCTTCCTCTACAAGCCATTCTTTTTTTTAAAAGAAAAATAAATACCATGTTTTACTTTTCTTTTATTTTGGTACTGAAAATGGTTTTCATAATGTTTTTATATCAATGTGTTGTATTGATATCTTGTGATTGAAAGGTGGAAATTTAATGTTTCCTTTATGCATGTTTTATGTGATACTATTATGTTGAGGTTCTTGAAAATTATTATGAAGACCGGTGGTTCCGTGATAAACTAAGGATGGGTGAGCCCGATATAGCTCTCCAATGCATTGGATAACGCGAAGGAGTGAAACGTTAAGGTTTCTCCGAAGAGATTTAGGGAATATACTATGATAGGTATTCCAAACTTAACCAAGAGGGTTACTCCCTACGTAAGAATGTTATGAATGCCTCGTGTTACCTTTATGTATTATGATTTCTATGATTTATACATTATTTGATGAGGTATGTTAATGTGCTTAGGTTTTATGGGTAAAGTATGATTACATTCTTATGTATATATGTACCCATGTTTCCTTTCCATATTTTTATTTCCCTTACTGAGATTTTTATGATCATCCAATGTTTTTTTGAAATGTTTTTCACAGGTCAAGGGAAAGGTACATGATATGATGATAGTGTTAAGGAAGTGTCAAGAAAGAATCCATGTTTTACTTTAAATATGTTTCCATTGATGGGAAAGAAAAATACTATCTTTATGTAACCACTTTGTTTATATGTGGAATGTAATGCAAGTTTTATGATCTAATTCTCTAAAACTCTAAACCCTAAAAGATCATCAATGTGTAATCTTGTAATAACTCAAGATTAAGTAAGTATTAAGGCTGGGGCCTTATATTGTCTCCATTGGACACATTCATATCCCTTAGAATATCCCTACAGGTCTGTTATAATACACGTCGTAGACGTCTGGGGAAAATAAAACATAAGAAAGGGGTGACCTTAGATGCTCAGTATGGGTAAACAATTTAACGGAAGATAACATAAACAATAGGGGTGATTAATAATTGAAAACACATGCCTTTACAAATAATAAGCACGAACACTTTATTGAATAAATATGAAATGAGTAAATAATTCCATAATAAAACATAATAATGGGTATTATACTAGTCAAATTACCACATGAATCATCAATATTACATTCATAATGATGAAATACATAATTCCATAATTCTAAAACATTTCTTAGGGCCTCAGCCACGATGTCTAAAAATGATTAAGGCCTTATCCAATAATATATATCAAATTGGGAAAGGCCTTGGAAAATTACACATCTAATTGCCTAATGAGTCCTACCTATGCACTGAGGAGGAATAGCAGGCTCCACCCATCACTTACTAAGTACAGTACATTCCTCATATGAAAAGATTGAAACATAACATAATCATTTGTATTAAAACTAGCATACGAGATGTCAATACTTTTACCCTCAACCATGAATGGTATAAAAATAACACATTCATAGAAAAATATATCACAAAAGCTTCAATAAAATATGGAACATTTATATCATAATAAATCAACCTCGATCCAGAATAATATATTGGAAATGATTTTGACATAGTTGAAAATTATTAGTAAAAATATTTGAGAGAAATTTCCCTTTTTCATGAAATCATTAAGTCACATAATTTATAAAGAAGGTAATTTAAAAAATAGTTTTTAATCAAATTTTCCCACACCAAATTGAATCTTTTGATAGGAATTATCATTTTTAAATATTTATGTCCTTTTAAATAAATCCTTAAAACCATTTTGAAAACATGGACATTAATAAGAATGGTTTAGAAGAATAAATCTTTAAAAACTTAAAAATGATGTTTTAGTAAAAATTACCTTAAAATTAATCATGTTGATAACTGTTTCATTAAACATGGACATTCATAATAAATATTTCCCCTTAGATACTTATGTAAAAACAACCTCGGATAATAAAGAGATTTTGAAATTAACCCTTACCTCGCACTTTCCTTTGGTAGAGGGTACGTTTAACCTCTTGTATAATGACCATAACATGTTATTAAATTATACCAGAACCATATGTATATTTATTATATCATAAATGATTCATTTATGACTTTATACTACCCATTTATAATGTTTTCCATGTAAAATTACCATTTTGGGTAATAATCGCTTTCTTTATCGTATGTGTTTTAACTTTTTATTCTTGATCGTATAATTTAGATTAGGATTTTAATACATCCAGAATATAAAACATGATTTATATATCATATATATTTAGAATATACTTATTTTTAATAGATAGATATATGAAATGGAAGGCACCGTTTATGGAGACGGTAGGTCGTACGTATGGATAAATGTTGTTTCAGTGTTAATATCATATTGAACCGAAGTAAGCGAATAAGATATATGTAATTACATACATATATATATATATATATACATATATATATATATATATATCCAGTTTCAATATTATTTAATATATTACATTATTATTAATAATATATTTCATTATAATCATCGTTTAATGGTGAACATTGGAATGAATCTCATCCTGTCGTAGAGATGGTAATTTATACGCACGCACGAGTGACAATATAATTATATTTATGGTGAATTCATATGTCATTTGATGGTATAACATATATAAAGAATTATTAACATTTTATATTTATTATTAAATTAGTTGTACTCACTATTATACAAATCCAAATAATGAAGTGTTTGAATAACAAACTACACCATGACGTGGAGACGGTAAGCCCTACATACACACGTATGGTGACTTTGTCATTCATATGATTGAAAGAATAATTAATATGGTTGTACCATTTTTTAATAACATAATAGTATATAGATGATACTGCAGTTCTTATTTTAGAATGGAAGCCACAAATAAAGAGGATGTGGAAGAAGAAAAGAACTTGAAAGAAGTGATGAAATATTTTCCTCTTCTTCGGGTTCTGTCATTTCATTGGATCAAAAAAGATTCATAGGATGGCTTTTTGACCAAATTATGGCCACCAAGATGAAGGTAGTAAAGTTGGGAGGATATTTGGGAAGGTTTTTGTTGAGCCAAATTTCATTGGAGGTGTGAAATTAAGAGAAGTGGAAGTACCCTTTTATACGAGAGGTGGGGGTCACTAGATGAAAATATTGAAGTATTATTTAATAATAAAATCCATTTCTATTTCTAATGGCTCCAAAATTTATTCCTTAGAGTCTAAGGTGGGAATGAGTTGAAAAAAACTCAACCAGTAGGTTTTAGAAATGTTTAGGTCATCATTTTAACCTTATATTTTCAATTTAATTCATAGTTAAATAGTTTGACATTTACTATATCTATTTGTATTTTTATATTATATAGTTAACAAACATACCATAACAAGACATTATAATCCCATTTAGATAATTATTAATATATATATCCTTATCTAAGACCATTGGCCAAAACATAGATTTTTAAAAATATTATATCAATTAATAATATAGTATTTTATTTAAAAACTCAATTTTGTCAATTTGGACACTATTTAGAATTTGGTATTTTTGAAAAACATAACAACATGATTACTTCAAGAAAAAATTATTTAACAAACCCTAAAATGTCCTATTTTGCTAGAAAAATAGTGGAATTCATCAAAAGTCTGAAATTACTTTTATTTGAATATTTATAATATCAATTATTTTATTCTTTCATTAATAAGGTAAGTACTGCATCATTATTGTTTCATAAATAAATTAACTTACATAATGTCTAAAAATTATAAATAAAATACCATTATGTAGTAAATTTGTTTATATTTCATTTCAATATTTAGAGTATAGTTTATCTTATGTATAACCCTATATTAGAAATGGTTTAGTTATTAAACGTTGAATTTAACTTATTTAACACTTATTTAAATAAAATAATAATTAATGTCATAATCTTATTAAAGTGGACCAAAGGGGGTCATATTTTATGCCAAAGGTTGTTCATGGTTGAATTATATATATCAAATAGAATTAGGACATGTGTTATGATAATTATAATATCATTTTACTCTTAATAACCTTATTTACTTTTAACCATGGTATATAAAAGTTAAAAGTTACTATACACCAAAAATTATTTTCATCTTATTGAACCAAATTTTACGTACTGATGTCAATTTTTTCTTATATATTTTTTGAATTCAACTCACAGAAGCTGTAAAATTATGTTTTATGGAAATTTGTAAATGCTCCTAGAAGGTGGGTAAAAGACGATAAAATGTTTGATAAAATTTTATATATCTAAACTTATTATAAAATGAGTCCAATGAATTAAGTTGAAAATATATAGGTATTACGTAACTATTTTGAACTAAAATAATTATAAATAAAATTACTAATCATTTAAATAAAAAGTTTTTTTAAATAATAACATAATGTTTTTCACTATTCATCAAAAATTGAATGTTTTCAGAAAAATACAAAAAAAATTCCCTAAGATAATTTTGATATTTCAAATTCAAAACTGAAGTGTATTTTACGAAATTCAAATCATATTTGTTGCATTTATTAATCTAAAATTAATTCCCGTTGTCAAAACCAAAAGTCTGGTTTTTAAAAAGTAAAAATAATCAAAAGACTAACATATGTTTATGTCAAATTTAAATGTGAAATTACTTATAATGACCTAAATTATATTAAATAAAAAATATAAACTAATTATACTTCACAACCATTCAAATTCATAATTTATCACAATATAAATTATTTCGATTAAAAATTCTTTTTCAATTAAAACATAGTATATTCAATATTAATCAAAAATAAGAATGTTATCAGAAAATTACAAAACAAATATCCAAACTAAATGTTTATTTTTCTCTTCTAAAGAATAATCTAATTTCATTAAATAAACTATATGAAAGTTTCAAATATTGGTTTTTAAATGGTTCTCCATTAAATGCCGGTAAAATTTCATTTTTTCAAAAATAATTATTTTATCCGAAAAAATGAATTTGTTCTTATATTATGTTTATAAAAAAAATATAGATGTTAAAATTATTTAGAGTAAAATAGATTCAAAATACAGTTAATACTATTCCTAACTGATTTTTGAACGGTTAGTTTCGTAATTTGGGGTGCGCTCGAACTCAGTGTTACGTGTAGTGCAAGCTATTGAATTATTTTAATGAGATAATGTACCTTGGAATCTTGGGGTGTTACATTATATCCTCCTTAAATAAATTTTATCCTCGCAATTTTAATTTTTTCATTGAAAATAAATTGTTAAAAATAGAAAAATACCGTTGTGGAAAAGCCACATCTGAAATTGGTTTAATAAAATTTTGTATTAATAAGAGGTAATGGGAAATGAAAAAGTCACAACCAAATAATGATCTCATTTATGAGAAAATTGGTCAAAATTAGAGAAACATAATTGGATGAAAAATTTAAATATTATATAGAGTGATTGAGATCATCAATCACAGACATGTATAAAATGTAGGGCCTTAGAGCCACTAATCTAAGATGATGTAAAATATCTTTGGTTCAAAAAAACATATAGTGTTAGGATAAATTTTTTTTAAGATCCCTTCCCTAAAGGATAAGAATTAATTCACTCATTTAATAAGAGGATATATATATATATATAATTGACATGTAGAGTTTCATCCTTTAATTAATTCCTACAACAAACTCATCTTTCACTCCAAAAGATAACAGAATTAAAAAATATTTTATTTATCCTGATAGTATTGGGTTCAAAAAATAATTAATTTATAATTCATTTGTTAGGATTTAAATAAAATACATTATACAAACTATGACATCACATAGGCTAGTGTTATGTGATTCACCCTTATCCCTCTTAGGTTGCGGGTTCTAGTCCCGCAGCCTTGTGAGAGGCGATGGGTTATTGCCTGACCTCCGGGTTTTCCTTTTTATGACAATCCAAAAATAATCTCAATAATTGATTTAGTGTTAACAATAGTATCCAATGTGAAGCTCAATCGATTCCATCCTTTAGACTTATCCAAAATACTTATGTCCAAACTCTCAGTCCAAAATTTATAAGGTAGGTAAACACAATAAATATCCTTTTTACACTTAATAACATTTGAATACCTACATCATGTATTCTTTTAAAGCATGGTCAGACCATTAATTACAGTAAAACCTTATTGATTACATTCTGGCCCCCTTATTCCTTATAGAATACTTGATATACTCCTTATATTCAAAAATTTTATAAATTCCAACAATGATGGAATATACAAACCATTAATCAATTTCAAGGTTGTAAAGAATATCAAATACGATTTATCCAAATCAATCACCTCTCATTCCAAAATCACTACCTCAGTATCAAGACCATATTAAGGTTTATCATTCCTTAAACCATGTATTTTCCAAGAAGTTTAACTTTATGTATAGTAACATTTCGTAGCACTATATAATCTCAAATCCTAAGTCAAATAGTACTGTAGTACAATCCTTATTTATTTCCATAATTAATATAACACATACATTGTTGATACAACACTCAAATGAAATAATTATTTAATAAAAACGTAATAACACTAGTCATTCCACTTTATCATTGTTAGTATCATAACTAAATTATTATCTAATAGAATCATTTGTGGTATACTCTGATGATTTGGACATTTACTCTCATAGTATCCCAACACTTTCGAGATGACATATTTAACATTTGAAACCTTTTTCTTACCCTTAAAATCACATATATGGTGTCCTTTTTCTACACACTTATAACGAACTCTCATTCCCTTTAGGTATTTTTACAAAGGTTATTCATTCCACAGTTTTCACATATGGGAAAATCCTTCTTTACCCTCTTCCCTTTATCCATCTTTCTCTATACCAAACTTATCTTCTCTTGCTTCCCTACAATGCCATAGTACAAAGAAAATTATTCACTTATCTTATTAACACATGATACTATTTCTTCATATTAGGACAATACGTGGGAGACTATTTCCCTTCTAAATGATGGCTTAATCCTATGAAAGATATGATCTGTCTTACCCTTTGGATCATGAATATTGTTGGATTTTTCATTCCTTCTACTATGTGCCATTTCTATATAACGACACTCACTATGTTAGATCATATCATACTATATAATCCCAAAACTAGAAAAATTATCAACATTAATTGAATATTTTTACACCTCATGTCTCATAATCATAAAAATGGTTTCGTTGTTATAATATTTACTCATATATCCTTCATAATGGTTTGTAAATAAATTTTGAATTATCCTGAGAATATCCCCGAGGAGTTTTGTAACCAAGAGAGCAGTAAAGCTCATTGTCATGCACCAGTTCTTGTTCGATTCTATCTCAATGCAGTGTTTCTGGGTAATACCCCTAGGTACATCTGTGCTAGAGCCGTCTCTTCCTGTTTGTATCCAGAGAGGGATTTACTGCTTAGAAAACTCACAAAATATCTACAGTACCGAAATTCTAGAATGTTCTTCTATACTAATACTAGAAATTTATGTTTGGTTAATGTTTACTAATCAGATTTTGTCTAAATCTAATGTCCAAGGTTATTCCCAAACTGCCTCTGATACCAACTGTAATGCCCCGACCCCAGTTACCAAAAGTCGGTGCATTATTTTATTACATTGTCATGATACAATGAAAAAATGTCCCGAAAGACCAATTATTTTAGCATTCTTGGAAATAGATTACATACATGAATGTTACATTACATTATAAAATGAATAAAAAACATTGTCTTCTTTGACCACATTCATATCCCTTAGACAATCCCTACAGGTCATTCATAATACACATCTAGTAAATCCTGGGAAAAAATACATAAGAAAGGGGTGAGATCAGATGCCCATTAAGGGTAAACTATTTAGAGGAATAAAAAATAAATAATATACATGGTGAATAATTGGAAACACATTCCTTTACAAATAATAAGAAAGAACACTTTATGGCAGAAATAAGTGCTATGTAAATAATTCCATAATAAAACATAGGAAAGGGTATTCTATGAGTCGAATAACCAAATGAACCATCAATATTATTTTCAAAATGAGGGATTTTATAATTCCAGACATTCTGAAACATTTAGTCAAGGCCTCGACCAAGATGTATAAAAATTATTAAGTCCTCGACGAAAACCAAATATAAAATTTCGAAAGGCCTATACCAATTCCATGTCTCATAGTCTGATGAGACCTGCCAATGCAACGTGGAGCTATTTCGGGCTCCACCCATCACATACTCAGTCCAATACATTCCTCATATGAAAATATTGAATCATAACCCAAACATTCGTATTAAAACAAGAAGACGGAATGTGAATAATTTAACCCAAAACCATGAATCGTATAAAAATATCACATCCACAATCAAATATATCAAAAAACCTTCAATATAATATTGAATATTTTTATCATAATAAATCAACCTCAAATAGGAATAATATCTCGTAATGATGTTGACATAGTTGAAAATGATTAGTAAAAATCTTTTAGAGAAATCTCTATTTTTCATGAAATCATTTAAATGTCACATAATTTATAAATAGATCCATTTAAAAGGTAGATTTTAATCAAAGTGTCTCATACATATTTGAATCTTTTGAAAGGAATTAACATTTTAAAAAATTGAGGTCCATTTAAAAAAATCCTTAAAACCATTTTGAAAACATGGACATTAATGGGAATGGTTTAGAAGAATAAATATTTAAAAAAATTAAAATGATGTCTTAGTAAAATGTAATTTAAAAATATTCCCTTTGAAAACCCTTTTATGAAACATTTACATGGATTATAAATATTTCTCATTTAATACTTATGTAAAAACAACCATGTAGAATAAGGAGATTGTGAAATTTTCCCTTACCTTGCACTTTCCTTTGGTCGAGGGTAAGTTTAAACTCTTGTATAATGACCATAGTATGTTATTAAATTATAATAGAACCATATTCATATTTTTTATATCATTCATGATTCATTTATAACTTTATACTACACATTTAATATGGATTTCCATGTTAAATTATCATTTTGGGAAATAATCACTTTCTTTATCGTATGTGTTTTAACTTGTTATTCCTGATTGTATCATTCGGATCTTGATTTAAATACTACAATAATATAAAAATTCATTAATATATCACATATATTTTGAATATAAATATTTATAATAGATATATATATTAAATGGAAGGCATCGTTTATGGAGACGGTAGGTCATACATACGCATTAATGCTATTTTGATTTTATATCGTTTTGAACGGATGTAAGTGCATATGATATATGTAATTATATAGATATATACATATATATCTCCAGTAGAATTATTATGTCATATATTACATACCTATTAATAATATATATTCTTAATCATGGTTTAATGGGAAACGTTGGAATGAATCGCATCGCGTCATGGAGATGGTAATATGTACGTACGCACAAGAAAAAATATCATTATATTGATGGGGATATCGTATGTAATTGGATGGTATACCATATATACAGAATCATTAAAATTTTGTATTTATTATTTACATCAGTTATACTCATTATTATACCCATCCAAATAATGAAGTTCTTGAATAACAAAGTACCCCCTAATGTGGAGATGGTAAGTCGTATGTATGCACGTATAATGACTTTGTCATTCATATGATGGATATAATAATGAAAATGGTTTTAATATTATTATTATAAGATCATAGTATATAGAATATTTTGGAGCTGTTATTTTCAAATGGAAACAACATAGAAATAAGAAGTGGAATAAGGAAAGAAAATGAAAGAGGTGATGAAATATTTACCACTTCTTCGGGTTCTTCCTTTTCATTTGATCAAAAGGGATCCTTAGGTTGGCCTTCTGACCAAAGTAAGGCCTCTAGGATTAAGGGAGGAATGTTGTGAGGATATTTGGGCAGGGTTTGGATTTCATCACTTCCATCCTTCTAATATAAATCACTTTCAACTCTTTCTGACTGAATATATATATATATATAATTTTTATAATCAATATATATATATATATATAACATTTCTCAATAAAAATTATTATTTAATTTTTTATAAAAAAATCTACAGAATCACATCCCAAAACATGGGTAGGAAAATTTTTCTTATGAGGTTTAAATATATATAAAGTATGAAAAATTACCTAATTATTTTACACAAAAAACCATGTCCTTTAAATGAAGCTTCACTGTCGGAAACAAAATCCCATTTTTTTTGTTGAAAATCCAATACTAGGGTATTAAACAATATTTTTTTAGTCTCTAACAACATTCATAAAATTATTTTATCTAGAGGAATATAACTACCTTCTGAGTTATGATAATAATAAGGATATAAAATAGAGAATTTTTTCAATATAATACTATTAGTAACCTAATAACCCCAGAAAACAATGAATATATATGACATATATTGGTCCAACCACACTCAAAAAACATTCATTCTATTTGGATCATCTTTAATAATATATTTAGAAGTAATTTTACAATGAAAATAAATATATTTCATCCAAAATACACACTTATTAAATATTCAATATAGTTTCATTTTTTAATATTTTAAAAACAATCCCTATTTGTATTTCATGTTCCTCGCGACTTTTAAAATACAAAAGAATAAGATCAATAAAAATGAAAAAAAATTGATACATGAACTCATGGAAATTTATATTCATTAGATCTATAAATAAAGTTAGTTTATTTGATTATCCAAAGGGAATAACTGAACACACATAGTGGATATGTCTATTCCTATAAGATGTCTTCAGAATATTTTCATCACCCAACTTCAAATAATGTTTCCCCAACTTAAGATAAATATTTTAAAATTACTAAAATCCCTAGAGCAGTTCAATAAAAGCATCAATATGAGGCAATGGGCACTTATTATTTTAAGTGATGTTACCCATAGATCTAAAATTAAATAAAAAACCTTAAGGAACTATATTTATTTTTAACAAACAAAATAAGATCACCCATGGTGATGTGCTAGGATGAATAATATTATTGTCTATAAACATCTATAATTTAATTTTCATTTCAAAAAAATATAATTTACCCATTTGGTAATGGGATTTAGAAATAGGATTAATATTAGGGACTAAGTCAATTGTTAAATCAACCACAAGATCAACAATAACAACATGAAATCATTTCAAAAAACATCCATGTATTCATTAACTATTATAACATCACTAATTTTAATTGTTTTTTTCATTTAATGATATAATCTTGGTAAATATCATTAGTATCTCTAATCAATTTATCTAATTCTTGATATGTTATCAATGTGATAAAATAATTAAATAAAGAATTCATGGATCAGTATTATATCATAGCATGTTAAACAGAAATCAATTTTATACCCAATATTATATTAAACTCTACAATTATAAGATCATATTGATTTTTAGGAAATAATGTCCCAGTTATTAGAGTAGGAAGATCCCAATAAATCTAGGTTGATTTAATATTTACAATAGATGTTTTAACGAAATTTTTTATCTTTTTTTTATTAGTGTTATTCTATTTTAAAATAAAAACTTCTCAGAATTTAAATAATGTATATATCCAAATTCAAAGTGGGAATTGGAATAATTTGAATAAACAATTATTATTCCTTTCAGCACTACAATTTATTTTCAAAAATAACTATCATAATAGGAAATTTCATTGTTCCACCTTTATATTATGAATAATAATGATTTAAATTATGGGAAACTAACTATGTACACATGTAACCATAATGACCCAACTCATAGAAACTAAAAAACTTCAATGTTGGATGATTATAGACTATATATAAACTCGTGATTTTATACGTGGATGTTACATCTTTTTAGTTGAATAATTAATAAATTACAAAAACATAGGCATGATAACAATAACTGTTATGTTTTATTTAAACTTGGTACACAATATTAAAATTTGTTGAAATATATTTGAGATCTCCCATAATGATCTTCTCCTTTAGTAATCTTAAAAAACTTACCCTATATGAGTTCCTCTTTTATAACCGAGGAATGAAAATGCAAGAAAGTGTGATATGAGATTCTCATTAAGGGTAAATATGAGAGATACATAATCATAACATGAACATATGGGTACGGTAACATGATAATTTTATATGAACACTATACTAACCATATCAAATATCAGAGTCTTGAGTAATTTCATAATTATTGGTAGCTCATAAGACATGAATTATAATGTAAATCAATTAACAAAATCCATTAGAGAATAGAATTATTATGAAACATGGAATTTTGGCTTGCACATAAGCATGTAAAAACATTTCCATAGTTTTCAAGGATAATTAACAAAGCTATCATAGTAGAATCTGTCTTGTCCCCCACCCATTATAGTAGTCAAGGTTCACTCTTAAGACCATCATAAAGGTAATAATACCTTAATAAAATGGGTTTAATCACTATTCTTGTCAGATCTTATCATGAGATGTAAATATTTACCAACTTAAATGGAGTGAGATATATGTCACATCTATATTTTTTTAAACATAAACAAATTTCATTAGTTATAATGTAACTAATATGCTCAATAATAATATAACCATTGTTAGATTATTAAAATCATTCATATGTGTTCCACATGATAATAAAAATTGTATCTTCTCATACAAATGGAAATTAATGTATTTTAAAAAATATATCATTCGATAATAAACTTTGGAAATTTGATTGGTTTCATAATAATTTAATCAAATCATCATATAATAACCCTTGGTAAAAAGAAAAAGTTTCCATAAAAAATTATCATGGTATAACATGTTGAAGAGAATTGGATTTAAAAAAAAATTCTACATAAACAGAATCCATTGAAGAAAAATTTTATAGTTGTATTATTCTATCATTTTATAAATAAATAAAACATTACATCAAAGGATGTTATTTTAATGGTAAAATGATTTTCAATGATAAGTGACTTTGAATGTTACATGAGGAAAATAAATTTCCCACATTAAAAAACACATATTTTTTAAACCAAAATAACTTTTCAAATACTTTTAATTTAAATTAACAAAGAAAATATATAGAAAAATATTTAATGAAATTAATAGTCATGATTTTTTTTGGAAATTTGGTTTATGTAAAACAATTTAGAAAGGATTAATTTCACATTATTCATGAAATACTACTGAAAATTTTTTATAAAATGTATGGAAGATCCATTTCAATACACACTGTAAAAATTAAAATATTGTTAAATATTTATTTCAACATGTATTTTCAAAAATGTTACAAATGATTTCTATTTTTTTAGAAATTATGATTTTGTAAGAATAAGTGATTTTGACT
Organism: Viscum album; assembly: GCA_963277665.1. Lineage (NCBI taxonomy): Eukaryota > Viridiplantae > Streptophyta > Magnoliopsida > Santalales > Viscaceae > Viscum > Viscum album. The sequence goes on from OY728132.1 coordinate 419,149,310, forward strand.
AAATAGGGTGATAAAGATGATTTTAATAAAAAACATTATATTAAACTTGTGAGTGCATAAAAATGTAAAAATAAAGGGATAATTTTATTCTGATGAAATTACAATTGGATAATAAAATATGATTCTTTTGAGAGATAGATTGTAATAATTTGTAATTTTAAGAATCATCCAAGACAATCATTATAAACAATGATATTTTAATTTAAAACTACTACAACTTTGGTAACATTGAATCATAAGCCATTTTAAATAATAAAATTAAATGACACATATAATATAATTATAATAAACAAAAAAAATATTATGTGTCAAATTGTTTTAATATACAGATCATAAAATAAGGTAAGTGCATTGTAAAACATATGTCTCAAAAAACCATAAGAGAAAAAACATTTACCAGTTTTCTAAAATTATAATTTTACACCCCATGAAAGATAGATCGTAAAATTAATTTTCCAATATAAATAAATAGTAAGAGAATAATCATAAAAACATTCCATTTCATTAAACATACCACATAAATGAAATTGTTGTTTAATATGGAAGGTGTCCATCAAAACTGAAAAAGTGAGAAATAAAACCCTTATTGAATTAGTATTCTTTTGAATTATAAGGTGAAAAAATTAATCACATGAAATGAAACATTAAATATCATGAAAATAATTTAATTTATGATATATCATGCAGAATATGTACTATATACACCAGAAAATTTAAAGTGGTGGTGAATTTCCATATGTCTTTTAGAAATAATAGAAAGACTAGAATTCCCTTCAATTTAGTCTTGAAACCATTAATACTTTTTTGAACCCATTATAAAAAAATTATTAGTTCACTATAAGTATATTATAGAACCAATCATATATATAATACCATATAAAAATTACATATGAAAATTTATAACCTATTAATGACAATTACATGTTAAAATATCATTTAGGGTAAAAACTACTTTATTTTTAATTTTATTCAAATTTTAATTTCAATCCACTTACTTTGATCATAGTCACATCATATCCAAACTAATAATAATTAAACTATTAAATTATTTATACATAAATTATAAATTTAAGACCAATCAAGAAATATGGTTTCGATAAATGAAGTATGTTAGGATCATGAGGTCGTAGGATGTACGTACGCATGATTAACGTTTCCATTTTTCAATGACCATTACAGAAAGGGTATAATTATGATTTTATATTTACATGATGATAATTATATAAATTATACCACATTATTTTTTAAATATACTTATATACATAATCTATGATTTTTTGTGAATAAAATAGAGTCATATAGCTTCCTCAAGGTGGTAGTCCACACGTACACGAACGTTATTATCATTTTTCCATGAGTGAAACGTAATGATATAAAATAATATATCTTAATCTAATGATGATGAAAATTCCATTAATATAATAATAATTCCATATATATCACCTATATGAATTAACATTATCCATACTACCTTTCGTGTAAAGAGTTATTGAATAACGAATCACATTGCCACATGAGTCATCAGTCTACGATACGCACGAGGAATGTTATCATGTCCCCTATAGAATAGAAAGTAAATATATATATATATATATATAGATTTAAGAGGATTAATAATGATATATATATTACATATAATTTATATCCATAATCACACCTAATTGTGAGATGTGGTAATAAAAAAGAAAATGATATCGGCTGGTAAGGTGGTTGTTCGTCGTACCCAAGAGTGATGATTTCCCTACAAATATTATGAAAGTGTAATTTTTTAGGTCATTAATTTAAAATAAAAAATATCATTATATTTCAGATAATTATTAAAATATATCATAATTTTAGAAGGAGAATTTTAGAATATGGTGAAAAAAATATAAAAACTCTCATTAAAGAACGTTACCTCTTCATTAGGTACCCTCTATTGGTTTGCTCAAAAAGATATCCTAGTTTGTATTTCATAATAAAAAGGAAAATATGATTATATTATTAATTTTTGTAGTTCATTTTGGAAGTTCTTGGATGGTAAAAATTGGTTTGAAGGTGTTAGGATGTGAATAAAGGGGTGGCCATTTATAAGTTAGGCTAGTATGAGATGTGTAATTTTTTTACAAGAAAATGTTTACTCATGTTCTTATAATGACAAAAAGCTCAAAAATCGATTATTTTAGATATATAAACATTATATTGGTCAAAATATTTAAATAAAATATATTTTTTGAATTTATTCTTTTTATTAAATCCATTTACTTTAACTTTATCCCTATGTAAACCCATTTTTACCTTAACAATGGGAATTATTTTTTAGTGTTTTCCCAATTAATGTTTTCTAAAAATTTATGTTCAAATTATTATAAAATATAAATTGTTATTATTCCTAAAAAATAGTTCCTTTTGTAATGTTTTTCTTAAAAAATAACACAACATTTAATGAAAAAATTAATCTGATATGTGCGATGAGAAAGTTAGTTTTCAGAAAGAAAATGTTCAAATGTTTACATTGTTTTTTTAACTAATTTAAATATGAAATTAATATAATTAAATTAAATTTTATTTAAATATATTTTTTAAGTACTATTTTATTAAATAAAATTATAAATATAAAATAAAATTCTAAGTAATTTTAAAAAGGAAGTTTTCAATTAAAATTCAGTATTATTTAGAATTCATAACACAAATTAATATGTTAGAAAATTAAAAAAATTAACCTTGATATAAGTTTGAAATTATTATTTTAAAAGAGTAAATTTTTTACTAATAATTTTTCTAAAATATGAAAAAAATAAATTTAACACAAAACCCATAAACAAGATGAAATATTGGGGTTTCATGGAGTGCACATTTCAAGCATAAGATGATTTTTGAATAACTATATATATAAAAAAAATTCTATAAATTTCAATTGATTTATATTGATATATAATATTTACATATAATTTAAAACCTCTCAATTATAGATTATTTTAATTAATTAAAATTTTGAATTATTATGCACGTTAAAAAATTATTCAAAAAATATTTTTTAATGGAAAAATTCAAATTTTATAAAAATTCAATATAATTTTGGTTCAAAAGTAACTAAATGAATTAAATATATATAATTATTAATTATTTTTATTTAAAACATACTTTTTAATATCAATTACTTATTGTATCATATGAAATTATTTTTATACAAAATTTTGTATTTTTCATTATTCACTAAAAAATCAATATTTTATAAAAAATCACAAAATTTCACTATAAGTTAATTTTGAGTTGATGATTTCAAAAATAAAGTTCATTTTATCACATAAATTTAATAATAACAATGTAATCATTTTTCATAAAAATAAAATAACATTTATTTTTGAAGAATACTTGATTTTTTTATTCTTATAACCACTTTAATAAAGATTGACAGATTTTTTACTCTGAATTTTTAAATAAATTTATATTTAGTAGGAAATTTTTATGTATAATTAATAAATTATTTAATACTATTAATATCCTCCTGGGTAATGTCTAGGTTATAGTAATTTTTTTTTCTATGGTTTGAGGCGGCACAGTGTCACATGACGTGGATGTTATTAATAATGCTCATTGTTGTGTACAACACATGCTATATAAAAATTTTAAATAATTTGAAACAATATATTTCATAAAATATTTGGAGGTTATAAGTTACCCATTTCATTTGTTGTTCAGTATTTGTTTCTTTATTTCTATTACATTTATGACCAAAATGGCCACAACGAAAACACTTTCTAGGTCCTATCAAACCTTCCTTGAATTGTTATTTACAACACTTGGAAAACTTTTGGGGTTTTCCTCTATAATTCATAACTGATTTCTTCTCAATTCCCTACCAATTCAACATTTTCATGCCATCTTCTTGTCTAGGAACATACATATTATAAAACTCATTCTCAACTATCTTAGCATAAAGATAAAATATCTCATAATTTTAACCTTCTCATGTAGGAAAAGCACTTTGTAAACTAGGTTTCAACACTGGGTAAAATATATTAATTTTAATATCAGTGTATGGGATAAAATATGGCCCATAGATGATTAATCTTGTGATTATTTCATATGGATATATATAATCATCATATTTTTTCTTTAATTTCTAGAAAGTGTTTCTCCATCCATATTTAAACAACTTAAGGGATTATTTATCAATGAAAATACACTTAAATTTTTTTCATTAAATGAAATTTTGAAAAAAATTAGCTATTGTTTTCATAACCATAGATCACAATCGATCAACATTATAAAAAAATGATAACATGAATGATTTTCTTTTTAACACTTTGAGCATACAATGAAATTTAATATCTTCTTCCCAGAATTAATCTATCCTTAAGATATAATAGGGTTAGATGTTCCACCTATTGATGGGGATGTTGTTTCGTGAAATTCCCCACTACCGAGATATTCATATGTGGAAGATCTAGTTACTTCTAGGAATGGATTCCAGAACTGTTTATATCATTTTTAAACTGATCCATCACTTCATTAAACTATTAAATTCTAATCACCACCATATTGGGATGGTTATTAGGAATGATATTTTCCTCTCGATTCTTCCCAGAACAATTTCCTCATTTCCTCTTCGGAAAACCCTTATTAATAAGCATAGATTATATGAATAAAAATGTAATTTTTAAAATTCTATATCATTCCAAATTAACCTGAATGCAAAAAAAATATTTTACGCCTATTCTATTAACATTATCCTAATACCTAAAGTTATCAAAACCTTCCACTCATACCAACTTTAAGGAACCAACCTTAATCATTATATATTCTATATTCATTGAACTAGATTTCACTTACTTAGAGTTCCATGGATCTTTTTGGTTTAGATATTTATGGAATTATGTAGAAAATCATATATAATAACTCATATATTACCAAGAAAACAGTTTTAATCAATATCAATATATCTCAAAAACACCATTTAAATAAATCTTCCCTACTCTCTTCCTGACCTCATCCTTATATCCAGTCAATTTTTTACATAAAAACATTTAAATAAATCATCATAATTTTCTTCTTGACCACATCCTGATCCTTACTCTCCAAGAAAACCATAACCAAAACATTTTAAAACATGGGATGAAAAACAAATTCTTAGTAAGGGACATAAAAAGAATAAATATTTTAGTCAAATGAAAAACATGATATACCAAGAAATATTTACCATTATCTCAATGTTCATTGATCTATTGAAATAAATAATATTCACATAAAAATAAATACACTTAATGCTCAATTTAAATGATTAAAACCTATATCATGAAAGAAATTGTTTTTTATAATATATATCATCACATTCATAACCTATTTTAAACCCATGTCAGAATATACTAGATCCCAGTTAAATCCCTATGAGAAACCCTTAAAAAACTCCATCCTTGATTGTGAAAAACAAAAGGTACATAACCCAAATCTTTGAAGCTCTATATCGGGGCACCCAAAGCTCTAAATATCTCCCACAGTTCTATCTCGGCACACCCAATGTATATTCACTATCAGTCTCACATGAGGGATATAATGGTCATCCACCCTTCTTATAAGTTGTATTAGCTCAAATATTGTTCATGTAATGGTTATATACCATATAATGAATAAAATAAATTAACTTCTTTCGCCATTTCATTAAAAAACTCTTTTAAAAAACATTTTGAACCAAAAAAACATACAATTTGATATCAACATATGCATTTATTTTAAAAATATCTTTTTCATCTCTAAAACATGTGTATATCACAGTGAAGCCATTTTATTTGAAAATAAATATGGATAAATAAGAAGAAAACAAAATGTAATTGAAGCATAATAATGGTGGTATATTAAGTTCATGTTATTTATTTTACAAAACATTCCATTTGGTTTTGGTAAAATAGAGTTGAAATAAGAACATTAAAATATTCATTATAAATAAAATACCCTTACCTCAAACTTGATTTGTCATGTATATTCTTTATCCTTAATCTTATAAAATAATAAAATTATTTTAATATTGTAATTTATCAAGAAATATTTTATATTAATTATTCTATTTATATTAATAATTTCCATGTTATTTACAACTACTAAATCATTCAGGTTAACATCAGATGTTTTGATGATATTCAGTACTTATGTCCAAAATTAATTTGGTATGTTAACTATAGAATAATTAGAAATTATACCATTATAACTAGAAAAATATTCATTTTATAATTGTAAATTATGTACATAAATTATACTTTTAAATACGTCAATTGAATATTGTTATTAATATTCAATGACATTATAATCATGGATACATGAGGATGTATGTATGCAGGGGTAACAATTAAATTTTTCCATGATCATTATGGAAATAATTTAAGTATTATTTTATCATTCCATAAAGATAATAATATATTAAATATATTATTAATTCCTAAAAATAAACTCATATATATCATTCTATTTATGTGTTGATGAAGGAAGGATCACATCGCTCCATGGAGGTGGTAGTCCACACGTATGCATGAATCACGTTAACATTTTTATGTGCACAGGTAGGTAAAACAATTGATGATATATTATGCTTCAATAATTATAATTATATCATGAATATAATATATGAAAATTATATACATAATTATAACCATTCTCGAGATATAGTGATGAAAAAAAATATATCAGTTTCTGAGGTGGTAGTCCACCATGAACCAAAAGGATAATTTCGTTCCACTTTTTACGGAAGAAGAGATGGATATAGTTTATGAAATTTACCAAAAAAACATTTGTATATGAATGAAACTCTTGTTTTTGTAACATTAATTTTCATAAATATTTAAATTATGTGGAAGAAGAAATAAAACAAAAACTCTTTATTAATAACGATACCTTTCTTTCAGATAATCTCCTTAACTGAACACAATATGGCCATAATTGTTTGTGTTATGCCTAGAAATAGACATTTATAATTATTGTATATCTTCTTGGAATTTATTTTTTAAAATATTATCCAAAAAAATATTGTTTCAATTCATTAATAATTGAGAATATGACGTTCACCTTTATAAGAGAGGGGATATGAACTCTTGGAATATGTGAAAATATTAAATTAATATAAATTAATGAAAAATTAAAAATATAAAAAAATCAAGTGATATAGAACATAATATGATTATGGGTTATGATACCCTAGTAAAATAAATATTATATATGTGTATACTAACTTTGAGTCCTTATATTAATTTGTTTCCCATGTTTAACCTCTCTAACTCATACAGTGAAAAAAAGGATTTTTAAAATTTGATTGTTAATATAGTAATTATTAAAATTAAAACCCATAAATGGACTATGGATGTTTTTTAAAAACATATAAATTAACTTAGAATGATTTAATATTTTTAAAAAATATGATATAAATTAATAAAATATTATAGATAATAAAATATCCATTATATTTGTTTCTAGAAAAAATCATAACTTTGAAATAAAAAATAAGAAGGTAAAACATATAAATCCAAAATTTTATTTTAAGAAATCACTAATGTGGATATTTCTTCTATAAAATTAATTTATTCCATTAATCATTTCAAATTATATTTTTTATTACTTTTAGTAATATTTATTTGATTCTTTTCATTAGTTGAATAATTACTCTATCAACATTCTATAAGCATTTATGGTAAACATTTCACAACTAAAAATTAAAAATAAACTACCAAGATGAAGATAATTAATTTATATCTCCAAATTATTTATACGGAAAAACATATCCTCTATATAAAACCATTTAAAAATTTTTAGACTTCATAAAAACATGATTCTGCCATGTTTGACTTTTCATTAAATAAGATACTATAAAAGACATAATCTCACCCATGTGGCCCCAAAAGGTTTTAAATTTGGAACTAAGATTATTATGGTTTAAATATACTCATAAAATAATATATAGGGTTGTTTATAGTTTACTTTATAGGTCTATTCATTTTTTTAAACTAAATTACCTTATTTACCATTTATCATGTTAATAGAAATTACTAAGTTTTCTTTTTATATTCTCCATAAATAAAAGGAGATACCTGATAAATTTATAACTAGTTACTAAAATTATATAATTTTTTTTAAATCTAAGACCCATATTTTCTAAAATTTAGTATAAAATAGATCTAGTAAAACGCAACCAAAATAAACTTTTTGGAAAAATGGACTCTTAAAATATAAAATGTTTGTATAATAAATTAATGGATTAGTTACTATTAAAAAATTTATTTAGATTATATTAAATATAAATTAAATAATATTAACTTTTTGTTAATAAAAAAAAAATTTACATGCTAAATACACTAAATGGATATACTTTTTTCAATAAAAATCAATATTTTTCAGTACTAATATACAAATTATTTTTATCATTAAATTATAATAAAATTATTTTTATTTTTATAATTATGTATTAAAATATTAATTTTGTTTCACTATATTATAATCAAAAATTTAAAAATTAATCTTTTAAATAAAATCTAATAATAAATGGGTTTAATGCAATAATTTCTTTTTCAATTTTATGAAATACATTGTATAGTTATAATGAATATAAGGACATAATAAAAGAATACTAATAAATATGAAATCTATTTAATCTATCAATACATTGGTTTTTAAAATATATAATTCATGATTTTATGATTGTTATATGTATCACACTTTTCACTATAAAGATAATGCATCCATATTTTCAGGGTAAAAAATATCACGACTATCTCTAAATCTTGTGTTGTGAGATATTGGTTTAGAATTTTTAATTTGTATAAATGTTAATCTATCACATTATCATTTGATAGAGTATGCATCCAATTCAGTTCTTTAATGCATTAGTATTCATAAAAAACCCTTCTCTACTATAAGGTTGTGTAGGAATTAGTACACTAACCAATATTATTTTCTCTACCTTGAAATTTTCTATGTGTTCATAAGTTCAAGAGAACCTAGATCCCCTCCATATCAACATTAATACATTCATAGATAGTGAATAGAAACATATCAAAAAAATCATTTGTATCCAAACAACCTAAGAATATAATTGATCTCATATACGTGTTTACAGTTTTAAATGATCTTCATGCTCTTCCTTTATCTTTGAATATATATGATAAATCATATATAAAGACTACCATAAACTGATCATGGTAATCTCAGAATACTGTATATGCATAATGAGTAAAAAATAAAACTCAAAACAAAACCAAACCATTAAACCACATTAAATTAAACGGAGAAACCAAATGACATATTCAAAAAGAACATAAAGACTATAAAACTAAAAAATCCCATATGAAATCAACTAGAAAATCCCAACCCACTCCATGCCTAAACTCCACATTCCTATCCCATGGTATCAAGAAGAATCAAAAAATTACTAAGAAACATTTCCTTTACATTGGTCTAGAAAGATTCCATATGCTAATTAACAATAGTACCCAATCATGTTGTGAGTTTAAACATATTATAATTTCCTCAATGAATTTTATAACACATGCTATTAGGACTAAATATGTTAGAAAAATTTATATAAATATCTTATATGTTTTAAAATTTGTTAACATAAATTCCCTAAATTATTTTACATTGAATGAAATAAATGAATCCTATCAAAACATATAAAAACTAATTTTTCAAATATAAAACCATGTCTCCATTGCAACATGATTCATTCCATGTTGATATTCCCATAATCATGAGAGGTCTCTCATTATTCAACCAAGTAATCAAAATCTAAAGAATACTAGGTAACTCAATTGAACATTTCCTTTCCAATAAGCCATATAAAATTCAAATGAACTCATTCCAAATATGTATTAAATACACATTAAAACCCAATAAATATAATACTATTCTATTCATTGAATAATTTTTGTAAACACATTACATTCCTATGATAGAAATCATAAATTTAAAATTTTCATTTTAACATTATAAAAAAAATATAAATCCTGCCATTTTTTCAAAATTCAATATCCATAAAAACGGGATACCATTAGAAAAACATAATAATTTGAAAACCATTTCACGTAAATAATTTAATTAATAAGAAAATTTTATGTTATTATTCATGTTGTTAGATGAGAAAAGTTAACTACCTCTTAATGGTTGGAGATAAAAATTATTGGTACAATGATGCTTCATGATATGATTGAAACCTAAATTTTCTTCACTACATCCAATGAGATTTCATTAATATTTATTCCAAAAGAAAATAGGCATATCCCAAAAGGATTAAATCCTTAGTTTTAAAATGTATAAGAAATATAGATATAGGATGAACTACAAAGAAAAAATTTGGATATCTAATTTGTCACAACCCATCCTAGGGGCTTGTTTTGTGACTACCCCAAGCCCACCTTCCATAGGCCAGGGGCTGGCGACTAGTACCAAAAGCGTAAATCCTGATAACTGAGAAGTATTTGCCTGTATTAAAAGTAAACAAAACACCACAGAGTACAAGCGGAAGTAATACACTATGTACAATGAAAGGGCTAAAAACTAAATGGGCCAGAATAAAAACCCAACTGAATGTGCAGCTACAACTGAAAGAAAGTACAACAGAAAAGACAAGTAGCTGGAAGAATAGAAGCATCTCCTAGGTCGTCCACATCAGATCCTACCTGAAGTGTAGGTACAGATAGCGCATATCCTGGATCGTCCACCACGGATCTTACATGAAGGGTAGGTACAAATAGCCTCCACAATTCTCTCGCCCGTAAACCTCCTCTGAGTATCGTCTCGTCGTGAAGTCCACAACCAGGTATAGTCCAGTCCTCGGACACTTGGCCTCCGTCAGTGCTGCATGTCATCTGCAACCAACAAAACAATATGTGGTCATAGCCCATGTAGGGGTGAGTATACGATAATCAGCAGGGACTCAAGGTATCATTAAATCCAACAAGGATAACCACAAAGAAGGATCTCAATAGATAACCCTTAGGATTAATCCCATACTTATACCAAAGTTATCAAATAACTCATCTCAATCATGAGGAAACACAAAGGTTATGAAATCAACGGATAAACACTACCTAGGTATATGCCCATACATATACCTAAGTTATCAAGTGACCAATCTCAATCATGAGGAAACACAATGGTTATGAAATTAATGGATAACCACTACCTAGGTATACACCCATACATATACCTAAGTAATCAAGTGACCCATCTCAATCATGAGGTAAACACAAAGGTCATAGACTCATCTCAAACCAGGATTTTCATTTTCGAAACCGTAACTTCTGAAGAGATCTGTCTCTGATGAGTATAGTTATCCTGTCACGACTCCGAGGTACTGTTCACTAACCTAAGACTGCTGAGGTACTCCTCCTGTCGAGTACCGCGGGTCTGCCACCTCAAAAAGTAGTGCTCCTCTGCCATGGGTCAGCCACCTCACACAATAGTTCTCCCACTCATAGCCTACAGAGGTACTCTTCCTATCGAGTACCGTGAGACTGCCACCTCACAATTTAGTTCTCCTCTGCCATGGGTCTGCCACCTCACAATGTAGTTCTCCCCACTAGGCTATGCAAGTCACTCCAAATTGAATAGGACAAGCAGTCATCATGTCTCAGCCAGCTACACGGTCTGTGTACTCCGTATGCTCGTCTCCGGGAGGTTCAGCTCCAGGAGCTATAGTTCGATATTCCACGTATCACAAAGTCCCACTAAGAAATATATCAAAGAACCACCTCGTCATAGGGGTCTCAATGCAATAGACGGCGCGTCAATCGGACGCTCGGTCTGTGAGTTATAAGTCTTTTCATCATAGGGGCCCGGTTGGTTTCATGTACGAACCAACCCGACCGTAATTCAACTGTATCCCGAACTCTTATAGGGTATACACATAGGGACCGTTTCCTTACGTGATCACCAACGTCGTTGATGGTTCGTCAAACGGATGTCCGGTCAGAAAGTTATCAGCTTTTCCATTCCAGGGGCCTCGTTGGATTTCGGGTACAATCAAACCCGGCCATACTCCAACTACATCCAAATCTCAGGCGAAGTATGCCAACAGTTCCGTCTCATCATGAGGAATCCAACAAAGTCGACGACACATCAATTGGATGTCCGGAGCTCAAGTTATAAGCATTTCCGCTCCGAGGGCCCGGTTGGTTTCGGGTTCGAACCAACTCGGCCATACTCAAAGTTCTCCGAAACCTTGAGTGTAATACACTGAAACAACCATCTCGATCCAACGATCACATCGCAATAGATGGTGCATTGATCGGAGTTCCTTGGCCCGGATATGGACAAAAGACCGGAAGTGATCCAAAAATGGGGGTTTTGGGCCCGGACCAACCCAACATGAGACCCACTGGTTCGGCCCGAACTGAGTCCGGGTCCGGCCCATTAGGGCGTGGCCTGGCCCATTAGGGCGCGGCCCGGCCCAGCCTTGGGGCCGGTTGGCCTGGCGCGTGCGTGCGGCCCGCGTGGCCAGCTCAACCAACGCCGAGCTTGAGCGGAAGCCCCCCCCCCCCTGATTGGAACTGCGGCCCCACGTGGGGGACCACTCCTTCCTGTGGACGCGGTGTTGGGCGCCGCGTCTCCACCGAGTCCCATGTGGCCACAGGACCGGTCGCCTGCCGCCACGGTTTTAGCCGCGGCGGTCCGTCCTGGCGGCGCGCCGGCAGGGTCTTCTGCAGACCACCGGACGCACTCCGGTGGTCCGTTTTTCCTACCGTCTTCGCCAGCGGTCCTCCCGGGACCTGCTCTTCACTGTGAAGTCTTCGAAACACCATTGCGGCCTATTATGACATCTCCCGTCGATCCGCACGTCAATCATCAAAAATCGGAGTCTTCTAATCGCCTCTATGGCCCCGACTCCGACCACGATTTCGTTCGGCCTCGACGGCACGACATGATGGCCTCTCACTTCTTCCCCATATTCCTCCTTGTTTCCACGCGGTGTTGTTTCACCACGCCTCCTTCGTTCGTTCCGTGACAAACACAACATCAAGGGTGAGGAGGGTTCCCATGTTCTTGCGGTTCGGCCCCCTCTCGTTAATCCGATATCAACCGGCTATGAAATTTACATTGGATGGAAATGAACAATTATTAACAAAACAAACTCCTACGGTTTTCCCCGAAATCATGAATTCCCAACCCGCAAATATATTCTTTCACAGATCAACTTAATATTTAGTTGATCCGCGTTATTTTTTTAGAAGGAAATAAAACATGGGTTCATTAACATTCCCAAATTAATTCCCTACCTCGTGATGTGATCCCTTGATAGATCTGCAGAGAGGTAGCAGCGTTCGTTGACGTCGGAAGGTGATGTCGTCGTTTGCGTTTTTCCCACGGTGATGTCTCCTCCTTTGATGGAGATCCAAGAAGCGTTCTTCGTCAAAGGTATTGGAAGGCCCGACATTGCTAAATTGTACCCAAATATTTAACACCTACCCTCTTGTCACAGAAAAGGAAGAAAGGGGTACGTCACCGCTCTTTGTGGATTCAGCGTTCGTTGCTATGAAGCATCATTCTTCGTTGAGAAGGCGTCGTTCTTCAATGAAGAGGAATTTTCTTCTTCTCCTTCTTATGAAAAGAACTCTCTCCAAATTCACCAACACAAAGTGTGTCCCCAAAATAAAATAATGGCCCACCGATTATTTTATTAACACATTCCATTTGAAATTCAAAACTCAAACATATAATTAATTAATAGAGGAAACTCAATACATTAATTAAGGTGTGTGTTGGCTTAAAATAATTAAGAGGGAGAAGTTACACAAATTAAGAGGATGTTACTAATTAATTACAGAGGTGAGTTAGCAAGAATTTATTAAAGAGATGAGGATGTGAAAAGGCACATTTAAAACCAAGGGATTTTAAGGGGGTTATAAGAAATTCAAGGGGTTATGGTCTCGTGTGGGCTTCACAACACTAAACTCTCCCATGGGAGGTTAGGTTGGTCTGGGCCCCACCTCCCGCATATTCACACATGGGAATTTGTGTGGTTGTGGACCCTACCAACAACTTCCCATAGTAGAATTTAACTTCCTTGATTATCAAAAAAAAATTGTACAGAATTTTATTTATTTCTTCCTTAAACCCCAATATTTAACTTCTTCCTCCGAACAAACTCACCTATCGTAAAAGTACACTTAAGCAAAAACCGGTGTTGTGAGTTCATCGGTGCCCTCAGATTTTAATTCCGAGCACCGGTTCAAAAGTTAGGAAAACCCACTCGTTCGTTCATTGAACGTACCCGAGCTAAAATCAGAAATTGATTTCGGGCACAGCGGGCCTCAGAATCAGGTGTCGTTAGAAACTGTGTTCTTGTAAAATCCCAAAGAAATTAAAAAAAATTCCTTGGAATTTTCGGGTCTTTACATTACTCCCATTTCAGGGATTTTCTTCCCCATATAGTTTTAACACAAACTAGGGATACAAAAGTGGTACTGAGCACGCGTCGGAGCATTCCGCTCCCATGTGCTCTTCTGGAAGTTTTCGTGCTATCAACGACAGTGCACAAGAGGAATCATCCATCCTCGTAGGACCCACTCCTGTCGATACTCAACCTCTACTGGAACCCCGCATAAGTCACCCCATATCCAATGTCCAGATCCCTATGGTCGATGAAATGCTCCAGGTCAAGCACGTATCTCCCCAGTTGAGGTACGTGGAAGTCATCGTGCACTTGGTGCAACTGAGGTGGATGGGTCAAACGGTAAGCCACCACAACTACCTTGTGGAGGACCTAAAAAGGTCTGCTGAACCACGGAGATTACTTTCCACCTCAGCCACATCTTCATAGGCCTTGTCAAGGTAAGACCTGTAAGAAAACGTGGTCGCCATCCTCAAATTCTAATGGTCCTCTCTCGAATCTACATTGGACTTATGTCTGCATTGTGTAGTCTTCATCCAGTCATGGATGATCTGCACCTTCTCCATCATATCCTGAACCATCTCTTGTCCCACAAGAGTTGCCAAGATTTCTTCATTGCAGATAAGAGAAATCTGGTCTCATCTCCTGGATGAACCACATTCATTGCCTAATACTGTCAATCCGGACATGAATGATGCATTCATGCCATGGAAGAAGTCATAAGGCCTCGGCGTTACTACCAAGTGATCCAACCATCACTCTAGCCTCTAATGGTCAACTCACACTGTCGGCATCAGCGCGAGGTAACTGGGTCTCCTCCAGTTGGAATCTCGAAAGTGAGGGTGAAGTCAACAGTTTTAACCGGGACCTCTAAGTACACAAAAAGGAAGAAAGAAAATGTCACAAGGACAAGTGTCTTTTATTACTGCATCTCGAAGTACAAAGACACAAATACAATAGTAACATGGAACTAGAAGTACCAAGAACAAAAGTAATCCACTAGTTCCACTCCTTTCCACCTGCTTCCGGAGCTCTACGACTTTTTCCACTGCTCGGAAGTTGCTCAAGAACCAGTCGTTGCTTTTGTCTCGGTGGCTTCTACAATGCCTGTGGATCAACTGTGCAGGGAGTCAGACAATCACGTGCCTTGTGACCCTTCCTGCCGCATGAATAACACTGTCCGCTTTTGGCACGCCTGCCTGAAAGAGGCTGCCAACAAAGATCACCATGAAGTCTTCTAGAGTACCTACTAGCCTGAAGACTCTCACCACAGCCTCCAGCCAATCCTCAGCTGCCTGTGGGTCCGTCTCTCCCCTGAACCCAGGTGGCCTCAGGAACTAGAACTTGTGCAGTGCGCTCATGATATGTGCAGCCTCTGTTGCTGGGTCTGGTGCCATCGGTGGCCCAATGTGTGGTAGTACTCTGGTCCCTCCATTGGTGCCTCAACTGGGATAGGGCCTTGTACTAATGCTACGTCGCTCGGCGGGCTGTCAGTATGTACAACTCTCAGGGCTCTAGCTGGTCGTCCGCAGGGAGGCATCCTGAAAGAAACAAACGTGACATGGTCAAATGATTTATACCTGGTGAGCTAACCTCGTTTGAGCTGTTTTAAGGGAAAACTTTTGAAAACACACACGCAATCAGTGTTTTCGTGCACAAAGTTAGAAATCAGTTGTTAGGGTCCTGGTGTATGGATACGCCGGCCGCCTACACCAACACTGGACTCCCTGAACTGAAAACCACTCTCGGTACCCATAACACTATTGCTTTACAGATAGAAAATATCGGAGTTATAAGATCTGCGGTAGAACCGACTCCTCTGATACCAATTTTTCACGACCCGTCCTCGGGGCCCGTGTCGTGACTACCTCAAGCCCACCTTCTACAGCGCAGGGTCTAACGAATAGCACCAAAGGCGTAAATCCCGATAACTGGGAAGGTATTGCCTTTATAAAAAGTAAAAAAACACCACAGAGTAAAAGCGGAAGTAATACACTAACTACAAAGAAAATGCTAAAAAGTAAATGGGCCAGAATACAAACCCAACTGAAAGTACAGCTACAACTGAACGAACGTACAATAGAAAAGAAAAGCAGCTGGATGAATAGAAGCACAACCTAGGTCGTCCACCTCGGATCCTACCTGAAGGGTAGGTACAGATAGCGCAGCTTCTAGATCGTCCACCACGGATCCTACCTAAATGGTATGTACAGATATCCTCCACAACTCTCTCGCTCGTCAACCTCCTCCGAGTATCATCTCGTTGTGATGTCCAACACCGGGTACTGTCCAGTCCACGAACACTCGGCCTCCGTCAGAGCTGCCCATCATCTACAACCAACACAAGAAGATGTGGGTATAGCCCGTGCAGGTGTGAGTATACGATAATCAGCAGGGACCCCAAGACCCTCAAGGTCTCACTAAATCTAACAAGGATAACCAAAAAGAAGGATCTCAACAGATAACCCTTACTTAGGTATAACCCCATACTTATACCTTAGTTATCAAGTAACCCATCTCAATCACGAGGAAATACAAAGGTTATGAAATCAACGGATAACCACTACCTAGGTATATGCCCATACATATACCAAAGTTATCAAGTGACCCATATCAATCATGAGGAAACACAAAGGTTATGAAATCAATGGATAACCACTACCTAGGTATACTCCCATACATATACCTAAGTTATCAAGTGACCCATCTCAATAATGAGATAAACAAAATGGTCATAGACTAAGCACAAACCAGGATTTTCATTATCGAAACTATAACTACTGAAGAGGTCCATCTCTGACGAGTACAGTGATCATGTCACGACTCCGAGGTACTGCTCACTAACCTAAGACTGCTGAGGTACTCCTCCTGTCGAGTACCGCAGGTCTGCAACCTCACCATGTAGTGCTCCTCTGCCAGGGGTCTGCCACCTCACACAGTAGTGCTCTCCCTCATAGCATACAGAGTTACTCCTCATGTCGTGTACCACGGGTCTACCACCTCACAAAGTAGTGCTCCTCCTCCATGGGTCTGCCACCTCACAATGTAGTGCTCCCCACTGGGCTATGCAAGTCACTCCGAATCGAATCGGACAAGCATTCATCAGGTCTCAGCCAGCTACATGGTCTCCGTACTCCGTACGCTCGTCTCCGGGAGGGTCTACTCCACGAGCTATAGTTAGACACTCCAAGAATTACAATGTCCCACGAAGAAGTATCTCAAGTAATTGCCTCATCATAGGGGTCTCAATGCAACTGATGGCGCGTCAATCGGACGCCCGGTCTGTGAGTTATAAGCGTTTTCGTCCTAGGGGCCCGGTTGGTTTCGTGTATGAACCAACCTGACTATATCTAAACTATAACCCGAACTATCATTGGGTATACTCATAGGGACCGTTTCTCAACGTGATCACCAACACTGCTGACGGTTCGTCAAACGGACGTCCGGTCTGAATGTTATCAGCTTTTCCGTTCTAGGGGCCCGGTTTGATTTTGGGTACAATCCATCTTGGGCATACTCCAACTGTGTCCAAACCTCAGGCTAAGTATTCCAAAAGTTCCGCCCCTTTAAGAGAAAACCTACAAAGTCGACGACATGTCAATCGGATGTCCAGAACTCATGTTATAAGTGTTTCTGCTCCGAGGGCCCGGTTGGTTTCGTGTTCGAACCAACCTAGCCATACTCAAAGTTCTACAGAACCTTGAGTGTAATATATTGAAACGCCCGTATCGATCCAAGGATCGCATCGTAATTGACGGTGCATCGATCAGAGGTCTTTAGCCCATGATATGGGCAAAAGACCAGAAGTGATCCGAAATTTGGGGTTTTGGGCCCGAACCGACCCGGCCCGAGACCCCCTGGGTCGGCCCAAACCAGATCGACCCAAACCGGGTCTGGGTCTGGCCCAATAGGGAACGGCCTGGCCTGTTGGGTGCGGCCTAGCATGGTCAGCGCGGCCCGGCCCGGCCTGGGCGACCCGGCCCGGACTGGGGATCGGGTGGCCTGGCGTGCGCGCGAGGCCCGCGTTGCCAGCTCGGCCAGCGTCGAGCTTGAGCGGAAGGGGGGGCGGCCCCCCTTGATTGGAACCACGACCCCATGTGGGTGGCCGCTCCTACCAGCGGACGCGACGCTGGGCGCCTCATCTCCCCCGGGTCCTGCACGACCGGTGGTCCATTTTCCCTGCCGTCTTCGCCAACTGTCCTCCCGGGACCTGCTCTTCACTACGGGGTCTTCAAAACACCATTTCGTCCTATTTCTTCATCGCCCGTCGATCCTCACGTCAATCAAAAAACTGTGGAGTCTTCGAATCACCTTTACGGCCTCCACTCCGACCACGGTTTTGTTCAGCCTCGAAGGCGCGGCGTGACAGCAGCGCGCTTCTTCGTCGTGTTCCTCCTTGTTTCCGCGTGGTTCTGTTGGACCACGCTATATTCGTTCGTGCCATGACAAACACAACATCAAGGGGGAGGAGGGTCGGCAGTGATCGTGTGGTCCATCCCCCTCTCGTTAATCTGATATCAAGCAGCTACAAGATTTACGTTGGACAGTAAGGAACATTTATGAACAAAACAAACCCCTACAGTTTTCCTCGAAATCAAGAATTCCCAACCCGCAAACATATTATTTCATGGATCAAGTTAATATTTATTTGATCCCCGTTCTTTGTTTTAGAAGGAAAATAAACTTGGGTTCATTAACATTCACAAATTAATTCCCTACCACGTCATGTGATGCCTCGATGGATATGCGGAGAGGTAGCGTCATTCGTTGACGTCAGAAGGTGACGTCGTCATTTTCCATTTCACCACGGCGGTGTATCCTCCTTTGATGGAGATCCAGGAAGCATTCTTTGTCAAAGGTCTTGGAAGGCCCGATGTCGCCAAAGTGTACCCAAAGATATGACGCCTCCCCTCTCATCGTAGAGAAGGAAGAAAGGGGTACGTCGCCGCCCTTTGTGGAGTCAGTATTCTTTGCTATGATGCACTGTTCTTCGTTGAGAAGGTGTCATTCTTCAACAAAGATTAATTCTCTTCTTCTCCTTCATCTCACAAGAACTCTCTCAAAATTATCCAACACAAAGTGTGTCCCCAAAATAAAATAATGGCTCACCAATTATTTTATTATCAAAATCCATTTGAAATTCTAAACTCACACACTTAATTAATAAATAAGGAAACTCAATACATTAATTAAGGTGTGTGTTGGCTTAAAAGAATTAAGAGGGAGAGAGTGAAGGGGATAAGTATCACAAATTAAGAATAGGTTACCAATTTATTCAAGAGGTGAGTCAGCAAGAATTTATTAAAGGGAGGAGGTTGTGAAAAGTCACATTTAAAACCAAGGGATATTAAGGGGGTTATAAGAAATTCAAGGGGTTATGGTCTCATGTGGGCCCCGCCACACTAAAATCTCACATGTGAGGTTAGGTGGGTGTGGGCCCCACCTCCCACATATTCACACATGGGATGTTGGGTGGTTGTGGACCCTACCAACAACTTCCCATGGTAGAATTTAACTTCCTTGATTATCAAAAATAAAATTGTACACAATTTTATATATTTCTTCCTTAAACCCCAAAATTTAACTTCTTCCCCCGATCAAATGCACCTACGTTAAAAGTCCACTTAAGAAAAAACCGGTGCTGCGAGTTAATCGGTGCCTTCGAATTTCAATTCAGAGCCCATGTTCAAAAGTTAGGAAAACCCGCTCGTTCGTTCACAGAACGTACCCAAGCTAAACATCAGAAATTGATTCTAGGCACATCGGGCCTCATAATCAGGTGTCCTCAGAAAATGTATTCTTCTAAAATCCCAAAGAAATTAAGAAAAAAAAATCCATGAAATTTCCGGGTCTTTACACAATAGACTATAATTCTCCTAAGAATGTTATTCAGATATAAGGGAATTTTCTTTAATTTCTAGGGAGAAAAAATAAATTTTTTTATTGAATGATTATGAGATTAAAGAGGAGTTGGGGTATTAATTTTGATTAAATACACATTTTATGGGGTTCTAAATATACATTGAATTTAAATAAATTATCGTATGGAAAACCTTGCATTAAGCATGTGGTGTTACTTCCTTAAAGCCATTACACGCATGGTTGTCTCGCATGGGTAGACAAAACGTGAAATAACAATTTTTTTAAATTGGTTTTAATAAACATGGTTTCCCATGGTCACTCACATGGGTTTTCCAAACCTTACATTAAAAATGAGCCTTCCCAATTCCCACTTTCTTTTATTTCTCTTTAATCCTACTGGCGGTTCAGGGTATCTTCTAACTTTTCACAAAATACACCCATCCAATATTTTTTGCAAAAATGACCAGACCCTTCTCAACCTCTTGAAAAACAAGAAGATCTTTATATTGACTAAAAATAAGTTAATAAAATTTCATGTTTTTGAAATTGTGTTTTCTATAGGTATCATTGAAAATTTGGTTCATACAATATTAATTTACATAAGAATATAAACATTATTTATTTACCATAGCGTAGTCCTCTGATAATATTCCATAATATTTATAATCCACATGGTCACATTGATATTTTCACCAATGTGTAGGTGACCAAAAAATCCCAATAAGAAATGGAATAATAGAACTTAACATGTGAAATAAATCAGCATTATTACATGTGTAAAACTAATCATCACATCAAATGAATATGATCATACAATTATGAAAATGGAAATAATTTTAAGTATTTAAATATTATGGAATATTAAAAATTATGAAAAATAAAATTTATATTCATATTTAAAATACATCATAATATAATTAATATTTTAAATAACATAACTTCCATGAATAGAAATATTTACAAATCTAATTGCACCGTGTCTATGAATAAGATCTTATGAGATATAATTATTTACAAAATTCATTAGAGATATGTAAAATTTTATATACCTAAATTAAATCATAATATGATCTAAGTATTTCATATCACTTATAGAATAATCATATAATAAATATAAATATAAAATAAAACCATGAAAATAGAATAACATTCGTAATAATTTCCATAAACAATATAAAAATGAATAAACATTGTAGTACCATAAAAAAGACAAGAATATATTATTTTTCATTTTAAATGGAATTATTAATAATTAAAAAGGAATATTTCATTGACAGGTGAATAAGAAACATATGAAGAATCCTAACCCAGATTTAGAACAAATTTCATTATCAAGAATTTGTAAGGTGGCTAAGAATTCATCTCGAAGATTCAAGGCATGAATATCTCTTGAAGATGGAAATGGTATGTGAAATAAAAACCCATTATAATGGATGAAATTTTTATTTAAAAGAAAGATAAAAAAGTTTTAGATAGGTTACGAAGGAGTAAAATATAAAAGGAAAAGAAATAGTCTGATAATTGCCTTTTATTAGGTCCTATTTGGTTTCATTATGTTTATACCCCGTATATAACCATTTGAGGTTGATAAAAACATTTATATAGAGGTATATTAAATACCATATAATTTATTAATGTTAAATAATAATAATGGAAATTAATTTATTAACACTTAATTAATTATAAAATGGTGTGAAAACATTTTTATATGAATTATTACCTTTTTAATTTTAATATTCTGGTTTTGTATTTTTCTTATTTAATAAAAAGAAATCTAGAAACAAAAAATCATAAAATATATGAATAAATATATATATTTAAATTTATATATATAAATACACATAAAAATTAGTATACATAGTCTACACTAACCATTTGTGAAGGGGGTGATTAATAAATAATGTATAGTGTCCTTGTATGCAGGTTAATCGTCCATTAAAGGGATCTGTAAAAAGAGAGATATAGAAGGATAGAATACTCATATACATATAATAAATAATTTATAACGAATATATAATAATTTGATAATATATATATATATAAATTCTATAATATCTTATTTTAAAGGAAGTGATAAGTAAATAGTTAAAAATATTCATAAAATTTTAACAAATCCAATTTTATGGATAAAAAGGTTTCTTTTTCTAATAATTTTTTGTTGCCTCTTAAGGGTACATGTGTTTTAAAACTATTTTTTGAAAATTTTATAAATTTTTTATAACATCATAAACATTATTTTTTTAAGATTAATGTCTAAATTTTCTTATTTTAAATTTTGGGAATTTTTCTGAGAAGATTTTGTTTTAAAAGAATAGTTAAAATACATAATTTTAATTAAAAACTGAATTTCCATCAAAATAATTTATATGGATGAATTGTATTTTTATTTTTTTTTTATTCATTTTGACACACTATAAATATATTTTGTAAAATTCCAAAAAATTCTAAAAGAGTAAAGGTTGTTCGATATCATGTATAACATAAAGCACCAAACATAGAATGAACTTTTTGTATTATATATTCAATTTGACACACCATGTGTTTTGTCATTTTAATTATAATTCATTACTATTATTGAATAATCATAATGAAATTTTTGTATTATATATTCAATAAAATATTTATGAAACCCATACAATAGATTTGATAAGAATATTATAAGAACAAACCCAATATTATGCATAGAAAATCTATATTTTCATAATGGAAGTTTTACACCTTTTAATGTCACTCCTAATATAAATATAAATATTGAAAATTTTATACATTTAATAGGAAAAAATATCCTTTTATTAATTATATTATATAAAAAAATTATCAGGTTAATTTATGGTATTTTTCTAAGAACATCCAGTTTTTTTGAATTCTGAAAAATACTGAATTTTAATTGAAAAATGAATTTTATTCCAAATAATTTATAAGGTTAAGTGATATTTTAACTTGGTTTTAAATTATATTTAGATAAAATATACCTAAATTAACCCAATTTATTTCATTGAAATCAATTTCACATAGAAAATGTGAAAAAATACAAACTTCTGAACATTTTTTCCGTAAGATCTTGCATTGTCATTTGGTTTACAGAATTCAATTTAAATTAATTTCTGACACTTTTGGAATTTTTATTTGGAAACAATGATTAAATATTTTGAATTGGAATAATATATAATTTATTTTAAGGTGAACATAGGTTTTTATGATATATAATAGTGAATATAATTAATATTAATTATAACGATAATGGAAAAAACTAATCTTAACAATGGAAAAAAACATAATCTTAAGAGGAAAAATGACATATAAACATATAAAAACCCTATTGTATGGAAATATTATGACATTATATTACCTTTAATTTTAATGAGATTATTAGTGGTGCTAATGTAAATAGAAAAATAGGGTTTAATTCCCTCTTTCAAACATTTAAAAGAATGCCACTCCTCCTCCAATATAAAAAGGAACTCACTCCTCCCACATATTCACACAAATAAAGAACCATTTCTCATCCAACCCATTAGAAAATAATCACCCAACAACCCTAAATTAATCCTATAATACTAACTTTGACCATAAAGGAAACCAGTCATGTTTATTTGTATAAACCGAATGAAGTTACCCGAATTAGATATAACTCTTTTCAACAATCACTTTTGTTTCATTTACTTGTTCACCCATTCTATTATTTTTATATAATTAAAATATATAAAACTTATTATCATAAATATTCAGATATTTTTTATATAATATTTATACATACTCTTTCACACAAATCCAACAAATTGTATATGCAATACTCGTTCATGTGTACGGAAGACTACCACCTCGTGAACAGATGTCGTTTAGTCTTCCATTTACTACATCTAAAGGTTGGAATAATGATATATTTAGAGTTTATATATGATATATATTATAATATTAATTTATATAATATTATTTAATTTTTATCTATCACGTACCCTCATGACATCAAATTTTTTGAAATATGATAACATTGTTTATGGACATGACGACTACCATCTCTTCAATGAGATGTGATTCGTCCACACATTAAATGGAATGTATTAAGATGTTTGTGAATAAAATATTAGGTATTTAAAATATTAATATGTAAATATAATGATAATAAACATATATATATACCCCATAATTATTTAATAATATAATAAAACGGAAGCGATGTTTGTGTGTAAGAACATCATACCGTCTCCATGAATAGTGCATTTAATATAATATTTCCAAATATTATAGATTATTATAAAGTAATATATATGTAATATATGGTATAATTAAATCATTTTTTACATCTTGGAGACAATACAATCATGATCATCATAGGAAGAACAAAAATAATAAGTTAAAACAAAAGAGAAAAACTAGGCAATTGACACTCGAAGTAGTGAAAAAATAGAAGATTGCTAAAAATAGGTAATAAGATATTATAAGAAGTTAATATATAATATAATAAATAATATTATGGTTTATTTATATGTTAATAAAATTTTATAACTATTAAATTATTTTTTAATGGACACAAACGAAAAAGGAAATGCAAGATAAGGGATTTCGTCCCAATTTACATTCCATTGATATTTATTTATTAGTATGCCCCATGTTTCATTTATATAGTCAATATAATACCCTATAACATTTAATATAATTTATAATTCATACGTCATGGTGTTTTTAGTTTCTATTTGAATTATTTCATCTAAGGGGAGATGAGTATACAGTTACCAAGTGGTAAAGAAGTGTGATACCTCAATTTATTTTCATTTGGTTTTATTACTTCCTCATTGTCATCCATATTATACGATTATGTGTATATTTATTTTTTTAAAAAAATTTATATTTCCACTTATTATAATTGGATTTAAATTTTATACACATAATATATTCATTGATTAATTCTCACTTGAATATCATGATCATTTTAAGGGTTTATTTCAAAGTCTCATTCAAATTGAGATTGATCATTTTTTAAATTCCATTAAAGAAATTATTAGGATTTTTTTCAATAAAAACATTAATTTTATTATACAAGTCTTTTCATGAAATATTTCTTTTAATGGTATAATTTTTACATTATTTTTTATAATAAACATTTTATAATTTTTATAGAAAAAACGACATCATTTAACTATTTAGTTAGACTACCTATCTTCTATTAAAAACATTTTTTTAATAGGTTTTAAAAACTATTTATAACCATTACAAAAGAAGTTATTAATGAAATTTTTACCCTTTTTATTTTATAAATTGTTTCAAATGAATATTTTTTTTGCAATCCGAACTATTAACATTTGTATCTTTTTACCTTGTAAAGGAAATTTTAATTTTTTCCCTTGTACAATATGTATATAATTACCATACATTGTTTCATTAAACCTGACACTGTATGTTCAAAGGGTAAATCTTTTGTGAAAATGTTATAAAATTAGTTTTCAATGAAAATGTTTTAAAAATGTTTTTTTTTCAGAATTAGAAATATATTTTCTTCATGAACAATTTTGAAATATATTTTTATATTTCTTCCATTCATAAATGACAATACTACTATATTTTTACTCAAATTGGAATATTTGGTATTAGTAAAATACTTATTCTTCCTCCGTATGGTTTTTTAATGATACTTATAGGGTTATTGTCGGTTTTAACTTTCATGATGGATTTTTATTATCCCCTAAAAATATTTTATTTCCATTGATCATTGTATAATAAAATTCCCAAAAATTTCAATATCAATATTCATTGATATAATTATATCCTAAATTTTATTCTATTTTAAAAAAATATGTTTTCTTTGAAAATAATTTGATATTTATGGAATTATTTGTAAATATACATATTTTAATCATTTTGTATCTTTTATAGGGAACATTGTTTGTTAATTTAATAGATCATTAAAAATATGAGGAATTCATAATAAAATTTATATATCGGTTGGGAATAGATAATTCAGTACTCTCGATGAATCAATAGTCTTAGGAAATGAAATTAGTTGGTGATAAACCCTTCAATTTGGTTTCCAAGAAGAATATATTGATTTTTATCCACTTACCTAAACATTCTTGAAAATTATTCTTGATAGTAAATGTATATTGTGTCTAGGAATCGAGATGTTTGATAATTAAGCATTTCCATAATTTTTTTAATTTTTATTATCTATTGTGTTTTTTCTTGGAAATTATCTATGGATGCATTCTCATTATTCAGTTATTTATTTAATGGCATGTGTGTTCATTTATTTTCCCTTCCATATTGATTACCCCATATCCAATTATTTTAATAGAATTTTTTAAGTGATTTTTACTACCAAATTGTTTATGCACTCCCTCTTAGATCATGGAATACGAGGAATGTATTTCCATTTATTTAACTTGGCATTTTTTTTGCACTTTCTCTCAGTTTATTTATTATATAGCTTGTGTGTTCAATTATTTACCTTTTTGTATTGATTAATCTCATTTATTCATTACTTTTTCCACTACAATTAACACTTACAGAGAATTTTATATCACCCTTGTTTATTTCCTTTCCTCGTGATTCCATAAAGCTTGCTAAATAATATATACAAGGATATAATTTATGTAATAATTTTTTCATCAAAAAAGAAAATGGAAAAAATTATCTAGTATTTAGTGTATTTATTTTCAACATAAGACTCATGTATGTATCTGTTTTACAAATAATTATAAAATCTTTAGTCATTTTGGATTCTATTCCTTGTAATCAAGTCAATGTAATGGTAGTCGACCTCGGCTTCGAGCTACTAAGATTGGGGTGCTGTAATTGGTATCAAAGGAAGATTAATAAGAACCATGGAAACTATATTTTAGAAAAAAAAACATATTAGAGAACATAAATTTAATGTAATATTATATTAAAATAATATTATATAATCATAATTTTTTAATTAGATAGTGATTATGTGTTTTTACAAGAAATAATTCTCTATTTAGATACTATATGGGGTCGTGATTTTGGTATAGATGGACCTAGGGGTAAAAACTCCAAAAATGTGTTTAGAGCCACAATTAGGCATATCATGGTACATGAAAACAAGACTTACTATGAAAGTTTCTTGATACACCCATAACATATTCTTAAGATAATTCAAAATTCCCTTACAAACCATCATGATGGATTTTAGTATATAATGAAAATTAAAAAATGGGTTAATCCTATGGTGTTTCAGATTGAAAATAAAATTCCATAATTTAGATATCCTATCATTTTTATATTATTTTATTACAATTATTATTTTCACTCATTATATTTTTTTTGGTTTTATACAATTTATGGAACATGTATGGGTCATGTTAAAATTGAACATGAATGAAAAGGTGGTTATAATGAGAAACCAAATTGGATTTTGATAGGATTAAAAGACATCGTGTTGATTTCTAATAAATTTTCATCAACTATAATTAAAAAATATACTTTAACAAACTCTTAAAAACATCAACAATGAGAAGGATTTAGTTTTCTAAGATCTCAAGTAGTGGAGACCATGGAGAAAAAATGGAATGGTTTACATCATGTAAGAAATATAGAGGGAGACACGCATGAATTTGTTTCAATTGAAGTGGAAAATAATTTATTTTTTGGATGGAAGGAAATAACAAGAATAATTTCAATGTAAAATATAAAGAGTATGAATGAAGGAAATATAATTCATTTTGATGATCCATTTATAGTTTTTTCCTTAAATGTATGGATCCATGGAAATACCAAAGTCAATTCCATCTTATAAACTATCAAATCTTTACCAATGAAGGACGTATATAGAAATAAAATGATGAAGTATATATGTATTGGGGTTGTATGAAAAACCATACTAAAAGGGTTATTTAATTATTAAATATAAATTATTTCCATCATATTTTTTAAATTAGATTAATATGGTTTTAGAAAAATGACAACATGTATGTTGGGTAAAAACCCATCAAATACATAAATGTAGTGGGGCTTGAAAACATGATTGAAGAATGACAAGGGTTTTGTTCCTACATCTATCTTACATGATTTCCTAGTTGATATATCATTGAAATTAGATAAAAATTTTCATGAATAAATATAAAAATGGAAATAATACTATCAATTTTGAGGTTTATAGATTACTGTATTAACTATTTTACTTTTTTATAATAGTTAAACACAAATGTAAATACTTGTTTTGTCGATATTATGATCCAAGAAAAGATAATTTTAGTTCTCCAAAAATAAATATAAAAAAATTTCATTTAGGAAATAGAAATGTATCAAGTAAGTAAATTTCTTTATATTCATGGTCAATAAAATAATTCCCCAATACTAGTAAAATACTATTAAAAATGTAATTCTAATACCTTTATTTTTTTATAACAATTTTTCATTTAAACAATCATAGATTTATGTCTTTAGGGCCCTCAAAATTTCATTGATCATTGACTTTTTTTATCAATTGCCTCAGTAGAAACCCATACTTATTGTCTCATTTCCTCCATGTACATATCTGAACATTCCATTAATGTTCTCCTATTTATAGACATATTTATAATATATTCCATTTTACCTTTGTACTTATAATTTTCTCTTGTGATGTAGATATTTTATAAAATCATCTCATGATGTGGGATTTTAAATATGTAATTTTAAAATAACAAACAATATATTTCCACGATTGTGTTTATGTTTAGAAGACTCAATTTATTACAGGTGGGGAGAATGTAATATCCTAAAAATTCAAAAGGAGTTAATTTTTTTACAGCTTGTATGACAGAGAACACAAATCATAGAAAGGAATATAATGTCTTGAAACATTATTGTATATTTAATGTTTTAAATAAATTTTATATTTTCTATAGATTTTAATGAATTCAATACTAATTCAGTATGCATCTACTATAGTAAAGAGTTTCATCAATAGCTAGTATTACACACAAGACTGGGTTTTATAATCCAATAATATACTATTAAGATAATATTATTTAATATAATTATATATAACCTATCAATTATGTTATCATTTATGAATAGTATTTACTAATTGATTGAAATATATGGTTTACAAAACTATAATATGAGTTCAATGGTTACTACTTATTTTGAAATGAAAAAAATAATAATTGAATATAAACAAAATTCTTTTATTTGCACAAAAGATTTTTATCGTAACAAATTAAATTAATTACTGTTAGTGAATGATATTAATGATATTTATATATTATATATTTAGAAAAATATTTTTAAATTCATTAAATAAGATTCATATACCTAAGATAAGAACAAAGCCAATATTACACTACTGGAAATAAGAATTATTCCAATAGTTTTGGGAAAACCATTGGTATTGTTCACTA
Source organism: Viscum album (assembly GCA_963277665.1). Lineage (NCBI taxonomy): Eukaryota > Viridiplantae > Streptophyta > Magnoliopsida > Santalales > Viscaceae > Viscum > Viscum album. The sequence goes on from OY728132.1 coordinate 419,178,860, forward strand.
ATTTCTACTTATACCAACGGTTTGTCCAAAAACGTTGGTATAGGTCACATATATGCACCTATACCAACGGTGTTTGAAAAACAGTTGGCATAGGTCCCCCATATACACACTGTTTGTCCAAAACCGTCGGTGTAGGTCCCAAAACAAAACAGCCTATACCAACGTTTCTGAAAACTGTTAGTATAGGTCTAGACAAATGGTTTTGAGAACCGTTGGTATAGGTTATTTAATTTTTAATGGAATCTTCTTATAGAGGAAAGTAAATAAATCAAAATTTAAAATAATTCTGATAATACATATATATATTTATGAAATTATGTTCACAAAAGTAAGTTAGGTTAGTGGTTAGGTCGTTCAATAACAAATGGGAGGTGCTGGGATCCAAACCAACCAAATGATTATTTTTTGAATTACATATAAAAACTTTTTTATGGAACTGTTGGTATAGATTTTCATATTACATGTACCAATGATATTTAAAACCGTTGGTATAGGTCTATACCAATAGTTTTCCCAAAACCATTGGTATTGACCTATCCCCATAGCGTACTTGGCAATGGTTCTCCAAACCATTGGTATATGTTATACCAACGGTTTCGAGTCCTCTACCAACAGTTCCAAACCATTGGTATACGGTATTTTTCTAGTATTTTTATGCATAGAAATGTTGTATTTTTATAAAGGTAGTTTTCCACCTTTTAATGGTGCACCTATTTTAAATATATACTTTTACACTTTTATAAATTTATTATGATAAAATAAGATACATTTTTAAGATAATTTTATAACAACTTACTTTTTGTGAATTTTTTTTATTTTTCATTTAGGTTTTATTTTTTTAATGAATAGTGAAAAATATAGGATTTTAATTTAAAAAGTATTTTTGTCTCGAAAATTTAAAAGTTTAAATTATTTTTTAATTTTATTAATTATATTTACATAAATTATAAATACATTAATCCAATTTTCATCATTTTAATCTATTACACATTGAATTTGGATAATGATGTGTTTATAATTTATGTATTATATATAATTTATATTTATAAAATATTTATTTGTATTTAATTTTTATTTAACTCATAACTTCAATATATACATTTTTTGGAATATGAGGACATCATTTGTGGTCGTGTGGACTACTGCCTCGTCGAAGCGATTTGGTTCATCAATTATTTAAATGGAATGCATTAAAGATGGTTACTATGAAAATATGTGATTTATATACCATAAATAATTTATTGTAATGATAATATAAATTTAAATATATATATATATCACTTTTTAAATAAGATGAAAAAATGGTAGCAAAATTCAAGTGTATGCACGACCTACCGTCTCAATGAACGATGCATTTCATTTCATATTTCCACATTTTACGGATAATAATAAAAAAATATATAATGAATATATATATTAGATAAATAATGGATTAAATCATTTATATTATTAAATAATATTAAATTTTTTAAGAATAAAAATAAAAAGTCAACACATACTATAACAATTAGGCAATTAACATAAAAAATAGTGAAAATAATAAAATATTTTCAATAAAATGGGTAATAAGATATAATATGAAGTTGATATATGAAATAATGAATATTAGTTTGATTATTAGATATATTAGTAATATTCTTAATGAAATCATAAATATGGTTAATAGACTTTCACCCAAAACGAAACATATGGTATTTCATATCAATTTACATCCATTTGAGACTTCTTTTATGATGCACCGATTTTATTTTATAAGGGGTATATAATACCAATTTGAATGTTAATATTAATAAAAGTTAATAATTAATTTTATTTTGATTTTAAATTTGAAATATATTACCTAATTGGATTTTAACATTATGTTACCAAGTGGTAATGAAATTTCATATCTCAATAACTTTTAAGTGGGTTATATTACTTCTTAGTTGTCATTAATATTAAATGGTTATGTGTATATTTAATTTGAATATATATCAATCTATTTACACTTATTATATGTTTATTTATAGTTTATACACATAATAAATACAATGATTAATTCTCAATTCAATATTATAGTCATTTATAGTGTTAATGTTACAATCTCTTTCTTATTGAGTTTTCACATATTTGAAATTACCTTAAAGGAATTTATATGATAGTTTTTCAATAAAAAAATTAATTTTTATATCCACCTGTAATTTATGACCTTTTTCAGTTAACGGTATCATTTTCAACTCTTTTTTACTCAAAATGAGTTTGAAAATGGTTTTAAGAAAACCCAAAATCATTTCTCCCATTTTTCAGTGAAGTCATTTTATTCTAAAAAACCTATTTCCTAACAATGTTTTCAAAAAAATTTAACAATTAAAAAATCCATTCATAAAATAAATTTTTAACATTCTTCATTTAAAATGTTTTTAAAAGGAATATTTCTATCTCTTTCTAAACAAGGAAATTTTCTAGCATTTTTTCCATGCAAGAGGAATTATTTTTTAACGTTGAATTGAATGTATGGAATTATCATATGTCAATTCATTGATTTGTCCTTTTCTAGTATAAAATATAAATTTTAAAAGATTTTTTTTAAACCTATATTCAAATAAAATATTTTAAAAATATTTCTTTCAAAATGAAAAGTATATTTTTTTCAGGAATGCTTTTAGAAAATATTTTTAGAGCACTTCCATTAATCACTGTTAAAACCCCTTTATTTATACTGCACATGACATTTGATGTATATATAACATATTTATTGTTATTCTGGGGGGGTTTATTGATGTTTCAAAGGATAGTAATATATTTTAGTTCCATGAATTATTTTTATAGTCCCCATTAAATATTTAACTTTCAGTGGTAATTCAATATTAAATTTCCCATAAATATCCATATTATTTGTCATGGATAAGAATATTTCCTAAACCGTATAAAATTTTCAAGTAGTGTTTTTATAATAATAATTATTTTATTTTATGGTAATTATTCAAAAATCCAAATATTTTACTAAATTTAGATATTTTATAAATCACATTGATCATTATTTAAATCAATTACTAAATATATGATGAATTAATTGGACATGAACTATATGTGTTCGGGACTGGTCAATATATAACATTCAATGCATCTATAGTCACATGAATCAAAATTAGTTGTCAAAAAAACCCTTACTGTTTATTTCCATGTAACATATATGGGTTTCTACCACACATACATAAACTATCCTCAGAATAAGTCATGATAATATAGGAATCATGTGCAAGGGAAAAATGATATCCAAAAATTAATCATTATCTTCTTTTTAGTTATTGATATTATATATCAGATTTTCTATTTGAAATTATATATGGATGAAATTTAATTTTATATATATTTATATAATTTCAAGTGTGTTTACTTATTTTTCTTTCCATATTGATAATTCCTTATCAAATTATTTAAATCGAATGTGTTTTCAGTTATTTAGCATTACATTATCTTACTCACCCCCTCTAAGATAAATGTTTACATAGATTGTTTTTGAAGTTATTTAAATTATATATTTGTTATGTACTCCCTATCATATTATTTATTAAATAGAATGTTTGTTTTATTATTTATCCTTCCATATGGATTATTCAAATTTATTAATTATTGTTTCATTTTTACTTAACCATTACTGGGAATTTGATCACACATATATTTTGTTTACTATGTATAGGATTTCATGAAGATTACCAATAATGATATTTATTTATATTCTAGATAGAATAATGATATTATAAAATAGGAAAATGTAAAAAACTATAATTTGTGTATATATGGAAATATATTACTCATGTATGTATCTGGTTTACCAAGACAACTGGCTCTTTGTTCCTTATAGATTTGATTCCTTGTAATCATTCTAATGTAATAGAACATCAAAACAAATATGGGATATCAAAGTTAGGGTGGTACATATTAATAAAAATTACATAATTGTAGTGAACTTTATATTCAACGTAGATATTAAACGTTAGTGAACTTTTGAACATTTTCACATCATAAACTCGAATTGCCTTCCAGTCTACATGAATAATTTTTAATTATTTTCTACCACTTATTTAATTTTAATTTCAAATAATAGATTCCATTTTTTTAATTATTAAAATTTATTATCTCTCTTAATTTCAACTTAGTTTTTACCAAAATGGTTAGTTGTAGAAATAAAAAACATTTACAGTGATTAAAATGAAAATTAGTTAACCTAGTGGTTAAAAATTAATCTTACGGTTCCAACTGAAATAAGAAACTTGTCCCAAAACAATAGTATATCCATATTTAGACCCTATATCCAATTTATAAATATTGGTTCTTTATTAGAGGAAAATTAGGTAATAGAGACCTCCCAATAGTGTTTACCTTTATATATAAAAGAAAGACACTCTCCCTCCTCTATAAAAAGGAACTCACCCCCCCCCCCCCACTTATTCACACATATCAGAAAATTTTTCTAATAAAAACATACCCAAATAAATTATAAAGATCCAATTACTCATCTTATAATCCTCACTTTAGTTAAAAATCCAACCAAATCCATTCGTGTAAACAAAAATGAGTTAACCGAGGAAGAGGTACCTTTCCTGAACGAGCAATTTTTTTCCTTTAACCGCCTTTTAAATTATTTTTATATCATTATTAAATAATAAACTATGTATCTAAAATATAAATAATTTTTTTATATTATGGGTAAAACATAAACATTCACACACTTCCATAAAATGGTACATGCAATGATCATTCTTGTATATAGTGGACTATCGCTTCACGAACTGATATCATTCGTTCATTAAAACACACTTAAATGTTGGTAATAATGATTGATTTTTTGTTTTTATGTTATATATTTGATATTAATAATTTATTTATTCTTTTATAATTATTATATAAAAAAACTTTATTCTTCCCCTGTTCTTAGAATATGATAACATCATTTTTGGATGTATGGACTACCGCCTCCTCAAAGAGATGTGACTTATTCACGTTCTATGTGGAATATATTAAGGATGGTTTTAATAAAAACATGTAATAAATATGATAGAAATATTATACTATATTTATAATATACATATATATATATATATAATTTACATTTCATTTTTTAATTCAACAAGAAAATGTAAAGAGTGTTCATGCTTACGTACGACCTAATGTTTGCTTGAACAGTGCATTTCATCTCAAATCACTAAATATTATAGATTAATGTAAATACATATATTATGATTATATATGATATTTCAATAATTTTTTAAATTATATAGATGATTATATGATGATTGATGTAAGTGAAAAAAAACAACAAGTCAAAACAAACTCATGAAACTAGGTAATTAACATCCAAAATATTGGAAATAATGAAATATTATTAAAAAACATGTATTAATATATTATACTAAGAGAATATATTTTATTATAAAAATTTATTTTATTCAATTATAAACTAAAAATATTATTAAAACCATTGTACATGATAATATATAATTTTTAACTAAAATGGAGTGTTAGGTAAGTAATTCTGTCTCAAATTCATTTCATTGGGGAATATTGTAATTTTGTACACCTAACTCTATTTATATAGAGTATAAACTACCCATTTTACATGTAATATATTGAATACATAATTATTCATGGTATTTTAAGTATAAATTCAAAATATTTCATCTAAGGGTATGTAAATTAATAGTTAGCAATTGGTAAATAATTTCTTAACACAACTTCTTTTCATTGAGTCGTATTCCTTACTTATTGATGTTAACAATAAATGATTATATGTATATTGAATACTGACTATATATTGTTTATTTATAAATATTTTTTATTTATTTGTAGTTGATACACATAATATATTTATTAGTTAGTTCTCAAGTCATTTTTTTTCAAGGGTTTACTTCAAAATATCAATTTTTAGGAATTGTTTACACATTAATTTCCTTCAAATAAATTATTTGATCATTGATTAATACACCATTTAATATTATTGTAAATTGGATATTCATGATTATTTTCAAGTAAAGGTACTAATTTTATACACTTTGGTATTTAAAATTTTTAAAAAAATGTTTTTAATGAAAGCTACCAATATTTATCACTTCAGTCGGAAATTTGTTCTCTTAAAAAGTATGTTTTCTAAAAAAATACAATTTTTTAAATAAACTCTTTAAGATGATTTATTAAAATATATTTGAACCCAATATTTTTTTTAAAATATTTTTTCAAGTGAATATTATTTTCAATTTCCGAAAACTCACTTCTCAAACCTTTTCGCAATGAAAAATGAATGTTATTTATACCTCATATTGAATTTGCCATCATCATTTCTATAAATATATTTTTTAAATATAATAAATAAAATTTTAAAGGAATTTTTTTAAATGGAATATCCAAATTAATATCTTTTCAAAATGTCTTTAAAAGTTAAAATGATATTTTCACAATGATTTTTTAAATATCTTTTTATTTCCTCAAAGATGATATCAAATTTTTTTACTCTAACTGAAATACATCATATTAATTCCATACTTCTTCTTCTGTATTGTTTATGATTACATTTACTCAGGATAGTTTTTATATTCCTTTACTTTATTCATTTTGGTAGTTTCCATTAAATATTAACTATACATTAAATTTTACATCATTCTAGATATCATTTATTTTCGATATTGATATTTCTTAACCCATATTTTATTTATATTTACAGTGTTCTATATTGAATGTTATTTTTTTTACTAGGTAAATATTTATATAACCATATACTTAACTCAATAAAAATATTTTATGATAATGAACATTTTTTATTAATAAAATTGATTATTTTATTTCTGTGAAAGGCTTTCTTCAAGAATTGATTGGTGGGGATTAGACTTTATATCGCCCATCAATACCATGTCTAGTTCTCTTGAGAAAATCATTTTTCCAAATTAAATCGGATTCTACGTGTCATTTTAATCCTTCCCGTAAATGATCTTGATGGTATATGTTTTCATTTTCCTCGGTCATAACATCTAATAATGAAGTATTGCATTCATTAAATTTTTATTTATTATAATTATTATCCATGATATTTTTATATAAAAAATATATGGATGTATTTTATTCTTATTTTATTATTATTTGAATTTTTTCTCAATTATTTACCATTTGATATTTTTTATGCACCTCTTTCTTAGTTATATATTGCTCAGAATGTGTTCTAATTTATTTTCTATTCTATATATATTATTCTTATTGAATAATTTTGGCTTCTAGTGTATTAAACCCTTACGGAGAATTTGGGATCACCCTTATTTTATTTCACATCCCTAGGATTCCATAAATGGTATTATTCTCTATATAAAAGAACAGGATAGATGGAAATACAAGACTCATGTATGTATCTTTTTGACCAAGACTTCTAAATTATTTGGTCATTTGGAACATGATTTACTTCTATCTTCTTCAAATGTATTTGTATTAGGCACTAATTCTGATATTTCTGACGTTCTGTTAGCTACCACCACAAACTCATAGTGATGCTTTTGACACCTAAAATTTATCATTGTGTTATCCAAATACCAAACCCAAAATTGATGCTACTACAATCGCAAATAAAACATCAAAACATCAACACTCCATAAATTTGTTTACACATTCCATAAATCCTAAATAAATGATAGTTATTCTCTTTCACTAACTAATTTAGGTGAAAATATTCACCAAAAAGTTAAAAAATTATTATATATATTCTTAGATAAAATAGTTGGTATGTACTATGAGGTGTAGTTTTATTTGATAGAAACCTTCTCGAATATCTAAAAATATTTTTTAATTTTTCAAATAAACCCTTTTATAGAAAAGAAGGAACCAAATAAGCCATTATATCCCTCTATTTGGACCTTCATCACATGTTACATAAATATTCATATATAGGATGGATATATAAATATACATTTAGTATTTTGATATATTTTGATATATACTTCAAGTCCCAGTAATAAAGAACGATACATAAAACATAATGTAATTTGAATGAGTATTCCTTCACAACTAAATGAAATAACATTTATCCATCAATAAAAAATCCAAAAATAAATTATTTTGATGAGATTAGTCGACTCCCTAATTTTCTGAATCTGACCCATGTGATTAAAAATTTTCTATCTCAAAAAATATTTCATCATTGAATTTTTATTATTTATCTACTGTGGTAAATGTTAATGATTTCATAAACTAATTCTATCCAGCCATTTATTAGGATAATCATATTCACTTTTATATTAAGGATGACTAGTTCTGAAACAATGTGGAAAATCCAAATTAACAATTCAAACCTTTTGAAAAACATATGGCTATGTTGAAGTAAAATCATGGGAACCACCATTAAAATAATTTTTTGATTCTCTCAATAGATTTATTAATTTCACATTCCATCGATCACATAATAATGAAATTTGGTTTTTCAAATGAAGTATTGATAATTATAACATAAAGTATATTTATTTCATGTCTATAATAACATAAAAACAATATCCTTTACAACATCCATTATCTAAAGAATAAAAATAATGCCCATCACTAATTAAAATCCCTAATGAAATTGAAATTCACCGCATTTAAAAAATTATTAGTACTATTAAATTAAAATTTCATTGTGAAATCATTCAATATCATTAAATTATACACCTATTTTCATTTTATATTGACCTAAATATTATTCAAGATTAAGGGCATCCACTATTAGACTCGTGAAACTAAACAACCCATTACCCATTTATATAAATGATAGAAAATATCTATTACAATTATATTATATGATGAAAGGAAAATATATAATCTCTTATGGAAAAAACAATTTTCATTGAAACCTACCCACCTCCAATTTTTTGTCCTAACACAAATGGTATTTGTAAAATATCATGAGGCCATCATGATCATTATTCCCAATAACACTTAATAATGCACACACTTTTTAGTTGTTGTCAAAACTCATATAAGAATAATGATAAAAATAAAGAATGTAATAATCCACTATTAAAGAAAGGTGAATGGGATAAAATTATATTTCTATGTAGAATGGTTCCCCCTTTAAATATATATCTAGGTAAAGGACACTCCTAAAATCCAATCCTAGATAAGATGATTGTCTACAAAAATTGGGGGGAAATGAATCATTTTACTGAAATAAATATTATATTTTCATCATTTTTCTATACAATTTCTTTGATTGACCGTGATATTTTATCTTAAGAGACACATCTCTAAGGGCTATTAATATCCCATGAACAACCCCTTAATTGTATTCCATGATAGAGTGGTGATAACTATTCCTTTGGTGGTGATAATTTTTTATTTTATTTTTGGTCTCTAGAAAATGATTTTATGGATTAAAATCCTATAAATACATAATATAAACATGGTTTAAAAAACATTCTAAATCCTCCAACAAATCCCCATCCACCTAGAGGTTTAATTACCCCAAGAAATATCTCTGTCTTGTAACCATGAATCTATCTAATATTTTTTTTACTCTGGACTCAACCTACTTAAACCCAATAATTAAAAATATCATGAAAATATTATCTCCGGTCTGATATCCCACCTCGAATACAGCATAAGAAATTTTGATAATCTTGTGATTAATATAAATGGGATGCTCTGCTACATCATTTAAATATGATGAATGTCCAGTCATGTATCATCTGGAAAAAAAATAACAATATATTTAATGATTATTTACAAAAATACATAAATGTGATGTATAAAAACTTTAATCTATTATTTTTATACCAAAAATCACTATCATATACACAGAAAACCCTAATAATATAATGACTTTAAATGTTGATATATAATGAATGAAACTTCATTTTATCCACCATGAAGATAAAAAATAATGTTCTTAGTGAAAAAAAGTATAATAAAGGTTCTTGAATGATATCATAATTGTCATCTATTTCATGTTTTATTTTTCGCTATCCTAAAAGGACATAACTTGGTTCCCAATATGAAACATCCATGAATCAAAATATAATCCCTGCAATGATTTATTTACTTCATCATGTATCTCAAGTTATTGTAACCCAATGACATCACTAGATATTTTCAAGAATGTACAATGTTCGGAAATGGGACCAACCATAACTCCACATGTTTAACCACACTAATAGTTCATTGGGAGAAAACTATAACTTAAAAATGGGAAATTCTAAAACTGTGATGAAATTTCTTCAAAATTCTTCCCAAATTCAATGAAACATAAAATAAGTAAGAAAATATGATAATACTCTTTAAATTCGTAATATTTTGATCAAATTTAATTTACTATATATTATAAAATCTTTGTATTAATAATATAAATCCAATTAATTGGAATTAATAAGTACCCAATAAGGAAGAGAACCTATATCACAGTATTTATAGTGATTGTATGCATCACTCCATCTTCATATCATACTCTTTCGGTATGAAATGTCAATACCACAATAATATCTAATACAACCACTTGTTCATATAAATAGATACTAATAATCACATGTAATACATTGCATATTTCCACACTAATGGAAAATTATAATTACCCAATATGGAAATCCAAATTTCTAGATAATGTATAATCATAAAATATATCATTTTAAGAAAAAAAATTAATGTCCTCATCATCCTAAAATTTTACAAAACCATATCTTCCGTGAGATAGATTTGGTTGTCACCAAAATTAATTACTAACTAAAGTGATGAAAATAGTATATTAGGAGATATATATGATAAAATTTGGCCCATGTCTATATCAAATAATTTAAAAAGCTAAATATATATAATATCAAATATCATTTCCTATACCCATGATCTCCATGTTATGAAATCCAATATTGATGGTCAAAATGTAACCTAAATTTTCATATATTGATATTTTCATTCCTTAATCAATTTAAAATATCCCTAATTATGTAAAACAGAATTAACAATCCACTCAATCATAGTTGATACATTACAAGATATAATCATTGGTATCATCCTTAAGTATCTTGTTTAATATCAATGAAAAACATCATCTCTCATGTAATATCACAATAATCAAACCCAAATGATCTACTATCATTTATTCTGTAACATCTAAATTTCCACCATTTAATGTATAATAAATTTTAATTTAAACAATATAGATAAATCAACTTGATAATTTAAGCCTACATAAATAATGGTTCAATTTTCAGAGTATTAAATTCATATTAAGAATAACCACCATTTATATTGTCATCTAAGTTACATTGTGTGAGGGTCCCTAAATATAAAAATCATAAATGGAATAGAAATATTATATTTTGGTATTCTAATATACTCATAGATTTTAATCACACAACTGGGATCTAATATATGTCAAACTATAAAAACAGTTATTATAAAAATGTTAGGGACCCGAAAACTCATTCTTAGTTAACATATACTTTTTATAATAGATGTTATCATTATAAAATATTAAATTAAATTTTGATGATCAACTATTGTTAATAAAAATAAAATAATCATAAATATATTAAATAATACATCAAAAACATCCATATGTCCAAATAATTTCTTGTGATTCTCCCCCCATCACCCACATGCATGTTTTTGGAAAGCTCATAATTTTTTGGAAATTTGTTTTTTCATTTATTATTGGTTTGTTTGGGGTTTCTTATTCATTCCATATTAAAGATAAATCATTGATAATGTGATAAAAAAATAGAAAATATAATATTTTTTGTTATTTTAATGTTTATTTAGTATTTACTTTTTCTAAATACTAAAAATATTGAGAGATAAAAAATTAAAGAATGGGCTTTCATAGAATCAGAAAAATCTTATATAAGAATTGATATAATTCAATTTAATACAAGTGATATGAAATTTGATTCAAATATTTAAAGGATTCAATTTCAAAATTGAAAAATAAAATTAAAATATAAAAAACCCCAAACATATGTAAAAAATAAAATATCAAAAATAAATTTTAAAAATTATTTCAACATCTAATAACATGGTGGTAGGTATAGGTAGAAAAATTACCTTGACAGGGTAGTCAATCATGTTACAGTAATATTCAAAATATATACTATTTTTTCCCTCAAGAGTCCTTAAACAATTATTTTTTTGTCATAATTCACCCAAATCTCACTAATATATTCATGGAATTAAAATATGGAATGGAGAATATAACTATTTACATGGCTAAACTCCAAGGTTTAGGATGATACATGGTTCAGGAAATGTGAAATTATTTCATGAGAAAACAATAATCTCAGAATCAATTGTGAGTTTCCAAAATTATTATTATTATTATTTGGATAGATACATTTAAAAAAAATTATTATTACATACCCTCTATCCATTGGAATACTAACATAATTAATTTTGTCCCCCATTTCCACCCAAAAAATTTGAAACACATTTTATAAAAAATTGATATATAATAAATTTAATATTAATTGACCATTCAATGTTATAGAATATAATTGTACTTATGTTTCCTTAACACTTTTTTTACCTTTTACTCATGTCCTCTTCTCCATCCTTCACAAATTATTTTATATAAAATCAATTTATAAATTTTTGTATTATCTCACAAATATTATCTAATAATCACTATATTTTATATAGTTTTAAATATATCTATTTATTTTTGTCCAATGTCAATTGGGATTTATCTAGTGTCCTGTCTTCAAAACATGATCAGGTACTATTTAAATTTACAAATAAAGATTCAAATGAATAATAAAATAAATTATATAAAAATTTTATAACCCAAATAGATATGAAATGGATATATAGAATGATTTTTTCATAACCTTGGAATTGTTTCAGATGACGTAAAATGGTTTTTATTATTTTAAGGGATTGTTAATAATTTTATTCATTGAATAATGAATTCATTATAAATATTCTTTGGATTTTTGAATTTTAAAATTAATAAAATATTTATTTTCAATAATTTTTGAAATATTTATTCCCCATTTAGTATTATAATATATTTTAATATCTATCCAAAATTTAAAAAATTATCATGTCAATGTATCACTCTTTATAAAATTATATACAATGAACACTTATCTAATTATTAATTGATTGGACACTTACCACCAAATTTAATGTGAATTTAAATTACCACATTACACTGAAATATTGATTTATATGCCCATATATTCTAGTTTTTCGATTTATATCACCCAATTAAACTACATGTAAATTACTTTAACTTACACAATATTTTATTCTGTAAATAAAACAAAATTAGGTTCCAAAACGACTACGTCCAAAAACCATAATTTTATAGATTCCATCAAATTGTTACTTTTATAAGTTCCTACAATATATATTTATAAGCATCATGTATCCTCCTAACATATTTCATATTTTTTATTTTAGTAATGAATAACCATAAACATCCCTTCAGGTGGCACCCAAACATTTTTCCCATTTTTTGAACATTTATTTATAGAATCAAAACACACTTATCTTGAAAAATTCCCAACAAAAAACACTAAAGTAAAGCCTAAAAATATACCCGGATAGGATTTTTTGAAATAATAATGATAAAAATCTATATTAAAGATAAATTTCTATGGCATCGAAATCATTTTTATTTGGCCAATGTGAGTGAATAGTAAAATTAAAAAAAGAGTAATGCATAATTTTTTTTAATACCCAAAAGATTAATAATTTTTTCTTTTACCTAAATTAATAAAGAATTACACCCCCTATTTTAATAGAAATTATATGGGTAAAACATTTACCCTCTAAAAAAACTCCCCCACACTAATTAATATTCCAATTATCCTACATTATATAGTCTCCACTATTTACTTTGTAACAGTTTTTATATAATCTAATTTTTTATTTTATATTTTTCAAATGTTAGAATTAATTTAAAGGGAGAGGTGGGTTTTCACCATTTCATTATGATTATAGAGGATTTTTAATTCTTTTTTCAACATTATTATTCTGAAATTATAGAGTTCAAAAAAGATAAAAAATTTTTATTGTATTAACGTCATGCATATCATTTCTTTTGATATCATTTTATCAAAAAAATATGTTCCCTTTATCCATAACAGAACTATATCCAATATTTCATGCATTTTTTAATTTTAATATTATTTTTCTTATCTCCAACTTTTGATTCATATCTTGAATCTTGTTATTTGATGTTTTACTTCATTTATTCTTTTTTTCTGAAATTTTATTAGTATTTTTTTATTAATATTCTTTATTTATGTCTATATTTTATTATTTTCATATCAAATTCTTAATTTTGAAATATAAAAATACTATTTATTTTCATTTTACCAATTAGTTCTTCATATTCATATCTAATTATGTATTTACCACTCCACTTATTCAATAAAATTATTCCCCCTCATGATGAGTGATAGTATGTTAAATAATGATAAAATGGAAAAAAAACAGCTAGAAATATATATTATGTTGATTGATAATGAATATATTAAAAATTTATTAATTATTTACTTTGATATTTTTAAATATAATCAATTAATATTTCAATGTAATATGGATTCGGTTTACGAATATTATTTCAAAAAATAGTTTTTGATCTATATTTTGTTTTGTTTCATATTTTTTTAATCAATTTTTTTTTGATTTATCACAAATCAACGTTCATCAATAGTGAAGTCTTGATGTATCAAATAATGTGCATAGGGAAAATGAAATTGGGTTTTAATTAAGACCATAAAGACATTCTCCAAGTCAAATCATTATACTCTTATATTAGTTTGAGTGTGATATCCATAATTTGTAATAATAACAATGATGATTATATATAGTGAAAGATATATTAATAAGAATTAAGATTAGATGTCTTTATAAAGTTAAATGATCATTTTAATAAAGTGTACAGTAATTGGGGTGGTTATTATTATATTATTTGACATGTTTTTATTTTATTATCAAAAAATAATGGATAATGTATCATAAAAATTGACTTTAACTCTATACAAATATATAATCTGAAATACAAGAATGTAAAATAAATTATACATTCAATTAAATCCTAATGTTCTTTTTAATCAATGGATGATGTTCATATCCATTTAAAATTCTCAAAGATAACTCTTTGTGTTTCTATTATACTCTTATGAAATTTTGTTCTACTATCTTCATGTTTCATCACACTCTCTTAAAAAACAATAAAATTATATAGAAACTTTATATCTGTGACATGGTGCATGAATCCATGGAATGGTTTAACTAGATCAATGGTAAATTTGAATTATTCACCTAATATATTAATATTCCTGAAAAATTTGGTCATTTTCATCTTAAAATGTATATGTTTCACTAATACCATAAACCACGAAAATTTCTTCTTCTCTTGCATTTTAATCATTTAACCATTATTTTTTACCTATATTGAATTATGTATTAACCTAAACCATTATATTGATATATTATTCATGGTAAACAGAAACATAATTGAAATTTTCCAAAAATAATCACTACCTCAATAATAAGAAATTCATGTTTTTAGAAACAATGATGTGCTGACAAAAATCAATGTGATTTTTATCACTATGGATAACAATGAAAACTAAACTTATTAAAAAAAATTATTGAACCATGTATATTTTTCTAAATTCATTATAATAAATTTTTACAATACATTAACAATGATTTTTTTAAATCACACCAATGTGTCTTCAATGTTTTACTTGAAATTATTCACCTATTTAAAGCTTTCTTAACTGCAAACAAAATTAAAAAAATTATGATAAAATTAAAAATAAACCCAACCTGTAAAAAAAAAATTTCCTATAAATATATATTATCAAAACTATTCATAGTATAATATTCAAATTTAAATTATATAAAGACTAAATTTAATATTAAGAAAAATTTGTGTGAGAAACCTAACTCTCAATGTTACAAACATTTTTATCTTGATCAAATATTTTGTGAGGTCTTTAAAAACTACCCCTTGTAATCCAACCTCATGAGGGATCTTCAATATCTTCTTTTTGATTTATTAGAAACATTAATTGAAACATTAATGAAAATTTATTCTTCAAATAAAACCCAAAGCCACTAAATTAAGAAAAACTACCTCTAAATCATTTCTCTGAATTTTCTTCACTATAAATGACTATGTATCGTCCCATTTGTTCAAGTATAAGTCATAATATATTCTACCTATTATATGACGACATCCCATGAATGGATGAAATGAAATATAAAATATAATATCATCAGTATTTTTGGGAAATATTACCCTTCTAAGAACACTCTCAAGTGCAATAATACGTCCTAAATTAACGGATTTCAAAATATATACCATATTTGATACATTATTGATACAAATTATGTGTTTTCCCCAATGATGTACATATGTTTCCTTGATAAAATTATATTTGATGCAAATATATTTTAACATTTAATGTTTCATCATATTCTTAAAATAATTCACTAGAATTTGGTTTTCAGTTCCATTCATGAATTCATTGGTGACTTATACTCTTATATATTCAACATTGAACCTTATTTATATCATTTGGGTTATAATTTTAAATTTTACAACAAAAACCTATTTTTTGTTCTATCCGTGATGAAATTTTTATTTATGGAGTCCCAAGAAACATGTATTCCTCAAATAAATATGGTTGTAATATATATAGATTTTTAA
Organism: Viscum album; assembly: GCA_963277665.1. NCBI lineage: Eukaryota > Viridiplantae > Streptophyta > Magnoliopsida > Santalales > Viscaceae > Viscum > Viscum album. Next base: position 419,195,508 of record OY728132.1, read on the forward strand.
TTTCTAACATCTATTAACCAAAATAAATTTAAAAAAATATGAATAGACATTTCATTTTCATAACTCATCCCATTTTCAAGTATTTATTTTACATATTTAAAGATCTATTTCAATATCATCATATTTGATTCCTTCAAAATAATCTCCTATCACAAACAATTTTTATTCCCTTACAAGATCCCTGGTCTTTAAAATATTCAACACAGTAAACTTAGAGTAAAACATCTAAGACCCTATTTATCTATATCATTTTTTTTCTTCATCCTTAGTCAATTTACTCACCATAGCGATAAGATTAGATACATCCCATGAGTGCACCATTATAAATCATTTTAAAAACTCATGACTATATTTTTATTAATAAACAAGTAGTTAATATATCATATAAACCACTTGAAAGTCCAAACAAAAAAAGTTTCTTACCAATCATATACATTGTATTGTTTTTTATCATTTAGGAAATATTTTCCTATAATGATTCCCTTCATTCTGAGAAGAAATATTTTCCTTAACACGCACTTCTATTATTAGTGAGTTAGTTTTGTTTTCATTAACTTACTGAATTTTTTATACATTATATCTTCCCACATTTTTATTTTAATTTTTATTCCTTAAAACATATATATTTAATATTTATTTAATAATTTACACCTAATAACACTATTAATTCATTTTTCCTGTATAATATCAATATAAAAAAATAGAATATATTCTATAGGATTAGTAAAAGTATAATTGGAAAAAACCATTATTATAATATAATTAAAATATGGAAATCCAATGGATCATGTTCTCCATAAAAAACCCATTTCTTTGAACAAAACTATATAAAAGAACTAATAAATTAGAAATAATATATCCAACTTTTAAATTAAATTTAAATATCTTTGAGATAAAATTTAATGAATGATTAATAAATAAGTAATATGTATTTATAAAAATTAAAAAAAATTCAAGGGTTATTGAACAAGAAAGTGACCATTAAAAAATGAAATGAAAAATATGTAATATTTTTTATGAAAAAATAAGTAACAATAAATATTAAAATTAAATTAAATGATTTCTTAAATTATGTAACATATTGTATATATATGAGTAAATTTCAAAAAGGTATATTTTATTAATTTTTCTACAAATTGATTATTATTATTGAAAAAAATTTAGTATTTTACTTAACTGCGTCAAAAAATTTAAATTTATAAAATGGGACTCAATTTTAGAGTCCGTACATTGAAATTTTTTTAGGAAATAATTTTGATATATTTTGAAAAGAAATTAATTTTAGGGAAATAATTAAAATATATAATTTTTCATATATAATATGTTTTATGACAACATTCTTATTTAAAACTGAATAAATAATGTATAACATGTTTTTCACTACTGAAAATATAATTTATGGGTTAAATAATATAGTTAAAAATAATTAATTTGTTTTTAAAAATGTTGAATATATTTTAGAAATAAAAATATTCTATTCTAATAAAAAAAATTACTTCACTATGAATTAGGTATTATAATGATACCAATTAGATTTGGATGTCAATAAATTTAAATAATATTCATAGGTTTATTAAAAATAGTTTATTATATACGAGATTCAATATAATTTATAGTCTTTATCCAAAAATAATAAATTATCCGTTATTTTATTCAATGAAACCACTCTTTATTACCTATTAAAACATCACGTATTCACTCCTTTCTGCTAACTTTTAAAACACTGTCCTTTAAACAAAATATACAAGCATCTCTCTCAAAAACAACATAAACTCGTTTTTAATTGCTTGGAATTACTAAAAGAACCTATTATGATTGTTTATGTCTCATTTGAAAGGTGGAATCTCAATGAAAAAGGTATATTTTTTGAAAACCTTTTCTTTTATTTTCCACTTTTATTTTACCCATTTCATAAAATAAAAAATATATAAATAATCATTAACATGTTATAAATATAAACTAATTTATTTATAAAAATAAAATATTCATTAGTTTTTCATTTCTATTAAACTTGATATAAAAGTACTATTTCCCAATGGTTGGTTTATACCACCCAATTGAATAATGAAATTTTCTTTTCACTAATTCCATTAATATGTGATTTTACCATTATTTTAATATATTGATATACTGTTAATAAAAAAAATTCGTTATTTTTAATTTTCCTTAATGGTAAAATAGAATTCAGTTAAAAATGTTATCAGAATCAATACGTTTAGTTGAATCATTGAAACAAGCGTACCAAGGAGCATTCCAATAGTTGTAAATTTCAATTATTATATTGAACTCTGCTACAATTCAAATGGAATGAATATAATACCATTACACATTTGGGTTTTATGGAACTAGTTGATAGTTTTCATCAATCATTACCATTAATGTGATGCAGGTTTGGAACAATGATGTGAACAAGAACAAAATGATCAACAAAGATAAAATTTATCTAGTAAATAAAAAATATATTATAGAGATTGTATTTTGATATATAAAATAAATATTTATATGGATTATAATAAATTAATTTATAAATTAGCTCTACTATTAAACTGTTTAGGGGATCTTCTAAAGTGAGTTGATACATTGGTTAAAGGGGTTATCCAACTCTTTTTCGTTATTTTGGTTATGTTCTCTATCACTCAACATATCTCTCATCCTCCTTAATTTTCTACATCATATGATCCATTTTTGTTCCACGTATGTTTGTTCATTATTTGGAACACATATTAATGGAATATTATAATGAAATGGGTGGGATAATAATTTTAACTCCTCTTAATAAATTGGGAAGTTCATATATCACATTAGATACTTTGTATAATGAATAAACATTGAGTTTATCACATTATTTTGTGTTGAACATTCCCTAACGCCTTAAATTTTTGTATATGATTACTAGTAATTTTTTATACAACATTAATATGATTCTAAATATTCCCTTATCTCTGGTATTTAAATTCATTATTCCATTAATCAATGTGATATATTTTTTCCTTATCTTTTTAAAACCCATGTTATTATTTTTAACTCTTATAATATTACATGCTTAAATTTTCCGTAATCAAAATTCCTGGAAATATATAATTAATAACCAATAATTAATTTTAAAATGTTATGATTTATGTTATTGTTTTTATTTTGATTTATTTTTTAGGGTCCCTAATTCAACATCTATACAATTTTTTATTAGAGTATTCGCATCCCTAAGATTACTTTTCATATGTAAACTCATAAAAATAAAAAGAAATCATGAGGGAAAACATTGTCATGATCAATGAAATTATCAACTAGATTAGATGTGTAAAATGATGGGAGTGGGAGTTAGAAACATGATGGTGTAACTTTATCAATTTACTAAAAAAATAGACTATGATATTTTCTTGTATGTCTATATTTTCAGGGTGTTGGAGGTTTTAAAAGAAAAAAATAATGTCAAATTGAAGGATTGGATTTGAGAATTTAGGTTTTATTGAGTAAAATGGTCATGGTAGAACTTTATTATGTTGTGGTGACTCTTGGGGTTGATTGTGTTCTGGTTGTGGGATTGGTGGTTGGTTATATTTGTTGGATTAGTTTTTTTGGGTAATTTAAATAATGTTTAGAGGTAGTAATTCAATAAAAGTATATTATGTCTTTCTTGAGGCCATTTTTATAGTGTCTGACTTTTTTTAAAATATCATAATACCATAGGATAGAATAAAATATCCATTTTGTGAGTCAATATGTGAAAATTATAGGTGTGGTGAACATTATGTTACAACCATTTAGTAGTTTGGGGGTAGAGTAAGGGCATTATGTCAAGATCTGTTTGTTTATAATATAATTTTTGTAATGACCAAATTATTATAGTGAAATGGATAGATAAATTTAAGTTATAATATATGTTTTCAAGTACCTAGATTTTGTATGACTATGGACCAAGATTCACCATGAAATAGTCAATCACTCGTAACATCATGATGTTTTCATTCAAATGTTTTTTATTTTTTTTTTCAATTACATTCCCTTTTCTTCCATTTTTTACCATGAACACTAGGTGTTTTTGGTCATTCCACTTCTTCTTGTAGTTCTCCTATTCAAGTATATTATTCTCTTAGGTAGGAGTGATTTTTTTTCATTTGATCAACATTTTACATTCTCTTCTCTTATTTTATACATTAAAAAAAGATCTTGAATAGAAGAAATGTCAGTGGAATATGTTAATTTTTTAGATTTATATTTTATTATTTGATAGTGGAAGGATATATTTTAGTTATGGAGGTAAAAGAGTGCGCTTTTGAAGAATTTATTTATCTATTTCATTATCTTATTCCATGTTGTGATTGTTGATTCTAATTTTGTTATTCTTGATTCAAAATTTATCTATTTTATTACCCTATTAATGGTGAATTATCATTATTCTTATACATTGGGTAATGATTTTAAATTGATGTAAAAAATATAATGATTCATATTAGAGAACAATAATGGGGGGATTCTATTTCATGTGATTTACATGATGTTATTTATGAGTTGTTTTTTTATTTTAATGATCCTAAAACTGTAAATTTAATTTTTTTCGATGATTTGATGAAATATGATAATAATGTGGGAATAATTCAATGATGGTAATTTAATTATGTTAATAAATCAAAAAATTTAATTTATTCACTTTATTTTTTGTGTAAATTTATAATTAAATGATAAATAATAGTTTCTAGAATTTCCCTTATTACTATGATTATATTTTTGAAGTGGTGTGAGAGTGGGGATTTTAGTGAGTTTGGGTTATTATGGTGCATTATGTAATGGGGAAAATATTTATAATTGTGGTGGTTTGATGTGGTTTATGTGGGGAACTGTGCTGGTTTCTTTTTAGGTGGTATAGATGACATTTAGGGTTCATGGAATGGTATGATGTTTTTTTATAATGTTTTACTACTAATGAAATAATCACTAAACATATATAATTAATAAATAAATATAATCATAACATAAAATTTAATAACTAAAATATTATTGATGTTAATTGATAGCAAAGTTTAAGATTTAGTTACTGAAAATATTATAATTAAGGAATTTAATCTTCTTAATGAAATGAATAATCCTGAGATGGGTATTCCGTGTGTAGAATTAAATTCATTACTAAATTAATGAAAATAAGTAATGGGATAATGCTGGTAAGAATTATTATAATTTATTAAATATGTATTTAATGATATGGTATACAATGTATAGAATGATTTTCGGAATTAATGGTGATAATGAAATAAATAATTCGAGTTTAATTATTTTAAATATAAAAATGAAAAAAAATTATGGTTTTGTTTGATTAATTTTTTGATTTTTTGTGGTGTGTAGTGACATGAGAAGTTATGAACATAATTAAAAAAGACAATAAATCAATAATTTTATTATTTATTTCAAATAAAAAATATAAATATAAATTTTTATTTTCTAATTTGTTGGTTTATTAATTATTTGGTGTCATAAAAGTGGTGGCAAGTGTTCTTATAAGATGTCGGTGTAGTTCATCTTGTGCAGCTATATTGATATGGCTTGAGAAACAACTGTAGAGGCTTTCTTTTAGTATGTGGACCCATAAGTTTTCTTCTTGGTAATTTATATAATCATTAAGGTTTTATTTTTTCTAATTCGCCCTCATCATTGTAAAAATAACTTATCGACACAAATATATGGTTTTGGGTTTCAGATGTACCCTAAACAACAAAGATATGGGAGATATAGATCCATACTTAATCCTTTTTCCTCGCTTACTGTTCTAAATATTATATATGTTGTGATGGAATGTGGTTATGATATATAGTGATGAAGTGATGACATGATTATGAGTTAGTGTTGTGGTAGTGATATTCCATTATGTTGTGGGATTTGATAAATTGATGTGGTATACAGTATATAGATATAATATGTGGTATGTCGTTGTAGTTATTTGAATGTTTTTATGATTTCCATATAGGGTATATGGTATCTGGACAAGAATGGGATGGTAGAGCTTGGTGGAATGTAATTGTTGTTGAGGGTAACAAGTTTTGTTGACAAGTATGTGTCGAGTACCTTAATATATATTGTTATCAATATTATAATATAATATTTCGATGTTAATTTGGTGATTGATCCTTAGTGAGCTTAGTCTATCAATTTATATAATTAATTAATGAGTTCTATTCTTTAGTTTTTTAATGATCCCTTATTACATTTATTCTACATTAACTTTATTGTTTCATAGAAAGATCCTAAATAGTCTACTTGTATACTCATACTTGTCTTCGATATACTATCACCGTGTATTGTTATGGCATGGTTGGTGGTTAGGTAGAAAATTACTAAAATAGGGTATGGTGAGTTTATGGATAGGATTTTACCACTATAATTTTTTTATTTTTTTATTTTTTTAGACACCTAATGTTCTAGTACAACATTAAATGATTTATTTTGATGGTGGGTTTTTTATTATACTGTTTTTTCTAAAATATTTTCATTTGAATTCTATGTATTATGTTGTTATTGCATCCCATTATATATATTATATACACTCATTTATAGTCTACAACAAATGGACCATTGATGGTAGGTTTCTTGCTTGAAAAATAGCCTCACTATAGTATTAGGTTGGTTTCTACTAAGGATGGGTTATGGTAGGGTTATATCAATAAGTTTTTTAAGAGTCATGATAGTTTTCTAATAGAGGATCTAGTGAGGATTGTATTAGTTTTATTAGGAAATATTATTATTCAAAATTATCATGTGATGTAGAAAAGTGACATAATCATTGAATAATAAAGGGCCCATATAATATGACATAATGACTCGAATAAGGATGAACATGATACAATATGATAATATTGATTAAATCATAGAGGCATAGGCGTGGAATATGAATCATTTTTTTCTAGTAGGTGTAATTAGAGATTCTAATATGTGGTATCTAAAAGTGATAATATATTTATTTTATATATATCATGTATTTATTTTTACTTATATATATTTGTGATAATGTTTCTAAAGGCATTGTATGGTTTTTTTATTGAACTAGATATTTATCATATAAATATTAATTTTTTTAAAGGTAATTATTTAATGACCTTTTAAATAATTTAAACTACTAAAACTAAATTAATATTTTCATGAAAGGTTGACAATTAGGTGATTATGTGTTTACCTCGATTTGTTCTTAATTAAGGATGGAATTTCATCTATTAAGATAATATTTAGACTACATATTTTTATTAATGTTGTCTATGATTTTTACTGTGAATTGATTAAATAGAGAAAACTATTGAATTAAAAAATTATTCTTTTCTATTTATATTGAATGAATGATGAATTTATAATATTATCTTTCACATTTCACAACATGAGAGTTATTAACAATGTATTTTTAATTTAATGAGTAGTTTAGTGGGAAACAATAAATTATTATTTTCTAGAAATTTTTATATCATATTTTAAGATAATAAATTATTTTTGGTTGAAACATACATAAATTATTTAAAAAATACACGAAATGTTAATTGTAACATCATGGTTTTATAATTGTTAAGATATCTTATTTCATAAGATAATGTAAGTTTAATTACGATGAATTATTAGATGGTAATTAAATGTTTTAGAAAGTGTTTTATTCTAGAAAATAATGTCTTGAAATAAATTAGTAAACCCTAAAACACTGATTGTAGATTTAAATGCTGATGAAAAAAATTAATAAGATGTAATTTTATATAATATAAATTATTCTGAGAATGTTACAATTCACTAGATATTCACTCTAGCATATTGATAATTTCTGTGTCTAATAAGATTTTATATGTTTGGATAATGAATAATAATTAATTTAATTACAGATAAAATGGGAAAATCCCTCTAAAAGAGAAAATGAATAAAAATCTAAGGGTTTGTTATGTACATGTTATTGAACCTTATATATGATTGAATGTGTGTATTTATGGAGTTTTTTGTGATAGTATTTATTAAAATTATTCATTGATGACATGTTATACATGTAAATTTTTCTCTATATAAGGAAAGTGTTTGATGAGTTTTATTAAGGAAATTGGGGTTGTTCTTAAAAAAAGGGTTTTTTATTTAAAGGATTTGTATGAGGCTTTATGAATTTTTTTATTAAAAAATATTTTAATGATTAGGATTTTTGGTTTTTATTTTTGATGAATTTGAATAAATACTATTTTCAGAATATTATGGTCTATTTTGAATTTAAATATTGTAAGTGTTTAGTAGAGTTGAATTAATTTTAAATAATTTTTTTAAATTGAAGCAATTATTGTGTGAAGTTAGTATGATGAGATTATTATATTGATGTGACGTGAATTATAATTATCTTTGTAAGGTATTTTTAGAATTTATTCTTCAAGAAATATGTTTTTTATAGAATATTATAACGGATATATATTCTCACAGGTACTCCCATCCCTCTCTCTCTCATGGACCTCATTGTTTCCTCAGATTATCCATGATGTCCACAATGATGGTTTTGGTATCTATCATGAGGGAGAATTCATAATACTTAAATCATTTTTTCATATTACCCATCTTTGGGTCTATTATTTTATTTTATTTTACATTAGTAGTTGTTTCTATATATTCTAATTATCTTGTATTTTTTTTAGATACTATCACAAGCCCATGATGCCTGTCAATTTGGGATTCATTTTGATTTGGATTTCAGTACCACCCTTGAAATCTTTTAACTTTTGTATTCTAGTATTCACTATCAAGTGATTCATTGATAGTCATTTCTTGTATATTGGACTAACCTATCATGTTTAATCACATCCATGGTCATGTGTGATGGATTTGGTGTAATATTTGGGAAAATTATAATAAATACTTATAGAGGTGAAGATATATATAATTATTTCCTTATTCTAGTCTGTCCAAGTCTCCATGTATTCCAAATCTACACATTAATTCCTAAACAACCATGAAACACCAAATACTCAATCATGGACAATCTTGGTTTTAGTGGATTTTGGATTACCCTAGTATATGAAAATAATTTAATATCTCGCATTAATATATTCCCCATTCTTATGATTTATTATTTCTAGTGTTTTTTCTATTGGTTTCTTTTTCTATTTATTATTTTAGGAGTTTTTCGGTTATACGATATTGATTCTTGATTTTTCCCACGATGGGCACCTTAACCCTGGGATTTGGTTGATATTACAATAGGGGGATAACGTCACATGTTTTTCTTATTTTCAATGAGCTAATCTATTAGATGAAGACATCTCAAATGGTCGAGGACTCATTTTTTGTTAGTTTACTATAATTTTTGGTTTAAAGGGGTTGGATATGTCTCAAAACATTAGTGTCATTTGACATGTTTTTAACTACCTTTTGTTTCATTCATAGGCTATTTCATTCTATTTATATATAGTGGTTAATGATAGTGTTTGTCTGTTATACCAGGAATTCTTGTTTATAGAAATATTTGTAGACGGTGATAGGTTATATGAATCTTTTTTTCTAACGCTACTAAAAATTCATCCTTTAACAAAATTGTAATTTTTCTGTGCTAGGACATTGCATTGATAATGTTCAGCTTTGTCAATGCTAAAATAAGTATAGATAAAGGGAGCCCTTTATCAGTGCTATTTTTAGCACTGATAAATGGAAACCTTTATCAGCGATTTATTTTAGGGCTGATAAAGGTTACCCTTTAATAGTATTTTTTAAGCACTCATAAAGGGTACCCTTTATATGTTCTTTTTTTAGCTCTGATAAAGATTAACATTATAAGGGCTTCTTTAGTACTAATAAAAGTTTATGATAAAATGATATAATTAAACAAATAAAAATAAAAAATAAAAAATCTCAGTAATTAAAAAATTATTTTTGAAAACGAATAAATTGTATATACATATATGTATTATTTTTAAAAATTAATAAATATTATATATTAAATGTATTAATATATGAAAAATGAATACTATGAAATAATTAAAATAATAAACGAGTAAATTATGAAAAATATTAAACATCATAATAATTAAATAATTTTTTATAAAAATGAATAAATTAAATATATATATATATATATATATTATAAATATTAATCAATAGTATTCATTAAATATAGTATATAAAATATTAAATTTATTAAAAAAAATTAAAAATTCAAATTTTAAAAATTATTTTAAAAATTATTTAAAAAATCAAAAAGTATAATATATATATATATTAATAATAAATAGTAAAAAACATATATATTAAATATAAATATATATAAAATTAATTAAATTTTATAATTAACAACATATTAATATCTTATTCAATTTTAATTTTGTTTTAATTTTCAATTTAACTTATATCAAACATTGTGTGTTATATTGATTTAATATATATATAAATAAACCATTTTTATATAAAAACCTATATACAAATATATAGAAACACATAAACCTAATATCTATGTAATTTATTTATATTTTGGTATATTTTAGAATTTCATTATAACATGATATACTTAATATATTATGTTTCTAATTGTTCAATTTTATTTATTTATTTTTAATACTATTAGAGTTGGGGTATTCAATTTGAATTATTCAATTTCAGCCAATTTTAAAATCCATGTATTTAATATTATATAACCACTAATAAAGTAAAAAATATTTTTGGAAATAAATATTCATATATAAATATATTTTAAATCTACATTTACTATATTTATAAATTTATATATCACAATATATCTAAAAAAGTTATAATTTTATATTTATATAGTTACTAAAATTAAATAAATATTATTTTTCTAAAACATGTATTTAAATATTTATAAATAAATATATATATATATTTGAAAAATTATAAAATAAAAAAAGTATTTAAATAATTATAATTATAAATACTTTATCGGTGCAAATGCTTTTACATTTATAAAGGAAATATTTATCAATGATTTTATTGCACTGATAAAGATCGATCTTTATCAATGCTAAAACCATAGTGGTAAATATTCTTTTTATCAATACTTATCAATTTAGTACTCATAAAATGATATCTTTATTATTGATTTTCAAAATTCATGGTCAAAAATATCCCCAATCTATTTAAAAGAACCCTAACAGTGAATCAGTCACTGACTATTCTCAATATTTTCGGGAACTCCTCTATTGTTTATACAACACCTCTACGTTCCCAAAAACTAATCAAATATATAATAAAATGAATGTTATCTTTTAATTTTCCTCTATCTTTGTTTCATTTTTTGGGTTTTGGGGTTTTCATTTTTATGATATTCTTAACCATGATGAACCCTATATCTTTTCTCCTCGCCACTTAAATACAACGAGCAGTTCTATTTCATCTTTTACCTCCATTGAAAATTATTTTGAAGAAAATTATGGATGTTTTCATGTGGTAAGTTCAGTCAACATATGTGCATGGGCCTAAATGGATAAATAAAATATATTTTTCACCACACACTACTACAAAGGTGAGGATGGCTTTATAGCGTGTTTAAATTGAGTCTAGTTAATCATTGAATAGGTTATACCATATTTCAAACATGTTATTAGTATCCCATTACATTTACAAATGGCTTTAGGGATTGAGATGTGTGTCTGCCGTCAAATGCTAACCTGAATTGGGAAAAATATGGGTATACCTAGATAAAAATGTTAAAACATGGGATCAGTGTGAAACTAGGGAAATTAGTATCGATTATATCCAAATGAAAAAACATTACATACATAAGAATTAACCGATTAATATGTTTGAATAGAATACTTGTGATGGATAATTGAGTAACCATATGAATTTGAGGTTTTTTTTATTTTTTCCTTGACCTATATCATTGAGTCTCATGCCTCTTAGTTAGGAGTTGATAGTTAAGAATCTGTAATAATGTATGAACTGTCTTGTTCTTATGTGTATTTGATTTTTTTCTATAATCAATTATAAATTTTTATGAATAGAAACATGAATAATAAATAAATAATGTATTCTTATTTACTTATCAGTGATGATTAGGTATATATAACATAATAATTGGATGAGTTCATTTTATAACCCCCTCAATCGATATTATTAGTTAGTTTTTTCATATTTAAAATTTAAAATAATTCTTCAAAAATCTTTTAAAATAAATTTAAAGTATGAAATGACTTATTAAAAGGGAAATGAATGAGATAAAGGGGTAGGGTTCACATTTAATATAGATTATTTTGTTCCCATTTTTGAAATATTATTTTTTTATAGGGGAAAATAATGTCAATATTTATATTAATATAGAATAAGTCACCACTCTGACCCCTACATCTCCATATGATAGAGCCAATTAACATCCTTAATACGGTAGAACTTATATTGATCCTCATGTCCTAGAGGTAATTGTATATCTACATCAAGTCATGTGTAATAATTTTTAATGATGGGAACATATAGTATCTATTTCCCCACTAATAATTTAATATAATATGCAATAAATATAAATTTAGGATTTCATTGAATATATTCTTTTCATTTATATAATTAAAAAAATTCTAGATCAATACTAAGAATAAGTTGAAAAATTAACCCTTTAAAGGGATGTATGTTAATGGATTGGTCTTATGGTGGATTAAAAAAATATCCAAAATTTAAAGGTGAGTAATCCTTGAGTAAATATATGTGATGTATAATATTTTTGTGGTGAGATTAATTTTTTAAATATCAATAGATTAGAGGTATTCTAATTCCTTTTCAATTAAGGATAATTTTTGAGTGATTCCATCAGTGTACATTCCTATGGCACTTTGATCCATTTTTCTACATTGATGTGAAACATTTTTTTAGTGTGGTTAGTCAGAGAACCATAATCTTTGATCATCAAGGGAACCAAATTCTTTATCTCTCTCACTTACATATACCTACAAAATTTGACCCTTACTCTATAAACTCATTTCAGCTTCATACGAGACCATTCTGAACTGCATCTCCATCCACTATTTTGAATGAAGCATAAACCACATAATAGTCATTTGAATCATAAATAATTTTTAATTAAAATGGACCATAGATTTCAAAAAAAAGATATTGTAAATAAGGATTCATTTTTATAACATATATATACAACTCAATACACTCCATACATAAAATTATACAATTTATTTCATATTGAAAAAATTATTTCTATATGGAACAGAGATATAATACATCAATACTACAATACCACTAACCTTCACTACCTCTATTTAATCCAACCTAATATGATTTATTTCCTCCATATCTTGATAATGGTTTGGACTCCCTGTTTCAAACTAGCCTTCCTTATATCATTGTGGTTGAAAAGTTCTTTGATGACATACCCATCGCTCGGATTGTATTCAATAATATCAGTCAAATCCACTACCATGGATTTGAATAATTATTCTCCCAAATCATTCTTCAAATAATTCATCCTTTCATCCTCCGCCCTTAAAACATATTAAGAATAAAAAATAGGACATCAAAAAATTAATCAAAACATAGTGAATGTAATTTTTTAAATCATTGGTCTTGTCACGACCCAACCTTACCCGGGCTCGAGTCGCAACTACCCCCAGCCCGCATCCATAGACCAAGGGCTGGCGACAAGTGACAAATTCTAAACAACATAGGGATACCTTTTACAGAGTACCTGTACACACACACATAGAACACTCAATGAAAAAGTACAGAGTAAAAAAGAAAAGTAATGTACCAACTTCTATAAATATACAACAAAAGTGCATCGACCTCTAAACATTAAAAATAGAGTGCTGAAACTAAACAGAAAATAAAAGGGAAAAAACACGCGCAAAACCAGAAAAGTGCCACAACCCGACAATAGGTGAATGAAAAGTGAATAGCTGGAAGGGTCCCCTACCAGGAACCCGACTCCGACCACCACACGTGGTCCATGCACCTGAACTCCTAAGCTCCACTGAAGTGATGACCAACATGTCTGTCATCTGCAAGGGAACACCAAGTGCGGGTAAAGCCCAAGTAGGGGTTAGTATAAAAAATGCTCAGTAGGATACCCCAAAGGCTCGAGGGAGAAACAAAGGAGGTACCGAAGGGTGGGCAGTAGATCGAATAGGGGAAGGTAGAGGAGTACAACCGAAAGTGTTTTAAAGAGTACAGTAAAGAGTCCCACTCAACCCAACAAGAGGAAAGAAGGTAGACTCATCCAAACACAAGGAGCTGGAAACGGTGAGAAGATAAACTTCATGTCAAGTCTTCGCTACCAATAGCAGGAGAGTAGACTTGTCCAACCATGAGAATCTAGACATGGAAAGCACGTGGCATACCCCACGCGCCTTCACCTCTCCTAGAGGGAGAGTAACCATGCCCAAGAAGTGGGCACTAAAACATGGTATATACAAATTCATATGCTCATTCAAGAAGCCCGAACAAGATCATAAGGGGGTCTCCATCCCGTAGCTCATCCCAAGAAACTGAGTAGCCAACAGTCCCAGATGTAGACACCATTGATGCCCAGCATTCCGCATGTCTGCCCCGAACTGCAAGTCAAGGGATCAAATCACCGCATCTCGAAACTATATGCTTTGGTTAGAAATAACTCACCCACCTGGTTTTAGGTCGCATCACAAGGACGCGTCTCGGTAGGGAAAGTGCCTCTCATACTTGAGAGTTCTGGGGGTACTTCAAACCACACCGCGTTACTGCCCCACAGTCGAGAGGTCACCTCAAAGTCGACAGGAGAACCCCTACCCAGCCCCGCTGGAGGGTCCCTGGAAGTCGATTGGTTCCCACTATAGGGAGACTCGGAAATAGTCGATGGGTGCCACACTACCCAGTCTTGTAATAGTGTAATCCACTGGAGGGAGACCCGGCTAAAGTCGTCGATGAATCCCAATCCCCAGTCCCGTAAAAGGGTATTCCACTGGAGGGAGGCATGGAACCATCATCGAAGACCACTTCCCAGCCCAGTTGGAGGTAAACCCGACATCGAGGACCACCACCCAGCCTCGCTAAAGGTATTCCCGGCATTAGGGACCACTGCCCAGCCCCACTAGAGGTAAACCCGGAACTTCTCTGGCTATCCCTACTAGATGGTATTGCTCAGTGAACCCCACTGTACTGGTCATCCCTACTAGATGGTAACCCACTGGCCGTCCACGCTGGATGGTACAACTGGTGAGCCCTGCTCGAAATAACCTCATCCCTACAGGAAACAACCTCAGCCCTACTGGAAACAACCTCAGCCCTGCTGGAAACAACCTCAGCCCTGTTGGAAACAACCTCCTAGGTAGAGGATCGGTGCCCACGTAAATTGTTGGTCACACCGAATCCACATGAACTCTACCAGGGAACACGAAGGGCTGGGAGAAATTCCCCAGGCCTCTCAGGGTGATCACGCTCCAATCCGTCGAGTCACTATCGAAGCGGACTGAGACAACTCATCCCAGAATGTGGGAAAAAATCCACGATTTCTGAGCACACGTAGTCGCAAATGGTTCCACAGTCTGATGAAAGGGTCACAGTACTGAAACCCCTCACATCTGAAGAAACAGAGGAATCAAACCATCTCTATCGGCCAAACAAGAACAGAACCAGGGGAAAACTCAACCCTGCTGGCCAACAAACGAGAACCGAACCAGGGCAAAACTCAACCCTACTGGTCAATAGACGAGAACCGAACCAGGGGAAAAATCAACCTTGTTGGTCAACAGACGAGAATAGGACTAGGGGAAAACTCAAACCTACTGGTCAAAAATTGAGAACAAAAAGGACCCTCTATGTCGCGAGAGGTCAAATGTACGCAAAGAAGAACACGAAATGAACATGGGGCCCACAGAACGTGTCACCCCATCTCAACCCCAACCAAGCACACAAACTTTCTTAGGTACAAACAACCACATGTACCTCCAAGAGTTCCCATATAATTCCAGAGTATACCACGTCTCTAAACCCAAGTCTCACGTGCACATGGCACCCACTGTCAATGTGAAGGCGTAAACATAACAAGTCCAACATGCCACATCAACGGCTGAGGCACGACCAATCACGTCTCTGTAAACATATACTTCAGTCACACTTGAGTGCACGCGATCACACATCGAGGGTCCTCTACAAACATGGTAGAAGAACCACCACCGGGGCACCTTCATATTTCAACATTTAATAAGATCATGTAAGAGGCTCCTCTCACCTGAATAGATTACACCATTGTAAACCTCACGTAAAAACATGCGAGATCGACTACTTACTCACCCTAAACAGATATCTGACGGAAAAGTCACCAACATCGCCTTACGCCCGAACGGCTTCCCATGATCCCAAGCGTCGGCCCTGAAAATAGTCGAGTGCATCGCACCATTGAGACCCCCTAGGGAAAACACATCTTAAAGACTTCTCACTTATGTGCAACAGATATCCGGAGAAAAATATGCATTCCGGCGCACCGCACACGAGCGGTGCTACATGGGACCCACATCCCGGTTCCGAAACACAACAAACGGATCACACCATTGCGATCCTCCCGAAAAATTATAGTACATTGACTACTCATTTGTCCAGAATGGACATCTAGAGATAAAGGTGGAAATGACTGTCAACTCCCAAAACGACCCTCGTGGGGCCCGCACTAGTGTGCGGAATCAAAGCTGTCCGACTGCGCCAATGCGATGCCCTCCGAAAAACACCCAAAATTGACCGATCGCTCACCCCGAACGTACGTCCGATGAGAAAGTCACTAAACATTTCTCGCAGCTCGAAGGACGGCCCGTGGGGACCACGCCTCAACTCCAGTATCAACGCCCGAAACCACACTGGAAAACTCAGGATCGACACCAGGGTCACAACGCCACTGGCGGCGCTCAAAACGGATGTTGTACATGTCTGCTCCGTCGAAAATAAGAATCCCCAGAAATGCTAACTACTTAAAGCCATGCCACACCTCTGACGCCCCCATTTCGGGATTTAAAACCCCCCCGAAGCCATCTCAAAATATTCATCTCTACTTAAGGGATGCACCGCCATAGATGGCACCCATCCGACCAATCTGATTCTCCCAATAGGACATGCATTTGCGAGTCCTCTGTTAGCCAGCCGGGGTCCAAGGACCCCGGTCTTCCATCGTGCGCACCGACGAGAAAGGGCCGGTCGGCCCAGGTCTCCGTCCCGCTAGCGCCACGGCCGTATGTCGTGCTCCCTCGCCCATTCGCCGCTCCGCCTCACGCCGTCTGTGAGCGCCGGCCATCTCCGCAGCCGCTCTCCCACACACCAATGCCTGCAGCCGAGGAGCCCTGCCACCTGCCGCTAAGGCCACCCGCTCGTCCGCACTGCCTGCTGCCCAGAAGACCCCCAAATCTGGGCGGAAAACCTTCAAAACCACTGGAAAATGCCCAAAACCCGCAAACTTCGACGGGCAACAGCGATTGCCTCCAAACTCCGATTTCAATTCCAAAAATGGAGATGGAAAGCTCATAAATTATAATACACGATTATGGGCATTGTTTGTACATTTGACAGAAATTCAATGGTAAAATTGAACTTGGATGTAGAGTTCGGAAATGAATACGCAAAACCAAAAACTCCTACCTGTTGGGTGTTGCCCGAAGCTTCATGGAGGGTCCGCCGCCACACCGCTACCTTGCCAGAGGGGAGGAGGAGAGGAGGAGCTTTAGGGGGATTCCTTGTTTGTTCTTCCACTAGTGAAAAAAGGAGAGGGAGGGGATGAATTGGGTTTAAATAGGAAAACAATTAATTAATTAGAATTTAATTAATTTCATCCTTAATTTAACCCACATCTGAAATGCTCAATGGGGTCGAGGTTAAGCCTCCCCTATGGTAAGCACCACCTCTCGAGAATAATGGCAGTGTCATAATTTTAATCTGAGACCCCGTTAAAAAGTAATTAAAATCAACGCCCGAGGCTGCCAAATTACGAACCCCCCCCCCCCCCCCCGATGCCATTTTTCACTGATGAACCACGCCCGCAAAACATACACCCCTCCTAGGGAAAACGGAACATTACTGACTCAACGGTGCTCTCGGTTTTCCAATCCGAGCCACCGTTTAAGAAATAATTTATTTTCAACATTAAACGAATAAATTAATTAATTTAAATATCCGTTTAATGTTAGGATAACAAGAGAGGGGTCCCAAAGTCCCACGAAGATATACTTTATGTCAGTCCTAGGGTAAACACCCCATTTTGGGCCCATAGGTACACTCAGATCTATGATCTGAAACACTGTTTAGGAGTTATCCCATTTATTTTATGTTCCCAGTGTGAACGCACTAGAAATTTAATTCTGGCCACACCAGGGCTCGGAATCGCACGCCGTACGAAGGAGCTACTCTGGAATAACCTCAAGAAATTTCCAAAGTTCTTCGCAGAAAAAACCGGGTTCTTTCATCATTCCCTCCTTCAAGCTTTTCGTCCCTGAATATCAAAACCACGGAACAACTCAGGGAACTAAGCACATACCTGGCTCTTCCGTACCTAGATGAACTCTTGCACAGTCTTGTGTCGCCTCACACAGACCAAAGGATTTGTTCTGTTCACGTGAGGTTTGCCCTTTCCCATGATGTGCATAATAGAATGCACACATCTCCTCAGGTGAGTCACGTGGGAGACGCTATGCACCCAAACCAGCCTTTGGGGTTAGGGCAAGGCGTTAGGGAACCACTCCATCCCTTTCCATGGTCTCAAACGGCCTGAAGGCTCTCGAGGGTAGCTCACCTCCCCGACCGAACCCTTACGTCGCACGCCGCGACTGGAATCACTGCCCGCACCTGGAACAAGACCCGGTGAATCCCTCTTTCAGAATATCCATATGGTGGAACACCCGAGGATATCTGATCGCGCAAGGTTTCACAGTCGATGTCTCTCAACCAAGACTCTCTTACATGCTCAGAGAGCGATGGAGTCGACGCCGTCGACTAAAGAGGATGGTTACACATGTTCTACTCTACCAACACAGGGTTACACCTGATTCCATGCGTCACCCTGGTAACACCTCAATCAAAGAGCAGGGAGAAAATCATTCCACACATAGAGTCTAACAATTCTACTGCAAAAATTAGAAGTGTTGTAGAGCGTACCTCTTACCACCTCCTGCTCTGTAGGATTGTAGACATACAAAGCTCATGGTTGTCCGTGGTCCCAACCGTGAGCTCTCAGAGCCTGACTTGGACTGCCTAGTGGTGATGGGAAGACCTCGTAAGGTCATCCTCCACATCCATCTCCTCTCACTCCTCTTCTAGCACCACCTATCTGGGTACTACTCCCATCACGGCGCTGCCTCCGTCATGGTGGTGCACCTGCTGCCTGCCCAAAGCTCTCTGCATGCCTGTTCGGGCAGTCTCGTGCCAGGTGACCTCACCCATCGCAAGAATAGCACCAACTCTCTATGGCTTCACTAGTGCCCTCTAACGCCACTGTGGTGTATGACCACACACCCGAGTCATGTTTTCAGAAAGCCACCTGCATTGAGGTTTTCCTTGCCGATGCCCGCTATCTGTGGCAGACGTCTCAGCTCCAACGTGCCTGCAGCCACCACCAACTCTAGAACGTGACAGGAGGCTCTCTGTCACCAGCGCCTGCTCTAGCACCCTGGTATATGTGGAAATTCCCAAGGGTACTATGATACCATGAATATCTCTACGGAGAACCTGCTAAAACTTCCACGCTCGGATGTTCTCATAATGGAACATGTTTGGGTAAAATCATGCACGGTTTGCGAAACTAGCCACATACTCGGCCACTGTCATCCCTCCCTGTTGAAACTTCTAGAGCTCCTAAATCTTAATGGAGCACAAGAAAGATGGGAAAAACTCCTCACAAAACAACAACTAAAATTCACCCAACGAGAGCGATGACTCTTCAAGAAACTGAGTCACAAGACTCCACCAATGCCAAGATGCTCCACGAAAAAGGTTGGTTTCCAAATCCACCATATGATCTACTAGAATCTGAACAAGCCTGAAAATGAAAACAACTATATCTAGCCAAATCTTGCTGCCTGAGGGTCTGGCTCATCACTGAACCTCAACGGTCCCTACAGATGGAACTCACAATGTGAGCTCGACCTGTGCTAAAGCCCCGTCTGCTCTGCTGAAGCTGTCTACTGCTCAACATGTGGGGGTGCTGCTACTGGCCCACCCAGAGAAAGGGGCTCACATGATGGGTCATGTACTGAGGCCTCGGAGCTCACAGGGTCATCGTCACGAACCTAACCCGGTATCCTGGCTGGTTGTCTTCGCGGAGACATCTTGAATATTATCAAGGAGTGGCGCGATCAGATGAGCATATATGTACATACCAATAACAATAATGGTGAGATGACTCAAGAAGGATAGTCAAAGACTCAATACTATGTGATGCACAAACCAATTTTCCCTGCAACAAGTGTCTTATAATGCCGATTTGACATGTGGGTTATAAGGGTCATAGGGAATGGATATGTCGGCCGTCGTACCATCACTAGACTCCCTCGCCTGAGAGCTGCTCTCGAGACACGTTAACACTGTTGCCCAAATTCACAACCAATTCCAATTATTTTAGGGACGTCTGAACAACGTCTCAAGAAAAGAACTTCCCTCTGATACCACTATGTCATGTCCCGACCCTACCCGGGCTTGAGTCGCAACTACCCCAATCCCACCTCCATAGTCCAGGGGCTGGCGACAAGCACCGAATGCTAAACAACTCAGGGAGGCCTTTTCCTGACTACATGTACACACACACACGAAGCACACACAATGAAAATGTGCAGAGTAAAAAAGAAAATTAATGTACCAACTACTATAAAAAACCACAAAAGTGCATCGACCTCTAAACAGTACAAAGAGAGTGCTGAAAGTAAACTGAAAAGAAAAGGGGCAAAACATGTGCCCAACCAGAAAAGTGCCACAACCTGGAAATAGGTGAACACAAAGTGAATAGCTGGAAGGGTCCCCCACCTGGAACCCGACTCCGACCACTGCATGTGGTCCACGATCCTGGAATCTTAAACTCCACTGAAGACACGACCAACCTGTTTATCATCTGTAAGGTCACAACAAGTGCGGGCAAAGCCCAAGCATGGGTGAGTATAAATATACTCAGTAAGATACCCCGAAGGCTTGAGGGATCAACAAAGGAGGTACTAAAGGGTGGGCAGTAGATCGAACAGGGGAATTTAGGGGAGTACAACCAAAAGTGTAGTGAAGAGTACAGTAAAAAGTACAACTCAACCCAATAAGAGGAAAGAAGGTAGACTCGTCCAGACATAAGGAGATGGAAACGGTGAGAAGATGAACTTCCCGTCTAGTCTTCTCTACCTATAGAAGGAGAGTAGACTCATCAAACCATGAGAATATAGACACAGAAAGCACATGGCATACCACGCGCGTCTTCATCTCTCTTGGAGGGAGAGTAACCAAGCTCAAGAAGTGGGTACTGGAACAAGGTATATACATATTCATATGCTCAATCCAGAAGCCCGAACAAGATCGTAAGGGGATCTCTATCCCGTACCTCTGCCCAAGAAAGTGAGTATCCAATAGTAACAGAAGTAAACACCATCAATGCCCATTATCCAACAACGTCTTCCTTGAACTGCATGTCAAAGGCTCAAATCACTGCACCTCGATACTATCCGCTTTGGGCGGAACTGACTCGCCTGCACGGCTTTAGGTCATTTCACAAGGGCATGTCTCAGTGGGGAAAGTGCCTCTCGTACTATAGAGTTCTGGGTGTACGTCAAATCACACCTTGTCACTCCCCCGCAGTCGAGGGGTCTCCTCAAAGTCGACAGGCGACCCCCTGCCCAGCCCAGCTGGAGGGTCCCTGGAAGTCGACGGGTTCCCACTATAAGAAGACCCGACAAGAGTTGACGGGTTCCACACTTCCCATTTTTGTAAGAGGGTAATCCACTGTAGGGAGACCCAGATAAAGTCGTCGATGAGTCCCAATGTCCAGTCCCTTAAAAGGGTACTCCACTAGAGGGAGGCTCGGAACCATCATCGGGGACCACTTCCCAGCCCAGCTGGAGGGAAACCTGACATCGGAGACCACTGCCCAGCCCTGCTAGAGATAAGCCCGGCATCCGGGAACAATATGTAGCCCCACTAGAGGTAAACCTGGAACTGCTCTGTCCATCCCTGCTGGATGGCACTGCTCGGTGAACACCGTTGTACTGGCCATCCCTACTAGATGGTAACCCACTGGCCATCCCTGGTGGATGGTATAATTGGTGAGACCTGCTCGAAACAACCTCAGCCCTACTAGAAACAACCTCATCCCTGCTGGAACCAATCTCAACCCAACTGGAAAAAACCTCATTCCTAATAGAAACAACCTCCTGGATAGAGGATCTGTGCCCACGTAAAGTGTTGGTCACACCAAATCCACAAGAACTCTACCAGAGAACCCTGAAGGATAGGAGAAACCCCTAGGCCTCTCAGGGTGATCACGCTCCAATCCTCTGAGTCACTGTCGAAGCGGACTGAGACAACTCATCCTAGAAATCGGGAAAACACCCACGATGTATGATCACATGTAGTCGCAAATGGTGTTGTAGTCTGAGGAAAGGGGCACGATACTGAAACCCCTCATAGCTGAAGAAATAGAGGAATCAAACCATCTCTGTCGGCCAAATGAGAACAGAACTAGGGGAAAACTCAAACCTTCTAGTCAATAAATGAGAACTGGACCAGGGGAAAACACAACACTGCTGGTTAACAGACGAGAAACAAACCATGGGAAAACTCAACCCTGCTGGTCAATAGATGAGAACATGAATAGGAGAAAACTCAACCCTAATGGTCAATAAATGAGTACAAAAGGGACCCTCTACGTCGGGAGAGGTCAAATGTATGCAAAGCCGAAGACGACACGCATGTGGGACCCACACTTTGTGTCACCCCATATCAACCCCAACCAAGCGCACAAACGTTCTAAGGTACAAACAACCACATGTACCTCCAAGTGTTCTCGTATACTCCCAGAGTATACCACGTCTCCAGCCCAAATGCTAACATGCACATGGAACACACTTTCAACGAGAAGGCATAAACATAACAACTCCAACTTGCCACCTCAACGGCTGAGGCATGGTCATCCACATCTCTACAAACATATACTTCACTAACATAGGAGTGCATACGATCACACAACAAGGGTCCTCTACAATCACGGTAGAAGAACCGCCACCAGGGCACCTTCATATTTCCACATTTAATAAGATCACATAAGAGGCTCCGCTCGATTGAACAAATTACACCATTGTAATCCTCACGAAAAAACATGCGATATTGACTACTTATTCACCTCAAATGGATATCCGATGGAAAAGTCACCAACACCGCCTTACGTTGGAACGTCGACCCGTGATCCCGAGCCTCGGCCCTGGTAACAGTCAGGCGTATCACACCATTTTGATCCCCTCGGGAAAACACGTCAAATAGATGCATTATGGCACACCACACACGAGAGGTGCTATGTGGGACCCGCAACTCGGTCCCAAACCACAATGAACGGATCACACCATTGCGATCCTCTTGAAAAGTACACGGGTTTGACAACTCATTTTTCCAAAACGGACATCTGGTGATAAAGTTGGAAATCACCGTCAACTCCTGAAACGGCCCTCGTGAGGCCCACACTACTGTGAGAAATTAAAGCGGGCAGACTTCGCAAATGTGATGCCCTCGGAAAAACACCCAAAATTGACTGCTCGCACGCCCCGAACTGACGTCAGATGAAAAAGTTGCTAAACATTGCTTGCAGCTCGAAGGATGGCCGATGGGGCCCACGACTCTACTCTGGTATCAATGCCCAAAACCACACAAGAAAACTCCGACTCAATGCTACGGTCACAACGCCACTAACGGTGCTCAAAACGGACATCGGACGCATCTGTGCCGTCCAAAACATGAATCCCCGGAAACGTCAAATACTTAAAGGCGTGTCGTGCCTCCGAGGCCCCCGTTTCGGGAGTTAAAATCCCCGAATCCTTCACAAAATATTTGTCTCCATTTAAGGGATGTACCGCTATAGACGGTACCCATAATGGATTCCCTGCAGATGATTTATCAATATAAACCAATTCCATAATAATAATAACAATATTATTATTATTATTATTATTATAAACTTGTTTTTATTTTTATTTTTATTTTTTTTTAAACCAGACCGGCCGTTTGGCCGGTCTTCTTCTCCCAACAGGACCCGCATTTGCGAGTCCTCTGTCTATGAGCTGGGGTCCAAAGACCCCGGTCTTCCCTCATGCGTAACGACCAGCATGGGCCGGTCGGCCCTGGTCTCCGTCCCGCTGGCGCCACGGCCGCCTGCTGTGCTCCCTCACCCGGCCGCCCCTCCGCCTCACGCCATCTGCATGCCCCGACCATCTCCGAAACCACTCGCCCACACACCGATGCCCACAGCCAAGGAGCCCCACCGCCTGCCGCCAAAGCCACCCGCTCACCTGCACCGCCTACTTCCCGGAAGACCCCCCAAATCCGGCCGGAGAACCTTCAAAACCACCAGAAAATGCCCAAAACCCGCAATTTTCGATGGACGACGATGATCATCTCCGAACTCCGATTTCAATTACAAAAAGGGAGATGGAAACCTTAAAAATTATACTACACGATTGTGTAATTTTTTTGTATATTTGATAGCAATTCAATGCTAAAATTCATCTTGGAAATAGAGTTCAGAAATGAAAACGCAAAACTGAAAACTCTTACCTGTTGCGTGTTGCCCGAAGCTTCAAGGAGGGTCCGCCGCCGCACCACTACATTGCCATAGGGGAGGAGGAGAAGAGGATCTTGAGGGGGCTGCCTTGAGGGTTCTTCTACCAGAGAAAAAAATGAGAGGGAGGGGATGAATTTGGGTTTAAATAGGAAAACAATTATTTAATTAGAATTTAATTAATTTCATCCTTAATTTTACCCGCATCCGAAACGCTCAACGGGGTCGAGGTTAAGCCTCCCCTAAGGTAAGAACCACCTCCTGAGAACAACTGAGGTCTCATAATTTTAATCCGAGACCCCGTTCAAAATTTATTAAACTCAATGCCCAAGGCCGCCAAATTATGAAAATTCCTCAGGGGCCATTTTTTCACTGACGGGCCATGGCCGCGAAACTTACACCCCTCCTAGGGTAAACGGCACATTCCGGACTCAACGGTGCACTCAGTTTCCCAATCCGAGCCACCTTTTAAGTTATACTTGAGTTTCAATATTAATAATATTAATTAATTAATTTAATTATCCATTTAATGTTCCAATAGTGTGTGAGGGGTCCCAATGTCCCACGCCGACATACTTTATGTCATTCATATGGTAAACACCCCATTTCAAACCCATCCGTATACTCAGATCTCTGATCCAAAACATTTTTTAGGAGTTATCCTATTTATTTCAGTTTCCCAGTGTGAACGCACTGAAACTTTAATTCTGGCCACACCAGGGCTCAGAATCGCACGCCATCTGAAGGTGCCTCTCTGGAATAACCTCAAGAAATTTCCAAAGTCCTTCACAGAAAAAACCGGTTTCTTACAGGTATGGATTTTCTTATTTGACTCACTATGTTACTTTTTACAATGCTTTATAAAAAATTAATTTTAATTTGATGGATGTCACGTTATATTCAATTAGAACTCTGCAGTTAACCATACATGTATAAGAATACTAATATGAATAATGACATCATGAAAAAAATCATATTGCACATATATTGCGAAAAAGCATAGACATAAATCATTTTGAATCGCACACACTTAAACATTGATAATTTGTAAATTGTGGCAATTTGTCTCTTGAAGGTATTCATACTACATTGATTATAGCTCTCAATCTATATTTTTCTCTTTATCATTAGGATACTTTATCTTGGAATCTTGGAGAAATGGTCATTTGTTAATCTCTCCCAACCACCACACACTAATAAAACAACATGTTTGTATCCGCTCTAAGCCCTGCCAAAAGAAGAAACATTTCAGAGGAAGTGGCAAAAAAAGTATTTTTTAGTCGAAGTAAATGACTACGAGTGAAATTCATGTGGATTTGAATTTTCATTCCATCATTTTATAATGTAATATTTTATAATTCATAGTAATATTTATTTTATGTTATTTATGAACCTTAGTGTCATCTCAATTGTTATCTCTTGAACAATTACTATTGAATATCATTTCTTGAGACTCATCCCCCATTTTATCTTTGTTATGTAAACTACATTGTGAATTATTCATCCAAAATGATCTTAAGTACATGGATTGGGATGAATTTTTGATAGAAATGTTAAAGAAAAATAGGTGGATTTTGAGAAAATATGAGAGAAAAATATCAAACAATATAATTGAATAATAAATTTTTGGGAGGAATGTCATCAAAGAACTTTGAACAACAATAATTGGAGGAAATCATTCATATTGTTTTGGTTATTTTTTAACATGGTACATACCAAATTATTTTTGTGTAGGAATGAAACACACATCAATCTGACACATGGTGTGACCAATATGACTCCATGTGAATTTTTATCCTTAATATTCTTTATTTGTATTGAAAAAATATCAGTAGTGTAATATAAATCTAGGAAATGCATTGGTATTATTTTGTAAATCAAGGAAAACATTCCATAGGTCATTTTTATGTGTAAGTATCAGATAAACCACAATATGATCCACATTGTGGTAGGTATGACTCCTTGTGCATCTTTCTATTCAAAACTAACATCAATTGTAATAAAAAAACATACAATATCAAAAATGTGAAAAGTCATTTGATTTTTTTTTACTTTTGGAAAATGATCCATATGTCATTTTTGATGTGTAAGAATCAGTTGAAAATAAATATGATGCCCGGTGTGACCGGAATGACTCCATGTGCATATTTTTATTCCAAATTGACATTATTTTTAATAAAAATAACAACTAAAAACCAAAATATAAAAAAATACTTCTAAATGTTTAGATAATTTTGTTAAATGATCCCAACGTCATTTTTAAAATGTAGTAATCAGTCGGACCTCAATACGATGCACAGTTTGACTAGTATGACTCTAAGTTGACATTTTTATTTAATATTGATATTAGTGTTAGTGAAAAAAACAATCTAACATACTCAAAACTGGAAAAACACATTCATCTTATTTTGTTTCATTATAGAAATGATCCACAAATCATTTGTGATGTCTATGAATCATCTTCACCTCCATCTGACACATGGTGTGATGGGTACGAATCCACGTGTCCATTTTTATTTTAAAATTGAAATTTTAATACAAAAATGTATCACTCGCTAAAAACAATAAACACACACAAATTTGATTGATAATTTTGTAAAAAATTCATAATTAATTATTTATATTTATGAATTAGTCTCATGTGAATCCTCAACATGATGCCACCAGTATGGCTCAAAATGTGGGTTTCCGGTTTAAATTGAAATGTTGGTAAAAAACACAATTCTCTTACTGAAAATCAAGAAAATTAATTTTCATTATTATTTTAACATTGTAAAATTATATAGAATCCCTTTTTGAAGTTTAAGAATCATTGGAACCTCAATCTAACACATTTATTGACCAGTATGACTCCAATTATGTATTTTTATTCAAAAATGACGTTTATTTTAACCAAAAAACTACTGACAGAATAAAACAACACACATTCAGATTATTTTTTTACATTATTAAAAAAACCACTAGTAATTTTTGTCATGTTTTAATGATAAAAACCTCAATATTATTCACGATGTAACCCGAATGACTCCAAGTTTGTATTTTTTATCAAAATTGGCATTAATATTTGTGAAATAAACAGACATTCTCAAAACCGAGAAAACTCAATTTAATTGTTTTTTTATTAATTAAAATGGAAAAAAATAAAAAAATTTGTGCATGAATTATCCATATCTCAATATAACGCACAGTTTGACCAGTAAGACTTCATGTGTTTGTCATCAGTTTAAACATGAAATTTTAATACATAAATTTCTCACTCACTAAAAACTGAGAAAATATGCTTGAATTGTCTTGATAATTTTTTAAAACCATTCATAACTCATTTATAACATTTATGAAAAAGTATCATGTCAAACCCATAAACAATACCACTAGTATCACTCAAAGTTAATGTTTTTATTTTAAAATTACATTTTATTAAAAAAATATAAGAAGAATACTTCAAACCACAAAACCTCATTATGATTATTTTTATACATTAGTAAAACTATCCATGAGTCATTTTTGTCAAAAATAAATCATCCATAGCTCAATCTGACACACAATGTGATCGTTGTTTCTTTAAGTGCACCTTTTTAGTCAAAACTGACATCAAGTTTAATCAAAACTACAATAGATATAAAAAATGATAAAAAGACTGAAGATTATTTTTGTGCCTTAGTAAAATTATCCATATTTCATGAGTGATGTATATGAATTGGAATCACGTCAATCCAGTGCATGGTGTGACCGGTATAACACCAAGTGCCTCTATTTATTCGAAACTAGCATAAATTTTAGTGAAAAAAATAGAATACCAACTCAAATCCAAGAGAAAAAAATCATATTAATTTTCCCATTAGTAAGACAATACTAAATTCATTTTTGACATGTAAGAATCTACTGCATCTCAATAAGTCACATAGTGTGGTGGGTATAAATCCATATGTTCTATTTTAAACAAAATTTAGATTTATTTTAGTAGAAAAAGTAACTGACATACTCTATAATAGTTTTTTTCTATTTTGGTTTGAAATATATTTAAAATTAAATTCAGTATTTTTATCTTAATTTGGAATTTTGTTGTTGTTTATAGTGATGTATTTTGTTTCTACAACACATTTCCTAACCTCTTTCTAGTGTTTCAATGTGATGTTTTTTAATTCTGTAATTTTACCCTATATTATTGCTACTAAATGTGATAATAAAGGGAATAATTTTTGAATATTCTAAAAGAACTAATAAAAATCCATTTATTGGTTCTTTAAAAAGTGATGATAATTAAACCAGTTATCATCACTTGTAGAAGAGTTGATAAATGGTATCTTCATTAGCTCTACATAAGAGAAAGGATAAATATTCACATTATCAGTGCTTTTAAAAAGTGTTGATATAGAGCCCCTTCATTATCACCTTTATATGCGCTGATAAATCTACACATTATCAGTGATTTTATATCACTAATAAAAGCCTTGGCCTTTTAACTACGCATAGGTTTTCAGCACTTTTATAACACTAATAAAGGCCAATTATATTTCCATTAAATGTGGGGTTTGTATTATTGTAATTTAATAGATTTTATAACTGTTTAGAAATGATGATGATGATATATGTGTTTAGTAACGTTAATAGAGGTGGATCTGAAAGTGATAGAGTCTTCATAGATGTTAGGTGGATTGGAATGAGATTTCTGGTGATGTATCCTTCTTTATTCTGTAGGTCCATAGCTCAAGACATAACGTATCAGCCTTCGGTTCAATTCACGAATTTCCATTTTAAATTTATATTTTTATGTTTATTTGAGTTTTTTTATCTATGTTTATTTTTAATTATTATGGTTGGATATTTTTTTACTGATATGGGGTTGTAAGGGTACCCCCTGAACCAAAAAATTGATTTTATTCTTAGATAAATGTATATTGAACGAAAATTAAAAATATTTTGACTATTTATAATGATATATTTGTAATGAATAGTATGTCATATTCTTTATGTTTTTTATATTAAATTTTTTTTTGTTTGTGGTTTAGATATGATGATGTATGTTTGTTATGAAGTTGGTGTTCTATGTTGTATTTTTTTTTTGTAATACAAGGAAGCATTACATTAAAGTAATGTTATTCTAGTAGAGTTATTCTACAAGGGTGAATGTAACCCCCAAAAAATATTTTAATTTTCTACTAATCTATTTTTGATGAAAATTTTCAACTTGAAATTATTTATTTTGATGTTTGGGATTTAAAAATATCTCCAACGAATCATCAGGATATTCAGTATGATAATTTGAGGAGTCATGGGATTTTGCGCTAGTAAATTTTCGCTGATATAAAGTATTATTATTCCTTGGTATTGTAATGGTACATCGGTTATATGAATATATATAGGAGGTCAAGTTTCATTTTTTTAATTGGTAATTAATCAAGATCAATTATGAGTTTCTTTATTAGTAGGTTTTATTTGAGAAATTTATTGAATGTTATGGAAGTTGGATCATGGTCACTCAGATATAGTTTCAAGGAAAATTTTCATTATATTATTTAGGTTTGAATTTACTCCTCAAGTACCATATATTAAACATAGTTATAACAACACAAATTTTCCTTTTATAATTTATTGATATTATATTGATATTTTTTGTAGCTGGTGGATGTGATGGAATGAGACTCCGAGACATGTTGATCCTATAATAAATAGTAGAAATATATGAAATATTAAAATCACACCCTCACTCACTTTTATTTAAAATTTTGAATAACTAAAAACTGTTGTAATGGATTTGAAATATGAAGGCACTATTGAGTTTAGAAAGTGGTTTTTATCCTAGGCATGATATAACCTTTTTCGCTGTGAGGAGTTTGTGAATAAAGATATTGCGTGCACAAATAAATAAAATCTGTTAAATTATTTTTTTGTTTATTTAATTATATTAATGTGGTGACCAATATTTTCTACCAATATATATAAATGGATATATCATACGGTTGGATTCCAAACACTAGAGACCAATATGATCATTGGAGAGAATTATTGATAGATGACAGACGATCATATATGTATCATGGATCATTACGCCATTGGAGTCTGTGGATCACTCAAGAAAATAAAATGCATGACTATTATTCATTAGTGACCAATCCAAACTCCTAGTATGTTGTTTGTTTTTTTATTTTTTATCTCTTTATGTTATCTTATTCGAAAACAAATCAATTCTATTAAAAGAATTGATTCATGCATCAATGGAATATTATGTTTATGGATATAAATTATTTATTTGGAATATTTATTATTTTTCTTCTTATTTCTTCAATATTGGATCAAGGTCAAAAACCAATGATTTTCATTAATCACATTTGAGGGATTATATATTTCAACATGGATTCTTCACATGTTGATCATGGATGATTTCATTGGATCATGGTTTAGAAAATACTTGATATTCAATTTTGTTTTGACCATTATTCATTGAAATTATTCAATAGAGTGGGTGTGGTTCATGATCAGGGGTACGATCAAAGTGAGGCACCAAAATAAGATGATTATAGGTGGATAAAATTGGGTGTTCAATTCCAATTCTTTCTAGTTTTTATGTTTGGTGTGACAGATAACTTGATGATGAGTTTTTTCTCAAAAATTTGAACCTAGATTCCAAAAATCAAGGATGGAAAGGGTCATACGACCATTGATAAGTCATTATTTGGAAATAATGTTGGATCCTATGATTCCAAGGATGACATGAAGGAAGAACACTTGGATCTGGAAAATCCCAGGATGTCATGACTCGTCCCATGGGGCTTGTGCCACAACATCCCAAAGCCCGTCTCACAAAGGACAAGGGATAACAACTAGCATCGAAGGCAATATCCCACTAGCGAGTATGCCCGAACACACACACACACACATCCATGTACCAAACAGCGAGAAAGGAAAGAATGCATGCCACTAAACAGTCCTTGAGTTAAAGTACAAGTTGTAATTAAAAAGAGATAGAATACAAACCCAACAAAAGACAAATTAAAAACAAGAAAAGTACAAAATATCTCTATGAGACATATGCAGAGAACCCTACATAAAAGTTAGGAAAGGAGTGGCTGTCAGAAGCTGTGGAAGTACTTCCTTCCTATCATATCCCACTTTGCACCTCCTGGTCTTTATCATCTGAGGTCTTTATCGAAACGCTTGTCCTCTTCAGCAAACACAAAACGTGTGGGTGAAGCCTGTGAAGGGGTGAGAATAAAAATAATCAAAATGAGACTCTGAAACCACAAAGAGAAACCACAATAGAAAAACCATGATTAAATGCACAGTATTCTCAACTCTGGTATATGCCTCTATATTATCGTAAACATCCATATATACTTGTTTCATCCACTAAGAAACATGAGGTCCGAACATCACAACCATCATCATACTTCACACCAAAGGCTCAAGTCGCAACACACAAACAAGGAGATCCCAGTCCACATTCCCAACCATCTTTGGCAGCACCCAGCTGATAGAAACACTTCATCAAGAAAATTCTACTATGTCTGACTCTCGTGCTCGACACTAGAGGTCTAGTCTTCACAGTCTTGTGTCAACTACAATTCTAATGAAAACCAAGTGAAGAGGCCCACCCCTTCCACTATGCAGAGTTGAAAGATCCCTACTCCAGACAATCATATAATACACCAATTTCTCTTTTAAGCAGTTCCTTACACCTCAGTCTCACCGAGGGAGTACTTGGTCCTACTTCTATATTGATATCTTCAAGTGGAGGGGACCTCTCCTCGTAGTTTTTTCCTACATTCAAGGTATATCCAACTCTTATGGATGACCCACTCCCCATCCCTACCCTGAGACGGGGGAGGAATACTCCTTATATGAGGACCCGCACCTTTGTTCTAATAGGGGAGCACTACCCATGATGGATTGGCACCCTATTAGGACATGGGAGTAAAACATTGTTTATCCAGAACCCGGAATTTACCATGCATGGTAGTACTACTTAGTTACTAGAGGACTCACACTATAGTACTAGGGGAGTAACAACTATGAATGTTTATTTTCTATGGGGGACTCTCACCCTAGTATATTAGGGGAGTAGTAATCCCATGCTATAGAACCTGGTCCCTTGCATGACAGGCGGGTACCAACTCTTTCAGAACAATTCGTATGGAGTACCCATGCCCCAGAATGGTAGGGAAGTGACGAATACAATGTTAGGGAACCCTATCAACAATCCCACAGGGGACTAAGTTTTCTTTCTTCGTGAAAATCTCTGAGAACCCATTCTCTAGTACTTTAAGGGAGTAACGCCCCCAAGGGAAACTAACCAAAAGAAATTTACCCACACCCATGAAGTGGGGTGTCACACATCTACCTATGTAGAGGGATAAAGAGTACATTTTCCGTGTGTTTTCAAGGGAGTAACCATCTTAGCATATCATCAAGAGAATTACCCCGACTCTGACAAAGTCTAACTGAATCTAGAGGGCCTACTCTTGAAATCAATAGGTCATCCTCTAGTGTCCGCAAAAACTCAATTATATAGTCTCAAATGGAAAATCTCATCTCAAGGGTCCCCACACCGTAGACGGCTCATCCAAAGGTTTCTATGTTTAAATGTTGTGGGTGTTTTAGTGAAATGAGTGCCAGATGGGTCTGGCCCTGCCAATTGGGCCCAGCCTGGCCCGCTGGATTGTGGGTCGTACCCACTGTCATCCCACCCTGCTTGGGTGGGTGCAGCCTGTCAGAAACAGCCTGAACTCTCACTGAGCGAGCCAACTCCTCCTACCTGGACACGACTTTTTCTGGTCTGTCTCACACCACATGGTACCAGCTAAAGTCTCCTCCAACTTCAACTAGTTGGCTAACATGGAAAATGTTTTCACGCACAACCCGCAGCCTACCATTGGTCTAACTGATATAGAATCTCCCCCAGGTGGGTAGTAGTGTTACACTTCTCCCACCGCCACCGTCAACGTGGAACACCACCCTACTGTCTGGCATAAGTCCGCCATCACCGGAGCACCAACAGAACCATCCGCAGACCATTGGTGTCCCATCCTTTAATCTGGAGGTTGTTTCAGAGCCCTTGTGATGTGTTCTTCATCTTATGGAGTTTAAATATCCATTTTTACATCATTACGATGTGAATTATGTCATGTGTTACATCTCCTGCACCTCCTTGATCTGATCTCCATCGTCGTCACTGCACCTCTGTCGTGTTGTTCCCATTCCGGATCAATGTTGTCGGATCATTATTCTAATAATGGTTTCACAATTATGATTTTTCCTAAACTCATTATGAATTCAAAGAACTCACCGTAAAGGGGAGATAAAAACCAAACAAAAAATTGAGGAACAAACATCCACCATCATTCTTCACAGCGTCAATTCCCTTCTTTCAGAAGGATTTAGCAGATAATGTAAAAAAAAGATCATTTCCCCAAATCGTCCCATAGTCTATAACCTCCCGTAATAATGATCGAACCGCAGGTGAAGCTATTAATGAGTTGATCCATGTTCATCATTTTAAAATAAATAATGGGTAAATAATAGAATCAAATAAAAACCTCTACATGTAAAGCAAGTTCGATCAAAGGCTGGATTTTTCACGGATGGTGATCCATCCGCAGAAGCACTTGAGATGACATCAAATGAGTGGTCTCTCAAAGAGGATGGGTAAGCTCTCAACGTCATTTGCAATTGTCAGTCATCATTCTTCATTTTTCTTTCATCAATTTTGGTCCTCCATATACTCAGAGCTTGTCTCCCACATCAATTATGAAACCCATGGTTAAAACATTAACGGTGGGAACACCTTTCTATTACCTCTATGTTTCAACATTGTTACGCAGAATCATTAATGAGTTTCATTAATGAGATTCAGTGTTTCCTCATCGATGCACTATAGTTATGACATGTCACTACTTAACGGTGAATAAAATAAATAACATAACTTTTAAAGTTATTTTATTTTCCTTTCAAAATGTCTGAAAACTATCTTTTCTAGTAGACCATTGCTATTAGATATTAGGAATTCTATATGTGAATCCTGACTTTTTTATTTCAACGTTTCCCTCATATTTTCAATCATAACACCAGATTTAAAGTTAAAAATACCCACTCGCATGTATATTTAAATCAATATTAAAACAGTTCAAAAATTAACATTTCCCCTCAGCCCACACCGGTCGAGGCTGTGTCCATTATTAGGTAATTTTTTCAGTCCAGATGCAATAGAGCCCTCATATTTTCAATCCAGGCACCCATTTAGAAGGTGACAAAACCGTGCATGCGCACCATTTGGTTTCTCTAAAAAATTACAAAAACTATACTTCAACGTCGACCTACATTGACCAATACTATTCTCCGACTAATGGAAACAATCCATCACGAGCTCAAGGGTACTCTCAGATTTCCAATCCATGATACCATATATATGTTATAAATATTTTAAAATAAAATTAATTTAATCAATTATTTTATTTACATCCAAAAAATACCTTCCACTATTGACCTGCACTGGCCAATGTTAGGCTCAACCTATGGAAATAAAACCCTCATGAGCTCAATGTAGGTATCATATATTTAATCTGATTCACTGTTTGTGAGTTATAAATATTTGAAAAGTAAAATACTTTTATTTAATTTATTAACTTACGGTTATTCCATTTTTGACTTTTCTCCATGGTGGCATGCAACGACTAAACTTAAGTCACTCCTAGGGTGAACCCGCCATCATGAACGCAACAATGCCCCCGTATTTCTGATATGGAAAACCCTTGGAGTGTTAATTCAATTATTTCTGGAAAAACACTCATGCATGCTATAGCAAAACATAATATTTTTTATGGGCCATTTTGGGTACATCTGGTATCGGAATCGCACATCATCTCAGTTCCTGGTCTTGGATTAATCCCATTTAATTATTTAAAAAACAATTCATGGAATTATGGGGTATTAAATAGGATATAAGTAATTTAATCCAGAGTTACCCACCATGTGGGAGACCCAAGATACGAAATTAGGGGATCTGAAGAAAATTAAATATCTCCTATCATGTGAACCTATCACATGTTATGTGACATGTGATCAATAGATCGACATGTATCTCAGAATAAACGCATGAATGGGAAAACTAGGTACATAGAAATGGTGACAGAACATTGATATGTGTACACAAAATTTACATGACCATGTGTACATAACCACAGCCAGGTGTACACTGGTTTGGTAAATGGGCATGGTCTGTGGTACTTCAGAAAGGGAATACAGTACGGGAAATGTGTAGAGTGATATCTAACAGTTACGTAACATTATTATACATGATTTATTTTTATATTTTCTAGTAATAGAGACATCACCCCATGGGTAGACATTGGGTTGGCTAGTAATTCCATGTACACCTAGTACACATCGTCAACCACCTTTGAGGGTGTTTTTGACCCTGTGTTTTTTCATTTTAGACTAGTCTTAATTGGAAGTGTTCCCTTATTCCATATTCCATCTAGGGAATAGCATTGAATTATGAACACATCTTAATATTTCAATACCCTATGGAGGTTGAGGATCATATAGAGATTTTGGTGTCCCTCTGTGACACTAGACAGTGATCCTCAGTCATCATTATACCCAAGCTGGGGTTTTTGAAATAATAATGAACTACTTGAGTTGGGTGTTTTCATTTCATATAGTAGTCTCTATCAGTATGGTTCAAGACTCCATTGGTATATTACATCATATATAGTGGTTTAATCCTGATTGGGTTCGTGTTGTCCCCCAGTGATAACAGGCATGACCCCGTATCTGAGTATCAGGGTCTTATAAGACAAATGATCATTCTTAGGTGGGACCCACTGATCTTGACCTCTATAATGAGTCTTTGATTTTATTCCTTAATCTTTGAGGATATTATATCAAAATGACCATTTCTAAGAGTAAAATTTAGTGGCTGATAGTAGGCAGTAACTACTAGGTGGCATAGTGTACTTTATGAGTATATCTGGGTGTTTCTAGTATGTTTTTTATTACTATATACATTTTATAAATTGAATATTCATGATGATTCGTGTTTAGTTTTTGTGGGATTTTGTATTGGACTCTCTATATTTTTTTGGGCTAGTATTTAACCCCCTTTTCACTTTAATTATTTTAATACCATGCTATGTTTGTGGAATCATATATGTATTCTTGAATTATTTTTATTGATTTTTGCATTTCTGTATTGTATGGGCTTGAATATGGGACTGTGCATACATGTAAATTTGGTTAACACATCCCATTTGTGGTATATTCCTACTTGAAACTGGTCCCCAACCCCTGTATGATTTGAGTCTCCCTTAGGGTAGTCACAGTTTTGTCCACAATGGGTTGGGTCACGACAGAGTGGTATAAGAGAATTCGGTTCTACTTTATAACCAGATTCTGTGAGATTGGTTTGGGAAAATTGTATTAAGTATTTTTATTTTAGTTATCAGGAATGTAGACTGCAATGTTGGTGTGGTAGCCCACATATTCATATATGCAAATTTAATCACCTTCTATTCAACTTGATATGTGTATGAATTCCATTTAGGGGGAAATGGCCATGCATCATATTGGAAGGGTTTGTGGTTTTCTTTTCCTTCCGGAGTATTCTCCCCAAATATACACTTTAACCATATTACTTCATGTTTATTTTAAGATTCATCTAAAAAAAAGATATATCGGATTCCATGATACGATCATGAAGTTGATTCACGAAGTGATGAGGTATTTGTTTAGGGGATCATACCAGAGATAGCACCACCATATTGTTTACTAGCTATATAAAAACCCATAGAGCATCCACTAGTGATATTTGTTCATGTTAAAGATGTGAATAGACTTAATGCATTTTATGAGTTTCATAGGTATCAACCTCTTTGGTTTTGGGGGGAAATAGTCCTCTAGGTGGATGGGAATTGGCTAGAGTCTGTCACTCAAGTTTTCTACCTTTTGAGGATTCCCATAGACCCGTTAGAGTTCATCATTGTGAGTGTACATAAGGGATATGATGGGTGATGGTTGATTTTAGTGAAATAATTATATTTCAATACTTATCCCTCGAATTTAGACCATTATAATTTCATAAGGGAAGAGTTTTATCTTAATACATTATGATCAAAACATATAAAGAATCATCTATATCTACCTCAGGGAATATTGATCATGGAATAGTATTCAGTGATTTTTACTAACCCATCGTGATTATGTGATGCCCCGAACACATAATAGAATTTTAATATTAATATTTTGTTATTATTATTATTATTTTTTATTATTATTATAAAATGTAGTGTTATTAATTTCAAATGCACTACAAAAAATATGATAAATCCTTAATTTAATAATACACTCATATATCACATAATTAAAAGACTCGGGACCTAAAATAACCTTGAAAACTTATACCAAGCCCATGTAGAACCATATAAAGACTTCGCAACGACATAATAAGACTGAGTGTATAGCCTTCGTCTCTTGGATCCACCATAATAAAAAATTAAATTTCTAGAAGAATAAAAAAACACTAAGAGATAAAGGAATATAAAAACCAATTCTTGAAGAAGGTGAAAGGACACCATTGTTTTTGTATCCATTATACCCATATACATGGGTATTTATAGAACCCTTAATTTGACTATTTAAAAACCAGACATTGTGATTTAATTTTAGGCAACCATTGATGTTTTTATGTGACCGTTATAAATTGTTTTTAACCATTAATTAATTGAATTGTTTATAATTTTAAATGTTTTAAATTATAATTTTTAGATAAATAATAATATAAATTTAATTGAATTTAATTTTAAATATTTATAATTTAATATTTAAAACATGGGTATTTATTTATTTTTAGTAACTGTTTGGGTTTTAATAGTTGAGTGTTTTAAATTTTAAAAATGAATTTATGAAGTAGAATTAACTTCAGGTATTGTTATAATTATTAATTAAATAATACAACAATAAAAATTAATGATCTTATACTTTTAAATAAGAATGGAAAAATAAAACATATATGTTTTAATGTTTTGTTCTATTTTTGAATAAAAAATTTAATCATATGTAACAAAAATTTTCTTAAAAAATTGGTTATGTTCCCAAAACTAGGAGTATCCTTATTTTGCATGCCCTCACGGTCCGGTGGGAACTTAGGAAAGGTCCACTCAAGAAGTGAAATGAGATAAACTTTCAATTGCTGGTCTTGGCTACGTAATGACTTGTGTATGGGGTCCTATTCCAGTGCATGTAGAGTTAGGCCGAGGCCTATGTCGGAGGTCCATGTATAATCCCTTCATGTATCTGGGCTTTTTTCATCAATATATGTAACTACCCATAAATCCTTATAATTCGGTCCTAAAACTCAAATAGTTTTAATGTGGGTCTTGTTTTTTAAGTGACGTATCAAATCTTGACTTCATGATCGATCTGTGTGCAATCTTGTCCATCTCTGCCATTTCCCCATTCAAACCACCACTACCTCAATTAAGCAACTAGATTAATTTCATCTGTATGATACATTATTTCCTGATCTAGACCATCACTTATAATCATGCCCCCCCCGAAAATGTCAGGGTTTTAATATGAACCCTTCGATCTCAACAGTTCATCCGGTCCATCCACTATTTTCCACCATTTCTCCCTCTTCTAACCCATTTCTCCCCAACCTGTCAATGTCACATCACTCAGCCCAAGAAACATTATTCTTCCTCCCTTATTATTTATCATCCCGTGATGCTCAACCATCCTGATCCCTGGTCCATTATAGTTTACTTTTCAACATGTCTGAAATAGTCTATTTTATTTTAAGCTCAATCCTCATCAGATTCTCTCCATGTTTCAATTATATATTTATAATGTTAAAATCAATTTGAAGGATTTTTCTTTTGTTATAATGATTGATTTTTTATTTTTTTTCATAGTCAATTTGTGGTTTCAATTAGAAACCTTTCTA
Source organism: Viscum album (assembly GCA_963277665.1). Classification (NCBI taxonomy): domain Eukaryota; kingdom Viridiplantae; phylum Streptophyta; class Magnoliopsida; order Santalales; family Viscaceae; genus Viscum; species Viscum album. The sequence continues at coordinate 419,235,119 of OY728132.1, forward strand.
ATTGAATCATTTTCTATACTATATTTATATATATACATATCTGTGCACAACCAATTTTACCAAAACCCCAATCTACCAAGGCCTCTCTGGATTTCCAGAAGCTCTTAGCCCTTTTTTCATCCGATACAGGTAAGGGATTAATTGTTTTGTTCAAATTATGATATTACACAAATATATGGTTTTATATATACATATGTATATATAATATAATATCTATCTATAATGAATAAATTTTTAGGCTGCTAAGGGCTTCTTATTTTAAATATTTGTCTCTAAATCATTTGTTTTGAAAGGGTGCATTTTTTATAAAATTACTGTTGTTACATATATATTTGTAAATATCTTTATACAATACAAATATATAACTTTTTATTTTCTATATATATTTATATATGATTTAAGGGTTTTTGACCTAAACTTTATTTCTAAAATTTAATTATGCTCGAGTTCATTTTAGTTTTAAAAAATATTATTATTTTACAAAGGTGATATATATATATATATGTGTGTGTGTGTGTAAATTTCCATATACATAAATATATATATATATATCAATATATTCCAATATATGTGTATATAAGGGGTTCTGGTTAAAAAAAACCTAATTCCTAAAACCTATGATTTGTATGGGATTTATGTTTTAAATTTTTTCATACCACATACACATTTATAAGTATATATGTATATATATATTTACATATACATATACATATACATATACATATACATATACATATATATTCACATAAATGTAAACATATTTAAGTAAATTTAATCTTCATTATCTTCAGAATTCATAATTGTTATTTAAACAATCCAATTAATCTATAGGAATACATGTAAGTTAATTTTTCATATGAAATATATGTGTTCCTTGATAAATCTAATTGTTTTTTAGTGAAATTATGATTCATGATCATATTTTTTGTGAAAAAATTCGTTTGAATCCCTTGACATGTCATGAATGAATAAGTATGGCTATCATCAAGAACATATGTGACATTCCATGCATTATGAGATCATGCACACACTTATTTCATTTTTCATACAATTTTGGTTTTCAAATGGTAACCATTATTATTAGCATGTAGTTCTCCTAAATAGTTTTAGAAAACTATTTTATAGTAATTATTATGTCATCATATAAGAGAAATTTCTTTTCATGGAAATAAAATAAATCTATGTAGATGATTTAGAAATGTTTTAGGTCAGAACTGAGAAAAGGAAGTTTGATAGAAAATTTATACAAAAATTACTAATATAATGAATTCTATGATATGGGGAGTGAATCCATAAGAATTAAAATAACTTTTTTATACTTGAGTTATGTATAGTGGCCCTATGTTATGGTTTTAATAATGTTGTCCCATGTATCGGCGAATAATCCCCCAGAAAACTATTATATTTAATGGATAATTCCCAAATGATTTTACTAATATAATTAATTTTTGAAATCTATATTTCTTTAAATTTATGTATTTCCAATGATTTATAAATCTACTTAATGTTTATGTATATATTTTCACATAATAGATTGTTTCAGGAAAAAACTATTTAACAATTTTCATTGATTTTTTTGAAACCCCCTCAGTGGGCATATATGATGTTCAACCAACGTATTATATTCACTTTTATAGTTTTAGTAATATAGTTTCAATGAAATTATATTTTAGAAGAAGTGCACTGAAGAAAATTAGTTTATTAAATTTTAAATTTATAACCGTTTATTGAAATTTAATTTTGGCTTCTAATTCTTCAAATCCCAGATCGATAATATATCATAATATTTAATTTCAATTTGGGTTTTTTTATTTCTTTTATAAAAAAATACACATCATTTATTTGGACAATTTCTAGAAGCTCGGGCTCTATTATTTATAGTTGGTATGTGAGGAACCGTCAAGACAATATTGAATATAATATGTTGTCATTTTTTTAGAAAAAAATAAGTTATAGTAATTAATTTTTAACTTATAGTTAATTAATTAACCAAAAGTAAATAGTTTTTCTTAATTATCAATATATACATTTAGAGTTATAATTACATTGAAAAAATTATAAGGGCACAATACCTTTAATGGGGAAGAATGTAACCCTATATATTTTAAAAAGATACAATATGTACTTAAATAAACAACTAGATACTATGTGACCATTATATCCTAGCAGTTAAACAAAAATTTTTCACTTTTGTGATTTAAATTTCGAAAATGTGATATACACAGTTGTGATCAGTGAGATGTTTGGAGTCCAATAGGACAAAGTTAATTATTGATTAATAATAACATGCCCATGTTAATTTTAATGTTATCTTTATGAATAGTAATATGAACTATATGAATAGTTAATAATCCTATTGAATATTAGCCTTAACGATGAAAGTATAAATACAATTTATCCATTTTATAAGTTACAATATGATAGTGCTGAAATTTTTGGTAAGTCATAAATATTTAATTATAGTATTATGATTAATTTTATAATTTTAATGAATAAATATTTTCTTTAAAAGTATTCATAATATATTATTTATTTGTATTATGATTATAATATAATTTTATGTGACCTTTGTTAATTTTTTGATGTTTTATTAAATCAGTTACAATTTTAAAATTTCCATTTTTCTAGTAAAATATTTCGTTAATTAAAAAATAAATTTTACATATTTTAAAAGTTATTTTCATAATATTACGTTTCTTTTTGGATTCTAATTTTTAAAAACATGTTTAGTTATAATTTTTTGGATTTTTCTGAAATACATGAATTTTTTGTGAATATTGAAAATTGATAATTTATGAAATATTCTAAATAAATTAATCTATACATCATTCTTGAGTAATGTATTACCTAAATGGACAATTTTACAATCTCACATTCAGATATTACTATTTTTATAGAATAATCAACAATATTTCCTTTCTTAGGAAAATAATAACATAATGAACAAAATATTGAGAAACCCCTCCTCTCCTCTACTATAAAAACCACCCCCGCCCCCTCTTCTCCTCACACATCTAAATCTGTTTTCATTTCCTAAATTCCTCTCAAATTTCCTCCTAATATCATCTACCATGTCAAGGAGATCTTGGTCTTACGAAAAGGACAAAATTAATACCCTTAAGAAGGTTCTCAAGGAGGATTATTCAAGAGGTAATCATCCTCTTTCTTTTCTTTTATTTCTTTTCTAGTTCCTTTTGTTTCTTTTTCTTACTTCACCTCCCCTTATTCAAGAGGCATGAAAACTCAATTATATCATATATACAAAAATTTTATATTTTTTATGTAATATTTCATCACCATCTCCTATTTCCCCTCATTTTATACTAAAAATCAAAAACACAATCCGATATGTGTTAATTTATCATATTCAAGGATGATATGTTTTCAATTTCATTTACAATCTTCCTAGATTGTCATGAAACAATTTTTTTTGTTGAACTAGATCATAATATATGTATTTCATCTTGTTAAATGTTCTGTAATAATCATAAACACGTGGTGTAAAATAATAAATCTAAACATGCACGTTGCAAGAAAAATAACTCAAAATAATCCAAGCGATTATCATTAAAATTTAATCTAATTATTCATCCTCATCAAATTTAATAAAATTAATTATATACACATATATTATTATGTATTTCCATTAATATAATATAATTAAACTTTTCGAAAACCAATCCCATTTTACATGAACATCCTTACTCTTAATTGAATGAACTGACCATAAAAATTATAAAAAAGAGCACTTCTGAACTATAAAATTGAACACTATAACTCATCAAAAAGTTAATAAATTAACATTGTAACATTATAATAAATAAAATTAATGTATAATAGGTTCTAGAATTATTAATTAATATATTTTATTTTTTCAATTTTATATGATCTTTCGTATTTTACTTAAACTCCACCAATAATTATTATTTCTAACTATTCTTACACACCATTTTTTTACTTGTATTCACTTAAATTTTAATCACCTATCATTATATATTCCTTTTTTATCTTATTAATCTCCATTTATTATTAAAATCTTTTTTTCCCTAGACACCTTTATGATAATCCATTATGTTATTCATTTTGAAAAGATTATGATACCCAATAAATACCAAGGGTAACACATATGTTATTGTATGATTTATTGTGTATAATTATTTATGTGGAAATAATATTCATAAACATGTAATGATGGGTGCATGTAGATGGTTCTCTAATTCATTTGGTATATTTTTGTGTTATGAGACGTTATGTTCAACGTTCTTGGCAGTTAGCTTTGACTCATGCATCATGTGCAAAGGTCACAGTGGTTATCCTTAAATCATGATTTATCCTTAACTCATGCTCCTCTATTTTAAATGATCTTGTATAATGATAAATTCATGTTTTATGTTTCTTCAACATTACTATAATTCCTTGTTTATATTATCCCGTGTTTTATATCTTATGATTCCATATGTTCAATCATGGTCCATGACCTTGTATATCATTATGTCATGCCTTCTAACCCATGTGATATGATATATACTTATTATTATTCCCTTATGGATCATTTTATTCTCATCCCGTGATTTTAAAAAAAATCATAGGATTCCATAGATTTTTAAAGGGTAGTCAAGGGGAAAATATAGATGAATCTAATAATTTATTTTGTAATTATTTTTTTGAAATCTTAATTAATGTATGGTTTAAATAATCATCCAAAACATATGCTAGAAATGGTCCTCCGATTTATAATATTCTAGGTATTTTTCTGATATCATTTATAAAAAAATACACAAATGTTTTACTAATGAATATAGACGTGTAGGTTCATGGCTTTACTGATATGCTATTATTATTGTTCTGGATCTATTTCTTATAGAAAATATCATTGATCATTGATTACACCAGGATATCATGGCTTTAGTGGAATCCATACTTATTCCAACCAATTATGGTCTTCTTGATATGGCATTGATCATGGAGATCTTCTTAGTAGAGTATGCCCCGATAGTGGGTGATGTGATTGGGTACCTAGGAGATGATTCCTCAGAAGCATGTAGCAGATGATTGTCATAGATATCCAAGCGTGTCATACACATCAATAGGTGATTCAACGACATAGGTTTAGTGGTGCATGGATCATGGGATGGATCAAATTATTAGATATTCGGGGATTATCCTCTAATGCTCGGGCACCTTTGGATAAATATTTTCCCACTTATCAAACACTTTATCAAGAGATTACCTACAGAATATATATAATATGATAGAGGTAGGATTATGCAGTTCCACAAGTCAATGGTCTTGTAAGAGTGACTAGAAGAGTAGGGGTGGTTTTTAGAGGATTGACCTAATACCCCCACCACCCCAAGATATTTAATTCCAGGAATAATGTGATGGTGGTTAGGGACAAGGATAGTTATAGGCTATGATATCCATTGGCCCAGTGTCTTTATAAAAGATATGAGGTAAATTATGGGTATTTTCTACCACAGTTTTAGTATTCACTGATATAGGTGTGATTCATTCAATTTATGGAGCTTCTCTGGATTACGACTTAGAGATTCTGGTTGAGCCTTTGGATCGATCATTGTGGTTAGAGACTTTGAGAGGGGTTGACTCCGTGAATTCCCAATACTAATGACATTGTGATCTTACTCTTTGAGGTGATATTTTTATATTAGATAACATTGATGAATCTATGATTCCATATGATGTCATCTTAATTATTTACTAGTAATCCATAGTTCATTCCCAAATTGACTATTTTTTATGGGGGTGAAATGTTCCTATAGTGATGTGATGAGGCTTTATTTTATGGGTGAAAAGGAAACATTTTAGAAATTGGAGGAGCTCTGGCATAGGAGAGTGTGTATAATTACTGACAAATTTAATACCATGAATATTAGAGGAGTGGATTCAATGGGATATGAATCCCTTATGCTGGTGGTAGTGTATGATAAAATCCTTCATGAAGATGTTCCAGGCTTACCTTCCCATAGATAGATAAAATAATACATTGAATTTTATCCTAAGATAGACTTTATATGTATGAAAGTATATCATATGGATCCTATAGAACCTCTTGAGATGAGGGTGCAGTTAGAGGACTTTTAGGGGAAGGTATTTTTTTGACCCAATGTTTCCCCCCTGTGCAGCCCAAGTATTGTTTTCTAAGTGGAAATATGGGTGCTTGAGGTTATGTGTGAGAAATAAGTGTTTGAATAATGTGGAATTATATATTACTTATCCACTACGGAGTATCAATAAACACATTTATCAGTTGAGATGGGGAAGATAGTTCTTGAATATTATCCTGAGATAAGGCAATCAGCTGCTATGAGTATAAGATAACAATATAATAAATATGGTATTTAGATATCATTATGGTCAAAATGATGATGTCGTGATTCCCATTATAGTGAATAATTTCTCCATAGTGTACATCGGACTCACTAACTTGACATTCAAGCTCTTCATATTCTAATTCATCATGGCCTTGATTAATGATATCTGAGTTTACATAAAATCCAAGGAGGTGCATAGTAGACAGTTGAGGATATTTTTGGACACAATCTGAGAGCACAAAATTTATTGGATGATCACAAAGTTTCATTTTTGGATTCAATTAGTCTAATTCTTGTCGTGCGACATGTCAAAGGTAGGAGTGGAAGTGGACCCAGAGAAGGTTGAGGTAATTATTTCTTAAGATCCACCCTAGAGTGTTTCCAAGGTATAGACATTATTTGGTTTTTTAGGGTTCTATTAGATGTTTTACCCAGTTTCATTACTGTGGAAACACAATTGATTGCATTGACCCAAAAGGGAATGTATTTTTTTGGATGTAAATGTTCCAACAATGATACTAGGAGTTGATGCAGAGGGTAAAAACTACTATCATCTTCATATTTCTAGAGGTGGGTGTTGAGTATGTAGTATTCCTCATTACATCAGAGACTGTGCTTTCATTTATTATAATGTAGATGAATATATAGCTTTTATATGGTTCGTTCTATTTTATAACACATGATTATGACTATGTGAACCATGACAGTGAGAAATTAGTGGTTGTATTAATAATAATGATTCTGTCACACTACATATTGGGAGAGTGCTTTATCATTTACACTAACCACAATACTCTCAAATATATCATCTTTGATAAGGATATTCACATTAGATAGAATTGATGGAAGGAGTTACACAATTAATATGACTTTGACAACATCTATACTCTAGGGGAGGGGAAATGGTGGATTATTCTATGAGTAGAATATATTGTTCTCAGTTACTGTATAATTCATTGGAGTAGTTAGCCTCATTGGATAATTTCTTAGTAGATAAGGATTGTTCCTCTGATCTTTAGTTGATAGTTTCCCCCCAAAATTTTATTGTGTGTGAGGGATGATCATCATGGATATTCCAATAGTTATACCTTATATACTCAAGTATACACTTGAAATGCTCATGTTTGATATTATGAAGGTGGAAATAATGCAATAATTTGGTGAGGACATACAATTTTACCATTGGAATTGTAAGAGGAGGCGAGGAGTGAGTTTTATACATTACCACTGGAGGTACATCTATTTGTTGGAAAGATATAGAAAAACCTATTACATCATTTTTACTAGACATGCATGAAATTTTTTTATTTTGAGTTTTTTCTCTTGATTCCTCACCTATTAGTAAGTGATGGCTGAGTACAAAGTTCCAGCATGTTTACATTAACTATTAGTAGTTATATAGTGGATATATGATATTATTTGCATGGATTGCATGATCGGGTTACCGCATCCAAGAAACACAATTCTATCTGGATAATCATAGACTGACTCAAAAATTAATCCCACATCTTAGACATTCTAGAGTACAATTCAGTAGATATATTGTGATTCTTGTACGTGAAGTTGTTTTTCTATCTCTATGTTGTTCCCTCAATGATCATTTTAGACCATGATTATCACATCACATTTTTATTGTGGAATTGATTTCAGGAGGACCTTTTGTACTCTGTTTCATTTTAGAAAGACTTTTCAACCTCGATATATGGCCTAACATAGTACACCATAATCTACAGCAGACATGTTATTGGAATACATGTTGGAATATAGAATTTGTTTGGAGGATTATCTAAACTTATTGGAGTTTGCAAACATTAACATAATCCATTCAAAAAATAGTATGGAACCATTCAAGGCCCAGTATGAAAGACCATACATGTCATTTCTTTTTTGGACCAGTCCATGTGATTTAGTACTCATAGATCTGTAGTTTCATTCATCTACCACATAGAAGGTAACCATTATCTAGAACAATCTTAGTAATATTCAGATCTGTCAGAAGTCTTATTTGAAATAATGATGGAGGCATCTAGAGTTCTATGTTGGAGACCCTATCTTCTTAAGGGTATCACCTTCATGTGGATTATAGTAATTTTTCTAAGGCACCAATCTATCTTCATGATTCATTAGACCATTCTATATACTATGTTGAGTTGGGTCATGGTTTACCACTTTTCTCTAGAACCAAATTTAGACTGGGCACACAACATTTTCCATGGGTCATTGTTGAGGAGGTATGTGCACTACCCATTACATGTAATCAACTAGGGAATGATATAAATTGAAGATGGTACTAATTTTTTGAGTAAATGGTGGAGATAGATTATTATTATGAGAAAATCCTTCATGGGTGATCAATTCCCCTACAATATGTTTGTTGGTAGCATGGATATTCAGGATAGAACCTGGGAGCAGTTGACCCAGATATGAGCCCAGTACCCTTATCATTTTGAGTTTTTTTACTTTTCCGGATGAAAATACCAATAGTGGGGAGAATTTAATGACTCTGGTTTTCTATGTATTATTTTTGGAAAATATATGGATTGTTTTCAGAGCCCGGTGCTGAGATGGCATGAGATTCTGAGGCCTAGTGATCTGGAGATATATGTTTGAAATAAGTAAAGTATTTAATTAACATGCACATTAAATTTTCATGGAAAAGTGTAATTAATAATTAATAAGGTCTCATATTAGAATTAAAATTTAACTATTGAGTTCAAAAATGTGGATTTTTTCCAAGGTATGACATAACCATTGACTGCACAATTATTTATTGAAAATTTTTTGTGTGTGAAATTGAATAAATCAAATCAATAAATTTATTTATTTATATTGGTTTAATATGGAGACCAATATATATGAAAAATATATTGTTTTTTGGCTCTCTTAGTATTGGAGGATAAACCATGCAGTTCTAGATGAGCACTAGAGAGTGTTCTTTGAAGATGTCACTGGATCGGATCAGGGTTGAGGATCGTTTCACCATTGGATTTCAAGGAATTCAATAGTGATGAAAATGTAGGATTCGTCATCATTAGTGATTAATCAAAAATCTAGGTAGGATGTTTAATTTTTTTTTCCATCCCATTCAGGTATTCCTATCAAGCATGGTTCAATTCCATCAAAAATATGTATTCGTGCAATGAATATAGTTGGAATTTAAGGATTTGAATCATTTATTTTGATTATTTTCTCTTTATATGTCTATTTCATTAACTACAGATCAAGGCTAAATGAACAATGTTGAGGGTTCATTTGTCACATTTTATGGATAATGGTTTTATACCCTTTTTCTTTGTATATTAATCATGGGTCATTTCTTTGGCATGTTGTTCAATGAATACACGATATTTAATAATTATGTGAAACTTATTTAGAGAAATGGATTGATACCGTGAGTGGGGTCTATGATGAACTTTATGATCAAGTTGCAATCTTGATTAAGGGTAGTAATTCATGTATCAAAACGGATTTCATGTTCCTATTATTCATGGTTTTGACATGCAGTTGTGATGGATTTCTTGATCATGGTTGTTTTTTCTAAGATGATCTAATGCACAATCCTAACCATTGATGATGGAAAGGATTGAAAGACCCTTGAACTATGATTATCATATGAGAATGGTGACTCTGATGATGTGGAGGGTGAAATGATGGAAGAACTAATAGATCTGGAAAAAAGTTGGATGCACAACATGTAATCTATCATCACACACATTTAGGGACCCCCGGGTAGTGGAACTAGTGTTTCAACGATGAATTCTATATCACAAGACATGTGAACCTATCACATACCATGTGAAACATGTTAGGAAAATTATCACGAATCTTGGTAGATTAATTGGCACATGAATTCCATGTTTACTAACAAAATAAGTGTACATGGGCATGACCCAGAGTACACGAGTTTGTACCTAGACATGGCTACCATTACATGGGCATGATCAGATGACATGAAAAAGGTGTTAAGTGATCTTTATACAACATCCACTTTTCTTAGACATCATGTATTTAAATTTTTTCATGCTGTGTGAGGCATCACTTCACAGGTAGTCCCAATGTTGTTTGGACACACCATATAAAACCTATACCCGCCATGTACCCCCCATTGAGGGTCTCTTATCCCTTCATTTCATTATTATTGAAAAGTATCAATTGATTATGTTACCTTGGCCCATTTTCCCTAAGGTTATAGTGCTTCATTATATCAACATACTAGGACTATGAGCCCCTCTAGTGGATAAGTCTCTGATAATGTTTTTGGGGGCCTTCTATGAGACTATAGTGTAATCCTCTATCATCTTTATATACTATGTGAGGTTTTTGGAATTGACATGACATCCTTTATTATGGAATTGATCCTCTATTTGGAAGGCTGTGTCAGTAGGTTCATGGTATTCTTCAGTACGATCCCTTATGTAATGGTTTATTCTAGATTATGGTTATGGTGTCCCCCAATGATCCTAGGCTTGACCCCTATTTGAGTATCATGTTCTTATGATCTGAATAGAATTCACGGGAAATTCCCAAAGATCATGTCCACTTGGATGTGTGTCACTAGTGACGACATGGATCATGGAGTGGATTATCCTATAATTAACATTATATAAAACAGACTTCTATAGTTTGTACTTTGTGGTGACCTCCTAGTGACGTAGTGCACATCCTGGGTATATTCTCCTTTTTCGTGTTATGCATTTATTTTAATATGATTATTAGGATATGACTATTCATAATGCTTTCTGTTTAGTGTTTCAAGGGTATCAACTCGGTATTGTTATACTTACCCCTATATTGCATCTTCTTACAAATGTCATATCTTATGTAGGTGATTGTCCATTTGATGGTGTCATGAGGAATATGGTGCAGGTGTTGCATTGTAAGATATTGATATACTGGGGTGTTTTTTTGGGATTATTCAAGATACATAAAATTTATGTGCCTATTTTTAGTCAAATAATGGATATATTTTTTATTTTTTCAGTGATAAAATAAATGTATTTAAATGTTTTCTAAAAATAATTGTTATTTTTAATTATAGAATGAAAATGGTATAAATTAGGAAAATTGATTAATTCTATATTTTGAGAGATTTTTTGGTCAAGGTTATTTTGATAATTTATAAAAATATATAATTCCTAATTGATAGTATTTTTTATAATTCTTGATTTATTTACATTAAATTTATCTTCCACACCTAGGGCTGATTCGTACATCTAGAGGCCCAAAAAATTCATTGAAGTTGGGAAATTTTCCAGGAAAACAATATTAACCCCACATCCATAATGGATATATAAACTAGGCTAAACACATCCAATTGAGTTGAAACCAAATGGATATGAAACAAGACACATATACGTGCTTCTAAAATAATTTCATTGATTTATTTATCCATTAAGGTATAAATTTGATGATATTATTAATAAAAAATCAATGAATCCATCTAGGTGGTTCCAATCAAACTGAAATTTTTAGGGTGAATAAAAAATACATGGATTAAAAAGTTTTATGAAGGAGTCATTGAGTTAATCAACAATTTATTTTGTCCAAAATGTGCTATATTGTTTAGGACAAATTTTTTCCTATAAAAGGAGGCCCTCACCTCCTTACCTAATCATCAGCTCGACACCCACAGCCTATGAGGGATCCAAACAGAGCACAATCCACATTGAAACCTCTCTTTCCCCCCTCCTTGAATATTCATTTTTTTAATTTAATTTTATTTTTTTTTATTTTTCATTTTAATTTTTATTTGAATATAATTTAAATAAATTTAATGCCTTCATTTTATATTTTGTTTTTATAATTTATGTTATTCTTATTTAATTATAATTATAAGAATAATTAAAAATTATTTATATTGTTATTATTATTATTTTAAATATTATCTTTATTATAACCCATATATTATTAAACTATTTTTTTTTCAATTTGTTTTTTCAAAAATATTATTTTATAAATTATAATTAAAATAATAATTATTATTATTAATGATAATATTATTAATTTTTTAACATTAATTATAAAATATCTATCTCTCTCTATCCTCATCCATCCACTAGTGTGTTCTCCTACTATCAAAAATTATAGTCTAAACCTGACACTTGGCCCGAGGATAGGTCAAGGTGTAACGACCCAAAATTTCATTAATGGAAAATACCTCTTGATCCAGTTAAATGTTTCTTTATGTTTTATATGATGTCAACTTCTTTAGTTTAACGTTAAGATTTGTGACCGTTACTTTTATAGCCGTTGAACAGTAATCATCTGGGTAGTTTAAATATAAGGCTTTAACGAACCAATTTTCTACTCAGACAAAGGAAGCGATGGCCTAATCCAGTAGAATTGCCCCTTACGAAGCCCATTTGTCGGAGATCGGAAAGGAGGTGGCGTCTTTGGGCATTGCCCTTGACCAAGCCCAAGCTGAGCTTCATCAATTCAAGCTCGAACATGATCGTCTACGGGAAAAATGGAAGTTGATAGAGATTACCACTCGAGCAATGTTATCCGAGAAACCCCAAGAGTCTGTCACCATCGCACACCTTACCCTTAGGTCTTATGCGGCTATTTTAAGGGGTTATGTAACAGATAAGTAGCACCATGTTCATGTACATTATTTTTTTATATAATAATGAATATAATTTCTAGTCATTTTTGATACATTGTAATTAGTTTTTAAAGTACAAATGGTGTTTTTAGTTATTATTTAATTAAGAATTATATTTTATTAAATTAAAGGATTTTTGAATTAAATAATATTTTAATAAAATATTATTATTAATATTAAATTAATTTTTATTAAATATAACTGATCTTATAATTTTATGAATGCAATTAAATTTTTTATTAAGGTTTGAAAGCCATTTCTTTCAAAACCCGTGAATTTTCTTATAAATGTCGGTTTTTATTTTAAAAGTAAAAATTCACATATTTAGAAAATTATTTAGATAAAATAAATATTATTTTTGGAATCAGGATGTTGAAATTATCCAACGGTGAATTTTTCATAATTTTCTGAGACAGTCAAATTTTTGGGTAAAAATTAAATACCATTTAAATATATAATGTGTTTTATGACATCATAATGACCCAATGGTGATGTAATAAAATACCATAATCCTTATGTTCGGCCAATATGTGTTTTATCATTAAAATAATGAGGTTTTGGGTTTGTTTGACTCACTTTTCAAAGCATTAATGGAGCCCTCAAGACTTATTCAACACTTTGCCTTTTTAAATTAATTTCCATGGGAGTGTGACTCACCTCCACATAAGAAACCCTAATTTTTTAATAAGTTCGGACCTTGGCCTTGTAAAATATTGTTTTCCTCTTTCCTTTTCCAGAAACCATGGTAAAATACCATGGGATGGTCTGTGGTTTGGATTTTTTTAATATAAGGGGTCCCAAACCTAAATAATAATGAATTCTCTCACCTTTCCTATATAAACCCACCCAAGCTCCCACTTCCTCCTCACCCAAAGCCCTTGAAGTTCGTCCAACCTATGCCCTACTCTATCTAGAATCCTCTCAAGGTTCCCCAAGCTCCCAAGAAGCCTCTCACAAGCCTCTCTCTAGCCTTTGGAAGCACACTTCCAAGTAAGGGGTTTTCTTCCTTTCTCTTTTTTTGTCAATTTTCTTTATGTTGTATTGCCCTTTTTATTTCAATTATGAATGATGGGGTATGGTTTCGCACCTCCCCATACTGTCCTCTTATTGTTTTAATGATGATAGAACCCTTTCTCTCTCATTAAATGCCTCCCATGTACACCCGTTACTATGCCGAAATTCCGAAAGGAACTTCTCTCTCTTCTTTTACATTCAAGCAATACTTTTGTATCATGAATCTAAATTCCATTTCTATTTTTGGGACCTATATATATATGATCTCCTTACTGTCCATTACATGTAAATATGATGAGGAACCCCTTTCTCTCTCATCAACCTTTTTTATGAATTCTTATGTCACGCCGTTATGCTGCCGAAATCGCACAGATTTTCTAAGCCAATGTCTTTGTGTAGTGAATACCATGCCCATTTCTCCATCAAGGGTATTCACCTTTATGTACATATACATATTGATTGTAAAGTTTCATGTATGAATTCCACATTCCTTTATCGTGGAAGAAATTATTATGTTTTATGAATCCATGTTTTATGATCCATGTGGCACACTTATGCATGAAATGAAATGTTTAAGAAGGGTGCGCCCTTTATAGCGCTCCAATGCATTGGGTAAAGTATAGTATCATGATATGTCATGTGCAATGAGTGTTTACTCATGCTAATTCGAGTGCAACGAGGGTTTACTCATGCTAATTCGAGTGCAACGAGGGTTTACTCATGCTTCAAGTGCAATGAGAGTTTACTCATGCTCCATGTGCAATGAGCCTTGGCTCATGCTAATTCAATGTTAAGTGTTGTTGCCACATTTCCATGTTATGATTATCATGCTTTATCATGCCTTTATGTTCATGTCTCTCTTATTCTCTATTGATATGCCTATTGCCTAACATGTATTGTACTCCTCATGTTATTAATTATGTACTCCCTTACTGGGCTTTATAGCTCACCCTCTTCTTATACATGTCCTCAGGTTATCCCATGCAATGCTAAGTACGAAGGAATGTAGTGGTCATGTAAAGGAAGTTTTCAATAAGGATGTTTTATTTCAAGTTTAAAGTTTTTATGTAATGATCCTAAGCCCCAAAGACACTAATCCTCTCGATCTTGTTTGTTGTATCAAGTGAAGTTTTATGTAATAAAGCATGTTCAAGTTGTAATAAAAAGCAGGGTTGTCATAGTTGGTATCAGAGGATAGGTTTAGTTATTTTTGGGATTAGGAAACCCTAGTAAAGCCTTAGATACAAGACTAAGCATAATAAAAACATCCCTAAGTTTTGGTAAATACTAAGTAAGTGGTTTATCAAACAAATACATCCCTGTGTGGATACGAGCAGGTAGAGGCGGCTCTGGCACAGATGTATCCAAGGGGTAAAACCCGAAAACACCGCTTTGAGCTAGACTCGAACGGGAACTGGTGCACGACAACGGGCCTTGCTACACTCTTGGTTACAACACTCCCGGGGGATATGTTTTGATAAATTCACAATCTTAGTATGAACTCTTATTAAGGGAAAAATGCCCCTAAGAATATATGTTAGAACGAAGATCATGAAAAGCCTGGATTGAATCCTATAGACTCATGAGTTAAAGAGATTAAAGTTTATTTATAAGTCATCAACTTTTGTCTTTGGATTACCCTTTATGTGTTACCCCTAACTTTCCTTTTATTCCAGCCAATGGCCGGTAATAGGAGAACTCGGGATAACAACCGTTGTGAAGATCAGTGTGATGATTGTACTTATGAGATGCCCAATCCAATGGGAGCGGGAATCGCGAACTTTGTCACGCTTCTCTCTCAGCTAACTCAAGTTTTGAATAGAAACACTGGTCAAGAGGAACGTTCAACCCCCCCTAAGAAAGAACAAGTCGCTATTGAAAGCTTCATGAGACAAAGGCCTCCTACTTTTAGTGGATCATCCGATCCCACGATTGCTGAAC
The DNA here is from genome assembly GCA_963277665.1 of Viscum album. Taxonomy (NCBI): domain Eukaryota; kingdom Viridiplantae; phylum Streptophyta; class Magnoliopsida; order Santalales; family Viscaceae; genus Viscum; species Viscum album. Next base: position 419,251,010 of record OY728132.1, read on the forward strand.
AATGGATCAACTCCATTGAAAAGATATTCTCCATCCTCCAATGCTCTGAAAAAGAGAAGGTTCTCCTGGCGGCTTATCGTATGGAGGGTGAAGCTGATCAATGGTGGAAGTTGATCAAAAATACGAAGCCTGAGGAGGAGATCGAGGCTTTGGAATGGAAGGTATTTCGGAAGATGTTTTTCGATAAATATTTTCCACGCACCCTCCGTCTTAAGATGGAAAGGGACTTCCTTTCCCTCAAGCAGAAAGATGAGGAATCTGTGTGAGCGTACGAGGCAAACTTCACAAGGCTTGCACGATATGCTTCCGGCTTTGTCGTTACCCCCGAATGCAAGGTTGACCGCTTCTTTGGTGGGCTAAAGCCTAGCTTGCGGAAAGCATTAGCGATCCGTGACTTCGACAGCTATGAGGAAATTGTCCGATGTGCCCTCAAGGTTGATATGGAGATCGGAGAATCACAGGGGTATCATGGGGACAAGAAGCATAAGGTGGACTTCAATTCTGGTGGTCCGATGGATAAATCCAACTGCGCTAAGAAATTCCAGCACCCCACTTTCCAAAAGTGTGGAAAGAAGCACCCTGGAAATTGCCTTAGGGGGACAAGAAAATGCTTCAAGTGTGGAAGAGAAGGGCACCTGGCTATTAACTGTCAGCAAGAAGGACCCGCGGCTGCGACGGAGGGGAGGAACGCTCCGTTCGAACCTCAACGCGTTTTTCAATGCTTCAAATGCAAAGAACCAGGTCATTTTGTGAATCAGTGCCCTAATCCAAGGGTTATTGGAGGAAATCAACAACCTCCAAGACAGCAAGGAAGAGCTTTTGCCATCACTTCTGCCGAAGTAAACCCCGACAACGAAGTAGTGACAGGTACGCTAGTTATTCATTCAAGAATAGCGAACGTACATTTTGATTCAGGTTCTACGCATTCTTTTATATCTCAAAAGTTTAGTAGAACAATCCCTGCACCACCACAAATCATGGAAGTAAAGATGCCGGTGAGTACGGAAAATGGGGCAATCATTGCATCCAATGAGTATAAGTCCTCCCCTGTTATAATCTGTGGATTAAATTTCCCGGCGAACCTCGTCATACTCCCCTTGGTGGAATTTGATGCAATTGTTGGCATGGATTGGCTTTCCTTATATAGAGCCAACATAAATTGTCGGGAGAGGGAAATCACACTCCATATGGAGAATCGACCCCCGATTCTTTACAAGTGTCAGGAGGAAGATGAATCTCCTTTAGCTCCATCATCTCAAGCATGGATATTACTACCTTATGAGCATGCATATCTGGCTCAGATGATTGAGTCCAAGGAAGAAACCACCCTTGAAGAAATGCCTATTGTGAGGGAATTCGCTGAAGTATTTCCCGAGGAACTTCTTGGTCTTCCTCCAAGAAGAGATGTTGAGTTCTCAATTGAACTTATACCTGGGGCGCTACCAATATCCAAGACTCCATACAGAATGGCTGTGGTTGAGCTTGAAGAACTGAAGAAACAACTATAGGAGAATCTGGATAAAGGGTTTATACGACCAAGTGCATCACCATGGGGTGCACCAGTCCTTTTCATCAAGAAGAAGGATGGGTCAATGCGGCTTTGCATCGATTATCGTGAACATAACAAAATCACGATAAAGAACAAGTATCCTCTCCCAAGAATCGATGACTTGTTTGATCAGCTGCGTGGAGCACAATACTTCTCCAAGGTCGACTTGCGGTCGGGATATTATCAAGTAAGGGTGAAGAAGGAAGATATCCCCAAGACTGATTTTCGTACAAGGTATGGGCACTATGAATTCATAGTAATGCCTTTTGGACTCACCAATGCTCCAGAAATATTCATGGACTTGATGAATAGAGTCTTTAGAGATTACCTAGATAAATTTGTAGTAGTCTTTATAGATGATATTCTAATATACTCCAAAACCAAGGAGGACCATGAGGAGCATTTAAGAACTGTACTGGAGACTTTGCGCAAGGAGAAGCTCTATTCCAAGTACAGTAAGTGTGAGTTCTGGTTGAAGGAGGTCTCATTCTTGGGCCATATCATCACAAGCAATGGGATATCTGTGGACCCCTCCAAAACAGATGCAATTGAGGGATGGCCGAGGCCAACATCGGTAACTGATATCCGTAGCTTCTTGGGGTTAGCTGGATATTATCGACGATTTGTGAGAAACATCTCACGATTGTCCAACCCTCTTACCAAGCTAACTCGAAAGGGATTAAAGTTTGCTTGGAGTGATGAATGCGAAGAAAGCTTCAAGGAGTTGAAAAGGAGGCTTATCACTGCACCTGTGCTCACTTTACCCACAAGTGGGGAGCTTTTTGTGGTATTCAGTGATGCTTCGAAGAAGGGCTTAGGATGTGTGCTGATGCAGAATGATAAAGTGATATCCTATGCCTCAAGACAGTTGAAAATCCATGAGCAAAACTATCCAACGCATGATCTGGAGTTGGCGGCGGTGATCTTTGCCTTCAAAATCTGGCGGCATTATCTCTATGGAGAGAAATGTGAGATATATACTGACCACAAGAGTCTTAAATATATATTCACACAGAAAGAGATTAATATGCGCCAGAGAAGATGGATAGAGCTCATAAAGGATTATGACTGTTCAATACATTACCACCCTGTGAAGGCGAACAAGGTGGCGGATGCCCTAAGTAGAAAGGATCCAACAATTCTATCAATGATGAGAATTGAGAAGTATCCAATCTTCTTAGACTTGATGAAGATGGACGTGGGAATCATAAAGAATGGAACATCATCAATCCTTTCACAAATGATTGCTCAACCATCTCTTTTGGAAAGGTTAAAGGATGCTCAATAGGATGACGCGAGAATCCAAGAAAAAGTGGAAGCTATCAAAAAGGGAAAATCCTCAGAGTTTAATGTTAATGAAGAAGGAATTGTGCGGTTTGGGAAAAGACTATGTGTCCCATCAAGTTCGGAGCTGAAGAAGGAACTTTTGGATGATGAACATAGTTCAAATTTCTCTATTCACCCAGGGAGCACAAAGATGTATCGAGATCTCCGAGAAAACTTTTGGTGGGATAATATGAAGAAGGAGATCGCCAAATATACATCAAAGTTCCTGGTGTGTCAGCAAGTGAAGGCAGAGAGGCAGAAGTCTAAGGGGATGATGCAACCATTGCCCATACCAGAATGGAAATGGGAGAACATCACCATGGACTTCGTCACTGGACTTCCAAGGACATCCAAAAGCAACAATGCAATCTGGGTTATTGTGGATCGTCTTACAAAGACTGCACACTTCATTGCTATTCGAGAGGATTTCTCTTTGGATCAACTGGCACGGATATATATCAGGGAAGTGGTACAGTTGCATGGAGTACCACTATCTATTGTGTCTGACCGAGATCCAAGATTTACCTCTAAGTTTTGGAAGAGTCTTCAACATGATCTGAATACTGAACTGAACTTCAGTACGGCCTATCATCCTCAAATTGATGGCCAATCCGAGCGGACTATCCATACATTTGAGGATATGTTGAGAGCGTGCTCAATGGACTTTAAAGGAGGATGGGATCAACATCTTCCTCTAGTTGAGTTCTCTTGTAATAATAGTTTCCACTCGAGCATCCAAATGGCACCATATGAAGCCCTGTATGGGAAAAGGTGTAGAACACCATCATGTTGGGATGAGGTCGGTGAACGTAAGCTGCTTGGACCAGAAATGGTCGAAGAAACGGTGGAGAAGGTGAAAACCATTCAGCAGCATATCAAGGCAGCCCAAAATCGACAGAAGAGTTATGCAGATAATCGTCGACGAGACCTTGAGTTTAAAGTCGGAGACATGGAGTTTTTACGCATATCTCCGTGGAAGAAGGTCATGAGGTTTGGAAAGAAAGGGAAGTTAAGTCCAAGGTACATCGGCCCCTTCGAGATTCTTGATCGTGTTGGGGCTGTGGCCTATCAACTAGCACTTCCACCTACTATGGCCAAGGTGCATGATGTCTTCCATGTATCCCTCTTAAGGAAGTACATACCAGACCCTTCACATGTACTCTCTTCCGAGGTGGTACAATTAGAAGACGATCTTTCTTATGAGGAGCAACCAGTGAAGATATTAGATCGTAGAGAAAAAGTTCTACGAAATAAGACAATGCCCCTCGTCAAGGTGTTGTGGAGAAACCACATGTTTGAAGAAGAAACTTGGGAGTCGGAGGATATGATGAAGCTAAGTTACCCACATTTGTTTTAGTGTGGGAAAAGGAAAATTTCGAGGGCGAAATTTCTTAAGGGGGGAATTTTGTAACGACCCAAAATTTCATTAATGGAAAATACCTCTTGATCCAGTTAAATGTTTCTTTATGTTTTATATGATGTCAACTTCTTTAGTTTAACGTTAAGATTTGTGACCGTTACTTTTATAGCCATTGAACAGTGATCATCTGGGTAGTTTAAATATAAGGCTTTAACGAACCAATTTTCTACTCAGACAAAGGAAGCGATGGCCTCATCCAGTAGAATTTCCCCTTACGAAGCCCATTTTTCGGAGCTCGGAAAGGAGGTGGCGTCTTTGGGCTTTTCCCTTGACCAAGCCCAAGCTGAGCTTCATCAAGTCAAGCTCGAACGTGATCGTCTACGGGAAAAATGGAAGTTGATAGAGATTACCACTCGAGCAATGTTATCCGAGCAACCCCAAGAGTCTGTCACCATCGCACACCTTACCCTTAGATCTTATGCGGCTATTTTAAGGGGTTATGTAACAAATAAGTAGCACCATGTTCATGTACATTATTTTTGTATATAATAATGAATATAATTTCTAGTCATTTTTGATACATTGTAATTAGTTTTTAAAGTACAAATGGTGTTTTTAGTTATTATTTAATTAAGAATTATATTTTATTAAATTAAAGTATTTTTGAATTAAATAATATTTTAATAAAATATTATTATTAATATTAAATTAATTTTTATTAAATATAACTGATCTTATAATTTTATGAATGCAATTAAAATTTTTTTTAAGGTTTGAAAGCCATTTCTGTCAAAACCCGTGAATTTTCTTATAAATGTCGGTTTTTATTTTAAAAGTGAAAATTCACATATTTAGAAAATTATTTAGATAAAATAAATATTATTTTTGGAATCAGGACGTCGAAATTATCCAACGGTGAATTTTTCAAAATTTTCTGAGACAGTCAAATTTTTGGGTAAAAATTAAATACCATTTAAATATATAATGTGTTTTATGACATCATAATGACCCAATGGTGATGTAATAAAATACCATAATCCTTATGTTCGGCCAATATGTGTTTTATCATTAAAATAATGAGGTTTTGGGTTTGTTTGACTCACTTTTCAATGCATTAATGGAGCCCTCAAGACTTATTCAACACTTTGCCTTTTTAAATTAATTTCCATGGGAGTGTGACTCACCTCCACATAAGCAACCCTAATTTTTTAATAAGTTCGGACCGTGGCCTTGTAAAATATTTTTTTCCTCTTTCCTTTTCCAGAAACCATGGGCAAATACCATTGGATGGTTTTTGGTTTGGATTATTTTAATATAAGGGGTCCCAAACCTAAATAATAAAGAATTCTCTCACCTTTCCTATATAAACCCACCCAAGCTCCCACTTCCTCCTCACCCAAAGCCCTTGAAGTTCGTCCAACCTCTGCCCTACTCTCTCTAGAATCCTCTAAAGGTGCCCCAAGCTCCCAAGAAGCCTCTCACAAGCCTCTCTCTAGCCTTTGGAAGCACACTTCCAAGTAAGGGGTTTTCTTCCATTCTCTTTTTTTGTCAATTTTCTTTAAGTTGTATTGCCCTTTTTATTTCAATTATGAATGTTGGGGTATGGTTTCGCACCTCCCCCATACTTTCCTCTTATTGTTTGAATGATGGGATAACCCTTTCTCTCTCATTAAATGCCTCCCATGTACACCCGTTACTATGCCGAAATTCCGAAAGGAACTTCTCTCTCTTCTTTTACATTCAAGCAATACTTTTGTATCATGAATCTAAATTCCATTTCTATTGTTGGGACATGTATATATATGATCTCCTTACTGTCAATTACATGTAAATATGATGAGTAACCCCTTTCTCTCTCATCAACCTTTTTTATGAATTCTTATGTCACGCCGTTACGCTGCCGAAATCGCACCGATTTTCTAAGCCAATGACTTTGTGTAGTGAATACCATGCCCATTTCTCCATCAAGGGTATTCACCTTTATGAACATATACATATTGATTGTAAAGTTTCATGTATGAATTCCACATTCCTTTATCGTGGAAGAAATGATTATGTTTTATGAATCCATGTTTTATGATCCATGTGGCACACTTATGCATGAAATGAAATGTTTAAGAAGGGTGCACCCTTTATTGCGCTCCAATGCATTGGGTAAAGTATAGTATCATGATACGTCATGTACAATGAGTGTTTACTCATGCTAAATCAAGTGCAACGAGGGTTTACTCGTGCTTCAAGTGCAATGAGGGTTTACTCATGCTCCATGTGCAATGAGCCTTGGCTCATGCTAATTCAATGTTAAGTGTTGTTGCCACATTTCCATGTTATGATTATCATGCTTTATCATGCCTTTATGTTCATGTCTCTCTTATGCTCTATTGATATGCCTATTGCCTAACATGTATTGTACTCCTCATGTTATTCATTATGTACTCCCTTACTGGGCTTTATAGCTCACCCTCTTCTTATACATGTCCTCAGGTTATCCCATGCAATGCTAAGTACGAAGGAATGTAGTGGTCATGTAAAGGAAGTTTTCAATAAGTATGTTGTATTTCAAGTTTAAAGTTTTTATGTAATGATCCTAAGCCCCAAAGACACTAACCCTCTCGATCTTCTTTGTTGTATCAAGGGAAGTTTTATGTAATAAAGCATGTTCAAGTTGTAATAAAAAGTAGGGTTGTCATACAAGGTGTTCTTGAATTTTTATTAATGTTTATTTTATGTCTATGTTAGATTTGAGTATCATGATTGGGTGAGGAGAATTTCCCCATTATGGTCATGATAAAAAATGACATGAAACATAATATATTCTTATTCTGGGAAAGAATAGCGATTCAAACAAGAGATTTAATTTTTGTATTATAAATCTAAAATCAACATATAATAGAAAATAATGATTGAACAAAAGACTAAAGAACAAAGATAAGTTCTTTTTTCGTTAACTAATTCAATTTTCATTGCATGATATTTTATATTTTTCATATAAAAAACAAAAAAAATCAACACATTCATTTAAATAAAAAACAACAATAAGTTATAGTTTATTTGATATAAATGAAGTAAGTGAACTACAGTAAAAATATCCAAAAAAGAGGTAACCCTGGTCAGCCACTGTTCTGCACTAGGAAAAATATAATCTATTAGGACTCCAGCCTATGACATGAATGCATCAAAAATAGAACTACTGCTGAGAGATAATGAATTATTTAGTTTATTTTTTATATTTTGACATATTGTATTTTTTTTATTTTTTTAAAAAATCCTTAAGATGTTTCTTCTTCCATGATGTTTTCAAGAGATATTTCCCTCAATACATGGAAAAATTAATCCCAGGTGCATGAAGAAGAAATAGCCTACACTGAGGAGGCCCTCCAATAAAGGCTGATTGACTTATGATAATTGTCAAACAAATTATAGAGGCATAAATCATGGATCTCACTTTAATATTTAAAGTAAATGTATAATTAGATATAAACAGACATAAAAAAATTCAAGGCAAACATAGAAGTTCCAGTAGTTTTTCCTAATTTCACTGAATAAATCCAAGAAGATGAGGCTAAACTCAAGGTGCAGGATCCCTACTACATATCATAATCTACTGAATATCAACACCAAATGGGCTATTAAATTGAATTAGAGATTCAATAATAACCAATTCTGAGTGTTGACCCTCTCATGGTCTCCTTATCATCTGATTTCCTTGAAACTGAATCGAGTGTCACTCCATACTATTTTGATTTTACGTATTTGGATGAATAATATATTTTCATGGTGGAAGATGATGAAACATAAAATGCATCTATTGAAGAACACATGGAGCTCCCTAAACATATATAGCATCTACTGGAGGAATCCCATGAAGAGATATCAATGGCTTTACCTGATGAACTAGAGACACTTGTTGATTTACATAAGCATCAACCACTAGAATGAGAAGAAGATATTTAATGAGTATAAATTAAAAAGGATGAGGTTTTATACTTAATCCTAACCCCACCATGAAAGATGAACCACACTGTGAAGATGAGTAATATATTATACACTATAAATGAAATTCTCCTCCAAAAGAGTAGAGAAGAGGATGTTGGGAGGAGCCACCTGTTGTGGTTCAAATAAAAAAACATCATACGCCATCACCTTTTGTATAATAGCTAGTACTACCCTCAAGAGGTAGTCAAAATTCAAATTCCACATATAAAATCATACCAATATTTATATTTACATGCTTTCTAGGAATTTTTATTTCAATTTCATTTCTTACGAAGTAATTTAGTATGTATCCCCCTCCCTTTTATCTTTTTGCGCTTTTATAAAATGATCCTTATGATAAATTGTGTTTTTATATTGATTCATGATAGAAGAAGGAACCCTCAGATAGTGGAAGATAATAATGAAAATTCATGGGAGAGGGAGTTCATTTTTATTGTTTAAGCATTTAAAATCCTTATTTTTTTCCAATACATGATTTCAGCTTTAAAGTGAAAAATTTCTTTGCCACACAAGAATTAGTGATTTATTTGACTTATATAGGATAAATGAGTTTCTTAAGAATCTACTGATTCAATGTTTAATAATTCTCTGTTGATATGATTAAATGAGTAAAATAGAGAATTTGATTTTTAATAGTGAAGCGGGATATTAAAATGAGGACTCATTGTTTAAAGGAACTATTTGATTCATGTAAATGTAATTCCATATCAATTTTTCATTCATTAAATTTTTGAAATTCCAGTCAATTGGTTTTTTATTATTAATCATGACTTGAGTGATTGTCCAAAATCATATGTACCATTCTCGAGAGGATTTTTGGACCATGTAATTCCTATTTTATTATGATCATATTTCGTGAGTGATCTTTTAAGATGTCACCTACAAGAACACGTATTGAAACATGTCAAAACTATTATTGTTCAAAATCACATTTAAATTGATTGAGGCATATTTTGAAAAGCCCGTATCCTTAAATAAAACTTTTACATTAATAATTATTTATCCCATAGGGTCTATGAATGACCTTTATAGGGATAATCCATGTTTCAATACATTTTCTCTATTCTTACCCTACTCTTGCAATTTGAAAGATATTTTAAAGTTTATGTGTGGGGGTAAAGGGGATCATGGAGGAAGGGATGATATAAATTTTAATGAAGAAGTGGTGATGTTATATTTTGGGTAATGGTTAATGGAAATTGATTCATTCATTTTTAATTTTACTACTCTCCCATCTTGAATTAAAAACATGAAAAAAATTATAAAAAACCAACTAAAATGAGAAAATGGGTTGTGATCTGGGAAAACCAAAAATCACCATTTTTTAAACTGATGGTCTTCTGATTGTATGTGGTTACGTGATAGATTTTAGGGATTATCTAATCATGACATTCAAAACAATAAAAATAATATATTCAAGAGGTAGAACAAATCATTCATCATGTTTAAACTGATCATGATCTTTACTTTGAGTCATGGGGAATGTTGGGTGTTGTTAAAATTTCCAGGGGATCCAGTCATTAATCATATTTAATTAGAATCTCTTTATTTAATCATTAAGATTTATACCTACTCAAAGAGATTTATATTTAAACATCATATCCTTCCAATATTAAGGCTCAGAGTCATTTGAACCTTTATTCAAAGTCCTCATGATTTTATGTGTATTTTGTCTTTAAAAAATGGTAAAATTAGTTCTTTTACAAGATTGTTGATTAGTATCATGTTCTCATGATATGATAAAAAATCTACTTGAATATTATCATGAGTGATGATAGAAAATATTAAAAATAGAGGTAGATATGGATTTGGCATGTTTCTGAATAATGAATTGAGGAGCATTAATGAATGAAAGGGCATGTCCCATCATTTATTCCTAGGGAAAAGTAAAATATATGGATCGATTGTTTCTTTAGAAAATTGTAAATTTAATTGAAATTTTATTGGGGATTTTTTGAAATTTTATTTGACATTAATAACTAACTGATTATATTTCATTATAATTTGAATATTGGTTGGTGTCTTCTGATTTCCCTGTATAGTTTTTATACATGTGGGCATGCATGATATAAGTGTGGGGGTATTTGAGAGAGATAATTTATGTACGTATTTTTAATCAAATAATTATGTTTAATTGATTTTCTTCAATGATAAAACACATGTATTTAATTTTTTAATTAAAATAAATGGTATTTGTAATTATATATTAAAAATGGACTATATTGTGAAAAAATATTAATTCTAGATTTGTTTTAGATTTTTACATCAGGGTTATTTTCGTCATTTAATTAAAAATTTAATTCTAAATTAAGTGAGTAACCTTATTTATAATCCTTGGTTCATTTACTTCAACATTATCTTCTGGACTAGAGGATGATTCAAGCATCTTGGGGCCCAAACAATTCACTCATTTTTGGGAATGTTTGGGGCAGATAGTGTAGAACCAACCTTTATAATGGATTCATAAACCTATCTACACACATAAAATGGAGTTGAATCCAAATTTATATGAACAAGAACACATATAAGTGATTCCTCAATGATTTTAATTCAGTGATTAATCAATTAAGATAGAAATTGTATTGTATAATTTGAAGGAATATTACTAGAAATTTCACCATAATAAGTTAGTGTTAATAAAAAATAATTAATTCCCTCTAGGTGGGTCAAATAAAGATAAATTTTTTTGGTCGAATAACCACAACATGGATGAAAATATATTTTGAAGGAGGCAATGTGTGAATAGTTCATGTATTGGGACTAAAATTCACATTGTTTTGGAGGATGAATTATGGCTAAAAAGGAGGTCCTCACCTCCTTCCAAAATCATCAACATGATAGCCAAAACCATGGAGGGATCCCACCAGATCATGGACTATACTTCAACCTCTCATTACCCCCAGATTCCTTCTTTATTTTTTATTTTTATTTTTATTTTTTCGTTTTCATTTTAATTAAAATTTATTTTTCTTTTCAATTAATTTAATGAATTCATTATTTATTTTGTTTCCAAAATTTTAAATCTTATTCTTTAATTATAAAAATAATAATAATTAGAAATTATTATTATTATTATTATTATAAATATTATCTTTAATACCAACCTCCTATTTTAAATCTATTTTTTTATCTCATTTAAAAAAACTATTTTCTTAATAATAATAATAATAATAATAATGTTATCATTTAATATAAAAAAATTTCTCCCTCTCTATCCTAATCAATCCACCAACTTGATCTCTTACTATTGAAAACGAGAGGCTAACACTGATACTCGGTCTGGGGGAGGTCAAGGTGTTCTTGAATTTTCATTAAAGTTTCTTTCATGTGGGTGAATGATTTGAGTAGCATACTTCAGTGAGGCAGATTTACCCAATGGGGTGATGGCCCATAATGACATGAAACATAAAATATTCCTATTGTGGAAATGAATAGGGATTCAAATATGATATTTCATGTATGTATTATCATACAAAAATCAATATATAATCGTAAAAAATGACGGAACCTAAGACTAAACCTCCAAACTAAGTTCTTTCTTCATTAACTCATTCTGGTTTCATTAAAGGATATTTTATATTTTTAATATCAAAAACACAAAATTATTTTCATCTCTTTTATTTAAATGTAAAACAACAAAAGGCGATTGTTTATGTGATATATAAAAAAGTTATTAGACCACACTGAATGGTTTTACAAGAGAGATGACCCCTGTTAGAAACTGTGTTGTACTAGGAAAAATATAATTTCTTTTGTCTATTTCCCACAGTATTCATGCGTCAATTCATTTGATAGTATTCACCTCCCTTGGAGAATGATGGACTCTACATTTTTATCAGCTTCTATTTGGACCCTTTTTAGATTTTCATACTTTAATTTCATAAGAATGTTGTTGTATTATACATGTCCACATTCATTAGACTAACAGGTTTTGAAATTTAGTATTCTATGTCTAGGGATATTTGTGTCTTCATAGAATTAAATAATGAAAATTCATCCAATGTGTATTATATTCTTACTCGGTGTGGATCACACACGCCTGACCTGTTTAAATCTAGATTGATATATCTATGCTTTGGACCCTAGTGGGTTGGTTTGTGACAATATTATACAATATTAGAGGTTTTAGTGAGGAGTATATAGAGATTTAGATTTTGGTAATCACTCATTGGAATTGTTTAATCAATATCAAATTCTCCAAGCTAATGAAGACGTGTGGCCAAGATATGTTTAAGTTACATTGAGTCCAACGATTCAATAACTGGTATTTTATGAAGGATTTATTACATGGGTGGAGGTAAGGGATTATGAAGAGGAAATAGATAAATCCTTATAATGAGAATTGAATTTATTCATAAATTCTCATTAGAGACTCAAGAGGAATGGATTGAATAATATGAATCATCATCATTATTTTTGGTAAAGGAAAAGGATAATTTGACCCTTTAGAGACATTATACAGCTTTGATCTTTAAATGACTGTAGATTTAGATGTAATATAAAAAGGGAGTTGAGTTTTCTTCTTCTAATATGTAGTGGTATATATGTATTATAAGTGAACACTAATTCCTAATGTTCCTTTAATTAGGTGACTATTAATTTATCTTAGTATCATAATAAAGACTGTTATGAGAAATTTTTTATAAAAGGGTATCATTATCTCTATGATTAGATTATTTTATGAAAATGTGACATTATTTACTTAAAAATAGTCTTTTTAAATGATCTTCAAAATTTTTAATTTACACTATTTTTCCTGTCTTAATTTTACTCTGTTTTCCAATCCATTTTTAAATACAATTTTATTTTTTATTTTCTAATGTGATGTTGATGAGATGTTAGGTATTAACATTGTATTTCATGTTTAATTATATATTGTAACAATATTTTTTTAAATCATTAGATGGTTTACATATTAAAATTGGAAAATTTCTATGAATAAAGAATGGGGTGTTTAGTGAGGGGATTCATTTTGGATTTTACTGGTTGATTTTGTCCTTTATTTGCTAATTTATATTGATATTTTTTGTTGGTAGATTCATATTTGATATTTATCTCATATTGTAGTAATATTATTTTGATAGGTATCTCCCATACTATTTTTTGGAAAATTTTCCATATTTAGATTTGTTTGAAACACTTTGAAAGGTAATTTTTGATAGAAATTTTGTTTATAGTCCTAAAACTTTTTAGAAAGTTTATTTTTGTTTTTTATGTAAATATAAAAGTAAAATAAATTATCATGTGTGTATAGAGGGGCCAATATTTGGAATTTGTGTTTTAAGAGAAAATGGTCATGGTTTCCCTTCACTATGACATAGAGAGTCTTGGAGTTAATCATGGTATAGTTTTAGCCATATTTCTTGTCTATTTTTGTATATAAATGTATATTATTGGTTTTTCAGGATCATTTACGTGATGTTCAATCTATATTAGTCCATTATTTAATGGTTATATCAAATTTTTTATCATAGGCTTTGTAAAAATATTTATCGACAATGAGGATAGTGTAAATTCTAGTAGTGGGTGTTGTTGTATGTAGATATATGGTCAGGTGAACAATATATCACAGTTTATTGGGGGTTTTCTATGTATAATTAAGGTGTTAAACCATTTTGCATGTGTTTATTCAACGGTGAGTTTCAATGTATCATTCCTATAGTAAAACTAAAAGATCGATTTAAGGGGATTACTCATTTTACCATCAAAAGGATTTCAAATATTCTTTAACTAAGCCTCACTATAATGTGGTCAGTCTCTCACATCACCATAGTGTAGTCTTATGAATTTTATTATAAAATCATTCATCCCAATTCCGTTATTTGATTCTATTCTTTTTCTATAATTCCATTTAAGTCATGTGACTTCATATATTGATTTTTTAATCCTTTCAAAGATCTTGGTATATTATATTCAATCAATTTTTCTATTTCTAACCAATCGACACATTCACATATATTTTTTAATTTTTTGTTATCATTATTCAGAAATAGAGGATATGGATTGAGTATTTTGGCTTAATATTATATTTCTAATGGATTAATTTTAGTTATTGTAGAAGATCATTCTAATCCCTTTGGTCTGTAATTTTCATTTTATTTCTCTTCTTTAAGTCAATTATTATAGAATATTATTATGAGTTAGATGATTAAAAATATTTCTATTTTATTTCTATGTTAATTTGTATTAGAAAATTTTTTCTCAGATTGGGTAAAGAGTTGAAATTGACATAATAAAGATAAGGAATAATATTAATGAAATTAAATGGGGAAAGTGAATCTTGTGTGCTTTATATAATTTACATAATTTTATTTATGTTTTGTTTTTTTATTATGATGATCATGTTACAATGAATTTCTTATGTTCTTGATGTGATAAAAATATTCATAATTTTTCTGTAATTCAAATATGGTAATTGAAAAATAGATAAAATATAAAATAATTGTTTATTATTATTATTTATTCATTATTTAATTATTAAAATATAATGAATTATAAAATACATTATGATACTATTGTGATTATATTATTAAAAAAATTTATTGGGTTTTTATGTATTGTTAGATTATTATGGTAATGTAAAGGATGCTGATATTTTTTATTATTATAAAGGTTAGATATAGTAGACCAAATATTATATGGTTATTATTGTGGAGGGGGTATAGATAATATTAGGGGTTGTTGGCGTGGTTTATTGATAGGATGGTTAGTTGGTGGTTTTCCCATTATTTTTTAATAGCTTTTTCAGATGTTAAGGTATTTAATAAATGAATTGGTGATGTAATATTAAATATTTATAACTAAAATGAGATGAAGTGGAAGTATAGTTGAAGATGTAATTTTTTTAAATAATTATAGATAATGTATTTAAATATTATATTGAATTTAATAAATATTTTATTAGAATGGATGTGTTTATGTAATTTATAAAATGAATAATAATAAATTAGTGGTGTCTCAATGATTTCTTGAATTATTATAATTGTTGAAATTTGTGGTAGAAGATATTAGATAATGTGTAAAGAATGGTTTTCTGAATTAATGTGGTCAATTTAATAATTTTTTTCTAATGATAAAGTAAAAAACTGAAAAGTTATTTTGTTATAATTAATTTATTGATTTTTCTGTCAGTTGTAGTGAATTATGAAATTTCAAACATAATTATAAAATATTATAAATTAAATATGTGATTATTGTTGACAAGTAATGAAGTGAAATGATGACTTATTAGTTGATTGTTGTTTATTTTGTTCATGTTGGAGTGTAGTGGTAATGATGTATTTTGTTTGGGATCGAGGTGGAAATTTTATTGCTCTTTGGTTTTTCTAATTTCGTTTGGGTGCTGTTTGTAATGGTGTTTTGTAAGCATGTAGACCTAGAGGTTGGGCCGGTGTCTATTTATATATACATTATAGTTTTTTATTTCTTGAAAACTACCAAAATGTGATGGATAAATTTTCAAATTCCCATATGATGTTATGGGTTTCTAGTATTCAACAAACATCTAGGATGTGGTTGATATGGAAGAATCACTACCCCCTTTCTTGTTATCTATTGTAGACATAGTATATGTTGTGACAATAGGAGGTTATATTACGTGGTGACGTTGCGATTATGGAATGAAGAGACAATGGTGTGGTAAGGATTTCATTTATGCTTATCATATACTGTATATGGTTGGGAATGTGTTATGTATTTGGGGTATGAAATATCCCACACCACTCGGGTTATAATGAATAGTATGTAGGATGGTTTAACACATGGACTCTAGCACACCTACCTATTCACTTGAGGCTATAAACTAGATGTGAGGGCCTTGAGTGTGTCCATGTGGGGCTATATAATTGAATCAGAGTATGAAAAAGAGAAGAAAAAATAATATATGAAACATCATACATTAATTGAAAAAATAATGTAGAATAATTTAAATAGATGATAACATATATAATTAATTAAAGGCCTAAAGTGCAATTTCATGCATACACTAACAACTTACTAATATGGATACAAATGAATATGAGAATACGAAAAAAAATCTCTACAAAACATACCAAGCCATACAACATCCCATGATCCATATAAATGTATGATCTAACCCACTCAATCAGTGTTAGGACACATCCCAACCAATGCCTCAACCAAGTGAATGTCTTCTTTGATACCCATGTGAAGCAACAACCAAATCTATAAATTTGTAAAAAATAATAATTAAGAAACCACCAATTTTATCTCATACATTTCTATTAAAAATAGTGTATGTGTATGTGAACTACATTGTTTAATAATATTAAAAACACATAACTACTAGAAATAATAAAAATATGTAATATTGTACCTAGGGCCTAATGGATACCTTGGTCTAGAAAAACCTACTTCATCTATCACTGAAATATTTCTCAGTAAGATACATCACCATAGGTGTATACATGTCTTAAACCTTGGATAACTAGTACTCACCTCAACTAAATAAGAGATAAAATTCTTGGTACTAACTGAACATTCAGTAAATAAGGAATTGTGAGGGATACTCAGAATCCAAGGCATATTACTCAATCCATGAGTAATCAGTGGAACCAATAAAATATCTTGACATTACTTATTCTTGTATGATGTCAGACTCTGAGGTCACAATCTATTTGAAATTGCGATATTAGAAAAATTAAATAATTTTTAAGGGGATAATCCTTAAGAAATATACATGTAATACTCCCTATATTAAAGAGGGTAACTTGACATCCAATAATAACTAGATCAGAAAACGTTCCTAGTAAAATTAGGGTAAATAAATCAAGGTGCATCCAACTGATCCTATGGATTATCCTATGTATCAATTGTGGTGATCATCATCACCCTATGGGATTTCTCAAACAACCAGTGGTCATTTGAAATATATTTACTTAGAAACCTATGTCATCATCTAGATCCATAAAGTCTAGGCATCCTAGGTGATACAATATCAAAGAGGGGTTTCTAAGATAAACATGGAAACCTCATTTGTCTTCCCAATACATGGAGAAATGTTTGATACATTAGGAATTTTGGATATTATAAATAAAAAATTGGATCCCTAAATCTCCAAGAGTCTATATCGTTACAATTATTAATAATTTTTGGTCAAAAAATGCACTTACAGTTTAAAATTCAAACTTTTTAAATTTAGATAAGGCTACTAATCTATCGAGCATCCAACATGGTATGTATATATATATATATATTATGCAATTTATCTAGGTTCAAGATCTTAAATATTCATACAATTTCAATCATTTTCCACATACTAATTTATTATATTTAGGTCCCTAGTGGAATTGAAATATGATTTAATATATAGATAAGGATGTAAATATGGTTTCCTTGTAACCCACATTTAAAAATAACTAAGGGAGACACATCCCCAAATCATTACCTTCTCATTTATAACAATATAATTCTATCAAAATTAAATTTTTCTAATACTAATATTGAAGTCAGGGGTGTGGCCAAATTTTGGAACACATCTTATTATGTCATTGAAATTAGTGTCCTAACTATTTACTTTATTATATTTTGGAATACCCTTAGTCATAAATACCCATTCCTAGACCTCCCATACCAAGGTGTTAACATGATTTGGGCACCTTATCCGGGGTCCCCTCCAAGTCACATCTCAATGATGAATCCCAGATCTAAGAGGAATACTACACCTAATATGTACCCTCTAACACAATCGTATAGTTAAAGACATAATGAAATTAGGAGGTTGTTTTTTGGGTGAGTAAATACCCCCAAATCCAACTATACAAGTTAAAAAGAACCACCTTATCAAGGATGATCATGAGGTCACCTAAGTCTTCTTGTGGAAGTTCTCCCCCTCCCATTCCCAATTTTGGGATACCCATCGGGGTCAATATCAATCTAAGGTAATGGTCTATTGTAAAGACACATCGTACAGTGAGCTTGTAATTGACCAAGTCCCCATGGGATAGAATATTCTATTTGATAATTGATCTATATTCGTGTTAAGGAATATTATATATGTTGATATTTAAATTTATTTATCAAAGAAATATTATTAATTCTATTATGAAACATATTAAGTTATGGGTCCCTTTTTTTATTGGATGAACCCAATCAAATCACACAACACATGCACATGGAAATTTAAATAATGGGATTGTACAACAGAACACTTAAAATATAAAATATTCCTTCTTTTTTCTTCAAGGACTTAAAATTGCAACAATTTCATATCGAATCTAGAAAACCCTAGTCCTCAATTTCACAATCTCAAGTCCAAATGTTGAGAACCTACCATAAATAAAACATCAATAATCATTTAATTTTATCTGTTATAATTAATTAATTAATTCAATTTAAATGTTTCCTCATTCTAAATAGCTCATCGGGCATCTAATGATCATCATCCCTTTGAGTAATGGGGTGTCGGATACCAATGTCTCCCCCCCAAAGCTAAGATAAGAAAAACTATTATCTAACAAGAAAATTATGAAATAAATTTCACTTATCCTAAAAAAATTAAAATTCACTATATTGATATACCTCAATGAAACAAAACACCAAAAAGTTTGGACTATATCAAGGGATCTCCATATCCATGGCAGAGTGAAACCCCCATAATTCTTGGTTGATTCCACCATGATTCATAAGAATATGAACTAATTGCTTAAACAGGTAAATTTGAAATCAAGACGAAGATATGATAACAGTAAGGAATAAAATTTTCAAAGATAATTTACCTCAAAATCATAGAAAATATAGAAGATAACACCACCATAATCTGGTTTTGAGAGGATAGGGGGGAGTACAGTTGTCTTCTATAAGATAGGATAACAGGAGAAAAAGGGGGCCTCCCACAGAAAATATCATCATGGAAAATATTAATTTTACATATTTTAATGAGTTACAAGGTATGTATTTACTTTTTAAAAAACCATAATCAAATAATGTTTCCCCACTTATTAATGTGTAATAACTTGTATGGTTATTGTGTTGGCTCTAAAAAACCTTGACCCAACCATATGACATGTCTTCAATTCCCTAATATCAATCCCACAGTCACATGGAAGTATCCCTAAAGTTTCATCACCCATGTTCTTATGAAATATTAGATGAATGGTTGTGTGTCCATTTTTTACTGACTACATACCAACCGAGCACCCAAGCCTATCTTCTAAAAACCACAAACTATAATCCTAGATATCTTAGAGCACTCCAAAAACAATTGAACCCTCTAAAGATATTCGATTTTTATGAAAATATGTACTTTTGAGAGATTAAAACACCTAGAATTATATTCTAAATCTCCAATAAAAACTCCACCTCTCTAGTAACGGAAAATTTATATTCCCTCTATAATTTAAAACTCATATGGAGAAAATATCTCAAAAAACTATGAACCATTACACTAGATTTTCATAATAAGTCTTTCTTTACATCTAATCAAATTTATCAACTAAAAATAGTAATGAATTCTTGATAAAATAGTCATGTTCCACATCTAAACACCAAATGTACTTCCGAATAACCCACAATAACCTTCATCACATCATGCACTAAAACTCATAAAACACTCATTTCAAAAACTAGGATATCAATACTACCCTTACCCAAGCCTATAAAAATTGAGATACATCCATTTCACCATCCTAAACATTGATCATCCCAAGGATCTCCCCACTATGAAACATAGTATAAGAATCCTTATTTCAATCCATGAAACTATCCACAATTAAAAATTCTCTTCAAAACATGCCTCTAGAATCCCAAAAACTCCTCGAACATGGCTAATAAATACCACACCAATCAAAAGACATGAAATTCCATTTAAACACTAGTAGCTATTATTTTTCTCTAGATTACATTATAAAATGGATCCACCCCCATCATCAATTCAAAAAACAATCATTTCATAATTTCCACAAAAGGCCCATGACAATGCCCAAATTAAACCTCTCGTTTTATCGATGACATTATTGATTCCATTCTATCTCATTGCATCCACTTCTATCTAATAATAAAAATTAGGCCTCCTATAGTTGACCCATCCTGAGAATACCCAACCATAACAATAAATGAATCATTAAAACCTAATCATAGAACCCCTACTCCAGGAGGAATCTCAATACCATTAAACACACTAACTGGAATCCATGTTCGGCATCAAGTTACATTCTCGAGATTAACCATCCATTGTTCATTTTTATCTCCATGACACAACATAAAATCTAGGGAACCACAAATAAGATCATTATTGGATCACCTCATAAGTGTGCCAAGCTTGACACTCATTCTCAGACTCGAAATGATTCCATATCCAATGTTATACCTATCATTCACTGAGGAATAAAAGTGTACTCGAGTCCTTTTTTACACCATCATTATATTCCCATAATGACAATCCATTAACAAACCTCACATTCCCATGACCCTTAAAACATGATAATTAGACACTAATTATTGTAATCCTACTATGCACCTTATATTATATCGCATTTTCACATTACCAAAATAACTTTCTATGCACTATGACCCATTCCCCCTTCCATCATCATACATTACAATAGGTGTGGCCAACACCACTCACTTCTGAGTGTCACCTCAGTAGGATCCTTATCAAATATGTTTTTCTCCTCTCCAAAAACATTCTTTCGTTTTCAAATCCTGACACTGTAATTCCAAAACAATGCATGTCAAGGTCCATAGTTGTGTTTACCATATCATGGAACAAAACATATTCCCAAAACACCCCTCACTATAGGGAACCTCCTTTATTACACCTAATGATCTGGGTCACCATGCCCAAAATAATCTCTTTGATTACCATTAGACCTTTTCCCACTCATTATAATAAGAATTTATAATACCCAATGCATGCTCCTATGAGTCACGTGTCACTATGATTATGTTGACCACTCTTCAGGGAACATAATTCTTGAGATATATAGATCTCCCCAAGTACCGCTCTTATGAAATGGTAACATTAACTATTAAATGATTTATCAAATGATCATATACATCATGATTGATTTTTAAAACCACATGTGATAATAGTCAGTTTAATGTGTGTCAAACGAATCTACACAATTAGCCCCTAACTATCAAACATCCATTGTTGATAATCCACTTGATCTATGACCATGATTCTTATAGCACACCCACAGATCAACATTAGATTACTCTAGAATAGTTCATATGGTGGATTCTAGTCTCAATATCAAAAAACCCATGGTTCTACCTTGTAAACTAAAGGCATCATCATGTCTAGACATTGAAATTTACCACCTCACATTCAACAGTATCATAACCCAAAGTGTGTACGTGTGATTTTCCTTAAATAAGATAAAATTTCCCTAGTTTGACCACTCTAACAGGTTTCCCAATGTCAAACAGAATTCCAACATTCTAGGGTCCTAGTCAATACTAAGGGGATCTTGGTCTCCCACTTATCCAAAAAAATTATGTATCATGTCAGGGCCATTAGTTCTTTAAACCTAACACATAGTTACAACCTCTCGCCAATGTCACATCTCATTGGACATCTTCGATCCTCGCATCCCAAAACACATAACATCGATATTCCCAGACACCCACTCACAAGGTTTACCATATAATGGTATCACACACCCATGTATTCCCATATATATGGAACATACAAATAACTCAAATCATATTTTTGTTATAAGTCATGGGAAAATCATTTTTCCTGGATCAACTATTACATGACATTTAACATGCTTGGAAATCACACTAAAGGATGTAATTATGTAGGAACGTAAAGGTAATATAAACTAAAGAGGTTCACAAAAATCCTAAATGGGTTCTTTTATATGGGTTTTAAATTAAATGATATAGAGTAAAATACACTATAATATGTATTGAGGAATTAATTTAAGGGTAACCCATTAATAATACACTAATTTAATGAATAATTCAAATTCCTTAATCATTTCATGAATACCCTTCCATGCATTAGGCTACTAGTCCCTGATAAAATCCTAGCATCTTTATATAGGAATTATCCATAAAGAATTATGATTTCATTATATAAAGTAAATGAACATTCCCCCACTTGGTATCTATATAGAGTAATAACACCTCTTTGTTTTATCTCACTAATGAGTATAAAGGTACCAATAGGAATCATAATTGAAAATATGAATAGATAACCATAAATAATTTTTAGTTAAAATATTTCATAGATATCTAGATATAATAACATATTGTAAATTGTTATGGATTTTTAGTTAACTAAACCCGAACTGGATAAACGAAAATAGGTTTACTAAAATTCCATTATTTGTCGATGATAGCCTATAGGGGTCAACATTAATGAATTTATTTCTAATTATGACATATTATGATAAGGACATGATCCCAGAGTGCCTGAAAGCTTCTCATAGTGGTCCCTATCTAAGGAATAAAATGCCCCTCGAAAACTGCTGAAGGTAAAAATGAGGCAATGAGTTAATAGTTTGACATATTAAGGGTTTATTCATCTCTTATATGGAAGGTACTTTATCGACATCACCAACTCCAAATCACATCATGGCATAGTAAACATAGAATTTCATAGAACAATGTAGACTAGGTGGTCTAACTAATTATAGTTATACCAAGAACATAAATGTAAAAACCAATTTGTATAGGGATCCATCCCTAAAAAATACATATTCTAGATAATTTATACTAGAATTCAGTTTTGTTCAGTCACAAAAATATTTAGGTTTATATTTATAGAGTGTTATATCGTACTATGGAAAAATAATACTTACCACTACTCATCATTAAATCCCTATGAAAACCATTTTAAAAGAACTTATGAAGGAAAAAAATCAGTAAGGGGTATTAAAGAATAAAACTATTAGTTCAGTGAAAATCATGAAAACCAATAAAAAATTCTTAAATATATACATTTTATCCAAATAGATGGTACTTTTACCATCATAAAGATCATTATAATTCCTTTTTGAAATAAAATTACTTCCATGAAAACTTGTTAGTGATTATAGAAAAGTAAGGATGGTACCTATGTACATTATCATCTTAAAAACCTTAAAAAGCCGACCAATTAAAATAAAATATGGTGGAAATCCAATATAGTTCTATGGGTAATATAATAATTACATAATACATTAGTGTGTTATCTATGTGCATCCATCATATAAGCTATATTGGGATAACTTCCTATTATTTGGGTTTACCCTTCACATAAGCTATATCAGGCTCACCTGTGAGATATAATTAGGATCAACCATTCGTAAACCATGATCAAGGAACATATAATTAACAAAAACCATGATAAAATCTTCCAAAAACACATTAAAATACAATAAAATATTATGATAATATCTCCTTTTAAAAACCCATTTACAAAAACATAATTCACCCTGAATGAAAGAAGGAGGTGTCTTAATTAATGAAATAAAGAAATATTGTAAGGGAATCCAATCATCCAATAATGATAATGGCATATAGAAATAATAATTATTATATATTCTATACTATAAAATGTATTTTTGTCTTTTTATAAATAAATTAAAAAATTCCATAAAAAATATTTAATTTGAAAATGATTCAAAGAAATTAAAATAAATTTATTCATTAAAATTGAAAAAATAATCACATAATGTAGAACCAGTTTTCATTGAAAATAGCTAAGTATACATGAAAATGGAAACATC
The DNA here is from genome assembly GCA_963277665.1 of Viscum album. Taxonomy (NCBI): domain Eukaryota; kingdom Viridiplantae; phylum Streptophyta; class Magnoliopsida; order Santalales; family Viscaceae; genus Viscum; species Viscum album. The sequence goes on from OY728132.1 coordinate 419,274,921, forward strand.
AATGTATTGGGTAATAATGATGGAAGGAATTTATTTCCATTCCATAGAAGTAAAAAATATATATTCCTTTTGAACTTTTTAAAAATATTTGAAAAAAGAACTTAAAAATTAAATTTTTAAAAAATATGTTCCATAACTTGAGTCAAACTCATCATGTATGTAACACCCTGACCCCAGTTACCTAGTGTCATTGCATTCTTACTTAACATTGGAATTATCATAAGGGATCAAATCTTGAACGTCTGATCAGTTTACTATCTTTGGAAGAACTACATACATTCACAAGTTTTACATAACATTATAAAATGAAAAAAACAACAACATTGTCCCAATATACCACATTCATATCCCTTAGACTATCCCTTTGGGTTAGATATAATATACTTCTTCGCATCCTGGGAAAATAAAACATAGAAAGGGCTGAGCTCAGATGCTCAACAAGATAACAATATAGCAGAAACTTTAATAAATAAGCATAAACATTTAAGGCAATATATAAGACTAAAACACAAGACATTTAAACATAATATTCATCATAATATAGAAAAGGTAAATCAAATAATATCATTTACTTATTCCCATGTATATTCTAATAGTAGAATAATCACATGTAATATCAATTGCCAATTTCATAATGATGGAATGCATAATTCAAGACTTCATAACCACATAGTCAAGGCCTTGCGGGAAGACTACAAATTAGATTTTTTCAATTCCATGTGCCCAGTCACTAGTTTGTCTCATGGGACCTACAGTTGCATCGACGATCTATAGCGGGCTCCACCCACCACTTACTAAGTCCAATGCATTCCTCATATGATAGGTTTAAACATAACAAAAATATACGTAATAAAACTAGCATATTAAATGTCAATACTTTATCTATAAACCAAGAATGGTGTAAAAATAACATATCCATATTTAATCATATCACAAAACATTCAATACAATATAAAATATTTGTATTATAATAAATCAACTTCAAACAAGCTTAAAATCCATAAAAGGTTGTTGACATAGAAGAAATCAAGACTTTTTTAGATAAATATCTCATTCTTTTTTGAAATAATTTAGAAGTCATATAATTATTAAAGAAAACATTTATTTTAAAAATATTGTTATAAGATTTTATTAGAAGCATTGATGATCTTATAACGGTGGAAAATAGCCACACCCACCACATAATCTAAAAAAGACATTATTACGTTAGTTTTGTCGAAAAGGTCATAAAGTACCTTATTGGGAAAACAGAAGAATGATTCCTTTCAAAAAATATATGAAAAAATAAGTGTATAAATGACTTTAACCCATATTCGAGTAAATAGTGAAAAAAATTGAATTAAATTTTTAAGAAAACACATATGTGGATGATAAAGATGTCCCAATAGATACTAACGTTTTAACAACCTCAAATAAGTAAAGAGATTGTAGAATTAACCCTTACCTTGTACTTTTCCTTAGTCGATGGTATGATAACCTTATGTTTATTAGTTAAAACATTTTTAATGAAATTATACATGAATTATATATATAAATATGATATCATATATCATCCTCTAATATTTCTTTGTTAATAATATTTCAGTAGTATCATCGTTTCGGGTGTTAACAGATTCCTTTTCCTTTATATGCGTTGTTATGTAAGGCATGTTCATTATGGATAGGATGTACTTGAATCATATATATAATGATAGTATGTTCATAAAGATTATTTTTAATCATAAATGAAAAATTATTCTTGAATGATTACGTTGGGTAATGAATCTCATCACGTTTGTGGAGACTGTAATCCGTACGTATGCACGAGCGACAATATCATTATAATGATGGTGATATCATATGTAATAGATGGTATACAATACATAAATAATCCGTAAAATGTTATATATATTATTTACATTAGTTATACTCATTATTATACCCATCCAAATAATGAAGTATTGGAATAATAAATTACACCACGACGTGGAGACGGTAAGCCGTACGTACGAACGTATGGTGACATTGTGATTTATAGAATGAATAGTATAGTGAATATGGTTGTAACATATTTAAAATAACATCATAGTATGTAGAAGTTTCTAGAGTTGTTATTTTGTTATGGAAACAACAAATAAAAAGGAAGAGGAAGAAGAAAAGAACTTGGAAGAGGGTGGTGAAATTATTACCTCTTCTTCGGGTGTTTCCTATAGATTTGATCAAGAGGGATCCTTAGGTTGACTTTATGACCATGGTAAGGCCTCTAGGTTTTAGTGAGGGAAGATTAGAGGATATTTTGGCAGGTCTTGGCCGAGCCAAATGGCTTTGGAACTGTGAAATTCAGTGAAGGGGAAGTAACCTTTTATAAGATAGGTGAGGGTAACTTTAAGAAAATCTTGAAATATTATTTTATAATAACTTAATTTTCATTTTATAATGGCTCCAAAGTGATTTATTTCGAGGATAATGTGGGTATGGGTATAAAAAACTCTCATACAATATGTTTTAGACTATTTTAGGTCACCATATTAACTCTATCATTTAGATTTAACTCTTAGTTAAATAGTTTGACATTTACCATTTCTTTTGGTATTCTTATTTTATATGGTAAATAAAATTACAATAAACTACCAAGAGAACCCAAAGTGGTTAAATATTGATATATATAAACTTATAATTGTAATTTGGCTGAACCTTATGTTTTTAAGAATATTATATAAATTAGTAATATAGTATTTTTTTTAAATCTCAACTATGTCAATTTTGACACTATTTTGTATTTAATTTTTTTGAAAGCCATAAATACATTATCACTTCAAATAAAATTAATTTAATCTACCTTAACATGTAATATTAACCTATTAAATTATTTTAATTCATCATAAGTATAAATTGAAATTTATTTGAATATTTATAATATCAATTATTTTAATATTACATTAATAAGGTAATTAGTTCATCATCATTGTGTCAAAAATAAATTAAATTATATAATATCTATAAATTATAAATAAAATACCATTTTGTATGAAATATTTTTATCTTTATAATGAATATTTATTATCTAATTTAAATTATGTATTACCATATATTAAATATGGGTTAGTTATTAAACATTGAATTTAAGACTTTTAACTCTTCTTTAAATAAAATAATAATAAATGTCTTAATCTAATTGAAGTGCACCAAAGGGGCTCATATTTTATTCCAAAGGTTTATTATGGTGGAATTACATTTATCCGATAGAAATTAAAAAAAAGTGTTAGGGTTATTATGATATCATTTTTACCATTAATTACCCAATTTACTTTGAAAAGTGGTAAATAAAAGTCAAAAGATACTATTCACTAAAAAAATTCATCTTATTGAACCAAATTTTACTTAATGATTTCAACTGTGTCTCTTGGATTTTTGAAATTCAACTCACAAAAGTTGTAAAATTATGTTTTATGAAAATTTTCAAATGCTTTTAGAAGGTTGGTAAAGATGTAAAAATATAAATAAAATTTTATATATATAAACTATATATAAAATTACTCAAATGAATTACATTGAACATATATAGGTATTACACATCTATTTTGACCTATAATAAATTAAAATTAAATAACTAATTACTTAAATAAAATGTCGGTTGTAAATAATAATGGATTTTTTTCCACTATTCATCAAAAATTGAACGCTTTTGGAAAAATACCCAAAATTTACCCAAAGCTCATTTCAATATTCCAATTTCAAAAATAAAGTCCATATTGAAAAATAAAATTTATAAAATTTTAGAAAGTGAGTATTACTATTCATAATGGCTAGTTCAATTGGTCGTGGTTCTTATAAACTCTATGTTGCGTACAACGCAAGCTACTACATTATTCAAATGGAAATGTACCATGGATTCTTGGGGTGTTACATTCTCCCCTCCTTAAAATAATTTTGTCCTTGGAATTTCTAGAATATTACTGCATAAAAAGATTCAGGTGGTTCATCATCATTAGTTCCTCGGGTTCTCAATTTGCCTCTTCCATCTTATAGTTTCTCCATAGAACTTTTACCAAACAAGTTGTCTGGTTTCTCAGCACTTGTTCTCTGGTATCAAGAATATTGATAGACACTTCACAATAAGACAGATTTGGATCCAGATCAATTTCTTCCTAGGTGATTACATACGTTTACTCAGGCATGTATTTCCTCAATAGTGATATGTGTAACACATCGTGAACTTTGGAGAGACTTGGAGGCAGTGTCCAACAATAAGCTACAACTCCAATTAGTTCTAGAATTTTGAAAGGTCTGATGTACCTGGGACTCAATTTACACTTCTGATAGAAACGTATAACACCTTTCCATGGATATACCTTCAAGAAAACATGGTCTCCTACTTGAAATTCCAAATCTTTCATACGGCTATCATCAGATCTCTTTTTCCTACTTTGGGCTGCTTTGATGTGGGTTTGGATAATTTTTTCTTTTTCCATTGTTTCCTCCACATGTTTTGGGCCTAGGAGTTTTCTTTTTCCAACATCATGCCAACAAGTTGGTGTGTGACATCTTTTTCCATAAAACGCTTCATATGATGCTATCTTAATTAATTAATGGAAGCTATTGTTATAGGAAAATTCTACCATAGGTAAATATTGATCTCACATACCTTGAAAGTCAAGTGATTAAGATCTCAACATGTCGTCTAAGGTTTGAATAGTTTGTTTTGATTGTACATCAGTTTGAGGGTGGTGGGCAGTGCTCATACAAAGTTCAGTGTTGATGTCCTTCTGAAGACTTCTCTAAAATCTTGATTTAAAATGGGTATCACTATCATAAAAAATCGATAGGGGTACACCATGGAGTCTTAAAACTCTATTAATATATAGTATTGCTAGATGTTCTAGTGGTAAATATTCTCTTATAGAAAGAAAATTTGATGACTTAGTAAGACGATCAACAATGACCCATATTAAATCATTCCTTTTATGAGTCTTTAGTAGCCCGATGGAAAATTCGATTGAAATATCATCCCATTTCCAGTCAAGTGTGGATAGAGGTTGCATGAATTCTCTAGGATGTTGTCTTCCAACTTTCACTTGTTGACAAACCATACATCTTGACACATAATCAGCAATCTCTCTCTTCGTGTTTTCTGACAAAAAAGGTTCCTTCAAATCTATATAATTTTTTGTACTCCTAGGGTGTATAGAGAAAGTGGAGCTCTGAGCATCATCCAACTATTCCCTTTTTAGATCAGGTATAACAAGAACACAAAGTCAGTTACCAATTTTTAAAATTCAATCATCATATACGAAGACACTCAATCTCCCAGAATTTATACCTTTAATCTTATTTATAAAATCATCATCATCAGTTTGGGAACATTTTATTCTTTCTAGTAAATATGGTTTGGAAATAATTTTAAAAAGTATTGACGTTTCAACTTTCATGGTTATTCCCATATTCATCTTTACTAGATCCATGAAAATATGATCCCTTTCAACACTCATCTCGTTCAAAACTCCATGATCCTTTCTTCTCAAAGCATTTGACAACTTATTTTCTTTCCCCAGGTGGTAGTGTATTGTTAAATCATATTCCATGAGTGGTACAAGCCATCTCATATGCCTCATGTTGAGTTCTTTCTGTGAGAAAATATAATTCAAACTCTTATGATCAGTATAAATCTAACATTTTTCTCCATAGAGATAGTGTCTCAATATATTCAGGGAAAAGATTACAGATGCTAACTCAAGATCAAAAGTGGGATATTTTTGTTCATGAATTTTTAGCTATCGTGATGCATAGTCAATAACACTATCATTACGCATACGGACACAACTAAGTCCATTCATTGAAGCATCACTATAAATAAGAAACCCATCATTCTCTAATGGTATAGTCAATATAAGTTAATTTAATAATCTTCACTTTAGTTCATCAAAAAATTATTCAAAATCTTTTTTCCAAACAAATTTAACCCTTTTACATGTCAGATTTATTAATGGGTAAGCCAATCGGGAAAACATTTGGATGAAATATTGATAATAACCTGCTAAAACAATAAAACTAGAAACGTCATTTATACTCATTGGTGCTGGACATTCTTGGATTTCCTTCATCTTTGAAGGATCGAGAGAGATTCTATCCTTATAGACAATATGTCCAAGAAACGAACTCCCTTTATTCCAAAATTCAAACTTTTTAAACATCCCATATAATTCATTTCTTCTGAGAGTTTTTAGAATAGTGCGCAAGTGATTTTCATGATCTTCGTAGATTTTTTAGTATACCATGATATCATCAATAATACCACTATAAATTTTTCATGATATGACTTGAAAACTATATTCATTATATTCATGAAGTAAGAGGGTGCCTTAGTCAATCCAAAAGGCATTACTGTAAACTCGTAATGCTTGTACCTAGTTGGAAACACCGTTTTAGGAATGTCCTTTTTCACACACAACGGATTATATCTAGATCAAAGGTCAATCATCGAAAAATATTGATCACCATGTAGTTAGATGAAGAAATCAATAATTCATGGTAGGTGATAATTCTTCTTTATTGTTATATCATTGATCTACCTGTAGTCAATGCACAACCTCATAGATCTGTATTTCTCCTTAACAAAAAGGACAGGGTTTCCCTATAGAGAAACACTAGGGAAAAAAATCAATTATTACTCAATTACTCTAGATGGTTATTTTGTTCCAATAATTCCATAGTGGCCATTCTATAAGGGGTCATCGATATCAGCCTTGAAAAAGGAATTAAATCAATGGACAACTCAATTTCCCATTTTAGATGATGTCTAGGTAAATACTCTGGAAACACATCAACATATTTTCTCACAATAGGTACGACCTCTATTCGAAAACCCTATTCCTCAGCCATAATTATTTCATTCTCTTCCACCCCTATAATTAAATTTAGTAGAGATACTAGGGGTGGATCTAGGTAAGAATCTGATAGTGATTTTTCTTCTATAAAGAGAAATTACTAATTATCATCATTAGAAATTATAACCTCTTTCTTCTTACAACAAATTGTCACATCATGGCCTGAAAGCCAATCCATTCTGAGGATTATATCAAATTAAATCATGGGTATGATGATTATATCAGTAGATATTGATCATTTATATTCCCTAATGGGAATTAATTCACTAAACATTGTTGCAATGGTACTTTCCTTAGGAGTTTTCACTGACTGCTACCTTGTTAAGTCAAATTGGAATTATCTAATTTTCATAGAAAACTAGGAAGATATGAAATAATGCGATGATATAGAATCAAATAAATTAATGGATAAACTTGAGTAAACCATTAAGTTACCTACCCCTATGTCTTTTAGGGCTTCAACCTTAATAGTAGGGATCACATAAGCTTGGCCTCGCTCCCTTGGCCTTTTCTGAGGTATGGTCTCTTGGCGCTTAGGTCGTTCATTTTTATAATGCCCCTTTTCTCTAAAATTTTAGCATCCAACATTATCATCCTCCTTATTCCCCTTGCAATCACGAGTTTGGTGTCCTTTTCACCACAATTGTAACAAACTCCCCTTACCTTCAGGAAAGTACTGGGGTTTTTCTTCCCACATTTACCGCATGATGGATATTCAACTTTTCCATTCTTCCTATTATTTTTATTTTCTGAGTGTTCATAAGATCTCATTTTCTATTTATTTTCATTAAAGTTGTAAGACCTAGAGAATTCCTTTTCTGTCTTTATATCGCATAAGACAATATATTCGTACGATGAGAAGGATTTTGATTTTAATGCTCGAAAGAGAAATACTTTTAATAAACCAAAGAATCGCTTAATATTACTCCATTGATTATGTATATAATCTGCATCATACCATGCTTACCCTGTAAAGTTAGCCTCCTACTTTGTGACATTCTCAACCTCCGTTTTCCCCATACTCAGAAATTTCCTTTCTATATCCACTTGATGGTCACAAGGAATATATTTTTCTAAGAAAATATATTTAAACACCTTTCATACCATACTTGATACATCTTCATCATCCTTTTTTTAATTAATAAACACCATTGATCTGCATCTCTCATGAGGCGATAAACTCTAATGACAAAATTTTCTCATTCACTACTCCTCAAAGCATGAAATATTTTCTCTATGAAACTTATCAATTGCTCTTCTAAAAACGGATTTGTAGTCCCATTGAATGTTGGTGGTTGTTTCCTCATCAATTGGCCTAACATTTATCCTCCACGTTGTGGATCAGGGTGCTCATTATGGGTTATGTTATTATTCATAACTTGAGTTATTTGTCCCAATATTGTGATAATCTGATCACCACCAGTTTTTTCACCAACTCCAATATAATTATCTTAAGTAGGAGATAAATCCCTACATGTATTATGTGTGTTGCTATGGTTTCCATTCCTTCCATTATGCACCACTTCTAAACAATTTCTTTCATTAGATTAGTTTATGAATAACAGTACATAATTACAAACTTGTAAAACACTTAACAAAAATTGAAAAGTTTATGGATATAATCCATAATCATAAAAATAAAAATTGAGGAGGTACATACACATAAATCCTTTATATTGGTTTGTAACGAAAATGTGAATTATCCTAAGAATATCCCTCGGGTGTGTCATAACCAAGAGTGTAACAAGGAACATTTTCATGTACTAGGATACCCCAAGTCAAGCTCGAAACTCCTTATCATCGGTTTTTTCACTCCTAGATACATCTGTTCCAGAGCCGTCTTTAACTGATCGTATCCAGACATAGATGTATTAATTGGAAAATAGAAAGAATCTCTACATTACCAAAATTCTAGGAATTTCTTCTATACCAACCATCAAATTATACCTTAGGGTATTGTACTCTAATTAGAGTTTATCTAAATCTAGTTTCCATGGATTGTTCTAAACTTCTTATGATACGAACTACAATGCCCCAACCCCAAATACCCAGAGTCCGTGCATTATTATATAACATTATCATGATTACAATGGATCAAATCCAAAAATACCGATCAGTTTAGTATCCTTGGAAGTACTAGATTAATTCATAAGATTTACATAATATTATAAAATAAAAAACAAAAAAAACATGGACCTGTTGACCACATTCATATCCCTTAGACAATCCCTGTGGGTTTTTCATAATATACTTGTTTGCATCTTTGGAAAAATAAAATATATAATGGGGTGAGCTCAGATACTTAGTAAGGATGACAATATAGCGAAAAGATTCATAACAAAGCGTAAACAATTAAGGAAATGTATAAGACTAAAACATAATCCATTTGAACATAAACTTCATCATAGTATTGAAATAATAAATCATGTAATTCCATTTACTTATTCACATGGATATTCAACTAGTAGAATAATCACATGTTATATCAATAGCCAATTTCATAATGATGGAATGAAAAATGCCAGACTTCATAACCACATAGTCAACGCCTTATTCCAAGACTACAAATAAGATTTTTTCAAGGCCCTATGACAAGACATTAGTTTTTCTCAGAAGACCTACAGATGCATCGAAGTTCTATAGAAGGCTCCACCAATCATATACTATGTCCGATGAATTTCTCATATAAAAAGTTTTAAACATAACATTAACATTAGTACTAAAACTAGCATATGAAATGTCAATACTTTATCTATAAAACATGAAAGGTGAAAAAATAACACATCCACAATAAAACATATCACAAAGCCTTCAATTCAAAATGGAAGATTTGTATCATAATAAATCAACATCAAACACGCTTAAAATCCATCAAAAGATGTTGACATAGATGAAATCAAAAAATATTTATATAAATATCTTTTTCCATTCATAAATAATTTAAAAGTCATATAATTATAAAAGAAAATTTTTATTTTGAAAATATTCTTATAATATTGTATGGGAAGCTTCGACGATGTTATAATGATGGAAAATTGTTGCACCCTCCATATATTTTTAAAAAAGACATTCTTACCATAATTTTTGTTGATAAGGCCATAAAGTACCTTGTTTGGAAAACAACGGAATGATTTCATTAAAAGGTATATTGTCAAATAAGGGTATAAATGACTTTAACATATAGTCTAGTAAATAGTTAAAATATTTTGAATTACATTTTAAAGAAAACATAGATTTTGATGATAAAGAGGTCCTAGTAGATACTTACATTTCAAAAACATCTGATAAGTAAAGAGATTATAGAATTAACCCTAACCATGTACTTTACATTAGTCTATGGTATGTTAAAATCATGTATAATAGTTTAAAAATTGTTATTATATTATAAAAGAACTATATACAGAAATATGATATCATATATGATCCTCTAATATTTCTTTGTTAATAATATTTCAGTAATATCATCATTTTGGGTGTTGACAGATTCGTTTTCCATTATATTATTGGTTATGTAATCCATGTTTGTTATGGATAGGATGTATTTGATTCATATACAGAATGGTATTATGTTCATAAAAATTATTTTCAATCATAAATGAAAAATTATTCTTGAATGATTACGATGGGTAATTAATCTCATCGCATTCATGTATATGGTAATCTGTACGTACGCACGAGCGACAATATCATTATATTGATGGTGATATCGTATGTAATTGGATGTTATACCATATATACAGAATCATTAACATTTTATATTTATTATTTACATTATTTATACTAATTATTATACCCATCCAAATAATGAAGTGTTTGAATAACAAACTACACCACGACGTGGAGACGGTATGTCAAACGTACGAACGTATGGTGACTTTGTCATTTATAGAATGGATAGAATAATGAATATGGTTGTACTATATTTATAATAACGTCACATTATGTATACTTTACTATAGTGGTTTTTTTGTTATGGAAATAGCAAATAATAAGGAAGTGGAAGAAGAAAAGAACTTGGAAGAGGGTGGTGAAATTATTACCTCTTCTTCGGGTGTTTCCTTTTTAGTTGATCAAAAGGGATCCATTGGTTGGATTTATGATCAAATTAAGGCATCTAGGTTGAAATGGGGGAAGTTGAGAGGATATTTTGGTAGGTTTTGGATGAGCCAAATGGATTTTCAGGTGTGAAATTAATAAAATGGGAAGTACCCTTTTACAATAGAGGTGAGGGTCACTTTCGGAAAATCTTGTAATATTATTTTATAGTAAAATCATTTTCGTCTTCTACTGTCTCAAAAATGATTTATTTCGAGGATAAGGTGGGAAGTCTCTTTGTATTTTAATATTATTTGGTTAATATACATACTATAAACTGACAAGAGAACCCGAAGTGGTTAATTATTTATATATATAACCTTAAATAATCCCTTTGGCCGAATGATAGATTTTTATGACCAATATGTCAATTAATAATATAGTATTTGTTTTAAAAACTCAATTATGTCAATTTTGACACTATTTAATATTTGATTTTTTTTAAAGACATTAAAACTTTATAACTTTGAATAAAATTTATTTAATCAGCCCTAAAATGTCATATTAACTTATAAAATTAGTTTAATTCATCATAAGTATCAATTTATTTTTATTTGAATATTTATAATATCCTTTATTTTAATATTTCATATATAAGGTAATTACTGCATCATCGTTGTGTCATAAATAAATTAAATTATTTAATGTCTAAAATTAACAAATAAATTAATATTTTCTTTAAATACTTTTATATTTCTAATGAATATTGAAAGTATAATTTAGCTTATTTATAACAGTATATTAAAAATGGTTTAGTTATTAGTCTTTGATTTTATGACTTTTAACTCTTTTTTAAGTAAAATAATAATAAATGTCCTAATCCCATCCACGTAAACCAAATGGGATGATATTTTTTTTACTAAGGTTATTTCTGGTCGAATTACACTTATCCAATAAAATTATTACATGTGTTATGGTAATTATTGTATCATTTTTACCCTTAATTACCCCTAATATATTTAACCGTGCTAAATAAAAGTCAAAAGTTACTGTTCACCAAAAATTATTTTCATCTTATTGAACCACATTTTACTTAATTATTTCAACCGCATCTCTCATGTTTTTTAAATTCAACTCACCAAAGTGGTAAAATTTTGTTTTATGCAAATTTTTAAATGCACCTAGATGGTGGGTAAAAGACGGTAAAAGGTTCAATAAACTTTTATATATCTAAACTTATTATAAAATGACTCCAACGATTTAAATTGATCATATATAGGTATTGTGTATCTATTTTGAACTAAAAAATTAAAATAAAATAACTAATTACATTACGAAAAAGTTGGTTTTAAACAATAACGCAGTGTTTGTCACTATTCATCAAAATTGAATGTTTTCAGAAAAATACCAAAAATTCACCCTAAGCTAATTTAAATATTCCGATTTCAAAAATTAAGTCCATATTGAAAAATAAAATTATTTAAATTCAAAACGTGGGTATTACTATTTATAAAGTCCATTTAGATTGGTCATGGTGGGTTAAAACTCCATGTCACGTACAATGCAAGCTACTACATTATTCAAAGGGAAACATACCGTGGAAGCTTGGTGTGTTACAAGGTACAATATTTATCATCTAGAATAGAAAACGATAAAATGTTTTTACATAATTGTTATTTTTTTCAGTTTATTATTTGTTTATTTCATTTAATACCGTGTTATATACAATTGTGTAATCAATTAAATTTTCAGTATGCATTTTGATTATATTCGACTCATGTGTAAGAAATAACTTTGGTATGATGAATATGGTCAAAGAGTATATTATTCCACCATCCCTAGAATAATAATCATGAAATAATTATAAATTTTAAAAATTAATTATACATTTAAATCAACCAATTATATATGGTTATTAAAAATGATCTATGTTATAATCATGTAGACGGTAAGACGTTTGTGCACATGGGTAACATTTCCATTTTTCTACAATAATTATGGAAAGATGGTAAGTATTTTTTATTTGTTCCATATTTATCATTATATCATGTATATAATTTTATTCCATTATGTATAATTATATATATCCTCTATGTCATGCGGTGATAAAAACAAATCACACCATTTAGTTGAGGTTTTAGTCTACAAGTATGCACGAAAAATGTTATCATTTTTTAGGGAATGGAAAGTTAATAAAATGATATATTATATTTTAATAATGATAAATATTACATGAAAATGATATAAAATAAATAAATCCATCATTATAATACAACCATGATATATGGTGATTGAAAATGAAATACATCAGTTCGTGAGGTGGTTCTCCTTCACACAGAATAATATTTGTATAATTTCACATTTAATAGAAGAGGATATGGATATAGGTTATTCGATTTACATAATTACATCAATTTATATAGATAATATTTTTTATTATTTTATCGTGGTTGAAAAATATTTTATGAATTTTGAAAAATAAATAAAACAAAAATGGTTAACTAAAAACGATACCTCTTCTTTGAAAAACCAATTTTTCATAACACTTAAAGAAAACTAAAGTTTGTTTTCTTCTGAAAATACATGTACATAATGTGGGGTAGTATTATCAGAAGTTATTTTGGCATTATTTATCTAAAACAAATGGGTTTTCATGTGTCCTGAAATGAGAAAAGGTGTTACCTATTATAAAAGAGTGAAGGGGCACCCATGGTATTCCCCAAAATAGTAAATTAATATTAATTAATTCTCAATTAAAAATGGATAAAAATGATTTAGTTAGTATATATGATGATTATTGGTCTAAATCCTCCCGTAAAATAATTTTGGGAAGGGTTTAACTTCTAATTTTTTCTTTATCATTTGGTTTTAACCCCTTGTAATCCTCTTTCACGTCGTCCATTACATTAATGATGATTACATATTAAGGGTTAAAATTGTCACTAAAAATAGATAAATGAACCAAAAATGGAAAATGGTTTATATTAAAAACCATATCCTAATCACATGGAAAATCAAATATTTTTAGTAATTTTATATCATTTAATAAAATATTTTTTATTTTAATATATAATTAATGTCAATTTTTAAGACAATTCATTAAATCAATTTTTATAACATCATGACAACAAGTAAAAGTAAATAAAAATTAATACACCCATAAAATGTTATTAAAATATATAAAATTAATTTATCATCTTAATATCTCAAATTATATTATTTTTATTTTTATAATTCCATTTATTTTATTTTCCATTAATTGAATAATTACGCGACAATGTTTGTAATTATTGATGGTAAATAATTCTTCAAAGAAATTAAAAACAAATTTTAAAAATGAATATAAAATTTTTATCTTATATATTAAAATTTATAATGAAACATACCCCTGGTCATCCCAATCTTAAAAATATTATTTTTATGGAAAATGAGAGTGGAATTTTATTCTTTTATTTGAATAAAATAATATAAAAGATATAAACTCATTGAAATGGAAAATAATTTACATGTGACAATATCATGGATTATTTTGGTATAATGGAATCATCCAATAAATTAATTCTTGTGACAGGGTCATTTTATAGTCCATTTCATTTAATTTTAAAATTAAATTACAAGATTAATCATTTACTGTGCTAATAGAATTTACTAAGGAGACTATTCATATTGATAAAAAATAAAAGGGACCTGCATAATAAATTTTAACCAACTATTTTATAATATGGAATCCATTTTTAAACATTCAAATGACATAAGGGGTAGAATTTATTTTTAAAACTAATTTTAAAAAAAAATTAATGAAAACAATTTTCTAATAAAATTTTATTTTAAAATTTTTAAATGATTTTATACTAAATTATATTGTAAATTAAATTTAATAAAAATAATTGTATCATTTTAAATATAATGTAACTAATTCATTTTTTTAACTAATATAAAATATAATTTTACTTATTAAATGTATTAAATGAAAATAAGGATTAAAGAATGAATATTTTCCACTATTTATTGAAAAATCAATATTTTATTTAAATTATAAATAATTTATCCTAGAATAATATTTACATTATCTATCAAAAAATTAAATTCATTTTTTCGATTAATTTTTAGGAAATTTCTAAAATATAATTTTAATATTCACTCATAAAAATTCGAAAAACTCAATTTGGAAAAAAATTATTTTTTTAATAAAAAAAATGACTTTATTAAAGAAATTGAGTGATTATTCAGAAAGAACTAATTAATATATTATAAATTATTTTGAATATTATAAATATTTCATAAGGTATTTAATAATATTCATTCCATCCAATTTAATGGATATGTTATGATGGTCAAATTTATATAATTACAAATCGTAGTAAGTATGAGCATGGTGTTGTGTGTCTTATATGATATTGAACGTGGTATTTATTATTAATATATTACGGTATTAAATTCTACACCCCCCCATAATAAATTTCCTCTTTAAAATTTTAATTTTCGATTCATAACATGGGTTTGGCCTCTCAAAATACCATTGTTAAAAACCCACATTGTAAAATGGGTAAATAAAGTTTCCTCCTAAAAAATAAGAAGGGAAGTAAAAATGTTCATCCAGAAAAACACATGGTAGGTTAATATATATGAGAAAATAGGTTTTAAGTGAATACCTGGATGTAAAAAACAACTTAACTACTAAGGACTCTTAAAGAGTGATATAGAACATTATCATGATTAAGTTAACCATCAATAATCTGTAAATCTGTACAGGGTTAACTAGCCATTGATTTCTAGGTAATAAAATTAAATGGATGGATTTTTTAGAATCATTTTCCTAATATTGTGGAATTATTTAACTTCATAGTAAAACAACATAATTAAATATACATATATTACAAGTAAAATTTTATCCATTAATCAATTCTCACCGTAATATCATAATGTTCTACAAATGATGAGTATTCATGATTGTTTTTTATTTCCTGAAGTAGTAAATTAAACATATATAGACCAAAAATTTAACAAAAAAAATTTCTCCTAACTTTAATCATTAAATAAAACCAAAATTTTTATCAAATTGTATGATAATTTAATAAAATAATAAACTTTAATTAAAGATAAAATAAATTAATCTAATAAAATAAAAGTAATATCTAATGATCAATATATATCATTCAAAAAATAAAGATCCATAAAATTCCTAAAAAATATTATAGACTTATAATTAAACACAAAAATCAATTTGATTTTATCTCTTAGTCTTCTAAGATAAATTTAATAGTTATCTTCTAAAATAACTTCAATCACTATTAATGTACCATGCCAAAAATGTAATATCTAAAATCATATAATATACAATATATGATAATCTTTTAAATAAATTACCATCATAACCATAATCCGTAATAAAATCATATATGATTACAAAATATAATTCAACCTTTATTTCTCCAATAAAATCTCATATTTTTATGTTTATCTAAATCATATAATATTGTCCAAAATCATATAGAAAATATTTTGATATAATATTAATCACTCAATCACCTAATGAGTTTCCAATATCAGAGTTATCTATGAAGTAAAAAATATAACCCCACAATGTACATAAACTATATCATTCAGATCATTTAAATAATGAAACATAATGTCAAACTAACGAGGACAACTTATAGGACAATGGACGGAGATTCATCCTTATCACCCATCGGTTGTGGGTTCAAGATTCACGGGCTTTTGGAATGTGATGATTCATCACCCATCATACCAGTTGTATACTTTCTAAAATATAATCGTTCATAAAATTCCAGAGTTATTATAAATATCCCCAAAAATAACCTTAATATGTTAAAGAATAAATAGACGTTTTGACCCCAAATGTTTTCACAAAATATTCGTTTTTCAACCCAAAAACACATTCCCATAATTACCTCTAAATTGAAGATCAAATAAAACCTAAAGGTTATTAATATCTTTACAATAGTTTTCATTAAATATGATGATAATTCTTCTTAATATGAGTTATTCATATAACAAAAATATGGGTTATATATAAATCAAACATCTATGAAAACTCAATAAAATTATCACGAATATATACATTTATTAGAGGAGAATTAATGCTTTTAAACTTATGATCATCCATATATCTACCACTACATCATAACTCTTAACCATTCATTATAATTACTTATCAATTATTTTTCATCTTATTCATTAATACTTCTTTCTTACAAACATAAATTTGAATCATGTCCTAAGATTCAACATTTTCAAACCATAATTGATAATATAATCTATACATTTCATATTTCATTTGATGTCTCCTCGTATTTATATGTAATGAAAGTTGGTGTTACCCAACAGACATCTATGTAGTCTTTATTATCCCATTCATGAACTTTCCCCTTAGTATCATTATTTTCATAATGGCCATTATCCTTTCATTTAAACAATCAATTGTTACCATAGAAAGTACTTTTCCTTCTTCATGGAGTTAATAGAATTCTTCATTTTTATAAGGAACATCATATCATTATGACCTTATTTAGAAAATACAAAATATTGTGAAATTATTTTAAGAAAATTACATAGGTGATTATTTCCATATTGATAACACATAAGTCATTACATATAATTATCAATATGATCATTATCACTTTAACATACAATTATATTTATTTACATTTTATTATTTGTTTTAAGAAACTCCCTACGGTTCAAGTGGTTAATACATACATCTGATAATTATTAAAGAATAAAAATCAAATTTCTCACTAGAGTTTGTATTCTATTTGGTTTCTCATTCAGAAAACCATCACATTTTTCGTTACACTGATTTTTACATTGGTTCATTCAAGATCCAAGTATTTACTAAGACCAAAAAGGATAGTATGATCATATCAATAAAATCGTTATATGACATCTTATGAGGTGTTTAAAAACAAAGATATCCTTATTAATTTTACTTCCAAATATTTTTATTTTTCCAAAAAAAAATATTTCTTACTAATAAACTAACTATTGTGGTCATGTAGACTTATAAAATATGCTCAAATTACATCTCAACCTCAAATGTAATCTAAACCCAACTATTATACAAACTTTAAGTACCCATCATAAAAATTTTCATATTCAAGTGACATTAGACTATAATTCATTTTATAAAAATCCAAAAGTTCGTTTTCAATATTTTTAAAGAGTTATTTCATAACTCTTATATAAAATATCATATATTAAAAAGTGACACTTCTACTGAGTATCCATTTTTTCACAAAGAAAAAATTTAATTTATTTTTATTTTCATGAAATATCATCACAAATTTTATCTTGAACTCATCATTGGTCTTAATACTTATTAAATACATGTGGAAAACATATTCATTCATGGGATGATAACAGAAAATATTAGTAATGGAAAAAGAAGAAGAAAACTAGTAGTTTAGTGGAAATATGTAACTTATAAAAAATAATTAAAACATAAATTTTTATTTAAGGAGAGAATAATTTTATCTTTAAAAAATACCATTATATTACATTTTTAAAATCAAACTATTTAGATGAAAACTAATTAGTAAGAATAGAACAATGATCATAGAATTTACAATGGGGTCTTATGTTTCCATTTGGGAAAACCCATCATATAAGATATATCAGGCTCACCTGTTTTCTACAATGGGGTTCAACACTTCATAAACAATGTCCAAGGACTATATCATGAATAAAACACCTCATAAATACTTTTAAACCCATGTGAAAGATCACTTATGGATATCTAGATACCCTTTCCTTTTAAAAACCATTTTCTAAACATAAAAAACCCCAAATGAGATAATTCATGTTTTAATTAAATGAAACATGAAATATAATAATGGAATCCAAACATGAAATAATGTTTATGGTGGTGAGAATACTATTTTTCATCATATTGGTTCAAATAGAGAATTGATTTTTTTATTTTGAAAGAAAAATTCAAAAATTACAAAACAAATTCCATTGAATAGCCATTGGATGAATGTAAAAGAAAATCATTTATTAATATATAAAAAACTATGAACATAATAAAGAAAGGACATTATTTGAAAAAATATAGAATCATATAAATTTTAATTTTATTGTACTATTGAATCCTAATGGTAGTAAATTTTTTCAATGTCGTATATGTTAAACTATACATTCATTTTGACCGTTTTATATTGAGTTATAAGATGAAATTTAAGTGTGTATTTTAAAAATAAAGTCCATTACAATGAGTTTGATAGTCATGTTTGTTCTCAATTATCCAGAATCAAAAATTGTGTTCATTTTTTACTTTCTTAATAACCTTATTCAATATCATTATTCCATTATTTCATTTAATACATATTTATATTCAATTTTTTAATGAATTAAATTAGCATTGGGTGTCTTATGATATTTGGCTCATATGTTAGCAATGACTTCGATAGATTGACTATGATCATAGGAGACATTATTCCTTCATCTCTAGTATAATTATCATGAAATAATTAATATTTTTAAAAATCACACATTTTTTTAAATCTAACCATTAAATATGGTTTTGAAAAAGGAACTATGTTACAATCATTGAGACGGTAATTCATAAGTATGCTTTAGTAATGAATCCATTATTTAATGATCATTATTGAAATATGGAAATTATTATTTTATATTTCTAAAATGATAATAATACAATAAATATAATATTAATCCTTTAAATATACTTATATATATCATCCATGTGATGTGGTGATGAAAAATGACTCACATCGCTTCATGGAGATGGTAGTCAACCCGTACACCTGAACAATGTTATTATTTTTTAATGAAAGGAAAGGTAAACAGAAGATGATTTATATTACAACCATATCTAAATAACTCATCTCAATATAATATTTTTTGAAATTATATATAATTTAATAAAATATTATTTTTTATAATATATCATCAATGTCAATTTTAGAGCTATTCATTACATTGATTATAATATCATCATGAGAAAATTAAAATTAATGAAAAACAACTTTATAAATCCCTAAAATTTCATGGTCATGTATTAAATTTTTGGATCACCCAAATTATCTCAAATTATATTATTTTTAAGGTTTTTAATATCATTTAATTTATTTTTCCTTTAATTGAATAATTGAGGTGTCGGTATTGTCTAAATAATTATGGTAATTATTCCATCACTCAAAATTTAAAAAACAAAATCCAAGATGAAGATAATTTTATTTATTTATAATTAATTTTTATAACCAATCTTATACACTATTTATCACCATGTTAAAAATATTTTTCTTATGAAAAATAAGACTATGACATATTTTACTTTTCTATAAATTAAATATTAGTAATTCCATAATCACATTCAAATGGACAAGAAATTTATATAATATAATCATGGATTATTATTTAAAAAATTTATCCATACAATAAAAATAATGCATATGGTATATTCATTTTTTAGTCCACATCATTTTATTCTTTTCTTTAATTACTCAATGTACCCCTTACTGTGTTAATAAAATTCACTATGGTTACAGTTCATATTGAACAAAATAAAAGGGGCATATTTATTAAATTCATACCTCCAAACTAAAAATATAGAATTAATTTGTAAAAATTCAAAAAAAAATATAAGTGATATAATATAATTTAAAATTTAAAAGGCAAAACACAATGAAAAAAGACTTTTATGAAAAATGATCTTCTAAATATAAAATGTTTTTATACTAATTTCAAGTTTAAAACCCATAATTGTATATTTTTTACAAAAAAAAATTCTATTTAAATTTCAAAAATATTCCAAAATTGAATTTTATGTTCTAAATAAATTTAAATAAATTACGTTTTTCAAAACAAATATATTTTCCCTATTCATAGAAAAAAAAATATTTTCTTAAAATTCTATATAATTCATCCAAATATAATTTCTACATTATGATTTAAAAATGAAAAAAATTGTCTAATAATTTTATAATATTTTCAAAAAATTGATTATAATATTTACTCATCGAAATATAGAAACCCAATTTTTGAAGAAAATGTATTTTTGGATAATAAATTGACATTACTAAAAAAATAAACCAACTGTTTATATAGAACTAATCAATAAATTATCATACAGTATATCCATTATATATAATTCATAATGAGGTTAATACTATTCATTCCTTTGAATTTAATTGCTAGGTTATAAAAATCACATTTAAATCATTATAATTCATTTTTCATTTAACCATAGTGTTTCATATCTTGTATTCTATAAAGCAATGTATTTCTTTTTAAAATATAGAGATATTTTAATTAATAAAATATTTGAACCATTGACTAGTTACCCTAATAATCTATAATATAAGTCAAAAATCAATAGGCATATGTCGTCAGATCCTGCATTTAAAATTAAATTCTTGAAGAACACCACTTATCTCTATGGGATAAGATTAAATAATTTCATTAAAATCTTTCTAATTGGAAAAGATCCATAAATCTATAATAAATCCTAAAATTGAAACCACATGTACATCTCCCAAGGGTAAAAACAAACATAATCATAACATCACTTACCAATATCATCAATCTCAAATCCCTTCAAAAAAGTTCTTCTAACCAAAACAAGTGTTCTCCACACACCAATTTGATATCCATAACAAACACTAACACATTAATAAGAATCACATCTACCATTTCTCTAATATGAGTAAAATTGGAATTTATGTACTCTAATTCACTTTTGGTACACCCTACCAGGTTTCTACAAATAGTAATGGGGTCAGGTCTCCATGTTTCCTTAAACATACCTCCCCATATAACAGATTTTGCTATGTAGTAGTGAGATCATAGGTTGTGTCCCTGGGGAGAATTTTCACTCATATTACAGTATGAAAAATAATTGAAACTAATTAAATAATCTACACAATAAAAAAATATTAGTAGAAGAATAATGGTATTAATTGGAGATAATGAATGGAATGTTGTAATGGCCAAAACAATCATTCTATACATACTCTGACCGCACACTACTCTAGATTCAAATGATTAATAAAATAATAGAAAATTAAACATTGCATATATAATATTCTCAATTATACCTCATCCCAAGAACTATATACATCTCAATGTCAATTATTCACTTTTTCCCAAGCCTCAACCCAACCTCTTCTTTTAACTAGGAGAATATCAGTTCGGGAAACCAATAAAAATAGTATAATGAAAAGGTAGTGAGTTTATAACTCAGTATTGATCCACCAACGTGGTCCCATATATATCTAGTAAATTTTTTGAATATCTATGTGAAATTATCTATTGAATAATTATAATAACATTTACCTTCTCAAAAAAATATTAATAACCAATTACGTACCTAGGTCTTAATGGTTACCCGGGTCTGACCGTACATGCTTCATCCAGTGGGAAAATATATTTTAGAAAAATACGTCACCACCGGGTGAAATAAGTACTATCCTAAGGATAATACATACTTTCTTATACTAAATATAAGATAAAATTTGATGTACCTATTGGATGTTATATAAATAGTGAATTTAGTTGGATAGTGGGAAATCTAAGTATACTTATTAAGTTATGATTACTCTATGAATCCCAGAAGATGTAGCTACATTCATTATTCCATTAAAATATTGGATTCTTATTTCCGGATCCATTGAAAATCATGACATTGGAAACAAGAATTAATTCATTATGTTATTTTCCATGGGAAATATAAAATACTCTCCAAATCTAAGATGGTAACTCAACATCCAATATTCATTGTATGAATATCTTATTCCCAAAAAGAATTGAGAAATGAAATCATGTTGAATGATCACCATTGTAACAACCTGAGATTTTATGAGAAATATTATTTTTAATTACATTGATGTCTTTTATTCTACGCTACACCAAGATTAGCTTGTACTATACGCAACACCATATTAGCTTGCAGTATACTTAACACTATTCTTGGCTAGTGTTAAACACTATTTGAAGTTCATTTTGTGGAAATAATTCTACGCAACAATAAGTATAGATTTTGTTTAATGTATAAATGAAATAAGTTTTGATTATGTTATACGCAACACCAAACAGAGAGTTCACTACACGCAACCCTGACATGGCTTGCATTACACACAATCAAGACCTTCTTTTATAGCGTGTGTAGTGCGCAATACCAAGTTTCACTAAACGAGAAATTATTATAATATTATTATGAACTAGCCGTTATAAATATTAATACCCACTTTTTGAAATTTTTTCTTTCAAAATGGATTTCATTTTTGGATTCAGAATATTGAAATTATCTTAGGGTGAAATTTTGGTATTTTTTTGAAAACATTCAATTTTTGATGAATAGTGAAAACACTTGGTCACTATTTAAAAACCGAATTTTTATTTAAAAAAATATTTATTTTATTAAACTTTATTTTAGGTAAAAATTGATACATAATACCAATATATGTTAATGTAATTCATTGGAGTCATTTTATAATAATTTTAGATATATAAAAATTTTATTGAACTTTTCACCGTCTTTTACCCACCTCCTATGAAAATTTGAAAATTTACATAAAACATAATTTTACCACTTATGTGAATGGAATTTCAAAAATCCGAGAAACACGGTTGATGTTAGTAAGTAAAATTTGGTTCAATGAGATAAAAATAATTTTCTTTGTATAGTAACTTTTTACTTTTATTTACCACGGTTAAAAGAAAATAGGGTAATTAATGGTAGAAATGATATTATTATTAACCTAAAAAATGTCTTAATTCTATTGGATAAGTTTAATTCGACCAAAAACAACCTTAGAAATAAAATATGACCATTTAGGCCCACTTTTATTAGATTAGGACATTTATTATTAATTTATTTAAAGAAGGGTTAAAATAGTTAAAATCAAAGTTTAATAACAAAATCATTTTTAATATGAGGTTATACATAATATAAATTCTATTATAAAAATAAATTATAAATATAAGAAGATATCATACATAATGGTATTTTATTTGATATTTTTAGATATTAAATAATTTAATTTATTTATGATATAATGATGATGCAGTAATTATCATATTAATGAAATATTGACATAATTGATGTTATAAATACCCAAATAAATGTAATTTGGGACTTTTTATAAATTCCAGTAATTTTATAGGTTAATATGACATGTTAGTATTGATTAAGTTAACTTTTTTAGAACTAATTATTCTGTTATGGTTTTCACAAAAATCAATTACCAAATAGTGTCAAAATTGACATAAGATAGTTTTTAAAACAAATATTATATTATTAATTGTTATTTTATTCCTAAAATCTATGGTTCGTCAAAATGACTTAGAAAATATTATATATATTAATAATAAACAACTTGGGGTTCTTTTGGCTTGTTATAGTAAATTTATTAACCTTATAGTTTAAGAAAACAAGAAGACACGGTAAAAGAAAAATTATTTATCTTAAAGTTAAATATAAATGATATGGTTAAAATAGAAACCTAAACATGTATAAATTCTATTGGATGAGAGGATTTCTACCCATCCCCACCTTAGCATCGAAATAACTCAATTTTGAGCTATTGAAACCCTAATATATCTTTATAATAAAATAATATTTTTTGTTATTCCAAAGGTGCCCCTCTCCTCACTTATAAAGGGACACCTCCTCCCTCTCTTCCTCACACCACATTGAGCCTTCAAGATTTTCCAAAACCTACCAAGTTCTCTTATCCACTTCCCTAGAAACATCCTAGAGGTTCTGGTCTTCTTCAAAGACCAATCTTAGTTTCCGAAGAGAAGGTTTCAAAAAGGCGTTTCGAAAGAAGAGGTAATATCCGCTACAGATTCTTTCAACTTTATTTCTTCTTCTACTACTTATTATTTAGTTTTTTCATTATAAAGTAATAACATCAGTATCACTAATATAATGATAAGTTATTATAAGCATAAAACAACCCTATTTCACCATCTATCCATCCTACGGAAAACGAAATCACCGCGAGTGCGTTCGTACGGAATACCGTCTCCACGCCGTGGTGTAATCTGTTTCGACCATCACGTTACTTGGATGGGTATAATGGTTTAAATAAATAACTATATATGATTATTTCCAAGTGATATTGATTCTAAAATATTATACATACACGTAAATTCAATTACACAATCATGGAAACGAAATCATCGCTTGTGCGTACGTATGGACAACAGTCTCCACGACGCGATGAGATTCATTCTCCATGTTAACCATACATGAATGATCATAAAGTTTATATAATGAATAATGATTAAATATATGAAATAATAATGCTACTGGATTTATGTATATATATATATTTATGTCATATATTTAGTTTCATTCAATTCAATAAGGAAACGAAAACAGCATTCATGCGTACGTACCGCCTACCGTCTCCATTAACGGTGTATTTCATTCCTTTTATAGATCTATAATATATATGTATATGATGAATATAAATCATGTTTTACATTCTAAAATTATTTAAATCAGGATATATGTAATAATATCAAGAACGAAAGTTCGAAACACATACGATAAATGAAACGATTTTACTCAAAACGCTACTTTAACATGGAATTTACAAAAAAAAGGGTAATATAAAGTCATAAGTGAAACATATATGATATCATAACAATGTATATGATGATGTAATAAGTCAATGAAATTATTTAAATCATTATACTGGAGGTTTGGATCCATATGAATCATATCCGTCCTAAGGTAGGGGATAATTGTGCAAATTTCATTTTTATCCGAGATTGCTTATTTGTAAGTATTTAGTGGGGTTATTTCAATCATCCATGTCCATATTTTATAAAATTGTTTTCATGTATTTTTAAAGTCCTTTTTACCCATTTTTTACTTTTACTACATGGTATGTAAGGAATCATTCTCTTGTTTACGTTACGAGGTACTTTTTTTGACTTTTCCGGCAAAAGTATGAGAAGAATGTTTTTTTAACTTATAGGGCACGAACGGATTTTTATGGTTTTATAAAGCCTTATTTTCATGAAGCTTCCTCCAAAAGATTTCATGAATATTTTCAAAAAAATATTTTTCTTTTAAAATTGCATGATGTTTTGTGAAAAGAAATTGAATTTAGAGAAGAAAGGATATTTTCCTCAAGAATTCATTGCAAGTGTTTTATCAAAACCATTTTCCATATAAGATGAATTTATTTCATATGTGTATGTTTAAAGTATAAAGTCACTATGATTTGCATGGATTAACTTTTCTTATTATGAAATGATATCCATTTATTTTATATGGATTATGTGATGATGTTTATGAAACCCATTTTATTCGTTGGGTTATTATGAATGATTTATGTTTATTTTGTGGCACAAGTAAGAATGATTTCATTATGAGATCGGTGGAACCTATATCTAATTCCAATGCATTGGGTAATGATTTATATCTCATGAGATAGACATTTCTGTAATGGTAAGTTAATCTGGTTCAATGTTACAGGACTGAAACGAGGAGTGAACTCGATTCAAAAGGGACTTTGTCCACTAAGATGGTCTTGGAAGCAATGCCCTGGCTACTATGGAAATCATGACATGTGCTGAATGGTTTCCAAAATTAAATGTTTAATTCTCATTATATTTTATCATGTTTGATGTTCCATTATGATATATTCCTTACGTACTTCCACGATTTATGTCTTTGCTCAATATTTTGATGTTAAAATTTCTTTTTCAAGTTTTTGCATTCAAATGTTTGTGGATTGTGTTATGCTCTCTATTCTTGCCCTTTCTGAGCATTTGAGCTCACCCTTTATATGTTTTCTCTTCCCCAGGATTTAAAGAGAGGTTTTAGGTAAGGAAACAAAAAGGGGAAGATTGTTATGGGAGTTGTTGAAGATCATTCACCACGATTAGAAGATAATATTCTGAGTTTCCAAAGACACTAAACTATTACAGTCCTTGTGTGTCTGTTTTTGTTATGTATTAAGTATTCCGCAAAAGTAATGTAATTTCCATGTACATCAATCTTCGGGTCACTATAGTTGGTATCAGAGGGAAGGTTTAGTCAACCTTTGGAAACAAGGATGTGAAAAACATTACTGAAATCCCTAGAGGTATTTCTACGGTATGTCTAGGGATGTCCCTATGGTTAAGTATAAGTATAGGTTAGAGTCCTAGAAATTATGTTTCCAATCATGAATAACCTAGGGTGAACCTAAGGATTCATGGATTAAGTAATTTTTCTGATAATTTAGACATCCCATAAGTGACTTTTTATGATTACGTGGTTCCTCGTTATTTTAACTTTTCTTACACTATAGTTTCTGGTCTTAGTCAATGCAGGGAACGAGAAGGAATTATATTAACATTGATTACAATGGAAAAATTGGTGTCTATGATCAAAAAAATTCTGTAAATCCTAGAGAGTATGATATCGTGATTATGCTGAATCATTCATCTCGATATATGATTAACAAGGTGAACATTAGTTTTATTCTTAAGTCATCAAATAAGAGGAAGATGGAATTTTATGGATGTTCACATGGTGAGGATCATAGACAAAGGAATATTAAGATTTCTAAATAAGGGATAAACAACCTTGAGGAATACCTCAAATGGAGGGGAAGAGTTTATCTATGTGGAGAAAAGGGTCATAGAGTGACAGACTGTTATGGAGTCCAATGTCTTATCTGTGGAGAACATGGGCATTACCCTACTCAATGCCCTGACCTAAGAAGTTACTTCTAAATCAAGGAAGGACTTATTCCATGACAATCATTGAAGAGTATGGATTGAAGTGTTTTTTATTGATATTCAAGAATAATTTTGTTGAGGCACTTTTATGGTATATTGGAATATCTATGTATTGGTCCATTTTGGTTTTACATAAGAATATGGAATCGGTAACCATGAAAAGTGATTGAAATATTTTTGGAAAGTAGATGATATGCGCATAATGAATAGATAAGAAGATAATGAGATGTTTGATTGTATTCATGAGCTCATGAATAATATAAGGAAAAATTGATATCATGGTTTGAGTATATAGAAATTTTGGGATTTTGGTATGTGGAAAGAGATACCTTTTGACAGCATTCATGTTTTCACTAAGGTTCTATGGTAATTTTTGTTTCAAGAGAACACATGATTAAGGAATTTACAGGTTTGGAATGTGACCAACAAGATATATCATATGATAAAATGATGTTATTAATTTTCTTGTTATGTGACCTTTCCAGTAATCATTTTACGTACACTATGAGAATGGATAGATGTATTTTGGATAAGTCTAAAGATTGGAAAGGGTAATTTCAGACATCAGATAGTATTGTTTAAGGCTAGGAATTTTTTTCGATATTATTGCAGGAATGCTATTATAATGTAGTTTTAGAAAAAAGGGACAACCTGCAAGACGGGCGACAACCCATCGCATCAGACAAGGTAGTGGGAATCGAACCCACAACCAAAGTTTGACTGGCCTTTATCGCATACCACTGGCCTACATGAAGTCCTTGGTTAGGAGAAAATAGTTTTATTTTATTAAGCTGTATGATAGATGAAGTATAAGTGCATGTTTGGAATCATTTCTGATTAACCTCACCATACATGGACTTATGTATTCGATAACTTTTTCTAACCTTTTCTTTGAGGTAGATGGAATGACCCATCATTCTATCACATGATATTTTAGCACTTCACGAATAACAAATTCAACTTCATTTCTTTAAGTGATGAAGTGGAAAGTGTTCAAAGCACGAAAAACGGTGAGATTGTACCAAAATCAAGCAAGTATTTATTCTAATTCAAAATTTTCAACTTTAGGGAAATGATATTGAAAACCAAAAATGTTGTCATGGTGCTCTTATATCCGACGAATTTGAAGGTACCTTAAATCATCGCAAATCTATGGCTTTGTGATTGTTGGTTATTTCATAACCATGATCTCTACCACTATCCATCAAAACATGATGGATAGATTTCTCTTCTATATCCATATTTTCACCTATGTTCTCCTATGTAGAAACCCAATGATGAGTTAATCTGGGTAACCATTAAATTTCTAACTTTTCTTTTTGAAATGAAGTTTTAGTATTATTTTTTTACGATGTGGGTTTCTATGAAAGAAACATTCAAGTAGTAATCCATTTACAACCCCGAAGAATTTCGAGGGAGAAATTCATTTTAAGGGGGGTAGAATGTAACAACATGAGATTTTATGAAAATATTATTTTTAATTACTTTGATGTCTTGTGTTTTACGCTACACCAAGATTAGCTTGTACTATACGCAACACCGTATTAGCATGCTGTATATACAACACTATTCTTGCCTAGTGTTACAGACAATTTGAAGTTCATTTTGTGGAAATTATTCTATGCAACATTAAGTATAGACATTGTTTAATGTATAAATGAAATAAGTTTTGATTATGTTATACGCAACACGAAACAGAGATTTCACTACACGCAGCCCTTACTTGGCTTGCATTACAGACAATCAAGACTTTCTTTGATAGCGTGTGTAGTACGCAGTACCAAGTTTCACTAAACGAGATATTATTATAATATTATTATGAACTAGCCGTTATGAATTTTGATACCCACTTTTTGAAATTTTATCTTTCAAAATGGACTTCATTTTTTGGATTCGGATAACTCAAATTAGCTTAGGGTGAAATTTTGTTATTTTTCTGAAAACGTTCAATTTTTGATGAATGGTGAAAACACTGGGTTAATATTTAAAAACCGACTTTTTATTTAAATAATTATTTATTTTATTTAACTTTATTTTAGTTAAAAATTGATACATAATACCAATATATGTTCAATGTAATTCATTGGAGTCATTTTATAATAATTTTAGATATATAAAAAGTATATTGAACTTTTCACCGTCTTTTACCCACCTCCTAGGAGAATTTGCAAATTTACATAAAAATTAATTTTACCACTTATGTGAATGGAATTTCAAATTTCCTAGAGACACAGTGGATGTAATTATGTAAAATGTGGTTCAATGTAATAAAAATAATTTTTGGTGAATAGTAACTTTTTACTTTTATATACCACGATTAAAGTAAATAGGGTAATTAAGGGTAAAAATGATAGTATTATTACCCTAACACATGTCCTAATTCTATTGGATAAGTTTAATTCGACCAAAAACAACCTTAGGAATAAAATATGACCATTTAGACCCACTTGGATTATATTGGGACATTTATTATTAATTTATTTAAAGAAGGGTTAAAAAAGTTAAAATCAAATTTTAATAACTAAATCATTTTTAATATAATGTTATACATAAGATAAATTAAACTATAAATGTTTATTAGAAAGATAAAAATATTTCCCACATAATGGTATTTTATTTTTAATTTTTAAACATTAAATAATTTAATTTATTTATGACATAATGATGATGCAGTAATTATCTTATTAATGAAATATTGACATAATTGATGTTATAAATACCCTAATAAATTTTATTTGGGACTTTTTATGAATTAGACTAATTTTATAGGTTAATATGAAATGTTATTATTTTTTAAGTTAACTTTTTTCGAAGTAATAATTCTGTTATGATTTTCACCAAAATCAATTACCAAATAGGGTCAAAATTGACATAAAATAGTTTTTAAAACAAATATTGTATTATTAATTGTTATTTTATTCTTAAAAATCTAAGGATTTCCAAATGACTTAGATAAGGTTATATATATTAATAATAAACAACTTTTGGTTCTTTTTTCTTGTTATAGTAAGTTTATTAGCCTTATATATTAAGAAAACAAGAAGACACGGTAAAAGAAAAATTATTTAACTTAAAGTTAAATCTAAATGATAAGGGTGAAATAGAACCCTAAACTTGTCTAAATTCTATTTGATGAGAGGAATTCGACCCATCCCCACCTTATCTTCGAAATAACTCAATTTTGAGCTATTAAAAATAGAATATGACTTTATAATAAAATAATATTTTTAGTTATTCCAAAGGTGCCCCTCTCCTCCCTTATAAAAGGACACATCCTCCCTCTCTTCCTCACACCACTTTGAGCCTTAAAGCTCGGTCAAAACCTGCCATGTTCTCTTCTCCACTTCTCTATAAGTATTCTAGAGGTTCTGGTCTTCTTCAAAGACCAATCTTAGTGCCCTATGAAAAGGTTTTAAAAGGCGTGTCGAAAGAAGAGGTAATATCCGTTACCGATTCTTTCAAATTTATTTCTTATTCTACTTCTTTTTCATTATTTGTTTCATTATGAAGTAATAAAATCAGTATCACTCATATACCGATATGTTATTATAAGTATTAAACAACCCTATTTCACCATCTATCCATCCTACGGAAAACAAAATCACTGTGCGTGCGTACGTACGGAATACCGTCTCCACGCCATGGGGTAATCTGTTTTAGACCACCACGTTACATGGATGGGTATAATGGTGAAAATAAATAACTATATATGATTATTTCAAAGTGATATTGATTCTGAAATATTATACATACACTTCAATGCAATTCCACGATTATGGAAATGATATCATCGCCCGTGCGTACGTACGGACTACCATCTCCATGACGAGATGAGATTCATTCTCCATGTTAACCATACATGAATGATCATAAAGATTATATAATGAATAATAATGAAATATATGAACTAATAATTCTACTTTATTTATGTATATATATATGTATGTCATCTATTTAGTTTCATTCAATCCAATAAGGAAACGAAAACAACATTCATGCATACGTACGGCCTACCGTCCCCATGAACGGTGTATTTAATTCATTTTATCGATCTATAATATATATGTATATGATGAATATAAATCATGTTTTACATTCTGGTATTAGGTTAATCAGAATATAAGTAATAATATCAAGAACTACAAGTTGAAACACATACGATAAATGAAATGATTTTACTCAAAATGCTACTTTAACATGGAATTTACAAAAAAACAGGTAATATAAAGTCATAAGTGAATCATATATGATATAATAACAATGAATATGATTATGTAATAAGTCAATGACATTATTTAAATCATTATAAAGGAGGTTAGGATCCATAAGAATTATATCAGACCTATGGTAAGGGATAATTGTGCAAATCTCATTTTTATCCGAGATTTCTTATTTGTAAGTATTTACTGGGGTTATTTCTATCATCCATGTCCATTTTTATAAAAGTGTTTACATTTATTTTTAAAGTCCTTTTTACCCATTTTTTGACTTTTACTACATGGTATGTATGGAATCTTTCTCTTGTTTACTTTACGAGGCACTTTTTTGGAATTTTCCGGAAAAAGTACGAGAAGAATGTTTTCTTAACTTATACGACACGAATGGATATTTACGATTTTATAAAGCCTTATTTTCATGAAGTATCCTCCAAAATATTTCTTGAATATTTTCAGAAAGATCATTTTATTTTAAAATTGAATGATGTTTTGTGAAAAGAAATTGATTTTGGAGAAGAAAGTATATTTTCCTCAAGAATTCATTTCCAGTGTTTTATCAAAACCATTTTCCATCTAAGATGACATTATTTCAGATGTGTATGTTTCAAGTATAAAGTCTCTATGATTTACATGGATTCACTTTTCTTATTATGAAATGATATCCATTTCTTTTATATGGATTATGTGATGATGGGATGATGTTTATTAAACCCATTTTATTCGTTGGGTTTTTATGAATGATGTATGTTTATTTTGGGGCACAAGTAAGAATGATTTCATTATTAGATGGGTGGGACCTATATCTCCCTCCAATGCATTGGGTAAATATTAATATCTCATAAGATAGACATGGATGGAACGGTAAGTTATTCCGGTTCAGTGTTACAGGACTGAAACGAGGAGTGAACTCGATCCAGAAAGGGACTTTGTCCACGAAGATGGTCTTGGCAGAATACCTTGGCTACTATGGAAATCATGACATGTGCTGAATGCTTCCCAAAATTACATGTTTTATTCCCATTATATTTTATCATGGTTTATGTTCCATTATGATACATTCCTTACATACTTCCACGATTTATGTCTTTGCTCAATATTTTGATGTTTAAATTTCATGTTCAAGTTTTTCCTTTCAAATTTTCATAGATTGTTTTATGTTATCTATGTGTTCCCTTACTGAGCATTTGAGCTCACCCTTTATATGATTTCTCTTCCCCATGATTTAAAGAAAGGTTTTAGGTAATGAAACAAAAAGGGGAAGATCTTTATGGGAGTTGTTGTAGATCATTCACCACGATTAGAAGATAATATTCTGAGTTTACAAAGACACTAAACTATTATGGTCCTAGTGTGTCTATTTTTTTTATGTATTAAGTATTCCAAAAAAGTAATGTAATGTTCATGTACTTCAAGCTTCGGGTCGCTACAACCATACTCAAGGATATCCTACACTTCAATCGAGGAAATCATCATCATCCTCTTGTAAGTCTCAATCATCCAATGCTAAGGAGAATTATGGCCACCAAAAAACCTAAGACATCATCTAGAACCTATTGGTCTAGGAATCCATGGTGATACACTATATAAGATGGGTTTCTTTGATAAAATCTGAAATCTCCTCTATTTCTTCAAAACATGGAGGAATATAATAGACATTAGGCAATCTAGTAATGGTAAAATTGAATATTGGATATTGAACTCAATAAGAATCCAAGGCTTTTAATAATTGATTACTTTTAACCCAAATATCAAATTACAGTTAAAAATTCATTGATTATTAAAAAAGTGTTGGAT
The DNA here is from genome assembly GCA_963277665.1 of Viscum album. Taxonomy (NCBI): domain Eukaryota; kingdom Viridiplantae; phylum Streptophyta; class Magnoliopsida; order Santalales; family Viscaceae; genus Viscum; species Viscum album. The sequence goes on from OY728132.1 coordinate 419,308,555, forward strand.
CCCATTCTTCTATGAATCCATGTTTAGAGGTATTTTTCATATCATGCATCTAGATATATAATCATAAATAGTAATATGATTACAACAATTTACAAAATAATAATTTGTTATATTCATTATTCTGATGATAATGATATCATCCATAATATATTAGTAATGTTAGATCCTTGGTGTCCTTGGAACCCAACCAAAAATATATATCATCATCGAATGTCACATTATATCTTCCATTTTATTTATAATTATCGTAGTCTATGGAAAAAATCTTATAAATTGATTAATACTTATAAAGATGTCAGAGAATTGCCTAAATGCATGAACCCATATTATTATTTTTGAAAACATATTCATTGATCTAGTTAAATTAATTTTTTTGGGGATACCCTTGGTCATCACTACCCTTTCAAATCTCTCTCAAACCTCTATCGAAATGTCATTGGGGAACATTTATTGGGGTCAAATATAAGTCCAGACTCTAGGTAAAGACTATATCTACTAAGAATAGTTTCCCTAATGAATATTTCTAACATGAAAGTACCATTAAAACCTTAATGAAATTAAGTGTTTGGTCATCAAGTTAATAACAACTCCAAATGTCAAGCATACTATTTAAAAATCACCCCCTTATCAAGTATGGAAATGACATCACCTAGGACTTAGTCTTGTATGTCTCCCTCAACCATTTTAATTTAATTATCCTCATCAGGATCTATTACCATCTATGTAAATCGTCTATAGTATGTTAATAGCCTACATAAGATGATTTATTAAGCCAGTTACCAAGGGAACGATGTGCCCCTTGGATATTTTCATTATATATATATAAAGTAAAATGAAATATTTGAACATACTAATTTAGTTTTCTAAGAAAAAAATGTAATTTTATTATGAAACACATATAATTATGGATACCATACTATCAATTATGGGACCTAATCGCATCACACGAAATATATGCCTGTAAATTTACGTTAATTAAATGTATGATATACCACCCATCATAAAAAATCATTCCATGTTAATAATAAATGGAAGAGAACCTTCTAAGATCAACCACCATTATCCAAGTTCATATGGTCATATATTATTGTTTTGATCCCCTAACTCAAACAAAAATCAATAATATCTAAATTATAACACTTATAGTTAATTAATTAGTTGATTCAATTCAAATGCGAATTAATTTGGGATAGATCCCCAGACATTCTATGATCATAGAAACATTGAAAAATGGGGTTTCAGATACCTTCATCACATAAAATAAACCTAATATAGAAAACTTATTAGGTAAAAATGTAGAAAAATTATTAAATTTTTTTATTTTGACCCTAAAATCATTGATGATTCTCCACATTGAGATACCTCAAAGAAATGTTAAGTAGTGAAGTGAATATGACATAATGAGATTTCATCTACCAAAGTAGAGTGAAAACCCATTCATTCTCTGCCAATTACAACATGCTCTAGTAGAATTGGAGGTAAATCCCTAAACTGATATATCTAAAATCAAAAGGAGGATGGTAAAAGAATAAAAAAAATACTAGAACAGGGGACATCAAACCTAAAAATCCCAAAAAAAACCATCACGAAAAATTCCCTTTTATTGATATTGGGAGGTGTAGAAAGTGGGGATAGATGGATCACATGAGGAAATAAAAGGGGAAAATTGGGTGAAACCACCATAAAATCAATAGAGGGAAAATTTTAATTTCCCCTCATTTATTTTTTCAAAAAACTTCATAGGTTTAGTAAAACTATGCACCCACTATGTAGCCAAAATATCAAAGGCATAACACCTCACATGGTAATGGTACATGATTTTAGGGACCATATACCATCTATGAGACGTGTTTTTTACTTCTATATAGACACTCATATGGTCACCTAGGACAAAAACCCAAGTTTCCTAACAAATGTGACTATGCATTCTTTTCCACACAGTTGGGATTCACGATTTGATCTGACAATGATCCAACCCTACACCTCTTATTTTCTTTATTTAACTTCAAAATCCAATACCCAAACACTCAAGATGGTTATGAAACCTTATAACCAAATAGAAATCTTTATTCTCAATCCTAAAAAGGCCATTTGGACAAATTCCAACCTCTTAAATTTTGTTCCAAATATTTGATAAAAAATCATTCCATTCAGTAATTAAAAATTAAAATTTTGTCTAAAATTTTCAACTCCTAGAGACATGAGTTCTTTCATGTGGTATGTTCTTCTGGATGTATTGATTTTTTTAGGATATAGTTATTTGGTACTTTTTATGTTTATATAAAAGAGGTAGTAGAGCCCATACATATGCCTTTATTGAAAGAAATTGAATTTTTAATGGGGAAGTAACAACAATGTACATTTATATATATTATACTGAATATTATAATAATATATTTTCATGTGGTTTTGATTAGTAGGATTTAGTGATTTTGGGGTGGTTTTTGACCATATTATGTAATGATTTTGTTTTTTTATTCATTTCTAATTTAGTATGATATTTATATATTTTTATATGTGATTTTAGAGGAACTAAATGAAAATAGTTCGTTTGGTAGTAATTTATTATGGTTGATTTTTTATGGACACTTTTCAAAATGACATCTGAATATTTTGTTAATGTTTTATTTGGAGAAATATGAATAAATTTCCATTGAAGTTGTTTTTTATTATTATTTACAAAAAATTAACATAGATTTTTAAAATGAAATCACAAAATTAATGAACACTAATTTTTAATATTACTGAATAATTAAAATATATATTTCTTATTAATAATAATAATTAATAATTATTATTAATTGATAATTATATTTTATATATTATTAACAATTTATATTCATTTCTTATTTAGTTTTACAAAATGAGGCTATGTAATTAATTTTTTGAAATATTATTTATTATTTATATACATTTATTATTGATTTTTATGTTAGGGTACTCTAATTTTAGATCATTTGATAGTTTATTTATTCATTTAAGATGGTATTAATATAATTTATGGGTGGTGCATATACATATTCAGTGGGTTATGAAACCTATTATGGTGTTCAAATTATAGTGGTCTTCCAAATTTTGGGGATTTATTTTCCTGTAATGTCATGTGTGTTAGTAATTATCATTCATGGTTAATCCCAGATACTTTTCTCATGGGAATTTTATGGCCTATATTTGCAAGTAATTCATTATTTATTCTTATATTCCATAGGAATTACTATTGATGGAAGTATTACGGTTCATAATTGATCATGTTTGTCTATATTTGAAGTTATTTATATTTTTGTGTGTTTGTGTGTGTCTATATATATATAGACCAATTTATTTATATTTAATTGTGTATTAATATTTCATTAAATACACCTATGTGTGCATATATATATATTGAAATTTATATTTTTATTTAATTAAATTTAATTATATCTATTTTACTTATTTATTAATATTTAAATTTATATATATTTAAATTTATCTCATTTATTTTAATTTATATATATATATTGATATTTATATGTTTTTTATGTATGTATCTATATATTTATATATTTAAATGTTATTATATTTATATATTGTAGTTGGGGTTTGGACTAGTGGTAACCACCTCATAATACTATATCGAGGTTGGGGGTTCAAGACCCACAGATCCAAGGTACTATAGTAGCACTAAAACATCATTGTAGGATAAGTGAAACTATATCAATGAAGTCACTATAATAGTGGTGGGCACCATATCAAGAATTGTAGAGGCTACAATACTGTATCGAGTATTGTAGTATTTGGGTACTATAGCAACACTATTCACTGATGACCCTTTGGGTTGAAATTATGGACTTATGAGCCTTGTAATGAGATTTCATTCCAAAATTTCCTACAATCCAAGTAATAGGATTCTTTAATACTAGACCTACGTGCCCTGGATAGAATAAGAAAGTCTTGATGGGTGGGCTATACCCTTGCAGGGGATATAGCCTTTTTTCTGAGCCGGTGCATGAGGATTGTGTGCATTTAATTGTAATTGTATGCCCATGAATATAATATATATATAAAGTTGGTATATATGTATTTACATATATTTATATATGTTTATATATATATAGTTAAATATATATTAATATTTATTTAATTCTTCATGTTTCCAAGAAATGTAACAACACACACACATGAGCTATCAAAGAAAGATAACACCCTCTTTATGGGTTGATCCACTCTTAAATTGCTCGTTATAATTTCAGTTCATGAAGTTCAACCATTTTATGGCCCCATGATCCCTTCATCACCGCCCAATGTCCCTATGTCTATATCATGTTTTTTTCAATATTTACATTTATCTACACCCCTATATGCATCATCTCCTATATTATCATCCTTAAATCACTAGTAAGTCCCCCCTATTTAGAGTTTGTCAATATTTATACTCTAATCATATGCTGAGCTAAGGGGTGAATTTATCACTCAATAAGGAATCCAACTACAATATTTATATTCCTACATAATAATATTAATCTACAAATACATATATATTTATATATATTTATATAAAAACATTTATAATTAAATATATTAATATATATTTTTATGTATTTATGTTTACATTTATATACATACTTATTTTAAGAGGGTATATATGTGTGTGTGTTTGTGTTTACTAATATGTTTATATATATATATATGTAAATACTTAACATTAAATATATATTCTATGTGTCTGTAGTTGGGGATTGGCTTTGTATGAGTCCAAATATGCGTTGATCGACCCTTTGCATGTATTTGAAGAACGAGGTGCTCAGAGAAGGGTCGGAGGATGTATGGAGGAGTTCGGTCATGAGAAGATGGAAATAGAGTGGATACACAATGTGACCAAGGGGTACATGAAATGTACCATTTTGATTTTAGAAAAATAAAACAAAGCCTGGTGGTGATGTGTTTTTTGGAGAGTAAGTCACCTCAAGGTGGTACATGAAGTGACAAGGAGGTACATGTCGTGTACTACCCCGTCATTGGGTATTTTAAAGATACTCAACTGGTAAGTTTTTTTCAACCCCACGGTCTTGATCACACCCTCTCTTCACTCCAGATGACTTGGATGCCTCCCTCTTCATCTTGTTGGGATTCCTTTATCCTGGATCAATTCCCTAAATCCTTCTTTAATCTGTCTTCAATCTGAGGAAATATCTACCTCTGTTCTTTGATTTTCAACAATCCGTTTTCTCCCATTTCTCTTTTCCATGATATTTCATTAGATTTACATGGTTCTAAGGGTGTTCATTTTGTTTTTTTTTTGTTTTTTTTTTGTACCACGACGTCCTCGGTTGGAAGCAACTGTTCTAGGGAAGATGATTGTGATACATTCTCGAGCAAATAATTTCAGAAACCTTTTGAGTTAGGGGATTCATTACTTCTATATTCTTTTATATTCATTCATTGAGTTAGAATGATTTATCCCTGGGATTACTATAACTTCACGATTCCGAAATCCACCCAGAGGTTCCACGTACCCTGCTGGTCACATGGAATCAAGCGCATTTCCAAGCATGCCAGAGGCTATCGACTAGCAGCGACAGCTTGGTTGTGATAGTGTGGAAGCAATGCCCTTGTTGGCAGAGTACATATTGGAAGTAACAACACAAAATATCGGAAGCATTAAATATCCAGCAAAAATAAATAGTGGAAGAATATAATAACAATCAACTGGGGAAGATATATATATATATATAATGATGCATGATACATATTTCTATGAATGTAGCCAAACAAGTCACAATGTGGGAAATACAAATAGTGCTAAACCAATGTACAAAAGAAAAAGATAAACAACTCCTCAACGTCGTAAGCCTAAGCTTGGTCTCATTCTCTCCAGCTCCACAAAAAGTCATGTACGTGAAGTAGAAGGCCCCTTTCCCTTATATATACCTGCAGCAATATAATCCGTTTGGGCTGAAAAGCATCACCCAAACTGGGTGTGAGACTAGATCCCAGAAGGCAACCCCCCGAAGATCTGTGTCTAACAGTCAGTGAATATAAGATAGGTAAAAGTACAGGAAATAGTAAACAATAATGTACGTAGTAGTAAACAATCTACAGTTTCAATATCAAGAAATAGTGAAACAAATAGCTAAACACAAACAGGTAACCCTCTGGGAAGTACTCACACCCATCCCCTCTTGTCCTGCCTAAGAAGTATAAGCATCCCTCTGGGCAGTGCCCTCAACCTAACCCCTCTTGTTTAGTCATAATAATTCATAAAGAATCTCTGAGGAAGAACTCACAGTGAATTCCCCTTATAGTCTAAGGTAGTCAGGGACGCTCTGAGGAAGCTCGTATGGTCAATTCCCCTTATAGCCCCAAGTTCAGCAATTCTCTAAGGAATTTCATTCGGTCAATTTCCCTTACAGCCCAGGTCATTCAAAGAATTTCTTTGAGAAAGCTCACACATTCAATCCCTCGTATAGTCTACAGTAATCAAGGTAATTCAAAGTAAAACAAAGACTCTCTGAGGAAGATCGTATGATCAATTCCCCTTATAGTCTAAAGTGCTCAAAGAATCTTTGAGGAAGCTCACTCGGTCAATTCCCTCTATAGTATTCTACACCAGTTTCTCATGGCCCTGTGTATTTCAATGATAATAGAAATGAAATATGGTCATTGAAAACCTGTAGAACTGCTTGGATAATCAGTCTATAACATATCGTGCATTTCAGAGTACAAATATTCCACCCTACAACTCTAGGCATGGAAAACAAGCAAGGGGTCCAAACATGCTAAACATGACCAAACGTTCATAAACAGAGCATGCATGAGAAAGACATCCAAAGCATATAAAATCAACCCTATTAAAATCTATTTAACCTTTACATAAGCATACAAGAATGGCAGGAAATCAAAAGGGGTAAAACGGTAAACACGCAATACCCTGTTCAAGGGTATTGGTGTAATTTGCACATAATACTAAAAGACATTGAATGGAAAGGTACAAACAACCTACCTTGGTGTCACAAGATCACTTTTTGTGATCCTAGAGGCTTGAATCAAGTTAGAACGTAGAATATCTACAAAAACGTCTAAAATTTTCAATGGAGGATAACTTGAGAAATATGAGGAATCATGAAATAGGGCTCAAAGAGAACTGACAACTCACTGATGTGATTCCAACGTAACTGACAGTGTGTCATTCAAAGAAAAGAAGCACACCGAGGGTTCGTAGATGATTTGCAGCCTTACCGAGCTCTCGGTCGAACGAGGCCTAAAAGAAGATCATTTTGGCAATTAGACGCGATATGACATCCCGCCACTTTATCACATAAACGTTCATTACATTTTACAAAAACCGAGGATCTTTAAGGTTTAGTGTCTTGGAAACTAGGAACTTAAAACATGAAAACATAAAACATTATTATTAAACACTTGAAAGGCTTATCCTTATGTTCATCCTAGTTTCATTACTGCATCTCATAACCTAGGGACATACATCAAAAGAAAGGGTGAGTAGAAGGCCCAGTAAGGGAAACAAGGGGAATCATTTAACATGTGAAATTGAGATACATCAACAATATTATGAAAAAGAACTTTAAGGCATGAGAAAGAAATAATGAGGCATATCATAATAAAAATAACATATTTCATAACTTTATGATGGGGCTACAAAATTTAATATTGACAATAACTTCTGTTTCACCAAGGTCTGTCCACAAGGTGTCATTAAAAATTACCAAGGTTATTCACTAAGGCGTCGTTAAAAATGGTCATCTCTTGAGATTAAGTCTTTAACCAATGCATTGGAGAGCTATCATGGCGCACCATTAAATTTGTATTCATTATCATGTTAGCCACATATATCAACATCAAACAATTCATAAACACCCTATATAGCATAAAAAAATGGGTTTCATTTCATAGTCATCACATTTTAAAAAAACTGCTTTAAAGACGTGATCCATATGTCACTTTAAACCCATGGAAAAAGGAAAGTGGGTCTATGTATGTAAATACCAGAACTAAAATAGAAAATTTTGATATATATGTGAATACCCGTGTAGAAGAATGATATTTGAGTATTCACTTAATAATACAAATGAACTTGAAAATAAGAGAGAGACATTTTGAGATGGAAATTCTGCAGCATAACGGCTATGTTACGAGGTTTTAGAAAACATTGAAAAGATAGGGAACATGAGTCACCCACTCATAAGTGATCCATAAAAAAGTAGGGGGATAGAATATAATGAATTTAAGAACATGGTAATGAAATTTTAATGATATACCATATGAAACGAAGAACTTGAAAGGAAGACAAAAAATAATAATATTTCTCTTATGAGAATTTGGAATCCTAACGGCGCCACTTAAAACATCCAAAAATGGATTGACGATATCAAATAAGTTATCTCATTATATGAACATAAATGATCAGTATGATAGATATAGGTATCATACCACAACATAATAAAAAGAAACTTGAAATAATTGACCAGAAAATAGAACTTGAAAATGAGAAGGGTGAACAAATCCCTTAAAAATTCGGCAGCCTAACGGCGTCACATAAACTTCAAAAAAACGAATTGACGAGATAAAATAGGGTATCTAATAATATGAACATAAAATATCAGTATGATAGATATAGAAATCATACCCCAACATAATAAAAATGAATTTTAAAGACTTGACATGAAAATATATCTTGAAAACAATAAGGGTGAAAGAACCCCTTAGAAATTCGGCAACCTAACGACGTCATTTAAACATCAAAAAAAATCAATTGAATAGATAAAATAGGGTATCTAATCATATCAACATAAAAGATCAGTATTATAGATATAGAGATCATACCACAACATAAAAAAGGAACTTGAATAACTTGACAAGAAAATAGAACATGAAAATGAGAGAGGTGAAAGAATCTGTTACAAAAATTTCTGCATCCTAACGGCGCCACTTAAACATCAAAAACATAAATTAAAGAGATCAAATAGGGTCTCTAATCATATGTTCATAAAAGATAAGTATGATAGATATAAGGATCATACCCCAACATTAAAAGGAATTTGAAATACATGACAAGAAAATAGAACTTGAAAATGAGAAGGGTGAAAGAATCTGTTACAAATATTTCGGCAGCCTGACAACACCACTTAAACATTCATAAAACGAAATGATGAGAGTAAGAGGGGATATCTCATCATATGAACATGAAAAGGGAAGTAAGATAAATATAAAAGAACATCCTCCAACATAATAACATGAATCATAATAGAAATTACTTAAAAGAGAGTATTTGAAAAGAAAGAGAGAGTTTGGATCCCTTACATTATACGTAACTCTTAAAACTCAAAGGTTGGGACCTTGAGGGCTTGGGGGAACCTTGAAGGGACTCCTTGTGAGGTAATGAGACCAGAGAATCATTGGGGAAGAGTTGGGAGTGAAAAATAAATGAGGAAAGGGTGGGTATTTAAGGGAAGGTGAGGTGATACTTTAATAATTTCAAGGGACACCTCACAAGTGTATTTTTCAAAACCGTGGGCTCTCCCATGGATTTACCCATGGATTTAGGCCACATTGGGCCCCCAATACAATAATTCATAACATTTGGTCGGAAAACCCTTAAAATATCTCATGAAATCATCAGGACACAGTTATGATGTCATTAAACATACCGAAACCTTAGAACTGCATTTTTAATATTCACTAAAAATTCATCATTCTCAGAAAAATCCCAAAATTTCACCTTAACCAAATATCGATGCTCTGATTAAAAATTTGAACTCCATTTTAAAAAATATTTTTCTAAATATTTTTCATTTAATTTTTATATAAATACACTATTACCGAAAATTCATTTTTTCAAAAAAAATCCCCAAAAATTACCATAACATAATATCGATGCTCTCAGTTCAAAAATAAAATACATTTTATAAAAATAATTTTCTAAATATTTTTAATTTACTTTTTAATTAAAAAACACTATTCACCCAAAAAAACTAATACTTGACTAATAATTTATGAAACCATTATTTAACCATTTAATTTAATCATATTACTTAATCAAGGTGCCTAGATTATATTAATAATTTCTTTAAGTGATATTACTAATCCATTTGGTCACATTACTAATCATAAGCATTAATTCATTATTCATAATTTACTATTCATCAAAAATTATGTTGATCTTATTAGACTATAAATTTCGTACTGAACATAATTTTAGAAGACCATTTTTTGAAAATCATTACACATTTTTAAATATTTAATGTTTACATAAACATTTTTAAAATATCATTTCTCTAAAATTCATCAAAAATATGCATACTATATTTATCCGGACATTTGAAAATTCATAAACTTTATCATAAGAAGAAATCAAATTTTTTATTTAAAAAAAGGATTACACAAGGATGTTATAGTCTCCTTACATATCCCCTTATCACACCGGCATTGGACTTAAGTGTAAGGTGTGCTAAGGTGAGAGAATCTGAGAGAGGATCGGCCAACATCGCACGAGTAGTAATTTATATCAGTTTGAACATCTTCACAAAGGCGATTCTGTTCTAGCTTCACACAAAGAAGTTCAGCTGGGGTTTGTTCAAGAGAAAAGCCCAGTGTTGCTACCTCCTTTCCAAGTTCTGTTAGATGGGCTTCGATTAGTCCAAGACTACTGGGTGAGGCCATTGAATCTTTTTTCTATATTAATTAACCAAGATCACTTTTATTTAGAGATAATAATCGAAACGTTTAGTTTCCAGTAGTCATATTGACCAATGGTCATATAACAGTCAAAACCCAACGGTCTCATTTTATTATACTCATGTTATAAAATGAAATAGTTTTTTTGAGTATAAAAAAATAAAATGACACACAAAATAGGAAACAAGATTTATTCAAAATTTTGGGTCGTTACACGCGACCCCGGTGCGTTTAATGAAAAAAATACACAGTATGTACTTTAGATGTACATGGAGGGTACTCGTTGTTTCTGTACTCCACTTTAGGATGCCTCCAAGACACCCCCACACGACCATGTGTGTGTGTCCACTTCATGGCCAGCACATGGCCTCCTACGGCAAAGCAGTACATGGCATGTACACATAATGTACAGGGTGTGTACTTTGAAAAATTCTTTAATTTTGTGATTTTCCAAAAAAAGAGAAAAAAAGGAAGAACATACCTGAAATGAATATCCGAGTTCATACAAACTTTCCCCCTTAAAGAAATTCATCCCCAAATTTCCCTAGTAGGGCGTAGAAGAAGAAACCCCAAATAGTTCTGTCCACTGTGATCGTAGGTCTTCCTCCCTCTCCCAAGTCTTGTCATGTACTCGCCCGTGCTGCCAAAGCACTAGTACAAGAGGAGCAGACCAACCACAGAGAACCTTCGTAATTCGATCCATAATCTGGATATGATGCTTCTCCAAGGATGCATCCGCTTCCAACTCAACCTCCTTGGGTTGGAAAACTTGAGACGGGTCTGAAAGGTAATGTAGAATCTTAGAAACGTGGAAGACGTCGTCCATGGGCCGATACCTATGAGGTAACAGAAATCGATAGGAAACCAGCCCAACTCTCTCAAACACCTCAAATGGGCCGACGTACCTTGGAGAAATCTTATCGTGTCTCCAGATCCTTCTGTGCCCCAACATTGGTGTGAAACATAGAAAAACTTGATCCCCAACCTCAAACTCTAGAGGTCGTCTCTACTGATCAGCATTAGAACACTAACGAGACTGTGCAGTATCCATCCTCTTCTGAATCAACTCTATTGGCTATGTGGTCTCCTAAAAAAGATGAGTTCCCAACAAAGCCTCCTCTCCTACCTCTATCCAACATAAGGGCGATCATCATGTCCTACTGTATAGTGCCTCATAAAGAGAAATCTGAATAGTGTCTTGAAAACTATTGTTGCAGGAAAACACCAAAAGTGTTATATGCTTCTCCCAATAACCTCCAAAATCCTGAATGCATGCACGAAGAATATCCTGAAGCACCTAAGTCGTACAATCGGACTGGCTATCTGTATCGGGGTGGTAAGCTGTAGTAAAAAGTACCTGTGTACCCAACAACTTCTAAATCACCTGCTAGACACGAGAAGAAAAACGTGCATCCCTATCTGAAACGATAGAGTGTGGAAATCCCAGAAGACTTACAATCTCTTGGATGTACAGCCTTACCAGCTCATCCACACTGAAGGTCTCTTTGATCGGAAAGAAGAGAGAAACCTGTAATGTCCCGGTTCCGGGTGCCACTCAACGGGTGCCCCGAACCCGGTTCGCCACATGACCTCAAGCGCATTTCCCCAAACGCCAGAGGCTGCCGACTAGCAGTGAAGGCCCACGTCTGATAGTGGGGAAACTATTCCCTCATTTGTCAAAGTGAATCATAGTAAAATAGATAAATAGAATACCACAAGCGGGAGTGGTAAATAATATATATAATAGAAATGGATAATTGATAATAACAGGGAAACCAACAGTCATATATATATGAAAATACAGCATGTCACTATTCTATAAAACAGGCAAAACATGTTACACTGCAAAATACAATAAAACTGATGTACAAGTATAGAAAATAAAAACAGAATAGCCATCGGCATCACGAGCCCAAGCTCGGTCCCATGATCTCCTACTTCTCAGCAACAATCAAGTACCTGTATAGGGACCCTTTCCCTTATCTACACCTGCAGAAACGTAATATGTTTGGGCCGACGACATGACCCAAACAGGGTGTGAGAAATAAACATCCCAGTAGGCACCCACCAAAGGCCCATTCCCAACTGTGTGAAAATATGAAACAACATTTTGTAGTAGTAAAATGAAATAAACTAATCAGTACTCAAACATAACTAACTTTACTAGTTATATTGCCATTTTATTATTCTGTTGAACATTTAATTTAAGATATCACCACAATGAATTTTCTATGTAAAAAAGCCACGGTCCTTAGACACATAAACCCTTACCCACAAGTAAAGAGAATCCAAACACAGGAATCTTCCCACAAGCATATCGAATATTTCCCACAGGCGTATGAGGTGTCACCCATAGGCACATAATAAACTTCCCACAAACATGGAAGAATTTTCCCACAGGCTAAGTAGTACATTGACCACAGGCTAAACACAACACTTCTATTAGGCTAAACAAGTAACATGGCCATGCCCAACATGTAAACAAGAAATACACATGAAATTACTCTCAAGGAAATTCTATAATCATTATTATAAAGGCATACCATCGGGTATCCTGGCGAAATAGCTAAACAGAGGAACGCACCCCCAGGGTGGTCCGGGATCCAAGAAGCAATCCCAAATAGCAATTTATCACCACATTTAATCACCTTTAACCATCAGGGTATTTAAAATATCCACGGCCACAGGCACCTGACACCCCAACATGGGTTTGTGGCACAACAGTATAAAAAAATGCACAACAGTTGTAAATTAAACACCAAGCCACATACCTTAAACGCCCCTAAATGATATACGAAAACGACGATTCTAGAAACATCCATGAACGATGTAGATGTGGGATAAAAAAATTCCCATTAAATCGTAAATAACATCCCCTCAGGAAATAATTGGTATGAACTACGCAAGGAGAGGAGAGGGCTTACCCGTACGGCTCAAGGGAGATTGACGGGGAAGAAAATTCATTCACGGCACTCGATTTGGAGATCCTCGAAGATCCGGCCATCCCTACCAAGCCTCCCTCTTGTTCTATGATTCCTTTGTGATCACAGGAAGATAATGCTTATTTTAAGCAAAAATAATAATACACGTTGTGTAATCTCAATTACGTGGTGTGTACTTTCCATTTTTTCAACTGTTCTGTAGGAAGCTTCTCGCCAGCGTGGCACTGTTCATTTGTCGACATGAGTGCACGGCCTGTATGTCTCTATACACGGCATGTACTATCGCCCAACTGGCCATCATCTTACTATTCTCCTGCTGACTAACTAAAAGGTGTGTAAATATCTATTACACGGCGTGCAGTCAGTTTTTACACCTTTCATAGCCAACATTGGTACACACCATGTGTACTCATCCCACACGGCCCAAAGTACACTGCGTGTGGAAAAGTACACGGCGTGTACATCCAAAATTTTTGGATTTTATACCTTTTTTCTTATTTTCTAAAAAAACACTTAAATAAAGTAGAAAGAAGAAACCTATACCTCATGAATAAGAACCAGGTTCTTACAAACTCCCCCCTTAAAGAAATTCGTCCTCGAATTTCCCTTCCAAGGGTGGTGAAGATATAGTCATGAACCACTCTGGCCACTGAGCACGTATGTCGGTCTCCCGCTCCCAGGATTCATCCTGCACTTGGCTATGCTACCATAGAACCCATATGAGAGGAACTGACCGTCCTTGTAGAACCTTCATGCTCCTACTGATGATACGAATCAGATGCTCCTCAAAGGACACATCTATTTCATGCTCAACCTCCTCGGGCTGAATGATGGGAGATGGGTCTGAATGATAGCGACACAACTTAGATACATGGAAGACGTTGTTCGGTGCTCGGAACCTCTGTGGTAACTGTAACAGATAGGAATCCAGCCCGACTCTCTCTAGAATATCAAATGGCCCCCACATACCTCGGTGAAATTCTACCCTGTCTCATGATCCACCTGTGCCCCATCCTCGGTGAACGACGCAAGAAAACCTAATCCACAACCATGAACTCCAAGGGTCATCTACAGTAATCAGCATAAGATTTATGACGAGACTATGCGATAGCCATCCGTTTCTGAATCAACTAGACCAGCTCAAAAATCTCCGCACGAGATGTGGTCCTTGTAAAGTTGCCTCACCATATTATAACCAGGACAAGGGTAATCGGAATGTCCTACCATATAAATCCTCATAAGGATCCATCTCAATAGTTTCATAAAAACTATTATTATAGGAAAACTTGACTTGGGGTATATGCTTCTCCCAAGATCCCCCAATTTCTAGGATGCATGCATGTAGCATGTCCTCAAGAACCTGTATCGTACGCTATGACTGACCATCGGTCTGAGGGTGGTAAGTTGTTCTTAGAATCACCTGTGTACCCAGTGACCTCAGAAAACTCTGCTAGAAACGATATGGAAAATGGGCGTCCCTATCTGAAATGATAGAATGGGGGACCCAAAGAAGATGTATGACCTCTCGGATATGCAACTTCCTGAGATCATTACCTCTGAAGGTCTCCCTGGTCGGAAAAAATTCAGCTACCTTTGTGAGTCTATCCACAAAAACCCACAAGGAGTAATTTCCTTGAGGTGACCTCGACAACCCATTCACGAAGTCCATCACGACATCATCCCATTTCCGTGTTGGAATGGGTAACTACTGGAAAAGACCAGCTGGCCTCTGATGCTCTGCCTTCACCTGCTGATAGGTGGAACACCTCGTAACAAAACCAGCTACATCCCTCTTCATTCCTAGCCACCAGTACTGACATCTCAAGTCTCAGTACATCTTGGTAACCCCGGGATGAACTGACCAAACTGAAGCATGATACTCCAGCATCAGCTCCTAGCGTATATCCCCTGGAACCCACACTCATCCATGGAAATCCAATACTTCATCATCTCCTATCATCCAACCAGGAGAAGGTTCCTCACTGGTCACCAACTCCCGTAGAACTATGACTTCAGAATCAGATAGTTGTCTCATCCTTACTCTATCCAGGAGGGTAGAAGTCACAGCTAAAGATGAAATATAGGTCTACCCCTGACTTTCATGCAACTACAAATGAATCTTAGATAATAAATCCATAAGCTTCCATTCACCACTGGCCTCCTGCACTGCCTGTATCTGAGTCTTCATGATCAGTGCATCAGCTACTACATTACCCTTACCAGGTGTATATGCAAGCTCAAAATCGATGGATTGAAGGTATTCGACCCACCTTCACTGTCTCAGGTTCAAGTCACACTGGGTAAAGATGTACATGTGACTTTTGTGGTCCGTGAACACCACAAAATGTTCTCCCAAGAGATAATGTCTCCGACAACGCAATGCTTGAACAACTACAGCCAACTCGAGATCATGCTTCAGGTAATTCCTATCATGTGGCCTCAACTGTCGAGACCTGTACACAACTACTCGATCATAATGCATCAACATAGCTCCTATCCCAATACCTGATGCATCAAAGTAAACTATATATCTCTTCCCCTACTCTGGGAGTATCAGGATCGGTGCTAATGACAACTTTCCCTTTATCTCTTAGAAGGTTGTCTCGCAAGCTTCTGACCAAACGAAATTCACACCCTTCTTAGTCAAACCCATCAACGGTGCTACTAAGTGGGAGAAGTCCTGTATGAAGTGTCTTTAGTAACCATCCAGCCCCAAGAAACTTCGTATTTCAAACACGTTCATAGGATACTCCTAGGAAACTACTTCTCTCACCTTCTCTAGGTCTACTGCAACTCCTACCTTAGAGATGATATGACCCCGGAAGTGTATCTGGTCCATCCAAAAGTGGAACTTTGAGAGCTTAGCATATACCCATTGCTCTCTCAGTGTACTCAACATGATCTCATGATGGGTGGCATGATCATGTCAAGTGTGAGAGTACACTAAGATGTTGTCCACGAATACTACCACAAAAGAATCCTGATAAGGATGGAAAAAATGATTCATCAGATCCATGAAAACTGCTAGTGAATTCGTGAGTCCGAACAGAATAACTGTATACTCATATCGACCATACCTGCTCCTGAAATATGTGAGAGGTATATCAGATGGTCTAACGCACAACTGATGATATCCTGGTCTCATGTAAATCTTCGAGAACACTCGTGCTCCACGAAGTTGATCAAAAAGATTATCAATCCTTGGCAATGGATATCGGTTCTTAACCGTCAACTGGTTCAACTTCCAATAATCCACACAGAGTCTTAAGGTACCGTCCTCCTTCTTCGAAAAGAGGACCAGCGAACCCCAAGGAGAATTAATGGGTAAGATGATACCCTTTGATTGTAACTACTCTAACTGTATCTTGAGCTCATAAAACTCTAGTGAAGCCATCCTATAAGTCAAAATGGACACCGGTGCTTCTCCTGGCACAATTTAAATTAATAAATCCACCTCACGCTCTGTAGGAAGACCTTAAAAGTCGTCCAAATAGACATCCCTGAAACAATCAACCACTGGAGGGAAATCCTTCTGAGTAGTCCCCTGGTCATCTGGATATAAGCTCACATTCTGGGCTGTGATTCCACCTCTCCCATGATGCTCTGGTCTAGCTCGACTCGCATGAACATCACACTCACCCTTGTATAGAAACTCTCCGCCCTCTGGCGATGTGAAACTCTCCCTACAACGGTAGCAATCCACAATGGCACAAAAGGGAACTAACTAGTCCATCCTGAGAATGACATCATAGCTTGTCATCTCTAAGACATAGAGGTCCCAAAGGAAGTGACACCCACCAACCTCAAGGGGGGACTCTTTGCACTGACGCACACTAGCCGTTCTAGTTGCCAACTGAGTGTCTAATGTCATAACATCAGAGGAATTTGAAACACCGAGCCCAAAGCACTTCAATAAGGGTATAGATATAAAGTTATTTGTAGCACCTGTATTGAAAAGTAGTGAAGATAAAACAAAATCTACTAGAATTGTCCCTTTGACAGTAGAAGGTCTGGTGTCCTTCTCCAGTTGGTTCTACTGCACTGTATATGTCTGCCCAGTGTCGCGGCCCTGTGACACAACTTGGCTACCCTGAGCAGTCCCGCCCTACTGCCTCTGAGATCCTAGTCTGTAGCTACCACGACCACATCCACCATCCATGCCTGCTCGCCCTGACCTATTCCAATTCCCTGACTGATAAGAAGTAGCTGGTCCTGCCCCCACACACGGAGTCTTCACAGAACTCCTCTCACTTACCATTGGTGGAAATGCCCTGCAGAAGCGCTGCAGATGACCTATCATGCTGCAAGCCCGGAATTCCACTGGGTCACGTGGACACTGAGGTCACTTGTGCCCCTCCTTACCACACTGGTAGCACATGACCTGGCCACCTGAAACATTCTTCTGGCTGGTACTGCAACCCAGAGAGAAGTCCATTTGTCTCTTCCTCTTACCAGTAGAAGTAGTACCAGAAACTGGTGCAGAACCGCCCTGGCCCACACCACTAGCTTCCCACAGGTTTCTCTGGGTAATCTATGCCTGGTTCACAGTATCATGTACTGAAGGCAACCTGAAAACATTCACTAGTTCTCAGATGTCATATCGAAGACCATTCTCAAAGTGTCTAGCTCTCAGTGTCTCATCACCCACTAGAACGGGTGCAAAACGCTGCTTCTTGGGGGAATGAGCAGAATAATGCATCATCGACATAGCTCCATGTTGGAGATTCATGAACTCTCGAGCTCGATCTTCCATCAGCATCTCTAGGAAGAAGAAGTAATAGAAGGATGTCTGGAAATCTTCACATGCCATTTCTCTCTGATGCTCTGATTGGGTGGTAACATCCCACCACCTCTTGGTAGAATCACGCAGCATATGAGTCGCAAGCCTGACCCTTCGCCCTGGAGGCATCTCTAGGTGATTGAAAATAGTCTGCATAGACCCCATCCATGACTCTGTAGCCGGTGGTCTGCCATCCCCTGAAAATGTAGAAGGATTCTGTTGCAGGAAGATACGCGTCAGCTCGGCCATAGATGTGGTAGCCGGCGGTTCTCTCTGAATGGTCTGCACGAACTGCATAAATCCTTCATGGAACTACGCCTCCGAGCCTATGTCTGATATTATGGCTGGCGCCGCATCTGACTCTCCTTGAGAATCAACTTGTAGCCCATGGCCCACCATCTCCATGGTATACTCGTTGTCGCTCTCCTAGCGAACAATGTGTGAACATCTCGGTGGCATTACACTATATCATCCATATATCTACCACTACACCATAACACTTCATCATTCATTATAATTACTTAACAATTATTTTTCATCTTATTCATTAATACTTATTTCATACAAACAAAAATTTGAATCATGTCCTAAGAATAAACATTTTCAAACCATAATTAATAATATAATCTATACCTTTCATATTTCGTTTGATGTATCCTCATATTTATCTGTAATTAAATTTGGTGTTACCCAACAGACATCTATGTAGTCTTTATCATCCCATTCATGAACCTTCCCCTTAGTACAATTATTTTCGTAGTGACTATTATCCTTTCATTTAAACAATCAATTGATACCATAGAATGTAATTTACCCTCTTCATGGAGTTAATAAAATCCTTCCTTTTTATATGGAACATCATATCTTTATGACCATATTTAGAAAATATAAAAGATTGTGAAATTATTTTAAGAAAATAACATAGGTTATTATTTCCATATTCATAACACGTAGGTCATTGCATATATTTGTCATTATGAACATTATCACATGAACATACAATGATCTTTATCTTCCTTTTATACGATGTTTTAAGAAACTCTATAAGTTTCAAGTGGTTAATACATACATCTGGTAACCATTAAAGAATAAAAGAAAAATTTCTCACTAGAGCTCATATTATATTTGGTTTTTCATTCATAAAACGATAATATTTTTTTCACACTGATTTTTACATTATTTATTTTATGATGAAAATATT
The DNA here is from genome assembly GCA_963277665.1 of Viscum album. NCBI lineage: Eukaryota > Viridiplantae > Streptophyta > Magnoliopsida > Santalales > Viscaceae > Viscum > Viscum album. The sequence continues at coordinate 419,328,149 of OY728132.1, forward strand.
TACTAAGACCAAAAAGGATAGTGTGATCATATCAATAAAATCGTTATATCCCATCTCATGAGGAGTTTAAAAACAAAGATATACTTATTCAATTTATCTCTAAACATTTTTATTTTTCAAAAACAACTCTATTTCTTACTAATATACTAACTATTGTGGTCATGTAGACTTATAAAATATGGTCAAATTATATCTCAACCTCAAATGTAATCTAAACGCAAATATTATACAAACATTAAGTACCCATCATTAAAAATTTTATATTCAAGTGACATTAGACTATAATTCATTTTCTAACTATACAAAAGTTCTTTTTATATATTTTTATAGAGTTATTTAATAACTCTTATATAAAATATCATATATTAAAAAGTGACACTTCTACTGAGTATCCATTGTTTCATCCAAAAAAACATTTAATTTTTTTTATTTACATGAAATATCATCTCAAATTTGATCTTGAACTCATCATTGGTCTTAATACTTATTAAATACATGAGGGAAAAAAATTTATTCATGGGATGATAATAAAAAATACTAGTAATGGACAAAAAATAATAAAACTACTAGTTCGATGGAAATATGAAAACTCATAAAAAATAATTAAAAACATACCTTTTAATCTAAAAAGAGAATAATTTTATCTTTAAAAAATACATTTATATTACATTTTTTAAATCGAACTGTTTAGATGAAAACTCATTAGAAATCATAGAACAACCATCATATAATTTACAATGGGGACTTATGTTGCCATTTGGGAATAATCATCATATAAGATATATCAGGCTCAGCTGTTAGCTCTTATCGGGTTCAACACTTCATAAACAATGTCCAAGGACTAGATCATGTATAAACCCCCTCATAAATACATTTAAATCCATGTGAAAGGAAACTTATGGATATCTAGATACCCTTTCCTATTAAAACCCATTTTCTAAACATAAATAACCCCAAATGAGATAATTTCTGTTTTCATTAAGGGAAACAGGAAATATAATAATATAATTCAAACATAAATTAAAGTTTATAGTGGTGAGAACACTATTTTTCATAATATTCATTCAAATAGAGAAATGATTTTAATATTTTGATAAAAAATAAAAACATTACAAAAAAATATTCCATTGAAAAGCCTTTGGATGAATGTAAAATAAAATCATTTATTAATATATAAAAAATTATTAACATAATAAAGAATGGAAATTATTTGAAAAAATATAGAATCATATAAATTTTAATTTTATTATACTGTTGAATCCTAATGATAGTAATTTTTTTCATTTTCATATATGTTAAACTATACATTTATTTTGACCCTTTTATAAGGAGTTAGAAGATGGACTTTAAGTGTGTATTTTAAAAATAAATTCCATTACAATGAGATTGATATTCATGTTTGTTCTAAAATATCCAGAATAAAAAAATTTGTTAATTTTTTACTTTCATAATAACCTTATTCAATATCATTATTCCATTATTTCATTTAATGCCTATTTATATTAAATTAGTTAATCAATTAAATTAACATTGGGTGTTTCATAATATTTGGCTCATTTATTAGCAATGACTTCGATAGATTGACTATGATCAAAGGAGACATTATTCTATCATCTCTATAATAATTATCATGAAATAATAAATATATTTAAAAATACCACATTATTTTTAAATCTAACCATTAAATATGTTTTTGAAAAAGGAACTATGTTATAATCATGGAGACGGTAAGACATAAGTACGCATTAGTAATGAATCCATTAATTAATGATCACTATAGAAAGATGGAAATTATTATTTTATATTTCTAAAATTATAAAAATATTATAAATATCATATTAATCCATTAAATATACTTATATATATCATCCATGTGATGTGGTGATGAAAAATGACTCACATCGCTTCATAGAGATGGTAGTCAACCCTTACACATGAATGATGTTATTATTTTTTAATGAATGGAAAGGTAAAAAAAACATGATTTATATTACAACCGTATCTGAATAACTCTTATCAATATAATATTTTTAGAAATTATGTATAATTTAATAAAATATTTTTTAATATAATATATCATTAATGTCAATTTTAGAACTATTCATTACATTGATTATAACATCATCATGAGAAAATTAAAATTAAAGAAAAATAAATTAATAAATCCAAAAAATTTCATGGTCATGTATAAAATTTTTAGATCACCAAAAATATATCAAATTATATTATTTTTAAGGTTTTTAATATCATTTATTTTATTTTTCCATTAATTTAATAATTGAGGTGTCGGTATTGTGTAAATAATTAATGTAATTATTTGATCACTCAAAATTTTAAAAAAAGCCAAGATGAAGATAATTTTCTTTATTTATAATAAATTTTTATATCCAATCTTTTATAATGTTTATCACCATGTTAAAAATATTTTTCTTATGAAAAATAAGACTGTGATATATTTTACTTTTCTATAAATAAAATCTAAGGAATTCCATAATCACATTCAAATGGAAAAGAAATTTATATTATAGAATCATGGATTATTATTTAAAACATTTACCCATCCAATAAAAATAATGCATATTGTATAGGCATTTTATATTCCACATCATTTTATTTTTTTCGTTAATTGCTCAATGTACCCCTTACTATGGTAATAAAATTCACTATGGTTATAGTTCATATTGAACAAAAATAAAATGTTCCTATTTAATAAATTCATACCCCCAAACTAATAAAATATAATTAAATTGTAAAAATTCAAAAAAAATATTAGTTATATAATATAATTTAAAATCAAAAACGCAAAACACAATGAAAAACGATTTTTCAGAAAAATGATCTTTTAAATATAAAATGTTTTTATACAAATTTCATGTTTAAAACCCATAACTGGATATTTTTTACATAAAAAATCTTTTTAAATTTCAAAAATAATCCAAAATTGAATTTTATGTTCTAAATGAATTAAAATAAATTACGTTTTTCAAAACCAATATATTTTCACTTTTCACTGAAAAATTAATATTTTCTTAAATTTCATGATAATTCATCCAAAGATAATTTATACATTATGAGTTAAAAAATGAAAAAAAATCTCAAATCATTTTAAAAAAATTTCAGAAAATTAATTATAATATTAACTCATAAAAATATAGAAACCCAATTTTTGAGGAAAATGTATTTTGGAAGAATTAGTTGACTTTACGAAAAAAAATAAACCGACTATTTATATAGAACTAATTAATAAATTATCATATATTATATCCATTATATATAATTCATAATGAGGTTAATACTATTCATTCCTTCAAATTTAATGGTTAGGTTATAACAATCACATTTAAATCATTATAATTCATTCTTCATTTAACCTTAGTGTTTCATATCTTGTATTCTATGAAACAAAGTAATTCCTTTTAAAATATAGAGATATTTTAATTAATAAATTTTTTGAATCATTGAATAGGTACCCTCATCATCTATATTATAAGTCAAAAATCATTAGGAATATGTCGTTCGATCCTTCATTCAAAATAAAATTCTTGAAGAACACCTCTTATCTATGTGGGACAAAGATTAAATAATTTCATTGAAATCATTCTAATTGGAAAATCTCCATAAATCTATAATAAATCCTAAATTATGAACCATGTGTAAATCTCCCAAGTGTAAAAACAAAAACAATAATAACATCACTTACCAATATCATCAATCTCATATCCCTTGAAAAAAGTTCTTCTAACCAAATCAAGTGTTCTCCGCACACCCATTTGATATCCATCACAAACTCTAACTCATTAATAATAATCACATCTACCATTTCTCAAATATTAGTAAAATTGGAATTTAAGTACTCTAATTCAATTTTGGTAAACTCTACTAGGTTTCTAAAAATAGTAATGGGGTCAGGTCTCCATGTGTCCTTAAACATACCTCCCCATATAAAAGATTTTGCTGAGTGGTAGTGAGATCATAGGTTGTGTCCATGGGGAAAATTTTCACTCATAATAGAGTATGAAAAACAATTGAAACTAATTAAATAATCTACATAAAAAAACTATTAGTAGAAAAATAATGTTATTAATTGGATATAATGAATGGAATGTGGTAAAGGCCAGAACAATCCATCCATACATACTCTGACCGCGCACTACTGTAGATACAAATTATTAATAAAATAATAGAAAATTAAACGTTGTCTATATACTATTCTGATCTATACCACATCCCAAGAACTATATACATCTCAAAGTCAATTATTCACTTAGTCATAAGCCTGAACCCAACCTCTTCATTTTACTAAGAGAATATCAGTTCGGGTACCCAATAAAAAGGTTATAATGAAAAGATAGTTAGTATATAACTCAGTAGGGATCCACAAACATGGTCCCATATATATATAGTAAAATTGGATAATATCTATGTGAAATTATCTGTTGAATAATTATAATAACATTTACCTACTAAAAAAATATTAATAACCAATTATGTAACTAGGACTTAATGGTTACCCTGGTCTGACCGTACGTGCTTCATCTAGTGGGAAAATATATTTTAGAAAACTAAGTCACCATCGGGTGATATAATTACTATCCTACAGATTATACATACTTTCCTTTATTAAATATAAGATAAAATATGATATACCTCTTGGAAGTTATGTAAACAGAGAATTGAGTTGGATAGTGGGAAATCTAAGTATACTTATTAAGTTATGATTACTCAGTGAAACCCAGAAGATGTATCTACATTAATTATTCCACTCTAATATTGGATTCTTATGTCCTGATCCATTCACAATCAAGACATTGGAAACAAGAATTAATTCATTATGTTATTTCCCTTGGGGAATATAAAATACTCTTCCAATCTAGGATGGTAACTCAACATCCAATAATCATTGTAGGAATATCTTATTCCCAAAAATAATTGTGAAATGAAATCATGGTGAATGATCTCCATACTCAAGGATATCCTACACATCAATCGAGGATATCATCATCATCCTCCAGAAAGTCTCAATCATCCAATTATATGGAGAAATATGGCCACCCAAAATCCTAAGACATCATCCAGAACCTATTGGGCTAGGAATCCTTGGTGATACACTATATAAGATGGGTTTCTTTGATCAACTCTGAAATATACTCTATTTAATCAAAACATAGAGGAATATAATAGAAATTAGGCATTCTAGTAATGGTAAATTTGAATATTGGATTTTTAACTCAATAGGAATCCAGGGCTTTTAATCATTGATTCCTTTTAACCAAACTATTAAATTACAGTTACAACTTCATAGATTATTAATTAAGAGTGGGATCCCATTATTATATGAATCCATATTTAGTGATATTTTTTATATCATACATCCAGATATATAATCATAAATAGTAATATGATTATATAAATTTACAAAATAATAATTTTTTATATTCATTATTCAGATGATAATGATATCAGATATAATATATTAGTAATGTTAGATCCTTGGTGTCCTTGGAACCCAACCAAAAATATATATCATCATCAAATGTCCCTTGAGATCTACCATTTTATTTATAATTATCTTATTCTAGGGAAAAAATCGTATATGTTGATTAATACTTATAATGAAGTCAGAGATTTATCTAAATGCATGAAACCGTATTATTATTTTTGAAGACTTATTCATTGATCTAGTTAAATTAATTTTTATGGGTATACCCTTGGTCATCACTACCCATTCATATCTCTCTCATACCCTTATCATAATTTCATTGGAGAACGCTGCTTGGGGTCAACTCCAAGTCCAGACTCCAGGTAAAGACTATATCAACAATGAATAATTTCCCTAATGAATAACTTCTAACACACATGTACCATTAAGACCTTAATGAAATTAAGTGTTTGGTCACTAGGTCATGAACAACTCCCAATGTCGAGCATACTATTTAAAAATCACCCCTTATGAATTATGGAAATGACGTCACCTAGGACTTAGTCTTGTATGTCTCCATCAACCATTCCAATTTAATTATCCTCATCAGGATCTATTACCATCCATGTAAATAGTCTATAGTTTGTTCACAGCCTACGGAAGATGATTTATTAAGCCAGTTACCAATGGATTGAAGTGCCCCTTGGATATTTTCATTATATATATAGAAGTAAAATGATTTATTTGAACAAAAAAATTTAGTTATCTAATAAATCCATGTAATTTTATTATGAAACACATATAATTGTGGACACCATACTATCAATGATGGGACCTGATCACATCACACGACATATATGCTTGTAAATTTACATTAATGAAATGTATGATATACCACCCATGATAAATAAGAATTCCATGTTAATAATAAATGGAAGAGAACCTTCTAAGATCAACCATGATTATCCAAGTCCATCGGTTCATATCTTATTGTTTTGATCCCCAAACTAAAACAAAAATCAATAATAAGTAAATTATAACAATTATAGTTAATTAATTAGATTATTAAATTCAAATGAGAATTATTTTTGGATAGATCCCTAGACATTATATGATCATCGAAACGTTGAGAAATGTGGTTTCAGATACGTTCATCACAGAAAATAAACCTAGTATTAAAAACTTATTAGGTAAAAATGTAAAAGAATTAATAATTTTTTTTTATTTTGACCCTAAAATATTTGATGATCCTCCACATTGAGATACATTAAGTAAATTTTAAGTAGTAAAGTGAATATGACATAATGAGATTTCCTCTACCAAATTAGAGTGAAAACCTATTCATTCTCATCCAATTACAACATGATCTAGTCGAATTCGGTGCAAATACCTAAACTGATATATCTAAAATCAAAAGGAGGAGGGAAGAAAAATAAAAAATAATAGAACAGGGGTTATCAAACCGAAAAATCCCAGAAAACCATCACGAAAAATCCCATGTTATTGATATTGGGAGGAGGATAAAGTGGGGAGAGACGGATCACACGAGGAAATAAAAGTGGAGAAAAGGGGTGAAACCACCATAAAATTAGTAGAAGGAAAATAGTAATTTCCCCTCATTTATTTTTTCAAAAAAAAATAATAGGTTTAGTAAAACTATGCACCAACTATGTAACCTAAATATCAAAGGAATAACACCTCACATCGTAATGGTACAAGATTTAAGAGACCATAGAACATCTTTGAAACTATTTTTTACTTCTATATAGACACACATATGGTCACCTAAGACTAAAAACAGAGTTTCCTAACCAATGTGACTATGCATTATTGTCCAAACAGTTGGGATTCACGATTTGAACAGACCATGATCCAACCAAACACCTCTTATTTTCTTTCTATAACATCAAAATCCAAAACCAAAACACTCAATATGATCATGAAACCCTATAACCCAATACAAATATTCATTCTCAATACAAATTAGGACATTTAGAAAGTTTCCAATCTCCTGAATTTTCTTCCAAACATTTGATAAAAATTAATCCCATTTAGTAATAAAATATTAAAATTTAGTCTAAAATTTTCAACTCCTAGTGACATGAGATCTTGCATGTGGTAAGTGCTTCTGGATGTATTGATTTTTTATGATATAGTTATTTGGTACTTATTATGTTGATATAAAAGAGGTAGTAGTGCCCAGACATCTGCCTTTTGTGAAAGAAATTGAATTTTTAATGGGGATGTAACAATAATGTCAATTTATATATATTATACTGATAATTATATTAATAAATTTTCATGTGGATTTGATTTTTGGGATTTAGTGATTTTGGGGTGGTGGTTGACCATATTATATAATGATTTTGTTTTTTTATTCATTGCTGATTTAGTATGCTTTTTACATATTTTAATTTTTAATTTTAGAGGGATTAAATGAAAATAGTTCATTTGGTAGTAATTTGTTATGGGTTATTTTTTATGGACACTTTTCAAAATGACATCTAAATGTTCTGTTTTAGTTTTGTTTGGAGAAATATGAATAAATTTCCTATGAATTTATTTTTTATTATTATTTTCCAAAATTTAACATAGATTTTTGAAATGAAATCACAAAATTAATGAACACTAATTTTAAAGATTATTGAATAATTAAAATATATATTTATTAATTATAATAATAATTACGAATAAATAATAATTAAAAATTATATATTATATATTATTGACTATTTATATTCATTTATTATTTATTTTTACAAAATGAGACTAAGTAACTAATTTTTTGAAATATTATATATTATTTATATACATTTATTATAGATTTTTTATGTTAGGGTACTCTAATTTTAGATCATTTGATGGTTTATTTGTTCATTTAAGATGGTATTCATATAATTTATGGGTGGTGCATGAACATATTCTATGGGTTTTGATTCCTATTATGGTGTTCAAATTATTGTGGTCTTCCATATTTTGGTGATTTATTTTCCTGTAATGTCTTATGTGTTAGTAATTATCATGCATGGTTAATCCCAGATACTTTTCTCATGGGCATGTTATGGCCTATTCTTGGAAGGAATTAATTATTTATTCTTATATGCCATAGGAATTACTCTTGATGGATGGATTAAGGTTAATAATTGATCATGTTTGTCTATATTTGATGTTATTTATATGTTTGTGTGTTTGTGTATATATATATATATATATACAAATGTATACATATTTAATTGTGTATTCATATTTATTTAAGTATACCTATGTGTGCATATATATATATAATGAAATTTATATTAATATATAATTATATTTAATTATATCTATTTTATTTATTTATTAATATTTAAATTGATATATATTTAAATTTATCTTCATTTATTTTAATATATATATATATTGAGATTTATATATTTTTTTATATATGTAACGATTTCTTTATATATTTAAATGTTATTATATTTATATATTGGAGTTGGGGTTTGGACTAGTGGTGACCACCTCGTAATACTATATCGAGGTTGGGGGTTCAAAGCCCACAGATCCAAGGTACTATAGTAGCACTATAACATCACTGTAGGATCAGTGAATCTATATCAATGAAGTCACTATAATAGAGGTGGGCACCATATCAAGAATTGTAGAGTCAACAATACTATAGTGAGTATTGTAGTAGTGGGGTACTATAGCAGCACTTTCACTGACGACCCTTTGGGTCATAATTATGTACCTATGAGCCATGTAATGAGAATTCATTACAAAATTTCCTACAATCCAAGTAATGGGATTCTTTACCTCTAGACCTATGGGTCCTGAACTGAATAAATAAGGCTTGGTGGGTGGGCTATACCCTAGCAGGGGATATAGCCTTTATTCTCAACCGGTGTGCGAGGAGTGTGTGCATATAATTATAATTGTACCCCCAAGAATCTAATATATATATATAATGTTGGTATATATGAATTTACATATATTTATATATGTTTATATATATATAGTTAAATATATATTAATATTTATTTAATTCTTCATGTTTACAATAAATGTAACAACACACACACATGAGTTATCAAAGAAACATCACACCCTCTTTGAGGGTTGATCCACTCCAGAATTGCTCATTATAATTTTAGTTCATGAAGTTCCCCATTTTATGGCCCCATAATCCCTTCATCATGGCCCAATGTCCAATTGCCTATATCATGTTTTTTGACAATATTTACATTGATCTGCACCCCTATAAGCATCATCAACTATATTATCATCCATAAATCACCTGTAAATCCCCCCCATTTAGAGTTTGTCAATATTTATACTCTAAACATATGATGAACTATGGGGTGAATTTATCACTCAAGAAGGAATCCAACTGCAATATTTATATTTATACATAATAATATTAAACTATAAATATATATATATATATTTATATATATTTATGTAAAAACATTTATAATTAAATATATTAATATATATTTTTATGTATTTATGTTTACTTTTATATACGTACTTATTTTAAAAGGGTATATATGTGTGCGTGTTTGAGTTTACTAATATGTATATATATATATATATGTGTGTGTGTGTGTGTGTAAATAATTATAATTAATTATATATTATGTGTGTATCTAGTTGGGGTTTGGATTTGTATGAGTCTAAATAAGCGTGGATCGGCCCTTTGCATGTATTTGAAGACCGAGGTGCTCAAAGATGGCTCGAAGGATGTCTGGAGGAGTTCTATCATGAGAAGATGGAAATAGAGGGGATACACAACGTGACCAAGGGGTACATGACATGTACCATTTTTGTTTTAGAAAAATAAAACAAATCACAGAGGTGATGTGTTTTTTTGGGAGTAAGCCACCTCGAGGTGGTACATGATGTAACTTGGAGGTACATGTCGTGTACTACCCCGACATTGGGTATTTTAAAGATACCCAACTTCTAAGGTTTTTTCAAACCCAAGGGATTGAGCACACTCTCTCTCCACTCTAGATGACCTGGATGCCTCCCTCTTCAACAATTGGGGATTCCTTTATCCTAGATCGATTCTTCAATTCCTTCTTTAATTCTTCTTCAATCTGAGGAATGATCTACCTCAGTTCTTTGATTTTCATCAATACTTTTTATCCCATTTCTCATTTCCATGATATTTCATTTGGTCTACATGGTTCATAGGGAGTTCCTTTTGGTTGTGTTTGATGTTTTTGTACCGTGACATCCTCGGGTGGAAGTAGTTGTTCTGGGGAAGATGATCGTGATCCATTCTCTAGTAAAGAATTTCAGAATCCTTTTGAGGTAGGGGATTCATTGCTTCTCTATTATTTTACATTCCTTCATTGAGTTAGAATTATTTATCGCTGGGATTACAATAACTTACAGGTTCCGGAAGCCTCCCAGAGGCACCACGTACCATGTTGGTCACATGGACTCAAGTTCATTTCCAAGCATGCTAGAGGCTGTCGACCACCAGCAATGGCTTCGTTGTGATTGTGTAGAAACTATGCTCTCATTGGAGGAGTACACATCGGATGTAACAACACAAAATAGTGAAAGCAGTAAATATCCAACAAAAATAAACAGTGGAAGACTAGAATAATAAACAATTGGGGCATATATATATAATGATGCATGATACATATGTCTATGAAAGTATCCAAACAAGTCACAATGCGGGAAAAACAAATAGTGCTAAACCAAAGTACAAAAGATTAAGATAAACAGCTCCTCAACATTGCAAGCCTATGTTTGGTCCCATTCTCTCCAGCTCCCTAGAAAGTGAAGTACCTGAAGTAGAATGGACCTTGCACTTATATATACCTGCATCAATATAATATGTTTGGGCCCAAAAGCATCACCCAAACTAGGTGTGAGACTAAATCCCAGAAGGAAACCACCCGAAGATCTGTGTATAATAGCCAGTGAATATATGATAGGTAAAATTATTGGAAATATTAAAGAGGAATGTACTCAGTAGTAAAAAAATTCATAGTTTCAATATCAAGAAATAGTGAAACAAACAGATAAACACAAATAGGTACCCCCCTGGGAAGTACTCACTGCCATCCCCACTTGTCCTACCTAATAAGTACAAGCAGCCCTCTGGGGAGTGCCCTTGTCCAAACCCCTCTGGTTCATTCATAATAATTCATAAAGACTCTCTGAGGAAGCACTCAAAATGAATTCCCCTTATATTCTAAGGTAGTTAGGGACTCTCTTAGGAAGCTCACACGATAAATTCCCCTTATAGCCCCAAGTTCAATGACACTCTAAGGAAGCTCATTCGGTCAATTCCCCTTACATCCCAGACCATTCAAAGACTTTCTATGAGGAAGCTCACTCAGTAAATTCTCCTTATAGTCTAGAGTAATCAAGGTAATTCAAAGTAAAACAAAGACTCTCTGAGGAAGCTCGCATGACCAATTCCCCTTATAGTCTGAAGTGCTCAAAGACTCTCTGAGGAAGCTCCCTCGGTCAATTACCCTTATAGTCTTCTACACCAGTTTCTCACAGCCCTATGTAGGTCAACGAGCATAGAAATGAAATATGGCCAATGAAAACCTATAGAAATTCTTCGCTATTCAGTCTACAACATATCGCACTTTTTAGAGTACCAATATTCCAACCTACAACTCTAGGCATGGAAAATAAGCAAGGGGGCCAAATATGCTAAACAAGACCAAATGTTCATAAACAGCGCATGCATGGGAATGAAATCCAAAGAATATAAAATCAACCCTATTCAAATCCATTTAACCTCTATACAAGAATACAAGCATGGCAGGCAATCAACAGGGGTAAAATGGTAAACACGCAATACCCTGTTCAAGGGTATTGGTGGAATATGCACATAATACTCAAAGACATTGAATGGAAAGGTACAAACCACATACGTTGTTTTCAGGAGATCACTATATGTGATCCTCGAGGCTTGGATCACGTTATAATGTCGAAGATCTACAAAAACGTCTAAAATGTTCAATGGAGGATAACTTGAGAAATATGGGGAATCATGAAACGAGGATCAAAGAGAAGTGACAACTCACCGATGCGATTCTAACTCAATTGACAGTGTTTGATTCAAAGAAAAGATGCATGTTGGGGGTTTGTTGAATATTTGTGGCCTTACCGAGCTATCGGTTGAACAAGACCTAAAAGAAGAGCTTTTTAGAAATTAGACGGGACCATGGTGAGTTTAATGAAAAAAAGTACACAGTGTGTACTTTTGAAGTACATGGTGTGTACTCGTTGTTTCTGTACTCCAATTTAATAGGAATCCAAGCCACCCCCACATGACCGAGTGTGTGGCAACGTCTCGACCAGCACACGGCCTCCTACGGCAAAGCAGTACACAGCGAGTACTCATAAAGTACAGGGCGTGTACTTTGAAAAATTCTATAATTTTCTAATTTTCAAAAAACTGACTAGAAAATGAAGAACATGCCTGAAAAAAAAAGATATGAGTTCTTAAAAACTTCCCCCTTAAAGAAATTCATCCCTGAATTTCCCTAGCATGGCATAGAAGAAGAAACCCCAAACAGTTCTGGCCACTGTGATCGTACGTCTTCCTCCCTCTCTTAATTCTCATCCTATACTCACCCATGTTTCCAAATAATTAGTACCAGAGGAACATAGTGTCCATAGATAACCATTGTAATTTGATCCATAAACTGGATAGGATGCTCTTCCAAGGATGCATCCACTTCCAACTCAAGCTCCTTGGGTTGGAAAACATGATATGGGTCGTAAAGGTAACGTCAAAGATGAGAAATGTGGAAGACGTCGTGCATGGCCTGATACCTATGAGGTAATTGAAACTGATAGGCAACCGGACCAACACTCTCCAACACCTCAAATGGCCCAATGTACCTCGGCAAAAGCTTACTGTGTCTCTTGATCCTTCTGTGCCCCAACTGTAGTGTGAATTGTAGAAAAACTTGATCCACGACCTCAAATTCTAGAGGTCATCTCTGATGATCAGCATAAGACTTCAAATGAGACTATGTAGTATCCATCCTCTTCTGAATCAAATATATTTGCTCTGTGGTCTCCTGAAGAAGAAGAGGAACTAGAAAAGCTGCATCCCCTACCTCGAGCCAAAATAAGGGCGATCGACATTTTCTAGCATACACAGCCTCATAAAGAGCCATCTGAATAGGGTCTTTAAAAATATTGTTGTAGGAAAATTCTAAAAGTGTTATATGCTTCTCCCAATAACCTCCAAAATCCAAAATTCATGCCCAGAGCTATCCTTAAGCACCTAAATCATACGCTCGGACTGGCCATCTGTCTGTGGGTGGTAAGCTGTACTCAAAAGTACCTGTGTACCCAACAACTTCTAAAGCCCATGTCTGACACGAGAAGAAAAACATGCATCCCAGTCTAAAATGATAGAGTGTGGAACTCTATAAATACTTAAATCTCTCGGATGTACAACCTTACCAGCTCATCCACAATGAAGGTCACTTTGATCGGCAATAAGTGAGCAACCTATAACATCCCGGTTCTGGGTGCCACTCAATGGGTTCCCTGAACCCGGTTCGCCATGTGACCTCAAGCGCATTTCCCCAAATTCCATAGGATGCTGACTAGCAGTGAGGGCCCATGTTTGATAGTTGGGAAATTATGCCCTCATTTTTTAAAGTGCAGTGCAGCGGAATAGATAAATAGCATACAACAAGAGGAAGCAGTAAACAATATATATAACTGATAATAACAAGGAAACCAACAGTAATATATATATGAAAATACATCATGTCACTATTCTATAAATCAACCAAAAAATTTTACACTACCATACAATACAACTGTTTTTTATGTATAGAAAAGCAAAACAGAATAGCCATCGGCATCGCGAGCCCACGCTCGGTCCCCTGATCCCCTACTTCCCAACAACAATAAAGTACCTGTATGTGAACCCTTGCCCTTATCCACACCTGTAGAAACGTAATCGGTTTGGGCTGAAGACATGACCCAAATAGGGTGTGAGAAATAAATCCTAGTAGGTACCCACCAAAGTCTCGTGCCCCACTATGTGAAAATATGAAAAAACAGTGTGTAGTAGTAAAATGAAATAAACTAGACAGTACTCAAAAGTAACTAACTTTACCAGTTATATTGCCATTTTATTATTCTTTTAAACATTTAATTTAAGATATCACCACAGTGAATATTCTAAGTAAAACAGCCAGTGTCCTCAGACACATAAACCCTTACCCTCAGGTAAATATAATCCAAACACATGAATCTGCCCACAGACATATCTAATATTTCCTAGAGGTGTACGAGGTGTCACCCACAGGAACATAATCAACTGCCCAAAGACATGGAATAATTTTCCCACAGGCTAAGTAGTAAATTGCCCACATGCTAATCACAACACTACCCTCAGTCTAAACAAGTAATTGGGCCATTCCCAACATATAATCAAGAAAGACACATTCAATTCCTCTCAATGAAATTCTATAATCATTATTATTAAGGCATACCCTCGGGTATCCTGGCCAAAAGGCAAAACAGAGGAACGCACCCCCGGGGTGGTCCTAGATCCAAGAAGCGATCCCAGACAGCAATTTATCACCACATTTAATCACCTTTACAAATCTAGTTATTTAAAATCTCCACGGCCTCTGGCACACGACACCCCTACATGGGTTCGGGGAACAACGGTACACAAAAACGCACAACAGTTGGAAATTAAACACCAATCCACCTACCATAAATACCCCTGAATGGTATATGAAAACGATGATTCCAGAATCATCCCATAATGATATAGATCTAGGATAATAAAATTCTCATTCAATCATAAATAACATACCATCGGGAAAGAATTGTTATGAACTACATAAGGAGAGGAGAGGGCATACCCGTACGGCTCCAGGGAGATTGACAGTGCACAAAACAGATTCTTGGTACTCGATCTGAAGCTCCTCAAAGATCCAGCCGTCCCTACTGAGCCTCCCTCCAGTTATAAGATTCCTCTATGAATAGAGGAAGCTAATTCTTATTTTAAGCAAAAAAAACAAAACACATGGTGTGTACTCGCAAGTACACGGCGTGTACATTCCATTTTTTAATTGTTCCACTAGCGGCTTCGCGCCAGCGTGGCACTGTTCATCTGCCGACATGAGTACATGGCATGTATGTCTCTATACACGACATGTACTATTTCCCAGCTGGCCTCCGCCTTACTGTTCGCCTGCCGACTGACTACACGACATGTAAATATCTACTACACGTTGTGGAGGCGGGTTTTACACCCTTCATTGCCGACATGGCTACACACCATGTGTACTCATCCCACATGGCCAAAAGTACATGGCATGTACTTCCAAATTTTCGGGATTTTTCCCCATTTTCCTTATTTTCTCAAAAAAACACTTATGGAAACGAAAAAGAATAAACTCGTACCTCAAGAATAAGAATAGGGTTCTTACAAACTTCCCCCCTTAAATCAATTTGTCCCCATGTTTCCCTTACAAGGGTGGTGAAGATATAATTGTGAACAACTATGGCCATTGGGCATGTATATCGGTATCCTACTCACATGTTTTGTCTTGCACTCAGTCATGCTGCCGTTGGGTGATCGGCATGGACTACCATATAAATCCTCGTATGGTGACATCTCAATTGTTGCATAAAAACTATTATTATAGGAAAATTCATCTAGGGGTAAATGCTTCTCCCAAAATCCCCCAAAGTCTAGGATGCATGTACACAACATGTCCTCAAGAACCTGTATCATACGCTCTGACTGACCATCCATCTGAGGGTGGTAAGTTGTGCTCAGAAGCACCTATGTACCCAGTTCCCTTTGAAAAATCTTCCAGAAATGAGACGTAAAATGGGCATCCCTATATGAAATGATAGAATGGGGGAACCATGAAGACGTACGACCTCTCAGATATACAACTTCCCAAGCTCGTTAACTCCGAAGGTCTCTCTAATTGGTAAAAAGTCAGCTACTTTTGTTAGTCTGTCCACAACAACCCACATGACATCATTGCCTCGAATGACCTCACCAACCTAGTCACGAAGTACATTGCGACAACATCCCATTTCCATGCTGGAATGGGTAACTACTGAAAAATCATGGATGGCCTCTGATGCTCCGCCTTCATCTGCTGACAGGTGGACCACCTCGTATCAAAACTAGCTACATCCCTCTTCATTCCCGGCCACCAGTACTGACGTCTCATGTCTCGGTACAACTTGGTAACCCCGGGATGAACTGCCCAAGATGAAGCATGAAACTCCTACATCAGCTCCTCGCGTATATCCCCCGGAACCCACACTCCTCTATAGAAATGCAATACATCATCATCGCCTATCGTCCAACAAGGTGAAGGGTCCTCACTGGTCACCGCCTCCCATAGAACTAGGCCTTTAGAATCAGATAGCTATCTCATCCTCACTCTATCCAGGAGGTTAGAAGTCATAGATAAAGATGAAATATATGTCTGCCCCTGATTGTCATGCACCTCCAAATGCATCTCATAAAATAGAGCCATAAGCTACCATTCACCACTGGCCTCCTGCACTTCCTGTATCTGAGTCTTCCTGTTTAGTGCATCAGCTATTGTATTACCCTTACCAGGTGTATAGGAAAGCTCAAAATTGAAGGACTTAAGGTATTCGACCCACCTTCTCTATCTCAGGTTCAATTCACACTGGGTAAAGATGTACCTGAGAATTTTGTGGTCCGTGAAGACCATAAAATGTTCTCCCCAGAGATAATGCCTCCAACAGCGCAACACATGAACAACTACGGCCATCTCGAGATCATGCATCGGGTAATTCCTCTCATGTGGCCTCAACTACTGAGACCTGTATGCAACTACTCAATCGAACTGCATCAACAGTGTACCTAGCCCAATTCCTAATGCATCATAGTAAACTGTACAGATCTTCCCCTAATCTGGGAGTATCAGGATCGGTGCTGATGTCAACTTTCCCTTCAACTCTTGGAAGGATATCTCGCATGTTTTTGACCAAACGAAATTCACACCCTTCTTAGTCAAACCCATCAACGGCACTGCTAAAAGGGATATTTAATATATGAAGCATCTGTAGTAACCAGCTATCCCCAAGAAACTTCATATTTCAAACACATTCTTAGGTTGGTCCTAGGAAACTACTGCTCTCACCTTCTTTGGGCCTACTGCAACTCGTGCCTCTGAGATGATATGACACAGGAAGTGTATCTGGTCCCTCCAAAAGTGGCACTTTGAGAGCTTAGCATTTAAACGATGCTCTTTTAATTAACTCAATATGATCTCATGATGGGTGGAATTATCATGTCGAGTGTGATAGTATACTAGGATGTCATCCACAAATACTACCACAAATGAATCCAGATAATGATGGAACACCTGATTCATCAGATCCATGAAATATTTTGGTGTGTTTGTGAGTCCGAACGGCATAACCGCATACTCATATAGACCATACCTACTCCTGAATGATGTGAGAGGTATATCAAATGGTCTAAAGTGCAGCTGATATTATCCTGATCTCAAGTCAATCTTCAAGAACACTCATTCTCCACGAAGTTGATCAAAAAGATCATCAATCCTTGGCATGGGATATCGGTTCTTAACCGTCAAGTGGTTCAACTTCCGATAATCCACAAAGAGTCTGAGGGTACCATCTGCCTTCTTCGTAAAGAGGACCGGTGAACCCCAAGGAGAATTACTGGGTCTGATTAAAACCCATTGCCTTTAACTCCTCTAACTTTCTCTTCAGCTCCTGTAACTCTGTTGTAGCCATCCTATAAGGAGGAATGGACACCGGTGCTACTCCTGACACAAGCTGAATAGAGAAATATACCTCACGCTCTGGAGGAAGACCTGAAAATTCATCTAGAAACATGTCCCTCAAATGATCAACCACTGGAGGTAAATCCTTATGACAAGTCCACTAGTCTTCTAGATATAAGCTCACAATTTAGGCTATGATACCACCTCGACCATGATGGTCTGGTCCATCTTGATTCACCTGAACATCCCAGTCACCCTTGTATAGAAACTCTCCTCCCTCTGGTGATGTGAAAATCACCCTACGACAATAGCAATCCACAAAGGCTTTAAAGGGAACAAACCAGTCCATCTTGAGAATGACATCATTGATATTCATCTATAAGACATTGAGGTCCCAAAAAAAGTGACACCCACAAAACTCAAGGGGGAACTCCTTGCACTGACGCACACTAGCCGTTCTAGTTCCCAATGGAGTTTCTAATGTCATAATATCACAGGACATAGAAACACTGAGCCCAAGGATCTTCACAATGGGTATAGATATAAAGCTATGTGTAGCACCCATATCAAAAAGTACTGAAGATAACAGAGAATATACAAGAATAGTACCTCTGATAGTAGATGCTCTGGGATCCTGCCCTTGTTGGGTCAGCTGCACTACATATATCTTCCCAGTGTCGCGGCCCTACGACACATCTTGGATACCCTGAGCTGTCTCGCACTGCTGCCTCTAAGATCCTCTTCTCTGGCTACCACGACCATATCCACCATCCCTGCCTACACATCCTGACATATTCCGGTTCTCTGACTGGTAAGAAGCTACTCCTTCTTCCCCCACACCCGGAGTCTACACAGAACCCCTCTCACTATCCACTGGTGGAAATGCCCTGCAGAAGTGTTGAAGATGACCCATCCTATTACAAGCCCTGACTTCCACTGGATCACGTGGACACTAAGGTAACTTGTGCCCCTCTTTAACACACTGGTATCACATGACCTGGTGACCTGAAACATTCTTCAGGCTGGTTCTGCCACCCAGAGACAATTACATCTGTCTCTTCCTCTTACCAGTAGAAATAGTACTAGAAACTGGTCCTGTACTACCCTGGCCCACACTACTAGCTTCCCAAAGGTTCCTCTCTATAATCAGCGACTGGTTCACAATAGCATGTACTAAAGGAACCCTTAAAATATTCACCAGTTCTCGGATGTCATATCAAAGACCATCCTCAAAGCGTCTTGCTCCCAGTGTATCATCGCCCACTAGAATAGGTGAAAAATGATGTAGCTCGGTGAAAAGTGAAAAATAATCCATCACCGACATAGCGTCATGCTGCAGATTCATGAACTCTAGAGCTCGATCTGCCCCTAGAGACTTTGGGAAGATGAATTCATAGAAGGCTGTCTGGAAATCTTCCCACACCATGTATCTGTGATGCTCTGACTGGGTGGTAACATCCCACCACCTCTTGGAAGAATCACGCAGCATATATTTCACGAGCTTGACCCTCCTCCCTACAAGCGTCTCTAGGTGCTCAAAAATAATTAGCATGGACCCCAGCCTAGACTCTACAGTCTGTGGTCCGCCATCCCCTACAAACTTAGGCGTTTGCTGCTGATGGATGATACGAGTCAGCTCAGCCATAGATGTGGTGGTCGATGGTGCTCCCTAAAAGGGCTGAATGAATCGCATAAATCCTTCACAGAACTGCACCTTCGCGCCTATTTCTGGTATTATGGCTGGCGCCCCATCTAGCACTGCTAGAAGATCATGTGGTAGCCCATGGCCCGCCATCTCCTGGGTATACTCGTTTCCGCTCTCTTGGAAAAAAATGAATGACCGTCTCGGTGGCATGACACTACAAGGTTAAACGCACACCTTAGATCAAGATTATCACATATGACACGGGCGTGTATGGTGTAATTTTCCAACTGCCTGTGTGGTTTGTGACACGGCCGACTACACAACCTGATATTACACAGCATGTTACACCCGCACACGGTGTGTACACTACCCCATTTCTAAGCCACACGATCAAGTTCACACAGTTTGTCACTCGTCAATACTATACGTTGTGTCCGGGCGTGTAATAAACGAGCTTTGTCGACCTGTGTTGTTAGTTAACGGGTGGATACATGGCTCCAACTACACGGCGTGTTTAATATACACACGATATTTACATGAAAGGATTACACTGACTCGTGTTGTTAGTTACATGGCCAGATCCCAGGTCAGATTAAACCGCATGTTCCATAGTGGACACAACGTGTAAATATTAAGGTCTCCAACTTCCATGTTGTTAGTTACACGGGCGGACTCCAGGTCAACACTGCATGGCATGTACTTAGGGTACATGGCGTGTACTCAAAAAGTTTTCTTTTCTTCCCAAACAGATGAACATACACTGTGTGTTTAAGGTACTAAACAGTGTGTATACTGGGTTTCCGGATATTATGGCTACGAAACTTCTCTTGAACCCAAAAAAATACTGAAAAACAACACCTAAGTGCAAAATTCTTATCTTTGAGGGCCCATACATCCCGCGAATCAAAGCATGGCATATTATATCTGTTATAACGGGTTAAACAGCCAATGAGCCACCAAATATTGGTCAATGAGGGTCCATACTCCCCAAAAACCAAATTTTGGTGTCTATTCTATAAACAGTCTTACACAATAATACCCTATCACATAGCAGCTATTTATCAAAGCAGTTATCACAACAACATGCTTTTCTAGCACAAAAACTATCACAACAACATGCAATTTTTAACGTGCCTACATGGCATATAACTATGCATGGCATGCGATTTCTAGCATGTTACTAAATGATGAATGAGATGGAATACCCTCATCCCATCAGGTTGTAACTAGATAGAACCCATGAATAAAGTATAAACAGCACAATCAAAAGTGTGTCACCATTCGGTGAGAATCAATTCACCTGTAAAATTGAAAAATTAGAAAAATTGCAGCATGAGGTACCTTTGCCATTCCCTGTACACAGGTTATCTACGCCTAGGAACAACTTATTACCAACTACCGTTCTCATCCTATCCCTGACTAAGGATCCCAATAGTAATTCAATGAAAAGAACTCCTATGATACCACTTTATAACATCCTTGTTCAAGGTTCCACCCAACGGGTGCCCCGAACCCGATTCACCATGTGACCTCATGGGCATTTCCCCAAACGCCAGAGGCTACCGACTAGTAGTGAGGGCCCAGGTCTGACAGAGGGGAAACTATGCCCTCATTTGTCAAAGTGCATCGCAGCGAAATAGATAAATAACATACAATAAACAGAAGTGGTAAACAATATATATAACAAAACTGGATAACTAATAATAACAAGTAAACCATCAGTCATATGTATATGAAAATGCACCATGTCACTATTCTATAAAACATCCAAAACATGTTACACTACAATATAATAAAACTGAAGTAAAAGTACATAAAAGAAAAATAGAACAACTAACAGCATCGCGAGCCCAAGATCGTTCTCATGCTCCCCTGCTTCTCAGCAACAATCAAGTACCTGTATAGGGACCCTTTCCCTTATCCACACCTGAATAAACATAATCTATTTGGGATGAAGACATGACCCAAACAGGGTGTGAGAAATAAATCTCATTATGCACCCACAAAAGGCCCGTGCCCAACTGTGTGAAAATAAGAAACAACAGTGTGCAGTATTAAAATGAAATAAACTAAGTAGCACTCAAAAGTAAATAACATTACCAGTTATATTTCCATTTTATTATTCTTTTAAACATACAATTTAAGATATCACCACAGTGAATATTCTAACAAAAACAGCCAGTTTCCTCATACACGTAAACCCTTACCCTTAGGTAAAGAGAATCCAAACACAAAAATCTTCCCATAGGCATATCGAATATTACCCACAAGCATATGAGGTGTCTCCCACATGCACAGAATTAACTGCCCAAAGGCATGAAAGAAGTTTCCCATAGGCTAAGTAATACATTGCCCACAGGCTAATCACAACACTTCCCTCATGCTAAACAAGTAATCGGGTCATGACCAACTTGTAAACAAGATATACACATGAAATTCCTCTCAAGGATATTCTATAATCATTATTATAAAGGCATAACATCGTGTATCTGGGCTAAATAGCTAAACAGTGGAACGCACCCATGGGGTGGTCCTGGATCCAAGCAGTGATCCCAAACAGCAATTTATCCCCAAATTTTATCACCTTTACAAATCTAGGTATTTAAAATAGGCACGGCCTCAGGCACATGACACCCCAACATGTTTTCATTGCACAATGGTACACAAAAACACACAACAGTTGGAAATTAAACACCAAGACACCTACCTTAAACGCCCCTGAATGGTATTTGCGAAAGGCGATTCCAGAAATTTCCAAGAACGACGTAGATCTGGGATAAGAAAATTCTCGTTAAATCATAAATAACTTCCCCTAGGGAAAGAATTGGTAAGAACAATTCAAGGAGAGGAGAGGGCCTACCTATATTGTTCCAGGGAGATTGACGGTGCAGAAAACGGATTCTCGGTACTCGATCTGGAGCTCCTCGAAGATCCGACCATCCCTCCCAAGCCTCCCTCCAGTTATAAGAATCCTATATGAACAGAGTAAGCTACTTCCCATTTTATGTGAGAAAAACAAAATACACGGCGTGTACTCTCAAGTACTCTATGTGTACATTCCATTTTTTTAACTGTCCTGCTGCCGGATTCTTGCCAGCATGGCACTGTTCATCTGTCGACCTGAGTACATGACATGTATGTCTCTATAAATGGTGTGTACTGTCGCCCAGCTGGCCACCACCTTACTATTTGCCGGCCGACTAACTACACGACGTGTAAATATCTACTACACGACGTGCAGTCGATTTTTACATCCTTTGAAACCGACATGGCTACACACCATGTGTACTCATCCCACATGGCCAAAAGTACATGGCGTGTGGAAAAGTAAACAGCGTGTACTTCCAATATTTTGGTATTTTTCCTCATTTTCCTTATTTTCTCATAAAGAACACTTAACAAAAGGAGAAAGAAGAAACATGTACCCAAGAATAAGAAATGGGTTCTTACACAACCTTCAAGATTCTGTCAATGAAAACCCATACTAAATCATTCCCTTGAGGAGACCATAGCAAAAAAATTCATGAAATCCATCACAACATCATTCCACTTCTACTCGAGAATGGGTAACTACTGTAAAAGCCCATGCTGGCCACTGATGTTCCGCCTTCACCAGCTGACAAGTGGAAAACCTCATGATGAAACCGACAATGCCCCTCTTCATACCTTCCCACCAATACTGATGGTGTAGATCATGATACATCTTAGTGAATCTAGGATGAACATCCCAAATTGAGGAATGAAAGTCCTTCATCAGCTCATCGCTTATATCTACTGGCACCCGTACGTGCCCCTAGAAATACAAGATCTCATCCTTTCCTATGGTCCACAAAGGAATAGGGTCCTTTCCAAACACACTCTCCCTTAGGACTAGGCCTTCATAATCTGATAATTGTATCATTCGAACTTGTTCAAGAAGATTATAAGTAACAACTAAAAAATATAGAAAATTATAACCCTGCCTATCGTGCCCCACCAAATGCATCTCATAGAATAGATCCATAAGCTTCCACTCACTGCTGGACTCTTGAACTACCTGTATCTGAGTCCTCCTGCTCAATGAATCAGCCATCATTTTGTCATTCCCAGGTGTGTTAGAAAGCTCATTGTCAAAGGATTGTCGGTACTTGACCCACCTCTGTTGTCATAAATTCAGATCACGCAGAGAGAATATGTACTTGAGACTTTTGTGGTTGGGGAAAAGCAAAAAATTCTCTCCCATAAGATAATGTCTCTAACAGAATTGGGTTTGAACGATAGCTTCCATCTCTAGATCGTGTGTTGGGTAATTCCTCTCATGTGGCCTCAACTGCTGAGACCCATACGTAATGACTCCATCTCCCTTCATAATTACAGATCCCATCCTGAAACCTGAAGAATCATAGTAAACAGTATAGCTATTTCCCAACTCTGGAAAGTTGACTATCGGTGTTGATGTCAACCACCCTTTCAACTCATGAAAGGCTGACTCACAAGAATCTGACCATAAGAACTTCATACCCTTCTTAGTCAGACCTTTCAACGGTGCTACTAAGCTTGAAAGGTCCTATATGAAACGTCTGTAGTATCCAGCCAACCCTAGAAAACTCTGCAACTCAAAGACGTTCTTCGGATGCTTTCAGGAAACTACATCTCTCACCTTATCTAGGTCTACTGATACTCCTACCTATGAGATAATATGTCCCATGAAGTGAATCTGATCCCTCCAAAAGTGGGACTTTGAGAGCATAGCATATAACTAAAGCTCCCTAAGTGTACTCAAAATGATCTCAAGTGGGGTAGCATGGTCATTTCGAGTGTGACAGTAAACCAAGGTATCATCCATGATGACCACCACAAAAGAATCCATGTATGGATGGAACACTCAGTTCCTCAGTGCCCTGAAAACTGCGGGCACATTCGAGAGACCGAACGGCATAACCATATACTCCTATAGACCATACCTACTCTAGAAGGCTGTAAGAGTTATATTAGATTGTCTAACGTGCAAATGATGATAACTAGATCTCATGTCAATATAAGAGAACACCTTGGATTTTTGAAGCTGATCAAAGAGATCATCAATCCTCAGCAAGGGATATCGGTTCTTGACCGTAAACTAGTTCAGCTTCTGATAGTCCAAAAGAAGCCTAAGGGTTTCGTCTTCCTTCTACACAAATAGGATAGGTGAACCCCAAAGAGAATTACTAGTTCGAACGAAACCCTTTTCTCACAACTCCTCCAACTATTTCTTAAGCTCTTGCAAATCTAGTGTATCTATCCTATAAAGAGGAATGGACACCGCTGCCGCTTGTGGAATAAGATCAATTGAGAATTATACGTCGCTCTAAAGAGGAAACCATGAAAAGTCCTCTATAAATACATTTCTAAAATGATCCACCACTGGTGGAAAGTCCATCTACGAAGTCCCCTGGTCACCCAGATAGAGACTATAAATCCGGGTTGTAACTCCTCCCAACCCACGATGCATTGGACCTGCTCTACTTGCCTGGACATCCCATTCTCCTATATAAAGAAAGGATCCAACCTCTAGTGATATGAATCTCACCCTACGACAATAACAATTGATGAATACTTGTAATGGAACTAACCAGTCCATTCCGAGAATGAAATCATAGCCTATCATATCTAGGACATAGAGGTCCCCTAGAAAGTGACATCCACTAACCTCTAGTGTACACCCCTTGCACTGACGTACAATAGTCATTATAGTCCCTAACGGTGTGTCTAGGGTCAAAAAATCAGCAAAAGAAAAGATGAAGAGGACAATGCTCTCTCCAACAGTAAAATATATAAAGCTATGGAAATCCCGTGTATCGAAAACTGCAGAAGATAAAACGGATGATACTAAGATCGTACCTCGAACTGTAGAGTGTCCAGGATCCAGATCCAGCTGGGTATACTCCACTACAAAATATTGGCTTAAGTCGCAGACCTATCACCCTACCGGATTGCTCTAAGCTGATCCACCCTGCTGTCGCTGAAAAAACAACGAATGACCACCACATCCACGAATTCCACCTCGGCCTAAACAGCCGGAATAACTCTAGTTCTCATATTGGTGTGAAGTTGGCGGTGTTTCTCCACAACGTGGAGTCATAGAAGAGCCCCTCTCACCAGCTACTGGTGAGAAGAACTGACAAAAGCACTGAAGGTGACCCATCATTCCAAAAGACCATCACTCCAATGGGTCTCTTTATAAATGTGGCCTCTTCTGCCCTCTCTTCCCACACTGGTAGCGTACTGCCTGGCTACCAGAAGATGCATCCTTCCAACTCTTATCTCCTCTTAAAAATTCCCTATGGTGCTTCCTGATGTCAGGAGGAGGAATATTAACTATGGGTGTCAAACTGTCCAGGATCACCCATCCTGAATCCCTCTGATTGCGCTTTGTGATCATCACTTAGTTAACGGTAAAGGATATCGAATTCAACCTGAATATGTTCACCTGTGATAGGATGTCATTCCACAGAACATCCTCAAACATTCGTTCAAGGAACAACCCATCACCTCTGGGAATTGGCATGAAACGCTACAGCTCTATGAAGCGAGAGGAATTCTCCATAACAGTAAGAGTACCCTACTCCGGACTCATGAACTCTCGAGGTCGATCAGACCTAAAGGTCTCTGGATGGAAGTAATCACAGAAGATGCCCTGAAACTCATCTCAAGCCATATTCTGTTGGTGGCCCGCCTATGAGAGCACATCCCACCACCTCTTGAAGGATTCTCGAAGCATGTAGGTAGAGAGATTCACCTTCTTATCTGGAGGAATCTCTATATGCTCAAAAATTGTTAGTGTGGCTTCTATTCATGACTCTGCAGCCTGGGATCCTCCATCCCCTAATAAAGTAGGAGAATGATGCTACTAGAAGACCCACATCAATTCTTCCATTGATGGGGAAAGAGGCAGTGCTCCCAGAATGGTCTACATCATCCTTATAAATACCTCTATGAACTATGAATCATAACCTATGTCAGGTACAACAGCTGGTGCCAAGGCTGGCACAACTAGAGGATCTGCTGGGAGTCCCTGATCAACCATGTCTGGTGTCTGATCACTTCCTGGTAACTAGCATACAAACGGATGACCTCTCGATGGCATGACTTTACAAGGACAAGCACACACCATAAAACAAGATTTTCAAGGACTAAAAACTAGAAGCATAATAAGGGAACATGAGAAAGAAAGCATTAAAGTTTTACAAAACATGACAACACGGCATGTATAATTCCTACACGGTGTTTCCCTTAGGTCATTTACATGGGTCTGTAAACCTTCCCAAATTGATCGTGTGACACGCAAAACACGCAGCTTGTAGTCTTAACACACAGTGTGTATTGGAATCCCATTTCCTTATCTGATTCCTTCAACACAGTTAAGCCACATGGCTCTCTTAAGACAAGAATACACAACGTATTCAAGGTAGACACAACATTTACTAGAAAAGAATCATCTGGCCCATGTTGTTAGGGACACGGCCTGAAAAACGGCTCACACTACAATGCGTGTTCCAGACGGACACGACATGTACGTGAAAGGATAACACTGACCAATGTTGTCAGTGACACAGCTACGTACCTCGGTCAAAATACATAGCGTGTTCAATACTTACATGAACTGTATATCTCATAGTCCATCCATCAATGTTGTTAGTTACACGGGCGGACATAGGATCAACGCTACACGGCGTGCTTAACTGGTATACGGAGTGTTCCCGTAAGAAAATTCCTATCTTATGTCTCTTCCCACACGTCTTATGACACAGTTAGACACTACACGACATGTACATAATTTACAAGGCATGTACTTAAGAAAAACAGCTCCTTCCCGAACAGAAGAACACATCGCGTTTAGTCAAAACTACCCAGTGTGTATTCTGGGTTTTTCTGGACTGTAAGCCTCAGAAACTACTCTGGAACCCAAAAAAACACTGAAACAAACATTGAATGTGCCAAATTTCGATCTGTGAGCCTCCATACTCCCCGCGAATCAAATCTTGTCATCTTATACATGTTATAACAAGGAAAACAAGGCAATGATCCACCAAATTCCGGTCCATGAGGGGCCATAACACCTCCAGAACCAAATTTTGGCATTCATTCAAAAAAATCCTTACACAAACAATACCCTATCAAATAATAGGTATTCTTATAAGAGAATCTATCTAAAGAACATGCATATTATATAAAACATCTATCACAAAAACATGCAATTACTAATGCATCCTAGATGGCATGGCAAGAATGCATGAAATGTGAATTCTATCAGGTTCCTATATATTGCACGAGATGACATACCCTCATCTCATTGGGTTGCGATAGAAATAGAACCTCAATAACATCAATGATAACAACACAATACATTTAAATCACCTAATGGTGAAAAACAAATCAAATGTAAAATCACAGACCAGAAAAAATTGCAATAACTAGGTAGATTGGCTTTTCCATGTACACGGGTTAGCTACTCCCAGGCACAACTTATTACCAAGTACCTACTACTTCTTATCCCTGGATAAAGGCTCTACACAGTAAGTCAAGAGAAAATAAACTCCTATGATCCCACATAATAATTTCCCGATTCCGAAAGCCACCTAGAAGGACCCCGTACTCAGTTGGTCAGATGGCCTCAAGTGCATTTCCCTACACGCCAGAGGCTTCCAACTAGTAGCGAGGTATTGGGTGTGATAATGGGGAAACTATGACTTCATTGGCAGAGTACATAGCAATTGTAACAACACATAATAGCGGATGAAGTAAATATCCAACAACATTAAACCACGGAAGACTAGAATAATAAATAACTATAGCACACATATATATAAAATGATGCATGATACATATTTCTAGGAATGAATCCAAATAGGTCACAATGCTAGAAATACAAATAGTTCTAAACCAAATTTCAAAAGAAAATGATAAACAACTCATCAACATTATAGGCCATAGCTTGGTCCCATGCTCTCCATCTCCATAGCAAGTCATGTGCCTGAAGTGGAAGGGAGCATTCCCTTATCTATAACTACAACAATATAATCTGTTTGGGCCCAAAAGCATGACCCAAACAGGGTGTGTGACTAAATCCAAGTAGTCAACCACCTGAAGATATGCTCCTAACATTAAGTGAGTATATGTCAGGTAAAAGTACATGAAACTGTAAATAGAAAAGTAATCTGCAGTAAACAATCCACAGTTTCAATATCAAGAAATACTGAAACAAACAACTAAACACAAACAGGTAACCCTCTAGGAAATACTCATATCCAACCTCTCTGGTCCTTAATAAGTACAAGAAAGCCTCTGGGAAGTGCACTCAACATAAACCCTCTGATTTAGTCATAATAATTCATAAAGACGCTCTGAGGAAGAACTAATAGTAAATTACCCTTATAGTCTTAGGGAGTTAGGGACACTCTAAGGAATCTCACACGGTCAATTCCCCTTATAGCCCCAAGGTCAAGGACTCTCTGAGGAATCTCACTCAGTCAATTTCCCTTATAGCCCAGGTTGTTCAAAGACTCTCTCTACGGAAGCTCAGTCAGTCAATTCCCCCTATAGTCTAGAGTAATCAAGGTAATTCAAAGAAAAACAATGACTCTATAAGGAAGCTCGAATAGTCAATTCCCATTATAGTCTAAAGTGCTCAAAGACTCTCGGAGGAAGCTCACTCGGTCAATTCCCCTTATAGTCTACTACACCAGGTTCTCAGAGCCCTTTGTAGGTCAACGAGCATGGAAATGAAATATGGTCAACGTAATCCTACAGAACTTCTTGGATAATCTGTCTACAGCCTATCACGCATGTCAGAGTAAAAATATTATACTCTACAACTCTAGGAATGGAAAACAGGCATGGTGGCCAAATAGGCTAAACAAGACCAAACGGTCATAAATAGAGAATGCATGGGAAAAACATCCAAACCATAGAAAATCATCCCCATTCACATACATTTAACATCTACATAATCATACAAGCATGAAAAGAAACCAACAGGGGTACATCGGTAAACTTTTAAAACCGTGTTCAAGGGTATTGGTGGAATTTGAACATAATACCCAAATACATTAAACAGGAAGGAATAAACCACCTAGCTTGGTGTTAGGAGATCACTATATGTGAACATCGAGGCTTTAATCACTTTAGAACATCGAAGATGTACAAAAATGTCTAAAATTTTCAACTGATGATAACTAGATAAAGATGAGGAATCATGAAACGAGGCTCATGTAGAAGTGGGAACTCACCGATGCAATTACAACCCAACCGACGGTGTTCGATTCAGAGGATGGACACAAAATCAGGGGTTCATCGAAGAACTATGGCCGTACGAAGCTCTCGTTCAAAAGAGACCTAAATGAAGAGCGTTCTAGAGATTAGACATGACCCTAGTGCATTTAATGAAAAAATGAAAGTACATGACATGTACTTTTGATGTAAACAATATGTACTTTCTATTTACATACTCTAATTTAGGTGGCCTCCATTCCACCCCAACATGGTCATGTGTGTGGCCACTACACGGCCAGCACATGACCTCCTGTTGCAAAGCAGTCAACAACATGTACTCATAAAGTAAATCGCGCGTACTTTAGAAAATTCTAGAATTTACTCTTTTTCCCAAAAATGACCAAAAAAGGAAGAACATACCTAAAAAGAAGATACAAGTTCATTCAATTACAATGGATGTTACATAATAAATATTGAAACTTTAAGAATCAATTTGTAGTGGTCGAATGTTATTGCCTCTTCTTTGATAGATAGTGTGACATATATGATTTCATTGTTTAGAATGTAATTCTTGATGTAAATTGGTTAATAATGTAAACTGGGATTAATTGTAATTATTTTTCAAAGATATTGAAGAATGTAAATGAATCTGGTTGTTGTTCCTATAATTTGATGTTAGTCAAACTGATGCAGTAAGAATGTTTAATTCATTATGATACCTTACTATTTAGGTTGACTGTTGTTGGAACCCATAATTAATAAATTAGTTAATTTTTTATGTATTAAATAACCATACTTATGATAGAAATATAATCATAGGTAGGGTTCTAAGTTACCCTCTTTCTGGTAAGGCCAAGTTCCATGTACTTTGGAGCTATGAGGGCTCGTTGTGCTTGAAGGCTAAATTCTTTTTTTAAGGGACAAGATCCTAGTTGATAAGATGTTTCTTTTCCTTCTTCTTGTTTTGTGATGTGAGCTTGTATAAATGTATTTATATGTGGTGGGATGGAGGCCCATTGGTTCTCGTAGTGTTTGATGCCTACAGTGGCGAGATGCATCATTTTATGCAAGTGGGTGTCGAGGAGGACACCAAAGATGATGAAACAGGTTGAATTTGAATGTTTGGATATTCAATGAATCTTTTTTATTGTATATATAATTTACATTACCCGCTACTGGAATTATCTAGTCTTGGTTACCCACCATCCGACAATGGGTGATGTCATGTGGGGTATGCTACATGCTTTTCAAGTTTTAGATTCTCGAGCGAGGATGGGTCTATGTACATTCTATAGGTGGAAAGACTCAATGGGTAGTTTACCTACTCACTGTATTAAACCCTTTGTGCGTGGAAGCAGAAAATGTTTTTCTAGAATTCATAGTAATATGGGAATGTAATAATGTTGTTAATAAATTGTTGAATAAATGATGTTAACCCAATGGGTTGGAGCTGGCTCGTACACAATGTTGAAGTTTCAATTTAACAGAACTATGGATCTTGGATAGAATGATGATTAATTATAATGTTAAATTTTTAATGGTTAATTAATGTTTAAATAATTAATTAAAATAAATTGAAACTGATAAAAAGGGATAAAGTAATATAATGTATCTCTTTAAATTTTAGTGTGATTCTAGGATACCTATTCATAGAAGTGGATGTCGGGAGTCCAAGACATGTTAGCTGGAGTTGAGTCTGAGACTAGTCTTTTCCTATATTGTGGTTGTGAGATATATTATATCATGTGATTTTTGTGATTCTATACACTACACCACCCTCTCAGGTATGGCGACTGACACCCTGTGGATTCTGTTCCCTGGGGGATGTTTTCCCCAACATTCCAATGGGATGATGAATAACTAACTACTCCATTGGGCCCTACTATGTTCTCTTGGTAGTCACTTGTGCAGGTAGGAATAGTGGTTAGTTTTACTCATATATGTGGGTCGAGTGCTATAATATGTTGGGGTTATTCACAAACATATATTCTGGATATATTTTTCAATGGAATACTATAGGTGTAACATGTATAGGCTGTAATGTCTTCAGGATCCTTACTCGATGTTTGGGATGAAATAGCGGTGTTATAATGCTCCATGTATGATATACATTATATGATCCATTGAGTCTCATGAACACTACTAGGTTACTATGGTAATGTGGATGTGGTGGTTGTGTTTCATGAGGATCATATTGTGGTGCTTCACCTAGGTGTTACAGGAAGCATTTTTGGAGAGAGATGCTTTGGACGTGCGACATTAGGGAAAAGAGGCATGCCAGAAGGGAAGTGGTAGTGAGGAACCCTTGATATTATTTATTATATTATATAAATTTTTATGAGATACATGGTGGTATAATACATGGTGAGGTTGGGAACACAATATACCTATTTACGTGATGAGTTAGTTTCACTTTCTATTCACCGTGCTTTAGCATTCCTTCTTTAATTTTGCATGAGATGCTACAGAGAGGATCATATGGAGTATATTGTTATACTCACCCTACGTATATATAAACTATTTTTCAGGTCAATTTCATTTGGTTAGATATCAGGCTGGTTACTACTAGGATGGGGTTGTTGGAGTTATCCAGGCTTCATGGTTAATTTAATTTTTTACTTTCTTTTGGTGCTTGTTGATTTTCCTTTTAGTTGTAGTAGTTCTTGCATGAAATTACATATGTGTACATGGGATTTATTTTATATTACGGTTTGAGATGGAGTTGGTTGGTGTTTAAATTATCTCTCTCATTCGCATGTGTTCTCATCGAGAGTAATGTCGCCCATTTTTGTATTTTCTATACCTTTGGTGCTAGTCACCATCCAGGGACCAACTAGAGGAGGGACTTGGGAGTCACTATCTCCTTTCTCACATTGTCATCCTAGGAGGGGTTTGCCATGTTGTGAGGGGGTCATGACATAGTAGAATTAGAGGCTCTGGTTGAAGGTTATTATGGATTTTGGTGTTAAGCATAGGTGAGGTTTCATGGGTTGGTAGATACCTAGTTTCAGTTAAGTTTAGCAAGTTATATAAACACTAGAGACCAACTAAGACATAGGAATTTAGCCCCCCCTGTGATTTGATGCACAAAGCAGCATTTTTTAGTGGCAATTAAACAATGTGATACTAGTTTCAGGGTATATACCAAGGAAAGTAACATGCATAATTCGTCATTAAGACTATGTTTGAATTGGTAGACCTTATGATAGGTTAACCTAAAATGAATAAATTAAAAAAAAAATTAATTGATGTTGAGTCTTCCATATTCCATGTTTTGGAGGTGTAATTTGTTTTTTTTCTTTTTGATTTATGGCTCCAAGTCGACTTCCTCAATAGGTTCACACAGATGATGTCCAGCAAGATGTACTAGTAGATCAACACAGGGTAGAGGTTGACGAAAATGAAACATGGAGGAAAAAACTTAGCATGTTTCAGTACCAGAGTGTACAAGAAATATGAGGGCTCCGTTTCAAATTCTGTAAAGACCCGGAATTTCCATGGAAATTTTTTCCCTTAAATACATGGAAATTTTACGAGCCTATGAAAATAGACGACACATGATTCTGTGGCCCAGTGTTCCCGGAAATAATTTCTGATTTTTTGTTCGGGTACGTTCAGTAAACGTACGAATGGGTTTTTTTAACTTTTGAACTAGTGCACAGAATTGAAATCTGATGGAACCGTTGAACTCGCAGTGCAGGTATTCACTTAAGAGGACTTCACCTCGATGGTAGATGGTCGGGAATAAAAGAAAGTTTTTGGGGTTTACATGGAATAATTAAATAAAATAAGTGCATGTATTATTTTATTTTATTTGTTATAACCACCATGTGGAGTTTGGAGGTGGGGACTGCCACACTTTAACCTCCCATGAGACGTTATGGTGGTGGGGACCACCTGAACTTAACCTCCCCTATGAGGATTAATTTGGTGGGGACCACCCAAGGATAAAACCTCTTGAACCCTCCCTTAAGTTGTGAGAAACCCCTTGAGCTTCCCACTTTATGGTGCCAAATCCTTTCAATTAATTAATTGAGCACATAAATTAATTAATTAGAATCTTTTTGAATTATGTTCCAAAGATTTACTAATAGGAAAGAATAAAATATTATTTTTTTAGAATTTGTCATTAGAAGAAATTGGGAGAAGGATCCCAATGAAGAACACTCCAACCGATGAAGAATGTTGACCCTGATCCCGACATCGACTTCCTTCCACGGAACCTCCTCGATAAAGGACATGTTCTTCTACAATGAATCAACGTCTGCCTTTCCATGACTTTGTTAATAATAAAGGAATAAATTTTGGGGTTAATGCTTGTTAATTGTGTTGTGTTCTTCATTTTCCACCATGTTTTAGAATTTGAAGCCGCTTGAAATCGCCCTAACGTAGAGGGTGCGGGCTGAACAAACACGGCTCGACCACTCCGCCTTTTTTATGGATTTTGACACCCAACATGACATGAGTTCGGGTTGATCGTTTCTCATCAACATTTGTTGTAGATCAAAGCCGGCATTCCGAGGAGAGTGCGACTTCTTCTGAAATGATAAACTGGCCACCAGAACTCGTCCGATGACCCATGAAAGATTCGCCAGCGGTCGGAACCGGCGAACGTCACCAGTGACGAAGAGAAGGGATGTCAGCACTCCAGTCAACCACATGGATAGAGGTGGCGCAACTAGGCCACTAGAGGGGATGATCGTGACCGATGGGCCATGGTGGCATAGTGGCGGCAGACTCAAGGCCGGCCACAATGGAATCCGGCGGCCCAACCCACCGGAGAAGGTGCGGCGCAACTGCGCCGCACAGTAGAGAAGAAGGGACGGTGGCCCCTGGCCACGGCGGTGCCACGATGGCCAGTGCAAGGCCGATCACGAGAATGACTGGTGGCCCGAGCCACCAAGTTGACGGAGGCGGCACAGAGCAATGGCGTCGCACGAGAGTCTTCTAGACGCTCGGCCAGCCGGGAGGAGCATGACCCACCACTGGGTCCCGCATGATGTGGACCGACGCCACGTGTCAACGGTTGTCTCCCACACAAATAGCTTTGCCTTTCAGGATCCCCAGTGGCCACGACCTCCCCCCTGGATGTGGCTAGGGTATACCACAAAGGCCTTTGGGCTTTTTGTCTGGTTGGCTGCCAGCCACGTGGGTCGTAGGATCAGACCTAGCATGGGCTGAACACCACACGGACCAGACTTAGCGTGGGCCGGACCCAATGCGGGACTGACCCAGAATGTGCCGGACCATGTGCGGTCTAGTCCACCCTTGAATTCTAGGCCACTCCCGTGGACTGGGTCTGACCCGAAGACCGGGTTGGCATAGTGGACCGGGGCAGTCCCACTGGGTCGGACCGAGACCGAGACCCATTTTGGCATGTTTCCACTCTTTTGCCCGTAACATGAGATACGGGTGCCCGATCAATGAACCATCAGTGGCTATGAAAACCTTATAAGGTTATGGTTCATTTAGTATACACCACTATATGTTTGGACGTAGTTAGGGTATGGCCTGGTTGGATCGAATGTAAATCCAACTGGGCCTTCGAAATGGAAATGCCAATAACTCTCAGATCAGGCGTCTGATTGACGCACCATCTATTGCATTGAGTTTCTTATTGAAAGAAGAATATTTTGTTTACATAAACTTTGGAATTCATGTAAGTTTATGTATCAACACTTCGCTTGATGATCGGACCCTCCCAGAATCAATCAGACTTTGTACGAAACTCTGTGGCTGGCTACGCTTTGATGACTATTCCGGGATCCTTTGTTGGTTCGCCAGCTCTGACTATTGTTCCTAGATCATGTGTGGGTTCGATAGAACTAATGAATATTTCTATATCCTGTATGGGTTCAATAGATTTGACTATTATTCCTGTATCCTGTGTGGGTTCAATAGTTATGACTTATGTTCCTAGATTCTGTGTGGGTTAGAAAGAATAATTATTCCTGGATCTCATGTATGTTTGACAGTTCTGATTTCTGTTCGTGGATCCTGTGTGGGTTCAACAAAATAGATGATTTTGTGGCTATATCTAATAATCTCTATCTCTCTACATATGTTTTATACCTGTGTGATATGAGTCAGTAACTTTGTGTTTTCCTCATGATTGAGATGGATTACATGATAAATTAGGTATATGTATGCGCATATACAAAAGTGGGATT
Organism: Viscum album; assembly: GCA_963277665.1. Classification (NCBI taxonomy): domain Eukaryota; kingdom Viridiplantae; phylum Streptophyta; class Magnoliopsida; order Santalales; family Viscaceae; genus Viscum; species Viscum album. Next base: position 419,364,374 of record OY728132.1, read on the forward strand.
ATCTGTTGATTCCAGACCTTGTGGTTTATCCTTGGTTGATTTTGTGAGACCTTGAGGGTCTCGGGATCCCTACTAAGTATTGTTATACTCACCTCTGCATGGGCTATACCCACACCTCATTGGGTTGTATGCAGACAATGGACAGCACTGGTCGTGGATGAGTGTATGAGGACTGGACGGTACCCGGAGGTGGACCTCACGACAAGATGGTACCCGGTAGAGACTGAAGGACATGTAGTGCTGAGGAGTCTATCTCCACCTACCATTCATGAAGGATCCATAGTGGATGATCCAGGAGCTTCTTTCGGTCTTTTAGATGTTTATCCCATTTCAGTTGTACTTGTATTTCTAGCCCCTTTTACTTTACAACACTATTTTTTTATACAGTTTTACGTAGTGTTTTGCATCGAGATTGTACTCTGTTGTGTGTGATTACAGTTATAAAGGTAATTTCTTCCCAGATTTAGTGAATTACACCTTTTGTGCTAGTTTCCAGCCCCTTTCCAATTGAAGGCGGGCATGGGGTAGTCACGCCACGGGCCTCGGGGGATGGGTCGTGACAAATTGGTATCAGAGGAGTCATTTCGACCATAAAACGCAGGACTCTGATCTTTTTTGTGAAGAAATAGTGTTAAGTGTAGTGATTGTGGTTTTCAGTTTAGGGATTCCAATGTTGGTGTGGAGACCGATGTATCCATACACCAGGACCCAGAATTCCAATTTCCAACTCAGTGCACGAAAATACAGATTGCGTGTGTGTTTTGACGAGTCTTCTTTGTGATACATTTTGAGTCAACTCACTAGGTATAACTTATTGACCATGGCGTACCTGTTTCTTTTCATGATGTCCCCACATAAATAGCTAGCCAGGGTTCCAGGTTTTGTACAGGATGGAAGCCCACTGAGCGACGAGGCCTCAGTGAAGGGCCCTATTACAGCGGAGGCACCAGCGGTACCACTACGTGTCGGGCCACCGATGCCACCTGCCCCAGTAGCAGAGAGTGCATGCCGACTTAGCGCATTTCATGAGTTCCAGCGCCAAAGTCCACCCTTGTATAGGGGATACACAGACTCTCGGGGAGTTAAGGATTGGCTGGTGGCTATGGGGAGAGTCTTCAGACTGGTAGGGACACTAGAAGACATTATGGTGATCCTTATTGCGAGTCTCCTTCAGGCAATATTAGAAAAATGGTGTAGCCAGATTCTCTACGTGCATGACGAGGTGAAAATTATATAGGAAAACTTCAAGAGCCTATTTTGGGTGGAGTTTTTTCCCATCCACCCTACATGCGGTGTGGATTCAGGAGATACTTCATCTACAGTAGGGTAGCATGACTATGGAACAGTACTCAGTGAGGTTCACCGACCTCTCGTGTTACTCCATAGATTTGGTGTGGGACCCATTCTCCAGGTCTCGGACCTTTGATAAGGGTATCATGCGATATATTAGGGCTTCAATGATCTATCTCAGCATCCTGATATAGGTAGGGGTGTTGGGGCAAGCCCTCTTAGTAGATATTTTCCTTTCCAAGCAGTCACCTATAGCGAGACCCGCCATCGGGTCTCACGTAGTAGAGTCTTATGCAGCATGTAGCAGACAGATGTCACAGAGGTCCAAGTGGACCATAACATCAAGTGGACGACCTTAGGACTCGGGTTCGGTTATGTGAGTCACATGAGATAGAGTCAGTCATTCAACGAACAGACAGTGTTTCACATGCGGTGGGCAGGATCACATGGCTCATGACTCTCTGACTCACCATTCTGATGATCAGCAGACAACTGAGGGACCTCCCAGGAAGAGGAATATATTTAATAGAGGTGATGTTTATGGAGTAAGCAGATGTTGTAGAGGAGCTGGTCGTGCAGTAGGCGGTGGACGGCATTATGAGGTGTTACCACCATCACTACCAAGGGGTCCACCCCCACCGTAGGGAGCAGGTGGATATGGGAGATCTCAGCTCCATGAATATGTGGCTTATGATCATGGTGCTCTGAATATGATTCAAGGTACAATCTGTGTCTACTCCACCATTGTAGTAGTTCTTATTGAACCAGGTTTCAGTCAAACTTTCATTGCCACTACCCTCGTTCGGAGCTTAGAGATTATGATGGAGACAATGGCTTGATCTCTATGTCTAGATACTCCCACGGGAGTAGACTTGACGATCATGTACTACTTCCGACAGTGTCTGCTTACTATAGGAGGAATGAGTTTCGACTGGGATCTCTTCATATCGGCGTTGAGTCCTTACGACATCATCTTGGGTATGGAATGGTTATCTAGAGTTCAAGATCAGATCGAATATATTTGGCGTAAAGTGCAGTGTATCTGCACGGATGGGACCAGGTTCACCTTCACCGGTGAGAAGGGAGGCTTTGCAGCGTAGGATGTACTTAATCATAGGAGGGTGCAACCAATTCCCAATCTGTTAGCCTGCTTTACCCTCAGATCAGTTGAAGTGCAGAGTCCAACTTATCCTGCAGTGGTGGACCATTACCTGGAATTTTTCCTTGACAATGTTCCAGGACTACCTCTTCATAGAGAAGTGGACTTCTACATTGACCTGTACCACGGGATGACACAGATATCTACACCAGCGTATGGGATGGCTCCCGCTGAGCATTGTGAGATGCGGGTAGTATTGGAGGGCTTATAGTGGAAGGGATTCATCTGGCCCAGTGTTTCTCCCTAGGTTTCCCCGATTCTTTTTTCCAAGAAGGCGGATGGGATCTTGAGGATTCATGTTGACTACCATCACCTGAACCAGGTTACCATTAAGAACAAATACCCACTTTTGAGGATTGACGACTTCTTTGATTATATGAAGGTATCATGGTGGTTCTCGAAGATAGACCTCAGATCAGGCTATCACCAGCTCAGTGTTTCAGATGAGGTTCTGTAGAAGACAACTTTCAGATGTTGCTACGGCCACTACGAGTTCTTGGTTATGCCTTTCGGCATAACCAATGATCCAACCCTGTTCATGGGACTCATGAATATGATCTTCTAGCCATACCTCAATCACTTTTTCGTAATCTTCATCGATGACATTCTGATCTATTTGACTACTAAGGAGTAGCATGCCTACCATTTATAGGTAGTACTGGACACACTCCAAGAGCACCATCTTTATGGTAAGCTCTCGAAGTGCCTGTTTTGGATCCCAGAGTTTTACTTTTTGGGACATGTCATCTCAGAGGCAGGAGTTGCAGTGGATCCAGTGATGATTGAGGCATTACTTGCTTGGGAGCCACCTAAGAGTGTGAATGAGTTTCAGAGATTCATGGGTTTGGCTGGATATTATCGGAGGTACGTACTATACTTCTCCAGAGTTGCAGCACCACTATCATCCCTGAAGAAGAAGGGGAAACCCTTCATGTGGCCGGAAAGATTCTAGTAGAGCTTTCAGGAGCTGAGGCAGAGGCTGACTAGTGCCCCCATCATGAGGTTTATAGAGGAAGGCATAGGGTACGTAGTTTACTGTGATGCATCAGGGACCAGACTCGGATGTGTCCTGATACAGGAGCGAGCAGTGATCGATTATGGATCTCGTTAGATGAGACAAAATGAGAAGAACTACGCCACCCATGAACTGGAGTTAGTAGTAGTGGTATCTGCCTTGAATATGTGGTTGCACTATATAATGGGCTAGCATTTTAATATCTACTCTGACCACCAGAGTCTCAGGTATATATTCTCTCAGAATGACCTGAACCTGAGACAACAACAATGTCTTGAGTTCCTACAAGACTATGACTTTTAGATAATATTTACTCCTAATAAGGGAAAAGTTATAGTAGATGAACTCATTAAGATATCTGGTATACAATTACTAGGAGAGGCGACAGAGAATTTGGCTACTTTAAAGATGTCCTTTGTGGACCAAGAAGAATCAGCCTTTATTCAGTCTCTTATAGTCACTCCCCCGATTCTTCAGCATGTCAGTGAGGCGCAGCGTGGAGACGCATACTGAGAGACACGACGTGATCAGATATCCATAGGGCAGGAACCAGATGGATTTTCTGAAGGTGGGGAGCATGTCACCCTCTTTAGAGGATGTATTATGGTACCAGTCTCACTTTAGGAGGAAGTGTTGAAGGAGTTTCAAACATCCCCACTAGCGTTACATCCAGGAGTGATGAAGATGTACCAGGAACTTCGATGATAGAACTTGTGGACGGGGATGAAGAAGTAAGTTGTAGAGTTTGTCTCTTGGTGCCTCACTTGTTAGCAAGTAAAGGCAGATCATCAGGTACCTACAGGCTTGGTTCTGCCTTTAGAGGTCCCAGAGTGAATGTGGGATTGGATATCCATGGACTTCATGACGATTTTTCCACATACATCCACGTGACACAACTCTATTTGGATGACCATTGCCTAACTCACCATGTTGGCCCACCTCATACATATTACAGAGCAGGGTTTAGTAGTGAGCTTTGGAAGCCTCTATGTGCAGGAGATTGTGTGGCTACATGGAGTAACTTCTTCTATTATCTCTGATCGTTACACATAGTTTACTTCCTGGATATGGAAATGGTTACATGAGGCTTTCAAGATTCATATTCATTTGAGAAATGCCTTCTATCCTCAGATGGATGGTCAGATTGAGAAAACCATTCAGACCCTTGAGGACATGCTTCCTGCATGTGTCCTTGACTTCGGTCGCAGTTGGGAGGATGACTTACCTTTGGTGGAGTTTGCGTACAACAACAACTATCACTCCACCATTGGGATGAAACCTTTTGAGGCCTTGTATGGTCGACCTCACAGATCGCTGTTATGCTGGACGGACCCTGTGGAGTCAACACTTGTGGGAACAGAGATGGTTCGAGCTACCATGGAGAAGGTGTAGATCATCCAGGTCTGGATGAAGATTTCACAAAGCAGACAGAAGACTTATGCTGATATGATATAGATACATCTAGAGTTCTAGGATTTTGACCATGTCTTTCTATGTGTCTCACCCCGATGAGGTTTACAGAGACTTGGCCGATGTGGAAAGTTATCTCTACGATTCATCAGACCATTCTAGGTCCTCAACAGATTAGGCGAGGTGGCTTACCTCTTGTCTCTTCTAACTCAGTTGCAATGGGTGCATGATGTCTTCTACATATCCCAGCTGAGTAGATATGTAAATGACCCTTCTCACGTCATCAACCATGGAGAGTTGGATGTCGACGATGGGGTGACTTTTACAGAGGTTCTAGTGGAGATTGAGAATCAATAGAAGTAGGTCCTTCATGGACAATCGATACCTCTATAGTGCGTTCATTGGAAGCACGAGGACCTCCAAGAAAGCACATTGGAGTGGGAGGCTCATATGCATGCTCAGTACCCCCATTTGTTCCCTTTGTTCAAGTTTTAGCATATAGGGACGTAAATCCTTGAGGTGGGGAGAATGTAAAGACCCGCAATTTCTGTGGAATTGTTTTTCTTACATACATGGGAATTTTACGAGTTCGCGAAAACTGATGGCACGTGATTCCAAGGCCTGGTGTGCCTAGAAATAATTTCTTATGTTTTGTTCAGGTACGATCAGAAAACGCACGAATGAAATTTTATAACTTTTGAACCGGTTCTTGGAATTGAGATATGAGCACACCGTTGAAGTCACATCACCAATATTCTCTTACGAAGATGTTAAACTCGATGACAGATGGTCGAGAATAAAATATATTTTTTGGGTTTTATGTGGAATAATAAAATAAAATAAGTGCATTTCTTATTTTATTTTATTTTTTATAACCACCATGTGGTGGTTGGAGGTGGGGACTGCAACACGTTAACCTCCCATGAGAGGTTGTGGTTGTGGGTAACACCTAAACATAACCTCCCATTTGAGGATTAATTTTTTGGGACCACCCAAGGTTAAAACCTCTTAACCCCGATTAAGTGGGGATAAACCCCTTGAGTATCCCACTTTATGGTTTCAAATCATTTCAATTAATTAATGGATCACATCAATTGATTAATTTAAATATTTTTAAATTATGTTCTAAAAATTAAATAATAGGTAAGAATTATCTATTATTTGGTTAGAATTTGTCTTTGGGAGAACTTGGGAGAAGGCTCCCGAAAAATAACGTTCCAACCAACGAAGAACGTCGACCTCGATCCCAACTTCAACTTCCTTCCTCAGAACCTCCTCGATGTAGGACGCGTTCATCTACAACGAATCGATGTCTGCCTTTCTGCGACATCATCAATGATCAATGAATAAAGGTAGGGGTTCTATCTTGTTAATTGTTTCAGGTTCTTAGTTTTCCGTCATGGTTTAGAATTCAAAGCCGCTTGATATCCCCCTAACGTGGAGGGAACATGCCAAAAAAACATGACCCGACCCCTCAATATTTCTTATGGATTTTGACGCCCAATGTGGCATCAGTCTGGGTTGAGAATTTCTCGTCAACATCGGTTGCAGATCGAAGGCGATGCCTCGAGGAGAGTGAGACTTCTTCCAAAATGAGAAATGGTCCATCGGAACTCGTCTGGTGACCCGCGAAAGATTCGCCAGTGCTTGGAACTGGAGAACGTCACCGGCGATGAAGATAAGGGATGTTGATGCTCCGTCCAGCTGGATGGATAGCGGCAGCGCAACCGAGCCACTAGAGGAGAAGGTCGCGACCGAAGGCCCATGACGGTGCTACGGTTGCTGGAGCAAGGTCGTCCCTGAAGGAAGCTTGCGGCCAGAGCTACCAGGTTGCCGGAGAAGGGGCAGCACAACCGTGCTACGCGATGAAGTAGAAGGGATCGCAACCCCTGGCCGTGGTGGTGCAACAATGGCCTATGCAAGTCCGTCTACAAGAATGACTGGTGGCCCGACCCACTGGGCCGCCGGAGTTGTTGCGGAGCAACAGTGCCATGCGGGAGGAGGCTGGCCGCTCATCCTGCTAGGAAGAATGGGACCCACCCATGGGTCCCGCGTGATGCTGAATAGGGCCACATCCATTCGGGATCCCCAGGGATGCGGCCTCCCCCCTTGATGCAACTAGGGCAGTCCCCATGGGTCACCGAGCCACCAGCCATGTTGGCCGCCAGCCGGGCGAGCCGCCGGGTTGGGCCGCTCCCGTGGACTGGGTTGGAACTGCAGGCTGATTCAGAACCATGGACTGGGACGGACCCCAGCCCGGACCTGGGTTGGGCCAGGTCAGTCCGAATAGGCTGGACCAGTCCTTGACCCATTTTGGCATGTTTCCACTCTTTTTCCCGTAACTTAAGCTACGGGTGTCTGATCGACGAACCATCTGCTGTTACGGAAACCTTGGAAGGAGATAGTTTTTTTTTTTGAATACCCCAATAGTGGTTTGGATATATTTTGCGTATGGCCGGGTTGGATCGTACATAAATCTAATAGGGCCCTCAGAACAGAAATTCCAATAACTCTCAGACCGGGCTTCTGAATGATGCACAATCTGTCACATTGAGTTTTTAATGGAATGTTGGATATTTTGGATACATCAACTTTGGACTTCGTGTTTGTTGATATATTGACACTTGGATTGACGATCAGACCCTCCCAGAATCAAGAAAACTTTGTACGGAACCCTGTGGTTGGCTGCGCTCTGACTACTGTTCCTAGATCCTGTGCGGGTTCGACACCTCAAAATACTATACCTAGATCATGTGTGGGATCAACAAAACTGATGAAATTTTTTTTATCCTGTACGTTTTTGATAGTTCTGCTCTCTGTTCCTAGATTCTATGTGAGTTTGACAGTTCTGACTTATGTTCCGGGATCCTTTGCGGGTTTGACAGAATAACTGTTTCTCGATCCTGTGTGGGTTCGATAGTTCTGATTTCTATTCCTAGATCCTGTGTGGGTTTGATAGAATAGATGATTCAGTGGATACATTTGATCATCCCTATCTCTCTACATATGTTGTATACATGTGTGAGCCGAGTAAGTAACATTGTGTTTTCCTCATGATTGAGATGGATTACTTGATAACTTAGGTATATGTATGGGCATGTACCTAAGTGTGGTTATCTTTTGATTTCATACCTTATGGTTTATCCTTGTCTGATTTTGTGATACCTTGGGGGTCTCATGGTCCCTTATGAGTATCGTTATACTCAACCCTGCATGGGCTATGCTCGCACCTCGTTGTGTTGGATTCATACGACAGACATCACTAACAGAAGTTGAGTGTACAAGGACTGAATGGTACCTGGAGGTGGACCTCATGATTATTCGGTACCCAGTGGAGACTGACGGATGTGGAGTGCTGAGATGGCTATCTGTACCAACCCTTTAGGTAGGATCACTGGTGGACGATTCAGGATCTGCTTTCCATCTTTCAGCTGATTGTCCCTTTTTAGTTGTACTTTTACATTATAGTTGGGCTTGTATTTCCTGCCCCTTTTACTTTATAGCACTCTTTTTTTTATATAGTTTTTCTTAGTTCTTAACTTGAATCTTGTACTCTGTTGTGTGTGATTACAGTTATAGAGGAAATTCCTTCCCAAATATAGGGATTTACGTCTTTGGTGCTAGTCGCCAGCCCCTGGCCTATGGAATGCGGGATTGGGGTAGTCATAACACGGGCCCCGAAGGATAGGTTGTGACAAATGTAGTCACAAAAGTCTAATTAGAGGAGGTTGAGATAGCCTTCATTTCATTCCATGATCCAAATTATCATTCGGTTTCTTCAGTTGTGATGATGCTACATAAAGCAGTGAGGAAGTGGTGATTCTTGTTCCTCGAGGATCGCAAGGAGTCAGTGATCTCATGGGAGGAGTTATGATACATGTTTACAGTTGAGTTTCTTTCTTCGATCGTGAAGGTATCCGGTCTCTAGGAGATTCTTACCCTTTGATAGGGGAGCTCTATTTTGTGAGAGTTTGATTCCATTTTAGGAACCTTTTATGATATGCTTTGAACTTACTGCCAGATGAGGAGGCCAGGGTGAGGAATTTTGTTGAGGCCTTGTATCCAGAGACCCAGTTCCAGGTCACCCAATTAATGTGGAATACATATCATGAGGTTATAGTAAGTATTAATGTCATCGAGAGGACATTTTCCATAACTGGATTGTTTTGGGATGGGATTCTTCATGATTCCTCATGAAGCAGAGTCATGGCCGGGGTTCCCAATTTTCAGGTCATAAGAGTTTCTGTTTGGTCGGGGGTAGGTCATGGTCCTCGGTATCGAATTTATTTGGGGGTAGAGGATCTAATCACTATGCCAAGGGATTATGCACTTTTTTATTGTGGAGTCTATGGTCACCAGAAATGAAAATTCCTGACCGTTCAGATCAGTCCTCGTGCTCCAGGTGTTCGGCTATTGGTTCCTCTGTTGAGGCAGTTCCAGGCGAGGCTGCAAAAGCAGGTTGCACCAGCCTTCAATCAACATAGAGAATATGGGGCAAGAATAGGATAACCATATTATGGTCCTTGTACTCAAAGAGTTATGTATGATATTGGTGGTGGTCATTATCATGGTTAGAGAAGTCATGGAAGTCGTGGAAGAGGTCATGGCCAGGCGATCCAGAATTCATTTGAGATACACTTTGATTTTTTTTCTACTTGTGTGTATGCCTTTATTGATTTGAGGAGTGAATCACTATTTCATATCACCTTCCCTTTTTCCATGATTTTTGACTTGTTGTAGAGAGGCGTCTAGTTCCCTTGGCATTGACTATGCCAGTTAGAGGTCGAGCTTACATGTATAATGTTTGTAAAGACTATGAGCCTGTGCTTGGGAAGCACCTCTCTTGGGGATATTTCATATGTTTATAGATGCACCTATATGATTTCATCCTCAGCATGAATTTTTTTGTATTAAGTACTAGATATTTTGTATCTCTTCATATGGTATGTGGTGTTCATTGATACTGATGAAGAATTAGTGGTGTTTTTTGGAAAGCGAGACCCTCAGATGGGTCAGAGGCGTGTTCCATCCTTTTAATCCTTGATGGATTAGATGGTGATGAGTTCTTTAGAGGTTCAACATTTGACATTTCCCAGGGTTGTAAAACTGTACCCTGGTGTCTTTCTAGAAGAGGATGTAGCATTACCCATTTGACGAGAGATCAGGATTGGGACTAAGCTATAACCATGAGTGTCTTTTATCTCTATGTCTACATATAGGATGTCCCCTTATGAGTTACGAGATCTACATATATATCTTGATGGTATGATGAAATGTGTTTTTATTCAGCCGAGTTTTTCACCATGGGGTGCACCAATTTTCTTCATGTAGAAGAATAATGTCAGTTTGCGGTTGTGTATCGATTATAATCGCTTAAATAAAGTTTCAGTGAAGAATCACTATCTTCTATTGTGAAATTATGACTTATTCAATCAATTGAAGGGTGAATGTTGATTCTCAATGATTGAATTGAGGTTAGGATATCATCATATGCATGTAATGGATGAGGATATCCCAATGACTGCTTTCTCTATTGTCAGGGGAATTACAAGTTCATTATAATGTTGATTGGTGTGATTAATGCACCAGCAGTGTTCGTGGGATTGATGAATGATGTGTTCTGTGAGTTCTTGGATATGTTCATGGTGTTTTTCATCAATGAAACCCCTGTTTACTCAGTGTTTGAGGAGGAGAATGTAGAGAATCTACACACCATTTTTGGAGTTCTTTTTCAGTAGTATCTATTTGGGACGATTTCAATGTGTGATTTGTGGGACCAAGAAGTTAGTTTTTTACGGAATTTGGTGTCTTAATAGAAAGTAGATTTGGATCCATCGAAGATATAAGCAGTTATATCTTGGTCATCCCCCAATATAGTGGTTGAGGTGCGAAGTTTCCTTCGCCTAACAGAATAACATAGGTTGGTCATAGCCGGGTTTTATTGGGCTGAAACTCTTCTAAAAGCATTAACCTGTATGGATAAGGCAATAATGTGGACTAATATATGTCTGGAAGCTTTCGAGTTTATAAAGGAGATGTTGGTACTACTTCAGATCTTTGTCTACTATTAGAGGGAGTTCAGATTGATGTTTTCTGCAATGGTTAACATCTGGGGTTAGGCTATATTTTAATGTAGCAGGGATCAGTTCTTCTTATGGGTTTCAACAATTGTGTCCCCATGAATGAAACTATGGAACCCAGGATCTTGCATTAGCAGTTTTGGTGTTTTCTCTGACGTTGGGGAGACATTACCTTACTGGCGAGCACTTTGTGGTTTTCATCGATCAAAAGATCTTGAGGTCTGTTTTCTCCCAACGTGACTTGAAATGGCAACAGTGTTAGTGGATGGTGTTATTATAGAAATATGAATTATAAATATCGTATACCCATGGAAAGGGGAATATTTTAGATGATGAAATGAGTAAGATTCCACGTAGTACTCTAGTGCATGAATCTGGTGAATTTTGGAGAGTGATGGAAGAACATTCAGCAATACATCTCTATATGAGAGAAGTTGGGGGCAAGGGGTTGTCTTTTTCATATGATCGTGCAATCATCTCTAGGGTAGATTCTAGAAGAGACACAATGGGGGGATCTATAGGTGGAGGTCTGGAGAGACCAAGTTGTTTTTGGAGAGGCCCCCCATGGTTGGGATGAGGATGAAGAACACCGAGTGTTGTATCAAGGAAGCATTTTTGTTCATTGGGAAATGCGCGAGACTGTTCTTAGAGAGTTTTGTAGTTCTCTTTATGTCGTACATCCTAGAGTGACAAATAATTATTGAGGATTGAGGAGTCATTCGTGGTTGCTTGGGCATAAGCGTGCGTTTTTTGGAGTTTGTGTCTTGATGTTTATTCTACTAGAAGGTGAAGGTAGAGCCCAGTGTCCCCAGTGGATTGCTGCAGCAATATGATATTATTAAGAGGAACTGGGAGGACATCTCAATGGACTTTTTCAGTAGTTTACCTTTCCCTCAGAGAGGCCATGAAACTATTTGGTTCATAGTGGATCATTTAACGAAATCATCGTACTTTATAGAGATCAAGGAGTTGAGCTCAGTGGATGTTTTGTCAAGGATGTATCTAAAAGTGGTGGTGAGAGTCCATAGAGCCCTGAGGATGATCATTTTTTAATCGAGATGCTCTTTTTACCTCTAGGGTGTGGAGTGGTCTCCAGCATGCTTTGGGTTTTCATCTATTCCTTGGAATTATTTTCATCCATAGAAGGATGGTCAGATAGAGCGGACCATCCAAACTAATCAAGACATGTTGAGCTCTTGTTCTATGGATGTTAGAGGATCATAGATGAGGTAATTACCCTAAGTGGAGTTCACATACAACAATACATTTCACTCCACTATCGGTATGGTGCTATTTTTATCCTTGTATGGCTGACCTTTCTATTCTTCCTTGTGCTAGACTGGGGTGGGATAGTCATTAATTATTATATTGGAACAAGTGCATAATACGATTGAGATGGTTTAGGTGATTCATGAGATCATGAAGATACCATAGGATCATTCGAAATCATATTCCAAACAAAATAGGAGACCTTTTAAGATTGATGTTGGGGATCACGTGTTTTTGAAGCTGACTCCCCATCATGGGTAACGAAGGTTTGGTCATGGTTGTAAGCAGTCTCCCTTGTTTGTTGGGCCTTTCTAGGTGTTGGCTTGTGTTGGAGTAGTCGCGTATCGAGTAGAACTTCACTACAGATTACCCGGATACAAAATGATTTTCATGTGTGATAGCTTCATCGTTATCTGCATGATGACTCTCATGTCATCGATTTGGGTGAGATCAATGTAGATGATGATGTGAAATTTTAGGAGGGGCCTATTGAGATTCCAAACAGAAATGAAAAGGTGTTGTGTAGGAATTCTATCCCCTTTGTTCGTGTATTGTGGAGACACTATGGCATCGAAAAGAGTACTTGTTAATGTGAGTCACATATATGTTCTCAGTATCCCGAGTTTTTGGATGTTTATATCTTTCCTTATGACCATGTTCGTTTTGTGGTTGTGGACCTTTCCTATCTATGAGATGCCTTTCTTTTGTTGCTTGTTGTGGATTTCTCTCTTTGAGAGGTATCTCCATTAAGAGAGAATTTAGGAACAAGTTTTGGTTTTTGTGAGGTGTCGAATTATAAATTTTATGCCGTTGAGCACCAGTGTTTGTGAGAGCCTTGAGAGGTATCTCATGGGGTGGGTTTTTAGGAAAAGTCATTTTTTATAAACTCTTTGGGTTGGTTTTGGATTCTTGAGGAAGAGATTGTTTTGAAATGTGTATGATGTAGGGGACCAGATTTGCATTTAATGACCCTTATTGAGTTTTCTAAGACCGAGGTGCTTAGATAAGGCTTAGAGAATTTTGGGAGGAGTTTGGTCATGAGAAGCTAGAAACAAGGGGCATACATGACGTGACCAATCGGTACACTACGTATAATATATGGGTTTCAGAAAAAATCATTTAGGTGATGTGTTTTTGAACATATGTCACATCGAGGTGGTTCACTACATAACGAGGAGGTACACATTGGGTACTGCCCCGCCGTTGGGTATTTTGAAGAAACATGTCCACTCGGGGACTTCAAACCATATGGCTTGAGTGCACCCTCTCTCAACTCCAAATGACCTTGAAGCCTCCCTCTTCAATATTTAAGGATTTCTTCCTCTGAGATTGGTTCCTCTCTTCCTTCTTTGGTCCATTTTCAATCTGTGGTATGATCTACCTTTTTTCATTGGTTTTCATCGATCGATTTTCTCCCATTTCACTTTTCAATGCTATTTCATTTGATCACAATGGTTCTAAGGGATTTCTTTTGGTTGATGCGGTTGTACCACGACATCCTTGGGTGGATGCTGTTGTTTCCGAGAAGATGGTCGTTATCCATTGCTTCGATTTATTCTTCATCAAAAGAACATGATAAACCTTTTGAGGTATGGGATTCATGGATTCTCTATTATTTTACCTTTATTCATAGTGTTAGCATGATATGGCCACTAGATCACAACGGAATTGAAATAATAAATATATGAACCAAATAAATCAATTGGTATTGATCATATGTTATTGCCTTCTGTATTTCTAGATAGTTCTATATATATGAATGACTTTTTTAGCATGTAGTTCTTGATATAAATTGGTATATAACATAAAACAGGATTAATTGTAATTATTTTTCAAAGATGTAGAGGAATTTAAATGAATCTGGTTGTTGTTTTATTATAATTTTATTTTAATCAAACTAATGCAGAAAGCATGTTTAATTAAATGTAATAGCTTACAGTTTAGGTTAACAATAGTTAGAACCCAAAAATAAAAAATTATTTAATTATAAATGTATTAAATAACTAGCAGTATGATAAAAAAGATAATTCCAAGTAGGGTTTGGAGTTACCCTCTTCATTGTACAGTCAAGTACCTTGTGCAATGAATCCTTGAGATCTCATTATGTTTGAAGGTTAGATGACTTTTTTAAAGGCCAAGGGACGAGTTAATATGATTTTTTTTCGTAAAACATGTGTTGTGATGTGAGCCTGGATGATAGATGTGAAATGTGGGGGCTGGGAGGTCCATTGGTAGTCACAGCGATTGACACCTAGAGTGGTGAGATGCATCGGTTTATGCATTTGGGTGTTGGGGAGGACACCAGAGATGATGAAACGAGTTGAATGTGAATGTTTGAATGTTCGATGAAAATTGATGGGTGTTTATCTTCTTTAATTTCAACATTTTACAAGGAATCTGGTCTTTCTTACCCTCCTTCAAAAAATGGTCGAATACATGTGGGGTATTCCAAGTTCTTTATCTGTTTATATTCCTCGGGGAGGATGGGTCTATGCTCTTTCTATAGGTGGAAAAGAATCGACTGGTAACTCACCTACCCACTGTGTTGATCCCTTGTACATGGTAGATTAGAATGTTTTTATAGAATTATTGGGAAAATTAAAATGTAATAATGTTGTTAATACATGATTGAATTAATGATGTTAATCCGTGTGGTTGTAGCTTTCTAGGATGCAATGTTGAGGTTGAAATTAAAAGGAACTGTGAATCTTGGTTGGAAGGCCAATGAAATATAATGTGGAATTATTAATAGTTAGTTAATGTTTAATGAATTAGTTAATGTTAAGTGAAACTTTTAAAAATGGATAAATTAATCTAATGTATCTCTTTAAATTATTTTGTGCTTAGAGGATACATAGCCAAAGTAGTGGCAGTCGAGAGTCTGAGTGACGATAGCTGATGTTGAGTCTGAGACTAGGTTTTTCCCATAGTATGGTTGTGATTTATATTATATCATGTAATTTTTTGGGTTTCTATATGCTACCCCACCCTAGAGGTTAGGGATACTGACACCCAAGGGATTTGGAGCCCTTGGGGGTGTGTTTTCACCATCATTTTGGTGGGAGGATGAATGGATAACTACCCCCTTTGTCCTTGCTCTCTTCTATTGGTAGTTACTTGTGCTGGTAGTCACAATGGTTAGTTTCATCCATATATGTGTGTAGAGGGATGTTATGGCTTGTGGTTATTTAAACACACATATTCTTGATATAGTTCTCTCTGAACTAATATAGGTGTAATGTGTATAGGCTGTAATGGCTTGGGGATCCTTACTCAGTGTATGTGCTGTAATCGATTGTGGTATAATGACCAATGTATGATACATGTTATGTTAGATTTGATGGCTCCTAGAAACTACCTTGTTACATTGGTAATGTGTATGTGGTGGTTTTGTTTCATGAGGTTCATGTTGTGTACTTTGTCCAAGTGTCTCTGGGGAATCCTTTTTTGAGAGATATGCTTAGGGCGTGCATCGTTGGGGAAAAGTGGAAACCCAATGGGGAAGTGGTTGAAATGTACCCTTGATATTATTTATTATATTATATACTCTTGTATATGATACATGATGATAGTATCCATGGTGTAGCTAGGAACTTAGTATACCGGTTTAGGTGACCAGTTAGTTTCACTTGTTTTACATTGTTTTTTAGCATGCTTTCATTACATTTTCACAAGAGGCTCTAGGGAGGATCCTCTTGAGTACAGTACTATACTAACCCTCTCTATATATATTCAATTTTTAGGACAGATGGAGTAGGTTGGATATAGTCTTCTTACAAATAGCTTGGGGTTGCAAGAGCTTTTCGAGCTTCATGATTGCTACTATTTTTACATTCATTTAGTACTTACAGTTTTCCATTTTAGTTTTAGTAGTTATTTCTTGACATTACATATGTTTACTTGGGATTTACTTTAAATTATACTCTGAATTGGAGTTGGTTGGTGTCTGTATTATATCTCCCTTTCACATGTGTTCTCTTAAAGGGTAATGTCTCCCATTTTGTGTGTTTACTTTTCCATCAGTGCTAGTCTCCAACCAGGGGCCTACAAGAGGTGGTAATCATGTGTCATTATCTCGTTTGTCACATTTCTAGCCTAAGAGGGGTTCACCTTGTGGGGTGGGGTTCTTGATAGGCATATTTTTAGGAACTCCATAATCCTACATGAAAAATTGGGTTTCAAAACCTATTGGGAACATGATACTATAGAAAAAATTTAGTAGTGGAGGTACTATAGTGGTGGTGGGGGCACTGTAGAATTAGCAGCGATGGGAAGTGTGGTGAGTACTATAGCAGTGATAGAAATGTATAAGCTATGTACTGTGGAAATACTATTCTCAGAATGGGTCTTGGGAACAAATTTCAGGCCTAAGATCCATGTAATGGCCTACATTCTCACTAGGTCTTCTGGAAAAATATATATAATGTAATAAAAGAAGGTGGTTGGGTAGGTTATCATTTTGAGGGTTGTGACCTACCTTTCAAGCCTATGTGTGTGAAATGTGTTTGTGTGTGGGTGCTTGATGTAATTGTACCCTCAATCACATGATATATATATATATATTAAAAGGACCCAGCCTTAAAATGATACTTAGTCATGAATTTTATACAAAACCATTCATTATTACACATTGAGGATCTTTTTGGGTTAATAGTTTTAATTAAATAGTATACCTTATATTAATAACATTCCACATTCATAGAAGAGGATACTACTAATAACAATTTCCATTTTTTCCAAAATACAAAATATTAATGATTAAAACATGATTTCTTTGACATCCCTCTACATCATTCATCACAACTACCATATTTGTCTTAACCATACATATATCCCATGAAAAACATTCTATAAACATGGGATGAGTGTAAAACTCAGTAAGGGATATAAAGAAATAAAGCATTAGTCTAGTGATAACATAAAAACCAATAAAACTCTTAATCATAAAAACTCATCTGCATAGAATAAAAATATAGTTTCCTTGGTAAATATTTACCGTATATATATTACATTCACCCCTACACATGGATTAAATTTAGTTCAACTTCCATCTCCAAATTACCCAATTCATTGGAGAGCTATAATGGGGATCACCCGTCATATCTGGATTAATAATGGGCTCAAACAAACATACCAGGAGCTATAGTGGGCTCAACCCAACATATCATAAGCTGTAATGGGATAAACCCAACATATATAATTTTCAAGGAACATATCATGGTACTAATGTATCTTGAAATCTGAATAAACCACTAATTCCATCAAAAAATCCTTTTGAAATTTATTATAAATAGGTTTAAAAGGAATTTAAAAATGAACCCCTTAAAATATAATTTGTGTGAGAATTAATATAATGTAATGGAATATGTATATACATTGTAAATAAACAGAATTGATAATAATATAAACAAATTTCATTACACAAACATTCTATATAACACATAATGAATAAAGAAGAATGTTAACCCAATGAATGGAAATTGGGTTAAGAATTCCCTTACCTCGGGTTCTTCTTACATCAAAAGTGTTTTAACCTTTAGTATAATGGTTCAAATAGTGTTATTAATATCTTTCAGAAACATATTCATGTTTATAACACTTTATAAGATCATTTCATAACATCATTTCACCCTTTAATTATTAGTATTTTGTTCCTTCCATTTTTTGGGTTCTTTCTTTATATGTTTTCCATGATCGGTTCATGATGGATGATCTTCTCGATTGGAAGTGAAACTCTAGAATTGGAAAAAAATGGTAGTTAAATATTTCCATAACCATAAATTTTTATATTTATCATTATGAATTCTGAATTTAGGAAGATTCATATGTAAAAAAATTAACGATGTTCCTTTAGAACATTTTAGTGGTTCTGGGATAATAACGACCGCATTTTGTCTTATAAATTAAAACCATGTGTACAAAATAATTCCAGAACCCTGGATGAGAAATAATATATATTTTAAAACCTGGTACAACCATAATAATTGTTTCATAACCAGAACTAAAATTTTTAAATGAAAATTAAATCATATCTTCCACGATGTTGGTAATTCGACACATCATAGACAATGTTTTTATTCCTTGAATAAGAGGGAGAGGGGAAGAAGAATGAATATTAATTTTACATGAAAATGAGAAAGCCTAGAATATACATGATTTTTTTAGATTGAATTCTTCTTGGATAGAAGGAGTGGAAGGGAATTTAATAAAGTAAAAGTAAAGGAAAATTAAACACATGAAAAAGGAAGAGGATTTCTTACCTCTGGATCTCTTCTCCCTATAATCCTTCTTAAGGTCATTGGTTTTGGACTTTTGGTGAGACCACCAGATCTAGAATTTTGGTAAGAATATTGGGGAGGGAATTAGGATTAAATCATATAATGATCAAGGCTTGAGAGCTATGGAAGGAAGATGGGAATGAGGGTGGTATTTATAATAGTGGAGGGGAGGTATATTACATTATGTAAATCATTATTATAAATTTTTTTCTCAATACAATGAAAAATATAAAATTATGTGACCCCAAATATTAATAATGGAATGTGAGTTAGAACCAATTTTTCTTTAATCACTTCTTATATTCTAAATAGTGTATTTATTAAATAATTTGAATATACCGTATTTTACCGTATTTCCCTATTCATAAAAAATTCAGGAATTTATGAAAAATCCCAAAAATGAACCCTTAACATTTTTTGACGTGTAAAATTAAAAAATGAAATCCATTTTTTGAAAATAATTTTCTAATATTATTAATTTATTTTTTAAATAAAATCATACTTAATTCAAAAATTAAGAATTTATATCTATAACTAATCTTATATCACATTGAAAAAATCAACCCAAATGTCATTATCTTAAAGCCTTAAGAAAATAAAATAATAATACAATTTACTATTCATAAGGGAATGTTACTATTCACAAAAAAACATGTTGTTTCCGTCAGACTCTAAATAACTTAATGAACACAAATGTTGATGGCTATTTTTTGAAATTCAAAACATAGAAGCTACTAAATTAAGTTTAAAGGCTAGTTACAAATATCTAATTAAAAAAAGTTTCAAGATTTCAATTTATTTTTAAAACCTTGGGGTGTTACATTATCCCCACATGGTAAAAAATCAGGTCCTCACAATTTTATTTACTCATTAAAAAATTGAGGGTTCTATTCCCTCATATCAATTTCAGAATCCCATGTTGATTCTTCTACCATGTGGTTTCTCCAAGAAAACATTACCTGGTGGATTACCTTATTCTGCAATACATGTTCCCTTTGATCAAGAATCCTATCAGGTTTCTCATCAGAGTAAAGTTTTTTTCCAAGCTAAACTACTTTTGGGCTCAAGATATGAGTTGAATATAAAAGATACTTCCTCAACATCCGAACATGAGAAAAATTGTGTACCTAATACAAAATCAATGTCCAAGATACTCGATATGAAAATGGTCCAACATTCTCCAAGATTTCAAAAGGGCTGGTGAATCATGGAATTATCTTTCCTTTCTTACCAATACGCATCACACTTTACCAAGGAGAAATTTTCAGGAAAACATTGTCACCTACATAGAAATAGAAGTCTTTTCTTCTATTATCTGTATAACTTTTCTACCTTCTCTAAGCTATCCTCTTGTGCTTCTGGATCAGTATCACATTCTCAACCACTTCCTCTACTAATTTTGTCCCATTCAACTTTCATTCCCAAGAATCATCCCCAAAATTTTGATTTTGACACCAATTCCCATACAATGATTCAAAAGGTTCCATCTTTATGTTGGAATGAAAACTATTCACTAATAAAAGAGAATCATCGAGAGTGGCCTTTTTGAACCCTCCACACTTGAGAACCCCCTGCCCATGAAGAGATCATCCGAAAATTCCCTAGCTGGGAAGGAGACATTGCAAGCCGAGATGATATTGTGTCCCATGGGGTTACACCTCGATCAACGATGGTTCGTCACAGTATTTTGTTTGCCAGGTGAAGTGCACCCATTCTGCCCACCTGCGGAGACACCGGGTGACCCGGCAAGACGAGTGGTACATGGGAGGTAGAAATTCAACCAAGAGTGGGCTCCCAAGAATGGAACCCCAGACCTCACTGAACACTGTTGTCATGGCCCTCGACCTTGCACCACTATGCCACCACCAAAGTGACACTAGAATTAAAACTATTATTATAAAAAAACTCAACTAAAGAAAATGATGATCCATATATCCATAGTAGTCCATTTAACACGCAGAAAGCATATCCTTCATGGTCTAAATAGTCCATTCTGACTACTAATCTTATTGAGGATGAAATGGTGTACTGAAATTCTATTCAGTACCCAACGACTTCTGATGCCCCTTCCAAAAGATAGAAGTGAACCTGGGATCCCAATCAGATACAATGGAAAGAGGAACTCCATGTAGCCTGAAAATATCTTTGAGGTACAATCAATAAATATGATCCAAATAAATTCCATCTCGAATTGAATTGAAATGTGCATATTTTGTCAGCCGATCAAAAATAACCCAAATCACATTATTACCTCACGATGTATTTGGTAGTCCCACCACATTATCAATGTATACATTATCTGATATCCACTCTAGAACTAGAAAAGGTTGAAGCATTCCCTTGGATAATTGCTTCTATGTTTTAATCTTTTGACATGCCATTCATTTCACAGTAAAATCAACAATATCTGTTTTCATTATAACCCTCCAATAATACTTTCGAAGGTCTCCATACATCTTAGTACTGCCAGGATGAACTGAAAATGGAGAACTATGAGCTTCAAACAACAAGTATTTCTGAAACTGGGAATCACTAGGAACGATAAATATTTTTTACAATATGAAAGCACAATCTTTATCAAGGTTAAATTCTGGAAAATTACCAATTTTATCCATTTTTGCCTTTTTATAAAGCCTATGGTCTTCCTTCTACATGTGCTTAATTTTGTCGGATATTGATGACTACACTGAAACCTGAATAAATATAGATGTATTCTCTATTCCAACAACATCTAATAAAAAATTCATCAAATCATTAATTGAGGGATCATTTTCCAAATGTAACGTTGTTAATGATGTACGATTTTTTCGACTTAAAGAATCTACCAAGTTGTTTCCTTTTTATGGAAGGTAATTGATCATCACATCCTAATATTTTATCAGTTCAATACATCTTATCTACCTCATGCTTAAATCCTTATGAGTGAATATATCCTTCTGAATTTTACGGTCAGTATATAGTTGACATTTGGTTTCGTATAAATGGTGCCTCAAAATTTTCAAAACAAAAACCACAGTTGTCAATTCCAAACCATGTGTGAGTTATTTTGTCTCAGGAGTTTCAGTTATCTTAATGAAAAATCAAATACCTGGCCATTCTATATCAGAACACAAGAAATCCCCTTCAATGAAGCATCACTGTAGATGACAAACTCACCTTTTCGGGACGGAAATGCCAAAACTAGAGCATTCACCATTCTCTTCTTCTATTCCATAAAACAAACATCACATTCATTTGTTCAAACAAATTTTTCCAATTTTATTGTTAACTTTGGTAGTAGTGTAGATAACTGGGCCATGTTTTTAACTACCCGTCAGTAATAACCCGATAATCCAAGAAAACTATAAATCTCTGCAACATTGGTAGGTCTTTTCCATTCATCAACAACTTTTTTTGGAAGGATCAACTGTTATTCCATCCTTATTCACAATGTTCCCAATAAAAGAATTATGTTTCAACTAGAAATCACACTTTCTGAATTTTCTATATAGTTTTGTTTATTTTAATGTATGAAAAACAACCCTTATATATTTTTCATGATCCTCTTTACTTATAGAGTATACTATAATGTCATCAATAAACACAACCACAATATTTTTCAAGAACTCATGAAATATTCTAATCAAAAGATTCATGAATTAAACAGATGAATTAGGTAACCAAAAGGCATAACTAAAAATTCATAATGACCATATCTAGTATGGAACACAGTATTTAGGATGTTTTCATCCATTTCATTAAACTGATGGTACCCAGACCTCCGGTCAACATTCGAATAATACTGTGCTCCCTAGAGATGATCAAACAAATCATCGATATGAGGCAAAGGATAGTTGTTTTTGATAGTAATGTTATTCAATCATCTATAATCGATGAAAATTCTTATAAAACTATCTTTTTTGTAACAAACAAGACAGAAGAGGCCAATGGTGAAGTTATAGGTCATATGAAGCCTTTATCTAATAATTATTGAAACTAATTTTTTAATTCTAGAAGTTCCATTTGGGCCATTTGATAAGGTGGTTTACAAATTGGCTTGGCATTAGTAACTTATTCAATAGTAAACCAACCTCTCGATTAGGAATAACACAAGAAACATCATCTGAAAAAACATCCAAGTATTCAATTACCACTGGTACATCATAAATCTGGATATATACCTTATCTTAAAAAATATAACAAATAAAAATTTCATTTCCATCCTTTAATAGTTTCTTAACTTCTTAATAGTTTATTAATGGTATGGGTTAATTCTTTTACACAAACTAAAATTTTTTCTGAAAAACTATATGTTTTTCTCTATAATCTCACTTTGCGTGATAAAAATAAAGCTAGTACATATCCAGAATAACAAAAAACTATACTAGAGGAAAAAAACAAGGTTTTAGGTAGAATTATTCCATTGAAAATGAATGATATATGCTTATAATTTCTTTCTTCCACAATATTCCCCCCGGGTGTTTTTAAAATGAGATCTGGTTTCATTTAATTAGGTTGAAGCCCCAATTTTTCTAAAAATTTCTCAGAAATGAAGGAATATGTAGACCCTGAATAAAGAAGAACATTTAAAAAATCTTTAAAAACAAGCAATGTACCTAATACCACCTTATTTGATGGCTCAATATCTTCTAAAGTGGTTGACTTTTTTTTACGAAACCCTTCACTTCCAATCTTTCTGATTCCCTCCTTGAGTAAATAGCTTCGGACAAATATTATCAAAATTACCCAATTCCTTACAGTTAAAGAATCTCAACATCGAATTATGATTAATTTTTGAATCATTCTCCTTGTAATCACACGACTTGTGTCAAAGCATTCCACATTAGTGTCATTACCTAGAATTTACAAGACATTCATCAAGATGCCTTTTACCACACTTTTCGCATGAATGGAAATTAATTTCCTTACCTCCAGACTTCTTTGACAAGATCTTCCCAATTTCGTTCCAACTTAATTGCTTCTTATTCTTGTAATCATGGGGAATATATGTTTCAGAAAACTCTACCTCAACTTTTTGAGCACAACAGACAATATTCTAATATCTTTTAAACTCTCGTGAGGCCAATGATCATCCCAAAACGGTTTCAAACCAGAGTAAAATTTATTAATTTTACTTTCAAAACCACGAGTACAATTCAATATATACCTGCCCAGTATTATAAAACTGGATTTATATGTTGCCACAGAATCATCATCTTTTAGATTCAGTTCCAGTGATTCTTCCTCCATTTTTAGTTGAACAGTATAGGGAACATAATTTTCTAGAAAAAGACTCTTAAAATCATCCCATAGCAGACTTTCATGATCACCTCCTTCTGTCATATTAATAACCAAATTCCCCTATTTTTCGGATTAGAATTCCAAATGATAAATGGATAGTGTTACATATTAACATTCTGAACATCCCATGACATCCAATATCTTTTCTGAAGCATTGATCAATTCATCAGCTATCTCTGGATTTGCGGTTCCACTGAATGTTAGATGAGTAACATCATAAAATGCGAAAAAAATACATGTTCCTTCATGGTTGATCATGTTACTATCTAGTATGGGTACCACCACTTTTTATTTCGTGAGTCAACTTAACCATTTCTATCAAAAACTTCTCGATTCCAATTTCCTCCATTTTAGGAAGCATATTCAGATAGACATCATCCTATTGGTGCCTTCCTACTTCTACTTCCCTATTTCTTCTGTAGACAACCATTCTGAAAAAACATAACATAGATGAAGCAACATGGTACTCATTAAATTCTATAACATTTCAAATTAATCATAGAGTAAAAATTATTCATGGTATTCTATAAGTATCATCCCAACCCCTAAAGATATCTAAACCCTATTTTGATACCAAATATAAGAAAATGTCTTTAAAACGTTACATGATAATTAATTTTCTACAATACCATACATTATTACACATTTATTATCTTTTCTGGTTTATAGTTTTAAATAATTATGATACCTTATATACATAACAATCCATGTTCATACAAGAGGGTACTACTAAAAATAGTTTCCATTTTTTTCATAACATAAAACATTAAATCTTAAAACATGATTTTCTTGACAATCCACTTCATCATTCATCATGAATTCCTTATCTCTATTAAACATCTTTATATTATGTGAAAAACATTTTAAATACTTTGGATTGGTATAAAACTCAGAAAGGTATATAATGAAAGAAAGTGTTAGTCCAGTGATAATATAAAAACCAATAAAAATCGTAATCATATAAACTCATATGCAAAGACAAATCATGTAGTTTCCTTGGGTCATATTTTCAATATCACCCATACATTCACCCTTGCACATGGAATATCCTTTTTGTTCAACTTCCATATCTGGAGTTCCCAAGGAATTAGAGAACTCTAATGGGGCTCACCCATCATATCTTGGCCTATAATTAGCTCAACCCAAAATATCTTGAACTATAATGGGATAAAACCAACATATATTGAGATATAATGGGCTCCATCAAACATAAATAATATCCAAGTAACATATCATGGTAATAAAGTATCTTGAAATCAGAATAAAATCCTCATTCTATAAAAACAATCCTTTTGAAATTTATTAAAGACAGTTTAAAAAGGATTTTAAAAAGGATGTCCCTTAAAATATAATTGGAGTGAAAAATAATAGAATGGAATGTTACATTTTTATAAAATGTAAATACACAAAATTAACAATAATATAAAAAATATTCCTCACACCAATAATCTTAATACCTCATAATGAATAAAGAAGAAGGTTAACCCAAAAAATGGAAATTGGTTAAGAATTACCTTACATCGGGTTCTTCTTACATCAGAAGTTTTAAAACATCCTGTATAATGGTTAAAATAGTTTTATTAATAACTTAAAGAAACATATTCGTGTTTATAACACATTATATGATCATTTTATAACATCATTTCTACCTTTAATTATTAGTATATTGTTCCTTCCAATGTTTTGGGTTCTTTCTTTACATTTTTTCCATGATTGGTTCATGATGGATGATCTTATCAATTGAAAGTGAAACTATAGAACCGGAATGGAATGGTAGTAAAATATTTCCATAGCTATAAATTATTCCTTTTATCATTTTGAATTCTGGAATTAGGATGAATAATAAGTTAAAACATTAATGATGTTCGTTTAGATCATTTTAGTGGTTCTTTGATAATAACGACCTCATTTTGTTTTATAAATTAAAACCATGCATTAAAAATAATTCTATAACCATGTATGAGACATTATAGATATATTATAACCTAGTTCAACCATTAAAATGGTTTCATGACCAGTCCAGAATGAACTAAAGAAAAATGAAATCACATCGTCCATGATGTCGGTAATTAGACACATCACAGAAAATGTTTTTATTCATTGAATAAGTGGGAGAGGGGAAGAATAATAGAGATGAATTTTACATGAACATGATAACATCCAAAATATAAATAATTTCTAGAGCTTTCATACCTCTTGGATAATAGGAGGGGAGGAGTCTATAATAAAAGGAAAGGAAAGGAAAGGAAAACACATGAAAAAGAAAGATGATTTCTTACCTCTTAATATCTTCTCCTTGAGATCCTCTTTAAGGTCTTTGGTTGTTGTCTTTTGGTGAGACTATAAGCTCTAGTTTGTGTTTGAGATGATTGGGGAGGGAATTTGGCAAAAATTAGACAAGTATCATGGCTTGAGAGGTGTGGGAGGAAGGGCGTAATGAGGGTGGTATTTATTATAGAGGAGGGGTGGTATTTTATATTGTTTATACCATTATTATAATAATTTTTCTCAAGACAATGAATAATCTCAAATCATGTGACCCAAAATATTAATAATGGCATGTGAGTTGGAACCATGTGGTCCTACATGACTTATGATGTAATAAATAGCGTATTTAGCTGATAATTAGAATATACAGTATTTTACCATATTTCACTATTTATCAAAAATTCAAGAATTTCAAAAAAATTCAAGTAATTCACCCTTACCATTTTTCAACATGTATAATTCAAAAATGAACTCCATTTTTCGAAAATAAATTTTTAAATATTTTTAATTTAAATTTTAAATAAAATCACTTAATTCAAAAATTAACAATTCTAATTCTATAAATACGTTTATATCAAATTGAAAATATCAACCTAAATGTCATTATCGTAAATCCTTAAGAAAATAAAATAATAATACAATGTACTATTCATTAGGGTCATATATCTATTCACAATGGTACGTTACTATTCACTAAAAAACAAGTTAGTTCCATCAGACTCTAAATTACTTACTCAACACAAATGTAGATGACCGTTTTTCAGAATTCAAAACATAAAAGCTGATAAATGAAGTTTAAAGACTAGTTATAAATATCTACTTAAATCAAATTTTCAGGAATTCAATTTATTTATATAAGCTTGGGGTGTTACATATATATATTATGTGTCAATGTATTAATATATAATAATATATGTTTATTTATAAATATATATTTATAAATATGATAATTTATTTATATTATCTCAGTGTGTGGCCGTATATTTACACATATAAATATTTGTATATCTATATATGTGTATATATACATATGTTTATGTCAAATTATATATATTTATATTTAATTAAATTTTAATTTATTTATAATATATTTATCTTTATCTTAATTTATTAATAAATACTTATATTTATATATTTTGACAGATATTTAAATGTATTTTTGTTTAATTGTGTATGTTTATAAAAATATATATGTATTTGTATTTATATATATTATTTCGGTTCATATATAAATATATATCTGTATATATTTATATATACATATATACATATTTATATATTTAAATATATATGAATAATTATATTTATATTTAATTGTATGGGAATGCCTATGTGTGTATTTATATAGGTTTGTATAATTTTTTTATATTTATATCTATAAGAATTTATATGTTTTTATATATATTTTATATATATTTCTATGTATTTTCATATAATATAATATTCATTTATTTATACTTATATTTTTTATTGTACTTAAATATATGTATATTTATATATGTATATATATTTCATTATATATGTGTATTAGTGGGTGTATTTAGATAAGATTATGTAAATTTATTTATATTTATATTTATAAATATTAATTTTTTATTTATATGTATTTATAAATATATTTACGTGTTTAAATATATTTGAATATATTTATATGTGTATGTAAACATTTATGAATATGTATATTTATATAAAATTAAGAGTAATTACACACACACACACATTTAAGTTAATTTAGTTATATTTGTATATACTTTATAGATATTTATATATTTCAAATATATTTATATATTTCTCCATATATTAATAAATTTATATATAACTATAACTATATACATTTATATGTATGTATTTATAGATTTTGAAGAAATATATGTGTGCATATATAAATAAATATATATATATATATATATATTGTATGTACATGTATCTAACTGTAAATATATAAGTATATTAATGTCTCATAAAGGGCATGTTAGAGTGGTAATGGATTTATAGAATGATCTAGAAGTAGTTCAATTTTTACCATACACATACATGTGTTTAATTATATATTACAAATAATTAATACTAAATACTAAATAATAATACAAAAATAGTTTTTTAAATTCAAAAGCCAAAAACACTAAATAGCTTTATAAAATAATTAATGGTGTTTTTAGAACCCAAAATAAATAAAAATAAAATATCCAATAAAAATATAAAAATTTAAAACAGCTAATAAAATACTATAGCAAAATCATTCACATTTTTTGTTTTAAAATCACCATTAAAAAATTCTTGACACTAAAATGTGTTATTATCCTGAAAAACTACCACGAAATGGCATTTTTTTACCTACATCTAGTATCCTACTTTGAATACCTGCAGACCCATCCTTAACCTCTATATACAATTTTCAATGAATTGAGGTGTCAATATGATGGTCGATCTTGACATTGCTAGCATGCGATGTGGTTATTTACTAGAGTTGGTGTTCCTAGTATAGGAGTTTTCTTTTTAGTATTTATTTAGATATTATCTCTTCATGTTTGATATGATATACATTTTGGGGGTAATGTATTTTATTTTATTATATGGTGTTGGCTAGAATATATTCTTTATTGTTCCTTGGATTTTGAGAGTTGAAAATTCCATTATATTTTCTCTTTACTCTTTATGGAAGTCATTAAGACATTAACATTATGAGGAGGGATTTAGGGGAGATACTCATCATTACTACTGGTCCAATATGGGTTCTAGCAAGAGTGGGTCATGAAAAGTAGGTTGAACCATGTGAAGCACCTCTTAATAAGGAACTAATTGTCTAGAACAATATATGTCCTATTGTATTTTAATCAATATGTTTCAATATGAGTCAATATTTTACAGTTTCCATGAATAATGGTAAGAAGAAAGAAAAGAATAAATCTAGAAGCTCCATCCTTGTGATGTATAATGATCATTTGAATATATTATTGGATGAAGTTAGAATAAATTTTTTCTCACCCTTTAATGTGTGTAAAAGAAGAATTATAAATATGGATAACGAAATAGAAATTTATTTTAAGGGAATACAAAAATATATTATTTATTCATAAATATAAATTTATGTAGTGGACATGAAATTATTTAATTTAATGGTTTTTATTTATGAGTTCTGATTTTTGATTATATATTGATATTTCTTTTAATAAAACTGTGCCAAAAATAAGTCATCATTTAAAATGAAAATCTTGTATTTCTAGACATCACTTATGGTAGACGGATCAACAACATAGGATCCTACATATATTTTCTATATTTTGTAGGATAATGAGCTTAGTGAAGGTAGAGGCAATGTAGAGGTAGGGGGAACGCGTATAACTCCGTCTCAGTGCACACATGGGGGGGGAGTACATGGGTTCTCATGAATGCTTATTGGGTGGGGAAAACCAATGATGTTTTATGTGTTTGTAAAACCCCAATCATCCATCATATGCTTCCTTTTAAATAATTCAATATAATACGATGTATGCAACACCAAGTTCGGGCACACCATGACCTAATAAACTAGCCGATTAAAAAGAAGTTATGAATATTATTAACCACATTTTGAAAATTTTAAAAAAATCCCAAATGGACAACATTTATGAATTATTAATATTAAAATAATCCTTGGGTTAATTGTTTTCATTTTTCTAAAATCATTCAATTTTTTATGAATAGTGAAAACACTTCATTTTGGGTAAAAACCGACATTTTCATTTAAATAGTTATTTTAATTTCATTTTATTTTTATGTTAAAATTAATAAATAATCAATATATTTGCCCAATTTAAGTCATTTAAATCATTTTTATAATATAAGTAGATATAAAAATTTATTGAACATTTGTAACATCTTTTACCCACCTTCTGGCAAAATTTGTAGATTAGCATTAAATGTAATTTCATTGCTTTTGTGAATTAAATATCAAAAATCCAACAAACATGGTTGTAATGAGGATAGAAAATTGGTCTAATTGGATCAAAATAATTTTTTTGTGAATAGTTACTTTTGAATTTCATTTACCACCATTAAAGTTAAATAGGGTAATTAAAGTTAAAAAATATTATAATAATTTAAAATTAACCTAACACTTGTATTATCCTCAATGGATGAGTAATTTCAGACCAATAAAATTTTTTTACACATATTTTTCCTTTGTAATCCACATGGGTCTCCTTAAAACATTTATAACATTTAATTTTATGTAGAGGTTATATCATAATTAGGACTCTTATTACTAAAACAATTTTAATATGGGGTAATATAAGTAATCTCTTAGACTATACATAATCATTATAAATCCAAAAATATTGAGTACAACATGGGGTTTTATTTATATTTTTTTACATTACATAAATAAATTTATTTATGAAACAATGATGATGTAGTCATTACATTATTTATGAAATATTATAATCAATGATATTATAAATATTAAAATAAATGTAATTTTTATCATTTCATCTCATCCAAAAAATTTATATATTACTATGCCATGTTAAATTCTTGTTAATTTATTTTTTTTACAAGGAATAAAGTTTTTTTTCACTTTAACAAAGAATCAAGTATTAAATAGTGTCCAAATTGACATAAATGAGATTTTTTAAATAAATAATATTGTATTAAATGAAATAAAAATCGAAAAGATACAATGTTTGTCTAAATAACATGGATAGTGATACAGATTTCATAAAATATCCACTTTATGGTCTTTTGAAAATTTATAGTAAATATATTAACCATGTTGTATCAAAATACAAGAAGACATGGTAAGAGATAAACTATTTATCTAAGGGTTAATTCTAAACAATAAGGTTAATTTTATGACCTAATCATTCCTAAAAATAATTTTTTGAGAGTATTTTGATCCATCATAATATTATCATAGAATTAAATAACTTATTTTCTCTTAGAAACCGAAAATAATTTTATTAATTATTAATAATTTAAGATCTTCCATAAGTACCTCTCACCCCTCTTATAAAAGGATACATTTTCTTCTCTTAAATTAACACATCCAAACCCATTGGTCATGACCAAACCCTGATCATTTTCTCTCTCTACATCCCTAATATTATCATAGAGGCTTAACATGGGGCATAAATCCATCTAATGGAGTCCTTTTGTGCAAATCAAAATGAGACACACAAAAAGATATATTTGTTTTATCACCACTTTCAATGTTCTTTTCTTCCTCTACTTTCTCATTCTCTATTACATCCATACAAAAATAATAAATCTAGTACCATACACGTTCTGATATGTTATTATAATTATTGTAAAACCATATTTCTCCTTTTACCCATCCTATACAAAAAATATCACCATGTGTGTGAACGTACGACATACCATCTCCACGTCGTAGTGTAAATTGTTTTTCATGTAAAAATTATTTATATGGGTATAATGACGAATATAATGTATTTTAATAATTAATATATCATTAATTTTTTCTTTAAAATTCATTTTTAATACAATTCAATACCATTTAACCATTAAGGAAATGATATTGTCATTTGTTCGTACGTACGACTTACCATCTCCACGACATGATGAGACTCATCTTCTACATTCACCACACAAGAGTGGTTATAATGATATACATTATTTATAAGTATGAATTATATGACATTATAATTCTATCAGTATGATTTATATATAAACATATATTTCATTCACTTCTTTTCAATATGGTAAGAAAATGGAAACAACGTTCATTTGTATATACGACCAACCATCTACATGAATGGTGTGTTCCATTATATATATATATATATATTATATATTATATAAAAAATATATATGGTATATAAATCATTTTTTACATTATGGAAGTAATTAAATTATCATCTAAGTAATATGATAAATAATAACATGTCAAAACAAGTATGATAATGAAAGCAATTATTACCTGAAACGTTTCATTAACATGGAAATTATTAATAAAAGGGAAATAAAAAGTTATAAATGAATCTTATATGCTATCATAAATATGGATATTGTCCCAGTATAATTTAATAATATTATTTAACCATTAAACATGGGGATAACTCATCCTCGACTAAATTAAATTATAAGGTAAGGTTTAATTCTTCAATCTAATTATTATCTGAGACTGTTTATGTGTAAGTATTTACTGAGACACATTTTTTATACAAGTACAAGTTTTATAAATATGTCTTCAAAAGGAATATTTTAAGGTTTTATGGAATGCAATCTTTAACTAAAACATCATTTTAAATTTTTTAAATATTTATTTTTGTAAATATTTTTAATTATTGTCCATGTTTTAAAAATGATTTTAATGATTTATTTATATAGACATGATTGTTTTAAAATAGTAATTCCTTTCAAAAGATTAAAATTGGTATGGGAATAATTGATTAAAAAACCTATTTTAAATGAATTACTCTATAAATTGTTCCACTATTAAATTATTTCAAGAAAAAAAGGTATATTTCTCTCCAAGAGTTTTACATATCATTTTCATCTATGTCTGCATCCTTTACTAGATATTATTCTTGATTGAGGATGATTTATCATAAAACAGTCATACATATTGTATTCAATTATTTATGTTATGTTTGACTATTGGTATTATATTTTTATACCATTTATGGTTTATGGTTAATTTATTAACACTTTGTAAGCTATTTTTAATACAAATGATTATGTTATGTTTTTTCATTTTCATATGAGAATGCATTAAACTTTATAAGTGATGGGCATGGCCATCTATAGCACCTTGATGCATCATTAGGTCTCGTGAAACAAACTAGTGTCTTGGAACAAGGCCTTGAGAGAATATTTGTGTATGGTCTTGGAATAAGGCCTTCGCGTAGTGTTTGTCATGTCTGATATTATGTATTCCATCATTATAAGATTAGTTATTGATTTTACATGTGATTATTCGACTAGTATAATATCCATGTGAATGTTTAAAAGAAATTATTTTATTTATTCTTTCTATATTATGATGAAGATAATGTTTTAAAGGCCCGTGTTTTAGTTGTTTACCTCACCTTAAAGGTTTATGCTTATTTTTGTTAGCTTCCACTATATTGTTTATCCTTACTGAGCATCTGAGCTCACCCATTTCTTATGTTTTAGTTTCCCAAGATGCTCTGAATTGTTTTATGATTGATATGAATGGTTAATCTAGGGGACTAATGGTGTTCTTAGAGGAATATATATGTTGTATTTTATGTTATTAATTATAATGTAATGTTAATTTATGTAATCTATTTTCCCAGACTTCTAAAATGATTATTCCTTTGAGACTTGATTCCTTGTAATGATGCCAATGTATTAAAATAATTCACCGGCTCTGGGTAACTGGGGTCAGGGCATTACAGTTGCTACTAGAAGAATATTATTAACATTCTTGGAAATAGATTGAGAAAAATTATTATAGTGAGCATAAATTTAAGATAGACATTGAAGATAAGTATAGAAGAACATCAATGAATTTTGGTAAAATAGAGATTGTGTGGGTCTTCGAAGAAATACACACCTGTATAGATACTATAAGAGGACGTGGTTCTGGAAAAGATGTTCCTAGGAGTAAAAAATATAACAAGGTTTTATTAGTTTGACTCGGGGTAACCTGGTACACAACAATCGGCCTGACTGGGTTCCTGGTTTGAAACTCCTAAGGGATATGCTTAGAATAACTCAAATTTTTTTACAAACCATTATGAATGATTTAGGAGTAAATATGTCCCCAAAGTTATCATTTTTATGATAATGATATGTGTAAATTTTTAATTATTGCATAAAATTTTTCTAGTTTTTGTATTATACATTATGATATGATCTAACCTATTTTATGTTGTTATTTTGAAATGGCACCTAATATAAGGAATGATAACTCCACCAATGCACATGTTCCAAAGAGTAAAAAGAAACCTATATTTCATGGTCTTAAGCAAACATTTCAAAGAAAAATAGTCTCCCATGTATTCTCATCATATGATGAAATTGTATCATGTATTAATAAGATAACTAATGAATTCTCATAGTCTTGTGGATTTTAAGAGAGGCAAGAGAAGAATAGGATGGAAAAGAAAAAGATAGATAATGGGAATAAGGGGAAGAAGAATTTTCCCACATAAGATAACAATGGAAAGAATCACCCTAGTAAATGCATGATGGGAATGGGAGTATGTTATAAGTGTAGAGATAAAGGACACCATGTGCGTGATTTTAAGGGTAAGAAAAATTGTTCCAATGTATAATGATTCAACTAGAATGAGATGGGACATTATGCAAATCAATGTCTCAATCTTCAGAGCATACCCCATGTGATATTATTGAATAATAATCAAGTTATGATACTGATGTAGATAATGTGGGATGACAAATATTCCTATTAAAGAATAATTTTATTTGAATAAATTTTAGCAATGTATTGTTTATAACAATTATGGAGTAAATAAGGATTATACTGTAGTAATATTTCATTATAGATTTGATATTTTATGATATCAAGAAAGGTGACACAGTTTCAAGTTAAACATTCTGGAAAATATATGGTTGAGGAAAATATAATCCTTAATTTTTTTTTTGATAATGAGATAATGATTTCAAAATAAGAGATAATTGATTTGGATAAAGTTTATTCAATATTATTACATCATTGGAATTGATTAACGGTTTGTTAAAAAAGAATATTATAGTATCACTATTGGGAGTTTTCATCATTTTTGGATTTATGGGGTACATCCAGTACTCTATGTTTTACATAAGGAATAAGAAAGAATTAACATATTCAATAGGGTTTTCAAGTATTTCAAGTAATTAACATGTTTTTAGATAATACATGATGGAGGTATTCCAAGGTATGTTATGTGACCTTACTTATAAATTTTTGGACTCTGAGTTTGGACAGAAGTATATTGATAAGATTAATCAGTGTAATGGATTATGTTGGACATTAGATACTATTGCTTAAGGTTAAATAATTTCTTAATATTATTTTTTTGGAATTCTATACTTTTATTAAAAGGATAACCCATAAGTCGGGCGACTGCCCCTTGCATCTGGAAAGGCCATGAGACATGAACCTGCAACTGAAGGGCAAAAAGGGTGCATCACCTACCACTGGTTTACGTGATGTCCTTGTTTGTATTACGTAGTTTTTTTATGGTATGATAGATGAAGTGTAAACTCATTTTTTGAAACTATAAAATTAAGATAAATATAATATTTTTGATTTTTATTATCTTTAGGAGAGAGAATATGGGTTTGTGGTATAAATTAATTAAATGATGGAACTATACTTGGAAGGTAAGTATGATTACTTTTTTTCTAATTATATGAGTTTATTAAACATTAGGTAAATTGTCATAAAACTAAAAATAATTTCCTAGTACTTTTTTTTGCGATGAATCTAATAGTCCCTTATATCATCATAGATTTATATCTTTCTGGTTGTTAACATTCTCTTAATGATATTCTCTACCACTCTCTATCAAAACATGATGTTTATATTTTCTTTCATGTCTATATTTCCCTACATAGAACTATTAAATGAGTTATTTTAGGTATCTTTCATACATCAGTTTCATAATTCTAAAATATATGTCTCATTAATCCATTTTTTGATGTGGGATTTCAACGAAGATATTATGAAATGTCAAGCCCCTGTCTTTAAATACTGAGTTTAAATTACGAGGACACATTTTATTGACGTAAGGTACAATGTATCACCCAAATATTTCATGGTATGCTTCCTTTTAAATAATTCAATAATGTGCGATGTATGCAACACCAAGTTCGAGCACATGGTTACCCGTCAAACATGCCAACTAAAAAGAGGTTATGAATAGTATCTACCAAATTTACAAATTTTATAAATTTTATTTTTCAAAATATACTTCAATTTTGAATTATTAATATAAAAATTATCTTATGGTGAGTTTTTTTTATTTTTCTGAAAACTTTCAATTTTTGGTGAATAATGAAAAACATTGCATTGTGGGTAAAAATCGGCTTTTTCATGTAAATAATTATTTTAATTTAAAATTATTTTAATATCAATATATATTAATACATATATTAGTCTAATATATGTCATTTAAATCATTTTTATAATATAAATAGCTATAAAAATTCGTTGGCCGTTTTAGATGCCTTTTACCCACATTCTAGACATGTGAGAAGATTAACATTAAATGTTATCTAACTGATTCTATGAATTGAATTTCAAAAATATGACAAACATGGTTGTAATCAAGATAAAAATTTTTTTATAATAAAATAAAAATAAGTTTTTTTAATAGTAACTTTTGATTTTTATTTACCATGATTAATGTTAAATAGGGTAATTAAAGGTAAAAATACTAATATTATAATATATAATTATAATAACACTTGTCCAAACATTATTGTATGAGTAATGGACAACCAAGAAAACCAATGGTACAAATATTTGGACTTTGTTAGACACTTGGGTGTCATTGAGAAATTTAAAACATTTAATTTTATATAAGGGTAAAAATATCATAATCATGACCCTTATTACTATTTTTTTGGGGTTCTATAAGTAATATTTGTGTCTATAAATATTTATTACAAAGATAAAAATATTTACTATATCATTGTATTTTATTTATAATTTTTATACATTAAATAAATAAATTCATTTATGAAACAATGATGATGCAGTGATTACCTTATTTATGAAATATTCAAATAAATGATATTTTAAATATTAAAATAAATGTAATTTTAAAAATTTAATGTCATCCAAGATTTATATGGATTCCCATGTAATGTTATATTTGATTTCATATATTTATAAGAAAACATGTTGTTATTACTTTGAAAAAAATTCATGTATTAAATATTGTAAAAATTGAAATAAATGAGATTTTTAAAAAATACTTTTTTTTGAAATGATATAAAAAAAATAAAAACTAATTTTTGGAAAAATAACTTGTATTGTAATATAAATTTTATAAATCTTCTCTTGTAGGTTCTTTTGGGAATCTATTGTAACTATATTAACCATGTAGTATAAAAATAAAAGAAGACATGGTAAGAGTTAAACTATTTAACTAACGGTTAAATAAAAAAGATAAGTTTAATTTTATGACGTAAAGTTCCCTAAGACCTATTGTTTGAGTGTATTTAGACCCATAAAAAATTTATAATAATGTTAAATACCGTTTTATCTATTTGAAACTGAAAATCAATTTTTAATAAATCAACATTTTAAATCTTCCAAAAGTTCCCCTCACCGCTCTTATTAAAGGAAACTTTTAGTTCTTTTTAATTCACACCTACGAACCCATTTTTCTATGCCAAACCCTAACCATTTCCATTTCTCACATTTATTTTATCATGATAGTGGCTATAATTTGGGAATAAAGCCATCCTATGGAGTCATTTTGTGTAAATCCAAAAGAGACACTTAAAAAAGGTAATTGTTTTATCACCCATTTTAACGATATTTTTTCATCTAATTCCTATTTCTCTATATTTTCCATAATAAAATAATAACTATATTACTTTAAATATTCTTATATGTTATTATAATTATGGGACAACCATATCCTCCCTTTTCTCATCCTACAAAGAAATATATCCCCATGTGTGTGTACGTAAGACTTACCATCTTCACAATGTGGTGAAAATTATTTTTCATGTACATTTTATTTATATGGGTATAATGATAAATATAATATATGAAAATAAGAAATATTAAATTATATTGTTTCTATGACATTAATATTCCATCCAATTTTATACTATTTAACCATTAAAGAAATGATATTATTTCTCATGCGTACGTAAGGCTTACTGTCTCCATGGAGCGATGAGGCTCATCTTCCACGTTCAACATCCATGAATGATTATAAGAAAAAATATAATTAATAAGTAATAAATATATGAAATAATAATGACACTATGATCATATATATATATATATTTCCTTCACTTCTATCCAATGGTACATGAAAACAGAAACATCTTTAATGCGTACGTACAACCTACCATCTCTATGAACGGTTTGTTCCATTTAATTTATATATGTATTAGATATATTTAAAAATATAATATATAGGATATATTAATCATGTTTTATATTATGTAATTATGTAAACTATGATCTAAATAATACGATCAAAAATAACATGTCAAAACTCGTATGATAAAGAAAGCGATTATTACCTAAAACATTGAATTAACAATGAAATTAGTAAAAAAAAGGATAATAAAAAGTCATAAATGAATATTATATGATATAATATATATTTATATTCTCCAAGTAAAATTTAATAATATTTTATAACCATTATATAGGAGGATAACTCACCCTCGACTAAAGGAATATATAAGGTAGTGGTTAATTCCTCGATCTCATTATTATATGAGATTGTTTATGTGTAAGTATCTACTGGGACATATTTATAATCAATTTCCATGTTTCGAAAAAATATATTTAAAAGGAATATTTTATGTTTTAATATCATGGAATATTTAATAAGAACATCATTTTAAATGTTTTAATGATTTATCTTTCTAAATCTTTTTAATTAATGACAATGTTTTCAAAATATTTTTAAGGATTTGTTTTTGTAGACATGATTGTTTTAAAATGAAAATTACTTTTAAAAGATTCATGGTGGTATGAGAAACTTTTATTCAAAAATCTATTTTAAATGGATTAAATTATAAATTGAGTGACTTTTAAATGATTTCAAGAAAAAAAGGATATTTTCTCAAAGAGTTTTACTGATTATTTTCAACGGTATCAACATCATTTCTTGAATATTATTCTTTATTGTGGTTGATTTATATAAAAAAATAATCCATATTGGATTGAATGAGTTATGATATCATTGACTATGGACGTGCAATTTTTATACCATTCATGTTTTATGGTTAAAGTATAAGCATTTTATAAGCTTATTTTAATACGAATGTTTATGTTATGATTCATCCTTTTCATATGAGAAATACATTGGACTTTGTAAGTTACATGTGGGGCCTAATATATCCCCTTGATGCATCGGTACGTATCATGATACAAACCAGTGTCTCGGAACAAGGCCTTGACAGAATACTCTTGTATGGTCTTAGCCTGAGGCCTTGATGTAGTGGTTATTATTTTTGGAATTATGCATTCCCTAGTTATGAGATTAGTTATTGATTTTACATGTAATTATTCCACTAGTATAATATCCATTATAATGTTTAAATGGAATT
Source organism: Viscum album (assembly GCA_963277665.1). Taxonomy (NCBI): domain Eukaryota; kingdom Viridiplantae; phylum Streptophyta; class Magnoliopsida; order Santalales; family Viscaceae; genus Viscum; species Viscum album. Next base: position 419,403,644 of record OY728132.1, read on the forward strand.
ATTGGATTTATTATTGCCATATTATGTTGATGATAATGTTTTTAAAGGGTTGTGTTTTAGTTTTGTACCTGGTCGTAAAAGTTTATGCCTATTTTTTATAGCTTTGGCTATATTTTTTATCCTTTCTAAGAATATGATCTGACCCCTTTATTATGTTTTATCTTCCCAGGATACCAAGATGTGTTTTATGATTGATATAGAGGGTTAAAAATTTAGAACAATGGCGTTATAATAGGATTATATATGTTGTATTTTATGTTAGAATTTTTATTGTAAATTTCATGTATGTATTCTATCTTCCAAGACTGCTAATTGATTGGTCCTTTGGGAATTATTTCCTTATAATCCTGCTAATTTACTATAATAAGGCACCATGTATGGGTAATTGGGGTAGGGGCGTTACAGTGTGAGTGTGTCAGCGACCAACATTGGTGAATTGACTGATAGTTTAGGAAAACTAATATATTTATTATGTGTATTGAGACTGATAGAATCTTTGATGTGGTTAATGATTATATGGTTAATTTTCAATTGAATTTAAATGATATGCATATATCCAAGGACATTCAATCACTAATGATCTAATGTTGTGCTTGTTCCCCATCGTCATGTTCTCCACCACAAATGGTATTAGTTATTCATACTATACAGTGGATGAATTTACTACATATTCAAGAGGAGGATATGTCATATGATTTTTGAATGAGATTTACTTCATGAAAAATGATTTTATCTCTCATATAATGATCAAAATGAGTATGAGAAGATAGTCTTCTTTAATTGAGTCATGATTTTATATGATTTTATATGGATGTTTAGTGTGAGATTCAACATTTTAGGATCCTTCATGAATGATGAACTACCTTGTGTGAGGATATTCAATGATGACTATCGTGGACCTTTCATTCATGAGTATTGATCGTGTGAAATGAACCTACCATTTGAAAAGATTTCAACCAATGATAAACAAATCTTGAAAATGTGAACCTACATTTTAGCTCGACCTACATTCACTATCATGATATATCATAGATGAATTGTTCTCATACACCAGAGACTATTGAATCCATTTGTGACGTTCAATATGTGTGACGAGGACATGTGTGAAAATTAGAGTGTCAAGGATATTATAAGAAAATAGAAATCTCTTGTGATTTAATTTCATAAAGAATTATGTAAAAATAATTTCACTAAATTATTCAGTGAATAAAAGAGTTTTAAGAGATTCATGGATATATTCATACTTGGATTCATGTTAGACTATCATTTTATAGTGACATAGGATGTTTATAAAAATATTCCATGACAAAATCGGGTCTATATTCTTGTGTCATGTTAAATGTAATAAATATAAATTCATTTCAAAAATAATTTTTTACTTTTAATAAAGATAAACCTTATTTATTTTACATAAGATAATAATGAATGAGATAAATCAGCATGATTAAATTATCTCAACACCACATTCATTCAAATCAATTGTTGTTTTGATTAAGAAAACAGATGAACAAAATATGAAAATGAATATGTCAAACTCTCATCATAAAAAAAATCAAGATATAAACATTTTTATTTCAGTAGATGAATGAATAATGTAAATTGGTGGTGAACTTAATTAATAAATCCAGGATGCTCATGTCAAGATTAATGAAAAGTGAAAAACCTACCTAGTTTGACCAGACACATCACTAGAGATGTCCCACCACTATAGCCAAACCATGTTCCCGATCACCAGAGGATAGATACGAGAACTTGGGTTTCAATATTGGAAATAATAGGAAAATTTTATCCATGAACATTACTAAGACATGTTTCATATACCAAATAAAAAATATGATTATTAATCCAAAAACAATTATGAATAGGATGTCCATAGAAATATGATACATAAAATAATATAATACCATTGGATAGAAACACTTGAAAATCTGTGATCCAAGTGTCTATATATATTTGACCATTGGTTTCAACCATCCAAAACCACCCAAATATAATTTTTACTATAATGATTCATCATGATACAAGATTCCTTTTTTCATTTACTAGAGTCTTTAAAATCCAATATGATATATTTGAAAATAAATATTTAGGATGTGTGGCAATTACTAGTTTGATACCACCATGAATCAATACAAATTCTGTCACCATAAACCATTAGTTCATGATTTTGGGAAAAACCAGTTTATAAAGGAATGATTTTGAAAACACATTTTCATAATATAAGCCTCTGGTTTTACATTTAAAAGAACGCATATTACAAGACATAAGAACATTGATGTTAAATGGCCTGACTAAATAAAGGTCAATAACCATGAAATCATAGCATAATAAATTAATTGGGATAGGTATAGAATAATTATATATGTAATTTATATTAACAATGAACAAAAGGGCCACAGTATGGAGTTTATGAAATCATGACTTCCATTAAAATATAGTTGAAATTATAAAAACTAGTTCCCTAAAAACCTCATATCTAATGGTCTTTACCAAGTTTTAAATTCTACTATTATGTGCAATAGAACATAATCCATATTTTATTAAATAATCTTTGTTTCATTTCATCAAACCTGTAATGTTCACAAAATATATTTTGTGGACTTTTAGTGTTCAATGAAATCCCAAAAATATAATTTGAAAATGTTGGGTTTAGATAAATTATATATAATTACAGACATTAGTATATAAAGAGTGCCTTATTATACTTGGATTTTAGTAATATATGATTCATTATACCATCTATAGTTCTTTCAATAACCTCGTATCATATACTCCATCTTGCAGACCATTTTCACATTTTTAGTAGACATTACATGGGTACATGTTTAAAGACCCCAACCCAACTGACAATAAGCTTGTGTATACATTTTTACATTCTCAATAGATACTAGTGTTTAGATCCCAAAATACTGAATATTATAGTATTATTGGAGAACTTGAAACATACATGATGCCGATTTTACATTGGAAATAAAACCCAAAATATAAAAAAAATAATTTTCCTCAAAACTAATTGAAAAACCATCTTCATATCTCGAGGAAATGAATCAATAATATGGTGTTATGAAATTCTCAATAATGGTTAAATAATCAATAGGTATGGTAAATATCTTAAAACATTCCATTTAATCAATGTCTTTAGAATGTAATAAGTCATGATCAATATGAAATGGAAAATAAGGAAAAACACGTCGTTTAATCAATAAAATGAGAATGAAATAAATCCATAGATAATATAAATGAGATAATATCATGGATATTAATATGATATTAAATTTAAATTATGGAAATGCATAATTCATGTAATTCATGATCTAAGATATCCTGATATCTCTACTATCAAGACCTTCTATGATGTAGTTTAAAAATATGGGTAAAAACCCATCTTATTTGCCTTATAATACCTGTTAATGAATTAAGGGGATTTATAATTTTGGGCCAACCCATCAATAAATTTCAAAAAAAATACAAATATATAAAATAAATGATTTAATTCATTAATAATATTCCTTGTCATCAGATATCTATACTGAGAAAATAATATGGATTTATCAACATTTCCCTATTTAATCAAATAATATTCAAAGTAAAAAATTTGATATACAAATGGTAATGATTTATAATGTCTTGGCCTAGTTTCCACACACTAGTTCCCAAAACCTATTCACCACATAACCTCATGAATGACTCCTGATACACTAGAGGCTACCAATTAGCAGTGAGGGTCGGGTAAGTCATTCAAGGGGAGAATATACCCTCTCTTATCAAAGTAAAACACCATTGGAAGTAAATAATTCATAGGATAACCACATATAATCATAAAAGTACTAATTCCACAAATAAGAAAAATATACAAATATTGTACTCATCTAAAAGGGAAAATATGCTTTGAAAATTTTACTGCCAATGTATTTGAGATGAAACTGAAAGTAAATACACTAATGAATACCATTTAGGTCTCAAACCACATCTGGTTCCCTCTGTATGCATGAATGACGTTATAATATTTTAAATGAAATTGAAATTAATAATTTATATGTAATATTATAATTAGATAAGTAAAAATATATTTAAAAAATTTATATATATAATCTAAATACATAATTGTATCCAATCGTGAATGGTGTTGATGGAAAATGAGTTACATCAGTTAGCAAGGTGGTACTTTTTCACACACATGTTTGGTGATTACGTTTCTAATTTGATCGAAGTAGAGATAGTTAAATATTATGAAATAAACATAATGATATCTAACTATATGATAGGTAATATTTTTATTTTATTTTATGTGTTAATTAATAATTAAATGTTGTAAAAGAAGAAGTTAAAAAAGAGCATCCCCAAGATGATTACATTCTCTTAGATAAACCTTATTTTGATATCCTTTTAAAGGTACTAGGGTTTGTATTTTCCATATTCCATAACCAATATAATGTAGATAAGGATATTAGGGTTATATTTTGGATGGTTGTTTCAAGCTCATTCTATAGAGGTGTGAAGTAGTGAGTGGAGTGAGTGCTTATTTATAATTTAGTCGTGAATTATATGTAAATACCCAAAACTATTTGATAATCGGAAGTCAGTATCTCCAAAAATTTCTCAAAATTTGAAATTTAAAGGATTTAGACATGATAATGTCATTCACCACCTCCATAACACTCAAAAACACATGTTTTTCCATAACTTCTAAGTATCTTAACGTTTTCCATTTTAGTTTTTATCTTGGTAACTTGTATTTTTTAACTATGTAATTTATCCAATAATCCTAAAAAATTAAAAAAATTAAAACATTTGGGCATAATTATTGTTAATATATATCCAATTTATCAAATTACATAAATATATAGAATGTTAATTTTAACATGAGCTCATGTAATGTGAAAAACCTCATTTCTAACTATATTGCATTAATTAATTATTTATTTTTTTGGAAAAATTTTTATGAATAAAAAAATTATATTATTAACTAATATTAATTATTATGATTAGAAATATGTAATCCATTTTATATAATTAAACTCAATTAATTGGAAAATTGTAATTTAATATTAAACCCATAGACGTGAAGAAAAAATTGTTTTCCAAATGGAAAATTCTAAAAAATATAGAATGTTTTAATATCCAAATTAAACATAAAATTTATTCCACTGACTAAAATTTTATTGATTATAATATATTATAATATACTTTATTTTTTAATTAGTATTAAACGAGAATTTATCGTTGTTATTATTTAAAATTAAAGGTATTTTTTAATAAGAAATAGTATTATTCACTATTCATCCAAACAAAGAAACATTTAAGAAAATTTACAAATATTTACCCTAAGTTAATTTGGTATGTTGATTTAAAAAATTAACATTAAAATTTAAAATTATTTTCCAAATTTTTTAAAATTTAATTTTAAATCTTTTGTACAAGGTGCAACAAAACCTACTTTTATAAAAATAAGTTTTTCCAAAAAAACACTTTTTATTTTAAACTCTTTTTTTTAGATTTATAATCAATAAATATACATTTAGTTTATTCTATACGTGGGTGAAACATATAATTTTCATAGTTAATAAATTTTTTTTCATTCTCACTAGTTTAATGGCTTCGTTATAACGGTATACTATTTTTCAGATCTCTTAAACATGGGGTCACGCGTATCATAAAAAATATAAGAGATAAAATTTATTGAAAATAAAATATATGGTTAAGTATCATGGTTTTAAATTACCCCATCCAACATAAATTTATTCCTAAAAATTTGATTCATATTACCTTCTAAACAAAGGGGTATAGTTCGTCTTCATAATATTCTCTAGTCCCCACATTACTTCCTCTAGTTTTTGATTTCTCCTACATACCTTTACCATTAGAGAGTTAAGATTTCTCATTATGTGTTCTCAAGTTTAATAAGTTTTTATGTTTTCTTCACAGTTAGAGAGATAAAGTATAAAATATTTTTCCTCATATGTGAGCACATTGGCTAGGTCTAGCATGTACTTGCTCGACAATAATACGTGGAACACATATTGTTCTTTAGGGAGGAAAGTTGGAATTTCCAAACCATAAGACTAGCTCCAATTATTTCAATAATTATAAGGGGTCTTATCTACTAGGGGCTAAATTTTACATTCTTAACAAAATTTATGACACCCTTATATGGATATACTTTTATGAAAACTAGATCTCCAAAATTTAAATCCCAAATCATTCCTTAGATTATCGGCATAATAATTTTTCCTACATCAAGCTACATTAATGTGAGAAAAAATAATATTTAACTTGGTAATTTTCTATTAAAAAGTTAAAGACCTAAATGTTTTATTTAACTTATTTAATCCCAACAATATAGAGTACAACATATCTTTCCATTTAATTCATCATACGACACAATTTTAATCCTTGAATGAAAAATTTTTTTATATAAAAATTGTAAAAAAGGTAATTAATAATCTCATGTTCCTTGAATATATAGAGAGAAGGAACTAGACATGTCATCTGATGTTTCAATAGTCTATTAGGACTATTCATCAGTTTTTTTATGGTAGTAAATGCTTGAATGGAGTTTAGTATCTAGAGAATTTTGAATACTCTTCCATAATTTTGAAGTAATATGTGGATCAGGATATGATAAGATTAAAATTGGTGTGCCATGTATTCCTAAAACTTCATTAATATAGTTAATTTTGAGTTTACCTAGATTAAATAATTCTCATACAGACTAAATGTGAATATTTTTTAAGTGGTAAAAAATATCTCATCTTAAATAATTCATTATAGAATTAATTGGTGGTCCTGTTACAAAGCTCATTCTAATTCTATCCCATTTATAAATAATAATAGAAAGAGATTCCATGTCTGCACTAGATTGTTGTATCATAGATTTCAGTTAATGAAAAACCAATCATTTGGATACATAATTAGAAATTTCCCAATTCATGTTATCTAACTATAAAAATTCCATGAAATCCACATACAATTTAGTTATACTAGAATGTATAAATAAATTAATGCTGTGATCATTATAGAAAAATTCAAAATTTTTCTCAAGTATTGATTAACCTCATAATCTCTTTCTATATTTCAGAACACCAACATAAAAAATAAAGTTTTCTAATTTCCCATCATTCAGAACATTTATTTTATTCTAAAATTTATCATCAACTTATTGAAAACATATTTCCATTTTCTAAAAAATATGGTTTCATAATTATTTGAAGTAAGGGTGATGTATTCCCTTTATTAATAATACCAATGTCCATCTATATTATATTAATGAACAAAAGATCTCTCTCAATCCTCATATGGATTGCAAAACTATGATCTTTCCTATTTAGTTCATCTACTACCTTATTTTCCTTACTTGGGTGGTAGTGTATCAGTAAATTATAATTTTTTAGTATCTTGATCTATAGTTATTGTCTCATTTTGAGTTATTTCTTTGAAAATGTTTATTTTAGGATTTTACGATCCATTTATATCTCACACCTTTCACCATAGCCTTAATTTATTCATATATTCTAATAAAGCATTAAAGAATCTAACTCAATATCACGAGTTGGATAGTTCTGTTTGTGAGTATTCAAATATCATGATGCATATGCAATAACATTATAATTTTTTATAATGAAAAAACCCAATCCTTTCATTGATGCATTTGTATATACCATAAACTAGTCATTTATTGATGGTAGTGAAAAAATCAGAGCACTGAATAATCTCTTATTCATTTCATCAATACATTCTTCTCATTACTGTTTCCCAAAAATCACAAACAATTTACATGTATTCTTGGTTAATGAGTTAGATAATTGTGAAACATACAGGTTGAATTGTTGATAGAAACCTTCCGAACTAATTAATAAATGTAACTTAGTTATTTTTTTTGGTGTTGAAAATTCTATAATTCACACCCTATTTATAGGATCTACTATGATATCATCCTTGGAGACAATATGGCCACAAAAAAGGAACCTCATGAAGTCTTAAATTATACTTACTAAATTTCCAATAAATCAATTCTGTTATAAGATTATGAAGAATAATCCACATGTAATTCTCATGGTACTCATATGTTTTAGAATAAAATAAGATATCATCAATTGATAATAAAAAAATCATCATGATATTCCTTGAATACATTGTTATCTAATTCAATAAAATATATTGTCCGTTAATTAATCCAAATGGAATTACTATAAAAAATAATGTCTAAATCTCATTAGGAATTCTATCTTGGAATTTTATTCTTCTTTACTTGAAATTAGTGATATCCAGAACAATGGTCAATTTTTTTAAAATATTGAACTCCAAGAAATTTCTAAAAAAAATTATCAATGTGTGGTAGAGGATACTTATTAATTATCATAACATAATTTATTTTTATATAATAAATACATATACTCAAGGATCCATATTTATTTATGAAGAGTATAATAGGGTATCACCATGCTAAACCACAAGGGAGAATAAATCCCATGTCACATAACTCATATAGTTCTTTATCCAACTCAATTAATTCCATAGTGTCCATTTTAAAGGGAGTCATTGATATTGGTATGTCATAACGGATTAAATCAATAAACAACTCTATTTTCTATTCTCGTGGATGTATATGTAATTCCATATGAAATACCTCCTTGCATGCCAATACAATAGGTACATCCTCAATTTGAAGATTCTATTCTCCATCCATAGATTGTGTCTTCACTTATTCTCTAAGAATATCATTCAGTTGAGTTACTAGAGGTGAATATAGGCATATATTAAATGATGATGTATCTTCTCTGAAGATACAAAATTTCACATCTATATTAATAAATGTAATTTCCCTCTAATTGTTACAAATTTAGGCATCATTTTTTGAAATTAAGTCTATACCAAGGATTATATCAAATATGACCATTAGTATAATTACTAATTAGGAAAATATAATATTATTATCTGATATATTTGGGATAAAATTTCAAATCATTGTTCTATTGGTACTTATTCTTGGACTTTTTACTGACAGCTTTCTTCTTAAGAAGATATTAAAATATCTTATTTTCATGGAAAAAATGTAATATATAAGAGATTTTTGAGTATCCTGAATCAAATAAAACATTAGATAAGTTTTAGACTATGATTAATGTACGCTCTACCACGTCATTATAAACTCCCAACATTTCTATAGTGATCACTTATGCTTGTCTTCTTCAAGTAGCATCTTCTATTGTTGATTCAATTGATTCTTAGGAAATTGTTTTATATAATTCTTCATTTCATTATAGTTAAACCACTATATATTAGTGTTTTATTTATTACCTTATCATTTTTTCTCTTGATGACCCTTATATCTATAACAATAATAGTCTCACATATCCTTCAATAATTTTCTAGGATATTTCTTTCCATAGTTTTTACAAGATTGAAATTTATTCAATCACTGCGTTTTATTATTTGATGTATTCTCTTTATATTTTTACATAATTTTCCTTAATTTTTATTTATTTCAATTGAAAATATATGATCTATAAAATTTATTCCCTTTTTCATGTCAAGTAAAAGTATTTCATAAAATGTTGAAACAATTTTGGAGACCAACACCCTTCATTAACATTGCTTAATACCATCAAATAAATTATCAATATTATATTCTATAATGAATATGTAATCTGTAGACTACCTGGATAGTCTTGTAAATGTATCATCATAATTAATAATACATTCTTATCCCATTTTTATTATGATAAGGAACATTCAATTAATTTTAATTCATTGCTCATAAGTGAAATATTTATCGAAGAATGACTCCTTATAAACATTCTATTGAATATATTCTATTTCTTCATCCTCTATAGTATTCTGGATTAATGAACACTATTGTTCAACATCCACATTGAGATAATAAACATTATGAGTAACCTGTTCATTTTTATCAAATCCTAATTCCAAAAATATTTTTTCAAGGGACTTAACCCATTGCTCATCTACCACTAGATTAGGATTCATACAAAATGATGGAGGATTCTATCACTTGAAGAAATATAGTATAGATTAATCATGCTTTGGATTAATTGGTTTCTCAATTTTGGAAATGGAAATTATCCTAACCTGATTAAGCTACCCTAATAATTTCATTATCTATTAAGTACCAATACGAGATGCATTGGATTGCTTACTAGGGAAATCTAAATATTTTCCATGAATGATGATACATTTCTTTCATCTATGATACATTTCCAAACATTGTTATACCAACGATTATCTCATTAAATTATGACTTTTAAATCACAATATTTATTTCTTAATCATGCCTAACACTTGAGATGAATAAAAAAATTATTAATTTTTTATCTCATAATCTTAAATGTGATTTCATTTGGGATAAGATTGTTCTATAATCTTTTATGATTGTTTATAAATAAAATTTTAATTATCTTATGTATATACCTGGGGAGTATCAAACAATGTTCATTGTAAAGCCCATTTTAATTTAATAGAGAATTCTATAGTCAAGTATTAAGAACTTTTATTAGATTTATTACCCCTTATTACATCTCTACAAGAACCATATCAACATGTAGCATCTATACACGGATGTATTGATATGTAATACACATAATATATTCCTTACCATAAAATTCATGATATTTTCCAATAATTAGACATACCATCAAATTATGTAGTTTGGTATTGTTTCATAATATATATTTTCCTTAATATACTTCCAAATATTTCAAAAAAATCATTCCCTGATACTTACTATAATACCCCATCCCGAGTAACTTTGAAAATATACCATACCACCATATAACACTCTATAACATTCTCCAAAATGGGTTGGTTATGAAACCACAAGTGCACGACCCCATATATCACAGAATTTCAACTAGTAGTGGGGGTGTGATATGTATAGTGGGAAGACTATACCTCGTCGTTAAAGTGTTACAACATAATAGAAATAAGAAATAATAATAAATGAATAAATATCATAGTGTGAATATAATGGAAACCACATGATTTACAAGAACCAATAATAAATCCAACTGAATAATCCAAAAAATAGTAGTGGTATAATGTAATGAAATTTTAGAATTCAAGTAAATGTCATAGTAGAGTAATATAAATAATAGACTAAAAAAAATTCAGACCCAAAATTACCTGGTCACAAACCCCATGTTGGTCTCATCTCCAAACTCTAGACTGTCCAGTAATAAAATAATCAATAGAATGTTCATTTGACCTTTTCCAAATCAACATCCATATAATCGGCTCAGGTAAAAAATGGAGGCCTAATTAGGGTGTGTGTATAACCCATTCGGTCAACACCGCCATTTCGAAACATAACCAATCTGATAAAAATTTCATACTATTATGTAATAAATAACTGTATTGATTAATTGATCAATTAAATTAATACTCCTTCAACGTACTTTTTATCCACACTGGAATATTTCTATGTATGTCTCACAACCATGACAACCCTAATGATATACCCATTTAATAAAATAACCTACAACATCTCCATGTTAGAATGTCTCAGATCTTGTCACAAAATGACGCCAACTATATAATTATAAACAAGTTATATAAATTTCACAAATCTTGGTCAAACCCTTTGTAGACACAAATTAATGTATTCAATGCATTTTTCCATAGTGTGAAGATATGATTCTCACATAGAAAAAAAATGTCAAGTATGAGTAAAGACATTTTCACCATGATGAAATAAGATGCAAGCTGCATTTATATGTGCCCAAATACCACTCCACAGCTAATGAATAAGTGGAATGATTTCCCCATCCAAGAGTATGCAGTGGATTCCCAAGATTGATGATGAAAAGGAATCAACACATTAAATTCAATTTTCAAGTTTCTTCTTAGATGAAATATTGTATTTACCATCTCAGGATGAGTATATCTCTTCAATTCCTTCGATATGACTGGTCGCAGAACCTAAACACACATACAGATCAAAAGTCATGGAACTTGGAAAATGGATAAATTTCATAAAGGGACCTATGCGAAGGACCTACACGGAGGACCTACGTGAAAAATGATTTTTTATACCCCTACGTAGAAGAACTATGTGGAGAACCTATGTAGACAACTTTCCTTCAACTAGGTCCCCTCCATGCCTATAAATTGGACTCTTGGGCTCTCTATTTCAAAGACGGAAAATGTTAGAAGGCGTCCCAATGATCCCACTATGTATCTCTTTCTCCAAGATCCCCCAAATTTTCTTATGTAGTGCTCTAAAACAAGAGAGAAGAGAGCATTAATGGGGAAAAGTGGTTCAAAGTACCATCAGGGTCTAGAACATATGGAGCTGTGTGGAGCACCTTCGTGGTTGCACCTGTGCGGAGTACATGTGCGCTACACCTACAAGTAGCACATGCGTGGAGCACTTGCGTGGTGCACCTGCACGGAGCACTTGGGCGCCACCCCTGCATGGAGTACTTCCACAGGGTGATCTACATGGAGGACCTACGTGAGGCACATTGGTGGAGAACCTACGTGAACCCACTTGCTATACCGTGGGGTCTATGCCCTTCCACCCCTACTCGGGTTCAGTGTCAGGCAGCGATCCTGGCCTTTTGGGCCGGTCCCTTCGCTTTCATCACTGACCACCTTGAAAAAAGAGAGTTTCATGGTGAACTTTTCAGATCCGGTTAAGGGAATTTTGTATTGCGCCCTTTCTATGGCCCAACATCCAGCCTTGGAATACCATGATTTGAGACAATCCATATCACTAAATGAATTTCCTTTGGTTGACTTAGTTCTCTTGGTTCCTTTCACATGTTTCGAGTTTGGACTATCTTTATAAATACCTTGAGTAACTTAAGTTTATACACTCCTCAAAAAACCCCCCAAACTTCATGACCTGACGTATATTCCAGGTTAAAAATCAAATGGACATCCTCCTTAGTAGTAAGCCCCAATAAATTTCAAAATGGGCATCCTCCTTTGGAGTAAGACCCAACCAATTCCAAATAGGCATCCACCTTAAGAGTATGCCCCCATCCAATTCCAAATGGGCATCCTCCTATGGAGTAAGCCCCATCCAATTCTTAATAGGGAATCCAACATGGTGTATTCCCCTCACCTTCATCCCTTCCTTCTTACATTGGACCCTTATCCAATGTAAATAGAACAGTGGGAAGGCTCGTCACCACTCCCTCTTCCACGTTCGACACATCCTCTTCCATCAACAGGGGATGAAATGGGTGAAGTGTCCTTGTTTAATCATTCACATCCTATTGTTTCTCACACTGATCATGACTCACGTGGGATTAGAGATACATGATGGTTAAAACATGTTCACAAACCCTAATTTGAATTAACTGCAAGAACTCTGATTCCCATCATATTTGGGATACGTAGGAAGCATTCTCAGGGCCAGAGCTCATTGGAAATCCTCCGCAGGAATCCAACACTAAAATTCTCTTAATCAGGGTGTCCTCCTCAGGAATAAACCCTGAATTAAACCCCAAAATAATCAACAAATCCTTTTCAGAAAATAATCACAAACTCATCTCCCTCAAAGGACCATACACTCCTATAAGACTTGTCGAAAAACATGGGCTATGATTCCCATCTATATGGGATATATAGGAAGCCTCTTGGAAGTTCAAAACCAAAAATTCAAATCAACCCTATTTTCCTTGGGCCATATTTCCAATAGGGTCTGATCCTACTTGGAAACTCATTTCCATTTCCATGTTTCTCGGGCTTCTTTTGTAAAAGTCCCACATTAAGTTTTGACCAAGCATCTTTCTCATAGAGGTCCTTATCACATGACCTTAAAAGGTATGATCTGTCCTATTAAGTGAAACTGAACTACTAGGGTTCTTATTTCTTTCATAGGGATATATAGGTAGCCCATTTGACAGGCATGATCCCAAGACCAAAACAAACCTTCGTCTTCTTAGATAACAACAAATTCCAATGTTCCCCAAAGAGTGGCTTAAAAACTAGTATCATCATAATGAGGATTAAAAGAATATATAACTACTATATTAGAGGATCCCATTGATAGACAACCACAAATATAATGTTTCCATTAATGAAAAACCTTGAATTCATACTGATGACTCTAAATTTTACACATGTTATTTAGTGATTGTAAATTCCAATGTATACTTATGATATACTTGGTTATTTAGTAAGGATTGATGAAAATATATTTAATTTACAAAGAGAGTCCCAGAGTAGAAAATAATTCCCTCCTAAAGGGTGTGATGAGTCCGACGTACCATCCTCTTGAACATTGCATGTTCCTAAATATCATAAATTTCAAACTCAATGAATGCCTACCTTTGGAAAGTAGGTACCCTTTGGATAAATAACTGTTGGAAGCTTATGGTTCTATTAATAAATCCAATGGAAACTGCCTGGAAATAGTGATTCTTAAACTAGAACAAATATTTCATGGACCTACAAAACACCCACATTAAAATAATTTCATTAATAAATTATGTTTGACCCAAGTATATCATAATTTTTTAATCGAATGAGTGTTGATCTCTATATATCATTATTTCTATATATAATTAGGTTTAATCCGGGTATATGATCATTTCAACCTATAATCAGGGATAAGACCAGTATATCATCATTTCAACATATGAATCATAACACATGACCTAGGAAAAGGATATCACAATATCACATAATAAGGCTCAATGGCTAACTATGAACATTACCATTTACCTTTCAATTAAACATTTCCTTCATCAGTTGTTAAAAATACAAATAAAAATCAATTTATCTCAACAAAAAATCTAAGACAAGGTAAAATCTATATAAATCAATCACCCATAAATTCCATGTCATGCTTAACACACTTGAATCCATCAATAAATTCATTTATAACAAGGGTTCACTCAACCGAATAGTAGCTATAATCTAGTTCAAAATCCAATTGGATCTAAAGGGACTTTAATAAATATCATCAATTTATTTTTTGGGAACATGATATGTAAGCACAATTAAAACATTTTAAATATAAGAAAATTATAGAACCATAAGATTAATGTTTAGACCCCTTACATTTAACGTATGAAGAATGCAATTCTTATAATTCCAAAACCCATTTTGATGAATGTAGAGATGTTCTCAAGAAGTATACTTGATCAAATATATTCAGTATCGAAACCAAAAACACAACTGGTAATGATATTATACTTTAACGACTGAAGAACGGTTGAAGATAAAGGGTAACCAAAGAAAAAAACATGCTAGGAATAGTCTACACGAACGGGATGTCTAGAAACAATGGAGGAAATCCAAAATATAATGGAAGCTTCCTTAGGGTCGAGAGGAAGAAACATCATGTGAGACAAATGAAAAATAATCCACACAACACACTTCTAAAAATATTCTTGGGAAATTACGATGTGTAATTTAGTTGTAAGTCTTGTAATTGTTTTAGAGGGATACACAAAAAACCCCTAATTATGACATTATAATTTATTCTAATCGATCATTACATAATGTTTAATATACATACATGACATGTATATTTCATATAGATTTCATTAATCCGATATTCCTTTTTAATGACCACGATCCCCTTTTATGGAATCTAAAATTTCTAAGAACATGTGGTAACACATGGCCCACTTATTCAAGGACTCCATTAATTCAAATAATCATATGTTTCAAGAGTTTAATTAATTTTCTAAAACTAGGCTCTCTACATGGATCATGTCATGTATTATCATGTACCCTCACAAACCAAGTCTATATTTACTCCAACACACTAATATAATGAATAATTTCACAACCACAAAAGTTTAAGGATGTGAAAAAACTCAACCAAAATATGTTTAGAAAAAAAACTCGGAGATTGATGTACTTGAAAAAACATGATATCTTACTACCTTCCCAGTATAAAACATGTCATCCTTGAATTTCTCCAAGCATTCGTGTGGGGACTCGAAAAAAAATTTGGACCACTATGATTTCATATCAATGTTACTCTCCTTCGTATCCTTGTGAAATAACCTACACTTCCACTGCACTCAAAACAAATGAATCTCCATCTCCAAGAGATACTTCTCTCTATGGTCCATAATCCATATCAGATGATTCTCAATGGAAACATCATCAATATTATCTTCTTTTTGAATTTCTATCATGTGATAATTTTTATTAAAATATCTACGAATCTAATACATGTGAAACTTTCCATGCATGGAACCATATCACCGTGGATGCTCTAAATCGTATGCTTTTGGACCGGCCCGGTCAATTATCCTAAAAACCCCAATAAACTAGGGAACTAGCTTCCCCTATTTCCTGATACAAAATTTCCCCAACTTAGGAGAAACCTGAATGAAAACATTATTGACTAACCTCAAAATCCATAGGTAATCATTGATGGTCAGTGTATTATTTCTACCTACTCAATGTGGTCACCAACCACTTTTGATCAACTAAACCTGCACAATCATCTCCTTCACAAGACTGGGGCCCACATGCCCTAACTCACCTACATCCAACCAAAAAAAGAGGATAATGGAATGGTCTGTCATTTAAGGCCTTGAAATTTTCCATATGGATTGATTCTTGTAAGATATTATATATAATATGAAGGCTCTATGAGTTTCATATTCTTATCTCACAATCCAATGATATCTTCAACACGTGTTCTTAACTTATCCTTTAAAAAATGAATATTCCTCTCATATTGGACATCGTTTTGGGGATTATATTTCATACTAAAAAAGAAAATATGATCCCATATCTTTTTAAAGACCCTTCCAGAACTATGTTGTGAAATTGCGATCTCTATATAAAATGATACTCTCTAGAACACCTTGAATTATAACAACATCATGCATGTATACACCACTTATATCATCCACAATAAAGACCCACCAAATAGAGGAATAGTGGGATACATTCATAATTGATAAATGATAACCCATAAAACATCATTAATATGGGTTATCATAGGTAATAATGTCACAAAATCATTTGTGACATCATCCAATTTCAACTCAAGAATTGGAAAAGGGTGAAAAATCCTTACTAGACTGTGATGATCAGCATTAACCTATTGGAAAGTGAAACGTCATTCCAAAAATAATGCTACATTTTTATTATTTCATCATCAGTAGTACTATCTAAGGAGATCATATAACATATTTTTCAAATCCAAATGCACCTCCCATCTAGAATAATGAAACTCATTTATAATCTCCTCGTGAAATCCCATTATAACCCATACTTAGCCCTAGAATAAAAGAGAATTTACACTACCAAGAAATCATCACGATGGTGTTTCCTTACCATATATGTTGTATCTCATAAAAAATTCCCCAATATTAGATAATTTAACTTTCGTGATTCTTTCAAAAAGAACATGTATAACATATGTCAAAGACGGAGCTACATGTTCTTAAGACTCTTGAATATCTAGATGTATGTATTAAAAGAGATCTGTTACTCTACACTCATCTAAAACTTTTATTATACCTCTATATTATTCTTCTGGATCACTATATTGGCAAAGATGTTTCCCTTTCCCAATGTATTATACAATTAAAACTCAAAATACTATAGAAACTCGACCCAAATCCTCTTCTGATGCTTTAAATCCCACTGTGAAAGGATATATTGGAGGCTCTTGTTGTTAATTTACAACAAAATCATCTCAAACATGAGATAAAACCTCCATCATATTTGGGAATATATTCCCACTTCGAACTCTAGATCATTAGTATGGTAATTCCTCTGATGCGGTCTTAGCTAACTTGAGCCACAAGAATCCACTTGATCCTCCTGCATCAGAACTTCTCTGAGTCTAACTCTGGATGTTTCACAGTACATGGTATAAAATGTACCCAATACAGGTAAATTTAGTGTAAGTATTGATGATATACTACATTTCATCTCTTAAAAATTTCTCTTGAAAGCATACGACCAAACCAACTTCACCCCCTTCTTGGTCAGCCCTAACATCGTTGCTAACAATTGGAATAAATCTTGATTAAATCCTCTATGACAACCTTCTAATCCAAAAAATCAACAAATCTTGAAGACTTTGCTGGGATACTCCCAAGATACCATAGTTGTAACTTTCTCTGGGTCCATTGAAACTCTGTCCTCTTAGATGACAAGGCCAAAGATGTAAACATTATCAATCCAGAAACTGTGTTTTATTATCTTGGTGTAATGAAAATTTTCTCTCAATTTACTCAGGATGATATCGAGATGTTTTTCATGATCATCTGCTAAATAGTATTACACTAATACGACATCAAAAAAACCCTCCAAAAACAATTCTAAAAAAGGATGAAATATCTTATTCATAAATTCCAAAAATATATTCTATGCATTACTCAAACCAAATGGCATCACTACAAACACATACAATACATAACTTCTTTTAAAAGGATTCAATGGTATGTATGATGCTCACAGCCTCAAATAATGGTATACAGATCCCAAATAATTCTTGGAGATTATAATACAACCTCTCAACTGATCAAAGATATGTTCAATGTATGAAAGAGGATAACTATTATTGACCACCATCAGGTTCAATATTTGATAATCCATAATTAAACACAAAGTCTCATCATCCATTTTCAAAAATAGATCTAGATAACCCCAACGAGATGTACTAGGCCACATGAAGCATTTATATTATAGATAATATAATTGAAATTTCTTCTCCAAAATATCAATTAGTTCAATTCAATAAGGTTTTATAGAATCATTATCTGCTCTAAGAAAAAACTTTTTCATGAACTCGATCACCCACATGTTTGGTATGACATAGATTTTTTAAAGAAAAAAATCCTGAAAATTCTCTACCATTGGAGGAAAATAAACCTACTAAATTCCACCATAATTTAGAACATGATATTATATTTTAGCTATCACACAATCCAATGTTCAATGAATTAGTCTTGAATGACTAAAATGAAGATCCCACTCACACAAGTGAGAATATCTACATCCTTCAAGATATATAATGGTTACTATTCTTCCATAATGGTTGATATGATCTTGGTATAGAACTAACCAATAAATACCAAGAATCAACTCCAATCCTACAATTTCTAGCATGAATGCTTCCCATAAGAAATTGTAACCCCCAATATCTATCAAACACGCCTTGAAACATTTGATATCCTCTAGCCACACATCCAATAATGTATTAATTGTCAAAAAAACATCAGAGAAATCCACATCCAAGAAGAAACGATTTAAAAAAAGATCAAATAAAATGTTATACGATGCTCCAATGTCAAAAAAACAAAATTATTGGTAGATGATACAAGAATCATAACTCTGATAGTAAATTGTCCTATATCCATAATAGCCGGAGCAGACAAAATAATGTGAAACTGACCATCCCCTCTACCTTGGGTATCATCTTAACGCTCACGAGATATACCCTTTTCTAGGTACTTCGGTTTCTTCACATGGGTTCCATATCCCCAATCTCTACCAAAATTTCTTATGGAACTCCTACAACCAACCTTGGGAGGAGTAGTCAACTCCTTGAAAAACTCTATTGCATATCATGTTCCCATTACATTTATCTTATTTTATATTCCCATAAAAAATCTATATAGATGGTTTCCCAATAAAGACACATCAAAGAAGGGTAAGGATACTGATGTCATTCATGGATGATATTTCTACACTAATAGTACTACAACAGAACATGGTACTGAGATGGATTCCAAGAAACCTGACTTCTCTAACTAAACTCACCCTATAATAATAGTAATATTGATGGTTATTTAAAATAGTAGAAGTGTTTACAGTTTTACCTAATGAAATGTATAGGATACTACTCCTAGATTCTCTCATATTATCTTTAGTGATGAGTCTATGATTTACCACTTTGGAAAAATCGCTCATACAGAACATGTTCACCTAAAAATTGATCTTTAGAGCGAATACCATGTTAACATAATATTTCTCTATAGTTCACATCAACTTAAAAATATTTTGTAAATCACTTTATGTAGGTGAAAATCTTAATGTATACTATCACTAAGATTCCATTTAGTTTTGGGTTCATGGAACCATAATCCTTTTAATATATCAATGTATCATGATAGAAGTGGATTGGGAACATAATTTTTAATACCTTTTCATATTACTCCTCCTTTTTCCTTTCATACTCCAGAATTTCCCACCAATACTTGGTTGGTATATATAGAATATATTAAAAAAGTTTTACCCTCCAATTTCTGGGTGTCTCATGATTCTATATGACCATCTTCACCGACTTAATAAAAAACTTTGTTGTTTATCACCCTCCATCCCTTGTGAATTTAGGTGGATTTTGAAGCATAAAATCAGGGTCCTTCAAATAAATCGAAGGACTGTTGTGAAAAAATATATCTTTCCATGGTACTAATTACCCTCATATATCATTTATGGAAGTAAACATCTATTTGGTTATTAGGAACTATTGGATTCTCTGGTTCACTTATGTTAGGGGCATGATGACTGCGACTCTCCTGATATTCAACTCAATGGCAACATGGAGACATTCTCTCTAAAAGAAAATAATAATTATCATAACACTAGTTATCAATAACGTCAACATCAACATCTAATAAAAACATCGAACCATTAACTCCTTATTATTAAGCTAAACATCCATTTTATTATCAGGAACTATAGGAAGCTCCAGTTTAGCTTTTTTAGGATGTTCATGTGGGTATTGACCTTAGTAGGACCAAGTACTTTTGAGACTTTATTTGTGTCTTATAGTGCTTTATTTAAATCACCCTTGATTGAAATTTAGTTACATTCCAAAATGTCATGAAATTATTCCTGTATTATTTGTTACATTATTTAATTTTCATTATTTTTGGTTTCTTCTCTATAGTATTGTTTCTATTATTTCTACACCCGAATATTTATTAATTTATTATTATTTTTTATTTATGTTGTGTTGTTACTCTATTAAATGTTTTTATAGTATCCATACTATACATATCAATCCCTCACTACCTTTCAGAATCCTCTAACATATGGGGATTCACACTTGAGGTCTGATAACACACCCATTTCATTGACATGGAAGAGTAACATATCAGGGGATATTAAAAAGTGGAATAAAAAACACCATGCATATTTTCAATTTTTTACTATTTATTTAAATTAAAAATTATTGTAGTATGTTTCATGACTTGTAATGAATTTTTTTATGGGAATCACTAACCTGTATGTGAGGGAATATCTGAGTGCCCATGGACGAGATTGTTGTGTATGATGTTCTATTATTATAGTTGATGTTTTTAAGCTAGGTTTATTAACATATTGTGTTGTGATTATCATGTTTTGATATTATTAATTATGGATAATGTTCTCATGGTTTGGTGTGGTATAATATTTGTTTGGATAAATTATATTATGAACATCAGGATTTATATTTACATGCATTATTCATGATAGAGAAATATTTTTTTATATATAATATATACATTGTTATTAAACTATGATATGATACACCTATTTTATAAGTTAGAAGAAATAAATAAACCAAACAATAAACAATAAGATAGGGTGGAAACCAAAAATAATTAAAATTTAAAAAACATATGATAAAGGAATAATTTAATGACATGCTAGAATGTTACAAAAAAATAGAAACAATATGATAAAAACAATGCGATAAAAAATACGATAGAAACAATATGATATAGTGGAAAACAAAAATAATAAAACTAAATAATCTAGTAAATAATAAATTAATAATTTAATGACAAGTTGGAATGTAACTTAATTTAATTCAAGGTTAATACAAATACATGACTAAAAAACACAAATAATGTCTTAGAAGTACCATGTCCCATAGCCCATGTGGGCCCCATCTCAAAACTCCAGCACATCCAACAAAAAAATTATCCAAAACAAGGTCATCTCCCCTTTTCCAAAACTATATTTATATAATCAACTCTGTTAAAAAATGGTGGGCTGAATAGGGTGTGAGTATAACTCAGTTGGTTGACACCGCATTGTGTAAACACAACCAGTATGATAATATGTGTATGCAATAATTAACTAAACAATTGTATTATTTATCTAAATAATTAATTTAATAACATGTCAAATTGCATTGGCTATAAACTAGAATTTATCTAAGCATGTTTCACAAGCATTCCAACCATTACTATGTAATCATGGAATAACATAACCTTCCTTGGAGCCATACACGAAATTATTTTATCATGTCTCTAAATCATTCCAACTATAAGCTTATAACCATGGTATATAAATTATAAAAAATGGGGTCAAACCTGCTATAAAATAATTTTAGTAATAAATCAGGACTGAGACTGGTATATTGTCCTTTTTCATCTGATCAGGGCCATTCTCGGTATATCAGTATTTAGAATAAAAATTAGAGAGAAGCCTAATATATCAGTATTTTCGTATAAAATCTGGTCTAAGCCCATTATATCATCATTTTAGCATAGGAATCACAATAAATATCATATAAATAAGGATATCACAATATCACATCATAAGGATCAATGATTAATTATGAAAATTACCATTTATCTATCAATTAAACATTTCATTAATAAATTGTTCAAAATAAAAATCATTTCTATTGTCTCAATAAAAATGGCATGCTATTGTGAAATATATATTATGAAATCACCTAAAAATAACATGCCATGATAAAAATATTTCAATCCATTAATCAAATAATTAATAATATGGGGTGTTTTACTTGAATAGTAACCACATGGAAAGAAAAAAATTTGATCTAAAGGTAATCCAAGGAATAATATAATTCATCATTATATTTATTTAGGCACACAATATGTTGGAAAAATTGAAATATTTCACATACCTAACAATTAACAAACCATAGTGTAATGGTTTAGACCCACTAATTTTAAATGATGAAGAACCTAATGCTTCTAGTAACAAACCACCATGAGGAAGAATGTGTGGATGGTCCCACGAATGAGAATGTGTCAAAGTAGACCATGATCAAAACCAATAATGCACACTGTGAAGCTATTACACCGCAATTATTGGATAATGGTATAAGACAAAGTGGAACCAAATAAAAACAACATATTTGGGGATGATATTACAAATGTAAAATTTAGAATCAATGTAGGTTCATTAATATTTCATAGAAACTATCCCCATGGTCAATTAGAGGATACTTGGCCTGGGATGAATGAAAAATCTACTGTATGGAACACTTTTGAAAAACTTCTTGAGAGATTACATGGTGTGTTATTTAGTTACATGTCATGTAATTATTTTTATAGGGATATAGGGATACCCCAAGATTCCTCAAATTATGATTTTTTATGATCAATAATTATATGACATATAATATAATTTCACAACATGTAAATTTGTTTTGGAGGGTACTCAGCCTTGTTTCCTTATAAAAGAAATTGAACCCCCATAATTTCTTATCAAATTAAAAAGACCATGTGGTAACACATAACCCATTTATACTCTTACATCATTAATTAAAAATAGAAATCCCCAATCATTAATGCACCTTACCTAACAAGGGAATCATCATGAAATTATGAACAAATAACCTAGTCTAAGGTTCAGTTTTAAGTTCAATAATTATTCTCCGTTATTTTTAAAAATATATTTTTGATAATTAAAACAAGAAATTTCATGATGAATTAATTTCCTTTAATTTAGAAATTTTAAAATATCAAATTCCTTAAGCACTCCAAATTACACTTCCTCTTATAGTCATTGTTATTTAAACCCCTTGATCGAGGGTGTTACATCTTTCTGGAAATGGTTCTTTCGATCTGGTTTCAACCATTGATTATCTAAGCTTTATCATTTGAAGAAATTTCTAATGAATATTGGGAAAAATGATTAAACAAGTAATAGAAATAGTTTGAGTTGAATGGAATGGGTGAAATTCTCCACAGTAATGCATTCCACTCATATCTAACAAAAACATAAAATAAACATTAATAATGAATTCAAAAACACCTTTACCCCCATGGGACAATCATTAGGTCAACCTCTTAATATAAGGAGTAAGAGATAACAATAGAATAATTGGGGTACAAGAGAAAAAAAATAAAATAGAAGAATGAGATAAAAAAAGTAGAGAGGAAAATAAAACAAAAATAACTGGGATGTGAGTGATAAATAAAATAAATGAACATAAGTTAAATACAATAATAAAATTAACAGACGAATATTTACATGATATAAAGGGAGATAATGTTAAAATAAGAGTAGAAGAATAAAAACATAATATAATGGAGAAGAATAAGTGTTGAATGGGTGGAACACAAGAAAAAATTCAAAATTCATAAACATTAAATATATAAAAATTAAAAATTAAAAAAGAACAAAAATAAATAAATAAAATAAAAATAAAAAATGATGAATAAGAACGTGGGAAATAGTTTTGGTCATCATGGAGAATCCTCCTACATGGGGTATTGAATTTGTTCTTGTCTCTAGGTTCTCCTTTTATTGATCAAGAGAGAGCCTCAATAGTGGAATCCTTTAATGAATGGTCTTAAAAAACTCTGGGGGATAATAAAATCATCATTTATAATTTAAACCTTAATGAGCCACTTTTAATGAATTATGAAGCATCTGAAGATCACATGGATTCCCAAAAAATATTTTCAGATCATTTTGATGGGCGAACCATGGTATTCATGGTTGTGAGTGTATGTGGAAACTGGAATTGCATGTGTATTGAAGTGGTGTTTAGTGGTGGTGTGCAGTAGTGGCGGACTTCTATTCCTTAGACCTTTGAAGTGGCTAGAAAAGGATTTGAAATATGATTTATTAAGATCAGTTGACGTCATAGAGGTGATAAATGGTGGTTTAGAGGTTTAGAAATGGGATTGGATCTAATTCTCAATATCTTGATGGTTTCTATGGAGTTTTATGGTGGTCAATAGTTGTGGTCAGTGATGAAGATTATAGAAGAAGTTGTGTTGAACAAAATGGCTTTGTTTCTATATGTGATCAAGTACAGTTGAGGTGGAACTGTGTCATTTTGTTAAAAATATTTTTAATATTTTGTCCCATATAGAATCTTATAGGTAGAGGGAGAGTCTATATAAACCTTCTTGTGAAATATCCCCTGAATGAAGTCATATAGGGGATAGAGGACCCCGCCCACTTAGGTAAAAACCCTATATGTTTTTACTCTATAGTAGTTGATGTCAAATTAATTTCCCCATGAAATTAACCATTTCAGGCCCCTATATTGGACATACCACCCATGTGGGCTCTTTTACTAGCTTTCTAGATCTCTCTTGGGCCAGCATAGATAGGTGGCCCCCTTTGGCCCACCTATGTTGAATTTGGGTTCTTGGTTGGGGGTCGTTTCATCTTGATATTTTATTTAATAACACAAAAAAATTCATATGTAATATGCCAATTCTGGGAAAATTTATTAAACACTTATAAAATATTAATTTAATTTTCATAAAACATGAAAACCATCATCCACCATTAAATTTTAAATCATTAAAAAAAATATTTAAATTGTTCTAACAATTTATTCCTTTTAAACCATTTTAATTATAAATTAACATTTTACCATAATTTTACAGAAAATTAAAAATCATTTCTATTTATTCATTTAAGTTATTTTATAATCATTAAAAATTGATTAAAAATATGCATCAATATTTTATCTATCATGGATCCTATATGGTTTTCAAAATTTTCCCCACATCCATAGTGTTTGTTTTTTTACAAATACATCCAATATGAAAACAAAACAAAAAATGTTATAGAATGAGGAAAAAATAAAATAAAATAATTTTAATTAAAAACTCAAAGAGATAAGTACTTGGAAAAAAGAGAAGATCTTACATATCTTGTGTCTACATTATTAAATATTTACAAAAAAGGTGACTTCATCCTAAGGGCCAAATGGGATAGTAGTCCAGAAGAAATAGATACATACATGATACCCATTTTACATTGGGAATAAAACAAAGAACATGACATAGAAAATTGATTGACATATTTAAAAGTCCTTTAAAGAAATATTCATCATATACTAGGGAAAGGAAAAATAATAATGTTGGATAAAATACTATATAACAGTTACATACCATGGAATATATTACGTTTAAATAAATAATAATAAATATATATACATAAATAATAGTAAACACTTGACATTTAATTATTAAATTGAGCTGAAATAAGGAATAATCTAAATGGAAAGTTAAATAACATAACACACATACCATTTAATCAATAAAATGAGAATGAAATACATTCTGGTACAATAAAAATGAGAAAATTTCATGGATAATTATAACAATATAATTATGAATGAAGGATATTATTAATTATTTTGCATCATGATCTCTACCATTATGATACCTTTACTATCATGATAATTCACATTACAGTTTAAAATTGTGGGTAAAAACACATCTGATTGGCCAAATTATATGTCTCATGATACATATAGATGTATTGAGGGGTGTATAATTCTTGTCCTCTCCCATCACTACAAGTAAAAAAATTACTAATAAATCTACTAATTTATTTAATTCAGGAATAATTGTTTCTTATCACCAAATATTCATATTGAGTAAAAAATACTGATTTATCAATATTTCCATAGATAATTAAATTATATTAAATGATAACAACTCATGAAAAAATAGTATACTATAAATGATATTAAATTATCATTGATAAAAAGAATAGTAATATTAAAGATAAATTTAATTTCCAATTAATAGTTATCTTAAAGGTTTGTATATACACCACACTAAATAAATATGTGAAAAATTTAAAATAAATAGATATGGAGTGGAAGTTATGTTTAAATCCCTTACCTCATGATTTCATTTAGATAAAAAACATTTAACCTCAAATATATTGGGTTTAAGAATTAAATTAGTTCATATACAAGCTATAATCATATTTTTAAAATCTTATATGATCATCTTATAATACTTTACCACCATTTGATCATAATATATTATTTTTTCATTATTTTTGGTGTTAGATTCCTTCTTTTCTATTGAGTGTTTTATCATGAATGTTCTAATTATGGTACATTTGACAAAAATCCATAATCTATAGAATTATTAAAATTTTATAAATATCCTATTTTATCATTAGATACATTATTAAAATAATTTTTCAAAATTTGACATATTAAAGGAATCAAATCGCTTTATGGAGATGGTAGGTTGTATGTACATACGACTGATGATATCGTTCACTTAACAAGAAAAAGGGTATGGAGGAATATGATATATTAATTTTTCAA
Source organism: Viscum album (assembly GCA_963277665.1). NCBI lineage: Eukaryota > Viridiplantae > Streptophyta > Magnoliopsida > Santalales > Viscaceae > Viscum > Viscum album. Next base: position 419,430,888 of record OY728132.1, read on the forward strand.
TATTTATATCATTTCATAAACATCATTTATATTCAATAAATTTGTCCTTATTAACTTCCGTGTAAAGCATTAGTGGAAAATGAATGACATCACTTGATGAGGTTATTGTCCACCATACACATAGGTGAGATAATATTATTTTAAACGTAATAAAAATTAATAAGTTTTATGTTACATTATAATTCTCTAAGAATAATTATATCATAATTAATCAATATTTACATAAAATCTAATATTCTATCAAACCATGATATGAGAAAATGGAAAAGTAGTTACATCGGCTTGGGAGGTGGTTGTCTGTCGTACAAGTGATCGATGATTTTGTGTCCCATTTGATGGAATTTGAAATGTATAAATATTATACTAAAAAATATATCATCTCAGTATATGGGATATAATGGAGTTATTATATTGTAATTTTTAATAAACAAGTTATGGGTTTTAAAGAAGAAATAAAAAAGATCATTGTTTGGATGATAACCTTCTCTTAAAGAACCCATCATTGGATCTCTTCTTAAGAAACATATGGTTTAACTTTTAGGAAAAACAGAACCTATATATCATGTGTAAATATATTTTATGGAGATTTTTTTGGGTTTGGTTGAGTCAAATGTATTTACTAGCTTTTAGAAGTGAAGGGAGTGAGTGCCCTTTAATATTTGAAGAGGCGTGTAATTTTTTTAAATGCCAAAAATATTCAATATTACAAAATCACTCCCACTAAAAGTGCCTAATAATATTATAATTAAATTATTTTATGGATAATATCATCAATACACACCTACACTACACACAAAAAGACAAATTTTAAACATGTTGTTCTTTAACTTCTATGTTTCCTTAATTTTACAATTATAGTTTTGAGCACAAAAACTTGTCTTTTTAACCTATTTAATATATCTAATAAATATAAAATACAATATCAATTATTTGATATTTTTTATAAAATTATTATAAACAGTAAATCCAATTATCCAGTAAAATATATATGTGTTTAAAATTTTAATTTTAACACAATCACATGTAACTTGCAAAGCCTTCGCTTAACATTTATTACGTTAATTAATTTTTATTATATTAGAAAATTCATATGAAAAACAATACCTTATCAAATATCATTAATAATTATTATTCTAAATTTGGAAAACATTTTATGGAATTCAACACTTTGTAGTGTAAATTTTTAATTTAAAATTAAACCCCCAAACACAAAGAAAAATATGTTTACCAAAGAGAAAAATCCCATAAAGACATAATGTTTTAATATAAAAATTCAATAACAATTGATTCCACTAACCTAAATTATATTGATTATAATATAATTTAACTAATAATAATTTGTATATATATTTAAGAAAATATTTACCCATTAAAATATTCAATAGTTAATGTGATTTTTAATAAAAAACCAATATTTTTCATTTTCCATCAAAAAATGTAACTTTTCATAAAATTAAATAACATTACTCTGTTATTTTTTATTCAAAAATTTAACAAACTATTTTAAGTTTATGAAATTATTTTTCAGAAATTGGTAAAAATTAATATTAAATTATGCGTGCAAAGTGTAATTATTATGCCTATCATAAAAATAGTGTTTTTCAAAAAACTTTTATTCCTCAGTAAATGATTATTAATTTATTTATAATAAATATATATCTACCTAATTTATTTTTTAAATTTTTTAACAATTTAATTTTTATAATTTATTTCTTACAATTCCAGCAATCCAATTTAATGGCTAGGTTATAGTGGTATAATATTTTATGATTTTCCAAAACATAAGGTTACATGTAATCCAAACTATTGAAGATATTAAATCTATTTAAAAGAATATCTATCATAAATTATTTGGGTATAATAAAATTTTATTTACATTACCAATCATTTTATTATTCAATTATTTTGATGGTTATTTCTTTTTATTTACTCAAACATTTTTACCTATAGGATCATAACATTAGGATATATAATATTATTAAAGGGAAAACCAAATGGATGTTCCATGAAAATGTGTTTTCATAAGTATTCAATTATAATGGTTGTTTTTTTAAATCTATAACATATTCTTTAATGGTTTGTATAAATTCATAGTGAAATCATATTGGCCAATGGATCACACCTAATATATTACTTTGGGTGTATTTAGAGATGGGTTTTCAGGAATCATTTAATGGGAATGTCACCATGTATATTAGAGGATACTTCCTTTGAAATCATCCTTTAGTATTTTGGGATAGTAGCGATTGATGGTCACATAGAGATAGAATACTCACATTAGGGTTTTCATGTTTTCTAGACCATTGGGAATATTTATTCTCATGTCTTGTGTTTGTTTTCGACCACTTCTTCATAATTTTTTTTGTTATATAGTAGATTAATTTTTCCATTGGAACATGATATAGAAATGTGTACTGTTCGGTGTTAAATCAATCCCATTATTTCTTATATTCACACTGAAGTGCTAGTTCTTGACTTGTGGTGATTAATAGTTCCATTCACACCTTATAATATGCAGTCATAGGCGATATGTATTATTGCCTCTAGTTGGTTCAATACATTCATTGCATGCATTTGAATCAATTAATAATTTCTAAGGTATGCCATCTATTTGAATAAACAATCGAGAAATTTTTTTTTGATAAATATAAGATTGATATTGTTTCAATAACAATATGCATTGGGTTTGAGATGCTAATTTTAATTCATGACTCAAGGATACTCAAAAAACTCTAGTAGCTGGAGAGCTGGAAACTTATAAAAATATGGTAATTTTCATTACATATCAATGATAATTTATAAGATAACTATAATAACACATCAAAGAAGAAACTATGAATTTCCAAATATTGATTCATGTTTCCACGCATGTTGAAATTTTTATTGGAATTGATGAAAAGGATTTTTTGGAGTTGAGGTAGTTATAATTTAATATCACATTCAATAATTAAAATCTAAGTCATTATGGGATTTGAATGAAGAAAATTAGTCTGAGGATATTTATATCAGAGTGTGAAACTCATTTTTTAATCATAATATTAAAATGAATGATTTCACTTAGAATTATCTAATATATAAAATGGTGGTATTTATGTTTAGTTAAATATAAGGAACATATACATACCATCCATTTAATCTTGTATAGGGAGATTTTCGGTGAACTAGTTACTTCATGGGAGATTTATAATAACATGAATGCATGTTTTTTTGAAGAAGTGTTGAATTAGATATAAGGGTACAATAATATTTGATTATTGTGTGGAATTACATCCATGTCTGAAGTTTAATTAATGTGATATTATATATAATTTAAATGAGGATCATGTCCTGGTGTTTGGATGGAATTAATAAAGATATTATCTGGAATATATATTAGGGCTTAGTTTCATAATTATATATTATATATTGAGGAAATATGGTCACATAGATTAGTGTGATATTAATTTATAATAAGAAGAAAAGAAATAGATTGATTAAATAATGTAACTATCAAGAATATTTGGAGAGAAAAAATAATTGTTTGAAATTTAATTGCATGATATAATTACATCTCCGGAATCGGAGAATAATAAGTGAAGAAGATAAATGGAGAATATTAATCCTACTGATCATTCATTACAAAAAGTTCTTTTATTCAGGCTATGATATAAAATTTCATTGTATTCGTGATAAAAATTTAGTAAACCCATTTATTTTATGAACACTAAGGAAAGATTCTATATTATCTATATTATAAGAATAATGAAGCAAATATGTTGATCACCATTCACAACTAGAAAGGAAAATCTTGTATATCAAATGAAATTACAGACCAGTTAGTAATTGAATATCTTTTTACCGAGTTGATTATAGGCTAACAAGTACAAGTCATACCATTCTTCATGTTTTATTTTATAATAAAAATGAAATTGTATATCTGTGGTACACAATACACTATACACTATAAACGTTGTCATGCACACAGAGGTGATGTCAATTATGAAATTATAGTGCTTTTGGTTCATTCTCTTATATTTATATCTACATGATAATATATAAAAGGAGTGATAAAAGAACTGATAGATGAATTAATTTAACAAATGAATGGTTTTCAATTAAATAAAAGTAATTTTGAATAATAATAAACATTCACTGAATCAACCCCCCCCCCCCCCCCCCCCCCCGCACCATGTGTTTGGTCATCCCTTTGAGATCCTAACAATTAGTATCAAACATATGATGACTCCTCTATTTGATTCTAGTTTTTTAATTAATTTTATAATATAAATCTTAAAATATTATATGAAGTGAAAATATGAGGAATCCTATAAATTTAATGTAAATTAAATTAAGTAAGATATATCTACCAATAACTAGAATAATATGAAGAAATGGGAATAAAGAAAGTTACGAAAGGCATCATTGATGAATGGGGAAATATTGAATCTCTACTAATTTAAGGTAATGCATGTAATTATCACTCTAGTATTTTTATTTATAATTATTATATTAATTGAATTTGTGATTAGAATACATTCCTCTTCAGTAAAGTGGAAGATGTGGTTGTTTCACCATTTAACAATTCTCTTGAAAAGAATTAGTACATGGAAGAAGATCGGGTGATGGAATCATCTACCCAATAGATGGAAAATTTTTCTATGTAACATATAACATCTTCCTCTTATTAATTATGGGTTATAAATAACATTTTATAAAATTAGCTGAAAAATAAATGAAGTACCACTTGAGAATATATAAATGTTGAGGACATGAAAGAAGAATCAGTTAAAATCATAGAAGAAATATTTTACAACTATACAAATTAAATTATCAAATATGTTAGTGGAGTTTTTTTATATATATATATGAGAAGATCACCCACATTTAATATGAGAAATAAAATAATGGATATGGATTTGGATGAGCGTGTGAACACTTATATCAATATTTATAAAAAATTACATCCTTAAATATCATGGATGAGAATCATAAAGAAATGTGATCTAGCTTTGAGATTGAATGTGACCCCATAATTCATTAGGGAGAAAAATTCAAGAAAAATCATATGGAATTAATCCAATCATCTAAATAATACTTAGAAGTAAAAAATGATCAACTTGAGTTCAAGGATAAATAGATAAAATATATTACCCATCGGATATAAGAAAAGAATAAAATTCTAGGTGAAAATGTTGAAGACATCTAAAATATTTTGGAAGAATAAATGGAAATAGTGGATGATGACAAAGAAAATTTGAATTTGAAAAAATTTTATTTTTTTATTAAATATATAAATCCAAAAAAATTTCAACAAATTTCTTCAAAATAATATAAAATGGATGTTTTTACCACACTAACTAATAATGGGATTCTAATCCAAAATTAACACTATTTTGTAAAAAGAAGTCATTGATGTAATTTATTTATAATTAGATTGTGGATTTAAAAGAAACGACGCAATCAACTTCGGAATGAAATTTTAGTGTTGAATATGTTTCAATGTAATCTATAAGATTAAAAAATTAAATCTATGAAAAAGTGGTTAATGAAAAGTTATATGAAACCCACTATAAATTCTAAGGTGGGTTGAAGTAAGTGTTTATTTATTTATTCCTGAAATGAATCCCAGACAGTGATGAAACCAATAAAAATAACTAGCTTTACATTTTGAAAAATATATATAACACGTGTTTCAATTAAAAAAACATGGTTCTTGGGTGTTTATTCTAATATAACATTGTAGAGACCTTGTTTTTCATTATAAGAGTTTGAAATATTTCTATATATTTTTCCTGAGCTATGAACTTTTATGGTGTATGATTCTAAGGCACAGTGTTCGTGGAAATATTTTTTAAAAAATATTAAATATATCATATTTTGTGAACAAATAATTTTTAGAGGAAATGGGATAAATATTAAACAAAAACAAGGATAAAAAATCTAAGATCATATTTGTGTATAAAATGCATGTTTTACCCTAGAAACGATATAAAATATATTGATGTTAGGCATTTGGATAAAACAAATATGGGAGGTGAGTTTAGATATAAAATAAAATGAAATAAGTTATTAGTTAATTATTTTTGACCTAACTAAAATATGTATAATATTATCACTATGGTGAGTTGGCTAGGTAAACTACATACACTCTATGAGAATTATAGACCTCCTACTGAATCCTTTTGTTTGAGGACCATATTGGATGACGATGACAGTTTGGATCGGGGTATATCTAGATGTAGTGAATACAATGAATTCCTTCAATAAATCATGCGAATGTTCTTCAACAATGATAAATCCAACATCCAATTAGGAATCCTCAAAATCTATATTACACCCTTTTTTAATTTAACTGGTTGAGCAGAATTATCACTTTTTGTTCTATGCCAACTATGGCCATTTCATATACCTATATATCGACATTTTAATTGGTTATTCTTGATTTATTACTCTGTATATCCCCATTCTTTATCATTTAAAAAGAAATATTTTTCAAGGATTCTTAAACCATCTTTTTAGATTTTCCCCCTCAATTTCTTCACTCTCATGATTGGTTGGACCTTATATTCCCAGTTCAGCATTTATTGGTGGCACTGAGCTCGATCAGACCCTCGAAATCATGACGAATATATATCCAGTTAAAGTAATGATGAATCAAGAAAGGAAATAGATGATTTTTTTGTTTTGTGTGATATTTATTTTGGTTAATGTTTTGAATCAAATATGGAAGGTGAAGAAGTTTCTTTCCGTGAATACTATGAATCCCCATGGAATGATTGAATCTAATTTCCCAGAAACGATGTCGAAAAAAATTAATTGGGAATAGATCCACTGATTATATATGGTGTTGAAGTGAGATCATCGGTGGAATAGATGGATTCTAATTTAGTTGTCTATATATATATATATATTTATTTGAAAAATTCGACTATATGTCGTGTAGTTCAATGAAAACATTGCATGTATCCCCAATACTGCAGTGACTAGGGTTTTGGGAAGTCATACATATGGAATGACATATAAACCTAAATAATATTCTAAAACTCTTCTCGATGTAGATGATCCATGTTGATGAGCACACAGATAGCGCCATGATCTAGAAGACACATCCAGATGCATTCCTTGAACTAGAGTACAAGCACACATGATGGTACACTGACACGGAAATTCACATGGTAGGGAACTAGAGTGGCATGGGCATGTCATGAAAATCCCTTAAATATCCTGTATTCCTATATGGTTGGCGAGTCGTGTACCTCCACAATCATGTCAAGGTGGTGGATTGCGACTATGCACTATGTGGGTCCCCTCACACATCATCTATCCCTTAGTTCCCTAAGAGTAAACATCAATCTCTCATATCTACTTTGTTTGTACTCGGATGTTTTTCCCTTGAGTAGACTATCTTGAGTTTTTTTCCATGTAAAATAGGATGGTTCCATCCGTTGTTGATTTTGATATATGATATGAAATTTTATGACAATGGAACCTATTTAAGTGATTTTAGATGATGGAAATGATCACATAGCATCACCAAATGAATCTTGAGTGAAACCCACTAGTTGGGCATTTCATGTGTCCTTGATAAATTCTACAGTGAAACCCTTTAGTTGTGATGGTTATGGGTCCTCAATACACTTTTATAGTGGAAACCTTCAGTTGGGATAGGCATGGGTCCTCTAAAGGATCCCAGAGTTGAGCCCACCTATAGAGTCATGGCATGGGTCATCATGCTTCAGAGAGTGAAACCCAGCTACTAGGCTGGGTATGGATCCTCTACTGTCTATTAGAGTGGAACAAACCTGTTGAAAAGGGTATCATACTTCTATATATGCATAGATTGGAACCCTTCTACTGGATAGGTATGGGATCCCCATTGATTATTATAGTGGAACACTCTTGTTGGAACAAGATATGGGTCCTCTATCTATCCCCTTAACGGAACCCTCCTATAGTACCGAGGAAAGGTTCTTGTGCCTAGAGATTGTGCCCCCTCAACTGTACTACATAGTGAAAAGTTCTTTCTTAACATATTCGATTTATAATGGAAAGTGGTGTGTGATGATGGTCATCATTGTTATGATTCTCAAACTATTGGAGGCTATTTTCTTAGGTTGATCTATGAGATGGAGGTCCTCTTATGATCTCATTTGGGATTCTTTTACTAACCACATATATATATATATACCATTGGATTTTTTTCAGTCTTCTACTATAGGATGAGAATATGTTCAATGTATTTCATGTGGTTTCCATTTTTATCTTCTCGTTGTTGAATGAGGTTACTCTCCTACTATGGGTGGAGAAGGATCAATGAGTTTTTTGTCTACACAATATGTTGATACACTTGTTCTTGGATGAGGATACTCTTTCCCTTCCTTTGGGATGAGCATTATCCTTTTTATTATCTAAGTTCATTCAATTCCTTTGGTATCTCTTATTTCTCCCCTTCATCTTTCATGATGTCATACAGGGTGTGATTATACTCTGACCTACATGGGATTTTCCCACACAAGTTTTGTATTAGGAAGAAAAAGGGCATGTCAGTGTTGAATTCATTGGAACATATGGATACTAGGTTAGTGGGACCATGTATGGTGGTCATAGCATTGAGGTCAGAAGATGGGATCTCTCAGCTATTTACTTTCCAGTTATTTCAGGTTGGGAAATTTGTCTGCTTGGGCATGTATTTTTTATCCTTAATATTTATTTTCCATTTTCTTAAGGTTTTACAACCTAGAGGTTTATCATTCTTGGATTAATTTCTACCTGTTTCATATTTTTATTATTATTCCTCCAATATTTTCATTTATATAGTCATGTGTATTCATACATGGATATTAAGAAAAGGTCTCTCTATTTTATTTTTTCCATTGGCGGTGGTCTCCATCACCTAGCCTATGGAGGTAGGATAGGGGTAGTTTTGTTTCCAGCCACGGTTAGGGTTGATTATTGAATGATTGATATCAGAGGTGGTTTGATCCTTAGTATGGTGTTTGGAGTAATCCCCTTATGAATATTTGAATGGGATTAATGTAATAGTGTTAATATGTCTCAAGTGTATCTCTCAGGCTAGGGGATCTAGGGATAATGTGGACCACTAACATATCCATTCAGCAGGACCTTGACTACCTTCAGGTAGAATCGTCATTCTAAGACATTGGTTGAATGAATAAATGGTATATGTATAATATTGTATTGATTCATCGACTTCCCTTCCTGTGTCATCTCCCTAATGTTTATATATATTCTCATCTGACAGTTGTACATATTAAAGACATTCAGGATGCCTCTGCGATAAAATTCAACTAGGATACTAGCTCTGGATCGCGATGATGATGGAATACCATATGATGACATATTTTAGGGTCCATTCCAAGAGATTCATCCTCCAATATAGAATGTAGAATTACCATCACAGTTTACTATAAGATCATCTCAATAGTTTAGGATGAATATTCATGAAACATTGCTCACTCCCAAAGTTCCAATTCTAGAGGACACTAAGGTTCCATGGCAAGCCAGATCCCTATGAATTTTAGGATTAGCCATAGTAGGTGGTCCATGTTTTCTGGTTCATCTATAAATCTATATATCAGATAGTTACACTAGAAGATATAATTTTCCTTGGAGCATATGGGTGCTAGTGGAGTTTTAATCAATATGTGGGAAGAGTTGAGACCCTTGTGTCGGGAATTATAAAAGTTGTTCTGTAACGTTTATTATCTCTCAAATTTTTAATTAATTATGATTTAGGATATTATAGAGTTTCATCCAGGAGGGGAGATAATTTATGAGTACATTGTGAGGTTCCAAACCTTACATGGAACTCCCTTGACCTGATATGTGAAGGCTAATTCCGAGGATGGACATTTGAACATGGAATCCATAGAAAGATCTATGTTGTTGTAGTTCCCTTTAGCATTCACAAATATGTTTGGGTGTTAAATAGGGAACTATAGGTATTGATCTTTATGTTAGTGTGATACAAGGTGGTCGGAGCTGTTAGTGGGCATCATAAGGTTGAGTCTTCTGTATCTGCTTGTTGGTTCAAGTCTGTATGACCTCGGCATAGGAGATCCTATCATGATTATACTAAGACATGTGTTCATGTGGACAAGTGATATAATAGAGTACCAAGTCATAATTTAGAGGGGTGGTTCTTTTTGTGATGGGTGAGGACACATTTAATGTGATGGCCTGACTACACTCAGGGGATAATACAATGAAATAGTTAAGGGAACGCCATGGTAGAGACAACGTCAGCATCAGGAATCTCCCAAGAGAGGGTAAAGAGGCCCCTAAAAAGGGTGGATATAGAAAATCATTGGGATGGCCCATTTTGTGGACTATGCTATGATATCCTTCAACCACCACCACAATGCATCCTATGTCAGTCACACGGAGATGCCTGTCGGGTAAGCAGACAGCTATAGCTCTATAGTATTAGGACCCCGTAGTGCATGATATGATTAGTGGTATTATCTTTGTATTTTATACTCTTACGTCATTATTAGTTGAATGAATTTACATTCATTCCATCATCTCTATTCTCTTAGTTTAAGAGCTAGAGCTTCTAGTCGTGGAGTTCTCCCTAGATATTCTTCCTGAGGTCCCAACATAGAACCCTTCCTCTATATCATTTAAATTTTGGTAGTGTGAGATATCTCTTTGTAGGAAGAGGTTCAAATGTGATATTTTTTTCATCACAATATAATCCTATAACATTGTCTTTGGTTTCGATTGTTTTTCCCTTCCTGGATCCAATATTGACTATCATCATAGATGAGTCAAATTCCTTCACACTGATGGGATGAGATTATCCTTTATGAGTGAGGGAGATATCATAGTGTTAGGAGTGTGTTATATAAGCATAAGGCTGCATCCCATCGCCTATTAGGTGGAAAGTATAGCCCTAGGTCTAGCAGGATCTTCAACCATTTAAATTTCTTCAGCTGGGGAGGATTATATAGAATTATTCTCTAAGGATGTTTTAGGACTACCTTTGAGGTGGGAGATAGTGTTTTTCATTGACTTGAATTCATGAACCACTCAAATATCTTCTTCATCTTATTAAATTTTCCCTATCATGACATGGTTGAAGTAGTTACAGTTAGAGGACCTCTAAGAGAAGGTTTTCATCAAACCCAGTGTGTCCCCTTAGGAATCTAAAAGGTTGTTTGTGAAAAAGGGGTAATATATTGAAATATTTTATTGATAATAATCTCTTAATCAAGGCCATGATAAAGATCATGTACTCATTATTGATTATTGATGAACTCATGAGAAAATTTCAAGGTGAGAGATCATTCTCAGAGGTTGATCATCAGTCCTGCTCCGACATGATGAGCCTTCATGAGGATTATATTTTGAAGTTGGAATTTGGATTTCACTACTGACACTATGAGTTCATGGTGATTCCCTTAGATGTGATGAATAACCATGGTATTTTTATGGATTTGATGAACCAAATCCTCCATTCATACATGGACCACCATAATAGAGACACCATCATCATTAGGGTTCTCCCTAGAGAGGGAAAGGAGGCCCCCCAAAGAATGTGGGGATAGAAAAGGTGGAGGATGACATATTATTAGTGAATGACTATATGTGATAATTCGACAACCACCACTAGGCATCCCATGTTACTCTCAGGGAGATGGTGGTCGAGTCTGTAGATAGCTCTATACTATAGAAACATATGACCCCGTAATGCAAGATATGATGAGATATATGATATGTCTATTTTATACTCTAACATTAGTATTACATGAATCAATTTCCATTCATTCATCAATCCTTATGCTCCAATTTAAAGAGAAAGGTCTTTCACTTATGGTTATATTCACGGAGCTTCTTTTTGAGGTTCCTACATTGAAAACTTCCTCAGTTTCATTTATCATTTCGTAGTGTGAGCTATATTTTTATTGAGAGATGATCAAATGGAACATTTTTTCATCCAAATATAAAATTATGATGTTGTATTTGGTATGGATTTTTTTTCAGGATTGGATAGAATACTAACAATCATCATAGAAGAGTCGAATGCCTTCAAATTAATTGGAAGAGATTATCCTTTACGGGTGAGAGAGATATCATGTCGGTATGATTGGGTTATGTGAGCATGAGGATAGATACAATCACCCATATTTTGGAAAGTGTATCCCTTGGTTTAGTGGGATCTTCAAGAATTTGGATTCCCTCTATTGCGGAGGATTATTTGGACGTTTTCCCTAATGAAATTTTAAGAAAACCTTTGAGGCGTTATATGGGGGGTTTTATAGATATACATCCCGAAACCACTATGATATCTTCTAGAGTATATCTGATATCCCCTATCATGATTTGGGTGTTATGGTTATAGTAGGAGGACCTAAAAGGGAAGGGTTTCATCAAATGCATTGTGTCCCCCTATGCATATAATATGTTGTTCATGAAAGAGGGGATAAGAGATTGCATATTTTCATTGATACTTGTCTCTAGAACTAGGACAGGGTAAAAAAAAAGTAATATTTACCGATGATTGATGAACTCTTTGACTAGTAGAGGGGTGTGATATCCTTCTCAAATATCGATCTTCATTTTTTTCCACCATTTGAGTGGTCGTGAGGCTAATATTCTGAAGTAGGAATTCTGATGCCACTAGGGACAATATGAGTTCCTAGTGATTCCATTTGGTGTAATGAATACCCATGATATTTTTATGTCTTTGATGAATTTGTTCTTCCATACATACATGGACCAATTTTTGGTCATCATCATAAATGACATACTCGTTTACTCTTTATCAAAGGAGGAGAAAGTAGAGAACTTGGTGATAGTTATAGATTTTATTTGAGAAAACCATATTTTTTATAAAATAATGAGGTTCAAATATTAAATTAATGAGGTTTTATTTATAGGGAAGGTCATTTTTAGCTTGGATTATCTGTGTACCTAGCTATGAATGATGCGATTATTTCTTGGGATCCACATAGTAATGTGTTAGAGGTGATGATTTTTCTTGATTTGGTGGACTACTACAGGTGTATTTTAGTATACTAACTCAATATTGTAGCCCCTTTGACTACCCCCACAAGGAAAATGTAGCATTTTTCCTAGGCCAAGAAGATATAGAGGGCCTTTGGGATGTTATGACTCAGGATGATCACTGCTTTAGTTTTGAGACTACCAGAGGAAGGATTAGAGTACAAAGTGTATTGTGATACCTCCAAGGCTGGGCAAAATAGTGTGTTGATGAAACGATAGGCAGATATAATATATAGATTGAGGAATTTGAGACCCCATGAGATGAACTACACAACATACAACATTGATCTGGTAGTGTTAGTCTTATACATATGGATTTGAAGATACTACATTTTGGGTGAGCTCCTTTTGTTTACTCTGACTATAATAGTATTAGGTATATCTTTACATAAAGAGAATTAAACATGAGATAGTGGAATATGATGGAGTTCCTATGGGAATATGAATTCAAGATTGTTTATAATATTATGAATGAAAACATGGTAGAATATTACTTATGTATGAATACTCAAGATAGCTTGGGGTATGAAGATTTTGTGTAGTTGGTTTCCTTATAGAAGGCCATTGTAGAGAAAGAGCGTCAAAATTTTCTTCATTCGATGGTGTTGAATCCTTTTCCTCTTGAGCATGTGAGAGAGTCCTAGCTGGAAGACATTGACTATGAGGTCTTTCATGGCCAGATATCCAAATGGGATTCATTTGATGGATACTTCAATATAGAGAATCATGTTATAGTTTTCTATGGATGGATGGTGTTTCCATTCATGATGTGGGAGTAAGTTATGCAAGACATCCACACATTACCCCTAGATGTACATTACATAGCACAAAAGATGTATATATACTTCTAGAGGTAGATTCGGTGGCCTTTCATGATATATATTGTTTCGACGTTCATCTCATGGTGTCTCACCTATCAATAGGTGAAGGCTGAGCACAAAATTCCTACCAATATGTTGTAGAACCTTAAGATACTAGAGTGAATGTGGGATAACATAACCAAGGACTTTTTGATAGGGATTAAACATAGATAAAATGGCCATGATTCCATATACTTTATAGCTGACCAAATCATGATGTTAGTACACTTACATGCTATCAGGGAGTAGAGTTTAATGGAGTGTTTAGGATAGTGGTGCGTATGAGATACTGTTAAATGTCATGGGGTTCCTTCAATTATTATCTTTGGTCGTGATGTGAGGTTCACATTATGATTTTAAAGTGGCCTTCAAGATAAATTTGGTACCTGGATGAGGATGAGTACTTATATTTACCCCCAGACTGAAGGGTGGACTATATTCCCTATCAAAGTGTTGGAGGATATATCTTGATGGATTGCATGTCAGTGCTCATTCATTGCAAATAGAATAACATGCCCTTCGTTCAGTTTGCGTACAACAACAACAACTACTACTCTACAATTATCATTACACCATTTGAGGCCCTGTATGGGACACCCTATATTTTAGACTTATGCTCTACATAGAGTGGTGGGACATATCATGTGGATCCAGTATTGTTGTAGCTGATGGTGGAGAAGGTCCAGGTTATCCGTGAGTGTAAGAGGAAAGCATGGAGTTGGAAGAATTCTTATGCATATCAAATTTTTAGGCCTTTAGAGTTTTAAAAGAGAGACCACATTTTCTGAAGAGTCTCCCCATGATGATGATTATGGAGGATTGGATGGGTATTCAAGACATCACTAAGGTTCATTGGGATATTCAAGATCATTCAGAGGGTTTTTAAGGATGCTTACTGCCTCGAACTACACCCACAGCTAGATTGGGTGAACCAAATCTTCCACGTGTCACAACATAGTAAATATGGGCATGACCATATGTAGTAATAGACTAGGGAGATCTGAACATTGAGGATTTATCCACATTTTCGGAGCACCCAGTGGTTACCAAGGTTCAATGGGGGAGGACCCTACATTGATACACCATCCCCTATTTTCATTTGTTGTCAAAGCCTGGAAACATGAAGTTGAGCTTCTCGGAGTGGTAGATCCATATGTGGTCTCAAAATCTAGAGTTTTCTGTTTAAATTTTCTTTAAGGGGATGAACATAAAGAAGGATAGAATGATGTAGAGACATGATTTTTCCATGTAATACTTTGAAAATAATGTATATATATTTACATTTCTAGGCTCTAAGACGGTGTGCGGTTTTGAGGCTTGTTGTTCCGGAAATTAATTTTATAAAAATAATAATTATATTCTATATCACACTTGCATTGTTTAATAATGAAAATGTGACAGCTCTTAAAAATAATCCTAGATGAAAAAACTATGTCCACTGTTGAGTCTGTAATGTGATGCTTACCCTAGGAAGGACCTAAAAAGGTTAGCATCATGCACTTTTATTTCACTCCAATTAGTGGTTTCATCAGTTGATAAATTAATTAATTTAATTAAATTGATTTATTATTTTTACCTTAATTAAATATCATTAAGGTCACTAAGATGATTATTTTTCAAGGTTTATCAACATAAACCCTAAAGGATTTCATTGTTTCTCATTCCTTCTTCCATTGGAAGATAATATTAGACGATGATGAAATTATGGATCGGAGCAGATTTTCTTGAATCGGATGTAATGAATTCCTCAAATCATGGGAATGCACATTCATTAATGAAAAAAACCCAATTTCTATGTAGGACTTGTATATCTTTTGTTAATGAACATTTTGACTAATTTCACTAATCCTGATTAACCCTTTTATGATCTGTAGTGATTTTTCCCTTTGAATGTACCTATATATTGAAATTTAAATAATTTATTCTTTATTTAAAACAATTCATATTTTTTTCACTATAGTTGGATAAGAACCATTTTCCAACTGCGATTAAACTTTTTTTTCATTCCATTCATCCTTAATTGCTTCAAGTTTATCGCTGGTTGGACCCTACCTTCCAAGTTTGAATTTTTCAAGTGGTAACGAGACTGATCGAAGCCCTAGAATCCTGACAAATGCATGTTTGAGTAATATAATGATGATTTAGGGATAAAGATGGAGATGTTTTGAGTTTAAGGTAGTATTTTTATAGATTTAAAATCCAAAACAATGATGGAGGGTGGCGTAGCTGCATTTGGTGTATATGGAAAGTCCCTTATAATGATAGAATTTGACTTCTGAGAAAGGATGGTTAGAAAAAACAAATCGGAACTAGATCCATAGATTTTGGATATTCTGTGTAAAGACCCAGACCATATTTTCATAGATCTGGTGCTTTATACTAATACATTGGCATGATTACAATATTTTTTTATCATGAAGGAATGAGTAGTTTATTTGTTTTTGAAAACATAATATAAACATAAGTTGAACATTATAACATGAAATGAAATACATAATATGAAATTTATATGACACCTAGATTATCCCTATAATAAATTGATAATTTTTAGCTTCAGAAAATGTGTAAAATAAAAAATAAGAAATTGGTGAGCTTATATTCACAGTAAGGGTATGTAATACAATGAATGTTATCATAAATCAATGCATGGTGAATAACTAAAACCACATTACTTTAAAAATATACAAGAGCATGATATGGAAAGAATTAAATCTGATTAAATATAGACATATCAATGATCATAGGATAATGGAACATAACTATTGATATATTACTAATGGAATAATCACATGGTCTATCAATTACTAATACCATGATAGTCGAATCCTTTATTCCTGACATTAGAAACTTATCTTCAAGGCCTAATCCAAGATGTCTAAAAATACTAGAGTAAGACCACGACCGAAACACAATTATATTTTTTCTCACGATACATACTGATGTGTCAAGGGGATATATCATACCCCACCAATCACTTGTTAATTCCAATGAATTCATCATAAGAAAGGGGATAAAAATAAACAACATGAACATATGAAATAACTATCCCCAATCTGTACATATAAACACTAACCATTCATAATAGTATGGTGAATGGTATCAAGATAGTATATCCACAATCAAATTGATCATAACCCATTTAAGAAAATATTTTAGATTATGACATAATATATTATCCTCAATAATACATAAAATTCCACATAGGTGATGAAATATAAAAAAAATACACTAATAAAATCATTGATGAGTTTTCAAAAAAAATACACATTTACTTTGAAAAGAAGAGTTATTTTTGAAAAATAGTTTCATAAAACTAGAATTTAAATAATTAATTTTTTCCATGATGAAATTAGTGGTTTTATAAAAATAATTTTGTCTTAAAATAGAATACAAAGTGTACTTGAAAATATGTAAAAAATTTAGAAGTTTCCTTGAATAAGGCTTTTTTATCAGAAAGAATTGTGAAAGATCTTTATAAAGAATTTATCTCCCCGTAAAATAAAGGAGTATAATTTGAAAAAATGTACAGAACATTCAAAAAAAATATATGAGTTGTAAATAAAAATAATTAAAATTAAAATTGGGATTAAGAGCGTCAAAGAGCCACCCGAGTGAAAACATAGGTTTGGGTAAAAAAAACTTACGTTATGTCTGAATGAGTTCTACACTTGAACTTATCCTCTAAGATAGTAAGATTGAATCCATTAATTAATTAATTAAGATCCTTATATATATTTATTTTATTTTTAAAAATTTTATTGTGTTCATTTATTGCCTTTTGGATGAGTTATATGATACAAATTTATTACTCGGGAGTATTGTTTTCCTTGGTTTTCCTGATCAGTATAATTATATATGACAATAAAAGTTCATTTGGAATGGGTATAATACTCCAAAATTTAATTGATATTATATTTATAAAAATATATTATTTTTAATGGTTATACATATAATTTTTTTATATGTTATGAGTACAAATCATTAGATAAAACAATAGTGATTTTCATTTAGATTATTTTCGTGACATTTCAAACATCCTAAAATAGTTTTGTCATATAAATTCAGATTATGTATATACAAAGGTTCCAGAACATTAAAGAAGATATAATAGATATTTTAGAATCTTATTTAACCCTACTTTTTTTCATGTCTATCCTTATAGGATAAATTAAATAACTAATGTGTGTTGTCTATGAAGGTAATCAGCACCTCCCGGACGATGATTTCATTTCTAAAATAAAAGAGGGAGAGTAAGGGGATAGATGATAAATATTCCACTAAACTGATATAAAAATAGTATATATAAGATACTTGAGTTACCATGATCATTTGTATAGATGATTTTATGAGATAATAATAAAATAAGGAATATAAAAGATATTAAATGGAAAAAGGAAGAGGAGTTTACATCATGCCAACTCCTCCTTGAGAACCTCTTTAAGGGAAGGGGTTTTGGTGTTTTACAATGTCCAGGAGCTCATGGATTTTGGGAGAGACTAGGGAAGATTATTTTGGTACAAAAATGAGAAGCTTAAATTCTTATAGGTTCGAGGATAAAAGGGAATGAGGGTGGTTTTATAGTGGATGAGAGGGTGAGTTTTGAATATCTTATTTATTATTTTATTATATTTTTCAAGACAACTAATACTGTTGATTCTTATGACCAAAAATAGTTATAAGTACATGTGATTTTTAACCAAGTGATAATAAATTAGTTATTACTCATGGAATACTGTATTTATCTTCTACAATATTTATACAGTAAATTTTCATATTTTACTATTCATAGAAATTCAGGTATTTCAGAATAATACCAAAAATTTACCCTAACCTTTTTTATGTGAATAATTAAAAAATGGAATCAATTTTATCAAAATAATTTTCTAAATATTTGAAATTTAGTTTTTAAATAAAATTATTATTTACATGAAAAATATAGATTTTTAATTTAAAACAGATTTTCTAATAATTTTAAAAAATAACTGAGGTCTAATAAAATTATCCTAAAATAATATGAGAAAAAACATTTATTTAGGAAAATTTTTTATGAAAATTAATTTTATTTTGAATCAATTTTTGAATGTAAAATTATAATTAATTACTTACTACACAAAAAAAACCAACAGTTAACTATTAATTTTAAAATGATCAACTCCCAATTATATGGTTACTAAATTTTATTTATAATTACAGGGGTGAGGTTACTATTTATTAGGGTACATTACTATTGATAAGTTCCTAGTTACTATACAAAAAAATGTATGCCTCTACTATCAGACTCTAAATATCATACTGATCAGAACCGTGTAAGTTCATTTTTGGAAATTCAAAACATAGAAGCAAAATAAAATAAGTATAATGGTTAGGTTATAATAATAAAGTGTTGTTTTATAGAGACTTAGTGTTTCATGAATTGCATTCTGTATTTAATTTATTTTTAAAATCTAGAGGTTTTACATTCTTCCCCCTTACAGAAAATTCATCCTCAAAATGTTCAAAAAGTTAGGTCATTAAAATATTAAGGTAGGCCTTCGTTATAAGTTCATTAGGCACCCATGTTGCCTCTTAAATTTCTTGATTTTTCTAAAGTTCATTTACCCGCTGAGTCATCCAAATACTTAACAAAAATTGATTATTTTTCATAATCTGTATAAGCTCTTCACAGTAAGATAAATCAGGTTTCAATTCTATACCATCAGAAGTGAGTACATGTGTTGGGTGTAACATGTTCTTTCTCATCAATGAGACATTGAACACATTGTGTACCTTAGAAAGGCTAGGAGGCATTTCCAAATCATATACCACAACTCCAATTCTCTCATGATTTTTAAAAGGACTATTGTACTTGGGAATTAGTTTACCTTTAATCCCAAAGCCTATAACACCCTCCATGGAGATGCTTTTAATAAAACATGATATCCCACTTGAAATTCTAAATCCCTACTTTGATTATCAACAGAGCACTTTTTTCTACTTTGAGATACTTTAAAATGGGATTGAATAGTCTTTACCTTCACTATGGTTTCCTCCACAATCTCTAGGCCAACAAGATTCCTTTCAATAACTTCATTCCAGCATATTGGTGTATGAAATCTCTTTCCATACAGTATTTCATTGGTACCATATGAATACTTGAATGGAAACTATTATTGTAGGTTAAAAATACCAAAGGTAAATACTTATCCCACATACCTTTAAAATCAAGTGATCATGATCTCATCATCTCTTCAAAATTTTGGATCTTCCTTTCGGATTTCCCGTCAGATTGAGGATGATAAGTAGAACTGAAATGAAGCTCAGTATCTAAAGATTTCTGGATATATTTCCCAAATTAGGATGTAAATCATAGATCACAATCAGAAACAATTGAGATAGGTCCCCCATAATATCTTATAACTTCATTGATATAGATCCATGCTTGACCCTCAAGTGGAAAATCCTTCCTTGTTACAAGAAAATTTCCAAATTTAGTAAGTCGGTCAACAATTACCCATATTGTATCATTCATTCTTGGATTTTTTATTAATCTAGTGAAAAAATCTATGCTGATTTCAACCCATTTCCATGTAGGAATAGGTATAGGTTACATGAATCCTCTAGGATGTTGTTTTTTAACCATCACCTATTGATAGACTAATCATGTTGATACATAATCAACAATTTCTCACTTCATGTTGTCCCACATTAATTGTTATTTAAAATCCATATACATATTAGTGCTTCTATGGTGTATAAAAAATTAAAACTATGGGCATAATCGGATAACTACCTCTTTATCTCGGGTATAGAGGGAACATTTAGCCTTCTCCCAAATTTCATAATTCCATCCACACACATGATATCCAACAACTTCCCATCATTCACAACATTAATTCTATTTTTAATATTTTCATCATCGGATTCATAACTTTTAATTCTTTCCAATAATAATAGTTGGGAACCCAATTAAAAAATTAATGATGCTTCACATCATTAGATAATTCCCATATCCATCCTCACTAGGTCCACTTACATAAGATCCTTTTCAATCCTCGTTTTATATTCACAACGCCATGATCATTCCTTTTCAATGAATCTTATACCATAGTTTACTTCCATGGATGGTAGTGTATGGAACAATCATAATACTTGATTATTTATAGCCAACTATTGTGCCCCATATTGAGTTTTTTATATAAGAATATATATTTCAAGATCTTCTGATCAGTATATATCTCGTATCTTTCACTATAGATATAATGTCTCCAAATCTTCATATAAAAAATTACAACTTCTTACTCATGATCATGAGTTGTATAGTTTTGTTAATCAATTTATAAAATCCATGATTCATACAAAATAACTCTATCATTCTACATAATAACACAACCAATTTCATTCTTTGATGCATCACTATTAATCTCAAATCCACCATTTTAGGATGGTAGATTCAATATTGGATAATTTACTAAACTCTTCTACAATTTTTAAAAACATTTTTCAAATTATTTTGTCTATAATAAATTATCCACCATATGAGTAAGCTAGGTTAGAATATTAGATAATCGGGAGATGTTCGGAATGAAATGACGGTAATACCCTGTTAAACTAATAAATCTAAATACCTCAATTATATACAATAGATTTGTACATTCTTGAGCAGCCTTTTTCTTTGTAGGATCAACTAAGATTATATCCCTAAAGAAAATATTGGCAGGAAAAGAAAATATTTAAAGAAAAAATTCCCTTTTTCTAAACATCCCATATAACTCATTTCTTGTAAGAGACTTTAAAACAATGCACATGTGATTCTCATGATCTTTGTAACTTTTGGAGTATAACAAGATATCATCAATAAATATAAAATAAAATTTATCAAGATATTCCTTAAAAAATCTATTCCTTAGATCCACAAAAATTGAGGTTGAATTAGTTATTCCCAAAGGCATTACTGTAAACCCATAATTCTCATACCTAGTTAGAAATTCTCTCTTTGGAATATCATCCTTCCTCACATGCCACCGGTGATATCTAGATTTAAGGTAAATATTGGAAAAATATAGGGCATTTTGATGTTAATCAAATAAATAATCAATGTTAGTAAGAGGATACATGTTCTTTATGGTAATAGCATTGATCTCCCTATAGTCAATGCACAACCTCAAATATCCATATTTTTTATTAATGAAAAGAATAGAAGATACCCCTGGAAAAATTATAGGGAATTAAAATACCTTATCACTAAATTAATCTAGTTGTTTCTTCAGTTATACTAATACTATTATGGCCATTCAATAATGGTTATTTGATATGGGTCTTGAACCCTGAATTAAATCAATAGAGAACTCAAATTCCCAATCTGAAGGATGTCTAGGTAAATCCTTTAGAAATACATCGATGTATTCTTTTACAATTGGTTCGTCATCAATTTGAATATTTATTCCCCCATTCATAGATATTTTTTTATCTTCCTCAAAAATAGTTTTATTCGATTGAGCTACTAGGGGTGGACCTATATAAGAATCAAATGGGGATGTTTTTTTCTAAAGATAATGGTTTCTACACCTTCCCCATAAATGGTAATTTATTTCTTCATGCAATAGATATTTTCTTCATATTTTGAATGCCAATCCATACAAAGGATTCTGTCAAAGTCTACCATAGGTATCGTGATAAAATTAGAAGATAAAGCACATTTATATTCCATAATAATGACTATATGACACATCTTTGTTGCAATGAGACTTCCTTTAGGGGTTCTGAATGAAAAATACCTTTATTATAGAGAATAATAAATATCTTATTTTTAATGCAATATGGGAAGATATAATAGATTGTGATGATCCAGATTTAGATAAATAATTGGAAAATTTTGAGGAAACAATTATAGTACATCCCACCACATCATTAAGAACTTCTAGTTCTATAGTTGTGATCACATAATATTTTCCTTAATCCTTTGGCCTTCTCTAGGGAATATGTTTTGATGGATAAGAAAATCAGTGGAATAATGTCACATTGCATTAAAATTTTATCATTGAAGCTTGGTAGATTTTTTATTTCCCTTTCAGTCATGAAATTAGTGGAGACTTTCTCCACATTTTTAGAAGACTCGGTTTTGGTTTAGGTAGGCTTGTGGGTGTTTCCCTCCACAAGTATCACATGATGGAAAACTACCCTATTTATTCTTCCCTTTATCCATTATTTCCTTTTTAACCCTCTTTTTATCTTTTATTCCATTAAATTCATAAGACATCAATAATTATTTCACTATCTTGAGGGCACATGAGACTATATCTTCATACAAATAGAAGTTTTGGGAAGCCATTTCCATTTGGAGAAATGGTGTTAAACCAAAAAATAATCGATAAATATTGATCCTATGATTATGTATGTAGTATGTGGAATGCCTTTCTATCCTTGTTAAATGAGAATCAAAATCCACAATATTTTCATCATCGTTTTTGTTTCAATCTCAAGAATTTTCTCTATATATCTAATCGATATTATTGACCAAAATATTTTAATAAGAATATTTTCTCAAAGTAACCCCATTAAAATTATTCTATTTATTCATCCTACTAATTTTTTAAATTAATAACCCCCACTTATACACATCTCCTGATAAATGATAAACTTCCATGAAAACCTCTTCCCTTTCATTACATTCCCAAGAGAGAAATATGTTCTATATGGAACTTATCCACTACTCCACTATTAACGGGATTATAGTCCCATTGAATAATGGAGGCTATTATTGCATATAGAAATCATACATTGATCCTCCATGATGTGAATGAGGATGATGCATACGGGTAATGTTATTGTTCATAACCTATGTTAGTTGTCCCCATATATTTATAATTTGCTTCGTACTAGTCGTAGCTTCCTAACCAACATAATTATTTTTCATATGTTGGAAATCCCTACATGGGGTTTGTACATTCATCTACACTCTATTCCTTCCACTAGGATCCATTTATGAATAATGTAATACACTAAATTAGGTTATGAATCTTAATGTATAATATCAAACAACAAAAACACATAACATAAATTGAAATTTTATGCATGTCTAATCTCATAATCATAAGCATGGTTACATTGAAGAAATATTTACAATTAAATTCTTCATAATGGTTTATAACGAAAATCTGAATTATCTGAGCATATCCCTGGGGAGTGTGAAACTAGTTCCATAGTTGGGCCCATTTTTGTGTACGAGCTTACCCCAAGTCAAGCCTAGAACACCTTATTGGATTTGTTACTCCTAGGTACATCTGTTATAGAACCACATACACTTATAGTATCTAGACAGTGATGTATTTTCTATAATAATATATATAATATATACATTTCCAAAATTCTAATATGTTCTTGTATACTTATCCTCAAATTCTATCTTAGTGTTATGTTCCCTAATAAACAATTTCAAAATCTAGTTTCAATGATTTATATTAAACATCATATGATACAAATTGTAATGACCCCAACACTTGTTACCTGGAGCCTGTTCTTTATGCTAATATATTGTAATGATTACCAGAAAGTCATATCCCAAAATAATGAATAGTGTAGTAATTTTGGAAAACAAGATACAAACACAATTTCAACATTACAACTTGAAATCAAATAAATAATATAAAATCTATACGACTCTAAGATTATAAATGTAATTAATCTATAATATTCATATTCAGAACCTATATAAAAATAAGAAATGGTTGAGCTCAGATGCTCATAAAGGGTATGTAATATAGTGTATGTTATTTTAAAAATAATCAATAGTTATATTAAACAACTAAAAATACATTCCTTTACAAATATACTTGAGTACAATATGGAACGAATGAAATTTGATTAAATTTTTCCATATAAATTATTATAATAAAATAAAACATAACCACTTATATTCTTATAGTTGAATAATCATAGGGTTTATCAATTACTAATACCCTAACGAGGAAATGAATAATTTCATATATCTAAAACATATTGTCCACGCCTTTTCCAGGATGTCTAAAAATACTAGGGTAAGGCCTCAGCCAAAACCAAACTCATTTTTATCTCATGATTCACACCAATGATTCGATGGCCTATATAAGGCTCCACCTATCAGTTTTTAATTCCAATTAATTCTTCATATGAAAGGGGATAAACATAAACAACATAGACCTGTGAAATTAATTTCCCCAATCTGTACACATAAACACTAACCATTATGAGTAGTATGGTAAATGGTACCAAGATAGCACATACATCTTCTAAATATTATAATACATTTAAAAAAATATTATAGATGGTAAAAAAATTATTATCTTTTATAATACATAAAATTAAATAGAGGTGTTGAATTATAAAAAATCTAATAAAATCATTGAATAATTTTTGAGATAAATACACTTTTACTTTGAAAAAAGAGTACTTTTGGAAAAATATTTTCATAATATAATAAATGATATATGATATTTATTATATGATGAAATTAGTGTTTTTATAAAAATAATGGTTTCTTAAAACATAATATATAGTGTACTTTAAAATATGTAATAATTTGAGAAGATCCCATGAATGAGGTTTGTTTATCACGAAGAATTGAGAAAGATCTTTATAAAAAATTTAACTCCCCATAAAATAAATGAATGTGATTAGAACAAATATACTAAACATTCAAATATAATTTATTATGGGTATATAATAATAATTAATAATTCAATTGGGATTAAGATAGGTGAAGAGAATCCCGAAAGAATATGGAGGTTCAGGTAGAAAACACTTACCTTATGTTCGAATGAGTTCTGCACTTGACCTTAACATCCTAGATAATCAAATTGAATGTATTAATTAATTAATTCTGAACCATATATATGTGTATTCCATTTAATATAATTTTATTAAGTTAATTTATGGACTTTTGGATGAGTCGTGAGATACAAATTTAATGCTCAGCTGCATTCATTACCTTGGTTTTCATGATTGGTATAATTGTATATGATATTGGAAGATCGTGTAAGATAAGTATAATTCTATAGAATTGAATTTATATGATAATTTTAAACAAATATTAGTTTAAATGGTTATAAATTTCATTTTTTATATAGTATGAGTATGAATAATTATATAAAACATTAGTGATTTTCAGTTAGAATATTATTGCAATATTTCAATCATCCAAAACTAGTTTTATCGCCTGAATTCATATTTTATAAATATAAGGGCTCAAGAACATTAAATAATATATAATAAATATTTTATAATCTATTTGAATAATAAAATTTGTTTCATAACCGTCCTTTAAGGACAGATTATTGAATGAATTTTCGTCGTCCATGAAGGTTGTAAGTCGGCACCTCCCGGATGATGATTTTGTTTTAAAATAAAAGAGATAGAGTAAGGAGATTGATGATGGATCTTACATTATCATGATATAATTAAAGTTTATATATGAAACTGGAATTAAAATGATAATTTTGATATATTTTGTGAGGAGATAATAATAAAATAAAGAACATAAAATAAATTGAAAGGAAAAAAGGATGAGGATTTTACCGCTTGAGTACTCCCCATTGGGGACGTTCTTAACGGAAGTGTTTTGGGTTTTTTTGGAACACCAAGATCTCCTATAAGTGGGAAGATAATAGGGAAGAGTATTTGGGAAGAACTTTGAGAATCAGTAGTGCTTCAAGGAGAGATGAGTGAGGAGAAGAGGGAGTGATCAGTGGTTTTTATAGTGGAGGAGAGGGGTGATGTTTTAATATCTTATTCATTATTTTATTATTTTTCTCAAGAAAAAAAATAGTTTTGATTATTAATAGGTAAATATGAGTTCTAACCAATTGTTCTTATATCATCCCTGACTCAAGGAATAGTGTATTTGGCCTCTATTCTATTTATACTGAAAAGTTTCGTATTTTAATATTCAAATAAATTCAACTATTTTAGAAAAAAATCCCAAAAATCCCCCTAACCATTTTTTGATGTGCATAAATAAAAAATGGACTAAATTATCTCGAAATAAATATCTAAATATGTGAAATTTAGTTTTTAAATAAAATGATTATTTACAATAAAAATTAAGATTTTAAATTTAAAACTGATTTTATAATACATTCAAAAATAAACAAACGTCTCAAAAAATAATCCTGAAATCATAGTAGAAAAAAATATTTATTTAGGAATACATTTTATGGAAATAAATTTTATTTTAAATTAATTTTTTACTTTTAAATTATTATTAAATATTTAATTCACACCAAAATAAAAACTCTTAACTATTATTTTTCAAATAATAACTCACATTTTTAAGGTGCCTAAATTTTATTTATACTTACATGAGAGATGTTATTGTTCATAAAGATACATTAATATTCTTAAAGGTCAAGTTACTATTCAAAAAAATGTAATTTGATCTTTTCAGACTCTAAATATCTTACTGTTCGCAACTGTGTGTGTCCTTTTTCCAAAATTCAAAACATAGAGGAAAGGAAATTATGTTTAATTACTAGGTTATAAGAAAAAGGGGTTGTTTTAAAGAGAATCAGTGTTTAATTAGATAAGTTCTATATTATATTTATTTGAAAATCCTTGGGGTGTTACATTATGAAGGTGAGATTTTTGTGGGAATATACAGATTCAATGTATGAATTATAGATCTGGATTCATGTTGTGTATACCCCCTACATTTCATAATCTACTTTCCTATGTGGATGAGCCCTATGATGGAGAAAATAGGTATGACCTCATGCGATAAGTCACATTTAGTTTCATGTTGGGTACTAGAGTACACAAACATAATATGGATACACATAAATGGAAAAGCATGCATTACAAACACCGAGTGGAATCAACACACCACATAGATCCCATAAAATCTTTGTATACCTATCAATTTGGTGATATGTATACATCTAATGTTATGGACAGGTGATGGAGTGGGAGCACAAGTTGTGTGAGTCTCCTCACATGTTGTGTTCACCTTTTTTCATTTAGAAGAGACTTCAAGTCTTATATATCCATTGCTTGAACTTTTATTTTTGCCAACAGGTATCCATTATTTAATGTTTTTCTTTGTAGAGTGAGATGGTCCCACTTATTGTGGATTTTGAGATATGATCTGAGATGTTCTAGAAATGGATCTTGTTTACGTGATTCTTGACAAAGGGAGTGATCACGTCGGATCACCATAGGCATCTCGAGTGGAACCCTCCAGCTAGAATGGTTATGGGTCCACTATGTTTTCTAGAGTGGAATAGTTTATCTATACTAGGAATTGATCCACTAAATAATTTTAAATTTAAACCCTCCACATGGGACGAGCAACGGTCCTATACAGTCTCTTAGAGTAGAACACTCTTGTGGAGTTAGGGCATGGGTCCTCTATCATCAAAGAGTAGAACCCTCTTGCCAGGTACTGTATGGGTATTATGCGAGAATGTATAGTGGAACCCTCCTATTAAAATAGGGCATGATTCCTCCATCTAACAATTAATAAAAACCCTACTACTGGGTAGGGCATGGATCCTCCAGGGACTATTATAGTTGGACCCTCCTTTTAGATCTAGATATGGGTCCTATATGTATCCACTAAGTGGTACCATCCTATAATACTAGGGAATGTGACATCTACCATGATATTGTGTCCCCTTGACTCCTAGGTACAATGATGAGTCATGTATTGATTTGTCTATTTTCTACTTGGAAGATACATGAGATGATGGGATTATTGTTGGACTTCTAGAACTATGGGCGACACATTTCCAGTCTTGTGATATGGGATAGAGATCCCCTTACTCTATTTTGAGAATTAATTTACTTCATATATATATATATATATATATCCATACCTTTGTATTTTTTTACTGTTATAAACCATCCTAGGATCCCGAGTAACCCATTAACAGAGCTAATTTGGACATTGGACAAAGGTCATTACTGATCTCCATGGGATGGAAACTAGCACCTAGCATCATACAACATGAAAGTGTGATCTATTTTACCACTAATAATATTCATGTAAGATAAGTAATACAGTATGACCATTTAAATAAACCCCCCTATGAGTAAATTACCAGGATTCAAAATGGAAACACATCCCAAGGTACTAAAACCAGAGTACGAATATGGGGAAAACAACCTAATCCCAATTGGACACAACTCACCAAGTCTGCAATTCAATAATTAGATCCTCTTACAAGTGATAATTTTCTCTTTATTAAACATGGAAGTATATGATCATGAAACGATCGAAAATATATATTGGATTTGAGCCAAATTCCTATAGGATTTCACCAAATATTCTAGAATAGATGCAAAAATCAGTTTAACCATGTAATGTGCTTTCATTTTTCCAAATAAATCAGTTTGACATTCTAAAATCATATTCAAATAAATTATTATTTACAATTAAAAATATGGTAGCACTTTATAAACTAATTCTTCACATTTTAGTTGATGGAAATATATTTCAAAATATTGAATTTAACTTTAATGAAGCGCGATTTTAAAAAATTGAACATTTCCCAAATTGGCATAGATAAATAGGTTTATATTAAATTGTTTATGTAAAGTATCAAGGCATGTAAAATAGTTTTCGACAATTGTATACATACATTTAAAAACATAAACAAGTGAGCAGCAAGGTCATGTTCCAAATAGGAATGATAGTTCCAGGCTATAAAACCCCACACTATGAGTACAGAAAGTATGTGCATATTTTTCTTGAACCAAGGCAAGGAGGACTCATCACCATCACCTAAGGGATGTGATGTTCTGATATGATGTTTAATGAATATTGTTAAATCATATATTTTTTTTAAAATTAGTCACTAAAAACCTAAGTCTTGCATTTTCTCAAGTAAAATTCGATTATGGGAAATTCTTTTGATGACTGATTGAAATAATATACATCCCATTATCCATTTCAAATATTATTTTGTAAACCCATTAGGGGTTTTTAATAAAAAACATGCCTTTCCCAAAATATTAAACAACTTGGTTTCCATCAAAAACCATTTTATTCCATTTATCAAAAATAGGGAGTCTAAATCAACTCACTATGAAATTTTTCAATCCAATTTTACCATTAAATTAAGCAATTTAATATTCACAAAAAATCCCACATTTCCTGACAAACCCCCAATTCAATGGAAATAGGGGTTTTCAAAAATTTACCATCAAAAATATGTTCACAATTATATCTAAACATTTAATTTAATAAATTTCCATAAAAACAATTATTTTAATTTATCAATTTAAATTACTATATTTCTATAACCACACCCTGATTTAATAAAATTGGGGGATTTCTAATTTCAATCCAGAAAACCATTTTCCTTATAAACCTCAAATCAATGGAATTTGGTTTTTATAAAAAATGTAATTGAATTCCTTTTTATCAAAATTGAACAATGTCTTTTAATTAAAATAGTTGAAATTAAATGTTGAAATTTAGGGTCAATGAAAATTGGGTATCGTAACAGAACCCCTACCAAAAACTCAAATATCTTGAAGCATCAAACCCTATTCAGGATTTTCCAAGAAAGAATAACAATAATAATATCATGGTGGAGTATTAAAACCTTGGTTTATAACCGAAAATTGTAGGTATTAGATCCACAATTAAACACAAGGGTCCACAAAATCCTAAAGAGAAAGAGAGATATAATGAAAGATCAGGAATAGAAGTTTGAAACAAACCAAAAGAGGATTTATCGTCATTTGGCTAGTATAGTATCACATTCGGGAGGGGTATTAAGGGGCCAAGAATACTTATTAGTATCTCCAATTACACGAGAAACATAGTTGGATAGAAAGTGGACAGTCTAGGATATAAAAACAGGGTTAGGGAAATTTGTATTAAAATTAAGACTAAGTTAAAAGTCGTCTGCATGGATTTTGGTCCAAGGAGTATAGTTTAGTAAAACATTTCACAAGACGTTTTCTTATTATAAATGGGTCCCAAATTTTATCTATAAAGGGCCCATGGTTTGGTAAATCATGTGGATGTTGTCTAAAGACAACTATCTAATTTTTTTCCACTCTGATGTAGAATGGTGCCGGGTTTGGAAACCCCTGACTCATCTATGGTAATACTATGCACCATACTAGAAACATCCAAAACATAAAAATTTTACCTGATGAAATCCCAAATGAAACCCAACAAAATAAACTCCAACGGAGTGGTTTAGAAATACCTTAAAATGGAAACATAATTTTACAACCTCCATTCCATAGAAATTTCCTATCCCCTGAAATCCTAAGACAAATATTTCATGACATAAAATGTGAGGCCACTTCTATCTCATTAGTGCCTCCCTCTCTTATGTCTCATGTCAATCATAACTTTTCTTCCATAGCACAAGCCCCAAAGGTATCATTTACCCATGAATTACCTTGGTTTTAGAATCAATTATTTTGATTGGTTGTTTACTCACCAATAAATCGGATTCAACTTCCTGATCATGATATCTCAAAACATGAGATAGACAAAATAGATATATTTAGAGTTGAGATACACGAAACATGTTATGTATTGATGTTATCTATAGTAAAATTTATAAATTGTAACCAAATTTCCCCGCCTTCTTGACACTCTTAAATGGTCTCATAATATGTGGAGAAAGTTTCCCATGCCTCCCAAGCCGTCGATGACCCATCCGAGGTGAATATTTCATGAATTCATGATTACAATAAAAGAGCTCCAGAGGCATGTTTCATTGATCTACATAATAATTATATAGGCTGTATTCCATCAACATTCTCTAATGAATCCACCGAAACTTTTATGTCGTATCTTGGACTAAGCATGATCCAACAAAGGAAATTTCACCAATCATCAACCAACATAATGAAGATTTTCAAAGCCATCCATATAGGGCCCCAAAAGGAACTATCTTGATCATAGAAAAGTAAATTTTGTTTTATTAAATCTAAACCTCTCCCAAGTGATCATTCCATACTACGCCAATGTTGATAACACAAGAATGAATCATATCCTCAAGAATTTGTATATCACTTTCTATCTGGTCCTCTGACTATTAATGGTATGCCATACTCAAATACACATGAGATGATAGTGCCTTTTAATGGCCTAGGCAAAAGTGATATGTGAAATTAGGATCACTATTAGAGACTATATAAGAAGGAACTCATGAAGAAAACAATATCTTTCACATATATCTTTACAAACTCCTCGACATGGGATGTATCACCACCAGGTAAGAATAGAGTTGATTTTATCAACCTATAAATCAAAACCCATATTTCATTATTTTTTCTTTGGGTATGTGTAAACCCCACTAATAAGTCAATATACATGCCATCCCAATTCCAAGTAGGGACTATAAGTGGCTGACGCAAACCCAAATGTTTATTATTCTCAGCCTTGACCTACTTATGTATATATAATTGTGAGAAAAAAACAGTAATTCCCCATATCATTTGTGGCAATCAGAATGGCCACCACATGTCATAAAATATTATTGCGGATCTTGTGTTTACTCCCCACTGGGAACTATGAATATCCCCAATGTCAAATTTTCATAATGAAGAGGGTACCAAAAAATGATTCTGATGGCATATAATCTCCCTTTAGAGAGTCGCCAATAGGAAATGGTCTCCCTCACATCAAAATACTCTCTAATGCAACTAAACACATCATCGATCTTCTTTTTTTGAATAATAATTTTTATAAGAGTGGATTTCAATTAAATTATATCCAATTAAACATTGATCCATTTCTCATTAAATACAATATGCAACTGTGAAAATAAGGCCATCAAATTCCACTCTTCTGAATATTCCTTGACTTCTTGGTTGGGAATCTTACTGATCAAATCATCTATAATGATATTACATTTCCCTAGGGTATATACATTTTCAAATATTAAATATTTCATGTATTTCACCCCAAGACCCTAGAAAGGTTTCAAATCGTTTTGAGTGAAGATATAACTTAATCTAATATTGTCCGAATTCAATAAATTCGTTTTTATATTAGGTTAATGTTTCCAACTATTAAGAGATTTCATCACAAAATCATGTTCAAGGTCATGGGGCCTATAATTCTTCTCATGTGGCCTATGTTGACCAGATACATAAGAAAGGAAATGATCACCCTACACAAGAATGCAACCCAATCCTGATCCTGATGTATAACAAAAGACCAAATAGCCCTACCAATCCTCTGGAATAGTAAACACTGACATAGTAGTCAAAATATGTTTTAGATAAACAAATTAATTTTTACATTTTTTATCCCAAGAAAACATTACTCACTTCTGATTGAGAGAAGTAATCAGAGATTCCATCTTTGAGATTTCCTTAACAAACCATTGATATTATCTAGAAAAGCCCCAGAATATTTAAATCTAGAATACTTTTAATAGTTATTCCCGAGACAAAATTTCTTTAACCCTCTTATGAGAAACTGATATTTCGTGTTCCAACACCACATGTCCTAATAACATCACTTCTTGAATCAAAAAATCACATTATGAATGCTTTGAAAAAGTCAGTGATTTCTCAGCGAACACAAAACTGTTCTCAAATGGTTTATATGATCCTCATCAGTCATAGATTAGACAAGGATGTCATCCAAAAATACTACCATAATGGTATCCAGATATGCATGGAAATTCTATTCATTAATTCCATGAAAACTACCCGAGCATTAGTTAGACGAATAGGAATAAAAAAATAATCTTAATCATTATACCTTCTCTAAAAAGTGGATTTCTAGAAGTTAGAATCAATTACACTCAATTGATTGTATCCAACGTAAAGATCTATCTTCGATAAATAGTTTTTTCCTTTTAACTAGTCAAATAGGTATTAAATATGTGGGAATGAATACATTTTATTTACATTCATATGTTTAATTTTTTGATAATCCACACATAGGTGAAGTGAACCGTTGTATTTCCTTTCAACGTGAACCAGTACTACCCAAGGTGACACACTTGGGAATATGAAGCATTTCTCTAAAATATAATAAAACTTGGAATTCAACTATTTTATTTTATTTGGTTCTATATGATATGGTGAAATACAAACTACTTGATACCAGGAATCATGTCAATGGAAAATACAACCTCCCTTACAGGTGGAAAACCAGAGAAGTCCAAAGGAATTGCATTAGGAAAGATGAACACATTCGGGGGGAGATCTCCACTCAAATATTCCAACTCTAGATCTTAGTTAAACAACAATATTACTTTCCCCATATTTGGATAATAAGGTAAGACTCTAATCGACCTTGGGTCACATTATCTTGGAATGAAACATCACACACTACTAGGTGAAGGGAAAGAGACCCGTCAAATATAACAATCAATTTTGTGTATTATTGAAAATTAACCAATCCATACAAAAATTGAGGTCAATAAATTTCTTGATTAGAACAAGAAAATTCAAGTAATTCCCAATATTTGATAGAGATGAAAACCAAGAGAGACTATGAAAACCCTCCTCTCTCATTAGACCATGTGGTGTAGTAATATCTATTACAAAAGATTAAATATCCATATGATCATTAAGAAGACTAAAAACATGGATTGAAATAAACTAATGAGATGCACCATTATCAAATAGAGAAATTCCCAATTATGAAGCTATTGTAATTTTACCTCACATAGGCATTGGACCCATATTGACTTCCTCAATAGACTCATCTACTATGAGAAGAAGATTCATTTCATATTCCTATGGATGGAACCCTGTTGCATGTAAAGAATTTGATTGACACTATGTTTTAGGAGGAGTTGATTATTCAGTTCCACTACACGTCGTAGAATAGATATTGAGTAATATATGTAGGTTCCACAAACATCCGCAAGAGACATAGTTCATGGGTGCCTCAGTGAGAACCCTCTTTGAATGTCCACAATTGTCGCACTAGTAACAAACCAAAGGACCTCCTCCATGCACAAAATGAGGTATATAATGATACTACTATCGAGAACTACTACGAGAACCATCATGCCATCATTTTACCATGATGTAATTCTCACTTCAACTGGGTGAAAATGAAGCTCCTAGTAACCCTAACATGCCAATCATGTCCATATCAACCATTAGAATTTTATCCATCACATAAGAATATGAAGGAAGATTCATTAAGGAAAACTGATAATGAATATAATTTCAATGCGAAAACTCAGTACTTTGACCTTGCATCCTCCCATTCGATGTCATCTCATGTGTGAAATTCAAGATATCAGAAAAATATTTTTCAAACTTTATCATGGTCCTATCATACAACCCCAGTTTGAATAACTCATTGGAATTGGCCAACAACATAAACTCTAAATATAATTGGTTGAAAAAAAGAACCTCAAGTTCTTCCCACTCTATGCCCTCATGCATCTTTGCCATCACCATTGTATCCCACCATCTATATAGAGACCCGAAGCTTGACGTACATGGACATTACATTACTTTTTTGGAATACTTAGTACATAAAAAAACACACACACAAGGATCGTAATAGTTTAGTGTCTTTGGAAACCCGGAATATAATTTTCTTATCATGGTGAAAGATCTTCAACATCTCCCATAAAGATATCCTTTTTTTCCCAAAAACCTTTCTTTATATTTTGGGGAAAAGAAAACATAAAAGGGTGAGCTCAAATGCTCAGTAAGGGTAAACAAAATAAAAATCAATCACAACATTTTTATAAGAACATAACATTTTGGAAATCTTAACCTGCAAAACAGATCATAATATCATAACATGGGATAAATCATAGAAGTGAACTGTAATCCCAATAATCATAACTTAAAACATGAAACTCTTAGGCATACACACGTAATCATAGAGAATCATTTCTTATTAGTCAAGACTCATTGCCAAGACTATCTTAGTGGAAAAAGTCCATTTCTGAACTGAGTAACCCTCGTTTCAATCCTCTTTCACTGAACCGGTATAACCTACCAATCTAGCCATGTCTATCTCATGAGATATAAAATATTTACCCAATGCATTGGAGGGAGATATAGGTCCCACCCATCTCATAATGATACCATTCTTATGTGTGCCACAAAATTAGAAAACCATACATCATAGCATAACCCATGTAATAAAAATGGGAATCTTAAACAACGTGACATCATAAAACAATTCATATAAGATAAACGAATTCATAAAAATATAATTCCATCACAACATAATCAAAACAATGTAATAATAGGTATAAAAACAGAACCCTTTATTATCGTATATGGAAAATAATTTTGATAAAACACTTGAACTCCATTCTTGAGGAAAATATCCTTTCTGCTTCAAAAACACTTTTCCATTATTAACATGTCATACAATTTTAAACTAAAAGAATTTTATTAAATATAAACTTGAAAACATGTAAAGGAAGCTTCTTGAAAATAATTTTTTAAAAATACATTCATGCCGTATAAGTTAAAAAAACATTCTTCGTACTTTTTTCGGAAAAGTCAAAAAGTACATTGTAAGAAAAATGACAAAAGATTTCTTTCATATCCTTTACTAAAAACTCATCGAAGGGTAAAATTGGATTTAAACAATTATAGGTGTATGGAAATAATATTACATATTTAGGAAACATGGATGAGGATGATAAAATACACCCCAGTAAATTTCAACGTATAAACAATCTCGGATAAAAATGAGATTGTGATATTTCCCTTACCTTTGGTCTGATATGCTTTGTACGTGTCCGAACATCCTCTTCATTGATGTGCTTCTTTGAGACCTCCTTTTAGGGCACTAAAATAGGTCTTTGAAGAATACCAGAACCTCTTGGATGTTTCTAGGGAAGTGGAGAGGAGAAAGTGGTAGGGTTTGGCCGAGCTTGAAGGCTCAATGTGGTGTGAGGAAGAGAGGGAGGAGGTGCCCTTTTATAAGGGAGGAGAGGGACACCTTTGGAATAACTAAAAATATTATTTAATTATAAAGTCAAGTTCAGTTTTAAATAGCTCCAAATTGAGTTATTTCAAAGATAAGGTAGCGATGAGTCAGAATCCTCTCATCCAATAGAATTTATACAAGTTTAGGTCATTATATTAATCTTAGATTTTATTTTTAACTCTTAGTTAATTAGATTGACATTTAGCATGTCACTTTGTATTTTTATATTATATAGTTAATAAAAATACCATATACATCCAAGAGACCCCCCAAGTTGTGTATTATTAATATATATAACCTTATCTAAGTCATTTGGCTGAACCTTAGATTTTTAGGAATAAAATAACAATTAATAATAGAATATTTGTTTTAAAAACTATTTTATGTCAATTTTGACACTATTCAATAGATGATTTTTTTGAAACTTATAACAGAATGATTACTTCAACCAACGTTTATTAAATAAATAATAATATGTCATATTAACATAAGAGATTAGTTTAGTTCATAAAAAGTCTCAAATTATATTTATTTGTGTATTTATAACATCAATTATGTCAATATTTCATTAATAAGATAATTACTGCATCATCGTTGTGTCATAAATAAATTAAATTATATAATGTCTAATAATTAAAAATAAAATACCATTATGTAAGAAATCTTTTTAGATTTATAATGAATATTTATAGTCGAATTTATCTTATGTATAACCCCATATTAATAATTATTTACTTATTAAACTTTGATTTTAACTATTTTAACCCTTTTTAAATAAATTATTAATAATTGTCCTCATCTAATCCATGTGCGCCTAAATGGTCATATTTTATTCCTAAGGTTTTTTTTGGTCGAATTACACTTGTCCAATAGAATTAGGACATGTGTTAGGGTAATAATAATATCATTTTACCCTTAATTACCCTATTTACTTTTAACCGTGGTAAAAAAAGTAAAAAGTTACTATTCACCAAAAATTATTTTCATCTCATTAAACCAAATTTTAGTCCTTGATATTAACCGTGTCTCTCGAATTTTCAAAATTCCACTCACAGAAGCGGTAAAATTAAGTTTTATGAAAAATTCTGTTTTTTTAACTACCACTTAGTGTTTTCACTATTCATCAAAAATTGAATGTTTTCAGAAAAATACCAAAAATTAAATCTAAGATATATTTGATATTATGAACTCAAAAATGATGTCTCTTTTATCAAATTCAAAACATATCATTTGCACTAATTAATTTAAAAATTAATTCCCGTCGTCAAAACAAATAGCGTGTTCTTAAGAGATAATAACTATCAAAAGATTGACACTTGTTTATGACTGGTTTAAATGTGAAATTACATCCAATGACACACATTGTATTAAATTGTAAAAATATATTCAAAATATTTTTTAAAACCACTGAAATTAATAATTTATCACTATTAATTATTTTGATTAAAAAAGTTGTTTTCAATTATAATTTAGTAATTTTCACTATTCATCAGAATATGAATGTTATCCGAAAAGTACAAAAATTTCACCTTAGGCTAAATTCGATACTCCGAATCCAAAAATGAAGTCCATTTTGAGAGCTAAAATTTCTAAAATTTTAAAAGGTGGTTATTACTATTCATAACGGCTAGTTTTAATAATATTTTAATAGCATATCATTGTTTAGTGAAACTCGGTATTGCGTACGACGCAAGCTATCGAGGAAGCTCGCGATTTCGTGTAAAGCAAGCCAAGCAAGTGTTGTGTGTAGAAAAAGATTCCTTTGATGATTTATATAACATAAAATTCTCAGGTGTCACATTCTACCCCCCTTAAATGAATTTCTCCCTCTAAATTCGTCGGGGTTATAAATGGTTTACTACTCGAAAGTTTCGTTAATAGAAACCCACATCGTAAAAAGGAATACCAAAACATGGCTTTAAAAACAAAAGTATGAAATGTAACGATTACCCAAATAAACTAATCACTGGGTTTCCACATAGGTGAAAATATGGATATGGAAGAGAAATCTAACCATCATGTTCTCATGGAGAGTGGTAGAGAACATGGCCATGGAAAAGCCAGTAATCACAAAGCCATAAATTTGTGATGATATAAGGTACCATCTAATTCATCAGATATAAGAGCACTGGACAGCATTTTTGGTTTTCAAGATCATTTCCCTAAAGTTGATGAAATTGGAATTAGAAGAAATACTTTCGTGATTTTGGTATAGTCTCGCCGTTTGTCATTCTTTGGACAATTTCCACTTCATCTCTTAAAGAAATGAAGTTGAATTTGTCATTCGTGATGTGTTAGAAGATCATGTGATAGAATGATGGGTCATTCCATCTGTCTCAAACAAAAGGTTAGAAAAGTTATCAAAAAATACAAAAGTCCATCTATAGTGAGATTAATCATATATAGTTCTTAAAATGGACTTATACTTCATGTATAATTCTGCATAATACAATAAAACTAGTTTCTACTAAATAGGGACTTCCTGTAGGCCAGAGGTAGGCAATAAAGGCCAGTCGCACTTCGTTTATGGGTTCGATTCCCACAGCCTTGTCCGATGCGATGGGTTGTCGCCCATCCTGCAGGTTGTCCTAAAACTACATTACTATTACATCACATAAATAATATCAAAAAACGTTCTATCCTTAAACAATACTAACTTATGGTTAACATAATCCATTCCAAACTTTAGGCTTATCTAAAATACTTCGATCTAAGCTCATAGTATAAAGAAAACGATAACTTGAAATTTCATCAACCAAGCATGTGAATACCACCATTTGTCCCCCATATATCTTGTTGGTCACGTTCCAATCATGTGAATACCTTAATGATGTATTCTCTTGAAAATTAATACCAATTAAACCTTAGTGAAAACATGAATGTAGTTATAATTTAACACTTTACACATACCAAAATCCTCAAAATTCTATATACTCAAACCATGATATCACTTAGTCCTTATATTAATCATGAGCTCATGAATACTGTCAAACATTTCATTTTCTCATTTTCCCTTCATTATGCGCATATCATCTTTTTTTTCCAAAAATATCTCAATCCCTTTCCATGGTTACCAATACCATAAAATTATTGAAAACCACTATATAAAAATACATAAATATTCCAATATTCCACGATACTATATACAACATTATTTTGGAATCCATTTACATAAACACCTAATCATTCCACCACATCGTTGTCATATTCAACATCGCCAATGGTGATCGCATGTGACTTCCATTTATCCTTTTCCTTAAGTGGTTGCTCACGTCGATCATCACTAACCCTTGGATTAGGGCATTTATTAGCATAATGCACCATTTCCTTGAACTTGAAGCATTGAAGTGTTGTTGGTGCATTCTCTGCAGTCTTTTCTTTATTCACATCATTAGAAACCCCTTTTCCATTACTTTGACACTCAGCTGCTCGATGACCTTCTTTTCCACACTTAAAACATTTTCTATTCCCTTTAAGACAATCTCCACCATGCTTCTTTCCACACTTTGAGCATAACGAAACATTCATCTTCTTTTCACCATTATTCTGAGATTTCTCCTTGAACTCCATCTTTTGTTTCTTGTCAAAACTATGAGATGGATATGTAACACCAACTTTCATTTCTACCTTGATATCACAATGCACAATTTCTTCATAGCTACTGAAGTCTCTTATAGATAATTCCATTCGAAGATTTGGTTTTAAGCCACTGAAGAATCGATCAACTTTACTTTCAGGTTGGATGATAAATCCATATGCATACCTTTCAAGCCTTGTAAAATCCACTTCGTATATACCAACAGATTCATCATCCTTTTTCTTTAGTTCAAGAAACTCATTCTCCATCTTTGTTCGAAGAATACGAGGGAAGTACATATTGAAAAATATTTTATTGAACTCGTCCCATTCCATGGACTCAATTTCATCTCTTGGCCTCTTATTCTTGATAAGATTCCACCATTGATCAGCTTCACCTTCCAAACGATATACTGCTAAGATTACTTTATCATGTTCAGAACATTGAAGAACTGAAAATATCTTTTCAATTGTACTGATCCATTGTTCAGGAAAAAGTGGATCAGAAGACCCACTGAAAGAAGGTGGATGTTGCCTCATGAAGGACTCAATAGAATATTGTTCCCTTATCTGGTCATTTGGAAGTCCAGAATGATTCATAGCTTGTGTAAGTATAAAAATATGATTTTTCACTCCATCTCCCATAACATTTGTTTGTTCAGGAGGACAATCATTGCATTGTCCATTGCATTGATCAACACGGTTCCTTCGGGTTCCAGCCATCTTCTAAAACCCAAAAAGAATAGTGTGAGTGTAAAAAATCATGCTAGGGAAAACAACATAATAAAGGGGGAGTACCTTCAATATCTAACATCTTAGGTTTAATTCTATGAACATTAGCGTAATTCTAGTACTATAACCTATACATATACTTAACCTTAGGGACATCCCTAGACATACCTTAGAAATATCTCTAGGGATCTCACTAACATTTTCGCATCCTAGTTTCCAAAGGTTGACTAAACCTTCCCTCTGATACCAACTGTAGAGACCCAAAGCTTGACGTACATGGACATTACATTACTTTTGTGGAATACTTAGTACATAACAAAAACACACACACAAGGATCGTAATAGTTTAGTGTCCTTGGAAACTCAGAATATAATCTTCTAATCGTGGTGAAAGATCTTCAACATCTCCCATAAAGATCTCCCTTTTTTTACCTAAAACCTTTCATTATATCCTGGGGAAAAGAAAAACATAAAAGGTTGAGCTAAAATTCTTAGTAAGGGTAAACAAAAGAAATATCAATCACAACATTTTCATAAGAACATAACATTTTGGAAATCTTAACCTGCAAAATAGATCATAATATCATAACATGGGATAAAACATAGAAGTGAAATGTAATCCCAATAATCATAAATTAAAACATGAAACTTTGTGGAATACACAAATAATCATAGAAAATCATTTCTTATTAGTCAAGACTCATTGCCAAGACTATCTCAGTGGAGAAAGTCCTTTTCTGAACCGATTCACCCTCGTTTCAGTCCTGTTTCACTGAACCGGTATAACCTATCATTCCAGCCATGTCTATCTCATGAGATATAAAATCTTTACCCAATGCATTGGAGTGAGATATAGGTCCCACCCATCTCATAATGTTACCATTCTTATGTGTGCCACAAAATCAGAAAACCATACATCATATCATAACCCATGTAATAAAAATGGGAATCCTAAACATCGTGACATCATAAAACAATTCATATAAGATAAAGGAATTCATAAAAATATAATTCCATCACAACATAATCAAATAAATGTAATAATAGGGATAAAAACATAACCCTTTATTATCTTAGATGGAAAATAATTTTGATAAAACACTTGAACTCCATTCTTGAGGAAAATATCCTTTCTGCTTCAAAAACACTTTTCCTTTCTTAACATGTTATACAATTATAAACTAAAATAATTGATAAAAAATAAACATGAAAACTTGTAAAGGAAGATTCTTAGAAATAATGTTTTAAAAATACATTCATTCCGTATAAGTTAAAAAAATATTCTTCGTACTTTTTTCGGAAAAGTCAAAAAGTACCTTGTATGAAAAACGAAAAAAGATTCCTTTCATATCCTTTACTAAAAACTCACCGAAGGGTAAAATTGGATTTAAACAATTGTAGGTGTATGGAAATAATATTACATATTGAGGAAACATGGATGAGGATGATAAAATACACCCCAGTAAATTTCAAAGTATAAACAATCTCGGATAAAAATGAGATTGTGATATTTCCCTTACCTTTGGTCTGATATGCTTTGTACGTGTTCGAACCTCCTCTTCTTCAAAGTGATTCTTTGAGACCTACTTTTAGGGAACTAAAATAGGTCTTTGAAGAAGAATAGAACATATAGGATGTTTCTAGGGAAGTGTGGAGGAGAAAGTGGCAGGGGTTGGACGAGCTTGAAGGCTCAAAGTGGTGTGAGGAAGAGAGGGAGTAGGTGCCCTTTTATAAGGGAGGAGAGGGGCACCTTTGGAATAACTAAAAATATTATTTTATTATAAAGTCAAGTTCGGTTTTAAATAGCTCCAAATTGAGTTATTTCGAAGATAAGGTAGGGATGGGTCAAAATACTCTCATCCAATATAATTTAGACAATTTTGGGTCATTATATTAACCTTATCATTTAGTTTTAACTCTTAGTTAATTAGATTGACATTTACCATGTCACTTTGTATTTTTATATTATAAAGTTAATAAACATACCATATACATCCAAGAGACTCCAAAGTTGTGTTTTATTAATATATAAAACCTATCTAAGTCATTTGGACGAACCTTAGATTTTTAGGAATAAGATAACAGTTAATAATATAATATTTGTTTTAAAAACTATTTTATGTCAATTTTGACACTATTCAATAATTGATTTTTTTGAAACTCATAACAGAATGATTACTTCCACCAAAGTTAATTAAATCAATCATAACATGTCATATTAACCTAGAAAATTAGTTTAGTTTATAAAAAGTCTCAAATTATATTTATTTGGGTTTTTATAACATCAATTCTGTCAATGTTTCATTAATAAGATAATTACTGCATCATCGTTGTGTCATAAATAAATTAAATTATATAATGTATAAAAATTACAAATAAAATACCATTATGTAGGAAATATTTTTAGATTTCTAATGAATATTTATAGTCGATTTTATCTTATGTATAACCCCATATTAAAAATGATTTACTTATTAAACTTTGATTTTAACTATTTTAACCCTTCTTTAAATAAATTAATAATAAA
Source organism: Viscum album (assembly GCA_963277665.1). Lineage (NCBI taxonomy): Eukaryota > Viridiplantae > Streptophyta > Magnoliopsida > Santalales > Viscaceae > Viscum > Viscum album. The sequence continues at coordinate 419,474,449 of OY728132.1, forward strand.
TGTCCTAATCTAATCCAAGTGGGCCTAAATGGTCATATTTTATTCCTAAGGTTGTTTTTGGTCCAATTACACTTGTACAATAGAATTAGGACATGTGTTAGGGTAATAATAATATCATTTTTACCCTTAATTACCCTATTTACTTTTAACCGTGGTAAAAAAGTAAAAAGTTACTATTCACCAAAAATTATTTTCATCTCGTTGAACCAAATTTTAGTCCTTGATATTAACCATGTCTCTCAGATTTTCGAAATTCCACTAATAGAAGTGGTAAAATTATGTTTTATGAAAAATTCAGTTTTTTTAACTACCACTTAGTGGTTTCACTACTCATCAAAAATTGAAAGTTTTCAGAAAAATACCAAAAATTAGATCTAAGATATATTTGATATTATGAATTCAAAAATGTTGTCTATTTTATCAAATTAAAATCATATTAGTTTCATTAATTATTTTAAAAATTAATTCCCGTCGTCAAAACAAATAGCATGTTCTTAAGAGATAATAACTATCAAAAGATTGACACTTGTTTATGACTGATTTAAATGTAAAATTACATCCAATGACAAAAATTGTATTAAATTGTAAAAATATATTCTAAATATACTTTAAAACCACTCAAATTAATAATTTATAACTATTAATTATTTTGATTAAAAAGTTGTTTTTAATTATAATTTAGTAATTTTCACTATTCATCAGAATATGAAAGTTATCCGAAAAGTACCAAAATTTCACCATAGCCTAAATTCGATACTCTGAATCCAAAAATGAAGTCCATTTTGAGAGCTAAAATTTCTAAAATTTTAAAAGGTGGTTATTACTATTCATAATGGCTAGTTTTAATAATATTTTAATAGCATATCGTTGTTTAGTGAAACTCGGTATTGCGTACGACACAAGCTATCGAGGAAGCTCGCGATTTCGTGTAAAGCAAGACAAGAAAGTGTTCTGTGTAGAAAAATATTCCTTTGATGATTTATATAACATAAAAGTCTCGGGTGTTATAATCTCATTCATGGACCTTCTACCATGAAGGTGGGACAATTCACATTAATTTCATTATGTTTGTCTAGAAACCCAAACAAACACTCCATTATGCTCATCCGTTCGTGGACATAATGAGGATCATTTCATACCTTGAATACTTCTAGTTTTTATATATGTAACTCTTGATAAAAAATCATGATAGTGTCTCATTTAAGTTTTATAGTTGGAGCCTGAATGGGAATTGACAGTGGTGCCTATCCCAGAACATGGTCGGAGTGTACAATATCCTCTACCAGGTTCAGGTCCACAAGAGGATTTTTTTTAATAAGGGTAAGAAACATCTTCCTCCTAAATCCAATTCGCATGTATTCTAAGAGGCATGTTGCTAAACATTATCATCAGACAACAAGGATGACATTATATTTACACTGAAAAAAACAATAGGGAAAATTAATTCTTACAAATACATCTACCATGATTTGGATTTAAATCCATCCAAATAAAAATTGGGAAAACACTATAATGAGTCCAAAATAAGTATTTCCAAAGACAAACAGGATGACATAAAGTTCATTGGGGTGAGATATGGATTGGAAATCAATCGCAACTACCTCTTATGTCTTAAAAATATTTTCCAAATGTATACTGACTTCAAGAAAAAATCTCATCCTAGACCTCTGATACCACTTTATCTCAAACCTGCCAAGGTACCCTGGTAAGTGGATAAAAAATCTTATCCTCGCATAGCTTGAAGGGAACTCTTGATCTCCATGGCTTGGTGACTAGAACATGGAATCATAAAAATTGACCTTGGGAATGATTTTACCCCCGATAACGAAGAAGTCAGAGAAACAAGAGAGTATGTATATCAAAAAACTCTAATGGGATAAAGTTCAATAAAAGAAACATAGAACAATTCCCAAATCACTAAAACCAAATTTCTAAATTGGGGAAACTATCCCAAGCCCCAAATGACACAACTCACCAATTCCAAGGTTCAATAGTTGGATCCACCTCTAAGGGAGCCTTTTCCTTTGATCAAACCTTAAAGAGGATAATCTATGAACAACCGATGGAAAAAGTAGGTTTTGAGACAACTCCTAGTACTATTTCTCCAAAAAAATCCATAATAGATTCAAAAGTCAAATTAACCAAGTAAATGGGATTTAATTTTAAAAATTAAATTGGTTGGGAATTTTAAAATCAGATTTTATCAAATCATGCTTTATATTTTCTAATATGGAAATACTTTATAAATTCATTCTTAATATTTCAATTGATGGAAATACATTTCAAAAGATTACATTTACCCTTAATAATGGGTGCATTACACAAATGAATCATTTCAAAAAATGGATTAGATAAATACCATTATATAAAATAGTTTATATAAATTCACAAGTTATGTATATAGTTTTACAAAAATAGCATATAAACATGTAAATCAATAAACAAGTGATAAACATGGTCAAGTTCCAAATAGGTATTACAGTTCTAGGATATAAGGACCCAACACTATGAATACAATAAATTATATACATACATCCCTTGAACTGGGGCCAAGATGAGTCATCACAATCACCTAAGGGATGCGATGTGTTGATTTTATGTTTTAGAATATTATTTAATTGTAAAGTGTTGTCTAAATAACTCACTAATAACCTATGTCTTGTATTTTCTCATGTACAAATTAATTATGGTCAATTTATTTCAAGACTACTTAATATTAAATTCTTCCCATTATCCATTTCAAATATGCCAATTTTCTCTTTAAAACCCATAATGGGTTTTTAATAGAAAAACATACCTTTTCACAAAGGTGAAACACATGGTATTCCATCCAAAACAATTTTAAGCCATTTTCCACAAACATGTATTTGAAATCACTTCACCGTGAAAAATTTGTAATCCAATTTTACTAATAAATTCAATAATATAATTTTCCAAAAAATTCAATCAATTTCATAAAACCCCCCAAATTCAATGTAATTAGGGGTTTCCCAAATAATCATCAAAAACAATTCACAATTAAATAAAAAAATATAAATCAATAAATTTGAACCAAAAATAGAATTTAAATTACCAAAATTTCTATAAATACACCCCTATTCAATGGAATTTGTGGTTTTCCAATTTCATGCCAAAAAACTCATTTCATGAAAAACATTAATTCACCATATGTGTATTTTTATCCAATAAAATAATTGAAATCAATTTCAACAAAATTAATCAATTTATATTAATTAAAAATAGTTAAAATTAAATAAATCAATTTATTTTTAATAAAAAATGGGCATCATAATAGAACCACCTACCTCAGAGTAACTAGATCTTGAACCATCAAAACCTAATTTGGATTTTCTAAGGAATACAAAATGGTATTTGTGTATATGCTGATAAAAACATAGGTTTATAACTCCAATACAATAAGTATTAGATAAAAAATTAAACAGAAGGATCCACGAAGCCATATGTAGATAGAGGGTGATCATGAGAGATCATGAAATGATGGAAGAAACTAACCGAAAGTTGATCTACCATCATTATCCCAGATTCAAATCTCATCTAGGAGGTTTCAAAGTGTCCAAGAACCCTTTTGGGGGCTCCAAGGATATGATAAACTTGTTTGGGTAGAAGGAGGTCTTTCTGGAACCTAAAAAGAGAGGCCATGATGTTTTTTTAAAATATGGTTTATAGTAAAAGTCATTTTCACTATTTCCTAGGTAGTGGTGCACGGTTTGGTTATAGCATGTGAAACTCATGGAGCACTTATGAATGGGTTGTGTGGTTTATCTAGAGGGGGATTATTTTTTTGTAAACCACGCACAAGTCTGTGAAGCCCCTTGGTCTATTTTTTCTTCTTTGTTGTAGTAGAGTCCATAGTTTAGAAAACTATACAACTGTTGTGTGAAAGACATTCAATCACCCAGAAACGTCCAAAAACATTAAAATTTCACCCGTAGCAACACCAAATTTATCCAAACCAATAAAATCTCTAATGTATGGTTTAGGAATACCTAAAAAAATAAAAAGATGTTATAGTTACTCTTATTCCAAGGTATGAGAAGACATGAAAGGTATGATGCATTCTTTACATGTTTAGCTTCTCATGGTTGGATGAAGATGATCTCATTCTATGGGTGGAAAATCCTTAATATGTTGTTCATCTACACATTATTTTCATCCGATTCTACATGGATTTGGTTACACATTATATTGCTTTGGCTTGAGATGCATCTTGTTTACTATATATTCTCTTTCTATTATTATTGTATCTCTTAATACCTACCATTATATTTTGTGGTTTCCTACTGGGTATGTATATATCACCCCTACATGGCCTTTTCATGAACGTGTCATTTCTTATGAATATAAAGGAAATGTCTGCAATTTATTCAAATGAACTTAGGGGAAAATTGTTCTTAGGGACTCATACAGTGGTCTTAGATTAGATATCAAGAGAGGGGATCTCTCTGTTGTTAACATTCCAGTTTTTTCAGGTTGGTACATATTTATTTTATGGAATATATTTTTTCCCATTATTATTTCAATTTAATTTTCGCACTCTTCAACATACTAGAGTTTTTTCAGGATGATTTGTTTTCGTTCAAAATATTTCAACATTAACATGTAGTTCATATTTAGATGTAATAATTCATGATTTATTTTCAAGAGATAATAGCCTTATATCTTTTGAGGAGATATGTGGGTGGTGCATAAAGGATGGGAACAACTAAAATAATTATTTAGCAATTATTCATACCAAAAAAATGTTTTTAAAAGTATATAATCAAAAAATGTATTCCATGGGCTTGGTTGTCTTATATGAAAAAAATCCATTAAAAATAATACGAGAAAGAGAAAAATTTCCAAATACCCCAAAACATCTTTATCACCAAAAAGGGTGAGCATAAAAAGTTCTCTTAGAATTGATGTGAAAAACAAAAGATTCTTGTTTATTGTAATGGATTTTCATCATTATTTGCAATGCTAAAAATAAAACAGATTATAACTGTTTCCCATAAATTTTATATTATAATTTATCAATAACAATTTATCGGATGTAAGAATATTATTCTTCTAAGCGTAAGATTAAAACAAATGATGTATGTCAGAAGAACTATTCCATATCTTAAAATACCCATCTCAGTATGAATGAAATACAATATATATGACCTACCTATTATTTATTAAAACATAATATTCCCTAAATAACAAATAATAAAATCTTCCATATTGATAATTATGCCAATAAATTGAATTATATTGCTTATTTGATTATGATATCACTCTTGATGACGTGAAGATGATGTTCTTCCCTTAATAAGGAGTTTAAATGGGAAGCATTCAAGTGTTTAACCATCATTAAAATATATTTTATGGAAGGTTATTGTGAGTATATCATTTAAAGGTATGTCGAGAGATTATTTTATCATTTAAAATAAAATAAAAAATTCCCCTAAATTATAGGGATAACATAATTTTAATGAATAAATAAAAAATGTAATGATTTTGTGAAGACCCATGGATGGAACCAGCTAGTTGTTCAGAAATGATTTTACACTATATGTTAAGTGATTCTTGAATATTATGTTAAAATTATTTAAAAATATAAAAATTAATAATTAATATCAATAAGTGGTATCATCATGGATGTATATAAATAACCTATGATGAACATAATTGACCAAAGTTATGGTTTGGTATTAAATTCTTATTATTATTGAAATTTTTTTGTCTAATTAAAACCCTTATTTTTTCTACATAGAGAATGGATGATGTAGAATTTTTGTTGGATGAATAATGAACCATTGATTAAGAATTTATTGATTCCAATAACTCTAATATTATTTTTATTTGTAATCAAAATTTGGGAGAGATATGTAAAAGAGAATTGTAAATGAAAAAGGAATAAAGAAAAAAAAATTATATGTAAATGATGAAGAACATATTGAAATAAAAGTTTCTAGTAGGTATGGACGAAAAATAAAATTATACAGATATCTAACCCCACATTTTTTATGTGGTTCTTTTTTAATATTATTAAATATGTTTCTCATCCTAAAAATAATTTTATGAAAGAATAATATCTAAGAAAAAATAAGTTCCATCCCTACGATGTATAATGATCATTTGAATATACAAATGGATGAAGTTGGAATAACTTGAGATTATCTATTAATGTATATAAAAGAATAATTATTAAAGAGAGTGATGAAATGGAAATTTATTTTAAGTTCATATATAAATGTATAATTTATTCATGAAGATTAATAGTGGTGAATACTATGAAAATATTTATTTTCATGAAGTATATTTAAGAGTTTTACATTAGAATTTTATTTTTAAATTTCAATTTAAATTAATATATAAAATAATTCCACACTCTTAATATCTAAGACAATCTAACTCAACTTAACTTGTGTAGGAAAGACCGAACATATAAGATCCTAGTTAGGGTAGCTCAAGGTGACTGAGAACTATCATGAATTGAGTTTTCCTCCACATACTAGAAATAATGAGCATAGTTTGGGTACCCATGGTAGTACTCCTAGTTTATATTTGATGGATACGGGGTGGGATTCACATATGAAGGCATGTATTTATAAGGGTGATCTAACCCGGGTGTATTGGATGATAGTTCAAGGAAATGGAGATTTTTATTAATCAGTGTAAGGACAAGAATATATCATATTTGAGACACAATTATAAGGGTAATATTCACAGATCATTTAATAATACAAATATATCTAAGAATATTTAATCATGGATAATCTGATGACACTTGTACATCCATGTCATCATCTTCTCTACCACATAGGGTTGTTATTGTGTGCACTACAGGGTGGATTGAATAAAATTTATATGAAACCCGAGTATTGACTATTTGATTTGGGAATGATATTTACCTCATGAAAAATAATTATATGATTCATATAAGGATAAACAATGAGTATGAGATTATAATGATTAGTGAGTGACTCGTGCTTATGTTTGAGACCACACTGACATCCCATGTAAGAATCTATAATTCAAATATGTTTTGTGAAGGATGAACTTCCATGCATTAGGATCCTTATTGAAGAACAACATGTATTTTCTATTTTTATGAAATGAATGTGTGATAAAATACTAATGAATGAAGATGTCTCAAAAAATCACAGACTATCTAACCACCCATGATGCTCCAGGGTATCTTGACATACATGAGTTTTTTTACCTATATTATATGATTTGGTCTCATGTGCATGGGTCTCTTAAAGCGGGGTGTGGAGTCTACCATTCATTAGAAGATTGTGTCTTCCAAAAAGTGTGTCATGTATATCATGAGATAATTTTTCTCCCATGGGATTATTTTTCAACAATAATTTTTTGAGATCATATGTTCTCTTTAGAGAAATATATAATAGATTATTCTAGGATTCATCCATTTTGTTCCATTTGGATTCATGCCATGTTATAGTTATATAGTGATGATGGATGTTAAAAAAAATATTCCATGACTAAATATGATACGAATTCATATGGAAGGTTAAATTTAAATGAATATCAATAAGGATAGAATCAATAAGAATTTAATCAAATACATATTTTTGAGTTATAATGAATATCAAACCATTTTATGTGAGATGAGATCATGATGTGTGATAACTTTATTGGATGACTATTGGATCCTAAATAAGAATACATGCATATCAATTGTTATTTTGATAACAATAAAGGATGGAAAAAATTGAAAATTCATATAACAATCATTCATGATACAAAGCCCTGTGATTCTCTTTGATGAATGAATAAAGTAAATATGTGATAGACATCATGCCAAAAATCAAGGTGATCATGTTGGGTTTCATACATCGAATACATATGAATTCAATAATAATTTGGAATTCATAGAATCTAGAAATTGAGATTGTTTTGTTAAAAGGCATGACCAACAATATATTGATACTATTATAATCATAGAATTCAGTTGGATTGTGTGGCTAATTTTCATTCATAATTTAATGATGATTGAACCACATACATTATATTTATCACTGCGTACTATTGAAAAAAAAAATTAATCATTTTATGAAATATATTTTGTAATCTATGAAATAATAATAATACCATTTTAAATAAAATGAAGATAGATATCCACATGTTTCTATACGGTGTTATGAATGTGGAAATTTGGAATGAAATTATTAAATCGGATTATGTAAATCTATGGATGTGATAATTTAATATTACATGAAATAATTGAAACTCAAGTCATCATGTGATTTTATTGGGGAAAAGACCATATTTGTTTATATAAGAGGGTGAATCTCGATCATTAAGGTGAATCTTAAAAAAGAATGATTTGACTCAAATTTTACTAACATTTTAAATAGTGGTATTTATGGGTGTTTATATATAAAGATCTCATCTAGAACAATCAATAACTCATTCATACTTATCATTTTAATGAGTTGGTTATTTCATGGGATATTTACGAAGACATTAATTCATGTCAATTTTTTAATAGTTTTTAATAATAGAGATGTAATAAAATTATTAGAAATTAGTATCAAGTGTTGAAGAGAATTTATACAATATTATAAATAATTTTAATGAGGTTGAAGATCAGGAATTCTGGATGAATTAATAGAGATATTATCTATGATATAACTTGAGGAAAATTTTCATGAATATATGATATATATTTAGGAAATATGATCACAAATATTAGTGTGAAAAAAATATTGATTAAGATGAATTGAAATAATGTTCTTCAATACTAAAATAAAAAAGAATATTCTAAGAGAGAAAACAACTATGAGACTTAGTGTAGTCTATAAAGATTATTTCTTATAAATTGAAGTAGATTAAGTTAAATATATGAAGTGAAAAGAATAATTCATTTGGTTATGAAAAATATGATGTTATAAGTATCTATTCTAAAAAATAACATATATCATAGAAGTTTGAATATATTGAGGAATCCCATCTGGTTGTTTCACACTGAGGAAAGACATAAGACCATATATTTCTTAAGAAGACAAACTCTATGACAATGGTCATACTGCTCCAGGAATAGGAAAAATCATATGTTTTATACTATGTAACAAAACAATAATACACTTAATTACATTGTACCTAGTTGGTACCAATATAATGAGTATAAATTTATACATTTGATCATACTTTTATTAATAATAAAATGATGTTGTGTCTTAGTATGAAAAAAACATTCATACAGTCGGGACATGGTCATCTTCAAGGATGATAACCTCATAATTAAATTCTTGTGATCTAGTTTATATTATTTTTTTATTTATATATCACTCATGTACAATTGGTAAATACCCATGGACATAAACCAATGGATTTCAAAACCCATTGGTATAGGTAGTCCTATACCAATGATTCAAAATAATCAATGGTATATGATGATTATCTCATGGTTATACCAATGGTTTTCTTCAAACAATTGGGATAGATATTTCTATAAAAATTATTTTTGAAAACCACTATTATAGAGATGGTGATACCAATGGTTTAAAAAATACATTTGAATTGGATTTTTACATCCACTTAGCCCCTTTAGGCTCCCCTCCTCCCATCTCATTCGTATACATAATATCCTAGCACCATCGACATTCCATTTTTATCCCCATATATGTTGATCTATCATATGTTAAAGTTTTAATTCCATTATTCTTCAATATTAAATTAGTGGCTTCCAAAACATTCATCTCTTATATCAACCATCAATTTCATTTTTATTCAATATCAAAATCAAATGTGTAGATTTTATATTTACATATTTAATTTATTTATATATGTCTAAATCTTCTTGTGTTCTATTGAATCAAGGGTTGTTCAAAAATATTTTTTTGGGGATTTTTTTTATTTTCTAGATGTTAATTATTTTTTAACTAGTTTTGTACAGGGACTGCTTCAATCTATGTAATTTTAGTATGTAAATGGATTATTTTTTTATATCAATCCATCTACTGGGATTATTTAGTGATATATTTCTCACTATGATTATTAGTATATAATTTTTTATTCATGGATACTAATTTTAATCACTTGGTGTTTTCATTCAGAAATTATTTTTTATTTCTATTTTTTCACTGACATGTGTAGAATGAGAAAGTAAATATTACTGACAATGTAAATTTTATCTTTAAGGGTAATAATTTGAAAAGTTTACCGACAGTGAACTAGTGAGTTGAACTACAATACATTCATTTGAAAATATAGATTTATAAGGTAATTTTTAAAGCTATTAAATTATTCTTAATTGTTGTTCTTTTTTTAAAATACTTTTTTAGTTAGTGATTGGTTGAAGATTATTTATAGAGATATTTATAATTTTAGATGAGTCTTGATTATCCAATATTGAAAACATATGTCTTTAAAAAATTTAAAGAAACCCAAAAAAAATTTACCCCCCTTAGAACTTTTTTTTATTCCAATCATTTTTTCATTACCTATTTCATTATCTCACTATTTTATAACAAACACCTATTCTTTAAAAATCACCATTACTTTCCATTCTCTCTTCTACGCACATTTTTTATTTATTTTTTCTATTTTTTTCCTTTTCATCTAATTTATCTATTTTTTCACACATTCAAAAATCATCACAGTCACTTACACTAATATTTTATGTTTCAATACTTATCCTGAATCCCACAAACACATTCAATGTTTTAATTTATGTTATTCAGAATCATACGATAATATGTTGTAAAACATCATAGTTAGATGTAAGAATATTCTTGACTAAACATTATAAAGTCTATATATTTCATACTGTATTTAAGAAACAATATTAAAATTCTATATTCAAACTAAATAGTTGTTCTATTGAACATTAAAATAATAGTATTCCTAAAAATTCATTTTTTAGCAAAACTGTTAGTTAAATATGCCATACAACTATTTAAATGAATGATAAAGGACACTAAATTCAACATAAAGGGGGTTTATATATAACTATTGATAGCCAAAATAACATTCAAGGGGGACATTTAGTGAATCTCAGAAGGATACACTTTAACATCACTCAATATGATAAAACACATGTTATGGATTTATCTCACCTAAATTCATTATTTATGCATTCTATACAATATTCTTACGCCAAAATACTAGTCTTTTATACATGAATTTATAGAATAAGAATATCCTGAGATCAAAAGTGAATAGAATAAGAGAAAATATATAAAAACCATTATTTACACAATCATTTTATTATTATATATATTTATTTATCATTGATATAATGGATTTCAATATCATGGTTTTATATTTGTAGTATATTATATATAGTACTTTTTCCTATTATATTATGATTCTCAAAGAACTAGTGGGTCGATTATAGTTTTATTTAAATTGAAAAATTATAATTTCATAAAATATATTTTTTTATAACAACAATCATATTTCATTAATTTTAAACATGAAATATTACATTATTCAGAGAATTTATAAAATTGGGATGTATGAAAATGATTAGATCTCATGATAATTTTGAAAAAGATGGAGTGATTTTTAGATTTTTCATTTAACAATTCTTTGGATAATGGTCATATACATAACCCATACTATATTATATTGAAATTACTTTGTTAATTCATGATAATTTATCTAATGTATAACCAAATATGGTTTTCATATAGGATACTAGGTTTGGTATCACAAGAAGTGAAGAAGGAATGCCAATATGTTCATGATCTATGTGGTAGTACTAGATTAGACAATATATTAGATGATTATTTTCGTTTATTCATCATCATAGAAAGAAATGATGAAAACCAAAGAGGGATTTTTTATGAGCACATATGATGCATAAAAAAAAATAATTATGTTGATAAGGTGAAAAAATTTAATGGTACTAACATAATTTTAGTATATCGAAAATGTGGTAAAAAAAGCTAGAATTTTTAATTTGATTGTTTTGTGGGAAAACCATGTGTTGGATTTCTAATGCTTACATCGATTATATTCTCAATATTTTTAAAGACTTACTTTTAGATGATGCATACATTCCCTCAAACCATTATATGTTTTGGTATTTAGTTAATTTAGTTGGATTTTATAAAAAAATATTCATTCTTGCCCAAAATATTTTAGATTATATAGGTAGTATACTACAAAATGAAATTACTGTATAAAATGTGGTATATCCCAGTGGATTCCAAATTCTAATAGAACACAATCTCAAGTTCCACAAAAAATAATGTTGAAATTTCCATTGATTCCAAGACATCAAAATCTATTTATAGTTGATGGAAAATCAATAAATATGTGATGGAAAGATACTGAGAGAAAGAATGATATTGATGAGTTCGTTCATCATGAAGATGAATTGGCATGGAAGAACCATGATTATTGATAACTGGATTTTGTAGCTATTATGTGTAATGTGAGGCTAGTTCAACCATGTGACGTTTTTAGTCCATTTGGGAATATTATTACTTCTCAAAACACATGGAAAATTTTCATACACATTTATAACCATTATCTATGGATTTTTTGGAATAAAACATCCAATTTCATGACTATACTCATATCATAGGCTTTTGATAATAAAAATGTTACAGTTCTATAAATCCAACATTTTATAAGAGTTTTATCACCGCTAAAATGTATAGGTGGGAACTTATGATGCTTATTCAAAGGACATATTTCAGATGTGTGTTGAATTTTTCTAGATGATAAATGATTTCCTTAAATATGAAATGATGTCTAGATGGATCATCAAGGGAAATCATTCATGTCCTTTTTTTAATAATTCAAGATCCAGAAGACTTTAATATAGCTATAATATCATTTTAGGGGACTTCTAGTATTCTTCTCAATAGATCATCCATAGAGGAATACTCATCGATGGTCTAAAAATAACATGGAGTAAGAAAATACATCTTTGTTTATGTCCGTTATAGTTGTTCATAATGAATTTAATGGTGTTAGTTTTTCATTTGGGAATGTTCATATTAAATCAAGAAAGATGAAGAATGATTCCACACATACCAATTGAAATTTTAAGTAAAAAACTATCTTCTTTGAGTTTCCTTATTTTTCAACAAATTTGTAACATCATTTCATAGACATAATTCAAATTAGATAAGATATATGTGAATTATTTCATTCCATTCATCTATATTTCAATGGAATGGAAAATGATGGCTTCTGATCTCAAAGTAATCTCATAGATTGTGGTATAAAACCATAAATGCATCTTATGTGTACACTGAAAATAAATGGAAAGTTATATGTTGTTCTCATGTGATAAAAATTTTATAAAAATTTCAATTTCTTGATGTACTAGAGGTTATTAGAGTTAATTATTATTATTTAAGAAAAATATCAAAATGGATCAAAAAAAGAGAGTGGAAGCTGAAATATTTGAATACTCAAGATTATTACATCCTTCTTCATGAGTATATTCGAATAGTGATCCATTATCTATTGTCTAATAATGTTAGTGTTGAAATTATTTAGTTGTGCCATTTATATATATATATATATTTCTATGAAGTTATTCAATTATCTATTGAAAAAAATATTGTAATAGGATATATTAATTTTATTTTAGTTAGATAAAATGTTTCCTCCATCAGTTTTCACATGCATGTTGCATCTAACTATCCATTTTTAAACCAAAATACGTCTTATTTGACCTATTTTTTATTAGATGTATCCATTGGGAATAAATATGTTCAAATTTATGTCTTATTTCAGGAATAGGAGTCATACTGATGGTTATCTCATGAATGGTTATATGGCTCAAAAATGTATGGATTTCCATTCAATGTATTTTTCTTAGTTGACTACGAGATAGACCATATAAATAAGAACTGAATCAGATTAGTATGATAAAATTGAATCTTATTTTCCATCGTATCCCCAAATAAGGTTAATTCCTAGATCATATTCATTAATTATATTATCCTTAATGAGTATAGGAGGGAACATCACACTATTTTTTTAATTATAATTTATTTGAAGATATATAATGTATTAAAACTGAACATGTACAATACATCTCATAATGTGTAACTTTATATATATGTCAAACAATTTCTATTTTTTATATAGGTAGTAAAAAATTAAAATTATAAATCATTATTATCTATCTTTGATAAGGAGAGTTTCTTTTCAAAACAAGGATTCATTTTCTTGGTTGAAATTGGAGGAAGAAGTACACATATTAAAAATTATAAAAATAATATTTAGATAATTTTAATATTCAATTATATTTCAAGTATTTATTTTTCTTACTGACTCTATCTCCAAGGAAATAAGATATTTAGCTTCTGGTTCAAATTATTTAGTTCAGGAATGGATATCAATTATGATAAATGAGAATAAATTTATTACCAATAAATAAGAAATAAATATGAGAAAAATATATCATGGTTTTTTGGTAAATAAAATAAAATAACTGTATGCTAGTGAATTAGATATTATACCTCGATTGCAGAATGTATCTTTTTATGGTATTGTTGAGGAAACACTAATATTGGATTATTTCTCTCATAGTTGAGTCACTATGATGAAATGAAATTAGTTTTATTCAATGATAAGGAGTGTCACATTTATTAATGATTATGTATTTTTAGTTATTGACATGAATCATACACTTGCTACAATTGGTAAATATAAATTAGCATCAATGAAAAATTATGTTTCTTATGTGAGGGATCCTTTATTGGTGAAATTTGGTGTTATTATTGATTTAATCCTATGAAATATTCTTTATGGTAGTGAGAACGAAATGTACACCATTAATTCTCCGATTTTCATCGGTAAATTTATTACTCCATTATTTACATTTTTTTGTTAATTTTGATGTTTTGGTTATGCTAAGAAATATGTAGAATCATTCACTTGTGCTTTCAGTCTTTTGGGTTTTGCATAACTTGGGTTTTTCAAACTAGTACTAATAAAATTAGATTACTATTTTTTACCAATATTTTGTATTGAACTTGACCATATTGTGCATTTTAAATATATACTGCATTCATTGCTATTTGAGTTTCATTTTTTAATATTTAATTGAACAATATTTAAACCCAAAACGCCAAAAATCGTAATCAATTAAATTATAACAAAAAACAATGAATTGATTTAATTTATATTAAACAACTGAGAATGAAAATAAAAAACAATGAAATGAATAAACTATCCCCAAATTGAAGAAAATTAACTGACCCAAACTATAAACCTAATGAAAAAACAAAAAAATGGAAAACTTAACTAATCAGTTGACCAAAATGAACAAAATGAACATACAAAACTGAATTGGTTTTAATTGAAAATTGAAAAAAACTATATCATACCCAGTCTAAACATGAAAATTTAAACATATTGATTTTTCTATGAAATATATTTTAAGTTTTCTTTTTCTTACCACTAAATATAATATTATTATATTATATCAATATATATCCTTTATCTGCTTGGAAAAAAGTTATTCCTTAATAAAGTCATATTACATATTATTTCTCATTTGGATTACACATTAGTTATGAATTTATAATTAAATTTTTATTTGATTTCAAATGAAATAAATTAAAAGAATTGAAGTGATACAAAGGAAGATGAAGTTTTCCAATAATAACTATATGAGAGATATGGGTATTCCTCCCTGGGTGACTATTGTGATCATTTTATTTCATATATATAAATATCAATGACACATATTGTCAATGGATTTTTTTTACTTTAATAAGGATCCACCAAAAAGGAGAAAATTATTATTTGATAAACTAAATGGAAGTAGTGCACTACCAAAAGATGAGAGGATGTGGTACTAGATCTACTCACACCTCTTTTTTTACCTGATTACATCATATCAATTCATTAGATATACTATCTAGAACAATTTCTTACCCCAAATTGTCTTTAGAGGCACCCATGATATTTATTCCTCCTATATTTTCACCACCATTTAAATCTGATCATCCTCATCTTTATTTCCCTTATTTTATGGTGTCTCCTTCTCTCTATCCATATTATACTTTTCCAATTACATTTATCCCATCTTATTTTTCATGAATTCCTTCTCCACAATCTTCTATGTTAATGATCCTTTAACTTCAACTCCAAAAAATTCTTATCCTCGTGGGAAAACATTGGACCGCACTACTAAAGAACAGGTTTTCAATACTTTTGATCCAAGCAATCTAATGATATCCACTAATATCCTGGTTCGAATATATTAATAGAACCCTAGTAAATTTTTTGGACTATAATTTATTTTCATTATAAGATTTTTTTATAATATTTTATTCTTTTCATTTATAAGTTGATCTTCTACTAGAGGGAGTGGGCATGAATGCCTGCATTTGGTTTGGAAATTCTAAATGTAACGCCCCGACCCTAGTTACCCAGAGTCGGTGCATTATTACATTACATTGGCATGATCACAAGAAAGGTAAAATCTCGAAAGACCGATCAGTTTAGTAGCCTTGGAAACACTAGATATATTCATAATGTTTTACATTACATCATATAGTCAAAAACTACTAAAAAAACATAGTCTCCATATTCCACACTCGTATCCCCACATACAATCCCTACAAGTTATTCATAACTTACTTCTTCACATCCTGGGAAAAAATAAAACATAGAAAAGGGGTGAGCTCAAATGCCCAGAAAGGATAATAATATAGCAGAAACTATCAAAAATAATCATAAACATTTAAGTAAATGTATAACTAAAACAAAAGCCTTTTAAACTTGAACTTCAACATAGTATGGAAAAAGTAAAATGAAATAATTCCATTTACTTATTCACATGGATATTCTACTAATCAAATAATCACATGCAATATCAATAACCACTTTCATAATGATGGAATGCATAATGCCAGACTATCATAACCACATAGCCAAGGCCTCGTGCCAAGACATAAAATAAGATTTTTCCAAGGCCTTATTCCAAGACACTAGTTTGTCTCATGAGACCTACCGATGCATCGAGTAGCTATAGCGGGCTCCACCCTTCACATATTAAGTCCAATGCATTCCCATATGAAAAGGTTTAAACATAACATAAACATTCGTATTAAAACTAGCATACGAAATGTCAATAATTTCACCATAAACTATTAATGGTATGAAAATATCACATCCACAGTCAAACATATCACAAAACCTTCAATACAATATAGAAGTTTTGTAGCATAATAAATCAACTTCAAATAAGCGTAAAATCCATCAAAGGATTTTGATATAGATGAAATCAAAACTCTTTTTAGGGAAATATCTATTTCTATCTTGAAATCATTTAATAGTCATATATTTATAAAATAAAACATTTTCTTTGAAAATATTCTTATAAGATTGTAAGGGAAGCGTCGACGATTTTATAACGGCAGAAAATAACTACACCCTCCGTATAAGTTAAAAAAAACATTCTTACCTTAATTTTGTCGAAAAAGTTAAAAACAACCTTGTTTGGAAAATGACGGAAATATTCCTTTATAAACCTCTTATAAAAATTAAAACAATGGAATAAATGAATTTAACACATATTCTTGTAAATAGTAAAAAAAATTGAAATAAATTTTTAATAAACATGGAAGTGGATGATAAAGAGATCCCAGTAGATTATTATGTATAAACAACCTCAGATAATGAAGAGATTGTGAAACAACCATTTCCTTGCACTTTTCCTTGGTTGAGGGTAGGTTAACATCCTGTATAATGGTGAAATAATTGTTATTAAATTATACATGAATCATATATATTAATATGATATCATATATGATCTTTTAACATTGATTTGTTAATAATATCTTATAATTATCGTCGTTTCAGGTGTTAACATACTCAATTTCTTTTATATGTTTTGTTACATAAGCCATGTTTTTAATGGATAGGATGTATCTTAATCATATCCAGAATGATATAATGTCCTTAGATACTATTATTAATCATCAAATGAGAATTATACTTGAATGGATACGATGGATAATGAATCTCATCGCGTTCGTGGAGACGGTAGTCCGTACGTGCGCACGAGTGACAATATCATTCTTTTGATATTAGAATAATATATAATTGGATGGTATAACATATATACAGAATAATTATCATTTTATATTTATTATTTAAATTAGTTACACATCATTATTATACCCATCCAAATAATAATTTATTGAATAACAATTACACCACGACGTGGAGACGGTAAGCCGTACGTACGCACGTATGGTGACATGTTTTTTAAAGGATGGATAGAATAGTGAATATGGTTGTACCATATTTATAATAACATCACAGTATATATAAGATAATGGAGGTATTATTTTATAATTTTAACAACAAAGGAAGAATAAGTGGAAGAATAAAAGAACTTGAAAAAGGGTGGTGAAAACATTACCTCTTCTTCGGGATCTTCCTTTTGATTTAATAAAAAGGGCACTTTAGGATGGCTTTTTGATCAAAATAAGGCCTCTAGGCTGTATTGAGGGAAGTTGGGAGAGTATTTGAGCAGAGTTTGGCCTAACCAAAAGGCTTTTAAGGAGTGAAGTAATGAGAAGGGGGAGTTCACTTTTATAAGAGGGGTGAGGGGAATCTTTGGAAAAGCTAGAAATATTATTTTATAATAAATTCATATTCGTTTTCTAATGGCTCCAAAGTTGATTATTAAACGGTTAAGGTGGGGATGGGTTGAAAACCACTCAACCAATAGAATTTAGACAGGTTTGGGTCATTATATTAACCTCATCTTTAAGTATTAACTCTTAGTTAACTAGTTTCACTTTTACAATGTCTCTTAGTATTTTTATATTATATGGTTAATAAACATACCATGTACATCCAAGAGACCCCCAAGTGGTCCCTTAATGATACACCTATCATGATATAAGTCTCTTGGACGAATATATGATTTTTAAGAATTTAATATCAATTAATAATATAATATTTGTTTTAAAAACTCTTGTATGTCAATTTTGACATTATTCAATAGTTGATTTTTGTGAAACTCATAACAGAATGATTACTTCGACCAAAGTTAAGTAAATAAATACTAACATGTCATATTAACCTATAAAATTAATGTAATTCATAAAAAGTCTCAAATTATATTTATTTGTGTATTTATAATATCAATTATTTTAATATTTCACTATTATGGTAATTACTGCATCATCATTGTGTTATAAATAAATTATATTATTTAAAGTCTAAAAAATATAAATAAAATATAATTAGGTAGTAAATCCTATTATATTTCTAATTAATATTTACAATCGAATTTATCTTATGTATAACCCTTTATTAAAAATGTTTTTGTAAATAAACCTTGATTTTAACTCTTTTAACTCTTATTTGAATTAAATAATAATAAATGTCCTAATCTTATCCAAGTGGACCTAAATGAAAATATTTTATTCCTAAGGTTGGTTTTGGTCAAGATACACTTGTCCAATAGAATTAGGACATGTGTTAGGGTAATATTAATATCAATTTTACCCTTAATTAACCTATTTACTTTTAACCGTGGTAAATAAAAGTAAAAAGTTACTATTCACCAAAAATTATTTTCATCTCATTGAACCACATTTTACTTGTTGATATTAACTGTGTATCTAGGATTTTTGAAATTCCATTCACAAAAGCGGTAAAATTATGTTTTATGAAAAATTCAGTTTTTTCAACTACCACTTAGTAGTTTCACTATTCATCAAAAATTGAAGTTTTTCAGAACAATGCCAAAATTTCACCCTAGGCTAATTTTGATATTCCAAATCCAAAAATGAAGTCCATTTTGAGAGATATAATTTATAAAATTTAAAAATTTATGTATTATTATTCATAACGGCTAGTTTGATTGGTTATGGTGTGTCAGAACTCGATGTTGCGTACAACACACGCTATCACATTATTCAAAGAGAAGCGTACCGTAGAATCTTGGGGTGTTACATTCTCCCCTCCTTAAAATAATTTCGTCCTCAAAATTTCTAGAATACTACCTCATGAAAAGACTCGGATGGTTCTTCATCATAAGTTCCTCGGGTTCCCACGTTGCCTCTTCCATCTTATGGTTTGTCCACAAAACTTTTACCAGACGCGTTGTCTGGTTTCTCAGTACCTGTTCTCTCGTATCAATAATCTTGACGGGTTCTTTTCAATATAGATCGGGTTCCAGTTCCAATTCCTCATAGGTGAGTACATGCGTTGGTTCAGGCATGTATTCCCTCAATAGAGATACGTGGAACACATCGTGAACTTTGGAGAGACTTGGCGGCATTACCAATCGGTAAGCTACAGCCCCAATTCGTTCTAGAATTTCGAATGGTCCGATGTACCTGGGACTCAATTTACCTTTCTTACCAAAACGTATGACTCCCTTCCATGGTGATACCTTCATAAAAACATGATCACCGACTTGAAATTCCAAATCCTTCCTTCAATTATCGGCATAGCTCTTCTGCCTACTTTGAGCTGCTTAGATGTGATTTTGGATTACCTTCACCTTTTCCGTCGTTTCCTCCACCAGTTCTGGGCCTACAAGTTTTCTTTTACCAACGTCATCCCAACAGGTTGGTGTAAGACATCTCTTTTCGTATAACGCTTCAAATGGTGCCATCTGAATACTCGAAAGGAAGCTATTATTATAGGAAAATTCTACCCGAGGTAGATATTGATCCCACATACCCTGAAAGTCAAGCGAGCTGGATCTCAACATGTCTTCTAAGGTTTGAATAGTTCGTTCTGATTGTCCATCCATTTGAGGGTGGTAAGCAGTACTCAAATTAAGTTCAGTATCCAGGGATTTCTGAAGACTCTTCCAGAATCATGATGTAAAACGAGGATCACGATCAGAAACAATCGATAGGGGTACTCCATGAGGTCTCACAACTTCATTAATATATAGTTTTGCTAGACGTTCCAGTGGTAGATCTTCTCTTATAGAAAGAAAATGTACTGACTTGGTATGACGATCAACAATAACCCATATTGCATCGTTCTTTCTAGGAGTCTTTGGTAGTCCCATGACAAAGTTCATCGTAATATTGTCCCATTTCCAATCTAGTATGGGAAGAGGTTGCATGACTCCACCAGGATGTTGCCTTCCAGCTTTCACTTGTTGAAAAACCATACATCTTGACACAAATTCTTCAATCTCCCTCTTTATATTGTCCCACCAAAAATGTTCCTTCAAATCTCTATAAATGTTGGTGCTCCTAGGGTGTATAGATAAATTGGAACTATGAGAATCATCCATCAATTCCTTTTTTAGATGAGGTATATCGGGAACAAAAAGTCTCTTCCTGAATTTCAAAATTCCATCTTCATACACAAAGTCTCTCAATCTCCCATCATTCACATCTTTAATCTTCTTTTGAAATTCTTCATCATTGGTATGAGAACTCTTAATCCTTTCTGGTAAAGATGGTTTGGCAACCATTTGAATAATAATTGATGTTTCACCTTCCCTGGTTATTCCCATGTCCATCTTCACTAGATACATGAAAATTGGATCCCTTTCAATTCTCATATTGTTCAAAACTCCATGGTCTTTTCTGCTCAAAGCATCTGCCGCCCTGTTCTCCTTCCCTAGGTGGTAGTGTATCGTGTAATCATAATCCTTGAGTAATTCAAGCCATCTCCTTTGCCTCATGTAGAGTTCTTTTTGTGAGAAAATATACTTTGAACTCTTTTGATCAGTATAAATCTCACATTTTTCACCATAGAGGTAGTGCCTCCATATCTTCAAAGAAAAGATCACAACTGCTAACTCGAGATCATGATTAGGATAGTATTGTTCACGAATTTTTAACTGTCATGATGCTTAGGCGATAACTCTATCATTCTGCATAAGGAGACAACCAAGTCCTTTCTTCGATGCATCACTATAAATAACGAACCCATCATTCCCCGATGGTAGAGTCAATATAGGAGCATTGAATAATCTTCTCTTCAGTTCTTAGAAACATTCTTCACACTCTTTTGTCCAAAAAAATTTAACCCATTTATGTGTCAGCATCATTAATGGGTTATCCAATCGGGCAAAATTCTGCACGAAACGTCGATAATAACCTGCCAAACCAATTAAACTACGTACCTCAGTTATACTCGCAGGTGCTGGACATTCTTGGATTGCCTTGGTCTTATAATGATCAACAGAGATTAGTCAATCCAAAAGGCATTACAGTAAACTCTTAATGCCTGTACCTGGTTCAAAATGTTGTCTTCGGAATGTCTTCCTACTTCACACACAACTGATGGTATCCAGATCGAAGGTCAGTTTTTTAAAAGTATTGAGATCCATGTAGTTGGTCAAATAAATCATCAATTCATGGTAGGGGACACTTGTTATTTATTGTTATAGCATTGATCTCCCTGTAGTCGATACATAACCTCATAGATCCGTCTTTCTTTTTAACAAAAAGAACAGGGGCTCCCCATAGGGAAACACTAGGGAGAATAAATCCCTTATTACTCAATTCCTCTAGTTGTTTCTTTAGTTCAACTAATTCTACAGCGGCCATTCTATAAGGGGTCTTTGATATAGGCCTTGATCCAGGAATTAAATCAATGGAAAACTCAACTTCTCGTTCTGGAGGATGTCCAGGTAAATCCTCCGGAAACACATCAACATATTCTTTCACAAAAGGTACATCTTCTATTTGAACATTCCTTTACTCACCCATAGTCATTTCATTCTCTTCCTCCCCAATAATTGAATTTAGTTGAGCTACTGGGGGTGGATCTAGATAATAATTAGGTGGTGACGATTCTTCTCTAAAGATAAGGTGTCCTTATCATCATCATCATGAATCATAACCTCTTTATTCTTACAATAAATCTTCGCATCATAGTCCGAATGACAGTCTATACTGAGGATTATATCAAACTCAATCACAGGTATGACGATGAGATCAGCAGATAAAGAACATTTATGTGCTCTAATGGGGACTGATTCACAAAACATTGTTGCAATGATACTTCCCTTAGGAGTTTTAACTGACAACTCCCTTATTAAATCAAATTGGAAATATCTAATTTTCTTAGCAAACTGGGAAGATATGAAACAATGCGATGATCCAGAATCAAATAATGCGTTTTCTAAACATGAGGAAACCATTAAATTACCTACCCCCACGTCTTTCGGAGCTTCTACCTCAGCATTAGTGATAGCATAAGATTGGCCTTGATCCCTTAGCCTTTTTTGAGGTAAGTTCTCCTGACGCTTAGGACATTCATTTGCATAATTCCCCATCTCCCTGAAATTGTAGCACTAAACATTGGTGGCTTCCTTCTTCCCCTTGCAATCATGAGCTTGGTGGCCTTTTTCACCACACTTGTAACAGACTCCCGTTCCCTTCAAGCAAGTACCAGGGTGTTTCTTCCCACATTTACCACAGGATGGATATTCAACCTTTCCCTTCTTCCCCTTATTTCCATTCCCAGATTGATCAGCAGGTCTCTTCATCTCTTTCTTTTCTTTAAAGTCATAAGACTTAGAGAATTACTTTTCGGTCTTGATAGCACATGAGACAATGACTTCGTACGACGACAAGGATTGTGAGACTAATGCTCGACGAAGAAATGGTTTTAACCCATCAAAGAAACAATCAATCTTTCTTATTGGGTTACGTATATAATCTCCAGCATACCTTGCTAACCTTGTAAAGTTAGACTCATACGTTGTGACATTCTCATCCTCCTATTGTCTCAGACTCAGAAATTACCTTTCCATATCTGCTAGATGGTCGCGAGGAAAGTATTTTTCTAAAAAAATATCTTTGAAATCCTTCCATTCCATATTTGATACTTCATCATCTTCCTTCGTGTTTTGAATCAATGACCACCATTGATCAGCATCTCTAATGAGTCGGTAAACTGACATGATAACTTTTTCCCTTTCACTACTCCCCAAATCCTGAAATATTTTCTCTAGGGAATTTATCCAATGCTCAGCTACTAAGGGATTTGTACTCCCACTGAAATATGGTGGTTGTTACCTCATTAAACGATCTAACATTGATCCTCCACACTATGGATCAGGGTGCTCTATATGGGTAAGGTTATTATTCATAACCTGAGTGAGTTGTCCCAGTATGGTGATTAGCTGATCGGCTCCAGTTGCATCACCATCTCCACTATAATTATCTTGAGCAGGAGGGAAATCCCTATATGGAGTGCGTGCATTGATACGGTTTCCATGTCTTCCACTAGGCTCCATTTCTAAACAATGGCATAAACTAGATCAGTTTATGAATCAAAATACATAATCCCATACTTATAAAACACTTAACATAAATTGAACTATTTATGGATATAATCCATAATCATAAAAATGGTTTCTTTGAGAAAGTATATACTCATAAACCCTTCATAATGATTTGTAAATAAAATGGGAGTTATCCTAAGCATATCCCCTGAGAGTGTCATAACCAAGAGTGCAGCAAGGCCCGTTGTCATGCACCAGTTCCCGTTCGAGTCTAGCTCAAAGTGGTGTTTTTGGGTTTTACCCCTAGGAACATCTGTGCCAGAGCCGCCTCTACCTGCTCGTATCCAGACAGGGATGTATTGCTCAGAAAACTCACAAAATCTCTACAATACCAAAATTCTAGGATGTTCTTCTATACTAATCCTCAATGTTCATCTTAGATCTTCATGCTCTAATCAGAGTTTATCTAAATCTAGCTTCCAAGGTTTGTACTAAACTTCCTCTAATACCAACTGTAACTCCCCAAACCTGGTTACCCAGAGTCGGTGCATTATTACATTACATTGGCATGATCACAAGAAAGATCAAATCTCGAAAGACTGATTGGTTTAATAGCCTTGGAAACACTAGATATATTCATAAAGTTTTACATTACATCATAAAGTAAAAAACTACTACAACAACATAGTGTCCATATTCCACACTCATATCCCCACAAACTATCCCTACAGGTCATTCATAACTTACTTCTTCACATCCTAGGAAAAAATAAAACATAGAAAAGGGGTGAGCTCAAATGCCGAGTAAGGATAACAATATAGCGGAAACTTTCAAAAATAAGCATAAACATTTAAGGCAATGTATAACTAAAACAAAAGCTTTTAAAACTTGAAATTCAACATAGTATGGAAAAAGTAAATTGAAATAATGCCATTTACTTATTCACATGGATATTCTACTAATCGAATAATCACATGAAATATCAATAACCACTTTCATAATGATGGAATGCATAATTCCAGACTATCATAACCACATAGCCAAGGCCTCGTGCCAAGACTACAAATATGATTTTGCCAATGCCTTGTGCCAAGACACTAGTTTGTCTCATGAGACCTACCAATGCATCGAGGAGCTATAGCGGGCTCCACCTATCACATATTAAGTCCAATGCATTCCCATATGAAAAGGTTTAAACATAACATAAACATTAATATTAAAACTAGCAAACGAAATGTCAATACTTTCACCATAAACTATGAATGGTATAAAAATAGCACATCCACAGTCAAACATATCACAAAACCTTCAATACAATATATAAGTTTTGTAGCATAATAAATCAACTTCAAATAAGCGTAAAATCCATCAAAGGATGTTGACATAGATGAAATCAAGACTCTTTTTAGAGAAATATCTCTTTCTATTTTGAAATCATTTAAGAGTCATATATTTATAAAATAAAACATTTTCTTTGAAAATATTCTTATAATCTTGTAGGGGAAGCTTCGATGATTTTATAATGGAGGAAAATAACCGCACCCGCCGTATAAGGTAAAAAAACATTCTTACATTAATTTTGTTGAAAAGGTTAAAAAGCACCTTATTTGGAAAACGACAGAAAGATTCCTTTATAAAACTCTTATAAAAATTAAAACAAGGGTTTAAATGACTTTATCCCATATTCTTGTAAATAGTAAAAATATTTTGAAATACATTTTTAATAAACATGGATGTGGATGATAAAGATATCCCAGTAGATTATTACGTATAAACAACCTCGGATAATGAAGAGATTGTGAAATAACCCTTACCTTGCAATTTTCCTTGGTTGAGGGTTGGTTAAACTCATGTATAATGGTGAAATAATTGTTATTAAATTATAAAATAATCATATATATTAATATGATATCATATATGATCTTTTAAAATTGATTTGTTAATAATATCTTAGAATTATCGTTGTTTCAGGTGTTAACTTACTCATTTTCTTTTATAAGTTTTGTTACGTAAGCCATGTTTGTAATGGATAGGTTGTATCTTAATCGTATCCAAAATGATATCAAGTCCTTATATACTATTATTAATCATCAAATGAGAATTATACTTGAATGGATACAATGGAGAATGAATCTCATGACGTTCGTGGAGACGGTAGTTCGTACGTACGCACGAGCGACAATATCATTATTTTGAGATTAAAATAATATATAATTGGATGGTATATCATATTTACAGAATCATTATCATTTTATATTTATTATTTACATGAGTTACAGATCATTATTATACCCATCCAAATAATAATTTATTGAATAACAATTACACCACGACGTGGAGACGGTAAGCCGTACGTATGCACGTATGATGACATGTTATTCAAAGGATGGATAGAATAGTGAATATGGTTGTACTATATTTATAATAATATCACAGTATATATATGATACTGGAGTTATTATTTTATAATGGTAACAACAAAGGAAGAAGAAGTGGAAGAAGAAAAGAACTTGAAAAAGGGTGGTGAAAACATTACATCTTCTTCGGGTTCTTTCTTTTGATTTGATCGAAACAGCTCCTTAGGATGGCTTTCTGAAAAAAATAAGGCCTCTAGGTTGTATTGAGGGAAGTTGGGAGAGTATTTGAGAAGATTTTGGTCGAACCAAAAGGCTTTGAAGGTGTGAAATAATGAGAAGGGGGAGTGCCCTTTTATAAGAGGGGTGAGGGGCACCTTTGAAAAAGCTAGAAATATTATGTTATAATAAATTCATATTCGGTTTATAATGGTTCCAAAGTTGATTATTCAATAGTTAAGGTGGGGATGGGTCGAAAACAACTCAAACAATAGAATTTAGACAGGTTTGGGTCCTTATATTAACCTTATCCTTAAGTATTAACTATTAGTTAATTAGTTTCACTTTTACAATGTTTCTTAGTATTTTTATATTATATGGTTAATAGACTTACCATATACATCCAAGAGACCCCAAGTGGTTCATTAAGGATACACCTCTCATGATATAAGTATCTTGGTCGACCCTTATATTTTTCAGAATTTAATATCAATTAATAATATAATATTTATTTTAAAAACTCTTTTATGTCAATTTTGACATTATTCAATAGTTGATTTTTGTGAATCTCATAACAGAATGATTACATTGACCAAAGTTAATTAAATCAATCCTAACATGTCATATTCACCTAGAAAATTAGTTTAATTCATAAAATGTTTCAAATTATATTTATTTGGTTATTTATAATATCAATTATTTTAAGTTTTCACTATTATGGTAATTACTGCATCATCATTGTGTCAAAAATAAATTAAATTATTTAAAGTCTAAAAATTATAAATAAAATATCATTATGTAGTAAATCTTATTAGATTTATAATAAATATTTTCAATCGAATTTATCTTATGTATTACTCTTTATTAAAAATGATTTAGTAAATAAACATTGATTTTAACTCTTTTAACTCTTCTTTGAATTAAATAATAATAAATGTCCTAATCTAATCCAAGTGGACCTAAATGATAATATTTTATTCCTAAGGTTGTTTTTGGTCGAGATACAGTTGTCCAATAGAATTAGGACATGTGTTAGGGTAATATTAATATCATTTTTACACTTAATTACTCTATTTACTTATAACCGTGGTAAATAAAAGTAAAAAGTTACTATTCACCAAAAATTATTTTCATCTTATTGAACAACATTTTACTTCTTGATATTAACCATGTCTTTCAGATTTTCTAAATTCCATTCACAGAAGTGGTAAAATTATGTTTTATGAAAATTCTGTTTTTTTAACTATCACTTAGTAGTTTCACTATTCATCAAAAATTGAAGATTTTCAGAACAATGCCAAAATTTCACCCTAAGCTATAATTGATATTCCAAATTCAAAAATGATGTCTATTTTACAAAATTCCAGACATATAACTTTCA
This sequence comes from Viscum album, assembly GCA_963277665.1. Lineage (NCBI taxonomy): Eukaryota > Viridiplantae > Streptophyta > Magnoliopsida > Santalales > Viscaceae > Viscum > Viscum album. Next base: position 419,502,575 of record OY728132.1, read on the forward strand.
TTAACTAATTTTATAATTAATTCTCGCAGTCACTGTAGAGACCCGAAGCTTAACGTACATGAACATTACATTACTTTTGCGGAATACATAGTACATAAAAAAACACACACACACAAGGATCGTAATAGTTTAGTGTCTTTGGAAACTAGGAACGTAATCTTCTAATCGTGGTGAAAGATCTTCAATATCTCCCATAAAGATCTTCCCTTTTTTTTACCTAAAACCTTTCTTTATATCCTGGGGAAAAGAAAACATAAAAGGGTGAGCTTGAATGCTCAGTAAGGGTAAACAAAAGAAAAATCCATAACATCATATTCATAAGAACATAACTTTTAGAAATCTTAACCTGCAAAAGAGAGCTTAATTTCATAACATGGGATAAATCATAGTAGTGAAATGAAATCCCAATAATCATAACTTAAAATATGAAACTTTGTGGCATTCACACATAATCATATAGAATCATTTCTTGTTAGACAAGACTCATTGCCAAGACTATCTTAGTGGACAAAGTCCCTTTCTGAACCGAGTCACCCTCATTTCAGTCCTGTTTCACTGAACCGGTATAACCTACCGTTCCAGCCATGTCTATCTCATGAGATATAAAATCTTTACCCAATGCATTGGAGGGAGATATAGGTCCCACCCATCTCATAATGATACCATTCTTATGTGTGCCGAAAAATCATAAACCATACATCATAGCATAACCCATGTAATAAAAATGGGAATCTTAAACATCGTGACATCATAAAACAATTAATATAAGAATAAGGAATTCGTAAAAATAATTCCATCACAACATAATCAAATCAATGTAATAATAGTGATAGAAACATAATCCTTTATTATCTTAGATGGAAAATAATTTTGATAAAACACTTGAACTCCATTCTTGAGAAAAATATCTTTTCTACTTCAAAAACATTTTTCCTTTCATAACATGTCATATGACTGTAAAATAAAATAAGTTGATTAAAAATAAACTTGAAAACTTGTAAAGTAAGCTTCTTGGAAATAATAGTTTAAAAATCCATTCATGCCGTATAAGTTAAAAAAACATTCTTCATACTTTTGTCGAAAAAGTCATAAAGTACCTCGTATGAAAAACGACAAAAGATTCCTTTCATATCTTTTACTAAAAACTCACCGAAGGGTAAAATAGGATTTAAACAATTGTAGGGGAATGAAAATAATATTACATATTTAGTAAACATGGATGTGGATGATAAAATACACCCCAGTAAATACCAAAGTATAAACAATCTCGGATAAAAATGAGATTGTGATATTTCCCTTACCTTAGGTCCGATTTTCTTCGTAAGTGTCCGAACCTACTGTATAATGATTTAAATAATGTCATTGACTTATTAAAGAATCATATTCATTGTTATGATATCATATATGGTTCACTTATGACATTATATTACCCGTTCTTTCGTAAATGTCATGTTAAAGAGCGTTTTGGGTAAAATTGTTTCATTTGTCGTCCATGTTTTGACTTGTAATTATTCATATGATTACTTAGATCATGATTACTTAATTCCAGAATATAAAACATGATATATATATATATATATATATATATATATTCATAATATACATATATATAATAAATCAGTAAATGGAATGAAATACACCGTTCATGGAGACGGTAGTCCATACGTACGCATGAACGCTGTTTTCGTTTCCTTATTGAATTGAATGGACTTAAGTAGATGACATACATATAAATATAAATAAATCCAGTATAATTATTATGTCATATATTTCATTAGTACTTATTATATATACTTTATAATCATTCATGAATGGTTAATCATTGAGAATGAATCTCATCGCGTCGTGGAGACGGTAGTCCGTACGTACGCATGAGCGATGATATCGTTCCCATGGTCGTGGAATTGTGTTGAAGTGTTTTTATACTATTTAAGTATCAATATAACTTTTTAATAATCATATATAGTTACTCATTACACCATTATACCCATACAATTAAGGTGGTGGCGGAAAATAGATTACACCACGGCGTGGAGACGGTATTCTGTACGTACGCACGCGCAGTGATTTCTTTTTTCCGTAGGATGGATAGAAGGTTAATTAGAGTTGTTTCATATTTATAATAACATATCAGTATATAAGAAATACTGATTTTATTACTTAATCATGAAACAACTAATGAAGAAGAAGTTGAAGAAGAAAGAAGTTGAAAAGGTCGGTAATGGATATTACCTCTTCTTTGGAACGCCTCTTTGAATCCTCCACTTAGGAAACTAAGATTGGTCTTTGAAGAAGACCAGGACCTCTAGGATTATTCTAGGGAAGTGGAGAAGGGATTTTGTCAGGGGTTGGACGAGCTTTAGTGCTCAAATTGGTGTGAGGAGGAGGGGAAGGAGGTGCCCTTTTATAAGGGAGGAGAGGGGCACCTTAGGAATATCTCAAAATATTATTTTATATTAAAGTCAAAATCGGTTTATAATGGTTCCAAAGGGTCTTATTTTGAAGCTAAAGTGGGGATGGGTCGAAATCATATCAACCAATAGGATTTAGAAAAGTTTAGGTTATTATTTTAACCTTATCAATTAGATTTAACTCTAAGTTAAATAATTTAACTTTTACCGTGTCTTTTTGTTTTCTTACACTATACGGTTAATACACTTACTATAACATGCGAAACAACCCTAAATTGTTTATTATTAATATATATATCCTTATCTAAGTAATTTGGAAGAACATTAGATTTTTAGGAATAAAATAACAATTAATAAAATAATATTTGATTTAAAAACTATTTTGTGTCAATTTTGACACTATTTGATATATGATTTTTGTGAAAGTCATAACAGAATTATATGTTCGAAAAAAGTTGATTAAATCAACTCTAATATATCATAGTAACCTATAAAATTAGTGGGATTCATAAAAAGCCTCAAATTACATTTATTTTGGTGTTTATAAAATCAATTATGTCAATATTTCATTAATAAGATAATTACTGCATCATCATTGTGTCATAAATAAATTAAATTATTTAATGTCTAAAAATTATAAATAAAATACCATTATGTAGGAAATATTTTTATATTTCTAATGAATATTTAGAGTCGAATTTATCTTATGTATTAACCCATATTAAAAATTATTTACTTATTAAACTTTGATTTTAACTATTTTAACCCTTCTTTAAATAAATTAATAATAAATGTCCTAATCTAATCCAAGTGGTCCTAAATGATAATATTTTACACTTAAGGTTGTTTTTGGTCGTGATACAGTTGTCCAATAGGATTAGGACATGTTTTAGGGTAATATTAATATCATTTTTACCCTTAATTACCCTATTTACTTTTAACCGTGGTAAATAAAAGTAAAAAAGTTACTATTCACCAAAAATTATTTTCATCTCATTGAACCACATTTTACTTACTGACATCAACCGTGTCTCTTGGATTTTTGAAATTCCATTCATAGAAGCGGTAAAATTAAGATTTATGAAAAAATTAATTTTTTTAACTACCACTTAGTAGTTTCACTATTCATTAAAAATTGAAGTTTTTCAGAAAAATGCCAAAATTTCACCCCTAAGCTATAATTGATATTCCGAATTCAAAAATGATTTCTATTTTACAAAATTCCCAACATATAAGTTGCATTAATTAATTTTATAATTAATTTCCGCTGTCACAACAAATAGCGTTTTTTTAAGAGATAATAACTATCAAAAGATTAACACTAGTTTATGTCTGGTGTATATGTGAAATTACATCCAATGACCAACATTGTATTGAATTGTAAAAATATATTATAAATATACTTTAAAACCCCTCAAATTAATAATTTATAACTTTTAATTATTTCGATTAAAAAAGTTGTTTTTAATTAAAATTTAATAATTTTCACTATTCATCAGAAAATAAAAGTTATCAGAAAAGTACCAAAATTTCACCCTAAGCTAATTTCGATATTATGAATCCAAAAATGAATTCCATTTTGAAAAATAAAATTACAAAATTTCAAAAAGTGGTTATTACTATTCATAACGGCTAGTTTTAATAATATTTTAATAGCATATTGTTGTTTAGTGAAACTCGTTATTGCGTACTACACACGCTATCGAGGAAGGTCGTGATTGCGTGTAATGCAAGGCAAATCAAGGATGCGTGTTGTGCAAGCTCCTTTTGGTGTAGTGTACAACACAATACATTAGTGAAATTAAAAAGAATATTTTTCATAAAATCTCGGGGTGTTACATTCTACCGCCCTTAAAATGAATTTCACCCTCGAAATTCGTCGGGGTTATAAATGGTTTACTATTCAAAAGTTTCTTTAATAGAAACCCACATCGTAAAAAGGAATACCAAAACCAATCTTTAAAAAAGAAAGTATGAAACATAACGGTTACCCAAATAAACTAATCGCTGGGTTTCCACATAGGTAAAAATATGGATATGAAAGATAAATCTAAACATCATGTTCTGATGGAGAGTGGTAGAGAACATGGCTATGGAAAAGCCAGAAATCACAAAGCCATAAATTTGTGACGATCTAGGGTACCATCTGATTCATCGGATATAAGGGCACTAGGACAACATTTTTGGTTTTCAAGATCGTTTCCCTAAAGTTGAAGAGTTTGAATTAGAATAAATACTTACTTTATTTTGGTACAATCTCACTGTTTTTCATTCCATGAACAATTTATACTTCATCTCTTAAATAAATGAAGTTGAATTTGTTATTCGTGAATTGTTAGCAGATCATGTGATAGAATTACGGGTCATTCCATCTGTCTCAAAAGGTTAGAAAAATTTATATACATAAGTCGATCTATAGTGAGATTAATCATATATGGTTCCTAAAATGGACTTATACTTCATATATCATACTGCTTAATATAATAAAACTAGTTTTCACTAAACAGGGACTTCCTGTAGGCCAGTGGTAGGCGATAAAGGCCAGTCGCACATCGGTTGTGGGTTCGATTCCCACAGCCTTGTCTGAAGCGATGGGCTGTCGCCTATCCTGCAGGTTGTCCTTTTTCTAAAACTACATTAATATAACATCCCATCAATAATATCGAAAAAAAACTTCTATCCTTAAACAATACTCACTTATATCCAATATATCCATTTCAATCTTTAGGCTTATCCATAATACTGCAGTCCACTCTCATAACATAGTGAAAATGATTACCAGATATTTAATACCATCGTTGATCCCCATATATCATAAGATATGTTTTGTTGGTCACATTCCAAACATTCAAAGGCCTTAATCATGTATTCTCTTGAATACCCATCGAACCTTAGTGAAAACATGAATGTAGTTAAAAGTTAACACTTTCCACATACGAAAATCCTCAGAATTCTATATACTCAAACCATGATATCACTTAGTCCTTATATCAATCATGAGCTCATGAATACTGTCAAATATTTAATTTTCTCATTTTCCCTTCATTATGCGCATATCATTCTTTTTCCAAAAATATCTCAATCACTTTCCATGGTTACTGGTACTATAGAATTATTGAAAACCACAATAGACCAATACATAAATATTCCAATATTCCACGATACTATATACAACACTATTTTGGAATCCCATTACATAAACACTTAATCATTCCACCACATCGTTGTCATATCTAACATCGCCAATAGTGATCGCATGTGACTTCCCATTGTCCTTTGCCTTAAGTGGTTGCTCATGTTGATCATCACTAACCCTTGGATTAGGGAATTTATTGGCATAATGTCCCATCTCCTTGCACTTGAAACATTGAAGTGTTGGTGGTGCGTTCTCTGCAGTGTTTGCTTTGTTCACAACATTAGAAACCCTTTTTCCATTACTTCGACACTCAGCTACTGGATGACCTTCTTTTCCACACTTAAAACATTTTCTAGTCCCTTTATGACAATCTCCACCATGGTTCTTTCCACACATTGAGCATAAGAAAACATTCATTTTCTTTTCACCATTATTCTGAGATTTCTCCTTGAACTCCATCTTTCGTTTCTTTTCAAAACCATGAGATAGATATGTAACACCAACTTCCATTTCTACCTTCATAGCACAACGCACAATTTCTTCATAGCTACTGAAGTCTCGTATAGCTAATGCCCTTCGAAGAATTGGTTTTAAGCCACTGAAAAATTGATCAACTTTACTTTCAGGTTGAATGATAATGCCAGATGCATACCTTGCAAGTCTTGTAAAATTCGCTTCGTATATACCAACAGATTCATCATCCTTCTGTTTCAGCTCAAGAAACTCCTTTTCCATCTTTGTTCGAAGAATACGAGGGAAGTACTTACTGAAAAACAAGTTCTTGAACTCGTCCCATTCTATGGAATTAATTTCATCTCTTTGCCTCATATTCTTGATAAGATTCCACCATTGATTAGCTTCACCTTCCAAACGATATACTGCTAAGATGACTTTATCATGTTCAGAACATTGAAGAACTGAATATATCTTTTCAGTGGTAGTGATCCATTGTTCAGCAACAAGTGGATCGGAAGACCCACTAATAGAAGGTGGACATTGCCTCATGAAGGACTCAATAGAATATTGTTCCCTTCTCTGCTCATTTGTAAGTCTAGAATGATTCATAGCTTGTGTAAGTATAGCAATAAGATTTTGCACTCCATCTCCCATAACATTTGTTTTTTCAGGAGGACAATCATTGCAATGTCCATTGCATTTATCAACACGGTTCCTTCGGGTTCCAGCCATCGTCTAAAACCCAAAAATAATAGTGTAAGAGGCAAAAATCATGATAGGGAAAAAACATTATAAAGGGGGAGTATCCTCAATATCTAACTTCTTAGGTTAAATTCTATGATCGTTACCATAGTTCTAGGACTGTATCTTATATGTATACTTATCCTTAGGGACATCCCTAGACATACCGTAGAAATATCTCTAGGGATATCACTAACGTTTTCACATCCTAGTTTCCAAAGTTTGACTAAACCTTTCCTCTAATACCAACTGTAGAGACCCGAAGCTTAACGTACATGAACATTACATTAATTTTGCGGAATAATTAGTACATAAAAAAACACACACACAAGGATCGTAATAGTTTAGTGTCTTTGGAAACTCGGAACGTAATCATCTAATCGTGGTGAAAGATCTTCAATATCTCCCATAAAGATATTCCCTTTTTTTTACCTAAAACCTTTCTTTATATCCTGGGGAAAAGAAAACATAAAAGGGTGAGCTTGAATGCTCAGTAAGGGTAAACAAAAGAAAAATGAATAACATCATATTCATAAGAACATAACTTTTAAAATCTTAACCTGCAAAAGAGAGCATAATTTCATAACATGGGATAAATCATAGTAGTGAAATGAAATCCCAATAATCATAAATTAAAATATGAAACTTTGTGGAATTCACACATAATCATAGAGAATCATTTCTTTTTAGTCATGACTCATTGCCAAGACTATCTTAGTGGAAAAAGTCCCTTTCTGAACCGAGTCACCCTCGTTTCAGTCCAGTTTCACTGAACCGGTATAACCTACCATTCCAGCCATGTCTATCTCATGAGATATAAAATCTTTACCCAATGCATTGGAGGGAGATATAGGTCCCACCCATCTCATAATGATACCATTCTTATGTGTGCCACAAAATCATAAACCATACATCATAGCATAACCCATGTAATAAAAATGGGAATCTTAAACATCGTGACATCATAAAACAATTCATATAAGAATAAGGAATTCATAAAAATAATTCCATCACAACATAATCAAATCAATGTAATAATAGTGATAGAAACAGAATCCTTTATTATCTTAGATGGAAAATAATTTTGATAAAACACTTGAACTCCATTCTTGAGAAAAATATCCTTTCTACTTCAAAAACATTTTTTCTTTCATAACATGTCATACGACTTTAAAATAAAAGAAGTTGATTAAAAATAAACTTGAAAACTTGTAAAGGAAGATTCTTGGAAATAATGTTTTAAAAATCCATTCATGCCGTATAAGTTAAAAAAATCATTCTTCGTACTTTTGTCGAAAAAGTCAAAAAGTACCTCGTACGAAAAACGACAAAAGATTCCTTTCATATCTTTTACTAAAAACTCACCAAAGGGTAAAATAGGATTTAAACAATTGTAGGTGAATGAAAATAATATTACATATTGAGGAAACATGTATGTGGATGATAAAATACACCCCAGTAAATACCAAAGTATAAACAATCTCGGATAAAAATGAGATTGTGATATTTCCCTTACCTTAGGTCCGATTTGTTTCGTAAGTGTCCGAACCTCCTGTATAATGATTTAAATAATGTCATTGACTTATTACAGAATCATATTCATTGTTATGATATCATATATGGTTCACTTATGACATTATATTACCCGTTCTTTTGTAAATTCCATGTTAAAGAGCGTTTTGGGTAAAATTGTTTCATTTGTCGTCCGTGTTTTGACTTGTAATTATTCATATGATTACTTAGATCATGATTACATAATTCCAGAATATAAAACATGATTTATATATATATATATATTCATAATATACATATATATAATAAATCAGTAAATGGAAAGAAATACACCGTTCATGGAGACGGTAGTCCGTACGTACGCATTAACGCTGTTTTCGTTTCCTTATTGAATTGAATGGAATTAAGTAGATGACAAACATATAAATATAAATAAATCCAGTATCATTATTATGTAATAAATTTCATTAGTACTTATTATATATACTTTATAATCATTCATGAATGGTTAATCATTGAGAATGAATCTCATCGCATCGTGGAGACGGTAGTCCGTACGTACGCACGAGCGATGATATCGTTCCCATGGTCGTGGAATTGTGTTGAAGTGTTTGTATACTATTTCAGTATCAATATCACTTTATAATAATCATATATAGTTACTCATTACACCATTATACCCATCCAATTAATGTGGTGGTGGAAAATAAATTACACCACGGCGTGGAGACGGTATTCCGTACGTACGCACGCGCGGTGATTTCTTTTTTCCATAGGATGGATAGAAGGTTAATTAGAGTTGTTTCATATTTATAATAACATATCAGTATATAATAAATACTGATGATATTACTTTATGACGAAACAACTAATGAAGAAGAAGTTGAAGAAGAAAGAAGTTGAAAAGATCGGTAATGGATATTACCTCTTCTTTGGAACTCCTCTTCGAATCCTCCACTTAGGAAACTAAGATTGGTCTTTGAAGAAGACCAGGACCTCTAGGATTATTCTAGGGATGTGGGGAACGGATTTTTTCAGGGTTTGGCTGAGCTTGAGTGCTCAAATTGGTGTGAGGAGGAGGGGAAGGAGGTGCCCTTTTATAAGGGAGGAGAGGGGCACCTTAGGAATATCTCAAAATATTATTTTATATTAAAGTCAAAATCGGTTTATAATGGTTCCAAAGGGTCTTGTTTCGAAGCTAAAGTGGGTATGGGTCGACATCCTATCAACCAATAGGATTTAGACAAGTTTAGGTTATTATTTTAACCTTATCAATTAGATTTAACTCTAAGTTAAATAATTTATCTTTTACCGTGTCTTTTTGTTTTCTTACACTATATGGTTAATACACTTACTATAACATGCCAAACGAACCCCAAATTGTTTATTATTAATATATATATCCTTATCTAAGTAATTTTGAAGAAACTTAGATTTTTAGGAATAATATAACAATTAATAAAATAATATTTGATTTAAAAACTATTTTGTGTCAATTTTGACACTATTTGATATATGAATTTTGTGAAAGTCATAACAGAATTATATGTTCGAAAAAAGTTGATTAAATCAACACTAATATATCATAGTAACCTAGAAAATTAGTGGGATTCATAAAAAGTCTCAAATTACATTTATTTTGGTGTTTATAAAATCAATTATGTCAATATTTCATTAATAAGATAATTACTCCATCATCATTGTGTCATAAATAAATTAAATTATTTAATGTCTAAAAATTATAAATAAAATACCATTATGTAGGAAATATTTTTATATTTCTAATGAATATTTAGATTCGAATTTATCTTATGTATTAACCCATATTAAAAATGATTTACTTATTAAACTTTGATTTTAACTATTTTAACCCTTCTTTAAATAAATTAATAATAAATGTCCTAATCTAATCCAAGTGGGCCTAAATGATAATATTTTACACTTAAGGTTCTTTTTGGTCGAGATACACTTGTCCAATAGGATTAGGACATGTGTTAGGGTAATATTAATATCATTTTTACCCTTAATTACCCTATTTACTTTTAACCGTGGTAAATAAAAGTAAAAAAGTTACTATTCACCAAAAATTATTTTCATCTCATTGAACCATATTTTACTTACTGACATCAATCTTGTCTCTCGGATTTTTGAAATTCCATTCACAGAAGCGGTAGAATTAAGATTTATGAAAAAATTAATTTTTTTAACTACCACTTAGTAGTTTCACTATTCATTAAAAATTGAAGTTTTTCAGAAAAATGCCAAAATTTCACCCCTAAGCTATAATTGATATTCCGAATTCAAAAATGATTTCTATTTTACAAAATTCACGACATATAAGTTGCATTAATTAATTTTATAATTAATTTCCGCTGTCACAACAAATAGCTTGTTTTTAAGAGATAATAACTATCAAAAGATTAACACTTGTTTATGTCTGGTGTAAATGTGAAATTACATCCAATGACCAATATTGTATTGAATTTTAATAATATATTCTAAATATACTTTAAAACCACTCAAATTAATAATTTATAACTATTAATTATTTCGATTAAAAAAGTTGTCTTTAATTAAAATTTAGTAATTTTCATTATTCATCAGAAAATAAAAGTTATCCGAAAAGTACCAAAATTTCACCCTAAGCTAATTTCGATATTATGAATCCAAAAATGAATTCCATTTTGAAAAATAAAATTACAAAATTTCAAAAAGTGGTTATTACTATTCATAATGGCTAGTTTTAATAATATTTTAATAGCATATTGTTGTTTAGTGAAACTCGTTATTGCGTACTACACACGCTATCGAGGAAGGTCGTGATTGCGTGTAATGCAAGGCAAATCAAGGATGTGTGTTGTGCAAGCTCCTTTTGGTGTTGCGTACAACACAAGACATTAGTGAAATTAAAAAGAATATTTTTCATAAAATCTTGGGGTGTTACATTCTACCGCCCTTAAAATGAATTTCGCCCTTGAAATTCGTCGGGGTTATAAATGGTTTACTATTCAAAAGTTTCTTTAATAGAAACCCACATTGTAAAAAGGAATACCAAAACCAATCTTTAAAAAACAAAGTACGAAACATAACGCTTACCCAAATAAACTAATCGCTGAGTTTCCACATAGGTAAAAATATGGATATGGAAGATAAATCTAAACATCATGTTCTAATGGAGAGTGGTAGAGAACATGGCTATGGAAAATCCAGAAATCAAAAAGCCATAAATTTGTGACGATCTAGGGTACCATCTGATTCATCGGATATAAGGGCACTAGGACAACATTTTTGGTTTTCAAGATCGTTTCCCTAAAGTTGAAGAGTTTGAATTAGAATAAATACTTACTTTATTTTGGTACAATCTCACTGTTTTTCGTGCCTTGAACAATTTCTACTTCATCTCTTAAATAAATGAAGTTGAATTTGTTATTTGTGAAGTGTTAGCAGATCATGTGATAGAATGGCGGGTCATTCCATCTGTCTCAAAATGTTAGCAAAATTTATATACATAATTCGATCTATAGTGAGATTAATCATATATGGTTCCTAAAATGGACTTATACTTCATATATCATACTTCTTAATATAATAAAACTAGTTTCTACTAAACAGGGACTTCCTGTAGGCCAGTGGTAGGCGATAAAGGCCAGTCGCACTTCGGTTGTGGGTTCGATTCCCACAGCCTTGTCTGAGGCGATGGGCTGTCGCCTGTCCTGCAGGTTGTCCTTTTTCTAAAACTACATTAATATAACATCCGATCAATAATATCGAAAAAAAACTTCTATCCTTAAACAATACTCACTTATATCAAATATATCCATTTCAATCTTTAGGCTTATCCATAATATTGCAGTCCACTCTCATAACATAGTGAAAATGATTACCATAGATTTAATACCATCGTTGATCCCCATATATCATAAGATATGTTTTGTTGGTCACATTCCAAACAATCAAAGGTCTTAATCATGTATTCTCTTGAATACCCATCGAACCTTAGTGAAAACATGAATGCAGTTAAAAGTTAACACTTTCCACATACCAAAATCCTCAGAATTCTATATACTCAAACCATGATATCACTTAGTCCTTATATCAATCATGAGCTCATGAATACTGTAAAATATTTAATTTTCTCGTTTTCCCTTCATTATTCGCATATCATTCTTTTTCCAAAAATATCTCAATCACTTTCCATGGTTACTGGTACCATAGAATTATTGAAAACCACAATAGACCAATACATAAATATTCCAATATTCCACGATACTATATACAACACTATTTTGGAATCCCATTACATAAACACTTAATAATTCCACCACATCGTTGTCATATTCAACATCGCCAATAGTGATCGCATGTGACTTCACTTTGTCCTTTGGCTTAAGTGGTTGCTCATGTTGATCATCACTAACCCTTGGATTAGGGCAATTATTGGCATAATGTCCCATCTCCTTGCACTTGACACATTGAAGTGTTGGTGGTGCGTTCTCTGCAGTGTTTGCTTTGTTCACAACATTAGAAACCCTTTTTCCATTACTTCGACACTCAGCTACTCGATGACCTTCTTTTCCACACTTAAAACATTTTCTAGTCCCTTTATGAAAATCTCCACCATTATTCTTTCCACACTTTGATCATAAGGAAACATTCATTTTCTTTTCACCATTATTTTGAGATTTCTCCTTGAACACCATCTTTCGTTTCTTTTCAAAACCATGAGATGGATATGTAACACCAACTTCCATTTCTACCTTCATAGAACAACGCACAATTTCTTCATAGCTACTGAAGTCTCGTATAGCTAATGCCCTTCGAAGACTTGGTTTTAAGCCACTGAAAAATTGATCAACTTTACTTTCAGGTTGAATGATAATGCCAGATGCATACCTTGCAAGTCTTGCAAAATTCTCTTCGTATATACCAACAGATTCATCATCCTTCTGTTTCAGCTCAAGAAACTCCTTTTCCATATTTGTTCGAAGAATACGAGGGAAGTACTTACTGAAAAACAAGTTCTTGAACTCGTCCCATTCCATGGAATCAATTTCATCTCTTTGCCTCATATTCTTGATAAGATTCCACCATTGATCAGCTTCACCTTCCAAACGATATACTGCTAAGATGACTTTATCGTGTTCAGAACATTGAAGAACTGAAAATATCTATTCAGTGGTACTGATCCATTGTTCAGCAAAAAGTGGATCGGAAGACCCACTAAAAGAAGGTGGACATTGCCTCATGAAGGACTCAATAGAATATAGTTCCCTTCTCTGCTCATTTGGAAGTCTAGAATGATTCATAGCTTGTGTATGTATAGCAATAAGATTTTGCACTCCATCTCCCATAAAATTTTTTTGTTCAGGAGGACAATCATTGCATTGTCCATTGCATTTATCAACACGGTTCCTTCGGGTTCCAGCCATCGTCTAAAACCCAAAAGGAATAGTGTAAGAGGAAAAAATCATGCTAGGGAAAAAAATATTATAAAGGGGGAGTATCCTCAATATCTAACTTCTTAGGTTAAATTCTATGATCGTTACCATAGTTCTAGGACTGTATCTTATACGTATACTTATCCTTAGGGACATCCCTAGACATACCGTAGAAATATCTCTAGGGATCTCACTAACGTTTTCACATCCTAGTTTCCAAAGGTTGACTAAACCTTTCCTCTGATACCAAATGTAGAGACCCGAAGCTTAAAGTACATGAACATTACATTACTTTTGCGGAATACTTAGTACATAAAAAAACACACACACAAGGATCGTAATAGTTTAGTGTCTTTGGAAACTCGGAACGTAATCTTCTAATCGTGGTGAAAGATCTTCAATATCCCCCATAAATATATTCCCTTTTTTTACCTAAAACCTTTCTTTATATCCTGGGGAAAAGAAAACATAAAAGGGTGAGCTCGAATGCTCAGTAAGGGTAAACAAAAGAAAAATAAATAACATCATATTCATAATAACATAACTTTTAGAAATCTTAACCTGCAAAAGAGAGCATAATTTCATAACATGGGATAAATAATAGTAGTGAAATGAAATCCCAATAATCATAAATTAAAATATGAAACTTTTTGGCATTCACACATAATCGTAGAGAATCATTTCTTGTTAGTCAAGACTCATTGCCAAGACTATCTTAGTGGACAAAGTCCCTTTCTCAACCGAGTCACCCTTGTTTCAGTCCTGTTTCACTGAACCGGTATAACCTACCGTTCCAGCCATGTCTATCTCATGAGATATAAAATCTTTACCCAATGCATTGGAGGGAGATATAGGTCCCACCCATCTCATAATGATACCATTTTTATGTGTGCCACAAAATCATAAACCATACATCATAGCATAACCCATGTAATAAAAATGGGAATCTTAAACATCGTGACATCATAAAACAATTCATATAAGAATAAGGAATTCATAAAAATAATTCCATCACAACATAATCAAATCAATGTAATAATAGTGATAGAAACAGAATCCTTTATTATCTTATATGGAAAATAATTTTGATAAAACACTTGAACTCCATTCTTGAGAAAAATATCCTTTCTACTTCAAAAACATTTTTCCTTTCATAACATGTCATACGACTTTAAAATAAAAGAAGTTGATTAAAAATAAACTTGAAAACTTGTAAAGTATGATTCTTGGAAATAATGTTTTAAAAATCCATTCATGCCGTATAAGTTAAAAAAACATTCTTTATACTTTTGTCGAAAAAGTCAAAAAGTACCTCGTACGAAAAACGACAAAAGATTCCTTTCATATCTTTCACTAAAAACTCACCAAAGGGTAAAATAGGATTTAAACAATTGTAGGTGAAGGAAAATAATATTACATATTGAGGAAACATGTATGTGAATGATAAAATACACCCCAGTAAATACCAAAGTATAAAGAATCTCGGATAAAAATGAGATTGTGATATTTCCCTTACCTTAGGTCCGATTTGCTTCGTAAGTGTCCGAACCTCCTGTATAATGATTTAAATAATGTCATTGACTTATTACAGAATCATATTAATTGTTATGATATCATATATGGTTCACTTATGACATTATATTACCCGTTCTTTTGTAAATTTCATGTTAAAGAGCGTTTTGGGTAAAATTGTTTCATTTGTCGTCCGTGTTTTGACTTGTAATTATTCATATGATTACTTAGATCATTATTACTTAATTACAGAATATAAAACATGATTTTTATATATATATATATTCATAATATACATATATATAATAAATCAGTAAATGTAAAGAAATACACCGTTCATGGAGACGGTAGTACGTACGTACGCATGAACGCTGTTTTCGTTTCCTTATTGAATTGAATGGAATTAAGTAGATGACATACACATAAATATAAATAAATCCAGTATCATTATTATGTAATAAATTTCATTAGTAGTTATTATATATACTTTATAATCATTCATGAATGGTTAATCATTGAGAATGAATCTCATCGCGTCGTGGAGACGGTAGTCCGTACGTACGCACGATCGATGATATCATTCCCATGGTCGTGGAATTGTGTTGAAGTGTTTGTATACTATTTCAGTATCAATATCACTTTATAATAATCATATATAGTTACTCATTACACCATTATACCCATCCAATTAAGGTGGTGGCGGAAAATAGATTACACCACGGCGTGGAGACGGTATTCCGTACGTATGCACGCGCGGGGATTTCTTTTTACCATAGGAATGATAGAGGGTTAATTAGAGTTGTTTCATATTTATAATAACATATCAGTATATAAGAAATACTGATGTTATTAATTTATCATGAAACAACTAAAGAAGAAGAAGTTGAAGAAGAAAGAAGTTGAAAAGATCGGTAATGGATATTACCTCTTCTTTGGAACGCCTCTTTGAATCCTCCACTTAGGAAACTAAGATTGGTCTTTGAAGAAGACCAGGACCTCTAGGATTATTCTAGGGAAGTGGAGAAGGGATTTTGTCAGGGGTTGGCCGAGCTTGAGTGCTCAAATTGGTGTGAGGAGGAGGGGAAGGAGGTGCCCTTTTATAAGGGAGGAGAGGGGCACCTTAGGAATATCTCAAAATATTAGTTTATATTAAAGTCAAAATCGGTTTATAATGGTTCCAAAGGGTCTTGTTTCGAAGCTAAAGTTGGGATGGGTCGAAATCCTATCAACCAATATGATTTAGACAAGTTTAGGTTATTATTTTAAACTTATCAATTAGATTTAACTCTAAGTTAAATAATTTAACTTTTACCGTGTCTTTTTGTTTTCTTACACTATATGGTTAATACACTTACTATAACATGCCAAACGAACCCCAAATTGTTTATTATTAATATATATATCCTTATCTAAGTAATTTGGAAGAACCTTAGATTTTTAGGAATAAAATAACAATTAATAAAATAATATTTGATTTAAAAACTATTTTGTGTCAATTTTGACACTATTTGATATATGATTTTTGTGAAAGTCATAACAGAATTATATGTTCTAAAAAAGTTGATTAAATCAACACTAATATATCATACTAACCTATAAAATTAGTGGGATTCATAAAAAGTCTCAAATTACATTTATTTTGGTGTTTATAAAATCAATTATGTCAATATTTCATTAATAAGATAATTACTGCATCATCATTGTGTCATAAATAAATTAAATTATTTAATGTCTAAAAATTATAAATAAAATACAATTATGTAAGAAATATTTTTATATTTCTAATGAATATTTAGAGTCGAATTTATCTTATGTATTAACCCATATTAAAAATGATTTACTTATTAAACTTTGATTTTAACTATTTTAACCCTTTTTAAATAAATTAATAATAAATGTCCTAATCTAATCCAAGTGGGCCTAAATGATAATATTTTACAGTTAAGGTTGTTTTTGGTCGAGATAGACTTGTCCAATAGGATCAGGACATGTGTTAGGGTAATATTAATATCATTTTTACCCTAAATTACCCTATTTACTTTTAACCGTGGTAAATAAAAGTAAAAAAGTTACTATTCACCAAAAATTATTTTCATCTCATTGAACCACATTTTACTTACTGACATCAATCGTGTCTCTCGGATTTTCGAAATTCCATTCACAGAAGCGGTAAAATTAAGATTTATGAAAAAAATAATTTTTTTAACTACCACTTATTAGTTTCACTATTCATTAAAAATTGAAGTTTTTCAGAAAAATGCCAAAATTTCACCCTAAGCTATAATTGATATTCTGAATTCAAAAATGATTTCTATTTTACAAAATTCCCAACATATAAGTTGCATTAATTAATTTTATAATTAATTTCCTCAGTCACAACAAATAGCGTGTTTTAAGAGATAATAATTATCAAAAGATTAACACTTGTTTATGTCTGGTGTAAATATGAAATTACATCCAATGACCAACATTGTATTGAATTGTAAAAATTTATTCTAAATATACTTTAAAACCACTCAAATTAATAATTTATAACTATTAATTATTTCGATTAAAAAAGTTGTTTTTAATTAAAATTTAGTTATTTTCACTATTCATCAGAAAATAAAAGTTATCCGAAAAGTACCAAAATTTCACCCTAAGCTAATTTCGATATTATGAATTCAAAAATGAATTCCATTTTGAAAAATAAAATTAAAAAATTTCAAAAAGTGCTTATTACTATTCATACCGGCTAGTTTTAATAATATTTTAATAGCATATTATTGTTTAGTGAAACTCGTTATTGCGTACTACACACGCTATCGAGGAAGGTCGTGATTGCGTGTAATGCAAGGCAAATCAAGGATGCATGTTGTGCAAGCTCCTTTTGGTGTAGCATACAACACAAGACATTAGTGAAATTAAAAAGAATATTTTTCATAAAATCTCGGGGTGTTACATTCTACCGCTCTTAAAATGAATATCGCCCTCGAAATTCGTCGGGGTTATAAATGGTTTACTATTCAAAAGTTTCTTTAATAGAAACCCACATCGTAAAAAGGAATACCAAAACCAATCTTTAAAAAAGAAAGTATGAATCATAACGGTTACCCAAATAATCTAATCGCTGGGTTTCCACATAGGTAAAAATATGGATATGGAAGATAAATCTAAACATCATGTTCTGATGGAGAGTTGTAGAGAACATGGCTATGGAAATGCCAGAAATTACAAAGCCATAAATTTGTGACGATCTTGGGTACCATCTGATTCATCGGATATAAGGGCACTAGGACAACATTTTTGGATTTCATGATCATTTCCCTAAAGTTGAAGAGTTTGAATTAGAATAAATACTTACTTTATTTTGGTACAATCTCACTGTTTTTCGTGCCTTGAAAAATTTCTACTTCATCTCTTAAATAAATGAAGTTGAATTTGTTATTCGTGAAGTGTTAGCAGATCATGTGATAGAATGACGGGTCATTCCATCTGTCTCAAAAGGTTAGAAAAATTTATATACATAAGTCGATCTATAGTGAGATTAATCATATATGGTTCCTAAAATGGACTTATACTTCATATATCATACTGCTTAATATAATAAAACTAGTTTCTACTAAATAGGGACTTCCTATAGGCCAGTGGTAGGCGATAAAGGCCAATCGCACTTCGGTTGTGGGTTCGATTCCCACAGCCTTGTCCGAAGAGATGGGTTGTCGCCTGTCCTGCAGGTTGTCCTTTTTCTAAAACTACATTAATATAACATCCCATCAATAATATCAAAAAAAAAATTCTATCCTTAAACAATACTCACTTATATCCAATATATCCATTTCAATCTTTAGGCTTATCCATAATACTGCAATCCACTCTCATAACATAGTGAAAATGATTACCAGAGATTTAATACCATCGTTGATCCCCATATATCATAAGATATGTTTTGTTGGTCACATTCCAAACATTCAAAGGCCTTAATCATGTATTCTCTTGAATACCCATCGAACCTTAGTGAAAACATGAATGCAGTTAAAAGTTAACACTTTCCACATACCAAAATCCTCAGAATTCTATATACTCAAACCATGATATCACTTAGTCCTTATATCAATCATGAGCTCATGAATACTGTCAAATATTTAATTTTCTCGTTTTCCATTCATTATGCGCATATCATTCTTTTTCCAAAAATATCTCAATCACTTTCCATGGTTACTGGTACCATATAATTATTGAAAACCACAATAGACCAATACATAAATATTCCAATATTCCACGATACTATATACAACACTATTTTGGAATCCCATTACATAAACACTTAATCATTCCACCACATCATTTTCATATTCACCATCGCCAATAGTGATCGCATGTGACTTCCCTTTGTCCTTTGCCTTAAGTGGTTGCTCATGTTGATCATCACTAACCCTTGGATTAGGGCATTTATTGGCATAATGTCCCATCTCCTTGCACTTGAAACATTGAAGTGTTGGTGGTGCGTTCTCTGCAGTGTTTTCTTTGTTCACAACATTAGAAACCCTTTTTCCATTACTTCGACACTCAGCTACTCGATGACCTTCTTTTTCACACTTAAAACATTTTCTAGTCCCTTTGTGACAATCTCCACCATGCTTCTTTCCACACTTTGAGCATAAGGAAACATTCATTTTCTTTTCAACATTATTCTGAGATTTCTCCTTGAACTCCATCTTTCGTTTCTTTTCAAAACCATGATATGGATATGTAACACCAACTTCCATTTCTACCTTCATAGCACAACGCACAATTTCTTCATAGCTACTGAAGTCTCGTATAGCTAATGCCCTTCGAAGACTTGGTTTTAAGCCACTGAAAAATTGATCAACTTTACTTTCAGGTTGAATGATAATGCCAGATGCATACCTTGCAAGTCTTGTAAAATTCGCTTCGTATATACCAACAGATTCATCATCCTTCTGTTTCAGATCAAGAAACTCTTTTTCCATCTTTTTTCGAAGAATACGAGGGAAGTACTTACTGAAAAACAAGTTCTTGAACTCGTCCCATTCCATGGAATCAATTTCATCTCTTTGCCTCATATTCTTGATAAGATTCCACCATTGATCAGCTTCACCTTCCAAACGATATACTACTAAGATGACTTTATCATGATCAGAACATTGAAGAACTGAAAATATCTTTTCAGTGGTACTAATCCATTTTTCAGCAACAAGTGGATCGGAAGACCCACTAAAAGAAGGTGGACATTGCCTCATGAAGGACTCAATAGAATATTGTTCCCTTCTCTTCTCATTTGGAAGTCTAGAATGATTCATAGCTTGTGTAAGTATAGAAATAAGATTTTTCACTCCATCCCCCATAACATTTGTTTGTTCAGGAGGACAATCATTGCATTTTCCATTGCATTTATCAACACGGTTCCTTCGGGTTCCAGCCATCGTCTAAAACCCAAAAAGAATAGTGTAAGAGGCAAAAATCATGCTAGGGAAAACAACATTATAAAGGGGGAGTATCCTCAATATCTAACTTCTTAGGTTAAATTCTATGATCGTTACCATAGTTCTAGGACTGTATCTTATACGTATACTTATCCTTAGGGACATCCCTAGACATACCGTAGAAATATCTCTAGGGATCTCACTAACGTTTTCACATCCTAGTTTCCAAAGGTTGACTAAAACTTTCCTCTGATACCAATTGTAGAGACCCGAAGCATAACGTACATGAACATTACATTACTTTTGCGGAATACTTAGTACATAAAAAAAACACACACACAAGGATCGTAATAGTTTAGTGTCTTTGGAAACTCGGAACGTAATCTTCTAATCGTGGTGAAAGATCTTCAATATCTCCAATAAAGATATTCCCTTTTTTTTACCTAAAACCTTTCTTTATATCCTGGGGAAAAGAAAACATAAAAGGGTGAGCTCGAATGCTTAGTAAGGGTAAACAAAAGAAAAATGATTAACATCATATTCATAACATAACTTTTAGAAATCTTAACCTGCAAAAGAGAGCATAATTTCATAACATGGGATAAATCATAGTAGTGAAATGAAATCCCAATAATCATAAATTAAAATATGAAACTTTGTGGCATTCACACATAATCATAGAGAATCATTTATTGTTAGTCAAGACTCATTGCCAAGACTATCTTAGTGGACAAAGTCTCTTTCTGAACCGAGTCACCCTCGTTTCAGTCCTGTTTCACTGAACCGGTATAACCTACCGTTCCATCCATGTCTATCTCATGAGATATAAAATCTTTACCCAATGAATTGGAGGGAGATATAGGTCCCACCCATCTCATAATGATACCATTCTTATGTGTGCCACAAAATCATAAACCATACATCATAGCATAACCAATGTAATAAAAATGGGAATCTTAAACATCGTGACATCATAAAACAATTCATATAATAATAAGGAATTCATAAAAATAATTACATCACAACATAATCAAATCAATGTAATAATAGTGATAGAAACAGAATCCTTTATTATCTTAGATGGAAAACAATTTTGATAAAACACTTGAACTCCATTCTTGAGAAAAATATCCTTTCTACTTCAAAAACATTTTTCCTTTCATAACATGTCATACGACTTTAACATAAAAGAATTTGATTAAAAATAAACTTGAAAACTTGTAAAGGAAGATTCTTGGAAATAATGTTTTAAAAATCCATTCATGCCATATAAGTTAAAAAAAACATTCTTCATACTTTTGTCGAAAAAGTCAAAAAGTACCTCGTACGAAAAACGACAAAAGATTCCTTTCATATCTTTTACTAAAAACTCACCGAAGGGTAAAATAGGATTTAAAAAATTGTAGGTGAATGAAAATAATATTACATATTGAGGAAACATGTATGTGGATGATAAAATACACCCCAGTAAATACCAAAGTATAAACAATCTCGGATAAAAATGAGATTGTGATATTTCCCTTACCTTAAGTCTGATTTGCTTCGTAAGTGTTCGAACCTCCTGTATAATGATTTAAATAATGTCATTGACTTATTACAGAATCATATTAATTGTTATTATATCATATATGGTTCACTTATGACATTATATTACCCGTTCTTTTGTAAATTCCATGTTAAAGAGCGTTTTGGGTAAAATTGTTTCATTTGTCATTCGTGTTTTGACTTGTAATTATTCATATGATTACATAGATCATGATTAATTAATTCCAGAATATAAAACATGATTTATATATATATATATTCATAATATACATATATATAATAAATCAGTAAATGGTATGAAATACACCGTTCATGGAGACGGTAGTCCGTACGTACGCATGAACGCTGTTTTCGTTTCCTTATTGAATTGAATGGAATTAAGTAGATGACATACATATAAATATAAATAAATCCAGTATCATTATTATGTAATAAATTTATTTAGTACTTATTATATATACTTTATAATCATTCATGAATGGTTAATCATTGAGAATGAATCTCATCGCATCGTGGAGAGGGTAGTCCGTACGTACGCACGAGCGATGATATCGTTCCCATGGTCGTGGAATTGTGTTGAAGTGTTTGTATACTATTTCAATATAAATATCACTTTATAATAATCATATATAGTTACTCATTAAACCATTATACCCATCCAATTAAGGTGGTGGTGGAAAATAGATTACACCACGGCGTGGAGACGGTATTCCGTACGTACGCACGCGCGGTGATTTCTTTTTTCCGTAGGATGGATAGAAGGTTAATTATAGTTGTTTTATATTTATAATAAAATATCAGTATATAATAAATACTGATGTAATTACTTCATCATGAAAAAACTAAAGAAGAAGAAGTTGAAGAAGAAAGAAGTTGAAAAGATCGGTAATGTATATTACCTCTTCTTTGGAACGCCTCTTTGAATCCTCCACTAAGGAAACTAAGATTGGTCTTTGAAGAAGACCAGGACCTCTAGGATTATGCTAGGGAAGTGGAGAAGGTATTTTGGCAGGGTTTGGCCAAGCTTGAGTGCTCAAATTGGTGTGAGGAGGAGGGGAAGGAGGTGCCCTTTTATAAGGGAGGAGAGGGGCACCTTAGGAATATCTCAAAATATTATTTTATATTAAAGTCAAAATCGGTTTATAATGGTTCCAAAGGGTCTTGTTTCGAAGATAAAGTAGGGATGGGTCGAAATCCTATCAACCAATAGGATTTAGACAAGTTTAGGTTATTATTTTAACCTTATCAATTAGATTTAACTCTAAGTTAAATAATTTAACTTTTACCGTGTCTTTTCGTTTTCTTACACTATATGGTTAATACACTTACTATAACATTCCAAACGAACCCCAAATTGTTTATTATTAATATATATATCCTTATATAAGTCATTTTGCCGAATCTTATATTTTTAGGAACAAAATAACAATTAATAATATAATATTTGATTTAAAAACTATTTTGTGTCAATTTTGACACTATTTAATATATGATTTTTTTGAAAGTCATAACAGAATTATATGTTCGAACCAAGTTGATTAAATCAACACTAATATATCATAGTAACCTATAAAATTAGTGGGATTCATAAAAAGTCTCATATTAAATTTATTTTTGTGTTTATAAAATCAATTATGTCAATATTCCATTAACAAGATAATTACTTCATCATCATTGTGTCATAAATAAATTAAATTATTTAATGTCAAAAAATTATAAATAAAATAAAATTATGTACGAAATCTTTTTATCTTTCTAATTAATATTTATAGTCTAATTTATCTTATGTATAAACCCATATTAAAAATGATTTACTTATTAAACTTTGATTTTAACTATTTTATCCCTTCTTTAAATAAATTAATAATAAATGTCCTAATCTAATCCAAGTGGGACTAAATGATAATATTTTACACTTAATGTTGTTTTTGGTCGAGATAAACTTGTCCAATAGGATTAGGACACGTTTTAGGGTAATATTAATATCATTTTTACCCTTAATTACCCTATTTACTTTTAACCGTGGTAAATAAAAGTAAAAAAGTTACTATTCACCAAAAATTATTTTCATTTCATTGAACCACATTTTACTTACTGACATCAACCGTGTCTCTAGGATTTTTGAAATTCCATTCACAAAAGCGGTAAAATTAAGATTTATGAAAAAATTAATTTTTTTAACTACCACTTAGTAGTTTCACTATTCATTAAAAATTGAAGTTTTTCAGAAAAATGCCAAAATTTCACCCTAAGCTATAATTGATATTCCGAATTCAAAAATGATTTCTATTTTAAAAATTTCCCAACATATAAGTTGCATTAATTAATTTTATAATTAATTTCCGCTGTCACAACAAATAGCGTGTTTTTAAGAGATAATAACTATCAAAAGATTAACACTTGTTTATGTCTGGTGTAAATGTGAAATTAAATCCAATGACCAACATTGTATTGAATTGTAAAAATATATTCTAAATATACTTTAAAACCACTAAAATTAAAAATTTATCACTATTAATTATTTCGATTAAAAAAGTTGTTTTTAACTAAAATTTAGTAATTTTCACTATTCATCGGAAAATAAAAGTTATCCGAAAAGTACCAAAATTTCACCCTAAGCTAATTTAGATATTATGAATCCAAAAATGAATTACATTATAAAAAATAAAATTACAAAATTTGAAAAATTGGTTATTACTATTCATAACGGCTAGTTTTAATAATATTTTAATAGTGTATTGTTGTTTAGTGAAACTCGTTATTGCGTACTACACACGCTATCG
The DNA here is from genome assembly GCA_963277665.1 of Viscum album. Taxonomy (NCBI): domain Eukaryota; kingdom Viridiplantae; phylum Streptophyta; class Magnoliopsida; order Santalales; family Viscaceae; genus Viscum; species Viscum album. The sequence continues at coordinate 419,527,535 of OY728132.1, forward strand.
AGGAAGGTCGCGATTGCGTGTAATCCATGGCAAATCAATGATGTGTGTTGTGCAATCTCCTTTTGGTGTAGCGTAAAACACAAGACATTAGTGAAATTAAAAAGAATATTTTTCATAAAATCTCGGGGTGTTACAGTCACAACAAATAGCGTGTTTTTAAGAAACAATATATACTAAAAGATTAATAATTGTTTAGGTCCAATATCAAATTGAAATTAATTATAATGAACACCATTGGATAAAATGGTAAAAATATATTATAATTATCCTTTAAAACCACTCAAATTCATAATTTATCACTATTAATTATTTTGATTAAAAAAGTTGTTTTTAATTAAAATATAGTAATTTTCACTATTCATCAAAATATTAAAGTTATCCGAAAAGTACCAAAATTTCACCCTATGCTAATTTTGATATTCTGAATCCAAAAATGAAGTCCATTTTGAGATATAGAATTTATAAAATTTCAAAAAGTAGGTATTACTATTCATAACGGCTAGTTTGATTGGTTGTGGTGTGTTAGAACTCGATGTTGCATACAACACACGCTATCACATTATTCAAAGAGAAGCATACCATAGAAGAATGGGGTGTTACACTACACATAGATGATGGATGACTACTACATGGATAGAAAAATGATTGAAAAAATATGGTGAGAATGGAGGTGTTTTATGGTGATGCCTTTAAAATACACTAACATAATTATGGTTAATACATTATCCTAGAGAAATCAAAAAAAACGAATTAAAGGATAATTATTGTGCAAAAAGAGTGTTAAGAAAAGTAATTGATTTTAATATTTTATTATTATTGTATTTATATGAATTAATATTTTGGTTCCATCATTGTTATAATTTTTCAGTCTGTGAGACTATGAGGAATGCATGTATCATTGAGTTATTGGATTTGGGGATAGTATTAAAGCATGAGTTTTATAGTGCCTATCTTTCTAGAGTAGGAGACGATTTTTACATCAAACCTATCTTGAGAGAGAGTGCAATTAAACATTTTCAAGAAAATACTTCTCACTAAAATATTACCGCAATAAATGAGTAGATCTAATTTGAGGTTTTTTAATGAAAACTACACTGATTTTAATTAATAATATGTTTTTTATTATTAAAAATTCATCTTTAGGAATTTTATGAATGAAATAAAAAATGGGTTCTACAAAATACCTCTACACTTGGGGAAGACTACAAAACCAGAACATGCGACGATGTAGGTAAAACATTCACTTATAATTTTTTATATAAATAAATTATGAAAATGAAATTTAATAAATTAAAAATTATACAGATTCAGTAGAATTTTTTCATAAAATATTTATTTATATACATGGTAATTTATGAAAATTACATTATATGGATGAGAAAAAATGAACATGAGAGTTTTTTGATGGTTTGAATTAAGAATTTCGATTAATATTGAAATGTATATAAAATATAAATTTTTCACACATGGAATCATAAACAAAGTTCAACATTTTCTCAAGTATATACAGAACCTACATTTTTAATGGGATAAGTCCTTACTAAGTAGAATAAAAAAATACAAACAACTTAGTGTAAACCTCGATGATATTTGTAGACATTATTCATGAATATCGTAAGGGTCAAATTAATTTGTATGTATGAATATCATACAGGTGCATCATTATCATCCCTATTATACAAATTCGCAACTAAACCAATTTCAACCTGAATCTAGAGACATGTTAGTATTGTTTTTTCTTCTTATGTATAGATTTTTTCAACATAATACTCACTACAATGTAAAAATTTAAAAATTATATATAATAAAATTAAGATTTCAAGAATAAATCTCAAAATTAAAAGTCAACTCTGATTATGCCAATGTTTTTCGTAATTATTATAAAGATCACAAACACAAAAATAATTTTTTATTCAATATATAAATTTATGAGAGTTTGTCTTCAACATGAAAAAAGAATATCAATCAAATAATATTTTTTGAGTGACATTTTTATGATTGAAACATTATATTTCCATAAATTTTAATTCTAATGAAAAATAAATTCGATGATGTTAGATATGAGATTCATGTTCAAATATCATGAAACAATTGATAGGAATTATTAAATGAATATATTAGGATGATTAAATGTGGGTGAATATCCTCAAGATAAAGATAAATAGTATCTTGACGCAGATAAGTTATCTAGATATTGTTAATTTATTATATTTTCATGAAAATTATTATATTTTTTAGTGTGTGATTTGTTGATATTCATGAGTAAGATAATGAAAAAAAATGTTAGGTATTGAATTATTTTTAAATATTGAAGATGAATCTATATTTCATTCTAATTAAACCCTCATGAATAAAATAAGAAGCACTACTCCACATATTTTTATGACTCAATGTTTTATGGAATATTGATGAGATGAATTTTTTGTATTTTTTGGTGTTTATTTTTAAAAGGTGAAAATAATATTGAGGCTCATAAGGAATAAAATAAGATATAATATACTGAATATAAATGAGATGAGAAATAAATAAGATCAATTTGGCAATACTCTTTTCGTTAAGAAAAAGAAAATGTGGGAAATTATACAATTTTAAGTATTTGGTGAGAATTAAAGGCATAATAGTAGTGGATAAAAAATCATGAAATCCATAAAAAATTTTCTATATTTGTGATTTTAAATGTTGAATTAAAATTTTCCATTTCCTAAATATAAAAATGTTTATTTTTATGGGGTTAATTTAATTTTCTCATATTTTGTGATTTTAGAAAATCCTAAGGTTGTAGAAAATTGAAATGAGTTGGATGTGTAAAAAATAGTAACTATATATATATAATTTTTTCCTGAATGATTTTGAGGAGTAAAAAATGGAAGAATAATCTATCTCTCACTAAATAAAAATATAATTCAATACTTATCATGTGAATTATATCAAAATTGTTGATAGATAAGAGGTATATTGAGAATTAGATTAGACATTTCTACTTTCCCGAACAATACAGTTCATGTATTGAGAATGAAAGGTAAATAATAAAAGGATAATTATATAAAGTGTTAACGTGCATGTTGTACTATAGATTTAAACATGATAATAAAATACCATGAAGTATTATTGAGAGAGGTCAATGATCTGACTCTAGAGATAATAAAAAATTTGAGCTACCCAAGAGACCAAAGTGCTAGTCCTTAAATTTTTTAAATTTCAATCAATCCCCTTTCAGTTTTTTCTATAAACATTTACAAGAGCTAACAAAAAATATTTGTAATTAAATTTTGGACCAAATTAAATTTTAGTATATTATAAGATGAATTTATTTATATTCCATCATATAAAATTGTAAAAAAATTCATATTAAAACATCATTTAAACTACTTCTTATACCCATTTAATAATACATTATCTCCTCTATCACTCTCACATGATTTAGTCACCTATCCCACTCTTAATCTAATGTTTTATTTAAATTCCAGTAGTGTGCGCAAGTAATTAATCCCATATAATAAAGTACATTACGTAAAATACATCTTCCAAGTCATCAAGCCGCATTAATATTTAAACAAATCATTATGTACCATTAATGATTACTCACCACAAAAACATAAATATTAAAATAAAAAATTCCAAAACAAAAATTTAATTTAGGGTTAGTAATTCAACAATTGAAACCATTATCACCTTCAATTTACCATTTAAATCACAAGAATGGTTTTTAAATACAGGATAGTAAAATTTTCTCAACATAAATTCAATAAAATAAAAAATCATAAAACATTTTAATCCCCTTAATGTCTTTATTAAATCACACAAATAATTTAATTATAAAACATACTTAAGTACCTACAATACTCTAAGGTAAACATAATATAATTTCCCATGTGTTCTCATTATTAATCTATATCAAATCATGTTTTCACACAACTCTTTAAATTATTTTCCAATTTCAATATAAAAAATTATAAGAAAAAGAACTAAATTAAATTATTACATTGTAAAAAATACACTAGAGTAGTGAATTACAAGATCTGTGATGTTCTTAACCACTTACCTCAATGTATTTTTCTATTAAGCACAAAAATTAAAAGCCTAATTCCCACTCTAATTATCAAATATCAATTAACCACAAAGAAGTAAAATAAAAATTAAAAATATAATATAAACAAAACAATTTTTTTTACTTTTACACAATACAAATGTAAATTAACCTACACACCATACTAGATTCAGGACAACAAACTGATTTTAAATCTTCCTAGAACATAAAATTGGAATTTCACATGCTCTCATTATAACTAAACATTGACATGAATTAACCATATAAACAATAAATCCAGTTATTTGATGTATATTTTTAACAAAAAAACACCAATACCATTTATTATATTTCATAACACAACAATTAAAATTTTGATCATGTAAAGAAAATGTTTAACGTAAACTAGTGTTCCCATTTTTCCATTTTATAAACAATAAAAAGAAAACTCTATAAAAAATATCTTTTTATTTATTGAAATACCATTTAAACATGGATCAAGCATCCATTAATAAGATCAATTGTAATACTAATCATTAAAAAATTATATTTTACCAAATGAAAAATAAATGTAATTCACTTAAACTAACTCATAATAAACTCATAAAATCAATATTAGCTATTTGATTTCATCAATAACTATGAATAAAATATGTACCTTAATTTTCCCTAATTAAATAATTCTGAATTAAATCATATAAACATATAAACAAAAAAATATGGAAACATGTAAGATATAATTATCCTTTCCATTTTACTATATTATACTTTTATTTATTTTTGAATAGTTTTTTTCCAATCACGAAAATCCATATCCATTATTCTATAATTACATTTACCTTATATTCATGGAAATAATAAATAAAAACAATAATCCTTAAATAGAAATTTATTTTAATTTATCAAATGATTTTTTAATAATAATCTCAAATTTACCATTTTATTATTTAAAATATATTTTTTAACTAAATATTATCATACAGGAGAAATGTAATCAATCATTATAACAAATAAAATTTCATCATTGAGTATATAAATTTGATTTTATTAATGAAATTCATTATTAATAACCTATTTTATGAAGGGTATTCTTAATTCAATTTTATTATAGATAGTGGTTTTGAATATTAAAGGATGTGTGCCTCAAGAAAAATAATTTTTTTCAAGAATAAAGAATACAGATGAAAGTATTGTAAATGAACAAACACAACTGAAAATTGAATGGTTTACTTGGTTGATTTTAAATTTCAATTTTGTAAATAATTAGTTCATTTATATTTATAGTAGTGTTCTTTCGATTGACTTAATGAGGAAGAAGATGAAAACATTGGACCAAATGATACTTTACATCTGGAGTCACAAGATGAGGACCATGGGAGAGTACATTCATGAGAAGAGAAGATTATTTTTCCTACTAGATATTATTCCACTTTTGGTGCCAATTTTGGTAGCACCATGTTGGAGACAACTCATGTAGAGGTTGAAAGGCATATTCCAAGGAAGAAGAGGCACAAAATTATTCATGAAAGACCATGGAATAAATTAAATTACTAATGATGAATTTATGAAATTTAAGGAATCCTTATATCTATCACATCCACCAAATACGATCATATATGATGATACACAGATTTTGATGATATATATTTTAAATGGTGCATTAGGTAATAGTCTTAGTAGTGGTTGGGATAATGATCTATTAGGAAATGGTGGTGGTGATGGTGATAGTGAGGATGGATGTGAGGATGAAATTGAGGATTATGGTTTGGATGATGATGATGACGATAATGATAGTGATGTTGAAGAGAGGGAGACTTATTCAATACATTTTTAATGATATTTATGGAACATGATGTTTTATAATTGGATGTGAATTAATATATGTAATTTTTTAATTGTATTCTATAATTGATGAATGTAATAATTATTTTCTTGTGTTATCATAGTTTTTATATTGGATGGTGATGTTTTTGGCAGATATTTGTTGATATATGCAAGTAATTATCCACGTTTGGTGTTTTTCTTCTAGGGAAGGTGTATCTAGTCTATACCAATGGTTTGTAAACCCTTGGTAATGAGAAATAAAATTGGTTTTATATATCTTTTTTTAAAGGTAGGGTCCAAGAATGTCTATTCACATTTTTTATAAACCCTTGGTATAGGGATTTATCATTGGTTTATCAATTAATTATTAATAAACTATTGCAAAGGATTAATTAGAATCATTGTTAAAGTGAAAATATTGGAGTCTTATATGAATAGTTCAAAGTGAATTGTTGGTATAGGCCTATACCCGTGGTTTAATTGACATACATTTCGGAAATAATTTTGCTATAATATACAATTGTTTTCTAGCAAATACAAATAGTTTTGAATCATTGGTAAAGCCCTATTTTCCACCAATGTTTTCATGAAAAAACAAAATAAGTATATTTAAAAGGGGATAAAGATACATTCAGTGAATATGTGATAAGGTAATAAAAGTAAAATTGAATAAAATTATAGAAATAATGATTCAACTCCCCCACTATTTCATAAATCATCCCATTTAGATCCAAAAAATATGGTTGATTCAGATAAGATAAAAGAATCACCCCCATATATGGATCTTATAATCCATTACCAATGAAGTAATGGATAAATTCCTCTGAAAACATATTTTCATTGTTATTATTCTACGAAATATGGAATGTGAAAATTTTAGTTTATCAATTATAAAGGGAAGCTGATCATTGGTTAAAACTAATCAAGAATATCAATCCATTGAAATACCATTACTCAATAAATTTTGAAAAAAAGATTAAAATATTTTTATAATATACAGTTTCTTTACATTACAATCATATAAATAGATATGGACTTTAAATGTCTAGAGAAAAACTATGAGATTTAAATTAGCTTATATAAAGGAAACACCACACATCATTTATAATACACCTATCTACTTATCATTGTTACTAAAACCAACTCCCTCTCACCCCCACACCATTACCCCTCCAAGATCAATAAAATGGATGGTGATGATCATTGAATCCATCTTTTAATTTTCCATGGTTTAGGCACTAACAAAAGGGGTATAGAATGTATACTATTAGGAAGAATTACCCTCAATATAAAAATTTTAAAGATAAGTTCTAAGATACCATAACCACATCCATCACATAAATAAATGATAAACAATACCAATATATTAATTTAAGGTCATATAAATAGAAAACACAATAAATACTAAAAATAACCCTAGGAAGAAAAAATGAATGGGAACTACTCGTGAAAAACTCTCATGAGTTGTAAAATCCTAACTCAATCACCAACCAAATCCTATGGACCTAAAAATAGATTATATATATGGGTTTAGAATATATTTATACCCAATAGGATCCCCCCTAAAACCAATTTTGTAGATGTGAAATAATCATTCTTAAATCCAAGTGAATCAAATGTTGAAACTAACTCATTACCTAAGAAGGTAAAATTATGTACCATCCTTGCCAAGGATTATTCACCCAGTATATCATATAACAATGTAACAATTTTTCAAAATCATATACATAAAATAGGTACATTTCATCCACTTACTAACTTTTTTTTTGATATCATGCCCCATAACCAAGTTTTAAATTCTATGGTCCCTAGTATAGTTCATCATGCCAATTGGGAAACCCTGTCAACACATATCATCATCTAATCCTACACCCCATGCACACAAATCCCAATCACATATCATAACCATGTATCTAGATTAAAATACATTACAACATGTGCATCGTGAAGTATACTTCATTCCAACACATACCATGAATGTACAGCCATGGTAATTGCATTCACTATACTCAAAATTTTTATATGTGTTGTAAACTCAATACCCTTCATCCGACACACACATTTATAGAAAATGTATGATACATTATTTCCTATGAAGATATGTACCCTTTATATTAATCAATTACAGAATAGATATGAATACATGTAATTTTATGTCTAATGAAAGGGAAGTGGATATGGGTTAGTTGGGTATTCATTCCCTCACCAGCCCTGATTCTAGGGAAATCACCTAGAAATCAAAAAAATGTGTATCGGCTACCTACCCTACATAGGTGGTGGAACATATAAAAATGAAAAATATAATATAAAGTATATCACACAATGAACTAGGGGGAAACTAAATATACTTACACTTATTCTATATCTATCACCCCACATGACATTGTTCAATAACTACAAAGGTCTAGGAAACTAGATTTCTTCAATAAAAAGAAGCATCAAAATGTAAAATCATTAATCATTTCTCTTTAGTAATACTAAATTAATATTAATTCATTAATCCCATTGAAAATATTAGTTTAATATTTCAATATCATCTTTCACAAATGATTTTATAACTTATGACATAAATTATAGATTTTCATTCCATACTCTTAGAGAATCAAGTAAATCATCCCATGGTTTTTATTTAATATTCTATTTACCATCATCATAAAATCTCATCCGATGAGTTCATTTATAATTAATTTTTTATTCCATCAATTTCTCATTCTAGTAATCAATATAAAAAAAAATTGCATTCATCATATAAGAGAACTATAATAGATTGTTGAAAATCACCACAATCAATCATCATGTATCTGAATACATTAATAAATCATTAATAAAAATCAGAAAGCATGCCCCTGAACCCATACCAACCGACCAACATCCCAAAAAACAATTAAATAAATAGAAAATAAAAGGACTAATACATAAAAAATATATAATTTACTATCTTTATACTCGAATTCCATTTCTCTTATTACCAATTATATTTTAGTTTTTGTGTTTAGAAAATTTGTTCATAAATTCTACTTACAAAACCTATATATTTTAAAGTGTGAACTCATACTTAGTATCCATTATTCCAAATATATTAATCTAAAAAATAAACGTGTTTAATTATCATTACTCAAATCCATGGATCCGAACCTCAATTCTACATTGTTCTTACTCATCGTTAAATAATGTGAAACTTAATTACAAACATGGGATGAGAACAAAAAGCTCTGTAAGGGACATGAAAGAAATAAATATGAATGTATAGTGTTAAACTTGAAAAACCATAAAATATCTACCATTATCATAATATTGTTTTATCATATTAGTGAAATTATAACCTCATCAAAATAATCATATTTTTCCCAAATAATACCTTTAAAACCCATACCAAAAAATGTAATCCCATTTGGAAAAATAGAGAATTATATTCATAACCCGTGTTAAAATCAGGTTAGAAATAATTGGATCCAGATAAAATCCATAGGATAATACTCCCTTTTTAACTCCTTTTTTATTTCCCTTGATGACTAGTAAAATTACCCAACACATTGGAGAGTGATATCGAGCTCACGCATCATATAAGTTGTATCATGCTCACTCGCCTTATTAGTTGTTTTAGTCTCACCCTTCATGTAATCTATATTGACCTCACATGTTGTATAATATGTAATAGTCCTATGTATAATAATATATAATGATCATTTACAATGAACAAAACATTATATTCTTACACATTTTCATCATAATACCAATGAAAAATCTCTTTTTAATCGAGATGCAATACAGTTTTTGATTTTGAAATATCATTTCCCTTTAAAACCATATTTTCCAAACTGAAATTCCAAAAAAAATGAAGAAGGTATTTTCATTAAACAAAAACCCGAATTTTATAACGTAATAAAATTATAAAATAATGATTTTGTGGTAGTTAAATCCAGTCACAATAAATATGTTAAAAATTATAGATTCATATTTTTATTTGTAAATAAATTCATTGAATTTTGTAAAATGATTAATTTTAAAAACAATTGAAAAAATAAAAAAAGACCCAAATTTTCAGTTATAATTTATTTACCTCAAATTATTACATCCATAAAATTAATTTAATGATTTTTTACAAGGAGAAATTTAATTTAGAATGTATATATTTAATACATTTAAAATTACATTTTTTATGTTGAAGTGTCCCCTACCATGATTCTGACTCATCATCTACATTATTTATCATCAAAACTAACAAAATTATATAATTTTTTTGATTTTTTTATATTTTTTCATGTTTATTATTAATTTCATGTTATTTATTTTCATGTTATATTCATTTACTTGGTCCTTTAATATAATGATTGGTTTTTTGATGATATTATTCTCATAGGTCCAAAATGGATTCTATAGGATTATTATGGACATAATGGTCATTACATAATCATACCAATAAAAATTTATATCAATCCATTTATGATGTTTATGAAAAATTAATTATGTTACGATTATCGAGAAGGTAGGTTGTGCGTACATATGTGTAATGTTTTAATTTTATGGGAGAATAAGGGGAATAATGTTTATGTAATTTTATCAATATATTATTATTATTATATAATAAATATTATATTATATATTTTAATAAAGTTATATATTCTATTTATGTGACGCGATTATGAAAAAAGAATCACATCACTTCATTGAGGTGGTAATCTACATGTACACACAAACGTCATAATCATTTTTTAATGAATGTAAGGGAATGAAAAAACATGATATATTATATTTTTATAATTTTAATCATTAAAATAATATATATATATATATATATATATTAAATACATAATTATAATCATTTGTTATATGGGCTTATATAATTCAAATTACATCAGTTCAGGAACCAGTAGTCCATCGTACACATGAAAACCAGTTTTTTCCTTATTTGATGGACGATGTGGGGAAAATGATTTATGATATTAAATTAAACAATTATAATTATATTTCAGATAATATTTCATTATTAATTACTTTTTTAAGAATTTTTTATGGAGTTTTATGATGAAATAATAAAAATGATCATTTAAGAATGATACCTCTTCTTCAGATGACCTCTTTATGTTTTTACCTAAATCATCCCTAGGATAGTTTTCTAACCAATCCAAGGAATCTATGTTATGTAGAGTTATGTAAGTATGGGATTAGTGGAGGAATTAAATGAAAAAAATTTCATTAAGTCTGTATTGGTGAGTATATGGTGTGGCATTTTATAAGTAGAGGAGATGACACTGTTGGATGTTTTAAAAAAGATTAAAATATTTTAAATTATTACACTAAAAAAAGGCTCCCAAAGAGACTATTAATGAAGATCAGAGGATATAAAATTGAATTCTATATTTAAAATATAATTTAATCAATTTTTATGTCATTTTAACCATTATATATATAAGGCCACATCCATGAAACACTATATAATCTTGACTTAAATTAAGAATTCACATTGAGGATATTTTTAGGTCCAGAGTTTTTGCGAATTAGGCCACAACGATTATATATCAACTTGAATATTACATGTAGAAACTACTACTCATTATCCATTGTTTCATAAAATAAAAACTCTTATAAATAAACATGTTTAGTTTCATGTTTTAGACACCATGACTTTTCCTTGATCACATCCTTGACCCTATTCCACTTTATGTCATGTGAAAAACATTTCAAATACATGGGATGAGAAAAAAAGATTAGTAAGGGATACACAAAGAAGGAAACTATTTTTTTCAAATCAAAAAGTAAACCTTGAATTCTTTATCATAAGTAATACTTTTCTCCTTTATTAATTAGTACATACTCTTCACTAAATAAAAGTTTAGTACATACCCTTTTGTAACCAAAATATTACAACAAAACCCATAAAAAGAACACATAACATATAAAGGTAACATGCGACATAAACATACTTATATTGAATAACCATAAGGTCTAATTACACACATACCACTAAAAGTAATTGCCACAGGGCTGACTTCTATACCCAATGCATTGAAGGATATAATAAAATCACTCAACTTGGTTTATCACGGCGCCACCCGTCAATTAGTTTATCATGAAACCACCCTTCAAAAGTCCAAGTCCATTATGAATTATAACACATAAAATAATCTTGAAGGAAAGATAGCATTCCTACACTGTAATCACAATATACCATTTCTAGATATTGATGTAATCAATTCATTGTTAAAACCATTTAAAACATTTAATAATGTGATTTTTAAATCAAAGTTTCCCATAACACATTGAAAATTTAAAAGGTATTATCATTTTAAAGAATTAATTCCCATATAAATAAATCCTCAAAACCATTTTGAAAACTTGGACATTAATGAGAAATGTATGTTAGAATAAAAAATAAAAAACAATATTTTAGTTAAAGAGTTATTAACTAAATATAAGATGATTGATTACAAATAATTGAGGAATTACATTAAATCAAAACATTATAATATCATTAGAACAAAGGGATTTGTGATATAATATGCCAAAGGATAGTATATAAACCATATAAAAGTAAATTTGTGCATAAAAACAACGAAGTCTCAATGGAATGTAAATTGAGAAGAAATCCCTTATAAATACAGTATCCTTAGATTTAAGATAAATAAATTACATAATTATGTGAAAAAAATTTCAATACACTCAATATGATTCGATATTCAGTTTAAATAAATTATAGGACACTCACATGTGGTATTTAAAAAAAACCAATAACTTGGATGTTTAACTCAATGAATGGAAATTCAGTTAAAATTTCCCTTATCAAGTTCGTATCAAGGACTTGAGAAATTATCAATGGAGTGATTATGGGTATCAAAAGAATATCCAAACAAAGTGGAGAGGAAATTATAAAATAAATAAATAAATATTTATTCTACAAAAAATCATATCATGAAATAATAAATAATTATAATATTAACCCAAAGAATAGTAATTGAGTTAAGAAGTTCCCTTAGGAAAATTCAGCAGCCTAACGACATCAATTAAAAATTCAGAAAATGATTTGATGAGATAAAAAGAGATGTATAATCATATGGACATAAAATTTATAGCAATAAAGAAATATAAGAACATATCCTGAAATAATAAAATTGAAATTAAAGATATGACATAAAAGAAGTCTTTGACTAAAAGAGTACGGTGAAAGGTTCCCTTACCGATTTGGTAACTTATAAAAGAGACACCCCATGAAAGAAGGATCATACAATAAAGAATTAAATACACATATATGAAATTATATTAAATAAATAATACAATCATGGGTAGTACATACACCAAACAAAATAAAATAGTGGAAAATATAGCACGAGTCACACAGGGAAAAAAAGTGAGATGAAAACCCCTTACAACTTTGTAATCAATCGAGTCATATGAACAAAAGTTAATAATCACAAAATTAATCAAATAATACCATGAAAATAAAGATAATCATGATAATATATTTCAAATGGAAGAAATAAATAAACCACATGCAAGAAATAAGTAGCGAATAATGGAAATCTCACGGAATTTAAAGTGTGTTAAAAAACGCCATGCCTCAAATTCGTCTTCTCATTTATGTTCTTTGTTCTTCCAGAATAATAAACATGAAATAATTTATACTTTCTTAATAATTTATACTTTCTTAATAACCCTTTTCTGGTTTTATTATTACTTTTATATCACTTATTATCTTTCTATAACAACTAGTTAATAATTTGAGTTCATATCAGACATTGTGTTGATGTTCGGAACATAAGTAAAAAATAAACATATTATAATTAAAAAATTTCCATGTGGTAAAAATTATATTATATCCAGAATCATATTCATGATATAAATATCATATATCACATATATATTTGTCATATATATGTTTTTATAATAGTACATATCATTTTGAGATAAGAAACAAAATGTAGAGATCATGGAGATGGTAAGTCTTACGTACGAATGAATGCTACTTTAATGTCTATTTTGTATTTTAATGGACTGAAAAATTAATGATTAATATGTATATTATAATTCTAGTATAATATCATATATTATTTCATTAACTCTATCCTCTATACATCGCACATATGGCCTGAACGAGCCATATCCCTTTGAGGGGGCGATAGTCTGCACTTTCTCAAATTAAATTTTCATATTTACCAATTATGAAAACAATAAATGTTTGATATAATGAAAAATAAAGAAGTAACGAGACAATAAAAAAATAATATATAACACATATAAATATAGTTCTATCATAATATCCACCATGAGAGGCCATTGGGGATATTTGAACAATAATCGTTTCGTCAGACGTTGTTCATCGTCCATAGAAAAAGTATGTTTGTATCCATTATATGGATGTGTGTGGAAGTTTAGTTCAAATAATTCTCTTAAAAACAACCTAGTATATTTAGGATACTGGTGTTTCTATAAAATAATTTAATAAAGGGAGTTTATGAGGTTGGATAAGTAAAATAAATGAAAAAAACATAAGGGAAGATGTTACCTTTAAATCGGGTAACTTTGTTTGGTTTGAACCAAAAGGTTTACTTCAATTGCCTTATTACTATTGGAAGGCTTGTAGGACGAATAGAGGGATTTATTAAGCTTATCTGGTAATAGGTTGGATGATCCAAGGGGCTTGAAATATGTGAGGAATGATTTATAAGTGTTGTCCTTTTATAAGAGGAGGAGGGGCTCTTTAGGATTGTTCGAAAAATATATTTTTATTGTATAATGATTTTCAGTCTGTAAGGGCCCATAACACATTAAAGTCAAAGATAATATTACTCTTATTTTACATAAAATAATCCAACAATAATTGGACAGGTTTTCGATATTGTCTTAATTCTTATAATCTTATTTATTTAAATTATTCATCAATGAGTCAACACTGCATCATTATTATGTCATAAATAATTTTTTCCCTCGATTCCTAAACATTATAAAAAAAATACCATTATGTAATTAATATTATTATCTTTCTCATTAATATTAATAGTATAAGAGATAACTTATATAACCTCATGTAAAAATTGATTTACCAAACGATATATGGTTATGTCATTTTTGTCTTTACATTAAATCAATTAATATAAAGTGTCATTATCACTCCCGAGTAGCTCCATGGGGTCCCAAAATAGACCCAAGGATAACCATTGTCGGGCATGTATCAACAAATAGGATTATGAAACGTGATAATGAAATTTATTATTATTATATTATTTTTTTTCATTTATTTACCAGATTTACCTTTTAACCATGGTAAATAAAATATTTACAGAAGTCAATATTTATAATGTCTAATTTTTTTTCCTATTTACATAATTTGGAGTTCCAGATTAAAAATATTGAATCCATTTATTCCAAATTAAATACATATAAGTGGAATAAACTAATTTAAAATTAATTCATGTTTGCAAAAAAATGTGTTTTTAAGAAATAATAACTATCAAAATATTGACACTTGTTTATGTCCAATTTCAAAGTAAATTTACACACAATGAACAAAATTTGATTAAATGGTAAAAATATAATCTAATTGTACTTTAAAACCATTTAAAAATATAATCTAACTATATAAATAAATTATATTAAAAGGCAGTTTTGAATTAAAATAAAGTATTTTTCACTATTCATTGAAAAATGAACGTTATCCAAAAAATTCAAAAAAATTTCCCAAAGTAAAATTTGATGTAATGAATCTAGAAAATAATTTTATTTTTTCAAATTTAACATATAAATGTGACAAAAACTATATTTAAAAAGGGCTCGCCTTTAAAAGGCGGTAAATTGACCTTTTAAAGAATATTAGAGTATTTATGCTTAAATTTGGACTCATTAACTTTTTAAGCCACTAAAATGTTTTGGTTAAATTTAAAAACATGTAACAAACATATATAATATTATAGTAGTTTTTTATATTCATTCCCATCTATACAATGACACAACATTAACTACCATTGAAATTAATAATATTATTATATTATTTCTTGGTATAACCCAACATTGTGTGCAACTTAAGTTTTCAAAGAAACTCATTGTTGCGTATCAGGTACTCCATCGAACATATCATCCCCTTTAAATTATAATTAATCTTTAATTTAAAAATATTAATAAATTAGAAAAATGTCATATTCTTTATTTACCTGGGACGTTACAATAAACTTAGATTGACCACAATAAACTATTTTAACCTTAAATAAGTTAACATATGATTAATATATTCACTATCAATTATGACAAAAAATTATGTTAAACATGATACATAATCTTAATTATTATTATTTTAAATATTTAAAACATCTTTCAAAGTCCAATAAATAAAATGGGATGAATTTATTTCAAAATTGAACCCAAATAATGCAAAGAAAAATAGTATTTTATGAAAATGTCATTTTATATATCAAAATATTTTTTTAATAAATTAAATTATAATGTTAATTAAAACTACAATAATTGTATTATTATTTAAAAAATGAATTAACAATTCTCTAAACCAAGTTTTACAAAATTTTAACTTCATTAAATCTTAAAACAAAAATAAAATTTTCAATCAAATGCAATAAGTTTTATTGTTCATGGAAAAATAAAACATTTCAGAGAAATATCCAAAAACCGTCCAAATATAATTTTTACAAGTAAAATAAAAAAATAAAGAAAATTTTTTAGATTTAAATTTTATAATGTTACGTTAAATATTATAAATAAAACCATATGATGCATGAAACCCAATTTGGTTACAAATAATTCATTTTTCATTTTATGGAATAATTAAGAAATTTTGTTAAAATTTCAAAAAACTATATAAATTATAATTAATTAATATTTATAAGACATGGAAATTATTTCTTCTAACATTTTTTGGGTTATTACATTCAGCCCCAATTTTCTTAATTTCTTCCTTATAATTTTACTTATTACATCAATAAGTGAGGATATTTTTCATCTATAGGGTTTTGTAATCCCAATATTTCTTATTCAACCATATAGATATTGAAAAAACTATAACCTATTAAATTAAATTATTCCAAAATACGTTCTCTCTATAATAAATAATATGTACCACATTTCCACATAATAATGGTTTTGTGGTCTAAAATTTAGGGGGACAAATGGGTTTCTAAAAGTATGGATCTCCCAGACTTCCGACTGAAAATATGACAAAGTAATGGAGTTCATGAATGTTTGGTGTCACAAATTTACAAGTTTTGCAATATATGGATTTCTAGTTATACATCATAAAAATATGGTAAATGAATTGAATTCGTTAAATTATAGTGATTCTTCAATTTTTGAGGCTTTGTGATGGTTATGGGTTTCATGAAAAGAATGATTCATGAAATATGGCAGATTCATGATGGAAATACGGTATGTTTTGTGATTATAAGATTTTTTATGAATGGTAAACTGCAATAAATGTTTTAAAAAGCAAGGTGGTCTTATGAACATGTATAAGGATTATTTCAAATGAGAGGTGAAGATTGAACATTTCCAAAAGAAGCAATGTCTATAAATAAGAGGTGGTCCATCCATTTGAGGATCAATAGTCTCTGGAGATGGGATAATATCTTTGATTTCTTGATGGACTTATACAAAAGAAATTAGTACATGAATTCGGAACATTATAGGAAAAAATGTTTTAGGAAAATAATTGTTATGAACTAATTAATTGTATGGTATTTCATATTGGAGAGTGTTGTGAGAGATAATTTTGCAAGATTTTTTGGACTTTCATTAAAACTTGGAGTTTTGTGAAATTGTGTTCTTTCGAAAAATCTATAGGTTAATTTAAATAAAAATGGGGCTTCATGATAATGGGAGTTTTTTGAATGTTAGTTACATGAGAATACATGAAGACGGGAAAAGTTTTTGAAATTTATTGAAAAATCATATGTTAACCTTCAAGTAACAAAGCATCACTTTTATGTGTTCTAATAAGGAAGTATACTTCAGATCAAAAAAATGAAAGAATACACCAAATGTAGTGAGAAAGGTGAGTCAACATAAGTGATACAAGGAGTCAATGTGTTATCCCTACAATTTTTATAATAGTTGTGTGACCTTTATAGAGTGACAATGTCTTAACAATTTTAATCCACAATATCTAGTGATTCTTAGTAGAATTTGGGAAACCAACACACTATTTCCATATATTCCATAGACTATCATTCAGTTGGGAACCAATTAAAAATGGTTTGTAGTATTTATATTTTTTCCTATGGGTGTTTTAAAACTACAAGATACCATATGGGGAGTTTCTAAATTTCCAACCAACATAGGTAGTAAATATGTATCATTCAATGAAAAAGTTAACACCGATATCCATCCCTCCCCTATTAGTGTGGTCCAAGGTTTTATAATACCATGGACATAATATACCATTTTTATCAAAACACGTAACACTTTTCCAGGGAAATAAATTTTTAAAAAACATGATCACCTACATAAAAATAAATTACATTCAATTACAATCTTAGAACCTTCACCCTTGTATCTGATTCTGAAATAAAAAATAATATATTTACGACTTTGATACAAAGAATTTATACCCAATTTTTTCCCTCTAAATCATACAACATGAAAAGAAAATTTTTCATCATTTATATTCATATGGACTATTTAGATTTAGTGTTTTAGGGAAATATTAAAAACACATATGTATGAATACCCAAGTCTTTCAATGTTAATTTCCCTTACGTAACCAATCTTTTCTAATGTAGCAGTATGTAATCTTACTCCTCCATTTGATATACCTTCCGGATATTATTTGTTTAATGGTGATTATATGTAAACTAGGGAAAAGGAAAAATAATAAGGTTGAGAGAAAATGATCAGTATGGGTAAAAAAATAATTAACAATTTAATTCCATCAATACACAAAAAAAATCACAGGGATATGATGACATAATCAGAGTGCATGATATTATCATAAAATAACTGATAACTATGAATACAAAAAAAGTCAATCATGAAACATGGCTAAGGCTTTAAAAAAATAAAGAGCCATCAGAATCAATAATAATAACCCATGTGATATTATTATCGTGTAAAAGAAACAATTAAATACATAGCATGCATTAACAAAACATGTTTGTATCTTGGAACATAATCTTCGCAGAACACTTACAAAGCTCATTTAAAACCCTTAAAAATTGAAAAACTATATACTTGACTTCCAATATGATTCTATTGATAACATAATAATCACCTAATACATTGGATAAATATCTAGGATCACCCATAATATTTGATATAATGGGATAACTTAGCACTATCTGGGTGATCTCATCATATAAGAAATTTCCAACAACCAAAAAATTAATAAATTACTTAGAAATTTCATATAATTTTAAATCTCAAAGAAACCCAATTTACCTTCTATTAAATTATTAACCCATGTAACACAAGAAATTTCTATATAAATTTCATTATAATTTGGTTATCCCATGGGAATTAAATGTGTTTTTTATAATATCTCTAAAATAATAAAAATCTATACATAGAAATATAGAATGAAGATGGTATCAATAAAAAATAAACTCATTGGATCATAAGTAACATCTATGTTTATAGATCCTTATAAATGTGGATACTAGTAAAATGAAATTAAAAACTTTGGGGGAAATAACTTTTTTTATTTTAAAATTATCACTAATTAAAAACACAAAATTTCAAAAAAAAATCCAATGTCTTTTTATTTAAAAATAAACTTGGAAGTTTATAAAGGACGTTTTAAAATCATCTAAATCATTTTAGGAGGAAATTATGAATTTCATTTTGATAAAAAAAATTTAAAACATTTTGAAAATCTGTTTCATTAAAATTAATATTTAATAAATTTAAATTAATCTTCTGTGTGAATAATTTTCATAGCGGTAGAAGATTTCATTCAATGAATACATTTTAAAACAAAAATTTGTTCACATTTTTAGTAAAATTAATATTTTAATTATTTTGAAAATGAAATTAAGATTATTTTCAAAAAAATCTAAAACATGGGAAAAATTTGATTTAATAAATCATTTGAATAATTTTACATTTATTTTTTAATACATTTTTCAAAAACATGGTTTTGGGATAAAAATCGTTTTTGAACAAAGAGAGAAATGAAGACATTTTTATAAAAAAAATCAATTATATGGAGTAAAAAATATTCTAAAATGGTTCTATTACATGAAAATATCATGAATAACCCGAGGAGAAAAAATCTGTTATAATTCTTGAGAGTTTGATCATAAGATTTCATAATTGGAGACGTAATCGTAAATAATCTCGATAATTTATATGATTATAACATAAAACTCTTACAACTTTTGTAGCATTGAATCATAAACCCCATGAAAATATGACATTAAATTATGCATATAATTTCATGACAATAAATAAATTCTGGATATTACATATAAAATGGGCATTATATACAACCCATAATAGAAGAGAGGTGTGTGACATGACATATATTTGAAATAATGAAAATTGAGGCAAAAACCCCTTACAAAGATCATATAATTAATGGAGGGATTAATCATAGAATTTATTAACTGTATCAAATGTAAATCAACATAAAACAAGTTTAAATAAAAAATATAAAAATTATTATTTATTACACAAAAAATATTAGCATGACATAATAAGTGAAGTTGAAGTTTAACCTGATGAATGGAAATTGAGATAAGAAATCCCGTACATCACGTTTTCATTTGGTCTAATGAATTATATCCATTTTATTGTAGTTTTAAAATTTTATCGAATTTTTAAATTACTATATTAATATTTAATATATTATAAATTATCATTTTATATCATATGATAACCCATTCACTAATAATCATTCCTTATTTTCATTATTTGGAGCATTAATTTCTTTGTTTTCCTATTCGTTCTTTGTTATGAAATCGCTAGTTAATGTTCATATAATAAATATATATCTCATTAAATATAATAATCATGAAATAAGGGCCATATATATATACGTAAATGCAACTTTTTAATCATAGTTTGAAAATATGGTTTTGAAAAATCATGATTATTACGATCATGGAGATGATAGGTTTATGTACACGCGTGTCATTTTTATGTTTCCAATGATCATTAGGAAATGATTTGTGTACTATTTTATCTTTATATAGTGATATTAATATCATAAATAATATATTATTTCATTAACTAAACTTTTTTAGATCGTCTATGTGGTTTTGTGATAAAATAGAGATCTATATCGCTTCAAGAAGGTAGTAATCCACACGTACATGAACAATGATATCATCTTTCATTGAGTGAAAATGTAAGAAATAAAATGATATATTACACTTCCATAATTCTAAATATGTCATTAATATAATAATTATTTAATTTAAATTTTATATATTCAACAACTTTTTCTGTATTACCTTCCACATAAAACGTTCATGAAAAATGAATCAGATCACTTCGTGAGGTTGCAGTCCACCATACACATGATTGATGTTATCATATACCCTATAAAATTGAAATTAAAAAAGGTATATATAATATATTTAGTGTATATATATTATTATTTTATAAATATCAGGTATATAATTTAGATCCATTATCATACCCAATTGTGAGAGGAGGCAATAGAAAATGAATGACATCGGTTCGCAAAGAGGTAGTCCACCGTACACACGAATGAGGATTTCACAACCCATTTGATTTTAGAGGAGAATGATTAAGTTATTAAATTGAAATCATAAAACATAACAATTTATGAAATAAATTTGTTATTCTAAACTATGTTTTAGGAATAATTTATGTAGGTGGAGAATTAAATAAAATAAAAACTCTCAATGAAGAACGTTACCAATTCATGAGGTAACTTATTTTTGTTTCTACAAAAGGTCATACATGGTTGGATTTATGACAAACATATATCTTCATGGATTAAATTATTTAATATATTAACTTATTTGGGTATTTATATTCAAAACAAATGGGGTTTCAAGGTGTGATGAGGGGATAAGAGGGATTATCCTTTTATAAGGGATGTGAGTAGAACAATTGTAATTTTTTAAAATAAATAATTCAAAAATTTTTTTTTAGGTAACAAGGATCAAGTAAAAAGAAATTGTTGATACTAGAAGTGATAAGGTAGATATATGCATATAAAATGGATTTTAGTAATGTTTTTTGGTCATTTTAACTATTGTCTTTCTATTTTAAACCTATGTAAAAGAATTTTAAACATATCGTGGTAAAAATGTTTTACTATTTCCACAATTCATTTTGGTAAAAAAAATTATGTTATTTTTATTATATAATTTAAATTAAGATTATTCATGGTTTGGTATCAATTTTTTCATATTTAATTATCATTACTGGCAAAATTTAATTAATATTAATCTCATAGACGCAATGAGAAAGTTGGTTTTCAAAGAGAAAATTCTCAAATGTTTATAAGGTTTTTATATCCATTTTCAGTATTTAATTGTGTAATTATAAATAAATTAGTTATATATATACATAAAATTTAACAAATTTTAAATATTAAAATATTAAAATATAATTCAATTTTATAACTAATTTTAAAAAATGGTTGTTTTTATTTAAAATTCTGTATTATCCATTATTCATTAAAAAAATTAATATTTTCAAAAACTTATAAGAATATTAACCTAATATAATTTTTAAATTATGATATAAATATTGTATCTTAATTTTTCACATAAATTTTATAAAATTGGAAAAAATAATTAAAACAAAACCCGCAGATGTGAACAAAAAAAGTTTTCGATAAGGGTATTTTATTGAAGAAAAAAATCGTTTTATCTTAACTATATTTATAATAATAATATTTAAATAAATATGAATTAATATTTATTCATATACAATATATAAATTTCATTTTTATAATTCCTCATTATGTTGTATTTTACTTAATTAAAATGAAGAGGCATTATGTACATTCAAATAGTTTTCAGAAAAATCTGGATTCTAAACAAAAAAATTGATTTATACAAAAATACAATATAATAATAATTAAAATAAAATTATATTGATTAAATATAACTAAATAATACTTAATTTATGTTTAAATGCATTAAAAACATAATTTGTTTTGAAAATTATTTAATTTATTTAAAATAAATGACCATTTCTTTTATAAAAATGGTATTTTTAACTATTGATAGAAAAATAAATATTTTCTATAAATTTCTAAAACATCACCAAAATAAAATTTTGATACGATGATTTAAAAAGTTAATTTCACTTTATGAGATAATGTTCATATATGTTCCAAAAAATAATTATAATAATTTTTCATGAAAATAAATAAAACATTTTTGGGTAAAACATATTTTTTGAAGAATAAAATTATATTGTAAAAAATTGATTGATTATTTAATAACAAAGTATAAATATTTTATATTTTTAAAGATATAAATATATTTCATAATGTATTTAAATAATATTCATACCCATCAATTAAACATTTAGGTTATAATGATAATATATATTGAAGGTTATTTAAGCATGGTGTTGTGTGTTGAATACATGATCAAACATAAAAATCATAGGGTTGTTTGTATTGTAATCTCCTGAAGAGATTTAATTTATTTTAAATAAAATATATCATAATTTATCATGGATTTAAATTACCATTTAATCTAATCGTTTCATTTCATTTACGGTATCAAATTTAATTTTCTACTTTTAAAATATCTATTTTTACATCCCCCCCATCCAAAATTTAAAAAATCGCATCATCTCAATTTTAACTTTACATTGATAATAAAATGATTAATAATTGAAAATTAAATTTTCGGTATACCCTTATCTTAAATATGTATAATGAAATCTATTTGAAAATAGTGAATGGGGAGTATGCAGGTTATCAATAATAACACATATTATGTTTCCAAGTAGGAGAACAAATGTGGGAAGGGATGATTTGGAAATGTAAGAAAATCATAAATAATTTGGGAGAGTTATTGAGTCTATTGATAAGAAACAAGTGAATGATCAGTGGAATTTTATGGGACTCAAAACCATAAATCTGTTATGATTTAAAAAATCATCTGATTCATCGTATATAAATGTAATAAGATAACAATTTTTCAGTATCCATTTCCTAAATTTGAGGAATTGTTTCTCCATATAAATTGAATACATATTTAAATATACTTACTTGAATATTATAATTTCATCATTTAAATAAATTCCACCATAATCTCATATTTTCCTCTGAAATATGAGTATTCAAGATGAATATTTCATAATTTAAGCACGAAAAATAATCTTTTAAATAATTATATAACCAAAAACAGATAAAAATATATTCCACTAATCCATTAAAATTACCCAAACCCAAAATGGTAATCACATGGTAAGATACTTCCAATAATGTGTAATCCAACATATGATTAAATAACACATAAATCTGAAAATTTCAACAATAATTCCCAAAGTTTAAACAAAATCATTCCCACAAAAAACACAGCATTAAAGGGTGTTTTAACTAGAAATTGTATCTCATATGTTTTATATTTCAAGACCAAAATATGGAACTCATTTTTTAAATAATATTAATCTCATAGTCACCAATTAACTTTATCATCCCATTTAAATAAATATAATAAAACTTGTGCTCACTTAATTACCTAAATATCCTTGATCATATGAACCATAAAAATTATAAATGGTCTAAAAATTAATTTTATAAACTCAAAAATAATACTTCACATTAAACCAAATATTTATGTATAATTCAACCTAATAAAATTTCTCCTAAAGTGTAATTATCCACTTTAAAATCTCATCACTTCAAACCTCAAGAAGGGTGTATAAGGATCTTAACTTATAATCATACATAAACATATTGACCATTGATGGTATATATAACAATTATGGTTACCTCAAATTATTATATTTTAATCTCCAATGATAACTAAACCTTTACCCCCATACCAACCACAACAACTCGGAATTGACACTCCTAGATCTAGTGAGGAAATCATAAAATTCACATTTCTAGCTTTAATACTGATATTTTTTATATAATACTTTTCATCTTAACCAGACAACATCAAAAAGAAAAATTGTATTACTTACATTATTAAAAACCATTTAAAAATATAGTTTTAGATAGTTCTGAAAAAAAATTATAATCAATACAAAATATGTTAAATGTGTATTTATACCACTTAATCCAAGATTCATTGTTTCAAATTAAGCCATCTTCATCGTCCATATTAAATACATTCTAGATATAACATGTTCAACATCATTTCATGATAACCTAGGGAAAAGTAAATATATGGAAGGTGAGCTCAAATTCTCAGAATGGGTAAACATAAGAATTAACAGTTGAATGTCATAAATAAATATAATAAGTACATAAGGGTAAGACAATATAATCATAGTGTGATATATAATCATAAAATAACACATACCCATGAATGACTAAATCATAAATCATTATACATTTCAAAAGGATTTTAAAAAATATTGAGTTATTTGTTTCAATAATCATGATCCATGTGATTTTAATACTGATCAAATGGAACTCAATAAATCCATTTAAGTAATAGATAAAAAATGTTTGTTTCCTGGAACAACATCTTCATAGAACACTTATAGAACCCTTAAAAATAGAATAAATAGAGTTTAATTCTAATATAATTCCCTGATGTAGATATTAATTACCCAATTCATTAGAACACTATATGGATTCTCCCATCATATAAGCTATAATGGGATCACCCAACACTATCGGGGTGTACCCATCATATAAAAAATTTCCAAGAACTAGAATATAAAAAAATTAGAAGAATATTTAATTTCATTATAAAACTCATAAAACATCAATTACCCCATTTATAACATTATTAATCCATGGAAAAGAAATGGGTTTCATAGAAATCTCTTTGAAATCTGATAAACCTATGGGAATAGAATTAATTTCGTAACAATATATTTAAAACAATATTATTCCATTGTGAGAAATAAATAAATAGGATGATATCATTATAAAATATCCTTATTGAAGTATAATCAGCAGTAAGGATTATTGATATTGATGAAGGGAGATACCATTCAAATTTCATTAAAGGAATTTTGAGTAAAATAACCTTTTCATTTTTGAGAAAAAAATACTTTTAAAAAACTAAAAATTAAAGATATATTTTTAAAATCATTTATTTTTCAGAACATCTATGGAAACATATAATTGAAAAACTAAAAGAATATTTAAAATATTTTTTTAAAGAAAATAACATCTCAATTTGGAAAATCAATTTTTTAAAAAAATTTAAACTGATTTTTGTTGAAAATGAAAATTGAAAAATATATAGTAAGATTCAATGTATATAATTTCCATGGAATTGGAAAATTTTATTAATTTCATAAATCTTAAAGAAAAAATTCTATTCTCATTTTTGGTAAAATATAAATGGCCATTTTTCGGAGACTTATATGATGATTCCATTATAAAAATTGGTAAAAATATTAGAAAACCCCATAAATATGTCTTTACTACAAATAATTGACAAATTCAAGAAAATTGAAAACATTTTTAGAAAACAATGTTTCAATAGAAAATGGATTTCGACCAAAGAGAAAAATATATGCAATTTTTATTATAAATGTTTTCTCAATTTATTTAAATAAAACTCAATATATAACATGTATTATTAAAAGATAATTTCTTTAATAACCATATATGAATAAAAATCATGAGAATAAATTTTATTAAGATCCTAATAATACATTACTAGATACTTAATCATAAATTATCTCTGTAATCAGTGAGATTTCAATATAAAACTCTTACCACTTTAGTAACACTGAATCAGAAGAACCGTGATAGAATAACATTTAATTAAACTTATAATATCATGAGAATAAATAAATTCTTGATGTTACATGTCAAAGGTT
This sequence comes from Viscum album, assembly GCA_963277665.1. NCBI lineage: Eukaryota > Viridiplantae > Streptophyta > Magnoliopsida > Santalales > Viscaceae > Viscum > Viscum album. The sequence goes on from OY728132.1 coordinate 419,554,275, forward strand.
ATGTATATACATGTCATTAAATATGATGGGTTTATAACATGGAATAAGTATCAATGAATGAAAATTGAGTCAAAATTACCTTACAAAGATGATATATTTGAAGTGGGGATTAATTAATGAATTCATTATTTTAAAAACTTAAAATCCATATAAAATATTAAAAATAAAACATATTACAATAAAATTTCAAGACACAATTTATTTTATAATGACATTATCATTGAAGTATACAATTATCACAATGAATGGAATTTGATTTATGAAATCCCTTACCTTAGGATTCCATATCATTTAATGTGATTTAACCTCATTTTTGGTGGTTCTAAAAATGTTATTAACTAATTAATTAACCATATTAATATTTATAATATCAACAAAGTCCGATTAAAAATATTATGTCTTAATCATTAATAATAAATCATTTTATTCATTGTTTCATGTGTGAATTTCATTATTTCACATTAATGATTTGTTATAAAATTTATGTTTCATTTGAATATAATATACTTATATAATCTCTAGAATAATTATCATGAAAAAATTATAATTTGGAAACATCAATTGTACTTCTTAATAAGTTTTATGAAATATGGTTTTAAAATTTTTTCTATGTTATGATTATGGAGACGGTAGGTCATACGTACGCATGGGTAGAGTTTCCATTTTCCAATGATCATTATGGAAATGAGGTGATTAATATTTCTTCTTTACAACATGATAATAATATCATAGATAACATGTAATTTCATTAATTATAATTATATATGTCATCATGTGGTTTTATGAAAAAGGAGAGAGTCACATCTCTTCATAAAGGCGGTATTCTACACAAAGACAAACTATGTTATTATAATTCAATGAGTGAAACAGAAAGAATGATAATGAAATATTATATTTTCATAATTATAAATATTTACTTAATATAATATTTACTTCCTGAATATATAATTTATTCATTTAATTTATACTTATTATGTTCCATGTAAATCATTTGTGAAAAACATAGTATATGGCTTCATGAGGCTGTAGTCTTTTGTACACATGAGTGGAATTATCTTATCCTCTACTGAATAGAATGTAAAAAATTATATATATGATATATTTAATCCAAAGTATATTTCTCTTGTAGATATCATATATATACTTTATAACTTTCATCATACCCAACCATCATTGGTTGTAATAGAACAATGATTGACAATGGCTCGTGAGGTGGTAGTTCACTATATAAACAAATGATGATTTTGTAACCCATTTGATGAAAATTTAGATGGATTTAGGTTATTAAATAAAAATAATAATGTCTTATTATATTTTATGTACTTATTTTGTTGTATAATCTTGTTTTATGATGAATTAAATGATATGGAGGAAGAAATAAAAATAAAAAACACTCGTTGAAGAACATTACCTCTTTCTTGGGTAACATCTTTTGGTTTGTACCTAAGGCCTTTCTTAGTGGTCTTTCTAGCCACCATAATTATTATATTATGAGATTAGGTAATTATAAAATTATTTCAGATAGATATTGGATGAAAAATATGGTTTTTTAGATGTGAAGAGATTATGGTTTGGGGTAGGCTTTTAGATGTGAGGTGCGTGTCACAGTTGAAATTTTTTTCAAAAATAAATTAAACCAATATTTTTCCATATCACAAAGCTAAAATAAAATATAATTTTATATAATATAATGTATAATTTTTTAATATTCCGATTATATTTATTATATGAATGTTTTAAAGTTATTTTAATCCTTATCTTAACAGTTTAACCCCGCAAAAAAACATGTTTTACCTTATACATGACAATTAATTTTTTATTGTTTTCCCTATTAACTTCCCTAAAACATTAAGCTGAATGTATTATATAATATAAATTTTTAAAATCCCTAATATGGAATCCCTTTTATGAAATTTTATTCTCATAGTTGAAAAGTGTCAAGTTAAAATTAATTTCATTGATGCGAGGAGAGGACAGTTTTTTTATGGGAAAACGTTCAAATGTTTCTGAAGGTTACTTATCCAATTTCAGTATAAAAATGAAAAAAATTAACTAAATTTGATTTATAGATATATAATTGACATAATTTTTAATTAAAACTCACTTAATATATAGTTTAAATTTATAGATAATTTAAATGAAAATGATGTATTCAATTTAAATTAATTATTTATTACTTTTCAAAAAAAATAATTTTATTTAATTATAAAAAATTAACCCTAGTATAATTTTGTAACCATGATTTCAAAAAATATTTTTTTTTCATTTTTTTAAATTATTAAAAATAAAATTTAAACAAAATCAATAGGTATGATGAAAAAATGGGTTCTTAAGAAGTGTTCTTTTTTAAGAAAAATATGATTTTATATTAACTATATTTTTAATAAAAAAAATTTATTATTATTAATTAATATTTATTGATATATACTAAATTAATTCAATTTATATTATTCCTCATTATGGGTTATATTAATTAGTTAAATTGGAGAATGGATATGTACGTTAATACAGTTTTAAGAAAAATTCAGTTTTAATCCCAAAAAAGAACTTACACTAAAATATAATATAATGATGATTAAAATGTAATTATGTGTATTAAATATAAATACATAATATTTATGTTACTTTAAAATTATTATAAATATAATGTGAATTATAATTGAAATGTATTGACATTTTATGAAAATTGGTATTTTAACTATTCATTGAAAAATCAATATTTTCCAAAAAATCACAAAATTTCAATAGAAGTAAACCTTAAAATGTAAATTTAAAAACTAAATTTAATTTTACAATATAAATTTTCGAAATTTGTAAAAAATTAATTAAATTTTCTTTAATGAAAATTGTCAAAAAAAAATATTTTGGAAGAAAACATATTTTTGAAGCACAAAATTACTCTAATAAATATTTGTTAATTATTTTCCAAACATTTATCAATAATTTTTATTGAGAATTAAATATATATATATATATATTTTATAATTTTTTTTATTATTATAAGTACCTTCCAATCTAACATCTACGTTATAACTATTATATATATCGTGGGTCGTTTATCCTCGGTATTGCTTGTTAAAAACACTATAAAACCTTTAAATATCATGGTTTCATGTAAAAAATATATATAAGAGATATATTTTATTTAAGAAATAAATATATCATAATATCATTGGGAGTTACATTCTTTTATATGATCAGTGTTGTGTGTCGTTTACACTCTCGATTATAATTTTCTTCTTTTAAAATCTCACATAGTTTCAACTTATTCTACTAATTCTTTTCCAAAAACATTATTTCACCTACCTTGTCCTAATAATCTTGAGTCCTACACAACATTCTATATAATTCCTCAAAACGGACCGTATTAATACTAAAATTAAAACTGTTATTATATAATCAATCGACAAATGAAAGATGTTATTTCCAACATCCCTTACAATGAATTGAACAAAGTATATATTCTGTATTTTATGGATTCAATAATTCTCTCAGACAACCCATCATTTTGAGGATGAAAAAAGTATTGAAATATAATTTAGTACCCAACAACTTGTGATGTCCTTTCCGAAAAATAGACATGATCCTCTTATCATGGTTTGATTTCATTAAAAGAGGAAATCCATGTAACCTAATTATCTCCTTGATACATCATTAAGAAATAAAAAATAAATCCATTATATATTTAATGGGAAGTAAATTTAATGATTTATTAGTCAATATAAGATAAAAACCCCACTTTATTACATCGGTATGTCTTTGGGAACCCCTGTAAAAAACCATGAATATATTTTCCTATTTCCAATTTAGCATTGGAAAATTCTATTGCATCACCATTGGTAATATTCATTCTAATTTAACGTGTTAATAATTAAAACATTTCATGGTAAGGTCAATAATTTCTCATCTCCTTTAATCCTAAAATTCATACTGTTGAAGGTCTCAATAAGTATTTATTCTTCTAGGATGAATTAAAAAAGGGAAACTATGATCTTTATTCAAGAATTAACTCTTCAATATGGAATCCCAAGGCACACATAATAATTTTTAAATTTTTATAACACCTTATTCATCATCATTAAACATTTGAAATTTGCACATCTTAATAGATACAACCATTACCTATAATGCAAGATCCTACTTTTGAGATTTCATAATATGATTAGAAGGATATGATTCTAATAACAATTGAAACAATATAGAGGAGGTAGTTTTTTGATTAACCTCACGGAAAAAATTCATCAACTCGTTCAAAAAAAGGTTTATGTTCCTATCATGACATAGTTAATTTAGCATTATCTTTTTTACTATAACCCAGAGATAATTTTTTAGCTTCTCTAGTATGGGAATGGATCATGCGGTCATTATCTTCAATCAATTACTGTCATCTTCTCTACCACATGTTCCATACATTTTCGGAGAATATATTATTTAAAATTTTAGGATCATTTTAAATTTCATAATTTACTCTATATAAATTATTCCACTAAATTATTAATGGAAAATACAAATTAAATAATTATAAACCATTTATAAGATAATTTAACTCATCATTTTTTATTTGATGTGAAAAATTATTAATTACTTATTCATTTTACATTATTACACAACCACGTAGCATGGATGATAAACTGTTGTAGATGAAACTTTCACTATTTCTAAATGGAAGGTCCAAGACCGTAGTATTCAACAATATTATTTTCAATTCATGGAAAAAATTATCATACTATTTATCCAAGATAAATTTACCAATATTTTGAGTAACTTAGTCAGTGGCCTAGATACTTGGCAATTTTTTCAAAAAACCCACTAGAAGTACTGTGAAAATCCAAAAAACTACAAATATTTCTTACATGTTAAGGTATTTTAAATTATTTAGCAATATTTTTTTATCAAGGGAAGTATTCATTCCATATTTTGAAAAACTTCTTTTAAGGAATGACATTTTTTCACCCCAAATCCACACTAATAAAATATTCCTTATTGCATATTTTATTTTAAGGTTTTAAAATCAATCCTTAGTTCTAATTCATGATTCTACTGAATTTTATAATATTTAATTACATAATAAATAAATACAACCAAATAATTATCTAAAAATTCATGTAAAAAACCAATTTATAAAATTCATAAATACATATAGTATATTCTAAACCCCAGTGGGAATGTCCTCAAAATCCTAGTGCCCGTATCTAGTATGAATCTTTTCCTTTATTATACCTTCCAAATTCACCTATAAATGATATTATCCTAACCTAATATCATTATTTTAAAAACACTACAGTCCCTGAACTTTATCAAATTAATTATTTATATAAATAAAATAATACTTCTAATTCATATTTGATATTATAAAAGGCTCTATAATTATTGTAAAGTCTCATTGAGACATATTTAATTTTAATAAATAAAATAAGATCACACCAATGATATATATTAGGATGAATTAAAACTTTATTTTCATACTATTACAACAAATTTTTTTGATTTCCAAAAGTTCTAAATGATCCATTAGATAAGGGGGTTTTAAAAATTGAATTGCATCTGGCATTGAGTGAAGAGTAACTCAACCTCTTATTCAATAATAACACCATGAAATTAATTAGTAAAACATAATCATATTCATTAACTACTAGAAAACCATTAATTTGAATAGGTTATTTCTTTTCATAAAAATGATATAGGTAAATTTCGCATCAATCTTTAATCAATTCCTTTCCTAATTGATATTTTAAAAATGGTATATAATCATTTACTATAACATTATTATATTTAAAATATACCTTTTAATGGGAAAAGAAAACAAAATATATACCAAGAATAACATCAAACTCCACAATGGTTAGTTGATGAATATATATTTGAAAGAGCATTTTAATAATAACAACTGGAAGATTCCCAAAAATCATTATTTCTATAATACATTCACCCCGAGTATTCACAAATGTTTTATATTCCTTTCATGATTTTATATTCCCATTTTACTTTCTAATTAATTATAAATGGATTAATTAATATATATATATATATATATGTAGTCAAACATAGTATTAGAATAATTATAATAATTAAGTAACATACATATCACCACTTCAATTGATTGACCAACATCAACTATAGTGGTAGAAAATAATTTTTCCACAACATTTATATTCTTATCTTGATAATTTACACCTTGAACAAATAACAATTAACACACATTATCCTAATGGAGCAACTCATTTCAATTAAAAAAATCACTTTTGGTTGGCTATCTGTTACCCCATTCATGGACAATTCAGGACTCATTTATGTTTAAACATGAGCTCTGTGACAATGTTTACCAATCCAAAAAAACGTTCCACAACCTATATTTTTTTCAATTTAATGGTTTTTTACTATAGTTGGATCACGTTGGCGGATTTCCACTTTATCTCTTAGTTTACTACTTCTTTATTGTTTTCCTTCTGGAATGTTTCATACTATTATCATCATGGGTCATATAAATGTTTACTAATTCTTTCTTACTATTACCCATATAATTAATAAATTAATCATAAAATTTGAATTCTTATAAGTACATGGATCCTAGAGATCATTTTTTACAATATCTTGTAAAATCTATAAATTTAATTTTCATCCTCTAGAGTGAAATAGGGTTTATACATGGACTATATTGTAAAATTTTCTCTCTAAATGGATACTAAATCCTTATCATTTATCATTAATTCTAATAATTATTTCTCCATATTTATTCAATAAAGCTTATGAAAATATTTCTAAATTATAAATCACATAAATGTGTCAAATTCCATGGAATTAAGCTCTTCCCTATCATGTATTATTTACCAAATCCCACCATCGATCAACTTCAACTTAAAATTGGTTAATAGAATGTGTTTTTTTAATTCTAAATATAAAATGAGTTCTATTATCTTCTCTAAATAATTGATTCAACCTTTGCATTATTTTATATCTAATATTCCACTAAAACCTGAAGGGTGAGGTTTCATGAAATTAATATCTATCGACATCTTCCTTTATAGTAAGTATAGTTTTTCTCTATCATGGATGACTCTACAATTTATATCATATGACAACTAATCTATAACAACAACAAAAATGATCAAATCCATTTCCAACGAGTCCATAGCTGATTTGGATGGTTTTTTTCCTTTCTATTATATCCTACTTTAGTTTCATTTTTTCTTCTCAAAAACCCATTCTGAATCAACATTATTAAATTAAGCAATATCATAATCTTTAAATATATATCATGATAACCGTATAGTAGTATCTATCAAGGGTATTCTATTAAATTTATCATAACCTATAATTTTATATTAACCATTTATCAAATACTAGTTATAAATATCAATCAATAAAGACTACATAATCTAGACTTTTTATACTAGAATTCACATCCTTGCATTCTTATAGACCATTTAGGTTTTTAATTTAGAGTATTATTTCATAAATCTTACATAAAACCCCATATATTAAATATTTGGAACTTAATCTGTATCCATTCATTCCATAATATAAAAATTTTAAATATAAAAATGTTATATTTTTGTGACTAATTTTCATGACTTTCAACCTGACTTCTTCTTTGTTCGTACTCACCAAAAAACCCTATGAAAACATTCAAAAATGCGGGATGAGAAAAAAATTTGTAATGGACATAAAAGAAAGAAATTAGTTAGTCTAGTGACAAATGTGAAACCCATATATTATTTAGCTTTATGATAATAATCTTTAATGTGTTAAATAAACCACAAAATAATTAAAAAAACACATTTCTTTCAAATAAATCTTTTAAAATATAAGGAAATAAAATAAATACCATTTTTAAAATCATGCTGAAAAATATTCATTACGCGTGTTAAACTCAAGTCAGAAATAAATTGATCCTAGTAAAATCTATAGGAGAATCCTCCCTTGTTAATTCCCACATTATTTCCTCTAAAGACAAATAATGCTACTAATTGTATTGGAAATATATATTAAACTCACCCCTTATGTTACATATATCAAGCTCAATTATCATATAAGCTATATCGGGCTCACCTTTAATTATCTATAATGCTCAAGTTCAATGAATAAAACAGTAAAATATTGCACCTTATCGTTATAGAACATTTGAAAACTCTTTTGAATCCATATAAAAAACAATTGCAGATATTGAAATATCCTTTTCCTTTTGAAACCCCATTTTCAATATCAACTTGCTAACAAAAAATGGTATAAGGGTTTTTAATTTAAAAAAATTATTCAAAAAATGGATTCCAACTATAAATTAATTGTTGTGGTGGGGGAAATGTCATTGACTCTATATATATTAAAATGAAAACATTTATTTTTCCTTTTATAGAGGAATCAGAAAAGTTCACTAAATGGATTCCAATATTAAAATCATGATAGAGGTAAAATGTGATAGAAAATTTCCTTTATAATTCATTTAATTCCCTTTAAATACATTCTCAAAATAATTTTATGTATATTGAATAGGATGAATTATATTTACAAAATAAATTTTTGAAACATTTAAACTAAGATGTTAAGTTAAAATGACTCTTACCCTGAGACTAACATGACTATTACATTAATTATCTTCCTAAATCATAAAATTAAGTTTATTACAGAATTTACTATGAAACATTGTAATTTTTATTATAACTTTAATTTTACTTATCTCCATGTAATATTCATTTACATTATCATTTAAGATCATGTTAGGTATTTTGATGATACTCATCTCATATGTCCAAAATGAATTCTCTAGGATGACTCTTATCAAATAGGAAATTATTTTTTCATACATAGATTAATAATCATGAAATAATTTTTTTTAAAACATAAATAATACAATAAAAACAAATAATGAAAAATAGTTAGGACTAATGAATTATGTTACAATCATAGAGACGGTAGGTCATACATAAGCATGAGTAACATTTTGATTTCTTAAAGAGAAAGATAAAAATGAGGTATGTATCATTTTAGATTTACATAATGATTAATATATAAAAAATAAAATCTTATATCTTTAAAAATATTATTTATACTATCTATGGGATACGGTCATCAAAAATGAATCAGATGACATTATGGAGGTGGTAATCCTTAAGTATACATAAATGACATTATCAATTGTCAAAATATGAGAATTATGAAAATATATGATATATTCTATATATATAATTTCGTTTATTTTTAAAATATAACATATATATATACTTTAAATTCATTATTATAACTATTTCTGAGAGGTCACTTTGGAAAATTAATTACAATAGTTCATTAAGAAAATGCATGTCGTACTTCAAAATGAAGGTTTTGTTTCCCATTTGATGGAAGACAAGATAAATATAGCTTATTATGTAAAAATAAAAATATATCAATATATATAAGATTATGGTTTTATTATTTAGAAATTTTGAAGATGATACGATGTTGTAATATAAAGAAATAATACAAAAACACCAGGTTAATAATGATACATGATCATTAGATGACCCCTTTAAGTTTATACATAAAGATTTCCTAGTATTTTTTATAATCAAACCATTCCCAAATTTAAATTTGCATATATTTTAGGAAGGTTTTTATAAGTTATTTTTTAACCAAAAGTAACTTGAACTTTATTGAGGAGAGGAGAGGGGGACTGCTTTTTTAAGTTGGGGATTGGACAAAAATGGAATTTTAAAAATGATTAAAATATATTTATATCATACTAAAACTAAATAGTTCAAAAATTTATTATTTATAAATAATTTATGATATATTTTCTACATATTCCCCTAAAAAAATTGGATAATTTTTTAGGCCAGTTGAACCCTTATATATTTAGTTTAACCCCCTGGAAAAGATATTTTAACCTGGGTTATGGAAAATGATTTTTACTATTTATTACTATTCATTGTGAAACAAATTATGTTGAATATATGATTCATAATATGAATTTAATTTATTCAAGTTATATTCACAATATTCCAGTAATTTCTTTTGAAATCAATCCCCAAAAACACAATGAAAAAGATTTCTCCAAAAATTTATTTGAAGTATAAAAATATATTTATACAAAATTTTTAGAATTCAATTCATTTAAAAGGAAATAATTGGATTATTAATATCATATTTAATCTAATTTTTTATTAAATACTTTTAGGAAAATACTTCTTAAATTCTTGAAATGAAAAAATAATTTTCAATAAAAATGAGTACTTCTCACTATTCGTTGAAAAAGAAAAATTTAAGAAAATATTCAAAAATTTATTCTAAGATACTTATGTCATTATTAACACAAAAATGAAATTAATTTTTTCAAATTTAAATTTTATATATTTAAATATATATATTAAAAACTATTATATTACATGAAACCCCAGTTTAGTAACAAATAAACATTATTTCCTTTTTACTATGAAATTTCTGCATATTCTTAAAATGATAATAATTAATTAAAATATTTTAAATAATATTTATGTGAAATTAAAATGATTTATATTAACATAAAATGGGGTTTTAATGGAAATCATAGCTCCTGGCCAAGGCAAACTATCTGAACATCAACACCATCTCAACTAATATTCCAAAATCAAGTTCAACTATTGACATGTGTCATCCAACCCTAACATAATATCCCAACCATACTGGTTCCACAACAATTTACTACACGTTATTAATAAATTCAAATCATATTCATATAAGGGGTCATATTTTCAGCAAATGGGACTCAATAGGAAAACAATTCCATAACACCTAGGGTTATATGATTGTAACAAATAAGAATGGGCTCACAACAATTCCCCATATTTTAATTTCAAAATTACCAATTAAAATACTATATTAATATTTTCTTAAGTATAACGTTTTTCAAAAATAAAACTAACATTATGTAGCTAATAATTATACCAACATCCAATAATAATGCTCAAGATACACTTTAAAGATCGATATAATTTAGAGAAGAATGGTAATTAAATCCTCAAGAATATTTTATTATTCCTTTCACCATAGTATATTTATATTGACTAATTTATAAAATCAATTTTTTATTTAATATTTTTTGATAATATTTTATATAATTTACCTATACTGAACTATATTTAAATATATATTAAAAATTGTTATTTTTACAGTCAAATTGAAAATTCCAGGGAAATTTTTTTTTTCTTAATTTTACTCAAGTAATTTTATCATAAAATTTTCATTAGTGTGAATTTTTTCCTAAAATTATTTAAATTAATTATAAAATTATTTTTTATTTTTTATTTTCACCATGATATTTGCAACCCATATTTGATGGTTGAAAACTATTCATTAATTCTGAGATGTATTTGATTTGGCTAATGAAACTATTACTCATCATTTGGGTGATTATGATTCCATCCATTAATGGAATGTTAATAAATTATTTTCTTATGTTAATTGAATTATATATATTAATTCCATTCAAATTATGTGATCTTTAGTTATTCTGATAATTCAATTATAAAAGAATATCAAAGAGGAGTAAATTTTGGAAGAAGAATTCATGATATACCCTTATAAAAATTTCAAATTATAGACTTAGAACAATCTATTTAATTGGGTTTTCCATAAACATATATTTTTTCATGGATTTAAGAGGGAACTAGTGAATATATTGGTTCTATACCACCACTCTAATAATTGGGAAAATGAATTCTTGTATCAGGTTTTTCTTCAAAAAAATCCCTCTTTATTTTCTTCTTCTACTTGTTTCTCTTTTAATGACTTTTATCCCTCTTTAAACTTAATATATATTATTTTATTTTCAATTGTATTCATTATTTTATTATTTTTCCAATCTAAAATTAGAGATATTTTTTGGTTACACCTTTTTAATCCTTTACTTATGAAAATTGTCTCTATAATGAAGATTTCCATTATAATGGTGTAGTTCTTTATTGGGTTGATCTAATTATTTCCACCATAAATAGTAATTTTGAATCAATAAACATCATATAATTCATAAAATTAATATTAATGAAATTATATTTTAATTTTTCAATCTCTCAAACTTGTCACACTTTTCACGTGAGACAATACATATGTGATTTGTCAGAGAATCACTGTAATTAGGAAATATAATCAACACAGGATGAATTTATATTATTGAAATATAATCATCATACTAAATAAATTACCATTTATATTTTTTAGTTTCTTATATAATTATCAATTTATAATAAGTTATATTTTATAAAATTCTCAAATAATGGTGATGCAATTTGAAATCCCAATGGTAGCTTACGGTTCATTTCATCAAATATTTATAGTTTTCTTTTCATCCCCAATGTTTAGGGGTTAAAATATTACAAAACCCTTATATAATAAATTTAATCATAAGGTATAATTAGTATCTATTAATTAATAGCTATATTAGATCAATCATAATCATTATTTGGTTTTCCAATTTGACATTTTCAATTTATATTTTTTTTGAGATTGTTGATTAAACATTTTTTTTCAATTTCACTCACCAAAAACACCCCATTTCACTTTTATATTAAATATATAATAGTAAATATATAATAAATTAAATATAATATTTTATTTATGGAATATAAAAGTCTTTATGCGATATTATCTACTTTATCCTCTCTATTTAACTTAGTAAAAATCACAAATATTTTGAGAGCACATGTGATAAAACTCTAAAATTTTCAATGTTTCATGATATCCATGTGAATCTCTTGTTATTTATTTTTAATTTGTAGAAAAATTACTAAATAAGATTTTTTTAAATGAAATCATTATTTACGTTATACTAAGGCATTAGTGAAACTATGTAGTTATTTTCAAAAAGGTCATTGGTTTATTGAAATCAAACTATGCAAAGAACAATTTGAAGGAATTATCAAGGTGCTGAACGAAGACCTTGATAAATAAAATTTTGATTCCCTGAGAAAGGATCTTGTCACACCCATCAACTTAATGTTATAAATTTTTTATTTTTATTTTTTTCTGTTTTATTTAGTTTGGCATTCCTCAAAGATAAATTTCTATATTTTAAATTTTTTAGAGTAGAACAATGTGCAGTATTGGATAATAGTTAGTAATAACCATGATTCCATCTCTATTTGGGGGGAGTGTATAGATTCTAGTTATATTTTTCATTATTACTTAGGGTTTTCCAAACTCTATACTATTTTCCATTAAATAGTGTGAGATAAATTCAATAAAATGGTTGACCAACACAGCTGGAAAGCAGTTTTCAATACCATGTTTCCCAAACAATGAGGCCAATTATTTTTCAATAATGTTGTGAGGGTTCATTATTTCCCTTGATTAATTTAACATTTTCCCCTTTCCCTCCCCACTCACACAATAATTACTTCTTTGTTTAAGGATAATCTTCCCTATTTCTGGTATTTTGTATTATTCTACCATTATATGATATTTATTCTTGGTAAGATGTAATTTATCTTTGAGTTCCCAAAAACAATTCCTTAAATATAATTTTCTTACATTTTTTTGTAGTTTTTGTACCCTAGGTAGCCATAATTTCCAATACTCAAGTTAGTTGAGGTACTTATTTGAAATTTCCTTTTTTTATATGTTTGAGGGTATCCACTCTAATCCTTTCTTATATTTTCTAAAAAATTATATGAGATTAAATATGATTTTAGGTACTTTTATCAATATAATGGGACATTCCAATATAATACCATATGTTTTTGAATTTAAATTATCTTAATTTTTTTTTGTGATTTGTGATGGGAAATTGTGTGATCAGGAATGTTTAATTTGGATTGTGTGGTTTTAAATAGTGTTTATGTGGATTTTACAAAAAAAATAATGTTATTCTTCTAAAAGGTGTTTGATGAAAATTTTAAAATGGAGTCTTGAGAAAAAATTATTTCACAAATGGTTTGGATTGACATTGTTTTTGAATGAGACTTTTAAGTGGAATATGTATTTTGATTGAGGATCCCCTTGATTAAAAGAATGGGTTCTTATTATGTTTTCATCTATTTATAGACATTGAGTTTGATATATCTGGTTAGGTTTTCAATTTTATTGTTGTTATCATAGATATGTGGGTGAGTGCATGGGTGTTCCCCATATTTTCGAAAGACCCCATATGAATCTCATTTCTGATGAGGCCTCAGGAGGCCACAAGCTATCTTTTTTTATATCACCTATGGTGGATAGTGTTTTATTAAAGAGTTATTTTTCATTTAGAAACATTTTCCTAAATCTTCCCCATATCGATTTATTATTTTATGAGCCATGATATAACATATTTCCAATTTATTTAGTTTGATGTTATTCATTACATGTTTCTCACTTTTTTATTTATTGATAGATTTTTTTCTCTTTCTATTTTGAAATCTATCTTAATTTAAACTAAACCAAAAGAATTTGATAAAATTATTTTGAAATAAAAAAATATTTCTATTATTTTATAAAAAATTTTATAATGGTTTTCAAGTAGAAATTGATTATTTATATTCAAGGTGGTGTCTTATTTGGATTTACCACACACCCATTATATGCCTCTGGGAATATGAAAACATTTTTTCCAAGATGCTGGTTAACGAAGTAGAACCATTATCATCGTGTTTATCATGATATTCATTATCCTATTTGAGTATGTTTCTGGTGGTGACTGATTTCTACAGAGAGGATTTGGTCTTGTGAAGTATTTGGTATCCTTTATGATGTGTTTAGATAATTTTTCAAAATCCTCTCTATCTTAGAACTACATATTAGAGTATTTTTTTATGATATAGGTCGACATTTTAATTGTAATTAGAGATATCTTTTCTGAGTTATGGATAAATTATAATGTGATACTCTCTTGATTTATTTTTATATTTCAAAACAATTTACATATCCTTTGGAAACATTATCATTTTAATGGGTTATACTGGATTCCTTTAAGAAATGTTTTGTTGTTTTTATTGGATTATGAGGGTGAAATAATTCCAATTGAGTTATAAAGGATACCAAAGTTATAATTACCATTCTATGGTAATTGAGAGCACACCCCCCAGGCATGTGGTAGGCTAACCAAGGTTATTTTGCAGGTTGAACTGGTACGTTTCATTAAAAATGGTATTATATTCCCCTATTTTTATTTTTTGTGTGTCATAGTAGAAATGATTATATGATTGGTTTATCTCAAGATGTAAATCATTAGTTTATTCCTAATCACCACCTCTCGTGATGAAACATTAGTTATCATGTGGAGTTTGGGTTTCATTATAGATTTTTAGTTCTATATTTTACATTTTTCTCTCTATTAAAATATTAAATAGTTGAATTTATGTATTTATTACATATTTATGAGCTTTTATAATTTCTAGTATTTGAGAGGAAAATAAAGAGTCATATTAATACTATATAGTTTTCATTCACGTTCCATTATTCTATTTTAGGCCAAGGAATATGGACATAATACTCTCAACAGACCATTGCGTGGTTGACACATGGTTTTACAAACTATTTTGAAAAACCAGGAATTTCACTTTGATGCCCTATATTTTTTGATTTCCTTCCCATTATTAATATGGAAACTATAATGGTGTTTTCCATTGAATTAAGATTCTATTTGGGGTTTTTATTTTAGATTTTATCATATTAGGGATTATTTTTTATTCATTTTTTATAATGAAGTTATGATTTGGGTTATTCATGTTGGGTGGTTTGCATCAATTGTTTTTAAAATTATTTGGGAGTGTTTGTTTTATTTTATGGGAAGGATTTTATGAAGTTGTAATATTTTTAAAGACCATTTTAATTTTTTTATTTAGAACATAAAATTTTGGAATGAAAATTAATTGATTCTGGAGTAGTATTTATGTTTTCAAATGATCTATTGTATAGAAAATGATTTCAAAATTTGAGTTGAAATTTCATTGGGTGATAATTATTTATAACAGAACTCTATATGATTTTTGGAAGAAGGATATAATCATTTTGGGATTATTTGAAATAAGTAATATATATTTCCTTTAAGGTTATATGAATTAGATAATTTGTTTCAACATAAAAACCTTTATAATGGTGTTTTTGATTTGATTATAATGAGAGATTTGATTTTCAACATTATTTTTTAAAGAGGTTGACCTATAAATGAAATTGGTGGAATGTTATTTGAAAATTCATAGTGACATGTAGGAATTATGGGTTTGTCATTATCTTTATTAATGGATATAATATTTTCTATTAGTGATGAGAAAAAAAGGTAGATTTTTTTAGTATTAAATCTTGGAAAAAATGATTCCAATGATAAAATATTTCAAAGGATGTATCTTGGAAAAGTGAGACTTTCTTGGTGGTAAATTTTATACAATGATATTTTTTATTTTCTACAAATTTTTTTCATAGGTTATATTTAACCAAAAAAGGATGGCATCCTGGATCTAAATTTTTTAAATGTTTTTTTAATAATTTGGTGTAAATAAAATTTTAACCATTCAGTTGGATCTATAAAAAATAATTTATTTTGTGATTATATTTAGAAATTGATTTCAAGGATAATGTTTATGATTTAAGAAAAAACATGGGCAATGTAATAGAAATTTAAATTGATGAAAATTTTGAAATTAAATTGTTAGAATATGTAAATTTGTTAGAATGTATGAATTTTTATAATGATGTAGGTTGACTCTTTAATGTGATTAATTTTTTGAAAGTGAGTCTTTGAAATTTTATTTCTTTAGTAGTTAGTGTTTTGACATATTCTGGAATTATGATTTAACATTTAGATTATATTTTTGAAACATAATTGGATAGATTCAAATTTTATGTTATTTAAAATATACATCCCATAAATTTCATAGTGATAAAGATAGAGTCTGATTCTTCGAATTTTACTTCTGTGAGTCCTCTAAATCGGTGGGTGGTGTTTCATTATTTTTTTACTCTACCTACTACCATAATATGGTCATGGGGTCTATGTCCTCTGGATCATAGACCCCACTAAAGATTCACATAATTGCAACAAAATTTTCTTTTTTTATTGGATGGGGTTCATTTGAATTGGTGAGGTTGTCATTAGGGACAAGATAACATTCATACCACTCAAAACAGTTTTGGATCTAAGGGTAAAATACCATTGTGAGATTTCTTAATGATCTAAACAGCCTATAATGGAAGGTCACTTTCCTAATTCACCTATATTAAAGACCTTCATGAGAGCCTTTTGAAAAAAGTACTATTCAATGGTATCCCTCTAAAAATCTAGGTGTGGGAGAAACCATTTTAATTCTGAATTATTTTTAGGGTGATTGTGTAGTAGAAGAGTGTTTATGGTGTTATCTGGGGTTGGTTCACCTTACCATCGAGTGGATAATCATTTATTTTATAGATTCACTTCCATGGTGGAGGTCGTCAACAATCCTCATGTTTTTTGTGTCTATATTTTCCATGGTGGTGGTTGGTTATCCATACTCGATGAATTATATAAGGAAGGGATTCTAGTTATCTCCCATGTTAAAGCATTGTTTTGGTTTCTACAATTGAGCTATGTTATTGATGATTTACCCTATTTTTATCCCTCTTTATTCACCATATTTGTTCATTGAGATTTATATATATAATGAATATTGTATTGAAGATATGTTCTAATGGTAAATTCTTGGGGTAGCCTAGTTTATAAGATCTTATTTCATGGACCAGTACTAGGGCTCATGTGTGTTTTTGTTCAAACACGTTAGTGAGTAATCTCTCACTTCCATCATGGATGAAATTTGCCAACAAACTAGAACCAGTGATCCTGGTCTTTTTCCTTTTTCTTAATTATTCATTACTTAATAAAGTCATATATTGGCCAAGGGATACTACATTTTGTTCAGTGGTGAAGTATTGTTTAGGAAAATTATTGATATCCAGTTATATATGTGACGCCTTGTCCAAATGTGTCACACTATAATTCCACCAATATAGAAAATTCTAAATAGTTGGGAGACCTGGTTTAATTAATTTTCGACGCCCATGAATTAACCCATCATATAAATGTTTTATTCTTCTCGGATCCTAGAGATAACAGTATTGGGAACATACCACTCTGTATTTCAACTCTAAATTTAATTCCTGGTTGAATGGGTTCTCTATATAGCTCAATTGAATCATGAAATTCAATTTATAATTATGTCTTCGTGGTAGCTTCTAGATAATTACATAGTTTATAGAATTAACTCATGCAAATATGAACATCAAATGTATTTTGGGTGACTCTATTGAGATATATTTGAATTATCATTTTAATCATCCACGTACTATTCAACTTTGGGGTGAACAAATTTTTTTTTGATTTATTTTAATCTCGATGATGATTGACTAACCCTATTGGTTTAGAAGAATCTTTAAAAATATGTGGAAATTATTTTTTTCATGTAGTCATAAAGTAATGTCCCGGACCCTCCTAGTCTATTACTTTTCCAATTTCTAGTGTTTGGGATTCCCTGCACCACATCAGTATGACTAGATCTGAAGGGTGGCATTTCGGTGGTAGGATGTCACCGTGGTGTCACCCATCAGTTTGTCACCGATTGGGGTGACACTAATCGATGGTAATGAGGGTGTTTGTGTATATACTAGTTTTTTAACCCTTTGGATTGAAATAGTACTTGTTTACCCATATGTTTAATTTATTTCTTATGTTTTTATTCGCACCCCACCCAAGATGATCACTTCATGACGAACACCCCCATTTCATGGGGGAGGGTGTTTATTTCAACACTCCTATGAGTGGATGGTTATTAGCTCCTTTTATACTCTATTTCCCTAGTAGACAAAGATTCCATCGGTAGGCTATGATGGCTTAAGGTCCATTTATAGCCCAAGATTATTCAGGTCGGTTACGTTGTGGTGGTTGGCCCAGGTGTGTGTGGGATGTTTATTTCCCAAGTGTTATTGAAATGTGGCATGGGTGTCTTCCGGAATGGCACTAGTTGTTCTGGACCAAGTGTCTTCGAGTATGGTGGTATTTGTTCAAGCCCAGGTGTTTTGAGTGTGGTTATGTGTGGTTGTTGTGGATCAGGTGTTTGTGGGTGGGATGTGTGGTTGCGATAGCCCAAGTGTGTATATGCGGGGAATTGCAGTGACACTGCGGTGAGAATGGCGGGAGGGGTCTGACTCATAGAATGTATTTAATAACCTATGGGAAATTTGGGAGGGGTACCCAAATATCGATGTGCTATTACTATTATTTACTTGAATTGTGTTATTTGAGGAGTATGCCTTGGTGTGGTTTGGGTGGATAGTTTCCTTACTCTGGGATTTGGTTATCTCATTTTCTCACGGGGCATTAGAATGCCTCCCCACTTGTCCATGATAGATTTTGGTTTTCCCTACTTTGTATACCTATATACTCACCCTACATATATAAAACTGATTTCCGGTTTCCAGAAGGACTTCTAGGACCATGCCAGACCCTATTAGCTTGGATTCTAGGTCCATTGACATTTATGTTTTTCATTTGTTTTGGAATTTTCCACTTTAGAGTTTTCTTTCACATTGTAGCACTTAATTTTTAGAGCATTCATATGGGAATGGATTGTTTTGGGTTTACTTTTACTTCCATCATTACTGTTGTTTGGGATTTACTATATTATCTCCTGATCCTACAAAATAATAAGGGTAACGCCTTCTATTTTACATGTGATTCTATACCCTTGGTGTTATTCGCCACTCCGGGGCCTACTGAAGGCGGGTCTAAGGGTCATTATCTCTCCTTCAACTTGAGAAAGGTAGGGTTTGGCAGTCTTCTGCCCCTTCCCCCAACTTGGTGAAGGTTGTTCATGACAGAATGGTATCAAGGGATGTTAGGGTGAGAGATAAGATTAATTCTAGATTTATCCATAGTGAGGATTTCATGGGATGGTAGGAAAATAGCATTATAAAATATTGTTGGATGTAATAGGCCCAAGGCGACCAACTTGGACAGGGGATTTTAGGGCCCCTATGATCCAATGTAAGGACTCCGGACCTACCTAACTGCCAAGAGAGGATATAAGGATTGCATGGTTGAGACCTTAGGAAAGGTACATGAATCATAATGACTTGTGTTCTTGTGTGTCTTGGGTACTGTGGGGATTTTAAATAAATAAAAATTCTAATAAAAATTTAAAATAATTCTTCTACACTACTCAGGCTTAGGAATTCCTTTTTAACCTTACAACAATGGAACTCGGATGGCAACAACAGGTAGTGCAGGCAATCAAGGCCCATAAGGATGATTTAGCTGTTCAGCATAGGGCGGTTCTGGGGGTGGAGGATGACCAATGGTAGAGGAATATTCGTTCCATTCAGTCATAGACCCTCAGGAAGTACGAGGGTAGTGTCTCAGAAATGGTGATGGAGAGATGGCTCGAGGAGCTGGTGATTGCTTTCAGCTTGATCTAGGCTCCGACGAAGTACTAGAATACTATGGATGTAAGACAATTGCGGGGAGTAGTGCATTAGTGGTGGACTCTTTATCTTGGGGACAATAATGAGGTTTAGGATTAATTGATAGACTTTGAGAGGGAGTTCTGAGTGGAATTCCTCTATTCCATGATGAAGGGAAAAAATAGGAAGGAGATATTATCCCTTCAGCAGGGGAGTATGTTAGTGTGGGAGTTGGGAATCATGCTTAAGGATTTCCTTCAATTTTCACTGAACTTTTTCTAGATGAGGATTTTTGAGAAAGACGTTTAGGGGAGGCACTATGACCTTCTCTTCAGTATGTTGTTACTCCCTTCCCTCTACCGGAATGCATGGAGGTCTAGAAGAAGGATGAAGTGGAGGAGAGGATGAACATGCTAGGAGGTGTATTGTGAGAGGGAATCCAGTTAGGCTCCTCAAAGGGGAAGTCCATTAGTAGCAGGCCTCCAGCGTTAGAGCCATCCAGGTTTCGGCTAGTGGGGAGCAGGCCCCAACAGTTCCAGTTTCAATATCTGGGTCCTCACCCCTTAAATGTGGGCCCTGGACCAAGATGCATCATCTAAGGAATTCATGGGAATCTTCAGAATCAGTAACCGAATTGTGTGCAATACAATGGGGGTGGGTAGGTTCAGCGCCCAACTCAGTAGTTGTTGTTTCCATCCTGGACCTTTCAGCAGCAGTAGCAGAGATAGCGAGCTCCTTCTCCTCCAATAGCAGATGTTGTAGGAGGAGGCCCACCTCAGGGCTCTATTTAGGGACCTCAACTAGGGAAAGGTCCATGAATCAGTTGTCAACTGAGGGACAAGGGATATGGGAATGGTCAGTTTCACACCACATAGGTTGTAGTTCTAGCAGAGTTGGAGGTTGTCTGAGTTATGATCTAATTGTTTAGTACTCTTACCTATTCCTTGTTTTATTCAAGATATTTTCATTCCTTTGTTTCACCAAGTCAATCCCATGCTATGGGTCTAGACAATGAGGGACTTGTCGTGCCCCTGGTTTTGAGTATCAAAATCGAAGTTCAGAACATCTATTCTCATGTTTTTCGGGGATGTAGACTGATGTTGAGACCACATCAGTTCAGTGGGGATGTTCTTTTTCTATAGATGCAGTCGTATGATGTCATTATAGGAATTGACTGCATTTCCTTTGTGTGTGCCTTTATCAACTACTTCCAGATAAGGGTTGTGTTTTTAGAAAAGGTCTGTAAGCATGTGACTTTCATCGGTGATTGAGGTTTCTAAGAGGACATCTAGCGAGAGGATCCCTTTCTTTCATTGTTAGTTGAGCTATCAGTGGAGTCGGCAAACTCAAAGATGTTGGAATCTTCAAAAATTGTCTGTGAGTTCATGGATGTCATCCCTAAATAGGTTGTGACTCTACCCCTTAGATGTGACGTTGATTTCAAGATATAATTACAACCCTATACCCATCTGATTTTGATGGTTCCCGTTCAGGTGACGCCATCTGATTTTCAATAGTTGTGGATTCAAATTGACGATCTGAGGAAGAAGGGTTTTGTTCGACCAAGCACGTCACCAATGGGTGCTCTAGTCTTGTTCACAAAGAAGGTATATTGTGGTTTTAGGCTGTTTATAGACTACCAGAGGCTGAAACAGGTAACAGTCAAAAACTGTTACCCCTTCCCAAGGATCGAAGACCTTTTTGACGATTTGAAGAGGGCAGGATGGTTCTCCAAGATAGACATGTAGTCAGGATATCACCTGTTGAGGGTGAAAGAGGGTGACATCTCAAATACTTCTTTCGGTTGTAGATATGGGCACTTTGAGTTTGTGGCCACGTTGTTTGACATTACAAATGTACCATCTATGTTCATGGGACTCATAAACACAATATTTTGAGAATATATGGATAGGTTCTTATTCATGTTTATCGATGATATTTTGATCTACTCATGATCAGGGGAGCATCACATCGAGCATCTGAGGACAGTTTTAGAGGTCCTCTAACACCACCAGGTCTTTGGGAAATTGTCCAAGTGCATATTCTGGATGTGATAAGTACACTTTCATGGACATGTGGTATATGAGTAGGGAATAGCGGTTGAAATTTCAAAGGTCGAGGTGATTGTTTCTTGGGTAGCACCCAAGAACATGGCATATGTTCATAGTTTTCTTGTCCTATTAGGTTACTACGAGATATTTATGCCCAACTTCTCTCGAGTTGCAGCACCTTTGAAGTCCTTGACCAAGAATGACCTGGCATTCGTGTGGATTGGATAGTGTGTGGCATCCTTATGTTATGTAAAGGGGAAGGTGGGTAGTTCCCCAGTGCTACAGTTTCCAGAATAAGGGGTGACTTTTGAGGTGTTTTCTGATGCTTAATGCCAGTGCCAGGCATGTGTTTTGATGAAAAAAAGGGGGTGATCACTTATGGGTCTAGGAAGTTATGTCCCCATGAGCGTAACTATTCCACCCATGATCAGGAGCATACAGAGGTCATGTTCACACTAAAGTTGTGGTGAAATTACCTCATCGAGGATCACTTCATAAACTTCATGGATCACAAGAGCTTGAGGTATAACTTCTCCCAATGAGACATGAACTTTTTGAAGTGGAGGTGTTTGGAGTTTCTTTAGGACTACAAATTCAAAATTTCCTATACCTCAAGAAATAGGAATGATGTACCTGATGCCTTGAGCAGGATGTCGCAGAAGGATGCAGTTTGAGAGTCAGCAGATGCTTGGAAGGAAATAGAGTAGTTGGTTTCCCTTAACCTGGAGGCAAGGATTGATGATGGTAGAGGTTGTCTGTTTCAAATGACTGTGAAGTCATCTATGTTTAAATAGGTGGAGGAGTCTCAGTGGGGGGACCTATAGGCTGGAGTGATGCGTGATCGTGTTATAAAAGGAAATGCTCTAGATGGATGGTCAGAAGACAGGAAGAATCAGATGCAGATTCATGGAAAGTTATTTTTCCTAGAGAAAATTTGCAAGAAAGATCTTGGTGAGTTCTACAACTCACCCCTGGTGGTACAAACATATGTTTCCAAGAAGTAACGGGGTTTGTGGGGTTAGTTTTGGTGGCCTGGGGTAAAGCGGGAAGTGGCAGAATTTGTGGCAATGTAGCTCATGTGTCAGCAAGTGAAGGTTGAACATCACATCCCTGGAGTTCTGTTACAAAATTTAGATGTCCCTGAGTGTAATTGGGATGACATATTTATAGATTTCTTCATGGGACTACCCAAGGTTCAAGGAGACTGCGATGCTATCTGGGTAGTGGTGGACCAGTTGAAAAAATTAGCTCACTTTCGGGAAATCAGGGAGTCAAGTGTGGTGGTTACCTTAGCACAGAGGTATGTGGATGAGGTTGTGTGGTTTCATGGGATTCCGAGGTCCATAGTAACCGATCGGGATACACAGTTTACCTCATGGGTCTGGGGAGGATTACAGCGTGGTTTTGGCACCCAGCTATGCCTCAGTACTACATTCCATCCCCAGATAGGTGGAAAAATAGAGAGGACCATCCATACATTAGAGGATATGCTACGAGCATGAGTTTTGGACATTGGTGGACTGTGGGTGTGGCACTTGCCTTTGTTTTAGTGTGCCTGAAACAATATCTATCACTCTACCATTTTCAGGACTCCATTAGAAGCCTTGTACTGGAGGTCGTATCGCTCACCCATGTGCTAGACAGAGGTTGGGGAAGTAGGTGTTCTTGGCCTGGAGGTAGTGCATAGCATGACAGAGATGGTTCAGCTTATATGAGAGAGGATGAAGGCATCTTAGGACTAGAAAAAGTCATATTCCGGCCATAAGAGGATACCCATGGAGTTTGAGGTTGGGGACCATTTTTTCTTCAAGGTCTCCACTCGGAATGGGAAACTAAGGTTTTTAAGGGGGATTATTCTTTCTCCCATGTTTTTTGGACCCTTGGAGGTGTTGCGACAGGTCAGTGAAGTTGCTTATCGACTAGAACTACCCCCGCTACTACTGAGAGTGCATGACGTCTTCCATGTGTCTTAGCTCCATCAATATATAGACAATGATTCACACATCCTTGACTGGGGGGCATCTAGATATCAAGGATGATGCACCATTTATGGAGGGACTATTGAGGATCAAGTATCATGAGGAGATGGTTCTTCATGGATGAACCATTCCCTTGGTTCCTGTGTTTTGGAGGCATGGTGGGATGGAGGAGAGTACCTAGAAATGAAAGGAAAATATTCACGATCAATACCCAAGGTTGTTTTGAGTTTTGTTCTATTATATTTTATACCTGTTGGACATGTAGTGTTCACCTTGTTAACTATGAAATGGTCTATTTTCATTATACTCTATATGTGTGTAATGAGTGTTGATAGTGGGGAGGGGAGGTCTGGATCTCTAATCGAGACGCATTATGGTGGATGCGATTACACCCGTGCGGGAGATTCAGTGCCGCCCAAAGTTGATAGTATCTCGACATGGGAGAAAAGGGACTCCCTAGTTCATATGTCTAGATAGTGACACTTTTATATGTTTGTCTGGTTACTGGAGGGAGAGGTGTTCTTAGAAGTCTAGGAGGTTTAGTTATGAGAGGTATCTTTCGAGGTTGTTGTTCAGACCCTTGTCTTTTCTTCAGGTTTATCCTTGAATTCTTGAGGATGAAAATACTTTTAGAGGTATCAGATGTAAGTACTAGGCCCTCCTAGTCCCTTACTTTGCCAATTTCTAGTGTTTGGGATGGCAAGGATCCCCTCAGTATGTCTGGTTTTGATGGGCGGCGTATCCATGATATGATGTCAAGGTGGTGTCACCCATCGGTGACACCGATCAGTGTGTCATTGATTAGGGTGACACCTATCAGTGTGTCACTGATCGATGTGTCACTGATCGGTGTGACACTGATCGGTGTATTAGATATAGGTGTGCCACTGATTGCGGTGACACTGATCGGTGTGACACCCATCAGTGGGACACTGATCGATTTTCCATGGATAGTTGGGTCACTGATCAGTGTGCCGCCGATTGGTGTTCCAGGGATCGGTGTGTCACCGATCAGTGCCACAGAGGATTTTTCAGTTTCCTTTCCCATGTTTTCCCGTAACACCACTTTTGAGTATTTAAATCAATTAAAGTGGTTTAAATCCATTATTATCCCCATAAACAATGTTTTAAATACCCTAAGAGTGGGATGACCATCAATCGGCCTATTTTTGTCTCTTTAAATGAAATCCTTCAATACAAAACAGTTCTCACCACCTCTCTAATGTAAATTAAAAAATAACAAATAATTCTATCGTGTGTAACTATCCAACCACATTGTGAAACCACAATCCACCTTTAAATCTATTCAAAATTCATATCCCATAACTCTATGATATCACCTTTTTATCACATGGGAATTCATTATTTCTTCTTAATGGTTGGTTTCTTTAACTTTCCTTGGTGCGTTCGGTGTCCCCCTTCTCAAGGCTAGTGGTGCACTTGTGCTGGAGCCTTCCCTAATCATTCTTTGAGTCCTTGTAGTTTTTCCCAACAAGTCGTGCATCCCTAGTTGTTGGAATGATGAGAAAAGAAAAACATTGATTGTTGATCATCCAAGTAGGTTTCTTCCTTCGTCTCCCTTTACTAGGTATTGTGTAGGGGGGCATGATGATGTTTTTGTGGGGATGGATAAAACCAATCCTTAATGAGGATAATAAATGGTTTAAAAGAATAAATATGGGTGTTTGATAATGTTCATGTACTCTTTTACCACTTCATATATGTTGTCAATAGAATGAGATTATTTCCACTTAAAATCATCTCCATCAGTGGTTCTTTCTTGCACACTAATGAACCCTTGTTTTCTGGATATTTCTTTGATTAAATGGATGTATCACAAGAAACTGGTTAATCACATAAATGCAGTTGTTTAAATAGATTCCCAATGAATAAAAATCCTTCTCTGGTCACCCGGATTAACCAAAAGGAAAGGTGGAACTAAAAAATGGTGTGTTTAAATCTAAAAAATTCCTTGCTATGCTCTGATGATGTTTATGGTGGTTCTGCATGATGCTTGCGAGGTGACGTGGATGGAGATGGGATCTCATGTTGTGGGGTAGTTGTTGGTTTGTGGACCTGAGGCCATGTGGGTCCATATGTTGGGGCGTGGTTGGTCCCATTACTTAGAAGTATCTCACAGACCCCTTTTTTTGTTCTTATATTACAAGAGAATCAGGTGTGAATGCTTAAATTGCTGCTTGACTGCTTTTCCTTCCTTGGCTTGTGGCTATGCCTATTAGTTGCTCGAAAGTGAAAATTTATTTAAATAGGACCCCTTGAATATTAAAACAATAATAGATTCAAGATAGAATTGTTTTCCTAGAATGAGTTATGACTTGGTTGAGGTTTTGGTGCTCCTTATGAATGAATAGTAATGAGGGTGTTTGTGTATGGACTGGTTTTTGAAACCCTTGGATGGGAAGAGTGCTTGTTTACCTATATGTATAATTTAGTTCATATGTTTATTATTCTCACCCCACCCAAGTTAAGCACTTAGTGTCGAACACCCGAATTTCATGGGGAGGGGTGTTTTCCCAACAATCCTATGAGAGGCTGGTTAATAGCACCTTTTCCTCTCCCTTTTGTGAGTAGCCCAATATTCTCAGGGTAGGCTCTGATGGCTTGACGTCTATTTATAGACCAAGATTCTTCAAGAAGGGTTTGTTGTGGTGGTTAGAAGAGGTGTGTGTGGGCAGGTTGTCTCCCAAGTGTTTTTGGTATGAGGCCCATGTGTCTTTGGGAATGGTGGTAGTTGTTTAGGTCTAAGTGACTACGGGTGTGGTTATGTGTGTTGTTGTGTCCCAGGTTTGTGTAGGAGGGATGTGTGGTTGTGGACGCCCTGGTGTGTGTGGGCGAGGAATGGTAGTGAGACTGTGGTGAGAATGGCGGGAGAGGTCATACACGTAGGATGTCTTCAATAACTAGTGGGAAAGTTGTGTAAGATACCCAAATATCATTGTGATAATACTGTTACTTTAATTGACTTACATTATTTGGGTAGTGTGCCTTGGTGAGGTTTTGTTAGATAATTTATTTACTAGGTGCTTTGGTTGTCTCATTTTATTTTGGGGTATTAGAATGCCTTCCACTTTTTAATGAGAGCTTTTGGTTTTTCCAACTGTGTATACTTGTATACTCACCCTACGTATATAGAACTGCTTTCAGTTTTCGAGGAGGTCTTTGATGACCGTTCTTGACCCTATTAGCTCAGATGTTGGGACCATTGACACTTCTATTTTTCCTTTATTTTTTAATTTTCCCCATTGGAATTTTCTTGTACTTTGTAGCACTTTTTTATTAGAACATGCAAATGGGAATGGATTATTTTTACTTTCAGATTTGGTGTTGTTTTGGATTTACTATCTTATCTTCTGATCCCACTAAATTAAAAGGGTAATTCCTTCTATTTGACGTGTGATTAAATACCCTTGTTGCTATTTTCCACTTCGATGCCAGTTGAAGATGGGTCTCGGTGGTCATTATCTCTTCTTCAACTTGATGAAGGAAGGGTTTGGGAATCTTTTATCCCTTCCCTCATCTGGGTGATGGCGGGTCATGACACATAATTATCATTGTCTAGATTTGTGATTGAGGAAAATGTGTCATCATATAAACTATTTGTAAATATATTTAAAACAACATGTGTTTAAGGTTTGTAATAAATAATTGACTTTATCAATATTGTTTTATTTCTATTATCAAATAATGGATTTGGTAAATGAAAGTAATATCATTTAGATTTCAATTATTTAAAAAAACTAAAACCCTTTTGAAAATTCGATTAAACACTTTGACAAGTTTCTTTGTGTTCATTCATAGTCATTAAAACAGATGGTTTTATCTCACTTGTTAAACCTTAACAACTTACTCTTTGATTTTGTGGCCATAAACCTCTTTCACCAAGCCTTGTCTACCTTCCACCTCCCCCAACCATCATCATCCATTTCTTTCAATCTCTCTTTATCATCTTTTATTTCTTGTTTTCTTTATCTTCTACCCTCTTAGGCATTTACCTTGGAAGGGTTATGGTTTTATATTCCTTCTTAATTTTGGTTCTTTTATAATTATTATATGGTTGAATGAAAAAAACATATTGGTTAATCATTTTATTCCTATATTGACATATTAAATGATTGTAGTTGTCATTGATGATAAATCTTTCACCCTCTCATTCATCATCATCCTCTACTATAACTTTTCTCTGATACCTTTTTTTAGTTTTTATTTACTATGAAAATATTATATGAATTCACGGTAAGTTAAAATTTTTTAATTTTGTTATACATTTTATTCTTCAATATTCTCATTCACTACTTTTGGTTAACAACTCTTTGTTATTTTTATTTTCACTTCAAGTTATTCATGGATATAAAGTATTTTTCAATTGATCAATGAATTTTTTATGATTAATGTTTTATTAAATAATCATTTAATATATTTTTTTAATAAATAATGTAAATATAATTTTTAACAGTTTTCTAATATTTTTCTTCTTCTTTGATAATGGTTTTTTAAGTTATAGTGTTTTATATAGTTTGAATATGGATTATTGATAATATTTTTTTAATGTTCATTTTAACTAAAAGATATTGTTATCATAAAACAATATTTGAAACATCAAATTAATCATCTCCCTAATATAGGACAGATTATATGATTATATTTCTAAAAGGTATATAATTTTATTTTGGTACATTATTTATCAAAATATTTTTCCCTAAATAGTGAATAAATTATGTTGAATATTTTTTTGATTTATATTTTTTATTTTTATATTTTTAAAATTTAATTAATACCTATGAATTTCAATTTATAATAATTAAAAAATTTATATTTATTATATTATATGACACATTACTATATATTTAAATTATAATAAAAATATTAAATTACAATGATTATATTTTTGTTTACATTTTCTTCTTTTGGAATCTAATTTTGGTGACCATAATCACTATGATTTTTTAGTCACCCTTTCATGTAAATTATGGTATGTGTTTATGAATGTCTTTATATTCATTATCATGCTTTTTATTAAATTTTTTATAACTTTATAATATTTTTCCTTTTATATTATGATATTTATTTATTTAATTTGTCAACAATAAATAAATATTTATGAAATTACATAAAAATAAGGAATAATTATGTTTAATTTGTAATCAACCATTTAAAATAATTTTTAATGTATTTATACCATTACTTTATTTAAAAAAATTTCTGTATGTTAGATAATAAAATATTTTCAATGTAATACTTTTTTTACAAAATATGATGTCTTTATTTTATTTATTATGTATTTTGTGTATCTTTTTTAATGTTATTTATAAAATAAAATTCTGAGTTAAATTTCAAAATATTTATAACATATTTTCAATTCATGATATTGGTTATAGATAGTAATGAGTCGAATTTGGATAACTACACTACAAACAAGAAATGATTATAAGAAAGTTGTTGAACCATTTTCATAATTTTTTAAAACTGTTATCCCAAATAATGGCTAGTATTTTTTTACATACATGAAATGATTAAGTATGGAAAGGTTAAAAATAATAGAAATCAATGATTATTTATTTTTTCATGATTTTTGCCCAAGTAAAAATCCATGGGTTTGGAATACTGAAATTGGGAAGCATTAAACATATATTGTTGATGATAATTTTTAAGATGAAATGTATGATCAAATTTAAGAGCTTATTTTTGATACTGAAGTGGATCCAATTGGGAAACCACTAATAATTAAGAGTTTATATTTTTATGTTGAAAAAACATTTCTTCAATTATGTACAATATTTTCATTTTATCAATAGTTTTAATATCGATGAGTTTGAATGTGAAAAATTGATAGAGTGATAAGAGATTTAGAAAGTTTCTATAGTTAATGAATGGCTTGCTTCATAAAGACAATGATTGTAACACCCCAAGCTTCTACGGTACGCTTCTCTTTGAATAATGTGATAGCGTGTGTTGTACGCAACACCGAGTTCTAACACACCATAACTAATCAAACTAGCCATTATGAATAGTAATTCCTACTTTTTGAAATTATATATATTTTATATTTGAAAATGGACTTCATTTTTGGATTCGGAATATCGAATTTAGCCTAAGGTGAAATTTTGGTACATTTCGGATAACTTTCATATTTTGATGAATAGTGAAAATTACTAAATTTTAATTAAAAACAACTTTTTTAATCAAAATAATTAATAGTGATAAATTATGAATTTGAGTGGTTTTAAAGTATATTTAGACTATATTTTTACCGTTTAATATAATTTAGGTCATTGGACATAATTTTACAATTAAACCGAACATAAACAAGTGTCAATCTTTCGATAGTTATTATCTCTTAAAAACACGCTTTTTGTTTTGACAGCGGGAATTAATTTTAAATTAATTTCTGCCACTTATGTGTTTTGAATTTAGAAAAATGGATTCCATATTAGGAATCAGTATGTTCAAATTGTGTAAATAGGTAACTTTTATTTTTAGACATTTTGAATAATTATTGCGGTAAATATTTTATTTACCATGGTTAAGGGTAAATCTGGTAAATAAGGGTTAAAAAATAATATTATAATAATACTAAATTACCCTAAAACGTGTCTTAACCCTATTGGTTGATACATGGTCGACCATGGGCATCTTTGGGTCGATTTTGGGACCCCATGGATCCACCTGTAAGTGATAATGACACTTTATTTTAATGAATTCAAAAATGACACAAGCATATATCTTTTTGAAAAACAATTGTTACATAGGGTTATATATGTTGGATTTTAGATTATAAATATTCATTAGAAAGATAAAAAGATTTCCTACATAATTATATTTTATTTATAATTTTTAGACATTAAATAATTTATTTTATTTATGACACAATTATGATGCAGTAATTACTATAATAGTGAAAAATTAAAATAATTGATATTATAAATACCCAAATAAATATAATATGAAACTTTTAATGAATTAAACTAATTTTCTAGGATAATATGATATATTATTATTGATTTAATTGACTTTTTTCGAAGTAATCAATCTGTTATGAGTTTCACAAAAATCAACTATTGAATAGTGTCATAATTGACATAAAAGAGTTTTTAAAACAAATATTATATTATTAATTGATATTAAATTCCTAAAAATATAAGGTTCTGCCAAGAGACTTATATCATGATAGGTTCATCATTAATGGACCACTTGGGGGTCGCTTGGATGTATATAGTAAGTTTATTAACCATATTATATAAAAATACAAAGAGACATTGTAAAAGTGAAACTAATTAACTTACAGTTAATACTTAAAGATAAGGTTAATATAAGTACCCAAACCTGTCTAAATTCTATTGGTTGAGTTGTTTTAGACCCATCACCACCTTAACCTTTGAATAGTAAACATTGGAGCCATTGGAAACCGATTATGAATTTATTATAAACTAATATCTCTAGCTTTTCCAAAGGTTCCCCTCACCCCTCTCATAAAAGGGCACTCCTCCTTCCCATTTCTTCACACCTTAAAAGCCTTTTGGTTCGGCCAAAATCTGTCCAAATACTCTCCCAACATCCTTCACTACAACCTAGAGGCCTTAGTTTGATCAGAAAGCCAACCTAAGGAGCCCCTTTGATCAAATCAAAAGGAAGAACCCGACGAAGAGGTAATGATTTCACCACCCTTTTCTAAGTTCATTTCTTCTTCCACTTCTTCTTCCTTTGTTGTTACCATTATAAAATAATAAAACCAGTATCATATATATACTGTGATGTTATTATAAATATGGTACAACCATATTCAGTATTCTATCCACCCTTTGAATAACATGTCACCATACGTGCGTACGTACGGCTTACCGTCTCCACGTCGTGGTGTAATTGTTATTCAATATAATATTATTTGGATAGGTATAATAATGATCTGTAACTCGTGTAAATAATAAATATAACATGTTAAGGATTCTGTATATATGATATAACATCCATTATATATTATTTTAATATCAAAAGAATGATATTGTCGCTCGTGCGTACGTACGGACTACCGTCTCCACGAACGCGATGAGATTCATTCTCCATTGTATCCATTCAAGTATAATTATCATTTTATGATTTAAAAGATGATTTGTAATGACTTGATATCATTTTGGATATGAATAATATAAAAACTATCCTTTACAAACATTCCTTTCATAACAAAACATATAAAAGAAAACAAGTAAGTTAACACCCGAAACAACGATAATTCTAAGATATTATTAACAAATAAATGTTAAAAGATCATATATGATATCATATTAATATATATGATTCTTGTATAATTTAATAACAATTATTTCACCATTATACAGGAGGTTAACCTACCCCAACCAAGGAAAATTACAAGGTAAGGTATTTTATTATCTCACTTTCAATTCCGTGAGATTTCCATTGTTCGCCACTAAATTATTGAAAGTGGTGTATTGTGTACTACCATTTGATATATATTATCATGATTCTCTTTATATTCATGTTATTCTGTAAATCCTTTGGTGGTTATTAACTTTTGGCCATATGACTCAGTTGATTAACGTGGTAAGGGGTTTTCATCTCACTCCTTATTCCCGTGAGATTCATTCCATATTGCCACCATCACCTTTTGTGTGGTGTATGTACTGCCCATAATTATATTCGTTGTGTAATACACTCTAATTTATGTGTATTTACATATTCATTGTATGATACCTTTTTTAGGGGTTGTATGTTTCATAAGTTACCAAATTGGTAAGGGTTTATTTCGCAATCTCTTCATTATCCGAGGTTGTTTATACATAATTATCTACTGGGACCTCGTTATCATCCACTCCCATGTTTCTTCAAAATGTATTTCAAAAAATTTTTAATATTTAAAATAATATGGGTTAAAGTCATTTATACCATTTTTTGAATTTTTATAAGAGGTTTATAATGGAATCTTTCCGTCGTTTTCCAAACAAGGTTCTTTTTAACCTTTTCGACAGAATTAAGATAAGAATGTTTTTATAACTTGTACGGCGGGTGTGGTTATTTTCTGCGGTTATAAAATCGTCAAAGCTTCCCTTACAATCTTATAAGAATATTTTCAAGAAAATGTTTTATTTTATATGGCTCTTAAATGATTTCAAAAATAGAAAGAGATATTTCTCTAAAAAGTGTTTTGATTTCATCTATGTCAACATCCTTTGATGGATTTTACGCTTATATGAAGTTGATTTATTATGATACAAAACTTCTATATTGTATTGAAGGTTTTGTGATATGTTTGACTGTGGATGTGATATTTTTATACCATTCATAGTTTATGGTGAAATTATTGACATTTCATATGCAAGTTTTAATACGAATGTTTATGTTATGTTTAAACCTTTTAATATGGGAATGCATTGGACTTAATATGTGACGGGTGGAGCCCGCTATAGCTCCTCGATGCATCGGTAGGTCTCATGAGACATACTAGTGTCTTGGCACAAGGCCTTGACAAAATCTTATTTGTAGTCTTGGAACGAGGCCTTGGCTATGTGGTTATGATAGTCTGGCATTATGCATTCCAACATTATGAAAGTGGTTATTGATTTTGCATTTGATTATTCGATTAGTAGAATATCCATGTGAACAAGTAAATGGCATTATTTCATTTTACTTTTGCCATACTATGTTGAAGTTCAAGTTTAAAAGGATTTTGTTTTAGTAATTCATTTCCTTAAATGTTTATGCTTATTTTTGAATGTTCCGCTATATTGTTATCCTTACTGGGAATTTGAGATCACCCCTTTTCTATGTTTTATTTTTAGCTGGATGTGAAGATGTAAGTTATGAATGACCTGCAGGGATATTATGAGGGGATTATAGTGTGGACTGTGGAAACATTATGTTGTTGTAGTAGTTTTTCATTTTATGATGTAATGTAAAACTTATGAATATATCTAGTGTTTCCAAGGCTACTAAACCAATCGGTCTTTCGAGATTTGATCTTTCTTGTGATCATGCCAATGTTATGTAATTAGTGCACCGACTCTGGTTAACTGGGGTCGGGGCGTTACAGTTGGTATCAGAGGAAGTTTAGTACAAACCTTGGAAGCTAGATTTAGATACACTCTGATTAGAGCACGTAGACCTAAGATGAACATTGAGGATTAGTATAGAAGAACTTCCTAGAATTTTGGTATTGTAGAGATTTTGTGAGTTTTCCGAGCAATACATCCCTGTCTGGATACGAGCAGGTAGAGGCGGCTCTGGCACAGAAGTACCTAGGGGTAAAACCCGAAAACACCGCTTTGAGCTAGACTCGAACGGGAACTGGTGCACGACAACGGGCCTTGATGCACTCTTGGTTACGACACTCCTGGGGGATATGCTTAGGATAACTCTCATTTTCTTTACAAATCATTTTGAAGGGATTATGAGTATATACTTCCTCAAAGAAACCATTCTTATGATTATGGATTATATCCATAAATAGTTCAATTTATGTTAAGTGTTTTATAAGTATGGGATTATGTATTTTAATTCATAAACTGATCTAGTTTATGCCATTGTTTAGAAATGGTGCCTAGTGGATGAAATGGAAACCGTATCAATGCACGCACTCCATGTAGGGATTTCCCTCCTCCTCAAGATAATTATAGTGGGGCTGGTGATGCAACTGGTGACGATCAGCTAATCACCATATTGGGACAACTTACTCAGGTTATGAATAATAACCTTACCCATATGGAGCACCCTGATCCACAGCGTGGAGGATCAATGTTAGATCGATTCATGAGGAAACAACCACCAATGTTAAATGGGAATACAAATCCCTTAGTAGCTGAGCAATGGATATTTTCCCTAGAGAAAATATTTCAGGCTTTGGGGATCAGTGAAAGGTAAAAAGTTATCATGGCAGTTTACCGCCTCACTGGAGATGCTGATCAATGGTGGTCATTGATTCAAAACATGAAGGAAGATGATGAAGTATCAAATATGGAGTGGAGGGAGTTCAGAGATCTGTTTTTAGAAAAATACTTTCCTCGCGACCATTGAGCAGATATGGAAAGGCAATTTCTGAGTCTGAGACAAAAGGAGGATGAGAATGTCACAAAGTATTAGGCTAACTTTACAAGGTTAGAGAGGTATGCTGGAGATTATATTCGCAACCCAAGAAGTAAGATTGATCGTTTCTTTGATGGGTTAAAACCATTTCTCCGTCGAGCATTAGTCTTACAATCCTTTTCATCGTACGAAGACATTGTCTCATGTGCTATCATGACCGAAAAAGAATTCTCTAAGTCTTATGACTTTAAAGCAAATCAAGAGAATAAGAGACCTGATGATCAATCTGGGAATGGAAATAAGGGGAAGAAGGGAAATGTTGAATATCCATCTTGTGGTAAATGCGGGAAGAAACACCCCGGTGCTTGCTTGAAGGGAATGGGAGTCTGTTACATGTGTGGTGAAAAAGGCCACCGAGCTCATGATTGCAAGGGGAAGAAGGAAGCTACCAACGTTCAGTGCTACAATTGCAGGGAGATGGGGCATTATACAAATGCATGTCCTAAGCGTCAGAAGAACTTACCTCAAAAAAGGCCAAGGGATCAAGGACAGGCTTATGCTATCACTACTGCAGAGGTAGAAGCTCCAAAAGACGTGGTGGCAGGTAATTTAATGGTTTCCTCAAGTTAAGCAAATGGATTATTTGACTCTGGATCATCACATTGTTTCATATCTTCCCAGTTTGCTGAGAAAATTAGATATTTCCAATTTAATTTAATAAGGGAGTTGTCAGTTAAAACTCCCAAGGGAAGTATCATTGCAACAAAGTTTTGTGAATCGGTCCCCATTAGAGCACATAAATTTTCTTTATCTGCTGATCTCATCGTCATAGCTATGATTGAGTTTGATATAATCCTCGGTATGGACTGTCTTTCGGACTATGATGCAAAGATTTATTGTAAAAAGAAAGAAGTTACGATTCTTGATGATAATGATAAGGAACACCTTATCATTAGAGCAGAATCATCACCACCTAATTCTTATTTAGATCCACCCCCAGTAGCTCAACTTAATTCAATTATTGGGGAGGAAAAGAATGAAGTAACTGTCGGTGAGGAAAGGAATGTTCAAATAGAGGATGTACCTGTTGTGAGAGAATTTGTAGATGTATTTCCGGAAGATTTACCTGGACATCCTCCAGAACGAGAAGTTGAGTTTTCCATTGATTTGATTCCTGGATCAAGGCCTATATCGAAGACCCCTTATAGAATGGCCACTATAGAGTTAGTCAAACTAAAGAAACAACTAGAGGAATTGAGTAATAAGGGATTTATTCGCCCTAGTGTTTCTCCATGGGGAGCCCCTGTTCTTTTTGTTAAAAAGAAAGATGGATCTATGAGGTTATGTATCGACTACAGGGAGATCAATTCTATAATGATAAAGAACAAGTATCCCCTACCTCGTATTGATGATTTATTTGACCAACTGCATGGAGCTCAATAATTTTCAAAGATTGACCTTCGATCTGGATACCATCAGTTGTGTGTGAAGAAGGAATAAATTTCGAAGACAGCATTTCGAACCAGGTACGGGCATTACGAGTTTACCGTAATGCCGTTTGGATTGACTAATACACCCTCTGTATTCATGGATCTGATGAATAGAGTTTTCAAGGAGTATCTCGATGAATTTGTGGTGGTATTTATTGATGATATATTGGTATACTCCAAAACCTACGAAGATCATGAAAATCACTTGCGCATTATCTTGAAGACTCTGAGGAGGCATGAATTATATGGGAAGTTTAGCCAGTGTGAATTCTGGCTTCATGAGATTTATTTTCCTGGCCATATTGTATCTAAAGATGGAATCTCTGTTGATCCTTCTAAGACCAAGGCAATCCAAGAATGGCCAGCACCTACGAGAATAACTGAGGTACGCAGTTTTATTGGTTTGGCAGGTTATTATCGACGTTTCGTCCAGAATTTTTCCCGATTGGCTAACCCATTAACGAAGCTCACATGTAAAGGGGTTAAATTTGTTTGGACAAAAGAGTGTGAAGAATGTTTCTAAGAACTGAAGAAAAGATTAGTCAATGATCCTATATTGACTCTACCATCGGCGAATGATGGGTTCGTTGTTTATAGTGATGCATCGAAGAAAGGACTTGGTTGTGTCCTTATGCAGAATGATAGAGTTATTGCCTATGCATCATGACAGTTGAAAATCCACGAACAAAACTATCCTACTCATGATCTTGAGTTAGCAGCTGTGATCTTTTCTTTGAAGATATGGAGGCACTACCTCTATGGTGAAAAATGTGATATTTATACTGATCACAAGAGTTTGAAGTATATTTTCTCACAAAAAGAACTCAATATGAGGCAAAGGAGATGGCTTGAATTACTCAAGGATTATGATTTCATGATACACTACCACCCGGGGAAAGCAAACAAGGTGGCAGATGCTTTGAGTAGAAAAGACCATGGAGTTTTGAACAACATGAGAATTGAAAGGGATCCAATTTTCATGGATCTAGTGAAGATGGACATGTGAATAACCAGGGAAGGCGAAAAATCTTTTCTTTTTCAAATGATTCCCAAACCATCTTTAATAGAAAGGATTAAGAGTACTCAGACCGATGATGAAGAATTTCAAAAGAAGATTAAAGCTGTGAATGATGGGAGATTGAGAGACTTTGTGTATGAAGATGGAATTTTGAAATTTGGGAAGAGACTTTGTGTTCCCGATATACCTGATCTAAAAAGGGAATTTCTGGATGATGCTCATAGTTCCAATTTCTCTATACACCCTGGGAGCACCAAAATGTATAGAGATTTGAAGGAACATTTTTGGTGGGACAACATGAAGAGGGAGATTGCTGATTTTGTGTCAAGATGTATGGTTTGTCAACAAGTGAAAGCTGGAAGGCAACAGCCTGGAGGAGTCATGCGACCTCTTCCCATACCGGAGTGGAAATGGGACAATATTACAATGGACTTTGTCATGGGGCTACCAAAGACTCCTAGAAGGAATGATGCAATATGGGTGATTGTTGATCGTCTTACCAAGTCAGCACATTTTCTTGCTATAAGAGAAGATCTACCCTTGGAACGTCTAGCAAGACTATATATTAATGAAATTGTGAGACTTCATGGAGTACCCTTATCAATTGTTTCTGATCGAGATCCCCGTTTTACATCAAGATTTTGGAAAAGTCTTCAGAAATCCCTGGATACTGAACTTCATTTGAGCACTGCTTACCACCCTCAGACAGATGGACAATCAGAACGGACTATTCAGACCATAGAAGACATGTTTAGATCTTGCTCACTTGATTTTCAGGGTATGTGGGATCAATATTTACCACTGGTAGAATTTTCCAATAACAATAGCTTCCATTCGAGTATTCAGATGGCACCATATGAAGATTTATACGGAAAGATATGTCGTACACCAACCTGTTGGGATGACGTTGGTGAAAGAAAACTTGTAGGCCCAGAACTGGTGGGGGAAACGGTGGAAAAGATAAAGGTAATCCAAAATCACATCAAAGCAGCTCAAAGTAGGCAGAAGAGCTATGCCGATAATCGAAGGAAGGATTTGGAATTTCAAGTCGGCGATCATGTTTTCCTGAAGGTATCTCCATGGAAGGGAGTCATACGTTTTGGTAAGAAAGGTAAATTGAGTCCCAGGAACATCGGACCTTTCGAAATTCTAGAACGAATTGGGGTTGTAGCTTACCGATTGGCAATGCTGCCAAGTCTCTCCAAAGTTCACGATGTGTTCCATGTATCTCTGTTGAGGAAATACATGCCTGATCCAACGCATGTACTCACCTATGAGGAATTAGAACTGGAACCTGATCTTTCTTATTGCGAAGAGCCCGTCAGGATTCTTGATACGAGAGAACAAGTACTGAGAAACCGGAAGACGCGTCTGGTAAAAGTTTTGTGGAGAAACCATAAGATGGAAGAAGCAATGTGGGAACCCGAGGAACTTATGATAAAGAACCACCCTAGTCTTTTCATGTGATAAGTATTCTAGAAATTTCGACGACGAAATTATTTGAAGGAGGGGAGAATGTAACACCCCAAGCTTCTACGGTATGCTTCTCTTTGAATAATGTGATAGCGTGTGTTGTACGCAACACCGAGTTCTAACACACCATAACTAATCAAACTAGCCGTTATGAATAGTAATACCTACTTTTTGAAATTATATATATTTTATATTTGAAAATGGACTTCATTTTTGGATTCGGAATATCGAATTTAGCCTAAGGTGAAATTTTGGTACATTTCGGATAACTTTCATATTTTGATGAATAGTGAAAATTACTAAATTTTAATTAAAAACAACTTTTTTAATCAAAATAATTAATAGTGATAAATTATGAATTTTAGTGGTTTTAAAGTATATTTAGAATATATTTTTTACCTTTTAATATAATTTTGTTCATTGGACATACTTTTACAATTAAACCGAACATAAACAAGTGTCAATCTTTCGATAGTTATTATCTCTTAAAAACACGCTTTTTGTTTTGACAGTGGGAATTAATTTTAAATTAATTTCTGCCACTTCTGTGTTTTGAATTTATAAAAATAGATTCCATATTTGGAATCAGGATGTTCAAATTGTGTAAATTGGTAACTTTTATTTTTAGACATTTTGAATAATTACTGCGGTAAATATTTTATTTACCATGGTTAAGGGTAAATCCGGTAAATAATGGTTAAAAAATAATATTATAATAATAATAAATTACCCTAAAACGTGTCTTAACCCTATTGGTTGATACATGGTCGACCATGGTCATCTTTGGGTCGATTTTGGGACCCCATGGATCCACTTGTAAGTGATAATGACACTTTATTTTAATGAATTCAAAAATGACACAAGCACATATCTTTTAGCAAAACAATTGTTACATATGGTTATATATGTTGGATTTTAGATTATAAATATTAATTAGAAAGATAAAAATATTTCCTACATAATGATATTTTATTTATAATTTTTAGACATTAAATAATTTATTTTATTTATGACAAAATGATGATGCAGTAATTACTATAATAGTTAAAAATTAAAATAATTGATATTATAAATACCCAAATAAATATAATATGAAACTTTTAATGAATTAAACTAATTTTCTAGGATAATATGATATATTAGGATTGATTTAATTGACATTTTTGGAAGTAATCAATCTGTTATGAGTTTCACAAAAATGAATTATTGAATAGTGTCAAAATTGACATAAAAGAGTTCTTAAAACAAATATTATATTATTAATTGATATTAAATTCCTAAAAATCTAAGGTTCGGCCAAGAGACTTATATCATGATAGGTTAATCATTAATGGACCACGTGGGGGTCTCTTGGATGTATATAGTATGTTTATTAACCATATTATATAAAAATACAAATAGACATTGTAAAAGTGAAACTAATTAACTTAAAGTTAATACTTAAAGATAAGGTTAATATAAGTACCCAAACCTGTATAAATTCTATTTGTTGAGTTGTTTTCGACCCATCCCCACCTTAACTTTTGAACATTCAACTTTGGAGAAAATTGAAACCGATTATGAATTTATTATAAACTAATATCTCTAGCTTTTCCAAAGGTGCCCCTCACCCCTCTTATAAAAGGGCACTCCTCCTTCCCATTTCTTCACACCTTCAAAGCCTTTTGGATCGGCCAAACTCTGTCCAAATACTCTCCCAACATCCCTCACTACAACCTAGATGCCTTAGTTTGATCAGAAAGCCAACCTAAGGAGACCTTTTGATCAAATCAAAAGGAAGAACCCGAAGAAGAGGTAATGATTTCACCACCCTTTTCTAAGTTAATTTCTTCTTCCACTTCTTCTTCCTTTGTTGTTACAATTCTAAAATAATAAATCTAGTATCATATATATACTGTGATGTTATTATAATTATGGTACAACCATATTCATTATTCTATCCACCCTTTGAATAACATGTCACCATACGTGCGTACGTATGGCTTACCGTCTCCACGTCGTGGTGTAATTGTTATTCAATATAATATTATTTGGATGGGTATAATAATGATGTGTAACTCGTGTAAATAATAAATATAAAATGTTAAAGATTCTTTATATATGATATACCATCCATTATATATTATTTTAATATCAAAAAAATGATATTGTCGCTCGTGCGTACGTACGGACTACCGTCTCCACGAACGCGATGAGATTCATTCTCCATTGTATCCATTAAAGTATAATTATCATTTGATGATTTAAAAGATGATGTATAAGGACTTGATATCTTTCTGGATATGAATAATATAAAACATATCCTTTACAAACATGTCTTTCATAACAAAACATATAAAATAAAACAAGTAAGTTAACATCTGAAACAACGATAATTCTAAGATATTATTAACAAATCAATGTTAAAAGATCATATATGATATCATATTAATATATATGATTCTTGTATAATTTAATAACAATTATTTCACAATTATACAGGAGGTTAACCTACCCCAACCAAGGAAAATTACAAGGTATGGGATTTTCTTATCTCACTTTCAATTCCATGAGATTTCCATTGTTCGCCACTAAATTATTGAAAGTGGTGTATTGTGTACTACCATTTGATATATATTATCATGATTCTCTTTATATTCATGTTATTCTGTAAATCCTTTGGTGGTTATTAACTTTTGGCCATACGACTCAGTTGATTAACGTGGTAAGTGGTTTTCATCTCACTCCTTATTCCCGTGAGATTCATTCCATATTGCCACCATCACCTTTTGTGTGGTGTATGTACTGCCCATAATTATATTAGTTGTGTAATACACTCTAAATTATTTGTATTTACATATTCATTGTATGATACCTCTTTTATGGGTTGTATGTTTCATAAGTTACCAAACTGGTAAAGGTTTATTTCGCAATCTCTTCATTATCCGAGGTTGTTTATACATAATTATCTGCTGGGACCTCGTTATCATCCACGCCCATGTTTCTTCAAAATGTATTTCAAAACATTTTTAATATTTAAAAGAATATGAGTTAAAGTCATTTATACCCTTGTTCGACTTTTTATAAGAGGTTTATAATGGAATCTTTCCGTCATTTTCCAAACAAGGTGCTTTTTAACCTTTTCGACAGAATTAAGATAAGAATGTTTTTTTAACTTATACGGCGGGTGCGGTTATTTTCCGCCGTTATAAAATCGTCAAAGCTTCCCTTACAAGCTTATAAGAATATTTTCAAGAAAATGTTTTATTTTATATGGCTCTTAAATGATTTCAAAAATAGAAAGAGATATTTCTCTAAAAAGTGTTTTGATTTCATCTATGTCAACATCCTTTGAAGGATTTTACTCTTATTTGAAGTTGATTTATTATGATACAAAACTTCTATATTGTATTGAAGGTTTTTTGATATGTTTGACTGCGGATGTGCTATTTTTATACCATTCATAGTTTATGGTTAAATTATTGACATTTCGTATGCTAGTTTTAATACGAATGTTTATGTTATGTTTAAACCTTTTCATATGGGAATGCATTGGACTTAATATGAGACGGGTGGAGCCCGCTATTACTCCTCGATGCATTGGTAGGTCTCATGAGACAAACTAGTGTCTTGGCACAAGGCCTTGACAAAATATTATTTGTAGTCTTGGCACGAGGCCTTGGCTTAGTGGTTATGATAGTCTGGCATTATGCATTCCAACATTATGAAAGTGGTTATTGATTTTTCATGTGATTATTCGATTAGTAGAATATCCATGTGAACAAGTAAATGGAATTATTTTATTTTACTTTTTCCATACTATGTTTAAGTTCAAGTTTAAAAGGATTTTGTTTTAGTAATTCATTGCCTTAAATGTTTATGCTTATTTTTGAATGTTCCGCTATATTGTTATCCTTACTGGGCATTTGAGCTCACCCCTTTTCTATGTTTTATTTTTCCCAGGATGTGAAGATGTAAGTTATGAATGACCTGCAGGGATATTATGAGGGGATTATAGTGTGGAATGTGGAAACATTATGTTGTTGTAGTAGTTTTTCATTTTATGATGTAATGTAAAACTTATGAATATATCTAGTGTTTCCAAGGCTACTAAACCAATCGGTCTTTCGAGATTTGATCTTTCTTGTGATCATGCCAATGTTATGTAATTAATGCACCGACTCTGGGTAACTGGGGTCGGGGCGTTACAATGATCATCTAAATTAAAATTATAAATCAATGAAAATATAATTCCCCATGGGATTTGGTTATAAGATTATACATTCTTTTCAAGATGATTAGGTTTTATATAGGAATGAATATGAAGGTCTGTTATATAATTATAAATGTGGTATATCATTTTACAAGTTGAATGAAAAAACATATGATTGTTTAGAAGACATAATGACTCCTTAAAAGGTAATTTTATTTCTTCCAATAATTCCTTATTCAAAACCTTTATTTGGAAATTAAAATAATTCAAAAAGGATAATAAGGCATGTTTATGAGTAGATATCTATTGAATAATCATACCATCCATCGAATTTTCTATAGTGGAAAAAAATTATTAATAGTTTCTTCCTTTAAGAAATGATGTAATAAATCTTACACTTAGATTGTTCGTAGATGTAAAGAATCAGTATTTAATCCTTACAAGATGAAAAAATAGTTGTTGGATAATTTTATTTGTAATTTAAAACTTATCTCCTCAATTTTGTGTAAACATAAAATATAACTTGTTCAGATTAAATATTTTATGAATAAAATATCACAGAAATGATATTTTTGTTTTCTTATAACCATTATTTAATGATTAGAAAATTTTATTGGAGGATGGTGTGAAAGTGAAATATTCTTATAGAATTTAATTTTTTCACGAACATCAAATGGTTGTGTTCACATAAAATTGCTTCCTATAATATGGAAAAATCGTTATATATGTTATTATGGTGAAAAAATATTATTTTATTTATAAGTAATGGGATTAATGTTGTAAAATAAAATAACATGATAAAAATAATATACATTGTTTATCCAAGGTTTTTTATGTATCATTCTTATAAAAGATTAAAAAAAATTTAAACAACTCATAAAAATATGATATTTCTTTGAAACCATTTTCTATCTAT
Source organism: Viscum album (assembly GCA_963277665.1). NCBI lineage: Eukaryota > Viridiplantae > Streptophyta > Magnoliopsida > Santalales > Viscaceae > Viscum > Viscum album. The sequence continues at coordinate 419,598,792 of OY728132.1, forward strand.
CAGCATTTTGAGAGGTTGAAAAACATTAATCCCGCATTAAAAAATAAAAAAAAACTAGTAATGATTGAGGTAATTTAAACAATCAATATTTTTTGAACTACCATATTAGAGATATCCTACTGTCAAACATAATGTTTACTTAATACATGTGGAGAAAAATATGAATTACAATTTTATTGGAGATTTATTATATATTAAACGGATGACTAAAGAAGTAACACCCTTGGAAAAGTGAGACTTAAAAGGCTAAATGTTACTACCCATGTCAACAAGGTACACATTTCTTTTCAGGATCCTTTCTGATTAGAACTCCACAGTTAAGCATGCTTGGCGTGGAGAAGTAATTAGGATGGGTAACCTTCTGGGATGTTTCCCTGGGTGTGTGTGAGTGAGGACAAAACACACTAAAAGTACATGTGTTGGCATGTGGGGACTGTCATTAGTCTAATAAGTGAACCTAGTGCGTAATAGCCTATTGTGTGTAGGGAAGGAAACCAAGGTCTCACAAGAGACCCATGGGGTCAGATGGAAAGGTTCATGGCCCAGGGAGGAGGGTCGTGACAAATGGTATTAGAGCCAATACACAGCCAAAAGTGCTTAGGGATTTCTTGGGTATGAGGCTTGGGGTCCACAACGATGGTGTTGTGTTTTAAATTGGTGGACAATGTAACACCCCTAGAAATGTGAGACTTAAAAGGATAAATGTTACGACCCATGTCAACAAGATGCACCTTTATTTTCCTGAGCCTATCTGATTAGAACACCATAGTTAATCATGATTGGCCTGGAGTAGTAATCAGGATGGGTTACCTTCTGGGAAGTTTCTCATGGTTTGTGTGAGTGAGGAAAAAACACATTGAAAGAACAAGTGTTGGCATGTGGGGATAGTCATTAGTCTGATAAGAGACCCTAGTGAGTAATAGCCTATGGTGTGTTGGGAAGGAAACCAAGGTATTACAGGAAACCCTTGGGTTTAGATGAAACATTTCATGGCCCGGGGAGGCGGTCATGACAAAATATGGTTTGAATGAAATATTAGACTTGTTATTAATGGGAATACTTTTATAGTTATCTCCCACTCATAAAGAAAGATTAATATAATTACAACTATCATTTTAAACATTATCTAAGATGGTAAAAATTCTTTTTTTCAGTGTCTCTTGGGTAACATTATGGCACTGGGTTATTCTTCAAGTGTAAATACAATTTTTCAATAAATTATTTGAATGGAATGGAATGAAATATCATGATTGTTACATCACTGTGAAACATCTCATATTGTTTGCAATCTATAGAATACTACCCATATGTGTAAGAATAATTATCATGGAGGAGTTTGATTTTTTCAATTTATTCTATAAAGTATTTATTTATTTGAATTCATTGAAGAATTTGAAGAATGATGCAGTTTCTATACATTTTAAATGGGGAATTTATATTTCCTCCATCTTTTTTTATATCATGGTATGTTTAATGGTTCATTTTCTGTAAGAAATAAATCCATATAGACATGTATAACTGTGTTGTACCTATAATTTTTAGAGGCATATTAATGTACTAAATGTATATGTTAAGAATCCATATCGACCTAAATCATCCATTATTGAGAAGTATATTTCTAAGGAGGTTATAGAGTTTTGTAAAAACTAATTCTCTATTGTTTACAACTTCAATTTTCCTACACCACACTATAAACAAGTCTATTTTTTGGTCAAAGGGATTCATAGAATGAATGTAAAATTGTTTATGGGGAATAAATTTTCAATGTTCATTTATAAATCTTGAATTAAAAATATTATTCTCATCTATATATAAATATTTATATTAATGTTTCTAAATATTTTTATCCAAATAATATAGTTATGCATATTTTGAATGAACATAAAAAATATTTTTTTAAATGGGCTTGACAGACTATGTATGCTTGATTAGATGCAATAAAAACCTTGAGATGGTTACAGGGAGACCATGGTATAAATTTGATAACATATTCTTGGTATGAAATTAATATAGACAATTCATACCAAATATTAGTACAAGAAAAGTGTAATTTATAATAGTTGTTTATTTTTTTTAGACGAAATGGATTTTATGAGTGCAAAAGGAAAAAAATATCTCTACAACAATTTCATATTAAAGAGTTATTATATAAAATTGGAAGGTTGATTACATTAAATTTTCTATTATAATGTTTAAATACAAATTGTTTATCAGCAAAAATAGTTTCGAACATGATGAATTTGTTATGACATTGGTGAATCTAAATTGATTGTAAAATCCACCAAATCCTTTTATCCAAGAAACATGTACAGAATAAGTTTTCTATGTCTTTGATACATCATATGTGTAGTGGTTTATCACATTACACGGAAAAAATTGTATATTTTTTTGTAAAAACATGATGATGATATTTATTTATGTGAGATATGTACCTCTAAGGAAATATTATCCTATAATTTTTATGACCAAATTAGTGACACAGTTTTATCATATGGAATTGTCATTAGGAAAGAATATAGGAAAATATTTTATAAATTTTTTAATATTATAGGTAACATGTATTCATTTTTTACATACAAATTTCAATTTCATAAAATGATAGATATACTAGTTAAAAACTTCTTACATCAAAAACAAATTTTAAAAAATTATAAAAAAAATTTTTGATTAGTTTTAATTTTTAATTTATCATTTTTGAATTATTAAACATTATATGTAACTATCATATTTGTATTAAATTTTACATAACCATTGTTTATTTTTTGTTATATCACTTTATGATTCATTAATATTAATTTATTCTTTTGAATTTATTAACTAATAAAAAAATATGATAAGTAATATTACTGGTATTATTTTTTACATTATTATTAACCACTCTAATGAATATGATAAATAATGGTTTTTTCTATTATATTGTTTTGTTTTATCATTTTATAATTTTTATTAAAATTTCTAGGTAATATTTGACATTTTGTAATCATTTAACTATTTTTTTCTTCTTTACGTTATTTCCTCTATAATTAATATAGTTAGAATTTTATAGAACTACTTTAATAAATATGAATATAAAATGAGTTTTCGTTTATTTTTATTTTTATTGAATAATTTTATACAATTTATTTACATTTATATCAGACAGTAGGATTTATATATTTGTGTACATATTTTTTGTTACTTTGATTTATAAAACTATGTCATATCAAGTAGGTGGGTCACCTTGAGCTTATTGGGTGGAAGATTCAGATACTTATACTAAGAAGCCTCCCCATCCTTCTGCACATAATCCATCTACATCCATAGGGAAATAAAAGGGATGGAGCAGATAGGAGGGAGAGAGGTCACCCTCTCTCTCTCTAAACCACGATGGAACTCGGGCTTTCGGGTGGCAGTGCAAAGCTACTTCCACAGGAGGATTTCTTCAAATCATTTCCGGTGTTTTTATATCGGAGAGGCGATGGTGTCTTCCTTCCTCTAAAAATCGACGGATCTGTGTTTCGTAGTAGTTGCACTTTCATACGTTGGCCTGTTCTTTTTCCCATCATCTCCAAACACGGCGCACCTAGGGCTACGGTGCGGCGGCTATGCGCTCCTCCTCATGTTGCATTTACATTAAATCGGCCCCAAAATCGGCGTTCACGGCGGGTTTCGGTGCGTCTATGATTCACAAGTCAAACGTCCTTTTCCCATCATCCCCTAACGCTGATTCTGTTGAACTGATTGATGATGGCTGGTGAATTTCTCCTCCTTCTCTGTTTTGATAGAAACAAACCGACCGAGACATATGTTGGGTACGGTGGGAGCATTGTGAAACCAACGGATGTGCCCCGCCCAACTAGAAAAGAGAACATGGTTGTGTAAAGTCATGAACCACACAGAGGACCCACAGCCAGTCACGAAGGTTTCTACTGAGGTTCTTTCAGGAAAAGTGGTTGCTTCTTGAGAGCACACAGAAGAAGCTGCAGTTGAAGAGCTTACAGATTCAGTGTGAAAGGAGGCTAAAATTTCTAACTCATTTTCATGTCTCAAACGAGATATTGACTCTTTCATTCGAAGAAAAGGAAATATTACACACATCAAAGAAGATCCTGTGGAAATCTTTGAATGAATTAAAATGGGTGAGTTCTCAATTATTAACAGGATTTTCCTTCATAAAGGTGCACAACCCATTAAAATTGATGAGCTCAAGGAATGAATTTCTATGGTTTGGGGATTATCATCATGGAAGTCTGTCTCACACGGTCAGGGATACTTTCATATTCTTTTACCCACAGAAGAATTAAAAGTTCGAACTTGGGGGTTTGGATCCATTTCCCTCACACCTGGGATTATCCACTTGTGGGAATGGGAAAAAAAATTAATCCCTGCGAGGTTGGTATTACAATAACACAAACATGGGTTAGATTCTATGGAATAAACTGGAATCTATAGCATCCTAGAATTTTGTATGATATCACCTTGTTCAATGGAATTCCAATCAAAATTGATAAGGAAACAGAGAATGTCTATTTTGGTCACTTTTCTAGGTTCATGGTTGAGGTTGAATTGGGATAGACTCTTGTGGATAAAGTAATGCTTGTAACTAATGATGACATCATTGGGATTTATATTTTTTATGAAAAACAGCCCAAATTTTGCGAAGACTACAACGTTATTTGTCATGAAACTTTTTCTTTTTTGTGAAATTTATTATGAAGCTTCTGTGCTTTGTGTGGTCATGATGTGAATGCTTGTTTCCTGACGAGTAAGCCAGAAATCTAGAAGACAAATACACAGTTGTTTCAAGGATACAAGGATGTGTGTGGGAACATGAAGGATCACTACACAATAGAAAACCCTAATGGGAAAGAGGATCAAACTCATAAAGAATCCACTGAATTCATTGAATGTGTTCCCACATGATAAAACAAGAAGAAATATTGGGTGGATGTTTATATGGAAGAGGAAAATTTTCATCATTCTGATGCTCCTAGAAAAGGAAAACAGCAAATCAGAAAAAAAAATATAGCTTGAGACTGCCCAACAAGGGTTGGTCAGCTCAGAGAAAAAAAGGTAAGAAACTAATTGTTCCTGAGCCTACGGTTATCTAAAAGGTGGTCCATGAGAAACAAAATGATGGATAATGAAGGATTTCAGCTGGTTTTTAAAAAAAAGACACAACCCATGATAGATAATCAGGTGATGGCTGAGCCATACAAATGTAATACCTCTGAGGAAAAAAGTTGTTTCTACTGACCAAGGAAATAATCGAAAAGAAACCAGCTCGGATTCTGGATATCCACGCAGGGAGATTAACTATGGCATGCAGACAAAGAAGACCACTTTCACTATAGGATAAGTGGCTAAATAGGGTAGCTGAATAGCATCGATAAGCAAGCTGAAAAAGCTACTCTACTGGGAAGCAGTGGGAAGAACATGAGGAAACAAGGATAGATGCACACCATCTTGTCACAGAGGAGGAAATATGGAAAGATATGAAATGTGGTGGCAATAAAAATGATCGTGGGAAGGGGCATGACAGGACTGGGTCTGAAGAATATGAAACTTCAGAGTCAGATACTGACATTGAAACCCTTCTACAATAATCAAGAAATCTGGAAGAGCTTCAAGGAAAAGGGCGCGGATGTGGCCCTGCCTGTGGACGTAGAATCAACTTGGTTGATTTGCATGAAATAGAGCGTGAGATTGGCATAAAGATCAGGAAGAATCTTGGACTATAATGGTATGTTTTTATTTACGTCTCTCCCACTTTCTCAATTTTTGTACCTTTGTTTTTATTTAAATAAAAAGGGATCTGAACCCTCACCTTTAAAAATATCCATAGGGAAATAAAAGGTTCCCGTGTTGGTAAACGCGGCATCACATTTTTACCAAAATTATCATTTTCTTATATCTTGGATTAGAGGATATATATTAATTTGTATGATAATGATTTTATTAGGGGTAAAATTTAAAAATAATTAGACATGTGTTACAAAACAAGATCAAAAAGAAATTAGTATTTTGATTTTTGATTGGAATAATAATTACAAAGAGACAAAATCTCAATTATGTGAGTCAATTTTGTTAACCTCATTTTTATTATTTATTAAATCATGATTTTTTATACTATTATACTTTTTTTCCATTTTTGAGAGACAAGATATATTGGACACTAGTCATTTTAGGAAGAAATGTTTAACATCAACTGTTATGAGATGAAGGTATTATAAATCAACCCTTAAATCAAATTTCATTATTTAGGAATGACAAGATAAAAATACATGTGATATATATTCCTTTATAAAAGAAGATACATGGAAGTAGTTTACTGATTGTAGACAACAAGAATTGTTTTTAATTAAAATTTATATATAATATGTTTTTTATAATAATTATCATGTCAATTATTTGTTTAATATTAATTTTCAATAAATAAGGAGATAAATTCACGATATCCAATCCAAAAAAAGTACACATTTATACAAAAATTCATTATCTCAGGAAAGGTATATTTTATTTGAAGAGAAAATGGAGGGGGGGGGATTTTTAAAATTTCAGAGACCAATCTTTATGATATAATAAGGTTGTCCCACCTTCCATTCCTAGCTATACAAGAAAATTAGAAGAGGGACCAAATAAAAAAATGAAATAATATATTATAAAAGAGTCACAGGTTTTATCGTGGTTGATGGTAAAGAATTATTTAATATTTTTTTATTAATGTTATTTAAACAATTTAAATATTTGTATACAAATTTTTTTTTCAAATATTATATATATAAATTTTATGTGGAGTAGAGGACATGTGAATCCTTCATACGTATGAGAAGTATGGATATTTTATTTAATATACTAGAAAAGACTAAATACAAGTTTCATGTACAAGTGTACCAGGGCTTTGGTACAATAGATGTTTACATACATGAAATGATAGTTTCATCCTAAAAATCCCAATCCTCTAACTAAACCTGTAAATACCACTCCTCTACAAATTTCTATATGTCCAACTCCTATAACTCCTCTTATACAATTACCCATCTTTTCTGAGTTATCTATTAATGATACCCATCATCATATTATCACATATTGGATTATATATTATATTTGGGATATCATTCATCCTCAATATATAAATATAGAGTTTCTTATTGAATCCATATAGGATATAATATATAGATATAAAAGAGTATCATTTCCTATTGATGAGGTCCCTATTATTAGAAAAAGTAATGAAAAATATTATTTTGTCATCTACACATGTATGAAAAATTACTACCAAGGTATGTATAGATTATATAATTCATTTTTTGTTGTTTTTAATATATTCATCGTTTTAAAATTTATATATTAATTTTATTCATAACAACATTAACAATAATGAGACAAAATATAAATAACAACAAGTAGAGGTTTCAATGTCTTCATATAATATTTATTCTAGACATGGTATTTTATCTACGTATTAATATATTTTTCTATGATTTTATGAGATTATAATAGATTATAACATTTTTTGGCATGAAATAACTATCATTATTTTAAAGATATATATCATGGAGCTTGCAACTAGTGATTTTTTATTCATCAATAAGATGAAATTATTTTCCATGTATGTCGATTGTTATTTTTCTTTCAATTATTTTAATTTATTAAAACATAATACATATTTTTGTTTTATATTAATAATCTTTATACATTTTCTATTTAGATTTATATAACATCATCATATGGGTTTTGGCCCATTGATTATTTCAAAAATATTAATGATAATTAATGATTCAAAAAGAAATGTATATAGTACTCAATGGTTTAAAAAATACAATTCTATTTTGGATGCTTACTTATCATGAATGGTGTGTAAAATATATTTCATAAAGAGTTATTTCTCTTAAATAGATAAAAAAATAAAATTATAGTTTTTTATATTAGTTTCTATTATATTTTATATTTATTTTTTCATATGAGAAGACATATTAATGTATATTCTATTTACATATAGATGTGTTAGAAAATTTTGTATGTTTACGAAACTTGTATGTATGATTATTTGAATACTTTTATATTATAAAGAATTTTAATTTTATTCCATAAATATCATTTTAAAATATTACATGGGATTAATTTATGGAGACAACATTAAAGTGGGTCAAAAATAACCAATAGGTGTTCATAAAGGTGACTGCAAAATTATATTAATACATCTTGGCTATAATTACATAAAATTGTATTCTAAACTGAAAAATTATATTGAAACAGATCATTCATTATCAATAAGAAGTGATGTAATATGGATATTATGATCTAAGATTTCAGTTTGAAATAATTTCTTCCAGAGTAGTTACAAAATTCCAAAACATTATATTTCATTATAACCTTTGTTTTGATTTATCTTAAAATTATATTGATAATACATGTTAAAATATTTAATTTTATTTTGTACCATTTTTATGACCATATCCCTTATAATAAAAAGGGGATAAATCACTTTTAATGAGATTGGGTGGATTATTTCACATGTTTTTTTGGGTATTATATTATTTATATTATATATTTTAATGCGAAAATTTAATATATTAAAGTGAAAATGATTTTATGTTGGGATGTTCTTTTATGGTTCTATTTTTGTTGCTTTTCTTCTTTTAGTTTTTTTGTTTCTCTACTTGTCTCTTGTTTTTTTATTTAATATAGAAAATTTATTTTTCCCATCCTTTATTTTATTATTGTTTTGAAAAGTAAAAAAAATTGTTTTAAGTGTCAATTACACAATAACCACTGTGATAAAGGTTCATTGATATTGATTGTATAATAACAAACTATAAAAACAATTCCCATTTTTTAGTTTTAGATTAATTTCTGTGATATTTATTTGAAAACCAATTTTAAATATAGTTATACACTCTAGTTAAATAAATTACATGAAAAACATATTTACAACATTAATTTCAATAATTTTTCGATCTGGCCAATGTTAATAATAGAAAATAACCATACACTATTTTTTTCATTTTGTTGTTACTGTTTTAATTATAACAGCAATTTAGGATATTTTTGTTAGATTATATTGAATTTTTTTTGAGCTTTGGGTAGTGAGGTAACTTGGGGAGAATATTTTTAGAGTTACACTATTTTCCATTATTAAGTGGGAGGATTGGAACCTAAAAATGACATCCCCATTGTTGACCCATATATTCATAATTTTGGACTTTTGAGATCAATTATTCATATTAATTAATCCCACTAGTCCATGTTCTATAGTGGGTGTCCCAAGATCATTTTGATTCATGGAATCATTAGACGTTTGAGAGATTGAGAAAGGGAGATATAGCTATAAATATTATTTCTCATTGTAGTGAATCATTGAGGAATTTCTAGGGGAAGGTAGGGGAATCATGGGAAGTATTATGGATATTATTAGTTCATTATTACGTAATTATTTTATATTTTTTTATTATATATAATTTTTATATTTTAGGACTGACATGATGAGATTATAAATGATTGTAGAATATTATAAGTTGCAGGGTTATTGCCTAGTTAGTAATAACTATACATCTATCCCCCGGGAAGTGTTATGGGTATTTTTGTGATACTTTTCATGGTTATTGACTATTTCGATAAACCATCTATCTACATCAATGAAACTATGAAACATGAATTCCAAATAAGGGGTTATGATCATGGTTGGTTCATGGTTTTTCAAACCATAAAGCCTAAACTATGTGGAATTTTGGTTGCACATAAAATTGGGTGTTTACCTTCTTTCCCTTGATCTGTTTAACATATTTACACACCTCATATTCCCTATTCACATGACAATCCACAATTTGGGAATATATCTTCTTCCCTATTCATCCTATGGTATATTTTCCTTTGATTATAGTGTATTTATTCAAGGTAAGATGGAATTTCACTAGGATTTCTCCTCTTTTCTCCCTTTATTACAATATACTTCCACTATTATAGAATTTTTATCACAAGGTGTACAAGGGAGGTGAAACTATTGATTGGGTGAAATTTAATTTAATTTATTATTTTTTATGTTTCTTGTGAATCCCCTCTACTAATTTAACATTGTTTCCAAATAATATTGATGATGTTAACACATATTTCAAGGTAGTTGTCTCTAATCAATAGAGAATTCTCATGGTATATAACATATTAATTAATTTCAATTGGTTAATTTTAATAAATTTAGTTTCTATGATTTATTTTGGGTTTCGGTGTCATCATTGATGTGCTTCATCAAATGTGTTGTTTTAAATGTTGTTTTCAAATTGATTTTACAATAAATGTAATAAACAAATGTTTTATCAATGGAAATTCCCTTCATATAAATATGTCATATAATCACATTAAATCACAACACAATGAACTAATATGAAATATGTTACCTTTAAACATAATATGGTCACTTTTGTGATTTGAAATTTGAAAATATGATATACACGAGTGCGATTAGTACGATGTTTGGAGTCTAATGGAACAAACGTAATTTTTTGGTGAATAGTAACCTACCATTATGGATAGTAACAAAACCTTATGAATATTATTAAAACCCTTATGAATATTAAATCTCCCAAAATAATTGTTACCTCATTCATGAATGTGTAAATAGAATTTAGTCATCTTATAAGTGATAATATTACTAAAGGAAAAGTATTGGTATTTTTTTAAAGTAATAAATAATTATTAAAAATTAATTTATTATTTCAAAAGAAATTATATTTTCCAAAAAATATTTCATAAATAAAAATATTTATTTATTCTATTTTTAATATAACTTTATAAGACCTAATGTAATTTTTGAAAGATTTATAAAATCTGTTATAGTTTTAAAATATGTATTCTTCATGAAAATCATGATTTTAATTAAAAATTAAATTAGACAATTTTAGAAAATCATTTTTGAATAAATGGAGTTAATTTTTGGAATATACATGTTGCAAAATGGTTACAGTGAATTTTTGGGATTTTTCTAAAGTACTTGAATTTTTTATGAATAGTAAAATAATTTTTTTTTTCAAATTAAGCTAAATACATGATTTATTGGGTTAGGGATGATTTTCTGCTGAATTAAGCCCAGTTTTTTCAAAATCACAATCAGATAATACATATTTTGGTCATGTAATCATCACTACTTACGGTCTTGAGGGTAATTAATAAACTAAGGAATTAAATATTATGAATACCCTCCTCTCATCCACTATATATACCACCCCTCTTCACCTCTTCTCATCACTCCTATCATTCATTGTTCCTTTCCTAAATTCTACCCAAATCTCTCCCCAAGATCCTCCCCCAAGTTGAATAGCCATTAGTGTCTTCAAAGGACCAAATCATTTTCCCTTAAGAGGATTTCAAAAGATATAAACTGAAGATGTAAATTCCTCTCTCAAATTATTTTATTTTATTTGAAGTTCTTTATATTCTTCTTTCGTTACTCACTTCACCAGACCAGAATTGTATGATAACTACAGCAATATAAATATACTATAATTCTATTATTCTAAAAGTATATTTTACCATAATCCCTCTCTCCCCATCCTTCTATACTATAAATGAAAACACCATCCTAGATGTGTTGATTTATCACATTCAAGGACGAATGGTATTCAATTTGAATTAAAATCTTCTAGAGTAGTCATGAATCCATTATTATAGTTGAAACAGATCCTAATATATTTATTTTTTCTTATTTAATGTTCAGAAATCCATATAAATTATTAATATAAAATAATAATACAAAACAAGTTAATTGTGAGCAAAATCACCACGTTAATCCAAGCATTTATCATTAATGTTTTATATAATGCTTCCACTTCACTCCAAATAAAAAAATAATTTTATAACCATGTAGTATATTTTATATTCATTAATTTCATATAACTTTAATTCTGGAAAACCAGTTTCATCATACATGTTTATCTGAACAATAATATATGTGAATCGGTCATTAAAACCAAGGAAGAAAACAGACCTGAATGATAGAATTGAACCACTTAACCCATAAAAAGGTAATGAAAGAAAAAAAAGTTTACACTAAATATTTTACCAATATAATTTTTTATGAAATTATTAATTAATTAACCTAATTTTATTATTATGGTCATTAATATTAAATGTAGAACACCATCAGACTTAAGGTATGGGATCCTCTCTACATCCCTTTTATTCAAGAATGTTCTCTTTGTTATTACCTTTTATGTGTAATACCTAATGATGGGATATGATTTATAACATCCCCCATACTTCCTTCATGATTTATATGTGATGATAATCCCCCTTTTTCTCTCATTAAGTCCTCTAATGTGCACCTGATACAATGCTAATAATCTGTATGGGATTCTACCCAAACCTCCTTTGTTTATTTGGGTTGCCTTATCTTTATAATTCCAAAATAGTGTTTTATTATAATTTTATGTGAATATTATAATTTTTTTTAAATTTTCCAAAATAATTTATCCAGACCCTTTCATCATCCTTTTTTGGGTATATAAATGTTTTTATGTGATTCCCCCCTCAATACTTTTTGATAATAAAACATGTTTTCAGGGAACATCCGGAATTCTTACCTGATTTCAAGGGCACTCTATCATATATTTTATATCCCCAATTTATTTATAAAATTAGTCATTTATATTATGATAACATTCTTGGTTCACTTATGGTTTTATAAAAATAATTCTCCCCTATTTTATTTTAATTAATCTATAGTATTTTACTTAAAACTGCACCAAAATGTTTTGATACTAAAAATTATTAAATAATTTTATAACATGTGGTCACTTATAATCAAAATAAATTACCATTATACATGCCTATTTCTTATTATTAATGTCCATGTATATTTTAGTTCCTTTCTTTCAGGGCCACATTTATGGTACGCCCATTTGTTATGCTCTAAGACATGATTGTGGTACCCAATTCCTTCTATGGGTAACCAGAATGATTAGGTATTATTGTTTATGTATGATTCTTTGTGTGGAAAAAACATATTCATGAAAAGATAATATGGGTGCTCCTAGATAGTTCTCTAATTCATTATGTAAAGTTTATTATCATTAGAAATTTTGTGTGACGGTCTTGGGGGATAGCCTTGGCATGTGCAACCATGTGTGAGGGTCTTGGTAGTTAGCCTTTACATGTGCTACCATGTGCAACGGTATTGGCGGTTACCCATGACTCATGCTAAAGTATTGTTTTATGTTGTATCCACATTACTATGACTCCATGTTTATATGATTCCATGTTTATATGTTATGATTCCATATGCAACATTCCTTTTTATATCAACATGTCATGCCTTCTGTACAATGTGCTAAAACTTATTCTTATATTTATTCCCTTACTGGTATTTAACTCATCCCTTTCATCATGTTATCCCCAGGGTACCCTATATAGAAGTATGGGTTCACAGAAGTTAGGATCTCATTATGAAAACTAAATAAAGAAGTTTTTTTAGTCCCATGTTTTATTTTTTATGTACCTAGTCTTCAAAGACACTTGAATTTTCAATCCTTGGCTTGTACTATGATGTATAATTATGTTTAAAATAATGTAATGTTATGTGAAAAAAGATAGGGTCACTAAATTTGGTATCATTGGATGGTCAAGTTATTTTTGGAGATTAAGAATAATGAACTTTAGTATGAACCTTACGGATGATACTAAGTATAAAAAACTACCCTAAATTTTTGTAAGTATTGAGTAAGCGGTTTATTAAGAAAATTTATACATGTATAGATACAAATAGGTAGAAGTGGATCTGGCATTGATTTATCTAGGGGTAAAACCCAAGAAAACCGCTTTGAGATAGAACCAAATGGGAACTGGTTCTAGAAAACGGTCCATGATGCACTCTTGTTTTGATAGTCCCATGGGATATGATTTGGCAAATTCATGATATTTTTAAAAACAATTATTAAGGTAAAAATCCCATAATAATACAAGTTATAAAATAGATCAAGGATAACGTAGATTGAAACATATCGAATGAAAAGTTAGAAATTACCTATCCTTTACAATATTATCCTATTGTATTAAATGTTTTCTTTTTTATGATCACTAATGAGGTATAAAGGCCTATAATTGTATGTTATTTTTTATAGTTAATGGAAAAAATAGAAGAACACGTGACAACTATCAATGTGATAGGGAATTTAAATATTTCCCTAATTATATGCCTGATATGATGGGAAAGGGTGATCAAAATGTTATGAAAATAGTTTCTCAGCTAGCTCAAATTATCAATAACAACTTGAATCATGTGGAACACCCTTCTCTTCCAAGTAAATAGCACATTTTTTTAAAGGTTGGGGTCGAAGCCTCATTTATTATTTTAGCAAAGAAAATACCTCTTTGACTGGGTAGAGGGAGACCCATTACATAGCTCGAAGGCCCAATGGACATTTATCCCATTACATGGCCCATAGGCCCAAATTTATTTCCCATGACCCATTCTGTGAATTGTAATTCTACAGTACCTGACAGCAACAATGCCACATAGTACCCACCGCTGCAATAGTGTCATGCTGCCGTTATAGTGTCGTCGTTGCTAGTGTGTCGTCGTTACTACAATAAACTATAGTACTACTATAGTATACACTCCTAATGGGGTTTCAACCCCCCTTTTTCATGTAGGATTATATGATTCTTACCTCTAATCCAAACCCCAACAACAAGTATAAAGCAAGTTGTTGTCGAATAATTCATGTGAAAAATTACTCCCATGATTAGTGGATGTTTAGATCCCCTCCTCGTGGAATAATGGATTAACTCTATTGAAAATAAAATCATTGTCATCCAGTTCTCAGAAGAAGAGAAATTTTTATTGGAAACCTATCATTTTGATGGGTATACTGATCAATGGTGGAAACTGATCAAGAATATAAATCCATAGGAGGAAATTGATTCCATGGACTAGGAGGAATTCAAGAAAATATTTTTCAATAAATATTTTCGCCAGCCCCTATGCCTCAAGATGGTAAGAGAGTTTGTGTGACTCAAGTATAAGGTAGATGAGTCCATTGGGGATTTTGAAGCAAACATCACATGGATATCAAGGTACACCTCTAAATTTTTCTAGAAAATCAAAATCAAGGTGGATGGCTTCTTTAGTAGACAAAATATGAGTCTATGAAAAGCATTGCTGATTCGAGACTCTGACTTCTATGAGTAGGATTTTCCATTATGACATCAAAGTTGAATTAGAGATCAAAGTCTCTCAGTATTATCGGGGGACTAGTGACAATAAAAGAAAAATATAATCTAATATGGGTGATCTTGTGAATAAATTCCCTGAGAAAAGATTCTCGATCATCCCATGTGTAAAAATTGTGGGAAGAATCATCCGGGGAACTACCTAGAAGGAACCCGGATTTGCTTCAAATTTGTAAAGTTGGGACATCTGGCTAAAAAGTCCCGATGGGATATGAATAATCCCACTAATGTAGAAGAATAAAGTAAGGTTCAAATCAAAAATCATCATGTAGTGCAGTGTTGAAATTGTAAGGATCGTGTTCATTGTGATAAAAAATTTCCAAATCTGAGGGTTGTTAATGGCAATCAACAAAAGCCTATAAGGAACCAAGCATGGGCTTATGCTATCGATGATGTTGATGTAGAGCTGGAAAATGATGTGTTGATAGTTATGATAGTTATTCATTCAAGAATAAGAAATATATTATTTTATTTTTGTTCAACATATTTTTTCATATCATGATTGTTTAGTTGAAGTATTTAAACACCACCTCAATGTTTGGAGGGTAATTTTCTATGAGAATAGTGATTGGGGAAATTATTTCATCCATGGTTTATAAGTAACCCTAATAAATGTTTGTAGACTGAAACTCATAGAAAATATCACCATACTTCCTTTAGTGGAGTTCGACGCTATTTTGGGAAAGGATTGGCTATATTTATAGAAAGGCAATATCAACTTTCGAGAAAGGGAGATCACTCTTCCCATCCCAAATCACCCTAAAATTCTTTACAAGTTTAAGGAGGATTTTGAATATCTATTAGAATCATCATCTCATATGTGGATATTGCTTCTTTATGAGAAAGCATATCATTACTAAATTATCGATACAAAGTAGAAAATCATGCTTGAAGACATGCCCATCGTGAGGGATTACACTAATGTATTTCCTGGAAAATTTCTTGTTCTTCCTACTGACCAAGAGGTTGAGTTCTCAATTGAAATTATTTCAGGATCTCTTCCAATATCAATGACACCTTATAGAAAGGCAGCTGTAGTGGAAGAAGAGATGAATAAGCAGTTACATGAGAATCAGGAGAAGGTTTTTATATGTTCGAGTGCTTCACTATGGGGTGCGCCAATCCACTTTGTCAATATGAATTATGGTTCAATGTTACTCTATATTTATTATCATGATATCAAAAAAATCATCATTATGAAAAAGTATTACATGCCATCGATAGATGACTTGTTCGATTATTTTAATGGGGCCAGTTATATCTCTAAGGAGGACCTTTGGTCGGGATATCACCAATTAAAGGTGAGGAAGGAAGATATTCCGAAGAAATCTTTTTGAATGAGTTATAGATAATATGTGTTTCTAATGATTCTGTTTGGACTCCCTAATTCTCTACAAATTTTCATGGATTTAATTAATAGTGTCTTTAAAGATTAACTTGAATATTTTGTGGTGCTCTTTATCGATGATATTCTGATATACTCAAAGAGAAAGGAGGAACATGAAAAGCTTTTGAATACTATGTTAAATACAGTGTAAAGGGAGAATCTATAGGAAAAGTATAGTAAATGTGTGTTCTGGATGGAGGAAGTATCATTCATGGGGCATGTTATCACTAGAAAAGGGATATCTATAGACCCTTCCAAGATAATGCAAAATGATGAGTGGCCCAAACCAATATCTGTAATGGAGATCCACAAATTTCTGGGTATTTCTAGGTATTATCGATGATTTTTGTAAAACATTTCATGATTTTCAAACCCAATGACCAAACGGATATAGAAGGTAGTAAATTTTTTCTAGACTCGAGAATCTAAATATTGTTTTAAGGAGTTGAAAAAGATGCTAATAATTGCGTTAGTACTCACACACCCAGTAAGTGGATAACTCTTTGTCGTGTATAGTGATGCTTCAAAGAATTTATTAGGCTGTGTGATGATGAAAAATGATAAATTTATAGAATATACCTCAAGGAAGATGAAAATTCAAGAGCAAAACTATCCTACACATGATATAGAGTTAGCAGATGTAGTCTTTTTGTAAAAAATCTAGTGGCAGTATCTATATGGGAAGAAGTGTGAGATATATAATAGTCACAGGAGTCTAAGATATATGTTAACACAAAAAGACCATAACACGTGCCAGTGAATATTGAAAGATATCATCAAGGATTATGACTGCTCAATCCACTACCATCCTGGTAAAGTTAACAGTGTGGAAGATGCTCTAAAAAGAAAAGATAATAGATCTCTGTCAAGGATGATAATTGAAAAGGATCCAAAATAAATATATTTTAATAGAATAGACATGGGAATCATTAAGGAAGAAACATCATCAATCCTTTCTCAAATGATTTCATAGCCATCCCTCATGGTGAAAATAAAGGATTCTCAATGATAAGATGTGGAAATTTAGAAAAGGGTGGAAGCCATTAAAAATAATAAATAATAAGATTATATTATTTATGAAGTAGGTGTTGAAAGATTTGGGTCACAATTATGTGTACCATATAATTTTGAGATAAATAAGGTTATTTTTAATGATGCACATACCTCAACCTTCTCTATTCGCCCTGTGAGCACAAAGATGTATCGAGATCTCTAAGAGAACTTTTGGCGGGACAACATGAATAAAGAGATTGCTCGGTATATATCAAAATTACTTGTATGTCAACAAGTGAAGGATGAATTGAATAAATATAATGGGATGATGCAACCACTAACCATAGCAACATGGAAGTTGCTGAACATCACCATGGACTTTGTCACTAGATATCCAAGGACATCCAGAGGAAACAATGCTATATGGGTCTTTGTGGATTGTTTTATAAATACTATTCAATTTATCACAACTATAGAGTACTTCTCATTGGATCAAATTTCAGTGATATATATCACAGAGTTGGTAAGGATAAATTGAATACCACTATCTATTGTATCCAATAGATATCTAAGATTCACCATGATGTTCTATAAAAATATATAACATGCTATAAGCACTGAATTGGACATCAGTATGAACTATCAACCTCAAACTAATGGCCAATATGAGAAAAAATTTAGAAACTATAATATTTTTTGAGATCATGTTCTATGGAATTCAAAGGATTATGGGACCAACATCTTCCGCTGGTTGAATTCTCTTACAAAAACAGTTTCTACTCAAGCAACTGAATGGTACTATAAAAATCACTTTATGTGAAAAGGTGAAGAACACTGGAATGTAGGGATGAATTTGGTGAATGTAAGCTACTAGGACCTGAAATGGTAATAGAAATGGTAGATAAGGTTAAAACAATTTATAAGAACATCATGGCAGCCCAAAGTCGGAAAAATAGTTATGCAGATAATCGACAACAATACCTTGAGTTCAAATTCAAGAAAATGGTATTTCTCCACGTTTCTCCATGGAAGAAGGTCATGAGATTTGGGATAAAAGGGAAGCTAAGTCCTAGGTACATCACCCCCTTCGAAATTCTTGATCATATTGGGGTTGTGGACTATCAACTAACACTTTCACCAATAATGGCCAAAGTACGTGATGTCTTCCATGTAACCCTCTTAAGGAAGTAAATACCAGATCCTTCACATGTACTCTCATCAGAGGTGGTATATTTAGAGGATTATTTTTATTATGGATGTAGCTGATGAAGATCATGGATCATAGAGAAAAATTTCTACATGACAAGACTACTCACTTGGTCAAAGTACTATGGTGGAGCTATAATTACAAAGAGGAAACATGGGAACTGGAGGAGGGAATGGAGGAAAAGTACTCGTACCTATTTATTGAAAAGAATGTAAAATGAAATTTCAAGGGAATCTTTTCATAAGGGGAGAATAATGTAATGACCCAATTTTTTTTCAATAGAAAATCTCTTTTTATAAATATGTCCTATAATCACATGGAATCACAACACAATGAAAAACTAAGAACTACATGACCATTAAAAGTAATATGGTCACTTATGTGATTTGAATATCGAAAATATAACCTACACAGTTGCGATCTGTAAGATGTTTCGAGTCTAATAGAACAAACCTAATTTTTTGATGAATAATAACCTACCCTTATAAATAATAACATACCCATATGAATAGTAATATAAACCATGTGAATAGTAAATTGTGAAAAATAATAGTAACCTCATATATGAAAGTGAAAATAAAATTTACGCATCTTATAGGTGGTAATATGACCATAGTAAAGGTATTGGTATTTTATAACTAATAAATAATTAATTAAAATTAATTGATTAATTTAAAAGAAAATTTCTTTTTATAAGAGGCGTTCATAAATTAACAATTTTATTTCTTTTAGTTTTATGATAAAATTATAAGACCTTATGTAATTTATTAAAGCATTATAAAATTTGTTATAATTTTAAAATCTATATTTTTCCAGTAAATTTTGATTTTATTTAAAATTAAAACTATGCATATTTAAAAAATTGTTTTTGAAAAATGGAGTTCATTTTTTTAAATCAACATATTGAAAAAAAATAATGGTGAATTATTGGGATTTTTATAAAGTAATTGAATTTTTTATGAATAAAAAAATACAATAATTTAGAAATTAAGCTAAATACATGAATTATATGGTCAGGGATGATATTCTGCTGATGTAAACCATATTTTTTAGAAATCACATGCACATAATAATATTTTTGGTCATATAATCATCACAATTTATGGTCTTTATGGATGTTAATTAACATAGGAATTAAATATATTGAAAAAACTCTTCTCATTCACTTTAAATACCACCCCTCCTTACCTATTCTCTTCACTCCTCTTAAGACTTGTGCCTTGCCTAAATTCTACTAAAATATCTCCCCAAGACCCACCCCACTTCCAAAATTCCTTATTCTTCAAAAAATACCAAAAACTCCTCCCTAAATAGGGTCTCAAAGGAGATAAACTCAAGAGGTAAATTCCTCTCTCAAATTCTTTTATTTTCTTTCACGTTCTTTTATTTTCTTTCTTACTTACCCACCTACCTTCAACCAAATGGTATGATAACTCCAATAATATAAAATTACTAGAATTAAATTATTATAATGTGATATTTTATCAAAATATCTCCCTCCCCCTCCTTTTATACTATAAATGAAAACACCATCCAAGATGTATTGATCTATCACATTCATATAGAATGGGTTTTCAATTTGCATTACTATCTTCTTGACTGGTCATGAAACCATATTAATGGATTATCTAGATAATATTATATGTGTTTTATCTTGTTTAATGTTGTATAATATTTTTAAATTCTTGATATAAAATAAAAATACAAAACAAGTAAATTGTGAGAAAAATCACCAAGTTAATCCATTAGTTTATCATTAATGTTTTATATAATAAATCAAAATCACTACAAATAACTAAATGAATTTTATAACCATGAAATCCTCTATATATACTTTAGTTTCATATAAATTCAATTCTAGGAAACCAATTTCATCCTACATCTGTATGTGAACTAGAATATAAGAGAATTGATCACTAAAACCAAGGAAGGAAATAGTCCCGAATGATACAATTGAACCCCTTAACCCATAAAAAAGGAAATTAATGAACATTAAAAGGTTAAAATAAATAGTTCACATAAATAATAGGTTCTAGTGTTATTAATTAATGGAATTAATTTAATTATTCAGGTCATTAAAATAAAGTTGAGAACACCATCAGGTTTAAGGTAAGGGATCTCCTCTACATCACTTTTATTCAAGAATGTCCTCTATGGTATGCCCTTTTATGTGTAATCCCTAATGATGGGGTATGATTTCTCACCTCTACCATACTTCCCTCATGATGTATAATTTATGATAAACCACCTTTTTTACACATTAATTCCATTTACGTACACCTCATACCATGCAGATAATCTGTATGGGATTCTACGCGAACATCCATTGTTCTTTCAGGTTCCCCTATCTTTGATTTACCAACATAACATTATATTATCTTTTTATATAAATATTATAAATTCTATGTACATTTAAAAAATTCATTTATCATTAACCTTTAATCTTTATCTTTTGGGGATATACATGTTTTTATGTGATTACCTCCTCAAAACTTCTCGATAAGTAAATATGTTTTGAGGGAACATCCTAAATTATTACTAGATTTCAAGTTCACATTAAGTTTTCTTTTAAGAAAAAATTGTCTTTATAAAACCAGTTATATTTATTATTATAAAATAATTGGTATAATTTTGGTTTTATATAATGTATTTTCCTCCTTTATATTTTAAACACTCTATATTATTTTCCATTAAACAGCACAAAAATATTTTAATACAAAAATTTATTAAATACATTTCTTACATGTGGTCACTTCTACTCAACATCACTTACTATGATGCATGTCTATTTTTACTTATTAGTTACCATTTACATTTTAGTTTTGGTCTTTCAGGGACACTTTTATGATACACCCATTTATTATGCTCTATGACATGATTGTGGTACCCTTTTCATTCCATGGGTAACCCTTATGTTTTTGTAAGAATGATTATATACAATTATTTATATGGAAAACATATTCATGAAATGTTTAAATGGATGCACCCTGATATCTCCCTAATGCATTGGGTAAGGATTAGTCTCAAGAGACGTTATGTTCGATGGTCATGGCGGTTAGCCTTGGCATGTGCTACAATGTACGATGGTCTTAGTAGTTAGACATGGCTTGTGCTACCATGTGAAATATTATTGGTAGTTAGAACTGACTTGTGCTAAGTTCATGATTTATGTTACTGTCACATTACTATGACTCCATGTTTATATGATTCCATATTTATATGTTAGGATTACATATGTTACATTCCTTTTAGTGACATCATTTCATTCCTTCTATAACATGTGCTAATGCTTATTCTTATGTTTAATCCCGTACTACACTTTTAGCCTATCCCTTTGTTCGGGTGATCCCCTAGGTACCCTATAAAGAGGTATGGGCTCAAAAGAAGTTAGGAGCTCCTTGTGGAGGATAAATAAAGATGTTTCTTTATTAGTCGTGTGTTTTAATTTTTATGTACCTTGTATTCAAATACACTAGACTTTTCGATCTTTGGCTTGTAATATGATGTATTATTATTCTTAAAATAATGTAATGTTATGTGTAAATGGAAAGGATCATTATAAAAAACAAAAGTTCTATGTATCAAAGGTGTTTGATGAAAATTTTCAATGAGAGTCTTGGTTCAAAAATGATTTCAAAAATGTTTTGGGTTGAAATATATTTTCATAAAGGACTTTAAAAGGAATATATTTTTTATTATGGTTTCCCATGTTTAGGGATGTTATTTTTTTTATGTTGTTATGTCTGTATGGACATTGATTATGGAATATGTTTGTCAAATTGAGATTCTCAAGAGGGGGTGAATAGAGTACCCAATTATTATTTCTCTCTAAAATGGATTAAAATTGATTCCCACAATTATTATCATAATGTCCCAATTAGCCAAAATAGAATATCGTTATAACTTCCAATCGTTAAAATTATATATTAGAAGACTCATTATGTCTCGAGTAAATAATATACAATATTACTCAGCCCCTTCAAAAAAATATACCTAATGTATATATTATAGAAAAATAATAACTAAGATTAACAATCAATGTATATATTTTTTAATAGTTTAATAAAATTGATTTAAAGAATAAATTTAAATTGAAACAAAATAAAACACACATAAAAAGTTGTGAATACAATATTTTTAGTCTCAAGATCTATCCACGTGTTGATTGCCTGTCACCAAGTTGTTTATATACATTAAATAGTTTAATCCAAAACAAAAATTGGATTTTACAATAGTTTATGACATTCCAAGTAACACATGGCCTCTTTCACAATTATAAATTGGATTATAAATGAAGCATGTCACACAGGACCTATACCAAATTTTTCATGGAATATAGATATAAAAATAGTTTAGAATATATCTATATATCTTTGAGTTATTATAAGAAATGGTTTGATTGTATCAAAATAGAGTATAAAAACACTTATACAAATCAAAAATAAAAATAAACAAACATAACAACTAAAAGAATAATGTAATAGTAATGATTGGTTTGTTATTTGATGAAACTAATACCTCTTAGAAAGTGTTTTGAAATTCATCTTCAGTCATCCTCTTGTAACTTTAGTAAAATAGAATATTATAGACTCTTGTTGTTGAATTGAAGAAAGGTGATAGATGTGTATTATGATTCAGACATCTCAGTCATGTAAACAGAATGTGGAAGGTAATATCTTCTTGATATTTCCATCAATTTCATATCTATCTTGTATGGTTAATTCTATTTTTCACATCTCTTTTATCTCATTTATTCTCAATCTTTATAAAGGTGTGCGATACATTCGACCTTTATTTTATCTGAATTAGCATAATGAATATCAATGTGCATCTAGATATCATTCTTCCTTGTTAAGCATTTATGGCATTCTCCTTTATTCACTTTTTCGATCATTTAAGAAAAAATAATGAAAAAATGTTTGGAATTAAAATCCATAATATATATATATTACGACAATTTAATTCAAAATAAATAATTTATAAATAGTGAATGTTTCTTAGTCTAGTGGTGTTTCATTGGCTGTGTAAGTTTGGTAGTGACTCAATCTTATGGTGTCTTAGAGTACGGTAGTGTCTCCTTATAAAGGTAATAAAAATATTGGAGTGTCTTGTTCTAGAGTTATATGAATTTTTTAATTATCCAAAAATTCAATGTGGGTAGTGAGTCACCCTCCAGGTGGAGACAAATCCAACAGTAGTTTAAGCTAGGGTGTCGTATATTTATCAGAACTCTTTTTTGTCAGTGAACATCTACACTGTTGTCCTAAGTGATGATGACTTATTTGAGGACTTTTATATTTTCTTCATGCTGATGGTGAGATACGTCAGGAAGTGCGTCATCTTGGCGGTGAGTCAGTACTGGCGGTTTTTTCAAAGGTAAAATTTATTAAGAACAAGAAAGAAATTTATAAGTGTCTGAAAGAGGGAATTTTATTACAATATTTACCAAGGAGATGGAGGAGATCATCTGGTAACTCATCAGACCACATAATGTACCAGTTGATCCCTTTGTTGGAAAGACCATCTGCCACCATATTAACTTCAAGGTAGGCATGGGTGGCAATATATCTGATATCAAGACGTGTGTTCAGTAAAATCTTCCAACTCGCAGTACGGGGTCAAGAGAGGTGAACAAACACATTCCAAGTTTCCTGGGAAATGGTGGTGGAGTAGCATTCGATCAAAATGTTGATCCAGCCATTAGTCTTCACAAAATGCATGGAATGGATTGAGAGCCAACATCTCTGCCTCAAGGGAGGTGGTGATCCAGCAACTACCATAGAAAAAACCATGGTATTGACCTTTATAGTCTCTTAAAATTTTTCCACAACCCACAGGGCCTAGATTTCCTATTGAAGCTCCATCAATATTAATCTTGATTCATCCAGGAAGTGAGGATTTCTATAAGACTTCAAGAAAATGTTTTTGCGGAGGAAAAATTCCACAAATCTATAAACGTCGCAGGATCATGAAGTCACCAATCAAGTAGTCGCAGTTAGCTTTCTAGATCAAGGAAGCATCGTTAATGGCAATCAGAATTATGGTACAGCCTGTAATGAGGTTGGTCGAGTGATTATTGTGAATAATGGAATTTCTATTATACCAGATAATGTGTAGAAGCTCCGCCACAGCAGATAAGAAGACATTTTTGACTTGTGGTGAGAAATCAGACATCACACAATGCTTTATATGGGAAATAATATTGTCCGAAGAAGGCCACCTACAGTTAAAAATCTCTGCAATAAAATTCCACATGGAAAAAGATGTTGCACAAGATAAAAATAGATGTTTGATATCATCTTGGTGTTAATGACAGAGGGGGAATTTTGAACAGAGATGAATACCAAAGGATAGGAGACAAATCTCAGTAGGGATGTGATTATGCACCAAGTTCCAAATAAGGTAAATCCTAGTAGGTTTAATACAAGATTTTTTTAAAATACATCAGCCAAGAAAAATAAGATTCAAGTTCAAAATACAATGATTGTAAAAAAATTTAGAATTTAGAATACCATTGGGAGTGGGTTCCCAATCCAAGAAATCCTCATCATTAGAGAAAGGTTAATCATCAACCACCTGCATGATAGAGTCAGGTAGCTCCAAGTTTCTGTATTTAAACACTTCCTATATAGTGAAGTTAATTCTATCAGGAGAAGTATTAAGAGGAAGCCTAGAAATAAGAGGGGTGCCCGTCTAGTTATCCAGCCAAAAGCGAATGTTGGAGTCCAGGCTAACCAACCATCTAGAGTTATTCATGATGCGAACAAATAATGTTTTGAAGGAGGGACAGAGAGAAGATTGAACATCATTTAAATTCACATTTTTAACATCATATGAAATTTAATTCTAAGGAAGGTAAAGGAGTAAGTGGTATTTTTTATCAGTCTCCATGTGAGCCCATCTTGGAGGGCTTCATTGAACAATTTGAGATTTTTATTATTAAGTCCACCCTAATCAAGGGGGGTGCAGCATGTCGACCAAGGTATGGTAACAAGTTTTCTCTCAATGATGTTGCTAGTCAAGAAATTTTTTTGGATATATGTATTGATTATCTTAAGAAGACCCAAAGGCCATTTGTAGATCATGAGGGAATAAAGAAATTTATAGATAATTGTCATTTTCACAGGGCAAATTCTGCCATAGATGGACAGGGATTCCCCTCTCCAAGTAGAGAGTTAGCTAATCACCTGATCAAAAATAGCATTAAAATAAAATGCTTTCGGCATACCACATAAAATGGGAACTCCCAGATAAGTGAAAGGAAAAGATCCTTCCTTGATTCTAAGGGTTTCAATAATGTGACCTTCTTGATATAGGGGGAATTATTTACCGAAGAAAATAACGGATTTTTTCCAACTAATGGATTGACCCAAAATTTCCTCATAATGGGATAAGGTTGGTTTAAGGTTTAAGACATTATGTTTGATTCCATTAAGGAAATGGATAATGTCCTCAGCATAAAGGAGATGAGTTGGGACAGCTAGATTCCTGGACACCGAGATGGGTTTAAGTTTACCTTGATGAGCGAGTGATGAGAGCAGTCTACTATGATAGTCTTCCTCAATCGCGAAGAGAATAGTAAAGAGAGGGTCACCTTGACGAACCACTTTTGAGAATTTAAAATAGCCCTTAGGAGACCCAATAATAATAATTGAGATTGAGGCAGAGTTAAAGAGGGAGTTAATCCTGCTAATGAAGATATCATTAGAGTTAAAAGCATTGAGAACATTAAAAATGAATGTCTAGTCAATTTTATCAAAAACATTTCTAACATCAAGCTTAATGTCAATGATTCCTCCTCAGGAGACTTTGTTTAGAGATTTGGTGAATTCAATAGCAAGGCATATGCAGTCTTGAATGGATCGACCTTTGGTGAAAAAAAATTGTCCATGAAATAATTGTGTTACATAAAGGGGAGAGGTGATTGGCGAGAAGCTTGGTAATAATTTTATAAATGGAGTAAATAAGAATAATGGGTGTAAAAATATGGATTTTAGATGCATTATCCACCTTTGGAATTAATGTGAGGAATTGGGCATTAAGACCATAAGGAAGAGTGCCAGTGTTAAGGAAATATTTAACAAGTTTGCAGACATCAGTGTGGAAAACCTCCCAGTGATGTTAAAAAAACCATTATTGGATCCATCAGGTCCAGGAGAACTATCAGGGTTTAGGCTAAAGACTGTATCTTGGATTTCATGATCTATAAGAGTAATTAAGAGAGAAAGATTGTCATCATCACTGACCAACATCGGGATGATCCCATGGTCAATATTCTTGTTAATATAAGGACCATTAAAATGGTTTCAAAGTAAGTGACAACATGATTTGAAATGGTAGATTCAGTGGACAGGATATTGTCATTGTCTTTCAGAGAAGATAAAGGGAGAGTGACTTTTCTAATATTATGAAGGGAATTATAAAATTTAGTGTTTCTGTCTCCATCAATGAGCCATTTTGATCTGAAAACCTATTTGCGAAGGTTGTTATTTAGGGTTAAAAGGGAGTTGTTCTTGACAATAATGTTTATTTGATCTTGGTGTCAGAGGAAAAATTAGAGTTAGTGGATGAGATTTGGATTTTATTGACATCATTCTCATGGTTGGAGATTTAATGGTAAGTCTATTTAGATTTAAGGGTACCCCAACTCTTGAGACAATGTTTACGATTATTAAGCTTGGTGATACAGGCTAAAGCATCATATAGATGACTCATAGAATTACAAAAACTTCAAATGAGATTAGGACAGTCTTGATCCTAAGACCAGGAATTATTTAATTTGAAGGGAATACTAGCCTTGTCTTTTTTTGAGTGAAAGGTAACAAGAATGGGATGATGATAAGAATTATGTTTAGGTAAAGTGAGACTAGAAATGGTGTCCCAAGAATCTAGGAATGGGGCATTCACAAGATCTCTATCCAGCCTTCTAGTGACAATTAGATTATAATTCCTACAAAACCATGTGAATTTACCACATATGAGATTGATCTCAACCAGATTACTATCCTCAATTGTAGTTCAAAATTCTCAAAATGATATGGGTGAATTGGATGGTCCCAATTTCTCATAGGGTGAGAGGATATCATTGAAGCCCCCCATCACCAACCATGGGTCATGCATGGAGTTGGCTATGGAGGAGAGGGAACTCCACAAAATCCTATGATCTTGATATCTGTTTTTAGCATAAAAAAAGGAACAAAAAATGTTCTTGTTATAATAAAGAAAATCACAAGTAAATATTTGGTTAGTGGTGATACTAATGTTTACATATTTCAAGGAGTTATGATATAGAATCCATAGATATTCAACATTACGATCATTAGCACAAGCACCAAGAAAATTATAACCAACAGAAAAGTGGTGAAAAAAATTCATAAATAAGTTGACTTTGGGTTCAACAAGTGCAAAAAAAATTGGGTTTATGTGTTGAAAAATGTCTTTTAAGAACCAAATGAGTTTCAGAGTTCTCTAGCCCATGACAATTCTAAAAAATCACATCCATTAAAACCTTTTTTTGGAGCCTGAGCTCTTTTTTCCCTTTTTTATCCATTCGAGCCCTTGTTCCTCTTAGATCTTATGAGGCTTGAGAATGCGGCTGAAGGAGTCTTCATGTCATGTTTGCTCATAGGAGAAGAAGATAAAACATTAGTCTCTTTTAAAACATTTAATTCTATAGATGTAGTAGGAGGATCCATCGCCATAGGGGTATCTGGAGCAGTTGTCAAAATTGGAGTGCCCAGAGTATCTACTGCTTCAGTAGAAAAAACCAGCACATGTGCATGTTGCTATTTGGGATTGAGATCATGTATTGTCAGTGGTATAGGGGAGTGTCTAGAGGGGGGATATGAATTCACCTAAATTAAATTATGTAGTTTAACCAGAGAAGGAGAATGCTACCAGTAATATTGATTGAGGTAGTGGAATCAGTCTTCTTCCAGACAGAATGTTCCAAAACACACGGTTGTGCAGGGTTTCCAATGACCTGTTGAGGAGCCTTAGAAATGATACCAACCGGGGTGTCATCTTTATGACAGTCTGTGTGAGGTACTGGAGCCAGAGTGGGAGAGACCCTCACTGCATCATCCTACCCCTCATGGAGGTAGGGCTCAGAGGAACTGTCCAGAACGAGCTGAACATTGTCTTCCAAGGTGTTCTGAGCAAGATCCGTGAGTTCTTCTGCTTTAACAAGATCAGCAGAGGTGACACCGAATCTCTCACCTAGAAGAGTATTTTTTTCACCCAAACATCTGGTTTTTTCTTGGGGGTCAGGGATAGCTGAAATTATACTCTTACCAGACTTCTTCCTCTTCACTTTATTCCATTTGTCATCCACAGGTTGAGAAACCTGATTTTGGATCACCCAACATTTCGGCAAAGACTGTCTGATGATTTTGCACAGTTCGCAGCAGGGCGGAATCCATTCACACTCAATGCAATCTTTAGCATGATAATCATTGGCATTGAAGACTATATATTCCATAACTTTTTCAGCAATGTCAACTTCCACCATTACTCATGCATACATACCAAGCTCAGTGTTTACCATCCATTTATCAATCTTTAGTGGTGTGCCGATACACGAGGCGATGTCATTGAGAATCTGGGGGTGCCAAAAATACCAATTCAAGACATGAAAACACAACCAGATCTGAACTAAGGAATTATTTGTGTTATATTGATTGAAGGCGAGGTCCCATTCCAATATACGGAGGGCACCCGGTTGGGTTGCAGATTTCCAGAGTTCCAGGCTCGATTCAAACCTTCTTGCGATTTGAGAACGAGATGGAAATAACCCATACCAAGAGGGACTAGATTGCCATTAGAAAAACCCCAAATGCTTGCAATTCTTGCTTTGAGCTCCAGATTCAACCAGGTCTTGTCCACTTTTTGATAGGAAATACAGGCCAGGATAGAAAAATTACAGAGCAGCAACCATTGTTGAAGTGCCTCTGGATCGGCTTCAACGGAAAATCTACCGTCTTCGAGTCTCTTGCATCGAGCCGCATGCATCTTTGAGGATTTGCAAGGATCCATGTATTTGAGAGATTCAACTAAGGAGATGACTTTCATCTTGTCTTTCAAGAAGGTGTCATCTTCTTGAACCAAGATTTTAGATTTGAATGGAATTTTGCATTCAGGATCGAATATGCTACTCATTGAGAAGGAACTACCGAATCTAACTGAGGCCAGTGAAAATATCAGGATTGGGAAACCATAGAGGAAGTGGTGGAATCGACGAGAGAACCCGACTGTTGGTCTTTGAAAACTCCCTAGTCCAGATGGTGAATCATCCTCACTGGTGTCTCGAGTTAAATGATGACTCATACTATGGAAATTTAATCACCTATCTCAAATTATAAAATTCTAATAGAAAACATGAAATGCATTAATTTAATCTGAATAATGATTTTGTGATCATTAAAATAAGAAGGTTGATAAAATACCCTTTTATTATGATCATAAATTATGTTATCCAAGGTAGAATAAAATTTTTTATCAAAGTTAAAATAAAAAAAATCAATATGTATCATTCAGTTGGCATCAAAGATATACAAGAAAAACTTGTGCATATGGGTTAAAGAAAAACCACAATATTTTATCACTAAGGTATCAAAAAATGGAATAAATCTTATCAAATATATTTTACTCTAACAAATAGAAATAAATAAAATACGGTATATTCTCCAGAATAAATATTCCATAAGAATTAAACCCCTTTTGGAATTATCAAAAAGGAAAATATTAGAAGAAAAAATCATTAATAAAGTTATTCAAAGTTTGTCCGGAAATGTTGAATGAAAAAGTTATTGTAAATTTTTTTCCACCAAAACACTATGTCTACTTCACCATTATTATCAAGTTTTGGTATAAGGGTCCATTGGTGATTTTCCTTTTTCTTTGGATGCCTCTTGATTTGAGGTAACAAGTTTAATAGGGTTTGAATAAGATATTTTCAAGGTAGTTGGAACAAAATTTGGGAGTCTAGCTATAGCTTGAGGAGGACTAGATTCAATAATAGAAACAAACCTAATTAGTCTCATACCTTGATTGTGATGAATAGGAAAGAGTAGTAATTATTTAGGAATACGGTCAAGAGGATCTCTGGTAACTTATGCCTTAAAGGTTCCCTATTGAGTAATAGGTTCTACTTCCTGAGCTATTGAATAAATTCCATGTACATAGAGATACCTTTAGATATGGTTTATTAAATCCATTTTTATTTGTCCACTTATCTCAATAGAAATTACGAAATATCCTTTCTCTTCCATATAATGATTCATCACTAGAGTCAACTCTTTCTGCTGTTTGAATCACCATATTATGGCTTGGGTAACATGTGGAATCCTCAAATTTTCATCAAAAAACAAAAATTTGTAATAAATGTAATGTTTGGAATAAATTCTTGAGATATATTTTTTGATGTATTTTGTGTTTGTATCTCCATATGAATTCATATCCTTGTCATGTGTCTTGATCATCACATGATAATGTTCTGTACTTTGCTCACACATCTTTAGAATCTCCAATGGTATGACCGGTTCTCCAATTTCAAGTCCCTAGAGATAGCATTGATCTCATCTATAACTATAGTTTTGAGCTAATCAACATCAATTTGAGGTAAATAACTCATAGAAGTAATTGAATATACAATCTCATGAATTTTAAATAATCCAACAAAATATGTCGTAAAAGTATACTTCAAATCTTCATGTATAGATTTAATTGATTCCAACTCATCATTTTTCTTATTATTAGAAATATCAAACTCTTAAATGTGATGAATCATTTTGGATTGAATTTGGTGAATAAGAAACTTAAATAGACACCATGCATCATTTACACTTACTTTAGTGAGAAAAGGACCCTCCTATTTCAAACACATTAAAAAATCTGACAACATTTTCTTACCAAAATCATCCATGTAACTTCTTATGACTACATCAATATGGATAATAGGTTTTAGAGAAGAAAGTGAATGTTCCCTAATAATAGTAAATTTTTCTAATAGTCTAGAAACATATATTTTATTGACCATATAACCCTCCAAATATCCTCTATCTCAAATATCATGTCCAATATCCTTTGGTGGACTCAAAACATCCCTAGAGAACATAGCCAAGACTTCTAACATATTTTTTATACATCACTCTAACTTTTCAGCAACCACATATACAACTAAAGGAGGTATCACCATAAATGGATAAATACTTATCTTTTCATTTGGACCATGTCTAGCTATTGTCTACACAATGGAAGCGAGGATCTTATCCGAGTTCTGAGAATATGAGCTCTCTACAGCAACATCCCATTCACAAGGAGTAGTTTCATCCTCCATCTAAGAAATACCTTTATCGACTATAGATGATTCAATATCAAAATGAAAATAAAGAGGAGGCTTATCATCAAACTATTCAATCACATGCTTCCCAATTGTTGGATCATCTGTAGATATATCAAACAACTATTCATCATTGCTACCTCAAAAAAAACTTACCTTTTGTAGATTGATCTGCCATATATTGTTCCACTACAGCTATAACAACAATCTGTTCTATCATAAAGGAGTCATATATAACTTGACCATCAACAACACCAATGGAACTAGCTTCAACACATGGGGTTTTCTCTCCCTCAAGTGAGTTCTAAATTAATTACAATATCGTTTCTTCTCATTCAGACCAATATATCATCAAGGACTAATTTGTTATCATCATCATAATTATAATAACTATTTTTAGTATCTCCATTTCAACTACTGTTCCCTAGATTTTCTTTTTCATCTTTTTTATCCTCTTGATCGTCATCAGATTCAGAGATAGATTTTAACTGATCTTCTATAGAAAAATTAGTTTCTTCTTCATCACTTTTCACTATGTTTTCTCTTCTGGGAAGTCTCCTAAGGGGATAAGAGTTCCATATGTAGTAGGAGGAGGTTTGGAAGACAAATCCGGGTCACTCTCTTCATCAGCTGGATATTCCTCTTCCTTGTTTCCACCAATAGAGACTTTTTCATTCCCATAATATACCCCACTATCTCATTAGGTTGTTAACTAGGTTCAATAACATCCCTTAGACTATATGGTTGGTAAAAATAGTTAAATTCAACCTATAATGTTTCATCATCATCTACCCACTACTTCTTCAATGGCTTCTAACTAATTATCATCCTTGAACATACTGCTTTAGCAATTAAAAAAATATTTCTATGATAAACAATTCATCTTCTAAAACTAACTGTTTACCTTTTAACTAGAATAAAATGAACTTTGTGTAAATTATGGAATTTGATCTTGAAGTAGGATTGGTTATTTCTAACAATTGTACGATAATATAATGAAATAGATTGATCTTATATCATATTTTTATAAGATATAATGAGTTTTTGTTCGGATACTTTAAGGATGAAAATCAATTTTTTGGGGGAATGACATCTGGTGTATTAAATTGAAGAGTATTTTTCATTCCCCTTCGAAATCAGAAGCCATGGGTCTTTTAGTTATTCCATCACCATTAATTTTGGTTAAAGCATATCTATAGAAAAAATATCACTTTCTTCAGGTAAAGTTCCACGATAATTCTTAAAAACACTTTCATGAGGAACTCCCAAGAATTTGGACTAGTGTTGTGAATAAAATAAAACATTATGACATTAACTAGGCATCTTATCTTGTACTCTTCTTTTCATAAAAAAACTCCACATTTAAATAGATCTCATTGAGTAGCTTAGGATATAAGTGTCTCTTGTTTCATGAGAACCAATCTATCAAATCTTGGTTCTGAATTATTTTGAGAACCAAAGACTTGCATGAGACTAACCACTCTACATCAACATCTTTTTCTGGTACAAAAAATCAACTTGATAGCTCTGGATGAACTAGTTCTACAACAGTGGGAACACTTGATTCACTCTTTTGTTTCATAGATGGTTGTGACTTAGATGGTGATTACTCGAAAGGTTGATTCAGACATCCCGTGTAGATTGATATGGTAAGATCGATCAAAGGTCAAGAAAAAGGTTCATGGTTGAGAGATAATGGGTCACACTATGCTCTAGAAATAATAGAAGGGAACGATAAATATTGTGTGTTAGAACTAGAAAAAAATCTTATAGATATCATTTTAGAATTAGTTATTCGAAAAATAAATATTAAAATAATACAAAAAAATAATATTCAAAATATAAGAAAATATTCATATTAGTTTAAAAAAATCAACTATAGAATAAAAATCCAGTGGTTTAGAAAACATAGATGAAATAAAAATTCCTAAATGAATGAAAAATATTTTTGTGACAAACCAATTGTGTGATGATCATAATAGTGAGACAACCACAAGGGTGAGACAACTACATGGTGATACAACAACAATAGGGAGGAAACCAAAATGGGGAGACAACCACAATGGTGCGTCATACTCAACAGTGTGTCACCTAAGGTTGTGTAATACTCAACATTGTGTCTTACTCAATGGCATGCCATTATAAAATTATACATAATAAAAATTAATCATATCTAGATCGTGTTATATTTGATTTATTCTCTCATAGATCAAAGTATTTTTAATGATATCATGAAACTATTGTTCTATAACAATTTATTAAAGTTTTATATCAACTTTTTGAAAATGATCTCTCACAAAGTGAAGTATTACATTAATATGTTTTGGTTTAGAATGTGACACTATACATTTATAAATGTTAACAAAAACTTATTTTATCAC
This sequence comes from Viscum album, assembly GCA_963277665.1. NCBI lineage: Eukaryota > Viridiplantae > Streptophyta > Magnoliopsida > Santalales > Viscaceae > Viscum > Viscum album. The sequence goes on from OY728132.1 coordinate 419,633,300, forward strand.
AATTTTTTGGTAAATATTAGAATTGATATCCATAGTCTAGTAATGATTATTTCATCCATGAAATTTGTGCATAGAAACTAATTGTAGTTATATATTCACCTTCATCTGTGGATAGTGCAAAAAAAAATTTCTTTTTACTACACCATGTAACCAAATTCATTCCTAACAAGTGATATGTTCCAGATGTTCTTTTTCTATCAAACTTACATCCACAAACCTCAACATCTTAATAACTAACTAAATAAAATTATTGTCCAATGTTAAGAAAATCATTAATTTCACTAGTAGAAAAAAGGTCTTTAACGTTCGTTTTTTTTAATTTTAACGTCATTTTTTTACTGAGGTTGAAGTTGCTGATGTAAAAAATATGAATTTTTAGGTCATATTTTGAAATCAGATGGCAAAAATGATTTAAATTTCATTTTTAGCACTGGTTTTGACAAAAACAAGATACCAAAAAAAATCCATCCGTATCATTTTTTGAGTCGGTTTCTTTAAAAATTGATGCTAAAAATTTTAAAAAATATTTTTAGGTTCGGTTTTTTTAAAACAAACCGACACCATAAATAAAAAAATATTTTTTGAGTCATTTTTTAAAAAACCCAACATCAAAAAGTAACTTTTTCTTCATCCATATATTAGAGCATTTCATATGCTTCGATTTGGCATGTCATGGAACAAAAACAGTGTTACAGATCAAAAGTTATGGAAATCAGAAGTTGAACTTGTCAAAGTCTTGATTGGTAAAACTTGTTTCAAATAAATTTTGATAAACATAAATTAAAATCACATACACCAAATGAAAATGGTGATCAATAATTAAATTTACACCACATTTGGTAAATCTCATCCAAATGTTCTATATTTGTAACTCAATAATAAGAATAAATCATTTTTAAAATCAAGCTCAATGAGTTGTTTTGAAATGATGGAAAATAATAATAAAGAAAATAAATGATTAGAATAGGAACCATGTCCAATTAATGATTGAAGTCACCATGTAAACTTTATTGAATTGAAGAGATTAAAAATATTGAACAAATGAGAAAATGGTTTTATATATAGTAAATGAAAATATATTTGATACTGTTGTATATAAATGTAATCTATAGTTTAATAATATAAACATGTGTTGTAAAAAAAATTACAATTTTGATCCCACGTATTGAAGAATACTCTATGGTGTCGGTTTTGTATAAAAATGATGTAAAAGGAGATTTAAATTGGTCTTTTTGTGTTAGTTTTATAGAAAAATATTTCCAAAAATCCCAATTGATATCCTTTTTGTCATTGGTTTTCAAACAAACAAAGGCTAAAAAGTATAAAAAATTTATTCTTTGCGTCGGTTTTTTAAAAACTCATCCCCCAAAAGTAAAAATAAAATTGTTTCCACTTTTAAATAAAACGACGCTAAAATAAAAATATACATTGTGCGTCCGTTTTTTTAAACCCAGATGCCAAATACTAAAAAAAAATGTTTTGGATTTAGTTTTAAAAAAAAGGATGCCAAAAATAAAATCAAAATATTTTGGCCATCATTTTTTATGATAACCAACTCCAAAAATGTAAAAAATTACAATGTTTTAGATAAATTCTTAAAAATCTATTTCAATGGCCGTGAAGCTAAAACTATGTTACGGATTAAAAGTTATGGACTTTGAAAGATGGACTTTTTTAAAACATCTATTAGAGAAGATCAACTTCTGACAACCATAACATTTAATCCGTAGCTCTGTTTTTTCTCCAAAACAAGTCAAATCGAAGCACATAAAATAATCTAAAACATATGAAATTATCTAATTTTTGTTTTCAGTTTTTTTAAAAACCGATACCAAAAATAGGTTATAAAAATTTTTGGCGCTAGTTAAAAAAAACGATGCCCAAACTAATTTTTTTTCTTTTTGGCATCGGTTATTAAAAAAACTGATGCCACAAAATTCTCTAGAAACATATATTAAATCGGCATATATGAAACCAATGTCAAACTAAAAATATTAAAAAACATTTTTCTACTAGAGTTGGTATTTTAATTGAGGTTTTTAAAAATTATTTTGACAGAAACGAAGTTTGACTATATTGAATTTACATGAAAAATAAGCACCCATACACAAAATAAATGTTATATCATGTTGGCTAGCATTTCAGTATAAAATACTTCAAATCATACCTCTATAACTAGTTTAATACACTAGTTTCCATGTCTCATTAATATTTAATATATCGGTGGTACTCATTAAAGTATCATTATTCTTAGTGTTAACCAAGTTAGAACATTTTAGAAGTGATTTTGTATATTTACATAGTTTTAAAATAAATCCTTATTTATTTTCAAAAATCTGATGTCTAAGAAGAATTTATGTTTCTCCATCAAACTCATTAGAAATTTATTTTGCATCATTTTTTACAAATCAGTACACAAATAATCTTTAGAAGATCTAAATATAATATAATTTATAATGATTTTTACTTATAATACATCTTGTGAAATTTTTTTATAAATATAGTTGGATTATCTATTACTATTACAAATATTTGTGAAATAATAATGTTATTGAGCCTATAATAACTATATCTAGGATCTTGTTTCAAACAATATAAAGCATTAGTTATTTCGAAAACATGATTAGAGAAATGGGGATTTTGAAAACCATGGGTTGTTCAAAAAAACATCCTCAACTACAAAACCACTCAATAATGAATTCTTAAAATACATTGGATAAATATTAATATTTAAATTTTCTTTATAGGCATGAAAAATTATAATTGATTCACATATGGTTACTGGTGAAAAGGTGTCCACATAGTATATTCCTTGTTCTTAAATATAACCTTGTGCAAGTGGTCTTGGTTTATTTCTATATATATTACCTTACTCATCTTCCTTTTTTATAAACACCCATTTAGTGCCTATGGTCATGACCTTTTTAGTTCTATAAAAAGTTCTCATGCATTGTTTCATTCTAATTCATTAAATTGTAATTACATTTCCATTTCCTAGAATTCATCTTTAATTACTTCATTAGTGTTCTTAGGGTTTAGCTGAGACAAAAATTCTTGATGTTCAGCTTTATTTTTAAAATAATCTCTAGTTTGAGTACCTATATCTATATCTCCTAAATAATAATATATGTGGTGATACTTGTTGTCCTAACAGCTCTAGGAAATTGTAGGTCATGTCACTTCAATACTTTCTACAGGTTTGGGTTCAGGATGTTATAGAAATTATTCCAAACATGATAATTTTTTTGGTAGTTTAAGAGTAGAATTATAATGTTTAGAATTTAATTTCTGAGAATATAAATCAACATTAATATTTTCTATCGATGTATTAGGTTTATGTGGATCTGTTTCTTCAAATTTGACATGGATAGATACTTCCACTGTCTTAGTCCTTTTATGAAAAACCCTATAGGATTTACTGAAAATTGAATTACCTTGGAAAATTTATTCATCGATTTTAGAGGAAAATTTGACAATATTATACATAGTGTTAATAATAAATAATCTATAACAAAAAAATGAAAACTATTAACCTATTTATTTATATTATTTCATATTTCATAAGGGGTATTATTCAAAATTGGTCTTATTAAAAATCAATTTACTATGTAGTAGGTTGTAATTACAACCTATGTCTAAAAATAAATAGGTAAATCATACTGATTTAACATGGTTCAGGCTATCTCTTAAATAGTTATATTTCTCAATTCGATTACTCCAATTTGTTTGGGGATCCTAGGAGTTGATATTTTAGGATTTTAACCATTTTTAGAGATAAACTATTAAAAATATTAATTTTAAAACTCATGTTCATTGTCACTTCATATGGTTTTAATTATAAGTATAATTAGACATTCTATAGATCTATCATACTTGGTAAAGTCATAATAATCTCCACTTTTTTGTATTAGAGAGAATACCCATGTATACCTAGATAAATCATCTACAAGAACATAAACATAGTGTTTCTAATATACACTAGAAACACTAGATGGTTTAAATAAATCCACACTAAATAACTCGAGAGGTTGATAATTTGAACATTTTTTCTTTAATTTAATAGAAACATTTGGATGCCTCCCTTTTTGAAAGGGGTTACAAACATTATCATTTTTTGAACTCATGCTTAGGTGGATCTATGAGTAAACCTTTCCTCTTTAGCTTTATAAGTCGATGAACATTGAAATTTCCTAGTCTCCTATTCCAAATACATTATCCCTTTTTAAAAACACATAATTAGGTAAAAATTATAGAAAATAATGAGTTTAAATCAATAGCATAAACATTTTCAATTCATTATTTATTAAAGACTAAAGCATTTTTGGAATAAAAAACATTCTATTCATAATTTCCAAATCCCATGTGAAATCAACCATAAAAAAATTGTGAGATACTGAGAAGATTATTTTTAAAACCATCAACAAATAATACATTACTAATTGAAACTAAATTTATATTATGGATTTGTCTTATGAAAATGCTTTTTCCTTTTTCATTGTCACCAAAGGTGAAATATCCCCCATTAACCATAATAAGTCTCTTGAAGCGTGAATATTATCTTTTCATTTGTCTTGAACAACCATTGTCAAATTACCATAGACTCTTACATAAGGTCTTTAAATTTTTTTCCTACAAAAAAAGTTCTGTATGAAATTATTTTGGCATCCATATCTATTTAGGTCAAGAGATATTAGTGATTAATTCTTTGGGAACCCATAATTTATTGATGGGTTTCTTATAAATAGATTTAATACTTTTAGAAAATAAAATTTTCTTGGGTCCCATATAAAATAATTGGTATTAGAACATTCATGTTTGGATTTTGGAAAACAACTATTCTTCACTAATTTCCTCTTCCCAGGTTGGTATCCAATTCCAGTAACATACATCGGTGAAACATTCTTTCTTAAAATCTGAGTATGTCTTTCTCTACCATCAGTGAACATTTAAAAATCATTTTTTAACTACTTATTTTAAATTTTGTGTTCTTTATTTTATTTTAGTATTTTAGTTTCTTTATCGTTGTCTATAGACACATTAGAATTACAATTTTCAAATAATTCATGATTCCTTTTTAAAATGTTATATTTATCTTTCAGTTCATTGATGGAATCCCCAATCATATTTAAGTATTCAAATAATTCTTCTTTATAAATTTCAACATCAGCATGTTATTTATTGGAAACATTAGACATATCATCATTATGTACATGTGAGGAATTAGAGATAGTATGTAATATATATACAATAGGTACATTAGAAATGGTTGTCATAAAAACACATTTTCTCTATCTGATTTTCCATCATGTGATATATCTAAATCACTAGAAATATCTTCATAATCACTGCATGTATCATTACATTCAATATTATACCTTTGTTCCCCATCATAATATTTATTTGTTTACTTTATCATCGGACAATTAACTTTTACATGTCCTTTCCTTTTGAGCTCATAACAAGTGACCTCATTGTCATTCTTCTTCCAGTATTTTTTCAAGGTTCCTCTAAAAGCATACATTCTTTTATATTAGGATTTATTTAAAACTTTTTAATACTACAATATTTTTTAAAATCACTATCTATATGATCCATCTCCTCATTACTATCTGGTGGTGACTGACTATCACTTAAAATGGCATCTTGAACATTCTTCTTTTCCTTTTGCTTAGATTCAATATTATTGAAGGTTTTAGATTTTTTCTTTGGTTCTTCATCATATTCTAGGTTTACTTTTCCTCTTGTTCATACATCATCAGTTTTTCAATCATGTATTTTAGTGGTAGATTTCATATATCATAGGACTATATAAATGACATAGATCTACCTCTTAATATTTCAAGTAAACATCTAATAGTTACATGATATGGTCCTTTTGGATATAGGATTCCCATGTGAGATCATTGAGTTCACAATCTCATTGAACCTGGTTTACATGACCAATATAGGTTCATAAAATGATATACTAAATTTTACATACATAATATTATATGTATTAAGTATCATTAAATTAACATTAGTTGTTCCTTCATGTGAAACCATTAAAGTATCCAAAATTTCATATGTAGTTTTCCATAAATATATTCTATTAAATTCTTCATCTCGTAAAGAGGAATAAATTCAATTTATATTTTTACAATTATTATTTTATTAAATTATTATAGCATAATCCCAATCCTTTTTTTAGTACCATGGATTTAATATTTATCTTATATTGTAGTCCCAATTTCAAAACTGAAACTCTCATTGTGCATTTTCATTTTAATTTTCCATTGAGAGTAATTGTTACTATTTAAAAAAGAAGGTTCGTAGGTACTAGAACCATATTGTCTAAAATACATTTATAGAACTCAATTTATAAATAACATAAAATGAAGAAAATTAAATGTTAAAACAAATCATATCTAAAAGATTTTTGAAATAAATTGATACCAAAGTATACCACCTCTGATACAAAATTTTGGTCAGAGTGAGTATCATAAGACGGGGTGAATTGAGTACCGAATAAATTTTTTTGATCAAAATGGATTAAAATATATTCCACTGGTTATTTTAAAAATTTTCTATTTAACCAAAATAGTAGATTCATATAAGTTCCCTTCTTTCTAAAGATTTCTTGAAACATTAATTACGTCTTGGGTAAATAATATAAAATATTAATAAACCCGTTGAAATAAATTTATTTAATTAAAATATTGTGAAAACACATATTAAAATTAACAATAAATGTATATAGTTTGTTTAATGTTTAAACAAATTCATGAATACATTCAATGTAAAAAAACAAACATACACAGTAGAATCTTTGTATGCGAGACGTTTAGTATCAAGACGATACTTAATCCTGTCCATTTTTTTATCACCCACCCCCAAGAATTTTTTTTAAAATAAAAATTTTCATCGATAACCAAGATTAGATATTCCAAAAGTTTGAAACTATCTAGTTCACACATGACTAATTCAATAGTTATATGTCATTGTATATAAGAAGTAGGTCACAAAGGACCTCTATAATAATTTTCATGGGAAAATTGAATTAAAAATAGTTAAGAAGATATTTATATATCTTAAAGTTATATAAGGTGATAGTGTGTGTGTATTAAAACAGAGTTTACACACACTTCTCATGTTGTATAATATAATAAAAAACTATGAAACAAAATGAATAAAGGAATAGAGATTCTCTATTTGGTTTGTGGTGAAGCTCATGACTCCTTGATTGTGTTTTCAAATGCAGCTTGAGTTGGTATCATGGAACATTAGTATAACAGAGTGTCGTAGACTATTGTTATTGATTTGAAGGAAGGATATAGATGTCTATTCTTCTTATTTCCTCTAAGTTGTGGAAACAAGATGTATTATATAATCTATTATTGATCATTTAATCAATTTCATCCCAATCGTGTATGTGTAAATCCTTTTAGAAAAATGATTTCATCTCATTCGTTCTATATCTTTCTATAGGTTTATGAGGGATTATGATTCTCTTTTATCTATAGTAGCTAGGAAGAATATCCACATACATCAAAATATCATTCCCCCTCATACATAATGTTTGGCATGCTCTTCAATTCACTTTGTAGATCATTAATAATAAAATAATTAAAATATATTTGGAATTAAAATCCATCATATATTAGTTAGGATAATTTAATTCCAAATAAATAAGTTATAAATAGTGATAGTGTATTAATCTACAAATGTTTCATTATTGGTGTCAGTCTGACAGTGACTCAATCTGATGGTGTCCCAGAGTCTGGTGTGGGCTCTATATAATGTTAAAACAAAGAAGGTGGTTTCTTGTTTGGATGGTATGTCATGGATATACTAAGAAAATAATTCTATTCTGGTAGCGAGTCATCCTTTTATTGAGGACTCCTATGACAGTAGGTTAGGTAGGAGGTGTTTAATATATTATAAAAATTCTGCCTTGGTGGTGAATCATCTACAGTGGTGTCATATGTGGATGTTAATACTTTAAGGAATTTTCCATTTTTTAATTTTGATGGAAAGATATGTATGCCAGTGTGTTATCTTGGCAGTCAGTTAGTATTGATGGTAATATATCCCCGGCAGTGTCTCGACTTCAATAGTGAGTCAAACATTGTAAATTCTATCCCTTTTCTCAGATTATAAAATACATAAAGATAAAAATGAAATAAATTAATATAATTAGAGTCATGATTTTTTTATCATTAAAACAAGAAGATCAGTAGTATATTTGGTTTGGTTATGATTTCACATGTGTGACTTAATGTTTGTGAGTGGGAACAAGGGTGTTTCCATAGCTTTAGATATGACACTAGATATGGGTTATTTCCAATGAGACATCATTATTCCATGGTCTATCTTACTTGTTTAAGATCATATAAGATAGATAGTGTCCCATTAGCATGTCTTAGTGCCTTTTCAAAACGTCAGTTTGAGCTCCCCCAAGTAGCTTGTTTCTTTGAAGATTTATGATATTTCTTATTTCATTATTGTTTGGTATAAACTTATTCATGTATTATTTCACAGTTATTAATTTATTTATGGTTTCCAATCTCATTTTTTGGGGAACTTATCCTATTTTGATTTAAAACCAAAGAATATGAAAATATCGTTATTAAAAGGATGAAAACATGTATATTTTCATTTTCAAACTTGGACTAATATTTTTCATAGCTAAAGTCATTATATATATTCATTGTGGTATCTTATTGTGATGTTCCTCACACCCTAAACTTCCCAGTGAGAATATATCGAATTTTTGTAAGATATAAGTTATGTAAGGGGTGTCACGCTCATAGTGACTCTTCTTAAAACAAGTCATCCTTACTAAGTGTGTTTTGGGAGGTGAGGTCGGGCATTTATAGAGATTTTATGATCCTTGTTTATGATTTTTTGGTTTGTTATATTCCATAAATTCAAGACTATAACTTCATCTAGGACTCTTTTTTTTAATATATTATGTGTTCTTTTATTTATACATATGATGTATTATTTATATGAAATTTATTACTTATTATTCGAAACTCTATTCATTTTTTCTATATAATGAAACTATTTATTTTATAGTGGGGATGTATAACTTATGGATTGGTCATGTTGGATTCCAAGTGAAATATGTGAATTGGGGTTATTTTATTTTTGGGGTTAAAAAATCACATTAAGTTACTGTTGAATCCTTAGTGATAGTGTCCAACACAATGTGATCGTAATTAAACCTCATAACATTAGTTTTGGAGAACTTAATGATGTGGTAGGTTAAATACTGAGGGTTTGTTATACAGAACAAATAATTAATTCATAAATTTCTAAAATTACATCATAAGGATGCATGGCAAAAAAGAGCTCATACATCCTACATCTGAAGAATATATCATGAATATATAGATAGAACTACGCAACACTTCTCCCCCACATTATTCTGAATTCCTTTTAGAGTCATTTTATGATGAACCGACATTTGAAAATAATAAATTGAAGGGCATAGACATCAGAGTGGACTCATTAATTTTTTAATTTACACTACTATTGAATCTAATTCACTACCCTTTTTTATTTTTAATTAAGAAACATTTATTATTTCAATAGAGAGTGATGACAATGAGGATCAAATGACCACTAATTAGAAGAAGTTAGTGTTGTAAATTGAAGACAAAGACTATTTTTGGGTTATGAAAGCTAACCAAAAAGTTGATAAAAATAATATGGTTAAAAATGATTTTAATTATTCATATTTGAAAATTTATCAAATGAAATTCAAAAAATATTTTTATCTTTTATTATATAATATCTACACTTTTAAACAAACCAAGGACGTTAACAAAGAAACTACCCAATAAGGGGATCTTGAAGGTGAAGAAGAACTCAAATATCTAATAGTGATGAGACTATTACCTCTATAATAAATTTTATATGTTATAGAGGAAGACACAATCAATAGTGATAGTGTTCACCCCTTCCTTTTTCAACTTATCCCAATGATTACATACATAATTTTTCAATTATTGGGTGTTATCACTTTACTATTTTTTGGGATGTTCCTATACTTTATATCTATATAAGAATATTGGAGAAAGTCACATGTTGTGGTTTCTATGAAAGAAACTAAATCCTCCCCCAGAGTTGGGATAATGTTTGTAAATTATCCAACTATGGATCTTAAAAAATAAAAAAACCTTATTTGGGTTAAACCACAATATATCTATTTTACTATTTACCCGTCAATCATCTTTTTTGTCATTTTTTTCATTTAATAAATTTATTATTTTTTTATTCTTTCATTATTTTAGGTCACAAAATGTGGAACTTAGGATCATAACAAAAATATACTGGATAAATAATAACTAGGATTTATTTATCCTTCATACATAATTACATACCTATATTTTATTAACATGAAGCATCTTCCTTACATTAAATGGGTAGTTTCATTTATGCTTGGGTGAATTGAAAATCTACTTAGTAATTTTTTTATTTATTTTTTATTTTTGGGATATTTTAGGTTTATCAAATTTGATTTATCATTTATCACTCTTGAATTTTCTTTTATTAAATTTGACATAATTATTGAATGAATTTATTTTAATAGATTTTTTATAAGGAATATTTTTTGGGAATTTTATTTTTTGACCACTATTATGATATTTACTATTTGTTGAAATCCAATTCCATTAAACACTAACCTCAATTATTTTTTCCAATCATGTGGGGTATTTAATAATCTTTTTTATATATTTTCATAATAACCAATCTTTCTTGGTAAAAACCCAAATTTTTTGTGAGAAATAAATCTTGAGATTTTTTTTATTTAAAATCACTAGACATCATCAAATGTTTTGGATATGATTTAGGAAATTCATTGGATATAAAAAAACTAATTTGTTACTAAAATTTACATATACCCATATTTAGTACTCAAAATCATTCAATTTCCATATTAGTTTAAGCCACATTATATGAAAATTGTCCCTTATCTAGCATTACTCTTAATATTTTGGATGGATATTTCATGTTTGAGTGTGGGGGAGGGAACTTTCAAGTGTGTTTCTTGGGATGAAATTCATTGTTGGGTGTTGTGAGTTCTGTGTCTCTGTTTTCTATAGTTAAGAGATAGAGAGATTAATTGTACTTTGTAAACTGTATTCAGTATACTTCATTCATATCAATCATCATTTTTGAGAAAAATAAAAAATAAGAGGAAAATAATATGGTAATTAATTACTCATTTTGATTTTAGTTGGATCATATCCCTCTCAAAAATCAATTACAAGATCATTCATTCATTCATTATATTAATTTTTTCATTTCTTATTCATTAAAAAAATTAAAAAAAAATAAAAAGGAGAATTGTGATGAAATATATAATTTCATTTATTTTAATACTGATATAACTTGTTAAAAATCTTACTTTTTGTGTTACTTCTTATTTGGGATATTTATTGAGGTGCAATTCAAATTTTTTCAATAATCTTCATGAAATTCTGTTTAAGAGTTTATTGTGCCCTTTTGAGCCAAGAATTATTTAGAATATTTTTTTCCAATATCCTATATCCACCAAAGTTATATTGAAAGAACCATCATTATTGAAAAGACTTCACTCTCTTATGGTATGGAGAAAACATGTTTTTAAAATTTATTAGGTAATAAAATCATTTTTTGAGTTTGATCATAACACTATATTAATTTTCAGTTTAGTTAAGAGTAAAATGAATTCCTAAGTGAGGTAAGTTGAGATTGGGAATTGATGTATTTTTTAGGATGATCCATTTTATATATGAGAGAATAAGGACAAATAAATTTATTTTTTAGATGATAACTGATAGATTATATTTTGAAATTAATCTTGGGAATTCATTAATTATTATTTTATTATTCAATTGGATATGGATATTAAATATTTTTTACCCATGAATGAATATAGGTAAGTGTGAGGTAATTAATAAACCATATTTGTTTTGAATATTTTGTTCATAATAATTGAAATAATTTACCCACATTGATCCTTATTTGAATATTTATTGAAAATTTATATTTTGAGCCTAAATTAGAAAATTCCTGGAATTTTGATTCAATTTTATTTTCATTTGATTATCCATATCATTATTATTTCAATTGTAAGAATTTTTTAATGAAATTTAAAATAATAATTATTAATTAATATTCAACATTATTCATTTTTAACATTCTAATGGGACCCCATGTTTCAATAATATGGCTATTAATGGAGAGATGGACTACATTCATCTAATTGGACATTACCTCATGAAATGGTCCATAAAATTTAATTATAGCATGGAATGAGATGAAATTCTTTTATATGTTAATGGGAAAAAATTTATCATTTCATTAAAATATATTGATAGGTACTCTGGAAGAAAACTCATCCAAAAATTTGGCTCAAGGAGAACTAAATTTTTGGGTATAATTACACATATACCATTATTTACATTTCAATACCTTTTTCTATGACACTATATTTAATTTAGTTTTTTAAACATGGGTGGTATTGTTCATGGATTTAAGAGGGTATTGAAAAACAGATTACTTTTTCCATTTATAAAAAGTATTTCCTGTAGTAAGAATTTATTCCATGAATGAACTAAATATATTCTTATTAAACTAATTTCTATGATTTGGTGAATTAAATCTTCATATCACTAAAATAAATCTTATTTTTTCTTATAATTTCCTATTTATTTATTATTATTCTTAAAATATAAGAGTGTATATGAGATTGGGTTATTCCCTATTAGATATATCCTTTGTAAAATCATCTACATGATGATAATTCCAATCTTGAAAGTGTAGTTATTTTCTTGTTATGTAAAATTATTTACTCATCAATTAGTTTTTTTATTCAATGAAATCACTTTTTATGGTTTTAATAACTCAAATGATTCAATCATATCTGGTGAGGTTGGGATAGTATGATTTTTTCAAGAAACACGTTAATTGTTAAATAAATTCAATATGGAATTGATTCATAAGGTTTGAATCTAATATCGATACTAAAATCATTATCATTTATAAATTGAGGTTGCATTCCATAGTTTCCACCTCTTGGACCACAATCATAGATGGTTTCAATGATTGGATGTCCCAAATATAGTTTATTTCATCTTATCAATGTGGTCATGTTTTCTTCACTGGGGTTTGGGGGTTAAGACATTATGGAACCAAAATTTAATGAATTTGATAAGAAGGGATATATAAAAATAATTAAGGAAAATTATATTATACTAATCACAATCATTAATAGTTTCTTTTAAATTTATCATTTATTTCTCAAATCATTTTTTCTGTAAATAATTACATTTACTAATTTTTTTACAAGTTTACTCACTGAAACAGTCACGTTCTCAATTATTATCATAAAATATTAAATAAAAAAAATATATTAATGTATATTTGAAAATTAAATAATTCAAACTAAGGATCCTCAAGAGATATGACCCCGGTCAACCAACGTCTTTCACTTAGTAAAATATTCCCAAATATATTGATTTTACATTTAACAATTCTCGTAATTAATAAAATTTAATATTAAAATCCTAGTAAATGAATAATAATAATCACAAAAACCAATTTCACTCTAGATATAAAATATCTAGAGGCATCCAACATAACATAAACCACATGAGATCACTATATCACATTCTATATTTAATTTTTCTTTAATTTCTATACTATTAACTTTATTATGTTGATTTCACTATTACCCAATGAAATTAAAACTTATAAATCCCATACTTGTAAAAATAGTATAAGTAATAAATATAACTACAATACATAATGATTTTAATTGTATCCATGCAAGAATCGATGAACAAGTGAATATCTCTAAATCACTCCTCTAATGGGGACACACAATCCCTATGGATAATAAAAAACCATGAATATTTCATCAATAATAAATATAAATACAAAAAAATGAAAGAAAAAAATTCAATAGTATAAAAAAAGATAATGGGAGATAACGAAACCAATAGTTATGAAAAATAACCTCAAATTGCCAAAAATAAATCACTAGAAGTTAGGGGTTAAATTCAAGAAAATGGAGCTCAAAAGCCCCTACGAGATATCATTAGGTCACCTAGAGTTTGATATTCATGTAAATAAATAAGATAATTTTTTTAGAACTCTTGAATTTAAATCCAGAAAAATTTTCAACACCACCGTTAGACACCCCACAATGTATAAATTTTTTCTCGAAACCAAAACACAAGATGGATGGTCACACTATACATATTCAAATGTAAACCCCCTTTTGATCACAATAATTGCCTCCCAAGACCCTATAAACCCATGTTATATTTGTAGGAAAACCTATGAATCAAACTGTTGTAGTCCACAATATGATAGATAAAATTTCGTTCATCACTATGACTCCATGATTCAACATATTCCCATATGTTATTATAGTCATCCCAATGGTAAGGTTAAGAACCATGACACACAAGTCCTACAACACAACACTAATCAGACACTGTGTAATCCTTCATGTTGGAAGAATCAACAAACCACTATCTTGAGATTCCATGTTACAAGTATTATGGAAACTCCACAAGTTGTTATATCCAAAATTACACCATGGTATAACCAAGGAGAACACACTAGAGGATTCTTATTCCGGTTAAAATTTCAGCTCAACCAATACATCCCCTCCTCCATCCCATCACAAACATATTAAATCACTAAAAAAACAAAAAAAATTGTCCAGGAAATATGAATCCCTTACATCAAATACATATCTGACAACATATATACTTGTTAATTTAACTTAAAAATCAAGGACCAGTAGAAAGGGGAAAACAGAACAAACTCTGGGTGAGATACCTTTAAGTGATCTTGATATAACAAGAACACAACCAACACATAATAGTAACAATGTATGTAAACATTTAACATGATACATCCCCTAATTAAATAACAAGGTAGTATGTAATATCTTAATAAAACCAAAAATCTAACAACCTGATATATCTAGTGTCCAACTATGACTCCCACTCATATATACACTCCTACATGACATTGTTTCACCATTGATGATGAAAAAAGGGAATAAAATTATAGTTAATAACCTTCTCTTAATGATCATAATCCTCAATAACTCATTCCTCAAAGTTTTCATTATATTTAACATCTATCTCCCATCATTAAATGACATGGACGTCATCATGAAGGTACCTGTGAATCATTGACATATTAAGTATTTCATGGATCTAGTTGATCTATATATGAATTGTCAAATTATATGACATAGCTTCATCGTGTTCCAACATTGTAAATTATCTATCACATTGGGTATAAATCATACTCTCATGACCGGACCATTATTTTCCACAATGAGGATATATCTTCATGAACACATGATCTCTAACAATAAATTATATATGTATCATTCTATGATCGAGATAGTATATATAGAGATATTTTAAAAACATTATTAGCACATGATTTTCCTTTACTTTCTTTATCATTCTCTACACATACTATATTCCATTATCAATCGACTCTCTAAACCATTCCAAAACAACACAGATCTATAAGTTTTCCAATATATTGATTTAAATGGATCCATACGAATTGTAATGTGACAATTTTTATTATTACAGAACACCTATATGGTGAGGTTATTTACCTATAAAGAATTAAAATATATATTTCAATATCATAATGTATCCTCTATTTATTGGATTTTCTACACTATATGACCTCCCATCTATATATGAAAATAATTTCAATGGTGTGTTTTAGAGACAAAATCAAACTAGAGACCTCTCAAAACCATAGAGGTAGAATAGGGATCATGATCAAGGGAGGCCATCATAGAAATTCCATGTCTCAGTATCTGCTTTAATTACTACCTTGATAAAAAATACTTTAATATTGCCTTCTAAATATATCAAAAGTGAGACAAATTTATCAATAATTGCACGATTACTCTTGATGTATCACATATCACCATAGAATAAGAAAAAGGAGAAAAGTCCCATAAAATTTTCCACCAATTCCACTATGGTACATTGAGATGTAGGATCAACCCACTAGAAACATAGTTCTTAGTCTTCACCCTCTGGGAAACAAAATATAAAGACACGAAATCGATAATAAATCACATCATCATAGAATGAATAAATTGATCACACAATATGTGATACACCTAAAAAACAACAATTGTTTCTATAAAAGTATACCTATGGAAGTCATGGAAAACTAATTCATACATTAGTTAAAGAAAAAAATCTGCAAAAAACACTCAATGTTAACCATCCTCAGAACATCTCTCAGGGTCATCAATATAAATAACTCAATCTCCCGAAACCACCACCTATAAATCCCTTAGTTGCGATTATTCAACATATTGATCCAAGGTCCACTACACAATCATTTGATAGACACTCCATTTACAATTAAATAATCAAATATTAAGGTCCATCATGGATAGTTCCTCCATCACTCTCTAATAATCGCTACAATCATGCATGTCGTATTTATGTGACTTCCTACAAAAATAACCATCCATAATATTTCCTTACTTCATCATACTAGAAATATTAATGTCATATTACATTGGTAATATCACCCACCATCATTGATTAAACATCAGATCATGTTGGGATATTATGTACCTCAAGCTTCTATGATTGGAAAACACCAAAAATTTCCCACCAATTATGTAATGTAGCCAAAAACTCAAGGAAAGAACAATCACATAATCCTCAGGATCACGGGATATGTAGTTAAATTCATGAGGCCATAACTATTGATACCCATAGTAGATAACCACTATATTCTATTTCATAGCACTTCCCAAATCAATACATAAATCATAACAATAAATAACTAATGTAAATAATTCCTTCAATAAACTAAAATGATCTATGGCTATTCGACACTATGACATGACATGTCATGGGAAATTAACCTTGTATGTCCAATAAAACACTTGGAAGGATTCCCATGTAGATTATGATGCTGAAGAACTCCCAAAACAGCTTGTAGATACTTTGAATACTCCCCATCTAACATAAAATATACTATGATCTAATCAATCAAAAATCCCATTAATTGATCTAGAAACTCATGGAACGGTGAATTAATTAGTGAAATGAACAAGTATATAGAGTTTTTAACATCAAAAAAATTATATCAAACACATAATGTTCCTGAAAACATCAAAAAGTGGTCTTAATAATATATTCATCCTTTACTGACATCTGATGATGTCCTAAAAAATCAATATTACAGAACTAGATAAATGAATTAATATATCAAAAAAATAATCAATATATGGAAAAGGATAGTGGTTCCCAACAATAACATAGTTTAATTAATGATAACACACACACAAAATATGTACTGTGATCTTCCTTCTTGATAAAAAAAATTGGATAACACCAAATAGACACACTAAACCAAATAAAAATTATTATAAAATATCATCAATCTAAATCTATATCTTCCAAACACAAAAGGTATCATCCTATATAATTACATTAATGTCATTAAATTATCCTTCTATAACCCTATCTCGAACTCGATTTCATATTGAGAGGGTAATGCCACAATATCTTCCAAAAATACATGAGATTACACTTCTAAACCCCTAAGAAACACCATCAGCTAAAACTGCATGACACTAAAAATTATATTAGAAATTGAGAAAGAAATGAATTCAAAACACCTTGACACCATCTGAGGTTCTCACCCACAAAAATAATAATGAAAATATCCAATAACAACATATAATAAAATCAACCATATAAAAAATAAATAATATCCAACAATAAATATTGGTAATCTATAATGTGGATTATATCATATATATATATATATATATCCCAAAATATTATAAATATACACAATAAAGATGTTTTCTTAACAAGAACTCAGAGTCTAAGAACACATTATACAAGCTATCTCAACATCCAACTGATGTGGTCAATGCCATGGGCGTTGGATGTGTCTCCACATCAAGTAATAAAGTATAAAGTAAGGATGGTAAAATTAAGGAGTATTTAGCTACCAAATCATATACGAAATACATAAATGTATAATTTTAGTACATAATACCTCACATGAAATTATATTCACCCCAAAATAGTAACTCTTGGGCATGAAATAGACCATGATTAGTTCCATGTACTCTATGTCTTAGATGGAGACAACCATCATGGCTGTAGTCTACATGATACCCCTAAGGATGAGGGGTATCATAGGGATATTCTCTCCCAATCCGATCCCCTATATGTTTATTAAAAGATGTATCACCAAAATATTTCTCATCTCTCAAAGTAAATTGGTGAAAAAACTAAGCTTAAAGAGGGTCTACAACCCCATACTAAGTATTCAGAAAGGTGGGGAACTCAATCATGAGTTGGAAACAAAATCAATATGAGAAACAAAACCCACTTGGTCTCTCAGTAGGGGCTAAGAACTTCTAGAATCAGTGAAACTATATTATAAAGGATGGAACTAACTCTCTAATCGCTGATACATCATCTGACCTTGAAACTGAGAAATGTGTGACAAATATCTCCTCTATATATATTCATGATTAATCCCCTCCCCGGATGATATGGTCCTATCTATTATACTCTAAATGACCTCTATCATCGCAATCAC
Source organism: Viscum album (assembly GCA_963277665.1). NCBI lineage: Eukaryota > Viridiplantae > Streptophyta > Magnoliopsida > Santalales > Viscaceae > Viscum > Viscum album. The sequence continues at coordinate 419,651,915 of OY728132.1, forward strand.
CTCGAAATACATAGGGAACATGGATATTATTATCTAACACTAGATATCTATATTATTATAATATTTAAAATGCCTCACCCAAGGCTCCACGTCCAGATAAATATCCGAAGAATAATCCAATATATCCAAATACCAGTTCTTCACCTCTTAAATGTCATGAATTCTCTAACATATAGTAAGAATATTCAACTGTCTGAATGAATCTATGGTTAATGAAAAAATATTGGTAAAAACATATTAAAAAACTTATCCCTTGAAATAGTTAACTCTTCAAAATCCTCAAGGAGATAAAATAACCACTATAGAGTTGCCCCATGTAAAATGAAGGCAAGAAAAAAACCTAGTTATACCTCTGATCATTGATCTAACTGAAAGATATCTATGACCCTTAAATCCAAGTCTCGGTCCCCCAATCTAAAACAAATACTTCTTACTTTTATAGTATTATGTATTAAAAATCTAAAATAAAATTCCACTAAGAATATTCAACATAATTATCAACACAAGGATGATCTAATAAGATATCCCCATGATAATAATCAACATGAACCTTGTGGGGTCATCAACCTTGCTCCATACCAACAAATGAGAAATAATTTGGGAATTAGTAAGCCAAAATATAGAATATTTAATGTTATTTATTTAAGATTGTTCTTTATTTCCTCTTACTTCTCTATAATTATTTACTAAAACTCTCCATGTATCTTCCATCAAGAATATTTATCATTGATCTTAATATTGTGATATTCTTATATCATATCATAATGGGAATCATAACCAATTATATATTGGGGGATGTCAAATTTGTGTCATACCTACATATTATAAATTTTCTTGGACATAATAAACAAAGAATTTATAATATTTATAGTTAATTTACATTCAACATAATTCCAATTTTCTACAAAATTCAATAATAAGCATACAAAATCCGGATATCTAATCTTTACCTAGGTCTTTACCCCACAAGTATCATCAATTCACATATTATGTTTTCTAAAATAATGTTTCTTACATTAAATCCAAGGGGGCGTGAAATCCTATGTACTAACTGGTATATCTTCCTTAAATCATGTAATAATTCTTGCTGATAGCATTTTCTTAAAAATCCATAAAATTATAATTAATTATTATTTCCAAGGTTCGTATTATTTATGAACCATCAGTTCTAACTCTGATCATTCCTGACCACCCTGCACAAGTACCCTCTTATTTCAGTATCATTAATGGGTATGAACCCTAAATTCAACCTACAATAGTTCGCAACTATGAATTTGTCCCCGATGGTACTTAATGTATAAAATTTATAGACAATTAAATAAATAAATAAATTATAATGGAAAGAGATAAGAACCACAGTCCAACTCCATCACATAAATAACAGTTAAACCATCCAAATAAAATAATTTTTTTCATAAAAAATTAGAAATAAAAAGAAATAACTAGGACAAGAATATGTAGTAACCATGAAATATAATAGATCCTAGCCGAATCCATAGGAAATTAACACACAGAACAACCACTAACCATTTTCTAAAGACCTAAAAAATTGTTTACATATATAGGGTGTAGCGACCCACCCCTTTAATCCCAGATTTTGTACCTACTACTGTCAAATTTGGATAAGATACAAGGAAATTTGTCTTAAATGATCAAATAGTTTAGTAGACATGCTAAACTAGATGCATAAATATGTTTTACATTACATTTCAATACAAAAAATTCTGAATATGTTTTTTAAGAATAACATTATTCCATCTTGAATAACCCTTTATATCTGTCATAGTAAACTTCATGGATTCTTGAGAAAGGAAAAAAAGGTGAGATCAAATACTCATTAAGGGTTAAGTAAAGCAGAAGCTATCATGACTCGTTTAGCATGATAATTATGGAATGGTAAATAACTAAACACGAAAACAATTTAAATAACAGAACTATAATGGTATGATAAGGAAGAATAAATATAGAAACCTAAATAACTAAAAACACATTCAATTTAAATCAATAAGATGAGAATGAAAATAATTTATAGATTTTAACATTGCAAAAATCTCATGGATAATGAAAAATGAATTTGAATGACGGAAATTCTTAATTATTAAAGGTCATGTTTCCTAGGAACATTATACCATTACAATTATGAAATATCCACTAGATTTTTTAAACGTGCTGGGTAAAATAAATATGACTCCTTCCATTAACCTTCCAAAAGTCACTACTATCAAGATCTTTCAACTAGATAGTTTAAAATTCATGGTAACAAATTTAAATGGTTTGTTTCCAACTGAATTCATTTCATGAGACTCCCAATGTGTTGAGGTTATTTTCTTAAATTCTCCATATCCCATGTCATAACTGTCTAGAGCATTTCCCATAATTCTAATAATCAATTTAACTCATACACAATGTGTCATATCAAATCTCTGTATTGACCAAAGGATGTGTATTTATCAATATTTACCTTGTTATTAAATAATTATAAAATTAAATACCACATGTAAAATATTATATGTTTCAATAAATAGTATTATATGTGATGAATATTATTAAAATTTAGGCTAGATTTAATTTCTATATGAATGTGAACAATTCATGGTAAATATAATGAAAAAAAAGAATCATGGATGTGAATATCAACACTTTTTTTCATCAAAGTGAGCAGAAACCATCAAAAGGAAAAATAAGGATAGTTTAAAAGTAATATATACATATTAAGGTAATAATAAATGGTTTTTTCATTAATGAATATAAATACCATAAAATATATTTAAAAAATTCCCAAATGAAAATACCATTTCAATTTTGAAAAAGAAATTAAAAAAATAATTTTCGTTGAAAAAATTTTTTTTTTAAAAAAATCCGAACATTTAAAAAATAATTTTTATTAAATATAATATTATACACTTATAAATAAATATTGAAAACATTTGACTGGTCATGAAGATATGAAATTTTGTTCATGTCGTGCACATTAAAAAAATTATTTTTACTTTTTTTTGTAATAACTAAGTGGGAATTGTATTAAAAAGCCATAAAGATTCATTTTTGAAGATTTTTTTATATTAAAAATGGGTGAAAATTCCTTTAATGAATCAATTATAAAAGTTTAAAATATTTTGGAAACCCTTATTAGAAAAAATATCTTCAGAAGAAAAATATATTTCTGATGGAAGAGAGACCGATGTTAGGATTTCATAAAAACATTTTATGTATAAAATATTTGAAAAAAAAATGATACTATTAAATTAATGGGATCATTAATAACAATAGTTTAAGAAAATTTAATGGTTATTTCAAAATTAAAAATAAATTTATTTAACTGATATTCAATAATAAATAATCTCGATTAGAATTGGAATGTGAATTAAACAGTTAAAATGATTCTAATATTGAGGTGATAATAAATTAATATATTGTTTGTATACACTATAAATCCATATGAAATATGTTTATGTGAAACATAAGATAATATAAATTCCTTGCATAGATAATCATAATAAGACACAGTTAATTAAATACAAGTTTAACCAAATGAGTTAAAATTCAGTTAAGAAATATCATACATTACACTTCCTTTGGATTAAACCCACATTAGCCTCCTATATAATAGTTTTAATAATGTTATAAAATTATAAAATATCTATAATAATATTCATAATAGCATATTTTATTATTTTATGATATTTTCTCATTTTTTTCATTAATAATATCTAATTATATTCATTGTGTCTAGTTCTAATTATCTTGTTTTTAGTATATTCTGACTTTTAATTTTTAGATACTCTTACTTTTATCATGGTTTAAAAAAATATATAATTTTTACCATGGAAGAAATATCATATATATTCAGAATATATATATTTATATTAATCTGTAAAATTTAATTACAAAAATTAGAATGCAACATTCATGGAGATGGAAATCCATATGTGCTCAAGAACATTGCTTCCATTATCTCATCACACAGAAAGAAAAAAAAAATTAGATGATATATATATTTTCATTATAGTATCAGTATTGTTTAATATATAATATATATTTTTACTAAAACCATCCTTAATACATTCCATGTTTACTGTGAACGATAACATCATTTCATGTAAGGGTAGTCCACCATACACACGATCCATGAAATAATATTCCCAAAAAATGAAAAGAATGATCTTATTTGTGATATAATAATTCTAGAAGCATGATAATATCATAAATTTCATATATATATATATATATTATAAAAAAATCAATAGTATTCCCAACCATAAAAGGTGGTAATGAAGAAAAGAATGGTATATGTTCATGAAGTAGTACTCCACCACACACATGAATGGTGATTTCATTACTCATTTGATATAATAATTGTATAATAATAATTGAAGGAGGTGGAGAAGGAAATTAAATATAAACACATTTTGAAGAATATTACTCTTCTTCAGGTATCCCCATTGGATTTCAATAAAACCTTATAAGGTATAATATCTTCATAAAATAAGGATTTAATACTCAGGGTAGGGATGTAGGGTAGTGAATTTGGAAGGATTTTGATGATACAAATTGATTTAGTGGTGTGAAGAAGGGGGGATAGTGTGTTCCTTTTAAAATATGTGGAGGAGATTCATTCTTGTAAATACTCAAAACTATTCAATTTTGGGAGGCCTCACTTATATTTTATGGCACAAAAATTGATGAATTTTTTATTTTGGGGGAATTATATTCAATAAAAAACTACTCTAACCAAAAATAATCACCTTATAATAGATTTTCCTTAACATCAATGTTTATCTACTTTTACCATTTTGGTTTTCAATAAGGTATCTACTTTTCTGACCTGGCTAATTTATAAATTGAGACTAATTAATGTTATAATTATTTTAATGTTTATGCCCAATAATTCAGAACATGATATCAAATTTATAAAAAAAATATCATGTGTATTGGATATTAATTTTAACATAAGCACATGTAGTGCGTAAATTTTTTTTAACCCTAATCAAAATAACAAAATTTTTAATATTTAGTGGTCAATATGTTTATTATAAATTCTAAATTTTCCATTAATGGAGCATATATTATATTTATTGAAATTTAAATATCAATTTATAGAATATAGGGTTTTTAGTATATTTAAATCATTTAATAAAATATCATTTATTATAAAATAACAGTAATGTCAATTTAGATAATATTTATTTTATTTGAATTTAAAAAATAACAATAAAATTATGGAATTAAAATATATTATTTTCAAATGATTTTATTATTGTGAAATTGTATAAAAAATTAATGGAAGATAATAACTCAATAAATTTAGTTCACTTTTAATTTTTTTAGTATCATTAAATTTAGTAAATTATTAACAAAATAATTATTGTGTTTGAATTTTAGAATCATTTAAAATAATTAATCCATCTGTAAATTTTTTGAATAAATTACCATGATATAAAAAATACAATTATATTTCAAAATAATATACATAACCGAACATATGTTATTTATTTCCTAAATCAAATCATTATAGAAACTAAATGTGAGAAAAGAATCTTTTTTATCATTTTCATTACATAAATTAATATATGCGATAATTATGTGGAAAAGTATCCCAAAAACTGATTAATTTAGAGCGTAAAGTCGCAAGAGATGATATATGTCCACCTCATGGATTTCAGACACATTTTGTTTTCTTTTTAAACCTTAAATTCTATGTTTAGTCACTAAGTAAAGTTGTTTTCTTCTTAATCATTGTAATTAATTAAAACTGTTTTCACTAATAATTTCAGTAAATAATTAATTTGACCTCTTAATACATTATAAATTATTATGATTAAGAAAATTTAATGTATTTCTTCAAATTCAATTCATATAATTTTGGAAATTAATTTAAAATTAATCCCACAAACGGGATGAAAGTGGGTTTTAAAATTGAAAATATTCAAAAGATTACAATAATTTTTTTTATCAAAATTCAGTATAAAAATAATAAAAATATAAAAAATTATATAATATATTTTTAATTTAACTATTTTTACTTTATAAAAAATTAAAAAAAATTAGTTTATCATTATAAATTATTTATACAAAAAATAAGTTTTCAATTAAAAAAATGTTTTCCTTATTCATCAAAAATAAAACTTCTCAAAACACATTATAAAAATTATCCCCAAGAAAATTTCAACTATAAAATTTAAAAAATGAAGTTTATTTTTTCAATTAATATATTTAATATTTTCAAAATTTATTTTTTAAACTAGTGATCCATTAAAAGGTGTCAAAACAACCTTTAAAAACTAATGTTTTTTTTCTAAAATGAGATTTGTTTTTATGTTCTACTTATAAAATCTGTTGGATGAAGTTAAAAACTAGTGACTATATATATTATATAAATTTCATTGAGTTCATTCATGAATTTTGATTAATTTAATTTATTATGATATAGTGTATTTGGATCAGAATAATAGTTTTCTATAAAAACAGTTCCTTGATATTTAATTGTTTTCTATAATCATTTATAATTAGTTTGTAACAAATAAATTAATCCATTTATTTTCAAAATTTAGTTAATCATACTCATAACATAAAATTTAATATCATAGGATATAATTCCATTTTAAAAAATATTAATAATTGAAATCAATAAAACTCAGTTATGCATGTAAGACAATCTATCAAAGATACTTTTCGTTGTATACAATGCATGCTAACTTTTTATGATGTGCATTGAAATCTATAGACTATATTTAATTTATTTAAAATAATACATATATCATAATTTCTGGGGTTGTTATATTTCTTTCTATTCTTGGTTTTTTATTCCATAAATGATGCCGATTAAAATTTTATTATTTTCTTATCTTTGGGGTCTTACAAAGGGTGAACACGTTGGTATATATAACAGGATCCTCCTTGAAACCTCTCATTTAAATGTGAAAGTATCATAGAAAATACTTATCAAAAACCAGAGGAACCCAACCTAATACCAAAGTGGGTAGAACTATGGCATTTCCTCTATAATGTGCACTCGTTAAATAATGCATAGATATAATAAAATATATATATAAATGAATATACATCAAAAAGGTACCCACAACCACTTTACCTCTAGTTTATCATTCAAATTCCCTAACACCATACTAATTATACTATAACCTCTAATTTATATAATGTTGGCCCTTAGGAAAATATGTAATATCCATATTATCATTTCAACCTACACCTTATTCATACCTATCCCAATCACATGTCATAACCATGTTTTTAGACATAATAACAATATAGCTCTGGTATCATGCACTATACCTCAATCCATCATAGCCCATGAAAGTACACCAAGGACAACCACTATTATTATATCTAGAATAAATTTTTTTCAATAACCTCAAGACACTATAAGCCACATGCACATGTATAGTAAAACATAGATCCATAATATCCCATGTCGAAAAATATCCTATACTTCGGGGAATTGTGTCCTTAATTTGCCTATAGACTTTTCTATATCGGAAAGGAATGTGAGGGATAGAGAGTATTATACTATATTTCCCTTCAACAATTTAATGGAAAAAAATCCATTAGAAAATGGTAAATACATATCAAGGGACTCAAATAGTAACTATAATCCAACAATGTAATGACCAAAGTAATTATCCTTAATCAAATACTATGTTTTATGGTTTTCACAAAACACAACACTAAAAATCAAAACAATATATATTTTTGTGAGGTGGAAATAGAATTACCATGTATAATCGGAGCTAAAATAATTAAGTATTTTATATAAATTAATATATATATATATATGGATAATGAAAAATAATATTTTACATAACATTATAAAAAACTGGTATGCCAAGAAACTAATAAAATATATTTATATCTATAAACATTTTTCTTATGAAATTGATTTTTTTTAATTATGATATCTTCACAATTACACTTAATTTAGTAGAATAGTTAATATACAAAAAAACGACTCCCTATAAAAACTAGTTTTTCTTGAAACTTTATGAAATATAGTAATGATATAATTTTCATGTTTAGGATAAGAGTTTGAAAAATATAACACCATTTTTTGATTTATAATTTTCACATTAAATTAATATGAACTTTTTCTATTTTTTAAAGAATATTTCATTTTTTTAATATTGTAAAATATATTATTTTAACAAATCATGGATTTTGTAATATCAAATGGTTATAAGAATAACCTTAAACATAGAAATCAATTTTAATTAAAAAAATATATTTCATTCCAGTAACATTATATATTTTATAATATCATGTTTTAATTTCAGATGTATACTTTATATTTCAAAAAATAAGCAATATTATCTCAATAATTATTTTAAATACATTATACATTAGTATTTTTAAATTATTATTTTTGAATGGAATCAAATTAAATGGATTCTAAATTTCTAATATGAGGTTTAGTGATTTTAAATTTACAAAAAAAGGTCACATTATTTATAGGCATGAAGATTATGTTACCAAGGGTAAATATTTTTAAACCTGGAAAAACAAATTCTTTTCAAAGATTCATACTTTTCTAAAGATATATTTTTTTTAAAATTAAATAAAAACATTTTTAATTAATGATAAAATATAAATTTTAAACATATATAAAAATAATTCACTCTCATTTAGTGGTCCACCATTGTATTATAAGACTATGAAAACTTAATGATTAAATTAACATTGTTCTAAAAAATTATATTTTCATCAAAAATTATGTTTTTATTAAAAGGATATGTTTTCCATATTTATAAATTGAATTCGAATGCATGGATCCAAAATTCAAGTTCATAATGGATATATTTGTTAATAAGGGCCGATATTTTTTAGTAATAAAATATTTGGCATGATTAATATTTAATTAAGAGTAAGATGTGTATAAATGATTATTCTATCTTGGATCTATTTTTCCCAAAATAGCATGACCTTTTGACCTTCTAAAAAAATTAGGTTTTAAATTCACGAATGACTATATTACCAACCTTACATCACCAAACTCACTTAACTTTCAATCCTTTCCATTCTTACTACTTACATGACCATTCTTCTGCTAAAAAAAGTCCATCTTTTTCACTTATAAAAGGGGGTCACTTACACCTGATCAGTACTCCACTAATATTTCAAATGATCATCAAATATATTCTAATTTAAACTATCCTTTATTCATTTCTTTTTTTATTCCACTACTCTCTCCAAATTATCTAAAGTACACCGAATTTTAGGTCTTCATCAGGAAGAAGTTCAAGGCCTCAATGTAAGTACCACATCTTTCTTAATGTTTCATTGTTATTAATTATTTTACAAATCATCCACAAAAATTATGTAATAATAATAATAATAATAGTTAGTGTGTTTATATTTTAATAAATTAACTATTTAACCATTTTTTATTCTCTTTCATAAACTATGAAAAATAACAATCATTGGTAGTGCATGTGCATAGATTATTGCTTCCACGGAAAGATGATTTTAGTTATTCATCACCACATCTCATGGATATTATTAATATTGTTTTTTGGTAAATAAATTAGATTTATTTAATTTATTTTTGTTTTGAAAATTTCCACTTACATTTCATCTTCACCCCTCTCATTCGTTGAGTAATGAAAACGCTAATTGTGTGTTGTGTGGACTACTACCTCAATGATGAATTTTTTTCATCTAATTTTTCAATATTTATCCAAGAATATTAAAATAAATTTAACAATAATGAAAATAAAATAAAAATATCATCAATATTCTATTTTAATTATATTATGTCAAAATAAAGTCTTTTATAACTACACTCACTAATCAAGTTAAAGTGTGTTCAAGATTAGGTTTTTTACAACCTACTTGAATAATTCAATGAAATTATATATTTGATTACTATAAAAATATAAATTATAGAAAAATATTACATAAATATGTATATAATGTATTTTGATTTCTTTTCTAACAGATAAAATAATATTGGGATCATTAATTAATTAGTCACTCTTCGTAGGTTGAAAATCACCTAAGAATGTTCATTATAAATTTCATCTTCTAGGATCAATACTAAATTACTCATAAAATAAAATTATAAATTCATAAATAATTATAACGAAACCACTATATTAAAATAAATTATATTTTAGTCATGTACTTTTGAAGAAGAATGAAAAATTGTAATTTTCCAACGATACTACTAGACACCGTCAAAACTATAAACACCAAATGTCATAAAATAGGCAAAAAATTATTATACATGTAGTTAATTATTATAAAATATAATTACAAATTTTATTTGGAATATTTATTGTTCTTTAATTGTATATTAGTAAATTTTATTCTGATGTATTGGAGGTTGTGTTCATTCAACTATGCAGGGGAATAAGGTAAGGTTTTCTATTCCTTAGGTCCTATTCACTCATGTTTTTACGATTATATTACAATATTGATATAATGTAACTAATTATTAATTTATAATGCAATACATATTATTTTACAATTAAATAATGTTACACACCCAATCATTCTTCCCTGAATATGTTAATGTTTTGTTAAAATTCATTTTTGTTAATAAAAATTACCTTTTCTTTTATTAGATTTGTATTCCATGTCCATATTTTTACATAACACCAATGTTCTCCTTTCATTAGTGAATAATCAAATAGTGTTTAACTAAAATTATCATTTCATTCTATTTATTTAATTTCAAATCAATGATTTCTATTTCATTTTTAATTATCTTTTTTTAACAAGGATATTTCAAAATTATCAAAACAATTTTACATACTTTCAAAATAAAATTTTATACTATCCACTCATTATTTTAATCTGATTACATTTATATATTTATCAGGTTTAAACTGTTAAATAATCCTTTTAAAATGATAAACTTTTGAATTTATTTTCTCTTCCTTTTTTGAAGACCTTATATCTTTTTCAGTTATTTATTATTAAATATTATGTTAAAAGTAAAATTTTTAAAAGCATTTTCTGTAACACCTGAGAATTTTATGTTATATAAATAATCAAAGGAATATTTTTCTACACACAACACTTGCTTGGCTTTCTTTACACGAAATCGTGAGCTTCCTCAATAGCTTGCGTCGTACGCAATACTGAGTTTCATTAAACAACGATATGCTATTAAAATATTATTAAAACTAGCCGTTATGAATAGTAATAACCACCTTTTAAAATTTTAGAAATTTTAGCTCCCAAAATGGAATTCATTTTTGGATTCGGAGTATCTAATTTTGCCTAAGGTGAAATTTTGGTACTTTTCGGATAACGTTCATATTCTGATGAATAGTGAAAATTACTAAATTATAATTATAAACAACTTTTTTAATCAAAATAATTAATAGTGATAAATTTTTAATTTGAGTGGTTTTAAAGTATATTTAGAATATATTTTTACAATTTAATACAATGTTGGTCATTGGATGTAATTTCACATTTAAACCAGTCATAAACAAGTGTCAATCTTTTGATAGTTATTATCACTAAAGAACACGCTATTTGTTTTGACGACGGGAATTAATTTTTAAATTAATTAATGCAACTGATATGTTTTGAATTTGATGAAATAGACATCATTTTTGAATTGATAATATCAAATATATCTTATATCTAATTTTTGGTATTTTTCTAAAAAGATTCAATTTTTGATGAATAGTGAAACCACTAATTGGTAGTTAAAAAAACTAAATTTTTCATAAAACTTAATTTTACCACTTCTGTGAGTGGAATTTCGAAAATCCGAGAGACACGGTTAATATCAAGAACTAAAATGTGGTTCAATGAGATGAAAATAATTTTTGGTGAATAGTAACTTTTTACTTTTTTTACCGCGATTAAAAGTAAATAGGGCAATTAAGGGTAAAATGATATTATTATTACCCTAACACATGTCCTAATTCTATTGGACAAGTGTAATTCGACCACAAACAACCTTAGGAATAAAATATGACCATTTAGGCCCACATGGATTAGATTAGGACATTTATTATTAATTTATTTAAAGAAGGGTTAAAATAGTTAAAATCAATGTTTAATAAGTGAATCATTTTTAATATGGGGTTATACATAAGATAAATTCGACTATAAATATTCATTAGAAATCTAAAAATATTTCATACATAATGGTATTTTATTTGTAATTTTTAGACGTTAAATAATTTAATTTATTTATGACACAATGATGATGCAGTAATTATCTTATTAATGAATCATTGACAGAATTGATGTTATAAATACCCAAATAAATATAATTTGAGCCTTTTTATGAACTAAACTAATTTTCTAGGTTAATATGACATGTTAGGATTGATTTAATTAACTTTTGTGGAATTAATCATTCTGTTATGAGTTTCAAAAAAATCAACTATTGAATAGTGTCAAAATTTTCATAAAATAGTTTTTAAAACAAATATTATATTATTAACTGTTATATTATTCCTAAAAATATAAGGTTCAGCCAAATGACTTAGATAAAGTTTTATATATTAATAAAACACAACTTGGGAGTCTCTTGGATTTATATGGTATGTTTATTAACTATATAATATAAAAATACAAAGTGACATGGTAAATGTCAATCTAATTAACTAAGAGTTAAAACTAAAAGATAAGGTTAATATAATGATCTAAACTTGTCTAAATTCTATTTGATGAGAGTATTTCGACCCATCCCTACCTTATATTCTAAATAACTCAATTTGGAGCTATTTAAAACCGAACATGACTTTATAATAAAATAATATTTTTAGTTATTCAAAAGGTGCCCCTCTCCTCCCTTATAAAAGGGCACCTCCTCCCTCTCTTCCTCACACCACTTTGAGCCTTCAAGCTCGACCAACCCCTACCAATTCCTCCTCTCCACTTCCCTAGAAACATCCTAGAGGTTCTGGTCTTCTTCAAAGACCTATTTTAGTACCCAAAAATGATGTCTCAAAGAAGCACTTCAAAGAAGAGGTAATGTCCGTTATCGATTCTTTCATCTTTATTTTTCTTCCAATTCATCATATTTAGTTGTTTCATTATGAAGTAATAATATCAGTATCACTAATATAATTATATGTTATTATAAGTATGAAAAAACCCTATTTCACCATCTATCCATCCTACGGAAAAAGAAATCACTGCGCGTGCGTACGTACGGAATACCGTCTCCACGTCGTGCTGTAATCTATTTTCCACCACCACCTTACTTGGATGGGTATAATGGAGTAAATAATGACTATATATGACTATTATAAAGTGATACTAATTCTAAAATATTATACATACACTCCAATACAATTCCACGATCATAGGAATGATATCATCACTCGTGCGTACGTACGGAATACCATCTCCACGATGTGATGCGACTCATTCTACATGATATTCATTTCATAATGATTATATAAATGAATTGAATGGATGAATATGATATAGATTACACTAACACAATTCTGGAAATGCGGTATCTATAACCTAAAGAGAAGAATAATAATTTATTCAACAAAACACGCTTAAGAACAAAAAGTAATAAACACCCGAATAACAAGTAGTAATGAAATATTACTAATAATAAGCTAAGAATATGACCATATATGATATCATAAAAATAATTATGATTCTGTAATAAGTCAATAACATTATTTAAATCATTATACAGGAGTTTCGGATACGTACAAAGCATATCGGACCAAAGGTAAGGGAAATATCACAATCTCATTTTTATCCGAGATTGCTTATACTTTGAAATTTACAGGGGTGTATTTTATCATCCACATTCATGTTTCCTCAATATTTAATATTATCTCCTTCCACCTACAATTGTTTAAATGCAATTTTACCCTTTGGTGAGTTTTTAGTAAAAGATATGAAAGGAATCTTTTGTTATTTTTCGTATGAGGTAATTTTTTGACTTTTCCGACAAAAGTAAGAGAAGAAAGTTTTTTTAACTTATATGGCATGAATGGATTTTTAAAAAATTATTTCCAAGAAGCTTCCTTTACAAGATTCCAATTTTATTTTTCATAAAATTGTTTTTGTTTAGAATTGTATGACATGTTAAGAAAGGAAAAGTGTTTTTGAAGCAGAAAGGATATTTTCCTCAAGAATGGAGTTCAAGTGTTTTATCAAAATTATTTTCCATCTAAGAAAAGAAGGGGTTCTGTTTTTATCCCTATTATTACATTGATTTGATTATGTTGTGATGGAATTATGTTTTTATTAATTCCTTTATCTTTTATGAATTGTTTTATGATGTCACGATGTTTAAGATTCCCATTTTTATTACATGGGTTATACTATGATGTATGGTTTTCTGATTTTGTGGCACACATAAGAATGGTATCATTATGAGATGGGTGGGACCTATATATCCCTCCAATGCATTGGGTAAATATTTTATATCTCATGAGATAGACATGGCTGGAATGGTAGGTTATACCGGTTTAGTGAAACAGGACTGAAATGAGGGTGACACGGTTCACAAATGGACTTTGTACACTAAGATAGTCTTGGCAATGAGTATTGAATAATAAGAAATGATTCTCTATGATTATGTGTGTATGCCACAAAGTTTCATGTTTTAAGTTATGATTATTGGGATTACATTTCACTTCTATGATTTATCCCATGCTATGATGTTATGATCTCTTTTGCAGGTTAAGATTTCCAAAATGTTATGTTCTTATGAAAATGTTGTGATTGATATTTCTTTTGTTTACCCCTAATGAGCATTTGAGCTCACCCTTTTATGTTTTCTTTTCCCCAGGATATAAAGAAAGGTTTTAGGTAAAAAAGGGAGATCTTTATGGGAGATGTTGATGATCTTTCACCACGATTAGAAGATTATATTCCGAGTTTCCAAAGACACTAAACTATTACGATCCTTGTGTGTGTGTTTTTGTTATGTACTATGTATTCCGCAAAAGTAATGTAATTTCCATGTACGTCAAGCTCAGGTCTCTACATTTGGTATGATAGGAAAGGTTTATTCAACCTTTGGAAACTAGGATGTGAAAACGTTAGTGAGATCCCTAGAGATATTTCTAAGGTTTGTCTAGGGATGTACCTAAGGTTAAGTATACGTATATGTTATAGTACTAGAATTACGCTAACGATCATAGAATTAAACCTAAGATGTTAGATAGTGAAGGTACTTCCCTTTTATTATGTTGTTTTCCCTAGCATGATTTTTGCCACTCACGCTATTCTTTTTGGGTTTTAGACGATGGCTGGAACCCGAAGGAACCGTGTTGATCAATGAAATGGACAATGCAATGATTGTCCTCCTGAACAAAAAAATGTTATGGGAGATGGAGTGAAAAATCTTATTGCTATACTTACACAAGCTATGAATCATTCTGGACTCCCAAATGAGCAGAGAAGGGAACAATATTCTATTGAGTCCTTCATGAGGAAATGCCCACCTTCTTTTAGTGGGTCTTATGATCCACTTGTTGCTGAACAATGGATCAGTACTACTGAAAAGATATTTTCAGTTTTTCAATGTTCTGAACATGATAAAGTCATCTTAGTAGTATATCATTTGGAAGATGATGTTGATCAATGGTGGAATCTTATCAAGAATACGAGGCCAAGAGATGAAATTGAGTCCATGGAATGGGATGAGTTCAAGAACATATTTTTCAATAAGTACATCCCTCGTATTCTTCGAACAAAGATAGAGAAGAAGTTTCTTGAACTAAAGCAAAAGGATGATGAATCTGTTGGTATATATAAAGAAAATTTTACAAGGCTTGCAAGGTATGCATCTGGATTTATCATCCAACCTGAAAGTAAAGTTGATCTATTCTTCAGTGGCTTAAAACCAAATCTTCGAAGGGAATTAGCTATAAGAGACTTCAGTAGCTATGAAGAAATTGTGCGTTGATCTATCAAGGTAGAAATGGAATTTGGTGTTACTTATCCATCTCATAGTCTTGAAAAGAAACAAATGATGGAGTTCAGGGAGAAATCTAAGAATAATGGTGAAAAGAAGATGAATGTTTCCTTATGCTCAAAGTGTGGAAAGAAGCATGGTGGATATTGTCTTAAAGGGACTAGAAAATGTTTTAAGTGTGAAAAATAAGGTCATCGAGCAGCTGAGTGTCGAAGTAATGGAAAAAGGGTTTCTAATGATGTGAATAAAGAAAATACTGCAGAGAACACACCGACAACACTTCAATGCTTCAAGTGCAAGGAAATGGGGCATTATGCTAATAAATTCCCTAATCCAAGGGTTAGTGATGATCGACGTGGGCAACCACATAAGGCAAAGGACAAAGGGAAGTCACATGCAATCACCATTGGCGATGTTGAATATGATAACAATGTGGTGGAATGATTAAGTGTTTATGTAAAGGGATTCCAAAATAATGTTGTATATAGTATCATGGAATATTGGAATATTTATGTATTTGTCAATAGTGGTTTTCAATAATTTTATGGTACTGGTAACCATGGAATGGGATTTATATATTTTTGAAAAAAAAAGATGATATGCGCATAATGAAGGGAAAACGAGAAAATGAAATGTTTGAAAGTATTCATGAGCTCATGATTGATATAAGGACTAAGTGATATCTTGGTTTGAGTATATAGAATTTTGAGGATTTTGGTATGTGTAAAGTGTTAACTTTTAACTACATTCATGTTTTCACTAAGGTTTAATGGGTATTCAATTTTCAAGAGAATACATCATTAAGGTATTCACATGATTGGAATGTGACCAGCAAGATATATTTGGGATAAATGATGGTATTCACATGCTTGGTTGATGACATTTCAAGTTATTTTTTTCTTTATACTATGAGCTTAGACCGAAGTATTTTAGATAAGCCTAAAGATTGGAATGGATTATGTTAACCATAAGTTAGTATTGTTTAAGGATAGAACATTTTTTGATATTATTTATGTGATGTTATAGTAATGTAGTTTTAGGACAACCTACAGGATGGGCGATAGCCCATCACGTCGGACAAGGATGTGGGAATTGAACCCACAACCAAAGTGCGACTGGCCTTTATCACCTACCACTGACCTAAAGTAAGCCCCTGTTTAGTAGAAACTAGTCTTATTATATTAAGAAGTATGATATATGAAGTATAAGTCCATTTTAGGAACTATATATGATTAATCTCACAATAGATGGACTTATGTATTTTTTGATAACTTTTCTAACCTTTTGTTTGTGACAGATGGAATGACCCATCATTCTATCACATGATCTTCTAACACATCACGAATGACAAATTCAACTTCATTTCTTTAAGATATGAAGTGTAAATTTTCCACAGAACGACAAACGGTGAGACTATACCAAAATCACAAAAGTATTTCTTCTAATTCCAATTTCATCAACATTAGGGAAATGATCTTGAAAACGAAAAATGTTGTCCTAGTGATCTTATATCTGATGAATCAGATGGTACCTTAGATCGTCACAAATTTATGGCTTTGTGATTGCTTGCTTTTCCATAGCCATGTTCTCTACCACTCTCCATCAGAACATGATGGTTAGATTTCTCTTCCATATCCATATTTCCACTTATGTGGAAACCCAGTGATTAGTTTATTTGGGTAATCGTTACATTTCATACATTAGTTTTTAAAGCCACGTTTTGGTATTCCTTTTTACGATGTGGGTTTCTATTAAAGAAACTTTGGAGTAGTAAACCATTTATAACCCCGACGAATTTCGAGGGCGAAATTCATTTAAGGGGGGTAGAATGTTACACCCGAGACTTTTATGTTATATAAATCATCAAAGGAATATTTTTCTACACACAACAGTTGCTTGGATTTCTTTACACGAAATCACGATCTTCCTAGACAGCTTGCGTCGTACGCAATACCGAGTATCATTAAACAACGATATGCTATTAAAATATTATTAAAACTAGCCGTTATGAATAGTAATAACCACCTTTTAAAATTTTAAAAATTTTAGATCTCAAAATGGACTTCATTTTTGGATTCAGAGTATCGAATTTAGCCTATGGTGAAATTTTGGTACTTTTTGGATAACTTTCATATTATGTTGAATAGTGAAATTTACTAAATTATAATTAAAAACAATTTTTGAATCAAAATAATTAATAGTGATATATTATTAATTTGAGTGGTTTTAAAGTATATTTAGAATATATTTTTACAATTTAATACAATGTTGGTCATTGGATGTAATTTCACATTTAAACCAGTCATAAACAAGTGTCAATCTTTTGATAGTTATTATCTCTTAAGAACACGCTATTTGTTTTGACGACGGGAATGAATTTGTAATTTAATTAATGCAACTGATATGTTTTGAATATGAAAAAATAGACATCATTTTTGAATTCATAATATCAAATATATCTCAGATCTAATATTTGGAATTTTTCTGAAAACATTCAATTTTCGATGAATAGTAAAACCACTAAGTGGTAGTTAAAAAAACTGAATTTTTCATAAAACATAATTTTACCGCTTCTGTGAGTGGAATTTCAAAAATTCTAGAGACACGGTTAATATCAAGGACTAAAATGTGGTTCAATGAGATGAAAATAATTTTTGGTGAATAGTAACTTTTATCTTTTTTTAACCACGGTTAAAAGTAAATCGGGTAATTAAGGGTAAAAATGATATTATTATTACCCTAACACATGTCTTAATTCTACTAGACAAGTGTAACTCGACCGAACACAACCTTAGGAAAATAATATGACCATTTAGGCCCACATGGATTTGATTAGGACATTTATTATTAATTTATTTAAAGAAGGGTTAAAATAGATAAAATCAAAGTTTAATAAGTACATAATTTTTAATATGGGGTTATACATAAAATAATTTAGACTATAAATATTCATTAGAAATATAAAAATATTTCCTACATAATGGTATTTTATTTGTAATTTTTAGACATTAAATAATTTAATTTATTTATGACACAACGATGATGCAGTAATTATCTTATTAATGAAATATTGACATAATTGATGTTATAAATACCCAATAAATATAATTTGAGACTTTTAATGAACTAAACTAATTTTATAGGTTAATATGACATGTTAGGAGTTTTTTAATTAACTTTTGTAGAAGTAATCATTCTGTAATGAGTTTCAAAAAAATCAACTATTGAATAGTGTCAAAATTGACAAAAAATAGTTTTTAAAACAAATAATATATTATTAATTGTTATTTTATTCCTAAAAATCTACGGTTCGGCCAAATGACATAGATAAGGTTATATATATTAATAAAACACAACTTGGGGGGTCTCTTGGATGTATATGGTAAGTTTTTTAACTATATAATATAAAAATACAAAGTGACATGGTAAATGTCAATCTAATTAACTAAGAGTTAAAACTAAAAGATAAGGTTAATATAATGACCTAAACTTGTCTAAATTCTATTGGATGAGAGGATTTCGACCCATACCAACCTTATCTTCGAAATTAATCAATTTGAAGCTATTTAAAACCGAACTTGACTTTATAATAAAATAATAGTTTTAGTTATTCCAAAGGTGCCCCTCTCCTCCCTTATAAAAGGGAACGTCCTCCCTCTCTCCCTCACACCACATTGAGCTTTCAAGATCGGCCAACCCCTGCCACATTCTCCTATAAACTTCCCTAGAAACATCCTATAGGTTATGGTATTTTTCAAAGACCTAATTTAGTACCCTAAATGGAGGTCTCAAAGAAGCACTTCAAAGAAGAGGTAATGTCTGTTACCGATTCTTTCATCTTTATTTTTTCTTCCACTTATTCTTATTTAGTTGTTTCATTATGAAAAAATAACTTCAGTATCACGAATATACTGATATGTTATTATAAGTATGAAACAACCCTATTTCACCATCTATCCATCCTACGGAAAAATAAATCACTGCGTGTGCGTATGTATGGAATACCATCTCCACGCCGTGGTGTAATCTATTTTCCACCACCACCTTACGTGGATGGGAATAATGGTGTAAATAATGACTATATATGACTATTATAATGTTATACTGATTCTGAAATATTATACATACACTCCAATACAATTCCACGATCATAGGAACGATATCATCACTCGTGCGTACGTACGGAATACCATCTCCACGATGTGATGCGACTCATTCTACATGATCTTAAATTCATAATGATTATATAAATGAATTAAATGAATTAATATGATATATATTACACTAATACCATTCTGTAAATGAGGTATCTATAACCTAAAGAGAATAATAAGAATGTATTCAACAAAACACACATAAGAACAAAAAGTAATAAACACCCGAATAACAAGTAGTAATGAAATATTACTAATAATAAGATAATAATATGACCATATATGATATCATAAAAATAAGTATGATTATGTAATAAGTCAATAAAATTATTTAAATCATTATACAGGAGGTTCGGACACGTACAAAGCATATTAGACCAAAGGTAAGGGAAATATCACAATCTCATTTTTATTCGAGATTGTTTATACATTGAAATTTACTAGGGTGTATTTTATCATCCACATCCATGTTTCCTCAATATGTAATATTATTTCCTTCCACCTACAATTGTTTAAATATAATTTTACCCTTAGGTGAGTTTTTAGTAAAAGATATGTAAGGAATATTTTGTCATTTTTCGTACGAGGTAATTTTTTGACTTTCCCAACAAAAGTACGAGAAGAATGTTGTTTTAACTTATACGGCATGAATGGATTTTTAAAACATTATTTCCAAGAAGCTTCCATTACAAGTTTCCAAGTTTATTTGTAATCAAATTCGTTTATTTTAGAATTGTATGACATGTTACGAAAGGAAAAGTGTTTTTGAAGCAGAAAGGATATTTTCCCCAAGAATGGAGTTCAAGTGTTTTATCAAAATTATTTTCTATCTAAGATAATAAAGGGTTCTGTTTTTATCCCTATTATTACATTGATTTGGTTATTTTTTGATGGAATTATATTTTTATGAATTCCTTTATCTTATATGAATTTTTTTATGATGTCACGATGTTTAAGAATCCCATTTTTATTACATGGGTTATGCTATGATGTATGGTTTTCTGATTTTGTGGCACACATAAGAATAGTATCATTATGAGATGGTTGGGACCTATATCTCCCTCCAATACATTGGTTAAGATTTTATATCTCATGAGATATACTTGGCTGGAATGGTAGGTTATACTGGTTCAGTGAAACAGGACAGAAATGAGGGTGACTCGGTTCACAAATGGACTTTGTCTACTAAGATAGTCTTGGAAATGAGTCTTGACTAATAAGAAATGATTATCTATGATTATGTGTGTATGACACAATGTTTCATGTTTTATGTTATGATTATTGGGATTACATTTCACTTCTATGATTTATCCCATGTTATGATATTATGATCTCTTTTTCCGGTTAAGATTTCCAAAATGTTATGTTCTTATGAAAATGTTGTGATTGATATTTCTTTTGTTTACCCATACTGAGAATTTGAGCTCACCCTTTTATGTTTTATTTTCCCCAGGATATAAAGAAAGGTTTTAGGTAAAAAAAGGGAGATCTTTATGGGAGATGTTGGAGATCTTTCACCACGATTAGAAGATTATATTCCGAGTTTCCAAAAACACTAAACTATTACGATCCTTGTGTGTGTGTTTTTGTTATGTACTATGTATTCCACAAAAGTAATGTAATGTCCATGTACGTCAAGCTCGGGTCTCTATAGTTGGTATCAGAGGAATGATTTAGTCAACCTTTGGAAACTAGGATGTGAAAACGCTAGTGAGATCCCTAGAGATATTTCTAAGGTATGTCTAGGGATGTCCCTAAGGTTAAGTATACGTATAGGTTATAGTACTAGAATTACGCTAACGATCATAGAATTAAACCTAAGATATTAGATATTGAAGGTACTCCCCCTTTATTATGTTGTTTTCCCTAGCATGATTTTTGCCACTCACACTATTCTTTTTGGGTTTTAGATGATGGCTGGAACCTGAAGGAACCGTGTTGATCAATGCAATGGACAATGAAATGATTGTCCTCCTGAAAAAACAAATGTTATGGGAGATGGAGTGAAAAATCTTATTGCTATACTTACACATGCTATGAATCATTCTGGACTTCCAAATGAGTTGAGAAGGGAACAATATTCTATTGAGCCCTTCATGAGGCAACGTCCACCTTCTTTCAGTGGGTCTTCTGATCCACTTGTTGCTGAACAATGGATCAGTACTACTGAAAAGATATTTTCAGTTCTTCTATGTTCTGAACATGATAAAGTCATCTTAGTAGTATATCGTTTGGAAGGTGAAGCTGATCAATGGTGGAATCTTATCAAGAATACGAGGCCAGGAGTTGAAATTGAGTCCATGGAATGGGACGAGTTCAAGAACATATTTTTCAATAAGTACTTCCCTCGTATTCTTCGAACAAAGATGGAGAAGGAGTTTCTTGAACTAAAGCAAAAGGATGATGAATCTGTTGGTATATATGAAGCGAATTTTACAAGGCTTGCAAGGTATGCATCTGGATTTATCATCCAACCTGAAAGTAAAGTTGATGGATTCTTCAGTGGCTTAAAACCAAATCTTCGAAGGGAATTAGCTATAAGAGACTTCAGTCGCTATGAAGAAATTGTGCATTGTGCTATCAAGGTAGAAATGGAAGTTGGTGTTACTTATCCATCTCATCGTTTTGACAAGAAACGAAGGATGGAGTTCGGTGAGAAATCTCAGAATAATGGTGAAAAGAAGATGAATGTTTCCTTATGCTCAAAGTGTGGAAAAAAGCATTGTGGATATTGTTTTAAAGGGACTAGAAAATGTTTTAAGTGTGGAAAAGAAGTTCATCGAGTAGCTGAGTGTCGAAGTAATGGAAAAAGAGTTTCTAATGATGTGAATAATGAAAAGACTGCCGAGAACGCACCGACAACACTTAAATGCTTCAAGTGCAAGGAAATAGGGAATTATGCTAATAAATGCCCTAATCCAAGGGTTAGTGATGATCTACGTGAGAAACCACTTAAGGAAAAGGACAAAGGGAAGTCACATGCGATCACCATTGGCGATGTTGAATATGACAACGATGTGGTGGAATGATTAAGTGTTTATGTAAAGGGATTCCAAAATAATGTTGTATATAGTATCGTGGAATATTGGAATATTTATGTATTTGTCAATAGTGGTTTTCAATAATTTTATGGTACTGGTAACCATGGAAAGGGATTGAGATATTTTTGGAAAAAAAAGATGATATGCGCATAATGAAGGGAAAATGAGAAAATGAAATATTTGACAGTATTTATGAGCTCATGATTGATATAAGGACTAAGTGATATCTTGGTTTGAGTATATAGAATTTTGAGGATTTTGGTATGTGTAAAGTGTTAACTTTTAACTACATTCATGTTTTCACTAAGGTTTAATGGGTATTCATTTTTCAAGAGAATACATCATTAAGGTATTCACATGATTGGAATGTGGCCAACAAGATATATGGGGGATAAATGATGGTATTCACATGCTTGGTTGATGACATTTCAAGTTATCATTTTCTTTATACTATGATCTTAGACCGAAGTATTTTAGATAAGCCTAATGATTGGAATGGATTATGTTAACCATAAGTTAGTATTGTTTAAGGATAGAACTTTTTTTGATATTATTTATGTGATGTTATAGTAATGTAGATTTATGACAACCTGCAGGATGGGAAATAGCCCATCGCGTCGGACAAGGCTATGGGAATCGAACCCACAACCGAAGTGCGACTGGCCTTTATCGCCTACCACTGGCCTATAGGAAGTCCTTGTTTAGTAGAAACTAGTTTTATTATATTAAGTAGTATGATATATGAAGTATAAGTCCATTTTAGGAACTATATATGATTAATCTCACTCTAGATGGACTTATGTATTTTTTGATAACTTTTCTAACCTTTTGTTTGAGACAGATGGAATGACCCATCATTCTATCACGTGATATTCTAACACATCATGAATGACAAATTGAACTTCATTTCTTTAAGAGATGAAGTGGAAATTGTCCAAAGAACGACAAACAGTGAGACTATACCAAAATCACGAAAGTATTTCTTCTAATTCCAATTTCATCAACTTTTGGGAAATGATCTTCAAAACCAAAAATGTTGTCCTAGTGCTCTTATATCTGATGAATCAGATGGTACCTTAGATCGTCACAAATTTATGGCTTTGTGATTGCTGTCTTTTCCATATCCATGTTCTCTACCACTCTCCATCAGAACATGATGGTTAGATTTCTCTTCCATATCCATATTTTCACCTATATGGAAACCCATTGATTAGTTTATTTGGGTAATCGTTACATTTCATACTTTGTTTTCTAAATCCAAGTTTTGTTATTCCTTTTTACGATGTGGGTTTCTATCAATGAAACTTTCGAGTAGAAAACCATTTATAACCCTGACGAATTTCGAGGGAGAAATTCATTTAAGGGGGGTAGAATGTAACACCCGAGAATTTTATGTTATATAAATCATCAAAGGAATATTTTTCTACATACAACACTTGCTTGGATTGCTTTACACGAAATCGCGAGCTTCCTCGATAGGTTGCGTCGTACGCAATACTGAGTTTCATTAAACAACGATATGATATTAAAATATTATTAAAACTAGCCGTTATGAATAGTTATAACCACCTTTTAAAATTTTAGAAATTTTATCTCTCAAAATGGACTTCTTTTTTGGATTCGGAGTATTGAATTTAACCTATGGGGAAATTTTGGTACTTTTCGGATAACTTTCATATTCTGATGAATAGTGAAAATTACTAAATTATTATTAAAAACAACTTTTTTAATCGAAATAATTAATAGTGATATATTATTTATTTTAGTGGTTTTAAAGTATATTTAGAATATATTTTTACAATTTAATACAATGTTGGTCATATGATGTAATTTCACATTTAAAACAGTCATAAACAAGTGTCAATCTTTTGATAGTTATTATCACTTAAGAACACACTATTTGTTTTGACGATGGGAATTAATTTTTAAATTAATTAATGCAACTGATATGTTTTTAATTTGATAAAATAGACATCATTTTTGAATTAATAATATCAAATATATCTTAGATATATTTTTTGGTATTTTTCTGAAAACATTCAATTTTTGATGAATAGTGAAACCACTAAGTGGTAGTTAAAAAAACTGAATTTTTCATAAAACTTTATTTTACCACTTCTGTGAGTGGAATTTCAAAAATCCGAGAGACACGGTTAATATCAAGGACTAAAATGTGGTTCAATGAGATGAAAATAATTTTTGGTGAATAGTAACTTTTTACTTTTTTTACCACGGTTAAAAGTAAATAGGGTAATTAAGGGTTAAAATGATATTATTATTACACTAACACATGTCCTAATTCTATTGGACAAGTGTAACTCGACCAAAAACAACCTTAGGAATAAAATATTACCATTTAGGCCCACTTGGATTAGATTAGGATATTTATTATTAATTTATTTAAAGAAGTGTTAAAATAGTTAAAATCAAAGTTTAATAAGAAAATAATTTTTAATATGGGGTTATACATAAAATAAATTCGACTATAAATATTCATTAGAAATCTAAAAAGATTTCCAACATAATGGTAGTTTATTTGTAATTTTTAGACATAAAATAATTTAATTTATTTATGACACAACGATGATGCAGTAATTATCTTATTAATGAAATATTGACATAATTGATGTTATAAATACCAAATAAATATAATATGAAACTTTTTAAAAACTAAACTAATTTTATAGGTTACTATGACATGTTAGGATTTATTTAATTAACTTAGGTAGAATTAATCATTCATTTATAAGTTTCAAAAAAATCAACAATTGAATAGTGTCAAAATTGACAAAAAATAGTTTTTAAAACAAATATTATATAATTAATTGTTATTTTATTCCTAAAAATCTAAGATTCGGCCAAATGACTTAAATAAGGATATATATATTAATAAAACCCAACTTGGGGGGTCTCTTGGATGTATATGGTATGTTTATTAACTATATAATATAAAAATACAAAGTGACATTGTAAATGTCAATCTAATTAACTAAGAGTTTAAACTAAAAGATAAGGTTAATATAATGACCTAAACTTGTCTAAATTCTATTGGATGAGAGGATTTCGACCCATACCTACCTTATCTTAGAAATAACTCATTTTGGTGCTATTTAATACCGAACTTGACTTTATAATAAAATAATATTTTTTGTTATTCCAAAGGTGCCCCTCTCCTCCCTTATAAAAGGGCACCTCCTCCCTCTCTTCCTCACACCACTTTGAGCCTTCAAGCTCGGCCAACCCCTGCCACTTTCTACAATCCACTTCCCTAGAAACATCCTTGAGGTTATGGTCTTCTTCAAAGACCTATTTTAGTACCCTAAAAGGAGGTCATAAAGAAGCACTTCAAAGAAGAGGTAATGTCCGTTACCGATTCTTTCATCTTTATTTCTTCATCCAATTCTTCTTATTTAGTTGTTTCGTTATGAAAAAATAACATCTGTATCACTAATATACTGATATGTTATTATAAGTATGAAACAACCCTATTTTACCATCTATCCATCCTACGGAGAATGAAATCACCGCGCGTGCGTACATACGGAATACCGTCTCCACGCCATGGTGTAATCTATTTTCCACCACCACCTTACGTGGATGGGTATAATGTTGTAAATAATGAGTATATATGACTATTATAAAGTGATAATGATTCTGAAATAGTATACATACACTCCAATACAATTCCACGATCATAGGAACGATATCATCACTCGTGCGTATGTACAGAATACCATCTCCAAGATGTGATGCGACTCGTTCTACATGATCTTCATTTCATAATGATTATATAAATGAATTGAATGAGTTAATATGATATATATTACACTAATACCATTATGGAAATGTGCTATCTATAACCTAAAGAGAAGAATAAGAATTTATTCAACAAAACACGCATAAGAACAAAAAGTAATAAACACCCAAATAACAAGTAGTAATGAAATATTACTAATAATAAGATATGAATATGACCATATATGATATCATAAAAGTAAGTATGATTATTTAATAAGTAAATAACATTATTTAAATCATTATACAGGAGGTTCGGACACGTACAAAGCATATCAAACCAACGGTAAGGGAAATATCACAATCTCATTTTTATCCGAGATTGTTTATACTTTGAAATTTACTAGGGTGTATTTTATCATCCACATCCATGTTTCCTCAATATGTAATATTATTTCCTTCCACCTACAATTGTTTAAATCCAATTTTTCCTTTCGGTGAGTTTTTAGTAAAAGATATTAAAAGAATCTTTTGTCTTTTTTCGTATGAGGTACTTTTTTGACATTTCCGACAAAAGTATGAGAAGAATGATTTTTTAACTTATACGGCATCAATGTATTTTTAAAACATTATTTCCAAGAATCTTACTTTACAATTTTTCATGTTTATTTTTAATCAAATTATTTTACTTTAGAATTGTATGACATGTTAAGAAAGGAAAAGAGTTTTTGAAGCAGAAAGGATATTTTTCTCATGAATGGAGTTCAAGTGTTTTATCAAAATTATTCTCCATCTAAGATAATAAAGGGTTATGTTTTTATCCCTATTATCACATTGATTTGATTATTTTGTGATGGAATTATATTTTTATGAATTCCTTTATCTTATATTAATTGTTTTATGATGTCACGATGTTTATGATTCCCATTTTTATTACATGGGTTATGCCATGCTGTATGGTTTTCTGATTTTGTGGCACACATAAGAATGGTATCATTATGAGATGGGTGGGACCTATATCTCCCTCCAATGCATTGGGTAAAGATTTTATATCTCATGAGATAGACATGGCTGGAATGGTATGTTATACCGGTTCAGTGAAACAGGACTAAAACGGGGGTGACTCGGTTCAGAAATGGACTTTGTCCACTAAGATAGTCTTGGCAATAAGTCTTGACTAATAAGAAATGATTCTCTATGATTATGTGTGTATGACACAGAGATTCATGTTTTATGTTATGATTATTGGGATTAAATTTCACTTCTATGATTTATCCCATGTTATGATATTATGATCTCTTTTGCAGGTTAAGATTTCCAAAATGTTATGTTCTTATGAAAATGTTGTGATTGATATTTCTTTTGTTTACCCTTACTTAGCATTTGAGCTCACCCATTTATGTTTTCTTTTCCCTCGGATATAAAGAAAGGTTTTAGGTAAAAAAACGGAGATCTTTATGGGAGATGTTGAAGATCTTTCCCCACGATTAGAAGATTATATTCCGAGTTTCCAAAGACACTAAACTATTACGATCCTTGTGTGTGTGTTTTTGTTATGTACTAAGAATTCTGCAAAAGTAATGTAATTTCCATGTACGTCAAGCTTCAGGTCTCTACATTTTCACTTCTTTTTAAATAAAATTATCTTTATTAATTATAAATTATTTCATATTCATTTAAATGAAATATTTTTCATTATATATTCAATTCCCTTTTATTAAAAAAAATATTTTTTAAGACTCTATTATTAAAGATTCTTTTGAAAGTTAAGGGTTTCAATATATAAAATCAACTTATTGATTACCTTTATGAATATAAAACGATATTTTATTTTGTGATATTTATAAAAAGGTTATAAAAATTCTTCTCATTGCCTTCATAAAAATTATATTAGAAGTAATTTATACTGAAATTTTTTAATGAGTTTTATCAGAACTATTGTATATCCAATTCAATTTTTCATCAAAGTTTTATCTCCCACAAAATGATTTCATAACCACTCTTTATAAGATATTATGTCCTGAATGCTTTTGGGAGATAATTTTTTTGAAATTATATAACTCATTAAGTCCATTTTACATTAAGTTTTAAGAAATCCATTATTTGTCCATAGATTATTTAACATATAATAATTTCATATATTATATGGATTTCATATGTATTGATGATGATGGGTGGGTTCTTATATCACACTCTAATGAATTAAAAAAATATTATAACTGATGAAATAGTCCGATGTAGACCTAATGGGTTTTTTCACACAATAATGGTCATGATGTGTTTGATCCCTTTTTTAGGTGTAGATATAATGAGTTTTTTAACATCAGTGTGGAAAACTGTGATTGCTCGCACATTTTTTTATACATATGAATGTACCTAATTTTCATGTTTATGATGTTATGAACCATTTACATGATTTTTATCATGTTATTACGTGTTTCAAGATGCATCTGATTTCCATTAATACCACATTTTAATGATTATTCCTTTTAAAGTACCCTGCAACTTTTGTCATATTCACCTATTAGATGTTTTAAATTTTATGTTTCCTTATTGATCACTTTAAGATCTTAGGTGGCTCTATTATATTGTTTTGTTATCATATAGGGTCTTATGATATCTTATTTAAAAATTCATATTGTTCTCATACTCTTCACATTATTATGATCTAATACTTTTTGATATGTCTTTTCCCTTTCTCACAATTTGACCTCAAAACTATCCATTTCAATTCTTAAAGTGATGAAGATAATTATATGACAATACATATCTATAAAAAGGCCCAGAGGATCAGGATTATGGATAAATGTTCACAACTGTAGTAAAATTAATAGTTTATCTATATAATTCCATGAAACTAAATCTTTCTATCCTCGTGTTTTATGACAATTTTGAGATGTATTTTTTATTTAATGAGATTATTTTACTATTTAGGATTGGTTTATTTGGGTCACTTCACACATAACACTTCATTTCCATTACTATGGTCTTGGAATATTAATATCATATAATAGCACAAAAAATCAAGATTCAACATCATTAATCATTTCTATTTCAAACTATATAATTAAAAATGATTCACAGAACCCATGTCAAAGACATTAGAAATCCTTGAATATCATACAACCAAAGGCATTTATCATTAATCATTTAAATTGTAGATTTATATTCTATGCAATTTGAAAACAAACCCAGCAATCCCATGGTTACTATATAATATTCCATTAATAATTTCTATAAAAATCATTTCAGGTGTCCATTTATAGCTCATTTTCTATTCAATAACATAGGATTCCTTGTAATCGACCAAAAATACCACAAAGAGGATGTACTTTTATTAAATAATACTGTTGTTGTAAGAAGTTTCAAATCATAACAACAAATCCTCAAAATTCATTCTACCTAAAGAAAACATCATGAAAATGGGATATCTTATATCTCAATCCCTACCAATCATCAACCATCCCAATAAAATAGTTTCGAAATAGGAAATCCTAGAACAAAACCCATGTTAACTATCTAGATATCAACCATTTCTCAACTAATAGGAAACGAGAAAGATTATAAAAATAAAAATAATACCACACTTAATATCCCAACCATACATGATCCAAAAAAATTAATAGAAAAGGATTAATCAAGCTAAACTATGAACATAAAAATAATCGTCTCTTCAGAATAGAAAAATTAATTAAAAATAAAAAATATAACACCCTTCATGTAAGCCTAAAAAATAAGGATGCGATCAAAAAACCAAAGAAATTAAATTTCTAAAAAACAATATTACATATTACGATATCTAATTAATAGATTCATTGTGATAAGTATCCTTCAATAAGTAACCAAATATTTAGAATCTGAAAATAATGACAATAAATAATAATCAAACTCAAGAAACTATTTCATGTTAAATAGTTTTCAGGGAAGAATGATAACTAAATCCACATGACTATTTAATTATTCTCTTCATAATACCATATTTACATTTCAAAGCTAATTTAAAGAACATATTCCATGCCAATAAATAAAAATAATCATAGTAATATATTTCACACAGTCTAGAAAATATTAAGCGGCAGCTAACAAAGTAAAATCCACACGTGATCACTACATCCAATTCTATATTACATGATTATTTAATATCTAGATTATAATATTCATTAGTATGATAATAAATTTTATTCAAATACTCTGAATCATTTTAATCCCATATATAAACATAAAATAAGGATAATTTATGAATCCACTACCTTGACATGAAACTTTCAACACACTCTGGTAAATAATTGATGAATGTATAGAAATATACTAATCAATATTATTACGAGAATCCAAAATCTTTATGTATATCATTCCCCAATGAATATATCATCAATAATAAATTGAAGCCCCATTTAAGTAAATGTAAATATGTTTTCATAACATGGTAATAGATAGTGGGGTAGAATAGAGCCAACATAGAAGAATAAAAGTATCCTTAGATCACAATGAATTAATATGTATTTTTGAAGGGACAAGGTCTAAAAAAGGGGTCTAAAAAACTCTGATATTAAAATTACTGTCACATTAGGATTTTGTAATAATTAAATAAATTATAAAATTTTAAGACAAATATCAAATTTATATCTTCTAAAATTGTTAATAGCACAATCAGCTACACTGCAATTGTTATGATTTTTCTCAAAACCATTGCATGGGATATACAACCATACTATAATAGTCAAAATATGAATTTCCTCTCCATAGATCATGGTGTATGTATCCCCATATATTATAAAATTTAGGTTGGGTTATTATGTAACAAATAAATCAGGTAACAATGCTTTATCATCTGGAATAGAAAAGGGCCATGATCAATAAGACATTATAAAACAACCAACACACTATACCACAATAGTACTCATGAACATATAGACAACAAATGTCACCCATAGTACCTTTTTAATATCCCTAATTCCATGAAAAAGTGTCTTTCTTATCAATAAAACCATTATACCTTCATCCTAATACTCCAAAATACAATTATGATATCTACACTGCATGAATCTATCTCCAAAACCATATCATATTTTGGAATATGGTACAAATCCACAAGAGTTATCCTCTAGTTAAAATTTTATCTGAACTATCACTTCCACTCCCCTAAAATTCCCAAACACATATATTCACCCTAAAACACAAAGTGGCTGATGGGGATAAATATATCCCTTACATTGATGTAATTATTAGGGTCAACCTCTTTTTTAGTGGCTTCGAACCATGTCTCCATAATTTAATAGTTATTCATGTCCATGAAAGATAGGATAAAATAGTTTGATTCTACCTTATATTGTTCCTGGATATATTTAATTATTAATGGTATCATGAAACTATAACAAAGAAGATAATAATGATTTTTAATTCTTGATATTCAATTGATAAGTCCCCTGAAGGGATAAAGATTAAACAACTCACATGCCCAAATTATAGGAAAAAAACCCTGTGAATTATCTTAAATAAATTAATAAATGTTTCATCCTTATAAAATAAGGGCAATCAAGATAAATCATGTCTGACAGATATAAATAATAAAATTGAAATAATGAAATAATGGAGTGAGCCACTTAATCCTCGACACATGGTAAAATGTTTAAACTATAAGTAACACAAACACTATTTAAATAAATAAACAAAACCAAGTATTATTGAGTAAAATTAAAGACAAAACTATAAACCCAATTCAATAAGGAATGGATAATGTCAACACAACTTTTGAAGTGGATCATAAAAATTATGTAGTTATGGGTATACTTATTATTTATTCAAGAATATATAATATCAAATATAATTCATGTTTTATTGATTTTTTCATATCATCATAGTTCTCAAGAAATATTCAAAAACAAACTCTGGTCATGGAGCTTGATTTATTGGTGAAAACACAAAGTGGTGAAATCTATGAATATCAATTATATAGATCTTTCCCAAATTACATTTATGGGATGAATATACTAGACAATCACGTAATTACCCCTTTAGTATTACTCAATTTTGTATTTAGAATGGGTTGGTTATCTTTAATAAATCCAATTTCATTATTTGGGGGAGGAAACATATTCATATATCCTAAACCATACTATGATTCTATAAAAGTGAAAGTAAAACATTGAATATTATTTGGACATTCCTTCTCAATTATGGATATTATTCCCTTATCAAAAAACATATAAGACCCAAATGAAAAATTCTTAGGATTATAAAGATAAAATTTCCCATTGTGTGGGAATATGAAAATATGTTCATCCAAGATTTTTTGTATATTCCTATTGATTGATTGGTTGAGTTATTTATATAAATTACACATGTATCACTTCTTATATCTAATAAACCCTATAAAATGATCCCCATTGAACTACAATAATTTAATAATAAATTACAAGAGAATATTTGTATGTGTTTTGTGAAACCATATACACTTCTATGGGATTCCTATCCATATTTTAAAAATTAATGATGGATCAATGTGTCCCAAAATTGATTATTATAATATTATGAATATAAAAATAAAAACAATTTTATATTAACATTTATTGATGAATTTTTTTATCAACAATATGATTTGGTGTAATTTTGGTGGATCTTAGATAAGGATGTCATTAATTAAAATTCTAATAGGACGATATTTCAAAAAATCCTTTCATAGAAGATATGGACATTATGTGTTCATATTGGTTTAATTTGAATTAACTAAGGTTCTATAAATATTTATGGACTTAATTAATATTATTTAAAAATTACTTTAACATATTTTTAGTGGTCTTTAAAAAAATAATATTATATTATATAAGTTTATTGAATTATAAAAATAGAATTTTAGTACTCTATCAAAAACAGTATAAAAGTATAAGATATATGAAAATTAATATTATGGTGACCTCTAGGTGGATTAAAATTCATTCACATGTGAAATTATCCTTAGAAATGGGATATAAAAGAATCCATAAAAGGAAAAGATGGTTATCAATATTCCAAACTAGTAACTATGTCATATCAATGATTTTTGAGTAAGTTCATAGAATTATCTAACCCACTAACAATGTTAAGTCAAAACTGTTTAGTGTTTCTATAATTAAATGAATGTGATGATATCTCAAATGATATAAAGAATATATTATTCATAGAACCAATAACAGCACTACCCTCAGGTTGTAAAGGGTTTTTTATATAATGATTCAGTAATGAATGGTTAGGTTAGGTTACTATGGAAAAATAATTAAATGATTTTATATTCCATAATATAGTTAATGATCAATGATAAGATATACCTGGGACATGTTATTGAGTTATAAATAGTAATTTTAACCTATATATTTAGAGGTATTACCTCTATATAAAAAAGTTTGAAATATATATTGATCAAAAAATTATAAAGCATATATTTACACAGATTGAGTTTAGCAAGATCAAAGGAATATTATTAGAAATGGTCAAAGATAAAACATTCTAAATCCATTTACATCATAGAAAATTGAATAAAGATGTAAATTCTTTATGTGGAAAAGATATGTAAATCATAGCCATGATGAGGATTAAAATAAATCTGATCGTATTAAACATGAAATTGATGGGAAATTTAATCTTAATGGATGGGAATACATTAAAACATTATAAAATATCTTTCCAACCATCTATCATGGATAAGATTAAGGTTGAACAAAGTGATAATATGGTGATATAAATATGGAAGCTGAAAATATCATAGTTCAATATTTAAAAATATAGAGTTAACGATTTTGTATATGATGGTGTGTATTATTAGAACCCAAGATAAAAAATAATACATTATATAATTATCATAGATAAATACAATCTATAATATTAGGGATAAAAAATTGTACATTGATCTCCAATAGTAGTTATATTGGGATAATATGAGGAAATATATTATAAAATATACATAAAATTTATTATTCAATAAAAAAAGTTAAGGAAAGATTGTAGATATACGTGGAAATTATGAAAACATTATAAAAAACTAAAATGTAAATGAGATTATTTCACCATGGACTTTTTCATAGGTCTTTTATCGAAATCCCATGTATAAAATTCCATATGTGTAGTACTTCAATGTTATAGAGTATTTCTTTAAGGGGAATTCAATAGGTCATTGAACTTTAGTTTGGCATGTCATCCTTAGATATATTTTCAATCTAAAAGCGTCATTAAAAATTCATAAGAAATTTTTTGATACATGTTTATATTATTTAAAGGGGTTTGGGATCAACATCCCCCCTTGTCAAATTATCAAATTATAATAGCATTCAATCATCTTTTCATATATCCCCGTATAAATCCATTTATAAGAATAAATTTAGAACTCCAAAACTGTTGTATTAAGTTAGAGAATGGAAGATATTGGTATCATAAATAGTATAAGTGATGATAAATAAGTTTCTATCCATTTAATAACACAACAAAGAAAAATAGATTCAATAAAGAAGTTATAAAGACAATCAGCAGTGGGACGTTTAGTTTGAGGCTATGTAAAAATTATTTATTTAAATATCCTAATATAAGAGAGTTATATGTTTTGGGAAAGAGTAAAAGCTATGTCCTAAGTAAATTATTCCCATTGATATTTTTATGTAAATTAGAGTTGTATATTGAATACTTTTCCATCCATAAAACATATATCAATTTTTTAATATACTCTATTTATCCCTATGGAGGAAGTATATACCAAATTCCTCTCATGTAATAAATATAATGGTGGTGAAGTTAGATCATGAAATCACTTATGAGTAATAGTCGGTAAAGGTCTTTGATTATTTAGAAAACTTTTCTAAAGAAAGTTCAAATTTATTGTCTAAGTATTATCTTGAAATCCTAAATTTAAAGAGAAAACAAAAAACTGATGATATAATGAAATAAAATTACCGACATGTATTTTTATTTAAGAGCCTCAATTCCAATTTCATGTATGAAATTTATGAAGGGGAAAATAATGTAATATTATGTATTTTTTTTTGAATTTTTATTCGATAAAAATTTTGTTTATCATAGTTATATAATAATATAAACCTAGTAACAATATTAATATCATATTATTTATAAGATTAACAATAAAAATAAAGGATCAATATAATTCATAAGATTATTGTAAGTATAATTAGACAATAAAGAAAAGTAAAATAATATAACAAAATTTGATAAATCCAATGGTTCACATCTCTAAGAAATACCACATCCTTGAACAACACATTGTAAGTAAGATAAAACATAAGAAATAATATTGTAATTTTTTAACTGAAATTTAATGAACTTTGATAGATAATTGGGTGAGTGAATAATGAAGTAATAACTGATCTTTATAGGATATATAATAATTACATAATTGTTATAATATTATCATTCCCATTGAAATAGTAAAAGGATGGTATATTAATATTTTCTATGCTTAAAATTAGTAAATATTGGTTTAAAAAAGCATAGAATGATTTCTTGAATTATGTATCTTAATATTTCTATAATCATGAATTTTATAAATCTATGTTTTAAAATATTTACTGAAATAATGAATTTATTATCTAAATTAGAATAATAAAATTAAGAAATTTTTAAATTTATTTGGATAAAATGGATCTCATTTGTGAAATAAACATTTCAAAATTAGGTAACGATTAGTTTTTTTGTTTTAATAAAATTGATTGTTTTTTGGTGAATAGTAAAATATATTATTTTTAAAAATATAGTAAATTTTATATAATCATTATACTGTAATATTAAATCAATAATTAATGAAAAAACTTCATTATAATGAAAATATTTTATTTTAAAATTAATAAAATGAATTTACAAATATATAATTTTTTTAAAAAATTTAAAACTATTTTTTATTCGAAGAGAAAACTATTATTGATTCTTTAAATTGAATTAAATATTCTACTGAAACCATTCAGAATTAAATGTTTTTATATATCAAGAAATAATATATTTTTTAATCAAAAAAATTTATTTGGGAGACTAATTAATACTATTTATAGTCTTGATCCGATATAATAAATTATTCACTTTTTTTCAATGGTACTTCTCCCCTTTACCTATAAATACACCCATTCTCATACCATTTCTCCAGACATTCAAAATTTATTCATTTACCAAGTATCTAACAAAATATTTAGATTAACCCTCTAAGAAATGTTGGCATGGACCATATCTGACCAAAAATATCCCCCTCTGAAGGGTTAAGTCTCATTTCATAGGATTCACATCAAAGAGAAATGTAATAATTTCAAAACGATTTTTTTTAATTTTCCATTATCCATTATATAACTTATGCAATCGTAAATGCAACATTAAAAAATTAATATAATTCTACCCTAATGTATTTTAGAAAATCAAAATACCAATATTTTTCTCTTCCTTTAACCTTAATAAAAATCAACAATCTCTCATTGTGTGTTTATACTTTCTATGTGAATTAGGATGATTGATTTTTACTTAAACATATAAACGATGATTATAAAATTATTTTTATGGATAAATATAAAATTAACTATAAAATTCATATATAAAAAATATTATAAAATTATAAAATTGGAATAGAATTTTTATTATTAACGACAAATCATCATGGTTTGTTTAAATGTAAAAAAGGAATTTTACCTAAAATAATTCTATGATTTTTAACAACATACCCAACTCCTGGTCACTTTTTTGTTTTTCAATGACCTAAATATAATAAAATGAAACTTTTTGATTTGATTGAACCATTGCATATTGACCATTTGGAAATATCATTACATCGAATGAGGTTTGGAACTATGAAATAAACAAACTCAAAATAATTGATGTGAGAAAAATTAAACTAATAAACGAATGATATATAATATTAAATTTTTTAACTAACGAAAATATGAATTCTATTGAAAATAAATTATTTAATAAATTTAAATTGGTTATTAAGGACAATATAGGAACTTTCAAAATGATTCATGATTCAAGTTAGGGAAACTCTCCAATTATGTTTCTTTATTTTTTTTTTTATATTCCTTATCACTCTACATATCTCTCAACATTCCTATTTTTGATATAGTTCATTTATGTATTTAATACTTACTTTTCCTTTTTTCCATAATTATTCATGTCCTTATAATTCTATTTATATTATTTCTAGAAATGAAATCAGATTATTTTATAAATAAATATTTCAAATTTTTTTTCCACCCCTAATTCATATTGTCACAACCCATCCCCCAGGGCCCGTGTCATGACTACATCATGCCCACATTCCGTAGGTTGGGGGTTGGCGACTAGCATCGGAAATGATTATCCCTAAAAAAGGAAGTCATTTCCTTTAAACTTGTACAAACACATAGTCCAAGAACACTACAAGATTCAACATCGATATAAAACTGTAGTGGTAAAGGTCTTTACTGAAATTAAAGGGGTCAGAATAAAAGCCCAACTGAAAGATAAAACTACAACAGAAAATAGCTCCTGAGATCGTCCACCACGGAACCTCCCTGAAAGGTAGGTATAGCTTGTCTCTGTAGCTATCTTCTTTAACCAGACACAACCATACACCATCATGTACAAGCTCTTAGAGACTCAGTCAAAGCATCTTATTGTCTGCACAAGGCACAACAAGGTGCGGGTGAATCCCATTTAGGGGTGAGTATATCAATACCAAGTAGGGACCATGATACCCCCAAAAGACTCTGAGAATTCAAAAAAGGAAAACTACAAGCTTGACCTAAATCAAAAAAGAAAAATAATAAACTCAAACTAGGTATAACCGAAGTACAGAAGTATAATGAATAGTCGTAAAGCTAGATCACCTTATTTAGTCAAGAGGATCTACTATTGACCCCCCCCCCCGGTGTCCATAGGTACTAATCCCCACTGACCCATATAGAATCTGTAGGTACTAACCCCAGCTGACCCACACATGATGAAAACCCAGAAGTAATATGACATTATTCTTAATTATATTTTCTATAGAAGGATGATATCATTTGTGGGGAAAAAATGATACATGCAATCATAGGTGGAGACACATATGACTTTGACACATTGTCGCATGGTTTATGCCCTCAGTAATATCCTTCTGGATGTTATGAAAACATGAAATACAAGTAATAAATCTATAATTATATGTATCCCTATATGTTATTATCTATGGATGTGTGTATTGGTCCTTATAATTTAAGATTATTATTAATGATTACTATGTGTCACGCACTTAGATTTATTGATGAAAACTGTGATGAGAGATGTTCACGAAGAGTTAGGATATATTGTGTGGGTCATGAGTAATATTTCATTTATGAATATTGTGGGAATGGATTCTTCCCTTCGATATATTAATGGAATTTGATATATCAATCCCTTTGATGGAAATGATATAGCCTAGATAAATGCATTCTCATGGTTTTCTAAAGGCAGGTTCATTTTCGTTAAATTCAATGAAATAGGCATCGAGCCCATAGGTTGATGGAACCATTAGGAAACTTGTTTTATTAGAGATATTAAGTAATGGAGAAATAGAATATATCAATGGTTTGTAAATCCATTTTCTAATTTGGTGTCTAGATAGTCCTACCCAAATGGTCTTCCCTAAACTATTGGGATATTTAAATCTAAAACAAAATTTAGATCATCGGTTTGAACCCATGACCTGCACATTATATATCAAATACTTTACAAGTATCCTAAAATTAACTTTGTGAATATATTTGGATAAATTTACATATATATATATAGTTATAATTTGTTTATTTTTTTATTTGATGATATATGACAAAATAATTCATAAAAAATAAGGTTACCAATCACAATAGTTCTCAAAACCATTGGGATAGGTACCCTTGTAAAAATTATATATTCCAACGGTTTTCCAAAACCATTTATATAGGTTCTATCAAAGTGTTATATCCCAACGGTTTTCAAAAACTTTCAGGATAGACTTACCCTATCCAAACAGTTTTTAAACACCAATTGGATAGGTTTTTTCAAAGTTTTTTATCCCAATTGTTATGGAAAACTGTTGGAATAGCCTTACCCTATCCCAAAAATTTTCCAAAACCATTGGGATAGGTCTTTTCAAAGTGGTTTATCTAAAAGTTTTTAGAGAACTTTTGGAATAGCCTTACCCTATCCAAATGGTTTTAAAGGACCATTAGTATAGGGGTTGTAAATTTGGTCTACCTGAATTGTTTTCAAAAAAAAATAGGGATATCCATAACTTATCTCAATAGTTTTGAAGAATTGTTGGGATAGGGGACCTATACCAATAGTTTTGGAAAACCATTGTTATAGACGTAATGGTATAGTTAGGATTTCTAGTATTGATTGTCATAAAGGGATTATATTACATAGTATGAATCTATATAAGGTAACATGTAATTGTGGAATTAACTACTTTCTCGACGGGTGCCTTGGGATGTTTCTAGAAGATAACCTCATACATTAGGCTACTTCCCATAATGCCACTATGAAGTAAGTAAAGAGGATCACACACTAAGTGTATCAAGAATCTCAGTTAAATAAATATTATTATTTATTGTTTAAAAAGTTGAATAAATATTATTTCCATCTGTTGTTTAATGATTATTCATGTATTCTTGATCACACACATTCTGCCACCAGTTGTTTGAGAGAATATAATGTGAGTGGAATGTTTAACAAATATATTTTCTATTTAGTATATATATATATATATATTTAAAATAATGAATTAATATTTATTTAATAAATAAATAGTCATTTTTTAGGCCCAATAAATATTGAGTAAAGGTGGATCGAGTGTTTTAGGTTCAGTGAGAAATAATAAATAATGAATATTGAATAACTAAATAATATTTAATATAATGCAAATGAAAAGAATATGTTATGAAATAATAGTATTTATATTATTATTTAATTTTGGGTTCCATAAGGATTAAATAAATAATGAAGGTAACTTGTGCTATTTTTCTATTTTAACACTAGATATATATAAACCCATTTTTATTATTTTTTTACTTAGTAATTCATTTGTTTGGGTTGTGCACAATAGATTTGGAGAATTTTATATATACCTGGAGAGATAACATCTCCATGAATTCTCCCATGAGTGTGTTGCAATATTCCTTCACCATATAATAATGATGGCTTTGGAAGCATCTCTTTAGGAAATTAATGGTGGATGACGCAAGCATAAGGATTTTTTGTGCTTGCACCAAGAGATTCTTTCATCGATGTCTATAGATTTGTAGAACATGTGTGGATCACTGTTATAGGTAATATAAACTTGATTCCTACA
The DNA here is from genome assembly GCA_963277665.1 of Viscum album. Classification (NCBI taxonomy): domain Eukaryota; kingdom Viridiplantae; phylum Streptophyta; class Magnoliopsida; order Santalales; family Viscaceae; genus Viscum; species Viscum album. The sequence continues at coordinate 419,693,006 of OY728132.1, forward strand.
ATACAAAGATGGTGCACCATAGATCAGTCACTAGATCCATTGATGAAGAAATAATTCAATCAATAAAATTATTTATTTAAATAAATTGTTTATAAATAATATGTAATGATCAAAACATTGGTTCCAATGTAATTAAACTTGTCTAAATTCAATGATCTAGTTCCATAGATCATAGAATTTATTATCATGTAGATCTCGGATTGGTCATTGATCATGAAAAAAATAAATGTTCAACACCATCCATTGCACGCTTCCGTTACCCCCAAAACCTTCAAGTGGTATGAGAGCTTTCACGTAATAATTTATAATTATTTTAAGATCATTTGTGTTTCAGACATTTTTTAATTTATTTTTTCAATTAATTTTTATTCATTATATTTATATGAATCATGAGATCTAGTTCTTCCTTCTTCATTTCTCATATATCTAATCGGAAAGACTAATTTTGGGAATAAAATAAAATCGTGGAACTCATCTAGAGGCTCCAAAAAATCTAGCTAGGTAACACAAGTGTACACACCGTCAAACCAGAGTTACACGTTGTGTAATCTTGTAAAATGAATCAGGAATTAATTATGAAATAATTTCAAAATGTGTGAATTGATTACATGTGGTGTAGTTAATTCTAACATCGCATGTTGATCGGGCCAGGGTGGTGCATGTTCAACTAGAGTGGGAACCGTGTAGCCCATGTACATGACATTTAGACACATTTAGTCATAGATTAGACAAGTATTTCCATACATGACCTACCTGATTAGTCGCCATGTTACTTGGATTCCACATACCAAGTATTTATTTATACATTCTATGTACTCCATTTTCTGAGGCACGACATACATGTCGAGTCCCTAGTTGTGTGTCTTAGAAAAAAAGTGATATATGTACACATCATGTTGATCAACTATACATGTGGTGTACTTATATAAAAATAACATAGACTTTAAAAATTTATCAATTATACAGTGTAAACATTGAGACATGTACTTTCACGTGGTCATAAGTATATAACACACAATGGGATAGGTTTAAATATACATAAATATATAAAAATTTTATTAATATCTATGTAATGTTCAGATCTACATACCCTGTATGAGTCGTATTACAAGTTGTTACTCTATGTACATTGAAACATAACAAGTTATCGAAAAATTATGTAATTCATATAATCATAAATAAATTACAGAGATTGAAATAATGTTATAAGTCAAGTATGTCATTTTTCACAAGTGTAAAACAATAAACGAGTATAATACATGTTGGGTATAATTGGATTGGTATTCAGTGTGTTACCTCCACGGTACATTGATGTACTTAGATAATTTTAAATAAAATTGTTTATTTTGTTTAAAATTATGATTGATAATAATATCAAGGAAATTTTTATGAGAACATAGATAAATGGATTGATTAATAAATAATAAAAAATAATTGATTCGAGAAATATTTTTCTAGAATAAGAATGATTAAAAATTGAATTCAAGTTTTATTTAATATTTAATTTGTTTCATGCATTTGGATGAAAATGAGTAGAGAGTGGGTATTATATATGTGATTGGTTTCATTTAATTTATTATGAAATCATGTTTTTTTAATGTGTGTCTTCTATCCTCTTTTTAGGTAAGGCTTGCATGCCCATGGTTTATTTTTTGTAAACACCTTGTTTCTGCCACCTGTATGTGAGATAAAAAGCATGTGTAATGGATGGATATCCTTATATAGTGGAGGTGGATCATGTTTAGAGCTATGGATAAACCAATCCATGGATATAGATAGGTAGACAGGTGGAAATCTATTACCTGAACATTAATTGGTTTAAGTTGTTTTTCTCCTAGGGTAATAGTTATTGTAAATAACACTAGATAAACTAACCATTAGTAAATCTCATGATCATAACACTTTATTATTTTACTTCATTCAAGGTGCATGGTTATTTCATTCTGTATGTTCTTTCGGGATCACATAATTTATTGAAATTATCCGGAATGTAATATAGAACTAAAATAAACTGTCCAATGCCTAAATATTATCTAAGTCATGGTTATTAACATAAGAAAATCTATTAAATATTAAGAGGCATGTTATAAGAATAATATTTATCAATTTATGCATAAAAGGATAAAATACCTAAATAAGATAATTAGTTGGTATTGCCTTCCATTACTTCGGTTAAAATCAATCCATAGTTCAACGTTTTTAACCTGGAAATGTTAGAGTGATTTAAATAATACAAGATTTCTATCTTGATATTTTGTGTTGACATATACTAGTTCCCATCAAGGGTTGACTTCCAAAGTTGGAGTTGATGTAACTTAGTGGAAAAGGTTAAGGAAACACAATTAAGGATTATAGGATTGGGGAGTCCCATCAGCAGATCAAGGAACTATGAGTTAATACATTTGTAATTTTGAATTCCTACCTAAAAACAGTCAATCTATAAGGCCAACCAATGTTGGGGTAATGATAAATGGAATATAGATCCTTTCCACTTGAATATCCAAGAAATATGATATTCTGAAGCCAATGGAGTGGGATATTTTGTTTTTTTAAATTTCAGAGATTAATAAGTATAATATCTATTTATCTATATAAATCTTATCATATAATTTACTAAAATTTCTCTTATATTATTTTGTGGAAAAAAATTAAAATTAAATAATACATATTATTTTGATCCATACTTGAGAAAAAAAACCTTTTCATTGACATAAATTTCGAAGAATGGAAATGGCTCCTACGTATCATCCTTCAACATGAAATGAAATTATATGTACTGGAAGAACCATTTCCTATTGTGCCTACAAATGAGGATAGTGATGAAGGGTTAAAACTCTTTGATAAACCTTTGAACAATTCCACATATGTATAATGTTTTATGATATCATCCATGTTCAATGTGATTTTGAAGCAACATATGGAAACGAATGAATATTTCATGATGTCTCACCCTTATGATATCTACAAATATATAGCGAGACAAGTGAGGTAAAAGATCTCTAATGACTTGTTCAAAACTAAATTGGAGAGTCTGTTCCAACTAGGCCTCATGTTTCCAAGATTATTGTGTACATTGAACACTTTGAAATCAAAGGGATTACATTCCAGTATGAGTTTCATAAAGATCTCAAAATTTTATCACAACTCATGAATTTCTCTATATATTTTTTAATTACAACCTGAGTAATAATGAGAAGTTTCTTTTTGAACTTCTTACATTGATTCACCAAGTTGATAAAGTCATGGCGCATGATAAACTTATGGTCCATATATAGAATATGAAAACGAAGAATAATGAAAAGGGATCCATGTCTTGTAAACAGTCTAAATTTTATGAGCATTGTCCTACCAATAAGATTAAGATCCACCAATAGAGAAAATAAAGTGATGAAGTTTGTTTTGAATGCGGAAAGCTAGCCCACTAGAAGAGGAACTGCACCCATAAACTTGGTAAATCTAAAGGTTCATTCATTATCTAGTTTGACACATCAACATAAACACATTAGGTATTATATACAGATGGTGGGTCTCACATATATATTCAAATTAAAGAACAAAGTATATTATGAAAGATTACAATTAGAGAGGTGGATCTGGGATCTTATAATTGTGTGAGGATTATTTTTTTCCCATTTGAGACTACAACCATTCATTACCAATATGAATGATTTTGGTTTTGAAAGGTTATTATTATGAACGTCTCGTTACCCAAAACATAATTTTTGAATCATGCCTAGATGGAGATGGGTGTATTTTCATGTTTTGGAAATAAAATTTGTTTCTTTTATAATGAAAACATATGTGATGGTATGGAACCTTTAAATAACAGTATTTTTGTTTTAAATAATGAAAACAATATTTCAAAATTGATACTAAATCATGTTCACATGCCTCATATATCACCTAGCATTGGTATCATCATTTCAGTCATGTAAATAAGAACCATTTCAAAATGCTCTATCAAAATGGTTATTTAGGCCCTTCTATGATAGAAAGGATTGAAATATTTTAACCAGGTTTACATAGGAAAATGACCAAACCACCATTTGGTGGATTGGGTGAAAGGGGCAGAGAGCTTTCAGTATTGTTACACACTAATTCATATGGACCATTTCTTGTATATGATAGAGGTCGATATTATTACTTAGGAACATTGTTTAATGACTTTAGTATAAATAGAAATTTCTGCTTAGTGAGGTATAGCTCCATGTCTTTTGAGAAATTAATGGAATTCAACAATGAAGTGTAGAATCAACTTATTATGAAGATAAATAATATTCAATTAAATTTAGGAGGTGAATATATTAACCAAAAGTTTTTGGACTTTCTTTAGGATTTTGGGATTCTTTCTCAACTCACTCCACCTTACACACCACAATATAATGGTGTTAGTGAAATCAGGAATGGTTCTTTGTTAGACATGGTAAGGTCGATAATACATCATATAGATCTTTTATTATCCTTTTGGTAATATCTATTACTAACTATGGAATACATATTGAACTTAGTACCAATTAAAGAGTGAAATGAAATTTCCTTCAATCTATGGAATGGAAATAAACTGATTTTTTCACACACATGTTTATGGGGTTGAAAAGAGTTTAATAATGCGTTATCATGAAACAAAACACCTCCTCAGGGCACAAAGTGTATCTAGATTATGTATCCAAAAGAAATAATAGGATACTACCTAAACAACCCCTTAGATAAGAATGATATATTTTTTAGATAATACATCCTTATTGAGAGGGAGGACATCCAAAAAAGTATAGTGGGAGAAATATTGACTTCGATGAAGTTGATGCTCACGATTCCCAAGGGTTGGTACAGGAAAAGATTCCATAGGCCCCTGTAGAAAAGTAGCTCCTAAAACACAAGTACTACATGGGAGTGTATGATATCTCAGATAACCATAGAGATATGGTTTTTTATTAAGTAAAGATTGTGACTCATTTTTAGTTGAAAATGATGAATGTATATCCTACAAGGAGGAATTAGAGACCTTGTAAGCTGCAAGATGATAACAATCCATGAATTCTAAAATAGATTCCATATATTAAAACCAATTTTGGGTTTTGGTTGATGTTCTAGTTGATGTAAATCCAATTTAAATAAAATGGGTATTCAAGAGGAAAATTGAAATGGAAGGTAAAGTAAATACCTATAAAGAAAGGCTATTGGACAATGATTTTAAACAACATCATGAAATTGACAACTATAAAACCATTCCTCCAATTTCCATTTTTAAATACATCAAAATTATACCTTCTATAGTATCTTACCATGACTATGAGATTTAGAAGATGGATATAAAAACTACATTAGTTAATGATAACCTTAGATAATATGTCTATATGAAACAACCTAAAGGTTTTGAGACTCCAGTTGATTCCAAAAAGGATCTACAAGGTCAAATAACCATTTATGGATTGAAGAAAGCATCCAGGACATTGAACATTTGATTAAATGACTTAATAAAAGTTATTGGTTTCATTCAGAATTAATGTGATCCATGTGTGTACAAGTGTTTTAGTGAAAATTCATTCATTATCCAAGTAGTATAGGTTGACGGCGTATTACTTATTGAAATGACATACCAGTATTTAAGTCCATTATAGACTATGTACATAAGTATTTCTCCATGAAAGACTTAGGTGAGGTATCCTATATTCTTGGGATAAAAGTAATTCATGAGAGATCTAATAGGCTAATTGGACTAAGTCAAAGTACATTTATTGACCATACACTAAATATATTTAATATAAAACAATTCAAGAGGGGTTGGGTCTAGTTTTACATGGTTTATATCATTATCAGAAAATGATTCCCCAGACATAACAAGAGAAATAGATAATGAGTAAGATCCCATATAACTCAGTAATAGGATCAATCAGGTATTCTATGTTATATACGAGACTTGATGTTTCCTACATATTTTCTATGGTATGAAGATATCAATCAGATCCAAGAGAAAAAAAATTGGACTTCTATTAAGTCTATCCTTATGTATCAAAGAAGATTTAAGGATATGTTCCTATTTTATTTAGGAGACAATATGATGGTCATCAGGGGTTATACTGATGCTAGTTTTTGGATAGATTATAGTGATCTAAAGTCACAATCATGATATGTTTTCTTTCTCAATAGAGTAGATGTGATCTAGAATAGTTCAAAGCATCATGTTTTCATTAATTCTATAGTGGATTCTGAGTATATAACGACTTCTGATGTAGCCAAGGAGTCCTATTGGATTAAGATGCTTTTTCATAGAGCTTGATGTGGTACTTAATAGTAAATTTCTAATCACATTATAATTTTATAACAATACAGGGGTGTCTCTTATAAAAGATTCATTGTCACACAAACGAACATAGAATATACTCCAGAAGTATCACCTCTTGAGGTATTTCAATCTAAGGGTTGAAGTTGTTGTAAGAATATTACTCATGGAAGAAAATGTGGTTGAAGCCTTAACTAAAGGCATATCAAAGTAGATGCATGATTATCATGATGGAGCTAACAAAATAAAGGTTATTGGTAGTTGGAACTAGGGAAAGAAGGTGTCTATGTCTGTTCCCTAGAACCAACTTCTCTATACATTATGGTAACTTGTACTCATTTTTTGAATATTAAAAAACTATTAATCACATCATGATTTTTCATATGCCAAACATTGTTTGTGATAATTTCCAAAGAGTATTTTTCACATTAAAAGGTCATATTTATTCCCCACTATGATGGGGAACTAGAAGTGATATGATAATTTTCTTAAATATATTTTATATACCCAAAAGATATCATTTGAGGGATACAAATGATACAATTTATATGTGGTCGAGACTCATAGGATGTTGATGCGCCTTCTCATGGTGTACTCCCTTGGAAATATCCAATATGATATCATGAAAATGAGACCCTTTAGTAAGAAATCCACATTTTTATGTGTGATCGGATGTTCCTATCTATGGATGTGTTTATTGGTCCTTATAATTTAAAATTATTATTAATAATTATTATGAGTGATGAACTTAGATGTATTGATGAACACTATGATAACATATGTTCACGTTGAGGTAGGATATGTTGGGTATGTCATGAGTAATATTGCATTAATGAATAATGTGAGAATGGATTTATCACATCTCTTTCTTAAAAGAAGTTCATATATTATTCCCTTTTACAGAAATGTTATAGCCTAAATAAATACATAGTTATGTTGTTCAATAGGAATGTTTATTTTTTAAGAAGTCAGGGAAAGATACATCGAGAATATAGTTTGATGGAATAAGCATGCAACCAGCTTAATTAAAGATATTAAGATAAAGGGATTATATTACTCAGTAAGAGTTTATCTTAGGTGACATGAAATTTCAAGATTAACTTCTTTTTCAATGGGTCCCTTGATGGATTTTTATATAATAACTATGGACTTGAGGCTGATTTTTCTAATGCCATTGAGAACAAGGCCTAAAGTGTCACACATTAAGTGTATCTTGAATTTCTGTTAAATAATATATTATTATTTTTTATTTAACAAGTTGAATAAATACAATTCCTATATATGGTTTAATAATTATTCATGTATTCTAGATCACATATATTTTTTCACTTATTATTTGAGAAAATAAAATGTGAGTGGAATATTTAATAAATATTTATTTTTTATTGGTGAATATAATATTTATTTATTAGCGAATAATAAAATAATATTTATTAGATGAATTAATATTCAGTATTCAAGGCTTGATAAATATAGATATATGGAAGAACCTGTTTATTAGGTCCAGTGAGAAATAATAAATATGTAATATTATTTAATTAAATAATATTTAACATAATTAACAAGTTAGGATCATGTAGAGAAATAATAATATTAATATTATTAATTGAAATAGGGGTTTTCTAGGATTAAATAAATTATGAAGTGAATATGTGTTGTTATATTTATTTTATCCATAAAAAAATAAAAACCCATTAGAATATTTTCTCTGTGAGTAATTCAATGGTTTGTTTTATGGACAATGGATTAGAAGAATTGTCTCAAGCCCTTGAAATCTCTCCTATCCACAAATTCTACAAAGAATAGAGAGAAATCATCCTACACCAGATCATGTGGAATTCTTTGGAAGTAAATCTTGAAGCTATCAAAGGGGGATAATAAAAGAATAGGTATTTGGCATGCTGGAAATCGAATATTCCTTTGATGTCATCTAGAGATTCATTTCACATGTGTTGATCGCTGATTAAGGGAATCCGTACTTCATTCCTATAGAACAATGATGATGCACCATAGATTTATCATCAGATCTATCAATGTAGAATGAATTCCATCAAGGAAATTCAATATTCATTTAAATTGATTATAAATAATATGTGATGATCCTCACAATGGTTCTGTCATTATTACCCTTATCTAATTTATTTTATCCTATTCCATAGATCATCGATTTTATTTCCGTTTAGATTTCAGATTTCTTTCCAGTCATGAAAAAAATCAATGTGGGGAACTACCGTCGCATGCATCTACTACGCCCAAAACCTATATAATCGGTCATTTTTCCAACATGAAAGACTTAGAATAGGTAAACCAATCTTGTAAGATTATCCATTTCTTATAGAAACTCTTAACTTATTCCTTCATCTATAGTGGTTTTATTAGAACGTCTTCACAGACCTGATTTCCATGGGTGGGCAGTCACTTGGGTTTTTTTCCAGCTATTATTATGAATATGTATCGATCAAAAGAATGGGAGGTTGAGATAGTATAAAACATTAGAGGGGAATTATTTACTTCTCTAGGAATATCTTATAGACTTACTTCATATTCATAAATCCTTCCCAAATCCTACGATTGGACTGGTTACCCATGTGTTAATGATTGTGCTAGAAAATTTGTCATTGTGGACATATATGTATTATTGATTCCCAATGATTTACTTATTAGTTCATGGAACATTAGTTTAAATCAAAACTGCTTAGATTGTGAGATTTTATCACCATATTTGGAGGTATTTTGTGTTTTGGGTTTTTTGGATAAGCCTATGGTAAGGGATTCTTGTTAACGCCCATGAAGAGAATTTAAACCCTTGTAGTTTGGTGACAAATAATATCACATACCATACCTTTTACTGTAATGTGACAAATAAAAATGCATAAATTATAATTTTTTTCAATAAGTATCATTAATATAAAGATTTTGATTGATGAATTATGTGGGATTTACATGTGTGTGTCCCTTTCAGGTTTTCCACAAAAGGAATATGGTTCGAGAGGGAGGAGTTAGTTTGGTTTGCAGGATTATAAACTGTTGAGTAGGGTATGGTTTCATTAGAAATATAGATTATTGATAGAATTATGAGGATAATTATAAGTGAATATGTCCTTATGGTTTGGGGCACAACTTCAATGATAATATAACCTTATAAAGATAGGATCTAGGGAATATGATCTTAGTAAAAGGGATGCCTATGCTCATGGGGAGTATAGCCTACTAAGGATGGATGTAAATTGAATAATAAGGGATATGACACCATGATAATACAAATTTAAAGTTAGAGATGTTGGTTTTTTACCACTTGGTATGCATCTTGTGTATCCTACATAATAGATTTCAAACCCATGTAGATCATGTTTCATAGTTTAAGGACATGTGGGAGGACTATGCGATATTCTTTAATATCTCATTTTAAGGAAATTAATGTATAGTTTTACATCAAGAGAATATGAAATAATAATATTGAAATATGTGATAATAGGGAATTTATTAGATCTTATTGGATGGGATATCCATATGTCACTCACTAAAAACAATTAGAATGGAATTGTTAATGGGGGTATGGACGATATGGGTCTTACACCTAATGAGGAGGCCCAGATTTGAGGAACATTAAGTAAGAAAATAGAATAATAAATACATAAATCTAAGACCATGTGATTCATTATTAGTTTGAGAAACATGGGATAATATGATATCCCGTACATTGTGTTAGAGTATACAATTATACTTGAATGGGTCTTTGCACTGAGGCTTCCTATTATGACAACCTATATCAACGAGGATAATAAATACACAATTGATCTTAATGTTGGGACTCAAACCTGTAGGTAGACCATATTTTAGTGGCTTGTCAATTGGACTTGGAATAGATTTTAAAAACACAAAAATTTATTTTAAAAGAAAAATAATCTCGATAGCTTTCTTAACACACAACATAGAGCTTATGTGTGTTGTGATATATTATTAGATATTAATACAACCATATCATTGAATTGTAGTGTATGGATACGATTAATTTCATTGTTTAATATATTTATAATGGTCTAAATCAACACAAAATTATTAATTAATTATTAGGAAATAATAACTACACTTTTAATGAAGCCATTTTATGCTTCCAAAATAACTTTTTTTCAAAATTGATTTTTACTAAATTTTGTGCATGGAAATTGTAATTAATTTATACTAATTTTTTAAATTCTATTTTATTAAATTAAAATAATTTTTTAAATATGAATATCGAAATTAACCTTGGAGGAATGTTTTTATTTTTTTTAAATGGTTGCTTTTTTAATGAATACAGAGAAAAAATTATTTTTCAGGTACATCTCTTTCTTTTAATTAAATAATATAATTTAAAATTCCCATTATATTTTTAAATTTTTTCTTAAAATAAAATGGAATCCATTTTATTTATAATAGTATAATTACTTCTAATTGAATTAAAAATATTCATTTTATTTATAAAAGTTAATTTATATGTTTATAAATGTATTTTTCTAAAAATGGTTTTTTATTGCATCTTATACATTTAAATTAATGTTTATTTTTTCCTATTCTGAATATATATTATTTAAAAATTTTAATATATTTTTAATTAGTTGGTTTAAATTTGGTAAATAGGTCCCTCTTTATTCTAGTCATTATGACTTGTAAATTTGATCAATATTTATCACCTAAGTAAGAGTAAAATGGGTAAAATAGAGTTAAATCATGGTATAAAGACTCAAAATCAACCAATTGCAACCCATTATATAATTTATTGGAATAATTCTACAATATCTATCCAAAATTCTAATAGTTGTTATTTTGGTGGCAATTTACATTGATAATGACATTTATATTATTTTATGTAAAGAAAATTCCAAAATGTCACTCTCTTGCTTTAAATTTACTTTTTATGTTTCTATAGGGATAAGAATATTTTATTAATGAATATAAAATTTTATATCAAACATTATTAACATATTTTTATGATTTTTATTTTTTAAATTTTTAATAATTGTATAACTATACTAAATTTTTATACAATGATGGCACAAGGTTAGTGAAATGTGTAGAAAAATTAAATTAAATAATTTTAAAAAAATAAAAAGTTATATATAATTAGTGAATTATGGTGTTCCATGAATTCTATTTCTAATTATAATGTTTATTTAATGGAAAATAGTATATATTATAAATAAATTATTTTCATCCTAAAATTAATTTTTAAATAAATTAATATTCTAAAAATATATATTAATGATATTTTATGTCAATAATATATCACTAAATGATTTAAAATCATAAAAATATTTAAAGAGTTCAGTTTTAATTGAAAATTTCCAAAAAATATTACCTTTTTTGGAAGATATTCCTTTACCATATAATTAATTTTATAACACTAAATGATTTAAAATTACTTTACTGTAATTAAAGATTAATGGGTTGGGAGTTAAAAAATATATAAAGGTTAAAATGAACTAAAAACTTGTATAAATACAATTTAATTAGTTTATTTCTATATTATGTCATCTTGAATTTAAAATTATTAAATTTGGAACCACTTTTCCTTGAATGTGACTGTAATATATTTTAATATTTTTCAAAATTTAAACATTACCCCTCCCATAAATTATAAAAGGATAACCCTTATATCTTTTATTTACACATTGATGGGACATCTAGATTAATTAGACCCAAATAAATATCTTTTAAACTTCCCTATCCATGAATAAGAGTTTTTGGTCTTTTTAAAAGAACATTACAATGGTCCTTAAGAAGTGATCTAAAGGAGGTCTACCGAAGAATAAGAAATATTCAAACCTGGCCACTTTCACTTTATTTAATATTCTATATAATATAAATCAACTTTATTTACAATAAAATAATAAACTATTTATAATAAATACATTTATATTTTATTTTTATTATGCAACAACAATTATGAACCCTATATTCCATCAAATTAGATGTGAAGTATCACCCATGTGTACGTATGGACAATCGCCTCCACATATCGATACAATTCATTTTCCATCACGATAATCCTTCGATAGATATTATGGTTTAATTAATATTTTTTAATGATATTCATTCTTTAATTATGATTCTATAATTTTAATACTATATATACCTTATTACCTTTCCATCCAATGGGAAACGATAGTGGTGCTCATCCGTATATGTGGACTACCACCCCATGAAGCGATGTGATTCATTTTTTAAATATGATTTAATTGGATGTAAATAAGTATTGATTTATTTATTTTTTAATTATGATTATATAATTATTTAATAATATTTATCTTTCTTTCCATCATTTTTTTAAAAACTAAAATAGTGTTTGTGCATACGTATGGCCTTCCATCTCCATGAACAATGTAAATCATTTTTATATCTCTAAATTTCATATATCATTGAAAATATGCATATATTGAATATATATTAAATTTATATCCTAAATAACACTCTTGATATTAAGGAAAAATTATCATTGTATTAGGAAAAGATCTCCAAACTGAAAATTCCTGGAAAAATAAAATAGTTTAATATATAAATTGATAATTTTAAAAATAAATTATTAATTAATGCGTGAGAAATGTTATAAGGGGATCAAATACAATTCTATAATTATTTAAATTCTTTTTATATCTAATTATAATAATTCAAATTTATTATCAACTTGGTTATATCATATTTTAAGCAAGTCAAACTTGAGGTAAGGGGATTTCTTGCCTCACTTTTATTTCTATGAGATATATGCCATTTTAAAGACCTGTTTATTTTGTATGGGGTATATACGCAGAAAAAGATTATTTTATGATTTTTATCTTGAAAATTATATTTATTTATTCATAAATCAACTTTTAACACATTAATAAGGGTTTGGATTGTATGTTACTAAAGCGATGAGGGTTTATCATCCAAAATTGTCTTCTTTGAGACATATATTATGTTATACACCTGTCTTATATTATGAGGTGTATATATTGTTTCTTTTACTTGTTATATTATTAATATAAATATGATAAGGATATTAAAATTTTAATTAAATTTTTATTCTTTCAGAGAGCTTACAACTCAAAATTTAACAAAGCAGTAAGATATTTAAGTTTCAATATCATTTTAATCGGGATTCATTAAGCTTGAATTTTCATTAAAGAAAATTATATGATTATTTTCTAATAAAAAACATTCATTATATTATCCTTTTATTATCCATAAAATGTTTAATTAAATATATAATTTTCCTCTCATTGGTAATTAAAATGATAGGTAAAATATTTTCAAGAAAAATAGGCCTTATTTCCCCACTATTGTGGAATTGTTTATTCCTTGTAAAAGAATTATTTTAAATGTTTTCTAGAATTTTTTTACTATTCTCATGTTATTATTTATAATCATATTTACCCATGTTTTACTTTTTTTAAAAAAATAAGCGATATTTTTTTCATTTTCCAAAGGATGTACTTTTTTCTTTTTATAGAAAATGTGAAAGGGATATTTGTATTAACATATAATTCATGAATAGAATTTTACACAATTATAAACCCACAATTATTTCATTATTACTTCACATGTTTCCAAGGTTATTCTAAAATTAAATGTTTTTTTTAATATTTTGACAAAATTTAGATTTTAAATATGCAATTTCAATATAAAAAGGTTATTTTATTCAATAAATCATACATTGACATTTTAAAGGCATTTTAAATCTCTGATGATATAGTTGATATTAATTATGCTTCATTAAGGATAAGATTCTATGATACGATACATATTCCTTCCAAATATGTTTTGTTGTTATGATGGTGAAATATTGATGAGACCCATTTTCTTTTCCATGGGTCATATTATAAAATAATTATCATCTTTTGGCATACAAATGAATGAATTTATGATTATGTGATATGTGGGCCCAAATTTATATTTACCTTAAATTAATTTGGTAATGATTGATGTTTTATAAGGTCAATAGTTACATAAGAGGTTATCCCATGGCAGAAATATAGTATACGTGAGGTTAACCCATGCCTAAAATAGGGTACACAAGAGGTTATAACAACCTCAAAAAATGGTGCATGGGAGGTTATACCAAGCCCAAAGAAGATACACATATCATTATCCCAAGCCTAACTTGATAATAACTTCTTGGTGGGTACCTTTAAAATAATATTTATATAATTATGATTATTCCATACATTATGACACTCTTTTATGACATCATCTGATGGCAATATTATATTCTCATGACTTAAGTTATTTTATTAAATTATTATTCTTGTCTTATTAATTTAGTTGTTTTATTCCATGACTCATGTTTATGATCAATTAATTTCTAGGTATAGTTTCCAAGTTAAATATTATGTTCTCAGTCCTTTATTCTCTTTTTATATTTAAATTATCATTGATATCTGCTTTGTTTAAATTTACTAAGGATTTGAGCTATCCAATTATTATGTTTCCCCCCTTGATATGAAGAATGATTTATGTTTTACTTATATATATTGGTTTATAGTTGTGATGTATTAATTGGGAGATGATATAGATAATTTGTTTCAAATTATTTATCTTTCAAGGTTTACAAAGTCACTAATCCATTATGGTTCTCGTGTAAATCATAATGTTGTGTAGATAAATTCATCTAATGATATATAATATTTATATAAGAAAATTATGGGTCTAAATGGATTGTATCAGATCAATTTTTAGTTTATCATTAGAAACTAGGATGAGAAACATTTACTGTGAACCCTAGGGAAATGTCTAATTATAGTTTAACATGATTAATTTTTAGTTAGTTAAAAATTATGTGGTATTAATAGAAATATATCCTTTTTTTGATAATATAGGTGAACATGGTTTTTTCATTAAATAAACAAGGTGTAATAACCCTAAAAATAGCTGGTTGAGTATATCTCGACCATTATTTTGGTGTATGGTAATGTGGCCTTACTGTGCACCTGTTTTGAAACTCATGGGGGATGTGATTGGGTGAACAAAAATTTTCTTAATGAACCATTATAAAGGATTTAAATATATTATAGATAAGGATGAATAATTTTAAACCTATAGTCCTATAAATTTAAAGTAAGGTGCCACAGTTTTGATATTATATAAATGATTATCCTAGATCTCTCACTATGATTATTTTTTCTTGCATTGTGGTTCTATTTTTAGTACATGGTTGGAACTAGGTGGAGTCCTATTAATGATGAATGGGATGAACAATGGAATAATTTTAAATAGGAGAAACTATTTGTAATAGGATCTAGAAAGTGAATCCATGTGATTATGAAAAATCATCTATCAGGATATTCAATTAAGAATATAAACATCAGTGAGTTTCCTAACACATAAAATAATAGGAATGTATAATTTTATGTACGTTCATTTGGAAATGACCATGGAATAATGTAAATTCTATTTTCTTCATTTCCATAATTTGGGAAGAAGCATCCAATAGAATTTATCAATATTAGGGGAAGATTTTTCTAGTTTTAAAATGGATATCATAGAGAAAAAAATTCCCAAGAAAATGATATCTTATATATGGGTAACAACAAAATTATCTGAGTTAATGACATAATCCATGGGTGAATTCCAAGACCACCGCACAACATATATTATTCACTTTATTTACGTGGAATGATTAAAGTTCTAATAAATAGGTATTGAAGAATTTTGTTATATTAGTGTCTTTTCAATGATATTCTAATTTAAAGAATCATGAAGAATATAATATTTGATTTGTATTAGTTTTTGAAATCATATGTTGAATGGTAGTGATAACCAAGAAAATAGAATTTTTCATATAGTTGTATTTTTTGAAAACACATGATTATAGGATAGATAACCATTTGAATTTATTTGATTTTAGGATAATAATGTTTAGTTATGATAAGGATATCATTCATACTAATGAAGAAAATTGGACAGTATTGATGACCTAGGAATGGATTATAGATTAGACAAAAATGTTACTTAGGTGTTCTTTGGTGATGTTTGATTAATTTTTTTATTTATTGAATATAATCAATATTTTGTTAAAATTTATATATCCATTGATCATTTATATTGATTAAAATTATTTTTGAAAATGTTATTAGGTATTTTTATGAGAATATATTGTCAAGGTATTTGAATTTTTGATATATGAAATTATGATAAAATTTATGTTATTTACGTAATTAATGTTAAGTTGATTTTGGAAATTTAGTTTCCTTCTTTTTAAATTTTTTATATTTTTAATTTTTCTCAACAAGTTTTAGATGTGTTTTAATTATTAGTACTTATTAATAGGATTAAGTTAAAATTTTGTTGTTATTGTTAATCATATAGGGATTAATGTCCTGATTTATACATATTTGATAGCAAGTACTAATCATTTTTATTTCAAAAAATATATAGGGATATGATGAATTAATTTTCATTCATTAATATATCTTGTTATCTATTAAAATTTAATTTTACTATTTTAGGCATATAGAAATTCATCTTAAATATTAATTTCATGGAGTAAGAGATGAAATGGAAATTCATTGATTTAAAACCCTGAATTAAATTATGCTTGTTAAATAAAAAGAAATAAATTACGTATATTTTACATGTTTTCTCACCTAAACATAAAATATTCCCCCAAATTTATAAAAAGTACCTTCAAGTAAAAATGTTATCCTTTAACCTTTATTTATGATAAATAGATGTTCCTTTCCTTCACTAATTTATTGTTTGTATTTTATTTACTTTCTCAATAACATATTCAATATCATTATTTATTTGTATTATAATTTTATTTTCCCCCTCAATGTATATATTTTATCTTACCACCAATTTTTTACTTATTTGGGAACACAATTATGTGTTATTTCGGGTATCCTTTATGTTTCTCACATCCCATTTTCAAAGGGTGTTTTACTATCCCTTTATATGATGTGGCTATTAGAGAAATGTAACTTTTATCATTTACCCTTTGGTAAAGAATATAAAATTTGAAGGTAATAAATTATTTAATGGGGTATAATGTAACAACTTTAAAATTTTGTTTTAGATAATAATAATATATTTTCTTTTCTTAACATACAAAACCGAGCATTAATTTAATTGTGATGTATTATAAAAATATTATTATAATATACTCATGGAATTGAAAGATATGAATATGAGTAACTTCATTATGTAATATATTTATTTATGTTCTACTTAACATAGAATTATGGATTAACAAATAAGAAATAACACTCAACTATTAGTGAAGTTATTTTATTCTTCACAAATGGATTTTCTTTGGAAATGTTTTTTATTTAATTTTGTTCATAGAAATTTTAATTAATTTCTAATGATTCATGAAAATTTATTTTATATAAAATAACAATTTTTTATGTAATTATGAGAAAATTAAATTAGGGTGAAAATTTTGAATTATTTAAAATGATTGATTTTTTAATGAATAGTGAAACCCCCCAACTTTTCAAATATTGTCATTTCTTTTCATTAAATCATGAAATTTTAAAGTTTAATTATATTTCTAATTTTGTATTATAGTGAAATATTATCAATTTTAATATTAATAATAAAATTAATTCAATTTTTTTCGATAATATTCATGATTTTGATATAAGTTATTTTTCATATTTGAAAATAGAGTTTTTTAAAAACCATTTTTATTATATATATATATATATAAATTTATTTCTTTAAATTATATATATTTAATCATAAAAATTGATACAATATTTTCAATTAGAATGTTAAAATTTTGTTAATAGGTCCCATTTATTTTTCTAATTATGAATAGTAAGCATGGTAAATTTTTGTCACCTCGGTAAGGGTAAAATAGGGTTAAAACTATGAGATATAGTCTCAAAATCATCCAAAAACATTATTTTATTTTATTTTGTGGGATTAATTATACCATATATATCCCAAATTCGAATATAAGGAATTTTGGTGTTATTTTCCCTTGGTAATGACATTTATAATATTTCAAGAAAAGAAAATCCTAAAATTTGAATATCTTTATTTTAAATTATTTTATATGTTCACATAGGGGTTATAAAATGTTATCAGAAAATATAAAAATTAAACCATTTATAAATTATTTTTAGTTTTTTTAATGGTATATTTACCATAAATTCTTACACAATGCTGACACAGTGCTTGTGTGGGCACTAGAGAAATCAATGTAAATTGATTTTAAAACATAAAAAACAATATTTTATAGTTTAATTGTGTTCTTACATGATTTTTATGGGTAACTATGATGTATTATTTCTATTTAAATAGTATATATTCTAAATATATTTTTATCTTCCTAACTTTAACATCAATTTAAATGAATAGTCCCAAAATAGACACTAGTGGCATTTTATGTTAATCATATTATATACATTGATTTATAAACCATAAAAATAATTAAATACGTCATGTTTAATGTCAAAAATACAAAAAATATTATTTTATATTTAACATTTTATAGCTAATTGTTTACCTTATAATTAATTGTATAAACCATTTTGATTGAAAATGTGTTACCCAAGTTAAGGAAAAAAGGGTTAATGGGGTTAAACTAAAGAGATAAGGGATATATTGATGTAAAAATTTTATAAATACTATTGGTTTTTTTTATTTCTATCATATATAAAATTTAATTTAAAATTAATTCAATTTTTAACCACATCGAATGAAATGTGACTTTATTATATTTCTATATTTTAAAAAATTTAGAATTTCCCCGCTCACTGCTTATAAAAGGACCCCTCGTCCCTATTTTATTTACACCATATTGATCCATCTAGATCGACCAAAACCATACCATTTATCATATAATATTAAAATTCCTTGAATTATAGTTTATTTTTAATATCATTCCAATGGTCCATAAGAAGAGATCTAAATGAGGTCTATATACAAAGAGGCAATAATATTACCTGAAATTTTTCAAATTATATCTTCTTCAACCACCTGTAGTTTTTTTAATTCATAATAAAATTGTAAATTTAGTATAATAAATATACTAAAATGTTATTATTATTTTATACCCATCATTATTCTCACATTATTCCACCAAATGGGAATTTAAGGTATTGATCATGTGTAAGTGTGGACTATAACCTCTTTGTAGTGATACACTTCCTTTTCCATCACCATAATTAATTCATAGTTTTTAGGGTGGGTTAAATATTTATATGTTATATATATTAATGTTTTGTGATTATATATTTATATTATCATATCTACCTTATTACCTTCATATCTTTTGGAAAACAATAAAGTCTATCATGTGTACATGTGGACTACCACCTCTAGGAAGTGGTGTGCTTCATTTTATTATTTTCTCTTCACATAGATTGAAATAAGAATATATTTACATATATATAAATGATATAATTTTTTATATTTAATGATAAAATAATTTTTGTCTTCCTTTCTTTTGGTCATTAGGAAATGAAAATAGAATTCGGGCATATATACAACTGACAATCCCTATGAATGGTGTATATCATTTTTATATAGCTATATTTACTGTTTTTTTATAAATATGTATATTAATGAATATATAATATATTTATTTCATGGATAAAATGATGGATATTATGTAACAATTACCAATGTATAATTACTGGGACATCCAAACATCAGCTTCCATGAAAAACAAAACAATTAACCCTCAAAAAAGATGATTATAATAAGGAATTATTAATAAATGGGTTTTCAATTGTAATAAGTGGATCATATAGGATACTATAAGTAAGTGAAATATTCTTATTTGGAATTACCAAAATTTAAATTTATTATACATGAGTTTATATAACTTTTAAATAGATTTAAACATTGTGTAAGGGGATTTCTTTTCTCACATTAATTTCTATTAGACATTGTCACATTCACCACCTATTTTTTTGGTGTATATACTTCAAGTGAATTTATTTTATTACTATTATATTGAATATTATGGGGATTAAAAAACCATATAGGGTTATATCTTTCATGAGGATTTAATTCAGAGGTTTCCAAATAGGTAAGGGTTTGTCATCCTAAGTTATCTTCTTTGGGACATAAGTTTTGGTATACACCTAATCAAGATTATTTAATAATGAAATACCATTGAAGTAAATTATATGATACTTTTCTGATAAACCCATTTAATCTTATCATCCTCTAGTTATACATGAAATTTTCAATTAATTGTACCAATTTCTTCTATTTGGTATTTAAAATTTTTAGGAAAATATTTTGAAAAATCTGACTTCATTTTTTACTTTCCTTGGAAATATTTTTCTTTCATGTCCATGTTTCATTCAATATATTTTCAATATTTGTTTCCTCTCTTATATGACTGTTTAAATATATTTTCTCCCATGTTTTACAATCTATTAAAATAATTAAAAGTAGCAGTCTTTTTGTTTTCAAAATGAGGTACTTTCAATATTTTATCAATAAATTTAAAACAAATCATTGTTTAAATGTACACGACATGAAAAATATTACCTACCTTCATGAACACATAAGTATTTTAATATTACATTACATTTTTTCATGTATATTTTCAAAAATATTTTTTCTCTTGATAATTTTTAATTTTTTATATTATAAATTAGTTATTTTAAAATGAAAAGGGTATTTTCCTTAGTAAATGTTCCTACGATATTTTAAGAGAAATTTTAATCTGTAATGACATCCTTGATGTTAATTATGTTTTTCTAGTGATATAATTATATGATACCATTATTGTTGTTTCTATCAATGATTTATGGTTATGATGATGAAATATTGAAAAACCCCATTTTATTTTTTATAGGATAAGTTGTGATGAACGTTTTTATAACCATGTGGGATACATAGGAATGGATTTACGATTAAATGATGGATGGGTCAAGAATTTTACAGCTCTCCAATGCATTGGGTAATGATTAATAATCTAGGACATCAAATGATACATGGGAGGTTGCCCCAATCCCAAAATATATTACATGAGAGGTTTCCCCATGCCCAATTGCAGGTACTAATTAGGTTATCCCAATCCCAAAACAGTGTATGTGGGAAGCTATTTCATGTCCAATACAGGTAAAATTTTGGTTATCCAAATACATATACATTTTTTATGTCACTGTGGGTAGGCTTACAAAATATTTATTTGTTTTTTCTTATTATACACTTTAATCCACACTTTTATGACATTATCTTATACCAATGCATTATTCTGATAGATCATACTCCTTGATTACATTGTGATTGATTTCATATGAACTACCAAGCACTATTACATGACTAATTTTTATAATATAAGAATTTATCGGTGTTATTTTAAAAGGATAATCTCATGTTCTCGTACCCTTGTTCTCATATTATTATTAAATGGTAATTGATATATCCCAGGTATACCTTTGGTGAGAATTTGAGATCACTCATTGTTAAGTCTCCTTTTCCATGGGATATAAAAAAAGGTTTAAGTATGATGTGTCTCAAAAGGATTCTAGTTACCAATTATAAATTTCGAGATGATTTAGATAATTTATATACTATTTTTTATATTTCCATGAATTAAAAGACTAAAAAACTTTATAGCTATTATATGGAATGTAATGTTATCTAATGAACATTCATCAAATAAGATGAAATATTTATGTATGAAAATTATGGGTTTCTATATACAGGGTGTTAATCTTAAGCAAAGAAATTTTCCCCATCATATCTATGATTAGGTCCCTAATTATTAAATTAATTCATTATTGAAACTATCATAGTGTTGCTATAATTTTGGGAGGACAATAAATAATAAACATTCATTAAGGGAATGAATGATCAAAGGGGTGAAAACATGTGTGTATTCCCTAATAAAATGAATTTATTTTTTATTTATATGGTATGCTATTTTAATTTTTAGGGTTTCTACCTTAATATAATGAATCCACGATAATATTTGAATTGGAATTTATCAAAGGGGAATTCTGAGTGGAAATATTGTTATGGAAGTTATTGATTCTCTAATTGATTGAGTGATTCAATAAAATGTGGGTAGATATTAGGAAACTCATAAAATCAATATTTATTATAGATTCCTTAAAAGGGATGAATTTTTTTAAAATGAGAGACCATTTCAATGGGGAGTTCATGGACTACATCTAACGGGTTGGCCTTATAGACTCACTGAATGGGATCACCTCACAAACTAGACTCTATGAGGTCAACCTCACATAATGTTCCCCATGAAGTTTTCTCATGGTTGAGGCCCTAAAATGATGTCCCGAGCACTTTGTACCATGTGTCCATCTCACGGTCACCATCACGCAGTGAATTCTCATGATCTCGGCCCCATAAAGCCCCTTCATGGGCACTTCCTTGAATAGTTACCTTGTCGGCTCAACCCATTAAGGTCCTCTCATTAGCACAACAACAAGATTTCACCTCTTAGACTTAGACAATGTTTTCAATTTTCATTGTGAGTTTTTCACTCTTTGTTACATTTGGATTTTCAAGATAAATTCCCCTAATTGTAAATTTTTATATAGTCATCATTTATTCTCTCTCCCATCACCTCTAGTCTATCGTTCATTTTTTAGAGAAGTGTGACGTACTTATTATCATCTCTGTGTATTTGGTTTCCAAAAAATGGTGGACACATGGAGTTTCAAAATGGTCATGTAGAGTTGAGATGGTTAAAGAGGTCCTCTTACAGACTACATAGTTCAACTGTAATTCCTTATAAAACTCCATGTGCCCATGTTCTTAATGAAGTGATGGGATTCACAATGGAACCCCACCCACATTTAAAAATGTGATCCCATGGGCTCGACTCCCATCTCACTCTTAATTCAAAACATGGTGCACTCAAATAAGAATCTATGATGCACTTATGTTCATGAAATCATGATATTTACTTTGTATAGTTGATGATATTATGTGGATTGATAACTTATGAGGATACGTCATGGTCATGTTGAACTGTGGGTTTGGAAACCTCACAATGTCTAGTGATCTTCATGTTTGGTTGCTTCACAGTTTCAATTTGTAAGGTAGATTCATTAGTGGTTTTTTCGGGGATGAATATGTTAGGAATATCTCATGGTATTTCTTTTTGAGGATGATTTTATAAGGTTAATATGTGGGAAATTGGACATTTCAATTTTTATTCTTGTAAAAATTAATGATAGTTTAAAATAGAAATAACATATGATCCATTAATCTATTTTTGATAGAAGACTAGTAAAATAAAATTTTGTGGAGTGAACCATTCCCCTTACTCATAGGTTACTGGGTAGTAGTTGCTTTTAGAGGCCAAAAAGTTCACAGAAGTCCCGAAAAATGAGTTTTAGGACTAAAAAACAATTTGGTTAGCAATGGATTAAATACATGGACTACTCCCAATGGAATGATATCACAACCATATTTCTAGATTGGGAAATTTTTTCAGAGTATCTTTATTCCTTGGAGTGTCCAAAATTATCTGACAGGTGTAGATTCCTTTTTATTCTTTTCCATATATTGAAAAAACTATATACTCAAGCAAAACATTTGGTGTCTATGTGAGGACCATGCTATAGATTCCTTAGAAAAGTGTGTTTCACAACATTCTCAGTGCCTATAAATACCCACCCCTCACTAAATGTAAATTTGAAGGATTGAAAAAAAAATTCCAATGTAAATATAGAGAAGTTTTATACATTATAGAATATCAGGTGGGATTATACAAAACACACACTAGATGAAGTATTTTTTAATTGGGGTGTCTCAATTAACGGATTTTGGGTTTCCATAAGTTTTCATTTCATTATAATCCTCAAAAATAACTAAGAGTTTTGATTCCATTAATTTTCATACAACAATTTTGATATTTTGATAATAAATTTCAATGGTTTATAAATTTTTTCCCAATTAATTAACTATTTTATTTAAATTTACATAAATTACATTTGAATAACTAATATGGAATAAAATCAATATAAATGTTGAATTTGAATATTTCATGTTATTATAATATTTTGGTAAGATTTTTCTAATAGTTCAAACATTTTAAAAGTAATAATTTGGTTATAACCTAGCAAGATAACCTTCATCTAAGTGAAACTATCCCCTCTAACAGCCAAGTGTTATTATTTCATTTTACCACCAAGTGGTACCATTATCTTATTCCACCAAACTACTAACATTGTTGTTACATCCGACCACCACTTCCTCTATTACCATTCTCTCTTGTCACCATGTGATACCCCTAAGTTTGATCATCATCAAAATTCTACCTATATGTCTATTTTCTATATGAAACATTTTTATGTAACCACAATCTCCTATAATAATCTTCTTCCACCACCATTATCTTGGATCTATCACCCAATTTCTTTCCACATCATGCACTATAGTCGACATTCCACATGATTTGATGTTATCCTATTCCATTTCCACCACAATTGGGAGTGTTAGGATTTATTCTTCCTATCATTTTACCTTCTTGTTCTACCTCCATCATCACCTCTTATCGCCACGAGTTACCATTTATTGAAATCACCGCATGTCACCACTTGTGTTGAAACTATAGGATACCATTTCATCCATTCCTCACTAGAAGAACCATCGATGATAATCCACAAAATTACTAAAGAAGTTTCACTCAAGAATCAAATGATACTAAAAAAATCCTATTCTTCAAGGAAGATACTTTAAGAAAATATGAGCAAGTCTAGTAGAGTCCTAGGGATCCTTGAAAAGACTTTCATATTTCATCTTGATGATACAATAATTTGTTACACCTATATGATGTATCATAGTAATTGTAGTAATATCATGAATATATTAAAATAATTTTTTCACCTAATGAGGGATCATTTAATATAATTCACTTTCAAGAGTTATACATAAATAACATTAATAAATCCATAGAAGTGAGGAGAGAATAAATTCTATAAAACATAATTTTTAGACATATAAAGAATAATTCATATTACTCTGATTAAGGAACATAGATAATTCACATGCACAACATGAACATTGCAATTTAAATTCCCATATAATATGACACGTGATTCTCTAAATGGTGAAGGTTTTTTTTGGGACATGAGGATTTTAAGATATCATGAAAACATTAGAATGGGAATTCTTAAGCTATGGATGAATTAAAAGAGAGAAAATTTTGAGTATTAAATAGATAATTTTGGGATCTCTAGAATGTAATTTTATTTATAAATTCTAGTTTTAGTTGTTATGCATGGGGGGATAAGAAATAAAATCCAAGAGGATCAGGGAAAACTTGGAAGGGTTCTACACTGTATGTTTTTATTTTTATTATATTTTTATATTTCATATACCCCTCTATTCTTCATTGTCTATTATCTAATATAGTTTTATAACCTTATGGTGATTAGATAATAGAAGGAGACCTAATTGTGATGTAATATTCTATTATTATTGAATGAAAATTATATTTGATTATATTTTTAATTTGTTTCAATATTAAATTATTGGTTTAATATTGAATTTTGTTGTGTTCATGTTAAATTTATCCTTTTATATTTTTTGGGGGTCGATGATCTATGATCTCCCTCTATTTTGTATTATTTCATATCAATTTAATGATCCAAAAAATGAAGTGCTTTGTGATTTCCTACACTAGGGTAAGTCACAGTGGTTGTTATTAGTCTACATGGGAATCATAATACTAAATTAGATTTTGGATAATGGAATTGAGATAGATTCACTCTATATTTCATATATTGGAAGTATGGTAGACCGATGTAAAGAATATGTTAGGCTAGTCTTGACATAATCAATCCACCAAGGGTGAATTGGATACGAGATTTTGTAACATATAATTTATTAACTAATGGGGAAAATATATTTATTATCGAATACCATAATAACATAATAATTGGAAAATAAAACCTATACTGATCACTTGTTCCTTGATCTGCTTCAATGTTATTATTTATTTTCGGGATTATCCTTGAAATTCAAGTATATATATTTTATTTTTCAACCATAACAACTATATTAGATCCATACTACTAATAGATTACTTATGTTACAAATACTTCCACATACATTTGGTAAATAATTTATCCTTTTCAAAACCTGATTATTGGTTTATTTCTCAATATGGAATTTATTTTGTAAAGTGAGTTTGAATATAACATTAAAATTGCTTGATTAATAATTTTTACTAAGAACTATGGCATTTTGATATTCAAATAGAAAAAAAAATTCTAACTAGACTTAGTAATATTAATATTGAAACTACTATTGATTAAATTATTCTATAGGACTCAAGTGATACTTCCATTACAAACAAAGTGCCCAAAATATACCAACAAACCCAGACCATAAATTAAGGGACCTTTCTACTCCCTAATTTTCTAATAAAAAAATATATTAGTCATGACTACATGGAAAAATTGCATTGAATTATGTAGTAATATTATTTTAGTTCTATAGAAATTCCACGGTCAAGGAGATGTATAACTAAACAAGAAAATTCAAGAACTCAGCCTTGTTTTTTTAAGATTTAATCTAATAAGGGTATGTTAATATCATATAAAGTAGAAGGAATTCCCCTATTCCCATTAAGGATATTCCAAGGAGTTTTTCATTTCCTAAGAACTGAATAGATATATGATTGGGTAGACATCTGATGAGATTTTTGTAAAAATATTCTTTCTAATCTCTTAGGGCAGAAAAATAAGGAGTTGGAAATACTCCATCTGATAATCATATCGATAAAATATTTATGATTGTTGTGAAATATTCATGAATATTTGTGAATGGTACCCTTATAAAGCAATGGAAGAACATCACTTTTATTCTTCTTCTAACAAGGAAAACTATACAATGATAAGAACCTTTTGAGTGAATCCTCTAGATGATCATTTTTTGATAAGTTGTGAATGGAATCTAGGATCATGATTAAGAATATAACAAAAAATTTCCAGAAATTCAGAGTAAGAGGAACACATACTTGAGGTATTCACGATGTAAGAAATTCTAAGTCATCAAAATTACTTGAAATCAAAGTGGATGAAAAAAAATTAGTAAGACAAATGTTATTGAATCAAGTAAGTGATCAACAATTATCACGTAATGTATGTGGATTATGATCATAAACAAACCACTTTATTATTCAATGTACTTACGTACAATGGATTAAGAGTTATGAGGTAGTATTCCAACCAAGTAAAGTTCTAAAAAATCAGCCATTTAAGGAGAATACAAAAGAACCACCAGGATTATGATCCAAAAATAAAACTAACTAATTTAATCCAACTTTATATACATCTTATTGACAGTAATAATAGAAATTTTTGAACCCTTCCATTCCAATAAACCTTAATAGAATCTGTACTAGTAGAAAAATTATGGAAAATCACACACATAAGAGAATCCTTATGATCATACTTAAAAATTTGACAACTTTAGGAAGAATAACAACAAGGAGTATATATTTAAGAGATTAAAACCTCAATGAAAGGATTTTAAAGTAATTTTGAACAGGTAATGGACATGATACCCAAAAACCCTTGAATTTTGTTTGTTTAAATGGTCTTTAATAAAAAAAAAAGAGTAATAATGATTACAATAATGAGTGGATATGAGATTAGACCATCTAAATAAAAGTAAAACTAAAATGATCCTTAAGAAATAAAATTTTAGATTCCATAATATCTTCTTCATGATCAACCCATCCAACCAGAAATATAAGTAAATAAGAAAGTATAAGTGATAGAATGCTTTCTGATGGAATGAGCTTCAACACACTAGTAGAGGCAATAATGGAAAAATAATGAAATTTACCCACCATTCCTATTAGGTGTAATCAGTAAATGAATATGTTAGAATAGAAACTTCAATTAGAGATTGAAAAAATATTTTAAAATAATGAAATTAATATCCCTATCATGGACTCTATCTGAAAAATTCATAGGTTTTACAAATTTCTTTAGTATATCTAATTTAAGAAAATAAAGAGACATAATAGGAATGATATAATCATCCCATGTAAGAATATCTCATATTTTATAACACCAAAATTTCAAAAAAAGTTTCATGATAAAGGGACATTATATATTCCCTTAACTATTGGTTCATTAATGTTTTATAATGATTTATGTGATCTTGGTGCCTCCAAAGCAATAATACCTTGGTATATATTTTCATATTTGAAAATGTGATAATTGTATCCCACAAGATTGGTGGTCTAATTAGTAAATAGATCTACTATTTTTATAGGAATTTTAGGATATGTTCTAATAAGATTTAAAAGATTTATATTCCATCTAAACTTATTTTTCATAACCATATAGGGATAAAAATCACAAGGTCATTCACTAATCAGTTTGGGAAGACAATTCTTGATTATGGACAAGAAGATACTCAGTATACATGAATATACCCCTACCCTAGAGATTGGAGATAGAATAGTGAACTTTAGCAATCATGACTCCATAAAATACCCATCATGAAATAATTCCATTTTTATACCTTACCATGACGGATTTACTGGACAAATTGAAGATTCATTTATGTTCAATGAATTATGACCCTTAGAAGATATTATTTCCCATGAAAATACCATAAAACATTTTATTACTGTAAAATATTGAAATTCATACTTCAAGTAGGAAGATTAGATAAAATCTAATTTCATTGAAATATTAGAAGATGAAGAAGAATCTGATATGATTTTTTATTCATCAAATATTAAATCATTGCAATTAGGGAACCTAAATTGATTATTCTCTTTTAAAAACCTCTAAATATGGAATTAAAACCTCTCACATGTTATTTAAAATATGTATAATTAATTTAAAGAGAAAAAATTCCCTTAATCATTTCTAATAACCTTTCAAAAACTAAAGTGTTAGAGTTGGTGTCCAGAGAACTAACTGTTTGTACTTTGATTACATGAATGTACATGTATTATATATTGTTCATTATTCTGCATGACTATAATATAATATGGTCTTTGAATATTTATTGAATTAATAAGTTCATGGAAGATCTCTGCTATGATGAGAACCAGGAAATGATATAACAATATTCTTAAATAAAGTTCTACGGTTGGATGACATACTATGACAGGACACATAGTATACAAACATTCATGTGTGAGTAATCATAAGAAGAAAAGTCTCTCTCTTATAGAGTTCACACTTGGTGATCTTCATGATGGGAGATTATGAGAACAGACCCACCAGTAGTAATTCTTCATGTCTTGGTGTCATCATACATTACTATAGACGAACATGTGTAATGGTCCATAGACTGGATGATTATCATTAACTCATGTCATGACTCACGCAATTATATTTTTTAAAGAAAACTGTTATGAATACAGTTGGCGAGAACTAGTGTATGTAGGGTTCATAACGAATGACATGTTGTTAATGGATAAGTCAAGGAAGGATTTTCCCTTCCATATTTATAGAAGTGGATATCTCGGGCCCTTGATTGAAATAGAACTATCCCCCAAATTCAATGGCCATGGTGTAAGGATGAGTTTGGTTTTAGAATTCAAAGAATGATAGATCAACAATATAGGTTTATGAAAATTCCATGAAACCTTCTTGATGAGATATTGAGAAAAATTGATTAAATTGCATGGTAAGCATTTGTATGAGGTGATATTTCAATGCAACATCAACTTCTTTCTTTGGGGTTCCATGACCCATTGCAAGACAGTAATCTTGGACATTAGGCAAGCCCACCTAATTCCAATGAGAAAAAGTCCAATAGGGTTACACACTAAGTGTATCCAAGTATCTCAAGTAGAATAAAGATTATTCCTGTTTGTGGTTTAATAATTTTTCAAGGATGCCAAAATCATTTTAATGTTGGAGGAAGAATAAAATGAAAACAGGATATACAAGACATGTACATTGAATGTACAGACCATGTAGTTTTCATTTTGGAAAGGAAATAAAAAATGAAAACAAGATATACATGTCGTGTACATTAAATGTTCACGCCATGTAGTTTTCATGAAAAACATGTACACATCGTGTATTAATGATTACATGCCATGTTGCTTTCCAGTTGGGATTTTGAGGAAATAATATTATTTTATTAAATGATATTTATTATAATCAGTGTGGGAGCATGTCAGGGAATTAATGATTCAATATGGGGGTTTTCAATAAGAGTTAATGAAATAAATAAAACACGTAATTTGTTTATTTATTGTCATAACTCTATAACCTCAAACCTGTTTGTAAATATCCTCAAAACCCTAACACATTTCCCAAGAATTGTTGTGCACAACAATTCTGGAGAATTATCTCAACGCCGAATGAACTCCTACCACTAAGAACTCTCTCAAGTTCGAGAGAGATCCACCTCCATCGGATCAAGATGATCTATGGAGGAAAAATAAATCAAAGGCTTCTCCATAAAAGAACCCAAAGATTCCTTTGGTGACTTCTAGAGATACATGGTGCATGTGTGGATCACCACTAGAGGAATTCTACAATTGGCTTCTGTGATGCAATGATGAATCACATCCGAATGAGATCAGAAATATCAAAGAATAAAGAACGCCATAAAAGGTACTTCTTGTAAATTAATTAAATTAATTAAAATCAACATTTGATGATACATGTTTTTGGTTTCAGGACTATTCTTCTTCTTTGTCTATTTTTGGGATTTGATGCATGGAGTCTGGTGTTTATCATCATATTGATCCCAGATTGATCATTGCTAATGAAAAAATCCAATTGGGGAAATCCACCCACAAGATTTTGTTGTTCCTGAAACCTTCAAATGGTATCAGATGGAGGTTACAATGTTTATTAGAGTTATTTAATTTTAATTGATAATTTACACTTTTATATTTGCATGAATTCAAGATAAATTTTTCAATAAATTAGAATGAACGGGATATGTTATTCATCCTACATTTCTCGATTCACATCTCAGAAATGAACTTTTAATTTTTATTTTGATTAAAATAAAAATGAGGAACTCATCCAGATGAGCGGTTTGTTCTGTCTAAACAACACAAGAATACACATCGTGTAGTGAAAACTACATGTCGTGTACTTAGGTTCAATGAATTAGTACTGTTTATCCAAAACACACCGTGTGAATTGAGTATTCCTAAGTATTTATTATACCGTGCAGACAAAAAATGAACGGTGTGTGGAAACCGGAATACACGACAGTTATTTTGAATCAACACGCTGTGTATTCTGATCCATCCCAAGTGAAACCATGTACAAGGAGAATCCTCATACTGCGTACATGGGATTACCAGGCCGGTAACCATGTAACAAGGAATTACACACCGTGTTATATTAATCTACACGTCGTGTACTCAAAAATTTCCAATGTCCAGAAAAAAATGCCAAAGTCCGCGGCATGTACTTTTGATAAAGGGTGAAAACAAATACACACCATGTAATAAAGCCTACATGCCATGTAATTTCCAAATATGGAATTTCACCAGGTTTCCTCCAAAATTAAAAAGACACAGTATAAGGAATAGGGATGATAAGAATCTAAAGGATATTAAAATTTGAATTTAAGATAAATTATTTATTATTTATAAGATCATAATTAATTCTAGTTCGAATTATCTTGAATAATAGAACGATTAATAAAATTTGAATTGTAAATATAAGTAAATGTCATTACATGCTATGGATGATCATGAGCTAGACAAAAGACCCTTTGTGTTTATGGTTTCATTTAAATTTATTTAAATTCATTGGCCTACGAGCCTTCTTCCAATAAAATGTAGGGCATGCCTGCCCATGGTTTTTTTAATGTAAACCCCATGTAATCGATGATCTCCCAAGTTATAGGAGACGGTTCAAAACACAAGGTTGTGGTGAAACCAACCCAACAAGATACCAAGGTGGACAGGTGGGAGCTTTAAAACACAAACAATCGGTTGAAGGTATTTTTCCCTAGGTCAGGGTTATCCTATCAAAACTTCTATATAAGATAACCAATAGAATCTCATGATCATTCCATCTTATTTTATTTCTGTCTAATTTCATGGTTTATTTACTCTGTATGTGTTGTCGCGATCATATTATTAATGAAATAAACAAGCATACAAAGATGGAATAAAATAAAAACTGGACTATGCATAAACATTATCAGAACATGGATAACCACTTAAGAAAGCGTAACATAATATTAAAAATCATGTAATAATGAAAAACTATCCATAAAGAATAAAATCTATCAAATACCATATTATGTTTGACCAAGACTTATGTTACTTGATTAAGGGAAATACTCAATAAAACTATGTGTTTGACCAACCCTTGTTAGGACACTTACTTTTAAAAAGGAATCTCTGATGAATGTTTTGGGTTGGATTATACATTTTACATCAAGAGGAGTATCCCTTGCTAGAATTGTTGTAAAATAGAGGCAAGTGTCGAGGAAATATAAGTCAAGATTTTAGGATTGTGGAGTCCACACAACAGATCAAGGAACTATAAGCTCACAGTTGGAAAAGACCTACCTTCCTAAATACCTTCTAATAGCTTGACCAACCCTTGTTGGGGTTATGCGAAGGGAAATATGGTTCCTTGCCACTAGAATGTCAAAGCAATTAGACATTTGGGTTCAATGGTGAGGGCCATTAAGACATGATAAAATAGTTGTTGACTTAATAAAATTTATTTTTTCACATAAAATGTAATCAAAAAAGTACTGATAAATTTTTTCTTTTAATTTTTAGATTCAATATGAAAAACTCTTTAACAACATTTTCTCTACGATTAATTATGGAGAAACACAATATCCTCACTAGAAGTAACTTTAAGGAATGGTTTAGGTGCCTTCAGGTTATCCTTCTCCATGAACAAATATTTTACATCTAATAGTCCTCACTTCCTGATTCTCATGCCCAAGGGGCGAGTGATGAATATTTCCTGGTCTAGGATCAACATTTAAGTGATGCACTTGACTTTCAATGTTTGATGCAATAATCAATGTCATGTGAGATTATAAAGTATCATGAAGACATGGATGCCTATAGAATGCTTCAGCACCTCTGTGGACTATACTAGGAGAGAGCAAGACAGGAAAGGTTTGAGATCTCCAAGGCTCTATTTCAGAGCACGCTTGGAGAGGGTACCACAGCTGGGCCTCATGTAGTCAAGATCATTGGCTACATTGAGCGCTTGTAGGTTCTACGGTTTAAAATCACCAAAGAACTGGGTACTATTATAATTCTTCAATCACTCCCCCATAGCTTCTCTAACATTATTGTAAATTTCAACATGAACAATATTTAGTAGTCCCTATCTGATCTTCTTATCCTTTTTCGCCAAGTGGACAATGATATGAAGCATGAAAATCCTTTGGTTCTTATGGTGAATAAAAGGAAAGGGAAGGTGAAGATATTTTAGCCCAACGCTTCTTCAAGGCCTTCCAAGAAAAAGAAATATCAATGGAGAGGCAAGAGAACAGGAGATTGTTTGTTTCACACGTGGAAAGAAGGGCCACTAGAAGAAAAACTGCAGCTAGCCAAAGAAGAAAGGGGAAGCATCAGGTGCATTTGTTATCAAATTCAATCTATCTTTTTCTATAAATTGGGTATTATATAGTGCTTTTTGTGATCACATCTGTATCCAAATATAGAAACTAAGTAGATTCCGAAAGATTGACCGAGGAGAGGAGGATCGTCGAGCAGCAAACGGAGCCAGACTTGCTGTTGTATCTATCAGATACTACCACCTCAAATTTCCTTCTAGGATGGTCTTGGTATTAAAAAGATATTATTATGTACCCTCTTTAACCAAAGTCATTATTTCAGTATTCAGATTAGATACTGATGGATTCATCTTCAAGTTTAAAAATCAATGTTGCTATATTAATAAAGATAGCATTTTTTTGTTAGGGAACATTTATATAATGGCCTTTATGTGTTATACTATACAAACCAAGTATTGGAAATCAATGACAAAGTTAATTCACATGACTCATACCACACCCAACTTTGGAATCACCAGCTAGGTCATGTCAATGAGAAACGTTTGACAAAATTACATCAATGTGGGTATTTAGATTCATTCGAACTAAAACCACTTGGTGTATGTCTTGTGTGTCTACAAGGAAAAATGACCAAAGCACCATTTAGTGGGAAAGTTTAAAGGGCTAAAGAGATTATAGAATTAGTTCACATAGATGTGTGTGGACCATTTCTAGTTGAAGCAAGTGGTGGGTTCTTGTACTTCATAATTTTTACGGATGATTTTAGTAGATATGGATATATTTACTTAATGAGGTATAAGTCAGATTCTTTTGATTGGT
The DNA here is from genome assembly GCA_963277665.1 of Viscum album. Taxonomy (NCBI): domain Eukaryota; kingdom Viridiplantae; phylum Streptophyta; class Magnoliopsida; order Santalales; family Viscaceae; genus Viscum; species Viscum album. The sequence goes on from OY728132.1 coordinate 419,727,522, forward strand.
TCAAAGAATACAAGAATGATGTCGAGAACCAGCGTGGTAAGAAGATTAAGAAACACCGCTCAGAAAGAGGAGGAGGATATTTTAATCAGGACTTCATTGATTTCTTATGGGAGTTTGTGATTCTATCTCAACTCACTCCTGTGTACATGCCTCAGTAGAATGGTTTAAGTGAAAGGAGGAACCGCACCGTGTTGGACATGGTGAGATCAATGATGAGTCATGACAGTCTTCCATTATACTTTTGGGGAAATGAATTACAAACAAAAACACACATACTAAACCAAGTACCAACTAAATCGATAAATGGTATTCCATACGAGTTATGGAGTGGATGCAAAGCCATGTTATCAAATTTGCATGTGTGTGGTAGTGGAGAATTTGTTAAGGCCTCTTCAGGTAACAAACCTGCACCCCAAGGCCCAAAGTTTATCTTTACAGAATATCCCAAGGAAACAAGGGGATATTACTTATACAACACCTCAGATAAAAAGGTTACAGTGGCAAGACACCCCCTATTCCTTGAGAGGGAGCACATCTCCAAAAGAGATAGTGGGAGCGAGATAGACTTCAATGTAGTCAAGGCTCAAAATACACAAGAGTTGGTACAAGAACATATTCCACAATGCCCCGTGGAAGAAAAATTTGTTACAGAGACACAAGTAGTGCATAAGATCATGAGATAGGTGAGAGAATCAGAATGATATGGTTTTCTTGTCACCGAGAATGGTTACTCATTATTGGTTGACAATGATGATCCTCTTACATACAAGGAATCAGTTGAAGGAACAGACAATGCCAAGTGAAAAGAAACCATGAATTCTGAAATGGATTCCATGTACAAAAACCAAGTCTAGATTTTGGTAAATACAACAATTGATGTAAAGCCTATTGGTAATAAATGGGTATTCAAGAAGAAACTGGACAAGGAGGGACAAGTCATCACCTATAAGGCACAACTGGTTGCAAAAGTTTCTCGCCAGCGTCAAGGAATTGACTATGACGAAACCTTTTCACCATTTGTGATGATGAAATCCATCAGAATCCTATTGGACTTTTTTAGTTACCATGACTATGAAAATTGAAAAATGGATGTTAAAATAGCATTCTTTAATTTGAACCTTCAGGAATTTGTCTACGTGACACAACCTAAAGTGTTTGTGACTCCAAAGGATGCCAACAAGGTATACAAGTTTCAGAAATCCATTTATGGATTAATGTACAAATCAAGGTCATGGAACATTCATTTTGATGAAGTTGTAATATAATTTGGCTTTATTATGGACGAATGTGAGCCTTGTGTCTACAAAAGGTTTAGTAAAAGTGCAGTCGTTTTCCAAATAGTATATTTTGATGACATATTACTAATTGGAAACAAATTACCTATCATACAGTTAGTTAAGGCATGGTTGTATAAATGATTCTCTATGAAATACTTGGGTGAGGCATCATATATTCTTGGGATCGAGATCCATCGTGATAGATCCAAGAGAATGTTGGGCCTGAGTCAAAGTACATACATTGACAAGATACTATAGATATTCAGTATGGAACAGTCCAAGAGGGGATTGATTCCATTGTCACATGGCATTAATGTTTCCAAGAAAATGTGTCCTCAGACACATTAGGAAACAAAGAAAATGGAAAGGATCACTTATTCATCCACGATTGGGTCAGTCATGTATGATATTAATGGATAATAATTATTGACCTCATATTGATGGAGTGCATAAAATTGGATAACAAAAACATAATATCAAAACCTTGTTCAAAGATATCATACATAAACAGATAAAGAATATACCAATACCCTTTTATTTTTCCTCATGACACATACTAATGCATCTATGATTTTTTAATATTAGGCCCCATGCATCCTTAGTTATGACTAATTAATTCATAAAATGAGTTAACAAGAAATTTCATAACATTCCATATTGAACATATTACTTATTCAAGGGAAACATAATAACTGTTATCTATATGATGGAAATACAGAAATATATTATTTCCCCATTCAATTAAATAATTAGTCTATATAAGATAATGCCCTAAAAATCAACATGTGAACTATAAGGTATCATAAATTTAATAGGATGTAACCTTTTCAAATAAATAAATATAAGGTGGTGGAGAGAGTACATCTAAAGATATGATCCTGGTTTATGGAGGAGGTGAGAAACTAGTCATCAGAGGACATGTAAATGCGAGTTTCTAGACAGATCAAGATGATATGAAGTCACAGACAGGATAAATCTTTAGTTTAAATAGAGGTTCAATAAGTTGGAAGAGCTCAAAGAAATGTATTGTGGCATATTCTACAGTAGATTCTGAGTATATCGTAGCTTTTGAGGCAGCTAAAGTAGCAGTATGGGTGTGAATCTTCATCCAGGTGCTGGATGTTGTACATAGAAGTAAATATCCTATCACACTCTATTGTGATAATACTGCAGTAGTGGAACCTTCCAAAGAACCAAGGTCACATCAGTAGAAAATGTACATACTTCATAACTTTCATCTCTTGAGGGATTTTTCTCAGAGAGGTGAATTTGTAGTGAGAAGTATTTACATGGAATACAACATAGTGGACCCCTTGACTAAATCCTTGACTTAATAGAAACATGATCATCATGTGGGGTCTGGCAGAATAAATGTTGTAGGCAGTTGGCTCTAGTCAATGTGGGAGTTTTCTAGAGTTGGTGTTGTGAGAACCAAATTTTTTACTTTGATTACATGAATGTACACTTATTATATATTGTTCATTGTTCTACATGACTATAATAGAATAATGTCCTCGAATATTTGTTGCATTAATAAGGTTATTTCAGATCCCCGCTATAATGAGACCCTTGAAATGATATAACAATATTCCTAAATAAAGTTCTACGGTTGGATGACATGCTATGATAGGACATATAGTTTACAAAAATTCATTTGTGAGTACTCGTAATAAGACGAGACTCTCTCTCATGGAGTTCGCACTTGGTTATCTCCAAGATGGGAGATTATAATAACAGACCCGCCAATAGTAATTCTGCATGTCTTGGTGTCATCAGACATTAAGATATAGGTGTGTGTGTGTGTGTAATGGTCCTTAGACTGGAAGATTACCATTAACTCATGTCATGACTCACACACTTATATTTGCTGACGAAAACCATCACTAAGATAGTTGGCAGGAAGTAAGGTACATTGGGTGCATCATTAATGACATGTCGTTAATGGATATGTTGAGGAAGGATTTGTCCCTTCCATATTTATTGGAGTAGATATCTCGTCCCTTTTATTGAAACAAAATTGTCCCCCAGATTCCATGGCCATGATGTAACGATTAGTTTATTTCTGGAATTCAAAGAATTACAGATCAAGAATATAGGTTTATGACACTACCATGAAACCTGCTTGATGAGATATTGAGCCAAAAGGATTAAATTTCATGGTAAGAGTATGTATGAGGTGATTCATCAATGCGGCATCAACTTCTTTCCCTTGCGTGCCTTGACCCATTGCTAGATAGTAATCTTGGACTTTAGGCAAGCCCGACTAATTCCAACGAGAAAGAGGCCTAGATGGTTACACACTAAATGTATCCATGTATCTAAAGTAAAATAGAGATTATTATCGTATGTGGTTTAATAATTATTCAAGGAAGCCTAAATCGTTTTAATGATGGAGAAAGAATAAAGTGAAAACGAGATATATAAGTTGTGTACATTGAATGTACATGTCATGTAGTTTACATTTTGGAAAGGAAATGAAAAATTAAAACAAGATATACACGCCGTGTACGTTGAATGTACACACCATATATTTTTCATGAAAACGATTACACGTTGTGTATTAATGATTACACACCATGTGGTTTTTCCGATAGGGATTTTGAGGAAATAATATCGTTTTATTAAATGATACTTATTGTAATCAGCGTGGGCACATGTCAAGGAATCAATGATTCAACATGGGGGTTTTCAATAAGAGTTAATGAAATAAATGAAACACGTAATACATTTATTTATTGTCATAACTCTATGACCACAAACATTATTATAAATATCCTCACAACCCCAACACTTTTCATAAGAATCGTTGTGAACTACAATTCTGGAGAATTCTCTCAAGTCTGAAAGAACTCCTTCCTCCAAGAATTCTCTTAGGACAGAGAGAGATCCACCTCCATCAAATAAAGGCAATCTAAGGCAGACAAGGAAAGAAAAGGATTCTCCACGCAAGCACCCAGAGATTCCTTTGGTGACGTACATAGATATGTGGTGCACGTCTAGATCACCACTAGAGGAAGTTTACACTTGGCTTCTTGGATGCAATGATGAATCACATTGGAACATGATCAGAAATATCAACAAAGAAAGAACCTCATAAAAGGTACTTCTTGTCAATTAATTAAATTAATTAAATTAATTATAATCAATCTGTAATGATCCTTGTTTGTGGTTCCGGGACTATTCTTCTACTTTGTGTATTTCTGTGATTTGATCCGTGGAGTATGGCGTTTATCATCGTATTGATCCCAAATTAATCATTTCTAATGAAAAAAGAAGTGTGGGAACATCCTCCCATGAGCTTCCTCTATGCTCAGAAAAGAAACATTTGTTCCATTAGGAATATCTTTGATATTGTCATTGGAATTATCCCCAAATCTGGTCACACGTAATCTTGTTAGATGGGTATTCTTGACCTGTTAGATATCATCAAAAAAGGCTAATCCCAACTATCATAGAGATAGTAATGAAAGAGATAGATATTTTTTTAATATCTAATACGATTTATCAAATTTTTGATTCATGATATATTATCTATATCCATGTTGTTCCCAATAAAACTGGTTTGACAATAGTTGAAAATGAGAGTAATGAATTGATTCCCATGAGTGTTCAAAATATTTTTACATTGTGTATTTATTATAGGAAGATAAACCAATTCAATATAAATGACCACTTTCCCATTCCATTTATTTACCAATTTATAGAGAGGTGGTAAGAAGAACCAATTATTTATTCTTGGATGGGTTTTAAGATATTTTCTATTACTCATTACTCTAGAATACGAAGAAAAGACTACCGGTAAATGTCTTTATTGATCTTTTTCCTAAAAAATGATTCCTTTGTCATTGTTCAATTTCCCAAGTGCATTCCAAAGTTGCATGATTAGTATATTATAAAATCATATTGAGAATTTAATAGAGGTATTTCATAATGATGTAAATATTTTTAGTAACTATTTTCATCATTTCATGGAGTATGAGAAAAACGACTAGAAAATTTAAATTTAGAATAATCTTTTTTTGAATTATTGAAAGTATCACCCAAAATTTGAGAAAGGGAAAGTAATAAGAAACATAATGTCACAAAAATTCATTAACATAGATAAATCAATGGTTGAAGTGGTAAAATATTTCCAATATTAAACATATATAATACAAACATGATCTTTTTAAGGCCATACTAGATTATAAAATAGATTTATCATGTATTTTTTTATGATTTATATTCCTATTTACATAATACATTTAAAATAATATTAATAAAATTTTAATGATGATTATAAGAAACCATTTTATGTGATGAATAAAATGATGATTTCCCCAGCAATAATGAAAAAACAAGATTGGGGATTCCCATTTTTAGCTACATTGTGATGCATTAAAAATCGTTAGGATGATCCCCCTCTCAAATAATTAATGGAGGACTATATGTGATAGTTTATACCTCCAATAAATTGGATTCTACTCACCTTAACTACATAACGGTTGAAAATGTGTTCCCTATAATTTTTTTCACTACATAAATTCAAATTTAATATTATTGGAACAAATTTAGTTTTATTTTTAGATCATGAATCTCTTAGTAACTAGATAAATAATGTTAATTCCAAGACATTTTGGTTAAGTGGATTATATTTTTGCATGTTCAAATTTGGAGATCAATAAAGAGAAAGGAGTTGAAACTCATGTTCCATATAACCTCAGTAGACTTCCCCAACACTGCTAATGTAACACCCCAATCTTCCATGGTATGTTTCCCTTTGAATAATGTAGTAGCATGTGTTGTACAAAACTTGAAGTTTTAACACACCACGACCTATCAAACTAGCCGTTATAAATACTAATACCCACTTTTTGAAATTTTATAAATTTTATTTTTCAAAATTTACTTCATTTTTGGATTAAGAGTATCAAAAATAGCTTAGGTTGAATTTCTGGTTTTTTTGGAAGCATTCAATTTTTGATGAATTGTGAAAAACACTACGTTATTGTATAAAACTGAATTTTTATTTAAGTAATTTTTTTATGTTATTTTCGGTCAAAATAGATACATAATACATATATATGTTCAATTTAATTCATCGGAGTCATTTTATAATAAGTTTAGATATATAAAATTTTGTTGAACTTTTTACCATCTTTTACCCACCTTCTATGAGCATTTCAAAATTTGCATAAAACATAATTTTACCACATCAATGAGTTGAATTTCAAAAAACCAACATACATAGTTAACATCAGTATGTAAAATGTAGTTAAATAAGAAAGAAATACTTTTTGGTGAATAGTAACATTTTTACTTTTATTTACCACGGTAAAAAGTAAATAGGGTAATTTAGGGTAAAACGATATTATAATTTCCCTAAAACATGTCATAATTATAATGGATAAGTGTAATTTGACCAATATCAACCTTACGAATAAAATATGATCATCTTTGGTCCACTTTTATTAGATTAAGACATTTATTATTATTTTATTTAAAGAAGAGTTAAAAGTGTTAAATTCATTGTTTAATAACTAAACCATTATTAGTATAGGGTTAATCAAAAGATAAATTAAACTATAAATAATAATTATAAAGATAAAAATATTTAAAACATAATGGTATTTTATTTATAATTTTTAGACATTTAATAATTTAATTTATTTATGACACAATTATGATGGAGTAGTTACCTTATTAATTAAATATTAAAATAATTGATGTTATAAATATCCAAATAAATATAAATTGAGACTTATTATAAATTACACAAATTTTATTGGTTAATATAAAATCTTATTGTTGATTAAATAAATTTTATTCTAAGTGAAAAAGATTTTAGTGATATCAAAAAAATCAAATACTAAATAGTGTCAAAATTGACATATTTGAGTTTTTAAAACAAATACTATATTATTAATTGATATAAAATTCATAAGAATATATATTTCATCCAAATGACATAGATAAAGTTATATATGTTAATAATGAACCACAAGATGTTCCCTTGTCTTTTTATAGTAAATTTATTAACCACATAATATAAAAATACAAAGAGACATGATAATTGTAAACCTATTTAACTAAGCGTTATATTTAAAAGATAAGGATAATATGGTGAGAGAAACCTATATAAAACCTTTTGGTTAAGAGTTTTTCGACCCCTACCCACCTTATCCTTAAAATAAATCATTTTCTAGCCATTATAAACCTAAAATTATTTGACTATAAAATAATATTTCAAGCTTTTCCTAAAGTTACCCTCACCCCTATTATAAAAGGGCACTTCCCATTTTATCATAATCACACCTCCAAACCCATTTGGTTCAGCCAAACCCTGACCAAATATCCTCCAAACATCCCTTACATAAACTTTTTGTTCTTACTTTGATCATAAAGACAACCTAAGGATCCCTTTTTATCAACTGAAAGGGAAACACCTGAAGAAGAGGTAATAAGTTCACCACCCTCTTTTAAGTTCTTTTCTTCTTCCACTTCCTCTTTCTTTGTTGTTTCCATAAAAAAAAATCCAGTACCTCCTACATACTGTGAAATTATTATATATATGGTTCAACCATATTTGTTATTCTATCCATCCTATGAATGAAAAATTCACCATATGTGTGTACGTAGGGCATACCGTCTCCACGTCGTGGCGTAGTTTGTTATTCAAACACTTCATTGTTTGGATGGATGTAATAATGAGTATAATTGATGTAAATAAAAGATATAAATTGTTAATTATTTTGTATATATGATATACAATCCAGTTACATATGATTTCATCATCAATATAATGATATTGTCCCTCGTGTGTACGTATGGATTATCGTCTCCACGAAAACGATGAGATTCATTCCCCATCGTAATCACTCAAGAATAATTTTCATTTTATGATTAAAAATAATTTATAATAACTTAATATAATTTTGGATATTAATCAAATACATCATATCTATAAAAACCATGGCTTACATAACCAATAATGTAAAGGAAAATGAATCAATTGACACCCAAATCGATGATACTGCTGAAATATTATTAACAAAGCAGTATTAGAGGTTCATATATGTGATCATATTTATGTATATAGTTCTTGTATAATTTTATAAAAATGATTAAACTATTATATCGGAGGTTAACATACCCTGAAACTAGGAAAAGTACAAGGTATGGTTAATTCTACAATCTCTTTACTTATCTGAGGTTCTAAATATGTAAGTATCTTCTGTGACCTCTTTATCATCCACATCAGTGTTTTCTTAAAAATCTAATTCAAAAAAATTAGTATTTACTAGACTATGGGATAAATTCATTTATACCCTTCTTTGATGATATATGTTTTGAATTGAATCATTCCTTCATTTTCCAAACAAGGTACTTTATAACCTTTTCGACAAAATTTTGGTAAGAATGTCTTTTTTTAACTTATACGGCGGGTGCAGATATTTTCTTCCATTATAACATAGTTGAAGCTTCCTATAAAAGCATATAAAAATATTTTCAAAACCAATTTTTTAATTTATAATAATGTGACTTTTAAATTATTTCATAACATAAAGATGTATTTATTAAAAATAGTTTTCATTTCATCTATGTAAACATCTGTTAATGGATTTTAAACTTGTTTGAAGTTGATTTATTATGATACAAATATTTAATATTCTATTGAATTTTTTGTGATATTCTTGACTCTGGATGTGTTATTTTTATACCATTCCTGTTTTATGGTTAATGTGTGAACATTTTGTATGATAGTTTTAATATGAATTTTAATGTTATGTTTAAACCTTTCTATATGAGGAATGCATTGGACTTAGTAAGTGATGGGCAGAGCCTGCTATATCTCCTCGATGCATTGGTAGGTATCCTGAGACAAACTAATATCTTGGAACAAGGCCATGACAAAATCTTATTTGTAGTTTTGGAATAAGGCCTTGACTATATTGTTATAAAGTCTGGCATTATGCATTCCATCATTATGAAATTGGATATTGATATTGCATGTGATTATTCGACTAGTAGAATATCCATGTGAATAAGTAAATGGAATTATTTAATTTATATTGGCCATATTATAGAGAAGCTTATATTTAAAAGGAAAGTGTTTTAGTCTTATACATTGCCTTAAATGTTTATGCTTATTTATGATAGTTTCTGTTATATTGTTATCCTTACTGAGAATCTGAGCTCACCCATTTCTATGTTTTATTTTTCCTATGATTAGAAGAAGTATATTGTGACCGGCCTGCGGAGATAGTCTAAGGTAAATGAATGTGTTCAATGGAGACAATGTTGAGGTTTTTTCATTATTTTTTAATGTAATGTAAAACTTATGAATGTATCTAGTACTTCCAAGCCTACTAAAATGATCAGTCTTTCAAGATTTGATCCCTTGTTAGCACGCCAATGTTATATAATAATCCACCAACTCAGGGTAACTGGGGTCGGGTCTATACAATTGGTAATATAGTATGTTTAGTACAAAGCATGGAAACTAGATTTATATAAATTCCGATTAGAGAACACTGCCCTATGATTGACTTTGAGTATTTGTATGGAATAACTTCCAAGAATTTTGGTAATGTAGAAATTTTGTGTATTTTCCAAGCAATACATCCCTGTCTAGATACAGACAGGTAGAGGCGGCTCTGGCATAGATGTTCCTAGGAGTGAAAACTCTAACAAAGAGTTTCAAGCTTGACACCGGGAATCCTGCTACATGACAACAGGCCTTACTGCACTTTTAGTTACCACGCTCCTGGAGGATATGCTTAGGATAATTCACATTGTCTTTACAAACCATTATGAAGGATTTATGAGTGTATACCTCCTCAATGAATTTTTTTAATGATTATAGATTATATCCATAAACTATTCGATTTATGTTAAGTGATTTACAAGTTTGTAATTATGTGTTGTGATTCATAAACTAGTATATTGTAAGCCATTGCTTAGAAATGGTTCCTACTAGATGGATTGGAAACTGAATAAACCCACATAATCCATGTAGGGATTTCCCTCCTACTCAAGATAATTATATTGGAGCTGGTCATGCAACTGATGTTGATCAACTTATCACCGTACTAGGACAACTAACTCAGGTTAAGATTAAAATCTTTACCCATATAGAGCAACATAATCCACAATGTGGAGGATCAATGTAAGACCGATTCATGATCCAACAATCACCAACATTCAATGGACGTAAAAATCCATTAGTAGCCGTGTAATGTATAGTTTCCTTTCATAAAATATTTCATGCTTTGGGGAGTAGTGAAAGGAAAAAAGGTCTCATGGCAGTTTATCGCCTCACGGGAGATGCAGATCGATGGTGTTCATTAATACAAAACACAACGAAAGATGAAGAAGTATTAAAAATGGAATGAAGGGAGTTAAAATATGTTTTCATAGAAAAATACTTTCCTCATGACCATCGAGCAGATATGGAATTTTAATTTCTAAGACTGAGGAAAAAAGAGGATGATAATGTAGCAAAGTATGAGGCTAACTTTACAAGGTTAACAATGCATGTGGAAAATTATATACATAAACCAAGGAGTAATATTGATCGATTATTTTATGGGTCAAAACATTTTTCCATCAAGAATTAGTCTCATAATCCTTCTCATCATACAATGATGTCATCTTATGTGCTATTAGGAAAAAAAATGAATTCTCTATGTCCTACAACTTTAAAGAAAAGCAAGAGAATATAAGATCTATTGAACACTCTGGAAATATAAATATAAGGAAGAATGGAAAAGTTAAATATCAATACTATAGTAAATGTAGGAAGAAACACCCTAGTACTTTCCTGAAAGGAATGGGGGTCTGTTACAAGTGTGGTGAAAAATTCCACTAAGCTCGTTATTGTAAGGGAAAGAAAGAGGTTTTCAATGTTGAATGATACAATGTAGATAAAAGGGGCATTATAAAAATTAATTTTATAAGAGCCAAGGAAACTTACCTCTAAAAAGGATAAGGGAGAAATTTTAAGATTATGTGATCACTACTTCTGAGGTTGATGCTCCCAAAGACTTGGTGGCAGGTAATTTAAGGGTTTCTTTATGTTTAGTCAATGATTTATTTCATTCTAGATCATCGCATTTTTTCATATCTTCCCAGTTTTCTAAGAAAATTAGATATCTTCAATTTGACTAAATAAGGGAGTTTTCATCCAAAACTCTGAAGGGTAGTATCATTGTAACAATGTTTTTTGAATCAGTTCCCGTTAGGGCATATAAATGTTCTTTATCTATTTATCTTATCATCATACCCATGATTGAGTTTGATATAATCCTCGGTATGGATTGTTTTTCAGACCATGATGTTAAAATTTATTGTAAAAAGAAGGAGGATAAGATATTCGATGATGATAAAGAGTACATTATCTTTAGAGTAGAGATGTCACCACCTAATTCTTATCTAGATCCACCCCCAGTGGCTCTACTAAATTCAATTATTAGGGAAGAGGATAATGAAATAACTAGGAATGAGGAATGGAATGTTGGAATAGAGGAAGTACCTATTGTGCAAGAATATATTGATGTGCTTCTTGAGGATTTACCTGGACCACATCAAGAATGAGAAATTGAGTTTTCCATTGATTTAATTCATGGTTCAAGGACAATATCGAAGACCCATTATAGAATGGCCACTATGTAATAAGTGAAAAAAAAACAACTAGAGGAATTAAGTAATAATGGATTTATTCTCCCTAGTGTTTCTCTATGGGGAGCCCCTGACCTTTTTGTTAAGAAGAAAGATAGATCTATGAGGTTGTGCATTGACTACCAGTAGATCAATACTATAATAAATATAGAACAATTATTACCTACCTCGCATTGAAGATTTGTTAGACCAACTTCATGAAGCTCAATATTTTTCAAATATTGACCTTCGATCTAGACATCATTAGTTGTGTGTGAAGAAGTAAGACATTCCAAAAATATCATTTTGAACTAAGTATGGGCATTAAGAATTCAAAGTAATGCCTTTTGGATTGAATAATGCACCTTCTATCTGCATGTATCTAATGAACAAAGTTTTCAAGGAATATCTTGATGACTTTGTAGTGGTATTTATTGATGATATATTGGTATACTCAAAAATCATTGAAGATCATGAAAATAACTTGCACTCTATTCCGAGAGCCCTCAGAAGATATGAATTATATGGGAAGTTTATCAAGTGTGAATTCTGGCTTTAAGAGTTTTATTTTCTTGTCCATATTGTTTCCATGGATGGAAACTCTGTTGATCCTTATAAGAAAAAATCAATACAAGAATGTCATGTAACAAAAAGTATAACTAAGGTACCCAGTTGTATTGGTTTAGCAGGTTATTATCAATGCTTCATCCAGAATTTTGCCCGATTGAAAAACCCATTAACTAAGCCCACACGTAAAGCGGTTAAATTTTTTGGACAAATGCGAGTGAAGAATGTTTTGAAGAATGGAAGATAAGATTATTCAATGCTCCTATATTGACTCCACCATTAGGGAATGATGGGATTTTTTATATTTATGCCTTAAAAAAGGACTTGGTTGTGTCCTCATACAGAATGATAGAGTTATTACCTATGCTTCACAACAGCTAAACATTTATGAACAAAAATATCCCACTCATGATCTTTAGTTAGCAGTTGTAATATTTGCTTTTATTATAAGGTGACACTATCTATATGGTGAAAAATGTGAGATATATACTAATCACAAGAGTTCTAAGTATATTTTCTCATAGAAATAACTCAACATGAGGTAGATATTATGGCTTGAACTAGGGAAGGATTATGATTTCACTATACACTACCACCTAGGGAAGGAAAATAAGGTGGTGAATGATTTGAGGAGAAAGGATCATGGAGTTCTGAACAAGATGAGAGTTCAAAGGGATCCTAATTTTTGTATCTAGTAAAGATGGATATGGGAATAAACATGGAAGGTGAAACATCAATAATTTTTCAAATTTTTTCCAAACCATCTTTACTAGAAAGGATCAAGAGTTCTCATACCGATGATGAGGAGGTCTAAAAGAAGATTAAAACTGTGAATGATGTGATATTGAGTGACTTCAGATATGAAGATGTAATTTTGAAATTTGGGAAGAGACTTTGTGTTCCTAACATACCTGATCTAAAAATGGAATTCTTGGACGATGCTCAAAGCTACAATTTCACTATACACTATGGGAGCACCAAGATGTATAAATATTTAAAGGAACATTTATGGTGGGACAAAATGAAGAGGGATATTGTTGATTTTGTGTCAAGATTTATGGTTTTTCAATAAGTGAAAGCTAGAAGGAAATATCTAGGAGGTGTCATGAATCCTCTTCCCATACCTGAGTGTAAATGGGATAATATAATGATGGAATTTGTCATGGGGATACCAAAGACTCCTAGAAGGAATGATGAAATATGAGAAATTGTTGATCGTCCTACCAAGTCAACATGTTTTCATGATATTAGATAATATTTACCACTATAACGTCTAGAAAGACTATATATTAATGAAGTTGTAAGACTTCATGGAGTACCTCTATCAATTGTTACTTATCATGATACTCGTTTTACATCAAGATTCTAGAAAAGTCTTCAGTATGACTTGGATACTGAACTTCATTTGAGCATCGCCTACCACCCTAAAACCGATGGACAATCAAAATGGACTATTCAAACCTTAGAAGCCATGTTGAGATCTTTCCCACTTGACATTCTAGGTATGTGCGATCAGTATTTACCTCTGGTAGAATTTTCCTATAACAATAGCTTCCATTCATGTATTAAAATGGAACCATATGAAGAGTTATATGGAAAGATATGTCAAACCCCAACTTGTTTGGATGATGTTGGTGAAAGAAAACTCGTAGGCCCAGAACTTGTTGAGGAAACAATAGAAAAAGTGAACATTATCTAAACCCACATCAAAGAAGCCCAAAGTATGCAAAAGAGATACACCAATAATATGAAGAATGATTTGAAATTTCCAGTAGGAGATCATGTTTTCTTGAAGGTATCTCCTTGGAAGGGTGTTATATGATTTGGTAAGAAGGGTATATAGATTCCCAGGTACATCGGACCTTTCAAAATTCTATAACGAATTGGAGTTGTAGCCTATTGTTTGGAAATTCCTCTAAGTCTCTCCAAAGTACATGTTGTATTCCATATATCATTGTTTGAGAAAAAAATGCCCAACCCAATGCATTTACTCACTTATAAAGAAATAGAAATAGAACCTGACCTAACTTATTGTGAAGAGACTATCAGAATTCTTGACACCTGGGAACAAGTATTGTGAAACCGGATGAATTATATGTTAAAAGTTATATGGAGAAACCATACGATGGAATAGGCAACATGGGAACGTGCGGAACTTATGATGAAGAACATCCCAAATCATTTTATACAGTAATATTCTAGAAATTTCGAGGAAGAAATTATTTATGGAAGGGGATAAAGTAACACCCTAAGCTTCCACAATACATTTCCCTTTGAATAATGCAGTTTCTTGCGTTGTACACAATTTTGAGTTTTAACACACCACGACCAATCAAACTAGCTGTTCGGAATTATAATAACCACTTTTTGAAATTTAATAAATTTTATTTTTAAAAATAGAAATCATATTTGGATTTGGAATAAAAAAATTATCTTAGGGTGAATTTTTGGTATTTTTCTGAAAACATTCATTTTATGATGAGTAGTGTAAAACACATTGTTATTGTTTAAAACCATCTTTTTAATTAAGTAAATAGTTATTTTATTTTAATTTATGATTTCTCAAAATAGATACATAAAACCTATATATGATCAATTTAATTTATTGGATTTATTTTTTAATAAGTTTATATATACAAAATTTTACTGAACTATTTACCGTCATTTACCCACCTTCTAGGAGCATTTTGAAAATTTGCATAAAACTTAATTTTACCACTTCTGTGAGTTGAATTTCAAAATTTTAAGAGACATGGTTAAAATCAATAAGTAAAATGTCGTTCAATAAGAAGAAAATAGTTTTTTTAATAGTAACTTTTGACATTTATTTACCACGGTTATGAGTAAATAGGGTAATTAAGGGTAAAAATGATATTTTAATTACCCTATAAAATGTCCTAATTCTATTGGATAACTGTAATTCAACCAAAAAAACCTTAGGAATAAAATATTATCCTTTTCGGTCAACTTGGATTAGATTAGGACATTTATTATTATTTTATTTAAGAAATAGTTAAAAGTGTTAAATTCAATAATTAATAACTAAACCATTTTTAATATAGGGTAAAAAATAAGTCAAATTAGACTATAAATACACATAAATAATCTAAAACGATTTCATACATAATTTTATTTTATTTATAATTTTTAGACAATAAAAAATTTAATTTATTTGTGACACAATGATTAGGATGTAATTACCTTATTAATGAAATATTCAAATAATTCATATTATAAATAACCAAATAAATGTAAATTGAGACTTATGATGAATTAAACTAATTTTATAGGTTAATATGACATGTTAGGGTTGATTAAATAAATATTATTTTATGTGATAAGGTTTTTATGGCTTTCATTAAAATCTAATATTGAATACTATCAAAATTGACATAATTGAGTTTTTAAAACAAATACTATATTATTAATTGATATAATATTCCTAAAAATATAAGGTTCTTCCAAAATACATATATAAGGTAAAATATATTAATAATGAACCACTTAGGGTTCTCTTGGATTGTTATATTATGTTTATTAACCATATAATATAAAAATACAAAGAGACATGATAAATGTCAAACTATTTAACTATGTGTTAAATCTAATGTATAAGGTTTATAAAGTTACGCAAACCTATCTAACGCCTATTTATTGAGAGTTATTTTACCCCTATCCATATTATACTATAAATAAATAATTTTAGA
Source organism: Viscum album (assembly GCA_963277665.1). Lineage (NCBI taxonomy): Eukaryota > Viridiplantae > Streptophyta > Magnoliopsida > Santalales > Viscaceae > Viscum > Viscum album. The sequence continues at coordinate 419,743,711 of OY728132.1, forward strand.
GCCATTATAAACCTAAAATTATTTTATTATAAAATAATATTTCAATCTTTTCTTAAAGTGGCCCTCACCCCTCTTATAAAAGGGCATTATCCCTTCTCTCATAATCCAACCTCCAAATCCATTTGGATCGGAATAAACCTATACTAATATCCTCCCAAAATCCCTCAAATCAACCTAGAGTCCTTAATTTGATCCTAAAGCCAACTTATGGATCCCTTTTGATCAACTCAAAAGGAAACACCTGAAGAAGGGGTAATAATTTCCCCACCTACATTCAAGTTCTTTTCATCTTCAACTTCCTCTTTTTTTGTTGTTTCCATAAAAAAATAACAACTCCAGTACCTCTTACATACTGTGATGTTATTATAAATATGTTACAACCATATTAGTTATTCTATCCATCCTATGAATGACAAAGTCACTCTACGTGCGTATGTATGGATTACCGTCTCCACGTCATGGTGTAGTTTGTTATTCCAACACTTCATTATTTGGATAGGTATAATAATGACTATAATTGATGTAAATAATAAATAAAAAATTTTAATGATTCTTTATATTGGATATACCATCTTATTACATATTTTTTCTCCATCAATATAATGATATTGTCGCTCATGCATACATACGGATTACCGTCGCCACGAACGCGATGTGATTCATTCCCCATCGTTATCATTCAAGAATTATATTTATTTTATGATTAAAATTAGTTTCTAAGAACTTAATATTATTCTAGATATGAATAAAATATACCATATTCATAAAAATCATGGCTTACATAACCTAGCATATAAAGGTAAATGAACCAGTTAACACCTGAAACGATGATACTACTGAAATATTATTAATAAGGCAATATTAGAGGATCATATATGATATCATATTTAGGTATATAGTTCCTGTATACTTTAATAAAAAGGGTTTAACTATTATACATGGAGTTATTGAACCCTATACCGAGGAAATTTACAAGATAAGGGTTAATTATACAGTCTCTTCACTTATCTGAGGTTGTTAATACGTAAGTATCTACTGGAACCTCTTTATCATCAACATCCATGTTTTATTAAAAATGTAATTCAAAACATTTTTAATATTTACTAGAATATTAGTTAAATTCATTTATATTCTTATTTTACCATATTTTTTTTAAAATAATGTTTTTGTCATTTTACATACAAGGTACTTTATGTCCTTTTCAAAAAAGATAATATTAGAACGTCTTTTTTTAACTTATACGGCGGGCGCGGCTATTTTTCGTTGTTATAACATCATCAAAGTTCCAAAAAAACTTATATGAATATTTTCAAAATAAATGCATTATTTTTTAATTATGTGACTTTTAAATGATTACAAAATATAAAGAGGAATGTATTTCAAATAGTTTTAATTTCATCTATGTTAACATACTGTGATATATTTTAAACTTGTATGAAGTTGATTTATTATCATACAAATTTTCTACACTATATTGAAGGTTTTGTGATATGCTTGACTATGGATGTGTTTTTTATACCATTCATGGTTTATGGTTAATGTATTAAAATTTAATATGATATTTTTAATATGAATGTATATGTTATGTTTAAACAATTTAATATGAGGAATGCACTGTACTTATTAATTGACAGGTGGACCCCACTATAACTCCTTGATGCATTGGTAGGTCTCATAAGAAAAACTACTGTATTGGTAGAAGGCCTTGACAAAATTTTATTTGTAGTCTTGTAACATGGCCTTGACTATATGGTTATGAAGTTTGGAATTATGCATTCCATCATTATGAAATTGGCTATTGATATTTTTTGTGATTATTTGACTTTTAGAATATCCATGTGAATAATTAAATGGAATTATTTGATTTATATTGTCCATATTATGCATATGTTTAGTTTTAAGAAGAATATTTTTAAGTCTTATACATTGCCTGTAATGTTTATGCTTATTTATGAATGTTTCCTCTATATTGTTATCTTTACTGAGCATTTGAGATCACCCCTTTAAAAGTTTTATTTTTCATAGAATGTGAAGAAGTATATTTTGACTGACCTACAGGTATAGTCTAAGGTAGATGAATGTGGTCAATGGAGACAATAATGATGTTGTTTTTCATTTTATAATGTAATGTAAAACTTATGAATGTATATAGTACTTCCAAGCCTACTAAACTGATCGGTCTTTTGGTACTTGATCTCTTCTAATCATGCCAATGTTATGTAATAATGCATCAACTCTGGGTAACTGGGGTCAGGGTGTTACAGCTAAAGAGAAAATTATAGAATAGTTCCCACTAAATGATCACATACTAGGAGAAAAAAATTACATTATATTGGGTGATGTGTCATTGTATACATAAATAGTGAATTATTTAGTGACTACTTAGGTTCCATCTCTTCTTAACTCCCACAAAAATCATACTCTAAAATTATGAATTCACATTTTTTTATTTGGGTGGATATATTCAATTATAAAATTTTTAGTGATCAAATAGTAAGAATATGTTTTCCCTCAAGTTAAATTGAAACTATTTGAAATTCTCTCACACACTAGCCTATAGAGGCATGTTTGGACCATAAAGAGTTGTGAGAAAACTCTTAGAATCTAATTTTTATTGTTCATGTATATTTAAATATTCTCATGATTTTTATAAGTAGTGTTCAAATGAAAATTTATAAGTTACCACTCCTTCCACCATCAATATATTTTTGTCATCGAATACTTCCAACTCCTTCCACCATTTTATTCTGCCACAGCTTTCCTGATGTCATAATAAAAGTGATTCTTCCAACATATCCTTCCTTCGGCCTTCCACCAGGACATGAAACTATCATATGTCATTTACATAGATACCATGATTGTTACATCATTGGAATCCTACCCTTCTACCTTTATGTGCTTCGACAAAAATCTCCCCATTTAATTATGAGCTTCAATTGATTTCCATCATCTCATCTCAACATCAGTGATGAAATCGCTAGTTGTCATTATGTACATGCCCCATGAGAATAATCACACTCTAGAATCCACATTATTATTGAATATGGAAGATCCAAGGATCAAACGAGGCTAAGAATATGCTTACACATGATGTATGAAACCTTTGGAAAAACTTTTCAAGACCAATAGGGTTACAGGGAACCATTAGAATATTTTCATGTCAGAGATCAAATATATTCACAATTTTTTCACTTGTACAATAGAGAAAAGTATTCATGTTAATTACCATGTATATATAAAAAGAAGTAAATCTCTCATGTATTTATCAGTTAGCACAAATTCCTTATCAGATTTCAACATCAATCCCATTGAGAACATCAAAAAACCCATATATACAAGGAATTAATAAATAACGCAGAAGGTAATTTTCAGAAATATTAGGAATAATTTCCACGAATCAATTAAAATGCACAAGGAGAAGTCATTTCCACAATATTCACATGCAACTTTAATTTCTCAAATAATATATACTAGATTCCATGAAGGATATATATTTTTGTTGTGAGTAGTGAGGATTTAAAGACCTCTTGAAGGTGTTATAATTATAATTGAGTAACTTTTATCGAATTTAAAGAGAGAAACCTTTTATAATTAAAGGGTATCAATGGGATCTAAGGGTTCTTATTTGGAGATTTTATTTCCAAATAATATTGTGTCTTGTTGTTTTGCATGGGTGGATAGATAGAAAACTGCAAGAGGATCATAGAAGACTAGGATGGATACTGCCCTGCATTACTAATTTATTTATTTTTTCTTTTTTGATATTTCATATACTTTTCCATCACTCTCTATCTCATATATAATAGAGGGGTAGAAATTCAAAGTTATTATGTCATGGATGGAGACCTAATTATGATTTCGGATTCGATGAACACCAGCTAAAATTATATTTTTTATTGTTAATAGGTTCCAGTATTTAATTGTGTATTTAATCATGAATATGATTGTATTTAAGTTAAATCGGTCACATTGTTTGCTTCATTGGTATATGATCCACCAAATCCCTCTCTTTGTTCTTATATATTCTCGGTTGAGTTAGATGAGGCTAATTAGTGAAGTTTTCAGGTATTTTTAACATGTGATGAAGATATAGTGTCTATTCACAGTTTACTTGGGATTGAAAATACTTGATATGGCATTAAATAAGGGAATTGTGGGTGATTCACTATATATTTCATGAATTGGAAGGAGGGTAGACTGAGGAAAATAATTTATCAGGATCAAATCATTATAATCATTCAATTAATGATGTATAGGAGGAGTTATTGTACCACATTTCATTTATCAACTAATAAGGAATATGGATTTATTTTTGAAGACCATGATATCTTTATAATTTGGAATATATACCTAACTTGATCACTTGTTCCTTCATCTAATTATAATTCCTTATTTCATTTCTTGATAATACAAGAAATAAAAAATTAATTTATTTGATTTTTCACCCATGAATGTTTGATTAGATAACCACTCCATAGAGATAACATAGGTTACTAATATTATAAGTACTTCCCTTTGAAAAATAATTTATATTTTTCTACACCCCATGATAGGTTTTCATAATGTAGTATCATGGATAACTTGATCCACTAGAACATTGATTCAGAGATGTCACCTTCTTGAAATGATTAAAAAACAATTATAATCATTACTACCATCACTATAATAATGGAGTTTCTCTATTATGATGAATGGATTCCTCCTAGGGATGGTATGTGGAAGAATATATCCATAGGCATCATCAATGTAAACTATGTTTGGTATTTTTAGATATATGAGTTCCTCATGGGTGTGGATCATGGATGGATATATGTATAGGTGTCTTCAATATACACTATAGTTGTTACATTTCTATAGATAACTTTCAATTGGGAGAAGAACACAAATGGTTATAGGTATAGGTTCATCACCATATAATTGATTTGTTCCATTTTTATGGCTAGGTTCCTCCTTATCCCAGCTCATAGTTGTGTATAGATATAAATACAATCATTTTATCACTAGAGTTGGTATATTTAAATGATTTATTTGACTCAACATGATGAGGATCACAAAGAATAAATTTAGAGTAAATATTACAATATTATAAGGGTTTTGAGTAACCTTAAGATATGGAATAATTATCTAACATTTTCCTTGGAAATGGGATCTAGTGAGAACATCATGAATTATATTCGGGATATATTATGGACCTCACTAGTTTTGAGTCTTTTATTTTTTCACCCTCAATTTCTCCAAATATCTATATGGTAAAATTTTAGTGTGTATGAACACAAATAATTCTTAGTTATCTATTTATAGGTTTTCAACCGAATATTTTTTGCAAATTTTCTTTTTAAACAATCACTTTTATCCAGATTACACAAGATGAATTCCAAGTGAGTAAAAACTCTACTTTGTCTAGGATTCCCTTTTTTGGATTTCAACTGAATGAGTTTAAGGGAAAAAATTGGAATTTTTATAGTCAAGAATTTCTTTAAAATGAAAACTGATGTATATTGTTGGATATATTTGACCATAGAAAAGTGAGGGAGTCTTCATGGAAACTCGAGTGAGGAATGGTCGATGTTAATGGAGATCACAATTCCCTGAATACAAAAAAACTTGAGGGGTAGTGCATATAGTTTTAGTTCATCGTGCTTGAACCTAAATGTTTTGGAAATTTATTACTAATCTTATATGGCCTCTTTTTATAGTAGTTTAGAGTCACATTGTTTTGACTACAACATGGGTGAGATAGTTTATATAGTGAGAAAAGTTAGAAACTTGATGGTAAAAGAGGGACCAAAATTTATATTGATTATCTTGAGTAATGAGGCATTTAGTTGATGTTAAGGTAAATAGTTCAATTATATTTCATGGATTTAGGTTACATAATGAGGAACTGATGTTCAGAATGTATTTTCTATGAGGAAAATCTCAACACAATGATTTTGGATTTCCAAGAGGAAAAAACAACTTTTCTATTTTGGGAATTACAAAAATGGGTACGATTCCTGAATGTCCAACATTAAGGGTACTTTAATACACTTGAATATTTGAGTTTTGGAAGTTGTAAATTAGAATATATTAATTTTGGAATCAATTATAAATTGAGACTCATGGAAGCTGGATGACCATGGGTAATGGTAAAAATCAACACAAAAATATCAGGAGATAAATCATGGGGATTAAGGGTTCTTTTGCTCAGGTGCCAAAACACCCCATAAGGGGTACTTCATAAGCTCAAGGTTAACTGTGTGTTTCCCCATATATTCCTAGTAGGTTACCCTAAAAGTTACACCAATGTGTTTTGAACTAGTTATTAGGGGGAAGAGATATGACATGTCTTGGATTTTAATTTTTTTGGAATTAGTGGATCCAGTAATAATTTCTTGGATATTTCTAGGGAAATAAATTGGGGCCTACAATCTTTGTTCATTTTACATTTTAGATATATATTTTTTGTTTTTTCTAATCATTAAAAGGTGATAACCTTAGTGGGTAGTGATTTGAATTTTTCTTAGTATTAAATTTATAGTTTTTCAAAAAGACATGTTTTATGACTCTTTAATAACAGTTTATGATCTTTTTAATTAGGCCATCATGGGTTATAATTTTAGGCCTTAGATCATTGAAAATTTTACTTTTATTTTATATTCATAATGAAAATATCAATAAATGAGGAAGTTAATATATTAAGAAAGGGATAAGATAAACCAAATGTAAATAGATAGCACATTTTCCTTAAATTCTATCTCTAGAAAGGTTTCATGTAGTTTACGTTTATAATGCTTGGACCACTGTTTGTATGTAAAATGTTATTTAGTAGCATAATTAGGGTCCATGGGCTAAGAATATCCATTATCCATTTTAATGGGGAATGATGATGTTGTAAATGAAGACATGAGGTTATTTTTTATTAGGAGATATAAGATGGTACTCATATATCAGGGATGGGCAATGACAATGTTTGAATGATGGGTTCCATTGTAATGGTGTTCGAGCATATAGAAAATATAGAACTTCTTTATTAGGATGAATCCATGCCTATTATTTGAAACATATATTGGGGGAATGTACGTATAGCTACATTGGGACATGAATGCACAACTGAATATAGGAGTCCTTTGAAGCCGGATACACTAGTTACAAATTTCCATGCAGGGTTTATGTAAATTAAATACACGCGAGACAGAAAGTATATCTTATTGGAATGGATGTCTAGAAATAATTATATATGAAATATAGACCTAAACTTACTATGGTTAGGATACCTAGGACTTTTGAAAAATATTTAAAATGGTTCATGATTTTTGGATGAGTTCGGGATATATGGAAAAGATATCGCAATGTATTTTGAAATAAAAAAAAACTCAAGGAACTCATATTTATTTATCTCTATGTAGATTATGGTAACACAGTTTAGACTATAATCCCCTTATTTTAATGTAATTTGATAAGTAATTGGGTTTCATGTAATTTAATTTTATGTGATAGGGACTCTGGTGCCATGTATTTTAATTTCATGAATCAAAGACTTACAAAGTGAATGCTTTGGTAAACTTTTGTGGTTGTGTCTAGGATGTGAGTTTTAGGAATCACTAAATATACTACAATAATAAGAATAAATCAGAATGTAGTTGTAATGTAGAATTTTCACGGATCTAGCTCATGTGTCATGGACAAGGGTTAAGAAATCGTGCGCTAATGTTAGGTGATTCAATGGAACCTCACATGAATGTTGAAGAACCGGATCACCTGGAATTGGATCAATGGGGTTTACGGTTAAGAATATGTTAATGATATCAGAATCAAAACATATTCTTTTATGGAAGTAATAAATCCACATGTACATGTCGATGGTGGAAACCCTTATCCTAACCCATTGATGAGGAATCTTATGTTAAAATCTCTTATGTAGATGTGACTCATACATAAAATAAGGGGAATTTTTGTCGATATAAGTCTTAGGCCAGCTTGAAATCAATGATCTGGGAATTAATACATATCCTAAAGTAATAGGAATCAATCTACACATATTTCCTAAGGGGGATTTATTATTTGAATATTTTTTTTATGACCAAATATCTCATATATGGTTTTGGGATTCATCTTAATGGAGAGAGTCCCGCCAATAAGGAAGGTCAAATACTTCCATGAGTCACTTCTGTAAGATTGTTTGTCATGTAGTCTTATTTAATGTGACTAGGTTTGGGGTCCCCACCTATAGACATAACATATCTCAATTATGTTAATTAGCATCACTTCTCATGGCATCTAAACTCACAGGAATCAGGATCATTACGAGAAAAAAGAGACAATAGGGGGGTCATCTAAATTATATGACAGTTCATGATAGGAGGAATGTGTGTAACATTTTATTTTTTATAAAATAAGCTATTCCTACACATATATGAAACTATTTTAGAAAAAAAACTAAGACAGATGACAATTCATTTACAGGGTAGTAAAAAGGATCTAGGAATCCCTGCATATCTTAAAAAAAAGAAATCAAGAGATATAAAGTTCTTATATTATATATATATAAACATTGGGATATTATATTGACAAAGGTTCATTTTATTATGAATTTCATTTATATAATAACCCTACATCGGGCTCCCTTGGATGGATTTGGATCTCATGTGGTGTAATTAGGCCACATAAACACACAACTCTATGTAATTTAAAGTCATACTAGATAGACCAGTTTTCATTCATCCTGATAAAGACTCAAATTCTTTGTATTTTAAGGTCACATAGAGAATAAATTTAGATATTTAATTTTTTTATATTTTTTTGTGCAAAAAATAATACAACTTCATCTTTGTGATGAACCCATAGAGAAAAACACTACATGATTAATGGATCCAAACACTAAGATAAAGTGGGTTATTTATTGGAATATATGGATTTTTCAAGGATTGGTAATCCTAGAATCCCTATATTAGCTAATAGTATAAAAATCAAGTCACTTGATAGTTTTGATATTGTTTTAAATCTATATTATTCTTGCTCAAATATAAGGGGAAATGTTTATTAGTGAAATTTTTGTCATGGCCAAGGATGAAATCCAAGTGTCGCTAAATTTTTATTGAGGATATCAATCAATCCATATATAGTTCTTGAATGGTATTTTATATAGATAGAACCCAATTATAAAAGATAATGGATTGGTGTTTATACATGCTCATGATATTTCTATGTCATACACTAAGAATTCCTATTTAGATAAAACTCTCACATATGTGAATGAGGCCATATAAATTCATCTAATCTATGTAGTTTAAAATTATACTGGATTGAGTTTTGGTAGTTTTTAGCTTGTGGTCATAAATCCTGGACCAATGTGTTCTTTAGTTTATGGTTGTACAATGAGAACCTTTACTATGTAGTCTAACATTTTGTTGATGGGGAATTAATAGTGTAGTTTCACATGTTTTGGTGAGGATGATATTCCATGAAGTTTTATGGTCATGTGATTGTCACCCATATCAAGAAGTTTAAATTCTTGTGAAATGGACTAGGTATTCCTACAGTTTATGGTCAAACAAAAAGGACTCAAATGCCATTTACATTAAGTTCCTGTGATGTAAAAATCAAAAATTTCATTTTTTCGTTGACAAGGGAACTCATGTTAAAAAAACTACTATAATATGTCTTATAATAGAAGTAAATTAAATGAATTTCAAATTTTTTTAAGACTCAAAATATAATATTGAATGTAATAACTATGAATAGTGTATAAAGATAAACACCAAATAATAGTGCCCCCATAAGGTTAAACTCCACAGGCTCAAGTTTTGCCATGAAAATCACTCATCCCTCAAAGACTACCAAAATAAAGAAAATAATTATGAATACATTTCTAATTATCATGGGAAGTATAGAACTGAAGTAAATTTTTCATAATGGTGTCGTATATATATGGTGTGTAATGGGAAAATTTTTCCTTGGGATCTAACTGTATAATGTCTAATACCTATTTATTATTCAAATTAACCATTAGTCAATATGACCAATAGGAATTATTTCCATTGGAAATAAAACTAGGATAAACTGACCATTGGGGTTATTTTATGTTAAGTGTAATAATGAAAACTAGTTGATGTAAAAGATAGAAATGATGGAATAAACGACAAGAACCATGCCTTGTGAAGCTCATTTTTTAGGTCTTGGGAGGAAGTTAGAATAACTAGGGTTTTCAATTAGCCATTCCAAAGAAGATATTCAACATGTGAATCTTGAGCTAATCCACTATTGGAAAAATTTCACATTAGTATAGATCACCACTAAATTGAAGTTAATTAAGCCACCCCATGAATGTACGACCATCACACACCTTACACATAGAGCAAATTTCCATATAATAAGGGGCAATGAATCAAAAAATTAGTATTATAAAGGATTAATTATCTTTTTCAAGATGAAATAGAGGTTTATTCAATCCCATGTTCATAGTTATTTTATTTAATAAAATACACATGGACATATGTTTAATATGATAAATAGATTTTGGGATACAAATAAAGAAAAATTGTATTTTTTTTAAAAACAATTAAAATACATTTTTATGATAAATTAATGAATTTTATTAAATTTTATTTTCCTAAAATAGTCTCTTTAGAAACTATTTATATAAATACTAATGATAATATATTTTTATATTGTTTGAGGTAATTTTATATGAGTCCCAAAGTTCGTTATTTCACTAAAACTATCATCAATTAATATATAGTTATTTTTATACAAAATTTAAAATTATCTTTTTTATAGAATTGTTTTCATAAAATAAATATCATTTATAAATTATCATGTTTACATTATCGAATGGTGAATGTTTCTTAATTGTTTGAGTTAGTCAAATTTTTGGGTAAAAATTAAATACAATAAGTATTACAATATCATAATAAGAAGAAATTTGTGTAATTTATTCTATAAAGGGTTTTATCGACCAAAAATATTTTTCCATTAAAATAGTGAATTATAATGTGATAAAATAATTTCTCAAAACTTATAAAGAACCGTCGAAATCCTGAAAGATGTTTTATGATTTTAAAAAACATATTTATGAACATGACTCACTTCTACATAATTAATGATAATATTTTAAGGATTTAGGTTCTTAAACTAATAAAATAATAATAAATACTCATCAATGGAAATTAACATATGAAAAAATCATAGAAAAGACAATGGATTTTAATTTTATATTTACTATGTGTACAAGACATAAGTTTGGAAATTAATAGACAATCCCCTCTATTTTTTCAAAAATACTCACTCATTATCCAATTAATATTCATCACAGTGTCTTACATCATTCATTTACACTCATTTTTCCTCTCCAAAGACCGATGAAAGGGTTTTAAGGTTCTAAGGATCTCCTTATAATATTTTAGAAGAAACTTATCATGGTAAAGTTTCACTCCCTCTTTTTTTGTTTAAGCACTTTCTTTTTTATATTACTTTTGATTTATAGGTTGTTATGTACTTATGTGTTCATAAATATCCCTCAATATAAAAATTATAACTTACTAATGAGATATTATCCCTCTCTATTTTTAATAACGTCCAATGAAATTTATTTTCTCTTGTTTAGTTTCTAGAATTATCCTTTAATTTTCTAAGCCAAAGCCTTGCATTACAAATACTAGAACCTATTTTCATTCAAGGGTATTAATATTGATATAAATATCTTTATATATTGAATACATCCATGTATAAAACCTTCATTCCTTACTCAAGGTATTGAAATTATAAAATATGATTTTATGATATATGATCGATCTCAGACATGTAATGTTAAACAAAGAATGGGTGTTCTATAATAGTGATCCAGTGCATTATGTAATGTTTTTATCTCACAATATACCATTTATAGTGCATGGGTGGTTTTTTAGAGCACTATATAATTACTTATTAGTGTAGATCCATGAATTATTCGTATGATGTATCATTTTATATTTCTATCCCATTCTAATGATACTAGCATTTTATGATGTCTTATTCTCATGCCATGTTTTTATGTGAGTAAATATGATCCCTACCTTTTTATGTTATCATGATATACATCTTCAATAACATGTATTATTTATAATCATTCTAGGATTTTATTACTCTACTATTGTGATTTAAAATTTACGATTTTTCTAATGTATTTCCCAAGTTTATCCTGTGAAGTATTAAGAGTTAAAATAAAACTATGATCATAATATAGAGTTTTCAATAATGTTGTTGTATCTTATTTTAAGTTTATGGATTGTGTATCTAATTTCCCAAAGACACAAGGACTCTCAATTTCTTGGGATATTATTATATGGAACTTTATGTAAAAACCCTAAAATAAAATGTATTATAAGTATATATTTTCATATGTGAATTGGAATTAGACTATGTATTTAATATATGTAGTAAAGTTGATGTGATGCGATGTGAAAATAGGAAAAAAAATTCTAAATAAATTATGCATTCATAGGTGGTTTGTTTGTTTCCCTGTATTTTTAAGTTATGTAATAGGATTTTTTGGTGCAGAAATTATGTATATATAAGTTTCCTCCCCCATTGGCTCCAACTATAGAGGCTGCTTCTTTAGTATAATTTGATTTTTGAGGGAAAAATCCAATTATCATTTCACAAATGAATATAGGTCTACACTCTTGTTTAAGGTTAGAGAAATTCTAATCTAATGGTTTTTTTGGTTTTCTATCATCTGAACCCTATTTATCATTAAGCCACTTCAGCTCATCATGCTGAATTTGTGGGTGTATATCCTGGGTGATATGACTGATAATGTAAACTCCAAGAGCAGGAAATTAAAAATCAATATGTTAAACTGCTTATGCATTGTATACAAGTGAATATAGAGTCATATGTTTACTAATGTTGGTTTTAGTTTTATTATACAATAGAATATGAAATATGTTTTCCCTTTAATTTTTATCTATACCAACCATATTTTGAAGAATATTGGATTGGGTTTTATTAAATTATTATTTTTATCAATTTTCCATCATATGGACGTGGGATGAATGGTTGGATTGGATGTTATACACTTGGTATAGTTTGTTCCGATCAAAATAAAAAAAATTCCCATTTTCTATCTGTATATTGTGAGGGACACTAATTTGGGTAATGATGCTTGAATTAAAAAAGTTTATGAAAATATTTGCACTAGAATTGTTGAGGGGGATAACATATTTCTGATTAGATAATAAGTCAATTGCAGTAAATTTGAAATTGAACTACCTATATGTATATATGGGATATGTCCTCATGAAATTGAATCCCCATGCATCAAATGTCCAAAAAAATATATAAATTTATTATTTTGGGTTCTCTCAAATGATGTGCAATTGTAACTACTTAGGCGCAACAGAGTGGCCAACCAAGTCTTTTCTCAAAGGATGCAATAATTAAAGAAACATATTAACTATATTTTGAAAATAAAATTAAAAAATATAAACCACTTAAATGTATTATAGGTTTTGTTTTAAATTTATATCTCAATAATAATTATTTTGTAAGATTATTTCATTTCTTTTCAAGAGTTCGTTTTCAAATTAGATTGCTAATACCAAACAAGAATGTCATTTTTTAAGAAAAATATGTGTATAAGACAAAATATATCTAACTCGAACATTTCTCCCACTTAATAATAATTATAATTGAAAATATAATATAATTTATTAGGATCCCCTAAATATATAATCCTAAAACCCTATGGTAATTAACTTAAACGAGAAAGATGAAAAAATTGAACTCGTAGTTAACTCCAAAACATCAAATAATAGAAATTCTAATTTGATTATAATTACAAGCTAATTTATAGAAAATAGTGAATTAGGTATCATATAAATATTTTAAATGAGGATTGATTTTGTCTAGGTATTATATATATACCCTTCAAAATCAACACCCTTGTTTCAGTTTTGATGATAAAGTTCATGATCTTATGATTCCCACATAGTGACCTCACTTGTAAAATGATTATCACATGATCATTACTTTTAAAATTAATAACTCAATGCATGTATCATATTGATATTAATTAAATTGATTTCATTTATTAAAAACTAATAAATGAATAATTTTATCATTAGACAGATTATTAAGAAAATCTACTCTTCTATGGGCAGAGTAGTTATCATATAAATAACTTGTATATAAAAAAGTCTATAAAGGGTATTTACCTATAACATTTATATTACTAACATTAACCCTAAATAATATATGTAGATATTAATAATAAATAAATTAAAAATTATAAAAGGAGTATAAATAGATAATTTTATTATAAGAAATGAAAACAAGAACAGAAATAAGGAGGATGAGAAGGTATCGTAGAAGGGATCATTTATTCAAGAGACATAACTCTTAAAATACATGTAAAAATGTATTTATACAAATTATATTCTCCCTTAAATCTCTTAATTTTTTTATACACCTTCCAAATTATAAATATAAACATTTAAATATGGTTGTGGAGGCTAGGGCTATAAGAGGTTACAAGTGTGAAATGGAATAACTGGACAAAATACTTTTTATCTAAAATCAACCAACTTTTTAAAATCCAAATTTAATGAACTAGATTCTATTATATATGGATTCTTTGTTTGAAAATATTTTCTATATATAATTTACAAATTTTAAGCCAATCCAATCCCTAATGCAGATGATATGGCTCAAATAGGGTAGTGGTTTCAGGTTGATGAGTCTAGTATATCTTTTTATTTATGTGCAATTTTCTCCAATAAAATTTCTAAACCATCATTATTGGTCAAAATAAACACTTTAACCCATTGATTGTATAATAGTTTTTTGAAATTTAATAGAAAAATAATTTTTTGAATAAGATTTCTGTCCAAAATAATATATTTAACATTAAAGGGTTAAAATTGGAATTTTTATCAAATTTTCAAATGCATGATCTAATCCTATATTTTTCAAATTTATAAATATTTAGCATAATTTGTGGAAAATATTTCATTTGTTATAAATAAAATATTCGATAAAATGTTTTTTAACAATTTCTATACACTTACCCATTTTCACTTCAAAAACAAAATCATATAATCAAATCATAATCCATACCAACATCAAAAGATATAAAATTTACAAGATTCATTTTAATGTTAAATTTATAATTCATCCTTTATAAAATCAATTATTCTTTCATTTTACTTTTATATCATTAAAGTTTGTTCAAAATCATTCATTATCCCATGGATCATTTCTCAACAAACCTCAAAAAAAATTCAATGTCACTATTTACTCAAGAGAGTGTGATTATATAGAGATATACATATACATACAAATTAATATTTACTATAGTCTTGTGAAAAATATTATCTCCCCACAACATGAGAAATGAAAACAAAAAACAAATATGGTGTTAAAAAGTAGTTTAGTTTCTTATAGTTATTAGGGAAGTGTTTCAAATCATCTATTCTAAAGAGAAAAATTTTACACTTTCAATAAAATGCATGATCAATCATGCTATGAAATTTTGTTCCACTTTACTTAGTCCCCATTAAAAAATATGGTTCCAACACCTACCCCTTTTTTGAACACATTAGTCCTAAAAATTAATCCAATTGATTACATGACCATTTTTACTTTTTTTATGTACATTTTTTCATTTATTTTTTAAGATAAGTATTTCCCAGTTGAGAATAATGTTTTTTTATTTATTTTTTTTCTAGATTAGTGTTGTGAATCACAAAAATAATAAGATTGAATGCTTCATTATTATATTTTTTTATTCTTTATACATTTTTTTTGAATATGTGGATAATAAGGGATTGTAGTGTTTCATAATAACTCATCGTTTTCCTATTTTAAATACCCCAAAATGGGGACACACACCTCTCACATTCCACATATCATGAAATTATTCCCAAATAAAGAATCATAGAGACTTAATTCCCCCACACATAGAGCTGAATTAATCATGAAAATGTATTTTAAACAAAGGTTAGTTAATTGATAGTTAAGATTATAATGTGTCTTAAACTAATAATTTAATGTCCTAGATTTTCGTTATATTATTTTTAAATGTTATATATGAATATCTTGAGACTAGGTGCTAAGACAGCAAGCGATTATGAGGACTGGTGTTCTTGGAATAAATGTTTGAAATAAATTAAATATTTTAAATAACACATGCACACAATTTTCCTAAAAAAGTGGAATAACTTCTAAACAGTTTCCCAGATTAGAAATATAATGTCACAGTTGCATTTAGAGTGGCAGATTTACCTTAGGTGGTGCCTAAGTTCGAGAACCTCAGGTCGGAAGGAAAAGATTGTTTTTGGACGTTTAAGGAAATAAAATAAAATAAATATTTTATTTTATTAACCTTGCATCAATGCAATGGGTGAAGGTTTTAAATAATATGTTAAACATAATTTCTAGTGTTATCTGTACAACCCTAAAATTATCAAGAGGCATAGAGAGGAAACCCTTTGAGAACTTCTCGGCGAAAAATAATAATGCATCGACCGTTCGTGGATCATTTCACAACGACATTATATATCATCGATGATGATAGTGAATTCATTTATTCATTGAAAAAAAGAGGTAGTGTTTTGTTATTTTGATTTGGATCTACCCCATTCAAGAATTATCCATGAAAGAAGATCAACCCACAAATAGGTTAATTCGCCGATAATGTGTTCTTACGGGAGGGTGTTATTTTACGTTTCTTTTGGGGTAATGATTCATGAATTGATTTATGATAATTTTTTAATTTTCTTTTTGATTCAAATGTTAAACCTATTAATAGGAACGGATCGATGTTGTGATGAATGATGAAGGAGGTGTGTTTCTCCTTTGTTTATTGGATTTATTCTCCCCTTTCCCCCACGTTCTTAGCGTTCTTCACAGGGTGATGAAAAATTGATCGTTGCGAACCCATTTCACAATTCAACGGTCCCAAATATGAGATCTAACATCGCGAATACCTAGATGAGCTGAGACAACAATAGTATATGATGAATCATCTTAGGTAGGGAGAAATCATTATTTAAGTGTTCTTTGTGTGGGAAAATTGAAATTAGGTTTTGGGGCTGATCAAATACCCAATACCTCCCAAAACATTTATGGAATGGAAGGGTGACCTTGGATATTGTGTTTCATGGAAAATAGATCTCTATAATGAGCATTAGAAGATCAACAGAGGTGCAATGATTCAGGCCTCGCAATTATGGAAAATCTTGAAGAACACGATGTGTTCTCTGAAGAACACTCCATGTGGGGTCATTATGGTGGTGTAAAGGGTTTCCACACTGCACGCGGTGAACAACATGGCATACTTATGGGAGGACACGGCATGTGGGCCCCATTTAGTGGTGTATGAGGCTCTAGGTGACAAGAAGTGTGGACACGGCGTGTGACCATTGTCACATGAAGTGTTGACACAGTGTGTGACCATTGTAACATTACATGTGGGTACCTACACGCGACTCGGTCTATATCTCGAATGATGAATAGACACGGGGTGCAGTACATGCCATATACTCCCCCACACATCTAGAAAAGTCTGGTACCACAGGTCACCCCATGTACTGGTTACACAGGTTGAGGTTGTATACGGGCAAATGGCCAGAATACACGGAGTAGACCCAGATACCTTGACTCGGTGTGTGCACCTTCCTATATGTCGTGTATATACATTTTCACGTGGCATGTTCTCCAGACTCAGGATGTTGTACACGGGTAGTTTGATTAGTCAAGTGAGAAGATGTGTGACCACATCAACACACCATGTACTCCCTTCTACATAGATTGAGCTTCTTGTCCACCATTCCTTGGAATAGTTTTGTTGGTTTAGTTCCCCTTGTCTTGTTCCCATTAGGTTCTAGTATCGTTTCCATCCACATGAGTATGATCCCTTCAGCATAACTTTCTGAGATAGAGTCAGGTATCCCTCTAAGAGGTCCGGAGCGAGATCCTCTATCCATTATTGATCCTAGGTAGAGTTAGGTATCGACATTACCAATCCAACAGGACACAAATCCTCTACAAAGAAAGTCAATCTAGATGAGTCAAGATATCTTCCAAGGCCCTGGCAGTGATCCTCATCTGTGTATCATGATCTTTTCACACTTAGGAGTGTGTTCTCCTAGAATGAGTGTATATATTCTCACTTTGGCATCCTTCTACACTCAGTATTGTTCTCTTCCGAAATGAGTTTATCGTGGTCGACCGAGATAAGGAGTGTGTTCTCCAATAATTTGAGTATTGTGATCTATCAAACTCAAGAGTCACTTCTCCCATAATGGGTCTACCTAAATTCCTCTCTCATAACTTTTTTGATGAACATAAAATCTCAGGCAGAATTCATCAGGGTTATCAAACTCGTGGAGTGAGTTCTCCTGGACGAGTGCTTTTTGGAATCTTCAAACTGAATCCCTAGTGCAGGTATGCGGTCCTCATAGACTACGGGTCTAGGTCTCAAGTATATCTGGACATGTGTCTCTTGTTATATTCCCTATAGGCATATACATTGTAGAGCTGATTGTACCTTGCCTTGTGTATTTCATTGGGTTTTTTAGGGTCTCCTACTGAGTATTGTTATACTCACTCCTGCATGGGATTTTTGCACACATGTCGTGTCTTGTGCAGATGAGCAGCCTTTTGACAGAGTTCTAGGAGTAATAGGATCAGGACCCATACCAGATGGTACCTTGTGATTTCAGATAGGCAGTGATGCTTATACGGCTTCATACAGCAGTCCCAAAACCTTTTTGTTGATAGGTCATACTTTTTCGGTTTTGGACTCTTTTTGATGATCTTTTATTTTGGCCCAGTTGCTTTACTTACATTAATTTTGTTGTACTCTGTTGGTTGGGATTGTGGTATACATGAATTTTTTCATTGTGGATTTTAAATTATTATCATTTTTTGGAATAGAGAAGTGTGTGTGCGTATAGGTACTAAGGCAATGCCACCCATGATAGTGATATACTTATTCAATGATAGTAACCATCCCCTAGAATATTGGAAGCTATCTTGGTGTGTCTCGAAATGGGCTCCACTGGGTTGAGTCATGACATAGTGGTATCATAGGTGGAGCACGTGAGTCACCTAAGGATGGTTTAGCGTGCACTCGGAAATCACCAGTTCTACGGGAAACTCTCTAAGTGCCAGCTCTAGATTCAGGTGATCCACTCTCTAGGATATGTTGTCTCCATAGATAGAGTGGCAGTGGACTACACAAAGTGGAAATAAAGTTATTTTGAAAGCCACCAAGGAGCGCGACTAATATTTGGAGCTTCCTCGTGCTGGAAAACTATCATTGGAGATTCAACACTGATTTTTTCTCATGATATTCGCACCCATGAAGGTTTTGACAGGGATGTAGTGTCCTTTCATGTGGACGGAAAGGTGGAGGTAGGATTTTCAGTGGTTGAGGGAGAGTTAGACAAACTCCCCAATCTTGAGGTAATTTCATAGGGGTGTCAAGTATGTAGTGTTCTGTGATGCATTAGGAAAGAGGCGTGAGTTTTTTCCAATGTGGAGGCTAGTGGTGGTTTTCTGTGGTTCGTGCCTATTGAGACCACCTGAGAACAGCTATGTAACCCAATAACATGAGTTTGGAGTGGTGGTATTCATATTGAAGGGGTGGAAAATCTACCTAACAGGTGTGCAGTTTGTATTCTACTATGACCAGAGGAATCTCAGGTGTATCTTCACTCAGAAGAGATAGAATTTGAGATAAAGAAAGTAGCAAGATTTCCTCCATGATTTTGACCCTGAGAATCATCTATACTCCTATGAAGAGGAACATGGTGAGAGAAACATTCTGAAAGAGCCCTGGTTTGAAGTTTCTTGGTGATACAATGGAGGGGTTGTCCTCGTTGTAATTATTCTTTGCAGATGGAGACATTGTAGCTTACCACTAGTCAGTGGTTGTCACACCTCCACTCATCAGTGAGTCAGGGAGGCACAACATGGGGATACTGGCTGTGAGACCTCTACATGCTCAAATATCCAAAGGATATTCCCCTTATGGATATTCTTAAGTTGGGAAACACATTTCTCATATTAGAGGACACACAGTGCTACCCGTGGAATTTTGGGAGTATGTATGGGGGTGTTTCACACATCCCTTTTTTAAAGGTACACCCAATTGTGAAGAAGATGTATGTGGGCCTTCGGCATTGGTCTGGGGAACCAGGAATGAAAAAGGAATTTTTTTGGGTTTGTTCCTTGATTCCTTTCTTTTTGAAAATTAATGTTTGGGCACCAAGTTCTATTTAGTTTGGTTCAAACCTTGAATCGACAATGTGGAAGTGAGTTGGATACTCAGTGGACTCTGTGATGGGTTTACCATGAAATTTCAAGGGACATGATGTAGTTTGGGTGATCGTCAACTGACTCACCAAGTCGACTCACATCCTAGTCATCAAATTGCTATGTACTGTAGAGTGTTTGGTATTCCTCTACATGAACATGAATGTTCAGCTTTATAGGGTGGCATTGATAGTTGCATCAGATCGTGACTCTCTTTTAATATCCTGGTAGTGGGGTTTTAAGAAGGAGGCCATGTGTTCCGTTAGGTATCACCTTGATGGTATTGTGGATATTTTTTTGGTGGTAGGTTATCTCTAAAGATCTTCAGTCCTTTTAGTAACTTCACAGAGTTAGTGAGAAGATGTACCACCAAATCTATCATTGAAGTTGCCCTGGTTACATGATTTTCTTCCTCGTGTCATAGTTGGGGAGGTACGTGCATGACTAGTCATGCGCAGTTGACTTGGAAGAGCTGTTTTTCGGGAATGGAGTAAATTTTATTGAGTACCCAGTAGAGAACTTGGATCGATGAGGAAATATCCTTCATAGGTGAATGATTCCCTTGGTGTGTTTTGAGATGTGGCACGGGAACCATCAGGGAAGCACCTGGGAGCATGAGGCTCAAGTCTGTGATAAGTACCCACTCATAGTTCAATAACCTTTTGTTTTAGATTTTCGGGGACGTAAATCCCTAGGGTGGGGATAATTTAATCTCCTAGATTTTCTGTATATTATTTTTAAATATTATATGACAATATTTCAAGACCAGGTGCTGATACGACATGTGATTCCAAGACCCCATGTTCGTGGAATAAATTTTTCAAATAAATTAAAGGCTTTAATGGCTCGCGTGTTAGGTTTTCCCAAAAATGTAGAATAACTTCTAAATGGGTTCTCAGATCAAAAATTCTGAGGGCTTTGTTGCATTCAGAGTAGTTTTTTTACATTAGGAGAGGCCTATGTTCCAGTGGTGCAGGTTGGGGGGAAAAAGTTAGTTTTTGGATGTTTAAGGACATAAAATAAAAGAAAAATTTTATTTTTTTAAACTCGCATTGAAGTAGTGGCAGAAGATTTGAAATATGCTATTTAACATATTTTCCAGGGATAGCCGTACAACCCTATAATTCTCATGAGGTGTGAAGAGGAAACCCATATAGAACATTTTGGCGAGAAACAATGATTAATCGATCATTCGTGGATTGTTGTGCAATGAGATCAGATGACATTAATGGCAGCAACGAATTCAATATTTCGTCGATGAAATAGGTAAGGGTTTTTTATTTTTACTTGGTTCTTCCTCATTCTTGGATTAAACAACGAACACAAATCCACCCACAAACTGGTTTATCCGTTGATCAAGCGTTCTTTCGGGAGGGAGTTATCTTCCGTTTCATTGGGGTTTTGATTCAGGAATTGATTTATGATAATTGTTGAATTCTCTTTTTGATTCACCTATTAAACCTATTAATGGGATTGGATCGACGCTGTGACGAATGATGGTGTAGGTGTGTTCCTCCTTTTTATTGGATTTATTCCCCCTTTATCCCACGTTTTAAACATTCTTTTTAGGGAAATGAACAACGTATCATTGTGAACCAACATCGCAATTCAACGCTCCCAAATTAGAGATCAAACACCGTGACGATCTAGCAGAGGTGCAACGGTTATCGAGGAATTATAATCGGCTTAGATCGGGAGAAATTATTCTTCAATTGTTCTTCACATGGGAAAATTGAAAATGGGTTTCGGGGTTAATCCAATGCCTGAAACCTCATGAAACATAAATTTCATGGAGGGAATAAATTTGATCCTGAGTGTCACAGAAGAGGGATCACCAAAATGAGAATTATAATATCGATGGAGAGGCAACGGCTTAAGCCTCTTGATTATGGAAAATCCCAATGAAAATGGTGTGTTCACTGAATAACACACCATGTGGGGTCAGTATGGCGGTGGCCAGGGTTTCTGTACTACACGTGGAGAAGAACATGGCATGCTCCAAAGAGGACATGGCATGTGGCCCCCACTCATTGGCAACTAAATTTTTGAGATACACAATGTGTTGACATGACATGTGACCATGGTCCAACGGTGTGTGGGTCACTACATGGGACAGAGCATGTATCTAGGATAGTACATGGACACCAGGTGGAGTATACTCCATGTACTTCACAACATAGATAGATGAGGCCGGTTACGCGGGTCACCCCATGTACCAGTTACACGGGTTGGCATACATAGGTGAATCTACCCGTAGTACATAGTTAGTATCCAGAGTCAAGGGACCTGGCATGTGACCCCTTCTACACACCATGTACTCCCTTCTACATTGATTGAGATGCTTTTCCATTGTTCATTAGAAAACTTTCGTTGGGTTAGGACCCCTTTTCTTTGTTTTCCAATGGTCAAGTATCATTTCAATCCACAAAACTATGATCCCTCTAGTAGTAATTTCTGAGATAGAGGCAGGTATCCCTCCAAGAGCCTATTCCTGACCCTAGGTAGAGTTAGGTATTAACATGAAAAATCCTACAGGACACATATCCTATACATAACATGTGAATCCGAATGAGTCACAGTATCCGCCAAGGCCCTGGTATTGATCATCATCTATGTATCTTGATCTTTCCCCACTTGAGAGTGTGTTTTTTAGGAATGAGTGTATATATTCTCACTTCATGATCCTTCAACACTCAATAGTGTATTCTTCCAAAAATTTTGTACCATGGTTGATTAGGATAAGGAGTGTATTCTCCTAGAATGTGAGAATCATGATCTATTATACTTTAGAGTGAGTTCTCCCGGAATGGGTCTACCTGTATCACTCTCTCATGATTTCCCCAACAAATAGTACTTATCATGTGGATGTCCACAGGGTTATCAGAGTCATGGAGTGAGTTCTCCCAGATGAGTGCTTTGTGGAATCTTCAAACTCAATCCCTAGCACAGGTTGGCATTCATTGTAGACTACAGGTCTCAGTCTCGAGTATATCTCGATATGTTTCTCTTTTTATATTTCCTATGGGAATATACTATGTAGAGTTTAATGTAACTTTCCATGTGTATTGATTTGGGGTTTTTGAATTCTCCTACTGAGTATTGTTATAATCACCCCTACACTGGATTTTCCAAGCCATGGTTTTTCTTGTGTAGATAAGTGGCATTTTGATAGAGTTCTAGGAAAAATAGGACCCGGACAAGACGGTGCTTTGTGAGTTTAGATAGGCAAAGACACTTAAATGACTTCATACAATAGTACCATTCCATTTTTTTCTATGTTAGACTTTCTAGGCTTACATAATCTTTTCGTTGATCTTGTATTCTGGCCCAATTTCTTTACTTTCTTTACATCACTTGTATTATGTTGGTTGGGATAGTGGTATGAATGCATTTTTTCTTAGTGGATTTTATATTTCATCATTTGTGGTATTGGAGATGTGTGTGTGCAAACCTATACTAAGGAAATGCCTCCCATGTTAGTGATATGACTACTCGATGCTAGTCACTAGCCCATGGCATATTGGAGGTGGGCTTAGGGAGCCGTGGCATGGGCTCCACTGAGACGAGTCATTACAGATAAGCTCATTCGTGGTTATCTAAATTCTTGACAAGTATTAATGTTCAAAGTGGGTATCCAAGATAAATGAGTGGCTATCCAATTGAATTATCACTATCAATTTTAATGTATCTCATCAGCTCTAATATTTGAATATATAATCTTCACAAGTTATTGTTCATAAAAAAATTCCAATTTTCTCTCAAGAAGTTTGGAAATTATGTATATAACGACAAAAAATTGAATACCTTTTAAGATTGGTATTAAAAATAATCAGTTTTAATTGTGATTGGAATTCAAAAATCCATAAAACACCTAAGAATGTTTGGAAAATTAAATATCAATAAAAATATCTCATATCAAATCCCATTTGAATTTATTAAAAAACAAGGAATTTCCTCACAAGAGAATAAAGCATGTAAAATGATTTTGGATATTTAATTTCTTCTAAAATTGATTTTATTGAGTTTTTTAATAAAAAAACACATTAAAGAAAATAATAAAGGATCTGTTTAAAATTATTTACCCTTCCCCACACTTAAATTATTAAATTTTCCTCAACGTGACCCTATTAAATTATTTATGCATAAGAAATATTTAATTTTAAAAATTATAAATAATAAAAACTTGAAAGGGTTAAGATTATAATAATGGTATCATGTGATGATGGGGTATTATAGTGTGATAAAAATCAACAATATGTTTTGTGAGTCCCAAAAATTATTTATTTTATCATTAAACATTGACTATAAATATCCTTCCCACAGCCTTTTATGTGATATCAACTACACCATAAGGAAACAATGAGATACGAAATTTGAGACTAATTATATAGAACACAAATTATTGATAACAAACATATGTTTTGAAAATATACAATGAAATTATATCCCCTTTAAAATTACTGACTCTAGATCGTCTTATCATGGATTAATTTTTCCAACACATTATATAACATTAAGTTCTCATATTATGCTAATCAGGTCACTTTTTTCTCTTGAAGTTGTAGCTTCATTTGATCTCCTATAATGGTTAAATCTATGTTTCAATTATTTATCAACAAAATTTTATGATGTTTGAATTTCATGTAGATATGGAAGGATTTACAAAATAATAATAAAAAATATAGACATGTCGATGGGAGTCTTGTATTTTGTAATACTATGCCAAAGTGCATCATTCATGCACTTTATTGATCCCTTTCAATTAGGATGAATGGTTTTCTCAAATATCATATTCAATTTTCAATTTGAAACCCCGTCAAGGAAATTTATTTAATTGTGGTAAGGTGTTGATATTTTTTGTGTTTCTATATACTTCTGAAGGAGGGAAAAATTTTGGTTGCAAATGTTTGATCTTTGTTCATTGATAACATAATTTGGTTTTATAAACCTAAAAAAAATAGTTTCCCTACAAAAATATACTACAACATGAGAATTTTTTTTTATTAGTGGCCTTATCCTCCAACCATTTAATAAAATAATAAAAAGTAACCAGAAAATTGAAGAAATCCAATTTTTTAGGAAACAAACCCATTAAATCAGTGACACATGCATCAAAAATTTCATAGAATAATACGATTTATTAAGGCATCTCAAATCTCTTATAATTATTTTATGTGTGTTGGAAATGATTGAATGACTTAGAAAACACATGGGAATATGAGAGAATCAATCCAATATATTCTATAGTCTAATTATTTCCAAGCAGTCCTTTAAGGTCTAATCACCCAACCAAAGGAAATTTTATTAAAAATATTAATAATAGAATTTAACTCAAGATTAAGAACACACCTCCTAATAAATTGGTCACTACACATGAGCCAGAGGTAGGGATCGTCTAACACATAAAACATAGAACAAATCTTTAATTTTTGAACATCGCGTTTCTTTAGATTTTCTGATATTTCAATAGCGGAAAGATAGTAAACTAAATAAGAATATGAAGGATTTGTACAAGAGAGTTCATTACATTTATCAATGTGAAATGTGTGTTGAATTGGTATATAGTCAAAGGTGTCAACCTCTAGTGTGTGAGTGATACTAATCTTATGTTACGCCATAATGTTCTATAAACAATTCTTTCAATTATATCAATGTCTATATATTTAAACAAGAACATCCAATAGCTAAATATGGTATTTCTGACTATATACTTCCAATGGTACCTCAATGTTAATTAGATAATTAGAAAAAACAATACGTTAGATCCCAAAAAATAAAATTTAATTTATCCAAAAAAAGTGTAAAGAAATAAATTCCATTTTTGTATTTTTCATTGGATTATACCTAATGTCCTTTAATCATAGGTAATCTAATGTGGATATCCTACCACCCTCTATGATAATATAGCACCAATTGTGATGTTTGAATTTCCATAGATAATATTGAATGGAAGCCCCCAGCATGGGGGTTTTATGATAGTTAGTGTGGGGAGGAACCTCTCAATATCCGCATATTATACCTTACATGAATCATTAAATATAAATTCTAGATATTTTCTAAGAAAATGAGATAATGGTAGAGCGATCTTATTAAAATATTAGAGGAAGCATCAATATAATCCAATGGATCCAAGTAATGGTCAAACATAAGACACAAATGTTGGATATGTAAAGGGTGAAATAATGTTCACCTTAGATCTATCATCCTTAGCTATATTTTTTAAAACACGTAACTGAGGAAAATGGCCTTCTCTACAATGAAATGGATTTTTTTAGAAATTAAAACCATATTTTTCTCGATATATTGATGAATATCATTTCCCAATCTACAGATATGTTGATCAAATAATAATCCATACAAAATTAAGTCATTCAAATATACCTCAATTCAAGACCCAATTAAATTAAAAAAATTACTCACTATTTGTGTCAATCCAAACATTATATACATAAATATTACATCAGTTAATATAAATATTCCATACATCTCATAACACTATAGACCCTATACTCGTAGAGTTATAGTTTCTTTGAAAACAAGATACATAATCACATTATTTCATGAAATATATTCAATATATATGAAACAATTTCTTTTAATATAGTTCTCTTCAAATTTATAACCAATATAAAATTATTCTTCATAACCTAACAAAAGGAAACATAATAAATATAAGCTCAAATGATCAGTAAGTTAAACATGATAGATATCAGTAAATGATCATATATAAGAATAACTAGAGACTGATGGTATGATAATATCAACTTAACATTAGAAAATTATACACAACAATTCAAGATTATAATCATGGAATAAGGCTTTGACATATCATATGACTTCAATCATTGAAGAATCAATGATCAGGGGTCATAAGATAATATCATAAGCCTAAAAACATTATAGAGAGAGTGGCATCTAAAGTTTCACATAATCATAATCACGTAAATATTATGTAAATTCTACCCAAGAATAAATTAATCACATGATGGGCTTGGGAAAACCACCTCGGCACCTACTATGATCTTATGCTAACTAAAAGTTTACCCTATTTTAAGACTGGGAAAATCGTATGTGAACACTTTGTTCTCATACTAAATTTACTATTACACAATTCATTGAAGGTATATAATAGTCTCACCCATAACATGATCATATTCTATTCATATGTATAATTCAATATCATACAAACATCTCCCATTTTCAATAAAAACCCATGAAATAGAAAATGGGTTTCATTATGATTTCATCATCATAATCAATAACAATATTAATAAATAATATGGATGGAATCATTACATCATATACCAAATGAAGCATAAGTAATATAACTATAGTGAACCAGGCCTTAAACATAATTTATTTAACCATTCATAACATTATTTCCCAATAAATATCAGACAAGGACAAGAGATCTAGAGTCTTTGGTTGTTTAGACACATAAATTAGTAAATTTAAATATTATAACATTTTATTATTCAAAACTCTATATAGTGATCCTAAAACCCATAGGTATTCTAAAACTATATAGGATACCCTTCAGAAAATACATAAGGAAATGGGTGATCAACAAATCTCTGTTAAGGAATAATCATGGAAATAAATCATTACATGAGAGTCAAGGGGTATAACCTGATATCATAAAGAGAAGGATCATAATCATGGAAACATGTAATAAAGAACCTAAATAAGAAGATAATTTTATCAAAAACATGTTTCAACATCATAGGTAAAGAAATCATAATAATATGTCAAGCCTAACGTCCAAGAAAACATAACATATGTTAACAATCATCATAATCATTGTATTCTCTGGTTAACTACCATTGTAACATTGTGTGTATATGCATACCCTTGATGAACAATAAATGGTATATCATAAGAGAATATAATTTCCCAATGTATTGGATTTATATAATGATCCCAACCATCACATAAAAATATGTATATGCATATATGTGTTGTAATAGATAAAGAATCTATTCATAAATCATAAGCCTGATATAACCCAAAATATGAAATTGGGTTTTAAAATCTTGTCTTAAAACATAACAAAAGGATTTATCTCATATATTCTCAAGAAAATAAATAAATAAATTTTATTTGACGTTTATTTCTGGAAAATAAAATCGGATTTTAACATAGAGTACCATTTAAGGAAAACATCATAATAAAAATGAAGTATCAAGAATAAAAACTTACCGCTTAGGTGAATATTTTAGAAATGGGAAAAGTATATTTAAAAAAATATAATTTTAAAAATCATCACATGAATATGGATTCTATATGATATTATTGATAAGGAAAAATTGATGGTGAGATACCTTACATGACTTTAGGTATAGGGACGTTTCCCTAAATCAAGTTTATTTAAAAGATAAAACTTTGAAGGGAACATACAAATGTACTTTCCCTAAGAAAAAAAGGAATATTAAAGTATAAATATATGTAAAATTCATAATATATAAATAATATGGATGATATTCTTGAGAATAAGATGAATAAAAATGTAGAGAATGAAATATAATGTGTAACAAAAAGGTAACAAGGGTGGTTTAGGGGACCCCTTTCAGCTTAATATAGATTCTAATAATACCCTTGAAAGAGATAAATCACGAATTAAAATGTTAAAACACCATTTATAATGATATTTCATAATATTATATATCTAATTTTTATAATTCAATCCATTTAAATGAATTTATGTGCATAAAAAATATGTCTCATAGATTGACATTTGGAGATGAAACCCTTACGGGTTATATAAATTTTTAATCAAAAGTCATCAGATATTTGAAAATAATATGTTTCCATTAATAAAATGAATTAGATAACATATTATTAAAAAATAAAATCTTTGGATGTATATATGTCATAAAAATAAGAAGTTGGTGTATAACATTAAAATGAGTTTAAATGAAGAGAAATTGAGATGAAAACCATTACCTTTTGTCTAAAATGTTCTTCACATGAACTTCACATCTTAAATAATTAAATTAAATTAAATATATATATACTCAATGACATTATTCATCTGTATTTAATTTTATATGGTCCATATGAGTATATTTTTATTTTTTTAATATAGTTTTACCTTATGTTGGTTACTCTGGGTTGTTCTATTAATTTCTTCAAGAACAATTTTGTTTTGTTGATTGTGGTCAAAGGTGTGGAATAGTAAATTAATTTTTAATGAAATTTTTTATTATAATTTCATTTATTAATCTATCTTAAAAACATATATAGTATTAAATCTTTCCCCAAAAATATCCAAATTAATAACTGTTCCTTGGAAAGTATATTTATAGTTGTTAAAGTAACAATAATTATTTATTATTTTTATTACTTATAAATTTTCATATATTATCATTCCATAATTTTAATAATTTAAAAAATATCATTTTAACATTCTTAATAAAATTAACATCATTCATGCTGGGATGTCATCTAAACCAAAACATGTCGTTTATGGAGGCGGTAGTCTGCACATACCCATGACAACGTTTTCCTTTTACTCAATGAATTTAGATGAAATTAAAAAATAAATATTACATTAGTATAATAAAATGAGAACATGGTAAAATTATTGTGTTATCATACCATTATTTTTGGAGAACACCTGAAGGGAGTATAAGAAGAAATGTACTTAGAAAAGTTAGGTTCGGAGTATTACATTTCCCTTGGATGTTATACCTTGTGTAACTCCTTAAGACTCCATAGCATAGTCTTTAGGTGAGAATAATGATTAAAATCCATAATTATTAGGTTGAGGAGAGACTATGGTATATTTATGGTTGGTCCAAGACTTTGTAATAGGCATATAAATAGCGATGAGTTGGTCCCCTTTTCTAAGTAAAGAAAATATTATTTTAGTAAAAACTAATTATTTGTCACTAATATCACTCCATTATTCAATAAAAGAGCAACCAAAAATGGAAAGTAACTCTATGAGTAATTATATATGTATTATCCTCCATCTACCATCCAATATCACACACTTTTTCTACATGTTTTAACCAATATTACCCTATTTTACCCTAACAGCAGTAACACAACGTTTACCCTTGGTAAATAATTTCCATAGAAACAAATATATTTAAATTACATAATAATTTTAAAATTATGATTTTAAATATTTAAGTGATTTTATAAAATAAAATTTCTAGGGATTAGTGAAATTAAATTTAGTATTAACACACATAATCCATAAAAACAAATTTTGGAAAATGTTCATTTTCTGATTAAAATTTAAATATAGTATAGGATTTTAAACATTTTTATTTTAAGGAAATAAATTGGTTTATTATATAAAAAATTAAATGTTACATGTATTTAATCTCATGTAAAAAATTAATTTTACCAAAAAAATATTTAATTAAATAAAATAACAAAAGTGGTTTTTATTAAAATAAAAAATTTAACTTTTACGTCATAGGTTTTATAAGTTTAAATTAATAAATTTAAAATTAATTAAATTATTCATTCAATTAATATTTTATCAATTTAAAAATTTTATAAAATTTCAGGTAATACTTATATTCTCAGAAGAAAATAAATTTCACTATTTTTGAAAAAAATTGTATGTTTCACTATTATTATAAAAATAAAATATTTTAGAAAAATAAAAAAATCCTAAACTCTTTTTTACATGATTAATATAAAAAATAATCCATTTTATTATATTCATCATATATAGGTGATAATAATTATTTTTAAACTACTGAACATATAATATATTATAACATTTGTTTGAAAAATATAACTTATGTTCAAAAATGTCAAATAGAGGTTTGAAAATTAAAATAAACATTTTAAAAAATAATAACGTAGATTTTAAAAAAGTATCTTTTCTTAGAATAGTGTTTCATAATTTTCAATTCATAATTATATTATAATAAAGTCTTAAAGGTTGCATAATTTTTAAATATGTTATTTTTCATATTCTCTAAAAAATAATCTTTAGGAAAAAAAACAATAAATACTAAAATAATATTGACATACTAATCCCAAAATGAAGGTTATTTTGTGAAATTAAACTTATATAATATTCTCTATCAACAAAATTATGTAATACAATTACGAATTTTTTATAGTAAAATAAATTTTTTCAAAATATTGGTTGTTCTTATTCAAAATTTATATAAAACGCTATTAAATCTATCATTAATCAATTACTATTATATATTTTTTAAAATCATAAGTCAATATAAATATATATAGATTTATTTAATTAAAATCAAAACACATAAAAAGATAGATTTTTCAAAACAATAATGAATAAAATGAATGTTATATGTTTATAAATATATATTAATATATTTCATAATACAGTTACTCTTATTAATGCCTACTAATTCAACAGCTCTATTTTCACATTCTAAACATATCATGATTTCATTTTTGTTTGATGGTGTGTATAGAGAATCTATCAAATATATTTTACTTAATTAGAGAAAAACATATTTTAAAATCTTTGGTCATTAAATTCTCCCCATTTAAATAAATTTTATTATCACAATTTTAATTATTCTTAACTAATGAATATAGGTGAGAGTATTATTAACATATTCTTCATTTGGGGTATAACCACTTTATATGAAATCTACCTTACTCTCTTAATGCTATATTAATTCACTTATTTTTCCGCAAACAACAATAACTATTCATGTAATGATATACCCAAGTTTGTACAAACCATAATTGTATATTATTCATAACATACCTTTCACAAAAACTATTTCAATATCTATCATAATAAACAATAGTCAAATCATATATTCATCCAAAAATTTATTATATCTTCAATACTCAAATTATATTAAACACTTTTTCAAAATTTCAAAAAAAAAATTAATATAAATATATATATTACACTCCAGAAATTTAGATAAGCAACAAAAAAAATAACTTGGATCAATTTTTCATTAAGTCATCATAGTTTATTAACATTATCTAAATCTATTTTATCAAAAACAATTATCCTTTCACAAATAATGTGTCAAGCACACCAGGTGTTGGTATGCTCTATTTTTTTGGTTTGGGGGTTCGGTTTTTTAGTTCTATGGGTTTTGGAGGTAATTTTTGGTTTCCCAAGAATTTTTATAGGTGGTTGTGTTGTGGAGGGTGATAAATTTTATGTATAGAGGATTCATCACAAAATTGACTAATTATGTACATCGTAGTTCCCTAGAGAATGGATTTTAGTAACTCTTTCATATTCATCATGGGTTCTCCATGGAGGTAAGTTCTATAGTACGGAGTCTAGTTGAGGTGGTATGTTCAGTTCTACCAAAAATGAGGAAGGTATTCCATAAGGAGTAGGCTGTGGTGTATGCCTTATTTGCCAGTGGTGATCTACATCATTGTGTTATTGGCTTTGTCGTATCCCCCCCCCCCCCACAGAAAATAAGATCTACAATATGTTGGGGGGAATGGTTCTTGTGCATGATTTTGACCATTGGGGCTACAGTATGGTCTCTAGCCTTGTTCCTTAGTCCCTTCTATGTCACG
Source organism: Viscum album (assembly GCA_963277665.1). Lineage (NCBI taxonomy): Eukaryota > Viridiplantae > Streptophyta > Magnoliopsida > Santalales > Viscaceae > Viscum > Viscum album. The sequence goes on from OY728132.1 coordinate 419,776,498, forward strand.
CCATCTTGCACCATACTAGGGTAATAATAATCCTCAGTGTGAAAGTATACATAATGGTATGGGAGGCTATGTTGTGGTCTTTTATTTTACATTCCAGCAAAAATTTCCCAAACATCCCTATAGACCACTTCTTCTTCTGATCTTCTCTCTAACCATAGGTTCCCAAGAGGACTCTTTAATGTCCTTTGAATCCCTTCACGTTTGTATTTAACCTTAGGATTTATAATGATAATTATTGGTGGTTTCTCTCTATTCTATATTATGGTGTCTCTATACATAAATTCTGATGTATAAATTAATTAGTTTTCATGTAAAAGTATTTTTGTTTTTTAATTAAAATGGTGGATTTCAAATTAATGAGTAATTTATTCTAGAAATATATGTTTTCAAATGATTTTTTTTATAAATGTTTTTTTGGACAGCCTATGTGTGGATGAAATTTTTTAAAATATGTTTTGATTAAAATGGGTTTTAAATCTTAAAAGTGAATATTATTTGTGGGGAAAAAGATTTATAAATTTTGACAGTGTTTTTATAATTTTTCTTTGAATGTATGGATCATTGGGGACCTGGAATGTGGTGGGAAATTCACTTTTCTATTTAGTGTGTATAATTTTGCAAGATTATTTATGTAACTCATAGACCATTATAAGAATCAATATTAGTTGCATCCACATTATTAATACTTTATGATTATATTTATTTCTACCATTTATTCCCATAGGTACGATCCTAATATTTCTATTTTTCATTTATTCTTACTTTTTCACATAATGGATTGTTTTAGGGTTGTATTGCTCACATTTCAGTCTTTTGGTGTATCCAGGGATGGTTTTTCATGTACACATATGAATTCTTAGATACACTTTTTTATATTATTTGTTTTGTTAATATGAAAGTTTTTTATGAAATCCTAATGTATTTTTTACCAAAAAAATATCTGCTATAAATGCTTTATAAACTAGTGTTGTTTTAATGTCAGAGAAACATTTTCATGGTATTATACTTTGTATAGATTCTTCAGCAAAATCCTTCTAGGTTTTGTTATCAGACAATAATTTTTTCATTAGTAATTTCTAGATGTTGTTCTCTGTACTTTTGTAAAGTAAGGTGAATGATGTAGTTAGCCAATTTTATTTGGATGTTATCACATTTATAGTGGATTATTTTGGTGTTGATGGATATTCACATTGAGCCAGAGTATTTGGATTTCTTTTACTCTCACTTTCAGACCATTTGGGTTCATCCTTGTTTTTCACATGGATATATAATCTTTATTACACTTTTTACTCACTTTGGTTTACTTTTTTTTTTATTTTTACATTATGTATGTTTCAATTTCATTATTTCATCTCACCGTGTTGCATACCTTCATAGGTGACTTTTATTGTCATACTAGGTTTTTTCATTAGGAAATGGTATCAAGGGGACTAACTTGAAATAATTTTTATGATAATTCATGGTTTGGTTCATGGTTTATGGTATATTGGATATAGGATCCTCAGAATTCAAGTAGTATGTGTGGGCAGGTTCCTGGTCATCTCACATCTAGGTCTGAAAATGAGTTACCATGTGTGGTTAGGGAATTTTTTCCAAGCATGAGACTTAGTGGTTGGGCTTATTTTAGTGAATAGAATATAGCGTTTATTTAAATGATCATATTCATTCTAAATGTGTTTCTTTTCATTTGTAGGATTCATTAATAATTAAAATTATTAATTTTTTAAAATCATTAATAAGGATTCCTAAAGTTTCCCTATGGTTTAAGAATTCTCCCTTAAAATGTTTTATATTATATTATATTAATTAGATAATTATTTAAAAAATATATCTTCCAAATATGAGAGAGAAACTAATGAGAAATTTTCCATTAGAAAATAATCTAATGTACCTTTCAATGGTGGAAGCTATAATCTACACCATTTAGGAATTGGGTCAAGTGGGAATTTAAAACCTGGAATTAATAGTGGATCACGGCTTGGAATTCACTAAGAATAATACACACATATTCTATGGTAGTAATGTACCATAGGAAAATAAGGAGTTTCTAAAGTGGATTTAATGGACACATAATTTTTTTACAACTCCTAAGGACTCTAATTTGGGTTTTCTATATACAAGATTGATAGATTAGGAAGGAGAATGTAGGACTGTATTATGAAATGAAAGTTTCATTATGATCGTACCTGTGATTCCTTAAAGAAAACATTGAACCATTGTTTTTATCTAGATATATTATGTTTGGAAAAGAATTTGTAATTTATGACCTTAGAGAATGTGGATCAAATGGTTTTCATGTATCCCACCTATTTTACTAAGTTGTCCATCTTGAACTTGAACTCGTTACAAATTATTACATATTTCTCCTGAGATTTTATATGGGTCAGATGGATTATATTTATTTAATTATAATTCTCCTATACCTGTCTACATTATTGGAGTTTGTTAACAAATTGGATATTGATGATGAAAACATAGAATGGATAATGGTTTTAGGGGGAGCTCATGTTGTTGTAGTTATTATCCATGGTGTGTCATCTGGAAAAAGAAGCAAATAAAAGGGTTCCTAATTTTATTCAAGATAATATTTATGATGTTCATTAAGAATGAATCAGGTTGTTTAATATTAGTGTAGAGATCCTAGACATACCAATCCTAATTGTATAAAATATCTTTAAACATTTCATCATTTTATACAACCTTGTCATCATAGGATTTTTTTGGCAAGATGTACTAAGGCAGTTGGATCCAAACTCACCAAGGGTTTAGAGGTTCATTATGATTCTTTTGAGGGGGTCTTAACCTCATTCTAAGGGGAATGTTAATATGGGAAAGAAATATCATGAAGATATACTAAAAAATGTCTTTACAAAATAGAGTATACATCAAATGAATCTAAGAAAAGTATAGCTGTTGTTAGAGGTACAGTGTTTATTGTGTCATGTATGGTAGTATATTTTTTTATACATTTTCTAAGAATTATTTTTAAAATCCATGTTGGTTAAAATTTTGTCCGTGAATTTATAAATTATTCCTTTTTTGTTATATCTTTAAAAACCATTTTGAAATAGGTCTGAAAAAGGTTTTAAGTGTCCCAAATATCAAGAGATGATAGAATAATTTGATGTCATGGGATTTTTATTGGTTCTTGATAATGATATATTTAAGCTAATTTTTGGAATGGATTGGATAATTTTTATTATTACATAGATCATCTATTTTCATTTTTTATTTTAGTTTCTTTATCTCAATGGAGTCACTCATGTCTTTCATAGTGAGTGGGGTTCTAGGTCATGATGAATTTGGATTTTTTTTCCTCATACTAGAGTGGTCTCATTATAGTTTTTATGGATGTTAATTTATTTCATTGGTCTTCATTTGGGATGCCTACTTCTTATAGTTCTGAGTGTGTAACTCAAGTTCTTTCCTAATGATTTTTCTAGGTTTCTACCACATATAGTGGAGGATTTTTCTACTTACCTTCTCGTAGGTATTATACCCACTTCAAGTCCATATTATATCATGGATCCTACTAAGATAGTGGAAATTAGGTTCATCTTACAGACCATGAAAAAATATATTTATTTTCCCAACCGCATCACCTTGGGCTTCACGTGTCCTCTTTGATAAAATGTCTTATGGGATCCTTATATCTTTGATCCATAATCGAAATCATAATTTTTTTACCATTAAGAATCATTACCCATACTAAGTATTTATGATCTCTTTGATAAACTCATACGTGCATGTTGGTTCTCAAATATTGACCTCCTGTTGGGGTACCACCAGTTAAGAGTTTGAGAGTAAGATATACCTAAAACGGCATTTAGGATCCATAATGGGAATTCAAAGTGTTTATTTATTCCATTTGGTATCACTAACACATGTATAGTGTTCATGGATTTAATGAACCAGATCACCACTTTGTTTTTGGACTAATTCATATTTTTTTATGATATTTGGGTGTACTCTACGTTAGAGATGGAGCAGCGATATCATTTGAAAATTATCTTGGGAGTCATGAGGGAACATAACTTGTATGGTAAACTCTCAAGCTGTCAATTTTTGATTTAGGAAGTGAATTTTCTGGGGTATTTCATATCTAATAGATGCATTATAGAAGATCCAAAAAATATACAAGAAGTAATGACTTGGGAGTAGCCTAAAATGTGTTTGAGATCCAAATTTTCTTTGAATTTTCTTGTTATTATAGGTGGTTTATTTATGAATTTTAAATTATTAGGCATATGATGATATAATTAACACATAAGGGTGTTAATATTTAGTGGAATTAAAATTTTTAATGATATTTTAAAGAACTAAAGGTGAGTCTCACTTTGGGCATGTTCTAATTGTTTTATAACTAGATTCACATTACGATGTTTTCTATAATACTTCATGTATAGGTTTGTGATGTTTCTTGATACAGGGAAAGTATTTGGTAGAATGTGTCTCTATATAGTTATTCCCTCTTGAAAAGAACTACCCTACCCATGACCTTGAATTGGCAGTGGTTATGCATTCACTCAAAATGTTGTGTCAGTATCTCTTTAGGGAGTGTTTTACAGTACATTCTAAACACAAGATCCGGAAGTATATTTTTACTCATATGGATTTAATGTTTAGATAATGTAATTGGGTTGAGTATCTCTATTATTTTTATTTTGAAATTTCATATACTCTTAGGAAATGAAATGTGGTTTCTGATATATTGAGTAACAAATTACCAACTCAAGCGATGTAGGAGTCAGTGGTGGAGTGTTCTCTGGTGAATTTTCTTCTGAGATGAGTGTGAGAGTGGAAGATGCTAGTTCCCAGGTGTTCTTAGCTTAATAAAAGCTGACTAATCAATTTATTATCAGTTTCATCTTGATTAAGTGTCATAAACTGGTCACTAATGACTTGGTAAATCCAAAAATAGTGGGGACAACTCGGGTGATTGGTCACGATCTCTCATGGGTGAATTTTTTTCGAAGATAGGTCAGTTGTTCCTCTATATTTAAGGGAATAATTGGCGGATAGTAGACACTGGACTTGTTGATCCATACACCATGGGGCTTCCAAGATGTATCATGATTTTAGATTTATGTATTTCTGTCTTGGGATGAGGAGGTTGATTATAGATTTGAGGTCACGGTGCCTTACAGGTTTTATAATTAAGGTGGAACACCAAATATCCATTGGCTTCTTAAAACCTTTTCCCATAATAGTATAATATTGGGATGATATTTCCATGGAATTCATCATTTTTACTATGGAATCCTAGTGGGAAGGATTTGATTTCGGTGATCAGTGATTGAATTATGAATTTGGCATATTTCTTTTCTATTAAGGAGGCAATTATGGTTGAACTAATTGGGTACATTTATGTCTTAGAGGATTTAATAATTAATGGGGTTCTAGCTGTGACTATTTATGATAGGGACCCAAGGGTAACATCCATGATTTAGAGAGATTTTCAGGAGTTAATGGGTATCTAGTTGAAAATAAAAACAATGTATCATCCATTGATACATGGGAAATAGAAATATTTATCCATATTATTAAAGATTTTCTATGATAATTGGTGCTTGATTTTTTTCGTTATTTGTAAAAGCATCTTCCTATGGTTGCTTTTTTTCTATAGTAATAGTTATAGTGATTTAATTAATATGGTTCCATTTAAATAATTGTATGTGTATCCATGTGGATCTCCCTTATCCTGGTTTTAGTGGGGTGAGTAATCCTTGGTTGGAATTATCATTGTTTAAGTGATGGTGGAAGAGGTTAAGTGGATCTAGGATAGATTCTTCATGGAAAAGTGTTTTCAAAAATCATATATGGACTCTCATCACCATCTAATAGATTTTTAGGATGGTTATCTAGTTTTTCTTCAAGTTTCACCTCACTTGGGACACCATCTATTGGATATGTAGGGTAAGTTGGCATCAAGTTTTACTATCCCCTTTCGAATTGTTAAATAAATTAGAACTGTATTATATCGGTTGTACCTTTTATCTCACTTGGTGTCGATTCATGATCTATTTTATGTTTCACATATTAGGAGGTATCAAATACACCATTTCCTAAATGATTTAATGGGAGGATTATGATATTAAACCAGACACCATTGTGGTTAGGTAAATGGTTTAAATTATTGTAATTCTAGGAATATATACTACATTGTAAAATAATTCCATTTGTATGTGTACTATGGTGGTGTGGACATGATAACCATGTGATGTGGGAGAGTGAATTATTGATGAGGTAGTAGTGGCCATCTATTTTCATGATTATAGCATCATCGTCACTTTCTAGATATATGATTATTTTTGGTGGGGATAATTACAACCCATAACATGTTTCAATATGCTCTATTTAAGGTTTTGAATGTTTTTTTTAGTTTTGGGGGGTTTGTGCTGTAATTTGGAATTCCCTATAATTTTTATAAGGGGATTCACTATAGAGGTTGTCAGGAATTATGTGGATTGACCTCTATGTAGTGTATACTAGTTGGTTTTTTTATAATACCCTAAATGAGTAATTTCAGTTCCACTGCCATAATTTTTGTAGTCATGTCATTGAGACATAGTCTATAATGTAGAGTCCTATGGGGGAGGTTTGGTTAGATTTTACAAAAATAGGGTAATTGTATGATGGGGAGTCTGCTATAGAGTAACTCAAATTTAACTGTGTGGATCTTCAGCATGGTGGTGTCTAATACACCATATCCCCCACCCTCTCTTTAAAAATTGGATCTACAGTGTGTAAGGGGTTGCAGATCTCAAATGTGGTTTTGACCAGAAATGTTGTGGTATGGTTTCAAGCCTTAAGTCATAGTCCCTCCTTATTCATCCCTTCATGTTCCATGGTGTGGGAAGCATGTGTCATAGTGTGGAAGGTTGTGGCATGGTTTGGGAGATTTTATAGTGGTGTTTTATTTTATAGATCGACTATAAATGGATAGAAACCCATCTAGACCACATCTTCTTATTATCATCCATCTCAAATTTTAGTTGCCCAAGAGATCTCTTTGATGGACTTTTAATCCCTTATTTATTGGATTTAACCTTGGGAATTGGGAGGTCTATTCTAGGTGGTTTATCTCCATTCATGAGTTCAGTGTCCCTATAAAAACATTCTAATGTATGAATTAATTTACGTTATTATACAATTCCTTTTTTTTTGAAAAATTTTGGACATGAAATTAAGGTTTAATTGATTCTTGATATCTATATTTTAAAATTTTATTTCCATTAAAAAATGTTTGGGAAACAATATGTTTGGATGAAATTACTTAATGGTAGTTTTGATTAAAAATAGTTTTTCATGTGTGGAATAAGAGATTCATTATAGTGAAAAATGATTTGTAAATTGTGATTGAAGTTTTGAAATGTGTTTTAGAAGACATGACACATTGGGGACCTTGTGTACGTTAGAAAATGGATATGTCACTTTAGTGTCTGTAATTATACTAGAGGGTTTTTTATATTTATAGACCATTATGGTACTCAATATAGGTTTTATCCACATTATCTATGGTTTAGTATACATTTTATGTCAAGAATATATCTCATACATTAGAGCCTAATATTTTCCTTTTTCATTTATACCTGGTTTTTTATATGATTATTTATTTCAAAGTTATATTGATCACTTATTTATCTTATGGTGTATCCATGGATGTTTTTTATTATTCACAATAACGTTAATATATTAACATTTTATATTCCTTTTTTCAGAATATTAAATAATTTTTAAAAACTCAAAGGATGTTTTAAAAAATGTTTTATCTTCAATAAATTCTTTATAATGTTTTTCAGTTTTAAAGATAGAGCTAATGTTTTCAGTTATGAGACTATGAATATATTATATATTGAAATATTAATAGGATTTTAGATCACATATTACCTTTCCCTTTGATGATTTTTAGAATTTGTTTTATGGTATGTAGTTAAAGGGAATATTATCATGTACTTCACTAGTTTTTCTCATATTTCATCTCCTTTTTAGTGGATCAATTTGGTGGTGATGTGTGATCTCATATAGCTTGTGTTTTTTGAATTTTTTCTATTTTTTCTCAGTCTCAACCTTATTTTATTGACAATGTTAGTCTCTTAGATATATATTTTTTCTTTTTTTATGTAATCTACTAAATTTCCTTGTACTAGTTATACATGAGGAATGTTTTAGTTTTTTTACGTCCCACCTTGTGGTAGACCTTCTTGGGTGACTTTTCAAGCTATCTAGGTCCAGATCTTTATATAAGACATATCCATAAAACAATTTTGTGTTCATAAATAGTTACCACAAATAATATAACCTCTCATATAATAAATTTTCATGGTTATTGATAAAATTTAATATATGTTTTAATACCTTTAATGCAGAAAAATTGAATAACAGTATTTTCATGTTTCATATAATCCTCATTAATTTTAAAATATACAATAATATCATCAATAAATATATCCTTTTAGTAAAAATATTTATGAGTAAAAATATTTAATTTCTTTTAAGATATCAACATCACTACTTATGTATGAATAAGAGACTCTAAAATTAAATCATTATAGGCATATACTAATATTCTAAACCATTTTAGTATTATCACTTATTTGGGAATAATGCATAGTATTTTCTACATAGATACCTATATTATATTCATTTTCTTTATCTTGTTTCAATAATATAATAAAAACCAAAAATTTTATCATTATCATCAATGTAAATTATCATATAAATATTAAAGAACAATCTTCAAATGCATTATGTGATAAACCTTTATTTTAACCTGTGATACTTTTCTATAATGTCATAATTGGATAATCTAATAACTCTCTTGGTCATTTCTAGGTTACCTTATATTAGGTTATCTCATACTTATTAACTAAATCTCTTAATGTAAATAAAAAATATATCACTCGTAATTTTAAAAAAAAAATGTGCTTGACCATGGAATATTCCCCAGTAGTTTCTAAACATGGTTATAGTTTGGCATCTTGTCATGCACCATGTTATGGTTTAGTTAGTACCCAATAAACCATATTTAGGGTTATTACCTATAGGTATAACTATGTTAGATCCAAAATCAAAAAGCTAGTATCTAGAAACAAATGTAATTGAATGTAAAACCACACAATATCTTCTTTAAAAATTTGGAGTTCATCCGATGTTTACGATTGTCCCTTAGACTTATCCCTAGGGTTATAACTAAGGTTATGTCATTATAATCTCAAAAAATAGACCTTACATTGATACCAATTTTAGGGACCCAAGCCAAAAATACACTTTATTTAATAATTCTTAACATTTAAAATATATAATTTGAAGATCTAGAAGATCAATGTCTTCGGATGACTAGAAACATCAATACATAATATTAAACATAAAAACAAAATTTTTATTTAAAACTCCACAGAGCTCTCCAAGATCCCATAGATATTATAAAACTACAAAGGATACCCTAGGAAAAATACCTATGGAAAACGGTGAACATGAAGTCTCAGTAAGGAAATAATCATAGAAATAAATTATCACATGAGAGTCAAGAGGCATAACATTATATAACAAAGATAGTGATCATAAGCCCAGAAATATGGAATAAATAAATTAAATCATATGATCTTAGGATCATAAACATGTGTCAACATCATAATGCATTAATATATAATCATATATCATGGATAACCTCTAAGAAAACATAAGATAGGCTAATTTCTATCTCGATCATCATATGCTCTGGCTAACAGTCATCATATCTTGGTGTGATTTGGATAATCACCCTCGAACCATATAACCTCATTATATATTAACATCACCCAATGTATTTGAGGGATTTAAAGGACTACCCATCACATCATAAAATATACATTCATACGTTTACCACAAGATAAAAATAATTCATTCATAAATCATATCATGATATATCCCCAAATAGGAAAGTGGGTCTCATAATATTATCATAAAACATAACTAAAAGCTATATAATATATATTCTAAAAAATGAAGGAAAAAATAATTTTATAAGTTCATTTTTTTAAAAAAAATAATATAGGCTTTGAACATGTAGTTCCATTGATGGAATCCTTTATAAGATAAACATGGTATGAATAAAAAATACAACTAATGTGATGGTTTTGAAAATGATCAAAGGTTCTTTAAAGACATATATTTTTATCACAAAGTGTTTCTAAAACATAATAACGGATTTTAGAAAATATATATGAGATGAAAAAAATTATGGGGAAATACCTTACATGAAATTAGGGATCGGGAAGCTCCCTTAAATTGGGTTTATTTAAAATAGAAAAATTAAAGGGAACAAAAAAATTAACCTTCCCCAATAAATTATGGTAAAGTAAAAAATGTATTTATTTAAAGGAAATATATATATAATTTATTATATTATTGAGATTAATATGAATAAAAAGTGATATAAATATGGGTAACACGTAATGAAACTGTAATGAGGGTGGTTCGGAGGATCCCTTATGACTGATATAAATTCTGATAAAACACTATGAAAGATAAAAAATAATTAAATTGAAGTTAAAATACTCTGAATATAGATATTTAAGGATATTATATAACAAATTGAAATTATTCACACCATTTAAATGAAATTATGTCTATAAAAGAAAATTTATCTCAAAGAAGGAAATTTTGAGATGAAACCCATGCTTCTTGAGTAATATTTGAATAAAATGTAACTGGATGAATGAAAATTAAATGGTTATGTAAAACCCATAAATTAAATTATTTAATATGAAAAAATAAATTCTTATTAATTATATACACTATACAAATATGAAATGGGGATGACATTAAAACCTGTCTCAAGGAATAGAAATTGAGACGAAAACCCTTACATCGTGTGTGAAAGCATACTAAAATTCCACTTAACATCCTAAATAATTACATTTAGTTCATTATATATATATATATATCCAAGAAAATTATTAATCTATTTTTAATTTTCTAAGGTCTATATATTATATTTCGATACTTATTTTTAATATAGTTTTCACTTACATCAATTATGTAGGGTTGTTTGATTAATTTCATCATAACAATCTTGGTTTGTCGACTGTTGTCATAGGTGTGGTTAAATTACTTCTCGTTCTCCATAGTTTTAGATTTTTATATAATTTTTTATTCTATTAATACAATAAAAAAATATTTTTAATGGTTACCCAAAAAATATCCATATTAATAAAGGTTCCTTGAAAAGTTCATTTAGGGTTGTTAAAATTACTATATCAATTTTTTGTATTCATTAACAAAATATTGTAATATATTTTCATAAGAGAATATTAATATCTTAAAATATAATTTTTACATTCTCAACACATTTTTAAAGACATCCATTCTGGGTGGTCATGGAAAACAAAACTAGTTTTTCATAGAGGCAGTATTTTTCACAAATGCCTGATGAAATTTTCATTTTTCTCAATGAATTTGGAGTAAAATATAAAATATATATTCCTTCAATATCATACAAAATAATATTAGTAAAAATGGTTTTTTATGTTAACATCATGTAAAGAGTGTACTTGAAGTGTGTAAAAGAAGAAAATAGTATAGAAAAGTTTGGTTGAGTGTATTACCTTCTCTGTGGATGTTCTTATTTGGGTAACTCTTAAGACTCCTTAGCTTGGTATTTTTATAAGAACAAAGATACAATCGCAATTGTAGTGTGTTTTGGGGATACTAAGGTTGATTTTTGGTTGATATAGGAATTTTTAAAAGGTAGAGAGTTGGGAAAGAGTTTGTCTCCTTCCACCAGTGAACAAAATTGTGGTTTTTTTCAAAAACTCACTTTCATCATCATTATTTATTTATTTAAATATAGTATATTACAAGAATGCCAATAATACGAAAGGGAAGTAACTAAAAAATAATAAAAATCCCAATTATGGATGTATTAAATGATGAATCCCAATAGTGTTGCCTTTAATCAGATCCACCCCCTCAGGAGGAAGTTCGTACTAATTGTGATATAGTGTAATGTCAGCTTCCAGATTGGGTATGGAATCCAAATAGTCTACCACCTTCTTTCCTTATCTCCAGGAATGTATAATTATAACTTGGTTTCACATGAGGTTCCTGAACCTATAGACTATATAGGAAATTAACTATGGGGGATCACGAGTATTCCTCAGGGAATTCTAGTGGATTAAAGAATCAGTTTCAACTAACATCAGGTTGAGCTCCCTCTACCTACATATTAGAAGACTAGAGTGCATAGTCAATTCCATGTCTTTGAGGGAGTCACCATCCCCAAAGAATTATAAGAAAACCTAAAATGAGATTTCATTCAGGGTCACATACCACACCTCTACCACACATAATTCCCACAAAAAAAGAACCATTTGTGTTGAGTTTGTAGGTTGAACCTGGAAAACTCTATTGTACCCAGTTGCCCTACGGACCACCACCAATGGAGTGGGGAGGAGGCATGCCAGTTAGAAATAGTCTCAAGGTGGGGTTATCCTTTATGTTCCTCATAGACTAGGTAAAATATAGAAGAATATTTTTAAAACTAATAAACAACATCCTCCTCATGCAGACACCTCCCTTAAACCAAACATTGTTTCTTGCATGTCACAGACACCAACAGCCTGCAAGGATAACAAGATCCCTAGCCTTCCTCTTAGGGCCTTCCTCCTCTGATCCCTAGAACAACCAATGTAGAAAGAATATTTCCATATTTATAGCCAATTAAATACATTTAAAGTCAAAAAATTTTAAGAATAGTGTGATCCCATTCCCCCTTGAAGAATAAGTGATCTGAGCTTTCCTCCCGATGATCCTCATAGCATGAAAACCATATTGTAAATTTATGATCAGTCATTTGAAATTCTCATACTTGTATAGATTTTAATTCATTTCCTCCATACATGAAAATTTAACTTCTCTGGTGCCACCATTCACTGTTGGATATCACCCCATGAATCAAACTATTGTGAGGGAATAGGTAGTTTTCATTAGTCATTCATTGAAAAAGTTCCTAAGTAAGATTCAGTATTAACACAATGATCTTGATCATCATTAACGTCAATAATATCATAAAATTCCAGGGGATCTTTTCCTAGAATTTCATTAATAAGAGATGTATGTTGGATAGCCTGCTTGAAGATGATGTCTATTGTTGGACAGCATGGAAACCCCAACATAGATCCCACTCATTTGTGTAACTAGAAAGATATTTCACACCCTACCAACTATCCAATGATCATGTCCCCTGAGAGTTGAAAACTGAAGCTTAACCATATTCCAAAAATAACCTCTCGGTGCCTCCCTCTACCCATGGACAAATACCACTATTGCACAACCCCAAAGTTAGGAACCCTCAATCACATCCCATGCAAGATTCCCATGCATTCCATGAATTTTATCTTGAAAATTATTCATGTTAATACGTCTGACCTAGGTGGATCTTTTCATTCTATTATAAGAAGACAAATGGTATTTCCCATAATTGTTGGAATACTAGATAAATGATTCAAGGATATCATTTATATTGGTAATTACTAATTTTGATACTCTAACTTCCAAGAGAGTGTTGATAAGAATGGGCACGAGCACACTATTGACAAAGGTGATCATCCAACTAAACAATAAAATACAGTTCTTTTAATTAGTTACACAACATGTGATCATTTACAAAATCTAATCAAAATGAAGGATACGAAGCCTTATTGGGGATATGATATCCCAAAGGTAATTCATAGGAAAATTTTTCTGTTGGATACCCCTAACAATACATAGTTTTTCTACTCTTCTGGTCATGTATTGAAGAGATGTGTATACACTACTTTTCTCCTGGTTGATATGTATCCACTCCATTTGTAGAAGCCTTCCAGGACCCTTCTCATACTCCAAACCAATCAATTTCTAACAGTCAAGAAAATTATTGTGTCATATACAAACATGATATGAGATGTACATGTGACCAGGGCCTTATTGTTGTAGGGAATAGAGTCACTACTATAGATTCTCTTGTTGATGTTTATGCTATGGGAATCTTGGGATAAAATTATAAGGGTTGGGGAAGTCAGGTCCACCTTCCTTGACTCACACGTAGTTTTGAAAAAAACCATAGGTATTCCAGAAAAAAGATATTTCCATCTAGGGGGAACTCACGTATTTAAAAAAAGATCAATGTCCCATGTAGAGAAGCCCATTTTTTTCATAGAATCATAATGATGAAGTTCCACTCAACTCGATTGTAAGCCTTATCTATATCCATTTTAACAATAAAATTTGAACTGAATACTTTTAATTGATGTTTTTAACGATCTCTTGGGACATTAAAATGGCTCCTTGTATCATTCTACCTTTCAAAAATCCATGCTACTCCTCAGAAATCCATAGGAAGATGTTGGCTGATTCTCTTCAGTTGATGATGTTTGCAAGTACATAATAAGGAAAATTACACATGCTTATGGGTCTATAATGATGAAGATAGGTGGGATCTCTAGTCATTGTAATGAGAGCCTAGTAGGTAGAACAGAAATCACTGGACCCACCCCCCCCCCAAAAGTCTTGAATAACCCTGAATAAATTCTATTTAACCCCATCCCAATATACTCTGTAAAGGAACTCATAAATCCATTCGAACTAGGTGAAATATTTGGTTTGATACTCCTCATCACGTCCAAAATTTCATTCTCAAATGGAATTACATCCAAGAGAGTGTTAACAACACTAGGAACTAGGTAGGGAACTGGTTCAAGGAAGCCAATACATCCCCTCAGGTAGCCTCCAAACATGTTGGGATTAGGTCTAACAAGAAGATACTTGATGTGAGATTCGGCCATTCCCCCTTCTACATATCTGTCATTAGAGTAACTATCATCTTCCAAAAGTATATTGGGCCTATTAAGTGTTTTTTCTTAATTAAAGTGTAAAACAATTCCATGTTACTCCATTTGATACGCGAGTGTTCCCTGGCCATCCACTCATGATGAAGAACCATGTCATCAATGATATCCTTATTGGAAGAAACATCCTTGCACTTCATGTTTACCCAGTTATTTTTAGGCTAAAATTGATCCATTCAATTTACTTTGAGATCGATTCCATTTCTTCAAAAGGTGGAGGTTTTTTATTGATCCACAAGGCAAGATCTTCTTTGGGACTTCTATGCTTACTGTGAAAACTTATCCATGGAGAAACTTTGATCAGACTATCCCAAGACACACAAACCACTTGCTGATAATCTAGTTGGTTCTTACAAGATTGGGAGAAGTAAAGGAAACTTTTATTGTTATTCCCAAAAGAGAAAGACCCCAATAGGGGAAATTTATCTGAAAGGCTACGCATCAAGTGGGAAAATTTTTCTCTATGAAACATGTTGATGGAATGCTCATTTTCTAGACACCCATCAGGACGACTCCATGAGTGAGTGAATCCTTTTTTATTATTTCACCATGTAAATAAATCACGTAAAAACCCCATATCCCATAAACCATAGTGGTCCATTCTTTTAATGGACACCATGCTAACTCTATGAGGGAAATCACCCCTACATTTCTTCTCTTCAAGAGTTGAAATAGTATTGAAATCACCTCATACGAACAAGGGAATGCTTCCTGGATTAAATGACTCCATATTCCACCATAACTCTTGCCTGATATCCATATCCAAATTTTCATATATAAAAGAGGAAAATATGGTATGAAGGCCTGATGTGACCTTAATCGGACCCATTTTCTCAAAGGCTGGTACCAACTCAACGGAGACGTAATGATTCCAAAAATTCTATATATGAGATTTTTTTGGATTAGAAAGCATGAAAGAACACATTTTGATCCAAAGAGCATACTCAGAGGGTTTACTATAGTTCTGTTTGGGATCAAGAATCATGTCTAGAGATATCACATTCTTATGAATTTGAGTGGAGATAAACACAGTTTTTTCTTGGTCACCCAAGCTATATGTGTTCTATAATAGGAAGGATGTAATTGGAAAATTAGTTTCCTAGAATTGGCCCTAGAATGTATGGCCCCATTTATTTGACATTGAAGACAAACTAAATTGTTTCTAGATTTAGATCTAGTGAACACCCCATTAGAAAGAGGAGAGAGCTTAGAGGGGCTAGGACAATCCACAGAATGTCACTGGTATTTGGGTCTACTCAAATCCATGACCACCTTACCCTTGAGGGGAGTAGATGAAACCTATTTGGGAGAAGTATACGCTTTCATTCGTGTCCGATAAGGATTATCAGAGTAATGGAAATGATCATCATTAATGTAAGATTGTGAAGTAGGAGGAAAATCCATTAAAGATTAAGAAGTCTACATGGATAGGGATAATTCAAGGGGAGGAGTATCTGAGAATAATTTATGACGTTAAGGGCCCAAATCATGAAAAAACGCCACTAGAGGGGGATAGTTTCACGCAACTCCCTTTCATCATAATGATTTTAGGAGAAAATCTGGCACCATCTGAGGGGATACAAGATTGGCAGAGGAGGACACATGAGCTACAAAGGGGACCACGGAAAGGCAAGGAGGACCAAAAAAATATGAATCCATAGAGGGAACCATCCGGGTATCCAAAACTATATCATCTAAGGCAGAAGATTGCTACTCTCTTGCATGCTCGACCTAGAGAGAGGATAAAGTCCTCTGCTTTAAAGGAGGAGGCCATATCTAGTCATCAACATGAGTAGTAAGAGGGACCCTCAATAAGATCTTTGGAAAGTGATGAGAGCCCACATCCTCCTTGGAACTACAAAAAACTTCTTTGAAGGAAACCCTTAGACACAGATCTATTTTGGGTGAGCCAGATCGGGCTAGAGGAACCAGAAAGGAGGCATCAACCATTGGTAGGAGGAGGTCAACACAGAGGAGAGCAGGATGTATAACGACTGTGGGGGATATAATTGGTTGAGCAATGGTTAATGTTTTTGAAAATGCAGTCGCACGTTCAGCACGTTCAAATGAGGCAGTGAGCGCATGATTCTCAAAACCACCAAAATACTCATTATTTATCATTTATATCTCTCCATTATTCAAGGAAAATCTTAAAAAAGAACAATAATGATTTTTATGAATATATAAGGCCATTAATCCACCAAAAATCAAATATAACACATATTTTTCCAAAGGTTTTAACCACTTAGGCTATGTTATACTACTTGTACCCTCTTTTACCCTTATCATAATAACTCCACTTTCACCCATGGAAACAAATTTTAAGAGAAAAAAAATTAAATTTGTATTTAATAAATAAAAAATGATGACTCTATATATTTAAATAATTTTATAAAATTAAATTTCTAACAGTTAAATAAATTAATTTTATTATTAGAACATATTACATATAAGATCCGTTTCTTAGAAAAAGTTCATTTAAGCTTAAAATTTAAGAGTGGGATAAGATTATCAATGCTTTTTATTTTCAAGAAAAAAATTTTTATTATAAAACAAATATATTTTATGTAGATTTAAAACCTATCAAACACAAAATTTCACCAAAATAATATTTAATTAAATAAAACTAAAAAATCTATATTTTATTAGAATTATAATATTACTTTTGTATCATATGTTTTATTATTTTAAAAGAATATCATTAAAATTAATAAAATTATTCCTTAAATTAAAATTCGATCAATTTAATTTTTTTACAAAATTCTATGTCTCACGTATATTTTGAAGAGGTAATAAATATTATTACTCTAGCAAAAACATTATTTTTCACTATTCATCTAAAGTTCAATTAATTTTGAAAATTACAAAAAATGAATCCAAATTTAATTTTCACATTATTAATAAAAAATCAAATTAATTTTATTATATTAAAATTATTTATGTGATAAAAATTAATATTAAAATACCGAATGTAAAATTTATTAAAAACATTCTTTAAAAAATAACTAAAGTTCTAAAATGAAAAAAATGGTTTTTAATATTAATACCAATACTTTTAAATTTATAAATTCTAATAAAAAATACATATTTTTTTAGAAAATGGTTTCATGAATTTCTAATTCATACTTTTATACTAATAAATTCAAAAAATTCATGTTATTTATGCTTACAGTATTTTTTATTATTCACAAAAAATTAAGTGTTTCTAGAAAAAAACCCAAATATACATATTCAAATAATATTAATATTTTAAATCTAAAACTAAATTTTTTTCAAAAAATTAAATTTCTATAATTTTATATTTTATTAAAATCATAAAATATGATGTGGAATGTTTTCTATAGAAGAATAATTTATTTTTTAATACAAGTTATTCATATTATAAATTAATATAAAAGGAAAAAAATGTTATAATTAATAAATCAATGTAATATTTTATTCAAATCCAAATTTAACTATAATATACTTAGTTATCTTTAAGGAAAACTACAGTACATAAAAATATAGACTCTAAAAATAATAATGAATAAAATAACATTTATATTTAAATATATATTACTATATATCATTATATTTAGTAATTCAATTAAACCTATTCATATATAAAATTTAAAATTATAGGTTTTAAAGGAAATAAATATCATAGTTTTATTTTAGTTTGTTATTTCATTTACAGTAGAATATTGAAAATGATTGACTTAGTTAGAAGAATTTTGTTAAAATATCATGTCTTTGTGATCAATTGATTTTATCATAAATGAATATTTATATAACTTATCACTAGAACATTTCATTAGGTAATTAACATTTTCATTTTGAAATTACTTATTTAAAATATAAAATTTTCAAAAACATAATCCAAAAAAATTATTTGAAAATAATCATGGAAACTTGTAAATTAATCTTCAAGGAAATGATTAGTCATGATGGGTGGAAAATTTATTTTCATGGTAAATGTTAAAAAGAATATTGTGTTCTCAAAATGGTTAAAAAGTGCCTCATTCGAGAAACAACAAGAAGATTCCTTTTAGATATTTTCATAGAAATTAAAACATGGGTATAAATTAATTTATCAATCATTGTAGAATAGTCACTATATTCTTGAAAACATATTAAAGGAAATATTAATATATAAAAAAGTTTCCCGACCAAGTGTGGGAACTGGGCATGCAACGGAAGCCCAAACCAGGTGGGATTTTAAAATTTTTCCATCGATGATCAATGTAAACATGTCGAGGTTGGTGAATAGCATCCTAGACAAGGTTGGGAACAACGCGTGAAGAGTTTTAATCACAAAAATAAACTGTAAAAATACCTGGTTTAATCTGTTTCCACGTACGATGTATACACGCCATTGGCAATCGCTGCACAAAAATTCTAAAGTCAAATTCCACTAGATCATCCACCCACACTTCAAGGAATCCTCGGGAGCACCATTCGTCCTAATCCGGGTGCTAGCGCTTTATTATGGCGACGCATTCGGTGATCCAATGATCACCACATCACTTCACAAGAGATGCATCAAAGATTACTTTATCCATACTCCTTGGATCCAGATCCTCTCTCTCTAGATCATGGGAGATAGGAGAAGAGATAGATGTTCTAGTAATAATACATGGAAGAATCCCTTTTTCATCTATTTATATTGCTTAATTAAAATCTTGAGTATCGCCTCTTCATCCACAAATACTTAACGCACTATCAATGACATTTTTTTACTACTAATCTGAGTTATAAATATTATTATCATTTACTTGTAATATATTAAATATATTAGATGACAATAAATGAGTCTGAAACTTGACTAGTTGTTCCCATAAATAATAATTAAACCTTGCATATTTATTATTCACCAATTAATATTTTTCATGTATTTACATAAAACTCATAAATACATTTAATAAATAAATTCAATGCTAATTACTCTAATATCGAAAAACATTAATTTATTTATTACATTGGTGGTTGTTTTTTTCTAGACAAATTCCGGACCCTAGGGGTGGGGCCTACCATGTCCAAAACTCATATTCCACTAAATATAGTAGAAGTGAATAGTATTCACAGGCCTAGAGTGGGATCTTGAAACCCATCATGGCCCCTAAAGAGATAAGTATTGTCACAGCACAACGACCAACCTGCAAACACAGACTATGTAATATAATCACTTTGTTTGTAATATCTTATAAAGTAGGACTCAATCATGTGTCAGCACCATTTTATTTCTTTATTGTTTGTTGATTAAACTGGACGGGTTTACCCTCGACTACCATGGCCATGGACTTATAAAGGTATATACACCAATATCAACCTAGCCTAAGATATATTACTTCAATAACCCGAAAGTTCCAAATATTTTCTAGGCAATTCAACCAATGTCATGCCACCAATAACGCACCAAACAAAAACTACTTCAATGTGTCTTCATTTCCATGGTTTTTGACTTGCCTCAAAGTATGCAATCAGATGATGTAAATTGGTAATGATCTCCAATCAGAAGACCATTACACATGATCATAAATAGGATCATTCAATGACGCCTGAAACATGTAGTGTTTCTATTGGCGAGTCATTCCTCATGATCTCACTACTTGAGATCACCAAGTGAAAACCTCATGAGAAGAAATCTCAATGTTTATGAGACCTCAGCACCTGATAGTAAAAAATATACTATGTCCAATCAGTATGATGTATCTAGAATATATGACATATATTTAATATTAATGTCATGATATCTAGAGGTTCTCATTATATCTTGGGAACTACTAAAACTTTTCAATACGATAACTAATATTTGTACATTACCACTTCAATAGTGGATGCAGAAAAGTCAACATTATAATGGTAAGATGGTATCATGTATAGCTAACTGCACACATGATTTGATAATCAAAAGCACTGAATAGTTCGGTCAGGGGCACCTACTATTTCAACACCAAGTAGAGAAACAACATCAGTTTTCCTTAAAAACATATTGTAGAGACCCGATGATTGACATACATAGACAACACATTACTTTTGCGGAATACTTATTACATAACAAAAACACACACATAAGGACCGTAATAGTTTAGTGTCTTTGGAAACTCGTAATATAATCTTCTAATCATGGTGAATGATATTCAACATCTCCCATAAAGATATTCCTTTTTTTTACCTAAAACCTATCTTTATATCCTAGGGAAAAGAAAAAATAAAAGGGTGAGCTCAAATGCTCAGTAAGGGTAAACAAAAGAAATATCAATCACATCATATTCATAAGAACATAACATTTTGGAAATCTTAATATGCAAAAGAGATCATAATTTCATAACATGGGATAAATCATAGTAGTGAAATATAATCCCAATAATCATAACTTAAAACATGAAACTTTTTGGCATACACACATAATCATAGAGAATCATTTATTGTTAGTGAAGACTCATTGCCAAGACTATCTTAGAGGACAAAGTCCATTTCTGAACTGAGTTCACTCCTTATTTTAGTCCTGTTTCACTGAACCGGTTTAACCTACCGTTCTAGCCATGTATATCTCATGAGATATAACTCTTTACCCAATTAATTGGAGGGAGTTATAGGTCCCACCCATCTCATATTGAAATCATTCTTACTTATTCCACAAAATAAACTTAAAACATTCATCATAAGCCAATGAATAAAATGGGTTTCATAAACATCATCCCATCATTACATAATCCATATAAAACAAATGGATATTTCATCATAAGAAAATTGAAACCATGTAAATCATAGAGACATTATACTTGAAACATACACATATGAAATAATTTCATCTTAGATGGAAAATGGTTTTTATAAAACACTTGAAATGAATTCTTGAGGAAAATATCCTTTCTTCTTCAAAATCAATTTCTTTTCACAAAACATCATGAAATTTTAAAAGAAACATATTTTTTTGAAAATAGTCATGAAATATTTTGGAGGAATCTTCATGAAAAAAAGGATTTATAAAACCGTAAAAATCCGTTCGTGCCGTATAAGTTGAAAAAACATTCTTTTCGTACTTTTGCCAGAAAAATCAAAAAGTGCCTCGTAACGTAAACAAAAGAAAGATTCCATACATACCATGTTGTAAAAGTAAAAAATGGGTACAAAGGAATTTAAACATACGTGAAAACACTTTTATAAAACATGTGGATGGATGATTGCAATAACACCAGAAAATACTTACGAATAACCAATCTCAGATAAAAATGAGATTTGAACAATTATCCCTTACCTTAGGTCCGATTTTCTTCGTAAGTGTCTGAACCTCCTATATAATGATTTAAATAATGTCATTGACTTATTCCAGAATCATAATCATTGTTATGATATCATATATGGTTCACTTATGACTTTATATTACCCGTTCTTTTTTAAATTCCATGTTAAAGAGCATTTTGGGTCAAATTGTTTCAATTTTCGTCTCTGTTTTGACTTGTAATTATTCATATGATTACATAGATCATGATTACTTAATTCCAGAATATAAAACATGATTTATATATAATATATATTCAGAATATACATATATATAATAAATCAGTAAATGGAAAGAAATACACTCTTCATGGAGACGGTAGGCCGTACGTACGCATGAACACTGTTTTCGTTTCCTTATTGAGTTGAATGGAATTAAGTAGATGAAATACATATATATACACATAAATCCAGTATCATTATTATTTCATATATTTCATGATTACTTGTTATATATACTTTATAATCATTCATGAATGGTTAAAGTGGAGAATGAATCTCATCGCGTCGTGGAGACGGTAGTCCGTACGTACGCACGAGCGATGATATCATTCTCATGATCGTGGGACTATATTGGAGTGTATGTATACTATTTCAGAATCAATATCACTTTAAAATAGTCATATAGATTTATTATTTACACCATTATATCCAACCAAGTAAGGTGGTGGTGGAAAATAGATTTCACCACGGCGTGGAGACGGTATTCCGTACGTACGCATGCGCGGTGATTTCGTTTTCCATAGGATGGATAGATGGTGAAATAGGGTTGTTTCATACTTATAATAACATATCATTATATGATTGATACTGATGTTATTACTTCATAATTAAACAACCTAAGAAGAAGAGGTGGAAGAAGAAATAAAGGTGAAAGAATCGGTAACGGAAATTACCTCTTCTTTGAAGCGACTCTTTGAGACCTCCTTTTAGGACACTAAAATTGGTCTTTGAGGAAGACCAGAACCTCTATGATGTTGATATGGAAGTGGAGAAGAGAATTTTTCAGGGTTTTGCCAAGCTTGAAGGCTCAAATTGGTGTGAGGAATAGAGGGAGGAGGTGCCCTTTTATGAGGGGGGAGAGGGGCACCTTTGAAATAACTAAAAATATTATTTTATAATAAAGACAAATTCGGTTTTAAATAGCTCAAAATTGATTTATTTCAACGATAAGGTGGGTATGGGTCTAAATCCTCTCATCCAATATAATTTAGAAAAGTTTAGGTTCCCATTTCGACATTATCATTTATATTTAACTTTAAGTTAGATAATTTTACTTTTACCGTGTCTTCTTGTTTTCTTACACTATAAGGTTAATAAACTTACTATATCAAGCCAAAATAACCCCAAGTTGTTTATTATTAATATATATAACCTTATATAAGTCAGTTTTTCGAACCTTAGATTTTTAGGAATAAAATAACAATTAATAATATAATATTTGTTTTAAAAACTATTTTATGTCAATTTTGACATTATTTAGTAATTGATTTTTGTGAAAATCATAACAGAATGATTAGTTCTAAAAAAGTTTATTAAATAAATACTAACATTTCATATTAACCTATAAAATTAGTGAAATTTATAAAAAGTCTCAAATTACATTTATTTGGTTATTTATAACATCAATTATGTCAATATTTCATTAATAAGATAATTACTGTATCATTATTGTGTCACAAATAAATTAAATTATTTAATGTCTAAAAATTACCAATAAAATACTATTATGTATGAAATCTTTTTATATTTCAAATTAGTATTTATAGTCGAATTTATCTTATTTATAACCCTATATTAACAATATTTTAGTAAATAAACATTGATTTTAACTCTTTAAACTCTTCTTTAAATTAAATAATAATAAATGTCCTAATCTAATCCAAGTGGGCCTAAATGGTCATATTTTATTCCTAAGGTTGTTTTTGGTCGAATTACTCTTATCCAATAGAATTAGGACATGTTTTAGGTTAATAATAATATCATTTTTACCCATAATTACCCTATTTACTTTTAACCGTGGTAAAAAAAAGTAAAAAGTTACTATTCACCAAAAATTATCATCATCTCATTGAACCACATTTTACTTACTCACATCAACTGTGTTTCTCAGATTTTTGAAATTCCACTCAAAGAAGCGGTAAAATTAAGTTTTATGAAAAATTCATTTTTTTAACTACCACTTAGTGGTTTCACTATTCATCACAAAATGAAAGTTTCCAGAAAAATACCAAAAATTAGGCCTAAGATATATTTGATATTATGAACTCAAAAATTATGTCCATTTTAACAAATTCAAAACATATTTGTTGAACTAATTAATTTAAAAATTAATTCCTGTCGTCAAAACAAATAGCGTGTTCTTAAGAGATAATAACTATTAAAAGATTGACACTTGTTTATGTCTGGTTTAAATTTATAATTTCATCCAATGACCAACATTGTATTAAATTGTAAAAATATATTCTAAATATACTTTAAAACAACTCAAATTAATAATTTATCACTATTAATTATTTCGATTAAAAAAGTTGTTTTTACTTAAAATTTAGTAATTTTCACTATTCATTAGAAAATGAAAGTTATCCGAAATGTACCAAAATTTCACCCTAATCTAATTTCGATATTCAAAATCCAAAAATTAAGTCCATTTTGAAAAATAAAATTTACAAAATTTCAAAAAGTGGTTATTACTATTCATAACGGCTAGTTTTAAGCATATCGTTGTTTAGTGAAACTCGGTATTGCGTACTGCACACGCTATCGAGGAAGGTCAAGATTGTGTTTAATGCAAGGCAAGTCAAGGATGCGTGTTGTGCAAGCTCCTTTTGGTTTATCATATAACACAATACATTAATTAAATTAAAAAGAATATTTTTCATAAAATCTCGGGGTGTTACATTCTACCCCCCTTAAAATGAATTTCGCCCTCAAAATTCGTCAGGGTTATAAATGGTTTACTATTCGAAAGTTTCTTTGATAGAAACCCACATCGTAAAAAGCAATACCAAAACCAATCTTTAAAAACAAAAGTATGAAATGTAACGGTTACCCAAATAAACTAATCACTGGGTTTCTATATAGGTGAAAATATGGATATGGAAGAGAAATCTAACCATCATGTTCTGATGGAGAGTTGTAGAGAACATGGCTATGGAAAAGCCAGAAATTACAAATCCATAAATTTGTGACGATCTATGGTACCATCTGATTCATCAGATATAAGAGCACTAGGACAACATTTTAGGTTTTCAAGATCGTTTCCGTAAAGTTGATGAAATTGGAATTAGAAGAAATACTTTCGTGATTTCGGTATAGTCTCACCGTTGGTCGTTCATTGGACAATTTCCACTTCATCTCTTAAATAAATCAATTTGAATTTGTCATTCGTGATGTGTTAGGAGATCATGTGATAGAATGATGGGTCATTCCATCTGTCTCAAAAAAATGGTTAGAAAGGTTATCAAAAAATACATAAGTCCATCTATAGTGAGATTAATGATATATGGTTCCTAAAATGGACATATACTTCATATATCATACTGCTTAATATAATAATACTAGTTTCTACTAAACAGGGACTTCCTGTAGGCCAGTGGTAGGCGATAAAGACCATTCGCACTTCGGTTGTGGGTTCGATTCCCACAGCTATGTCCGACGCGATGGGTGGTCACCCGTCCAGCAGGTTGTCCTTTTTCTAAAACTATATTACTATAACATCCCATCAATAATATCAAAAAAAACTTCTATCTTTAATCAATACTAACTTTTGTCCAACATAATCCATTCGAATCTTTAGGATTTTCCATAATACTGTAGTCCACTCTCAAAATATAGTGAAAACGATTACCAGAGATTTAATACCATCGTTGATCCCCATATATCATAAGATATGTCTTGTTGGTCACATTCCAAACATTCAAAGGCCTTAATCATGTATTCTCTTGAATACCCATTGAACCTTAGTGAAAACATGAATGCACTTAAAAGCTAACACATTCCACTTACCAAAATCCTCAAAATTCTATATACTGAAACCATGATATCACTTAGTCCTTATATCAATCATGAGCTCATGAATACAATCAAACATCTCATTATCTTCTTATCCCTTCATTATGAGCATATCATATTTTTTCCAAAAATATCACAATCACTTTCCATGGTTACCGGTACGATAAAATTATTGAAAACTAAAGTAGACCAATACATAAATATTCCAATATTCCACGATACTATATACAACATTATTTTGTAATCCCAGTACATAAACACTTAATCATTCCACCACATCATTATCACAGTCAACATCGCCAATGGTGATCGCATGTGACTTCCCTTTGTCCTTTTCCTTAAGTGGTTGCTCATGTCGATCATCACTAACCCTTGGATTAGGGCATTTATTAGCATAATGCCCCATTTCCTTGCACTTGAAGCATTGAAGTGTAGTAGGTTCATTCTGTGTATCCATTCCTTTTTTGCATCATTAGACATGTTCTTCCCATCATTGTGGAATTAAAATGCCTGATGACCTTCCTTTCCACATTTGAAACATTTACATGTCCCTTTATGACAATCTCCACTAGGCTTCTTTCCACACTTTGAGCATAAGGAAACATTCATCTTCTTTTCACCATTATTCTGAGATTTCTCCTTGAACTCCATCTTTCGTTTCTTGTCAAAACTATGAGATGGATAAGTAACAACAACTTCAATTTCTACCTTGATAGCACAACGCACAATTTCTTCATAGCTACTGAAGTCTCTTATAGCTAATGCCCTTCGAAGATTTGGTTTTAAGCCACTGAAGAATCGATCAACTTTACTTTCAGGTTGGATGATAAATCCAGATGCATACCTTGCAAGCCTTGTAAAATTCGCTTCTTATATACCAACATATTCATCATCCTTTTGCTTTAGTTCAAGAAACTCCTTATCCATCTTTGTTTGAAGAATAAGAGGGAAGTACTTATTGAAAAATAAGTTCTTGAACATGTCCCATTCCATAGAATCAATTTCATCTCTTTGCCTTGTATTCTTGATAAGATTCCACCATTGATCAGCTTCACCTTCCAGACGATATACTACTAAGATGACTTTATCATGTTCATAACATTGAAGAACAGAAAATATCTTTTTAGTGGTACTTATCCATTGTTCAGAAACAAGTGGATCAGAAGACCCACTGAAAGAAGGTGGACGTTGCCTCACGAAGGACTCAATACAATATTGTTCCCTTATCTGCTCATTTGGATGTCTAGAATGATTCATATGTTCTGTAAGTATAGCAATAAGATTTTTCACTTCATCTCCCATAACATTTGTTTGTTCAGGAAGACAATCATTGCATTGTCCATTGCATTGATCAATACGGTTCCTTCAGGTTCCAGCCATCGTCTAAAACCCAAAAAGAATAGTGTGAGAGGCAAAAATCATGCTAGGTAAAACAACATAATAAAGGGGGATTACCTTCAATATCTAATATCATAGGTTTAATTCTAATATCGTTATCTCAATTCTAGGACTATAACCTATACTTATACCCAACCTTAGGGACATCCCTATACATACCTTAGAAATATCTCTAGGGATCTCACTAAAGTTCTCGCATCCTAGTTTCCAAAGGTTGACTAAACCTTTCCTCTAATACCAACTGTAGAGACCCAAATCCTGATGTACATAGACATTACATTACTTTTTTGGAATACTTATTACATAACAAAAACACACACACAAGGACCGTAATAGTTTAGTGTCTTTGGAAACTCAGAATATAATCTTCTAATCGTGGTGAACGATCTTCAACATCTCCCATAAAGATATTCTTTTTTTATACATAAAACCTTTCTTTATATCCTAGGAAAAAGAAAACATAAAAGGGTGATCTCAAATGCTCAGTAAGGGTAAACAAAAGAAATATCAATCACATCATATTCATAAGAACATAACATTTTGGAAATCTTAATCTGCAAAAGAGAGCATAATTTCATAACATGTGATAAATTATAGTAGTGAAATGTAATCCCAATAATCATAACATAAAACATGAAACTTTGTGGAATACACACATAATCATAGAGAATCATTTCTTGTTAGTCAAGACTCATTTCCAAGACTATCTTAGTGGACAAAGTCCATTTCTGAACTGAGTTCACTCATCGTTTCAGTCCTGTTTCACTGAACCAGTTTAACCTGCCGTTCCAGCCATCTCTATCTCATGAGATATAAAATCTTTACCCAATCAATTGGAGGGATATATAGGTCCCACCCATCTCATAGTGAAATCATTCTTACTTATTCTACAAAATAAACTTAAAACATTCATAATAAGCCAAAGAATAAAATGGGTATCATAAACATCATCCCATCATTACATAATCCATATATAACAAATGGATATTTCATCATAAGAAAATTGAAACCATGTAAATCATAGAGACATTATACTTTAAACATACACATATGAAATAATGTCATCTTAGATGGAAATTGGTTTTTATAAAACACTTGAAAAGAATTCTTGAGGAAAATATCCTTTCTTCTTCAAAATCAATTTCTTTTCACAAAACTTCATGAAATTTTAAAAGAAATAGATTTTTTTGAAAATAGTCATGAAATATTTTGGAGGAATCTTCATGAAAACAAGGCTTTATAAAACCGTAAAAATCCGTTCGTGCCATATAAGTTAAAAAAACATTATTTTCATACTTTTTCCGTAAAAATCAAAAAGTACCTTGTAACGTAAACAAAAGAAAGATTCCTTACATACCATGTAGTAAAAGTCAAAAATGGGTAGAAAGGAATTTAAACATACATGAAAATACTTTTATAAAACATGGATATGGATGATTGTAATAACCCCAGAAAATACTTACGAATAAGCAATCTTGGATAAAAATGAGATTTGCACAATTATCCCTTACCTTAGGTCCGATTTACTTCGTAAGTGTCCAAAACTATTGTATAATGATTTAAATAATGTCATTGACTTATTATAGAATCATACTCATTGTTATGATATCATATATGGTTCACTTATGACATTATATTACCCGTTCTTTTGTAAATTCCATGTTAAAGAGTGTTTTGGGTAAAATTGTTTCATTTTTTGTCCGTGTTTTGACTTGTAATTATTCATATGATTACTTAGATCATGATTACTTAATTCCATAATATAAAACATGATTTACATATAATATATATTCAGAATATACATATATATAATAAATTAGTAAATGGAAAGAAATACACCGTTCATGGAGACGGTAGGTCGTACGTACGCAGGAACGCTGTTTTCGTTTCCTTATTGAGTTGAATGGAATTAAGTAGATGACATACATATATATACACATAAATCCAGTATCATTATTATGTCATATATTTCATGATTACTTATTATATATACTTTATAATCATTCATGAATGGTTAAAGTGGAGAATGAATCTCATCGCGTCGTGGAGACGGTAGTCCGTACGTACGCACGAGCGATGATATCGTTCTCATGATTGTGGGACTGTATTGGAGTGTATGTATACTATTTCAGAATCAATATCACTTTAAAATAGTGATATATAGTTATTATTTACACCATTATACCCATCCAAGTAAGGTGGTGGTGGAAAATAGATTTCACCACAGCGTGGAGACGGTATTCCGTACCTACGCACGCGCGGTGATTTCGTTTTCCGTAGGATTGATAGATGGTGAAATAGTGTTATTTCATACTTATAATAACATATAAGTATATTATTGATACTGATGTTATTACTTTATAATGAAACAACCTAAGAATAAGAAGTGGAAGAAGAAATAAAGGTGAAAGAATCGGTAACAGAAATTACCTCTTCTTTGAAGCGCCTCTTTGAGACCTCCTTTTAGGACAATAAAATTGGTCTTTGAGGAAGACCAGAACCTCTAGGATGTTTCTAGGTAAGTGGATAAGAGAATTTGGCAGGGGTTTTCCGAGCTTGAAGGCTCAATGTGGTGTGAGGGAGAGAGGGAGGAGGTGCCCTTTTATAAGGGAGGAGAGGGGCACCTTTGGAATAACTAAAAATATTATTTTAATATAAAGCCGAATTCGGTTTTAAATAGCTTCAAATTGATTTATTTAGAAGCTAAGGTGGGGATGGGTCTAAATCCTCTCATCCAATATAATTTAGACAAGTTTAGGTTCCTATTTTAACCCTATAATTTAAATTTAACTTTAAGTTAGATAATTTTACTTTTACCGTGTCTTCTTGTTTTCTTACACTCTAAGGTTAATAAACTTACTATATCAAGCCAAACGAACCCCAAGTTGTTTATTATTAATATATATAACCTTATCTAAGTCATTTTTTCGAACCTTAGTTTTTTAGGAATAAAATAACAATTAATAATATAATATTTGTTTTAAAAACTATTTTATGTCAATTTTGACACTATTTAGTAATTGATTTTTGTGAAACTCATAACAGAATGATTAGTTCTAAAAAAGTTAATTAAATAAATACTAACATGTCCTATTAATCTATAAAATTAGTGGAATTAATATAAAGTCTCAAATTACATTTATTTGGGTATTTGTAACATCAATTATGTCAATATTTCATTAACAAGATAATTTATGCATCATCTTTGTGTCATAAATAAATTAACATATTTAATGTCTAAAAATTACAAATAAAATACCATTATGTAGGAAATCTTTTTATATTTCGAATTATTATTTATAGTGGAATTTATCTTATGTATAACCCTATATTAAAAATGTTTTAGTAAATAAACTTTGATTTTAACTCTTTAAAATCTTCTTTGAATTAAATAATAATAAATGTCCTAATCTAATCCAAGTGGGCCTAAATGGTCAAATTTTATTCCTAAGGTTGTTTGTGGTCGAATTAATCTTATCCAGTAGAATTAAGACATGTGTTAGGGTAATAATAATATCATTTTTTTCCTTAATTACCCTATTTACTTTTAACCGTGGTAAAAAAAGTAAAAAGTTACTATTCACCAAAAATTATTTTCTTCTCATTGAACCACATTTTACTTACTCACATCAACCGTGTAACTAGGATTTTTGAAATTCCACTCACAGAAGCGGTAAAATTAAGTTTTATGAAAAAATCATTTTTTTAACTACCACTTAGTGGCTTCACTATTCATCAAAAAATGAAAGGTTCCAGAAAAATACCAAAAATTTGGCCTAAGCTATATTTGATATTATGAACTCAAAAATGATGTCTATTTTACCAAATTCAAAACATATTTGTTGAATTAATTAATTTAAAAATTAATTTCTGTCGTCAAAACAAATAGCGTGTTCTTAAGAGATAATGACTATCAAAAGATTGACACTTGTTTATGTCTGGTTTAAATGTAGAATTACATCCAATGACCAACATTGTATTAAATTGTAAAAATATATTCTAAATATACTTTAAAACCACTCAAATTAATAATTTATCACTATTAATTATTTAGATTAAAAAGGTTGTTTTTACTTAAAATTTAGTAATTTTTACTATTCATCAGAAAATGAAAGATATCCGAAATGTACCAAAATTTAACCCTAATCTAATTTCGATATTCAAAATCCGAAAATGAAGTCCATTTTGAAAAATAAAATTTTCAAAATTTCAAAAAGTGGTTATTACTATTCATAACGGCTAGTTTTAAGCATATCGCTGTTTAGTGAAACTCGGTATTGTGTACTACACACGCTATCGAGGAAGGTCACGATTGCGTTTAATGCAAGGAAAGTCAATGATGAGTGTTGTGCAAGATTATTTTGGTATAGCATATAACACAAGACATTAATGAAATTAAAAAATATATTTTTCATAATATCTCGGGGTGTTACACATATTTTGATATTTTTGAGTATTTAAAGAGGGGGAAATTAAAGTAAAATTTATAATCTCTAGAAATAACTATGAAATAAATGAATATATTATATTTTATGATAGATATATGATATAATTTCAATATTATAAATTTATTCATAAATAATCCTAGTAAAAAGTGAGATAGTAAGACAATACTCTTAAGGCTTTAAAAAATTTAAAATCATAACTCTCATGAAAGAAATAGATTCAAATGAAATTTTAAATACCATAAATATAAATATATTGATGATATAATATATAAAATGGTATGCATATACATCGCATGAAATAAATAAGTGGTGAATATGACATATGTCTCGCAGAAAATAAAAGTGAGACGAGAAACCCTTAACTAAAGCCTCACTTTCTTCATAAGTTCTTATAACCTCCTATATAATAAATTTAGATTTATTATACATCACTACCAATATCATCTTCATACTTATAAAACTATAAATCCTTTACTCATAACATCCTATCATCCAATCATTATCAATTCTTTGTTATCATCATAAATTTAGGAGTAAACACTTGGTTTTTATTAATGTTTTGATTCAAAAGTTAAGTTCCTCGAATCTCGATCACGGATACATCACCGAAATAATTTTAGCAATATTAGTTATTAAATATTATTACACAATATCACTAAAATTTAATATTCCTCAATTATTCACGTCATAAAATTCGTAGCATCACTCTTATTGGTGGTAAAAATGACATAAATAAGGGTGTGTTATAAATACTAAAGGAGTTAGAACACGCTAAGGTATAATATTAATATAAATTTTTTAGATTATGATTTATCTCATAGGTATTAAATATATTCATTATATTTAATTTTAAAACCATCCATGAAATTTTGATATTGAAAATGAAATATTTCTCTCATGGAGATGATAGTCTGTACGTTCTCATGAATGATACATCCATTCTATACTATGAATAAAGAAAATAAATGAAATATAATTTTATCATTTTGTAATAATTATTATAAATTAAATATTTTAAATATTCAGTAAATCTATGAATAATACCATCTATTAGAGGTGTCTATGGAAAATGAATGAAATCGCTATGTGGAGGTGGTACTCTACAAGCACACACAGGGGATACTTTAATTTCTCATTTGATGAAATATTCATGGAAAATGGTTATATCATAATAATGAAATATATTTATATTAACGATACCATATTTATTAATTTGTTCTTCATAAAACAAATTTATGGGAACTAAAATAAGATAAAATCACTGAATGTGTCGGTAAAGATTACTACCACTACTTTCCATGACCTCATATGGCTTAAAACTTAAGCCTTCATAGGATGGTATTAGGAGAATAAAACAATCTCAAGAATTAGTTGAATGAATATTGGAATTATTTGGGTATGTATTGAATGAGATATATTCTCAATCTTTGGGTATGTATTGTATGATATATATTCTCAATCTTTGGGAATAACGGGAGGAGAATATGAGTCATTTTGTAAGAGAGGGGGGACACGCATTGAATTACGTAAAACATTTAAAGATTTTAAATTCATTTTATTGTGAAATAGAGACCAAAATTATAAAATTTAGAATTTAGGATTATAATAGTTCTAAATGTCTTAAAAAAATAATATTTGGAGATGTATATGTTGAATTTTAACCCTAAGATTTTAGTTTTACCCCCTTCGTTAACCTATTTAAACCCTAATCATTGTAATAAATTTTAACTACTTTTATTAATTATTAGGGAAAAACATAATTTTTTTTTCTAATAAATATTAACATTATAATTCAAAATATTGAATAATTTTTTATTATTAAATTTATTTAAGTTTCATAATTTAAATTTAAGCTAAGTTTTCAAAACACAATGAAACCATTTTTTAGAAAAATGCATTTTTAAGCATAAAACTGAGTTCACATTCATTCCTTGATTTGTAAAAACTAATGGATTAATTTTAAAATATTTTATTTAATATATAATATATATATTCATTATAATCATTGATCAACGGTTCTTTTTTAATTGATTATGTTGAAAACACATTGCACACATAAAAACATTTTTCTAAAAAATAACTATTTTTAACTTTAATATATTCTATCATCATCACTAATATTTAGATAACTAAGGTATGAATGATTATTCATAAATTAAAAATACATTTAATTAAAATAACCTTTTAATATTCATCAATATTTTATTTACATAAAGATACATAAAACATTTAAAAATATATTTCTTTTGAAAAATGTGTCTTACAAAAATTAAAGGATTTTATTCCAAGTTAATGATTATTTTTTAGGAATTAATAAATACATTTGATGTAAGAAAAGAATTTATATATATATATATTTAATAAATTGGTTAATATAATTCATACCCAAAACATCCAATGGTTGTTTTATAATATCCAAAATTTATTGTTGTTCTTTTAGACTCTAGGTCGTGTATAAATAATGTTTTCAAATACATCAAATTTATTTCAAATAGATACATATGAAATCCCATGGTTTTACATTATAACGCCATTAACAATAATTTCTCCCTCAAAATTATATCACTGTGATGCAAAACAAAATTAGCATACTACTTGTTCACCTCATCTTCGAGTTCCCATATTGCTTCCTGGTATTTAGGATTCCTCTAAATAACATTGAGCGAGTGAGTAATCTTCTTCACTATCACTTAATATTTATGATCCCAGATTTATACTAGTTTTTATTAATATTAAAGATCATGATACAATGGTATAAAGACTATGTTAAAAACTTGTTATGGATCAGGTAAGTATTTCTTCAAAAGAGACACATGGAACATATAATGAACATGATAGAGGTTTATTGGAAGAACTATGAAATAAGATACCATCCATAATAAATCAAGAGGATAAAACGGGATAATATACCAAGGGATCGCCATTCATTTATTTCTAAATCTCATAACCTTATTCCATTTAGATATTCAAAGGATTAACTTCTAACAAACTTTAAATTATAGATCACGCTAAGTATTATCATCATAACTCTTCTATCGAATCTAATCTTCCTTCATGTGTTGTTTAATGGCTCTAACATTCATTTCCATTTCTGTCGATTGCTTAGGACCTCATAGTTTTCATTCTTTATCTTCATCATATAATGTCATATTTTTTTGACTTCTTTACATAGTGGTAATTATAAGTATCTATATTAATGTTCAAGTAAATTTTAATTTTTTTCATAATTTTACGATAGGAATCTATTGATCTGAAACATGTTTAAAATCTAGAGAATATGATGTTTTCATATCCACAAGAGATCAAATGAACTAATTGAAATAAACATTTTTCTAAGGATTATTTCTAGTACTGAAACAGAAAATAATATCCATTGATTTCTGAATATTTCTTTAGAACAATAATGTAAACGTTGTATATTAATTAAATACAATGTAATTCATTATTGTATCAAACCTACAACTTCTTTACTATATATAGGGGGAAAATGATCAAGGGATAAATCATTTATAATAGTAATTAAAGGTGTTCACTTTATAAGTTTATTGACTAACACCAAAATAACATTATTCCATTTATATTTCTTGGGGAGTCCTATGATAAAGCCCATGGTGATGTTTTATTATTTCCATACTGGTATGGGTAATGGTTTCAAAATCCACTTCGACTTCTTCCACTCATCCTTAACTTTTTATGACAATAATCACTAAGATAAAACTTCAAAGTATATCTATTCATGCTATCCTAATATAAATTCTCTTTGATTCCTCTATACGTATTTTCAATTTCTTGATGAAGAATGATGCATTTTTAGCCAAAAAATCCTTCTTGGACTTTGGTATTAGAGGGATAAATTGTTTATTCTTGAACCTTGTCATTACAAATCCAGGATATCATGGTCTAGTGTTTTTTGAAAACTAGGATAATAAATAAATTTTACATAATAAAACATAGAAATAATTCAACTACTAATTCTTTATATTTATAGTGGCCCTCTAATTTAACTTAAAATAATTAATCATATGAGGAATTAAAATAAAGGGGTGATCAAAAATCCCAGTAATAGAATTAATAAGAGACATGAATAAATATAAAATGGGTGAGAATAATCATCATCATCATATTATAAGAATAGTATCATCATCAACATCCCGAGATAATGTTTTGAAAATAGCAAGGAATTTGGCAATGCATAAAAATGACCCATCATGTTATAGTGCCCCAATACCACAAATAGTTGTGAAAAAATATAGCATCATGTCCACATGTAACATATGTTCATAATCATAACATCACCATTTTGATCAAAATAGAACCATGTTCAAACATAATACACATTATCTCCTGAGATACATCACTTTACCCAATGAATTGGAGAGATATATAATTCTAGGCCAACCCATCACATCATAATATTTATATAATCATTCATGTCACATAGAACGTAGTACATTCATAGTCATGATATAACCCATGGAAAGGAACTTGTTTCATAATCATTTCATAAATTCTAATTTTTGGATTAAACTTTGGTTTCCAAAATAAAAATGGAAAAACATGTTTGGTGTATGAATCAACATTTCATATATCAAAATAAGAAACTCAAGAGGAGTCAAATATCTATTTTGGAATGAAGAGTTCTTTTGAATAATATTTTTATTTTTTATAGAATCAAGTTGGAAACATTTATATCATGGAAAATAAAATTGAATAATGATGAAATTATATTTAAGGAAAATTAGAGGAATATTCGTACCATTGATTTCTTAAAAGAGGGATAACCCAAACAAAATGAGTTGGGTTCAACAATCCCCTCACCTCAATTTTCACCGTATTCTATTGTTGTTTGCGCCTCCTAGATAATAAACATAGATTTATTAAAAAGTTGATATAGATTTAATAATATTCATTTATAAAACAATTTTTCAATTATAATAATTTAATTACATTTTATAATTTCTGTTGATGAAATTAAAGTGTTTTGATATCGTGTTTTTCTTAAAAAGTTCTCGTTTTTATTTCATATCTTGATTTTGATTAAAATTTATTTATATAAAAGTATGATTACATATATAATTGTATAATAAATTTAATTACTTATTTTTATATTTTATATAATTAATAACATACATCAATGAATTTGGTTATTATAATTGTCTTGGAAATGTCTCCATAGGTGCTTAGTCATCCTTTGATGGAACATTGTCGAAATAGAGAGAAAGTGAAGTATAAAATTTTTATTTCTCAAAAATATGATAATAATAGTTTCTTAAAAGCATTGTAATTTTAACTTATGGAATAATTAATTTTATACTAAATAATTTTCAAAGTAATTGTGAAAGAGAAGAAAGATAAGAAGAAAAGAGGGAAGAGTTAATAATGACTTACTCTCTCCTCAATGTAACTTATCTTGTATGAGACAATAACTACCTTGGTGATTGGATTTGGATTTCCCCATAACATACCAAAGGATTATAAGAGTCTTAATAGGGAGTATTTGGGTAGATATTGGTATTTTGAATGGGTGGAAGGAGTGATTTTTCAAGGGAAGGGAGACGAGTTATTTATACTTGAGGAGACGAGTATTTTTAGAATAAAATCTTGAATAAAATATTATATCCAAGTTAAAAATTATAATTGTGATTTTTTGACATTATATCCCATATATTCATTAAATAACATGATTTTATGACTTTTATTCTCTTTATAATTCGAATTTATTAGTTTAATCAGAAGGAAATGTTCAAAAATAAGAAAATAATATTTTAATGTAATACATTAGA
Source organism: Viscum album (assembly GCA_963277665.1). Taxonomy (NCBI): domain Eukaryota; kingdom Viridiplantae; phylum Streptophyta; class Magnoliopsida; order Santalales; family Viscaceae; genus Viscum; species Viscum album. The sequence continues at coordinate 419,814,271 of OY728132.1, forward strand.
TTGTATAATTATGGAAAGTACTTTTTATGTTTTGAAGTTAAGTTTATCATATTTTAATGACTAATTTATGAAATAAAATATATCATGGCATAAGTTCAAGTTATTGAAAGTATTAGGTCATTACTACATCATCATCAATGTAATTAAATATACACCAGTTATGTGAAAACTATATTGTTACAATTCAAAAGAAATATTAATATTTCAGAAAATTTAAAAAAAAATATAACCCTCTTATAATTATGACATGATGATTTAAAAATGATATTCATTTTTGGAAAATAAATTTTTAAATTAAGTAAATTTAATTTTTTATTCAAAAATAAATCTTTTTACAAAATACTTTAAAATACACTTTATTTAAAATGTGATTATATTTTCCTTGGATTTTCAGATCATGATATTAAGTTTTTTGGTATTAAATTTTTTTTATTTACATAAATTAATATCTAAAAAAATTATTTACATCACAGTTTATTATTTTGGGGTAAAATGACAGTTCCAAAAGTCATGTTACTATTCCCAATGGTTAGGTTATTATTCTAATGGTTATATTAATATTCTAATGGTTACATATTTACCTATATATACCACACCGTTATTTAATTAAATATTAAACTCAATTCCTATCATGGTTCAAAATTATATTTTCCTCAAATTGTTATTAGTTTACTAATATTTTTCTTCTTTTCTATAGTGTTTTTAGTGGGGGTGATGATTCTAGTAGTTTGTGGCAATCCGTATTTTCCAATTTTTGCTTTTCTCTTTTATATTATTTTGTCCAATTGTAAAGTTTGGAATTTTGATCAGTTTCATTATTGATTAAGGTAGGAGTATTCATTAATGATATTGTTTTTCTTAGTTTATATATCTGTATGAGACTAAATAATATTTTATAACACTCCTTTATTTCAAGATAAAAAAATAATTTGTAAACGTTATGTTGTTAAAATAATTCTAAAGTAACCTAACTCCCTTTGAAGTTAACATGGTTAGTGTATTAGATTCCATGATATATTCCGCACAATAAATTGATAATATATATAAAATCCATGAAATATGTGGATCTCAATCAGAGTCATTTATCTAGGACAATGTTCAATGACTTTAATATTATAAAGAACTATTGATATACACTCACTTATGATCACATGTCCAGTGAATTATACCTTCTATAACTAGAATTTAAAACTTCTAAATTTAAAATATTTTTTCTCCTTTATCAGGGTATTAAACCTAATTCTCTTATGATCTTCATTATTTTCTTTTATTTATAATCTTATAATAATATTGTTTATAAAGACAACAAAAAATTGATTGAGGTAATATCAAAGTAATCTATTAATTAAATTAATGAAGATAGTGATGGAATTATTTATTCCAAATGGAATCTCTCTTAATTAATAATTTCAATACCTTATATAGAAGGTTGTATTATCTATTAATTATCATCATACCAATAATTCATAGTATCCATACAAGTTTAATATTTTCAATGTTTTTATCTCATCAAATCTAATCAAACAAATCATCAATACGGGGAAGAAGATACTTATTCTTGATCATGACCCTGATATGTTCATGAAAATCAATGCAATGTTACATTAATCCAGATTTCTTCTTAACAAAATAAACAAATGTTATCCCTGGTGACACACTTAGATGAATTAATCCCTTATCAAGATTCTCTGGGAGGGGCTTCTTTAAATCATATGACTCGATAGGGTTCATTTTATTTATAGTCATTGAAATTGGTGTAGCACCAGGTATGAGTTCCATTGAAAAATAGACATCATGTTTCGAAGGAAGAATAAGAAACTCTTTCATCAAATAAAAAATATATATCATATATTTGGAATATATTTTATGTTGAGTTTATCCCCAACATTATGAAATAAATTTCCTTTATGAATATGAATCAAGACCCATAAAATGGATGTAATTTCCATTGGAATCATCCATTTGTCCTCACATCAGAAAATGATCACAGGATCATTCAGAATATAAAATGTGACTATCCTCAATTGGTAATTGATATCAACTCAATATAAATGGATTCAATACATTCATAGAATCACCTCAAATTCAATTAGAAGAATAATAACAAGACTTGAAGTATATAAATTCCCGCATACATTTATTAGAGATGAATCATGCACCTTATTTTCTATCATCATAACTTTAAAAGTTGTCACTACTCATTCAACATCTAATAATTGAGGATATAAATGAACATCCCAAGTGAATTTTCATGAAATAAAGGTATTCATAAGAACAATATTAAATATGGTATTTTAATATTTGATCATTCTTTTCACCACCTCAACTTCGTCATTTTATCCTAATTCTATTACTAAAACTAAAATGATTATAGTGAGAATCAAACTTCATAGTGAGTAGTTATATAATCATGAAAATAATTTTTAGGATGTATAAATCATGAAACCTTTTCTTTAATATATGAAAATTTATGTTCATATCATATCACTATGTCTTGTAATATGTTTTTCAATATTTTATCCTCTAATTAATTATAATTTTTTATAAAGGAAATTATAATTAACCCAATAATATCCCCTAAGAGTGTCTATCTAAGTGTTTAGTTTTAGGCACAATCATGGTGCACTGATGATGATATAGTTAATATCCAATATTCCCCTTTGAGAGTTATTAGTCCTAGGTGTATATGTTAATCAACCAAATCAACTTTAAAGTATTAAGATATGGATTTTTTTTTAACACAAAATATTTTCTTTGCCAAAGCTTTAGAATATTAACCTATAATTATACTTATCCTAAGTGTATTCCCAAAAGTTATCTAATATTAACCTCCAAAAATAACTAAACCATTCTCTAATTCAAATTAGTGTGTCCCAACCATTACCTACATAATTATTACATCATTTTAGATGAATATTCAATGTATGTCATTATAATACAATCCAAAGACCCATAAATATTAATTCTATTTCAATTCTAGAAACATAATCATCTTATTTTATGAAATATATTCAATAAATTTACTAGTTTTCTTCTAAAATATTACATTTATTACTAATACCCAACATAAAAAATTTATTCACAACATGGGGAAATGAAACACAAGAAAGGGTGAGAAAATATTCCTAGTAAGTGTAAACAAGGGAGGTAATTTATGTGAACATATATAGGAATACCATAGGTATAAGGGTATGTGAATATGGGAATAAAATTTAAAAATCATACCTATCAATTCATATATAACAATCAAGGAACAAGGCTTTAGAAGATCATAAGACATGAATCATATAAGAATTAAATATCATGATCTATGAGATCATATTAAGAGCATAAAAACTATTTATAGAGAGGAATAATATGTTTTACGAGGTCATAATCATAGAAATACTATCAAAAGGATATACACTAAGACATTCAACCCATGTTAGGCTTGGGATAACCATCTATGTACCTACACCAGGCTTATGATAACTACCTATGTACCATTTTTGGCATTGGGTTAACCACATGTATACTTATTGATCGTATAAAACATTAATCATTACCAAATGAATTTGTGTACTTAAGTAGACCCACCAATTAGATATTCATAATCCATTCATATATATTTAACAATATCATGAAAACATTTATCATTTTCCATGTTTTAACCCCAATAAAAAAATTGTTTTTTCAAAATTCCATCATCATAATAAAAAATCATCTGTATAAATAATAAGGATGGTATCATTTGATCATTTATATAGGGAATAATAAGTATGATCAAAGGTTATTATCATAGTTGAAAATTCCTTTAAAAGATATCTGGAACATTTCTGGTGAAAAATTGCCTTTTAATTTTGAAATCACCTGTTTAAACTTTAAAAAAATGAATATTTGAAAAAAAAACTATAAAATAACCATGGAAGCATATATAGTAATATTCATGGAAAATAATAAACATTAGAGTGTGAAAATTTGTTTATACGGTAAACATTAAGACTAATAATTTTTTCACACCATTGTTAAAAAGTACCTATTTTGGTAAATGAATATAATGTAAAACATGGGAAAAATTACATTACATAATATTTAATAATTTCTTGAAAACATTTTAAGATAAGTATGGAAATTAAAGGAAAATATTCTAGGATGAATATAGAAACAACATCAATTTTTCTTAAAAACATTCTATCAAAATTATAAGTACTTAGAGAGAGGAAAATGAAAAGGAAAACTTGTAATATATATAAATAAATATTTATGAAGAAAATATAAAATATTTTTGGTCTATATATTATATGATTTTATTATCATAAATTTAAACATAAACATTCTTGTTAAAAATGATATTGTAACATCAGACCATGATTGCTTTAGAGACTTTTGAATCATAATCCCCATGAAATAAATAAATTCAAATGAAACATTAAATATCATTAACATAAAAACATTCATTATTTAACATATAAAAGGGATGTTATATTCACCACATGAAAGAAACAAGTGGTGAATATGTTGAATGTCTTATAGAAACTAAAGTGAGATGGGAAACCATTTCCTCAAGTATGAACATCTTTGTAAATGATGTTAACCATTTCTATAATAAGTTTAAATTTATTACACTTATTTAACATAATCATATTCATACTTATAATTACATACATGTTTTAATCACACCATCTTATCATTAATCCATTATAAATAGTTCATTATCATCGTCATTTCAAGTGTTAACTACTATGTTTTTATATATGTTTGAGTTTGACAATTATGTTACATAAATAATGATTATTTGTTACATAACCTATATAAAATTAATAACATAATTTATATCATATTATTAAATAATATCACTAGTTCTTAACATTCATTAATCATTCATGTTGTAAACATTATAACATCACTCATATATGTGGTAAAATCAACCTAAACAGGAGCGTATAATAAATATTTAATGACTATGAACATGATCTTGTATATTAATAATATGAAATTCAAAAAATATTATTCATATAAAAAATATTATATTTATTTAATATAAAAAATTCCTGAATCATCCATAAAAGGTGGTTATTGAAAATGAAATATATCACCCTAAGAACTAATATTTCATATATACACATGAGTGATACTTCCTTTTTGTAAGGAGAAAAATAAAAAGAAATGAGATAAATTTTTATCCATATAAAATAATTTTTATATCAAAAATTACATATATATATATAGTAAATCCATCATTATAACCATCCATTAGTGGTTTTTATGGAAAATGAATCACAATAGTACACGGAGGTCGTAGTCTATATATACGCACTTGCGATACATTCATTTTCCATTTTATGGAAAGGCAGTGGAAAATGGTTTTCCCAAAATCAAAATAAAATATTAGTATATTTATAGTACTATAGTAATTATTTTAGGATAGATACAATAGACTCATATAAATTAGATTAAAAATAATCCCTGAAATTGTCAGTAAAGTTGATTTCCACTTCTTTGAGAGACATCCTTTAGATTCCACCTAAATCCTTTATAGGATGGTATTATCAAAATAAAGTAAGATCAATAATGAAGTTAATGAATATATGAAGGTTTTTGGGAACTTATAGGATGATCTAGAGTGCTAATTTGTTTTGAATAAGGTAGGATTAGAAGTTCCCTTTTATAAGTGAGGGGAGGAACATACCTGGAAAATAGTAAAATATTTAAACAATATAAAGTAATTTTCACGTGAAAGTGGAAAAATGACCAATATTTATCATTTAATATATCATATTTGTAAATATATTAAAAAATAACAATATTTAGACAATTTTTATATATAATTTTTACCCTTTCCTTTTAGTTTAACCCCCTTCATTAAATTATTTTAACACGTACTATGATACTAAAGTTTTATTATTTTACTATTCATTAAGGAAAAAAATTAAAGTGACCTCATTACAAAAAATAAAATTATAATTAAAAATATATAATTTATTTAATCAAATTCAATTTCTATAATTTTTACAAATTAACAATAAAATAAACTCACAAAACGCAATGAATATCATTTTTATAAAATTTAGTTTTTAAACATAAACATATATTTATTTTCATTCCATTACATATAAAAACTATTGTATTAATATTAAAATACAAAACTGAATATATAATTATTATTTTTTATAAAAATGATAAATAAATAGTGATTTATTTAATTAATTATATTTAAAACACATTGCAAACATAAAAATAGTTCTCTGAAAAATAATTATATTTTCACTTAAATGATTTTATAATTTTTCCTAAACATTAATTGAATACTGTATGAATGAAGTCTTCTCAAATTTCAAATAAATTTCAATAAAATCATTTTTTGAGAGTGATAAATTTAATTATTTAAATAAAAATTCCTAACACCATTGAAAATACATTTCTTTAGAATAGTTGGACATTCAATCATGATATGATATTATTAAAATTTAATGATTATTACTTAAGAATTAATAACTAAATTTTAATTAATTTAAAATTATATATATATATATATTATTGGTTTAATCCTATTCATACCCACCAATACATCATATAGTTTATAAATTCCATAACATATAGTGGTTAATTTATACCTAAGTCTATGCGTAAAGAAAGTTATTGAATACATCAAATTAATTTCAAATGAATACATATAAAATATTTGGGTGACATTCCATGCATATCTAGAGGGTACCTAAAGAATTAAAAATTAATAATGGAATCCTTCAGTAATAAAATGTGATTAATTGTAAAGTAATTTTCATATTCTTTTAGTTCTATACTATAATGAGAACCTAAAAATATATAGAGAAACCATCCATGAAACAATAGTGTATCCTACCCTCAAGTATCTAAAGAACTTTGTCAATGTAGGGAACGGTGAAATAATAATTATGATTGGATTGATTTATTTTTCTGTAATCTATGAACACTCACCAATGGTTTTAAACTCTCATGGAAAATAACTCATCATTTTTATTTCATACATTAGTAAAACTAGTTTTATTTTGTATATCCAACACAACATTGGCCCAATATGTTTTAGACATACGATAAATGAGGCCTTCTTCTAGAAATTATTCCACATATTTTTTTACAATTAATAATGATGTGGGGTTTTTTCTCCATTTTTTCTAATTGGTTTATCCCCATTCTAAAAAAGAATCATAAAAATGAAGAAAAGGGACTAATACCTATCATGATTGTTAAGGTCCACTCAATTTCCCTAAGACTATCCCATAAAATATTTCAAATTTTTGTATTTTTTCCAAATGAATATCATTTGAAATAAATAAATGAATTTTTTAATCATTTAATAGGTATAAATATATCATGTTTGGGGTAAATGGTATCAGTTCTAGTGTGAGTGGGTTTAGTATTAATGGAAATGTTAGGGGAACCAAAATATGTAAATAAAATTTGGTTTTGAATTTCCATCATCAACATAATTTAATAATGACTAAAATCTATGAATAAAATTAATACTCATATCGTAATAAGAAAGAATATACACAAAATCAGAAAAAGAATCCATATCAAAATTAGAACCAATAGGGGCATGCTCTTGAAAAATGTTCGAAAATTCTCTAATATAAAACCAGCCCCAATACTCAAAATATATTATAGAATAGAAATATCCCCATTATAAAAATATTGAAAATATAAAAAATTAACAATCAATGTATGATGGGTAGAAATATGAGGTGATGAAAGTAGGGTGGTCTTATAATAGTTAAATCATGGAGTCCAAAATGTTAAATATTATGATCACATCTAATAACTCCATATAAAGTGTACTCAAATGGACATTTATAGTTATCTTGGTATTTTTAGAAATGTACCTCCATTAATTGTGGGAGATTAATTTCTTAACTCATTATCCTCTATATTTAACACAGAAAAATCAGTAATAATGATAATCTCTCTCTCTCTCAAAATAATATATCCTTGAGAACTCTTACTGGGTATATCAGGGCCCTAAATTAAAACTAAAATGAAATACTTATTGGATGCATCTTTTCAACTTTTATGGAATTGATAACAATGTGTGGTTGGACATTAATGGATCCTCCCAACCCAAACAAAACATCAGATAAATTTAACTTTTTTATAGTGTATAGAATAGTGAATTTCATTGGGTCCCTACAATTTATATGAATCATCATGGTGGTGTGATGAGTTTAGATGCATCCCTCCCAATGTTGATATACTCATATCCATTTACCCCACTTCTATTCATATATAATTTATTCATGAACTTGAATACCTTGGAATTTTCATGATTGCCTCAAATAGTGGATTTTTTATCTCAACATGGTTGAATGTGTGTAAAAATTAGATTTTTCATTTCCTTCTTAACCATAAATTCATTTTTACATAACAACATTGAATGAATAGTGTCCTAAGATTTACTTCATAAATATTTATTTTTCCCTCCACTCTCTAATTTTGTTTCCCATTTACCTATGGTGATGGTGGAATCAAATAACGTGGCTTGAATCTTGGTAAATTATAGGAAATCTTTTTCTGGTGTATTGCCTTGTGTTTGGTTGATTTTTCCATTCTGTATTGTATATCATAGAAAATGGATTTTATTTATTCAAGGAAGTTTGTTTTCATTATTTTTTATATGGAATCCCTGGTAATAGGCCTTCAGTGTCCTCTACCACTTTTAATTTGGGGATAGCAACCAGTAGGGTATTTTAATTTAGAAAAAAATCTCTAAGTAATTATAGGTGTGGTTTGGGATTTCTATTTAGAAAATTAAATTTTTCTCATCATAGTGTTCAATTCATATAACTTTGTTGTAGCTAAATGATTTTCAAGATAATAAGTACTTACCTAATATACAACATTAACTAGTGGTGTTCATTTATTTCCAAATTATTTGTATCCTTTTTCTATATTTTCAATGAATATATGCATAACTAAAGGTGTTTTTTTGAGTAATGGACTTCCTTTTTTGGAATCCAACATGCTACTCTGCATAGGTTTGATGCCTTCATAGAAGTTTTGGATGAGGGATTTCTCTATGATTTAGTGATTCAAGAAGCTAGACCATAACTTATTGAATCACTCCATGTACTCATACATTTACAAATATTGTAATTTATTAACCAGTTAGATCACTTTTTAATGGTAATTATCATTGAGGCTAGAAAAAATCTCTACCGAAAAAGACATTTCAAATTATTCCAATGTGTTAAAACTTGAGGTTGCAAATAATACATCTAATATTATATAGTTCCATCATAAGATAATAGGAATTATTTCAATTTTATTTGATCTCGAGATACATCTTAAGGTTTAAAAACTGAGAAAACCACATTTAATTATTGTAGATATGTTTTTTTGACTTCTCTTAGGAGAGGCCATTGAATTTTCTGAGAAGGTGAATTAACCCATATTTTAATCCAATGCCTAATTATAGATTTTATATTGTAATACAAGTTGGATAAGAATTAATGTCTGGTGTATCCAATTATTGAATAGTTCTATCATGTTAATTATTGTTATTTATATCCATTTCTTTTGGAAATTAATATAATTCAAAGGCTTTGTTATGGGTTCTCTAAAATTATGGGTAATTTTAAGTATATAGGTGCAGTAGAGTGTCATGAAAAGGTCATTCACTAAAGGGGTAGAACATGAAAAAACTTATTAAATATATTCTGAAGAAAATAAAAATAAAATAAAAATGAGGGCGTAATTTTTTTACATATATCTCATGAAGATATATTTAAAAAAATTATTTTATTTTTTATTTGTTTTTTCCCTTCATAAATTTGATTTCTAAATTGGATCGAGAATGTATTTTTTTTTTTTTGAAAAATATTTTTATAAGAGGTAATTTTTCTAAGTATACATCTTCCCTCACTTATAAATAATTATAATTAAATTAAAAATCTTATTAAGTATGATCCCCTAATTTTTTTAACACTTGAATGCTATGATAATTATCTTAAACCAAAATGACGAAATTAATTAAACACTTAGCTTACTCTAGAATGTGAAATCATAGCACACAACGTTAATTGTAATTAAAAGGATATCTTATGTCTGGTTTTGAATTGTGTATCATATATATATTTCAAATTAATATTAATTGAGTTTAGGGATTATATTTGAACCCTATAAAATGACCTCTCTCGATTTGGTTTTTACAATTATGTATATGCTCTTATAAATCATATATACTCAACCTCTCATGTAAAATATTTATCACTCATGAATTATTCGTCGATCATATTAATATGAATTACAATAATATCATTTAATCAAAATATATTAATGAATAAGGTTATAATTATATTTATTACTAAGAAAATATTCTCTTCATGGGAATAGTATTCATAGTAGAAGAAACTTTCATATGAAAAGGACTAGAAAGTTTATAACCAAATAAAATTTATAATATGGATTAAAATCCGAATTATGTTAATGAAATTATAATAAAAATATAATTTAATAAGACAAATCAAAGTGTAATAGATAATTTCGTTATAAGAAATGGAAACTAGAACATTTTGGATAAGTAGGCATCTTAGAAGGTATCCTTAAATGAATTTATCTCATACTTGAAATTCATAAAAACATTATTTAAATAAATTTAATTATTCTTTAAATATCATAATACATGTCATATTCCATATAAATAATAAAATACACATTTATATTGTGGGGGGAGTCTAGGGTTACAAGTGGTTATTAGTGTGAAATGGAAAAATCAAAAAAAAATCACATAGAACTAAATTTATAATATTCAAAATGCATAGACTATATATCCTTTTATAATTATAATATGTTAAAAATTTATTCCCTCATCTAATATCTAAATTTAATCCCAATCTAGTAATTAATGTTGAAAATGTGCCCCAAATGGTTAATTAGAGTCTATATTGATGGGTCTAGACCATATTTTTTCTTCATATCCCATTTTATCCAATAAAATATTTTATTCATCATGAGTGGTACAAATATAAACTATATCCAGTTTATTGTACAATAATTTCATTAAATTTCATGTTCAAATAAGACCCAAAACAATAGTGATGTCCAAAATACTACAATGCAATTTAAGATGTAAAAACAACAATTTTTATTGAACATTTAAATACATGATCAATCCCATATTTTCCACAACTAAATATATTTTTCATCATGTTAGAAAAAATATAATTTATTATTAATAAAATATTCATTAAAAATATATTTCACCAAATCTTCTGGTGTGTAGTAACTTCAACGTCTGGTAAATGAAATTTTCATGAACATGGAAATCATGAAATATTCTGATGAACTCTAAGAAATATTGGGCCATTGAAGGATAGAAATAGTCAAGTCTTATAATCTAATGAGGGATCTTGATCCATTAAAAGTAATACAGAAAAGAGATATAGTAAATTTCTTATATTATAATGATCATTTCACTCCCCTTTATTCATCTTAAGAGAGGACCCAGAAAACCTCATTTATAATGGGTTTTCTATGAATCAGGGTCAAAGGGAGAGGTTCACCACCTGATGATGAATCCTATTTTTTCCAGATCAATCAAGAGGAAGGTTTTTATCTTAGTGAAAGACCAATATTGTGGATATACATTCACTAATGGGTTCCATTCAAGAGGATATGGTCTCATCCTGAGCAGGGGGTGTAAAATTCATTAATCTCCTCCTGATTTTCATGGAAAAATGAGGAGACCATCCTATGATGGATAATATGTATGATCATACAATCTTGGTATAGGTCTTTTAGGTTGGAAGCAACATTATCTAGGTAATCTACATGGATGTTTTTTGAACATAGGACACAAATCAAAATTGCCTCAGAGAGGAACCCCACCATCAATTATGAATAATAATCATGTTGATGGATTAGATCTTACTTCTTGATAGAATAGTCTCCATTAATATACTTGATCACCAATTATAAATCATCATTAATTTTATGTTAAGAAAATGGTATCTATATGGTCAACCTCATATCAGTGATGAAGTATTCATATTTTCCATCATAGTTGGTAAATCATGCAAATAATAGAAAGGGATGGGGGAAATGTGTATTATTTTTTATTCCATAAATATCAATGGAAAATAGTTATTATTGATGTTATAATACTAAGTCTCAATGTCGATAAAGTTCTAGATGGGATAATTTAGGCTATATTATATTATTGTGTCATTCTTATGAGCTACGACCCCACTGATAGAATTTTATAGAGTTTCAACATACAAGATAAGTGAATTTCACTTGACTTGTTGCATTTGTACTAGTATGCTGAGACGGTACTTCATGATGTTTTTGAATTTTATTTTGAAATCCTCTCTCATCATTCCTCCATTAATTTTTTTAACTGTAAAAATTTATTAGTGATGTAGGAAATGAAGTTCCTAATGATAGAAAGATTCAACAGAATTACTCTAAATTCCTAAAGGTTATAATAAATATAATTTTTAATAATTTTCTAGGTATTTTTAGGACCAACCATGATATTGGGATGATGTATAATAAATCCAAGATATTTCCTAGTTTCCAACACAAGAGCACACTTTAGGTGATTAATTTTTAAATATATTGTTCAAGATTGTTATTAATCATTTATAGTTAGAAAGATGGTCACAACGCTATTGAGATTTTACTAGGAGGTCATCTATATAGAACTTGATAGTTTTCCCCAAGAAGGATTTGATGATAAGATGCATAATATACTAATATGTAGCACCAAAAATTATTTATCCTAGGAGAATAACTTAATAGAAATATATCTCTTAGGGTTCCCTAGTAACACTATATTTCTAATTATTTGGTTCCATATGATTATTATTCTAAATGGAGTACCCATCCATGAAATATAGGTATTAAAACTTTTCCATAATGTTAATTAATAATTCAATGGTTTTTATTGGAAATTCATCTTTCAAGAAATTCCTATTAATGATAATAAAGTAGGTAAAAAATTTATATGAATTGTTTTCTTCTTAATAGGGTTAATTATTTCCATCTACTTTAGAAATTTTTCTTCATAAATGAATTTAGCTCTAATGAGATCATCATCCTTGGCATCAACTTTAGATTTAGGATTCACATGAATTATTCTCATAGATATCTTTTAGAAATGGTGGCCATATATAGATCCTAGGTGATGATTCAACCTTGAAATTACAATGTAGTTCCAAGAGGAAACATCTACATTTCATCATAGAAAGAAAATATACTCCTCCTACTCTTATGGGGCCTTGTCCACCCTAAAGTGTGTGGGTTGTGGATCCTCTAAGGTAGTGGGATTCACCTAATTTATCTCATTAATGGTAGTTGATATTCATTATTCAAATTCTGGAGGTGAATCCATGAGGTCCTCCTCCTCCTATTCCTCTACCTCAATGTAATTTGGGTTGGAAGATGAAGGATTGTTTTTATTCATAGAAAATGATGTGGGATCATTTTTATCTTTAGTGAATGGTGAGGATACATCCCTTGGTTTTAAAAATGATGGTGAACTTTCATCATCAAAAGAGGGAGAGGTTTTGAAAATCTCATATTTGGTATAAAATATTTGGGATTCTTATTTATTTATTAGTAATAAAGAAGAGTATTTTTAAATTGAAAATGCTGAAGAAATCGCCTGGGGTATTGAAGATAAATATGTAAAAAATTTACTAGCGATTTCTAATCTATTGTATGATTATCTCTACGTATATATTCATTAAATAATAAATGTATTATCTCAGTTAACATGGTTTTTTTATGTAAACAGGGGATAATGAATCCTTTGAACTATTTTGGCTCTCTAGAGTTGGGTTTTCATTACAATCAGATTGATCAAAAACAAATAATTATTGCTAAGTAGATTCCAAGGGTTAACTAGGGAAGATCCAAAAAACATTAAAAGCAGTGACCTATGTGTTACCTTCTATAATAAGTCTCCTTCCTTCATTCTTGTAGAAAATCCATTCAGTGTACTATGATTCACAACATTAAAATAGGGCATCTTCACCATATAGTACTAAAACATCTCTTTGATTGGGTACTTAAGGAATTGATCGTATAATGATAGTACCAATTCATGGATATGAAGAAAGGTTTCCCAATAAAAAATTAAATGACGTTACCTACTAAATTCCCTTGAACATAGATTCTCATAAAATAACATCAAAATGAGATTTGAGTTTAATCCTTTTGATGGGATTTTATTTATTTTTCTATACCATTCTATGGTCAACATCGAAGGAGGCATTTGATTCTCATTATAAACCAAAAATCAATGTCCCCAAAATCAGATGAGATTGATCATTGAGAAATTATCAATCATATCTTGATAAATGTTGACATTATTTAGTTTTTATGAAACATATAGGGGGACGAAATTTCCTTGGATGTCATCCATATGATCTTTCTCTATGAATGAGATAAATGTGTGACTTTCAATAGGGAAAGTATTTACACAATGCACCTCGGTCATAGTAACTTCAAAAACTAATTTCTAGGAGTCTCTGAAAAGAATCAACAATTACTTCATGATATATTTTTATATTTTATGGGAATTGATGATTAAAATTATGTTTAGTATGGTTGAAAACTATTTCAATATTTCATACTTCTACACTGGGGGATATTACTTCCCAATATGGGATATTTCGGTAGCCTCAGGATTTAAGGTCAAGGCATGTGGTTTTGTTGATCCATGTGTATGTAAAAAACTAGAGGTAATGTTTTCCATGGGTGGTTTTGTTAGCATAGTCTTCCTATACTCCTAAGTCATTCAAATAGTTATACATCACCCAATGGATGTTCTATGAAAATTAGATTTATATGACCCTATGAGGAATCTAGAGAGTCTCTATGTTATTGTTGTGCTTGCTGAAGTGCTTTAAGTTGATTTTAATTCATATATATATATATATATTATGTGGATATTTTTACAAATTATTGAGCTTATACATGATTTTTTATCCCCTACACACTTGGCGCAAACAACATCTTCCTTACCAAACACAATTCCAATTAGGGAGTTAAGGTCCACTTATAATTTGATCATTATATAATGGGTCTTCTATGTGGTTAAAGATGACCGAGCCATATAGTGACCCCTCATTTGTTGAAGGTTCCATAAGGTTGGGTGATTCACATGATCGATATAATGGGGGTAGAAAATCTATCTACATCAAGACCAGTTTTATTGTTTTTGATGTTTTTTTCCAATAACTCATTTTGGGAATGTTTATGGTGTCACGTTTTCACACCTTCTATATTTATTTTGATGAATATTGTATCTGTAATTTTTTTTCTTCATTTCATTCCTGGGAAACTATTTCTCAGTCTGCATCCTCTAATGGATTAGTAATATATATGTTCACTTATTCATAATAATAAACATAAATTATTATATCCTAATTTTAATAAAAGAGTGAATATTTATTCCTTATACCCTCTTAGAAAGGAACATTGGGGTCCTCCTTCGAGTTCCTTTATTAGAGGGGTTTTCAGCTTATGGCCTCTATATGTTTTAATAATACTTATCATATTTTTTCATAGTTTTGACTTATGAATGGTGATTTTAAGGGATTCCCCAATCATCCTTATTGAGTATTCCCTAAATGACAGAGATGTTTCATGTAGCTACTAGAATGGTGGGGGTGATGGTTGTCAAAGGTCCCCACCTAGTCTATAATAGACCACCATTCATGGAATATGGGGTAAAATTTACCCATACCTAAGGGTTAGGGATAATAATATTTTTTTCACTAGTATATCTTGAACCATTTATGGATTTAATAATTCTAGGGGTGGTGGTGGTGGTAGAAAAATCCCCCCAGTCATTTAGGTGGGGTTTTATCCAGGATGTATCCCATAATGGTATTCAATATTGTCTTAATGATTTTACAAGTTTCAAGTCAAGCATAAGTAAAATGTATTTCATTTTCAACAAGTGATCTTCTCACCATAGAAGGTTGTACAGTGCTAAAGTAATTCACCTTTCTCAACTATAATGCTCACATTATGGTTTTAGCTTCTTTTCGTATGAGCATGTCAAGGAAAAATTCCCTTCACTTACACCACTTTCTTGATATAGATATAATAGGATTTTTTTTCGCTTCACAAATTTTTGTATGTGAAATATGGGACCAAAACGTATACATCAGTAATAACATAGAATTATTGGCTCTATGGGGGGATCTAATGAACGGAGAATGGGGTAAAATGTAATGTCCCATATTTTCCCCATCCTCGGATTTACATGTTGGATGGGGAATTGATGTTTATATGTCAAAGTACCCTCCGACTATGGATAAAATCTCATCACATGTCCATGTATTGTTTCTATAATATCTAATTATGTGATACTGAGAAAGAAATAAATTAAATCTAATGATAGATCTTTCTTATGGATTGGAGATGGTTTTTATACTCCTCGTAAGGCAAATATTTGTCCCTTATTTGATGGATATTGACCCATAAGTTGTTATATTAGAAATTCATTAAAATATCTTTCAACACTTCGTAGACATCATATCAGGGAGTGTAAATGGATGGTAACATAATATGAAGGTTTTCTTTTCTCAATTATTTCCACATGTCCATGACATCATCAACATCTTCAAATAAATCATCTTTCACTTAATATAACTACCATTTTATACTACAATTTTGTCACAGAGGAGAGGGTATCATGAATCCCCTATAATTAATCTAGAATATATAAGAGGTCAGGTGTTTTTTAACATTGTTCAGTACCCCAAAACATCTATTAATGAAAATAAAGTAAAATAGTTATATGTTGATGTTGTGAGTATAACCAACCTCAACTATTCGAGCATCGATTAGTGTGAGGTAATTATAAGAGTATGTTTGATATGCGGAGGACCTTATTATCATGGGTCTATGATAGGACATATAGATCTATTGATAAGAATATAAATGGAAGGAATTCCATGGTAGAAACTTCTTTGAAATTATGGTGATGATTTGGTGGACTCTAAAGCCTCTATAGCTAGATATTGCATGGTAATAATCACATCAGTGCTAATCAGTATATGAATATAGTCCATCTCTTGGGTCACTATCATAATTTAGTAAGATCTTAATTTAAATTATCTCTTTGGGGTAGATTCATAACCTTATTGGGTAGGATTCCTCTTGGGTGACTCTCATATTATTAATAGTGTAGTTTGAAATGATCTTTGAAATTATATTATAATGTTATCTTTCCCCATGATTTCCAATAGAATATGTCAATGGTTCACTTCACACTTAGTGGAAATATGTTCCCACCTTTCAATGGTTTTGGGGATGCATTATCATTGGTCTTATGTAGACTTAAGGGGAGTGACACTCAAAAATTTATCACATAAACCAATTCAATGAAATTATTATTTACCTATGAATGTATCATAGGGGTACAACATAGGGTTGATCATTTGGAGGCTACTTACATGCACTATCTTTTTATTATAACTATTATAAAGGAACTAATATAAAAAATATTTTTTTTCTAACAATATAGGTGGGGGTTGATTATGAAATACCTAAAATATATATATACATATATATATATATATAACATAAAGTAAAAAATAGAATACAAGATAAAGTTAGAAAAAGAAAATTGGTTCTCATAGGTTTATGAATGGATGTTCTCATTGTTATTAAAAATATATACTTCAATATTGTATTCAATGTTGAGATCCAGAGAATTAACTATACAGACAATCATTATAAATGTGTTACCCTACACTGATACCAATTCATATAGGAGTAACACATTCCTCATTAATACATAATCCAAACTCCATCATTTGAATGAATTATATATCAACGAGAATGAAAAAATGATTGATTTTGGATGAAGAAGACAGTATTAGATTATGTGGGGATACTGACCACTACAATCATTTTAACCACTATATGAATCATATAAAAAACATGAAAAATCAATAAATAATAATAAATATAGACACCACCATGTCCCTCCTCAAATAATAATGAGGTTTTTCTCTCTAGAAACATGGTGTTAAAAAGAATAATGATCGAAGAATCACAAAATTTAAATTAAGATAAATGAATTGAAGAATAAGTGATCTAAAAAAATATATATTAAATATATAAAAAATAATATAATTGTTAAAAACCACATTTTCCAACTAAAAATGGCTATCCTTTAGAATGGGAGAGGAGGTGATAATTTATAGGAGATGAAGTGAAAAATTATGACTCAAAAATATATTGGCTAAACACTGAGCCTTTTTTACATAATGAGTGGCCTAAATGGGGAAGTGTATATTCTAGAAGGTAACTTCATTATATAACCCATGAGAACTCAAGAAATTTAATCATTATTGGGAAAATATTGAAGGAGTTATGGATGAATTTTTCTAGAATTTTATTTTTTCCAAGTGATTATTTGAATTCCAAGGCTTAAACATGCCATGCTTTTATGACCTTAAAGGATGCATATTTAGGCGTGGCCAAAGTAATTAAAATTAGAGCTACGAAAAAACCTCAAACTCATGGGCCGATCCTCTAGCCTTTGGATATCCCAGGTTAGGGATTAGAATATTCAAGTCTACATAAATCTAGATCATAAATAGTCTGGCCAATGAAACCCATAGTCCGTATGGATGAACCCACCGGATATCCACATATCCCATTAGGCCACTAAGTGTTTAATTTTTTAGTAAAAAAAATAAATAAAATAAAATATAAGTGAAATTTATATTATTTATTCTATCAAATAACCATCCAAATTAGAAACTAAAAAAATAAATTCAAACATTCTTTCCATTCACTCCCACCATGCCCCTTCCTCTCTCCAAAAAATATCAATTCCACCAAATCAATATCCATAAAAATACCTTGTAAATGCCAATTATCATTCCCACCATGCCCCTTCCTCTCATTATTTTGTCATCACACTCTCACGTCCCTACCACTTTCTAAACAATACCTTCAAATCCCTCCCCATAACACCCCATAACTATCACATACCTCCCCCAAATTCCCCCTAGCAAAATCCCTACAAATACCCTCAAATTCCTCCCTATACCACTAAACACCCCCCAAATCCCCATGAATCCATATCATCACTCTCTATAATGAAGTAGAATGATCACTATGGATTATTCATGTTGTTCCTTAATAGTGTAGGTTCAAGTGGAAGGAAATACTTATAATGGTGATTTATGATGATCCTAACAGTTCAAGTCGTCTATTGCACTGTTTGAAGTTCAAGAAAAATCGTGGTTTGATTGAGACTTTGAGATGTTGCTGACCTATGTTGAGGTATTAACTTGGGTTATATTTTGGTGATTTGGAACTACTGCTACCATTTTCTGAATTATAAATTTAATATATAGTTATATCTTTGAAGAAGAGTTGTATTTTTATGGTTAGAGATTATTTGTTTTTCATCCAATTTCAAATGTTTTTGTTTTTGTGGAGGGATAATACATCCAAGCTATAGGTTATTATGAATTATTTTTTTTCCTGGAATTAATTTGATGAATTTTATAAATGGATTTATTCTAAGATAATACTATGAGAAGAGTCCATTAGAATATTTTCAGTTTAATATTTCATTATTTACAACAAGGTTTTACTATAGTATTTTATTCCATCATAGCACCCTTGTCTCCGTTCAGACACACGTTGAAACAAACCCTCCATAAAACTAGATTCAATGACTCCATTTAATTTAAACACACAACACATTATAAAATAATATTTATATTTATATTGCATCTATAGTACGAATCAGGGTATTATAGATTAAACTAGAGTAAATTATGATGAAATTCTATCATAGCCAACTCATAGGGAATGTAATGTCAATAATTGAAATAAATTTGATGGAATTTATAGGATATAAATTTATGTTAATTGAGATAAAAATAAAATGACACAAACCACATTATATGTTTGGAATTGGTGAAAAAATATTGTTAAACCCCATCCAAAATGAAACTTATGTAGATATTTGTTTGTTTTTTGAGGAAGAAATATGGTACTTAAACATTATATCCCCATTTTATTAGTTATAAGAAGAAAATTTTAATATAGTGATACATCCAAAATTATTAGTGACCATGAAGGGAGGTTGGTATCTAGAAAACAAAAAGACAAACAAGTCCACAATTTCTATATATTTTTATCATAGATAACTATCACCCATTTTGTTTTATTGAGTATAAATGAATCATAGAATATATGAAGCTTCTTAACTTTGATATAAAGACATATATAAGAGGCACTAAAATCCAAACTTTTTAGTGATGTAGGTTTTCCTTTATTTATTTCAAAACCTTGTTGATTTTTCATTTTGGATTTGACCACAGTGAATGAACCGTTATTCTGATCAGTTAGTTTCTAAGGAGAATGTGGAAGGAGAAATAGAACCTGGTTGTAGACCAAATACATGGCATGTATTAAATACATGATACATATTTCTCTATCCAGACCCCACTCATGATGGGTAGAGGTTTTTTTGTGGGAGGTAAATCCCAATAATTACACGACATGTAATGCAATTACACACTATGTTAATATGTGGGAGGTTTTATTCAAAAAAATGGAAAGGCCTATATTTAAAATAGGTTCATTTTCTTCTCCCGCACTAATGAGTTGCATAAGAGAGAACCCTCTGGCACCTTCAATTGAATGGTTTATTTTTAGTGTTTTTGTCTATTTATTTGATTTATTCCCTTCTATCTCAATTAAAGGGACAGTACTAGAAAAGGTGAGTGTTACATTATTAAGGTAAGTGGCCTAAATATTTTCCTTCTTGGTCTATTAGAATTTTATTATGTGTACTTGTTTCACATGCCCTAATTTTCTTTCGATTCCTCAAAAAATGTTTAATAAGTTAGTATGAATGGTTTTATATTTTCATTACGATCTTAACTAGCATAAAATCATTGACTTGGTCTTTTTCCTTAACTTGACCCATGATAATGGGTGTTTCAAACCTTCATATACTATATAACCTTTTTAGACTATTTAAATACATTTTTAGGTTTGTATTTTCAGGTAATAAATGAATTATAAGTGTGAATTTAATAAAGATAAATGATATGCCTTGATTTAGGCCCTTACTTTTTATGTTATAATTGAATTACTTGGATTAAATGAATTTGGAAAAGTTAATTAAAGTAACATGATTATTAATAATTATTGAAAAAATTTGATATAAGGATAGTTAGACTTTTCTTCATACATTTCTAATGGTAATACAAGGTATTCCATTTATGGATCATTTTGGATGGGCCAATCATGTTTTAAAATTAAAATTTTGAAACAAATTTCATATACACGGGAAGAGATACTATGTATACCTTGGGAGAGCTCACCATGTTGTTTTTATACCTAATTATGAGTGATATATGTTCCTAAGGGGAGAACCTATGGATTGTCTCTATTGAATGATAGTTATACCAAGTCATGAGTGATACTCGGACCCCTATGTGAGATATCAAGGGTAGCCTCTAAGATTTATTTATTATCTTTACATCATGCTGGTATTGATACATGGGATACGATTTACAAATCGCCTTGGATGAACTCTTATAGAATTGAATATTTATTGCACTCCTACTGTAATACTTGGGTCCCTTGATATGGTTCACCTTGGTCTATTCTAGGATGCAAATTCATTAATTTCAAGATCTTTAACTAGTTTGTTAAATTAAATGGGATGAATCCATGAATCAAAATCACATGCTTGGGATTGGTCCAATCATGATACATTCCTCATTAAGAACCATGTATATACTATATCAAACTTTTACAAGTTCACCTTGGTTCAGAGGCATCAAAATTAGGAAGAAGTAGTTAGTGTCAGTCATGTTTCTCAAGAGGAACCCAGATTGAGGCATTTAATTATTTATGGAATTTCCTTTATTTTTATTGCCACACTAGTCATTTTATATGAATATAATGGATTGATCTAGACACCATTGGAAGTGACCTACCAAGTATATCTCACACTATTCTAGAGACACAATAGGTACTAGAGTAGAATTCATGACTCCATGTGTGGATAAAGGGAAGTGTATAGATTCTAATGATTTATTTTTAGTACTAAGATGGAGAACATGAGAATATTATGGATATTATGCACATGATGCTAATAAAATAATATTTCAGATTTTTTTTGTATATCACGTGGTATATGAATTTTCCCCTATAATCCAATGTACCACATATTTTGTACCTACATGACATGATCATCATCATTATTATGTATCTATTATTCATTCATTCTCCACGTATTTATTCCCATTGGATTATTTATTATTCTTATTCCATTGCTACTTAATTATTATAGTTTTTCTTATTTTCCATATATTATTTAATGTTGTGCTACACTCTGACTCATGAGGGTGTAGTCTCCCCACACACACATCAAAGGCTCTCACTGCTAGTCAAAATCCTCTAGGTATTTATAGGAAGGCTTGAGGTCACATGGTCAACTGTCTTAGGGAACCACTTAGTGGATTTTGAGGCAGGTTCTACAATGTAGTATCATAGATTATTTTCCTTTTGTCTTATTGTTGGGGTATTAGATAGGAGACTATAATTTAATGGAATTTGGTAATTATGTTATTCTTTCAACTAGCTAAGCCATGTGTCGGGGAATCCCAAATTACCTATGATTGGTTATTTATATTTTAGTTTGTGCCGGTTATAGTTTCATTGAGTTGAGCATCGGGTGATGCCCATGTTTGTTATGTTATTATTATTGATATTATTATTATGGTTTCCTTTTTCATTTTCCAAGTATGTAAAAGAGGTAATGTCTCATGCATCATATTAGGCAGATGATGATTCACATGCCATGATTTATGCCATGCCATATTTATATTACTATGTTCATGTCATGTATTTTAGGTGAATTTTGTGAGTTCGTATACTCTATTATATATTTAAATGTGCTAATTTATTCTTCAAGGAAAACAAAATTGGATTAATTAAAGTGTCTACATCAATCTAAACATAATTTCCCCCTATAGATTGATGATGACATCAAAATTAACTAATTAAGTCATGTTTGATCCATGAACTGTTGGTTTTATGGGATGAAATATGAGTTTATTTTAATGATGAATGCAAATTTTAATTTATAAAGAATCTAATTTTATAAATTTGGAATTGTAGTTCAGTTAATAAA
This sequence comes from Viscum album, assembly GCA_963277665.1. Taxonomy (NCBI): domain Eukaryota; kingdom Viridiplantae; phylum Streptophyta; class Magnoliopsida; order Santalales; family Viscaceae; genus Viscum; species Viscum album. Next base: position 419,837,429 of record OY728132.1, read on the forward strand.
AACACTATACATGACTAGTCATATCCTGATAACATATATAAATGTCAGGCCATATTTGATTGATGTAAAAATTGACATTTATAAGGTCCATCAGACCTTATGAGTTAGGAATGGTGACACATTTAACTAGACTAATATATCTATATCCATATAAATAAGAATTAACATTGATAAGTCATGGTTTTAAAATGTAATGGTTATCATTAAATGGGGATTCCAATTGTAACGTAAATGGTGTTATCCTCTATACCTTGCAGTTGACACTCCTTATACTAGAATATTTTTTTTGTGTGAAACTTTGACCCTAACCCGACCTTAGTAGTTGGTGGTAAGTAATTTCTCTTGTGGTCTGTTGTGACTTTTCTTATCACCAAGATCTATATTTAGGAGTAGGATGGGGTTTTTGGATCATTATAGGAAATTTATTTACATATACTACTATTAAATCCTATCTGAGGCAAGTGTTTGAAAATTTTATACCTATACTTCATGGAATTATTTGAGTTATACACCAGGAGGGTGGTGATAACCATGCTCAAGACATGGTGGGATTTTAGCCACAAGTATTACCACTTATGGTTCCACCATAGGCAGCTGTTGTTGATCTACCATTGGGTGTCAATGCTTAGTGCATATACAGATTCTACCACATTATGTATCTATAAAGTGAACTATGTGAACTTACCCTACCATGGTAGAGCTTCCATGAGAATTAAAATAGTAGAATCCTCCCACCTTCTTGGGGATGGTGTTCCTCATGCTATTGATTCATGGCTATATCCTATGATATCAATCTTAGATCATTTAGAGATGCTTCCAAAGTGGAGGGTCAAGCTCGCTACCTTTGTATTATTTGATTATGCTAAAATTGGTGGTATGTTACTACCTAGGATATACGCCATTATTCTATAGTCTACATGGGATTCAGAACAAAAAAAATTATCACTACTTATTCCCTAAAAAAAATTGAGAGAAGATCTCACCCATGAGATCATACACCAACAACAAGGTGCATTGCCAGTGATGGAATATTAATCTCGTTTTATTGAGCTTCAAAATTTTTCCCTAAAACTGACTCAGGATGAGATGATGACTAAGAGACAATTTTAGGATGGGATTTCATGCACCATATGGTTTAAGGTGAATTTATTTAGGCTGACCACCATTTTGGAGAGAATGAACTAGGCCCGCATCATAAGGAAGAACCTGAGGGAAGCGTGAAATGTGGGAAAGTGAGGTTCAGCTTCCAATAAGAGATAAAATTTATCCAGTGGTAGGAAACATCATTTTTAGGGTACATGGGGGGGTTATTACCATCTAATGACATACACCACAAGTTATTTGGTGTTTCACTAGTTTGGTAGATAGGGTCATAAGAATAACTGGTGTATAAGGAAACGAATTAGGAGCCTATATTTCAACAGGATTGGTCTCCTATAGTGTCTCTTCCAAAAAAAATATCATGTATCTAGTGATAGGGGATTTGTGTTGGCCCCACTTTTGGGTTTGGGCTCAGTATCTCTATGTCCAATTGGGCCAACGAGCATGTACTCGAGTGGTAAGGGCTCCTACTTGGCATCCAAGAGACACATGTTCAAAACTAGGAGGAGGCGAATTTCTGGGGGTATTGTAGCAGTACTGTAGCAGGCAATATAGCAGGCACTGTTCAGTACTGTAGAAACCGGAATATTCACCGGATTTGGGATTTCGGGACACTGGTTTGGGCCTACGGGTCTCTGGGCCTTGGGGCCATCAAAGGCCATCAGGACACAGGGCCTTCGGGCCATTGAAGACCATAAAGAAGCCCAGTTCACATAGAGTAGGCCCCAGATGAGGATCAGAGCACCAGTAGTAGTCACCAGAAGCAGAGCTAACCTTATTGGAAGAATGAGAGGGCATGGAAACTGCCATCAGGACTAGGCATTGTGCAGCTTTGTACTGGGCAATGCTAGCCGATCAGCAATGCAGGTGGGGAGCTAAAGGCAATCAATGATGCAGAAGCTGGGACGGGGCAGTTCAAGTGGGCTGGACCAACGTGTCATGTATTGGGCATGGTATGCCTCTGGGACATCAGGTAATGTATTACGGGTCATGTCGGGCCTTGTTCCTTGGGCCTACGGGTCATGTATGGGTTCCCCTCCAACCATTAAAAGGGGGATTATCAATAATAAAAATAAAAAAGAAGGCCTTCGGGCCATTCGGCCTATGTCAAATTGGGATTTGGTATAATACCAGATGCTCATGATAAAGAGGTGTTTATGGTCTAGCAATTCAAACATCGGAGGTTCAGTACAAGTAGATTAGACATACCTAGTTTAGTCAGGTTGCATCTTAGGGCCATAGTTCGGGCCGTATTTCTTGCAGTGAAACCTACACCTGAGGAGTAGAGTCTAGGGACTTAAATGGTTGGATTTATTATTCTATCATCCTCTAAATTATTTATTACCTTATTTTATATAGGTTAATCACACTCATTTATATTAATGTCAATTAGGGAAAGTTTGGGCCTAGAGATAGGGTACTTAGGTGGCATGATTACTCTAAACACACAATTAGGGTATCATTCATAAAGTGTATGCCAGTGTAAGGAGTTCCCCCTTGAGTTATGTGGGTACCAATTCTTGTCCTCAAGATGACTGACATTAGCATCATTCTCAAAATGGACTACCCAGGGCCTTATGATTCCTATATTTATTAGTATCCCTAGACGGTATCCTTTACATCACCCAAGGGAAGTGATTATGATCAGAAGGGGGAATAGGGTATCTAGACGATTCAGGATAGACCTAAGCATCATGGGCTAGTCATAAAGATATCCCAAATTGATAATCTCATTGTTACTGATTATGGGATGTGGATTGTTGAATTCCCTATTATTGTGGACCTCTTCCAGAACGTCTTCCCTATTGATTTATTTGGAATAACTCATGTGATAAGGGTGGATTTCACCATTAGGCTAGTTCCTAGAGTGGAACCTATGTCCATTTCACCATATAGGATAAAACCTACAAATATCTAGGAACTCAATAAGTGGTTTCAAGACCTAGAGGAAAAGTGTTTTATATGACCCAGTACATATCCATGGGGTCCACCTATCCTTTTCACAAATAAGGATGATTGTACCCTCAAATTATGCATGGATTACTATTGGTTTAACTAGGTTACGGTGAAGAACTATTATCCACAGCCCCATATAGAATCATTATTTGAATAGCTCAAGTGATTAATAGTTTTCTCAATGATCAATTTGAGGTTGGAAAACCATAAGGTGCATGTTATATCATAAAACAAACCATGCACTATTTTTTGGATTAGATGTGTCAGGTGTTTATATCATTTAGCCTTATGAACACTACTTTATTTTTCATGGGCTTGATAGATCAGGTCTTCCACCCATACCTAGATTAATTTATGGTAGTCTTTAGAGTCAATATCTTGGTGAATTCTCATACATGACACAACCATTCCAAACATCATGAACTCATGCTGAATGCAAGGAGAGAGTATCATCTATATTCTAAGAACAAAAATATAACTTTTTTATTGATAAGGTTAACTTCTTGGGTCATATTATTTCATAGGTAGGTGTATATTTTTAACTAGATAAGTGCCCATCGTGATTTCCTAGTATCATCCTAAGAATTTATTTTACATACATAGTTTCTTGGGGAAGGATGGTGATTTCATGCGATTTATATAGGATTTATCACACCTAAGAGTGCTTCTTATATGATTGACTATGAGGGGTGTGAAATTCGTATGTTCTAAATCTTATGAGACATCCTTTTAGGTGTTGAAAGGGAGAGTAACTTCAACACCAATAATGATTATTTTAGAGTTGGTTGGAAGAAATATTTTTTATTGTGATGCTTCAGGAATTAGGCTAGGAGATGTTCTAATTCAAGGAGATTAGGTTGTAGCATATGGGTCCCACTATCTAAGACCTCATTAGAAAAATTACACTACACATGACCTAGATCTAAAAGTCATGGTTCATGATTTACAATGTAGGATGTATTATCTACTAGGGAAAATAATTGTTTACAAACACCATAAAAGCCTCAATTACATTTCCACATAGTCTTAGTTGAATCCCAGGAAACGCAGATGGTTAGAATACATGCATCCATTTGATTTTGATCTTGCTTATACACTCAGATAGGGTAATGTTATGGCTGATGATATGAGCAGAAAGACTTGAAAAAAATAAATCTAGGATGCCAGTAGAGAGAGGTATTTGATGGATCTATTTTTTAGATACATCTGAAGATTCATGAATATAATGGGAAGGATATTTTAGTTATTCTTGCAGTTACATCCTTCCTTCTAGAATAGGTACAGATGAGACGACTATCTAATCCTAAGGGCCTCATTCAAAGGGATCATTTCTTAGGAGAGATCCCACCACCTGGATGGGATATTAAAGCAAATGAGATTATGAACTCATGTGGAAGTATCTAGGTTCCTGCAGACATATGGGAGGAGTTGATGTGGAAATCTCATGCTTATATTTTCGAAGTTCACCCTATTATTACCAAAATGTTAAAGACATATATCACTAGTACTTGTGGCTAGGTATGAATTGGTAGATTATAATCTCCAACATGAGGTGTTCATCCTATTAGCTAGTGAAGTCATAGAACCAATGACGTTAAAAACATCTATAGATTATATCTATTCTTGAGTAGAAATGGAATTCCATCACCATTGATCTTGGGACAAGCTTGTCGAGATCCCCTTGAATTAGTGATATACTATGGGTGATCCTCAACAGGTTGAATAAGGTCACACACTTCTTAATTATATGGGATACCTTCTCAATTGATGACCTTGGGAGGGTTTATGGTGGGGGAACTATGTTCCTTCTGGGTGTTCCCTGTTATATCATATCGGATTGAGATGCATGGTTTACATCACGATTCTGGAAAGGGATTCATAAGGCCTAGATTCATATGTTCTCTTGAGTACATCATTTCACCCCTAGACCAAAGGGAAGTATGAACAAAGCGTATGGGTGTTAGAGGACATGATCTAGATATATATCCTAGATTTTACAAGTTTATGGGAAAATAATATACCTTTCATCAATTTTTCGAATAGTAAATGATATCAAGGAATGATTTAGATGGTTTTATATGAGGACCTTTATGGTATTCCATGTCATTCATGTTTTTCCTAGTTAGAGAGAGGTGATGTAACACTATTGGGACCTCATCTCATTTAAGAGACATCAGAACAAGTACAACTGATTTAAAATCATATAGAAACAACTTAGTCATTGAAAAATTCTTATACAGATCGTCGTTATCGGCTACTAGAGTTTGAAGTGGTAAATTAGGTCTTACTTTGTATTTTTTCAATATTGGGTTTTAGATAGATATGAAGTTGTTTATATCTATCACATTGTTATTTTGGATCTTTTTAAATCACAGAGATAGTGGGGCCACTAGCCAATCAATTCTAGTAACCCAATCTGTACCATTCTAGGAATTACATGTTCTATATATCATAGGTTCACTGCAATCACTTTGACCCATCTAAATTATTCTATCAAGGTGATATTATGTTAAAAGAAGATACATACTTATAAGATTATCTGATATGTATCTTTTTCCAGAGCATAAAGGATCTCAAAGGTAGGCATGTTCCTTTAGTTTGGGTGTTATAAAATCAAAACCATGTATGGGATGACACATTGGAGAAATAGGAAAATGTATGCACTCAGGTTATAAAACTTTTGTTGGATGATGCTTGACCACCCTCATAAGGAAAAATATGGGAGAATTTGTTTTAAGAAGGTGAGGTTGCGATGTCTTATATTTTATGTGAGGTATGTTTTATTTTAATTTTTTTTCAAAACCTAATTGAGTTTTATTTTCAGCTTAGACCTTAGTGACCAGGACCTTTTTCCAGTCAGTATGTTTCATAGGAGAAGGTTGAAGGAAGTCTACAACCTATCTTTAGACAAAATACACATTTTGTATTAAATACACGACCTATATTTGGATGGAAAGACCAAGTTCATGACATCTTTTAGTTTTTCCCTAGGAGGAAAACCCTAAGAATTACATGATGGGTAATTAATTTACACAAAACTTAAATGGCATGGGAAATTTAAAAAAAATGGAATATAATCTCTTTTTGATAAAGACTCATTTTCTTCTCCAGCATAGAGGAGTTTCACAAGAGGGAACCCTTAGACTCATTTAGGGTCTTCCACACTTCCATCATCCAAACACTATTTTCATATTCACTAGGTTCTTGGATAAGAAACAGTGATCTCCTTGATCTTCTTCCTTCCTTCCATCATTTATCTTCTAATCATTTGGGTCATTTTTTTCAATCTTGTGTCCCCTATTTTCATAGTTTTTTTCTTTTTTCTAATTTATCTCATTTTAGATAGATTCAAGGGAGGACACTGGATGAGGAGAGTGTTATAGGCCTATGGTAGGTGGTATATTTATTTTCACTCAACATTTAGTGGTATTTTATTATGATTTGTTGTGTATCATGTTGGACTACTATGGTGATGCATAAACAATGTTTAATAAAATAATTTGAATGGTTTTCATTTCCCATTACGATCCTCGATAGCAACAAATAAACTCCATGGTTGATTTCCTTGACATCAGCCGCCCCAATGGGTGTCTTCAATTCAAATCCTATCTTACCTTTTTCTTAAATTGTTTCAAAAACATTTTAGGTCTGCATTTTAATGTAATAAATTTATTAAAAGTATGACTTTAATTAAGAGAAATGATATTCCATTATTTAGGTCCCTATGATTTATTCCACAATTGAATTACTTGAATTAAATGGATTTGGAAAACATAATAAAAGTTACATGACTGTTAATAATTGTTTAAATAATGTGATATTTTGATAGCTAGACTTATCTTCACTCCTTTCCAAGTTTGATACAAGGGATTCCATTTATAAATCAATTTAGACGGTCCCATCATGATTTAAAATTTGAATTTTTAAATACATTGCATATACTCTATGATTGATACTAGATGAACCTTGGATGAGTTCACCATGTGGTTTCTGTAACTCCTTACGAGTGATATTGGTTCCCTAGGGGGGTCTCATGGATGGCCTTTGTGGAATGATGGTTATAAAATGTCAGGAGTGATACTCGGGCCCCTATTTGAGATACCATGGACGGACTCTAAGGTTTTCGTATTATCTTTATACCATGCCAAGAGTGATATATGGGATTTTATTTAAGGATATCCTTGTATGAACTCTTACAACATTGGGCATTTGTTGTGATTCTGGGGCAATACTTGGGTCCCTTGATATGGTTTTCCTTAGATGGTCCCATGATGCCACTAATTTAAATTCATGTGATTCGATTTTTTAAATTTATAGATTTATAATTAATTATATTAAATAAGATTCATATTCCAAGCCAAATAACATTCTGAGCCTTTGAATAATCTAGATACATTATTCATTATCACCCTTGTATATACCATATCATACTAAAATAGGTTCACCTTGGTTTCAGATATATCTATCATATTATGAACTAGGTAAGGGAAAATGGGTATCTTGGGAGGAAGTTAATTTGATGCATTTATTTATTTATTGCCTTGTATTTATTTTTATGCGCACACATTCCATTTTATTTGCACATACTGGATTGATCAAAACATTATTAGTGGTGGCCTACATAGTATAACTCACACCATACTAGGGTTTCCTTTGGTACCAACGAATACTTCATTATTTCATGTGTGGATATAGGTAACTGACCAAATTTTGATGCTTGACATATAATACTATGATGGATTAGAAGTGAAAAAAATTGAGAATATTATTGTGATTCTACTAGATGAAGCATTGGTCCTTTCCTTATTTTTTATAGAATGTGTTATATGAATCTTCATCAGTATCCTATCTATCTCATTTTTTGTATCTGTATGACATGGTTATCATAATAATTATGTAAATATTTTTAATTCATTTTATATTATTTTATTTTCATTGGATGATTTAATATGCATATTCTAATGTTTCTTTTTTATTAATGAATCCACTATTTTCCATATATTATTTACTGATGAGGTTCACTTTGACTCATGAGGGAATAGTATCCCCATGTACATCCCCTAGGTCCTCATTTATAGTCAAAAATATCTGGCATATCGGGAGGTGCACATGAGGTCATGTGGCCAACCGTCCTGTAGAACCATTCAGTGGATTTAGTGGTAGGATGCTACAAAATGTGAGTTTTAACATCTATTTTACATGTTGAATAAGTTTATATCAGGATCATCTTATCCAACATCAACTCTTTACTTAATTAAACTGTATAAAATTGATTTTTTTTCTCAGAGAAAACATGACAATTGATGACGATCTTGTTAAGTACATCACTTCTAGAAGGAAAAATAAATGTGATAAGTATTGGACTGAGTATAGTATTTCTCTCTCTCTTAGAGTAGTTCTCGATCGAAATTTTTATATTTAAGACTTAATCCTTTTACTTGTGAAGAAAAAGTTTCTAATTTCAAGAATTGGTGTTATAAGTTTCATGAAAATAAGTAGAACATGATTCTAACAATGAAGAAAGTTATGGGCTTCATGTTAAATCATTCACATCTTCCACTGAACAAGCCAAGGGATTATTTGAAACCATCTTGGATTTCATTAATGTATGTCTAGTTAAATCATGTTCTAATAAATTAATAAATTTATTTGTTTTTAATATTATTCATGTAGGATCGAAATAATGATTTAGATGCTCAATATACAAGAGGGGGGGTAAATTGTACGCTTTAAAAATTCCTTTGGAACCTTTAAAGTTAGTTACGGATAACTATGTTTTCCTTAGACAAGGAAAATCAAGGTTTAACAATGTTAAACTTAAGCAAATTCACAACACCTCTAATCACCAATTGAGAACTTTATAAACTTCATGTTCTATGTACTTGCTTAAAACTAGAAAGATATTCTGAAAGTAGGTTCCAGAAATATGGATTCGGAAATTGAAACTTAGCTAAAGATTACAATATGAGATTCTACCTTAAAGCGTATAGAATCTAAATGGAAAAAAGTACAAGTAAGGAAGTATAAGAAAGATACACTTTCCTTACAATACAATATGCAGTGGAAACAAACATGTAGTAAAACTACAAGTAACAAGATATAAGTCTTTTAACCCAAAGAGAAGGGTATCCAACAACCTTGGATGAAGGTCCCTTGATTTAAACTTTCAAGCAATTCTGTCTTACCCACACCAGGGTAATCCCTCGATACGAAGATAGGAATCTCTATCTTGCTATCCCCGCAAGCCCTCAACTTCAAGGTAGTTTGAACCTATGTCTTCCTCAGCAAGGAATCCCTCAAACTTTAAGGTAGTCAGCACCTCTGTCTTCCTATCCCCGGAAGTCCTCGAATGTAATCACCAACATTCGGATTCGCATGAATCTTTGAGAGTTAATAAGAGCCTCTCTCTCTAGAAATCACTTCAAGCATGTAATCACATGAGTCGAAGATCAGTTTTGAGCTCCTTCAAATGAGCTCCTATTTATAGGCTCGGTCGACCTCCTTTCTAACGGTCATATATTCCTTAAAAATCGGATGGACCTGTACACGTGTCACTTAACCAACGGTTAGTTAATAACGGAATAGACGACATTTTTTTTATAACAAAACAAGTGTAACAGAATGTACGACATCGTTTTATGTCTAACCCAAATGTTCGGAGTGATGGTTCAGAGTGTTAGCTAAAATATTAAAGAGTAGAAAAATTATAAAAGTGTAAGCAAAATGAAATTTCGGAGTCAAAAAAAATTCGGAGTGTATAAAGAAAAGATGATCAGATTCTGTTTAATAGGTGAATTCGGAATGAGAATTCAGAATGAAAATTAGTCATCAGAATTCATAATGAGAATTCGTAATCAAGATTTGTCATTAGATTTTGGTGTTGATCTTCATGAGAGTTCGTATCCTGAATTCGGAGTGGAACATTATTAGAGTTCTTATCCAGAATTCGGAGTGGAATTTCATTACAGTTCTCAACCAGAATTCGGAGCCTAAAACAGAATGCTTCATATCAAAGTTTTAATAGATTCCGAGAATATAGAAATTAAACTGATTCTTATACTTAAGAGAAAATATGGATATAGAAAATGAAAATATGATAAGAATAATTTTCCTTATAAAAGAGATCTTCCTTATAAAAGCGTTTTTCCTTATAAAAGCAATTTTCTTTATAAAAACAATTTTCCTTATAAAAGCAATTTTTCTTATAAAATCAATTTTCCTTATAAAAGAGATTTTTCTTATAAAAGCATTTTTCCTTAAAGATAAGTTGTTTGTGATTTTAAAAACAAGAAGGAAAGGAAAAGTCATAAGGAAGATATTATTGACTCAACAATCTCCCCCATTTTGGAAAGCACAAACATCCTTGCGAAAAATAAAGACTGAGGAAAAAACATTAAGGCTTATCTTCCTTTGCTTATGGATGTAGATGAATACAACTAACTCCTCCTTAGGCTTTGAAACTCTATGGATTGTATTCTGGATTTCTCGAATCAAATTTCATTAAGAATAATAATTTCTTCTTTTAATGAAAAACTCCCCCTTAGATAAACTCTATTAGAGTTCTTTTTCTTTCCCGCCCTTTGTTAAGGTTCTTTTTCCTTTTTCCCTTTTTTTAGGGTTCTTTTTCCTTCTCCCCCATTGTGATTTTCAAAATGAATTCGGGGGAATTGAAAATATAAAAAAGTACCTGAAAAATTAGTAACAACAATAAAAATGAGCAAGCAAGATTTTCAATAGGTTTGAAAGATTAAAAACAAAGAAGCTAAGATACAACAAAATATCGGATTTGTCTATTTTGGATCTTTTTCCTTCTCCATGAGACCCTTGAGAATAGTCTTTATCTTCTTCAAGTCTTTATGGTCTTCCTCGGCTTGCTTCTCTAACACAACTATTCTTGCACTTTGAGCTTCAATCATTTCTTCCTTAGCTTTCAAAACTTGTTCTTTATTTAACAACTTCTCTTCAATCTCAATATGACGATCCCTTTCATTCCTCTAGTTTTGAGCAACAGAATTCATCTTCCCACTAAGATCTCTGTCTTCTTGAATCTGGGAATTCTTCTCAGCTGTCAACTTTTCTTCGAAGGAAGAAGTAAGATCATTTAGCTTCCTGTCTTATGTCTCAAACGCATCTTTAACATTATCTTGAAAATCATCCAGGAGCCTCATCTCTTCTACAGTTTTCCTCGAGCAACTAGTCATTTTCATACAAGACCTTTTGTGGGCTTCATAGCCGATAAAAAAAGTTTTGAACTGAGCCTCTATCTCAACACATTTGTCCATAACCATGGATACGGAGTCTATTTTCTGATTCAAAGTATGTTGGAGCATCTGGCATCTTGAATCAATACTTGAGAAGGTCGAAATAGAACCCAACAACTTTTTTAAAGACTGAACAACAAATTCATGCCCCAACGAAGACGATTCCGAATCCGAGACTTTGTTTGGAGAATTTTCTTCTTCAAATTGCTCATCCTACTTCTTAGAAGAATCACCAACTTCCCTTCTCTTTACAGCAACTGAGCTCGGGGTATCAACAACAAGTTTATTTCCCTTTTCCTTTTTCGGAATGGATTGTTGTTCCGGAGTTTTCTGACCACTACCAGACACTTGAACAATATTGTCTTCATCATCAATAACTTTTTGAGCACTATCGTCTACATTCTGCATTTGAGAAATATCATGTAGAAGTTGTTCTTCCTCTGCATGATAAGCTACTTCTTGTTATCCTTTCTCCTCATCCTTTCGTGGAGTAACTAACTTAGAGGACTCAACTTCTGAAGTTCGGAGCGACAAATGTTCCAAAGGTAACCCCTTATAATCGTCTACTTGATTCAATAGATCTCTTGTCTCACCACTACCTTCAGTAATTGCTTCTTCCTCTTATACTTCCTCAAACTGATCAACTTCCTCAACATGCTTAGAAACTGTCTCTTCCGGAGTGACATAGTTTCTTCCTGGAGTCTCAGGTAGAGATTCCAAAGAAAAAGATCTCGGAACGGGAATGTTTGCAGAGACCATCTCATTAAACTTCAACAAATTATGAGCTACCTCAGCTTCATACATCTTCTTCTTTAGCTTCTTTTTTTCACTTGTTTTTCTAATTCATCTGATGTTTTTTCCTTCAAGGCCTTAGCCTCCGCAGGATCCAAGCCAAAATGAGGCTCCCCTTGCACTCTTTTCTCTTTGATTTCCCTCTACATAGAAACTAACTCATTAGGGTAAGATTTATTCTTCTTCAGTTTTGGAGGTGCGGAATGAACTTCCTTGGATTTAGGATTCCCTATTTCAAATTCAACTTCTTTCAACTTTCTCTTCTTCACTGGCTTAGAATATTCAGGTTCACCAACTTTCGGAACCACTTCTTCTTGAACTGGTAAATCAAAGAACTCACCCGTCTTCTTGTCAAAGGAAACATTCATTCTTTTGAGGGTATCATCACTCACCAACATAATTTTTCAACTTCTTGGCTTAGACTTGCAAGCCTCCTTGAAAGACTCAAGGCAGGAAACTATCAACATCAAGATGATTACTGGATACATTACGATCTGAGCTCTCAGATTCCCTTTCTTAACATTATCAATGGTAATAAGAATATGTTTCATCAGATTAAACTTCCTAAGATTTATCAAAAAAATCTAAGATAAAGATCTCACTCTTCTTCAAACTGTCTTTATTACCCTTTCTCGGTACGATAAAGCCTTGTACCCATAATTCTGGAATCTGAAAATTTGTAGACAGACTAGAAATCTTCGGATCATTGTCATCTGATAGTCCAAGAGTCTCCAAAGCCTTTTTCTTGTTGAAACTTCCTTTTGAATCCGGAAAAACATGAGTGATGAACTCGGCTTCACCTTCATTGTTCAGCCCTACCAAGCTGGCTGCCTTATCATAAGAAAGCTTATATGTCTTGCCATAAGACTTAAACGACAATTTCTCCATAGCATCTTCCTTAAAGAAGGAAACTGTCTCATAGAACTCTAAAAGAAACTCCGAATATACTTCATCTGGATTATCGGGCTTAGACACAGCAACATCTTCCCATTTTTTAAGATTTATGTTCTTGGATATAAGAGAATCATACTTGTTGAAGAAATCAGGATGAACCAACCTTTCTCTATATACTAACCATTGAGAAATCTTCTTAGAGGTTGACATGTCTTGAGAAGCTACTTCCACAGACATTCGGATCTGAAGACTTCTGAGAAGTTGGGAACGGAGATTGCTGAAGATCGGAACGGCCTTAAAACGGAGAGGCAGAGCTTCGGGATGCAAAAGCTTGGAAAACCGATGTGGGACGACCACTTGGGGTCCCCTTTAAAAAGGCAAAGAATTTTGACCGTTGGTCTTCCAAATCCATCTGATGGTTGAAACAACATTGATCTGATCTAATGGTTGAAAACCAATTCTCAATAAAACTTGAATCTGATTTTTTGAGTTTTTTATTCAAACAATGATTTAAGAAAACTAGAATCTGAAAACAAGATATAATAAAACAGTGGCTAGTAAAGTATGATTACGAAAACTTGAGTAAGGAAATCATACCTTTCGGATTGGCTTAGGAGGTTTATTCGTAATGGGTAATATTTTTCTTGAAGATAGAAAAAAATTAACAATGAAAAATATTTACTACGAAAAGGCATAGTTCACAAAACTCACTACGAAAAACTCAACAACGAAAACGAAAAATCATTACAATATTTTCAACATTAAAATTTCATTACAAAAGTTTGAATAAAAAAACTCATTATGAACGTTTCGGTACAAAAATTTCGTTACAAAAACACCATTACGAAATTTTCCATTCCATAACTTTTCAATACAAAAATTTCCATTCCAGATGTTTTCTATATGAAAATATCCATTCTGGAAAATTTTAGTTCCAGAAATTCCCATTCCGGAAATTTAGTTCCGAAAAGTTTGAAAAACTAATTTTTTTTAAAAAAAAATAGTTACTCTAAAAATCAAATGTACTCCCCCTATGAAAAGGATTCTATTACTGTAAGGAGACTTTTTCAACAGAATTTTAATTAAGAAAGATTACCTTACGGTTATCATTACTAACTTCTGTTTAATGTATTCAAATCTATCAGAAGGAAAAGATTTTTTGAAAATATCAGCAAGTTGATCTTGAATTCCAATAAATTGAAGAATAATATCTCCTTTAAGAGTGTGATCCCTAAGAAAGTGATTCCTAATATCTATGTGTTTTGCACGTGAGTGATGTGTAGGGTTCTTACATAGGGAAATGGAACTTGTGTTATCACACAAAATTTGAGTTACAGTAAAACTCAACCCATTGTCTGTGAGTATGTGTTGCATCCACAACACTTGAGCACAACAACTTCCAGCTGCTACATATTCGGCTTTAGCAGTGGAAAGTGCTACAGAATGTTGCTTCTTGCAAGACCAAGAAACTGGTGAATCTCCTAAGAAATTACAAGTTCATGAAGTACTTTTTCTATCCATTCTATATCCACCAAAGTCAGCATCAGAAAAGTTTTTTAGAACAAAATCATTTCCAGAAGTATAAAATAATCCTAGATCCATGGTTCCCTTAATGTAGTGAAAAATTATTTTTACTGCCTTTAAGTGGATTTCCTTATGATTGGATTGATATCTTGAACATAAGCATACATAGAAAATTAAGTCTGGTCAACTAGTTGTTATGTAAAGTAAACTTCCTATCATACCTCTAAAAGATGTTTGATCTACTGGTTTCCCAGCTTCATCAAGATCTAAAGAGTTTGAGGTACTAATGGGAGTACTTATACTCATAGTGTTGTCATAACCATACTTTTTGAGAAGATCTTTAATATACTTGTGTTGAGATATATAGATTCCTTATGGTTTTTGAGAAATTTGAAAACCAAGGAAAAAAGATAACTCACCCATCATACTCATTTATAACTCATATTTCATTAGACTATCAAAAGAGTTAGGTAAGGATTGCTGAGTTGAACCAAATATGATGTCATCAACATAAATTTTAACAATCAAAAATTTTTTCTTATCTTTATTTATAAAAAGGGTTGGATCTACATTTCCCATAACATAGTTATTTTGAAGTAAAAAACCAGTGAGTCTATCATACCATGCTCTTGGGGCTTGTTTAAGACCATATAGAGCTTTGGTATGTCTAAAAACATGATCAGGATGGTTTTTATCTTCAAATCTAGGAGGTTGTTCAACAAAAACTTCCACTTGAACATAACCGTTAAGAAAATCACATTTCACATCCATTTGAAAAATGTTTAAAATTGAAGAATGCTGCAAAGGCAAGTAGGATATGATTAGATTCAAGTCTAGCTACTGGAGCATAGGTTTCTTCATAGTCTATTCCCTCTTACTGATTATTTCCTTTAGCAGCAAGTATAGAATTATTTCATACTATGACTCCATTTTCATCACATTTATTCCTGAAGACCCATTTTACTCTAATAACAGAAGCTTCCTTAAGTCTTTCAACCAAGGTCCATACTTTATTCCTCTCAAATTCATTTAGTTCATCTTGCATGGCTTTGATCCAATCATCATCACCTAAAGCTTCATTCGTGCTTTTTTGTTCTAATTGGGAAAGAAATGCTAGATGTTCTATTTCTTTTATTAAGGAATTTTTAGTCCATACAGGTTGATTGAAATCACCAATGATACTATCACTGGGATGATTCTTAAGAAACACCTGATTTGGGTTTTGTAAAACTTGCTCATCAACATAGGGCAGAAAGTCTTCTGAGGTAAATAATTCAGAAGTATCTTCTTGAATATTTTCCTTATCAGAAGGATCTTCTATCAAGGGTTGAGAATCAGTTATTGAAAACACATCTGAGGATGTAGGTTGAGATAGTTTCAAAACAAAATGATCAGACTCATCAAATTTTACATGCACTGTTTCTTCAACAGTACAAGTATTTTTATTAAAAACATTATAAGCCATTGAAGTTGTGGAATAACCTAAGAAAATTCCTTCATCAGATTTCGGTGTGAATTTATGTAAGTTATCTTTAGTATTCTGAATAAATACTTTGCAACTAAAAACCTTGAAGTAGGATAGTCTTGGTTTTCTACCATTATATAACTCATAAAGAGTTTTATTAAGAAAAGGTTTAATCAAAACTCGATTTATAGTATAACAAGCAGTACTTACAGCTTCAGCCCAGAAATTTCCATCTATAGAATATTCACTCAACATGGTTCTAGTTATCTCTTGAATAATTAAATTTCTTCTCTCAACCACACCATTCTTCTGAGGAGTTCTAGGTGCTGAAAAATTGTGAGTAATACATTTTCTACTACAAAAAGTTTCAAAATCAAAATTTTGGAATTCTCCTACATGATAACTATGAATAGTTTTCAATGGAAGGTTTTTCTCATTTTTAACTTGAGATTTAAAACATTTGAAATACTAAAAAGCATCATATTTCATTGCTAGAAAATAGACCCATGTAAATCTAGTGTAATCATCAACTAGAACAAACACATAGTATTTTCATCCAATACTTCCCGTTTGTGTTGGACCAAAAAGATACATGTGCACTAACTATAATGCATCAGTTGTTAAGACTTCACCGATTGATTTAAAACTTTACTTATGTTTCTTGCCATATTGACAACGATCACAAAATTTAGAAGAATCAAATCTAAGCTTCGGTAGATCCTTAACTAGTTTCTTCTTAGAGATTTTGCATAAGTTTCTAAGGTTATATTGTCCTAGTCTTCTATGCCAATGACAAGAATGATATTACATTGCACTTAGGCAAGGTAAATCTTGGCTCTTGAGGTCTTCTAAATTTAAGGTGTAAACATTATCTTGCCTATTGGCTGAGATAATAAATTCTTCCTTGGAATTGTGAACAAAGCAATTATCATTCCTAAAATTCACAAGGTATCCTTCATCACATAACTGAATTATGCTAATGAGTTTGTGCTTAAGACCCTTAACAAAAAGAACATTTGAAATCAATGTTTTACCTAGAAGAACAATATTACCAATACCAATAATCTCTCCCTTAGCATTATCTCTGAAAGTTACCTTTCCTCCTTTTGTTTTGATAATCTTTTCAAAATAGCTTTTGTTACCAGTCATGTGCCGGGAAAATCCACTATCCATATACCATGTGTTGCTGCTGGTACTCTCTTTATTTTCCTGAAATCAAGAAGAGAATTAGACTTTTGGAATCCAAACATGTTTGGATCCGAGATTTCTTGATAACAAAATTTTGGGTACCCACATCTTCTTAGACAAATAAGCTTTATGAAAACCAAGAGATTGGGTTTTGTTTAAGGAACAATTCCTTGCCCAGTGACCACCACATTGACACATGGTACAAAATGGGTCACATTGAAAAACAAAATAATTGTTACTAAAAATTGGTTTTTCATGGGTATAACCAAATCCGGATTTATTTCTTAAAGGTCGTATTTGGGAATACATTTTATCAAAATTTTCCTTACCATGGGTAAAGTTTGATAAACAATTCTTTAAGGAAAAAATTTTGGTCTTGAGTTTTATAACCAAGTTTCTATCCTCAAAATCAATAGTTTTAGAACTAGATCTAGGCTCAAAAACATTTTTCTTAGATATTACTTTTTCTAACTCTTTAGAAAGTTTATTCTTCTCAGAACTTACTTCATTAATATTTTTTAAACTACATTCCAAATCATCATTTTTTCAATCAATATCTTTAGAAAGATCTGATATTTCTTTCGTAAGAATATTATTCCTAGAGTATTCCTTATCAAGTTTCTTATTGATTTTGGAGTTCTCAATCTCAAGAAGTTCAGAAAACCTAGAAACTTATTCATAGTTAGGTAAAGTATTATCTTCATCAGAAGAGGATTCTTAATTTGAGGAATTATAATACTTACAATCATTAGGATTTAAAGATACATTGGTTAATGATTCAGCATTTAGTACCTTAGCCATAAAGCAATGACTGTCAATAGGTAATCTGGCTATAAGACCAAGATTCTTCTGTCCTGAAGATTCATAATCAGAAGATTCATCTGAATAGTCACCACCACTGGAACTACAGGTGTCATTAGCTTTAAAGTCTTTCTTAGCTTTGGCTTTATAATACTTCTTTTTTTCTTCCTGTCTGAATTCCTTTCTTTCCATTCTTTATTTTTGATCAAAGGGAAATCTGGTCTAATATATCCAGCTCTCTTGCATTCATAACATATGACTTCTCCATCTTTCCTATCTTTCCTTTCCCTTTTCTTATACTTGGATTGGAAATTTCTTTGGACATCTATCTTGTTCATCCTTTGAGAATGATTTGCTAACTCATTTTCAGAGACTTCACTCTCACTAGAATCGGATTGGAAAATAACTTTCTTAGACTTGGATTTAGTTACCCTCTCAGGAGTCGTACCTTTCATATGATTTGATGTTGTTGTAAAAGAAACAATACCATTTCTATTCTTCTTTTTGATGTTGTAAGCATCTCTCTTCATTCTTGTTTCATGTTGAAGAAGTGTTCCAAATAGCTCATCAAGAGAAATTTGAGTGACCATCCTGTTCTCATCTATAGCAGTTCTCTTTGATTCCCACTCATTGGGCATAATATCAATTATCTTATCCAAAGGTGCTTCATCATTTAACCCTTTCTCTCCCATAGACTGTAAAGTGTTGACTATAGTCATAAATCTCTATTGAACAATACAAATTGGTTCACCATAAGGAAATTTAAAGCCATGGTATTCAACTCTAAGCATAGCTCTCCTAGTCTCAATCACTTTAGAAGTTCCGAAGTGTGTAACCTCTAACTTCTTCTAGATACAATTAGCTTCTTCACAAGAAGAAATTTGGCTATATATATTTCTAGTCATTGAACAAAGTAAGGTATTGCGTACCTTATAATTGAGTTCATACTCATTTTTTCTTGGTTAGTGAAAGTTCTAACTTCCTTATCAGGAATTTTATAATCACCAGTAAGAATAACGAAATTATCCACACCAGTATTGATAACAAAAGTCTTCATTCGATCTCTCCAGTATTCATTGTCATTACTATCAAGTATTGGTGGTCTTATATGATTTATATTATCAATGGAACCAACATTGACTCCTACCATAATAAAACAACATGGGAAACCAAACTAGTTAGTGGAAAAAGTTTGTATTCACAATGTTCGGAATGAAAAAGTTCGGAATTACAAAGTTCGAAATTAAAAAGAACCTTCTAAGCAAGTATGAAGAATTAAGGAAAATGAACAAGCAAAACTTAAACGTGAGTATAAGTATTTCAGAGACCACCTCTGATACCAATTGTAGGATTGAAATAATGATGTAGATTCTCAATATACAAGAGGGGGGTGAATTGCACACTTTAAAAATTCCTTTGGAACCTTTAAAGATAGTTATGGATAACTATGTCTTCCTTAGACAAGGAAAATATAGGTTTAACAAAGTTAAACTTAAGAAAATTCACAACACCTATAATTACCAATTGAGAACTTTATAAACTTCAAGTTCTATGTACTTTCTTAAAACTGGAAATAGATTCCGAAAGTAGGTTCCGGAAATATGGATCTGGAAATTGAAATAGAACTAAAGTTTACAATATGAGATTCTACCTTAAAGCTTATAAAATGTAATTGGAACAGAGTACAAGTAATGAAGTATAAGAAAGTTATACTTTCCTTACAATACAATATGCAGCGGAAACAAAAAAGTAGTAAAACTACAAGTAACAAGATATAAGTCTTTTAACCCAAAGATAAGGGTATCCAACAACCTTGGACAAAGGTTCCTTGATTTATAATTTCAAGCAAGTCTGTCTTACCCACACCAGGGTAAGCCCTGGATACGAAGATCGGAATCTCTATCTTGCTATCCCTGCAAGCCCTCAACTTCAAGGTAGTTGGATTGTCTATCTTCCTCAGCAAGGAATCCATCAAACTTTAAGGTAGTCGGCACCTCTTTCTTCCTATCCCCGGAAGTCCTTGAATGCAATAACCAATATTCGGAGTTGCACGATGATTTTAGAGTTAATAAGAGCCTCTCTCTCTCTCTAGAAATCACTTCAAGCATGTAATCACATGAGTCAAAGATCAGTTTTGAGCTCTTTCAAATGAGCTCGTATTTATAGGCTCGGTCGACCTCCTTTCCAACAGTCATATCTTCCTTAAAAATCGGAGGGACCTGTACACGTGTCACTTAACCAACGGTTAGTTAATAACGGAATAGACGGCATCATTTTATAACAAAAAAAGTGTAACAGAAAGTACGGCATCATTTTATGTCTTACCCAAAAGTTTGGAGTGAAGGTTCGGAGTGTAAGCTAAAATATTAAAGAGTAGACAAATTATAAAAGTGTAAGCAAAATGATAGTTCGGAGTCAAAAAAATTCGGATTGTATAAAGAAAAGATGATCAGATTCTGTTTAATAGGTGAATTCGGAATGAAAATTCATCATCAGAATTCGTAATGAGGCTTCGTAATCAGGATTTGTCATTAGATTTTGGTGTCTATCTTCATGAGAGTTTGTATCCAGAATTCGGAGTGGAACTTTATTAGAGTTCGTATCCAAAATTCTGAGTGGAACTTCATTACAGTTCCCATCTAGAATTCCGAGCCTAAAACAGAATTCTTCATATCAATGTTTTAAATGATTCTGAGAATATAGAAATGAAACTGATTCTTATACTTAAGAAAAAATATGGATATAGATAATGAAAATATGATAAGAATAATTTTCCTTATAAAAGCGATCTTCCTTATAAAAGCGTTTTTCCTTATAAAAGCAATTTTCCTTATAAAAACAATTTTCCTTATAAAAGCAATTTTTCTTATAAAAGAAATTTTCCTTATAAAAGCGATTTTTCTTATAAAAGTGTTTTTCCTTAAAGATAAGGTGTTTGAGATTTTCAAAATAAGAAGGAATGGAAAAGTCATAAGGAAAATCTTATTGACTCAACAATTCATTATTTTATTAAAATAATAATATCAACATTATGATACTAAACTAGAGAAAAAAACTAATAATCTAAATTTTGTTCATTATTTAGATGAGCCAAAAATTCAAATGAACTATTTTGAGGATCAAGACATGCTTCAACATTATAAATATCATAAGAATCTCATAAGATATATTACCAAAAATGAATTTTATATTTTAAGCATTCTAATTACAATAGTTAATTATGACTATTCCATTAGTATTAGAGGCCACATTTTTAACAAGTATCAATATTTAATGATTTATAATCATCTTCGTGCGCTCATATATACTAGAAAGTTTTTAAATTTATTTCAATCATTTTAAAAATCTATATATATGCCATATATTTTTAAATTTTAACATATCAAATTATATTGTCCTTCCATGTTTATAATGACTAATAAACTTTTATTCTTTACTACATATGAAGAGGACTATAATGATATTGAGAAGGATGGTGTATTCAAAGAAGATTAAAATTATATAGATATACACAGAGAAGATGTTGATATGGAATATATCGATTGTAATTTAATTTAATTATTTGTATTTCATTGTTTCTTGATTAGAAAATATTTTCCTTTGTATTTTTAAAAAGAAAATCTCTAATTTAGTACGTTAAATTTATTTTTAATTCAAAACAAGAAAAAAAATTAAAGATAAAACATTATTTTGATTTCATTTTTCATTTTCCACTAAATAATATTCTTATTTTCTATGAAATATATGAATTTCATTGTAAAATTTCATTAATAAATAATAATTTTTATAATTGAATAGGTGAATTCATTTAACACAATTATGTTATAAAATAAATTCTTTATTTAATTATTCATAAATAGTTTCACTTAAGGTTTGATTTTTATACTTCTAGGTTGTGTTAGATGAAAATAGATTGGAATATGGAAGATATTGGGTTCTAAACTGGGGTATGGTTTTGTTTGGTTTTTTATAAGGTGAAATAAATAAATGTTATATATAATTATCATGTGTTTATCAAATTAAAAATAGGTCCTCAATTTGATTTTTAAAACACTCTTGAAGAATTCATTATGATGCACCTTTTACGTATTTTAGCACAAGGTTCTGGAACACATGATTTTATATTTTGTATCTTGATGTTCTATGATTTTTCTATTTCCTGATGGATTTATCATGGGGAATATATATATATCCATTTCATCCCTTTTCTCTCAAAATAATTATAATATATTTCTACATTATTGTGCTATATTGAATCTTTAGATGCTAAATTATTCTATATTATTATATTTGGAATCTCTTCAAATAAATTTTTCCCCACGAATAGTTCATAATAATATAGATGATGAAGAGGTAAACTAGCCTGGAATTATATTAGTGATCCATTATATCTTTTTTTATATACTTTCTAGATCAATTCCTAAATTTAATATTAATCACTTTAATCTGATTTCCCGGGAATGAGGTTCACTTTGATGTAGTTATCTAATGATAGTTTTATTATTTATTTTTGAAATTATTACCCCAGTGGCTACGTATAGATGAATTTTTTTTTGTATTATTGAAGAACTAAAACATGAATTGATACTATAATTTATAGATACATTATCATGAGGGAATATTTATTTGGATAGTTTTTTTTTCACTTTATACTTTTGATGCTAGAACTTTTTAATTAATTTAATGTTTGGATGCAATTTTTATTGTTATTTATATTTTATTTTTTATCAATTTTGTTATATATAATTTTTTTGATACATGGGTCAATCATCAAGTATGTCGGTCCCATCATGGTAGGTTTAGGGATTTTTTTATAATCCGCATTTTATGAGGACTGGGTAGGTACATTCTATTAAATCCACACGCCGCATAGACCACCTTGTGGGTTGGACCGAACTAGTCCATCAATATCTCTAATTAATGTTGTTCCCATTGATATTCAATTTCTCCTTGTTTAATTTTAGATTCATTGGGTTTGACCAATTTAAGATATGGGCCCATATTTAAATGTATCCAAATATTTTCATAGATTCTGACACCCAGCTTCTTTGCCAGTTTTGGGCCTCTAAATGATGGATTATCCCTTGGGTTTTTTTGAATTAAATAAATCGCATTATTTATGGATTCTTATAAAAAAGATATTTCACAATTGTTTTTTGGAATAATTTATTCCTGAAATAAAAATTAAAATTATAATAGTTAAAATCCAAAATTTGGTCATTTTTGTGATAAATTCCAAAATACTTCTAAAAAATGAAAATATAAAAATCTCATATAAAATAACAATATAGTGGAATTAAACCCGTTAAATTTTAGTATTAAATATGTGTATATATTAGCTTAATCACTCCCCCTAACATAACCATTTAACTTTGGGGAAACAATATAATACCATGGTCAAAACAAATATCCCAAAGTATAAATTACAACATAACTCAATTATCACATCTAAGGAAATATCATTCCTCCTACATGTATAAAGATTTCTTAACAAAATAAACATAATAAAAAATTATTCAATATCATTTTAATCCTTGTGTGCATTTCTTACATACCGCCCTATAAAAATATGACTCTCTCCACTCAATGATTTTTAATGTGATTTGTTTCTCATTCCAAACAACATGTTTGATCTATATAGTCTTGTTTTCCACCTAATATCTCCACTTAACATAGTAAAAAATGTTTCAATATGAGGAATATTTCAATAGTTTTTCTGAGGTAGATGGTTGGTATATGTTTCATGTAAAAACATTAAATGTAGAATGAGGAATATTAAGCTCTAAAGTGGAGTAAATGCCTGAAAATAGTTTCTTCTAAAGAATGGTGATCTCCTCAATCAGAAAAACCAGAATCACCTCCAATAACTTATTGATATCCTTAGTAATTTCACACATTTAATATCATCATGAATGATAAATTTATTCCTTATTTACCCTTTTTTATTGCATTATTTTAGCATGAATTCAGATATAAAATTTCTCTTCAAAATCTAATTTTTTATGGAAATGTGAGGCATCTTTTGTTATTAAATTATTAGTGAACTCCCCACCCAAAACATAAAATGATATTTGAGATACCAATTAATAATTACATCATTAATTTTCATTCATGAAATCATAAATAAACATGGAAACACTTTTAATTCATCTAAAATTGAATATTCAAATCAGAAAAATACATCCCATATTCTCCCTCCCCCTCACTTGATCTAAACAATAATCGTGAATTTAACTTCAAGAGTAGGTAGGAAAGACATAGACAGCTTATATTTTGTGTTCTGAAAAAGTTATTTTGTGGAATTTAAGGGATTAATAATGTTCATTTTAAAAGTTAAGACAAAATAAGAGTTAAATGTAAAAAGGGATATCCAAGTGGTGCCTCAATCATACTTATCATATTTCATGAACTCAAACATCTTTGAAAAATGAGAAAACAAAATGTTCTAGATCACCAAACATATATCTAAACTCTCCTGATAAAAAAATTTAAAAATATTTCAAAAACTCTTAGAGACCTCTTGAGTTGTGAAAATATTTTAGTTTGGATATTACGAGTTCACAAGAGTTTCACAATAAATAAAACTACATCAAATAAAAAATGGAAAATTATGAAAACAAATCCATCTAGTAATATTGAAATTCATAAAATATTGTTATAACGAAATGTTCTAAGAATGGGATGATGATTTTAATTTTCCAAATCATTGTATTCTTCTCAAAAATCCTAAAAACACACCAATAATGAAAGTCAAAACATGAAGAAAAATCATATAAGCATAGAAAAAGTCCTAAAAACAAATTGAACCCCCCACCAACTTATTCCAGTTAATACTCACTTTTTAGTTTAAATAAAGTCAAGATATATTTTTATATTGAATTTTAAATGACAATAAAATAAAATAAAGAAATAGAGTGACACAACCTGATATATTTTTAACTGTCATCCATGATTTACACTCCTATCTACTTCCATTTTAACCATAAAATAATGAAATTCAAATCACAAATAAAATATAAAAAAATGTAGAGGGTAAAGAAAAGAGATAAATCTTGGTTTTACCCAAAATATAGTCCTAGGTGTTTACTACCCCTAGTCATGCAGTTGTAATGGATTAACCTCAATCTGAATTTGGGTGGGGTTCCTTTCTCATGAACCACCACATGTGACTTTTCCTACTCTCCATTGGTGGACACCATGAATGGAGACACCCCCTCCCCAAGAAGATAAGAATGTTCCCAAAAAATAAATTAGAATAATGATAAGATTGAAGGTATATAGTGGGAGGGAAATAATATAGGGGTGTTCCCTAATAACTACGATGGTGTCCTCCTCCATAGGGTATATATGTTATTGTAGAGGATGTAGTTGCATCACCACTGGCTTCTCCATATCTTATTCTTCTTCCACTATGAGAATAAATTCTTTATTAAAAACTATGTACAAGTCATGATCCGTTTTTATTATACTAGAAATATTAGAAAAGAATATTTATGTAAACAATAAATTTTGAATAATCTCAAAACATGATGAATATATTAAAAAATCACTTTTAAGTAAGCCTTCTTGGAAATTGATCTCTTCTAGAAGGACTATTGGAAACTCAGTCTCTGTAGGTTCATCTTAATCATATTCAAAATCAAGATATAGGTATAGATGATATGATTTATCATTTTCAAATATGGTAGAATCAATTACCTTTTTATATTACATTAAATATAAACTATTTTCTTTAGAATCATGTTGTTCTCCCATAGTTGTATCAGCTGCCATGAAATCTTTTGACACCTCTTCCAGTAATATCAAAGAGAGGTAAAAGGTTCTATAATTTTCATATTTAATACCTCATTAGGTTTTTAAAATTTAAATTTAGTAATAGGTATCATTTAATTCTCCTCATATTTTCTTTTTGTCCATCCTATAAATAGACCATTAACTTATTCAACTTTGGTTTCTAGTGATGCTACATGCTTGCATACTTTTCAAGAATTTAGGAATTATCTTAAATCGTCAAGGCATATTGTCCCATTTGAATCATAAATGTCTCTTACATTCTATATTTTTTTCTATAATTCCATGAATATGAAAAATCACTAAATTAACCCATGACCTATGTAATGAATGATATGCAATGAATCTCTATTTTTAGTTTTAAAAGAATAGAGTATTTTTCTGAAAAACAATGTAATAAATATATAGAACTCCCTAGAAATGGTTGAAATTTGATAATAAAGGATTTATTATGGATCCACAATCAATTTTTTTTTATTTACCTATTAATGTACCATTGGGGTACAACCTAGGGTCGATCACGTGGATGCATCTTACATGAATTATATTTCTATTATCACTGTTAAAATTAACTTATATAATAAAAATATAGGTGGTGGTTGATTATGAAATGAATGATATATATATATAAATGAAAATAAAAAAATTAAAGGAAGAAGGGATAATACACAAAGAAAACACTGGAAGAAAAAGGTTTCTCTTCGGTGTTGTTAGTGACGTTATCATTGTTATTCAAAATTTATTCGTCATTACTCTACTCAATGTATAGATATAGAAATTTAACTCTACACCCTATCATTAAAAATTATTACCCTATATCGAGACCTCTTTATTTAGGATCAATAACTTCTACATAAATACCTACGCCAAAATCCACAGTTTGAAGAACTTAGATATCAATGAGAAATAAAAAGGGATTGAATGTGGAAGAAGAAGAGTGTGGTATAGAAATTGGGGTGAAATATCACCAAAATAATTTTAAAAATTGATAAAATTTTAGAATAAACCATAAAAAATCAATAATGAATAATAAAATTTAACACCATTACTTCCCTCCATGATAAATAGTGGGGGATATATCACCAAAAAAAGGAATTAAAAAGAAGTATATGGAGAGAAACAGAAAATTGAAAAGAAGATAAATTCACCAAAGAGGAAGATAGATAAAAAATTTATATTGAATATATAAAGAACTAATAAAGTATTTAGACTCCAAATTTTCCCCGAAAAATTTTGATCCATTGGAATGGGAGGGGAGGTGACAATTTATAGAAAAATAAGTGAGAAATTTTGTCTCCAAATTTAGTATGCCAAAAATTTGATTATTTTCTATACAATAGATGGTTTAATTTGAGAGGGTCATATTATGAAATTTTTTAATTTATTTATACCACAGGTACTCAATAAATTTTCTCTTTAATTAAAAAATATTCAATTAGTGATGGCTGATTTACACTAGAAATTTATTCTCGACAATTGACCAATTGAATTCCAAGGCTCCAAATTCCCATGTATTTATGACATTAAAGGATTCATATTCAGGAATGGCCATAGTAATTAATATTTTCTTACGTTTATATTATATACCTCCTTGTCAATTTTTTCGTCATTTTTTTGGAACTCATTGATATATATGCCCATTTTAAAAGTATCTAGATATGTCCATAAATTTTTTGTCCCAAATTATGAGCTTGTTTTAGGAATTTGATGATGGATTTTTCTTTGGGTACTATGTAATTAAATGAATACCATGATTTATAGAATCCTAAAAAATTAATTACACAATTTCATCCATTTTAGAAGAAGTTATTCTTAAAATAAAGAAGAAAATTAAAATTATAAAATTCCAAAATTTGTCAATTTTTTCAGTTAAGCTCAAAATACTTCTAAAACAAAAAAATGCTCAAAAATAAAATTAAATAATAAAATGATTGGATTATAAAATTTAATTATAGTATGAAATATGTGAATATATGAGCTTCATCACTCCTTAACACTTAACCATTGTGCTCATGGGAAATAATCTAACACTAAGGTCAAAACAAACATTCCAAAGTATAAATGACATCACAGCTCAATTGACACATATATGGAAATAGCATGCTTCATACATGGATAAAATTTATAAACCTCCAAAAAAATTAATAAAAAACATCTTCAATATCCCATTGAAACTCATGTTAAATTCATCACTACATCCCTGGGAAAATTTTTCTCTATTCACTCAAGGATTTTTTAATGTAAAGTTTTCCCCAATCCCAAGAACATGTGTGATATTCATAGGATTTATTTCCTCATAATATCTCATCTTCAAGGAGTCACAAATGTGTCAATAATGAGGTATTTTTCATGTTTTGTTTAGGGGTAGTGTGATAGAATATTTTAAATGTAAATCCTTAGAGGTAGAATGGGGAGGGTTAATATCTAAAGTGAATTAAATGCATGATTTTTTTTATCAAAAATGGTGTTCTCATGAATCATCTAAAAAATGAATCACTACAAAACACCTCTTGATATCCTTTGGAAATTAACACTTTGAATATCAGTATCAATTATAAATTTCTTCCCTCTTTTCTAACAATTTTAGTATTATTTTATCTTGATTTCTCATATTGAATTTCACTTAAGAATTCAATTTTTATGGGAAAAAGAGAGGTAGATATTAATCTTCAAATATTGCTGAACAATACAACTAACATTGAAATTATATTTGAGCTACTAATCAATCATACCATCATAAATTTATTCCAAAAAAACAAAAATAAACATCACAGCACCTTCAATTAATATCAAACTATTTCATTTAATATAAAAATATTGCACATCTTCTCCCTCCACCATTATTGAGTTAAAAATTAATAAAAAATTTAACTTCTTTATAAGGTAGTATAATGACTGAAATTTTTTTCAATGGAATCTAACTTATTGTAATTTAGTATTATAAAGCACAAACATCGAATGGAGAAACCAACAAAAATTTATTCCCATTATTTTATAAGCATCCATTATTAAGAGAATAAACCAATGAGAAATAAATATATTAAACAAGGACAATAAATAAAAAATAAGGGAATAAGAATAGGATAATTTGGATCTACTCAATCCACTGGAATGACTACACTCGTGAAAAAAGATATAGAAATAAAACATAATGTTAATAATATAGTATTCATTATGAAGGTGAAAGTATATATATAAACTTTAGAGAAAGTAGAAGTGAATGAATAATGAATGGAATAAGAGGTATTTATAGGAAGTATGAAACCCATATAAAAATTATAAATATTTTTGATGGAATTGTAATCTCTTCATTAGAATAATAATATGATCATTGGAATAGTAATCTAGTCATTAGGGATAGTAATTTGATACTTAGATTAGTAACCTCACCTATGTAGTTGTAAAATAATATTTGGTTATCTTATAAAATTAAAAAATGATATGTTTATATCAAGGTACATGTAAATAGATGTTTTAAAATGACTTATTAATTGTTTATTTTAAAAAAAAAACATAAATGTTTTAATCACACTTTTATAACAAATATAATGATTTAAAATAAATTTTATTTACATAAAATGTATTTATCAATTAATATTATTTTTTAATGATAGAAGAGTTTCATTATAACATAATTAATTTTACATAGGGCCATAAAATCAATTATAATATTAAAATCTGTATTTTTCAAATAAATGATGACTATTTTTAAAAACTAAATTTCTAAAATTTAGAAAATTAATTTCATTAAATTGTTTCATTTTCAAAAACTAAACATTTAAAAATGGTTAGAGTGAATTTTTAATATTTTTCTAAAATAGTTCAAATTTTGGTGAATAGTGAAAAACAGTAATTTACTAAATATAACATTATAAGACAAAGACATGAATTTTTTACTCATAGATGATATAACCACACATTTATTTGAAAACTCATAAACTATTAAATTTATTTAACAATGAGAATCAACACTACTGATAGTATTATGACAAAATAATAAACTAACGAATATAATAATTAAAAAATCCCTCTCCTCCCCCTATTAATAGCACCTCTCAACACCCCTTCACCTCACACCTTCTAATACTTGTATCATGTAAATATTCTAAAAAAAATTCCCTATGCCACTTACCCAAATAGAATAGCTTTTGGTCTCAACAAAATACCATTCCTAGGTCTCATAAGGGTTCCTTCAAAGAGTTGACATTCAAAAGGACAATAAGTGCAAGTGCAAAATGCATTCGAACATAAGATAAGGGATCTCTTGAAACATCCTTTTTTACATTTTGTATTATGGTTCAGCACTATTTACCCATAATTTTTTTATTCATTATTCCTATATACTTATCCTACAATCTGTATATAGGTTTTTCTTATGTTTATATAGCTCAATTCACCTTTATATTATGGGGAAATACATTTTTTAATGGATTCCCTTCTCAATCCCTCTTAATAAGAAAACCCAATTAAAGGGTTCTTCTCTTTTTCTTTCCCATTTTTAATTATTCTCCATAAAATATATTAAGACAGTAATATTTTTCTAAAATATGAATTTTTATCAGGAAAAACTATTTTTATTTCATTTTTGGTTTTATGAAAACAAATATGCCTGCATTCTCTTTAATGATCCTATAATATTTACCATTAAAACACACTAAAATGAATCATTTATAAGGTTTCCTGAAAACAGTTTTTTATGTATTCACAATATTTTGACATCAATATGTATGATCGATTATTAGCTTTACTTTATGATTGTCCATAAATTATTTAATCCCTTCTTTCATGGATACATTTTTTGCTACACCATTTGGTTATTCTTTATAACATGATAAGAAAACCAATTTATTTCCTTCGGTAACCCTTATGATTATTCCTTATGTTTAATTTCTTTATTTGGAACACATATTCATGTGCATGTTATGATGGGTGCTCTTATATATTTCTCCAATGCATTGGGTAACGTTTAGTCTCATGAGACATCATGTATGGGATTAAGAAGTAAACCTAATCCACTATGGGACTTTCTCCCCCTTGTGATATAGTCTTAGTAGTTAGATTTTACTCGTGATTATTTCAAGTTATATGTTTCCTAAAAATTCCAATATTTCCATGATCATATGATTCTATTTTCTGTATACTATTCATTCATATGCTTATTCATGATCCATTCCTTTTATGATATCAATTTATGTAATCTAACTCATTTTTCATGCTTTATCCCTATTTTTATTCTCTTACTCGGATTTTTAGCTCATTCCTTATTTATTTGTATTACCATGGTTTTCCTAAGAATTTATAAGAGCTCAAATATAGTTAGGTTCCCACTATAAAGATTAATAAAATGGATTTTTAGTCGAGTTTCAAGGTTTCAAATTAGATACATAATGTTCCAAAGACACTAGACTTTTCATTCCTTGGTTTTTATTTTATGGATAATTATGATTAAAATAGGGTAATAACATTTTAAAGGATTTGGTCACCATAGTTTTTATCATAGAATGGTCTAGTTATTTTGTGGTATTATGACTATAAAATTTTAGTAAGAACCATAGGGATAATTATATCACCATGAATAACCTATGTTGAAGCTAAGGGAATCAAGAGTCTGGATATACTTTTCATTTATCAGTTATTCCTTCCATGTTTATGGTTTTATTTTTTATATTCTCATTATATAAGTTTTAAATCACCCTAACTAATGTTTTTTCTTGTTATTTAGTAAATGTTGGGAAATAGGAGAACTTGTGCTAACAACCAATGTGATATGAAATATTATTATTTCCATAATGAAATGAAAAAACTGATGGAAATGGGATCTCAAAACATCTTGACAGTGCTAGATCAACTGGATCAAGTCATGAATAATAAATTCAATCATGTGGAATTACCTCCTTCTCCTAAGATAGAAAATGTTGCGATTGAATACTTTATGTAATAAATACCTACTATCTTTATCAAATCTTATGATCCCCTCAGAACAGAATAGTAGATTTACTCGATTGAGATGATATTCTCTATTATCCAATGCTAAGAAGAAGATAAGGTCATAAAGGAATTCTATCCTTTTTATGGATAATCTAATCAGTGGTGGAAAATGATTAAAAACACAGTGTATAATGAGAAAATGTATTCCCTGGAGTTGGAATGATTTTATAACATAATTTTCAAAAAAATATATCCCCAAACTCTACATCATATGATGGAGATGGAGTTACTCATATTGAAAAAAAAAGAGTATGAATTTATATGGCTGTATGAAGAAAACATTAAAAAAAATTCATGAAACTCCTTAATTTTTTTCACAAACTCTGATAGTAAGGTGGATCTCTTGTTTAGTGTTTTAAAGATGAGTCTATAAAGATACATGGTGATTCAGGACTTTGATAGCTATGAGGAGATTTTATTTTGTTCCCTTAAGATTGATATAGAAATTAGACACTCTTAGTGGTCTCTTGGTCTTGGAGATAAAAAGTGGAAAGTTTGTTCAATATGGGAGGATTGATGGTTAAATCCCTTGGAATAATTAAAACCAAACATCCCATGTGTCAAAAGTGTTTTAATAAGCATACTGAAAGCTATCTGAATGAAACTAGGAGATGTTTCAAATGCTATGAAGTGTGGAATCGTGATAATAATTGTAGAACATATATGAAGAAGAAAATAAATTTGAAAAAATAAAGAAGGTTCATAGTAATACTCATCCTATAATATTGTGTCTCGAAAGTAACTAACATGTGAATTATTTGATCCAATGCTCTATTCCAAGTGTTGTTTGAGACAATCAATGACAATAAACTCCACATAAATAAGGAAGGGAATATGCTATCACTATAGAATAGGTGGTTTATAATAATAATGTGGTGATAAGAACACTAGTAATTAATTAAATAAAATAAAATATACTATTTTTTGGTTCTTTGAATTTTTTTATATCATACAAATTTAGAAGAACTATTAAACCATCACCTCAAAATATGAAGGTTAAGTTATTGATAAAGAAATAAAATGAGAAAATTATTGCATCAAAAGTATATAATTCCTCCCTGGTCAATGTTTGTGTAATGAAACTCCCAAAAAATCTCATCTTACTTATTTTAGTATAGTTTTATTTTTTATTGGTAGTGTATTGGATATATTTATATAAATCCAATATAAAACATTGGAAAAGGGTGATCACTCTTCAAATCTCATGGAATCCCTTAGTAATATACAAGTTTCAGTATGAGGATGAATCTCATTAATAATCATCATCTCAATTTTGGATATTATTTACCTATCAAAAATCATATCTAGCTCAAATTATTTTGAAAAAGGATAGGATCATGCTTGATGAAATTCCCTTTATGAGGGAATATAATGATGTGTTCCCTAAATAGTTCTCTGGTATTCCTCCTAACTGATTGGTTAAGTTCTCAATAGAAATTATTTCAGGATATTTTCTTTTATTAAAGACTCCTTACAGGATAGCTTCCATTTAGTTGGATGAATTGAGGAAGTAGTTATAATAGAATCTAAACTAGGGTTTTATATAACTGACTGCTTCACCTTAGTGTCTATCGGTCCACTTTATGAAGGATAAGGATAGATCAATGTTCCTTTTTATTGATTATCATGAGGTAAAAAATCTTAATAAACAATAATTATCACCTACCATAGATAAATAATTTTTTAGATCGAATACAATGGTCTATGATTTTATCAATATTAGGACTATGGTTGGGATATCATTAATTAAAGGTGAAATATGAATATATTCCCAAGACATACTTTAAAGTAATTAATGAACCCTATGAGTTCATAGTTATTCCCTTTGGACTCACTATTTCTATAGAAATATTCATATAACTAATGAATATATTCTTTTGATATTACATTGATAAATTTGGGGTATCTTTGATAGATAATATTCTAATATATTTCATGAGAAATTAGTAGAATGATGAGCATTTTAATACTACGATAAATTATTTATAATGGTAGAAACTTTATCAAAAGTTTAGTAATGTGAGTTTTTTATAGTGTAAATATCATTCTTGGGTCATTTAATCTCCATAAAAGGGATGTCAATTGACCATTTTAAAATAAAGTTAATTGGGGAGTGCCCTATGCTAGAATCTATAATAGAGTTCCACAGTTTCCTTTGCCTAGATATATATTACCGAATATTTTTTATGAACTTATAATGATTTTAAAACCCACTATCCATGATGAATAAAAAGTGATTAATGCTTTTTTAGATAATAGAATATGAATAAAACTTCAAACAATTGAAAAATAAGCTTATCACTGCCTTTTTACTTACACTACCGACGTTCAGGGAACTCTTTGTGGTAAAATATGATGCTTCAAAGAAGAGATTAGGTTGTGTACAGATTAATTAAAGTGATATACTATGCCTTAAGGTTACTATAATTCCATGATTAAAACTATACCATGCCTAATATATAGTTGAAATCCATGATATTTACATTGAAATTCTAGAGGAATTATCTCTGTGGGGAGAAATATGAGATATATACTAATAAAAAGAGCCTCAAATATATATATTCACACAAATGTATTTTAATATGTGACAAAAAATATGGTTATAATTCATCAAGGAATATAAATTATCAACCCACAACTATCATGGTAAAACAAATAAAGTGGAATATTCTCTATGTCGAAAGGATCCATTAACATTATTAATGATGATAATTGAGAAGGATCCAATATTATTAGACTTAGAAAGTTAGGAAATGGGAATCATAATGGAAAGAATGTAATATTTCCTTTCATAAATGATTTCTCAACCATCCCTTATATAGAAGATCAGGTATTCTCAGTGAAATGATGTGGAAATTCAAAATAAGGTGAAAGATAAAGGAAATGGGAAATCCTTAGAGTTCAAAATTGATGAGGAAGGAGTTTTGAGATTTGGGTCATGAATATCTATACCATCAAATTTGGAGATAAATAATGAGCTTGTAAATGATGTATATAGCTCAAACTTCTCTATTCACTTAGGGAGAATAAGGGTGTATCGAGATCTCTGAGATCACTATTAGTGAGAAAATATTATTAAGGATATCATTGAATATACATCAATTTTTTTGGTAGGTCAGCAAGTGAAGGCTGAAAGGAAAAAAATTTAATGGGATGATTCAATAATTACCCATACCTAATTGGAAATGGGAAGACATTACTATTGAATTTTTCACTAGGATTATAAATATATCAATAGAAAATATTGTTATATGGGTCATTATGGATCATATTATTAAGAATGATCAATTTATTGTGTTTTGATGGGACTTATCACTTGACCAACTTGCACTGATATACATCCGAGAATTGGTGAGGCTACAAGGAGTACCATTATCTATTATATTGAATCATGATCTTAGATTTACCTTGATGTTCTAGAAAAGTCTCCAGCATGCTCAGAATACTTAGCTGAACTAAAATATAGATTATCACCCCCAAACTGATGTCCAATATGGGTGGGCTATTTAGACACTAGAATACATGTTGAGATAATGGTCAATGGACATCAAAATAGTATGGGACCAACATGTTATTCTTGTTTAATTCTCTTACAATGATAGTTTCCACTCAATCATCAAAATGGATCCATATAAAAACTATTATGGGAAAATAATTATGGAACCAATATGATGGGATTATGTTGGTGAATATAAGTTTATATGACTTTAAATGGTTGAGTAAATAGTACAAAATATGAATACCATCAAGTAATATATTTGTACTACCCAAATTTGATAGAATAGATATATAGATAATCCTCAATTGGATTTAGATTTTATGGTTTTTGAAAAAGTATTCCTCCATACATATCCATGGAAGAGGGTCAACAGATTTTGGAATAAAGGAAATCTAAGTGTGAGTTACATTATCCCCTTTGATATTCTTGATTATATCAGAGTTGTGGCCTATCGACTAGTACGTCCCCCAAACATTCTTCAAGTACATGATTTATTCCATGTATCCCTCTTGATGAAGTACATACTAGATTCCTCATAGGTACTAAACTCAAAGTTGGTATATCTGGAAAATGATCTTATGTGGAGTAGTTGGTGACGATTTTGGAATTTATAGATAATATTCTATGGAACAAGACTACTCACCTAGTAAAGGTACTTTCAATGAACAATAAATATAAATAAGTTACTTGGGAAATAGAGGAAGAAATAAAATATAATTCCCCTCACCTATTTTCACTTTAGTTTTTAAAAAAAATTTATAGGGATGACTTTTATAAGTGGGGAAGAATGCAATTAATTAAAATTTTATCAATGGAATTTCCATTATTTTAATTAAGCACTATAAATCACAAACATCACATGGAGAAACCAATAAAACATTTTCCTCATAAATTTAAAATGATACATTAGTCTTGAAAATAAATCTATTAGAATTACAAATATTATAGTAGTATAATAAATATAATATAAGGGAATAATAATAATATAATTTGGTTCTTCATGATCCACAAGAATGATTTCACTCAAAAAAAAGATGTATAAAAAACATAATTTTAATAATACAATATTCATTCTAAAGATGAAAGTACATATATAAACATAAGATAAATTCTAAGTGATTGAATGA
The DNA here is from genome assembly GCA_963277665.1 of Viscum album. NCBI lineage: Eukaryota > Viridiplantae > Streptophyta > Magnoliopsida > Santalales > Viscaceae > Viscum > Viscum album. Next base: position 419,873,816 of record OY728132.1, read on the forward strand.
TGAATGTAATAATATGTATTTATTTGAAGTAGTAAATACATATGAAATTTATAAATCAAACTTTTTGAATAGTAATCTTATATTTGGAATAGTAACATGATCATTGGAAAAGTAATCTGGCCATTAAGAATAGTGATCTGATAGTTAGAATAGTAACCTTAAATATGGAATTGTAAAATAATGTTCAGTTATCTTATAAAATGAAAATATGATATATTTATATCAAGGTATGATTAAATAAACGTTTTAAAAATGATAAATTATTTTTTTTTGTATTTTTATAAACCATAAATATTTTAACCACACTTTTATAAAAAATATAATGATTTAAAATATTTTTAAAAAAAAAATCGATTTATAAATTAATATTAATTTTTAATGGTGATATAATTTTATGAGACCAAAAATAATTTTTCAATGGTTCATAAAATAGACTATAATTTTAAAATTTCTATTTTTCAAATAAATGATGCTTTTATTTAAAAATTACATTTTTCATATTTAAAAAATTATTTTCAAAAAATGGATTACATTTTTCAAATCAAGACATAAAAATGGATAGGGTGAATTTTTTGTATTTTTCTAAAATAGTTAATTTTTTGTGGATAATGAAATATGGTAACTTATAGTATTTAACATTATATGGTAAATACATGAATTTTTGAATCATGGATGATGTAAGAACAAATTGGTTCAAACTATCATAAAACATTAACTATATTTAGTCATTGGAATCAATACTATTGATATCCATGAACCAAAATAATGAACTAATAAATATAATTATAAAAATCACATCTCTGATCCCCCTATAAATATCACCACTCACAACCCCTTCTTCTCACACCCTTTAAGCGCTATAGCATGTCAATATTCTACCCAATTCCTTTCCCAAGCCTCCTCACATCCAATAGATTCAAGTATCAAAAAGATTGCAATTATAAGTACCCTAAGGGGTCTTTTATGGAGGTTATAGTCAAGATTACATTAAGTGCATGTGGAGAATGCATTCAAACACAATTTAAAGGATATCTTCAAACCTCTACTTTTTATTTGGGGTTACACATAATCTATCTTTACACCAATTTATTTCTTTATTCTTATTATATATATCTTCTATATTTTTTTTATATGTTCTATAAATGTGTATATCAATCAATTTATTTTTCTTTTATAGGGAAATATATGTTTTAAAAAGGTTCCCTTCTCAATTACTCTTGATTAGAAACCCCGATTAAAGGGAAATTCTCCATTTCTTACCCATTTTCAAGTACGCGCCATAAAATATTTTAATCCTCTAATATTTTTCTAGAATATAGCATTTTATTATGAAAAAAATATTAAGATCTTTTGTATTTTTAAATTAAAAAATTTTCAACTTCCCTCTTTAAAGAATGATTAATATTTTACCTTAAACCACACTAAAGTTTCCCATTTCTACACTATAGTTCATGTATTACATCATTTGACAATCATTATTAATGATCTATTCTAATTTTTTACTTTATACTTGTCTCTAAATTATGTATTCCCTTTATTCATGGATACCATTTTTGATTAACCCTTTGGTTCTGCATTATGACATAATTATGAAACTCATTTCTATTCATGGGTAATAATTATGATTATTACATATGTTCAATTTATTTATCTAGAACACATACCCATGTACAAGTTATTATGGGTGCACTGAGATAGTGACCCAATTAATTTGTTAATGTTTGTCTCATGATACTTAATTTATTAAATTAGGGAGTAAACCTAATCCATTATGGGACTTTTTCAACCATGTGATATAGTCTTATTAGTTAGCTTTGACTCATTTTTATTTCATGTTATTTGTTTTTTAAACATTCCAATATTTACATGATCATATGATTCCATGTTCTTTATGTAATTATTCCATATTTTTATTCATTATCCATTCCTTTTATGATAACATGTTTTGCCTTCTAACTCGTGTGTTATGCTTTATACCCATGTTTATTCCCTTATTCAGATTTTTAGCTCATCCCTTTTGTTTATGTACTCAATAAGTTGTCCAATGTTGTTAAAATAGTTCTAAGGGATTTAAATACAATTATAGAGATTAATAAAGTGATTTTTTGTTCTATTTTCAGTTTTTTAAAATTATTTACCTAGTCTTACAATGACAGTAGAAATTTTGGCCCGTGGTTATAACTTTCATGGAAAATTTTGATTGAAATAATTTAAATATATATATAAATGGTTTGGGTTACTATATGTAAGAAAAGGATTAATGTATTTTAATGCATCTACCTAACAAGGTATTTCTTGGATTCTAAGAGATTAATGAAGATCAGAAGTAATGGTTGGCCAAAATGAGAGTAAAATGGAAAAAATGGATTTTAAAGTTGTGCCTCAATCATACCTCACACATTCCATGAACTCTAAAAACATTAAAAAAATAGAAATTTTTGTATCACGTAACCTATCCCAAGGCTCTCAAGAAAAATACTGATGTAAATAATATGGGGAAAATGTATTGAAACCTCTTGTGTGGGAAAATATTTTCAATTTGGATAGAACTGGTGTAAATGAGTTTCAAACCCAATAAAACTTCATCAAATGAATCGAAATGAAATTATAAAACAAAATCCATTCAGAAATCATATAATTCCTCAAATATTTAAATCAAAAAAATATGTCAAAAATATCAGGATGGTTTCAATATTCAAAAACATTTGATTCAGCTCACAAAAAATGAAAATAGAAACTTGAAAAGAAAAATATAACCACACATAAAATTTATAAAAATATATTGACATCCCCCTACTTATTCTATTTTTTCCCTCTCTTTAGTTCAAATCATATCATGATTGATTTTTTTACAAAATTTTAAATAGTTATAAAATAAAATGAAGAAAAGAAATGAAACAGCCTGTTTATTTTTAAGTGGATTCTTTGAGTTAAACTCATATCATCTTCAACCTTAATATTAAAATAAATAAAGTAGAAAATATGAGAAAGATAAAAAACTAGAAATAGAGAGGTGAATGAAAAGGAATAATTCTTTCTTTGACCCTCAAGAGGGTGTTGGTGTTTTTCTTCCCTTTTCTAGGTAGTTGTAGTGGATTAACCCCAATATGAAGGTGGATGGGTTTATATCTCATGAAACACCGCATGTGAATTTTCTTGGTATCGATGGTTAGATACCAAGAATATATATCGAAAAAAGAGATAATAAACATATCAACCCCTAATAAAGAATAATGATACAATTTAAGGTCCAAAGTGGGAAGGAAAAAATATAGGGGTTCTCTCTAGTGAATATCATAGTGTCCTCCTCCATATTTTATAGAAGTTATTAGAAAAGAGAAAATCACATCACCACATGGTTATCTAAATATTTTCATTCAGCAACAAGTCAAATGACTTCTTCCATAACATCTATGTACAATTCTTACTCTTTTTGTATTCTATAAAAAAATTAGAAAAGGAGAATTTATAAAAAATCATCTTTAATAATGTCTAAAAAAGATGAATAAGTATAAAAATATTCCCTTTCATGTTAGTTAGTTTTAAAATCGATCTATTCTAGAAGGTCCATTAGAAACTCAGTCTTTTTAGGCTCATATTCATCAGATTTCAAATCAAGATAGAGGTACAATGGAACTAATATATCCTTATCAAATATGGGAGAATAATTTACCTTATTAGATTTAATTAATGTTATCCAATTTTAGTTATAATCTTGTTTCACTCCAACAGTTGTATCAGCTGGAAATAAATCATCAAAAACCTCTTCACATAATGGATGAGTGAGGTTGAATGGATCTTCATGTTTCATCTTTAAGGCCTACTCAGGTTCCTTAAATTAAAATAAAGGTGTAACTATAATTTTATTCTCATTATCTTCCCATTAATTCCATTCCATCTATAGAAATTTAACTTCTTCAGCTTCAGTGGATAGCTATGCTAATATCTTTATTTCCTTTTCAAGAAGTTTAAAATTATCTTGAATATTCTATGAATCATTTTCCATTTGAGTCATAAATGTCTCTTACCTTATATACATTTCAAAACTACATCATGAATATAAAAAATCAAAAAATTAACCCATTACTAAACGAAACAATACATACAATGAAACTCTTTTTGTAGTTACTATGTTTTGGGGGGGTTTTGTGATAAACAATGTGTGAAATATCATTGCCTCCTGATAAATGTAACTAAATTTGTACTAAATTTTTTTTCATGGATCCCTGTTCCATTAAAGTTTTTCACCTAATAATGTATCATAGTGGCAAAACCTGGGGTTGATCAGATAGAGGCCTCTTACACGCATTATCTTTTCACAATCACTTTATAAACTAACTAATATAAACAAATTATATAGTAACAATATAAATGAGTTTTAATTATTAAATAAATAAAATAATATATATATCTATATATACATTAATGAAAACATAAAACAAATGGAAAGAAAATAGATGACACAAATAAGTCAGTAGAAGAAAATTATTGCTCTCAGGTGTTCATGGTGATTTTATCATTATTATACAAAATACATTCCTCATTATTATATTCAATGTAGAGATATTGAAATTAAACTCTAAACCCTCTCATTCTAAAGATATTACCCTAAACTTATTCCAATTCATAGAGGATTAATCTCTTCTACATCAATACCTAAGACAAAACCAATCATTTAAATTACATATATTTTAATGAGAATAAAAAATTGATTGAATTAGAAGGAAGAAGAATGTATGAGATTATTTGGGTAGAACACTCCCCATAATCATTTCAACCACTAATAAAATACTAGAATAAAAAATAACAAATAAGTAAATCACAATAAACTCAAACACCACCACATCCTCCCTTGAAAAAAAGTGAGGGTTAACTCTGCATAATCATTTATTCAAAAAGAGTTATCGTGTGAGAAACATGAAAGGTAAATAATGAGAAATGAACAGAAGGATAAGATATATAAAAATATATATATTGAATATATAAAGAACTAATATAGTATATTGTCTCCATATTTTACCCCTAGAAATGGATAACCTTTTTTAGGAGGGCATGTGACAATTTATAGAAAATTAAGTGAGAAATTATGGATCTAAAATATTCCCATTGAAAATATGAGGATTTTTTGAAATATAATAGCCAAATTAGGGGGGTCTATCTTCTGGAAAGTTATTCCTTTTAGTATTTCATTTTCTATAATAAAATTTCATCATTATTGGAATAATATATAAAGAGTTATGGATGATCTAATTTGTAAATTCATTTATTCTAGGTGACTATTTTAGTTACAAGGATCCAACTTCCCATGCATTTATGACCATGAAGGATGAATATTCAAGAATATCCATCATAATTAATGATAATAAAATAGATATTATCTATCTCATTAAATAATTTTATCTTCATTGGGTTGGACCGCCTTGAGATAACAGCCCATCTCTAAAAGTATCCAAATATATGAATATATTTTAAGGCCCAACTTGTGTGATACTTTTGGGACTATAAATAATTGATTTAGCTTTTCATAATATTGAATTAAATTATTAACATGATAATTATAATCCTAAAAAATTAATTTCAAAATTCCATTTATTTTAGAAAAATTTAATATCAAAATATAGAATAAAATTGAAACGGATAAAATAATAAATTAGGGCATTTTAAATTAACCTCAAAATACTTATAAAACCTAAAATTATTACAATTTACCATAAAAAAACTATAGCAGGATTAAAAAAGGTAATTGAAGTATGAAATATCTAAAAAAATCAACTTTATATATAATAAAATTTTTTTACATTTGATCCTATGCCATAATATACTAGCAGGACTCTGGAGTGGATATAAGAATATAAGCCCATTGACATATCTCTATCATAATATTTGGATGGATTACATTAAGGGGATCAAAGATATAGTCCCTCCCTAAAGTAGTTTTCGATATATTTTGATGATATTATTTTTCATTTGTGGGAGAAAAGATATAGGGCTGGTCTTGGGAAATTTTTTTGGAATTCAAACTATAACCATATATTGTCATTATTATCATGTGTTGATATATATTTTAAGTATGTTTAAGGATATCGACAAGACCAAAAATTTTAAAAAAGGTTTTTTAGTGGGCTTAAGTATCAAAAATTGGAATATATACCCATTTTTTAGTAGGAGTGGATATATACGCCTGGTCATATGCTCTGATCTCTCTCAGTATATGCTAATGGTCTTCATATATGGGAGAAAAATATGGTTCTGCCCCATGGTTTTTATCCGGATATTCAAGTATGCTCTTAATGATATTGCTAGAACACATTTCCTGGCTTGGTTTATAAGATCTGAGATATGGGATTGTTCTTCCATTGGTATCTCATAATGGATATCTCTCTAATAAATAGAAATTTGGGATTTCTTCTAGTGTCCTCATATATTTTATACTTGGTGAGATCTCCAACGAGGTTCTTAGTCTAGAGTTTCCATGACTAGGACCTTCAAGGTATCCTTTTCCAAGTGTTCCTATGTGATTTAGGCTACATGACATCATCAACTATGATGGTGGGTGGAAAAGACACTCCTAGAAAAATCTTGTTCAATGGTGAGGTCGTGGTTGACATCTTGATCCACCTATAAAGGATAATGTATACCAATTATAGTTTTTTGGGGATAGGATCCTGATGTAGATGGAAGTAGTAATTAGTGCCACTATACTTGTTGAAGATTTCCTATAGCAATGTGGGATATAAAGCTTTAGTTCTTGGAGGGTCTCTTATGTAACATCCAGAGTTAGAATGGTACATTGTATCTAGTACTTCCCTACCTAAACATTCATATCCTATTATTGATGTAGTTTCATTGGTTAAAACATTTATTGGTTAAAGGGACTATAGTCTTTATATTTGTTAAATAATCACAATTTATGACTAATGATCTTTTCATTTATTTTTATCAAAGGGATATCTTGCAATGGTAACCGATCCTAAAATTTTTCCCAAAACAATAATACACATTGTACATAATTTAATGTAATCTCATATTCAACTAATCCTTTTCATAGTTTGAAATATTCACATAATGTTCACCATTTTTTATTTTTTAATAAATGAAAAAAAATCATGACACTTTGAGTGACTTGTTTATTATTGGTTATTGAATAATTTACATTAGGTTTAACATTTTTACTTCCAATAGAAAATTTTATAGAAGATAAATCCAATTTACCATGGAATATCAACCCTTTTTTATATATTAAGGGGTTATCATAGTTCAAGGATTAATGTTGGGTCAACCATTTTTTTCAAAACAAAAATCTCAGTTATCATCCCTATCTGTGATGGTTTAATGTGAATGACTTCATGGACCATCATTCCAATGGTTGGTGGCCACTGGGTTTTTTGGATAGTGATTCTTGGAATTCATGATGGATGATAAAATGGGAGGTAATGATCATTAAAACCTTTAGGGAGGAATTATTTACTACTCAAGATTCTCTTTTAGATTTAACTCATATTTTTTAATCCTTAAAAAATCCCAGTAAGAAACTGGGTACCTATGAGCTAATGATTGATCTATATCTTGTGTCAATGTGAACATATGTATATTTTATATTCCATATGTATGTCTTATAAGTTTTCAATGCTTTATTTTATAGCTGAATAGCTTGGTACTCTTATGGTCATCAATATCCAGGGAGGCATCAAGTGTTTTTGGTGTGGGGATCAGACACATGATAAGGGCTTCATATGTACCCTTATGAATAAAATCAGAACCTGAATAGTTCTCTTCCACTTAATGGGACATCTAATTCTCTCGGGGTACAATGTAAGTTTTATATTGGGCATAGTATATTTCTTTTTAGGTATTAAATTTTTGTGTGAGTCATAGGTTTATAATTTGGAGTTATGTGGGAAAGAATACATGTGAGAGGTTATTCCTAGTTAGTAGTAACTATAATATAACCATAAAATATAGATTTATTGATTCTAGTATATTTTTTCATAGCTTTGGAAAAAAATTTCTAACAATTAAAGTCACCAGGTAAAATTGTTCTAGTGAATGAGTTTGGGTATAGAAGACTTTGACATTTTACTAACACTATAGATTGTCTAGGTTAACCATGTCGTCTGATTTTCAAAGGTATGTAAGGAATAAATAGTTGGTTCATGGTTAATTCAAAAATTGTCTAACTGTACATCCTAACAATCTGACCCGAATGGGTTTTTTATAAATACAAAAATACCTTGATATCCTTTATCTTGTTAACCTCTAATATCCTCTTAATTCCTTATTGGATCTAAAAATCATCCAATTAAACCTCTAGGAGTTTCACCCCTCGTTATCTTGTTGTTTCTTGATTTTTTTTAGCGTATATCTTCATGTAATTTTTTTATTTACACATACATCCTCTTTGTATTTATAGATCTTATATTGGTCTCTGTTACCCCTCAAGTGTTGGATCTCTATAGGTCAGTAATTACTGGATATTGAGGGTTTTATATGGAATTCATTATGTTTCCTATAGATATAGGATTTTGATGATGGTATCTATTTCTTTCCTTTCCTTTTTTTCATAGGTGATTGTACTTGTACTATTTGTGATGTAGGTATCTCTGTAAAATAGTATCATCTCATGATTTACTTAACATTATTAAAAATTCCATTAGTTTGAATTACGAAAATGGATGATTTATAACAAAAGATTTGTTTGATAAAATTTTAACTTCATTAGCATATAAATAATGTTTTTTAAAGAGTTTCTTAAAAAACATATTTTGAACATCAGGAGTTCAATGAAATTCCTCAAATAAGGTTTTGAATATAAAATTTTTTCCGTGCGTGGGAGTTGTAATTCATTCCTTTTAGATATGTTTTATAAAATGGTGAAAATTATTTAAATGGATTTTTTTGAAAAACATAGAACATGGGAACCTCAGTTTTATTAGGTGGTATACATATGAAAACGTTAGTAAGTGTGGCACCACTAGGGGTTATGTACCCATTAAGATATGAAAGTTAATGGTCAGGGTTTTCATTGACATATTGTTCTAGTAATTGGTATCCTTAGAAATCACATTATTCTAGGATAGTATTCTTTTTGGTGTCATATTATGTATTATGATAGGATAGATCCCAACTAGTTCTCAGTTTTACACATGATAGTAATGTTTCATTTTTGTTTACACATATGTTTATCTTATTGTTTTATCGTGGACCGTTTTTATTATTTCCCTCTATTTATCCCTCATTTAAATTGTTATATTCATCGTTTATTTTAATCTGTCGTGTTTTAAATGAACGAATATGATATTTTATGAAATATTTTTTTACTAAAGGTTATATATTTATAAAAATTGTATTGTTTTCAAGCTATAAGTAATGTTTGTATAGTGATATATATTATTTAGATTCATGGTTGTATATTATTGAAAAATTTCCATACACCCTGTATATGAATTGAGGAATATATTGATTTGATTTTGAAAAATGTATGTAAAGGTAAATACATCATGTAGCTTGATGACTTCAATTGGATCATTTCCCCTTCATAGTGGTTTGGGATGGTGGGGATGGAAGGTCACATAGAGACTTGGTTTGGTTCTCGGATTCGTTAATTTTCATAGATTTTCTATTTATCTAGTTTCTATTTCTAATAGTTGTGTACATCTTCCTCTATTATGTACTCTAGTAGTTTTCCTTTATTCTGTTACATGAGGGAGTAGTTTTTTTCCTTTCAGGGTAAAATCATTCCTATGTTTTTGAATATTGATACTATAAGAAGCCTATTTTATCTCTAGTAAGGATTATTTTTAAATTATAGTGTAAATAGTTATCTTGGACCTAATATGGATTCCAAATAAGATCAGGTGTTTATTGGGGGTTTTGGGGTTTATTAAGAGCTCAAATCCCACCTTTTATGGAAAAAAAGATTGGATGCTTGGTTGGGAGAAACATTGGGGGGCAAGGTGTACGATTACACCTAACCATGTTGGGCTAGAAAATGTGAAATTAGGGAACATGGCTTTCCCAAACCATACACCTAGGTATGAATGCCTATGAGAGTATCATAGAAAATTGTAGCGGAGAGTGTTTCACGCTTTGGGCATTATTAGTCAAATTGTGCACACGAAACCCTACAGACCCCTCCTTAAGGAGTGGGAGTAGCACGGTTCATCCAACCGTGTGGCCCAACCATAAAACTGAGTTATTTTTGGGTGAAACTTCAATTTTTAACTTAAATTCATTTAAATTCACATTTTCCCTCTTTTATTATTCCAATGGATAGGGGATCCCTTCTTCACCCATTTTGAGAACCCAAATCCCTCTTATATAGTTTTTGATCTCAATCCTTCATCTGATGTCTGGTCTCTGATTTGTTTATCTCATTTGATTCCTCCTACTAAACACTTCTATCATTTATCTTGGTTCTTTTATTTTATTCTCTTCAGGGATTTTATTTTGATACAGGATTATATTCCCTATTTTCAAGGTATTGGTCCGTTCTTCTAATTTCTTCTAATCCATGAAAAACCTGAGGTTGATACTATATGTGGAGAGTGTTATAAGGTCGAGTTAAGTTGTATATTACTCATCCATAGGGTATTTTTATTTTATAAACAATAATTGTTGTGTGTATGACGATTTCATTATTTATTTCCTATGTAATTCATATTTCATTCTCGTATTAATCATACTCATATGCTAGAGATCGTTCTATATGTTTCCTTCATTATTGGAGGTTATGGCCTTAATTAAGACCACCCTTAGAAGGATTATTTCATTTTTATGCCTCTTAGTGATTTTTTTTGACTATATGCTCCATTATTCAATTATTTTGTGACTTGACCTTTATAAAGGTAAGTTTTATGATTAAATGAATGAATTATCAATGGTTATTATATCATATTATCACTTGAACCTTATAAGGTAATTGTTCCAATTATTTAATTAAGAATTTAAATTTTAAATGGAAATTATATTTATTCATATCACAAGGTGTAGTTATTTAGAAATTAATTGAATATTGTTTATTTTACTAACCATTCCTTTCATGTTATGAAAGGTAAAAGAAAAAACCTAATAATTAAATATGGAATGAAAGAAATAGTTTCATTTACTTTATATTTTTCATTATAATGAGAGGTATGGAATGAACCAATTAAAAAATAAAATGTAAGGTGTATTTCATGACCTAATTTACATAGTGAATCAAGTATAAGGTGTTTATTGCATATGGACATGTTTATCATTACAAGAGTTGTCAGACTTGAACTAGACTTGGATTCCCAAAGGAATTCCTTGATCACTCATGGATTCTATTCCGAATCAAGGATTTCGGTTTCAATGGGAGTTACCCACCTTGGAAGATAGTCCTCATCTACTTTTGGATGTTTAAAAAGGCACTGTAGGATCCCTATATTACAATATATATATTAAGTTTCATTAGATTCACTCTTTGGATCCATCTTGATGTCTTTATACATGTGGCACCATGGATACATCAGTTTGGCCTAGTCATTGTTTATTATTTTTCACCTTCGATGAGATCCTTAGACTTAATTAGAATTATATTATAGAGGAATGACTTGACCGATTCCCCCCAGGATTAATCTCATACCCCTTAAATATAGGTTTCATGTTGTCACTAGGATGGATCAACCCCTAAGGTAAAGAATTTCTAGGTTATTACCTTGGATCCTCCTTGATTATTATTATAATTACAAGATGACTTGTTACGCCTTAGATCCTTTATTATAAATATTAGAAAAATAGGATTCCTTGGTCATACGTTAGATCCACTAACATAACTTATTTTAAAATGGAACATAATTAATTAAATGATTACATGTTCAAATATATTGCCAATTAAAGTTGAAGAAGGTATCATATATCTTTATAACATTACTCTACATTTGAATATAACTTCACACTTTTGGTTTATATTTCCTAGACTAGATGCTATAGATATTTTTGGTGGTTCCTACTATGATAAATATCACACCCTATTAGGGCCACTGATGGTACCAAGATAGATCATTTGTATATAGGTGTTGAAAAGGGGAAGCATCCCACTTTGGAAACCTAATCTTGATTTCTTCCATTAGGATGGATCTTAGTATAAAATAACCTGGCCAAGGCTAGGGATTCTTAGATAGTTTTTTTCTTCTTTTTTGATTATTTTTATAGCATGTATCACCTGATACGATGTATACCAATTTCCCAATTTTGTAGAGACATGAAATTTATCATCATCATTTTTATATATCATTCAGTTTTTAACTTCTGATTACTATGTAGTGTCTAAATTCGTATTCCTATTTACCACTTCTTATTTAATATTATGTTTCCAATAGTTACTTATTGCCTTATACCCTCTCTGATAAACTCTAGAAATGAGGGAATAGTCTCCCCACAAACACAACCTAGTCCCTTTCTCATAGTTGGAATCCTCTAGCATATGGGGTGGCATGTTTAAGGCCATGTGGAAAACAAGTTTTGAATATCCTTTGAGTGGAACTTGGGTTGGGATGTCACAATGTTTTATTATATACTTTTTATTTTCTTTTGTCTTATTATTTGGTAATATAGATAGGACATTAGGAACATATGGAACATTATTGTGAGTTTTTACTAGGAGTATCTAAACCACATTTGGGGTAAATACCATGTTCCCTGGGAACGGAAAATTCTAATTCTATATTTTTCTTATTACAATTGATTTCCTTTCACTATTTGGTGATTCACAAGAGTTATGTGATTTCATAATCCTTATTGAAATTTATCCTTGTCCTGATGAGATGAAATAAAAGAATTATCTTTACAAGCATCATAATAGGCACCTAGTATTCACATAACATTCATATTCCATTTCATATAAGTTCATTTCAATGCTAGTATTTCTTGTGTTGGTTGTGATTTTTGTGTGACTGAGGATTGTTTATATATATTCATGTTCTACTAACATATTATATAGGTTATGGAGTTGCTTATTTAAATTGTTTGAATCAATATAAATAATATTTTCAGGTATAGGTTGATAGTGGCATCTTAAATAGCTAGTTTCTACCCATGTCATCTTTGTACCTCTGGTTACATGAGCTTCTATTTTGATGGGATCGATTGATTTCTCGTCTTAGTTCATGAGGTGTATAGTCCATTGTCGGTTTGAATGGGTGATATAAAAAGTATAACTATCATATATTACCTGTTATATTTTGAGATTGAATGTAGATGGGGTAAAATAGAAATTGAATCGGTTTCACTTTTAGGGATAAGTTTCATGGACCCTTATTCACTGTGAATGGCGATCCATTTTATCAACCTTTTATATGTAAATAAGAAAAATAAAACTATTAAATGTAAATATTATCTTAAAAAATAAAACTTTTTATAGTAGATGAAGTGTAAAAGTGTGATTGTCCCTTTCATATATTGGAACATCTGTAATTCAGATGTAAACACTTACCAATACTTCTCCTCCTAAACAGGTATTTGGGATAGTAACTTTGGTAGTATACCCCTATTTATATAACCTGTTAATTCTTTTGATTTTATCTATTTCTAAATATAATTCTGAGGCATGCTCTTTACATTGGGAGAGTTATGCCATCACGATGTCATTGAGTCATACGCTAGGAGGGTGGCCACAACTATACTCTCGAAGTTGTGGGCCCTGAGCCACATGTGATTCCTCATGTAGTACCATCAGAGGCACTACCTGTTATACCTGAACTGGGAACTGACAATCAACTTATAAAGGGCTTCCAACATCAGACATAGCCTATGTAGGGTGTTCTACGATCCACACCTACGATAGTTGATCTGAACCATGAGTTCTAGCAGCATAATCTACCCATGTTTTTAGAGGATGGTAGCCCACAGGATACTGAGTCTTGGATAGAGTCCACCTTATATATAATTGAGAATATTGAGATTAATCTATAGAGGAGTGTCAAAATTTCAACATAAATTTTGCATTATTTTGGAAAGTGCTTGTGAGAAGTGACTATCAATATTGGTCATCATCAGGGCCTAGTCTGGGATTACTTCTAGATTGCCTTCAATGATCACTACTTTCCTCAGATACTAAGAGCTTATTAGTCTATATAGTTCTTTCATTTGGAGAATGGTTTTATTCTATATATGGATTATTCAGTGCATTTTACTAAGATAAAGTGATTTTCACATCTTATGGCTGGTGATGAACTATTAAGACCACCACATTTTGGGGATGGGATCCAGAATGCCATCCATACACAAGTGAATTTATTTCACCTACCTACATTCTCTGAGATTGTTAATCATGACATTGTCACTGAGCACAACCTAACGGAAGGCAATAGTATCATGAATAGATGTTCAGTTTCATGATATGGTAGTAGTTCTTCTATTAGCAGTAAGTATTCCTTCATGATTTCTCATCAAAGTAATGGAAGTCAGAGTACCCTTATGGGTAACTTTGTGGTCTGTCATCGGTGTGGATGGTATGGGAATCTAAAGCCTTAGTGTGATAGATACCCTCTCGAGTGTTGTTATTGCATTCATATGGGTCATCTTTAAAGATTATTTGAAAGCTTATCATCTACATCCTATAGAAGAAGTTTCTTAGTAGATCCTCTTTTAGGGGTAGAGTCTTATACACCTCATTAGGGGGTGGTTGTACTAGCATTGGTAGGACTAGCAGAGGAGGAGTTCATAGTTGTGGAATCAAACTTCTAATTATCAGTGAAAGTAGAGAATACTTTCTCAGGGTAGTCCAACAATAGAAAAAGGTCATGGATATGGTCAGTTCTATACATTACATCCAATACCAAAGGATCAGAGTGAATGACCATCTACAATATGAGGTACTATTATATTGGCCTCCACTATTGTATCTTCTTTTTTTATACTAGAACATCGCACTCATTTATCTCCTTATCAGCAGTGGAAAGTATCAGTTTAAAATTTTTGAATTTATTTGGTGTCATGAACCTGGATATGATGTTGGGTGTAAAGGCCAAGGGAATACTCCAATGCATGGATTGTACCCTTGTGGTACGTAGTTTTCCCTTATTAGGTTACCTCTTAATACTCATGATTATGGGCTTTGATTTCATTATATGAATATATTGGATGGTTCTATATCATGCTGATATGGACTTCTACCACCACATTGTGTAGTTTATATCACCATAGGGAATCATTTATCTCCATCTAGATGAGTGGGATGTCATGTCTAGTTGAGCTAGACTAGATCATCATGGGCTAGGTGTAGTGCTCTCCCAGATTACTAGTCTATTCATGGAGGAGCGGGGAGTACACTATGAATATTATCCTCCTATAATAGATCAGTTCACAGATTATTTTTCTAATAATTTTTCTAGCCTACCTACATATATATAGGTATATTTTCTGATTGAACATGTTCTAGGAGAATCCCCAATGTTCACTCCTATATATAAGATGTCAACTACTAAGATCCAAGAGCTCAAGATATCATTGGAGGATCTAGAGTTCAATGTTTTTATATGGACTAGCACTTCCTCTTTGGTTTCACTCATTATTTTCTCAATGAAGTTGGATAAGACCCTTAGGTAATGCATGCATTAAATATAGTTTAACTACCATACGGTAAATAACCAGTATCCACAACCTAAAATTGATTATCACATTTACCAGCTCCGAGGATCTTGGGCTTTAATATAGAGACCCAGTTTTTTCCTTCTAATATTTTCAAATATTTCAATATATATTTTTAGAGCTAGGAGTTGAGATGGTTGGTTATTCTAATGCCCGATGTTCCTAGAATTAATTTTATGAAAATATTATATAAATTTTATTTTGATTGAATATATTTTATTATTTAAAATGGGATAAATCTTAAACACAATAACATATCATAAATTTGACACCACTAAAAATTATAGAATGTGATATTTACACTAGGTGTGACCTAAAATAAGCTGGTGTGGGGGTGTTCAAATATCACAACTGTTGTCGGTGCATTAAGTTGGTTAGTTAATAATTAATCAAATTAATTAATCAATTAAACTAATTTGTTTTTTCTATTAAACAAACTACTATGTAAATTCTCTAGGTCTAACCACATGTACCCCTATATAATTGTTAGAGTTCTTCCTCTCATTCGGTAATCGAATCGAATTTAGATGTTGACAGAACTCCATATTGAAGAAAATCATAGAATAGAGAACAAAAAAAAATTATCTCAATAATTAGTGATCAGGTTATAAAATTACATACAATCCAATCTTTAGGTAGTAGTTATAATTTTTGAATTCTTCCTAATTTTATTAAATTGTGGAGGATGGTCAATCCCTTTCTTTTATTTTTGCCAATTGTGGAAAATTGTATGCACCCTCATAAAAATTTAAATTTATTATTCAATTTTTTTATAACACTAGGTCTCCCAATTATGTTTGTATCCCAAGAAATATAGGCCAAATTTTTTTAAACCTTTGTTTTTGTGCCATTGTCCAAAAGTATTCTTCACTTTCTTCACTGATTATCCTTTTGGGTAGCGGTTCGACATTGTCTGGTGGGACCAAGCCCAAAAATTCCCATGGATTCATGATTGATTCATGTAAAAGATATGGATCAACAAATCAAGGATGGATTTAGTTATATTGAAGGTTTTGGATTCTATTCTCAATGATTTGAATCCAAATCAACAAGGTCGGTAGAACCGAATATGTGTGAGGTGTGTGAGATGCATGCTGAGGATCCGGATATAGATAATGTCCATTGGATGATTGAAAATCACAATAAGGTGATAGATACACCATTTTTGTGAGTAAACAAGGCTTGTTTTCATGGTTAAACAACTAGATATAGAGTGTAGCGTTCAGATCTGACATTCTAATGAAAATCATCACTACAGGCTTGTTGTCTGAAGAAAAAATGGCATGTTGGGCCCTAGATATTATAACTAGGGTTTCATGGAATTATAATAATAAAACACCTTTTGGGAGCCCCAAACACCATGTGACCTTATGTTGGAAGCTTTTTGTGTACTCTGGGAGTACACGGGCATGGGAACGGCAAGGCACACACCAGGTGTCGATGTACACAGGATGGATACATGAATATGATAAAGTAGGATAGGCAGAACCCTAAGTGGCACGGAAACACTGTGTAGACCCCTTACACATCATTAATCCCTACATAGGATTTTATCCATGTCCCATAAAGGACAAAACCAATAAATGGATTGGGACCACATTCAATGTAGGTCCTCTCACATGTCATTTACCCCTTCTTTCCTTCTGAGGAAACACCAACCTATTGCATATCCTTTGTTTGGACTCAGATTTTGGACCTTGGGTATTCTATATTGAGTGTTTTACCATTTATGACATGATGGTGGCCTTCATAGTGGTTTTTAATATGTGATGTGAACTATTATGTGCATGAATTTGATCTATCCGGCTCTTGAAGATGATAGTGATCCTGGATAGGATAACCATATAAACTATAATAGAACCCCTATGCCATACTAATACATGAGTCCTCTATATATCATTTGTGTCTCCACTATTGGATAGGTCATGGGTCCTCGTGACACCAATGTGGAACCCCCCGAATGCACCAATGTGTGTGTCCTCAACATATAGAGTTGTACCCCCATGACACACCTGGGAGTGGGTCCTCTGTCTACCAAGTGGAACCCACTACAAATATCGTATGGTCTTCTTGACCCCATATTGGAACCCCCTAATGAACCAGGATGTTTTTCACCAACCTATAGATTGGAACCCCCTGATGAACTATAAAATTAATCTTCTAACTACAGAGTGGAACCCCCTATCAGATAGGGTGTGGGTCCTTGTGACACTAGAGTGAATCCCCCATGACACACTAGGGTGTGGGTCCTATACCCATATAGTGGAAACCCCATGACACATCAGGGTTAAGTTCCTCTATCTACTGAGTGTAACCCCCTCGCAGATAGGGTTCGTCTCCTTAAGACACTAGAGTAGAACCCCCGTGAAGCATCAGGGCACGGGTCCTCCACTTACCATGTGGAACCCCCTAACAAATCAGAGTGTGGGACCACTATGGTTACTTATTGAGTGTAAAAAACTTCATGTATTGAGTTGAAGGTCCTCTATATGTATATTGTTTCTCTATGACTATGTGGCACAGCAGTGAGTTGTGGGCCTACACTCGATTACTTTTCGATAGTCGCACGAGATGTTGGTTATCATTGATGGACTTTCTAGAACCGTTTTCTCTCTTTCATGGGATGGGTTGTGAGATGAAGATCAAATTCTCTCTTATTTGTTTTTATTTGGTTTGGTAATAGGTAAATTTGTATTTTTTATCCATGATAAAGTACTTTTGTACTCTATTTATATGGGTGTTAGAGACGTGACGTGTAGTCCACATACATGATGTGTTGATCCCCTGTGGTTGGATGAGGTTACTTTCTTGCTTTGGGTTGATATATTTATTATCTACTATATTTATATTACTATTGTGTATCTTACTAATAAAACATAATATTTTAGTGAATCCTATTGGGTATGTATATAATCAAACTTTCATGAGATTTTCCCACAAGTGTTGTGTCTTATGCAGACCATAACAAGGTCGGTGGTGATTTTAGTGATGCTTAGGGATACTTTGTGCATTGGGCCATGTATTGTGGTCAGAGATTAGAGATTAATATATGTGATCTCTTATCACATTACATTCTAATCTCTTCAAATGGGTACATCATTCTGATTGGGAGTGTATTTTTCCCATTTACATTTTTAGTTTACACTTTCATACTCTTTTACACCCAAGAGGTTTTCATGTTTTGTTTACATTATAGCTATTGAATATTTTTATTATTATTCCACTACACTTATGAATTGATATTTTTGGGTTTTTGTGTCCTGGTAAATTAGTAAAATGAATCCAACATAGGATATTCATTTTGTCACTTATCAATTCCCCTTGCCTATGGAGGCGGGCTAAGGGTAGTTTCAACTCGAGCCCCACTGGGACTAGTTGTGAAATATTAGGTATCAGATCATTTCATTTCATGGGGAAATGTTTTTAATTTCCTATTAAGAGTATTTGGGTTGGATTTTTGGAAACCATTTCAATATTTCTCAAGAATGGATCTCGGGTCTGAGAACCTAGTGGCGGTATGGGTGGCAGATGTATCCATTCACTTGGAATTTGACTACCTTATTATTGATTCGGCATACCGAGACTTTGGATACATGGATCAATGGAAAATTCATGATATTGGATTGAGTCGTTGACTATAAATATTGAGTTAGTTCCCCATTGTATGTATATATATTCTCATCTGACTTTGGTAATTCTTGATTAAATTTTCTAGATTCCACAGTGATGAAAACCATCCAGGATACCCATTATGGATTATGATAATGATCTGATGAGTGATGAGGCCATAGTTTAGGATACATATCATGAGATCCTTCCTCTAGGTGGATAGGTATTAGTAAACTCACATAATGAATAAAATATCATACCACCTGAGCGGGATGAGGATATTCCCAGGCTTAGCATACTCTACGAGTTCCAGCGCCAGAAGATACTAAGGTTCTGTGGCGAGCAGGATCCCCAGGAAGTGATGAATTGTATAGATTAAATGGTCTATCTTTTTAGTATCAATCTATACTTGGAGGATCATGTAGTTGTGATAGTTTTTATCCATTTACATAGATAATCTGGGTAGTTGTAGAGTTATGTTACCCCGATGTACAATCAGTCGATAATCTTGTGGACTAACTTCCCGCAATTGTTCCATTTTGAGTATTATCTCTCTTCCTGTGATCATTTTAGAATTATGAGATTATAGAGAAACATAAGAATGAGATTATATTGGATGAGTATGTAGTTATGATCAATGAACTTACATGGTACTCTCTTAACATTATTTTGGATGACTACTTTTGAGTATAGAAGATTGAGAAGATAATTCATAGAAAGATTTATGTGATTTTGGTTCCCTTGTACATTCCCACCTGTGTCAGGGTTTTGGAATGGGAATTGGTGACAGATAGAATCATATCAGAGGGACACTAAGTAGCTAGAGTTGGAACTAGGCATTAAAGGGCTGAGTCATCTTCAACAGCTAGCAAAAGCCAGTCGATAGGGCCTCGGCACAGGAGGCCTCACCGTGATTAGACTTTAGAGCATGGTCATGAAGAACAGGGACATCGTAGAGGACAAGGGAATCCCAAATAAGATAGGTTATGTTTTTAGGATGGGTGAGGTCACACAGTGCATGAATTCCTAACCAAATGTACTAGGGAACCCTGGCTTATTTTTGATAGACCACCACAGTAATGACAGAGTACTGTTTAGGGATCTCCAAGGAGAGGGTTGGGAGGCCCCCAAGGAGGTGAAGCTAGAATAAAAGAATTTGGATCTCCTAGAGAAAGAGCTATGTGAAGGTAATAGGAACACAATGGATTCCCTAAAGGATGGGATTCAAAAACATTCCACCAATAATTGACTTGATCTCATCATCATTGCCAAAGTTTCGCTCAATGACCACTTGAGGATCCCGTGTAAGGAATTTTAAACACAAAATTTAAACCATAAAAAATATTGTTCGATATGAAGCAACACTAAATGTCTACACATTGATGTTGATTTTTTTTCTTAAGGAATAAAAATTTTAATCACTCTAGATCATCCACACATGCTATGAGAGCTTTTAGGAATGTCAATTGTTAGAAACTAAGTTTTTGCGCAAAATACCCACGACTCCTTCGATTCCCTGATGATCACCATTTCTTTATTTTGACGATCCAAAAAGAAGAACTATGATAAAACCTCGAAAATAGAGCATATCTCTCTAGTAATAAAGAGAGATAAGGGAGAAAAATGCTCACCATTTTATAGTGAATATCCATTGGTGACAAATTTCTTTCATCAATTTAGAGTGAATCAATAAATATTCTAAATATACAACAGATACCTGAATATTTATTTCTCACTAAATAAATGTTATATTATAACTACTAAAATGAATTTTAAATATAATTTTTATTTTTATTATGTTCTTGCAATATAACAAATATATTATGCGATAAAACCCAATCCATTAACTTGACTCTTCATTTCCTAAAATATTAAACTAACCATGACTATTTTAAACTAATATTCATTCAAATAATATATTTTATAATAAATAAATTCAGTCCCAATTATTCTTAATTTGAATAATATGAATTTATTTATTTCATTTGTGATCGTATATCCTTGTACAAAACCTTGAACTAGTGGTGGGTCCCACAATGTCCAAAATTTCTATTCACCAAAATATGATTGACTGTCGAATTTTCTTTGGTGTGTCACCCTATAGGCAATTATCTCAAAAGAAGTGAATAAAATTCATACCTAAATAGTAGGAACTAGCAACCCATCATAGACCTTAAAGATATAAGGTAAGTCATAACAATGACAATCAGCCTACAAACACGCACTGTGTAATATAATCTCTTTTTCCATGTGCCTATTCTTCCATATATGACCTCATCTCCCTAAGTAAAACATATCAAGAGATGGTATCCCCAATTATATTTCTTTTATACACTATCATAACTTGAAATCTAGGATAGTAATAATATCATAATTTATATTTTGATAAACCTTTACTTACTAGGTGTGATTTAAAGAATTGAAACAAAATGTTAGATTTAACTGCTTCTTAGCTACCATAGAAGATACAACATAATCATTATTTGTAGGTATGGATACCAGTATCATATATGAGATTTTACCTATCAATGACATATACTAGATAACATGGCTTCGAGGAAGACTAGTCTATGTCCCCTGAAAACTAGTATCATTTATTCTCCACTTACTAGGTATATATCTTTTGTACTTGGTCAAGTACAATCAGATTGTTCTGATTTCTTCTCTTTTATTTATCCTATATATAATTAATATTTTCCTACAATAATATATATCCTGACATTATTATTTGTTATACATATCATGACACACAATATTGATCCATCACATAAGCGTATATATTTCAACTCACTATGTTAATATCCTCCCATGTCCTGGACATGTCAACATGCGGAGATTTATGCCACATGACATTGGTAGAAATTCCCTTTGTAATTGTTCCAACATATATATTTCAATACCATGTAACTATATGTATTATTGGGTTGGTCCAAATAACTATTAGATCAACTTCATTAGATCATATTCATGATAACTTAGGTTTTTAGTTTATGTCATTCATTAGAGAACTAATTCCATCCTTTGTATAAAATAATTGTAATACCAATACATGTTTTCAATATTTCATCGAACATATTTCACTAGGAAAACATTCTACTCCCACAAACCTCTAGTAGAAACACAGAAAATATTCATTCCAAATGAATGATTTAAGATCCTATTACATAATTCAATCCTAAAAATTATTTCAGAAACTTGAAAACTTTATTAGCAATTTGTGATGTGAAGATCCCTTTCTGGGTGCGTCATATAGAAACCTTCCATGATTTGTGGTCAAGATATCCAATGCTAAATGACATGATCAAATTTATTTGCTTTGAAAAGAAAAATTCTAATAGATTTAGGTAGAATGATTTGGTGTGACCAATAAAGCCTTATTGGTACCACACTTGTACCATCCATGTATCATATCACTTGAATACTAACCGCAGTATTTAAATAATTTGATCCTTTTCACCTTTATACATTAAATCCACTTTTAAATTTTTACTGATCTTGTCAATCATGGATAATTTCCATATACTACATAATTGTAAGAAATATTTTTATCCACAATGAATAATTGATCCCCGTCCATAGTGAATATATTAACTATCACTAGGGTTTTAACCTTCCTATATAGTATGTGTCTCTGGAATATTCATCTTCCACAAGACTTGTGCAACTCAATCATATTTCAACTTCATCTTCATCTATAGAATTTAATAAACCAAATTCAATTTGTCTCCAACTATATATAATATAAATGTACTCCCAAATATAGATATTTAGTCTATCAGTTGACCACCACAATTCTTTCTCATGTATTTTTTGTAATATCCAAATAAAATTTTATGACAATTACAATAGATGGACAATGTCTTTGTTTATGATGCAAGTTTTTTTATATCCAAGAAAACTATTTTAATCTAAACACAAGTATTATGAAATAATGGGTGTTCATTATAATATAACTATTATGATATCCATTAGTCATTATAGTTGGAAAGTGGTTATGGGATGTCACCATTATTTGGAAAGCATGTCATGAAATGTAATGGATGTTCTTTCAAGTTGCAACATTAATACTACTTATATCATAACACTGATGTAAATAATGTCAAGTTAGTAATTGGTCCACTCTACATTTTTTATCAATGTTAAAATGTAATATTCATCATTGTTCCTCCTTATTAAAATTATTATCATGATGTGGATAAGGTAATGTGTGTTTAGGAATTACTCTATGTTAAATTATATTGATCGATGATTTCTTGGTCAAGATATTTATTGGCATGAAGTATATAAGAAACTCATATCTTTTGACCATGAAAATAAAATAATTAACTTCCACATTCCGTACTCACTTAAAAGAATCTAATGAATTGTGTTTACCACTCTCTTACCTTTTAAATATTTCATGCTGACTTGTTGAACTAATTACAAAATCCTTTTGGATTACCTTTATTTTTAAAGATTCCATTGTCTAAAACTTTGTATATATATTTATAATACCAAAGGATTTTATCTCTGTTGAGTCTAAATACAATACTGGGTATATCTTGGATGTACTTTTATTTTTTTTTTCAAAAATATTACCTTGCCACAACTAGGTAAATTAAGTCTTACATTTTGTATTAACCAAATATCACCTATGATTCAGGTATCACTAAACTATTGGTTGATTATTATACACCAATAACAACATTCATTCCTGAAACATGGAATAATGAATCCTTGTGTGAAAAATAAATGTGAAATAATTTTTTTGGTTATACTCAATAATAGTTTTACAAGAATCATTCACTTAGAAATATGTAATTCCTTCAGTTCTCATCATTGACTTAGGAATCACCCTTTCTCGACTACTTGGAGAATACACCATAAATCTAGTAATGTTTCTATACATACATGGTTACTGTATTTTGATGCACATATTCAACAAGAATATTGTATGTAATACCCAATAATTTTTATTGAAAAATTACTCTTATAATGGTGAATATACCTAAGGAATAAGCAGTAACATGGTTCTTTAATTTATTTCATTGCTTTCCAAAATCCGTAGTGTTATTTCATGTCATGTAAATAACCTTATATTAAAACCTCTTTCCTTAAAGAAAGTTGTGAAGGTGATCTTGATGTAACACTTTATATTGGGATTTTCACCTTGTCTTTCAATTTATTCTCCATAATAATTAAGGATTATTCTTTCTTTAAGATATTGTTTTACTTGGTAAACTTTACCTTTATAGGTTATGAAGAGTTTACTCAATACTATTCATTTTGTTACCTAAAAAAATCTTGAGTAAAAGGGTGTAAGAATGGGATGGCATGAAAGATCATGATCTGCCTTCCAATTTACACATATCCAGTATAATGATCACATTCATATCTTGCTTCACTTTCTCCTTACAAACTTCTCAGATATGAGACTTCATGTCACATCTCCTCTACCCTGATATAGTGACCACAATTTACATCAGACATTGATGATAGAATATTGACATAACCATCATATTTTCTATAAAAGAGTGTCCTATATTCAATTTTACTCCCTCACTTCTTGAGGTAGTTTAACAGATATTAGGGACACTAGCACATCGAATTTCTGATATCGTAGTTGTGTACACAGGTGCCTGAACTTACTATTTTATACTCGTGTTGGTGTGGACAAAGAGTTTTTATATTATTTATCACAATAATAATTTTATTTTTTATTTTCCATGTTCTAAAAAAATTAAATTCTATCATATATTTACTTTTTACCTTGATTACAGTTTTTAGATATTTTCATTATTTATTTATATCATTAAATATATCCCACTATTTTATCAAATTATATGATCCCTATATATTATAATATGAATTCATTTTTAAATATGTATTCTAGGGGAAAGGATCCATGAACCTCTCCTCATAGTCTACAAGATTTGGTTACTCCACTATGTTGAGGGTTCAATGAAGACATTTGGCAGACCAACTGCATTAACTCGATGTTTCGTGATCTGTTGAGTAAAGTCCCAACTTATAAAGTCTTATATTGATATACTCAGTTATTTCATCTAAAATGATTTCAAGTTAGATTTTTATAATCCTTACTACCACTTTAGTTATGTCATCCCACCACTCTCATAAAAACTCTCTAGTATTAAATGGAAACCTCAACTTTGGCTTACGAGCACCACAAATACTCGGTTTTTCCCAATATTTGAATGATGGAAGGTGTTTAGGACATAATATTTATTTTAAGGTTTTATTATTTTATGTTATTAAAGGAAAAAAATTATTTGATAAAATTGTTGTATGCGATCACACTTACAACAGTCTACAAAATAAATAGAAAAAATATATGTCACATCAGATGTTCATTTTATCTAAGGATGCTTGTTTATTATAATATGTGAACACACATAAACAAAACATAAAAAATTAATAAACCATGCATAAATAAAATGATAATTTGATTATGATCCAATACTAGATGTTGATCCATTGAATGATTAATAGATCAACTTATACCATGGGGATAATACCTTGAGTTGCATTGCTTATGACTCGAATTGCAGTGTATAACCATCCAATGGGTCAAACTCTTATCTAGTGCATCTCCATAACTAGACATTATGTGTGTCATTACTTGTATTTGTTATTATAAAAAATTACTTTCTTGTTGGAGGGGTTTTCTTAGGAGTATAAATTACAACTTATAAACTGGCCACACAGGACATTATACATATAATAATACAAATGACACAAAGATTACCATTTATTAAATTTATTTTTACAACCCACCGCTACAATAATAAATTGAATATATAAATAAATATTAACCAGACATTAATTTTCTATTCTTAGGCTCATGATCTATTTTAAGAAGCATTTAACATGGGTATAAAAATAAATGAAGAAATAAATATGAAACATAGATTAAAATTATTTTCAAGAGAATTTTATTGAATTAAAATTTCACCTTTATTTTTAATTCAAAACATTATATCATTTGGTCCCATTAAACAAATTAACTTTAAAACCAAAAATTAAATTAATTACTTAATTTTAAGTATACCAAAATTTAATAAATATAACTTTCACTATAAGAAATAAATTTTTTAAAACCAAAAAATAATATTTAATTAATTTAATTTACAACCAATTTAAATTAATTAATATAATTATTTTTTTATATTAAAATTAACTAGGCCCTTGAAAACCCTGAGCAGGGCCTATACAGATAGAGAAAACCAACACAGGCCCATTCCAGGAAATGTTGTCCCCAAAGAAGGGTATCTTGGGCCGGGCATCTCCGCCCAGACCCATTCCAGGTCGGGTAGACCTGCGGATTCCCTTTTGGTGGTAGATCTGGTCTAGTAGAGGGTACGTTTATAGAGACAACACTGAATAAGGTGGTCTAGTTGGGTGTTTCATCTCGTAGTAGATGTAGTTGGTAGAGTAGATCTTTCCTTGAGCTTCTCCACGAGAGATAGGAAGCCTGGACCATGGTCCGTAGTGGTTTTACTGATGAGGAGCTATGGCAGGTGAGAAATTCTTGCAAGGGTTGCAGCTGGTGTTTGGGAATTTTTGGGAGATGGGAAAATTTAGGGGATGGTGTCGATTGTTTTTTATTTTTTTAATGGGGTAGGGTTGAGTTTAATTAGGAAAATGGGTCATCCTACCACCACTTTAATTGGCGCTATTGAATTATTTAGTAAAGTGAAACTTGAAGTGGCGCTTTATTTTTTTTAATATTTTTTTAAATTTTTTATATTTATTATAATACATTTATTATAATTGTGTTTTTTTACATTTTTTCAAAAAAAATTAAATAACTCTAGGTTAAAAAAATTACACCTTAACGGCAGCACACCAGGTGCCGCCATTGGGGAAATTTCTGCCCGAGGGAAGGCGGCACATGGTGTGCCGCCTTCCCACACAATAAGAAGTAAAGGAGGCCCATCAGGTGCCACCTTTGGATAAAAAATAATAATTGTTTTATTTAAAATTATTTTTTTTATTTTTTTTTTGTTTTTTTATATATAATGTTTTTATGTTTTTTTTTATTATTTGTTTTATTTAAAAATTTTGTTTTGTTTTGTTTTGTTCAGATATATAATTCTTATTATTTTTTGTTTTGTTTTTTTTAAATTGTTATATATATATATATATATAAACAAAATTTTCATTTATATTATTTTTTGGTTCTCTTTTTCCTGCATAGTATATTCTGCGTTTTTGATGTGGGATTCTGTTTCAAGTACGTGACTTTGAAAGACTATAAAACATAAACTATAAGACCAATATAAATTAAACTTCAAACACTGATTAAACATATAAGAAATAGTTGAAAACAAGAAATATCTTTCTAAAAAATGTGGATCAAAATTAATTTATAATCTTTCAAAACAGCTTACTTGAAACTTAAAAATGTTTCAAGTACGCGACTTTGAAAAACTGTAAAATGTAAACTATAAGAAAAATATAAATGAAACATTAAACACTGATTAAACATATAAGAAATAGTTGACAATACAAATAACTTTCTAAAAAATGTTGACCAAAATTAATTTATAATCTTTCAAAACCAGATACTTGAAACATAAAAAATTTTCAAGTACGTGAATTTGAATGATATAAAACATAAACTATAAGACCAATATAAATGAAAATTTAAAAACTGATCAAACATATAAGAAATAGTTGAAAAAAAAGAGGAATATATAATAAAATGTTGATAAAATTTAATTTATAATCTTTCAAAACCACCTACTTGAAACATAAAAAAGATTCTAGTACACAAATTTGAAAGACTATAAAACATAAAATATAATACTAATATAAATGAAACGTTAAATACTGATTAAACATATAGGATTCAACCTTGTATCAATATGATGCACGGTGTTTCTAGTATCACATACATATAAAATCTTTGATGCATGGGAGCATGTTATATCTCCTTTCATGGGACAAAGAAATCCATTCTTCCACCTACCATGTCCATCTCCACATCAACATCCGACCGCATCAGGGTATGGTGAAAGATATGCCACATGAAATGCTCATTTATTCTCGTTCCTGCAAATACCAACACCTTCAACACCACCGGGCATCCATCCATTATAATTTCTTTGATAATTTTCACCCCATTTCCTCATGCCTAGTTGATCAGATGAAAACACAAACTATTCTATATATCCCATCAAACTCTTCATCACCAAATATTAATCCTTTATCATCTTCAAAAGGCTATTGTAGAACCTCCTTGATCTATCCTCAATTTTAGATTTTCTATATTTTAAAATTTCTTGTTATTTTTCTAGAACAAAAACCACTTATTTAAATGTTGATGATATATATTCACTATGAATGCTTTCAAAACTCATCGATGGAAAAATATTGATTACACGTAAAATGTTTTTACAATAATTGATATTGTAAAAAAATCATTTTAACCATTAGATTATTTCCATGTGTGTCTAGTGCAACATGCCATCGTATGACCCTCCTGGAGGCATATGTTGCACCTTCGTCCAGGTGCTTGTTCACTAGGCCAATCCATCTCATTATGAATATGACTCAACTTTGGCCTCCCTTTAGGTTGAATTATACTGTTGTTCAATAGAAGTGTGGGTGTGTCATCATAGAGTTGATGATTTTCATATTATCTGATTGGCATCCATTGAGTATTGTAGCAGGAGTTGATACTATCGAGTTGATAAACTGGATCAACAAACTGCTCCCAAGATACATGTATGTAACCACAGGCTGCAATCACATGGCCACAATGATACGACCATTAATACAAGCCACAAAATCACTGGTCTTAGCAACCTAAAACCACTACTATGGATAATTAAATTTGGTGACACGATAAGTTGCAGCTTCCTGAAGAACTGTAACTAGATCACATTGGAAATGATGTCCATAACACATCACTTTATTCAAGTAATCTTCATCTTTCTTTCCCTGTTCCAGATAATACTTGACACTATGATAGAAGGTCGCTTGTACCAAACCTATAATTTATATTTAAGTCATTATACTAATAGTATATTATAATTCTTCTTTTTTGAGAAACATATAATAAAATATTCATATTTACCTGTGATTGGTAATTTTTGAACTCCCTTGAAAACCCCATTTATGCATTCTATGATGTTGTACGTCATATGACCATATCTCCTCCCATCATCATATGCCAGTAACCATTTCTTTTTGGGAATTTGCATCATGTAATCATAAACTGCCAAATTAACTCTATGAATATCTTGAAGACACTCCTCCATTATTTGTTATTTATGATCGTATGATATCATACAAGAAATAATCTGAATAGAAAATCAGAATTATAATATACTATTAATAGTATAACTACTTCGCTATTTACTGTTACTAATTTTCTAATTACTATCACTACTTCGCTAAATACTGTAACTACTTTGCTAATTAGTGTAACTACTTCGCTAAATATTGTAACTACTTCCCTAAATACTACTACACTATTTACTGTAACTACTTTTTTAATTACTGTCACTACTTCTCTAAATATTCTAACTACATCACTAATTACTAAAACTACTTCACTAAATATTGTAACTACTTACTTAAATACTATAACTACTTTTCTAATTCTTGTAACTACTTCACTAGTTAATATAACTACTTAGCTAATTACTATAACTACTTCTCTAATTATTGTAACTACTTCGCTAATTGTTGTAACTACTTCACTAAATACTATAACTACTTCGTTAATTAGACTTTATTAATTACATAATTAGACTTCATTAAGTACCTAATTAGACTTCATTAGCAACCTAATTTGACTTCATTAACCACAGAATTATATTTACTCAACTACCTAATTAGAATAACTTAACTTAATTAATAACCTAATTAGATTTTATTAACTACCTAATTAGATTACCTAATTAGATTTAATTAATTAACATAACTAATTTGAGTTGATTAACTACATAATTTGAATTAATTAACTAACTAATTATAATTAATTAAGTAACTAATTACAATTACTTAACTACCTAGTTTGACTTAATTAACTTCACTAATTTGAATTAATTTAGTAACTAATTACAATTAATTACCTACCTAATTTTATTTAATTAAATTAAATAATTTAAAATGATTAATTAACTAATTACAATTAATTAACTAATTACAATTAATTAACTAATTATAATTAATTAATTAACTTATTAGAATTATTTATGTAATTGATTAGAAATAATTAAGTAACTGATTAGAATGAATCAATTAACTGATTATAATTAATTAATTTACTAATTATAATTACATACTTAACTAATTAGAATTAATTAAATAACTAATTACAATTAATTATGTAACTAATTAGAATTAATTAACATCACTAATTTGAATTAATTAACTTCACTAATAAGAATTAATTAACTACCTAATTTTAATTAATTAATTAACTGATTTGAATTGATTAATTAACTAATTACAATTAATTAACTAATTACATTTAATTAACTAATTACAATTAATTAACTAATTATAATTAGTTAACTAATTAGAATTAATTACATAACTAATTAGAATTTATTAATTAACTAATTAGAATTCATTAATTAACCAATTAGGATTCACAAATTAACTAATTAGAATTAATTAATTAACTAATTAGAATTACTTACTTAACTAATTAGAATTAATTAGTTAACTAATTTGAATTAATAAAGTAACAAACTAAAATTAATAAACTACCCAATTTGAACTAATAACTTAACCAATTTGAATTGATTAATTAAATAATTATAATTAATTAACTAATTACAATTAATTAAATAATTACAATTAATTAACTAACTAATTAGAATTACTAAATTAACTAATTATAATTAATTAGTTAACTAATTGAAATTATTTTGTTAACTAAGTTCAATTAATTAAGTAACTAATTACAATTAATTAACTACTTAATTTGAATTAATTAACTTCACTACTTTGAATTTATTAATTATCAAATTAAAATGCATTAATTAAATAATTAGAGTTAATTAACTAAATAATTGGATTAACTAAACTATTAAATAAACAATTGAAAATATTACATAAATTTAATTGAAAAATTACCTCAAATTTGCAGGATGGTAGATACGCGATGGAAACACAACCGGAAAGTGGAACTCCAATGTTAGAGAGATAGAAAGGGAAGGAGGAATTGTAAATGAGGGGTAAGGGGAGAGGAATGAGTAGGAGTGTGGGGGATGGGTATTTATAAGTGGGTAGGAGATCAGCACCACTTCAACTGGATTTTGTACCTAATTTGGCAAAATCGGCCTAGCACCACTTCAAGTGGTGATAATGATGATTTTGGCCATTAGCGCCACTTGAAGTGGTGCCAGACAGTCCCATTTTCTAAATGAAGAAAATGGGGAACCCATTTTAATAATAACCCCCCCACCCCAACCCAAAAATTTTTGGGAGATGGGGTCGGCTTAGATGGAGAGCTATGAGGATATGGAGTTGGTGTGTCACCTTATTAGAGGTGGTGGATACGCCATGCAGATGGGGAGTGGTGGAACTCGATCACCCAATGAGGTGGTGGCATCAGTGGATGGCCGAGCTGACAGGGCAAAGGTTAGCTGCCTGGAGGACCTATTCTAGCTTGATCTGTACATGGTAGAAGAGGGGTAGTCGGTCCGGTGGGGAGGCTGAGGTCGGCGAGGGTAGCTCCATGTGGTTCTGCTGCAGCGGGTCGCTATATATGACCGTCAAGGGAAGGAGGAAACTCGGTCTAGTGGTGTTCAATCTACGGGAGCGCATTACGGTTGTTGAGAAGCTACAATAAGGGAGGTTTTCAGTGGTTGGCTACCAAGAGGGATGATTGAGGGTCCTCTGAAGGAGGGAGTACCATGCGATAAGGGTGTCTTTTTTTTTGCTTCTTTTTCCTTTGACCCGCTAGCCACTCATAATTTTTTTTAAAATCCCCCTCCTTTTGATATTTTCTTTTTCAAAAACATTGATCCACCCAAAATATATTCAGTTGATTGATTAATTATTATTTTTTTCCCAATTTTCAAACCACTATGAGAAGAATTTATTATAATGGACTCATCAGTGGAAAATATCTGGTGGTTGTAATTCACTGTTTCAACTACTAGATCTCCGACTTGTGTCTAAGTTTAAAAAGAAAACTCAAACCATGGTTTTCGGGAATAAAATTAACATATAATATATATATGTTATTAAAAATTTATAACCCATAAAAAGGAATTCCAATCTGTATTTAAAACATTATATGGCTATAGACTATCCATTCTGTGTCATATTCAATAATTGTATACAACATTGGGCTTGAATCGATGGCTTCTTCTAAATTTTAAATTAAATTTAATTTTTTTGGATTAAAATTTTCATACCTCTCTCTGATACTAATTGAAGGTTTCAGACACGTAGTATAATCCCTAAATAATGTGATTTTATAATTTCTCCAGACGATTGACATGAGATCACTGTCATCCACAAATCATTCTGGACTACTACCCAAGGATCTCATGTGGGGATTTTTACTCCCAAAATTAAAACCATAAAATACATGGTTTGATCCATAGTGACACTCAATGTCTTTTCGCCATTGGTGATCATTTCATGAAGGATCTGAAGTCTAATCTATCAAGATCATCCACACATGCTTTGAAAGTCTGTGGGAACAATGATTGTCTGGTCCAGGTGCAAGCACAAAGTACCGATGACATCATTGATAGCCCGACAATCATCGATTCCTTATTCCATAAATCTGTGAAGAAGAATTGTGATTGAGATCTTGAACCATTGAATCTCTCCCAAAGAATCAATAGATATAAGGGAGAAAGGATCTCAGCATTTTAAAATAAATAGTCTTTAGAGAGAGTTATCTTTCTTCTATTTGTAGTGAATCATTAAATATCAAAAATATACACCTGATACCTAAATATTTATTTCCCACTATATAGATTATATATTATGACTACTGAAAAAAGTCATAAATATCATTTATTTTTTTATCACACTCATGAAATATAATATATATATTACATAATAAAACCCAATCCATTAACTTGACTCATTCCACAAATATTAAAAACCTTCAATATTTTAGAATAATATTCATTCAAATAACATATTTCATAATAAATAAATTCAACACCCATTATTCTTAACTTGAAAAAATATGAATTTATTAATTCCTTTCTTGATCATATATCCTAGGATAAAACCTGGATCACAATAGAGGGGCCAACCATGTCCAAAATTATTATTCACCATAATAGCGAAGACTATCGAATTCCCTATTGTGTGTGCCACACTAGACCCTTGTCTATATAGCAATGAATATTATTCACAAACCAAGTGTGGGATCTAACAACTCATCTTAGGCCGTAAAGAGATACAGATAGTCATAGAAACGACAACCAACCAAGGAATACTCACTGCATAATATAAATCTCTTTGTCTTTATATATATCATAAAGTATGAAACATGCCCATGTCGACATCCTTTTATTATTTATAGATCTAACAGGAAGGATTTACCTTAGATTATCATGGCCATGGATTTATCAAGGCACAACCATTTTGATCAACCAGACCTGAGATATATTACAACAACGACATGGATGAGACAAATTCTATCTTGATCATTCAACTAATGTCATTCCATCACTGACACACACAACACAAGCTTCCTCTCATGATTCCATTATCATGGTTTTTTCTTAACATCAAAGTGTGTGATCAAATGACACACACAAGTAATGATCTCAAGTCATTAGACCAATACACGTGTCTATAGAAAGGAACAACTAATGAATCCCAAACATGTGGTTTTTCTATTGGAAAGTCTATCCTCATGATCTCACTACTAGATATCACAAGGTGCAAACTTTGTGAGAAGAATTCTCAATGATTATGATCTCCCAACACATGATAGTTAAACGTCTATTGTGTCTAGTTAGTATGATGTATTGAGACCATAATACATATATATATGTGTGTGTGTGTGTGTGTTTGTGTGGTTAGTTTCATAGTATCTTGAGGTTCTCATTATACCCTAGGATCTTCTATAACCTTTCCATTCGATAATAAATCTATGGAAATTACCATTAAACATTGGACACATAAATTTCTACACTTTAATGGTAAGTATTAATCATGTATATCTAACTGTACACTTGATATGGTAATCAAAATCACTATAAATTTGGTTCTAGGGAACCCACTATTACAACACTATGGATGGTGGAAGATAACCTGAAACTCTTCTATCACCACCATCAGGTGGCCCACATCAGGCTTAGGGGGTTGGTAGTCGGGGCCGTGGAGAGCTGCAATCTATAGATGCTGATAACCCTATGACACATGAGATGATCAGAGGTAAAATATGTTTTTGATATAGTCTTTCCTTAATATTAGTATACTTATTTTTGAGTCATTCCTTCATCTCTATACTTCTGGTGTGAGAGCTAGAGCTCCCAGTGGATGCTTTATCCTAGTAGCTTCATCTTGAGGTTCCTACAGGGAAAGATTCTTCAATATAGCTTATCTATCTATTGTATGAGGTAGAAGTTGGTGGAGAGACATTCACATGGGACCTTTCGATCATCATGAAGGAACCCTGTGATGTCATTTTTTCTATAGATTGGTTGTCCATGGTCCAATCCCAGATTTACTATCATCGTTGAAAATTCATATGCCTTCACACAGATGGGATGAGATTCACCTTTACAAGTGAGATATACCTCATGGTAGGACGAGTTAGATCAATGGGCTGGAGGCTATATCCCATCACCCATCCCTTAGAGAGTATATATCTTAGAGAAATAATCTATTCAGAAAATTGGATTCCATTAGTCATGGACGATTTTATATATTTATTCCCCAATGATGTTCTAGAAGTCCCTATGAGGTGGGAGATAGAGATTTTCATCAAATTTCATATTGTGACCACTTTTATATCTTTTTCAACATATCATATTTCCCCTACTAAGCTCTTGGAGCTACAGTTGATGTATGATGGCCTTTGAGATATGGGTTTTATCAGGCTCAATGTGTCCCCTTGGGATGCTCTAGTGTTGTTGATGAAAAAGGTGTTTGGGAGCTTGTAGATTTTCATCAATTATCATTGCTTGAATCAAACTATGATAAAGAAAAATAATCTCGTTCTGAGGATTGAAACCCTATTTTATTTCTTGAGAAGTTTGATAGGGTTCTCGAAGATTGATTTCGGGTCAGGATTCCACCCGTTTAAAGTTCACAAGGATTATATTCCAAAGATGATATTCTAATTTTTCTACAACACTATGAGTTCTTGGTGATGCCCTTTGGTGTGATGAATGACCCCACCGTGTTTATGGATTTTATTATCCAGATTTTTCATCCATACTTGGAATAGTTTGTGGTTCTATTCATCAATGACATACTCATATACATTGTGTCAGAGGAGGAGAATGTAGAGTACATGATCATGGTCTTATATTTACTTAAGGAGAACCATCTCTATGGAAATTTATCAATGTTTTAGTTTTGGATTCATGAGTTTTGTAACCTAGGAAATGTCATTTTCTAGCATGGTTTAGTCTTGAACCCAGAAAATATTGGTTCAGTTCTTTCATGGGATCCACCCAATAGTTTCATAGATATAAGGAGTTTTCTCAGCTTTTAAAAGAACTACAGGAGGTTTATAGAAGAATTATATTGTATTTTAGCCCCTTTGATCACCCTTATGAGAAAAGGTAAGTCTTTTACTTAGATTACATAGTTCTAGTAAGCCTTTGAGAAGTTAATACTAGTGCTGACTAGTGCTCTTATGTTTAAAATACCGAAGGAGGAAATGTAATACATAGTGTAATGTGATGCCTCAAGACCTGGGATCGGCTAAGTGTTAATGCAGTGATAGATATTTATAACATATGGGTAGAGGTAGTTGAGACTCCATTGGTAGAACTATATGACTCATGACCTAGATATGGAAGTGGTAGTGTTTTCCCTTGGTGTGTGGAGGCACTATCCTCTTGGAGAGTGCTTTGAGGTTTACTCATACCACCATAGAATCATGTACGTCTTCACATGGTGAGACTTGAACATGAGATAAATGAACTAGTTGGAGCTCCTATAAGACTATGACTTTAAATAGTCTATACTTTTGGAAGGGGAGACATGGTATCATATTCCGTTAGTATAAAATCCAAGGCAAACTTGGTGTAGGTGGCTTCTGAGTAGTCTACTTCTTTATAGTAGACCCTGGTGGAGCAGGAGGGTGCAATATTAATTCAGTTGATGGTGTTGACTCCTTCCCTCCTAAAGTGAGAGATAGATTCCTTGTTCAAAGAGATCGATTTTCTAGTGTTACATGATAGGATATCCTCAGGATATTCACCAGATGTAAATTTTTAAAGAGGTAATCACGTCATCCTTTTCTAGGGATAAACGGTGGTACCAATCATGATGTGATAGGAGGTGATGAGATAGTTCCACACATCTCATTTGGTTGTATATCCTATTTTGGGGATGATATATATGGGCCTTTATTGGTAGTTTTGGGGGTCTAGAATGAGATAGAGTGTGGTTGGTTTCATCTCTTGGTGCCACATCTTTCAGCAAGTAAAGGTTGTGTACCAGGTTCAGAAAAGTGTTTTACATCTCCTTGATATCCTAGAGTGGTAGTGGGACAGTATATCCATTCACTTTGTGGTAGTTCTACCACTAATAGTGATTGTTCATGATTATATCTAGTTGATAGTTTTCTGAATCAGGAATTCAGAACATTTCTTTGTAATTAGGGAGTATAATTTTTTGGAGAGTTTAGGTAAGATTTATGTACAGGATATTGTTTTCCTTTGTGGGGTTCCCTTTACTATTATCTTTTATTGTGATGCATAGTTAATTTCATAGTTTTTGAGAGTCCTCTAGAATGAATTTCAGACCCATATGAGGAAGAGTATAGACTTTGACCCCTAGATATATGGGAAGATTGAGCACACTATCTAGGTGTTGGTGGATATTTTGAGGGATTACATGTTAAACTTTGGATGAATCTGGGAGGTTCAACTACCCTTGGTATAGTTTACATACAATAATAGTTACCACTCTACCATCAGAATGGATGTTTTTTAGGCCTTATACAAGAGATCCAACAGGTCACCATTGTGCTCGATAGATATTGGTGAGGTATCTTATATGGGTCTAGAGTTGGTTCAAGTGACAATCGACAAAGTCTAGGTCATCCATGAGCAGATGAGGCTATCACGGAGCATGAAAAAACATTATGCAGATGGATGTCATGGGCCCTCAGAGATTGATTAGGGAGACTATTTTTTACTGTGAGTCTCCCCACGATGAGAGTTTTGGTGGTTCGAATAGGGAGGAAATATTTCTTTGTTGTTCATCAATCCATTTAACATCTTGCATTGGTTTGAAGAGATTTCTTACTACCTCATCCTACCACCATAGCTGGAGCAGGTATAAAAAATCTTCCACACACCATATATGAGAATATATGTGCATGACCCTATGTACATTATTGATTGGGGAGAGGTGAAAATCGAGGATGTAGCCACATTTATAGAGCACTTAGTGGTGAATGATAATAAATAAAATAGAACCATGTGTGGACTGACAATCTTTTTGGTGCATGTGTTTTCGTGGCATGGGAAGGTGCAGGGGGGCTCCTAGGAGCAGGAGATCTAGATCTGATCTCAATATCCAAAGCTATTTTTATATTTTATCTTTTTTGGGAAGAAAAACATGGAGGGAATGATAGAAAGATCCGGTTTTTTCTTTGTAAGACATTGGAATATTTATATATATATTCAGCGTCAGTCCTTAAGACAACATGTGATTCCAAAGCTCAATATTCCCAAAATTAAATATATAAAAATATTAAATATATTTTATATTATGTGAACGCCATTTATTATAGAAAATGGGATAACAATTAAACAACATCTTGTATAAAAATTATGAGATCATAATTGAGTCTGGAATATGATGGTTACCCTAGGTGTGACCTAAAATAGGTCGGAACTGGGAATTCAGATACCATGGCTGTTGGTGGGGAATTTATTCAGTTAATTAAATAAGTAATTTAATTAATTAACCAATTAATCTAATTGTGTTTTTACCATAAATACACAAATATGGTGATTCTCTATGGTTATATGTTTAAACCTAGATATAATTGAGGAATTTCTTCCTCACCATCCATTGTCGAATTGAATGCAGACAATGATGGAACTCCAAAATGAGTAAGATCAAAGTGAAACCAATGCAATGACTCCTCTTAATTTTTAGAGAGAATTTACTTTGATAGAAGAAGATCCAATGTCTAGGTAGGACTCATCATTTTTGGATTCATCCTTATTTGATTAAATTTTAGAGCATGATCAATCCCTTTTATTGAACTGCACCAAATGTGGAAAATATCATGTGACCTCATATTGAAATTAAATTGATTGTTCATTTAATTTCTAACCCTAGATCTCCCAATTTTATTAATTTTCCAGGAACACATGGACAATGATTGTTAAAAAATTTAACAGGCATTTATCCCCCAATTTTGTCATGTTCATCAAGGATTGTACTATGGGGTATCATTTCAACACTTCTAGGTGGTACCAAGACTGATTGGAGCCCTGGATTCATGTGTGAGGGATGGATAGACAAATCAGGGATGTATTTGGTTGTATTTCAGGTATTAGGTGATGATTTTGGTGATCAAAATATAAATCAATGTCGTCGGAAGAAATAGATAAGCTGGGGGTGTGTGGGATATGAGAGAAACAACCAAATATAGATTTATGGTGACTAGATGATCGAAAATCAAAGTAAAAAAAATAGATCCACCATTTTTAGTAGGATACAAGGTTGGATTCTAAGGTCCAATAACCAAATCTTGATCATAGGGTTTGAATCGTACATCCTAGTAAAATCGTGACTACATGTTGTGTAGTCTGAAGAACACATGGTGTGTAGGACCATAGCTATAGGGGATATTGTTTCACATAATTAATAGTGTTACACATCATGTGGGATCCCTATATGTTGTTTTACCTTGTCTTGGCAGTACTACATGTAATCTGGGGGTACACCGGTATGTTCATGGCTAAGCATACTCCATGATTTGTAGTACACAAGCTAGATACATGGAAACTAGCAAGGATCTCTATTAGGACACTGAGTGGCTTAGACACACCATTTAGACCCCCCCCCCCACCTTTTATCCCTACATGGGTAGTGAACCATGTACCATCAGGGACACGACCAAGTGATGGAGTGGAACCAGACGTCGTGTGGGTCCACTCACATGATGTGTAGCCCTTATTTCCTTCTATGGAAAGATGATCGTCTCATATCTCCTTCAATTATACTTGTATTTTGTTCTTCTCTCATCCTATCCTATGTGTTTTACTACATAAAAAGTGATGGTATCCTCCATAGTGGATTTTGAGATGTGATTTTTATGGTTAAATGCTTGATTCTGATCTATCTAGTACCAAACAAAGGCGGTGATCAAAAAAAGGATCTGTAGAGACA
This sequence comes from Viscum album, assembly GCA_963277665.1. Taxonomy (NCBI): domain Eukaryota; kingdom Viridiplantae; phylum Streptophyta; class Magnoliopsida; order Santalales; family Viscaceae; genus Viscum; species Viscum album. The sequence continues at coordinate 419,913,569 of OY728132.1, forward strand.
TTAGAGTGGAACCCCCTGACACACCAAAGCATGGGTCCTCTATCTACTATGTGGTACCCCTATATCTTATAGGGAAAAAATACTCGTGACACTACAGTGCCCCCCCTGGCACCCCATGGCATGAGTCCCATATCTATTGAGTGGAATCCCCTATAAGATAGGGTGTGGGTCTTTATAACAACAAAGTAGAACCCCCACCCCTTAATATACCTAGGAATGGTCCCTCAATTCATAGATTATAACCCCATGATTCATTTGGGCGTGAGTCCTCTTTCTATTGAGTGTAACAGCCCAATCGAATAGGGTGTGGGTCCTCATGAAACCAGAGTAGAACCCCCATAATGCACCAGGGCACGAGTCTTCAAACTGTAGAATTGAAACCCTTGATCACCAAGGTACATGTCCTATAACTACTGATTGGGACCCCCTATCATATAGGTAATGGTTCATCATTAAAATAGTGAGGTAACCCCTTGATTCTCCAAGTCATGGGTCCTCTACCTATAGAGTGGTCTCCCAGACACATCAAGGTGCGAGTCATCTACAATTATTTATTAAGTGGAAACCACTAATGTACTAGGGTGTGATTCCTCAAATTATAGATTGTGTCACCTCAACTATGAAACACCATGGTGAGGTGTGGTCCTCCACTCAGTTACTTCTAGATAGATGCATGAGATATAGTACATCGTTGGTGGAATTTTTGGAACTGGTGTCTCTCTTTCCGGGGATGGGCTATGAGATGGATATCCCCTTCTCTCTCAATTAGGATTCATTAGTTTGATTATATATATATATATACTGATGTATTTTTTACTCACATTATCTAGGTAGAAATGGAATGATTTGTACTCTACCTACATATTGTGTTGAGCCCCCTATGGTAGAATTAGTTTGCTTTCTTACATTTGGTTGTTATGTTTATTATCCAATGGCTTTCTATTTATATTGTTTTTCTTAATGAACCTCCTTCAACTTTCATGGAATCCTACTATGTATGTATATACTCACCCCAACATGGGCTTCAACCACCCGTGTCATGTCTTATGATAATGATGGACTGGTTGGTGATGACCTCAGAGAAGCATAGGGATACATGGTGCATTGGACCATGTATGGTGGTTAGAGATTAGATATCAAGATATGGGTGTAACACCCTGAAATGTTCTGAGAAAGATTCTTTTTAATTTTATTGAAGTCTTATGTTGTATGTTACACCAAGATTAACTTGCGTTATACACAACACCATATTAGCACGAACAATTTCAAGTTATTTTGATAGAATTCAACTCTGAATAGAGATTTTGTTCAATGAAATAAGATTATATTATGTTATATGCATCACCAAAGGAATCTTCCATGCAACACTGTCTTGGCATGCGTTACATGCAAAAGCGACCTTCCTTGATGTCTTGCGTTGTACGCAATACCGAGTTTCACTAAACAACAATATATTATTATAATATTGTTATGAACTGGCCGTTATGAATAGTATTAACCAAATTTTTAATTTTATAACATTATCATTCATCTTACATATTTTCTAGAACATGGTTTGAGAAAAAAATTAATTTTTCAGATAAAAGTATTTTTCAATAAATGATGTTTTGTCGCCTTTTGATGGTGAACCCATTTTAAATATAATTTTTGACATGTTTATAAGTTAAATTTGAAAAATTAATCTTCTTATTTTAAATCAGGATATAAAAATTTATGTTGGATAAATTTTTGACATTATCCGGATAACCATCATATTTTAGTGAATAATAAAAATACGCCGAATTTTAATTAGAAACAACTTTTTTCATCAAGATAATTTATATGGTTAAATTATAATATTTAATGGTTTTAAAGTCTAAATCGAATATATTTTTACAATTTAATATAATTTAGGTCATTAGAATTTATTTTACATTGAATTCATAGGTAAAAACATTTCAATCTTTATCAATGTTTTGAATTTTGAAACTCGTTTTCTCAACAACAGGATTAATTATAAATTGATTACTGCAAATTTTTTGTTTTTAATTTAGAAAAATGGTTTCCATATTTCGAATCATTAGGTCCAAATTATGTTAATAGACTACTTTTATTTTTTTCATCATGAATATTATCTATGGTAAATTTTATATACCATAGTTAAAAGTAAATTGGGTAATTAATGATAAAAATAATATTATAAAATTACCCAAACACTTGTCTTAATATAATTCGATGATTATATTTCATCCTAAAATATAATTGGGTTGACATGTTATCTATTGGAACCCACTTGGAAGAGGATAAGACCTTTAATTTATTTTATTTGAAGGAAATTGAAATATTTCTCACTCAAACTTTAATAATTAAATTATTTTTAATATAAGGTTAAACAGAATATAAATTCTATTATAAATACCGATTTGAAATATAAATGTTTTTATTTATCATTTAAATTTATTTTTAATTTTTAAAAAATATATAATTACATTAATAGCTTATACATTAATGATGGAGAAATTATTTATTTAGTGAAAAATCAATAATATAGTTTTTATTAAAATAATAATACCCACCAAAGGCCCAAACTACAGAGACCCAAAGGTTGAAATACATAGACATTAAATTACTTTTTCATAATACTTAATACATAAAAAAACAAACACACGAGTATCGTAATAGTTTACTCTCTTTGGAAACTCGAAAAAATAATCTTCAAATCATGGTGAAATATCTTCAACATCTCCCATAAAGATATTTACCTTTTGTTTTCTTACCTAAAATATTTCTTTAAATCCTGGGGAAAAGAAAACAAAAAAAGGGTGAGCTCAAATTCTCAGTAAGGGTAAGCATAGTGAAAATAAAACAAACCATATATATTTGAACTTCAAAACATGGACATAAAGTTTAAACATAGAAATATTTAGCAATGACATAAAACATGGAAGTACGTAAGGAATAGGTCATAAGGGAACATTAATCATGATAAAATAGCATGGGAATAAAACATGTAATTGTGGAAACCATTAATCACATGTCATGATTTCAATAGTAGCCAAGGCATTGCTGCCAAGACCATATTAGTGGACAAAGTCCCTTTCTGAATCGAGTTCACTCCTAGTTTCAATCCTGTATCACTGAACTGGATTAACATATCATTCCAGCCATGTCTATCTCATGAGATATAAATCTTTAACCAATGTATTTGAGGGAGATATATGTCTCACCAATCTCATAATGAAACTATTCTTATGTGTTCCACAAAATCATAAATCATACATCATAGCATAACCCATGTAATAAAAATGGGATTCTTAAACATTGTGACATAATAAAACAATTCATATAAGATAAAGGACTTCATAAAAATAATTCCATAAAACATAATCAAATCAATGTAACAATATGGATAGAAACATAACCCTATATTTTTCTTAGATGGAAAATAATTTTGATAAAACACTTGAAATGAAATCTTGAGAGAAATATCCTTTCTTCTTCAAAATCATTTTCTTTTCACAAAATTCCATGAAATTTTAAAAGAAAATTATTTTGTTGAAAATAGTCTTGAAATATTGTAGAGTAAGATTTATTAATAAAAGGCGTTATGAAACCGTAAAAATCTGTCCATCCCATATAAGTTAAAAAAACATTATCCTCATACTTTTAATGAAAAAGTCAAAAAGTATCACGTAAGGAAGATAAAAGAAAGATTCTTTCCATAACAAAAAGTTAAAGTCAAAGTGGGGTAAAAATGACATTAAACAGAAATGGAAGAATACTAAACACTTTATCGAAAACATTTTATGAGCATGGATGAAAATTATAACCCCAATAAATACTTACGTATAAGAAATATCAGATAAAATGAGATTTGAAAAATTACCCCTTACCTTAGGTCTGATATGCTTCGTATGTATCTGAACCTCCGGTATAATTATTTAAATAATTTCATTTGCTTATTACAGAATCATATTCATTGTAATGATATCATATATGGTTCACTTATGAATTTATATTACCCGCTCTTTTCTAAATTCCTTGTTAAAACACCATTTTGGGTGAAATCTATTTATTTATTGTACGTGTTTGAAATTGTTGTTCTTGATATTATTAATATCAAGATTTAATTAATTATAGAATGTAAATCATGATTTATATATCACATATATTCAGTATATATATATATATAATATAGATAAATGAAATGCAATACACCGTTCATGGAGACGGTAGGTCGTACGTACGTATGAATACTGTTTTCATTTCCTTATAGAATTGAATGGAAGTAAGTAGATGGATATATATATACAAAAATCCAGTAGCTTTATCATTTCATATATTTCATTATTATTAATTATATATACTTTATAATAATTTTTGAATGGTTAACATAGAGAATGAATCTCATCGCGTCGTGGAGACGGTAATCCATACTTACACACGAGCAATGATAGCGTTCCCATAATTATTGAATTGAATTGGTGTGGACGATATAATATCTCAAAATTAGTATGATGTTATAATAACTATATATATTTATTATATACATCATTATACCCATCCAATTAAGGCGGTGGTGGAAGAAGAGAATACACCACGGCGTGGAGACGGTATTCCGTACGTATGCACGCAGGGTGATTTCATTTTCCGTAGGATGTATAGAAGGTGAAATGGGATTGTTTAATATTTATAATAACATATAAGTATATTATTGATAATTATTTTATAACTTTATAATTAAACAACTAAAGAATAATAAGTTTAAGAAGAATGAAACTTTAAATAATCGGTAGAAGAGATTACCTCTTCTTCGACGCACCTCTATTAAGCTTCCTCTTAAGGAACTAGAGCTGGTCTTTTGAGGATATCAAAACCTCTAAAATGTATCTAGGGAAGTTGATAAGGGAAGTGGTCAGGGTTTTTATGAGCTTGAAGGCTCAAAATTGTGTAAAGAGAAGAGGGAGTAGGTTCCCTTTTATAAGGGAGGAGAGGGCCACCTTAGAAAAAACGTAAAAAATTATTTTATAATAAAGTCATATTCTGTTTATAATATCTCCAAATTGATTTATTTAAAAGATAAAGTGGGGATGGGTTGAAATACTCTCAACCAATAGGTTTTAGACAAGTTTAGGTTACTATTTTAAACTTATCATTTAGATCTAACTCTAAGTTAAATAATTTAACTTTTACCTTGTCTTCTTGTTTTCTTACACTATATGGTTAATAAACATTCTATAACAAGACAAAGGAACACCAAGTGGTTCATTTTTAATATATATAACCTTATATTAGTAATTTGGCTGATCCTTATATTTTTAGGAATAGAATACAAATTAATAATATAATATTTGTTTTTAAAACTATTTTATGTCAATTTTGACACTATTTGGTAATTGATTTTTGTGAAAATCATAACATCAAGATTAGTTCGAAAAAAATTAATTAAATCAATACTAACATGTAATATTAACCTATAAAATTAATATATTATGACCCTTAAGTGATATGGGTCGACTTTTAGTCATCCAATAGAATTTTCACAGGTGTAATGTAATTTTATAATCTTATGTTTACCCTTAATTACCCGATTTACCTTTAACCGCAGTAAATAAAAAATATCGTAGTTATTATTCATAACATAAAAAATAAAAGTAACCTATTAACATAATTTTTACCCACTTAATTAAAATATGGAATCCATTTTTCAAAATTCAAAACACAGATGTTTTAGTAATTAATTTCAAATCAATCTAGTTGTTAAGAAAATTGGTTTTAAAAGTTAAAATATTGCCAAAGATTTAAAAGTTTTTACCTATGAATTCAATGTAAAATTAATGTTAATGACATAAATTATATTAAAGGTTAAAAATATATTCTATTTATACTTTAAAACCATTCAATATTATAATTAACCATATAAATTGTTGCGATGAAAAAAGTTGTTTTTAATTAAAATATAGCGTGTTTTTACTATTCATTAAAATATAAAAGTTATCAGAATAATATGACAATTTTATCCAAAGTAAATTTTTATATCCCTATTCCAAAGAAGAATTTTATTTCTTCAAATTGAATTTATAAAGATGTTAAAAACTATATTTAAAGTGGGTGCGCCATCAAAAGGTGGGAAAACTTCATTTCTTGAAAAATACTTATTTTTCTCAAAAAAATTCTTTTATTCTCACAAGATGTTCTAGAAAATGTGTAAGATGAATAATAATGTTATAACATTATAAATGTAGTTAATACTATTCATAACGGCTGGTTCATAATAATATTATAACAATATATCGTTGTTTAGTGAAACCCGGTATTGCGTACTAAATATGCTATCAAGGAAGGATGTGATTGCATGTAATGTAAGCCAAGTCAAGGCTTCGTGTAGTGAAAGCTCCATTTGTTGTTGCATATAATATAATCAAAACATATTTCATTTACACATTAAACAAAATCTATACTTAATATTTCGTAGAATAATTTCTACAAATCGAACTTGAAATTGTATGTAACACAAGCCAAGAATAGTGTTGCTTATACGGCAAGCTAATACGGGGTTGCATATGGAACATTCTAATTTTGGTGTAGCTTACAACACAATAAATCAATAAAAATTATCATAAAATCTCGGGTTGTTACATTCTACACCCCTTAAAATGAATTTCTCCATCGAAATTCATCGGGTTATAAATGGTTTACTACTTGAAAGTTTCTTTCATATAATCTCACATCGTAAAAAGGAATACTAAAACATAATTTTGAAAAGTGAATTATGAAACATAACGGTAACCCAAATTAACTCATCACTGGGTTTCCACTTAGAAGAACATAGGTGAAAATATGGATATGGAAGAGAAATGTAACCATCATGTTCTGATGGAAAGTGGTAGAGAACATGGCTATGAAAAAGCCAACAATCACAAAGCCATAAATTTGTGATGATCTAAGGTACCATCTGATTAAAATTCTCATTAAGGGTAAACATGGTGAAAATATAACAAATCATATGCATTTGAACTTAAAAAAACCTGAACATAAAGTTTAAACATCAAAATCTTGAGAAATAAATCATGGCAGTATATAAGGCATAGATCATAAAGGAACATTAATCATGATAAAATAGCATGGGAATAAAACATGTAATTGTGGAAAACCACTAATCACATGATATTATTTCCATACTAGACAATGCATTTCTGCTAAGGCCATCTTAGTGGAAAAAGTCCCTTACTGAATCGAGTTCACTCCTTGTTCCAGTCTTGTATCACTGAACCGGATTAACTTGTCATTCCAGCCATGTCTATCTCATGAGATATAAATCCTTACACAATGCATTGGAGGGAGATATATTAACCACCCATCTCATAATGAAATCATTCTTATGTGTTCCACAACATAAACATAAATCACTCATCATATCCCAAAGAATAAAATGGGTTTCATAAACATCATCCCATCATAACATAATCCATATAAAACAAATGGATATAATTTCATCATAAGAAGAATCAAACCATGTAAATAATTGATATATTATACTTGAAACATACTCATAGTAAATAATTTCATCTTAGATGGAAAATAGTGTTGAAAAAACACTTGAAATGAATTCTTGAGGAAAATATCATTTCTTCTTCAAAATCATTTTCTTTTCTCAAAATGTTGTGCGATTTTAAAAGAAAAGAATTTTGTTGAACGTAATCATGAAATATTGTATAGGAAGCTTCATGGAAGTAAGTCATTCTGAAACCGTAAAAATCCATTCACGGCGTATAGGATAAAAAACATTCTACTTGTACTTTTGCTGGAAAAGTCAAAAACTACCTTATATGGTAAACAAAGTAAGGATTCATTCAATACAATGTGGTAAAATTCAAAAAAGGGTAAAAATGACTTTAAAAATACATGGAATAATAGTAAACATTTTATGAAAACATTTTTAGAAAACATGGGCATGGATGATAAACATAACCCCAGTAAATACTTATGTGTAAGCAATCTCAGATAATAATGAGATTTGCAAAATTATACCTTACCTTATGTCTGATATGCTTCGTATGTATCCAAACCTCCTGTATAATGATTTAAATAATGTCATTTACTTATTAAAGAATCATATTCATTGTTATGATATCATATATGGTTCATTTATGACTTTATTTTACTCGTTCTTTTGTAAATTCCATGTTAAAGCAGCGTTTTGGGTAAAATAGTTTCATTTGTCGTACGTGTTTTGATTTGTTGTTCTTGATATTATTACTCATATCCTGATTTACTTAATTCCAGAATGTAAAAATTGATTTATAGATAATATATATTCAGCATATAAATATATATGATAGATCGATAAATGGAATGAAATACACCGTTCATGGAGATGGTAGGTTGTATGTACGCATGAACCCTGTTTTCATTTCCTTATTGAATTAAATGGAATTAAGTAAATAAAAAATATATGTACATAAATCCAGTATCATTATTATGTAATATATTTCATGATTATCTATTACATATATACTTTATAATAATACTTAATGTTTAATCATGGAAAATTAATCTCATCGCATTCGTAGAGACGGAAGTCCGTACGTACGCACGAGTGATGATAACGTTCCCATAATTATTGAATAGAATTGGAGTGAATGATATAATATCTCAGGATCAGTATGATGTTATAATAACCATATATAGTTATTATTTACACCATTAAACCCATCCACTAAGGGGGTAGTGGAAAAACGGATTACACCATGGCGTGGAGACTGTATTCCGTACGTACGCACCTACGGTGATTTCTTTTTCTATAGGATAGATAGAAGGTGAAATGGGGTTGTTTCATATTTATAATAACATATTAGTATATTATTTATACTTATGATATTACTTTATAATGAAACAACTGAAGAAGAAAGAAACTTGAAAGAATCGATAGAAGAGATTACCTCTTCTTCGACGCACCTCTTTTAAGATTCCTCTTAAGGGACTAGAATTGGTCTTTTGAGAAGACCAGAACCTCCAGAAAATTTCTAGGGAAGTGGAGAAGATAAATGGGTAGGGTTTGGCCGATATTGAAAGCTCAATGTTTTGTGAAGAGGAGAGGAAGGAGGCGCCCTTTTATAAGGGAGGAGAGCGACACCTTTAAAAACCCCAAAAACATTAATTTATAATAAATCAAAACCCATTAAAAACCTCAAAAAATGACTCATATTATAAGAATAGATGATATAGGTCTCTAATCGCATCAACCAAAAAAATTTAGACATGTTGTAAATTTATTTTAAACCTTATCAACTTGATTTATCATTATTTAATTTATTTAATCTTATTTGTTGAAATAAGATGATAAATTTTAAATTGTCATAAATAATTACTTAGGTGTTGTTAATTGTCCATAATTAGATAATATATAAAATTTCAGACCATATAAATTTTAGTTTATAATTTTTTAATATTTCTGTGATTTTTAAACAATTTTATATTATGTTATTTTTATAAAATAACAATAGTGTCAATTTTGACAGTATTCATTTATTTGAATTTAAATAAAATCCACACAGAAGATATGTTCAAAATAAAATATTTAATAGATTCTTAAAATTTCATATTTATCTACAAAATTCATGGAGAATATTAAATAGTTTATACAAATATTAATTTTACTCTTTTTAAACCATTTATTTGATATTTCAATCAATAAAATAATTTCAACATCACTATTGTGTCACCTTTAATGATAATTATTTAATAGCTAAAAATTATAAATAAATTCACATGATGTAGATAATTGTATTATCTTTATAGAGACTATTAATTTTCTAAATTTCATGATGTTTATCATTAAATTAAAATTATTATACTTATAATATTTAAGATAGTGACATTTTGTCAGTTTCTTTGGTTTTAATAATAATAAAATTATTTTCATGGTCAAAAGTCTATAAAATTAATCTATTATGACCCTTATGTGATATGGTTCTACTTTTACTCATCCAATATAATTTTGAAAGGTGTTAGGGAAATTGTATAATCTTATGTTTACCCTTAATTACCCGATTTACCTTTAATTGCAGTAAAAATAAATTAGGGCAGTTACTATTCATAATATAAAAAAAATAAAAGTAACCTATTAACATAATTTGGACCCACTTAATTCGAATATGGAATCCATTTTTTCAAATTCAAAACACAGAAGTTTCTGTAATTAATTTAAAATTAATCCCATTGTTAAGATAACAGGTTTTAAAAGATAAAACATTGCCAAAGATTGAAATGTTTTCAACTATGAATTAAATGTAAAATTAATGGTAATTACATAAATTATATTAAATGGTAAAAATATATTCTATTTATACTTTAAAACCATTCAATATTATAATTTAACCGTATAAATTATTGCGATGAAAAAAGTTGTTTTTAATTAAAATATAGCGTGTTTTTACTATTCATTAAAATATGAAAGTTATCAGAATAATATGAAAAATTTATACAAAGTAAATTTTTATATAATTATTCCAATGAAGAATTTTATCCTATCAAATTAAACTTATAAACATGTTAAAAACTAGATTTAATGTGGGTGCACCATCAAAAGGCGGCAAAACTGCATTTTTTGAAAAATACTTATTTTACCTGAAAAATTTATTTTGTTCTCAAAACATGTTCTAGAAAATGTGTAAGATGAATAATAATGTTATAAAATTCAAAATTTAGTTAATACTATTCATAATGTCTAGTCCAAAATAAAATTATAACAATATATCATTGTTTAGTGAAACTCGGTATTGCGTACTACTCACACTATCGAGAAAGGTCGTGATTGCGTTTAATGCAAGCCCAGTCAAGGATGCATGTAGCGTAAAACAGAAGACATCAATGAAATTAAAAAGAATAATTCTCATAAAATCTCGGGTTGTTACATTCTACCCCCCTTAAAATGAATTTCGTCCTTGAAATTCGTCTAGGTTATAAATGGTTTACTTCTTGAATGTTTCTTTCATAGAAACCCACATCGTAAAAAGGAATGCTAAAACTTAATTTTAAAAATGAACGTTAGAAAAAAAATGGAATCCCAAAGTAACTCATCACTTGGGTTCCCACATATGAGAACATAGGTGAAAATATTTATATGGAAGAGAAATCTAACTATCATGTTCGGATGGAGAGTGGTAGAGAACATGGATATAAAATAGCCAACAATCACAAAGCCATAAATTTGTGATAATCTAAGGTAGAATCTGATTCATCAGATATGAGTGAACTAGGGAAAATTTTTTGGTTTTCAAGATCATTTCCCTACTGTTGAATATTTTGAATTAAAAGAAATACTTACTTGATTTTGGTACAATATTATAGTTTCTCGTTCTTTGATCAACTTCCACTTCATCTCTTAAAGAAATGAAGTTGATTTTTTCATTTGTCAAGTGTTATCAGATCATGTAATAGAATGATAGGTTATTCCATATGTCTCAAACAAAAGTTAGGAAAAAGTTATAAAATATACATAAGTCCATCTATGGTGAGGTTAATCCTATATTATTCCAAAAATGGACTTATACTTCATCTATCATACCACTTAATAAAATAAAACTAATTTCTATTAACCACGGACTTCCTGTAGGCTAGTGGTAGGCCATAAAGGCATAATGCACTTCGGTTGTTGGTTCGATTCCCATAGCCTTGTCTGACGAGATGGGTTGTCGCTCATCCTACAATTTTTCCTTTTTCTAAAAATACATTATTATAACATTCCTTCGATAATATCAAAAATAAATTCTATCCATAAACAATACTATCTTATGTCTAACGTAATTCATTCCAATCTTTAGCCTTATCCAAAATACTTCGGTCCAAGCTCATAGTATAAAGAAAATGATTAATTGAAAGGTCACATAATAATCACAGGAATACCATCATTTATCCCCCATATATCATACGATATATCTTGTTGGTCACATTCCAAACATGTGAACACCTTAATCATGTATTCTCTTGAAAAATGAATACCCATTGAACCTTAGCGAAAACATTAATGGTGTCAAAATTTAACTCTTTCCACATACCAAAATCCCAAAATTTCATTATAATCAAACCATAATATAAATTTGTCCTTATATCAGTCATGAGCTCATTTCATTTTTTTTCTTTATCCCTTCATTGTGTGTATATCAACTTCTTTCAAAAAATATTCAATAACTTTTTCTAACCTTTTGTTTGAGACAGATGGAATGACCTATCATTCTATCGTATGATCTGCTAACACTTAATTAATGAAAAATTCAACTTCATTTCTTTAAGATATTATGTGTAAATTGTTCAAGGAATGACCAACGGTGAGATTTTACCAAAATCAAGAAACAATTTCTTCTAATTCCAATTTTTTTCAACTTTAGAGAAATGATCTTGAAAACCAAAAATGTTTTCCTATTTCCCTCATATCTGATTAATAAGATGGTACCATAGATCATCACAAATTTATGGCTTTGGGATTATTGGATTTTTCATAGCCATGTTCTCTACCACTCTCCATCAGAACATGATTGTTAGATTTCTCTTCCATATACATATTTTCAAGTATGTTCTTGTATGTGGAAACTCAATGATTAATTAATTTGGGTAACCGTTACATTTCATAATTTAGTTTTCAAAGTTATGTTTTGGTATTCATTTTTACTATGTGGGTTTCTATGAAAGAAACGTTCTATAAGTAAACGTTTTATAACCCCGACGAATTTCAAGGGCAAAATTCATTTTGAGGGGGGTAGAATGTAACACCCTGAGATTTTATGATAAGTATTCTTTTTAATTTATTTGATGTCTTTTGTTTTATGTTGCACTAATATTATCTTGCTCTATACGCAACACCGTATTAGCTTACAGTATATGCAACTCTATTCTTGGATCATGTTACACAAAATTTCAAGTTTTTTTGATAGAAGTTATTCTACGCAACATTGAGTGTATATATATATATTCAATGTATAAATGAAATATGGTTGGATTATATAATACACGACAAAAAATGAATCCTTCACTACATGCAAACCTGACTTGGCTTGCTTTACACGCAATCACGACCATCCACGATAGTGTGTGTTGTACACAATACCGAGTTTCACTAAACAATGATGTGTTGTTAAAATATGTAATAAACTAGCCATTATGAATAGTAATACCCACTTTTTGAAATTTTATAAATTTTATATTTCAAAATGGACTTCATTTTTGGATTCGGAATATCAAAATTAGCCTAGGGTGAATTTTTTGTATTTTTCTGAAAACTTTCAATTTTTTGGTGAATAGTGAAAACACTGAGTTATTGGTTAAAATCGACATTTTATTTAAATAATCATTAATTTTATTTAAATTAATTTTTGGTCAAAATTGTTACATAATACCTATATAAGTTCAATGTAATTCAATGGAGTCATTTTATAATAATTTTAGATATATAAAAATTTTATTGGACTTTTCATCGTCTTTTACCCACCTCCAAGGTGATTTTGAAAATTTACATAAAACATAATTTTACCACTTCTATGAGTGGATTTTCAAAAATCTGAGAGATATGGTTAATATCAATGAGTAAAACATGGTTCAATAAGATAAAAATAATTTTTGGTGAATAGTAACTTTTTACATTTATTTACCACGGTTAAAAGTAAATAGGGTAATTAAGGGTAAAAATGATATTATTATTACCCTAACACATGTCTTAATTTTATTGAATAAGTATAATTAGACCAATAACAACCTTAGGAATAAAATATTATCCTTTAGTTCCACTTGGATTAGATTATGACACTTTTTATTATTTTATTTAAAGAAGAGTTAAAAGAGTTAAAATCAACGTTTAATAACTAAAACATTTGTAATATAGGGTAATACATAAGATAAATTATACTATAAATATTCATTAGAAATATAAAATTATTTTCTACATAATGGTATTTTTAGACATTAAATAATTTAATTTATTTATGACACAATGATGATGTAGTAATTACCTTATTAATGAAATATTAATATAATTGATGTTATAAATACCCAAATAAATGAAATTTGATATTTTTTATGAATTAAAATAATTTTATAGGTCAATATGACATGTTATTATTGATTTAATTAGTTTTTTTCGAACTAATATTGTTGTTATGATTTTCAAAAAAATCAATTACCAAATAGTGTCCAATTTGACAAAAAGTTGTTTTAAAAACAAATATTGTATTATTAATTTTTATTCTATTTTTAAAAATTTGAGGTTTGGCAAAATGACTTAGATAATGTTATATATATTAATAATGAACCACTTGGGGTTCGTTTGGCTTGTTATAGTAAGTTTATTAACCATATAGTGTAAGAAAACAAGAAGACATGGTAAAAGTTAAATTATTTAACATATAGTTAAATCTAAATTATAAGGTTAAAATAGTAACATAAACATGTCTAAAACTTATTGGTTGAGAGGTTTTCAACCCATCCCCACTTTAGATCTGAAATTAATCAATTTGGAGATATTACAAACCGAATATGACTTTATTATAAAATAATTTTTTATGTTTTTTCTAAGGTGCCCCTCTCCTCCCTTATAAAAGGGAACCTCCTCTCTCTTCTCTTTACACAATTTTCAGCCTTCAATCTCGGCCAAACACTACCCACTTCCCTTATAAACATCCGTAGAATAATCTTAGAGGTTTTGGTATCTTCAAAATACCATCTCTAGTGCCTTAATAGGATTCTTAAAAGAGGTGCTTCGAAGAAGAGGTAATCTCTTCTACTGATTCTTTCAAGATTCTTTCTTCTTCAACATATTATTATTTTTTTTCATTATAAAGTTATAACATAAGTATCACTAACATACTGATATGTTATTATAAATATGAAACAAACCCATTTCACCTTCTATCAATCCTATGGAAAAAGAAATGGCTGCGCGTGCGTACCTACGGAATACCGTCTCCACGCTGTGGTGTAATCTCTTTTTCCACCACCGCCTTACTTGGATGGGTATAATGATGTAAAGAATAAATATATATATTTATTATAACATCATACTTATTTTGAGATATTATATCATCCACACCAATTCAATTCAATAATTATAGGAACGATATCATCGCTCATGCGTACGTACGGATTACCGTCTCCACGGCGCGAAGAGATTCATTCTCCATGTTAACCATTCAAGAATGATTATAAAGTATATATAATGAATAATAATGAAATATATGACATGATAAAGCTATTATATTTATGTATATATATATGAATCTACTTACTTCCATTCAAGTCAATAAGGAAATGAAAACAGCGTTCATGCGTACGTACAGTCTACCGTCTCCATGAACGGTGTATTGAATTTAATTTATCTATATTTTATATATATATATATATACTGAATATATATGGTATATAAATAATGATTTACATTCTATAAGTAAGTAAATCATGATAATAATAATATCAATAACAACAAGTCCAAACACGTACGATAAATAAAATGATTTTACCCAAAACGCTTCTTTAACGTGGAATTTACAAAAGAACGGGTAATATAAAGTTATAAGTGAACCATATATTATATCATAAAAATGAATATGATTATTTAATAATTCAATGGCACTGTTTAAATCATTATATAGGAGGTTCGGATATGTACGAAGCATATCGGAACTTAGGTGAGGGATAACTTTTCCAATCTCGTTTTTATCTGAGATTGTTTATTCGTAACTATTTACTTGGGTTATTATTATCATCCATGACAATTATTTATAAAAAATTTTTCTTTTCCCTCTTCTCTTTATATAAACATAATGTTTAAACATAAAAATCTTGAGCAATGACATAAAATAGGACAGTAAGATCGACATAGGTCATAAAGGAACATTAATCCTGATAAAATAACATGGGAATAAAACATGTAATTGTGGAAACCATTAAACACATGATATGATTTCCATAGTAGCCGAGGAATTTATTCCAAGACCATTTTAGTGGGAAAAGTCCCTTTCTGAATCGAGTTCACTCCTCGTTCCAATCCTGTATCACTAAATCGGATTAACTTACCATTCCAGACATGTCTATCTCATGAGATATAAATCTTTACCCAATGCATTGGAGGGAGATATAGGTCCCACCCATCTCATAATGAAATCATTCTTACGTGTTCCACAACATATACATAAATCATTCATCATAACCCAAAGAATAAAATGGGTTTCATAAACATCATCCCATCATAACATAATCCATATAAAACAAATGGATATCATTTCATCATAAGAAAATTGAAACCATGTAAATCAAAAATACATTATACTTGAATCATACACATATGAAATAATTTCATCTTAGATGTAAAGTGGTTTTGATAAAATACTTGAAATGAATTCTTAAGGAAAGTATCCTTTCTCCTTAATAATCATTTTTTCACAAAATGCAACACAATTTTAAAAGAAAATTATTTTATTGAAAATAACCATGAAATATTGTAGAGTAAGATTCATAAAAATAAGGTGTTCTAAAACCGTAAAAATCCATTCATTCCGTATAACTAAAAAAACAGTCTCCTCGTACTTTTAACGTAAAAGTGAAAAAAGTACCACATATGGTAAACAAAAGAAAGATTCCCTCCATAACACAAATTAAAAGTCGATGAGGGTTAAACATGACTTAAAAAATACATGGAAGAATATTAAACACTTTATAAAAAACATTTTTATGGAAATGGATGAAAAATATACCCCAGTAAAGACTTACGTATAAGCAATCATAGATAAAAATGAGATTTTCAAAATTATCCCTTACCTTATGACCGATATTATTTGTATGTATCGGAACCTACTGTATAATAATTTAAATAATTTCATTGAATTAATAAAGAATCATATTCATTGTTATGATATCATATATGGTTCACTTATGACTTTATATTATCCGTTCTTTTGTAAATTCCATGTTAAAGCATCGTTTTCGGGTAAAATTGTTTCATTTATCGTACCTCTTTCGATTTGTTGTTCTTGATATTGTTACTCATATCCTGATTTACTAAATTCTAGAATTTAAAACATGATTTATATATAACATATATTCAGTGTATAAATATATATGATATATCTATAAAGGGAATGAAATACACAGTTCATGGAGATGGTAGGTCGTACGTACGCATGAATGCTGTTTTCGTTTCCTTATTGAATTGAATGGAATAAATTAAATGAAACATATATGTAAATAAATCCAGTATCATTATTTTGTAATATATTTCATGATTATTATTACATATATACTTTATAATCATTCTTGAATGGTTAATCATGTAAAATGAATCTCATCGCGTTCGTGGAGACGGTAGTCCGTACGTACGCACGAGCGATGATATCGTTCCCATAATTATTGAATAGAATTAGAGTGAATTATATAATATCTCAGAATTACTATGATGTTATAATAACAATATATAGTTATTCTTTACACCATTATACCAATCCAAGTAAGGTGGTGGTGCAAAAACAGATTACACCACGGCGTGAAGATGTTATTTCGTACATATGCACGCGCGGTGAATTCGTCTTCCATAGGATGGATAGAAACTGAAATGGGGTTGTTTCATATTTATAATAACATATCATTATATTAGATATTCTGATGTTATTACTTTATAATGAAACAACTAAAGAAGAATAAGTTGAAGAAGAAAGAAACTTGAAAGAATCTGTAGAAGAGATTACCTCTTCTTCGACGCACCTCTTTTATGATTCCGCATAAGGGACTAGAGTTGGTCTTATGAGAAGACCAGATCATCCATAATGTTTCCAGGGAAGTGGAAAAGATAAATGGGAAGGTTTTGGACGAGATTTAAGGCTTATTTTGTTGTGAAGTGGAGAGGGAGGAGGTACACTTTTATAAGGGAGGAGAGGGGCACCTTTGGAAACCTCAAAAATATTAAATTATAATAAATCAAACCCCACATAGAAACCTCAAAAAATTACTCATATTAAAATATTATATTATATAGGGCATTAATATCTTCAATCAATAAAATTTAGACATGTTGGAAATTTATTTTAAACCTTATCAACTTGATTTATCCATATTTAATTTATTTAATCTTATTTGTGGTAATAAGATTCTAAATATTAAATTGTTATAAATAATTACTTATGTGTTGTTAATTATCCATAATTGGGTACTTTATGACATTTTAGACCATATAAATTTAAAATTATAATGTTTTAATATTTATGTGATTTTTAAAGAAATTAATAATATGTAATTTTTATAAAATAACAATAGTGTCAATTTTGACACTATTCAATTATTTGATTTCAAATAAAATACATAATGAAGATATGTTCTAAATAAAATATTTTATAGATTAATAACATTTCATAGTTATCTATAAAATTCTTGGATCACATTAAATAGATCATATTTTTTTTAAACCTTTTATTTGATATTCCTATTAATAAAATAATTTCAACGTCACTATTGTGTCACCTTTAATGATAATTATTTAATACATAAAAATTCTATATAAATTCACATGATGTAGATAATTTTATTAGATTTTTTTAAAATATTCATGTTTGAAGTTTCATGAAGTTTATCACTAAATTAAAATTATTATACTTATAAGATTTAAGAGAGAGACATGTTGTCACTTTCTTTGGTTTTAATAATAATTAAATTATTTTCAGGGTCAAAAGTCCATAAAATGAATCTAATCCAACCATTAGGTGATATGGGTCGACTTTTAGTCATCCAATAGAATTTTTTCAGGTGTTAGGGTAATTTTATAATCTTATGTTTACCCTTAATTACCTGATTTACCTTTAACTGTCATAAATAAAAATTACCATAGTTACTATTCATAATATCAAAAAAATAAAATTAACCTATTAACATAATTTGTACCCACTGAATTAAAATTTGGAATCCGTTTTTAAAAATTCAAAATACATAATTTTCAGTAATTAATCTAAAATTAATCCCGTTCTTAAGAAAATCAGTTTTAAAGGTTAAAATATTGCCAAAGATTGAAATGTTTTTACCTATGAATTCAATGTAAAATTAATTGTAAATACATAAATTATATTAAAGGGTAAAAATATATTATATTTATACTTTAATACCATTCAACATTATAATTTAACCTTATAAATTATTGTGATGAAAAAAGTTGTTTTTTATTAAAATATAGCGTGTTTTTACTATTCATTAAAATATGAAAGTTATCAGAATAATTTGAAAAATTTATCCAAACTAAATTTTAATATCCTGATTCCAAAAAAGAATATTATTTTGTCAAATTGAACTTCTAAACATGTCAAAAACTAGATTTAAATTGGGTGTGCCATCAAAAAGCGGAAAAACTGCATTTTTTGAAAAATACTTATTTTACTCAAAAATTTTATTTTGTTCTCACACGATGTTCTAAAAAATGTGTAAGATGAATAATAATGTTATAAAATTCGAAATTTAGTTAATAATATTAATAACGGCTAGTTCATAACAATATTATAACAATATATCGTTCTTTAGTAAAATCCGGTATTGCGTACTACATACGCTATCAAGGAAGGTCGTGGTTGTGTGTAATGCAAGCCAAGTCAAGGATACGTGTAGTGAAAGATCTATTTATTGTTGCATATAATATAATCAAAATTTATTTCATTTACACATTAAACAAAATCTATACTTACTATTGTGTAGAATAATTTCAATAAAATTAACTAGAATTTTTGTGTAACACAAGCCAAAAATAGTGTTGTTTATACTGCAAGATAATACGATGTTGCGTATAGAACAAGATAATTTCGGTGTACCTTAAAACACAAGACATCAAGAATAATTCTCATAAAATCTCGGGTTGTTACATTCTACCCCCCGTAAAATGAATTTCGCACATGAAATTCATCGGGGTTATATATGATTTATCACTTGAAAGATTCTTTAATAGAAACCCACATCGTAAAAAGGAATACTAAAACTTAATTTTGAAAAGTGAATTTTGAAACATAACGGTTACCCAAATTAACTCATCACTGGGTTTCCACGTAAGATAGCATAGGTGAAAATATGGAATTGGAAGAGAAATATAACCATCAAGTTCTGATGGAGAGTGGTAGAGAACATGGCTATGAAAAATCCAACAATCACAAAGCCATAAATTTGTGATGATCTAAGGTACCTTCTGATTCATTAGATATAAGAGAACTAGAAAAACATTTTTGGTTTTCAATATCATTTCTCGTGCGTACGTACGGATTACCATCTCCACGACATGATGAGATTCATTCTCCATGTTAACCATTCAAGAATGATTATAAAGTATATTTAAGTAATAATAATGAAATATATGACATGATAAAGATACTTGATTTATGTATATATATATATATATATGTCATCTACTTACTTCCATTCATGTCAATAAGGAAAGAAAAATAGCATTCATGCGTACGTATGGCCTACCGTCTCTATGAATGGTGTATTTCATTTCATTTATCTATCTAGTATATATATATATATATACTGAATATATATGATATATAAATCATTATTTAAATTCTGGAAGAAAGTAAATCATGATATAATTAATAATAATATCCATAACAACAAGTCCAAACACGTACTATAAATAAAACAATTTTACCCAGAACGCTACTTTAACATGGAATTTACAAAAGAACTGGTAATATAAAGTATTAAGTGAACCATATATGATATCATAACAATGAATATGATTCTGTAATAATTAAATGACATTATTTAAATCATTATACATGAGGTTCAGATACGTATGAGGCATATCAGACCTATGGTAAGGGATAACTATTCCAATCTCGTTCTTATCTGAGATTATTTATTCGTAAGTATTTACTGGGGTTATTTTATCCATGTCCATAAAAAATATTTTTCATACTGTGTTTAATATTCTTCCATGTATTTTTAAAGACATTTTTACCCCTATTTTACATTTAAATTGTGTTATGGAATGAATCTTTCTTTTGTTTACTATATGTGGTACTTTTTTACTTTTCCGTTAAAATTATGAGGAGAATGTTAATTTAACTTATACAGCATGAATGGATTTTTACAGTTTCATAACGCATAATTTTCTTGAAGCTTACTCTACATGAATACATGATTATTTTCAACAAAATCCTTTTATTTCAAAATTTCATTTAATTTTGTTAAAAGAAAATGATTTTGAAGAAGAAATTATATTTTTCTCAAGAATTCATTTCAACTGTTTTGTCAAAACTATTTTCCATCTAAGATGACATTATTTAGTATGATTATATATCAAGTATAATGTCACTATTATTTAGATGGTTTAATTTTTATTATGATTAAATGATATCCATTTGTTTAATATGGATTATGTATAGCATCCCGTCTTTTTATAACCTAACTTTTCATTCCATTACACGGAACTGAGGATCTTTAAGGTTTAGTGTCTTGGAAACAAGGAACATAAAACATGAAACAAAAAAAACATTCTTCTTAATCACTTGAAAGGCTTCTCCTCATGTTCACCCTAGGCTCATTACTTCATCTCATAACCTGGGGACATACATCAAATGGAAGGGTGAGCAGAAGGCCCAGCAAGGGAAACAAGTGAAACATTTTACATATGAACTTGAGATACATCAATAAAGTCATGAAAAGAACTTTAAGGCATGAGAAAGAAAATAATGAGGCATTTCATAATAAAAATAACATTTTCCATAACTTGAAGATGTGGCTACATCATTTAACATAGACAATCATGAACATATCACCAAGGTCCATCCCCAAGGTGTCATTTGAAAATTACCAAGGTTATTCACCAAGGTATCATGAAAATTGTAATCTCTAGTGGTTACATCATTACCCAATGCATTGGAGCGCTATCATGGCGCACCCTTAAATTTTCCTTTATTATAATGTGAGCCACATATATCATCATCAAACATTTCATAAATAACCCACATAGCATAAAATAAATGGGTTTCATTTCATAATCATAACGTTTTAAAAACTGCTTTAAAGACATGATCTTTACGTCACTTTAAACCCACGGAAAGGGAAAGAGGGTTTCATGTATGTAAATCCCAGAATTTAAAATGGAACATTTTGATATATATGTGAATAACCTTGTAAAAATAAGAGCTTTGAGTATTCACTTTATAACATGAAATAATTTTTGAGAAAAGAGAGAGGCATTTTGAGGGGAAAATTCTGCAGCATAACGGCTAAGTTTCGGGGTTTTAGAAAACATTGAAATGAGAGGGGACATGGGTCACCCACTCATAAATGATCCATAAAACAGTAGGGTGAAAGAATAAGAAGGACATATGGACATGGTAATGAAATTTTAGGGACATACCATTTGAAATGAAAAACATGGAAGGAAAAAAAATTAGTTTTCTCTTATGAAAGTTCAGCAGCCTAACGGCGTTACTTAAACCTCAACAAAAAATGATTTGAAAAGATCAAATAGGTTATCTCATCATGTGAACATAAGAGTTCAGTATGATAGATATAGAGATAATTCCCCAACATAACAAAAGGAACTTGAAAGAATTGACATGAAAGTAGAACTTCAAAACGAGAAGGGTGAAGAACCACTTAAAAATTCGGCAGCCTAATGGCGCCACTTAAAACATCAAAATACTGAATTGAAGAGATCAAATGGGGTCTCTCATCATATGAAAATAAGAGTCCAGTATGATATATATAGAGATCATACCCCAATATAACAAAAAGTAACTTGAAATAATTGACATGAAAGTAGAACTTCAAAACGAGAAGGGTGAAGAACCACTTAAAAATTCGGCAGCCTAACAGCGCCACTTAAAACATCAAAATACTGAATTGAAGAGATCAAATGGGGTATCTAATCATATGAAAATAAGAGTCCAGTATGATATATATAGAGATCATACCCCAATATAACAAAAAGGAATATGAAAGACTTGAATGAAAATAGAACTTGAAAACGAGGAAGGTGAAAGAATCCCTTAAAAATTCGGCAGCCTAACGGCGCCACTTAAACATTCTTAAAACGAATTGATGAGAGAAAGGGGGGTCTCTCATCATATGAACATTAAATAGGCAGTAGTATGAATATAAAAGAATATCCTCCAAGATAAGAACATGGAGTATAAAAGAAAAGACATAAAAGAGATTACTTGAAAAGAAAGAGAGAGGTCGGATCCCTTACCTTAAAATGTAACTCTTAAACCTCAAAGGTTGGGACCTTGAGGGCTTGGGGGCACTTTGGGAGAACTCCTTGGGAGGTAATGAGACCAGAAATTCGTTGGGAATGAGTGGGGAGTCGAATGGATGAGAGGATGGCTTGGTATTTATAGGGAAAGTGAGGGGATAAGGCATTAATGGCCAAGGGACACCTCACATGTGCTTTTCTCAAACCCATGTGCTCTCCCTTGTCATTTATCATGGAGTTAGGCCACATGGGGCCCCCAAAACAATAATTCATAACCCTTGGACGGCCAACCCTCAAAAGATCTCATGACATCATCATGACACCGTTATGATGTCATTAAACATACCGAAACCCTAAAACTGAATTTTTACTATTCACTGAAAATTCAACTTTCTCAGAAAAATCCCAAAATTTCAAATTAACCAAATATCAATGCTCTGATTTCAAAAATGAAATCCATTTTATAAAAATAGTTTTCTAAATATTTTTAATTTAATTTTTAAATAAAAACACTATTCATCGAAAATTCATTTTTTTCAGAAAAAACCCAAAAAATTACCATAACATAATATCGATGCTATGAGTTCAAAAATAAATTCATTTTTATAAAAATAATTCTCTAATTATTTTTAATTAAATTTTTAATTAAAAAACACTATTCACCCGAAAAAACTAATACTTGAATAATAATTAATGAAACTGTTATTTAACTATTTTATTGAATCACATTACTTAATCAATGTGCCTATATTATTTTGAAACTTTCTTTAAGTGAGATTACTAATCCATTTGGTCATATTACTAATCCTAATCATAAAATCACTATTCATAATTTACTATTCATCAAAAATCAAGTTGATCTTATTAGACTCTAAATTTAGTACTGAACATAATTGCAGAAGACCATTTTTTGAAAATCATTACACATTTTTAATTATTTAGGGTTTACATAAACATATTTAAAATATCATTTTTCTAAAATTCATCAAAAATATGCATACTATATTTATCCGGTCATTTCAAAATTCATAAACTTCATCATAAGAAGAAATCCCAATTTTTATTTAAAACAAGGATTACACAAGGTAGTTACGGTCTCGTTACATAACCCCTTATAATACCAGCATAGGACCTAAGAGTAAGGTGTGCTAGGGTGATAGAAGCTTGGGGCGGCTCAGTCAACATTGCCCGAGTAGTAATTTCTATCAGTTTGAACTTCTCACGAAGGCGATTTCGTTCTAGCTTCACATGATGAAGTTCGGCTTGGATTTGATCCAGAGCAAAGCCCAGTGGTGCTACCTCCTTCCCAAGCTCTGTTAGATGGGCTTCGATCGGTTCAAGACTACTAGGTGAGGCCATCAAATATTCTTTCTATAATAATTAACCAAGATTACTTATATTTAGAGACAATAATCAAAACATTTTGTTCACAGCGGTCATGTTGACCGATGGTTATATAATAGTCAAAACCCACTGATCTCATTTTAATTATAATCATGTTTATCAAATAAAACATTTTTGTTGAGTATAACAATAACACATAAAATTTGGAAACAAAATTTATTTAAAAATTTCGGGTCGTTACAATCTTCCCCCCTTAAGAAATTGCGTCCTCGCAATTTTAAAATTGGGTTTTGAAATTTCATTGAAAGTCCCACATCGGAAAAGGAGTCAGTAAACTATTACTTTAAAATAAAGAAAGGGGAGTACAATGGTCACCCGAGTTAACCCACACTAGGGTTCCATGTAGGAAAACATGGACATGGAGGAAAAAAACAAAGGGTCAAGTTCTGAGGGAGAGTGATAGAGAACATGATTAGTAGAAAGTTAACCATGAGAAAATCCCAAACTTATGATGTGTGTAAACGGTCTTTGATTACCTAGTAGGAAACGTAAACCAACAACATTTTTGTTTTATGTTTCTTTTCATAATTTTGAGGATTTCATTTACTACATAGAACAAAAACATAAGAAAATTTACCTACATTCAAGTAGAGTTTCATCCTTTAACAAGTCCCTACCAACACTAATCTTTTCTCCAAATGATGAGAATTCAAAAACACTTGGTCTCATAAAAGCACAAGAATCATCTTCTATAGAATCACATAATCTACAAAAGATTAACTATCTATTTCTTCTATCTGTAAACATTATCCCAAAAACAGAAAGGTTAAGGTAAAACTACTCTTCAAAAAGAATGAATCCCATAGGAATGGAAACTACTTTTAAATCATCAAAGTTCCATGGTACTACCCAAAGTTCATCATAGACCATTCCATAAATAACGGTCCTTAAAATTCCTCAAAACAAACAAAACTAAGATTGAAACCCAAATACAATAAGGATTTGATAACATAGTCTTCCAAAACAACTTCATTGTTCATCTCCAGACAACATCAACCACTCCTAACATCTTATAAAAAAGTAGCTAACCTAAACATATTTTACCCAAGATAGGTTAGTCATTCCCATAAGTAACCTAAATTACTATAAGTTCACCTTAAATTCATCGATTCATCAAAATATAAGTCAACCTTACTCCTCAATGAAAATATCGTAGTAATCTATTTACCTCGATCAAATATGGTTCCCAAAATAATGAACGTCTTCCAAAATAATAATCATATTTTAATCCCCTAATCATCCCTGTCATATTAATAAGAAAATCGTCGCATTTCCTATCACATTGGTAGTCGGAACATGTTCTTCCATTTCCCACCATTAACTAAGAAGAGAAAGCATAATTAGGGGCTTAAGTACTTAGCTAATAATCATGAAAAGGAACTGAAAGCATATAAGGATAACTTGTATATGAAAGGTATACCCTAACTTGTGATCTCATAGGTTCCCATCTAGGTTATGAATGATCATATATTCTTATGTGAACCTTTATTTTATTTTATCTTTGTTCCTTTAACAATAGTTCATACCAAGCTTATGAATTTACCAAAGCATATCGCCCGGGAGTGTCGTAACCAAGAGTGCAGCAAGGCCCGTTGTCGTGTACCAGTTCCCATTCGAGTCTAGCTCAAAGAGGTGTTTTCGGGTTTTACCCCTATGTACATCTGTGCCAGAGCCACCTCTACCTGCTCGTATCCAGACAGGGATGTATTTGCTTGGCAACCCCTTACTCAATACTCACCAAAATACCAGGAAGATTTCTTATATTAAACTTTTCTATAGGGTTCCACCTAGAGTTTTCATATCCTAATTTCCACAAATAACTAAACCATCCTTTGATACCAACTATAGCATCCCGTCTTTTTATAACCTAACTTTTCATTCCATTACACAGAACTGAGGATCTTTAAGGTTTAGTGTCTTGGAAACAAGGAACATAAAACATGAAACAAACAAAAAACATTCTTCTTAAACACTTGAAAGGCTTCTCCTCATGTTCACCCTAGGCTCATTACTGCATCTCATAACCTGGGGACATACATCAAAAGGAAGGGTGAGCAGAAGGCCCAGCAAGGGAAACAAGTGAAACATTTTACATATGAACTAGAGATACATCAATAAAGTCATGAAAAGAACTTTAAGGCATGAGAAAGAAAATCATGAGGTATTTCATAATAAAAATAACATTTTCCATAACTTGAAGATGTGGATACATCATTTAACATAGACAATCATGAACATATCACCAAGGTCCATACCCAAGGTGTCATTTGAAAATTACCAAGGTTATTCACCAAGGTATCATGAAAATTGTAATCTCTAGTGGTTACATCATTACCCAATGCATTGGAGCGCTATCAGGGCGCACCCTTAAATTTGCATTTATTATCATGTGAACCACATATATCATCATCAAACATTTCATAAATAACCCACATAGCAAAAAATAAATGGGTTTCATTTCATAATCATAACGTTTTAAAAACTGCTTTAAAGACATGATCTTTACGTCACTTTAAACCCACGGAAAGGGAAAGAGGGTTTCATGTATGTAAATCCCAGAATTTAAAATGGAACATTTTGATATATATGTGAATACCCTTGTAAAAATAATAGCTTTGAGTATTCACTTTATAACATGAAATAATTTTTGAGAAAAGAGAGAGGCATTTTGAGGGGAAAATTCTGCAGCATAACGGCTAAGTTTCGGGGTTTTAGAAAACATTGAAATGAGAGGGGACATGGGTCACCCACTCATAAATGATCCATAAAACAGTATGGTGAAAGAATAATAAGGAAATATGGACATGGTAATGAAATTTTAGGGACATACCATTTGAAATGAAAAACATGGAAGGAAAAAAAAATTAGATTTCTCTTATGAAAGTTCGGCAGCCTAACGGCGTTACTTAAACCTCAACAAAAAAATGATTTGAAAAGATCAAATAGGATATCTCATCATGTGAACATAAGAATTCAGTATGATAGATATAGAGATAATTCCCCAACATAAAAAAAGGAACTTGAAAAAATTGACATGAAAGTAGAACTTCAAAACGAGAAGGGTGAAGAACCACTTAAAAATTCGGCAGCCTAATGGCGCCACTTAAAACATCAAAATACTGAATTGAAGAGATCAAATGGGGTCTCTCATCATATGAAAATAAGAGTCCAGTATTATATATATAGAGATCATACCCCAATATAACAAAAAGGAACTTGAAATAATTGACATGAAAGTAGAACTTCAAAACGAGAAGGGTGAAGAACCACTTAAAAATTCGGCAGCCTAACGGCGCCACTTAAAACATCAAAATACTGAATTGAAGAGATCAAATGGGGTCTCTAATCATATGAACATAAGAGTCCAGTATGATATATATAGAGATCATACCCCAATATAACAAAAAGGAACATGAAAGACTTGAATGAAAATAGAACTTGAAAACGAGGAAGGTGAAAGAATCCCTTAAAAATTCGGCAGCCTAACGGCGCCACATAAACATTCTTAAAACGAATTGATGAGAGAAAGGGGGGTCTCTCATCATATGAACATGAAATAGGCAGTAGGATGAATATAAAAGAATATCCTCCAACATAAGAACATGGAGTATAAAAGAAAATACATAAAAGAGATTACTTGAAAAGAAAGAGAGAGGTCGGATCCCTTACCTTAAAATGTAACTCTTAAACCTCAAAGGTTGGGACCTTGAGGGCTTGGGGGAACTTTGGGAGGACTCCTTGGGAGGTAATGAGACCAGAAATTCGTTGGGAATGAGTGGGGAGTCGAATGGATGAGAGGATGGCTTGGTATTTATAGGGAAAGTTAGGGTATAAGGCATTAATGGCCAAGGGACACCTCATATGTGCTTTTCTCAAACCCATGTGCTCTCCCTTGTCATTTATCATGGAGTTAGGCCACATGGGGCCCCCAAAACAATAATTCATCACCCTTGGACGGCCAACCCTCAAAAGAACTCATGACATCATCATGACACCGTTATGATGTCATTAAACATACCGAAACCCTAAAACTGTATTTTTACTATTCACTGAAAATTCAACTTTCTCAGAAAAATCCCAAAATTTCACATTAACCAAATATCAATGCTCTGATTTCAAAAATGAAATCCATTTTATAAAAATAATTTTCTAAATATTTTTAATTTAATTTTTAAATAAAAACACTATTCATTGAAAATTCATTTTTTTCAGAAAAAACCCCAAAAATTACCATAACATAATATCGATGCTCTGAGTTCAAAAATAAAGTCATTTTTATAAAAATAATTTTCTAATTATTTTTAATTAAATTTTTAATTAAAAAACACTATTCACCCGAAAAAACTAATACTTGAATAATAATTAATGAAACTGTTATTTAACTATTTTATTGAATCACATTACTTAATCAAGGTGCCTATATTATTTTGAAACTTTCTTTAAGTGAGATTACTAATCCATTTGGTCATATTACTAATCCTAATCATAAAATCACTATTCATAATTTACTATTCATCAAAAATCAAGTTGATCTTATTAGACTCTAAATTTAGTACTGAACATAATTGCAGAAGACCATTTTTTGAAAATCATTACACATTTTTAATTATTTAGGGTTTACATTAACATATTTAAAATATCATTTTTCTAAAATTCATCAAAAATATGCATACTATATTTATCCGGTCATTTCAAAATTCATAAACTTCATCATAAGAAGAAATCCCAATTTTTATTTAAAACAAGGATTACACAACGTAGTTACGGTCTCGTTACATAACCCCTTATAATACCAGCATAGGACCTAAGAGTAAGGTGTGCTAGGGTGATAGAAGCTTGGGGCGGCTCAGTCAACATTGCCCGAGTAGTAATTTCTATCAGTTTGAACTTCTCACGAAGGCGATTTCGTTCCAGCTTCACATGATGAAGTTCGGCTTGGATTTGATCCGGAGCAAAGCCCAGTGGTGCTACCTCCTTCCCAAGCTCTGTTAGATGGGCTTCGATCGGTTCCAGACTACTAGGTGAGGCCATCGAATCTTCTTTCTATAATAATTAACCAGGATTACTTATATTTAGAGACAATAATCAAAACATTTTGTTCACAGCGGTCATGTTGACCGATGGTTATATAATAGTCAAAACCCACTGATCTCATTTTAATTATAATCATGTTTATCAAATAAAACATTTTTGTTGAGTATAACAATAACATATAAAATTAGGAAACAAAATTTATTTAAAAATTTCGGGTCGTTAAATTATGTTAAGATGGGATGATGTTTATGAAACCCATTTTATTCTTTGGGTTATGATGAATGATTTATGATTGTTTTGTGGAACACGAAAGATTGATTTCAATATGAGATGGTTGGGACCTATATCTCCATCCAATGTATTGGGTAAATACTTATATCTCATGAGATAGACATGGATGGAATGGTAAGTTAATTCGGTTTAGTGATACAGGACTGGAATGAGGAGTGAACATGATTTAGAAAGGGACTTTGCCCACTAAGATGGTATGGGCATCAGTGCCTTGGCAACTATGAAAATCATATAAGGTGATTAATGGTTTTCCGCAATTACATGTTTTATTCCCAATCTATTTTATCATGATTGATGTTCCTTTATGATCTATGCATTATGTACTACTAAGATTTATGTCATGTTCATGTTTTTACTTTCAAATGTTTATGGGTTGTTTAATGTTCTCCATGTTTACCCTTACTGAGAATTTGAGCTCACCATTTTTATGTTTCCTTTTCCCCAGGATATAAATAAAGGTTTTAGGTAAGAAAACAAAATGGGTAGATCTTTATGGGAGATGTTGAAGATATTTCAACATGATTAGAATATTATATTCCGAGTTTCCAAAGTCACTAAACTATTATGGTCCTTCGTTGTTTGTTTTTGTTATGTATTAAGTATTCTGAAAAAGTAATGTAATTTCCATGTACATCAAGCTTCGGGTCTCTACAGTTGGTATTCGAGGAAAATTTTAGTTAACCATTGGAAAATAGGATGAAAAAACTTTAGTGATATCTCTAGAGATATTTTAAGGTTTGTCTAGGGATGTCCCTATGATTTAGTATAACTATAGGTTACAGTCTTGGAATTATGTTTACAACCTAGGATGAACCTAAGATGTCATGGATTAATGAATGTGTGATAAGTTAGACATCCCATAAGTGAAGTTTTATGATTATGTGGTTCCCCGTTATTTTAACTATTTATTACACTATGGTTTCTGGTCTTAGTCAACAGAGGGAAAGATAAGGAATTCAGTTAACATTGATTTCAATGGAAAAATTGGTGACTATGATCAACGAAATTTTGTAACGCCTAGAGAGAAGGATATTGTGATTATGCCGAATCAGTCATCTCGATATATGATTAACAAGGTGAACTTTAGTTGTATTCCTAATTCATCAAATAATAGGAAGATGGAATTTTATGCATGTTCGCATGGTGAGGACCATAGAGAAAAGAAGATTGAGATTTCTAATGAAGGGAAAAAGAAACATGAGGAATACCTCAAATGGAGGGGAAGATGTTATCTATGTGGAGAAAAGGTTCATAGAGTGACAGAATGTTATGGATTCCAATGTCTAATCTATAGAGAACATGGGCATTACCCAACTCAATTCCCTGACCTAAGAAGTTACTTCTAAATCGAGGAAGTACCTATTCCATGCCAATCATTGAAGAGGATGTATTGAAGGTATTATGTATTGTAATTCAATAATAATGTTGTTCAGGTACTTTTATAGTATATTGAAATATCTGTGTGTTGGTCCATTGTGGTTTTCTATAAGAATATGGCACTGATAACCATGAAAAGTGATTGAAATATTTTTGGAAAGAAGATGATATGCGCATAATGAAGGGATAAAGAAAAAAATGAAATGAGCTCATGACTGATATAAGGACAAAGTTATATTATGGTATGAGTATATAGAAATTTTGGGATTTTGTTATGTGGAAAGAGTTAACTTTTGACAGCATTCATGTTTTCACTAAGGTTCTGTGGGTATTAATTTTTCAAGGGAATACATGATTAAGGTATTCACATGTTTGGAATGTGACAAACAAGATATATCGTTTGATATTTTGGGGATAAATGATGGTATTCATGTGCTTGTTATGTGAAATTTCAAGTAATTGTTTTCTTTATACTATGATATTGGACCGAAGTATTTTGGATAATCCTATTGATTGAAATGAATTATGTTAGACATAAGATAATATTGTTTAAGTCTAGAATTTTTTTTGATATTATTGAAGGAATGTTATAATAATGTAGTTTTAGAAAAAGGACATCCTGTAGGACGGACGACAACTCGTCGTGTCAGACAAGGCTATGGGAATCGAACCCACAACCGAAGTTTGATAGGCCTTTATCACCTACCATTGGCCTACAGGATGTCCCTGGTTAGTAGAAATTAGTTTTATTTTATTAATTAGTATGATAGATGAAGTATAAGTCCATTTTTGGAATCATATACGATTAACCTCACCAAAGATGGAATTATGTATATTTGATAACTTTTGTTAACCTTTTGTTTGAGACATATAGAATGACCCATCATTAAATCACATGATCTTCTAACACTTCACGAATGAAAAATTCAACTTCATTTCTTTAAGAGATGGAATGGAAATTGTTCAAAGCATGAGAAACGGTAAGATTGTACCAAAATCAAGTAAGTATTTCTTTTAATTCAAAATATTCAACATTAGGGAAATGATCTTGAAAACCAAAAATGTTGTCCTAGTGCCCTCATATCTGATGAATTGGTACCTTAGATCATCACAAATTTATAGATTTATGATTGTTGGCTTTTTCATAGACATGTTCTTTACCACTCTTCATCTAAACATGATGGTTAGATTTCTCTTCCATATCCATATTTTCACCTATATTCTCTTATGTGGAAACCCAATGATGATTTACTTAGGGTATCCATTATGTTTCTAACGCTCCTTTTTAAAATGATGATTTAGTATTCCTTTTTACGATGTGGGTTTCTCTGAATGAAACTTTCAAGTAGTAAATGATTTATAACCCCGACGAATTTCGAAGATGAAATTCGTTTTAATGGGGGGTAAAGTGTAACACCCCACGATTTTATGAGATATATTATTTTTAATTTCTCTGATTTATTTTACTATACACTACACCAAGATTAGATTGTACTATACGTAACACTGTATTATCTTGCAGTATACGCAACACTATTCTTGGCTTGTGTTACCACAATTTCATGTTCGTTTTGTAGAAATTATTCTATGCAACATTAAGTATAGATTTTGTTTAATGTATAAATGAAATAAGTTTTGATTATGTTATACGCAACACCAAATGGAGCTTTCACTGCATGCATCCCTAACTTGGCTTTCATTATACGCAATCAAGACCTTCTTCGATAGCGTGTGTAGTACGTAATATCGAGTTTCACTAAATGAGATATTATTAAAATATTATTATGAACTAGCTGTTATGAATAGTAATACCCACTTTTGGAAATTTTATAAATTTTATCTTTCAAAATGGACTTCATTTTTGGATTCGGAATATCGAAATTATCCTAGGGTGAATTTTTTTTTTATTTTTATGAAAACTTTCAATTTTTGCTGAATAGTGAAAACACTATGTTACTATTTAAAAACCGAATTTTTTTTAAACAACTATTTATTTTATATAAATTTATTTTAGGTAAAAATTGATACATAATACCTATATAATTTCAATGTAATTTTTTAGTGTCATTTTGTAATAATTTTAGATATATAAAAATTTTATTGAACTTTTCACCGTCTTTTACCCACCTCCTAGAAGAATTTGACAATTTACATAAAACATAATTCTACCGCTTATGTGAGTGGAATTTCAAAAATCCTAGAATCATGGAAAATATCAAGGGGTAAAATGTGGTTCAATAAGATAAAACTAATTTTTGGTGAATAGTAACTTTTTACTTTTATTTACCATGATTGAAAATAAATAGGGTAATTAAGGGTAAAAATGATATTATTATTACCCTAAAACATGTCATAATTCTATTGGATAAGTTTAATTCAACCAAAAACAAACTTAGGAATAAAATATTACCCTTTAGAACCTCTTTAATTAGATTATGACACTTATTATTATTTTATTTAAAGAAGAGTTAAAATAGTTTAAATCAAAGATTAATAAATAAAATATTTTTAATATTGGGTAATACATAAGATAAATTAGACTATAAATATTCATTAGAAAGATAAAAATATTTCCTACATAATGGTATTTTATTTATAATTTTATACATTAAATAATTTAATTTATTTATGACACAATGATGATGCAGTAATTACCTTATTAATTAAATATTAATATAATTGATGTTATAAATACCCAAATAAATGTAATTTGAGACTTTTTATGAATTCCACTAATTTTCTAGTTTAATATGACATATTAGTATTGATTAAATTAACTGTTTTCTAACTAATAATGATAATATGATTTTCAAAAAAATCAATTACCAAATAGTGTCAAAATTGACATAAAATAGTTTTTAAAACAAATATTATATTATAAATTGTTTTTTATTCCTAAAAATCTAAGGTGAGGCCAAATGACATAGATAAGGTTTTATATATTAATAACTAACCATTTGGGATTCTTTTGGTATATATAGTAATTTTATAAACCATATTGTGTAACAAAACAAGAAGACACGGTAAAAGTTAAATTATTTAACTTGGAGTTAAATCTAAATGATAAGGTTCAAATATTACCCTAAACTTTTCTAAAACATATTGGTTGAGAGGATTTCGACCCATCCCCACTTTATATTCTAATTAAATAAATTTCGAGCTATTATAAAATAAATATGACTTTATTATAAAATAATATTTAAATTTTTTCCTATGCTGCCCCTCTCCTCCCTTATAAAAGGGCACCTCCTCCCTATTCTATTTACACAATTCGGAGCTTTCAAGATCGTCCAACCCCTGCCCATTTCCCTTATCAACTTCCCTATAAAAATTTTAGAGGTTCTGGTCTCTTCAAAAGATCAACTCTAGTGTCTTAAGGGGAAGCTTAAAAGAGGTGCGTCGAAGAAGAGGTAATCTCTTCTACCGATTCATTCAAGTTTTCTTTCTTCTTCAAATTCTTCTTCTTTAGTTGTTTCATTATAAATTAATATCCTCATTATCACTAATATACTGATATGTTATTATAAATATTAAACAATCCCATTTCACCTTCTATCCATCCTACGGAAAATGATATCACCGTGCGTGCGTACGTACTGAATACCGTCTCCACGCCGTTGCGTAATCTGTTTTTCCACCACCACCATACATGGATGGGTATAATGGTGTAAATAATAACTATATATATATTTATTATAAAATATTACTTATTCTTAGATATTATATCATCCACTCCAATTCAATTCAATAATTATGGGAACGATATCATCTCTCGTGCATACGTACGGATTACAGTCTCCACGACGCGATGAGATTCATTCTCCATGTAAACCATTCAAGAATGATTATAAATTATATAAAATGAATAATAATGAAATATATGACATGATAAGTCTACTTTATTTATGTATATATATATGTGTCATCTACTAACTTTTATTCAGGTCAATAAGGAAAGGAAAACAGCATTCATGCGTACGTACGGCCTACCGTCTCCATAAACGGTGTATTTCATTTCATTTATCTATCTATTATATATATATAATGAATATATATGATATATAAATCATGATTTACATTCTGGAAGTAATTAAATAATTATATAATTAATAATAATATCAAGAACAACAAGTCCAAACACGTACGATAAATCAAACGACTTTACCCAAAATGCTGCTTTAACATGGAATTTTGAAAAGAACGGGTAATATAAAGTCATAAGTGAACCATATATGATATCATAACAATGAATATGATTCTGTAACAAGTCAATTAAATTATCAAAAAGGTACTAGAAAATGTTTTAAGTGTGGAAAATATGTTCATCGAGCAGTTGAGTGTCGTAGTAATGGGAAAAACGTAGCTAATGATTTGAATAGAGAAAAGATTACAGAGAACGCTCCATCAACAATTAAATGCTACATTTTCAAGGAAATGGGGCATTATGATAACCAATTCCCTAATCCAAGGGTTAATGATGATCGACATCAACAACCCATTAAGTCAAAGGACAAAGGGAAGTCACATGAGATCACTATTAGCAATGTTGAGTATGAAAACGATGTGGTGGAATGATTATGTGTTTATGTAAAGGGATTCCATAATAATGTTGTGGAATCTCATTTATAGTATTGTGGAACATTGTAATATCTATGTAATGGTTTATTGTGGTTTTTGATAATTATATGATACAGGTAACCATGAAAAGTGATTGAAATATTGTTGGAAAGTAGATGATATGCACATAATTAATGGATAAGGAGAAAATAATATGTTTGATAGTATTAATGATCTCATGATTGATATAAGTACTAAGTGATATCATGGTTTGAGTATATAGAATTTTTGAGATTTTGGTATGTGGAAAGAGTTAACTTTCAACTACATTCATTTTTTCACTAAGGTTCAATGGGTATTCATTATTCAAGAGAATACATGATTAAGGCATTAGAATGTTTGGAATGTGACCAACAAGACATATCTTAGGATATATGGGGATAAATGATGGTATTTACATGCTTGGTAGATGACCTCTCTATCAATATTTTTCCGTATACTATGAGTTTGGGTAGGCCTAAATATTGGAATAGATTAAGTTAGAAATCAGATAGTATTTTTTATGGCTAGAAATTTTTGATATTATTTTTGGAATGTTATAATAGTATAGTTTCAGAAAAAGTACAACCCATAGGATGGGTGAAAACCAGTCATGTCAGACAATGATGCAGGAATGGAACCCACAACCGAAGTGCAACAGGCCTTTATTGCATACCACTGGCCTATATGAAGTCCCTGGTTAGTATAAATTAGATTAAATTTATTATGTGGTATGATATATAAAGTATACGTCCATTTTAGGAACCATATATTATTAATCTCACCATAGATGGACATATGTATATTTAATAACTTTTATAACCTTTTATTTGAGATAGATAGAATGACCCAATGTTCTATCACATGATCTTCTAACGCTTCACGAATGACAAATTCAACTTCATTTATTTAAGAGATGAAGTGTAAATTGTTCAGGGCATGAACAACGGTGAGATTGTACCAAAATAAAGTATGTATTTCTTTTAATTAAACAATTCTCCAACATTAGGTAAATGATCTTGAAAACCAAAAATTTTGTCCTAGTGTTCTTATATCTGATGAATCAGATGGTACCTTAAATCATCACAAATTTATGGCTTTGTGATTGTTGGATTTTTCATAGCCATGTCCTCTACCACTCTCCATCAGAGAATGATGGTTAGATTTTTCTTCCATATCCATATTTCCACCTATGTTCTTATATGTGGAAACCCAGTGATGAGTTAATTTGGCTAACCGTTCCGTTTCATACATTAGTTTTTAAAATTCAGTTTTAGTATTCCTTTTTAGAATGTGGGGTTCTATGAAAGAAACTTTCAAGTAGAATACCATTTATAACCCCGAAAAATTTCGAGGGCGGAATTCTTTTTAAGGGGGGTAGAATGTAACACCCCGGAATTTTATGAGAATTATTCTTTTTAATTTATTTGATGTCTTTAGTTGTATGCTACACCAAGATTATCTTGCGTTATATGAACCACCGTATTAGCTTTCAGTATACGCAACACTATTCTTGGCTTGTGTTACAGACAATTTCAAGTTCGTTTTGTGGAAATTATTCTACACAACATTAAGAATAGATTATGTTTAACGTATAAATGAAATAAGTTTTGATTATGTTATGCGCAACACCAAATATAGTTTTCACTACACGCAGTCTTAAGTTGGCTTGCATTACACGCAATCAAGACCTTCCTCAATAACGTGTGTAGTACGCAATACCGAGTTTCACTAAACAAGATATTATTATAATATTATTATGAACTAGCCGT
The DNA here is from genome assembly GCA_963277665.1 of Viscum album. Lineage (NCBI taxonomy): Eukaryota > Viridiplantae > Streptophyta > Magnoliopsida > Santalales > Viscaceae > Viscum > Viscum album. The sequence continues at coordinate 419,951,234 of OY728132.1, forward strand.
TATGAATAGTAATACCCACTTTTGAAATTTTATAAATTTTATCCTTCAGATTGGACTTCATTTTTTTATTTGTAATATCAAAATTAGACTAGGGTGAATTTTTGGTATTTTTCTGAAAACTTTCAATTTTTGATGAATAGTGAAAACATTGGGTTACTATTTAAAAACAAATTTTTATTTAAATAATTATTTAAATTATTTAAGTTTATTTTAGGTCAAAATTGATACATAATACCTATATAAGTTCAATTTAATTCATTGGAGTCATTTTATAATAATTTTAGATATATAAAAATTTTATTGAACTTTTCATCGTCTTTTACCAACCTCCCAGGAGAATTTGAAAATTTACATAAAACATAATTTTACCGCTTCTGTGAGTGGAATTTCGAAAATCCAAGATACACGGTTAATATAAAAGAGTAAAATGTGGTTCAATAAGATAAAAATAATTTTTGGTGAATAGTAACTTTTTACTTTTATTTACCATGATTAAAAGTAAATAGGGTAATTAAGGGTAAAAATGATATTATGATTACACTAACAAATGTACTAATTCTATTGGATAAATGTAATTAGACCAAAAAAACCTTAGGAATAAAATATTATCCTTTAGGTCCACTTGGATTAGATTAGGACATTTATTATTATTTTATTTAAAGAAGAGATAAAATAGTTAAAATCAAATTTTAATAACTAAAACATTTTTAATATAGTGTTATACAAAAGAAAAATTCGACTATAAATATTCATTAGAAAGATAAAATTATTTTATACATAATGGTATTTTATTTATAATTTTTAGACCTTAAATAATTTAATTTATGTATGACACAATGATGACGTAGTAATTACCTTATTAATGAAACATTAACATAATTGATATTATAAATACCCAGATAAATGTAATTTGACCATTTTTATGAATTAAAATAATTTTATAGGTTAATATGACATATTATTATTGATTTAATTAACTTTATTCGAACTAATCATGATGTTATGATTTTCACAAAAATCAATTACCAAATAGTGTCAAAATTGACATAAATTGTTTTTTAAAAAAATATTATATTATTAATTGTTATTCTATTCCTAAAAATCTATGGTTCGTAATGACTTAAATAAGGTTATATATATTAATAATTAACCACTTGGGGTTTGTTTGGATTGTTATAGTAAGTTTATTAACCATGTAGTGTAAGAAAATAAGAAGACACGATGAAAGTTAAATTATTTAACATAGAGTTAAATCTAAATGATAAGGTTAAAATAGTAACCTAAACTTTTCTAAACCCAATTTTTTGAGTTTATTTAGACCCATATCCACTTTATCTTCTAAATATGTCACTTTGGAGCTATTATAAAACGAATATTACTTTATTATAAAAAAATATTTTATGTTTTTTCCTAAAGTGTCCCTCTCCTCCCTTATAAAAGGGCACCTCCTCCCTCTTCTCTTTACACAATTTTGAGCATTTAAACTCTTCCAAAACCTAACAATTTCCCTTCTCAGATTCCCTAGAAACATTATAGAGGTTCTTTTCTCCTCAAAAGACCTACTCTAGTTCCTTAATTGGAAGCATAAAAGAGGTGCGTCGAAGAAGAGGTAATCTCTTCTACTGATTGTTTTTCAAGTTTCATTCTTCTTCAAATTCATATTCATTAGTTGTTTCATTATAAAGTAATAACATAATTTTCACTAATATACTAATATGTTTAAATAAATATGAAACAACACCATTTCACCTTCTATCCATCCTATGGAAAACGAAATCACCTCACGTGCGTATATACGGAATACCTTCTTCGTGTCGTGGTGTAATTTGTTTTTCCACCACCACCTTACATGGATGGGTATAATGCTATAAAGAATAACTATATATAGTTATTATAACATTATACTGATTCTGATATATTATATCATCCACTCCAATTCAATTCAATAATTATGGGAACGATATCATCGCTCGTGCGTACGTACGGATTACCGTCTCCAAGATGCGATGAGATTCATTCTCCATGTTAACCATTCAAGAAAGATTATAAAGTATATATAATGAATAATAATGAAATATATGAAATAATTAATCTACGGGATTTATGTATAGATATATATATATATATAAGTCATCTACTTACTTCCATTAAAGTCAATAAGGAAAGGAAAACAGAGTTCATTTGTACGTACGGCCTACCGTCTCCATGAACGGTGTATTTCATTTCATTCATCTATCTATTATATATATATATACTGAATATATATGATATATAAATCATGATTTACATTTTGGTTGTAATTAAATCATGATATAAGTAATAATAATATCATGAACAACAAGTTCTAACACGTGCGATAAATAAAATGATTTTACCCAAAAGGCTTCTTTAACAGGGAATTTACAAGAGAACTGGTAATATAATGTAATAAGTGAACCATATATGATATCATAACAATGAATATGATTATTTAATAAGTAAATGGAATTATTTAAATCATTATACAAGAGTTTCAGATACGTACGAATCATATCGGACGTAAGGTATGGGATAATATGTCAATCTCATTTTTATTCGAGATTTCATATACGTAAGTATTTACTAGGGTTCTATTTTTAATCCATGTCCATAAAAATGTTTTTAATAAAGTGTTTAGTATTAGTCCTTGTATGTTTAAAGTCATGTTTACCCCTATTTTACTTTTACATTGTGTTATAGAAGGAATCTTTCTTTTGTTTACCATACGAGGAACTTTTTGACTTTTCTGGAAAAAGTATGAGGAGAAATCTTTTTTTAACTTATACGGAATGAACAGATTTTTATGGTTTTATATTGCCTTATTTTCATGAATCCTACTATACAAGATTTCATTAATATTTTCAACAAAATCCTTCTCTTTTAAAATTTCCTGGCATTTTGTGAAAAGAAAATTATTTTGAAGAAGAAAGGATATTTTCCTCAAAAATTCATTTCAAGTGTTTTATCAAAACCTTTTTCCATCTAAGATGGCATTATTTCATATGTGTATGTTTCAAGTATAATTTCTATATGATTTAAATGGTTTCAATTTTCTTATGATGAAATAATATCCATTTGTTTTATATGGATTATGTTATGATGGGATGATGTTTATGAAACCCATTTTATTCATTGGGTTATGATGAATGATTTATGTATTTTTTGTGGCACACATACGAATGATTTCAATATGAGATGGGTGGGACATATATCTCCCTCCAATGAATTGGGAAAAGATTTATATCTCATGTGATAGACATGGCTGTAACAGTAAGTTAATCTGATTCAGTGATACAGGACTGGAACGAGGAGTGAACTCGATTCAAAAAGGGACTTTTTCCACTAATATGGTCTTGGCAGCAATGCCTTGGCTACTATAGAAATCATATCATGTGCTTAATGGTTTTCCAAAATTACATAGTTTATTCCCATTCTATTTTATTATGATTAATGTTCCTTTATTATCCATTCCTTATGTACTACCAAGATTTATTTCTCAATATTTTGATGTTTAAACTTTATGTCCATGTTTTGAAGTTCAAATGTATATGGTTTGTTTTATTTTCTCCATGCTTACCCTTACTAAGAATTTTTGATCACCATTTTTATGTTTTCTTTTCCCCATGATATAAAGAAATGTTTTAAGTAAGAAATTGGTCATAGAGTGATAGACTGTTATGGAGTCTAATGTCTTATCTGCGGAGAACATGGGCATTACCCAACTCAATGCCCTAAACTAGGAAGTTACTTCTAAATCTAGGAAGGACCTATTACATACCAATCATTGAAGATGATTTATTGAAGGGATTATGTATTGTAATTCAATAATAATGTTTTTGAGGTACTTTTAAAGTATATTGAAATATTTGTGTAATGGTCCATTGTGGTTTCCTATAAGAATATGGTACCGGTAACCAAGAAAAGTGATTGAAATATTTTTGGTAATAAGATGATATGTGCATAATGAAGGGATAATGAAAAAACTGAAATGATCTCATGACTAATATAAGGACAAACTTATATTATGGTTTGAGTATATAGAAATTTTGGGATTTTGGTATGTTGAAAGATTTAACTTTTGACAGCATTTATGTTTTCACTAAGGTTCAATGGGTATTCATGTTTCAAGAGAATACATGATTAAGGTATTCACATGTTAGGAATGTGACAAAAAAGATATATTGTATGATATATGGGTGATAAATGATGGTATTCACGTGCTTTTTATGTGACCTTTCAAGTAATCTTTTTCTTTATACTATGATCTTGGACCGAAGTATTTTTGGATAAGCCTAAAGATTGGAATGAATTACGTTAGACATAAGATAGTATTGTTTAAGGCTATAATATTTTTTTGATATTATTGATGGAATGTTATAATAATGTAGTTTTAGAAAAAGTATAACCCACAGGATGGGTGACAACCCATCGCGTCGAACAAGGCTATGGGAATCGAACCCACAACCGAAGTGCAACAGGCCTTTATCGCCTACCACTGTTCTACAGGAAGCCCCGGTCATTATAAATTAGTATTAATTTATTAGGCGGTATGATAGATGAAGTATAAGTCCATTTGTGGAATCATATATGATTAACCTCACCATAGATGAACTTTTGTATATTTGATAACTTTTGATAACCTTTTTTTAGACATATAGAATGACCCATAATTCAATCACATGATCTTCTAACACTTCACGAATGAAAAATTCAACTTCATTTCTTTAAGAGATGAAGTGGAAATTGTACAAAGCACGAGCAATGGTAAGATTGTACCAAAATCAACTAAGTATTTCTTTTAATTCTAAATATTCAACATTAGGGAAATGATCTTGAAAACCAAAAATGGCGTCCTAGTGCCCTCATATCTGATGAATCAGATGCTAGCTAAGATTATCACAAATTTATGGCTTTGTGATTGTTGGCTATTTCCTAGCCATGTTCTCTACCACTCTCCATCTGAACTTAACGGTTAGATTTCTCTTCCATATCCATATTTTCGCCTATGTTCTCCAATGTGGGAACCCAAGTGATGAGTAACTTTGGGTATCCATTTTGTTTCTAATGTTCATTTTTAAAATTAAGTTTTAGCATTTCTTTTTACAATGTGGGTTTCTATGAAATAAACTCTCAAAAAGTAAACCACTTATAACCCTGATGAATTTCGACGGAGAAATTCATTTTAAGGGGGATATATTGTAACAACCCGATATTTTATGAGAATTATTCATTTTAATTTCATTGATGTCGTGTGATGTACACTACAGGCATCCCTGACTTGGCTTGCCTTACACGCAATCGCAACCTTTCCCGATAATGTTTGTAGTACGCAATACCATGTTTCACTAAACAACGATATATTGTTATAATAATATTATGGACTAGCCGTTATAAATAGTATTAACCACATTTTTAATTTTATAAGATTATTATTCATCTTACACATTTTCTAGAACATGTTATGAGGACAAAATAAATTTTTCGTGTAAAATAAGTATTTTTCAAAAAATGCAGTTTTTCCGCCTTTTGATGGTGCACCCAGATTAAATCTAGTTTTCAACATGTTTATAAGTTCAATTTTACAAGATAAACTTATTCTTTGGAATTAAGATATAAAAATCTACTTTGGATTAATTTTTCTAATTATTCTGTTAACTTTCATAATTTAATGAATAGTAAAAACACGCTATATTTTAATTATAAACAACTTTTTTCATCGCAATAATTTATATAATTAAATTATAATATTTAATAGTTTTAAAGTATAAATAGAATATATTTTTACCATTTAATATAATTTATGTCCTTACCATAAATTTTACATTGAATTCATAGGTAAAAACATTTCAATCTTTTACAAAGTTTTAACTTTTAAAACCTTTTTTCTTAACAACGAGATTAATTTTAAATTAATTACTACAACATCTGTGTTTTGAATTTTGAAAAATGGATTCTGTATCTGAATTAAGTGGGTTGAAATTATGTTAATATGTAACTTTTAATTTTTTTATGAATAGTAACTACGGTAATTTTGATTTACTGCTGTTAAAGGTAAATCGGGTAATTAAGTGAAAAAATAAGATCATAAACTTACCATAACACCTGCCAAAATTCTATTAGATGACTAAAAGTACACTTATATCACATAAGGGTCATAATAGAATAATTTTATGGACTTTTGACAATGAAAATAATTTAATTATTATTAAAACCAAAGAAAGTGACAACTTGTCACTCTCTTAAATCTTATAAGTTTAATAATTTTAATTTAGTGATAAACTTCAGTAAAATTCAAACATGAATAGTCTCCAGAAATATAATAAAATTATTTACATCATGTGAATTTATTTATAATATTTCGGGATTAAATAATTATCATTAAAGGTGTTACAATAGTGATGTTGAAATTATTTTATTGATTGAAATATCAAATAAATGGTTTTAAATGTATTAAAATAAATATTGTATGAACTATTTAATATGCTCCACGAATTTTATAGATAAATATGAAATGTTAAGAATCTATTAAAAATCTTATTTTGATCATATATTCTGTGTGGATTTTATTTAAATTCAGAGAAATGAAAAGTGTCAAAATTTACACTATTGTAATTTTATAAAAATAACTTAATATAAAATTGTTTAAAAATCACAAAAATATTTAAAAACTATAAATTAAAATTTATATGGTTGAAAATGTCATATATTATCCAATTACTAACAATTCACAACACATAAGTAATTATTTATGACAATTTATAATTTATAACGCCTTATTTTCATGAAGCTTATTCTATAAGATTTCATGAATATTTTCAACCAAATCCTTCTCTTTTAAAATTCCATGGAATTTTGTGAAAAGAAATTATTTTGAATAAGAATGGATATTTTCCTCAATAATTCATTTCATGTTTTTTATCAAAACCATTTTCCATCTAAGATGACATTATTTCACGTGCTTGTTATGTGACCTTTCAAGAAATCATTTTCTTTATACTATGAGATTAAACAGATGTATTTTGGATAAGCCTAAATATTGGAATGGATTATATTGGAAATCATATAATATTATTTAAGGATATAACTTGTTTTTCAATATTATTTCCGGAATGTTATAATAGTACTGTTTTAGAAAAAGGACAACCCATAGGAAGAGTGACAACCCGTCGCGTTGGACAAGGCTGTGGGAATCAAACCCCCAACTGAAGTGCAACCGGCCTTTATTGCATACCACTGGCCTACAAGTATCCCTTGGTTAGTATAAATTATTTTTTATTTATTAAGTGGTATGATATATGAAGTATAAGTCCATTTTAGGAACCATATACGATTAATATCACTATAGATGGACTTATGTATATTTAATAACTTTTTCTAACCTTTTGTTTGAGAGAGATGGGATGACCTATCATTATATCTCTTGATCTGATAACACTTCACGAATGACAAATTCAACTTCATTTCATTAAGATATGGATTGGAAATTGTTCAAGGAAAGACCAACGGTGAGATTGTACCAAAATCAAGAAACTATTTCGTCTAATTCCAATTTTTTTTCAACTTTAGGGAAATGATCTTGACAACCAAAAATGTTTTCCTGTTGCACTCATATCTGGTTAATTAGATGGTACCATATATCATCACAAATTTATGGCTTTGTGATTATTGTCTTTTTCATAGCCATGTTCTCTACCACTCTTCATCAGAACATGATGGTTAGATTTCTCTTCCATATATATATTTTCACCTATGTTCTCCTATGTGGAAACTCAGTGATTAGTTAATTTGGTTAATCATTACGTTTCATAATTTAGTATTCAAAGTTATGTTTTGGTATTATTTTTTACGATGTGGGTTTCTATGAAAGAAACTTTCAAGTAGTAAACATTTTATATCCCCGATGAATTTCGAGAGAGAAATTCATTTTAAGGGGGGTAGAATGTAACACCCTGAGATTTTATGAGAATTATTCTTTTTAATTTATTTGATTTCTTGTTTTGTATGCTACACCAAGATTATCTTGCTCTATACATAACACCGTATTAGCTTGCAGTATATGAAACACTATTATTGGATCGTGTTACACAAAATTTCAAGTTCCTTTGACAGAATTTATTTTATGCAACATTGAGTTTAAATATATATATTCAATGTATAAATGAAAAATGGTTGTATTATATTATACACAAAAACAAAGGAATCTTGCACTACATGCAACCCTGACTTGGATTGCTTTACACACAATCGTGACCTACCACAATAGTGTGTGTTGTACGCAATACACAGTTTCACTAAACAATGATATGTTATTAGAATTTATTTAAAATAGTCTTTGTGAATAGTAATACCAAATTTTTGAAATTTTATAAATTTTATCTTTCAAAATGGAATTCATTTTTGGATTCAGAATATCAAAATTACCCTAGGGTGAATTTTTGGTATTTTTCTGAAAACTTTTGTTTTTTGATGAATAGTGAAAACACTGAGTTATTGGTTAAAACCGACTTTTTATTTAAATAATAATTTATTTTATTTAAATTTATTTTTGGTCAAAATTGATACATAATACCGATATCAGTTCAGTGTAATTAAATGGAGTCATTTTATAATAATTTTAGATATATAAAAAGCTTATTGAACTTTTCACCGTCTTTTACCCACCTCCTAGGAGAATTTGAAAATTTACATAAAACATAATTTTACTACTTCTGTGAATGTAATTTTTAAAATCCAAGAGACACGGTTAATATCAAGGAGTAAAATGTGGTTCAATAAGATAAAAATAATTTTTGGTGAATAGAAACTTTTTACTTTTATTTACCACGGTTAAAAGTAAATAGGGTAATTAAGGGTAAAAATGATATTATTATTACCCTAAAACATGTCCTAATTCTATTGGATAAGTGTAATTTGACCAATAACAACATTATAAATAAAATATTACCCTTTAGGTCCACCTAGATTATATTAGGACATTTATTATTATTTTATTTAAAGAAGAGTTAAAATAGTTAAAATCAATGATTAATAACTAGAACATTTTTAATATAGAGTTATACATAGTATAAATTCAACTATAAATATTAATTAGAAATCTAAAAATATTTAATTCATAATTGTATTTTATTTATAATTTTAAGACATTAAATAAATTAATTTATTTATGACACAATGATGATGAAGTAATTAACTTATTAATGAAATATTAACATAATTGATATTATAAATACCCACATAAATGTAATTTTAAACTTTTTATTAATTAAAATAATTTTATAGGTTAATATGAAATGTTAGTATTGATTTAATTAACTTCGTTCGAACTAATCATGCTGTTATTATTTTCACAAATATCAATTACCTAATAGTGTCAAAATTGACATAAAATAGTTTTTTAAAAAAATATTATATTATTAATTATTATTCTATTCTTAAAAATATATGGTTTTGAAAAATGACTTAGATAAGGTTATATATATTAATAATTAACCACTTGGGGTTCTTTTGGCTTGTTATAGTAAGTTTATTAACCATATAGTGTATGAAAACAAGAAGACATGATAAAAGCTAAATTATTTAACATAGAGTTAAATCTAAATGATATGGTTAAAATAGTAATCAAAACATGTCTAAAACCTATTGGATTAGGTTATTTCGAACCATCCCCATTTTATATTAGAAATAAGTTACTTTGGAGCCATTATAAACCGAATATGACTTTATTATAAAAAAATATTTTAAGTTTTTCATAAAGTGTCCCTCTCCTCCCTTATAAAAGGGCACCTCCTCCCTCTTCTCCTTACACAATTTTGAGCCTTCAATCTCGGACAAACTCATACCATTTCCCTTATCAACTTCCCTAGTAACATTATACACGATCTGGGCTCCTCAAAATACCAACTCTAGTGCCATAAGAGAAGCTTAAAAGAGGTGCGTCGAAGAAGAGGTGATATCTTCTACCGATTTTTTTTCAAGTTTCTTTCTCCTTCAAATTATTCTTCTTTAGTTGTTTAATTATAAAGTAATAAAATAAATATCACTAATATACTGATATGTTATTATAAATATGAAACAACATTATTTCACCTTCTATCCATCCTATGGAAAATGAAATCAACGCACGTGCGTACGTACGGAATACCGTCTCCACACTGTGGTGTAATATGTTTTCCCACCACCACCATACTTGGATGGGTATAATGGTGTAAAGAATAACTATATATAGTTATTATAACTTCATACTGATTCTAATATATTATATCATCCACTCCAATTAAATTAAATAATTATGGGAATCATATCATCATTCGTGCGTACGTACGGATTATCGTCTCCACGATGCGATGAGATTCATTCTCCACGTTAACCATTAAAGAATGATTATAAAGTATATATAATAAATAAATATTTGAACTGATAAAGATACTGGATTTATGTGTATATATATATATATGTCATCTACTTACTTCCATTCAAGCTAATAAGGAAAGGAAAACAGCGTTCATGCGTATGTACGGTCTACCGTCTCCATGAACGGTGTATTATATTTCATTTTTATATCTATTATATATATATAATGAATATATATGATATATAATGAATATATATGATATATAAATCATGGTTTAAATTCGGGAATTATTTAAATCATGATATTAATAATAATTATATCAAGAACAACATTTCTAAACACGTACGATAAATAAAACGATTTTACCCAAAACACTGCTTTAACATGGAATTTACAAAAGAACGGGTCATATAAAGTCATAATTGAACCATATATGATATCATAACAATGAATATGATTTTTTAATAAGTCAATGTCATTATTTAAATCATTATACAGGAGGTTCAGATACAAACGAAGCATATCAGACATAAGGTAAGGGATAACTTTTCCAATCTCATTTTAATCCAAGATTGTTTATTTGTAAGTATTTACTGGGGTTATATTTATCATTCAGGTACCTCTTTTCTAAAAATGGTATCATGTATTTTTAATGTCCTTTTTACCCATTTTTTACTTTTACTACATGGTATGTAAGGAATCTTTCTTTTGTTTTCCATACGAGGTACTTTTTGACTTTTCCGGCAAAAGTACGAGAAGATTGTTTTTTTAATTTTTACAGCATGAACGTATTTTTACAGTTTCATAAAACCTAATTTTCATGAAGCTTCCTCTACAAGATTTCGTGATTATTTTCAAAAAAATACTTTTCTTTTAAAATATCAGGTAATTTTTTAAAAATAAAATAGATTTTGAAGAAGAAAAGTTGTTTTCCTCAAGAATTAATTTCAAGTGTTTTGTCAAAAATATTTTCCTTCTAAGAAGACATTATTTAGTATGATTATGTTTCAACTACAATTTCTCTATTATTTATATGGTTTTATTCTTCTATGATGAAATGATATCCATTTGTTTTATATGTATTATGTTATGATGGGATGATGTTTATGATACCCATTTTATTCTTTGGGTTATGATAAATGATTTATGTTTATCTTGTGGAACAAGTAAGAATGATTTCATTATGAGATGGGTGGGACCTATATCTCCCTCCAATGCATTGGGTAAAGATTTATATCTCATGAGATAGACATGGCTGGAACAGTAATTTAATCTTCTTTAGTGATACAAGACTGGAATGAGGAGTGAACTCGATTCAGAAAGGGACTTTGTCCACTACGATGGTCTTGGCAGCAATGCCTTGGCTACTATGGAAATCATATCATGTGCTTAATTCTTTTCCACAATTACATGTTTTATTCCCATGTTTTTTTATCAGGATTGATGTTCTTTTATGATATATGACATACGTACTTCCAAAATTTATGTCATTGCTCAAGATTTTGATATTTAGATTTTATGTACAAGGTTTTTCATTCAAATGTTTATGGATTGTTTTATGTTCCATATGTTTACCCTTACTTAGAATTTGAGCTCACCCTTTTTTGTGTTTTCATTTCCCCAGGATATAAGGAAAGGATTTAGGTACGAAAACAAGAAGGGGAAGTTCTTTATGGGAGATATTTAAGATCTTTCACAACGATTAGAATAGTTTGTTCTGAGTTTCGAAAGACACTAAACTATTACGGTCCTTGGGTGTTTGGTTTTTTTATGTATTAAGTATTCCACAAAATTAATGTAATTTCCATGTACATCAACTTTGGGGTCTCTATAGTTGGTATCAGAGAAAATGTTTAGTTAGCCTTTGGAGACTAGGATGCGAAAACTATAGAGAAATCCCTAGAAATATTTCTAAGGTATGTTTAGGGATGTCCCTAAGGTCTAGTATAACTATAGTTTACAGTCCCGGAATTATGTTGACGGTCATGAATAACCTAGTGTAAACCTATGGTGTCATTGATTAAAGAATGTGTGATTAGTTAGACATCCCATAAGTGACTTTTTATGAATATGTGGTTCCCTGTTATTTTAACTGTTTCTTACACCATGGTTTTTGGTTTTAGTAAACTGAGGGAATCAGAATAAATTTGGTCAACATTGAATCCAATGGACAAATTGGTGACTATGAGCAATGAAATTTCGTAATTTCTAGAAAGAAAGATTTTGTGATTATTCATAATCAATCATCACGATATATGATTAACAAGGTGAACTTTAGTGGTATTCCTAATTCATCCAATAAGAGGAAGATGGACTTTTATGAATATTCGCAAGGTGAGGAGAATAGAGAAAGGAAGATTGAGATTTCTAAAGAAGGGAAGAAGAACCTTGATGAATACATCAAATGGAGGGGAAGATGTTATCTGTGTGGAGAGAAGGTTCATAGGGTGAAAGACTGTTATGGAGTTCAATGTCTAATCTGTGGAGAACATGGGCATTACCCAACTCAATGCCCTGACCAAAGAGGTTACTTCTAAATCAAAAAAGGACTTATTCTAATAAAATAATTGAAGAGGATGGATTGAAGTGTTTATGTATTGGTATTCAAGAATAATTTTTTTGAGTTACTTTTATGGTATATTGGAATATCTATGTTTTGGTCCATTGTAGTTTTCAATAATTTTATGGTACTAGTAACCATGAAAAGTGATTGAAATATTTTTGGAAAGCAGATGAAATGTGCATAATTAAGGGATAAGGAGAAAATAATATGAATGATAGTATTAATGAGCTCATGACTGATATAAGGACAATGTGATATCATGGTTTGAGTATATAGAAATTTTGGGATTTTGGTATGTGGAAAGAGTTAACTTTTGACAGCATTCATGTTTTCAATAAGGTTCAATGGATATTCATTTTTTAAGAGAATACATGATTAAGGTATTCACATGTTTGCAATGTGACCAACAAGATATATCTTATGATATATAGGGGATAAATGATGGTATTCACATGCTTGTTATGTGACCTTTCAAGAAATTTTTTTCTTTATACTATGAGATTGGACAGATGTATTTTGGATAAGCCTAAAGATTGTAATTGATTATGTTGGACATCAGATAGTATTATATAATGATAGACCTTGTTTTTCGATATTATTTTTGGAATGTTATAATAGTATAGTTTTAGAAAAATGACAACCCGTAGGACGGGCAACAACCTGTCGTGTCAGACAATGATGTGGGAATCGAACCCACAACTGAAGTGCAATAGGCCGTTATCACCTACCACTGGCCTACAGGAAGTCCCGGGTTAGTTTAAACTAGTTTTATTTTATTAAGCGGTATGATAGAAGAAGTATAAGTCCATTTTAGGAACCATATACGATTAATATCACTATAGATGGACTTATGTATATAAATTTTTTAACCATATTTTTGAGATAGATTGAATGACCTATCAACTATCAGATGATCTGCTAACACTTCACAGAAGACAATTTCAACTTCATTTAACTAAGAGATGAAGTGAAATTTTCACTGCACAAACAACAATTAGATTGTACCAAAATCAAGTAAGTATTTCTTTTAATTCCAAAAAATATTCAACATTAGGGAAATGATCTTGAAAACCAAAAATGTTGTCCTAGTGCCCTCATATTTTATGAATCAGTTGGTACCTTAGATCATCAAAAATTTATGGCTTTGTGATTGTTGGATTTTTCATAGCCATGATCTCTACCACTCTTCATCCAAACATGATGGTTAGATTTCTCTTCCATATCCATATTTTCAACTATGTTATCCTACATCAAAACCCAGGGATGAGTTAATTTGGGTAACACTTATGTTTCATTCTTCACTTTTCAAAATTATGTTTTAGTATTCCTTTTTACGATGTGGGTTTCTATGAAAAAAACATTCAAGTAGTAAACCATTTATAACCACGACGAATTCCGAGGGAGAAATTCATTTTAAGGGTGGTAGAATATAACAACCCGAGATTTTATGCGAATTATTCTTGATGTCTTGTGTTGTATGCTACACCAAAATTATCTTGTCCTATACGCAACACTGTATTAGCTTTCATTATATGCAACACTATTTTTGGCTTGTGTTACACACAATTTCAAGTTCATTTTGTAGAAATTATTCTACGCAACATTAAGTATAGATTTTGTTTAATGTGTAAATGAAATAAGTTTTGATTATATTATATGAAACAACAAAAGGAGCTTTCACTACATGCAGCCTTGACTTGGCTTGCATTACATGCAATCCCAACCGTCCTCGATAGCATATGCATTACTCAATACCGGGTTTCACTAAACAATGATATATTGTTATAATATTATTATAAACTAGATATTATTAATATTATTAACTAAATTTTAAAGTTTATTACATTATTATTCATCTTACGCATTTTATAGAACATCGTGTGAGAACAAAATAAATTTTTTGAGTAAAATAAGTATTTTTCAAAAAATACAGTTTTGCCACCTTTATATGGGGAACCCAAATTAAATATACTTTTTGACATGTTTATAAGTTCAATTTGACAAAATAAAATTCTTATTTTGAATCAGGATATAACAATTTACGGTGTAATGTTTTTTTTCATATTATTCTGATAACATTCACATTTTAATGAATAGTAAAAACATGCTATATTTTAATTAAAAACAACTATTTTCATCATATTAATTTATATGGTTAAATTATAATATTTAATGGTTTTAAAGTATAAATAGAATATATTTTTACCCTTTAATATAATATATGTCATTACCATTAATTTTACATTTAATTCATAGGTAAAAACATATCAATCTTTGGCAATATTTTAACTATTAAAACCCATTTTCTCAACTGCGGGATTAATTTTAAATTTATTACTGCAACTTCTTTGTTTTGAATTTTGAAAAATAGATTCCATATTTGAATTTAGTGGGTCCAAATTATTTTAATAGTTTACTTTTAATTTTTTGATATTATAAATAGTAACTACATTAATTTTTTTTTAATGCAGTTAAAGGTAAATCGTATAATTAAGGGTAAACATAAGATTAAAAAATTACCCTAACACCTGCCAAAATTCTATTGGATGACTGAAAGTCGACCCATATCACCTTAGGGTTGGATTAGATTCATTTTGTGTACTTTTGACCAAGAAAATAATTTAATTATTATTAAAATCAAAGAAAGTGACAACATGTCACTCTCTTAAATCTTATAAGTATAATACTTTTAATTTAGTGATAAACTTCTTGAAAGATCGAACATGAATAGTCTCCAACGAAGATAATAAATCTATATAAATCATGTTAATTTATTTATAATTTTTATGGATTAAATAGTTATCATTACAGGTGACGCAATAGCGTTGTTGAAATTATTTTATTAATTGAAATATCAAATAAATGGTTTTACAAATATAAAAATAAATATTATATGAACTATTTAATGTGATCCACCAATTTTCTAGATATATATGACACGTTATGAATATATTAAATATTTTATTTCGAACATATATTCTGTATGGATTTTATTTAAATTCAAATAAATGAATAGTTTCAAAATTGACACTATTGTTATTTTATAAAAATAACATATTATTAAATTCTTTAAAAATCAAATAAATATTTAAAAATTATAATTTGAAATTTATATTCTCTAAAATTTCATAAAGTACCAAATTATTGATAATTAACAACACATAAGTAATTATTTATAGCAATTTAAAATTTAGAATCTTATTACCACAAATAAGATTAAATAAATTAAATAAGAATAATTTAGGTTGTTAAGGTTTAAAATAAATTTCCAACATGTCTAAATTTTATTTGTTGATGATATTACAGCCCTATCTCATCTAATCTCGGAATATGAGTCATTTTTGGAGGTTTTTAAGTGGGGTTTAATTTATTATAAATTAATATTTTTCAGGTTTCCAAAGGTTCCCCTCTCCTCCCTCAAAAAAGGTCACCTCCTCCCTCTCCACTTCACAACACCTTGTGCCTTCAAAATCATCCAACCCCTGCCCATTTCTCTTCTCCACTTCCCTGAAAACATTTTTGAGGTTCTGGTCTTCTCAAAATACCATCTTTAGTCCCTTAAGAGGAAGCTTAAAAGAGGTGCGTCGAAGAAGAGGTAATCTGTTCTACCGATTATTTCAAGTTTCATTCTTCTTCAACTTCTTCTTATATAGTTGTTTCATTATAAAGTAATAAAATAATTAACACTAATATAATTATATGTTATTATAAATATGAAACAACCCCATTTCACCTTCTATACATCCTACGGAAAATGAAATCACCGCGCGTGCGTACGTACGGAATACCGTCTCCACGCCATGGTGTAATATGTTTTTCCACCACCACCTTACTTGGATGGGTATAATGGTATAAATAATAACTATATATGGTTATTATAACATCATATTGATTCTGAAATATTATATCATTCACTTCAATTCTATTCAATAATTATGGGAACGATATCTTCGCTCGTGCGTACGTACGGACTACCGTCTCCACGAATGCGATGAGATTCATTTTCCATGATTAACCATTCAAGTATGATTGTAAAGTATATAACTAATAAATAATCATGAAATATATTTCATAATAATTATACTAGATTTGTGTACATATATGATTCATTTACTTAATTCCATTCAATTCAATAAGGAACCGAAAACAGTGTTCATGCGTACGTACGGCCTACCGTCTCCATGAAGGGTGTATTTCATTCCATTTATCGATCTATCATATATATTTATATACTGAATATATATTATATATAAATGTTTTTTTACATTCTAGAATTATGTAAATCAGGAGTTGAGTAATAATATCAAGAACAAAAAATCAAAACACGTACGATAAATGAAACGATTTAACCCAAAATGGTGCTGTAACATGGAATTTACAAAAGAACGGGTAATATATAGTCATAAGTGAACCATATATGATATCATAACAATGAATATGATTCTTTAATAAGTCAATGATGTTATTCAAATCATCATACAGGAGGTTCGGATACAAACAAAGCATATCAGACATAAGGTAAGGGATAATTTTTCAATCTCATTTGAGATTTCTTATACGTAAGTATTTAATAGGGTTATATTTTTCAAACATGCCCATAGTTTTTTTTCATAAAGTGTTTAATATTCTTTCATGTATGTTTAATGTCATGTTTAACCCTCTTTGACTTTTACTTTGTGTTATGGAGGGAATATTTCTTTTGTTTACCATTCGAGAAACATTTTGACTTTTCCGAAAAAAGTATGAGAAGAATGTTTTTCATAACATATACGACATTAACATATTTTTATGGTTTCATAACTCATTATTTTCAGGACTCTTACTCTACAATATTTAATGACTATTTTCAGCAAAATCCTTTTCTTTTAAAATTTCATGGCATTGTGTGAAAAGAAATTGATTTTGAAGAAGAAATGATATTTTCCTCAGGAATTCATTTCAAGTGTTTTATCAAAACCATTTTCCATATAAGATTCCATTATTTTATATGTGTATGTTTCAAGTATATTGTCTCTATGATTTGCATGGTTTCACTTTTCTTATGATAAAATGATTTCCATTTTTTATATGGATTATGTTATGATGGGATGATGTTTATGAAAACCAATTTATTCTTTGGGTAATGATGAATGATTTATGTTCATGCTGTGGAACACATAAGAGTGATTTCATTATGAGTTGGGTGGGACCTATATCTCCCTACAATGCATTGGGTAAAGATTTATATCTCATGAGATAGACATGGTTGGAATGGTAAGTTAATCTGTTTCAGTGATACAGGACTGGAACGAGGAGTAAACTCGATTCAGAAAGGGACTTTGTCTACTAAGATGGTATTGGAAGCAATGTCTTGGCTACTATGTAAATCATAACATGTTCTTAATGGTAGACACAATTATAAATTTCACTCCCATGATATTTTATCTTAATTTATGTTACTTTATGATCTATGCCTTATACTGCTAAGATTTATTTCATGTTCATGTTTTTACGTTCAAATTTTTATGGGTAGTTTTATGTTCTCCATGTTTACCCTTACTAGGAATTTGAGCTCACCCTTCTTATGTTTTCTTTTCCCCATGATATAAAGAATGGATTTAGGTAAGAAAACATAATGGGAATATCTTTATGGGAGATTTTGAAGATCTTTCACCATGATTAGAAGATTATCTTCTGAGTTTCAAAAGACACTAAACTATTACTATCCTTCGGTTCTTGTTTTTGTTATGTTTTACGTATTCTGCAAAATTAATGTAATGTCCATTTACGTCAAGCGTTGGGTCTCTACAGTTGGTATCAGAGAAAGGTTTAGTTATCCTTTGGAAACTAGGATGCAAAAACATTAGTGATATCCCTAGAGATATTTCTAGGATATTTCTAGGGATGTCCCTAAAGTTAAGTATAAGTATAGGTTATAGTCCTAGAAGTATGGTAAAAAACTTCGAATTAACCCTAAGATTTTATATATTTAAGGTACTCCCCCTTTATTTTGTTTTTTTCCCGAGCATGATTTTTTCCTCTCACACTATTCTTTTTGGGTTGTAAACGATGGATGATACCTGAAGGAACTATGTAGATCAATGTAATATACAATGCAATGATTTTCCTATTGAACAAACCAATGTTATGGGAGATGGAGTGAAAAATAATTTTTCTATACTTACACAAGCTATGAATCATTCTGGACTTCCAAATAAGGATAGAAAGGAACAATATTCTATTGAGTCCTTCATGAGGAAATGCCCATCTTCTTTAAGTGGGTCTTCTGATCCACTTTTTACTGAACAATGGATCAGTACCATTGAAAATATATTTTCCATACTTCTCTATTCGGAACATGAAAAAGAAATTATGGCTATTCACCATTTAGAAGGTGAATCAGATCAGTGGTGGACTCTAATTAAGAATATGAGGCCCCAAGATGAAATTGAATCCAAGGAATGGGATGAGTTCAAGAACTTATTTTTCAATAAGTACCTCCCTCGTATCCTTTGAACAAAGATGGAAAAGGATTTCCTTGAGCTTAAGCAAAAGGATGATGAATCTATTGGTATATACAAAGCAAATTTTACAAGGCTTGCAAGGTATGCATTTTTCTTTATCATCCAACATGAAAGTAATGTTGATCGATTCTTCAGTGGCATAAAACCAAGTCTTCGAAGGGAATTATCTATAAGATACTTCAGTACCTATGAAGAAATTGTGTGTTGTGCTATCAAGTTAGACCTAGTAGTTTGTGTTACATGTCCATACCATGGTTTTGACAAGAAACAAAAGATGAAGTTTGGGGAAAAATATCAGAAGAATTGTGAAAAGAAGGTGAATGTTTCTTTATTCTCAAAGTGTGGAAAGAATCATGGTGGAGATTGTCTAAAAGGTACTAGAAAATGTTTCAAGTGTGGAAAAGATGGTCATTGAGTAGCTGAGTGCCAAAGTAATAGGAAAAAGGTTTCTAATGATGTAAATAGAGAAAAGACTACAAAAAACACTCCACCAACACTTCAATGCTTCAAGTGTAAGGAAATGGGGCATTATGATAATCAATGCCCTAATCCAAGGGTTAATGATGATCGACGTGAGCAACATCTTAAGGAAAAGGACAAAGGGAAGTCACATGCGATCACTATTGGCGATGTTGAGTATGAACACTATGTAGTGCAATGATTATGTGTTTATGTAACGAGATTCCAAAATAATGTTGTGGAATCTAATTTATAGTACTGTGGAATATTCGAATATCTATGTATTGGTTTATTTTGGTTTTCAATAATTATATGGAATCGGTAACCATGAAAAGTAATTAAAATATTTTGGAAAGAAGATGATATGCACATAATGAAGGGATAAGGAGAAAATAATATTAACGAGCTAATGACTGATATAAGGACAAAGTGATATCGTGGTTTGTGTATATTGAAAATTTGGGATTCTGGTATGTGGAAAGAGTTACCTTTTTACAACCTTCATGTTTTCACTATGGTTCTATAGTAATTCATGTTTCAAGAGAATACAAGATTAAGGTATTCACATGTTTGGAATGTGATCAATAAGATATATCCTATGATATATGGGGGATAAAATATGGTATTCACATGCTTGGTTATTGACATTTCTAGTAATTGTTTTTTTTATACTATGAGATTGGACATATGTATTTTTGATAATTCTAAAGACTGGATTGTATTATCCCAGACATAAGTTAGTGTTGTTTAAGGCTAGATCATTTTTAGATTTTATTTCTGTAATAGTGAAGTTTTAGAAGAAAAAAAAAAGACAACCTACATGACAGGAGACAACCCGTCTTGTCGGACAAGGTTGTGGGAATTTAACCCACAACAGAAGTGTGAAGGGCCTTTATTTCCTACCACTAGCCTGTAGGAAGTCCCTGGTTAGTATAAACTAGTTTTATTTTATTAAGAGGTATGATAGATGAAGTATAAGTCCATTTTTGGAATCATATATGATTAACCTCACCATAGATAGACTTATGTATATTTGATAAATTTTTAAACCTTTTGTTTGAGACAAATGGAATGACCCATCATTCTGTCACATGATCTGCTAACACTTCACGAATGACACATTCAACTTCATTTCATTAAGAGATGAATTGGAAATTGTTCAAGGCATTAACAACAGTGAGATTATACCAAAATAAAATAATTATTTCTTCTAATTCAAAATTTTCAAATTTAGGGAAATGATATTGAAAACCAAAAATGTTTTCCTATTGATATTATATATAATGAATCATATGGTACCTTAGATCATCGTAAATTTATGGCTTTGTGATTGTTGGATTTTTCATAGCCATGTTCTCTACCACTCTCCATCAGAACATGATGGTTAGATTTCTCTTCCGTATCCATATTTTCACCTATGTTCTCCTACATGGAAAACTAGTTATGAGTTAATTTAGGTAACCGTTATTTTTCATACTTCACTTTTCAAAATTAAGTTTTAGTATTCGTTTTTATGATGTGGGTTTCTATGAAAGAAACTTTCGAGTATTAATCCATTTATAACCCTGATGAATTTCGAGGGTGAAATTCATTTTAAGGGGGGTAGAATGTAACAACCCGATATTTTATGACAATTATTCTGGATATCCTATGTTCTATGCTACACCAAAATTAGCTTGTTCAATACGCAACTCCGTATTAGCTTACAGTATAAGGAACACTATTCTTGGCTTGTGTTACACACAATTTCAAGTTTGTTCTATAGAAATTATTCTACGCAACATTAAGTATAGATTTTGTTTAATGTGTAAATGAAATAAGTTTTTATTATATTATACACAACAACGAAGGGAGTTTTCACTACACGCATCCTTGACGTGGCTTGCATTACAGGAATCGCGACCTTCCTTGATAGCGTATGTTGTACGCAATACCGGGTTTCACTAAACAACGATATATTGTTATATTATTATTACAAACTAGATGTTATGAATAGTATTAACTACATTTTTAATGTTATAACATTTTCATTCATCTTACACATTTTCTAGAACATCGTGTGAGAACAAAATAAAATTTTCGATTAAAATAAGTATTTTTCAAAAAAATATAGTTTTGTCTCCTTTTGATGGCGCACCCACATTAAATATAGTTTTCGACATGTTTATAAGTTTAATTTGACAAAATAAATTTTTCCTTTGGAATCAAGATATAAAAATTTACTTTGGATGAAATTTTCATATTATTCTGATAACTTTTATATTTTAATGAATAGTAAAAACACGCTATATTTTAATTAAAAACAATAATTTTTATCGCAATAATTTATATGGTTAAATTATAATATTGAATGGTTTTTAAGTATAAATATTATATAATTTTACCATTTAATATAATTTATGTTAGTACCATTAATTTTACATTGAATTCATAGGTAGAAACATTTCAATCTTTGGCAATATTTTAACTTTTAAAACCTGTTTTCTTAACAACGGGATTAATTTTAAATTAATTACTGCAACTTCTGTGTTTTGAATTTTGAAAAATTGAATCCATATTTTAATAAATTGGGTCCAAATTATGGTAATTGGTTACTTTTATTTTTTTGATATTATTAATAGTAACTACGGTAATTTGTATTTACTGTAGTTAAAGGTAAATCGGGTAATTAAGGGTAAACATAAGATTATAAAACTACCTTAACACCTACCAAAATTCTATTGGATGACTAAAAGTAGACCCATATCACCTAAGGGTCGTATTAGATTAATTTTATGGACTTTGGACATTGAAAATAATTTAATTATTATTAAAACCAAAGAAAGTGACAGCATGTCACTCCCTTAAATCTTATAAGTATAATAATTTTTCATTAGTGATAGACTTCATGAAACCTAGAACATGAATATTATACAGAAATATAATAAAATTATCTAAATCATGTGAATTTATTTATAATTTTTATGGATTAAATAATTATCATTAAAGGTGGCACAATAGTGATGTTGTAATTATTTTATTAATTGAAATGTCAAATAAATGGTTTTAAAAAAATAAAAATAAATATTATATGAATTATTTAATGTAATAAAAAAAATTTATAGATAAATATGATATTTTATGAATCTATTAAATATTTTAGGTCGAACATATCTCTTGTATGGATTTTATTTAAATTCAAATAAATGAATAGTGCCAAAATTGACACTATTGTTATTTTATAAAAATAACATATTATTAAATTGTTTAAAAAACACAGAAATATTTAAAAATTATAATTTGAAATTTATATTGTCTGAAATGTCATAAATTACCCAATGATGGGTAATTAAAAACACATAATTAATTATTTATAACAATTTAAAATTTAGAATCTTATTACCACAAATAAGATTAAATAAATTAAATAAGGATAAATCAAGTTGATAAGGTTTAAAATAAATTTCCAACATGTCTAAATTTTATTGGTTGATGATATTGAAACCCTATCTCATCTTTTATTTGAATATGAGTCATTTTTTGATGTTTTTATGTGGGTTTTTATTTATTATAAATTAATATTTTTGAGGTTTCCGAAGGTTCCCCTCTCCTCGCTTATAAAAGGGAACCTCCTCCCTCTCCACTTCACAACACCTTGAGCTTTCACTCTCGGCCAAAACCTACCCATTTCTCTTCTACACTTCCTTTTAAACATTATGGAGGTTTTGGTCTTCTCAAAATACCAACTCCAGTCCCTTAAGAGGAAGCTTAAAAGAGGTGCGTCGAATAAGATGTAATCTCTTCTACCGATTCTTTCAAGTTTCTTTCTTCTTCAAATTATTCTTCTTTAGTTGTTTCATTATAAATTAATAACATAAGTATCACTAATATACTTATATGTTATTATAAATATTAAACAACCTCATTTCACCTTCTATCCATCCTACGGAAAATGAAATCACCGCGTGTGCGTACGTACAGAATACAGTCTCCAGGTCATGGTGTAATCTGTTTTTCCACCACCACCTTACTTGGATGGGTATAATGGTGTAAATAATAACTATATATGGTTATTATAACATCATACTGATTCTGATATATTATATCATTCACTCCAATTCTATTCAATAATTATGGGAAATATATCATCGCTCGTGCGTACGTACGGACTACCGTCTCCCCGAACGAGATGCGATTCATTTTCCATTATTAACCATTCAAGTAAGATTATAAAGTATATATGTAATAAATAATCATGAATTATATTAAATAATAATTATACTTGATTTATTTATGTATATGTTTCATTTAATTAATTCCATTCAATTCAATAAGGAAACAAAAACAGCATTCATGCGTACGTACGACCTACCGTCTCCATGAACGGTGTATTTCATTCCACTGATCGATCTATCATATATATTTATATACTGAATATATATTATATATAAATAATTTTTTACATTATGGTATTAAGTAAATCAGGATATGAGAAATAATATCAAGAACAACAAATCGATACACGTACGATAAATGAAACGATTTTACCCAAAACGCTGCTTTAACATATAATTTACAAAAGAACAGGTAATATAAAGTCATAAGTTAAAAATATATGATACCATAACAACGAATATGATTCTATAATAAGTCAATGACCTTATTTAAATCATTAAACAGGAGGTTCGGATACATATGAATCATATCAGACATAAGTTAAGGGATAATTTTTCAATCTCATCTGTGATTGCTTATACGTAAGTATTTACTGGAGTTATGTTTTTCAACCATGACCATAAAATGTTTTTCATAAATTGTTTTATATTCTTCCATGTATGTTTAATGTCAAGTTTACCCCTCTTTTACTTTTACTTTGTGTTATGTAGGGAATATTTATTTTGTTTACCATATGAGAAACTTTTTGACTTTTCCGACAAAAGTACAAGGAGAATGTTTTTTTAAATTATATGGAATGAACGGATTTTTACGGTTTCATAACTCCATATTTTCATGAAGCTTACTCTACAAGATTTAATGAATATTTTCAAAAAAATCCTTTTCATTTAAAATTTCATGGCATTTTTTTAAAAGAAAATGATTTCGAAGAAGAAAATATATTTTCCTCAGAAATTCATTTCAAGTGTTTTATCGAAACCATTTTCTATATAAGATGGCATTATTTCATATGTGTATGTTTCAAGAATAATGTCCTTATGGTTTACATGGTTTCACTTTTCTTATGATGAAATGATATCCATTTTTTATATGGATTATGTTATGATGGGATGATGTTTATGAAACCAATTTTATACTTTGGGTAATGATGAATGATTTATGTTCATGTTGTGGAAAACATAAGAATTATTTCATTATGATATGGGTGTTACCTATATCTACCTCTAATGCATTGGGTAAATATTTATATCTCATGAGATAGACATGGCTGTAATGGTAATTTAATCTGGTTCAGTGATACAGGACTGGAAGCAGGAGTGAACTCGATTCAGAAAGGAACTTTGTCCACTAAGATGGTCTTGGCAGCAATACCTTGGCTACTATGGAGATAATATCATGTACATAATGTTTTTCCACAATTACACGTTTTATTATTATGCTATTGTATCGTGATTTATGTTCTTTTATGATATATTCCTTAAATACTCCCTAGATTTATGTCATTGCTCAAGATTCTGATGTTTAGATTTTATGTTCAAGTTTTTTCATTCAAATGTTTATAGATTGATTTATGTTCCATATGTTTACCCTTACTGAAAATTTCAGCTCACCCTTTATATGTTTTCTTTTCATCAGGATTTAAATAAAGGTTTTAGTTAAGAAAAAAAGTTGAAGATCTTTATGGAAGATGATGAAGATCTTTCACCACGATTAGAAGATTATATTCCGAGTTTCCAAAGACACTAAACTATTACGGTCCTTGTGTATCGGTTTTTGTTATGTTTTAAGTATTCCAAAAAAATTAATTCAATGTCTATGTACTTCAAGATTTGGGTCTCTACTGGAATCCCTGACTTGGCTTTCATTACATGCAATCGCGATCTTTCTTGATAGCGTGTGTTGTACGCAATACCGGGTTTCACTAAACAACGATATATTGTTATAATATTATTATTGACTAGAAGTTATGAATAGTGTTAATTAAAATTTTAATTTTATAACATTATTATTCATCTTACACATTTTTTAGAACATGTTATGAGAACAAAATAATTTTTTTGGGTAAAATAAGTATTTTTCAAAAAATGCAGTTTTTCCGCCTTTTGATGGCGCACCCACATTAAATACAGTCTTTAACATTTTTAAATGTTAAATTTTACAAGATAAAATTATTATTTGGAATCATGATATAAAAATTTACTTTGGATAAATTTTTCATATTATTCTGATAACTTTCATATTTTAATGAACAGTAAAAACACGCTGTATTTTAATTGAAAACAAGTTTTTTCATCGCAATAATTTATATGGATGAATTATAATACTGAATGGTTTTAAATTATAAATAGAATATATTTTTAACATTTAATATAATTTATGTCATTACCATTAATTTTACATTGAATTCATAGGTAAAAACATTTCAATCTTTGGCAATGTTTTAAATTTTAAAACTCGTTTTCTTAACAACAGGATTAATTTTAAATTAATTACTTCAACTTTTGTGTTTTGAATTTTGAAAAATTGATTTCATATTTTAATTCTGTGGGTATAAATTATGTTAATAGGTTACTTTTATTTTTTTATTATGAATAGTAACTACGGTAATTTTTATTTACTGCAGTTAAAGGTAAATCGGGTAATTAAGGGTAAAAATAAATTTATAAAATTACCCTAACACCTGAAAAAATTCTCTTGGATGACTAAAAGTATACTAATATCACTTAAGGGTTGGAATAGATTTATTTTATGCACTTTGGACCATGAAAATAATTTAATTATTATTAAAACCCAAGAAACTGACAACATGTAACTCTCTTACAACTTATAAGTATAATAATTTTAATTTAGCGATAAACTTCATGAAACTTCGAACATGAATAGTCTTCAGAAATATAATAAAATTGTCTACATCATGTAAATTTATTTAGAATTTTTATGGATTAAATAATTATCATTAATGGTGACCCAATATTGATGTTGAATTTATTTTGTTGATTGAAATATAAAATAAATTGTTTTAAAAATATTAAAATAAATATTGTATAAACTATATAATATGATCCATGAATTTTATAGATAAATATGACATATTTAGAATCTATTAAATATTATAATTCGAACATACCTTCTGTGTGGATTTTATTTAAATTCAAATAAATGAATAGTGTCAAAATTGACACTATTGTTATTTTATAAAAATAACTTAATATGAAATTCTTCAAAAATCACAAAAATATTTAAAAATTATAAATTAAAATTTATATGGGCTAAAATTTAATATATTATCCAACTATGGAAAATTCACAACACATAAGTAATTATTTATAATAATTTAAAATTTAGAATCTTATTACCACAATTAAGATTAAATAAATTAAATAAGGATAAATCAAGTTGATATGGTTTAAAATAAATTTAAGACTTGTATAAATTCTATTGTTTGATTATATTACAACCTTATATCATCTAATATTTTAATATGAGTCGTGTTTGGAGGTTTTTAAGTGGGTTTTGATTTATTATAAATTAATGTTTTTGAGGTTTCCAAAGGTGCCCCTCTCCTCCCTTATAAAAGGGCACCTCCTCCCTCTCATCTTCACAACACTTTGAGACTTTAGGATCGGCAAACCCCTTCCCATTTCTCTTATCCACTTCCCTAGAAACATTATAGAGGTTTTGGTCTCCTCAAAATACCAACTCTAGTCTCTTAAGAGGACAATTAAAAGAGGTGCGTTGAAGAAGAGGAAATCTCTTCTACCGATTATTTCAAGTTTCTTTCTTCTTCAACTTCTTATTATTTAGTTGTTTCATTATAAAGTAATAAAATCAGTATCACTAATATACTGATATGTTATTATAAAAATTAAACAATCCCATTTCACCTTCTATCCATCCTACGGAAAAGGAAATCACCGTGTGTGCGTACGTACAGAATACCGTCTCCACGCCGTGGTGTAATCTGTTTTTCCACCACCACCTTACTTGGATGGGTATAATGGTGTAATGAATAACTATGTATATTTATAATAACATAATAATTATTATGAGATATTACATCATCCACTCCAATTCAATTCAAAAATTATTTGAACGATATCATTGCTCAAGCGTACGTACAGATTATCGTCTCCATGACGCGATGAGATTCATTGTCCACGTTAACCAATCAAGAATGATTATAAAGTATATATAATGAATAATAATGAAATATATGACATGATAAAGCAACTGGATTTATGTGTTCATATATATATATATATGTGTGTGTGTGTGTGTGTGTGTCATCTACTTACTTCTATTCAACTCGATAAGGAAAGGAAAACATCGTTCATGCGTACGTATGACCTACCGTCTCCATGAACGGTGTATTTCATTTCATTTATCTATATTATATATAAATATATATACTGAATAAATATGATATATAAATCATGATTTATATTCTGGAATTAATTAATTCATGATATAAGTAAATAATAATATAAAGCACAATACGTCCAAACACGCATGATAAATAAAATGATTCTACCCAAAATGCTGCTTTAACATGGAATTTACAAAATAACAGATAATATAAAGTCATAAGTGAACCATTTATGATATCATAATAATGAATATGATTATGTAATATTTCAATGACAATATTTAAATCATTATATAGGACGTTCAGATACATACGAATCATATCGGACATATGGTAAGGGATAATTTTGAAAATCTCATTTTTATCTGAGATTGATTATATGTAAGTATTGACTGGGGTTATGTTTATCATCCATGTCAATTTTTTCTAAAAAAATTTTCATAAAATTTTTACTATTATTCCATTTATATTTAAAGTCATTTTTTCCGTTTTTTACTTTTACCACATTGTATTGAAGGAATCCTTCCTTTGTTTACCATATAAGGTACTTTATTAATTTTCCGATAAAAGTACGAGAAGAATGTTTTTTTAACTTATACGGCGTGAATGGATTTTTATGGTTTCATATTTCCCTATTTCCATGAATCTTCCTCTACAATATTTCATGATTATTTTCAACAAAATTTATTTCTTTTAAAATCGCACAGCATTTTGAGAAAAGAAAATTATTTTGAAGAAGAAATTATATTTTCCACAAGAATTAATTTCAAGTGTTTTGTCAAAACTATTTTCCATCTAAGATGACATTATTTAGTATCGGTATGTTTCAATTATAATGTATCTATTATTTACATGGTTTGATTATTATTATGATGAAATGATATCCCTTTGTTTTATATGGATTACATTATGATGGGATGATGTTTATGAAACCGATTTTATTCTTTGGGTATTGATGAATGCTTTAAGTTTATGTTTTGGCACATGTAAGAATGATTTCATTATGAGATGGGTGGGACCTATATATCCCTCCAATGCATTGGGTAAATATTTATATCTCATTAGATAGACATGTCTGGAACAAAAAGTTAATACGGTTCAGTGATACATGACTGGAACGAGGAGAGAACTTGATTTAGTAAGGGACTTTGTCCACTAAGAGGGTCTTGGCATAAATGCCTTGGCTACTACGGAAATCATATCATGTGCTTAATGGTTTTCCATAATTACATGTTTTATTCTCAAGCTATTTTATCATGATTTATGTTCCTTTATGATCTATGCCTTATGTACTACCATGATTTATTTCTAATGATTTTGATGTTTAAACTTTATGTTCATTTTTTTAAGTTCAAATGCATATGATTTGTTTTATTCTCTCCATGGTTACCCTTACTAAGCATTTGAGCTCACCCTTTATATGTTTTCTTTTCCTCAGGATATAAAGAAAGGATTTAGGTAAGAAAACAAAAGGGGATGATCTTTATGGGAGATGTTGAAGATCTTTCACCAGGATTAGAAGATTCTGTTCCGAGTTTCCAAAGATAGTAAACCGTTACGGTCCTTGTGTGTTGGTTTTTTTAATGTATTAAGTATTTCGCAAAAGTAATGTAATGTCCATGTACATCAAGCTTCAGGTCACTACAGTACTATAGAGACCCAAATATTGACGTACATTGACATTACAATAATTTTTGCAAAATACATAATACATAACAAAAACAGTCACACAACGACCGTAATAGTTTAGTGTCTTTGGAAACTCGGAAGATAATATTTTAATCATAGTGAAAGATCTTCAACATCTCCCACAAAGTTCTTCCCATTTTGTTTTATTACCTAAAACCTTTCTTTAAATCTTGGGGAAAAGAAAACATATAAAGGGTGAGCTCAAATTCTCAGTAAGTGTAATCATGGAGAAAATAAAAAAATCATATACATTTGAACTTAAAAAATGAACATAATGTTTAAACATAAAAATATTGAGCAATGACATAAAACATGGTAGTACGTAAGGCATTGGTGATAAAGGAACATTAATAATAAAAAAATATCATGGGAATAAAACATGTAATTGTGGAAACCATGAAGAACGTGTTATGATTTCCATAGTAGCCAAGGCATTGCTGCCAAGACCATCTTAGTGGATAAAGTCCCTTTCTGAATCAAGTTCACTCCTCATTCCAGTCCTGTATCACTAAACTGGATTAACTTACCATTCCAGCCATGTCTATCTCATGAGATATAAATCTTTACACAATTCATTGGTGGGAGATATAGGTCCCACCCATCTCATAATGAAATCATTTTTACGTGTTCCATAACATGAACATAAATCATTCATCATTACCCAAAGAATAAAATGGGTTTCATAAACATCATACCATCAGAACATAATCCATATAAAAAAATGAATATCATTTCATCATAAGAAAAGTGAAACCATATAAATCATAGAAACATTATACTTGAAACATAAACATATTAAATAATTCCATATTATATGGAAAATGATTTTGATAAAAAACTTGAAATGAATTCTTGAGGAAAATATTGTTTTTCTTGAAAATCATTTTCTTTTCAAAAAATTCCATTCAATTTTAAAAGAAAAGAATTTTTTTGAAAATAATCATTAAACCTTGTAGATTAATCATCATGTAAATAAGGCGTTACTATACTGTGAAAATCCATTCGTGCGGTATAAGTTAAAAAAAACATTCTCCTCGTACTTTTGTTGGAAAAGTCAAAAAGTTCCCCATATGGTAAACAAAAGAAATATTCCCTCCATAACACAAAGTAAAAGTCAAAGAGGGGTAAACATGACATTAAAAATATAGGGAATAATATTAAACACTTTATGAAAAAAACTATTATGGGCATGGTTGAAAAAAAATAACCCCAGTAAATACTTACATATAAGCAATCTCAGATGAGATTGAAAAATTACCACTTACCTTATGTCTGATATGCTTCGTAAGTATTTGAAACTCCAGTATAATGATTTAAATAATGTCATTGACTTATTAAATAATCATATTCATTTTTATGATATCATATATGTTTCACTTATGACTTTATATTACCCTTTCTTTTGTAAATTCCATGTTAAAGCAGCATTTTGGGTAAAATCGTTTCATTTATCATACGTATTTCGATTTGTTTTTCTCTATATTATTAATCATATCTTGATTTACTTAATTCCAGAATGTACAACATGATTTATATAAAATATATATTCTGTATATAAATATATATGATATATTGATAAATGGAATGAAATACACCGTTCATGGAGACGGTAGGCCGTACATACGCTTGAACGCTGTTTTCATTTTGTTATTGAATTGAATATAATTATGTAAATGAAACATATATGTACATAAATACAGTATTATTATTATGTAATATCTTTCATGATTATTTATTACATATATAATTTATAATCAAACTTGAATGGTTAATCATGGAAAATGAATCTCATCGCGTTCATGGAGATGGTAGTCCATACGTACGCATGAGCGATGATATCGTTACCATAATTATTTAATATAATTGGAGTGAATGATATAATATTTCAGATAAATTATGATGTTATAATAACCATATATAGTTATTCTTTACACCATTATACCCATACATTTATGGTGGTTGTTGAAAAATATATTACACCACGGCGTGGAGACGATATTCTGTACGTACGCACGCGTGGTGATTTCATTTTCTAAAGGATGGATAAAAAGTGAAATGGGGTTGTTTAATATTTATAATAACATATAAGTATATTATTGATACTTATGTTATTAATTTAGAATTAAAAAATTAAATAATAATAAGTTGAAGAAGAAAGAAACTTGAAAAAATCGGTAGAAGAGATTACCTCTTCTTCGACGCACCTCTTTTAAGATTCCTCTTAAGGGACTAGATTTGGTCTTTTGAGAAGACCAGAACCTCCAGAATGTTTCTAGGGAAGTGTAGAAGAGAAATTGGCAGGGTTTGGCCGATCTTGAAGGCTCAAGGTGTTGTGATGTGGAGAGGGATGAGGTTCCCTTCTATATGGGAGGAAAGGGGCACCTTTGGAAACCTCAAAAATATTAATTTATAATAAATATAACCCCACATAAAAACATCCAAAAATGACTCATATTAGAATATTAGATGATATATGGTTGTAATATCATAAATAAATAAAATTTATACATCTTGGAAATTTATTTTAAACCTTATCAACTTGATTTATCCTTATTTAATTTATTTAATCTTATTTGTGGTAATAAGATTCTAAATTTTAAATTGTTATAAATTAATACTTATGTGTTGTTAATTATCCATAATTGGGTACTTTATGACATTTTAGACCATATAAATTTCAAATTACAATTTTTCAATATTTATGTGATTTTTAAACAATTTAATATTATGTAATTTTTATAAAATAACAATAGTGTCAATTTTTCCACTATTCATTTATTTGAATTTAAATTAAATCCATAAAGAAGATATGTTCGAAATAGAATATTAAATAGATTCATAACATGTCATAGTTTTCTAGAAAATTCGTGTATCACATTATATATGTCATAAAATATTTATTTTTATTTTGTTAAAACCATTTATATGATATTTCAATTAATAAAATAATTTCATCATCACTATTGTGTCACCTTTAATGATAATTATTTAATACATGAAAATTATAAATAAATTCACATTATGTAGATAATTTTATTATATTTCTGTATACTATTCATTTTATAAATTTATGAAGTTTATCACTAAATTAAAATTATTATACTTATAAAATTTAAGAGAGTGACATGTTGTCACTTTCTTTGGTTTTAATAATAATTAAATTATTTTCATGGTCAAAAGTCCATAAAATGTATCTAATCCAACCCTTAGGTGATATGGTTCTACTTTTAGTCATCTAATATAAATTTTTCAGGTTTTAGGGTAATTTAATAATCATCTATTTACGCTTAATTACCCGATTTACCTTTAACTGCAGTAAATAAAAATTATCATAGTTATTATTCAAAATATCAAAAAATTTAAAGTAACCTATTAAAATCATTTGGACCCAATGAATTCAAATATGGAATCCATTTTTTAAAATTAAAAACACAGAATATTCAGTAATAAATTTAAAATTAAACTCATTGTTAAGAAAACAGTTTTTAAAAGTTAAAATATTACCAAAGATTGAAATATTTTTACCTATGAATTCAATGTAAACTTAATGGTAATGACATAAATTATATTAAAGGGTAAAAATATATTCTATTTATACTCTAATACCATTAAATATAATAATTTAACCATATAAATTATTGTGATGAAAAAAGTTGTTTTTAATTAATATATAGCATGCTTTTACTATTCATTAAAATATGAATGTTATCAAAATAATATGAAAATTTTATCCAAAGTAAATTTTTATATCCTGATTCCAAAGAATAATTTTATTTTGTCAAATTGAAATTATAAACATGTCAAAACTAAATTTAATGTGGGCGCACCATCAAAAGGCGGCAAAACTGTATTTTTTTAAAAATACTTATTTTACTCAAAAAAATTATTTTGTTCTCACACAATGTTCTAGAAAATTAGTAAGATGATCAATAATGTTATAAAATTAAAAATTTAGTCAATACTATTCATAACGGATAGTTCATAATAATATTATAATAATATATCGTTGTTTAGTGAGACCCGGTATTGCGTACTACATACGCTATCAAGGAAGGTTGTGATTGCGTGTAATGCAAGCCAAGTCAAGGATGAGTGTACTGCAAGTTCC
This sequence comes from Viscum album, assembly GCA_963277665.1. NCBI lineage: Eukaryota > Viridiplantae > Streptophyta > Magnoliopsida > Santalales > Viscaceae > Viscum > Viscum album. The sequence continues at coordinate 419,985,446 of OY728132.1, forward strand.
CTTTTTGTTGTGTATATTATAGTAAAAACTTATTTCATTTACACATTAAACAAAATCTATACTTAATGTTGAATAGAATAATTTCTACAAAACAAACTTGAAATTGTGCGTAACACAAGCCAAGAATAGTGTTTTGTATACTACAAGATAATAATGTGTTGCTTATAGAACAAGCTAATTTTGGTGTAGCGTACAACACAAGAAATCAAGAATAATTCTCATAAAATATTAGGTTGTTATATTCTACACCCCTTAAAATGAATTTCCCCCTTGAAATTCGTCGGGGTTATAAATGGTTTACTACATGAAAGTTTCTTTCATAGAAACCCACATCGTAAAAAGGAATACACAAACTTAATTTTGAAAAGTGAAGTATGAAACATAATGATTACCCAAATTAACTCATCACTAGGTTTCCACATAGGAGAACTTAGGTGAAAATATGGATATGGAAGAGATATCTAACCCTCAAATTCTGATGGAGAGTGGTAGAAAATGTGGCTATGAAAAAGACAACAATCACAAAACCTTAAATTTGTGATGATATGAGGTACCATATGATTCATTAGAAATAAGAGCAGTAGGAAAACATTTTTTGTTTTCAATATCATTTCCCCAATGTTGAAAATTTTGAATTAGAAAAAATACATACTCTATTTCGGTATAATCTCTTCGTTGTTCGTGCCTTGAACAATTTCCACTTCATCTCTTAAAGAAATGAAGTTGAATGTGTTATTTGTGAAGTGTTAGCAGATCATGTGATAGAATGATGGGTTATTCCATATGTCTCAAACAAAAGGTTAGAAAAAGTTATCAAATATACATAAGTTCATATATGGTGAGGTTAATCATATATGATTCCAAAAATGGACTTATACTTCATCTATCATACCACTTAATAAAATAAAACTAGTTTCTACTAACCAGGGACTTCTTGTTGGCCAGTGGTAGGAAATAAAGGCCTATCGCACTTCGGTTGTGGGTTCAAATCCCACAACCTTGTCCAACACGACGAGTTGTCTCCCATCCTGCAGGTTGTCTTTTTTTTCTAAAACATAACTATTATAGATATAATATCGAAAAAATTTATAGCATTAAGTAATATTAACTTATGTCCAACATAATTTATTCTAGTCTTTAGACTTATCAAAAATACATTTGTCCAATCTGATAGTATAAAAATACAATTACTAGAAATTTCATTAACCAAGCAACTGAATACCATCATTTATCCCCCATATATCATAAGATATATCTTGTTGATCACATTAAAAACATGTGGATACCATAATCTTATACTGTCTTGCAACATTAATTACCATAGAACCATAGTGAAAACATTAATGCTGTCAAAAGGTAACTATTTCCACATACCAAAATCCCAGATTTTCAATATACTCAATCCATGATATCACTTTGTCCTTACATCAGTCATGAGCTCATTAATATTATTTTCTCCTTATCCCTTAATTATGAACATATCAACTGCTTTATAAATATTTGAATTTCTTTTCATGGTTACCAGTACCATATAATTAATGAAAACCATAATAAACCAATACATAGATATTCCAATATTCTGGAGTACTATAAATTAGATTCAACAACATTATTTTGGAATCCTGTTACATAAACACATAATCATTCCACTAAATTGTTATCATACTAAAGGTCGCCAATAGTGGTCGCATGTGACTTCCCTTTGTCCTTTTCCTTAAGAGGTTTCTCATGTCGATCATCATTAACCCTTGGATTAGGGAATTGATTATCATAATGCACATTTCCTTTCACTTGAAGCATTGAAGTGTTGGTGGAGCGTTCTCTGTAGTATTTTCTCTATTCATGTCATTAGAAACCTTTTTCCCATTACTTTGGCACTGAAATGCTCGATGACCTTCTTTTCCACACTTGAAAAATTGACTTGTTCCTTTTAGAAAATCTCAACCATTCTTCTTTCCACACTTTGTTCATAAAGAAACATTCACCTTCTTTTCACAATTGTTCTATGATTTTTCATTGAACTCCATCTTTAGTTTCTTTTCAAAACCATGAGATGGATATATAACACCAACTTCTAGTTCTACCTTGATAGCACAATGCACAATTTCTTCATAGGTACTGAAGTCTCTTATAGTTAATACCCTTCGAAGACGTGGTTTTAAACCACTGAAGAATCGATCAACTTTACTTTCAGGTTGCATGATAAAGACAGATTCATACCTTGAAAGCCTTGTAAAATTCGCTTCGTATATACCAATAGATTCATCATCCTTTTTCTTAAGCTCAAGGAAATCCTTTTCCATCTTTTTTCTAAGGATACGAGGGAAGTACTTATTGAAAAATAAGTTCTTGAACTCATCCCATTACATGGATTCAATTTTATCTCAGGGCCTCGTATTCTTAATTAGAGCCCACCATTGAACTGTTTCATCTTCTAAACGGTAAATATCCAGAATGAATTTTTCATGTTCCGAACAGTGAAGTATGGAAAATATCATTTCAATGGTACTGATCCATTGTTCAGCAACAGGTGGATCAGAAGACCCACTGAAAGAAGGTGGACGTTGCCTCATGAAGGACTCAATAGAATATTGTTCCTTTGACTCCTCATTTGGAAGTTGAGAATAATTCATAGCTTGTGTAAGTATAGAAATAAGATTTTTCACTCCATATCCCATAACATTGGTTTGTTCATGAAGACAATCATTACATTGTATATTACATTGATCAACATGATTCCTTCGGGTTTCACCCATCATCTAAAACCCAAATAGAATAGTGTGAGAGGCCAAAATCATGCTAGGGAAAACAACATAATAAAGGGGGAGTACCTTCAATATATAAAATCTTATGGTTAATTCTAAGATTGTTACCGTAATTCTAGGACTATAACCTATAATTATATTTATCCAGTGATCTCACTAAATTTTTCGCATCCTAGTTTCCAAAGGTTAACTAATCATTTCCTCTGATACCAACTGTAGATACCCAAAGATTTACGTACATAGACATTACATTAATTTTTGCAGAATACTTAATATATAAAAAAACAGACACACAAGGACCGTAATAGTTTAGTGTCTTTGGAAACTCAGAATATAATCTTCTAATCATGGGGAAAGATCATCAACATCTCTCATAAATATTTTCCCCTTTTGTTTTCTTAACTAAAACCATTCTTTAAAACCCAGGGAAAAGAAAACATATAAAGGGTGAGCTCAAATGTTAAGTAAGGGTAATCATGGGGAAAATAAAAAAAATCATATACATTTGAACTTAAAAAAATGAACATAGTGTTTAAACATAAAAATATTGAGCAATGACATAAAATATGGTAGTATGTAAGGAATAGGTTATAAAGGAACAATAATCATGATAAAATTGCATGGGAATAAAAAATTTAATTGTGGAAACCATTAAGCACATGTTATGATTTCCATAGTATCCAAGGAATTGCTGCCAAGACCATTTTAGTGGACAAAGTACCTTTCTGAATCGAGTTCACTCCTCGTTCCAGTCCTGTATCATTGAACCGGATTAACATACCATTCCAGCCATGTCTATCTAATGAGATATAAATCTTTACCCAATGAATTAGAGGTAGATATAGGTCTCACCTATCTAATAATGAAATCATTCTTATGTGTGCCACAACAATAACATAAATCATTCATCATTACCCAAAGAATAAAATGGGTATCATAAACATCATCACATCATAACATAATCCATATAAGAAAATGGATATAATTTCATCATAAGAAAAGTGAAACCATGTAAATAATAGAGACATTATACGTGAAACATACACATATTAAATAATGCCATTTTATATGGAAAATGGTTTTGATAAAACACTTGAAATAAATTCCTGAGGAAAATATCCTTTCTTCCACAAAATCATTTCCTTTTCGCAAAATCCCAAGGAATTTTAAAAGAAAAGGATTTTGTTAAAAATAGTCATTAAATATTGTAGAGTAAGCTGCATGAAAATAAGGCGTTATGAAACCGTAAAAATCTATTCATGCCGTATAAGTTAAAAAACATTCTCCTCGTACTTTTGTTGGAAAAGTCAAAAAGTTCCTCGTATGGTAAACAAAAAAAAAGATTCCCTCCATAACACAAATTAAAAGTAAAAGAGGGTTAAACATGACATTATATATACATGGAATAATATTAAACACTTTATGAAAAACATTTTATGGGCATGGTTGAAAAATATAACCCCAGTAAATACTTGTGTATAAGCAATCTCGGATGAGATTTAAAATTTATCCCTTGCCTTATGTCTGATATGCTTTGTATGTATCTGAACCTCTTGTATATGATTTTAATAATGTCATTGAAATTTTAAAGAATCATATTCATTGTTATGATATCATATATGCCTCACTTATGACTTTATATTTCCCATTATTTTGTAAATTCCATGTTAAAGCAGTGTTTTGGGTAAAATTGTTTCATTTAACGTATGTGTTTCGATTTTTTGTTCTTGATATTATTACTCATATCCAGATTTACTTAATTCCAAAATGTAAAACATGATTTATATATAATATATATTCAGTATATAAATATATATGATAGATTGATAAATGAAATGAAATACACCATTCATGGAGACAGTAGGCCGTACATACGCATGAACGCTGTTTTCGTTTCATTATTGAATTGAATGGAATTATGTAAATGAAACATATATGATCCTAAATCCAGTATAATTATTATTTAATATATTTTATTATTATTTATTATATATATACTTTATAATAATACTTGAATTGTTAATCATGGAAAATGAATCTTATCGCGTTCGTGGAGATGGTAGTCCGTACGTACGCACGAGCGATTATATCATTCCCATAATTATTGAAAATAATTGGAGTGAATGATATAATATCTCAGAATCATTATTATGTTATAATTACCATATATATTTATTCTTTACACCATTATACCCATCCATGTAAGGTGGTGGTGGAAAAACATATTACACCACGGCGTGGAGACGGTATTCCGTACGTACACACGCGCGGTGATTTCATTTTTCATAGGATGTATAGAAGGTGAAATGGGGTTGTTTAAGATTTATAATAACATATCAGTATATTAGTGATACTTATGTTATTAATTTATAATGAAACAACTAAAGAAGAAGAAGTTTTAGAATAATGTTTCTAAGTAACTAGAGAAGAGAAATGGTCAGGGGTTGGACGATCTTGAAGGCTCAAGGTGTTGTGAAGTGGAGAGGGAGGAGGTGCCCTTTTATAAGGGTGGAGAGTGGCACCTTTGGAAACCTCAAAAATATTATTTTATAATAAATCAAACCCCACTAAAAACCTCCAAAAATTACTCATATTCGAAGATTATATGAGATAGGGTTGTAATATCATAATATAATAAAATTTAGACATGTTTGATAGTTATTTTAAACCTTATCAACTTGATTTATCCTTATTTAATTTATTTAATCTTATTTTTGGTAATAAGATTCTAAATTTTAAATTTTTATAAATAATTACTTATGGGTTTTTAATTATCCATAATTGGGTACTTTATGAAATTTTAGACCATATAAATTTCAAATTATAATTTTTAAATATTTTTGTGATTTTTAAACAATTTAATAATATGTTATTCTTATAAAATGACAATACTATCAATTTTGACACTATTGATTTATTTGATTTTAAATAAAATCCATACAGAAGATATGTTCGAACAAAAATATTTAATAGATTCATAACATGTCATATTTATCTATAAAATTCATGTATCACATTAAATAGTTCATATAAAATTTATTTTTATTTTTTAAAAACCATTTATTTGATATTTCAATTAATAAAATAATTTCAACATCACTATTGTGTCACATTTAATGATAATTATTTAATACATAAAAATTATAAATAAATTCACATGATGTAGATAATTTTATTATCTTTCTAGAGACTATTCGTTTTTGAAGTTTCATGAAGTTTATCACTATATTAAAATTATTATACATATAAGATTTAAGAGAGGGACATGTTGTCACTTTCTTTGGTTTTTATAATAATTAAATTATTTTCATGGTCAAAAGTAAAAAAAATGAATCTAATCCGACCCTTAGGTTATATGGGTCGACTTTTAGTCATCCAATAGAATTTTGGAAGGTGTTAGGGTAATTTTATAATCTTATGTTCACCCTTAATTACCCGATTTACCTTTAACTGCAGTAAATAAAAATTATCGTAGTTACTATTCATAATATCAAAAAAATAAAAGTAACCTATTAAAATAATTTGAACCCACTGAATTTAAATATGAAATCCATTTTTAAAAATTAAAAACATATAAGTTGTAGTAATTAATATAAAACTAACCTCGTTGTTAAGAAAATGGGTATTAAATGTTAAAATATTTCCAGAGATTGAAATGTTTTTACCTATTAATTCAATGTAAAATTAATGGTAATGAAATAAATTATATTAAAGGGTAAAAATAAATTCTATTTATAATTTAAAATAATTTAATATTATAATTTAACCATATAAATTATTGCGATGAAAAAACTTGTTTTTTATTAAAATATAGAGTGTTTTTACTATTCATTGAAATATGAAAGTTATCTGAATAATATGAAAAATTTATCCAAAGTAAATTTTTATATCCTGATTCCAAATAAAAAATTATATTTTTTCAAATAGAACTTATAAACATGTCAAAAACTATATTTAATGTTGGTGCGCCATCAAAAGGCGGAAAAACTGCATTTTTTGAAAAATACTTATTTTACTCGAAAAATTTCTTTTATTCTCACAAGATGTTCTATAAAATTATTAAGATGAATAATAATTTTATAACATTCAAAATTTAGTTAATACTATTCATAACGGCTAGTTCATAATAATATTATAACAATATATAGTTGTTTTGTGAAACTCGGTATTGCGTACTACATACGCTATCAAGGTAGGTCACGATTGCATGTAATGCTAGCTAGGTCAAGGCTGCTTGTAGTGCAATCTCCCTTTGTTTTTGCGTATAATATAATCAAAACTTATTTCATTAACACATTTAACAAAATCTATACTTAATGTTACGAAGAATAATTTCTACAAAACGAACTTGACTTGAATGGAAGTAAGTAGATGAGATATATATATATATATATATATCCAGTATCTTCATTATGTCCTATATTTCATTATTATTAATTATATATACTTTATAATCATTCTTTAATGGTTAACATGGAGAATGAATCTCATCGCGTTGTGAAGACGACAATTCATACGTACGCACGAGCGATGATATCGTTCCCATAATTGTTGAATTGAATTGGAGTAGATGATATAATATCTAAGAATAAGTATGATTTTATAATAACTATATATAGTTATTCTTTATTAAAAACATTTTTATGGGCATGTATGAAAAATATAACCCTAGTAAATACTTACGTATAAGAAATCTCGAATAAATATGAGATTAAAAAATTATCTCTTACCTTAGGCCCGATATGATTTGTACGTATCTGAAACTCTTGTATAATGATTTAAATAATGTCATTTACTTATTACATAATCATATTCATTGTTATGAAATCATATATGGTTCCCTTATGACTTTATATTACCCATTCTTTTGTAAATTACCTATTAAAGCAGTGTTTTGGGTAAAATCGTTTTATTTATCCTACGTGTTTGGACTTGTATTTCTTGATATTATTATTATTATATAATTATTTAATTACTTAAAGAATTTAAATCATTATTTATATATCATATATATTCAGTATATAAATATATATAACATATATATAATATATTGATGAATGAAATGAAATACACCATTCATGGAGACGGTAGGCCGTACGTACGCATGAACGTTGTTTTCCTTTCTATATTGACTTGAATGGAAGTAAGTAGATGAAATATATATATACATAAATCCTGAAACTTAATTATGTAATATATTTCATTATTATTGATTATATATACTTTATAATCATTCATGAATGGTTAACATGGAGAATGAATCTAATCGCATCGTGGAGACTGTAATCCGTACGTACATTCGAGCGATGATATCATTCCCATAATTGTTGAATTGAATTGTATTGGATGATATAATATCTCATAATCAGTATGATATTATAATAACTATATATATATAGTTATTCTTTATAGAATTATACCCATCCATGTAAGGTGGTGGTGGAAAAACATATTACACCACGGCGTGAAGACGGTATTCTGTACGTACACACGTGCGGTGATTTCATTTTCCATAGGATGGATAGAAGGTGAAATGGTGTTGTTTCATATTTATAATAACATATCATTATTTTAGTGATATTTATGTTATTGCTTTATTATGATACAACTAATGAAGAAAAATTTGAAGAAGAAAGAAACTCGAAAAAAATCGGTAGAAGAGATCACCTCTTCTTCGACGCACCTCTTTTAAGCTTCTCTTAAGGCACTAGAGTTGGTATTTTGAGGATACCAGAACCTCTATAATGTTTCTAGGGAAGTTTATAAGAGAAATGTTCAGGGTTTGGCCGATATTTAAGGCTCAAAATTGTGTAAGGAGAAGAGGGAGGAGGTGCCCTTTTATAAGGGAGGAGAGGGACACTTTAGGAAAAACTTAAAATATTTTTTTATAATAAAGTCATATTCGGTTTATAATGGCTCCAAAGTAACTTATTTCTAAGATAAAGTGGGTATGGGTCTAAATACATTCAACCAATAGGTTTTAGACAAGTTTATATTACTATTCTAACCTTATCATTTAGATTTTACTCTAAGTTAAATAATTTAACTTTTACTATGTCTTATTGTTTTCTTACACTATATGGTTAATAAACTTACTATATCATGCCAAAAGAACCCCAAGTGGTTAATTATTAATATATATAACCTTATCTAAGTCATTTGGCCAAACCATATTTTTTTACTAATAGAATAATAATTAATAATATAATATTTTCTTTAAAAACTATTTTATGTCAATTTTGACACTATTAGGTAATTGATTTTTGTGAAAATAATAACAGCATGATTAGTTAGAAAAAAGTTATTTAAATAAATACTAACATTTTATATTAACCTATAAAATTATTTTAATTCATTAAAATTGTCAAATTACATTTATTTGGGTATTTATAATATCAATTATGTTAATATTTCATTAATAAGGTAATTACTACATCATCATTGTGTCATAAATAAATTAAATTATTTAATGTATAAAAATTATAAATAAAATACCATTATAAAGAAAATTATTTTATATTTATAATTAATAGTTATAGTCAAATTTATATTATATATAACCCTATATTAAAAATGTTCTAGTTATTAAACTCTGATTTTAACAATTTTAACTCTTCTTTAAATAAAATAATAATAAATGTCCTAATCTAATACAAGTGGACCTAAAAGGTAATATTTTCTTCCTAAGGTTGATTTTGGTCGAATTACACTTATCCAATAGAATTAGGACATGTTTTAGGGTAATAATAATATCATTTTTACCCTTAATTACCCTATTTTACTTTTAACCGTGGTAAATAAAAGTAAAAAGTCACTATTCACCAAAAATTATTTTTATCTTATTGAACCATGTTTTACTACTTGATATTAACCGTGTCTCAGGGATTTTCAAAATTCCACTCACAGAAGTGGTTAAATTATGTTTTATGTAAATTTTCAAATTCTCCTAGGAGGTGGGTAAAAGACAGTGAAAAGTTCAATAAAATTTTTATATATCTAAAATTATTATAAAATTACTCCAATGAATTACATTGAACTTATAAAGGTATTATGTATCAATTTTTACTGAAAATAAATTTAAATAAAATAAATAGTTATTTAAATAAAAATTTGGTTGTTAAATAGTAACCCAGGGTTTTCACTATTCATCAAAAATTGAATGTTTTCAGAAAAATACCAAAAATTCACACTAGGATAATTTTGATATTCCAAATCCAAAAATGATGCGCAATTTGAAAGATAAAATTTATAAAATTTCAAAAGTTGGTATTACTATTCATAACAGCTAGTTCATAATAATATTATAATAATATCTCGTTTAGTGATACTCGGTATTGCGTACTACACACGCTATCGAGGAAGGTCTTGATTGTGTGTAATGAAAGCCAAGTTAGGGTTGCATGTAGTGAAAGCTTTTTTGGTGTTGCGTATAACATAATCAAAATTTATTTCATTTATACATTAAACAAAATATATACTTAATGTTGTGTAGAATAATTTCCAAAAAACGAACTTGAAATTGTGTGTAACACAAGCCAAAAATAGTGTTGCGTATACTACAAGCTAATACGGCGTTGAGTATAGAGAAAGAAAATCTTGGTGTAGCGTACACCAAAAGACATAAAATAAACTAAAAAGAATAATTCTCATAAAATTTCGGGGTGTTACACAAACAATTGACCAAAACATATTGGTCGAGTATATGTACACCATTATCATAATATTTTCCACTTGATGACTATTTTGATCCTTATAAAACAAATTGTGACATTTATATTATTTTATTTTAAAAGATGTCAAATTTGTCACCTTCATAATTTAATAAACATATCATTTTAAAAGTTGGATGTTTTAGAAGATAAATTCAACTAAAAGTATTATTACGAAATATTTTAGATTAATATTCATTATTGTATTTTATTTTTAATTTTTTTGAAAAATTATTATATTAAATAATTATACAAAAAATGTTGTAGTAATTATTTTACTAAGAGAAATATCAAATAAATGGTTTTAAAAATATTAAAATAAATATTATATTAACTAATTAATGTGATCCCAAAATTTTCTAGATGAATATGACATGTTAGAAATTTTTTAAATATTTTGGTTTGACAATATCATCTGTTTGGATTTTATTTAAATTCAAATAAATGAATAGTGTCATAATTGACAGTATTAATATTTTATAAAAATAACATATTATTAAATTGTTAAAAAATCACAAAAATATTAAAAATTTAAAAATTGAAATTTATATGGTCGTAAATGTCATAATATATTAAATTATAGACAATTCACAACACATAAGTAAGTATTTATTACCATTTCAAATTTAGAATATTATTACCACAAATAAAATTAAATAGATTAAATAAAGATAAATCAAAATTATAAGATTTAAAATATAATCAAAACATGTCTAAATTTAATTCATTGATGAGTTTACAACCTTATATTATCTCATATCTTAATTTGAGTCAGTTTGGAAGTTTTTAAGTAGGGTTTGAGTTTATTATAGATTAATATTTTAGAGGTTTCCAAAAGTTCCCCTCTACTCTCTTATAAAAGGGCACCTCCTCCCTCTTCTTTTCACTCCATTGTGAGATTTCAAACCTGACCAAACCCTACCCATATACCTTCTCAACTTATCTAGAAACATATTATAGGTCCTGGTCTTTTTCAAAGACAAACTTTAGTGCCATAAGAGGAGGTATAGAAGAGGTGCATTGAAGAAGAGGTAATATCCTTTACCGATTCTTTCAAACTTATTACTTCTTCTAAATCCTCTATATGATTTGTTTCATTATTAAGTAATAAATACACTTAAACTTTTATACTGATATGTTATTATGAATATTAAACAACCTTATTTCACCTTCTATCCATCCTACAAAAAAAGAAATCACAGTTCGTGCGTACGTACGACTTACCGTCTCCACGTTGTGGTGTAATATATTTTTCCACCACCACCTTACTTCGATGGGTATAATGGTGGAAATAATAACTATATATTATTTTTATAACATGATACTAATTCTTTAATATTATATAATCCACTCTAATACAATTCACCATTTATGGGAATGATATCGTCGCTCGTACGTACGTACGGATTACCGTCTCCACAGCGTGATGAGATTCATTCTCCATGTTAACCATTCAAGAATGATTATACAGTATATATAATAAATAATCATGAAATATATTACATAATGATTCTAATAGATTTATGTATATATATTTTTTATTTACTGAATTCTATTCAATTCAATAAGGAAAGAAAAACAACATTCATGCATACGTACGGCCTATTGTCTCCATGAACAGTGAATTTCATTTAATTTATCTATATGTAGTGTATATATATGATATATAAATCATATTTTACATTCTGAAAGTAAAAAAAATAATGATATATGTAATAATATCGAGAACAACAAGTCCAAACACATACGATACAAGAAATTATTATTACACAAAATGTTGCTTCAATGTGGAATTCTAAATGAACGGGTAATATAAAGTCATAAGTGAATCTTATATGATATCATAAAAATGACTATGATTCTTGAATAAGTCAATGACATTATTTAAATTATTATACATGAGGTTCAGACACATAAGGAAGAAATCAGACCTAAGGTAAGGGATTATTTCGTCTCACTTTTATTTCTATGAGACATATTCCTTAATCACCATCTATTTATTTTGTATGGTGTTTATGCTTCCCATGAATTTTTTATGATTTTTATTATGAAGGATGTGATATTTAAATATGCATGTAATTTTCTTTATTTTATGGCACGTATGATTCCACCAATTATAAATGGCAAGGGATATTTTTGCAATCTTATTTTTACCTGAGATTACTTATACGTAAGTATTTACTGGGGTTATATTTATCATCCATGTCCATGTTTTCTAAAAATGTTTTAATAAAGTGTTTACCATTCTTCCATATATGTTTAAATTCATTTTTACCCTTTGTTGACTTTTACCACATTGTATGGAAGGAATCCTTCTTTTGTTTACTATACATGGTACTTTTTGACTTTTCTGCCAAAAGTAAAAGATGATTTTTTTTATCTTAGATGGCATGAACAGATTTTTATGGTTTTATAATTCCTTATTTACATGAATATTCCTCTACAATATTTCAGGATTATTTTCAAAAAATATTATTTTCTCTTAAAATTGCACGACATTTTGAGGAAATAATATTATTTTGAAGAAGCAAGGATATTTTCTTCAAGAATTATTTTCAACTGATTTATCAAAGATATTTTCCATCTAAGTTGAAATTATTTAATATGGTTATTTTTTAAGTATAATTTCCGTATTATTTACATGTTTTGATTTTTTTTACAATGAAATGATATCTATTTATTTTATATGGATTATGTTATGATGGGATGATGTTTGTGAAACCCATTTTATACATTGGGTTATGATGAATGATTTATGTTTAATTTGTGTCACATATAAGAATGATTTAATTATGAGATCGGTGGGACCTATATATCCCTCCAATTCTTTGGGTAAATATTTATATCTCATGATATATACATGGCTGGAATGGTAATTTAATCCGGTTTAGTGATACTGGATAGGAACGAGGAGTAAACTTGATTTAGAAAGGGACTTTTTCCACTAAGATGGTCTAGGCAGGAATGCCTTGGCTACTATGGAAATCATATCATGTGCTTAATGGTTTTCCACAATTACATGTTTAATTTGTGTCATGTATTAATTATTCTGCAAAAGAAATGTAATGTCCATGTATTTCACGCTTGGGTCTCTACAATTGGTATCAGAGTGAAGGTTTTGTTAACCTTTGAAAACTCGGATGTGAAAACTTTAGTGAGACCCCTAGATATATTTCTAAGGTATGTATAGGGATGTCTATAAGGTTAATTATAAATTATAGGTTACAATCCTAGAATTATGATAATGATTATAAATAACCTAGGAATAAACCAAAGATGATAGAGATTGAACATTCTCACCCTTCATTATGTTGTTTTCCTAGTACGATTTTTACCTCTCACACATATCTTTTTTGGGTTTTAGATAATGGATAACACCCGAAGGAACCGTGTTAATGATCAATGCATTGAGAAATGTAATGATTTTACTCTTGCACTACCAAATTTTATGGGAAATGGAGTGTAAAATCTTATTACTATACTTACAAAAGCTATGAATCATTCTGGAATTCCAAATGAGTAGAGAAGGGAACAATATTCCATTGAGTCCTTCATGAGGCAATTCCCACTTTATTTTAGTGGATCTTCTGATCCACTTATTTCTGAACAATGGATCAGTATCATTGAAAAGATATTTTCCATACTTCTTTGTTCGGAACATGAAAAGTCATTCTGGGTGCTTACCTTTCAGAAGGTGAAGCAGATCAGTGGTGGAATCTAATTACAAATACAAGGGCCCAAGATGAAATTGAATCCATGGAATGGGATGAGTTCAAGAACTTATTTTTCAATAAGTACTTCCCTCGTATTCTTAGAATGACAATGGAAAATGAGTTCCTTGAGGCTAAGAAAAAGGATGATTAATCTGTTGGTATATACGAAGCGAATTTCACCAGGCTTTCAAGGTATGCATCTGGATTTATCATCCAACCTGAAATAATAGTTTATCGATTCTTCAGTGGCTTAAAACAAGTAATACAAAGGCATTATCTATAAGAGACATCAGTGGCTATGAAGATATTGTACATTTTAATATCAATGTAGAATTGGAAGTTGGTGTTACATATCCATATCATGGTTTTCACAACAAACGAAAGATGGAGTTCAAGGAAAAATCTAAAAACTATGGTGGAAAAAAGACAAATGTTTCGTTATGATCAAAGTGTGGAAAGAAGCATGGTGGATATTTTCTTAAAGGGACTAGGAAATTTTTTTAAGTGTGAAAAATAAAGTTATCGAACAGCTAAGTGCCGAACTAGTGGGAAAAAGGTAGCTAATGATGTGAATAGGGAAAAGTCTATAGAGAAAGCACCACCAACAATTCAATGCTACAAGTGTAGGGAAATGGGACATTATGATAACCAATGACCTAATACAAGGGTCAATGATGATCAACATCAACGACCTATTCAGGAAAAGGACAAAGGGAAGTCACATTCGATCACTATTGGTGGTGTTTAATATGATAATGAAGTGGTGGAATTATTAAGTGTTTATGTAACAGGATTCCAAAAGAGTGTTGTGGAATCTCACTTATAGTATCGTGGAATATTTGAACATCTATGTATTTATTTATTCTTGTTTTCAATAATTATATGATATCGGTAACCATGAAAAGTGATTGAAATATTTTTATAAAGTATATGATATGTGGATAATGAAGGGATAAAGAGCAAATAATATGTTGGAGATTATTAATGAGTTCATGACATAAATAAGTAAAAAGTGATATCAAGTTTTGAGTATATAGAATTTTTGGGATTTTGGTATGTGGAAAGGGTTAAATTTTGACAGAATTCATGTTTTCACTATGGTTCTATGGTAATTCATGTTTCAAGAATACATTATTAAGGTATTCACATGTTTCAAATGTGACCAACAAGATATATCTTATGTTATATGAGGATAAATGATGGTATTCACATGCTTGTTATATGACCTTTCTACAAATCATTTTTTTTATGCTGTGAGTTTGGATAGAAGTATTTTGGATAACCCTAAAGGTTGGAATGGATTAAGTTGGACATCAGATAGTATTGTTTAAGGCTTGAACATTTTGAGAGATTATTTCTCGAATGTTATAATGGTGTAGTTTTATAAAAAGGACAACCTGTAGGATAGATGACAACCTATCGTATCAGACAAGGTTGTGGGAATTGAACCCACAACCAAAGTGTGATAGGCCTTTATCACCTACCGCTGGCCTACAATAAGTCCCTGGTTAGTAAAAATAAGTTTTATTTTATTAAGTTGAATATAGACGAAGTATAATCCCATTTTTGGAATCATGTACGGTTAATCTCACCATAGATGGACTTATATATATTTAATAATTTGTGCTAACCTTTTTGTGATAAAGAAAGATGGAATGACCTATCATTCTATGGAATGATATTTTAACATTTCAAGAATGAAAAACTCTACTTCATTTCTTTAAATAAGAGATGAAGTGGAAATTGTTCATGGAATGACCATTGATGATATTACATTGAAATCAAGTAAGTATTTCTCCTTATGAAAAAATTAATCAACTTTGGGGAAATGATCTTGAAAACCAAAAAAAAATTCAAAGTACCCTCATACCTGATGAATCAGATGGTACCTTAGATCATCACAAATTTATGGCTTTGTGATTGTTGGCTTTTTCATAGCCATGTTCTCTACCACTCTTCATCAGAACTTGATGGTTAGATGTCTCTTCCACATCCATGTTTTCACCTATGTTCTCCTATGTGGAAACCCAGTGATGAGTTATTTTGGGTAACCATTATATTTCTTAATTTAATTTTTAAAATTCGGTTTTACTATTCCTTTTTACAATGTGGGATTCAATGAAAGAAACATTCATGTATTAAACCATTTATAACCGTGACAAATTTCGAGGGAAAAATTCATTTTATGGGGGGTAGAATGTAACACCCAGAACTTTTATGAGAAAGATTATTTTTAATTTTATTGATGTCTTATGTTGTATTCTACACCAAGATTAGCCTGCTCTATACACAACCCCGTATTTTCTTGCAGTATACGCAACACTATTATTGTATTATTTTACATACAATTTCAAGTTATTTTTATAGAATTCAACACTAAATATAGATTTTATTCAATGACATAATATTAGATTATGTTATATGCAACACAAAAGGAATATTTCTTGCAACACTGACTTGGCTGGCATTACACGCAAATGCGACCTTCCTCGATGGCTTGCGTTGTACGCAATACAGTGTTTCACTAAACAACAATATATTATAATAATATTGTTATGAACTAGCCTTTATAAATAGTATAAACCACATTTTAAATTTTATAACATTATCAGTCATCTAACATATTTTCTAGAACATGTTATGAGAACAAAATTAATTTTTTAGATAAAAGAAGTATTTTTCAAAAAATAGAGTCTTGTCACCTTTTGATGGCACAACCATTTTAAATATAATTTTTGACAAGTTTATAACTTCAATTTAAAAATTTAAACTTATTATTTTGAATCAATATATAAAAATTTATATTGGATAAATTTTTTACATTATTCTGATAACCTTCATATTTTGATGAATAGTAAAAATAAGCTAAATTTTAATTAATAACAACTTTTTTTCATCGAGATAATTTATATGGTTAAATTATAATATCGAATGTTGTTAAAGTATAAATATAATATATTCTTACCATTTAATATAATTTATGTAATTAGCAATAATTTTACATTGAATTCATAGGTAAAAACATTTCAATCTTTTTCAATGTTTTGAATTTTAAAACTCATTTTCTCAACTACGGGATTAATTTTAAATTAATTACTGAAAATTATGTATTTTAAATTTGGAGAAATAGATTCCATATTTGGAATTAGTAGGTCCAAATTATGTTAATATTCTACTTTTATTTTTGGCCATTATGAATAGTAACTACTGTAAATTTTATTTACAATAGTTAAAGTTAAATCGGGTAACTAATGTTAAAACTAATATTATAAAATTACCCTAACACTTGTATTAATATAATTTGATGATTATATTTCGTCCTAAAATATACTTTTGTTTAAATTTTATCTATCATAACCCACTTGGATGAGATTAAGACCTTTAATTTATTTTATTTAATGGAAAGTGAAATATGTCTCACTCAAACTTTAATAATTAAATTATTTTTAATATAAAGTCAAACGGAATATAAATTCAATTATAAATACTCATTTGAAAGAAATTTTTTTTTCTTTATCATGGTAATTTTTTTATAATTTTTAAGAAATATATAATTACCTTAATAGCTAATACATTAATGATGTAGAAATTATTTATTTAGTGAAAAATCAATAATATAGTTTTTATTAAAATACTAATACCCATCAAAAGGCCCAAAAACTTGACAAAAACTTATTTTTAGAGTATATATACATCATAAGAATCCACGTTTAGATTTTTGGACCATTTTTAGCCTTTTAAAACAGATTATGACATTTTTTATTATTTTGTTTTTAATGATGTCAAAGTTGTCACCTTCATAATTTAATAAACATATCCTTTTAAAGTTTGGGTGTTTTAGAAAATAAATTCTAATAAAAGTATTCTTATAAAATATATTAAATTTTTATTCATAATAGTATTTTATTTTTAAATTTTATGAAACAAATAAGTATATTAAATAATTATAAAAAAAATGTTGTAGTAATTAGTTTTTAAGAGAAATATCAAAAACTGGTTTTAAAAATATTAAAATAAATATTATATGAACGACTTAATTTGATCCACAAATTTTCTAGATTCATATTACATTATGGGAATCTATTAAATATTTTGGTTCAACTCCATCATCTGTTTGGATTTTATTTAAATTCAAATAAATGAATAGTGTCAAAAGTGACACTATTGATTTTTTATAAAAATAACATCTTATTAAATTGTTTAAAATCAAAAAAAATATTTAAAAAATAAAAAATGAAATTTATATGGTCTAAATTTTCATAAATTATATAATTATGGAAAATTAACAACACATAAGTAATTATTTATAACCATTTAAAATTTAGAATATTATTACCACAAATAAAATTAAATGGATTAAATAACGATATATCAAAATGATAAGATTTAAAATAAAATAAAAACATGTATAAATTTGATTTTTATGAGTTTAAAACCCTCTATTATCTCATATTCTAATTTTAGTCACTTTGTAAGTTTTTATGTGGTTTTTTAGTTTATTATAAATTAATATTTTGGAGGTTTCCAAAAGTGCCCCTCTACTCTCTTATAAAAGGGAACCTCGTCCCTCTTCTTTTCACTCTATTTATAGCTTTCAAACTCAGCCAAACCCTGACCATTTCCCTTATCAACTTATCTAGAAACATACTATATGTACTGGTCTTCTTCAAAGACTGACTTTAGTGCCATAAGAGGAGGTTTAGAAGAGGCGCATCAAAGAAGAGGTAATATCCTTTACCGATTCTTTAAAACATATTACTTATTCTACTTCCTCTATATGATTTGTTTCATTATTAAGTAATAAATATAGTATCACTTGTTTAATGATATTTTATTATGATTATGAAGCAACTAAATTTCACCTTCTATCCATCCCATGAAAAATGAAATCGTCGCGTGTGCGTACGTACGGCTTGCCGTCTCCACGTGTGTAATCTGTTCTTCCACCACCACCATACTTGGATGAGTATAATGGTGGAAATAATAACTATATGTGATTTTTATAACATGATACAAATTCTGAGATATTATATAATCCACTCCAATACCATTCAACAATTATGGGAACGATATCGTCGCTCGTGTGTACGTACGAATTATCGTCTCCACGACACGATAGGATTCAGTATCCATGTAAACCATTCAAGAATGATTATAAAGTATATTTAATAAATTATAATTAAAGATAGGAAATAATAATGCTACTGTATTTATGTATATATATGTTTCATTTACTTAATTATATTCAATTCAATAAGGAAACAAAACAACGTTCAGGCGTACGTACGGCCTACCTTCTCCTTGAATTGTGTATTTCATTTAATTTATCTATCTGTTGTATATATATATATCTATATACTGAATATATATGATATAAAAATCTTGTTTTACATTTTTTAAGTAATAAAATAATGATTTAAGTAATAATTTCAAGAACAACAAGTCCAAACACATACGCTACATGAAACGATTATTACCCAAAACATTGCTTCAACATGGAATTGTCAAATTAATTGGTAATATAAAGTCATAAGTGAATCATATACGATATCATAAAAATGACTATGATTCTTGAATAAGTTAATGACATTATTTAAATCATCATACAGGAGGTTCAGACACATAAGGAAGAAATCAGACCTAAGGAAAGAGATTATTTTGTCTCACTTTTATTTCTATGAGACAAATGCCTTAATCACGATCTATTTATTTTATATCGTGTGTATGCATTCCATGAATGTTTTATGATTTTTATTATGAAGGATATTATATTTACATATGCATGTAATTTTCTTTATTTTATAACACGTATGATTCTACCAATTATAAATGGTAAGGGATAATTTTGGAATCTCATTTTTACTTGAGATTTCTTATACGTAAGTATTTACTGGGGTTATATTTATCATTCATGTCTATGTTTTCTGAAAACGTTTTCATAAAATGTTTACTATTCTTCCATGTATGTTTAAAGTCATTTTTACCCTTTTTTTACATTTACCATATTGTATGGAAGTAATCTTTCTTTTTTTACCATACAAGGTACTTTTTGACTTTTCTAGAAAAAGTACGAAGAGAATTTTTTTTAACTTATATGGCATGAATAGATTTTTATGGTTTCATAATGCTTTATTTCTGTGAATATTACTCTACAATATTTCGTGATTATTTTCCAAAAATATATTATCTTTTAAAATTTCACAACATTTTGATAAAAGAAGATGATTTTGAGGAAGAAATGATATTTTCCTCAAGAATTCATTTCAAGTGTTTTATCAATAATATTTTCCATCTAAGATGAAATTATTTAATATGGGTATGTTTTAAGTCTAATTTTCCTATTATTTACATGTTTTGATTTTTTTTATGATGAAATGATTTAAATTTATTTTATATGGATTATGTTATAATGGGATGATGTTTATGAAACCCATTTTATACATTGGGTTATGATGGATGATTTATGTTTAATTTGTGGCACACGTAAGAATTATTTCATCATGAGATGGGTGGGACCTATATCTCCCTCCAATACATTGGGTAAAGAATTATATCTCATGTGATAGACATGGCTGGAACGAAAATTTAATCTGGTTCAGTGATACAGGGATGGAAGGAGGAGTGAACTCAGTTTAGTAATGGACTTTGTCCACTATGATGGTCTTGGCAGTGATCCTCGACTAATATGAAATGACTTTCTAAACTTATGTGTGTATGTGAAAAAGTTTCATGTCTTATGTTATGATTATTGGGATTATATTTAACTTCTATTATTTAACCCATGACATGATATTATGATCTCTTTTCCAGGATAAGATTTTTAAATAAATATTATTTGATTGATATTTCCATTTTTTACCCTTACGGAGCATCTGAGCCCACCATTTTTGTGTTTTATTTTCCCTAGGACATAATGAAAAGTTTTTGGTAGGAAACATAATGGGGAAGATCTTTAAGTGATATGTAAATGATCTTTCACCATGATTAGAATATTGTGCTCCAAGTTTCCAAAGACATTATACTAACATGGTCTTTGGGTGCTTGTTTGGGTCATTTATTAAGTTTTCCACAAAAAAAATGTAATTTTCTTTGTATATCAGGATTGGGTCATTATAATTGGCTCTATCAACAATTTATTTAATATTTTTTTAGGTTGGGAAATATTTCAAGTTTTGATTGTATTTTTGTTATTTACTTTTCCAATTTATAATGTCATTCTCTTATACACCCTAGAGGTTTTGAATTCATGGTTTATATTCTAGTAGTTGCATATTTTTATTATTATTATTCTACTCTTCTTCATTGATATGTTTGTTTGTTTTCATATGTATATATTAGGAAAAGGAAGATCATTTGGTATATTACTTTCAACACTTTTCACCACTCATGGGACTATGGATCCAGGCTTGGAGTTGTTGCAACTCAAGCCCTGCTAGGTTGGGTAGTGATATTTCTTAACAATTGACTTGATATCAGACTATCATTAGGTGAGAGTCAGACCTTTGGACACGACTAATATAGTTTTTTATAGCTGGTATGATCTCTATGAGTATTTAGTTATTCCATTCAGTCTTACTAACATGGCCTCCCTTTTCACAGCTTTGATAAACAAGGTTTTTTATCACTATCTGGAAACCTTTTTCTTGTTCTTTGTGGACAACATCTTAGTGTATTCTCAGACTCCTATAAAAAAATTGTTGAATACTTAAGGTCATTCTTAGTACACTAAGATAGAATCTTTTTTATTCTATGATTGATAAGTTCAACTTCTAGATCAACAAATTTCACTTCTTCAGTCACATTATCTTGAAATCAGGAGTATTAGTTGATGTAGAGAAGGTTAGTGTCACAGTTTTCTGGTATCATCCCAAGAACATTTTTTATATATCAAGTTTCATTAGAGTGGAAATATATTATAGTAATTTCATATGGGACTTATCATATTTTTTTTCAATTCATACTCATCATACAAATAAGGGTTTAATGTTCCTTTAGTCAGAAGAATTCGTAAAATCCTTTCAAGAGGTGAAATGAAGGCTTGTTTTGTCACCAATTCTGATTCTTCCAGATCCTATAGGAGGCTATATAGTGTTTTCTGATGCATCGAAAATTAGTATGGATTTAGTACTGATGTAGGAGTATAGATTCATTGAATAAATATCTTCATAGATGAGGCTTCATGACAGAAACTACCCATCACACAACCTTGAGCTAGTAGCAGAAGTCCATGCTTTATGTAAATGATGACACTGTCTAATGGGTGAGTTATTTGTGGTGTATATGGACCATGAATTGCCTCAAGTTTTTATTTACACAATGTGACTTGAATATCAAACAATGAATATGGGATGAATAACTTTAATACTTTAACGTTTACCTTACCTATATTTTTGGAAAGGGAAATGTGGTGGCGGATACGCTGAGTTGAAAAACTAAGGCACAAGATGCGTAGAAATCCAGTGATGAATGGAAATTGATGACCCTCCTTTATTATCTAAATATAAAGTATCATGAGATTCATGAGAAGGCTAATCATACAATATTGACAGTTACCTATTCACTTCATGAAAGGGTAATGAGTAGGTAGTTTTTAGATCCTAAAGGGTTGGTTCTCGGGGAGACTATTTATGGTGGGTAATCACCTCCAGGTTGGTCTATGTATGGAGATGACGTTATTCATATACATGGTCACATCTTTCTTCCTAGGGATATGATAGAGGAAATTATGTGAGAGTCCCATACTTCTTAGTGGGTAGTTCATCCAGTAATCTCCATGATGTATCGAGATATGTGACACTGGTATTGGTGGCCTTGTATGAAACATCAGATAAAAGGTTTTATCACTAGGTGTTTCACTTGTCAGCATTTTAAGGTCAAGCACCAATGGCCTTCATGATTATTACACCCACATCTAGTACCATAATGGAAATGGGAGGATGTTTATCTGGTCATTGTAGTTGTCTTACTAAGGTTGGATAGAGGTAGAATCATGGTTTCATTAGTCATTGGGAGACTAATGAAATTTTCCCCCTCCATTCACATTCAAGAGACTTTTGTAGTTGATCATTAGGGAATACTCTATGTCTGTGTGATCATACAGCTACATGGGATCCCTCATACTATCATTTCAGATAGGGAATCTCATTTCATGTCATGGTTCTAGGATGTTTCATTGAGATCTATTGGTACATAGGTGCTCCTAATCACATATTTTTACCCTCATAAAAATGGAAAATCAGAATGGATGATATAGGTTTTAGAGGTCATGATCTAGGCATGATACCTTTAATTCAACAGTTCTTGGGAGAATCATATCCCGATCTTTGGGTTCACATACAATAAAATTTATTAGGGTATGGTTAAATGGATCCTTTTTAAGTCCCTATACAGTAGTCCATTCTCTTCACCCCTGTGCTGGTAAGCGGTGGGTGAGGTATCATTATTGGGCCCTCATCTCATTTAGGAGACTTTAGAGCATGTTTATAAAATCAAGAAGCATATGTCTAATTCTCATTCTAGAAAAAAATATTATGTTGATTTTCAGATATGACCTTCATAGTTTGAGTTCATGGATCATGTCTTCCCATAGGTATCACCCAGACTTTTTCATATATTGATATGGAGTCAAGGGAAGTTGTCGCTACATTTTTTTGTGTCATTTGAGATCTTAGAGCAAGTCTGGCTGGTATCCTCTTGTGTTATATTACCTCATAGGTATCATGTTATGCATGAAAGATTATATATAGTATATCTTCAACGTTGTCATGTCGAACCATCTCAAATTTTTTATATTGAGGAGTTTGATATAAATGTTTATGCTTTATTTGAAGAGTATCTTATACCCATTGTAGACCAGAGTAGAAATGATCTATGAGGCTAGTCATTAACTTTATTATGGTTTTTATTGTAGCATGGCTTGGTAAAAGATGTGGCATGGGAGTAGGAGGCTGACATATGTGGTCCATGGTTAGATTTATTCTTAGATGAGGTTTTTTCACCCTTTGATGGTGAACTTGGGGATGAGTTCCTATAAGGGGGAAGATTTAAGAACCCTATTTTTATCTCAGGTACATGTCCTTTTAAATTTTGATCTAATTTTTTTATCTTGGACTTAATATGTAATCTTAATGATATCATGAGTGTATCGGGGGAATTCATGTATTATTCAATGCATGAATACAAACTTTTTGTAAAGAATAGATGGGTAGTACGATTAAGAGAAACCATGGGGGGATCATAGTAAGGGGTAATGGTGTGAGACTAGATAGAGGAGAAAGAACGACACAAATC
Source organism: Viscum album (assembly GCA_963277665.1). Taxonomy (NCBI): domain Eukaryota; kingdom Viridiplantae; phylum Streptophyta; class Magnoliopsida; order Santalales; family Viscaceae; genus Viscum; species Viscum album. The sequence continues at coordinate 420,009,923 of OY728132.1, forward strand.
TTACCCAAAATGTGCTCCCAAGGCCTCACACTCACGCGAGTATCTCAAAAAAATGTAGTAGAGTGTAATATTAGTCAAACTATTCATAAGAAACCATACAGGGCCCCTCCTTCAGTAACTGGGGGTGTATAGTCGGTACATTTTTTGGCTAACCATGCATCCAAACTGTGCATCCCAGATATTTTTTTTGAAATTAAAAATTTTCCATTAAATTCATTTAAATCTACCCTTTTCCCTTTTCTCATTCTAGAGGATAACGGAGCCCTTATTTACCCATTTTGATCTCCCAAACATATTTCCATATTTATTTATCCCATTTATTCATCTAGTATTTAATCATTTCTTTGTTGGTCTCATAGTATTCCTCCTAGTAAGATCTTCCATCCTTTTACTCGATTCCTCATTTTTCTTCTCTTCTATGACACAATTTTGATGAAGGCTCATATGACATATTTTTATGGTGTTGAGATGTTACTCGTATTTATTCTAATATATTCCTAACAAGAGGCTGATACTAGATGAAGATAGTGTTATAGGGTAGAGATAGGTGGTTTATTACTCATGCTTAAAGTCTCACCATTTTATAAACTGTCATTATTGTGGGAATGCTAGTTTCAATATTATTTCCCTATTTAATTCATATGTCATGCTTGTATTCATAATTATCTAATTATAGAAACCATTTTATATGATTCCTTCATCATTGGAGGTTATGACCACAATGAAGACCAACCTAAGTAGGGTGCTTTCATTTTTTATGCCTCTTACGAATTTGTTATGACTATTTGGGTCACTATTCAGGTGTGTTTTGACTTGGCCTTTAAAAAAGTGAGTGTTATGATTAATTGAGTAAATTTTTAATGTATATGATGTCATATTATCACTTCAACCTTCTTAAGTAAGTGTTACAACTAATTAATTAAACTTTTAAATGTTAAATGGAAGGTATATTAATACATATCAATTGGCCTAGTTATTTATCACTAAATTGAATATGATTTCTTGTCCATATACCACCTTATATTTTAATGAAAGGTAAATAAATAACCTGATAATTAAATATCCACTGAAAGAAATGGTTCCATTTTCTTCAGCCTTTTCGCAATAATGAAAGGTGTGGGATAAACAAACTGACTTATAAAATGACATGAGTATTACATAGACTAATCTACATAATGTATCAAGTGAAATGTCCTTATTTAATTAAGACCTACTCAACTTTATAAGAGTGGTTATACTTGATACATCCTTGTAAACCTGAAGGAATTCCTTGAGGACTCATGGATGCCATTCTGATTCAAGGAGGTTGGTTGCCAAGGGAGATGCCCACCTTGGATCCTGATCCTGGTCTACTTCTGGATGACTATCATAGAATTATAGCATCCCTCCATTATCATTAAAATATTATTTTTCCTTATATAGACTCCTTGAATCCATCTTGACATCATCAAAAATCTGGATCCATGGATACACCTGTTGAGACCAATCATTGTTTATCCTGTTATACCTTGGATGTGATCCTTGGACTTCATTAGAATAATATTCTGGTAGAATTACTTGGGTGATGCCCCTTGGATTACACTCATACCACTTAAATCTAGGATTGAGGTTATTACTAAGTTGTATCAACCCCTAAGGTTAAGGATGTCTTGGTTGTTACCTTGGATCCTCTTTCATTGTTATCATCATTACAAGATGCCATGTTACATCATGGATCCTTTATTAGTACTATTTGAATAATAAGATTACTTGGTCATACCTTGGATCCAATTACATAACTTATTATAAACTAGAAAAATATTAATTACATCATCACATGTTTAGGGACATTACCCACTATGGTTGAAGAAGGTATCAAATAGATTTATTTCATAGCTTTACATTTGTATGTACCTGCATAGTGTCAATTTAAATTTCTCATACTGGATTGTGTAGACACTTTTAGTAGTGGCCTAATGAGATTTATCTCACACCCTATCCATGTCGTTGATGGGACCGAGGAATATTATAAGTATGCGGGTGTTGATAAGGGAAACATCCGGCTTTGGACACATGATCCTAGTTTCTTTCATTAGGATGAAGTTTGGTAGCTGATGTTTGGGATAGTGCTCGGTAACCTTGGATAGTTATTAGATTCATTTTTCTTATTTTGTATACCTTGTATCCCTTGGTTGAATCTCTAAATATTTTCTAATCTTGTAGATACATGACATGTATGATCATTATTTTTTTTATATGATTCAGTTTCTAGCTTTTGATTACTATAGAGTATTTGGATGTTTATTCATGTTTTTTTCTTCTTATTCAGTTTTATGCATCATATTTTTACTTATTACCATATAATTGTTTTTCTACACTATAGAAAAGAAGTAATATTCTCACTATAGACATTCCCCAGGCCCTCTCTGCTAGACGGCTGCCTCTGGAATATGGGGGGGTGCACTTGAGGCCATGTGGCCAACCGAATTTGGGGAACCATTGAGTGGAACCCAGGTTAGGACACCACAGAGTAGTATTAGTTCCCTTTTCTTTTATTTTTTTGTTATTTTTTGGGAATATATACAGGATATTAGCAACATATGGATCTTGGTTATGATTCATGCCTAAGATTACCTAACCCACATTGTGGGTAAATACCAAATTTTTTATAATGGGAAACTCTTGTTCTATAATTTTCTAATTATAGTTGATATAATTTAACCATTCTGTGATTTACACAAGTTGTTGTATTTTATATTCCTGATTAATATTTATCCTTATCGTGAGGATATCATGCAATGGAATTATCTTTAAATTCATCATAATAGGTACCTAGTATTAACATGTCATGCACACAACATGCCATATAGGTGCATTTCACTACTTGTATTGGTTGTGTTGTCGTTGAATATTGAGTGATCCATGGATGTTTATATATATTCATGTAATTATAATATATTTTATAAGGTAGGGTGTTGGTTATTTAAGGTATCATTATAAATCTAAATAGTGTTTTTTATCGGTTGATTGTGGAATCTTAAATAGCTGGTTTCTACCCATGTCATCCATGTACCTCTAGTAACATGAGCTTCTCTTTGGTTGCAATTGAGTGATTTCCAATTTCAATTCAAGAGTTGTATAGGCACTCATGGGTTTGAATGTGTAATTTACTAAGTAAAACCATCTTATATTACCTATTTTATTATAAGACCAACTGTATCTACGGTTATATCAAAATCTAATGGGTGTTGATTTCAGTTATATGGTGTATAGGCCCCTATTCATTGGGAATGATAATCATTTAAAACAACCTTGTTGTATGTATATAACAAAATACAAAATATTAATTTTAGATAATGGATTATAAGATGAAACAGTTACTAGTAAATTAAGATACAAAGTTTGAATGACCCTTTCATCTACTAGAGCCTCTATATTATAAAATTAGACACTTACCAATTATAGGCCTTATAAGAAGATAGTTAGGGTATTACCTTAGGTAGTGATCCCTTATTCTTATGATCTACTTCTACTAGTGCCTATATATTTTTCTGAATCTCATTTTTATGGTGTTTCCTTGTAATTTTTAAAGCTATGAAACCACAATGTTATTGATTCATCCACCCGGAGGATGGTGATATCCACACTCTATAGTTTTTGGGCCCTGAGCGGCCATTTATTCCACCTATAGTTCCACATAAGTCACTACCTATTATACCAAAACTAGGAACTGAATCCCAGCATCATGAGTTTTTCCTACATCTGATGTAGTCCATCCAAGGTGTTCCATGACATAAACCTGTGATGGATGATCTGGCCCGAGGGTTCAAACAACATCGTCAGCCCAAACTTCTGTGTGATGGTGATCCATAGGTTTATGAAAATGGATAAAGTAAACCTTTTCTATCTTTAAGCATTTGGATATGACTTTACAGTGGAGTTTCAATATTTCCACCAACATTTTGTTTTATTTGGACAAGAAATAGTGGGATGTGATTACCCCATCTAGTTTTTAACTGGGCACGGTCTGAGTTAACTTCTAGAATACCTTTTATGATAACTTCTATCCTTATACACTATGATATGACTGAACTATAGAGTTCATTCTTATAGAGTAGGGTGATATTTTAGATATCGATTATTCGATGTGTTTTACTGAGATGCAGTGTTTTTCACTACTTTTATCTAGTGATGAGCTATCACGAGTGAGAAATTTCATGGATGGGTTCTACTATTCCATATATACTCAAGTGAATATTTGATTCCAACAAAATTTATCTAATATTTTTAATTTGTCTCTTATTACTAATCCCAACACGAGGTAAGGTGATAGTATCGGGAACAAATGTTTGGTACCACTATAGGGAAGTAGTTCATCAGGTATCAGGAAGTATTCCCTCAAAGTTTCTCATCAAAGAAGTGGCATCCATAGTACCCATACAATTATCTCTATGGTATTCCATTAGTCTGAATGGTTGGGGAATCTAAAGCATCAGTGTGATAGAGACCCTCTAGAGTGTTGTTCTTGGATCATATGATGCATCTTTAGAGTTTTTATAAAACCTTTCCATCTACTCCCATGGAATAAGCTCCTCACCGGCTCCACCAATAGGGGTAGGATATTTTATGTCATTCCAAGCAGGGATTTGGAGTACCACTAGAAAGACTGGATATGCCATTGGGTGTACTATTTGAGGGAATGTAAAAATGTAGTGAATTCCACCATCAGAAATGTATTTATCCCTTATTATGGGACAACTTCATGCTTGAGATTATTGGAATAAATTTTATTCTTGTAAAGGATATATTGGCTCTATATCATTCCTTTAAAAACTATTTTCACCAAAGGGTGTCGTTTACATCACCAGAGGTTATCATTTATGTCCACAACGGTGAGTTAGATTTATAATCTAGTAGATGTATACTAGAGCATCATGGGCAAGGTGGAGTGACCGAACAGATTGATGATCTCTTCATAGAGGTGTAGTAAGTACACTTGAAATATTATACTTGCATGGTAGATCATTTTAGGGACATTTTTTCCAAAGATTTTTCTAGATTACCTCTTCATAGAGAGGTAGATTCTATGATTGAGATTGTTATAAGAGAAGATCATATGTTCATTCCTCTTTATAGGATGGAACCTAGTGATATCCATGAGATCAAGAGACAATAGGAGGATCTAGAGGCCAATGTTTTTATATAGACCACCACTTCCTCTTTGGGTTCACCCATTCTTTTCTCCATGAAGGTATATGGGACCCTTAGGCTATGCGTGGATTATAGATGTTTGAACCACCTTACGGTTAAGAAATGTTATCCACTACCCTAAATTAATGATCTAATTCACTAGATCCTAGGATCTATGATTTTCTTTTAAAGAGATCATTTTTTTCTATAAGACTAAGAAAATTTCTACATATATTTTCAAAGACAAGTGCTAAGAAGGTGTGGGATTTTAAGGCATTGTGTGCTCAAAATTAATTTTATAAAAATGTTAAATATATTTTAAATTTCACATGCATAGTTTATTAAAGAGAATTGGATAACTCTTAAATATAAAATTATATCAGAAATCTGGGCCTATGAATGAGTCTATAAAACTTTTTTTTTGATAGGTGTGGCCTTGGATAAGTCAGTGTAGGGTGTTCGGAAATCAAAAACATTGATGGTGCATTCAGTTGGTTGATTAGATAATTAATTTAATTAATTAACCAATTAAACTAATTTGGTTTTTCCATTAAATACACTATTATATAAATTCTATTAGGTTAACCACATAAACCCTAAGATAATTGAAAGTGCTCTCCTTTTCTTCTTTTGGAGAGTCAAATTCAAATGACGATGGAACTTTGTATCGAAGTAGATTGAAGTGTAGCAAACATAAATATTCTTATAAATTTTTGGAAAGAATATTACTAAATGATATACATTCAAACATATTGGTTGGACACTTTATTTTTGGATTCTTCCTCATTTTATTATATTTTTTAGCACGATCGGTCCCTTTCTTTGATCATCTCTAATTTTTGACAGTTGTATGCACCTGTGTATTGAAATTAAATATATTATTCAATTTTTTCCAAACACAAAATATCTTAAATATATGTGGTATACAAGAACAAATTTCAAAAAAAATTATACACTTTTTTAGTTTATCCCAAAAAATATTCACATTATTCATTGATCAAGATATGGGGTACCGGTTCGACATTATCGGGCGTGATAGAGACCGATAAAACCCCTAGATTCTTACTGGATTCACATGTGAGGGATTGATCCAAAATTCTGAGATGGATTTAATTATATTATAGGTTATGATTTATCTTCATGATGATCTAAATCCAAATCAATAAGGTAAAAAGAACTTGATACATGTGAGGTATGTCATATTCGTGCAGAAGAACCAAATACAGATTTTTGACCATTGGATGAAAAAAAATAATCATTAGGTGATAGAACCACCACATTTTAAAGAATAAAAGGATATATTTGATGGAGGAATAACCATATTTTGAGTGTAGGTTATATATCTAACTTCATGTGTCAATTAGGACTACACACCAAGTAGTCCTAAGAACATACAACATGTAGGGTCCAAACTGTGGCCGCTAGGCTTTCATGAATTTATAAGTATCACACACCATGTGGGATCCCCACAACTTGTGTGACCTTGTGTTAGTTTCCTGATGTGTACTTCAGGAGTACATGTTGTGGGAATTTCTAAGGATACACCATGTTCCGAAGTACATGGGATGGATACATGAACATAGCCAGGGAGCACGTATAGGACCTTGAGTGGCTCGAAAATATTGTGTAAACATCGTACACATTATGTATCCATACATGGGTAGTGGTATGTATACATTCAGGGGCATGAACAGGTGTTAGGGTGAGACCACATGTTGTGTGGGTCCCCACACACATCATGTACCCTTATTGCCTTTGAGGAAACCTCAACCAATAATATCTCTTTCATTTGAACTGGGATTTTGTCTTGTGATTATCCTATACTGAGTGGTTTACCACATAGAATGTGATTATTACATCTGTAGTGGCTTTCAGAATGGGATGTGAACTATCTAGGCATAAGGAATATCTAGCCGACACCAGACAATAGTAGTTATCAAGAAGATGATCACCAAAGACACTAGAGTGGAACCCCCTAACACACCAGGGTCTGGGTCCTCTGTCAATTGAGTGGAACCCTTTATTAGATAGAGTGTGGGTCCTCATGAAACCATAGTGGAACCCTCCTAACACACCATGGTGTATTTCCAATATATATCGAGTGGAACGCCTTATTGGCTAGGTCGATGGTCCTCGTTACACCAGAGTGTACCCCCCCCCCCCAACTCACTAGGGCGTAGGTCCTCTATCTACTAAGTGGAACCCACTATTGAATAGGACACAGGTCCTCATGATACCAGAGGGAAACCCCCCAAATTCACTATAGTGTGGGTCCTAACATTATAGAGTGGAACCCACTATTGAATAGGACACGGGTCCTCATGACACCAGAGGGAAACCCCCCAAATTCACTATAGTGTGGGTCCTAACTTTATAGAGTGGAACCCCCCCCCCCCACTAATGCACTAGGTTGAGTATCCTCTATATAGAGAGTGGAACAACCCTGTAAGATAGGATGCAGGTCCTTGTGGCACTAGATTAGAACTCCCTTAATGCACCAGGGTGAAAGTCCTATACCTACAGGGTGACCCCCCCCCCCCCACCCCCGATGCATCAGGGTGTGGGTCCTCTAAGATTACTTTTTTAGTGGAACCCCCTAATATACTAGGGTGTGGGTCCTGTACTTGGATATTTTTTCCCCTTGACTTTTTGTAATAGTGTTAAGGTGTACGCCTCTACTCAATTACTTCAGGATAGATGTGCGAGATGTCGAGAATCATAAATGGAACTTATGGAACTATTGGATCTCTTTCATGTGTTGGGTTGTGAGATGGAGATCCCATTATCTATCATTTGGGTTTTTTTGGTTTGAGTGTATATATATATGTATCTATATATATATATATATATATATATTTCCATGCTGATGGATTGTGTAACTCTCTTACTATGGGTAGTAGAGATATGACGTGTAGTCCACCTACACGATGTTTGAGGCCCCTATGGTTGGATGAGGTTACTTTATTTCTTTGGGTTGATATGTTTACTATCTATTGTATTTTCTATTTCTATTGTGTCTCTTACTAATCCCCATTAAATTTTCGGGGAATCCTACATGGTAGGTATATAATCACCCCTTTATGGCCTTTTCCCACATGTGTCTTGTCTTATGAAGAAGAAAGACAGGTTGACGGTGACTTCCTAAGAGATTATGGATACATGGTACATTGAACCACATATGGTGGTCAGAGCTTGGAAATAAATATATGGGATCTATGGATACTTTAATTTTCAATTTTGATAAGTTGGGATACCTTTATATTTGGGTGTGCAACTTTTTATTTCAATTTTATAGTTTACATTATCATACTCTTGTACACCATAGAAGTTTTTTTTGCTTGGTTTAATTTCAAGTTGTTGCATATTTTTATTATTATTCCCTTACACTTATCCATTGATATGGTTAGGTTTCTTCATATAGTTAAATTAGAAAAATGACTATGTTTAGGATAATCATTTTTGAACTTGTCGCCACCCCATGGCCTATAGAGGAAGGCTTGGGGTTGTTGCAGCTTGACCCATGTTGGGTTGTTCCATGGAAGATTTGGTGTTAGAGCATTTCATTCTTGGGATGATGTTTAGGGTATTACCCTTATAAGGTTTTTGTTTTGATTTAGGGAATAAATTTCATTGTTTTTCTAGTATAGATCCCAATTTAGGTAATCTTGTGATGGTATTGGTGGATGACATATCCATTCAATAGAACATTGAATACCATCTTGTTAACCCACCATATCATGACATTGGTTATAAGGATCAGTGGTAGATGCATCTTATATGATTGAGTATTTGAATGTACTTATTTATTCATATCCCCATTTAATATATATATATATTTTCTCCTCTGAACATGGTACATCTTGATTAAATTTTTAGGATGACTCTGTGAGAACAGCCAGCCAGGATACCAGTTTTAAATTATGATAATGATTTAATGAGTGATGACACCTTAATTCAGGGTACATACTATAAGATACTTACTCCATGTGGATAGGAAGAATCACCCCCCAATTTTTGATTATAAAATGATACCAATATTAAAATATAAGGGTGGTGGATATATAGTGCACACCATGAGTTCCAGCGCAAAAGGATGTTGAGGTTTCATGGTGAGCCAGTTACCCAGGATGTGGATGACTGGATAGAGTTAGTGGTCTGTGTTTTTAGGATGATACCTAAACTGATGAATTATATGGTTATGCTATAATATATCATTTTCTATTTATCATCTTGGTGTTGGGGGATTCTTGTTTCCCCAATTCATGATGAGTCATCACTCTTCAAGACTGACTTCCAGCAGATGTTTTGTGAGGATTACAACACCGCAGGATTATGCTCGTCTTAGATTCACGAGCTTTTGTAGATACAAAAAGTAGATATGGTGGTTGATGAGTACACCACGAGGTTCATTGACCTTATGCAGTACTCCCTTGACATGATCTGTGATAGCTACTTCTGAGCACGAAAGTTTGAGTAGGGACTCCTTAGAGATATATGTTAATCCAGGGTTCCCTTGTGCATTCCCACCTATGCCAAGGTGTTGGAACATAAACTGGTGAAAACGATCTTCTTGAAAGAGGAATGTTAGGAAGATAGATCTATCACTAGTCATTAATGGGAAGATTCATTTGTATTAGCTAGTTGGCACCAGTCAATGGGGTCTAGACATAGGAACTTTCTATGTGAGCAGGCCCAGGCACATGGTCATGCATAATAGAGAAAATATATAGGACTAGGGTATCCAAGAGACAGGTGGTTATATTCTTGATATGGGTGTGGTCACATAGCACATGAATTTATTACCATACAAGCAAAGATTGCAAGCTGATAGCTGACAGACTACCACATCAGAGGAAAAGATTTGTTCAAAGATATCCCAATAGAGGGTAGGGAGGCCCATAGGGGGGGGAGATTGTAGAGGAGTATGTGGAAATCTTGGGGATGATCAATTGTTGGTGGAAGATTCTATGATATTCTTCCACAACCACGACTAGGAATCCCACTTCAGGCTCACGGAGTTAGTAGTCAAGGCCACAGACAGTTGCAGGCTATGGGGGATTATGACCCCCACATCACTTGAGATGATCAGAGGTAAATATTTGTTTATTATACACTTTTCTTAGTGTTAGCTGACAAAAGTGTGAATAATTCCTTTATTTATATACTCCTAGTGAGAGATACGGAGCTCCCAATAGAGGATTTTTCCTGATAGCTTCATCTTAAGGTTCCTATAGGGGATTTTTTTCTATATCATTTATCTTGTCATAGTGTGAGCTATCACATAGTAGATGCATAGGTTCAAGTGGTAAATTTAAATCATCACAATAGAAAACTATGGTGTCATATTCTGTATGGATTTTTTTTCCATGATCCAAGACCTTTTTGAGTTTCATCGCAGATGATTCAGATGCCTTCACACATATGGGATGAGATTCATCTACATAGGTGATAGAGATCTTATGGCAGGATGAGAGGGATCTACGAGTAGGGGGAAACATCACATCACCCATCTATTGGAAAGTATAGAACATGGTGAAATATTCTCCTTAGGCATCTAGATTCCTTCATTTGTGGAGTATTTTATAGCCTTATTTCTATAGGACCTTTTTGGACAACCTTTGAGGTAGGAGATGAATTTTTGTATCAAATTGCATTCTGGGAGCACTCCAATATCTACTATAGAATATCATATATCCCCTAACTAGATTTTAGAGCTACAGTTGTAGTTGGGGGACCTTTGAGATAAGGGTTTTATTAGGTCTACTATGTCCCTCTAGGCAGATATAGTTTTGCTCATGAAATATTATGATGAGAGATTGCGGATTTTCATTGATTATCGTCCCCTAAATTAGGAAATGATAAAGAACAAGTACCCCATAATTAGAATTAAATACAGGTTTTATTATTTTGGAGGTGTGAGATGGGTCATGAAGATCTATCTTAGGTCCATCTACCACCAGTTGAGAGTTCATGAGGTTGATATTACCAAGTTGGCATTCTGATATTAAAAAGGACACTATAAGTTTTTGGTGATTCTCTTTGGTGTGAAAAATTTCCTTCACATGTTTATGGATAGGAGGAACTATATCTTCTAGTCATACATAGACTAGGTTTTGGATTTCTTCATTGATAACATTCTCATATACTCTTTTTTAGAGGAGGATAACACATATGACTTATGGATGGTTCTAGATTTACTTTTGGAACACTATATTTATGGATATATCTTGAAGTGATATTTTTGGATTCATGATGTTCACTTACTAGGAAATTCCACTTCTAAGAATGGTTTAGTCATGAACTCGGTGAATATCGATGCACATCTTTCTTTAGAACCACCCAAGAGAATGTGAGAGGGGAGGAGTTTTCTTGGATTTTGGGGTACTATAGGATGTTTTTGGCACACTTCTTCAGTATTACATCCCCTTTGACCATCCTAACATGGAAAGGGAAGCCTATTACCTAGACTATATAGTGGATGGGAGACTTTGAGGTGTTTAGGCTAAGGATGGATATATCTTTGATGTTGATACTACTAAAGGAATGAGTGGAGACATAGTGTATTCTGATACCTCATGTGTTGGGGACTAGTTGTGTGTTGATGCTGTAAAATGAAGTTATCCTATATGGTTTAAGGTAGTTTTCACCCCATGAGAAAAACTACATAAGTCATGACCAAGAGATTGAAGTGGTAGTCTTAGCTTCGATGATGTATAGGAACTATCTTATGAGATAGCACTTTGTGGTTTACTCAACCCATCAGAGTCTCATGTATATATTCACGCATAGATACTTGAACTGAAAAAAGGAACTTGTTATATTTCCTACAAGATTATGACTTTGAGATAGTATATACTCCATAGAAGGCCAACATGGTAGTAGATTCCCTTAGTAGAAATTCTCAAGCATGCTTACTGCATGAGGCTATTCATAAGTTGGATTCCTTGTAACTTAACCTTGTGGAGAAGTATGGTATATATTTTCTTCAGTTGATGGAGTAGACTTATCCACTCTTTTAATGTGTGAGGGAGTCCCGGTTGGGAGACATCGACTATGAGTTCTTTCATGACCCAATATCCCTATAATATTCACCAGATGGATATTCTAAGGATATAATCATGCCATCCTCTTCAAGGGATGGATGGTAGTACCATTCACAAAGCGAGAGGTGGTGATGCAAAATTTATACACATCTCCTTTGGTTTTGCACGTTGGGGTGGGGAAAATGTATAGAGACATTGAGTGACGATTTTGTTGGTCCAACATGAGATGGATCATGGTTCAGTTTGCCTCTAAATCCCACACATGTCAGTAGGTGAAGAAAAAGAAATAGGTTCTCGAAGGCCTTTTGCATCACCTTAATATCCTAGAGTGGATTTGGGATGCCATATCCATGGACGTTTTGAAAGAGATTATATGGAAAATGAAGGGTCTTGAATCTATCTGGGTAATATTTTACTAACTCAGTAATTTTTCATATTTAATTTCTATCAGGGAGTCAAGTTTGGTAGAGATTTTGGGGTAGATTTTTGTACGAGATATTTTTTACTTCATGTGGTTCCCTCAAATTTTGTCTTTGATCGTGACGTGAAGTTCATGTTATGGTTTTGGAGAGGGCTATAAGAGGAATTTGTGACCAATATGAGGTTGAGTATATCCTTTCACCCCTAGACTGATTGGAAGATCGAGTGCACTATCCCTATGTTGAAGGATATGATGAGGGATTGCATGTTAGACTTCCTCCCATGATGAGACGATCACCTACCCTTGGTAAATATTGTGTACAAAAATAGCCACTATTATATTATTAGCATGGAAAATTTTGAGGCCAAATAAGAGAGACCCTACAGGTTACCCTTGTATAGAATATAGATCGGTGAGGCATCTCTTGTGGGTATAGAGTTGGTGTAGGGAAGGATGCAGATGGTCTAGGCCATCTATGAGTGGATGAGGTTATCCTAGGGATGGCATAAATCTTATGTAAATTGATTTCATTGGCTATTTTAGTTTGAGTAGGGATACAAAATTTTCCTGAGGGTCACCCCGTGATGAGGATTGCTAAGGTTAGGGTAGGGATAAAAGTTATTATTGAGGATTATTATTTCATTCAAGATCATGCATAGGTTTGGAGAGGTTACTTTCCACCACTCCCTACCACCATAGTAGGAGATGGTTCATGAAATCTTCCACATCTTTTAGTTGAGGAGATATGTGGATTACCTAATTCACATTATTGGTTAGATAGAGATATACATTGAGTATAGAGCCACTTTTTTATAGAACCTGGTGATGATAGAAGATTGACCAGAGAGGACCCTATGTGGACAGACCACCCCTTTTGTTCCTATTTTGTGGCAGGAAGGGACCATGCATGAGAGCTCCTGGGTGAATGAGAGCTAGAGGCGAGATCAGTATCCTAATCTATTTATGTATTTTAGAATTTTCGGCTAAAAATATTGAATGAGGGAATGATATAGTGACCTATATTTTTCCTTATAAAGAATATTTCAATATATAATTTCAAGGCCAAGGGATAAGACGGCTTGCAATTATTAGGCTGGGTCTCCTCATAATTAATTTTATAAAAATAACAAATTAATTTTATATTTCCCATGAAAAGTTTCTCAAATAAAATGAGATTAATATTAAATGGATTCTGAGAATAGAAATATCAGACCTCAGTTGAGTCTAGAATGATATTTTCCCTTAACGCAACCTAAAATAGTTCAACATGGGGAATTTGGATATCAGGACCATTGGCAGTGTGTTTAGTTGGTTAATTAAATAATTAATTTAATTAATTAGCCTATTAAGATAATTTTTTACCTTAAACACACTTCTAAAGTAATTATCAAAGGTTCGTTTTATAAACTCTGAGACAATTGAGAGCATTCCTCCTCTCCATCAATTGGTGAATCGAATCAAGTTAAAGACAGAACTCCAAATCGAAGAAAATAGAAGTGCAACTTATGAAATGACTCCTCTCAATAATTTTCGAGAACATTGTTCAATTTTAGATGATCCAATCTCTATGTAGGACTCATCATTTTTTGATTACACCTCAATCTATTAAATTTTTTATCATGATCAATCACTTTCTTTGATATGGGACAATATTAGACAATTTCATGTCCCTAGTTATTGGAATTAAATTTATTATTCAAATTTTTCCTAACACTAGATCTCCTAATTTTATTCATTGCATAAGACCTCTTTTCAAATGATGGTTAAATTTGTTTTTTCTTTCTCCCAAGAATTCTTCAAGTTCTTCACTGATCAGCCTACAGGGTATCAGCTGGACATTACCAGGAACGACTGAGCCCGATCCGTCCACCGGGTTCACGAAACATTCTGGTGTGGGGGATGGACCAACAAATCAAGGATTGATTTGGTTATGTTGGTGGTTTTGTATGGTTTTCTTGAAGATCTGAATCCAAATCAATAAAGGCAGAAGAACCAGATATGCGTGAGGTGTGTGGGATACTTGAAGAAGAATCGAATACATATTTATGGCCACCAGATGACTGAAAAACCATGAACAAAGATAAATCTAAAATTTTTTGGAGATATAACGCTAGATTCTATGGTGGGATGACCATATCTGTTGTTTAAGGATTATATCGGACTTCCTATAAAAATAATGAATACAGATTGTATAGTCCAAATAACACATGTTGTGTAGGGCCTCAATTACTGCCAACAGGGTTTCATGTAATTATTATTATCACACACCATATGGTTGCCTCACAAAATATGTAACTGTTTAATTGAATCCCACCATGTACTATAGAAGTATACGAGTATGGGAATGGTCGGGAACATGCCATGTGTTGAAGTAAACAATCTGGATACACATACATGGACATGGATGAAGGGAAGGACCCCGAGTGGCTTTGACACACCATGTACTACCCCTACATGTTGTATATCCCTTTATAAGAATCATTCTTTGTACCTTCAGGGACATGGCCAGGCGATGGAGTAGGACCACATGTCTTGTGGGCCCCTCACTTGTCATGTACCCCATAATTACTTGTAAGGAAACATCAACCTATCATATCACCTTTATTTAGACTTGTATTTAGGCCAGATGGAAGCCCATAATGAGTGTTTTACCATGATTGAATGTGATAGTGTCCTCTATGGTGGCTTTTGAGATGCACTGTGAACTGTTTGGGGCATGATGCTGATCTAATTAGAACCTAATGATGGTAGTGATCAGGTAGAGGATCAACAAACACACAAGATTGGAACCCCATGATACACCATGGTTTGGGACCTCCATCTATCAAGTGGAACCCCATTAAAATATGGTTTGTAACCTCTTGACAATGGATTGGAACCCCCAAAACACATCAGGGTACATTTCATCTTCCTATTGTGTGGAAACACCTATCAGACAGGGTGTGGGTCCCTATGACACCAAAGTGGAACTCCCCTAACACACTAGGGTGTTTCCTAGGATAATAGAGTAGAACCCCCTAATGCACTTGGGAACAAGTCCTCTATATATTGACTATAAACCCCTATCAGATAGGACATGGGTCCTCATGACACCAGTGGAACCCCCTAATGCATTATGGGGTGGGTTCTCTATCTACTGAGTTGAACCCCCTATCATATGGGGTCTGGTTCCTCATGACACTAGAGTATAACCCACCTGATGCAACATGGAAAGGGTTCTCTACCTACAATGTGGAACCCCCTGACACATTAGAGATAGGGTCCCTTATAGTTACTTATTAAGTGGAACACCTTGATGTACTAGGAAATAGGTCCTATACTTGGAGATTGTGCCTCTTCAACTATGAAATGCAGTGTAAAGGTGTGGGAATCCCATAAATTACTTTTGAACAGATGTGTGAGATTCTGGTCATCACTGATAATCTTTTTGGAACTATTGTATCTCTTTCCTGGGATGGCCTAAGAGATGGAGACCGCCGTCTCTCTCATTTAGGTTACATTGGTTTGAGAATATATATATGTTTTTGTGTGTGTGTGTGTGTTTGTATGTATGTATCCATGCTGGTGGATTTTGTTACTCTCTTTAAATGGGTGGCTGAGACGTGACATATAGCCCACCTACACGACATGTTAAGCCCCACGTAGTTTGGTGATGTTACGTTATTTCTTGGGGTTGAGTTTTTTATTATCTAATGTCTTTATATTCCTATTGTGTCTCTTATTACTCCACATTCAACTTTCAGGGTAGCCTATAGGGTATGTATATACTCACACGTGCATGGTAACTACCCGAACATGTCCTTTCTTATGAAATAGGTCAGAAATGACTTCAAAGGAGCTTAGGGGTACTCATTACATTAGACGTCATATAGTGGTCGAAGCTTTGAGATCAAGGACTGGGATCTCTTAGCACTTTACTCTCCAAAGTTTTTAGGTTTGGAGATCTATATGTTGTTCATGTATTTTTACCTTTTATTTTTCTAGTTTACAAAATCATACTCTTGTACACCCTAGAGGTTTTGTATTCTTTGTTTACATTCTAGTTGTTTCACCATTATATTATTATTCCTCTCCAATTTTGTATTGAGATGGTCAGGTTTGTATATATAGGTACATTAGGAAGTGGACTCCCATTTAGTATATTCCTTTCATAAATTCTTTCTACCCCTGGACTAGGGATGAAAGCTTAGGGTAGTTGTGTCTCAAGCCTCGTTGGGCTGGGTCATGAAATTTCTCCAATACTGACCTAAGATCAGGTTATCATTAGGTTATAGTCATCCCTTTTGACATACCTCATAAAAACATTTCATAGTAGGTATGGTCAATGTGAGTATCTTTTTATGTTATTTGTTCTTACTAACATGCCTTTCAATTTTCTGGATTTAATGAATAGGACTTTCCACAATCATCTAGAATCCGTTTTCGTCTTCTTAGTGGAAGACATCTTTTTGTATTCTTAGACTCAAAGTGACCATGCTCAAAACCTTGATATCATTCTGAGTACACTGACTAAACATTTTCCTTATTCTAAACTTCTAAAGTTCCACTTATAGATCACTAAATTTCACTCAATTGGTCGTATTATTATAGAATCATTAGTATGAGTTAACCTGTAGAAGGTGAGTGTTATAGTTTCTTGGGAGCGACATAAGAATTTCTATGGTATATGGAGTATCATAGGTCTAGCTGGATATTATAAGAATCTCATAAGATATGTATCATTACTTGATTCACCTATTATTAGTCTTATAAAGAATGATGTCAAGTTCTTTTGGTCAGAAGCATGTGAAAGGCCTTTCAGGGGCAGAAAGGAATGCTTTCTTCAGAACCTATTTTGATTCTTCCAGAGCCTGGAATAGGCTATATAGTGTTCTATGATGCATCATGAGTCATCATGGTGTAGCAGTAATGCATAAAAATAGATTCATTACAAATGGATATTGACATTTGAGGCCTCATGAGAGAAACTACTGGATGCACAACCTTCAGAAAGCATCGGTTTTCCATGCCTTATGTTACTGGAGACACTATCTGATAGTGAGAACTTTGTTATGTATACGTACAAAAAGATCCTAAAATATAACTTTATAACATATGAATTGAATCTCATATAGTGAATATCAGTCAAATATCTAATTTCCTTTGTCTTTGAGGTTTCTTATATTCCCGGAAAGTGAATTTAGGTAGTACATGTGATCAGTCAGAAAACTCAAGAACAAGTCATGTTGGAGGCCAGTGATGAATGGAAATTGATGGCCTGCTTTTTTGAGCTATATCTGGAGTCTCATGAGATCCATGAGCAATATTATCTTATACCCTTGAGAGTTACCTCTTCCCTCCTTGAGGGGGTAAATATAATATTGTTTTCAAATCCCAAAGGCTTGGTTCTCTGAGAGTGTATTTCTAGTGAGGACCTACCTCTAGATTGGTCTATGGGATGGAGATGAAATTTTTGGTATATATGGATGCATCTTGTTTCTTATAGATATGAGAGAGTAAATAATTCTTGAGTCCTATGATTCTCAGTGGGTAGTTCATCTAGGAATCTACAAGATGTATCAAGATATGTGAAGCTAGTATTGGTTTCCTAGGATGAAATGTCAGATAACATGTTTTATAACAAGGTGTTCCACTTGTCATCAGATGAAGGCAGATCACCAGTGGCCTGCTGGCCTATTACAGCCACTTCCAGACCATGAATTTAAATAGTAGGAAATTTATATGGAATATTTTTTGGATTACCAAGGATTTATCAAGGTATAGAGGAGGTTTGGATAGTCATTCAGATACTTATGAATGTATCCCACTTCCTTCCCATCTAGGAGACTTAATCAGTTTATGAGGTGGGAAGAATATATGTATATGACATCATACGGCTGCATTGGGTCCCTCATACTATAATTTTATCTAGGGACACTTGTCTCACCTCATGGTTCTACTAAGTGTTAAAGAGAGATATGGGTATATAGGTGATCCTAAGGAAATCTTTTCACCCTCAGATCAATGGCCAGTCGGCATGGATGATATAGGTGTTAGAGGAAATGCTTCAAGCATGCTTACTTTATTTCATCAATTCATGGGAGAATCTAATCCATCTATTTGAGTTAACCTATAATAAATTCTATCTAGTGATGATTAATATGTCTCTATTTAAGGCCATATAAGGTAGGACGTTTTGTTCACCCATGTTCTAGTTAGAGGTGGGTGAGGTAGTGCTACTATGTCCACATCTTAATTATTAAACTTCAGAGCAGGTTTAACTAATTAGAAAATGTAAGTTTACTACTCAATATTGAAAGAAATATTATGGAAATCTATGTCGATGAACTTTGGAGTTAGAGTTCATGGATAGTGTTTTCTAGAGGGTATCACCCAGACATTGGAATAGATGGATACAAAGAAAAGGGATGTTTTCATCATGTTTTTTCATCTTGTTTGAGGTCATGGAGAGAGTCAAGATAGTAGCCTATCAGTTTTTATTACCACAGAGGTACCATTCCATTCATGATGTCTTCCATGTATCATAGGTTTATCATTATCATGTCAACCCATCTCAAATTTTTATCCTGGGGAGGTTGAGTTTGATGATGATGATTCATTTCAGCAATATCCTATATGCGTCATAGAACATAGCATAAAGTCTCTCCTATGTCAGTTTGTCCCTCTTGTATGAGTGATATTGTAGAATAACCGAGTATAGAATTATAGACGGGAGTAGGAGGCCAAAATTCAAGTTCAGTGGATGGATTTAATCTTAGATGGATTTTTTTCTGCCATTGAAAGGTGAATTCGGGGACGATTTACTTTAAATAAGAGACAGTACGAACCTGATATTAATATCTAGTATGATCCTTTTAAATTTCAGTGTAATTATTTATTTATGACCTAATATGGATTCTATAAATTATTATGGGTTTATGAGGTGTTTTTTGGGCATGTTAGGAGCATGGATCCCAACTTATTTTGAAAAACAGACGAGTTGCACAGTTAGAAGAAACCATATGGGGATGGCCACACAGTTACCCCTAACCGTTTGGGATGGAAAGAGGAGAAAGTTGGGCTCATGGATTTTCGAAAATATGTGCCTATGGCTAAATTCCCTTGTGAGTATCTTAAAAAAATAATGCAAAGGGGGTTGAATTGTTTGTGCATAGTTGGTCAAACTGAGCACCTAAAACCTTAAAAGTCCACATTAAGTAGTGGTGGGCACATGATTGAATTATGATTTGGAAAACCATGTGGCCAAATAGTGTGACCCAAATATTTAGGGGTGGATCACCTAACTGAATGTATTAGTGTCATAAAAAGATATATTGACTTTGGAAAATAAGGGGAAAACGGATGTGTCTACTGAATAAATATGATGGGTTTGGTTAATTGACTGTATGGTAATATTATCCTTCCTAAGACATAATCAAAGGTTAAATTCTTTAGGTGCAGAATGAATGGTTATTATGAAAATCGATGTCCAAAGTTGAATAATCCAGAAGATAATTATCAAGGTGGTATGAGTAATGGTAATATTACTAATGATAATGAGATTGCATGTTAAATATGAAAGTAATGAGGTATTAAGTAATAGGATGAGGTTTCCATGTTAATGGATTAAGGATAAGTGGGAAAATTGAAGTTTTTATGCCTTTAAATTCAAAAATTAGGTTATATTAATTTTGAAATATAAAATAATTGTTTAGTTTATGTTTTTTCCACAAATTATTTTCAATAATATGTTGAATGGTTCTGATGGACAATAAAACTAATTTAATTTCAAGGAGATGTTCATGGTAAAAATATGATTAATGGAAATATAACCCTTAATATGTTCTTTATGTTAAAACAATGATTTTTGGATAATGATATATTGGATATGAATAATTAAATTGGATGGTACTGATTAACATGGAACTAATTAAGTATTTTTTGAAAGTGTTTGATATTATCATTGATTAAGTTGACAACATTGTTTTACATAAGAAATATATCCAATAAAAATTTTAAATGGGAAACATTCATGTTTTTAGTAATTATTTAGGGTAATTAAAGTTATTAACATGTTTCAATAGACTACATGGTGAAGGTATCAACATGTTTGGTATGTGACAAATAAGTGAATATTTATGATACATGATGGATCAATGTTAAGCTGATTTTGGGAAATTTAGTGGCCTTATTTCTAATGTTTTGGAATTTCATATTTCATAAGGGTTATAAGGTTAACTATATATAGATTGGTTTATGTTAAACTTCAGTAGAGTTTCCAGATAATATAGTATTATCACACCACATGAGGGTTTATGCATACTGGATAACCTGTAAAAACCAATTTTCATGATGTTAAATAAATATAGATGGGATGTCCTATCATTCCATACATGGATAACATGATCTTCTAATGCTTCAAGAATTTCAAATTCACATTCATTTGTTCGAATAAGATACGAAGTGGAAATTGATCAAGGCACAAAAAAGGTATGGTTTTCTTAAAGTTATGTAAGTATTTCTTTGCATGAAAATGCTTTAAATTTTGGAAAAGGGTCTTAAAATAAAAAAAATTCATGTTATCATCATTTTTTATGAAATCAATGACATTTTTCAAAACACTTTGAGATATGTATTTGGGATTGTTAACATTCTCCTAACAATATTCTCCACCACTCTCCATCAGAAATTGATAGATTGATTTCAGCTCCATGTCCATGTTTTTACTTTCCACATATGTTATCCTATGTGGAAATCTTGTTATGAGTTATTGTGGGTAACTTCTATATTTCAAACTTTATTTTTTAAAAAGTAATTTCTTGTATTAATTTTTACAATTTGGGTTTCTATGAAATTAACTTTCAAGAATTGAACCTTTAATAACCCAAAAAATTGATGGAGAAATTAATTTTAAGGGGGGTAGAATATAACACCCTGAGATTTTGTGACATTTTTTCAAATTTATTTAATCAATTAGATATTTTTTATTTCACACAACACTGAATATAGTTTTCTATATAAAACTACTATGTTTGGATTGCATTATATGAAACACCAGGTTAATTATTTAGTATATGAAACATTTAGATTATCTTGAAGTACATGAAACACTATGTATGTATTGTATTAAATGAAATAACAAGTATCTTCGATATATTTCCATACACACAATGTTGAGTTTTTATTGAACTACAGTACACTATAAATAATATTATTGAAATGCTATTATATATAACACCTAATCATCGAAATGGAAGTTGTGAATAAGATTAACTAAATTGTGAAAATATAAATTACACATGTATATAAAATAAATCAGCGGGTTATCAATTAGTATAATTTAATGAAATAACTATGTTCAAATAAAGAAATTACTTTTCTAAGAAAACTATTCTTCTACGTACTAACACAATTTTATCTTAATAAATTAAACCAATTTTTTATTAATATTTTCAAAAAAATTATATATGTAATATTAAATCAATATTTTTGATAATCATAAAAAATATTTTACAGGTATAAAATAATAATAAATCCAATTTTATAAATAAAATTATGTATTTCTCTATAAGTTATTTCAATCGCCTTTTAATGGAGAACCCATTTTAAATATAATTTTTGACACTTTTAAAATTTTATTTGAAAAATGAACATCTTTTTTAAAAGGTGAATATAAAAATTTACCTGTGGTGATTTTTTTCGTTTTTATGAGTAGTTTTATATTTTGATGAAAAGTGAAAAATATAGTGAATTTCAATTCATAACTCTTCTTCATCCAATTTGTTTATATAGTTAAATAACGTTTTTAGTTAATTTTTTAGTATAATTAGATCCATTTATATCAATTAAAACAATTTAGTTCATTGGAAAGAATTTCAAATTAAATTTAGATATAAAAACTTAGAAATTTTTCAAACATTTTTACTTTAAAACCCTGTTTTTTCGTCCCTCCTGCAGGATTAAATTTTGATTAATTTTTTATAATTATAGTAATATCATTTGTAAAAAATGATTACATATTTTTAATCATAATAATTTATAATTTATAATTATTTATAATTATATTATATCAAAAAATATTAGTAAAATTAATTATAATTAATTACAATGATTATGGTAAAAACCAGATTACATAATGGTTAAACATTCATCTTAAGAGGAAAAATAACCTAGAACCAAGTCCAAAATATATTTTATGTACATATTTAGACCACTAAACCAATTTTATCTAATTTTTATAATTATTGGTGACACATGATGTAAGGGATACATCCCAATATTGTTTACCTTTTTATTTTAACAATAATATCACTTCTCCTCCTCAATAAAAGGGAACTCACCCCTCCCACATATTCACACCTATAAAGCCCTTTGTATCAACCAAAATCTGCACAAATAATCTACCAAAAACCCTAAAATAATCCTATAATCCTACATTTTGGAAGAAATCCAACCATGGAGTCCCTTTAGTGAAAAACAAGAGGAGTTACCCAAAGAAGAGGAAACATCTTTTCTCAAGATCCTTTGTTTTATTTTCATTCTCCACCTTCTCAACTCTTTTCATTCCATTCTTATATAGTAAAATCATTATCCTGAATATATTCATATGTTTTTACTCTATGTTTTATACTAAAAATAATACAAACTTACATTTAATGGGTAACAAACTTGTCATTATTGTGTAAGGAAAATTACTACCTCATGAAATGATGTTGTTAGTTTTTAGTTTTGTTGGCACCAAAATTCAGGAAAAAAGCAAAGGCCCCAAGATGGCCACATGGACGGCCTCGTGAAGCCACTTCGCAGAGTCCCTCCAGCACCACAGACATCGTGAAGCGAAGTAGGTGGCAGGCTCCACGAATGCATTTGATGTTTGCAAGCCTACCATGAAGCCAAGGAAGAGGGATGCTCCACGAATGAACTTGATGTTCGTGAAGCCACCACGAAGCAATGAGGCAGGACACTCTGAGACCCCATTTGAAGTTTGCGACCCGCTACGATGCCACCCAGTCCCTCTTTGCGCCACGTGAGCCCCGCTCCGCGGCGACTCTTGCCTAAAAATACCGAGCTCCCCCTGAGCCAAGGAGACAAACAATCCGACCTTTCGGATTCCCAGCTCCCGAATCGTGAAGCATCCTTCCGCACTGCGAACCATATGTTGCGTGAGGTACTTCTGCTCCGTGAAGTGCCTCCCCTTTGTCTCATTTTGATCCCCTCTTACGAGAGGGATTCCTTTCATGAAGGAAAGGGATCCCCAAGGCGACCCAGGTCATCATGAAGCATTTATGCTTCACAAAACACCCTTTATGTACACATGATCTCCATGATAATATAGGGTCACTTTACTTTGTGAAGCACATTGCTTCCTGACACTTTACTTTGCAATGCTCCTTTGCTTCGTGAGGTTGTGTTCCATGAATTCCCTTATACTTCACGAAGCACCTCCCATTTTCACCTCCTCCCCATGCTAAGGCTAAGGCACCCCACTTCATGAAGCACACTCCTTCGCAATTTCCCTTCGCCACGTGGAGAAACAGAACTCCAAAAGGCCCCTGCCTATGGACCCCTCTGCTAGTAAAATCCTTTCCCCATGCGACCCTCCAGGTTGGCACGATGTGACTTCAAAGTCCCCTGGATGACACAGCCCGTTGAGCTACATCGCCTAATGCTTATTCGCATAGGCACGCTAATGAATATTGCTTCTTCACATAGCCATGCTAACGTGGACCCCTTGATGGTTCGCCCCACAAAACTCCCTTTTCATGGCATTGTTGATGCCTTCCCTTGCACATGGAGCAGAGGGTACTGGTTTTGTAAGTCCTAGGGGTGTGGAGAAAAACCAAATCGTCCGAGAAGTAGGATGTTAAACTACCAAACACATTCGTCCTCAACACATGATGTTAAACTGTGACTTGGCCATGTGCCTCGCACGTAGGGTCCCCCACCTCGAAAATTCTCCATGCCCACTCATCTCCTTGGGGATGGGATCATCCCTCACATTGTATTATATCTTCCATATTGTAGTGGAATTTTTCCATGGGGAAGGGCGGCCACCTGGGTGTAAGCCCCTAACCTTTCTTGTAAGAGCCATCACTCCTGTTCCTCCTCACTCCCTCGGCACAAAGTCCATCCATGGGTGTGATGGGGAACAATGCTTCTCCTTTCTTCCATCCCAAAACCCTCTCCTGGTGTGCTTTGTTTCCCTCAGGCCTCCATCCTGGAGTAAGTTCTGACTTCCTGGGATGCCCCGCACCTAAGCCGCTCTTCACTTCCCACGAACGCACCTTTCACGACGTGGTCGTCAGGCCTTTGCTGCCTCTGGTTTCTCACACCGAGAATGACTTATGTGGGCTGAGAGTAAGCATTGACTATGACAACGACCCCGTCCCACATGATGTTAAACTGTATTCCACACACCTCCGGAATTATGAGGACTTTGATCCATGTCAATGCATGGTATGTAGGAAGCCCCACGAGGTTCAAGCCCATCACCCATCGGACCCCCGGTCCATCTTCACATCGGTTAGATGACACACACCTCCAGAACAATGATTACTTTGGTCCATGTCAAGGCATGGTATATAGGAAGCCTAGTGAGGTTCAAGCCCACCACTCGTCGGTCGTTCCGACCTCCTTCACGTTGTTTCTCTGATACACCATTCTGAACTACAAGGACTTTGATCCATGTAAATTCATGGTACCTAGGAAGCCTCACGAGGTTCAAGCCCATCACCCATTGGACCCCGGTCCATCTTCACATCGGTTCACCGACACACACCTCTCGAACTATGAGGACATTTATCCATGTCAAGTCATGGTACTTAAGAATCATCAAGAGGTTCAAGCCCACCACCCATCGGCCGATCTGACCTCCTTCACGTCGGTTCTCCGATAAACCATCTCGAACTACGAGGACTTTGATCTATGTCAAGGCATGGTATGTAAGAAGCCTCACAAGGTTCGGTCTTACCACCCAGTCATTCTGACCCCATTCACGTCCGTTTACCAACACCTTAGGCAGCATAGAGTGTAATCCCAACACCATCTCGAACTATAAGGATTGATCAATGTCAAGGCATGGTACGTAGGAGGCCTCATGAGGTTCAAGACCATCACCCATCAGACCCCCAATCCATCATCAAGTTGGTTCACCGACACTTTCCTCCTGAACTATGAGGACTTTGATCCACGTCAAGGCATGGTACGTAGGAAGAATTGCGAGGTTAAAGCCTATCACCCATCAGACCCCCAATCCATCTTCATGTCGGTTCACTGACACACACCTCCCGAACTATGCGGACATTGATTGATCTCAAGGAATGGTACATAGGAAGCCTCATGAGGTTCAATCCCACCACCCATTGGTCGCTCTGAACCCCCTTCACGTCGGTTCTCCCTATCCCGCAATATGTTAAACTGTATCTACCATATGAACTATGTGTTCTTTGATCCATGTCAAGGCATGGTACATTGGAAGCCTCCCTAAGGTTCAAGCCCACCACCCAGTCATTCTAACCTCCTTATCATCGGTTCAACCCTGTACAGTGATAAGACATTGCAACCCCATCTAGCAGTAAGTCATTATCAACCTCATTCGACGGCCATCCATCACCAGATGAACTACGCGGACTTTGATTCCCTGCCATGGGGATACGTAGGAGGTGTCTTCGAGGCTCAAGCCCAAAACCATCGTCCATCCTGATTCTTACCTAGGCCACCACATCCCGGTGAGATCATGCCACCTCATTCCCCTGCATAGAATTCGGGAAGCAGCCCATGTGCTGGCCCCAATATCGGTGTTCCCTCCAGAGGGTTCCTTTGTCTGATCCACTCTAATCAGTGTTATGATCTGTCTGATCTGTCTCTGTTGGACGTTAAACTTGTGGCATACCCTGTGTTAAACACAGGAAGCTGAGAAAAACCTCATATACATTCCCATGGCATATTATTCCCCACATTATATGTGGGATGCCTCGGGATTCCACGCCCTCGAGAAGCCCTATAAAAAGGTACATAAGAGAGACACACCAATCCCCAGCGTCCAGACCTACCAGTGATGACCAGCTTGACTACTCCCCTAACCGAAGGTCGCTGCCCGGACCGGACCCCTTGGAATTTCCAGACAGAAGAAGTGTAATTAACTGGCATTCATGAAAATATGGTGCCGGGAAGATTTTCATGAACAAAGTATTAAATATATGAGGGAGACCTGGACTAGGTGACGAGTTCCGAGGAGGAATCCATGAAAGGAAGAACTAACATCCCATCATCCCATTTTGATCAAGGAGTGAACATCCCAGAACAATGAATGGATGCCACCCGCCTTTGGAAAGCAGGAATGCGGGGTGATAATGTCGAGCTTTTCGCACTCAAGAATACAGATGCACGCGCCCCGGTGAAAGCATCAGAAACAACTTTACCACCTCTCATGTTTGGGAATTATGATGGAATATATATACTTTTTATTATATATATGATATTTTTTGTGTATTTACTATATGTAATTATTATATAAAACATACCATAAATCCTTAAATTTTTTGTAAATACGATAACTTCATTTGTGGACGGGTGGATGGTTGCCTCCTCAAAGCGATACGATTTTTTAATTATTTACATGGAATGTATTAAAGATGGGTTTAATAAAAATATCTGATATATATGAAATAATTATTATGATAGAATTATATTATATACATATAAATGTTCTTCATTTACCATTTTTTTCATTAAAATAATAATAAAATGGAAGCAACATTCATGCGTATATACATTCAACCATCTCCATAAATGGTGTATTCTATTTTTATTTATATATTTTATAGATTATTATAAATACATGTATAAAGAATATATATGATATTTATATAATGATTTGTATTCTATAAAAAATTAAATCATGATCTTTATAAGAGGATCAAAAATAACAAGCCAAAACATATACAAAAACAAAGCAGTTATTACCTCAAACGCAACATTAACATTGAATTGTTAATAAATTAGTAATATAAAGTCAAAAACAAATAATATATGGTATTATATATAATAATATATTTATGCGGTACATTTATGATAGAAATATATTTATTATATAGGAGTTTTTTATGAGTACAGTGAGAGTCGAGATGTAAGGTAATGCTTTCCTTATCTCACTCTTATTTTCCATGAGACACAAGCCCTTTTCACCTCCTATTTTCTTATATTTGCTATGTATAATACCCATAGGTTATGATTTGACTAAATGTTTATGATACTCATTTCATTTCATGGGTTATGATAGGATTTTTTATGATATTATAGAACATGTATGTATGATTTCATTATGATATGGGTGGGACTATCATCCTCCAATACATTGGGTAAAGATTTATATATCATAAGATAAACATCGTTGGAATGGAGAGTGAACACGGTTCAGAAAAGAACATTTTTCACTAATATGGTCTTGGGAGTATATCATTAATACTAATATGGTCATGGGAGTGAACCATGACAACCAAAATGGTATAGTGAATGAACCCGTACTACTATGATGGCCTTGGTAGTGATTCCTTAAGTACTATGGAAATCAATTTATATGTTAATGTGTCTACCATAAATTCCATGTCGTACTCCTATGTTATGATTTCATGGATTATTCTCTTGATTTCATTATGATTCATGTCTTATGAACTACAAGTATTTATGACATGATTCATGTTTATAATCTATTTTATGTGGGTTATGATATTATAATGTCATGATCCCACTCCCATACTCATATTCTCGTGTTTGTGATTACATGTCTCCTTTGATTACACTAACTGGGCATTAGATCTCACCAATTTCTTATCTTTCCTTTCCCCATGTTATGAAGATTTTTTTAAGTAGAAGTACTGAGGGGAAGATATAAGTGGGAAAAAATGAAGACATTTCACCGAGTTAGAATACTTTTTTCTAAGTTTTCAAAAGACACTAAACTATTACAGTCATCAGGCATGTATTTTTGTAGTGTTCTTAATATTCATCTAAAAAGATGTAATATCCTCTATGTTAAGCTTGGGTCTCTATAACCTTGATATTCCTATGGTCTCAAATGAATTACATTCATTATGTTATGCTTTTATTACTCCATTATTGGGATTTATATATAACCACTTTATTATGTACAACCCCATGTTATCCATGCAATTTCAGAAGATCAAGGGAATTTAAGGTAATGTTATGGTGTTTTAGTTTATGTTTATGTATTTATTTCTAATCTTGTCATGCTATGTACCAAATTTCCCAATGAAACATGGCCTTACAATCTTCTTGGGTGGTATTAAGTTTATCTTTATATAATAAATCATGAAATAAAGAATATTAAAGATATGGGATGCATTATGCAAAACTACCCTCCTTGGATCTAGCTCTCTAAATTTTATGAAAGTGAAAACAGATTAAGTCATGACATTAACGGAGTCACCCCGGTCACCCAAATAATTAGGGAAATGTACCTTAGTTTTAGTGCATGTAATGGTGAATGTCCCTATGTCCTTTCACTTTATAGGCATCACTATGGTGGGTCTGATGAGGATATATGCAGTCTACCCAAGGTTGATCTACCCATTTCAATTTATCCCTCTTGTATTCTTACATAATTCTTTTAAGAACATGGAATATTCAATGACTCAAAATTTTATCAATGAAAATTACATTCTTATAATTATTTTATGTATTAAAAAACATAAAATCACAAATAATATGCAATACAAACATTATAAATTAAGAGTTAATTAAATAAGAAATATTTATAGAAATTAAGGAACCTAAACCAATGGAATATTAACATGACATATGGAAGAGTAATGTGACCCTTATAAATAATAAACCAAACAAGATAATTGTAACCTCACCCATAAAATTATAAATAATATTTTAGTATCATATAAATGAAAAAAATGATATAATTATATCATAGTATAAGTAAATAAATACTTTGAATGTTGGTATTTCTATAAAACAACAATTTATATTTACTATTTTATAATTAATGTAATGATTTAATTTTTTTCATAAAATAGATTCATAAATTTAATTTTTTTGTCTTTTTATTATAACATAATTTTTTCAAACATTAATTAATTTTTTAAAGAGTTATAAAATCAGTTATAATTTTAAAATCGTTATTTTTTTAGAAAACGATGATTTTAAATAAAAATAAAATTTATCAAATTTGGAAAAATATTTTCATAAAATGATGTCTTTTTTTATTTCTACACATCAAATAAATTATGGTGAATTTTTTGGATTTTTTTAAAATAGTTGATTTTTTGTGAATAGTGATATATAGTAATTTACGGAATTAGGTAAATAAATGTGTTTTTGAGTCATGATTGAGCCATGGATGATGTATGCTGAAATGTTTTCAAAATCACATGAAATAATTTGTTATATTTAGTCATAATAATCCATACTATTCATATTATTCAACCAAAACAATAAACTAATGAATTAAATAACGAAAAAACAACAATCACATCCACTATAAATACCACCCCTCACCACCTCTTTTCCTCACACCACTAAAGCCTTTAATATTTTTTAAATTATACCCAAACATCTTACAATGTATATCCACCACATATATAAGCCTTTTTTCAATAAAATACCAAACTCAAGTTCCTCAATGAGTTTCTCAAGCTAAACAATCCAATAGGTAAAAACCTATTTACTTTTGTTTATATTTATTTGTAATTTATTTTATTTTATTATTCTATCCTCACATCCCCATATACAAGTGGCATGATAACTCTATTATCTCACATAAAATTTAATTTTTTATGTTAATGGAATAATCCATCATCATTTATTTCCCCTCCTCTTTTTGTTCAAAAAAAGAAAACATCGTCTGTGATGTGCTTATTTATCACATCCAAGGGTAATGAGTTTCAATTTAATTTACCACCTTCAGGACTAGTAGTAAAACCATTTTTATGGTTAAAAAATATTTTAAAATTTATCCTATATCTTATTTAATGTTCTGGAACTAGTATATATACATTATATTAAATAATAGAACAAACTAGTTTGTAATGATCACGAAATCACCAAATTAATCTAAATTATTATCATTAATGTTTAATAAAATAATTCATTCTAATAACATATAAAAAATAATATATGAGAAAAAATAATCTTATTTATATTCATTAATAACATATAATTTCAATTCTAGAAAACTATTCCCCTTCTATTTTATCTTTCATACATGTGTACAAATGAACCGATCTTAAAAACCAAGGAAACAAACACTCTTGAACGATCAAATTATATCTTATAACTCATTAAAAATGGAACTAATGAACTTAAAAAATAATAATAAATAAAATACTTGTATAAAATTTTCATAATTAATAACTTATTGTATTAAATTTGATTATCCATTACATTAATATCAAGTGCATGACACTTTTGGACACATGGAAAGGGATTCTTTCCGAACATCCATTTTTCCTTAAGGTAACGCTTTATCTCTCTTTACCAAAATGTAAATCTTATTTATTTTTATATAATTATTATAAATTATGTTTATATGTTCCAAACTCAGGTATCTAGATCATTATATCCTTATTTTATGGGTAAATACAAGTTTTAAAATGGTTCCCTTCTCAAGTCTTCCTGATAATAAAACATGATTAAATGGAACTTCCAGATTTCTTATCCATTATCAATTGATCTCCATAACCTATTTTAATCCATATTTATTTTTCTAAAATCAATAATTTTATCATGAATTTTTTTTCATTTCTTATTTTCAAAAAACTATTATTCATGTTCTGATAAAAAAGAATCACTAAAATTTTCCCTTAAACTTCACTAAAGTGGCTCATTTATAAAGATTCTTAAAAGGTATTTTTACATGTTTTCACTTTAGTTTGACATCAATTTTCATTTTTTACACCTAATTTTCCTCATTAATTTTCAAAAATTATTTAAATACATTCTTTCATGGACCCCTTTAGGATATGCCCATTTCTTATGCCTTATGAGACAATTATGATACCCATTTCTTTCCATGGGTAAATATTATGTTATTGTTTCATTACATTGTGTGATTATTCATGTGGAACACATATTCATGAACAAGGTATAATTTTTACGCCTATATATCACTCCAATCTATTGGGTAAATTTTATTCTCCTGAGATGTCTTGTGCAACAGTCTTGGTGGTTAGCCTTGACTCGAGATCTATGTGAAATGGTCTTGGTGGTTATCTTTGATGAAAGATCCTCCATATGCAATAATCCTTCACTTATGATTATTTCATGTCTTATGATGCATCCAAATTACAATGATTCCATGATTACATGATCTCATGTTTGGTATAAAGATACCCAGGCTTAACATACATGGATATTACATCAATTTAGATGAATATGTTATACATTACAAAAATAAATGCCCAAGGAACATAATCGATTAGTGTATTTAGAAACTTGGAAAAAAATATATTCTATCTTGTTGAAATATCTTCAAAAATCCCCCCTAAAGATCTCCACATTTAGTACTTCTATCTAAAACCTTTCTTCATAACCCAGGGAAAGGAAATGTAAGGAAGTGGTGAGCTCAGATTCTTAGTAAGGGTAACTAAAGGAAATGTGTAAGTATAACATGAACTAAAGGGTATATAACTTGAGCATAACATTTAAATATCATACAAAATATATTATAGATCATAATAAATATTGGAAGATCATAAGACATAGATCATAAGAGAATTTGAATCATAAGTCATGAAAGCATAACATATGACTAATACATGGAATTTGTTTCATGCACATAAAAATAGAAAAACATAGGTCAAGGTTACCTACGAAGACCTTTATAACATGTCATGCTTGGGAATGACCCATGTACCTACTTCGGGCTTATTATAACAATATGTGTACCCTATTGATTTTAGTTGTGTGCTACAACTCATGTACCTTATTGTTTTTTGGTTTGGGCTACAACCCATGTACCGTCTTGTTTTCGGGATTCGGCTATAACATATGTACCCTATTACTTTTATGCTTGGGATACAACCCATGTACCTTATTGTTTTTAGGCCTAGGCTACAACCCATGTAACTTCTTGTTTTTAGGCTTGCATTGAAACCTATTTACCCTTTGATCTCATATACAACTTATCATTACCCAATGCGTTGGAGGGATATATAGGTACCATGAATATAAAAATAAAATCATTCATAAATGTTACAGAAGATAACAAAACATTCATCATATCATGAATAATAAAAAGAGATAGGTTTTATATTCATAAAATCATAACTCATAAAAAGAAATTGGTATTATTAATATTTCATCACATCATAACCAATGAATATATATGTTTGATAATCACATCAGGAAAGCATAACATGTGAAAAGAAGTGGGTTTCAAAAGCATAAAACGCGGGGGAGTGAAATAGGTATCATAAGAATCATTCCATCCAAACATAAACCATTAATGAAAAAATGTGAGTTAACCATTTGGATAATTTTTTATAATGGAATGAGTAACATCAAAAAAAATATATATTAGATGGAAAATAACTTGGAAGGATATTTTGAAGAAATTTCTTGAGGTAAATATCCTTTCTTCTTTGAAAATGATCTTTAAAACATAAAACCATTGGAAAATCATTTTCCTTAAAATCTTATAAAATAATATTGAAAAAAATTTGAAAAAAATTTCATTGAAAATATATTTTAAATATATTTAATTAAAATTTAACCTTTTAAACGTGAAAATAAACATTCAATTAATTAGTAATGGGTAAATCCAAATATGTCGTATCAGGTAAAAAGAAAATTTATTTTTTATGGTAAAAATGTTAGAAAAATTCCTCATTCAGAAAGAGATGAGAAGATTACTTCGAAAACATTGTTAAATGAAAAAAGGTTAAAAATTTATTATCATTATTTTAGGAGAATAGTACAATATACTTTGAAACCCTTTTTAGAAAAAATAATTTATGATGAAACATATATTTCTGATTGAAGAGAGGGTAAAGTCGGGATTTTAAAAAAACATTCTTAACTATATTATGTACCAAAGATTCAAAAAAATTTATTAATACATGAATATATCATAAATAACTATAAGGGAAAAATTCATGAGTTTTCTTGATATATGGATCATATTATTTCATTAAAGTAAGTATAATCATAAATAAACTCGAAAAGTGATGAGATTGTTTCAATAAACTCTTACCACTTGGTTACTTCAAATGATACTCTCCATTTAAGAAATTTAAATTAAATTTATCTTAAAATATCATAAAAAATAAAAATATTCATGATATATCATTTCAAACACAGTATATACACCTCATGGAAAAATATAGGTGCATAACCCGGCATGTGACTTAAGGAATTCAAATTGGTAAAAAAATTACATTACATATTTGGTAACTTTTGAAACACAAACCCCATGAGAGAAAGTTCATAAAATTGATATGTAAATACCATTAAATTTAATTATATTAGTTATTTATTACATCCTTGGTCAGTATACACACCACCCAAAAGTAATGGGTGTTGAATAAATCATGTATCTCACGGAAATAAAAAGTGAGAGGAAATTCCCTTACCTTGTGTATTCACTCTTATTGTAGTCATCAAAGTAGGTGTATAAAAAAATATATTTAATATAAATATATTAAAAAAACCTATTATTATATCTAATACCATATATGGTTTGATTATTACCTTATATTACCTACTTGTTAACAATATTATGTTAAGGTTTCACTCTGGGTAATATTAGCTTTATTCTTCGCATGTCTCTTAATTTGTTATATCTTTAGTCCTTGTAATTATATCATGATTATAGAATTAAAACCATGATATAAATATCATGTATATTAATTATATGTGTATTATAATAATCTATAATATATATATATATATGAAATGGAATACACTGTTCATGGAGATGGTAAGTCGTATGTACACATGAACATTGTTTCCATTTTTTATTATCTCATTGAACAAAAAAATATGTACACAGGTATATAATATCATTAAATTAGAATTATAATGTTATATATGTCATATAATTTCACTAAACCAATCCTTAATACATTAAAAATAATGTGTTTGAAGCGCGATCGACTGACGCCTATCGACCGGTCAAAGTGTGATGCCCTGCAGATGTGTATAGCAGCACTCGGGTCGAATCCTCAGTGATGATACATTTTAATAGTCTTTTATTTTTAGTTTATTGTATTTTTATTAGGGGGGTTTTTTGCAGAGATTAATTGAAATGATTGATCAATTTAACAATTTAATAAATATTGGTGTGAGTTCATCATTAGGTAGTTAAGCTTGTGATATCCTTGAGCTTTGCTTTATATTGCATTAAATTAACACCCATGTCACAAGTTGACGTTAATTGGAATTCCAAAGTGTTATTGCTTTAATCCAATACTTAACTTAACTTAGGGATCTAATATTAATCATATCTTGTTTATGGTAGTGTATTTATGGTTCCAATAATCTATAAAAATCACTTGTTAAACAATACAAGTCATTAATCCATGACATGTTAAGTCCAACATACACAATGTTAATTCAAAGAATACTCGTCAAGAAAAAGCTCTCAATCTATTAACATCCGTAAATTACAAATCACCACAATGAGATATTTACTCATACATTGAAATTATTAGTAATCTGGTTATAATTATTTAGATGATAAATCAAGAATATAAGAAAATGAAATGGATAAGAAAAGAGTGGTGCATCGAACACACACAAATAATGATGATAATTAAAAACAAAATTTAGATTGATTGTGATATAAAAAGAAAATAAGGGTATTCAACTGTATTTAAACTATTTTAAGAAGATTAATATTAAACTACAGAAGGTGGGTGAGAATAAGATATATTGAAGAAGAAACTTGTATTAAAACAGAATTACAAAAAAATATAAAAGATTACAATAATGTAGAATGAAAAAGTAAAAGGAAACAAATAGAGAAGGAAATACATATCAAGGGAAAACATGAGTATTTAAGGTACTTCCAAGCCCTTGGGATGGCTTTGGTCAGACCAATATGTGATCCTATCTTCTAAAATGTCAACCCCTTTGAAGGAGAGGAGGGGTATGTATTTATAGCCCAAGGAAGTGGACTATTTTCATTCCCAATTTGTCCCTCCACTTGGATCGATGATTTGGACATCCATAAATCCAACTCTTGAGATATCTTCTTCTTTAAAGATTTAGATAATAATTTTGGATGACTTCTCTAAAACTTTTGTGACATTTGGACCTATGGATCCAAAGTTATGGCGGTTTGATTAAAAAAATTTAAATTGTCCATTTCAAGTAATAATTTTTAGAAGGTAGAAATGTGACTGGGTTTATCAATAAGAATATGCCTTCAAATCCAAAAAAATTATTCAAAAAAGGTATTCCACCTATATCTCCCCTTTCACACTGAAAAACTCAGCTTGATTTTATAATTACATCCTGAGATATGTCATGAATACTGTAATAATTTTATTTCCCTTCAAGAATGGTGTGATGAGTTTAAATGAATCATTTGGTATCTTTTCTCTGGATTTGGGCCTTGAAATTTTTATCCAACACTTATTACATTATAACTAGAACTTTGGAGGAGAAGTAATGCATATAAACTTCTATATTGATCCCAGTATTTCAATCTTCATGGATGGGCCAGTTTCTTCACAGATTCTGTGGGCCTTCTTGTGTGGTCAATATGACCATTAAAATGGTAGAATTGGCAAATTATTCCTTATAATTATATGTGGAAAATTAAAAAAGGAATCCTAAAAAACAAGAAACAAATAATTTGGATGTATGGGGTGAGAGTAATAAATAAAATAGTAAACTGAATCAATTGGACTACTTCTAAAAATGCACAAAAATTATACATTGTATTAAAACATTAATACTTCACATAAATTATGCACATTTCATATAAAATTAGTAAATATATTATATAATAAGTTATGAAAATATTAATAACATAAACTCCCCCACACTTAGTCTTGTTCATTTCCTCATGTGAACAAATATAAAAACATGACAAAAATCGTTTTCACTCACCATCAAATATTAAAATTTTGTTTCCCCCAATCAAGAGAGGTTTAGAAAATATCACTCATCCATATTGAATTCCACCAGAATTTGTTACAGAAAAAAATGTTTCGAAAACAATTCATTTTTTTCATGCTCAAATTTAGAAATGGAAAATGGGGGCACAAAAAACTTACTCCTCTCAAGATGATAAAATTAATTTATGCAGCTTCACATATTCACCAACAAAAAGTGAAAATCTTAGAGTTTGTTAGAGCTCTCAGCTTCCACTACCTCTCTTAAAGTGCACAATAATCAAGAGGTCTTTTTAAGGGGTTTTTCTGTGGCTATGGGATATTAGGAATAAAATTTCCATGAGAGAGAATAAGAGGGGTAAAACACTAACATGGAAGAAGAAATGAAGATTTTTTCAAAATGAGATATGAAAGGAAATAAAAATACATATATAAGATGGAATGAAAGTGTGAAATAAGACACATAAGTGGAAGGAAATATGAAGGGAATGTGAAGATGGAATATTTAAAAAACAAAAAAAATCTCCCAATGATATAAGAATATAATGCAAGGGTTCTTTTTTTCTTTATTTTCTATTTTTTGAAACTTAAAATTGAAACAGATGTCACACTCATATACCAATTAACGATTGATCTCCTCACGAAACTAATTGTAATATTTATAATAAGATCAAAGGCTGAGAAATAGTGATTTTTTACCTACCCAAGATACAACCCATTCTTATTTTCCATTTTTTTTTTATTTTTTTATTTTTTTTAACACTTGTCAATAACATTTACAAAATTAAATTAAAGTACATTACATTACCCAAAAAACACTAAATGAAAACCTCTCCCCCACACTTAAATTGATGCTTTCCCTAAAGATTATGATAACTCATTGAAAAACAAGAAAAAGTTCACCCAAAAACTGAAATCCATTCCCCCACACTTAAATTTCAAAAAAAAAATATGCAATGAAAATCCATGTTGATATTGGGTGGGATAAGGTATTGGGCTTGTAATGTGGTAAACAAAGAAAATGTATTCATAGGCTCAAATGGGCATTAAATAGGATGATAATGTATGGTTAATGAGAGTATATTTGGCTATCGGGATTCTCATGTGGTTCAGAAAATGCCTCTATCATATTAATGCACACTAAAGTAAGAAATTCAACCCAAAGTCCACAAACTCAAGATTCGCAAATGGGGGTGAAAAAACACTCATTTTTAAAGGATGGCCATAGGTATCCTTGGTATAAAAGAAAATTTTGTTCCTCACAGTTTGGTAAAATTATTTTACAAATCCAAAATTGAGCATTCAAAATTGTTTGGTTTTGACACAATATTCTTTTTCTAAATTTATGAAGAAAATACAAAAAAAATTAGATGAAAAAAATGTATTTCTGACTCGCCAAAATGGTTGGACAAAATTTAAAAATTTGAAGGTGAGTAATCATGATTTTAATTTTCATATTGTTGTTAAATTATTATTATTTTGTTTTTTTGGTTTTTTAGGTTTTTTTAGTTTTTTATAAAGACACACCTACAAAAATGGAGAAAATAAAAAAATGTGATGAGGAAATTGGAAAAAAACTAAATGAGAATGAGGGAGAAATAAGAAGTAAGATGGAGAGAGAGAAAAGAGGATTTAATGGAAAATAGGTGCCCCCTAGTTTGGATTTTGTGGGTCTCCATCTCCATCTATTGGTGGGTCAACTACAGAAGTTGGGGATCTGATGGAAGACGATGTGGTTCCATGATTGTGTCTCCTCTCATGGTGATGATTTAACCAATGTCCATTAATTATCAATTTCCTTTTTGAATAGGTGTCTTGGAAATTCACTACACCAAATGGTTAAACATTAATAACAACAAAAGGACCTTCCCAGTGAAAATTAAGCTTACCTGGGTGAATCCATAATCGAGAATTGAAAATCAATACCTTTTCACCTTTATGGAATACCTTTATCAGGATGTGTCTATCATAGAGTGCCTTAGATTTTTCTTTGTAGAGATTAGAATTCTTATAAGAATCAAGTCGGAGCTCCTCTAATTCAGCCAATTGCAATAATCTTTCTTCACAAAATTTTTTCACAATCAAAATTATTGGTTTTCAAAGCCCAAAAAGATTTATGTTGGATTTTAACTAGTAAATGACATGATTTACCAAAAACTTTACTCAATGGAGACATCCCAATGGGTGTTTTATAGGCAGTTTGATAAGCCCAAAGTGATACGCCAAGTTTTGAGGCTAGTCTTTTCTAGTTGGTTTTACAACTCTTTCAAGCACTCTTTTCAATTCTTTATTATAATTTTTATCCATTCCATTTGTTTGGTGGTGATATGAAGTTGAACTTTTATGTACAACACAATTATTTTTCAAAATAGATTCCATGGTTTTATTAAAAAAATGGGTTCATAAGTCACTTATCAGGGCACGTGGTGTGCCAAATCGGTGGAAGATTTGTTTCTTTAGGAACTCACTAATAGTATGTGAGTCATCCTTTCTAATGGATTTGGCCTTGAACCACCTATAAACATAATCAACCACAAGAATAATGTATGAGAATCCCTTCGAAAGGTTGAATGGTCCCATGAAATCGATACCCAAAACATTGAAGATCTCACCAAAAATTAAAGGCATTGGGGAATTTCATCTCTCTTTAAAATTGTGAAAAACTTTTGGAAAGTGGGACATGATTGAGAGAACTCATGTGAGTCCTTGAAAAGTGAAGGCCTGAATATTTCAGAGTCTAGGACCTTTTGGGAGGTCCTTTTTGGTCCAAAGTGGCCACCACCAGGCATTGAGTGATAGAATTATATGATGGAAGAATGTTCATTTTCATTAACAAATCTCTTAATTACCATGTCAGTCCTAGT
Source organism: Viscum album (assembly GCA_963277665.1). NCBI lineage: Eukaryota > Viridiplantae > Streptophyta > Magnoliopsida > Santalales > Viscaceae > Viscum > Viscum album. The sequence goes on from OY728132.1 coordinate 420,049,488, forward strand.
TTTCTAATGTTTATTTTCTTCCCAAAAATAGTATTCTTAATCAATTTTCAACTTCATTTTTTTTATTTTGAAAAAATTTTAGTAAAAACACGAGAAACCAAGTAATTTACAATTGGGGAATACCATGGTATTTTTGGAGTGGGAGTTGAAAGGTGCTTAGTTAGAAATTCTGGATCAATTATTTTAGAATGAGAAGAATTAGAAATTCTACTCAAGTGATCAGCCACAGGGTTTTCTTTTCCTGGTCTATCTTTGATTTCAAGGTCAAAATCTTGGAGCATTAGGATCCATCATATTAGCCTCGGTTTGGAATCACTTTTCTTGAGTGAGAAATTTATAGCATAATGGTCTGTGAAGATGATGAATTTGGCACCAAAGAGATGGGGCCAGAATTTAAGTCAAAAACCACTACTAAAAGTTACTTTTCAATGACAGTACAGTGAAATTGAGTTTTATCCAATGTTTTCAAGGTATAATATATTTCATGAGGAATGTTTTCTCTTCTTTGACCAAGAACAGCCCCAACGGCTCTATCAGAAGAATCACTCATCAACTCAAAGGGTAAAAACCAATCTGTGGGTTTGATTATTGGGGTTGATGTAAGAGAATTTTTGATTTCAATGAAGGCGCTCTTGTAAACCTCATCGAAATGGAAAGTGACCTCATTTTGGAGAAACTGAGTGAGTGGAAGGGAAATCCTACTAATTTTATGGATGAATCGCTGATAGAAACTGGTCTGACCGAGGAAGGAATTGATATCTCAAATAGATGTGGGCTCTAGAAGTGATTGGATTGCTTCAATTTTGGATGGATCAACTTCAATACCATATTTTGAAACTATGTTCCGTAGAACAATCACATTTTTAACCATGAAGTGAAATTTTTTAAAATTTAACACAAGGTTACACTTGGCACACTTTTGGAGGACTAGAGAGAGTGAATTCAAGAAAGATTTCAAATGACTCACCATAAATGGTAAAGTCATAAATGAATACTTCCATGAAGTGTTCAATGAATTTAGAAAAGATACTCATCATACACCTCTAGAATGTTACAGGATCATTGGAAAGGCCAAAAGGCATTCTCATATATGCATATGTACAAAATGGGCATGTGAAAGTAGCCTTTTCTTGGTCCTGAGGTGTGATTGGGATTTGGAGTTAGCTAGTATATCCATCAAGAAATCAATAGTGTGACTTTCCAGCTAATCATTCTAGCATCTGATCATGGAATGGAAGAGGGTAGTGATATTTTCTTGTTTCAACATTAAATTTCCTGTAATCGATGCACACGCGCCATTTGTTCTTCACTTGAGTTGTGACTACCTCCCCATGTTCATTTGTGAAAACAATTATCCCACAATTCTTAAGTACAACATGAATTGGACTAACCCATTCACTATCAGAAATTGGATAAATAATACCATATTGAAGAAGCTTGGTAATATCTTCCCTAACTACCTCAAGGATGAGTGGATTGAGTCTTCTTTGTGGTTGTTTAATTGGTTCGGATGATTCCTTAAGATGGATGTGATACATGCAAAGAGTAGGGTTGATTCCTGGTATGTCATCTAGGGTCCAAACTAAGTCCTTTTTATTTTCCTCTAACACTTGAACAAGTTTAGACTCCTCAGTTTCAGTAAGTTAAGCAGAGATAATAACAGTATAAGGGTGATCATGGAAAAGGAATGCATAATTCAGGTGTTCAGGAAGATTTTTTAGATCAGTATCATCTCTCATTTGTGGGTTAGACAGCTTTGGAATGTAGGAAGGGACTTTAGTTGCTTTAGATTCATTTTCCTTAATATTTTCCACGGTGGAGCAGTAGATATCAAAGTTTATGTAGGATTCGAGAGAGTTTTCAACTTCCACTAGATTGATGGAGTCTATAAATGAGAGGTCCACATCAACTTCAGTATTTATGACTTGGTTAATCATGTTGCAGATTTCATAAGATCCTTTATCATTTGAACATTATGAACATGATGGTTTGGGGTTCAATTGACTCTAAGAAGTGTACTCAGAAACATGGATTGAGAATAAAGAGTGATCCTCAGATGGGTATCACATGGCATGTAAAATGTTAAACATGACTAGTTGGTTACCTAATTCCATGGATAATATGCGAGAATGGACATCAATCTCATTTCCTATGGTCATCGGGAATGGTCTCCCTAGAATTAGGGGAGATCAAGAAAAGTTTGTCTCGCCTTCTATGTCAAGGAAATAGAAATCATAAGGGAAGATAAGATCATTAACACGAACAAGGACATCCTCGATTATGTCCTCGGGACTAGAAATGCGTATATTGGCTAACTGAAAGACAACACCCATTGAATTTAAGGGACCTATTCCAAGGTTAGAGAATATGGATTTGGTCATGACATTAATTGAGGCTCTTAGGTCTACGAGTACATCATCAAAGATTAAACTTCCAATTTTTCATGGAACCGTAAAGTTCCCTAGATCTTTGCACTTAATGGGTATGGACACTTGGGTTAAAACATTTTCAAAGGTCCTAAGTTTCCTCTTTTTGGTATAAAACTCCTTGAGAAACTTAACATACATAAGAATTTTTTTAATGGAATCTAAGAGGGGAATGTTCACTTTAACACGTCCAATCATATCAAGCATTTCAGGATTAGTTTCAAAGGACTTCTTTGGATTAGAAATGTATTGAAGAAAAGGAATTGGGTTCCTGATTGGAATGGAAGGAGGTGAGGGAATGGATTCAGAGTCCTTTTCGTATTTCTTTTTATTTTAATTTTCTAGACCAATATTCAAAGGAGGGTTGGAGGAATTATCTTGAGGCATATCAATTTTCTTTACCAATCTAATTGCAATTTCACTTACATTACACTTGGGGTTGGTTAATGTTTGATATGGGAGTTGGGAAGAATTGGTTGGTTTCTACTAACTAAGGTGAGATTCAAGTTGTTTAATTTGGGTTTCATTATTTTTAAGGCTGGAATGAGTGAAGGAGGAAAGATCTTCAACTTCACTTTCCCATGGTTTCTTGGAAAAAAAGGCATGTCCCAGATTGGGATTGCCTTGATTTTGGTTCTTGGGAAAGTGATTATATTAGTTTGGGAATTGAGAAGGATCACTAGGATAGTGGAATCCTGGAAGAGTAGGAGGAGGATTTATCCTTTGTTGTTGAGGAAACAAATGATAATGTTGCTGGAAGTTACCACAACCTTGACCATATTGAAACTGATTTGAGATTTGAGGAGGTAATTGAGGGGTATGAGGGATAAGATTACCATACCTCAAGCCTTTGTTATAGTAAGAAGATAGGGTCTTAGGGTGGGGTTGGTTGAAGTTTCTAACAACTTGACCTGATAGTTTATGGTTGGTGTTCAGCTGAGAAAAGGCTGCATTGAGCACCATTGGTCCAGATGAATTAGATGGATCATCTTGAAGTTGTGGGTAGGAGTCTCTTGGATGAGCTGGTGAGTTGCAGATTACACAGTTTTTGACAGTTCCAGGAAACATTTATTATGGAGAAGATGAGGTTGGGGCTTTGGATTCCATAACTAGTTGTCGCACAAGACCTGTAAGTTCACTCATCCACTCGGTCATCTTGTTCGACACTATGGATTGATTGTCGTGGACTTTTTTACTTGATCATGTTCTCGAGTATGGAATTTTGGTGTGTTTGCATCCATGATTTTTAATAGATCTCTTATATCTTCAGTAGTTTTATCAACAAGAGCACTGCCACTTGCAGCATCAATGAGAGTTCTCTTCATAGCCAATAACACCTCCTAGAAATATTGGATCAATAGTTGGATTGGGAATTTGTGGTGTGGGTAGGTTGCAATAATATTTTTGAACCTCTACTAGTATTCATGGATTGATTCTCTTGGGAACTAGAGGATACCACTTATTTACTTTTAGATAGAAGTTGTACGAGAAGCAGGAAATAATTCCTCTAAGAAGAGTCGCTTCTTGTCATTCCATGTGGTTATGGAATCAGTAGGAAGGTAGTAGATCCATGACTTATTAGTTTTATCTCAGGAGAAAGGGAATGCTCAGAGTTTGATTTGTTCCTCAGAAACCCCTTTAGGCTTCATGGTAGAGCACACCACTTGGAACTCTTTAAGATGAAGATGTGGATCCTGACCGGCTAGCCTGTGGAAATGGGGGAGAAGATTAATCAAACCTGATTTGAGTTCGAAGTCGGCCTCTATGTTTCAATATTGAATATCAAGTGTTTATTAATTCATATCAGGGGCATCAAGTTCTCTAAGTGTTTGTTCCCTAGGATTGGACATATCTAATTCAATTGGTTGGCCAAGGACTGGTTCTTGAATTATTTGATTATCACTAATATACCTCATAAGTTGGAGAAGTGTTCGCTCAATTTTATGGTCAACAAAATCTAAAGGATTGTTTGGGAGGTTATGGGGTATTCTGAGAGATTTTGGAAGAAAGCGGAATATGGGGTTTTCTTCTTTTTTTCATTTTATGATTTTTATGAGAAGGTGGGTTTTTCTTTGGGTTTTTATAGTTTTTTTTTAAATTTTGTTATTTATTTGTTTTTTATACAATAAACGAAAACTAAAGATTATTTAATTGCACCATACCCAGAAAATGGTGCCATTTTGAAGCACGGATGATTGTTTCCTATCAACCGGTCAAAGTTCTGATGCACTGATAATGTGTATAGAAGCACTCGGGTCGAGTCCTTGGTGATGATACTTTTTAATAGTCTTTTGTTTTTAGTTGATTGTATTTTGATTAGGGGGTTAGTTTGCAGAGCATAACTGAAATGATTGATCGATTTAACAATTTAATAAATATTGAGGTGAGTTCACCATTAACAATTTAAGCTTGTGATATCCTAGAGCTTTGCTTTATATTTCATTAAATTAGCATCCATGTCACAAGTTGACGTCGATTAGAATTCCCAAGTGTTAAGGCTTTAATCCAAGCTTTAACTTAACTAAGGGATCTAATCATAATAATATCTTATTTATGGTAGTGTATTTATGGATCCAATAATCCATGGAAACCACTCGTTAAACAAAACAAGTCATTAATACATGTCATGTTAAGTCTAACATACAATATGTTAATTCAAAGAATACTCATTGAGAAAAAGCTCTCAATCGCTTAACATCCCTAAATTACAAATCACCCCAATGAGAGATTTACTCAGCCATTGAAATGATTAGTAATATGTATATAATGATTATGATTATAAATTAAGAATATAAGAAAAATAAATGGATATGAAAAGAGTGGTGTATCGAACACACACACAAACTGTGCTGATAATTAAAAACAAACATTAGATTGATTGACATAGAAAAATAAAAGAAGGGGATTCAATTTTATTTAAACTATTTTAAGAACATTAATATTAAACTATAGAATGTGGATGATAATAAGAGATATTGAAGAAGAAACTTTCATTAAAACATAATTACAAAAAAAACATACAGGATTATAATAATGAGGAACACAAAAGTAAAAGGAAACAAAGAGAGGTGGAAAGATCTACCAAGTGAAAACCTGAATATGGAAGGTCCTCCAAAGACCTTGGAAAGGATTTTTCATTTCAATATATGCTCCTCTCTTATGAAATTCAAACCCCTTTGAAGGAGAGGAGGGGGATGTGTTTATAGCCCAAGGAAGTGGACTGTTTGCATTACCAATCATTCCCTCCAGTTGGCTCGACAATTTGGACATCCATACAGCTGAATCTAGAGATATCTTCTTCTTCAAAGTTGTAGATAATAACTTCTTCTGACTTATCTCAAAATGTAGAGTCATTTTGACCTATAGAGCCAAATTTATGGTGGTTTCATTAATCAAAGTTACACTATCCATTTCAATCCATACTTTTTAGAAGGTAGAAATATGAATGGGTTTATCAATAGGAATATTCCTTCAAATACAAACACTTTATTCCAAAAAATAGTCCACCTATATCTCCTATTTCACATAGAAAAATATCAGCATGATTTTATGATTACGTCATGAGATATGTTATGAATATTTTGTACAGATTATATTTCCCATCCAGAATGGTGGCTTGAGTTTAAATGAATCAGTTGGGCCCATTTTATTTGGATTTGGGCCTTGAAATTTTTATACACGTCTCATTAAATTTTCCCCCAAACTTTTGAGGATAATTAATGAATTTTCACTTCTGAATTGATCCCAGTAATTCAATCTTCATGGATGGGCTAGTTTATTCACAGATTCTATGGGCCTTCTTGTGTGGTCCATATAGCCCTTCAAATGGAAGAATTGGCCAATGATTCATTCTAATGATATGTGGTAAATTGAATAAGGAATCCTAAAAATAAATAACCATACAATTTGGATCAGTAGGGTCAGAGTTATAAATAAAATTGTAAACTAACTCAATTGGACTAATTCTAAAAATGCCCAAAAATTATACTTAGTATTAAAATATTAATATTTCACACAAATTATGAACATTTCATATAAAATTAGTAAGGAGGGTATATAATAAGTTATGAAAATATTAATAACATCTTGTGTGAATGAATCCTATCGCTTTGAGGGGTGGTAGTGCACACTTCCTAAAATGAAATTATCACATGTATACCAAATGGAAAGTAAAAATATATCTATTGTAAAGGAATAATTAATATTAAAACATAATAAATATAACATATGACATATATAAATTGAATTTTCATCATAATTTCCACCATGAGAGGCAGTATAGGAATAATATACAATCATCATTTAGTGAGGTTGTAGTTCGATGTACATGAAAAAGTATGTCTATTACCCTTTAGATGGATGTGTGTGTAAGTTAAGGTATAATAATTATCATAAAAAATACTACTATAATGATTCTACTGGTTTTGTTATAAAATAATGGAATAAAGAGAGTGGTGGGGTGCATAAAGAAAATAAAAGAAATGAGTTTGAGAGAAGAAGTTTCCTCTTAATCTGGTAAATTCTTTTTGTTTGTGCTAAAATTCACCCTTGGATTGTGTTTTACCCAAATACAGGCTTCAAGGAGTAATGTAGGGGCGTTTCTAAGTGTATTGGGTGGATATTGTCCAAACTAAAGTAGTTTGAGAGTTGTTAAGAAGAGGAATAGATGGTGGCGTTTTATAGGGATGGGAAAGGATAGACTTTCCATTTTTTAAAATAAGTTATGTGTACCCAAGTTTTTACCTTAAAAGAGTCATAAAAACCCAAAAAAAATATAATGGAAGGTTTATGGAGTAAATTTTTCCAGAAAATGGGTTTTTCAAAAGTGTATAGGTCCTTAGGAACCTTAAATTTATGGTTTATTCCATATTTAAGATTAATTTGTTGAGGACCACTCATTGATATTCCTCAACACACTTTTGAATCCATTTTAGGAAATATCCTTATCCTGTGGAAACACAAAAAAACTAATTTGATAAAATTAAATTAGAAACATTTGAAATTGAAACCCCATGATGCACCTTTAATGGGTTTCTCTTTATCATCTTTCATTCAACAACATATTATATCCTTATTCTATGTAGATCCAAGATCTCATCAAAATTTAATGAATCCTTAAAAATATGGTATATCCATCATCCTATTTCTCAATCATAATCAAGACATGATCAGTTGATGAAGGACATTTTGAGGAGGACTGGAAATATCTATGGATATAAAGGTATAGAAGTTTCTCAAAAGATTCGATCACATTAAATGGTAATTTAATTAGTGGAGGCATGAGATCTTATGGGATCCTGGAAGAAAATATCTTTAATCTCTTTTCTTCTCATCATAAGGGAATTCTGGTAATGAATTTACAAGGATTTATGGAAAATAAAATAACTTTAGATCAACCATTAAACTACAAATGAAGAATTTAGGATGTGAAAAGTGATTTCAATTCCCCATTATGTTGATATAAATCCAAAACTAGGCCTGGAAATATTGTTTCATGGCATGAAACAATGTTTCATTTTATGAATTTATCTTTTTATCCCCAAATATCCACTTTTTACATCCTTTATTTTACCAGACACACCACCTAAAAATAATTCAAATACTAAATTTTATTCGAGGCATGAATTATCTATTTTAACTATTTTTAGTAACCATGTGTTCCCATTACTCCTCTCGTGCTTTCCCAAACCCCTGGGACTTCCACTAGAATATAAAACAAATTAAAAAACAATATTTTTGGAAGTTAAAATGCCCAAAACCTCTTGAATATTTCTATATTTCAAAAAGACTCATCCACCAAGGAATAAAATTAAAAAACCTTCTTAAAATTCTTAACCATACATACACTAGTTCTTATATCGTTTCACAAATCTATCATTCTTTTCCAATCGATGTTCATAGAAAATTGATTTTTATAAAACTCATTATTCTCCATCCTTTTGAATTTGATGTTATTTTGAGTATTTATTGGATTTCTTTATATAGATCCCATAACAATTAATGAGTAAGGGAAGTCACATTTAAAATTCTAAACCAACCTATTATCTTTTATTAGTGTTAAAATAAATATGAACTTATAATGGAAATTATATTTTGTTCATATATATGGATTCCTATTAAAAGTGGGTTCTTATCTCATATGGTTATAGATAATGTCAACATCAAATATATTACTATTATACATGAGTTTTTATATCTTTCTGGAATAGTTTCATAGTATATCCAAATTTTGAAGTATATTTTTCAATATAACTCATACCTAATTCTACACCAATTTCTAATAATCTATATAGAATGACTTCGCTTGAGTTACATGAATTGAATAAGCTAATCCAGGAGAATCTAGATAAGGGATTCATTAATCCTTATTCTTCACCATCGGGTGCACCTGTTCTTTTTGTTAAGAATAAAGATGGGATAATGAATCATTTCCTTGATTATTCGGGAACTTAACAAGATCACTATAAAGAAAAAGTATCCTATAACACATATTGATTGATTTTTTATCAATTACAATGAGTTTAATTTTTTTTCAAGATTGATCTTCGATCTCTATTTAATCATATAAGGTTCAAGATGGAGGATATACCTAATAAATCCTTTCGAATGAGGTATGATCATTACTAATTTACAGTAATTCCATTTTTACTTACCAATTCCCCGACTATAATTATGTATTTAATGAATAGAATCTTTAGAGATTAATTTGATCATTTTTTAGAAGTCATTACAGATGATAATATCATATTTTTTGAGTAGAATAGAATAGAAAATGAACATTTTAGGATTTTTTAAATAACTTGAGGAAGGACAAGTTATATTTGAAATTTACCAATTGTGAATTTTAACTAAAAAAGTCTCATTATTGGGTCTTATAATCTAAAATAGCGGTTTACTAGTGGGTCCTTATATAAGTTATTGATCAATGACTTAGGCCAACCTAGGTAACCGATATCCATTATTTTCTTGGGTTGGCTGGATACAACAGGTTATTTGTGAGGTACTTTTTGTGGATATCGAATCTAATAACCACATTGACTTAGAAAGGGTCCTTGTTATTTTGGATAGATGAATGTGAGAAAAAATTCAAGGAGCTAAAAATAAGGTTACTCTGCACACCTTTTCTTACACTACCTTGTAGTGAAGAAGGGTTTGCAATTTATATTGACACATCAATGAAGTTATTGGCATGCTACCTCATGAAGAATGATTTGGTGATATCTTATGTCTCACTCCAATTGAAAATTCATGTGAAAAATTAACCAACTCATGATTCATAATTGATAGTAATATTATTTTCATTGAAAATATGAAATATTTATATTTATGGTGAAAGATGTGATATATATACTTATCATAAAATCATGAAGTATATATTCAAAAATAAATAGTTGAATATGTTCCAAAAGAGATATTTATAATTGATTAAAGAGAATGATTTATCAATACAATTCCACCATAGGAATATGAACAAGGTGGTTGATACTCTAATTCATGAAGACCATGCTAGTTTGTTGATGATCTAAATTGAAATATATCCAATAAGTATGAATTTTCAGAATATGGATCATAAAATCATGAGTAATTGGAAATGATAATAACATTATTAGATGAATTTACAACTATCCATCCATGTAAGAATTAAATAGGCACAGAAAGAGGATTTTAAAATAGTGAAGTAGGTGAGAAATGTTCCTGCGTTAAAAAATGATTTAGATGAACTTACACAGTTCATAAAATGAGTATATTTCACCTCAATATTTTACTTAAGAAATGATTTTTGGATGAATCTTATAACTCATCATTCTCTATTAATTCTAGAACTATGATTATATATAAGGAACTAAAAGAGTATTTATAGTGGGAAAACATTAAAATTGATATTGAGAAGTATATATCTCAATGTTTAGTATGATAGTAATTCAAGGATTAGTGGCATAATTATATTTAAATTTTAAAACTATTATCCATACCATAATTGAAATGAAAAAACATCACTATAGATGTAATCTTTGGACTCCATAAAACTTTTAAAGGGTATATTTTTATATGAGTTATCGTCAATCTTCTTATATTGTTATCAAAAATCACAACTATTAGTGATTATTGGTCTCTTTATCATATTTAGAAGTTTTATATAAATGAAGTGGAAATGTTTCATAGAGTACAGTAATTAATTGTATATCTTTGAAATCTAAGGTTTATCTCGCAGTTCTAGAGATGATTTTAGTAAGATCTTGATACGAAGTTTTGTTTCAGTACACTTTATCAACCTCAGACATGTGGTCAATATAAGAGAACCATTCAAACCCTATATTATATTTCAATATATTATTCTCTATATTTTAAATTTAGTTTGGATCAAAACCTTCCTATAGATTAATTCCTTATTAATAATATATTTTAATCAAGAATTCAGATGGATCCTTAGGAATCCAAAAATGGAAAGAAGTTCATAACTCAAATATGTTGGGATGAAGTTAGAGAAAGAAATATATTTTGACCTAAGCTAGCCAGTAAAATGGAAGAGATGTTTGGATCCATTAGATAGCCCATCAAGGAATCTCAAAGTCAGTAAAATAGTTATACCGACAATATTTGGTGATATATGAAACTCAATGTTAGTGAGAATGTATTCCAATGAATTTATCCATGAAAGAACGTAATTATATTTAGAAATAATGGAAATATGAGTCCTAGGTATATTGTTCCCGTTAATATTCTTGATTGGGTATGGATTGTATCTTATCATTTGGAACTTCCTCTGAACCTCTCTAAAGTTCATGATGTGTTTTATATATCTCTTTTGGGGAATTGAATACCCAATTAATCATATATTCTAAACTCAAATGTTCTAAAATAAAATAATGATATTTATTATGATGATAAATCATTAGAAATATTGTATTAGAGAGATAAGGTTCTATGAAACAAGACTACTCTCTTGGTTAATGTTCTTTAGAAGAATCATAAATTCGAGGAGGCTGCATGAGAATTTCAGGATGTCATAAAGAATTGATATACTCATTTATTTTTATCAAAGTGGTGGAATTTTGGGGGAAAATTGATTTATGGGGGGTATAATGTAACACTCTATGATTTTATATATATTTTCTTTAAAATCAACTTGGGGTATTCGGTAGCTTCTATTACATGAAACCCTGAGCCCAAATGAATTGCGATATAGTTATCCATTATAACATAACCATTAAATTGGAAGGTATGAATAGTAATAACCACATTATAAAAAATATGCATAATTTTTTTAAAGAATTCAAAATTATTGATCAGTTTATATTAAGTAATTATTCAATTTTTAGTAAAGTCAATTTTTTCTTCAAAAATATGTTTTATTCAGAATTGGTTATAATTTGATACTTCATATGAAAATTATAATAGATTTATACCATTTTATTTTTTTTGGATTTAAAGAATATACTTTTTTAAATCAGAATATCAGTATTAACTAAGAATAAATTTTTATGATTTTTCAAAAAAGATTTATTTTTTCAGTAAATAGGGGGAAAATGAAAGTTTTTTAAAAAAATTGATTTTTTTATTAAAGTGTTAAAATATGTTTTCAATTTGATATAAAAATAACATAAGTATAATTTAATTTAAAATAATATAATTAATTACATATGAATTATTATTATACTTTATTTTGGTATAAGTCTATTTTTTGGAATAAAACACAGTTTTTTAAAGACTATTTGTATGTGGGCAATGTGTTTTTGTATTAATAAATTGAATTAATCTCTATTTATTAATTATTTTCATAAAATTTATATATTATATATTCAATAAAATATTTTAATTTTCTTTTTATTCTTTTTACAATGCGAGGAAGGCAAATAAATTCAATTTTATACTTAAAAATGAGTTTTCATTATGTTTTGTATGCTTATTTAAAATTTAATTTTGTAAATTACAGTAACATAATATATAAAATTTATTTACAACTTTTCATCATTGTAATTAATTTAATTTGATATAGTAAAATTAATATTTTGTTCTTAATTAATAGTAAAATAGTAAACCTTTTTTACCATAGTTATGTTTAAAATAGGTTTATCCATGGGTTAAACTAGGAGATAAGGGTAGTAATGCCACCTAAACTTTTTGAAATATTATCAGTTAAAGATATTTCAACCTTATAATATCTAAATTCTAATTCATGTCCATTTATATCCACTTTAAAATGAAAGTGACATTTTATTATTCAAATATTATATGAAATCTCATGTGTGTCCCTCCCCCCACTTATAAAAGCGAACATACTCTCCTCTCTTATTCACAAAATTTTAAACTTCTATCCTAGAAAATCCATACTAAAAAATCATAGATTCATTACATTTATCCTATATATTCTTTTTTACTCCTACTAAAAATCATTCAAGTCTTAAGGTGTAAGCTAAAGGTGGTGTCTCAGAGAAGAGGTATAAATCATAACTGATCTCTTTCACATTTATTACTTCTTCTACGTATTCTACATATATTATATACACTAGAACAATATTATTTTGTTTTCATAAATATACTGATATTTTTTTTTATTATCTCACAGCCATTTCTCAACTCTTCTTCATCAAATGAGAGATGAATATATTACTCATCTATATGTGTAGAATAATGTCTCCATATAGTGATATGATTCATTTTCCAGCACCATAATTTGTGGTTAGTTATTATGATATTTTTAATGTATATATATATGATATTTATTATATAATAATTATTCAATATATTTTCATTAATATTTAACTTTATATTGTTCTATCCATAGAAAAATGAAAACATCAATTGTGCATGTGTATGAACTACCATCTCTATATAGTGATATAAATCATTTATTATCACCCATTTATATAAATGGATATAAATAGGAATAAAATGAAAAAATATGATATTCATATCATGAATAAAATTATGACGATGAAGTATAAATAATCATATTTCATGGTACATAACTACCAAAAAAAGACATACATCAAAAAAACAAAGTAATTAACCCCAAAAATGATGATAATGATGGTGAAGAATGATTATTAATGAATATTTCATAAGATGTTATAATTAAACCATATATGATATTTTAGGAATGAATATGTTTTTTTATTTAATTGTAATAAATTTTAATTTATTAAACATGAGGTTATAGTGCTTTTTAAAAAATACGGACATAAAGTAAGGGAGTTTATATTATAATCTCATTTTTACCAGGATTATTTGTGCTTAAGTTTCAGATGATGAAATTATATGATCTACCTCTTAAAAATAATATTTAATTACTTATCCTATTTTTATTTTTAGATATTATAGCTTTTAATTTCATTTTTCTTTCCATAATTACTCAAGATACTCAAAGAATGTTTTTATGGAAAACTAACTTTATTTCTCTCTTCTATTGGGAATATTATACTCCATATCCAAATTTTGTATTAAATGTTTTCAATAAAATTTTAACCATTACCAAATGATTTAATATATTAATTTTTACCCATGTTTTAATTTTTATAAATTAAAATTAAAAGGAATCTTCTCATCATTTTCTGAAAGATTTACATTTGATTTTTTATCAAAAATGTGAACAGAATATTTTTTTTTAGAAAACTCTACATGAAAATATTTTCTGCCACTATAAAATCACTTTCCATTGAAGCTAAATTTACAAGTTTCAATGGTTATTTTCAATGAAAATTTTTCCCTTGATATTTTTGAAAATTTTAGATGTTAAATAATTTATTTCAAAATAGAAATGATATTTTTTTCAAGAAATGTTCCAAGTATATTTTAAAGGTATTCTCATCTATAACAACATCCATGTATTTTTTTTTATGATTTAATATATATACAATCCAATTTTACAATGTATATTTTTTTTCTAGATGTTTTATGTTTAGGATTGTGAATAATAGATAAAATTTTTCTTATTTTACATGGATTAAGTCATAATGTATTGATAAATGTTCCCATGATATTAGGGAACACATGCGAATGGATTATGATTATGTGATGGGTGGGTCCATTATATTCCTCCAATACATTGGGTAAAAAAATATAACTCATCATATAATGATGTTATGTATGAACCTAATTTCATGTTCATGACATGGTGTTTGGGCCACATTTCATGGCTATAACTTTAAGTATGGGCCTAGTTTCATGTCTAGAAGTATATACAAATGCTTGATTATATATCCTCAACTAAACGAGTGAATATTTTATTGTTTATACATGTTAACATCGTTATTATATTATTCATGTGCCACATCCTGATGTTTATGATTTTCCCTCATGGCTCGAGTTTTTTATTGGGGATTTTGCACTCTTATGAATTTTGTCTTTTGTTATGACAGATTCGTATTCCATGAATAATGATTTAATATCTATGAATTTATTGGTTATGAATTTATTATGTTTTGATCAGGTTCTCATACCATTATACTTACCTATGATCATTTTTAATATCTCATATGTTTACCCATAATGAGCCTCTTATCTCACCCTTTCTTATGTTTCTAATTTCCAAAGGTTGTGAAGAACAGTTTTAAGTAGGGTTTGTCTGATTAAAGTACTATGATAGAATAACTTTCTAGGATACATTGAGGACCCTTTTTAAAATATGATTTTTATTTATACATTCTCTAAAGACACTAAACCATTACTTTTCTGGTGTGTGGGTGTGTTTAATTTTTTTATGTAATTAATAGTCATCTAAAATGATTTAATATTCATATATGAAATGTTTGGGTTTCTATAATATGCATCAGTGATTGTAATTTTGATGTATACAATGGTTTTCACTCATTTTAACAATACACATGCAATGGTATTTGTTAGTTGGTAAATGTAAAATATAGGAAATTTTCATTGGGAGGATTTGTCATCCCCTCCCCCTCCTCATTTGATTGGGATGGCGGTGGAATGTTACAAAGCCTTTTGTGACATCCCCAAGGCACCAAAGTCTAGAAATAAATTCCAAGGTATTTATAAACAGTCGGGGATGATTTTCTGTATGAAAATAAAACATCCAAACCCAGAATACAATAACTAACCAATAAATATATGATGAATGAGAACAATGTAATACAACTCAATGTAATACCAACTAACAACAATACCAAACTACAAGCATGAATCGTAATAGAGTACCAAGAAAAAACTGAAACCAATTACTGAAGAAAACCAAGACATCCAACATCAACTCCCAAAAATCTCCAAGATCCAACTCAAAAATCCTTGACCATGGTATCATTATGCATCACTATAAAAATAAGATACTTATGCCTTACGTATGTCTTGATATTCAATATCTTCAAATTAACTGAATTACCAAAGAAATGGGTTAGTATAAAACTCAGTAGTACTTCCCCAATGACTTCTCAACTCATACAACTAGGATAAAAAACTTTAGCACATTTATAAAAAATAATTTATATAAAACAATTTAGAAATATTTGAATAGTTTATATCAAAACCAAAGAAGTTACAAGGAAAGAAATATATTAATTCGTTAAAACCATTTCTCAAATCCCTTTTTAGCATAACCAATTAAATTATACATATCCACACATCCACGTATTTATGAAACCATTGAACTCCCAATATTCAGGAGTGGTGAGTCATCCTTTCACAAATCTATCATTTAGTGAACCAATTTTAATGTGTGGAGGAATTTCATACCCTTATCCATCCCACTTTTTAAAGTGGAAACTTAATTCCCTTATCTATCCTACATGAATATAAACACACTCCAGCCATTTATGCCAAAACCCAGCTAAAAAACTGTTCCAAACCATTTCAATAAAATAATACATTTATTGGAAAAAAATTACAACCAATTTTGTATGAATTATAACAAAAAAACATTTTAAAATCATTTAATAATTTCACATTCCACAAAACAACCAATTACTACCATTTCACAAACCATCACCAAAATGGGTTTCCAAAAAACATTGAACATCGATTTCGCAACTAAAACCAAGAAATTCAATAAATTTGAAATCAAAAATTCAAATTCTAATAAGAGGAGTTGAGAGTGAATCCACCAACCTTGTGAACTTAGGCGACACTAAAGAATGGTGAAAAATCCAAAAAATGGATTAGATCTTCCAAAAACCTCATTAGATCTTGTTCCGTAACATAAAAAAATAATATCTCAACATTATTGGCATCACAAAACATGGATCTAACCTCTACTGAATTAGATTAGTGAATCTAAAAAAGGGAAGAAGAAGAAGAAATCTAAGGAAAACCACCAATAATGATCAGTTTGCAAGGAATGCGGCCTCTAACGCAATGAGAGTTGCCAACAGATCACTCATAGATCAAAGGGACAATGTGTCCACATCATTGGTAGAAAGATTATTTCAAGTTATGTTCTGTTTATAGGGGAAAACAAGGTGTTTATAGGATAAAATAGACTAGTTCTATAAAATATGAATTTAATTTTTAGCATTCCACGGTTAGGAAAACTGTGCACTAATCGTGTGTTAGCCACTACTTCCAAACACCCCTCATAGGGTTGGGACACATAGTAAGACAAACTATTCACTAAACATGATAAATTCCTTTGTCTATACCACGTGGTTTCTCTTAGGTGTTCACATGGTTGGTTAAAATGTATGCCAACTATGAGCTTACCTAATGCCCTCTGTTTCTATATCATGGTTTTTTGGGAGGTTCAAAATGGGTTTTACTAATTGTGCTAAAACCGTGAACCTCCAAAAAAGACCATAAAACTTATCAAAACTTTTACATAACTTTTCAAACATAACCCAATAGCATTATATACTTAAAATACCTTTAAAAGAGGGTTAATTACCTAAAATTGGGGGGGGGGGGTACTATATTCTCAACACCGTTGTTATTTTCATCCTTGTAATGTAGAAAATTACTATTTTCATGAAAATGTTCAGGCCATTACTTATTCATTTTCCTCTCACTTTCCTGCATTTCTTCCAAAATATGACCATCTTGCCACAAAACCTACACTAGAACTATGTGTTTCTCATGTAATGCATTCTCATTACTATCCACAATCTTCATTGGAATATGAACCAATAAAGTATTCGACTCTGGGTCAACATGATACTAACAAATCACATGGCTAGGATTAGGTTGATACTTCCTAAATTGAGATACATGAAACACATTATGCACTAAACTAAACCATAGTGGAAAATAAAAATGATATTCCACCTCAGCAACCTATTTAAATACCTTAAAAGGGAATATGTATCAAGGATAAAACCTTCATATCTTCCAAAAATGATGATTCCCAAACCATGGAGATATTCT
This sequence comes from Viscum album, assembly GCA_963277665.1. Classification (NCBI taxonomy): domain Eukaryota; kingdom Viridiplantae; phylum Streptophyta; class Magnoliopsida; order Santalales; family Viscaceae; genus Viscum; species Viscum album. Next base: position 420,067,220 of record OY728132.1, read on the forward strand.
CAAGAACAAATGATCACACACCTTGAACGAAAACAACCATTTATGATGATCCATATATAATTTCTAATGACTTAAATCAATCTCCACCTTCTTCTCAGTCAAATAAATACTATTTTTCTCTCTCTCTGACAAGGTTTGGTTCAACCAGTTATGTCTAACCTATTTCCACCAATCAAATTGCATAACAAAAAGTACACCCATTAAGTGCTTCAAAAGTATACATATCTATCAAGTATTGATAAATATTGTTATTTGAGAACTTCGCTAAAAGTATGTTCTCCCCCCAGGAGCCATCAAAATCCATTACACAAGCCCAAATAATGTCTTACAAATTTTGTATCATCCTCTTTGGTTCTCTATTCATCTGAGGATGGTATGACTTCCACATAATATATTGAGAACTAAGGTATTTCTATATGGATTAACAAAATTTGACATAAACCTCAGATCTTGGTCTAATACTATCAAAAAAAGTATGACATGCCTCCTTAAAACTTATTTTATATAGATTTTAGATAATTCCTCCACTGTATGAAATTGATGAAAAGGGATGAAATGGGTCAACTTTTTTATTTGGTCCAGTATCACTCATAGGAAATCGTGTTTTTGAACCATCCTTGGGAGACCTGTCACAAAAACTATAGTTATGCGGTCCCATTTTTAAATAGGAATAGGTAAATATTGTAACATACCTACTAGACAATGGTGCACTATTTTAACTATTTTACATATGAGGAATCTTGTAATAAACTCATCTACCCTTCTTTTCATTCCAACCCACCAAAATTTTTCATTCAGTTCCTTATACATGATTATTATTCTAGGATGAACTTTCCTTCTCCAAATGTGGTGAGAATGAATATTTTTTTACTAAAAAACCATTGGTATGACCATCCCATATCTAAAACATAATATTGATCCTCTATCATGCATACATACCTCAATTATCTACCCACCATTGAGTTTTGACATCATAGTAACACTTACATAATCAAATTTATATGAATATTTAACACTATCAACCAAATCAAGAACAAAATAAACTGTGAAGTAAATCACAACACTGCCCAGTATTCATAATCCATGTGTATTCCACATATCACAAAAACAATATGCCACTAATCTGAAGCCTCTTTTTCCATGTTACTAAATGAATTTATTTCTAATGAATCCCCTACTGAATTACCTTTACCCATTGTATATATCAAGTCGAATTGAAACATTTAAAGATACATTATCCATATTTATTGTCTCAAATTAAAATCTATTTTTGAGAAAATTTGATTCAAACTCTTATAATTCATTAACCCTATAAATTTATCATCAAATATGTAATGACACCATGTATTAAAATAATATACTACATTAGGTAAATCTAATTCATGTGTTGGATAGATCCTTCCATGAACCTATAATTGTAATATGTTATAGGAAATAACATGATCAATCTATATGATAACACATCCCAACCCAGATCCTAAATCATTACAATACACCACATAGACTTTCCCTGATTCTATAAATATCAAGATAGGTGCTGATATAAGGCGAACATCAGGCTTCTAAAAACTCTCCTGATATTCCTCGTTATAATGGAATAAAACATTTTTCATTTTCAAATATAGAAACTGTAGCCTTTTATAAATATTATTATACGATTTTAATCAAAATTATCCGTCAAATAAAAACCAAGGATCATAAAGTCTAGTGTATTTGGAAGATTTGGTATATAAAACTAAAAATATGGAACTATAATAAAACATGCATTTATTAATCTCTATAATGATATCCTAACTACCTTTAAGCTTCTATAACTGCATAGGACAACTTGGGGAATACATAGACAAAATGGATGAGTTAAAAAGGCTAATAAGGGAATAATCATGGAAAATAGTAGTAAAATGTGATTCAATCGAGAAATATATGATAATATTACTGGCATGGAACATGAATAAAAATTTATAGGAATATCATACAAAAAAGAGAATCATATTAAAATGTAAATATAGGAATGTGGATTCAATATACAACATGACATAAACATGAGCCAAGGCTAACTCTCAAGACTATATCACATTGTGGAAAAAGTCCCCTACTGGATTATGTTTACTCTCTAATCCCCTGCATGGAATTTCTAAAGAATAAAAAAACCCAATGAATTAGAGAACTATCTAGGTTCACTCATCATAATATGTCTTGTATATGTTTTCCACTTCATGAATCAAATATAAGGGATAAATATAAGGGTTACCCATAGAAAGAAATTGGTATCATAATCAGGTCATAGGGCATAACAAAGGGCATATAGCAATTGTAAAAATTATATAAGAGAGTTAAATCATTATTGGACCTTCAAAAAGGAAAAATAATAGTATATTAATAATAATTATGTATAACTTAAGTAAAATCCTGAAAAAGGGTGGTTGGATAACATTATAAATGTTCCACTTAAGTGTGGTTTTAGGGAAAATAATATTGATTTTTTACAGAGAAAAAAGGAATATTTGTTTTTATAAATCTATAAATGAACTAAAATAGTTTTTCATGATAAATATATTGATTTTATAAATATATTCATGGATAAAAATATTTTATGGAGTGTACTTGAAAATGGGTAATAAATGAATAGGTTCCATTTATCCGGGTGTACTTATCCAGAGAAATTCAAAAGGGAACCTTTTAAAAAATGTATTTCCCCCTTAAAAATTGATGAATTTATCTAGATACATGTTTTTAGAACATATAAATATAATTTAGAATAATTATATAAGAAGAATGAAGAAATTAATTGGTGTAAAGAGAGGTAGAAAGCATAACCCAAAGGTAATTTGTAGGTTCGGAGAGATCCCTCACCTTATGTCTGAATGTGTTTTGCACTTTTACTTAATTTTTTAGATAATAAAATTATATTTATTAATTATTTAATTTAGAAATTATTATACATGTAATTTTGTTAAGTTCTTTTATGTGAATTTCTATAAGTAGAAATGTTTAATTCCATCACTCTAGTAGTGTTATTTTCATAGTTTTCATGGACTGTTTAATTGTGTATAATTATGTAAGTTCTTATAAAATGGGAATAAATCTCTATAAGTAAAATTTCATGGTATTACTAAATTTATATTCGTTTAAATGGTTGAATTTTTCCTTTAATTTTCTAGTATGAGGATGATTCAATTTATAAAAAATTAATGAAAATTTTTTAGTTTATTTTGGAGGTTTTTACGATCATCAAGAACAAGTTTTGTTCTATTTAATTTTATGTCTAAATATTAGTTCCACAACATGAAAAAATTTATAATATACATTTAAAAAAATATTATCCATTATAAATGATTTTTTACTAGCCTTGAATGTTTTGTGGAAAATGAAAACATGTCGTCTATGAAGGTGATGAACAGGCATATCCTGGAAGATCTTTTCATTTTTACAATAAAAGGAGAAGAGAATATATGTTATGATGGATATTCTATTTACACAATAAAATTATCGTTTATATATGATACTAGAGTTATCATTATATTTTTGGATAGGTTGTGTAAGGACCTGACCCTAGTTTCCCAAATCTGGTGCCTTATTTTATTACATTGGAATATAAACATGGTAGATGTTTCCCAAAGGAACGAATAGTTTAGTATCTCTAGAAAACGTGATACATACATAAGTTTAACATTAAAAATTGAAAGGAAATATAACATATAAACTTATTTTGAATAAAAAATAATCTCCTAGATTATCATTACAAGTCATTCATAATATACTTCTTCACAACTTGGGGAAAATAAAACATATGAAAGGGGTGAGCTCAGATTCTCAGTAAAGGAAAATAATACAGTGAAAGAAAAAATAAACATAAACTCTAGGCATGATGAATAACTAAAATTCAAGATTTTAAAAATATACTTGAGAATAATTTGGAAGGAATAAAAACTGATAAAATAATTCCATAAAACATAACCATGGATATTCTACTTATTGAATAAACATATGTAATTTCAATATCTAGTTTCATCATGAGGGAATACATAATTTCAGACAACAAAAACATATCATCGTTGCCTCATCCAAGACCTCTGAAAATACTAGGGTAAGGCCTCAGCCAAGACCCAATTATGATTTATCTCCTTAGACCTACCGATGCATTGAGGGGCTATAACAGGCCCCACCAATCATGTAATAAGTTAAATTAATTCCTCATATGAATGGGGATAAATGTAAATAACATATGCATTCATATTGAATCTAAAATATGAAATGTAAATAACTTTCCCCAATCATTAAACATAAATACTAACCATTCAGATTAATATAGTGAATGGTATCAAGATAATACATACACTATCAATCTATTCCTAAACCATTAAATAACATATGGTGGATTATATCATAAAACATTAACTCTATTTTGTCATAAAAATCAACAAGAGTGTTTAAATAGGTGAAAACTCTCTTACAAAATCATCGAGTAATTCTTGGGATAGTACTCTCTTTCATTTAAAAGAAGAGTTATTTTGGGAAAGTCACTGTATAAAAGAAGAAGTTAATTAAATTAGTTTTTTCATAGAAAAATGGGATATTTTATTATTTTTTTCTAAAAATTGATTATAGAGTGCCCTTGAAAACATGTAAGAGTTTGAGAAATTCCCTTGAAACGGGCCTGTTTATCAGGAATCATTTTTAAAATATCATTTTAAAACATGTAACTCCCCACAATAGTAAGAAGTATTATGACTGTAACTAATATATAGAATATTGAAATAGAATTTATGATGAGTTCATAAGAATAAATATTAATTAAATTGGAATTAAGTGAGACAAAGAGTAATCCGAAAGAGAATGGAGGTTTGGGTAGAAAACCCTTACTTTATGTTCGAATATGTTCTTCTCTTGAACATAAGGTATTGGAATATGAAATTAGACTTTTTAATAACATTATTAAGAACCTATTAGAAATTAATTTTATTTAGTATAATTTTATTAACTTAATTTATATTTATTTTTATGGGTTAATATATTCAATATCATCGTGCGTGAGTGCTCTTTTCATTAGATTTCATGATTGGTTTGTTTGTATGGAAGTTAATATAAAATGAGAATTGAAATAAAAAAATTGAGGTTATATATTATTAATTTTCATATATAAGTTTAAATGATAATATAATTCATTTGATTACTTTGGGTGAGGATGAATCATTAGATAAAATTTTAATGATAAACACTTGGATTAATTTGGTGTTTTTCAATCACCACGAACTCATTTTATTTTAGTAACTAATACCATGCGTAAAAAAATGATTCCATAACATTTCATATGATATATTACATATATTATGATCTGGTTCAACCATAAAAATGGTTTCATGACCATAATTGAAGATGATAATAGAAGTTGAAAACCAGTCATCTGTGAATGTGATAAACTAACACATCTCGGATGGTGTTTTCATTTCTAGTATAAAAGGATGGGGAAGGAGAGATTATAAGACCGCGGACTAAAAAATTACATAATATTGATTTAAGTAAATAATTTTAACTTATTTCACATTGAAGATCTTTTCAATTTTATAGTTTTAGGGAATTAGTCTATAACTATAACATAATAGACCCAAACAATACATTTGGACAGTTACACTCAGTATCCACTTTTTTTACAAAAGAAATGCATTAAACGAAACATGATTTATTTTTCTTGATAAAAATCTTCTTGACTTCTTCCTTTTTCTTATCCATCCTTATACCCTATGAAAAACATTTCAAAAACATGGGTAAAGCATGAAAATATCAGTAAGGAATATAAAATAAGAAATAAAACCGTTTGTTCATTAATATTTAAAACTCATGAAAACTTTTTAACAAAATCATACTTGTCACCCATAAAACACAAAATCTTTAACATACCTTATGAATTCATAAGATTCCTGATAAACCCATAGAAATAATAAATCAAAAAGTTAGATTATCAAATCCATAACATACTTACATTGTAGCTTTCACAACTACGTAGAGAGTAACCTTCATGATTACGTTTGGAATTCCCATCAAAGTATATTCCCTAAATCTCTCAGAAGAAACTTTATCATTTACTTCTGTCACATTACCCAATGCGTTGGAGAGATATCATGGGATCACCTGCCCTTAGTTTATCATGGAACAACACGTATAATTAATTAATTCCAAAGAACCATAACATAACACATAAACCAAGCATAAAAGAAAAAAATACCATTTCGAATTTGAAATCACAATTCATCTTTACAATCAACGCACTAATAAATGAAAACACATTAATTTTAAAAAAAATTAAACTTTTAAAGTAAACATCAATACATAATAGCAACATAAAATCGAGAAATTACATTCATGACGTATATATAATTAAACATTCAAAGTTATTGAAATAATCAATCCAAAATTAAAACATTTTTAAAGAAGATTATTTAATCATAGTGTCACATACCACTTTGAAACTTTTGGAAAAAATTTACACTTAAAAACCTTCATGTCCATATAAATCAGTCCTTAAAATCATTTTGAAAACATGGACATGAAAGAGAAGGATTTAAAAGATTAAATCTTTAAATCATTTAAAATGATGATTTAGATAAAGAGTACTTTACAATTTTGAATTTTTAAATTATAAGACACATGAAAGTAGAACATTTTACAAGACATTAAATATCAAGAGTATAGATATAATATGTAAAAGTAAAGTAAAAGAGGTTGTATATACACTTTATAAAGAAATAAATTTGTATATCATCAAGAAATGACTTAATGAAAGGAGATTGAGACAAAGTCCCTTATAAAGATCACATCATTAGATTAAGGATAAATCAATGAAATAAATATGTGGGAAAAATATAAATACACCCAATATAAATGGAAATTCACTGTAAAACAATCAGATTCCATTTACACATATTCTTGTAAAAAACCAACACTATAGGAAAAACGACATTTTGCGATGGGATATTTGTGACGGGAATAGATCAGATCGTAAATAGTGTGTCGAAAAAATTATTTGCGATGAGGACATCAATCTGTCGCAAATAATGAGTTATTTGCGACGGAAAATGGGGTCCTGTCACAAAAGGTTTTGCGTGGTTTGCATGAAAAACCAAAGGAAGGGTATTTGCAAAGGGGGGTACATCCCTGTGGCAAATACCAGGTTGCGGTAAATACTATTTGCGACGGGGAGGTACCCCTCGTCGCAAATAACCAGTGGTGGTAAATACTCTTCATGATGGGATATGCCCCTGTCGCAAATAGTGTGTTGGCATGTCACTATCTGCGATGGGACCCATTGCAAATACCCTTTTAACCACCGAAAATAATTAATGCGGCTGAAGGTATTTGCAACGGGTCCCGTTGCAAATAATCTGACCTATATATACCCCCATCTGTTTTTTTCATTCTTCCTCTCTATTCCTACGTTTTCTCACTCTCTACATTCTAATTTTAGAGTTACAATTTTTTTGAGATATATTTTTTTACGAATATATTTTAAAGTCGTCTACACATATAAAAGATCAATTTTAAAAGTATTTATTTTTTATTTAATTTAATATTTATTTCATTTTTTTATATTAATTTTAGTTATTGTTAATTAGTTGTAATTAAATTACATTTAGATTGTTTTGTTATCATTATGTATTTGTAGTAATAAATTGAAATTATTAGTGATAATTATTAATAATTAGTGGTAATTAGAAATTATTAACAATAATTAGTAATGAATATAAATAATTAGCGGTGATTAGCAATTTGTAGCGGTAGTTAGCAATAATTAACAGCAATTAACGCTAATTAGAAATAAATAGCTGTAATTATTAATAATAAGGAATAAATAGTAATAAATTTTTTAAAGAATAGAAAAAAAATATTAATAATTAAAAATAATTACTTATAATTAGAAAAAATTACTGATAATTAGAAAATATTACTAATAATTACTAGTAATTACTAATAATTAATAATAATTACTAATAAATAAAAAAATTAGTAAAAATTAATAAAAAATAGCAACAAATACTAATAATTAGTAACAAATACTAATAATTAGTAACAAGTTGTAGTAACTATTTAGAATTACTAATAAATAGTAATAAAAACTAATAATTAGAAATAATAAGAAATAATTAGTAATATTTAGAAATAATTAGTAATAATTAGTAATAATTAGCAATAATTAGCACTAATTAGCAATAATTAGCAATAATTATCAATAATTAGTAATAATTAGCAATAATTAGTAATAATTAGTAATAATTAGCAATAATTAGTAATAATTAGCAATAATTAGTAAGAATTAGTAATAATTAGCAGCAATTAGAAATAATTAGCAACAATTAGAAATAATTAACAATAATTATCAATAATTAGCAATAATTAGTAATAAATAGCAATAAATAGTAATAATTAGCAATAAATAATAATAATTAGCAAAATTAGTAATAATTAGGACTAAATAGTAATAAATACTTATAATAAGTAATAATTACTAATAATTAGTAAAAATTACTAACAATTAGTAATAATTACTAATAAATATTAATTATTAATAATAAATAATAAATAGTATTAATAAATTGTAACAAATACTAGTAATTAGTAACAAATAGTAATAAAAAGTTAGAAATAGTAATAATTAATAATAATTAAAAATAATTATTAATAAATAAAAATAATTAGTAATAGTTAAAAATAATTAGTAATAATAAACCAATTTGTAATAATTAAAAATAATTACTAATAATTATAAATAATTAGTAATAATTGTAAATAATTAGTAATAATTAGAAATAATTAGGAATAATTAGAAATAATTAGGAATAATTAGCAATAATTGGAAATAATTGGAAATAATTCGCAATAATTAGCAATAATTAGCAATAATTAGCAATAATTCACAATGTTTAGCAATAATTAGAAATAATTGGCAATAACTAGCAATAATTAGCTATAATTTGAAATATTTAGGAAAAATTAGCAAAAATTAGCAAAAATTAGTAAGAATTAGCAATAATTCGCAACAAATAGCAATAATTCGCAACAAATTACAATAATTAGCAACAAATACTAATACATAGCAAAAAAATACTAATAATTAGCAATAAATACTAATAATTAGAAAAAATACTAATAATTAGCAACAAATACTAATAATTAGTAACAAATTCTAATAATTAGTAACAATTAGTAATAAATACTAACAGTTAGTAATAAATAATAATAATTAGTAATAAATACTAATAATTAGAAATAAATACTAATAATTAGTAATAAATACTAATAATAAGTATTAATTGGTAATAATTCGTATTAATTAGTAATAATTAGCCATAATTAGTAATAACTAGAAATAATTAGTAATAATTAGCAATAATTAGTAATAATTAGAAATAATTAGTAATAATTAACAATAATTGGTAATAATAATAAACAATTAGAAATAATTAGCAAAAAATAGTAATAAATAGTAATAATTAGTAGTAATTAGCAATAATTAGTAATAATTAGGAATAATTAGAAATAATTAGAAATAATTAGTAATAACTTGCAATAATTAGCAATAATTGGGAATAATTAGTAATAATTAGTAATAAATAACAATAAATAGTAACAATTTGTAATAAATACTAATAAATAGTAATAAATACTAATAAATAGAATTAAATACTAATAAATAGTAATAATTGAAAATAATTAATAATAATTAGAAATAATTAGTAATAATTACTATTAAATATGAATAACTAGTAATAATTAGTAGTAATTAGTAATAATTATCAATAATTAGTAATAATTTGAAATAATTAAAAAATAATTAGAAGTAATTAGATATAATTAGAAACAATTTGTAATAATTATGAATAATTAGTAATAATTAGTAATAATTAATAATAATTAATAATTAATAATACATAAATAGTAATAAATACTAAAAAATAGTAATAATTTGCAATAATTAGTAATAATTAGAAATAATTACAAATAATTTTCAGTAATTACTAATAATTAGCAATAAATTGAACGAATTAGTAATAAATTAAAAGAATTAACAATAAATAGGGATAATTGTAATAAATTGTATGAACTTGGCATAATTTCTAGTGGATTAGCGATACTACTTTTTCTCGATGTCTCTTCTCTTTTCAACTCTCACCAACTAAAAACATTATGCAAAATGTGCCCCTAAATATGCATATACAATATCATATACATGAGATTGAATATATATTTGTAGGACCACATTTTCCAGATTATGTTTTCAGGCGGTGACAGTTTCAAGAAGTTGATTCATCGACGAAAACGGGGCTCTTTTGTCTAACAGATCATTTACTTAAATCTTTCTCACAGTGAGATCACAATAAGAAATCTGGTTGGAGGTATTCTTATGCATTATCGCATGCACAAAAAGGGATATAAATACCTCCGAGCAGATTCTTTATTGTGATTTCAGTGTGAGAAAGTTGTAAGTAAATGGGTCATCAAAAAAAAGAGCAACCACCAATCTACTAGAAATTGGGTCGTCTATAATTAATGGTAATTGGTAAGAAGTAGCTGTAATTATTTATCTTCTCCTTTTAAATAGTGTTTTTATTATATCTAATTTTTAGAAAACAATAATGATTTTATATTTTGAAGAAAAATATGGAACAAAGAAGTCAATAACAATCATTATTAGATGACCATGCTTGGATAAATTAGTATAGAAATCCAAAAAATTCTGGTTTAAATTTTGTATATATTGAGGGTGTTGTAGCTTTCTTATCATTTGCATCATTAAAACCAGAATTTGTTTCAAAAAGAACAATTAATTTTTCTTCTAAAAAATGTGCTCTGAGAACAATTGACACATTTGACAATGTTGGGGGACAACTCTTGCATTTTGGTTTTCAACTAGATTATGTTTTTTAATATCAACACGCTAAATGCAATTCCAGAGAATATACTAATAATTTGATTCTAAATCCATCATTATTTCAAAATTTAGTACATGATGTTTCATGTCTATTTGTTCAAAAAACTAAAACATAGGATGATATTGATTTAACTCTTGACTTGGAACCATATGAATTTAATGAGGTGTTAAGGTCTGTTGGGACACATTATATCCTGGTTTTAAGATAAGAAAACTAGAAGCGGTTGAAAAAAAATCTATTAAATTAGATAATGAGATGTCAAACAATTGTTTTGATCAGATATTTTTTTGGTTCAAACATGGTTACCAGAAGGAAATGTGTTACCTGAAAATTACTATGAGGGAAAGAGTTTGGTTTGTAAACTAGGCCTTAGTTATCAGAAGATTCATGCATGTTTAAATGATTTCATCTTATATTCTGGTGAAAATTATTCATTTGATAGTTATCCGACATGTGGAAAATTGACATATAAATAAGCTCAACCAGGGAAGTCTGGATTGATTTTTGTAAAATAGTTGAGATATTTCCTTCTTACACCCAGGTTGCAGCCTTTAATTATGTCTAAGAACACAATGATAATGATGTCATGGGACAAAACCATGTTTTCACCCTGTAAAAGCATGAATCATCTATCTGATGGTGATTCATGGAAACATTTTGACCGAGTACATTGGTCTTTTTCTTTAGAATCCCAGAACGTGCGATTGAGTCTTTATACTAACGGTTTCTATCCTTTTGGTTCTTATGGTAGTCAGTATTCCTATTGGCATGTCTTTATAACTCCATAAAATTTACCTCCAAATATGTTAATGATGGAGCCTTATATCTTTTTGACCTTATTAATCCAAGGACATCTGAAAAAGAATATTGATGTTTATTTGAAACCATTGATTGATGAGTTAAATTCATTGTGGAGTTGTTGTGTTAGTACATATTATGTTGCTGCAAAAAAAATTCATACAAAAATTTTCATTGATGTAGAAAATTAATGGATTCCCGACATATGGAATATTATCTGGCTGGAGTACACATGGTCTAAAATCATGTCCTTATTATATAAGAGACAAAAAATAATTTGTGATCATTAATGGAAAGATACATTGCTATTTTGACTATCATCGCAGATTTCTTCCAACCTATCATCCTTTTCTAAGGAACAACTCTTATTTCAGAAAAGGCATAATTGAAAGGGATGGACTTACAAAAATAATCTCAGGTACATAGCTAAAATCAGTTGTGTTTTCATTACCTCCCATCACAATTGGTCCAACAATAAACCAACATAAAATTCATGGATTAGAAAAAGAACACAATTGGATAAAATAGAGAATTTTTTGGGTTCTTCCATATTGGTTTGATTTGTTGGTCTACCACATATTGGATGTCTTGTATATGGGGAATACCTATTTCGATAATTAATTTCTTACATTTCTGTATACAATAGGTAGGACCAAAGATAATGTAAAGGTACGATTAGATCTTTCCCAAATTTTTAGGTGACTAGAACATGAACTATTTGAAAATGTCAGATCATAGAGGATAATGAAGCCAAAATAAGCTTATACACTGTCCAAAGAGAGTCACTTATTATTTTGTCACTGGATTACAGATTTGAGACTTCCATAAGTCTATGATTCCAATTTGGAAAGATGTGTTAGGAATGGTTGTATTACCAGATTAAAAAGTCATGATTGTCATGTTATAAAGGAAAGACTTATGCTGATTGGATTAAGAGGTTTCGTGAATTCTATGATTTGGGATTCAATAACAGAAATATGATATTTTTTCTGAGAGATTTTCAAAGTAACAACAAACTACGATGCACTAAGAAAACTGGAAAAATATGTTGTTGTAATTATATGTAATCTAAGAAAATATATTTCCAATGTATTTCTTTGAATCAATGGAACATTTGATATTACATTTACCACATGAAGAAAAATGTGGTGGTCCAGTACAGTTTCAATGGATGTACCCATTCAAAATATTCATGCAGAAATTGAAGAAAAAAGTACGTAACAAAGCATCAGTTTAAGGCTCAATTGTTGAAGCTTATTTGTAAGAGAAAATTGATTTTTTACACTCTCATTATTTTGAATCTGAATATCCCTCAAAACATGAAATCCTGGGATAGAATGAGAGGAATGTTTATGATGAAATGGGAAATAAATTATTAGTTTTTAATCAACTAGAGCTTGGCTTCATTGTAGTTCATGAACAATGGCTTTCAGATGATGAACATCACAGATCTCACACATATGTTCTGATCAACTATGAAGAAATTACATCATTTGTTCTGTGGGTGCTTCTATCACTTATTCTATAATTTATGTTAGAGTAAGTAACCTTATTTTCTTTGTAGGTTATATGATAATCATATCAAGAACTAACTTCCACAAATTACAGCAGTTTCATCTGAAGAACACCGACAAAAAAATATTTCTCAATGATATAAAAAACAAGTAACATAAATTATTAATGGTTTAACCTATCAATTCAGTTTATTATTTATTATATTGATAATTGTTTTACAAACTTTCAGGGGTCTCATTATGCTAATAAAATTGATAAGAGAATGTGTATATTGAGTAACCCACCTTCTAAAATGGTTAAATATTATAATGAATATGTGGTGAATGGTTTTCAATTTCATACACATGCATGTGGGGAATAAAAAACAATGAATAGTAGATTTTTTTTGAGAGAATCTGATCATAGAAAAACTAAAGTTAACTTTTATGATATTCTAGATGAAATTATAGAACATTTTTATCTAGGAAAAATTATATAATGATGTTTAAATATAGGTGGTTGGATATTGAGATAGGCTTTCGTGTTCATCCTACTCATGGAATCATTGATATTAAATATAAAAGTCTTCTTACAGTAAATGAAGTATTTTTTCTGGCTCAATAGGCACATCAAATTTATTATGCAAAGTATTGTTCAACATCAAGAGAATTGAGTGATTTATGGAGCATAATAAAAATAAAATTTTGGAAAAATCAATTTACTCAAAGTGAATTTAGTTTCACTAAAGTGAAAGGAATTAAAATTTTTCAAGAGACTACTCAAAATCCAACTTTTTCACAAAGAGACATGAATATCAAGAATGACACCCCACAATTAAGGGTAAATGGTGACGATAATGTTAATGATGTTACAAATTAATTTGAAATGACAAGAGATGATGAAACTAAAACTCATAAGGGTATTGATGATGGTGAGGAGAAATATGAAGACATTGACATCATCATATATTGAGATGATGATGATGGTGAACATTGACGCATTAAAATGATAGTTATAATCATAACTAATATATATCTATATATAATAGTCATTTTCAACTATTTGATAACAACAATCATTTTGTATTTCATATTGATGATGATCTATTTCCTCAGTTGCAGGAGGGTTACCTACCTTTCGATCTGGAGGATTTGGGATCATCTGACCCTCATCATATTGGTAGTTTAGAGGGTATGCGAAGGGGGTGCGGTTTCGCGCGACTGATGATTTCTAAAACTATCCCTGAGTGATGTCCACGTCTTGGATTTGATCCATGCACGCAGAGGTATGGTAACCTGTGTATTTATGTTATATTTCATTAATTTATTTATATACAAATTTTTTTATTATTTCTTATTTTTTCATATTTTTTTACATATAGATATTGGACTGGGGAGCGATATCTTGTGACATTATTTTTCTCAGCCATAGATCACATGCGAAGAGATTCCCGTTGATGCGCAACTCAGGATGTTCAGTCATTAATTGTTACATAAATAAATAATATTTATTAAGAAATTTATTTCCTTAATAACTTTATATTATAAATTATTTATAAGATTTATGATATCCCATCAATGATAGCATGTGTAACGCTATCCATGTGGCATGGGAGGGGTCTATGCGCGACCGTTTCGGTCTATTTTTTCACAATTTGAGGATGGCCATGAAGAAAGTCGGAGTGGAAGTATTTTATGAGTTGTGTAAATCCCACCGAACAGAGAACATTTCATCTCATATTTGGGATTTAATATGTTTAAACTGGTTGGGTGGTGGATTTCACAGGAGATCTGCATTGGGCCAACAGAATAGGGGGAGATAGGAGATGACACATCGAGCCAGTAGTCGTACATTCAGTACACATAGAGAGCATCTCCTAAGTGATTTTTTAAAAAAATTTGTAAAACATTAAATATAAACAATTTATTTTATATTCATATAGGTAGTAGAGAATACCGATATTATAGAGTAAGACATTTATCGGAGGATGTACAGTGATCCATCTACTAGAGAGATTAGAGGTAATCACCAGCGTCCGATTGTGGTCGGTATTATTTTTTTCAGTTTGAAAATTAACTGCATATAATATTTTCTATATTTTAATATCAATTTGGAACTGAAAGGGTCATATGAGGCTGTGAACTCTTAGACACGGGCTGCGAGTCAGAACAAGATGGATGATCAGACTAGTGCCCACCATTTCGATGAGGTGACATGGATGAAAGCGACCCAGTATTCCTTTGAGAAGGGCTGAGTATTTGGTATCAACTCTCCATTGACTCCTGGGACTTATTTTGGTACTTCTGAGATGTCGACATCTAGCTTGAGAGGTTATCGTGGAGAGGAATCATCTTCTGGATCACAGTATTAGGAGCAGTTGCGAGCTCAGAGTGAGCTTATAGACAGTTTGTGTAAGGAGTAGGAGGAGATGTGGTAGCAATAGGAGCAACATGAGAAGGAGCACGGATGAAAGTAGTAGTAGTACAAGGAGTATATGGGTCGATGGCAGCAGCAGCAGTATGAGTAGATGGAGTACATTCACCATCTAACTCGTAGTTTAAGGATTGAGTTTTCTCCATCATCTTCTCCACCTCCTCCAGAAGACCCCCCCACCCTTGTGATTTTTTTTCATGTTAAAAATATTTGAATTCAAAGTTTGTTGTAATAATAACAATTTACAGTTTCTGTCTTTTATATTGGTGTGAATATTAAATAATTTATTTTTTTTATTTTTTTATTTTCTTTAAAATTTTATTATTTTATTTTTTATTATTGGTATTTTTTTAATGTTTGTTTATTTTACTAATAATAATAACAATATATTTTTATTTTTATATATTTTTTGTGAATATAGAGAATTTTAATAGTTTTTATTATATTAATTTTTTTTTATAAATAATAATAATAATAACATTATTATATTATTAGTATTATTTTATTATTAATATTATGATAATATAATTTTTTATATTATTAATAATAATATTATTATTATATTATATTATATTAGTTATATTAATAGTATTGATATTATTATTATTTTCTATAATTAATTTATCAAAATTTTATTGAATATTTTTTTATTAAGTTTTTACGAAGAGACATTTGTGACGAGATCCCATCAAAAATACCTCAAATTCCAGTAGTATAATGACTTGGATATTTAACGCAATGAATAGAGATTGAGTTAATATTTCCCATACAAAAGATAATTTTGTCATTAAAATTGATTGGTTTTGTGTATTCACTATATATACACATAAATAAAGTACAAGATAGGATATAAAAAGTTATTTCTCACATAAAAATAACCTGACATAATCAAGAAGTTTAAGATCAACCCAAAGAATAGAAATTAGGTTAGGAAGTTCTCTTACCTCCAGTCAGAATTATCTTGTTCGTTCTTTATATTTCTAAATAATATGCCTAGGTTAATTTTTGATTGATTCAGAACCTTTTTCAAGTTTATTATTCATTTTATATTACATATTACCATGTTAAATAAATTAGTTAATTATTTGAGTTTAAATCAGATGTTTTATCGACTTTTGTACTTGAGTCAAAAATGAACTTGTTTTGACCTAAATTATCCATGTTGTCGCAAGTCCATAATCTAGAAAATTATATTCATGATTTTAATATCTTATATATCCAATATATATGTATTTATAATGTTCCATAATATTTATAGATAAGAAATGAAATGTATCCTTTATGGAGACAGCAGATCATACGTACCCATGAACGCCACTTTCATTTATTTATCTTATTAATAGAATGAAAACTAAATGATACATACATATATTATAATTTCCATATAATATATTTGTTATATATGTTACATAAGTTCATTAAATCCATCCTTTATAAATTCCATGTATGGCATTAATGAGTCATATCACTTTGAGGGGGCGGTAGTCCATATTTCCTCAAATGAAATTATCATATTTACACATTATGAAAAGCATACAGGTATATTATAAATAAAAATTATAGAAGAATAGAGATAGTATAAATATAATATATATCATATATAAATACATTTCCAACATCATGGCAACCATGAGATGTGGTATGAGAAAATTGAACAATCATTGTTTCTGGTGGAAGTAGTTCTCCGTACACAAAAACAGTATGTTCTATATCTATTAGATGGAGGTGTGTGTAAGTGTAGGTCAAACCCTTATCATTAAAACATCCAAGAATATTAAGTATGTTGTTGTTATTATTTAATCCTAGAATAATAAGAGCATAGGGAGTGGAGAATGAAAATAAAGGAAAGGAGTTTGAGAGAAGATGTTACCTCTAAATCGAGTAACTCTATTTGACTTGATCCAAAAGGATTTATTGAATTGCCTTAATACCAAGGTAAGGATTATAAGAGGAAGGTAGGTATGTTTAATGCTTATGTGAGAATAATTTTGATGATCCAAGGGGCTTTATAGGTTTGAATAAGTGGGTAGAGGTGGTGGCCTTTTATAAGATGAGGGCGGGGCACTTTAGGAAGGTCTTGAAATATTATTTTATTATAAATTACTTTTCGAAATATAATAGCTAAAAATTGATATATTTTGAGTATAAGATGAGGATTAGTAACAATCCTCTCATAAAATAGGTATTATACAATCCTAGGTCACAAATTTAACCTTATCTTTTGGCTTTAAACCTTAAATATATAAATTAACTCTTACCATGTCTTCTTGTATTTTTACACTATATGGTTAATATAGTTGTAACATCCCAAGTAATTAATGAATAATAGATATTTTTATCTATTCATATTAATGAATTAGATAGTGTTTTAGAGGCCTAAAATGAAAATAAATCCAATCGTAAGCATGGAATACACTAATATTTTTAAAAGATTGTTTTACAACCTTTTAATGGAAAACCATTTTTAAATCTATCTTTTGACAATTTTATAAGCTATGTTTGTCAAAACAAACTTATTCTTTATGATTGGAACATCAAAATTTACATTGTGGGAATTTTTGGTATTTTTCCGATAAAGTTCATTTCTTAATGAATAGTGAAAAATGTTGTATTTTAATTCAAAACCTCTTTTTAATATAATTTATTTATATGATTAGATTATCTTTTTAATTGGTTTTAAAGTGAAATTAGAATATATTTTTACAATTTAATCCAATGGTGGTCATTGGAATCAATTTCACTTTAAAATTGGACTTAAACTAGTGTCAATCTTTTGATACTTATTGTTTTATAAAAACATGCTATTTGTCATGACAGTGGGAATTAATTATCAAATTAATTAATGTAACTTATATGATTTTAATTTTGTAAAATAGACATCATTTTTTAATTCAGAATATCAAATATTGCTTAGGGTGAAGTTTTGGTATTTTTCTGAAAAACTTCAATTTTTGATGAATAATGAAACCACTAAGTAGTAGTTAAAGAAACTGATTTTTCGTTTAAATGAAACTTTTCCACTTTTGTGATTTTATTTTCAAAAATCCGACATACATGGTTTTAATTAAGAAGTAAAATCTGGTTTAATGAGATTAAAATAATTTTTTGGTGAATATTAACTTTTAAGTTCTTAATCGCGATTAGAGGTAATTAATGTAGTTTAAGGTAAAAATAATGTTTTAAAAATATGAGATGAGATTGACACATGTCCTACCCTCATTGGATGTGTCATGGACAACCAAGAAAATCCATGGGTCAACTTGGTGACCCCATGGAGCCACTTTGGTTGGGAAATGACAAATAACTTTTTATTTAATGTTAAAGTAAAAATGACACAAACATGAGATGTTTTACTAAAAAAATTACATGGGGTTATAAAAGTTATATTTTTGACAATAAATATTTATTAGAAATCTAAAAATATTTCCTACATCATGATATTTTTTTATAATTTTTAAACATTAAATATGTTATATTATTTAGGACATCATGATGATGCAGCGATTACCTCATTAATAAAGGATTTAAATAAAATGAAAAGATAATGTAAAATATATGACCTACACATGTCCAAAACCTATTGTATGGGTATATTTCGAACCCGTATCACCTTATCCTAGAATTCTATCAATTTGGGACCTCTTAAATCCGAATCTCATTTTAAAATAAAGTAACTTTTCTTTACTTTCTAAGAGTGCCCCTCCTCTCCTCTTATAAAAGGCCCCCACCTCTACCTCTTTACCCACACTTCTGAAGCCTTTGGATCACCCAACCCCTGCCCATTTTGTCTCTCCACATCCCTGTTTTACTCCTTGAAGCCTAAATTTGGGCATAAGTCTTCCCAAAGAAGCCTTGGAGCTCAAACCAAAGGGAGTTACCCGATTTTAAGGTAATGTCTTCACTTGAGTCCTTTTGTTTTGTTTTGCTTCTCCAACCCCCTAAACTCTTTTTATTCATTTATTTTGTAACAACTCAAGTATATTTAATATACTAGGATGTTGGTATAAGAATTATTCGAGCTACACTTACACACACCTACATCTAATGGTTAAAGAACATACTGTTTCCGTGGATGGCGAATTTCTGCCTCACGAAATGATGAATGTTCAACACTCATATATCACCTTGAAAGGTGGACATTAAGATGTCATTATATTTATATATTATATATAATATGTTTATGTTTTACTTAAGCTTATGTATTTTTCATTTTTGGCATATCATTTATGGTTACCATTATGAGTAAACGCGATATCTTCATTTAAGGAAGTGCGGACTACCGCCCCCTCAAATTGATTTGATTCGTTAATGCCATATGTGGGACGTATAAAGGATGTAATTAATGATTTTATATATGATATTATACTGGGATTATAATATACCATTATATCATTATGATTCCATTCCATAAAATACGAAATAGAAATGAAAGCAGCGTTCATGCGTACGTACGGCTTACCGTCTCCATGAACGGTGCATTTCATTTCTTATCCCCAAATGTAATGTACTATTATAAGTACATATATATAATGGATATATGTTATTTATGTTACATATAAATGATGAATATAATTCTGGAATTAAAATATACATAACTCTCATTAATTTTAATTCCATTAATATGACATAGAAATGAAAGTAGCGTTCATGCGTACGTACGGCTTACCGTCTCCATGAACGGTGCATTTCATTTCTTACCTCTAAACGTTATGTAATATTATAAATGCATGTATATACTGTATATATATGATATATATGATATCCAAATCATGAGTATAACTCGGGATATAATGGATACATGAACAACTGGTAATTATAAAGAGTTTATTTTTGACTCAAGTACCAATGATCGTTAAAACAACCATTATTAACTTAAATAATTACATAGTGTTCATGATATGGTAATAAGTGATATAAAAGGAATAATGAACTTGAAAAAGGTTCTTAAGCACATAGAAATTAACTCAAGTTTATTATTCAGAACATTAAAGAACGATTGAGTCATGTCGGGCCCGAGGTATGGGACTTCGTCTCAATCTCCTTTCATTGAGGCATATTTGTTTATACACAACCTTCTTTTATATGGTGTATAAACCCCTTTGAATTTTATATTTATTCAAAAGGAATATTTTTTATACAAAGCATTTACTAAACAACAAAAGGGAATGTTTTTGTTGTATGTATGCGGCAACAATGACTTCTCCGCCGCCTTGACCATTATTTGAGCTTCGGCTTCCTATACAAGCCATACTGTTTTTTTAAAGAAAAATAAATACCCTTTTTTACTTTTCTTTTATTTTGGTATTGAAAATGGTTTTCAAAATGTTTTTATTATATTAATGTGTTTTATTGATATCTTGTGATTTAAATGTGAAAATGTTATGTTTCCTTTATGTATGTTATGTGATACGATTATGTTATGGTTCTTGGGCATTGTTGTGAAGACGGGTGGTTCCGTGATAAACTAAGGGCGGGTGAGACCGATATAGCTCTCCAATGCATTGGGAAATGCGAAGGAGTGAAACATTAAGGTTTCTCTGAAGATATTTAGGGAATATACTGTGATGGGTATTCCAAACGTAACCAAGAGGGTTACTCCCTATGTAAGAATGTTATGAATGCATCAAGTTACCTTTATGTCTTATGATTTCTATGATTTATTCATGATTAGATGAGGTATGTTAAAGTGCTTATGTTTTATGGGTAAAGTATGATTTCATTCTTTTGTGTATATATACCCATGTTTCCTTTCCATATTTTTATATCCCTTAATGATCTTTTTATGCTCATCCCAAGTTTTTTTGAAATGTTTTTCACAGGTCAAGGGAAAGGTACATGATATGATTATAGTGTCAAGGACGTGTCAAGAAAGAATCCATGTTTTATTTTAAATATGTTTCCATTGATGGGAAAAATTAATACTATCTTTTATGTACCCACTTTGTTTAAATGTGGAATGTAATGCAAGTTTTATGTTCTAATTCTCTAAAACTCTAAACCTGAAAAGACCCTCAAGGTGTAATCTTGTAATAACTCAAGATTAAGTAAGGTTTAAGGCTAGGGCCTTATAATAGTTACTATAAAATTCCAAGATAACCTAAATTGGATCATTAATGCAATTTGTAACATTATCTAATTTATTTATCCAAATATTAGATTTTTATGACTATTATATCATTTAATAAAATATTATTTGTTTTAAAAACTCATTTAGGTTAATTTTTACACTATTTAGTAATTGATTTTTTTAATGTTATAAAAACTTGATTAATTACAAAAAACTGAATTAAGAAAAATATTACATGTCATAGTCATCCAAAAATATCATGTATGGAATTACAATTTTACAAATTACATTTTTTTTAAAATTTATAATATGATTTATTTTAATCTTTCATTAATAAGGTAATCACTGAATCATCATTGTGTTATAAATATATATATTTATTTAATGTATAAAAATTGTAAATAAAATAAAATGATGTAGTAAATATTTTTAGCATTATAATGACTATTTTTAGTCAAAGATATCTGTTATATAACCATATATTAAAATTGTTTTAGTAAAAAGATACGTGTTTATGTTATATCCCTATTTACTTTAAATTAATTATTATAACAGTTCATTATCACACGCAAGTGGCTCCAAAATGACCAAAGTTTGGCTCAAAGATTTTTTTGGTCACCCACGACTCATCCAATAACATTTGGAAACGTGTTAGGGTGGTTTTATATTATTATGATATTAGTTTTACCCTAATTTACCTAATTTACCCTTTAACCATGGTAAATAGAAATAATCACTGAAGTTAGTATTCATGATGTCCAAAAATAAAAGGTACCTATTTACATAATTTGAACCTTATGATTTCAAATATGTAATCAATTTTTTCAAAATCAAAACACCAATTTCGTAGTAATTAATTTAAAATTAATTCTCATTGTCAAAACCAAAAATTGGGGTTTTAAGAAGTAAAAACTATTAAAAGATTCACTTGTGTTTATGTCCATTTTAATTGACAAGTTTCTTAAAATGAACAAAATTAGATTAAATAATAAAAACTTTATATAATTATACTTTAAAACCAATTAAAAGGATAATATACCTATATAAATAATTTAAGCGAAAAGGTGGTTTTGAATTAAAATGCAGTATCTTCACTATTCCTTAAAAAATGAATTTTATCAGAAAAATACCAAAATTCAACCAAAGTAAATTTGCATGTCACTATCCTAAATAATAAGTTTTTTTATTTAAATATAACATATTAAAGTGAAAAAAACTAGATTTAATATGGGTTTTCTATCAAAAGGTAGTAAAAATGCCTTTTATTGAAAAATTATTCTTTTATGATTAAAATTGATTTTATTCTTATATATTGTCTAGAAAACATATAATATGAATTTTAAACAAAAAATCTAGTATATATTTCATTAATTTAAACCAAAAAAAGTGATATGATTTTATAAAAACAATTATTCTCATTTAAATAGGTTTTCATAAAAACACATACTTTATATTCATTTGGTTTTTATTTCCATTTCTATTAAATTTAGCAACCGATGAATCATTATATAAACATCTATAAACCATATTTTAGAAATTCAGTTAATATTTTTCATTCCCTCCATTACAAAGGTTACGTTATAATAATAACATTTAAATAATAATATTTATTTCTTCATTTAAACTCGATGTAGCATATCATATATTCTATTTAACATAGTGTTTACTTCTTAAAACTTGTGATGTTGCATCCCCCAGTTTTTAATAAATTGTGTCTCTGATATTTGAATTTGGTTTCTATAATTAAGGTATGAATTTTCAAAATACCCTTATTGGAATCCCACTTCAAAAAAGGGATAATATAACTACAAGAAAAAAAATAAAGAAACGGAAGTTCAAAGGTCACCTAAGACAACACATACTAGGATTCCATGTAAGAAAACATGGATATGGAAGAAAACCTAATCATCATATTTATATGAAGAGTGATATAAAACATGATCAGGAAAAAGTTAAAAATTCGAAAACTACAAACTAATGATGGGTTAAACGATATTTTATTTTTTAGTAGGAAAATTAAATAGAAAACATTTTTGTTTTAATATCATTTTCATAAAGTTGAGGAATTTATTCCTGAGATTTACTAAGAACATAAGGAAAAAATACTTAATTGTCAAGTATAGTTTCATCCTTTAATAAATTTCTTCCACAAAATCATCTTTTCTCCAAATGATGAGTATTCAAGATGACTTTGTCACACTTGAATCACTAGAATATAATTATAGAGAATCACATAATTCAAAAAAGATTAACTATATAATTATAATGTCTTGAAATATTATCCAACACACAGAAAAATAGTAAAATAGTAGACAATTCCCCTAAAAAGAATAATACTTTATATGGAGAAGGACTACTTTTAATATCCAAAATTCTATAGTAATACCCAAGTTCTACATACACCATTCAACCAAAAATTGTCCTTAAAATTACTCAAAATAATCCAAACTAATATTAAAACCCAAAATTCAGAAGGATATGATCACATATTCTTCCAGGATATGTTTTAATATTTTTCTCCAAATAACATAAACCACTCTTAATGTATCATACTAAAAATTAATTAACCTAATCACGTATTCTCCAAGATAGGTTAATCATATCACTAAATACTCTAATTCCCCATAAGTCCATAATTAAAATTAATTATTATTCCTAAAATATAATTTAACCATTACTCCTCAATTAAAATCCCATATTATTTTATTTTCCTTACTCATATAATGTTCCCAAAATAGTGAACATCTTCCAAAATAACATTTATCACATAATCACCAAATCATTTTTCAATCCCATGGTTATGTATTTTCTAAAATATATGTCTCCAAAATTAAATTATTCATAATCCATAAAATCATTTAGATAAAATAAAATCAGACCTACTAACTAGGGACTTCAGGTAGGCCAGCGGTAGGCAATAAATCCTTGTCGCACTCCAGTTGTGGGTTCAATTCACGTATCCTTATCCGACATCATGGGTTATCACACAGTCTTTGTGTTGACCTTTTACAATAAATATATATTTATTAAATCATCAAGAGTGATATAAAATACACAAAAATTACCATAACATGATTTACCTCAATGGTTATTCTATACCTTTCATTTTTCATACCCAAAAGTACTAACCCATAACTATCTCCAAAATAAATGTCTCCAAAAATAAAGTTAATTACCATTAAATTTCATAACATAAGCATCAAAAGAGGTTTCTAATACAATGAAATTATGATAAACCATAAAAATATAAACCCATGATGATATCCATAACTCTTAATAGAACATCCTAATCTCTGAATTTGTCTAAACCATCCTCGGATACCAACTATAAGGCCTCAACATTAAACATTACTTAACATTGAGTTAAGTTAATAGTTTGACCTTATCTCACATTGAGGATCTTTTAAACTTTTTAGTTTTAGATAATTAGGACATAACTATAACATAATATAACCAAACATTACAAGTGGATAGTTACACTAAGTATCTACATTTTCCACCAAAGGAAACCCTTTAAACAAAACATGATTTCTTTTTCTTGATAAAAATATTCTTTACTTTTACCTTTATCTTACTCGAATAATTCCTTTCTCTTACCCATCCATATACCCTACAAAAAACATTTAAAAAACATGGGATTATCATAAAAAGATCAGTAAGGAATATAAAATATGTAATAAAACCTTTAATCCATGAATATTTTAATCTCATGAAAACATTTTCACAAAATAATACTTTTCACCCAAAAAACATATAATCTTTAACATACCATATGAAATCATAAGATTCTTAATAAACCCATATAAATAAAAAATAATAAAAGTAACGTTTTGGATCCATAACATACTTTCATTTTAGCATTCATGATGATATAGGGGGTAACCTTCATGGTTACGTTTCAAATACCCATCACAGTATATTCCCTAAATAACTTACGAGAAATTTTTAATTTACCTTTTCCATGTTACCCAATAAATTAGAGATCCATCACGGGCTCACCCATATTTTATTTATCATAGAACCACCCATATAGGTAAAAATTTCCCAATAACCATAACATAACACATTTACCAAGCCTAAAGGAAAAACTAAATTTCCACTTTAAAATCACATTTCATCTTTACAACCCGAACACTCAAAAATGAAAAAACATTATTTCAAATTAAATTGGTAAAATAGTAAAGTAAACATCAATACATAATAGAGACATAAAATCAAGAAATTATATTCATGGAGTATATATAAAAATCATCCAAAGTTATTGAAATATTCAATCCACAATTAAAAAAATTAAAAGAATATTTTTGAATCAATGTGTCCCACACCACTTTGAAAATTTTAAAAGGAATTTAAACTTAAAAACATTAATGTACATATAAATAAGTCATTCAAAAAAATTTTAAAACATGGACATTAATGATAAGTATATATAATATTAAATTATTAAAACATTTAAAAAGAGGTTTTAGATAAAGAGTACTTTAAAATTTTGAAAATTTAAATTATAAGCCACGTGAAAGTATAAAATTTTAAAAGGAATTAAATATCATGAGTATAGATATAATATGGATAAGTAATGTAAAAGGGGTTTTATATACAAATTATACTGAAATAAAGGTTCATATCATCAAGATATATCTGAAAAAAAGTATTGAGGCGAAGTCCCTTACAAAGATCAAATAATTAGATTAAGGATTAATCAATGAAATAAATAAGTGTAAAAAATATAAATACACCCAATATAAGTGGATATTAAATGTAAAATATTCATATTTCATTCTCACATATTCTTCAAAAAAACAAAACTAATGACATGGATATTTAACTCAATGAATAGAAATTGAGTTAAGATTTGCCTTACAAATATCATTTTGTTAATAAAATAGATCCATTATGTGTATTCACTATAAATAAACATAAATAAAGTACAAGATAGTATATTAAAAGATATATCTCACATAAACATAGCATGAAATTATCAAAAAGTATAGTATCAAACCAAATAATGGAAATTGGGTTAAGAAGTTCTCTTACCTCGAGTCTGAATTATCTCGTTCATTATTTATATTCCTGAATAATAAACATAGGTTAATTTATACTTTCTTCATAAACTTTTTCAATTTTATTTTTCATTTTATATTACTTATTACCATGTTATATAAATTAGTTAATTATTTGAGTTCATATCAGACGTTTTGTTGATGTTCGGTTCTATAGTCAAAAATGAACATGTTTTGATGAAAATTATATGTGTTGTCATAAGTCCATATTCTAAAAATTTATATTCAGGATTTAAATATTATATATATATATATATATATATTATATGTATTTATAATATTCCATAATTTTTGTAGATAAGAAATGAAATGTACTGTTCATGGAGACGGTAGGTCGTACGTACATATGAACGCTAATTTCATTTCTTTGTCATATTAAAAAGATGAAAAATAAATGATAAATATGTATATTATAATTTCAGTATAATATCTATGTCATATATGTTACATATTTTCATTAACTACATCCTTTATATGTTCCATATAAGGCATGAATGAATCCTATCACTTTTAGGGGGTGGTAGTCCACACTTCCTCAAATTAAATTATTGTATTTACACATTATGGAATCATAAAGGTATTTTGTAAATAAAAATTACAGAATAATAGAGACAATATATATATATATATATAACGTTCAATAATTATTTCCACCATGAGAGATGGTACAAGAAAATTGAACAATCGTCTTTTCTTGATGCATTAGTTCATCGTACAAAGCAACAGTATGTTCTATATCCATTTTATGGATGTTTGTGTCAGTGTAGGACAAAACCATATCATAAAAAATATATAATATTAATTATAATATTTATATCATGTAATCATAGAATAATAATATCATAGGAAGTGGGGGAGGAAAATGAATGAAAGGATCTTGAGATAAGATGTTACCTCTAAATCAGGTAACTCTTTTATTTGAGACAAAAGACTTTCTTGAATAGAATTATACCAAAGTTAAGGATTATTGGAATAAGGTAGGGAATTTGGGATATTATTTTAGTAGGATTTTTACCATCCATGTGGATTGAGATATGTGAGTAAGTGGGTAGAGGTGGTGGCCTTTTATAAGAGGGAGGAGGCGAACTTTAGGAAAGTCTTGAAATATTAATTTATTATATATTTATTTTAAAATTTTAATAGCTCCAATGTGATATATTTTGAGGATAATATGAGGATGGGTCAAAATCAACTCAACAAATTGGTTTTATACAAGTCTAGGTCACAAATTCAGCCTTATCTTTTGGCTTTAACCCTTAGTTAAATAAATTAACTCTTACCATGTCTTCTTGTGTTTTTGCACTATATGGTTAATATAGTAACTATAAAATAGACAGATAACCTCAAGTGGATCATTAATGACATTTTTAACATTATTGAGGTCATTTTTTCTAATATTAGATTTTTATGACTATTATATCTTTTAATAAAATAGTATTTGTTTTAAAAACTCATTTATGTCAAATTTGACACTATTTAGTAATTGATTTTTGTTAAAGTCATAACAACTTGATTAATTAGAAAAAAATTAATTAAGTAAAATATAACATGTCATATTCATCCAAAAAAATCATGTATGGTATCAAAATTTCATAATTAAATTTATTTTAAAATTTTTAATATCATTTATTTGAATCTTTCATTAATAACATAATCGCTACATTATCATTGTCTCGTATATAAATTAAATTATTTAATACATAAAAATTATAAATAAAATACCATTATGTGGTAAATATTTTTAGAATTCAAATGAATTTTTTAGTCAAATATGTTAGTTATATAACCCTATATTATAATTTTTTTAGAAAAAAGATACATGTTTATGTTGTATTCCTCTACTTTAAATTAATTATTATAACATGTCATTATCACACGCAAGTGGATCCCAAATTCCAAAAGTTCAACCTGAAATTTTTTTTGGTCACCCATGACTCATCCAATAAGATTAGGATATGTGTTTGGGTAGTTTTATATAATCATAATATTATTTTTACCCTTATTTTCCTAATTTAACCTTTAACCATGTCAAATAAAAATAATTACTGAAGTTACTATTTATAATGTAAAAAAATAAAAGGTACATATTTACATAATTTGGACCTTATGATTAAAAATATAGAATCAATTTTCCAAATCCAAAACGCAGAAGTTTCAGTTTTTAATTTAAAATTAATTCCCATTGTTAAAACCAGAAAGTGGTTTTTTAAGAAGTAAAAATTATCAAAATATTGACATGTGTTTATGTCCAATTTTAAATGATAGATTACTTAAAATGAAAAAATTTGAATTAAATAATAAAAAATTAATCTAATTATACTTTAAAACCATTTAAAAGCATAATCTAACTATATAAATAATTTAGAAGAAAAGAAAGTTTTGAATTAAAATATAGTATCTTTCACTATTCATTAAAAAAAGAATTTTATTTGAAAAATTAAAAAATTCAGCCAAAGTAAATTTGGATGTCACTATCCAAGAGAATAATTTTACTTCATCAAATACAACATATAAAAAGTGGAAAAAATAAGATTTAATATGGGTTCTCCAACAAAAGGCGGTAAAAATACCTTTTTTGAAAAAATCTTCTTTTATGCTAAAAATTAATTTCTTTCTTATATCTCGTCTAGAAAAGATATATATGAATTTTAAAAATCACATTGATTTTATATTTCATTAATATAATCCAACAAGGGTGATATGATTTTATAAACACAATTATTCTCATTCAAATATGTTTTCATAAAAACAAATCCTTTATATTCATTTGGTTTTTATTTCCATTTCAATTAAATTTGGTAACCAATTAATCATTATATAAACATGTGTAAACCATATTTTCCTAATTAGGTGGATATTATTCATTCCCTCCATTCCAACGGCTAGGTTATAATGGTAACTTTGAAATAATAAAATTTAATTATTTATTTAAGCTCAATATAGCTTATCATATACGGTATTTAACATAATGTTTCTTTCTTAAATCTCTAGATGTGGCATCCTCCTCGCCCCTAATAAATTGTGTCCTCACAATTTTAATTTAATTTTAGTAACTAAGTTATGAATTTTCAAAATACCCTTATTGCAATCCCACAATAGAAAAAGTCTTAATAATACTACCAGTTAAAAGAAAGAAACCAAAGTACAAAGGTCACCTGAGATAACACATAATAGGATTTAATATAGGAAAACATGGATATAGAATAAAAACTAATCATCTTATTCTGATGGAGAGTGATATAAAACATGATTAGTATAAAAGTAAAAATTAAAAAACTACAAACTTATGATGTTTTAAATGATCTTTTATTTTTCATTAGGAAAAGTAAACATAAGACATTTCTATTTTAA
Organism: Viscum album; assembly: GCA_963277665.1. Classification (NCBI taxonomy): domain Eukaryota; kingdom Viridiplantae; phylum Streptophyta; class Magnoliopsida; order Santalales; family Viscaceae; genus Viscum; species Viscum album. The sequence goes on from OY728132.1 coordinate 420,097,348, forward strand.
TATCCTTTTCATAAATTTTATGAATTTATTTATGAGATTGACTAAGAACATAAGAAAAAATAATTATTTGTCAAGTATAGTTTCATCCTTTATAAAATTTTACCACAAACTCATCTTTTCTCCAAACAATGGGTATTCAAGATGACTTGGTCACACCTGAAGCACTAGAATCAACTTATAGATAATCACAAAATTCAAAAATATTAACTATCTATTCATAATGACTTGAACTTTTAACCAAAACCAAAAAAATAAAAAAAAAAATAGATAATTACCCTATAAATAATAATCATTTATAAGGATAAGGACTACTTTTAATCTCTAAAATTATATAGTAATACCCAAGTTCTACATAGATCATTCAACAAAAAAATGTCTTTATAATTTCGGAAAATAATCCAAACAAATATTGAAACCCAAAATTCAGAAGGATTTTATCACATAGTTTTCCAGGATAAATTTTAATATTTGTATCCAAATAACATAAATCACTCTTAATGTCTACAAAAAATTAATTAACCTAATCAGGTATTCTCCAAGATAGGTTAATTATATAATTAAATACTCTAATTCCCCATAATTCCAAAATTAAAATCATAGATTATTCCTAAAATATAATCCAACCATTACTCCTCAATTAAAATCCCATAGTATTATATTTACCATAATCATATAAAGTTCCCAAAATAATGAACATCTTCTAAAATAACATTTATCACAAAATCCTTAAATAATTTTCTAATCCCACGGTTATCTATTTGATAAAATATATGTCTCCTAAATATACTTTTTATTAATCAATAAAATCATTTAGCTAAAATTAAATAATTCTTAATAAGCAGGGACTTCACCTAGGCTAGTGGTAGGAAACAAATCCTTGTCACATTTTAGTGGTGGGTTTGATTTTGACAGCCTTGTCTGACGTGATGGGTTATCACACGGTCTATGTGTTTTCCTTTTATAAAAACTATATAATTTTTATGACATTAAAAAATGAGATAAAATACTCATAAATAACCTATAATGTTTTAGAATCAATGTTTATTCTATACCTTTCATTTTTCATCCTTGAAATAACTAGCCCATAACTATACCAAAAATAAATGTCTCAAAAAATATAGTTATTTACCATGAAATTTCATAACATTTTCCTCAAAAGAGGTTTATATGACATTGAACTTATGATCAACATTAAAATTATAAACCCATGATGATATCCATAACTCTTTATAGGACATCCTAATCTCTTAATTTTTATAAACAATCCTCTGATACCAACTATAAGGCCTCAACCTTATACATTACATAATCTTGAGTTAAGTCAATAATTTGACCTTATTTCACATTGAGGATATTTTCAAGTTTATAGTTTTAGGTAATTAGGACATAACAATATCATAATAGACCCAAACATTACATGTAGACAGTTACACAAAGTATCCACGTTTTTCCACAAAAGAAAACCCTTTAAACAAAACATGATTTCATTTTCAAGATAAAAATCTTCTTGACTTCTTACTTTGTCTTACTTGACTTCTTCATTTCTTTTACTCATCTTTATACCCTGTGGAAAAAATTTCAAATACTTGTGATGAGAATAAAAAGATCATTAAGGAATATAAAATAAGTAATAAAACGATTAGTCCATGAATATTTCAAACTCATGAAAACATTTTCACAAAATCATAATTTACACCCATAAAACATAAACTCTTTAACATACCCTATGAAATCATAATATTCCTTATAAATGCATATAAATCAAAAATAATAATGGTAACTAGCCAAATCCATAACATACCTACATTTTAGCTTTCATAACTACATAGAGAGTAACCTTCAAGGTTACGTTAGGAATACCCATATAGTATATTCCCTAAATATCATAGGAAAAACATTATCATTTACCTTTTCCATGGTACCCAATTCATAGGAGAGCTATCACAAGCTCGACCATCCTTATTCAATCATATAACCACCGGTATACTTAATAAATTCTTAATAACCATAACATAACACATAAAACAAGCATAAATGAAAGAAAATAACATTTTCACTTTGAAATCACATTTTATATTTACAAACCTCGCACTCATAAATGAAAACACAATATTTTAAAATAAAATATTAAACATGTAAAGTAAACATCAATACATAATAGCGACATAAAATCAATAAATTCCATTCATGATGTGTATATAAATAACATCCAAAGTTATTGAAATAATCAATCCATAATTAATAAATTTTAAGAGAATATTTTTTAATCATAGTGTCCCATGACACTTTGAAACATTTGAAAGGAATATAAACGTAAAAAAATTCATTTACATTTAAATAAGTCATTAAAATAATTTTTAAAACATTGACATGAAAGGACGTATTTAGAAGATTAAATCATTAAAACATTTCAAACGATGTTTTAGTTAAACAGCACTTTAAAATTTTGAACATTTAAATTATAAGCCACATGAAAGTAAAACATTTTAAAAATAATTAACTAACATGATTAATCATATAATATGGATAATTAATGTAAAAGGTGCATTATATACATTTTTTAATGAAATAAAGGTTCATATCATCAAGAAACCTCTCAATAAAAAAGAGATTGAGATGAAGTTCATTACAAAGATTAAATCATTAGATTAAGGATAAATCAATGGCATAAATAAGAGTGAAAAATATAAATAGACCCAATATAAGTGGATATTTAGTGTAAAAAATCATAGGTCATTAACACATATTCTTTGAAAAACAAAACCAATGACATGGAAATTTAACTCAATGAATAGAGATTGATTTACGATTTCCCTTACAAAGATCATTTTATTAATAAAATAGATTGATTATGTGTATTCACTATAAATACACATAAATAAAGTACAATATACTATATCAAAATTTATATATCACATAAACATAGCATGACATAATCATGAAGTAGAAGATCAACCCAAAGGATGGAAATTGGGTTAAGAAGTTCTCTTACCTCGAGTCTGAATTGTCTCGTTGTTTCTTTATATACCCAAATAATAAACTAAGGTTAATTTATACTTTATTCATAACATTTTTCAATTTTATTATTCATTTTATATTTCTTATTACCATGTTATAGAAATTAGTTAATTATTTTAGTTCATATCAGACGTTTTTTCGATGTTCTGTAATTGAGTCAAAAATGAACTAGTTTTGATGCAAATTATCTGTGTTGTCATAATTCCATAATCTCCAGATTGATATTAATGATTTAAATATCATAAATATCTATTATATATGTATTTATAATATTCCATAATATTTGGAGATATGAAATGAAATGTTTCATTCATGGAAATGATAGGTCATACGTATGCATAAACGCTAATTTCATTTATTTGTCATATTAAAAGAATAAAAACTAAATGATACTTGTGTATATTATAATTTTATTATAATATAAATTTATATATGTTACATAATATCAATAACTACATCATTTATATGTTACATTTATGGGATGAACGAGTCATATCACATTGAGGGGGCGGTAGTTCACACTTCCTCAAATGAAATTATCGTATTTAAACATTATAGAAATCATAAAGCAATGTTGTAAATAAAAATTACATAAGAATAGAGAAAATATAAATATAATATATATAATATATATAATATATAAATATAGTTCGATCATTATGGACACCATGAGAGGTGGTATGATAAAATTGAACAATCATATTTTCTTGAGGCAGTAGTTCACCGTACACAGAATTCATATATTCTATATCCATTACATGGAGGTGTGTATAAGTGTAGGTCAAACACCTAGCATAAAAAATAATATAATATTAAGGATACTATTTTTTTTAATCATAAAAAAAATAAGAGAATATGAATTTTGGAATGAAATTAAAGGAAAGGAGCTTGAGATAAGACGTTACCTCTAAATCAGGTAACTCTCTTTGATTTGGGTCAAAAGGCTTTCATGAATTTCCCTATACCCTAGTTAAGGATTATAGGAGTAAATGAGTGATTTTGGGAGATTATTATATTTGGATTTGTACCAGACAAGGGGCTTGAGATGTGCGAGTAAGTGGGTAGAGGTGGTGGCCTTTTATGAGAGGGTGTAGGGGTACATGAGAAAAGTCTTGAAGTATTATTTTATTATAAATTTATTAAAGAAATTTAATTTCTAAAAAGTTATATATTTCTAGGATATGATTAATATGGGTATAAATACTCTCAAACAATAGGTTTTAGAAAAGTTTTGATCAAAATATAACCTTATCTTTTGGCTTTGATCCTTAGATAAATAAATTAACTCTTACCATGTCTTCTTGTATTTTTACACTATATAGTTAATATAGTTACTATTAAATACCAGGATAACCTAAAGTGGATCATTAATTACATTTTTAACATTATCTAATTCATTTGTCCAAATCTTATATCTTTATGACTATTATATCATTTAATAAAATAGTATATTTTTAAAAACTCATTAATGTCAATTTTGACACTATTTAGTAATTGATTATTTGTTAGTCATAAAAACATGATTCATTAGAAAAAAACTAAATTAAATCAGATAAAGAATTTCATAATAATCAATAAATTTTTTTATGGCATAAAAATGTTCAAATTTATTTTATTTTAATATTTATAATATCATTTATCTGAATCTTTCATTAAAAAGGTAATCAATGAATCATCATTGTGTCATAAATAAATTTATTTATTTAAGGTCTTAAAATTATAAATAAAATAAAATGATATATTAAATCTTTTTTTATTTTTAATGACAATTTATAGTCAAAGATATCCATTATATTACCCAATATTAAAATTAATTTAAAATTAATTTCCATTGTCAAAACCAGAAAGGGGGTTTTAAATAAGTAAAAACTATAAAAAGATGGACATATGTTTGTGTCCAATTTAAATGTGAAATTACTTTAAATGAAAAACATTGGACTAAATGATAAAAAATTAATATAATTATACTTTAAAACCAATTAAAAGGATAATATAACTATATAAATAATATAGATGAAAAGAGAGTTCTGAATTAAAATGTAGTATTTTTCATTATTCATTAAAAAAAGAATTTTATCCAAAAAATATCAAAATTCAAGAAAATTAAATTTGGATTTCATGATTCTAAATAATAATTTTATTTTTTTCAAATATAACATATAAAAGTGAAAAAAACTAGAGTTAAAATGGGTTCATCATCAAATGGTGGTAAAAATGCCTTTTTTTTAAATATTCTTCTATGCTTAAAATTGGTTCTGTTTTAATATCTTGTCTTGAAAAAATATAATAAGAATTTTAAACAATAAATTGATTTTATATTTAATAAATATATTTCAACAATAGTGATATGATTTTATAAACACAATTATTCACATTTAAATAGGTTTTTATAAAAACACATCATTTATATTCAATTGGTTTTTATTTCCATTTTTGTTAAATTTGGTTACCAATGAATCATTATTTAAAAATGTGTAAACCACATTTTCAAAATTTGGTTAATAATGTACATTACCCTTATTCCAATTTATAGGTTATAATAGTAATATTTAAATAATAATATTTGGTTCTTCATTTAAGCTTGATGTAGCGTATCATGTACGCAATTGAACATAGTGTTTCTTTCTTAAAACATGGGATGTTACAGAGATGATGATTAATTATTCCGTTATAATAAAAAAATATTATATTTAAGGTACTGGATTAATGATAACATTTTTATTAAAGGAAGTGAGGAAAGAAAAAGAATGAACAGAACGTAAAATAAAATTAATGAAATGAAAAGAGGAATTTACCTCTTGAATTTATCTTCCTTGAGAGCCTCTTTATGGGAAACGATTTGGTCTTTTGAAGATAAGAATTGATGATGGATGTGAGGAGTATATTGGGAGGATATTTAGTAGAATTTAGACAAAGCATAGGGCTTGAGAGGAGTGAAGAGAAGAGGGAGTGATGGGTTGCTTTTATAGTGGAGGAGAGGAGTTATTTCCCATTATTTTAATCATTATTTTATTATTTTTTCCCAAGAATATGAATAATACTGATTATTATGACTCAAATAGTAATAAGTTCATGTGAGTTCTATCCAAGTGTTCTTAAATAAGCCTTACATCACCTATGACTCAATAAATTAGGTATTTATCATTTATCATAAATTACCGTATTTTACTATTCACCAAAAATTTCAGTATTTTTGATAAATCCCAAAAAATCACCCTAACCTTTTTTTGATGTGTATAATTCAAAAATGAACTCCATTTTGTCAAAATAATTTTATAAATAAGAGAAAATTAATTTTTAAATAAAATCCTTATTTTCTTAAAAAAATGATTTTCAATTTAAAACTGATTTATAATACATTCATTAATTAACTAAGGTCTCATAAAATTATCCTAAAATCATAGGAAGATAATATTTATTTAGGAATAAATTTCATGAAAATTAATTTTATTAATTTATTAATTTAAAATTGTAATTAAATATTTATTACCCACAAAAAAATCAACACTTAATTATTAATTTATAAAATATTCTATTCCATTTATAAGGTGACTAAAATTTATTTCTACTTTCATGGGTATGGTTACTATTAATAAGGGTCGTTTTACTATTCATAAGGTTCAATTTACTATTCACAAAAAATGTATGTTGATCCTATCATCTCTAAATATCTTACTAAATGCAACCATGTATGTCAACTTTTCAAAATTCAAAACACATAGGTGGAAAAATAATGTTTACTATCTAGGTTGTAAAATATTAGAGTTTTGTAGAGATTTAGTGTTTCATGCATTCAATATTAAATTTATTTTCAAATCCTTGGGGTGTTACATTATCCACCCCTTATAAAAAGTTCATCCTTGAAATTCTATAATGTTACCTCATAAAAAAAATTTGGTAGTTATTCATCATAATCTCCTCATTCTCCCATATTGATTCTTTAATTTTATGATTTTTACAAAGTACCTTTACCAGTTGTTTTATCTGATTCCTCAACACATGTTCCTTAGTGTCTAGAATCCCGATAGGCTCTTCATAGTAAGATAAGAAGAGTTCCAATTCTATACCTTCAGACATGAGGACATGTGTTGGGTATATCATGTACTTTCCAAACAATGAGACATGGAACACATTGTGTACTTTAGGCAGGCTAGGTAGAATTTCCAAATGATTAGACACACCTTCAATTCTCTATATAATTTCAAAAGGGCTAATATATCTGGGTCTCAATTTCACTTTCTTCCCAAATCTTATAAAACCCTTCCATGGAGATACTTTTAAGAAAACATGATCTCCCACTTTAAATTCCAAATTCTTCATTTGATTATATGTATATCAATTTTTCTTAATATGAGATTCTTTTATATAGGTTTGAGTAGTATTTACCTTCATTTTTTTCTTCCATAAGCTCTAGACCCACAAGATTCCTTTCACCGACTTCATCTTAACACGTTGGTGTATGACATCTCTTTTCACACAATGCTTCATATGGTTCCATTTGAATACAATAATGAAAACTATTATTATAGTAAAACTCAAAAAAATGTATATATTGATCCCAAATGCCTTGAAAATCAACTGATCGTGATCTCAACATGTCTTCATTATTTTGGATTGTCCTTTCTGATTGCCTGTCAATTTGTGGGTGACAAGCAGTACTCAAACGAAGCTCAGTGTCCAAAGTTTCTGAAGACCTTTCCAGAATTTCAATGTAAATTGTGGATCATGATTAGACACAATTGAGAGAGGTGCTCCATGAATTGGTAGAGGTTTCATGAATCCTTTAGGATATAGTTTTTCAGTGTTCACTAGTTGACAGACTAAACATCTTGATACATAATCTCAAGTTTCCCTCTTCTTGTTATCCCACTAAAAATGTTTCTTCAAATATCAATAAATTTTCATGATACAAGGATGTATATAGAAATTTGGGAAATGGGGATCATCTAATCACTCCTTTTTTAACATATGTATTGCTGTAACACAAATCCTATTCACGAATTTTAGAATTTCATCTTTATATATAAAGTCTTGAAACTTTCCATCATTAACAACATTAATTTTCCTTTAAATATTCTAATCATATGGCTGACAAAATTTTATTTTTCTAATAAATATGGTTGGGAAACAAATTGAAAAATTAATGATGTTTCACCTTCTTCGATAATTCCCATGTCTATCTTTACGAGATCCATGAATACAGGATCTGTTTCAATCCTCTTTTTGTTAGAAACTCCATGATCCTTTTTGCTCAATGAATTAGCTACCTTATTTGACTTTTTAGGGTGGTAGTGTATAGGAAAATCCAAATCCTTGAGTAGTTTGAGTCACTTCCTTTACCACATGTTGAGTTCTTTCTGTGATAATATATATTTCATACTCTTTTGATCCTTATATATCTCATATCATTCACCATAGAGATAGTGTCTCCATATTTTTAGAGAAAATATCATAGTAACTAACTCAAGATCCTAAGAATGATAGTTTTCACGAATTTTTAACTACCTTGATGCATAGGAAATGACTCTATTATTCAACATAAGGACACATCCAAGTCCTTTCTTTGATGCAACACTATAGATCACAAACCCATCATTCCCCGATGGTAGAGTTAGGATCAGATCATTCACTAATATTCTCTTTAATTCTTTGGAACATTCCCTACATTATTTTGTCCATACAAACTTAACCCCTTTATGAGTAAGCTTGGTTAATGGGTTGGATAATCGGGTGAATTTCTAAATGAAACAATGATAATAATTTGATAAACCAATAAAACTATGTACCTTGGTTATGTTTGTTGGTGTAGGCCATTCCTAAACATCCTTTTTCTTCGTAGGATCAACATATATTCCATCCATGGAGACAATATATCCAAGAAAACAAAATTATTGAATCATAAATTCACACTTTATAAACATCCCATATAATTCATTTCTTCTAAGAGTCTTTAGAATATTGCGCAAGTGGTTTTCATGATCTTTGTAGATTTTAGAGTATACCAATATATCATCAATAAATACCAAAGAAGTCATCAAGATATTCCTTAAAACCCCTATTTATTAGATCCATGAATATAGAGGGCACATTAGTATGTCCAAAAGGCATTACTGTAAACTTTTCATGTCCAAACCATGTTAAAAATATTGTCTTTTGAATATATTCCTTTCTCAGACTCAACTAATGATAACTAGATTGAAGGTCAGTCTTCTAAAAATATTGGGGTCTATGAATTTTGTTATATAAATCATCAATACGAGGTAAGGGATAATTTTTCTTTGTTTTTACAGCATTTATCTCTTTGTAGTCAATGCACAATCTCATAGATCCTTCTTTAATTTTAATGAAAATAATAGGGGCTGCCCCTAGAGAAACACTAGGGAAAGTAAATCCTTTATCACTAAATTCTTCTATTTGTTTATTCAATTATAATAATTCCACATTGACCATTATATAATGATTCTTTGATATAGTTCTTTATTATGGAATTAAATCAATTGAGAACTAAATTTCACACTCTAGAGGATGTATAGGTAAATTCTTTGGAAAAACATCAATATATTCTTTCACAATAGTTACATCCTCAATTTGAACATTTCTCTACTCACTCATATATATCGAGCTCTAATCCTCCCAAAGAATTGAATTCAGTAGAGCTACTGAGGGTGGATCTAGATGATAATCATATGGTGATGTTTCTTCCCTAAAGATAAGGGATTCCACATCATCCTCAAAAATTGTAACTTCCTTATTATTGAAATATATTTTTGCATCATAATTTCAAACTCAATACATACTTAGGATTATATCAAATAAAATCATGGGTATGATGATAAATTTTGAAAATAAAGCTTGTTCATATGTAATAATGGGGACTGCCTCACTCTTCTTTGTTGTAATGATCATCCCTTATGAGTTTTTATTGACAAATTCTTTATTAAATAAAAATGTAAATATCTAATTTTATTGGAAAACTAGGAATATATAAAAGAATGTGTGGATCTAGAATCATATAAAGCAATGGGGTTGTTTGAGAAAACAATTAAAGTACCTTCCACCACATCATTAGGAACTTCAATTTTAGCAGTTGTGATAGCATAATATTGACCTTTCTCCCATGGAATTATTTGTGGAAAGTTTCTTTAATTATTTGGACAATCATTTTCATAATTTCCCATATATTTTCAATTGTATAATTGAATATTGTTATATTATTTCTTTCCCTTTAAATCATGAGATTGGTGGCCCATTTCTCCTCACTTGTAATAGACTCATTTTACTTCTAATTAGGCTCTGGGGTGTTTCCTTACACAAGTATCACATGTTGGAAATATCCCATTTCTGTTCTTCCCATTATCCATTATTTCCTCCACCACCCTCTTCTTTTCTTATTTTCCCTTAAAGTTATAAGACATAGAGAATAGGTTCTATGTCTTGATAGCACATGTGATGATATCTTCATATGATGAGAATATTTGGGAGACTTGTTCCCTTTGGAGGAATGGTTTGAAACCATAAAATAATTGATCAATCTTGTTCCATGGATTACGTATGTAGTCCGCGACATGCCTTTATAAACTTGTAAAGTTATCTTCATACTTTTCGACATTACCATCCTCTTTTTAGCTTAGATTCAAAAACTAACTTTCCATATCTGGTCACTATTCACTAGGGAAGTATTTTTCTAATAATATTTCCTTAAAATACCTCCATTACATTTCTTATATTTCTTCCTCCACCTTTGTGTTTTTAATTAAAGACCACCATTGGTCCACATCTCATGATAGATGATAGACTTCCATGGAAACCTTATCTCTTTCATTACATCACAAAGTGGGAAATATCTTCTCTAAAGAACATATCCACTACTCCGCTATGAATGGGTTAGTAGTCTCGTTAAAGGATAGAGGATATTGTCTCAAAAAGAGGCCTAACATATCTCCTCTATATTGTGGATTTAGATGCGCTATACGGGTAAGGTTATTTTTCATAACCTAAGTCAATTATCCCAGTATAGTTATATATTGCCCAGCACCAGTATGAGTACCAGAACCAACATCGTTATCTTGCATCATAGGTCTATCCCTATATGTGATACATATGTTCATGTGATTTACATTCCTTCCATTAGGTTTCATTTATAAATAATGGAATATACTAGATTAGGTTATGAATCATAATTTATAATCTCAACTTAGTAAAATACATAACATAAAATTTTACATTTAATTACATCATACTGGTTTGTAAAGAAAATGAGAATTATCTTAAGAATATCCTTTAAGAGTTTCAAACTAGGTGCATAGTAAGACCTGTTGTCATGAACCAGGATACTCCAGGTCTAGCCCAAAACTCTTTGTTATATTTGTTACTCCTAGGTATATCTATTCTAGAACCACATCCACTTGTATTTTTCAGAAAAAGGTTGTATTTTCTATAAATATCTACATAATCTATTCCTTACCAAAATTCCAAGATGTTCTAGTTTTTTTATCCTCAAATATTATCTTAGGGTTTTGTTACCTAATATACATTTTCCAAATATAGTTTCTGAGTTTTCAACTAAACATCCATTGATACCAACTGTAAGGACCTAGCCCTAGTTTCCCATAGTTGGTGTATAATTTTATTACATTGTCATATAAACAGGGAATTTGTATCGTAAAGGAAGAAATAGTTTTGTAGCTTTGGAAATAAAGATACATACATAAGTTCAACATTACAACTTGAAAGGAAATAAAACATATCAACTTATTTGGAATCACACATAATCTCTTATATTTTCCTTATAATTCATTCATAATATACTTCTTTAAATCCTGGGGAATACAAAACATGTGAAAGGGGTGAGCTCGTATGCTTAGTAAGGGTAAACAATACAGCTAAAGAAAATATAAACATAAACTCTAGTCATGATGAATAACTAAAATTTGTGCCTTTATAAATTTACATCAGCATAATATGGCATGAATAAAAAATGATTAAATAATTCCATAAAATATAACCATGGATATTATACTAGTTGAATAATCACATATACTATTAATATCTAGTTTCATAATGAGGGGAGGCATAATTCTATACAACTAAAACATATTATTGAGGCCTCATCCAAGACATTTGAAAATACTAGGGTAAGACCTCAGCCAAAACCCAATTCTGTTTTGTCTCATGTGACCTAACGATGCATTGAAGTTCTATAGAAGGACCCACCAATCAAGTAATAATTCCAATGAATTCCTCATATGAAACAACATGTACCTTCATATTAAAACTAACATATGGAATTTAAATAACTTTGCACAATCATTAAACATAAACAGTAACTATTCAGAGTAATATGGTGAATGGTAACAAGATAGTACATCTACTATTAATATATTCATAAACCATTAAATAAAATATAGTGTATTTTATCATAAAACATTAACTCCATTTTATCTTAAGATTCAACAATAGTGTTGAAATAGGTGAAAACGCTCTTATAAAATCATCATGTAATTCTTGAGATAAATACTCTTTTATTATGAAAAGAAGAGTTCTTTTGGAAAAATAATTTCATAAAACAAAAATTTAATTAAATTTTTTTTTTCATATTAAAATTATAGATTTTATAAAAATAAATATTACTAAAAATTTACTCTAGAGTGCCCTTGAAAATAGATAAAAATCAAGAAATTCCCTTGAAACAAACTTGTTTATCGGGAAGGATTTTTGAAAGATCCTTTTAAAAATGTAACTCTGCATAAAATAAAGAATAATTATGATTGGTACAGATATATAGAAAATTCAAACAGAATCTATGATGTGTAAATAATAATAAAAAATAATTTAATTTGGATTAAGAGTGAAAAAGGGTATCCTGAAAGAAAATTGAGGTTTGGGTAGAAAACCCTTAACTTATGTCCGAATATATTTTGGTCTTCAACTTAAGGTCCTGGAATATGAAATTAGACTTATTAATAACATAATTTAGAACCTATTATTCATTTATATTATATATTATAATTTTATTAAGTTCATTTATGGTCATTTTTAGGGGTTAATAGATTCAATATCATCATTTGTGAGTGCTTGTTTCATTGGTTTTCACAGTCGGTTTGTTTGTATGGAAGTTAATTTAAAATGAGAATTGAATTCCAGAATTGATTTTATAAGTTATTAATATTCATACCGAAAGTTAAATTATCATATAATTCATTTGGAAACTCTGTTTGAGGATGAATCATTGGATAAGATTTTAATGACAAATGCTTGGATTAATTTGGTGGTTTTTCAATCACCACGAACTCATTTTGTTTTATAAATTAATACCATGTGTAAAAAATGATTTAAAAACATTAAATAGAATATATTACATATATTATAATCTATTTAAACAATAAAAAATGTTTCATTACTAGAATTGAAGATGATAATAGATGTTGATAACCCGTCATCCTTGAATGTGATAAATTAACACATCTTGGATGGTGTTTTCATTTCTAGTATAAAAGGATGGGAAAGAGATATGATAATGAATTATTCCATTATCATTAAAAAATTCTAGTAATTTTATGTTACTATAATTATCATAAAATTTTGAGTAAACGATGCGAGTAAAGAAAAGGAAAGAAAAGAACATGAAAGAAAATAAAATAAATGAAAAGAGGAATTTACCTCTAGAATTTATCTTCCTTGAGAGCCTCTTTGGGGGAGAGGATTGGGTCTTTTGAAGATAACAACGGCTGATGGATCTGGGGAGGAGATTGGGAGGATATTTTAATAGAATTTAGAGAAGTAAAATGGCATGAGAGAAGTGAAGAGAAGAGGGAGTGATGGGAGGATTTTATAGTGGAGAGGAGTTATTTCCCATTTTTAATCATTATTTTATTATTGTGGGTCAATACTAGGAATAGTCTTGATTCTTGTGACTCAAAAAGTAATAAGTGAATATTATTTAGAACCAAGTGTTATTAAATCATCCTTAAATCACTTATGACTCAATAAATCATGTATTTAGCATTTATCGTAAATTACCGTATTTTACTATTCACAAAAAATCAAGTATTTTAGACAAATCCCAAAAATTTACCCTAAAAATTTATTGGTGAGTAAAATTAAAAAATGAACACCATTTTATAAAAATAATTTTCTAAATAATAGTTTTTAAGTTTTTTTAAAAAAATAATTATTTATATGATAAAAACAAATTTAAAATTTAAAATAGATTTTATAATACATTCAAAAATTAACGAGCGTATTATAAAATTATCCTAAAATCTAGGAAAAAAATATTTATTTAGAAATAAATTTAATGAAAACTAATTTTATTAATTTTCTAATTTAAAATTGTAATTAAATATTTAATACTCGCAGAAATACCAACACTTAATTATTAATTTATAAAATATTATATTCCATTTATAAGGTGCCTAAATTTTATTTATAATTACACGGGTGTGGTTACTATTCATAAGGGTCACATTGCTATTCATAAGGTTCCAGTTACTATTCACCAAAAAAATTTGTTGACCCTATCATACTCTAAATATCTTACTGAATGTAACTCTGTATGTGAGTTTTTTTAAATTCAAAACACAAAGGTGGAAAAATTATTTTTACGGGCTAGGTTATAACAATGTGGTTTTTTGTAGAGACTCAATGTTTCATGCATTAAATATTAAACTTATTTTAAAATAATTGAATTGTTATAGGTAGGGTGAGGATAAGGTAGAATAAATAAAGAATTGAAACTAGAAAGAAGGATTTTACCTCTTGAATGTTATCACTTTGAGAACCTCATTAAGGCACTTAGGATTGGTCTTTTGTTGAGATCAGAAGGTCTTGGATGTAGGGAAGAGTCCTGGGAATAGAATTTGGTAGAATTTAGACAATCTTAATGTCTTAGGAGGTGTGAGGAGAAGGGGAAGTGAAGGTAGAATTTTTAGGGATTGGAGAAAGGTTTTTTTATTATTATATTCATTAGTTTATTATTTTGGCTTACGAATACTGCTAGTTTTCATTAGTATCACTAAATATAGTAAATTTTTTAGAATAGTTTGAACCAATGGGTTCTTACCTCATCTATACATTTTATCTAACTCAAAAAATCATGTATTTGTTAAATACCATAAATTACCGTATTACACTATTCACCAAAAATTAAACTATTTTAGAAAAATCCCAAATAATCCCCCTAAACATATTTCAATGTTTAGATTTAGAAAATGTAATCCATTTATAATGATAAATTTCTAAATATGAGAAATTCAATTTTTAATTAAAATCATCATTTATTCAAAAAAATGACTTTAAGATTATAAACGATTTTATGACACTTTGAAAAATTAATTAAGGTCTCATAAAATTATCTTATAAATATAATACAAAAGAATTATTAAATTATTAATATATTTTATGAAAATAAATTTTCTTTTAAATCATTATATTAATTATAAAATTATAAATAAACATTTACATTTCACAAAAATACAAACACTACATTTATCATTTTTAAAACATCTATTTCCTTATACCATGAAATAAAAATATCATATTTCAATATATAGGATACCTAAATTTTATTTATACTTTCATAGGTGATAACTCTATTCTAGTATCTAGATTAAAATTCCTAATAGTCAAGTTACTATTCCAATGGTCAAGTTACTATTGCATCAGTATAGGTTTCTTAATTTTAATAAATACTACTTATTTATTTCATTATTGATTCACTTATATTTTATCTCATGGTTATATATAATTTCATATTCAAAATGAATGAAATATTAAAATTATGTTTAATTTCTACATCTTCATTCGTGACTGTGGTCATTCAAGTGGATTGAGTATATCCAAATTTTCCCTATCTTATTATATTATTTTTTATTTACTGTCCCACTGTAATATTTGGAATTATTATTAGTTTATGTGCATATTTATTCATTTATGAGAATAATTTTTTTATTGGGTTCTTTATTTGATGTATGTGTTTTACGACATAAGAAGGGAAATTCCATTGACAAAATCCTTGGTCGTTACATTCTTCCCCCTTATAAAATTTCTCCCCAAAAATTTCATTTTACATACAAAGGTAAAAACATATGAGGGAACTTCTCCTTCGTTTCTTCCTCTAGTTCCCATGTTGCCTCTTCAAATTTATGGTTCCTCTATAGTACTTTGATTAGTTGGGTAGTCTTGTAGGTTAGAACTTTATCTCTATGTTCCAAGATCTTCACCAGATTCTCCCCATAAGAGAGATCATTTTCTTTCTATTCCACCTCTAAATTCTATACTTTTGAGGGATCTGGTTTTTACTTCCTCAATAGGCATATGTGGAATACTTATTTTACTTGAGACATGGTCGGTGTAAGTGCTCATCGATAGTCCAAAAATCTAACATGATCAAGAATTTAAAGGGGTTATTGTAACCAGGACTTAGCTTTACTATCTTTCTAAATATCATGACCCACTTCAATGGAGATATTAAAAAGAATACCATGTCTCCAAACTAAAAAACCTAAGTCCCATTGATGATTATATACATAGATCTTCAATCAACTTTGGGTAGCCAGGATATGTTGTTGGATGGTCTATACCTTTTCTACCATTTCCTTAACCATTTTAGGTCCCAAAGGCTTGTGTTATCTGACTTCATCCCATTATGAATGTGATCTACATCTTTTCCAATAAGGGGATTCATATGGGGCCATTTGGATGCTCGAGTGTAAACTATTGTTGTAAGAGAACTCATCCAGTGGAAGAAATTAATCCCATATTCCTTTCAAGTCCATTGATCATGCTCTTAACATTTCTTCTAGTGTCTAAATAGTCCACTTAGATGGGCCATCATTTTGGTGGTGATAAGTCGTCCAAAATTTCAACTCATTCTTTATAGAATTTTGGAGACTTTTATAGAACATGGAGGTAAATCTTGGATCATGATAAAATAAAATTGATTATGGTACTCCATGCAGTATAAACACTTATTTAATATATATTTTTTCAATTTGGTTGAGTGAGAAGTCCTCTTGAATTACAATAAAGTGTGCAATATTTTTAAGACAATCCAAAGTGACACAAATAGAATTATTTTCTCTGAATGTCTTTATAAATAAATTGAAATTCTTTTGGTTGTGTTTTCACATTTCCATGAAGTTATGGGTCATATTTTAATCATTCCCTTATAATTTTTCCTTATAGCCTTACTTTTCTAGAATACCAATCACTTTTATGTATATTGAGTGATCTGTTTCTTTATATTATCACATGAATACTTCTCTTGTAGATCTCGATACATATTTGTTCTCCATGTGTGGATATAGAAGGTTGATCTATGCGAATCATTTAGAATCTATTTATTTATCTCTTTATAGGATGGTATACATAGTCATGACCCAAATCTTGCCACTCTTTCCTAAACATTTTTGAACTACGAGGACTTCCCCTTTCTTATAGCTTCCACCTTTTTATGAATTTTTACATTATCTATTTAAGAATCCTTTAAATTCTATAAATTGGATATTTGAGCAATCATTAGTTAAATGAATGATGATTTACCTTAATTTAAGATTCCCATTTCTATCCTTTGAAAGTCAAATAATATTGGATCCTTCCCAATTCTCATCATTTATAAAATTATAGGATCCTTTATACTTAGATCATCTGCAACTTTATTTACTTTAACATTTTGGTAGTGTGTTGAGGATTTAAAATCTTTGATGAGATCTAACATATTCGTTGCACTGTTTTAAGCTACTTATATGTAAATATATGTTTGAGACTCTAATGATCAGTATATATCTCACACTTTTCACCATTGAGATAACACCACAAAAATTACAATGTGAATATCACAACCCCCAACTCTAAATCATGCATGGGATAGTTTTTCTCTTTATATTTCTGTTTCCTTTCATTATATCCAATCACTTTATCTTTTTTTATTAGTTTAAATCCTAAGACCTTCTTTGATGTGTAGCTATATACCACAAAGAGTTCTCCACTTTCGATTAGTATGAGTACTGGTGTAGTGATAATCATTATTTTTTAACACTTTGAAGCAGTCTCCACATAAACTGGTCTAGAAAAATGTTTCTCCTTTTAATGTCATCATGGATAGTGGGTTTGAAAATTGTGTGAAGTTCCTCATAAATCATCAGTAATACCCAGTAAGACCAAGTAAAATATGGATCTATTTTACAAATATTGGTCGGAGGCATTATTCAGCTACCTTTGTCTTATAAGGGTCCATATATATTCCTCTATTGGTGATAACATGTCCAAATAATTATACTTCCACCATCCAAAACACACATTTATTGTACTTTTCATATAGTTACTCCCTTCACAAAGCCTTTAGAACAATATTCAAATGCTTCTCATGTTCCTCATTGCTCTTAGAGTATATCATAATTTCATCTATAATGGCTACCACAATTTTTTTTACATCGTCCCTAATGACTCTATTCATTAAATTCATGAGACTTTATAGAGAATTAGTGATTTGGAAGGGCATTACTATGAACTCATAGTGTCCATACCTTTTTCGAAAGATAGACATGGGAATATCTTTCTTATTCAACTTTAGCAGGTGATATGCCGACCAAAGGTCCACCTTAGAAAAATACTTAGCCCCATGTAGTTGATCGAACAAGTCATCTATCTGTGGAAGGGGATAATTTTTATTTATCGTGATTTTTTTAAATTCATGATAATTAATGATAAGGCACTGTAGATGCTGAAAAAGTCTGTAACTCCTGGAGGAAGTTTGGAAGTGATGATGTGAAGTCATATTCGGAGTCAGAGGCCCGATCCATAGGCCCGGGAAGTGGTGCGTGAAATAAAGGAGGATTCGCGCGAAATAATTTTGTGCGCGCGAATTATCCCCGGGATTCGTGTAATCGAGCTGATGAGGCGTGCAACATTTGCACGCCCTGGTTCAGTGTGGCGAGATTTTGCGCGCCCACGGCTCCTGGCACAGAAGATTGCGTGCGCCGCCTGGATTCCGCGCCGGCTAGGGCCTATAAATAGAACGTGACCCCCGCCTATTCAGGGGTTGAGGAATTCGGATCTTCTCTCTGGTACACAATTCGACTCCCCCCGCACGCAATATGACTTCCAGGTAATCTCTTTTTTCACGCAACTTTTCCCCGGGGTTCGCCTTTTGGGCGCAACTCCAGCGGCTTGAGTGAGTTTTCCCCCTCATCCGGGTTCCTTCCTTGCGCGCAATCCGTGTCCAGTGTGCACAATCCCCTTCCGTTCGTGCAATACCCTGCGCACCATTCCCTCTCCGCGCGCAATTCCTTGGCTCCAATTGCGCTCAAACCTCCTCTTTGCGCGCAAAACCTAGGACCATTCACCTTGATTCCCCTTGGATTCCTTTCCGTGTCGGCACCTGATGTTTCCCCTGACGGGCATGCGCGCCATGAGTTGTTTTCCCGTACGGCCTTCCAGGCTCGTGTGAAGTAACCTCAAGGTCCCTTGTGCGGTGTTTCCCATTTTGTTGCCTTTTCTTATGCTTCTCCGCATAGGCACGCTAACGACTATTGCTTCTTCACATAGCCACGCTAACGTGGACCCCCCAGTGGTTCGTCCTACAGCCCCCCTTCACTACGGCCTTGTCGATGCCTTCCCTCAAACAAGGGGTAGAGGGCGTTGGGCATGTAAGCCCTAGGGGTGTTGAGCGAACCCACCTCATCCAAGCTGCAGGACGTTAAACTGCTAAGCACCTCATCCTTAACACATGATGTTAAACTCTGGTCCGACCCCATGCTTCGCATGCAGGGTCACCCCAGCTCGGACATTTTTTACGCCTCTCGTCTCCACGGGAATGGACTCTTCCTCGCATGGAATGAGATCCTCCTTATTGGAGTGGCGTTTGTCTGCGGGGGAAGGGATACCTTAGAGCGTAATCCCCTAGCCTCTCATACAGAAGGTTGCACCCGTGCATCTCCGTACTTCCCCCATGCCAAGGCCAGTGGAGTCCCTTTCCCACTATTCTTTGTCGTACCACGGGCCTCCACCCTGGAGTAAGCCCCAGCACTCAGGGCCTCTAACCATGCGTAATCCCTTGTTTACTCTTTGGTCCTCTCAACGCGTAAGCCCCATTCCGCTTCTCATAGATGCACCCATCGCAATGTGATCGTCTGGTCTCTACCGCCTCTTGTTTCCCACACCGAGCATGACTCACGTGGGCTTAGAGGGTGCATCGACCATGACATCCTCCTATGGGCTGAATCAAAGCATAAGCCCCATGATAGAGAACTATGTGGACTTTGATCCGTGCTAACGCAAGGTACGTATGAAGCCTCCACGAGGTTCAAGCCCACCACCCGGTTGTTCTGACCTCTCCACGTCGGTTCCATACCCACCATAGGCCGCCTCAGAGCATAAGCCCCATACCCACCATGGGCCGCCTGAGAGAGTAAGCCCCAAATTCCTCGTCCCACATGACGTTAAACTGTATGCCCTTGTCTTGTATGACGTTAAACTGTATCTCATCCTGCATGATGTTAAACTGTATCCCCCCTCTTGGTCCGTCTCAGAGCATAAGCCCCATGCCTCACTCCATAATCCATCCTGATCCTTACCCAGGCCCCCACATCCCGGTGATATCATGCCACTCCACCCCACTCCAGAGTATCCGGGAAGCCGACCACAAGCTGGCCCCAACATCACTGTTCCCCCTAGGGGGTCCTTCAATCTGATCCACTCTTAGTGTTTCGATCAGTCTGATCCATCTCTGCAAGACTTTAAACTCACGACATACCCCGTGTTAAACATGGGAATCTGAGGAAAACCTCAGATAGTACACATTCCCCGCATTTGATGTGGGATGCCTCAGGCTTCCGTGCCCTCGAGAAGCCCCGTGATAAGGGTCAGAAGACAGACATGTTGATCCCCAGTGTCAATACATGCCAATGACATCCCAACGTGACCATTCTCCTCACCGAAGGTCGCTGCCCCGATAAGACCCCTTGGAGCATCTTGACGGAAGCAGTGTAATTAACTGGTGTCCATACAGATATGGCGATGGGAACGAGCTTCATGAACCCATCTTAAATCTACGAGGGAGACCCGAACTAGGTGACGAGCTCCGAGGAGGAATCCACCGATGGAAGAACGAACATCCCATCATCTCGGTTTCAATCAAGGAGTAGACGTCCCTGAATAAGGAATGAATACCGCCCGCCTTTGGAAAGTGGGAATGCGGGGCTGCGAGCCACATGTCTTCCCATGCGTGACGGACACACGTGCGCGCCCCGGCGTAAAAGCATCGGAAATAGAAAATGGTGAAACCGACGTGAAGCTCTTCTCCTCAATATGAGGATAGGTATCATTCGGGATGTCGGAAGATCAGCATGTCACCAGGTCTGGGTACCTATCACCGGGACGTAAAACCCGCCAGGGGTCGAGGCAGTCAGGATGTTGTGCACTCTGTTCCGCGACGTCGTCTGCATGGATCCCTCTTGTCGACCACGGAAGATGGAACGACGCTAGGATATTGGTTATCGATTTCTTTTCCTATGAGAACTAATGGGTTCATCTCCCTGCTTCCAGGAATTAGATCACTGCATCCAGAGCTCGATCGCCACCTTCCCACCGGCGCAGGGGCAAGGGCAGTACCGACACAGCTACCCCGCGTGGTCTCGTCTTTTCCACAGTCGCTCCGGCTCCGATTTTCACAACTTTCGGGCACTCATGCCCCCTATCCCCATCAGAAATCATCCATCGAAGGGTGATACATGACTTGGTTCATAGGTACGATGAGGAAGGGATCATCCCCACTAGGGGCCTGGCCCGTTTGGATCTAGAGGCGGTTGCGCCCCACTATCGTCGTCGCCCCCGAGGGCCGCGCAGGGAGTCGCCGCTCCCCACTCCGACGTTCAACAATTTCGGGATCCTATCCCCGGAGTGCCTTGACACATCCCTCCCCTATGCCAATGAGGTGGGGAATGTCCGGGTCCGCCCAATCAGAGACCTGTCCCAGGGGTTAATGGCAAGAACCCCTTCCAGGCTACATCGACGTCATCTCCCGACTCCCCGGGCCGAGGACCAGACAATCACTATGCCCACACCAGCGGCTCCAACCCATCCGACCCAATGCCAGTGTCGGGAGCGAGCGGAAGAGAATGCCCATCCTGGGGCACCAATCTCAGTATCCACTATGGCCCGAGCCACTGCTGACACCTCCTACCAGATCCCTGCACACGTTGAGTAGGGGCAGCCACATGCCTGACTGGGATCGAACCCTCGACCGCCCTGCAGGCAAGTTCGGTCGAATCTCCTGGTCGCGGGCACTGGAAATGGCCACCGCAGACCAATCTGTGGTAGTTCCACCCATCATGGAGGATCATTCCATGCCACTGACCTTGGAAGCCGAAGGCTTCTTCGCGACGGCTATGCGCCGGGTATGACTCTTTCCAGCACCCACTACATTGGGTATGAGTTCACTCCACCTACTTCCAGCCACGAGTATGAAGTCGTTGTGTATCCAGTCGCTCACTCACATGGAGGTCCTCCCCATGTCCCTTTCGACATCTGTACCGGTGCTTCTCGCACCCCGGCCTTCAGTACCCTCTGCCCCAGTTCTGTTGCGACTAGGGGACTCCTTGACGGAAATCATCCTTACCCAGAGGAGCCACCCAGGGGCAGGAAGGCAGGGCGTCATCATCGTAAGAAGAATGTCAGGGGAGTCCGAACAGAAATTAGACCAGTTCGTTTCTCAGATTCTGAGGCAGAGTACGACTCGACGATGGACCCTTCCCCCAACCCTTCGAGTTGAGGGCATGGATGGGGATGCGGAGCGTCAGTCTTGTACTCCCCTAATGTGAGATCTGTATGATTCCATCCTCCCTATGAAGGTATATCCAGGAGGACAAGGACTTGGCGTACCCCCAGGGGTCAAACCTGCAGTTGCCACTGGCCTCCCTAGAAGCACTGTCCGCCCTCGTCAGGGAGGGTGGGGAACTTTTCTGGGGACCAATGAAAGAGTCGCAAGATGAAACACCCTCGATGAGCAACGACGCTGTGACAGGAGGCCCATTCACTGGCCCATCCTATCGAGATGTGGCAGCCAGGGCACTAAAGCCCATGGAGGAAGACTCAGGGATCGGTGATTCCCCGCCGGCCAGCTCACCGGCCCAGCGGCCTGCCTCAGCGCCATTTCCAGTTCCCCGAGCATCCTCGGTGAATGAGCAGAGGCAGCAAGGTCCGGACCCCGAACCGGATTCATGGAGCTTCTGGACCGTTCTTACAGCGGGCCACTTCCCCGAGAAGTTTTGGCCGGTCGTAGAACCAGATTTTGATGTGCCAGAGTCACTCATCCTCGGAGAGTTTGAATGCTTCCACCAGACTCTTCGAGTGACTCACTCCCGCCTTCGCCATCAGCTAGTGCCTTATCCCGGGATCCAAGCGCATCTTGAGGATATCGATGAGCAGTGTCGTCGGGTCGACATGGTAGCACTCCCTGCGGTTCGTCACCCCGAGTCGTCGGGCCACCGCAGGGCCCTCCAGCGACAATGCGTCCAGAGTTTTCAAGTACTCCGCAAAGTTATTGAGGAAGCCACCCCCCACACACATGTCCACGGATGGGGGAAGTACGCTGCACTTCTTTTCTGTGCAATCCGCCGATAGCTCGATTCACTGGGCGGCCCTGAGGGAATGTCGCCAAAGGTAGTGGAGGTCAACATGGCTGACCTTTCAGATGAGGGAAACGGTGTGGAGCTCCTCGATGGGGACTCACCCCCTGATGACAAGCCGCCACTGGACCCATCTGGGAGGATCACTCGCCACCAGAGGAGCCTCCTAGGTCTCCCTGTACCCATGGAGGCACTGGCACTGAGCCATCTGCCTCGGTGCAGAAGGAAGAGGAAGACTCTGAGAAGGACACGCTACGCCAACATCTTGCTGAGAAAAATAGGCTAGTTGATGATTTCTTGGCCGAACGCATTGCAGAGCGGCGGAATGACTATGGTAATCCCAGGTCAGGACAGAAGGGGAAACAGCACCTACCCCTTGTCGAGATTCCCTCGGGCAACCGCAACCACGTCGTGTTCACCGATAGGGTAGAGGCCGGATCCCAGGGTAAGAGGGCGCGATACGTCTCGCCGAACCCTCCTGAGCGGCGGAATCACCTGGGGGACCATGCTCGGTTTCCTCTCGCTGCCCCGAGAGACGCTCCGCCAGCCGCCCCGCAAGCTGCTGAGTTTGACTACCAGATTGGAGAGCCCGGAAATGCGCTTGTGGTTAGAGATCCCCGTCAGGACAGGAATCCACATCTGGATGATCTGATGGAAGTACTCATCGCCCTCACGGAGGCCCTGGAAACTCGGCAGGTGGAAATCCCACCGGACGGCAAGCCATACCCAGCATGGGTGGATGATATGTCGGCCCCGCTGGGATTTGGAAACCCCACATTCGCCCCCTTTAATGGGACAGGAGACCCGCTACAACACTTTTCCCACTTCAACTCGAGGTTTGGGTCTATGTTAGGGACTCCGGCGTAGCAGGAGGCTGCCAAGCTCCGTTGCTTCGTTCAGACACTGGATGGACCAGCATTCTTCTGGTAAAGCCAGCTCCCTGTTGGATCTGTGACTAGCTGTGAGGACCTTCTCCGGTAATTCCTCTACCAGTTCAGTTCCACAATCCATAAGATGAACATTGTAGACCTCTTTAGGTGCAAACAAAGGCCCGACGATCAAGTCACGGACTTCGTCGCCCGGTGGAAGGGGCTCACGTACTCCCTTGACATGCCGCTGACTCAAGATAATTTACTGACGATGTGTGTGGAGAACGTCAAGGCCGACCTGGTTCCTTCTCTGATCACTCAGAATTACCCTGGGGGTTCCGGGATTTCTCAGATAGGGCTCAACGCCTCAAAGAAGCCCTGCAAAAGGCCATTCAGGAATGCCCGCTGCCTCCTGTAATCTCTGCAAGGAGAGCTGCAAGGGCCGAGCCCGCTGCTGTAGCCCAAATAGAGGCCCCCAGATAGATGGAGCTGCTTCCAGAAAGGCCAGCTCAGCAGGCTCATAGGGGTCAACCCCCACGGTCACAGCCTCCGGCCCAGCAGCGACCACCTCAAAATCGGCAGGCGTCTCCGTGTAACGCGCCGCCGCCACCCAGGCGAGATAATCTGGCTCCGCCTCCTCAGCCTGCTCCTCTGGCCCCTGGTCATGGTCAGCCCCCAAGAGCCCCCTTTCCAGAAAGAAGGAATCGGACTTACTCGTTTGGCAAGCAAAAGGTCCCCGGTTATTTCCGTAGCGCCTTGGAGCAGAGGATCATCTGGCTGTCTGAGTGTCAGAAGCCAGAAGAGGCATGTCTCACTGATCACCCTAACTATTGCCCTTATCACCGGATCCTAGGACACACCATCCAGCGATGCTATGTGTTCAAGGACTGGCTCCAAGACCAGATTGACAAAAACATAGTCAGGTTGGGCCCATCCCCGGCACAGGTGGTAGGTGTCTTCATGAGATCAGATGGTAGCAGTGACAACGGGGATGAGTGGGAACAAGTTTCCAACCATGGGTCCCAGAATTATAATGACTAGATGGCCCGTAGGATGGTTGCCCGTGCCCATGGCATCATCCATGCCCACCTGAGTTAGCCAGAGCCCCCGGAGTTTGCGAGCACTGCTTTGGCATCGTCATCCCAGCCTACCTCTGCCCAGAAGAGCAAGCGGAGGCGCAAGAAGAAAGAACGCACCCCGCCATTGCCATCATCTTCCCGCATGGTTGGCGATTTCATGCCCCCATAAATGGGGTTCCCTCCGAGACCTCATCCGGTAGTGGATGACACCTCGAGTGAAAGCCCGGGGTACGCTTCGGTTAACACCGTAGAGTTGGTAAATCCCTTTTTGGATCTCGATGATGAGGAAATCCAGGTGGACTCCCCCAATGTCCCCAGCCATAGCCAACATCGGCGGAGCCGTGGCTACGTGAATCGTCGGGGCATGACAGTCGTCACCTCTAGTCAGGACGTGAACGCTACCGAGACCAGGCAGTAGGCTCGGTACAGAGAGCATCACACGTGGCTCCCTCACCCGGTGTCAACAGGTTCGCCTTCACCACCGTTTGTGTTGCTGGATCAAGAGGGACCACCTCGTCCATGTCGCAGCCAGCTGTGCCTGCCGCCGGCCGGCTACAGCCTTCCGGTCTTAACGTGGTAGCCACCTACCGGGATTCGACTAGTGAACGGTGAGACATTCCTAGTACCATTCAGTCACCAGTCCCGCCGACGGGACCCATCATGCCTCTGATCACAGAGCGGTCTCCTGTAAGAAGAAGCTCGTGTTTCGCTCGAAAGTATGATGTTCTGAAGCACCTGGTTGGCATTCCAGCAATGCTTTCTACCCTTGAGTCCCTTCACCTCTCATCTGAAATGCGTGAGGTGCTCGCCGAGGCTCTAAGGAGCCCCCTCCAGTTTGAAACAGAGGTAGCAGCCGCAGAAGCCTTCCACACCGAGGTGATTTAGGACGCCGAATGTCTGGCGGTTATCTCATTTTCCGTTGAAGATGAAGACCTTCCTATACAGGGGCACATCCACCCACTATACATCACCGACCAGTTCAAGGGTGTGGAAGTCCGTCGCTATCTGGTTGACATGGTTTCCAGGATTAACCTAATCCCAACTCGGACACTGCGGAAACTGGGGTTGTCTGAAGATGATTTAACACCCTCCGACCTCAGGATCCAAGGGTATGACAGGACCGAGAAAACTCCACTCGGAAAGATTCGTCTGAAGACCTCGTTTGGCGGCCTAATTTCCAATACTGAATTCATGGTTGTCTCCCAGGACACCGCCTACAACGCGTTGATGGGCAGTCCATTGCTCCACCTTCATGTAGCGGTTCCCTCATCATACCATTAGTGCCTCAAATACTCCCTTAAGGGTCGAGTGGGCATGCTCCAAGGAGATGCGTCTCCGTTTGCCTCTTGTGAAGCCCGTTACATGGACGCTGACTATTACAAGAGTAGGGACAAGCAGATCCTAGCAGGTGAGGTCGAGCCCACCGCTGTTACGAGTGATCCCTGGGCAGGTTTGGATGACACATATGTCTTCCCAATCCATTAGTTGGAGGCCACGACCCACGATATGGGAGAGTGCCTTGTTGTCTTGGGTACCGGAGGAAGGCATATTTCTGGGTCTAAGCGACGGTGAGAAATCACCTTATACTCTTACACAAACCAGGATCAGGTGATCCCCGAGCCTCCTACCCCTATACGATATCGGGACGTTGGTCTCATGGCAACGACAGTACGTCATACGCGTCTATTTCACTGGGCTGGAATTGACTGGCTCAAGCCAACGCGTCACTACTGCTTTGATGTCATAAAGCGTGGCCCCTTGGGTCGAAGGCCAGATGGGATTGGATCAACAGCCTTCGTCGCCATGGTCTCCGCGGTGCATCGGTCTCCCGTCGTGATGACCCCCACCACCCAAGCCAGCGACAGCTCCCCATCAGTGTCTGGAAGCCCTAAAACGGCTCCCCCTATGGATGAATCTTCCACAAGAAGAGATGAGGACATAGAATATGCTCCTCCTGCCTTTGAGGAGGGCGTCTCCACCACGGTTGACGAGTTAGTGCAGGTGAACCTCGGTAGCGAGGAGGACCCGAGACCCACATTGATCAGTACCGATATGCCCCCCGAGGAAAGGAAACAGTACATAGACTTCCTCAGATAGCAACGTGATGTGTTTGCATAGAGTTATGACGAGATGCCAGGACTAGATCCCCAGGTAGCCATCCCCCGCCTTGGCATCCCAGCAAACCATCGCGGGTTCAAGAAGCCTCCCTGAAAGATGCACCCCTCTCACGGTGCCATGGTTGAGGCTGAAGTTGATAAGCTCATCAAGGCCAACATCATCAAGGAATTCCAGTACCCTAGGTGGCTAGCCAACATTGTGCCAGTCAGAAAAAAGAACGGGTAGATCAGGGTCTGCATCGACTTCTGCGATCTTAATCACCACTGTCCGAAGGATGACTTTCCCCTTCCCGTGAAGGAGTTGTTGATCGATGCAACAGCCGAGTTCCAAGCCCTCTCCTTAATTGATGGATACTCCAGGTACAACCAGATCCGGATAGCCATTGAGGATGAATATTTCACTGCCTTTAGGGCCCCCCAAGGTACTTTCTGCTACTGGGTTATGCCCTTCGGCCTGAAGAATGCAGGTGCCACCTATCAACGGGCCATGCACTGCATATTCAAGCCGATTCTCGGGACGCTGGTGGAGTGTTATGTGGATGATTTGGTGGTTAAATATCGTCAGCCCCCGGACCATCTCAAAGACCTTGAGAAAGTGTTAGGCTTCCTCCATTCTCGCCACCTGAAGATGAACCGGTTGAAGTGTGCCTTCGGGGTCACCTCCGGAAAGTTTCTTGGCTTCGTTGTTAGGTGTCTAGGTGTCGAGATCGACCCAGGGAAGATCAAGGCCATCAGTTAGATGCCTCCACCGAGTAATATTTGGGAGCTTCGAGGCCTCCAAGGCCACTTAGCCTATATACACCGATTCATTGAGAATCTGGCCGGCAAGTGTAACCTTTTTTCCTGGCTCATGAAGAAGGGCATCGCCTATGAATGGGACGAAGGGTGTTAGAGTGCTTTTGAGGAAATCAAGCCGTATCTGCTTCACCCTCCGGTCTTGATGCCACCCGTTTCCGGAAAGCCATTGGTCCTTTACGTGACCGCCCTGGAGCGATCCCTCGGCGCACTTCTTGCCCAGAAGAACAACGAGGGAACAGAGAATAGCCTCTACTACCTCAGCCGCATGCTCCTCGACGCGGAAATTAAATATTCCCCCATCGAGAAGAGCAACCTGGCGCTCATATTTTCCATGCAGAAATTACGGTACTAATTGTTGCACCTCGAGGTACAGCTGGTCTCTCGGGTAGAACCGTTGAAATACATCCTAAACTGACCTATGTTGACCGACCGATTGGCACGCTGGGCGGTGATCCTCCAGCAGTTCGACATTAGGTTCGTGCCTTAGAAGGCCGTCAAAGGACAGGCATTGGCAGACTTCTTAGCTACCCACCCAACCTCTGAGGACTAGACACTAGATCTAGGATTTCTTGATGAGGCAATCCTCTCAGTCTATCATTCCATCCCATTCTGGAAGGTGAACTTTGACGGCGCCTCCCGAATCCCTACCGGTAGAAGGCTCAACGATCCTAGGCTTAACAGAGTGGGCCTGGGTACCGTCTTCATCACCCCGGAGCAAGCTGTTCTGCCATATTCATTCCTGTTGTCGGAAGGCTGCACCAACAATGAGGCAGAGTATCATGCCCTGATCACTGGCCTCGATTTGGCTCTGGAGGTTAACGTACCCCATCTCTATGTAAAAGGGGACTTTGAGCTAGTCATCAAGCAGGTCAATGGTGACTATGCTATTAGGAAGCCAGAGCTCGTGCCATTGCTGGAGTGCACCCTCCATCTAATGGCTATGTTCCCCTCTTGGCCAGAGGTCGTTCACATTCCCCGGTTGCAGAACAGTCGAGCAGATGCTTTGGCCAGCCTGGCTGCATCACTCGCGGAGCCTGAACCGGATGACCTAATCATCCACGTGGCGCACCGGAGAGTCATTTCTCCTGTTATTCCAGAGGGCGATCGAGGCCTGTGAGTGAACCATCTCACCGCTGGCGCCCCTATGTCAGGACCCTCAGGGGCTTCAGGCATGGTGATCGAGACAGTTCTTGACTGGAGGACGCCCTTGGTTGACTATCTCCGGCACAACAATCTTCTGCTGGACCGAGAAGAGCGAGAATGAATCTGACGCCGCGTGCCGCAGTTCACCCTTCAAAGCGGTCCCAGCTGTGAGCAGCTCCTTTACAGGTGCTGATTTGATGGTGTTCTCCTCCATTGTATTCAAGTAGTCGAGATCCCACAGGTCATGAAAGAAGTGCACGCTGGTTCCTATGGCTCCCACCAGGTTGGGTTGAAGTTTTCCCACAAGATTCTGAGGTTGGGATACTTCTGGCCCTCCATGATCCACGACTACATCGAGTATGCCAAGAGGTGTCATGCATGCCAAGTTCATGCTAACTTTGTGCATCAGCCACCAGAGCCTCTCCATACTACCAAGTATTATTGGTCCTTTACAGTCTGGTGGTTGGATGTCGTAGGGCCTTACCCGCTGGCGACGGCCCGCCAGTGCCGGTTCATCTTGACTGCTACAGATTTCTTCTCAAAGTGGGCAGAGGCAATCCCGCTCAAAGAAGTCAAGGCTTGTTCTATCCCTGACTTCATGATCTCCAATATCATTTACCTATTTAGAGTACCTCACGCTATCCTCACGGATAACGGAACCAACTTCCGAGCAGCCGAGCTGAAGAAATTGTACGCCAAGTACAACATTCGCTCGAACCACACCTCTCGCTATCATGCGCAGGCGAATGGACAGATTGAGGCGTTTAACAAAACCCTCTCTAACATTATGAAAAAAATGGTTGGTCAGAACAAGAAAAGTTGGCTGGACAATCTCACCAACGCCCTCTGATCCTATAGGACGACGACTTGTAACTCCACCCAGGTGACTCTGTATTCATTGGTGTACGGAGTTGAGGCCGTCCTGCCCATCGGGATGCAGTTGCCCTCATTACGCACGGCAGTCTATGACCAGCAAGTGTCAGATATATTTGTTGAAATCCATCTAGACAAATTGGAAGCGTTGGAAAAAATTTGGTTTAGTTCTTTACATAACTTGGAAAGGCATCATAGCAGGATGGCTTGAGCTTTCAATAAGAAGGTTTGCCTCCGCTCGTTCCTGCAAGGTGATCTGGTGCGGGCTCTCAAAGCGCCAATGATTCCCGGCAGGAAACCACCCAAGTTGGAGCCCAAGTGGGAGGGGACTTTTATTGTACGTAAGGTCTATCCCAATGGCGCGTATTCCCTAGTCACTGTGGATGGTGAGCGTGTAACTCCTCCCACGAACTCCAGTTTTCTCTAGTAGTACTTTGACTAAGCCTTTTCTAGGTCCAGCATGACCTTAAACTGTTGGTCCAGCATGACCTTAAACTGTATGGTCCTGCATGACTTTAAACTACACCGGGTCCAGCATGACCTTATACTGTATGGTCTGCATGACCTTAAACTACACCCGGTCCAGCATGACCTTAAACATCATTTTTCCCTACAACTGGGCTCTTGGGTCCGAGTTCTAAGACCTAAAACTATGATCTGTATTTCGTCCAGCCTGACGTTAAGCTGTCTTTCCAGAACTATGTATGGCTTGATTCCCATCCTTATGAGATACATAGGACCGCCTGAACACCTAGATGTCAGGTCCCTCCCCACATCTTGAGAGATCCCATGATCTCTCGGTTGCCAGGGTGTTTGGCATTAAGCCCCCCTCTTTTTCCCGGGGACCCTCCATCTTTTGGTCGCTCTCAGACTGAGCCATTTGACCATTTTTAGTGGTCTGCTAATGTGTTCAGAGTATTCTGGTCTAGGATCGGGAGTGTCAGATTCAACTTAGACATGTTTTCGTCCACTTGTCTAGCTTCGTGTTCCCCTTCATTCAGGCCCCACCATCCTTCACACCCGGAGGGACCCCCAAGAACGGCCTGGATACAATGCCTAAGGGCTCTCCTACCATCACGGGTCAATGCCCTCGAGGGTTTTGGGTGACAAATTGATACAAATCCTGTGTTGCAAATATGGTCAGCAGTTGATGCTCATTTGTTTGCCTCTGCTTCTAGGATAACGCGACATGATGCTGTGTCGCGAACATGGTCGGCAGTAATCCTCGGTCATCACGCCGGTTTCCTTGGGCCTTGAATGTTGGTGGCATGGTTCACACTATGTTCCACCCACACCGTGTCAAGGTGGAATCCCGAAACTCTTTGTACTAACCCTCAGTACACCCCCGCACATCAGACAGACCGAGCTACGTAACAGTGTCTCTCAGGGATCCCGCGATCTGAGCGCTAGAGTATGTGCTTGGGTTTCTTCTCTATAGGTTGCGTGCAGCTTGACCCTCATCCCCATGGGGAATGAGGAGTCTCCCAGACATTGCGTTTCGGGCCCAGCATACCTGGGAGATAGCATCTCCTGCCCCTCCCTGATTGTTGAACCCTCGTAGGCCCCTTTGGCCCGTGGCTCCTCTCTTGGAACCGCTCGCGGTGATGGTATGGGATTATGCCCTCACCCGCATCAGGTATGATGTATCGCATCGCGCGTGTTCCTGTCGGTCCAAACCTTAAGACCTTAAACTGTGTTGTTGGTCCAAACCATACGACCTTAAACTGTGCTGTTGGTCCAAACCATATGACCTTAAACTGTGTTGTTGGTCCAAACCATATGACCGTAAACTGTCCTGTTGGTCCAAACCATACGACCTTAAACTGTGATGTCGGTCGAAACCTTAAGACCTTAAACTGTGTTGCCGGTCCAAAACATATGTCCTTAAACTGTGTTGCTGGTCCAAACCATACGACCATAAACTGTGATGATATCGTCCTGGCCGCACGACGAAAAATGGCACCGCATTGTGATGACCTCCCCATGGGGGACATCCAGGTATTGGTCGATTACCATGTCGCTTGTCAATGCCCGCTATGTCTTGATTATTGTGGAGATGCCAGGAACTTCTACCCTAGGACAGTCTCCCCACAAAAGAAAAACCATTTACCTTCAAGAACAAACAACATATATCAAATGCCGCTTTTTTGGTGCGAGGGCTAGACCCGCACGACTACTTTGCACAGGTGCCCCATCGCGTCGTGCTGCCTTTTCAAGAACTACGTATGGCTTGATTCTCATCCTTATGAGATACGTAAGAGTACCTGGGAACTTCCCCACAGGCCCAGCCTAACCTTTTCTGGTCCGAATTCTAAGACTTAAAACTAAGATCAGTTGCTTGGATTTCCACGACTCGGTCTCTCTTGTGGGATTATACGGTGTGGTGCAGGATTATGTCCTCATTCACGCCGGGTTACTCGCCGTGTCGTGCCTGTCCCCAGATGAGATGTGTCCCCTATCCCACACGACATTAAACTGTATTTCATCCAGCATGAGGTTAAACTACCTTTTCATAACTACGTGTGGCTTGATTCTCATCATAATGAGATACGTAGGAACGCCTAGACATTTCGTCTTGGGTCCATCCCCATGGATTATCAAACCCCGTCCCTCCTTATTGTCGGCCCCTCGACCTGACTTCGTGGGAAGTGGTGTAATCGTAACATCCACCCCGAAAAAGGTCGGGATGCCCCATGGTAGTAATGGGAAGCGGTAGTTCTCTCGCCAGAGAGGTCCTGCCTGAAAATTGGGACAACCCTTGACCAGGTTGGTACGTCCGCATGATGCGCCTATGCCACGGTGGCCCAATTTTGGGAGTGTTGGACTCTGTTTGAAAAAACCACCACTCCACCTCCCACGCTTTGTGTGCCCCGTTATTCAGATCCTCATTCTCTTTCATGTCTGACGGGACCCCTAATAGTATGGATGACAGACCTACGGTCCGCCTACTGTCCTGGGCCAACATTCTGGAGGGTTGTTCATGTTTGACGGGACCCCCTAACATTATGGGTGATAGACTTTGGTCTGCCTGCTGCCACAATATGGATGATAGACCTTTGTTCCGCCTATTGTAGCAACATGGATGATAGACCTATAGTCCGCCTGCTATCCTGGGCCAACGTTCCGGGAAACTGATCGGCGATATTTGAGTTAGGCCCCATGTTGCGAACATGGTCAGTGGTCAGATATCATTTATTTTCCCCACTCCAGGCCAACAAGATATGGATGTTGTGTTTCCGTCACGGTTAACAGTTTTCCTCCATCGTCGCGCCCCATAGTGTTCCGAATTCGGGTAGCATGATTCACATTTTCGTTCCATATCCCTATGTTCGTATGGATTTCAATTCCCCAGCATTGCCCAGCTCGTGTGTCAGAGCACATTGGGAAGGTGATATATCAATCAGTCTAAGGTCTTCTCCTCAGAAATCCAGGCCCAATTTCGGATACCTGAGGCTTGGTCAATGCCCCGTAGTTGGACGAGATGATGACCCGAGTATCCTTTGCTTCTCGCGTTGGGTGCGACCCACAAGAGATTAGTGATGGGTTTTTAGTCATTTCGGAATTATGGTTGAGCATATTAAACCAAGATAAATGGATTTGGCCCTGTATTGGATTGAGATGGTAAGCGGAACAAGCAGGAGGTTCATGAGATGGCCAAAACAAATCCCTTAAGGAACGGCGCGCTGAATCGACCTTTCCAGCGCTGCTACCCTTTGGTTGGTGGCCTCCAGGACTGCCTCCCGCTCCTTGAATTTTCTCTCCTCGTCAGCAGCCATAGAGCGCAGCTCGCCAACCCTAGGGTTCCATGCCACTCGGAAGAGAAAATTTCACTTGGGTCAGTCCTTTTGCGTGCCGAGTCGGTTGTTTGTGAGCTACGCGCCCGGGAGGGGCCCTGCTTCGGCATTTCGGCGTTTCCCTTGGAATCTGATCGTTGTGACCTCTTTCCGATCCAATTCCAAGGGGGGTCATTTGTAGACGACGAAAATGTCCGTAACTCCTGGAGGAAGTTTCAAAGTGACGAAGCGAAGTCATGTTTGGAGTCAGAGGCCCGATCTGGAGGCCCGGGAAGCGATGCGCGAAATAAAGGAGGATCTGCGGGAAATAATGTTGTGTGCGCGAAGTATCCCTAGGATTCGCATAATCGAGTAGACGAGGCGCGCAATATTTTCACGCCCCAGTTCTGCGGGGTGAGATTTTGCGCGCCCATGGCTCCCGGAGTGGAAGATTGCATGCGCCGCCTGGATTCTATGCCGGCTGGGGCCTATAAATAGAAGGCGACCCCCGCTGGTTCAGGGGTTGAAGAAATAGGATATGCTCTCGAGCATGCAATTCGACTCCCCCCGCGTGCAATATGACTTCCAGGTAATCTCTTTTTTCGTGCAACTTTGCCCCGGGGTTCACCTTTTGCATGTAACTCCACCGGCTTGAGTGAATTTTCCCCCTCCTCCGGGTTCCTTCCTTGCGTGCAATTTGTGTCTAGTGCGCGCAATCCCCTTCTATTCATGCAATACCCTACACGCCATTCCCTCTCTGCGTGCAATTCCTTGGCTCCAATTGTGCGCCATCCCAGTGTTTTGCGAGCAAACCTTCTCTTTGCGTGCAAAACCCAGGACCCTTCACCTTGACGCCCCTTGGCTGCCTTTCCATGCCGGCATCTGATGTCTCCCCTATCGGGCATGTGCACCATGCGTTGTTTTCCCGTACAACCTTCTAGGCTCGTGCGAAGTAACCTCAAGGTCCTTTGGGCTGTGTTTCTCGTTGCGTTTCTTTGCCTTATGCTTCTCCGCATAGGCACACTAACGGCTATTGATTCTTCGCATAGCCACGCTAATGTGGACCCCCCAGTGGTTCGCCCTACAGCCCCCCTTCACTACGTCCTTGCTGATGCCTTCCCTCACACAAGGGGTAGAGGGAATTGGGCATGTAAGCCCTAGGGGTGTGGATCGAACCCACCTCATCCAAGTTACAGGACGTTAAACTGCTAAGCACCTCGTCCTTAAGACATGATGTTAAACTGTGGTCCGACCCCGTGCTTCGCACGCAGGGTCCCCCCAGCTCGGACATTTTTTATGCCTCTCATCTCCAGGGGAATTGACTCATCCTCACATGGAATGAGATTCTCCTTGTCGGAGTGGTGTTTTTCCGTGGGGGAAGGGATTCCTCAAAGCGTAAGCCCCAAGCCTCTCTTACGGAATGTTGCACCCGTGTATCTCCATACTTCCCCCCTGCCAAGTCCAGTGGAGTCCTTTTCCCACTGTGCATTGTCGCACCAAGGGCCTCCACCCGGGAGTAAGCCCAAGAACTCAGGGCCACTAACCACACGTAAGCCCCTTTTTTCTCTTCGTGACGCTCAACGCGTAAGCCCCATTCTTCTTCTCACAGACACACCCATCGCGACGTGATCATCTGGTCCCTGCCACCTCTTGTTTCCCACACCAAGCATGACTGACATCGGCTTAGAGGGTGCATCGACCATGAAATACTCTTATGGGCCGCCTCATAGCATAAGCCCCATGCCAGCAAACTACGTGGACTTTGATCCATGCTAACGCATGGTACTTGGGAAGCCTCCACGAGGTTCAAGCCCACCACCCGGTTGTTCCGACCTCTCCATGTCGGTTCCATACCCACCATGGGCCGCCTTAGAGCATAATCCCCATACCAACCATGGGCTGCCTCAGAGCGTAAGCCCCATACCCACCATGGGTCGCCTCAGAGTGTAAGCCCGAAATTCCTCGTCCGGCATGACGTTAAACTATATGCCCTTGTCCCGATTGACGTTAAACTGTATCTCTTCCCGCATGACATTAAACTATATCCCCCCTCTTGGGCCGTCTCAGAGCATAAGCCCCATGCCTCACTCCATCATTCATCTTGATCCTTACCCGGGCCGCCACATCCCGGTGAGATCATGCCACTCCACCCCATTCCATAGTATCCGGGAAGCCGCCCACGTGCTGGCCCCAACATCGGTGTTCCCCCTAGGGGGGTCCTTCAATCTGACCAACTCTCAGTGTTTCGATCAGTCCGATCCATCTCCTCAAGACGTTAAAATCACGACATACCCCATGTTAAACATGGGAAGCTGAGGAAAGCCTCAGACGGTACACATTCCCCGCGTTTGATGTGGGATGCCTAAAGATTTCGCGCCCTCGAGAAGCCCTGTGATATGGGTCAGAAGACAGACATGTTGATCCCCAGCGTCAGGACATGCCAATGACATCCCAATGTGACCTTTCTCCTCACCGAAGGTTGCTTCCCCGACAAGACCCCTTGGAGCGTCTTGACGGAAGTAGCATAATTAACGGGTGTCCATGCAGATATGGTGCCGGGATCGAGCTTCACGAACCCGTCTTAAATCTATGAGGGAGACCCGGACTAGGTGATGAGATCTGAGGAGGAATCCATAGAAGGAAGAACCAAAATCCCATCATCTCGGTTTTGATCAAGGAGTAGACGTCCCTGAATAAGGAACGAATGTCGCCCGCCTTTGGAAAGCGGGAATGCAGGGCTGCGAGCCGCGCGTCCTCCCATGCGTGATGGATACGCGCGCGCGCCCCAGCGTAAAAGCATCAGAAACAGGCACATTGACCCATATTTCTTCATGATAAATAATACTAGCAGACCCTATGGGGAAGTAATTGGCCATATAAAACCCTCTTCCATATACTATTGTAAATTTTTCATTAATTCTTCCAACTCAATGGTGGTCATACTATAAGGAGTCTTTGATATAGGCATAGATACATGTATAATATCAATTGAGAATTCAAAATCTCACTTATAAAGAAGAATAATAAATTATT
Source organism: Viscum album (assembly GCA_963277665.1). Lineage (NCBI taxonomy): Eukaryota > Viridiplantae > Streptophyta > Magnoliopsida > Santalales > Viscaceae > Viscum > Viscum album. The sequence continues at coordinate 420,134,675 of OY728132.1, forward strand.
CAGGGAACAAATAAGTGTAATCCCTCCTAAAGGGAATGTATTCAAGAAAGATTCTCTCCTTTGTATCAATAATTTTTGCTAGATATATTTTCTCATGATTAAATAATATCCATAATTGAGATGATTATTCTGAATGAGATTCATTATCCTCAATTTATTTTTACATAATTAGAGGATTCCATGGAATTTCAATAGTGATCAGCCTTTCCAAAAAGTTGGTGTTTGATATGTATAAAGATAGCTAATATAATAAAAATATTGCATCAAACTCTACCAAAGGAAGTAAGGTGATATTTTCAAGCAAGATCAATCCACAATCATTAACTGGGTAGGAGTTTAATAAGTTAGATACAATAATTTACCCATTTTATATTCTAAAAAATAACTCAACTTCCATATTCAGAGATGGAGTTTGAATAGTTCTACTAAAATTGCATGATAAGATAGAATACATAGAACCAGAATCAAATAGTACAATCTCTATTATTGAATAAAAAACCAGTGTAACTATCACCAGAACATTGTCTGGATCCACCTCTTTAGTAGTGATAAAATATTCCCTTCCTTGATTCATTATAGTTTGTTGTTGTTGGTTTCCTCTGATAACCCTTAGCTCAGGGAATTTTCTTGTCTAATTTCCATGTTTCCGGTCGTGGACACACTACACTACATGATGATTTTTCGTGTAAACCATCATTTCCTCTTCCACATTTGTGGGTTCTTCAAATGCCTTGAGCTAAAATTAGTTTCATGACCCTGTCTTCCACATTTGAAGCATCCCTTAGTTATCATTAGGTAGTTTCCAGGATTCTTCTTCCCACTCTTTTGACATGTGGGATGTTGGGGTTTCTTTCCTTCAAGGGATTTATTTTTTGATCCACTCATATTAAACTCCATTTTCTACTTTTTATCACCAATCCCACAGGACCACTGAGAGTATCTAATTTTCATTTCAACCTTACAGTAATAACATCCAATTTCCTCATAATTGTTAAAGTATCAAATCACAAATTATTTTGGTAGCCTCATCTTTAATCCACTAAAGAAGCGATCCAATTTTCTTTTGGTGTTCAAGAAAAAACTGTAGGATTATTCTGAATGTCTTGTGAAGTTCTCTACATACACCCTGATAGACTTGTCTTCATTTTTCTTTAGTCGTAGGAGATCCCTCTCATCTTAAGACAGATAGTTCAAGGAAAATATTTATTGAAATATATTTTCTTCAATCCTTCCAAATCCATGTGATCAGTTTCTTCCTTTGACTTTTTTTTATTAGTTTCTACCAATGATTAGCTTCCCCATCAAAATTATAGACCTCCATCACAACTTTCGTTTCATTTGAGAATTGGGGGATAGAGAATATATTCACAATAGATTTAATCATTTATTCCATGATAAGGTTACTGTAGGATCCAATAAAGATATGAGGCATTGGTCGCAAAAATAATTTGACCACAACTTTCTCTTTCTTAGGATAAGTAAGGTGATACACATGATTCAAGTTATTATTCATAACTTGTGCCTATTGATCTAGTACTTTCATAAATTTCTGAGCTCTATTTCTTATTAGATTTGTAATTTCATTTGGGAAATCATCACATTGGGTATCACATTGGTTGTTATTATGGTTTATCCTATTTAACAACATTAATTAAGAAAAATAAATAAAATAAAATTAGTGGATTGAATACATATCTAATGATCATATAAAAAGGAAACTATGAACATAAAAAAATAACATATAAATGAAAATTATATCCAAACTTATGATTACATACATTTCAATATAGGTAATCCGCGATGATAGATTTGTCGCTAGGGTTATTACTAAAGTTTTATAATCCTAGTCCACAAAAATAACTAGACTGTGTTATGATACCAACTATAGTGACCAGAAACTTTTACACAAATTTTTACATGATTTTAAGATTAATAATCTATCAAATACAAACCAAGCATTGTAAAGTCTAGTGTAATTGTATGATTAGGTACATAAAACTGAAAACATGGAAATAGAATAAAACATCCCTTTATTAATCTCCCTAATGAGCTCATGACTCCCTTTGAGATCCAATAACATCATATGATAACCTTGGGAACACATAGACAATAGGGATGAGCTAAAAAACTATGTAAGGTAATAAGCATGGAAAAAGGCATAGCATGTGTGTCAAAGGAATAACAAGAAAACATAACAGGAACAAAACAAGAATAAACATGTATAGTCATGTCATACAGAACATGTAATCGTATGAACAAAGAAATATAGGAATGTGGCAGCAACATACAACATTACATATACATGATTCAAGCCTAACTTCAAAGACTAAATCACATGGTGGAAAAGATCCCATAATGGATTAAGTTTATTCCCTAATATAATATATGAAATATCATGAAACTAAACATTACCCAATGAATTGTATTGTTATCTAGGAAAACCCATAATATTATATTCATTCATATGACTACCACTTATGGAATCAAACATAAGGGATAAACATAAGGGTTTTCCGTGTAAATAAATCAATACCATATTCAAGTAATAAAGCATAACCAAAGGGAATATAACAATGGTACCCATGAAATAATAGATATAAATAATTATTGGACATTAATAAAGAAAAATATAAGAGTATATTATGAATAATTAAGTACAACTGAAGTTTAATCCTGATAAATTGTGGTTGGATAACATTAGAAATGTTCCACTTAAGTGTGATTTTATAGAAAAGGGTAAAGAGTATTTCAAGTGGACAAAGGAATATTTTTTTATGAACACATATATGAAATAAAATATATCTCTATGATAAAGAGAGAAATTTTATAAAAATATTATAGGAATAAAAAAATTTATTGACTGTACTTGAAAAAGGGTAATAAACAAAGTGGTTCACTTTAATCGGACCTGATTATCAAGAAAAATTGAGAAGGGGGGCTTTTAAAATATGTATATCACGATAAAAAAGGATGATTTGATCAAGATACATAATTTTGGAATATATAAATAGAATTTATAAGAACTACATATGAAGAATGAATAAATGTATTGCTGTAAAGAGATAGATAAAGCGTAATTGGAGGTTTAGAGATATCTTATACATTATGTATGAATGCATTCTATGCATGACCTTAATGTCCCCAATAATAAAATTACATTCATTAAACACATAATTAGGAAACTTTTATAAATTTATTTTTTTTATTATCATTTTAATAAGTTTATTTATGCCCACTTTGGTGAGTTATAATGTTTAATATTGTCATTCTGGGAGTGTTCATTTCAGGGTTTTTGTGCTTAGTTTAATTTTGTGTAATTATGGAAGTTATTGTAAAATGGGAATAAATATATATAAGTGAAATTATATAGTATTAGTGAACATAAAATATTTTAAATGGTCCAATATATCATTTGTTTTTTTGGTATGATGACTATTCACTTAATGAAACATTATTGATTGGGTGCTCGTGAAACCCTCTGATGCTCTCCCTCTACTGGTGACGACGGCGTCTGGTCTGTTCCTCCCCCCTTTGTGAGGGAGGGGGAATCATCATTCCCTGAGCTAGAAAGGCCTTTGTTCTAGCCCTTCTCCATCCCTGACTTTCTTCCACCATTTCCAAAAGCATTCGTGAGACCTAAATTTCTGGATCTTTTAGATGGAAAACCGAATCTTCAGATTTCGACAACAAAGTTCACAGAATCCCTTTCGTTGTTGAATCTTACTCCAGTTTCTCAGTTCAAATAGAGAAGACATCCCATTTATACATTCAAAAGGTTTGTTTTCTCCTCTTGGGATCTTCAAGAAAGGGCGACTGTTGGGTTTCTATACATGCAACATATTATGATTCATTTTGAGTCATAAGAGGACCTCATCAAGTCTAGGTCAAGAGCTCCTTGAAGTTGCAATGGTATTAAATTCTTACTTCTTCGATGGTTGTTTGATTTTCATTTGAAATGGGATTTGCCTTCGGCAGTGGTTTGAGTCAGTTTCCCTAATATCCCCTTACCTTTTCAAAATCCCTCTGTTATAAGAATGTTGGGTAATCTTGTGGGTATATTTATATGTGCGGATAGACGCACTAAAGAGGTGTGCCATCTGAATAACCTACATTTATGTGTCGAGGTGGATGCTTCTAGGGTTTCGTTTTAGTTTGTTTGGATTGAAATTGGTGAGGAATATAGGTATAAACAACATGTTATTTATGAGAAATGGTATGATTTTTACTTGAATTGTAAGAATTTTGGACATCTTCCAGAGATATGTCGAAGAGATTCATCAACACAGGTGCATAAGCCTTAGTGTCGGGAGTACCAAGCTTCGGTTAAGAGGGAGGATGCAGTGGAGAAAACCCATGTAACTCAGCCGATGGTGGGTCTAGATTAGAGGACAACTGATGTTGAGTGGGAAAATGGGAGTCCCCAATCATTGGGCACTTTGGTACAGAAGCTGGAAGAAGGGGTTGGCAAAGTTTCTGATAGGAATGGTTTTAGCTCATCCTTGATGGATGTTGCGATGACTCAATGCAATTTGGAGGTTCCTGATGCAGGCAAGAGACAAAGACGGGAGAATTCTAACAATCGGATATCTTAGAAGAATGGTGACCCATCTGTTGAGGAAAATTTTGGAGATCATCATCTGATTGATGCTATGGAGATGAAGGAATAGAGGGAAGAATGTGGAAAAGGTGACTCGATAGTGTAATTGGAAAGAACTGGTAGATACCAAGATAGTGGGGGACTAGGTATCTCAACTAAGCCTTTTCTTTCTTTGAGTAACAGGTTCTAGGGACTTGCTGAGGAGGGTTTGAATTCTGTTCCAGTGGAGAAGGATGAATCTTTTGAGGTCCGTATGAGGGATTTCGTGGTAGGAGAAGTTTACCATGAGGATTCCTATAAGGCTACGTAGGAACCCACTATAGTGAATACCATTTATCAGCAGTGAAAATTTGCCGACCTGGGAAATGTTGTTGAGAGGAAAGGAAAAGGATAATTTAAAGATAATGGCATCGCGGGAAACTATCTATTTGGGATTGACTACAACACACCTGATCAGAGGAGAGGAAGAGATGAGGAGGGCAAGGAATCAACCTCGGATAGCATCCTTAGGAGGAAGGGGATGCTTCCAAGGTGCGATAAAAAGAATAGAGGTGGTACGGTCAATCGCTCCTTCAGTGATATAGTGCAAGGTGGAGATAGAACCAGGACTGATGATGGAGGAGTGGCATCTACTACTCCAAAAATAAAAGGCAGGAAGGATTACTCCTATCTACCTCGATTGTTGTGCACCAGAGCCTCTTTTAAGAGGGATCATGGGGTGACCCTGGCTTTTAAAAAAGATAGAATATCAAAGAAAGATGGTCTTGGGAGAATCACTTTGGATGATGTGAGGCGGGACTATAATGGTGATTTCATGAGGCATTTTAATCCGGCTTCTGAATGGGGAACGACCACTATGGAGGAGGAATCCTGTGTTGGTTGCGATGACGGGTATGGAGATTATGGTTTTTAGTTTTTGTTGGTTACTCTGGGTGTTTATTTTTTTTGTTCGGTTTTTTATGTGTTTTGTGGGCTTGAAAGTGACTTTGGGTTTCTCACTTTTCCTAAAGGTTTTTGGAATATAATAAAAAATTATTTTGACGAATGAAACATTAATGAAAATTGTTTAGTTTATTTGGGTGGTTTATATAATCATTATGAACTAGTCTCATTTTATTTAATATTATGTCTATATATTAGTTCCAGAACATGAAAAAAGTTATAATATATAAATTAAAATACTTTTTAACTATAATAATTTTTTATTACCAACCTTGAAGGATTTAATAGAAAATAATAACCCATCATCCAAGAAGATGATGAAACAACAAATCACATATGGTGTTTTTTATTTTTTTTTTAAAAGAAGAAGGGAACATATTTTATGATGGATATTACATTAATATAATAAAATTATAGTATATATATGATACTATATTTATCAAGATTTTTTTTATTGGGGGTGAGTATAATGTAGAATAAATAAAGAATTTAAAAGAGAATGAAGGAGGATTTTACCTCTTGAATGTCGTCACCTTGAGAATCACCTAATAGAACTTGGGTTTGATCTTTTATTGAGAAAAAAAGGTATTTAATGTGTGGGAGAGTCTTGGTAATGGAATTGGGATGAATTTAGATAATATTCAAGGCTTATCAGGTGTGAGGAGAAGGAGTGGTAAGGGTGGTATTTATATGGGAGTAGAGGGGTGTTTTTTATTATTATATTCATTCATTTATTATTTTGAATTAATACAATCAATAGTGTTGATTATTATCACAAAATATAGTAAACTGTTTAGGATATTTAAATCCAGTAGTTTTATACCACATTTATACATCATCCATGACTCAAAAATTCATATATTTTTAAATATAGTAAATTAAAGGATTTCACTATGCACCAAAAATTCTACTATTTTAAAAACACCCAAAAATTAACCCTAACCATTTTTTGATGTGTAGATTTCAAAAATATAATCTATTTTATGAAAATAATTTTCAAAATATGAGAAATTTAATTTTTATTTAAAATCATCATTTATTCAAACAATATTAATTTTAATATTATAATCGATTTTATGACACTTGGAAAAATTAATTAAGGTGTCATAAAATTTTATTGTAAATATAATACAAGAAAAAATTAATTTATGAAACTATTTTATGAAAAGAAATTTTCTTTTAAATCATTTTAGTAATTATAAAACTATAAATAAACATTTATGCATCACAGAAAATACCAACACTAAATTTATTATTTTAAAAGAATTTATTTACTTATACCAAAAAATATATATATCATATTTTTATTTATAAGATCCCTATATTTTATTTATACTTTGATATGTGAGGTTACTATTCTAATGACCAGATTATTATTCCCAACAATCATGTAACTATTCCAACTGTTAGGTTACTATTCCATCATTATAGGTTCTTTAATTTATATAAATACATCTTATTTTAATCATTCTTCATTCAATTCTATTGCATCTTATGGTTATATATACTTTTATTTTCAAAATGAATATAATGTTAACATTATGTTTTATTTCTATAGTTTTTCTATGATTTTAGTCATTCTAGTGAATCTATTAGACCTAAATTTTCTCATTATTATTATCAAATTTTCTATTTATTATCTCACTGTAATATTGGGCTTTCTTATTAGTTTATTTGTGTATTTCTTCATTTATGAGAATAATTATTTTATTATGATTTATATGTGATGTTTGTATTTTATGAAATAATAAGTAAAAATCCATTGATAAAATTCTAGGCCTTAACATCAATGTTGTAATTGGTGAAGCTAGTCATGAAAAGTCATGAATAATGCATCAGAAATAACCAGACAATCCAAGAAAAATACATATCTCGAAGACAATTTTTGGTGGTTTCCAAGACATCAATGCATTTATATTTTATGTATCCATAGAAACATCTTTTTAATATATTACATGTCCATGTAAATGTACATCTTTTATCTAAAAATCACACTTTGAAACTTCATCCTATAAACAATGATCCTGAAAAATTTTCAAAACTATCACCCAGTGTTGCTCAGGGTTAGCCCTTGTACTTGAATACACTAATACGTAATCCAAAAACGACAACCACAAAATAATCCGGATACCTTTTAAATATCTAGTTCATCAATTCCATAAAAAATAGTTGGTACATTCCTAGGACCAAAAAGAATAACCACATACTCAAAATGGCCATATCTACTCTTGAAAGATTGTTTTGTAATATCCACCTCTTGAATCCACAATAGGAGAAATTAGGAATGAAATTTAATTTTAGAGAACCACTGGGATCCCATAAATTGATCAAAAAAACATCAATACATGGAAGTGGATACTGATTCTTTTTCTTATGTTGGTTATGTTTATGATATTCTACACCAAGAAATACTGGTGTAACCCATAGAGATGTACTAGGATAAATGAATCATTTTATTTTCAAATAATATAACTGTACATTCAATTAAATTAATTATATTGGTGAAATTTGATAATATAGAAGTGAGATAGGACTATTCCCTGGTAAGAGATCAATCATAAACTCCACTTCTCTTGTGGGTGGAAATCCTGAGAAATTGTTAGGAAAAGCATTCAAAAACTTATCCACAATTGTTGGAAAACTATTACCCATGATCTTATACACTAATTTCAGGTTTAAAGCTACCAAATAGAATGAGATAGTTCCAAAAACTAGTTCCAAAAATTATGTTGCACCTGCCTTTACATTCTTGTCTCCTCTTAAGATATAGGCAATGCCATCCTTAATTGTAAAACTAACCCTTCAGGTATAACAGTTCTTGTGGGCTTTGAAAATTGTCATCAAATATATACCTAGGTTTATTTCATAGATATTCATCTCAATCATATATAAATCCCATATAAATTTGGATCCATTAATAGTTATCGAACGTGATTTTCATATAAAGGATCAATATTCTCTTTGACCAAGAGGATTTGGAAGTTTTAAAGAATAATGAATCATATCAACATAAAAACCCAAAAGATAAAAAGAATGAGAAGAAATAAAATAATGGGATACACCCATATCAACAAATCATACATAAGTGTACAATTCAAAAGAATCATACCACTCTCCATCAAAGGTCATTATTGACCATCCACAATCACATTATTATCTCCATACAATTTCTTAATTGCTACAGTTTTCTCTTTATTACCCTATTGATATTTCTATGATTGAGGAGTCATGGTATTCCTAGATTCACCCTGGTTATCTGAGTTCTACTGAAGGGAATTATTTAGAATCCCTTGTAATGTTGAATCATACTACGTCTATGAAACATGAGATGTGTTCTGAGCACCCGACCTTGTAGCATTGTGAAAACAATGTTGGAGATGCACCCATTAGGTTTCAATTGTGACATTCTTTAGGTTTTTTGTACAATCACGCTTCATGTGATCTAAATAACCCCATTGAAAATATCCCATCTTACTCTCGGGTTCAGTAGGAAGATTCATTGATTCATCCATCTGATTCTGAGTTATACCACTACCTTAGAAATAGGTTTCCCTCTTCCTCTTATTCCCAACATTAGATTTATCACAATTTCCCACATTTATTAACATACTAACTCCTACCATAGTTCTTGATATGTCTTTTTCTACCACTATTTCTCTATTATCCATTTTCATATAAATCATCATAAAAAGTACACAAATCTTTAAGTGAATCTCTGGGCTTAACCCCGATTCAAAATATTGTGCCTTCCAGGACACACTTTCAAAAAAATCTGATGGAAATGGACTAAATTCATCAATTTAGCTACATACGCTATTACTAATATATTCTTATATTTCATGTTGAAAAACTCCATTGTTTTAGAAATTATGAACATATGAGAATAGACTTTTTTGTTAAATAGTTCATCAAAATCCTCTCATGCAATGCCTTGGTATAATTTTGCTTCAACTGCTAAATCCTTCCATTTCCAAGATAGATCCTCCAACATGTACATTACCAACCTAACTTTTATCTATTCTAGTGTGCCTAGTAACTCAAAGATTCAATTCATCATATTTATCCAAACCTATTCTTTCTACAGTTTTGAGTCACCCTGAAATATGGGTGGATTAAACTTTTATAACTGAATAAAATGATTCAATTTCGTTGGTTCATCCCTTATACTCTCTCTATAAGCTACTTTGACTGCATTGATAATACTATGAACTAGTTGTTGGTTCACTTATGGATCAGTTGCAACCACATACTCAATAGCCTCTTCTAGTTTGTTTCTATGATGACTACCATGATCCAATTTCTATAAACAAAAGAAGACACCATTTAGTCCCACTATCTATAAATTTAATTCTTCGAAATTTAAAATTTATCACAACACACATTTCACAAAAAGACTTTATAAAATTCAAAATATTTCCAAATTGAAACCATTTTTGAAAATTCCACTATGCTCTTTGAAAATAAAACAATTTTCAACTATTTTTAAAAATCAAAAAAATTTCACCAAATCATAAATCATTACTCAAAATGATATATAATCTTCTAGTGGGAATTCATTTATATCAATGAATTTTATGCTACTATCATTGGATAAACACATGAAAATGAGGTTATAACTCTTAGAAATGTCTAAAACACTTATATATAAAAATCCCTAGTAACATGATGTTTAGCATCAATAGGTTCACTATGCCTCCTTTTGCTCTACATTTAAAGTATCAACGATCCCACTCTTTTCTACCAAACCAGCTCAAGGAATAACCCATATTTACTTTCAACTCTAAGATAAAAAAATTGATATGATTTTTCCAAAAAGATATTTGTACTAACCAAGACCGATGTAATTTGTAACATCATTCCCCACCTCATTGGCTTGCGAATGCGGTGGAACTTTACTAGGTTTAGCTGAATTCTCCAAGGAACCAAAGGCTAGAAATAAATTTCAAGGGCTTCGTAAATATTTGGGAGTGATTTTACCTATAAAAATAAAATAATCAAATCAATAATACAACAACCAAACAACCATTATTTGATACATGATATTATTTTAATACAAATCAAAGTAATACAAACTAACAACAATACAAAAATAAAACCATGAACCATAATAGAGTGCCAAGAAAAAACTACAACCAAAAAATCAAGACTACCAAGACATCAGGTTGAAACTCCCAACAAGCACCGTGATCCAACTCAACCTTATAAACTCAAGGTATCATGACACATCAATAAATAATTGGGATAACTTTTCTTTAACTGTGTCTCAATATATAATTGCTAAAAAAAACAAAATTTCCATGAATAGGGTGAGTATAAAACTCAGTATGATATCCCCAATTACATACCAACTCATTCCACTAGGATATTACATATTAGGAAATTTATATAAAATAATTAATAAAAATAAATTTAAAAGTATTTCAATAGTTTATATAAAAACCAAAGTAGTTATAAAGAAATAAAACAAATAATTCTTTAAAACCATTTCTCAAATATCATTTTGTAAAACCACATTTCATTCTACATATCCACACATCCACATTAGCATGAGAACACATACTTCCCTATACTCATTAATAGTGATTCATCCCTTAACAAAGACATCACTTGGTGATCCATTTTGATGGGGAAAAGTCCATACCTTTTTCTATCCCACTTTTGATGGGGGAAACTTCATACCCTTATTTGTTCCAAATGCACATGAACACATGCAAAAAAATTATAACAAAACCAATCAAAAACAATTATGCCAAAACATTTCATTAAAACATTACTTTTATTGAAAACATATTCTAACCAATTTTCCATTCATAAAAACCAAACAACCTTTTTAAAATAATTTAACAATTTCACTATCCATAAAAACCCCAATTTATAAAATATCCCAAACCATCACTAAAGAAGGTTTACAATAAACATTTCACAACAATTTCACAATTCAAACCAAACAATTCAATCAATTTGAAATCAATCCTTAAACTTATAATAAGAGGATTCAATAATGAAGCAAGCTACCTTGCAAACTAAGGTGAAAATGAAGAACAATACAAAACTCCAAAAAAATGTCTTAGATCTTCCAAAACCCACCTTAGATATTGATCCCTATCATCTAAAAAATCTTATATCAACATAATTAGAATAAAACGATATGGATATATCCCCAAACATATTAGATTCATGAATCTAAGATATGTAGAAACAAGAAATCTAGGGAAAGCCACCAAGAATGAGCACTTACCAAGGAATCCAACCTTTAACGTACTAAGATTATCCAATGGATGGCTCCCACATTAAAGGGAAAGGTATCCAAAGCTTTGGGATGGATATGATTTACAGTAATGGTATATCTAGTGGAAATGAGGGGTTTAGAGGATAAACTATATTAGATCCACAAATTCCAGATCTAATTTTTAATGTTGCATGGTTAGGGTGCACAGTTAGGAAAACTGTGTGTTAACTGTGTGCTAGACACTGCATCCAAAAACCCTTCAGATGGTTCTCCCACATGGTTAGACAAACCCTATGTCAATAAATCTACATACCTCTATCCACAAAACATAGTATCTCCTAGGTGGAGGAATGGTTTGGCCAAACCATGTGCCAACGATATGCCTACCCAGGGCCCACTATTTTAGTTGTATGTTTTCTTGGGAGGTTTTTTACTATTTTTACAAATAGTTCTCAAACTGTTCACCTATAAAAAACAACAATTTTTTTCAAAACTCCTCTAATAATTCCCAAACATAACAAAATAACTTTATGTAATTAAAATGCATAAATAAAGGTTTAATTACCTAAAAAAGGGGTTCTATATAGGCTATGAATTTTGTCCTTAATTATTTGAAATGGTATGAAGATTAAGCACTTTTATTTTGTTGGGAGATCGATTACAAGTATTTTTAGACTCATACTACATTATAAATTTTGATACTCAAAAAATTATAATAATTTTTGTGTTTATATATAGAGGAGCTATAGTTTTTTGGATGTCATGGATTTATAATGTCATTACATTAAGTGCAACTGAATCACAATATAAAGAGTTAATGGAAGCTATGAAGGAGATGGTTTGGTTAAATATATTTAGAACGAATATTGGAAGGAATTAGAAAGGTAAATTACTTTAATATGACATCCAAAGTGAAATCCACTAGGCTAAAAATATGGTGTTCCATACACAGACAAAGCGTATTGATCTAATGTACTAATTCATCGTGAAATTTCTAGAGGAAAAGGAGTGGGATCTATAGAATATAGTGAGAATCCAAAATTTAGCAAAAATATTCATCATGGTAGTAGTAAAATAATTTTTCATATAGCATCCTTCCTCAGTTGGGCTTAGGTGAATGGAATAAAGTCAGCTGCAGGAATAATATTTTTAGCAATTGAGGTTATTGAGAGGGGATGTTAGAGTTTTCCCTAAAACATTTATTCACCTTAGATATTTTTTGGATGTGAATCGTTATTATAATCATTGTAAGTTCATAGCATTGGAAATTCAGGGAATGGGAAGTTTGATCATTGGTTTTACATGTGTAATAAATACAATCAGTGAAAAATGGTTGGCCTTGGTTTGCAGGTTACATAAATTCATTTCTTCAATAGTAGTTGTATTATCAAAAGTTCATATATATAATGACATTGAGGATGATCCGTAATGTTGGTGAAATTTCTAGATAGAAGTATCTTGAAATAAATATCTCTATTTTTTTATCATGGAAAGCGATTGAGGTAATCAATGTTATAAGAGACCACCAGTGACATTTCATTTAGAGGCCTCTGTATGATTATGGGATTATGGTTTGAACTGGAAAACCAGTTGATGTTTCTCACAAAGGGAATCAATACTGAGTATAAATAGTGAATCTAATTTATGTATAGTGTACTAGGATAACTTTTTAAGAAGAAGAGTTTTGTAGAGAACCTTTCTATAATAAAATATTACTAATTTTGTTTCTCAGTTGATCATAATATTTATACTTATGATAAAAGTTTCTCCTATAGTATTTGTTTTCTGAGGCCATAAAGTTTCTAAAAGACCCTAAAAATGGGATTTGGGGTTTTGATAACATTTTGGTCAGTAATGTATGAAATAAATGTTATACTACCATTAGGTGGTTATCATAACCATTTCTCTAAATTTAGAAACATTTTTAAGTTATAACTATCCCTTAGTGTGTGAGCAATCATGTGTCACATATAAATCCCATTTTCATATTTTCCATGTACATATATACTTCTCTGATCAAATGAAACTTTTTTTTAGGTGTGGACCATGGATTCTATGCTAAATTATGTGGCATTAATTTCTCAATTTCAATAGGTACATTGAAATACCAGAGTCCCTTGGGTTTAAATTAAATCAATAACTAGGGACTAATCTCATTTTTTCCCCTTTAATTCTTATATTTTAGAATTTGATAGTTATTTAAAATATTAATTAAAGGAATAATTCACTTCTATGTCTATAAGATTTGTTTTTTCAAGTAGATAACGATAATAATATTTCCAACTCTTTAGTTTTTATGGAGAAAAAGAGGAGTAAAGTAAATTTCTAGGGGTCCAAGTCTATGTCTATTCCAAATACATTGAAACACCACCCTTATATGATGTAAAATATATAGATGGAGAGAGAGAAAATAGGAAGCAATATGGTTTTATAGTGGGAATAAGGAACAATAGAAGAATAATTGTACTTTTTGAAAGATAAATTAAGGGGATTTTTCTACTTTAGGTATATATTTTATTGTTTGAAATGTGTCTTTATCTAAAATTTTGGTATTGGATATGGCATGTGTCTCACACATTTTTATTAAAATATAGGAACCAATTTGATACAATCAGATTGTATAGGGTTTGTTAAATCTCGAAGTTGAAAATTGTGTAAGACTGTCATCATTGGAAGTAACGGATTATTATCTTACTTTGCTTAATGGAATGGTTATTGTATAAATAAATTAGTATTATACACATCATTTGACCAAAAACATTAAATCAATGATGATTATAGACAATAGTATCTTATTTAATGTTTGAGAATAAATGTTGTCTCTTTTATAAGGATAACATTTGTTATGGTATGGTGCATCTTAACAATGTATTGTATATACTTGAACGTGAAAAACCAATTCGGGAAATCGATGAAAAATCTAGTGAGAGTGACTCATATCCAACCCACTTGTGGAACTTTAGGCTTGGTTATGTAAATAAAATCATTTACACAAATTATCTTAAGCAAGTTTTTTTGACTCTATTGATTTAAAACCCCTATATATATGTCACCCTTGTTTACAAGGTAAATTTACTAAAGTTAATTTCATTAAGAATGGAGTAAGGTATTTATAACAACTAGAAAAGAATCATTATAATGTATGTTCTCTATTTATATTATAGGTCGGGGTTCTTAATTTATAAATTTTAACGATCATTTATTATGAATGGTTATATCTACTTAATGAGATATAAGTTTGATTCCTTGAAGATGTTTAAGGAATATCATAATTATATATAGAATCATATTGGTAAGAATATTAATAATAGCGACTCAGTCTATGGTGAATAATGTGTAAACCTAGTGTTTATTGATCACTTAAAGGGGTGTGGGTACTTTCCCAACACACTCCTCCTTATACACCTCGGTGGAATAATGTAAGTGCAAAACCGAATTATACCTTCTCTAACATGGCAATATCAATGATGATTCACATAAATCTACCATTATCATTTTAGGGATATACATTTCACATATTGGAATATACACTAAACTTAAAACTAACTATAAGTAGTATAATGGATTCCATATAAGTTGTGGTGTGCAGAAAAACTTGTTTTGTCACAGAAATGTGTTTGGGGATGTGAGGAAATTTTCAAGATAGTACCTAATTAAAAAAAGAATCATGAAGCATGAAGTGAATCATTATAGGTTATCCTACGGAAACTAAAGGATATTACATATATAACCCTTCCGATTGAAAGGTGGATGTGATGATACATGCCATATTTTTATAAAGGGAACATATTTCTATTGGAAAAAAGCGGGATATATAAATTCACTTTAATGAATTTAATGCTCTAGATGTGCAACGGTTTGTATGAGAACAATATTCATAATAGATAGTTGAATATGAATATATTTTTGATACACAAGTATTTTCTAGGTCTACTAGAAAAGTTGTAAAACTAGAGATATGTTTTTCTTATTAAAGATTTAGGTGGAATGTTACTCCATGAGTATAATGAACCTCTAAACAATAAAAAGGAAGGATAGATAAAGTATGTTGTTAAACTTCAATAATATGTGAATTCTGAGATGGATTCTATATACAAAAATAACGTTTGTATTTTCATAGAAACTTTAGATAATATAAAACCTATTGGATGTAAATGGGTATTTAAGAAGAAATTTTATATAGATGTTAAAATAATTACTTATAAAGCATTACAAGTTATGAAATGTTTCAAGAAATATTAAGGTATGTAATTTGATGAAACATTATCACAAGTTGTGATGATAAAATCTATTATAATATTACTTTAAAAAAGTCTTCCTTGATGATTATATTTATAAAAAGGATGTCAAAACTTCTTTTCTAAATGAGGGTTTGGTTACATATTCCAATATGACATATCCTAAAGATCTCGACATATAAAATAGTTCCAATAGATTATGAGAGATATAGAGATCCATTTATGGATAGAATTAGTCATCATGATCATGGATGTTAATTTTTGTGAGATCATGAGAGAATTTGGTTCCATCCAGAATGAAAGTATGCCACACATCTATAGTAAGGTTAGATGGAATGCCATCATTTTCCTAGTATTATATTTGGATTGCATATTAATTACGAGAAATGAATTTTAAGTAGTATAGTTAGTGGAGAATTGGTTAAATGAATTATTCTCCATTAAATATTTAGGAAAATCATATAACACAAAAACTCTAATAATATAAGGACACTGGTTATTTTACTACATAGGAATAGTATACAGGTGATCACATCCGGAATGATCGAATAGTTTAGTAGTCTTAAGAGACTAGATACATATATGAATCTCACAATACATTTGAAAACATAAAACGTGACTCAATATTATAGTGATAATTTTATTATTTATAATCATATAACCCTAAAATCATTCATATGTCACTTCTTAGTATCCTAGGAAAATGAAAACATAAAAAAGTGTGAGAAAAGATTCTCAGTAAAGGAAAAAATACTACAAAATCTATCATAGAATACATAAATAAAGAACAATATGGAAATGATAAACCATAATAAAATATGTCATATAAAAAATATTATTAAATGGGAGTATATCAAAGGATGACAGAAAAACATAAATAATAACATGGATAACAGTAACTACATTCATAATTATAGAATTCATGTTATCATACATCATAATATAACCACCAAGACCTCATTCCAAGACATATTATACAAATAGGTAAGGTGTACAGAATTAAATAATTGGATATTAGCATCTTATTTTCTACCCTTCTAATCACGAGCCTTATATTTGTTTTCTCCACACTTGAAGAAAACTTTATTTCCCATAAATTATGTTCCATGGTATTTCTATCCATATTTATTATATGTTGGAAATTTCACCCTTCCCTTCTTCCCTTTTCCATATTTCTTTATTCATATTTCTGATATACTCACTTCTTTTCTTGTTTTCCATGGAAAACATAAGACATGGAGAATTATTTTTTTAATGGAATGTGATATTATATCCACATATAAAAAATTTATAAGAGACTAATTACCTTCAAATGTTATGATTTATCCCATCAAATAAGCAATCCATCTTACTTATTGGATTGTATGCATATTCTGCATCATGAGTTGCTTACCTTTTAATGTTAGCTTCATGTTCATAAAAATTTTATCCTTAATTTTTACATATATTGAGGAATTTTTTCTCCATATTATCTCATTACTCATGAGGAATGTATTTATCAAAGAATATCTACTTACTGTATTCCACACCATAATATTTATTTCCTCTAGCTTTTTAGGGTTCTAGATCAATGTCAATCATTTATCAGTATCACCCTTAAGATGATCTACTAACATAATATCTTTATCCCTTTCACTACTTACAAAATTGATAAATGTCTGCTCTAGTGACTTGATCCATTACTCAAATACTAATAGATTAGTAGTTCCTTTAAATGATGGGGGTTTTCTTTTCATGAAGCATTCCAACATTGTTTCAGCATATTGGGGATCAGTAAGAGCTCTATAAAGTCATGGTTATTAGTTATAACCTAATTCAGATAACCCAATATAGTTATAATTTGTTTCACTCTAGATATTTCTCCTAATATAGCTCTGGATTCATTGTATTTCCTGGGAGGGAAATACTTATATAGATTATGTGCATTGATATAATTTTCATTCCTTCATCTAAGACCCATTTCTAAATAATGGAATATACTGAATTATCTTATAAAATTATGAATTTTAAGTCATTGTATATAATTTTAAATCTGTTGTAACAACAAATATAAATTGAAATTGTATGCATAGTTAATCATAGAATCATAAGCTTAGTATCGTTAGTAATATCTTTAAATCATAAAAATATTTTCAAATATTTCATAATGATTTGAAAAAATTAAGAAAAATAACTAAATAATATATCATGGGAGTATCTAACTAGGTTTGTAGGATTAGGACCACTCATCATGAACTGTATGAATATTGAATTGATATTGAACCATCCTTTTTCAGGGTGTCTAATCATAGGTGAATCTGTGCAATAGACACATCCACTTTCCAGTACAAATATGAGGAAGTAATTTCTAGGAAACCAAACATTCTCTATATAACCAAAAATTTATGCTATTATCATATAATTAGACTTATCCTTATATTTTTCATATATTTATATTTTCTAATCTATGTTTTCATAAATCTAGTTCTCAAGGTTTATACTAAACTTCCTTTGATACCAACTTAAAAATTGCACCTCCAATAACCTGAAGCTGGTGATTATTTTACAACATTGATATAGGATAAGATGGATCATATCAAGAATTATTGAATAGTTAATAGTATTATAAAAATAATACATACATGATTCTCATATTGCATTTGAAAACATGAAATACAACTTAAAATTCTAATGATAATATTATTATTTATTCTAGTGTAACACTAAAATTATTCATATATCCCTTCTTAGTATCCAAAGGAAAGGAGAAAATAATAAAGGGTGAACTTAGATTCTAAGTAAGGAAAATCATACAATAGAAGCTATCATAGAACAAGTGAATCATGAATAATATGGTAGAGATAAATAATAATAAAAATGTTGTGTAACTAATATTATAAATGGTGAATGTATCCATGGATGAAATAAAAATATAAATAATCATATAGATAATAATAACTAGTTTGATAATGATATAATAACTAATTTTGGACATTATAATCTTACCTCAAAAGTCTCATGCCAAGATATATTACATAAATATGTATGGAATGTTTAAAATACCTAGGCTAGTTTATCTCATGAGATGTACCGATTCCTCATGTTCGTATAATGGGTATATTTTTTCACTTTATAAGTCCAATTCATTCAACATATGACATCAATGAATAATAATTCAATACATAATCAATATAAACATTCGTGTTGAAAAACTAGAAAATTAAATATTGATATTTTTCGTAGTCATTCACTAGAGTAACATGATTATAATCTAGCTATAGTAAAATGGTGGATGGTTTCATTAGATTATATGCCATGTAAATAATAATATTAATTAAATCATATTAGTATAAAAGATACTTTTAAAATATCATTGGAATATTTCTGGAGGAAAATGACCTTTTTTATTTCGAAAACACATATCTAAAATATGAAAATTTCTCAAATTTTGGGAAATAAATTTTCTTTAAAAATTAATATGGATTATTATAATTTAATTTTCAAGGAAAATATCAGTTTTGATGGTGGTAAAATTTGTTTATACAGTAAATGTTAAAACAATGTTTTTGTTCATTCCTTCAGTAAAATGTACCACGTTCCGAAAACTCCAAGAATATTCTTTTTAAAACATTCTATAGAATGTAAAACATAGGTAAAATAAATTTCATAAATAATTATAGAATATAAAACAATTTTAAAACATTTTAATGATAATATAAACATGGAAAGAAACTATTCTTAACCAAATAAAAAATAAACTTTTCTTAAAAAAATTATTTCACACTTTTAAGTGCTTAGAGAGAGGAAAATGAAAGTAAAACTTTTAATATATATAAATTACAACAAGATAATAAAATAAATAATATTTTTTATATTTAGGTCATATAATTTCATTATTATAAATTTAAACATAAATAATCCCAATAAATAGTGAGAATGTAACATAAAACCATTTTCTCGGTTTTGACTTTCTTCGTAAGCGCTTTTAACATCCAGTATAATAAATTTAGATTTACTATTAATATATACTAGAATAATATTCCTACCAATATAACCATATATATTTTAATTTTAACACCTTAATTCCCATTCATTCACAATCTTTCATTACCATTGTCTTTTTGGGTGTTAACTGCTTCATTTCTCATGTATGTTCTGATTTGACGGTTATGGTCCTTACATCAAGATCATGGTTTCAACATATACAAACTTTTAATCCTGATATGAATATAATATATATTCAATATATATATATATACATATAACCCTCTATTAAAGTTAAATATATGAAAATAAATTATATCATTAATGGAGATGATAGTCTGTTTGTATGCATGAATTTTGCGTATAATTTCTAATGAAAAGACGGGCAGAAATATAAATAAAATTTTACCATTATATATTCATAACTATATCATAAATATAATATTTATTTATAAAATTAATAATTATATTTATCAATGTGAGTCAGTGATGGAAAGATAATCATATCACTACATGGAGGTGGTATTCCATAGGTACGCATGGTCGATACTTTCATTTCCCATGTGATGGAAAGGAGGTGTAAAATGGATGTTTCATAATAAAAATAACATATATTTATATTTATGATACTAGATTAAATATTTTAGGATGGATACAATATATTTAGATGAAGTATAAGAAGAAATTAACTTTGAAAATCTCGAGTAAGATGATTACCTCTTCTTTAAGAGACCTCCTTTGGCTTACAAGTTAAACATCCGTATGATGGTATTATGCAAATAACTAAATCTAAAACAATAATTGGAAGGAATATAGTAAGTTTTTTGGGTAGGTATGTTTTGATCTATCAGGATCTAAATTTTTAAATATGCTTTGATAATAGGTTCCCTTTTATAAATTAGGAGAGGGACACAGAGGGAATTGCATAAAAGATTTAAAAAATATAAAGTAGTTTTGTTTTGAATGTCGTAAAAAATGGGTAGGAAATAAAAATTTAGATTATATAAGGTATAAATATCTTAAAAACAATATTTATACAATTTTAATTGGTTTTCTACCATTATATCTTAGTTTAACCTCCCCCATGGTAAGCCCTTATAACCTTATTTGTGGTAACAAAGTTTTACTATTTTTAATATTCATTATGAAATAAACATAATTTAACATTGTTAACTAAAATTAATATATATTATTAAAAATATGGAATCAATTTCACATTATTAAATTTCAATAATTTCTAAAATTTACTTTAAACATTTGTTTGTATAGTGTGACCAAAACCGTTTTTAGAAAGAATGATTATTTTAAGCATAAAATGATTTTATAGTAAACTAAAGTATAATTTTGATTAAAATGGAATTAATTGGACTATATTAAATTAAAATAGACTTATTTTTATATCATACCAAACCAAAACTAAAAGGAACCTTGTAAATAATTGATTAAAATAGTTAAACTAAAAACATATTTTATTTGAATGAAAACATTACTTAGACCTCAAAAATGTTTAGAATATATTTATATGCTCTATATTATATTATTATAAAAATTATTTTGCTTCTCAAATATATATTTTTCTAGAAAAAATTCATAAAATTTTATATCATTATTATATCATTATATTGTCATAAAAGTGGCAGTTTTTTGTAAAATCAATATTTTTCACTATTGACCTAAAAATAATCTATTTATGAAATATAAAAAAAATTAATCCTAAAATAATTCTAACATATTTAATTCAAAAATAAAATTCATTTATTCAAATTCAATTTATGAAATTTTTAAATTTAGGTTTTAATCTAATTCTTGAATAAATTTATGTGCATTATGTTATTATTTCTTTAGAAATAAAAAACTTACCTCCTATAATTGAATATTGATTGTTACAAAGCAGCATATATTCTAGGGATAAAGATGTATAGAGATATATAAAAAAATATTCTTGGTCTGATTAAAATTATATATATTAATAAAGTACTCAAAAATGTATAATATGAAATAATCCAAGAGAGGAATGTTTCTAATTTGAAATGGTATCAATTACTCAAAGAAAATGTTTCTAAAAATATAGAATGAAATTGAGAGGATTTTTATAATTCATAACTATTTGATAGTGGGAAATATCATGTATTACATGCTACTTTTATGCTACCTTCTCTTTAATCATTGTAGAAAAATATCAATCTAATCCATGAGAGCTATATTGGATAGCTGTAAAAACAATCCTAAAGTACTTGAGATGTACAAATTTATGTGCCTAGTGTATAGTGGAGACAAGGAGCTAGTAGTGAGGGAATAAATTGATGATTTCTTCTAGAAATATCAAGATGATGAGAAATCAAAATCTTTCTATGTATTTTTTGTAAATAAACATGTAGTGATTTGGAGAATCTTGATACAGTGGTCTCTACTTCTATAGTAGAATCTGTGTATATAGAGGATTATGATATAACTAAGGAGTCATTATGGATATAAATATTTGTCTCAGATATTTCCATTATACCAAGTAGTGCATACCCTAATATAATATATTGTGATAATATAATAACAATGGTACTTTCCAAGTAGCCCAAGTCACACTAGAGGATAAATCATATACTAAAGACCATTTATCTCTCAATGGATTTTACTCTAAGAGGTGTTTTTACTATTAGTAGAGTATAAATAGAGGATAACATGGTAAACCCTCTAACAAAATACATTTCTAATTAGAATCATGATTCTCATGTGAGATCTAGGGGGTTAAGAGTTATTATCAGTGGGATCTAGTGAAAGAGGGAGTTTTGTGAGTGGGTTCCATAAAACCAACTATTATATGTGATTTTATTGTCATTATATGTATATAGTTTGATATATACTTGTGTTTTTATCTTAAAATTATAGTAAAATTACTTCTTCCAGTACAATATAATAACTAATTTCCTTATATTACATGTTATATCAAATGGTAATAGTAGTTTCTTGTTATAATGAGAACCTTGACATACTATAAAAGTGATATTAAACATATTTTCTATAGTATATATATGTCATAGTGATAGGAGATAGTTGATGTCTGACTATCAAGTGTTAGGGGTCATAATCATAGATACTTCCTTAGAAATTTAAAACTTTAGGACCTTTTCTAAAGAAGATCACGAGGACAGAACCATTAATAAGAAGACTACATGTTATATGTGTTATTGGTTTTTTCTATCTATGGTCATGTTTATTGGTCTCTTAACATCAAACCCTTATCACATATTCCATTTTATATCATGATTTAATGTAAAGAAAAAACTCTGACATTTATGTTTTTAGAAAGGTAGATTATGTTGGGTATGTCATTGGTGGAATGAAGTTGATTGAATGATCAAGATAGTATTTTTCACTTCCCAGTTAATGAAGAGATGTCTCAAGAAATGTTAGCCAAGATGGTTGACCATAACTAAATTTATGACCATGTTAAAAGAAGGTAATTATATCTAGTAAGTCCATTAAAAGAATAATTAAAGTAAAGATGGTGGAAAAAGTTGTGCATCCTTCTTTAAGAGATATCATATGAAAAATATATTGTATTATAGGTTGTCTGTTCATTGGAGAGGTTTTGATTTCTATGAATAAGCCTTATCTCCTTATAGGACTTGATGTATTTATGTACACCACTCATGTTTTGTGATCAAAACTCACTATTATCGAGATAAGTGCCTAGATTCCCACACACTAAGCATATTCAAAATTCTACCATGTTAAATTCATTATGAGTTTAGGATATAGTGGGCCCCACCATGGGGTTTGGGTTATATATGAGTTTAAACAATTTTCATGAATAAATAAATTCATTATTTTTGTATTTTATAATAATAGGATTTGATTTTATTAAATCGTTATATTCACAAGAGATTAAGTGAATACAAGGAAAAATATTTTATGAATGAATATTATTCAAGGTTCATTTAATATTTTTAGGGAAAATGAGTTGAGTTAATGAATCATGTTTTATCACGAGATATATTTTATATATTAAAAACATATGTTGGACTACTTATGACATTTTTAATATCGTAACTTGGTTATAATTAGTGTTAGTTATATTATTTAGTAGGTTAATCATATCTAGGATTCAATGTGTTTATTTAGTAAGTTTACCTTAGATATATAAGTAGTGGGAATCCAAATTCATATTACAATTCACCCACTAAAATTTGAGAACTCATCTCTCTTCTTTATTACATCCAATAGAAAGAAGGAGTCTTTCAGGACACCTCAATCTAGGTTCTTCTACCTTTATCAAAGAAGTGGTGTCACAATAATCATTGGAACATTGAATATTTATTTGTTTATCCACACTATCACCTAAACATATTTGATCAATGCACCACTAGAATTTTAAAGTGATCATGGATTATGTAGATGTATTTGAAATCATTTCCTTTAACCATCAATCACCAATAATGAGCGGAAAACACTTGTGTCTTCAACATCAAATTAGGTAACAATATGAATTTTGTTTCATTATTAATTTATTCCACATGATATCATTTTATTAAAACAATGTGTTTTATCATTATAGATGATTTTATTACATTAGTATGTTGATAAAATTTTAAAATTTCTTCATTTCACACTTCTATTTCATTCCTGGATCCAACAGTCCTTAGGTCTAATAGGTTCACGCACATAAAAGATCCCTAATTAATTTGAAAATAAATATAAGAAAATGATAAATCTGAAATTGCACACACACAAAAATTAGGGCTTAACCACTGAGACATAGTGAAATGGAAAAGAAGATAGGGAATATAGGAAAGAAGAGTAATATCCTTTCCTGTTCAACTCCCCTACAATACGTGACACGTCCAACTGAGGTTGAAAGAGTGATATCTAGCTTGGATAATAGAATAATGATGAAGGGGAAATAGATAATGGGTGAACACTACTACCTTCGATAAATTTAGGGAAATACCTTATTTTAAAACATTTTAAGAACCATTTAATTAATTCAATAAAAAATAAAAAAAACTATATTGCGCCCATTGGAACTCTTCTAGGAATCCACTAGAACTCCAGTGACCTATTAGAGTTCCACTTTAGCCACAAAGGACTCTATCTGGGAGTGAAATTAACCACTGCCTCCCCCACTAGAAATTTGGGGTGCTCTTCAGTAGACTTCGATTGGGAATCTACTACTTGGTCAAATTTTACATCATCATCCTTATTCCTAAAAACACAATACAAAGACACCTCCTACCACTATAATACCCATAATAGATAAAAAAATATGATGCTTGATAAAAAAATGGATTGAATTAGTATCTTGAAAATGTCGAGTGTTAAAACACCCACCACAAAACATGAAATAAATATTCATATTAACACTACTTGGGGATTGTAGAAACCTTCTGTCATTTAGTTCTGAAATATCAAACTATATCACCTAATTCATATTCATTATACATATTTCAAGTAAATATAAATATTTTTAAATCCAAAATTAATCCAAAAAAATTTTTGTGTTGAAAATGGAAACCATTCTTATTCATCCAAATAATGAATGATAGGTTTAGATCCTTTTTAAAGAGACAAACATCGTGAATTTGATATCACCTAGAAATAAAACTATGCTATATCTGAAACATCTTCATATTTAGGAATAATTTCTCTATTCCATTTGTTCTATGTACTATAAAAAAATGGTATATTAAAAACTAAATATTAAATTGTTTCATCTATGCACATTCATAAAGTATAAAGATAATTTGAAATAATATATCATTTCATAAAAAACAATAGTATGAATATAATTTTTTAAAACATTAAACTAGAACAACCTATGATTTGGAGGAAGATCTACACACCAGACAGACTTCATTATTCACGACTAATTCATATCCCATCTTTATCATATAATATGATTAGATAATATAAATAACATTATTAAATATTAAATAAAAAACACTATCATTAGTATATCTTGTACATAGAAACATACTCTAAATAATTACATTATATCTTTCATTAAAACATGAAATCAATCTCACCAAACACCATCCTATCAATTCATCATTAATTAATTACCAGGCACATGCATCTTCCAAACCCAATTAATGATAATTTATCATATTATCAGAATTTTCCCACAACCCTGGATCCTTCCAAATCATCACAGTATTACCATCAACAATTCCCTAAAAAATACCCTAATTTATGAGACACCGAGACCCCTAAATATTTCTTTGAACAAAAAATTATCTATATCTCAAAGTTATATGAAAAAAATATTAATTGGAAAATTATTTTGGTCTCATAGATTTATCACATATAGAATCAAGATTAGAAATAAGAACCCAAACTTTTTTAGATATGAAATTAAAATTTAAATCCTATATAATTATAAAACTTATTACTCGTTTATCTATAGACTTAAATAATTTATCCAAAGAGGACCAATGTATCTTTTTACCTTCAAACTAACCTCACAAAAAATTAAAAAATATTTCATGATGTTTATGAATAACTATATTAGGAATATTTAACAAAGTCATAACATATAAATAAATTTATTAAGATATAAATTTCATGATAAACTATTTATCAGAATAAAATAATTTCTACCAAGACCAACCATGTATTCTCCTCACAATTGTATGAATAATAGAAGAAAATATCTCTCTCTTTGATTATAAAACATTTATGGTAAGACCAATATATTTATTATGCTTCTCCATATTCCTAGTTTTAATAAAACCACTAAACTCGAGTATTATTACCATTTCCATTCCCTTTTTAAGTGATATTTAATATTTTTGGAATTTTAACTTCTTAAAATATGTCTTTTCATATTCATTATTTTTTTTGGAAATTGATTGGAACTCCTCACACATTTATCTAGAGAATAAGTGGCTTTCATTGGGAAAAAATGGGTGACTCAATCAACCCCTTTATGTTCCAGAGAACCATGAGTCAATCTATTAGAACCTAATACTAAGATAATCCTTGAAAATACATCATAAAAAGGAAAAAATATAAGAATAAATAATGTCCCATTAACATAAATATATCAAAGGCTTAATTAATCTGTAAAAACCAATATTAATATTTATGTTTTATCATACACCTTCATCAATCTAGATTTAATTCCATAAAAAAATATCTTAATAATATAATAAAATTTCATGGAATGAAACACCTCAGGATAAATGATAACAATAACCATTATGATATTTTTTGGAAAAACACGTTTTTCTCTTCTAAAATAATTTTAGGTGAAATATTTCAAAAACCATTTGATAAGACCTTCGTGAAAATTTTATAAAAAATATTAAATAGGATTATATACATGAATTAAATAAATTTTTATTCTCATATCATGAATATATTTTTTTAATATTGGATATTAAAGAAGTAAACCATTAATTTATGAGGATGGTCATTTTACTCTCCCTCAATCCATCCCTTCTTCACTTTTTATCTCTCACTCTCCCTTTATGTGTATGTGTGGGTTTCATGTTTTTTTGAGATTATATCTGATAGAGAAATTATTTCCATTTCTCATGTGTATTTTAATGATTTAATCCCTCTTGATATGTCAATTTGAGCTGAATTTCATCACTTTTCTATTTTTGGTGGATTTTGGTCTAAATTGTGAAAAATTATTAATTCTGGAATTTTAACAGTTTTCTATCACTTTAGTATTTTGAGAATAAAATTTTAAATATTTATCTAGATATAGTGATTGTGTTTTTAGGATCCCTTTGTTCATGGTCTTAAACTTCTTCAACTGGACCGTGATCTGATTTGAATCATAAGGGGCCTAAAAATCAATTGATTTGAAAAAGAATTGGCCAACCGAATGGATCACTCCTCATTAAATGATGCATATCTTAGGATATAAGAAAATAATTGAGTTTATTATAGTTTTATATTAAAAAATAAATCATGTAAAATGTAAAAATTAAATTTCATGAAGAAATTATCCAATGAATTATTCCTATAAATGTGTCAAATTAGAGGAAGATGAAGAGTCTCTTCGGATAGAAAAATATGATGTTAGTAAATAGGGCCTAAATTTGTGTGCATATGTCCAAAGGAATATAAATTTTAATATTTATAATCTAAATCAACTAAGAAAAAAATTTAAGAAGGAACCATGTTAATTTTTAGATTTCAAAGGGAATAAAGGAAGAAAACTTATGGGGGAATATTCTAGAGAATAAATTTGTATTATATTCTTTTTCTCTTATTTTTGTTCTTAGTTTTTTAATATATTCCTCTTCCAATTTATTTTTGAATACCCTTTACATGGAGAGTAAATTGTTTGAGTGATTCATAATGGAGAGGTTTTTCTTTTTTTAAATGCTTGGGTTCCTAACATGATAGTATAAAATTCTTTTCTTCCCTCTGTTAAGTTGATTTCAATATTATATAGTAGTTATTATTATAATTTATGAATGTATTTGGTTTTATATTCTATTTTTGTTATTTCTATGGTTAATGATCATTTATACCTCCACTATGTTCTAGTTTATATATTATTTAATATACAAGGTCTCAGTGGTGATGTACCTAGGGATCATTAGTATGTGTGGAAGGGGTAGTGCACACTCTTGATTGTTTGTTATAAACAGGACCCGATCATGAATTTACTATATTAATTGAGGGTATTCACTAAAACTCTCTCAAAAATTATAAGGAGGGTATACTAAGATATTATTTTGAAAAGATTTATTCTCACCATAACTATTAACCATGGGAGTGAGAGGAAGCGATTTTTAAATATCCCTTAATCGTATTATCAGAAGAGGATTGTATAAATTAGAACTATGATATCATTGTATTTGTAAAACCAATCTAGAACTACTCACCCTTATCATATCTTTTTTTTATTACTTTTATTTTCAATCCATCTTTAATATTTTTCATCATTTTTTTATTTATTTTTTCAAAATCAAATCATTTCAAAAATTCTATTTCTTGGATTTAAAGGGGTAAACTTGATTTTTCTCACTGCTCTTAGAAATACAACCTTGGTTAAACACTATAATACATTTTAACAAAGTAAATAATTATTTCTGTCACACCCCATGATAGTAACATGTCAAACATTAGTGACTATTATGGGTAGTTGGCTCCAACAACCTAATTATTATATTTTGTAAATATTTTAGTTATTAATGATTTATTTCAATTAAAATTAGCCTTCATGGAATAACCAATCACATGTGTAAGGAAAATCGATTTAAAATGATGAGGATGCCCACTTAAATATGTATGATGAAGTCATTGATTTGATGAAACAATAGTTAAATTTTCATGATATAGATAAAAAATTTAAGAACTGATAGAAATTAATAATAAAATAAAAACATATTTTCAAATACTAAAGGACTAGGAGGAAAGTGATATTGGATGAGGGACCTCAACCTAAACCATAATTAAAAAAGTGGTCGAAGGGATTTTCATACTCATTTTTTAAATATTGGAGCCTGAATATCATCTTCCATCTACTAACACTCAACTCTAAGAGATACTTTCCACTAAAGAAACAATTATATCTAAAAAAACTCAAGGATATAATATTTTTATAAACACTTTTCATTATAATTTTATTGAATATTAATTAAGTATTACCTCCCATTTTTTAAAATTTTTAGATTTAGAAAACACATATTTTTTCCTTGGTGGATGAATAAAAAATAATACGCACCTTCTAAGTAATATATAGATCTCCCCAAACAATTTGAATATTTATTAGAAGCGGTTTGTAAGGAGATTAAAATTTATCTCTATGAAAAAATAGAGACTCAATATTCCTACATTAAAATTGAATAATTTGATATTGAATCTTTATTATTTAATTTTTTTCAAATATAATTATACTTTTATTTACCCTTTGACCATTCCATTGATGCGGTATACCTTGAGAAACCACTAGAAAATGAATAATAGGTTATGAAAGTGGAAACCAAGAAAGAGGATGAGTCATACTTTGTCTTACCCCCACCAAGAAATTTTTATCTCACTGTTAGGGGGATTGATTTTTTGTACTCTATCCATGAATTATTCAATAAAAAGAATTAATTTCAAGATAAAAATAAAATTTTTTGGTGGTTTATGAGTAAGAAACCACAACCACTATCATATTGTAGATAACTCAATGGAACGACCCTTCTAGAGTAGTCAAAAATTAGATCCCACTTAGGGGGTTAAACCAAGTTCTATTCAAATTTTCTTTTCCTTTATAATTTTATTTCTATTTTCCTTTTTTCATTAAATCAATTATGTCATATTTTTTGTATTTTCAAGTGGGTGTTTAGTGGGAAGCACATAAGATATTAACTCAAATTATCGCTATTAAAAATTCAAGTTACACATCTCCTTAACACATACATTCTTTTTCTGAATCAAATAAATATCTTATTACATGTTAAATCTATTTTAATTCATTGAGTTAATATTATAATTTAATTGTGTGTGAGGTAACATTAGTAGTTTTGTGTTTAAACATTTCTATTTTTATAATTTTTGGTTTATTTTGGAAATTTTTGTGTGAATATTTTTTAAAAAATAACTTTTGAGATCAAATTATTATCTCTTACATTATAGAAACCCATGTATATTAGAGTAACCATTCATCCCATGAAAATAAACTTAAATAAATGTTAAAAATGACTTTATTTCAAGTTAAAAATAATGATAAGTTTAAGAAATTACATCTGATTTTTGAATATTATGCCACATCTCACTATCTTAATCTATAAAAATACCTTTCTATGAGGCTTATTAACCAATATTTTCATATTTCCTACATTAAACTCACTTCTTGAGAGAACTAAGCCACATTTGATTAACCATAATTTCATTTATTCCCAATAAAACATAAGTGTTTGAGGTACTTTTGAATTAAATGATTGTGACATTTCTCTACTTTTAACTCCACCTTTATAATAGAATACTTTTTTATTTTGTTCATCCCTTTAAATTTAATTCTTATAACACTTTTTAACCATGAAAAACCAATTATGTTAGCCATATTATTGCCAGTTTTACAGATATAATCTTCTATAGAAGTGAAATTTCATGATCTATTTGAACTTAAGTGTGGGAGAAGATGTCTTGTGGTGTGATAAAAAATTTTGTGCTAATTTTGTAAGAAAATAAAATTTTTAAGAGATGAGTTGTTTTCTAAAAATTATTTATATTAGAATTTTTTTCCTTTATGGAGATTATCATTACAATTATTCCTTTTTAAAGATTTTAAAATAGAAAACAAAATCTGAAATTTTGGCAAGTAATTTTTGTGATAAATCAGAAGAATTAAGGAAAGGGTGCCATATCTATTAAAAAAATTTATTTCATTTTGAAGATTATTTTTTAATAAGGGGTGCGAAGAGGAGACCATAATTGAGTGAAAATTTGAATCATGAAATTTGGCTTCAAAAGGAGCAAAAACTTTCTTATTCTGTCTCATAATTTTTTACATCTAGTTCTATCAACCAAAATCCATAGAACAACCATGAAAATACCTCATTGTAAATTCATTTAATGGACTCACATTAGATGTACATAAGGAAAAGTTTAAATCCTATTGTGAATATTTCATGGGTTTGGATGAAAAAATCCTTGCTAAAAATCTATATTTATGTGGAAAGTAAAAATTCATCTAAGGTAACTATTTTGTGTGAATGTGAGGAGAAATAAAATGGGACTAGATTAGATGAGCTAAATGGAGAACTTTAAATGATGTTTCTTATGAGGAATTATATATTTTATCTCTTTTTGAAAGGTTGGTGGATCTCATGGGTATGTGTTATAAAATTTATTTGATTTGATTTTGATGATTACTTATCTAATAGTCCAAGTTATATGTATAGGGAGATCGATAGAGATAATATTTCTATTAATTTTCATCTTTATTTTAATGATTTAAACCCTTCCAATTTATTAATTTGATATTAATTGCATCATTTTTGTATTTTTGGTAAATTTTGGGCCAGATTGTGAAAATTTCTTAATTTTGGAATTTTAACTGTTCTTTATCACTGTTTTATTCTGAACATAACATTTTCAATATAAATCCAAATAGTGGGATTGTTTTTTATAATTCATTTTTTCAAGAGATTAAACTTTTTTAACTAGACCATTATCTAATTCAAAATCCAAAAAAAATCCAAAAAAATCAATCTATTTGAAAGATTTTTTTGGCCAATAAAATGGACCACTCCTCATTAAATGGAAAATATAACAGGATATAGGAAAAAAATTGTGGTGATTATAGCTAGATATTAAATAGTACTTGAATTTTCATGTGAAAATTAAATTCCATTAATAAATTGGCTTATTAAGGATTTCTTTTTATGTTTCAAAGTATAGAATGTGACGAGTATCTTTAAACAGAAAAATAAAATATTCAATAAATATATAATAATTTTTTTAAAACTTCTTTAAATGATTTTAAATTTTAATTTTTGAAATAAAACTTAACTTTTAAGGACTTTCAAAAAGGAACCGTAGTGATTTTTGGCCATATAGGGGGCAGAACTAAAGAAACTTTCTAGAGGATAAGTTTTGGAGAAGAAAGTTTCATGCTCTTCCTTTTCATTTTATTTTGTTTTTACTTCTATAATTTCTTCCTATTCCCCTTTATTTTTTGATACCCTTTAAAAGTAAGGGTAAAATTATAAGTTATTTAGGAATAGGAGGTTTTAATTTTTTTAATTTTTAGTTCTTGAACATCATGGTATAAAATCCTTTTCTTTATTATAAAAACTTGATTTCAATCTGCTATAGAAGTTTTTATTATAATGAATGATCATATTTGGTTTAAATTTTGTTATTGTTTTTCTTTGTTAAATGATCACTATATCCCTCTAATAAGTTATGGTTTATATATTATGGAATAGACCGAGGCTTGGTGATGAATTATTCGGTGATTTTTAGTACATATGGGAGGGGTAGTGGCTACTCATGATTTTTTGTGAAAAAAAATACCAGGTATAGAATTTCCTAAGTCAATTAAGGGTATATTCTATAACTACATCACACATAATAAGTACTGTAGACTAATATGATATTTTGGTAAATTTTATTATCACCATCACCATTGATCAATGGAGTGACAGAAAGAAATTATGGAATATCACGTTATTTGTCTTAGTATAATTGGATTGGATAAATTAGAACTAAGATAGAACTTCTTTTAGAAAATTGATCCTGGCCTGATCACCCTTATCATATCACTATATTCAATCACATTCTTTTTAAATATGTCTTTAATCTTTTTATTGATTTATTTATTTATTTTTAAATCAAATAACTTCAAAACTTTCGCTTGTAGAATTTAATATGAAAAAATTTATTTTTCTTTAATCCACTATGGAGATAACCAAGGTTGACCACTATACTACATTTTAACTTAGGAAATAAGTGTTTTTACCAACCCCCATGGCAAGTATGTGTGAATATCATAGAAGAGTTATTGTTTGGGAGTTATAACTCTTTTAAGAGTTGTAACAGTTTTCCTAGTATGGAAGCATATAGAGGGGTGAATAGAAGTCTAAAGTGAATTTAAAATTTTTCTTCCACTTAATGAAGTAAAATATTTTGAACTTACAAACTCCAAATGGATGAGATTATAAAAATAAAGAATTGATACATGCAAAAAAAAATTAAAAAACATGGTATTTCAAAACTAAAATGAGGTAAACTATACAATAAAAAATTAAAATAACATAGATAAAAACAATACATGAATTTATAGATGATGATGTATATACTATCTTAAAAAATATAAAGGATATTACCAATAGTTTTAGTCATCATAACTCCACATTTTAATCTAAAGTGGTTAAGGATCAATACTTATATCCAAGGGATACAAATTTTGAACTTGTAATTTCATTAGTCAACCAAATATGTAGATAAAAGTTATAAACTTTAGATCATACTTAATATAACATTATTAGAATAAACATCTAACCTCAATCTCATCTTTGATCAACCTGGTCAGTAGAAGTTCCACACCCTAGACATCATATAAAATAATGTTAATAAGAATCAAATTCATAAAACTATAATGTCATCAATATTTCATGATCAGAAGCAATAATTATTAGTAGAAAACATAGAGATTTACAATAATAAACTCTATGAAGAACTGGCCTAGATTGACCCAACACGTCACATGATTTGTATTTCTACATGGCCTCAAGAATGCCTCTCCATACACTAATGGTTTTTAAATAGAAGTGAGGGTATAAATGATATAGTGGGGAGACTATACCCTCTTGTTATAGTGAAATAATATCACAAAATAAACCAAACTCGTACACATCCATATACATTAGAGTATTTCATATCTCGTAATCAGTTTTCAGGTACAACATTGTTTGTTCTTATTTCTCTTTTCTTCATGTTGATATCTAGTTGTTTTAATCATTTCTTGGTTATAATTATTGTTCCCCAGTTTTTTCCTCTTGTTTTAGTTTTTAGAGGGCTATGGTATAGTGTTTGATTCTATTTTTAGGGTTTAGGAGGTGGTAGGGGATTTTAGCACGGGAGTGGCCATGCTTATGTAGCTAGAAAAGATATAGGAAAAGTATTAGCTAGGAAATTAAATCAACCAACCAGTCGATGGGAGGATTTCAATGGTATATTCCTATAATAATCCCATTAGACAGCTATTGGGACTTCTAGTAGCCTTTGAATTCTATTAGTCACCACTAGGTAGCCGGTGGAGCCCAGCCACTATCCAGTGACACTGACAAAGGTTAGTTTAGGAATGAAAATTTCATAATTCAGTAAAAATTAAATATCTAATTTTTTTATAAATCACTTAAATTGATTTTCATTTGAACCTAAACACATTTTAGACTCTCTATGGATGAATTGGTGTCTCCCAACCTTGATTATTCATGTTATGAAGTGTTGGTTAATGTGTTGGATCTCTTCTCATAATTGAAATATCAATTCGATTATGGATTCTCCTTTCCTCCTTTAAATCTCTATTTAAGATAATTTATTCCTAAAATTTTTAATGGATCAATAACTTGACTTAATGAATTTTTATTATAGAATTCTCCTTTGATAATTTTACCCCTTGATTCTCCATTGGTGGATCTTGTGTGGGTGGTTTTTTGATCTTGATTGAGGTAGTGGTTTCATAAGTAAATATCAAACAATTGAAACCCTTAGTGATTTTTTAACATAAATTGGTTTTAAAATTGATTTATAAATCTTAAATTTAGTCACTTGATAAATTTTTTTAAATTTCATACTATGCACGATAAAATCCTACAACAATGGATCATGAAAATTAAGTGTTGGTTTTTGTAAAATGATCGTCATTTGAAATTCATGATTTGAATCATGATTTTTATGAGATGAAAATTCAAGAATTTTTTTTATGATTAAGAGTGGGATTTTCTCAAATGAAACCCATGATTTTTGGTAAAAATCATTGATGTTGGTATTTGAAAGATAATTTCCTATTTTTTAATCTTGAACTTGGTGTTGAGTGGAATGATTTTTTATATGATTAAGTTGGATTTAATTGAATGATATCCTTGTAAATGTTTTATTTACCTTAATGAACATGGTTCGTAACACCCCAAGTTTTTTTGAAACAAACACTATGTTTGAGAGCATATATGACACACAACACCGAGCTTAAATGAACTACATTATATGATTTAAATGTGACTATTATGACATAACTGTAAAATTTAAAGGTATCAATAGGAATAGCCAATTTTTTAAAATTATAAATAAAAAATTTAGATTAATAAAATTTATTTTTAACTAAGGGTTTCTTTTTTTAATAATATATTTACATAATTCATAAATATATTTTTCAATAAAAATGTTTTTTAATTTTGTGTGAGAAAATAATATAATTAATTTCTATAAATTTTAGGTATATTGTTATAAAAAATGATTTTATTTTTTGAAATAAAAATCTCAAAATTTACTTAGGGTTCATATTTTTGGATTTTTCTGAAAATATTAATTTTTCAATAAATAGTGAAAAATACCGCTTTTTATAAAACTATCATTTATTTTTAGTAAATTATGAAATTTAAAAGTCCCATTATTCATTAAATTTTATTTCAATTTAATATAAGTTTTATTTAGTTATATTTAATATAATTAATTAAATTTTAATCATTTTTATATCGGATATTGGTATGACCATATTTAAAGGCTTAAAACGTACCTTTTTGAAAAACAAATAAGTGCATAATTTTTCTCAATTTTAATTAATTAAAATAACCCATAATGGGGAATTATTTAAATAAAATTTAGAGATTATATATCTATATATTTTAATTTAAATCAATATAATGGTGATTATAATTCCTACAGGTAATGTAATATCATCTTATTCTTGAAAAATGCATTTCTTCAAAAAAATGTTTTCTCAATGTGATTGTGGGATTAATTTTAAATAAATTTCTACCACTTATTTGAGTTTAATTTGAAAGAATGGATTCATATTTGTAATCATAATAAGTAACATTATTTAATAATTTTAACTTCATTTTTGGTCATAATAAATGGTAAAAATAGAAAAAATTAATTACTAAGGTTATGGTTAAAAACAGGGTTTTCTGCTTTACATGTTATTATGTTAAAATTAATTATATGAACACATGTACTTTTTTGATAAATTTTATTTCATATAAATAATAATTTGCTAAAAATTATCCAGTAATTCTCATTTTTTTCAGGTTTAAAGTCAAAATTATCTTGGTTAAAAAACTAGTTACTAACATGAAAAATATAATGGTAAAGTGAGTAACCTTTTAGGTATGGGTAATAACATGTTTAAAACATGTTTCATTTTTATTTTTGAGGTTTATCTTGATATTATATTCCCTAAAATCTATTATTATTCATTTTTTAGGAACTTGGGTTGATAGTGACTTCCCATTATTAAATATTTTTGGATATTTTCAAAAATTTCACTACTCCCGAATTTTAAAAGTCCACCCACTACCCTCAATTATTCTTAAATATCAAGACATACAGCTCAAAAAAACCCAGAAAAAATATCTCCCAAACACCCTTATCTATATTTTAGAGGTTTTATTCTTACCAAAATACCAACCCTAGGGTCCTTAATAATATATCTAAAGGATATTTTTCTAAGATAAGGTATTCATCTCCACTAAACTCCATATTTTTACTTTTTATTTTTCCACTTTCAATTATATATTAAAAAATGAAATATAATATCAGAATTACCTACCATATATTTAGATGTTATTATTTTTATGTAATTATTTTTATTTATCTTTTTATTCATCAAATGGGAAACAAAGTCATCACTCATGTATACAATGGACTATCGCCTCGCAAACTGATATATTTGTTTTTCATCACTGACTCATATGAATAGTCATAATGATGGAAATAATAAATATATATGATAATTTTGACATGATATTGATTCATTGAAATTATTATACAACCCAATTTCATACCCATTCACCCATTAAAGAAGTAATAATGTCACCTGTGTGTATGTACGACCTATCATCACCATAGAGTGATGTGATTCATTTTCGATATTATAATTTC
Source organism: Viscum album (assembly GCA_963277665.1). Taxonomy (NCBI): domain Eukaryota; kingdom Viridiplantae; phylum Streptophyta; class Magnoliopsida; order Santalales; family Viscaceae; genus Viscum; species Viscum album. The sequence goes on from OY728132.1 coordinate 420,172,203, forward strand.
ACGCATTGTTATAAAAATTTATCTAATGAATAAATGTGATATTTATAACACTAATAATATTATATAAAGGATATATCTATATCCTCTTTGTAAGAATCAGGACATCTATTTCAAAAAATGCATGACAAAAAGAAGTAATTAACATATGAAACAATGGTAATAATGAAATTTTATTAATTTGTGGGTGATAATGTTGTTATAAGAATATAATATATTCTAATGAACTATTTTTTGAACCAGACTAAAATCAAAGGAATTTGATTTTTTGGGGGATTACTGGACTAGCCATTTTAAAAACCGAGTTTCACAACTTAATTTCAATAGTTGAAACACTCCGACGTGTTTTTTGTAAAAAGAAATTATTTTAATAATTTAAAATTAAAATAAAATAATGTTAAATAAATTTACATGGTAAAAAAATGTTGTAATAATAATAATAATATAATTATTGTTGTTATTATTCTTATTATTATTATCTCGGTTTTTAAAAAACCACAAAGGGGTCCCCTACCCCCTCCTTATCATGACTCACACCCCCTAAGGTTCTCCAATCATGTGTGATGTACCCTTCACTATGGCTCCCTTTTCGATCATCATTTCCATCGATTTTCTCCATTTTTCTCGCTTAATGTCTTAATATGATCCTTTCTCTCCCTTCCTTCTTCCCCATTCTGGCCTTTTCCCCTCTACCTATCGACCCTCTTATTTAGACAAAACCCTAGTGATTAGGGTTAATTTATTTTGGTGTTTTCTTTTGATGTTTGGTTATGTGAAGGGTTTCTCTAGATGAACATGTTTTTTTCAGACATCCCCCGCCAAAGGTAAATTAGATTGGTTAAATTCAGGTTCCTTCTACCATCTGAAGTAAGGTTTTTCATCCATATTTTTGTTTCACCTATATTATTTAGGATCTTTATGTGGTTTGAGTCTCTATAGTTATTTTTAGTGTGTTTTGTTTGTCCAAAGGTGGGTTTTATTCACCAGAGTCAAAGGCAACTCACAATGTATGCATGTGTAGGTATATTTATATGTAGGTTCCCCCATTATATTTAAATTCACCCATGGAGGTAAATATACATATATGGGGTTAGGTGTGTTTATGTATAATATGAAAATTCCTATGTGTGTTAGTTTTAACAGGTATATGAATGTATGAGCATGTATGTAAGTATCTCATTGCAAATATTCATGGACATTTGAATATGTGAATAGGGGAAAGGTGACAATATGTATATGTGAAAGTGCATATTCTTAGAGGCGGGAGGTAGTAGATTCGATTGGTCACCATTTAAAATGTCAAGTGCTAAGGGTTCAGGTTTTTTCTTCTCTCTAGGTAGGATCCCTATCCTTAGCCCTTTAAATTTTAAGAATTTTTAAGTGATTACTTAAATAATTTGAATTGTGATTTCCTTTGATAAATTGAACTTAAAACCATGAATGGAATTTTTAAATATGATAAATTATTTGATTGACAAACAAAGTAATGTTTTTATAATAAAACCCCTCCTACATAGGTGCGCTATCTTCTAAGCTAAAAATTATTGATTTGAATTTTATGCTTGCCTGACTTTTTTCATTGATGTATCTTTATAATTTGAGGTTATAATTGATATATATAATGTTTAGTATATGTACCCTAATAGAATTAGAGAAAAAAGTTTCCCTCTTTGAATTTTTAAGGAATCAAGTCACCTTTTATGTGATTAGACCATCTTATGAATTGAATGAATTGGCATGCATTATAAAAAGGTAATGTCTATGATGGTATTTACCCTATTTTTCCATGGTACCTTCTAAGTACCACTTGAAACATGATAAGTGAATTAGATTTAATTGTTTTCTTAAATGGTATGAATTTAATGGAATATATTTACATGATATATTTCCTTACTTAACTATTTAAAATGAGCTAATTTAAATGGAAATTATTAGGGTGGTATGAACAAACCTCTTGTTATGATAAAATAAGAATGGTTTATATAGAATTTTTCTACGATATGAATTAAATATATTCAATGAAATTATTCATTGAGGTTTCATTACTTGAAAAGAATTTATTTGGGTGGTCTAAAATGAATCCTTTTTTATCTAATACAATTATTTATAGTAATTCTGAAATGTGTGACTCAACCGAAATGCTGCGGGCATGACAAGATAAATTAGATAATCCCTACTAAACTATAATCTCTTTTTAAAAATACATTGAATTCCTTTAGTTCCATAGGCAAGGTGACTAAGACCTGTATCCACTCAATAGCTTTTCTAGCCTTGGATTTAATTACAGCCAAATCTATTTGGCTTTCGATCCCTACAGTGAATTGGAGAATTCGATTGATTGCTTTCTTAGACTTTTGAACTATAATAATAATAATTTTTTTTGATTTCTAGTGAAATAATAACCTTGGATATTTTTGGTTAATTGATATATTAACATCATTTGGGTCGAATGATTAATTAAACAGGTTTTATGTAGTTCTGATGATAATTAGAATCACAGATTAATGAAATGATTTGTTTTGAGAGATGTAAATTTCAATAAATTGATATTATGTCTTATGATGATAAACATAGTATGTTCGATACTATATTTGGGATTTTTCTTGTTTATCTTTTGAGATTATGTGATATCTATGTGATTGATACCTGAGAGTTTGATAATGATTAGCATGTTGAGTTTGTCAGGATATGAATCATGTTTAATATGGATGCAAGAGGGTTGGGTGCATGTTCTTCTGTACTACTTGAGGACAAGGCACAAAGGTACTTGATCCCCAAGGGAAGAGTATATGATTATATTGGATATCTAAGGACTAATGATTTTGGTTGATTCCTAAGGGCTTGGTGCACGTTTTCATACCATGTGAGGGCTAGGTGTACTGGTATTGAATGCCTGAGGTAAGGGTATATGATAATGTCATATGCCTGATGTCTAGATGGACCGTCACATGATGCTTGAGGGTGAGATTCTAGAAATGCTTGAGGGAAATATTTTGGTTATCCTAAGGGCATAGGTTGTATTTTTATGGTATATTATATGAGATTAATCATCGGTAGGAGAATATGACCCCATTTTTGGTGTTCCATCAAGATGTAGGAGGATCTACCCATAGACATAGATACTTAGAAGGGTATCGAAGCAGGTATAGCCATCAGGTATCCCTTAGGAACCCATATTAGTTTTTTTTATTTATTCAGCACTGGTAGTTTATTTTTATGCTTATACCTATTCACTACTTTCCATTAAATATCAATAATTGATTGGGATAGAACCTTATTTGTTGTACTACTATGATTATTATCTCACACCCTCCTTGGGCTAGCATTACACTGGGGTACATGAGTAGACCTTATATTTGTAGAACTTTGGTTGATTTCTTTTGATGTTTAGCTTGTACTTAAGAGTTAGAAGAATAGGAATAATACAAATATTGGGATGCTTGTGGAGATAGTTTTTGGGTAGTTTTCTTTTATTAAATTGTATTGGTATTTTAATTCATACTGTTTTACTTGTATCATCACCATTCCTACATGCGTTCCGGTAAATTGGAATTGGACATTTTTATTCTAATATTATACTATATTTCCATTGCTTGTATTTCTTTTATTATTTCTTCCATATTTGTATATTTTTTATCCTATGATAAAACATTGTGTTACTCTGATCTAGATGGTATAGTCTCCCCATCGTACCATTAATAGACCTTTGCTGCCAGTTGGAAGCCTCTGGCATATAGGGAAGAATTCTTGTAGACATGTGGTGAATGATCTAGCTACTGGTTAACTAGTCAGTCAGTCTGGGATGCTACAAAGTGGTATCAGAGGTCGATTTTTCTTTGTCTTACTATTTTGGGTCGGTGGATATGAGACTATGAATGTGTTACCACTTGGTAAATAGTCATTCTTGTGATTAATCACCCCATGTACAGGAAATTACAAAGTGTCCAAGGCTATGAATTCTTCTTCATGTTATTCGATAATACAGTTGAATTTGATTTCACCGTGAGTGATTGGTGTACTTTCCACTACTTATTGATTTATGGGATTTATTGTATTTTTTAACCTTTTACTGGTTCGACAAGGTTAAATCATTGTATAAATCATATTAGTCACATTGAAATTAGCATCCCATGCATATGCCATGCCAAATTGTTTCATTTTGTAGGTTTCCTGCTATTCAGGATTTTTTACCATGAGTGTTATGCCATGAATCTATTTTACTTAGCATTCCTTACCAACATGTCATTCTTATGTGCTTAATATCATGCCTCTCTATGTTTATAGTCTGTTATAACATACCTAGTTATGATTTTATAAAATGAGTTCCATGGGCTCAATTTATTTATTATGATTATGATAGGAGTCAGTTTTCAATTGTAAGGTGTATGAGCACCTTATAACTGGTAAAATGTAACTCATATAATGACACCACCTTTTAAATTTATACATATTTTGAAATAATCCTTATAACTAGGAAAAGTTGACGCATGTAATCAAACCACCTTTGAGATTTATATATATTAAGAAAAACTTGTTAGAAATGTAAAAGGATGCTAAATTTAAAATGATAAGGTGCTTTGGTTTTGATTAAAGGGATACAAATTCCAACTTATAAAGTGTAATGGTGCTTTATAGATTAGGGTGTTAGCAACCCATGTAATCAAAAAAATTTATATCACCATGTTATATTTTGAAATGGTTATAAATGTGAAAGATGATTAAATTTAACCATAATGAAATTGGTTACCTTCTAAAATGTGAAATTAGACCCAAGTAGGTCAGTTGGGACATGTATCTTATAAGGTAACCCATTACATGTGTTTATAACTTCAATAACTATACTACTACAATTGGGTTTCATTCTAGTGAACCCAAGTTCACTTATTGGGACCCTAATAGGTCACCTTATCTTTTAAATGGAATTTATATGATAAATTTCCTAATTATGATAGGATTTAAAAAGTGTTTAACTTTTCAAAACTATGTTTGATATAACTTTCTTATGTTTTCCCTTGGGGAATTAGTTAAATCAGTTACCAAGATATTTGTATTATAATTGGTGCTTGGTGTTTTGTTTGAATCTTTTAAGTGTTTAGATATTTAATGTGATTAAAGGTGACAACCTTAAAATAGAACCCAATGTGGTGTCCTTAATTTAATCCCTCATGTATGGATAGAATATACCATTCTTCTAGTTTCCTTGGAATGAAACCATTGACATTTTTCATAGGCTTTCTCCTTTTATAAATGGATTAGATGATTGGATTTTGAACCTGGTGACTTTTTTTATCATGTTCCAGTGTTAGGTTTGATGATTATGCTCTCATAAGGAGCTAGATCATGCTAGGTAACACCCTTGAGTTTAAATTCCTTGCTAGCACTATGAGATTTCCAACTTTTGGTGTCATTCATGGGTCGTTTTCCCTAGTAATATTCTTTATTACTAAATGAAACCCTTTTTTGGATAGGTGGTCATGTTTTCCATGTCTTGGTTATGGGCATGAGCATCATGTAATGCTCATTCTTAGTATGTTATACATTCCTAGGGCATGGTCGGTAATTTTTTAGGTCTCTTGACCCTTTCTTCTTCTTCAATGATGAATGACTTTGTATGTCATCCTCCATGTTAATGCTTATATGGGGAAATATGACTTGGGGATAAATCTCTTGCATGGTCCATCTGATACTTGAATGTATAGTCTAATAGCATATAGGTAGTATCCAGGATGTATTGTTTACTTTTGATACCTCAAGGTAGTATGCGTTCACGTACGCGATGATCGTCGAGTTTTAAATGATGCAATGGACTGGTTGAGTTTAGTGAAATCATTGAGCCTTGGGTTGTTCAGTATGTAGTAATTTCATCTCCATCATAGAGTGACCTATGAGTTAAAGAATCCATGATTGTCCTAATGCTCAAGATGACTTTCAAGAGACAAGGATTTTTTGACACTCCAGTTGGTTTGGTTTGGCTTTCATTCCAAATTAATTACACTATGTTTAAGGTTAATATGACCTAGAACTCTTGTGAGTGTCTAGTTTTCCTCCCTTTTTTTGATGACTAAGAAACTCCTAAGTTGGGGACTATCACATCAGTTCTAGTGAGAGTTCCCTTACAAGTATAAGTAATACACCCAGAATGACCATTTAAAAATGGTCCGTCATTCCTAAATTCCCTTGAGGCATGCATGTTTTAAACTATGTTGGTTCTTTCTTGATAGCATGACATGGATGCAATTGGCTATGTGTGCAACCTCTAAGAAACATCATTTTTCTTAGAGTAATTTAGTGGGTAAGCCTGAACATTTACCTGATTCATGGGGTGGTAAAGGCTTAGTGATCGGTTAATTATGGAACATTGGAAGGTCAAGACAAGATTCTTGAAAGGGAATTCTACCAGTACTGGTTCGGCTGATCTTCTTGGTAATATTACATTTCCTTTAGTGTACTCTCCTTTAAGAAACAAGCATACCCCTATATTGTCGTCATCCTTGGTGAACTAAGAAAGCATTAGTCTTACGTTTCTCTAAAGTTTTAAATTTTTTAGTCTTGTTGGGTGGTTATTTATTGGTGCTTCATGATAGACACATGCTTATTATCAAGGATGGGTTATTCTTGAGTGGTACCTGAATTATTATACCAGAATTACTTGGATGGACTCTTAAACACCATTTGTTTCTTGTGATGTGACCCCTAGGCAGATGTCACTCTGGGCTTATTCAATGTTTTGATGTGGATGGTTTGGATTTTAATGGTGTCCTTATTGAAAACAACGAGTGTGGACTGACATGGTTAGTTTATTAGACACCTATTTCAATAAATCCGAGTTTACCCAGAAATTCTTGTCAGTATCCGAAGTGTTTCTTAAAATGGGGTGACAATTCTAGTGGGATGGATCAGGTTTATACCCTTTTTCATGTTGTGGCCCAACAGTTGAATGGACAGGTGTTGGTTTGACCAAGAAATGTCACCAAAATTTAGATATGGACTTTTGTGAATTTTTTCATTGTAAACACCAAATTTCCTTGGATAAATTCATTGTGGTTCTATTTGTAATGTTTTCTTCATCTAAGACAAGTGTTTAGGAATAATTCATCAAAACCAGATCAACCTATTTCCTTCTCGTTCAATATATATGGTCGGTGAAGGATCATTTTTGGGAATGTCCTCAGGTGGAGGTGAGTGTAGTATGTATCGGCCGGAGTTTTCATGAAAATCCATATCAGCCTATCTATGTGAGGTTAGTGGGTAATTGACCATTTGACCATTTCAAAATCACACTAGGATCATGGCTAGGACTCTTAGAGAATTTATTTATAAGGTAATTCTGACGATAGAGGTACCAGGGTTCAAAATTGGCCCCTTCTTATGATAAATAATAATTTGGGGAGCACCTTTCGCCATATGTTTAATGAGACTATAACATGATAATGTCTTTACAAAATGGGCTCAGGTAAGTGGCGTCTTGATGTTTTGACTGGAAAATGAGCATTGGCTCGGGTGTTTATGGATTAAGTGTCATATGATTAAATGATGATCAAAGGTATATTAGGAATTTGGAAACACAACGTGACCATTTGAATGAATATTCATGAACTGTGTAGGTTGGGTATGGTTTTTATTGTTCCCGAAGGATTCTACGGGATGAGAAGTTATAAGGTGTGAAGGTTGTAATCACCCATACATTGAACCAGATAAAAATCCAAAGGAATTTGAATTTTTTTCATTTACTAGATGGTTTGTTTTATAAATCGATATTTATAACATAATTTCAATTGTTGGAACATTGTGATGTTTTTTTCTTAAAAAAAATATTTTAATTAATTTCAAATTAAAATAAAATTAAGTTAAATGAAAGTAAAGGTAAAATAAAAATAAATAAATGTTTTAATAATAATAATAATAATATAATTGTGGTTGTTGTTTTTTTTGTTATCTAGGATTTTAGAAAACCAAAATGGGGTCCCCTAACCCCTCTTAATCAAGAAACCCCCCTCCCAAGGGTTCTCCAGCTGCGTGCGAAGTACCCCCAACTATGGATCCCCCTTCAATCATCATTTTCATTGATTTTATTCACACTTATTGCTTTATGTTATGAGGTAAGACTTTCCCTCCCTTCCTTATTCTCTATTCCAGACATTTTCCCTCTCCCCATCACCCCTCCTATTTGGCTAAAACCCTAGGGTTTGGGGTAAACCGATTTTTGTGTTTTCATTCTATGTTAAGTTATGTAAAGGATTTCTTGAGTTGACATTGTTCATGTTTAGACATACACCACCGAATGTGAATTGGATTGGTTCGATTATGTTTTTTAACATCGTCTAAGGTAAGGGTTTTCATCAACTATTTGGTTTCACCTATTTCATTTTGGTTCTTTAAGTGGTTTTGAGTCCCTATATTTATTTTTAGTGTGTTTTGTTCATCCCTGAGGTAGGTTTGAGTTGCTGAAGTCAAAGGTGACTCACCGCATATGTATAGGTGGGCATATTTATATATAAGTTCCCCCATTATATGTAAATTCACCCATAGAAGGGAATATACATATATGGGGCTTGGTGTGGTTACATATAATATTAAAATACATCCAGGCGTGGGTGTTAACTCAAATATGCATGTATGAGCATGTATGTAAGGATCCCCTTACACATATTCATGGGAATTCAAATATGTTCATAGGGTCTAGGTTTCCTTATATATATGAGAAGGTGAATATGCTCAGAGTCGGGAGGCAGCAGCTTCAAGAGGTCGCCGTTTAAAATGTCAAATGCCAAGTGTTCGGATTGGTTCTTCTCTCTAGGTAGGATCTCTATCCTTGACCCTTTAAATTTTAATAATTAATTAAATGCTTCTTTAAATAAGTTGAATTATGATTTCCATTGAAAAAATGAATTGTGAACCATGAATGATATTTTTAAATATGATACATGATTTTTTTGATAAACAAATTCATCTTTTTATAATAAAATCCCTCTAATGGAAGTTTGTTGTCTTTTAGTCTAAAAAGTATGTATTTGAATTTTATGCTCGCTAGACATAATTCATTGACGTATCTTTATACTTTGATGTTAATGTTGATATATGGAATGTTTAGGACATGTCCTCTAATGGAATTAGAGAAGATAACATTCCTTTAAAATGTTTAAAGGATCAGGGAACCTTCTATGTACTTGGATCATATTATAAATTGAACTACTTGGAATGATTTATAAAAAGAGAATGCCCATGTAGGCATTTACCCTATTTTCCCATGGTACCTTCTATATACCACTTGAACCTTGATAAGTGAATTTTCTAGACTGGTTTAACTAAATGAAGTGAATTTAATTGAATGGTTTGATATAATGTCTATCCTTCCTTAAATTTTTTCAATTATTTAATTTAAATGGGGCTTATTAGGGTGGTACGACCACACATCTTGTTATGATTAAATAAGCATGATTTTTGTAAAATGATTCAATAATATTACATGAATATATTCAATGAAATGCTTTATGGTAGTTCAATGCCTTGAAGGGAATTGATTTGGGTAGTCTAAACATAATCCTTTTTCTATCTGATACAATTATTTATAGTAATTTTGATATGTGTGATCGCACCGACATGTTGTGTGCACAACCAGCTAAATCGGATAACCCATGTTAAACTATAGTATTTTTCTTAAATATCCATTGAATCCCTTAGGGTCCATAGGTAAGGATACTAAGACATGTAGCCAACCAATAGGTGTGAGAGCCTTGTATTTAATTACGAACTAGTCTATTTGAATTTTGAGCCCTATAATAAATTTGATAATTTGATTGATTGTTGGTTCAGACTTTTGAATTGGCATAATAATAAAAAAAAATTGATTTCTTATTCAAGAATCACCTTTGGTAAAAAAAATTATATATTAATGAATTTAGTGTCTAATGAAAAATTAAATAGGTTTTATATAATTATGATGATAATTATGAACCTAAATTAATGAAATGATTTGGTTTGATGGATTTTAACTTCTAAAAATTGATCGATGTGTCCTATGATGATAAATCTGGAATGTTTGATAATAGACATGTGATTTTTCTTTATTATCTATTGAGATTATGTGATATCGATGTGATTGATACATGAGGGTTTGATACTTATTAGCATGTTCAGTTTTACTATATAGGACTCATGTTTAATTTGGATACATGAGGGATTGGTGTATGTTCTTTCCTACCACCTAAGGGAAAGGTGCACATGTACTTGATGCTAGAGGGAAGATTATACGATTATATGGGATGTCAGAGGACTCATGATTAGGGTTGACACCTGAGGTCTTGGTGTATTTTTTTATACCACCTAAGGGATAGGCACACTGGTACTTAGTGCCTAAGGGTAGATTATATGATTATTTTGGATGCTTAAGGGCTAGATGCATAGTCACATGATGATTGAGGGAAATATTTTTGTTATACAAGGGAAGAGGCTATATTTTTTTGGTATATTCTAAGTGATTCATCCTCTAAAGAATAATAAAACTCTATTTGGATGATCCATCCTAATATAGGAGGATTTACCCACAAACATAGACACCTAGCAAGCCGCTGATGTAGGTAAAATCATTAGGTGTCCCATAAGAACCTGTATGAGTTGTTTATTTATTTAGCACTACTTCTTTATTTTTTTGCTTATACCTGCTCACTGCTTCATATTAAATATCATTAATAGACTATTCTAGACACCTTAGGTGTTATCCTACAGAGATTATTATCCCATACCCTTCTCGGGTCACCATTTCACTAGGGTACTTGAGTGGACCTTATATTTATAGGACCTTATCTGATTTCTTGTGTTATTTAGCTTGTGTCTAGGAGTTAGGAGCACAGAACTAAGATAAATATTGATATTCTTGTGGATATAGTTGTTGGGAACTTTTATTTTATTACATTTTATTACTATTGTAATCCACACTAATTTCACTTGTAGCATCATCTTTTATACACACATTATTGTAAATTGGAGTTATCCATTTTTATTAATATATTATATTAATTCTTATTGATTTTCTTTCTTTTATTATTAATTTCATATGTTTTATATTTATTATCAGATAAATCATTGTGCTACTATGATCTTGAGGGTATAGCCTACCCACTTTACCATTAATAGACCTTCTCTTCTAGTCGGAAGCCTCTAGTATATAGGGAGGCATGCTTGAGGCCATGTGGCAGCTTTTCCAGCTACTTGTTTAGTGATCATTCAGGCTAGTACATTACATATATGATATTGAATATAGTTCAGGTATAAATTAGTAAAATACATAAAACAAATATATAGGAAGTTAAATCATGATCAACTAAAGGGAAGTGTGAGGTAAGGATTTCTTCTCAATTTCATTTCATTAAGGCATATTTAATTATTATGCACCTAATTTATTTTATATAGAGTACATACTACCCCTTTTATATGTTATATCATGAACCCTTAATACATAATGGTTTTTTGAGTTGAAATTCAAATTATTTCATTCGTGGGTATTTGACATCAAATTTACCAAGTGGTAAGTGGTTTTGTAACTCAATTTATTTTCATTGGGTGATATTACTTCTTCATTATATTTGATATTCTTAGATTTTTCATGTAATAAATTTTCATTATTTAATTTTTATTTCTGATTTTTTTTTTTTGATTTTCATTTGATACACATAATCATTTCATTGACTAATTAACACTTCAACATTATGATCTTTATAAGGTTTCTTCATATCAAATTCTCTTCTATGGGATGTGTATTATGTTATACACCTATATTCTTTTATGAAGTGTATCAATATCCCCTTTGATATGTTATATCAGGAATATATTTATATTCATGGTATTTTATGATTCATTTGAATTTATTTCTTTCATGTGGGTTATGATTATAAATATACTAAATTTTTTAGGGTTTATTTCACAATCTCATCACTATTTTGGATTGTTTATGCTTGAATTTCCATTGAATGAAATTATTTGATCATTTTATAATACAACCATTTTATTTTATTCACATATCGTTGTTCATGAAATTTTCATGTAATAGAATCATTTCCCTCTATTAGGTACTTAAATGAATTATAAATTTTCTTTAGGAAAATACAACTTTATTTCTCTTTCCATTAGAAAATTATTTTTATTTTATATCACTATTTTCCTTAAAATATTATAAATAATATTTTTAATAATATCCAATTATTTATAAAAGTAATTTACACATATGTTTAACATTTTTAGAAAATGGTTTAAAATTAATCTTCTTGTCATTTTTTGAATATGGTACTTTTTACTTTTCTTAAAAAAAGGTGAAAGCAATTTTTACTTTAATATACTTCACAAGAATGGAATTTCACATTGTCAATACCCCTTAATGATTTGGAGATTCCTTTATAATTTTACATTGTTATTTTTTAAGGACATTATTTTCCTAATATTCTGTAAATTTTTATTTTTTTAAATGATTTTTAAATTTGAAAAGTGTATTTTCCTCAAGAATGTTTCCAATGACCTTTCTATAGTATTTCTATTCATTAATGACAATAAACGGTTATTTTACTTATACTTAACATGAGATGTGTTCTAATGATTCTATAGTTATTATTTATCATGATGTTTTAAGATTAGTTTGACAAATAAAGTATTTACATTTTCTTTCTAGATTAATTTTGTTGTCATTAACCTTCCATTGAAACATTCACTTTATTTTGATCATTGAACATTAAATTTCTCGTAAATATTTTTAATTTTAATGATGGATATTATTATAAACTAAATTATATACCATTTCTACATATGGTGTTTTAAATTGAAAGGTATTTTATTGACTGTGAAATATTTATGTTATGTATCCTTTATCTAATATGGACTTTCAATGATAAGGAATATTTTTTATAAATTAAATTGATCATTCAATATATGAAAAATTAATTAGACATGCAGTGATGGGTGGGTCCTATAACTATATATCCCCATAATGAATTAGTAATCTCATGAGTTGAATCAGTTATATAACAAAATTAAATAGGTTTTTGGTTATACCTTCCGATCGATTAAACAATATTGGTTCAAGGTATAGATGGTATAGATATCATAATGCCTGAGATCATGATTTATAATATTAATCATTTCCTTCATTGATAATTTTTTATTTATTATCTATGATATTTTTTTACTGGTATTATCTAATTGATGAATTATTGTGATCAAATTATTGATTATATGTAATGTGTTTTTAGTTATTTACATTGTCTTATTGATTATTCTATATTGATTATGATTTATTTACTCATGGTAGCTTCATCTACATGTAAACCTTACTAAGAATCTGAGATCATCCTTTTTTACTTCCATTCCCAAGGATATGAAGAAGGAATATTTGAATGATTTTAACAATTAAGGATTTGTACTTTTACTATGTATTAAATTTTATGTTTTCAAATTTAATGTGAGATTAAAGTTTATATCATGTTTACCAAGACTACTAAAATATTCAGTCCTTCAGGATGTGATCACTTGTATCTTATACTAAATTAATAAAGTAACCACTAGCTATAGGCTACTAGGATCGAGGTCTTTATATTTGGTATTATATAAAGTTAAGTAGAAACCTTGGGAACTAGATTTAGGAGAACATAGATTAGGGAACATAACCATATGACGGATTCTGAGGATAAGTCTATGTATAGAACAATATCATAATGTTTTGTTAATAAATTAATTATGTGGTCTTCCAAGTAATTTCATCCATGTTTAGATATTATAGGTGGATTTGGATTTGGCGTGGTTATACCTAGGTGTAATAACTCTAAAAAAGGAACATTGGGCTTTAAATCAATCATCACCATGTGAGAGATAGTGGGACTTTCTTCACACCTAGTATGACACTCTTAGTGGATATTATTGGGTTAATTCACATTTTCTTTTTGAAAAATTATGAAAATTTAAATAATAGAACCAATGGAACCTATAATATTTTATAATGATATGGGATAAACCTAAAGTGTCATTATATGGTATTTTTAAGGTTAATTATATGTTTAAAATATTAGATCCTCCTTTTTATGCATTATGTGATGGGAATTTAACACAATTATAGATTTTTTTGGAGAAATTTATGGTAAAACAACCCTTGGGTTTAGTATGTGTTTAAGTGAAAACATTAATTGGGGAATGATTCTTTAATATATTTTTTCAAATAAGTTTTAAGATATTTATAACCCTTAGGGTTAACATGATCACTGATGTTAAGGTAATAATAGAAAATTAATATCATTTAATTTTGGGAAAATAATATGTCTTATAGAAAACCTTAGTAGTTAAAAATTTATTTAATGATAAATTTTATTTCAAGGATGTTCATTAGATTTTTTGTATCTATATAGGAATTTTATAGATATTGTTTTACAAAAAGGAAAACTTGTATGTCAGGTGACAACTCATCACATTCAACTAGGTCATGGGGCTTTAACCCACAAGTTAATTGTAATAAGGGTGTAGTGCCTACCACTTGACTACATAATTTCCTAGTTAAGATGACATTACAAAGATGATATGATGAATAAATATTAATTTTATTTTGTGAAATATAATATATGATCTTATATTTTAAGATTTTTAGGATTTTTAAGTGATTAATAACATTTTGGGAAATGTTTCATTGGGTTGAGGTATATGTAACCCTTAGGTCTAACATGTGATTTATCATAAAATATTAATTGGAAATAACATAATTAATTTTTTTAATGTTAAATCATTTTGGGATGTAAGGTTATTTATTTATGGAATTATTTATGTTAAAATTTGGATTTAGAGATTAATATGAAGGTGTATTCATTTTGGGAATTATCATACCTTTTCTAACCATTTTCCTATTTTGGTTAATTTGTAATGTTTGGGGGGATATCTTAATATCACGTTATGCAATCATGGGATCTATTAGAATCTGATTTTAGTTCTTCAGTCACTAAAAAATCATCTTGAATAGTCAATATTTGAACTAAAATATGAGATACTAGTGAAAATTAATTAAATGATGAAGTTATATTTCTAAATTAATTATATTTCTCTATTTTCTTATTTTATATGGTAAAGGAATTATTCCAATATAGGAAAATAATATTGAAAAAAATATCGCATTACCTTCATACCTGATTAATCAATGATCTTTTAACTCATCCCATATTTATGATTTTGTGGTGGTTAACCTTCTCTTGACCATGTTATATATCACTCCATATTAGTCATTGAGAGTTAATTTTCTTATCCATGTAAATATTTTCACCTAAAAATAATTTTAACATATTTTCAAACCTATTTTTGTAATTAATTTCGTATTTCTCTTTCCCTTACTTTAATAGGATGTTTTATTAACCCTTTTACAACATGGGTTATCCAAAAATTAATTTTCAAACATCAAACCCATAATTTTTCTAATTGAAAGTAAAAATTTTGGGGAATAAATTTATTTAAGGGGGAGAATGTAACACCCTAAGAATTATTTTAAAACAAATACTATGCTTTATAGCATATTTGACATGCAACATCGAGCCTAAACAAATTGACATATAATATTTAAATGAAAATGTTATTACCAAACCATTAAAATTGAAGGATTGATAGTAATAACCTATTTTAAAAAAATAATGTATAAATATTTTAGATAAGGAAAACATATTGGTAAATAAGAACCAAATTTTTATTAAATTCTTTACAAGCTTCAAAAATATTTTTTCAATGAAAAATGTTTTTATTACCTTGCATGAGAAAATATTATAATTAGTTCACTAAAATTGTGATATTTTATCAAATAAAAGGAACATAAAATTTTATATCATCACATCATAATTAAAATTGGAATAAATTTTGGGATTTTTTAAAAAAGAGTGATTTTTTAGTGAATAGAGAAAAATACCACTTTTTTGTAAAAATGTAATTTATTTTCTATAAATTAAGTAATTTAAAATTACTATTATACATTTAAATTGATTTAAAATTAATAAAAATATTATTTAATTATATTTTGTCTGATTTATTACATTAGAATCCATTTTATAACGTAATTTTGTATAAGTATATTTTTATGCATAGAAAAACATTTTTCTAAAAACTGTTTTTAAGTGAATAATGATTATCCCCTTTAAATAATTAAAATAACCCTTAGTTAGGAATTATTTAAAATAAGTTTATAAAATATTTATCTATAAATTTTATTTTAAATCTATATATTGATTATTACTATTCATATATTTAATTTACGATCGTCTAATGCTGGAGAAATACATTTCTCAAAAAATTGTTTTCCCATTGCTATTACAGGTTTAATTTTAAATTAAATTATACCAATTATGTGAATTTAAATCGATGAAATGAATATAATATTTGGAATAATTATAATTTATATTATTTAATAAGTTCAACTTATTATTTTCTCATAATTAATAATAAAAATACTAAAAAATAATTACTGTAGTTAAGGTTAAATTGGTGTTTTATATGTTACATACTCTATTGTTAAAATTAATTTTCCATGAAATAGTAATTTTATTTTATAAATTTTATATAATATTAATAATAATTTGGTTCTAATTATCTAATTAGGGTCATCTTATTTTAGTCTTAAATGATAAATTACCTTGATTAAAAAACTAGTTACCAAAGTGAAAACTAAAATAGTAAAATTGAGTAACCATTGAGGTAAAGGGAAAATGTTGCTTAAAATTTTTTTTATTTTAGTGGTGGATGTATTTATCAACATTATATTACATATAATACATTATATATCAATTTTATAGTAACATGTATGGAGATTGACTTCCCATTATTGAATAGTTTTGGGAATTTACACAAATTTCACTCCTCCTAAATTATAAAAGTGAACCCCCTCCTCTCACTTATTCACACATATAAAGAAATTTATCTTGTCAAAAATCAGAAAATATATCTCCACAACACCATTATACCCTTTATATAGTTTCTTTTATTCCCAAAAATACCAACCCTATTTTCTTTAATAAGATATCCAAAGGATTTTTTTCGAAGTGAAGGTAATCATCTCCACTAAACTCCTTCTTTTTTACTTATTTTTTTTTACTTAAATTATGTATTAACAATTTAAATATAATAACACCAGTATCTCCCATATAATTAGATGTTATTAAATTTATGGAATAATATTTATCCATCTCTTTCTCCATAAAATGGGAAACAAAGCCCTCGCTCGTGTGTTTTTCAGACTACCGCCACCCAAACTAATGTAAATTGTTTTCTAGCAACAACTCACATGGATTGTCACAATGAAATAAATAATAAATATATATGATAATAATGACATTATATTTATTATTTAAAATTAATACTCCATCTAATTCCTTATATATTTATCCATTAAGGAAATTATAACATCACTCATGTGTACATACAACCTACAATCTCCATGAAGCGATGTCATTAATTTTTCATATATAAATTTCAAGGATGATTATGAAAAGTTATATTATGAATAAATGTGATATTTATAAGACTAATATAAATCTTGATATTATGGATATATTTTCTATTCATAGGAATAGAAACTTTCATGAAAAAACATGCATGAGAAAATGATATAGTTAACACCCAAAATAGTGGTAGTAATGAAATATAATAAACAAGTGGGTGATAATGTGTTATAATTGGATCATATATGACATTTAATATGGTTATATTATAAATAAATAATATTTTTAATACCATTATACATAATGTTAAATAACATTCAACTAAAGGGAAGTGTGATGTAAGGATTATATCATGTTTTCCTTTCATTGAGGTATATTTTATTTTTATTCCCATAATTTATTTTATATAGTGTAAATACGTACCATTTTACATGTTATATCATTAATCCTTAATATTAGTTGTATTTTATGTTTAAATTAAAATTATAAGTGGAAAATGATTTTATAAATCAATTTTTTTCATTGGTTTATATTACTTCTTCATTATCTTTGATATTCTAAGGTAATGAATGCAATTAATTTTGATTATTTTATTTTTTATTTCAAATTAATTTATTTGGATATATATTTGATACAAAAAATCAATTTATTGATTAATTATCACTTCAAGGTTATAATAATTGTGACAGTTATTCATCTTAAATTATCTTCTTCGAGACATATGTTATGTTATACACCTATCTTCTTCTACAAGGTGTATCTAATCCCCCTTTATATATTATATCATTAATCTCATTATATTATTCGTATTTAATGTTTGATTTAAATTTTTTTCTATCATGGGGGTATTGATTAAAAAGTTACCAAAGTGGTAAGGGTTTATTTCACAATCTCATCATTATTCAAGATTGTTTATTCTTGAATTTACATTAAAGGAAATTATTTGAAAATTGTATAATAAACCCAATTAATTTTATTATCCTTTATTTATTCATGAAATTTTCATGTAATTATATAATTTTATTCTATTTGGTACCTAAAATGATGGAGAAGTTATTTTAATAGAATATAACTTTAATTATCTTTTTGATCAAAAATTATTCTTCATCCATATCCATATTTTCCTTAAAAATTTTAAAGAATATGTTTTATTTTTTTATAAAACAATTACATAAATCTCTACCATTGTTTAAAAAAATTACAAACTTTTTTAAAAATAATCTTCTTTTCATTTTCCAAATGTTATACTTTTTGAATTTTCTTACAAAATTGTAAAAGGAATATTTGATTTAACATACTCAATGTGAATAGAATTTCCAAATATCATTACCACCCAATGCTTTGAATATTGATATAAATGTTTATAATGTTATTTTATAAGAAATTTTTTTTCTAATATTATAATAATTTTAGTTTCTTTAAAGGTTTTTTTTCAAAGTGAAAATGGTATTCTCCTTAAGAATGATTCTAATTATTTTTCTTTGGTATTTCAATTCATCAATGATAAAAACCCTTTATTTTACATATACTCAACATAGGATGTGATGTAATAATTTTATCCTTATTCTTTCTCTAGATGGTTTATGAATAGTTTGACAAAGAAAGTTAATGATATTAACCTTCTTGATTAATTTTGTAGATGTTAACTTTCTATTGAAACATTCACTTTCTTGTGATCATTACACATTACGTTTCTCTTAAATATCTATATTATTTACCATGTATTTTATTATTTACCATATCATATATCATTTAAAAATATTGTGTTTT
The DNA here is from genome assembly GCA_963277665.1 of Viscum album. Lineage (NCBI taxonomy): Eukaryota > Viridiplantae > Streptophyta > Magnoliopsida > Santalales > Viscaceae > Viscum > Viscum album. The sequence continues at coordinate 420,191,405 of OY728132.1, forward strand.
ACATTTAAAGTTTTTTGATTGACTAGAGAAATATTGATTTTGTTTTCTTTATAAAATATATACCTTAATTGATAAGGAATATTTTTTATAAATTAAATCAATCATTCGATATCATGATGTCTCAGATCATGACATCCAATATTAATCATTTCCTTCATTTATAATTCTATATTTTTTATCCTTGAGATTTTTGTATTGGTATTATCCATGGATGCATTCTCTTTATCAAGTTATCGATTAAATGTAATTTTTCAGTTATTTACCTTTCAATATTTATTTTGACTTATTTATTATTATTATTTTAATCATGATATATTCTGATGTACATAAATCTTACTAGGAATATAAGCACACATTTCTTGTGTTTACTTTCCCTAGGATATGAATAAGGAATCCTTGAATGGGTTCAACGATGCATGTTTTTTATTTTCATTGTGTATTTTATTTTCTGTTTTCAAATGTAATTTTATATTCAAATATGTATCTTGTTTTACAAGACTAATAAACTCTTTATTCATTTAGGATATGATCGCTTGTATCATAATCAAAAGTAGAAAAGTAACCACCAAATCTAGGCTACTAGAGTTGAGGTCTTTACATGGGATCCTTAGTAGTTAAGTTGGAACAACACATGGTAGGAATGTATTATCTATACCTGAAAATGGTTTGGTGTTGACAATAATAACTAAACTATATTGAGTGTAGAGACTTCATTATTTGGGATTCTCTTATATTCCCCCTAGTCTTGGGATCTAGATAGTTCATACACACCTTTATCAATATTTTTCACTGAGATGCCTGACAATTTCTATACTAAACTAACTTTGTGAGTCTTAAAAATGGTGTTGTGATTGTAAATTATTTATACATTCCAATTTTTTATTAAATTATTTATTTATGCCACTATTTTGATAGAAATGAATTTTCATTTTTTCTTTGAAAAGGTTCATATATTTTCCCAATTTAATGGAAATGAAATTTCGAACCTATTTTATATTGTCCATTGAAATGTTTTATAAGGAATGGTTCGTTATGAACTACGAAAATAATTTCATGTCATGTTTTATTTAAAATTGAACTTGGTTGGTTTATTTATTATATATTTATTATAAAATTATTTGTAAGATCCTATAGGTATTTTCTAATCACACCCAACCTCTTTCTACAAGAATTTGGATATTTTATTACTTTAGGTCCCGAAAAACGAAAGGCACCAATTGTTTGAAATGGATTTTCTTGGTTAGTAGGAATTTTGAGTTTTTAGTGATTGGTGGATCATGCGATCCTCTTATTACAATGAGATTTTAGAATGATGTCTCAGTGGTCTTATCTAATGACTTGGGTTGATGTATCATTTAAGACTTGTATATATCAACTTGTGGTACTTAATATCTTGATGAGTGTTTGGCATACCAAATGTTTGTAAATTTTTATCCACTATTTTTTTATTGATGAGTTATTCTTCTAGATAAATCATTCCCTCTTAATTATTTTCATTCTAAGACACTAGTTTCCATACCATAGGGTTTGGGAATTCCCTTTGGGCCTTGTTAAGATTTATTTGACTCTTTTTTATTGGGTTACTAGTTTCATTAATGATAAATTGGTATCATAGTCATTCATTCCTCTTTTCTAATTTCTGTATATAATTAATATGTCAAAGTAGATAAGAGACATGATTTTCAAGAATTAAGGGGGTGTTAGGAGAAATTTCATGACCATATCTCATTATAATGATACTTAAGTTACATTGGGTCATTAGTAAAAAGTTTCATTGAGGAGTTTTTTATTTGACTCTAGACTTTTTATAAATCTTTGATCTAATTTTTTTTCTTCCCATTTGAATTTTTCTTGATAGAGATGATGATCTTGAATCTCTTGAATAGTTTTCTCTTATTGTAATATGATGTTTTAAATTACCATTTCCCCAATAAGATGTTTGAATAGACCATATATGGTAACTATTAATTTGACATAAAAAGTGAACCATCCAATTAATAATAACCTTGTAGAGATTTTTTTGTATGTGGTACAATATTTGGGCTAGGTAGTTTCACATATTCCCATTCAAGCTAGAGAGTTTGTACCCCATAATTAAGAAAAGAGAGGTCATTCCCTGATGTTCCTTTTTCTGAAACCATAATATTTATCAGAAACCAATGATCCTCAGGATTCATAGAATTGGTTGTAAAATGTTGATCAACTCTTTGAGTTTTTTTAACTCTAGATCATATTAAGGAAAAATGTGTTGTCTTAAAATTTCAATAGACTGGTAAAAGGTGGTGTGATTTGATAGTTCTAACTGGGAATAATGTGTCCCTAGAGTGGAATGAGATTAGGGACCTTTTCAAGATGAAATATTATCTATAATCAATTGTGTTGGTTAATATGATGAAGTTTCTTAAACTTTATCTATATGATTGGACAATAACCTAGTATTCCAACCATATTTATAATATTGTTTATTTTTCACATGAGGTAGTATAAAATTAGAAACTTGAATAATATAGGTTTTAGATGGGTCTTTTAGTGGATCTCTAATCTCATGTTTTCTTAATAAATATCACCTAATATTCTAAAGTTTTGGATATATTTTTTATGTAAAAACATAACTTTTATGGTAAGTCAAGTTTTACATCTTACTCCTAGTGGTAACTCGAGTTGTCCCTTTAAGGGGAAGAGTAAGTGGGATGAATCTTGTGGTGGAAACTATATTAGTATATCTCATTTTTATACTACTTCTAAATATTCTATGGTATCTGATAAATGATCGGTAATTTCTTTTATAGAGAAAAAAAGTTGATCACTCAATGAATTCTTACATGGAATCACTGAATATAAATAGCTCTTGTAGATTCTCATGTCAAATTCAAAGGTTTTTCTAAGTTTTTACCACTCTGTATAGTGGTACAAACTCTACACTACTAGTAGGATCTATGGTACAATGAAATTCTTCAACAGAAAATGGATTCTAACTCTATACAGATTGAATAAAAATTCTTCACATAGTGGACGAGCCTCCAGAGGAAATTTATGTGGGTATTATGACCTTGAGTGGTATTATAACCATTTATTCATATTTATTTTCAGCTTTATTTGATATAGGTGTCTCTCATTCCTTTCTATCTACCTGTATTGTAAATTTTAATCCTCTAAATGGATCTCATTCCTTTTGTAATAGACATTCTAATGCCTCTTAGAGTAAATATATATTAGGGTCTTTGATGCCCCTCTTACACTTTCTCTTTATTAGAAATTGAGCTTGTTTGGGGCCTTTTGGTTCCAAATATAAAAACTATAGATTTTGTTGTTGGGATTTATTTTCTGATTTCTCATAGAGATCATATTTATTTTTATCTTAGATGAGTATCCTTTAATTCATTCAATGGGTTGTGCCATTTTTTTCAGGGAGAATGAGACATGATCCAGAGTTGATCCAAACCGCCTCTTCTATATTTGGGTGGGATGATATCCATATTTACTTTTGAAAGATAGTGTGATTCTTTATTTATTAATATTCTTAAAAAATAGATGAGTTTTTTGATGTGTTTTAATTTTACTTTTCTAGTTCTCCACAAGTGAGGGGGTGGAGTTTTCTGTCAACTTGGTACCTAGAACCGAGACTATTTTTATTCCTTCCTACTATATGGAACCAACTAAATTGAAGGAGTTAAAGACTTAGTCAGATGATTTGATTTCCAAAGGCTTCATTCCCACCAGTGTGTCAACTTTGGTAGTGCTGGTGATTTTTTCCATGAAATTTGATTAAACCATTCAACTTGGTTGGACTAATAGAAGCTCAATTAGGTCACTATCAAGAATAAATATTTGTTTCCCCAAATTGATGATTTATTTTACTAGATTAAAGGGATGATGTGGACCACAAATTTTGATCCTTATTCTATTAATTACCATATCAGGATTAACAATTATAAAATTTCTATGACATATTTCAAGAGTAGGTATGTCCATTATGAGTAATTTTTCATACTATTTGGTTTAATCAACTCTCATATTGTGTTTATGAAATCTATGAACTAGAAAATCCACCAATACCCCAATTCTTTTTTACTGGTATTTTTTGATGAAATGTTTGTTTACTCCAAACTAAGGAGGATCATATTTATCAATTGAGAGAAGTTATAGACATCTTGAGGAATCACCAACTCAATATCAATATTTCGAAATGAAACTTTTGGATTATAGAGGTGAAGTTATTAGTATGTATGGATTTTTGGCGTGGTATTTCAATTGATCTTGAGAAGGAGAAAATTTTATAGACTGGTAAGAACCATGAAATGTCATTGATATTTATAAAATATTTCTCTTGGAAGGTTATTATTAACATTTTTTGAAGGATTTCCCACATTTTTCTTCTCCTTGACTTCTCTCACTTCAATAGAAATAAATGTAGCACCCCTAGATTTTAAAATATGAACATCATATCAGATAGTGTGTATGACATGCAACACCAAGCGTAGAATAGTATATAACAACCTAAGACTTTATGATATATCTATTATATTAAATAAATTCAATCTATTATATATCATTCAATGAACACAATACTGAGGTAGCTTGCACTATATGTAACAACAAGTTTCATCAATGGCTTGCATTAAACGCAAGAATTAGTTTTATTGAATACTATTAATATTATTATTTAAAAAATTATAAACTAGACATTAAATAAGGGTTTTTTAATAAGATTAACTAACTTATGAAAATATATTATAAAATTCATTGTTTACTAATTAATTAGAAATGAATAAAAAACCAATCTAATATAAAATGAAATGTTTTGATTGGAAAACAATTATTATGTGTCAAAGTGTTTTTATCATAATAAATTAAATTAATTAATATTAATGGATGATATTAATGAAATTTATATATTATATATTGAATAAAAAAATACATTCTTCTAATATATTTTATAGGCATAAGATAATAACAAACCTAATTTTATTCCTGAAAAGTTGTATTTTTTTAAAGTTAGTTTTCCTCCTTTTAACAGTGCACTGGTTTTAAAACTAAATTTTGAAACTTATATAAATTTTATTTGACAAAATATACTTCATTTTTGAAATATTAATTTCAAAATTAGACTAGAGTAAAACTTTTTTATTTATCTAGGGAGTTTCATTTTTTTATGAATAGTGAAAAATACTGAATTTTAATTGAAAACTAACTTTTCATTTAAATAATTTATAATGTAAAATTGTATTTTTAATTGGTTATGAATTAAAAAATAGTTCAATTATACATATATTAATCCAATTGAAGTCATAGAAATAATTTTTATATTGAATTTAGACATAAAAACATAGTAACCTTTTGAACATTTTTACTTTAAAAACCATATTTATCATCTCATCCGCAGGATTAATTTTAAATTAATTTTAACGAGTTTTTTGAATTGAATTTGAAAAAATGTATTCTATATTTGGAATCATAATAATTTATTTAAAATGATCTAAACTTTATTTTTGACCAAAATCATTTCAGAAAATGGTTAAAATTAATTATAGCGATTAAGGAGAAAATAAGTTTACTTAGTCATTACACTTAGAATATATAGTCTAAAAAAGATCCAAACCTTTTCCAAAACCCATTTTATAACACTTCCCAAATCACTCACCCAACATATAAAAGGCCACCCCATCTTCTGCCCACATAAAACCTCAAAACCACTTTGGTTTGATTAATCCATACCCAAATCACTCCCCAACTTCCCTCCCCTCATCCTAGAGGCCTTATCATGGGAATAAATCCAACTTAGGAATTCATTAGTGAAAACCTAATGAGGATACCCAAATAATAGGTAATGTTCTACTAAAATCATTTTTATTTTATATATTTTTACACCTCCTTCAATTAGTCTTATATCATTCTTATATAATAACATCAATATCCTCCATATACTGAGATATTTTTATGTAAAGCGTATGACCTAACACTTCACACACTTCCATCAAATGGGTTACAAAATCATCGTTCGTGTGTACGGCTGACTACCACCTTGCAAACTGATGTCATTAATTTTTCCAATACCACCTTCCTAGACTAGGAATAATGATGTATTTATAATTAAATTATATATATATGATATTTATGAAATTTTTATTATTTTGGAATTAGTATATTACATGTACATTCATTCTTTCCATTTTTTGGGAATATGATAATGCCCCTCGTGTGTATGGCAGAATATCACCTCGCAAAGAGATCATATTCATTCACGCTTTCCATGGAATGTATTAAATATGGGATTAAAAAAAATATGTGATATATATGACATAAAAATTTTACTTTAATGATAATATATATATATATAATATACTTTTCTTTCATTCAATATAATAAGAAAATGAAAATAGAATTCATGCGTATGTACGACCTACCATCTCTATGAACAATGTATTTCATATTTCTATCACAAAATTTAATGGGTTACTATAATTTCATATATACTGAATATATATTATATTTTATACATATTTTACATTCTCTAGATGATGAAATCATGATCAAAGTAAGAGGAGTAAAAAAATAACAATTCAAAACATTCTCGAAAAACAAGGTAATTAACACCCAAAACGATAAAAAGAATGAAATATTATTAATGAATTGGTGATAAAATTTAATAAAAGGATCATTAATAATATCATAAATATTAATATGGTTTTGATATAAGTTAATAATATTCTTAAAACAATTATATAGGAGGTTAAATAGTGTCCAACCAAAATAAAGCGTAATGTGAGGGTTTTCATCTCAATTTCATTTTATTGAGGAATATTATAGTATTATATAAAAATTTATATGGTTTATATACTACCCCTTGATATTTAATATCATGAATAAATCATTTTTCAGGGTATTTTAAGTTTTAATTTTAATTATTTCTTCTAAGTGGTTTTAAATAAAAAGTTACGAAGTGGTTATGAATTTCATAACTCAATTATTTTTCATTAGGTTATATTACTTCCTCGTTGTCATTAATATTACTAGATTATGTATGTAATGACTTTTAACTATATATTTTTTAATTTCTATTTACTTTATGTGGATTTTTAGTTAATACACATAATCTATTCAGTGGGAGATTCTCACTCCAACGTTATGATATTTTCAAGGGTAACTTCATAATATTATTTTATTCAAGATTGTTTACACTTGAATTTCCATTGAATGAAATTATTGATAATCCTTTAATAAACACTTTTATTTTCTTCCCTTATGGTTATTCATGTTTTTATTTAAGTGATAGTACCATTTTTTCACTCTTTTTCACTTAAAAGGTCTTATAAAATGTTGTTAATAAAACTTGAATTCATTTCTCTCATTTATTAGAAACCTATTTTCTTCTAAAACAATTTTTTCTAAAAATATTTTCAAAAATATTTTTAACCATTTAAAAATGATTTATGAAATAAAATTTTACGTATTATTACTTTTTACTAAATTCCTTGAAAAGAAACTCCATGTCATTTTCTAAGTGTTTCACTTTTCTATCCTTTTACAATGAAAGAGTAATTTTTTTCTCTGTACGATATGTGCAGAATTACCCACCATCATTTCCATGTAGTTACCTTTGTAGGTTTTCAAGTTGATTTTTAAAGAAAATGTTTTTAAATATGATTTTCAAGGGATGATATTTTCAAAATATTTTATGTTGTCAAAAATTGTTTCCAAATTGAAAAGGATATTTTCACTAAGAATTTTTTTAAAGATGTTATTTTATTTTATCAACGAAATCAAACCTTATTCTTACTTCAATGGGTATATGTTTTATTTATAACATCCTTATTCTTCCCATGGATGGATTATGATTATTTTGACCAAGGATAGTATTGAAATTTACTTCCTTAAATCATTTTCATTATCATTGACTTTCCTTGGGGTTATTCACTTTTATGTGGTAAATAAACATTGATTTTCTCCTAAATATCCATATCATTTATCAAGAATATTATTATTACATAAACCTAATAGAATTTTTTATATGGTGTTTAATTTGAATGTTATTTGATTAATTGGGAAAATATTGATAAATTTGTACCCTTTACACAATACAGATATTTGATAAGGCTCATTTGTTATTAATTAATTGGAATATTTTATATTTGAGGAATTCTTTGGACATACATGACATGGATTGAGGGCTCTTTAATGAAATACCCTCAATAAATTGGTAGTCTCATGGGATTAATCAGTTAGCTATCCTCATCTAAGTGGATTTTGACACTATTTGTTTTAAACTGTCTTGAGGATTAATCTTGATAATATAGGTATCATGTGCCTAGTAAACATGATGTCTAATAATTATACATTGTCTTAATTAAGAATTAAGTAATTCGTATCCATCATATTTTCACTACGAAAAAAATCTATGGATGCATTTAATTCTTAGTAAATTGACTTAATGGAATGTGTTTTCAGTTATTTATCATTCTATATTGATTCTTCCTTATCTTATCATGATAGTCATGTTATTTAAATAGAATGTTTTTTTAGTTATTTACCATGCCATATTATTTAAACACTTCCTAATCTATTTACTTATTAAACGGCATGTGTGTTTAGTTTTTTACCTTTACATATTGATTATGTTGATTTATTATTTTTTCTATTGTACTTAACCATTATTAAGAATTTGAGATCACTTTTATTTTGTTTAATTTCCCTTGTATTCCATCAAGTTTACTATGAATGATATGTAGGAATAATCTAGATGGAATAAATATATTTTCAAAAAATATATGTTGTAATTTGTGAATTAAAAATATAATTTAAGACGCATGTATGCGTCTAGATTACCAAGACTACTAAACTGATCAGTCCTTTGGGATGTGATTCCTTGAATCTTATGCCAATGTAATGGTAGTAGGCACCAACTTTGGGATTCTGGGATTTGGGTATCTACAGTAGAGTTCATTTGGGATTTGAAATGTTAGCTTACCTTTGATGTGTTGAAGCATTATTTGACTTCATCTCCATTATTGACTCTTCTAGAAGCTATGAAAGTCTATTTGAACCCCTGTGATGCATCATGTTTGGGTTTTGGATTCATTCTTACATAGGGTGATCATGTGGTGGTATATGGTTCTTGTCAGCTTTATCCTCATGTGATGAACTATCCCACAGAAGATTTCAAACTTGATTCTAAGATGAATTCTTTGAATAATTTTCATCATTACCTATTTAGAAAAGGTTTTACCATCTACTCCAATGATAAAACCTTGAGTAATACCACTGGATAGCCGGTGAGGGCCACTGACTAACTGGTGGGAGGATTGAATTGGTGGATTTCTATATAAATACCACTCTTTAGCCTATAAAATCCAATTAGAAAATTTTTGGGACTTCTAGTAGACTTAACATTTTTTTCAAGTGCCCATGAGTAGCCAGTGGAGGCCATCGGCTAGCTGGTGATGCCGATGGGGCTGGGTTTTTGTAGGGAAATATCATAATTATGAAATGTTAAATCTCTATTTTATTTCTAAAACACTTACCATAAATTTCATCAGACCCTAAACACTTTTTATATTATTCAGTGATGATTTTTATCTCCTAAACTTTATTCTTCACTAATTGAATTTCCATTTGGTGGATTGGACCTCCTCTAGGAAGTGAAATCTCAATTTAATCCTAGATTCTTCTTTCCTTATTTCTACCCCTCTTATATTCTAGTGATTCCTTATTAAATTAATGGATCTATATCTTGACTTAGTGAATAGTGATTCTAGGATTCACCCTTGATCATTCTATCCCTTGACAAGTTGTTGGTGGATCCTGTGTGGGTGTTTGTTAATGTTGATTGAGGTAGGTTATCTCATAAGGAAATATATAGTAATTTAAACCTCTTATTCCTGTTTAATATAAATTGGTTTTCAATTTATTTCTAAATCATAATTTAATTCTTTAAAATTTCAGGGTGTTCGTGATGAAATCCCTTAAAACGGATTTTGAAAAATAAGTTTTTATTTCCCAAAATAATCTTCATTTGAAATGAATGATTTGAAGCATGATTTTGATGAGATGAAAATTCATGAAATATTTTATGATTTGGAATGGTTTTTTTGAGATTAAAGAAAATAATTTTGGTAAAATATATTGATATTGGTTTTTAGTGTGAAATGGAATGTTTTTTAAACTTTAACTTGGGGCCAATTTGAAGGATATTTTACATATGATTGAGATATATTGAACTGATTGATATCCCTATAAATGTTTTATTTACCTTGAATCACACGGGTATTTTTTTAGTTAGGTGGAAAGAACACATACTATGAATATATTATCTCTACCTAGAAATGGATTGAGAATGAAAATTCTAATTAAAATTTCTTAAGGGAAGGTAATTTATTAAATGGGATTCTCAACTATTACCCATAGTTGTGGGATCTAGGCAGTGTGTACACACCTAGGGATTTATTTTCATGAAGATGTCTGATAATCCCTATACTAACCTAACTTTGACACTCTTAACCATGTTGATATGATTGTAAATTATTTATCTATTCCAGTGATATATTGAAATGTTTATTCATGACAAAATTTTGATAGAAATTATTATTCAGACCTTTTTAGACAAAGATGTTTATATCTTCCCAATTTAATTGAAACAAACATTTGAAACTATTTTATATTTTTTCATTTAAATGCTTTTTAAAGAATGATTTTTTTGGATTCTGAAATGAATTGTATGCCATGTTTTATTTAAAATTTTATCAAAGTTAGTTTATTTGTTAATATTTTCTTATAAAATGATCAGTGAGATCCTATAGAGATCTTTTACTCACACCATACCTTTTCCATAGAGAATTTTTATATTTTATTATACAAGTCCCATGAAAAGGAAAGTCCCCACTTAGTAGTGGTGATTTTATTTATTAGTGGGACTTGATATTGGGCAATGACTAGAGGAGCATTTGATCAACTTATTGCAGTGATTTTTGGGGATGGTTTTTTGATGTTCTTATCTGATTAATTTGTTGGAATACTATTTTGATACTTCTACCATTCTACTTATGGTAATTTCTATATTAAGGAGTCTTTGTCTTACTGATTTTTTATTTTTTTTTCATCAATTTATTTGTCTTAATGGGTTATTCTTGTGTAAAAATCATTCTATGTTGATTGTTTAGATTCAAAAGTATGATTCTCTAGACCATGGAGTTTAATAACACCATTTAGTCAATTTTATTTTTGATTTGGGTACCCTTTAGGTACGTTATCTGGGTTCGTTCCTGAAAGAGTATGAATGATAAATAAACTGAATCAACAAAACACTATTTTTTTTCTCTAAAAGATACATGGTGTTCTGGGTTTAGGAGACAAGATGTCTGACACCTATAATGATTCATTTATTATGTCATTACATTCCATCACATTGGGTATACCATTTTTGTTTCATTTTTTAAGGGTTTATTGTAGGGGTTCAAACATGATTGCACAATTACTTCACTCATTTCACCATATTAATTTCTAAGAAACTACCAATATAACCCATATCTATAACACGGTATAGACCATAATTCCAAATACAGGTGGTCAACTAGGGATTCAGACCCAAAATTTCTTAGGAACTCACATTAGTCGAGAGTATGGGAGGTTGGGCTCATAACACCCTTTTGGGAGAATTATTTCATATTTTGGGACTCTCTTATAGATTTAATGTATGTTTGTGAATTTCTTCATAATCTTGATATAGAACTGGTTACACTAAAAAATGATTGGAATTTAAATATTTCAATCTATAAAGGTGGTTCTATTAATGAGACAATTTGTATGTGTCTGAGGTTCTACATTAGTTTCATATCATTATCAATGGGTATCTATTTATATTTTTAAGATATAAAACCAGGAAGTTTATAATTTACTGTCTTCTAGGGAGGTGGTTGAAATTTTGAGGATGTGATTAAACCTTTATAAGGATTCATGTGTATAATATTTATAACATAAATCAAAACCCACATAATTCATTTAAACCATGTATTTTAACATCATGTGTAAAGGACATATAAGAGGGAACTTATACAATAGGTATGGAGATCAATCCATAAGAAGGCATCACACATTTCATGTTTATGATAGTGATCAAAGCCTTCATAATTAAATTGTTCCTTTGGGACTTACCCCAAGCATAATTCCTTTGTATGTGGTGTGCATATCATTCCACCAAATTGGGATTACACGCTTGGGTTTCCCTAGTAGGGGGAAATTCATTATGTGAATGATATGATCATTTCAAATCCTTAAGCCCATGTGATTCATGCTCGGTGTGTGAAACAAGAGACAACAAGTGACTAGTCTCATCACATAGGGATTTAGGACTTATACATTGGGTAAGTCCTTATGGGGTGTTTTATATGGACACCAAGCCTTAGGAATTAATCCTATGTATCATGTTTATAGTATTAATCAGGGTCATCATAGTTCATTTAACATATTAATCATTTGATGGATGAAAAATAAACATGATACCATATGATAGTTTGGGTCCTAGGGGTTATAATGTGTGATAAATAAAGGGAATTACAACAATTTGGATGCTCGTTGGATCTCGGGACTTAGGAAGGTGTCCTACATCTATTTGGACAGGAATTTCAATTCTCATAGTTCTGTTGGGGTATGCTTGAATATGTCAACTGGACAAGGTTACCATGTCTCGGGGTGTCTACCAAACATGTCCAAATTATCTTTATGACATGTCTGATGTGTCTATATGACATGTATGAGGAGGTTTGGACATGACCCAGGTTCCTAGGGGGATTTTCCAAAGATACTGGAATGGTCCATTTTACTTGTCCATAGGATGTCGCGAGATCCTTAAGGCTATCTAGAGGATGTAGCATAATGTGGATGATATGTCTAGAGGACTTCATAGGACTTAGCTAATACACTCAGAGGACATCACATGATCTAGATAGCATGTTTGGAGGATGTAGGATGACCTAGATTACATGTCTGGAAGAATTCAGATGACTCACCTAACATGCCCCAAGGACATCAGATAATCTAGATGGAATTTCTGGTGGGTCTCATAATACATGGATGATATGTCTAGAGAATTCCATAATAATTAGGCGACATGTAGATAGAAATCTTCAATACTGTGGGGACATGTTTGTAGAACTTTGAAATACTTGGGTGACATGTCCTAGTGTTGGCATGTGGTCCGGATAGGTCATTCTAATTGAATGATGCCTTACATGAAAATTATTGTATCCATCTTTTCATAAGACTTTTATCTTTTCTAGTCTTTATAGAATATGTTCCATAAGGTTCATTAACTTCTTTAAATCTATCAAGACTAATTAAAAATGAGAAGACACATTTTCCTAATCAATCTAGATTGCCAAAAGTCCTTCATGTGATCTATAGGTCGATCACATGAATCACATATTCATGCCATGTGATACCTTAGTTTGTTCCGCATATTTTACCTAGTGGAAGACTCTTGTGATCATGTTTCTTTATGCTCTGAGAAGACTACTCTTATGTGCTCTTGTGGGTGTAATTGTTTTTGTTTGTGTTTTCTATGTCGATGGGGGAGGATTTATAGTCCTTTACACCCTAATTATATGCCACCTTAAATGGATCATATATGATGAATATGATTTGGAGTTAGTAGAGGTAGAATCACATCACTCTTTTCACAAGATCCCATTGTGGGTCATCCAAGGTTTCACATGATAAACAAAGACTGTGAAAACACTCTTCCATATCTATATTCATTAGACCCTTATATATTCAAAGGGATCTCATAGGATCATATAAAAATATAAAATGGTATTTGTACCCTTGATATGATATTTCTGATTGTCTTAATGTGATCAAAACTCTTGTGAAAAGGCTTTCTCATGATCGAAGAAGACTTGTATGGGGTCCTTTACGAGACTAAGTTAGATTTTCTGGGGCCTCTTATGATAACAAGATGGATTGTAAGGGGATTCTCATGAGACCAAGTTTTCATATCAGGGACCTGCTATGAGATCATTATGTCTTATCTAGGGGTCTTCATGAGACTAATTTGGCTTATAAAATTGAATTTTCAATATCAATGGTGATCAAACAAGGCACAAAACCCCTTTCACATGACAATAAATATATCGTCCCTCTGTGAGAGGATTTCACATTTTCCAATTTTATTTTATTACTTTTTTTACAAGGATATATACCGTTTCCCATTGGTTTTCTATTATGGAATCTCGTGATCAGTATGATATCTCATGATAGTGTCAGAGCATTGTCATGGACAATATCTCTTCTTTTATGTGATGTGTTGCATCCTCAACACTAAATATCGCGATGGTGTGTGAGTGCTATAATGGAAAATCTCTACACCTATCAATATAGCCTAAGGGGTATCACATGATTAGATGGAATTTCTATGTTCCTTCACGTGATGAATTTGACATGCCAAAATTCTCTCACATGACAAGATAGACATGTCATGAGGGGGCTCTGTGGGGTCTTATGAATCACATAATCACATTTCATGAAAATAAATGTAACTCTCCATCACATGAATCTTCCACCTTTTCCATTTATTTTATAAGGATTTGTGGGTGACTGTCAGGAATCTATTTATTTACAAGTCACATGATCAAAGTAACTTGCATGCCATCCTTTGCATTATCATCAGCGATTGTATGAACACCTTCGCATGAATAAGAGGGTTTTCTAAGGGGATTTTTTTATTATAAGGACTTTAAAAATGGGTTTCACGTGATCATCTATAGATCATGTGAAGTGCACAATTTTTTTCCATAACCTTCCAAATGTCATTCAATCACTTTTCCTCTTAGAGGTTATGTGATCTGCATGATTCGGCAAACTAGACTTTATATATTCATGATACTCCTTCCATTATCTTGTGAGGAAAATAATACCCATGATTTGTGTATTTATTTGATCCCAAAACTATTAATTCTTTGTTAAAGGGTGTTAAAAAATCCCCCTACTCATGGGTGAGGACCATAGGGATAAGTAATTGGTTCTAAGGAGGGTAAATTCCCACCAAAATCATTGGGATTTCAATTGATCAATGTCTTATAGGACATTTTCTCTTCTAGGTGACATTTTGTATTACCCAATGCATCCTATAAATATGGGAGCAAAGGGTGGATTATTTCTCCAGTGACTTTTAACTCTAGAGTCATTTCAATTTCTCGCATTGTGTGACTCCTTAACAAAACCTTTCCACAAGATCTATTTCATATGACCTCTTCGCAAGAATTGACCTTAGGGCTACTTGTGAGATCTTTCCACATGACTGATTTGTCTCATTACTTGTTAAATAGATTCAAAAACTAACTCTCATTAATTTCCTTAAACCTCAACCCTTGTATTTGATTGTATGGATGTCATGAATACTTCACATGATCAGCTAGTTTGGTCATAGGATCACATTTTCATCATGAGGTTTTTATAACCATCTATGGGTCATGCGGTCACAACTATTATGATATATCATGTGGTCACAATATTCTCTATGGTTCATGTGATTTTCGAGGTTCTCTATGGGCCATGTGATTCATTAGGTGCTCTGTGGGTCAAGAAATCTTTGAGGTGCTATGTGGTTCATGTAATTAATGAGACCCATATCAGGTCATTTGATCATGAATCATTCCATGTTTCATGTGATTCACTTAATGTTATCTGAGTTATGCACCTCTTATAATAATATTTATTATTCATCAAACACATGCTACTTATTTCATAAAAATAGACTCTAATTATCATAAGTATTTAAATAAAGAGGCCATAGAACAGGTGACTCATCAGTATTAAATTATTACAAGTGTAAATTCTATCCTTCAAAACGTTGTTGAGTCATCACAGACAATCTTGATAGACATGATGGGGATAAACCTTTTGGAATATCCTCTCTCACACTTCCTACCCCTTAGAGGGTTTTTTCATACAAATGATGCTTATATCCATCCACTGTAGTCATAAATGGTTCCTCCCTCGTGGATTTAGAGACCCATAATACCTTCTGATAAAATATCTCTCATATAGTCTACTTCATCTCTGAGAAAAAATTACCAGATGGGTACATACTAAAATGTATACCAAAAGACATTGTAAATAATCGTCATAAACATGATTCATATATCCATATGGGTCAACTAATAATGTTTAAATCTTCCCCAAACTAGAGGTTTGGATGGTTACCTAACTAGGACCTTTAATTAGGAAGGATCTTTATAATGGATTGTGGATGGCCCTTCTAGGTTTAGTATATCTCTTCAAAATTTACCATGGTCCTGAAAAATATCTGGATGTATGAATTCATCTAGATACTTTAAAACTTCGACTACTATAATAAATTTTGTATGGTGGACTTATTTAGGTGATAGATTCTAGATACAAATTCATTCCACCAAATTCATTATGAAGTTGGAATAAGTCTCTAGGACATTGAGCATATTTGTAATGCACTAATTTTAGGATGGATGTACGATGAGTTTTCCCCCATCGTCTACATGGGAAGACATGGAGAGGAACCCTACCCTTTCTAGGGATTTGATTAGGTTAGCTAAAAAGGACCTTGATAATGCCCTTCTTTCTGGGTAAGATATCCAATTTAAATAATTGGAAGTACACTTTATCAAAAATGTTCATTTTGAACCAAATGATTAAAGGCTTAAGGGATTCCCCACAAAGGATTCCCACAGTGTTGAGGGTGACTATTGGCATACAGTTGAAGAGGGATCATTTATCAACTAGGGTTGAGAGTTCATTCCCAACATTGACTGAACTATCCAGTAGGCTAGTTTTATTTCCTTGTACCTATGATGGTACATACTCCCAACAAAGGGGGAGGATGGAGTTAGAGTTTCCACGATATTATGGAGGACTCTACGGATGGAGGGAGACACATTGGGTTATACATTCCTATTTTATCTAAACTATATCACCCCTCACCCCAAATATACACAAAAGAGTCACATATAGAATTTCTAGTACTTTTTATTTATTAAGGGTTTGGATAGGGTCTCATTTCAAAGGATATGGGTATATGAGCATCCAAAACATACCCAACATTCTTTTCAAACCTCTTTTCAGTGAATCAGTGGGGTGAGGCCCATCATATTAAAGGACTAGGAAATTAGGGATTTCCTAATCCATCATGACCACTTCTCCTTCAAACCATATGGGACAATTTCCACTATTAGTATTGATGAAAATGGTGGGGGAATCCATAAGTATTGGACCTATACGATGTTAATTCTTGAAGGTTTTATTTTATTCTCTAATTGATGGGATAATTCTCTACTAATGTTATGAACATTTTTCATTAATCTATCAATTTCAGTGTATTAACAAAAAAATTACTTCCCCTCTTTACATTAGATCATAGAATCATCCAATGGTGGCTTTCAAGTTCTGGTTGATGTTTCCCCGACAGGATACTCAGGTACATATAGACATCCCTTAAAGTGATGTTGAGATCAATTTTTCCTGAAATTATGCTGATATATGGATCCACTCATATCTAAATGGGAATTTTTTTCATCTGTATCTGAGGCTACAAAGCTTCTACTAATTTCCAAATTTAATCCAAGACCAGTAAAATTTCCAAATTGATAATCCTATTAATTCTTCACAAGTAATTTAAATGTTTACCATCAGTTTCATTTTTTGGTAGAAGTGTCAAATTGCATGGATTCAATGATAATGGCTCATGTGATTGAAATCTTTCTTACACTATTATTCCCAGCTACATTTCATAAGTGGATGATCTAGAGGGAATCAAACTCAGATGTTCATCTTATAGAAATACTGCTCTAAGAAGAGATACATTTAGAAGGATTTTCTCATATTACTACTCTTAGGTCTATCACACTAAAAATTAAACCCACTTTGGTTAAGGATTTCCTTCAATGCTTCTATGTGACGGTATAAATCATGAAGGTTCGGATCCACTACTCACCTTCGGTGTAGCAGTCTATGATTTAGGGTATGATAGAAGTTGTCATGGATGAAAAAGGCCATCCCATTATTGAGGAAATGGTAAGACTGGTCTTTACACCATATTTAAATGGATATGGGGTCATTGTGATAATACTAATGTCTTTTATTTCTATTAATATGGGAGGAAGTTGTAGGATACTGGTCACTTATGTCATCCCTGGTATATTCTTCCATGGGTACAACTACTGGGGATGGCTTGACTGGTGAATAGGGGACCGATGATGGGGGTTCCCTATCCCAAATGGCTCTAATGAGGGTAGTTATTACCATGCCTAAGGAATCACAATCTATAATAGCATCAGTTCCATATTCAACACCTTTGGTATTATCACTATATGGGGGATCTTTCTCAGAGAGTCAAGGGAAAAGGAAGAACTCTGAACTATTAGTGCCCACTAACCTAAAATATTTACGTAAATGTATCACTTTAAATTTTACCTATTTTATAAAATTCCAATAACTCATTTTGGTATTTAAAAATTCACAAGTCCTCATCAATATTACCAGAAAAAACATATATCAATTTCTAAGGATATGGGTGAATGTTCTATTACTCCTGTAGAATCTTTACTACTAGACCCAGCCCATCAAGAGGTAGAGATGGTAGAGGTTTTAGCTCAGTTAGACCCAGATCCTACTGTTGAAGTTCCAATGGTCACTCCATTTGATCCAACATGTGAGAACACACTTATGGAGGAAACTGGTGTTGGTAGCTACTCCACTACAGATTTATCATTGATGGAGGAATTATTTTAAGAAGGTGATAACTTTTTCAATAACTCAAAACATGGTTGAATTTGTTTCATGTCATCTAACATTTCTTTTGATCATACAGTCCTTAAATGTGGTGAGTAAAGTACAAAAATATATAAAACACCAGTGTTTTCACCAAACTGATCGGTATAAGAGGGCATTACCTCTTCACCAGAAGATGGGGTTAGGGAAATAGGATTTTCTAGTGACGTAACTAAGAAAGTTATGTTTACAATGTTGATCACATATAATGGTTACTTTATGGAATCATACCATCTATTTTCCAACTGATAAAACTTTTATCTTCCTCTTATATTTTCTTCACCCAATATATCAGAATTTTTATTCCCTTCTTCCTCAAGAATTTCTCTTATTGAGTCGACCAACGTGAGGCCGGATCTATTCCAACTTCATAGAAGACCATGAGAATGATTCATTTTATTAGTTTATTAGTCCTAGAGTATATTCCTATCCAAATGTTTGGATTGATTCAAGTATCAGAGTCTATGTAACTCCATCAGTTGATTCAGCAACAAGTGTGGATGTTGATTTGGGCCTTAATTTCAGAGCCCCTTTGGAATAGCGAAATGACTAGATGGGAAATCATAGGTTTATGTTTACTACCCTTGGTTATGAGGGTTTTTATTATACCTATATTCATTACCATGTGAAGGAAGTGATCTCCATGGGGGATTAAATGGGGCCCTTGAATTAAGGGTAGTAGCAACTAAGGATTCATCTTTAGTAAAACAAAGTCCTGATGAGGCCTTAAACGAGGCTTCCCAACACATGGTGGAGGTGAAAAATCACCGATTCATGGTCAAAACAGGGATGGTTGAAATATATAAATAGTAATTTGAAATAAACCATCTCTAGGATGAGAATCATTAGCTTCATCTTTCACTTTAAATATCTGAGAAAATTTTACTGGAGAAACAAGTGCTCCTCAACCTAGTGAAGAAATCCATACTTGAAGCTGTTGCAAGGTTGGATGCATTATATAAGATTATGGAGGTGGAATCTAAATTTTTTGATCAATTTTACCAATACATTTCTTCCCTAGAGGGTAAATATATAGATCTCAAGGACTCCTCTGAATTCATATTGTGATAGCCTTGTAGTTTTTTGAATCTCCCTATATTTTTTGTATTCACAGGAGAGACTTCAATATGTGGAGATTCCTCCTTCTTATAAACTTTATCAATGAATAAAACTTATAATATTTACATGTCATTTTCTATATTTCTTCCATTCATGATGTTCCCAACATTTAACTGATACGATGTCGCATGAATGATAAATGATACCTATCCTTTGTATAATACCAAGTAGAACCAAATCTCTATATTTGAATTCTTAAATCATAATAGATTCCTCTTGAGAATTCATGATGAATTCCCAACAATATGATATTCCTCATTGATGTACTTACTTATGTTGTATTAATATTTCCTAATTTAAAATCATAATTTGGATAACATATATATCTAAGGGAGAGCACTTTAATTTCTTCCAAATTCAGTGGAATTGGTGATCATAACTTGATTTTTTCAAGGCACAAGTAATGATACCTACAAGATTTGAATATTTTTCTTTTATATTTATAGGACTTTTCCTATTATTTATATGGGGAAATATTTTAGGGTTTAGCCTTTTAATTTTATTATGAATCCCTCTTATGGTTTTCGCCCTATTAAGTTTTGCATCTTTTCCATTTTATGAGTACTCAATTTTTCTTGGATCACACAAACTGCCTTTCCAAAAAACAAGAGACTCAAATATTGACCTAGATTCCCTCTTTGGGTTTTTAACTTAGTGAAAATTTTGTCTCTTATAGTATTTCATTTTATGTTTTTGAAAATTATACCATTTTCATTCTATAGTTTAAGGTCTTCCATCTTGGACCTTCTATTTCTATATTTTATAGTCTTCTAGACTGGACCTTCTACTATTGTATTTTATGGTCTTATAGCATAGACATGTAACTACTGTAGTTGATGGTCTTCTATATCATACCTAATATTGACATAATTTATATTCTTCCATCTTGGACCTCATAATGTTGTAGTTCAGGGTCTTCTTTCTTAGACCTTCTATTATTTTAGTTTAGGGTCTTATAACTCAGACCTTTTGTTGTTTTAGTTTAGGGTCTTCTATCTCATACCTTCTATTAATGTAGTTTAGGGTATTTTATTTCATACCTTATATTATTATTGTTTAGGGTCTTCTATCTCAATCCCTATGTTATTGTACTTTAGGGTCTTCTAGCTCGATCCTTTTACTGTTATAGTTTAGGGTCTTATAGCCCATACCTTCTACAATAAGTATAATATGGGTATTAATAAAGGGTTTTGGAGACTTGAATCCTTAATGGGATTCTAAATAATGAGTGTCCATGAAGGGTTCTAATACCCTACATTCTTAATTGATATTTTGGAGAATGAATGTTCATGAAGGTTTCCGAAACCCTACATTCTTGTTGAAATCATGAGGAATGGATATCCCAGATGATTAGTGACATTATGAATCCTTAACTTATAGGGTCTCGGTGGATGGTGAAATATTAGGGATTCCCATTCCACTTGGATAGGTGTTCTATGGGTTGAGTAATTAATAACCTAAAATTTTTAACTGATGAATATTGAATGGGGAAAATATCGGGGATGACACATAACACCCCAAGGTGATGGGTTCTTCCATGGTGATATCAGGGCTCATGAGGATAGTTTTTCCTTTTTTATAAGGAGGAGATACATGTAGTTGGTAGGTCATAATCCCTTATGAATAATCCCATAGGTATTATAATCATTTTCAAGTAAAGGGTATCCCAACTCTTTCCCAAGGGCCAAGAATTATTTGTAATGACTCAAAATTCTAGATGATAAAGTTAGAAGTGGATAAAATTTATCTAGGTAGGGTTCTTGTTCCCTAGGGTTGTTTTTCATTTTGTTGGGAAGCTGAGATGAAACTCTATGTGGAATAGATTCATGTGATGTGATCCATAAAAAGATTTGGGAATCAATTTTTGCATTCCTACTTTGAAAATTTGTAAAATACATGGTGACGTAATGTTGAGGAGTTGAATCTGATTGAATATTCTAGTCTTGGGAATTGTAAATCATAGTATTGGAATATATTAGTTAACTATATATGTTATTCGGTGGTTATAGGTCCACCATTGGTAATTAAAAGGATCCAATACTGTTCTATGTGGTTGGAAAAATAGCTTATGGATTTAGGGGGGATTTCCTAGGATCTAAGGGTCTATTAGGATGAACCAGTCCCTATTAGTAGTTTACTATGTGTAAGAGCTAAGTTCAAGTAATTCCAAGGTCTATGGGGTTCAAATACAAGGATATAAACTCAAGGAACTATTTGTTTTAGATCATACTTCAACTTCAAGGTGGTTTATGGAAAGTGTAATATTCAAAAAGGGTTTGATCACCCAAAAAGTTGTGTCTCTGCCTAGTGGACCAGTTATCATGGTGAGGATATATATAAAATCATTACTATAACTTTTACCTAGACTAGGGGGTCCAAGGAGAATCAATTATATTTTACTAAGGCCAAAAAATGTGCCCTATAATATTTATGCCTTATTTATTTACTTCAAACTTTTTCCTAAACTCTAGAGATGAAGATTTTTTTTAGAGGAGACTTGACTATTTCTCAGGACACCCTTTTTGGTAATTTGAAGTGAAATTTTTTATGTCTCTTTCATTATGATTTTTTTATTTAGACCATAAAAGGATAAATATTAGGGTCGTCTGGCTTTGACCAAAGTGCATGCAATGTAAGGTCAGGATGTATGTGGACCAGGCATGAGGGGAATGTTACAAAACAACATAATTAGTATACACAGGGTCAAGAGTACTCCAAAATATTTTCTATTGGGGGCTAAAAATGTTGAAAATCAGGGTTTGAGGTTCTTAGGACATGAGTAATGATATGAGAAAATAATTTTGGGGATGAATTATAACACCCTAAGGTGTTGAGTTCTTCCAAGATGAAATAAAGCTTACAAGGATCAGAAATCACTTCTAATAGGGTCAAGATATATCTATTTGTTAGGTAAAATTACTTATTAATCTCTAGAATGGTTAAAAATAAAGATATTTTTTCCTTTTAAGGGGCGTTAAAAGGTTTATGGAAACCCGAGGTGCTCATGATATAAAGTGTGATTTATGGGATGAGTTACTTAAAATGTAATGGATGAACCTCGTACTCTAGTTTATCTGGGTCATGCTATTATAGTACTTTGATAAGGAATGATGATGGGTGATGTTCTGTATATTTTAATGTTAGGTAGTGGGGACATATTTTTCATGCAATTTAATGACATGAGATAGGGACTCTTTCCTTTCATTTTAACATCATGCGATAAGGATGTGGGAACTGATGTGAAATTATGAATGATATCTTTGGGGAAAATTTTCACTAGTAAAGTGAATTTAGGTGTATAAAACACATTTTATCCATTCATAAGCTTATTTTTTGGTAGTCCATATGTCAGAGTCTATCTTGCAAGGATTTACTACATGAAAAAGCAAGCCATATGTACATCTGAATTGTGCATAGGCATAGATAGATTTTATAAATTATCCCTCCTTAATTATAGAAATGTTAAATTTATATGGTTGGACTTCCCTAGGTTTCCAAATAAATATTGTGATGGAAATATTCATTCCATAATCAACACCTTTAAGGTGATCCCTCTATGTAGATCTAACTCATATGAAAGAGATATGATCAAAAGTGAGAGAGGCTTGTGGTTGGGAATGACATGGGGGATCTAGGATTCATTATGTATCATGTGACGGAAGGAATCAATTTAATGATTCTACTGAATGAGAAACTACCCCACACTAGTCTGACTCATATTCGAAGGGGGGAATTATTCCCATTAATTATTGTGGATGGACCGATGATTGGATATCCTTGTGTCAATATGTATTTTCTGATGACAGGAATCAAGCCACTTGTAGTTCTTCAACGGGAAACTCTCCATTTTAGTCTAACCCATATGTAGAGCAGCCCATTTTTTCCATTGATTGTTTTGGTTGGACCTAGGATAAGAGATTCAGGCATCACTACATATCCCATGATTATGAGAATCAATCCAAACTTAGTTATTGAATGGAAAACTCTCCTCATGGGACTTTCCATACACAGAGGTGTGCATTTTTCTAATTTATTATTGTAGTTAGACCCAGGATTGGAGATCTTGGTGTCACTATGTATCCTATAATGATATGAATCAATCCACATGTAGTTCTTGAATGTGAAACTCTCCATACAAGTCTGACACATTCATAGAAGGGGCATTTTTTCTACTGATTATTTATTCTAGAACTAGGATTGCAGATATGGGCATCACTAAGTATCCTATGATGATAGAAATCAAGACACATGTAGTTATTGAATGAGAAACTCACCCCAAAAGTCTGATCCATACACAGATGAGGAATTGTTCCCATTGATTTTTATGGATAGACCCGGGATTGGAGATCCAAGTATCACTATATATCCCATGATGATAGGAATCAAGGAACACATATTTCTAGAATGGGAAACTCTCCATGATGGTATGAACCATATTAATAATGAGGAATTAATCCCATTTATTTTTGTGGATCGACCCAGGATTGGAGATTTAGGCATTAATATTTATCTTGTTATTATAGGAATCAAGCCACACATAGCTGTTGATTGGGAAACCCTCCACACACGATTCACCCATGAGAAAAGGGAAATTGATCCCATTGATTGTTATAGATGGAATGAGGATTCAATATCCAGAAATCACTATATATCCAAAGATGATAGGAATCAAGTAACATGTAGTTATCAAAGAGCAAACATTCCACGCATGTCTGACCTATACACATAGAAGGGAATTTTTCTATTAGTTGTTGCAGTTAAACCTAGGATTGGATATCTAAGAATCACTATGTATCATGTGATGATAGGAATCGGTCCACACATAGTTCTTGAATGGTAAAATATCTAATAAGATCTAACCCATATGCAGAGGGTGGAATTTTTCTCATTGATTATTGCAGCTGGACCGAGTATTGAAGATTTAGGCATCACTATGTATCATGTGATGATAGTAATCAAGACACACGTAGTTCTTGAATGGGAAACTATCTACATAGGTCTCACCCATACATAGAAGGGGAATTATTCCCATATAATTGTTGTGGCTAGACCCAAGATTAGATTTTCAAGTATCACTATGTATCTCGTGAGGACAGGAATCAATCCACATGTGGTTCTCAAATGGGAAACTCTCAATGAAGGTATGACTTGTATGCATAGGGGGAATTATTCCCATTGATTTTTGCAGTGATACCCTAGATTGGATATTATGGAATCACTATGTATCTTGTAATGACATGAATTAATCCATATATAGTTCTCAAATAGAGGTGTTGTGGGGGGCCAACACCAAGGATAGTGGTCCTCTCTGATGATGTCCATAGTAACATGTAGTTTTATGTCCTGTAAGATACATCGACCATGCAGTTTAACATCATGCGGTAAGGATGTATGGTGTTCCTTTTAAGGTATTTTATCTAGGACCATTCTTATCCTAATGTGAATTTATATTTATTGATCAAGTGGGGAAGCCCCTACCAAAATTCCTAAGATCACATGATCTATGATTGGTGTGAGAAATAAGGAATTGAAAAGGCTTATTTCATGAAATAGAGGTGATTAGAAGAATTGAAAAAGGAATTTTCATCACATGGTGGTTGGTCCAAGATATAGAACGTATATGTCTCTATGTACCACATTGGAATGAGAATAAATCTATATGTAGTTCTGGGAAAAACATGAAGTTTAAAGTCATATAGTAGGGATAAAGGTTACTCTACGTGAAAAATAAGTATTGAATCCCCATTAATGTTGTATAGAAATTCATGAAATCATATCATGAAAGGAATCCCATGTTTTAGGTATGAGGATTCTTGATCTAGTATACCAAGGTATTCTATGTTTAGAAAAAAGGGTAAGACTACATTTTAACATCATGTGCTGAAGAAGTTTCCACAGAGTTTAATTTCCTTTTAATTGGATGAATATATTGTGGTTGGACCCAATATTTGGGATCTGGGCATCACTATGTATCATGTGATGGTAGGAATCAGGCCACACATAGTTTTTGAATAGGTAGATTTCCTATACGGATCTGACTCACACAAAGGGATGGGGCAGTTTATTTTTCTTTCACAAAGATCTATCTCATGTGCAGTTAATTTTCCATGAAATGATGCTCTCCATGAAGTTTAATGTCATGTGGTGAGGACATAAGAAACTTGTTAGTTTAGAGTCTTTCTACCATGAGTTATTTCATTTAATTTTAACATCATATCATAAGGATATACTATTTAGTTTAACATCATGTGACCAGGACGTATTTTTCATTTTAACATCATGTGACCAAGATGTATCATGAATTCTAACATCATGAGACCAAGACATATAGTGAGTTTTAACATCATGAAAAAAAGATGTTGGATGATTTATTTCATCTATGCAATGTATTTCCTCAAAACCCACACATTGGACGGGGCATGACATATTCCCCTTCCATTATGGCCAATGAGTAAGCTACATTGGAATAGACCATATGTATGATGTCAGTCTCTTCCCATTTAGGTTCCAAATTTGGAGGTTTCATTTTTGGAATCATTTGTGTTATAAGATCCAATACCATTTCTATTTCAAGGAAGGAGTAGACATAGATATTTTTATTGAAGGCTCGTGTGATCCGATTTTCATGGACTTTGAGATTTTTCATTATGCACAAACTTTTCTCATCAAGCCGTTCTAACTCATCCAGCTAATTTTTCAATTCCTCATCGTCTGGGAGATTTCCATAGATAGCTATTTTAAGTAAGGGAAACTTGGATTATATGGGAAACACTATATCTATTCTATACACCAATGGATATGGGGTTTCATGTGTAGTAGTTCACGTGGTGGTATGGTAGGATCATAAAGCATGGAGTAGCTTATCTAGCCAAGACCTTTTGTCTTTATCTATAATATAATGCAGTATATTTGATGGAGTCTTATTATAGGCCTCTAGATTTCTATTTTACACTACCTAATAGTGGGATGAATAGTTATACTTGATGTTGTACTCCTAGTATAATTTCTTTAACTCGGTAAAATAGAAGTTGGTGTCATTGTTTGTCAGTATCGTGTCAAGGGCTCTGAATTTTGTAATTATATTTGACTTCATGATGTTAATGATATTCTTCATATTGACTCTTTTGAGGGGTATTCCCACATCCCATTTAAAAAAGAAGTTGGTATTAGAAAGTATATAATTAAACTGCTTATCTGTGGATGAGAGATATGGTCCCATAACATTTATTCCCATATAGTGATGGCTAGGAATATTTAGTTGTATGTAAAAAATTTTGTGGTTGATGGATGAATTATTCATGAATATGGAATGTAAGAAACCTCTTGGTTAATTCCACACAATATTGAATCATTGATTTGTAGTAGTAACAAATCCCCATGATTTGATGGGACTATCTAGTCCCATATTGATGAGTGAAGTAGGATTTTGTGTGGACGTCTTCTATGATGGTGGGAATCACTCATTATGTTATTCAGTTGAGAATGGTTCCACCAAATCCTTATTTATAGAGGTATTTTTTCTCATTTTTCCCTTCCTGAAGGATAAATTTTTCTACTCATTATGAATTCTATTCCCTTAGGTCTTAGAAAAATGGAAGAGTCATGGTTTTGAAGTAATCAACTATGGTATCCATCTATCCAGGGGTTGTATATCGGTTTATCAGGATTTAGGATAGTGTTAAACTGATTTATTTCCCCCATTCCACTGATGATGAATAATGAGACCATCCATCAATGCATAATGTGAAAGGTCACCATGTCCTAATCTAGATCAACCAGGAATGTGGTTGTATTAGCCAGTGCATTAGTAAAAATATTTTTTTATTGAGTAACATGATGAAATGATGGATCAAAAGGTAACTCTTCCATTATTCCTCTAATATAACTCGTACTAGGAACCAATTCTTCTTTTTTGATGGTATATTCATCAATGGACTATCTTATCACTGGCTCTGAATCCCCTTTGATATTTATGACAGTTATCTACAGCTATGGGGATAGTTCAAAGCTGGTAATGAGGGCTTGGTATTCTACCTCATTATTAGTGAATCCTTTGGATACTGAGAAAGAGTATGGAAAATTTATTTTTTCTTGAGAATCAAATATAATCCATAAACTAAATTGATTGAGCTTCAGTTTTTCTAGAGTCTTTCCAATATATATTTATGAGGAACCATAAAAATACATCTCCCATGTTCGGGGAGTTTCATAGGCATAGAAAAACTCTTCTTTTGATAGTTCAGTGACCACTAGTGTAATTTTTAGGGTTGGATGTTCCATAAAGAAATCCACCAAGGATTTCCCTTTCAATAGATTTTGAGACATGAACTAGATATCATACTTATATATAATAACTTCCCATCAGGCTAAATTGCTAGTGAGCCTAGGATGACCAAGGATGTACTTGAATGGTTTAATACAAGAGACCACGTGGACTTCATGGCCCTCCAAGTAATGCCTAAACTTCTTCCCTATAAAGATTAGCATAGGAAATTGTTCTCAACATCAAAATACTGGGTCTTATTAACTTGTAACATTCAACTAAGGTAGTAGAGACTATTCTAATTCACAACATCAATATTTTGTGTGAAAGTATCATCAAGTAGTCTTTCCATGGTGACCACGTATAAGATGAGTGGATTTCCCTCCTCCAGTAGCATCAAGACTAGTGGGTGAAGTAAGTATTCCTTCAGACTCTTAATGGTTTGTCAGCATTCATCATCCCATCAGTAGGCAACTCCCTTCTTTGTTAATTTGGTTAAAGGGAGGGATTTCCTAGAAAGGTTATCTATGAAATACCAAATGTATGAGAGGTGCCCCAAATCCCCCTTAGTTATTTTAGATTCCAAGGGGGTGACATTTCTAGGATTGCACTAGTTTTTTCATGGTATTATTCAATGACGTAGTGGTGTACTAAAAAGCCAAATAATTTCTTTTATGTTACTCCAAAATCATATTTCAATGGATTTATCTTCAATATGTATTATCCCAACTTCCTAAATATTTTTTGAAGATTTGTAATGTGATCACATCACTATTGAGATTTGACCATAAGGTCATCCACATAACATTCTACTATTAAACCCAAGAAGGGATTAAAGATATGATTCATGATGAATTGGTTGGTAGTTCCAACTTTATTTAATAAAAATAGAATGACCTGGTAGAAAAATATCTCTTGTGGTGCTCTGAAGGCAGTGGTTTCCTCATCTTCAAGGGCTATCTTTATTTTATTGTACCCTGAATAACTATCCATGAAGAAAATGTCTTGGAATCCAGTAGTTCCATCGATCAATACTTATATGACTTTAAATGGGAAATATTCCTTCGGTTAGTGATGATTAAGGTCTCTGAAATCGATGTAGACCCTAATATGCTCATTCTTTTTCTTCATAAAGATGATGTTGGTGGTACATTTTTGGTATTACACTTCTCAAAAAAAGTTGTCTATATTCAATATTTTGACTTCTAATTATATATTAGTAGAACGGAAGGGGTTCATCCTCCTATATTCCTTATTGAAACCTCAAGGGACATTGGGTAATCCTAGATGGTTCATACCACATCGGGGTTATTCCCATGAATTTCTATATAATTCCAAGAGAAAATCTATCAGTGTTTCTTTATAAATAAAATATATATATACTTATCCTCAAGAGTCATGGAGGAAAAAATAAATATAGGTTGAGGGTCCCCTTCTATTCCCAAATTCACCTACCTGAGCTCATTTATGGTAGTGAAGAATGCTTCCTCAAATGTGGGAGGAGAATTCCTAAGGCCATATTCTTCTTCCACCTCTATGTCAGTGGTGGTATTTTTAGATGTGGTGGTAAATCTAGGGTAATATCTATTACTATCATGGTATGTGAGTCCACGAGAAGAGATATTATCACCCTAAACTTCTAGAGTCATCGTAGAGAGATTCAAGAGATGATTATTTTTATTTATGTTGCCACTAGGGAGAGGAGGATCATAGACATATGGGATTAAGTCTACTACCTCAATCAGGTTTATGGGTATCATATAATATTTTTCGAGCATAATCCATGGATCCACATGGTTGGTCCCCAATCCATTGGGGGATATAGCTTGTATATTATAATCAACCATTGGTTATTTTACCTCCCTTTTATAGAAGACTTCCTCAATATATAAAAATTTTCAGGATTCAAAGGGGGAATTTTCACTATATAGTATGCTGAACTTACCATCAATTATGTATTTCAAAAACTGGTGAAAAGTTTAAGGTACCACCTTGTGTTTTTTAATCCAAGTTCTTACAAGTATGATATTATATATAGTGTCTTTCGGGATAACCTTGAACTCAATATTGGATGTGAGGTCCCCAAAATGAATGTTGAGATTTATCTTCCCAAGAGGTATTTTCTCACTCTTCTCGTATCGATGAATGGTTAGCTTTATAGGAGATAAATCTCATTCACTATATCCCAATCATCGAAGGGTTCGAATTAGGATGAGGTTAGTATCATAACCACTTTCAATTAGAGCCTATTGGATTTTTACATTATTGAGTGTACCTGAAACATATTGGCATCTGATATGTCCTTGAATGACCTCTTTATGATCCTTATATGTGAATGAGATAAAGACATAGTATTCTAATGTAATATTATCTACTTGATAAACCATGTAGTTACTTATTTATTGAACTAATGTGATCTCGAGAGGGCCTCAAGGATAGCCTCTCTGAGTTATTTGAAAATATGGAGAGCATCCATGATTGATAGAATTGATGTGACAACCTCCAACTATTTTAGAATTTTGTAATTTTTGTGCCAGAGTTCCGTTCTTCTATATGTGTGGTTTCTCCCTATTATATGTCTAAGTGGTTGAGTAATTTTTGTAAGATGGTCCTAGAACTTTTTCATAGGTTAATGGTAAATATGTTTCCAGTGTAATATGCCATGTCAGCCTTCCCCTTTTTCTGGGATAATAAAAAAATATCACCCCCACTAGTCACTCGGGTAAGATGACTTCAAATGTATCATAATTAGAGGGATATGAGGAATCTCCATGTTTTTATTGGTCTTGATGTAGTGCTTGGGCATGGGTCACAACTTCATATTTGGATTCTGTGGGGATGTGGCTGAAATATTTTTTTGACCACACCTACATTGTCCCATGTATCCTTGACTCCTACACCTTCAGCCTCCGACTCCATGGTCAGGTATGAGTAAATTGTAATAATAGTAGTATTCTTCATAGAATAAAGGATATGTTAAGTGAACTATTTTAATATAATGAAATATAATCTCTTCATACAATGATGATTTAATTTTTTGGGGAGGTTCTCGTACTTCAGAAGTTGTAGTAAAGATTTTTTCAAGAGTCGGAGCTTGCGCAGGATCTGAATATGAATCTTCCTATTCTATTTATTCATATTTTTTAGGATTATATTTTCCTTTAAGAGGTTTATTAAATGTCACCTCATTAGGTTATGAGATCCTTATGGGTTTTAAAGAAATTTCTCTCAAGTTGTAATGAGCTTAGAAAACTATCTTTTAAGACATCAAGTTATTGAACTTATACCTATGCCTGGCCAGAACTTCTTACCAGTCGCTCTCTTCTTCAGCTTGGGTGATGGATACACAATTCACCTATTCTGTGGAATTTTATTGCATCGTATTTCTATAATAAACCATTATTTTGTGAAAATGTTTTAAGATGAAGAGATCATGGATGTTCCGACCCATCCACCTATGGAAAGGGAAGTAGTTGGGATGACCAATGAGTTTGGCCTCATTGGGTTTCCTAGGGTGCAATAGCTTGAGTAAGTAATTTTACATGCTTGAATAGAAATAACTATGAACTTGATCATTTCATAAGGATTATTCTATATTCATCTTTTCCTAATATTATGGGTGAAAATGATCTACTTTTTCATCTGGTTGAGAGTGATTTTATTGTTTCTTTTGTTGCTCAATGGGAGGTTCAATGTGATTCAGTGCGAACATGGGTTCTTGAATAAGAATTACTAATAGATTGATGGTAATAGTGATAGTATATATCTTTAAAATACTTTTTCTTATGCTAGGTTCTTGGGCTGAGACTTAGCTTAGGTCCTTTTAATGACATCATCTAGGCATTTTACCATTTCTATAAACTCCTGGAATCTACCTGGATACTTCATTAATATCAAGGTTGTTTTCTTCTCATACCAAATATTCTCATCTTAGAGTGCTAGTAGTTACTCTTTTGATAGTGGGATATTGAGTGTATAGGTTAAACCTTTCTATATGGTGATGAAGTCATAAAACCTTTCATTTTCACATTTTTTTTAAGTTTGTGTGGTTAAATTTTTTCATTTTCAATAGCATGGAGCTGAACTGGTAAACGAATTGATGATGAATTATTTCCCATACTACAATGGATCCTACCAAAATACTATTTTACCAAATGAAGAATGGCCTTATTAGAGTTTATACAAATCATCTTAGCTTTTTCACTTCTTGTTTGTCTCAAGGGCCCGTCATGTGGCTACATCAGGACAAGAAGTGTGAGAGTTGTTTTTACGGATCACCCATTCCTTATATGGTTAAGAAGGTTATATTTTTAAAATTTCATAGAAGAAAGTATCATCCACCTATTAGGGATATGGGTTCTTCTCAGGATGCACAGGTGTGATCCACCCTTCTATTGATTCTATTCAAGTAGCCAAGGACTCAATGACATTGATCAGTTCCAGAGGTACTATTGTCTAGGAAACCTCCCATCTATAGGGAGTGGGAGGGGATTGATAAGGTCTCCCCTTTTTTCTATCCTTCTAATTTTCTATCCTTTATAGTACTGAATGATTTACCAGATTAGAGGGTGGTTGTCATCATAATGTAGTGAAGTATCAATCATCCTCAAGTTCCACATTTATATAGACCGGATCCCTCGAACCAAAGCTAGCCTAATGCTTAGATTATATTCTTATAGGAATATTTTCTCTTTCCTAAGGTGTGGGAGGAAGTATATTCATCTTTTTCAGAAGAATATTCCCAGTGGGAATGTTTCCCTAGAGTATATTTTCATTGGGTAGTCTAATATTTCATATCTCATTCTCATATTGGGATAGTTATTCCTCCATGGAAGGAATTTTATCTCTTATGGGTGTCGAATGGGATGTATCCACACCCAACATGTTAAACGTGGCAGTGTTTTTTTGTAGACTTGGTAATTCATTATTTGAAGGTTCTGGGTTTTAGATCCTCCTATGGGTTTTCATACGTTCAGCCTCATTTGGAACCTCCATATCACCCTCCTCTTGAGGTATGTTTTTTGTATTGAATCCCTCTATTTTTATGTCTGGAACCACATAATCTATTGTGTTTTTGGTGATGAAATTCACTGAGTTGTATCATGAAACCGTATTCATCCCATTACTCTCAATATAATATAGTGATTATACACCGCTTACTCCACCTTTGATGTTTACATCCGGATCATTTCTCTAACTCTTAGTTATATTAGACCATTTCATCTTACGATCTATACAGTTTTTGATTACCTTAACTATACATTCCACCCTTCTCGGTCTATGAGTAATAACCTTGAGGGAGTTTCTGTTCTTGTTTACCGAATGGTCCCCGAATAGAAAATGTTTGTCTAGCGATGGGAGAAATGTATGGGATGTTGACCATTGATATTTACCCCCAACCTATAGAATATTTATTCCCTCTAAAGTAAAGATGATGTTGAAAATTCTTCCAACCCTGAGGGATGAGAATGATTTAGGACCACAAATAGAAATTTTTGATCCCTTTGTTGAGGATTTAATTATTCCATCCGAGCATTTGATGTCTCTTAGGATGGAAATTGTGATATAAATGCCCCCAACCCAATGAGATGGGGTTAATTTGGAACTGTCACTGATTTATCAGGGACCCTCTCAGGGTGTGATGAACCAGGTGATGGAGATTGAGATAAAAATACCCTCAGACCTCTGGGATGGGGTTATCTTGTAGATGATGCCGATATATCCCGAATCCTCTTAGGGGTTGATGACCTGTAATTCCTCGACCCCAGTTACCAAGATTCGGTGCATTATTACATAACATTGGCATGATCACAAGAAAGATCAAGTCTCGAAATACCGATTAGTTTATTAGTCTTGGAAACAATAGATATATTCATAAGTCTTACATTACATTATAAACTCAAAAAAACTACAACAACATCTTTTCTTCATATCCCATCATATTTTCCCTACAGGTCATTCATAAATTTCTTCTTCACATCCTGGGAAAAATAAAACATTGAAAGGGGTGAGCTCAGATGCACAGTAAGGATAACAATATAGCGGAAACTTTCATAAATAAGCATAACATTTAAGGCAATGTATAACTAAAAAAATCCTTTCAAACTTGAACTTCATCATAATATGGAAAATATAAAATGAAATAATTCCATTTACTTATCCACATGGATATTATACTAGTCGAATAATCACATGCAATATCAATAACCACTTTCATAATGATGGAATGCATAATGTCAGACTATCATAACCACATATCCAAGGCCTCGTGCCAAGACTACAAGTACGATTTTGTCAAGGCCTTGTGACAAGTCACTAGTTTGTCTCATGAGACCTACTGATGCATCGAGGAGCTATAGCGGGCTCCACCCATCACATATTAAGCCCAATTCATTCCTCATATGAATAGGTTTAAACATAACATAAACATTTGTATTAAAACTAGCATACGAAATGTGAATACTTTCTCCATAAACAATGAATTGTATAAAAATAACAAATCCATAATCAAACACAT
Organism: Viscum album; assembly: GCA_963277665.1. NCBI lineage: Eukaryota > Viridiplantae > Streptophyta > Magnoliopsida > Santalales > Viscaceae > Viscum > Viscum album. Next base: position 420,226,093 of record OY728132.1, read on the forward strand.
CACAAAACCTTCAATAAAATATGGAATTTTTGTATCATAACAAATAAACTTCAAATAAGCTTAAAATCCATCAAAGGATGTTGACATAGATGAAATCAAAACTATTTGAGAGAAATATCTCTTTTTTTAAATGATTTAAAAGTCACATAATTATAAAATAAAAATTTTACTTTGAAATTATTCTTATAATCTTGTAAGGGAAGCTTAGAAGACTTTATAACGGAGGAAAATAGCCGCACCCGATGTATAAGTTAGAAAAAGTCATTCTTACCTTAATTCTTTCGAAAAGGTTAAAAAGGAACTTGTTTGGAAAACGATAGAAATATTCCTTTATAAAACTCTAATAAAAAGTCAAAAAAGGGTATAAATGACTTTAACCCATATTCTAGTAAATAGTAAAAATGTTTTTAAATACATTTTTAAGAAACATGGATGTGGATGATAATGAAGTCCCAGTAAATTATTACGTATAAAAAACCTCGGATACTGAAGAGATTGCGAAATAAACACTTACCAATTTGGTAAATTGCAAAACATACACCCCATGAAAGAGGTATCATACAATGAATATGTAAATATACATAAATTAAAGTGTATTACAAAAAGAATACAATTATGGGCAGTACATACACCACATAAAAGCTAATAGTGGAAATATGGCATGAATCTCACGGGAATAAGGAGTGAGATGAAAACCCATTACCTTGTAATTTTCCTTGGTTGAGGGTAGTTTAACCTCCTGTATAATGTTTAAATATTTATTAATAAATTATAAAAGAATAATATACATTAATATTATATCATATATGATCTTTTAACATTGCTTTGTTAATAATATCTTAGTATTATCTTCGTTTCGGGTGTTAATTTACTCGTTTTCTTTTATATGTTTTGTTACTTAAGCCATGTTTTTCATGGATAGGTTGTATATTATTCATATCCAGAATTATATCAAGTCCTTAAATAGTATTTTTAAATCATCACATGATATTATACTTGAATGGATACGATGGAGAATGAATCTCATCACGTTCGTGGAGACGGTAGTCCGTACGTACGCACGAGCGACAATATCATTCTTTTGATATTAAAATAATCTATAATTGGATGGTATAAAATATATACAGAATCATTATCATGTTATATTTCTTATTTAAAATAATTACACATCATTGTTATACCCATCCAAATAATAATTTATTGAATAACAATTACACCACGACGTGGAGACGGTAAGCCGAACGTACGCACGTATGGTGACATGTCATTCAAAGGATAGATAGAATACTGAATATGGTTGTACCATACTTATAATAACAACAAAATATATATAATATACTGTAGTTATTATTTTATAATGGTAATAACAAAGAAAAAATAAGTGTAAGAAGAAAGGAACTTGAAAGTGGGTGGTGAAAACATTACCTCTTCTTCGGGTTCTTCCTTTTGATTTGATCAAAAGGACTCTTTAGGTTGGCTTTATGACTAAAGAAAGGCATCTAGTATGAAGTGAGGGAAGTTGAGAGAGTATTTGGGAAGGTTTTGGCCGAACAAAAATTCTTTGAAAGTGTGGAGAATTGGTTATAAGTGGTGTCCTTTTATAAGGGGGAGGAGGGGCACCTTCGAAAAATCTAGAAATATTATTTTATAATAAATTAATATTCGGTTTATAATGGCTCCAAAGTGTATTATTTAATGTTTAATGTGGTGATAGGTCTAAAACCACTCAACCAATAGGATTTATACAGGTTTGGGGCATTATATTAACCTTATTTGTATTTTTAACTCTTAGTTAATTAGTTTGACACTTACCATGTCACTTTATATTTTTATATTATATAGTTAATAAACTTACTATATACCTCCAAAAGACCACCCAGTGGTCCATTAATGATACACCTATAATTATATAATTCTCTTGGATGAACCTTAGATTTTTAGGAATTGAATATAAATTAATAATATAATATTTGTTTTAAAAACTCTTTTATGTCAATTTTGACACTATTCAATAATTGATTTTTTTAGAGTCTTAAAAACTTTATTAATTCGAAAAAAAAATCATTTAAGAAATCCTATAATGTCATTTTAAGCAATAGAAGTCATGTATGTCATCAAAATTTTCAAATTATATTAATTTTAACATTTATAATACCAATTATTATTATTCTTTCATTAATAAGGAAAATATTGAATCATTATTGTGTCATAAATAATATTAATTATTAAATTTATAAAAATTATAAAAAAATACACTTATGTAGTAAATAGTTTTAGCTTTCAAATGAATATTTATAGTCTAAAATCCAACATATATAACCCTATGTAAAAATTGTTTTTCTAAAATATATATGCTTATGTCATTTTTGTATTTATTTTAACATAATTAAAATAAAGTGTCCCTATAACCTACAAGTGGCTCCATGGGCTTCCAAAATCGACTCAAAGATTGCCATGGTCGGAAATTTATCCACCAATAAGTTTAGGACACGTTTTAGGGTAATTTAGTATTATTATAATATTATTTTATCCCTTATTTAGCAGATTTACGCTTTAACCATGGTAAATAAAATATATAACAAAATAATTATTCAAAATGTCTAAAAATAAAAGTTACCGATTTACACAATTAGGACATCCTGATTCCAAATATGGAATACATTTTTCCAAATTCAAAACACAAAAGTGGCAGAAATTAATATAAAATTAATTCCCATTGTTAAAACAAAAAGTGTGTTTTTAGAGATAATAAATATCAAAAGATTGACACTTGTTCATTTCCTGGTTAATTGTGAAATTATGTCCAATAACCAACATTTTATTAAATGGTAAAAATATATTCTAAATATACATTAAAACCACTCAAATTCATAATTTATCACTATTAATTATTTTGATTAAATAATTTGTTTTTAATTAAAATTTAGTAATTTTCACTATTCATCAAAATAAAAATGTTATCCGAAAAGTTCCAAAATTTTACCCTAGGCTAATTTAGATATTCCGAATCCAAAAATGAAGGAAATTTTGAGAGATGAAATTTATAAAATTTCAAAAAGTGGGTATTACTATTCATAATGGCTAGTTTGATTGGTTGTGGTGTGTGTTAGAACTCGAAGTTGTGTACAACACATTCTACTGTATTATTCAAAGAGAAGCATACCATGGATGCTTGGGGTGTTACATTCTCTCCTCCTTCAAATAATTTTGTCCTTGAAATTTCTAGAATATTACTGCATAAAAAGACTCGGGTGGTTCTTCATCATAAGTTCCTCGGGTTCCCACATTGCCTCTTCCATTTTATGGTTTCTCCACAAAACATTTACCAGACGAGTCATCCGGTTTCATAGTACATGTTCTCTCGTATCAAGAATCCTGACAGGCTCTTCGCAATAAGACAGATCGGGTTCCAGTTCTAATTCCTCATAGGTGAGTAAATGTGTTGGGGCAGGCATGTATTTCCTCAACAGTGATACATGGAACACATCATGAACTTTGGAGAGACTTGGAGGCATTGACAACAGTAAGCTATAGCCCCAATTCGTTCTATAATTTTGAAAGGTTTGATGTACCTGGGACTCAATTTACCTTTCTTGCCAAAACGTATAACTCCCTTCCGTGGAGATACCTTTAAGAAAACATAATCTCCCACCTAAAATTCCAAATCCTTTCTATGGTTGTCATCATAGCTCTTCTGCCTACTTTGAGCAGCTTTGATGTGGTTTTGGATTAACTTTACCTTTTCCATTGTTTCCTCCACCAGTTCTGGGCCTACAAGTTTTCGTTCACCAACATCATCCCAACAGGTTGGTGTGCGACATCTCTTTCCGTATAATTCTTAATATGGTGTCATCTGAATACTCAAATGGAAGCTATTGTTATATAAAAATTATAACAGAGGTAAATATTGATCCCACATACCCTGAAAGTCAAGTGAGCAGGATCCCAACATTTCTTCTAAGGTTTAAATAGTCCATTCTGATTTTCCATTTGTTTGAGGGTGGTAGGAAGTTCTCAAATGAAGTTCAGTATCCAGGGATTTCTGAAGACTTTTCCAGAATCTTGAAGTAAAACAGGGATCACGATCAGAAACAATCGATAGGGGTACTCAATGAAGTCTCATAACTTCATTAATATATATTCTTGCTAGCCGTTCAAGTGGTAAATCTTCCCTTATAGAAAGAAAATGTGTTGACTTGGTAAGATGATCAACAATGACCCATATTGCATCATTCTTTCTAGGAGTCTTTGGTAGCCCCATGATGAAGTCCATCGTAATATTATATCATTTCCACTCAGGTATGGGAAGAGGTCGCAATACTCTACCAGGTTGTTGCCTTCCAGCTTTCACTTGTTGACAAACCATACATATTGACACAAAATCAGAAATCTCCCTCTTCATGTTGACCCACAAAAAATGTTCCTTCAAGTCTTTATACATTTTTGTACTCTCAGGGTTTATAGAGAAATTGGAACTATGAGCATCGTCCAAGAATTCCCTTTTTAGATCTGGTATATTGGGAACAAAAAGTCTCTTCCCAAATTTCAAAATTCCATCTTCATACCCAAAGTCATTCAATCTCCTATCATTCACAGCTTTAATCTTCTTTTGAAACTCTTTATCACCGGTCTGAGAACTCTTTATCCTTTCTAGTAAATATGGTTTGTCAACCATATGATAAAGTATTTATGTTTCACCTTCCATGGTAATTCCCATATCCATCTTCACTAGATCCATGAAAATATGATCCATTTCAATTCTCATCATGTTCAAAACTCCATGATCTTTTCTGCTCAAATCATCAGCCACCTAATTTTCCTTCCCCGAGTGGTAGTGTATCGTGCAATCATAATCCGTGAGTAGTTCAAGCCATCTTCTTTTCCTCATGTGGAGTTATTTTTGTGTGAAAATATAATTCAAACTCTTTTGATCAGTATAAATCTCACATTTTTCACCATAAAGGTATCGCCTCCATATATTCAAATCCAAGAACACAACTGCTAACTCAAGATCATGAGTAGGATAGGTTTTCTCATGAATTTTCAACTGTCATGATGCATAGGCAATAACCCAATCATTCTGCATAAGGACACAACCAAGTCCTTTCTTCGATGCATCACTATAAATAACGAACCCATCATTCCCCAATGGTAGAGTCAATATTGGAGCATTGACTAATCTTCTCTTCAGTTCTTCAAAACATTATTCACACTCTTTTTTCCAAAAAAAAATTAACCCCCTTACGTGTGAGCTTTGTTAATGGGTTAGCCAATCGGGAAAAATTCTGGATGAAATGTTGATAATAACCTGCTAAACCAATAAAACAGTGTACCTTATTTATACTCATCGGTGCAGGCCATTCTTGGATTGCCTTGGTCTTAGAAGGATCAACAAAGATTCCATCTTTAGAGACAATATGTCCAAGAAAAGAAATCTCCTGAAGCCAGAAATAACACTTGCTAAACTTCTCATATAATTCATGTCTTCTCAGAGTCTTCAGGATAATGCACAAGTGATTTTCATGATCTTCGTAGCTTTTAGACTATACCAATATATCATCAATAAATACCACCAAAAATTCATCTAAGTATTCCTTGAAAACTCTATTAATTATATCCATGAATACAGAGGGCGCATTAGTCAGCCCAAAACGCATTACCGTAAACTCGTAATGCCCGTACCTGGTTCGAAATACTGTCTTCGGAATTTCTTCCTTCTTCACACACAACTGATGGTATCCAGACCAAAGTTCAATCTTGGAAAATTATTTATCTCTATGCATTTGGTCAAATAAATCATTAATTCCAGGTAGGGGATACTTGTTCTTTATTGTTATAGCGTTAATCTCCCTGTAGTCGATACATAACCTCATAGATCCATCTTTCTTTTTAACAAAAAGAACAGGGGTTCCCCAAGGAGAAACACTTGGGTGAATAAATCCCTTATTACTCAATTCCTCAAGTTGTTTCTTTAGTTCAACTAATTCCACAGTGGCCATTCTATTAGGGGTCTTCGATATAGGCCTTGGTCTGGGAATTAAATCAATGGAAAACTCAACTTCTCGTTCTGGAGGATGTCCAAGTAAATCTTCCGGAAACACATCTACATATTCTTTCACAATAAGTACATCCGATATTTGAACATTCCTTTCCTCGCCCACAGTCATTTCATTCTCTTCCTCCCCAATAATTTAATTTAGTTGAGCTACTGGGGGTGGATCTATATAAGAATTAGGTGGTGATGATTCTCATCTGAAGATAAGGTGTTCCTTATCATCATCATCAAAAATTGTAACCTCCTTGTTCTTACAATAAATCTTCGCATCTTGGTCCGAAATCCAATCCATACCAAGGATTATATCAAACTAAATCATAGGTATGAAGATGAGATCAGTGGAATAGGAAAATTTATGTGCTCTAATGGGGACTGATTCACAAAACATTGTTGCAATGATACTTCCCTTAAGAGTTTTAACTAACAACTCTCTGGTTAAATCAAATTGGAAATATCTAATTTTATTAGCAAACTGGGAAGATATAAAACAATGCGATGATCTAGAATCAAATAATTCATTTTCTAAACTTGGGGAAACCATTAAATTACCCTCCATCACGTCTTTCAGAGCTTCTACCTTGGCAGTAGTGATAGCATAAGCTTGGACTTGATCCCTTGGCCTTTTCTGACGTAAGTTCCCCTGACGCTTAGGAAATTCATTTTCATAATGTCCCATCTCCCTGAAATTGTAGCATTGGAAATCGGTAGCTTCCTTCTTCCCCTTGCAATCACGAGCTTGGTGGCCTTTTTCACCACACTTGTAATGGACTCACATTTCTTTTAAGCAAGTACCGGGGTGTTTCTTCCCACATTTACCACAGGATGGATATTTAACCTTTCCCTTATTCCCCTTATTTCTATTAACATATTGATTATTAGATCTTTTCTTCTCTTGCATTTCTTTAGAGTCATAAAACTTAGAGAATTCTTTTTCTGTCTTGATAGCACATGAGACAATGTCTTCGTACGACGAGAAGGATTGTGAGACAAATGCTCGACGGAGAAATGGTTTTAACCCATCAATGAAACGATCAATATTACTTCTTGGTTTACTTATATAATCTCCATCATACCTTACTAACATCGTAAAGTTAGCCTCATACTTTGCGACATTCTCATCCTCCTTTTGTCTCAGACTCAGAAATTGACTTTCCATATCTACTCGATGGTCATGAGGAAAGTATTTTTGTAAAAACAGATCTTTAACTCCCTCCATTCCATATTTGATACTTCATCATATTCCTTCATGTTTTGAATCAATGACCACCATTTATCAGCATCTCCAGTGAGGCGGTAAACTGCCATGATAACTTTTTCCCTTTCACTACTCCCCAAAGACTGAAATATCTTCTCTAGGGAACATATCCATTGCTCAGATACTAATGGATTTGTACTCCCATTTAATGTTGGTGGTTTCTGCCTCATGAAGTGATCTAACATTGATCCTCCATGTTGTGGATCAGGGTGCTCCATACGGGTAAGGTTATTATTCATAACCTGAGTGAGTTGTCCCAGTATGGTGATTAGTTGATCAGCACCAGTTGCATCACTAGATCCACTATAATTATCTTGAGCAGGAGGGAAATCCCTATATGGAGTGTGTGCATTGATACGGTTTCCATTTCTTCCACTAGGCACCATTTCTAAAAAATGGCATAAACTAGATCAGTTTATGAATCAAAATACATAATTCCATACTTATAAAACACTTAACATAAATTTAACTATTTATGGATATAATCCATAATCATAAAAATGTTTTATTTGAGGATGTATATACTCATAAAGCCTTCATAATTATTTGTAAAGAAAATGAGAGTTATCCTAAGCATATCCCTCGGGAGTGTCGTAACCAAGAGTGCAGCAATTCCCGTTGTCGTGCACCTGTTCTCGTTCGAGTCTAGCTCAAAGCGGTGTTTTCGGGTTTTACCCCTAGGTACATCTGTACCAGAGCCACCTCTACCTTCTCGTATCTAGACAGGGATGTATAGCTCATAAAAATCACAAAATCTCTACAATACCAAAATTCTAGGAAGTGCTTCTATACTAATCCTCAAAGTCCATCTTAGTTCTATGTGCTCTAATCAGAGTTTATCTAAATCTAGCTTCCATGTTTTGTACTAAACTTCCTCTGATACAAACTGTAATGCCCGGACCCTAGTTACCCAGATTCAGTGCATTATTACAAAACATCGGTATGATCACAAGAATGATCAAGTCTCGAAAGGGAGATTAGTTTAGAAGTCTTGGAAACACTAGATATATTCATAAGTCTTACATTACATCATAAACCCAAAAAAACTACAACAAAATCTTTTCTTCATATCCAATCATATTGTACTTGCAGTTCATTCATAAATTACTTCTTCACATCCTGGTAAAAATAAAACATTGAAAGGTGTGAGCTTGGATGCTTAGTAAGGATAACAATATATCGGAAACTTTCATAAATAAGCATAACATTTAAGGCAATGTATAACTAAAACAAAAGACTTTTAAACTTGAAATTATGAATAATATAGAAAATATAAAATGAAATAATTTCATTAACCTATTCACATGGATATTCTACTAGTCGAATAATCACATGAAATATCAATAACCACTTTCATAATGATGGAATGCATAATGCCAGACTATCATAACCACATAGCCAAGGCCTCGTTCCAAGACTACAAATAAGATTTTTTTAGAGCCTTGTGCCTAACACTAGTTTTTCTCATGAGACCTACCGATGCATTGAGGAGCTGTATCGGGCTCCACCCGTCACATATTAAGTCTAATGCATTCCTCATATAAAAAGGTTTAAACATAACATAAACATTCGTATTAAAACTAGAATACGAAATGTCAATACTTTCTCCATACACCATGAATGGTATAAAAATAACAAATACATAGTCAAAAACATCGCAAAACCTTCAATAAAATATGGAAGTTTTGTATCATAATAAATAAACATCAAATAAGCTTAAAATCCATCAAAGGATGTTGACATAGATGAAATCAATACTATTTGATACAAATAACTCTTTTTTTGAAATCATTTAAAAGTCTCATAATTATAAAATAAAACTTTTTCTTTGAAAATATTATTATAAGCTTGTAAGGGAAGCTTCAAAGATTTTATAATGGAGGAAAATAGCCACACCCACCGTATAAGTTAAAAAAATACATTCTTACCTTAATTCTGTCGAAAAGGTTAAAAAGAACCTTATTTGGAAAACGACGGAAATATTCATTTATAAACCTCTTATAATAATTCAAAAAAGGGTATAAATTACTTTAACCCATATTCTAGTAAATAGTAAAAATGTTTTTAAATACATTTTTAAGAAACATGGATGTGGATGATAAAGAAGTCCCAGTAGATTATTATGTATAAACAACCTCGGATAATGAAGAGATTGCGAAATAAACCCTTACCAATTTGGTAACACACGAAACATACACCCCATGAAATAGGTATCATACAATGAATATGTAAATAAACATAAATTAAATTGTATTACATAAAGAATAAAATTATGGGCAGTACATACACCACACAAAAGGTAATATTGGAAATATGGCATGAATCTCACGGGAATAAGGAGTGTGATGAAAACCCCTTACCTTGTAATTTTCCTTGGATGAGGGTAGGTTAACCTCCTTTAAAATGGTTAAATAATAGTTATTAAATTATACAAGAATCATATTCAATAATATGATATCATATATGATCTTTTAACATTGCTTTGTTAATAATATCTTAGTATTATCGTCGTTTCGGGTGTTAACTTACTCGTTTTATTTTATATGTTTTGTTACGTAAGAAGTGTTTTTAATGGATAGTTTGTGTCTTATTCATATCCAGAATTATATCAAGTCCTTAAACATTAATTTTAAATCATCAAATGATAATTATATTTGAATGGATACGATGGAAAATGAATATCATCGCGTTCGTGGAGACGGTAGTCCGTACGTACGCACGAGCGACAATATCATTCTTTTGATATTAAAATAATATATAATTGGATGGTATATAATATATAAATAATCATTATCATGTTATATTTATTATTTACATGAATTAGACATCATTATTATACCCATCCAAAAAATAATTTATTGAATAACAATTACACCACGACGTGGAGACGGTAAGCCGTACGTACGCACATATGGTGACATGTCATTCAAAGGGAGGATAGAATAATGAATATGGTTGTACCATACTTATAATAACATCAAAATATATATTAGATACTGGATTAATTATTTTATAATGTTAATAACAAAGAAATAATAAGTGGAGGAAGAAAGGAACTTGAAAGAGGGTGGTGAAAACATTACCTCTTCTTCGGGTTCTTCCTTTTGATTTGATTAAAAGGACTCCTTAGGTTGTCTTTCTAACTAAAGGAATGCCTATAGGATTAATTGAGGGAATTTTAGAGAGTATTTGGGAAGGTTTTGGCCGAACCAAAAGACTTTGAAAGTGTGAATAATTGGTTAGAAGTGGTGTCCTTTTATAAGGGGGAGGAGGGTCACCTTAGGAACATCTAGAAATATTTTTTTATAATAAATTAATATTCGGTTTCTAATGGCTAAAAAGTTGATTATGTAATGGTTAATGTAGGGATAGGTCGAAAACCAATAAACCAATAGAATTTAGACAGGTTTGGGTCATTATATTAACCTTATATTTTAGTTTTAACTCTTAGTTAATTAGTTTGACACTTGTCATGTCACTTTGTATTTTTATATTATATAGTTAATAAACTTACTATATACCTCTAACTGACCTCCAAGTGGTCCATTAATGATAAAAATATCATGATATAATTATCTTGACCAAACCTTTGATTTTTAGGAATTGAATATAAATTAATAATATAATATTTGTTTTAAAACTCTTTTATGTCAATTTTGACACTATTCAATAATTGATTTTTGTTAAAGTCTTAAAAACTTTATTAATTCAAAAAAAATCAATTAAGAAATCATATAATGTCATATTAAGAAATGAAAGTCATGGATGTCATCAGAACTATCAAATTATATTAATTTTAACATTTATAATACCAATAATTTGATTCTTTCATTAATAAGGAAAATACTACATCATTATTGTGTCGTAAATAATATTAATTATTAAATTTATAAAATTTATAAATAAAATACCATTCTGTAGGAAATATTTGTAGCTTTCTAATGAATATTTATAGTCCAAAATACAACATATATAACTCTATGTAAAAATTTTTTAGCTAAAATATATATGCTTATGTCATTTTTGTATTTATTTTAACTTAATTAAAATAAAGTGTCCCTATCACCTACAAGTGGCTCCATGGGGTCCCAAAATCTGCCCAAAGATTCCCATAGTCGGACATGTATCCACTAATAAGGTTAGGACATGTTTTAGGGTAATTTAGTATTTTTATAATATTATTTTCTAACCCTTATTTACCGGATTTACCCTTTAACCATGGTAAATAAAATATTTACCGAAGTAATTATTCAAAATGTCTAAAAATAAAAGTTACCTATTTACACAATTTTTACATCTTGATTAAAAATATGGAATCCATTTTTCAAAATTCAAAACATAGGAGGGGCAGAAATTAATTTAAAATTAATACCCGTTGTAAAAACAAAAAGCGTGTTTTTAAGAGATAATAACTATCAAAAGATTGGCACTTGTTCATGTCCAGTTTAATTGTGAAATTATGCCCAATGACCAACATTATATTAAATGGTAAAAATATATTCTAAATATACTTTAAAACCACTCAAATTCATAATTTATCACTACTAATTATTTCGATTAGAAAAGTAGTTTTTAATTAAAATTTAGTAATTTTCACTATTCATCAAAATATAAATGTTATCCGAAAAGTTCCAAAATTTTACCCTAGGATAATTTTGATATTATGAATCCAAAAATGAAGTCAATTTTGAGATATTAAATTTATAAAATTTTAAAAAGTGGGTATTACTATTCATAACGGCTAGTTTGATTGGTTGTGGTGTGTGTTAGAACTCGAAGATGCGTACAACACACGCTACTGTATTATTCAAAGAGAAGCCTAATTTGGAAGCTTGGGGTGTTACATGACCCAAGTGGTGGAGGTGGTGGTATATATTACCTCATCTCTAGAAGATTTGTTTTCACATGGATAGATACTATAGAAGATTTTGTTGAGACCCATTTGATTTAGTGAAATTTTGATTGTGTATGAGCCGAGTACAATTGCATCCCATAGTGGGAGTCATTTTCAATGTGGAGTTGATAGTTAGACACAACTTCATCTTCTATGACTGAAATGTGTTCCCATTTTTTTAGGGTCCTAACTTAATAATCTATTGGAAGTCCTCTTTCATAGGTAATTATTTATTTTAAATTTTAATGAAGGTTTATTCCATTGAATTGACAAACTATATCACTCATTACGTGGTCCCCGGATTTTAGATAAGGATATAACATTATAGAAAACTATATCCATGGAGTTCTGCTATTCTAGGGGCTTAGTGAAGTGTAATATCATGTAATTTCCCAATCTTGGGATATGGATACCTAATGATTCCTAGTAAATTATATTCCAAATATTTGTGTTATAATGTAATAAACCATGTTATAGGTTTACTCTATGCTTTTTTGGTTTTCAGTCTCAGGCCATGGAGATAAAAACTAGGTCTATTTTACAATAGAGTATGTTTATGGTCTAGAGGTGACCCTTATATCTGGGATAGGGGAGGTGTCTATCTTTTAAAATCTGATGTGTTACCCACATATTTTGGAATTAGTGAGGCATGTTGTCCTCCTTTATCTCATTTGGGATCTCCTACTTAAAATTATTAAGGGTCCATAAAATGGGTGGGAGGTTGCTTCTAGCTAACTCTCTCCATATGTCCATGTCAGAATCCTCTTCATCTGGCTTATATACCTCCACCTAGTCAAACCACATAGGTTACTTCCCTAGGTTTCTTGATAACCATGGTGAAGTGATGCAGATAGTTGATGGGGAATAATAAATAGTTGACCTCAGTGTTTTGAGGTCCTCTCTATATGAATGTTTTTGAGTTTTTAGAACCTATCTATATAAATGTGTATGGGAAGGGGAAGGATTTCCTTATCTGAGGAATATATCACCATGGGGAGTTTTACCATGGTGGATGTTAGGATTAGAGTCACCACGATCCATCTCCACATGACCACAAGGAGGAATATTGAGGTAATAATTTCTTTATGATTCATTTAAAGAGTTGACAGACCCTTGAGGTGTTGTATATATACATTGAACAGCCTCCAGGACACTAGTATTGATATGGATAGGGATATGATCCTCATTTTGGGTCATTTCTTGAATATGATGACATGCCTTATGGGTCTCATAAGGGATATGAGCATACTCCATGATAGTTTCCAGAATGTGTGGATAACCATCTAGTTTTGTGGGAATATGATCCCATTGCTAAAAAGATACTAGATAATAACAAGTATATTCTATATTATTGGTAAGAATATGAGTCTTTCTATGGGTGGTTTATAGAATATGTCGGTCAACCCTAGATAAAACAAGGATATGAGCCCAGTTAAAATATGAATTCCCTATCATAATATTTTGATAGACCTATGAAATGAGAGAAGGGATATGAGCCTCTCCCTGTATAGACATTGAAGGATACTCATGAAGTCATTCATCAATGGAAGTAGGGATATGAACCTAGCTTCTATGAGTCGTCAGAATATTCTAAGTAGCTTCACTAACATGAGTATGAGTTTTTCTTGAGGCATGTTCCACTCTCACTTAGTGAGCCCTATTTGGAATAAAGATATAAACTCAATACTATGCCTTTGGAGTATGTCACAAATATTTTTCAATAGTAGTGTGCACTTTTCCTAAGTAATGTGCTAGTATCACTTGGTGATCCCTAGATGGAATGGGTATATGAGCCTAGTTTAGTTCCTCTTCCTTTATCAGAATATTCTGACAATCCTCTTGGTTGGAGAAAAAATGTGTTCTTTTTTCAGAGTATCCACCTGTTCATACTGATCATGGTGGTGTTCTACTCTAGATATTGGGATAGTAATATGTTAATTATTCTATATATGTACCATTTTCATAATATTTTAGAGGATTTATTCATCTATTTCTAGAATGTAGTGGCACTTTAGAAAAGTGAGTGACGGAATATAGGTCTACACATTTTCAATCTCCAATATGAAATGGAAGATAAATTCGATTGAAGTGGGGATATAATCTTACTCTTATCCTCCTTTTGCAACTGAAATATTGAAATTGGATTCATCCATGGTGGTAGGGATATGTTTATCCCCCATGATTTCTATGGGAATACATGTACAGATGTGATCCAATGGGTAAGGGATATGAGCCTGCTCGCTGACTGTGATCAGAATATGACAATGGGATTCATCAGTGAAAGAAGGAATATGATCCCAGTCCCATTTTTATATATCTTTTCATACCATATTATACTTACTCGGTACCTATACATGATTCTTCAAGGTGTAAATGTGTTTGTTAGTTCCCTTAGTAGGTGACTTAGGGGCACCGGCAGGATGATGCTGGTGATGATGGTTGATAGGAACTGTCCATAGCAGCTCCTAAATCATAATGGAGCTATAGCGGTCTCCTTGATCTACATTCCTTAGATACAATAGATACTATTTATCACAATATATGGATAATATTATGAAGTTATTGGTGGTGGCAATGAGTGTCGATGGTTTCATTACAGCTTTTCCTGCATGACATGGACTCATCAATTTTAGTGTCTGGAGACCCTTATGTAGAACCTTGAGGGTCAAGATCATACCAAATCAATGTTATTCCCAAACCAGTAAAATTTCCACCTGAAGCTGAAGGTGTTGAGTGGGTGAGGTTATTCTATGGTCCGCAAGGGTTCTAACCATAGTTGGTGTTCCGTAACATTTTCCCAATAAAGACATGATCTCATTTAAGGGTTTTGTTTCTAAGAGTAGTATCTACTGTTACAAAGAAAACAAGGTAAAATTTTACTATTAAGTGCCAAATTGGAAGTATAACACAAGATCAATTATATATAAATAGGTAACACACTTATTATTTATTATTCCAAGTTTGTCCATTTTTATCATGTGAACTTTTTCTAGTGATAATGGAATTATTTCACGCTAACCCCAGTAATGTTGGATTTCACATCAAGCATGCCATTTTCATTTGAATAGGAGATGAAAAAAAAGCATGATTTTTGGTTGAATAATTATTATTTTTATATGATATATTAACATCATTTTTATCATTTTTTCACTCAAAAAATGCATGGTGTCTTGGGTTTAGAAGACAAGTTGTCTGACACCTATAATGATTGAGTTATTCTATCATTGAATGCATTCACATTGGGTATACCATTTTTTTTGCTTTCTTAGGTTTTATTATAGGGGATCAATCACAGTTTCATGATCACATATTCATGTTCACCATGCTCATTTCTTAAAAACTACCAATGGATTCCACATCCATAACAAGTTATAGACTTGCTTTCCAAAGACAGACAGTCAATTGGGGATTTAGACCCAACGGTACTTAGGAACTCACATTGGTCAAGAGGATGGTAGGTTGGTCTCATAAAAACCTTTTTCGGGGAATTATGCCATATTTTTAGACTCTTATAGATTTAAGAAATTTTCATGAATCTCTTCCTAATCCCGACATGGAATTGGTTACCCTATCAAAATGATCTGGGGTTAAATCCTTCAATCTATAAAGGGTGGATCTATTAATGAGACCATATATGTGTGTTTGAGTTTATTTAATAGTTTACTATCATTATAAATGGGTATTTTCTATATCTTGAAGCCATTTAACTAAGAAATTTGGAATTTAATTCCTTCTATAAAGGTGGTTGGTACATTTATAATGGGATTGAGCCTTTATAAGGCATCCTATGTATCTTGTTTATAAATAGAATAAAAACTACATAATTCATCTAAATTTTTTTTTATCATCATATAGAAATTAAATATATGATGGAACTTAGGCATAGAGTATAGATCTAGATACTTAAGAGGAGTCTTGCAAATCTTGTTTATGATAGTAATCAGAATCATCATAATTTAGTTATGCCTTTGAGACTTATCCTAAGGCAAATTTCCATGTATAGGGGTGGTTAAATCATTCCACTGAATGGGGATCACACGCTAATATTTCCTTGGTTGGGGAAAATTCATTATTTAAATTATATTATCATTGAAAATCGCTAATACCATGTCATACATGATTGGTGTGAAAAACAAGGGACAGTAAGTGATCAGTCTCATCATCTAGAGAGTTGGGACTTATACATGGGGTAGTCCTTATGGGGTGTTTGAAATGGAGCTTCGGCCTTAAGAATTCATCCTACATATCTTATTTATAGTAGGAAATAGAGTCCTCATATTTTATTTTATTTCTTAATCCTCTAATGGATGGGATGAATCCATAGAAGATTTTGGGTCCCACTAGTTAGTGTTTGAGACATAGAGGGACTTACACCAAGGTGGATGCTCAATAGAGCTTGGAACATAGGGAGGAATCTGAAATTTCATATTTTGGAAGGAATCAAATATATCATAGTTCATTTTGGGTTATTATAAAATATTTCTACTGGATAAGTTTATCATGTCCCAAGGTATCTTCCTGACATGTCCTGAATGTCTGTCTGACATGTCTGTGATGTTTGTCAAACATCTCTTAGGAAGTTTGGGCAGGTCATGGTTACCTAGATGGAATGTCCTAAAATAATTGCCTGATATAGTTGACTTTTATTGAATACAAATCATGATCTGGATGGTATATTTTGAGGCTGTCTCATGACTTAGCTGACATGTCTGGAGGACTTTACATGACTCGACTAACATTCCAATAGGACATCACATGATTCAAATGGCATGTCTAGAGGATTTCTCATACCCTATATTACATGCCTGGAGGACTTTTTATAATTCATTTAACATGCCCAAAGAAAATTTCATGATCTATATGGCATGTCTATAGGGTATGGCATGACTTGGATGATATGTTTGGGGAACTTTTCAAGACATTGGTGATATGTTAATTAGGCTCTAAAAGAATTGGGAGATATGTATGGAGGACTTCACAAGACTTGGGTGACATATCATGGTGCTTTATCATGGTCTAGATAGGTTGTGAGAAACACATGATTCATTTTCATAAAAATTAGAAAATCTATCTTCACATGAGTCTTATGTGTTTTCCATACTTTATGGCACATGTCCATCAATTTTCATCAAGTATTGTATTTTTTAAATATCTCAAGACCAATTCAACCTATTGAGACTCCTTCGTATAATCTAGATGTCATGATGGAAGTCCTTCATGTGATATATAGGTCAATCACGTGAGACACATATTAATGTATTTTGATCACTTAGGTTGTTCCTCATATTTTACCTAGTAGAATACTCTTGCGATTGCATGAATTTATGAACTGAGAAGTCCACTCTTCTCTTCTCTCATGGGTGTAGTCTCTTTTATCTATGTTTTTTATACTGAGGTGGAGGGATTTATATGCTTCATTACCCTAGTTACACATCACCTTTAACATTGTGTATATCATGGATATGATTTGGAGTCAGTGGAGGGAGAATCACATGATCCAATTGTGGGTCATCCAATACATTTCATGATAGAAAACAACCACTAAACACTCTGTTGTTTCAACATTCATTGGACCATTACCTTGTCAAATGGATTTCTTATGATCATATTGACATGTCAAATTCTCTTTGAACCCTTGATCTAACATGTTTGGTAGTCTTCAGGAGATCAATATTCATGTGTAAAGGCTTTCACATGATCAGATAATAATTTTCTAGGGTCCTTTGTGAGACTAAAATGGCTTTCCAGAGGCTCTCTTAATGTCAAGATGTCTTGTTAGGGGCCCCTCGCGAGACTAAGTTGGCTTGTTACTGGCCTCTCATGAGATCAATATGGCATGTCAAGGGATCACCACAAGACCAATCTAGCTTGTCACAGGCTCTTCATAAGACCAAGTTGGCTTGCTAAAGGGCCTTCTCATGATCAATGGTGATCACATAATTCACATAACCCCTTTCTCATGAAAATCAACATATCCTCCCTCTATGAGAGGCTTCCACCTTTTCTTATTTATTTTCTTCCTTATTTTACAAGGATATTAACTTTTCCCATTAGTTTTACATCAAGGCACTACATGATCCAATGGGGATCTTGTGATGGCATATGAACGTTGTCATGGAAAGTTGCGCTAATTGTCTATGATGTGTTGTGTGGTCAACACTGGATATCGTGATGGGGTGTGAGAATTGTCATGGATAATCCCAATGCTTTTCTATGAATCCTAAGGGGTATCACATGATCAAATGGACATGTATGTGGTCATTCACATAATGAATTTGACATGACAACATTCCCTCATGTCACAAGATTGACATATCGACAGGGGGATCTATGGGATCTTGCAAATCGCATAATAACTTTACATAATAATCAACAAAAATATCCATCAAATGAAGCTTAGACCTTTTCTACCATTATTTTATAAGGGGATTTTTGTAACTGTCATAAATCTATCGATTTACAAGTCACACGATCAAAGGAACTTGTCTAGAAACCTTCACATGACCATCACCACTTGTATGGATACCTTCATAAGAATATGAGGGCTTGCCTAAGGGTTTTTTTGTAACGACCTGACCCGGAATCCACTAAACTGGTGCTCTGAGCCGGTTCACCACAAGGCCTCAAGCGTGCATCCCCGTATTCCAGAGGCTGTCAACTAGCAGCGAGGGCCTAGGGTGTGATAGTGGGGAGACTATGCCATCATACCATAGTAAACAAATAGTGGAAATAACTAAGTATCATACACAATGGAAAGTAAATAGAGTGCGGAAGAAATAAACAACTGAAATAGAACAATCTGTAATAGTAAAATGTTGTAAAAGCCCGAACAGCTATGAAATACAATACAACACTGGTCACCCACTGGACTGACCATACAGATACAAGTACAAAAGAAACTTAAAGTAAAAGTATAGGGCTTGGCTACTAAATTTGAGTCAATCCACGTACCTGAACTCTAGACATAGTCGAACTCTAGCATCCAGATCAGTAGAACCACTTGAGCAGCTCTGCTCGATCATGCAACACTGGGCCTCAGCCCTATCCACCATGAAACTCGTTCTCAACCTAAAATGCAAATATAAGGTATACACGTTCACTGAGGTGCAAGTGCAGGGGTGAGAAATAATCTCAGTAGGGAACCCCGACAAGAAACCTATAACTATCCCGCTATGTGTATGTAACAATAACATGCTCAACCGAGATGGAACACACCAAAAGGAAGTAAACTAAATGTGAAACCACAGTCGAACTCAGAGTCAGTAATCCATGTCAACTAGGTAAGTTCCATCATGGATGTCCATATATATATATGTATACATGTATAGTCCCATACCTATACACATATATACGAAAAGGAATATTCATGAGTATGTGAATAAAATAACAGGAAACAAAATCAGCAGTCGATCCTTGGGACCATAAGCCTGATCTCCTGGACATCCTATTCACGAGCATTGAGCTGGGCGTCGTTCCACTCAAGACTTGTATCATTAAGTCGATCTCTGGGGCCAAAATCCCATCAACATGTACCTACTTCGGCCTACGCCAGAAATATGCCTTTGAACAAGCTAAAAAAAACAAGTTACCCTCTAGTTCAACCAATCAATCACAAGTTAGAAGATAACACAACAGGTAACCCTCTAGGAAGTACTCACAACCATCCCCTCTGGTCCTACCTAACAAGTACCAGCAACCCTCTGGGAAGTACACTCAGCCTAACCCCTATGATTTGGTCATAATAATTCATACAGACTCTCTGAGGAAGAACTCACAATCAATTCCCCTTATAGTATAAGGTAGTCAAGGACTCTCTGAAGAAGCACACAAGGTCAATTCCCCTTATAGCACCAAGGTTAAGAGACTCTCTAAGGAAGATCACATAGTAAATTCCTCTTATATCCCTAGGTCTTTCACAGAATCTCTGAGGAAGCTCACCCAGTCAATTCCCCCTATAGCCTGGAGTGGTTCACGGTAATTCAAAGTAAAATAAAGACTCTCTGACGAAGCTCACTCAGTCTATCCCCGTATAGTCTATAATGCCCAAAGACTCTTTGAGGAAGCTCACTCAGTCTATCCCCTTATACTCTATAATGATCAAAGACTCTCTGAGTAAGCTCACTCAGTCTATACCCTTATAGTCTATAATGCTCAAAGACTCTCTGAGGACGCTCACTCGGTCTATCCCCCTATAGTCTACTACACCAGGTTCTCATAGCCCCGTGTAAGTCAACACATAGTACTGAAATGTGGCCAAATTAAACCTCAAGAAATTCTTGTATAATAGTCTACATAATATCACAACATGTCAGATAAAACCACACCATCCTAACAATACTAGGCATTGAAACAAGGCAGCCTAACTGACAATCTAGACCAAACGGTCAAAATCAAGCAACACGGGAAAACTCATCCATAGCAAGGTAAATAACCCCATTTACAATCAAACCACCTCTACTCAGGAACACAAGGAAAATTAGGCATCCAGAAAACAAGAAAGACACCTCGTGTCAGACTCAGCATCCACCAACAAAGAAGCTCCTCTGGTAACCACTATAGCATCAGCAAACCAAGTCAGATATAAACAAATGAGTGAGGGTGGCCCGAACACCCAACCCAACACACATACAAAGCCCAAAGGGATCACCAGTTTTTCATGGGTTCTAGGTGACACCCGATCACCATCTCTACCCAAACTTGACGTAACAACTCAGGGTCATTCAAACAACGGTCACCCACTGGATCCCTCAAGTCAAACACCAAGGAAGCATCATACTCGAGATTCTCTAGGTAAACACGAGTGAAGGAATCCAATGCAGGATCCTTAGCAAAGAGTAAGAGAGGAATCCTACACAAGATCCTCAAAGGAAGGAAAACATTGGAATTCAATAACATGGTTCCTATCAAAGGAAGTACAGGAGAGAGATCCTACAAGGGACTCCCTAGGTCAGCACACCAGCAAAGGCATCCCTCATGGGATCCTTAGAAGTATCCAGTCTCACAGACTCAAAGGCCAGAAGGGAATATCTCAAAAGGGGAAATTCCTCTAAATCATAGCTTAGGGGAGATATCTCATAGCTCATCTTATATTAATGTCTCAGCTAATTTGGTCTAAACACCCAACCTATCATCCACGCCAAGTCTCACTCTTAGCTGTCAACTGAACTTAATAACTGGAGGAAGAACCCCTCTATTTCGATAACCCCCCCCCCCCCCAAACCCCATTTATATGACCTATAAATGTAAAAAAATATTCCACCATTCTGATCTATGTGTAAAAGCGCTCAGAATCAACTACTCACACGCTCAATTCTAACTTTCAGATCATAAGATATCCCAAAATTACTAAACTAAAGTAGTACATGGCAAGAGCACATGGCCAAAAAACATTGGGTCTACCTGTGTAATAATGAAAGGCATGTAATTTACTGTACATGGTTTTTAAAATTCAAAAAATTCACCCCATGTTTGTTTTCACTGAAACACATGCCCATGTACCACTACACGGTGTGTACTCAAAGTACACGACTTGTACTCCTTAAAAACAACTATTCTGTGTTCTATTTCACATGGCCAGCCCTGCGGCCACCCACAACACGGTGTGTACTCAAAGTACATGGTGTGTACTTAATAAAACATCATCTTCCCTGAACAGGAAGAAAACGCGGCATGTACCCCCTGGAATACACGCCGTGTATTCTGGGTTTTCCGACGGGAAATCCCTAAAAACACCTGAAACGCCCGTTTTCGAGCCCGAAACATTAGATCGGGCCTTAAGAGGACACAAGAAAGAAATATAATGCTTTAAAGACTTAAAAACCCATGTTAAAAGGGGATCTATAGTGAAAACATAAATGGCCCTACCTTCGGTCGGAAACAGTCGAAGCTTCGGTTGATTTTCACGACTCACGGTTGTCGCACGCTGACTCAGTGCGTCGAGAGATTTGAATCGGTAACCCTATTGCCTCCCAACTCTCCATATTTCTAAATATCCATTTCTCCCATAGGTCATAGACAAGGGGTGACATAGGATACATGTTCAAGGAGGAGGAGTAAATAAGAGAAGGAAGAAAAGAAAAGGAAAGGAAAAGAAGAAAACGAGGTTCAGGCCGACCTCGATACCTGACATGAGTTTATGCATCCCATAGGATAAACACCCCATTATATACTCAACGAAGCAGAAAAAATCTCAATCTGACACTCCGTTTAGAATTTATTGAAAAATTAACCAGTGCAAAAAATTTAATATTTAATTTAATAATATTAAATATTAAATATTCCCTTCAAATTCGAACAGCTCCGATTTCCACCAAACCCCTGTCCTAGGGTAATATCCTTATTCCGGGACCAATAGAGTTGTCAAAAAAAATATCTAAGATCAGTTGGTAGAGTAAAATTACCAGTATTCCCCTTATGAGCATCCAACAACAAAAATTCAAATTTCTGCTCAAAATGATTTTCCAAAAAATCACGGGTTCTTAAAAACTCCCCACCATAAACATTCTCGTCCCCAAGAAGCCCAGTGAAAGATCCAGCAACCATGCTCATAACCTGAGCATCTGCACAACCAAGCTATCTAGACTATCCAACGACCATCTTTACAGCGTTAACCACCACCTTCTACATAGAAGATATTCAAATACGACCAAACTTGTACTCCCCACCATAGGAATACCCTTGTTGTCGTCTTAAAGGAATATTTGAGCTCAAAAGCTCCTGGAAAACACCGAAGTTTAACTTAAACAAGGAGAACCACCCTCAGAGGGCCAATGGTGCACTCCCAACCATATGAATTTCCTTACACCTCTCTAAGATCACAACCAGAATAGGTTCCAAATTCAACAGGGATGAACATTAAGAAAGAAAAAGGACCTTGATATAGGGTCGAAGCTCTCTCAGCATACTCAAGATGAATCAAGATAGCGCATGATCATATCTTATAGGAGTACACTCAGATTTCACTGAAGGTGTGTCCAGATCCCTTTGAGCCACACTAACGTCCTGCCGAAACTTGACCATGATTCAAGAATGGGTCAACCATTTCACAGTAACCCAAAAATTCAAAAATTCACCTCTACAACATATGGACATTCCAAAACAACTTTCAGGATCCGAGTCTATAAAAAGTCTTGAAACATCGGTCCTCGGATCGCACCTGGCCACTCACCAATTTAGATCAAAATGACACCACCCACAATAGCAACATCAGAAACACTGGTCGACCAGGCTAGGCACCTGAATAGGCCTGCTCGTCGAAACTAGTCACAAAAAACAAACACTGCCAAAAGGCATTGGAAAACACTGGCCAACCTTCTCACACAAGTTTCCCTAGAACAGAACCGACATCAACCTACAAGTGTTCGAGTCAAAACCAAGGGTATCTAGTTCCTCCACCTAGCCCTAAATAAAAAGTATCACAACTGGGTCACAAGGTCTAACCACCTCGCCCAAAAGATCCAAAACCACTTAGAAGAAGGTAAAGATCACAACGACCAATGAAAGTCAAAACCGAAACACAGCCTACAAGGGCCCTGATCCTCTCCGAGAATCCTTAGAAAGAATTACTCCCTGGATTGCACAACCCAAGTAGAAGAGAAACTAAACTGACACTCATCAGGTATCCTTATATGGATATACCACAAGGAGGTCTATTTCACAAGAAAAGACTTGGTATCAATTGACATCATACTCATCGATTCGACTAAATAACCATAGACCAGAGAAACAACACCCAAAAGAAAGGGTAAATATAAAGGCATCATGTGCCACATCAACCAACTAGGGTCACCACACCACCTGTGCACAAGGACTGAGTCATCATCCTCACACCAACGCTTCAACGTAGATCCATAATCTACCATCAGAGTAAAAAGTATGTGTAAGAATACCCAAAGGTCTCAGTCTTCAGTAAAAACACACACTAGCAGGCCTATATACTGTGAATCCTACGTGTCTAGTATGATGCATGAGAAGCCTTTTACCTTTTCCGGCCAAGAGTCAAAATTCATCCCTAGCATCTTACCAATGTCTAAGAGATAGAGATACATAGTAAATCAAAACACCACACAACATGTGCGTCACTCAAGGTGAAAATAATATACAGCTGTAACATCGCAAAATTAGAACAGCAATCCCAAACCATGGAAACCAGGACTTCTTACCAGAACAAGTGTTCTACATGCACTAGCCCGATATCCATCACAGGTTCTGACACATTCCAAGTACTCCTGTCAACCATATCCCAAATAGTAAAGACCATGAAAGAAAACTCCTCTGATACCACATTGTAATGACCCGACACGGAAGCCACTAAACTAGTTCTCCGAGCCGGTTCACCACAAGGCCTCAAGCGTGCCTCCCTGTACGCCAGAGGCTGCCGAATAGCAGCGAGATCCTAGGTTGTTGTAACGCCCCGACCCCAGTTACCCAGAGTCGGTGCATTATTGCGTAACATTGGCATGATCACAAAAGATCAAGTCTCGAAAGACCGATTAGTTTAGTAGCCTTGGAAACACTAGATACATCCATAAATGTTACATTACATAATAAAGTGAAATACTACAATAACAAAGTCTCCATAGTCCACACTCATATCCTCTTCTGACTATCTCTGCAGGTCATTCATAAAATACTTCTTCACATCCTGGAAAATATTAAAACATTGACAGGGGTGAGCCTAGATTCTCAGTAAGGATAACAATATATCGGAAGCTTTCATCAATAAACATAAACATTTAAGGAAATGTATAACTAAAACAAAAGCCTTTTAAACTTCAACTTCAACATAATATGGAAAAAGTAAAATGAGATAATTCCATTTACTTCTTAACATGGATATTCTACTGGACAAATAATCACATGAAAAATCAATAACCATTTTCATAATGATGGAATGCATAATTCCAGACTATCATAACCATGTAGCCAAGGCCTCGTGCCCAGACTACAAATAAGATTTTGTCAAGGCCTCGTGCCAAGACACTAGTTTGTCTCATGAGACCTGCCGATGCATCGAGGAGCTATAACGGGCTCCACCCATCACTTATTAAGTGCAATGCATTCCTCCTATGAATAGGTTTAAACATATCATAAACCATAACATAATTGTATCACATAAAACATGCATAAAGGTAACATAAGATTTCCACACTTGAATCACAAGATATCAATACAACACATTGATATAATAAAAACTTTATCAAAACCATTTTCAATACCAAAATAAAAGAAAATTAAAACATGGTATTTATTTTTCTTTTTAAAAAAAGTTATGGCTTATAGAGGAAGCCGAAACTAAAATAATAGTCACAGCGGCGGAGAAGTCATTATCGCCGCATACGTAAGAAAAAACATTCCTTTTGTCGTTTAGTAAAAACAATTCATATAAAAAGATTCCTTTTGAATAAAATTAAAAGTCAAAGGGGTTTATACACCGTATAAATGAAAGTTGTGTATAAAACCAAATATGCCTCAATGAAAGGAGATTGAGACGAAGTCCTTACAAAGAACATTTTTAAATAAAATATATCTATTATGTGTATTCACTATATTTACACATAAAGAAAGTATAAATACAATATAGTACATAATAATATCATGAAATAATTTGAAAGTAGGAGATTAACCCAAATAATGGAAATTGGGTTATGAAGTTCCCTTACCTCGTGTCCGAATTGACTCGATCATTCTTTAACCTCATGAATAATAAACTAGAGTTAATCTCTACTTGATTAAGAACATTTTTCAAGTTCATTATCCCATTTATATCACTTACTACAATGTTACGAAAATTATGTAGTCATTTAAGTTAATAACGTTCGTTTTATCGATCTTTGGTACTTGATTCAACAATAAACTTCTTAAAATTACAAGTAGTTCATGTGGTAAAATATCCATTATATCCATAATTATATTCATGATGTAGATATAATATAAATAATATGTATCCAGTATATACATTCATTTGTAATATTACATAACATTTAGAGGTTTGAAATGAAATGCACCGTTCATGGAGACGGTAAGCCGTACGTACGCATGAACGCTACTTTCATTTCTATTTAGTATTTAATGAAATGAAGTTATAATTATATAAATGTATAATATAATTCCAGTATAATATAATGTATAATACCATTTACTCCATCCTTCATACATCCCACATATGGCATTAATGATTCAAATCACTTTGAGGGGGCGGTAGTTCGCACTTCCAAAAATGAAATTATCGCGTTTACCCATAATGGAAATCATAAAATTATGCCATAAATGAATAATAAAGAATCATAAGTAAAACAAAAACATAACATATATCATATATAAAAATAGTTTTATCATAATGGCCACCATGAGAGGTGTTAAAAGAAGATTGAACAATCATCGTTTCGTGAGGCAGTAATTCGCCACTCACAGAAACAGTATGTTCTTTAACCATTAGACAAAGGTGTGTGTAAGTGTAAATAAAATCCTTCCCATAACAACATCATAGTATATTTAAGATACTTGTGTTGTTACAAAATAAAGTAATAAAAAGATTTTAAGTGGTTGTAGAAGCAAAATTAAACAAAATAACATAAGAGAATACATTACCTTAAAATCGGGTAACTCTTTTTGATTTGAGCCAAAGGCTTCCTTGGGAAGAATTATGCCCAAAGTGAGGCTTCTAGGAGTAAGATAGGGAATTTGGGAGAGTATTTGGGTAGATTTTGGCCGATAAAAATGGCTTGAAGGTGTGAATAAGGTGGTAGAGGTGGGGGCCTTTTATAAGAGGAGAGGAGGGGCACTCTAGGAAAGTCATGAAATATTACTTTATTATATAATGCGTTTCGGATTTTAAAGGTCCCACACTTATATATGTCGAGGATAAGGTGATAAGGGTTCGAAATATACTCATAAAATAGATTTTTGACATGTGTATGTCTTATATTTTACATTATCTTTTCATTTTATTTAAATCGTTAATTAATGAGGTAATCGCTCCATCATCATGGTGTCATAAAACATTTAATTTATTTAATGTATAAAAATTATAAAAAAATATAATGATGTAGGAAATATTTTTATCTTTCTAATGAATATTTATAGTAAAAAATATGACTTGTATAACCCCATTTAAAAATTTTTTTAGTAAACCAACTCATGTTTGTGACATTTTTATTTTAACATTAAATAAAAAGTTTTTAATGTCATTTTCCTACCAAAGTGGCTCCATTGGGTCCCCAAGTTGACCCATGGATTTTCTTGGTCGGCCATGACTCATCCAATAGGGGTAGGACAAGTGTAAAGGTCATTTAATATTATTATAACATTATCTTTACCTTAAATTTCACAAATTACCTTTAATCGCGATTAATTAAAAATAAAAGTTACTATTCACCAAATAATTATTTTAATCCCATTAAACCAAATTTTACTTCCTAATTACAACCATGTATGTCGGATTTTTGAAAATCAAATCACAGAAGTGGAAATGTTTCATTTAAAAGGAAAATCTGTTTTTTAACTACCACTTAGTGGTTTCACTATTCATCAAAAATTGAAGCTTTTCAGAACAATGCCAAAATTTCACCCTAAGCTATAATTTATATTCCGAATTCAAAAATGATGTATATTTTAAAAAATTCCAAACATATAAGTTGAATTAATTAATTTCTTAATTAATTCCCGCTGTCACAACAAATAGCGTGTTTTTAAGAAACAATCTATATCAAAAGATTGACAATTGTTCATGTCCAATTTCAGTGTTAAATTAATTCTAATGACCACCATTGGTTAAAATGGTAAAAATATATTATAATTATACTTTAAAACCACTAAATAGTATAATTTATCACTATAAATTATTTTTTTCAAAAAAGTTGTTTTATGTATTTTTCACTATTCATAAAAAAATTGGATATTCTCGAAAAATTACAAAAAATTCAACTTAGGATAATTTCGATATTCTGAATACAAAAATGAAGACCACTTTGAAATATAAAATTTATATAATTTCAAAAATTGGGTATTACTATTCATAATGGCTATTTTTATTGGTCGTTGTGTGTTAGGATCTCGAACATGCGTACAATGAAAGCTATTTCATTATTCAAAGAGAAGCGTATAATGGAAGCTCAGGGTGTTACATTCTCCCCTCCTTCAATAAATTGCGTCCTCGCAATTTGAAATATTTTTCTTTGAAAATAAAAGGTTGAAAATAGAAAATACCTTTTTGGAAAACCCACATCAGAAATAAGGTTAATAAAATTTATCCTTAATAATAGGGAAAGGGAAATGAAAAAGTCACCACCAAATTATGATCTCGATAAGGAGAATATTAGTGGAAATTAGAGACATATAATTGGAGGAAAATGTAAATATTTTTTGGGATTGATTGCGGTCATCAATCACAAACAAGTGTAAAATTGAGGGCCTCTAAGCCTTCAATCTATGTTGATTTAGAATATTATCAGTTCAATGAGACATAAGGTATCAGGATAACACATTTTTTGTATTAATATCCCTTTAAAGTTGAAGAATTAATTTATTCATAGAATAAGATATAGGTATATATATATTTATTCTTGACAATTAGAGTTTCAACCATCAACTAATTTCTACCAAAAACTCATATTTCACTCAAAAAGATAATATAACTCAAAAATATTATATTTATCCTAATCGTAAAACATTCAAAATATTAACACATACCATTTAGATTAGGAAAACTATTTTGTAATAACAATGGACTTCCTGTAGGCTAGTGGAAGGTAATAAATTCCTGTCGCACTATGGTTATGGGTTCGATTCCTGCAGCTTTGTCCGACGTGACGGTTTATACCCCAACTTGCAGGTTGTCTTTTTCCGAAAACTATAGTATTATAATATTCCAAAAATAATCTTTATAAATGTTTTAACCTTAAATAATACTATCCAAGGTTCAACTTAATCCATTAAAATCTCTATAGTAATCCAAAATACCTCCGTCTAGACTTTCTCTAAAAGGTCCTTAAATTCCAAAAATCATTTATAACATTAGATTCCCCAAACAATGTAATGTTTCTCTTATTGTCACATACTGAAAATATTATTACCTTAATCATATTAAAACCTTAATGAAAACAACAAGTACTACAGTACAATCCTTATATATATCACATTATTCTTATAACCAGAATATATTCCTTGAGTCCAAAAGCACCAATACATTAATTATTCCACTTCATCTGTAGTAACAGTATAAGATTGTCCTTGATCCCTTGTCGTTTTCCGAGGTAGGTTTCCCTGACGCTTAGGACTTTCATTGGCATAATGCCCCATTTCCCTACAATCGTGGCATTCAACATTGATAGCCTCTTTCTTTCCCTTACAATCACGAGCCTGGTGACCTTTTTCTCCGCATTTGTAACAAACTCCCATTCCCTTTAGGCAAGTACCGGGGTGATTCTTCCCACAATTATTGCATAATAGAAAATCCTTCTTTCCCTTTTTCCCAATATCTGTCTCTTGTTCCACCGTTCTCTTCTTCTCTTGCTTTAATTTATTGTCATAAGATTTAGATAATTCCTTTTCTGTCTTGATAGCACACGAGACTATATCTTCGTATGTTGAGAAAGATTCTTATACTAATGCTCGACGGAGAAACGGTTTTAACCCATCAAAGAAACGATCGATCTTACTTCTTGGGTTACGTATATAATCTGCAGCATGCCTCGCTAACCTTGTAAAATTAGCCTCATACTTTGCGACATTCTCATCCTCCTTCTGCCTCAGACTCAGAAATTGACTTTCCATATCTGCTCGATGGTCATGTGGAAAGTATTTTTCTAGGAAAATTTAATTAAACTCCCTCCATTCCATACTTGATACTTCTTATCTTCCTTTATGTTTTGAATTAGCGACCACCATTGATCGGCATCTTCAGTGAGGCGGTAGACTGCCATGACAACCTTCTCCCTTTCACTACTCCCCAAGGCATGGAATATTTTCTCTAAGGAGTTTATCCATTTTTCATCTACTAATGGATTTTTACCCCCATTAAATGATGGAAGTTGTTTCCTCATGAAGCGTTCTAACATTGATCCTCCACGTTGCGGATCAGGGTGCTCCATACGAGGTTATTATTCATAACCGGAGTGAGTTGTCCCAGTATAGTGATAAGTTGATCAGCACCAGTTGTATCTCCAGCTCCAAAATAATTATCTTGAGCCGGAGGACAATCCCTACAAGGAGTGTGTGCATTGATATGGTTTCCATTCCTTCCACTAGGCGCCATTTCTAAACAATGGAATAAACTAGATTAGTTTATGAATCAAAATAAATAATTCCATACTTGTAATATACTTAACATAAATTGAACTATTTATGAACATAATCCATAATCATAAATATTTTTTCTTTGAGAAATTATATACTCACAAACCCTTCATAATGGTTTTTAAAAAAAATGAGAATTATCCTAAGAATATCCCCCGGGAGTATCGTAACCAAGATTGCAGCAAGGCCCGTTGTCCTGCACCAGTTCCTGTTCGAGTCTAGCTCAAAGTGGAGTTTTCGGGTTTTACCCCTAGGTACATATGTGCCAGAGCTGCCTCTACCTGCTCGTATCCAGACAGGGATGTATTTCTTGGAAGACTCACAAAATCTCTATAATACCAAAATTCTAGGAAGTTCTTCTATACTAATCCTCAAAGTCTATCTTCGGGCTATGTGCTCTAATCAGAGTTTATCTAAATCTAGATTCCAAGGTTAGTACTAAACTTCCTCTGATACCAACTGTAAAGCCCCGACCCCAGTTACCCAGAGTCGGTGCATTATGGCGTAACATTGGCATGATCACAAAAGATCAAGTCTCGAAAGACCGATTAGTTTTGTAGCCTTGGAAACACTAGATACATTCATAAATGTTACATTACATCATAAAGTGAAATAATTCAATAACAAAGTCTCCATAGACCACACTCATATCCTCTTCTGACTATCCCTGCAGTTCATTCATAAAATACTTCTTCACATCCAGGAAAATATTAAAACATTGAAAGGGGTGAGCTCAGATGATCAATAAGGATAACAATATAGAGGAAGCTTTCATCAATAAACATAAACATTTAAGACAATGTATAACTAAAAAAAAGCCTTTTAAACTTGAACTTCAACATAATATGGCAAAAGTAAAATGAGATAATGCCATTTACTTCTTCACATTTATATTCTGATGGTCGAATAATCACATGAAATATCAATAACCATTTTCATAATGATGGAATGCATAATTCAATACTATCATAACCACACAGCCAAGGCCTCGTGCTAAGACTATAAATAAGATTTTGTCAAGACCTCATGCCAAGACGCTAGATTGTCTCATGAGACCTGTCGATGCATCGAGGAGCTATAGCGGGCTCCACCCGTCACTTATTAATTCCAATGCATTCCTCATATGAACAGGTTTAAACATATCATAAACCATAACATAATTGTATCACATAAAACATGCACAAAGGAAACATAATATTTCCATAATTCAATCACAAGATATCAACACAACACATTGATATAATAAAAACTTTATTAAAACCATTTTCAATACCAAAATAAAAGAAAAGTAAAACATGCTATTTATTTTTCTTTTTAAAAATAGTTATGGATTATAGAGGAAGCCGAAACACAAATAATAGTCACGACGGCAGAGAAGTCGTTGTCACCGCATACGTAAGAAAAAACATTCCTTTTGTCATTTAGTAAAAACACTTCGTATAAAAATATTCCATTGGAGTGAAAGTAAAAGTAAAAGGGGTTTATACACCGTATAAATGAAAGTTGTGTATAAAACCAAATATGCCTCAATGAAAGGAGATTGAGACGAAGTCCTTACAAAGATCATTTTTAAATAAAATATATCTATTATGTGTATTCACTATATTTACACATAAAGAAAGTATAAATACAATATAGTACATAATAATATCATGAAATAATTTGAAAGTAGGAGATTAACCCAAATAATGGAAATTGGGTTAAAAGTTCCCTTACCTCGTGTCCAACTTGACTCGATCATTCTTTAACCTCCTGAATAATAGAATAGAGTTAATATCTACTTGATTAAGAACATTTTTTAAGTTCATTATCCCTTTTATATCACTTAATACAATGTTACGAAAATTATGTAGTCATTTAAGTTAATAACGTTCGTTTTGTCGATCTTTGGTACTTGAGTCAACAATAAACTTCTTAAAATTACAAGTAGTTCATGTGGTAAAATATCCATTATATCCATAATTATATTCATGATGTAGATATCATATACATCATATGTATCCAGTATATACATTTGTTTATAATATTACATAACATTTAGAGGTATGAAATGAAATGCACCGTTCATGGAGACGGTAAGCCGTACGTACGCATGAACGCTACTTTCATTTCTATTTCGTATTTAATGGAATGAAGTTATAATTATATAAAGGTATAATATAATTACAGTATAATATAATGTATAATACCATTTACTCCATCCTTTATACATCCCACATATGGCATTAACGATTCAAATCACTTTGAGGGGGCGGTAGTCCGCACTTCCTAAAATGAAATTATCACGTTTACCCATAATGGAAATAATAAAGGTATTCCATAAATGAAAAATACAGAATCATAAGGAAAACAAAAACATAATATATATCATATATAAAAATAGTTTTATCAAAATGGCCACCATGAGAGGTGTTAAAAGAAGGTTGAACAATCATCGTTTCGTGAGGGAGTAATTCACCACTCACAGAAACAGTAGGTTCTTTAACCATTAGACAAAGGTGTGTGTAAGTGTAAATCAAATCCTTCTCATAAAAACGTCCTAGTATATTTAAGATACTGTTTTTGTTACAAAAGAATGTAATAAAAAGAGTTTAAGTGGTTGGAGAAGCAAAATAAAACAAAATAACATAAGAGAAGACATTACCTTAAAATCGGGTAACTCATTTTTATTTGAGCCAAAGGCTTCCTTGGGAAGAATTCTGCCCAAAGTGAGGCTTCTAGGAGTAAGAGACCGAAGTTGGGAGAGTATTTGGGTAGATTTTGGCCGAGCCAAATGGCTTGATGGTGTGAATACGGTGGTAGAGTTGGTGGCCTTTTATAAGAGGAGAGGAGGGGCACTCTTGGAAAGTCATGAAATGTTACTTTATTATATAATGAGTTTCGGATTTTAAAGGTCCCACACTTATATATTTCTAGGATAAGGTGATAAGGGTTCTAAATATAATCATAAAATATGTTTTTTACATGTGTAAGTCTTAGATTTTACATTATCTTTTCATTGTATTTAAATCGTTAATTAATGAGGTAATCGCTACATCATCATGGTGTCATAAAAAATTTAATTTATTTAATGTCTAAAAATTATAAAAAAAATATCATGATGTAGGAAATCTTTTTATCTATCTTATTAATATTTATAGTAAAAAATATAACTTGTATAACCCCATTTAAAAATTATTTTAGTAAAAAAACTCATGTTTGTGACAATTTAATTTTAACATTAAATAAAAAGTTTTTAATGTCATCTTCCTACAAAAGTGGCTACATGGTGTCCCCAAGTTGACCCATGGATTGTCCTGGTCGGTCATGACTCATCCAATAGGGGTAGGAAAAGTGTAAAGGTCATTTCATATTATTATAACATTATCTTTACCTTAAATTTCACTAATTACCTTTAATTGCGATTAATTAAACTTAAAAGTTACTATTCACCCAAAAATTATTTTAATCCCATTAAACCACATTTTACTTCCTAATTACAACCATGTATGTTGGATTTTTTAAAATCAAATCACATAAGTGGTAATTTTTAATTTAAACGGAAAATTAGTTTTTAACTACCACTTAGTGGTTTCACTATTCATCAAAAATTGAAGTTTTTCAGAACAATGCCAAAATTTCACCCTAAGCTATAATTGATATTCCAAATTCAAAAATGATGCCTATTTTAAAAAATTCAAAACATATAAGTTTCCTTGATTAATTTCATAATTAATTCCTGATGTCACAACAAATAGCGTGTTTTTAAGAAACAATCTATATCAAAAGATTGACAATTGTTCATGTCCAATTTCAGTGTTAAATTAATTCTAATGACCACCATTGGATAAAATGGCAAAAATATATTCTAATTATACTTTAAAACCACTAAATAGTATAATTTATCACTATAAATTATTTTGTTTAAAAAAGTTGTTTTAAGTATTTTTCACTATTCATAAAAAAATTGGAAGTTCTCAGAAAATTACAAAAAATTCAACTTAGGATAATTCCGATATTCCTAATACAAAAACAAAGTCCATTTTGAAATATAAAATTTATATAATTTCAAAAAGTGTGTATTACTATTCATACTTGCTATTTTTATTGGTCACTGTGTGTTAGGATCTCGAACATGCGTACAATGCAAGCTATTGAATTATTCAAAGAGAAGCGTATCATGGAAGCACGGGGTGTTACAATTGTGATAGTGGGGAGACTATGCCCTCATACCAAAGAAATAAAACAGTGGAAATAACTAAGTATCATACACAAAGGAAAGTAAACAGAGTGCGGAATCAATAAACAACTAAAATATAACAAGTTTTAATTGTAAAATGTTGTAAAATCCCGAAGAGATATGCAATACAATACAACACTGGTCACCCACCGGGCTGACCATACAGATACAAGTACAAAAGAAATTAAAAGTAAAAGTACAGGGCTCTGCTACTAACTCTAACTGATCCACATACCCGATCTCCAGACACTGTCGAAATGCAGCAGCCTGATCAGTAGAACCACTCGAGCAGATCCGCTCGATCATGCAACACTGGGCCTCATCCCTATCCACCATGCAACTCATGATCAACCTGAAAAGTAGACATAAGGTCTACACGTACATTGAGGTGCATGTGCAGGGGTGAAAAAATAATCTCAGTAGGGCACCTCGACAAGCAACCTGTAACTGTCCTGCTATATGTATGTAACAGCAACATACTCAGCCTAGGTGGAACACAACAAAATGAAGTAAACCAAATATGAAACCACAGTCGAACTCAGGGTCTATAATCCCTGTCAACTGGGTAAGTGCCATTATGGATGTCCATATCTATATATGTATATATGTATAGTCTCATACCTATACACATATACACGAATATGAATATTCATGAGTATGTGAATCAAATAACAAGAAACAAGATCAGCAGTCGATCCTTGAGACCATATGCCCGATTTACTAGACATCCTATTCTTCGGCATTGAGTTGGACGTCATGCCACTCAAGCTGTGTATCATTAAGTCGATCTATGGGTCCGAAATCCCATCGAAATGTACTTTATTCGGCCAATGCTAAAAATATGCCTCTGAACAAGCTAAACAAAAACAATTTACCCTCTAGTTCATCCAATCAATCACAAGCAAGAAGATAACACAACAGGTAACCCTCTAGGAAGTACTCATAGCCATCCCCTCTCATCCTACCAAATAAGTACCAGCAACCCTATGGGAAGTACACTCAGCCTAACCCATTTGGTTTGGTCATAAGAATTCATACAAACTCTCCAAGGAAGCACTCATAGTCAATTCCCCTTATAGTCTAAGGTAGTCAAGGACTCTTTGAGGAAGAACACAGGGTCAATTCCCCTTATAGCCCCAAGTTCAAGAGACTCTCTGAGTAAGGTCACCCAGTAAATTTCTCTTATAGACCCATATCTTTCACAGAATCTCAGAGGAATCTCACCCAGTCAATTCCCCCTATAGCCTGGAGTGGTTCACGGTAATTCAAAGTAAAACAAAGACTTCCTGAGGTAGCTCACTCGGTCTATCCCCATATAGTCTATAATTCCCAAAGACTCTCTGAGGAAGCTCACTCAGTTCATCACCTTATAGTCTGTAATTCTCAAAGACTCTCTGAGGAAGCTCACTCGTTCTATCCCCTTATAGTATATAATGCTCAAAGACTCTATGAGTACGCTCACTCAGTCTATCCTCATATATTCTACTACACGAGGTTCTCACTACCCCGTGTAAGTCAACACATAGTAATGCAATATGGAGAAATTAAACCTCAAGAACTACTTTGCTAACAGTCTACAGTATATCACAAAATTTCAGATAAAACCACTCCATCCTAACAATACTAGTCATGGAAACAAGGCATCCTAACTGGAAAGCTAGACCAAACGGTCTAAATCAAGCAACATGGGCAAACAAATCCACAACAAGGTAAATAATCCAATTTACAATCAAACCACCTCTACTTAGGCACACAAGGAAAAGTAGGAATTCAACAAACAAGAAAAAACCTTATGTCAGGCTCAGCATCCAACAACAAGGAAGCACCTCTGGTAACCACTACAGCATCAGCAAACCAAGTCATATATAAACAAAAGAGTGAGGGTGGCCCGAACGCCCAACCTAACAAACATCCAAAGCCCAAAGGGATCACCAGTTCGGAACAGGTTCTAGGGGACACCCTATCACCATATCTACCCAAAACTAATGTAACAACTCAAGGTCGGTCAAACAACGGGGCACCCACTAGGTCCCTCAAGTCAAACACTAGGGAAGCATCATACTCGGGATTATCTAGGTAAACACGAGCAAAGGCATCCTATGCAGGATCCTTAGAAAAGAGTAAGGGAGGAATCATACATGAGATCCTCAAAGGAAGGACAACATTGGCATTCCATAACATGGTTCCCATCAAATGAAGTTCAAGAGAGAGATCCTACAAGGGACTCCCTAGGT
The DNA here is from genome assembly GCA_963277665.1 of Viscum album. NCBI lineage: Eukaryota > Viridiplantae > Streptophyta > Magnoliopsida > Santalales > Viscaceae > Viscum > Viscum album. The sequence goes on from OY728132.1 coordinate 420,263,044, forward strand.
CATCACACCAGCAAAGGCATCCCTCAGGGGGTCCTTACAAGTATCCGTTCTTGCAGACTCATAGGCCAGAAGCGAATGTCTCACAAGGGGAATGTCCTATGAATCTTAGGTTAAGGGATATATCTCATTTATCATCTCCTATTAAGGTCTCAACTAAGTTGGTCTGAACACCCAACCTATCATCCACACCAATTCTCACTCTTAGGTGTCAACTGAACTTAATAACTGGAGGAAGAACCCCTAAGTTTCTATAAAAACCACCAAAACCCCATTTATATAACCTCTAAATATAAAAACTATTCCGAAATTGTGATCTACACGGAAAAACGCTCAGAATCAACTACTCACACGCTCAATTATGACTTCCAGAGTATAAGATATCACAAAATTACTAAACTGACGCAGTACATGGCCAGAGCACATGGCCAGAACACATTGGGCTTGCCTGTGTAATAGTACACAGTGTGTACTATACTGTACATGGTGTGTACTATTCAGAAAAATTCCCCCAATGTTTATTTTCACTAAAACACATTCCCAAGTACCACTACATGGCGTGTACTCAAAGTACACGGCGTGTACTCCTTAAAAACCACTATTCTGTGTTCTATTTCACACGGCCAGCCACACGGCCACCCACTACATGGTGTGTACTCAAAGTAAACGGTATGTACTTAATAAAACTTCTTCTTCCCCAAACAGTAAGAACACATGGCATGTACCCCCTGTAATACACACCGTGTATTCTGGGTTTTCCGACGGGAAATCCCTGAAAACACCAGAAACACCCGTTTTCGCCCCCAAAACATTAGATCCAGCCTTAAGAGGCCAAAAGAAATAAATATAAGTATTTTAAGACTTAAAACAACATGTTTAAAGGGGATATATGGTTAAAACATAAATTTCCCTACCTTCAGGTGGAAACCGCCGAAGTTTCTGTTGATTTCACGGCTCACGGTTGCCGCACGCCAACTCAGCACGTCGAGAGCTTCGAATCGGTACCCCTCTTACCACCCAACTCTCCCTATTTCTCAATCACCATATCTACCAAAGGTCATAGCCAAGGGTATTCATAGGATATGTGCTCAAGGAGGAGGAGGAAAGAAGAGAAGGAAGAAAAGAAAAGAAAAGGAAAAGAAGAAAAAGGGGTCCAGGCCGGCCCCAGTGCCCGACAAGAGTTTATGCCTCCCCTAGGATAAACTCCCCATTAAGGACTCAAAGGCATAGACAGAATCTCAATATGATGATCCGTTTAGAAGTTATTGACAAACAAAACAGTGTGAATAATTTAATATTTAATTTAATCATATTAAATATTAAATATTCCGCTAAAATTTGAACCGCTCAGATTTCAACCAAACTCTTTTCCTAGGGTAATATCCCTATTCTGGGACCAACAGAGTTTTCAGAAAAATTATCCGAGATCATATGGTATAGAAAAATGACCATTTTACCCTTCACAAGCATCCAACAGCAAAAATTCAAATTTCTGCTCAAAATGATTGTCCGGAAAAACACGGGTTCTTACAGTTTGTATTATTAGACGGACTTGACAATGGGGACTCATGTGGCCATCCAATGATCATGAGAAATGAATGATTCACCCATATGAACTCCTAAATGTCATCAAATCATGTATCCTCGTAGAGGTTATGTGATCCGGAAGATTCAGCCTCTTGGACTTCAGATAGTCATTCTACTCCTTCCTTTGTCTTGTAGAGAAAATAATACCCTTGATTTGGGTATTTATTCAATACTTTAATTTGGATTCTCATTTGGTGGGTTTCATAATCTATATTTGATGAAATTCAACAAAAAACACATTGAATCAAAGTATGATAAAAAACAATTAATTGGTCATGAGGCTGAATACATACACAAAATAAACATAACTAGAAATAAAATTTATAAGGATTTACTACCAACAATGAGACATACCTCAATATGGTCTCCAAAATGGACGAACTAAACCAACTCAATCTAAAGATTCTACATGATAATTCTTGCTCAATCAAGCAACTTTTGGTCTTTTTTAATCCATTACACAACCTATGCTCCAACATTAGAGCAGACATAAAGGTCGAACATCCACAAAGGTACATGTCCAATGGTAAGAAATAAGTATAAGTAGGAAACACCCAATGATGGACCTATAATATTCTATAATAACATGTTCATGAAACATGTGATCTATCTAGAATAGTGAAAAACTAATAACATCTGGCATAAAATAAAAGGAGGCTAAACAAAAACACAAAAATATCCAACCTTGAGTTCAATACCAATACCTGAGGTAAATATACCCCCATTATAACCCACAATGAAGAAATTATATCATGAATATCACCCAAACACATAACATCATGTGTGTTCTCCAAAAATAAAAAAGAACCCCAAGACGTCTAAAATGAAATAGGTACAATTGTCAAACCATAGGATCTCATCCTCAGTATCCACAACTATAACCACCTATACATAATCATCCAATAAATTACATGATTTATGGTTTATACTTAATCAATTACATCCCAAATACCTTTTTAGTCTTGTAGTTTTATATAATTATCAAATATTTTACATTATAAAGTGGATATTTCAATAAAATGTCAATTTTTTTCATAATACATGTTCTTTATAAAGGCACACTTTCTTCATTCTAAGTAACTCCAATAACTATAACTCTAAATTTATTAATTTTACTACTCATCATTAAGAATTTTGAGAAACATTTGAAAATATAGGATGAGAAAAAAACATCATTGAATCCCACAAAGTAAAAGAAACACATTAGTCTATTTGTAAATCCATAATAAATTTTTTTTCTTCATAATACAAAATTTTTTCTCAAATATTTTTTTACGTTTCCATGAAAACAACTTTTTTTAAATGATGTGAGAACTTTTACAAAGGAAAAGTCACATTTATTAAAAAAAAGTTACACCATCCTGAAGAATGGAATTTAACATTTATCTCTTTAAAAAATATGCATAAAATCTCCAAGAAGGTAATTAATTCATGATAAAATAGTTCATTGAGGAGATCATGTCCAATAATTTGATCCATTATGAAGTTATATTCTAGGAGAGGTGAAAATTTCTAGTTCTGATAGCTTGAACAATAGGTGTAGAGTCACACACAAGCCATAAATTATTCCATATTTTCTGTCTTTATATGTCAATAACATTTATTAGGACAATAATTTCAACTACCAGAGATAGTCAGTTCCATAGGGATCATAAAGGCAACCCATGAAATCACTATTAATATCTCTAAGTACATCTCCAAAGGAAGGCTATCCAGGAAGGGTTCTAGAACCCCAGAGAAACTTATCTCTTAATTGAATAGCTTGATCCCTATAGATTGTGTCTTCAAATCACGAGGTGTGAGCCATAAAAGTATTCAAGAATGAAGGGTCACATTCATGCCTTGAGAAAGGGTACAAAACATGGTGATGAAACATTGAGGATATTATATTTCCTTGAATAGTTTGATTCAATGATTTTAAATCATAGTCCAAAGTGATCAGGCCATGAGAAAGGAATGGGACTACCACACTGGGGATATCTTAAAACAAAATGGTGTGGTAAGTTCCTCTATGATGACAGCAGGCTCACAAGAATTATAAATCCCTTTATACTGGTCCAAGATGTCTATGGTTGGTGGATCCGATCCATTCCATCAGTATCATAGTCAAGCGGAGAGATCTCTCTTAATATTTAGGGGAAATAAAAGGTTGGTGATGACCTGAGATGATTTAGATCATGAAGTGGGATTTATGGAAAATGTAAGATCCAATAAGGGTTTGAGCAACCTAAAAGTTGTTCCACTACTTGTTGAACATATTCTCATGGAGAGGAAATGTGAAAAATCATTGCTCTAATTTTTACCCAGACCAGGGGTTCTACAGAGTATAACTTTTCTTTTACTAGGGATAAAGAGAAAACCCTATGAACTTTATGCCTTATTTATTTATGCCCTGAGTTTTTCTAAACTCTAAAGATGATGAGTTTAGTGAGTGAATACTTGAATTTTTCTCGTGTATCCCTTTTTGGGTTTTCAAACTAATAAGTTTCATGTCTCTTTTACTTAGTAATTAAAGAATTTTGATTTAGACTATTATAGGATATAATTTAAGGTCATACAGCTTTGTCTAAAGTGCAGACAGTTTATAGCCATGACACTTGTGGACCTAATATGGGAGATGTTACATAAAATCCTAATTAGGATTCCTAGGGTCAAAAGTACTCCAATATCCTTATGACCAAGAGGTTAAAGTTTCATAAATCACGGATTGAAGTTATCAGGTCATGAGTGATGATATGGTACAATCATCCTAGGGATAACCCAAAACACAATGGGGTACTAGTTTCTATCATGGTGGCATTAGGTTCATGAGAATCATAATGAACTTTATAATAGGCCAATAAATCTCTAGTCGGTGGGTCTAAGCCCTTACATCAATAGCATGGTCAAATAGAGAGATATATTTTCTTTTTCAAGGGTAGTGAAAGGTTGGTAAAGAATCAAGACACTTGATACATGAAGTGTGATGTATCGATTGAGGTGCATAAAAAGATGATGGAAGCACATTGTTCTATTTTTGGTTGAGGTAAGGCTCATGTGGCCCTTTGATAAGGAAGGATGAATGGGTGATGGTTTTCCTAGTTTAAAGCCATGTATTGGGGATGTACTTATCTCTATGAAATTTAGAATCATGCGGTAAGGACACACCTCAATGAATTTTAATGTCATGCAGTAACGACATATTTCCATATAGTTTAACATCATTCATTAAGTATGGACTTCCACATAGTTTAATGCCATATGGTAAGGGCGTACTTCTATGCAGTTAAACATCATGCGGTAAGGATGTACTTCCATACTGTTTAATGTCATGTGGTAAGAACATACTTCCATGTAGTTTAAAATCATGTGGTAAGGATGTAAGGACATAATTCCATGAAGTTTAACATCATGTGATTAGGATGTACTTCCATAAAGTTTAACATCATGTGGTATAAACATACTTCCATTCATTTTAACTTCCTTTGGTAAGGACATACTTCCATGCAGTTTAATATCATGTAGTAAGGACGTGGGAACCGATGTGAAAGTGTGGAAATGTTTCGATTGGGCCTAAATATAGAGACTTGGGTATCACTACATTACTCATGAGGATGAGAATCAAGCCACGCATAGTTATGAATGAAATCCCTTATGTAGGTTTGGCCCATACACAAGGAGGGGGAATTTTTATATTTTTGTGTTGTTACTGGACTCAATGTTGGAAATTAGAGAGTCACTAGATATCGTGAGACAGTAGGAATCCAGTCACATGTAGTTCTTGAATGGTAAATACTCTATGTAGATCTGACCCATACGTAGAGGTGGAAATTATTTGTGTTGGCCATTGTAGTTGGGCCTAGGATTAGAGATCCATGTCTCACTACATATCTTATGATGACAGGAATCATGCTACATATAGTTCTTGATGCTCTATGTAGTTTTACATCATGCGGTGAGGATGATGTTGAACTAACAAGAATAAATGGAAAAGTTACGGTTGTTACCAAAGATGGAAGTATGAGAATCACTGTGTATCTCATGAAAATGATAAACAAACCACACATAGTTATTTAAAATACCATGTAGCTTAAAATCGTGCAGTGAGGATGGAGGCTAATTGAAAATATTTGATGGCTATATTGTGGTTGAACCTAGGGGTGGAAGTCTGGGTGTCACTACATATCTCATGAGAATGAGAATCAAACCACACATAGTTCTGAAGAACCGTGTAGTTTAACATCATGCAGAAAAGACATAGGTGACTTGACATGAATAGATATGGATATCATAGATCTATGTTGTTTTATGTCATGCAGTGTGTACATTGTTTGTGTAGTTTAATGTATTGGGATAAGGACGTTGGTCGTGCAGTTTAATGTCTTGTGATAAGAAAGAACTTGTATAGTATAACATCATATAACTAGGATGGGTTTTTTATAGTTTAACATTATGTGGTTAGGAAAAGTGATGGGACATACACTGATGTGGATGCCCTTATCTTTTTTGATGCTTGATATATAATATTTCCTTCTCTTAATCTGGATCGTCCAAGGTGATGGATACATTATCCAATGTGTCGGTGAAAACATTTTGTGATTAGGGAACTAGATGAAAATTGGGTTTAAAAGGGTAATTTTCCATCAATCCCCTAACATAGCAAGTGAGAGGGTCCAGTTCTTCATATTTGATGGAATATTCACAATTGACCTGCTATATCACTAACTCTGAATCCCATTTAATGTCCAAGTATGTCATTTTCAGCTGCAATACTTGTTCCAATCCAGTGATGAGGGATTCATATTTTTCTCATCATTTTTTTAGCCTTTGGATAGTGAAAAAGAGTAGGTCAGAACCTCATTATCGGGAGAGACAAATACAATTCCCATACTGGCCTGATTGAACCTGAGGTTCTCCATCTTTGTTCTGATGGGACTTCGTGAGGCACCATCAAAATACATCTCCCATGTCTATGGAGTTTCATGGGCATAGAAGAACACTTTATATGGAATCTCGGTGTCTTTTGGCATATTTTCTAGGGTAGGATGTGCTGCATGGAAATCAGCTGGGGCTTGTCCTTTCACAAACTTATGTGAAACAAACTAAATATCAAATTGATGAAGAATGACCACCCATTATGAAAAGTTCCCAATCCGCATCATACAACCAAGGATTTACTTGAGGGGATTGATATGAGAGACCAATTGGACTTGTGGTGCTTTATGTAATTCCTCATCTTTTTCATTGCGAAGATGAGTGTGATTCATTTCTTCTCGACATCATGGCATTGGGTCTTAGTACCTAGCATAGTCCAAATGAGGTAATAGAGACTATTTTTCCTTCCCAAGTCATTATTTTTCATTAGTATAGCACTTAATGGGTGTCCCATTATGGTCACACATGAGATGAGTGGACTCTCTTTCACTAGATACATCATAACCAGTGGTTGTAGTAGGTACTGCTTAAGACTTTCGAATGATTTTAGGAAATCACCATCCTATTTTAATGGGGATAATATTATCAAGACATTTTGGGAATTGAACTTATAAAACAAAGTCATCTTCGATTAACTTATCAACCTTCACCTCTATATTGGCAGCATGAGAGAGGTATATCCTACAAACTACCATCTTGAAGCCTCGATGCTCGTCTGATAGTCTAATATGGTGTGTGGCCAAATCTGGGTTTATTATGAGAATTTTTGTGTAGTTCCATGTGAACACATATCAGTGGTTCCTCAGAAATGCGATATACATATCTTGCTCTTCAAGGGGCATGGCAGCACTAACCAGTTTAGGTCATGGGTCTCCCTCTATTTTTATATTTATCTACCTAAGTTCATCAATGGTGGTGTAAATACCTTCCTCGAATACTGGAGGGGCATTCCTAAGGTTAGTCTCATCTTCTTCCATCTATGAATTTGTGGAGACATTTTCAAAATAAGATAGAAATATGGGGGTCCTTCAATCATTATCAGAGTGACAAAGTCCATGAGAAGAGACATTGTTGGTCCCTACAAACTGAGTTGTTGCAAAGAGATGCCGAGGATAGTAGTATTCAGTGCTATCACTGGGGATGGGAAGGGATTAGACCTCTTGGATTATATGTCAAAACTCAACCAGGTTTATGAGGAGCACAAAGTTGTTGTCAAGAATACTCTATAGATTCATAGGGGAGGTCCCCAAGCCATTGGGAGCTATGATCTGTACACCATCATCCTAAATTGATTTATCACCTCCCTTCTTATACAAATCTTCTTTGGCATATGTGGCCCATCAAGTCTTGAAGGGAGCATTTTCACTATTTGGTATGCTGAATTTTCCATCTTATGCTGACAATGTCTCTTAGAGATTAAGATGTCGTACAATTTATCATCCTGTGACCAGGACAGGTTCCATGCAGTTGGTTGTCTTGAGGTAAGGAAGTGAATATGGGTGGCTGTTCTAGGATATAAAATCTAGAAATACCTACATATCTCATTAGTATAAGAATCAATCTGTATGTAGTTCTTGAATAACCATATATTTTAATGTCACGTGGAAAGGACATAATCTATGTAGTTTAACATCTTGTGGTAAGGATGTGATCCATTTTGTTTAATATCTTACAGTGAAGACAATGGACATGCATTTTAACATTTTTTGGTAAGGACAATGTCTATTCAGTTTAATGTCATACAGAAAGGACATTAGCTATGGTGTTTAATGGCTTGTAGTAATGAATATGGCCATGCAATTTAATGTCTTATGGTAAGGACATTAGCTATTTAGTTTAACATCTTGTGTTAAGGATGAGATCCATGGAGTTTAACATCTTGAGGTAAGGATGATGGATAAATAAACTATCAATAGAATGGCTCTTCTGAATGATCTTGGAAAACTCTTCTTCATATTTCATGAGTCTTGGGATCTTTCAACTTTATAAAGCCTACTGATACATATTCCTCCAATAGATATTTAGAGATAAAGAAACTTTCTATCATTTTACTGAGAGTTAGATGGTAGGGGAAATAGTTTCCAGGGCCTATCAAACCTACCTCATGTGGCTCTCTCATTATTGGTAGTTTCCTCAAACCATTTTCCATGGTGGAGTCAAAATATTTTGAGACATGATTTTTTTGGAAGGAATAAGTTTTGGTCAATATTTCTTTAAAATATGGTCACATATCCTTGAGAGGTATATGTATAATTCTCTGATGCACAATCAATTTGTCTTATTCAGAATGATCAGCTGACTTGAGCGGCCATTCAGGTGTTGGTGGTTCCAATATCCCCACGTCCATCTTCACGTGAATCCAGTCTCTAAAAACAACCTTTTATGGTGTTCCCAAGATATTGATGGTAGATGAAATAATTTTTGTGGCCTATCAACCCTGCCTCACTCATCCTTATTTTCATCAATACCTATATCAAACCATTCTCCACGGAATTGGTGGAATACTTGGGAATACGTTTGTCTTGGAAGGAATACACTTTTCACTACCTTTCTTTAAGAGATGGTGACCATGCCGCTTCTTCCGAATGTTATCTATTCCACCATTATCATAGGTGCATGACTGAACCTGGATTCTAGGGTATAGAATCCCAGTCGTTATTGGTCCAGGGGTAGGTGTTGAAGCATTGGGGATCTTGGAAGATGCAGATGCCACCAATTGATTAAAATATTATGACTCTCAAAGAGGTTTTGTGGTGACATTTAATGTCATATGGTTTATAGAATATCCCCAATGAAGAGGTGGAAAATATGTAAATTCCCCCATCCTTATGGGTTGGGTTGAGGTGGAACAATTTTTGGATCTCCCCTGATGAGGGGATGAAAAATATGAAAATTTAACCAGCACTGTGGGTTGGAGAACTTCATTGCAAGGTAGGATATTATAAGTAGACATGGTCACATCATCCCTAGATGGAGATCTCAAGAGTATTCCTATAATTATCTATTATATATCTCTATTCCCATATTGGAGTTGAGCGATTTTTTCTTCAACAAAAACTGCATTGTCATCCTCAAGGTGGTGGTTGGTGGGAGCCCGGAAAACACCCCTTCTTCTGTCGGTGGTAGGGTGATAGGAAAATGATGGGACTTTCGATGTGGATCCATGAGACCAAATACACTACTACCACTATCCATACGATCCATTTTCCCTACCTTCTAAGATACCAACATGATTGGTAACACCTCCTTTATATTTCTGGTGGATAACACTGAGCATTTATACTCTTTTTTAGGTGCAAGAAGATAGGCCAACCCACTATGATTCAAACGATTGTCAGAAGGTATGATTTTACCCTTCAGGAGTGTTCTTATCCAGATCTAAAGAGGAGTATATAGATTTGACTAATATAATATTGACTGAGACACAATAATTATGGTGATCCTCCTTGATGGAGTATCTCATTTTATGGGATAGTGCACGATGTACCGTTTGATAGGTCAGTGCCCATGATACTATTTGAGGGGTCGGTGCCCATGATATCGTTTGTGGGGTCTATTCCCATGATACTATTTGGGGGATCTATACCCATTATTTCATTTGAGGGGTTGATGGACATGAGGCCATTTGAGGGGTCGGTTCCCATGATAAAGATGATCCTAGTGTAAATTGTGATGAAAATTCCCTCGGCCCTATGGGCTGGGGTGTTCCCTAGGATTATGCATTCAATGAGGCTAGTTATGATAAAGTCAGAGGCTCCAAGCTAGGGATAATATGGGACTAATACCAGGACATTGTAAGGATACATCGGTGTTCTTCAAACAGATTGGATATGGCAGGGATATAAGCCAGCTCTAGAGCTTCATTTTTTGGATACCCCTAGCGGGTTCTCATGTTGGGTGTCCCAACATGGTAAATTGGTATAGGAACAACTTCCTCTACATCTCCTTATTGAGTCTTGGTCATATATAAATTATGACAATCATAATGGATATGATCCATCATAGGCATATCATGAGTTATTGGACTATCATGTTGACTATCCTCATCCACCTCCCTAAGGTGGGGAAGGTGTTCACTATTGTTCTCTAGTGATAGGCTCTCGAAGCTGCTGAAAGTGGCAACAAGGGATATTTCCTCTCTCATGGCCTATCGTAGGAAAGATGGTCAGTAAGGGATCCACCACCAAAGGATTTTATGAGCTGATTCCATAGTCATGGTGGAGATTTTTATGTGGTATTCCGGACCTAATACATTTACCAATTAGTATTGGAAGGGGTGTATTGGTGACAATATATGTTAGGGCCTCAGGATCAAAGCAGGTTGTCTAGCGATCTCGAGATATATTGGAACATTTGATGATGTCATTCCAATTTTAATGAATTTATAAATCTAGGGGAATGAAATAGGACACCTTAACAGTGAAGCATCATATATAAGATTACATGTTCAATCAATTACTTACATAGTTAAAGGATAAAGAGTCTCTCATTTTTTTACGCAAGGTTCAGTGTAGTTAAAAGAAATATATCGGGTTTATCATTTTGTTGTGTGATGATAACAACATAAAATGTCCGGATAATCACTGGGAGATCTATCCTTTTTGACCCATGAGATATATGAAACTGTTAAAGGATTAATTTTGGGTTCACCATTTTTCTTTCATTGGGTTTGAAGGCATGGAATGAGTTTCTCTCGATGGTTTGATTACGGGGGGGGGGGGTTAATGCCTCACTCAATCACTCTCAACAGGTTTTCTATCTATTAAGTATTTACTAGAAACTCTAAATAGTTCCCTCATCCATAGCTAGGTATAGGCCAACTTTAAAAGGTCAGAGGTTATATGGGTTTTTTGGCCCAGCGACTCTTGGGGACTCGCATTGGTCGAGAAGATGGGTGGTCGGGTTCATCACACCCTTTTTTGGGGGAATTGTTGCCCACTCTGGCACTCTCTTATAAATTTAAGATATGTTTGTGAAATAATTCCTAGACTCCAATATGGGACTATTTACCCCTATTTTAATGAGTTGATTATTAATATATTTTGATAGGTACAATAACTTGTATATCATAGTTTCTTTATTGCTCTCTTATTTAATCATGATACTTTATGTGATGGCCATGTTCAATAATTCTAGAGTCTATTATTGTCTAGGGGTATGGGGGTGTCTTGAAGTTGGTATTGAACCAATATGAGGAATCCTATGTATTTTAGGAAAATAGGACACAAACACACATAGTTCATTTGACATAGTTTAAAGTCGTATGACTGGGCCCATCAGGGTAGTTTAACATCATACGGTAATGATGTGAATATTGGTCTCAGACCTTAGTGAGGCATCCTATGTATCCTATTTAAGATAGTAATTAGAGTCTATATAGTTTTTGTGATGGGGATATATATAATGAGATATATGACATTAGTGGGCCTAGGCGGGACTTATTCATATGAGACTGCCCCGAATTTATTCTTTAGGAATATAGCCCTTTAAGCAGAGATGAGTTGTAATCAGACTTATATCCCAATGTATATTCCTTGCTAGGGAAATTCTCATCATGCTATTGGTACAATCATCACTGGTCTCTAAGCTCACATTACCCATGATCAGTGTGAGAAAAAAGAGATATCAGTAGATAAGACACATTTCATGTGAGCATATTTTTACGGGGCTTGCACATTAAAGTTTCCCTTTGAGAGGTATGGTCACCCATATCATGGTGGATATGGTATGGAGCTTGGGGCTTAGGATGGTGTCTAACATATCCTGGATATGGAGGGATTCAGATTCTTCATAGTTCAGTTATCACTTAACTTGTTGATAGGCTAAGGTGGAGGATCACACTTGGGTACATTATGATCGTCCTCAAGGTTTGAGGAATTATAGGGGATTATACCAAGATGTACTTCCTATTGATCAATGAAACATTATATGATGTCTCTAGTCATGAATTTTGCACTGAGGCTTCCTAATTTATTAGGGATTACACTCTGAGGACACCCATTGACCTACACATATTATGTCATTGATCATAGCTTACACTCTGAGGTCGCTCGATTGCTTGGGGATTACACTCTATGGCTTCTCAATTGGTGGAGACATGTTATATTATATTGGCTATCAGGGCTTACACACTGATACTGTTTGATTGGTATATTCATTATTTATCCTTTAGCAAATTAAAGAAAAGTGATGATGACCATGAGAAGTGTGTCTGAGAGCATGACCTTAGCAGGGTCACATGAGTGTGTGGCCTAAACTCATCAATCATGCATCTTGTGTAAATGGGGAAAGTGTAAAAAGATCCATGGGTAGGGTCCGTATGGTATGAGACCAAATGGCGTATTTTGGACAATGTTGGACATCCTAGAGGAATTTTTCTAACATGTATTGGTCATCTACATGGAAAGTATTTATTTTATGCCTGATATGTTGGGGCACCAATCTGACATGGCAGAAACATCCAAGGGTATTTGCCTTATCAATTATCATTCCATGGATGTATTCATTTGGGTGAAGCAGACATGTCTAAGATGCTTTACATGAGAAAATCTGGCATGTCAGGGATCTCATGCATGATAAAAATAGACATGATCCTATATTGTTGCACGATCAACCTGGCCTATCTTTGGACTATCTCATGTCAATATGGACATGTCTTTGGACAATTTCATGATCATGTTGACATGTTAATGACTCTTATTTATGATCAATGTGTGTTGTTTGATATTTTTTCTCATGACTAAGGAGTACAACTTGAGGTGATTTTCATGATTAATGTAACTTTTCATAGACATGTCAAGGTGGTTGTCACGTGATCGGTTTGGATTATCCTTGTGTTATCACATGTCAATGGTGACATGTCAATGGGTTGTCTTGGGGTCATCCCAACTTTTCTTAGGATTTTATTGTGATCATAATGGAATTTCCAACATTTCCTAAGGATATCGTAAGACCGTCAAAGGGTATCATGATCGTGTTTCCTTAAACCATTCATGTGGTGGGGTCTTATGGATATGTTTAGGGTCTTTTCACCCATCCAAGTGTTGGTGTGCATGTCTGAAGGGATTTTTCATCAACTTGAATGAGGTCTAATATATTCCTGAGTGTTCATGTTTCATGGAAAGGGGGAGGTTTTGTCCATAGGCTCTTATGAACATTAAGGGGACATTGGCATGATGCTTCTTTGTTCATGTGATTTTCATGAACTCAAAAGGGGATTATGAAGGAGCCTATGTACATGTATGGAGGCTTCCTAATGGAATTGAGAGAATGAGTGGGGATCCTTAGTGCAAATGAACAAGGGTTTTCCCATCGGATAACATGCATGCTAGGTGGTGTCTTCATGACATCGCATGATTCCTACATATTTTCAATCTGCATGACCTTCATGTGGTCTCTCAATAATCTATTCCCTTATGCACAGGGAATCTAAATATAAAAACCGAATGATGCATGGGATATGTAGATTTAATTTCTAGGAGTGAATGGCCTATGGGTCATACATCCTCCATATTTTCCTTGCATGACAATGGTGTCACAAGACTGATCTAAGGAGCACCCCAAGATCAAGGGTGATGTTGTTTAACTTCCCCCGGTGAGGAAGTGTTGTCCCAGGCTTCACCTAAACACCACATGGTCATTTGATCACCATGAAACTGCATGATCTGTGAGGAATCACACAGGGGACTAGAGGTTCGCACATGTCTACTGATATTTGTGTTGCATGGACAAGTGCCTATGACACCACATGACTGGGGGACTACCTACACACTGTTGTAAACTTGAGGATACCATCATGGAAATTATCTGATTAAATGAGTCTTCTCAGGGAACGACCGCATGATAATATTTTCTAAACCATAATACCCCATATTCAATCACGTGATCTTCTATGAGTTTTGTGATGAACTCTTTTGATGGAGTGAGAGTCAGGATGGTCTTGTCTCGGGTTGTCTACAAGTTTCATGAGACAAAGAGGCTTATATGAAGTTATCCTATCCTACGATTGCATGATCCGAGGATGAACATGTGATAGCTTCAATCATTTCTTGTTACTCTCACAGAAGGCCACTAGATATCATAGTTTTGATCTTGAGATGGCTCATTATTTTCATTTTGGACTTGAACGGCTGTCGGAAAAGGTATGGAGATAGTGGTGATAACGAGCGACTGTCAAGCCATGTCAAACTAGTGGCTCTGAAGAGTGGTGGATAGGAGAGAGGTTGAATATGGTGGTCTTATGTAATGCAGTATTAGGGTGGATGGCTATGATTAGTGATAGGTGTCATCGGATGGTTGCAGATAGAATTGATTTTGAGTTCACAGTGCGTGATATTGAAGCGGATGGTCGATATCAGTGGGGGTGTGATTGGATGGTCCAAATTCAATCTTCGTGGAAAAATCCAAACCCACATCGAATTCTTTCTATGCCTCCCCATTGGTATATAATCCATCATGTGGCTTCCATTAGTTCAAACCATTAATTGGGTCAGCACCTGTACCATATATAGCACTTCCATATTGTGAGCCTCATCCCACCAAGATCTTTGCTGGATGTATGCATGTGATTGCGGGCTCACAAACCACCTCTTCATAGACCAATTATTTATGTCTCAAAATGGCCTCTTTAAATCCCAATATGTATTACATTTTCAAGTATTCCTCCAGTACTTGAATATTTTCTAGAAAAGTGTGAAGTGCACAAATATTGGTATTAGAAATTATTTAAATAAAATATATTATAATATCTTAATAAGAGTCTCAAAGTTACCTCCTCAAATCCTAACCCTTTATGTATTACATTTCCAAGTATTCCTCCACTGTCCTTGAAACTTTGCTGGAAAAGTGTGAAATGCACAAATATTTAAAAAAAAAATATTATAAAATATTTGTGTGTTGCAATAACCAATAAATACACTTCTACCCAGATTTAGGACTCATCTAAACTATTAACATGAACTCTATTAACACTAAGAGTACCTGTCTAGAAAATGGTAGACCTACAGAACTAACCATATTCATAAAATATATATAAGCGGAGGGATAATATTATAACTTGGGTACTAAAAATGTATAGGACTAGGGACACCCAAACCTTATTAGAGTTAAAATTCATTCTCTTAGAGTAGTGTTGCACTCCTCTAAATCGTCCATTTGCTCTCGAGACCCATCCTAATATAACCTTCAAATAGAGAAGAGCACCAAATAAAACTCATTTCCAATTTTTAGCTCAAATATATCCCAAATGTATCCTCCCACATCCAATCCTATGTTTAAAATGTCTCTAACATCCCATCCAAAGTCCAAAAAGGCAAGGGTTAATAAACTTTTGAACTCATCATCCAAACTGTTGAATCATCAACACTGACCATCTTGCAGTCAACAAATCTTAGGGATCCCTTGACATGTTGGATTCCCTCATCCATACATCCACCATAAGATCTCACTTTTGGTCTCTAGTTTATAGGGTGACACCCAATGTCACCAGTACTAAAATTTCAATGACAATTTATGGGGTCAACATAACATGGGTCTCCCTTAGTCCATTAGATCAAATCCATCTCAAACATGAAAACCATGCCTAGCATAGGAATCGATTACTAGAAACTTGAAATCCAATCCATCCAAGACTATCACACCATCCATAAGGGAATCCATACTGGGTTCCTTAGACCCATCTCAATATCTACTCAACACATCCTAGTTTTACTCGACACCCCATGGTTTTATCCTAACCTAAAGGATCCAATAGATCCCATAATTGAATGAATTATCAAAACCTTAAGAAATTGGGATAATAATCCCAGATCAAGCACATCATTGGGTCTAATCTTAAGGAACAATAAAAATAAACCAAAACTAATCACTCTTACATCCTCAACCTAGGATGATCATCAAGATCTCGACCTTCACTTGGACCTCACATGCCACATCCCCACCTGCAAGAGGATTTTAAATCAAATCTTTAAATAAATCATCCCACCAAAACTCGCCTAGTCTAAATCATCACTCATATTGTCTCTAAATGCTTACAGGATTCAACCATCATGATATATGTGGAAAAAACCCAGAATAGACTACTCACAGGTAAAATTCTAGCTCCATGGTGAGAAAAACATTGAAAATTCATAAAAATGGGAAGTACATTGTGTTCACCTCATGTACATGGGGTGTAACCCCAAAATTGACCTAGGTTATATACCTCTGACTAACCTGGAATGTACTTCCCAAACTACATGACATGAACCAACCCTACATGGCATGTATTCCAAATGGGTATTTGGTTATGTGCCTCACACAGCCTCTGGCCAAGTTCCCCACATAGCCCTCGACCATGTTCCATACATGGTCTTTCACTGAGTTCTATACGTGGTCACTCATCATGCTCACCATAAAGGCCCTAGCTGTGTAACCTACATGGCACCTAGCCAAGCACTGCACATGGGAACTATTTGTGTACCTCACACAAGCATGTTCCCCACATGACATTTCTAGCCAATCCCATGATACATCCGAAGTTACTCTACATGTTTTTTCTAGAACACACACACATTGCGCAACCATTATCTACTACCCATATTCAAAAATGAAGAACCCATGGAGTATGTTTTTTTAACAACATGTCAGGTAGATGGGCTTCTTGAAAAAAAAATACCTTTTAAAGCCGCCCAAAACCCATGTTCCTCCCAAAATAACCTTAGATCAATCCCCATGGGGTCCCCATGAATTGATCTAAATATTTAAAATTGAAATAAAAAATTATATGGGCATATATATAAAATAAAAAAAACAGTCTACATGAGGTGTAAAATGTTGAACCTTCATGCCTAATCTGCACCACGTACTTGTCGCAACCTGATCTACATCTAGACGATCTCCCCAGTGATGATATCCTCTTTTTATCCCTCTTATTAATATTAGTTGAGTGATATTACCATAAGGTGGAGTCGTGTATGCTAGAATCCAAAGGGGAAAAGAGAAATAAAAAAATCAAAAAATGAATCAAAAAATGGGGTCTAATCCTAGCATCCACAATGGTATTATGCCTCGAATAAGAAAAAATCCCTATTCCCAACACAACCAAGTTGTCATAATCACAATATGGTGCATGAGTATGACATATCACTATTCAAACCTACATGAATAATTAGTGTTTAATTAATTAAATATTAATATTATGTAAAAATACGAACAGCTTGGAATTCAACTGAAATCCTATCCTAGGGTAAACTCTCTATTTAGGGACCAAAGGAGTGGTCTGAAAAATTATCCAATATCATATGTTAGGATAAATTACTATTATTCTCTTTAAAACCAACTAGGAACAAAAATTCATACTTCTCCTAATTTTTACATTTTATGATGCAGGCCATTACAATCTCCCCACTATAACACTTCTCGCCTCTAAGAATCCTCAGTGGTCAACCTGCCACCAAACTCTATCTCTAGGCACATTTCAAACTCTAATATAACTCACCTCTAGATCACATATTATTCAACTCAAGTCCACCATAAAAACTCAAACTCTATGACACCTCTGAATCCAAGAATTGAATCTTGAACTTTACACAAAACCAAATACTTTTGGATTCCACCCATGTATTGACATTTTATGCTACCTCGACTGTCCAATGACTAGTCTCATAGCTCCAAAACTCTTCAAATATTATTTTTTTCAATCACTACCAATATAATTATCCCCACCATAGGATTATCCTTATCATCAACCCCCAACCAAAGCTCTAAACTCCATGGACCACTCTCCACCCGTCATCGAATGTAATTATGGGATGTGGTCGTCTTACTCACACCAGAGATCCAATACAAAAACAAAAAACAACTACTCATCCCTGATGACCAAGAATAGAAACCCACATGCTCAAAAAAACATAAAATGAAGATGATTTCCTCCAAGATACTATGGTTCACTCCGCTCCATAAGGCATTCATTACACCCGCTCCTCAAGAAATAACCTCAATATGTCTACTACGACTACACCACTCATGTTTTCCAATGACCAAAACAAACCCAATGGATGTACACATGACTGATTTGATCAAACTATGATCTAAATAGAATGAAACACACCAACCATGCACATTCCCTCACACAATAAGAATTTATTACAAAAAACAAAAGAAAACACCAATCTCCTCTATAAGGTAGATTGATTCTTCAATAGATTTTCATAGGCTCTCACACACTCGAATATGAAAAAGGTCTCACACTCACATGAGAACATTCCTATAGAACCCGGTCTAATGAAGCTAAACCAATGATCAAGATGCTCATGTAGGTTAGTTATAACAAATTGGACACCCTTGATAGTCTTTTTCAAAATTGAGAGATCTCCCTTAGGCCAAGATCAACCACATGACCACCTACTACCCAGGTGTCAATGTAAAACCATGAGAATCAAACCATAATCTCACTACACCACCCAAAGTGAAACTAAAAAATAATAGTTCCAAGAAACCAAACAAACCTTCCCTCTCAAAACAGCCATGATATTGGGAGCACTCCCAGCAGTCCACCTCTCAATCAAAAGGCATCCTCATGCCTCAATACAATGGAGTCTTCACATATAACAAAACCCTAGAGATATTAGCCACATAGGACCTAGTGATGAACTAAAGGAAGGATTAGCCATTCCCACACAAGTCCCTAGTGATAGCATTCACACAGCCCACCTCAAGACTTTACGGATAATATGTTACAGAAATTTCACCATATTACTAATAGGAGTTTAAAACACCCACCCTACAGCTGAAACTAGGAACTTTAGAAAAACCAAAACCTCAGGGAAACTCGCTCCCAATATAAAAACCTCTAAGGAATCATTTCCCTCATCAATCCAAAAACAACAATAGGGAATATAATGCCTAAATTAGCCCACTAATGGTTTCTTTACATCCCTCAGTGAAGGGAATGCATCTCCATCGCAAATGAATATCTCAACACATGATCCACATAACATATCATTGAAAGGAAATATATATGGTCCAATTGAGAATAACTCTTCTAAGAAGCTATATGGGAAAATTTCATATATGATCTTATAGACACTTAAAATAATTAAACCTCCATAGTCAGTGAAATAACACACTAATAGGAATTTTTCATGTGAATCCTACATGAATATAATGATGCATGAATACTGGCCTCTTTACATTAGAAAAATAGGAAAAACCAATAAACACATAAATCTACAAATGAAAGTGCATCACACTATGTTAAATATTACAACCATAAAAACAAAAATCAATAACATCAATCACATGCCATGTAAATATAGAAGTTCTATTATTAAAATTGTTAATGACATACTAGCCCAATTTATATCATAATCTCTGACATATCCCTAAACCACTAGTCTACTAGCTCTCTAAATCAAGAAAAAAAGATAGGATATGACACTATTTTATAAAGAACAAGCTCTGGTAAACCTAACATATCACCTAATATAACTTTCCACAAGGCCTCAGGTGTGCCTCCCCATATTCCAGAGGTTTCCAAATAATGGTGAGTGTCTAAATGATACAGTGGGGAGACTATACCCTTTGTTTAGCTTAAAATAAAATTGGAAAACAAACCAAACTCATACACATCCATAAAAATCAGAGTACACATAATAAATGAGATGAAATAAAAGAATGTTATATCTAATGAAATTATACATACATTCATAAAGACTTAAAAAAATTCAAAAACAAACAATTTACCACCCACTAGTCCAATAACATATACAAAAAAACAAGGCTCTACTTCCAACATGGACCTATACCTCAACCTGATCTCCACAATGGTTCAACTACACCACCTAGATCCAAAGACTCCATAAAATTAGTCCCTCTCAATCAAAAAACTCTAGGTATTTTCCCCATCCACTACACAACATGTGCTCCAGTTTGAAAGGTGGCATACAGGTATACACACACACAAAGGTAAACATATAGGGGGTGAGAAATAAATATTAGTATGCCACCCCGAATGGTATACCAATATTTTTTGTCATAATGTTTTTATGTAACACGTGATATTCCTATACTAGTTGAAAACTAATAACATATGGAATAAAATAAACAACTGCGTAAAATAAAAGGGGGACAAAAACAAAAAAAACTAACCTTGGGTTCTAGCCTGAAACCCGAGGTAAATCCACCACTACTTCATCCCACGTCATAGGACCTATATCACATGGCTCACCCATCCATAAAACATCAATTTAATCCTAAAAATATATATATATGATCTATAAGACATCAAAAATGAAATAGGAATTCATTTTGAACCCTAGGATCTCACCCATGGTTTTCACAACCACAACATGAACCTCTATCGGGATCTAGGACTCTAATGGCATGATCCAAACCCACAAAATGAATTATACTAACACTTAGAGAATCCTCCCATAACATATTAATATAAAATAACAAATGAAATCCTTAAAATATAAATCTGGGAAGGGATAATTCATCAACCCAAATCCTCAAAATGTCTAGGACCAAGGACACTGAAATCCAAACTGGGTAAAAATATATTGAACTAGGGGATGCTTCCACTCTTCTAGATCATATATTAGCTCCCTAGAAAAATATATCACTGGACATATAATATATAAGATCACTAAATAAATCTCAAGTCCAATTCCCAGTCAGAATATACCCCAATAGTCTCATCCCACATCCAATATTGAGCATTAAATTCCTCAAACATCCTAGTTAAAGGCTATAAAAAGAAATTTTGATAAAATATTGAACCCATTATCCAATCTTATAAATCATTAGCACTAAAAATCTTGTGGACAACAAATCTTGAGACTCCCTTAGTCCCCAGGATCACCACTTCCAAATATCCATAATTGGATCTCACCATAGATATCTAGGTTATAGGGTGGCACCTGATATCTCTAATGCTAAAATAGAAATGAAACTTTCTAAGTTCAATATAACTTTGGGACCCCTCAGTACCCTAGTTTAAAATAATCTAAAACCTATGGGCCATTCCTAACACATTAATTATTATCTGGAGACTCAACATCCAACCCATCCACGACCATTACCTCTCCAAAAAGGGAATCTATATTGGGTCCCTCATACCCATTTCAACATTTACTTAGCGTCTCTTACCTGTACTCGACACCTCACGGTGGAATATTGACCCAAAATATCTAATAAATCCCAACCTCAAACATATAATCAAAACCTTCAGAAAAAAGGATAATAAACCCCAATCTAAGACATCATCAGTTCCCATCTTTGGGAACCATACAAATAAACCCAAACTAGTTTCTTTGGAATCCTTAAGAAAGGTCGATAATCAAGATAATGACCCTCACTAAGTTCTCATAAGTAATATCATAACCCAAAAAATTATTCTAATCCCCAAAAAATCCTCTAGAAAAAATATTAACTAGTATAAATCACCACTTAGATGAACTCTTTATGATGAAAGGATTCCACCATCATAATCTATGTGTAAAAACACTCAGAATGAACTCATTACTAGTCTAATTTTGATTCTAGGGAACTAAAATTGAAAATTTCCTAAAAAGGGGAGGTATAAAACATGAACCTTGGGTACACTACGTATACCCCCAACATCAACCCATGTCATGTGCCTCAGCCAACTATGTATGTACTTATGAAAGTACATGTCGTGCACAAATGCTCTCATGGTCATTGCCACCTGAGTCAAATTTAAGTATTTATAAAACATATTACATCATTTATAGTTAAATTAGTATGAGTATTGATTCATAATTAAGTCCCAAAGAATTGGGAAACCAAATAAAAAAAGTAAAACAAACTATAGGTGGTGGAAGTTGTGCAATGATGGTAGTTGGGTAAAAAGAGAAATGAAAGAGAGAGAGAGAGCTGGAAAATGATGTAATTAGGGGAAATAGACTTGTTTGAATTGATTTAAATGATTTTATATATTTAAACATCATTAAAAAACTATTATAGTGTTTCTAAATTAGGATTGATAAAATTCCTAGTTGTATTTAGTTGATCTCCACAGTATAGTGAACTCACATGAAGATGATTATTTAACCAATTTTTTGGAAATTATTTTTTCATTGATGGAGAATATAGACATCATACTTTTCCAATTTTTTGTACTTAGATTATTCTAAAGAGTGGAAAGTTTTTATATCATCTATTATCAGTGCTTAGAATAGTGTAAAAATGATGCACATCATGAAGAAAATAAGGATCATTGTACAATGAATCACAATGACACAATTATAAAAAAAAATTAAATAGATTATAATAAAAATCAATTTCATTCAAATCTAAAACCCCTAAATAAATTATGAACACGTGTTTTTAGTGTGAGGAACAAAATTATTCTTAAAATACATCTCAATATAGAAACATAAGAAGTAGACAGGGAGAAAAGAAGCTCCTCTATCAAAGTCGCTTTCTTCCTCCTTACTCCAGCTTCTGCCACTCCTATATAGATAATTCTCTCATCTTCAGATCCATTATAGATTTTTCAAATTATAACCCTATATCCTCTCACATAAAAATTAATATCTCCATCAGAAGATAAACCCCCGAACTAAAGTATCGGGATATCATAAATTATTTTAAAATACCATTAACTAGGTGGGAATTTACGATTGGTCCTTCATCATTTTTTATCTGAAAAAAATTGATTGTATCTTCCCCTTTAAAAAAATTAATATCCCCACATGTTTCTATATAATCACCATCTCACTAACACAAACAATCACCTACAAGAGTGATTGACAGCAATACAAATATTGGCATATCCTTCACTTCACCAACAACCTCACATTAAACTCAGAGGATAATCAACCTCCAACCTTCAAACCATGTTTTCCAATAGTTTCACTCTTCATCCTTACCAAGTTCATCCAAATAATTAGGTAATTGCCTAGAACATTTAAAATTCACCCTTGAATGAACCCATAGTGAGAGAATTCAAGATCTTGAGGCCCCTATCTCTATCTTCATCGATTATACCTACACAAGAAACCACCAACGACTGAAATATATTATGTTCATCCACTTAGATCCAACCGTTATTCAAAATCTCATCAAGAATTCACTTCGTATTAAAATAGGACCATGAACTGGACAAACCCATTCAAATCCTCAAGCATCCTCACCCATGATGGGGATTATTTATCCTTCCATGATTTTCATCCCCATTAATTTTATTGAACACACCTGGCTTTGCAACAATCGCCCAACAAATAGTCTTAGTTTTCACATGACCAAACAACCATAGCTAAATACAAGCTTGATGAAAATAGAAATCCTTAAGCGATGAATCCTAAAATCAATCATCTTCTTCTGAGACCATTCATTGAAACCTAGTTGGATCTCTAGTCAAACCAATTTTCTTTAGGCTTGGATTTTCAATGTTTTTATTAGGATAAAACCATTAGTGTCAGGCTCTAATATTACCCATTTAACAATCTCATCTTATTTCAGTCTTCATACATGCCTTCGACATCAAAAATGAAATGTGGTGTATTTAGTTTCAACATTCACTGACTCCGGAGGAATCAACAACATCGGAATCCAGATCAACACTATACTTAGGCTTGGATAATCTATTACTCAATTATTAGTGGCTTTGACAGCGTAACAAATCATTTTATTCAACATATACAACCTTTAAATTCGACGGCATTGGTTGGAACTCCTGAATGAATAAGTAATACTTCTTTATTTGGTGAGCATGGAATCCTTCCACATCAACACTTGCTTTTATGGTGGGAAAAAATCCCTGTTTTTCTATTTTATTGGTCAAAACCCAATTGATCTGATGGATTCTAGTATGATTCAAATGCTTGGGTTCTTCACTTCAGCTATTGGGGAATTGGGTAATTGGGTTTCACATACCTAAAAATTGAGATACATGGTTCTTAGGGAATTCGTCTACATGAAAAAATGGGTTACATGGTTCCCCAATATTTGGCTATGTAAAGCCCTTATAAATTTGGATACATGACTAGTATTATAAATTTGGATACATAGACAATTAGAAATTCTATAAAAATTTATAATGAATCCGAAAACAAAATAAAGTCACTAAATAAATAATCTATCAAAATAATGTAAAATCAAATTTCATTTGTTAAATAATTGTAAACATAACTAAAAATTTAACTAAAATAAATTCATACTATTTATTTTTTAAAATAATAAATATAAAAAATTCAATTCAATTTTCTTAAAATAAGTAACTAATTAATTAATTAACTAAATAAATATATGAAAAAAATCAGAAAAGATTTAAATTATTTAATGAAGGTAGATTAAATAGAACACAGAAACAAATAATAATCAATAAAATGACAACAAACAATAATTTAAGATTTGATAAATAAAACAAACATTATAATTAAAATTTTCATTAATTAACTAAATCAATTATATGCTAACATTAAATATATAATTATCCAAATCAAAGTGAAATCAATAATTAAAACACAATTTAACAAGAAAAGTGATATGGATAGAATTATCAATTAAGGTCTATAAAAAATTAACCCATTCTTAAGATATTTCTTGTCCTCAATAAATATTTAATCACATTAAATGGTAGAAAATAAATCTCAAAATAGAAAGGCTAAAACTACACCAATTTTTTATTTTGAAAAGTATGTTCCCTCATGTATTCTCTCAAGTACTAAAATATGAATTTCTACTGGAATTAAATTTCTTCAATGAAAAATTGGTGATAGTTTTAAAAAAATTATTTAAATTGAAGATTTTAAAATGAATTTAAAAGATGTAAATTTTCATCCAACTAAACGTTCAAAATTATTTTTACCTCCATGTGAACAGACTCACAAAATTTAAGAGGTTATAATAAATTGGAAATCCATTGGATTGGGTAGAGTGAAAATTTATTGGTGGTATAAATAACCCATCCAACTATTGATTGATAAATAATGAAAAGAATAAAATAATAAATGGTTCATCTTGGATTATTATTTTCATTTCAGAATCCATTTGGATTCATATCTTATATGTCAAATTCAAATTAAAAGGTTCAAATTCAATTATTTTTGTAAAACATTTTCCCAAAATATAACCTAGAAACATTTCTTCAAGAGTATAAGAAAAATTATTTACTCAATTAAATCTATAAGGTATTAGAGATTAATCTACTCAAAGTAGTATCACAACCATAAAATTTAAGAAAAATTATCACCCACTGAAAAATTTCTAAAAGATTTTTAAAAATGCACAAATTCAAAAAAAATGAAGGGTTTTTTATCGGTATACATTAGTTCATAGTTAATCACATTTAATGGTCACTCCCCCATACTTAAAACTCATCATTTTCTCTAATGTTTAACTCAAGGTGGAATGTTTTTTTAGACTACTAAGTTTTAAAAATATTTTTAATTCAGTAATTAAAATTCATGTACAGGGTCACAATAAAGTTAAAAATTTATTTCTACACACAATATCAACAATAAAAAATTACAAAATAATTTTTAGGTCATAGAAAATTATTTTAGCACAAAAGAGATAATTTAATATGATTGTTGTTGTCACACTTTAAATTTAAGATTTATTTTCAAATGAGGACATAAAATTTCATGCACTTGCACTTTTTTCATCAAACATAATAGTTAAAAAAAGTATCAATGACTAACAGACGTAAAAATAATTATATAATATTGCACAAAAACTCTAGAAATTTGTTTACAGTAAGAAAAATCATAGTCTAATCGTAGAATTTTTAAAAAAATAGGTAAGAATTAAAAATTAAGTAATTAAAAAAATTATAACCCTTGTATGAACAATATTTTCTCGTTACCATTAACTAAAAATACTCTATTCTTTCTTATGGAAAATCAATCTGGACACCAAATTCAATACCTCAAAGATGTAAATATTAAAAAAATGTAATTCAATAATTTATACTCAATAAATAATGTGGTTAGAGAATATGGAAAGGGAGATTGATGTAGGATGTTCAGCATGTAGATCCACATGACAGTGTGTAACATTCATAGATTTGGTTGTATAAATCTCTTCACTATACCACTTGAAAGAGAGGTAAGAAAGCACCAAATCCATAATGAAATGTAGCAATATATATTTATTACAAAATAAAATATTAATTCAAAAATAAAAAAACATGGGGTTCCTCTCATACAATACTGAATTTAAAGTCTTCATCCAGATGTATTCTTTAAAATATCTAATCGTGATCATTGAAAAGAAAGGTTGAATTGATGAATGAAACTTTATTACTATCTAAACAAACTTTTTCATATGTTTATAAAACCTTAAGAAAACAAACATCAAACAATGACTTGGTAAGTTACATTAAAATATAAGAACTAAGATTTTTTTCCACCGATGTATCTATGTTATGATTACAAAAGAGGAAACCAAAAATATAAGAAAACATCCCAAGAAAATCTCCAAGAAAACCAAAAAAGGTTCTCAAGGTTTTTCCCTATACATTGGGATTCCCAACACTAAAAATAGGGTAAAACCTACTACAAACTTCTCATTATCGAAACGAACTATGGAAAATCATTTTTTAAAAATGAAAATAAAGAATTTCCCCAGCAAAAGGTTTCAAATTATTCATATAAATTATATTTTATAGAGTCCCCAGATGACTAAAAACAAGTTAATTTCTCAAAAAAAAAGGTGGGAAATCATCATTCACAAGTTCAACAATAGAAAGTGTGAAACTTTATAGAAAAAAAATGTTCAGGTTGACAAAAATTATGTTTTTTATAGGGAATAAATCCATAATTTTCTATAGTTTTAGACACTTTCAAACTATCAAAATTGGTATAAAAACACTCATACTTAGGCTCACTCAACTTTGGAATAATAACTTGAAACTATGGGTCTAGATTTGATTCTTGGTAAAGGGTTTCTTCACAAACAGGTGGTAAAATGGGTATATTGATAGGCATACTGAGACTCTATAAGATAAATTTTTTTTCTATTTCAACCACCTTTGGGTTCTTAGTAATGATTTACCAAATTTTTCTCTCTATCCTCCTTATTATTTCATGCTCTCTGGTATATTCATATTTAATATAATTCACTTGAAATTGTTTATAAACTGATTCTTTGATTAAATTATCATAAGGTGATTATTTTCCTTTAACATTTTATCTCTAAAAACTTATTTAGAAACATCTACCAGTTTACAATTTACCCCAAGTGGGGACTCATTAAAAACATAGACCTATTATTAATCCTCTCCCACTTGAATAATTAGTCTAGCTTTTTGAACATCCATGTTTTCCAAAGAAATGGATAATAATGGTCAAAATTAAATGATTGTAACCTTGTTATCACATTCCATTTCAAGAATAAGAAATTAAATTAGTAAGGATAGTTTCTCTATATCAACTAATAGGTCATCAAACTTCAAATAAGGATAGGAAAGTGACTTGTAAGCAAGTTACAAATAAATAGATGTCATTTTCACCTCCCTAAGACCCTAATTTTTGAGTAAAAGTATGTCATAAGGCTAATGAATGCACCTAAGTCACAAAATAACCTAATCTACTCACTCTCACCAATTATACAATATATGAAAAAAGATCTAGGGTGTTTTTGTTTGGGAGTAATATTATTTTGTACTATGGAACTACACTCCTCATTAAGATTTAATATTCAGTTCTCAGTCCAATATCTCTTATTATCCAAAAAATATTTTTTGGAATTTAAAATATGATTGGATATTTTCAAGGATTTCATAAAAGTTGTATTAACATTAAATCCTGTAAAATGCTTAGAGTAATTTCAATTAATCTGGTTAATTGTTGTTTTTAAACCTTTATAAAAAATGGATAGGGAGGTAAAAATTTTCAGGAATGGTTGATTACTATCCACATCCTCAAACATCACATTTTTTCTCCCTTATTTAATAAGTTACCACTTCATTTTATTTTATTTTTTTGATATTTTTTACTTAAAGATTCATCATTTTTTTATTCTAGACACTGCTGTCGAAATTTTCAAATTTTTTGTTTTCAATAATTTCAACCTTATAATAATAATTTTAATCACTCTCAACCTACCATGGTTTTTCCTTAACTTTTACTTGGTTTTTAAGGCTTGATCTAGTAGTTAAATTAATGAAATTTGTTCCCTAATTAGGTTCATTTGGATCGAGAAACTTTTCTTTGTCTATTAAACCTAAATCCATAGATATTTGACTCATTCTAATTTCAAAGATATGAATCCTAGAGTCTATTCTTTTATTTAATGAACTGATTTCACTCCAGACCTACTACAAAATCCCCTTTAATTCCCCTTGGTAATTTTATAAAACGTCCTTATACTGATTTTTGAAACATTTTTTGGTTTTTGTGGATAAGTAGGGGTAGTAGGTTGTTTAATCACTCTTTAATATCCCCATGAAGGGAATATCAAAGTTAGAACAATGGTTTTGGATGTGACTGTACATCCAAAAAGGACAATAGTTTTCTCTAAGAACTATATGATCAATAACAACATATTTGTTGTTTGTTTCATCTTTATGAATAACTCTTTTTCTTGTGATTTTTGACAAGGAATTTTGTGAAATGTGTTCAAATAATTGTTTGAGATCATCAACTATCATGTATAATAAATCACCACCAAAATATTGATCGAAAATATTTTTATTGTACGGGGTGAGCCTATTATAGAATGTATCCATCAAGATATTAGGGGTATGTGGTTATTGGTACATTATCTAAGAAGTTGTCTAAACTTATCCCAAGTCTCATAAAATTTATCATTCTCGTCTTCACTGAATCCAAGGATTTTGTGCCTCACTTTTATGGTGGTGTTCCTTATGTAAAACTTCCCAATAAATGAATTAAATAGATTGCCTAAAGTATAAAATATTTCCTTATCTATGTTCTAGAACTAACTTTGATCCTTAAACTTTAAACAAAAAGGGAAGAATATCAACATAATATCATCCTCATTCAATCCAAGAAATCATAAATATTGTATTGAAACATAAAAAATCCCTAATGAAATCAAGAGAATCCTTACTAGGCTGACCATTAAAGGAGGATAACATTGAGAGATATGATTATTTCATTTCGTAGTTACTATTCATAGAAGATAATAATATCTAATATAGATTTTTTCAAAAAGTTAGAAGATGGAAATACCTAAGCCTAGGCCTCTCGGTATTCTAATTCCTAGGTTGAGGTACAACTAGATTTTCATTTTTCATAGAAACCCCCTAAATTTCAAATTTTTGATTTTCCATTTTAGTTTTTTTATTTTTCTTAAGTGAATAAAATTTTATTTCAACTTCGGGAATTAGTTATTAAATTTTGTAAATATCCCTATCTCTAGTGTGTATATAATTTTAGGTCCAAATAGTTTGAAAAAACAGTACATGGTTAGTGAAATTGAAGTAGATTTTTTCATAATTTTTTTGCACAATTTTTTTAAGAAGTGAATTTATTTAATTATTTTAAAAAATATATTTTTTTGATAGAACACTATATCCCTTAAAATGGATCCAAAATTTAATTCATGTATAGTCATTAAAACACGATTCAAATTTAATTATTTATTTTACCCACTAAAACAATTATAGTAGAAGGAGTAAGAGTGTTGATGCATAAAGAAGGCATAAAAAATTTAGAAACAAGACAAAGGAAAAATATATAAAATAAACTAAAAACACTGGATGTGATTTTAAAATGTTATTTATGGAAAAATACTAATAATATATATATATATATAATGTTGAAAATGATGGAATTAGGGGATTTGGATGGGTTTAAATTGACTAAAAATGATTTTCTCTATTTAAACTACATTAAACACAATTTTTATATATTTTTTGAAGGGGGTGTGTTCAAATGCCTAGTTTTCATTAATCGATCTCTAAAGTACAGAGAACTCAGTTGAAGTTTTTTGGTCAAAAAAATTTCAAGAAATGTTTTTTTCATTGATGGAGAAGAGATACATCATCTTTTTATAATATTCAGTACTTTTGATGATCCTAAAGATTGAAAAGGTTCTATATCTTATCTTCTCGGTGCACATAAATGATGATCATAAATAATGAAATTAATATCACTATACAATGTATCACACAGACACAGTTATGAAAAATAAATCAAAAAAATGATAGAAAAATCAATTCACTCCAATCTGAAAACCCTAAAGAAAATATGTTCACATATTAAAAGCAGTGGAAACTTAATTATTCATAAACTAAATCTCAAAATAGAACATAAGAAGTGGATAGGTAGAAATAAATATTCTCTATTGAAGTCACTTTATTCCTCCTTGATCTATCTTCTACAACTCCTTCATCGAGAGTTCTCTTATCTCCAACTCCTCTCTTGATTTTTTGGATTCTCAAACTATCTCCCCTCTTATAAAAATTAATTTCTCTATATGAAGATTAACTCCCAAGTGAATTATCTAGATATAATAAATTCTTTTACATCAACATTTTCTAGGTGGAAATTTATGATTGGTACTTCTTCATGTTTTTATCTGAAAAAATGGTGATGGAAGCTTCCCCCTTCAAACAAATTAATTTACACATTTCTTTCCAGCTCATCACCAGTTAACTAACATAAAAAATAATCAAAAATATAGATTAACATAAACACATATCTCAACATAAATATTAAATTCAAAAATAATCTCCCATTAAACTAAGAGAATGATCAACCTCCAGTCTTCAGACTAGGTTCACTCACAATTGAACTCCTTAGACTTACCAAGCTTTTCAGACTCATTGGGTAATTACCTTAAACATGTAAGATGCACCCTTGAATAAACCCATAGTATGATAATTCAGGAGCTCATGGTCTTTATTTCTATCATCATTGACTATACCTATAAAGGAAACATCCAATGATCTACATCTCTTCTTCCCATCTGTTCAGATCCAACCTAGACTTACAATTTTGTCACAACTTCACTCAGTATGAAAATGAGACCTTGAAATTAAAAATACCATTCACATCATTACAAATCCTCACACACTATGGGGATAAATTCATCTTCCAAGATTTTTATCCGTATTCTTTTTTTCAAATGTACTTATCACAACAACAATCTCCCAACCTACATACTTATTTTACAAAATAATATACCTCCATAGTGAAATCTAAGCTTGATGACTACAAAAATACTCATATAATGAAGCATGAAATTTTTCTTCTTCTTCTCTAACAAGTCATCAAAACCTAGTTTGATCTTCTATCAATCTAGTTTTATTGAGGCTCATATTTTTAATGTTCATATTAGGATAAAATTTTCAATTTCAATCTTAGGTATTCTCTATTTTGTGAGATTCAATTCGTTTGGTATTCATCTATGGCTACAACATCAATAATTTAAAGGCAGTATAATTAGTTTCAGATGGATTATGGTCTAATTGGAATGTGCACGTTCTTCACTTTAGTTGTAGAGGAATTTGTTATGTGGATTTCGCATACCTAAAAAATTGGATACATGGTTCCCAATATATTTGGCCACATGATAAATGGGTTACATGGTTCCCCAAAAGTTCATCTATGTAAAGCCACTATGAATTTTGTTAGTTGCGTAGTGTTTCAAATTTTCCTTCATGGTCTATTATAAATTCCAGAAAAACAAATATTTTACATCTAAAAACAAAATAAAATCACTGAATAAGAAATCCATAAATGATAAAGTAAAATAAAATGTCATTTCTAAAAAAATATCAACATAACTAAAAATTTAAATAAAATTAATTCAAACTGATTATTTGTTAAAACAATAAAAGATTAAAAAATAAAATCAATTTTCATAGAAGAACCAACCAATTAATTAATTAACTAATGTAATGTCTTGGAATTCTAGGGAAGTTTCTTTCAAATTTAAATGGAATTTTTACGAGACCATACTCTGAGACGTCATGTAATTCTGAGACCCAGAGTGGCCGGATTGGATTTTTGAACTTTTTCTTAAGTTTATTAAATTAAATGTGTGAGTGAGATTTTATATCTTTTGAACCAGTGCTTGGATCAAAAATCTGAGGCCACTATTGAACTCAAAATGTCAGAATTCACCTAGAAAGGACTAAACATCGACTGGCGTGGGTCAAACAGAAAAGTTATTTTCAGGTTTTTTTAAGAAAATTTTAAAACAAAATAAAGTAGATGTTTTATTTTATTTTTGAACTTTTGAAACTGTTGCAGCAAAATGGTGTGTAAAACAAAAAAAAACGTGGTTTCATTAATAAAATACCGTAATGACTTTGTAACGTAGCGTAACAGAAAACATTGAATCACTATTTTCCACTTCATTTATGAGTAATGTTCCAAGTTCAAAGGGGAGGACAATGGATTTTGATAAGAATACTTGAATAATTCATTGGAAAACGACCAATGATGATGGGATAAATGAGAAAGATCAAACCAGACATCGATAGTTAACGATTGATGAATGTTGGTGGAACGAGGATCGACGTGGCAACACAAATTCTATCTTCACCTTCAAGAGATCCAAAATCTAGGTTGGGGTTGTTATTGAATTATTATCTTTCCCTCATTCTTTGTTTTTAAACGACAATCTTGGATCAACCCAAGAGCAGGATGACCCGTGGTTTGATCGTTCCTATGGAAGGGTCCTTATTGGTTTTGACTTTAGGAGATTAATTTGTGTTTTGTTCCCTCTAACGGGAATGGATCAAATCCATAACAAACAATGATTGAAGATAGTTCCTTGTTTTTTTCCCTTGTGGTCCTTCTCTCCTTACCCCCACGTGTGGACACGACATGAATTTGGTGCGACAAAGATGGCGGCGGTTGGGTCAAAGTGATGTGTGAGAAACTGTCAATTGGATTCTTTCCAATAAAAATAATTGTAATGGATATTTGGGCCCCATGAAGTAAAAAAACACGACTTGAGGGTTCCGAAACACCCTCTAGATCGAAGAATGGACCACCAGAGCGTATCTAGTGGTCCGCGGAAAGTTCTTTTGGGATGCCAGCGTCGTCCGCGTGTCGAATGGAGGGGGCGGCACGGTGTGACATGGTTGAGCTGGCGGTGGTAGCCGTGGTCTCCGTACATGGCATGCACTAGACCCCGTGGCTTTTCTGTGGGTATTTCTAGAAGAAGCGGCTTGCTATGCAGACCGGTTAGAGTAGAGGCGCCAGCTGGTACCGCCTGAGGAGAAAAAGGACAGAGCTCTTGCTGCGTCCGAGCTAGGGAAATTGGCCCGATGTAGTGGGCCAAGATTGTTTGGGTGAGCCGCACCTATCCAGATGGGCCGAGCCTGACCTGCAGGCCAGGCTGGGCCCAGCTGGTATGGGCCCATTGGGTCGGGTCAGACCCTGGTTGGGTCAGACCAGACCCAGACGCAACTAATCCCCATTTAGCTAAAACGGTTGTAACTTCTAAATAGGGCATCTTTTTTACGATCCGTTTGCAGCATTGGGACCCTTTGTATGATATGGTCCTTTTGAAATACTCCAAGTGAGTTTTTTAAAAATTTAAAGGATGGAATAATTGGTTTGTTGAGTAGTCTCACCCGGTATGGGAAAACTTTGGGAAGAATCAGGGTTATTCTTATGATGAGTTGTTGGGGTGGTTACTCCCTTGATGACTCAAGGAATGGGTACTCCTTATCCCTCTGCTTTGGTAGAGATGGGACTCCCCAGGTTTTTGGGTGGGGGTTTATTTTTCTTTGAGTGCTTTCCTCCAAAAGTGTTATTCCCCTGTAGGATTAGGGCATAGGTTCTCGGAGAAGTTTGTAAAGGAAGATTCGGTACTCCCCTGTCGTGCTAGAGAGCAGGTCCTCTATCCTTGGAGTTGGTAATCCCCTATTAGACTAGGGTATGGTTCCTCCATACCTAATTCATATAAGGTAGTTACACCCCGACTAGGTAGGGAGTGAGTCCTCTATTGTAGGATTCAGCACTCTATTACCATTCTAGGGTGCGGGTCCTCCTTATGCAATGCTTCGGTAGAGTTGGTACTCCCCTACTATGCCATGGAGTGGGTCCTCTAGCATGGGTTCAGTACTCACCTAACTTATTTGTTTGAAGGTCCCCTGTAGCAAACAAAATAACAAAATCGGTACTCCCCTTCCATGCCAGGGAGTGGTTCCTCTATCTTGGGGTTGGTACTCCCCTAACATACTAGGTTTCGGGTCCCCCATAATAAAAAAACTGATAGAGTCGATACTCCCCTTTATAACTAGGGTGTGGGTCCTCTAGTCATTGAGTGGTACTCCCCTACCAGGTAGGGTGCGGGTCCTCGATATATGAAGTTGTACACCCCTTCTGATTCAGGGTACGGGTCCTTAATAAGTAGTACTCCCCTGGTGAAACCTGTGTGCAGGTCTTCACTAATGGAGTCGTACTCCCCCATCTTCGAGTAGTGACGGGGAGCGGTTCCTCCATATGAGTTAAATCTCCCTTGACTGCAAGACACAACTACAAGAAGCAGTCCCCTCCACTTGATGTGATTGATACCTAGAGAGTAGTTACTGCTCCCTCGATGGACTGAGGCATGGGACACTCTTTACAATAGTGACTGAGGTATTTCATATTATTCTATAACAGTTCTCCCTCAACTGATTGTAGTGACGAGGAGCAGGCCTCTTCACTTCAGTTTCCTTATCTTTCATCAGGTTCAATGTTGTGATGACTAAACCTATAGTTCTGGTAACTAGAGTAGAACCTAGTAGAATGTTTCTAATGGAGCATGTTCTCTCAGAAAAACCATTCAGAATGGTAGGATTGTACCTGATGGAGTGCATCTATCAGATGGGTGCTATCAGGTATGTCTAAGTTCGTGGAGTGTGATCTCTTGGTTAGTGTGTTATAACTTTATCCCTCGATGAAAATCCTAAACCTAGTTATGTGGTTGGAACCACATGTTTTCTATGTGGCTAAAATTACTATATCTATATGTTCATGGTATACGTATGGTAATATACCTGCGTAGATCTGACTGCGAATTCCTTTGTGATTTTTCTCTTGTGCTTTACCTTTATGGTTTCGGGGACACCTACTAGGTATCATATTACTCACCCATGTATGGGATTTGACCACACATGTCGTGTCTTGTGTAGATGATTGTTGCTTTGACAAAGTCTAGAGAGGACTGGGACCTGGTGGTGTTCAGTGAGATCAGACAGACGAGGTGTACTTCTACAGCTTTAGGAAGCTACCCTTCACCTACCATTCAAGTAGGCTTCCAAGAGGATGAGCTTCAGGGAATTGGATTTTTACTTTTGTTCTATTTTCCTTTTTGTGGTCTTGTATACTAGCCCAGGGTGTCACCCTATACTTTAGTTTTCATTATACTCTAGTTTTGTTTTACTTTGTGGATTGCATACATGGTTTTCCTGGGTTTTACTTTCTAGTACCTTTGGCTGGGAGTTGTGTGTGTGTGTACAGGTACTTGGAAAACGCCTCCCATTTGCAGGATAATTCCTTCAGTGCTATTCGCCAGCCCCTGAACATTCAGATGTGGGATTGGGGTAGTCGTGGTATAGGCCCCAGGGGATGGTTTGTGAAAGAGTGTTATCAGAGCTGTTCATTTCTACCTCAAAGACCAAGGGTCTATTGTTTTTGGTTTTGGGAAATAGTGTTGAGTGTTTTGAGTTTGGATTTTAGGACAGGGACTCTATTTTTGGTGCGACGGCCGACGTATCAATACACCAAGACTCAGGACATCTATTTTCTAACTCTGTACATCGAAACACTGGTTTCGAGGAAATAAAGGTTACATGCATCATGTAGGAATGGTCGTGATTTCCATGTCCTTCTTGAATCAGCACTCTAGATATACTCTTTAACCATGGTTCATCTTGATATATTTCAATATTCCACCATGATGACAGTTAGATATGATTCTACAATGTAATGGTAATGATGATCCACCTCAAGTGGAGTCTTTAGTGTAGGGCACTGAATCTGTGGAATTACATTCGGGTGGTGCACCAGTGATGCAACAACCCTTCAATCAGTAGTTTCTACTAGCACTACCTGTGGAGGATGCATGCAGGTTGAGTGTGCTACATGATTTCCAGAGTCATAGACCTCCCAGGTTCTAAGGCGAGAAATATCCTCATGTATCGGACGATTGTATTGAGGTGGTTACATGAGTCTTTCACTTAGTGGGGACACTGCCCAACCAGATGGCAGTCCTAGTTGTGATCCTTCTATAGGGCTTAGCGAGATGATGGTAGAGCATTGTGATCTAGACACACGATGAGGTGACCCTCACTTGGATTTACTTTGAGTGCCTCTTCAGGGAGGAGTAATTTCTAGTGACTTTATGCTGTGTGCATATATGGAAGTTGCAGCACCTCCGGTAGGCCAGCATGATGGTAGCATAGTACTCAGTGAGATTCATGGATCTTTCTTGATACTTTATAGCTATGGTGCAGGACCCTTACTTTAGGTATTGAACCTTCAAACAGGTACTACACCAGGAGATCAGGGTTTCGGTGATACCCCTTAGCATTCTGATGTATGTTGGGGTGCTACAGCGAGCCCTGGTGTTTGAGAGATACCTGGCGGAGGAGCAGATGGATGTGACCTACAGTATAGGTCATGAGGTTGAGGCATCTGTTGGAGCTAGCAGATGACATGTGATAAGATCACGACGTAGGAGGCATACCCATTCCCTTACATAGACACATGAGTTTGTGGCTTAGAAGAAGCACCAAGAAGTAGATCAGCTGCAGGATAGTTGGTGTTACACTTTCAATAGCCGAGGGCATATTTCTGGAGAATTTTTTACCCGTCATGCTATTGAGAGGGAACCGACAGATGATCCTCCTTGGTAGAGACAGTTCTTGGAGCAAGGAGTTCTATAAGTTGGTGGGCAAGGCATAGGTGTCGGACGAGAATGAGGAGGTGGAAGGAAGTTTGTAGCTTTGCCACCACCACCCCCAAGTGGTCCATTCAAGGATTAGGGAGCTAGAGGAAATGGGTGAGGATAGCGGCATACGGTCTTGACTTGTGAATAAGAGGATCTAAGAGAAATTCAAGGTATGATCCATGTCTTTTATTTTGGCTTCCTTTTTAAATAATCATAGGTGCTAGTCTTCCTCATTTTTCCACTAGTTCTATTTGATACTTCTAGGTTCCAGTTGGACCATGGACTTAACCCTCACGCTTAGAGACCCGTTAATCATACACTGGTACTGATAGTGTGACCTGACTCTTGGAGGTGAGAGTTGTAGTTCTGATCTCTTAGTCATGGCGTCGAGGCCTTATGACATCATTCTGGGTATGGACTACTACCGTTCATACCTAGATTGACAAAATTATTCAAAGTATACAGTGTGTCTCTGGTTGTAAAGAAGGGTTTTCCCTTCCGGTGAAAGGGAAACCAAGGTAGCACATAGTGGACTCTGGCAAAGAGTCTTGTTTTGGATCATTCTATGGTAGAAGAGTTAGACCCCGTGATGTTTCCGTAGTATGAAATGATTTTTTACCATCCATACTCAGCTTAGATTACACCAGTGAGTGTGGTAGTGTTCCAGTTTCAGCAAGTTGTGTGGCTGCTGGAGGTTGTAGATAGAGGGACTAGTAAGACCCAACGTTCGCTCGTAGGCAGCCCTATTTTGTTCATAAATACCCCTATGTGTTTAGTATCAACCTTGAACATATAACATTTATGGGGGCTTTAGCATAGTTTATCCAGGGATGGATGTGAACTGTGGGTTTCTATTTTTATCTACATCTAGTTATCATGGAGTTGAGCCACTATACCTCAAGACTATAAATGGATTGGAGTGCTTAGTGCTTTTCCCACTTTTCGTAGCCAAATAGACATGTTCCTGTTGCTGCATGATGTTGACCTAGCAGAAGCTAGACATAAAAGAGGTCGATCTTGGTGGTTCCTTGAGGTGCACACTTGTAAGCAGCAAAGAGACCCTTGATGAACTCTATTTATTTCTCTTGAGTTTAGGCTTTTTCCTTTTTGGGGACGAAAATCCTTTAGGTGGGGACAATGTAATGTCCCAGAATTTCATGGATTTTTCTTCAAATTTAAAATGGGATTTTTACAAGACCAGTCTCTGAGATGGCACATAATTCCAAGACCCAGAGTGTCCAAAATGGATATTTGAACATTTTTAAGTTTATTAAATTAAAGGTGTGAGTAGGATTTTATATCTTATAAACTGGTGCTTGGATAAAAAATTTTAGGGCACTGTTGAACTCAGAACGACAGGATTCACCTAGAAAGGACTTAACTTCAACTGGCGTGGGTTGATTGGAAAAGTTATTTTTTGGGTTTTTTTAAGAAAAAGTTGAAATAAAATAAAGTGGATTTTTTATTTTATTTTTAAACTTTTGAAACCATTGCAGCAAAATGGCATGTAACGCAATGAAACTAAAACATGGTTTCATTAAATAAACGGAATAATGACTTTGTAATGCGGCGTAATAGAAAACACTGAATCATGATTCGACACTTAATGGCTTAGTAAGGATCCCTGTTTGGAGGGGAGGATGCTATAATTTTCTTATAATCCTTGAAGAATTTGTCAGTGAATGGCCAATAATGGAGGGATCAACGAACGGGATCAAACCGGATGTCAAAAGTTGACAATCGATGAATGCTGGTGGAATGAGGATCAATGTGGCGACACAACTTTAATATTCGCCTTCAAGGGATCCAAAATCCCGGTAGGGGTTGTTTTTGAATTATTATCATTCACTCATTCTTGGTTTTTAAACAAAAATTGTGGATCAACCCATGAATAGGTTGACCTGTGGTTTGATCGTTCTTGCGGGAGGGTCTTTATTGGGTTTGAATTTGGGAGATTGATTTGTGTTTCGATCCCTATAATGGGAACAGATCAAAGTCGTAACAAACAAAGGTCCAAGATCGTTCCATGATATGTTTTCCCTTTTGGTCCTTCTCTACTTATCCCCCGTGCATGGAAATGGCATCAAGTTGGTGCAACAACGATGGCGGTGGTTGGGCCAAAGTGGTGTGTGAGACACCGTCAATTGGACGCTTTCTAGCAGAAAGGATCACAATATATATTTGGTCCCTATGTAGGGAAGAAAGTGACCCAAGGGTTCCAGAACTCCTTCTGGATCAAAGAAAAGACCACCAAATCCCTTTTGGTGGTCTTTAGAAAGTCCTTCAGGGTCGGCGGTGGTTGCGGCGGCACCGGCCATGTGGAAAATGGCAGGGCGGCAAGCCGCGGTGAAGTTGGTAGTGGTAGCCGCTCATCTACCGTATGGAGGAAGATGTGGCCCTCATCTGCGGCAAGCACTAGAACACATGTCATTATTGCAATTCTTTCCAGAAGAACCTGTCTACTACACAGACCAGTTTGTGTAGCGGTGCCAGCTGGCTTTTCCTGAAGAGAAAAAGGATGTGGCTCTTACTGTGTCCGAGCTGAGAAAATCCACCCACCGTAGTGGTTAGGGTTGGTTATGGCATGTCGAGCCAGACTCGTGGCCCAGCGGTCCAGGCCCATTGGGCCAGGTCGGATCCAGGTCAGTTCAGTCTAACTGGATCGGATAGGACCCAGACGCAACAGGCCCCCAATTCGCTAAACCGGTCGTAACTTTAAAATGGATCATCTATTTGATGAGATGTTTGTAGTGTTGGGACCCCTGGGATGATACAGTCCTTTGAGATACTCTAAGTGAGTTTTTTAGAAAGTTAAAGGATTTCCTACTTGGTTTAATGAGTATGATCTCCCAGTATGGTCAAACTTTGGGCAGAATCAGGGTGATTCTTATGATGAGATGTTGGGATGGTTACCCCCTTGATGACTCAAGGTGTGGGTACTCCTTATCCCTTTTCTTTCGTAGACACGATACTCCCCAAGTTTTTGGGTGTGGGTTCGTTTTCTTTTGAGTGGTTTCCTCTAACAGTGTTACTCCCCTGTAGGATTGGGGCGCAGGTTCTCAGAAAAGTTTGTAAAGAAAGAGTCGGTACTCCCGTACCATGCCAGGGAGTGGGTCCTCTATCATTGGATTGGGTAATCCCCTATTGGACTAGGGAATGAGTCCTCCAAACCTAACACATATAGAGATGGTACACCCCTACCGGGTACAGAGCAGGTCCTCTATTGTAGGATTCAGTACTCCCCTACCATTCTAGGGTCTGGGTCCTCCTTACGATGTGCTACAGTAGAGACGGTACTCCCCTACTATGCTAGGGAGAAGTTCCTCTAGCATGGGGCCAGTACTCCCCTAATGTACAAGGGTGTAGTTCGCCCATAGAGAACAAACTAATAGATTCGGTTCTCTGCTGCCGTTCCAGGGGGTGGGTCCTCTAGCTTGGGGTCGGTACTCCCCTAACATACTAGGGTGTGGTTCCCCTATAGCAAACAAACTAATAGAGTCAGTACTCCCCTATATTACCAGGGTGTGGGTCCTCTGATCACTAAGTGGTACTTCCCTACCAGGTAGGGTGTAGGTCCTTGATATACAATGTTGTACTCCCCTACTGATTCAGGGCGTGGGTCCACACTTACGGAGTCATACTCCCCCGTCTTCGAGTAGCAATGGGGAGAGGGTCCTCCATAGGAGTTGGATCTCCCTCAAATGAAAGACATAGTTACAAGGAGTGGGCCCCTCCACTTTATTTTACTGATACCTAGATATGATCTAGTGATCCCTCAGTGGACTGAGGCATGGGACACTACTTATGGGAGCAACTAAGGTATTGCAGGTTAGTTTCAAGCAGTTCTCCCTCAACTGAGTGTACTGATGAGGAGTGGGTCTCTTCACTTGGGTTTCCTTAGTCTTGAATCCGGCACATGGATATAAGGACTAGACCTCCAGTACTGGGAACTAGAGTGATACCTAGTAGAATTTTCCCAATGGAGCACGTTCTCTCGGACGTACCATTCAGAATGGTAGGATTGTGGCTGATGGAGTGCATCTCTCAGATGGGTTACATTAGGGATGGATGAGT
Source organism: Viscum album (assembly GCA_963277665.1). NCBI lineage: Eukaryota > Viridiplantae > Streptophyta > Magnoliopsida > Santalales > Viscaceae > Viscum > Viscum album. Next base: position 420,304,432 of record OY728132.1, read on the forward strand.
TCGTGGGGTGTGATCTCCTAGTTGGTGTATTATGACTTGAGCCGTTGATGAAAATCCTGAATCTGTTTGTGTGGTTTGGACCACATCTTTTCTTAGTGGCTGAAACAGGTATATATGGATGTTCATGGTATATGTATGGGAATATACCCAAGTAGAGATAACTGTGAATTCCTTTGTGGTTTTTCTCTTTTCCTTTAACTTTGTGGTTTCATGGTCTCCTACTAAGTATCATTTTACTCACACCTACATGGTATTTTCCCACACATGTGGTATCTTGTGTAGATGACCAATGCTTTGACAGAGTCCAGGGAGGACTGGGACCTGGTGGTGTTCAGTGAGATTAGAAAGATGGGATGTGCTTATAAAACTTCAGGAAACTACCCTTAACCTACCCTTCAGTTAGTCTTCTTGTAAGATGAGCTTTAGGGACTTGGAGTTTTTCTTTTTTTCTATTTTTCTTTTGGTGGGCTTGTATACTGGCCTGGGGTGCCACCCTGTACTTTACTTTCCGGTGTACTCTAGTTTTGTTTTACTTAGTGGATTTCATGTATGGTTTTCTTGGATTTTACTTTATAGTACCTTTGTCTTGGAGTCGTGTGCATGTGTACTTGTACTTGCAAAATTCCTCCCATTTTCAAGATAATGCCTTCAGTGCTAGTTGATAGCCCCTATCCTTTGGGAGGTGGGCTTGGGGTAGTCGCAGCACGGGGCCTGGAGGACGAGTCGTGACAACTAAATAAATATTTGATAAAAAATAGAAAGGAATTGAATTATAATTTAATGTTCCTAATTTTTAATTTATTTAAATAAAATATATTAAATGTTAAACTTCAATTAATTAATAAATAGATTAATACCAAAAATAAAAATTTCATGACCCGACCTAATGGGGTTTGTCGGGTCTGCGATTAGCCAAGTGTGACTACCCCAATCCCACCTCCAATAGGCTAGGGGATAGTGACTAGAACAGGATGTTAATATTACATATTTGGGAGGCCTTATCCTATGGTATCTATATGAATTCATCAACATATATGTCCATGAAATAGGGTAGAGATAATAATAATATAGTTGATAAAAATTGCATACATACATCTATCCCACACCAGGGTATGAAAAAAGTATTGGAAAGAGGTAAAATGGAAAAATTCAGTCCCGCTAAAAAATTCAAATGAGCCCAACCTACTTAGAATGAGGGTACTGCTAACAAATTCATAGATGGTACACTCCTCAGAGTATCCGTCCCAAAATTATGCTCCACCCACTCCGAGTCCCCTAGGGGCAATGCTAGAATACTTATAGTCTTCACAATACATGAAATGTGCATGCAGATCCCATGCATAGTTGAGTCTAAAAATACATAGTAGGTTCCCCAAAATCCCAAATATAAGGGATAAAATGATAGTAATCATTGGGTTGACCCAAAATCTTGAGGAGAAAATCCAAGTGAGAGAGATAACACCATCTAGACCACTCCACAACTATACATGACTTGTCAACTTGTCACCACCCGTTATGTCAAGAAAGATAACACATACTGAAAGGTATCCAAGAATATTCCAAATATCCTCATCTCAGCCACCATGTCTAGTGGTCTTAACCAAAAATACAACCACCACAAACAACTTGAGTAACAAAGGTAACCCTCATCCAGGTGTATACTATCCATGAGCCCTTCCATCCCTAATGGAAATTCACCAAGATATGTCACTCATCAGGATCTATAATCCAATGTCACATCCCTACAATAATAGATGGAATATGCCCAATATAACATGACTATTAGGTCTCTTCACATATAAAGTCACCATGTGACTCGTTAGATGTCAAAAATCATATATGGGATCACTCCTAAGACCACTGGAGGACACTATGAACATTATAAAAAACATCGCACATAGAAAAAAGGGTATCACACTGTAACCCAAATCTAGAAAAACATTCTAAGAAGAATATAAATTCCCATATTTTGTTGTTAACTCTAATTTTACAAACGCCACCTAGGGAAAATCATGGTAGAACATCAAATGAAATTGAGAGGATTCATCAGAGATACACACTCCATCTGACTACTACCTCATCGAAAAGATGTGATCTCAATACAGAAATAGGGGGTCAATGCCCAGAACTCTCTATGGGGATACCAGACCCTATTAGAGACATCCCCCAAGGTAGGGGATTAATGTCTTAGTAAATATTGGTCACACCAATTCCCCAGACCCTACCAAGAGAAACACAAAGGATGTGAGGATCAGTCTGATTTTATTAGAGGGATACATTATCCAATCCACTAAGGGATATATTGAAATCACACTAAGACAACTCACTCCAAAAAAATGAGAACACACCCTGCACAAACTCAAGTAATCCATAGAGGGGTCACGATTTTATGATGAGGATGTGATTCCACACCAAACCCTTATAGGAACAGACTAGGGGAACTCACTCAACCACTACTGATTTATATGTTTCTAACTGAAGAAACCCACAACATCACCTCTCATCACATCTATAATTCCAAAACCATGGCCTCCATCACATCCCAGAGGGAAAAATACTCATTATAGGCTACTCATGATCCTATATTCGAGTCTTGAAGAAGAATATGCATGATAGAAAAATCTCTAAGGGAAGTACAAGGAGTGTACTGCATATCACATAGTGTGTGACATCATCTGAATCTATGGGAATTCCCTCACCCATACCTGGGATGGATATCCAAGTATCCACACGCAAAATGTACCCTTATTACATGACATGTTATTCTTATCTTGGCCCAAGACTATGTATTTTGGTCCTACCCATGTAACTTAATACATGCCCATGTCTTTAGGTTGTGAACTTTCACATGGCCACTTCCCTTGACACATAATGTCTGGACATATCCCTCAACCACATGTTTTGTGCTTACTAAATGGTGTGTACCACAATTAAATGGAATGTAGTCCCAAAAATTTAATCTTCCCTAAATTGGAATAATACATGGTGTGTGATCCTATACAAAAATCATGTGATCGGAAATTTCGAATTGGAATCTCCTCAGAGCCACTTGAAACCACTGATTTTCACTCGAAAACCACATATCAACCCCCATCCCCCCATAGAAGTCCTTAATAGTCATATAAGGTCTCTAAAACCTTAAAAGGATTCATAAAAATGGGTTTGGTATTTAAATCTTGAAAATAATCCTACCTTATAGAGAAATGTTGAATCTTCATGTCTAGATCCATGTTTTGAAGTTGCTACACCACAATCTGGAATCAATCACTATCAAGATCGAATATCAATGATGCCTCCTATCTCCTTGGTTATTATATTATCATGGGGGTAAACCCTCTTATCCCTTATTACATGTGTTAAAATTAAATTGGGAGTGGGTTTATTAATTTATTTTATTAAATTAATAACCTCCACTTAACACCCCACCAACGGTTGCCTCCAACCAGGCATCTGACCCTGAAAAACAATACGCCACACCTAGGGTCAAACCCATGTTTTAAACTAAAGTATGGTATAATATTTATAATTATAGTCTCTACTCAATATTTATGCCTCATTTACTGAATAATTATGTGCATGTTATAAAATATATTTAATATTTTCATATCACCGGTTTGAGGCTCTCCGAGCCATGGAGTCTTACACCAACTCGGCGCCTGGATTCAGAAATATTCCTAGAAATATCTAAAAGTATTACCTAAAAAATAGAGTATCTAAAATCTTACTTCCTTCAAGTATTTTCATCCTAAAAAGTAAAATATTATGCATGATGGATAAGACTGAGCTCTAAACTAGATCTCACATATCAACTATCTCTACAAAAGGTTTTTGTGTTGTCATTAAACACACACCTTGGGAAAACCACTCACCCAAAGATGGTATTCTATTAGAAATGAAAAAAACATCACATGGTACCTTAGAAATAAACTCCACACTTAACACCTAGCTCATCCAAGACAACATCGTGCAACAGGTTGTGCACATGTCTCTTCAGCTGCGACAAGTGGAAATCTTCTAGTACCCAACATAACTATTTTCAAAGGGTATAGTGGAATGCCACCTTGATAACCCAAACCACAACTAAATAAAGGGTTTATAATCCTCATAATTATCCTATCTCTTTAAAAAACTCTTTATGACCCTCAATGGGGTGAGATCTAACCTAACACAAGACATCATCACGGAACTGCAAGGTACACCGTCGTTGAACTAAAATGACCCATGAGGTGTCATAGAAGACCTCATCTACCTACGGTTGTTCTGTTTCTTTCACAAACATCACTAGAACCTAGAAAACAAGCAACCCTAAACCATGTTTTCTAAAACCATAATGGCCCACTTATTTTTCCATCAAACCCACTAAAAAGTATTCTTGTGAAACCAACACTCTTCTCGATATACTAATATGGAAAGAAACCTCATCAACACCCCATATTTCTATGTGACTGGTGTCCTCATTAACCCTTTAAAGGTTGAAGTACTCCCCACCTTCAAGAAACCCATTAAGAACATTTCTTATGGACATCTAATAATGCACAACCTCGCAAAAAAAAACCCCAAATGGAGGTATGCTAAACCAACTTCAACCACAAGTGTCAATTGTAAGAAATTGACCACTGCATTACCTCACTCACCAACCAAGTAACGAGATTTTTTTTTCAAGAATCTACTATTAAACCAATTCCCTTAGGTTGTTCTAGAAATTCTATAACCCTTTCCAAGGTCCACGATCACTCTTGTGTCCAAGAATATGCATCTCATGGAGTGGACCTTCTATGTATTGATCTGATACTTCGAGAGCTTCCTGTATGTATGGTAATCTCAGAGCATGTCTATAACTATCCTCATGTGTCTATCATACACAAATCTTGACAATGAGCACACTAGGATGTCTCCAAAGAAGACTAACTATAACTGATCTAATAAGGGTTAGGGATATGGTCGATAAATATCACTACACCACTGTAACATTCGACGTGCCAAAAGATATCACCAAGAACCCAAGAAACCACACTGTATTTAGGAATCCAACTAGTAAAAACTACACTCAAACCTGGATCAAGTGATAACCTAACCTGAGGCCATCCTTTAAGAACCATATTGTTGCAAGCCTCTGGGATAAGGAGACGTCGATCCTTGGGTGTGGGTACTCCCTGAAAGTCACCTGGGATAGGTGATGTCAACCACAACAAACCTCAAGCATTCAGCTACCTCCTTTAAGTACAATACAATGTACCTAACTAAACATAATGGGTATTACAATCCCTCCCAAAACCTCCAACTTCACCACAACTCATGTAACCATACAGAATCCCTCCATCACAAAGGTAGAAAAAAGGCTCTACAGGTGTCACTAGGCCTCGAACATGGGATATGCATGTGGAAAAGTGACTCATGGCACTAAAAACACTACAAATGAGGCAAAGAATTTATATTTCATACCTCAAACCAAACATGAAGTCTCTAGGTCACAAGAATATGCTACCTAGAACTCATCCTTCATTTTTCCCACTTGTACACCATAAACAGTTCCTAATCTAACACCTTATAATTCCAAACTATCCTAAAATAATAATCCATAGGAACTCATAACTCACACCTTAAAACTATCTGATTTGGTTGGAACTAACTCTCCTTCGTAGTTTTTTATCATGTCACAACATTTCATCTCAGTGGGGTAAGTATCCCTCTTTCTTATGGGTATAAATCCATGTTAAAAATCACCATCATAGAGCTCTATAGACGCATCATGTCCCCCTGGAAAATCCTCAAGAAAAAAGCATAAAGGAATGGGTATATGAAACCTATATCAAAAAATACTACTACAAAAGTAGAAAAGTATAGAATATACCTCTAAACTCTCTCGAGGAATCTAGGTTAAAAAACTCTAATGCCTGCAAGAACACAAGTCTCTATCTACAAGATCTCTGAGCCTAGCCTAGTACACCTGGGGTGGTGGTGGTGGGAAAAAAATCAAAGTTACATCCGCCTCCTATAAGACCTCCAAATCCTATTCCATGTCTACAGCTCTACATATCTCATTACTGCTTCCTCTTCCTCAATGGTCCATCAACCTTATCTCTTCCCATAGCTCAACGAGTTTGAAAATCACATGTGAGATGTCCATACCCATCATAAGTGAAACAATTACTCATCCTCACACGTTTAATATTTCCTTGACACCTTAGAAGAACAATTATATGATGATACATGCACTACACACCTGCTGCCTGAGGGTCATGTTCAACATAGAACACAAGTTATCCATAACTTGGAAGAACACAATAGGTGCTTGATCCTTGTGTATTGTCATTAAGCACTAACATAGCCATCAATGGCTCATTCTGAAAATTCACATCCACATGAATTCTTGGATGTGGGCATATACACTATTCAATGATTGGAAGCACTGCTAGTTTTCCACTCATATGAAAACCTTCTCCATGACCAGGACCCTACATGGTAACCTCATCACTCATCAGTTCATACCCTCAACACTACTGTGGAAACCCCAAAGGATGTCATCATGGAAATATCCTAAAAGAAGAAAAGATATTCCACACTCAAGAATTTTATCTAGATAGTTGACTTAAGAAGGACATTAAAACCACAACCCAATCCAATATGATACATGTACTATTGTTTCCCTATAACCAATGCCTAAATGTTTTGAGTCAACCATAAGGTTATCATAGTACGGGTGAATGGATACGTAATTTGTCACACCAACACTAGATTCCATTTCTTGAAATCCTAAATATAATCATGTTAATATAATTTCCCTAAATCCCAAACCAAGCTGATGGATAGAAAATTCCTAACATTATAGTCCCAAAGTGGAACTCACTCGGGTTCCACTCTATCATGACCCAACCCAATAGGATCTTCCTGGATGGAGATGAGCTGAGTGTGACTGCCCCAAGTTTTCCTCCAATATTTTTGGGGCTAGTGACTGGCATAGAGTAATCATATCAAACATATGGGAGTCTTTGGCCTATGGTAACTATACACACGCACACATATCCATCTCCAAAAAATAGTTTAGAGATAATAAAACTAATATAAAAATGCATGTATACATATATCCCACACTAATGTATGATAGAATTACCATAAAGTGATAAAAGGAAAAAATATAAGACCACCGAACACTAAAAAGTAGTCCAACCTACTCAAAAGGTGGGAATATTTTTAAAATTCATGGAAAGTACATTTCTCACTCAGTATAGCCCAAAACTATGCTCCACCCACTCCTGGTTCCCCAGGGGAAGTGTAAGAATACATATAGTCTTTAAAAGACATGACATGTGTGGTTAGAGCCTATGTAGGGGTGAGTATAAAAATACCTATTAAGAACACAAAAAACCCAAAATAAAAGGGTAAACTGATAGGAATTAGTTATCTTGGCCCAAAATTCATAAGAAAAACCAAATAGAGTGAGATAACTACATCCTGACCACTCCTCGGCTATACATGACTAGTCAGCTCATCACCACCTGGTATATCCAGAAAGATGACACACACAAGAAGGTATCCAAAAATATTATAGATATACTTGTCATAGATTCCAAGTCTCATGGTCTCAACCATAATTCCTACAACCACAACCAACTCGAGGCTCAAAGGTAACACTTGTCCACGAGTACACTCTCCACAAGCCCTTCCATCACTGATGGCACTCCACTGACATATGTTAATCATTGGAATTTCTAATAAAATGTCACACTTCCACCATTATATATGGTATACATCCAAGAGAAAATGAATGTCCTGTATCTTCAAATAGAAAGTTACCCTATGACTTGTTACATCTCAAAACTCAGATAGAGGATCACTCCCAGGACTATTCAGAGATACTATGAACCTTAATCTAAACACAGCAAACAGAAAAGGGTATCACACCAAAACCCAAATATAGAACAAATAGATAAGAAAATTATCAATTATCTCATATAGTTAGTCATGATAATTTCACAAACCCCTCCTCAAGAAAACATCACGGTAGAATACTAAAGGAAATTGAGAATATTCATCCGAGTTACACACTTCATCAGAATAATACCTTGTCAGAAAGATCTAATATTGATACAATGATAGGGGTTCAATACCTAGGGATCACTGGGGGGACACCATAACCTACTAGTAATATCATCCTAAGTAGGGGATCTAGGATTTCATAAATATTTTCCATGCCAAATCCAAAAACACTACCAAGGGAAACACAAAGGATGTGAGGATCACATTAGGCCTCTCAGAGGGATATGTGCTCCAAGCCGATGAGGGGTATAGTCAAATAGGACTAAGAAAAATAACTCCATAAAAATTGGAACACACCCACACTAAAAATTATTAACTTATCCATAGAGGGGTCATTATCCTATGATGAGGACGTGATGCCACACCGAACCTTCCTAAGAATAGACCAAGGTAACTCACTCAACAGTTGTTGGTATATACATGAATAACTGAAGAAACCCACATCATCACCTCATGTCACATATCTGACACCAAAAACATGGAAACCATCACATCCCACATGAAAAACTACTCATGATAGGCTACTCCTAGTCCTCCATCCGAGTCCTAAAGAAGGAGATGCATGAGATAAAAGTCTATGATGGAATTACACGGCGTGTACCCCATATCACATGACATGTGACCTCATCCAAAGCTCTAGGAGTGTCCTCACCCACACATTACCTAGATGTCCATGTATCCATACACGGTGTGTACCCTTAATACATGACGTTTTCTTATTTTATGGGCCTAATATCGTGTCCTTTGTGTAACAACTTGAGCTTTTATGGACCTTTTTTTCTGAAATAAATTAAATTTTCATTTATGTATTAAAATGAACTATGTTAAACATTTATTTCAAACAAAACTAATTTAGAATATGTTACATATAACATTGACTCAGTGTGAGTTACATAGAACATTGACTTGGCATTTTCAACATCAACTTGGTGTACCTTACATGCAACATCGATGTTTCTACAAAACATCATTTTACTATTATAATTATTCTAATGAGACAATTATAACCTAGCCATTAAACTTAGTTATATTAATAGTAATAAATAATTTTCAAATATTTTTTATAATTTTTATATATAAATAAAACATATTGATAATTAAATATAATTGTTTTTGGTAAAGTTCTTATATGCTTAAAAATACCATTTTCTCAAATGAACCACTTTTCAATTCCATCTATGAAAAATAATAAAATTACTTTTAAAAATGTTTATAAATTTAATTTGATAAAATATACTTCTTTTTTTAATATAGGATGTTGAATTTATCTTAGGGTGAATTTTTTGGATTTTACTGAGAAACGTCATTTTTGGATGAATAGTGAATAACACCATATTTTAATTCAAAACTGTTTTTTCATCTAATTTATTTATAAGGTTAAATTATATTTTAATTTGGTTTAAAAGTTTAATTAGATAATATTTTTATCAATCAACCCAATTTTGATCCTTTTAATCAATTTCAATTTGAAATTGAATATAAAAATATATCAAACTTTTGATCATTTTTACTTTAAAAAACCCACAGTGTCGTCCCGTTAGCCGGATTATTTTTAAATTAATTTCAGTCACTTCAGTTATTAGAATTTTTAAAAATGGTTTCCATATATGGAATCACCATAATTTATAATATATAATAATTTGGGCTTAGTTTTTGACCAAAAATATTAGTGAAAGTGATTCAAATTAGTTACAATGATTAAGGTTAAATTGAGATTAATAAGGGACTAAACCATAACCTTAAGGCCCAAAATGACATATAAACTTTAAAAAAAGTGATTTAATAGACATATTTTTACCCTATCCTCCCTTTTCTTTACTTTGGATCATTATTGGATCCACTTTCTGTAGGTTTTGGGCGCAGTAGAAGCACAGGATGGGCGTGTACCCAAACTTTTCAAATTGACATGATCGATGATTAATCCAGGATCAATACGATGATAAATTCCAGTATCAATAGAATTGAATCAAAGATAAAAGACAAAGTAGATAACTTGGAACCGATAAGAGAGGATCGATATATTTTTTTTATTAATCTAATTAAATTAAAGAATTACCTCAAATTTTATCCTTTCTTTGTTGATGCGTTCGAACACGGGTCTGAGGTGTAGATTCGTTGCGATGTAGAATCCAAGGATAGGAATCCTCTAGAGGTGATCCACACATTCCCCAAGTTCCTTATGATGTTTCCAAAGGATTCTTTGGGTGATAGAATGGAAGATCCTTGAGCTTGTGATGTCCTGATTTTATCGCCTTGATAATCGCTTCCAAATCATTCTCCTAGATCCGATAGAGGAGGATCTCTCCCGTTCTTAAGAGAATTCTTGGAGAGGTAAGAGTTCTCTAGGCTTGAGAGATTTTCTACAAGGATGTTGTTCATATAAACATTGGTTAGCTGGTAGAATACCCCCTTGGCTAATTATATAATAATAACATAACCGGGAATTTAGTTCACCAGGTAGTAATAAATAATTAGCCTAAGTGTCATTACTTATTTTATTATTCCATGTGAAACCCCAAGTCCAATAATAATAGAAATGTTATTATTTCGAAGACATGTTCTTAACTTGCACGTTATATTTAAATATTATTTAACCAAATAATATTTAATATTATTTCCCATATGACCCATAACTCAATCCACCAATCCTCCTCAATATTTATCAGACCTTGAATAATGACTATTTATTTATTAAATAAATATAACTGCATTATTCTCTGATAAATAAATATTACATCCACAATATATTCTATCAAATAACTAGCAACGAAATAAATGTGATCAGGCATAATTTAATAATTATTAAACCACAAATAGGAATAAAATTTATTCAACTTATTAAATAATAAATTATTTAACTGAGATACTGGATACACTTCGTGTGTAACCCTCTAGGCCTCTTTCTCATTGGCATTAGGTGGGCTTGCCTAAATTCCAAGATTAATATCTAGCAACGGGTCAAGGCACCCATGTGAAAAAAATTTATATCGCAATGACATGTCACCTCAAATGAATGGTTACCATGTAATATAATCCCTTTGTCCTGATATCATTAATCAAGAAGGTCGCATGCAAGTGTCATCAACCCATGTGCTCAATTTATCATTCTTTGACTTCCTAGAATTAAAATTTCCTAGAGAACACCATGGTTGAGGATTTAGTTAGGATATATTATTTACATCAAAGGTCCTAATATATCTACTTCTTTAGAAGTGAGAAATACTTTCTCACATTATTTATTAATGTAGTATTACTCATGACGCACCCAACATATCCTACCTCACTGTGAAAATATGTCATCACAGTTTTCATCAATACATCTAACTGTTTAATTCATAATACCCATTAATTATAACATTAAAGTCTAAGTACCAATACATGCATCTGCAGATAGTAACATCCAATGAAACTTATGAATGTGGATTTCCTACTGGTGGGTCTTGTTCTCATAATATTTTCCTAGATATTACCAAGGGTGAACACCATGAGAAGGTGCCTCAAAGTTTCATGAGTCCCCACTCTTGATATCATGTATCATTTCTGTCTCTTAAAAATGATATCATCTATCCATAGAATATATATTCAAGAATAGTTTCATGGAACTTCTGAGTTCTCATAATTTTAGGGATCTGTTGTGACCTTTTATTATGATAGATATTCTTAGTATATTATCACATATTATGTCACTAAGAATAAAAATCATGATGTGATAATAAGTTTATTAATATTCATCCAATGAATATAGGTTTATCATGAAGCACACAAAGGTTTGTTTCTAGAGAACCAACTCCAACAGACTCCCACTTGCACTAGAGTTGATTGCTAACAACCTTCAATTCGCTTGCTCTCAAATGATATTAATGATTATACTGAGATAGACCTTTAATCAAGGGGTCTAACATGTTATCTTCTATGGACACTCTTCTCATTGTAACTTCACCTCTTTGATAGAAATCCCTCAAGAGGTAATACTTTCGGAGTATGTTCTTTGTCTGTTGATGTGACCTTGGCTCCTTTGTAAGATCCACCGCTGTAGTATTATCACACTACAATGTAATGGGATCTTTACTTATAGGTACCATATCAAGCTTCTGGACAAAGTTCTAAATCCAGACAGCTAGTTTGTCTACATAAAAAGCCGCTATATATTTGGATTCCACTGTAGAATCAGCAAAAACTGGCTACTTTGAACTCTTCCAGCTCAAAACTCCTCCATTAAGACAGAAAAAATATCCGAACTGTGACTTTAGATCATTCTGATCTATCTGAAAACTAGTATCAGTATACCCTCTGATTATAAGCTCCATGTCTCTTCCATACACTAGTAACATATCCTTAGTTCTTCTTAGATACTTAGGGATAGTCATAACAGAAATCCAATGTTTTTCTCTGGGATATTTTTGATATCCTCCTACCATGATCAGTGCATAGGAAACAACAACTCTGGTACATAACATGGCATACATGATAGATCATATCGCTAAAGTGTATGGAATCTTACTCATCCTATATTTCTCATGTTATGTATGGGGACACATTTTCTTGGAATAATGTGTACCATGTGACACTGGAACCAATCCCCTCTTCGATTGTTCCATACTAAATCTATTTAGTATCTAGTCAATGTATGTATTTTGACTTAGTCCAAGAAGCCTCTTGGATCTATCACAAATTATCTTGATCATTATAATTTAGGATTCTTATCCTAAGTCCTTCAGAGAGAAGCACTTGTTTAACCATCCCTTGAATAACTGTAAGAATGGTATGTCATTTCCAATAATAAATCTATCGTCAACATACACTATTAGGATAATGACCACCTTCCCATTAAACCGTTTTTAAACACATGGCTCACATTTAATCTTAATGAAACCAACTTCTCTTTTGGATTCATCAAATCAAATGTTCTATGACCAATATTCTTTATTTAATCCATAAATTGATCTCCACAACTTGCATACCCATTTTTCTTCACTCGGTATCACAAACCATTCTGGTTGTGTCATATAGGCATCTTCCTGAAGGTTCCTATTATGGAATGCAGTTTTGACATCCATCTTCTAAATCTCATAGTCATGGAAAATTGTTATGGAAAGTGTGATTCTTATGTATTTAAACATGTAAATTGGTGAAAATGTGTCATCATAGTCAATTCCTTGATACTGTTTAAAACCTTTATCCACTATCCTTGATTTATAGGTACTAACTTGACCTTCCATGTCCAGTTTATTCTTGAATACCCATTTACACCCAACATTCTTTTTATCAATTGGTTCATTGACCAGAACCCATGCTTGGTTCCGAAACATGGAATCCATCTCAAAATTCATAGATTCTATCCATGTTGCTAAATCTGAGCTCTCTACTTCGTCCTTATAGGAGATAGGTTCATCATTTTCCAACAATAATGAGTCACCATCCTCATTGATAATGAAACCATATCTCTCTAGTTCCCTTACCTCTCTTGTAATCCTATGCAGTACTTGTGTTTCAAAAACTACCTCTTTCACGGGGACTTGTGGAACTTGTTCATGCACCAACTCCTATGTATCTTGAGCATAAACTTTACCAAATTCAATCTTGCTTGCACAATCCTTTTTGAGGATGTGATCCATCTCAATAAATATTTCATGTATAGAAATAGTCATGTTCTTGTCTAAGGGGTTTTATAGGTAGTATCCCTTTATTTTCTTTGGGATACCCTATAAAGATTCACCTCGTGCCTTGGGGTGCTAGTTTGCTTCCTACGAAATCCTTAACAAATGTCTTACATCCCCATACACATGTATCTGACAAATTGGGTTTCTTTCCACTCTATTGCTCAATGGGAATCTCATTTTCCACATTAGTAGGTACTTGGTTTAATGTGTATTCCACATTTTTCAATGCATATCCCCAATAGGATAATGGGAGATCTGTATGACCCGTCATCGACCATACCATGTCCAATAAGGTACGATTCAACCTTTCACTAACACCATTCCACTATGGTGTATAAGGTGGAGTGAGTTGAGATAGAACCCCAGACTCCTATAAAAGGTCGATGGACTCTTGGTAAAGATATTCTCCACCTCTATCTGATTGAAGCTTCTTTATCTTCTTACCAAGATGATTCACTAATTCAGTCTTGAATTCCTTGAATTTTTCAAGAGATCCTAACTTATACATCATTAAGTAAATATATCAATATCTACTCAAGTCATCAGTAAAATTAATGATGTAAGAATATCCACCTCTATCTTCTACTAGAAAAGTTCCTCATATGCCAGTGTATACCAATCCTAGAAGCTCTATGGACCTTTCACCCTATCCACCAAATGGTGGTTTGTTCAGTTTCCCTTGTAAATAAGTGTGATATCTCTTAGTTGGTTTTATCTCAGAAGAGTCTAAATAACAATCTTGAAAAAGCTTTGTCAAATGATTCTCGTTTACATGACCAAGACGTTAATGCCACAAATGGGTGTTTTATGAGTCATGTGAAATTGGTTTTTTATCAATTTTTACCACCTGGTTCTCATAATTTAATACATACAGACCATTTTTTAAATGTGTCATACCATAACATATTTTTTCCTTATAAAAGTAACAACATTTATTTCTAAACTTGAAAATAAATCAATCTATATCTAAACTCGATACATAAATTATGTTCTTGGTAACACTAGGTACATAATAACAACCATGTAAAACAAAAATCATTCTCATCAACAATGTGAGGTGGTAGTCACCAATGGAAAGAGCAGCCAGCCTCACACCATTGGCAGCTCACAGATCCACCTCTCCTCTAGAAATTTTCTGGAATCTACTTGTTTCTTTCATCTAAATACAAATGTGATCCCCAAAAGCTATATCTAATACCCAATGTGTAGAAATTGAAATATTTCACTTGATAACGAATGCACCTTTGTCTTCCCCTTTCCTATAGGTTTATTTCCACTTCTAGTCACCTTACTTGCCATAATAAAAGCATACTACCTCGTTTTTCTTGCCCTACCTCTTGATATTTTTGTTTTTGGCCGGGCGGTGTTCAGAGGCTTTAGATTGTTTATAAATCTTAGTCTCCTTTCCCTTGTCCTTCATATTCTTATTCACCATAAGGACTGTGGGTTTTTTACACCTCATGTATTTATCAACTTGGCGAATCATGGTAAGAATCTCTGATAGACTCTTATCATTATTGCCCATATTATAATTCACAATAAAACTAGAGAAGGTCTTAGGCGGTGATGATAGTATGAGATCTATATGCAACTCATATGGGAATTTAATCCCTAAGATGTTCAGATGCTCAATGTTGCCAAAAATCTTGACGACATGTGGCCTAGCAGGCATATACACTCCAATCTTAGTAGTTCAAAAAGAGTTGGAGATATCATACCTCTCGTGTCTCACTTTATCTTGATAGAGATCCCAAAGGTGAGACATCATGTTATAAACATCCATTTCCTCATGTTTCTTCAAGAGCTCATTGGCCATGGATGATAGCATGAGGCACTGAAAATTTTTAGTGTCATTCAGATTTCTCATACACAGAGTGTTCCTCTTCACTCACCTCATTTCCAGGCACAACTAGTAAAGGCACTTCCAGTACATAAAGTTTCCTCTCATGGCAAAGGATAACCTAAAGGCGCCTTTTCCACTCTTGGAAATTAGTTCCGGTGAAAAGGTTTTCCTTCTTGAGTTTGGATCACAATGATAGGTTTGATGTCATTTTTTATGTTGTTTTCAAAAATAATATGAATCGAATTTTAGTAATTTATCTTGATAAATATAGAAAAATAAATAAATTAATATCTATTAGTCTCCCACTATTTTTTTCGAAACCCAATAGCCCTCACAATTGGCTACGGAATATCATGTTTCTTAGAAATTCTAACAGCAAGGATCTATATTGACCTTCCCATTTCCTTGGGTTGGTCAAGCTACTTGAAAGGTTTTTAGGTAGGCATTCCAAATTTCAATAGTACTAACTCACAGCTCCTTGATCAGTTGAGTGGACTCCTTAATCCTGAAATCATTTATATTGGATTTCCTTAACATTTTACTCTCAATTACACCAAGTCTTACTAGGGTAGTCAAACATTGATGTAAACTAAGTTAATTCTACCAAAAACCTCACATTATAATTCCCCGATAATTGAAAGAGCTTCAACCAGGGTAGGTCAAGCACTTTGAACTATGGTTAAATTTTTAATTAATAGAAGGCTATACCAACTTAGTATTTAATTTAGGGATTTTATCCTTTATGTGTAAATTCCCACTTATTATCTTTTCAAATTATTGTTAATATTAAGTGGGATATAATTAATTTATTAACCATGTATAGATTATATTTATGTATAATCTAGTTTATTTTAGTTCCATCTTGTATGATTATAAGTTCATTAATTATTTCATCGCGTAAAACATATATAATGAACAACCTTACAAATGAAAAAAATAAATAAAGGGTATGATCATGAGCTTTACTATTGGTTAGTTTATCTATTGGTTGATAAAATAACCCTAGCATATGGGAGAAACACCTTGAACTGTTTAAGGTTCCTGTTTATAGATTTCCACCTCTCCACCTTTGTATATCCTTGGATTGGTTTTACCTCAGCTCCTAACTTTAACTACCTCCATTAGCTGGGGAGCTCCATCCATTACAAAATATTTTAACTCACATGATGTTGAGGGGTAAAAGGAGTTTTACATAGAAGAAACCACTGGAATATTGGCCCTATATATTAATGAGGAGAAGGCACACAGGACAACAATTTTAATTTAGTAAATAAATTAAAAGGGAACTAATCACATACAAAGGTCTGGTCTAGCTCATGATCATACACATAAATTAAATGAATTATACATTTAATAAAATTATCATTCAATTATTTAATCATTCTTATTAATATAAGTTAATCTAAAATTGATTAATCATTATCTTTAATTAATATATCCTTTTTATCTTAATCCTTTTCTGAATTTCCTTGAGATTCTCATCCATAACCTTGTACATAACTTGTACCTTGGAGACAACCCAGTGAATACCTATCCAAAAGTACCAAGAATGTATTTATACTTATATAAACATTATTCTTTGTGACATGTAGCATGCATGTAGAATTATAATTGTAATACAACTCATACATGATATGTAGATCTTTGAACATTATGAAAATGTTAATTAAACATTTATATATATATATATATATATATATATACAACACCTATCACATGTTGTGTCCCATATTTATTCCCAAACTAAGGTACATGTACAAGGGTTACATAATATAAAATAAATTTTTAAATCTACATAATCCGAAAATACTACAGGGTATGTAGATCCAACTACACGGCATGTACCCTCCTCACCGTCCATCCAAAGTACACATCTAGGGAAACAACATATGATGTTTACTTCGTAAATATTTGGATTACATGGCATATCTAGTGGGCCACATGTCATGTATACTCCACTTTACATGGTCACCAGCTAGGCAAGTTGTGTAAGGGATACATGACTTGACCCTGACCTAAATGGACAACATGTCGTGTCCAGTGGGTTACACGGTGTGTAGTTTGGATGACCATGCTCTAGTCTGTACTGATCAACATGTGGTGTAAGAATTAACTACACCGCATTTCATTAATGCACACGTCTTGGGTAATTTCCAAATTACTCTAGGCACATTGAACACAACTACATGGTCTGTAGTCCGGATTACATGTAATATGTGGCAGATTACATAGCATGTAACTATGAATACACAGTGTGTACTATCGTGTTACATAGAAAAAATCATTGGTGACTCCTTATGGGATCCTCAATTTAATTTTAATCCAAAAATTATTTGTTTTTGTTAGATCTACGAGAAACGAAAGAGGAAGAATAGATATCTTAATTCAGATTACAATAATGATTAAACATGAATTTTAAACTAAATTATTAAATCATAAATCATCAATGAATTATTTAAATAATTATAAATGAAAATATGACCCCCGCTGCTAACACTTGTAGTTTTTGGGTGCAGCAGAAGCGTAGGATGGGCATGTACCCAAACTTTGAAAATTTTAATGATCGATGATTAATCTGGGATCAATACAATGATAAACACCAGTATCCATAGAATTAAATCAAAGATAAAAGACAAAGGAGATAACCCAAAACTGAGAAGAGATGATCGATATATCTTGTTTATAATTAATTTAATTAAATTAAATAATTAACTCCAATGTGATTATTTCTTTTTTGATGCTTTCGACCATGAGTCCGAGGTGTGGATTCATTTCGATGTAGAATACAAGGACAGGAATCCTTTAGTAGTGATCCTCACATGCTCCATATATCTCTGGATGTCACCGAAGGAGTCTCCGGGTGCTAGCACAGAAGATCCTGGCACTTTTTATGTCCACCTTTTATCGCCTTGATAATCTATTCCAAATAATTTTCCTAGATCCAGTGGAGGAGGATCTCTCTCATTTTATAGAGCGTTCTTGGAGAGGGAAGAGTTCTCTAAGATTGAGAGCTTTTCCCCAAGGATGTTGTCAACACAACCATTGGTTAGCCAGTGGGATGACCCCTTGGAAAATTAGAGAGTAAATTTAATTCACCAGGTAATAATAAATAATTAGCAAAAGTGTCGTTACTAATTTTATTATTCCATGTGAAAACCCATGTAAAATAATAATCAAAATGATATTATTTCCATGAAATGTTCTTAACTTGCATGTTGTATTTAAATATTATTTCACCAAATAATATTTAATATTATTTCTCACCAGAACCATAACTTGGTCCGCCAATCCTCCCTAATATTTACCAGGCCTTTAATAATGATTATTTATTTATTAAATAAATACAAATGCATTGTTTGCCGATAAATAAATATTTTGTTCACAATATATTCTCTCAAATAACTAGAAACGAAATAAATTCAATCAGGCTTACTTGAATAATTATTAAACCAAAACTGGGAATAACACTTATTCAACTTGTAAAATAATAAATTATTTAATTTATATAATGGTTACACTTAGTGTGTGACTCTCTAGGCCTCTTTCTCGTTGACATTAGGTGGGCTTTACTAAAGTCTAAGATTACTATCTAGCAAAGGGTCAAGGTACCCAAGATAAATAAGTTGATTTTTCAACAACATGTCACATCATATGAATTCTTACTATGTAATATAATCCCCTTTTCCTGATATCTCCAATCAAGTGGGTTGCATGCAAGTGCCATCAACCCATGTGCTCAATTACTCATTCTTTGACTTCTCATAATTGAACTTGCCTAGAGAACACCATGGACATGGATTTAGTATGGCTATATAATTTCCAAAAAATGTTCTGAGATATCTACTTCTGTAGAAGTGAAAAATCCTTTCTCGCATTATTCATTAATGCAGTATTACTCATGACGCACCCAACATATCCTACCTCACCGCGAACATCTATCATCATAGTTTTCCTCAATACATCTTAGTGCACGAGTCATAATTCCAATTAATAATAATCTTAAAGTTTAAGGAACAATACACACGTCCGTAGACTGTAACATCCAATGACACTTATGAATGTGGATTTCCTACTAGTGGGTTTTGTTCTCGTAATATCCTCCTAGATATTACCAAGGGCGCACACCTTGAGAAGGTGACTCGAAGTTTCATGAGTCCCCACCCCTAATTGGCTAAATAATTTGTTTCTATTCAAAATGATATCATCTTGACATAGAAAATATATTCAAGAATAGTGTCATGGCACTTCTGGGTTCTCATCATATCAGGGATCCACTATGACATTTTAGTGCGACAGTTATTCTTAATACATTATCACATACTATGTCACACTAAAGAACAATCATGATGATATAAGGAGTTTATTAATATTCATCCAATGAATACAGGTTTATCATAAAGTACAAAGAATTTGGTTTGTAGGGCACCAACTCCAACACTTGAAACATGAAAAATATGGGTGGAATTATCTCTTCAAATATTTACAAGAGTGACACTCCTTCATTATAAAAGACCACCACCTATCCCTCTTCTTCTCACTTCTCAAAAAACTTAGGTTAGGACAATATCTACCCAATATACTTCCCAACATCCCTACCCTCCTCATATAATCCTCCTTTTGGATATAAAGAAACCCATGGAATCCTTTTGGCACAAACTGAAAGGAGTTACCCGATTAAGTGGTAACGTCTTCTCTCAAGATCATTTCTTTTATTTTTATTATCCACCCCATCCAACACTTTTATTCCATTATTGTATAACAACACAATTATATTAAATATACTGTGTTTTTTTATGATAATGGTTAGACCTACACTTTCACACACTTTCATCAAATTGGTAACAAAAATATTGTTTATATGTATAGTGAACTACCACCTCACTAAACGATGATTGTTCATTTTTACATCACCACCTCTCATGGTGGAAATTATAATAGAAACTCTATTATTATATGTCATATATTATATTTATTATTTATTTAATATTATTTATTAATTTTACAAAACTTTTTTTACTTTCCATGTGGTGTAAATATGATAATTTCATTTTAGGAAGTGTGGACTACCGCCCCCTCAAAACGATGTGATCCATTCACACACTACATGGAATGTATTAAAGATGGGTTTAGTGAAATTATATAATAAATATATAATTATAATTCTAATATAATTATATTATATACATATATACATATATTTCATTTTCTTTCTTTATTTCAATAAGACAACAAAAATGGAAACTGAGTTCATGTATATGTACGGCTTACCGTATCCATGAACAGTGTATTCCATTTCATACTTCTATATTCTATAGATTATTATAATAAAAATATAATGAATATAAATGATATTTATACCATGGTCTAAATTCTAAAATCATGATACACGTATAAGAACCGAAGATATAACAAATTAAGACACATCTAAAGAACAAATCAGATATTACCCGAAGTTAAACCTTAACTTAGGATTGTTAACAAGGGGGTAATATAATGTCATAATCAAACTATATATAGTATTAGATATAACAATATGGTTCTTTAAAGTATTTATAATAAATTAATATATATTATATATGTTTTTTGAATGTGTATGATGATATTCAAGACATAAGGTAAGGGGATTTTATCTCACTTTTTATTCTCGTGAGATACATGCATTATTCACCACCCATTCCCTTTATGTGGTGTGTATAATGACCATGGATGTATTCAATTATTATTATAATTAAATTTATGGGTATTTATGTTTCCATTATATTATCTTTATTTCATGGGAATTAAGTTTCAAATGTTTCCAAATCGGTAAAATAGTTTTGTCTCAATTTTCCTTATTTGAGACTCATGTTTTGTTATGCACCTAAATTCTTTTAAAGGTGTATATACTTAAATTTTACATGTTATATCATGAATCTCCATATTTTCATGATATTTTAAGCTTCGTGTAATTTACTTTTCTTACATGTAGGTTATGATCCCAAGTTACCAACAAATAAGAAGTCACGACCCGTCCCCCGAAGCATGTGCCATGACTACCACAAGCCTACCTTCCATAGGCCCGGGGCTGGTGACGAGCACCAGAAAGGAATATCCCAAAAAGGGAAGGAATTTTCCTTAAACTTTTACACACATAGACATGGAATACTACAAAAAGAAAACCACAAAGGAAAAAAAAGTACAACCACCAAAAAGTACCACTACTGAGAGTAAAAGGTGTAAACTGAAAGTAAAGGGGATAGAATACAATCCCAAGAACCCACAAAGTAAACAATACAATTGAAGTCTTCCCTAAAGTATCTACCTATAGGTTAGTGTCAGTAAATCACGAAGTTGTAGAAGTATGCCCCGTCCACTCCTGCTACACTGAGCTCCACCAAGTCTCGGACCACCATGGTATGTGTAATATCATCGGTCATCTACATAAGACACAACACGTGCGGGCGAAGCCTATATAGGGGTGAGTATAACAACACAGTAGAGACCCTGAGACCCTTGAAGGTATCTCAGAAATGTACAAGGGAAAAATACCACAAAGTAAATAACACAAAGGAAAATCCACCAAGAAAGATCTCAAATACACAGCTCAAAGTAAAAGATATCCCACAACAGGTATACCATAAGTACATAAGTAAAGATTATTAATCATAAAACTATATCATTTTATTTTGTTGATAGTATCTGCTTCTAATCCATGAAAGTTCTCTCTGAATCTGATCCATGAAGGTTCGCTCTACTGCTGATCCAAAAAGGTTCTCTCTCATGTTGATCCATATAGGGTCGCTCTCATAATGGTCTATGAGGGGTCGCTCTCATGTTGATCCATGAAGGGTCGCTCTCATGCTGATCCATGAAGGGTCGATCTACTACTGATACATGATGGGTCTCTCTCATACTGATACACAGAGGGTCTCTCTACTGTGGATTCATGAAGGGTATCTCTTATTCTGATTCAAAAAGGGTTTCTCTACTACTAATCCATGAAGGGTCTCTCTCATTCTTCATGTCACAGTTGGCCACTGGATTCTTGCACTTAGCACACTTCATTTAGGAAGGATCTATTCCTAAATCCATATATTATACCTCAACCACTGGGAATTCCCTCATAGAGTAACCCAAAGGATCATCTCATCATAAGGGTCTCAACGCAACAGACAACGCGTCAAATGGACGCCCGGTCTATAAGATATGAGCATTTTTCTAAAAATGACCTGGTTGGATTCAAGTACGATCCAACCCAGTCATATACCAAACTCCACCAAAACTCACATAGAATATCTCAAAAGGAACTCCTCATATCAGGGGTCCTCGTGCTACAGATGGTGCATCAATCGGATACACGGTCTGTTAGTTACAGGTGTTTCAGTGAAACGAGGGCCGATTGGGTCAGGGCCGAACCTGACATGGGCCAGACCCGATTGGGTCTGGCCTGGCCTGTTGGGTCACGGTTTCAGCCTTTTTTTGGCTCGTTCCTCATGGTGGGACATGACCCACCTGCAGCAACTTGGCCTGCTGAGGCGCGAAAGCTTCTCCAGCCTAGTGGCACCAGCTGGCGGCGCCTCCCCTTGTAACTGGTCCACATAGTAGACCAGTTTCAGTCAGTCGGACGCAGCTCTGCCGCATCCATTTGGTCCAGCGCCACCGACCGAGCGGTTGGACGGTCCTTTCGCATGCATTGGACGGACCACATGCCGTGATATCGCCCGATCCGCCCAGACGCGGGCCACTCCTCCACACGGTGTCGGTCAGCACCACACTTCCACACTGCCTCAACCAGTTGGTTGCATCTCTCTACCGTCACGACACTCCATTGAGCACACTGCCTCCCTCCCCCTGTGGCCACCATCAGCTCTAGAGGTTCCTTCTGCGGTCCATCGGAGTTGATCCGGTGGTCTGTTTCTCAAACTATCTACACCTACGGGACTGTAGGGATGCCACCTTCACTGCGATAACCTCGAACTTTCCTTTCCATCATTTCAAGAATTCATCCATGAAGAACGCATAAGGTTGAGGGGATTGGGCCTTGTTCATGTTAGCCTTGTCCCTCCACATTAGAAGTTTTAAACAAGGGAGGTTCAGGATCACAGTTCTTTCAATCTATCAAGAATCCCCATTCAAAACCCCAAGGAAATAACCCTCCCACAAGAACACTTGATCCGTGGATCAACCTGTTTGTGGGTTGATCCACGTTCATTTATTTAGAATGAAGAATGAAGAATTCAAGAACAAAGAAATACCGACCTATATTTGGATCTATCGTAGCCGATGGATGATGAACCAAGTCATCGTCGACCCGTGATCCGTTGTCATTCTTCATTGTTCGTCAATTCCTAGATTCGATCTCATTCTCCACAAGATTTTTCTCCACACTACAATCATCCAACGTTCTTCATTGGTGAGGGTTTCTCTAATGTTATTTTTTTTTAATTGGAGAGTAATTGCACTGTAGGTTTGTTAGAAAATCCCTAGGGTTTAATTATCAACTCTCTAATGTCGTAGTTTAATAAAAAGAAATATATCGCAATTTTTCTATTACGTTGCAACGTTGCGTCGTTACATTGTTTCATTTATGAAACAGTGTAGTGGTTACACTTTCACAGGGATCCATTAATGATCCTCATTTAATGAACCTTTTCATCGCCTCATTTATGCACTGCAGCACCTCCGTCTGCCTCTCAACAGTGTAAAAGAAAATAAAATAATTTTTTCTAATTTATTTAATTATCTTCCAAAAATTCCAAAAATTAACTTTTTTCATCCCATTATCGGTCAAAGTTATGTCATTTATAGAATATTCTCAGCATTCCATGTTCAATGGTGCCCTCAGATTTTCATTCCGAGCATCGGTTCAAAATTTAGAAAAACCCACTCAAACGTTTACCTAAGTAAACTAAAGAAAAGTTCAAAATTATATTCTGGGCATCCTGGGCCTCAGAATCACATGTCGTCTCATCTCCTGGTCTCAAAATAATTCCTTATAATTTAAAAATAATATATAGAAAATTTTAGGACATTATATTTTCCTCATATTAGGGATTTATGTGTCTAAAAGATAAAAAAAAGGCTAATAAAATAAATAGAGGGTACTGAGCATGAATCTAGCCTCCCGCTCCCATGTGCTCTCCTGGAGGTTCCCATGCTACCACTAAATGTGAACTAGAGGAATAGAATGTCCATGAAGGACCCAATCCTGTCGATCCTCTATCTCCACCAAAAACTCTACAAACGTCGCCTCATCGTCAATGTCTAGATCGCCCCAGTCGATGACGTGCGATGGATCATGCACGTACCTACTCATCTCCGACACGTGAAAAACATCATGCACCCGGTTCATCTTTGGGAGGAGATCTAGGTGGTACACCACCTCGCCAACTCTGTTGAGAATCTGGAAAGGTCTGATGAACCTCATATATAACTTGTTTCCCCAACCAAATCTACGCAATCCTTGTTGGGGTGATACCCAAAGGAAAACATGGTCTCCATCCTCAAACTCCAAGGGTATCTATCTCTTGTAAGTACAGGACTTCTTTCTACTATGTTCAGTCCTCATCTACTCCAAGATGATCTGAACCTTCTTAGTGGTAGCCCCTACCAACTCTGGACCCATGAGTGCTGACTCCCTTAGGTCTTTCCAGCATAGAGGTGATCTTCATGGCCACCCGTACAAGGCCTCAAATGGTGTCATGCCAATGGTGGAGTGATACATATTGTTGTTTGAAAACTCCACTAGTGGTAGTTGGTCCTCCCAACTGCAACCAAAATATAGGACACAAACATGAATCATGTCCTCCATGGTCTGTATGGTACACTCTATCTGACCATCTCTCTGAGGGTGAAAAGTTTTGCTCAAGCACAGATGAGTCTCGAACACCTCCTATAACCCTTTCCACAACCAAGATGTAAAGCCTGCATCATGGTCTGAGACAATCGTTGATGTAACCCTATGAATCCGTACTATTCCTTGGGCATAGAGGCTCCCTACACCCTCTACCAATCCCTACTCTTGAATGGGTAGGAAGTGAGCTGACTTTGTGAGTCAGTCAACGATCACCTAGATAGATTCGTGGCCCCTAGACGTGCATGGTAACCCCATCATGAAGTCCATGGAGATATCATCCCACTTCCACTCTGGTAAATCAAGTATCTATGTCAAACCTGCTACGATCCAATGCTCGGCCTTCACTTGCTGACAAGTGAGTAATCGTGAAATGAACTCTGTCACTTCTTTCTTAATCCCTGGCCACTGGTACTGACATCAGAGGTCCTAGTACATCCTCTCCACATCAGGATGTATTGCCAAACGGGGTGTATGGAACTACCTCAACACCTAATCTTGTAATGTCATTGGTACCATGGTGCATCCTCTAAAAAGGATGATGTGCCCCCCACCTAACGAAAATCCATCAGGAGCCTGTCCTAAGGATATTTGAGCACGTCGGGCCTTATAGTCAACATCTACAAGATGTTCCTCCCTAACTCGCTGAAGGAGTGGGGGAGTGACTATCATATACTAAATACAAGCTTCTCCTTCATCATCCATGAAGGATATCTATATCGTAGCTAGTTTCTTGGTTTCCTCCCTCAGCAGCTGAAAACCAGACCTCTTGCTGAGTGCATTAACCACCATGTTCCCCTTCCCATGAGTATAGACTATCTCAAAGTCAAAGTCCTGGAGGAACTCCATCCATCTCCGCTGTCTCAATTTTAGGTCCTTCTGTGAGAATATATACCTGAGACTCTTGTGGTTGGAGTAGATGGTAAACCATTCACACATAAATTAGTTCCACCACATCTTCAAGGAAAAGACCACTACCACTAACTTCAGGTCATGGGTCACATAGTTATTCTCATACTGCCTCAACTATCGTGAGCCGTAGGCGATAACTGCTCGCTCCTACATCTGGAAACAACCCAGTTCGGTCCTTGATGCATCGCAGAAGACTACATACCCAAAGCCCTCTTCTGGTAGTCTCATGATGGGGGAACTCATGATTCTTTGCCTCAGCTCCTAGAAACTCCTTCATCACATCTCCTTCCATACGAAGGGTTGTCCCTTCTTTGTCAAAGATGACATGGGTGTTGATACTCTGGAAAATTTGGGTATGAACATTCGTTAGTACCCATCCAACCTCAAAAAACTCCGCACTTTAGTCATGCTCCTGGGTGGCTCCCAAGAAATAATTTCCTCTATCTTCACTGGATCCACCGTAACTCTATCATCTAAGATGACATGTCCCAGAAAGTGGACCTCTTGAATCCAGAACTGTCACTTCGAGATCTTACTGTAAAACTGGTGTTTTCGGAGTGTATTCAAGACTATCTGCAGGTGTTTAGTGTGCTCTTCCTATGACTCCGAGTACACCAAGTTGTCATAAATGAAGACTACCATGGAACAATCAAGGTAAGGCTGGAGGATCCTATTCATGAGTCCCCTGAACACTGCTGGGGAATTGGTCATGCTGAAAGGCATAAAAAAACTCATAGTAGTCGTACTAGAATCTAAAGGTTGTCTTCGGTACGTCTTCATCCCATACTTGAAGCTGATGATAGCATGATCTGAGGTCAATCTTAAAGAACCACCTCGCTCCCTTCAGCTGATCGAAGAGGTCATCAATCCTCAGTAGTGGATACTTGTTCTTCACGGTCACCTGGTTCAGGTGATGTAAGTCCACGCATAGTATCAAGCTCGTCTTCCTTATTGGAAAACAACACTAGAGCTGCCCATGGAGAAACACTAGGTCTTACAAACCCCTTCCTCTATAATTCTTCCAACTGTACTCTTAGCTCTCAGAGCTCTATGGTATCCATCCGATATGCAAGATTAGATATCAGTGTCATCCCTGGGTATGATTCAATGAATAATTCTACCTTTCTATGAGGAGGTAGTCCTAGGACATCCTCTATAAATACATCCACATACTTGTCCACTACTGTAGGAAAGCTTGGACTCCTATCTTCCACCTCACCGAGGGTGAGGCTAGCCAACTAGTGAGTGATCGGCTGCACCCTCCTCTGAGAAATTCCATCATATGATTCAAAGGTTCCCTCATTTCCAATAAAGGAAAACCTGATCCCATTCTCATGGAAACAACACACTTTGTGCCTAAAACAATCGATCTGAGCATGGACTATGGATAACCAGTTCATACCCAAGATGATATCATAAGGCCTCGATGCTACTACTAAGAGATCCCAGTCAAAGCTCTAACCACCTAGAGTAAGCTCACACCACTAGAGACAGTGTGTAATCATCAAATCTCCTCCCGTATGAGTCTCTAATAGTAAGGATTGAACTAACATATCCATCGGAATCTCCAAGCCTTGAACGAGGTATGTGGAAAGGAAAGAGTGAATGACACCTGTGTCTATAAGAACTACAGCTAAGGTGGAGAATACATGGATAGTACCTCTAATCATCTCTGGAGTGTCGTGGTCATAGGCCTCCACTTCCTGAAGTTGAGATCTCCCTTTTCTGTCGGCTCACTAAGCCTGTGGTGGACCACCAAGGGGTAGTGGAGGTAGTACCTTGAACCGTTTTCCACCACCTGCCACTCGGCCTGCTCCCCTGCCACATCTGCCACCCTACAGACCTCCTGGATCAAACCTCTACCTCTGTTTTGGCGGTCCCTCGACCGTCTACTGATCATTTGTGCGGCAGGTCGGGCAGTCACAATCCATTTGTCTCTGCCTTCCATAGGATTAACAAACTCTGGCCCTTAACTGACCTCCTCTGCCTCATGAGCTTCGCACCTCCGACCCTACATCTTGGGGTTGTCCTCTAGAAGGTCTATCCCATTTGGGTCTCTGCATCATCTACCTACTTCCTACTGTAGATGACTCAGCCACCTATCATCCAATGGGGTCTCTCACTATCAGTGCCCCCTCGGCTATGAAGCCCTCCACCGGTAGATCTCACTCTAGCACTTTAGCCAACGTTGGGATGCTGAGATAAATCATCAACCCTTTGATCTCCAATCGAAGTCCCTACTCAATGGTCCAGGCCCTAAATAAAGGGTCTTGTACCATGTCGGTGGAGTAGCGGGATAGGTTGATAAACCTTACTGAGTATTGGGCCACAGTCAGGTTTCCCTATTGTGGGTGCAGTAGCTCCTGAATACACACTGATCATAGTTTCACTGGTACGAACCCCGCCCTATAGAGTCTCTTGAAGTCCAACCAGTCAAGGGTTTCCTCCTCATGTGTTTGGAGCATCAAGATCCACTATCTTCCTATCATTCCCTAGCGTCTAGGACCACCATCTAGTTTGTAGGGGTCTCTACCAGGAGAAAAAATCCACGTAACTACCTTCAGCCAATCCTCAGCTTCCTAAGGATTTGTCTCACCTTGAAACCTCAAAGGCCTTTGTCTCTGAAACTCATGCAGTGCACTTAGTCATTGTGTAATGTCTGATAGTGGGGCTGGTAGAAACTACTACTCTACGGGTGGCAGTGCTACTGGTACACCACCTGAATGTGCTATCACTATAAGTGGTCCATGCACCGACGCCTCATCGCTCAGTGGGCCATCGTTGTGATCCCTCATTGGAATCCTAGATGGCTTTCTTCATGGAGGCATCATGTAGGGAAACAGATATGCCACGGTCAATAAGTTATACTTGGTGATCTAACTCAAAAGTGATCAAGAGAAAAAAAATCCAAAACACATGAAAATAGTGTTTTCACGTACTGAGTCAGAAAACAGAATTTAGGGTCCCGGTGTATGGATATGTCTGTCGCCACACCAACACTGGACTCCCCGGACTGAATGTTGAACTCAAGAAACATAACACTATTTCCCCCATCAAAAATACATACTCTTAGTTCTTTTAGTAGAACTGAATTCCCTATGATACCACTTTGTCATGACCCGTCCCCCGAGCCCATGCCGTGACTACCCCAATCTATCTCTCCATAGGCTAGGGGCTGGTGACTAGAACCAAAAGGAATATCCCAAAAGGGGAAGCATTTCCCTTAAACCTTTACACACATAGACATGACATACTGCATAAAGAAAACCAAAAAGAAAAAAAGTACAACCACCACAAAGTACGACCACTGAGAGTAAAAGGTGTAAACTAAAAGTAAAGTGGCCAAAATACAAGCCCAAGAACCCACTAAGTAAACAGTATTATCGAATTCTACCCTGAAGTCACTACCTATAGGGTAGTGGAAGTAAATCCTGAATCTGTAGAAGTATGCCACGTCTGCTCCTACCTCACTGAGCTCCACCGAGTCCTAGACTACCAAGTTCTATGTTATACTGTCAGTCGTCTACACAAGACACAACACGTGCGGG
This sequence comes from Viscum album, assembly GCA_963277665.1. Classification (NCBI taxonomy): domain Eukaryota; kingdom Viridiplantae; phylum Streptophyta; class Magnoliopsida; order Santalales; family Viscaceae; genus Viscum; species Viscum album. The sequence goes on from OY728132.1 coordinate 420,334,264, forward strand.
CGAAGCCCGTATAGGGTTGAGTATAAAAACTTATTAAGGACCCTGATACCACCAAAGGTCTCTCAGAAATCCACAAGGGAAAAATACCACAAAGGAAATACCACATAAGAAACACCACCAAGAAAGATCTCAAAAACATAGAACAAAGTAAAAGATAGCTCACACCAGGTATAACATAAGTACAGAAGTAAATATGATTAGTTGTAAAGATATATCCTCTTATTATATTGAGAGGACTTGATGTTGATTCATGAAGGGTCTCTCTGTTGTTGATCCATGAAGGGTCTCTCTCATGCTGATCCATGGAGGGTTGCTCTCATGATGATCCACGTAGGGTCGCTCTCATGCTAATCCATGTAGGGTCTCTTCATGTTGATCCATGAAGGGCCACTCTATTGGTGATCCAAGAAGGGTCGCACTCATACTAATCTAGGTAGGGTCTCTCTACTAATGATCCACGAAGGGTCACTCTCATGCTGATCCACAAAGGGTCTCTCTACTGCTGATCCATGAAGGGTCTCACTTATTTTTAACGTCACAGCCAGCCGCTGGATTCCCGCACTATCACGCTTGATTTCGAAGGGATCTACTCCTCAATACATCCTTAAAACCAAAACTGACATTAATTCTCACATAGAGTAACCTAAAAGATCATCTCATCGTAAGGGTCCCAACGCAACAGATAGTGCGTTGAACGGATGCTTGGTCTGTAAGATATGGGAAATTTTTAAAAATGAGCCTAGTTGGATTCGAGTCTGATCCAACCCGGCCATCTTCCAACCTCCATCAAAACTCATGTAGAGTATCTCAAAAGGAACAACTCATTGAAAGGGTACTCGTGCTGCAGACGATGCATCAATCGGACATACGATCTGTTAGTTACAAGCATTTTAGTGAAACGGGGGCCGGTTGGGTTCGGGCCCGGACTGACCTGGGCCCGAACCAACTGGGTCTGTCTTGGACCATGGTTGGCCCGACCCGCCTTGTGGAACGTGGCCCACCCACAAAAACCTGGCCCACTGAGGTGGGATGGCTTCTCCAGCCTGGACATGGCTTAGCCGCGTCCGGTTCATCACCCAGCAGCACCAGCTAGCACCGCCCCCCATTGTAACAAGTCTGTGTAGTAGACCAGTTTTAGTTAGATGGATGCGGCTCTACCGCATCCGTTTTTTCTAGCATGGTTGGCCGGTCCTCCCTCATGCAGTCGATGGACCGCGTGCTGCCAGCTCGCCCAATCATCCTGAACATAGGCCACCCCTCCACGCGGCGCTGGTCGGCACCACTTCTGCGGGCCTTCGTCGGCCAGCGATTCCTTCTACAGGCCATCAGAGTTTCTCTGGTAATCCTTTTCTAAACTGTATGTACCTTCGGGACTGTAGGGATTCCACCTTCACTGTGACATCCTCGAACTTTCCTTTCCACCATTTCTAGAGTTCATCCCTGAAGAACACACAAGGCGGAGGGGCTCGTTCCTTTTTCATGTTGGTCCGCACCCTCTGCATTAGAAGTTTGAAATAGGGGAGGTTTGGGATCATAGTTCTATCAAGCTATCAACAATCCTCATGAAAAACCCCAAGGAAAGAACCATCCTGCAAGAATACTTGATCCACAGATTAACCTGTTCAGGGGTTGATCTGCGTTAGTTGTTTTAGAATAAAGAACAGGTAATTCAAGCACAAAGAAATTCCAACATGGATTCAGATCTGTCGTAGGTGATGGATAATGATCCAAGTCATTATTGATTCATGATCTTCTATCGTTCTTCATCGTTCATCAATTATCATATCCGATCTCGTTCTCCACGAGATTTTTCACTGCGCTCTGATCCTCTAACATTCATTATTGGCGAGAGTTTTTCTATTATTCATTATTCTTCATTGGAGATAAATTTCATTGTAGGTTCATCAGAGAATCTCCAGGGATTAATTATCAACTCTCTAATTCATTAGTTCAATAAAAATAAACACTTTTCACCATTTCTATTGAGATTTGACGTTGCATCATTACGCTATTTTATTTATGAAATGGTGTACTGGTTACGCTTGCACAATGAGCCATTAATGATCCTCATTTAATGTGCCTTGTTGTCACCTCGTCGCTACACCACAACATTATTTTCCTCTGTGCAATAGTGTGAAAATAAAATAAAATAACTTTTTCTAAGTTATTTTATTATTTTTCAAAAATTCCAAAAATTAACTTTTCTTTCCAACCCTTACCAGTCAAAGTTAAGTCCTTTTTAGGTTAATCCTGGCATTCTGATTTTAATGGTGCCCTCATATTTTTGATCTGAGCACCATTTATAAAGATAGAAAAACCTGCTAAAACTTTTTCTTAAGTGAACTAAATAAAAGTTCAAAATTACATTACTGGAATCCCGGGCCTCAGAATCATGTGTTGTCTTATTGCCGGGTCTTAAAATAATTCCATAAAATAAAAAAATACATGGAAAATTATGGGATATTACATAAGATTTTATTGAAACAATCTCATCACTTTTTGATATTATTTGGGATTATGCTTCAATTAATGAAATATCATGATCCAACTCTCAAGAATACTCATTAATTTTCTTCTACTCTAGTTATTCAAGATATCCTCATGTATTAGTACCATTTATACACTCTTTTGTACTTAATATGATGTTTTTAAGTAAAATATGATTGTTTCTCTCTTCAGTCAGAAATCTATTGTATTCAAAAACCATGTTTTCATAAATGTTTTCAAAATATATTTGATGCCCATTTTTAATTAAAAGGTGTTTTGAAAACATTTTATGATTTTCAATGCTTCCTTCATAAGTTTTCAAATATATTTTCAAAGAAAAAGGTTTTCAAAAGGGTTTTATGTATTAAAAATCATTTTTCAATGAAGAAAAGATATTTTCCTCAATAAATGTTTTTAAAAGATCTTTCAAAATTATTTACCATATATGATAACATCCATTGGTGTTAATAATTAATTTTTTAGGAAATTATTAAATTTTTTCATTCGTATTATTTCTTTGAAAGGATTATGTTTTAATGGAATGATGTTTATGAAACCTTCTTTTCTATCACGGGTTATATGATTTTGAAAACCGCTTCTTTTCACGGGTTATGTTTATGAGGAAAAGATTATGAAACCTATTTTTCATAGGTTATGATATTATTACATGTTTATAATATCCATTTCATTTCATGGGTTATAATATGATTATTTATGATCTTGTGGCACATTTATTTATGATATCACTATGATATGGGTGGGAACTATATCTCCCTCCAATGCTTTGGGTAAAGATTTATATCTCATGAGTTAGACTAAGATGGTCTTAGGAATGAACCTTGACTACTAAGATGGACACAGGAGTGAACCATGACTACCAAGATGGTATGAGGTGTAAACTCATGCTACTAATATGTCTATGGGAGTGAACCATGACTACCAGTATGGTATGGGGATTGAACCCATACTACCAAGATGGAATTGGTAGTAATGACTTGGATATTATGGAAATCATATTATATTCTTATGTTTCTACCACAATTCCATGTTTTATTCCTATGTTATTTTTTCATGGTTTATGTTATTTATTTCCTTATGATTTATGTCTTATGAACTTCTAAGATTTATTCAATGATTCATGTATATGATCTTTGATATGCAGGGTAAGATCTTCTATTTTCATGATCATGTTCTCATATCCTTATTCTCATGGTTACACTTACATATCTCCTTTGTTTACCCTTACTGAGCATTTGAGCTCACCCCTTTTTATGTTTCATTCCCTAATTTATGAAGATATGTATTATGTTTTCTGTTTTTAAGAAGGGTTCTAGTCAAGAAAAACCTAGTGGGATGTAATGTATCTCACTTACGTATTAGTATTTATGTTTTCATGTTTCCAAAGGCAGTAGACTAGTACAGTCTCTGGGTGTCTATTTGTATAAATTTTTAAGAATTACACAAAGGTTATGTAATGTTAATGTATGAAAAGAGAGGTTCACTATAGTTGGTATTAGATCAAAGTTTTAGTTAATATTTGGAATCTTGGATGAGAAAACCTTAGTGAGAAACCTAGGGACATGTCTAGGGATAAGTCTAAGGATAAGGAAACGTATAGGAAAATGTCTTTGAATTTTGGTAAAGGATAGAGTGAGTAGTTTCCAAGAAATATATACATGTCTAGATATTTCAAGTGGATGTGGCTTTGACACAGATGTACCTATGGGTAATAAATCTAAAAAGATGTTTTAGGTCAGACTCTGGGTAATCTGGTACAGGACAACGGGCCTTACTGCACACCTAGTTTGACACTATCGGGGGGGTATACTTTGGGAATTCTCAAAATCTTCACGAATCGTCATAAAGTATTTAAATAGAATTTTCCTATGAATAACCTAGGATAAACCTAAGGTGTCATAGATTAAGTAAGGTGTCCTAATTTAGACATCCTATGAGTGACATTTCAAGATTATGTGCTTCTTCAATATGATAACTGTTTCTAACTCTATGATTTTTGGTTTTAGTCAATGGATATAACCCAAGGGAATTGGGATAATGGTGATTGTGATGAAAAATTAAACTATTTACCTCCTGAGAAACCTAATTTTATGGGATCTAGAATGAAAAACCACTTTTTTATGCTCACACAGCTTTCTCAAGCTATGAATCGTGGTGGACTTTCAAATGATAAAAGGTGGGAACAACATTATGTTAAGTCTTTCATGAGGCAATGTCTACCTTATTTAATAGGGACTTCTAATCCACTTGTTTATAAACAATGGATCAATATTACTGAAAATATATTCTCTATTCTCTAATGTTTAGAGAATGATACATTCATTCTATATGTTTATTGGTTAGAAGGAAAAGCAGACCAGTGGTGGAATCTAATCAAGAATATAAGGCAGTTATATGAGATTGAATACATGGATTGGGATGAGTTCAAGAAAATATTTTTCAATAATTACTTTCCTCAGATTATTGGTACCAATATAGTGAAATATTTCCTTGAGTTGAATCAAAGGGATGATGAATTTGTTGGTACCTATAAGGATAATTTTCTGAGACTTACAAGGTATGCTTCATGAATTATAATCCAACCTAAAAGTAAATTTCATAGGTTCTTTAGTGGCTTAAAACCAAGTCTCAGAAGGGTGTTGTCTACAAGAGAATTTAGTATCTATGAAAAGATTTTACATTTTTCAATTAGGGTTGAAATTTTCACAACTCGACCCATGTCGGGGCTCGAGCCGAAACTACCACAAGCTCGCCTCCATAGGCCAGGGGCTGGAGAAAAGTGCCGAAGGCATAGTCAACTTGGGGAGGCCTTTACATAAGTGCATGTACACATGCACACAACCAAATCAATGAAAAAGTGTAGAGGAAAAAGAAAATGTACAACACTGTTATATATAAATGAAAAATATGCATCGACCTCTAAAGAGTAAAAGTGAAGAAAAGTAAACTAAAAGGGAAAAGGGGAAAAAATACACACCCAACCATAAAAGTGTCACAACCTGGAAACAAGTGAAAAAATGAAATAGCTGAGATAACCGCAATCCTAGATCCCAAGCTAGGACCACCACACGTGGTCCAAGAACCCTATATCCCTAAGCTCCTCTGATGTCACAATCAACATGTCTGTCATCTGCAAGGTAACACTATATGTGGAAAAATCCCAAGAAGGGGTGAGTATAAAAATACCCAGTAGGATGTTCTGAAGGCTCAAGGGAGAAAAAAAAGATTTACTAAAGGGGGAGTAGTAGATAAAACAAGTTATAGTAAAAGAAGTGCATCTCACCCAAACAAGAGAGTGAAGTAAGCTCATCCAAACACAAAGATTTAGAAATTGTGAGAAGAACATCTCATTGAGTATTCACCTCCTAAAGTAGGAGAGTAGACTCATCAAACCACGAGAAGCTAGACATAGAAAACATGTGGAATACCCTACACATCTTTACCTCTCCTCAAAGGAGAGTACCCAAATACCATGGAGTGGGTACCGAAAAAAGATATATATATTCTCAATCAAAGAAACCCAAATGAGAGAGTAAGGGGATATCCATCTCACACCTCATCCAAAGGAAGTGATTAGCCAATATTTTCAGAAGTAACCACCAATGATGCCCAACAACCCTAACGTCTATCCTTAACTAAAATTCAAAGGGGTTAAAACCACCACACCTTGATATTATCCTCTTTGGGCGGCACTGACTCACCTTCACGGTTTTAGGTTGCGTCCCAAGGATGTGTCTCTATAGGGAAAGTTCCCCTCTTACTTGTGAGTCCAAAGTAGATCAAAATACATTTCATCACTAATCTAAAGTTGGAAAGAGTAATCCCAAAGTAGATGACCCACACCCAAGTATTTCAGGGGGATTCCACTCTAATAGTCATCATAGATGACCCACACCCTGATGCGTCAGGGGGATTCCACTATAATAGTCTTCATAGAGGAACCACACCCTAATGCGTTAGGGGGATTCCACTACTGTTCATTGAAGACCCTCACCCTAGTGCGTCAAGGGGATTCCACTCAGAATTAGCGGGTAGAAGATTCATTACCATGTTGATAGGGGATTCCACTCTCATAGTAGTCATAGAGGACCCACAACCATGTCGATGGGGGATTCCACTCTAGGTAATTAAGGACCCATGCACTACCCGGTAGGAGGATTCCACTCTGAAGGTATTGTGGAATTACACTGGTCATCCCTGATGGATGGTACCTCTCAGAAAGCACTGATATGCCAATATGTTGATCACTACTATCATCATACATCGCCTGAATAGGTGTCACATCTGAAACATCTCACATCGTATCTCAAAATCCACTATGGAGGGTGACATCACATTCTACATGGAAAGAAACTTGGAATGGGTTATTCACAAACCAAAATCTGAGTTTAGATGGAGTTACGAGTGGTAGAAGAATTCACAAAGTAGTATACAGTGCGTGTGGGACCCACATGTTGTGTGACCCTGCTTCATTGTCAGGCCATGTACCTAACCATTCTCTGGTAATAAAATACGAACAAGTGCCCATAGGTGTGCCATGGTACTCCCAGAGTATATGGCACATCTAGTAAAAAGGTCGACGAGCGTACGATGCTCGTCATTGATCTGAAGGGTCAAAAATGAAACTTTGCTGGCATGCCTCCTCAAGTGGCCCTAGAACATTTGACCACATCTCTTCATACATCTTCTCCACTCTCACAAGATTCGAAGTTGACCTAAGCTACGGGTTCTCTTCAAACACAAGATAAGGATATTCCACCGATATTCCTTTAATGGTTCCACATTTAATTAGATCACAAACAAGGCTCTGCACATCCAAACGAATCACATCGTTGTGATCCTTACGAAAAAAATGCAAGATCGAATATTCATTCACCCCAATCGAACTTCTGAGGGAAAAGTCGCATGTCGCCGCATTTTTCTTGAAAATCATCATGTGGGGCCCATGCCTCGATCCTAAAACAATTTATACAGATTGCATCATTGCGATCCACATGAAAAAACACATGGGATTGACTACTCGATCATCCAAAATGGATACCCGGTGAAACTATTGCATTTCACTGAAAACACCCAAACCAGGCCTCATGGGTCTTGCACCTTAATTTTGGTTTAAGCTTCCAAAATCAGTCTTGAAACATTTACCTCAATGTTAGGATCGCAATTCCCCTGACAGCACGTCAATTGAACTTTGAATGAGGAAATTAGGGTGGGTTAAAGTTTTAATAATAAGAATATATTATTATTATTTGGGCGTTTCGTGGACCCAATTCGCAAACCCAAAAAAGACATCCAGCATCGGTCTCGAAATGATTGTCTTAAAAACTGGGTCGTGTTGCTGCAGACAACATGTCAATTGGACTCTTCATGTAGAAGTTACGTTTGAATCAGCCTTTTGAAAATAATAATAATATTGTTATTTTAGGGTGTTCTATAGTCCCGATCCCTGGTTTAGTGAAAGGTATCCAACATTGGTCTTAAAAAGATCATGTCGAAAACTGGGCTGCACTATCAGAAGATGACACGTCAATGAGACATCATATGAAGTAGTTATGACCGATAAACCATTTTTTTAATAATAATAATATTATTATTATTATTATTATTATTAGAAATTCATTATTATAAATTTTCAAAAGTAAAGTAGTGAGGCCATGCTACCTCCTCCCCCTTTGCCTCCACGCACATGCAGCACTCCCCACCCACAATTCTTTTGTAATTTTTTGTTTCTTTCATCTTTTTTTTCTTATCACTCCTTTCTCCCTCATAGCACCTTTTTTCTTAGCTACATTTCCCCTGTAAACCCTTATGGCCACCAGAAAAACACATATCAAACACAATGGAAACTGCACTGGCCTGACAAACAGGGCACCCACGGCCCATCTCCTCTGGTCAAGTTTATGTTTTGCAATCAAACCATAAGATATGCAGTGAAAACGTAAAATAAATCAACTAATTCACAAATAATGCAATGAATGGGGATAAAATACACAAATCCAAAAGTCATACCTCAACAATTAATTGATTACTGATGAAAAACGTTCTTTCCAATGGAGGAGGAGATCTGTTTTCTTCATCGTCTTCATCGCACTTAAATTTGTCTCGATCCAATTGTTTGTTGTCATTTGACTATGATTATTCAAAGGATAGAAGAAAAACTATTCTCAAGGGTTACATGGTTATGTGTCTAACCATTGTAACCCTCTATAACATTATATTTACAAAGAATGATGGTTCTAGGTTATTTAATAAAATAAATAAATAAATTTATATATTTTAATTGAACGCACCTGCCAACGGTCGTTTCATCTGAACGCCCTGTGCCGGCCCATTTTAGGTCGCGTTTAGGGTAAAAACTACACTACGAACTCAACAGTGGTCTCAGATTTCTAATCTAATTCCTTGTTTAGAAGTTATTTGATTCAACTTTTGGGATAAAATAATTAAATTTAATTTTTTTACAAAAACTCCATCTGTGACTTTTCTACAGAAAACTCACGCCAAAAAAAGTTATATCATGCCTAGGGTAAATGTCATGTTCCGTACTTAATCATGCCCTCATATTTCTAATCTGATCTTCTATTTAGAAGATATTTTAATTTGATCTCTTAAATGAATGAATAAATAAATTAATTCATCCATTTAACATACCGCCAACAAACGAGGGGTCCAAACGTCTCGTTCTGACTCATTTTATATTGTCCATAGGGTAAACACTATGTTCTAAACCCAACTGTGGTCTTGGATTTTTGATCCAATCAACTGTTTGATAGATATTCCATTATTTATGAAAAACTGCGCACATGTATTAAAAACATACTTAATATTTTTATAAAAATTAATTACGAGCACACCGGGTCTCGGAATCGTGCATCGTCTTAGCGCCTGACTCTGGAAATATTCTTATAAATATTCCAAAATCTTACAAGAAAAAACAAAGGTCTCTACATTATTCCCTTTTTCAATGTTTGTCATCCCCAAAAGGCACAAACTAAGAAAAGAGGTGGGGGCACTGAGCCTGCACCTAACTCTTCCCTACACTAGGATATCTAGGCAAAGGAGAAGTCTGGAACTCACTCATCACCTCTTCTTGCATCTTGACTGGAATCGTCGTTCGTCCTTGAAAAAGGATGACGGGATTCCCTCCTTCAGAATAACCATCGGGTGCATCACCAATGGATATGTGAGTCACAAAAGATCTAACAGTCGGTGTCTCACAACTATGAATCTCTCACACGCTCGAGTAGTGAAGGAGTCAACACCATTGACTGAAGAAAAATTGTACCCTCCTGGTCCACTAGGGTCAACTGCAGGGAAAATTACTGCTCTGAAACTTCCCACACTAGGTGAGCCTAAGACTTCATACTAAGAACATCTTCTACAATGTTGTCATTTTCCAAAGTATTGAATATATCAAAGTCATATTCTTGCAGTAATTTCAACCAGCATCACCACCTTAGGTTCAAGTCTCTTTTGGTGAAGACGTACTTGAGACTCTGGTGGTCTGAACAAACCACAAAGTGATCCCAGAAGGTAGCATCTCCATGTTCTCAAAGAGAAGACAACCACTTCCAATACCAGGTAGTGAGTCACGTGGTCCTATTCATGGGGTCCCCATCACCTCGACCTGTACTTGATAACTGTTGTATCAAGGTTGATATTGAGCACGCAAAGGTACCAACGAACAGGGAAAGTGAGTAAACTCATCCAACTGCAAGAAGTTATACAGAGAAAGTATGTGGCATACCCTATGCGTCTTTGCTTCTCTTGGAGGAAGAGTAATCCCCAAACTAGGCACTCTGCCAAACCCACTAGTGGCCTCACAAGCTAAAAGTGGTCAAGCAGAAAAACTCCACCAGCAATTCTAGGACCTGCTCCACCACTCCATTGCACTACACAGTCATTAACACACAAGTTAGAGAAACTATTCCACCACACCTTGATACTATCCTCTTTGGGAAGAAATGACTCACCCTCATGGTTTTTCTCACATAAAAAAAACATGTCTTGGCGGGGGGGGAAGGATCTCTATTCCTCGTGCATTCAAAGCTATGTCAAACAACACTGACGTAGGGTTACACCGACACCCCACGTCACCCTTGAAACACCTCGAGCAAGAAACAGGGAGAAAAGAGTACCTCACACAGTGCCTAAAAAATTATACCGTAGAAAGTAGAAAAGACATAGGGTATACCTCTTATCATCTCATGCGTTGTAGGATCATAGACTTCCAAATCTTGTGGTTGTCCGCAGCCCCAGTTGCTAGCTTCCTGAGCCTGGCGTGGACCGCCTAGTGGTGGTGGAAGGACCTTGTAGCATCGTCCACCAACCACAACTCCTCCTGCACCTCTTCCAACACTGCCTTCATGGGGACCACTCTGTACTCAAATAGGATATCCCCAATCACGACACTATCTCATCCGTGGAAGTTCATTAACTACCTACCTAGGAAGCTCAGCACGTCTGGTCGGGCAGTCTCATGCCATGTGATCTCTCCCATCACAAGCATAACATCAACCCTCACTGGGAAGCCCTGGTTCTCTACACTGTCCCAGACCATGTGCTTGAGTCCAATCATGGAAAGGCCTCCTATGTCGAGGCCCTTCCAACTAACATATACTAGCTTTAGAAGACGTCTTATCTATGTCATTCCCAATGCCAAAACTAGATAACAGGAATTTCACTAAAAGAAAGCTCCATGTCACTAGTTCCTGCTCCAGCACCCTGACATAGGTTGGGATGGAAAAGGGTTCTATTCTCGCACAGATATCTCTATAGATTCTCTGATCAAACTTTTGTGCTCAGAAGTATTCATCACAGATCATGTTTGGAGAGTACCAAGTTGGGTTTGTGAACCTAGCTGAGTACTCAACCACCATAATCCCTCCCAACTGAAACTACAGGAGCTCCTGAATCCGAACAGATCACAAGTAGGAGGGGTAGTAATCCTCATGAAACAACTAATGTAAGTCATCCCATAAGAGTGTCGACTCATTAAGTATTTGAGTAACCAGGCTCCACCATCACCCAGCTACTCCATGGAAAACGTTATCTTCCAAATCCACCATCTGATCTATTGGTACTCGTGAAAGCCTTAAGAGGTGGACCACCAACTCTAGCCCATCCTCTACGTCCAACGGATATGTCTCACCGTCGAACCTCTGTAGTCTCTGATGCTGGAACTCGCGAAGTGTGCTCAGCCTGAAAACGTACTCAATCTACTCTGTTGGGACTAACTACTACTCAATAGGTCGAGGTGCTTATATGTACCCAACTGGAGAAAGGGTACCACATGAAGGATCGTGAACTGAGGCATCGTCACTCATTGGGTCATCATCATGAACCAGAGCTCGTATCTGGGGTGAGTGTCATCGTTGAGGCATCTTGAATGTTATCAAGGAGTATAATAGTCAGATGAGAATATATATATATATATATATATATCAATAACCACGGGGATCTGACTCAAGAAGGATAGACAAAGACTCAATCCTATATGATTCATGTACCATTGTTCCCTACAACAAGTGTCTGAGGGTTCCAAATCGACAAGTGGGTAATCAGGGTCCTAGTGAATGGATACATCGGCTGCCCATACCATCACTGGACTCCTAGACGTGAGAGATTCTATCAAGATACTTCGATGATGTTTCCCTAAACCCAACCAAGGAATTAGTAGGGAAACATCCGAACAATGTACCAACGGTCGAACCACATCTGATACCACCTTTTCACAACCCGGCCCATGCCGGGGCTCAATCCACAACTACCCAAAGCCTTCCTCCATAGGCTAGGGGCTGGAGAAAATTGTAGAAGGCATAACAAACTCAGTGAGGCATGTTCCTAGTTACCTGTACACAAATACACACCCAACTCAATGAAAAAGTGTAGAGGAAAAGGAAAAGATAAAACACTATTATATATAAACCAAAAATATGAATTGACCTATAAACAATAAAAGTGAATAAAAGTATACTAAAAGGGAAAAGGGGAAAAAATACACACCCAAACAGAAAAGTTCCACAATCTAGCAATAAGTGGAAATGTGAAATAACTGACAGATCCCCACTTCTGGATCCCAATCTATGACCACCACACACTGTCCAAGAACCACGTATCCCTAAGCTTCTATGATGTCATGATCAACATGTTCATTGTCTACAAGGTCACACCAAGTGTTGGAAAATCCCAAGTGGGGGGAATATAAAAATAATCATTAGGATTCCCCTAAGGCTCAAGGGAGTAGTAAAAGATATAATGACGGGGGGATAGTAGATAGAACAAGGTACAATAAAAGGAGTACTGCTCAGCCCAACAAGAAAGTGAGGTAAGCTCATAGAAACAAAAGGAGTTAGAAATGGTGAGAATATGAACTTCTCATCGAGTCTTTGATACCTATAATAGGATAATAGACTTGTTCAACCATGAGAATCTAGACACAGAAATCACATTGCATACCTAGCGCATCTTCACCTCCCCTAGAAGAAGAGTAGCCAAATCCCATGGAGTGGGTACCAAAACAATATATATATATATATATATATATATATATATATATATATATATCTGTGTGTGTGTGTGTGTGTGTTCTCAGTCAAAGAACCCCAAATGAGAGAGTAAGGGGATCTCCATCTCATAGCTCAACCAAAGGAAGTGAGTAGCCCAAAGTTCTAGAATTATCCACCAATTATGCCCAATATCCCTCACATATTCCCTTAACTATAAGTCAAAGGGGCTCAAATCCCCACACTTTGATGTTATTCTCTTTGGGCAGCACTTACTCAACCACACAATTTTTGGTCGCATCACAAGGACACATCTCGGTGGGGAAAGAACCCCTCTTACTTGTGAGTCCAAAGTAGATCAAAGTACATCTCATCACTGATCAATATCAAGAAATAAATAACCAAAAGCAGAGGACCCACACCCTAGTATATCAGAGGGATTCCACTCTAATAGTCATCGTAGAGGATCAAAACCATGATGCGACCTAGGGATTACACTGTAATAGTCATCATAGAGGATCCACACCCTGATGTGTTAGGGAGATTCCACTCTTGTTCATCTAGGACCCTCTCTCTTGTGCATTAGGTGGATTCCAATCAGAAGTAGCTGGTAGAGGACCCACACCCATGAAAATGGAGGATTCCACTCTCATATTAGTCGTAGAGGACCCACACCCATACCCATGGGGGATTCCACTCTAGTTCATCAGGGACCCACACCCTACCTGGTAGGAGGATTCCACTCGGAAGGTATCGAGGAATTACATTGGTCATCTCTAATGGATGATACCTCTCAGAAAGTACTGATATGCCAATGCCTAATCACTACTATTATAGAACATTGCCTGAATAGGCATCACATCCAGAACATCTCGCATCGTATATCAAAATCCACTATGGAGGGCACCATCACATTCTATGTGGAAAGAAACTCAGGATGGGATACTCATGAACCAAAATACATGTTCAGAGGAAGGAATTATGAGGGGTAGAAGAATTCACAGATTAGTACACACTGTGTGTGGGGCCCACAAAGCATGTGACCCTACTTCATCACCAGGTCCTATACCTAACCATTCTCAGGTACTAAACTATGAACAAGTACCCCTATGCTTGCCATGGTATTCCCAGAGTACATTGAACATCTAGTCAAAAGGTCAACGAGTGCATGAAACTTTTTGTTGATCTGAAGGTTCAAAAATGCAACTTCACTAACATGCCTCCTCAAGTGGCCCCATAATATTTGACTGCATCTCTTCATATATCTTCTCTACTCTCACAAGAGTTGAAGCTAACCTAAGGCGTGGGTTCTCTTCAAACACAAGATAATGATCTTCCACCAATATTCCTTTCATGTTTCCACATTTAATGAGATCACAAACAAGGATCTGCATATCCAAATAGATCACATTGTTGTGATCCTTGTAAAAAACAACCAAGACCGACTATTCATTCACCATAATCAGACATATGATGGAAAAGTCATATGTCACTCCATTTCGCTTGAAAAACATCATGTGGGGCCCACATATCAATCCAGAAACAATTTATAATGATCGCACCATTGTGATCCTCAAAGAAAACACATGGGATCGACTACTCAATCATCCAAAACAAATGCATGGTGTAAAATTCATATTTCACTACAAACGCCCAAACCGGGCTTCATGGATCCCACACCATGATTTTGGTTTAAGTGCCCAAAATATATATTGAAATGTGCACCTTAATGTTAAAGTTAGTCACAATGACACTAATGGAACGTTGATCGAACATCTAATGCGGAAATTATGGTAGGTCAAATTTTAATATTATTATTATTATTATTATTATTATTATTATTTGGGAATTTCATGGACCTGATCTGAAAACCCAAAAATGAATCCAACATCAGTCTCTAAATGATCGTCTCAAAAACTGGGTTACGCTGCCGCAGATGACATGTCAGTCAGACGCTCCATGTAGGAGTTACGTTCGAATCAGCATTTTGAAAATAATAATAATATTGTAATTTTCGGGTGTTTTATAGTCCCTATCCCTGGGTTGGAGGAAGGTATCCAACATTGATCTTAAAAATACCATGTCGAAAATTGGGTCAAACTGTCGTAGATGACACATCAATCGGACGTCATATGAAGGATTTACCACTGATAAACCATTTTGCTAATAATAATAATAATAATATTTTCATTATTTTTATTATTATAAATTAATTATTATAAATTCATTTTTATAAATTATCAAAGGTAAATGAGTGAGGTCATGCACCCCCTTTGTCTCCACACACATACATCGCTCCCCCCCCAATTCTTTTGTATTTTTTTGTTTATTTCATCTATTTTTTTATTTTTATCTCTTCTTTCTACCACATTTTCCCTCCTCTCTCATATCTTATCTCCATTATTTTTCTTCTCCATCAACCCTAATCACCTCTTCTTTCTTATTTGCACCACCCCTGTAGACCCTAACAGCCACCTGCAAAATACACATCAACCACAATGGAAACTACATCGGCATGACAAATAGGAAACCCATGGACCATTGACTCCACTGTGTGCGATCGGTCAGGTGCTCAGATGGATGATTCCTTCTCCTCCACCAACCGAAAATCTCTTCTCAAGCCAATCTTCCACTTCTAACAGAAATTTGTTTCCCCGTGCTGTAGCCGGTCAGGGATTGTTCGACCGTACTTTTCATGAGGAAGAAACATAAAGTGCATGTATATATGGAAGGAGTGAAATAATAGGGAGGAAAAACATTGATCTAATGATTCGATTGTTTCCTGTGGATACCAAAGGATAAATAATTTTATAATTTTATGTATTACAGTAAAACCCTGAGATGTCTAGTGAAAACATAAAATAAATCAATGAATTCAAAAATAATGAAATGAATGGGGATAAAATCCAGAAATCCAAAATTCCTACCTCAAAAATGGATTGCATGATGATGAAGAATGCACTTTCCAATAGAGAAGGAGATACCTTGTCTTTATCGCACTTCAATTTGTCTTAATATAATTGTTCCTTGTTGTTTGATCACAATTCACCAATGGAGGATGGAAGAAAAACTCTTCTCAAGGGTTCCAGGGTTATGTGGCTATCCCTATAAATCCTCCATAACATTATACTTATAGAGAATGATGGGTCTAGATCATTTAATAAAATAAATAATATTAATTATTTATTTTAATTAAATGCACTTTCCAACAGTCGTTTTATCTGAACACCCCATGCCGACCTATTTTAGGTCACACCTAGGGTAAACACTACACTAAAAACTCAATGGTGGTCTTAGATTTTCAATCTGAGTCTCTATTCAAAAGTTATTTGATTCATCATTCGAGATAAAATAATTAAATTTAATTATTTTATTTATTTTATTTATGAAAACGCCCTACATGAATATTTATACAGAAGACTCGTGCTGATAAAAGTTATATTATGCCTAGGGTAAAAGTCATGTGACGGACTCAACTGTGCTCTTATATTTCTGATCCAAGCTTCCTTTTAGGAGATATTTGAATTTTAGTTGTTAAATGAATTAATAAATAAATTAATTCATCCATTTAACATACCGCAAATGAGAGAGGGGTCCAAATGTCCCATGCTGACTTATTTTATATCACACATTAGGTAAACACCACGTTCTGGAGCCAAATATGGTCTTAGATTTATGATATGATCATCCATTTGAGAGATATTCTATTATTTATGAAAAATTGTGCATGTGCATTAAACATATACTTAATATTTTTATAAAATTTAATTTTGGGCACACCGGTCCTCGGAATCTCACACTGTCTCAACACTTGGATCAAAAAATATTCTTAGAAATATTAGAAAGTATTATAGGGAAAAATTAATGTCTCTATAGAAATAGAGGTTGGAGTCATGTATTAATCTCATGGTTTTCATAAGAAGAGGAATATGGAGTTTAAAGGAAAATCTAAAAACCATGAGGAGAACAAGATGTGCTTCCTTTTATGCTCTAAGTGAGGGAAGAAGCAAGCATGAAATTACCTTAAGGGGTCTAATAAATGTTTTAAGTGTATAAGGGAAGGAAATCAGGAATTTGATTTCCAAAGTGATGGGAATAAGTTAACTAATTTTGTGAATGGAGAAAAAATGACCAAAAATGCACCTCCCACGATTCAGTGCTACAGGTGTAAGGAGAATGGGAATTATGATAACCACTACCCAAACCCAAGGTCTAGTGATGATGATTGATGTCAACAACCTATTATTCCAAGGGACAAGGGGAAGCCTCATTCAATTTCTATTTTTGATGAGGTGTGCGATAACGATGTGATGAAAGGTACACTTACCATCAAATCTAGAACTGCTAATGTCATATTTGATTCTGGATCTAACCACTCTTTCATATCTAAAGAATTTTCTAAGGGTGTTCATATTCCACAAAAACTATTAGATGTGGATTTAGCAGTGAAAACCACTAATGGTATGATGATTTCATCTCAAGTCCACGATTCCTCTTCGTTTTAAGTTTGCGGGAATATGATTCCCAAAATTATTGTCATTATTCCTTTGGTTGAATTTGATGTCATCATAGGCATGGATTGGATTTATATTCATAAATATTAAATCAATTGTCAAGGAATTTAAGTTACATTTGATATTTTAAACCCTCCTATAATCATCCATAAATGTGACGATAATTATGAACTTCCTATGGATATTACATCCAGTGTATCGGTATTAATTCCCATTCTAAAGGCTTGTTTATCTCAAATGGTTGGGGATAAAATCAACATTAATGATATTCCTATTATTCAAGATTTTTTGGATGTCTTTCCATAAGAGTTTCCTAGAATTCCACCAAAATGCAAAGTTGAGTTCTCAATAGAACTCATACCTAATTCCACACCAATTTCAAAGACTCCTTATAGAATGGTTTTGATTTAGTTGTGGGGATTTAAGAAGAAACTCTAAGAAAACCTTTATAAGGGATTCATTTGACCAAGTGTGTCATCTTGGGTTTTACTAGTTCTTTTTTTGTGAAAAATAAAGATAAATTGATGTGAATTTTCATTGATTATCAGGAGTTAAACAAGATCATGATCAAGAATAAGTATCCTCACCCATGTATTGATGACTTTTTTGATCAACTATGTAGAGATATATACTTTTCCAAGATTGAACTTCATTTTGGATATCATAAATTGAGGGAAAAGAAAGAGGATATACCCAACAAGTCATTCCATACAAGGTATGGACACTATTAATATATAGTGATGGATTTTGTTCTTACTAATTTACCTACTATATTTATTGATATAATTAATAGAGTCTCTAGAGAATACCTCAATAATTCTGTGGTAGTCTTTATAGATGACATTATTATCTATTCAAAGAGAAAATATAGCATGAAGATCACTTGAAAATATTACTAAAGACCCTAAGGAAGAATAATCTATATGAAAAATTTACAAAGTTTGAATTTTGGATGCAAAAGGTTTCATTTTTGGGTCACATAATCTCAAGATATGGTATAGTGGTAGATCCATCAATGATAGAGGCTATTGAATGCTGGCCTATACCAACCACAGTGACTGAGATCCATGTATTTATTGGTTTATCTAGATACTATCGACGGTCTAGGTAAAAGTTCTCGTGACTATCTGATATTTTGACCAAGTTTACTCAGAAGGGTGTCAAGTTCCTCTAGACAAATGAATATAAAGAAAATTTTAGGTAACTAAAGAGTAGGTTAGTTAGTGCATATGTGCTTACATTACCCTATAGTGAAGAAGGGTTTGTAATCTATATCAATGCATTCAATAAGGGATTGGTATGTGTTCTTATGAATAATAACATGGTTCTCGCTTATGCCTCACAAAAGTCGAATATTCACTAGAAATTTTACCCAAATTATGATTTAGAGTTAGCAACGTTAATTTTTACATGAAATATATGGAGGAATTAACTTATAGAGAAAAGTGTGAACTATATACCGATCATAAAAGTTTTAAATATATATTCACATATAAGGAGCTGAACATGTGCTAGAGAAGATGGTTAGAGTTGATAAAGGATTATGAATGCTCAATACATTACCAACTTGGGAAAGAGAACAGGGTCAAAAATGAATTGAGTCGGAAGAATCATGCTAGATTATCCAAGATGAGGATAAAAAAAGATCCAATATTTATGGATTTTCAAAGGATAGATCTATAAATCCTGAAGGAATGGGGAAAATATTATCTTTCTCAACTGAATGTTTGACCCCATATCCAAGTGATGATTAAGGAGACACGGAATAAATATGTAGAGTTGTAAAAGAAATTTAGAAATTTTCCTGAGTTTAACCTTGATTAGGATGGAATGATAAGGTTTAGGAACAATGTATGTGTTCCTTCCATACCAGATTTGAAGAAATGTCCGTTAGAGGAAGCTTATAGTTCTCCATTATCTATTAATCCTAGAAGTATGAAGATGTATAGGGACTTGAAAGAATAATTCTAGTGGGATGGAATGAAGAGAGATGTCACAAATTTTGTATCTCAAATCTTGGTATTACAACAAGTTAATGCTGAAAGACAAAAGTAAAAGGGGATGTTGTATCCATTACCCATACCAGAATGGAAATGGGAGAACATCACTATAGATTTTTCCGTTGGACTACCCAAAACATATAAAGAGTTTAATTCTATATGGGTGGTATTCAATCACCTTACTAAGTCATCACAATTCATTACAATCAAAGAATATTTCTCTCTTGATCATATTTTTAGGATATACATTAAAAAAGTGGTAAGGTTGTATATAGTACCACATTCTATTATATCAGATCAGGATTTAAGTTTCACCTCAATGTTCTAGAGAAGTATTTAGAAATCAATTGATATATAATTGAGTTTTAAAATTGCTTATCATCTTCAGGCAGATGGTCAATCTGAAATAACCATTCAAACCCTATAGGATATGTTGATATCTTGTTCTCTGTATTTTAATGGTTATTGGGATCAACATCTTCCTCTAGTTGAGTTTTCTTACAACAATATATTTCACTCAATAATTAAGATGGAACCATATGAATCCCTCTATGGGAAGAAATATAGATATCCAACATGTTGGGATGAGGTTGTAGGAATAAAGCTATTGATACCAGAGATTGCTGAAGAAATGGTCAAAATGAAAGAACCACTCAGAAACATATCTAAGCGGCTCAAAGTTAGTAGAAAAGTTATACTAATAACTCTATTAATGATTTAGAATTTGAAGTTGGTAAAAAGTTTTTTCTATGAATATCTCCCTAGAAGAAGGTTATGATATTCAGGAAGAAAGGGAAACTAAGCCCTAGGTATATCGATCTTTTTGAAATTTTTGATCGCATCGGGACGGTAGCCCATCACTTGAAACTTCCTCCAAATCTCTCTCAAGTCCATGATGTGTTCCATATATCCCTTCTGAGGAAGTACATACCTGAAACTTCACATGTACTAAACTAAGAGTTTATACCACTGGAGTATGATCTTGTTTATGAGGAACAACCAATTGAAATTCTGGATCATACAGAGAAAGTTTTACGAAACAAGACCACTCACCTGGTCAAAGTTTTGTGGAGAAATCATCAATTATAGGAATATGTGTGGGAACTTGGGGATATGATGAACCATAATTAACCACATTTTTGCCCATCTTATGAGTTTTGAGGGTGAAATTCATTTTAATAGGGATAAAATTAAACACCGTGAGTTTTTATGGACTTTTTTTATTGAATAAATTAAATCTTTATTTATGTATTGCAATGCACTATTTAAAACATTACTTTCACACGATACTAACTTGGAGTACGTTACATGGAACTTTGACTTGGTGTAAGTTACAGGGAACATTGACTTGGAATATGCAACACCAACTTGGCATTCGTTACACGCAACACTGATGTTGCTACGAAACATCATGTTACTATTATAATTATTTAAATGAGATAATTATAATCTATCTTTTAAAATTAGTTATGTGAATATTAATAAATACTTTCAAATATTTTTTATAATTGTTTTATATAAATAAAACATATTGATAATAGAAGATGTAATTTTTGGTAAAGTCCTTATATGTATAAAAATACCATTTTCTCAAATGAACTAATTTTCATGTCCTTCTATGAAAAATAATAAAATTAATTTTAGAAAAAATTATAAATTCAATTTTATAAAATAAAATTCATTTTTTAATTTATAATTTTAAATTTATCTTAGTGAAAATTTTTGGGATTTTTCTGAGAAACTTAATTTTTGAAGGAATATTGAAAAATACCATATTTTAATTCAAAACTTCCTTTTCATATAATTTATTTATAAGGTTAAATTATATTTTAATTTTTTTAAAAGTATAATGAGATCATATTTTTATTAATAAATCCAATTCTGTTCATTGAAATCAATTTGACTTTGAAATTGAATATAAAATGACGGAAAACTTTTGATCATTTTTACTTTAAAAACCTACATTGTCTTCCCGTCAGAGGGATTATTTTTAAATTAATTTCTACCAATTATATTAAAATTTATAAAAATAGATTTCATATTTGGAATCATCATAACTTATAATTTTTAATATGTTCAAATTATTTTTTTACCAAAAATATTTTTGAAAGAGATTAAAATTAATTACAACGATTAAGGTTAAATTAAGATTAATAAGGGACTAGACCATAACCTTAAGGCCTGAAACGACATATAAACTTGTCCAAAATACATTTTATTCCATATTTAGACCCTATAATCCCTTTAATTGACTTCTTATTATTATTGAATCCACTTGCAACATGAAAAACGTGGGTGGATTTCTCTCTTCAAATATTTACAAGAGTGCGACTCCTCCTTCATTATAAAAGGCCACCACCTCTACCTCTTCTTCACACTTCTCAAAACACTTAGGTTCATCAAAAATCTTACCAATACACTTACAAAATTCCCTCCATTACTCCTAGAATCCTCCCCTTGGAAAAAAAGTGACCCAAGGAATCCTTTGGGAACAAACCAAAAGGTGTTACCCGATTAAGAGGTAACATCTTCTCTCAAGCTCCTTTCTTTTATTTTA
Organism: Viscum album; assembly: GCA_963277665.1. NCBI lineage: Eukaryota > Viridiplantae > Streptophyta > Magnoliopsida > Santalales > Viscaceae > Viscum > Viscum album. Next base: position 420,356,345 of record OY728132.1, read on the forward strand.
TTTCTCCACCCCATCCACTATCCTCATTACATGATTTTATAACAAAAATAGTATCTAAAATATAATATTATATTTTAATTCTAACGGTTGACCTATATTTACAAAAATGTTCATCAAATGGGTAATGAATATATTGTTTACATGTACGGTGAACTACCGCCACACTAAATGACGACTGTTCATTTTTCCTTTACCGCCTCTCATGGTGTAAATTATGATATAAAATCTATTTATATATGTAATATATTATATTTATTATGTATTTGAGCTTACTTATTCCTTTTACAACACATATATTTTTTACTTTCCACTTTTTTAAATACGATAATTTCTTTTGAGGAAGTGTGAACTACCCCCCCCCCCCTTAAAGCGATGTGATTCATTCACACACTAAATGAAATGTATTAAGGATGTGTTTAGTGAAATTATATTATATATATAACATTATAATGCTAATTTAATTTTATTATATACACATATATATATATATTTAATTCTCTTTATTTCTTTCAATACGACAATAAAACGGAAACAATCTTTATGCGTACGTACGACTTACTGTCTCCATGAATGGTGTATTCCATTTCACACTTATATGTTCTATAGATTATTATAATAAAAATATAAAGAATATAAATGATATTTATATCATGTTTTAAATTATTTAATCATGATATAAGTATAAGGACCAAAGATATAACAAATTAAGACACATGCGAAGAACAAAGCAAATATTACCCGAAGTGAAACCTTAACATAGGATTGTCAACATGAGGGTAATATAAGGTCATAATCAAAACATATATGGTATTATATATAATAATATGGTTTTTTAAAATATTTATAATAAATTTATATTTATTATGTATGTGGTTTGATTGAGTACGATGAGATTCAAGAGACAAGGTAAGGGGATTTCATCTCACTTTTTATTCATGTGAGATACATGCTTTATTCACCACCCATTCCATTTGTGTCATGTGTATACTGAACATGGATGTATTAAATGATTATTATAATTAATTTATGGGTATTTATATATCCATTATATGATCTTTATTTCATGGGATTTAATTCTCAAAATATACCAAATTAGTAAAATAGTTTCGTCTCAGTTTCCCTTATTTGAGACCCATGTTTTTTTATGCACCTAATTTTTTTTGAGGTGTATATACTTCAATTTTACATGTTATATCATGAATATCCTTATTTTAATGATATTTTATGCATAATTTAATTTTATTTTCTTACATGGATAGTATGATCCCAAGGTACTAAGTGATAAGATTTTATTGGAACAATCTCATTTCTTTTCGAGATTTTTTATGATTATGCTTCAATTAATCAAATATCATGATCCATATCTCAAGAACACTCATGAATTTTCTTATCCTATGGTTATTCAATATATCCTCATGTATCATCACCACTTTTCAACTCTTTTATACTTAAGATAATGTTTTTATGTAAAATCTGACCATCTCTCTCTTCGGTCAGAAATCTATTGTATTAAAAAATCAAGTTTTCAAAAATGATTTAAAAATATCTTTGAAGACCATTTTCAAGGAAAAATTATTTTAAAAACATTTTATTATTTTCAATGATTCCTTCATAAGTTTTCTTATCTATTTTCAAAGAAAAAAAAATTTCAAAAGGGTTTTATGTTTAAAAAAAATTAATGCATAAAGGATATTTTCCTCAAGAAAAAATTTTAAAAGATATTTCAAAATTATTTTCCATATGAGATAACATCCAATAGTTTTAATAATAAATTAATGGGGAAATTATTCAATGTTTCCATTAATATTATTTATCTTAATGGATTATTTTTTGATGGCTTGATGTTTATGAAACTTGTTTCTCTTTCACAAGTTACAAGCTTTTGAACTCCGCTTCTTTTCATGAGTTATGTTTATGATGAAATGATTATTAAATATATCTTTTTCTATAGGTTATGATATGATTACATGTTTATAATAACCATTTCATTTCATGGTTTATGATATGATTATTTTTTATCTTGTGGCACATATATGTATGATTTCACTATAAGATGGGTGTGACCAATATCTCCCTTCAATGCATTGGGTAAATATTTATATCTCATGAGACAAACTAAGATGGTATTAAGAACTATCCTTGACTACTAAGATGTACATGGGAGTGAACCATGACTACCAAGATGGTATGTAGAGTGAACTCATGCTACTAAAATTTCCATGGAAGTGAACCATGACTACCAAGATGGTATGGGGAGTAAACCCAAATTACCAAGATGGTCTTAGAAGTGATTCCATAGCTATTATGGAAATCATATTATATTCTTATGTGTCTGCCACAATTCCATGTTTTATTCCTATATTATGCTTTCATGGATTATGTTCTTTATTTCCTTAATATTCATGTCTTATAAAATTCTAAGATTTATGCCATGATTCATTTATATGATCTTTGATATGCGGGGTGTGATCTTCTATATTAATTATCATTTTTACATATCCTTTTTCGCATTATTATGATTATATTTCACCCATGTTTACCCTTATTGATCATTTGATCTTACCCATTTTTATGTTTCTTTCCCTGGGTTACGAAGATATGTATTATGTTTGATGTGTCTAATAAGGGTGATTTTCAAGAATAACCTAGTGGTAGATAATTTTGATCACTTATGTATTAGTATTTATGTTTATATGTTCCTAAAGGCACTAAACTATAAGTATTGAGCTAAGGGATGGCTCTGTTCTCCCCTGGTATTCGGCGCTCTCGCATCTCCTTCACCCTCTCATGGGGTTTCTTCTCTTTTGGTGATGGTTGTCCCTTATTCTCCTCTTGTTTTCGGTGATCTTTCATCTCCATATCATTTTTCTCAGATTTATCTTCCTTCAGGGATGGATCCCCCTATCTTTCCCCTATTTTTGGCACTTTCGTGTCTCCCTCGTTTCTCCTCTTTCGGCACTCTCGCGTCTCTTTCACCCCCTCCTATGGTTTCTTATCAATTGGAGTTGGTTCCCCCTCTTTTTATTATTATTTTCAATGCTCTCACTTATCCTTATACCTCTTCCAAGGTATATCCTCCTTTAGATATGGTTCCCCCTTTCTTCCCCTTGTTTTCGGCGCTTTCGAATCCTCCTCATCTCGGGTTTCTTCCCTTTCGACGTGCTCCAGTTCATTTCGTCGCTTCGACGACTTCTCCTGCAAGGAGGTAATGGTGTTCCGACACTGGTTGTCTGATACAAAGGCCTTTAGATGCCCTTTCCATGATCTAACCTCATGTTTCCTTGTACCACTCTAGGTTGGTTATGGAGTGGTGGTTCTAGGTGGTTTTGGGTTATGTAGCTTGGTGGTTGACAGATCTCAAGGTGTTGCCGGTCACTTTCTCATGTTTTTTTTGTTCCTGGTTTTCTCCTCATTATCGTTGCCGCCGTTTGGAGATCTCGGCCACTCAACCACTTCTCTGACCTAATGTTATCCTTCTCCTCTCCTGGTCGGAGCCGAAGCAGTGGTCACAACCTGGTTTTGGGAAGTGTGTTTCGGCGGCCACCATCATTCCAAATATGGCTCTTCGACGCTGGTTTGTGTTTTTGTTTTTTGGGTTTCTTCCTCATATTTTTGGTGATGGTTTATTTGTTTGTTTCTCAATAGTGGAGTGTTGAAGGATTGTTCTTTTCCATGAGGCTCTATTGCTTGATTTTGTTTTTGGTGATTTGGTTATTATTGGATTGATGGGATATAATGCCATGGTGAGATCAAGCTTTGTTGCTTGTTTGGAGTAGATTTCGATCTGTGTTTTGGGTTTTGGTGATGCTTGTTTCTGGATGATGTGGAGGCTGTCAGCATTGGGTTGACATGGCGACGAGCTCCCTATCAAGGCCCGTGTCCGATTTATCTACTCTTTCTCTGGGATTCCACCATTCTCTCTTAGTTGGATATGCGTGGTGGTTTATCCGGTGTTTTGGGTTGTGAGTTTGAGCAGTCGGCGGCGCTCCAGGTGGTGTCTCGCAGTGGATTTTTCTCCATATTTGGGTTCATCTAGTGGGATGAGGTCTGATTGGTTCATGCCAGCGGTTGGAGATGATGCAGGAAGTCAGTGATGATAACAACGATTTGTATGGCGATGTCGACTACGGTGTCTAAGAAGGCAGGCGATGTGACTTTGGAGATGCGTGTGTATCTTGGTTCCAAATCTCCTCGGTTTTTTTGAATTTTTGAATTTGTATTTTGAATTGGCTTCATGATATTGTTCCTACATGATGGTTTGAATTTACTGTTTTGGTTACCACTCAGCCATAAAGCGGTCATTTTGAAAATCCAAGAAAAATTGAATTTTTAGTCAGTAAAGACACTAAACTAGTATGGTCTTTGGGTGTTTGTTTGTATATTGTTTCAAGTATTCTGAAAAATTTATGTAATGTTAATGTATTAAAAGTGATGGCTGCTATAATTTGGTCATGCCCATGTAACTCAACCAATGCTTCATATCTTCGAATCATGTACTTTCACACAGTCATGTCCCTTGACATGGCATGTCTGGCCATGTCCCTAAGCCACACCTTTTGGGATCACTACACAACATATACTTCAAGTACACAACATGTAGTTACCAAAATTTTATATCCCCTAAATGGTAATAACATATAGTGGTGCTCATACACCACACACCATGTGATTGGAAATTCCAAATGAGAATCTATAGCGAGCCACCCAAAACCCCTAAATTTCACCTAAAAACCAAAAATCGACCTCCACAGGGTCATTAGTAGTAGTCTAAGGGATATTAAACCTTAAAATATCATGTCAAAAGGTGTTTGGGGTGTAAATATCACAAATAAATCTACCTTAGGTTGATACTATGACGCTTCATGCCTAGATCCATGCTTTGAAGCCACTACACCATAATCTGAAAGTGATCACCATCAAGATTGAAGATCGGTGGCGCCTCCTCTCTACTTGGTTCATCCTTAATCTTGGGAGGAAACCATCATATCCCTTTTTTCATTCATAAAATAAAAAAGGAAAATAGTTTTATTAATTTATTTTAATAAATTAATAACCTCCGCTTAACACCCCACTCACAGTCACCTCTGATCGGGCATCTGACACTGACAAACTTTGTGTCATGCCGAGGATAAAACCAATATTCTAAACTCAACTATGGTATCATAGTTTTAATCTGAGTCTCAAATCAGTATTTATTCCACATTTACTAAAGAACTATGCATGCATGATAAAATATATTTAATATTTTCATATCACTGTATTGAGGCTCTCCAAGCCCTTGAATCTCACACCACCTCAACTCCTAGCTTTAGAAATATTCATTGAAATATCCCAAAGGCTTACATGATAATACCAAAGTTTCTACACTCTCCAAAACTTCAAGGATTATTATCCCAAAAATTTAAATCCAATAGCGATGATAAAATTTCACTATTACCTCACTCACCAATCATGGATGGAGAAATTTATTACAATCATATTTTATTACACCCATTCCCTTAGGTGGTTATATCAATTCCACAACCCTTTACAATTTCCACCATCACTCCTATTTATTAGAATATTCATCTCAGGTAGTAAACCTTCTATGTTTAGAATTGATACTTTGAGAGCTTCTTATATGGTTGGTACTATTAATGTATGTCAAGAAATATCTTCAAGCATCTTGAATCCAAAAATATATAAGGCAAACACACTAGGATATTTCTATATAAGACTACCAAGAACCAATACAAAAAGGTTTAAGGATATATTCCATAAATATCACAAAACCGATGGGGAATCCATCATTCAAAAGGGTGTCATCAAGAAAAAAAAGAAACCATGGTGGATTTAGAAAGCCAACTGGAACAAACTCCACAAAAACTTGGATATAATGATAACCTAAACTAAGGCCAAACAATAAAAACCTTCTTCCTTATAGCCTCTGGGAAAAGAACACTTTGATCCAAAAGTGTGGTTACTCCATAAAAATCATCTAGGATAGGTGATTCCATCCAAACCTAACCTCAAGAACTCATCTACATCCTATTTGAACAATATAGGGTATCCTAAGTGAAAACAATGGGTCTCATAATCCCTCCCAAAACCTCCGACTACCCCATATATCATGTAACCCTGTGGAAACCCTATAATATAAAGGTTGAACAAAAAGGTTCCATTGATGTCACTAGGTCTCAAACATGGGATCTTCTCTAGGAAAATTGACTCATGGCACTACAAAAATATAAAATGAGGAAAAGAAGTCACACATCATACCTCAAACCAAAATTAAAGTCTCCACGTCACAATCATTTTATTCATAGAACTCATCCTTTTCTTTTTCCCACCAATCCACCATAACCAGGTCCTAATTAAGCAATTTAATATACTAAACTACCCAAAACTCAAAAGTTATATGAACTCATCTACCACACATTTACAGTATCCACTTTTTATAGAATTGTCTCACCCTTATGGTTTTGTATCACATCACATGAATGTGTATAAGTGTGGGAAGATTACCCATTTCATGTGATTCTAAATCTATGCTAAACATCACCATAATAGGGTTATACTAATTTTCCATGTCTCCCCAGATAATCCTCAAGTAAGAAGTGTTATGGAATGGGTATTTGACACCTGTATATAATAATACTACTACAAAAGTATAAAGGATACACAAAATACCTATAAACTCTCTTAGATACTCTAGGTCAAAAAACTCCAGGGCCTACGACCACCCATTTAACTTTTCACCAGCTCCCTAGTCCTAGACTGAATCACCTGGGGTGGTGGTGGTGAAAAAAAAATCACCATAAACTTTCTATTGGTCCTCTAGCTCCTATTCCACATCCATTTCCCCACAGATCTCCTTTCTAAACTTGTTTCCTCTTTCTCAGTGGTCCATCGACTATCTCTTTACCCCCAACTTGATGAGTAGGACACCCTTAAAGGATTTTTACATACCAATCATAAGAAAAAAACACCTCAATATCATAGGGATTATTTTTCCTTGAGTCATCTGACCAAACCCCATGTGATGAGACCTACACTGTACACCTACTATTTGCGGATCCTACTCAACATAGACCATAGGCAATCCCTACCTCTGAATATCCCATTAAATTCTAAATCCATGAACATCTTCATCAAATACCAAAAGACCCATCCATGGATTTTTATGACAAGCCACATACACATGGACCCTTAGAGGTGGGTCTACGCACTGCTCAATAGGTGGTTGCACTGCCAGCTTCCCACTCAGATGAAAACCTTCCTCATGACCAAACCCATATATGGAGACCTCATCACTCATTAGGTCATACCCTTGACCTTGTTGTGGAAATCCCAAAGAAGTTACTCTAGGAAATATCCTAAAAAATACTATATATAACATTATTAAGGATTAAATTTGGGGAACTGACTAAAGAAGGACATAAAAACCACAACACAATCCTATATGATGCATGTTCCAAAGTTTTCCTACAACCAGTGCCTAAATGTTGGGATTCAACAAGTATATCATCAGAGTCCTGGTGAATGGATACATTGAATGCCTCACCAACACTAGATTCCTTGGCCTAAAATACAAACTATAATCACATTAACACAATTTCCCAAAATCCCAAACCAAGCTAAGAACTAGAAAGTTCCTAACATTGTGGTCCGAAAGTGGAGCCCGATCTAATACCACTCTTTCATAACCCAACCCAAAGGGGCCTTCTAGTAAGTTAATAAGTTGAGTGGGACTAACCCAATCCTACCTTCAATAGTCTATGGGTTGAAAACTAGTTCTGAGTAGGAATATCACACATTTTGTAGGCCTTATACTATGGTACATGTATGCATGCAAATACATACATATTCATTAAATAGTGCAGAGATAATAATAAAACTGATAAAAAATGTATTCATACATCTATCCTATAGCATAATATGAAAAAATTTCTAGAAATTGATAAAAGGGAAAAATAAAATCCCACCAAAAACTTTTAAAGAGTTCAACCTGTTCAGAAGGAGGGGACTACTATCAAATGCATGGATGGTACAATTATCGGTCTATCATGCCGAAAATAATAATCCATCTACTCTCAGTCCCCTAGGAGTAGTGCTAGAATACCTATAGTTTCTAAATAACATGACATGTGTGGGAATATCTCATGTAGGGGTGAGTATATAAATACCCATTATATGCCCTAAAACCCCAAAAAAGGGAGAAATTAATACGCACCAGTTAGCTTAACCCAAAACCCAAAGGAGAAAACCCCAGTGGGAGAGAGAACTCAATCTTTACCACTCCTTAACTATGCATGTCTAGTCACCTCATCACAACATGGTTTTTCAAGAAATATTACACATACCATAAGGTCACCTAGAGTATTCTAGATATACTCATCTCCAACTCCAAGTCTCGTGGTCTCAACCACAAATCCAAGCACCACAACCTGCTCGATTCCCAATGGTAATTATCATCCAGGAGTATGTTATCCATGAGCCCTATCATCCCTGATGGGAACTCCACAAAGAGTTTTCACTCATCAACATCTCAAAGGTAATGTCACATCCCTAGAAACCTAGATGGAATATGTCCAATAGAATACACTCTTTGGGTCTCTCCATGTAAAAAGTCACCATGTGACTCGTTAGATCTAAAAACTCAGATAGGGGATCAATCCTAGTACTACTAGGAGACACTACAAACCCTCACCAAAACACTGCACACATAAAAGGGTATAACGCCAAAACCTATATCAGGAACATCTCACTAGGTAAAGGATTGAATCCCTCTTAGTAGTGGTTACGATGATTTCAAAAACCTCATATAGGGAAAACATCATGATAGAACATTGAAGGAATATTAGAGGATTCATTAAAGATACACAATTGATCATACTACTACCTCATCATAATGGTCTAATATTGATACACAGACTGGGGATCAATGCTTAGGGCTCACTGGGGGACACCACACCCTATTCAAAACATCCTCCTTACTAGGGGATCGATGAATGGGTAAATATTGGTCATTATGAATCCAAAAACCATACCATGGGAAACATGAAGGACGTGAGGATTAATTCAGGCCTCTTAGAGGGATATATGATCTAGGCCTTTAAGGGATATAGTAAAAGCATACTAAAACAACTCACTATAGAAAAATGGAAAGACACCCACACTGCACAAACTCAAGGAACCCATAGAGCGATCATGATTCTATGATGAGGATGTGATTCCATATTGAAACCTAATAGGAATAGACCAAGGAAAACCCCTCAACTGCTACTGGACTATACATCAACAACTAAATTGACCCATAAATTTTCCTCACGTCACATCTTTGAAACCAAAACCATCGACACCATCTCATCCCATGAAGAAAACAAATTAGGATAGAATACTTGAAGGCCACCATCTGATTCCTAAATAAGGGGATACTTGAGAGAAAAGTCTCTAAGGTAAGTACATGGTGTCTATGCCATATCAAACGGTATGATACCTCATCCAAAGCTCTAGGAATCCCCTCTCCCACACATGACCTAGATATCTATGTTTCCACACATGGAGTGTACCCTTAATACATGGTGTATTCTTCTTGTTAGGACCCAAGACCATGTGTATTGGTTGTTCCCATGAAACTCAACCCATGCCCATGTTTTTTGGTTGTGTACTTTCACATGGCCATGTCCCTTAACATGGAATGTCTGTCCATGTCCCTTAGCCACAAGCCCTAGTCTCCCTTTATGGAATTTACCCTAAGTGAATGGAATGTAGTAACCAAAAGTTCATCTTCTCTAAATGGGAATAAAACATGGAATGTGTTCTTGTACTACACAACGTGTGATTGGAAATTTTGAATGGGAACCTTCTTCGATCCACCTGAAGCCCCTGATTTTTACCCAAAAACCACAAATATACCCCCATTGGGTCACTATAAGTCTTATAAGGGATATAAATCCATAAAAAATCTTCAAAAGGGGGTTGGGATATAAATATTGTAAATCCTCCTATCTCATGGTGAAACGCTAAGGCTTTAGGACTAGATCCACACTCTGAAGTATTTGTGCCATGATCTAGAGGTAATGATCATCAATATTGGAGATCAGCAGCACCTACTCTCTCCTTGGTTTGTTTTTAACCATTGGAGGAAACACTCCTCTCACTTATATCATGGGTGAAACAAAAAGTGCTAGGGGTTGTTAATTTATTTTATTAAATTAATAACCTCCACTTAACACCCTGCCCACGGTCTCCTCTGACCGAGCATTCGACGCTGACAAATTTTATGTATCACCTAGGGTAAAAAACATGTTTTTAAATCAATTATAGTCTCATATTTATGATATGAGTCACCATTCAAGAGTTATTACACATTTACTATATAATTGTGCATGTGTGATAAAATATATTTAATATTTTCTTATCACTTATCATATGTTATATAAGCCCCTAAAGCCCACACCAACTCAGCTCCTAGCTTTGTAAATATTCTTAGAAATATCTCAAAGTCTTACACAACAAAACTAGAGTCACTAAATTCTTCCCAAATTCAAGGATTTTCATCCCATAAAGAGAAATCCTTTAAAAAAAGAGAAAACTAAGCTCTCAACTGGATCCCCCACACCTGTTAGCGCTCTAGAAGGTTACCATCCTATCACCAAACATGAATTGGAGAAAACCACTCACCCAAAAAGGGTCTTATATTGGTGATGCAAAAAAATCACCAAGCACCTTGGGAAAAAAACTCCACACTAAATGTCCAGCTCATCCAAGTTGACATTGTGCAATGGGTCATGCATGTGTCTCCTCAGATGTGATGGGTGGAAAGATCCCAACACCTAACGTAACTATTGTTGATGGGTCTAATAGAACCCCCCTTGATAACATAAATGAAAACTAACTAAAGGGTTTAAAAACCCTGAATTTATCATGTGGCTACAGAAAACTCTCTAAAATCCTTGAAAAGTTAATATCTCCCCGAACACAAGACATCATGATTAAACTTCAAGGGAGACCATTTTTGATCTAGAATGACTTGTTACATGTTAAAAAAATAACATCCACCTCTATTTGGTCTAAGCCTTTCAGAAACATCACTAGCACCAAGACAACATGTAAACCTGAAGCATGTTTTCCATAACCCGAATGGCCCGCTTATCTTTCCACCAAACCCGTTTTCAATGGATTTTAGTACCACTACCCCTATCCTGGGTATACTACTAAAGGATACAACCCCCTCATCAACCCCTATTTCTATGTGAATGGTGTCTTAATCAACCCTAAAAAAGGTGATGTACTCCCCACCTTCAAAAAAATCAATCAAGAACATGTCCTATAGACATCTGGTCACATGAGACCGTATAAACAAAAACTCTATCTAAAGGTATACTACACCAAACTCAACCTAAAGGGTAAACTATAATAAGTTGACGACTCTTTTACCTTTATCACCACCTATAGATAGATAACTTTATTAAAATAATCTTCCATTACACCCACTCCCTTGGGTGGTTCTAGTAATGTCGCAACCATTTCTAGGGTCCACCATTACTTGTGTTTGAGAAGATGTATCTCAGGAAGTGGACCTTCTTAGTCTAGAACTAATACCTTGAGAGCTTCCCATAAGGCTGGTACTCTAGGATCATGTCTATAACTATCCTGAAGTGTCTCGCATATGCAAATCTTGATTCTAATAACACTAATATATTTCTAAAGAATAATAAATGGAACCAATCCAACAAGGGTTAAGGATCCATTCCATCAGTCTCACAACACTAATGGGGCCTTAAATGTGCCAAAAGGTGTCTTTGGGAACCTAATAAACTATAGTGGATTTAATAATACACCTAATACAAGAACCACTCAAACCTGGATCTGGTGATAACCTAAACTAAGGCTGGATTTCAATAACCATATTTCTTCTAACCTCTAGGAAAAGAAGACATTGATTCTCGGGTGTGGGTACTACCTAATAGTCACCTAGGACAAGTGATATCAACCACACCTAACCTCAATCACTCATCCACCTCCCAGTATAACAACACTAGGTAGACTAAGTGAACACATTGGGTCTTACAAGCCCTCCCAAAACCTATAACTACACCCTAGATCATATAGCCCTTCAGAATACCTCTAACAAAAAGGCAGAACAAAAATACACCACTGGTGTCACCAGGTCTTGAACTGTGGATAAGATTAGGTAAAAGTGATTCATGGTTATGAAAAAACTACAATTATGGTAAATAGGTAAGAATTAATAATTTGAACCAACTCTAAGTATCCAGGTCACAAGCATTTACTTCTTGGAACTCATCCTTTCCTTTTCCCACATTTACACCATAACCAGGTCCTACCCTGGAACCTTATCATACCAAAATCCCCTGAAATCATAATTTATAGGAACTTATCTTCCACACATTGATACTATCCACTTTGGGTGTAACTGAATCACCTGTACGATTTTGTATCACATTACAACAATAAATATCAGTGGAGGAAGAATCCCTCTTTTTTGTGAGTCTGAAGCCACATTATACATAACCATCACATGGATATACTGATTTACAACATCAACCTAGATAACACTCAATAAATAAGTATAAATTAATGGGTATCTCACACCTATATCTAAAAATACTATGGTAATAGTATAAATGATACAGATCATACCCCTAAACCCACAAAGATTCTTTTGGTCAAAAACCTGAAGCACCTGCAACTTCCCATGTCCCTATCCAGTAGCTCCCTCATCCTAGAATAGAACACTTAAGGGTGGTGGTGGTGAAAACAAATCAAATACCCATCCATCTCTTTATAGTCCTCCAACTCCTATACCATGTCTACAACCCTATAGAACTCTTTTCTAAAACTTATGCCTCTGCCTCGGTGGTCCATCGACCATATATCTACCCATAACTCAATGAGTAACACACTCCTACAAGATATTTTCATACCCATAACAAGAAAAATAATTCCCCTTTCTTAGAGGGATGGTCTTTCTTTGAGACCTCCCACGAAACATCCTACGACGAGACTTGTGCCACATACCTACTATCTGTGGGTCCTGCTCAAGCTGGGCCACATGCTATCCATAACTTGAAATATCATGAAATTTGATTGATCTCTATATATCATATTACAACGCCAAAATATCAATCCCTAGATTATTCTAACATGATTCATCCACCTTAACACTCGTAAGTAGGTTTACACGTTGCTCAAAGGGTGGAAACACTTCCAACTATCCACTCGAATGAAAAACTTCTACAAGACCATAAAACTGCATGTAGACGTCATCACTCGTCGGTTCATACCCTTAACCCAGCTACATAAACCGAAAAAGTTTTCATCATGGAAATATCCTGAAGGAAGACAATATGTTACATTGTATCATATTATATTTTTGGAGCTAACTCAAGAATGACATGAAACCAAACCCCATTCCTATATGATGCATGTACCAAAGTTTCCGTATAACTAATTCCTAAATGTTATGAGTCAGGAAATAGGTTATTAGAGTACTGGTGAATGGATACATCAGTTGTCATACCAATTCTAGATTCCCAAGCCTAAAATCAAAACATGAATCATCTTAACCCATTCTCCCTAAATCCCAAACCAAGCTCATAGCTAGATAATTCCTAATACTGTGGTCCCAAAATGGAACCCACTCTGATACTACTATATCATGACTCTACCCAACCGAGACCACTTATCCAGTAATGATCCAAGTGTGAATACCACAATCCTACCTCTAATAGGCTAGGGGATAGAAACTAGCACCATGTAGGCATATAACACATATGGGAGGCCTTAGCCTATGGTACCTGTATGTATTCACCCACATACATATCCATGTAATAGTGTTGAGATAATAATAAAACTGACACAACAATGTGTGTATATATCTATCCCACACCATAGTATGAAAAAATTACTAGAAAGAGTTAAAAGTTACAAATTCATTCCCATAAAAAACTGAAAAAGAGTCCATCCTTCTTAGAAATAGGGTACTGTTATCAAATGCATGGTTAGTACACTCCTCGGTCTATCCAACACAAAACTATGTTCTGCCCACTTCTGGTCCCCTAGGGACAGTGCTATAATACCTATAGGCTGTACAAGACATGACATGTACAGGTAGATCCCATATAGAAGTGAGTATAAAAATACTCTATAAGCACCCCCAAAACCCAAAATAAAAGGAATAAACTAATAGGCGTTAGTTAGATCAACCTAAAAATTAGAGGAAAAAACCTAAGCAAGAGATAGAAATCTATCTCAACCACTCCTCGACTATACATGACTAGTCATCTCATCACCACATTGTATGTTAAGTAAGATGACACATACCAAAATTCCTATGAGAATATTCTAGATATACTTATCTTAGACTCTAAGTTCCATGGTATCAACCACAAATCCAACCAATGTAACCAACTCGAGGCTCAAATGTGACGTTCATCTAGGAGTAATCTCTCCACAAGACCTAAAAACCTGATGGAACACCATCAAGATATGTCACTCATCAACACATCTAATGTAACATCCGTACAATCCCAGATAGAATACATCTAAGAAAACATGATGATCGGGTCTTTCCATGTAGAAAGTCACCATGTAACTCGTTAGATTTCAAAATCCAGATAGGGGATCATCCCCTGGATAGTTTGGGGACACTGTGAACCCCAGAGGAAACACTGCACACTAAAAAGGGAATCTCACCACAAATAAAATATAAAAAACTAATTAAGAAGAGGATTGATGCTCGCGTAGTGTTGGTCACACCGATTCCATAGAATCTGATTAGTGAAAACATCAAGGTAGAATGCTAAAGGTAACTAAGAGGATTAATTTTAGATACACACTGCATCATACTAATACCTCGTCGAAAAGATTTGATCTCAATACATAAAAAGGGGTTCAAAACCCAAGTCTCACTAGGGGGACACCATATGCTATTGGAAACATCCTCCTAGGTAGGGGATTGACACTCGGTTAAATATTTTTCACACCAATTCCTCAAACTCTACCAAGGGAAACACAAAGGACGTGAGGATCACTCCAGGTCTCTCAAAAAAATAAATACTCCAATTCATTGAGGGATATAGTCAAAGAGGACTGAGACAACTCACTCCAAATAATGGGAACACACCCACACCAGACAAACATGAGGCTTCCATAGAGGGGTCATTATCCTATGATGAGGACATGATGCCACACCGAACCCTCAAAGTAATGAATAGGGGAACTCACTCAATAACTTATGGTCTATACATCTTTGACTGAAGAAACCCACAATGTCACCTCATGTTGCATATCTAATTCAAAAATCATGGGCACCATCACATACCATGTAGAAAACTACTCAGGATAGGCAACTCGTGGGCCTCTATAAGAGCCCTGAAGAAGGATATTCCTAATAGAAAAGTCTCTAAGGGAAGTAATCAGTGTGTACCCCAATGACATGGTGTGTGAACTCATTAGAAACTCTGGGATTTCTCTCACATGCACCTAGTTTGGCTGTCCAGGTAGCCATGCAAAGCATGTACTCTTAATACACAACATGTTCTTCTTCTCTAGGAAAAATCATGTGTCCTTTAGTCACTTCTGTATAAATCATCCCATGTCATGTCTTCAGGCCATGCACTTTTACACGACCATGTCCCCTAACACGACATATCAAGCCATGTCCCTCAGTCACACGTACTGTGATCACTACATGGTGTGTACCCCAAGTACATGGAGTGAAGACCCAAAAATTTCATCTTCTCCAAATAATAAGAACGCATGGCATGTGATCCGACATTACACATCATTTTATTGGAAATTCTGAATTTGAATATCCATTGAGCCACTCGAAACACATGATTTTCACCAAAAAACCACAGATCAACCCCCACGGGGTACCTAGTAGTCATAAAAGGTCTCAAAAAACCATAAAAAAATCATTAAAAGGGGGTTGAGATGTAAATATTGTAAATCTGCATACCTCATGGAGAAATTCCAAAGCTTCTGGTCTAGATCCACACCGTGAATCCACTCCACCATGATCCAAAAGTGATCACCATAAAGATCAAAGATCCGTAGTACCTCCTCTCCACATTGTCCATCCATCACCATGGTAGGAAGTCCTACTCTCCCTTATTCCATGTGTGAAGCATAAATGGGGAGGGGGTTTATTAATTTATCTTATTAAATTAACAATTGTCACTTAACACCCCACCCATTGTCGCCTCAGACTAGGAATTTGATGGTGATAAACTTTATATCATGCATAGGATAAAACCCACATTATGAACTCAACTATAGTCTCATATTTACAATATGAGACTCCACTCAATAGTTATTCCACATTAAAGAAGCATAGGTTGTGTGTGATAATATATGTTTCATATTTTCATATCACTGCTACGAGGCTCTCCGAGCCCTAGAATACCATGCCGAATTTGTGCCTGGATTTGGAAATATTCCTAGAAATATCAAAAATTCTTACACAAAAAAAACCAGAGTCGCTAAAAAACATGATAAATATTAAACAAATATAACAAAAAAATAAATAATAATCAAATAAATGATAAAAATAGTAATTTAAAATTTGATAAATAAATAAAATATTATTAATAATTTAATTAATTAATTAAATATACTATAAACTGACCTTAAATGCATAATTAAAAAATTAGTTTCAAATCATGTATTACAAATAAAATTTAACAAAAAAAATTTATAGAGAAATGCATCAATTAAATTCCACATCATGCACCTACCCTACATAGTGTGTATTCGGCATAAGGTACTTATTAATGTACCCCACAGGGCCTTTGTTAAATATCCCACATAGACCCCAACCATGTTTTTTTATAAATACTTTGTCCAACTATCATGCACAAGCACTATCCATGTGCCCCACTCAGGCCCTGACCATGTAACCTATATGACACTTGGCTATTACTACACAGGGGCACCGGTCGTGTGCCTCACATGACCATGTTCCCCCACATGGGGTGTATAGTTTTCCCTAGTCCATAACCTATGTCACTCCACATATTGTATCCCAAACACAAACATTGTACAACCATAATCATCTACAATTTTTTCAAAATAAATAACACATTATGTGTGTTCTCTGAACTACACATCGTATATATGGGTTTCTTGAATGGGATAATTTTGTAAATCCATCAAAACCCCCAATTAATCCCAAAATAACCATAGTTTGACCCCCAAAGGGTTTCAATAAATTTATTTATGGATTTAAAAATAAAAAAACAAATATATAGGGATCTATAGTTAAAACATAAAAAATATCCTACCTTGGGGCATAAAACATTGAAGCTTCATTTCAAATCTTCACCATGCACTCATTGCATCTTAATATACCTCTAGGCGAGATCCTAAATGAAATTACCCTCTCATTTCCCCTCTACTTCCTCTTGTAAAAGTGAAACACCCATAAGGTTTGAAACCACATACATTAGAAGATAAAGAGGGAAGGAGAAAGGAAAGATAAAGGGAAAAAGAACAAAAACAAAAGGAAAAAGAAAAGGGGACCCACCCTATCCCTAGTTTCAATTATATAATTATGCCTTTCCTTGGAAAAACCCATATTATATACTCAAACATAGAGTTATAACATCATTATGATTCTTTGAATAGAAGATATCACTATTAGAATACACACAAATAATTAATATATAATTAATTAAATATTAGTATTCTGTGAAAATAAGAATAGATTCAAATTCTACCAAACTCTTATATTAGGGTAAAATCACTATTTTGGGGCCAAATGGGTGGTCAAAAAAATTATATGTGATCATATGGTAAGATAAATTGTCATTTTTCTCTGAAAACCTTTGAGGAAAAAATAAATTTTTTCCAAATTTTCTATACTTGTAATGAAATAAATCATTAAAACATACACATTGAAACTTTAAATATCACATTGAATATGATTACATATGAAATCTCTAAACACTAAGATAGTGCATAACTTTATGCAATGTGATTATATATATATCATTTTTTAATCTTGATTTAAATTTATAGACATCAATGTAATGAACTTATCCAAGTTATTCAGTACAGTTATAACAAAAAAGAAAGAATCTCATTATTCTGTTGAATGTAATTCAGCGTGACTCCATAATTCTCACAATATTTCATGGATTAGATTTTTTTTCATCAGAATTTGATGTATTGAAAGTTAATTCAATACTGAAATAGAGATAACAAAACTTTAAGTAAGTGTATATGAAATAAATAGTGTGTTTTGATTCATCAAAACAACAAAACTTGAAGATATCATTTTAGAAAATTGAATAAAAAACAAAATCTGGAGTTGTGACATTTATGAGATTCATAGGTTTAGTTCTTTGGGAATTGGATACCTACATAATCTTTGTTATTATAAGATCAATTTTTTTTCATGTGTACTTAACAATATTATGTGTTTAAAGAAAGTTTTTTACTTTTTTTCTTCACCTTCATGTGGTTTCTATCATGGTTTTCATATAAAATTTTTCTTTATATCCGTATTGTGTGGATAATTAATTATTGTTATATTAAATGAATAAAAAAATTTGTGATAGCTACTTTTTTTTAATTGTGTCCACATAAAACTATAATGACTTCAATTATATGTTATTAATATCATATAATCGATCAATCTCCGGTTGAAACCATGAATCACTTTGAAATTGAAAGAATAACATCAATTGGTAGTGAAAAATATCCTTTATGGAATGGTGTGTTGAACTTTTGTATGGAGTTAATGAATAGAAATGAAACTACAATAAAAATAAATGAAGTACAGAGAACAGAATGTATATATCTAGTGGAAAATTATCCTTTAATTTACATATATCCATATATATAGTGTATACAAGATTTAATTCAGTGGTTGATATCTAAGAGTTTATATCTAAAATATTTCCCAATTACAAGGGTTTTGTGGAAAGGGGAGCTACCATAATTATGAAATTTATATTTAATTATTTCATAACACTCCCCCTTGAATGTCATAATTTCATAAAATCTTATATAATCTTCACATAAATACCTTTTGAAAAAAATAAGTGAAGCTAAAATAATTTAATTCCATGTCATGTTACCTCATTAAAAACATTATCAGGAAATCCTGATAGGGAAAGCTTATGTAGGGAATAGGAGTACAGTTCTCCAAACTCCCCCTCATAAAGTCACGATAGACTTTTGAGTATTTTCATCCCAATTTTATAAATCAAATTTTCAAATGTTTTAGTTTGTAATTACTTCGTTAATAAATATAAAAAATTATCATAAGACCTTATTTGTTGGATATCTATCTCACCATTCTTTTGAAGATCATGAGTGAAAATAATTTTTTTTGTGATATTTTTTGTTCTATATCCTTTGATATACCAACCATTTAATTATATTATAAAAGAATTATTTTATTTATATAATATTTTTGGAATATCATTATTGATATCCAATCTATAATTACTTATGATATGATGAATAACTGATCTCATTCAAACAGATTCTCAAATGTCTTTAAGAATTTTAATCAAATCAACATGATTAAAGGAACTCATAGAAATGGTTTTCTCTACAAATCACTATAAAATGGAAGTTTCACCATATGTAAATAAATATCCAATATGAGATCTCACTTTATATGGTTCATAAAAGTATCCAACATTAACATAACCAACTAATTTTGGTTCAGAGCTTTTAGAATAAAATAACCCATGATCAACAAATACTTGAAGGTATCTTAATATCTATTTTATACTATTCTAATATTGATGAGTAGGATAAGAGTAGTAACTTTCCAGAAAAATTATAGAAAATGATATTATAGCATTTTATTATTTTTAAGGAACATCGGTGATCCAAAAGAACTTAGATATGGTACTTCTTGACCAATAATTTCTTCATTATCCTCTTATGGATCAAAGGGATATTTATTTCCATCAAGATATCATACAAAAATTGATGTACTTAATGGATTTTATTTTCCAATATTGAAACTTTGTGATCCTTTTTTAGTATACTCGGATTGATGAACATGAATTACATCTTTAAGATGTTCAATTTGTTATACAAGGTAAAACTTTTTCTTTTTGAAGTATTTTATTTCAAATTCATTCTTTAAATGTTCCACAAACATATATATTTCACCAAAATTTCTAATAATATTAAATTCATTAATGTATACTACAATGATCAGAAATTCAAATCCAGTCCCCTTAATGAAGACGCATGAGAAAATTTGATATTTTTTATAACCTTATATTATCAAGTATTTATTGATATGATTATACCACATTTTTCCGACTACTTAAATCTCTATAACGATTTATTCAATTAACTGAGTAAAGATCTCACGATCTAAAATATTTTGTCACTATTTTGAATCCTTATTAGATTTTCATGTTAGTAACATTATCAATATGACCATAAAGTCATTCATACACAACATCCACAAGGCATAATTAAAGTTACTCATGTATAACAAATATCATGAGATACTAAAAGGTTATCTCATCCATTATAGGAGAGTGTGTTTCATAATAATAAATCACAGGTCTTTGTGAGAAGCCTTGAGAAACATAACTTGATTTATATCTCAAAAATTCAATATTTTCGTTCCTATTTCTAAGAAATACCCATTTATAATAAATAGGTTTAATACCTTCCTGTATTTTTACAATTGACCCGAAAACCTCATGTCTAGATAGATAGTATTATTTAGATTGGATCGTAACTTTACACAAATCCCAATCTGGTATATTATGATATTCATTAACTATTTTTGTTTCTTGGTCCTCATCAATTATTTCATGTTCAATATTAAATGAAAAATTTTCATCAACAATGGTCTCTCCTCAGTTCCAGCATCTTACAATCTTGATGAAATTTATAGAAATTTCCTCTTGATCATGATCATGTGATTTTATTGCATTGATTTCTTAAAGAATTTCATGATCAATTGAATTTACATTATCCTTAGGTAAATTTATTTCTTCAAACAACATGGGTTTTACCCTTTCCTTTTATGAATATTTTTATCTTTTGAACTGTGTGGTATACCATGATTTAGGAATGTATTGGAATCATTTTTTATAATTCGATAAGATTGTACTTTAGAAACATATATCCATAAATGTGCATTCACAGTAGGTATTACAATTTGGTAACCTATTTTGAATCATTGAATGCATCATGAAAACAATTTGATAAAATTTTAAAATTAATAATATTTTGAACTTCATGTTCACTCATATTTATATAAGGATCAATATGTAATGATGTATTAATTTTTCATGATATTTATTTTGATGTTGATTTATTTTCCCATTTAATATTGGAAATATTTTTTTCATCAAGATTAAAATAATAAATTCTAGAAATTAATACATCTCTTTTCACTATATAACAATACCTAATGATATAGGGATATTAAAATCCAATGTAAATATGTATTATTATTTAGGGTCCCATCTTTATTCATTATGGGGATGATAAAGTCACATATACAGCAAAAAAATTACTTGTAAATGTGAAATATTTTATTAATGGACACATGCTAATTGTAGAGGAGAATATTCATGATATCTTGAGTAACTAATTTTAATTAGTGTTGCTACATGAAAAATATATTATCCCCTTATTGAACTGGAAATTTTTTTTCATGAGAAGTGGTCTAGAAATAAGTTGTAATAGCATTATAAATGATTCAGCAAGACCATTTTGAGTATGAACATGAGCTATAGCTTGTTAAACATTTATTCAAATTTATATGAAATAATTATTAAATTCATGTGATGAATATTCACCAGTGTTATCAAGCTGAATATACTTGATTGAATAACAATGTAATTGTTCCCTTAACCTTATTTTTTGGGAAATCAATTACATAAAACACCTGGTTTCTAGTTGACAATAAATACACATGGGACCATCTAGTTGATGCATAAATCATAATCATAAAATATATAAATGGTTCACATGGTGGATTAATTGGATCACATAATTCACCATGAATCATTTCTAGAAATATAAGGGATTCAGTGCCAATTTATTATGGTGATGGTCTTATAATTAATTTTCTTTTAAAATAAGAAATGAATAATAAATAGTTATGTGTAAGAAACTTTTTGGTAACCAATGTATGACCATCTATAAATTTAATTATTTTCCTCTTCATTATTGATCCTAAGTGGCCCAAATGGTCATTTGACAGAATAAATGAATCATGATTGTTAAAATTATGATTTATCATATTTTAATCAATTATACAAATATTAATATAGTATAATCTAGAGGAAAGTCTTCATAATTTCTCTTAAATCACCTTTTCCCAATTATTAATCTTAATTATATAGAGGCATTCAACACCACATTAAACCATAGTGTTGATATGATATCTTTTTTCATGGATATCATTAAATCTTAATAAATTCCATTGAGACTTAGGATAAAATATATAATTATTTATTAAAATATATATACTACTAGGTGGGCATATTTTTTATCTTCTAGAACCTTAAATTAATTTCACAATACCAATGATTGTACTTACACAATCAATTTCTATTTTAAAGTAGGTAAAATATATATCATATTTAAAAATTGTGTGTGTTGTGGCACAGTCAACAAAATAAATTCCATCATCACGGGGATTAATCTCAGTGGATAATTTCATATTATCCATTTCTATTAAAAATAAATCAAGATATGGTTATAAGAAATAAAATAAAATAAAACAAAATAAAATATCAAACAACATTAAAAATTCAAAATTACCCCTCTATCATGAGTATTTACACATTATTAATATGCTTAATACCACTAGGGTTCAAAAAATAATATGTGATTTCCTAATTCCTAATGTCGCTATCATATTTCAAGTCTTGGTGTGAAAATTTTTCTTTAATTATCCTTTAATTTTCTTTGATTGGTTGTTTATAAATATCAAAAAAATGATTTGGTGTATGATAATTATGCAACCAATTCCCCTTCATTCCATGTCTGGAGGCTTGAAAAACGAAAAGAAATTGTTTCCCTCTTTAATTTTTCCAAAGGGGGTAGATCCCCCCATTTATTTTACACCATTTAATTTGGTAAAAGGGATTTAATTTTTTCGAAGGAGGTTTGGAGGAGTTGGTGAAGGTTACCTATAGAAAGAGACTCTCCCTCCTATATAAATCATTAACTTTAAAAAATAAGCTTCTTATCCTCGTATTTCAGTTTTGAATGATGTCATCAAAGATTATTGGTACAAGTAGGGTAATGGAATGAAATATGATGAAAATATAGAAAGTATACATACTATTCTATGAAGTAATGACAACTAATAAAGGTAGAAATCATATCAACATTTCATTGATAATTAATTTTGGGGAAAAATAGCATATGGCATCTTAAAGGGAATGGTTTGATTAGTCTGAAATTATCCTAAAAGGACTTGTTTTCATTGAGAATGATCACACATTGAAGATTTTTGGATTCGGTGCCATCAAATTGAAGATGCATAATTTCACATTTTTAACCATCCAAGGAGTAATCCATGTGAATATCCCGAAGAAGGATATATATTTTTTGGGAACATTTGATGATATCAGATGTAAGAATCTCACCGATAAAGGAGTGATGAAAATTGTAAAGCAAGAGCTTATAGTTATGAAGGTATAAATATATCAAATAACCTATAAATTCTTATGGGTAAAACCTACAAAGTGGAGGAGATAGTTTTTGCATCAACTAATTTGATGGAAACATTAAGGAAATTATTGCAATGGAAGCTTAGTCATATGTCTGAATGGGCCCTGAAGATTATTATTGATCAAAAGTTGATTCCTAGAATTATAAATGTATCCTTAAAATTTTTTGATAATTTTTTTGAGCAAGAAACATAGGTTAAAGTACATAACACCAATGGAAGGGAACTAGGAGTTGTTAGAGTTTATCCATTCTGGTATTTGGAAAGCACCATTTATATCCCCTGGAGGAGAAAGGCACTTTGTATCATTCATTGATGATTAATTAAGAAGATGTTGGGTGTACCCAATCAAGAGTAAGGATGATGTTTTTAAATTATTAAAATAATTAAAATCTTGTAAGGATATTGAATATATAAATAAGATCATGTATTTAAGTGATTACAATAGAGGATAATATATAAAAAAGGATTCTGATACTTTTTGTCAATGGGAATGAATTAAGTGATAGTTAATGGTGGTGTACACTATTTAGTCAAATGGAGTGGTAGTGGATAAATATAAACTAATTAGAAAAAACAAGGGAAATATTGAAGACTATAAGAGTTTCTATGATTTTCTAGGTAGAAGCACTAAAGACCTATAGTTTTTTGGCTAATCAATCACCTTTAGTGGTGATTGATCTAAAACACCAATGCAGATATGGAGTGGTATACCCAATGACTATTCTAAGTAAGATACTTTTGGAAGTACTATATATATTTATATTTTAATAACTAAGAAATATCAAAATTTGAATTGATATCTTGGAAATATATCTTCTTGGGATACAATGATGGTGTGAAGGGGTATCATTTGTAGAACCACACCACCCACAAAATTATCATCAACATGGATGTCATCTTTGAAGAGGATAGTGTGAAAATGATGATTTGTGGATATATAAAGAAAGAGAGTATAGATGGAGGATAAAACAAAGGAAGAACTATCAGTTTCATATAAGGAATTATTGGGGTATAACGATCGATGATTCTAGACCATGACAGTCAACTTGGGAGAAAAGAGCACCAGTATGATACTCGGATTATATCATTAATAGAAATATTTTATATTTCTTATTAAAGAGGAATAGATACTTCTTGTAAGATATAATATCTTACCCTAGTTCCTTGTCTTTTAATTTTTTGTTGGACCTCTTCAATTTTATATTTGAGCCATATTCCTAGTGTAAAACGAGGCTTTAGAGGTCTCAAGGACTTGGATAAGTTGAGATAGAAGGATTATAGTTGTAGCACGAAACCCGAGAGGATATGTAGTACCACCAACTAGCCAGATAAATCCATTGGCTAGTTGGTGGTCTTGGCCAAAGTGGGTCTTCTATAGTAGACCCACTAGCTACACTATAAGGATCCCATCTATACAGGTGCATTAGAGGATGCCACATCTTGGCCAATGGTGCCCACTATCCATCTAGTGTTGTTGGGATGGGCTAAGATTAATAGTGTTGAAATCCTATTTCTATACCCTAAAACCTCTTTTAATCACCCTTTAACTCCCAATTCAACCATAATTAGGGATTTATGAATTTTTGGGATCCTACAAATCTTTAGTAACTTCCCAAAGGACAATTCTCTACCTATTGATTCATTCTTCAATATGGTGATCCAAAATAAGTAAGCTCTTATTAATTTGGATGAAATATTTTGTTTCCTCCATGAGTCATATTCTTCCAACCATAAAGAGATGTGTAAAATTATTTCCATATGAGATAATTATGTTTCTCATTGATCTAGTGTTCAAAATAAGATCTCTTATTCTTATTTCTTGATGTGGGTGGTTAAAAACAATTCCCTAAAGTCTGTTTTAATTTCTCTAGTATTTTCAATTTGTTTTATCATTCCATCACACTGTGTGCATGACTTAACTAAATTGTTAAAGTAACAAATTTGATGAAACAATATCAATATATATCCCTAGGACATTTTTGGTTCTTTTGGTGTTGAGACTGGGACTTAAGACCACCTGAGGGGTGTGCCAACCTTTGACCCTAGATTAAAACACAGATTGAATGATCCTTGATCCCTTTGATAAAATATAAATTTGGTTAATAATGAATGTTATTTATATTAACATGGAATTTTAATAACTTCATAGTTGTGATTTCATATTGAGATAGTAACACATGGATTGAAGTGGTTATTTTTTCAAGTAAATATCTTGGCAGGATAATAAGATCAAAAGTGGATATAATGGCTCATGAATGGAAAACTAGGATTAATTGAGATGTGCAATGTATTGTTCAATTATTTTGATAATTTTTAATTTGGAATAACAGAATGAATGGAATGTTAATTTATAATTTGATAAATTGACAAATATGTCTTGTATTAACATGTTTTCTAGGTTTTAATTTTGGTATTAAAATGGCTTTCTTGGAATGTTTATGTTTTAAGACTCCTTGATTATATTTGATGCTTGAGGGATAGGTGCATGGTAACATACCTCATAAGGGATAGTTTTATGGTAACATATGGCCTGAGAACTAAATGCATGGTGACATACTGCTTAATCTAAAGATATATGTTTTCATACCACCGAAGGGATATATGGATGGGTACATAGTATGTAAGGGCAAGACACATGGGTATATACCACATAAGGGATAGATGCATGGTTACATGATGCTAGAGATAGGGATTTAAATTATATTTCAGGCATGAGGGTGCGATCTACAATTTTGGATTATTCATCCTCTGTAAGAGAATCCATCTATGGAATGGGTGATTAATATAAGGCAATAGAATCTACCACTTTATAGATACATCTGGCATTATGTTGAAGAAGGTTTGGATAAACCCGGGTGTCATCCTAGAGCTCAAGGGTTGATGGGTTTTTTTGGTGTTCTATATTAATTTATGAATTAATTCCATTGTTTATTGTATTATAGAATGCACTACGACTATATGCTAGACTCTTTAGACACCATGGGTGTCAGCCTACTATGTTTTACTCACACCCTGTTTGGGTGATGTTTGGTACCCAACCAGACTTCATGGATGCAAGTATGGACTGGGAAAAGGGGCCCTGTAATTGATTGATTGGTTTACTGGATCGTATTGGATCATAGATATGGGATCATCCATGGGGTTCACGACTGGGGTTTGGGATTTATTTTATTATGAGTTTTCTTAGTCTTTTATTTGTATACTTTATCCTAAAATTTAGTTTAGAATACAATATGGCATGAAAAGGTTTTTTATTATCATGATATGTATTTTTGGTTATTTGTAAATTTTAATTTTGTTTTGGTTGTGCTTTATTATTAGCTAGTTGATTATATTGTTTTTATCTTATTTCAACTATTATTGTAAATCTATACTAAAGGTTATTATCTCCCCATTATATTACTTACACTCTCACTACTAGTCGACAGACTCTGGGGTACATGGAGGGACACTTAAGGTATCGAATCTACCCATATCTATAACATGAGGGAGTGCTAGGCCATAGAATATACAATGTGGTATTAGGTCCATGTTCTTTTATATTACTTTATTATTTTGGAGAGGTAGACAAGAGAATATGATCTGTGAGGTCTTTGTAATGAGATCGTGAATGGGAGTATTTAACTCATGTGCAGGGGGAAACCCATGTTCCCAGGGATGGGATTGTTGTTCATGTTTTTATCTTGTTACTATTATAATGTTACTTCAACTTGATTGATTCACTTTTTGAGTAATATTATTATTTTATGAGATTTTACTCTTGGACTAGTATGTCACATGGTGAGTATGCAAGGATCATGGTAGGTACATAGGTTAATATATTGGCATGCATTATTCATTATATTGATATATATATTTCATGCTATATATATGACCAAATAAGCTGTGAAAATTAATTCCTTGACAAGTTTGATGAAAAAGGAATATATGAAACTATTATGACATACCAATTCAAATGTTAATACATGTTGTGGAGTAACCCTGTATCAGTGGTTATTTTTTGGTTTCATGTCCTTTTGAGGTTGATCATTTAATGTATCATGTTTCCTAAGAAGTATGTTGAACTTTGTAGAGAAAATTACTCTCTGGCATATTTGAGTTGAGTGTTAGGATTGTGGTAATCAACACACACCTTATATAGTAGATTCAAAAATTCCTACGGATCCATTGAACTTAATGGATGATCATCATTGGGACAGTTTCTTGTAGATCATGTGATCCATAGAGAGGGAGAAAAATCATGTTGTGACTTTAATGTCTAACCTAACCAAAGCTTCACAACTATAGTATACACCTATATTCACTAGGGATGGAGTTCCCCAGGTAGCTGAGTTTTAGATTGAGTCCATCCAGATAATCTTTAGGCATATAAAGACAGCTGTGGATAGGAGGGTGATTATTTCAGCATATATTCTCTGAGGATAAAACAAGATCTAGTGGGAAATCCTAGAAAAATATGTATAGAAAGATGAGATAACTTAGAAGGACATTGAGGTGAAGTTCATAGAATGCTTCTATTAGGAGACATTGTGGGATGAGTGGTCTTAGGATTTCATGAACCTAACATAGGGGATCATGTTAGTGATGGGATATGCTAGATGTTTTACCAACCTATATCATTTTTCTCTATATTTGAAATAATATGAGATTGCTAGGGTGATGTGATTCTAGGATCGGATTTGTTATAAGATCAAGTCATTGGTAAATATATTATGCATGATAAATTTAACTGATGTGATGAATCAGGATCTCATTGTAGAAAGAAACCTGAGAGAGGCCCTAAGTGGTGGGCATGAAATATATGTTGGAAAATCAGGGATCTCTTCTTCAGATGGAATGAAGCATCACTATGATAGTTACTTCTAGGGAAGTAGTGGGAAGAAAACCTAGGGGAGTTGGCAGCCGTCTTAGTACTATAGCCCAGTGAAATGTTTTCAGTGTGATAGGGATGGAAATAAGAACCCCCAATATCCTTACCATATAGTGGAATACCCCTATTATAGTAGGTTGGGCCATCTACAGAGGTTTTATAGGGGCGTTCACCAGTTGAGAAGGGGTACAGGATCAAGGTGAGCACCATATTTTTGGGAAGGACACTCCTACCCCTTATCAGATAGGTAGTTTGAGTTCTACTAGATTCTTGGGCTAGGGTTGGGTATATGGCACCTCAAAACAGAAGTGACATTATCAAATAGTGGGTGCATCATAGGTGATTCAGACTAGAGGCTAGAGTATAGGGGCAATCCAAAGGCATGTTATGCTATATACTCTGACCAGTCTGGATGCAATAAATTTTGGCATCACATTCATTTATATCTTCTCAATTTTTTATGGATTGGGTTGGCCTATGGATAGCTCATATGGTGTTATGACCATTGAAACACGGTTAGGGGTGCGATCAGAGGGTATTAAGTTTTATAAGGAGTGTTCATTTGAAATTGGTGGCTTCCATTTCTTTTGGGAGTTGTTTTTATTGAAAATTGTAATATTTGATTTGATTCTAGGTATATATTAGCTAGTTATGTGACAATATGATATCAAATATTAATGGATGAGAGTTAATGTTCTTTCTCCAGAAGGGGGTAGCTATATCCATCAGGGATAATAGGATCTTCAGGTTGGTCATGTTGGACTAATTTTGTGAATATTGGATTGTCTTACGGCTCAGATAATTGGAATTATTCTGGATGATGGTGGGATGTAGTAGGGTACTTTTCCTCTAGTAGTGGACCATTTTTAGAATATCATTTTCAATTACCTGGAATTTTATCAATAGAAATTTCCTCCTAAAAATATAATTGTGTTACATTTAGTAATATAATATTATATAATGCACACATGCCACGTGATGAAACCAACAAAATTTTATTATACTAATTTAAACAATACATTTAGAGAAAACATATGGCCATAATAATTCAAAGTATTAAAATGGGATAATAAATGGAAAATAATATAATATAATAGGAAAATTTAGATCTTGTCAATTACCCAGAATAATTTCACTCACAAACAACATTTTAAAAAGATACAAATTATTAGTAATGAAATATTCATTTTGAAAATGAAAATATACATAACATTGAGATAAAATAGAAGTTAATGAATAATTAATGAAATAATAGGTATTTATAGAAATCATGGAACACATATAAATATTACAAATCTGACCTGTTGAATAGTAATCTGACTATTGGAATATCACTCCGGTCATTGGAATAATAATATAACTATTTGAATAGTAATCTGACCATTAGAAATAGTAACATACCCATTAGAGTAGTAATAGAACCCATGTAAATAGAAAATAAAATCTATCTATCTTATAAAATAAAAAAATAGTACATTTATGTCATGATACAAGAAAATAGATGTTTTAAAAATTAAAATATAAGTGCTCATATTTTAGTAAAAAAATATGTTTTATTTCAATTTTATAACAAATATAATAAATTAAAGAAATTTTTTATTCATAAAATGGGTTTATAAATTAATATTATGTTTTAATATAATGATAATAAACTTTTATGAGACCTTAATTAATTTTTTCAAAGAGTCGTAAAATTGATCAAAATATTAAAATTTCTATTTTTCAATTAAATAAGTATTTTAATTAAAAATTAGATTTATACTTTTGAGATAATTATTCTCTTAAAATGGATTTATTTTTTTAATATAAACATTAAAAAATGGCTAGATTTAATTTTTTGTATTTTTCTAAAATAATTGATTTTTTTGTGAATGGTGAAATACGATAAATTACAATATTTAGCATTATAAGTTAAATAAATTAATTCATGAGTTATGGATGATATAATCACCCATTATTTTGAAATAAAATGAATTATTTACCTTATATAGTCACAATTATCAATACTATTAATAGTCTTGATCCAAAATAATAAACTAATGAATATAATATTCAAAAACACTCCTCCCCCCTTATAAATACCACCCTCGCCACTTCTTCTCTTCATACCTTATAAGCCTTGTAGTTTAAAAACAATCTTCCCAAAATAGTTACCAAACATCTCTACCATGTCTTAGTTCTTCTAGTATCACCACAAGACAAATTCTAAGTTCCTTAAGGACTATTTCAAGGAAGCATCATTTAAGTGGTAATATTCTCACTCCACCTCTTTTAAATTATTTTCTTATTCTACCTTACCCTAACACCCCTCATTCAACATGAATTAATAAATATAGAATCATATATTTACTATAATTTTATGGTGATAATGTAATATCTTCAACCCATCCACTTATTTCCTCCTCTTCTTCTAAGAATGAAACCATTGTCCATATTATATCGGTTAAATATCTCCGTAGATAATGAGTTGTTGTTTTCCATTACCGCCTTCAAGTCCAGTTATAAAACTATTATTACAATTAAAAATTATAATAATTACATTAAAACTAATTTCATTTCATTTAACTAATATATAGATATACTATTAAATAAAACAAAACTAGTTTATGATGGTCGGTAAAACCACCTAATTGAACTAACCACACAACATTAATGATTTAACTCAATGAACCATCCATATACCAGAACATATATGAATATTTAGGAAAAATTAAATTTATTTAATTACATGAATACTATTTTATTTTCCTTCTATATTTTTAGTCCCATTTTACAAAAACTTCCCTAATTATATACAAGTGATACGACCATAAAATCATGAAACGAACACTCTCGAAACAACAAAGTTGAACATTATATCTCATCAAAATGGCCATAAATAAACAAAATAAAATAAAATAAAATAAAATATTAATATAAAATATTCTTAATTTTTTAATTAATTAATCTAATTTGGTTATTCAGGACATTAAGTTTAAGTGAAGAACAATTTTGGAACATAAGGTAAGAGATCTATCTAAACCTTCATATTTTCATTAGTTTATTATTTATCTCACTTTACCTCAATTTACCTCCTAATTATTATTATATAAAACTTATATATTCTATATATATTTCAGACACATATATACCAGGTTTATTTAATATTTATTTGATGTGGAAATACATGTTTTAAAGGTTCCCTTCACAATTCCTCTTGATAAGAAAACCCGATTAAATGGAACTTCTCTATTTCTTACCACTTTTCATGTACACTCCTTAAAATTTTTTAATCCACCAATATTTTCTAAAATAAATAATTCTATCATGAAAATTAATTTTAGATCATTTTCAGGATTTATTTAAATTATTATACCTTTACCATTTTTAAATATGTGTTACCCATTTTCATAAAGCTTCACTTGAGAGGTACTTTTCCAAAAGGATTTCTCTACTCCTTTTCAAGTAATCACATTAGATAAACATTATTTATCATGATATATGCTTATTCTTTTCAATTATTAATGACCAATAATGATTTAATCCTTTATTTCATGGAATCCATTATGAAATGCCCTTTGGTTATGCCTTATGACATGATTATGAAACCCATATATTTACATGGGTAATCCTTATGTTTATGCCTTTTGATTGATTTCTTTATGTGGAACACAAATGAATGTACATGATATTATAGGTGAGACCATATAGTGATCCATTGTGTGGGTTAAATTTTTGTCTTAAGAGATGATATGTATGGGATTAGGGAGTAAAACTAATATATTATGGGAATTTTTCAACCAAGTAATATAATCTTGGAAATTACTTTTTACTCATGTTTATGTCATGTTATTTGTTTCTTCCATATTACTATGTTTCCATGATATTATGATTCATTTTTCTTTATGTTATGCATCCATATGATTATTTATGATCCATGCCTTTTACGTTATCTTGTTATTCCTTCTGACTCATATGTTATGCTTCATTTCCATGTTTATTCTCTTATAGGGCTTATTAGATCATTCCTTTTGTCTATGTGTTATCTATTTTATCCTATGTAATTTTATGAGATCAAGTGGAGTCAATAGATCATTATGGATATTAAAATAAATAATTTTTTAATTTCTTGTTGTCTATTTATGTACCTAGTCTTACAAAGACACTAGGATTTTTGAACCTTGGTTTGTATTTAATGGATATTTATGTTAAAATACATGTAAAAATATGTGTAAAAGGTTTGGGTCATTATAGTTAGTATTTGAAAATAGTCTAGTTATTTTTGAGTATTAATACTAGAAAATATTAGTGATAACCCTAGGGATAAGTCTATGCAAAGAGAAATTTCAATGGATAAACTAGATTCAAACTTAGGAACTCATAAGTTAGGATATAATTTTAATTTTTAAGTTATTCCTTATAATTTCACAATTGATTTTTATATGCTCATTAAATGAGTATTTAAACCTCTATTTATTCTTTTTTTAGTTAATATCAGTAAATAAAAGAACCTATGACAACAACCAATGTGATGAGAAATGTGATGATTTCCATAATGATATATATAACCTGATGGGAGAATGAGATCATAACTTCATGACAATTCTAGATCAACCGGAACAAGTTATGAATAATAAATTGAATCATGTGGGACACCCTCTTTATCCTAAGAAAGATCAAGTTGCGGTTTAATCCTTTATGTGGAAAAGGCTTTCTAATTTTAGTGGATCTTCTGATCTCCTCATCACAGAACAATGTATTAACTTCATTTAGAGGATATTCTCTATCCTATAATAGTAAAAATAATAGAAAGTCATGCAGGTGGGTGATCATTTTTATATGGAAGCTAATTAGTATTGGAAACTGATCAAGAACATGAAGTACAAAGAGGAAACATATTCCATGGAATGGGATAGATTTAAGAAAATATTTTTCATTAAATATTTTCCCTGAACTCTTCAAATTAAAATAGAGTTGGAGATCCTCAAACTAAAGTAAAATTAAGATGAGTCCATAAGGTCATATGAGGAAAAATTTAAAAGGATTTCACGATATACATTTGGATTTTTCATGAATACTGAAATTAAGGTGGATTTATTTTTTAGTGTATTAAAGACAAGTCTATGAAAACTCTTGGTGATTTGAGGCTTTAAAATCTATAAGGAGATTGTTCATTATGACCTTACAGTAGATATTAATATTAGAGACTATCTGTGGTATCGTAGACCTAATGATAAAAAATGTAAAATGGAAATTACTTTCTGAGGATCAACATATAAATCTCATGGGGAATAGAAAACCCAACACCACATGTGTCAAAAATGTGGGAAGAAGAATCTTAGAAACTAACTCAAGGAAACCAGAAGATTCTTGAAATGTGGAAAATAAGAATAGTAGGATAATAATTGTCGAAGGGCTATAAAGTATACCACTATTGCATAAGGATAAAGGAAGGTTCAAATAAACACTCATTCTATTGTATGGTGTTTTAACTTCAAGGAACATGAGCATAATGTTATCCAATACCCTAAGCCAAGGTTTTTTTGATACAATAAAAGATAAAAACCTCTAAGGCGGAAAGGAAGGGAATTTTCTACCACTATTTCTGAGGTGGATCCTAGTAATGTTGTGGTGATGGTTACACTGGTTATTCAATCATGAATAGAAAACATACATTTTTATTCTAGATCTACACATTCTTTCATATCTTGCATGTTTATTAAAACTATTCAAACACCACCTAAAACATGTGTAAGGGCATAGACCCACTTAGTATAACCCTTTGTGTGTTTCCAAATCTCATAGTGATCAGTGTAGGTTCTAGGAATAGCAGAAGCATGCAATGGGTTGTTCCCAAATTTTATTTTTGTCATGATCGATGATCAATTAGATATCTACATGATGATAAAATCTATGATAAATGGAATTAATTCAAATAAAAAAGATAATGGAAATTATTCCAGAACAAGAGGGGGGATCATCTCATATTATTTATAATTAATTTAATTAAATAAATAATTACCTTGATGGAATTATTTTTTCATTTACGGATCTGAAAACAGATCTATGTTTTATTGTCATTTTATTTTATGAATCAAGGGAAGATTCCATCTAGTAGTGATCCACATGTGTTCCAAAAATCTTTGAACATTAATATAGTAATCTCTGGGTGTTATCATGGCAGATCCTATCACTTTCATTTTTCGCCATTGATCGCCTCGAGAACCACTTCCAAAGTATTCTCCTGGATCTCTCTTGAATTCATAGTGGGAGGTGGAGGATGATCACTCTCTATTCTTGTGATTATTCTTGGAGAAGGGATGTCTCTAGGTCTTGAGAGGATTATCCAAATATGTTGTTCACAACTAAACAAATGAATTGGCTCCTAGATAAAATAATATAATTGATTTCATATATTTCTAGGGTTATAAATAAATAGT
Organism: Viscum album; assembly: GCA_963277665.1. Taxonomy (NCBI): domain Eukaryota; kingdom Viridiplantae; phylum Streptophyta; class Magnoliopsida; order Santalales; family Viscaceae; genus Viscum; species Viscum album. The sequence continues at coordinate 420,391,329 of OY728132.1, forward strand.
TTCACAAGTTTCATTTGTTATTTTTTTAATCCTTTCAGAACCCCATGTCAAATAATAATGTTAATATTATTATTTCTCAATATATGATTAAATTTTAAATTAAATTAAATAATAATTAATCAAATAGTATTCGATATTTATTATTTCTCACTGAACCATTAAACTCAGGTCACCATACCCCGAAAATATTTATTGGGCCTTGAATAATTATTATTTATTTATTAAATAAATATCACTTCATTATTCACCGATAAATAAATAAATATTATATTTAATTAATAAAAATAAATATGTATTAAATATTCTGCACACATTTTATTCTCTTGAATAACTGGTGACAGAATATATGTGATCAATTAAAAATGAATAATTATTAAACCACGTACATGAATAATATTTATTCAACTTGTTAAATAATAAATAATATTAATATTATTTAACTGTGATTCTAAATACACTTAGTGTGTGACCCACTAGGCCTCTTTCTCAGTGGAATTAGGAGAAGAAGCCTAAAGTACAAGGTTAGAATCTAGAAACATGTCAAGGAACTTATAGAGAAAGAAGTTAATTTCTTAATGACATAATACATCATACTGATGCTTACCGTGAAATACAATCCCTTTATCATGATATATCAAATCAAGCAGGTTGCATGCTGGTGCCATAAACCTATGTGCTTGATGTCTCTTTCTTTGACTTACTGAAAATTGAACTTTCCTATAGAACACCATGTCCATGGATTTATTTATTCTATATGATTTCCATAAAAGGGCATGAGATATCAACTTCCATTAAATAATAGAATGGGAAATCACTTCTCTCATTATTCATTAATGCAATATTACTCACGATGAAATCAACATATCCTACCTTGCTGTGAACATCTGTCATCACGGTTTTCATCAATACATCAAAGTACGCAACTCATAATACTCATTAATAATAATATTAAAGTATAAGGATCAATAAACACAATTATAAATAGGATCATCCAATGACACATATGAATGTGGATTTCCTACTAGTGGATCTCATTCTCATGATATCCTACACTAGATATTACCAAAGGTGTACACCATGAGAAGGTTACTCAAAGTCTTATGAGTATCCACCCCTGATAGCAGGTATCATTTTCCCCCTAAAATGATATCATCTAGATATTGAACATATATTTAAGAATATTTTTGTCGAACTTCTGGTTTATCATCATAATGAGGAACTTCTATGACCTTTTAGTGTGATAGCTACTCTTAGTATATTACCACATACTGTGTTACGTAGAAGAACTATCCTAATGTGATAAGAAGTTTATTAATATTAAAAAATATTAATATAAGATATCATAAAGTACATAGAAGTTGGTTTTAGGGTACCAACTCCAATAGACTCCCACTTGAACAAGATCCAACTAATGAAAACCTTCAGTCCAGTAGCTCTCACATGATACTTATGCTTATGCTAAGATAGGCCTTTACTCAAGGGGTCTGACATGTTATCTTTCATGGGTACTCTACCAACTGCAATTTCAACCCTCTTATATAAATCCCTCAAGAGGTGATACTTTCAGAGTATATTCTTTATCTATTTGTGTGACCATAGATCTTTTTCAAGATCCACCACTATAGTATTATAATAATACAATTTGATAGGGTCATTACTGATAGGTACCACATAACCTCCTAGAAAAAGTTTTGAATCCAATTGGATTCCTTGGATGCATCTGATTTCTCTATATACTCGGACTTCACTATATAATCTGCAAAAATTGGATTCTTTTAACTCTTCCAGCTAATATATCCTAGTTAAGATATAAAATATATCCTGAATATGACTTCAAATCATTCTGATCTATCTAAAAACTAGCATCAATATAACCCCTGATGACCAACTTCTCTTCTCCACCATACACTAGGAACATATCTTTAGTACTTCTCAGATACTAAAGGATAGCCTTAACAACAGACAAATGTTGTTCTCCTGGATCTACTTGATATATTCCTATCATGCTCAATACATAGGAAACATCAAGTCTAGTACATAACATGGCATACATGATTTATTATATCATCGAAGTTTATGGGATATTATTAATTCTCTCTTTCTCCTGTTGTATCTAAGGACACATTTTCATATAAATATGTAAACTATATGACACTGGAACCAATCCCCAATTAGATTATTCCATAAAAAATCTATTTAGTATTTGGTCAATATATATACTTTGACTTAGTCCAAGAAGCCTCTTGGATCTATCACAAATTATCTTGATCCCTATAATATAAGATAATTTTCCTAAGACCTTCATTGAGAAACATTTGTTTAAATAGTCCTTAATAGACTATAAGATTGGTATGTTGTTTCTAATAAGTACTACGTCATCAACATATAATACTAGTATAATAACCACATTCTCACTAAACCTAGTGTAAACACACAACTCACATTCATTATCAATGAAACCAAATTATTTTATGGATTCATCAAATCAAATGTTCCATGACATAGATTCTTACTCTGATCCATAAATGGATCTAAATAACTTGAAAGTCCTTTTAGTATCACCTAGAGTCATAAACCCTTCTGTTTATTTCATATATACATTTTCTTGAAGGTTCTCATTAAGTAATGCGGTTTTTATATCCAAATTCAAAATCTCATAGTCATGGTAATCTGTTATAAAAAGAATAATTCCGATGGATTTAAACATGGAAAATAGTGAAAAGGTTTCATCATAGCCAATTACTTGATGTTTTTTAAACCCTTTATCCACTATCATTTCTTTATTGGTATTTAATTTACCTTTAATGTCTAGTTTTCTCTTGAATACCCATTTTCACCCAATGGGCCTTACATCAATAAGCGCATCAACCAAAACCCAAAATTAGTTTGGATATATGGAATCCATTTCAAAATTCATGTATTCTTACCATATTGTTTCTTCTAATATCTCTGCTTCCTATTTGTAGGAGATAGGTTCATTATTTTCTACCAATAACGAGTCACCATCTTCGGTGACTAGAAAACAATATCTCTCTGGTTCTCTTACTTCTCTTGTACTCCTATACAATACTTGTATTTTAGGAACTACTTCTTCCATGGGGACTTGTGGAATTTATTCATGTACCAACTCTTGTGTATCTTGAGCATAAACTTCATCAAAGTCAATATTTCTCCCCCTATCCTTTTTTATGATATTCTCCCTCCAAAAAAATATTGGTTATCTAGAGATAGTCACTTTCTTATATGAGGGGTTGTATATGTATTAGCCCTTTGTTTCTTTGGGATACCCTATATAGATACAATTTGTGCTCTGGGGTGCTAATTTGTTGCCAAAAAAGGCCTTAACAAATGACTCGCAACCCCATACACATGTATGTGACAAAAAAGGTTTCTTTCCACCCCATAACTCGAAGGGAATTCCATTTTCCAATTTATTTGGTACTCGATTTAATGTATATTCCACAGTTTGTAATTCATATCTCCAAAGGGATCATGGAAGATCTACATGACTCATTATAGAACTTACCATGTCTAACAACATATGATTACTCCTTTTACTAACACCATTCCATTGTGGTGTATTAGGTGTAGTGATTTGAGACAGAACCAAAAAACTCCTGTAGAATTTTGATAAACTTTTGATTAAGATATTCACCACCTTGATCTGATCAAAGATTCTTTTTCTTATTACCAAGTTGATTCTATACTTCAATCTTGAATTCCTTCAATTTCAAAAAGGACTCATACTTATACATAATTAAGTAAACAAATCCATATCTACTCAAGTCATAAATAAAAGATACGAAGTAAGAATATCCACCTCTAGCTTCTACTGGGAAAGGTACACACACATCAGTGTGTATCAATCCTAGAAGATCTGTGACCCTTTCACCCTATCCACAAAATAGTGGTTTGGTCATTTTTTCTTATAAAAAATATTGACATATTTTAAGTGGTTTTAGCTCATAATAGTCTAAATAACCATCTTGATAGAGCATTGTCAAATTCTTCTCTTTTACATGACCAAGACAGTGATTCCATAACTGAGTGTTATATGAGTCATGTGAACATGATTTTTTTATCAAATTCTAATACTTGGTTTTCATAATTTAATACATAAAGACCATTAATTAAATGTGTTATACCATAAAATATTCTTTCTTTATGAAAGAAACAACTTTTATTTTCAACTTGAAAATAAACCCATTTTCATGTAGGCATGATATATAAATTATGTCATTGGTAACCATAAGTATATAATAATAATCTTGTAAAACCAAAATCATTCATATTAGAAATAAAAGGTGGTAGCCAACAATGGCTAGATAAACTAGCCTCACACTATTGGAAGCTCACAGATCCACTTATCCTCTAGAAATATTTCATAATATAATTGTTTCCTATAATTGGATATAGATTTGAGAACCACAAGATGAATCTAACCCACAATGTGTAGATATTAAAATATTACACTCTATAAAGAACAAAAATTTAGCATCCCCTTTATTCTGGGTGTAGTTCCTCTTCTAGTGTCTTGGATTTCCACATTCAAAACATACTACCTTCTTTTCCTTACCCTATCTCTGGATCTTCCTCTTCTTGGAAGGAATATTCTCTAGAGCTTTAGACTTGTTATGATTCTTGGGACCCTTTGCCTTGTTCTTCATTTTCTTATTCACCAAAAGAACTGTGGGTTTATCACACCCCATTTTCTTATCCACTAAGAAAATCAAATTATGAAGTTTTGAAAGACTCTTCTTATTATTTATCATATTGTAATTAATAATAAAATTAGATAAATTATTGGGAAGTGATGAAAGTAATAGATCTGTCCACAACTCATCTGGGAATTTAATCCCTAATATGTCTGAGAGTTAAATGTAGCCAATAATCTTAATTATATGAGGCCCAGATAGCACATAATATCTAATATTAGTTGTAAAAAAGAATTTTAGATATCATACCTTTCTTTTCTCTCCTTCTCTTAATAAAGATATCAAAGGTGAGCATCATGCTATACACACTCATGTCCTCATGTTGCTTCAAAAGCTCATTTGATATGGATGATAACATGAAACAATAAACATATGTGGAATCGTTAAAATGTTTCTCATTAAATGATAAATCTTCATCACTTTCCTCTTTACCGAGCACATCAAGAAATGGTTCTTATAGCATGTACAATTTATTTTCAGGGTGAAGTATAATGTGTAATCACCTTTACCATTATTGGAAATTTGTGCTGGTGAGAAGGTAATCCTTCTGAAATATGGATCAAAGTGATATAATTAAAGTCATTTTAATGTTATTTCTATAAATAATATGATAAAATTTTTATTACTTTAACTGATAAAATTTAGACAAATAAATAAATATTAAATTTATTAGCCTCCCACTATTTTATGGAAAACCAATAGCCCTCACCATTGGCTTCAGAATATCTTGTTGCTTGGACATTCTAGTGTCAAGGATCCATATTCCCCTTCTCATTACCCCAAATTTGGTTGGTCAAGAAACTAAAATGGTTTTAGGTAGTAATTCTAAATTCCAAATGCAATAACTTATAGTTCCTTTATCTATTTAGTGGACTCCCCAATCCTAAAATCCTTAAATTGGATTTCCTCAAACCTTGCCACTTAGTTACACCAAGTACTTCTTTGTCAAACCACCCTTGATGTGAACTATGTTAATTAAACCTAAAAATTCAAGTTTGAATTCCCTGATAATTGAAATCACCCCAACTTTGGTTGTTAAATTACTTTTAACTATGGTTAAATTTTAACTGAAGTAGTGGAAAGCTATAACAACGTAATATATATAATTGAGGGATTTTATCCTTTTATGCACAAATTTTCAATTATTATATTTATTACGTGCTTGTTAATATTAAGTGGATTTAATTAAGTGATTAACTATGTCTTGGATAATATTTATGCATAAACCAATTTATTTTAGTTTTATCTTTCATGACCGTTAATTTCATTAATTCATGTGATTATGATAAAACATCCATAATAAAATAACCATGAAGCTTGACAGAAATAAAATAATAAAGCGGCATGATTAGGATATTTTACCAATTGTTAATTTATCTATCGATTGATAAAATGACCATTAACCTAGCTTAAAACACCTTAAACCAATTAAGGTTCATGTTATAGATTTCCACCTGTCCACCTATGTATCTCTCTTGGATTGGTTTCACCTTAGCTTGAAACCTGAACTCCCTCCACTTACATGGGAGATCCATCCATTACATATGATTTTACTCACACATAGGTGAGGGGTAAAGGGTTTACAAAAAATAAACTATGGTAATATAGACTTGTACATAATAAGAGGAGGGAAGGCACACGGGAAAATAATTTAATTTAATAATAAATTAAATGAAACCAATCACATACAAAGGTCTAGTATATGATCATGATCATCCACACACATGAAATGAATTATGCATTTAATAAAACTATCATTCAATACATAATTATTATTATTTAATATAAATATCACTCAAATCAACAAATTATCATATTTAATTAATCAATTCTTTTATCTTAATACTCATATGAATTTCCTTGAGATTCACATCCATTATAATTTTAAAAAAATTAAACAAATTTATTTAAAATTAACTATGTACATAAATTTACCTTTGAGGAAACACTGTAACACCCCAAGCTTCCTGGGTACACTTCTCTTTTAATAATACAATAGCTTGCACTGTATAAAACTTTGAGTTCTAACACACCACGACTAATCAAACTAGCCGTTATGAATAGTAATACCCACTTCTTGAAATTTTTGAAATTTTATTTTTCAAAATGGACTTCATTTTTGGATTCAGAATATTAAAATTAGCTTAGGTATTTTTCTGATAACTTTCATATTTTGATGAATATTAAAAAATACAACTAGAAAAGTTGGAGGAAAGAGCCCCTTTATTAAAAAAAAGGCACAACCCCTTTTGTGGGAAAAGAAAGAACCCAATAGAAACCAAACACACCAAGGCACAAAGGCCTTAAAAAAGTAGTGACCTAAAGGTCATAACAGTGGTCCAAAATCCCAGAGGTACAAGACCAATACAAAAAAGTGGGCTAAGAGCACATATGGATAAGCCCAATCCAAATTCAAGGTGAACCCACAGTCACACCACCACCTTTGTCACTTACATGGTTTCCGAGAATCCCCACCGACACTAGATCAATGCACACTACGCTGGTAAACACTCCCATAGCCAGATCCGATCAGAAAGCCGCTGATGGCGTTTCTTTAACTGGACATCCACACGAACGCCATAGTGGAGGGATAAGAAACACAAAAACCAAGGAATTTCAGTGCATATATGATGAATAATAATCCATTCACTAACATATCCAGATGAATCACCTCCACCCCACCTCTGTCATGATGCCTGTCGACATCCCCACCACGCTCAGACTCACCACTCCACCGAATGATTTGACAACCAATGTCATCCAGAGACAACGGTGGACCACTGAAAATCAGATCTAAAGATATGGTGGAAATGTAGTTTGAAGATAGTGTACCCAAGGTCGCCACCGCTGTCAAGAAGATTGAGAAGCCCAATCCCCAGATCTAACAAAGAGGAGGCGACATCGCACTGCTGACGCGAATCCACCATGGACCAATGCAACCACAAAGAAAATCACCACCGCAGCTGGCCTCCATCATCATTATCTGGGCACCAAACTCGTCACCAAACTCAAATTAGTTGTCAAGTGTAAGGAAGAGGTAGTGGTTGGGAAACCCTATCCCACAATGAAATGTTCGTGCTCTGGCCCTTAGAGGCTCATCCTAGAGATCGAGTGAAAAATACTAAATTTTAATTAAAAACAACTTTTTTAATCGAAATAATTTATAGTGTTAAATTATAAATTTGAGTTGTTTTAAAGTATCATAGGATTATATTTTTATAATTTAATATAATGTATGTCATTGGAAGTAATTTTACATTTAAATAGTATATAAACATATGTCAATCTTTTGATAGTTTTTACTTCTTAAAAACCCATTTTTTGGTTTCAACAATGGGAATTAATTTTAAATTAATTTCTGCAACTTTTGTGTTTTGAATTTGGAAAAATGGATTTCATATTTGGAATAAGAAGGTACAGATTTTTTAAATAGGCAACTTATATTTTTATACATTATGAATAATTAATTCGATAAATATTTTATTTACCATGATTAAAGGGAAAATCCTCTAAATAAGGGTAAAAAATAATATTATAATAATATTAAATTACCCTAACACATGTCATAACCCTATTGTATGATACATGTACGACCAGGGGAATCCTTGGGTCGATTTTGGGACCCTATGGAGACACTTGGGAGTAATAATGACATTTTATATTAAATAATCTAAAGTAAAGACAAAAATAACAAAAGCATGTATCTTTTAGTAAAAAAACTTTTATATGAGGTTATATAATTGATCTATTAAACTGTAAATAGTCATTAAAAATATAAAAAAATTTCCAACATCATGATATTTTATTTATAATTTTTAGACATAAAATAAATATATTTATATATGACACAATAATGAGGGAGTATTTTCCTTATTAACGAAAGAATCAAATAAATGATATTATAAATATTCAAATAAATATAATTTTAAAGTTTTGATTCCATAAACGAATTTGATAGGTGAAAATGACATTTTATGATTGATTCAATGTATTTTTTTCGAAGTAATCAAGTGGTTATGACTTTCACAAAAACCAAATTCTAAATAATGTCAAAATTGACATAAACGATTTTTCAAAACAAATACTATATTTTTAAATTATATAATAGTCCTAAATATCTACGATTTGGACAAAAGACATATATGATAATATATATGTCATTAAGGTACCATTTTTTGTTCTATTACCATTTTATAGTAATTTTATTAACCATTTATTATAATATCACAAAAATACATGGTAAAAGTTAAACTATTTAACTAAGAGTTAAATCTAAAAGATAAGGTTAATATGGTCACCTAAAACGATCTAAAACTTATTGGTTGAGATTTTTTAAACCCATAACCACCTTATAATCAAAATAAATCATTTTGTATCCATTATAAACCAAATATTATTGTATAATAAAATAATATTTCAAAATTTTCCTAAAGTGACCCTCACCTCTCTTATAAAAGGGTACTTACCCTTCTCTCAAAATCACACATCCAAAGCCTTTTAGCTCAACCAAAACCTACTCAAATATCCTCCAAACTACCCTCAAATTGAAATAGATTCTTTAATTTATCCTAAATCCAACCTAAGTATCCCTTTTGATCAACTCTAAAGGAAACACCTGAAGAAGAGGTAATAATTTCACTGCCTCTTTCAAAGTTATTTTCTTCTTCCACTTCTACTTTATTTGTTGTTTCCATACCAAAATAATAACTCCAGTAACGTATACATAATTTGATGTTATTATAAATATGGTACAACGATATTCATTATTCTATCCATCCTATGAATGAAAAGTCAGCATACGTGCGTACGTACGGCTTACTGTCTCCACGTCGTGGTGTAGTTTGTTATTCAAACACTTCATTATTTGGATGGGTATAATAATGAGTATAACTGATGTAAATAATAAATATAACATGTTAGGGATTCTTTATATATGATATACCATCCAATTACATATGATTTCACCATCAATAGAATAATATTCCCGCTCGTGCATATGAATGGATTACCGTCTCCATGAACGCGATGAAATTCATTCCCCATCATAACTATTCAAGATTAATTTTCATTTTATGATTAAAAATAATTTTTAAGAACATAATATAATTTTGTATATGAATCAAATACATCATATCCATAGCAACCCTGGCTTACATAACCAAGCATATATAGAAAGACGAATCATTTAACACCCGAAACAATAATACTACCAAAATATTATTAACAAATACATAATAGAAGATCATATATGATATCATATTTATGTATGAGGTTATTTTATACTTTAATAACAATAATTTAACTATTATACAATAGGTTAACATACCCTCGATCACAGAAAAGTACAAGGTAAGGTTTAATTCTACAATCTCTTCATTATCTGAGGTTGTTTATACGTGAGTATTTACTAGGGCATATTTATCATCCAAATCTGTGTTTCTTAAATATGTATTTCAATTTTTTTACTATTTTCTAGAAAATGGGTTAAATTCATTTATACATTTTTTTTACTTTTTATAGATTTTTTATAAATGAATCTTTCCGTCGTTTTCCAAAGAAGTTCCTTTATGACCTTTTCGACAAAATTAAGGAAAGAATGTTTTTTAAACTTAAATAGAGAGTGCGGATATTTTCCACTGTTATAACATCTTAGAAGCTTACCTTACATGATTATAAGAATATTTTCAAAATAAATTTTCTCTTTTCTAATTATGTGAATTTTAAATTATTTCAACATATAAAGAGATATTTCTCTCAAATAGTTTTGATTTCATCTATGTCAACATCTCTTGATGGATTTTACAATTGTTTGAAGTTGATTTATTATGATAAAATATTATATATTTTATTAAAGGTTTTGTGATATGTTTTACTATGGATGTGCTATTTTTATACCATTCATGTATTATGGTTAATGTATTAACATTTCGTATGCTAGTTTTAATACTAATGTTTGTGTTATGTTTCAACCTTTTCATATGAGGAATTCATTGGACTTAATAAGTGACGGGTGGATCCCACTATATCTCCTCGACGCATAAATAGGTCTTATGAGACAAACTTGTATCTTGGCACAAGTCCTTGAAAAAATATTATTCGTAGTCTTGGTATGAGGCCTTGACTATGTGGTTATGATGTCTGACATTATGCATTCCATCATTATGAAATTGGCTATTGATATTGCATGTGATTATTCGACTAGTAGAGTATCCATGTGAATAAGTAAATGGAATTATTTGATTTATATTTTCCATATTATGCTTAAGTTTATGTTTAAAAGTCTTTTTTTTATTCTTATATATTACCTTAAATGTTTATGCTTATTTATGAATGTTTCTGCTATATTTTTATCCTTACTGAGCACCTGAGCTCACCCCTTTCTATGTTTTATTTTTCCCAGGATGCAAAGAAGTATATTATGACTGACCTGTAGGGATAGTTTGAGGGATATGAATGTGTTCAGAGGAGAAAATATTGTTGTTGTTTTTCATTTTATAATGTAATTTATAAATTATGTTTGTATCTAATACTTCCAAGGCTACTAAACATATTGGTCTTTCAGGACATGAATCCTTGTATCATGCCAATGTTACGTATTAATGCACCGAATCTTGGTAACTGGGGTTGGGGCGTTATTGTTGGTATCAGATGATGTTTAGTACAAACCTTTGAAGCTAGATTTAGGAAAACTCTTATTAGAGAACATTATCCTAAGATAGACTTTGATGGTTAGTATAGAAGAACTTCCTAGAATTTTGGTAATGTAGAGATTTTTTTTATTTTCCATGAAATACATCCATGTCTGGATATGAGAAAGTAGAATAGGTTCTGGCACAGATGTACCTAGGAGTGAAAACTCTAACAAGGAGTTTCCGGCTTGACCTGGGTATCCTGGTACACAACAACGGGCCTTGTTTCACTCTTGGTTACAACACTCCTGGGGGATATGCTTAAGATAATTAACATTTTATTTACAAACCATTATTAATGATTTATGAATATGTACCTCCTCAAAGAAAGTTTTTTTATAATTATGGATTATATCTACAAACTGTTCAATTTATGTTAAGTGTTTTATAAGTTTGGAATTATGTATTGCGATTCAAAACCTAATCTAGTGTATTCCACTGTTTGTAAATGGAACCTAGTGTAATTAATAGAAACTGTATCAAAGCACATAATCCATGTAGGGATTTCTCTCCTACTCAAGATAATTATAGTGGAGCTGGTGATGCAACTAGTGCTGATCAGCTTATCACCATATTGGGGAAACTCACTCAGGTTATGAATAATAACCTTACCCATATGGAGCACCCTAATACACAATGCGGAGGATCAATGTCAGACTGCTTCATGAGGAAAAAACTACCAACATTCAATGGGACTATAAATCCATTAGTATCTGAGCAATGGATATGTTCCGTATAAAAAATATTTCATGTTTTGGAGAGTAGTGAAATGGAAAAAGTTGTCATGGAAGTTTATCGCCTCACGGGAGATGCAGATCAATGGTAGTAATTAATTCAAAACACAAAGGATAATTAAGAAGTATCAAATATGGAATGGAAGGAGTTAAAAGATATTTTCAAGAAAAATACTTTCCTTATGACCATTGAACGGATATGGAAAGATAATTTCTGAGTCTAAGGAAAAAGGAGGATGCGAATGTCGCAAAGTATGAGGCTAACATTACAAGGTTAGTAAGGCATGAAACAGATTATATATGTAACCCAAGGAGTAAGATTGATTGATTATTTGATGGGTTAAAACCATTTATCCATCAAGCATTAGTCTGAAAATCATTCTCATTGTATGAAGATATTTTCTCATGTGCTATCAAGACAGAAAATGAATTCTTTAAGTCTTAAAACTTTAAAGAACAGTAAGAGATGAAGAGATCTTCTGAACACTCTAGAAATGGAAATAGGGGGAATAAGGGAAAGTTGAATTTTCAACCTATGGTAAATATGGGAAGAAACACCCTAGTACTTGCCTGAAGGGAATGGGAGTCTGTTACAAGTGTGGTGAAATAGGTCACCAAGCTCGTGATTTTGAGGGAAAGAAAGAGGTTGTCAATGTTGAATGATACAATTGTAGAGAAATGGGGCATTATACAAATGAATATCCTAAGATCCAAGGAAACATGCCTCAGAAAAGGACAAGGGAGAAAGACCAAGCTTATGATATCACTACTGCCGAGGTTGAAGCTCCGAAAGAAATGGTGGCTGGTAATTTAATGGCTTCCTAAAGTTTAGTCAATTCTTTATTTGATTCTCGATAATCGCATTGTTTCATATCTTCCTAGTTTACTAATGAAATTAGATATTTCCAATTTGATTTAACAAGGGAGTTATCAGTCAAAACTCCTAAGGTAAGTATCATTACAATAATGTTTTGTGAATCAGTCTAGGGCATATAAATGTTCTTTATCCACGGATCTCATCATAATACCCATGATTAAATTTGATATAATCCTTGTTATGGGTTGGCTTTCAGACCATGATGTGAAAATTTATTGTAAGAATAATTAGGTTACAATTTTTGATGATGATAAAGAGTACCTTATATTTAGAGAAGAAACATTACCACTTGATTCTTATCTAGATCCACCCCCAGTATCTCTACTAAATTCAATTATTAGGGAGGAAGAGAATGAAATAACTATAGGTGAGGAAAAGAATTTTCAAATAGAGTATGTACCTATTGTGCAAGAATATGTTGACGTGTTTCCATAGGATTTAACTGGACATCCTTCAGAATGAGAAATTGAGTTTTCCATTGATTTAATTCTTGGTTCAAGGCCCATATCAAAGACCCCTTATAGAATAGCCACTATGGAATTATTATAACTAAAGTAACAACTAGAGGAATTGAGTAATAAGGGATTTATTCACCCTAGTGTTTCTCCATGGGTATCCCTTGTTATTTTTGTTAATAAGAAAGATAGATTTATGTGGTTTTGCATTGACTAGAGGGAGATCAAGTCTATAACAATAAATAAAAAGTATCCCATACCTCGCATTGATGATTTATTCAACCAAATTCAGGGAGCTCAATATTTTTCAAAGATTGACCTCTGATATGGATATCATCAGTTGTGTGTGAAGAAGGAAGACATTCCAAAAAAAGTATTTTGAACTAGGTACGGGAATTACGAGTTTACAGTAATGCCTTTTAGACTGACTAATGCACCCTCTGTTTTCATGGATCTAATTAACAGAGTTTTCAAGGAATATCTTGATGAATTTGTAGTGGTATTTATTGATGATATCTTCGTATACTCCAAAAGCAATGAAGATCATGAAAATCACTTGTGCATTATTCTAAAGACTCTTAGAAGAAATGAATTATATGGGAATTTTAGCAAGTGTGAATTCTAGATTCATGAGATTTCTTATCGTGGCCATATTGTCTCTAAGGATGGAATCTCTGTTGATCCTTCTAAGACAAGAGAAATACAAGAATAGACAACACTAAAGAGTTTGACTGAGGTACATAGTTTTATTGGTTTAGTATATTATTATTGGCGCTTCATTTAGAATTTTTCCCGATTGGCTAACCCATTAAACAAGCTCACATGTAAAGGGGTTAAATTTGTTTGGACAAAAGAGTGTGAAGAATTTTTTGAATAATTGAAGAAAATATTAGTTAATACTTCTATCTTGACTCTACCATTGTGGAATGATGTGTTTTTTATTTAAAGTGATGGTTCAAAAAAAGGACTTGGTTGTGTCCTTATGTAGAATGATAGAGTTATTGCATATGCATCAAGACAGCTAAAAATTCATGAACAAAACTACCCCACTCATGATCTTGAGTTAACAACTACAATATTTTCTTTGAATATGTGGAGACACTATCTCTACGGTGAAAAATGTGAGATATATACTGACCACAAGATTTTGAAGTATATTTTCTCACAAAAAGAACTCAACATGAGGTAAAGACGATGGCTTGAACTAGTCAAAGAGTATGATTTCACTATACACTACCACCCAGAGAAAGTAAATAAGGTGGAAGATGCTTTGAGTAGAAAGGATCATGGAGTTTTGAACAATATGAGAGTTGAAAGGGATCCTATATTCATAGATCTAGTAAAGAAGGATATGAGAATAATCATGGAAGGTGAAACATTAATACTTTTTCAAACGGTTTCCAAACCATATTTACTAGAATGGATAAAAAGTTCTAAAACTGATGAGGAGGAGTTTCAAAATAAAATTAAAACTGTGAATGATGGGAGATTGGTTATCTTCGAATATAAAGATGGAATTTTGAAATTTGGGAAGATACATTCTGTTCTAAACATACTTGATCTAAAAAGGGAATTGTTAGATGATGCTCATAGCTCCAATTTCTCTATACACCGTGGTAGTACTAAGATGTATCGAGATTTGAAGGAACATTTTTGGTGGAACAACATGAAGAGGGAGATTTCTGATTATGTGTCAAGATGTATGGTTTTTCAATAGGTGAAGGTTGGAAGACAACATCCTGGAGGAGTCATGCAATCTCTTCCCATACCTGATGGGAAATGGGATGATATTACTATGGACTTTTTCATGGGACTACCAAATACTCCTAGAAGGAATGATGTAATATGGGTCATTGTTGATCATCTTACAAAGTCAGTACAGTTTATTACTATAAGAGAATATTTACCACTTGAACATTTAGAAAGACTATATATTACTGAAGTTGTATGAATTCATGGAGTACCCCTATCGATTGTTTCTGATCGTGATCCCCATTTTACATCAAGATTCTAGAAAATTATTCAGAAGGCCTTGGATACTGAACTTTGTTTGAGCACTGCCTACCACCCTCAAACTGATGGAAAATCAGAATGAACTATTCAAACCATAGAATACATGTTGATATCTTTCTCACTTGACTTTCAAGGTATGTGGGATCAATATTTTCCTCTAGTATAATTTTCCTATAACAATAGTTTCCATTCAAATATTCAGATGGCACCATATGAAGCGTTATATGGAAAGAGATGTTGTACAATAACTTGTTGGGATGATGTTGGTAAAAGAAAAGTCATAGGCCTAGAACTTGTTGAGGAATTAATGGAAAAGGTGAAGGTTATCCAAACCCACATAAAATCAACACAAAGTAGGAAAAAGAGTTATGCCAATAATTGAAGGAAAGATTTGTAATTTCAAGTAAGAGATCATATTTTCTTGATGGTATCTCTATGAAAGGGTATTATATGGTTTGATAAGAAAGGAAAATTAACTCCCAGATACATCAGACCTTTCAAAATTCTAGAACGAATTGGATTTGTAGCTTATCATTTGGCAATGCCTCCAAGTCTCTCCAAAGTTCATGATGTGTTCCACGTATCACTGTTGATAAAATACATGCCTTAACCAACGCACGTACTCACTAATGAAGAAATAAGACTGGAACCTGATATGTCTTATTGTGAAGAGCCTATCAAGATTCTTGATACCAGAGAACAACTGATGAAAAACCAAACGACTCGTCTGGTGAAAGCTCTATGGAGAAACCATAAGTTGGAAGAGGCAACGTGGGAACCCGAGGAACTTATGATGAAGAACCACCCGAATCCTTTTATGATATAATATTATAGAAATTTTAAGGATGAAATTATTTGAAGGAGTGAAGAATATAACACCCTAATATTATATGGTATGCTTCTCTTTGAATAATACAATAGCTTGTGTTGTACGTAACTTTGAGTTCTAACACACCACGACTAATCAAACTAGACGTTATGAATAGTAATAACCACTTTTAAATTTTTTAATTTTTTGTTTTCAAAATGAATTTTATTTTTGGATTCATAATATCAAAATTATATTAGGGGGAATTTTTGGTATTTTTTTGATAACTTTCATATTTTGATGAATAGTGAAAATACTAAATTTTAGTTAAAAACAACTTTTTTATTCGAAATAATTTATAGTGTTAAATTATATATTTGAGTTATTTTAAAGTATCATTAGATAATATTTTTATAATTTAATATAATTTAGGTCATTGGAAGTAATTTTACATTTAAATAGTTCATAAACATATGTTAATCTTTTGATAGTTTTTACTTCTTAAAAACCCACTTTTTGGTTTTGACAACGGTAATTAATTTTAAATTAATTTCTGAAACTTATGTGTTTTGAATTTGGAAAAATAAATTACATATTTGAATATCATAAGGTCTAAATTTTTTAAATTGGTAACTTTTATTTTTAGGCATTATGAATAATTACTTCGGTAAATATTTTATTCACCGCGGTTAAAGGGTAAATCCGGTAAATAAGGGTAAATAATAATATTATAATAATATTAAATTACCCAAACACATGTCTTAAACCTACTGGATGATACGTGTCTGACCACGGGAATCCTTGAGTTTATTTTGGGACCCCATGGAGTCACTTGGGAGTGATAAGGAAATTTTATATTAAATAATCTAAAGTAAAGACAAAAATAACAAAAGCATGTATCTTTTTGTAAAAAAAATATATGAGGTTATATAATTGATCTATTCGACTATAAATATTCATTAGAAATATAAAAATATTTACTAAATTATTATATTTCATTTATAATTTTTAGACATAAAATAAATATATTTACATATGACACAATAATGATCAAATATTTTTCTTATTAATGAAAGAATCAAATAAATGATATTATAAATATTAAAATAAATATAATTTGAAATTTTTGATACCATAAAAGACTTTTATAGGTGAATATGACATGTTATTATTTATTAAAGTTATTCTTTTCGAATTAATCAAGTTTTTATGACTTTTACAAAAACTAAATACTAAATAATGTCAAAACTGACATAAATGAGTTTTTAAAACAAATACTATATTATTAAATTATATAATAGTTCTAAAAATATAAGGTTCAAAAAAAATTATATAATAATATATATTTTATTAATGAACCACTTGGGGTTCTATTGTCATTTTATAGTAATTTTGTTAACCATTTATTATAATAATACAAGAATACATGGTAAAAGTTAAACTATTTAACTAAGAGTTAAATCTAAAAGATAAGGTTAATATGGTGACCTAAACCTATCTAAAAACTGTTGGTTGAGATTTTATTCACCCATAACCATCTTATCCTCGAAATAAATTATTTTGGAGCCATTATAAACTTAATATGATTGTATAGTAAAATAATATTTCAAGCTTTTCCTAAAGTGACCCTCACCTCTCTTATAAAAGGGTACTTCCCCTTCTCTCAAAATCACACCTCCAAAGCCTTTTGTCTCGGCCAAACCCTGCTAAAATATCCTTAAAACTAACCTCTCATCAACCTAGAGGCATTACTTTGATCATATTTCCAACCTAATGATCCCTTTTGATCAACTCAAAAGGAAACACCCGAAGAAGAGGTAATAATTTCACCACCTCTTTCAAAGTTCTTTTCTTCTTCCACTTCCTCTTTCTTTTTTTTTTCCATACCAAACTAATAAATCCTGTACTTTATACATACTATAATGTTATTTTAAATATGGTACAACCATTTTCATTATTCTATCCATCATGTGAATGACAATTCACCATACGTGCGTACGTACGGCTTACCGTCTCCACGTTGTTCTGTAGTTTGTTATTCAAACACTTCATTATTTAGATGGGTATAATAATGAGTATAAATGATGTAAATAATAAATATAACCTGTTAAGGATTATGTATATATAATATACCATCCAATTACATATAATTTCACCATCAATAGAATAATATTGTCGCTCGTGCATACGTACAGATTACCATCTCCATAAACGCGATGAAATTCATTCCCCATCATAACCATTCAAGAATAATTTTCATTTTATGATTAAAAATAATGTTTAAGAACTTAATATCATTCTGTATATGAATTAAATATATACTATCCATAACAAACACGGCTTACGTAACCAAGAATATAAAGGAAAACGAATCATTTAACACCCAAAACAATGATACTACCGAAATATTATTTACAAAGAAATAATAAAAGATCACATATGATATCATATTTATGTATGTGGTTATTTTATAATTTAATTACAATGATTTAACTATTATATATGAGTTTAACATATGATATCATTAATACCCTTGTTTGAATTTTTATATAATTTTAATAAATTAATCTTCCTGTCATTTTCCAAACAAAGTTCTTTACGACCTTTTCGACAAAATTAAGGAAAGAATGTTTTTTTAACTTATATGGTGAGTTAGGATATTTTTTGGAATTATAATATCTTCAAAGATTCCCTTACAAGATTATAATAATATTTTCAAAATAAATATTTTATTTTATAATTATGTGACTTTTAAATGATTTCAAAATAGAAATAGATATTTCTCTCAAATAGTTTTGATTTAATCTATGTCAACATCCCTTGATTGATTTTACACTTGTTTGAAGTTGATTTATTATGATAAAATCTTCTATATTATATTAGAGGTTTTGTGATATGTTTTACTATGGATGTGTTATTTTTATACCATTCATGGTTTATGGTTAAAGTATTAACATTTTTTATTCTAGTTTTAATACATATGTTTATGTTATGTTTCAACCTTTTCATGTGAGGAATTCATTGGACTTAGTAAGTGACGGGTGGAGCCCACTATAGCTCCTTGATGCATCGATAGGTCTCATTAGACAAACTATTGTCTTGGAATAAGGCCTAGAAAGATCTTATTTGTAGTCTTGGAATGAGGCCTTGACTATGTAGTTGTGATGTATGTCATTATACATTCTATCATTATGAAATTGGTTGTTGATATTACATGTGATTATTCGACTAGTATAGTATCCATGTGAATAAGTAAATGTCATTATTTGATTTATATTTTCCATATTATGCTGAATTTTAAGTTTAAAAGGCTTGTGTTTTAGTCTTATATATTTCCTTAAATTTTTTTTCTTATTTATGAAATTTTCTACTATATTGTTATCCTTACTGAGCACCTGAGCTCACCCCTTTCTATGTTTTATTTTTACCAGGATGGAAAGAAGTATATTTATGACTGACCTGTAAGGATAGTCTAGGGGATATGAATGTGTTTGTTGATTCTGCTTTCCGTCACAGAGTCTAACGACTGAAAAAAAGGAAATACCTTAGTCCAAAGTGATTTATCCTTTGAAGAAACATCAAAAATCGACAAAGGGATGAACAAGGAGAACATTGCCCATAGGTCGCGCAAGTTCCCTCATGGTCGCGCAAGTACACTTGTGCGCCGCCTAGTGGTCGTGCAAGTACTTGTGCGCTGCCTAGTGGTCGTGCAGGTATACTTGCGCACCGCCTCATGGTCGCCCATGTGACTTGCGCGACCAAAGTGATAACCGCCCGGTAACCACCCGGGGTCTTCTCCTGCCTATAAATAGACCCTGTGGGCCCCCCATTCAAGAGGATTTTTATCTAGAAACTCGGATTGAAGCTCCCGACGCCCAAGTCTCTTCTCAAAGCTTCCGAAACACATCTAAGGTAATTTCTTACCTAGAACAGAAGATCTAAAGAGAAGGAGGAAGGCCTAAGTGTTGAAACTCATCAACACTTGCGCACCTGAGTGGTCAGCCCTTAAGGGAAGTGACCACACTTTCACGCCTCCTTATTCCTTCAATAGAATTTGCGCGTCCCTTTTCTGGAAGAACCTCAAGAAGATTCTAAAGGGTTTAATAAAGAGTCGCTCAAGTATTTTAATGCTGGTTGAAAATCGCGCAAGTACCCCACATGCCGCGCAAGTATACCTACGCGGCCAATACTTGCACGCCCATGCAAGACTTGCGCTCCTTTCAAGACTTGCGTGCCCCTACCATTTTGGGTGCCCATCTTGCCCATTTTACCCCTCTTAAGCCATTTCACCTTTCCTATTCAAGGTTCAGTCTTCAAGACAATCTTCAAAGCCATTTATGGCATGATTTCTTGATTTGAATTTCTTATTTGAAAGGAATTATGTGGAATATCTCTCAAAACATAGTAATTTATACATCTTTATGTCACCAAAGATTGAGAGTTCATTCATTCAACCTCATCCTTTAAGATGAGAGAATCTTTAACCTGGGTCTCCTTTTCAGGAATAATCCCCAGTTATAAGTCCTTTAATCTGGGCATCTTCCTCAAGAGTAAGCCCCAAATTCTTAAAGTTCCCAAACTTGGGCATCCTCCTCAGGAGTAAGCCCCAAACCTTAATTCCTTAACTTGGGCATCCTCCTTGTAACACCCCGAGCTTCCACGATACGCTTCTCATTCAGTAATACAATAGCTTGCATTGTACGCAACTTCGAGTTCTAAAACATCGCGACAAATCAAAGTAGCCGTTATGAATAGTAATAACCACTTTTGAAAATTATAGAAATTTTGTATTTCAAAATGGACTTCATTTTTGTATTCCTAATATTGAAATTAGCCCATGTTGAATTTTTTGTAATTTTCTGAGAACTTCCAAATTTTTATGAATAGTGAAAAATACTTAAAACAACTTTTTTAATCAAAATAATTTATAGTGATAAGTTATAATATTTAGTGGTTTTAAGGTATAATTAGAATATATTTTTACCATTTTATCCAATGGTGGCCATTAGAATTAATTTAACATTGAAATTGGACATAAACAATTGCCAATCTTTTGATATAAATTGTTTCTTAAAAACACGCTATTTGTTGTAACAGCGGGAATTAATTATAAAATTAATTAATGCAACTTATATGTTTGGAATTTTGTAAAATAGGCATCATTTTTGAATTCGGAATATCAATTATAGCTTAGGGTGAAATTTTGGCATTGTTCTGAAAAACTTCAATTTTTGATGAATAGTGAAACCACTAAGTGGTAGTTAAATAACTGATTTTTCATTTAAATGAAATATTACCACTTCTGTGTTTTGATTTTCAAAAATCCAATATACATGGTTGTCATTAAGAAGTAAAATGTGGTTCAATGTGATTAAAATAATTTTTTGGTGAATAGTAACTTTTAAGTTCTTAATCGCGATTAGAGGTAATTAGTATAGTTTAAGGTACAAATAATGTTTTTATAATATGAGATGAGCATGACACTTGTCCTACTCCTATTGGATGAGTCATGGCCGACCAAGACAACCCATGGGTCAACTTGGGGACCCCATGGAGCCACTTTAGTTAGAAAATGACATAAACACCTTTTATTTAATGTTAAAGTAAAAAATGACACAAACATAAAATGTTTTACTAAAACAATTTTTATGTAGGGTTACACAAGTCCAAATTTTGATTATAAATATTAATTAGAAAGCTAAAAATATTTCCTACATTATAGTATTTTTTTTATAATTTTTAGACATTAAATAAATTAAATTATTTATGACATCATGATGATGCAGTGATGACCTCATTATTTAACGATTTAAATAAAATGAGAAGATAATGCAAAATACAAGGCTTACACTTGTCCAAAGCCTATTGGATGAAGATATTTCGAAACCTTATCACCTTAGCCTCGAATTATATAAGTTTGGGACCTTTAGAAACCGAAAAGCATTGTATAATTGAATAACATTTCATTACTTTCCAAAAGTGCCCCTCCTCTCCACTTATAAAAGGCCCCCACCTCTCCCACCTCATTTACACTTTCAAGCCATTTGGCTCGGCCAACCTCTGCCCAAATACTCTCCCAACATTCCTCCCTTACTCATAGAAGCATCAAATTGGGCAGAACTCTTCCCAAGGAAGCCTTTGGCTCAAATCAAAAAGAGTTACCCGATTTTGAGGTAATGTCTTTTCTAATGTTGTTTTGTTTTATTTTTCTTCTCCAACCCCCTAAACTCTTTTTATTCATTTCTTTTGTAACAACACCAGTATCCTCAATATACTAGGATGTTTTTATAAGAAGGATTCTAGCTACACTTACACACACCTACATCTAATGGTTAAAGAACATACGGTTTCTGTGGATGGAGAATTTCTGCCTCACGAAACGATGATTGTTCAACACTCATTTTACACCTTCAAAGGTGGCCATTATGATGTCACTATTTTTATATATGATATATAATATCTTTATGTTTTACTTATGCTTCTTTATTTTTCATTTTTGTCTTACCTTTATGGCTTCCATTATGGGTATACGCGATAATTTCATTTTAGGAAGTGCGGACTACCGCCCCCTCAAAGTGATTTGAATCGTTAATGCCATATGTGGGATGTATAAAGGATGGAGTAAATGGTATTATACACTATATTATACTGGAATTATATTATACATTTATATAATTATGATTTAGTTCCATTAAATATGAAATTGAAATGAAAGTAGCGTTCATGCGTACGTACGGCTTACCGTCTCCATGAACGGTGCATTTCATTTCTTACCTCTAAATGTTACGTAATATTATAAATGAATGTATATACTGGATATATAAGATATATATGACATCTAAATCATGAATATAATTCTGGATATAATGTATATTCTACCACATGAACAACTTGTAATTATAAGAAGTTTATTGTTGACTCAAGTTACCAAAGATCGACAAAACGACCGTTATTAACTTAAATAATTACATAATGTTCATAACATTGTAATAAGTGATATAAAAAGGATAATGAAATTTAAAATGGTTCTTAATAAGGTAGATATTAACTCTAGTTTATTATTCAGGAGGTTAAACAACGGTTGAGTCAAGTCGGACACAAGGTAAGGGAACTTCTTAACCCAACTTCCATTCTTTGGGTTAATCTCCTACTTTCAAATTATGTCATGATATTATAATGTCCTATCTTGTATTTTTACATTCTTTATGTGTACCTATAGTGAATACACATAATAGATATATTTTATTTAAAAATTATCTTTTAAATTACTTCGTCTCAATCTCCTTTCATTGAGGCATATTTGGTTTTATACACAATTTTCATTTATACGGTGTATAAACCCCTTTGACTTTTACGTTTGTACAAAAGGAATCTTTTTATACGAAGCGTTTTGCTAAACGAAAAAAGGGAATGTTTTTCTTTCCGTACTTATGCGGCGACAATGACTTCTCCGCCGCCGTGACCATTATTTGAGTTTCGGCTTCCTCTACAAGCCATCATTTTTTTTAATGAAAAATAAATACAAAGTTTTAACTTTCTTTTATTTTGGTATTGAAAATGGTTTTGAAAGTGTTTTTATTATATCAATGTGTTGTATTGATATCTTGTGATTGAAATGTGGAAATGTTATGTTTCCTTTATGCATGTTTTATGTGATACGATTATGTTATGGTTTATGATATGTTTAAACCTATTCATATGAGGAATGCATTGGACTTAATAAGTGACGGGTGGAGCCCGCTATAGCTCCTCGATGTATCGGTAGGTCTCATGAGACAAACTAGTGTCTTGGCACAAGGCCTTGACAAAATCTTATTTGTGTTCTTGGCACGAGGCCTTGACTACGTGGTTATGATAGTCTGGCATTATGCAATCCATCATTATGAAAGTGGTTATTGATATTGCATGTGATTATTCGGCCAGTAGAATATCCATGTGAAGAAGTAAATGGCATTATCTCATTTTACTTTTGCCATATTATGTTGATATTCAAGTTTAAAAGGCTTTTGTTTTAGTTATACATTGCCTTAAATGTTTATGTTTATTTATGAAAGCTTCTGCAATATTGTTATCCTTACTGAGCATCTGAGCTCACCCCTTTCAATGTTTTAATATTTTTCAGGATGTGAAGAAGTATTTTATGAATGACCTGCAGGGATAGTCAGAAGAGGATATGAGTGTGGACTATGGAGACTTTTTTATTGTAGTTTTTCACTTTATGATGTAATGTAACGTTTACGAATGTATCTAGTGTTTCCAAGGCTACTAAACTAATCGGTCTTTCGAGACTTGATCTTTTGTGATCATGCCAATGTTACGAAGTAATGCACCGGCTCTGGGTAGCTGGGGTCGGGGCGTTACAGTTGGTATCAGAGGCAGTTTAGTACTAACCTTGGAAGCTAGATTTAGATAAACTCTGATTAGAGCACATAGCCCAAAGATAGACTTTGAGGATTAGTATAGAAGAACTTCCTAGAATTTTGGTATTGTAGAGATTTTGTGAGTTTTCCGAGCAATACATCCCTGTCTGGATACGAGCAGGTAGAGGCGGCTCTGGCACAGATGTTCCTAGGGGTAAAACCCGAAAACACCGCTTTGAGCTAGACTCGAACGGGAACTGGTGCACGACAACGGGCCTTGCTGCACTCTTGGTTACGACACTCCCGGGGGATATGCTTAGGATAACTCTCATTTTCTTTACAAATCATTATGAAGGGTTTATGAGTATATACTTCCTCAAAGAAAACATTTTTATGATTATGGATTATATCCATAAATAGTTCAATTTATGTTAAGTGTTTTATAAGTATGGGATTATGTATTTTGATTCATAAACTAATCTAGTTTATGCCATTGTTTAGAAATGGTGCCTAGTGGAAGAAATGGAAACCGTATCAATGCACGCACTCCATGTAGGGATTGCCCTCCTGATCAAGATAATTATAGTGGGGCTGGTGATGCAACTGGGGCCGATCAGCTAATCACCATACTGGGACAACTTACTCAGGTTATGAATAATAACCTTACTCGTATGGAGCACCCTGATCCGCAACGTGGAGGATCAATGCTAGATCGTTTCATGAGGCAACAACCACCAACCTTTAATGGGAGTACAAATCCTATAGTAGCTGAGCAATGGATAAATTCCTTAGAGAAAATATTCCATGCCTTGGGGAGTAGTGAAAGGGAGAAGGTTGTCATGGCAGTTTACCGCCTCACTGGATATGCCGATCAGTGGTGGTCGCTGATTCAAAACACAAAGGAAGATGATGACGTATCGAATATGGAATGGAGGGAGTTCAAAGATCTTTTCTTAGAAAAATACTTTCCTCGTGACCATCGAGCAGATATGGAAAGGCAATTTCTGAGTCTGAGGCAGAAGGAGGATGAGAATGTCGCAAAGTATGAGGCTAACTTTACAAGGTTAGCGAGGCATGCTGCCGATTATATACGTAACCCAAGGAGTAAGATTGATCGTTTCTTTGATGGGTTAAAACCATTTCTCCGTCGAGCTTTGGTATCACAATCCTTTTCATCATACGAAGATATTGTCTCGTGTGCTATCAAGACAGAAAAGGAATTCTCTAAGTCTTATGGCAACAAAGTAAAGCAAGAGAAGAAGAGAACGGTGGAACAAGAGACAGATAAAGGGAAAAAGGGAAAGAAGGATTTTCCATTATGTGATAATTGTGGGAAGAATCACCCTGGTACTTGCCTAAAAGGAATGGGAGTTTGTTATAAATGTGGAGAAAAGGGTCACCAGGCTCGTGATTGCAAGGGAAAGAAAGAGGCTGTCAAAGTTGAATGCTACAATTGTAGAGAAATGGGTCATTATGCAAATGAATGTCCTAAGCGTTAGGGAAACTTACCTCAGAAAAGGCCAAGGGATCAAGGACAATCTTATGCTGTTACTACAGTTGAAGCAGAATAACTAATGTATTGGTGCTTTTGGACTCAAGGATTATATTCTGGTTATAAGAATAATGTAATATATATATATGGATTGTACTGCAGTACTTTTTGATTTCAGTAAGGTTTTAATATGATTAAGGTAATCATATTTTTAGTATGTGACAATAAGAGAAACTTTTCTTTGTTTGGGGAATCTGATGTTACAATTGATTTTGGAATTTAGATACCTTTTAGAGAAAGTCTGGATGAAGGTATTTTGGATAACTATAAAGGTTGGAGTGGATTAAGTTGAACTTTGGATAGTATTGTTTAAGGTTAAAACATTTATGAAGATTATTTTTGGAATAGTATAGTACTATATTTTTAGGAAAAGGACAACCTGCAGGGTGGGGAATAACCCGTCGCGTCGGACACAGCTGCAGGAATCGAACCCACAACCATAGTGCGACAAGCCTTTATTTCCTACCACTAGCCTACAGGAAGTCCCTGGTTATTACAAAATCGTTTTACTAATCTAAATGGTATGTGTTAACATTTGGAACCTTATACAATTAGGATAAATAGAATATTTTTGAGTTCCGTTACCATTTGGAGTAAAAGTTGGGTTTGTGGTAAAAATTTATTAACGAATGAAAGTATACATAACAAGTATGTATATTCCCTTACGTTCATAGTAAATCTTCTAAATAAATTCCTCAACATTATAAAAGGTAACTTAAAACAAAAATGTTGTCGGTTAACTTTTCCAACTGGGGATTCAATGACCGTTTAACCAATCACAAGTTTGTGATTTTCTTATGGTTAAACTTTCTCCTAATCCTGTTTTCTATAACTCTACATCAGACCTTGATGGTTTGTTTCTCCTCCATATCCATATTTTCATATAATCCTAGAATGGGCTATATCGGGTGACCTTTGTACTTATCTTGCTTTCTTTTAATGTTATATATTTATTAACCTTATTTCCGATGTGGGATATCCTCAAAGGTATTTTCTCTTTTCAACCTTTTATTTTCCAAGAAAAATTTCAAATTGCGAGGACGCAATTTATTGAAGGAGGGGAGAATGTAACACCCCGAGCTTCCACGATACGCTTCTCATTCAGTAATACAATAGCTTGCATTGTACGCAACTTCGAGTTCTAAAACATCGCGACAAATCAAAGTAGCCGTTATGAATAGTAATAACCACTTTTTAAAATTATAGAAATTTTTTATTTCAAAATGGACTTCATTTTTGTATTCCTAATATTGAAATTAGCCCATGTTGAATTTTTTGTAATTTTCTGAGAACTTCCAAATTTTTATGAATAGTGAAAAATACTTAAAACAACTTTTTTAATCAAAATAATTTATAGTGATAAGTTATAATATTTAGTGGTTTTAAGGTATAATTAGAATATATTTTTACCATTTTATCCAATGGTGGCCATTAGAATTAATTTAACATTGAAATTGGACATAAACAATTGCCAATCTTTTGATATAAATTGTTTCTTAAAAACACGCTATTTGTTGTAACAGCGGGAATTAATTATAAAATTAATTAATGCAACTTATATGTTTGTAATTTTGTAAAATAGGCATCATTTTTGAATTCGGAATATCAATTATAGCTTAGGGTGAAATTTTGGCATTGTTCTGAAAAACTTCAATTTTTGATGAATAGTGAAACCACTAAGTGGTAGTTAAATAACTGATTTTTCGTTTAAATGAAATATTACCACTTCTGTGATTTGATTTTCAAAAATCCGACATACATGGTTTTCATTAAGAAGTAAAATGTGGTTCAATGAGATTAAAATAATTTTTTGGTGAATAGTAACTTTTAAGTTCTTAATCGCGATTAGAGGTAATTAGTATAGTTTAAGGTACAAATAATGTTTTTATAATATGAGATGAGCATGACACTTGTCCTACTCCTATTGGATGAGTCATGGCCGACCAAGACAACCCATGGGTCAACTTGGGGACCCCATGGAGCCACTTTAGTTAGAAAATGACATAAACACCTTTTATTTAATGTTAAAGTAAAAAATGACACAAACATAAAATGTTTTACTAAAACAATTTTTATGTAGGGTTACACAAGTCCAAATTTTGATTATAAATATTCATTAGAAAGCCAAAAAGATTTCCTACATTATAGTATTTTTTTTATAATTTTTATACATTAAATAAATTAAATTATTTATGACCTCATGATGATGCAGTGATGACCTCATTATTTAACGATTTAAATAAAATGAGAAGATAATGCAAAATACAAGGCTTACACTTGTCCAAAGCCTATTGGATGAAGATATTTCGAAACCTTATCACCTTAGCCTCGAATTATATAAGTGTGGGACCTTTAGAAACCGAAAAGCATTGTATAATTGAATAACATTTCATTACTTTCCAAAAGTGCCCCTCCTCTCCACTTATAAAAGGCCCCCACCTCTCCCACCTCATTTACACTTTCAAGCCATTTGGCTCAGCCAACCTCTTCCCAAATACTCTACCAACATTCCTCCCTTACTCATAGAAGCCTCACTTTGGGCAGAACTCTTCCCAAGGAAGCCTTTGGCTCAAATCAAAAAGAGTTACCCGATTTTGAGGTAATGTCTTTTCTAATGTTGTTTTGTTTTATTTTTCTTCTCCAACCCCCTAAACTCTTTTTATTAATTTCTTTTGTAACAACACCAGTATCCTCAATATACTAGGATTTTGTTATAAGAAGGATTCGAGCTACACTTACACACACCTACATCTAATGGTTAAAGAACATACGGTTTCTGTGGATGGAGAATTTCTGCCTCACGAAACGATGATTGTTCAACACTCATTTTACACCTTCAAAGGTGGCCATTATGATGTCACTATTTTTATATATGATATATAATATGTTTATGTTTTACTTATGCTTCTTTATTTTTCATTTGTGTCTTACCTTTATGGCTTCCATTATGGGTATACGCGATAATTTCATTTTAGGAAGTGCGGACTACCGCCCCCTCAAAGTGATTTGAATCGTTAATGCCATATGTGGGATGTATAAAGGATGGAGTAAATGGTATTATACACTATATTATACTGGAATTATATTATACATTTATATCATTATGATTTAGTTCCATTAAATATGAAATTGAAATGAAAGTAGCGTTCATGCGTACGTACGGCTTACCGTCTCCATGAACGGTGCATTTCATTTCTTACCTCTAAATGTTACGTAATATTATAAATGAATGTATATACTGGATATATAAGATATATATGACATCTAAATCATGAATATAATTCTGGATATAATGTATATTCTACCACATGAACAACTTGTAATTATAAGAAGTTTATTGTTGACTCAAGTTACCAAAGATCGACAAAACGACCGTTATTAACTTAAATAATTACATAATGTTCATAACATTGTAATAAGTGATATAAAAAGGATAATGAAATTTAAAATGGTTCTTAATAAGGTAGATATTAACTCTAGTTTATTATTCAGGAGGTTAAATAACGGTTGAGTCAAGTCGGACACAAGGTAAGGGAACTTCTTAACCCAACTTCCATTCTTTGGGTTAATCTCCTACTTTCAAATTATGTCATGATATTATTATGTCCTATCTTGTATTTTTACATTCTTTATGTGTACCTATAGTGAATACACATAATAGATATATTTTATTTAAAAATTATCTTTTAAAGTACTTCGTCTCAATCTCCTTTCATTGAGGCATATTTGGTTTTATACACAATTTTCATTTATACGGTGTATAAACCCTTTTGACTTTTACGTTTGTACAAAAGGAATCTTTTTATACGAAGCGTTTTGCTAAACGAAAAAAGGGAATGTTTTTCTTTCCGTACTTCTGCGGCGACAATGACTTCTCCGCCGCCGTGACCATTATTTGAGTTTCGGCTTCCTCTACAAGCCATCATTTTTTTAATGAAAAATAAATACAAAGTTTTAACTTTCTTTTATTTTGGTATTGAAAATGGTTTTGAAAGTGTTTTTATTATATCAATGTGTTGTATTGATATCTTGTGATTGAAATGTGGAAATGTTATGTTTCCTTTATGCATGTTTTATGTGATATGATTATGTTATGGTTTATGATATGTTTAAACCTATTCATATGAGGAATGCATTGGACTTAATAAGTGACGGGTGGAGCCCGCTATAGCTCCTCGATGCATCGGCAGGTCTCATGAGACAAACTAGTGTCTTGGCACAAGGCCTTGACAAAATCTTATTTGTGGTCTTGGCACGAGGCCTTGACTACGTGGTTATGATAGTCTGGCATTATGCAATCCATCATTATGAAAGTGTTTATTGATATTGCATGTGATTATTCGACCAGTAGAATATCCATGTGAAGAAGTAAATGGCATTATCTCATTTTACTTTTTCCATATTATGTTGATATTCAAGTTTAAAAGGCTTTTGTTTTAGTTATACATTGCCTTAAATGTTTATGTTTATTTATGAAAGCTTTCGCAATATTGTTATCCTTACTGAGCATCTGAGCTCACCCCTTTCAATGTTTTAATATTTTTCAGGATGTGAAGAAGTATTTTATGAATGACCTGCAGGGATAGTCAGAAGAGGATATGAGTGTGGACTATGGAGACTTTGTTATTGTAGTTTTTCACTTTATGATGTAATGTAACGTTTACGAATGTATCTAGTGTTTCCAAGGCTACTAAACTAATCGGTCTTTCGAGACTTGATCTTTTGTGATCATGCCAATGTTACGAAGTAATGCACCGGCTCTGGGTAGCTGGGGTCAGGGCGTTACACTCCTCAGGAGTAATCCCCAATCATAATCCTTTAATATGGGCATCCTTCTTAGGAGTAAGCCCCAAGTCCTCTAATTTTGGTCATCCTTCTTAGGAGTAAGCCCCAATCTCAAATATGGGCATCCTTGTTAGGAGTAATCCCCAAGTCCTCTAATTTTGGGCATCCTTCTTAGGAGTAAGCCCTGAGTCCCTTAATTTGGGCATCCTCCTTAGGAGTAAGCCCCAATCTCAAATATGGGCATCCTTTTCAGGAGTAAGCCCCAAACCTTAATCTCATAACCTGGGTCTCCTTTTCAGGAATAAGTCCCAGTTATAATCTTGGGCTTCCTTTTCAAGAGTAAGCCCCAAGTCCCCTAACCTGGGCCTCCTTTTCAGGAATAAGTCCCAGTCATAAATTTTGGGCTTCCTTTTCAGGAGTAAGCCCCAAGTCCCTTAAATTCTCTTTAACCAGTCCTAATTTTCATTTGATCTGGGATTCCTTCTCAGGAGTAAAACCCAGTTATCAATCCTCTCCTAATTTGGGTTTCCTTTTCAGGAATAAGTCCCAAGTTAGAGTATTCAAATCTCCATGAAGCACATATACCTTTATAGACCCTGTTCCTGGATTTTCTCCCTAAAAGTAAATCCTAAACCTTCATCTATCTGGGCAGTCATATATACATAATCCCCAAACCATTTCTTATGATTGCATCTTGCATGGCACAATTGTCTAATTTTTACCAATACCTCTTGTTTCTCACACCGAGCATGACTCACGTGAGCTTAGAGTGTAAAAGTAATTATGACATCCTTCTTGAGCCATCAATCATAAACTTCATACTCCCTTACTCGAACTACGTGGGTTCTGATTCCTTTTCCAAAACAAAGGATACGTAGGTAGCCCATTTATGGGTTCGATCCCAACTCTGAAATAATCCATGTCCTTCTGAATGATGATAAACTTCAAGTGCCCCACTGAGTGGCTTTAAAACCAGCCTGGTCATCATAATGACCAAGAGACTTTTATAAATGTTTCGAAGGATACCATTGACCAAGAATATCTAAATAGATACAGAT
This sequence comes from Viscum album, assembly GCA_963277665.1. Classification (NCBI taxonomy): domain Eukaryota; kingdom Viridiplantae; phylum Streptophyta; class Magnoliopsida; order Santalales; family Viscaceae; genus Viscum; species Viscum album. Next base: position 420,423,375 of record OY728132.1, read on the forward strand.
GATTCTCTATTGATGAAGAACCTTGAATACATATAAAAGATTCTCTAAATTTCTTACATATTTAATCATTGATTGTTAAAACTAAAGGAAAGATCATTTTTATACTTGGTAATGTAATAAGGATTCACGAACATAACTTAAATCTATAAAGAGAGTCTTGGAGTACACAATAATTCCCCTCAAAAAGGTGTGATGAGTCCGACCTCCCATCCTCTCGACCAATGAAAATTCCTAAGCCTCATCAGTCCACAAGCTAATGAGCACCTACCTTTGGAAAGTAGGTCCAAACGGATGTGGAATCATTGGATGTTTCCGGTTATACGAACAAACCCGTTAGAAACCGATTGGAAAGTTTGAATCTCCCATCTAGGAGGTCAGCCCCAAATTCCGTGCGAAACAAAAAATGGTGAACCCGACGTGAAACTTTAACCAAGTTAAAGTGGTGTTTTACCTATTTGTCAAAGCCCCTATTTAAAAGTCGGTAAGAGGGCTAACAAAAACAATCATTGGAATATGTGCTCATCCAAAAGGATGAAGTGGCTGAATTTTATCTTGATTACGTCTGTTATATCAAACAGGCACTCTTTTCCAAGATCTTCTGTATTTTCATAATGGGTGCTCTCAAATTCACATCTTTGAATATTGCTGCTGCAAATACCACTGCTGCTATTCCTACTGGATCTTCATCCGATATGAGGATGACATCACCTACTCAGTGTCTTCAACGCTGGGTATCAAATGCGCTGGTTAAGGAGTACCGTCAACACGGTACCATTCCAACTCTGGAGGCTGCACGACAGGACCTCCAAGTGAACAACTCACACAGGTCATCTGGACAATGACAACCAGTGATCAAGAGGCAGGTAGTGTTGACTACCGTCTCCAACCGTTTCAGGTCGTTATCCCCGGAACGCAATTTCCATTCATTCCATTACTCTGAGGAAGTGAATGAGCAGGTCCCTCAGGGCCTTAATTCAAAAAGACAGGAGTCCTTCCCGAGGGCTCCCATAAACAATCGTCGCAAGAATCGTGTGGTAGTGCGCCCTCAACATGATGAGGGTACCGACTCCAGGCATTCAGCTCAGGTTCCTCGAACTCGAGCAGGCAAGATCAACCGCCAGAGACGGAATCCGGTTAACAATGGGCAGGTTTTCATCCCTGCCATCTCCGGAGAAGTCCACCAACCTAACTTGGTGGCAAACAACGAGCAGGCACACACACTTGCCCGTTTTAATTCCGTTGTCCAGCAGACTCGTCTGGCAGCATCAAGCCAATCCTGCCAGGCAATTCCGGCGGAGTACTATAGGAAGGAACATACACCTGCTTATACATCACCAGTTAGTCAGCAGGCTCGTCTGACTAGATATGATGGATCTCTCCAACCGCGTTTGGCGAAGTGTAATCAGCAGGCACATACACCTGCTAATACTAATCAATCCTACCAATAGTCTCGCTTGGTAGCGCACGAAGAAGTCAGTCGGAAAGCCCCGACAACAAACAGGAGGCAGACTCAACTCTCTGCCTCCACACTTGAGTACTGTCAGGATTCACTGACAGGAAAAGGAGGACAGGAGTAGTCACATACACCTACTCCAATCCCGTAATAGATGTATATCCCTGTTACAGTGGCTGAAGTCACCAAACATATTTTGTCAATGGTGAAAGAGAAAAAGCAAATTCCTGCTCATATTTTGGATACTTCCCAGGATATCATAACAGCTTCAGCATCATCTCAGGGACAGACACATAAATCTATCCCTAGCATTGGAGTGACACATCAACGATTCACTCCGGAACAGACACACACATCTGTTCCAGTCCAAGAGGGTTATGGGGCATACTCCCCCAAATCATACGGACAACCAAGTCAGGCACATACACCTGATTTGAGTGGAGATCGTCAGCCTAACCTGACCATCTTTCCTGATCAGGCACATACACCTGCTCAGAGTAACCACTTTCGTCAACAAGTGGTTTCCAAAGAGAGTAAGAAGGCATCTAAGAAAAAGATCCACCCAGTACAGTCAGGAGATCAAAGGCCAATCTGTAACAAGGCCTTGCTCAATGATGGAGTTCTTGAAGCCCTCAGACATTTATCTGTTGGAATTCAAGGTTCTACTCCCTCATTTCCCAATAACAGGAACATTAATTCCGAAAGTCTTCAATAGACACTTCCTCATGAAGGCTTTCTTCATGAAAATTCGGTCAATCTTGAAGTTTCTTCTTCAGATGAGAGCCACAAGAACCCTCTGTGTGGTCAGAAGACCAAGGAGCAAGAGATCTCATCTTTTGTTGTAACCCATTATGGTGGTCCTCCCCATGATGATGAACTTCGTTGCGAAAGTCCTCTCCACAGTAGTGACTCACATTTCCTGGAAAATACTCCAGTGGACAATGTAGTGCCGAGAAATCCCTCTTATCTTGAGGCACTTGCAAATGCAAAACCAGTCATGTCTGATGCTTTATCGCTAGAAAGTGAAATGCTTTCTTAATCAGAAGATAGCCCAGGGTGTAGGTCATTATCCGAACCACCCCTAAGTAATGCATCTTCTAGTTTGATCAATGATTTCTCTACCAATCTTGTAGAATCCGATGAAGAAACAAGGAAACACCAACTCTGGTCAAAACAGGTAGAAGAATCTTCATTTAATGATAAAGAGGAAATGCTGAACATGAGGAAAAAACTGGCAAAAGGTGAGGTACCAGTCATGTTTTGGCCTTTGGATGACTCCCAGTACGACATTACAAAGATGTTGACGGATGATGGAATCCATGATATTCGTCTCAACATATGGAAAACTCTTTGTCAATTGAAGAAGAAGGTATTATCTTATGATGAATATGAACATCATATTAAGATAATAAAAGGGCTACAATGTCAGATTGATTTGGCATCTCTATCATTCTATCGGTATCCGAAAGCTGAAAAGCAGTAGAGAACCCTTCAACATTCATGCATTGGCGCACTAAGAAAATTGCGTCAGTTAATTACCAATGCTCCATCTGGTGTTCATATCATAGGATGGGGTGTTCACATAGCACTACATTTCACAGTGCTTTCCAGTCAGCAAAGCCCGCCAAAAATGGTCTCATGCAATGTTATTGCCCATGGACAGCCACAGTCAATGGGCTTTGTTCATAATCAAAAGCCTTCTCAAGAACAGGCTTCAACTAGTTCCTCTCAAAATCAAGCATATAGAGAACAAGTTGTTGAATTGATCCTACATCAAGAAGGAGATAATATTGCACAAGCCTCTCGTATGGAGAAAACACATCATCAAATGACAAAAGTTTTGGAAATCATCCAACGGTCTATTGAACCAGGTGATAAAAGTGGATACAGGCTAATGCATCCAGTTAATTTCCGAACTAAGGTTCACAAGATCAAGAGATATTTTAAGAAGATCTCAGACATAGCATGTCAAGAGACACCCCAGCTTGTCAGACTAGGTACTTCTTTAACCCAACCCTCAGATTCAACAAATGGGATTCGAGGAGTTGAGCGGAAGCAGCAGGAACATCCCCAGTCCTCAAGACTGGGGACTCTTTTAAATCATAAATCCCCTCCTCATAGAATGTTGGTCTTTTCTCGATTGGGGAAGAAGCCACAAGAGGAATGAAGAGCCAAATTATCAGGAGATTCCCTCCAAACTATAGCTCGTCAAGAAGTTCCTAAAGGATTGGATTAACAAAAGGAAATGTCTCATCAAAGACATGAAAGAAGACAATATCATAGAAATGTTGATAGAAGGGATGTGATGCATTATGCATCAATCAATTTCATCAATGCCGTTGTTGCAAATCCACCAGAGGAGGTTCACTCAGGGGACTCAGATGAAGAGCGTCCTGCTCAAGAAAATGTACGCACTGATACAAATGAAGAAGGTGTGTGTATATGAAGTCAAAGGATTACTCAGAACCTAGGTAATCCACTTCCCTCCCTCCAAAAGGTATCCAACAAACGGAAGGGAAAGAATCAGGTTACATATCCTTCCTCTGGAGAAGGTCAATCTCTCTCGTTAGAGAAAAGGTTTGCACAACAGGAGGAAGAAATGAAAGAATTAAGAAGGTTGAATGCAGAACTACTTCAGAGTAGTCTTCTTCTTAAAAATGCTGAAGTCTGACAGCCAAAGGAATTTGTTGTAACTACTGAGATGGATCAGGAATATCCTCCTTTATCAGTACACCCTCAGAGGTCTAATCCTACGGGTCAAACGCAACAACGGTTGGCAACACTACCATCAGTTGCAGCACCAACCACCACGTCTGTCCAAGCTCCATTCATTGCACCTACCCAAAACAAAGTTCAACCTGATGTTTCTCAAAAGTTAATAACTACTACTGAGTCATTAACAGCTCAGTTAGAAACTATGGAAGGAAAACGGGCTCAAGTTCAACCTAAAAAGAAAGTATACCCTGAATGGGTAGATTCAATTTCTCCTCCATCCAGTTTTGGAAACCCTGTTTTCCCTACTTTTAATGGATCAGGCGACCCTGAACAACATTTTACACATTACGTGTCTTGTTGTGATCCTATGATGGGAACTCTAGAACAGAAAGAATCAGTGAAACTCATATTCTTCGTGGGAACCTTGCAAGGACCAGCTTTTGTCTGGTATACAAGCTTGCAATCCCAGTCAATCATCGGATGGGAGGATCTTCGGCAAAAATTCCTTCTTCAGTTCAGCTCAACTTTGCCAAAAACGACAGTTTTTGATCTTACAAACTGCAAGCAAAGGGAGAATGAAAGAGTCTCTGATTTCATTGCTTGCTGGAAGGGATTAACGTATTCCCTGAGTTTAGCACTCCCTCAGGAGGAACTGTTGCCAATCTGTGTGGAAAATTTGCGTGACGAATTACGCACACCATTGATCCCTGTGGAATACACAGGAGGGTTTCGAAACCTTACTTCAATCGCTCAGCAGATTGAAGATTCCCTTATACAGGCTAAGTCTAAATCTCGTGTAATTCCATTAGTTCCAGGAAGGAGAATGGGTAAAGCGGAAACTGCTACAGTTATGCTTAAACAATCACCTGTACCTATTTCTACTTCAAAACCTTCATCTTCTCAAAGGGCTCCACATCCTGAACGCCAACAACAAAGGTCGTCTCATCCAAATGATCAAAGAGATCCACAACGAAAACAATTTGATGATTTGAAGAGTAAAACATACTCTTTTCGAAGTGAGCAAGTTCCTGGTTACTTCATTTTAGATCTGGAAAATAATTTGGTTCAATTACCAGTGCCCAAGAGGCCAAACAAGGAAGGAGATGAAGACCGTCCAAATTATTGTCCCTTTCATCAAATGTTGGGGCATCCCATCCAAGAGTGTTTTGTCTTTAAATACCTCCTGAAAAATATGGTCGACTTGGGACAAGTCAAATTGAAGGGTTCTTCAGCTCATGTAGCGTGTGTTACCGCTACAGATCCAGAGGAAGGAGGCGAGTGGCAGGAAGTCAAAAGCAAAACTGTGCAAAAATATGATGATTGGATGGTCAGAAAGACAATCAATCGGACCCATGCCATTTTGCGAACACAATTGAAGAAGCCAAATGTGTCTCCTACAAAAGCTGCAGTGAAGCCTCCATCAAAAGACAAATCCTCAAAAGGGCAGCGCAATTCAAAGAAGAAAGAGGAATCAGAAGAAGATGAGTATGTATCGAGGCCTAAGTTGTCTTTGACTCTGGAAGATTTCATGCCATCTACTTCAAAGCCACGGGCACCGCCCCATCAAACGGCACAGCCTAAACAGGCTAATCTGGCAGAGTCTTTATCAGACGAAGAGTTAATCTTCGGTTCTGTTAATATGATTCAATTAACAGATCCATATTCCAGTCTTGATGAGCCGGAATTCCCTATATCAAATAAGGGAATCCGAGGAAGTTCTATAGGTTCAGGATATAGGGGAAGACTTGGATCTTTCTGAAGCCACTACTCCAATTCTACCCCTTCTAGCACTGTATATGCAGCAGAAACTCGTGGTAGAGCCCTTCAGCGAGCTCAAAAAGAACAAGCAAGTTCTTCTGCCAATGGCCAACTCAGTTTTGGCACAGTTATTTTGGAAGACCGATTAAAGGATCCATCTTCTTTATCTCATCAAGTAAATGGATATAATAAGTCTAATCTTCCAAAACCAAGGATGTTGTCAACTTCTATCCCAATACAAGATGCATCAGCTTCCAAAGAATCTGCTTCCAAGGTACCTGCTAAACCGCATATTCCTGTTGGGAAACGCGGACCTCTAGATCAAAAGTATGATATATTGAAACACTTTTCCCAAGTACCAGCCAAGTTATCAATTTTGGATGCTTTGAATATGTCAAAATATCTTCGAGAAGCATTCATCGAAGCTTTGTCAAGTCCTCATGAGTTTGAAGCTGAAATTGATGCAGCTGAAGTCTATCACATAGAGAATAATCTTGCAGAATGCCATGCAGTGATATCTTTTACTGATAAAGATGAAGATGATGTTGTGCATGGGAACATAAAACCTTTGTACTTATCTGGAAAAGTAAATGGTGTAGATATTCGAATAGCTTACATTGACAATGGTTCAGGAGTCAACCTCATGCTCATTCGTACACTTCGTCGATTGGGCCTCACGGAATCTGATTTATCTCCTTCTACCATGATGTTACAAGGATATGATAAAAATGAACAAGAACCACTGGGCGAAGTTACACTCAGAACTCAGTTTGGAGATCTTGTATCCAATTCTTATTTCATGATTGTTGATCAAGACTCAGCTTTCAACGTCTTGCTTGGAAGACCCTGGCTACATCAGCATGCAGTTATTCCTTCATCATACCATCAATGTCTCAAATACTATTTCAATGGTCAAGTTGGAACATTGTATGGTGATAAGACCTCGTTCAAGACATGTGAGTCTCAATACATTGAGGCGGAATTTTATCACATGAAGGGAAGAGAAAAATCTACAATGAAGGAAATTACCAAAGTTAATGCTCCATATGGTTTGGAGAAGATTCCAATAAATCCATTTACACATGTGAGTACAGATTATGTGTTACCTATAAGTCAAATTGACAAAATAGGCCCAAATCAAAATACTCTTATGGAAAGATCCATAATGTCAATTACGGAAATCGAGCCAGACAACATGGGAGAAATTGGTAACCTACCAAACAGTGATGAAAGCCTAAGTGGTGACGTTTTCATTTCATATGCTGAAGTCCAACAAGTCTATACTTCGCCAATCAGGCCAGAAGAAGTTATAGCAACATCAGAGGTGAATAATGATGTCGATTCTCAATCCATCATCTCCTCTTTATTTCCCAAAGAAGACCCTTTATCATCAATAGGGTCGGAAATGGAAGCTTCTTCTTCAAAATGTGAAAATTTTGACATCTCTTATGATCATGAGAATTTCGTTTTGTCATCTACTTTGCAAGTAGAAACGGAAGAAATAGCACGTGATGAAGAGGACGAGGAATATCTTAGAGATGCTCCTCCAGCATTTGAAGAGGGTATCTCTACCACTGTGGATGAACTCAAAGAAGTAAATCTGGGTATAGAGAAATATCCACGCCCCACTTTAATTAGTGCGGCCATGACCCTTGAAGAGCAAGAGATGTATATTTATTTTCTAAAGCAAAATAAAGATATTTTTGCTTGTAATTATACAGAAATTCCTGGGCTTGATCCTGATGTTGCTACTCATCATTTGGGTTTACCAAAAGAACATCGAGGATTTAAGCAAGCCGCGAGAAGAACACACCCAACTTATGCTTCCAAAATTGAAGCTGAAGTGGATAAGCTGATCAAAGCTAACTTCATCATAGAAGTTCAGTATCCCAAGTGGTTGGCTAATATTGTCCCTGTAAAGAAAAAGAATGGACAAATTAGGGTTTGCATCGATTTCAGAGATCTTAATCGGTATTTTCCTAAAGATGATTTCCCAGTTCCAATTACAGAACTCTTAATTGATGCGACTGGTGGCTATGAAGTACTTTCCTTCATGGATGGATATTTTGGATATAATCAGATCCGAATGGCCCCAGAAGATGAGGAATCTACAGCCTTCAGAGCTCCTCAAGGTGTGTTTTGTTACCGGGTGATGCCCTTTGGTTTAAAGAATGCAGGTGCAACATATCAACGCGCCATGCATCGTATCTTCAAACCTTTCTTAGGAAAGTTTGTTGAGTGCTATGTGGATGATTTGGTGGTTAAATCCAAACAACGTTCTAATCACTTGGCTGATTTAGAAGTCATATTCCACAAGCTTCGACAACATAATTTGAAGATGAACCCCTTAAAATGTGCTTTTGGGGTAACCTCAGGAAAATTCCTCGGCTTTGTTGTACGCCATCGTGGTATTGAAGTAGATCCTGAGAAGACAAAATCAATCCTTGGTATGTCACCTCCTCATAATTTGAAAGAATTAAGAGGACTTCAAGGACACTTAGCCTATATTCGGCGTTTCATCACCAATTTGGCTGGCAAAAGTTTACCCTTTACCAAATTATTGAAGAAAGGAGTCACTTACCAGTGGACTGAAGAATGTCAAGAAGCGTTTGATGTTCTCAAGAAATACCTCTTGAGTTCACCAGTACTCATGCCACCTGTTGAAGGTAGACCACTTATCCTCTATGTGACAGCTCTAGAGTGATCATTGGGTGCCTTTCTCGCTCAAAAGAATGGTGCTGGGAATGAAAATAGCCTCTACTATCTCAGTAGAACTATGCTTGAAGCAGAAACCCGGTATTCAAGTATTGAGAAGTGCTTCCTGGCATTAATCTTTGCAGTTCAGAAACTGAGACACTACCTGCAACATCACGAGGTCCAATTGGTATCTCGCAATAATCCGCTCAAATTCATCCTTAGTCGTCCAATGCTTACAGGACGTCTAGCAAGGTGGGTAGTTATTTTGCAGCAGTTCGACATTCAGTATGTGTCTCAAAAGGCAATAAAGGGCCAAGCTCTGGCTGATTTCCTGGCTGAACATCCTTCAGTGGAAGACACGTCTTCAGATATTGAACTCCCTGATGAGGAAGTTTTCTCTATTCAAGAGAATCCTCAAACATGGGAAATGTATTTTGATGGTGCTTCCAGAAGTCCAACAGGGAAGAAAATGGAAAATCCTAAATTTAACAAAGTTGGTTTAGGAATTGTGCTCATTTCTCCAGATAAGGTAGTGTTACCTTATTCCTTTTTATTGTGGGAAGGTGGTAACAATAATGAAGCCGAATACCAAGCTCTCATTACAGGTTTGGATTTAGCGCTCCAAGCACAAGTGAATCACTTAAAGGTGAAAGGTGATTTAGACCTGGTAATCAAACAAGTCAATGGGAATTATTCCATCAAAAAAGAAGAATTAATCACTTTGTATGATTACGTCCGAGAGTTAATGGCGGAATTCCCTTTAGAACGAACATTTTCTTATGTCCCAAGATCACAAAATGCTCAAGCTGATGCACTGGCTAATATAGCCACAGCTTTAGCAGATCCAAATCGGGACGAGACAACCATCAGTATTTCCCACCATCATGCAATTTCACCTTCTGTTCAAGCCAGAACAGAGGAAATTAATGAAATTAGTCCCATTCCTGAACAGTATTGTCATACTACAGGATGGAAGTCACCTATCAGGGAATACCTTCAAAATGGAACACTTCCACCTGATAGAGCCGAGAAAGAACAAATCCGGCGACGTGTGGTCAATTTTACTCTTTATGATAGCCCAAACCACTTAGAGAAAATTCTCTAAAAACGTGGTTTTAATGGAGTTCTCTTCAGATGCATTGATGGTGAAGAGACAATGGTTGTCATAAAAGAAGTACATGCAGGAGTCTGTGGTGCCCACCAGTCTGGACATAGACTGTCTGATCAAATTTGAAGGCTTGGATACTTTTGGCCTTCAATGATACAAGATTGTGTTAATTTCACAAAGAAGTGTCATTCATGCCAAGTATATTCTAACTTCATTCATCAACCTCCAGAGTTGCTTCATACAGCTAAATACTCATGGCCATTTGCCACATGGGGAATGGATGTGGTGGGACCTTACCCTTCAGCTACAGTCAAGCAGTTTAAGTACATTCTTACTGCTACTGATTTCTTTTCCAAATGGGCAGAGGCAGTACCTCTCAAAGAAGTCAGTTCTAAATGCATTGTTAGCTTCATCAAGTCTAACATCATTACTAGATTTGGTGTCCCTCATACCATATTGACGGATAACGGCACCAACTTCTATTCTTCTAAGGTGAAGAAATTGTATCAATGATACAACATTAAATCCAACCATCCATCTCGGTATCATGCGGCGGCCAATGGCCAAATATAAGCCTTTAACAAGACTCTTTCAAATATACTGCAAAAGATGGTGGATAAAGATAAGAGGTCATGGCCTAATAAACTCTTTCATGCTTTATGGGCTTATCGGACTACCACCCGCAATGCAATGCGGTCAACTCCATATTCGTTGGTATATGGAACGGAAGCAGTCTTGCTAATTGAAGTTCAATTGACCTCACTCAGATTAGCCATTTGTGATCAGTTATCTACAGATGAGCAATCCCAAAAGCGACTGAATGAATTGGAACAGTTAGATGAGAAAAGATTGTGCACTTTGCACCACTTGGAAATCTATCAGAATCGAATAGCACGAGCTTTTAACAAAAAAGTTCGTCTTCGTTCATTCATTCAGGGAGAATTGGTATTGGTTCTCAGAACACCAATGATACCAGGAAAGAAGCCTCCCAAGCTTGAACCAAAATGGGAAGGACCTTATTCAATACATAAGGTCTACTCTAATGGAGCTTATTCATTAATCTCAATGGATGGAGAACTCATCACGACTCCAACCAATGCCAGATTTCTAAAGAAATATTTTGTATAAACACAAAATATGGTCCCCAGAACCAAGATTCTTACAATTGGTTCATACAGCAATGGTCCAGTATGACCTTAAACTGCAACTGCGTCCAACATGACGTTAAACTGTAAGGAAAATCCCTTTTTCGTCCAACATGACGTTAAACTGTAGGAAAGTCCCTTATGTCCGGAAAGACATTTAACTACATAAGCGCTTAAAAGTCCAGTATGACTTAAAACTGCATCATCCACAGTCTATTCATATGACCTTAAACTATTTTCACTTTCGTCCAACATGACGTTAAACTGTAGAAAAGAAGACGTCCCTGCAACATGACACTAAACTGTACAGCACCATTTCGTCCTTGCTATATGACGTTAAACTATACAGCAATGGTCCAGTATGACCTTAAACTGCAACTTCGTCCCACACAACTTTAAACTGTGAAAAAGTTCCCTAAACTATCCAGCATGACCTTAAACTGCATCATCCCTAGTCCATGCATATGACCATAAACTATTTGCAAGTCCCTTATGTCCAGCAAGACGTTAAACTGTGACGTCCTAACTACATGAGGCTAAACTGTATAAAAGTCCCTTACGTCTGGAAAGACGCTAAACTATATAATCATCAAATGTCCTGTATGACCTTAAACTATTCACACTTTTGTCCAACATGACACTAAACTGTATAAAAAATCCCCAATGCGTCCAACATGACGTAAATGGTGTGTTATTTTGTCCTTACTTCATGACATTAAACTGCACAGTCCCCCTTTCGTCCAATATGACATTAAACTCTATTGTTCCCATCGTCCTAACTACATGATGCTAAACTGTACAGAAAGTTCATAATACGTCCTACATGACATTAAAATGTATTTTGTCCCTGCTACATGACACTAAACTGTGCAGCACCAATAGTCCTAACTGCAAGACTTTAAAATGCATAGTCCCTTGATATGTCCTACATGACATTAAACTATGCATCGTTAAGGTTGTTGTTACCTCTTGTTTCTCACACCGAGTATGACTCACGTGATCTTAGAGCAAACCTCAACCATAACACTCTCTTTGGGCCTCTAACCATGTGTAAGTCCCAACAACATTTTTTTTATTAGATCGTTGTCCCCAAGAACAACTTGATCATTAATTCATTCTTTAATTGAACTACACGGACTTTGATCCTTTCCCTCCAGGTTGGGTATGTAGGCAACCTCCCAGGGTTCAAGCCCAAAAACAATCTCTTCACATCGGTTCACCACCATCTCATATGATGTTGATTCGTGAAACCGCCCCTAGAATCAATATCTTTACATTGATTCAATTTCGTCCTTGTTATATGACGTTAAACTATGCAACACTTTTTTCTGGTATGACAATAAACTACAATACTCTTTGATTTCCTCATTTGAGAGAGAACTATTATTGACATTGATTTTTCAATCATGTTTCATTTCAAAAGACTACGTGCATACATGGTAATACCTAAACTTTTTATCTCAGGTTAAACCATCATTGCACTAAAGTCCCCTTTCACCCTTCACATGTATGAACCAAATTTGTACAAAGGGTAGTTATAGAACTACGTGGGCTTGATTACCATCCTTATGGGATACGTAGGAACGTTCGAGTATCCCTCGAATCCAGTCCCAAGTCTTTTGGGCCTAACCCCAAATTTCACTTTCAGTCCCTTGGCTGAAAAGTCCTCATGAAAACACACACCGTATATTCATTATTATTGTCTGAACTCTATGACCCTAAACTAAGATCTCTCATATTTTCATCCTGAACGACGTTAAACTGCATTTCAAGAACTACGTATGGCTTGATTCTCATTCTTATGAGATACGTAGTGAAGTCCAAAAATTTCAATTCAGGACCCAGCCACAACATGATTATGGTTATCATTGACCTATGTATCTCTATATACATTGGACAAAACCCATATTTATGTGTTATAATCCTAACCTTAAATATTTTCAGATCTTCATAACACTTTTCATGACTTTTAGTCACAAAAATGTCAAACTTCTGAGAATTCTTTTGTCTGACTATGCAGTACGTGCCCATAGGTGGCCTTGCATAAACAGTCCACATAACAGACTTGTTATCCAAAATATACTATTTTATTTAACCATGCAGCCAATGCCCTTAGGTGGCCCTGCATATTTCAACCCCCTAACGGAGTTGTTAAATAATGGTAACTCCATTCTTGGGAGAATGCCTCTTTTGTCCTTATTTGTCTTAAAACGACAGATGTAGGGATCCGCAAAAAATAGCCATCCTTAACATATTTGTCCCATATCCTTTTTCATGATCTGAAAATATTCAAGTCTATGGTTTATTCTTCTTCCCTACATTTGGGTCATACCATCGTAGGAGTGATATTCATCCAGTTCTTCGATAATCTTGTCTAAAATATCTTCTCCATAATTCAAGTACCTCTTTCCATACAAAAAAACTCTATACTTTAGAAAATTTGAATCTCCATAAACTTTCACTGGCTTTTAGCCACTAGGAAAGTAAATTTCTGGGAGTTCTTTTGCCCGAATATGCAGCACGTGCCCATAGGTGGCCTTGCATAAACAGTCCACATAATAGACTTGTCAGCCGAAAGATGCTATTTATTTAACCATGCATCCAATGCCCTTAGGTGTCCCCTGCATATTTCAACCCCCTAACGGGTTTTGTTAAATAATAGTAACTTCACTCTTGGAAACTATCTTCTTCTAATGCCTTTTAGCTCTTTTTCATATCATTCCTCAGATTCAAATATTCTTAAGCCATAGTTTACATATTTTCTCTCATACTTGAGTATGGTAATCTGTTTTCAGATAAAATTGTCAAGGAATTGAATCAATTTTAATCAATTTCGGTAAAAAGCTATTTTGACCTTAAACATTATCCCCTTTATATCCGGCATTGCATGACTTTAAACTGCCAGATTTCTTGTTTTTCTTTTCACCTCAAGAGTCAAATCCTCTTTTCTCTCTGGATCCAACTCTGAGGGGGGACTTTTGTTGACGCTCCTTTCCGTCACAGAGTCTAATGACTGAAAAAAGGAAATACCTTAGTCCAAGTGATTCATCCTTTGAAGAAACATCAAAAATTGACAAAGGAATGAACAAGGAGAACATTTCCCATAGGTCGTGCAAGTTCCCTCATGGTCGCGCAAGTACACTTGCGCGCCGCTAGTGGTCGTGCAAGTACTTGCGCGCTGCCTAGTGGTCGTGCAGGTATACTTGCACGCCGCCTCATGGTCTCCCATGTGACTTGCGCGACCAAAGTGATAACCGCCCGGTAACCGCCCGAGGTCTTCTCCTGCCTATAAATAGACCCTGTGGGCCCCCCATTCAAGAGGATTTTTTTTTCAGAAACTCGGATTGAAGCTCCCGACGCCCAAGTCTCTCTCAAAGCTTCCGGAACACTTCTAAGGTAATTTTTTACCTAGAACGGAAGATCTAAAGAGAAGGAGGAAGGCCTAAGTTTTGAAACTCATCAACACTTGCGCGCCTGAGTGGTCAGCCCTTAAGGGAAGTGAACACACTTGCGTGCCTCCTTATTCCTTCAATAGAATTTGCGCGTCCCTTTTCTGGAAGAACCTCAAGAATATTCTAAAGGGTTTAATAAAGAGTCGCTCAAGTATTTTAATGCTGGTTGAAAATCCCGCAAGTACCCCACATGCCGCGCAAGTATACCTGCGCGACCAATACTTGCATGCCCACGTAAGACTTGCGCGCCTTTCAAGACTTGCGCGCCCCTACCTTTTTGGGTGCCCATCTTTCCCATTTTACCCCTCTTAATCCATTTCACCTTTCCTATTCAAGATTCAGTCTTCAAGATACTCTTCAAAGCCATTTATGGTATGATTTCTTGATTTGAATTCCTTATTTGAAAGGAATTATGTGGAATATCTCTCAAAACATAGTAATTTATACATCTTTATGTCACCAAAGATTGAGATTTCATTCATTCAACCTCATCCTTTAAGATGATAGAATATTTAACCTGGGTCTCCTTTTCAGGAATAATTCCCAGTTATAAGTCCTTTAATCTGGGCATCTTCCTCAGGAGTAAGCCCCAAATTCTTAAAGTTCCCACACTTGGGAATCCTCCTCAGGAGTAAGCCCCAAACCTTAATTCCTTAACTTGGGCATCCTCCTCAGGATTAAGCCCCAATCATAATCTTTTAATATGGGAATCCTTCTTAGGAGTAATCCCCAAGTCCTCTAATTTTGGGCATCCTTCTTAGGAGTAAGCCCTGAGTCCCTTAATTTGGGCATCCTCCTTAGGAGTAAGCCCCAATCTCAAATATGGGCATCCTTTTCAGGAGTAAGCCCCAAACCTTAATCTCATAACCTGGGTCTCCTTTTCAGGAATAAGTCCCAGTTATAATCTTGGGTTTCCTTTTCAAGAGTAAGCCCCAAGTCCCCCTAACCTGGGCCTCCTTTTCAGGAATAAGTCCCAGTCATAAATTTTGGGCTTCCTTTTCAGTAGTAAGCCCCAAGTCCCCTAAATTCTCTTTAACAAGTCCTAATTTTCATTTGATCTGGGATTCCTTCTTAGGAGTAAAACCCAGTTATCAATCCTCTCCTAATTTGGGTTTCCTTTTCAGGAATAAGTCCCAAGTTAGAGTATTCAAATCTCCATGAAGCACATATACCTTTATGGACCATGTTCATGGATTTTCTCCCTAAAAGTAAATCCTAAACCTTCATCTATCTGGGTAGTCATATATACATAATCCCCAAACCATTTCTTATGATTGCATCTTTCATGGAACAATTGTCTAAATTTTACCAATACCTCTTGTTTCTCACACCGAGCATGACTCACGTGAGCTTAGAGTGTAAAAGTAATTATGAAATCCTTCTTGAGCCATCTATCATAAACGTCATACTCCCTTACTCGAACTACATGGGTTCTGATTCCTTTTCCAAAAAAAGGATACGTAGGTAGCCCATTTATGGGTTCGATCCCAACTCTGAAATAATCCATGTCCTTCTGAATGATGATAAACTTCAAGTGCCCCACTGAGTGTCTTTAAAACCAGCCTAGTCATCATAATGACCAAGAGACTTTTATAAATGTTTAGAAGGATACCATTGACCAAGAATCTCTAAATAGATACAGATGATTCTCTATTGATGAAGAACCTCGAATACATATAAAATATTCTCTAAATTTCTTTCATATTTAATCATTGATTGTTAAAACTAAAGGAAAGCACATATTTATACTTGGTAATGTAATAAGGATTCATGAACATAACTTAAATCTATAAAGAGAGTCCCAGAGTAGACAGTAATTCCCCTCAAAAAGGTGTGATGAGTCTGACCTCCCATCCTCTCGAACAATGCAAATTCCTAAGCCTCATCAGTCCACAAGATAATGAGCACCTACCTTTGGAAAGTAGGTCCAAACGGATGTGGAATCATTGGATGTTTCCGGTTCTACGAACAAACCCCTTAGAAACCGATCGGAACGTTTGAATCTCCCATCCAGGAGGTCATCCCCGAATTCCGTGCGAAACAGTGTTAAAAGAAGATAATGTTGTTTTTGTCTTTCATTTTATAATGTAATGTAAAACTTATGTTTGTATCTAGTATTTACAAGGCTACTAAACTGATCGGTCTTTCGGGACATGATTCCTTGTATCATGCCAATGTTATGTTATAATGCATTGACTTTGGGTAACTGGGGTAGGTAACTATAAACATGGTCAATACCCATTTGATTATACCCAACATGTATTATATATGTATACACTTTTTTTATGACATATAGCATACATGACTTGTCACATATTTTCATGACATGTAATATCAACTAAATAATTACACGAACTACATGATTTTTATGTAATTTTAAATTCTTTGATGCATGTAGAGTAAGAACTATAGTATGACTCATACTTGATATGAAAATCGGAAAATTACATAGATATTAGTTAAATATATATATATATACATTAAAACCTATCACATGGAATGTCCTATCAACATTATGACCACACACAATCACATATCGATAAGGTTTACAAAGTATAATAAATAAAATTTAAATCTATATAATTTTTTATAAGTACACAGTGTGTACAGGCAAGCTACATGATGTGTATATCTCTCATCGTGTATTTAAGGAACACTCCTAGGGACTTGGTGTGTAAATTGTGCCTTGGAAATTTGGATTACATGGTGTGTATAAATGAGTACATGGCGTGTGGTCTCCGAGTTACATAGTCTCTAGTCAGGTAGGCCTTGCATGGTAATACATATCCCATCGATGACTCAAAGGGACTACACACAGTGTACACAGGCTACATGGCATGTATTCCAACTGACCATGTGCCTCCCTAGCCCGGTCAATACATTGTGAAATAAATAAATACACCATGTGTCAATAATACACATGGTTTAAATTAATTTCGGAATTAATTACTAATGCATTGAACACAAGTACACAACGTGTAACTCTAGTTACATGGAATGTACTCCTGTTTCATCTAGCTAGAATCCTTAGCACCTCTAGATGATTGTTTGGATGTTATTTCATTCATAAAATTAATCGTATTGATTAGATCTATGAGAAATAAAGGAGGAAAACGTAGATATTGCAATTCTGATTAAAAGAATGATTTTACTTGAATTTAAAAACAAATAAAAAATGCATAAATCATTAATGATCTTTAAATAATTATAAATAACTATGTGACCGCTCTGATACCACTTGTAGGTTCTGGGCGTAACAGAATCATATGATGGTTCATTCCTAACTTTTCATTTTTTTCATGATTGATAATCAATTCGAGATCTACAAAACAATAAACTATATAATAAATGAAATTGAATCAAATAAAAAATGAAATGGAAATTAAACCATAACCAGAGGGAGGATCATCACATATTATTTATAATTAATTTAATTAATTAAAGAATTACCTTGATGGAATTCTTTATTCATTGATGGATCTGACAACATATCTACATTTTATCATCGTTGTGTTATTGGAATCACAGGAATATTCCTTCTAGTAGTGATCCACATGTGTTCCACAAATCTCTGAACATCACCATAGGAATCTCTGTGTGCTATCATGGTAGATCTTATCACTTGCATCATTTTCCTTTGATTGCCTCGAGAACTGATTCCAAAGCATTCTCTTGGATCTCTCTTGGCTTGAGTGTGAGATTTAGAGAAAGATCACTCTTAAACCTTGGGAGTGTTCTCGGAGAAGTGATCTCTATAGGTCTTGAGAGGATTCTCCAAATCTGTTGTGCACAACCAAACAAATGAATTGGATCCTAGATAAAATAATATAATTAGGTTTATATATTTCTAAGGTTAGAAATAAATAATTGAACACACACCCTTTATTATTTATTAAATTATTATAAAACCCCATGTAAAATAATATTATTATTATTATTATTTCATGACATGTGATTAATTTGAAAATTAAATTAAATATTATTTAATAAAATAATATTAAATATTTATTATTTCTCACTAGACCATTAAACTTGGTCCTCTATTCCTTCACAATATTTATTGATCTTTGAATAATGAATAATTATTTATTAAATAAATATCACTAAATTATTCACTAATTAATAAATAAATATTATATTTACTAAATAGTAAATAAATATTTATTAAATATTTTTCACACATTATATTCTCTCAAATAACTGGTGACAGAATATATGCGATCAATTAAACATGAATAATTATTAAACCATGTATGGGAATAATATTTATTAAACCTGTTAAATTATAAATAATATTGTAATCATTTAACTGATATTCTCGATACACTCAATGTGTGACCCTCTAGGCCTCTTTTTCAGTGGAATTAGGTGAAATAGCCTAAAGTCCATGGTTATCATCTACCAACATGCCAAGACACCCATAGAGAAAGAAGTTAATTTTGTAATGGAATAATACCTCATACAAATACTTACTGTATAATATAATCCCTTTATCATTATATCTCAAATCAAGTAGGTTGCATTCTAGTGCCATCAAACTATGTGCTTGATGTCTCTTTCTTTGACTTCTAAGAAATTGAACTTTTCTATAAAACACCATGGTCATGGATTTATTTAGGCTATATCATTTCCATCAAAGGGCCTAAGATATCAACTTCTATTAAAGAATATAAGGGAAAAATCTATTTCACATTATTCATTAATGTAATATTACTTATGATGCACCCAATGTATCCTACCTCAATGTAAACATCTATCATCACGGTTTTCATCAATACATCACAGTATGGAACCCATGATTCTCATTAATAATAATCTTAAAGTCTATGGATCAATACACACATCCATACATAGGAACATCTAATGACACATATAAGTGTGGATTTCATACTAGTGGGTCTTATTCTCATAATATTCTATACTAGATATTACCAAGGGCGTACACCATGAGAACATGCCTCAAAGTCCTATGAGTCTCCACCCCTGATAGTCTATATCATTTTTGTTCCTAAAATGATATCATATGGCTATATAACATATATTCAAGAATAGTTTCATATTACTTCTGGGTTCTTATCATAGCAGGGAACTTCTATGAACTTTTAGTGTGATAGCTACTTTGGGACATTATCACATACTATGTTATGCAGAAGAACAACCACGATGTGATATGAAATTTATTAATATTCAAAAATATGAATATAGGTTATCATAAAGTACACATAATTTGGTTCTAGAGAACTAACTCCAACACTCATAGGAGGAATGGAATCAGTATAGAGGGGTTTGAATACTAAAAATCTAGATATAGGGGGAATTCATGGTGTGTAAATATTTAACACCATGTATTCTCAGTTCATTTCTTGTTGATAATAGTTCACGGGGAGTTACACAATGTGTAAATTTTCAAGATTAATTTTTTTAAGGTGATGTGTTTTTCAGTGAGATTTAAAGCTCAACATTTACTTGATGTGAAAATGGGGTTCACACTATGTAAATACCCTATGAAACATTCCTATAAAGGTTTTATCACCCCAGGTTTTACTCAAAACCTATGGATCTCCCGACTTCTATGTGATCCCACCACCCTCTCTTTAGGTGTTTTGGGATTTCTTTAATGGGGATCAATTCTTGGCTTCTTTTCAATCCATGGTGATCTGAGGTATGTTCTACCTATTTTCTCATTTTTCTTCGATATGGTTCCTCCCATTTCTTATTACCATTCATTTTAAGATCATCTCCATGTTTCTAAGAGACTTTTTCTTTGATTTTTTATTGTTTCTTTTGTTCCACAACATCCTTGTAGGGACATTGATTCTTGGGGGAGTGGTGATTGGGATCTATGGCATTGGTTCATTCTCATGTGAATAATGTTGATGCATTTGAGGTTGGGGATTTGTTTTTTCTCTATTTATTTATGTGAAATAATAAATTGATTATGTTTTATCCCTTTTTATGACCAATAATTTGAACTAATAATTATTTAACTGGATTATAAAATAATTGGTTAGTGATCACATATTGATGTGCTTTATACTGAGATAACGATTTTCCTCTTTATTTTGTAACTAGTGTGATATCTATGAATTGATTTTTTAGTATGATATTATTCTTGGATTAGTATTTTTAATTTATTAAAGAATGTGAAGCCATAATTAATTGATAATTAATTTTCTTAATAGTAATTAAATAAGATTAATTTTTGTAATCAAGAAGTTGGTGTAATTTCATAGAAATTAAATTGATGCAATGTGAATGTTTAATTGAAAATGATATTCTATGTGATTAATGTAATTGATAAATAATATGAATCATGTTTATTATTTTTGATAATAAATAAAAGTCATGTAAATTGATATTGATACTTCTCATAATTTGATGAAACTGGTTTTAATGCTAAGAGCGTGTTTAGCTTTTGATCACTTTTGATAACATGATGCCTTAGGTTGCACATAGTTGGAACCTGTGAATAATGAATTGGTTAATAAAATATGGAATAAAAATTGGTTTTTTGATAAAGATAAGTTTTAGGTATTGAGTTTCCCATTTTCTTGAGAAGACCGGGTGCCCTGAGTTTGGAGTCACGAGAGCTCGTTTTCATGTGAAGGTTGGATGCCTTGTTTTAAGCCCTAGATTTCTCTATTGGATATGCCTATTTTTTCGTACTAATTTTCTGATGATATATAGATGAGTGATTTTATATGTGATGTGATATGGGGGTAGGGAGGCCCAAATTTGATACGAGCCTCAGATGGATGGCCCTAGGATGGTTGATTTGATCTAGGTGGGGAAGCCTGAATGATATGCCCACAATTGATGTGTTTGATAGTGAGATGTATCAAGATATCCATGTGGGTGTTGGGGATGGAACAATAGATTATAGAAAATTTTGAAGTTAGGCTTACCTATTGATATTATTTTGATATTTGGGAATCTCCCTTATAAATCTGTTTAATGTTCAATGGTCAGGATTCTTATTTTATATGCATTCCTTTTCCCACTACTTTAGACAGTT
Source organism: Viscum album (assembly GCA_963277665.1). NCBI lineage: Eukaryota > Viridiplantae > Streptophyta > Magnoliopsida > Santalales > Viscaceae > Viscum > Viscum album. Next base: position 420,444,718 of record OY728132.1, read on the forward strand.
GGGTGAGATTGGTTTCATGTTTCCACTTGGTGTTATCTTAATAAGGTTTTCCTAGAGTACCTTGATTATTTAATGATGATAATAAATAATAAATAATTCTTAACCCATGAGGTTGGTGTTGATGGAAAGAAAATGCTTAAATGGTGTTAATCTTGATTAATCATGGATTCAGTTGGTTATTACTGGTGAGAATGGACGTTACTCTTATGAATAATGTAACATAATGTGGAATAATGTTAATGGTTAATTAATTTATAATTAATTAATTAACATAAGGAAATGATAAAAAGAAAATAATTAATTTAATGTAGCTATTTTAAATGCTTTTGTGCTTATAGGATATCGAGTCTTAGTGGTGGAAACCGAAAGTCTAAGCGAAATTAGCTACAGTTGAGTCTAATATTAGGTTATTCCCATACTTTGGTGGGTATATATATTATATATTATATATTATGTGATTTCTTATGCTACCCCACCCATTTTGGTTAGGAAAACTATCACCAAGTGGACTCTATGAGGGTGTTTTCCCCAACATCCTGGTTGGAGGGTGGATGGATGACTTCCCCCAATGGCCCTGCACTCTTCCCTTGGTAGTTACTTGTGCTAGTATTCATGGTGGTTAGTTTTCCCATATATGTGTGTATAGTGATATGATGGATTATGGTTATTCACATACATATATCCATATATATACTATTAAAATGGATTATTATAGGTATGGCGTGTATAGTCTATGATGGATTGAGATACTTACTCAGTGTATAGGTTGTGAGGGCTTGAGGTATAATACCTGATATATGATACATTTAATATAGGCTGTGGTGGATTATAGAAACTACTCAATTACTATGTAGGTATATGGATATGGGATGATGTGATCATGTGATGCGCTGGGTGCATGTTGTAACACATTTCCTAGGTGTCTTCGGGATGGAATATTTTGGAGAGAGATGGATCAGGATGTGTAATGTTTGGGAAGAGTAGAAAACCAATGGGGAAGAGGGAGGGGGTACCCTTGATGTTTCATTGCTATATTATATACTATCTTTTATGTGATATCTGGTGAGATTTAGCCATGGTGAGGCTGGAAACTTAGTATACCTGCTTAGGTGATGAGTTAGTTTCACTATTGTTCATTGTGCTTTAGCATACTGTCTTTATCTTTTTTACGAGAAGCTTCGGGAAGTATCTTACTAAGTATACTATTATGATCATCATACATATATATAATTTTTTTAGGTTAGCTATATTAGGTTGGATATTAGGTTGGATATTACTACCTCGTGGTTTTGTTCAAATTATTTGGGCTTCGTGGTCATTACCGTCTTTACCTTTTTGGTACTTGCAGTTTTCCTTTCAGTTGTTATAGTACGGTATGTAATTTCATATTTTCAATTGGGGTTTATTTATATATATATGTCTAAGTAGGTTTTTATTTGTTTACTTATCTTATCTCTCTCATCCATAGGTTATCTTAGAGGTAAATGCCTCCCATATGAGTGTTTTTTATAACTACTATGCTAGTCACCTACCCAGGGCCTACCGGTGGAAGGACTTGGAAGTCATCATCTACCTTACCTAATTACCGACCTAGGAGGGGTACATTTTGGGGGTTGGTATCATGAAATAGTGGTACCAAAGGTTCATTGTGAGGGATGAGATGGAGTTTGGAGTGAGGCACAATTGTGATTTCATGGGTTGGTTGGGAAACAGTGTCAGGTAAGTTTAGTTTGTAATGTAGAAACGAGAGATCGGTAGAGACCTGGGTATTTAGGTCCTCCTATGATCTAATGTGTGAACCTTTAAGTTTACTGATCCTACCAAACAAAGTGAAACTAATTTTTGGGTAGATACCTAGTAAAGGATCATGAATCATTCGTCTTTAGACCTATGTTTGAAATGGGTATTAATTGGGATTGGTTAAAGCCTTAACAAGATAATAAATGATTAATTAATTAATATTAAATATTCCATATTCTAGGTTTAGGATCTATAACGTGTTGTCATTTTTGAATGAATGTCTCTCGGTTGACATCCCCATTAGGTTCATGCCGAATATGATCAGCATGATATTATAGTAGATCCCCATAGAGTATTGGTTAATAATGATGACACTTATAGAAGAATACTCCAAGAGTTTCAGTTGCATAGTATAAAAAGGTATGAGGGATCCATTTTAGATTCAGTCACCAAAGACTAATTGGAGGAGGTTTATATATCTTTTAGTTTGATCTATTCTTAGAAGGATCACTGGGTTTCGTTGGCTATGATGACACTGCATAGAGAAGTAAGGAAGTGGTGGTTCTTATTCCTTAGGGATCATAAGGAGTCAGTGGTCCCATGGTAGAATATCTAAGACCAATATTGAGTAGATTTCCTTTCTTAGACCATGAATGAGATCAGTAACCAGGATCCACTTACTCTTTGACAAGGGAGTTCCAATGTTCTAGAGTTTAAGATCTGTTTCATGACCCCTCTGTGATATTCTTCAGACCTATTTATAGATGGGTAAGCAATGTAGAGACATTTTGATGAGGATTTAAATATAGAGATCTATCTCTAGATTACCACATTTATGCTAAATATGTATCTTGAGTTGATAGAGATATCAAAGGTTATTGAGAGGACACTATCCAAAACTGGATCATCATAACAAGGAAGTTTTCAGGATTCCTCATGAAGTAGAGCTTCGGCCCAAGGTTTCCAGTTTTTAGGACATAAGAGTCATCAACTGGCTGAGGGTAGGTCTCAACCCTCATTATATAATTTCTATGAGGGTGGTGACTCACAAACTTATTCCAAGGGATAGATGAATGTTATTATTATTGAGGCCAAGGTAATCAGTGGAGATAGTTCCTGAAATTTATGAGAAATCATCTTGTACTAGGTGTTCCACTTTAGGTTCCTCCATTGAGGTAGTTTCAGCTAAGGTAGCTATAGAAGCATGTTCCAGTATATAATTCGCATAGATGAGATGGGGTAGGTATATTTCAACCCTAATATGCTCCTCATACTTAGAGAGTAGAGTGTAGCCATTGAGGTGGTCGTGATAAGGGTCATAAAGGTCATGGAGTAGGTCATGGTCACCTTTATGCTTTATCATTTCCAGCAGTAGGCGAGCCATACATTGTTCTAGGTACCCTTTGTTTTTTTCTACATGGGTTCATGCTTTGTTTTAATAATGATTGATTCACTCCTTTATATCACCTACCCTCATCCAAGCCTTGGGACATGAGGTAGAGAGGCTTCCAGTACCCTTGGCATTGACTACGTTAGTTGGAGGTCGAGCTGACTTGTATGAAATATATAGAGGTTGTGAGATAGTGTTGGGGCAGCACCACTCCTTGGTAGATTTATTATGTTTATGGATACATCCATAAAACATCATACTCGTCATGGATTGGTTACACTGGATGTAGGATATTGTAGATCTCTTTAAGAGGTAGGTTGTGTTCTATGATGCTGATGGAGAGCCAGCGGTGTTCGTTGGTGAGAGAGACCCTCAGATGGGTTGGAGGAATATTTTTACCCTATCTTCTTTGATGGTTGGGATGACGCTGATTTCATGAAAAATTAAATAATCAGTGTTTCCTAAGGTTGGATAAGAGTATCATGATGTTTTTGCAAAGGAAGTTGTAGCATTACCCCCTCAAATATAGATTAAGTTTGGGATTAATATATAGCTAGACGTGTCTCCTATCTCGATTCCTCCATATAATATGGAACCTTCTGATTTGAGAGATTTGGGAGTATAGATCAATGATCTATTGGAGTGAGGGTTTTTTTGGCCAAGTCTATCACCTTAAGGTGAACCAATTTTTTTTACGAAGAAGTATTATAACATTTATTTTCTTTATATCAATTATCATTGCTTGAACTAAGGGACAATGAAGAACCACTATCCTCTTCTGCAGATTGATGATCTATTCAATCAAATGAAGAGATAAATTTGGTTCTCAAATATTGATGTGTGGTCTGGATATCATCAGATGCGGGTGGAGGATGAAGATATTCTGAAGCCTCACTACTGAAAATTTAGGCTATAGCAATGGTTTAGAACTGTGGATATAAGTCAAGAAACTATGGCTATAGGTAATAGCCATAGTTTAGTAGACTGTGGATACTATTGGAATGGATATAGGTGTTGTGGAGATAGCCATGGTTTAAACCATGGCACAAAACCTATAGTCAATGTTTCCAACAATGGTTATAGTATCTGACACATAGACCTATAGCCACGATTTCCAACCATGTCTATATCCTGAATATACTATAAAAACACCAGAACCCAACACACACCCCATGCATCCCCTACACACCCCCTGCACACCCCCTACACACCCCATGCACCCTCCCCTTCCCCTTACAATAGAACCCAGCACACCCCCTCCCCCTTCCCCTCCCCTGTACACCCCATGCACCCCCTTCACACACCCCTTCACCCTTACCTACCCCTTGCAATAGAACCCATCGCACCCCATCCTCCATCCACCAGCACAACCCCCCTCCCCCCCCCCCTTGCACACCCCTTGAACCCCCTTTCACCCTCTCCATTCCCCTTGAAATAGAACCCAAAACACGCCTCCCCCTTCCCCCATCACGCCCCCTGCTCCCACACACCCACCTCCAACCCCATGCACCCCCGACACACCCCCTATACAGCCCTTCACACCCCCTAAAAACCCTTTACACCACCTGCACCCTCCCCCCACACCCCCCTACAGTGCCTGCCCACCCCATGCACCCCTTTATACCCCAAGAACCCCCTGCACCCCCCTACGCAACCCCTGCAACCCCCTACACCTCCCCCTATCCCTTGAAATAGAACCCAGGACACCCCCTCCCCCTGCCCCCAGCGCCACCCCCCCCCCCCCCCGCACACCCCCTTCACACCCCATACACCCCTACACACCCTATGCACCCCTTCACACCCTCATGAACCCCTGCACACCCCCATGCGCACCCTATGCACCCCCTTCACCCTCCCCCTGCACACCCTCCCTACACACCCCTTGTACCCCCCCACCCCACCCCCCCCACCCTCCCCTTACACCCCCCCTATCCACCCCAGGCACCCCCTGCACAACCCATGCACTCCCTGTACCCCCCACACCCTATGAACCCCTGCACACCCCATTCACCCCTACCCCTTGCAGCAAAACTGATCACAAACCCCTCCCCTACCCCTAGCACACCCCTGCTTCTGCCCCTCCCCTGAACACCCCATGCACCCCCTACCCCTTTCAAACCCCATGCTCCCCCGGGACACACCCCCTGCACACCCCTTTCTCCCCCATTCCCCTTGCAACAGAACCCAACACACCCCCCTCTAGCTACCCCAACACACCCCCTTCCCCCTTTCCCCCTCCCTTTCACACACCCCTACACCATGGATATCTTACCAACTAACCACGAAATATGATATGTTAGGATTACTTATTATAAGAATGATTATCTTCACAAAATAACTCAATAATAAGTTGATGGATAAATCTTTTAATGGTTAATTTTGGTGTTGTAGAGCCTTTGGACACAGAGCCTAAAATATCAGGTTTAATATATCACTACCATGGAATTATGTTGAAGTAATGGGGGTATTATAAATAAAATAAGAAGAAAGTATGTGAGAGATAACAATAATCTCAAGTTTCAAAAAATGTAAATTATGAAATTAGTGACGAAGACTCTATGAATTAGTAAATATGAGTAAGATCAATGAAGAATATTGAAATCTAACAAAAAAATACTAGTTAATATAGACAGTTAAAGGAAGAATTATGTTTTTCTCATGATGAAAGTATAAGAATAAAAAAGGATGATCATAAGGAGTTGTATGGGATATGAAAGGTCACTAGTCATGTTGAAAAGCACTGTATTACATTCCTAAATAAACAAAAGGAAAAGACGATGAAGAGGAAGTTATCATCTAAAGATTCATGGGCCTTTGTTTCTCATGAAATCAAAGAGGTCCCACAAAATAATCCTATTGAGAAGAGTGATTCCACCAATTTTTCAACAAAGAAAAATTATAAGAAAATTGGGGGGAAATCAGGAATATTATCTACAATGATATAGTTGGGAAGTATACATGATCGTGGTTGATAGGCATCCCTCAACCTTCCTACTCTCACTAAAGGGAAAGGTAACCCATAATTATTCTTTTTATTTTATTTATACTAACTTGAAGGTAATTTAAAGAAAGAAAATAAAGTGGTAGATAGATGAGGCTATCAAAACTATACTACAAGTGAAATTATCAATCGTGAAACATGGTTATTATCATGATGAAGATAAGGTGAGTGCATCCCTTTAGTGGGAGAAAAACTTGATAAAACAGTGTCAATGTGAGCCAAGTCATAAATTCTATATTTTTTTGGACAACCTTGTAATACTAAATATTGACGTATTTCAATAATAATTTCTACACTAGTTTTGATTATGAAAATTGTGCTTAAAAAGGGGGTTGTTGTTTGATATGTTTGGTAAGGTAAAGGGGGATCTGTATGTATTGCACTTAAACCGTTTAATATTTTTGTTGATATGTGTGTATGATAGAGATCATAACTTGAAAATTTTCTTGAATGTCCCCAAAATTAGAAAATTTGGAATTGTGACACATGCATTTATTTATAGACATCTTTGATAACCTTAGTTATTTACTCATTTTCTATATGAAGTTATTACATGTGGACTTAGATTTGATTATTTATAGGATCATTGATATGAAATCATATTGATTCGTCCTTCTCTCTCATAATTGAATTAGGATGAAATGAAAATTTAAATAGTTAGATGGGGATGCTATGGAAAACCCTTTTCATAAAGGAGAATAATGAGAAAATAAGTGATGTATAGCCCCTCATATTCCATTTTTATTTATTTTGAATAAGGGGGACATTAATTTTTTTGACTTTCAATAAGTTTAAAAGGGTATAGATTATAAAATAAAAAGGTTTATATTGAAGTGCCCAAATAAAGAAATTTTATTTACTTTCAATAATGTTTTATATAATTTTAGTTAAATTATGATGAGTTTTAAGGATACAACTTGAAGAACTCAAGTAAATAGGTTAAAGAAAAAGTTTCAAATTTAATTCTGATGATTGTTTCATTGATATTCAATAAATATACAAGTTTTGATGTGTGAAAAAACCATGTCTACATAATTTGATAGAATTTTATGTCCTTGGTATTGATTGAGAATTGTATGAATTAATTTTGAGTTGAAATTGTTACCTATGTAAAGTTAAATCAAGATTTATGTTAACTAAATAAAGGTAATAATTAAAGTTAAATATCTGTATGAAAGAAGTATGAATCCTGTATAAAGGTAATTTAGGGATTCGGTAGCTGTACAAATATAATTTAAGCTCTATATAAAGGTTTCACTGAAATTAGGTAGATGCATAAAGGTAATTGGAGACCTATGTAAAGGTGAACTCACATTGAATAAAGGTCATTTAGAGATTGAACTACCTATGTAAAGGTATTATAATCACTGTATAAAGGTAAGTAAAAAATCTATGGGCTAGTTAATGAGATAATAATCTACATAAAGGTCATTCATGGCCTACATAATGGTCACACTAAATAAAAAATACTATATCAAGGTAATTTTTGACCTATGAAAAGGTTATATGAGAAAGATAATGGTTGTGTAATGGTCATATATGTTTTTCAATAACTACATAAAGTTAAATTTGTGATTAAACCAAATGCATCAAGGTAATTTTGATCCATGGTGAAGAGATGGAAACTATTTCATAGGGTGTTGTGAAATCAAAATGTAGCCACACCATAGTTAATTACTAAGGGGAGTTTTGGTGCTTGTGTTAAGATTATAATTTGTCTAGGATAAAATTTGTGTCAAAAAAATTATAGATGCTCATGGTGTCTTAAATGAGAGAAGAAGGGGTGAGTGTTAAAATGGAATGTAAAAAAATAGCTCATTCATGGTGTATGTTTTGATAATTCTTTGATACTAAAAGAACAACATATGGATTGTTACGCCATAGGCTATTATATGGTGTTGGTTGCATTCATATATTCATGGAGTAAGATTTAAATTAAAGGAATAGGATTTTTTTGGATAGTGAGGCCACAATCATTTATATACCATGTGGAGAATACATTTAGAGTATTTAGTAGTTTTCAAGGGAGATATTATCTCAATTTTAATTGACATTAAAGACTACATTTATAAAAGATTTCAAAGCTACTAAAATAATATAAATAATTTTCATGATATTATTCTATAAATATATATTATTCTATGAATATATATATATATATACATGATAATAAATGATAAATGAATTATATGACATGATACAACATCCAAGTAATCACTTTATATGTATCAAATATAAGAATTATATTCCATTTAAGAGAGCCTATGTATTGAAGGTAGAAAGATAAGTCTCATCATACAATTGTATCGTAGAATAATAGTGAGAAAGAGAAGAGTATCAAATATTATTTACTACCATGGTGAGTTTCAAAAATGATGAACAATCTAGGAGAACTCTATGATATGACTTGAAGAGAAAAATCTCGCATTCTACTAAAATGAGAGTTATAAGTGAAAGTCTTATTTGAAGGAAGTTTTCAAAGAATTTGAAGATCGAGGACTATGCAAGTTAGGCGATACTAGCTAATAGGGTTGATTTTTTAAACACAATAATGGTGGATAGAAGATTTAACAAACTACATATGTTGAATTTAGAAGAAAATGTTGTAAAAAGAAAAAGGGAACACTAATTCACCCCCCATAAATGATCATACTCAATCTATTCCATATATATTTTTTAGTGATTGTTAGTCTCAAGTATGTAAAATCCCTATAAAAATAATCATATAGTAGAACAATCTACTTCATTCCCACCAAAACTCTTCTATTTCCTCTATTAATTAACCGTATGATGCAAGTGATCACCTTAACCCATGACTGATTAAAAATATTTAAAGTTAGTTCAATATTACATACTTAATCATGACCACTTCATTAAAGAATCACTCTAAAAATATCTGAACTTGTTCCATGAGATCCCCCTGAAAGAACTCATGTAACTCCCAAATACAAAGAATATGTGCATAAAAAGGGGAATCATTGAGGCCTATGACTGTGAAAGCCAATGAAAAGTTAAGACAAAGTCTTAAGGACTAAATCTATCACCTCAATAAAAAACATCAACTGGAATATTCTACCAGGAAAATATGATTCACCTATGAATGTTGGTGATTTGATCAATAAACCAACCCCTCATCCCACCCTTAGGATAATTACTAACCCATTCTGACTATTACACTAAAGGATTCCCCTCACTAGTCATGCCTTAATAGTCATTGTATCTTTACCAATTGAGAAATAATCTATCATGAATCACATTATTTCAAGATGATATTATTTATTCTAGAAGGAGATTCAATTTCATGAAATTAGAGGATAGATTATGAGGAAAAACCATAGTTCATTCTATTTCTCACTGAATTATAAACCCTTTGAACCTTATTCCTCGATCACTTGAATGTTGAACCTTCAAATGAGTGGGAAAATCAATGATAATGGATGAATATTCTTTAAGCAGTATAAACAAAACTACTCAGGTACTAAGAGGTGAATTCTTCCTGGTAAGGTAGTTGATTTTATCAAGTTCAGTTTCATAGTGATTTTACTAAATAAAGTTTCAAGATTTTAAGGACATTTTTTTGTGTTTTGTGAAAATAAAGAAAATATTTTATTTATGTTTTATATTTTTATGATAATTCTCAGTTCATGTTTTCTCAAAATGAGGATATTATCATCTCTAAAGTGAAGGAAATTTCATATTGAGTTGGATGATATTTTTTAATAAACATATGAAGAGAGGTTAATTTTAATCCCTAATAATTAAAACTAGTTTTTAAAAAAATCAAAAAATTATAGAATTCAAATTAAAGGGTTAGGCATAAGGAACCTACCTCAACCTCAAGGTGCGCTACTTTTGATGCTGATAACTCAAATCTTTTATTTTTTTTTCACTTGCACGCATATGCACATTCACATATATATAAGGAGACCTAGTCCCTATGTACATATTTTCATCACAAAATATGCACAATGGGGTCCTTAGATATATGTTTATACATGCATATACCCCTTTTCACTTACACACGTATTCATTTTTAATACCTATATATAAGCACACCTAGCCCCAATATATATATTCATACCACCGTGATTGAATATATATAAAGGGGGAACTTATAAATGTATAATCCTACCTTTCCATAAACAATTAAGTCACCTTCACCAATGGTGGCTCAAATCCACCTCAATAAGATCCAAAACACACTATAAAAATATAGGGAACCGAAAAATCACAAAATCCCTAATTAAACTTAGTCCAAATAATAAAAATGAAATAAACCTTACCTAAATATGATGGAAAAATAATTGATTTTGATGGTAGTGGATAGAACCAAACTCATCATAAGAAAAAAACTATAAGTAAATAATGGGAAAAGAAGTGTGATATAAAGAATTCTTATGTATATGTGATTAGTGTGTCAAATATACATTATAACTAATACATAACTCTATAACCAAGAATAAACAAATAATATTTAGATTGATATGTAAGTGTAATAGAATATTTTTATTAACAACAATTTTTCAAGAAATTAATCATGAATTAATTATTATATATCTTAAATTACATATGTTGTTATAGTAATATAAAACTTTTATATTAATATCACAAAGTTGATCCAATAAAAAAGATAACATAATAGTGACATAAAATCTTGTATTTGAAAACAAAAAATCATTATAAAATTTTCATATTAGGAATATGGATGTTGTTATTTTTAAATTATTACTATAGTACTCATCATTTAATGTATTTAATATCATCATAAATAAATAATCAAGTAATGTTTTTTAGAAAGATGAGCACGGGGCTCTAAAATTGATAAAACAAACATTACACTAGATGAAAAGCAGGCATTTTACATTTTTCTCTGGAAAGAAGTGGGACCATGTCACTAGGAATGGTGTTGATATGTATGTATCTCTATTCTAACACCCCTTTGTTCATAAGGCCATCCGCAATGTAGTTTTCCTCCCGAAAGGTATGCATGATGAAGTAGTTAAGGGAGGAGATTTTGTCAATGCAATTAATCCATTTACCTACCAGCTTCCATGCCAATATGGTTTGTCCAATTCTAATCGCATAAACAAGAGTTGTCGAGTCACATTCGAACCAAATGTTGTTCCATTGTCGTTGGAAAGCAATATCCAATACTTTAATGAGTTCCATCATTTCATCTTCTAGAGAAGTGGTATGCCCACATGGTCCATAAATGCATTCCACAACCTGCCCATGCTGATTCCTAAAGATAATCCCATATCTAGATGGCCCAAGGTTACCCTTGGAGGCTCCATCCATGTTACATTTCAACCAACCATTGAAGGGGGTAGTCCACATTACCTACATCATACCCCTTGGTTTGGGGTAGCAACCCATGACCCTTAATCTTCTAAGAATCATAAATTCCCTGACCGAACTGTTACAGTACTCCTTGATCTGTGAGCTGGCATTTTGAGTGGCCACCAGGATGCTATTGAAGGCCTGGGCTACATTGAACCTTGCTTGGCGATGAATGGAATTATTACGGGCCTTCCATATAACATGAACCAGTTCAGAACAAGCCACATGTAGCAGCGCGTTAAGCTGTTAGGATTGCTTCACTTTAAGAAAGCTCTGGATATGAAGTATAGAAGAATAGGTATTGGGGGGATCCAGCTCAAAAATACTAAGAACTGCCTACCACAGAGAAGAAGGTGTATTGCAAGACAAGAACAATTGGTTGATTTCCTCCCTATGCTGACCACAAAGCACACATCTCGAGCATAAATAAATCCCAACCCTTTGTATGTTCACTTCCACTGGGATTTTGTTATGATAAATCCTCCTGATGAGAGAAAATATGGAAGGAAGCAACCAGTTTCTATAGAGAGAACCAATCCAACTAACCTCACCCTTCAACAGGTAATTGTAGAAGCTTTTGGAGTTGTGCAAGCCATCTTGGGATCCTTCCCATAGCAATATAGCGTCCTGTTGAATAAAGTCATAGCTATCAATCATCAAGATGATTTCATCTGGTATATCCTATTTGTGATGCAGCTGGTCATTGATGGATAAGCTGTTATCAATGTCTTGCGCTTCAGGATTAATCCTATCCATGAGAGGTTTGCCCATCCAGTTGGTGGACCAGAATTTCAAATTTGATTCCACACTGACCACCCAGCATGAGTGTCTCATGATAGTGCAGAACACCAAATGCAAACTAGTCCAAATTTAGGAATCCATGTATCCATACCTCCCATCAGTGAGTCTTTAAAGAATTCGCCTCCTTTGAAAATCAAGAGAGGCCGAGTTGCTGTGAAAAAGACTCCATATAAACATGGAAAGTAAGGCATGATTAAATCATCTCATATTCTTAATTCCCAGGACTCCTTGTTTGGTAGGCATGCAACATGTGTCCCATTTAGCAGTGATGATCTTTCTTTCCATCACGTTTCCACTCCAAACAAAGTCTTTCATCATAGAGTTTATTTTTTTCACCACAAAGGCAGGCCATAAGTATACCATGAAATAATAGAAAATATTTGAAATAACCACATGTTTAACAAGAAATATTTGTCCTGCCATTGAGAGAGACTTTCCCTTCCAAGACGCAAGAGTTTTCCTAATATGGGATATATCCTGGGAAAAGTGGGAGGCCTAAGGTTTTCCCCAGAATAGGGTAACGCCAAGATATATAAAAGGAAGGGATCCCTCCCTAAGACCAAGATAATTCATAAGTTGAGCCCTCCTTGCCACTGCCATGAACTTTCCAAAATAGATGAAGGATTTTCTCCAATTGATTTCCTGTCCTGACACATTCTCATAGTGAAAGAGAGACTCCCTAATACTAGTGATATTTTTCCTATCCCCCTGTGTAAAAATGACAATATCATCAGCAAAAAGTAAATGAGAGGAGGCATTCATACCTCTAGCCGCCTTGATGGTTGCAAGCTCTCCATTATCTGCCATCTTAGTGAGCATACTGCTTAGGTAATCCTCAGCAATTGCAAAAATGATTGTAGAGAGAGGGTCACTATATCTCACCCTCCTTGAGCAAGTAAAATATCCCTCTAGTGACCCATTAATCAGAACTGAAATGTGGGAAGATTCCATTAATTTTGATATCCAGTGAACAAAGAGTTCACAGAAGCCAAATCTGAGCAGAATTTGCTTAATAAATCCCCAGTCAATTATGTCAAAGGCCTTTTTAATGTCAAGATTCAAAGCCACATTGCCTTCCCACGTTGTCTTTCTCAGTAGACTGAAACACTCTGAGGCCGTAAGTAGGAAGTCCTGAATATTCCTGCGCTTAACAAAGCCAAACTGGTTCCAGGAAATAATTTTCCCACTCACCTGAGCAAGCCTCTGATCCAAAAGTTTAGTAATTATTTTATGAATGGTGTTCATAAGGGAAAATGGCCTGAATTGACCAATTTCACTGGAATTCTCCACCTTGGGTATCAGGGAAATAAATTGGGCATTGAAACCTAGAGTGAATGTCCCCCCTCTGAAAAAGTGTTTGACAAGAAGGAAAAACTCATTCTGAATGACATCCCAATAGCATTAAAAGAATAGTTTGTTGAATCCAACAGGTCTTGGAGATCTATCTTTTTTTAAAGTCAAACATTGCCTTCTTGATTTCAAAGTCCATCGGAGCTAATGTGAGAAGACGATTTTCCTCTTCAGTAATAAGTTTAGGAATGATGTTGTCTCTAACTACCTTAGATCTAGCTCTCCCATTGAATAAATTCTTATAGAAGGAAAAAATATTCTCAGAAAGTTCTTGTTTTCCCTCCAGAATTCTATCACCATCTTTTAGCATGGAAAGGGGTCTATTCACTCTTCTCACTCTCTGAAGGGCATTAAATAAAGGGGCTATAAAAACTAGATCAACATTGTTCAGGTGTTTTTGAGATATTAGTTTTCAATGAGGACATAGGAGGCTTGTTGCTTCTAAATTGATGAGAAAAAAAATCAACTATTTTTTATTCCTTTTGGGTATAGAATTTATGATTCTTGTTCCCTAATTGTAACAAGTATCTTCAATTGGATACCTGGGTCATTATTAACATACAAAATCCTACCATTTCTTTCTCAATTAACATGTATGAATTACGAGACACATCAATCATGTTCTTCGGTTCATATTTATAATAATCTACCAATTTCATGTATGAATCATAGGTTTTTTTCAAATAATTGAAAATCATTGTGAAATAAATTTAACTCTTTTGGATATATTTTTCATATAAACACCCTCAAAAATTGGGAGAAAAAATTATAATAAAATTTATCCTAATTCTATGTCATGTCGTATAACATCATATGAATTTGTATAATTTAGAAAAATTATAATTCCCTAATAAATGATTGTATAAAAAGGGTATCTAATATAAAAACATCATTTCTACTCAATCTATAAAGGGTTCTATAATGATCACAATAAAACTCATGTCTTAAAATGAAAGTGTCTACTTTAGGATATATCTATATACATCATTTTAATTCTTTTATAATAGTTTTTTATATAATTAAGTAAAAAATAGACATAGAAAATGTTAATTTATTATATAACATCTCATATGTTCTCAATTATCCAAAATAGACTGACCAATTTGAATAAACAAGACACAAGTTATTAATATAAGTAGATCATTACGTCACATGTCACTCAACTAAGATGTGTTCAGTCCATTGGTGGGATTACAAATGAATAAGAATAAGGGAATACATGTTACTGAAAAGGTTGAAATCACTAATTCACCCTCCCCCCTCTTAGTATTTACCATCACTTATTCAAGTATTTTAAGAAACTGCTATAGGGTTTGACAATAGTTTGACCCTCGACATGCGTAAAGGTGATACATGGTGCCCGAATTAAATGATATTCAAGATATTCACATAATAAAATCCACTCTAAATCGAAGAAAACCTATATATGGACTTACCTGATTCATCCTCTGATTCAAAGTCGCTTCCACTGAGGATATCACAAACCTATTCAATATTACCTACACACCAAATTAGAACATAGTTATAACCATCATCTAAAACCATGGTAGAGCAATCATCTCATAATAGTGAGAGTAAAATCATGAAAAACCATAGTTAAAGAAAAAATTAAAAGTGTATTTATATAAATAGAAAAAAAAAGAGTCGCCACCTAAACCCACAAACAAGAAGGATCATATTAGATTTCACCATTGTCTCAAATCCAAGACATGTTATATGAAAACCTAAAAAGAAATTGGAATCCTTTAGATTCTTGGTACAAATGAATACTTATAGATGATCTAAAATTTCAACCAAAAGAAAAAATACTTACACTTATGATAATAAAATAGTTACTAAAACACACATTCAATAAATATGTATGAATGAATCATGTCTTTCCAAAACAATAACATGCATAAATTGTAGTAGTTGTTCATTATTTGGTTTGGTTATTTAATTATTTCACTGCACCATATCATTCAAAATAATTACAAATAAAATCATCACAACAGTATAAATTGACTACATTAAAGAGTCTGATTAATATCTGGATTGGGTTAGAACCATAATCCTTGACCCGACCATGACCTTCTCAGTTGATAATAATATAATACTCAAAAAAATAATAGTATTATATATTTAATATTTTAAAACCATTTTTATTATATATATTTTATTTTAACATAATAATTTTTAAAATCAAAATTAATAATCAAGCCAAGCTTATGGCCCAGATACTTCAAATTGGTTAGGGTTATGACTATTTAAAAACTAATAATAAAAAATCCTCTCTAGGATTCAAATCAAGAGATTATCCATATTCCTATGATAAAATCATTGTTCGAGCCATATATTTCTGGTTTGTATATGACTATAGGAGGAAGGAGGGTTTCCATCTAGCCAAGTTTATCAAATTTTAAATTATATCATACATAAAAAAGTGCATCTAATAGGTGAAAGAAAATAAACGAAAATCAACATGCACAATAGAGAATATAGAGACCATAACTAGAAAATAACTACCAAATTTCACTCAACAAAATAAATATTGCAGCAAACAAAGTATTTTCTAAGATAGACAAAAAAAGATGATGATCTTTCTACCTAGACTTTGTTCCACCCAATAGCATGCTTGTAACATTCCCCAGTCTATCATATGCACATTTTATTTTCTTTCTTCCTTTAACGGTAAAATTTATTGGCTTTGAAGACTACATTTTCCAAGAGACTAGAGACATTAAGAAGTTAGGTAATGAAATGAAGGAGAAAATAGAGGGAAATGAAGAAATAAATCACTTGTATTATTATAACAAAAACAAGGAATCTGAAAAAAAAAATAGAATCAAAATTTTGAAGAATTATGGATCTATAAAATTCCAGAAAACTCAATCGGGGGCATTGGATTTGGAATATGCTATAAATTTGACCAGAAAAGATGATTGTATTCACCTCCACATTGATTCCCTTATCAGAATTACTCTGAATCACTGATGAGTTTAGCAAAATCGCCTTTGAAGTGGACTGGAAAACATTAGGAGTGCCCTCGACAGGCATCATCTCTGATGACATGGAGTTATGTAAGCTGAACCTACTTTTGATAGAACACATTACCTCTGAAACTCGATTTGAACGAGGAGATCAAAATTTTGAATGAGGAGAGGTAGGGGTTCTAAGAAGGTGGGGAGGCCACGTTGAAGCTGCATCGGAACCATGTCGGAGGAGGTGTTTTGGCTACATTAGAGGAGGAGGATCGTCGAGAGAACATCAGAGTATGGGAAGCACTAGCCAAGAGCATCTATAGAGGAGGTGGGTTCGACTGGGAGGGGATAGGGGAGGTCCCGATCGGTAGGGATAGTTAGGGGAAGAGGAAATCGATCAGGGGATATGTGTTTCCATGGACCTGTGGCAATAGAGAACATGTTGCTATAGTTTTAATAAACTATGGAAATATATGTGTAGAAATAGGAAATTTTTCTAGTATCGACTACTTTACATTATAATTATGGGAATTGTAATGCCCTGACCCTAGTTACCTAGATTCAGTGCATTATTACATAACATTGGCATGATCATAAGGGATCAAATCCCAAAAGATCGATCAGTTTAGTAGCCTCAGAAGTACTAGATACATTCATAAGTATTAAATTACATTAAAAAAATGAAAAACAACAACAACATTGTCTCCATTTACCACATTCATATCCCTTAGACTATCCCTACAGGTCATTCATAATATACTTCTTCGCATCCTAGGAAAAATAAAACATAGAAAGGGGTGAGCTCAGATGATCAGTAAGGATAACAATATAGAAGAAACTTTCAAAAATAAGCCTAAATATTTAAGGCAATGTATAAGACTAAAAAAGCCTTTTAAACTTAAACTTCTGTATAATATGGAAAAGATAAATCAAATAATACCATTTACTTATTCACATGGACATTCTACTAGTCGAATAATCACATTTAATATCAATATCTAATTTCATAATGATGGAATGAATAATGCCAGACTTCATAACCACATAGTCATTGCCTTGTGCCAAGAATACAAATAAGATTTTTTCAAGTCCTTTTAACAATACTCTAGTTTGTATCATGAGACCTACCGATGCATCGAGGATCTATAGCGGGCTCCACCCGTCACTTACTAAGTCCAATGCATTCCTCGTATGAAAAGATTTAAACATAACATAAACATTCGTATTAAAACTTGCATAAGAAATGTCAATAATTTATCCATAAACCATGAATGGTGTAAAAATAACACATCCACATTCAAATATATCACAAAAATTTCAATACAATATGGAAGATTTGTATAATAATAAATCAACTTCAAAAAAGCTTAAAATACATCAAATCATGTTGACATAGATGAAATAAAAACTTTTTTATAGAAATATCTCTTTCTATTTTGAAATCATTTAAAAGTCATATTATTATAAAAGAAAAATTTTATTTGGAAAATATTCCTATAAGCTTTTATGGGAAGATTCGACGATGTTATAACAGCAGAAAATAGCTGCACCCACCGTATAAGTTAAAAAAAGGCATTCCTACCTTAATTTTGTCGAAAAGGTCATAAAGTACCTTGTTTGGAAAACGATGGAAAGATTCCTTTAAAAAAATATATGGTAAAATAAGGGTATAAATTACTTTAACAAATAGTATAGTAAATAGTAAAAATGTTTTGAATTACATTTTTAATAAAACACAGATTTGGATGATAAAGAGGTCCCAGTAGATACTCACGTAAAAACAACCTCAGATAATAAAGAGATTGTGAAATTAACCCTTACCTTGTACTTTTCCTTAGACGAGGGTAATATAACTTCATATATAATAGTTAAATCATTTTTATTAAATTGTAAAAGAATCATATACATAAATATGATATCATATATGATCTTCTAATATTTCTTTGTTAATAATATTTTAGTAGTATCATCGATTCGGGTGTTAACTAATTCATTTTCCTTTATATGATTTGTTACATAAACCATTTTTTTTATGAATAGGATGTATTTTATTCATATACAGTATTATATTATGTTCATAAACATTATTTTTAATCATAAAATGAAAATTATTCTTTAATTATTACAGTGGGGAACGAATCTCATCGCGTTTGTGGAGACGGTAATCCGTACGTACGCACGAGCGATAATATTATTATATTGATGGTAAAATCATATTTAATTGGATGTTATATTATATATACATAATCCTTAACATGTTATATTTATTATTTATATCAGTTATACTCATTATTATACCCATCCAAATAATGAAGTGTTTGAATAACAAACTACACGATGACGTGGAGACGGTAAGTCGTACGTACACACGTATGGTGACTTGTCATTCATAGGATGGATAGAATAATGAATATGGTTTTACCGTATTTATAATAGCATAATAGTATGTATAAGGTACTAGATTTATTATTTTTGTATGGAAAAAACAAAGAAAGAGGAAGTGGAATAAGAAAAGAACTTGAAAGAGGGTGGTGAAATTATTACCTCTTCTTCAGGTGTTTCCTTTTGAGTTGATTAAAAGGGATCCTTAGGTAGTCTTTATGATCAAATTAATAACTATAGGTTTATTTTAGGGAATTTGGGAGGATATTTGGGTATGGTTTGGATGATCTGAATGGCTTTGGAGGTGTTAAATTAAGAGAAGGGGAAGTACCCTTTTATAAGAGAGGTGAGGGCTACGTTAAGAAAAGCTTGAAATATTATTTTATAATAAAATCATTTTCGGTTTATAATTGCTCAAAAATAATTTATTTATATGATAAGGTGGGAATTGGTCTAAAATATCTCAACCAATAGGTTTTATACAGGTTTAGGTCATCATATTAACCTTATCTTTTAGATTTAACTCTTAATTAAATAGTTTGACATTTACCATGTCTCTTTGTATTTTTAAATTATATGGTTAACAAGATTACTATAACAAGCCAAGAGAACCCCAAGTGGTTAATTATTAATATATATAACCTTATCTAAGTATTTTCACTGAACCTTATATTTTTAGGAATATTATATCAATTAATAATATAGTAATTGTTTTAAAAACTCAATTATGTCAATTTTGACACTATTTAGTATTTAATTATTTGGAAAGCCATAAATACTTTATCAGTTAGAATAAAATTTATTTAATCAACCATAACATTTTATATTAACCTATAAAATTATTGAAATTCATCAGAAGTCTCAATTTACATTTATTTGAATATTTATAATATCAATTATTTTAATCTTTCATTAATAAGGTAATTATTACATCATCATTGTGTCATAAATAAATTTACTTATTTATTTTCTAAAAATTATAAATAAAATACCATTATGTAGGAAATATTTTTATATTAATAAAAAATATTTATAGTCTAATTTATCTTATGTATAACCCTATATTAAAAATGGTTTAGTCATTAAACTTTGAATTCAACACTTTTAACTCTTCTTTAAATAAAATAATAATAAATGTCCTAATCTAATCCAAGTGGAACAAAGAGGATAATATTTTATTCCTAAGGTTTTTTTTGTCGAATTATGCTTATCCAATAGAATTAGGACATGTGTTAGAGTAATTATAATATCATTTTTACATTAATTACCCTATTTACTTTTAACCGTGGTAAATAAAAGGAAAAGTTACTATCCACCAAAAATTATTTTCATCTTATTGAACCAAATTTTACTTAATTGTGTCAACCATGTCTCTTTTATTTTTTAAATTCAATTCACAGAAGCGGTAAAATTAATTTTTATGCAAATTTGCAAATGCTCCTAGAAGGTGGATAAAAGACGGTAAAAAGTTCGATAAAATTTTATATATCTAAATTTATTATAAAATGACTCCAATGAATTATGTTGAACATATATAGGTATTATGTATCTATTTTGACCTAAAATAAATTAAAATAAAACAACTAATTAATTAAATAAAAAGTCAGTTTTAAACAATAACACAGTGTTTTTAACTATTCATCAAAAATTGAATATTTTCAGAAAAATACCAAAATTTCACTCTAAGATAATTTTGATATTCTGAATCCAAAAATGAATTCCATTTTAAAAAATAAAATTTATAAAATTTTAAAAAGTGGGTATTACAATTCATAACAACTAGTTTGATTGGTCGTGGTGTGTTAAAACTCCAAGTTATGTACAACGCATGCTACTGCATTATTCAAAGGGAAACGTACCATGGAATCTTGGGGTATTACAAGAATTATGAGTTAGTGGTAATTAATTTTTGTGTGATGAATTCAATATCCATATTCATGGGGTTGATGAAAGTGGTGTTCATGGAGTTTCAAGATAAGTTCATGGGGGTTGTCATTTAAAAAATCCTTTTGTAGTACATGTCTTAGGAGAAGCATGAAGAGCATATTTGTTCCATTTTGGGATTTATTCATCATGAAAAACCATTTGAGAAGTTTTCATAGTGTGAGTTATGGGATCATGAAGTTCATTTATTAGGGCATGTCATGTCTCAGTAGGGAGTAGTTATGGATTCTTTAAAGAAAGTAGCAATTGTGTCATGGGAATACCCCAAGATATTGGCAGAGGTGAAGAGTTTCCTTGGTCTTGTAGGATATTACAAGAGGTCTATATCTAATTTCTACCAAGTTGTGACTCCTCTAATATCCTTGACCTGGAAGGATTAAGCATTCTTGTGTACTGACTAGTGTCAAGTAGCTTTTGATTAGTTGAAAGAAAATTTGGTTATTGCTTCAGTCCATTGTTTTCCAGTAAAGGGAGTTTAATTTAAGGTTTTTTTATGCTTTACATATTTTATTGGGTTTTGTTATGATGGAGTAGATATCGGTTGTTTTCTATGGGTCTTGACAGTTACATATCCATGAGTATAACTATGTCATCCATGATCTTAAGTTGTCGGTAGTTGAGTTTTGTTTTATGTTTTGGTGACATTACCTTATCAGTGATCTTTTTTTTTTGTTTTTACTAACCATAAGAGCATGAGACATGTCTTCTCCCAATATTACTTGAACTAGCATCAGCATCAATGGATGGAATTATTATAGGATTATGAATTCAATATTTCATATATGCCAAGAAAGGGAAATGTTGGTGTTAATGCATGGAGTATGAATTCACAAATTAATGTCATGCATGAATCTGAAAATTCATGGAGAGTGATGGAAGAACTCACAGTGATGTATCTAGATATGAGAGAGGTATGAGTAAGATGTTTTATTTTCCAAATGATGATGTAGTCATTATTGGAGCAGCAGGAGGAGGAGTCCCAACTAAGGGATTCTGAAGTGGAGGTCTGGAGACGATGAAGGAATCATGGGATCATCATGGGATCATCATAAATCCTATATCAATCATAGGGAGAGACCTATGGAGCTCGATATTGGAGATCGTGTTTTCCTGAAGGTGACTCCTCATCATGGGAAGTGAAGGTTTGGTCAAGGGAGTAATATTTCTCCCAATTTTTTTGGGTCATTCGAGGTGTTGGATCTTGTTAGAGAAGTGGCTTATTGGATAGCACTTCCTTCATAGATGATCCAAATATATGATGTTTTTCACATATCATAGATCTATTTTTCTCTTCATGGTGACTCTCATGTCATCAATTTCATAAAGATGGATGTTGATGAAGATGTGACCTTTGAGGAGTAGCCTATAGAGATCTTGGACCCCCATGAGAAGGTGTTTCATGGGTGTTCTATTTCCTTGGTTCACGTATTGTGGTGTAGTAGTGGCATGGATGAGAGTACCTAGTAATGTGAGTCACATATTCACACTCATTACCCCAATATGTTTTTTTTAGATCTTCTCTTATAATTTTTTCCTTTATGGATGTTGACCATTGAGTTTATGAGATGGTTTCCTATTGTTTCTTTTTATGGATCTACTCTCTTTTAGGTGGTATATCACCAAGTAGAGCATTTAGGAGAAGGTTGTTATTGTTGTGTGGTTTCACACTATTCCTATAATGAGGTGGTTGATCTCATGTGATAGAGATATCCTTCAGAGGTATCTCATGACATGGCAATTTGGAAAACCCCTTTTCATTTTCTCTCTATGTTGGTGTAACATCCCACCCCTCTTCCATTGGCATGGGAAGAGGTGTGGGTACTACTAAGCCATAGGTGACATCCCCAAGACACCAAAGTCTGGAAATAAATGAAAAGGTCTTTATAAATAGGTTGGGGAAATTTTACCTTTTAAGAAAAAACAAAAAAATGAGATAATAATGACCAAAAACCACTATATGATGCATGAGAACAATGTAATACAACTCAAATTAATACCAACTGAAAATAATGCCAAACTAAAACCATGAACCATATCAGAGTACAAGTGAAAACCAAAAACCAACAAAACCCAAGGACAAAAAAGACCTCCAGTAGCAACTCCAAACAAGCTCCAAGATCAAACACAACAATCCATCCCCAAGGTATCATAATGAATCACTAAAGAATTGGGATACCTTTTCTTTACCTGTATCCTGATATACAACATCTAAAAATTCACCAAAGTGTCCATGAAAGGGGAGATTATAAAACTAAATAGGATTTCCCCAAATGAATTCCCTACTCAAACCACTTGGATATAACATGTTATCACATTTTTATAAAATAATTTATATAAAATAATTTAAAAGAAGATTATTACAAAACCAAAACCACTTCAAAATAAATCAGTTTTCTTGGAAAGTAACCAAATAATTATTTAAAACCATTTATCAAATAACAGTTTCTCATAACCCATTCCATTCCACATATCCACACATGCATGCAACCATAGACCTCCCTATACTCTCAATCGGTGAGTCATCCTTTCACCAATCCATAACTTGGTGAACCATTTTGATAGGGGAAAGTTCATACAATTACCCATCCCACTTTTTGTGGGGAAAACTTAATAACCTTATCCATCCAATATAAAAATAAACACACTCCAACCATTTATGCCAAAAACCATGCCAACTAAATATGACATACCATTTCAATAAAAACAATACATTCATTGAAATCATTTTCCAACCAATTTTTTCATGAATCAAAACCAAACAGCCATTTTAAGATCATCCCTTTAAAATCATGAAAAAAAATTCACTTCCCACAAAACAATAAATTTATATAATTTCACAAACCATCACTAAAGAGGGTTTATAACAAACATTTCACATCAATTTCACAATTTAAACCAATAAATTCAATCAATTTTAAAACAAGAATTCAAGTTCTAATAAGAGGAGTTGAGGGTGAATCCACCTACCTTCAACTTTGGTGAAAATGAAGAAAAACACAATTTCTTCAACAACATGGATTAGATATTCCATAACTTTCTTTAGATCTTGTTCCCTATAATCAATACATCCATATATCATCATTATTATCATCACACATCATGTATATATCCAAAATGGATTTGATATATGAATCCAAGAGAGGGAAGAAAAATAAAGGTAAGGAAAACTGCCATGAATGAGAACATACCAAGGAATTTGGGCCTCCAACGCACCAATATTTTCCAATGGATCACTACCAGATCAATAGGAAAGGTCTTCATAGCCTTTGGAGGGAGAGTAATTTGATTTAGGGTTAGATTAAGGGATAAATGAGTACCTAAATGGGCGATTCAGATTATATACAAAAAAATACAGATCTAATTTTTAATGTTGCATGTTTTAGGTGCACGGTTAGGTAAACCGTGAACAAACCATGCACCAAACACTACCTCAAAAACACTCTTAGAATGGTTGGATTTCACATTTAGACAAAACATGAACCAACCATGATCAGCCCCTATATTTAACATCACATGGTTTCACCGGGGTGGATGCATGGTTTGGCCAAACTGTGTAAAAACCAAGCACCTTCCTAGTGACCTATGTTTATATTTTCATTGTTTACTAGAGGTGTTTCATGGTTTCTACTAATCTTTCTCAAACCATTCACCTAAAGAAAATCCCAAAAACATTCCAAAACTCCTCTAAACCTTCCCAAACATAACCCATTTAATTCATATACATAAAAAACATAAATAAAGGGTTAATTACATAAAACTAGGGGTTCTAAATTCTCCCCAAAATTGGTCTTTACATCCCCAGAAAGTATAAAACCATCATTTTACTAAAAGAGTTCGGTCCATTTATTGATCTCCGCTTTCTCATATTCCCATTTTTCTTCCTAAATCTGGTCATGTTGCCATAAAACCTTCACTAGACTAATGCATTTCCCATGAAAGGCATTCTATTGACTATCCAAAATCTGTACTCACACATGAACCAACGTAGAATCTGGATCTAGGTCAATGTGATCCCATCAAATCACATGTTCAGGATCAGTTTGATACTTCTTCAATTGAGATATATTAAAAACATTATGCACTTTACTAAACCTAGGTGTCAAAGACAACCAATATACCACCTCACCCAAAAAATTAAGTATCTCAAAAGGAACTGTTCATCAAGGATATAACTTTCTCTTCTTACCAAAACAATGATGTGCAAGCCTTGGAGAGATTCTCAAAAACACATGATCACTCACCTCAAATGAAAACAACCATTGATGATGATTTTAATATGACTTCTAAAGATTCTAAGACATATACAACCTTTTCCTGATCAACTGAATATTATCTATTGTCTCTCACACAAGTCTTTGTCCAATCAATGAAGTATCACCTATTTCCACCTAAGAAATTATAGAATGAAAAGGATTCACATAAAATACTTTAAAATGATCCATGTTTATTGAGTTTTGATAACTGTTATTATGTGAGAACTCTACTAATGATATTTTATCCTCCCATGATCCACCAAAATCCTTTAAAAAATCCCAAAGCATTTATTCTATAGTTTTTATTGTCCTTTCAAATATCCCATCCATCTGAGGATGATATTTTGTGGTCATATTCAATTGAGTCCCAAGGGATTGTTATAAGGATTTCCAAAAATGAGATTTAAACCTCATATATTTGTCTAATATGATCGAAACTGGTACTCCTAGCCTCTTTACCACTTCCCATATATAGATTTTGGACAAGTACTCCATTATATAAGATTCATGAAAAACAATGAAATGGGATAACTTTGTGAGTCGATCCACTATCACCTATATGGAATCGTCTTTTTCAAACTATCCTTGGGATACCTATCATAAATTCCATGGTTATTTTCTCCAATTTCCAAATAGGAATAGGTAAATATTGTAACATACCCATTGGTAGTTAGTGGTCTACCTTAACTTACTAATAGGTAAGGAATCTCATCACAAACTCAAATACTTTTCTTTTCATGCTAGCCCACCAAAATTCTTCTTTCAATGCCTTATATAGATTTTGTATTCCAAGATGCATAACCCATATTGAATAGTTGTAATAATGAAGGATTTGTTCCTAACAATCCAAAGTTACAACCATCCTATCTAAAAAACATAACAATGATCCTCTTTCAAGATTTCATCCCTCAATTCTCTCCCCCCCCCATTGTGTTTTGACCTTATAGACACACATTTTGAATTAGATGTTCATGCCTCTTTAACCTTCTCAAACAAATAAGGAACAAAATAAAATATAAAGAAAACCATAATACTACCTCAGTATACATAATCAAAGTTCATGTTGGATATCACTGATATAATCTACCACTGCTCTGAATCATCTTTAACCAATTGACCATATGGATTTATGCTTAATGAATCTTCCACTGAATTTACTTTTCTTGATGTATACATCAAGACAAAGTAAAACATTTAGAGATACTCCATCTAAATTATTTGTCTTAGATTCAAATATCTTTGTGATAAAATGTGTTTCAAACTCTTATGAATCATAAACACCGTAAATTTAACACAAAATAATTAATCACTCATAGACTACAATAGATAATTCTAAATCATGTGTTAGGTTTTTTTTCTTATGCAACCATAATATTCATGAGTCATAAGTAGCAACATGATCTCCCTATATGAGAACACATCCCAAATCAGATCTAGAAGCATCACAATACACCATATAACCTTGTCCTAATTCCAACAATATCAAAATCGTTACTGATGTAAGAAAAACTTTAAGATCTTGGATATAATTTTTACATTCATCATTCCATTGAAATGGAAAACTTTTCCTTTTCAATGTTTTCATTGGTAAAGTGAGTCTTGATAAGTCACAAAGAAAACATCATAAATCACCAACTAAGCCAAGAAAACTATGTATCTTGGAGACTTCCTTCGGTGGTTTCCAAAATGTGAAGTCCTCTATATTTTTTAGGTTCACAGAAACACCTATTTCAAAGATTACATGGCCAATTAAACGTACCTATTAAATTAAAAAATAACACTTTGAAATTTTGGAATACAAACGATGATCCTACAAATTTCCCAACATTATTACCAAGTTTTGGTCATGCTCAATCCTCTTCCTTGAATATATCAATATATCATTCAAAAACCCCACCACAAAATAATCTAGGTATCTTTGAAATATCTGATTCATCACTTCCATAAAAACCATTGGTGCATTTATAATACCTAAAGGCATAACCACATACTCATAATGGCCATATATACTTTTAAAATCTATATTTTCAATATCCGCCTTTCGAACCCACAATTAGTGATATCCTAAATTCAAGTCAATATTAGAGAACCACTGGACCTCTATAATGTCTTGGATATTCTGTGTAGTGTTTTGAAATATTATATGGAATTATTCTGAGACTAGGCTTTGTGATGGAGTGCAATTCTGAGGCCTGGAGTGCCCAGAATAAATTTTTAAAATAAATTAAGCTTTTAAATAGAACGCGCGAGCGGTTTTCCTGAAAAAGTGGAATAACTTTTAAACAAGTGCTAGAATCAGAAACCTAAGGGAACTGTTGCATTTAGAGTAGAAAATTTACCTTATGAGGGGCCTAATATTTACTGGCTCGGGTCAGCTGAAAAAGTTTATTTTTTGGATGTTTTAAAGAAAATAAAATAAATTAATATTTTATTTTATTTTATTTTAAAATTTCCATTAATCAAAAATGAATATTGTGGTTTTAAATGACTAGGATCCCATGGTTAGGCTCATAACCCTGGAAACTTTCCTTGGATTCTCTGGAGATTTAGAGAGAAGCCATCCTTGGAGGAACCTTGATGAAATATGATGAGTGATGATGCGTGGATTGCTACATAGCGAGGTCGAATCCTGACAGATGAACACTCTCCCTATTCCATGATTATCGAGGTATGGGTTGTTATTTAAATTCTCTTTCCCCGTTTTTGGATTCAAACAAATAATGTGGATTAACCCACGAATAGGTTGACCCACTGATCATTCGTTCTTGCGGAAGGGTCTTTTATCATGTGTATTTTGGGGAATTGATCAATGTTTGATTTGATTTAATTTGATTTTCTTTATTTGATCCTTATAATGGGAGAATATCAACACAGTGATGAATGAAGGTGGAGGTTCATTCCTCAATTCATTATTTGGATTTATTCTTCCTTTTGACCCTACGTTCTTCGCGTTCTTCATGGGGTTATGAATGATGGATCGTTGCATATCTGTTTCGCAACTCAATGATTCCAAATTAGAGATCTGACATCATCAAGACCCAACAGAGGTGACACGATGATGGTGGAAGACAAATCAACTTGATTAGAGAGAAATAATTCTTCAACAGTTCTTCATGTGGATGGATTGAAACATGTTTTCGAGGCCGATCAGAGGCCCGAAACCAACAGAATTGGCTTTACGGTGATGGGGTGACCTCAAACCTTGAGTTTGAGGGTGATTAGATGGACGGATCAACGTATCAAAGATCAACCTAGGTGAGGGAGGAAGAATAATTATTTCTAGAAAATATCGATGAACACAACGTGTATCCTGAAGAACACGGTGTGTGGGACCATTTTAGTGGTGGCTAGGGTTCTACACGATAGGAAGCGATGAAATGGCTTGTGACAACTATCGAACGACATGGGGGTTCTTATGCGAGACTCAAAGTGTATCTTAGATGATACATGGACACAGAGAGAATTACACAACATGTACTCCACCACATGGCCAGACCAGTCCAGTTATGCTGGTTACCCCATGTACCAGTATATGGGTTGAAAAACATGGATTAAAACCGTGTACGGGAAAACAACCAAAATACATGAATTTCCCCCAATATAGTACACAATGTGTATATCTCTTTCTACATGTTATTCCCTTCGACATGGGACATTGTACATGGGTGGTACTCAGGGTCATAGGACAAGGCGTGTGACCCTTTCTACATGTCGTGTACCATTCGATACATGGCTTGATATTTTTTTCACTATTCCTTCGAAAAGTTTATTTTGGGTTAGTTCCCCCTTATCTCATTCCCCTAAAGGTCAGGTATCATTTCCATCAATAGGAGTATGATCCCTTCGACATGACTTTTTGTAAATAGTGAGAATCCCTCCGAGAGGCCAAGAGTGAGATCCTCTACTCATTCTTGGCCCTTGGTAGAGTCAGGTATTAATGCGACCAATCCTATAGACCAATGATCTTACACTCAGCAGGTAAACCCGGTTGATTCATGGTATACTCCAAGGCCCTGGTAGTGATCTTAATCTGTGTATTGTGATATGTCCCCACTCAGGAGTGAGTTTTCCCAAAATGAGTGCATCTGTTCTCTATTCAGATCTATCAGTGCATATATCTCTCTCATGGCACTTACTGATGAACATACCTATCATAATAACATCGATAGAAATATCAGACTCATGGAGTGAGTTCTCCCAAATGATTTCTTTATGTAATCTTCAAGATGAACCCCTAGCGTGGGTATGTGGTCGTTGTGACTTACCTCTAGACTACTAGTCAAGGTTTCGAGTATATCTGGATATGCTTCTCTTATTATAAGTTCTATAGACATATAATGTCTAGATATGACCATACCTTTATGTTTTTTTACTTTTTTGTGGTTTTGGGGTTTTTTATTAAGTATTGTTATACTCACCCCTGCACGGGCTTTGCCTGTACGTGTCATGTCTTGTGAAGACGAGTGGCCTTTTGACGGGGTCTAGGTCAAACCAGTACCAAACCAAGCTTTGTGAGCTTCTCTATAGGCCGAGGAGTTCTTATGTCTATGAGAATTAGTCTCAATAACTATTTTTTATATACAAGATAGACTTTGTAGATTTCAAACTCTTTCTTTTGGTGGGATTTTATTCTGGCACAATTTACTTTCTATATATTACTTTCTATTCTACTATGTTGGTTGGGTTTAGTTGTATACATGCATTTTGTTACTTAGTTTTTTTTTCATTTCAAAATTTTTGGTCTTGAAGATGGGTTCATGTGTACAAGTACATAGGCAATACTGCATATGTTAGTGATATGCCTACTCAGTGCTAGTCATCAACCCCTAGGCTATTAGAGATGGGATTGGGGAGTCAAGGCATGAGCCCCATTAGGACGGGTTTCAACAGAGTGGTATCAAAGGTGGTTGGTTATAACTTAGGACCAATATTCTATGAGATTAGTTTAGGGAAATAGTGTAAGTGTTTCGATCTCATCTGTCAGGCTAGGGACTCCAGTGTTGGTGCGGGCGACCAATGTATCCATACACCAAGACTCTGATACTATGATTTTTGACTCAGTACATGAAAACACTAGTTACAGGGAATCAAAATAATGATACATGCATCATATAAGAATGGGTTATGTTTTCCATGTCCTTTTGTGTTAGATATATAGATATACTCTTTGAACGTGTTATATCTTATTTCCTTACAAGGTGCCTCCGCAAGCATACCCACTAGGATTCAGAAGCTCGATCATGAGGATGACCTTCCCAGTGATGAGGGTTTGATTCAAGGACCAGTTCCCCAGGCGTTACCTATAGGTGGTGCACCTACTATACCACCACCAGTAGACCATCATGTTGTACCTTTAGTACCAACAGATGAGGAGCACAGTCTCAGCATGCTCTAAGAGTTTCAGAGATATACACCCCTCAGGTTCTGAGGCGATACCAACCCTCAAGCGGCTAAGGACTGGTTTGAGGCGGTGCCTAGAGTTTTTTGTATAGTGAAGAAACCATCCAACAAGATGGTGATCCAAGGATCAATCCTTATTTACGGTTTGGTAGGGTGATGGTGAATTTTGACCATGAAGACTCATAATGAAGAGACTCTTTCATGGATGGAGTTTGAGCGACTCATTGGGGATGAGTTCTGTCCAGTTATGCTAAGATCAGTGTGCATCTAGGAGCTTCTTCATCTCCAGAAGGGAAATTTAATGGTGGATGACTATTAATCTATGATCACCAATCATGCTAGGTACTCGATGGATATGGTTAAGGATCAGTACTTCAGATCTCAAACCTTTGAGCAAGTTTTATGATAGGACATCCAAGCTAGGGTCATGCCTATATTAATTTCGACTTATGTAGGAGTGCTTGAGTGAGATTTATTGGCTGAGAGATTATTGGATTAGAAGAGACAACTATTGGAAGTTAGTAGTAGGCATAAAAGTGCAGAGACCTCGGTATAAGGGATCTGAAATCAAGCATAGGGATCAAGATGCGAGAGACATTGTAGGAGGACTTACGATAGGGGATATGTGGTTCAGGGATCTCAGGATGGATCCAATAAACCTAGGGAGTGGCGATTCTACTTATGTGACAATAAGGTACATATTGCTAGAGATTTCCTAACCCATCAAACTGCTGATAGGGAGGTGATTTATGAAACCCTAAGGTAAAGGAAGATAGTGGAGTAGGCAGACCCACCAGGTGGTGGATGCGGTAGAGGGGCAGGGAGAGCTACATGAGGTGGAATATACTTTGACCTACTTCCACCACCACCCCCAGGAGGTCCGCACTAGGCTCAGGGAGCTGGGGGGAAAGGGGAGGGAAAACTATATGTAGTTTTGGTGTACGACCTAAGGACTCCAGGGATGATCTGAGGTATGATCTGTGTCTTTTCTACCTTAGCTTCCATACTTATTGAAACAAGTTCCATTAATTCTCTCCTTTCCACATGTATTGTGCGAAACCTTGAGATTTTAGTGGATATGTTTACTCAACCCTTATGCTTGGAGACACCTATGTGAGGAGACTTGATGATCATGCATATTTTCTTATATTGTGATCTTACCCTTAGAGGTGACAGTTTTGATTGGAACCTCTTGGTGGCAGTGTCGAGGCCTTACGATGTCATTCTCGGTATGGATTGGTTATCTTCAGTCCATGCCTAGATTGACTAATTTAGGAAAAGAGTGTGGTGAATCTGCATCGATTGAACGATATTTTCTTTTTTTGGTTAAAAGGAAACCCAGACAGCACAGAATGAGTTCATGCTTTGGAGGGTATAGCCGATAACTCATGAATTGGATAGCCTTATCGTCAGAGTAGAAGATGTTTTGATCTTTCAATTACTAGTAGTAGTGGTGGAGTACGAGGATTTCATTACAATAGATGTTCATCAACTACCTCCCCATTGGAATAATGACTTCTGCATCTAATTACACCCCGAGATGACACTGATATCATCATCGTCTTATTGAATGGCTCTCGTAGAGCGTCGTGAGCTGAGGGTGCAGGTGGAGGATTTTCAGAGGAAGGGATTCTTAAGAACTAGTGTTTCACCCTGGGCAGCCCCAGTTTTGTTTTCCATGAAGGCATATGGGAGTTTGATGTTGTGTGTGGATTACCAATGCCTAAATTAGGTAACAGTGAAGAACAAGTATCCACTACCGAGGATCGATGACCTCTTCGATTAGCTAAGTGGGACATAGTGGTTCTCGAAGGTTGACCTTTGATCATGTTACCACCAGTTATGAGTACGAGATGGGGATATACTAAAGATGACTTTTAGATTCTTCAATGGTTACTACGAGTACTTGGTGATGCCTTTCGGCATAACAAACACACCCATAGTGTTCATGGGACTTATGAACTAGATCTTTCAGCCGTACCTAGACCGGTTTGTAGTGGTCTTCATTGATGACATCCTTGTGTACTTGACATAAAAGGAGGAGCATGTGAGACACCTATAGATGGTTCTAAATGTACTCTTAGAGCACTATCTTTATGGGTATCTCTTGAAGTTCCAGTTCTTGATACAGGAGGTCCACTTTCTAGAGAATGTTATCTCAATAGATGGAGTAGTAGTGGACCTATCCAAGGTCGAGGCGGTGTTAGCATGGGAGACACCCCAAAGTCTGACAGATGTGTGGAGATTCCTTGGGTTGGCAGGATACTGCCATAGATTTATTGCTGATTTATCTTGGATATCAGCACTAATGATAGACTTGACACAAAAGAGGATCCTTTCATATTGATGGAGATGTTCCAGCAGGATTTCCAACAGTTGAGGCAGATTTTGATGAGCACACCAATCTTGAGATTTCTATAGGAGGGTGTTGAGTATGAAGTTTTCTATGATGCATCATGGACCGAGCTTGTTTGTGTTCTTATACAAAGACAAGTGGTGATTGCTTATGGTTCTTTCCAGCTAAAGTCGCATGCGTAGAACTATATGGCCCATGATCTTGAGTTGGTAGTGATAGTCTTCGCATTGAATATGTGGTGATACTCTGGCCATAAGATCCTCAAGTACATCTTCTCGTAGAAGGATATGAATCTAAGGTAGAGTCAATGGCTAGAGTTCTTCCTGGATTATGACTTTAATGTTGTATATACTCTTGGGAAGGGGAACGTTGTGGAAGTTGGTCTCTGCTAGAGATCAAGTTCGTAGCTACTGAGTGAGGTGTCAGAGAAGTTGGCCTTGCTATAGTTATCCTTCATGAATGGAGATGAGGTATCTTATCTCTAGATGATGGTTTCCAGCCCTCCACTCTTATGGAGATTCAGGTAGACACACCAAGGGGATGTCAAATGTGAGACTTTACATGCTTAGTTATCCATAGGGCATGCTTCTGATGGATATAATCAAGGTGGGGAGCATGTAGTTCTTTTCATTGGACACACATTTGTGCCAATGGCATTGTAGGAGAAGGTTCTGAGGGAGTTTCATATATTCCCCATAGTGGTACATCCTGGAGTGTAAAAAATGTACCATGACCTCCAACGTCAGTTCTGTTGGACAGGGATGAAGAAGGTCGTAGCAGATTTTGTTTCTAGATGCCTTACAGCCAGGAGGTGAAGGCAGAGCACCAAGTTCCAGTAGGGTTAGCTCACCCCTGAAAGTTTTAGAGTGGAAGTGGGGTGGAATATTTATGGACTTACTGATGGGATTACCAGGAACATTCATGGGACACTATTCCATCTAGGTTATCATTGGCTGACTCACCAAGTTGGCCCACTTACTAGCTATTAGGGAGTAGAGTTCCTTAGAAATATTTGTA
Source organism: Viscum album (assembly GCA_963277665.1). NCBI lineage: Eukaryota > Viridiplantae > Streptophyta > Magnoliopsida > Santalales > Viscaceae > Viscum > Viscum album. The sequence continues at coordinate 420,478,652 of OY728132.1, forward strand.
ATTCTCTACTAGAAGGATATAGTTCATCTTCATGAAATCCCTTCGATGGTAGTATCATATTTTGATGCACATTTCACATCCCGATTGTTGAAGGTATTGCATGAGGCATTTGGGACTCAGTTATGCTTGAGCCCAGCATTTCATCCCTAGATAGATGGTCAGATAAGGAGAACCATTCAAGTTCTGGAGGATATTGTTTGGGCCTATATCTTGGATTTTGGTCATAGTTGGGAGGACCAACTACCACTGGTTGAGTTTTCATACAACAACAGCTACCACTCCACCATCAGTATGGCACCGTTTGAGGAATTATATGAGCGACCCTACTGGTCACTGCTTTGATGGACCAACCCCAAAGAGTCAGCACTCATGGGTCCAAATTTGGTGTGAGCTACCACCAAATAGGTGCAAATTATTTCGGAGTGGATGAAGACTGCACCGAGCTGGCATAAGTCTTATGCCGACAAATGGAGGAGACCTCTGGAGTTCAAAGAGAGAGATCTTGTCTTCTTTCGGGTATCACCTCAACAAGGGTTGCCGATATTTGGTTGAGTTTGGAAGTTGTCTCCAAGGTTCATAGAATCTTTTCAGATACTGCACAGAGTTGTCGAGGTGGCGTAATTCCTAGCTCTACCACCTCAACTACACTGGGTACATGATGTCTTCCACAAGTCAAGGCTGAGGAGGTACGTGTATGAACCATCACACATCTTTGACTAGGATGAGCTGGATATTAAGGATTGAGTGACCATCACAGAGTACAAAATGGAGATCAAGGATAAAAAAATATAAGATCCTTCAGGGGTGAGTGATTCCCTTGGTATGTGTCTGGTGGTAGCATGAGAATCTTCAGGAGAGCATGTGGGAGCAGGAGGCTCAAATTCATGCACAGTACCCACATCTGTTTGAGTAGCCTCTTATTTTGGATTTTTATAGATGTAAATCCATAAGGTGGGGAGAATGTAATGTCTTTTATTTTCCATGTATTGTTTGTAAATATTATATGTAATTATTTTGAGACTAGGCTTTTTGACGGCGTGTGACTCTGAGGCTCGGAGTGCCAGGAATAAATGTTTGAAATAAATTAAACTTTTAATTAGATCATGCAAGAGGTTTTACATAAAAAGGGGAATAACTTTTAAATGGGTTCTCAGATAGTAAATCCAAGGGAATCATTACATTCATAGTGGCAAATTTACCATAGTCAGGGCCTAACATCGATCGGTGTAGGTTAGCTGAAAAAGTTAATTTTTTGGACATTTTAAAGGAAATAAAATAAATTAATAATTTATTTTATTTTAACATTTTCATGACGCAGTGATGTGATTTGTAGTTTTAAATGACCAAGATCCTAGGACTAGGTTCATAACCCTAGAAACATTCCTTGGGTGCTCTGGAGCTTTGGAGAGAAGCCATCTTTAGAGGAACCTCAAAAAACGACGACGAGCGATGATGCGTTGATCATTATGCAGAGAGATATAATCATAACTAACTACCACTCTCTCTCTTCATCGATGATCAAGGTACAAGTTGTTATTTCAATTCTATTTCCCCATTCTTGGATTCAAATGACAAACACGAATCAACCCACAAACAGGTTAACCCGTGAATCGTGTGTTCTTGCGGGAGGGTCTTTTATCGGGTTTATTTTGGGGAATTGAACCATGTTTGATTTGATTTGATTTGATTTTCTCTATTTGATCCTTCTAATGGGAGGAGATCAATACTGAGACAAAAAATGGTTGAGGTTTGTTCCTCAATTATTTATTTGGATTTGTTCTCCCTTTTGACCATGTGTTCTTCGCGTTCTTCGCAAGGTTATGAATGGTGGATCGTTGCACATCTATTTCTAAATTAAATGATCCCAAATTGAATATTCGACATCATTAATACCCTGTGGATATGCAACAATTATGGAGGTAGATGAATTAACTATGTTCAATAGAAATCATTCTTCAACGGTTCTTCATGAGGGTGGATCGAAACAAGTTTTCTAGGCCAATTGGAGGACCGAAACCAATAGAATCAGCTTTTCGGTGAGGCGACCTTGAACCTTGAGTTTCATGGTGATCAGACGAATAGATCGATAGATCAAAGATCAACTGAGGTACAAGAGTAAGAACAGTGATTTTTGGAAAACCACGATGAACATGGAGTGCATCCCAAAGAACACGGCATGTGGGACTAGTTTGGTGGAGGTTAGGGTTCCGCATGACAGGAAGCGATGACACGACATGTGAAAAAGTCACATGATGTGTGGGTCCCTATGATAGACTCGATGTGTATCTCGGATGATATATGGACATGGGATGGAGTACACAACATGTACTCCAACACATGGCTAGATTAGGCCAGTTATGTGGGTTACCCCATGTATGAGCACATGGCCAGCGTACACAGAGCTTCCCCCAGATAGTAGGACACATCATGTCATTCTCTTACACGCCATTTATATATCTTTCTACATGAAATTCTCTTTGACATGGGCTGTTGTACATGGGCGGTACCTGGGGTTATAGGAAATGACATGTGACCCTTTCAACACACAGTGTATTTTTTTTGTACATGGCTTGATCTTCTAGTCCATCATTTCTTGGACAAGTTTCTTTGGGGTTAGTTAACCCATTACTCATTCTCATGAAGATTATGTACTATTTCCATCCATAGGAGTATGATCCCTTCAGAAGGAATTTCTGGATATAGTTAGAATCCCTCCGAGAGGCCTAGAGCGAGATCCTCTACCCAATATTGGCCCTAGTTGGAGTCAGGTATCGACATGACCAATACTACAGGACGTCGATCCTCTAAATATTAGGTGAACATGAATGATTCATGGTATAGTCTAAGGCCCCAACAGTGATTCTCATCCATGTATCGTGATATTCCCATACTCAGGAATGAGTTCTCCCCTAATGAGTGCATCTATTCCCTCTTCAAATCTATCAGTGCTTCTATCTCTCTCGTGACACTTCCTGACGAATGTAATTCTTGGAAAGAAGTCATCTGAGCTATCAAACTCATGGAGTGATTTATCTTGGATGAGTGCTTCATAGAATCTTCAAACTGAACCCCTAGCGTGGGTATGTGGTCATTGTTACTCACCTCTAGACTAAGTGTCTAGGTTTCGAGTATATCTGGATATGTTTCTCTTATTATATGTTATGTAGAAATATACTATGTAGTGCTGACTGTACCTTTATGTTGTGTATTACTTTGTGGTTTTTAGGGTTCTCTATTAATTACTACTATACTCACCCATACACGGTTTTTTCTTGCATGTGTCATGTCTTGTGAAGACGAGTGTCCTTTTGATGGAGTCCAGGGTGGACCTAGACCAGACTGAGCTTTATGATCTTCCCTACTGGCCAAGGTGTTCCTACGTCTATGAGAAGCAGTCCCGGTACCTTTTTATTCCTTATAGGTTGGACTTTTTAGATTGTATACACTTTCTTTTGGTGGGATTCTATTCTGGCCCAGTTTACTTTCTGCACATTACATTCTCTTGTACTCTATTGGTTGGGTTTATTTTCAAGCATTCATTTTGTTCCATAGTGATTTTTTTTCATTTCATCATTTGTGGGATTGGATATGGGTTCATGTGTACAGGTACTTAGGCAATGTCTCCCATGTTAGTGAAATTCTTACTCAGTGCTAGTCAATAGACCTTGGCCTATTAGAGGCGGGCATGGGGAGTTGCAACATGGGCCCCACTTGGACATGTCATGACAACTTCTCTCAATTGATCAAACATATCATCAATGCATGTAATTAAATATCTATTCTTTATTTTAAATTGGTGTAAGCTTATGATAATCCATGCAAAGATGAATGAAACCTTGTATTTCCAAATCTTCCAACAAGGCTTTCAATTCCCTTAATTCTATTGGTGCCATCTGATAAAATGAGATTGATATAGGACTATTCCTTAGTAAGAGATCAATAATAAACTCCACTTCTCTTTTGGGTGGAAACCCTGAGAAGTTATCAGAAAAAACATCTGAAAATTGATCACAATTTCTAGAAAACATTCAATCTCAATCTCATCCAATAATTCCATGAACAACACTGATAACTGGTATGAAATCATTCCTACTACTAGTTCCAAAAATCCTTCTTCACCTCCCATTATATTCCAGTCTCCTCGAAAGATATGCTCGATTCCATCATCAATTATAAAACCAACCCATCGATTATAACAGTTGATGTGAAATTTGAACATTGTTAACCAATCCATAAATAGGATTAGGTAATAGCCATCCATATCAAGAATAGAGAAATCCACAACTAGAAAAATGACTTATTTCTGCACATCTATAGCCATAGTTTTTATAAAAATTGTCAATAGATAATATAATAACTTAATTTATTTTAATACTATGGAAATACACCCGATATATCAACCCCTCTTTATAATAACCTAGAACTCTATCAACAAAATTTCCCTTCTTATGTTTATTTCATATAGTATAGGTCACATAAAATCACTTGTAGAACATAATAAAAACATCCTAAATGAATAATGAATGAAATAAAAGGTATTTCTATAAGTTAAGAAACCTATACCGATGAAATAGTAACTTGGCCTTAGGAATAGTAATATGACTCTTATGAATTGTAAATTAGAATAATGAATAGTAACATGACCCATGAAAGTATAAATAAAATTTAGGCACCTTATAAATAAAAGTATCATATATTTTTATCATAGTATAACTAAATTAATTTTTTTTAAAAATATAAAAAAAGTGTTGGTATTTTTGTAAGTCATAAATATGTAATTAAAATTGCATAATTAATAATATGATTTAAATGAAAATTTATATACATAAAATGTATTCATAAATTAATATTTTTTTGTCTTATGATTTTAGGATAATTTTATGAGTCCTTAGTTATTTTTTTAAAGTGTTAAAAATCAGTTATAAATTTAAAATTTATATTTTTTGAGTAAATGATGGGTTCAATTAAAAATAAAATTTATCATATTTAGATAATTGTTTTCATAAAATGGAGTTCATTTTTTAATTCTAGACATCAAAAAATGGCCAGGGTTTATTTTTTGGATTTTTCTAAAATACATGAATTTTTTGTAAATAATAAAAAATGATAATTTACGATAAATGCTAAATACATGATTTATTGAGTCATAAATGATGTATGGCTTATCTATTCCCATAATCTAGACTATAATTCAATATTTTAAAATATTTTACGATAATTCTCAAACTATTCATAGTCTTGATCCAAATAGTAATCTAATTAATAAAAAATTAAAGGAAACCCCCCTCTCCTCCACTATAAATACCTCACCTCGCCCCCTCCTCTCCTCACACATATAAGCCATGAATATTGTCAAAATTATACCCAAATACTCTTTCCCATTCTCTCCCCACATCCAGGAGATCTTGGTATTACAAAATACCAAAACCTCTTCCCCTAAAGAGTTTCCTAAGGAGGATAATTCAAGAGGTAAACCCTATTCCTTTTTCTTTTAATTTCATTTCATTTTTATTTTCTTTTCTTATCCTCTCCTCTCCTCCTCTATCTAAATGTCCATAATAGCTCTAGTATCATATATATACTATAATTATATTATGTTAATGTAATATCCATTACCAATATCCTTACTCTCTATCTATTTTTATTTTAAAAATGAAATCATTATTCGGGAGGTGCTGATTTACAACATTCATGGACGAAAAACTTTCATTATTTAATTTATCATTCTAGTCTGGTCATGAAATCATTTTTATAGTTTAAACAGATTATAAAATATGTATTATATCTTATTTAATTTCATATAACCATTTCATGTACATAATATTAAATAATATAACAAAAAAGTTCATTGTGATCGAAAAACTGCTAAAATTAAGCTAAACGATTATCATTAACAAGTTATATAACGATTCTTCCTAATATATGAAAAAAATAAATAATAATAATAATTAAACTTATAGTTTTTCATTAATAAATTTTAATTTCAATTATTTATAATTATACCGAATTTCATGAATTTCATTACTTATAATCAAGCGAACTGATCATGAAATTAAGGAAAAAACACTCCCAAACAATGAAATTAAATATTATAACATATCATGAAGTCCATAAATAAACATAATAAAATTATAATAAAATAAATAAATGACTAATAGGTTCTGAATTGAATTATTTATTAGTCTAATTTCATATTCTAGGACCATAAGGTCAAGTGCATAACACATTCATACATAAGGTAAATGTTTCTACTCAAACCTCCATTTTCTTTCAGGTTAATATTTTTCTCTCATTACCCCAACAAAATTCTTAATTATTATTATTTAATCCCCATAAATTATATTTTAATGTTATATATATATATATGAACCAATCAGAAACCTTTTTTATTTTATGGGTACTTACATGTTTTAAAATGATCTTTCTCAAATTCTTCTCGATAAACAAGCCCGATTCAAGGGAACTTCTCAAATTCTTACCTCTTTTCAACTGCACTCTATAATATATTTTAAGACACCATTATTTCTATAAAATAACTCATTTTATTATGGAAAATCTCTCTTAGTTCACATTTTGTTTTACAAAAATATTTTTCTAGAAAAACTCTTCTTTGAAAAATAAAAGAGTATTTCTCTTAAAAATTCCTCTATGATTTTATAAGAGTATATTCATCTATTTCAAAACCCTTATTGATTCTTATGTTTAATTTGGATTAATCAATTATGATATCATATACCATATTTTATTGACTATTTTATGATTAGCTTGACTAGGGATGTGCTATCTTGATACCATTCACCATATTATTCTAAATGGTTAGTGATTATGATTACTAATTGGTGAAAGTTATTTAAATTTCATATATTAGTTTAAATATGAATGTATATGTTTATTATGTTTGACCCCTTTTATATGATGAAAGAATTGGAATTATTAAGTGTGATTTGGGGCCCTCTATAGCCCCTCGGTGCATCTTTAGGTCTCATGAGACAAACTAGTTTGAGTTTTTACTCGTTTATGTATGGTACTAGCATGAGGCCTTGATAGTATGGTTATAACACCCCACATTATGCATTCCCTCATTATGAAACTAGTAATTGATAGTACATGTGATTATTTGACTAGTATAATATCCATGGTTATGTTTTATTATGGAATTATTTAATCAACTTTTATTCCTACCATTTTATGCTCAAGATTTTTTTTAATCATATGTATACTTTTATTTATTAAACATGCCTTATTATTTATGCTTCCACTGTATTACTTACCCTTATTGAGAATCTAAGCTCACAACTTTATTATGTTTTATTTTTACCCAGGATGCAAAGATTTATATTATGAATGACTTATAGGGATAATCCAGAAGTTGTGTATGTTTCCACAAAAAATTTCTATATTGTATTTCCTTTAAAGTTGTAGTGTAAAACTTATGTATGTATCTATTTTTTCAAAACCACTAAACTAATTTGTCCATAGGGATGAATATTCCTTGTTTATATGCCAATGTAATAAAATATGGAACCTTCTCTAGGAATCTGGGGTTGGGGTCTTTACATTTGGTATTAGAGGAAGTTTAGTAGAAATCTTGGAAACTATATTTAGAAAATGTAGATTAGGGGACAAATTCCTAAGATATACTTTGAGGATAATCATAAAAGAATATCCAAGAATTTTTTTAAGGTAGAGATTGTGTGGATCTTCTTATAAATACATCCCTATATGGATACTACAAGTGGACGTGGTTCTAGAACAGATGTACCCAGGGGTAACAACTCCGACAAGGTATCCTAAGTCTGACTCGAGGTAACTTAGTAGACAACAACAGGACTTACTACACATCTTTTTGGAGACTCCCATGGGATATTCTTAGGATAATTCACATTTTATTTACAAATAATTATGAATAATTTAAAAGTAAATATGTACCCAAATAAACCATGTTTATGATTATGATAATAACTATGCATATAATTTCAATTTATGTTAAGTATTTTTCTAGTATTGAGAATATACATTTTTATTTATAACCTAATATAGTGAATTCCATTATTTAGAAATTTTTCCTAGTAGAAGAAATGGAAATTTAATTAATGTTTGTATCCCATATAGGTATTTACCTCCTATGAAAGATAATGATGTTGGTTCTAGAGCTGCAACTGGTGCTGACCAACTTAAAACTATATTAGGACAGCTGACTAAGGTTATAAAAAATAACCTTACCCTTATAGAGAATCCTCATCCACAATGTGGAGGAGAAATGTTATAATTCTTTATGTGACAACAACCTCCATTATTTAATATTATTACAAAATCATTTTTAGTTGATCAATGGATAAGTTCTTTAGAGAAGATATTTATCACCTTGGGATGTAATGAGATGGAAAATGTTGTCATGGAAATTTATCATCTTTTGGGATATGTGGATCAATGGTGGTCATTGATTCAAAACATGAAGGAGGGGGAAGAAATAGAAAGCATGGAATATAGAGAATTTAAATAAATTTTCATAGAAAAATACTTTCCTCGTGAATAGTGAGTGGATATGGAAAGACAGTTTCTGAGTCTGAGGTAAAAGAAGGGTGTGAACTTCAAAAAGTATGAGGTTAACTTCACAAGGTTATAAAGTCATGCTATGGACCATATACATAACCCAAGGAGTAAGATTTATTGTTCTTTGATGGTTTAAACCCATTACTCTAATGAGCATTGATCTGCTAAAATTTCTCATTATACAATGATATAGTCTTACGGGTTATTAAGACAGAAAAGTAATTCTGTAAGTCATATAACTTTAATGTAATGAAATAGAAGAAGAGAGATACTAAACACTCTGGAAATTTATATAAGAAAATGGGGGATAATGGAAGATTTGACTTTCCACCATGTAGTAATTGTGAGAAGAGACACCTCGATACTTGCATGAGGGGAATGGGAGTATTTTATAAATGTGGAAAAAAGGTCCACCAATCCCGTGATTTAAAGGGAAAGAAAGAATCTTCCAATGTACAATGATATATTTTTAAAGAGATAGTACATTATTCACATGAATTTTATAGACGTTAAGGAAACATTCCCCAAATAATTCCAAGATTATGCGATCACAACTGTTGAGGTTGAAGTTCCTAATGATGTGGTGGCAGGTATATTAATCACTTCCTTATACTTAACCAATGATTTATTTGATTCTAGATCATCACATTATTTTATATCTTCTTTGTTTTCCAATAAAATTATAAACTTACAATTTTATTTAACAAAGGAGTTTTCAGTCAAAACTCTTAAGGTAAGTATAACTAGAATAAATATGTGTCAATCAGTCCCCTTTATGACACATAAACGTGCTTTAGTTTTTGATCTTAACATTATACATATGATTTATTTTCATATAATAATTGGTATAGATTGGATTTCAAATTATTATGAGAAAATATATTTCAAGAGTAAGGAATTTACAATTTTTGATAATGATGTATAGTTCCTTATCTTTAGATAAAAAACCTCTCCATATTATTCTTATCTAGATCCACCCCCTAGTAGCTCTACTAAATGAAATTATTAGGGAGGAAGAGAACACAATATCTAGGGGTGAGGAAATAAATCATCAAACTGAGGATGTACCTATTTTTTAAGAATACATTGATGTATTTTCATAGAATTTATGTAAACAACCTCCAAATTTGGAAATTAAATTTTCTATAGATTTAATTCCTGCTGCAAGGCCTATATCAAAGAAATATTAGAGAATGACTACAGTCGAATTACTGAAGCAGAAGAAACATATAGTGGAGTTGAGTAGTGAGGTATTTATTCTCCCTAGTGTTTATCCATGGGGATCTCCTATTCTTTTCATTAGGAATAAAGATGGATCTATGAGGTTTTGCATTGACTATAGGGATATCAATGATATTATGATAAAGAAAAAGTATCCTCTGCCTCACATTGATGATTTATTTAATCATCTTCACAAATCCCAATATTTTTTAAAGATTGAACTTTGATCTGGATATCATTAGTTGCATGTGAGGAAGGAAGTTATTCCAAAGACAACATTTAGAACCAGGTACAGTCATTAAGATTTTATAGTAATTCCTTTTGGACTGACTAATTCTCCCTACATTTTCATGGATCTAATGGATAGAGTTTTCAAGGAATATCTTGAAGGAATTTTTTGATATTTATTAATGACATATTGGTATAAGCCAAAAGTTATAAAGATCCTGAGAATCACTTTCACATTGTTTTGAGTATTCTTATAATAAAAAAGTTATATGGGAAGTTTAACAAGTGTGATTTATGGCTTCAAACAGTTTCTTTTCTTAGCCATATTATCTCTAACGATACAAACTTAGTTGATCCTATGAATAAAAAGGCAGTTTCAGAATGGCCTACACCAACAAACACAACCGAGGTACGTATTTTTATTAGTTTTGTAGGTTACTATCAGCGTTTTGTTCCGAATTTTCCTCAGTTAGCTAACCCATTAACCAATATTACACATAAAGGGATTAAGTTTGTATGGAAAAAAAGAATGTGAAGAATTTTTTGAATAATTGAATAGAAGATTATTGAATGCTCCGGTCATGACTATATTTCCGAGGAATGGTAGATTTTTTATTTATAATGATTCATCAAAGAAAGGACTTGGTTGTATCCTTATACAGAATGATATAGTTATTACCTATGCATTAAAGAATTTAAAAACTCATGAACAGAACTATCCAAATCATGAACTTGAGTTAGCAGTTGTAATGTTTGATATGAATATATGTAGACACTATCTCTATGGTGAAATATGTGAGATATGTATGGATCACAAGAGTTTTAAATATATCTTCTCAAATAAAGAACTAAACATGAGGCAAAGGCAATGGTGTGAGCCTCTCAAGGATTATGATTGTTCAATACACTACCTCCCAAAGGAAGTGAATAAGGTATAAGATTCATTGAACAGGAAGGATCATGGGGTTTTGAAAAAATAAGGATTGAAAAGGATATTGTGTATATGGATCTAGTAAGGATGTATATGTAAATTATCAAAGAAGGTGAAAAATCACTACTTTTTCAATCATTTTCCCAACTATATTTATTGTAAAGAATTAAAAGTTCCCTAACTAAGGATGATAATCTTCAAGAGAAAATTAGATCCATGAATGATGGGAAGTTTCTAGAATTCATGTGTGAGGATTGAATTCTGAAATTTGGGAGTATTCAATGTGTTCCCTCTATACCCAATCTAAAAAAGGAGTTATTGGATGATTCCCATAGTTATAATTTCTCTATACACCCTAGTAGCACTAATGTGAATATATATCTAAAGGAACATTTATGGTGGGATAATATGAATCGGGAAATTCCTGATTATGTATCAATATTTTTAGTCTATCAATAGGTTAAGGCTAAAAGACAACATACTAGAGGATTATTGCAACCTATTATTATTCCTACATGAAAATGGAATGAAATCACTATTGATTTTGTCATTGTATTACCAAAAACTCCAAGAAATAATGATGCAATATGGGTAATTGATGATCGACTTACCAAATCTGCACATTTCCTCACTATAAGGGAATATTTTCCATTGGATCACCTTACACGACTCTATATTAATGAGGTTGTAAGAATTCATGGAGAACCTCTTTATATTGTCTCTGATTGTAATCCACAATTTACATTGAAATTATGGAAAAGTATTCAGAAAGTGTGGGATATTGAGCATCATTTATGTACTGCTTATCACCCTCAAACTGACAAACAATGTGAAAAGACCATTCAAACATTATAAGAAATTTTGAGATCATTCTCCGTCGACTTTAAAGGTATTTTGGATGTGTATTTAAATTTGGTATAGTTTTCCTACAATAATAGTTTCCATTCAAGTATTCAAATGGAACCATATGAAGAGTTTTATGGAAAGAGATGTTGTACACCAACATGTTGGGGTGAATTTGGTGAAAAGAACCTTATTGGACCAAATATTGTGTAGGAAACATCAATTAAGGTAAAGAATTTTCAAACCCATATCCAAGTAGTTCAAAGAAGAAAAAAGATCTATTTCGATAATTGAAGGAAGGATTTCAAATTTCAAGCAGTAGATCACATTTTCTTGAAAGTATCTCCATAGAATAGTGTTATAATATTTGGGAAGAAAGGGAAACTAAGCCCCAAGTACATTGGCCCTTTTGAAATTTTGGAGAGAATTGGAGTTGTGGCTTATTGTTTGGTGTTTCTGCCTAGCCCTTGTAAGGTACACAATGTGTTCCATGTCCCTTTATTAAGGAAGTACATGCAAGACCCAACACATTTACTCACTTCTGAAGGTATCAAATTGGAACCTAACTTATCTTACTATAAAGAGCCTATCGGGATTTTAGACACTAAATAACAAGTGTTGAGGAATCAGATGACTCAGCTAGAAAAGTTACCTTCAAAAAATCATAAAATTTAAGAGGTCACATGGGAGCCTGAGGAGCTTATGATGATGAACTAACCAAATCTTTTTGTGGGGTGAAAAATCTTGAAATTACAAGGATGAAATTTTTGTAGGAGGGGAGAATGTTGTGACCCAAAACTCTATTAATGAAATTTCCCTTATTATGTTTATTTCATATAGTATATATCATATAAAATCACTTATAGACCACAATACAAACATCATAAATGAATAGTGAATGAAATAAGAGGTATTTCTAGAAGTTATGGAACTTATGCTGATGAAATAGTAACTTGACCTTAGGAATAGTAATATGAACCTTATGAATAGTAAATAGGAGTAATAAATAGAGTAAAATCACCTGTGAAAGTATAAATAAAATTTTGGCACCTTATAAATGAAAGTATCGTACAGTTATATCATAGTATAAGTAAATGAATATTTTAAAAATTGTTAAATTAAGTGTTGGTACTTTTTTAAGTCATAAATATTTAATTACAATTTTATAATTAATAAGATGAATTAAAAGAAAATTTATTCACATAAAATTTATTCATAAATTAAAATTTTATTGTCCTATGATTTTAGTATAATTTTATGAGACTATAGTTAATTTTTGAAAGTGTTATAAAATCAGTTATAAATTTAAAATCTATATTTTTCAAGTAAATGATGGTTTTAATTAAGAATTAAAATTATCATATTTATAAAATTATTTTCATTAAATTTATTTCATTTTTGAATTCTATACATCAAAAAATGGTTATGGTGAATTTTTTGTATTTTTCTAAAATAATTGATTTTTTAGCGAATAGTGAAGTATGATAATTTACGATAAATGCTAAATACATGATTTATTGAGTAATAGATGATGTATGTATATGTAATCCCATAATCTAGATCTATACTTTATTACTTTAACATATTTTATGATAATTCTCAAACTATTTATAGTCTTGTTCCAAATAGTAATCTAATTAATAAAAAATTCAAGGAAACCCCCCTCCCCTCCACTATAAATACCACCCCTCACCCCGTCATATCCTCACACATATAAGCCTTGAATATTATCAAAATTATTCCAAAATACTTTTTATAGGTCTCTCCCCAAATCCAGGATCTTTTTTTCATTCCAAAATACAAACCCCCCTTCCCCTAAAGAGTTTCTCAAAGAGGATAATTCAAGAGGTAAACCCTCTTCCTTTTTCTTTAAATTTCATTTCATTTTATTTTCTTTTATAATCCTCTTCTAACATCCTATATACAAATGATCATGATAACTCCAATATCATATATATACTATAATTATATCATGTTAATGGAATATCCATTATCAATATCCTTACTCTCTCTCTCTATTTTTATTTTAAAAAAGAAATCATCGTCTAGGGGGTGCTGATTTACAACCTTCGTGGTTGACAAACTTTTGGTCTTTAATTTCTGCTTCTATTCTGGACATAAAACCATTTTTAGGGTTGAAATATATTATAAAATATGTATCATATCTTATGTAAGGTTCTTTAACCATTTTATATACATTATATTAAATAATATAACAAAACTAGTTCATTGTTATCGAAAAACCACCAAAATTAAACTAAACAATTATCATTAACATGTAATCTAATGATTCATCATCATATATGAAAAAAACAAAACATTATACCAATTAAACTTATTTTTTTCATTAATAACATGTAATTCCAATTTTGGAGAATTATGCCCATTTTACATGTACTCTGTTACTCAAAATCAAGCGAACCAATCATGAAATCATGGAAATGAACACACTGAAACGACGGAATTCAATATTATAACTTATCAAAAAGACCATAAATAAACTTAATAAAATTATAATAAAACAAATAAATCTCTAAGAGGTTATAAATTAAATTATTCATGAGTCTAATTTTATATTCCATGATCTTAATGTTATGTGCAAAACACATTCGGACATAAGGCATGGGTTTCTACCCGAACCTCCATTTTCTTTTAGGTTACTCTTTTTTTCTATTTACCCCAATGAAATTATTAATTATTATTATGTAATCCTAATATATTCTGTTTTAATGTTCTATATATATTTAACAATCCTAACCCTTCTTTATTTTATGGATATTTAAATGTTTTAAAAAGATCTTTCTCAAATTTTTCCTGTCAAACAAGCCTGATTCAAGGGAACTCCTCGAATTATTACCTATTTTCAAGTGCACTCTATAATATATTTTAAGAAACCATTATTTTTATAAAATCACTCACTTTATTATGAAAAAAACTATCTTTTTTTACTTTTTTTTTATTCAAACATTTTTCCAAAAGTACTCTTCTTTGCAAAATAAAAGAGTATTTCTCTCAAGAATTCCTCGATGATTTTATAAGAGTATTTTCATCTATATTAACAACCTTGTTGATTATTATGTTTAATTAATATTAATCAGTTATGATATCATCTACCATATTTTATTTAATGGTTTATGATTATTTTGACTGTGTATGTGCAATCTTGATATCATTCACCATATTACTCAGAATGGTTAGTAATTATTTTAACTGATTAGGGAAAGTTATTTACATTTCATATGTTAGTTTAAATATGAATGAATATGTTGATTATGTTTCAACCCTTTCATATGAGGATTTCATTTTAATTGGTAAGTGTCGTTTGGGACCATTATATCCCCTCGGTGCATCGATTGGTCTAATGAGACAAACTAGTTCGAGTTTTACTTGTTTATGTATGGTCTTGGCACGAGGCCTTGATAGTATGGCTATAATGTCCCAAATTATGAATTACCTCATTATGAAACTAGTAATTGGTCGTCCATGTGATTATTAAACTAGTATAATATCCATGGTTATGTTTTATTATGGAATTATTTAATAATCTTGTATTCTTACCATTTTATGCTTAAGATTATGTTTTAATGGCATGTGTACTTTTAGTTATTCACCATGAATTATTATTTATGCTTCTGCTGTATTTATTACCCTTATTGAGCATTTTATATCTCCTCTTTATTATTTTTTATTTTTCCCAAGGATGTGAAGAAGTATATAATGAATGATTTTCCGGGATAATCTGGGAGTTGTGGATGTTTCCAAAGGAATTTGTATATTATATTTTATTTCAAGTGGTAATGTAAAACTTATGTATGCATCTGGTTTTCCAAAACTACCTAACTATTCAGTCCTTTGGGATTCATCTTCCTTTTTTATATGCTAATTTAATAAAATAACGCACCATATTTGGGAAACTAGGGTTGAGGTCCTTAGACTCCCAACCTTTATGTTCAGGTTCGAGCCACATACCATCCACCACTCCTTTTCTTCATGATTGATCCCTAGATCTACTCCCAGCGATCCTTCTCTTATTCATGATCAAGCCCTAGCTCTTCCCCCAATGATCCTCCTCCACTGATGTAACCAGCCCACCTCCCCATCGATGCGACACCGATACAACCACCTAACCACCCTGTGGATGTGGCTCCGATTGCGGCCTCCCCACCTACATATCTACATGGATCTGACATGACCTCCCCACCTCACCATGATCATATTCCTCCAATGTGTCTCGATGTGAATCTAATGCATCCACCCCACCTCCCCGAGATTCTTCTCCTCCTATTCGACCACCCCACCTCACCAAAAAATAGCCTTCCCTAAAACCCTCAATTCATTTCCCTTACAATATGTTTCTTACATTATTATATTCATATTCTAATTTATATTTTCATTCTTCTAATTTACAATCTTCTAGTTTACAATTTCTATTCTCATATTCTATGTTTCGAAACTTATCTAAATCATTCATTGTAATTTTCTTGGATATATGAACCCTTTGAATTTCTATATTTTGAATATTAACCAGATTTCCTTTAATCAATTGATTAATAAATAAGAAATCAGAATTACTACTTCACAAAAAATTATTCGACCTCAATTCATTTTTTTTATTACCTATAACTTGACTGAAAACCTTTCAGTACCATTATCAACTTTATTGAAGCTTGATATTTTTCTTTCTTAAGTGCCAACTTGGATTATTGCTTCATATTATTTTTTTACCATGAATTCAAAATATCCAAATTACATGAAATTTCATTACTTTTATCAATAAAATATATTTGGATTCCTTAAGTTCCAACTTGATACTGGAATATCAAAATTCCTTGAATATATTACTTTGTGTGAAAACATAACATACAAAGTGAATTTCTCCAAGTTTTCTTGTGTTTTTGAAACAAGATTATAAAATTATTTTTAGAGGTGTACAATCTATGTATTTATAGAATTTTTCATTCTAACTTCATCAGAAAAATTCATTTTCCTCATATTTATTTCAGTAGGGGAAACATCTTAATTATATATAATTATCTAATACTCCATTTAATAGAACATGTTATACTATGGTTAGTGATTTATAAAATTAACATCAAAATTAATATTTTTATTTCTTGTAAATATTTATTCAATCCAAATATATGTTTATCATTTTATTTTTGACCTTAACAATGAGTTTGATATTCAATATAATAGTAAATATTCTTATCGTTATGATAGGTTCTTGTGAAAACATATTTGTGCTTAGGCCACCAGGTTTCATTTAATTTTGTTTCCATTTTTTTATTATTATAAATTTTAAAAATTAGTTGTAATGTGATATGTTAACACCCCTTTTAAAATTATCACTTGAGTAATTTTTTTAAATCTATTGTTCCAATGATCTTTACAACATTATTTAAATATTTTTATCATC
Source organism: Viscum album (assembly GCA_963277665.1). Taxonomy (NCBI): domain Eukaryota; kingdom Viridiplantae; phylum Streptophyta; class Magnoliopsida; order Santalales; family Viscaceae; genus Viscum; species Viscum album. Next base: position 420,495,844 of record OY728132.1, read on the forward strand.
TCCTCTTAAATAATTTTAGTTGGAGCTCATTTAAACCCTCCAACGCAAATTCTTATGATACTTATTATGTTTATAGATACACTATAATACATATAAATTTTCAAAATTACAGTGCTTATGTTTATTCTTGAAGTTTTCATTTTCTTATTCTTATGTCATTAAATTTATATATAGTAGTTAATTAAAAATGTTAAGTATGATGAAATTGGAATGACATCAACATATGATATAAATTATGGTTATTAAAATGTATTTGAATAGTTACAAACATCTAACTATGATTTTAAGTTCAAGAAATAAAATTATCAAAGAAAGGTAAATATAACTTGGTTCTTTGTATCAATATTATTCTAATGGTGTAATTTTTTTAAAAAATGTGAATAATGGTTTTAGTTATTATTTTGAGATATGTTTTGATGTTATTTATAATAAACATGTATATAAATTCAAATCATTTATAAGTATTTTACAAATAACATCCATATGATTATATTATGAAGAAATTAATCCTTCGGAACCAAGAACATGATGATCAAACATATAGATTGAATGATATTTATGAGTTATGTTTTACTAGAAATATTTTTTTATTCATTTTTAAAGACATACATTTCCTTTGTCATTAAGTTGAGAACAAATAATAGTAGTTTTGAATAAAAATTACACTGTCACTCGAGGTATTTGGCTGCACATAGTAGAGAATGTTGGAAAAGATAGGTTGTGTGGTGGAAGATCTAGGAGAGTAGTAGTGAAATGAAGATTGTTGATTAAATGATCTATTAATGTGGGTGTGTCATGCCCTCATCAAATTCATGATAATTGTTTAATAGACTTTGAGTATCATAGGTATCCCTAGTGAAAACATAGAACCTTAATAGTATACCCATATTATTATTTGCAAAATGTGAAATGGAATCTTGAATGATGAACAAATTATAGATTATGGTTGGTATTTTCAACTCCCTAATAATATTTTACCCTCCTCATACTTAATGTATAAATTTTTTTTTTGGAATTTATGTTATGGAATTCTAGGAATGTGCATGATTTATGCCATATTGATATGATATCTAGTATATCATTGAGATGAATGTACACATTTTTATATTGATAAGAATGATGATTGGTATACTATATTTATACATGAAGTGTGATAATTAATTGATAATTCATGAGAAATATAGAAGTCTTATGTGTGTATCTTTTCTTGTTATTATAAATTATTAAATAAGGTTAGTGAAATATTCCCATATCGAAACATTATATAGGATAGTTTTTTCGATCCCTGATTGAGTATTCACCTTACCCTATTCTACATGATGGTTGTTGGCCCAAATTTTATATACACTTTCCCCTTTCCATGCAGTAGGCTTATGGACTTGTTCTAGAATTTTACCTGAGTGGGATAGGTTGTAAGACAACCCAATCCCCAAATTGGATGGGATAGACCAAAAGATTGAACAACCTGCAACTTGATATTGATATATGAAATTACATATGCAAGTATGATTGGGTGAGTTTAGGTATAGATCCCCCCAATATAGGGTGTTACTAAATACAGTCTATGATTAAGATAATGGTTACATATCGATATCATTGTTATTCTTTTCTATTGATGATTTTCAAAAAAAAATTATTCGAATGGTTAGAAATGTTAATAGATACCCCTATATTTTTAATACTAGGTTGAGATAAATTGGTGATTTCTTAATGAGAATATATATTCTCACACCCATTGTGGACACCATGGAGGACCTAAAGATTTGTCTGCTATATATCAGGTACATATTTAGTTATGAATCATTCAATCAAACATAGGGATTTCTAGAGATAATGATTTGGATAGAATATGATAATCATGTGAAAATATTGTAATGATTCTTCAAACCATTTATAGTGATTTTTATATTCATATCATCACAATAGTGATATGGTAAACTAGATAATCTAATAAATGACACTTAAAAGTCATTTTATTTTGATATTATATGAAAATATTAGAGAATATTATGTTTGATTAATAAATTAACATGGAAATTCCTCATAGATAATAAACTAATTACTTATCATTTAATGATTTCGTAGTTTTCTTAATCACCTCATTTGGCATATGTGATATAGTTCAGTTGTTAGAAAATATTGATGGAGAAAACACACTAAAATAATTAATAATTGTGTTTTCATTAAACCGAAGTGATGTATTATTATAATTTTTTATACCTAGTATTATTTACTAAACATGATATCCCTAGTTTTATATTTAATTATATAAGTTTTAAACAGATATGATATATATTTAAAATTTTGCAATGTTTTTTAGTTGAAAAGGAGTTTTAGAACCACTTAATCATTTATCTACTAAAGAATGCTATATTTTTTCTATTTAGTAGTGCATCATAATAAATGTTACTATGAATAACTCCAAAGCATATAATATGTTCACTGCTTTGTGAAATACTTTTCGAGGTGAGTTTCCTATAAGTTGTATATAGATATAATTTTTTTATAATCAAATTTTGGGAATTCTCTTAGATATTTCATCATTGTGCTATATGAAATTTTCAAAAAAATGGGTATTTTTAAAATTAAATGGGTTTTAAATTATATTTGAATTCTACCAATATAATATCATTCCCATAAAATCGAATATGACACAAAAAGGACCCTAAATCAACCTAGAATGACCCCTTTGACCCATGTCACATGTCAAATTGGTAACAGTGAGTCTATTAAAGACCCATATCTAATATTTCTACCAATTAGACCATTATCTCCTTTAGAAATATCAGACTACATGATAAATGGTAAGAGATACCAGTACAAACCAAGAATAATGAAAATATCTTTGTTATTTTCTGAACAAGAGCAATTTTAGTTTTTTTTATCAGTCCCTCTCACCACTAGATGGGAACATTTACCCAACTACTCAACAACACATTTCCATAGAACTATTAAAACCCAACCATCTCACATGAAGGATAGAGCCATTGGGTCTTATCCCAATATGATAGAGTCCCTTAAAATCCCTCTCAGAAAAGGGAAATATCCATATTTCAACCACTATGATCAAAGGTTTTATCACCACCTGTAAGAGTCTATAGCTAAAGTAGTCTAGATAAGAGATCCACTGGAATATCCAATTCTATGAAAAATATAGGATAATAAAGTAAATTCTCCCACAAACATTAATTATAATAAGTTTCATTTCATAAGACACTTATTATACCTCAAATCAAGTTAATATTTCCTAACAAGAACAATCCAGTGCATTAGACCACTTTCAGTCTACCTATTGATAGACATTATCAAATGAGGGTTACTAGAAGAAGGTGATGGAGAAATTCTAAATCATATCCAATCTCTAGATACTCCAACATCACAAATTCCTCTACTAGAACATCCTCCCAAAATTCTATAAATATAACAACAGTAATTCATCATATCTTCAAAATATCCATAATATAGAGGTTTTTCTACAACACCGCTCTATATAACTACTGGGAAATGCCGACCTAACCTGATATAGGGTCTACATCTAATAGAAAACACATATCTACCCATACCTTTTAAGGGTCTTCAATATAGATGGCGAGATGAAGAAAGGAATTACCCTAGCTAAAATATATCCCTAGTGATCTCACTAAAACTCCCACACTTGAAAATAATCCATCCAAAACATTACTAAGAATTAATTCATCCTTAAATTTCAAAACATGATTATCCATGATCTTTCTAACTTGAAGAGTTTCTATTTCATTCAATATTCAACCGCCATCGACATTGATGAATATGAACTCTTGATCAAATGATCAAACTCAAACAATAGTTGAATTATAAAATCTAAAGTTGTGGAAAATGTCAAACAATGATTAACTAGATTTGAAAATAAACAATATCTATAAGAATTGTTATATAGTTAGTCAATGGTAAAAAAATAATATTTTACTTCAACCAATCAACTCTAATCCAAGTATTTTGATACATTGTTTTCATATACTGAATTAATTTCTATAACATATTTAGCATTCTTTATCTTTATTCAGTTCTATATAGCTAAGTGAGAACTACCATCTTATCTATATGAAAATATATAGTAGTAAAAAAATAGTAGTTTATATTCCTTATTCTTTAGTAGAAACAATACCTCACAATTGGAACACAAAATTTACTCTTCTTTACTCATCTAATTAGTAGAGAGAGTTTCAAAGATAGGTATGAGAACATCGCAACCCCATCTCTAAATATGAATTGGTTATTTTTCAGTAATATCCTATATTTGATATGATGAATCATAGGGTGACCGTAGGTATATGTGTGGGTTAACATAAAAATTGAATGAATGATAATGAATTACCACTACATGATTCATGTGAACACATACATGAACCCTACAAATGATACCTTTGAGTTATAAGTAAACTAATAGGTTATAAATGTCTTGGGACAATGATATGTCTACCACCACTCCTAAACAAGATTTATTGGTAAGATAATAAAACTCATGAACACTATAGAATTACTTCCATGATTTATAATCCAATTCACACAAGACAAATAACTCTAAACATAATCATTAGGACTTGAACTTCTCTAATATCATATAGAACTGACTTAACTGATCAAGGCCCTGCTTATATTGAAAGTAAGATAACACTTTCATCCCCCAAAAATTTCTCCAATAGGTCTATAGCTGGTGGTAAGCCCCACTAAGGAATAATAATCAAGGTAGCCTAATCATATGTAATTTTATCATAAAATGCATCTCTAAAAACCCAAAAAAATCATAAGGGAAATTGATTTCAAAAGTGATTTTGGTTTGAAAATGACTATTGTATTCATAATAATATTTGAACTGTATATTCTTATACTAGGTTGTAAAATGATAAGGCCTTGAAAATTTTAATGTTTTTTAGGAATTTATGTGATATATTTGAGCAGAGATTCTACAAACCTTGAAAATTTTAATTTTTTTGCAATACTGTAGTACAATAGTAAATTTATACATCTCCTGATCCCTGCTAGTTTCTTTTAACTTTTTTTGTTTTTAGTAGATTAAAACCTTACTTATATTTTCTTATTTTTAGGTCTTGATGTTTTCTTATATAGTGTATTATAATTAATTATTTTGATATTTTTTCCACCTCTATTTCAGTAAATTATATCAATGCTTTCCATAAATAGTATGAAGTGTGGTGAGTAGATAGATGGGAAGTGAATCATCATGGAATATGAATTACTGATAGAGTCTTAAAAATTATTATCCTTTTATCTTCTTCAAGTGTAAAAATTTTATTTTCGTGGATTATTATAAATTTAATTTGGAATTATTAAAACATTGAAGTAATGGTAACACAATAATTATTGAATTTCACCATTGATAAAGAAACACAAAAAGTGTGACAATAGTATTGGTAGAATCAAATGAAGAAAAATAACAAGTTGATAAAAGTGATATTGGATATATGTTCTTTCCTTAATCTAGAGAAAGTGGTAATGGTTGAAAAAAATTATGGGGAATGCACATGATTTAAGATGATGGTTTTGTGGTGCCTGTTGATAATGAAGGTAGTGAGGGTGTTGCTATTAGAGGTGATTGTGTTGATGTTGGTGTCAATGATGTGGTCTATGAGGGTGGAGGAGATTTATAATGATTAACATTATTGACATTGTATATTTATATGTGGTGACATATTATTAGCCTATGTGTGTTGGTAGTATATCAAATTGAATGTTTGTTTTGAATACTATTTAATAAATTGTTTTTTATTTAAAATATTTTGTTGGTTACTATGATAGAATTATATGGGTGATGAAATGTGTTGAAAAAAACTTCAAAAAAATATTATAATAATGTCAATGGAAGTGGAATGTGGTAAATGAAATCAAGAAAAAACCCTACTTCCATGATTTAAACTGTGGTTGTAGGAACTAATCGGTACTATTTAACTATGGCTATATCTTTCTATGTTCAGAATTTAAACCATGGTCATAGATAACCTACCTCCATGGTTTAAACCAGGTTCATAATATTTAATACCATGATTAAAATATGGATATATGTGGTTATTTACATGGTCTAATCTATGGCCATAGGCTTTAATAGCCACTATCAAAATATGGCTATAACATGCTACTTTCATTGTTTAAACCTTGCAAATAGATGGCTATTTCCAAAATTTAAATGATGGTCATAGATGGATCCTATTGAAACAAAAATAGGGCCCATAGTTTGTGAAGAATGTGGGTGTAGCTTACAGCCATGGTTTTTAGGAATATTACCATGGTTTCAAAACATGGAAATAGCATAATTTTTTAGTTGTGATCCCAAATCAATTCAGTTCCATCAATAGTTATAGGTCATGATTTTCACCTAAATTCTTGAAATTATATTTGACCAAGAGGAGTTTGAAGTTTCAAAATTGAAGGAATCATCTAAACATGAAAACCCAAAATATCAATAGAATGAGAATTAATAAAAAATTTGGATTCACCCATATCATAAAAATCTTTCAAAATGGTTTAAATCAAAAGAATCATACCTCTCCCCATTGATGGTCCAAGCCGATCATCCACAATCACTTTCTCAACTCCATACAATTATTTTCTCACTGCACTTTACTCTTTATTACCTTTTTGAGATTGTGCTACCTGGGGATTCATGGTATTCCTAGAATCACCATGGCTAGCCGAGTCCTTCTGATGAGAATCATTCTACTACCCTTGTCCTGTCGAATCATATGATGTCTTTGAAACATGAAATTTATCCTAAGCACTTGAACTTGGAGCACTGTAACAATAGCACTATAGATTCCCCATCAGGTTGAAATGTAATACTCTAGGTGGTGTCTTACAATCTTAGTTCATGTGATCAAAATAACCACACTGAAAAAATCTTAGCTTACTCTTGGGTTTATAAGGAAGATTCATCGATCCAGCCATATAATTCTGAGTCATTCCACGAGCTTGGAAATATATGTCCCCCTTTTTCTTATTCCCAACATTAAAGTTCCCACCATTTACAATAGTTATTAAAATGATTCCACTATCCATAGTTCTTTAGATGTCTCTTTATGACACCATCTCTCTATTAACCATCACTATATATTCAATTATACAAAGTACGATAATCATCAAGAGAATCTATGGTTGCAACATCGATTCAAAAATGTGTGCCTTTAAGGATTCACTTACAAAAACATTAGGTATAAATTGGACTAAATTCGGGAATTTAGCTATGCACTATATCACTATGAGGTTCTATTTCTTCAAACTAAATAAATCAATTGTTCTATAAATTATGAACGTATGAGGATAGAATTTTTTTTGAAAATTCTTCAAAATCCTCCAATGTAATGACTTAGTCTAATTTGGCATGAACTGCTAAATCCCACCACTAGAATGAAAGATCCCCTATCATATACATTTCTAACTTGACTTTCATATTAGCTGGTCTAACTAGAAAATCAAAGATTTGATTCAACCTATTCAAACACACCACTTCTTTTCTCAGTTATAAATCACCCTAAAATATGGGTGGATTCTACTTCTAGAAATAAATGGAATGATAAACTTTCCTTGGTTCATCCCATATATTCCCTCTATCCAAATCTTGAAAATATTGGAAAATAATTTGAACCAATTGTTGGTTCACCTTTGGATTAAGTTTTACAACATTCTCAGTAGCCTCTTCTAGTTGGTTTCTTCTACTCCTAATTGGTTCCATTTTTATAACAAAAAAAATTCCATTTAGTCTCACTATTTATAAATTTAAGGATTAAAAATTTAAAATTTTAGCATATCAAACATATCACTATAAGGATTTCCAAAATTTCACATTATTTCACTTTCAAACCATTTTTGAAAATTCCACCATGCTATTGAAAATCAAACAATTTTAAAATATTTTCAAAAAACAACACTTTTTCCACCAAATCATAAATCAATACTAAAAATTAAATTAGCACTTCTATTTATAATTCATTTCTGTCAATGCATTTCATGATATTCAAATTGACTAAACCCATGTCAATGAGGTTGTAACTCCAAGAAGTGTCGAAAAACACTCATGTACCCAAAACTCCCAGGTAACTTGAAGTTTAGCATAAATTGATTAGTTGCACCTTTTATGCTCTAAATTTATAGCCCTTATGATCCTACTCCATTCTACTATCCCAACTCCAAGACCGAAAAACCAATACCATTTGTCCCAAAATGAAATATGGGTCATCCAAGATAGATACCATTTGTAGCATCCCACCCCTCAACCATTATCTCGGTAAGAGGAGGGGGTGATACTAGGTTTTAGGTGACATATCCAAGACATTAAGGCTAGAAATAAATGGAAAGGAATTAATAAATAGGTGGGGGATGATTTTACCTTTTAAGTAAAAACAACCAAATGAGACAATCATGACCAGAAACCACCATATGATGCATGAGAACAATGTAATACAACTCAAATTAATTCCAAATGAAAACAATACCAAACTACAACCATGAACCATATCAGAGTGTATGTGGAAACCAAAAACCAACAAAATTCAAGGACAATTAAGACCTCTAGTAGAAACTCCAAACAAGTTCCAAGATCTAAATCAAAACTCCATGCCTAAGGTATCATGATGAATCACAAAAGAACTAGTATACCTTTCCATTACCAATGTCCTAATATAAAATATCATCAAACACACCAATGTTCTCATATAAGGGGAGAGTATAAAACTCTGTAGGATTTCCCTAAATTACTTCCCTGCTCACACCACTAAGATAGAACCTGTTAGAACATTTATATAAAACAATTTAAAAATATTTTATATCAAAACCAAAACCATTTCTAAATAAAGTATTTTTCCATGGAAAGTAACAAAACAATTATTTAAAACCATTTCTCACATCGCATTTTCGCATAACTCATTCCATTTCACACATAGACACATGTATTAAACCATGGACCTTCCTATACTCATGATTTTTGAGTCATCCTTTCACAAATCCATCACTTGGTGAACCATTTTGTTGGGGGAAAGTAGATACCCTTTTTCATCCCACTTTTGATAGGGGAAACCTCATACCCTTATCTGTCCCATACGCAAATGAACACACTCCAAACATTTATGAAAAAACCATGACAAAAAATTATTCTAAACCATTTCAATAAAAATAATAATTTCATTTAAAATATTTTTCAAAAAAAATTCATACATAAAAATGAAGAAACCATTTTAAAATAATCCTTTTAAAATCATGTAACAATTTTCACTTTCCAAAAAAAAACCAATTTCTATAATTTCACAAACTATCACGAAAGAGGGTTTCCAACAAACATTGCACGTCATTTTAACAATTTAAACCAATCAATTAAATCAATTTGAAATCAAGTCTTCAAGTTCTAATTATAGGAGTCAACATTGAATCCACCAACCTTGAAACTTAGTAAAAAACAAATAACATCAAAAATTCTTCAACAAACTTGGCTTAGATATTCCAAATCCCAACTTAGATCTCATTACCTATAATCAAAATAGTCATATCTCATCATTATTGGAATAAAAAATCATGTATCTATCCCAAACACATTATATCTAGGAATATAAGAAATTAAATAAGAATAAATCTATGGAAAACTACAAGAATGAGTACTTTCCAAGGAATATGCACCTCCAACATACCAAGATTTTCCAACAAATTGATTCTGGATCAATAGGAAAGGTATCCGTAGCCTTATGAGGGATATTAATTATATTTAGGGTTGGATTAATGGGTAAAGATTGTCTAAATGGGTGATTCATATTAGATTAATAAAATCTGAATCTAATTTTTAACATTGCATGGTTTAGGTGCATGGTTAGGAAATTCATGCACCATCCACTGCCTCCAAACACCCTTTTCATAGTTGAAACACATGATTAGAAAAAACATTCACTAACCATGCTCACCCCTATTAAATGTCACATAGTTTCACACCTAGGTGGACACATGGTTTGTCCAAACCATGCGCCAACTGTGCGCCTACCCAGTGGCCTCTATTTCCCTTTACATGATTTTCTGGTGGTGTTTCATGATTTATAATAACCATTCTCAAACCACAAATCTATAAAAAAATATTTCCCAAAAACATTCCAAAACACCTCCAAACCTTCCCAAACTTATCCTAATTACTTTATATACTTAAAAACATAAATAAATAGTAAATTACTTAAAATTGTGGGTGTTACAGTTGGGTTTTGGATTCTTAAGAATGAAATTTGTTTTAAAGGTATAAGGGACCAGAACCATGTAGTCCAACCCTTCACATTTTTTTGATACTCATGATGCTTAGAGGGGGCTTGGAATAAGTCTATAGGGGTTCAGCTTCTAAAAAGATGGATGCAGGGATAATTCACAACATTTAAATATTTTATATTGTGTGTTCTCACTTCACATATAGTTGAGTTCAGTTCATTGGGTGTTACAAAATGTGTAAATTTTCAATATTAATTGCTTCAAGGTGACACATTTTTCAGCGATATCTGAATCCTAACATTTATATTATGTGAATATAGATTTCACACTGTGTAGATTCCTTGTGAAATGCACCCATAAAGGTTTCAACGTCTTGGGTTTTCATCAAACCCTATGGATCTCCAAACCACCAAGTGATCAAATAGACCCATATTTAGGGGTTTGGGTATTTCTTCAATAGGGATCAATTCTTAGATTCCCATCCATGATCTTTGGTGATCTAAGGTACATTCTACCCCCTTTCTCCTGGTTCTTTGATCTGGTTGTTCTTGTTTATTATTTCTATGCATTGGAGAATCATCCAAACATTTCTAGTGGAGTTTTTATTGGTTTTATGTTGGTGTAGTTGTTCCATGGTGTCCTTGGAGGGAAACATATTCTTTTAGGAGGGGTGATCGAGATCTATGATGTTGGTTTATTCTCATGAGAATAACATAAATTCCTTTGAGGTAGGTGATTTGTTGCTTCTCTATTTATTTACATGTAGAAATATATTGATCATGTTTTAACCCTTTATATGATAGATAAATTTACCTAATAATTATTTAAACTGATTAATAAAGAATTGGTTAGCGGTCGAATGTTTATGTGCTTTATACCATTATAATGGGTTGCCTCCGTATTTTCTAGATTGTGTGATATCTATGTTATGCTTTGTTAGTAGGTTCTTATGCTTGGATTACCATGTTGATATTGGTAAAGAACATAAATCCATAATTAATTAATAATTAATTAGCTTAATAGTAATTAAATAATAGGTATGTTTATAATCCAATGGTTGATGTAATTTTATGGAAATTAAATTGATGCAATGTGCATGTTTAATTGAAAATAATATTCCATGTGATTAATGGAATTGATAAATAATGTGAATCATGTTTATGATTGTTTATAATAAATAAAATTCATATTAATTGATAATTATACTTCTCACAGTTTTATGAAACTTGTCTTAATTCTAAGAGCATGTTTAGCTTTTTATAGCTTGTGATAGCTTGATGCATTAGGTTTCCCATGGTCGAAACATATGAATAATGAATCAATTAATTCAATATGAAATAAAAAAATATTTCTTGAAAAATATAATTTTTAGGGCTTGAGTTGAATGTATTCTTTTAAAGTCCATTTTCATTGAGTTTGGTGTTATGAGAGCTTGTTCATGTGTGAAGGTCAGATGCCTTGTTTTAGGGTCTATATTCCCCTATTGACTTTGATTGTTTGATTCTTGCTACTTTTTTATGATCTATAGATGGAAGCTTCACTATGTGATGTGATGTAGGGTGGGGAGGATTAGATATGATATAATTATGGGATGGTTGAGCCTAGGATGGCTGATGTGATGTGGGTGGGGAGGCTGATATGATGTGGTAGTAGTTGATTCCTATGACGATGAAATGCATCGGGATATGCAGATGGGTGTTGGGGATGGAATTGGAGATGATAGAATGGGTTGAAGCTAGGATTACTAATTAATGTGATACTGTGAAATGTGATTCTCTCATATGAATTTGTTTAATGGCGGATGGTCAGGTTTCATTTTTTATCAGCATTATTTTCCCCACTTCTTGAGGTAGTCGGGTGTGCTTGGTTGCATGTTTCCTCTTAGTGGTATCTTAGGATGTTTTTCCTTGAGTTCCTGGATTATGTAATGATGTTAATAATAAATTAGTAATTCTTAACCCATGGGGTTGGTGTTGATGGAATGAAAATGATTAAAAATATTAATCTGGATACACCATGGACTCGGTTGGGAATATACCTAGAGGTAATAGACTTCACTTTGATGATTAATGTAATGTAATGTTGAATAATGTTAATGGTTAATTAATATTTAATTAATTAATTAACTGGGGGAAATGAAAAAAATAAAATAAGTAATTTAATGTATCTTTTTTAAATGCTTGTGTGCTTATAGGATATTTGGTCTTAGTAGTGGAAGTTGGGTGTCCGAGTGACGTTAGCTATAGTTAATTCTAATATTAGATTGTTATCATGGTGTGGTGGTTAGATATATTATATCTTTTATATTATGTGATTTAATATGTTTCCCCACCCATGTTGGTTAGGTCAACTAACACCTAGTGTACTTGGGGAGGGTGTTTTCCCCAAAATCTTGATGGGATGATGGATAGATGACTACCCATTTTGGCCCCATTCTAGTTTATTGGTAGTTACCTATGCTGGTATGCACAAAGGTTATTTTCCCCATATATTTGTGTGGAGGGTTATGATTGTTTGTGGTTATTCACACACATTTATCCCTAGATATAGTATTCAATGGATTATTATAGGTATGACGTGTATAGGTTGTGATGGATTGAGGTACTTACTCAGTGTATGGGATGTGATGGATTGAGGTATAATACCTGATGTATAATACACATCATATATGCTATACTGGATTCTAGAAACCACTCAGTTACTATATATGGATATGTGGATGGGATTATGTGATCATGTGATGCATTAGGTGCATGTTGTGATACCTTACACATGTGTCTTCGAGATGGTCTATTTTGGAGAGAGATGGCTCATGACATGTGGCATTGGGGAAGGGCATAGAACTAGTGGGGAAATGGGAGTGGGGTACCCTTGATGTTTCATTACTATATTATCTTCTCTCTTGTATTTGATACTTGGTGAGAGTTATCCATGGTGATGTTGGGAACTTTGTATACCTATTTAGGTGATGAGTTTGTTTCAAAGTTGTTCACTATGATTTAGCATGCTTTATTTATCTTTTCTATGAAAGGTTCTATGGAAGATCCTATTGAGTTTATTTTTATGATCAAACTATATATATATAATATTTTTCAGGTCAGTTAGAGAACTTTAGGGATCAGAATGGATATTGAAAACTCAAGGTTTTATAGGATCAGTTTGAGCTTTGTGGTAGCTTTTGTCATTACCATTTTGATAATTGTATTTTTTCAATTGTTATAGTATTATATGGAATTTTATTTTTTCACTTGGGATTTATATATATATATATATATATATATATATCTGAGTAGGTTTTGATTGGTGTATCAATCTTATCTCTCTCTTCTGCATGTTCTCTTAGAGTTTAATTCCTCTCATATACAAGTTTATTATACCCTCGATGCTAGTCACAAACCGATGGCCTAATGGATGTGGGACTTGGGTAGTAACCATATGCCTTCCCTAATTTACAACCTTGGTGGGGTACATTTTGGTGGGAGGGTCGTGACAACATGGATGTTGAGTTATCAATGAGAACAATAAATGGGTAAGTTATTGCATCTGAAGTATATAACTCCTCCCCAGTCAATGATGGTGGAATGAATCTTCTATAAAATATCTTATTACTTCCTTTAGTGGAGTTTGATGCTATATTGGGCATGGATTGGATATCCTTATATAAATCCAACATCAACTTTTGGGAAATAGAGATCACTCTTCACATCCCGAGTCATCCTTTTATTTCATACAAATATAAGGAGGAGAATGAATATCCTTTAAAATATTCTTCTCAAGTGTGGATATTATTTCCATATGATAAAGAATATCAAGCTCAAATTATTGATATGAATTTGAAATTCATACTTTAATACATTCCCATTATGATGGATTATACTGACGTATTCCCTGAAGACTTTTCTTCTCTTCCTCTAAGATGAGAGGTTGAGTTATCAATTTAACCTATACATGGACCTCTTCCCATATCAAATACTCTCTATATGATAGCCACTAATGTAAGAACCTGGTTTTTTCTTTTAAAGACTTTGGAATATTCTTGATGATATTCCAGAGCAGCGCCTTTAGACGACGTGCGATTCCGAGCCCCGGAGTGGCCGGAATTAAATTTTCAGTGCGTTCACACTAGAAATGCCAAATAAATGGGATAAATCCTAAAAGGAGCTTCAGAGCAGAGATCCGAGTGTACGGATGGGTCCAAAATGGGTTTTTTACCCTAGGAACGACATAAAACTTGTTGGCACGGGACGTTTGGACCCCTCGCCCACTTCTGGAATACTAAACGGATAAATTAATTAATTAATTTATTTGTTTAATAGTGAAACTCAAGTATCTCTTAAACGGTGGCTTGGATTGGAAAACTGAGGGCACCGTTGAGTTCAGAGCGTTCCGTTTACCCTAGGAGGGGTATAAGTTTCGCGGGCGCGAGTCATTTGTGAAAAATGGCTCCAGGGGCGTTTTCGTAATTTTGCAGCTTCGGACGTTAAATTTTATAACTTTTGAACGGGGTATCGGATTAAAATTCTGAGACCACTGTTGTTCTCGGGAGATGATTTTTACCCTAAGGGAGGCTTAACTGCAACCCTGTCGGGAGTTCAGGTTCGGGCCGACGGGCGGGTGGTTAAGCGTTTTCTATTTAAACGCTCAACACACCCCCTCCCTCTTTTCCTTCCCCATTCCCCCCTGGAAGCCCCTCCTCTCCCTCTCCTCCTCTATCTCCGGAGAGGCAGTCTGGCGAGGCGACTCCGGCGAGGTGCAGTGGTGCCGGTGGATCGACTCGAAGCTCCGAGCAAAGCCCAACGACGTAGGCGGTGTTCGTTTGCGTTTTAAATTCTGAACCCATCTTCGAATCCTAAATTTAGTGTCTAATTGCTGCCTGATCTTCAATCCAAGCCCATAGTTGTGTATTATATGTTCTAAGGTTTTCGACGCTCTTCTCAGATCGAAAATACGAGTCCCGGGGTGCCCGGGGCAGTCCCGGGAAGTTCCGGCCGGAATTCTAGTTTTCCGGCGGTTTTTGGCGGCGGACGGTGGTTCTGGGACGGCGGCGCGGCAGCGGGCGTGACGGAAGGCCGGCTGGCCATCTGGCCAGCTGGGCTGCACCTCCACGGTGCGGGGTGGCTCGGCTCACCGGCTGAGGGCGCCGGCTGTGGGAGCCGGCGAGAGGAGACGGCGGGGTCGCAGGCGCGCGACCCCGCTGCTGGACAGAGACCCGCGCGGCACGGGTCTCCGTGTGGAAAGCCGACCGGCCGTGTCGGCCGGTCGGTGGAAGAGGTTCCCGCACAGCGCACGGGCGAGGAGGCCTCGTGGTAGGCGGTTGGGCCGCGGTCCCAGCGGGCCGGCTGTGGGCGGACCGGCCGGTCCGGGCCGGTCCGGCCCAAGGGGTCCCCCCCCCCTTCTAACTTCCGACGTCCGTAGCTTTCGCTACGGATGTCCGTTTTCCGCGCCGTCTGCGGCAGCGCAGGCCTGGAACAGAGACGGATATTTTGAGATGGTTTCAGGAATTTTTAATTCCCGAAACGAGGGGCCGTGGAGGCGCGACGCGTCTTTAAGTGGTTTATCGTTTTCCGGGGGAACTTGTCTTGGACGGCGCGGACGCGTCCGACGTCTGATTTAAACACCGTCAGTGGCGTTGGGACCCTGGCATCGAGGAGGAGCTTTCCAGGGCAGTTCCAAGTGTTGAGGCCGAAGTTGAGGTGTGGGCCCCACGACACGTCTTTTGAGCTGCGTGCAGCTTTTAGCGGATTTTTCCTCGGACGTCCGTACGGGGCGTGCAAGCAGTCGATGTTGGGTGTTTTTCCAAGGGCATCGCGTTGGTGCAGTCTGCCCACTGTAATTCCACACGATGGTGCGGGCCCACGAAGGCCATTTGGGCGTCGACGGTGATTTTCCATCTTAATCACCGGGCGACCGTTTTGGACAAGTGGATAGTCCATCTTGTGTGCTTTTTCGAGAGGATCGCCACGGTGCGATCCGTTCGTTGAGTTTCGGGACCGGGATGTGGTTCCCACGTGGCACCGCTCGTGTGCGGTGCGTCGGAATGCATATTTTTCTCCGGATATCCATTTCACTCAAGTGAGTAGTGCTTTTGACATGTTTTCCCGAGGGGATCGCAATGGTACGATGCGTCCGACTGTTTTCGGGGCCGAGGCTCAGGATCACGGGATGTCGTTCGGGCGTGAGGCGGTGTTGGTGACTTTTCCGTCGGACATCCGTTGGAGGCGAGTAAGTAGTCGATATCGCGTGTTTTTCTGCGAGGATTACAACGTTGTGATCCATTTGGTTGTGCGGAGCATCTTGCGCGATCTTATTAAAAGTGGAAGCATGGAAGGTGCTCCAGTGGTGGTTCGCCCTACCTTGTTTGTAGCGAACCCTTGGCGTGTGATTGTGCACTCTTGGGAGAGTGATATAAATGGTTCATAATATGTGGTTGGTTGTGCCTCAGCCGATGAGGTGGCAGGTTGGAGTTGTTATGTCACGCCTTCGCGTTGACGTTGGGTGTCGTGTACACGATAGCCTATGGGTTGGAACGAGGTATACTCTGGGAGTATACGGGAGATCTTGGAGGTATGTGTGGTTGTTTGTACCTAAGAATGTTTGTGCGCTCATTTGGGGTTGAATTGGGGGCACACGTAGTGTGGGCCCCATGTGCGTGTCGTGATCTGCTTTGCGTAATTTGACCTCTCGCGACGTAGAGGTCCCCTCTGTGCTCATTGTTTGACCAGCAGGGTGGAGTTTTTCCCCTGGCTCGGTGCTCATTTGTTGACCAGTAGGGTTGAGTGGTCTCCCCCTAGTTTCATTCTTGATGGATCGGCTAGTAGCAGTGCTAGTGGCACCCCGTGATGGAACAGGTGCTAAACCCCTTTGGGTGAGTTGGGATAGAGTTGGGTGGTTGCGTGATACCCACTCCATGTTCAATTGGCCAGTGTTGTACCCTCCGGTAGAGATGGCCAGAGCAGTTCTGAGTTTTACCCTCCAGCGGGGCTGGGCAGTGGGTTACTCATCGACATCTTTGGGTTTACCCTCCAGAAGGATTGGGCAGTGGGTTGCTCACTAACTTCTAGGGTTTACCCTCCACCAGAGACTAGGCAGTGGGTCACCCGACGCACTTATGGTTTACCCTCTAGAAGAGACTGGGCAGTGGGTCACCCGATGACCTCTTAGGGTCTACCCTCCAGCAGGGCTGGGCAGTGGGTCGCTCGTCGCCTAGTTCCAGGTCTACCCTCCAGCATGGCTGGGCAGTGGGTCGCCTGTCGACGTATTCCAGGTCTACCCTCCAGCACGGCTGGGTAGTGGGTCTCCTGTCGACGTATTCCAGGTCTACCCTCCAGCGAAGCTGGGCAGTGGGTCGCCCGATGATGTATTAGGGTTTACCCTCCAGTAGGGCTGGGTAGTGGGTCGCCCGATATTTGGTTATGTTTTACCCTCCAGTGGGGCTGGGCAGTGGGTCACCTGATGATGTATTATGGTCTACCCTCCAACGGGACTGGGCAGTGGGTCACCCGATATCATATTACGAATTACCCTCCAGCAGGGCTGGGCAGTGGGACACCTGTTGGCATTCCAGACTCAGTCCTTATTACTAGGCTAGTCTGTGGCTTTCCTCCGTGACCACTGGAGCGGGACCCTTGGTTGTACGGGTCAGTGATGGAACAGCTTGACTTTGAGGAGACCTCTCGACTGCTGGGCAGTGACGAGGCGTGGTTTTACTTAACCCGGATCTCTCAAGTACGAGGGGCACTTTCCTCCACCGATACATGTTCTTGTGACGCGATCTAAAACTGTGCAGGCGAGTCAGTGTTGCCCAAAGCGGATAGTGTCAAAGTGTGGTGATTGAGCCCCTTGGCTTGCGGTTTGGGGCAGACGTGCAGGATACTGGGAACTGATGATGGAGTTTCTTTTGGGACTGTTGGCTACTCTTTTCTTGGGCTGAGCTACGGGATGGAGATCCCCTTACGACCTTGTTCGGGCTTCTTGTTTAGCATATGGGCTTGTATATACCTTGTTCTAGTACCCGCTTCTTGGGTTTGGTTACTCTCCTTCTCGGAGAGGCGAAGATGCGAGGGGTATGCCACGTGATTTCTGTGTCTAGCTTCTCATGGTTGGACTATTCTTCTCTCCTACTATAGGTAGCGAAGACTCGACGGGAAGTTCATCTTCTCACCATTTCTAGCTCCTTGTGTCTGGAAGAGTCTACCTTCTTTCCTCTAGTTGGGTTGAGCTGGACTCTTTACTGTACTCTTACTGCACTTTCAGTTGTACTCCTCTACTTTTTGGTTTGCTCTACTTCTCACCCTTCGGTACCTCCTTTGTTGCTCCCTCGATCCTTCGGTGTATCCTACTGAGTATTTTTATACTCACCCCTACTTGGGCTTTGCCCGCACTTGGTGTGCCCTTGCAGACGACGGATATGTGGAGCGTGACTTCGGTGGAGCGTAGGAGCTTGGGATCTTGGACTGCGTGCGGTGGTCGTGGCCGGGTTCCAGCTGGGAGACCCGTTAGCTTTTTCCTTTTTGTTTACCTGTTGCCGGGTTGTGGAACCTTTTCTGGTTGGGCACGTGTTTTTCCCCTTTTTCCTTTTTAGCACTGTACTTTGTACTGTTAGAGGTCGATGCACATTGTGGTTTATATATAGCAGTTATTCTTTTACTCTGCACTTTTGCATTGAGTGTGTTGTGTGTGTGTGTACAGGTACTTAGGCAAAGGCATCCCCGAGTTGTTGTGCCTTCGGCGCTGGTCGCCAGCCCCTAGCCTATGGAGGCGGGCTTGGGGTAGTTGTGGCTCGAGCCCGGGTAGGGTCGGGTCGTGACAACTGTTGAGTTAGAATAACTAAATAGGTGGTTTGTAGAGAGTCTGGATAATGGTTTTATATTCCTGAGTGATTCACTATGTGGTGCCTAGTATTTCTCTAAGGTGGACCTTCAGTCAATATATCACTAATTAAAGGTGAAGAAGAAAGATATCACTACCACAAAATAGGGAAAGGGAAGCACTACCCTTTATCAGCACTAAATAGAAAGAGCTGGTAAAGGGGTATGCCTTTGTCAATGCTAGTTAAAAGCGCTGATAAAGGTTAGATTTATCAGTGCTAAAATAAGTGCTGATAAAGGTATACCCTTTATCAGTTCCTTTTTTAGCGCTGATAAAAGGGTACATTTATTAGTGATTATTTTAGCGCAGATAAAAGTTTTTATTCTTAATTTATATAAAATTATAACATTTATGAGCGCTAAAATAAAAGCACTGATAAAACATACCTTTATCAGCACTTTCAACGTGCACTGATAAAAATTCTGAAGGTTTTTTATTTAATAACCCTAACAGGCCCTCCTCTCTCACGCGTGGTAAAGCTTTTGTGGAAGATGAACAAGGACCCTCTTCCTCCATGACTTCTCCTCCTCGTTCTCCTCCTCTTCCGCATCCTCGTCTTCCTCCTCATCCTCATCCTTGTCCTCCTCTTCCTCCTCCTCCTCTGCCACCGCTGTTGGGTTTTTCTCCTCCGCCGTTGCCTCCACGCCGTTGGGTTTTGCTCCTCTGTCGTGACCGTCACTTCCTCCGTGACTGCTGTTGCCTCCGCCACCGCGACCTTCGATGCCACCGCCGCTGTGACCCATCGCTGCCTCTGTCGTCGCCGCCTCTGCCGCCGCTAGTCATTGTAGGAGTATTTTTCCTTCTCTTGGGTTAATATAAATAATAAATGATGATCCTTGAATTATTATGATGACTTATAGTTTTTTTATAAGTGAGTTCAACCTATGTATCGGTATTTGGGGAAAGAGTGAGAGCCCAGGTTGTGAGACCCTTGTATTATAGGTTGTTTTAGATAGCGGGTGTGTGAGAACCTATAGTAAGTGGTTGGTTTGGTTCACTAAATGATGTGTGTTTTGAGGTGGGGATAAGAGTGGAACCCATGGGCTAAAGATTGTGTAAGAATTGATGTAAGGGATTTTTTTGAGATCCTAGTGGTCATTAGCATGTGACTCAGGATGGTAGTGAGTTAGTGAGTTTTGGTGGTTGGGGAAGACTACTGAGTGGGGTTATCTTGGTGTTATGAATACCTTAGATACATAAATATAAGATAGATTCTTTGACATGAGTTATTGATTCATATTAAGTGTTATCAAGTTGATACTGAAGGAATGGTCATTCCTTGGATTTGTATAAGGGAAGCACTCTCTATTCTTGAGTTTTGGTGTTATGACTGGGTTGAGGGACATGATCATTTGGATTCCTAACCCTATAAATTTATAGCATGGTTTTAATGTGACCATCACTATTGAACCTAGATAGATGGGTTTATGGTAATAAAGTATGGGTATATTCCTTTGGTTTTGGAATAATGTTGGGTAATTGGTGATCGTGTGGTGAGTTTTGGCATGGTGTGATGTTAAGATTGGAAAAGAGTACCAGGGGTGTTCCATTGAAAATATGTGTGTTCCCCCTAATTTTTATTAAGATGTATGGGTAGGCTCATTGAGTTTGAATAGTGATATTATCCTACTCACTAGATACCACGTGTTGTGTTGAAAAGATTGTACCATGAATTTTAAAGTCATGCGATTAGGATGTATGTGTCGTGAAAGGTGTGATAACAGAGGATTGGTCAGGGCTTAATCATTTGAGATATGCTATCTAAAATAAACTTTGGGATTGTACCTAGTAAAGAGGACCTATTGGTTGGGGCTTACCCATTGTATGTTCATCTTTTATATTTTAAAAAGTCTGTTGAACTCATTCTATCGAAGGTGGATTCTATAATTTCATATTATCTTAAGGTGTGTTTAACCAAGGTGTGGGTTTATTTTCATTTTAGTGGGTTCTTGGGGTTTTTGGGATGTGGTAAATGGTGTACTCAGTTTTAGATTATTTTATTCTCATGATTTTCCCCTATTTTATGTTTTCTTTTTAGTTGGAAATTTCCTCTGTTGTGCACCTCTCCTCTCCCACAAACACACCTCTGTCATGTGCTTAACGACACCTTCACGGTGTGTTTTCTCCTATTACTCATTGGTTTCCTCTTGTTTGCATGTTATTACTATTTGATATTGATGGTTATAATGTGAAATGTATGGGCTAAATGCCCCGCTGAAAATCATGGTCGTTGGTGGTCCTTGTTTGCGCACTAAATGAATTGCATGTTGGTTGGTTCTTGTTAAACATTTGAATATAAAAATTGGTAATTAACGTATACATTACTTATGAATGAATGCCCCAGGATGATAAAACATCAGTGATAACCCCTGAATTAACAAACAAAATTGAATAAAGGATGCTTTGTAAAATCTAAAATTTTGATTGTTTGGTTTGTATGGTGTTGCGATTGTGAGCACAATTGTGTTTTTGTATGGTGTTACGGTTGTTGGCATGATTGATATGCCATTTGTTTTCCATGTTGTAGTTCTTCCACCATTGAATATCAATCCAAACTTTACCCATTTTAATGGAACCACCACATTGTTACTAGTGAAATTCCACTGAATCCTAAAAAACCACTTCTAGAGGACTCTATGAGACACTTTATGGTGTGAAGATGATGTTTTTTAGATTCTATATATTTTTAAAATACATGGTATGTAGTCTTGTTAAATGGAACATGCTTCACCATACATGGATTTCATATAGATTTTAATGTCGGACAACAGTTATCTCCAAAATTTACACCACATGACTCATCTTCTGACTCAAACTTGGAATAAGTTTTATTTTAAATGTTACATGTCATGTGAACGTAGGTCACACACAATGTATTTTCAAGACATATAATTCAGCATGAAACCATGTACATGCCATAAAATAATGGTAGAACCATATGATATGTGTTTTACTTCAGTCACACCATGTATAGATACCATAGAAACTTTATGTGTATAGAATATACACCCCTAGTGGTCATGTAAGGACTACACACCATGTATTCCACAAAAAATGTGATTCATAGCCAGTGAAGTGACACATTTTGTATCTAAAGTACACGCCTTTAGCTCAAGTTGTTCTATATGTCGTGTATTTTCAAAGGCATCATGCAGTCTTTGTAAGAATAACTTGGAAATAATTTTATATATGTCAGATTAAATTGGGTATCTTATCTGTAGACAATGTTCACCCTACTGGACACACCATGTATACGGATTTCACATGAGTTTAGAAATGGTAGTTTACAACCAACCTGACTGAGAACCCTACACATTGTGTATCCATTGAACAAATTTTGTGCTATGTTAATTTCATTATTATTATTTATTTTTCACTTAGATGATAATATTTCAGGTATGTGTAGCCCATTATAAATATCTTCTCATGTAGATCACAATATTATGATTCCCTCATTCATTGAAAATTTCACATGATGTGGTTTGGATATTTTAATTATCTTCACTATGCTTGAGATTTGACAAGTGACAAGTGATATAATTGGAGAAAATATGGAGTATGGTACTCCCCCATGTTTCAGTGAAGAGTCCTCTATGTATAGGTTTTAGGTACTCCATGGAGATAGACAAAAGATAGGGCACAGTCCCTCGTATATAGATAGAGTTCAAGTATTTTCACATGTTTTGGGGTAGGTTCCTCTATTTCATTATAGAGGCATTTGTACCATGATTTTTTTTATAAAACCCAAACAATGCTACTTGATTAATTAAAACATAGTATTAGGAAAGTTCGAGATCGAACCCATAAAGGCGATGAATATGAATAAAGAATGGATGAATGCTAATCAGTTAACAAAAGAGTATGAAGATGGTGTGAAAGAGTTTATCAAGTTTGCAGGAGATCATGCACGTGACCCTTCTCAAATCCTTGGTCTGTGTTTACACTGTTGTTATTCAAGAAAAATTAGTCCAGAAGAGTTGGAAGAACACCTGATCTGTAACGGAATAGATCAAAGTTATACATGTTGGAATAACCACAGGAAAAAAATGAATATAGGTAGTGTCTCGAATAACATGACATTTTATGGAAGATCTGATATGATTACAATCATGAATAGTGAAGACGATTGTATGGAGGGTGTGATTATAGATGTGAATGATGATGAAGATGGTATTGACGAAATGACAAGGATAGTTGAAGATGAACTTCTTGATTTCCCAAAATTGTTTGAGAAATTAAAGAGTTGTGCAAAAATTCCATTGTATGCTGGTTGCACTAAATATAAAGCATTGTCAGTCGTACTAAAGCTTTATAATTTGAAAGCATAGAACAGGTGGAGTGATTCCAGTTTTACGGAACTACTTACTCTCCTGAATGACATGCTCCCAGAAGATAATGAACTCCCAATCTGAACATATAATGCCAAACGAATTCTATGATCGATGGGTATGATCTCTGAAAGAATACACGCCTACCCGAATGACTGTATATTGTTTCACAAGGACCACAAATCACTTAAAGAATGCACAAAGTGTGGTTCTTCTCGATACAAGAAAGATGGTTCTAGTCCTACAAAAGTTGTATGGGACTTTCCAATCATTCCAAAGTTTAGGCGCCTATATGGAATTGAGGAGACTACAGGATAATTGACATGGAATACAGATAAAATAATTAATGATAGGAAACTACGCCACCTAGTAGACTCTCCTCAGTGGAAGAGAATTGATCACGAGTATCCTGAATTTGGAAACGAGCCGAGAAACCTTTGTCTGGCATTATCTACAGATGGGGTGAATCTTTTGGTTTTCAAAACATCAGTCACAGTACATGGCCAGTTATGTTGGTAAATTATAAATTACCATCGTGGTTATGCATGAAACGAAAATACATTATTTTATCTATGCTTATATCAGGACCAAAACAACTGGGTAATGATATTGATGTTTATTTGGATCCATTGATCAAGGATTTGAAAATATTGTGGGATTCAGGTGTTATCTTGTATGATGCTTACAAAAAAGAAGATTTCACTTTGAAAGCCATGTTGTACCAAGATGATAAATGACTTTTCTGCTTATATAAATTTGTCAAGATATAGCATTAAAGGAACTCAAGGGTGTCCTATTTTTGAACAATGTACACAGTCAATTAGGTTGAAACATTCATCAAAAACTGTGTTTTTAGTACATCACATATTTCTACCCCGACGGCATAAGTACCGATATTGGATGACATCATTCGACGGAAGTTCAGAAGAACGTACAACACCATCTCCACTAAAAAGTGATCAACTTTTTGAGAAGGTAAAATATTTGAACACTACTTTTGGTAAACCATTTTGGAAAAACCTTATGAAAACTGGTTGGAAAAAGATATCAGATTTTTTTGAATTACCATACTAGAATTGTCTGTTTGTCAGACATTTTCTTGATGTTATGAATATTGAAAAAAAAAATATTTGATAGTGTCATCAACACGTTGCTAAATGTACCTGGAAAAATGAAGGATAGAATTAAGGCTATATTGGACATGGTTGAGATGGGAATATGAGAAGAGTTGGCACCAGTGAGGCGTGAAAACGAACATTTCTTCCTCCTACTGCTTACACTCTTTCCAGGAAGGAGAGATATCAGTTTTACAACTTCTTGAATGACGTAAAGGTTCCAAAGGGGTATTCATCAAATATCAAGAACATCGTGTCAATGAGAGATTTAAAATTAAAGGGTCTGAAATCACATGACTTCCATGTTTTGATGCAAGATCTAATTCCTATAGCTTTACGTTGCATTTTTTCCAAGAATGTCCGCCATACATTAACGAAGATTTGTTTCTTCTTCAAAGTTATATGCAGCAAGTTATAGACCCGGTGAAATTGGAAACTATGGAAATAGAAATTGTCGTCATATTATGTGAATTGGAAATGTTCTTCCCGCCGAAATTTTTTGATATGATGGTTCATTTGATGGTTCATTTGGTGAGAGAGATTAGACTATGTGGTCATGTACATTATAGATGGATGTACGCCATTGAACTTTATATAAAGATTTTGAAAGGGTATATCAAAAAAGAAGTTAGTCAGAGGGTTTTATTGCGGAGAAATATATTGTTGAGGAAGACATTGAATTTTGTACCGAATACCTGTCTGGTGTGGAAAATGTTGGCCTACTGAAATCTCATCACACTGAGTGGCTTGAGGGTGAAGGAATTTCTGGAATAGAGGTTGTCACAATAAATATTACAGATTGGGATCAGGCTCACCATTACATTTTTCATAACAGTTTTGACGTTGACCCATATTTTAAACACACACAAAAATTCTTAGGCGTTTGAATCCATCTAGGGATGAAAAATGGATATCATATACACATAATCAACAGTTTATAGGATGGTTTTAGGACTATATTTTGAAGCAGTTAGATTAAAATCCAGAATCAATTTTAGAACGACTTAGATGGATAGCCGGAGGAGCAAGTGTGTATGTATTATCTTACAATGCTTATGCAGTTAATGATTATACATTCTATACTAATGAACATGATGAAGACAGAACCATTCAGAATAGTGGGGTTACACTTGTGGTTGAGGCGATGCATGTTTCCGGTGCTAAGGGCAAAAATCCAATTTATGTGAATATGTAATACTTTGGCATCATCAAACAAATATGGGAGTTGGATTATACGAAATTAAAAGTGTCTATTTTTTAATGCAAGTTGGTTGATAACAAGAGTGCAGTTAAAATCGATGAATTAGGATTTGTGTAAGTTTATTTTAGTAAGGAAGGGGAGAAAGACGAACCATTTATAATGGAATCACAGGTTGTACAAGTATTTTATGTTCCAGACCCCGCAAACCTAAATTGGTCAATTGTTCTGTTATCGACCAAAACAACTAAAGGGTCAGATAAAAGTTCAACGGAGGATGACCCTTTTATAGGGTCTTCACAATCATTTCACAGTGGTCCCAATGTAGATGGCATTTTGTATGTCAGAGGAGACCACAATGAAGGGATTTACATAGTCAATAGAGGAGTCAAATCTCTTCATCCTTTAAAGAAAAAAAGAGAGTAAAATAATCAGGTTATTTGTTTATTGTAATATACATTGTGTTATGTTGTGTTATTATCTATCTGCTGCTGCTTTTATGTAATCTAAATTAAATGTTAAACCACTTCTGCAGATAATGACTTCTACACCTGTTGATGCGACCAATATCGAGGCACAAAAGGTCTCTCAACCACATGTCGGTGGTCCTAGTATAGAGAAACAACAGGTTTCTCAAGCAGCTGCTAGTGGTTCTAGTGCAAAGCAACAACAATTTTCTCAACCTGTTGTTTCTGGTCCCAGTGCAAAGCAACAACAAGTTTCTCATCTTGTTGCTTCTGGTCCCAGTGCTGATGCTAGTGCTCCAGAGAAAGATATTGATGATACTTCTGAGGAAATGGTAGGAAATGAAACTGTGAAAGTGAAAAAAAACAAGAGCACCATAGTTTGACAATGTTAGCCAAAATTCTTAAGGAAAAAGAAAAAGGCATCAAATTTGAGGTGGTATGGAATAAGAAAGGCCAACATGTTAGCCCCAAAAGAGCCATCTTTAGTAGCTACATTGGAATCGTCACTCGGAAATGTGTGCCGATTGATGTACAGTCGTGGAACCATGTTTTCACTGGTCTTAAGACACTAATGTGGGAAGAGATTACGATAACATTATGATATCATTTTTTTAATTTATTAAAATAAAATACCAAAACATTGACTTACTCTTCATCATCCATTGCAGAGTGCATTTATAGTAGATTCCTCACACAAGGAATGTGTATTAAGAGTTGCAGGAAGGATTCATAGATTTTTCAACACAATTTTAACGAAATATCATCTTAAAGATGCTGAAGGAAAAATCAAGCCACACCCACCTCCTCTTTATGCACACTTGATATCCCAAGGAGTGTGGGACGCGTTTATCAACCGTCGTGGGGAGAAGACTTTTCAGGTACATTGTGTGGGGTAATACGTTGTTGGACGTTTCTTGTATTCATCACTTTGATTGATGGTTTTTTATTTATGAAATAGCAACTAAGTGCTGAAAATAAAAAATGCGTAGTAGAACTAGTGTACCCTTACCGTAAAGCAAGGATGGGGTATGCTTCACTTGAGAAAAAATTGGTACGTCTTTTAAATATACCGTACTACTTATATGTGACATAAAAAAACACCATAACCATTTCTCTGTTTATATACAGATTGATGAATCAAAATCAAAATCCAAATCCATACCATGCCATGTGATATGGAAGGAGGCTCGTGTAAATAAAGAGGGGATACTGATAGAAGAAAACACACAAAAAGTGTGGGAAACATGTGTAAGTATGACATAATATACATTTTATTTGTTTTAATTCGCTATTACATTACAATGACTACTTATTTTTCTATATTTTCTACCTAACATAGTCACATGAATCAACAACACCCGCACCAAATGCAGACATACTTTCAACATCCTTGAAGCGGCCAGACCAGTATGGTCGCGTCAGAGGTGTGGGTTTTGGGGTGACACCCCTAACATATTTTCAAAAAAATCAGAGGATGAAAATGAAAAAATGGAAAATCTGCAAGAAAAATTAGCTATTTTTCAAAAAATAATTACAATACTAGAGAGAGCTGGTAGAAACATTGATGGGGGAGAGGAAAAGAGAAGAAAAAACTCAACAACAACCCGTGCGTGACAATCCCGCCCCACCCCCACCAGCTTTGAGGCAAGCCATTCCCCTAAAAAACTAGACTTAGTTGAGGTAATCAATGTTTTAATAATTGTTTCTATGAAATATGATTCACATAGACACTGATTCCTTTCATGTACTAATATTCTACAGGGTGAAAATGACTGTGATTTATATCTATCAACTCCCACCTATCACCTAGTAGTGAGGGATACGGTGTTCAATACATAGAACGACATGCTACACAACAGATAGCTTTCAATAGATCATTTAAGAGTGTCAATTAATGTAGCTAATGATCCGAGTGCCGAGCTACCTGTTCCAAATGATGATGACGACATTCATACGGTTGAACAAGCTATTGGAACATTCATTTCTTGGTCGTCAGTTCTTGTAAAAAAAAATATCGACAAGGAGGTATCCATTTCCAATTTATTTTTCAAGTTGTACCTTTAACATTTAATGAAAAAAGGTTTAAACGGACAAATGTTATTACAGAACGAAAAAGAGAAGGGGGTGAAATGAAATATCATCTCAAAACTATCTCAAGGATCAACCAACCAATTGAAACAGTCTACTGAGAGAACCTTCACCCCACCTATTCTATATCCATAGTTAATATCATTGTAGGCTCATGTGGATAAAAAGTTGATAGACAGCAATGCTCACACAGTTGATTTTGAAAAAAATATGTACGGAGAGGAAACATCAGATTTCATTAGTGCTGAAAATGTAAATGAAATCCTCAATTATGAATGGCTAGGCACCTCAGTTGTAAATGTATAAATGAGGTATGTTTTCATGATTTGATTTTACTAAAGCTGATATACTCTGATAATTGTGACAAAATACATTTTATATTTTTCGTAGGCGTATATATGAAAAACAATTGAAGGGATTTCCCCATGAACAAAAAATTGTACTCATTCGTCCTCACACCACCTCTTCAAAAGAAGAAATAGATTATGATAAATAGGCTGCAATAATTTCATCCCTGCTCAAATTGTTTGAAAACAAAATTATGGATGACAGAATCTTTTTAATACCAATGATGCAGGGGTAAAACTCTACAATTTAATCATATCAACTATATTTTCATTTCTTTCTTTACTTATTCCTTTTTGTATTTTTAGGGAGAATTTAATGATGATTGCAGTCAATTTGGATACTCCAAAGATTTATTTTCTGGATTCAAATCATGGATATCCAACAAACCGACCATGCATGATGGAATTTGTTAATTTGTAATACACTAGATCCAACATTTTAAAACTAAACATCTAGTTATATAATTTATGTTATCTTTTAAGGAGGATTATGTTATGATAGGGTGGTGCATAAATATCATCTAATGCATGGAATAAATCTAGGGCATAAGGATGAGCAAGCCTACAATAACTACAACTGGAAAAGTATCTGGGTATATATAATAACATTGCACTATCCAAACACATATCAAAACAAATTACTTATTGTTGTTGATGTTTCTGTAGTGTCCAAAACAAATTAACAAAAAAGGACTATGGTTATTATGTTTGTAAATTTATGAAGGAGATCGTATTTCATCAACAAACTAGCATCCCTGACGAGGTATTTTTGAAAATAATTACGAGTTCATTTAAAATATTTATTAATCCTTTGTGTATTTATATTTTTTAGTACTACCATGACTATCACAAAAACTCATATTCAGAAGATGATAAAGATGTGTTTAGAAACGAATGGGCAACATACCTGATGGAAGAATGTACACAAATAGGATGAAGGTGAATTCCTACTAATGTTATCCATATATGATCATTGATATCTCCCTTGTTTACACTTATTGAGCATATATGATAAACCTTTATTATGTTTTATATCCTTAGGTTATGAATAATATTTTTATATGTGATTTTTCTTTCTAGTAAAGCATAACTCATTGGACTACACTTGTTGATATTGTGGAAGTCGACCGATGCATAGTCATTCAATCCACTCACGAGCATCTTAAAATCTAGATGGGAACCAATATCTTGGATTTTCAATTTTCTAATTTTAGTTTCCCTTATATGTGGGTGGGGGTGTCCAGGAGGGAGGGGGTGTCCAGGAGTGGGGGAGGGGTGTCCTGGAGGGGGTGTGTCCAAGAGGGGGGGTATGGTTAAAAGTGTCTGATATAAGTTTGAAATTGACATTAAATTTAGAAAACAACACAAGTGACATACGTAAAACTGAGAAAACGCGTTCATATTGTTTTGATACTTTAGTACAATGATCCATGATTTATTTTTGAGGTGTACGAATCGACTGCACCTCAATCCGACGCACAGTGTGACTGGTATGGCTAAAAGTTTCTAATATCAGTTTGAAATTGACATTAACTTTAGAAAAAAACACTACTGATATACGAAATACCGAGAAAATGCGTTCAGATTGTTTTGATACTTTAGAAAAATGATCTATAAGTCATTGGTGACGTGTACGAATCAACCGCACCTCAATCCAATGCACGGTGTGATCATTATGGTTAAAAGTGTCTGATATCAGTTTGAAATTGACATAAACTCTAGAAAAAAACACTACAAACATAAGGAAAACTGACCAAACGTGTTTGGATTGTTTTGATACTTTAGGAAAACGATCCATGAGTCATTTTTGAGGTGTAATAATTTACCACACCTCAATCTGATGCACATTGTGACCGGTATGGCTAAAAGTGTCTGATATCAGTTTGAAATTGACATTAACTTTAGAAAACAACACTACTGACATACAGAATACTGAGAAAATGCATTCGGATTGTTTTGATACTTTAGGAAAATGATCCATGAGTCATTTTTGATGTGTACAAAACAAATGTACTTCAATCTGACGCACGATGTGATCGGTATGGCTAAAAGTGTCTGATATCAGTTTGAAATTGACATTAACTTTAGAAAACAACACTACTGGCATACGGAATACCGAGAAAATGCATTCGTATTGTTTTAATAATTTAGTAAAATGATCCATGAGTCATTAGTGATGTGTAAGAATCAACCGCACCTCAATCTGACACATGGTGTGATCAGCATGGTTAAAAGTGTCAGATATCAGTTTGAAATTGACATAAACTTTAGAAAACAACACAAGTGACATATGGAATACAGAGCAAAAGCATTCGGATTGTTTTGATAATTTAGTACAATGATCCATGAGTCATTTTCGACATGTAAGAATCAGCCTCACCTCAATCTGATGCACAGGGTGACCGGTATGGCTAAAAGTGGCTGATATCAGTTTGAAATTGACATTAACTTTAGAAAACAACAAAAGTGACATAAGGAAAACCAAGAAAACACATTCGGATTGTTTTTATAATTTAGTAAAATGATCCATGAGTCATTTTTAAGGTGTAAAAATCAACTGAACCTCAATCCAACGCACGGTGTGATCGGTATGGTTAAAAGTGTCTGATATCAGTTTGAAATTGACATAAACTTTAGAAAACAACACAAGTGAAATACAGAATACTGAGAAAACGGATTCGTATTGTTTTGATAATTTATGAAAACGATCCATGAGTAATTTTTGACATGTAAGAATCAACCGCACATAAATCCGACGCACAGTGTGACCATTATGGCTAAAAGTGTCTGATATCAGTTTGAAATTGACATTAACTTTAGAAAACAACACAAGTGACATACGTAAAACTGATCAAATGAATTTGGATTATTTTAATACTTTAGGAAAATAATCTATGAGTCATTTGTGACTTGTATGAATCAACCACACCTCAATTTGATGCATGGTGTGATCCGTATGGTTAAAAGTGTCTGATATCAGTTTGAAATTGACATAAACTTTAGAAAACAACACAAGTGACATACGAAATACCAAGAAAACACATTCGGATTTTTTTGATAATTTAGGAAAAAGATCCATAAGTCATTTGTGATGTGTAAGAATCGACCGCACCTCAATCTAATGCACAGTTTAACCGGTATGGCTAAAAGTGTCTGATATCAGTTTGAAATTGACATTAACTTTAGAAAACAACTCAAGTGACATACGGAAAACTGAGAAAATGCATTCAGATTTTTTTGATACTTTAGTAAAACGATCCATGAGTCATTTTTGAGGTGTAAAAATTGACCTCACCTTAATCCGATGCACGGTGTGATCGGTATTGTTAAAAGTGTCTGATATCAGTTTGAAATTGACATTTACTTTAGAAAAAAACACTACTAACATACGTAAGACCGAGCAAACGCATTCGGATTGTTTTGATACTTTAGGAAAATGATCCATGAGTCATTTTTGATGTGTAAGAATCAATTTCACCTCAATCCGACAGACAGTGTGGTCGGTATGGCTAAAAGTGTCTGATATCAGTTTGAAAGTGACATTAACTTTAGAAAACAACACTACTGACATACGGAATACCGAGAAACTGTGTTCAGATTGTTTTGACACTTTATTAAAATGATCCATGAGTCATTTTTGACATTTTATAATCAACCAAACCTCAATCAGATGCACGGTCTGATCGGTATGGTTAAAAGTTTCTGATATCAGTTTGAAATTGACATAAACTTTAGAAAACAACACTAGTGACATATAGAATACTGAGAAAACACGTTCGTATTGTTTTTATACTTTAGGAAAAAGATCCATGAGTCATTTTTGATGTGTACGAATTGACCTCACCTCAATCTGACGCACGGTGTTATTGGTATGGATAAAAGTGTCTGATATCAGTTTCGAATTGACATTAACTTTAGAAAACAACACAAGTGACATATAGAAAACAAATCAAACACATTCAAATTGTTTTGATACTTAAGTAAAACAATCTATGAGTCATTTCTGAGGTGTAAAAATTGATCTCACCTCAATCTGATGCACAGTATGATTGGTGTGGTTAAAAGTGTCTAATATCAGTTTGAAATTGACATTAACTTTAGAAAACAACACTAATAACATATGGAAAACTAAGAAAACGTGTTCGGATTGTTTTTATAATTTAGTAAAACAATCCATGAGTCATTTTTGACGTGTATGAATCAACTGCACCTCAATTTGACGTACAGTGTGATCGTTATGGCTAAAAGTGTCTCATATCATTTTGAAATTGACATTAACTCTAGAAAACAACACTACTGACATAATAAATAATGAGAAAACACATTCAGATTCTTTTTATACTTTAGTAAAATGATTCATGAGTCATTTTTGATGTTTATGAATCAACTGCACCTTAATCTGATGCATGGTGTGATCGGTATGGTTAAAAGTGTCTGATATCAGTTTGAAATTTACATAAACTTTAGAAAACAACACAAGTGACATAAGGAAAACCAAGAAAACGCATTCGGATTATTTTGAAACTTTAGAAAACGATCTATGAGTCATTTTTTAGGTGTAAGAATTGATAGCACCCCAATCCGATGCACGGTGTGACTGGTATGGCTAAAAGTGTCTGATATCAGTTTCAAATTGACATTAACTTTAGAAAACAACACAAGTGACATACGGAAAACCGAACAAATGCATTCAGATTGTTTTGATAATTTAGTACAACAATACATGAGTCATTTTTGAGGTGTACAAATTGACCTCACCTCAATCTGATGCATGGTGTAATCGGTATGGTTAAAAGTGTCTGATATTCGTTTGAAATTAACATTCACTTTAGAAAACAACACAAGTGACATACAGAAAACTGATAAAATGCATTTGGATTGTTTTTATACTTTAGTAAAATGATCCATGAGTCATTTTTTATGTATAAGAATCAACTGCACCTCAATCCGACACACGGTGTAATCAGTATGGCTAAAAGTGTCTGATATCAGTTTGAAATTGACATTAACTTTAGAAAACAACACTACTAACATACGGAATACTGAGAAAATGAGTTTGGATTGTTTTTATACTTTAGGAAAACTATCCATGAGTAATTTGTGACGTGTAAGAATCAACCGCACCTCAATCCGATGCATGGTGTGAGCGCTATGGTTAGAAGTGTCTGATATCATTTTGAAATTGACATAAACTTTAGAAAACGACACTACTAACATAAGGAAAATTGAGAAAACATGTTCAGATTGTTTTGATACTTTAGTAAAACGATCCATGAGTCATTTTTGACATGTAATAATCAACCACAGCTCAATCGACGCACGATGTGACCAATCTGGCTAAAAGTTTCTCATATCAGTTTCAAATTGACATTAACTTTAGAAAACAACACAAGTGACATACGGAAAACTAAGAAAACGCATTCGTATTGTTTAGATACTTTAGGAAAAAAATACACGAGTCATTTTTGAGGTGTACGAATCGACTGTACCTCAATCTGATGCACAGTGTGACCGATATGGCTAAAAGTGTCTTATATCAGTTTGAAATTGACATTAACTTTAGAAAACAACACAAGTGAAATATGACAAACTGAGAAAACGCATTCGGATTGTTTTGATACTTTAGGACAAATATCTATGAGTCATTTTTGAGGTGTAATAATCGACCACACCTCAATCTGATGCACGGTGTGACTGGTATGGCTAAAAGTGTCTGATATCAGTTTGAAATTGACATTAACTTTAGAAAAAAACACTAATGACATACAGAATGCCGAGAAAATGCATTATTATTGTTTTGATACTTTAGTACAATGATACATGAGTCATTTTTGACGTTAATGAATCAACCTCACCTCTATCCGACGCACGGTGTGATCGGTAGGGTTAAAAGTGTCTAATATTAGTTTGAAATTAACATAAACTTTAGAAAACAACACTAATAACATAAGGAAAACTGAGAAAATGTGTTCGGATTGATTTGATACTTTATGAAAAAATCCATGAGTAATTTATGACGTGTACGAATCGACCAATCCTCAGTCCGATACACAGTGTGACCAGTATGGATAAAAGTGTCTGATATTAGTTTCAAATTGACATTAACTTTAGAAAACAACACAAGTGACATATGGAAAACCAAGAAAACATGTTTGAAATGTTTTTATACTTTAGGAAAACAATCTATGAGTCATTTGTGAGGTGTAAATATCGACCACACCTCAATCCGATGCACGGTGTGACCAGTATGGCTAAAAGTGTATGATATCAGTTTGAAATTGAAATTTACTTTAGAAAACAACACAAGTGACATACAGAAAACCGATCAAATGCATTTGGATTGTTTTGATACTTTAGGACAATGATCCATGATTCATTTTTGAGGTGTACGAATCGATATCACCTCAATCCGACGCACGGTGTAACCGATAAAGCTTTTCATTAGATAAAGAATCATTATTTATTAAATGAGATAAATCATCCAAAAACATATTGATTTTACATTATTCCCTTTCATTGTTATCAGAATGAAAACATTTGAGTTTATCATTTCTATATTTTACTTCACATTTCCATATTAATGTATTTTTTCGTATTAATGTTTTAATTTATTTCATTATTGTATTACCAAAATAATATTTGTTTTCTTCTATAGGTGATTTTTTCCTTGCGTTCGGATGCTTTGTTCAGCAACAAATACCGTGGACGAAAATTTTTGAGAGGATCACAGATATCAAAGGATGAAACATTAATATTTATAACTGTTGTTGGATAATTGTAATTGTAACCATGTAAAACATTGTTTGAAATGTTTATAGCAATGTGTTTTTTTGTATTCATGATATTAAGTAAATGTATATAGCATTTTTTTGTCAAAATATTGTGTGCGGGTGATGTTTTGTACAGGTGTGCAGGTGCAGTTTTGTGCAGGTGTGTAGGT
Source organism: Viscum album (assembly GCA_963277665.1). Lineage (NCBI taxonomy): Eukaryota > Viridiplantae > Streptophyta > Magnoliopsida > Santalales > Viscaceae > Viscum > Viscum album. The sequence goes on from OY728132.1 coordinate 420,531,416, forward strand.
GATGAGGTGTTGGTTTGTGCCAGTGTTGGTTTTGCAGGTGCATGGGAAGGTGCCTTTATCAGCGCTATCTTGAGCATTGATGAAGGAACCCTTTATCATTTTTATCTTGAGCGCTGATAATAGGGCCCTTTATCAGCACTCAAGATAGCACTGATAAAGTCACCCCTTTATCAGTGCTAAAAAAGCGCTATTAATTCTGGCATAGATAAAGGGGACCCCCCTTATCTTTGCAGGCATTAACAGTGCTTTTTTAGTGTTGTTAATGTCGGTTTTTAGCGCTAATAAAAGGCCAAATTGTAGCAGTGTATTCTCAAGATTTCCTTTCAAACATGGTATGGACACTATGAGTTCACAGTGATGCCTTTAAAACTCACTAATACTCTAGCAGTCTTTATGAACTTAATGAATATAGTATTTAGAGATTACCTTGATAAATTTGTGTTAGTCTTTACAGATGATATTTTAATATACTCCAATATCAATGAGGAGGATGAGAAGTATTTGAATATTATGTTAAAGACTTTAAAAAAGAATAACTATATGAAAATTATAGTAAATGTGAGTTTTAGATGGAGGAAGTATCATTCTTGGGGAATGTTATCACCCGCAAAGATTTATTTTTGGAACCTTCTAAGAAAAATGTAATTGAGGAGTGGCTCAAGCCAGTATCTGCAATAGAGATCTGTAGTTTCATTAGATTAGATGAGTGTTATGATGAGTTCTGGGAATCTTCCCATGATTTTAAAATCTGGTAACAAAGATCACTCTGAAGGGAGTAAAGATTTTATGGACCATTAAATGAGAATATATCTTCAAGGATCTAAAAAAGAGGCTTATCACTACATCATTACTTACACTACACACAAGTGTGAAAATATTTGGGGTACACAACGATGCTTCAAAAATAGTATTGGGTTCTATCCAGATGCAAAATGATAAAGTGATAGCATATACCTCAAGGCAACTGAATGTTCATGAGCAAAACTATCCCACGCATGATCTAGAGTTGTCGGTTGTGATCTTCGCATTGAAAATTTAGCAACATTATCTCTATAAGGAGAAGTGTGAGATATATACGGATCATAAGAGCCTCAAATATATATTCACACAGAAGGAGATTAATATAAACTAGTGAAGTTGGTAAGATCTGATCAAATAATATGTCTGATCAATCATCAGTACTACAAAACTCTCAATATGCAACAGTAGCCTTTATCAGCGCTAGATAAAAGCACTGATAAAGGGAAAATTCCATTAAAAAAATTATTTCAATGAAAACATATATTAATATATAAATATATTTATATTGATAAAAATATAGCATATTTTATTAAATATGTTATTAAATATGATTTATATATGACTAAATATACATTTTCACATGATATATAAGATATTTAGTTAAAAATGTCATATAAAATAAAAATTATATATATACAATTATCTTAAATATTATTTATATAATACTAAATATGTATTATAAATCATATAAAGTTATATGTCATATATTTAGTGAAAATGATTTATTAAATTAATTAAAATTATTTAATATTAATTAAAATTATTTAATAATAAAGGCATTTTTTTATAAATGTCATTTTTGCCAATTTTTCATATATATCAAATAATAAATATTTAATTATTAATTAAAAAAGTTGACTAAATATGTTACACTTAATATGTCAAACAATAATTTCACATGCATACATATACAAAATTAATTATATTTTATAGACACAAACATATACATAATTAATATAAAATTTTAATATTATTGTTTTTTATTTTTTTTATTTATATCTAATAAAATATGTTTTAATTATTACATTTTATTCATTTTCTATATTTATATATAATATATTTTATTCATTACTATTTATAATATATATATATATATATTAAATTAAATCGGTTTTATTAATAATTTTTTCATTAATAATTTTTTTAATATTTTTGTAATTTATTCATTTTTTATTTTTATTTTCTTAATATTTTTTTAATTTTATTCACTTTTAATATTTATCTATATTTATTTATTAACATTTAATGTTTCTAATATAGTTGTAATTTACATAAGTAATGTATATTCATTTTCATTTAAACATATATCAATTTTTATTTTCTTAAAAATTATATAATAGATAACTTGTTCATTTTTTAAATATTTTTTAAATTTTTTCAACTTTTCATTAAATTTGACTCATTTTTAATAAACATTCATTTAATATTATTTATTCATTAATAATGTTAACAGTTTTTTTACATTTTTTTATAAATTATAAATTATAAATTTTTATTTTTTTAATATTTTTATAATTTATTTATTGATTTATAATTGTTATATATATATTAAATTTATTCATTTTTATTTATTATTTGTTTTATATTTTTTTAACTTTACTATTTTTTAATATTTATTTATATTTATTTATTTACATTTAATATGTTTTTAATGTGGTTTTAATTTACATATATCATACAATTTTTATGTTAATTTCACACACACATATACTACTTGTTATTTTTTAATACTTTTTTCAAATTTATTCATTTTTCATATCATTTATTCATTAATAATATTATTTTTTTAATATTTTTGTAGTTTATTCATTTTTAATTTTCCTTTGTTTAATATTTTTGTAATTTTATCCACTTAATATATATTTGTACATGTTTATTCATTAATATTTAATTTTATTAATATGGTTTTAATTTATATAATTAAAATGCATTCAATATCATTAAGATATATTCATTTTTAATTATTTTTATAATCCATACAATTAATAACACTAATTCATTCTAATTATTATTAATTTTATTAATAGATGTTAAAAATTATATAATGTCATTATTCAATTTAACATATATCAAACTTGTGTTGTCTGTGTATATATATTTATACATTAATTTCACACACACATTTACGTAATTAATGCAATATTATAAAAAAACACACACATAATATTTATGTAATTTATTCAAATATTAATATTCATTTTAGATTTTCATGTAGTAACCTAATATATTTAATATACTATGTTTTGAATTGGTAAATTTTATTTATTAATTTTAAATGTTATTTTAGTTAATATTATATATTCATTTTTAATATTTATTAATATTTATATTTTTTGGAATTTAATCATTTTCTAATATTTAATTATACATGTTTATTTACTATGTGTTAACATTTTCAATATGTGTTCATCTTCATTTTAATATATATCCATATTTAATTTTTTAAATAATTTGTATAATTAATAAAACTAATCCGTTTTTTATGATTTTTAAAGTCTATTTATTTTTAATTATTCAATTTCACTAATTTTTAACATGGATTCATTTAAGATTATATATTCATTAATAATGCTAAAAATGTGTTTGTAAATAAATATTTATAAATAAATATATTTATATTTATATATAAATATAGTTATAAATGTATATTTACTATATTTATATGATTATATATTTATAATTATAAATTAATATATATAAGTTTTTTGAAAATATATTTATATAAATAGAAATAATTAATTATTAAATTATAATAAATATATTTGTTATATTTATAGTAACATATATTTATATATTAATATATATATATAATTATATAAATATATTTATAATTATATACAAATTTTTATAAATTTTTTATAAATATAATTATTTATAATCATAATTATAAATATATATCAATAATTATATTTATAAATACATATTTACAATTATTTTAATATATTTATAGTTTTATAAATAAATATTTTTTTATGATTATATATTTATATATATATATAATTATATTTATAAATACATATTTACAATTATTTAAATAGATTTATAATTATATACATTTATATTTATTTACAATTATAAATAATTAATTATATTAATTATATTAATTATATTAATTATATTATCAAATATTAATTATATAGGTTTTTACGAGCACTTTTTTAGTGATGATAAAGATTGGTCTTTATCAGCGCTATAATATAAAGTGCCGATAAAATCTATCTTTATCAACACTAATATTTAAGCGTTGATGGCTATAGGTCTTATCAGTGCTTTTTTAGCATTGATAAAACTCTTCTCGGTCTTGTAAATGTAGCCCCAACCAAACCCAATTCCCTTACGCCATTGAAGTTCTCGTGGAAATATACCTCGACTGTTACTGCTCCTTGACCTTCTTAGACAAATCAAGCTTCTCAAAACCATAGGTATATTATTATTTTTACCCCTCTCATGTTTATCAGTGTCTTTATATTTTCCTCGATTCATGTTGCCTACCTCGTGAATTCCTGGCACCATTGCACGTAGCCGCCTGTGATATCTCTTTCTTAAAGGTTGTTTAGTAAGGGTGATTTCTTGGGAAATGGGATGATTTAGAGGGATTGAAATCTATTTCCCCTATAGAAATGTTTAATTTGTAATATGGTGCAATTTTTTTTGTTTTCTTCTTCCCTTATCAAGTTCCATGGCATAAATAAGACACAAACTACACCAAATATATATAAATATTTCTATAAAATCATTTTAAAATAACATAGCACTCAAAATCAATACATTGGGATGGTTTCAATAATGAATTAGTGAAATATGGATTCCAAATGAATGGATGTCATTTATTTTCAATATATTAGTGTCTCCCTTCAATGAGACATGGAGTTCCCCTAATAACTTATAATGAATTTATTTATTTTAATTAGGATATTTATGCTTTTACATTCTCTTAAATTTTTTTATATAAGTACATATAACATTTATATCCTCTAATGATACAAAATATTTCTAAAATATTGTTTGATACATGTTTTTTAAAGACCATATTTTTTCCTTATAATAATTTAAAATATTTCTATATATATTTTCAAATCCGGGCACTAAGAAGATGTGCAATTCTGAGGCTCAGTGTTCACAAAATTAATTTTATAAAAATATGAAATATATTTTATATCATCCCCGCATGATTTCATAAAGAAAACATGACAAATATTAAAAGGAATCTCATATCATAAATATGAGACAATAGTTGAATTAGGAATGTGAGGTTTACTCTAAGCATGACCTAAAATGGGTCGGTGCAGGGAATTCAGATAATAGCAACCGTTGGCTGGAGAATTTAGTTAAATAATTAATTAATCAATTATTTATTTAAATTAGATAACCTAATTTCCTCTATAATCCTATCATTATAAAGGATCATTGGGGTTAGACTCATAACCTTGTGATTTTTGAGAGGTGCTTCTTCCACCCTCTATTGGTGAATCAGAATTTAAACGATAATGAAACTCCAAATCCAAATGAATCAAGGTACAATGAACACAACTAATTATCTCATTCATTGGATAGAACATTATTCATCAATGAACAATCTAATTTTTGGTATTAATCTAAAATTTGTGTATTTTTTCCTAACTGATTAAATAGATTTAGTGCGATCATATTGTTTCTTTGATCTGCGTTCAAATTAACCGTTTGCATGTGCCTGTGAACCAGTTTAAATTGTTTATTCAATTTTTTTTATGTTTCCTCACCCTTAACATCCAAATTTGAATTCATTGTCCAATAATTCTTGCCCAATTATTTTTGTACCTTTTTTATTATACATTTCTCATAATATTTCTTCACATTCTTTGCTGATTATATTTTGAGGTCTCGGTTCGACATTACTGGGAGAAACATAACCCGATTGGACCCTTGGAATCATGGAAGATTCGCATGTGAGGAATGGATTAGAGAATTAGGGATGTATTAAGAGGTATTGTGGGTTATTTATGATTGCATCATGAATTTGGGATCCTAAAAGGGATTTGGAACGACACAGGATGTGCCTCAAGTGGTGGTGGCACATGAGGCTTCATGTAGAACAACAGGAAATCCGTTTTCGGGCCAACAGACAAGAAGAAACAATGATCAAGGGATTCACCATCGATTTCTAGTGGCTTAGAGGTAAGATTCAAATTAGTGGAGACTAGATTGAGAATATGTGCGATAGATCTAAGTTTCTAGGAAAAACACAACTACACACCTTGTAGTTTGTAAGAACACATAGCGTGTTCCTCAGAAATATGCAGTGCTAGGGTTTTATGATATTATAAGTATCGCACACCATGTGGGACCCCCACTCACCATGTGACTCGCTACTGGAAACCTGGAATATACTATGTTAGTACATGGACACAACCATGTCCAGGCACATGTCGTGTGCCAACACATGGCCTGAAGGACACGGGTGGAACCCTATGTGGGAGGACATTCCATGTACTAGGATACACGTACACAGCCAAGAGCATGGGTAGGACCCTTGGTGGTTGAGGCACATAATGTAGTCACCTTACACATCATGAATTTTTTTATAATCAATGAATGATGTATCATCAGAGACATGGCCAGTCCGTAGAGTGGGATTACATGTTGTGTGGGTCCCCTTACATGCCATGTACCCCTATTTATTTTTTGAGGAAACTTCTACCTTTCATATCACCAGAATTTGGACTCATATTTTCACACATGAGTAGCCTATACAGAATGTTTTTCCACATATAATGTCATGGTAGTCATCATGGTGGATTTTTGAGATATTATGTGAGATGTTTCGGGAATGATGCTTATTTAGGCAACGCTCAATGATGTCAATGATCGGGTTGGATCGCCAGATAGATCAGAGTGACACCCTATTACTAGGAAGGGAATGAGTCCTCTATTTATCCACCAAGTGGAACGTTCCTACTAGGTAGGGAATGGGTCATCAATCAACTATTAGAGATTCAAACTTCTACTGGGAAAGGCATGTGTCCTCTATCTACTATTAGAGTAGAAATCTCTTACTGGGTAGGGCATGATTCCTTTATCTACTATTAGAGTGGAACCCTCATACTAGGAAGGTAATGAGTCCTTTATCTACCATTAAATTGTCACCATCCTCCTTGCAAGGGCATGGGTCCTCAATCTGCTATCCGAGTGTCACCTGCATGCTGTGTAGGGTATGTGACCTCTATCTTCTATCTGAGTGGCACCCTCTTGTGGAATCCAAGAATGGGTCATCAACCACAAGAGTGGCACCCGTCTACTGGGACAAGGCATGGGTCCTCTACCTAATATTGAGATTCACCCTCCTACTGGATAAGGAATGGGTCATTGACCATCAGAGTGGAACCCTCCTACTAGGATAGGGCATTGATCCTCTAGTTATCTACTGATTAACACCCTCTTGTTGTACTAGGGCATGGTTCCTATAACTAGAGATTGTTCCACTTGATTTTTTAGCATAGTGTAAAGGTTTTTCTTTAATTGGATGTTTATTTAGGATAGGTATGTGAGATGTTGGGCATTGATGATAGACCTTAGGAACTATTGGTACTCTTTCTTGGGTTGGGATGTGAGATGGAGATCCCATTTCTATCTCATTCGGGATTATTTTGTTTGAGCATATATATATCTTTATCCATGTTCTTGTATTTTGTTACTCTTTTACTTTGGGTTGAGGTGTATAATCCTATTGTGTATCTTACTACTTCCCCCTCATATTTCTAGGCATCTTACTAGGAATGTATATACTCACCCCTACATGGGATTTGTCTGTACATGTCAAGTCTAATGCAGATGATGGTAGGTCAGTGGTGATTGTATAAAATCCTAGGGATACCTAGTGCATTTTCCATGTATGATGGTTGGATATTAGAGATTCAAAGCTGGTCTCTCTTAATGTTTACTTTTATAGTTTTTTTCTAGTCAGAACATCTTTTTAGTTGGTTGTGTATTTCGATCCTTTACTTTTCAGTTTACATTGTCTTACTCTTTGTATTACCTCGAGATTTAGCATGCATAGTTATTATTATATATGTTGAATATTTTATATTTATTCCTCTAAAATTTTCATTGATATGGTTGGGTGTGTTCATACAGGTACATTAGGAAAAGGCCTCCCATGTTATATATTCCTTTCGACGCTTGTCACCAGCCCCTAGCTTATGAAGGTGGGATTGGGGTAATTGTGACCCAAGACCTGTTGAATCGAGTTATGAATGATTTGTATCTGAGATGGTTCGATCCTTGAGATGGTTTTTGGAGTAGTCCCCTTATTAGGATATAGGGAAAAAATTCAAAGTGTCTCGAGTGCGGATCTTAGCCCAGAGAACCTATTGTTAGTGCGGTGGCTGACATATCCACTCACTATGACTCTCACTACTTTCTTGTTGAATCAGTATACCTAGACATTAGTTGTACGGAACTTTCATACATGAATTATATAGGATTTATTATTTGAATATTATTCTTGAGTCATCTCCCCATTGTATATATATTCTCATATGACAGTGGTACATCTTGATTAAATTTGTAGGATGCCTTCGTGATGTCATCCATCTTGGTTACTAGTTCCTAATCGTGATAATGATCGAATGAGTGATGATTCTTTAGTTTAGGGGATATCATGTGATGTTATTACTCTAGGTGGATAGGTAGAATCACCCCCACTTTTTGAGTAGAATATCATACCTAAAGAGAAGGTTGAGGATGTGCGCAGGCTTAGTGCACTCTGTGAGTTCCATCACCAAAGGATGTTGTGGTTTCACGATGAGCCATATCCCTAGGAAGAGGAGTATTGGATAGATTCAGTGATCCATTTATTTTGTCTTATCCGTACAGTGACTGATTGAGTGGTTGTATTGCATGTTGTACTTTTCCACGGAGAAGATGGGAACTAGTGGAGTCTTGTTACACAGATGCATGATAATTCAACACTCTCATGGCCTGACTTCCAGCATTTGTTCTATGAGGATTACTACCCCTCATATTTTCACAAGATTTGGATTCATGAGCTTCTTGAGTTTTAGTAAGGAGGTGTGATAGTGGTTGAATATGATGTGAGTTTCACCTACCTTATGCGGTACTCCCTTGATATGATTCAGGATGGCTACTTTTGGGAATAGAAGTTTTATCAGGGTCTATGTAGGTATATATGTGTCAGTGTGGAACCCTTGTACATTCTCACCTATATTGGGGTGTTGGAGTGGGATTTAGTGATGGATATCTTCCTGTTATAGGGATGCTAGGAATCTAGAGCTAGAAGTGGGTGTTATAGAGCTAAATCATCTTCAACAGCTATCAAACACCAATCGATAGGATCTCAACATAGAAAATCTTCTGAAGACGTGGCTTAGGCATGTGGTTAGGGGAAGCGTAGACAACCAGGGAATCCCAGAGAGAGGTAATTCTATGCATGTTATGTGGGAGTTCACATGACATGTTATTACCTGAATCTTCATACTGAGGAGCACAGGTAGATATCAAATGGATTGGCATAGTAGAGACAACATCATGATCAGGGATCTCCCAGGATAGGGCAAGGTGGCCCCCAGGGATGTGGAGTTGGAATATGATCATGTGGACATCTATGAGGAGGAGTTGGGGGTGGTGTGTGACTCTGTGAGATCCTTCCACCACCATCACTAGGTGTCCCACATTAGGCTTAGGGAGCTGACGGTTGGGGTCATGAATGGTTATAGGCTATAGAAGCATATGATTCAATGGTGCACAAGAGTATTAAAGGTTCAACTTGTGTTTATCATACTCTCTATTTAGTAATAATGTAAATAAGTGTGATTAATTCCTTCATTTATTTACTCCTAGTGCGAGAGATGGATCTCCCTGTTGATATGTTAGCCTAACAACTTTTTCTTGAGGTTCTTACGGGGAATTATTCTTCTCTATATTTTATCTGCTAACAATGAAAGCTATATCATTGTGAAGAGAGATTCTCAAGGGTCTTTTTGGTTTCCATGATGGAACCCTAGGACACCCTCTTTATATTTATTGGTTTTTCATAGTCTGATCTCAGATTGACTATCACCTTAGATAATCCAGATTCCTTTGTGCTAATGGGATGAGATTCTACTTTATGGGTGAGAGAGATCTCATTGTGGGATGAGTAGGTTTTTTGAGTGGGAGAAGACATCCCATTACCCATAAATTATTGAGTGTAGCACTTGGTGTTGTAGGATCTTCATCCATTTGTATTCCTTCAGTCATAGAGGATTTTATAGGTGTATTCCATGAGCATGTTCTAAGACTACCTATGAGGTGTGAGATTGAGTTTTTCAATGAATTGTATATTGGGACTACTCTGATATCATATGTGTAATATCATATGGATCATTATAAGATTTGAGAGTTTTAGTTGCAATGGGAGGACCTTTGAGGGATGAGTTTTATCAGACCCAGTGTGTCCCCCTAGGCATCTCTAGTGTTGTTTTTGAAAAAAATGGATGGTAGATTATTGATTTTTGTGTACTATAATCACCTAAACTAGGAAATTATAAATAATAATTACTTTTTTACAATTATTAATGACCTTTTGATCAGTTTTTATGTGCAAGATGGTTCTTAAAGATCGATCTCTGGTCTGGTTACCTCTGGTTGAGAGTTCATGAGGCTGATATTCTGAATCTAACATTCTAATATCTCTATGGACACTATGAGTTCATTGTTATTTCTTTTGGTGTGAAAAAATCCCCCTCCATATTTATGGAATTTATGAACTAGATCTTCTATCCATAATTAGACCGTTTTGTTTCTCTCATCATCAATGACATACTCGTATATTGTACATCAGAGGAGGAGCATGTAGAGCACTTGAGGATGGTCCAAGATTTTCTTTAGGTGCACCAAATTTATGGTAAGATCTTTAAGTGTCAGTTCTACATTCACAAGTTTCTCTTTTTGGGGAATGTCATTTTGGATCATGGTTTAGATTTGGACCCAGTGAAGATCGATACAGTTCTTTCTTGGGAGAGACCCAAGATTGTGTCATAGGTACAGAGTTTTCTTATCTTGGTAGGGTATTACAGGAGGTTTGTGGAATACTTCTCCAGGATTTCATACCCTTCTAAAACTGTAACATAGAAAGTGAAAATGTTTACCTAGAATGATCAATGCTAGAGATCCTTTGAGGAATTTAGGCTGAGGCTGACAAGTTCCCTTATTTTAAGACTTCTAGTGGAGGGCATGGAGTACGTAGTGTATTATGATGCCTTAGTAGATGGGCTCAATTTTGTATTGATGCAAAGATAGAAAAATATCACATATGGGTTGAGGCAGTTGAGACCCCATGATAAGAACTTTATGAATCATGGCTTAGATCAATAAACAGTAGTCTTCACTCAAAGAATGTGGAGGAACTATCTTCTGGGAGAGTGCTTTTTTGTTTACTCAAACCATCAAGTTCTCTAGTATGTCTTCACATTGAGAGACTTGAACCTGATGCAGAGACACTGGTTGGAGTTCCTATAGGACTATGACTTTGAGATATTCTATAAACCCAGGAAGGGAAACGTGGTAGAATATTCCTTTAGCAGTAAGTCTTATGATCATTTGGTGTCGGAGGCGTTTGACCAATTGGATTCCTTGAAGATGACCCTGGTTAAGAAGGAGGGTTCATCTTTTATTCATTAAATGGTGTTGACTCATCTTCTCCTATAGCGTGTGAGAGAGTCCTAGTTTGGAGACATATACTAAGATTTATTACATGACCAGATATCCATAGGATATTCACCAAATGGGTTTATTGAAGGGGGGAATCAAGTAATCCTTTTCCATATATGGATGGTGGTCTCAGTAATGATACGGGGGGAGGTGATGTGGGAGGTCAACAAATATCATTTGTATATACATCCTAGTGTGTGGTAGATGTATAGATACCTTCAGCGGAAGTTTTGGTGAGCTTTCATGAGACATATCATGGCTAAGTTTGTCTCTCAGTGCCTCACCTGTCAGCATGTGAAGTACAAGCACCAGCTTCTAGCAGGTTTTCTACAGCCTCTTGATATACTAGAGTGGAAATGGGATGAAATATCCATGGACCTTTTGATTGGTATTACATGTAAATTAAAATTCCATGACACCATGTGAGTGATATTTGACCAACTCATGAAGTTGGTACACTTACTTTCTATTAAAGAGAAGAGTTTGGTGGAGATTTTGGGGCAGTTGCATATATGGGAGATTTTTCTCCTTCATGGGGTTACCTCAAACTATTGTCTATGATTGTGATGTGTAGATTATTTTATAATAGTGGATAGGAATTTGGGATGCATTCAGGACCAAAATGAGGATGATTACAGCCTTCTATAACAAGAAATATGGGCGAACTGAGCGCACTGTCTAGGTTCTAGAGGATATGTTGAGGGCTTGCGTGTTTGACTTTGGTCAGATATGGGAGGATCACTTTACATTGGTATAGTTTTCATACAATAATATCTACAACTATACTATTCTCATGGAACCATTTTAATCCCTTTAGGGGAGACAATTTAGGTCACCCTTGTGAGGGATAGAGATCTACGAGGCATCTCTTGTTCGGATAGAGATGGTGTTGGTGATGAAAGAGAGGGTCCAAGACATTCACGAACAGAAGAGGGAATCCCAGAGTAGGAATAAATCTTTTGTGGATTGATATTGTAGGCCCTTAGTGTTTGATCAGGGATACCACATTTTCCTAAGAGTCTTCCCATGATGAGAATTTTGGAGATTTTTCAGGGAGACAGGCTATGCCCAAGGTTCATTGAGTCATTCGAGATCATGTAAAGGGTTGTAAAGGTTACTTTCCACCTCTCCCTTCCCCCACAGTTTGAGCAGGTGCACCATGTCTTCCATGTGTCGTGACTAAGGAGATACATGCATGAACCCACATACATTATTAACTTGGGTGATCCGGATATCGAGGATGGAGACACATTTGCGGAGCACTTGGTGGTGATCGAGGATCGGTAGGAGAGGATCCTATGTGGATGGACCATCCCCTTGGTTTGTATGTTATGGAAGTGCTGGAGCATACAGAAGAGCTCTCGGGAGTAGGAGAGATGGATGCAAACTTAGTATCCTGATATTTTTGTTTAGATTTTTCTTTTTGGGGAAGAAAAACTTGAATAAGTGAATGATGAAGATACCCTGTCTTTTACTTATAATACTTTTATATATTTATATATATGTTTTCATATCCGAGCACTAATACGGTGTGTGATTATGAGCCCTGATGTTCCTAAAATTAATTTTATAAAAATATTAAATATATTTTTCTATCATGAGCACAAATTTCTTAAATAAAATGGGATAAATCTTAAACAAAATTTTTAAATAGAAATCTAAGACAATTATTGAATCTAGAACATGATGTCCACCTAGGTTGGACCTAAAATGGGTCTATACTAGAGATTTATCTAAAAGAATCCATTGGCATGTGTGCTTAGTTAAATAAATAATGAATTAAATTATTTATTTAAATTAAATTCCCTAATTTACTCTATAAATACCTCATTATGAAGGATATCTATGCTTAGCCTCATAACCTTGGGATAATTGAGAGGTGCTTCTTCTACCCTTAATTGGATAATCCGAATTCAAATGATGATGAAACTCCAGATCCAGATGAATTGAGGCCCAAAGAATGAAAAATATTCCCTCATTCATTGTTGAGTGTGTTCTTCATAGATTAATGATACAATTTGAGGTAGGACTCGTCAATTTTTTGATTCTTCCATAATTAATTTAATATAAGTAGTAAGATCATAATGCTTCTCTGATCTGCATTAGAATTGACACTTTGCAAGAGCCTGAAAATTGGTTGAAAATTTTTATTTAGTTTATTCCATGTTTCCTCACCACATACATACCAATTTGAATTCATTGGATAATAATTCTTGTAAAATGATTATTGTACATTTATTCTTGTGCATTTATTTCAATCTTTCTTCACTTTCTTTGTTGATTTGACTATGGGGTATCGGTTCGATATTTCTAGGTGGGGTCAATCCTGATTGGAACATCATAATCACAGTAGAATCACATGTGAGTAATGAATTGGAAAAAAAGGGATGGAGTCATAGGATTTTTGGGTTTTGGATGATTGCTTTAGGTATTTGGGGTCTGAAGCAGGATTTGAAATAGCATGGGAGGTGCCCTGAGTGGCGGTGGCATGTGCAGATTCATGCGGATCAATGGTAAATCTATTTTCTAACTAGCAGTTGGCTAAAAACAATGATTTATGGCTTCCCCTTTGATTTTGGGATTCCTGGAGACAAGATTCAAAGTGGTGGAGGCTGGATCAAGAATCCTTGGAAAGGATCTGAATCTCTGGAAGAAAATTGACTACATGGAATGTAGTTTGGAAGAACACATGACATGTTCCTCAGTAATATGATGTACTTGAGTTTCATGGGATTATAAATATCACACACCATGTGGGACCCTCACATGCCATGTGATCCAGTGTTGGCGACTCGGTGTGTACTCCAGGAGTACACGAACATGGGAATAACCAGGTATTTTTCATGTACCAACACATGGCATGAAGGAAATGGGAAGAACCCCATACAGGAGTACACACCTTGTGTCATGATACACGGGCAAGGGAAAGATTATGTAGACATGTCCAAGATCATGAGAAGCACCCTAGGTGGATGAGGCATGTCGTGTAGTCACCATACACGCCATGTACTACTACATGACCAGTGATCCATGTACCAATAGGGACATTTCTAGGCAGTGGAGCGGGAACAAACATTTTTTTGGTCTCCTTACATGTCATGTACCCCTATTTACTTTTTCATAAAACTTATAACTCTCATATCTCCTTCGTTTGGGATCATATTTTGCCTCTTGAGCAGCTTATCCTGAGTTTTTTCCTATATAGAATGAGATGGTAACCTTTATGGAGGATTTTGAGATATGACATGAGATGTTCTGAGTGTGATATTTATTTAGAAGATTCTTGATGATGGAAGTGATCGGGTATGATCACCAGAGAGATCAGAGTGGCACCCTCCTTTTGAGCAGGGCATGGGTCATCTATCTATCTTCAAGTGGAACCCTCTTACTCAATAGGGCATGGGTCCTCGGTCAACTATTAGAGTGGAAACCTTCTTCTAAAGAGGGAATGGGTCCTCTATCTACTATTAGAGTGTCACCAACCTCCTGGGAAGGAAATGTGTCCTATATCTACCATTAGAGTGGCCCACTCCTACTAGGCAAGAAATAGGTCCTCTATCTACCATTAAAGTAGAACCCTCCTACTAGACAGAGCATGGGTCCTCTATCATCTATCCAAGTGGTAACCTCTTACTAGGAAGGGTGTGGGTACTCTATCTACTATATGAGTGGAACCCTCTTATAGAATTAGGACATGGTTCCTCAACTAATATATTGGAACCCTTCTTCTAGGATAGGGCATGGGTCCTCTATCGAATATGGAGATTCACCCTCTTGTTGGATAGGGAATGGGTCCTCAACCATTAGAGTGGAACCCTATTTCCAAGATAAAGATTGGTTAATCTAGTTATCGATTGAGTTGAACCCACCTATTTTACTGGGACATGGGTCCTCCACCTAGATATTATGCCCCTCAATGGTCGGGCATAGTGTCAAGGTGTGGCTTGACTTGGATGTTTCTTATGTATAGATGTGTGAGGTATTGGGCATCGATGATGGACCTTTGGAACTATTATCACTCTTTCCTGGGTTGGGATAGGAAATGGAGATCCCCTTTCTCTATAGTTTGGTATTATTTTATTTGAGTATATATGTATACATGTCATTGGATTTTGTTACTATTTTACTTTATGTTGAGTTGTTTACTCCTATCATGTCTCTTACTGCTTCTCCCTAAGCTTTTTGGGAATCCTACTGGGTATGTATATAGTCTCACCTATATGGGATTTTTCCACACATGTCGTGTCATATGCATATGAAGAATAGGTTGGCAGCGATTATAGAGGGTCATATGGATACCTGGTGAATTTGTCCACATATGGTAGTTAGCACTTAGAGATTCAGATATGGGCTATCTCAAATATTAATTTTTCATTTTTGTTAGGTCAGGACATCTTTCTAGTTGAGCATTTATTTTGACCTTTTACTTTTCATTTTATACTATTGTACTCTCTGTATTACCTAGAGGTTTTTCATGCATGGTTATTACTATATATGTTTCATATTTTCTCTTTATTCTTATTCACTTTTAAATGAGATGGTTGGGTATGTTCATACAGGTACATTAGGAAAAGGCCTCTCATATTAGATATTCCTTTTGGTGCTTGTCTCTAGCCCCTAACCTACGGTGGTATGCTTGGGGTAGTTTCTAATCGAGCACCATTGGGTCGATTTGTGACATGTTGAATTTAACATCCAAAAATATTTCCTCAACATGAATCAATCTTCTTTGTTAAAACCTTGAAATTCATTATTTTAATTTTAGATATGTCGATGTGAATAATTTTCTTGAGGAAAAAATATACTTTTTAAAAAAAAAATTGTAGAAACTCTTAATGATTGTGTAATGGGTTTTATATAGACTCAGTGGAATATTCTTATTAAATAAATTAATTAATAAATCATTTTATAATAAGGATTTTTTTAAATGACTACTGAATGATAAATCATTAATTTTTCTCCACTTTTCATAGAAGTTATGACCATAATGGAAATATCCATCTATTTTTTAGTGGAATGATTTTTTTTGGGATAGGCTTATAGATGATCCAAGAAGCTAATATAGTGATTGGAATCATAGAATCTCAAGAGATAAATGAAACATTGTACTAATGATAATATAGATATGTGTTTAGGGAAGATAAAAAATAAATATAGGGTTTAAAGGATATATTTAGAGCATACCCATACACTTAATGAATGGTTCTCATTTGGATTCATTAAATAGATTAATGATTATTAATTTCCCAAAAAAATTATATTGATTATTTGTTTTAAATTTCAAATATCTATTGAAATTATATAAAATTATTTACATTATATTTATAATATATAATTAAAATAATAAAATATTTGAATTAAAAAACATTTGTAGGATCGAAATAACGATATAGATTCTCAATATACAAGAGGGGGGTGAATTGTACACTTTAAAAATTTCCTTAAACAAGGAAAGATCTAATTTTAGCAAAGTTAAAATAAGCAAATTCACAACACCTCTAACACCAATTGAAAGATTGGAACAAAGTAAGAAGTTACAAACTTCCAATTCTATACACTTTCTTAAATCTGGAGAGTGATTCCGAAAAATAGGTTCCAGAAATATGGATCTGGAAATATAGATCCAGAAAATGAAACTTAAACAAAGTTTACAATATTAGATTCTACCTTAAAGCGTATAGAATCTATCTAAGTCAGAGTATAAGTGTAAGGAAATATAAAAGGTTATACTTTCCTTACAATACAAAATGCAGCAGAAAAACTTGTAACAAGAACAAGTAACAAGATATAAATCTTTTAACCCAAAGAGAAGGGTATCCAACAACCATGGATAAAGGTCCCTTGATTTATACTTTCAAGCAAGTATGTCTTACCCAAACCACGGTAAGCCCTTGATACGAAGATCGGAGTCTCTGTCTTGATATCCCTGCAAGCCCTCAACTTCAAGGTAGTTGGAACCTCTGTCTTCCTCAGCAAGGAAGCTCTTAACTTCAACGTAGTTGGCACCTCTGTCTTCCTATCCCCAGAAGCCCTCAAATGTAATCACCAACATTTGGAGTCACACGAAGCAATCTGAACAAGCAGTTCAGTACGCACAAGGAATGAAAATCTTCTCTCTCTAGAAATCACCTTAACAGCGTGTGGTCTCTAGAGTGATCAACTTCTTATTGAGCTCTTTCAAATGAGCTAATATTTATAGGCTCGGTAGAAATGGTCGGCTCCCTCCTCCAAAGATCATATTTTCCTTAAATTTCAGAGGGACCTGTACATGTTTCACTTAACCAATGGTTAGTTAGAAATAGAATAGATGACATCTTTTTATAACAAAACATGTGTAACTGAATGAACGACATAGTTTTATAATGAAATGAGTATAAGTATAAGCAAAACTGAAGTTCGGAATGTACACAAATAAAAGTTCGGAGTCTAACCAAAATGGAATTCGGAGTCTATAATAAAGATATTCAGATTCTGTTTTATAGGAATTCAGAACCATAACTTACAAAGTTCAGAGCCAGAATTCATAGAAATTCGGAGTCAAAACACATAAGAGTTTGGAGTCTGAATTCAGAGAACTTGGAGTCAGAACTTAGATAAGTTTGTAATCAGAATTCGGAGTTGAAATATATGAGAATTCGTATCCAGAATTCAGATTCATACTATATGAGGGTTTATATTTATAATTATGAGTGGAACTTCCTTATAGTTTATATCCAGAATTCGGAGTGGAACATCATTATAGTTCCTTTCCAGAATTCGGAGTGGAACTTCCTTACAGTTCACATCCAGAATTCGGAGTGGAACTTCATTACAGTTCACATCTATAATTCGGATCCTAAAACAGAATTCTTCATATCTAAGTATTTATAGGATTCCATGGTTACAAATATGAATCCAAATTTTATATTTAGTCAAAATATGAACAATGAAAATATGGTAAGAATAAATTTACTTAGAGAAGTAAATTTTTCTTATAAAAGAAAAGCATAGAATAAAAAAATATTTGCTTAAAGATAAGGTGTTTGTGATTTTCAAAACAAGAAGGAATGGAAAAGTCATAAGGAAAACCTTATTGACTCAACAATCTCCCCCTTTTTGGAAAGCACAAACATCTTTACAAAAAGGAATATAAGAAATTGGAATAAATTTTTAGACATTGAAATTAAATCTTATCTCCCTTTGTTTATGGATAATGATGAATACGACTAACTCCCCCTTAGTCTTTGAAACTCTAAGGATCGTATTCTAGATTTATGGAATGGACTTTTCTTTAAAAATGTGGAAATATTATTTAGTGAACACTCCCCCTTAGATAAACTCCCCCTTAGGAAAGTTTATTCTATGTTTTAGAGGACTTTTCTTTGTCTCCTTAGAATTCTTTTTCCTTCTCTCCCTTTGTGATTTTTAAAAAGAGTTTGAGGGAATGGAAAAGATAATAATGTACCTAAAATATTAGTACATGCAACCATCCAAAAGACCAGTAACCAAAATTTCATATTATTAGAAAGAAATGGTACAAGGAAAACAGTACAACAAAAGATCAGGTTTGATTTTATTTGGCTTATTTTTCCTTGGATAACAGTATTTTCAAAATGGTCTTCATTTTCTTCATCTCTTTATGGTATTCCTTAAATTTCTTCTCTAAAGCAACAATTCTTGCATCTTGAGACTCTATTTCCACTGCCTGAGCTTTAAGTGTTTCATCTTGCTTTAAAACCTTTTCTTCTTACTGAATCTGAAGATCTTTTTCCTCTCTATATTATTGGACAAGAGAATATATCTTCCCATTCAGATCTTCAACCTCCTTTATACGAACATCCTGCACAATAGTTAACTTCTTCTCAAAAGAATTTGTAAGATCCTTGATTTTAGAGTCTTCAGCATCCAAATCATCTTCAACATCTACTTGGAATTGATCAAAATCTTCCATGTCATGAACAACTTTCTTAGACCACTTGGTTATCTTCTTGCAAGAAAATCTATGAGGATCATAATTGATAAGAAATTTTTTATGATCAGCCTCGAGCTTAGCACATTTATCCATTACCATGAATACAGAGTCCGATTTTTGATTTATGCTATGCTGAAGCATCTGGCATCTGGATTCTATTGCTGGAAAAATCAGAATGATGTCCACCA
Source organism: Viscum album (assembly GCA_963277665.1). Lineage (NCBI taxonomy): Eukaryota > Viridiplantae > Streptophyta > Magnoliopsida > Santalales > Viscaceae > Viscum > Viscum album. The sequence goes on from OY728132.1 coordinate 420,551,042, forward strand.
GCTTCTTTAGGGACTGTTCCACAAAGTCATGTCCAAATACAGATGACCCTGAATCTGATAGTTTGGTAGGATATGGTTCTTCCTCTATCTCATGTAACTTTCTTTTAGATGAACCAGCAACTGCCTTCTTTTTTACATTAAGCTTTCTAGGTGTAACAGAAATCACCTTTTTTCCCTCGTCAACTTTTGGAACATCTTCCTCATTTGGAGATTCTTTCTCACTATTAGACACTTGAACAATTTTATCTTCATCAAAATTTTCTTTTCCAGCTACTTCTTCAAGGAAATCATGATGAGAAATTTCTTCCTCAGAAGGCTTGCTGACTTCTTCTTGACCTTTCTCATCATCTGTAGGAGTAGTTAACTTGGAAGATCTAGCTTGAGAAGTCCGAAGTGAGATTTTCTCGGATGGAGTTCCCTTATCATGATAATCTTCAATTTTCCTTATTATATCATCAGAACCTCCACTCCCTTCAGCTTGTTAGACTTCCTCCACAACTTGTTGGATCAAAATAACGATGTAGATTCTCAATATACAAGAGTGGGGTGAATTGTACACTTTAAAAATTTCCTTAAACAAGGAAAGATCTAAGTTTAACAAAGTTAAACTAAGAAAATTCAAAACACCTCTAACACCAATTGTAATATTGGAACAAATTAAGAAGTTACAAACTTCTAGTTCTATACACTTGCTTAAATCTGGAAAGTGATTTCGAAAAACAGGTTCCGGTAATATGGATTTGGAAATATGGATCCAGAAAATGAAACTTAACCAAAGTTTACAATATGAGATTCTACCTTAAAGAATATAGAATATAACTAAGTTAGAGTACAAGTGTAAGAAAATATAAGAAGGTTATACTTTCCTTACAATACAAAATACAGTGAAAAAACTTGTAACAAGAACAAGTAACAAGATATAAATCTTTTAACCCAAAGAGAAGGGTATCCAACAACCTTGGATAAAGGTCCCTTGATTTATACTTTCAAGCAAGTCTGTCTTACCCACACCAGGGTAAGCTCTCGATATGAATATCGGAGTCTCTGTCTTACTATCCCCGCAAGCCCTCAACTTCAAGGTAGTTGGAACCTCTGCCTTATTCAGCAAGGAAACCGTCAACTTCAAGGTAGTTGGAAGCTCTGTCTTCCTCAGCAAGGAAGCCCTCAACTTCAAGGTAGTCGGCACCTCTGTCTTCCTATCCCTAGAAGCCCTCAAATTTAATCACCAACATTCAGAGTCGCACGAAGCAATCTGAATGAGCAGTTCAGTATGCACAAGGAATGAAAAGATTCTCTCTCTAGAAATCACCTTAACAATGTATGGTCTCTAGAGTAATCAACTTCTTATTGATCTCTTTCAAATGAGCTCCTATTTATAGGCTCGGTAGCAACGGTCGTCTCCCTCCTCCAACGGTCATATTTTCCTTAAATTTAGGAGGGACCTGTACACATGTCACTTAACCAACGGTTAGTTAGAAATAGAATGGATGACATCGTTTTATAACAAAACATGTGTAACTGAATTCACGACATCGTTTTATAATGAAACGAGTCTAAGTATAAGAAAAACTAAAGTTCGGAATGTAAGAAAATAAAAGTTTGGAGTCTAACCAAAATGGAATTCGGAGTCTATAATAAAGATATTCGAATTCTGTTTTATAGGAATTCGGAACCAGAACATACAAAGTTTGGAGTCAGAGTTCACAGAAATTCAGAGTCAGAACACATAAGAGTTCAGAGTCTGAATTCAGAGAACTCGGAGTCAGAACTTAGATAAGTTCGTAATCAGAATTCGGAGTTGAACTATATGATAATTCATATCCAGAATTCGGAGTCAAACTATATGAGAGTTCGTATCCATAATTCAGAGTGGAACTTAATTATAGTTTATATCGAGAATTCAGATTGAAACTTCATTATAGTTCGTTTCCAGAATTCGTAGTGGAACTTCATTACAGTTCACATCCAGAATTCAGAGTGAAACTTCATTACAGTTCACATCCAGAATTCGGTGTGTAACTTCATTACAGTTCACATCTAGAATTCGGATCCTAAAACAGAATGCTTCATATCTAAGTATTTATAGGATTCAAAGGTTACAAATATGAATCCAAATTTTATATTTATTCAAAATATGAACAATGAAAATATGGTAAGAATAAATTTACTTAGAGAGGGAAATTTTCCTTATAAAATCAAAGCATAGAATAAAAAAGATTTGCTTAAAGATAAGGTGTTTGTGATTTTCAAAACAAGAAGGAATGGAAAAGTCATAAGGAAAACCTTATTGACTCAAGTGAAGAAATGAATTCTTAAAGAAACCATCCTACAATTTCCACCATGTACCAAGAGAAGAAATGAATAAAAATCAACTACTCACTCTTATTGGACTCCCACCAAGAATGGTTATAGAAACCATCCTATAATTTACACCTTTTGTACCATACAAAATTAAATTAGAAACATAGAAAAATAGCCACATTTTTACTCCAGGTTGTTTATATTCATGTCACCCTATATGTAAAATGATAACATTTTAGGAATCATCCCCAATAAAATTCAAATATAGGGTTTCCCTTATAAGAATTATCTATAATTTTTTCCTTTGATTATGAATATCTTATGTGTATTTTTTATATTTTATACAAAATAAATATTTTATGAACCTAATTGGATGGATATGAATCAGAAAATGGATTCAAACTAATCAAATGAAAAAAGAGTATTAATATAGAGTTAAATAATTCTTCAAGTTTTCAATGTAGCATGAATATGACCCTTCACAAATCATTTTCCATGTTTATGTTGTTTTTATTCAAAAAAATAGACTATAATAGTTGGAATAATATGTTTTTTTCATAGAATATATCAAAGATATAAATATTAGAATAAACATGAGGAGAAACTGAATGTACATAATTATTAGGATGGTAGTGTGTTTTATAGATCATTTGACATGAATACCAGTGTAAATGGTGATGGAGATCATAGGTAACAAATGATTAAGGAATTTGAAGATGACCTTTATGGTTGTATAGAGTTTTTTAAGAATTTAAATATTTGTTCTAAGAGTCCATTATAAACTGGTTGTACTAAATATAAAACATTTTCAACTATATTGAAGTTATATAATTTGAAATCTGGATGTGGATGGAGTGACGCCCGTTTTATAGAACTACTTGGTCTCCTGAATGATATGATACTGTAGGAAAATAAACTTCCTTGATGAAAATATAACTCTAAATGAATTCTATATTCAATGGTATTGATGTATGAAAAAATATATGCATCTCTAAATTATTACATATTGTTTCTTAATAACCATGAATCACTCATAAAATTCACTAAGTGTTCAATGAATCAATACAATAAAGATGAATCAAGTCCTTCGAAATAAGTTCCTATAAATAAATGTTTAAGAAGACTATATGGATTTCAGGAAACCATGAGATAATTGACATGGAACATAGATATAGTAATTGAATGTGGGAAATTGCGTCATCTAGAAGAATCTCCTAAGTGGAAGAAACTTAATTTTGAGTATCTTGAATTTAGAAATGAGTTGTGAAACCTCCCACATGTGTAATATATATATGGAATAAATCATTTTTGTGTATATATTAATACTCAAATTACATGGCCATATATTTTGGTAAATTATAACTTGTCATCAGGCTTATGATTGAAGCACAAATACATTATGTTGTATCTACTTATATCTAGACCAAAATAACTCGGGAATGATATGGATGTCCAATTGTCTCTATTGATTGAAGATCTAAAATTGATGTGGGAAACTGGTGTTATATTGTATGATTATCATATAAGTGAAGAATTCACATTGATATCCATGCTGAATTCAATGATAATTGAATTTATTTCTAATGGAATTTTTTCTGGCTATAGCATTAATGGAATTTTGGGGTGCCCCATTTGTGAAGAATGCACACACTCAGTTCAGTTGAAACATTCCTCAAAGACTGTGTTTTTAGTAAATCAGAATTATTTTCCTTGAAAGTATAAATACTGATCCTAAATGATATAATTTTATGGGAATATAGAAAAGGGTACAACATTATGGCATTTCACCTTTTTATTACATATCTTTTCATTACCTGGTACAAACGGATGATATTTTAGTTCCTTAGAAATAAGGTACATAATACATGAGAACTTAATAAATTATTCTAATTCAACTTAAATATACCTTCATGGGTTCACCCAAATTTTCTTTTATTGTTTCTCATATCATTGGGACATACATCAAAGTAATGGGGTGAGCATGAAGCCCAGTAAGGGAATAATAAAGGGAGAAAAAAATCATGTGATCATGAGACATATCAATAAGAACATGAGGCAAGACAATAAGGCATGAAAAAGAGAAATAAAATAATAATAATAACATTAATCATAACATGGAAATGTTTCTACAACATTTAAAGAATATATTCATAAGAAAATCACTAAGGTTTATGACCAAGGTGTAATAAATAAAAATTTCCAAGGTTATTCACTAGGGTATCGTAAAACATGTAATATATAGAGATTAAATTCTTTACCCAATGAATTGGAGATATATAATGGAACACCCTTTATATGTATTAATTAATGTGATCCACATAGATCATAATAAATCATTTCATTAATAACCTGTGGAGAATAAATAATGGATTTCTTATCAAAATTATGGCATATAAAAGTGCTTAAAGACATGTTCATTTCATCAATTTTAATCCATGAAAAGAAATATGAGTTTCATATATGTAAATACCTAAATCAAAAATTCATGTTTATATGTTTTTGAATAACCATTGAAAATAAAAGAGGTTTTTCTATTAAAATAAAAAGAAAAATAATATTTCTCATGGGAAATTTGAGAATTAAATTTAGTATCATAAAGGGTATAAAACATGGATTTAGAAAAGGGTAAAACGATATGATAAATGGTTATATCATTAATAAAAGAATATTATTACAGTAATGTAATAATATAAAGTGGAAAAAAGAAATTAGTTCAGAAATTAGTAGACATACCACATTAAAATGGAACTTTAATGGAAAAGAGAAGTAGAGTTTTCCCTTACCTTGAAGAGTTGTTCATAAAACTTGAGGACGGAACCTTGGGGGTTTGAGGAAACCTTGGTGGGACTCCTTGAGAGGAAAAATCATCATAAATTCATAGAGGATGGATTGGTAGTGAAAGGAAATGGATAAATGGATGGGTATTTATAGAAAAGGTGGAGGAATTATTTAATAATTTTCAAAGATAGGCCTTAGAAAACTAGATTGTGGAAAATCAAAAACCATTGGATTACCCATGGTTTTTTATCATGATTATAGAAATTTGGGTCACATTTTAAGTTATTTTAATCCACCAGAACTAAACACTATTTTTTAATAAATCTTTTGTCATGGAAGAGTAAAGATTCCACAAATTAATGTTTTTAAAAATAAAATTTTCCTTTTTAGACTTCGAAAAGTCACTTATAGCTTTGGAAATTGATTAAAATCTATTAAAATAAATAATATTAAAAATTAACATATTTTAGTTCTTGGATTGTGTTTAATTAATTATTAAATCATTATTAAACAAATATGATGTCATAAAATATATGAAAAACCAAAAACTATATTTTTTACTATTCATGAAAAAATAAAGTATTTTAGAAAATTATAATAAATTAACCCAAACCTAATTTCAATGTGTTTATTTCAAAAATAATGTATATTTTTTCATAATAATTATCTAAATATGTGAATTATAACTTTTAAAAATACAAAACCTTATTTATTTAAAAATAACAGTTTTTAAGGCATAGTCAAATTTCTAAAACTTATAAAACATTTATTATGCTATTATAAAAATATTTTATCATTTATATTTAGGTGAAAATACCATTTGATTAAAACAATTATTATTCATAATTCTTTAGTTTATTATAAAATTATATTTTTTCTATAGAAAAATATAATTATGTTTCATTTTTCATCCAAAAATCAATTCATGAAATTTGTCAAATATTTTGTTATGGAAAACTATTATTAAAATAGAATTTATGGAAGAAGCATTTTTCTTATGGAAAGGAATTTAAACTATTGTGTGGAAAAATAACCCCTTATTACACCAACATGAACACTAAGGGCATGGTGTGCGATGGTTGTAGATTCATGGGGTGGCTCAACTAACATCCACCAAGTGGTAATCTCCACTAAATTGAACTTCTCCCAAAGGTGATTTTATTCAAGATTCACCTCTTGAAGCTCATATTGGTATTGGTATTTAGAAATACCCATTTATTATACCTACCTCTCAATTTTTGATAAATGGGCTTCAAAGAGCGCAACACTACTAGTTGAGTCCATTAATTCTCCTTTCTGTATCAATTATCCTATGTAATTACTACTTATAAACACTAATTAAAATGGTAAAATTATTAACTAAGGGTATTGTTTCCAACAGTCATATTGGCCAATGGTCATATTGACCAACTGTTATATTGGCTAATGGTTATATTGACCAATGACCAGATTGACCAACGTTCATATAATGATCAAATCTCAATGGTCACATTTCCATTTATATCCTATAAATACCACTTTATTATTTCACTTAAAGATTCACAAAAAAATTCTCTCTAAGGTTATATTTTTATTTCTTAATATATAAATTGGTTTAGTGATATTTTATTTTTATTTATAGCATTTTTTTTTTGATTGATGATTCTAGAAGATTAGGGTGATCCATACTTTCCAATTTTAGCTATTATATTTTATATTTTTTGTCCAGTTGTAATGTTTTGAATTTTAATTAGTTTCATAACTGACTAATGTAATGATCATTGTAAAGATATAAAAATTTTTTGGTTTGTATTTATTCTTTACGTGTATGATATTATATAATGTGTAGCAATATTTATTCAAGAAACAAATATCACCTAAAAAAATTGGCCATTACATTCTTCCCCCCTTAAGAAATTTCTCCCCAAATTTTCAACTCATTTTCTCAATTGAGAAAATGTGATGGTACTTATGTCTCATTGTCTCCACTAGTTCTCAAATAGATTCATCATATTTATGGTTTCTATATAGCACTTTGATGATGTGGGTAGTCTTATTTCATAGCACCTTGTCTTTATGATCCAAGATCTCCATTGGATGCTCCACGTAAGAGAGGTTATGTTCCAGTTATACCACCTCTAGATTCAATACATGAGAGGGATCAATTATGTATTTACTTAAGAGAGATACATAGAATACATCATGAACTTGATATATATTTTTTGGAAGTTCTAGATTATAAGACACTTATCCTGTGTGATCAATGATTTAAAACAGGAAAATGTACCTGGTGATAATCTTTCCTTTATTTCCAAATCACATGAAACACTTTCATAGTGATATTCAAAAAAAACTTTTTCCCAAACATAAAACTCCAAGTCCAATTAACGATTTCCAACATAGATCTTCTTTCGACTTTGATCAACCCAATATGTTGTTGGATATAATTAACATATTTTGTCATCTCTTTTATAATATCATTCCCAAGAAATTTCATATCACTAACTTCATCCCAACAAGTAGGAGTTCTATATCACTTTCCATATAGAGATTCATATGGTTCTATTTGAATACTCGATTGGAAGATATTGTTGTATGATAACTCAACTAATGGGAGTTGTTGATCTCATCCACCTTTAAATTCCATTGAGTATGTTCTCAGAATGTCCTCAAGTGTCTGAATAGTCCTTTCAGATTGGCCATCAGTTTGGGGGTGATAGTCCTACTGAAATTAAATTTAGTATTCATATCCTGTTAAATAATTATCCACAATTTAGATGTGAATCTTGGATCACGGTCAAAAATAATATAAAGTGGAACCCTAGGCAACCACACTACTTCTATTACATATATCTTAGAAATTTTTTAAAGAAAAAAATCCTCCTAAATAATAATGAAATGGGAAATCATGGTGAGTTGATCCACTATTAACCATTTGGAATTACCTTTTGATGTTCTTGGGAGACCAATGATGAAGTCCATAGTGATATATTTTCACTTCCATGTTTGTATGGGTTGTGGCTGAAATACCCATTTAGGAAGTTATCACTCTACCTTCACTTGTTGACATTCCAAGCATCTTATAGAGTAATCAGAAATCATCCTCTTCATATTTTCCCACCAATAATGATCACAAAGATCCCTATACATTTTAGGGATCCGAGGATGTATAGAGAATGTAGAGCTATGAGCTTCATCCATCAACTCCTTCTTTATCTATGGGATATATGGGACACATAGCCTTGTAAAACATTTTAGTACACCTTATTGATCAATATTAAACTCAGAAAAATTCCCATTATTCATAGACCCTATCTTCTTTTTTAACAAAGGAACTCCTCTTTGAGATCTCTTGATATTATCTAATAATGATGGTTGAGAAATCATTTGGGATAGGGTTAATGATTCCCCTTCCATTATGATTTCCATGTCCAACTTTACTAGGTCCTTGGTCAATGGATCTCCATGAATCCTCATAATTTCAAAAATAAAAAGGTATTTCCTACTTAATTCATTAGTGACTTCAATTGATACTCTATGGAAATAATTAATTGAATAGTCATAGTCTTTAAGAATTTACAACCATCTCCTTTATCTCATGTTAAATTCCTTTTTTTAAAATATACTTCAAACTTTGGTGTTTTTAGTATATATCACATTTCTCACATTAAAGATAGTACCTCCATATTTTAATAGAAAAAATAACCACAATTATCTCCAGGTAATGTATATGATAATTATACTCATAAGTTTTTAACTATCTAGATTCATAAGTAATCACCTTTTCATTTTACATGAGGAAGCACCTAAGCCCTTTTAGATATGCATTACTATAAATAATGAATCCTTCTCTGATAGAGGGTAGAGTTAACATAGGTGCAGTAACCAATCTCTTCTTTAGTTCTTATAAAAATTCTTCACCCTCATTTTTTCAAATGAAATTAACCCCCTTTCAAGTTAACATGGTTAGTGGATCAAAAAATTTGAAATTTTTTTCAAAAACCTCCCATAATAACCTACTAAATTAAGAAAACATTGAGTCTCAGTAACTGTTATAGGATGTGAACACTCCTCTGCAACCTTTTTCTTCATAGGGTCAACTGAGATTCCTTCATTGGTTACAATGTACCCCAAGAATACAACTTATCATAACTGAAAATCACATTTTATGAATTTTTCAAAAATAATCTCCTTTCTCAAATTATCCCAAATAACCCTTAGATGATCCTCAATCTCCTCATGACTTTTAAAATATATTATAATATCATAAATTAAAACTACCATGAATTTATAAAGGTATTCCTTAAATACTCTATTAATCAAATCCAGAAATATAGAAGGATCATTAGTCAATCTGAAGGGAATAACAAAACAAAAATAATGTCTATGTCTTATTCATAATATAGTCTTTGGATTGTCTAATTTCCTCACCATAATCTAATGATACCCAGATCAAAGGTCAATATTGAAGAATAATTGATACCCATGAAGTTAGTAAAATAAATCAACAATCCTTGGGAGAGGGTACTTATTCTTCACTATGATCTCGTTAAGCTCTATATAATCAATGTATTGATCTATCCTCATTCTTTGCAAAAATAATAGGTGCTCCCCAAGGAGACACACTTGGTTGGATAAATCCATTCTCTAGAAGATCTTTAATTTGTTTCTTTAATTCATCTAACTCTATATTTACCATTCTATATGGGTTCTTTGATATCATCTTGGATCCAGGTATGAGTTCAATAGAGAACTCTACCTCTCTTTTCGGGGGAGTTCTAGGCGACTCTTTAGGAAATACATCAATGTATTCCTGAATAATAGGGATATTTTCTATCTATATACTTTTATTTCCTTCTCCCTCTTCAGCAATAATCTCCATAAAGAAGGCTATGGGAGTTTCATCTAGACAAAGCTCATGTTGGAATATCTCTACTTTGAAAATGACTGTAGGTTGTGCATTCAAGACTACTGAAATTTACTTGCTTCTATAGTTGATATTAGCACTATAATTTGGTAGCTAGTCTATCCCTAGTATAGTGTTGAATTCCAACATGGTAATTACCACTAGATTTGTGATGAGATTGTACTTTCCAAAGTTAATACTAAATTTTTTATTCAATATTGATGTTTGGATAATTCCTCCTAGAGTCTTGACTGATAACACTACTTCTAGTAGTTTAGGGATTGATTCTATATTCTTTTCAAACATAGATGAAATAAACGAATGCATTAACACAGAATCAAACAAATTACTTTCTATCTTTGAGAGCACAACGAGTGTACCTGCTAGCACATCATTTAGAGCCTCCACTTCATCTACCATGATAAAAAAATTCTCAACCTTTCTCCCTTGTCCAATGTTGTGGTTGATCCCTCCATTATATTCTAATTTAGAAATTGATTGTAAAATTTTCTGAGTTTTCCACACTTGAAGCATTAAAATTATAGTTACTCTTACACCATCTTCCCTTTATTATTAGTGATGAGAAGTTGAGGTTTCACCTCACCATGACATTTTTGAGCTCTATGGACATCTCTTCCGCACTTGTATAAATTTCCACTCCAAATTAAGTAGCCCCCCAATGCTTCTTCCAACATTTATTTCATGTGGGAAGTTTTAATTTTTTCCTCCTCTTCCACGATCTAAGTTATTCCCTGAGTTTGGCTATATTTATATCTTCTTCTCATTATATTTATGTGACCATTGAATCTCTCAAAACTCTAATTCAACCATCATATAACTCAAAACTATCTCCTCATAGCTTTCATAGTTTTGATTTTATAGATTCCTTTATAGACGGGGTTTTAGTAAATCGAAGAATCTATCAACCCGTCCCTTAGGATCCATAACAAAGACAGTGGTGTATCTAGAAAGTCTTGTAAATTTCATCTCATAGCTTCCCACCGATTTGTTTTCCTTATTTTTTAGTTAAAGGAATTTATTATCCATTTTAATTTATATATAATGGGGGAAATATTTATTGAAAACTACTCCCCTAAATTTTTTTTCACTCTATAGAATCAATCTCCTTTCTTAGATTCATGTTTTTAATTAGTTTCTGCCACTGATCAGCTTCTCCTTTTAAGAGGTATACTATTAGGGTTACTTTTCCTTACTTAAAACAATGAAGTATAGAAAATATATTTTCTATAGAGATTATACATTATTCAAAAATTAATGGGTTGGTAGATCCACTGAAAGAAGGTGGTCATTGACACATGAAGGACTCAATGGAAAGTTGTTCTCTTCAAGGTGAATCTGGTATCTTGACTTGATTCAAGTTATTGTTCATAACTCGATTTAGTTGATTCATCATCCTAAAAAAAATAATTCCACCTTCAATTGGAATTCTTTTAGTGTATCTTCTGTTGTACTCATCATTTACACGATTCCTCCTACTTCCCACTATTTTTATAAAAGAAAAAAACCTTAGTGAGAAGCATGTTATTTTAAGAATATTATAATTCTAATGAAATTTTATGTCTTATAACATTATTCTTAACTATGTTATTAATATATTATAATAATAATAAAATTTTCAATATATCCTTCATAAACGTTCATAAAAATATCATGGTTAACCAAACATATCCCTAGAGAGTGTCAAACCATGTGTTCATGAAGGATCATTATCATGCACCAGTTCCCATTCAATTATATATCAAAGGGTGTTTTAGGTTGTTACCACTAGGTACATATGTTCCAAAGACACATCCACTTGTAGTATCCAGATAAGGATGTATTTTTTTGTAAACCACTTAATTAATACTAACAAAAAAACCCGAATTTTTTTCCTATATCTAGAATTTTCCATGGGGTTATTACAAAAGTTTTCAAGTCCTAATTTACATAAATAACTAAATTATACTTGGATAAAAACTATGAAATCTTTCCTTTATATTACATCAGTTTTCATTACATGGTACAAACATAGTATCTTTTAAAGTTTAGCTTCTTAGAAATAAGGTACATAATACATGGAAACTTAAAACATTCTTCTAATTACACTTAAACACACATTCATGGGTTCACCCTAAGTTAATTTTAATGCATATCATATCCTGGTTACATACATAAAAGAAAAGGGGTGATCATGAATCCTAGTAAGGGAATAAGCAAAGGAGACAAAAAGCATGTGATCATGAGATATATCAATAAGAACTTGAGGTATAAAAATAAGGCATGAACAAGAGATAAAATATAATAATAAGAACATGAATAATAACATGGAAATGTGGATAAAACATTTAAATGAGACATTCATAAGAATATCATGGAGTTTTATCACCATGGTGTCATAAATAAAAATTTCCAAGGTCATTCACCAAGGAATCATAAAACATGTCGTCTCTAGAGATTAAATTATTTACCCAATGAATTGGTGCCCTATCAGGGTGAACCCTTAATATTGATTAATTAATGTGATCCACATATATCATAATAAATCATTTCATTAATAACCCATGGATAATAAAGAATGGGTTTCTTATCAAAATCGTGGCATAAAAAAGTGCATAAATACATGATCATTGCCCCAATTTTAACCCATGAAAAGAAATGTGAGTTTAATATATGTAAATAAATGAATAAAAAATTACTTTTTACATATTTTTTAATACCCATTGAAAATAAAATAGCTTTGGGTATTCAAATAAAAATGAAAATTTAATTTCTCATATAAAAAAGAGAAATTTGAGAAGTACACCCGGTAACATGATGGGTATAAAACATGGTTTTAGAAAAGGGTAAAACGATAAGGGAAAAGGGTCTCAAATTAATAAAATAATATTATTACTATAATAGTATAATATAAATTGTACAAAATAACCTAGTTTGTAAATTAGAAGGCATACCACATGAAAAGGGAACTTGAATGGAAAAGAGAAGTGGAGATTTCCCTTACCTTAAAGAGTTGTTCCTTAAACATGAGGATGGAACTTTGGGGTATTGAGGAAACCATGAGGGACTCCTTGGGAGGAAAAATTACTGTAAAATCGTGGATGATGTACTCGGAGTGAAAGTAAATAGTGAAATGGGTGGGTATTTATAGCAAAAGTGGAGGAATTGTTTAATAATTTCCAAATATAGGTCTTGGAAAACTAAGTTATGAAAAATGAAAAAACATTGGCTTACCCATGGTTTTTCTCATGGTTTTGGACATTTGAGTCAAATTTTAAGTTATTTTAATCCACAAAAACTGAACACCACTTTTTAATACTTCTTTTATCATGGAAGAGTAAAGATTCCACAATGTAATGTTTTTTAAAAAAATCATTTTTTGACTATGGAAAGTCACTTATAGTTTTGGAAATTGATTAAAATATATTAAAATACATAATAATAATAAAAACATATTTTACGTTATTTATTATATTTAATTAATTATTACATCATTATGACATAAATATGATGTCATAAAATATGAAAAAGACCTAAAACTGTTTTTTTATTATTCATGAAAAAATAAAGTATTTTAGAAAATTATCATAAATTAACCCTAACCAAATTTCGATGCGATGATTTCAAAAATAATTCTTATTTTTCCATAATAATTCTATAAATATTATAGTTTTAAATTTTAATTATAAAAATCCTTATTTATTTAAAAATGTCATTTTTAAGGCATGGTTAAATTTTTTATGCTTATAAAGAATTTCCTAGGCCATTATAAAATTATTTTTTCATTTATATTTATCTGAGATTGTTTTAATATACTATTTAATTAGAAAAATATTATTCAGAATAATTGAGTTTATTATAAAATTATAAATATTCTATTTAAATAAAATTATAATTCATTTATGTCCAAAAATAGATTTATCAAATTTATCATTTCTTTTATTAAGGAAAAATATTATTAAAATGAAATTGGTGGAATAAAAAATTTATTAATAAAAATGAATTTACACTAAATTTTATACACATAACCCTTTATTAAACCCACATATTTTCTAAGGCTAAGGTTTGTGATGGTGGGAGTTTTGTGGGGTGGCTCAGATAACATCGATCGAGTGGTAATCTCCACTAATTTGAACTTCTACTATAGTATATTTCATTCAATCTTCACTTGTTAATGATTGGATAGGGATTGGTCTAGGTAAAACCCCGATGATGATACCTCCCTTCCAAGTTCTAATAAATTGGATTCAAATAGAATGAATCTACTGGTTGATACCATCAATTATTCTTTCTATATCAATTGTCCTTTTTCATTACTACTTATAAACACTAATTATAATGTTAAACTTATCAACCAAGGGTGTAGTTTCCAATAGTCATATTGACCAACAATCATTTTGGCCAATGGTTATATAACGGTCGAATCTCAATGGGCACATTTCCCTTTATAATCTATAAATACCACTTTATTCTTTCACACAAAAATTCACTAAAAATTTCTCCCTAAGGTTATATTTTCATTTATTAAGATAGTGATTGGTATACTAATATTTTTTTTATTTCTATAGCATTTTTTATGGGAGTTATGATTCTAGTATATTGGGGTGATATATACTTTCCCATTTTAGTTATTATATTTATATTTCTTTCCAATTGAAATGTTTAGAATTTTAATTTTTTTCATAACTGACTAATATAGTGATCATTATTAAAGATATGAAATTTTTTTGGTTTGTCTTTATTTTGTACATGTATGGTATTATATAATATATAACAAACATTTATTCAGGAAACAAATATCATTTAAAAAATTATGGGTCATTACAAATACTCTCTCCACTAATGAGTGATAAACTATTCTAGAAAGTAAAAGATATTGACACTATTTTAAGTAAATCATTTTCAAAAACCTTTTGAAATAAAGTTGGAAAAAAGAGATCAATTTTCATTTAATTTCCATTCTATAATTTTTTGTACTTAAAACATTCTCTTAATGTCATACATGGGGAAAAATGTTTTTGATAGTGTCATTGGAAGGTTACTAAATGTTCCTGACAAAACAAAAATATTATCAAGGCTAGGTTGGACATGATTTTCATGGATATGTAGGAAGATTTGGCTCCAATGAAGTGTGAAATTTGGTTTTCTCTTCCTCTAGTATCTTACACTCTATCCAAACAAGAAAAAATTAATTTTTTAAATTTTCTTAATGGTGTAAAAGTTTCAAAGCGGTATTCATCAAATATGAATAATGTTGTGTTAATGAATAACTTGAAGTTACATGGTCTAAAATCATACAAAAATCATTTTTTGATGCAAGATTTGATGAAAATTGCTTTATGTTGTATTCTACCTAAAAATGTATGAAATACATTAACTAGACTCTAATTATTTTTCAAATAGATTTGTAGAAAATTTATAGACTCGGTGAATTTTTGAATAATGAATAAGATGACTACAGTCATATTATGTGAATTAGTAATGTCCTTCCCACCATCATTATTTGATATAATCATCCACCTGACAATTCACTTAGTTATATAGGTTCGACTATGTGGTTTTGTCCATTAAAATAGACATACCCTACTGAATAATATATGAATATTTTGAAATCAAAAATTGAATTCATCTAGAAGGATGCATTACATATCGATATATTTTTAAAGAACTATTGAATTATGTACCTATTACCTATTAGAT
The DNA here is from genome assembly GCA_963277665.1 of Viscum album. Taxonomy (NCBI): domain Eukaryota; kingdom Viridiplantae; phylum Streptophyta; class Magnoliopsida; order Santalales; family Viscaceae; genus Viscum; species Viscum album. Next base: position 420,566,703 of record OY728132.1, read on the forward strand.
GTTGATAGCATCGGTCTACCAAATTATCATCATATTGAATGCCTTATGGGGGAAGGTAATTTCAAAAGAGATGTTGTTACAATTACGATTATAAATATAGAGAAAAATCACATTAAAATTTTATATAATAGTTCAAAGGTTTCTCTATATGTTGAATCCCACAAAGTAATTCTTAGACACTTGAATTAATTGAGGGTTTAAATATGGATATCAAATTCACAAAATTAATAGTTTATAGGATGGTTCTGAGATCAAATTTTTAAAGAGTTTTCTGAAAACATGAATTCAATTTTTGAACAATAGAAATGGTTATCTAGAAGACCAAATTTAAATCTTATATCGTACACTGGTTTTTTAATTAATGGTTATATGTTCTATACAATGGAACAAGATGAGCATAGTAAAATTAAAAATATTGGCGTTACGCTTGTGGTGGAAGTGATGCAAGTATCTGGTTCTAAGGATTGAAATACAATTTTTTTTGAATATTTCATATTTCAGTATTATTGAACAAATATATGAGTTGGGTTATACAAAACTTCAAGTGATGATTTTCTATTAAAAATGGTTTGACAATAGGATTGAATTGAAATTCAGTGAATTGGGATTTGTAAAGGTTATTTTCAATGTGGAATGGTATAAGGAAAATCCATTAATAATGGAATCACAAGCAGTGTAGGTATTTTATATCTCATATCCTGCAAACAAGAATTGATCGATTAACCTGTTAGTGACTAAAAAACTACAGGGTCATTTTAAAATTTAATTGAGTATAACCCATTCATTTAGAGATCACAACCATTTCACAGTTTTCCAAATGTAAACATTGCCTTATAAATTAGAGGGGACCATAAAGAGGGTATTTGGATACTCGATAGAGGATCCAAATCCCTTCAACCTTTAAAAAAAGAGTTCAATGAGAAGGTAAAAGTTTTTTTAATATACTATGATTTTCCTCATAATATTATGTGTTCTATACTATATTTAAGTAATATAAATTAAACTTTTGACCATTCTTGTAGATATTCACTTATGTACATGATGATGTTACCTATCCAGAGTAAGAATATATGGTTGATCCTAAAACTACAGAATTGTAACACCCCGACCCTCCTCAGCGGCTTGGGAAGATGCAAAGTGGTACTGGCCTTAGGTGAAAACCCGAAGACACCAAATCCTGGAAATAAATGCTAAGGGAATTATAGGACATTGGGGGATCATTTTCTCTAAATAACACACAACGTTTCAAGATATAATACCTAAGTTAGTCTAAATTATTTATGATAATAAATAACATAACTCAATAAAATACAAATACAGAATAGCATCAAAGTATAGTGGAAAAATAAAAGAAAGTGAAAGGATAATAATACTAGTAGAAAGATATTAGAACAAAAGTGGAACCTTCCTAGAACAAGATGCAGACACCCCCAAGATCTAACTTTTGTTACCAAACCATCATGTTAAGGACCACCACTAGATATGTGTGAAAAATAAACCTTCCCAATATCTCAGTAGAAGACGTCATTAAACGCACAAAATTTACCAATAAGGGGGTTATTATAACACTCATCCCACATGAGAACACATCATAACCATAACTTCCTTAAGACATAAGAAAAAACATGATCTCCCTACATGATAACACATCCCAAAACAAATCTTGAAGCATCACAATACACCACATACCTTTTTCATAATTCTGTAAAAGTCATGATTGGTGCTAACGTAAGGTGAAATTTAAGCACTTGAAAAGACTTTTTACATTTCTCATCCCACTATAATGGAACATTATTCCCTGTAAAATTTTCCATAGGTAAATCTTGTTATGAAAAATAATGAACAAAACATCGATAATAACTAGACAATCCAAGGAAACTTCATATCTCGAAGACATTATTTGGAGGTTTCCAAGATATAACATCTCTTATCTTTTCTATTTCTATAGAAACACATCTTTCAGATATTACATGGCCAAGGAAACATACCTCTTGTATTCAAAAATCACACTTTGATAATTTGGCATACATATTTTGATAAAATTCCCAACAATTTCACCAAGTGTTTCTCATGATTATCCCTTGTCCTCGAATACGCCAATATATCACCAAAAAACACCACCATAAAAGAATCCAAATATCTCTAAAATATGTGATTTATCAGTTCCAAAAAATACTTATCAGTAATTTTTAAGACCAAAAGGTAAAACTACATATTCATAGTGGTTGTATCTAATCCTAAAAGTAGTCTTTGTAAAATCCTCCTTCAGCACTCACAATTGGTGATATCCTGATCGCAATTCAATCTTAAAGAACCATAGACCTCACATAAATTGATCTAACATGTCATTAATTCAAATAAATGGATATCGATTATTTATTGTAACTTGGTTAATATTATGGTAATCGACACAAATCCAAAGAGTTTCATCTTCCTTTTTGAAAAATAATAATGGTGTTTCCCACAAATATGTTCTAGAATAAATGACCTCTTTGTTTTCTAGCTCTTCTAACTATACTTTAAATTCTCTTAAATATATTGGTTCCATATGGTAAGAATGAATTTAGATAGGACTAGTATCTGAGAGTATATCAATCACAAACTCCACTTCTCTTGTGAGTGGAAACCCTAATAAATTCTCAGGAAAGACATCCATAAACTGATCAACAACTACTTGGAAACCACTATTGTCGACTTATTCCATCGATGCCCAAGTCAAAGCTACCAATTGGTATGATATCATTCCAACTAATTGTTCCAAAAATCTCATTTCTCCTTCCTTTATATTCTGGTCTCCTTCTAAGAGATTCTTAATGCCATCATTAGTTGTTAAACTAATCATTCGAGTATAGTAGTCAATGTGATCCTTGAACATTTTCAACCAATATAAATCCAAAATTTTATCATAGACATCCATATTAAGCACATATAAATCCCATATCCAATTAGACCCATCAATAGTTATATAAGATTCTTTAGTTATAAAGTCTCAACATTCTATTTGACCAAGAGGAGTTTGAAGTTTTAAAATAGAAGGCGTCATCTCAACATGTAAACCCAGAGAATAAACAGTACAAGAAAAAATAAAGGAATGGGATGTACCCATATCAAATAAATATTTCATAAGGGTATAATTAAAAATAATCATACCTCTCACCATTGATGGTCTAGAATAATCATTCACAACAACATTGTCAGCTCTATATAATTTATTACTCACTGCACTTTGTTCTTTATTACCCTATTGAGATTACCCTTGTCAGGGAGTCGTGGTATTCCTTGAATCACCATGGATAGCTCGGTTCTTATAATGATATGTATTTTACTACCCTCATCCTGTTGAAGCATATGATTTATATGAAACATGATAAGTGTCTTGAACACTCGACCTTACATCACTATGACAATAGAGTTGAAGATTCCCCATCTGATTGCAATGGTGGAATGCTATAGGTGGTTTTGTGAAATCTAACTTCATATGGCCCAAAGAACTATATTGGAAACATCCTATATTACTCTAAGGTTTTGGAGGAAGATTTACTAGTCCAGATGTTTGATTCTGAGCCATCCCAATTCCTTGAAAATAGGTTTCCTTCTTCTTTCTTCCATCATTAGAGCTCTCTCCATTTACAATAGGTATCAATATGATCTCTCAACTTGTATATCATAATATTTCCCTCTCTACCACCATCATTGTATTTACCATCTATGTATAATTCTTTATACATAGCACATAATTATTTGAGTGAATCTTCAACCTCATCCTTGATTCAAAAATTTCTTTCTTCAAGGACGCACTAGTAGCAAATTCAGGTGAAAAGTGGACAAAATTCATAAATTTAGCTGCATACTATGTCACTAAGAGACTCTCCTGCTTCAAGATAAAAAAGTATGTTATTCTTGAAATCCTGAATTTATGAGGATATAATTATTTGATGAACAATTATTTAAAATCCTCCCATGTAAGGACTTGGTCTAATTTATCATGAACTGCCAAATCACACCACTGTTTTGAAAGATCCTGCATCATATACATTGCCAAATTGACTTTCAACTCAATTGGTGTGTCTAGTAAATTAATGATTTGATTCATTTTATTCATCCATACCTCTTCCTTTTCTAGTTCTGAATCACCCCAAAAGACGGGTGGATTCTTCTTTTGGAAATTATTGGTGTGATCCACTTTCCTTGGTTCAACCCTCATGTTACCTCTTTCCAGAGCCGAAAAATCTTGGACTATAGTCTAAACTAGTTATTGGTTCACCTGTGGCTCAGTTGAAACCACATTCTATTCATCTTCTTTTGGTTGGTTTCTATGACACCTACCATGTTCAATTTTCTAAAACCAAAAAAAATCCATAAGTCTCACTCTCTATCAACTGAAGTCTCAAAAATTCCAAATTCTATCACAACATATATCACAACATTTCTTTCCAAATTTTCCACACTTTCCATTTTCAACCCTTTTTTTAAAAATCCCACCATGATTTTGAAAATAAAACCATTTTCAAAATACCACTATCATGCCTTTTCAAAATATCATATTTGAAAACAATTTCTCACTACTTTTAAAAATCAAAATGTTTGAACCAAATCAAAAATCATTATTCTAAATGAAATATGCACTCTTATTTGGAAGTCATAAAAATAATGTATGACATGCTCGTCTCATTGGCTAAACCCATGACAATGAGTTTACAACTCTTATAAGTTCCTCTAAAACACTTATGTACCCAAATCCCTAGTAACTTGAAGTTGACCATAAAAATTTTAGCTAAATATTTTTATGCTATACATTTCAAGTCCCAAAAATCCAACTCCTTTATACCAACCCAACACATGGAAAAGGCCAGAATGAATTTCAACTCCCAGACTGACATAATTGATAACCATGCATCGAAAAAACTAATACTAATTACAAGTCAAGAACTGAACATCTTGATACCACTTGTAACATCCTTCTTCTCTTGATTGGCTTAAGTTGAGATTGAATTTATACTTGGCCTTAGGCGACATCCCCAAGAGTCTTAAATAAATTCCAAGGGCTTCAATACAATTAGGGGACTATTTTCCATTTCAGAATAAAACAATGACAACCAAACATACCATAACCAAAATCACTATATTTTTCATGATAACAATGTAATACAACTCAATTCAAATCCAATCAGACCAACTATATTAGAGTACCTAGTGGAAACTAATATCAGTATCAGCTACAAAGAGGAAGATGAAACCAACAAAACTCAAAACTCTAAGACATAACCACATAACTCCTAACATGCTCCAGGATTCAACTCCAAAATACAACCCAAGTATCATGAAGCACTACTAAATAAATGTGATACCTTTCCTTTAACAGTATCCTGATAGACAATATCTAAAAAAGAAAAAATGTTCCAGAGCAAGGGTGAGTAATGAAACTCAGTAGGCTTTACCAAAAGGTCTTCCCTACACACACCACTAGGATAGAATATTTTAGCACATTTATATAAAACCATTTAAAATATCATGAAAATTTATATCAAATCCAACCATTCTCACACCAAAACATTTTTCCATACTAAAATAGTTTTCCATATAAAATCCATTTCCAAGTAGAGTAACCAAAAAAGACATTTAACCAATTATAAATAATTATTTGGAATAACCTATTCTATTTCACACAACCACACACACACACTCAACAATGTAAGATAGGTGTTACCATTGATGGTGGAACTTCAGGTCCATAACCCATCCCTTTGATGGTGGTATATCATGACCAATATCTATCTCATTCAACTCACAAATAACCAATTAAGCCAACCACATGACAAAGTAATATTTTCCAAATAATTTTCATAAAACAATCCTTTTATTTAAATTTTTTTTCCATGAATCAAAACCAAACAACCATTTTTAAATCATCGTTTCAAAATCAAGTTACTACTTTCACTTTCAACCAAAACTCCTAATTTTCACAATTCCATAAACTATCACCAAAGACGGTTAACATCAAGTATTCCACAAAAATTTCATAGTCAATTTCAATAAAAACAATTAATTTTCAATTAATCCTTCAAGTTATAATAGGATCAGTCGATATTGAATTCACCTACCACATGAATTATGGTGAAAACATAGAATAGTGTGAATTCTTCAATCAAATTGGGTTGAATCTCCAAAACCCCACCGTACATCTTGTTCCTTAACATCAAAACATCCATATATCATAAATATTGGCATAAAATATCATATATTTATATCCAATGTAGTATATCTATGAAAAAAAGATATATATGAAAAGTAGGTCTAAGGAAAACACCAAAAAATGAAGACTTACCAAGGGAATCAGTCTTCAATACACCATGATTTTCCAACGGATCTCTCCCGAATCAAAGGGGAAAGTCTCAAACAACTTTGGGGGAAGAGAAACTAACTTAGGTTCCAAAATAGTGGAAAAAATTAGAGGTAATCCCGAGATAGATCCACGTTTTAGGATCTAATTTTAAACTGTGCATAGTTTGGTTGCACAGTTTGGAAAACTATGCACCAACAGTGCACCAACCACTACCTCAAGAATCACCTCACATTGTTGGCTCACACAGTGAGAAAAACCAAATTACAACCATGCATAATCCCTCTTCCCCCATTATATTGTTTCTCCTTGGTGTCCATACAGTTTAAAAAAACTGTGTACCTGCCTAGAATCCCATGTTTCACCTTGCACGATTTCCTATAGGAGTTGTATGGTTTCTACTAACCATGATCAAATCATGAACCTTCAGAAAATCCCCAAAAACTTTTCAAAAGTATTCCAAACCCTCCCAAACTTCACCCAAGTACCTTAAATACTTTAAAATTATAAATAAATGGTTGTTTACTTGAAACCAAGGGTGCTAGATTCTCCCCACCTTTGGAATTTCCATCCTTAGAAAGTAGAAAACTTCATTTTCTTGAAAGAGATTAGTCCATTTCTGGATCATTCATTTATCTCATTTCCAAGTTTTTTTGGGGAAACTACTATGTTTCCACAAAAAAATCACGAGTTTGTTGGTTTTCTCATGCAAGACTTTATCTTTCCTATCCATAATTTGTACTGGAATATGAATTAATGATGCATCCAGATCTAGGTCAACGTGATCCCATAAAATCACATGGTCAGGATCAGAATGATACTTTTTCAACTGAGATAAATAGAACACATTGTGCACCTCACTGTACCATGGGGGAAATCCAACTGATATTCCACCTCACCAACCCATTCAAGTATCTCAAAAGGGACTATGTATTGAGGAGATAACTTTCCCTATTTTCCAAAATATTGATGCCCAAGCCTTATATATATTCTTAAGAACACATGGTCACTTACCTATAATGACAAAAACCATCAATAGTGATCTATATATGATTTCTGACAACTTTGAGCCATCTTTATCCTTTCCTTGATCAACTTAATCTTATGTGTTGTCTCTTAGACAAGGCTTGGCTCAACCAGTGAATTCACACCTATTTCCACCCAAAAAATTAGAGTAAAATGCATCAAAAGGATCCATATATATTGAAGCCTAATAAATTTTGTTTTATGGTAACTCCAATAATGGTACATTCTCTTCCCATGAGCCACAAAAATCCATTAAACAATCCTAAATCATGTCTTCCAATGTTTTTATCATCTGTTTGGATTGTCCATATGTCTAAGGATGATACACCATTCTCATAGGAAACTGATTCCCAAGGGATTACTATAAGGATTTCCTAAAACAAGTCCTAAAAATCATATCTCAGTCTGACACTATTGAAACTAGTACGTCATTCCTCTTTACCAACTATCAGATATAGATTTTTTATAATTCCTACATCATATGAGATTCATAAATAAGGATGAAATGGGATAAACTTATGAGATGATCCACCATCACCCATATATAATTGTGTTTCTGAACCATTTTTGGGGGACCTGTTAAAAAATACATACCTATTTGTTCCCATTTCCAAAGAAGAATATGTAAAGACTACAACATACCTGATGGTCATTAGAGCACTTCTTTAACCTACTAACAAGTTGAGAATCTTGAAACAAACTTAGCCACCTTATTTGTCATGTGAACCCACAAAAATTATGCTTTTAGTGCCTTATACATCTTATTTTTTATAGGATGAATAACCCTTCTCGAGTGGTAATAAGTACGAATCAGTTGTTCCTACCAATCCAATGGTATAATCATCTGATTTTGAAACCACAAAACTGAAATCCAATCCATTTTCCATCCCTTAATGGTCTCCACACCAATGATTTTTTACCTCATAGAAACACATTATGAATCATATTTTTGTGCCTCTTTAACCATCTCCACCAAATCATGAATGAACGAAACTAGAATGAAAATGGAAACTTCACCTCAGTATTCACATTCCAATGCATGTATTCTAGAACAACATCAGTTTTCATTGATCTAAAGCCTCTTTTACAACTAATCATATGACTTCCTTCTTAATGAATCTACCACCAAATTTCCTTTAACTGATGTATACATCAAGTCAAAGTCAAATATTTGGAGATACTTCATCGATATTCTTTGTCTCAGGTTCAAATCGCTATGTGAGAAAATATGTTTCAATATCTTATAATCTATAAACATATTAAATTTCTCACAAAATATGTAATGATGTTAAGTCTCTAAATCATGGACTATGGAAGCTAAATCAAAATTTGGTGTTGGGTAGTTGTTCTCATGAAACCATAACTACCTTGATCCATAATCAACAATATGGTATCCCTACATGAGAACACATACCAACCCAAATCATAAAGCATTTCAATACACCACCCACCCTTGTCCTAATTCTAGAAAAATAAAGGTCGGTGTGGATGTAAGGTGAAATTTAATATCTTGAAAATACCTCTTAAATTTATCATCCCCATTTGAATGAAACATTATTCCTTTTCAAAGCTATCATATGTGAATATAGTCATGAAAAATTTCAAAAAAAAACATCGATAATAACCATCCAATCCAAGGAAACTAAATAACCCAATAATTTTAATTGGTGGCTTCCGAGAGATAATAGATTCTATATTTTGTAGATCTATAGAAACACCTATTGTAGATATTACATGGCCAAGGAAACATAACTCTTGTATCCAAAAATCACACTTTTATAATTTTTAATAAATATGATGATATCAAAACATTCCCAACACCATCACCAAGTGTTTCTCATGCTCATACCTTTTCCTTGAATACACCATTATGTCATCCACAAACACCACCAAAAAAGAATCCAAATATCCCTAAAATGTCTAATTTATAAATTTCATAAATATTTTTGGTGCAGTCGTAAGATTTAAAGGCACAACCACATATTCATAATGGAAATATATACTCTGAACTGATGTCTTTGTAATATCCTCATTACACACCCACAATTAGTGATATCATGATCACAAGTCAATCTTAGAAAACTATTGATCTCCACTAAATTTATTGAATAGATCATCAATGCTTGGAAGTAGATATTGATTATTTATCATAACTTGGTTGAGCTTATGATAATTGATTCAAATATGATGAGTTTCCTCTATGTTTTTTGACAAACAACACTAGTGATACCCACAAAGATTTTCTAGGGTGAATGAACCCATTTTACATCTCTTCCAACTAAACTTTATATTCCATTAATTCTATCGGTTCCATTCGATAATATGGATGTGGGATAGGATTGGTCCTTAGGAGGAGATAAATCATAAACTCCACTTCTTTTGTGGGTGGAAACCTTAAAAAATCTAGGGAAATACATCCTAAAACTGATCAAAAACTGCTAGAAAAATCACTATTCTCAATTTCTCCCATCAAATAAAAGTCAATACTACCAACTGGTATGAGATTGTTCCAAATATTGGTAGCAACAAGCCCGTTTCTCATGCCTTTTCATTTTGGTATCCTTTGAAGAGATTCTTAATTCTATCATCAGTCATGAAACTAACTATTGGAGTATAACAGTCGATGTGGGCCTTGAATATTGTCAGCCAATCCATACCTAGTATTATTTCATAGACATACATCTCAATAATATATAAATCTCATATCAACTCAACTACATCAATAGTTATAGAACATGATTTACACATAATGGCACAACATTATCTTTGACCAATATAAGTTTGATGTTTTAAAACATAAGGCATCATCTTAATATGTAAACCCAGAAAATAAATAGCATGATAAAAAATAAAGAAATGGGATTCATCCATATCAAAACAAATCTTGCATAAAGGTATCATTAAGAAATAATCATACCTCTTACCATCGATGGTCCAAACTGATCATCTGCAACCACTTTCTCAGCTCCATAAAATTTCTTACTCACTTCACTTTATTCTTTATTTACCTATTGAGATTGCCCATGTTGAGAAGTCATGGTATTCCTAGAATAATCATGGCTAGCTTGGTTCTACTAAAGAGAGGTATATCTCTGCCCTCATCCTGTTGAAGTATATGATGCATGTGAAACATGAGAAGTGTCTTGAACAACCAACCTTGGAGCACTGTGAGAATAGCACTGAAGATGCCCCATCTGATTGAACTTATGGCATTCTCTAGGTGGTGTCATACAATATCACTTCATGTGGTCCAAATAACCACATTGGAAATATCCTGGAATGCTCTTAGGTTTTGGAAGAATATTTATTGATCCACATATCTAATTTCAATCCATACCACTACCTTGGAAATAGGTGTCCCATATCTGCTTGCTTCAACCATTAGAGTTCCCACCATATCCTATAGGTATCCACATGTTCCCTCCACCCATAGCTCTTGAGATATCACTAACTTCCATCATCTCTCTATTTACCATCTATGTATAATCCTTTATAAGAATCATGTAAATCTTTGAGAAAATATCCTACCACATCCTCGATTCAAAAATGTGTACCTCAAAGGGTGCACTAGCAGCAAATTCAGGTGAAAAGTGGATTAAATTCATAAATTTAGCCACATACTCTATCACTGAGAGGCTCTCCTTCTTCAAGATGAAAGAGTATGGAATTTATTCCATCCTAAATGTATGAGAATATAATTTTTTTAAACAATTCTTCAAAATCCTCAAATGCAAGGCCTTGGTCTAATTTAGCTTGAAATGTTAAATCCAACCACTGGAGTACAATATCCTCCAGCATATATATCACCAAATTGACTTTCATATCTACTAGAGTGCCTAGGAAATTGAATATTTGATTCATCATATTCATCCACACCTCTACATTTTTTGGTTGCAAATCACCCTAAAATATGGGTGGATTCTACTTCTGAAACTGAATAGAATGATCAACTTACCACAGTTCATCCCTCATGTTCCCTCTATACACAACATGAAAATATTGGACTATACTATGAACCAGTTGTTCATTCACTTGTGGATCATATATAAACCCTGGATTTTTTAAAATATTATTAAATGATTTTAAGCATAATTAACCATCAAATTACAAGACAAGGATCATAAAGTATAGTGTCTTTGGATGATTAGGTACATAAAACTAAAAACAAATAAATGGATTAAAACATATTCATTTTAATAATCTATAAAGATCTCCTAACTTCCATTAAGATCCTACATATTCATAGGATAACCTAGAGAATATATGAACAAAATGTATGATCTAAAAAGCCTAGTAAGGATATAAATATAAGAATAAAGCAAAGTACAGGGGTTTGAAGGCATAACATGATGACATAAAAAAAAGTCATAGGACATGAATAAACATAAGTAATCATAGAATACAGAGCATGGGGACATGTAATAATGGAATCATAGTAATATGTAAATATCACACAGCATGGCATAAGAATGAGTCAAGGCTAACTTCCAAGACCATTGCACATGGAGGACAAAGTCATATAAAGGAATCAGGTTCACTCCCTATCCCAACATGATGTATCATGAGATTAAAAATTACCCAATGCATTAGAGAACTATCTGGGTGAACCCATCATAACATGTTCATGAATATGTGTTCCACATGAATAATTTTACATAAGGAATCAAACATAAACATAAGGGTTACCCATGGAAATAATTGGGTATCATAATCATGCTATAAGGCATAACAAAAGGGAATATCATAATGGTGTCTAAGAAAGAATGGACTTAAATCATATATGAAAATTAATAAGGTAAAATATTCATATATCATGATAAATGGTTTCCAATAGAATCATATAAAAAGAGTGTTTATGAAACTTTATAAGTGAAAAAAATTAGTGTAGTTTATAGAAAATATTAAAGAGCTTTTAATGAGGAAATGGAATATTTGTTTTCCATAAAACCAGAAATGATCCAAGATAGTTTTTTCATGATAATATGAGTGATTTTAGAAAAATATTGGTGTCTAAAATCATATTATAGAGTTCATTTGAAAATGGTTATGAAATCGTGAAGTTACCTTTAATTGGGTTTGCTTATCGGGAAGAATTGAGGAATGGACCTTTTAAAAACATGTATATCCCCAAAACATATGGTCGAACTAATCTGGATACATGAGTTTGGAAAATATACATATAATTTATAATAATTATATTCAAATAACTAACAGTTACATTGGTCTAAAGAGAAAGAAAGTGTAACTTAAATGGAAAATGAAGGTTCTGAGAGAATCCCTTACCTTAGGTCCAAAAGTGTTCTAAACTTATTCTTAATGTCTTAGATAATCAAATTAAATCCATTAATTAATTAATTAAAAAACTTTTATACATTTATTAATTAATTATAATTTTATTAATTTCATTTATGGCCTTTTATGAGTTATAAAAAACAATTTTATCATTTGAGAGTGTTCATTTCCTTGGTTTTCATGATTGGTTTAATTGTTTACATGTATGAAAAATCATGTAAAATGAGAATAGTTGTCCAGAATTAAAATTATATATTATTAATGAACATACATAATATTAAATGGTTATATAAGTCATTTGGTTATTTTTTTGTGGATGAATCATTAGATAAGATAGTAGTGAAAAAAATTTAGATTGTTTTGGCAGTTTTTCAATCATCACAAACTAGTCTTCTTCTATTAATTAATATTATGTATATATACTCGTTTCAGAATAAAAAATAGGATTTAATACATATTTTATACTCTGGTTTTAAAATAAAAATGGTTTTATGTCCATCCTTTAATACATAAGTGAAAAACTAAAACACATCATCCACGAAGGCGGTAAATTGGCACACCACAGACGATGTTTTAATTTTTAGAATAAAAGGATAGGGGAAGAGAAATGATGGTGGGTTGTTCCATTAACATAAAAAAATTATAGTATATAAAAGATACTTGAGATATTATGTAACTTGGATAAGGATATTTGAGGATAGGAAAATAAAATAAAATAAATTGAAAAGAAATTAAAGGAAAAAGAAGGAGGTTTTTACCTCTTGAATTCTTCTCCTTTATAACATTCTTGGGAAATTGGTTTTGGTATTTTTTTGGTAACAGAACCTCCTAGATGTGGGGAATATGATTAGTTATAAATTTTAAAATCTTCAAGTCTTAAGAGGTGTGAGGAGAATAGGTGGTGTGGGGTGGTATTTATAGTGAAGGAGATAGGTTTTTTTGATTATTTTATTCATTGGTTTATTATTTTGGCTCAAGAAAAGAAATAATGATGATTCCATGGCTAAATATAGTAAATAATGAATGGTAGTTCGAGGTTATGGTTATTAAATCAATGATTACTCAAATAATAGTTTATTTAACTTATAATGTAAACATGCCAGAAATTCCCATATTATACTATTCAACAAAAATTCAATGATTTTAGAAAAATCCTCAAAATTAACCCTAACCATTATTCAATGTTTAATATTAATAAATGAAACAATTTTATGAAAATAATTTTCTAAATATGATAAATTCAATTTTTAATTAAAATTTTCATTTATTCAAAGAATATTGATTTTAAAATTATAACTGATTTAATGACACTTTAAAAAATTAAATAAGGTCTCATAAAATTATATTATAATCATAAGACAAAAAAATATTAATTTATGAGTATATTTTATGAAAATTTATTTTCTTTAAAACAATTATATTAATTATAAAATTTTATATAAACATTTATGTTTCACAAAAAATACCAATACCTAATTTAGAATTTTCAAAACATTTATTTACCTATTTTATGATATAAATATATCATATTTTCATTCATAAGATGCGTAAATTTAATTTATAATTTAAAGGGTAAGGTTACTATTCTATTGGTTGGTTTACTATTCTAAAGGTTCATATTACTATTTCAAAGGTCATGTTACTATTCCATTGGTTTAGGTTCCTTAATTTCTATAAATACTTCTTAGTTAATTAATTATTCATTTATAAAGTTTTTATTTTATTCAATAAGTGATTTATGTGATTTACACAATATGAAACTATTATAAGAAGGAAATTTCTATTAATATAATTTAGGGTTGTTACATTCTTTTCCCATTATGAAATTTCACCCTCAAAATTTCATTTTAGAAACTAAGGGAAAATAGGTGATGGTACTTCTCCTTCATTGCTCCCTCCAGTTACCATGTTGTCTATTCATACATATAGTTTTTCCATAGTACTTTGACTAGGTGAGTGGTCTTGTTGCATAGAACTTTATCTTTGTGGTCCAAGATCTTCACTAGATACTCCTCATAATAGAGATCATTTTCCAACTATACCACCTCTGAATTTAGTACAAGTGAGAGATCTAGTATGTACTTATTAAATAGTGATATGTAGAATACATCATGTACTTGATACATGGTAGGTGGAAGTGTCCATCGATGGTCCAAAACTCCAACACGATCGAGAATATTAAATGGGCCCATGTACCTGGGACTAAGCTTTCCTTTCTTCCCAAATCTCATGATCCTCTTCCATAGAGATATGCAAATGCATAACATGTCTTTAACCTTAAACTCCAAGTCCCATCGATGATTGTATACATAACTCTTATTTCGAATTTGGGATACCTTGATGTGATGTTTAATGGTTTTAATATTTTCCACCATTTCTTCAATCATTTTAGGTCCTAGTACCTCACGTTCACTAAATTCATCCCAACATGTTGTTTTTATGCATCTTTTATCATAAAGGGGTTCATATGGATCCATTTGGATGCTTTAGTGGTAAATAATTTTGTATGTGAACTCAAATTAAGGTATATTTTGGTCACATCCTCCCTTGAAATCCATAGAACACACTATATATATATATTCCAATGTCTGAATAGTCCGTTCAGATTGGCCATCAATTTTAGGGTGATAGTCTATACTAAAGCTGAGCTCAGTATTTATAGCATGTTGGACACTTTTTCAAAACTTGGAGGTGAATATTAGATCTTAATAAGATGAAATCTATAGTGGTACTCTATTAAGGCTTAGCACTTATTTGATGTATATCTGTGCAAGTTGATCCAATGAGAAGTCCTCTCTAATTGTGATGAAGTGATCTCTCTTTGTAAGATGATCCAAAATAACCCATATAGCATTGTTTCCTCTATATGTATTTGTAAGTCTAGTAGAAAAGTCCATGGTGATGTTTTCCCACTTCAATATTAGTATGGTCAATGGTTTCATCATCCCCTTAGACTTTTTTCCTTTCATACTTCACTTTCTAACATACTGGGCACTTTGATGTATATTCAACGATCACCTTTTCCATATTTTCCTACCAATAGTTCACTTGGAGATATCAATACATCTTTGTGCTTCCTGGGTGAATAGAGAAGGTTGATCTATGTGAATCATTCCTAAGCTCCTTCTTTATCTCTAGAATAGATGTTACACATAGTCATTGTCTAAATCTCATGACTCTTTCCTCATCCATTTTGAACTCTGTGGATTTCCCATTTCTGATAGCTTCCACCTTTTTCTGAACTTCTACGTCATTTCTTTGAGAAACCTTTATTTTCTCCATAAGGGATGGTTAAGAAATAATTTGAGAAAGGATTTATTATATTCCTTCCTTAATGATTCCCATGTCTATCCTTTGAAAATCTAAGAAGATTGGATCCTTCTCAATTATCATCAGTAATAATGTTGTAGGATCTTTTCTACTTAGAGAATATGCCACTTTAATTGCCTTACCAAGATGATAGTGGATTGTGAAGTCGCAATCTTTGATGAACTCTAAGAATCTTCACTGGTGTATATTAATATCCTTTCGTGTAAATATTTATTTTTTGATTTTATGATTAGCATATATTTCACACTCCCTGTAGATATAATGTCACCATATTTTCAACGCAAAAATCATAGCTTCCAACTCTAGATCATGTGTAAGATATTTTTTTCTTGTGAATTTTCAACTTCCTTGAGGCGTAATCTATCACTTAATCATTTTTAATTAGTAAAAATCCTAATCCCTTCCTCGAAGCATATTTTTATAACACAAAGAGTTCCCCACTTGTTGGTATTGTCACCACCTGTGTAGTGGTAAGCCTCTTTTTCAACTCTGTGAAGCAGTCCTTACATTCACTCATCCAAGAAAACCACACTCCCTTCCAATTCATCTTGCTTATTTGGTTTTACAATCATGATAAGCTCTTCAAAAATCATCAGTAATACCCAACTAGGAAAAGTAAACTATGGATCTCTATGAAAAATG
Organism: Viscum album; assembly: GCA_963277665.1. Taxonomy (NCBI): domain Eukaryota; kingdom Viridiplantae; phylum Streptophyta; class Magnoliopsida; order Santalales; family Viscaceae; genus Viscum; species Viscum album. The sequence goes on from OY728132.1 coordinate 420,583,333, forward strand.
TTCTTCTAGGACACTCTTTGATTGTCTTTTTCTTGGAAGGGTCAATAGATATTCCTTTGAAGGTGATAAAATTCCCCAAGAAAGATACTTCCTCCATCCTTAACTCACATTTAATGTGCTTTTCATATATTTTATCGCTTCACAAATTATTCAACATAATGTTGAAATACTCCTCTTATTCCTCCTTTCTCTTGGAATACATCAGAATATCGTCAATAAATACTTCTAAAAATTTGTTGAGGTAATATCTAAAGACTCTATTCATTAATTACATGAATATTATTGGAGAATTAGTGATTCATAAGGGATTAAATATGAACCCATAGTGTCCATACCTCATCCAAAAGGCGGTCTTGAGAATATATTCCTTCTTCAACTTTAATTGGTGATATCTCAATAAAAGGTCCACCTTTGAGAAATAATTGGCCCCATGTACTTGATCAAACAAGTCATATATCCATGGAAGGGGATACTTTTTATTTATCAGTATTTAATTGAGTTCACGATAGTCAATACAGAGGCACATTTATTCATCCTTCTTCTTGACAAATAGGACTGGTGCACCCCATGGTGAAGTAATCTGGCATATAAAACCCTTTTCTAGATTCTCCTATAACTACTTCTTTAGTTCCTCAAAATCAATGTTGTAAATTATATAAGATTTTTTTGATATAGGCTGATCTCCATAAATAAGTTCAATTGAGAACTCAATATCACGATTAGGAGAAAGACCAAACAATTCTTCAGGAATACATTAGTGTAGTCCCTCACAATGGGAATGTATTCTAGAATGATCCTCTCCTTTGTATCAATAATTTGAGTTATAAATTCTTGATCATAAGTAAATAATATCCACTCTTGACACATTTATACTAAAGGATATTCATCCTCCTTACACTTTTAAAGAATTGGAGGATGCTTCGGGATGTGAAGGGTGGTCTCCCTTTCCCGACATTTGATGTTGGATTTGTATAAAGATAGTCAATCCATGCCCAATATAGCATCGAAATACAACAAAGTAAGTAAGATAAGATTTTCTAGGAGTTTCTGTCCACAAACATAAATTGGGGAGGAGTTATATACTTTGGATGAAATAATTTCCCCATTTTTTGTTCTCGCAGATAACTCAACCTCAATATTTTGAGGTGTTGTTTGAATAGTCCTATTAAACTTTCCTGATATGAAATAAATTAAAATAACAATAATAAAATAGTAAATTTTCTATTATTGAATGAATAAACAGTGTATCATTAGTAGTGATACCATATTCCCTTCCTTGTTTCCTTTGAGGTTGTTTTTTATTGCCTCAAACAACCCTTGGCTTAGAGAAATGTCTTTCATAATTCTCATGTTCCATGTAGTTGAAAAACAACAATATATGGTGATTATTGATTTTAATCTTCCTTTCTTCTTCTACATTACTGGGGTTCTTCATATCCCTTTGGAATTTATTATCCATATTCCCCTCTCTTCTACATTTTAAGAATCTCTTGGCTCACTTTAAGAAATTTCCAGGACGCTTCTTCCCACACTTTTGACATGTGGTATGTTGGGTATTCTTTCCATCATGGGATTTATCTATTGATCCACCCATATTAAACTCTATTTTCATCTTTTTATCATAGGTCCCATGAGACCATTGAGAGTCACCAATAACCATTTCAACCTCAAGGGAAGAATGAACAATCTATTCATAACATTCAAATTCTTGAATCGCGAACAATTATTGTAGACTTGGATTTAGTCCTCTAAAGAAGTGATCCATCCTAATTTAGGTGTTCATGAAAAAGCCAAAGGCGTATCAAGCTATCATTGTAAATTTTTCCTCATATGCACTAATAGACTCATTTTCCTATAGTTTCAGGTCTAGGAACTCTCTTTCCATATTGATATGGAGGGTTTGGGGAAAATATTTTTAAAAAAATATTTTCTGGAATTCCCCTCAATCCATGGAATCAATTTCCTCCTTGGAATTTGTGTTCTTGATTAGTTTTCACCACTGATCAGATTCCCCATCGAAATGATATTCCACCAACACAACTTTCTCTTTTTCTAAGCACTGGATGATAGAGAATATATTCTCAATGGAGTTAATTCATTGTTCTTCAAGGAGAGGATTATAATTTATAATAAACAGGGAAGGCCTTTTTCACATAAATTATTTGAACACAAATTTCTATTTATTAGGAGAATTAGGGTGTTCCATGTGATTTAAGTTATTATTCATAACATGAAACAATTATGCAATTATTTCCATGAAGTTTTGAGCACTTGTTCCCATCATATTTGGCATATCATTAGGAAAATCATCACATTAGTGTATTATCTAGTACTAATATCCAAAAATATAAATACCTTTCTATAATACCAACTATAGTGATCCTATATTTTTTCACATATTATTACATGATTTTAATCATAATTAACCATCAATTTACAAGCCATGGATTGTGAAGTCTTGTGTCTTTGGATGATTTGTTATATAAAAATGAAAACATGGAAATAGAATAAAACATATTTATCTTAATCATGCATAAAGAGATCCTAACTTCTATTGGGCTCCTACATCTTTATAGGATAAGCTGAAGAATACATGAAAAAAAGGGATGAGCCAAAAATCCCAATAGGGGTATAAATATATAAATAAAGCAAAGCACGTGAGTTAGAAGGCATAACATGATGAAATAAAAAAGGAATAGAGAATGAATAAATATAAGGAAGAATAAAATGAATATCATGGAGGTAATCATGGAATCATATGAATGTGGAAACAACACAAAACATGACATATGTATGAGTCAAGGATCACTGCTAAGACCATTTCACATGGCATACAAAGTCCTATAAAGGAATCAGGTTCACTTTGTGTCCTAAAATGAAGTCTAATGGGACTAAACATTACCCAATGAATTAAATTTCTATCTGGTCACACCCCTCATAACATGTTCATGAATATTCATGCCACATGAATAATTATACATAAGGAATCAAACATAAACAAAATGTTTACCCATGGAAAGAATTGGGAATCATAATCATGTTAAAAGGCATAAAAAAGGGAATATAATAATGATTCCCATCAAATAATTTATTTAAATCATAAATGGACATTCATAAGGTAAAATATTAATATATTTTTATAAATTATTTCCAATGGAAACATATAAAAAGGATGTTTAAGAAACTTTATAAGTGAATCATTTTATTGGAGTTTAAGGAAAATATTAAAGAGCATTTAAAGTGGGAATGGCATATCTGTTTACATAAAACCAGAAATGATCCAAGATATTTTTTCATGAAAAAATCAGTGAATTTATAAAAATAATGGTGTCTTGAAAATATATTATTTATTTTACTTGTAAATGGGTAATAAATCTGGAAGTTCCCTCTAATTGGGCTTGCTTATTAGGGAGGACATAGAAGGGAACCTTTTAAAAACATGTATACCCAAAAAAAAAGAATGAACTGATATGGATACATGATTTTGGAACATATAAATAGAATTTAGAATAATTATGTAAAAATAAATAATAGTTACACTGTGGTAAAGAGAGAGAAATAATTACCCAAAGGAAAAAATGGAGGTTCAGAGAGAATCTCTTGCCTTATATCTGAAAGTGTTCTTAAATTGATCTTAATTTCATGGATAATAAAATTAAATATATTAATAAATATATTTTATTCATTATAATTTTATTTATTTCATTTATTTCATTTCTGACAAGTTATGAGATATAATTTTATCATTCGAGAGCATTTGTTTCCTTGGTTTTCATGATAAGTTTACTTGTTTACATGTATGGAAAATCATATAAAATTAGAATAGTTTTATTGAATTGAGTTTATATTTAATTAATTAACAAATGTAATATGAAATTTTTATATAATTAATTTGTTTATTTGGGATGAGAATAAATCATTAGACAAGACTTTAGTGATAATCGTTTAGATTATTTTGGTAGTTTCTCGATCATCACAGACTAGTTTTGTTCTGTTGATTAATATTATGTATATATACTAGTTTTAGAAAATTTAATAGATTATAATACATATATTATACTCTTTTTTAACCATAAAAATTTTTTTAGTATCATCCTTTAAGGTGGAAGTGAAAAACAAAAACACGTCGTCTACGAAGGTGGTAAATCAGCATATCAAGGAAGATAGTTTCATTTTTAGAATAAAAGGTGTGGGGAAGAGAAATGATGATGGGTTGTTTCATTAACAAAAAAATTATAGTATATAAAATATACTAGATTTATCATGTAACTCTAATAATGATACATGAGGAGAGGAAAAGAAATGAAAATAAATTTAAATGAAATTAAGAGAAAAAGAATTAGGTTTTTACCTCTTGAATTCTTCTCTTAGAGAACCTCCTTTAGAAATAAGTTTTGGTATTTTATTGAGAGAAAAAACTCCTAGATGTGGGGAAGATTATTGGTAAGATTATTCGGCATAAATTTTAAAGTATTCATGGATTAAGAGTTGTGAGGAGAGGAGGTGGTGAGGGGTGTTATTTATATTGAAGGAGAGGGGGGTTATTATTTTAATCATTAGTTTATTATTTTGGATCTAGATAAGAAATAGTGATGATTAAATAAATGAATAAATTAAAGAGAGAACTATTGTTCAAGATTAATGTGATTACATCAGTGACTATTTAGGGAATAATGTATTTAACTTATAATGTATATATACCATAAATTACTATATTTTTCTATTCACTGAAAATTCAACTATTTTATAAAAATCCCAAAAAATCACCCTAACCATTTTTAAATGTTTATAATTGTAAAATGAAATAAATTTTAGGAAAAAAAATTTCCAAATATGAGATATTTAATTTTTTATTAAAATCATCATTTATTCAAAAAATACTGATTTTAAAATTATAACTGATTATAGACACTTTGAAAAATTAATAATGGTATCATAAAATTATCTTATAATAATAAGACAACAAAATATTAATTTATGATTATATTTTATGAAAATATATTATATTTTAAATCATTATATTAATTATAAAATTGTATATAAACATTTATGTTTCACAAAAAATACCAATACTTAATTTATCATTTTCAAAACATTTATTTATTTATTCCAAGATATAAATATATCATATTTTCATTTTTAAGATGCCTAAATATTATTTATATTTTTAAGGTTTAGTTAACTATTATATTGGAAAGTTTACTATTCCTAAGGGTCATATTACTATTCCAAAGGTCATGTTACTATTCCATTGGTTTAAGTTCCTTAATTTCTACAAATACTTCTAATTTCGTTAATTATTCATTTATAAAGTTTGTATTATGTTCTCTAAGTGATTTTATGTGATTTATACTATATGAAATTATTATAAGAAGGTAATTTACATTGTTAGAATATAGGTTTATTATATCTCAAGTGCAACCACATTCTCAACAGCTTCTTCCAGTTGGTTTCAATGAAGCCTACCAGGTGCCATTTTCTAAAAACACAAAAACACAATAAGTATCGCTAATTATAAACTAAAGAATCAAAAAATTAAAATTCTATCACATCATATATCATAAAATTTCTTTCCAAAGCTTCCACAATTTCCATTTTCAACCAATATTTTTTTCAAAGTCCTCTATTCTTTTGAAAATAAAACAATTTTAAAATACCAAAATCGTGCCTTTTCAAAATCCCACATTTGAAAACAATTTCTCACTAGTTTTCAAAAATAAAAATGTTTGCTCCAAATCATATATAATTACTCTAAATGAAATATGAAATCCTAGTGGTAATTCATTCATATAATGCATGTCATGCTCATATCATTGGATAAAACCATGACAATGAGATTACAACTCCTATAAGTGTCTCCAAAATACTTATGTACCCAAATCCTTGGTAACTTGAAGTTCAGCATAAAATGGATAGCTACATATTTTTATGCTCTATATTTCAAGTCCAGATAATCCTACTTCTTTCTACCAACCCAACATAAGGAATATACTAGATAGAATTTTAACACCAAGACTAATACAACTGATAACCATGTATCAAACAAACTGATATTACTTTCAAGTCAAGGACTGAACAAGTAGATACCACTTGTAACATCCCTCCACTCCTCATTGGCATGAGTTAAGGCAGAATTTCTACTTGGATTTAGGATACATTCCCAAAATTACAAAGGTTATAAATAAATTCCAAGGGCTTTAATACAATTGGGGGATGATTTTTCATTTAAGAATAAAACAACCATAACCAAACATACCATAACCAAAATCATTATGTGATGCATGATAACATTGTATGAAAAATCAATTCATAGATAATCAAACCATCAATATCAGACATTCTCCAAGATCGAAATCCATAATAAAACCAAATTATAATAAAGAAACACTAAATAAATGTGATACTTTACCTTAACTTGTATCCCGATAGACAATATCTACAAAAGCACCAATGTTCCAAAGAAGGGGTTAGTAACGAAACTCAGTAGGATTTACCCAAATGAATTCCCCACTCATGCCACTAGGATATAAAATTTTAGATCATTTATATAAAACCATTTATATAAAACCATTAAAAATATCTTAATAGTTTATATCAAGCCCAAGCATTTTCATGCCAAAATAGCTTTCCATACTAAAACAGTTTTCCATACCAAATCCATTTTCAAGGAAATCAACCAAACAAGTCATTTAACCAATTATAAATAATCATTTGGCATAACCCATTTTATTACCAAAAACCATACACACAGACACTCAATAACTAAAGATTTCTATTACCATTTATGGGGTAACTTCATGTACATAACCTATCCATTTGATGGTGGTACTTTACAACTAATATCCAACCCATTCAACTCCCGCTTAACCAATTAATTCAACCACAATCCAGCACAATCATTTCCAAATAATTTAAATAAAAATATCCATTTATTAAAAATAAATTTCCATGAAAAAAAACAAAACAACCATTTTTAAATCGTCATTTTAAAATCGAGTTACTACTTTCACTTTACACCAAAACACACAATTTTCACAATTCCATAAACCACCACCAAAGATGGTTTCCATAAATCATTTCACAACAATTTAAAAATCAATTTCAAGGAAAAAAATTAATTTTAAATCATTACTTGAAGTTATAATAATAGGATATCGGAGTGAAGCCACCTACCTCATGAATTATGGTGAAAACAAAGAACGAGATGAATTCTTCAACAAAACTAGGTTGAATATTAAAAACCCCACATTAGATATCATTACCTAACATCAACACAGTCACATATCGTTAATATTTCCATCAAATATCATATATTTATTCCCAAAATACTATATATATGAATCTAATATGGGGAAGAGAAGTATATCTAAGGAAAACACCCAAAAACCAATACTTACCATGGGAATCATGTTTCAACACACTAAGATTTTTCAACAGATCACTCTCGGGTTGAAGGGCAAAGTCACCATCGCCTTTGGGAGGAATAAAAACCAACTGAGGGTTGAAAATAATTAAAAACAAGAGGTTTAGAGATAATCCTAAGCCAGATCCACTTTTTTAGGATCTAATTTTAAACTATGCATGGTTAAGAAAACCATACACCAACTATGTGTCAACCACTAACTCAAGAATCATGTCACATGGTTGGATCGCATATTTATAAATACTATTAACTAACCATGAATAATATCTTTACCTCCCATTTCAAGATTTATCCTTGGTGGCCTCATGGTTTGGACAAATTATACACCAAACCGTTCACCTACCCAGAAGTCCCTATTTCACTATTCATGGTTTAATGTAGGAGTTTTACGATTTCTACTAACCATGATCAAACCATAAACCTTTAGGAAAGCCAAAAAAACATTCCAAAAGTATTCCATACCCTCCCAAAATTCACCTAAACACTTTACATACTTTAAAATAATACATAAAGGTTTAATTACTTAAAATTGAGGGTCCTACAAACATCCACCACAACTTTATGCCAAAATTTTCAATAAAACATTTATTTAACAAAATACCATAAATCAAAATCCACCCTTTGGAAATCACATCAATATGAGTTTTCCAATCAATTCCACAAAAAATTCTAATACAGTAGAAAGATGATTTAGAAAAGATCAATCGAAAATGTTCTAGAATGATATAATGGGAGAGAAGACACCTACCTCAATAAGATTAATGAAAATCATCTGAGATAATTTTTTGGATTTAAAACTTTGTGTCATATTCCTTCACCAAAATCCAATAATATCTCATCAAAATAAATCTTAATCCATAGATATAGGTATAACAACACTAATTTATAGTTCTGATCAAGCCAATACAAGGAGATCCAACAAGATAAGGGAGAATAGAACCCTAACCTTTGATTCCACAACAAATTTCTCTAAGATTTTATTTCACTAGAGTTTGGACATCTAAAATCACCATAATTCACCTAAGGAAACACTGGGAGTAAAGAGGAAGAAGAATAGGGAATGTGAGAACAAACACCCATTTCCCATGTCTAAAATTATTGGGCATAGGAATTTACATGATTTGTAACTCATATACAAGTCGTATATTTTCTCGAGGCCACGTATGTATAAATTCACATCATCTCTATTTTTATTTTCTGTAAAAACCAATTACACATCATGTACCTCTTACATGATGTGGACAGAACTTGAAAGTCATGTAAAAGGTACATGATATGTATTTATTCATTGGGGTTTTCTAGTAGTCATCCCCATTATTCACACATCCAATTAAATTAAACCAAGAATCTGAGAATAAAAGAAAATTCATTAAATGATGGCGTACCTCAAACAATCGGTGGTACATTCTCCCCACCATTGTAATTTCCATCATTGAGAAGTAGGAATAAATCAGGCCATTTCTCATGCATAAAAATTTTCATTTCCCATGTTTCCTATTAGACCTAACCATAATTCCATATCACTCACACCAAGGAAAAGGATCACCCTCAAAGAGTTTTTTCTTGCCTATCTAGAACCAATGCTAGTTCATGGATAAAAGTCACATCTATATTAACAGTAACATGATCCCAGTTAATCACATGATAAGGATATAGTAGATACTCCTTCATTTTATAAACATAGAACATGTTATGAATGGAATAGAATCTTATATATAATGTTAAACGATACATAATGGTATCGATTTGTTCTATCACCTCAAATGTTTCCACATACCATGGTGCTAACTTCCCTTATTTCCCCAAGAATTTATAACCAAGTCTCAAATACACTTTCAAGAAAACATGGTCACTGACATCCAAAGAAAATGTTCAGTGATAATTATCTATATACGAATTGTTTCTACTCTGTGACACTGCCATTCATTTCCAAATCATCTTGATTTTCTTTATAGTCTCGTGTACAAGATTTGATCCAATCATGGATGATTCTCCTATTTCCATCCCAGATAAAGAAGAATTAAAAGTTCATCCATAAAAATCCTTAAATGGTGGCACCTGTATCATTTCATGATAAATTTTTTTATAAGAAAATTTGATTTCACCGTGATTCACTCTTTCATTTTCACCCTTACACCAATGTAATAAACTAGTTTTGTATTGAAAATTATAAAAATAATAAAAAATTAACTTCATGTTTTATTTAATTATTTTTTGTTTATTACTATAAAAAAGTTCAATGTTACTTGTTCTGATAATTTAATTGAAGGTGGAGGTGATTTAGAGGTCCCATGACGAAGTTCAAGAAAAATGGGTCAAACTGTGCAGGATCTAAGCACCTCAGTGGATTCAACCGCACACTTTTACTAAACCGTGCATAAAAATGGGTTGATATTTTTATTTCTAGTTAAAAATTTAATGGGATACATTTCATTTGAATAAACCCAAGCCTCATTCAGCCATATGGTGTCTCATCCAGACTGTTCTATCTAAGACACCGAATCTGCTCGAAGTCAAAAAGTGGGTTTTGTATTTCATCCATATCTTCAGTTGTGTTATTAAAAATAGTTCCAAACTTTTAGTGGTGATATTCAGGAAGTGGGTATAAAACATTTAGTTTTTTTTAAAAGTGATATAAGATTGTATGGTCCTCTAAAACCATGGTCCAAGTGGTTTTTTGAAATTAGGGTGCCCAAAACCACCTTCCACATTTCCAATAAATTTCAACCTTGGGCTCTCCATTTGTAAGTTTGGTTAGGAGTAAAATATATAGTATTTTGGAGACCCAAATGATTCATATCCTAATCCAAGAAGTTCTAGAGTCCCATGTTCTCATAAGGGGATCAAGAATGAAGTTGAATTTACACCTGAGCCTCCTATTCCTCTCAATGGAAAGATAAACAGTGGATGATCATTTTGAGGGAGATACACACACTTGGGAGGGCGTTCTAACACTTGTTCTTATACTGGTTTTGTGTAATGATTGTGTTAAATGTTTCACTTATGCTTAATTTGGATGTGATTCTCCTTTGAATATATTTCTTTTGTTATAATTATGTGAAACATTTTTTATTTCAACGCCGATTGGGTTGAGATTTCAAGTGGGAATCTAGGGTTTTTCTGATTTGACAAGACAAGAATCCTCTTACTATCACACATACATAAGGTTTTATTATTATTTGGTATCAATTTTTTTATTTTTTCTATCCAAACATTAACAACATTATTTTTTTTCAAGAGGTGATTCTTTGAGCATTGTTTTAGGAGGCAATAGGGAAGTCGAGATCTTGAAAACCCTCAACCAAAGGATTGCATTAAACCATATAAAATTTTCAGAACAATGACCAATCCAAGATGTAAAGTCAACTTGAAATTATCTCCTTCTCTCATAATTATAAAACACCTCCTTTATTTATCAACTATTAAATGCTTTAATTTAAGTCATTTTCTCAAAACTATTTTCAAAACCACCCTCATCTTTTTGTTCCGTTTTATTAAAAATTCACACTATAAATCCCAAATGCTCCTTAATATATGACCTAGGGTCTTCCATATACTAAAAATAAACCTTAAAAACATAATCAATTTGATGTTTCATGATAACATAGTCAAATTTTGACGTCGTTTCCTTGGAGCGCTTTTGATTTTAGTGTGCATTTTTTATTAAAATATCATTAATTTTGTAATTATTTCTTTGATTATTTACTTCCTCAATTTTTTTAATTGGTTTTTAAAATATTTATATTGTGTAGATTTTGTTCATGACCGATTATAATCTGAGAGATTTACTGCCTTTTGAACTCAAACTGAAGATGATCCTACGTCAACGACACTGTGACACACAAGACAACCATTTGAAGGAGGACACATCACATCTTGAAACTCTTCTTGATACTTCTTATTATTTTGGAACCAACATCAAAACTGAAAGAAACTTGCATAAAATGGATGAAAATAATAGAACACTAAAATAAATAACCTCACCTGATATTGATATCCAACCCACATATATTCAAATTCTAGGTGAGGCACCAAATTTTGAACTTAAATATGATTTAATTCATTTATTACCAAGATTCCATAGACTCATTGGAGAAGACCCGCATAAGAATTTAAAATAATTCCACATTGTATGTTCAACCTTAAAACCTGACAATGTGGATAAAGAACAAGTAAATATTAGGAAATTCACTTTTTAATTAGAAGAAGCTGTAAAAAATTGGATTTACTATGTTAATTCACCAATTTGAGGCTGGGTGGAAATGAAACATCTTTTTATTGAAAAATAATTCTCAGTCTCTGAAACCATAATAATAAGGAAGGAAATTTTTGGTATAATAAAATCTCAAGGGAAAAATCGTCATGAATACTAGGAAAGATTTAAAAGGCTTTGTTCAAGTTTCCCACACCACCAAATAAGTGATCAAATTTTAATTCAGTATTTATATGAAGGTTTAATTCCTATTAATAGAAATATGATCGATATTGATGTAGGTGGTGTTCTAGTTGATAAGACCCCAACTGCTATAAAAACCCTAATTGATAACATGGCACATAACACTAAATAATATGGTTCAAGATCCAATCTACCCATTCAACGTGTCCATGAGGTGAAAAGTATTGAATTCGAGGAGAAGGTAGACAGGAAATTTGAAGATGTAATTACCCTTCTTAGAACACTTTATCTTTCCTAAGGAAAATCCCAATCTCCTCCTCCAATCCACTTTTTAATATGTTCTTCTGACACCCATTATTCTGAACAATTCCCCCAACTAAGAGAAATTTCTGAGAGTTGTGATGCAATATTTCCATGCTGCCCCTATAACTCACCCTTTAGGAAACAACCTTACTATCCATCCAACCCTCAGTGTAAATAAAACCAAGCTTATAGGAAAGGGGGTATTTAAACCAACCTCAAATATAATGGAACTAACTGGGGCAGAGTAGTCATCCACCACCACCACCCAGAAATACCCAACCACTACAAAGGTATTTCTAACCACGCCATCCAAAACCTGAGCCTAGCTTAGAATATATGATGAAACAAATGGCTTTCAACAATATTCAATTCTAAAAAACCACCCAAGCAGACCTAAAAGGCCTAAAAACACAATTAGGCCAAATTTCTAACTCTGTGGGGGGGATTCAAAGTTATGGGTTGGGTAAACTACCCTCTCAACCAATATTTAACTCTAGGGATACGGGAAATGTTAGTGCCATCACCCATAGGAGTGGAACTCAGCTTAAAATCCAAAAATAACCCTCCAATAGAGTCATCCCCTTCTGAGTAAACCACCATCCCAACCATTGTAAATGGTCCAAATGAGGTAAAATCTTATCCAGAGAGAAGGAAAGAGTTTGTCTATTCATGAGGTTCCTATCCCAACCATTCCTCTTCCATTTCCCTAAAGGTCCACCAAACCTAGGAAACAAAAGAAACTGAACTTGATAAAGATATATTAGAAACTTTAAAAAAAAGTATAGGTTAATAATACTTTGATTGATGTCATGAAGTAAATTCAATGATACACGAAGTTTCTGAAGGATATGTTTACACACTGAAGGTGACTTTGAGGATATGAGAAGGCGTGCTTGGGGAGGAATGTCTCATCATTGATAGAGCCATCACTTCCCACTAAATGCAATGATCCTGTAACATTCTATATTCCATGCACCATAAGGGAGTATTCCTTTTCCAATGTTATGATTTATTTGGGTGCTCCTATAAATGCGATGTCTCACTCTATTTACTCTTCATTGTAGGTTAGGGAATTGAACCCCATAGGAATTTTTGTTCAAAAATAAAACCAAAGTATTACACACCCCTCTGATGTGTTAGAGGATTTTATTTTGAGGGTACAAAATTTAACATTTCCCAATAATTTATATGTGCTAAAAATGGAAGATGATAGGATGGATAGACATGCCATAATTATATTGAGGAGACCTTTCTTAAAAATCACCAAAAACATAATTAATTTCCACAATAGTAAATTATATATGGAGTTTGGTGGAGGAATTTTCCACTTCAATAGACTTGATGCCATGAATCACCCCATATAAGAACATTACTCTCTATCTCTCTATTAACTCTATAGATGTTCTTGATTCCCCTAAAAAAACTTCTTTCATTCCCTTAGTCCCCTTTCTGAGTTTTCATCATTGATTGAAATTCTAGGAAATGAATCATTCATCGAATTTTGTACCAGTTTAGAAAATTTTCAAGCATGTTTAATAATTGATGGTTTCTTTAACATTGAGAATCACATGACAGTCAATGATATTTATAATCTTGTAAAATATCATTCCTCGTATAAGGATGATATTATTAAGCTGTTAGATGAGATTAGTGACCTCTCAATTTCACACACACTCCCATCAATCCAAAATACCCCTGAACTGGAACTAAAACAGGTGCCTCAAGATTTAAAATATTTATATATTGAGAATGGAAATAAGCTACCTATCATCATTACTAGTTCACCCCATCCAGAGAAAGAATTATGACTGGTTGAACTTTTGAGGGAGTATAAACAATATTTGGGATGGAAACTTATTGAAATTCTTGGAATCATCCCATAAATTTGTACATATCATATATTGTTAAATGATGAGGCTAAACCAGTGAAGTAGGAAAAATTAAGAAAAAACCCCAACCACTTATAAGTGGTTAAAAAGGAGTAAAAAAAATATGGCTGGTGGAGTTATTTACCCCATCTTTAACAGCCAATGGTTTAGTCCAATACAATTGATTCCTAAAAAAACTTGTCTAATGGTAATTAAAAATGAAAAAAAAAATGAATTGGTTCCAACCCATGTGCAGAATAGTTGGTGTGTCTATATAGACTACCACTGACTAAACTAACACACTAGTAAGGACCATTTCCCATTGTCATTCGTTGACCAAATGCTAGAGAGGCTAGTGGGGAAGTCCCATTAGTGTTTTTCTGATGGATATTCTGGATACTTTCATATCCATATTCCCATTGAGTATTAGAAAAAGACAACCTTCACTTTCCACATTGGAACATTTTTATATAAGAGGATGTCATTTGGTCTCTGCAATGCTCCGAGTACTTTCTAGCGATGCATGGTTAGTATTTTTTTCATATTACCTATAGAATTTCATGGAAGTATTCATGGATGATTTCACTATATATGGATCCTCTTTTAATGAATTTTTGAGTAGTTTAGGTTCAATACTACATCATTGTATTGAAAAGAATCTCGTATTAAATTATGAGAAATTTCATTTCATAGTATGACAATGTATAGTATTGGGATATGTCATTTCATGGGACAGTATCCAAGTAGATAAATCAAAAGTGGATGTCATTTCATCCCAACCATTTCCCAAATATGTGTGGGATGTGCGGTCATTCTTAGGTAATGTCGGATTTTATCATCATTTCATTCATGTCTTTAGTAAGATTTCACTCCCCCTATCCTGATTTCTCCAAAAACAAAAGGACTTTGTTTTTTATAAGGAATGCGAGAAATATTTTAATCAGTTAAAATGGAGTCTCACATCACCTCTAGTAAACCAACCACCGTGGTAGGATTTACCATTTGATCTCATGTGTGATGCCTCTAACTATGTAGTGGGAAAAATCTTGTCCCAAATTTTCAATCGAGCTCCATATGTCATTATCTATGCCTCATATACATAGGACCCTACCTAAGAAAACTACACAAAAACTGAAAATGAATTTCTTAACATTGTGTTTTCCTTAGATAAAATCAGGTCATACTTTTTAGGTTCTAAAGTCATTGTGTTCTCAGACCCTGAAGCCCTCCAAAATCTACTTAAGAAACCAGAAGCCAAACCACATCTCATTCACTGGATGATCCTCCTTCAATAATTCAATCTAGAAATTCTGGACAAAGAAGGAGGAGAGAATGTGGTGGTTGACCATATCAGTAGGATCCACCCATTCTCAGAAAATGACTCATCCCCAAGTATTCCCATAAATTACATGTTTCCATATGAGAAATTGTACCAAGTGAAAGATGTTATTCCTTGGTATGCTGAAATTGTAAATTATTTGGTAGCATCCTGCATTCCTGCTGATTTTAATAAAAACCAAGTTGACCGACTAAAATATGAGTCATGTTGGTATATCTGGGATGTCCCCTACTATTAGAACACATGTAGTGATCAATTACTTAGGAATTGTGTTCCCGGTAGTGAGTTTTTGTTTGTCCTTAGGTTTTGGAACACCCTTTCTTGTGGGGGTCACTTTGGTCCCCAACAGACTACTTGCAAGGTCCTTGATTCTGGTCTCTTTTGGCCCACATTATTTCAGGATGCTCATGATTTTTTTAAATCTTGTCCTCAAAATCAAAGAATGGGGAATTTCTCTAAAATAAATGAAATTCTATATTAAACCTTGCTCTTACATGACATTTCTGATGTTTGGGCATTGACTATATGGAACCATTACCCAATTAATTTGGGAACTTGTAAATTATTTTGGCAGATCATTATGTGTCAAAATGGGTAGAAGCACATTCCTCAAGGGATGATGATTCTAAGAATGTTGTGTAATTTTTTAGAAACCAATTTTTTTATAGGTTTGTAATACCTAGGTTTATTATCAGTGACCAGGTTTCTCATTTTTGCAACCACACAATGTAATCACTTTTGTGTCAGTATGGGGTCGGGCATCGAGTGTCTACTACTTATCACCCATAGACCAATGGTCAAGCTAAGGTGTTGAATAGATAGGTAAAACAGATTATAGAAAAAATGGTTCAACCTAATAGAAAATATTGGTGTCTTAAACTCAATGATTAATTATGTACTTACCATATTGATTTGAAAACTCTCATTTCCATATCACCATGTCATCTAGTGTTTGGAAAGAGTTTTTACCTCCTTGTAGAGATAGAACACTAGGCCAACTGGTCCATTAAACAATGAAATTCTAGTCTTTCTAGTACAGGTGCTCAAAGGAAGTTGTTGATTTGGGAGTTGGAATAAATGTGTATATATTCATATGATAACTCTATAACTTATAAGCAGCGAAACAAGGCTACCCATGACTATATCATCATTCATATTCAGTTCCACATTGAGAAGTAGGTCCTACTTTACAATTCAAGGCTGAAGTTTCATCTAGGTAAGCTTCATTCCCACTGGTTTAAACCTTAAAATGTTACTAATGTTTATCCATTTTATGTTGTTCGGGTTCAAAATGAAGAAACTAAACAAACCTTTACTATTAATGGGAACCGTCTTAATCACTTTCATGACTCCCTTCTAGAATCCCTAATAGAGGAACTCCAACTTCAAGAATAACTATACTAATAACACTTACCATGTTTTATCATTCCTTCCCACATTCTATTTTTATAGTGAGAACACTGCATTCCCTATGTGTGGGGGATGGGTACATTCATGGGTTAGGAATTTTCATCATCTTTCTTCTTTTCCTCTTTTTAACCTACTGAATAGTATTGTCACTCCCCCTCCCTCACTTTTGTGCCAGAAATTTACTTTTTTTATGCCCACTTTATCATGGAAAATGATTCCAAATTAATCAAGGAAGTTATTAAAAATGCATGAGTAATTTACGTATGTCATATTGTTTTAACATTCAATTTTTTTGACGAAATGTGTATTTCAAAAATAATTCAATACTGTGGTGTGACTTTTATTTAAATTTGGTTCTTTGTTGATTATATAAATGGTTGTATCATTTTTAAACATTTGAGAAGAATGGTACCCTTTGTGTGAGTAGTTTAATGGAAAATTGTGCCACTTAATTTCTCCACACATCTTCGCACCCAACCATGAAGTGTGAAAAAAAATTAATTAATAGAATGAAAATATAAGTTATGTTAATTTTTCTCTACCTTAAAAAATGATTTTTCCACATGTTTGTTCCTTATCTAATCTATTTCATTACTGTACCAGATTGACCTATGCATGTGTACCTGTTATCTAACTATTGGAAGCCCTCAAAAAAACCAAAAAAAACAAATAAACATTGAGTTAAGTGATGAAATGTAAAACATATGGGGATATCTAGGTTAGGAGATTTTTTTTTGAATTATAGCTATGATTAAGTGAGTGAGTCTTGAAATTTGATTTCAATGGATGTAGGGAAGGTTTGGTGGAAGGAATCATGTAAGAAAACAAATTTTAAAATAACTTATATTTAAATTGATAGAAAGTGGAAAGAATAGAATGAAATGGTTGTCACACACAAACATGGATCATTAGTGAAATTATTAACTTTTGAAAAAAAAAATTGATTGATATCATGCATCTCTTGGAATTTCATTCTGATATAATTTTTGAAACATTTTTTCCATGACACTGAGAATAAATCATCGGTGTAATTTTTTCTTTGATCATGTTTCTATCAGGAATTAAATTTTCATCGAATGTTAAATCTTTATGAATAATGGATTATCTCTATGAATAATTTTTAGAAATGTTTCTTTTCCTAGGAGTTTAAATGTTTAGGTGTGGGGGTTTGATCGCATCACGATTCACTGTTTCATTTTCACCCTTAAACCACTGTGCTAAACTAGTTTTGTATTGAAATTTATAAAAATAATAACAAATTTTACTTCATGATTTATTTAATTATTTTTTATCACTGTTAAAAAAGGTTATATTACATGTTTTCATAATTTCATTAAAGGTTGAGGTGATTTAGAGGGCCCATGATGAAGTTCAAGAAAAATGGGCCAAACTATGCAGGATCCAAGCACATCAGTGGACTCAACTGCACTATGCTACTAAAATATGAATCCAAATGGGATAATATTTTGTGGTATGGTTTTAAATTCAATTTTATTCATTTCATATGAAGAAACCCAAGCCTAATTTTTCTATATGGTATCCCATCTGGACTAATCTATCCAAGCCATTGAATCTGCTTGATGTCAAAAAGTGGGTTATGTATTTCATACATATATTTGAATGTGATTGTCCAAAAGGTGCCAAAATTTTGTTGGAGATATTCAGGAGGTTCTAATAAAACTTTTTGTTGTTTTAAAGAGTGAGATAAGACTGTCTGTCCATCGAATACCATGGTCCAAATGGTTTTCTGAAATCAAGGTGCCCAAAACCACCTTCCACATTTCCTATAAATTAGAACATTGGGATCCATATTTGTATGTTCTTCTAAGATGAAAATATCTAATAATTTGGATACCCAAAGGAGTCCTCTACTCATCCAAGAATTTATGGAGGCCTCTATCCTCATAGGTGGGTCAAGGATGAAGTCGAAGTTCCACCTGAGGCTCCTCCTCCTCTCGATGGCGAGCTAAACGGTGGGCGATCATTTTAAGGGAGCTACACATATATGGGAGTGAGTTCTGGTGCTTTTTAATCTATTGTTTTTGTGTAATTTTTGTGTTAAATATTTAAATTATTTTTAATTTGGATGTGCTTCTCCTTTGAATATATTTATTTTGTTATAATTAAGTGAAACGCTTTTTATTTCAACACTGATTAGGTTGAGAATTCAAGTGGGAATCTTGGGTTGTTCTGATTGGACAAGACAAGAATCCTCTTTCTCTCACACATACATAAGATTTCAGTATGCTCTGGTAGACCTTTTTCTATGTTTTAGAACCAAACCTTAACAACACGATTGTTGTGTCAAGGGGTGATTCTTTGAGCATTGTTGTTGGGGGCAAGTGGAAAGTCGAGATCATGACAAACCTTAACCAAAGGATTGCATTAAACCATATAAAATTTTCAGAACAATGAACTATCCAAGATGTTTAGTGAACATGAAATGATCTCCTTCTCTCATAATTCTAAAACACCACCCTTATTTATCAACAATTAAACTCTTTAAATCAAGTCATTTTCTTAAAACTATTTTCAAAACAACCCTCCTCTTTTGTTCATTTTTATTAAAAATTCACACTATAAACCACCAACGCTCTTTAAGAGATGACATAGGGTCTACCATATACTATAAATCAACCTTGAAAAGATAATAAATTTTATTTTTTATGAAAACTTGGTCAAAATTCAAACAAAGTAATATGATCCTCACATGAAAATTTGATGTCCATAACATATGATCTAAGCATATCTTACAATTATGAATACTAAGTTATGATTTTCCATATATATGTGGATGATATGTTGTGCTCAAGGTCATTTTAATTCCAATAGAATGTTCTAATGATTTCCAAAATCAATAAGTTAAGCGGGGGTCTCTATCAGATAAAATCATAAATGGAACTCCATGTAACCTGACCACTTCTTGAATATATAATTTTTCCAAGTCCTCTATCATGTTGGATTCTCTGATAGGGAAAAAATTTTCCTACTTAGTAAGTCTACCCACTACTACCCATATAGAATCATGTTTGCGTAATGTTTTTGGTAGGCCTGTGAAAAAATTCATCGCAATCTACTCCCACTTCCATATAGGTATCGGCATAGACTATAGCATACTAGTTGGCCTTTGATTCTCTGCCTTTACCTATTATCAAGTTAATAATTTCATAACATACTCTAATATTACACATGTCATCCCATCCCATAAAAATGTTCTTTCATTGTCTTGTATATTTTTCCGAACACTTAAATGAATAGACCATTTTGAATGGTGATACGTTGAAAGGATCTATTCCTTGAAAGACTGAGGATCTATGATCTATTTTTGAAAACATAACAAGGATTTATCATCCATTTTCCAATTATCTAGAGTATCCACACCATTTATGTTTGACCTAATGGCGATGCAGTCAAAATCAGATATTTTAGCTTATTTTACAATAATTACCAAGTATGGAACAATGATTAATGGAATGAAATTTTCATATTCACCCTATGTATAACAATAAAAATTCATATCAGTTGTTATAATCATAAACTGTCGTTGGTCACGATTGTTATATGATTTACAACTCAATGAATCAGCCACAAAATTTACTTTATCATGTGTGTATATCAAGTCAAAATCAAACATTTGGAGATAATCCATCCATCTTCATTGCCTCAAGTTCAAGTCTCTCTAAAAAACTATGAACTTTTCTCCAAAGAAATAATGCCTCCATATTTTTAAGGCATGAAAAACCACATCTAATTATAGGTCATATGTAGGATAATTCTTCTCATGTACTCATAACTGCCCCAAACCATAGGCTACAACATGGTCTCTCTAAATGATAACACAACCAAGACTAGATCCAGATGCATCACAATGCACCACATAGCTGTTACCTGGTTATGGAAAGATTAAGATGGGTTCCAAGGTGCGACAAGTCTTAAGTTCCAAAAATCATTTCTTACATTAATTATTCCATATGAATGGAACACCTTTCCTTGTTATAATAATCATGGGGGAAGAAATCCTAGAAAAATCCCAAACAAAGCGGTGATAGTAACCTGCTGATCCTAGAAAACTGCGTACCTCAAAAACCTTCTTTGATGTCTGCTAAGAGACTATTGGTTCTATCTTTTCAAGAACAACTGAAATTCATAATTCAAAAATTACATTCCCAAGAAAATTAACTTCTTGTATCTAGAAGTTACACTTAGATAACTTATCATATAAATTATGTTCTCATAGCATACTTAGTAAAATTCCCAAGTGCTCTTCATGTCTATTCCTTCTTCTGAAATAAATGATAATGTCATCGACAAACACCACAAAAAAAGAATCAAGGTACCTATGGAACATACATTTCATTAAATCCATGAAAAATATTGGTTATTTTTTATACCAAAAAGAATTATGAAATATTTATAATGGTCATATAAACTCTAAAATAATGTTTTTGGGATATCCTATATTCTGACTCTAAGTTGATGACATCCTGATCATAGATAAATTTTAGAGAACCATTCAAATCCCTTAAATTGGTCAAACAGGTCATCAATCCTAGGAAAAGGATATTGATTTTTAATCTGGGATTGATTCAATTTCTGATAATCAACACATACCTAGAGAGTATCATCTACCTTCTTTGTGAACAAAAAAAATGTATCCCAAGGAAATGTACAAGGTTTGATGAAGCCTTTACTTTCCAACTCTTCATGATGAACCTTTATCTCTTCAAACACTTCCGGATACACTCAATAAGATGGTAAAGAATTAATACTTGTTCCCAAGAGTAGTTCGATAGTAAATTTGATTTCCCACTCAGGTCGTAACCAAAATAAATCATTCAAAAAAACATCTAGGTATCCATCCACTATGATAGGATGAATCCCATTCCCTATTTCATCAGCACCTTCCAAGTTTATTGAAGCTAGATGACTTGAGATTTCTCAATATAAAATCACTAAATTTCCTTCTCTACCTATATTTATATCCTAATATAACTTTAATACATTAATAGATCCATTCTAGAAATATAAATTTCATTTGTCAAGCATAGCAGTCTATATAGGCTTTAAACCCTACCATCTAGTCCAAACCAAAGATCAAATCAAATAAGTCCATCTCTGGGACATTAAACTCCAATATAAACTTCACTAAATCAATGGTAAAGGAACATTATCATCATTTTAATCCTCTACACTCTTGTTGTTAAAGGTTTGTCTTGATATTCAAGACATAAAGAATCAATTTCATGTGAAATTCCAATTGATTAACCATAGAAGAATCAATGAAAGAATGAGATGTGACAGTACAAAAAAAGACATACATAAGAGTGTATTTTAGAATAATTGTAACTTGAACCATTGATTTACCTAGTACATAACTCATAATAGATTTCTCTAAACCATAAATTTGTCACTTTGATGTCACAGGAAAGATCTTGCTTCCCTGTTAAGGTGTCGACTGAACAGCTGAAGTATTCCTGGAAACATCCTGGTTTATCTATGTCTATGGATGTGAACTAGTTTGATGGGACTATTCTGTTTGAGAATATAAAGGTTGATGTTGTTTCAAGCCTGCTCCACCCACTGATCTCAAAAGTTTATGAAAAAACTTCTTGATATGTCCATTTTTGCCGCATTGGTGGAAATTCTTTTATGGTGCAGTACATTCCTTCCTTCTATGCATCAACAACCCACAATAAAAATAGCTTGGTTTAATATTGGATCTTGGAGGAAAATTAACTGATTATGTTGTCTATGTCTGGGGTGCACTACCTCCATGATTATAGACATCCCTTCTTCTCTTATTTCCAGCACTATAGTTGAAACATGTCCCCATGGGTACAAATAGACTACCTCCCATAGAATTCCCAAAAATATCCCTTTAGACCATTATTTCCCTATTAACCATATTTGTATAATCTAAAATCCAGAGAATGGATATTTTGGATCGAGTCTCTAGTCATAATCTTGAACTAAATATGCACGCCTTCAAGGATTCACTAGTAGAAACCTCTGGAGAGAAACGAACCAAGTTTATAAACTTTTCTACATACTATGTCACATAGAGGTTTTCTTAATTTAAGCTAAAGAAATATGTGTTTCTTGTTGTTTTTTAAGTGTGGGGATAGAATTGTTTATTGAATATTTCTTCAAATTCCTCCCACACAATTCCCTTATTGGATTTTTCTTGGATATCTAAATCCCACCATTTGTGTGAAATATCTTCCAACATATAGGTTTCTAACTTAACCTTCATCTCTTCTAATGTACTAAGAAAATAAAAAATTCTTTTTATTCGGTTTAGCCACACTTTTGATTTTTCATGTTCAAAATCTCATCAAAACACTGATGAATTCTATTTCTAAAACTATACTGAATGATCTAGTTTCCTCGGCTAATCATTTCGATTAACTCTCTTAATAATATGAAATTCTTGCACAATAATCTATAAAAGTTCTTGGTTCACCTATGATTTGGGTGAAACTACATTTTTAGAAACTTCTTCCTACTGGTTTCCATAATGTGTTCTTGGTTCCATTTTCTATAAGTATAACAATACACCAATTAAACTATTTCTCTCTAGGAACTGAATGCTTGAATAAATTCAAAAATATCATGAATAATTACCACTACCATAAGGAATAACTAATGTAACCATCATTTCAAAGATAAAAAATTATTTATTTTTCAAAAATAATTTGAATATAATATTAAAAATACAAACCTTATGGGAATTCTTATCATAATGTATGGTATAAAACACTCATAAGATTAACCGATAATGATGAGATAAAAAACTCCAAGAAGTTAGTTATAACAGTTTTTTACCCAAACCACCCTGGTGACTTTAATTTCAATATAAAATTGTTAGTTGTATCTTTTTATGATTTACATTTAAAGTTCCAATAGTCTTATCTCCTTACTACTAACCCAACACAAGGATTGAACAAAATTAGTAACTTATAAAACTCAAGGAATGAAAAAACTAATACCATTTGAAACACCCTTCCCCTCCTCATTAACTTGAGAATATGTGAAGTGTTATTGGACTTAGGTGACATCCTCAGGACACCAACGGCTAGAAATAAATTCCAAGGGCATTAGAGGTCATCAGGGGTTGATTTTCCCTGAATAAAAAACAACCTATAAAGAGATAATATCCAAGGAAGACTAAATGATTTATGATAATAAATCACACAACTCAATACAATACCAATATAGAAATACATCAGAGTATAGAGGGAAAATAAAAGAAATTACAACGCTAATACTCCAAGTAGAAAGACATCGACCCCAAAGTGGAACCATCTCTGTAACGACCTGAAATTTTTAATAAATCTTGTTTCCTAATTTTGTGTGTTATTTTATTTTTCATACTCAACAAAACTGTTTCATTTGATAACATGAGTATAATTAAAATGAGACTGTTGGGTTTTGACTATTATATGACCGTTAGTCAGTATGACAGTTGCAAACTGAATGTTGCGACTATTGTCTCTAAATACAAGTGATCTTGGTTAATTAATATAGAAAGAAGATTTGATGGCCTCATCCAGTAGTCTTGGACCGATCGAAGCCCATCTAACAAAACTTGGGAAGGAGGTAGCACCACTGGGCTTTTCTCTAGACCAAACCCAAGCCGAACTTCATTATGTGAAGCTAGAACGAAATTGCCTTCGTGAGAAGTTCAAACAGATAGAAATTACTACTTGTGCGATGTTGGCCGAGCCGCCCTCAGATTCTCTCACCTTAGCACACCTTACACTTAGGTCCTATGCTGGGGTTATAAGGGGCTATGTAAGGAGACCATAATCCTTTGTTATAAATAAAATTTTGTTTTCTTATTATGGTGAAGTTTGAGAGTTTTCAAATGTTCGAATGAATATAGGATGTATTTTATTGATGTATTTTGAAAAAAAAGTATATTTTAAAATATTTATGTAAACCTTAAATAATTAATGATGTGTAATGATTTTCAAAAAATGGTCTTCTACAAATGTGTTCAGCAAGAAATTTAGAGTCTAATAAGATCAACTTAATTTTTGATTAATAGTAAATTATGAATAGTGATTTTATGATTAGGATTAGTAATGTGACCAAATTGATTAGTAATCTCACTCAAAGAAATTATTAATATAATTTAGGCACCTTTATTAAGTAGTGTGATTCAATAAAATAGGTAAATAACTGTTTCATTAATTATTAGTCAAGTATTAGTTTTTCCAAGTGAATAGTGTTTTTCATTAAAACATAAATTAAAATTATTTAGAAAATTATTTTTATAAAATGGATTTCATTTTTGAACTCAGAGCATCAATATTATGTTAAGGTAATTTTTGGGGATTTTTCTGAAAAAAATGAATTTTCAGTGAATAGTGTATTTATTTAAAAATTAAATTAAAAATATTTAGAAAATTATTTTTATAAAATGGATTTCATTTTTTAAATCAGATCATCGATATTTGGTTAAGGTGAAATTTTGGGATTTTTCTGAGAAAGTTGAATTTTTGATGAATAGTGAAAATACAGTTTTTAAGTTACGGGTGTTTAATGACATCATTAAATGATATATTAAGTATGTAATCAGTATGGTCAACTTATGAATAGTAAGATAAGGTGTGAGGTGTCCCAAGTGGTCATTACCATGGGCAAATACCATGGTCAAGCCCGTGGTTTTGCCAATACCACCAATGAGGTGACCTTTGGCCATTAATGCCTTGTCCCCTCACTTTCCCTATAAATACCCACCCTTTCCTCTTTTAGTTTTCACTCCCAACTCTCCCCCAACGAAACTATCGTCTCATTACCTCCCAAGAAGTCCTCCCAAGGTTCCCCCAAGCCCTCAAGGTCCCAACCTTTGAGTTTTAAGAGTTACATTTTAAGGTAAGGGATCCAACCTCTCTCTTTCTTTTCAAATACTCTCTTTTAAGTCATTTCTTTTATGCTCCATGTTCTTATGTTGGATTATGTTATTTTATATTCCTATTACTTCCCTTTTAATTTTAATATGATGATATATCCCCACTTACTCTCATCATTTCATTTTATGAATGTTTAAGTGGCGCCGTTAGGCTGCTGAAATTTTTGTAATGGATTCTTTCACCCTTCTCATTTTCAAGTTCTATTTTCTTGTCAAGTCTTTCAAGTTCCATTTTATTATGTTGGGGTATTATATCTATATCTATCATACTGATATTTTATGTTCATATGATGAGAGATCCTATTTTATCTCGTCAATTCTTTTTTTTTTTGAAGTTTAAGTGACGTCCTTAGGCTGTCGAATTTTTAAGGGATTCTTTCACCCTTCTCATTTTCAAGTTCTATTTTATTGTAAAGTATTTCAAGTTCCTTTTTATTATGTTGGGTTATGATCTATATATCATTCATACTGATCTTTTATGTTCATATGACGATAGACCCTATTTTATCTCTTCAAATCATTATTTTTTAAGTTTAAGCAATGCTATTAGGCTGCTGAATTTTCATAAGAGAAATCTTATTTTTGTCTTCCTTTCATGTTCTTCATTTCATATTTTATATCTTTAAAATTTCATTACCATGTTCTTAAATCCATTATATTCTGTCCCCCTACTGTTTTATCGATCATTTATGAGTGGTTTACCCATGTCCCTTCTCTTTTCAATGTTTTCTAAAACCCTACAACATAGTTGTTATGCTGCCGAATTTCTGCCTCAAAATGTCCCTCCCTTTTTCTCAAATTATTTTATTTTATTAAGTGAATACTAAAATCTCTTTCTTCTAAAGGGGTATTCACATATATACCAAAATGTTCTATTTTAAATTCTGTGATTTACATACATGAGACCCACTTTCCTTTTCTGTGGGTTTAAAGTGACATAAAGATCGTGTCTTTAAAGCAGTTTTTAAAATGTTATGATTCTAAAATGAAACCCAATTCTTTTATACTATATGGGTTATTTATGAAATGTTTGATGATGATATATGTGTCTCACATTATAAAAAAGGAAAATTTAAGGGTGCTCCTTGATAGCGCTCCAATGCATTGGGAAAAGACTTAATCTCTAGAGATGACCATTTTTAACGACGCCAGGGTGAATAACCTTGGTAATATTTAATGACACCTTGGGGATGGACCTCGGTGAAATGGAAATTATTTTCAATGTTAAATGTTTTAGCCCCAGCTTCAAGTTATGAAATAAGTTATTTTTATTATGATATTCCTCATGATTTCTTTCTCATGCCTTAAAGTTCTTTTTTCATGACTTTATTGATGTATCTCAAGTTCACATGTTAAATGTTTCCCTTGATTCCCTTACTGGGTCTTCTGCTCACCCTTTCTTTTGATGTATGTCCCTAGGTTATGAGATGCAGTAATGAACCTAGGATGAACATATGGATAAGCCTTTCAAGTGTTTAAGAAGAATTTTTTATGTTTTCATGTTTTGAGTTCCTGGTTTCCAAGACACTAAACCTTAAAGATACTCGGTTTTGTAAAATGTAATGAAAAGGTATGTTATAAAAAGGCAGGATTCTATAGTTGTTATCAAAGGATGGTTTAGTTATTTGTGGAATTTAGGATATGAAAATTTTAGGAAGAACCCTATAGAGAAGTTTAAATATAGGAAATATTCCTTGTATTTTGGTGAGTATTGAGTAAGTGGTTTATCAAGCAAATGCATCCATGTCTAGATATGAGTAGGTAGAGGTGGCTTTGGCACAGATGTACATAGGGGTAAAACCCGAAAATACCACTTTGAGCTAGACTCAAATGAGAACTGGTACACGACAACGGGCCTTGCTGCACTCTTGGTTACGACACTACCAGGGGATATGCTTTAGTAAATTCATAAGCTTAGTATGAACCATTATTAAATGAACAAAGTTAAAATAAAATAAAAAGATTCACATAAGAATATATGATCATGGATAACCTAGACTGGAACCTAGGGGATCACAAGTTAGGGTATACTTTTCTTCTAAAAGTTTATCCTTATATGCTTTAAGTTTCCTTTTCATGATTATTGGCTAAGTATTTAAGCCCCCTAATTATACTTTCTTTTCTTAGTTAGTGGCGGGAAATAGAAGAACATGTCCCAACAACCAATGTGATAGGAAATGTGACGATTACCCTATTAATGTGATAGAGATTATGAGAGATCAAGTTGAACATATTGTGATTATGCCAAACCAACTATCAAAAATCACAATTAATAATTGGTACCTAATTGAATTCCCAAATTCATCAAGGAAGAAGAAGACGAAGTCTCAAGGATGTTCATCTAATAAAGTTGATAAGGGAAAGAAGACCCAATTTCCTTTATGCAAAAAGTGTGGAAAGAGGCACCAAGGGGAATGTCACAAAGGAACCGAGAGATGTTTTAAGTGTGAGGTGATAGGGAATAAAGTAGCTAATTTATTTAAAAAATGGATAATGTGATGAATAGATATAAGGTTTGATCTAATGTACCTTATACTTTTCAATGTCGTAAATGTGGAGAAGTTAGAAATTATCTAAGGAAATACTCTCTTGGAAGAGATGAGAAGCATGATGAGCATCAACAATCTTCAAGGACAAGGGAACAATGCAAGTCATGTTCTGAGATGGATCTTGATGACTAAAGTACATGTGACTTCTTTGAAATAATTGTCTATGTCATGTTGTTTTTTTTTAGTCCATGCCCTATGAGCATATCTTTAATGTCTTCTAAGAACATCGAGTCACTACCTAAGATGGTTTTATATCATTAAGTAGAACATCTATTATTATGTACCACATGTTAATGTAGTGAAGATGTTCTCCTTAAAAATGGTGATTAGGGGATTAAAAGATTATTATTATTTTGGAAGACGTTCACTATTTTGGGAACCCTATATGATCAAGTTAAATAGATTACTACGGTATTTTCTTTGAAGAGTAAAGTTTGACTTATATTTTGAAGAATCGGTGAATTTAAGGCGAACTTATGGTAATTTAGGTTACTCATGGAAATGATTAACCTATCTTGGGGAAAATATATTTAGGTTAGTTACTTTTGTTATAAGATGTTAGGAGTGGATGATGTTGTTTGGAGATGAACGATGAAGTTTATTTTGGAAGACTATGTTATCAAATCCTTCTTGTAGATGGGTTTCAATCTTAGTTTGGTTTATTTTGAGGAATTTTAAGGACAGTTATTTATGGAATAGTCTATGATGAAATTTGGGTAGTACCGTGGAATTTTAAAGATTTAAAAGTGGTTTCCCTTCCTATGGGGTTCTTTATTTTGGAAGAGTTGTTTTATCTTACCCTTTCTATTTTTGGGATAATGTTTAAAGATAGAATAAATAGATAGTTAATCTTTGTTGTATTATGTGATTCTCTAGAAGATGATTCTTGTGATTTTGATGAGACCAAGTGTTTTATTAATGCTCATCATTTGGAGAAAAGATTAGTTTTGGTTGAAACTAATTAAGGGATGAAACTCTACTTGAAGGTAAATATATTTCCTTGTGTTTTTATTCTATGTAGAAAATGAATTCCTCAAAACTATGAAAATGAACATAAAACAAAAATGTTGTTTGTTAACGTTTCCTACTGGGAAATCAAATACCATTTAACCCATCATATGTTTGTGATTTTCTTATTGTTAACTTTATCTTAGTCATGTTTTCTATCACTTTCCCTCAAAATGTGACCCTTTGTTTTCTCTTCCATGTCCATGTTTTCCTACAAGGAATCCTAGTATGGGTTAACTCGGGTGGCCTTTGTACTTACTTTTCTTTCTTTTAAAGTAATAGTTTTACTGACTCTTTTTCCGATGTGGGACTTTCAATGAAATTTCCAAGCCCAATTTTAAAAATTGCGAGGACACAATTTCTTAAGGGGGGAAGAATTTAACGACCTTAAATTTTGAATAAATCTTGTTTCCTAATTTTGTGTGTTATTTTATTTTTCATACTCAACAAAACTGTTTCATTTGATAACATGAGTATAATTAAAATTAGACTATTGGGTTTTGACTATTATATGACTGTTAGTCAGTATGACCATTGGAAACTGAATGTTGTGACTATTGTCTCTAAATACAAGTGATCTTGGTTAATTAAAATAGAAAGAAGATTTGATGGCCTCATCCAGTAGTCTTAGACCGATCAAATCCCATCTAATAGAACTTGGAAAGGAGGTAGCACCACTGGGCTTTGCTCTGGACCAAACCCAAGCCGAACTTCATCGTGTGAAGCTAGAACAGAATCACCTCGCGAGAAGTTCAAACTGATAGAAATTACTACTCGTGCGATGTTGGTCGTGCCGCCCTCATATTCTCTCACCTTAGCACACCTTACACTTAGTTCTTGTGCTGGGGTTATAAGGGGCTATGTAAGGAGACCATAATCATTTGTTATAAATGAAATTTTGTTTTCTTCTTATGGTGAAGTTTGGGAGTTTTCAAATTTTCAAATGAATATAGGATGTATTTTATTGATGTATTTTGAAAAAATGATATTTTAAAATATTTATGTAAACCTTAAATAATTAATGATGAGCAATTATTTTCAAAAAATGGTCTTCTTCAAATGTGTTCAGTAAGAAATTTAGAGTCTAATAAGATCAACTTAATTTTTGATGAATAGTAAATTATAAATAGTGATTTTATGATTAGGATTATTAATGTGACCAAATGGATTACTAATCTCACTTAAAGAAAGTATTAATATAATTTAGGCACCTTGATTAAGTAGTGCGATTCAATAAAATAGGTAAATAACTGTTTCATTAATTATTAGTCAAGTATTAGGTTTTTCATTTGAATAATGTTTTTTCATTAAAAATTAAATTAAAAATATTTAGAAATTTTTTTTATAAAATGGATTTCATTTTTGAACTCAGAGCATCAATATTATGTTAAGGTAATTTTTGGGGATTTTTCTAAAAAAAATGAATTTTCGGTGAATAGTGTATTTATTTAAAAATTAAATTAAAAATATTTAGAAAATTGTTTCTATAAAATGGATTTCAATTTTGAAATCATAGCATCGATATTTGGTTAAGGTGAAATTTTGGGATTTTTCTGAGAAAGTTGAATTTTCGATGAATAGTGAAAATACAGTTTTTAAGTTACAGGTGTTTAATGACATCATTAAATGATGTATTAAGTATGTAATCAATGTGGTCGAATTGTGAATAGTAATATAAGGTATTATGTTTCCCAAGCGACCAATACCATGGGAAAATACCATGGGAAATCCCGTGGTTTTTCCAATACCACCAATGAGGTGTCCCTTGGCCATTAATGCCTTGTCCCCTCACTTTCCCTATAAATACCCACCCTTTCCTCCTTTAGTTTTTACTCCCAACTCTCCCCCAACGAAGCTCTGGTCTCATTACCTCCCAATAAGTCCTCTCAAGGTTCCCCCAAGCCCTCAAGGTCCCAACCTTTGAGTTTTAAGAGTTACATTTTAAGGTAAGGGATTCAACCTCTCTCTTTCTTTTCAAATACTCTCTTTTAAGTAATTTCTTTTATGCTCCATGTTATTATGTTGGATTATGTTCTTTTATATTCCTCTTACTTCACTTTTAATTTTCATATGATGAGAGATCCCCTCTTACTCTCATCATTTCGTTTTATGAATGTTTAAGTGGCGTCGTTAGGCTGCTGAAATTTTTGTAACGGATTCTTTCACCCTTCTCATTTTCAAGTTCTATTTTCTTGTCAAGTCTTTAAAGTTCTTTTTTATTATGTTGGGGTATGATATCTATATCTATCATACTGATCTTTTATGTTCATATTATTAGAGACCCTATTTGATCTCGTCAATTCTTTTTTTTTTTTTTGAAGTTTAAGTGACGTCGTTAGGCTGCCGAATTTTTAAGGGATTCTTTCACCCTTCTCATTTTCAAGTTATATTTTCTTGTCAAGTCTTTCAAGTTACTTTTTATTATGTTGGGGTATGATATCTATATCTATCATACTGATATTTTATGTTCATATGATAAGACCCTATTTTATCTCGTCAATTCATTTTTTTTTTTTGAAGTTTAAGCGACGCCATTAGGCTGCCGAATTTTCATAAGAGAAATCTTATTTTTGTATTCCTTTCATGTTCTTCATTTCATATGGTATATCTTTAAAATTTCATTACCATGTTTTTAAATCCATTATATTCTGTCCCCCTACTGTTTTATGGATCATTTATGAGTGGTTTAACCATGTCCCCTCTCTTTTCAATGTTTTCTAAAACCCTACAACATAATCGTTATGCTGCCGAATTTCTGTCTCAAAATGTCCCTCTCTTTTTATCAAATTATTTTATTTTATTAGGTGAATACTCAAATATCTTTCTTCTAAATGGGTATTAACATATATACCAAAATTTTCTATTTTAAATTCTGGTATTTACATACATGAGACTCTCTTTCCTTTTCTGTGGGTTTAAAGTGACATAAAGATCATATCTTTAAAGTAGTTTTTAAAACGTTATGATTCTAAAACAAAACCCATTTCTTTTATTCTATATGGGTTATTTATGAAATGTTTGATGATGATATATGTGGCTCACATGATAAAAAAGAAAAATTTAAGGGTGCGCCCTGATAGCTTTCTAATGCATTGGGTAAGGACTTAATCTCTAGAGATGACCATTTTTAACGACGCCTTGGTGGATAACCTTGGTAATTTTTAATGACACCTTGGGGATGGAACTTGGTGAAACGGAAATGATTGTCTATGTTAAATGTTTTATCCACCTCTTCAAGTTATGAAATATGTTATTTTTATTATGATATGCCTCATGATTTCTTTCTCATGCCTTAAAGTTCTTTTTTTATGACTTTATTGATGTATCTCAAGTTCACATATTAAATGTTTCCCTTGTTTCCCTTACTGGGCCTTCTGCTCACCCTTTATTTTGATGTGTGTCCCTAGGTTATGAGATGTAGTAATGAACCTAGGATGAACATAAGGAGAAGCCTTTCTGGTTTTTAAGAAGAATGTTTTATGTTTTCATGTTTTTAGTTCCTGGTTTCCAAGACACTAAACCTTAAAAATCCTCGATTTTGTAAAATGTAATGAAAATTTATGTTTTAAAAAGGCGGGATGCTATCATCTCATATCAAGATGTATACACTCTCAAGATCCAACTTTAGTAACCAAACCATGATATCAAGAACCACTACTAAAGAAGTGAGAGACATGACCCCTCCCTGTATCTCAATAGATAACGTCTGTAACCATACAAAGGTTTCCAAGCATGGGGTGAGTATAACACTCAGTAGGATTTATGAAAATACCTCCCATTACACACCACTAGGATAATAATAGTTTAGAAAATTTTAATAAAATAGGAGAAAAGAAGAAAAGAAAAACAGTCCAAGCTATAAACATATTTCATATATTAAAACATCAAGATAAATCTTTTAAACCCATTTCATTTCCTTTATAATAATAAACTCATTTCACACCCACACACACACACAATGCATAAAACCATAGAACTCCCAATAATCATGAGTGGTAAGTCATCCTATCACCAAGTCGTCACTTGGTGACCAACTTGACGATGGTACTTCTGACCATGATCTACCCCAAATTATTATTATTTTATGGTGGTGCTTATAACCATTACCCATCCCATATTATTGTTTATTTTATGGTGTTATTTCCAACCATTACACATCACAAATTATTAAGAACACCCACCACACTTTTATGCCAAAATTTCAAATAAAAAATTTATTTAACAAAATACATTCATTAAAAATACACCCTTTTGAAACCACATAAACATGGTTTTTCTAATCAATTCCACAAAAAAATTATAATACAAAAAACATGATTTAGAAATTATCAATCCAACAATTTCTAGAATGGTAGATTATGAGAGAATTCACCTACCTTAATGAGATTAGCGTAAAGGATCCATAATGATTCTGTGGATTTAAACCTTTGTCTCTCATTCTTTCACCAAAATCCAGGATATCATCAAGAAAAATCTGAACCCATAGATCTGATTATAAAAACATTGATCTATGGTTCCAATAAAGCAAACATAAGGAGATCCAATAGGAGAAGGTAGCATGGAACCCTAACCTTTGATTCCATAACCAAAAGCTCAATGATTCGATGTCACCAAATTTTGGACATCAAAAATATCTAGAATTAACCTAAATAAACCCTGAAAGTCAAGAGGGATAATAATTGGTCATGTGATAATAAAATATCCACAAGTCATATCTAAAATTATTGGGCACTGGAATTTACACAAAGTGTAACTCATATACACATCATGTATTTTCTCAAGGCTAAATATGCCGAAATTCATATTACCTTGATTTTTATTTTGTAGAAAAACAAATTACACATTGTGTACCTCTTAAATGATGTGAATTTAACTTTCATGTCCTATAAAAGTAAAGTGACATGTATTTATTCTGTGGGGTTTTAAGAATCCAGCCCCATTGTTCACACTTCCAATTAAATTAAACCAAGACTAAATGAATAAAATAAAATACATTAAATCAAACCATGCCTCAAAATATGGGAGCTATAAAAATTATTAGGGAATCAACAAAAAAGTTTATGAAAAAATTAAGAACTACATGGTATCAATATTTTATATAAAATTATCAAGTAAAGGATCAAGGTTATAAAATTTATATTGGATGGAATTAACACAACCATCCTACTGACCCCAATAATTAAATGTTAATTATTTATGTTGGTGTCACAATGAGAATTCATGTTCCAATTAATATAGATATGTTGTACAATATAAGACTTGTATTGAAGTAAACCTTTTGGAAATATATTAAGGTGATGTTATGATATACTTTCTCTATTTTTCTTAAAAATTATACAATGAAACATTGATTTACTTTTAATAATCCCTTGAAGAGTTCATTTATTTTAGATTATTTTTATAATAAATATGCATTAATGGCTACTGGAAAATCTCATAGATGCTTATAGACACTTCTTATAAAGCATTATGTCAAAGTTTTTGAGAGGAAAGTAAATCTACACCCACCAGTTACGTTTACACACATTATAAAATAGGATACATACAAATATTTCATTAGTCATTGTGATGAGAAATTATTTGAGGCATAATTTAGATGATAATATTTTATTTGACATTATTTATTTCATCCAATTTGATTCAAAATTGTTAATTTATGAAATAGAAAATTTGTTCTGACAATAAACAACATGCATCAAAACCAATGTACCCCTACCATAAAGCAAGGATAGGGTACACTCAACTTGAAAAGAAAATGGTATATATTTTAAATATATAATAAAAAATTTATGTGATTTGAAACAACTTATTTATTTTATTTATATGTAGATTTATGAATCAAAATCCAAAGCCACATCCATCCCATGTCATGTGGTATATAAGGAGGTCCATGTAAATAAATAGGGTTAACTAGTTGATGAAAACACACAAGAAGTATGGGAAGAATGTGTAAGAATGACATAATAGTAATCTAATATGATTTATAACAGTATTACATAAAAATATATTTTTATGTTCATATCTTTTTAATTCAGTTTAGACATAAGAATATTCATCGACTATACCTAAATAAAAACTGCTTTTAGTATCTTTAAAGCGGGCAGAACAATATGGACATGTTAGAGGTATAGGTTTCGGAGTATCACCTCAAACATATTTTGAGAAGACAAAGATGCAAGGAGATAAGTATGATATGATGAGAATACTTTAGGAAAAAATATATTCTTTGAAATATATAATTTTTTAGTCTATTTTGATGGACCAATGTATGTGAAAGGATCAAACTAAACCAATAGTATAACAAAGATCAGTTCATGAAGATCTAAATGACCCAAATAGATTTGAGGCAAGACATTCCCCTCAACTTCCTACCTTACCTGAGGTGATCAATTTTTTTGTTACTCTTTCTCGTAAATTTGAATCAAACAACTACCAATAAATCTATATTACTAAAATTATATAGGGTGAAGTTTTATGTGATTTATATCTATCAACATCCATACGTCACCTTGTTTTGATATGTACAGTGAAAAAATCATAGGAGGCATGATGTATAATAAGTAACTCCCAAAAAATTACATGAGAGTGGGGATTAAAGTAATCATGAGATGAAAAATGAGTTTCCTACTCCACTTGTTGATCTAAATGTTACAACAGTTAATGATGTTGTAAGAAATTTCAAAGAATGTTCATATAATCTTATAAAGATACATGAGGTATATCCTTAATAATTTTTTTTCAATTTATAAACCTTTAATAGTTGATAAAAAAGGACTAAAATGAGGTATGGTTTTATAGATTTATAAAATGGTGGGGGAATGGAAGGTCGCATCAAGAAAATCCAGTGAATCGATCGAGAAAACAAATGAACCTTTCGACAGTTCCTTCTCACCACCAGTTCCACTTCCGTATATATCTACATTTAAAGTTCATGAAGACACCACATTAAAAAATGGAAATTTTTCATACATTCAATATAAAGAATAAAATTTTAGAAATTCCATTACATACATGGTAGGTTTGGAGAGTATAAATGATATTATCATGTTCAAATGGTTGGGAGTCTCAATTGTGAATATATACATGAGGTACATTTTCATAATCCTTCTATATAAATTAATATCTAATTTGTTCATTACAGTTAATAACTATTCATATTTTCTATATGTATATACATTACTACTATATAAATGGAAAACCCTATGAAGTAAGATTTGAAAAAATTAATCCCTGTATCATTTCTATAGAAAAAAATTATTTAAAATTTGAAGAAATTGAATAGAGAAAAGATGAACTAAGAGAGATGTTTGAGAAGAAAATATTTGATGAAAAAATCTCTTTGATGCTTATAATGTAGGTTTATAAGTTTACAATTTAATTATATAAAATATATTTTTCATTTTTAATAACTTGTTTATTTTTTTATAAAGAACTAGATACTGATCATGGTCAATTGGGATAGTCCATATGTTTATTTTTTTGATCCAATGCATGGGTTTACATAAAACTAACCACACATGATGACTATTGTAATTTTTTAATGATCTACAATCAACATTTTATAGATAAAATTTGAAATATATGTTTCAGTTTGGTTTTTAATGAGAATTTTTTTATGATAGAGTGATCTATAAATATAGGCTAAATCACTGTATGAGGTTAGTGACTGAACAAAATATCCTATTGATTTATTCAAATGGAAAAAAATAAGGTATATATAGAAATATTTAACTATAAAACCTTATTTCAAAACAATTTAATTATTTTGGTCAATGTTTATGAAGTTTCTGAAGTAATATAACAATAATTATTTTTTGATATTATATTTGAGAATTTATGAAAGATATCATATACCAACAAATAATTAGTATCCCTGAATAGGTAATTTATAAAGGTAATTATAATTTAATTAAAAATATTTCTTAATCACTTGTTTGTCTATATTTTCTTAGTACTTCCAAGATTTCCCATAATCTACATACTCAAAAGAAAAATTAAATTTGTTTATATATGAGTGGGCAGAGTACATGGTGTCAGAATGTTTTCTAACATAAAATTTAGGTTATTACCTATTATTTTTGTGATATAGTATGGGATATGTCCTTATATATACATTTAGGATGTGAATAATTAGTATTGTAGTGATTATATATTATTTTTGACCAGTTTCTCAAAGAGAATTATAATGGATGGTTATGCTATATAGATTGTAACATAGTTATTAATATATCTAATGCTACTCATTCTCATGGGACATTGGACTTAGATATTGTAACTGAGATAATGGTGATAGGGAAATGGTTGAAGAATCTATATCAACATCATGAAAAGGTGAATTACTACAACTTATTTAGTTAATTTTATCATCATTTTATCTACTATTTTTAATTTTATTTACTTATCATGTTTATCTGATAGTTATGTAGTATCTTTAACAGATCTTTTTGGAATTCATACTTTGATTTAAACTATCTACAATAATTCAGAAAATATAGAACGTGTTCCTTTTAGATGGAAGAGGAAACCACATGTTTCCTGAAATGTGCAGTGAATTGTAAGGATAAATCAAAAAAATTTATTTCACACTAATTTTCTTCAATTAATTTTTGAAAGGAGTTTGAATATAAGCTATAATCTACCAATGGATTTTTTTACAGTTGATTGAAAATTATGATTTTCCAAAATATCTATCATGAACATGGTCTTGAACTGTGTGGGAATTAACTACACCTCAATCATACAGACCTCAATCTAATTCATAGTGTTCTTGGAATGACTAAAAGTGTAAGTTTTTATTTTATAATTTATATTTTAGTTAAAATGCACATCATATACTCAAAAATGAAAAAAAAAAGCCCATATTGTTTATATAATTTAATAAAATGATATATATTTCATTTTTGAAGTATAGTAATTGATCTCACCTCAATCTGATACGCAGTGTGTCTGATATGACTCATAGTGTGTGTTTTTAGTTTAAAATTGACATTTTAGTCCAAACCAAATATGAAATGCTCAAAAAAAGAAATGGAACTCGAATTATTTTGATTCGTTAGAACAAAATATATAAGTCATTTTTTATGTATAGGAATCAACTACACCTCAATCCAAAACACAGTATTCCCATTATGACTAAAAGTGTATTTTTTAGTTTAAAAATTACATTTTAGTTCAAAACACACTCTAAATAATCAAAGTTGATCAAACACATTCATATTTTTTGATACTATATAATAATGATCAATAACACATTTTTTATGTTTTGGAATCAACCACACTTCAATATGATATATGGTGTTCCTGGTATGACTCAAGGTGTATGTTTTTAGTTTAAAATTGACATTTTAGTTGAAAACATATGTGACATACTCAAAACCAAGAAATCACATTCAAATTATTTGGATATTTTAAAAAAATCCATAATTTATTTGTGACATGTAGGAATCAACCACACATCAACCTACTACATGATATGGACAGTATAACTCAAAGTTTTTGATTTCTATATAGAAGTTTCATTTAAGTTTAAAACATGTTCCACATAGTCAAAACCATAAAAATGAGATCATATTATTTTCAAAATTTAGGAAAAAATTCATCATTTATTTTTGACATGTAATAATTGAACGCTCATCAATTTGATACATGATGTGGTTGGTATGACTCCTAGTATGTGTTTTCAATATAAAAGTTTCATTTTATTTTAAAAATAATCACATTGACAAAACCAAGAAAATGATATTGTATTTCTTTCAAACTTTAGGACAATAATCTATAACTAATTTTTGACATGTAGGAATCAATTCTACATAAATCTAGTAAATAATGTGGCAGCTATGACTCGAAGTGTGCGTTTTCAATATAAAAGTGTCATTTCAATTTAAAACATACATCACATATCCAAAACTAATAAAACATGATATGATTGATTTTAAACTTCAATAAAATTATCCATAATTCATTTTTGATATATAGAAATTGACCACATCTCAATCTGATACACGGTGTTTCTGATATGACTCAAAGTGAATGTTTTCAATTTAAAATTAGCATTTTAGTTCAAAACACACATGAAATACTCAAAACCAAGAAAAATAATTAATATTGTTTTTTAATTTAGAAAAACAATCCATAATTCATTTTTCATATGTTGGAATCAACCTAAAATCAATTTGATATATGGTGTTCCCACTATGACACAAACTGTATGTTTTTAGTTTGAAATTAACAATTTGGTTCAAAACATAAGTCACATACTAAAAACCAATAAAACGCATTTATATAATTTTTATACTTTTGAACAGTGATTTATAACACATTTTTGACATGTAATAATGAACCACACCTCAATAAAATACATAGTGTTCATATTATGACTTGAAGTGTAATTTTTTATTTTAAAATTTACATTTCAATTCAAAACACACATGACATACTCAAAATCAAGAAAACACATTCATATTGTTTTTTTAGTAAAATGGTCCATATTTCATTTTTTATATGTAGGAATTGAAAAAACATCAATTTGACACATGATGTGGCAAGTATGACTCAAAGTGTGTGTTCTAAATACAGAAGTGTCATTTAAGTTTAAAATGAACATCACATAGCCAAAAAAAAGGAAATGAAATCATATTGTTTTAAAATTTTAGGGAAAAAATTCAAATTCATTTTTGATGTGTAGGAGTTGACTTCATATCAATCCAACAAAAAATGTGGTCTATATGACTCATAGTATGTGTTTTCAATATAAAAATTTCATTTTAGTTTGAAATGCATCATGTTTCTAGAATTGAGAAAATGAGATCAAATTGTTTTCAAAATTTAGGGAAATGGTCCATAATTTATTTTTGACATGTAATAATTAACCATACAGAAATTCGATAGATGATGTGGCAGGTATGACTCAAAGTGTGTGTATTCAATATATAAGTGCTATTTTAGTATAAAATTCACATCACATAGCCAAACTGATAAAATCAGATTATATTTTTTTAAAACTTTAGTAAAATTATCCATAATTTATTCATGACATGTAGAAATTAATCTCACCTAAATCTGATACATGGTGTGTCTCGTATGACTCAAAGTATGTGTTTTTAGTTTAAAATTGACAATTTAGTTTAAAACACACATGACATACTCAAAACTAGTAAATCACATTCACGTTGTTTTGATACTTTAGAAAAATGATCTATAAGTCATTTTTGACATGTAGGAATCAACTAAAACTTAATCTAATACATGGTGTGCCCAGTATGACTCAAAGCGTGTATTTTTAGTTTAAAATTGATAGCTTAGTTCAAAACACATGTCACATACTCAAAACTAATATAACGCATTCAAGTTGTTTTGATACTTTATAAAAATGATCTATAACACATTTTTAATGTGTAAAAATAAACCTCTCCACAATATGATACACGATGTTCCTGGTATGACTAGAAGTGTATGTTTTCTATTGAAAATTGACATTTTAGTTCAAAACACACATGTCATACTCAAAACCAATAAAATACATTCATATTATTTTGATTCTTTATGAAAATAATAAATAATTAATTTTTGATGTGTAATAACTAACCACGCATCAATCCAACACATGATGTGGCCGGTATGACTAAAAGTGCGTATTTTCAAAAAAGAAGTTAAATTTAAGTTTAAAGCACGGGTTACATATACTAAACCAAGAAAACGAGATTATATTTTTTTTAACTTTATTACCACAATTCATAGTTCATTTTTTACTTTTAGTTATCAAACACAAGTAAATAAAACACATGATGTGGTTGGTATGACTCAAAGTATGTGTTTTCAATATAAAAGTGTAATTTTAGTTTAAAATGTGTCATATATAAAAAAAAGAGATCATATTATTTTCAAACAATAGTACAATGATCCATAATTCATTTTTGATGTGATGGAATAAACTATATGTCAATCTGATGGATGATGTGGCTGGAGTGACTCGAAGTACGAGTTTTTAATATAGAAGTGTCATTTTAGTTTAAAACGTGTGTCACATAGCCAAAATTTAGAAAATGAGCTTGATTGTTTTCAAACATTAATACAATAATACATAAGTAATTTTTTACATGTTGGAATCGACCATACATCAATCTGACACATGATGTGGTTGATATGACTCAAAGTGCATGTTTTCAATATAAAAGTTTCATTTTAGTTGAAAACATGAATCACAATGAAAAAATTGAGAAAAAAATATCAAATTATTTTCAAACTTCCAAAAATATATTCATAATTTATTTATTATGTGTAGTAATAGATCTCATATCAATCTGACACATGATGTGGTCGGTATGACTTAAAGTGCATGTTTCCAATATAAAAGTATCATTTTAGTTTAAAATGTGGATCACATATCCAAAAAGGTCAAATTGTTTTCAAGATTTATGAAAACTACCCATGTTATCCTAATTAGGCTAAATACCCTATGAGGGGGTTAATTAGGGTATAAAAGATTAAAAAAACTTCTCATTCATATCTTTTTTCATTATAAAACAAAACTCTCTTCTCTCTTCTTCCCATAGAAATATATGAATAGATTTGAAATCATGAAAGATAAAATGTGATTTTTACTTGGTTCACCCTCACTGGGATACATCCAAGTAGCATTAAATATTATTGTGATGATTTATCAAATCCACTAATATGGAATCCCTCCTTTTCATTACATAACTTTTCATTATATTTTACAAACAGAGGATCTTAAAAGTCTAGTGTCTTGGAAATCAGGAACATAATAAATGAATACATAAAAAATTATTATAATACACTTTTAATTATTCATTATAGTTTCATCTTAATTACAATTACTTCATATCATAACCTGGAGACATACATCAAAGGAAAGGGTGAGTAGAAGGCCCAGTAAGGAAAACAATTGAAACAGTTTACATGTGAACTCGAACGATGTCAATAAAAATAGGGTGAATATCATAAATATATGATGAAGAGGAAAATAATTATAATAATAACTTGAAAATTATTCTAAAAAAATTAATTTAGACATTCATAAGCATATCACCAAGGTCGATCCCCAAGGTGTCATAAAAATTACCAAAGTTATTCACCAAGGTATCAAAAAACTTGTCGTCTATAGAGATTAATTTCTTTACACAATGCATTGGAGCACCATTAGGGTGCACCCTTAATATTTATTTATTTTCATTTAATCCAAATAGATCATAATCTAATATTTCATAAATAACCCATAGGGAATAAAAGAAATGGATTTCATTTCAAAATCATGACATTTTAAAAGTTTTTAAAAACAAGATCATTATGTCATTTTAAACCCATGGAAAAGGAATGAGGGTTTTATGTATATAAATTCCAGAATAAAATATATAATATTTATTTCTTGATTAATACCCCCATAAATGAAATAGGTTTGGGTATTCACATAAATAAGATAAGATAATTTATTGAGAAAAAAGAGAGAGAGATTCTGATATGAAAAATCGGCAGCATAACGGATATATAACATGGTTTTAGAAAACATTAAAAAGAGAGGGAACAAGGGTCACCCACTCATAAATAATTCATAATATATTATATGTATAGAATAAAAAATAAATAATATCATGGTAAGGATATTTTAATGACATACCACATAAAAAATAAAACTTGAAAGAAAAGAGAAGATGCGATTTCTTTTATGAAAATTCAGCAGCCTAACGACGTCATTTGAAAATCCATAAAATGAATTGATTAGAGAAAAAAGGGGCATGTAATCATATTTAAATAAAAATAAAATAAATATGGATACATAATATCATACCCCAACATATGAAAATATAAATTCAAAGACATAACATAAGATAAGTGTTGACTAAAAGAGGAGGGTGAAAGGTTCTCTTACCTTGAAGATTAACTTCAAAAACATAAATATTGGGACCTTGGGGGGCTTGAGGGAACCTTGGGAGGAGTAATTCGGTGGTAAAAAGAACATATATTCATTAAGGGGGAATTTTAAATGAAATTAATGAAGTAATGGGTTGGCATTTATAGTAAAAGTGGGGGAATATTTTATTAATTTCCAAGGGATGCCTCATTAGTGGTATTTGCAAAACCATGGGATTTCCCATGGTATTTTCTCATGGTATTGGCCACTTGGGACACCTCATAACATATTTTATTGTACACAGGTTGACCATAATTATTACATCATTAATGATGTCATTACACACATTGAAACTCAAAACTGTATTTTTACTATTCACTGAAAAACAAAACATTTTATAAAAATCTCATAAATTCACCCTAACCTAATATTGATGCTCTAAATTTAGAAAAAAATGAACTCTATTTTATGAAAAAAAATCTAGTTATGGGATATTTAATTTTTATGTAAAAACACTATTTACCTGAAAAAATACTAATACTTAACTAATAGTTTCTGAAACAGTTATTTACTTATGCTATTATATCACATTATCTAATTAAGGTGCCTAAATTATATTTATACTTTATTAAGTGAGGTTACTATTCCATTGGTCACATTACAATTCATAAGGGTAATATTACTATTCATAATTTACTATTCACCAAAAAAATGTTGATCTTATTAGAATATAAATTTCTTACTGATAACAACTTTAAAAGACCATTTTTCGAAAATAATTTCACATTATTAATTATTTAATAAAAAATATTTCAAAATACCTTTTTTCAAATATTAATCAATAATATGGAACTTCTATAAATCCATCCTATATTTATCTTGACATTTTAAATTCACAAATTTTACCATAATAAGAAATAATAATTTTATTTATACAAAAGGATTGTACATAGAAACTAAGGCCTCATTACATAGCCCCTTATAACACATGCATATGACCTAAGAGTAAGGTGTGAAATAGTGATAGAATCTTGGTGTGGCTTAGAAAACATTTCTCGAGTGGTGATTTCTATTAGCTTGAACTTCTCTTGTAAGAGATTCAGTTCAAGCTTAACATGTTGGAGTTCAGCTTGGGCTTGGTCCAGAGAAAATCCCAGTGATGCTACCTCCTTCCCAAGCTCCGACAGATGGGATTCATACATCCTGAGACTACTGGATGAGGTCATCGTCTCTTCATTCTATATAATTAACCAATATCATTTGTATTAATAAACAATAATCATAACGTTAAGAGTATAGTTTTCAATGTTCATATTGACCAACGGTCATATAATAGTCAAAACCCAAAGGTCTCATTTTAATTATACTCACTTC
The DNA here is from genome assembly GCA_963277665.1 of Viscum album. Lineage (NCBI taxonomy): Eukaryota > Viridiplantae > Streptophyta > Magnoliopsida > Santalales > Viscaceae > Viscum > Viscum album. Next base: position 420,627,787 of record OY728132.1, read on the forward strand.
ATTAATTAAAGGATATAGTTTTGTTGAGTATAAAATAAAATAACACACAAATTTAGAAAAAAATCATTATTCAAAAGTTAGGGTTGTTACAACTAAGGATCACTTCTAAATTACAAGGTTCAGGCTAGATCACTTCTATACTCAGGTTCACTACCTTAACAAGATTTAGGGTCTTTTCACTGTATTCCCAAGGGTCATTCCCTATGTCTCTTTCTCTGGATCACTGCCGATGGAAAGAATGATCGTCTTTCACTTCATTTTCTTACTTCTCTTGGAACAGATCCACTCATGGTTTAGGTACTTGTAGGTCCCTTCATTTTCATGAAAGAAAGCATCCTCAACTATAGGTAGATGATCTGTTGAAGTCCCTTTTTTCAACCATAGATGAAATCCACTTTTCCAAGAACTTTTAGGTTGTGTCAATTCCTTTAGTGAACTATTTTAGTCCCTTCGCAAACATCCTTGATTCAACTACAGACTATACTACACGTTCTATGAGTGCTTCGTAGACCACCTCTTCTGCGAATAGCCTCAGCATACCACCTCCGCATACCATCTCCATGTATCATCTTCACATACCATCTCTAGGTACTTCCACCATGTACCGCCTCTGCATACTTCCTTCATGAAATGCCTCTGCAAACCACTTCTTCCTAATGGACTATTTCTTCTCTGCATACCAATTTCCTTTGCAAGCTGTTGATCCCCACAAAAACACTTTTTCGGACTATTCTCGCGAACTACTTCAACCTTCATGGAATACTCCCTCATGAACCACTTCACTTCATGGAATCCTTCTTCACGAACCAATTTCAAACATATCCAAATTCTTCTAAAGAAATATAGTTTTCTAATAAAAAATTATCTACAGAATGATGGGGTTATTGATCCTTATATAGGAAAATAGATCTTCAAAATACGCTAATATGTTTTACTCAAATCTTCAATGATGTACAGCCTTCACCACGTACTGATTATCCTGAAAATTGTTCTTTCCTACATGGTCTGTGTAACGTTTTGATCCTTTGCAGTGGTTGATCACTTTTGCGAATGAAACCCTTCACAGATCCATAAATCATCACCTCCATTTCTTGAATGATGATTATTTATGCAAACCGTCAAGCCTTCCAAGAAGTGATTTCCTCCCATGAACCACAATCCTTCCTATAGATCATTTTCCCTAGATGGTATGTATACCATGTCATGGTCTGTGTACCATCCTTCATAGTTTGCGTACCATCCTTTACGGTTCTCATAGAATTACTATGTGGAAACCCCAACTTTGATGATTTTCCTTTTACATTCCAAAAACTCTTTTTTGGAAAAACATTTCTTTTCTAGAAACCAAACTACTAATTTTGAGGCCCAAAATTTTAGAAAACACTGGGAAACTACACCACCTTAAACACCTTATTTGGAAAACACCAACCATACTAATTTGTGGTTATCTAGCTTTGTCAACAAACACAATCACACCCAAAAACACCAAGAGGATGCCTTGAGGGATTTTTGACCAACAATACATAATTCATTTTTAACATATAGGAATTAACCTCACATTAATATGATGCACAATGTGGTTGGTATGACTTGAAGTGTGTGTTTTCAATATAAAAGTGTCATGTTAGTTTAAAATTTGTATCACATATCCAAAACCAAGTAAATGAGATCAAATTATTTTCAAACTTTAGGATAATGATCCATAAATCATTTTGATGCATAAGAATTGATTGAACATCAATATAATGCATGATTAGTTGATAATATAATCAATATATATCTAGTAATTAACAATATAATTTATCATATGTGGATTATAAAACATTAAAATTATAATTGTTTTATTTTTTTAATAACTATTACTAATATAAATATTTGTTATATTATTGGTAAAAAAATTTATCTGGAGGTTGATATTTAGAGAAAAAATGTTATAAGAGTTATGATTTTGTATATTGGTAGTAATTTGTTTTGAATTAATTGTAAATATCTAGTCAATTTAAATATTTTTTATGTAAATTTTTAATTAAAATGATAGTGCAATGTTATATTCATATTTTAATATGATTTTCTATTTATATGTATTTCTATCAATTTGTATCCTAATAGGGATTTTTGTTATTGGGATAAGTTAGGGCTACTATATCCTTGTAATAGCTGCATGATCTTTATCAATGCTACCAAAAGAACTGATAAAGGTCCCCTTTAACATTCTAAACACAGAGTTGAACTTCAGTATATCATATCACTCCTAAAAAATAGCCAATAAGAATGGACTATTTAGACACTTGAAGACATGTTGAGAGAATTATTGATGAAATTTAAAGGAGGATGGAACCAAAATCTTCCTCTAGTCGAGTTCTCTTACAAAAATATTTTCCACTCAAGCATCCAAATGGATTCATACTAAGATATTTATAGGAAAATATTTGTAACACCTAAATGATGGGATGAATTTGGTGAACACAAGATTTTGGGTCCTAAAATGGTTAAGAAAATGGTAGAAAGGTTCAACACCTTTTAGAAGCACATCAGGACTGCTCAAAGTTGACAGAATAGCAACATTGACAATCATCGGTGAGACCTAGAATGTAATGACCCGGAATTTAATTAATGAAATTTCCCTTCTTATAATATAAAGATCATACATTAAATAGAAAAACCAATAAAAAGTATTATCATAAATGAATAATGAAACATTAGTCAGTAAATAAACCAATAATAATTCCAAATATTACAGTGAGACAATACATAGAAAATAAGATAATAAGAATGGGAAATTTGGATCTTCCCATCCCATTAGAATAACCGCATTCACGAACAAAGATGTAGAAACAAAACATAATTTTAATAATAAAATATAAATTTTGAAGATGAAATTATATATATAACCTTAATATAAAATATAATTTAATGAAGAATAAATGAAATAAGAGGTATTTATAGAAATTAAAGAACTTATACCATTGAAATAGTAACCTGGCCCTTGGAATAGTAATATGATAGTTAGAAATAGTAATCTAGTCATTATAATAGTAAACTCATCTATAAAATTATAAAAATAATTTAGGAATCTTATACTTGAAAATATTATGTATTTATATCATGGTATAAGTAAATAAATGTTTTAAAAATGATAAATTTAGTGTTGGTATTTTTGCAAACCATAAATTTTTATTTAAAAATATATAATTTATATAATGATTTAAAATAACATTTATTTCCATAAAATAAATTCATATTACGTTTTATTATAAATATAATATAATTTTATTTGACCTTATTTAATTTTTCAAAGGGTCAAAAAATTGATTATAATATTAAAATCAGTATTTTTTTAGTAAATGATGATTTTATTTAAAAAATAAATTTCTCATATTTAGAAAATTATTTTCATAAAATGGATTCCATTTTTAAAATATACACATCAAAAAATAGTTGGGGTGAATTTTTGGGATTTCTCTAAAATAGTTTAATTTTTAGTGAATAGTGAAATACAGTAATTTTCAGTATTTAACATTATAAGCTAAATACATGAATTTTTGAGCCATGGATGATGTAATCATGATGTAAGAACCCATTACCTCGATCCCTCCTTCACAATTTAATATATTTAGTCATAGTAATCAATATTATTGATAGTCTTGAGCCAAGATAATAAACTAATGAATATAATAATCAAAAAGACTTGTAGATTGTAAATATTCTACCCAATTACCTTACCAAGACTCTTCCCTACATCCAATAGCTTTTGGCTTCAAAAAAATACCAATTCTAAGTTCCAAATTCTATGTTCCTTAAGAGGTCCTTCAAGGAGGTGATATTCAAGAGGTAACTTTCTCAAACCATCTATTTTAATTTCATTTCTTCTTTTACATTCTCCTCACCTAATTCATCCACAAAATAATAATAACTATAGTAACATTTATATACTATAATTTTATATTTCTAATTGAATATTTTCTATCCACCCATTTTTTCATCTCCTCTTATTCAAAGAAACAAATATGCTGTCAAAATTATGGCAGTTTACCGTCTTCATGGATAATGAGTTTTTATTTTCAATTACCACATTCAAAGTTGGTTAAAAAACCATTATTATGGTTAAAAAATATTTTAATATGTATATTATAACCTTTTTCATGTTTTGGAACTAAAATATTTACCCAATATTAAATAAAATTAAACTAGTTCATGATGATCAAAAAACCACAAAAATAAGCTAAACAATTATCATTAATGTTTCATCAAATGAATCATCTTCATACCATAAAAAAAATAATATATGGGACCATTTTAACTTTTGTAATTTTATTAATACCATATAATTTTACTTCTGGATAATTATTACCATTTGAAAAGAACTTCCATAATTTTACATAAGTAAACTAGCCATGAAACCATGAAAACAAACGCTCCCAAAATGATAAAATTGTGCTCTATAACTCGTAAAAATGGTCATAAATGAACTTAATAAAATTATAATAAATAAAATAAATATATAATATGTTTTTAATTAAGTAATTAATGAATCTAATTTTATTATCCAGTACATTAAGTGGAAGTATAGAATGCATTCGAACATAAGGTAAGGGATCTCTCTAAACCCCTATTTTTCCATAGGGTTACGATTTCTCTCTCATTACCCAAAATTTAATTCTTATTTCTTATTATATAATTGTCCTAAATTATTTTTATATGTTACAAACTTGTCTATATATATCAATTAATCTATATTTTATGGATAAATACATGTTTTAAAAGTTTCCCTTCTCAATTATTCCCAATAAACAAGCTCGGTTAAAGGGAACTTATACATTTCTTACCCATTTAAGAGTAAAATCCATAAACTATTTGAAACCACCAATATTTTTATAAAATCACTAATTTTATCCTGAAAAAATATTTTAGTTCACTTCTATTTTTATGCAAAAAATTATGCCTTATTCCTTATTAAAGATGTTTTTTATCCTTTTCCGTAAAACTGTGTTAAAGTTGAACATTCCAAAATATACCTAATCACTTTTTTATATATTTTTACTTAAATTGGACATAATTTGTCATGATATGTTATTATTTTACCAATTAATTTCCAAGTATTATTTAAATCCATTCTTTCATGGACACCATTATAATGCATCCATTGGTTATGCCTTATAACATGACTACAATTCCCATTTCTTTCCATGGGTAACCCTAATGTTTATTCCTTATGTTTGATTCATTATATGATAAACATATGAATGAAAATTTTATAATGGTCGTGCCCAGATATCACTCCAATTCATTGGTAATGTTTAGTCTCATGATATGTCATCTATAGGACTAAGGGGTAAACCTAATACATTATGGGACTTTGTCCAATATCTGATATTGTATAAGATATTAGCCTTGACTCATGTTTATATAATGTTATGTGTTAATGCAACATTCCAATATTCTCATGGTCATGTGATTCCAAGTTCTATATTTTATTATTTCATATGTTTATTCATGAACTATTCTTTTATATTATCATGTTATGTCTTCTAACTCATGTGTTATTCTTTATTACCATGTTTATTCCCTTAATATGATTTTTGCCCATCCCTATATTTATGTATTCCCCAGGTTATCCTATGAATTTATAGGAGCTCAAAGAGAGTTAGGATCTCATAAAAGAGATTATATAAAGGATTCTTTTAATTTTAGTTTCATGTTTTCAAATAATGTATCAAGTCTTCCAAAGATACTAGATTATTTGATCCTTTGTTCGTATTATGCTTAATATTATATCATATTATTTGTAAAATAATAGGGTCTCTGTAGTTGGTATCAGAGCATGGTCTAGTTATTTTTGGGTATCATGACAAGAAAACTTTAGTAAGAACCTCAGTGATTATTTTATCACCATGTATAACCTATATTGAATCTTATGGAATCACAAGTTAGGATATAAGTTTCATTTATATGTTATTCATTTTATGTTCATAGTTGCCTTTTTATATTCTCATTAGATAAGTATTCCTGCCCAATGATTTTATTTTATTTATTTTACTTAGTTAATGGAAGTAAATAGGATAAACTATTCCAACAATCAATGTGATTGGAATTGTGACGATTTCTCTAATGAGATTCCAAACTAGATAGAAACGGGAGCCCAAAACTTCATGAAAATACTAACTCAATTGGCTCAAGTTATGAATAATAATTTGAATTATGTGAAACACCCTCCTTCTCCTAATAAATAGAAAGTTTCTATTGAATCCTTTATAAAACAAAGGACTCATATCTTTAATGTATCTTCTAATCCACTAATCATGGAACAATGTATAACTCCATTTAGAAGATATTCTTTATCCTTCAATGCTTAGAAGAAGAGAAATTTTTATTGTTGGTCTATCATTTTTATGGGAAATCTGATCAGTGGTGGACACTAATCAAAAACACAAATTCTAAGGAGGAAATTTATTCCATATATTAGGAAGTATTCAATAAAAAAAATTAATAAATATTTTCCACAAACTCTTCATATTAAGACGGAAAGGGAGTTCCTCAGACTGAAGAAAAAGGTAAATAAGTCTATCAGAGCCTATAAAGAAAACTTTACAAGTCTTGCACAATAATCCTTTGGTTTTATCATGAACAATGAAATAAAGGTGGATCGATTATTTAGTGGACTAAATCCAAGTCTACAAAAATCCTTGTATATATGAGACTTTAACAATTATAAGAAGATTTTCCATTGTTCCCTTAAGGTTGATATAGAGATTGGAGACTCTTAGTGGTCTCATGGGATCTGAGATAAAAAAGAGGAAAATGGGGTTTAATATATGATGATCAATAAATAAATCCCATGAAGGAAAGAAAACCCAATATTCCATATGTAAAAAGCATGGAAAGAAGCATAACAGGAACTGTATAAAGGGAACCAAGAGATGATTAAAATGTAGAAGAAAGGGGCATTAGTCTAACTTTTGTCAAAGTTTTTGAATAATCCCACTAATGTGATGAATAAAAGAAGGTTCATATCAACACTCATCCTATAGTGCAGTGTTTCAACTACAAATAACATGGGAATTATGCAAGATAATGCCCTAATCCAAGGGTTGTCGAATACAACCAACAATAACAGCCTCCAAGGAATAAAGAAAGGGCATATGTTTTCACTACTACTGAGGTGGAGTCCAAAAATTATGTGGTGAAAAGTACGCTGGTTATTCATTCAGGAATAGTGAATTTACTATTTGATTCTGGTTCTATGCATTATTTCATATCTTTTAAGTTTAGTAGAACTATTCAAACACCACCTTAAAATATAAAAGTTGAGTTATCTTTGAGAACAATAAATAGGGAAATTATTGCAGCCAAAGTGTATAACTCCTCCCCAGTTAATGTTTGTGGACTGAACCTCTTATAAAATCTCAAATTAAATCCTTTATTGTAGTTTTATTCTATATTGGGAATGGATTTACTATCTTTATATAAATCCAAAATCAATTTTTAGGAAAAAAGATCGCTCTTCACATCTCGATGCATCTTCTAATTTAGTACAAGTGTAAGGAGGAGGGTGAATCTTCTTATGAATCATCATCTCATTTTTGGATATTATTACCTTATGGGAAATAATATCTTTATCAAATGATTAAGTCAAAGGAGAGGATCATCCTCTAAGAAATACCCATTGTGAGGGACTACACCGATGTATTCCTTGAAGAATTGTTTGGGCTTCCTCCTGACCAAGTGGTTGAGTTATCAATTGATCTTATGCCTGGATAAATGCATATATCAAAGAATATTTATAGGATAGAAACCATTGAGTTGGAGGAACTAAATATGTAGTTAAAATAAAATATGGAAAAGGGTTTTATATGCCCGAGTGCTTCACTTTGGGGTGCTCAAGTCCTCTTTGTCGAGAAGAAGGATGAATCAATGTTCAATCTGCATTGATTATCATGATCTAAAAAATCATGATAAATAAAAATTATCCCCTACCATGGATAGATGAATTGTTTGATCACCTACATGAGGCCAAGTATTTCACTAAGGTGGACCTTTGGTTGAGATATCACTAATTAAAGGTGAAGAAGGAAGATATTCCCAAGACCGCCTTTCAAATGAGGTATGGACACTATGAGTTAATATTGATGCCCTTGGGACTCAATAATTCTCCAACAATATTCATGGAATTAATGAATAGAGTATTTATAGACTACCTCAAAAAAATTGGAGGTCTTTATAGATGATATTCTGATATAATCTAAGAGAAAGGAGGAACATGAGGAGCATTTGAATATTGTACTGAATACATTGTGAATGGATAAAAAATATGAAAAGTATAGTAAATATGATTTCTTGATGGAGGTAGTATCATTCTTGGGTCATGTTATCACCAATAAAGGAATATCTATGGACCCTTCTAAAATAAAGGTAATTGAGGAGTGACCCAGACTAGCATATGTAATAGAGATCTATAGTTTCCTTGGTCTATCTAGTTATTACAGATGATTTGTGTGAAACTTATCACAATTTTAAAACCCACTAACCAATATGACTCAAAAGGGAGTAAAGATATTTTGGACCATTAAATGTGAAAACTGCTTCAAAAAGTTGGAAAATAGGATTATCACTACGCCAATACTGACACTACCAACAAGTGTGGAACTCTTTGTGGTATATAGTGATGATTCGAAGAATGTATTAGGCTATTTATAGATGAAAATGATAAATTAATATTATATGCCTCAAGGAATCTGAAATTTAATAAGAAAAACTATCCCACGCATGATCTGGAGTTGGAATTTGTGATATTTTCATTGAAAATTTGGTGTTATTATCTCTATGGGGAGAAGTTTGAGATATATATTGATCATAAGATCCTAAAATATATATTTAGATAGAAGGATCTTAATATGCTCCAGTAAATATGGTTAAAAATCATTGAGGAATATGACTTCTCAATTCACTACCATCTTAGTAAAACAAATAAATTAGTGGATGCTCTAAGTAAAAAGGATCTTGTAACTTTATCAATGATGAGAATTGAGAATGATATAATCTTCTTATAATTACAAAGGATGGAAATGGGAATCATAAAAGAAGGCAAAACATCATTCCTGATTTCTTAACCATCCCTTTTTGATAAAATAAAATACACTCAAAGAAATGATATGGAAATTCAAAAGAAGGTGGAAGCTATCAAAAAAATTAAATCCTCATAATTAAAAATTGATGAGGAAGGATTTATAAGATTTGTCTCATGACTATGTGTACCATCATATCTGGAGATAAAGAAAGAGCTTTTAAATGATGCACATAGACCAAATTTCTCTATTCACCTAGGGAGCACAAAGTTGTGTAAAGATCTCTGAGAGCACTATTGGTGGGACAATATGAAGAAGGAGATCACATAATATACATCAAAGTTCGTGGTATGATACAAAGTCAAGGATAAAAGGAAAAGGTCTAAGGGGATGATGAAACTATTACCCATACTAACATAGAAATGCAAAAAACATCACTCTAGACTTTTTCACTAGACTTGTGAATAAATCTAGAGGAAATAATGTTATATGGGTCATTATAGATCATCTTACAAAGACTACTCACTTTATTATGATTCGATAGGACTTCTCACTTGATCAAATTTCATGGATATACATCAGAGAAGTGGTGAGGCTATATGGAGTACCATTACTGATTATATCCTATCATGATCTTAGATTTACCTCCAAGTTATGGAAACGTATCCAACATTATATAAATACTAATTTGAACTACATTATATATTATAACACCCAAACTGATGGCCAATCTAAGCAGACTATTCAGATACTAGAATAAATGTTTAAAGCATGCTCAATGGACTTAAAAGGAGGATGGGATCAACTTCTTCCACTAGTCAAGTCCTCTTACAACAATAGTTTCTACTCAAACATCTAAATAGATACATATGAATCCCTTTATGGTAAAATATGTAGAACACCTACATGTAGTGATGAAGTTAGATAATTTAAGCTTTTGTGACCTGAAATGGTTAAGGAAATGGAAGAAAAGGTAAAGACCATCCAGTAGCATATCTGGGAAACCCAAAATCGATAAAATATCTATATATATAATCATTCGTGGTACTTAGAGTTTGAGGTTTGTGACAAGGTATTCCTATGCATTTCTCTATAGAAGAGGGTCGTGAGGTTTGGGAATAAGGGAAATCTAATTCCCAGGTACATCATCCCCTTTGAGATTCTTGATCGCATTGGAGTTGTGGCCTATAGACTAGCACTTCCACCCACCATATCTCAAGTACATGATGTATTCCATGTATCCCTCTTGAAGAACTTCATACCAGATCCCTCACATGTACTAAATTTTAGGGTGGTGCAGCTATAAAATGATCTCTTTTATGAGGAGTGGTTGATGAAGATCTTAGACCATAGAGATAAATTTCTACAAAAAAAGACTACTCACTTGTTCAAATTACTATAGAGGAACCGTAAATGTGAAGAGGTGACATGTGAATTGGAAGAAGTAATGATGGAAAAATACCTTTACTTGTTTTCACCTTAGTATGTAAAAGTAAATTTCAAAGGATAAATTTTATAAGGGGGGAGAATATAACGACTCAAAATTTTATCAATGAAATTTCCCTTCTTATAATATAAATATCATACATTACATAGATAAAATAACAAAACATTATTCTCATAAATGAAAAATGAAAAAATAGTCATCAAATAAACCAATAAGAATGCCAAATATTACAGTGGGATAATAAATAGAAAATACGATAATAAAAATGGGAAAATTTGGATCTGCTCGATCCACTAGAATAACTGCAGCCATGAAAAAAGATATAGAAATAAAACATAATGAAAATAATAAAATCTTAATTTTGAAGATAAAATTATATATATAACCTTAAAGAGAAAAAAATTGAATGATTAATGAATGAAATAAGTGGTATCTATTGAAATTAAGGAACATATACCATTGGAATAGTAACCTCGCTGTAGGAATAGTAATATAACCATAAGGAATAGTAATTTGGTCATTAGAATAGTAACCTCACTAATTTAATTATAAATAAAATTTAGGTATCTTATAAATGAAAATATGATATATTTATATCATGGTATAAGTAGGTAAATGTTTCAAAAATGATAAAATAAGTGTTGGTATTTTTGTAAAGCATAAATATTTACTTACAATTTTATAATTAATATAATGATTTTAAAAAAAAATTATTTTCATAATATAAATTCATATTATTTTGTATTATAATTATAATATAATATTATGTGACCTTAATTAATATTTTAAAGTGTCAAAAAATCGATTGTAACATTAAAATCGGTATTTTTTGAATAAATGCTGATTTTATTTAAAAATTAAATTTCTCATATAGAAAAAATTATTTTAATAAAATGGATTCAATTTTTGAAATATAAATGTTGAAAAATGGTTAAGGTGAATTTTTTTTATTTTCCTAAATTTGTTGAATTTTTTTGTGAATAGTGAAATGCGGTAATTTTTTGTATTTAACATTATAAGCTAAATACATTAAATTTTGAGTCATGTATTATGTAAGAATAATTTAATAACCCATTATCTTGATCCTTCACTATTTACTATATTTATTCATATTAATCAACACTATTGATAGTCTTGAGCCAAAATAATAAACTAATAAATATAATAATCAAAAACACCCCTCTCCTCCTGTTATAAATACCACATCTCACCACCTATTCTCCTCACACCATAAAATCCTTTTATCCTGTCAATATTATACCCAATTCCCTTCCCAATCCTCTTCCCCGTGTCCAAGATCATCTGGTCTCAACAAAATATCAATTCCAATTTTCTTAAGAGGTCCTTCAAGGAAGTGATATTCAAGAGGTAACTTTATCAAACCATCATTTTTAATTTCATTTATTCTTATACCTAATCCACACCTCCTCCATCAATAAAATAATAACAAATATAGTATAATTTATATAATATAATTATATATTTTTTATGGAATATCATATATCCACCCCTTTTCTCATCTCCTCTTATTCAAAGAAACAAAACTATTGTCTATATTATAGTGGTTTACCATATCTGTAGATAATGAGTTTTTATTTTCCATTAATACCTTCAATTATGGTCATAAAACAATTATTATTGTTAAAAAATATTTTAATATGTATATTATAACATGTTTTATGTTTTTAAAATAATATATAGACATAATATTAAATAAAAGAAACTGGTTTGTGATGATCGAAAAACCACCAAAATAAACTGAACATTTATCATTAATATTTCATCATATGAGTCATAAGCATACTAGAACAAATGATATATGGGACCATTTTAACTTCTATAATTTAATTAATTTCATATAATTTCACTTCTGGATAATTATTACCATTTTTAAAGAACTTCTATAATTATACACAAGTAAACTGACCACGAAACCATGAAAATGAACGCTCCCAGAACAATGAAATTAAACTCTATAACTCATAAAAATGGCCATAAATGAACTTAATAAATTTATAATAAATAAAATAAAATATATAATATTTAATTCATTAATTAATTAATTAGTCTAATTTTATTATCCAGGACATTAAGTGCAAGTGAATACTGCATTCGAACGTATGGTAAGGGATCTCTCTAGACCTCTTTTTTTCCATCAGTTTAAGCTTTCTCTCTTTACCCAAATTTAATTATTCTTTATTATTAAATAATTCTCCTATATTATATTTATATGTTCCAAAAATTCTTATATATCTCAATTCATCTTTATTTAATGGATAAATACATGTTTAAAAAGGTTTCCTTCTCAATTCTTCCTGATAAGCAAGACTGATTAAAGGAAACTTCTCTATTTCTTACCCATTTCCAAGTACACACCATAAAATAATTTAAACCCAAAATATTTTTCTAAAATAAATAATTTTATCATGAAAAACTATTTTATTTCATTTCTTGTGCTATGAAAACAATTATGCCTTATTCCTCTTTAAAGACATTTTTTCCTTTTCCCTAAAATCGTGTTAAAGCGACACATTCCCAAAGATACCTAATCACTGTTTTTACATTTTTTTCACTTCAGTTAGACATAACTTGTCATGATATATGCATAAGTTCCCTAATTAATGTCCAAGTATGATTTAAATTCATTCTTTAATGGAAACTATTGTGATGTGCCCACTGCTTATGCCTTATGAAATGACTATGATACCCATTTCTTATGTTTGATTCTTTATGTAGAACACAAATGCATGAACATGTTATTATGGGAACACCCAAATAGCACTTCAATTCATTGGGTAATTTTTAGTCTTGTTATATGTCATGTATGGGATTAGGGAGTAAACCTAATCCATTATGGGACTTTGTACACCATGTGATACCATCTTGGAAGTTAGCCTTAACTCATGCTTATGTCATGTTATGTGTTACTGACACATTCCAATATTTCCATTATCATGTGATTATATGCTTTATATGTTATTATTTCATATTTTTATTCATAATCCATGCCTTTTATTTTATCATGTTATGGATTCTAACTCATGCTCTATGCTTTATTACCATGTTTATTCCCTTACTAGTATTTTTAGCTCATCTATTTGTTTATGTATTCCCCATATTGTCCTATAAAATTATAGGATCTTAAAGGGAGTTAGGATATTATAACATAGATTATGTAAAAGATGTTTTTAGTTTTATATTCATTTTTTTCTAATCATGTACCTTGTCTTCCAAAGACAATAGACTATTAAATCCTTGGTTTATATTATTCTTAAGTCATGTAATATTATGTGTAAAAGGCTAGGGTTTCTATATAGAATTTGAGGTTAGAGATAATGTTTTCCTATGAATATCTCTATGGAAGACATTCATGATATTTAGAAAGAAGGTAAAGCTAAGTCTCTTGTACATTGACCCCTTTTAGATTCTTGATTGGGTCGGAGCTATGGCTTATCGACTAGCACTTCCACCAATAATGTCTCAAGTACATCATGTATTACATGTATTATGCTTGAGGAAATACATACCGGATACCTCACATGTACTAAATTTAGAGGTGGTATATCTATAAAATTATCTGTCTTATAAGAAGAATTTGATAAAGATATTGGACCATAGAGATAAATTTATACACAATAGGAAAACTCATCTAGTTTAATTACAATGAAAAAACAATAAGTATGAGGAGGTGACATGGGAACTGGTGGAAATGATTAAGGAAAAGTACCCTCACTTGTTTTAACCTTAGTTTGTAAAATTAAATTTTGAGGTAGAAATTTTTTAAGGGGGGAAGAATGTAATGACCCAGATTTTTATAAATAGAATTTCCATTCTAAAAATATAATTGTGTTACATTTAGTAATATAATATTATATAATTCACATATACCACATGCTGTATCCAACAACATTTTAATATACTAATTTGAAAACTATATTTAGATAACAAATATTTCCATAAGAATAGAAAGTATTACAATGGGACAATAAATAAAAAATAATACAATAAGAATGGGAATATTTGGATCTTCTTAATCCCCCTGAATAATCACACTCACGAACAACACAATAAAAAGATACAAAATTTTAATAATAAAATATCAATTTTGAATATGAAAATATATATAACCATGAGTGAAAATATAATTGAATTAATAATCAATGAAATAAGATGTGTTTATAGGAAATAGGGAACATATAAAACCATTATAAATCTGACTATTGGGATAGTATTATGGCCATTGAAATAGTAATTTGACTACTAGAATAGTAATCTAACCGTTGAAATTGTAATCTAACCATTATGAATAGTTACATGCCCATTAGAATATTAACCTCACTTATGGAAATATAAAATAAAATGAAGGTATCTTATAAAAATAAAATATAGCATATTTATATCATGATACATGTAAATAGATTTTTTAAAAAATATAAAATAAATGTTGGTATTTTTATAAAAAATATTTTTTATTTGAATTTTATAAAAAAATAAAAATTTAAAATAAATATTGTATTCATAAAATGGGATTATAAATTAATATTATGTCTTATTATAATGATAATAAAATTTTATGAGACCTTAAGTAATTTTTTCAAAGAGTTAGAAAATTGCTCAAAATATTAAAATTATTATTTTTCAATTAAATAAGGATTTAAATTCAAAATTAACTTTATCATATTTATAAAATTATTTTCATAAAATTGATTTCATTTTTTTAGTCTATGAATTGAAAAATTGTAAGGTTTAATTTTTGGTATTTTTCTAAAATAGTTAATTTATTTGTGAATAGTGAAATATGATAAATTATAGTATTTAGCATTATAAGTTAAATACATGAATTTTGGAGTCATGGATAGTGTAATAACTCATTATTTATAAATTTAATGCATTATTTACTATATATAGTTACAAGAATCAATAATATTGATATTATTGATCCAAAATAATAACCTAATGAATATAATATTCAAAAACACCCCTCTCCCCCCTTATAAATATCACCCCTCTCCTCACACCTTATAAGCCTTGGATCTTGAAATAATTCCACCAAATAAACTTCCTAAAAATCTCCCCCCACATTCTAGTTCTATTTTTATCAGTAGAATTCCAATTCCAAGTTCTTTAATGAGTATTTTAAGGAGGTGTCGTTTAAGAGGTAATATTCTCACTTTACCTCTTTTAAAATATTTTCTTCTTCTACCTTCCCCTAACCTCTCTTATAAAACATTAATTAATGAATATATTATCATATATATGCTATAATTTCATGTTAATAATTTAATATCTACCACCCATACACTTCTTTTTTCCTCTTATTCTAAGAACGAAATCATTGTCTATATTATGTTGGTTAATCATCTTCGTGGAAAATAAATTTTCATTTTCTATTACCTCCTTCAATACTGGTAAAAAAATATTATTATGGTTAAATAATATGATAATAAGTATATTAAAACTTATTTCATGATTTAGAATAGATATATTGACATGATATTAAATAAAATGAAACTAGTTCATGATGGTCATTAAAACTTCCTAAATGAACTGACCACATAATGTTAACATTTTTAATCAATGAACCATCCCAATATTGGAACACATATGGATAGTTGAATCTAATAAAATTTATGGAATAAAATTAATACTATTTCATTCCACATATATTTTTTTCATCTCATTTGATAATAACTTACCTAATTATACAATAGTGATACGACTATGAAACAGTGAAGTGAAAACTCTTGGAATAACAAAATTAAAATTTATATCTCTCTAAATGACCATACATAAACATAATAAAATTAAATTAAATTAAATTAAATATTAAATATTCTGAATTTTGTAATTAATGAATTTAATTTGGTTATTTAGGACATTAAGTTCATGTACAAAACGATTCTGGAACATAAGGTAAGGGATCTCTCTGAACCTCCCTATTTTATTTGGATTATTCTTTATCTCTCCTTACCTAAATTTATCTATTCATTATTCCTATATAAAACTTATATATTATCTATATATGTCACAAACATATATACTAAGTTTATTTAATCTTTATTTTACAGGGAAATACATGTTTTAAAATGTTCCCTTCTTAATTCTGCTTGATATGAAAACCTAATTAACAGGAACTTCTCTATTTCTTACCCATTTTCAAGTACACTCCATAAAAAATTTTAAGCTATATATATTTTCTAAAATAACTCATTTTATCATGGAAAACCATATTATATCATTTTCTAGATTTCTGTAAACTATTATTCCTTTACACTTTTTAAAGTCATGATACCCATTTTCGTAAATCTTTGCTTAAGTGGTACTTTTTGAAAGGGATTTCTCAAATATTTTTTGCATCTTCACTTTATATGGACATAATTTATCTTTATAAATTCTTTTTTTTCTTAATATCAAATAATGATTTAATCCTTTCTTTTATGGAAACCATTATGATACTGTAACACCCAAAGATTTTATGGAAAAAAATAAAATATATTTAATCTTTTAGATATTTTACATTACATGAAACACTGATTTTAGATTTATTTATATGAAATAATATGTTTTTCTTTTTTTACACACAATTCTGGTTTTGGCTTGTGTTATACACAACACCTAGTTTAAACCAAATATGACATATTATTTAAATATTGTTATTTAATATGATAGTTATCAATTAGCCATTGGAATGGAGGGTATGAATAGGATAAATTAAATTATGAAAAAAATACACATGTTTAGATAATTATTTGGTTAAAATTTAATTAGAAATAAAAATAAAACCCTTTTGAAAATAAAAGGATTTCTTTTTCTAGAAAATTATTTTTATGCGCACAACTGTGTTTCATATCAATAAATTAACCAAATCACTTTTGATTAATGATTTTAATGAAATTTATATATTATATACTCATTTAAAATTTTAACATTCAGCTTATATGTTTTATATAAGTGATAATAATAAATCCAATTTTACGCTTAAAATAGTATTTTCCTAAAAAACGGTTTTATCGCATTTTTATGGCGCACTTATTTTAAAACTAATTTTTCACACTTTAAAAAAAAATTTGAAAAAATAAACTTTATTTTTGAAATAAGGATATAAAAATTATATTAGGGTGAATTTTTGGGACTTTTCTGAAAAAATTCATTTCTTTATAAATAGTGAAAAATACTGAATTTTAATTGAAAACTGACTTTTCGTTTAATTTATTTATAAATAAAAACTATATTTTATAAAAAAATTAAAGTATAATTAGTAAAAATATGCATATATTAACCCAATTTAGTTCATTTTAATCAATTTCATATTAAAATTGGATATAAAAACTTTTTAAACTTTTGAACTTTTCACTTTAAAAACGTGTTTTCTTATCGCGTTTAGGGGATTAATTTTAAAATAAATTATACCACTTATATGAGTTGAATTTGGAAAAAATAATTTCATATTTGGAATAATAATAATTTATATTATCTATTAATTTTAACTTAATTTTTTACAATAACTATTGGTAAAAACAGTTAAAATTAATTATCTTGATTAAGGTAAAAACAAGTTTATCAGGGAATTAAACTTATTAGATAATGGGTAAAATGACCTTTAATATCATAAAAAACCCATTGGTTGTACATATTTCTACCATTATAAAATTTATATATATTTTTATGTGTTTTTGGGACACTTTTCTATGGAAGTGAGCAATATAATAAGTTAAGTAAAGAAAAGGACAAAAAAGATACATTTCTTACTTTTAAAATCTATAAAGCCTTAGGATAGGGAAAAACAACATATTTTTGGTTATATTTTCATTTTGAATTATAAATTTGTTCTTGTTATCATAATAATTTATCTTTAATTTTTAGAGATGAAATTATTACTTAAAATTCTTAAGAAATACCCACTCAGTAATTATTTAGTTAATAAAAAATAAAATAACTGATACTAAAAATATTTAAAATAAACTAAATTGAATGAATTATTATTTTAAATTATTTTTATAGATGAATATATCATATTAAATATTTTTTTAACATAATATATTCAAATTCCATGACTGTATATATATTTTTAAATTCAAATTAAATAAATAATGTCAAAATTGGTATTAATGTTATTTTATAATAAATTTTATTTTATTAAATGATTAAAAATTACTATAAAACCTATATTATACCAATTTATTTATAAATTTTAATAAATATAAAATATTTTCAATTAATGGAACAATTTATCTTTTATAATGAACATATTCTCCCTTAAATAACAAAAACTTTGTTAGCATGGTAAGGGTTAGAACAATGTTTTTGCACATTACAAGCGCTCTATTAAAATTAATTTCCAACACACATGGTACTTTTATAAGATATAATATTCATAATGATTGTGTCTAAATTTTATAACAATTATATCTTTAATTTATTCTTAAAGAATAAATTACCTAGGTTTAAAAACTGGTTATAGTGGTAAAACTAAAAAAAGGTAAAATTCAGTAAACTTAAAAGACTAAGGAAAAAAATGAAAAAAATGATTTATTTTTGTGTGGTGGAGGTTTTTATTAGAAAAATAAACCTTCCCATCCGTTATTATTCAATTTTGGGTCCATGTTAGGTAAGGGATACCTCCCAATAATGAATACTTTTGAGTATTTATAATAATATCACTCTTCCTCAACTTTAAAAGGGCGCTCACTCTCCATACTTCTTCACACATCTCAATACATTTGGATCAAACAAGATCAACCCAAATTACTTACCAAATTCACTCCCATCACCATATAATCCTTAATTTGGGAATAAATCCTACCAAATAAGGCCTTTGGTTCCAAATGGAGATACCCAAAGAAGAGGTAATGTTCATCAACAAATGTTTTTGTTTTATTTATTCATCAAACCACTTAAATTGTATTTATATAATTATTGTATAATAACCTAAATATTTTAAATATATTGATATGTTTTTATGCTAATTTTATGACCTAAAAACACACACACTTCTATCAAATGGGTTACCAAATCATCATTCGTATGTACGGTAGACTACCTCCTTGCCAACTGATGTCATCCTTTTTCCCATTACCACCATTCAAGGTTGGGAATAATAATTTAAATACTATTTATATATCATATATATGATATTTTTATTTTATTATTTTTTTTAATTATTATATAACACATACCTTTATGCTTTCCATTTTGTGGGAATACAATAATATCATCCGTGTGTATAGTGGACTACTGCCTGGCGAAACGATGTGATTCAATTATTCTTTACATGGAATGTATTAAGGATGGGTTTAATAAAATTATTTGATTTATATATAATATAAATGATACCTAAAATATAATATATATATATATATATATATATTCATCATTTAATTTTATTTCTTTCAATATGACAAGAAAATGGAAACAATGTTCATGCGTACGTATGACCTACCATCTCTATGAACGGTGCATTTCATTTCCTATCACTAAATTTTATGGATTACTATAAATACATATATTCTTAATATATATTATATTTATATCATATTTTACATTTATTTAGATGATTAAATCTTGATCTATGTAAGAGGACCAAAAATATAACAAATTAAAACCTATACGAAAAACAATGTGGTTATTACTCGAAATGTAACTTTAACATGTAATAATTAATAAATGGGTAATAAAATGTCATAATAAAATCATATATGGTATGATATATATGAATATTTTTCTGTTATAGATTTATAATAAACTTATATTTATTAAAAATGGAGGTTTAATGAGTACAACGGAAGTCAAGAATTAAGGTAAGGGGATTTTTTGTCTCACTTTTATTTGTGCAATACTTATACCATATTCACTATTAATTTTTTTTTTATGGTGTATATAATTACCTATGAAATTTTATATCAATAATTTAATTTATTTCATGATATTTGAAGTTTAAATTGATGTTATTCTTTCACGGTTCTCACAATTCAAAAGTTACTCAAGTAGTAAGGGATTTCAGTCTCACTTTTACTTTCCATGAGACAAATGTCATATTCACAACCTATTTCTTTTATGTGGTGTATATACTTCAAATTAATTTATATTATTATTATTCTACTGAAAACTTTTTTGGTTTACATATCCATTTTAAGATCTCACTTTCATTGATTTTATAGTTAAAACTTTACCAAAATGGTAAGGAATTTTTGTCTCAATTTTCCTTCTTTGAGATGTATGTTATGATATGCACCTATATTATTTCACAAGATGTATATACAGGACATTTGACATGTAATATTATGAATTTTTTCGTCCTTATGATATTTTAAGTTTCATTTTATGTTATTCCTTCATGGATCTTATGGTTCAATGTTTCCAAAGTGGTAGGAATTTTATATTACAATCTCATCATTTATCAGGATTATTTATGCTTAAGTCTCTAATATTAAAATATCATGATATACCTCTCAATAATGATCACAAATTTTATTATCCTTTATTTATTCATGATATATCTAATAAATAGTTCCATTTTTCACTCTTTGGGGCTTAAGATAATTAAGAAAATGTTTTTAAGAAAATATGACATTATTTATCTCTTCCATCGGAAATCAGTTTTCTTTCAAAGCAATGTTTTTTAAAAAAATAAAAAAAATGATATTTTAACCTCATTTTCAAGGAAAATAATTTTTAAAATGTTTTATGATTTAAAAAACTTTTTAAATTATTTTTAAAACTTTCGTTGTAATTTTTAAAGGTTATTTTCTAGGAAAATAATTTTGAAAATGTTTTATGTGTAAAAAGTGTTTTAAATGATTATACAAGATTCCTTTATAAGTTTTAAAAATTATTTTAGAAAAAAGGTTTTTATAATTTTTTATGTTTCAAAAATTGATTTTCAAAGAAAATATATTTTCCTTAAGAAATTTCCCTAGTATTCATTTAAAATTATTTTCCATATAAGATGAAATTCTTTGAGGTGACTTATGATTTATTGGGGATATTATCTGAGGATACAATTATTATTATTTCTCTAAATGGTTTATATTTATGAGGAAAAGTTTTTTATGAATACTATTTCTATTCTATGGGTTATACCATGATATAATTCTTATGAAACGTGCTTCCTTTCACAGGTTATGCTATGATGAAATTATTATGAAACTTGTTTATTCTCTACGGGTTATGATATGATGAAATGTTTATAATACCTATTTCATTAGTTATGATATGATGAATGTTTATGATCTTCTGGTACACATAAATATCGTTTTCATTATGTGACATGTGGGACCTATATCTCCCTCCAATGCATTGGGTAAAGATAAATTCTCTATAATCTCAGAGGGTACATGGGTGGTCATCCCAAGATCAAAAATGAGGGTACACTGGTGATCATCCTGAGCCCAAAAAGGAGGATACAAAATTGGTCATCCCAATCCTAAAAAGGAGGGTATACAGATGGTTATCCCAATCCTAGAGCAAGTACACAAGTGGGAAGTATGAGCCTAACATGTTATGAATGTCTTGGTGGCTAGCCTTGACATAAGATTTTCTATTCTTATGTGTATGCCACAAATCTATGTCTTATTCCAATGTTATGTTATCATAACTCATGTTATTTGATTTCATTATGATTTGTATCTTACAAACCACCAATCTTTATTCCATGATTCAAGTTTAGTATCTTTGATATGCAGGGTATGGTTTTCCAGTATTATGCTCATGTTCTCATGCCCTTATTCTCATTTCATGCATACATATATTTATTGTTTCCCCATACTAATCACTTGATATCACCCTTTATTATGCTTCCTTTCCCCATGTTATGAAGAAAGGTTTTAGGTAGGGTGTGTTCGTGAAGAGTACTAAAGGGTAAGATCATTACGGGATATGTTGAATATATTTCATCATATTAGAATATTTTGTTCCAAGTTTCCAAAGGAACTTAACTATTACAATTCTTGGGCATGTGTTAGTGTAATGTAATGAATATTCATATAAAAATATGAAATATCCATATATTATAATTATAGGTTTCTATAGTTGGTATCAAAGGAAAGGTTTAGTTAACCTTTGGAATATAGGATGAGAGAACATTTTTGAGATGCCTAGGGATGTTTCTTAGGATATCTCTAGGGATGTCTCTAAGGATACTCCTAAGGATGAGTCGAAGTATAGGAAAATGTCCAGGAATTTTGGTAAAGGATAAAGTGGGTGATTTCCTATCAATACATCCATGTCTGGATACTACAATTGGATGTATATCTGACATAAATGTACTTAGGGGTAACAAACTCAAAAACGTCGTATTGAGCTAGACTCGATCAGGAACTATTTCATGATAATTGGCCTTATTTCACACCTAATTTGACACTCCTATATAATATTATTTGGAAATTCACAAAGTATTTATGAACCATCATGAAGGATTAAAATATTTTATGACTATGAATAACTTAGGATGAACCTAAAGTTCCATATATTAAAAAGGATGTGTTATGATTTAGACATCGTATAACTAATTTTTCAGGATTATATGGTTTTCCACTATGATTAGTGTTTCTCACACTATGTTTCAAGTTATATTCAATGGTTGGAACCAGAAAAAATAATGTTAACATTGAATCTTATGGACAATTTAGTGACTATGAGAAACTAAATTGGATAATGATTAGAGATAATTATATTATAATTATGCCTAATCATATATCATGATATATGATTAACAATGTGTAATTGAGTAAGATTCTTGAAACTTTGAATAAAGATTGACTTTTATGGAATTTAATGTGGTAATGGATATAGGAAAAATAATACTTAGATTTCTAAATCTCAAAAAGGTGGGAATAAAAACTTGAAGGAATGCCTCAAATGGAGGGGAAGATGTTAACTGTGTGGAAAAATGGGTTATAGAGTGAAAAATTATTGAGGAGTTCAATGTATTATCTAGGAAGAATTTGTGAATTACCCAACTCAATTCACTAACCCAGGAACTTACTTATAGACCAAGGAAGGAATTATTCCATTCTAATAATTGAAGTTGAAGTATTGAAGTATTTATGTGTTTGGATTCCAAAATTATGAATTGTGAAATATACAAGGATTGTTCAATATAAGTTTTTCATGAAGGATTTGAATGAATATATTAAAATATTTAAATGGAATGTAAAAAATATTTAATGGAAAGGTGATGTTTTTATTGTGGGAAGGTTCCCCTTAATATGTTTTGGATGCTGATAAAATGGTGTTTAGTTTGGATAAGTGATAATTGACTTCGATAAAGTAAATGGGATAGTATTGATGACCACATAACTAAAAAAGTATTTTTTGAAAAATTATTTTATATTATCATTAATGGAGTCTACAAAATTATAGGATATATAGAATATATTTAATAATTTATGTTTTTATTCCAGGAATAAGGAAGAATGATTATTTTCATTTAGTTTCTATGGTATGTCATGTTATTACTATGTTTGAATAGAATATAAGATCAAGGTATTCAAATGTTTGGCATGTGAAAATCAAGAGATGATTTATGATATATGGGGGATTAATGTTAAGTTGATTTTTAGAAATGTAGTAACCTTATTTAAAAAAATTTATGTAGGAAGGGTTATGAGGTTAACCATTTATGGAATGATTTAAGTTAAACTTCAGATGAGGTTTTAGAGATTAACGTATTACTTCACCTTATGAAGATTTATCCATATAGGATAACTTGTGCAAACCATTTTGTTGTGATGATAACTAAAGATAAACGGAATGACTTTTCATTATATTTATAGATCATATGATATGTTATTGATTTAGGAATAATAAATTCACCTTCATTTCATAGAGTAAGATATGAAGTGGAAATTGATCAAGGAATAACCAAGGGGTGGGATTTTCTTATAAAATAGGATGAAATCAAGTAAATATATCTTCTCATGAAAATTCTTCAACATTAGGAAAATGGGTCTTAAAATAAAATTTTGTCCTATTATCATCATTTTTAATGATATAAATGACCTTTTTCCATCCTCTTTGGTTTATGGATTTTTTATCATTAATGTTTTATTAACCATTTTTTTATCACTCTTTATATGTATTTGGGTTTTATTTGTGTCTTCCATGTCCATGTTTTCACTTCCCACTTATGTTCTCTATGTGGAAACCTAGTTATAAATTACTCTGGGTAACCGTTATGTTTCCAAATTTCCTTTTTTAAGGTAAGTTTCATTATTCATCTATATGATATGGGTTTCTATGAAGAAATTTTCAAATGTTAAAGCTTTTATGGACAAGACATATTTTGACTGTGAAATTCATTTTAAGGTGGATATAATGTAACACCCTGAGATTTTGTGAATTTTTTTCAAATATTTTTAATATTTTTGAAATATTAAGTTACATGAAACAATTATTTTAGATTTAATTACATGAAATTCTATGTTTATATTGTGTTACACATAATTCTGAGTTTATCTTGCATTACACACAACACCACATTTAAACCAAACATGACATATTATTTAAATATTATTATTTAATAAGATAGTTATCAATTAGCCATTGGAATGGAGGGTATAAATATGATAAATTAAATTATGAAAAAATTATTTACACATCTTTATATAATTCCTTTATGAATAATTAATTATAAATTAAAATAAAACCCTTTTGAAAATAAAAGGATTCTTTATTCTAAAAAACTATTTTTATGTGTAAAAGTGTGTTTTATATCAATAAATTAACCAAATCACTTTTGGTTAATGATTTTAATGAAATTTATATATTATAAATTCAATTAAATTTTTAAAATTTATCTTATATGTTTTCTATATAATAGATAATAATAAATCCAATTTTACACTTAAAACCTGTATTTTTCTAAAACGTGGTATTGTTGCCTTTCTATAGTGCGCTTATTTTAATAAAAAATTAAAACTTTATAAACTTTATTTTATAAAATAAACTTTGTTTTATAAATTTAAATATCAAAATTATATTATGATTAATTTTTTGTACTTTTCTGAAAAGTTTCTTTTTTTAATGAATCGGGAAAAATACTAAATTTTAATTGAAAACTGCCTTTTGTTTAATTTATTTATAAAGTTAAAATATATTAAAATTTATTTTAATATATAATTAGTCCAATTATACATATATTAATCCAATTTAGGTCATTATAATCAATTTCATATTGAAATTGGATAAAAAAACTTTGTAAACTTTTGAACTTTTCACTTTAAAAACATGCTTTCTCATCGCCTCTATGGGATTAATTTTAAATTAAATTCTACCAATTCTATGAGTTTAATTTAAAAAATTGGATTTAATACTTAGAATAAGTATAATTTATATTATCTAATAAGGTTAAATTAATTTTTTACTATAATGATTGGTGAAAACAGTTAAAATTAATTACCATGATTAAGGTAAAAATGAGTTTATCATGGGATTAAACTTATTAGATAAGGGGTAAAATGACCTAAAAAATTTACCAACACCCATTTTATGTACATATATCTACCCTTATAAAATTTTTCTCTGTTTTTATGTTTTTTTGGTAAACTTTTCTATTAAATTAATCTATATAATAAGTTAATTAAAAAAGACAAAAAAGATACTTTTCTTAGTTTTAATATCTATAAAGCCTTGGGATAGGGACAAAAAAACATATGTTCAGTTATATATATACTTTTGAAATATAAATTAGTTTTTTATCATAATAATTTATCTTTAATTTTTATATATTAAATTATTACTTAAAATGCTTAAGAAATGCCAACTCAGTAATTATTTTGTTAATAAAAAATAAAATAACTAATACTAAAAATATTAAAAGTGAAGTAAATTGAATGAATTATTATATTACATTATTTTTTTAGATGAATATATCATCTTACACATTTTTTAACATAATATATTCAAATTAAATTATTTTCTAGATATTTTTAAATTCAAATTAAATAAATAATATCAAAGTTGACATTAATGCTATTTTATAATAAATGATATTTTATTAAATGATTTAAAATTACTAAAACCTATCTTATACAAAGTTATTTTTAAATGTTAATAAATATAAAATATGTTCCATTCAAGGACCAATTTATCTTAATAATTAACATATTAACACATAAATATTAAAAACTGTGTTAGCACGGTTAGGGTTAAAGGAGTGTTTTTTCATGTTAATGCGCTTCTGTTAAAATTAATTTCCAAAACACATGGTATATTTATTAGATATGATATTTATAATTAGTGGGTATAAATTTTCTAATAATTATCACTTAAATTTAGTATTAAAGTATAAATTACCTAGGTTATAAAACTAGTTACCGTGGTAAAAACAAAAAAGGGAAAATTGAGTAAACTTAAAGAATAAGAAACAAAATGATAAAAATGATTTATTTTTGTGTATTTAAGGTTTTTATTGACAAAATAAACCATAAAATCCATTATTATTCAATTTTTGAGCCATATGATGTAAGGGAGATCACCCAATAGTAAATACTTTTGAGTATTTACAATAATGTCGCTCCTCCTCAACTATAAAAGAGCACTCACTCTCCCTACTTCTTCACACCTATCAGGCCATTTTTCTCAAAAAAGATATCAATAAATCACTTCCAAAATTCCCTAACCTCATCCTAAAATATTTAATTTGTTTATAAAATTAACCATGTAAGGAATTTGGTGCAAACCAAAAGGAGATACTCGAAGAAACGGTAATATTCATCAATGGACATTTTTGTTTTATTTCTTCCTCAAAACCCTTAAAGTATTTTTATATATCGATTATATAATAACATAAATATATTAAATATACTCATATATTTTTATTTTAAGGTTATTACCAACAAATATACACACTTCCATCAAATGGGTTATGAAATCATCATTCTTATGTACGACGGACTACCGCCTCACGAACCAATGTCTTTCATTTTTTCATTACCATCTTTCAAGGTTAGAAATAATGATATACATACTATTTATATGAGATATATATTATATTTATGATTTTATTATGATTATTTAATTATTATATAATACATAACTTTATGACTTTATTTTTTGGGGAATATGATAATGTTGTTCTTGTGTACGACAGACTACCACCTCACAAACCGATGTGATTCATTCATGATTTACATGGAATGTATTTAGGATGAGTTTAATAAAATTATGTAATATATATGAAATATAAATTATACTTAAATTATAATATATATATATATATACATATCATTTACTTTTATTTCTTTCAATGTGATGGTAAAAAGGAAATAATATCCATGTGTACGTATGGCATGTCATCTCCATAAACGGTGAATTTCATTTCCTATCACTAAATTTTATGGATTAATATAAATATATATATTTGAAATATATATTATATTTATATAATATTTTAAATTATTTATATTATTAAATCATGATCCAAGTAATATACCAAAAATATAACAAATTAAAACTTATGCAAAAAACAAAGTAGTTATAACTCAAAACATAACTTTAACATTGAATTGTTAATAAAC
Organism: Viscum album; assembly: GCA_963277665.1. Classification (NCBI taxonomy): domain Eukaryota; kingdom Viridiplantae; phylum Streptophyta; class Magnoliopsida; order Santalales; family Viscaceae; genus Viscum; species Viscum album. The sequence continues at coordinate 420,655,812 of OY728132.1, forward strand.
GGGTAATAAAAGGTCATAAAAAATCATATATGGTATGATATATATGAATATTTTTCTATGATAGATGTATAATAAACATATATTTATTATATGTGAAGTTTTAATGAGTACTATGGAATTCAATACTTAAGGTAAGAGAATTTCTGGTTTCACTTTTATTTCTATGAGACTTATACCATATTCACCACTTTTTTTGTGGTGTATATAATTACCTATGACATGTTATATCATGATTTTAATTTATTTCATGATATTAAATGTTTAAATTTATTTTATTCTTTCACAAATCTCATGAATCAAAAGTTACTCAAGTAGTAAGGGATTTGAGTCTCACTTCTACTTTCCGTGAGACAAATATCATGTTCATCACCTATTTGTTTTAGGTGGTGTATATAATTCCCATGAATTTATATTATGATTATTATAATGAAAACTATTTTTGTTTAAAAATACATTTTATGATCTATCTTTCATAAGGATTACGATTAAAACATTACCAAAACAGTAAAATATCGTTGTCTCAATTTTCCTTCTTTGAGACGTATGTTATGATATGAACCTATATTATTTCACAAGATATATGTAAATCCCATTTTATATGTAATATCATGAATTTATTCATCCTAGTGATATTTTAAGTTTCATTTTATTTTATTCCTTCATGGGGCATATGATTCAATATTACCAAAAGTGGTAGGAATTTTATGTTACAATAGCGTCATTTATCAGGATTATTTATGATTAAGTCTCCAATGTTAAAATATCATGATCTAACTATAAATAATTCTATATAATTTACTTATACTATGGTTATTTATGATATATCCAAGAAATTATACCATTTTTTTACTCTTTGGTACTTATGATTATTAAGAAAATGTTTTTAAGAAGATTCAGATTTATTTCTATCTTCAGTTAGAAATCTATTTTCATTCAACATAATGTTTTTTAAAAATGTTTTCAAAAAAAAATTAAATTAAATTTTATGCTATTTTTTAATGAAAAGGATTTTTAAAATATTTTATGATTTAAAAAGTGTTTTAAATTATTTTCAAGGATTCCTTTATAAGTTTCAAAGTTTATTTTTGAGGAAAAAGATTTTGAAAAAAATATGTTTGTTTAAAAGGTGTTTTAAATGATTTTTGAAGATTCCTATATAAGTTTTCAAAGTTTTTTTCAAATAAAAATGTTTTAATAAGGTTTTATTCTTTAAAAAATTATTTTCAAATAAATTATATTTTCCTCAAGAAATGTCCCTAGTAGTCATTCCAAATTATTTTCCATCTATGATGACATTATTTGAGATGAATTATGTTATACGGGGGATATTATACAAGGATAAAATTCTTATCCTTTCTCTTAATAGTTTAGGTTTATAATGAAAATTTTTTATGAATCTTTTTTCTCTTCCATGGGTTATGCCATGATATAATTCTTATGAAACATATTTATTTTCACTAGTTATGCTCTCGTAAATCATGTTATTTGATTTCCTTATGATTTATAATTTATAAACTTTCAATATTTATGTAATGATTCATATTTATTATCCTTGATATGTAGGGTATGGTTTTTCAATTTTATGTTCATGTTCTCAAACCCTTATTCTCATATCATGCTTATGTGCCTTCCTTGTTTACCCTTACTTAGAATTTGAGCTTACTCTTTCTTATGTTTCCTTTCCCTAGGTTATGAGGAAAGGTTTTAAGTAGGATATGTTTGCAAATAGTACTAAATGGGAAGATATTTATGGGATATGTTGAAGATATTTCAATATATTAGAATATTGTGTTCCAAGTTTCCAAAGGAACTAAACTATTACAGTCCTCAGGTATGTGTTGGTGTAATGTAATGAATATTTATCTAAAAAGATGTAATATCCATTTATAAGAAGTCTGGGTAGCTATATATATTTCCATTGGTTATGCCTTAGGACATGATTATTATAATGAACTGAAATTTTTATCAATGGAAATTCCCTTCTAATAATTATTTCATATATTATAAATCACGTTAAGAACACAATACAAACTTAATAAATGAAGGATGAAATAAGAGGTATTTCTAGAAGTTAAGAAACATATATCAAAGGAATAGTAACATGACATTTGAAATAGAAATATGAACCTTATAAATAGTAAATTGGGCAATAGAAAAGTAACCTCGCCCATGAAAGTATAAATAAAATTTAGTAATCCTATAAATGAAAGTATGATATAATTATATCATAGTATAAGTAAATAAATGTTTTAAAAATTATTAATTAAGTGTTGGTTTTTTTGTAAGTTATAAATATTTAATTACAATTTTATAATTAATATAATGATTTAAAAGAAAATTTATTTCAATAAAATTTTTTCATAAATTAATATTTTTTATCTTATGATTATAATATAATTTTATTAGACCATATTTAATTTTTCAAAGTGTTTCAAAATCAGTTATAATTATAAACTTGGTATTTTCTAAGTAAATGATGATTTTAATTAAAAATTAAATTTCTCATATTTATAAAATTATTTTCATAAAATGGGGTTCATTTTCTAATTCTGCATGTTAAAAAATTGTTATTGTGAATTTTTGGGATTTTTCTAGATTAGTTGAATTTTTGTGAATAGTAAAATACGGTAATTTACGGTATATATACATTATAAGTTAAATACACTATTATTTGAGTCATAGTTGATGTAAGAACCATAATCTAGAAATTACCTTCATTATTTTATTATTTTTTCTGATAATTCTCAAACTATTCATAGTCTTAAGACAAAATAATAAACTAATTAATTAAATAATGAGAAAACACACATCTCCTCCCCTATAAATACCACCCCTCACCACCTATTCTACTCACACATCTCAAGATTTGAGACTTGTCCAAATTCTACTCAAATATATTCCCAAACCTCTCCCCTACATTTAGAAGATCTTGGTCTCATTAAAATACCAAAACCTTTTCCCTAAAAATGTTTTCAATGAGGAGCAATTCAAGAGGTAAATTCATCTTTCCTTTTCTTTTAATTTCTTTTAAAGTTCTTTTATTATTATATCCTAAAATCCCCTCATAAAAATGGTATGATAACTCCATTACCTCACATATAATATAATTTTAGTATGCTATTTTAATAATCCATCATCAACCCCCCTTCTCCTCTCCCTTTTATTCTAAAAATGGAAACATCATTCATGAGGTGTTAATTTATCATCTTCAAGGATGAAAAATTTTCATTTTCCATTAATTCCATCAAGGATGGTCATAAAATAATTTTTATGGTTAAAAAAACTTATAATATATGTATTAAATCCTATTTAATGTTCTAGAATCATTATATACACATGATATTAAACAAAAAAATAAAACAAGTTCGTTTTGAGCAAAAACCTCCCAAGATCATCCAAATGATTATCACTAACATTTTATATAATGATTCATCCTCATACCATGTAAAAAATGATTTATAAGATAATTTAACCATATTTATGTTCATTAATAACTTATAACTTCAATTCTGGATTTCTATTTCCATTTTACATGGACTTGTATACTCTTGTATAAGTGAACTGATGATGAAAACTAAGAAAATGAGCACTCTCGAATGATGAAATTGAACATTATAACTCATCAAAAAGGCCATAAATGAACTTAATAAAATTATAAGAAATAAATTACATGTATAAAATTTTATTTAATTATTAATTAATGAATCTAATTTTAGTATTCAGGACATTAAGATCATGTGCAGAACTATTTCAAACATAAGGTAAGGGATTCTACCTGAAACCTTATTTTTCATTCGGGTTACTCTTTTCTATCTTTACTCCTATGTAATTCTTATTTTTTTTAAATTGTTCTAAATTATATTTATATTTTACAAACTCATATATTCAGATCATATCATTCTTCTTTGATTGGTAAATACATATTTTAAAAAGATTCCCTTCTCAAAACTTCCTAATAAGCTAGCCCAATTGAAGATAATTTCCCAATTTATTACCCATTATAATTTACTATCCATAATCTATTTTAAGAAACTATTATTTATATAAAATCATTCATTTTATCATGGTAAAATATCGTGGTTTATTTCTAGTCTTGTGCAAACAATTATTCCTTCTCTATTTTAAAGACTCGTTAATGTTTTCCCTTAAACCACACAAAAGTGGCTAATTTCTAAAGTTTCCTAAATACTCTTTTAAAATATTTTCACTTAAGTTGGAAAAAATTTATCATTATTTATTCCTATTTTTCTTTTATTAATGTCCATGTATATTCTAAATCCATTATTTCGTGGACACTTTTATGATACACCCATTTGTAATGCCTTATGACATGATTACAATAACTATTTATTTCTATGGGTAACCCTTATATTATGTTTGATTCCTTATGTATAGTTCTTCATGTGACACACATATTAATGAAAATTTTATCATGGATGAACCCAAATATCCTATAATACATTAGGTAATGTTTAGTCTCATGATACGTCATGTTGGGACAGGGAGTGAACCTAATTCCTTTATGGGACTTTGTCCACCATATGATATAGTCTTGTTGGTTAGCCTTGAATCATGTGTATGTCATGTTGTATGTTGTTTTCACATTCCTATGATTCCCTAATTATATGATCCCATGTTATAAATTTTATTCTTCCTTATGTATATTCATATTACATGCCTTTTATTCCATCTTGTTTTTTCCTCTAACCCATGTGCTATGTTTTATTCATATGCTTATTTCCTTACTGAGATTTTTTCTCATCCCTTTTGTTCATGTATTCCCCAGGTTATCCTATACATTTAGAGGATCTTAATGGAAGTTAATATCTCATTATGGAGATTAAATAAAATATGTTCTCATAATGTTTAATTATGTACCTAATCTTCCAAAGACATTAGATATTATGATCCTTGGCTTGTAATTTGATGGTTAATTATTCTTAAAATCAGGAAATGATATGTGTAAAAGGTTAGTGTCTCTATAGTTGGTATCAGAAGAAAATTTAGTTATTTTTGGGATTATGACTAGAAAACTCTATAGAAAGGCTTAATGATAAGACTAAGTATAAGAAAACATCCCTAAATTTTGGTTAGTATAGATTATGTGGTTTATCAAGAAAATACATACATTTCTGGATAATATAAGTGGACATGATTCTGGAATAGATGTACTTAGGAGTAACAACTCTGCCAAGGTGTTCCTAGCCTAACTTAGGGTAACCTAGTACATAAGAACGATCCTTACTGTGCATCTGGTTTGACACTCCTGAGGGATATGATTTGGTAAATTCATAATCTCATTATAAACCATTATTAATGGGGTAAATCCCATAAAAATATATGTTAGGAAAAAGTTTATGGATAACCTAGATTCAAACCTAGGGAATCAAAAACTAGGGTATACTTTTCATTTACAATTTAATCCTTCTATGTTCAATGTTTTATTTTTGTATGATTATTATAAAAGTATTAAATCCCCCTAATTATACTTTATTTTTCTTAGTTAATGGATAGAAATAGAAGAACACATGGAAACAATAAATGTGATAGTCAATTTATAGATTTTTCTAATGATATTCCAAATATGATGGGAACAGGTTCTAAAAACTTTATGATAGTACTTTCTAAACTAACTCAAGTTATTAATAATAACATGAATCATGTGGAACACCCTCCTTCTCCAATTAAAGAGAAAGTTGTCATTTAATCCTTCATGTGGAAAAGGCCTCTGATGTTTAGTGGATCTTCTGATACCCACCTCACATAATAATGTATTAACTCCATTGAAAATATATTCTATGTCCTCCAGTGCCCACAAGAAGAGAAATTTGTGGTAGAATTGTATTCTTTTTGTGGGGAAGATGATCAGTGGTGGACACTAATCAAGAACAAAAATTTTAAATGGGAAATTTATTCCATGGAATGGGAAGATTTAAAAAAAAATATTTTTCAATAAATATTTTCCTCAAACCCTTAATTTCAAGTAGAAAGGGGGATTGCTCATGCTGAATCATAAGGAAGATGAGCCTATTAGGGCATATGAATCAAACTTCACAAGTATAATAAGACACGCCTCCGTATTTGTGATGAAAACTGAAAAAAGAAAAGTTGGATCGATTCTTTAGAGGACTAAAGATGAGTATACAAAAAGTGTTGGTGATTAGAGACTTTGACAATTATGAGGAGATTGCATGTTGTGCCCTCAAGGTTGAAATAGAGATCAGAGAATCTCAGTGGTCTCATGGGCCTGGTGAAAAAAAAGAGGAAAATTGAGTTTAATGTGGGTGATAAATCCCACTATAGAAAAAGGACCCTACATCCCACATGCCAGAAGAGTGGGAAGAAGAAATCTAGAAACTGCTTAAAGGGAACCAAGAGATGCTTCAAATGTGGAAGATAAGGGAATATGGATAATAACTACTGAAGGGATATGAATAATACATTTAATTCAGAAGAATAAATAAAGGTTTAGATTAACACTCAACCTGTAGTAAAATTTTTCAATTGCAAGTAACATGGGAATTATGAAAACCATTTCCCTAAGACAGGGGTTGCTAGAGGAAATCAACAACAACAAACTCCAAGGTAGGAAGGAAGGGAATATTTTATCACTACTATTGATGTGGATCCTCATAATTATCTAGGGATAGATATGCTGGTTATTTATTCAATAATAGTGAACATACTATTTTATTCTGGTTCTACGCATTATTTTATATATTGAAATGTTAGTATCACTATTAAAAAACCACCACAAAATTTAGATGTTGGGTTATTTGTGAGAACAAAAAATGGGGAAATTATTACATCCAAAGATTATAACTCCTCCCCAGTTAATGTATGTGGATTGAACCTCCCATAGAATATTTTTATACTTCCCTTGGTATAGTTTGATGCTATTTTGTCCATAGATTGGATATATTTATAAAAATCCAACATCAACTATCGGGAAAGGGAGATCACTCTTCACTTCCCAAAGCATCCTCCAAATCTTTTACAAGAGTAAGTAGGAAGATGAATCTATTTCAAAATCATCATCTAAAGTGAGGATATTATTTCCTTATGATCAATAATATCTATCTCAAATTATTGATACAAAGGAGATAATCATGATTGAATACATTCTCGTTGTGAGGAATTACACAGATGTATTCTCTAGAGAGTTTACTAGTCTTCCTCCTGATCGAGAGGTTGAGTTCTCAATTGAACTTATTCCTAGGTCTCTACCTATATCAAAGAAACCTTATATAATGGCCACTATCGAGATAGAAGAACTAAAGAATCAATTAAAGGAGGATCTAATTAAGGGTTTTATACAATCGAGTGATTCTCCATGGGGTGCACCAGTCCTCTTCGTCAAGAAGAAGGATGGATAAATGTGCCTCTACATTGATTATCGTGAGATCAAAAAAATAATGATAAATAACAATTATTTCCTACCATGGATAAATGTCTTGTTTGACTAGCTATGTGGGGCCAGTTATTTCTCTAAGGTGGACCTTCGGTTGGGATATCTTCAATTAAAGGTGAGGAAGGAAGATAATCCCAAGACTACCTTTCGAACAAGGTATGGGCACTATGAGTTCATAGTGATTCCATTAGGACTCACTAATGCTTCAGAAATTTTAATGGACTTAATGAATAGAGTCTTTAGATATTACCTCAACAAATTTGTGGTAGTCTTTATTGATGGTATTCTGATATACTCCAAGAGAAAGTAGGAACATGAGGAGCATTTTAATACTATGATGAAGACTTTGTCAAGGGAAAAACTATATGAAAAGTATAGTAAATGTGAGTTCTAGGTGAAGGAAATATCATTCTTCGAGAATGTAATCACCAGAAAAGGGATATATGTGGACCCTTCCATGATAAGGGAAATTTAATATTGGATCAAGACAACATATGTAATATAGATCCATAGCTTACTTATTTTAAATGGATATTACCAGTGATTTCTGAATAACTTCTTGTGATTTCCAAACCCACGAACCAAGCTGAATCAAAAAGGAATAAAGTTTTTTTGGACTGGTGAATGTGAAGATTACTTCAAAGAGTTAAAGAATAGACCTATCATTGCACTAGTACTCACACTTCCAAAAAGTGGGGAACTCTTTGTAGTGTACAACAATGATTAAAATAATGGATTATTCTGTTTACTGATGAAAATGAAGGTGATTTCCTACGCCTCAAGGTAGTTTAAAATTCATGAGAAAAACTATCTCATGCATGATCCAGATTTGGCACCTGTGATCTTTTCATTGAAAATATGGCGGAATTATCTATATGAGGAGAAGTGTGAGATATACATCGATCACAAGAGCCTTAAATATATATTCACACATAATGAGATTAATATGCACCAACAAATATGTTTAGATCTCATCAAGGATTATAACTGCTCAATCCACTACCATCCTCATAAGGAAAATAAGGTAGTTGATGCTCTAAGTAGAAAGGATCATGCATCTTTATCAACGATTAGAATTGAGAAGGATCCTGTCAAGACCCCCATCCACACAAGGTGTGCCCCTCCTGGGATGGAAATGTGAGAAGGGAGATAATGTCCCCCGAGTCCCACCTCAAATAGGCCCTAGGTTGGAGACTAGCACCGAGGGTATAGTAAACACACAGATGGGAGGCATTACCCTCTAAGAGAACACATGCGAAATAGAACGATAAGAGAGACACCAACCAAATCCAACTCAAACAAAAAAATAAATGAAATCCCAAGTACACATATGTAATGTCATGAAAAACAACTACAATCGAAAGGTGAAAATTGAAAGTACCCAAAATAGCGTAAAACAATAGCAACCAAAAAGCCCAAACAGCTCATGCAACCCCAAGCTAGTAGAAACCAGCCTAATCTCCAACCTACTCCATGTGACTTGAAAATAGTTTATATATACATAAGGTGGGTATAACAGTATACTTAGTAGGATCCTCCTCAAAGCCTCTTGTGCAAAATTAAAGAAAGAATGCTAATGCACAGAGAACAACAAGTGAAACTAACTCATCACTTAAACAGGTATACTAAGTTCCCAGCCTCACCATGTCTAGTCTCACCAAGTAAAACATACAAGAGTATATAATATAATAAAGAATATCAAGGGTACCCCACTACTACTTCCCCACTGGATTGCCTCTTTTCCCCAATGTCGCACATCCTAAGCATCTCTCTCCAAAAAGGCTTGCCCAAAGACACATGAGAAAAGCACCACAACATGCACCTCATGCAACAAAACCACTGCATCCATGTAAGAAAGTAACCAGGTAGTTTTTGGGAGCCACCACAGCTCATATAACATGTATCATACACTCAGTATTATACCTCAAGACATTACAACTCATACACTAAGTAAGGATCCTCAAGCTATCATAGTCTATACATGTTACACCTATAGTTTTCCATAGGAAACTATATCCATGATATATGTGTGTGAATAAACACAAGCCATTACAGCCCTCTATACACATATATGGGGAAAACTAACCATTGTGCCTACCAGCACAAGTAACTACCAAGAGAAGAGAGTGAGGCCAAAGGGGGTAGTCAGCCATCCATCCTCTCACTGGAATGTTGGGGAAAACACCCCCCAGGTCTTAGAATCCCCGAGGTGTTAGTTTCCCTAATTGACAGGGTGGAGTAGCGTATAGAAACACAAAACGTACAAAATATATTATAGCTCACAACCACCCTATAGGTATAACCTAGTCTTAGACTCAACTACATTTAATGTCTCTCAGACTCCCGGCTACCACTTCTAAGACTAATTATCCTATAAGCACACAACCATTTAAAGAGATTTATTACATTACTACATTACCTTTTTATCAGATTTACTTTACATTAATTAATTCTTTAAACATTAATTAACCATCAATAATTGCCACATTATATTTCATTATTATCACACCCAAAGTTCACTGTTCCTTTAAATTTCAACCTCATCATTGTGTCCCAGCAATCTCTAACCCAATGGGTTAACATCATTTATTCAATCATTCATTTACAGCATTACTTTCCCATATTCCCAGTCATTCTAGAAAAAAATTCTAAGCTGCTAAACACAAGGGGCTCAACACGGTGAGTAGATGAACTACCCATTGAGTTTTTGTCGCCTATAGCAAGAGCATAGACCCATCCTCCCTCAAGAATATAAACATGGAAAGCACGTGGCATACCCCACGCATCTTCACCCCTTTTAGAAGGAAGGTGAGCAAAACCAGCTACCTTGAGAAGTGGGGAATATAAAGCGGATAAACAACCAATAAGAATCAGAAAGCATCCAAACATTCAAATCCAACCCATTTCATCATACCTGATGTCCTCCCTGGAACCCACATGCATAAAACGATTCCTCTTGCCACTCTAGGCGTCAACTACTACCACAACCAGTAGGCCTCCCTACCCCCACATATCACAACAGCCATCCAGGCACTCATCACAACACAAGCAGCAGGAAAACAAACATCATAAAAATTGGGCTCTTGGTCCTTAAACAAGCAAGAGGGTAACTCAGAACTCTATAAATAATTATCTTTTATCAAAAAACCAGTTATTTACTCCATCTTGGATTAATCGATTTATTATTCATAGGTTCTAACTTCGAGAAACCTAAACAATAATCTATCAAAAATAATTAAACATTCTTACTACACCAATTTTATTAACATAAAATTAAAACAAGAAGAACCAGATTCATTTACATGCCCCTTTATCTTTATCCAAACAATTATTAATTAATTCTGGATTTACGTTCTTTACCAATTTCCATCTAGAACGAAAATATAAACAAAACAAGCATAGATATCACACTATCTATCAAAATAAGTGGTAATAACATATGATCGATATCAATTTATTTATCCAGTTAAAATATTTATTATTTCAATTCCATTGTGATACAATGGTACAAAACATGATAACTATATAGTTGCACGTAAAATAAAAGAGAAGCAACGAATCCCCTACCTCAAACGGTTCTTGATGTTATTTATATGAGAACGATCCATACAACCTATTACGATCTCCTCCCCCCGTGATAACTGTATCCACCTGAGGATGCAGAGACACCACCACACCTATCAACACCTAAGAAAAGTCCATTAGGAACATAGAGATAGCATTCTATAAAAGGGAAAGGAGAAACAGAAAGAGATGAACCCAAAATAATGACGATAGATTATACCTTATATAGAAGATTGATCTATACTGCTTGGTTCCATCAAAATAGAATGGAACCAATACAAGGAGTAAAGTTTGATTGTACAACTTCTATAGGATGTAATTAAAGGTTCGAGCATCTCACAGCTGAGAACAAGGAGGAAGATATATTGTCCCTTTAGAAGATTTAACAGAGTAGTGGTTTAGGATATGTTGGATTTTCCGTTAAAAGAGGATCGCATTGAACCATGCAGTTTGTCTAAGTAAAAGCATCCTGAGCCTTAGGGAAATTAATATAGGATTTATGGCCTTTGAATCATCCTTAGAGTCCTTAAAATGAGGCTTTAAATGCATTTTACATCAAAGGAAACATTAAAGGGGCGAAACTATAGGAAGCTGGAAACATTGTTCACGAACTCAAAATTTGGAAAAGGAAAAACACTGTTTATGAACCTCACCATTGAAACCTCACCGTTGGAACCTCACCATTCTAGAAACATTGTTTACAAACTTAAAATTCGGAAAAGGAAAGAGGTTGCCGTTGGAACCTCACCGTTCTAAAAACACTGTTCATGAAGTTGAAATTTGGAAAAGGAAAGAGTTTACCCTTGGAACTTCACCATTCTGGAAACACTATTCATGAGCTTGAAATTTGGAAAAAGAAGGAGGTTACCATTGGAACCTAGCATAAGGATACTGATGACACTATTCACATAAGGTTACCATTGCACTGTTCACCTAAGGCTACCGATGACATTGTTCACCTAAGGCTACCCTTTCACTATTCACAGAACTAGAAATTTGGAAAAGTGTTGGGGATAAGTCACATTAACCTCCTGGAACACCTCAGACATTATATTTTTGCAAAGGAATGGACTAGAGAGGTCCAGGATATTACATCAGATACCTCTCAAAACATTCTAGTCCTCAAGAATTCAAAACCAACCTAAAAGGAAATAGAAAATAATTATGAACAACCACCCATCGAGATACCTCTCAAAAGAGAGCAAGCCATAAGAAGCAACCAAAGAAAGCCATATTATAAACATGAATGGTCTACAACCACAAAGAGAACATCATTACATGAAAAGATTTAAACATCAAACAACTCTGGGTACTGATCACGTATTTATAACTCACGTTCCTAGGTACTCTCCTCCACACCACCGTGTTGCCACAAAATACAAACCAAGGGGATAAAATTCCCACGCAACAACTTCTCTTTATGGTCTTGGATCTCCACAAGTCGCTCATCAAAGGTATCATCATCATCAACATCAACATCTCCCCAATCGATGATGGGAGAGTCATCATGAAGATAACATAGGAGCTATGAAACATGAAAAACATCATGTATCCAGCTCATCTGCGTGGGGAGTGCTACTTGATATGCCACATCTCCAACATGAGCTAACACCTCGAAAAACCCAACAAACCAGGGAGAAAGCTTACTCCCATGACCAAACCTTCACTTCCCACAATGGGGAGTCACCTTTAGAAACACATGATCCCCAACATCAAACTCTAAGGGTATCCTCATTTGATCAGCATATGATTTCTGACGATCTTGTGCTGTCTTCATCCACTCATGAATCACCTGAACCATCTATGTTATAATATGCACTAGTTTTGGTCCGAGAATTTCTGACTCTCTGACCTCAGTCCATCACAAAGAAGAACGGAAAGACCAGCCATACAAGGCTTCAAACGGCACCATACTGATGGTGTAGTGAAAACTATTGTTGTAAGAGAACTCCACCAAGGGTAAGTTCCTCATCCACGAACCTCAAAAATCCAGGACACAAGAGCATAACATGTCTTTAAGAGTTTGTATGGTCTAATCTATCTGACTCTCTGTCTAAGGATGAAAAGCAGTGTTAAGGTATAGCTGACAACCAAAAGCATGTTGGAGACCTCTTCACACCCTAGAGGTAAAATGGGAATCTCGATCAGAAATGATCATCCTTGGAACTCCATAAAGTCTCACCACCTCCTCTAGATACTACCTCGACAAAACTTCCACTGATCTTGACTCCTTGATTGCTATGAAGTGGGATGATTTTTTTAAACGATCCACTACCAACAAAATATCTTCATGTCCTCCCTAATCTCGAGGTAAAATAGTAACAAAGTTTATTGAGATGACCTCCCACTTCCATTGAGGAACATCTAACGGCAGGAGCAGACCACTAGGAACACATTGTTCGGCCTTCACCTTCTGACAAACCAAACATTGAGACACAAACCCCACGACCACATGCTTCAGTCCAGGACACCAAAACTAGCTCCTCAAGGATTGGTACATCTCTATCACGCTAGGATGAACCACTAAAGAAGAACCATGGAACTCTCTGAGAATCGTCTTGCACATGGAAAAATGAACAAATATCCTTCCAGGATACAACACTTGGTGTCGTTCATCCTCAGACCAACCATCAGGGGCCTCGCCACAAACAACTCGGTCTCTCCAGACCTCCACCTCTAGATCCGCCAACTAGGACTCTTCCACCTGCTGCACCAAATATGACTATAACTTCATCTAAAAAATACAACATCTTCCCACAACTTCTCCCATATCAATATGTAATGTTGATAGTTCTTCCATTACTCTCTAGGAGTCACCAGATTCATACACTACATCTCTATGTGACTTCCGAATCAGCACATCAGCTACAACATTCCCCTTTCTAGGTGTATATGATATTTCGAAGTTTTATTCCTATAATAACTCCATCCGCTGACATTGTCATAATTTCAAGTCACAATGGAAGAAAACATACCTCAAAATCTTATGATCGGTGAAAACCACAAAGTGCTCTCCAATGAGGTAATGTCTCCACAACTTTAGAGAAAACACCATGGCTGACAACTTAAGATCATGGGTGGAATAGTTATGTTCATGGGTATGAAACTATCGATACCCATACGAAACAATTGATCTCTGCTACATCAGAACACAGCTTAACCCCAGATGTGAAGCATCGTAGAAAACATCAAAATGAACTCCCTCTACTAGAAGAAAAAGAACCAGAGCACTTACTAACTTCTCCTTTAGATACTCAAAATATGCTTGACACTGATAAGTTCATATGAATTCATGATCCTTCCTGGTCAAAGCTGTCAGAGGAGTCACAACTCAAGATAAATAGGCTACGAACCTCCTGTAGGAGCCTGCGAGACCAAGGAAACTTCACACCTCTGACACTATCTTGGGGGATTCCCAAGACAGAAATTCTTCTATCTTTGATGGATCCATAGGTACTCCCTATTGGGACACAACATGCCCCAAGAAATGTAATTTTCAAGCCCAAAACTCACACTTTGAAAACTTCACAAACAGCTGATGTTGACGAAGAACTCCCAAAATGGCATGTAGATACTCTGCATGCTCCTCCTTAGACGTGGAGTACACAAGGATTTCATCGATTAAAACCACCAATAAATTGTCCAGGAACTCACGGAACACAGTGTTCATCAATCCCATGAACACAACTAGATAATTTTTCATGCTGAACGGCATTACAATGAACTCATAATTCCCATGACGACAACGGAAAGCAGTCTTCGGGATATCCTCATCCTTCACATGCATCTAATGATATCTTGACCACAAGTCGATCATTGAGAACCAACTTGAACCCTTTAGTTGATCAAATAAATCATCAATACATGGAAAAGGATAGAAATTCTTCACTATCACTTTATTTAAGCGACGATAATCGACACACAACCGCAAACTTCCGTCAGCCTTCTTCCCGAACAAAACTGGTGCACCCCATGGTGACACACTCGGCTGAACAAAAACACACTGTAACAAACCATAAATATGTATACATAACTCTCGTAACTAAGAATGGTCCATCCTATATGGATAAACAGATATAGGATATGCTCTTAGTTGTAGCTCATTCACAAACTCGATCTCTCATCAAGGGGGTAATGTTACAACCTCTTCTAGAAAGACATCAGGGTACTCTTCTACGACCCTAGGAAATGCCAACTGTTGAACCTATGAAGAACTCAGCATCAGCTCAACCATCATGGATGATAAGGATGGAACACACCTCGGACCCATCCGAGGGTCTCACTCACCAATGAACACCACTAGCACTCCATTCGCATCAAAAAACACAACCTGCCTCCTGAAGCAATCCACGATAGCCTGTACTGAATACAACCAATCCATGCTAAGGATGACATCATATGGTTGTATTCATAAACATAAGAAATCTCCCCAAGAGTGGTTCTACCCCAACACTAACTCACAGTCTCTACATACTTCAAACAAGTCAGCTCGGCCTCCAACTGGTGTAGTCAATGCCAAGGGCACTGGAAGCCTCTCTACCTCAAGTCCCAAAGAAAGGAAAAGGGTAGGTGATATGAAAGAGTGTGTCTCTACTGAATCAAACAAGGCATACATCAAGGTATAAAATAAGAAAAGGTTACCTTGAATGACGTCTGGCTCTCCTAGAGCTGGCAACGCTAAAGCACGAAGCTAACTACGACCTCCTCCATGGCCTCTCTGACCCAGATAAAGACTACCACCATAGTCACGCTCTGCTCTCTGAAAATGGAAAGCATCACGAGGTTTTCCTCTACCTCCTCAATCTACCCTATTTTGATCCAAAGCTAGTGAAACCTACTACTGCTGCCTCGGCTAGAACTACCTCGATGGAGGAACCTGGAGCGGAGCACCTGGTGCACGATGATTGCTCTAAAAGGTCGGGCACTCTTGCAGCTGATTACCTAGATCACCATAATAAAAACAAGTGCATGATCCCTTGGAATATTCCTAAGAGCTGCCACCCCCGGAGAAACGAGATGTTGAGGGCTGGGACCAACCCCCGGCCAAATGGAAACTCTTCTTCCCTGGAAATCGGGAACCCCAAACCACAGCTCTGCTTTGTGAGGAGTCATGACAACTCCCTTCTCGTGACGATCCAGTTATATAAAATGTCCTATCAATGACCTCTGCCCTTGTCGGCACCTCAAGATATGTCTTCAGCATAAATGGTATGACCTGGAACTGGATATCTGGATGTAAAGCCTCCTCAAAATGCCTCTCCCTGGCCTCCTTATCTAGAAACAGGTCTAAATCATATCGTAAAAAGTTCCTGAAATGGATTCCAAACTCTCGCACACTGTAGTTCTCCTACCAAAGGGTAATAATCTTCTGGTGACTGGATTTCTTCATAGTTGAAGAAAGAAAATCGACTCTAAACTTGTCTTGGAACTCCTCCCATGAGATCGCTGACTCCTCGCGATCCCCGAGGAACAAGAACCACCACTGCCTCACTGCTCCACACAACATCGTCACAACCAAGGACACCCAGTGCTCCTTCCGAGCACAGATCAAATAGAATCCTATCTCATCCTACTCCAACCAGTCTTCTATGACTGTATCTGAAACAGATCCCCCGTACTTCTGTAGACTCTGGCACTGAAACTCTCAGAGTATCCTCCTCCAAGTGTCATCATCATCAACCTCTACCCTACAGTGATCTGCTGGAACAGCATGTTGGACATCTTCTATGTGATCCTAAAGAGGACGTAGACCTGGAGCCATACCTATAAAATAACAAAAAGTTAGAGCTCCTAAACCTGGAATAAGGAATACTCAAAAATAATTAATTAATTATTTTCTTTTATTCATTTTAGGCTACCCTATCCCAAGGTCTACCCATTCAAACACAAGCACAAGGAAGAATGATGCATGATCCTTTCCTAGGTCTCTACCCTTCAACTAGTATCGCCTCATTTAGTATCCATTATAAACTTAACGGTCCATCCATAAGATCATAGGGGTCCCTAAACGCCTATGTCTCAGCCGGTCTCCAGTGGTTACATCACATGCTAAACTTGACTAACATTGTTGCCTTACCAACCCACGAAACATCACATGTTCCTAACTCCAAACTCCATCTAATCCCTCAACCTGTCTTTGATACCACTCTATCATAACCCCTTTCCCACAAGGTGTACCCCTCCTGGGTCAGCAATGTGAGAAGGGAGATAATGACCCCCGATTCCCACCTCCAGTAGGCCCTGAGTTAGCGACTAGCACTGGGGGTATAATAAACACATAGATGGGTGGTATTTCCCTCTAAGAGAACACATGCGAAAGAGAGAGATAAGATAGGCACCAACCAACTCCAACTCAGACAAGAAAATAAATGAATCCTAAGTACACATATGTAATGTCAGGAAAAACTACTACAACTGAAAGGGGAAAACTGCATATACCCAAAAGAAAGTAAAAAAACAGCAACCACGAAGCCCAAAAATCTATTGTAACCCCAAGATAGTAGAAACCATCCTCATCTCCAACATTCTCCACGTGACCTGAAAAATAGTTTATATATACATAGGGTGAGTATAATAGTATACTCAGTAGGACCCTCCCTAAAGCCTCTCATGCAAAAGTAAAGAAAGTATGCTAAAGCACAGTGAACAACAAGTGAAACTAACTCATCACCTAAACAGGTATAATAAGTTCTCTACCTCACAATGGCTACTCTCACTAAGTAACACATACAAGAGTATATAATATAATAAAGAATATCAAGGGTACCCCGCTACTACTTCCCCACTGGTTTTCCGGTTTTCCCCAACGTCGCACGTCCTAAGCATCTCTCTCTAAATAGGCTTGCCCGTAGACACCTGGGCAAAGCACCAAAACATGAACCTCGTGCAACAAACCCACCACCCATGTAATCAAGTAACCAGGTAGTTTTTGGGATCCGACACAGATCATATAACATGTATCATACGCCGGGTATTATTCCTCAAACCATTATAGTCCATACACTAAGTAAGGATTCTCAAGCCATCACAGCCTATATACGTTACACCTATAGTAGTCCATAGGAAACTTTATCTAGAATATGTGTGTGTGGATAACCACAAGACATTACAGCCCTCTACCCACATATATGGGGAAAACTAACTGTTGTGCCTAACAGCATAAGTAACTACCAAGAGAAGAGAGTGGGGCCAAAGGGGGTAGTCGGTCATCCATCCTCCCACAGGAATGTTGGGGAAAACACCCCCCCCCAGGGTGAAAAATCCCTAGGGTGTTAGTTTCCCTAACTGATAGGGTGGAGTAGCGTATAGAAACACAAAAAGTACAGAATATATTATAGCTCACAACCACACTATGGGCAAAACCTATTATTAGACTCAATTGTAGCTAATGTCTCTCAAACTCCTAGTTTCAACTTCTAAGACTACTTATCCTATAAGCACACAACCATTTAAAGAGATTTATTACATTACTTCATTCCCTTTTTATAAATTTTACTTTACATTAATTAATTCTTTAAACATTAATTAACAATAAATAATTTCCACATTATATTTCATTATCATCACACCCAAAGTTCACTGTTCCTTTAAATTGCAACCTTAGCATTGCATCCGAGCAAGCTCCAACCCCATGGGTTAACATCATTTATTCAATCATTTTTTTACAGCATTACTTTCCCATATTCACATGAATTCTAGAAAAACATTATAAGCTACTAAACACAAGGGTCTCAACACGGTGAGTAAATGAACTACCCATCAAGTCTTTACATCCTATATCAAGAGCATATACCCATCCTCCCTCATGAAGCTAAACACGGAAATCACGTGGCATACCCCGCACGTATTTCCCCCTTTTGGAATGAGGGTAAGAAAAATTAGATGACTTGAGTAGTGGGGAATGTAAAGAGTATAAACAGAAAATAAGAATCAGAAAGCATCCAAACATTCACATCCAACCCATTTCATCATCCTTGGTTTCCTCCCTGACACCTGCATGCATAAACTGATGCATCTCACAACTCTAGGAATCAACTGCTACCATAACCAGTAGGCCTCCCTACCCCCACATATCACAATAGCCATTCAGGCTCACATCACAACACAAGTAGCAGGAAAATAAACATCATATCAATTGGGCTCTTGGCCCTTAAACAAGAAAGAAGGTAACTCAGAACGCTACAAATAATTATCTTTTATCAAACAACCAGTTCTTTATTCCATGTTGTATTAACCGATTTATTATTCATAGGTTCCAAATTTGGGAAACCTAAATAGTAACCTATCACAAATAATTAAACATGCTTACTGCACCAATTTGATTAACATCAAATTACAATAAGAAGAACCAAATTCATTTACATGCCTCTTTATCTTTATCCAAATAATTATCAATTATTTCCAGCTTTATGTTCTTTACCAATTTCCATCAAGAACTAAAAGATAAACAAAGCAATCTTAGATATCACACTATCTAGAAAAAAAGTTTCTATAACATACGATCGATATCAATTTATTTATCCGGTTAAAATATTTATTATGTCAATTACAATGTGATCAAGTAGGAAAAAACATGCTAACTATATAGTTACATGTAAAATAAAAGAAAAGAAATGAATCCCCTACCTCAAATAGTTCTTGATGTTCTTTATATGAGAATGAGCCAAACAACGGGTTATGATCTCCTCCCCCTGTGACAACTGTATCCACCCGAGGATGCAGAGACACCACCACATTGATCAACACCCAAGAAAATTCCATTAGGAACGTGAAGATAGCATTACATAAAAGGGAAAGGAGAAACATAAGGAGATGAACCCAAAATAATGATGATATATCATACCTTATATCGAAGATTGATCGATACTGCTTGGTTTCATCAAAACAGAGTGAAACCAATCCAAGGAGAAAAGTTTGATTTTGAAACTCCTATGGGATGGAATGAAAGGTTAGATCATCTCACAACTTAGAACAAGGAGGAATAACTAGGGAGGAATATATATCATCCCTTTAGAGGATTTAACAGAGCAGTGGTTTAAGATACACTGGATTTTCCATTAAAAGTGGATTACATTGAACCACACGGTTTGACTAAGTAAAAGCATCTCGGGCCTTATAGAAATTAATATAGGAGTTATGGCCTTTGAATCGGATTTAGAGTCATTAAAATGAGGCTTTAAATATATTTTACGTCAAAGGAAATGTTAAAGGGGCAAACTGTAGGAAGCTGGAAACACTATTCACGAACTCAAAATTTGGCAAAGGAAAAACACTTTCATGAACCTCACCATTGAAACCTCGCCGTTGGAACCTTACCATTCTAGAAACACTATTCATGAACTCAAAATTTGGAAAAGGAAAGAGGCTACCATTAAAACCTCACCATTCTGGAAACACTGTTCATGAACTTGAAATTTGGCCAAGGAAAGAGGTTACTGTTAGAACCTCACCATTCTGAAAACATTGTTCATGAACTTGAAATTTGGAAAAGGAAAGAGGTTACTATTGGAACCTTGCATAAGGATACTAATGACACTATTCACATAAGGTTACCATTGCACTATTCACCTAAGGCTACTAATGACATTGTTCACCTAAGGCTATCATTGCACTATTCACCTGAGGCTACCGTTTCACTGTTCACAGAACTGAAAATTTGGCAAAGTGTTGGGGATAAGTCACATTAACCCCCTGAAACACCTCAGAAACCAAATTTTCGTAATGTAATGGACCAGAGAGGTCTGGGACAATACAGATCTAATATTCTTAGACCTATAAAAGATGGAAATGGGAATCGTTAAAGAAAGAACATCATCAATCCTTTCTCAAATTATTTATCAACCATCCCTTGAAGATCAAATAAATGATGTTCAAAGAAATGATGTAAAATTTCAGAATAATGTGGAAGCTATGAGAAAGGGTAAATCCTCATGGTTTAAAATTGATGAGGAAGGATTTGTAATATTTGGGACATGACTATGTATACCTTCCGATTGAGAGATAAAGAAGGAGATTTTGAATGACGCACATAGATCAACTTTATTTATTCACCTAGGGAGTATAAAGATGTATCGAGATCTATGAGAGAATTATTGGTGGGAAAATATGAAAAAAGGATATCACTGAGTATACATCAAAGTTCCTAGTATGTCAGCAAATGAAGTTTGAATGGAAAAATTATAAGGGGGTGATGCAACCACTAAATATAACAACATTGAAGTGGGGGAACATTAACATGGAATTTTTCA
Source organism: Viscum album (assembly GCA_963277665.1). Lineage (NCBI taxonomy): Eukaryota > Viridiplantae > Streptophyta > Magnoliopsida > Santalales > Viscaceae > Viscum > Viscum album. The sequence continues at coordinate 420,677,034 of OY728132.1, forward strand.
CTGGACTTCCGAAGATATCTAAATAAAAGAATTATATATGGGTGGTTCTGGATTATCTTATAAAGATAGATCACTTTATCACAATTTGAGAGGATTTCTCACTGGATCAACTTGCACGAATATATATCAGAGAAGTAGTAAGGCTACATGGAGTACCACTATCAATTTTATTCGATTGGGATCCAAGATTAACCTTATTGTTCTAGAAATGTATCCAACATACTCTAAGAACTGAGATAAACTTTAGTATGACCTATCATCCTCAAACTGATGACCAATCTGAAATTACTATTCAGACACTGGAATACATGTTGAGAGCATGTTTTATGGACTTCAAAGAAGGATGGGACCAACATATTCCATTGTTCAAATTCTCCTACAACAATAATTTCCACTCAAGAATCCAAATGGCTCCATATAAATCCCTTTATGGGAAAACATGTAGAACACTAGCATGCTAGGATGAGGTCGGTGAACGTAAGATGATAGGACCTGAAATGGTTGAATAAATGGTCGAGAAGGTGAAAACCATTCAGTAGAACATCAAAGTTTCTCAAAGTCGACAAAAGAGTTATGCAGACAATTGTCGATGAGACCTTGAGTTTAAGGTTGGAGACATGGCGTTCATCCACATATCTCCATGGAAGAGGGTCATGAGATTTGGGATGAAATGAAAGTTAATTCCCATGTACATAGGCCCCTTGAATATCCTTGATCATGTCAGAGCCATGGCCTATCGACTAGCACTTTCACCTACCATGTCTCAAGTACATGATGTATCCCATGTATCCCTTTTAAGAAAATATATATCAGATCCTTCACTTGTACTAAATTCAGATGTCGTACAGTTGGAAAATAATATCTCATATGAGGAGTAGCCAGTGAAGATCTTGGATCATAGAGATTAAGTTCTGTGCAACAAGACTACTCACCTGGTCAAAGTACTATGGAAGAACCATAAGTATGAAGAGGCAACATGGGAACCAGAAGAAGTGATGAAGGAGAAGTACCCACACCTTTTTTCAACTTAGAATGTAAAATGAAATTTCAAGGGTGAAATTTCATAAGGGGGGAAGAATGTAACGACCCAAAATTTTTATCAATGGAAATTACCTTCTTATAATTATTTCATATATTATAAATCACATTAAGAATGCAATAAAAACTTAATAAATGGAGAAAAAATGAAATAAGAGGTATTTACAGAAGTTAAGAATCATATACCGAAGGAATTGTAACTTGTTCTTTGGAATAGTAATATGACCCTTATGAATAGTAAACTATATAGTAGAATAGTAACCTCACCCATGAAAGTATAAATAAAATTTATTCATCTTATAAATAAAAGTATGATATAATTATATCATAGTATAAGTAAATAATGGTTTAAAAATTATTAATTAAGTGTTGGTATTTTTGTAAGTTATAAATATTTAATTACAGTTTTATAATTAATATAATGATTTAAAATAAAAAAATCCATAAAATTTATTCATAAATTAAAATTTTGTTATCTTTTGATTATAATATAATTTTATGAGACCTTATTTAATTTTTCAAAGTGTTACAAAATAAGTTATAATTTTAAAATTAGTATTTTCTACGTAAATGATTATTTTAATTAAAAATTAAATTTCTCATATTTAGAAAATTATATTCATAAAATTGATTTCATTTTTAAATTCTACACATTAAAAAATGGTTAGGGTAAATTTTTGGTATTTTTCTAAAATAGTTGATTTTTTGTGAATAGTAAAATACAGTAATTTACGGTATATATACATTATAAGTTAAATAAATTATTCATTAATTAATTGATGATTTAAGTACCATAATCTCAAAATTTACTTAATTATTTTATTATATTTGGTTATAATGCTCAAACTATTCATAGTCTTGATCCAAAATAATAAACTAATGAATTAAATAATGAGAAAACACTCCTCTCCTCCCATATAAATACCACCCCCCACCACCACCTCTTCTCCTCACACCTCTCAAGCTTTTAGCCTTTTCTAAATTCTAATAAAATATATTTCCAAACCTATCCTCCACATTCAGGAGCTCTTTTTCTCATCAAAATACCAAAACAATTTCCCTAAGGAGGTTTCATGGAGGATAAATTCAAGAGGTAAAGTCTTCTTTCCTTTTCTTTTAATTTCTTTTCACAATATTTTCTTATTCTCTCCTCACCTCCCCTCATCAAAATGGTATGATAACTCTATTACCTCAAATATACTGAAATTTTATTATTATAATTTAATAATTCATCATCAAACCCCTTCTCCTCTCCATTTTATTCTAGAAATGAAAACGTTGTTCATGAGGTTTTAATTTATTTCCTTCAAGGATGAAAATTTTTCATTTTCCATTAACACCGTCTTGGCTGGTCATAAAAAAATCTGGTTAAAAAAATTTATTATATATTTATTACATCCTATGTAATGTTATAGAATCATTATATAAACATTATGTTAAATAATAAAATAAAACAAGTTCGTTGTGAGTAAAAACCGCCCAAGATAATCTAAATGATTATCACTAACATTTTATCTAATGATTCATCCTCATACCATATAACCAAATGATTTATAAGATCATTTAACCTTATATATTTTAATTAATAAATTATAACTTCAATTCTAAATTTCTATTTCCATTTTACATGAACTTCCATACTCTTGTATAAGAAAACTGATCATGAAAACTAAGAAAACAAGCACTCTCGAACAATGAAATTGAACATTATAACTCATCAAAAATGGCATGAATGAAATTAATAAAATTATAATAAATAAATTAAATTTATAAAAGTTTATATAATTATTAATCAATGAATCTAATTTTACTATTCTTTACATTAAGATCAAGTGTAGAAACGTTTCATATATAAGGTAAGGGATTCTACCTGAAACCCCATTTTTTCCTCTAGGTTACTCTTTATCTCTCTTTACTCATATATAATAATATTTTTGTGTAATTATTCTAAATTATATTTTTATGTTCCAATATCATATATCTATATCATATCATCCTTATTTTTTGTGGAAATACATGTTTTAAAAAGGTTCTCTTCTCAAAACTTCCTGATAAGCAAGCCCGGTTAAAGGGAATTTCCTGATTTCTTACCCATTTTCATGTGTTATCCATAATATATTTTAATCCAACATTATTTTTCTAAAATCAATCATTTTATCATTTAAAAATATCATGGATTATTTTTGGTTTTGTGCAAACAAGTATGACTTCTCTATTTTAAAGACTCATTAATGTTTTCCCTTAAAACCGCACAAAAAAGGATAATTTATAAAGTTTCCTAAATACTCTTTTAAAATGTTTTCAATTTATTTAGACAATATTTATCATTATATATTCTTATTTTACTTCATTAATGTTCATGGATGTTCTAAATTCATTCTTTCATGGACACTTTTATGATACGCCCATTTGTAATGCCTTATGACATGATTACGATACCCATTTCATACCATGGGTAACCCTTATGTTATGTTTGATTCCTTATGTATGATTCTTAATATGGCACACATATTAATGAATATTTTATAATGGGTTCATTCAAATAGTGTTCCAATTCATTGGTTAATTTTTAGTCTCATGTGATGTCATGTTGGGATAGGGAGTGAACCTAATTCCTTTATGGGACTTTGTCCACCATGTGATATAGTCTTGAAAGATAGCCTTGAATCGTGTGTATTTCTTATTTTATGTTGTTTAAACATTACTATGATGACATGATTATATTTTCCCATGTTATACATGTTATTATTTCTTATGTATATTCATGTTTCATGCCTTTTATGCCATCATGTTTTCCCTCTAAACCATGTGTTATGTTTTATTCCTATGATTATTTCCTTACTGGGCTTTTTAGATCATCCCTTTTTTTCATGTATTCTCTAGTCTATCCTATGAATTTATATGATATCAATGGAATTTTGAGCTTATTATGGATATTAAGTAAAATATGTTTTCATGATTATTAATTATGTACCTAATCTTACAAATACAATAGACTTTACGGTCTATGGGTTGTAATTTGATGATTAATTATGCTTAAAATCATTTAATGATATGTGTAAAAGGTTTAGGTTTCTATAATTATGATACCCATTTTTTTAAATGGTTAATCCTTATTTTTATGCCTTCTATTTGATTTATTTATGTGGCACACGTAAGCATGTACATGTTATGACAAGTGTGCCCAGATAATGTTCCAATGTATTTGGTAATGTTTTTTATCATGAGATGATATGTATGGGATTAGGGAGTAAACCTAATCCATTATGGGACTATGTTCACCATGTGATATCTTCTTGGTAGTTAGTCTTGACTCATGTTTATGTCATTTTATATGTTTCCTCCACATTCCTATGTTTCCATGATCTTATGATTCATTGTTATTTATATTATGCCTTTATATGATTATTCATGATCCATGTGAATGACCGTGGAACACCCTGAGAGGGGATAGGTGAATCAGGGTGCCAAATTTTTATTTTAAATTGATGGCTATTGTTCCCATGTTGGTAGGAACTTGTTAAATTTTTATATTGGTAATGTAAATTAATTTAAAAATTCACACACATAAGGACCACACGACATTTTTACTTGGTTCACCACTAAGGGATAGTCCAAGGAGCATACATAGATTTGTTGTTGGTTATACCAAAGCCCACTAATCTTCACTGGTTGTGAATTATAAAATTTCATCACAGTCACTCTGTGCTAGGTGCATTGCCTTTACAAAGTTTTAAATATAGCATACTGCATCCCTCAGATCACTTCCATTGACTCCCCCTTGCTCACTATGTTGGGAAGAATCTAAACTCAATATATCGACTTGAAGTTTTCTTAAATGGTTTTGAATTAAATCATGCATCCTCGAATATAGATATATGCTATGTTAAAGTCATTTTTTCACCTATAGATATAATTCACTTTTCCGCATAATGTTCATTCACAAACTTTTCCTTGTCGTACTAACCATCTTCCTCTATGTACTTCACTGCGCTGCGTACTATGAGTGCTTCACGAACCACCTTTGTGTACTGCCTCTGTAAGTTGTGACCACTTACTGCCTTCGCAAACTGTGTTCAAGTACCGATTCTTCTCTGTAGAACAAATCCTCCTCCACAAACTATCTTCCGCGAACTGTATTCAGCCCGAATGGCTTGAAGGACTTATTTCTATTTTATTATGGATAATCCCCCTTTTAAGGGTTGAAGGGGAACCGTTACATGACTCGTAGGCCCAAGGCATAAGGCCCGACACAACCTGAAGGCCAATACATGACCCAAAGGCCCAAAGGAATACTATTCCCATTACATGACCCATAGGCCAAATCCAATAGACTTCCCCAAATTCCTCCTAGATTTTTAATCTTAGTGTGGTCTCTTGATGAAGGTATTAGTACTCCTTATGTAGGAAAATAGACTTGCATAATCCGCTAAACTGAGATTTACTAAATCTTTACCGCATACCGTGCTCTAAAGAACTGTTTTTTCCTACGTGGTCCGTATACCACCTCTTCCTTCACAGAAGCCCACCACGGACCCTAAAATCACCACCTCAATATTTCCAAGGACAATACATCTCGTAAACTGACTCTTCTGTGTATCGATATCTACCTCATTTTCACTAACAACAAGCCATCCCACGTACCGTAAGTCTTCATCGCAACCCGTTTTCTATTCTTCGAATCATTCCAGCTACGTGGTTCATGGTTCACTATTCTGCGTACCATATTTCGTGATCTATGAACTATTCCCAGAAATCCCATTATGCATACTACCTATATGGAAATCCTTTATTTTCTAAAAACAAACTCCCAATTTTGAGACCCAAAAAATAGGCAAACACTGGGAAACTGTTCCACCTTAAACACCTGCTCGACCTATACAGTGAGATCACTTGAATTAAAAACCCCTTGATCAACCCAATGTCGATTGACAACAAACACAAACCACATTCCATTTCCAGAAAAGAACAGTCTTGGCTCCAACAATACCCCCTTTTGGTTTGTTGGCAATCCATAGATAAATTCAAGGAAGAACCATCCAAAACCTAATAAATGATAAACAAATTAGCTAACTCTTTAAGTATATATAAGTAATGCTAGGTGTAGAAAACAAAAAGGGAAGAATGAATTGGGTTCTCTTCATACCAAACACTGAATTGTTTTCTCCCTTCTCATTATCTCCAAACTTTTTCTCCCTTTGTAACTCATTATTACTCCCCATTGTAACATTTTCGAATCCCTCTATTCTCCATCGTCCTACCTTCAGAAAAAAATTCATATTTTATCTTCCTCATTTTAACTATAAAACAAAACATTGAATTTCTATATTCTCCCCCATTGGAATTAAACCCAAAGAATCAAATTTTGACTTGAAGAGCTCAAAGCACACTCCTCTGGATTCTATCTCCCCCATAAACCTACAAAACATAAGTAAAAAGATTAAAATAGTTTGCAAAACTGGGGAGAGAGGAAAACTCATGACCTCATTATACATTAAGAGGTGGTTGAACACTGAGGTTCAACCGATGCTTCTCGAACACATGTGTTGATAATGGATTGGTCATAATGTCATCCACTTGGTTATCAGTTCCAACATGATCCATTTTAAGCAGGCCTTGTTCAACTTTTTCTTTGATTAAGTGATATGAGATTTCAATGTGTTTTGTATGAGATTGAAGAATAGGATTCTTCATAAGATCAATTTCACTCTTGTTATCATAGTGAATCAATATCAGCTGTTTTACCTCATCACTAATATCAGTTAGCAGTTTTTTCATCTAGAATAGTTGAGTGCAAGACTTTGTAGTAGAGATATATTCAGATTCCACGGTGCTAAGAGAAGTAATTTCTTATTTCTTACTCAACCAAACCACATATTTTTTCTAACAAATAACGATCCACCACTTGTGGACTTTCTATCAACAATATATTTAGCCCATTCAGCATCAGAAAATGATGATAGTTCATTATCTCTTCCTATAGAAAAGTATAATCCATAATTGTGAGTACCATGAATATACCTCATGATTCATTTAACTATCACCATATGATCTTACTTTGAGTTACTTTGAAAGCGGGCCACTAATAATGTTGCAAAGTCAATATTTTCCCATGTTGTAGTTAAGTACAGTAAGCTTTCAATGATTCTCCTATACATGGTGGTATCTATAGAAGTCTCATCCTCATGATTTCTAAGTTTAGTTCTAACCGCAATTGGAGTCAACATTGGTTTAGAGTCATGCATATTGAATTTATTCAGAAACTATCTTACATACTTTTCCTAAGAAATGAAATTGTAATCTTTTATCTAAATCACTTGTAGCCTCAAGAAATATGTGGGCTCACCAATCATAGACATTTCAAATTATGACTGCGTGTGATTGTAAAATTCATCCACTAATCCCTACCTTTTTTACCAAATATAATATCATCTACGTACACCAATACCATGAACTGATCTATCTGATAATTATTCACATAGATATTGTGATCCACTTCTCCTCTTTTAAATTCAATCTTCATTGGATAAGAATCTAGTCAAGAATACCATGCTCGTGGTGTCTTCTTCAATCCATAGAGTGCCTTCTTTAATATATAGACCTTCATTTCATCATTACCAAGTAGAAAACACACTTTTTGTATTGTGTAGAATTTTTATTCAAGAAAACTATTTAATAAATATTTTTTGACATCAATTTGATACACTTTGTTAACTATTTTAATTTTCATGGAAAGAAACAGCCTGATTGACTCCAATCTATCCACTAGAGAAAATGTTTCTTCAACATCAACACCTTCAATCTATGAATATCCTTTAAACACTAGGAGTTAATTATTTATGATCACATTACCATGCTCATTGAATTTAGTTTTAAAAATACATTTCATATCAATCACATTATGGTTATCAGGTCTCTTAACCAAATCTCATGTTTGGTTCTTATTGATCTGATCCAACTCTTCATTCATTCCCTTAACCCATGATTCATCCTTTACAGCTTCTTCAAATGGGGATAGTTATACAACTAATAGGAATATAGATTGTGCATTATTCCTCATTCTCCTTATTTGAGTGGGAATTTTCCAATCCCCAATGATGTTGGATTGATCAATTTATACTATTTGATTTCTCTTGTGAGGTTCAGAAGAATTTTCTTCAGTCATGGTTTCCTCTTATGATTCATATTCTGAGTCAACATCATAATGTGACTCCTAGATTTTTTTCATTCCTTCCACTACTTCTATATTTGGATATGTTCCATTTCCACATTCTTCCTCATCTTCTATCACATCAGTAGTTGAATTTCCCAAGGTATTTCTAGTTTTATTTTCAATGATCTTCACATCACTTCTTTCCACAATTTTTTCAAGATGTTTATTGAAACATATGTAGGATTTTCTATTCATTGAAAATCCAAGGAATATTCTTTCATCTGCAGCATCACCATTCTTTCCTTAATTTCCTTATTTGTTTCAAATAAATAATTTAATTCTAAAAACACAAAAATAGTTCAAAGATGGCTTCTTTCCATGTCATAATTCATAGGGTGTCTTGGTTTCCCCCATATAAAACCTTGCTTGGTTTTGAAGATAAAGTGAAACTTGAATGTACTCTTTCCAGTAATGGATAGAGATACGAATCTCAATCAGCATAGTTATATCGATACTATTAAACTATCAATTTTGGTACTCAACAACTCTATTTTTCTATGGAGTTATCACAAAAAACGCATCATGTTGTATCCCATGTTTCTCTAGGTGATTTTCAAATTCAATAGATGTGTATTTCCCTCCATTTTCAGACTGTAAAACATTGATTGTCTCCCTAGTATCATTCTCTGCTATTCAGTGATAAGTTTTCATGAAATCAATCAATTTTTGTTTCCTATGTATAACCATCACACAATCCATTATACTATAATCATAAATTAAAAGTATGAAGTAACAATATTCATATATACCAGTAATATTTATTAGACCACATACATCTGTATAAATGAGATCAAGAAGATTTGATGCTATTTTCTTCTTTGGATAATATAAACTACATGATAACTTTCCCCACATGAAATCATCATAAGACTTCTCTTATTCACACTTCATATTTGGGATATCCATTACAATATCCAGTTTAAATATCTTTCCCAAATCTTGATGATTGATGTGACCTAACCTTCAGTGCTGCAAGTTTTTTTCTTCTTCACCAGTCATATAGAAAATGTTCTCTTTACTATCAAATTGATATAGGTTTCCATCTATTCTACAACCTTTCATGAGAGAATTTCTGATTCTTCATTTTATAATGCACCACTTTTGATTGAATGTCAATATAAGTCCTAAGTCATAGAGTTGTCTCACACTAAGGATATTGTAACGCAACTCATTCACATAAAGAACTTCGGTCTTCTTCATATCTCTATTGGTCAGTTTAGTACTTTCATTACATATGATCTCCAAAGTACCATCATTATTGAATCTCACTATTCCATGGACCTTTTTCTTGACATTCCTTAATAGGTCTACATTTCCTGTCATATGGGATGGGCATCCACTATGAAGAATCTAAGTTTTGTTATTCTTGGTAGCTTTGAGAGCTACTTCTGTAAAGTTGGATTTTTCAATTTTCTTCTTTTACATCCATGAAATATTAGTTTGAGTGAAGGATAAAGATGGATTTTCAAATCTCTTTTTTATGTTCATAGGTTAATCATACTCACACTCTTCTTCTAGAGGAGAGAACCTATTTTTAAGAACAACACTGTCTGGTTGGTGAGTATTTACATGTCTCTGAGTTCTATATGAATTGTTCCTTCCATTCCTCTACCTACAATCAATAGATTTATGGCCAAAGTTAGATCAACGAAAACAATATCCGTAGAAACTATTTATTCTATAATAATTTGGATACGAATTTGTTCACCGTTGTTGACTTCCTAGCTCTTATTCATTAAAAGAGCTTTGTATCTCTTCATAGTATGACATGATATGGCCTATATAGCCACATAATTGAGATTTCATAAGTGGAAATTTCTTTTCACTTCTATTCCTCCTGATGTCAACTTACTTAGGAGGATAGTATGATTGTCTATCATCTTAGGAAATTTGAGGATAGTTTTTAGTCCTCCTATCAGTCTGATTTGAGACATTCTTTTGTTTGTACTTCATGTTTCTTTGTGATTTGTCCAAATTTCATATTGCCTTTATTTTGGCCCATTTTAAATCTAGCATCTGATGTTTTAGCATCACAAATAATTCCTATGTTTCCCATGCATGAGTGTCTTTGATCATTTAGAACCTTTTCAACTCCATTAGAACTATTCTTAGCTCTCTATAGTAGCTCAGTATCTGAGAATTTTCCAAACTGAATTTTCTTCTTTGTTTATTTTGAACTTGATTCACTTTCAAGTTTACTCCTAAGAGTAAAAAATTCTTCTTTAAGTCTCTCAATATTTTGGGAATTCTCCTCTAGTATAGATTTAATTTCATTAATGAACATTTTCTATTCTTAAATTCACATCTTTAGTTCAACTATATCTTATAATATTTGAAAAGTTGTTTAATATTCCTTGACCACTTCCTCAAGTCGGTCAATTTTAGCTTCCAGTATATCAACAAATTATGACAACTCTTCCACAATTTCTCTTCACTTTTTTCATCTCTTATATTGTTTATCAAGCTTACTAAAAGCATCCTTAATTTGTAACTTGAGATCGATATCAGTGGTAAACTGATTATCTCTATATTTATCTCCAGATGGTTCTGAGTTTTCAATGTTGTCCATCATTGATGCATGGGTTACAAATTTAAATTACAGTTCTTCTTCCTCAATGAATTCACTATCATCATATTCTTCTTCATAGAAAAAACTCCTTCTCTGTAATTTATTACTAGACTTGAAGTCTCCCTTTTTGAAAAACTTTTACAGAGGCTTTTTCATGTCTCCATCTTCACTTTCTTCGTCGTTGAACTTTCTTGTGAACTGAGAGACAATGTGCCCAACTCTACCACAACGAAAACAAGCCATAGGTAACTTGCCTTCAAATTTTCCTTTTCCCTTATTGAATTTATTGGAAATGAGAGAAATAATTTCATTTTCCTCATTATATTCACAAACAATATCTCCTAAAATTTATAGTTTTTTCATGGCTTTGAATACCATTTCCTTGCTTACTCAAGTTGTTGCATCTTCTGGTTTGACTCTCATCTCATATGCCACCAGGCTACTCAGCAAATCATCTAGATAAATTTTAGAAAGATCACTTTACTCAAGGGCTGAAAATTTTTAATTCTGAAGAGGTGGAAGTCTTCTCAATATTTTCTTTACAATATCAATTTCTTTGATTTCTTCACCAAATACCCGTATTTCTCTAACAACTTCAGTAATTTGATTGAAAAAGGTATTTACATTTTCATCAGGATGCATCTTCAGATCATAAAACCTATTTTGAAAAAATTATAGTTTTGTCTCCTTAACTTTGTTTTCACCTTCATATATATTCTCCAGTTTTTCCTATATATATTTTTTGGAAGTACAACTCATCGCCTTTAGATAGATTTGATCAGAAAGAGCTGCAATGAAAGCATTCTGTGTTTTAGCATCTGTATCAAGAATTTTTTGATCTATATCAGTCATAGACAACCCAGTTGGATCAGTGACCTATATTCTCTATGAAGTTTCAAATAGGACTTCCATTCCAAGAGGTCTTAGATGAGATCTCATACTATTCTTTCATATCTGGATGTTTCTTCCATCAAAGAGGGGGACTCCCCTAACATTCATTGTATTCTCCATTATAGAAATGAAGAGAATATTTAACACCAGCAACCTTTATGCTCTGATACCACTTGAAGGACCCCATAACACCCTGAGAGGGGAGGGGTAAATAAGGGTGTCAACTTTTTATTTTAAAGTGATGGGTTTTTTCCCATGTTGGTAGGAACTTTTCAAATCTGTCTGTTGGTATTGTGTAGTAATTTAAACATTCACACAAAGAAGGACCACACAACACTTTTACTTGGTTCACCACTAAGGGATAGTCCAAGGAGCATATGATGACAGGTTGTTGATAATAAAAAAGTTCATTAATCTTCACTAGTTGTGGATTACAAAAGTACATCACAGTCACTTGGTACTAGGTGCACTTCCTTTGCAAGGTTTTAGAGATAGCATATTGTGTCCCTCGGATCACTTCTATTAACTCCCCCTTTCTCGCTGCATTGGGAAGAATCTAAACTCATTTTATCAACTTGAAGGTCACTTTAATGAGATTTTATTAAATTATTCATCCTCGACTGTAGATAGATGCTCTGTTGAATCTATTTTTTCACCTATAGAAGTAATTCACTTTTCCATGTACTGTTAGTTCAAGAACTTGTCCTCCGCGTACTGGACTTCTTCCTCTGGGTACTACACTGCACCACATACTGTGAGTGCTTCACAAACCACCTCCACATACTGCCTCCATAAACTATGACTGTGTACTACCTTCGCAAACCACGTCTGTGTACTACTTCTTCTCTATGGACCAACTCCTCCTCCGTGAATTATCTTCTACAAACCATATTACCTGAATCATCTTTCACAAACTGTATTCTATGAACCATTATATACATAACCAAATTACTTCTTGATTTCTAATAAAATGTATCCTTTATGAGGTTTTATTCCCATGAACCACTATATACTTCACCAAATTCCTCTTGGATTTTTAGTCTCAGTGCAATCTCTTAATGAATGGATCAGTTCTCCGTATATAGGCAAATAGATCCCTATAATTGCTAAACTGAGATTTACTAAATCTTCACTGCATACCATGCTCCCACAAACCATTCTTCCCTATGCGGTCTACGTACCACCTTTTCTTTCATGGCAGCCATTCACAACTACTAAAATTACTGCCTCAATTCCACCAATGACAGGTCATCCTGCAAATCGATCTCCGCCTCATTTTCACCAACAACAAGCCATCCCACGTACCATAAGTCTTCATTGTGAACCATTTTCTATTCCACAAACCATTCTCACAACATGGTTTGTGGTTTTCCATTCCACATACCATATTTTGTGATCCGCAAACTGTTCCCATAAATCTCGTTCTGCATACTACCTTTTCAGAAAGCCTTTATTTACCAAAAAAAACTTCTGATTTTGAGGCCCAAAAATTGGCAAACACTAGGAAATTGTGCCACCCTAAACACCTATTTAGGCCTATACTGTAAGATAACTTGACTTGAAAACCCCTTGATCAACCCAATTTTGATTGAAAACAGACACAAACCACACTCCATTTCCAGTAAAGAACATCCTTGGTTCCAACAATATCCCCCTTTGGGTTTGTTGGCAATCCGCAAATAAATTCAATGAAGAACAAGCCAAAACCTGATAAATGAGAAACAAATCAGCCAACTCTCTAAGTCTACATGAGCAATTATCAGTGTATAAAACAAGAGGAGAAGCATGAATTGGGTTCTCTTGATACCAAACACCGAATTTTTTTCTCCATTCTCATTATCTCCAGACTTTTTCCACTTTGTAACTCACCATTAACCCCCATTGTAATATTTTTGAATTCCTCTATTCTCCATTATCCTTCCACTGAAAAAAACATTTCATAATTCATCTTCCTCATTTGAACCATAAAAAACATTGAATTTCTTAATTATCCCCCATTGGAAATAACCCCAAAGAATCAGATTTTTACTTGAATATCTCAAAGCACACTCCCCCTAGATCGTATCTCTTCCATAAACCTACAAAACTTAGTAAATAGATTAAAAAGGTAATGAAAACTAGGGAGAGGGGGAAAATCATGACCTCTTTATGAACTAGGAGGTGGTTGAACACCAAGATTCAACTAATGCTTCTTGAACACATATGATGATAATGGCTTGGTCAGAATGATAGCCACGTGGTCATCAGTTCCAATATGATCCATTTTAATCAGGCCTTGTTCAAATTTTTCCTTGATAAAGTGATATCGGATTTCAATGTGTTTCATATGAGAGTTCTGAATAGGATTCTTCGTAAGATCAATTGTGCTCTTGTTATCACAGTGAATCACCATCATTTATTTTACCTCATCACAAAAATTAGTTAATTGTTGTTTCATCTATAGTAGCTAAGTGTAAGACTTTTTAGTGGAGATATATTCATCTTTAGAAGTACTAAGAGAAGTAATTTCTGATTTATTACTTAACCATCCCATGCATTTTTTTCCAATAATGAATACACCACCACTTGTGGACTTCTTATCAACAACATATCCATCCCATTCGGCATTAGAAAACACTGATAATTCATTATCTCTTCCTATAGAAAAGTATAAGACATAATTGTGAGTATCTTGAATGTACCTCATGATTCATTTAACTACTTCCATATACTCTTCTTTTAGGTTACTTTGAATGTGTTTCACTAAGAATGTTTCAAATAAAATATCTAACTATATTATAGTTAAGTACAATAAGCTTATAATGATTCTTCTATACATGGTGGGGTCTATATAAGTCACATACTCATTCTTTCCAAGTTTATTTCCAACCACAATCAGAGTAGACATTGGTTTAGAGTCATGCATATTGAATTTCTTCAGAAACACTCTTGCATAATTTTCTTGAGAAATGAAAGTGTAGTATTTCATCTGAATCACTTTCAACCCCAAGAAATTTGTGAGCTCACCAATTATAGACATTTCAAATTATGACTTTATGTGATTAGAAAATTACTCCACTGATCCCTACCTTTTTTCACCAAATATAATATCATCTATGTACACCAATACCACGAACTGGTCTTTTGAGAATTATTCACATAGAGATTATGATCCAATCCTTCTTTTTAAATTTGAGCTTCCTTATATAAAAATCCAGTCAGGAATTAAATGCTTGTGGTGCCTTCTTTAATCTATAGAGTGCCTTATTTAATCTATAGACCTCCATTTCATCATTACTAAGTAGAAAACCCAGTGGTTTTTCTATGTATATTTCTTCTTCAAGAACACCATTTAATAAATCTATTTTGGTGTACATTTGATACACTTTGTAACCTATTTGAATTTCCATGGAAAGAAATAGTCTAATTGATTCCAATCTAGACACCGGGGAAAATGTTTCTTCAACATCAATGCCTTCAATCTATGAATATACTTTACACACCAATTGTGATTTATTTATGATCACATTTCCATTCTTATTGAATTTTTTTAAAAAAATCCATTTTGTTCCAATAACATTATGCTTATCAGGTCTCTTAACCAAATCCAATGTTTGGTTCTTATCAATCTGATCCATCTCTTCATTCATTCCCTTAACCTGTGAATCGTTATTTGTAGATTCTTCAAATAAGGATGGTTCTAAAACTGATAGGAATGAATATTGTTCATTATTCATCATTCTCCTTGTTTGTGTGGGAGATGTCTAATTTCCAATGATATTGGATTGATCAATTTTTGCTCTTTGATTTCTCTTGTAAGGTTCAGAAGAATTTTCTTCAACCATGGTTTCCTCTTCTAATTCTTCTTCTGAGTCAACATCATGATGTAACTCCTCAATATTTTTCATTCCATCATCTACTTCTATATTTGGATCTATTCTATGTCCACATTCTTCCTCATCTTCTATCACATCATTATTCGAATTTCTCAAGGAATTTCTGGTTTTATCTTTAACGATATTCACATCACTGCTTTCCAAAAAAATTCTAAGATGTTTATTGAAATATTTGTAGGATTTTTTATTCATTAAATATCCAAGGAATATTACTTCATCTACAGAATCTCAATATTTTCTTTGATTTCCTTATTTGTTTTAGATAAAGAATTTACTTCTAAAAACACGAAAATACTTCAAAGATGGATTCCTTCCATAGCATAACTCATAGGGTGTCTTTGTTTCCCCCATATAAATCCCTGTTCAGTTTTGAATATAAACTGCATCTTGAATAGCCTCTTTCTAGTAATAGTGAGAGATACGGTTCTCAATCAGCATAGTTCTGGATATACTATTCATCAGTTGATTATGGCGCTCAACAACTCCGTTTTTCTGTGGAGTTATCACAACATCCACCTCATGTTGTATTCCATGTTTCTACAGGTAATTTTCAAATTCAATGAATGTGTATTCCCCTACATTGTCATACTATGGAACTTTTATTGTCTATCCAGTATCATTCTCGGTTATTCAGTGATAATTTTTCATGCAATCAAGCAATTATCATTTCCTATGTAATACCATGACACAAGACATTATACTATAATCATCAATTAAAAGGATGAAGTATTTTTCTACATATGCTTCAGCAACATTTATTAGACCACATACATTTGTATGAATGGTATCAAGAATATTTGATGTTCTTTTATTCTTTGGACAATATGAACTACTCGCCAACTTTCCTCACATGAAAGTATCACAAGTCTTCTCCTGTTTATGATTCAAATTTGGGATATCCATGACAATATTCAATTTAGATATCTTTTACATATCTTTTTGATTGATTAGACCTAGCCTCTAGTGCCACAAGTTGTTTTCTTCTTCAACAATCATGTAGAAAATGGTCTCTTTACTATCAACTTGATATAGGTTACCATCTGTTCTGCAACTTTTCATGACAGAATTCCTTGTTCTTCATTTTATAGTGCACCACTTTTTATTGAATTTCACTATAAGTCATGAGTCATAGAGTTGACTCACACTAAGTAGATTGTGACGCAACCCATCCACATAAAGAACTTTGGTCTTCTTCGGCTCAACATTGGCCAGTTTAGTATTTCCACTTCCTTTGATATCTAAAGTACCATCATTACTAAATATCACTATTCCATCGACCTTTTTATTGAAATTTTTTAGTAGTTCTACATTTCCCATCACATGGGATGAGCATCCACTATCAAGAATCCATGTGTTCTTGTTCTTGGTATCTTTGAGAGCTACTTCTCCAAGGTTGAATTTTTCAATTTTCTTCTTTTCCTTCCATGAAATATTAGTTTGAGTGAAGGATAAATATGGATTTTAAAATCTATTTTCCATGTGCATAGGTTCATCATACTCACACTCTTCTTCCATATAATATAACTTTTTTGTAAGAACAACATTATCTATTTAGTGAGTATTGACTTGTCTCTGAGTTCTGTATGAATTTTTCCTACCATTCCTCTACCTGCAATCAATAGATTTATGGAAAAAGTTAGAAAAATGAAAAAATATATCCATACAAACTATTTATTCTATAATAATTAGGATATGAATTCATTCTCCTTTGTTGACTTCCAATCTATTCCCCAGTCAAATAACTCCTTACCTCTTCAGAGAATGATATGGTATGGCCCAGATTGCCACATATTTGAAATTTCATAAGTGGAAATGTCTTTTCACTTCTATTCCTTCTCATTTAAACTTCCTTAGGAGGATATTTTGACTATATATCATCTCAGGAAATTTGAGGATATTTTTCAGGTCTCCTTTCAGTCTGATTTGAGACTTTCTTTGTTTGTACTTCAGGTGTCTTTGTGATCTGTCTAACTATTAACTTACCTTTATTTTATCCCATTTTACTTCCAACAACCGGTGTTTCAGCATCACAACAAACTCCTATGTTTCCTATGCATTAGGGTATTTTTCATTTATAACCTTTTCAACTCCATCAGAACCATTCTTAGCTCTCTCTAGTAGCTCAATATCTGAGAATTTTCCAAACTGAATTTTCTTCTTTGTTACTTTTGAACTTGATTCACTTTCAAGTTTAGTCCTAAAATAAAAACTTCTTTAAGTATATCAATGGTTTTGGCCTTATCCTACAGTCTAAATATAATTTCATTAATGAACTTTTCCTATTATTAAATTCTAATCTTTAGTTCAACTATATCTTTTGAACTATCAAAAGTTTTTGAATGTTCCTTTACTACTTCCTCAAGTTTATCAATTTCAACTTCCATTATATCAACATATTCTAATGAATCTTCCACAATTTATCTCCACTTTTTGCATCTATTCCATTTATTATCAAGCTTACCAAAAGCATCCTTAAGTTGCAACTTGAGATCGATATCAAGGGTCAACTGATTATCTCTATCTTTATCTCCCAATAGTTCTGAGTTTCCAATAGTGGTCATCATTGATGCATGGGTTCTAGATTTAAATTCTGGTTCTACTTCCTCAAATAATTCACTATCATCATCTTCTTCTTCATATAAAAAAATATTTCTCTTTAATTTATTACTATAATTGAGGTTTCCCTTTTTGAAAAAAATTTCTCTGGCTTTTTCATGTCTCCATATTTACTTTCATCATCATCAAACTTTATTGTGCATTGAGCGGAAATGTTTCCAACTCTGCCACAACAAAAACAAGCTAAAGTTAACTTGCCTTCAAATTTACCTTTTCCCTTATTGAATTTATTGGAAATGAGAGAAATAATTTCATTTTCCTCATTATCTTTACCAAAACTGTCTCTTAAAATTTATAGTTTTTATATGGCTTTGAATGTCATTTCCTTGCTTACTTGAGTCGTTGCATCTTCTAGTTTGACTCTCATCTCATATGTCACCAGGCTACTCAGTAGATCATCTAGATAAAGTTTAAAAATATCTCTTTCCTCAAGGTATGACACTTTTTCATTATAAAGAGGGGGAATTATTCTCAATATTTTCTTTACAATATCAATGTGTTTGATTTCTTCACTAATTCCTCGTATTTCTCCAACAACTTTAGTAATTAAATTGAAAAAGTTATATGAATTTTCATTAGGATGCATCTTTAGATAATCAAACATATTTTGCAAAACTTTTAGTTTCACTACCTTCACTTTGTTTTCACCATTATAGATATTCACAAATTTTTTCTACATAGACTTTACGGAAGTACAACTCATCACCTTTAGATAGATTTGATCAGAAAGAGATGTAGTGAGGGAATTATGTGCTTTAGCATCTGCATCAAGTATTTTCCTATCTGTATCAGTCATAGATAACCTAGTTGGATCAGTGACCTATATTCCTTATGTAGTGGAAAATAGGACTTACATTCCAAGAGATATTAGATGAGATCTCATCCTATTCTTCCATATCTGAAATTTTATTCCATCAAAGAGGGGGAATCCCCTGACATTCACTATATTATCCATTATAGAAATGAAGGGAAGATTTAACACCAACAACCTTTATGCTATGATTCCACTTGAAGGTCCCCTGAACACCGTAAGAGGGGAGGGGGAAATTAGGGTCTCAACTTTTTATTTTAAAGTGATGGATCATGCTACCACATTGGTAGGAACTTGTTAAATATATTTTTTGGTAATGTATAGTAATTTAAACATTCACACATAGAAGGACCACACAAAGTTTTTACTTGGCTCACCACTAAGGCCTATTCCAAGGAGAATATAGAGATAGGTTTTTTGTCATAAAAAAGTCCACTCATCTTCACTAATTGTGGATTAGAAAAATTTAACATAGTCACTCTGTGCTAGGTGCACTGACAATGTTTTATAGATAGCACACTACGTCCCTTGGATCACTTCTGTTGCCCCCCCCCCACTCACTACATTGGGAATAATTTGAACTTAGTTTGTCAACTTGAAGGTCACTTCAATGGGTTGGAATTAAATCATGCATCCTAGACTGTAGATAGATGCTCTGTTGAAGTCTTGTTTTCACCTATATAAGTAATCCAATTTTCCACATAATTTTCATTCGCAAACTTTTCCTCCACATATTGGACTTCTTCCTCCACATACTACAGTACACCGCATACTGTGAGTGCTTCATGAACAACCTCCGCATACTGCCTCTGCAAACTACAACCGTGCACTGCCTTCGCAAATCGCATTCACATACTGCTTCTTCTCTATGGACCAACTCATTCTCTGTGAACTATCTTCTGTGAACCATATTCAAAAAACCATCTTCCAAAAACCATCTTTCATGAACTATTATGGACTGCACCGAATTCCTTCTGGATTTATAATAAAATGTCTCTTTTACGGAGTTGTCTTCCCACAAACCACTCTAGACTTCACCAAATTCCTCCCAAAATTTTTATCTTAGTGTAGTCTCTTAATAAAGGGATTATTTCTCCTTATATAAGCAAATAGATCTGCATAATTTTCTAAACCAAGATTTACCAAATCTTCACCGCGTACCGTAATCCCGCGAACCATTTTTCCCTATGTGGTACGCATACTGCCATTTCTTTTAGGGAGGCCCTTCATGGATACTAAAATCACCACCTCAATTATGCCAATGACAATCCATATCGTGAATAGGCTCTTCCACAAACCAATATTTGCCTCGTTTTCATCAACGATAAGACATTCTGTGTATTGAAAGTCTTTACCACAAACCATTTTCCATTCCACGAACCGTTCCCGCTAAGTGGTTCACAGTTCTCCATTCTGCGTACCATATTTCATGATCTATGAATTGTTCCCGAAAATCCCATTTCACTTACTTCCTTTTCAAAAATCCTTCTTTTCCAAAAAAAAAACTCCCAATTTTGATGCCCAAAACATTGGAAAATACTGGGAAACTACACCACCTTAAACACCTACTTCATCATGTACTGTAAGATCACTTGACTTGAAAACCCCTTGATCAAACCAATGTGGATTGAAAAAAAATACAAACCACACTCCATTTCCAACAAAGATCATCCTTGGTTCTAACACCATGCCTTTTATGTAATCATGTTATTCCTTCTTACTCATATGTTATGCTTTATTTCCATGTTTATTCCCTTACTGGGATTTTTAGATCACCTTTTTTTTATATGTATTCATCAAGTTATCCTATGAAATTTTAGGAGATCAATGGGAGTTAGGATCTCATTATAGAGATGAAAATAAATTAGTTTTATTTTATTTTATTTCATGTTGTCTATTTGTGTACCCAGTCTTCCAAAGACACTAGGATTTTTTATCCTTGGCTTTTATTAAGTGGATATTTTTGTTAAAAATCATGTAATAATATGTGTAAAATGTTTGGGTCATTATATATTCCTTGAAGATTTATATTAATTACCACCTAAGCGGAAGATTGAGTTTGCTATTGAGTAAGTGTTGGGAGCCAAAAAAGTTTCTATCATGCCTTACAAGATAGCACCAGTGGTGCTTTGGGAGTTGAAAGTTCAGTTGGAAGATATGGAATCTAAGATATTCATATGCCCTAGTACTTCACTATGGGGTTCACCCATGATCATCACCAAGATATTTGATGGGGTTTTGCACTTATGTGTGAATTACCCAGGACTAAACTAGATGAAGTTTAAGAACCATTATTCTATTCCATTCATTGATGACCTCTTTGATTAGATAAGTTGGGACCGGATCTTCTGTAAGATTGAATTGAGGTCAAGGTATCATTCGTTGAGGGTGATACTATATGACATGCCCCATACTACTTTTAATAGAATATATGGCTTGTATGAGTTTGTGGTGATGTTTTTTTGTCTAATTAATGAACTGGCGTTATTCATGGCCTTGATGAATCAGATCTTCCACCCATTTTTTAGATCATTTTGTGGTGGTTTTCATCGATGATATATTACAGTAATCTCAATCTACAGACAATAATTCCCAATATCTTGATATCATTCTGAGTACACTAAGAGGGAATAAAATTTACACTAATCTATCTAAATTTCACCTCTTGATTGATAGATTTAAATTATATGGTTATGTTATCTTAGTGGTTGGATTTTCAATAGACCTAGAGAAGGTTGAAGCTATGGTACCTTGGGAGAGATCCAAGAACATATTCGGAATTTGGAGCTTTCTAGGTATATCAGGTTATTATTGATGTTTCATCCAATAATTCTCCCATATAGAAGTGTCGTTGTTTGGTCTGACCAAGAATGGGGTGAATTTTATTTGGTTAGATGTTTTAAAGGATACTTTCCAAGTCCTAAAGAGTAGGCTGACCTCAGCATCGATCCTCACCTTGACTAAGTCAGGTGAGGAATATACCTTGTACTACAATGCATCTAGAGTTTGGATTAGATTATTTATTATGCATTAGGTTTGAGTGTTTTCTTAGGGATACAGACATTTGAGACCACATGATAGGAATTATCCTACTCAAGATCTGGAGTTGGCTGTGGTGGTACACTCCCTGAGATATCGGTGGTGCTATTTTTTGGGGATGTACATGGACCAAAAGATCCTCAAGAACATCTTTTCATAGTAGTACATGAACCTTTTACAAAGGAAGTTGGTCAAGTATCGGTAATATTTCGACTTTAAATTAGACTACACTCTAGGTAAGGGAAACATTGTTCTTGACACCTTGAGTGGGAAGATGAAAATAGAGGTAGTTTGGGAATCTTGTGATGATTGGTGGCTGATGGAACTCTTTGTTGATATGTATCATGATATTCAGGAGTCCTAGGGGGGAGAAACTCTAACTTTGACATATTTTTTTCCCGTTATTCTAGTCCAGATCAAGAGAGGGAAATTGTCTAATATGGATGGTTTATATATAATGGAAAACATATATGGTGGGGATACATCATCTAGTTGGAATCTTGGAAGTGATGATATTATTTTTATCCATATTTTTATCTAGGTTCCTATGGGATTATGTGAGAAGATGGTGAGGGAATTTGATGCTTCTAAATGGGAGGTATGTCTCTTGTTGATAAAGATGCATCGTGATATCTATAGGTGGTACTGGTGTCCATGGATGCAGAATGAGATAGTGGACTTAAAGTATGATGCTTTACTTATCGGTAGGTGGAGTTCAATCACCAAAGGCCTTATGGGTTACTAAATTATTTTCCCATTTTGGAATTGAAGTGTGATGATTTCGCCATGGACTTCAGGATAGAATTACCAAGGTCACCTCAGAAAAGTGATGTTGTGTAGGTGATATCGGATCGTCTAATGAAGATAGACCACTTTTTGCCTATTAAGTAGACCTTCACCATGAATGATCTAGGTAACCTGTATGTGTAGTATGTAGTTTGATTTCATGGTGTTTCAAGGAGTAACATTTCTAATCTAGATCCATGTTTCACGTCATGGTTTTGGAAGGGCCTTTAGAAGGCATTGGAATAATAGGTTATCCTGAGTATAACCTATCATCCTCAAATAAATGGTCAATATAAGTGATCAATTCAGATTCTAGAGGATATTTTATGTTCCTATGTTTTGGATTTTATTGGTTCATGGGAGCATCATATGGAACTCATGGATTTCTCTTATAATAATAGCTTCCACACATCGATCCAAATGGATCTTTTTGAGGCATTATATAGAAGGTAGGTTCATTTTCCTATGTGTTGGTTAGATGCAGGTGAGTCATCACTCATTAGACCCAGTCTCATGTAGGAGACATATGAGTAGTTTCAACTAATTAGAAATTGTTTGGTAACCATGAAGATCAAAAATAAATCATATGCTGACTGTTAGATAAGAGCTATGGAGTTATAGGTTGGTCACTGAGTTTTTCTTCAGGTGTCTCCTAGGATGGGGAAATTCCAAATCGAAAAATGAGGAAATCCAGCACACAAGTTCATTGGTCCATTTGAGATAGTATAGGGGTCGGTCCCATGTTATATTTATTATCCCTTCCACAGTTCTATTATTCTATGCACAATGTGTTTCTTGTGTCATGTCTTTGAATATGTCACCCCAACTCTTCTCACATGATAGATATTGATGATGTTGATCTTGATGTAAATTCATCCTTTGAGGATAATATGATCTTTATCATTGAATATAGTGAGAATAATATTTGAGGGAATACCATACCTCTAGTGAGAGTGAAATGGAAACATGAGAGGGTTCAGGGGGGCTCGGAAAGGGAGCCTGATATGCAGGAATAGTGTCCCAAGTTGTTCACCAATCCCCCATAGTGGTTCTTGAGAGCACAGCTTAGGTAACAGTTGTCATATGGTGGGGAGGTTTTAAGATCCCATCTTTTAACCAGGTTCATTATCTTTTATGTTTTGGTTGACCCACTTAAGTTCTGTGTTTTATCCTTGTTCCTAGTGTAAAATGAGGCTTCAGAGGTGTTGGGGACTCAGAGAAGTTGAGATAGTGGAAGTCTGGTCATGGAATATAGCCCGGGAGGAGTTGTAGTTTCACCAGCTAGTAGGTGGGATTACCCGTAGTGGGCCTCCTATAGGATACCCATCGGATAGCTGGTGGGGTTCCCAACCATGGAGGTGCACTAAAGGATGCTACCATCTCATTAGCGGTGCCTATCGGCTAGCCCATAGAATTGGGTATGGCCATTATTAAGAGTGTAAAATAATATTTCTACATTTTAATCCTATTTTAATCACCTATTAACCCCTAATCAGAACCTAAATTTGGATTTAAGGATTTGGGGGATTCTACAGATCTCTAGTGACTTCTCCAATTCCAATTATCCACCACTTGATCTGTTCTTTGATATGGTGATTCAAAATCATTAAGTTATTAGTTTTTATCAAATCCTATATTTTCCTCCTCAGATCATTTTCTTCCAACCATAATGATATGTGAAAAATTATGTCCATATGAGATCATTGTGTTTCACATTGATCTGAAGCTCAAAATCAAATCTCTCCTTCTTCTTTCTTGTGGTGGGTAGTCTATAACAACTCCCTAAAATATTTTTTAATTTCTCTAGTATGTCAAACCTATGTAATTGCACCATAATTTCATATGTGCAACCTAACTAAATTGAAAATCTATTGAATTTTATAAAAACATGTGCATAAACCTCCCTTGGACCCCATTGAGTCCATTAGTGTTGAGACGGGGACTTATGACCACCAGAGGGGTGTGCCAACCTTTAACCCTAGGCTGGAACATGGATTGAACGAACCTAGAGTGTAATGTCCACTGGTCCAGAACTCTCTCACATGGCCATAAAGGGTTGGTTACAATACCTCAAGTGAGCCTCCCCATATTTCAGAGGCTACTGAATATCAATGGTGGTATGAAATGTATAGTGGGAAGACTGTACCCCTAGTATAAAGTGTTATATCAGTAGAAAATAAACTATATAAATGAAATAAATCAAAGTATAGACATAGAGGAAAACAATAATAACATTTAACTGAATAATCCAATAAATAAAAAATAATAATTTAATAACAAGCTAGAATGTAACTAAATTTCATGCTAGAAAAAATACAAGTAAAATACTAAAAGACTCAAACAAAGACTCAAAATTCCCCAGTCCTAAACCCCATGTCAGTCCCACCTCCAAACTTTAGCCCATCTATTAA
This sequence comes from Viscum album, assembly GCA_963277665.1. Lineage (NCBI taxonomy): Eukaryota > Viridiplantae > Streptophyta > Magnoliopsida > Santalales > Viscaceae > Viscum > Viscum album. Next base: position 420,702,283 of record OY728132.1, read on the forward strand.
GTAAAAAATCAATAGAAAGTTCCTTTACCCTTTTACAAACCTTCATCCATGTAATATGCTTAGGTACCAAATGGTGGCCCAAATAGGGTGTGAGTATAACTCAGTAGGTCAACACCACCATTTCTAAAAAAACCAATATGATAATAAGTGTATGCAATAAAGAAATAAAAAATTGTATTCATTATTTCAAAACTTAATAAAATACATTAAAAAATTGTTTCGGATCAGTGCCAGAATATCTATGAGCATGTCTTACAACCATGTTAACCATAACCATATAACCATGGTAAAATAACTTTCTTTCACTCCATGCCGAAATATCTCTGAGCATGTATTATGACCATTCCTACCATAACCACATAACTATGGTAAAATAACCTACTTTGGCTCCATGTCAGAACATATCTAATCATATCTTATGAACATGGAAACCATAACCATATAACCATGGTATATTCATAATAATCTAGGTTAATTCCCTATAATAATTACATCATCGGGGTCAAATCCCTATAAGTATTACAATATGGGACTAGCCAGATCCCACTCTCTATAAGAATTACATCATGGGACTGGGTTGAGCCTACTCAATATCACCATTATAGCATATAAGTGTGCATGTTCCAGTGATGAGCCTAATATATAAGCATTTCTACATGGAACACAATTCCTTTCATACAACATGGATATCATAATATCACATCAAAAATCTCAATGGTTAATTATGATAATTACCATTTATCTTTTATATATCAATTTCAATAAAATCAAAATTGATTAATAGTCATAACAATAAGAAATAAGACACAACTTAGGGATTTTATATCAAGAAATCACTTAAGGTATCATGTCATTCTAAACACACTTTAAGACATTATCCGATTCAATTATATTCATGGTCCATTCACCCAATGGGTAGCCATAAGCCAGGTTAGAAGCCAACTAAAACCAAAGGACTTAAAGGAATAATCCCATTCATTTATTTAAATTATTTGGGTGCACACTATTGGAGTAGGTGGCCTAGAACCAACTACTTTGTACTTTATTCATTAAATAAACACCTTATCACATCTTGATTGTTCTTCTATGTGAAAATGAATGTGATAATGTCTTAAGGATAGCTATTGCATTAAAGGGTCATAGCGGATCCCTGCTATGATAAGAACTGGGAAGTGTCATAACATTGTTCTTGAATATATGTTCTATGGACGGATGATATTATTTGAGGGACACAAATAATACAGGCCATTAGGGGTGAGGACTCATAAAACTTTGAGGCGCCTTCTCATGGTGTGTGCCCTTGGTAATATCCAGGAGGATATTACGAGAACAAGACCCACCAGTAGGAAATTCACATTTCATAGTGTCGTTGGATGTTTCTATCTGAGGACGTGTGTATTGGACCTTAGACTTTAAGATTATTATTAATGGGTATTACAACTCATGCACTTAGATGTATTGACAAAAACTTTGATGAAACACTATTCGTAGTGAGGTAGGATACGTTGGGTGCGTCATGAGTGATACTGCATTGATAGATAATGCAAGAAAGGATTTTTCCCTTTTATTTCATAACAGAAGTAGATATCTCAGACCCTTTGATAGAATTGATATAGACTAAATAAATCCATGGCCATGGTAAGTTATGGGTGAGTTCAATTCCAGGAAGTCAAAGAAAGAATAATCAAGCACATGGATTGATGGCACTAGCATGCAACCTACTTGATTAGAGATATCGTGACAAAGGGATTATATTACACGATAAGTGTTCGTACGAGGTGACACGTCATTACGGCATTAACTTCTTTCTCTATGGGTGCCTTGGCGTGTTGCTAGACGCTAACCTTGGACTTTAGGCAGGCTCCGCCTAATGCCACTAAGAAAGAGGCCTAGAGGGTCACACACTAAGTGTGTCCATGTATCTCAGTTAAATATTAATTTAACAAGTTAAATAAATATTATTCCCGACTGTGGTTTAATAATTATTTAAGGATGCCTAGTCACATTTATTTCGATACTAGTTATTCGAGAGAATATATTGTGGGTGAAATAATATATATTTATTAGCGAGTAATGTAGTTACATTTATTCAAGAAATAAATATCCATTATTCAAGGTCTAATAAATGTGGTGGAGGAAATAAAGAAAAATGAAAACAAGATAAACACATCGTGTACATTGAATGTACACACCGTGTAGTTTTCATGGAAAATGAGTACACGCTATGTATTAATGATTACACACTGTTTAGTTTTTCCATTCGGTATTTTGAGGAAATAATATCATTTTATTAAATGATATTTATTATAATCAGAGTGGGAACGTGTCAAGGAATTAATCATTCGACATGGGGGTTTTCAATAAGAGTTAATGAAATAAATAAAACGCATAACGTGTTTATTTATTGTCATAACTCTATAACCTCAAACCTGATTATAAATATCCTCACAACCCCAACACTTCTATAGAATGAATCATTGTGCACAAAAATTCTGGAAAAATTCTCTCAAGGCTGAGAGAACTCCTTCCTCCAAGAACGCTCTCAAGACTGAGAGAGATCCTCCTCCATCGGATCAAGGAGATCTAAGGCGAACAACGCAAGAAAAGTCTTCTCCATGCTAGCACCTGGAGATTCCTTTGGTGACATCCAGAGATACGTGGTGCATGTGTGGATCACCACTAGGGAATTTCTACACTTGGATTCTGCGACGCAATGGTGAATCACATCGAAACGTGACCAGAAAACATCAACTAAGAATGAATTCCATCAAGGTAATTCTTGTCAATTAATTAAATTAATTATAACCAACATATGATGATCCTGTCTTTATGGTTCCGAGACTCCATCTTTCTTTTTTCTTTCTTCGTTCTATTCCAAAGATCCAGTGCTTTATTATCATAACGGATCTTGGATTGATCGTTGTTAATGCTAAAATTAAAGTTGGGCGATCCACCAACACACTTCCGCTATGCTCAGAACCTACAAGTGGTATCATAGCGGTCATATCGTTTATTATAATTATTTAGTTTTTCATTGGTGATTTACCCATTTAATAATTTAGTTGTTTCAATTAAAGTTAATCATTCTTAAAAATCTGAATCTCGAGATCTGTTCCTCCCCACTCATTTCTTGTTCACCTTAAAGAAATGAATATTTCTTTTAATTTTAATTAAAATAAAATAGAGGAACTCATCCAGAGGTGCCAAACGCTCATGGTCTTACAACACCAAAATACACAATGTGTATTCTAAAGTACACATCATGTAGTCTAAGTTCAATGCATTGACTGATCCTCCAAATTCAGTCGTGTATTGGATCTTATCTAAGTCATTTATGGAACCATGTATTGACCAGGAACAGGTGGCACATGGTTTCCGGATTACACGACATGTGGTCTAACTGAACACGACATATAGTCCCTTCAGGTTAGGGTTGGACCGTGTACCCCGCACACGGCTTGCCCAACTGGAAACCGTGTAACGCGGAAACTACACGGCGTGTGTCCCACTGAACACGCCGTGTACTCCAAAAATTTCTGAAGTACATCAACACATCATGTCCCTAGGCGTGTACTTCGGATGGATAGTGAACAAAAGTACACACTGTGTAGTTGGAATTATATGCCTTGTAATCATCCAAATTATGCAGATTTATTAAAATTTATTATTATATTATAAAAACCCTTGAGGCATGTACCATAGTGCTGGTGTAAAGCTGAGGCACAACACGTGATAGGTGTTTTATATATATGTGTTTAATTTAACATCTGTGTAATGAATGGGAATTCATCGGGTTGCCTCCAAGGTACAAGTTACGTATAAAGATAATTTTAAATGAATTTATTTTTTTAAAATTATGATGGATGAGAATCTCAAGGAAAATAAGAAAAAGGGTTTAAGATAAAAGGATTGATTAATTAAAGATAATTAATTGATTCGAGCATGATTTATCTTAAAAAATAACGATTAAAGAATTGAATTCTAGTTTTATTAATGCGTAATATCGTTGCATGCATGGATGATAATGAGATAGACCAAGACCTTTGTATGTGAATGGTTTATTTTGATTTATTTATTTAAATTAAATTTTTTGGCATGCGAGCCTTCTCCTCATTAATATGTAGGGTCTACATGACCAAGGTTTATTTTATGTAAAAACCCCTTTTACCCTTCACCTGCGTGTGAGATAAATTCATATGTAATGGATGGAGCTCCCAAGCTAGTGGAGGCAGCTCAAGTCAGGAGCCAAGGTGAAACAAATCTAAGGAGATACAAAGGTGGACAGGTGGAAAGTTGTAAACCCAAACTCAAAAGGTTCAAGGTGTTTCTCCCCTAGGTCTTGGGTTAGTTTATCAACTACTAGATAAACTAACCAATAGAAAAATCTCATGATCATACCATTTATTTTATTTCTTTCAGTTTCATGGTTTATTTATTGTGGGTGTGTTGTCACGATCACACAATTAATGAATTAAACAAGCATACAAGATGGAACTAAAACAAGACCGGATTATGCGTAAATATTATCTTAGACATGGTTAATCACTTAATTATATCCCATTAAATATTAAAAATCATGTAATCAAAGATAATAAAATGGAAATTTACGTATAAGGATAAAATCCCTCAAAGAAATATTAAGTTGGTATAGCCTTCCATAATCTTGGTTAAAATCGAACCATAGTTCAAAGTGCTTGACCAACCCTAGTTGGGGTGCTTTCAATTATCAAGGAATTCTAATTCAAGATTTTGGGTTGAATTAACTTGGTTCTCATCAAGGGTTGACTACCATAGCAGGACTTGGTGTGACCAAGAGGCAAAGGTTTAGAAAATCCAAAATAAAAGGATTTCAGGATTGGGGAGTCCACTCAGTGGATCAAGGAGCTGCGAGTTAATGCAGTTAGAATTTGGAATTCCTACCTAAAACCCTTCAAGTTTCTTGACCAATCCTAGTTGGGGTAATTCTAAGGGTAATATGGATCCTTTCCACTATAATATTTAGGCAACAGAATATTCTGAAGTCAATGGTGAGGGCTATTGGATTTTGATAAAATAGTGGGAGACTAATAAGTATTAATTTATTTATTTTTCTCAATTTTATAAAGTACTAAAATATTTTCTCATCTTAATTTGTAGAAATGACAAGAAAAAATTACTTCAAACATATCATTGTGAACCATACTCGAGAAGGAATACCTTCTCACCGGCACCAATTTCCAAGAGTGGTAGAGGCATTTACGCGTCATCCTTTACCATGAGAGGAAATTGTATGTGTTGTAAGATCCTATTCCAATTGTGCCTGGGAAAGAGGCCAGTGATGAGGAAATATCTCTCTATGTAAAACATATGGATGATGCCACAGATGTCCGGTGTTTCATGCTATCAGACATGTCTAATGAGATCTTGAAGCAACATGAAAACATGGATGCGTATAGCATAATGTCTCACCTCAAGGATATCTACCAAGAGAAGGCGAGACAAGAGAGATATGAGATCTCCAATGCTTTGTTTACAACTAATCTTGGAGAGTCTATGCCAGCTGGGCCTCATGTAGTCAAGCTTATTTGCTACATTGAACGTCTGGACATCTTAGGGATTAAATTCCTGGATGAGTTGCGTGGAGATCTCATCCTATCATCATTTCCCAAGACCTTATCTTACTTCATTGTCAATTATAACATGATCAACAATGAGAAGAGTCTATCAGAACTTCTGACTTTAATTTTTCAGGGAGATAAGGACATGGGGCATGAAAAACCCACAGTCCTTTATGGTGAATAAGAAAAGGAAGGACAAGGAAAAGGGGCCAAAGACTTATAAATGGTCTGAATCCCCTGAGCACCATCCCTCCAAGAAGGGGAAGATCCAAAGTTAGGGCAAGGAACGAGAGGCTCTATGTTTTTCATGTGGAAAGAAAGGCCACTGGAAGAGAAACTGCACCCAGAAGCATGGGGATGCTAAAGGTACATTTGTTATCAAGTGTAATCTTTCCATTTCTACACATTTGTTATTAGATACAGCTTTTGGGGCTCACATCTGTATTCAAATGCAAGAACCAAGTAGATTTATAAATATTGTCATAGGAGAGGTGGATCTTTAAGATTCCAATGGCGTGAGGTTGGCTGCATTAGCCATTGGCGATTACCACCTCTCATTGCTGACTGGGATGATTTTGGTTTTACATAACTGTTATTATGTGCCTACTGTTACCAAAAACATAATTTCTGTATCTTGTTTGGATAGGGATGGATTTATTTTCAAGTTTGAAAATAAGGGTTTTATATTTTATAAGAACAATGTATGTTATGGAATGCCACATTTAAATAATGGTTTGTATGTATTAAATTATGAAAACCAAGTGTTGGAAATCAATAACGAAACAAACTCACATGACTCATACATCACCCAGTTGTGGCATCACCGTCTCGGTCATGTAAATGAGAAGTGCCTGACAAAGCTCTGCCAAGATGGCTATTTAGACTCTACTAAGATAAAACCACTTGATAGATTTCATGATTGTTTACAAGGTAAAATGACCAAGCCTCCTTTCAGTGGACAAGGTGAAAGGACCACAGAGATTCTAGGATTGGTGCACACAGATGTGTGTGGACCATTTCCAGTAGAATCTAGAGGTGGATATTCTTACTTAATTACTTTTACTGATGATTTGAGTAGATATTTCTATGTCTACTTAATGAGGTATAAGTTAGAAGCCTTAGATAAATTTAGGTAATTCATGAATGAAGTAGAGAATCTGTTTGGTAAGAAGATAAAGAAACTTTGATCGGATCGAGGTGGAGAATATCTGAACCAAGAGTTCATCGATCTTCTATGGGAGTCTGGGATTCTATCTCAGCTCACTCCTCCTTATATACCACAGTTGAATGGTGTTAGTGAAAGGAGGAACCTCACCTTATTGGACATGGTGAGGTCGATGATGAGTCATGCAGATCTTCCATTATCCTTTTGGGGATATGCATTACAAACTGCAGCATACACATTAAACCGAGTACCAACTAAGGCGGAAAATAGAATTTCCTCCGAGTTATGGAATGGAAAGAAACCCATTTTGTCACATACACGTGTATGGGGATGCAAGGCATTTTTTAAGGCCTTCTCAGGCAAAAACTAGCACCCTGGGGAATGAGATGTATCTTTATAGGATACCCCAAGGAAACGAAAGGATATTACCTATATAACCCACAAGACAAGAAAGTGATTATCACTAGAAAAGTTGTCTTTCTTGAGAGGGATAACATCCTCAAAAAGGATAGTGGGAGCAAGATTGAATTTGACGAAGTTGATTCTCAAGATATATAGGAGTTGTTATAGGAACAAGTTCCACAGGTCCCTGTGGAAGAGGTTCTAGAAACACAATTACTGCGTAGGAGCTCAAGAGAGGTAAGGGAACCAAAGAGATTTGGTTTCCTAGTCACCGAGGATGGTGAGTCATTATTGTTGGACAATGATGAACCTCTCTCCAATAAGGAATTAGTAGAAAGCTCAGAAGCTTCAAGATGGATAGAATCTATGAATTATTAGATGGATTCCATGTATCAGAACCAAGTCTAGGTTTTGGTCAATGAGCCAATTGATGTAAATCTTGTTGGATTAAAATGGGTATTCAAGAGAAAACTGGACATGGAAGGTCAAGTTAGAACCTATAAATCAAGGCTAGTGGCTAAAGGATTCAGACAACATCAATGAATTGACTATGATGAAACCTTCTCACCAGTTTCCATGTTTAAATCCATAAGAATCATACTTTCCATAGCATCTTAACATGACTATGAGATTTGGAAAATGGATGTCAAAATAGTATTCCTTAACGGGAACCTTCATAAAGATGTCTATATGACACAACCAGAAGGGTTTGTGACACCAGGTGAATCCAAACGGGTTTGCAAGTTTCAAAAATCCATTTATGGATTAAAGAAAGCATCTAGGTCATGTAACATTCAATTTGATGAAGCCATAAAGGAATTTGGTTTCATTAATAATGAATGTGAGCCATGTGTTTATAAGCGGTTTAATGGGAATGCAATCTTTATCCTAATAGTATATGTTGATGACATATTTCTTATTTGAAATGATGTACCGGTCTTACAGTTAGTTAAGGACTAGTTGAACAAGTTTTTCTCCATGAAGGAATTGGGTGAAGCAGCCTACATTCCAAGGATGAAGATCATTTGTGATAGATACAAGAGGCTTCTTGGAATAAGTCAGGGTACATACATTGACTAGATACTAAAAAGATTTAGTATGGAACAATCCAACAGAGTATTGATTCCAGTGTCACATGGCCTACATCTTTCTAAGAAAATGTGTCCTCAAACACAATGGGAGAAAGATAGAATGAGTAAGATCCCATACGCTTCAGCTATAGGATCCATAATGTATTCAATGTTATGTACCAGGCTTGATGTTACCTATGCACTAAGTATGGTAGGAAGATATCAATCAGATCTAGGAGAACAATATTGGACTACTGTTAAAACTATCCTTAAGTATCTAAGAAGAACTAAGGATATGTTCCTGGTGTATGGAGGAGACAAGGATCTTTTCATCAGAGAGTATGATGATGCTGGTTTTCAGACAGATCAGAACGATCTGAAATCTCAATTTGGATATGTTTTCTGTCTCATTGGAGGAGCTGTGAGCTGGAAGATTTCAAAGCAGTCAGTTGTCGCCGATTCTACAGTGGATTCCAAATATATAGCGGCTTCTGATACAGCTAAGGAAGCCGTCTGGATTCGGAAATTTTTCCAGGATCTTGATGTGGTGCCTAGCAATAAAGATCCTATCACGTTGTATTGTGATAATAATGTAGTGGTGGATCTTAAAAAAGAACCAGGGTCACATCAAGAGACAAAGCAAATACTCCAAAAGTATCACCTCTTGAGGGATTTATATAAAAGGGGTGAAGTTGTAGTGAGCAGAGTGTCCATGGAAGAGAACGTGGTGGACCCCATAACTAAAGGCATATCCCAGTAGAAGCATGAATATCATGTGAGAGCTAGTGGGTTAAAATTTGTTAGTAGTTGGCTCTAGTCCAAGTGGGAGTCTATTGGAGTTGGTGGCCTAGAACCAACTACTTTGTACTTTATTCATTAAAAAACACCTTATCACATCTTTATTGTTCTTCTACGTGACAATGAATGTGATAATTTCTTAAGGATAGTTGTTGCATTAAAGGGTCATAGCAGATCCCTACTATGATGAGAACCCGGAAGTTCCATAACACTGTTCTTAAATATATGTTCTATTGATGGATGATGTTATTTTAGGGACACAAATAATACAGGCCATTAGGGGTGAGGACTCAAAAAACTTTGAGGCACCTTCTCATGGTGTGGGTCCTTGGTAATATCCAGGAGGATATTATGAGAACGAGACCCGCCAGTAGGAAATCCACATTTCATAGTGTCATTAGATGTTCCTATCTACGGACATGTGTATTGGTCCTTAGACTTTAAGATTATTATTAATGGGTATTACAACTCTCACACTTAGATGTATTGACGAAAATTGTGACGACACACTGTTCGCAGTGAGTTAGGATATGTTGGGTGTGTCATGAGTGATACGGCATTAATAGATAATGCGAGAAAGGATTTTTACCTTACATTCCATAACAGAAGTTGATATCTCAGGCCCTTTGATGGAATTGATATAGCCTAAATAAATCCATGGCCATGGTAAGGTATGGGAGAGTTCAATTATAGAAAGTCAAGGAAAGAATAATCGAGCACATGGGTTGATGGCACTAGCATTCAACCTGCTTGATTAGAGATATCATGACAAAGGGATTATATTACACGGTAAGCATTCGTATGAGGTGAAATGTCATTACGGCATTAACTTTTTTCTCTATGGGTGTCTTGGCGTGTTGCTAGACTCTAACCTTGGACTTTAGGTAGGCTCTGCCTAATGCCACTGAGAAAGAGGCATAGAGGGTCACACACTAAGTGTGTCCATGTATCTCAGTTAAATATTAATTTAACAAGTTAAATAAAGATTGTTCTCGAATGTGGTTTAATAATTATTTAAGGATTCCTGATTTCATTTATTTCGACACTAGTTATTCAAGAGAATATATTGTGGGTGAAATAATATATATTTATTAGCTAGTAATGCAGTTACATTTATTTAAGAAATAAATATCCATTACTCAAGGTCTAATAAATGTGGTGGAGGAAATAAAGAAAAATTAAAACAAGATAAACATGCCGTGTACATTGAATGTACACGCTGTGTAGTTTTCATGGAAAACGAGCACAAGCCATGTATTAATTATTACACACCATGTAGTTTTTCCAGTCGGGATTTTGAGGAAATAATATCATTTTATTAAATGATATTTATTATAACCAGCATGGGCGCATGTCAAGGAATTAATCATTCGACGTGGGGGTTTTCAATAAGAGTTAATGAAATAAATAAAACATGTAACATGTTTATTTATTTTCAGAACTCTATAAACTCAAACCTGATTATAAATATCCTCACAACCCAAACACTTTTCTAGAATGAATCGTTGTGCACAACAATTCTAGAAAAATTCTCTCAAGGCCAAGAGAAATCCTTCCTCCAAGAATGCTCTTGTAACACCCCGAGATTTTATGAAAAATATTCTTTTCATTAATGTCTTCTGTTGTACGCTACACCAAAAGGATCTTTCACAACATGCATCCTTGACTTGCCTTGAATTACACGCAATCGCGACCTTCCTTGATAGCGTATGTAGTACGCACTACCGAGTTTCACAAAACAACGATATGCTATTAAAATATTATTAAAACTAGCTATTATGAATAGTAATAACCAATTTTTGAAATTTTGTAAATTTTATTTTTCAAAATGGACTTCATTTTTGGATTCGGAATATCGAAATTAGCTTAGGGTAAAATTTTGGTACTTTTCGGATAACTTTCATATTCTGATGAATAGTGAAAATTACTAAATTTTAATTAAAAAGAACTTTTTTAATAGAAATAATTAATAGTGATAAATTATTAATTTGAGTGGTTTTAAAGTATATTTAGAATATATTTTTACAATTTAATACAATGTTGGTCATTGGATGTAATTCTACATTTAAACCAGACATAAACAAGTGTCAATCTTTTGATGGTTATTATCTCTTAAAAACACGCTATTTGTTTTGACGACGGGAATTAATTTTTAAATTAATTAATGCAACTAATATGTTTTGAATTTGGTAAAATAGAAATCATTTTTGAGTTCATAATATCAAATATAGCTTAGGCCTAATTTTTTGGTATTTTTCTGGAAACTTTCATTTTTTGATGAATAGTGAAACCACTAAGTGGTAGTTAAAAAAATGAATTTTTCATAAAACTTAATTTTACCGCTTCTATGAGTGGGATTTCAAAAATCCGAGAAACACAGTTGATGTTAGTAAGTAAAATGTGGTTCAATGAGATGAAAATAATTTTTGGTGAATAGTGACTTTTTACTTTTTTTTACCACGGTTAAAAGTAAATAGGTTAATTAAGGGTAAAAATTTTATTATTATTACCCTAAAACATGTCCTAATTCTATTAGATAAGTGTAATTAGACCAAAAACAACCTTAGGAATAAAATATGATCATTTAGTCCCAGTTGGATTAGATTAGGACATTTATTATTAATTTATTTAAAGAAGGGTTAAAATAGTTAAAATCAAAGTTTAATAAGTAAATCATTTTAAATATAGGTTTATACATAAGATAAATTCGACTATAAATATTCATTATAAAGATAAATAGATTTCCTAAATAATAATATTTTATTTCTAATTTTTAGACATTAAATAATTTAATTTATTTATGACACAACGATGATGCAGTAATTATCTTATTAATGAAATATTGACATAATTGATGTTATAAATACCCAAATAAATGTAATTTGAAACTTTTAATGAATTACACTAATTTTATAGGTTAATATGACATGTCAGTATTGATTTAATTAACTTTTTTGAACTAATCATTCTGTTATGATTTTCACAAAAATCAATTACTAAACAGTGTCAAAATTTCCATATAATAGTTTTTAAAACAAATATTATATTATTAATTGTTATTTTATTCCTAAAAATCTAAGGTTCAGAAAAATTACTTATATAAGGTTATATATATTAATTATAAACAACTTGGGGTTCTTTTGGATTCTTATAGTAAGTTTATTAACCTTATAGGGTAAGAACACAAAAAGACACAGTAAAATTAAAATTATCTAACTTTAAGTTAAATATAAATGATAAGGTTAAAATAGGAATCTAAACTTGTATAAATTCTATTGGATGAGAGGATTTAGACCCATACCCACCTTAGCTTAGAAATAAATCAATTTGGATCTATTTAAAACCGAATTTGACTTTATAATAAAATAATATTTTTAGTTATTCCAAAGGTGCCCCTCTCCTCCCTTATAAAAGGGCACCTCCTCCCCCTCTTCCTCACACCACTTTGAGCCTTCAAGATCGTCCAAACCCTGCCAAATTCTGTTATTCACTTCCCTAGAAACATCCTAGAGGTCCTGGTCTTCTTCAAAGACCAATTTTAGTACCCTAAGAGGTGGACTCAAAGAGGCACTTCAAAGAAGAGGTAATGTCCATTACCGATTCTTTTATCTTTATTTCTTCTTCCACTTCTTCTTCTTAGGTTGTTTCATTATGAAGTAATAACATCAGTATAAATAATATACTGATATGTTATTATAAGTATGAAACAACCCTATTTCACCATCTATCCATCCTACGGAAAACGAAATCACCGCGCGTGCGTACGTACGGAATACCGTCTCCACGCCGTGGTGAAATCTATTTTCCACCACCACCTTACTTGGATGGGTATAATGGTGTAACTAATAACTATATATGATTATTTTAAAGTGATATTGATTCTGAAATAGTATACATACACTCCAATACAGTCCCACGATCATGAGAACGATATCTTCGCTCGTGCGTACGTACGGACTACCGTCTCCACGACGCGATGAGATTCATTCTCCACTTTAACCATTCATGAATGATTATAAAGTACATATAATAAGTAATCATGAAATATATGACATAATAATGATACTGTATTTATGTGTATATATATGTATTTCATCTACTTAATTCCATTCAACTCAATAAGGAAACGAAAACAGCGTTCATGCGTACGTACGGCCTACCGTCTCCATGAACGGTGTATTTCTTTCCATTTACTGATTTATTATATATATGTATATTCTGAATATATATTATATATAAATCATTTATTATATTCTGGAATTAAGTAATCATGATCTAAGTAATCATATGAATAATTACAAGTCAAAACACGAATGAAAAATGAAACACTTTTACCCAAAACGCTCTTTAACATGGAATTTACAAAAGAACGGGTAATATAAAGTAATAAGTGAACCATATATGATATCATAACAATGATTATGATTCTAGAATAATTCAATGACATTATTTAAATCATTATACAGGAGGTTCGAACACTTACAAAGCAAATCGGACCTAAGGTAAGGGAAATATCACAATCTCATTTTTATCCGAGATTGTTTATACTTTGGCATTTACTGGGGTGTATTTTATCATCCACATCCATGTTTCCTCAATATTTAATATTATTTCCATTCACCTAAAATTGTTTAAATTTTATTTTACCCTTCGGTTAATTTTTAGTAAAAGATATGAAAGGAATATTTTGTCGTTTTTCGTACGAGGTACTTTTTTGACTTTTCAGACAAAAGTATGAGAAGAATGTTTTTTTAACTTATACGTCATGAATGGATTTTTAAAACATTATTTCCAAGAAGCTTACTTTACAAGTTTTCATGTTTATTTTTAATCAACTTCTTTTAGTTTAGAATTGTACGACATGTTAAGAAAGGAAAAGTGTTTTTGAAGCAGAAAGGATATTTTCCTCAAGAATGGAGTTCAAGTGTTTTATCAAAATTATTTTCCATATAAGATAATAAAGGGTTCTGTTTCTATCACTATTATTACATTGATTTGATTATGTTGTGATGGAATTATATTTTTATGAATTCCTTTATCTTATATGAATCTTTTTATGATGTCACGATGTTTAAGATTCCCATTTTTATTATATGGGTTATGGTATGATGTATGGTTTATGATTTTGTGGTACACATAAGAATGGTATCATTATGAGATGGGTGGGACCTATATCTCCCTCCAATGCATTAGGTAAAGATTTTATATCTCATGAGATAGACATGGCTGGAATGGTAGGTTATACTGGTTCAGTGAAACAGGACTGAAACGAGGGTGACTCGGTTCAGAAATGGACTTTGTCCACTAAGATAGTCTTGGAAATGAGTCTTGACTAATAAGATATGATTCTCTATGATTATGTGTGTATGCCACAAAGTTTCATTTTTTTTAAGTTATGATTATTGGGATTACATTTCACTACTATGATTTATCCCATGTTATGAAATCATGATCTCTTTTGCAGGTTAAGATTTCCAAAAGATATGTTCTTATGAATATGATATGATTGATATTTCTTTTGTTTACCCTTACTGAGCATTTGAGCTCACCCTTTTATGTTTTCTTTTCCCCAGGATATAAAGAAAGGTTTTAGGTAAGAAAAAAAAGGAATATCTTTATTGGGAGATGTTGAAGATCTTTCACCACGATTAGAAGATTTTATTCCGAGTTTCCAAAGACACTAAACTATTACGGTCCTTATGTGTTTGTTTTTCTTATGTATTAAGTATTCCACAAAAGTAATGTAATATTCATGTACGTCAAGATTTGGGTCTCTACAGTTGGTATCAGAGGAAAGGTTTAGTCAACCTTTGGAAACTAGGATGCGAAAACGTTAATGAGATCCCTAGAGATATTACTAAGGTATGTCTAGGGATGTCCCTATGGATAAGTATACGTATAGGATATAGTCCTAGAACTATGGTAACGATCTTAGAATTTAATCTAAGATGTTAAATATTATGGGTACTCCCCCTTTACTATGTTGTTTTCCCTAGCATTATTTTTGCCTCTCACACTATTCTTTTTGGGTTTTAGACGATGGTTGGAACCCGAAGGAACCGTGTTGATCACTGTAATGGACAATGCAATGATTGTCCTCCTGAACAAACAAGTGTTATGGGAGATGGAGTGCAAAATCTTATTGCTATACTTACACAAGCTATGAATCATTCTGGACTTCCAAATGAGCAGAGAAGGGAACAATATTCTATTGAGTCCTTCATGAGGCAACGTCCACCTTCTTTCAGTGGGTCTTCCGATCCACTTGTTGTTGAACAATAGATCAGTACCACTGAAAAGATATTTTCAGTTCTTCAATGTTATGAACATGATAAAGTCATCTTAGCAGTATATCGTTTGGAAGGTGAAGCTGATCAATGGTGGAATCTTATCAAGAATACGAGGCCAAGAGATGAAATTGAGTCCATGGAATGGGATGAGTTCAAAAACTTGTCTTTCAGTAAGTACTTCCCTAGTATTCTTCGAACAAAGATGGAAAAGGAGTTTCTTGAGCTGAAGCAGAAGGATGATGAATCTGTTGGTATATACGAAGCGAATTTTACAAGACTTGCAAGGTATGCATCTGGCATTATCATCCAACCTGAAAGTAAAGTTGATCGATTTTTCAGTGGATTAAAACCAATTCTTCGAAGGGCATTATCTATAAGAGACTTCAGTAGCTATGAAGAAATTGTACTTTGTGCTATCAAGGTATAAATGGAAGTTGGTTTTACATATCCATCTCATGGTTTTGACAAGAAAAAAAGATGGAGTTCAAGGAGAAATCTCATAATAATGGTGAAAAGAAGATGAATTTTTCCTTATGCACAAAGTGTGGAAAGAAGCATGGTGGAGATTGTCTTAAAGGGACTAGAAAATGTTTTAAGTGTGGAAAATAAGGTCATCAAGCAGCTGAGTGTCAAAGTAATGGAAAAAGGGTTTCTAATGATGTGAATAAAGCAAACACTGCAGAGAACGCACCACCAAAACTTCAATGCTTCAAGTGCAAGTAAATGGGGCATTATGCTAATAAATGCCCTAATCCAAGGGTTAGTGATGATCGACATGAGCAACCGCTTAAGTCAAAGGACAAAGGGAAGTCACATGCGATCACTATTGGCGATGTTGAATATGACAACGATGTGGTGGAATGATTAAGTGTTTATGTAATGGGATTCCAAAATAATGTTGTATCATGGAGTATTGGAATATTTATGTATTGTTCTAATGTGGTATTCAAAGTGATTGAGATATTTTTGGAAATAAGATGATATGCGCATAATGAAGGGAAAATGAGAAAACTAAATGTTTAACAGTATTCATGAGCTCATGATTGATATAAGGACTAAGTGATATCATGGTTTGAGTATATAGAATTTTGAGGATTTTGGTATGTGGAAAGTGTTAACTTTTAACTGCATTCAAGTTTTCACTATGGTTCAATGGGTATTCATTTTTTCAAGAGAATACATGATTAAGGTATTCACATGATTGGAATGTGACCAACAATATATATATATGGGGGATAAATGATGGTATTCACATGCTTGGTTGATGACATTTCAAGTAATCGTTTTCTTTATACTATGAGCTTGGACCGAAGTATTTTAGATAAGCCTAAATATTGGAATGGATTATGTTGGACATATGCTAAGTATTGTTTAAGGATGGAACTTTTTTCGATATTACTGATGGGATTTTATAGTAATGTAGTTTTAGAAAAAGGACAACCTGCAGGACGGGCGATAGCCCATCGTGTCGGAAAAGGCTGTGGGAATCGAACCCACAACCGAAGTGCGACTGGCCTTTTTCGACTACCACTGGACTACATGAAGTCCCTGTTTAGTAGAAACTAGTTTTATTATATTAAGCAGTATAAGTCCATTTTAGGAACTATATAAGATTAATCTCACTATAGATAGACTTATGTATTTTTTTGATAACTTTTGTAACCTTTTGTTTGAGACAGATGGAATGACCCATCATTCTATCACATGATCTGCTAACACTTCAAAAATGACAAATACAACTTCATGTCTTTAAGAGATGAAGTGGAAATTGTCCAAATAATGACCAATGGTGACACAGTACCAAAATCACGAAAGTATTTCTTCTAATTCCAATTTCATCAACTTTAGGGAAATGATCTTGAAAACCAAAAATGATTTCCTAGTGATCTTATATCTGATGAATTAGATGGTACCTTATATCATCAAAAATTTGTGGCTTTGTGATTTCTGGCTTTTCTATAGTCATGTTCTCTACCACTCTCCATCAGAACATGATGGTTAGATTTCTCTTCCATGTCCATATTTTCACCTATGTGGAAACCCAGTGATTAGTTTATTTGGGTAACCGTTACATTTAATACTTTTGTTTTTTAAAGAATGGTTTTGTTATTCCTTTTTACGATGTGGGTTTCTATTCAAGAGACTTTCAAGTAGTACACCATTTATAACCCCGACGAATTTCGAGGGCGAAATTCATTTTAAGGGGGGTAGAATGTAACACCCCGAGATTTTATGAAAAATATTCTTTTCATTAATGTCTTGTGTTATACGCTACACCAAAAGGATCTTTCACAACATGCATCCTTGACTTGCCTTGCATTACATGCAATAGCGACCTTCCTCGATAGCGTGTGTAGTACGCAATACCGAGTTTCACTAAACAACGATAAGCTATTAAAATATTATTAAAACTAGCCGTTATGAATAGTAATAACCACTTTTTGAAATTTTGTAAATTTTATTTTTCAAAATGGACTTCATTTTTGGATTCAGAATATCGAAATTAGCTTAGGGTGAAATTTTGGTACTTTTCGGATAACTTTCATATTCTGATGAATAGTGAAAATTACTAAATTTTAATTAAAAAGAACTTTTTTAATAGAAATAATTAATAGTGATAAATTATTAATTTGAGTGGTTTTAAAGTATATTTAGAATATATTTTTACAATTTAATACAATGTTGGTCATTTTATGTAATTCTACATTTAAACCAGACATAAACAAGTGTCAATCTTTTGATGGTTATTATCTCTTAAAAACACGCTATTTGTTTTGACGACGGAAATTAATTTTTAAATTAATTAATGCAACTAATATGTTTTTAATTTGGTAAAATAGAAATCATTTTTGAGTTCATAATATCAAATATAGCTTAGGCCTAATTTTTGGTATTTTTATGGAAATTTTCATTTTTTGATGAATAGTGAAACCACTAAGTGGTAGTTAAAAAATGAATTTTTCATAAAACTTAATTTTACTGCTTCTGTGAGTGGAAGTTCAAA
Organism: Viscum album; assembly: GCA_963277665.1. Classification (NCBI taxonomy): domain Eukaryota; kingdom Viridiplantae; phylum Streptophyta; class Magnoliopsida; order Santalales; family Viscaceae; genus Viscum; species Viscum album. The sequence goes on from OY728132.1 coordinate 420,720,609, forward strand.
AATCTGAAAGACACGGTTGATGTTAGTAAGTAAAATGTGGTTCAATGAGATGAAAATAATTTTTGGTGAATAGTAACTTTTTACTTTTTTTTACCACGGTTAAAAGTAAATAGGGTAATTAAGGGTAAAAATGTTATTATTATTACCCTAACACATGTCCTAATTCTATTGGATAAGTTTAATTCGACCAAAAACAACCTTATTAATAAAATATGATCATTTAGTCCCACTTGGATTAGATTAGGACATTTATTATTAATTTATTTAAAGAAGGGTTAAAATAGTTAAAATCAAAGTTTAATAAGTAAATCATTTTAAATATAGGGTTATACAAAAGATAAATTCGACTATAAATATTCATTAGAAATATAAAGATATTTCCTACATAATAGTAGTTTATTTCTAATTTTTAGACATTAAATAATTTAATTTATTTATGACACAACGATGATGCAGTAATTATCTTATTAATGAAATATTGACATAATTGATGTTATAAATACCCAAATAAATGTAATTTGAAACTTTTTATGAATTAAAATAATTTTATAGGTTAATATGACATGTTAGTATTGATTTAATTAACTTTTTTCGAACTAATCATTCTGTTATGATTTTCACAAAAATCAATTACTAAATAGTGTCAAAATTGACATATAATAGTTTTTAAAACAAATATTATATTATTAATTGTTATTTTATTCCTAAAAATCTAAGGTTCAGACAAATGACTTAGATAAGGTTATATATATTAATTATAAACAACTTGGGGTTCGTTTGACTTCTTATAGTAAGTTTATTAACCTTATAGGGTAAGAACACAAAAAGACACAGTAAAATTAAAATTATCTAACTTTAAGTTAAATATAAATGATAAGGTTAAAATAGGAACCTAAACTTGTATAAATTATATTGGATGAGAGGATTTAGACCCATCCCCGCCTTAGCTTATAAATAAATCAATTTGGAGCTATTTAAAACCGAATTTGACTTTATAATAAAATAAAAGTTTTAGTTATTCCAAAGGTGCCCCTCTCCTCCCTTATAAAAGGGCACCTACTCCCCCTCTTCCTCACACCACTTTGAGCCTTCAAGATCAGCCAACCCCTGCCAAATTCTCTTCTCTACTTCCCTAGAAACATCCTAGAGGTCCTGGTTTTCTTCAAAGACCAATTTTAGTACCCTAAGAGGAGGACTCAAAGAGGCACTTCAAAGAAGAGGTAATGTCCATTACCGATTCTTTTATTTTTATTTCTTCTTCCACTTCTTCTTATTAGGTTGTTTCATTATGAAGTAATAACATCAGTATCACTCATATACTGATATGTTATTATAATTATGAAACAACCCTATTTCACCATCTATCCATCCTACGGAAAACGAAATCACTGCGCGTGCGTACGTACGGAATACCGTCTCCACGCCGTGGTGAAATCTATTTTCCACCACCACCTTACTTGGATGGGTATAATGGTGTAAATAATAACTATATATGATTATTTTAAAGTGATATTGATTCTGAAATAGTATACATACACTCCAATACAGTCCCACAATCATGAGAACGATATCATCGCTCGTGCGTACGTACGGACTACCGTCTCCACGAGGCGATGAGATTCATTCTCCACTTTAACCATTCATGAATGATTATAAAGTAAATATAATAAGTAATCATGAAATATATGACATAATAATGATACTGGATTTATGTGTATATATATGTATTTCATCTACTTAATTCCATTCAACTCAATAAGCAAATGAAAACAGCGTTCATGCGTACGTAAGGCCTACCATCTCCATGAACGGTGTATTTCTTTCTATTTACTGATTTATTATATATATGTATATTCTGAATATATATTATATATAAATCATGTTTTATATTCTGGAATTAAGTAATCATGATCTAAGTAATCATATTAATAATTACAAGTCAAAACACGAACGACAAATGAAATAATTTTACCCAAAACGCTCTTTAACATGGAATTTACAAAAGAACGGGTAATATAAAGTAATAAGTGAACCATATATGATATCATAAAAATGAGTATGATTTTGGAGTAAGTCAATGACATTATTTAAATCATTATACAGGAGGTTCGGACACTTACGAAGCAAATCGGACCTAAGGTAAAGGAAATATCACAATCTCATTTTTATCCGAGATTGTTTATACTTTGGCATTTATTGGGGTGTATTTTATCATCCACATCCATGTTTCCTAAATATGTAATATTATTTCCATTCACCTAAAAATTTTTAAATCCTATTTTACCCTTCGGTTAATTTTTAGGAAAAGATATGAAAGGAATCTTTTGTCGTTTTTCGTACAAGGTACTTTTTTGACTTTTCTGACAAAAGTAGAGAAGAATGTTTTTTTTAACTTATATGGCATGAATGGATTTTTAAAACATTATTTCCAAGAATCTTACTTTACAATTTTTCATGTTTATTTTTAATCAACTTCTTTTAGTTTAGAATTGTACGACATGTTAAGAAAGGAAAAGTGTTTTTGAAGCAAAAAGGATATTTTCCTCAAGAATGGAGTTCAAGTGTTTTATCAAAATTATTTTCCATCTAAGATAATAAAGGGTTCTGTTTCTATCCCTATTATTACATTTATTTGATTATGTTGTGATGGAATTATATTTTTATGAATTCCTTTATCTTATATGAATTGTTTTATGATGTCACGATGTTTAAGATTCCCATTTTTATTATATGGGTTATGCTATGATGTATGGTTTATGATTTTGTGGTACACATAAGAATGGTATCATTATAAGATGGGTGGGACCTATATCTCCCTCCAATGAATTGGGTAAAGATTTTATATCTCATGAGATAGACATGGCTGGAACGGTAGGTTATACCGGTTCAGTGAAACAGGACTGAAACGAGGGTGACTCGGTTCAGAAATGGACTTTGTCCACTAAGATAGTCTTGGCAATGAGTCTTGACTAATAAGATATGATTATCTATGATTATGTGTGTATGACACAAAGTTTCATGTTTTAAGTTATGATTATTGGGATTACATTTCATTACTATGATTTATCCCATGTTATGAAATCATGATCTCTTTTGCAGGTTAAGATTTCCAAAAGATATGTTCTTATGAATATGATATGATTGATATTTCTTTTGCTTACCCTTACTGAGCATTTGAGCTCACCCTTTTATGTTTTATTTTCCCCAGGATATAAAGATAGGTTTTAGGTAAGAAAAAAAAAGGGAAGATCTTTATTGGGAGATGTTGAAGATCTTTCACCACGATTAGAATATTTTATTCCGAGTTTCTAAAGACACTAAACTATTACGGTCCTTGTGTGTTTGTTTTTCTTATGTATTAAGTATTCCGCAAAAGTAATTTAATATTCATGTACGTCAAGATTCGGGTCTCTACAGCTCTCAAGACCGAGAGAGATCCTCCTCCATCGGATCAAGGAAATCTAAGGTGGAAAATACAAGCAAAGGCTTCTCCACACTAGCACCTAGAGATTCCTTTGGTGATGTCCAGAGATATGTGGTGCATGTGTGGATCACCGCTAGAGGAAGTCTACACTTGGATTCTACGACGCAATGACGAATCACATCGAAATGTGACTAGAAAACATCAACGAAGAAAGAATTCCATAAAGGTAATTCTTGTTAATTAATTAAATTAATTATAACCAACATATGATGATCCTGTATTTATGGTTCCAAGACTCCCTCTTTCTTTTTTTGTTCTTCGTTCTATTCTGAAGATTCAGAATTTTATTATCATGACAGATCTCAGATTGATCGTTGTTAACACTAAAATTAAAGTTGGGTACACCCACCAACGCGCTTCCGCTGTGCCCGGAACCTACACACACTATGTTGATGAGATTACAATATTGCATAATCTTGGATATTATCAAACCATAGGGTTAATATTTTGACCCCCTACCTTTAACTGATGATCCAAAAATGATTCCAATGGAAAACGCCCACAAGTAAGAAGGTTTGGATGATCACCAAGATAATACTATATAAAAATAGGGATTGATCACATAATAGGGATGTCTAGAAGGGAGGTTGGAACTCTTAATTCTCCAAGAAGATTACCTAAGGTTGAGAGGAGAAGGGTGTACTGGAATGAAATGAAAAATCAACTGCACAGCATACTTTAAAATGTAGGTTGGGGAATTACATAGCGTGTAATGTAGTTACATGTCATGTAAATATTTTTAATGGGATGCACTAAAAAACCTTTCATCTCAGATTATTTTTATTAAAACACATAGACATTTCATGATGTGTAATCCATTTACACTGTGTGTAAATGTTCTTCATATAGTTTTTCAGTCCATTTTCCATTTAAAAAACCCGAACCCCCTTTGAAGCTTCTCAAATTACCAAGAACCACTAGAAAAAACTTAAATTGTTTATACTTGGACTCCATTAATTAAAACAAGCACACATCCCAGAATAGTAATCCACTTTCCCCAACGAAGATCTCTACATGAATCCTCTCTATTTTTCCCAAGTTTCCTTGTAACCCAATACTGCATTTATTCAAACAACATACATCCATGATGAAAAGTCAACCAAAAGAAAATTTAACAAAAAAACTCAAAGAGAGACGTACCTAAAAAAATACGAGATCTTACAACCTTTCCACCATATAATATCTTGTCCCTAAGCTACTCTAAGCGTCACTATAAGGTCTTAGTGAAAAATCCTAGCCATTGTGTTTTCATATCAGACTCCCTCACCCAAATTTTCTCCTAAACTCACCCATCCTTCCACTACACTCAAACCAATGGTATTTCCCAACCCTGAATATATTTCTCACTACGGCCCAAAACCTATATCGGATTCTCCTCAAAGGACTCATCAGTACAAATATCAACGTCTACTACATCTATCACATGGGAAGGTTCTAGATGATATATATGTAGTTGAGACATATGGAACAAATTGTTCATGGAATTGTAGATTTGTGGAATGGATAAATAGTACGCCACTGGACCAACCCTTGACACTATCTCAAATGACCCAAAAAACCAAGGTGTTAGCTTTCCCTGTTTTCTAATACAGTGTTTCCCCAACCTAAGAGACACATGAAGGAAAACATGATGACCAACCTCAAATTACATAGGTCGTATCTAATGGTCATCATATAATTTATGTCTTTTCTATGTGGTCACCAATTGTTTTCTGATCAACTGAAGCTGCTTAGATGTCTCCTATATGAGACTATCCCAACAAGTGTTGACTCGCCTACCTCGAGCCAACAAAAAGGCGAATAGTGTGGCCTTCTCTACAAATCCTCAAAAGGTTATATTTTGATCAATTCCTAGAATCTATTATTATATAAAAACTCCACGATTTACATATACTGCTCCCATGAACCACCAAAATCCAAAACATAGGCTCATAAAATACCCTCTAGAACTAGAATAGTCTACTCAGATTGACCACCAATTTGTGGATGATAAGTATGCTTAAAAGAACCTGTGATCCCAGAGCCTTCTAAAGACCCTTCCAAAAACATTATTTGAAATGAGTATATTTTTATAAAACGATACTCCTCAGAACACCATGCAACTGAACCACCTCATTCACTTAAAGAATGCATAGATCATCAATTTTGAAGGTTTCCCTAATAGGAAATAAGTGGGATATCTTAGTCAGTTGATCCATAACAACCCCTACAGTGTCATTCTTTCAGGTTGTCCTAGATAATCCTTTCACAAAATACACTATGAAATCATCCCATTTCCACTCAAGAATGGGAAAAGGTTGAAAAATCCCAACTGGCCTCTAATGCTCAACTTTCACCTATTGACAAGTGACGCATCTGGCGATTAAACATTCCTCCTCCTTCTACATTCTTAGACACTAGTACTTTATATGGAGATAACGATACATCTTTGTTAAACCAAGATTCACCACCTAAATAGAATCATAAACTTCCCTCATTAACTCCTCACATAATCTTGTAGGAACCCATACTCACCCATAGAAAATAAGAGAATTTTCATTACTGAGAGACCATCCTAATGGTGTCTCCCCACCAAATAATTTTTCTCTCAGAACTGAGACATCTAGATTAGAAAACTGATCAATATTAATTCTATCCAAAAGTATAGGTATAATATGTTTTGAAGTCAGAGCAACCCATCCTTGAGACTCCTAAACATCTAAATGCATGTTTGAAAAAAGGTTTATTATTTGTCACTCCTCATAAGACGCATGTACTTCCTCTACCTGTGTCTTTAGTCTCAAAGCATTGACAATGATGTTTCCCTTTCCCATTATATAATACAATTAAAATGTAGCATCCTTGATCTGATTATCCACCTAAAAAATGTTATCAGGTTGGGTGCCATTGGCCTTAGGCGCACCTCCCCATATGCCAAAGGCTACCAACTAGCAGTGAGAGTGTAAATGAGTAACATTGGGGAGACTATACCCTCATGAGAATGATATAATAAAGGTATGAGTAATAATATAACATGCAGTAGAAATAAAGACTCAAAAGACTTGAACCATACCCACCAATGGTAGAAGCATAGTCAATATCATATAATAATAGTGAATGCAATAACAACAGAAGCAGTAGAAATAAATAACATGCAAGCATACCACTTATAGAAATTAAAATAGAGAATGTATACAATACTGGTCATACACATCAATATATATAAAGGGTCACCAAAGACTAACCAGTTGTACAATATATATATAGGAATGCTGATTTAGAAAATAAACAAAAAGGAAAACTCAAAATAACTTCTATAGAGGCAAGAACCTAATATTCCCTTGCCAACATCCTATGCTAAATAGATACTAAACTATATCTTCTAAAGATGATCCTTTACCTAAATGCAACAACATAAAGTCTGCATGCATCTCAAAGGGCCTGTGTAGGGTGTGAGAACTTGTCTCAGTAGGATACCACCCAAGTGTGCATGCCCAATATAAGTGCTCAAGCTATTTTGTAATAGAAATAAACAAATTATCTCAATGCAATAAAATTAAACAAAAGCTTCCCTAGTGCTCAACAGCCACCAGGAATCTTATACCTACCTCAACCAATGCTGGAATCACTGAAGAGGAAAGGATTCTTGGCCCATGGCCCAAGGTATCCCTTGATATCAAATAGCCTAGGTGAACCCTAAGGTTCTATATCAAAAATATCCTAGAAGCATGTTCCTCATAACACCTCATATCTTAACAAAGTACAGACATCCTGAAGGCATGTCCAAACCCAAGTAATTGTTCCCTCAAAACCCTACTCAAAATCACTTGTCAGATCTAAGCTCGACATCTAGAGGAACAAAAATACCTATACTCAAATAAAAACAACCATCGAATCATAGAACAACATGCCAAGGAATGGATATGTCTATCCTTTAATATAGTCCAGGCCCAACAACCTCAATATGGAAAGCCTCTACCCCCAACTAATATCATCATCACTATCAAACAAAGGATCCTCACCTTCCCTATGAATTTTTATGGAAAGAACCCCCAAAAAAATCCTAAGATTTTCTAACAGGGGCCTCTACCCACACAATTGGTCAAAACCACCTCATCATCTGAGTCAACCTATGTCCACACGACTCCTATCAATTCTTTGGACATCATGGGTGAGCAGTAATCACCAAAATATAGTACCTAATTCACATCCAACCTGCACCTCATGCCCTTGTGACCATGTATCTCAAGTTTTATGGACTTTTCATCTAATAAAATAGTCCATTACCCAACCTAATGTCCTTTACATCTTAATTAGACATCCATGACACCCAATTTGTGAACACATCACCCAAGGAATTTGGGTTAAGCCCAACCAGATGACCATGTCGCCCCAATCCTGATGGTCATGCCACCTCAATCCCTCGAGCCACTCCTGTCACGGTCCCATAAATCTCATGACATTACATTCAATAAAACACATATATATAATTCAATTTAAATTTAACAAGCAATTAAATGAAATTGAATTTCACATTTAAAATTCAATAAACAATTTGAATAAACAACCAATTCGATGAAATTGAGTTGTACAATTCCAATTAAATACAAACATTCAAATTGAATCAAGAACTCACCCCAACCTAACCACCCAAGGTGGTAAATGGCCTCTAACCCAAAATTTCATAAGAAAAAATGGTTTGTGCATGCCCAATGACATCCCATAAAGTCATACGATCAATTTTATATCAAGAAATCAATTTAAAATGGGTCGTGCTCAATTACCCAATGGCACGCTAAAATATTCACCCCAAAAAAGACTGTAAAAACACAAATTAAGGCATGAACCACCTACCTTAGACTCTTATATGTAGGTACGTCCAATATTACCCTCTAACTCTAAGAGATTTGGAAGAAATTGATGATTCTATCGAGCATCCTACAAATACAATAAAATGGCTCGAATGGATTTAGCAGTCCATGAGGAAAAATCAAGGAATAAGAGATGAAAGGGTTAGGGTAGACTCACCATCGTGGTGCCAATGCACCGAATGATATTCTAAATGGATCTCGGATGACAAATCTATAGCACACCCTAGGAGGAGAGGAGGATGATGATTTCCTCCTACTGTGTGCGCGACCCACAAGAGAAGAAAGGGGAAAAGAAAGATGAAAAGGTAAAATTAAGGGAGGGGGAAATCATAATTTTACCACTTTAAAGATTTTCATGGTTAGCTCATACAGTTTTCCAAACCATGTGGGCTATAGTGCATGGGTACTACCTAAGTGGCACTACCCGTACGGCTTACCGCACGGTTTTCTCTAACTGTGCGCAAACCGTGCGGAAGCCTCTACAAAAATTTCAGACAAGGTTTCATGAATGTTAACCTTCCCCAAAAGGTTTAACCAAACTATGTGGTAGTTTAAAAATAGGGTGCACGGTTAGCTGGGAGAGGCTGCATGGTTTACCCTAAACTGTGCACCTTGACCTGCAACACCGAAACAGGGTATTTGGGCCTCTGATGCTCTTGAATCCTTTATGAGAACCCGAGGCACTCTCTAAGACTCTAAACCCATATAAAAACATGAAATATGGCTGAATAAACTCTTTGAATTTGGTTTTGATCAATGGAAAAGAAAAAGGCACCCCCACTAATTCAAAAATTCAAAATAGGAGAGGTTTTCGACCCGATTCAAAAACCCAGGATATTATGATCTCCCTGCCTTAACATTTATCATCCCCAAGCTATTAAAAAAATTATTGAGATGGTACCAAACATACCCATCCTAATAAAAACGCCTCAGTCTATCCCAGTCATAGGTGTATAGGTCAACCACCTCAAGGGGGATCCCCACCTTAGCAGTGACCTACCCTGGTCTCAACAAACCCAAAAACTCAAATCAAGCAATAGTCCATCAACCATATCTCGGACTCAAAGTTTTCCTATGACGCATCATCACTCATGAACCTCACTGGTAATCATGTGTGTCACACAACACCCATATGAATCATGTACCTCATCGACACCCACCTCATTCCCATGTCTCACATAGCACCAATGAGGTCTCGTATCCCATAAGAAACTCAAAACAAACCCAGTGGCTTGCACCTCAATAAAGTACCGCATCGAAATGGTTATCAATGCCTTATACCTCAGTAAATCACATCTTTTTGATTCCCTGAATCCATCACATCTCAAAAAATACCACATCCAATGATGCTCAAATATAGAACCTGTTTCCACACATTTCATATATATCACGCACCTGAGTTAGTTCCAAACTACTTTTCAGAACCCATATCTTCATTTCAGGTATGGATCTTTATTTCGGGTGTTTTTTAGGAAAAAGGAAGAAGTATAAATTTTCTAAGTACACGTTGTGTAATTTTGAGTATACGTCATGTAACTGGTTGTTGTGTGTAGCCATGTAATGGTCATGCAACGGATGAGTACATGGTTGTGTAGGTGACCTGACAGACTGCCTAAAGCGGGGTCTGGTTGAGGCTAGTACATGGCGTGTATATTAAATGAACACATCGTGTGCTTTTCTTTTTATTTGTTATATCGGTGCGGGGTCACGTATCACATCCAGAAACACTTTCTTCTCCCTTTGTTTCATATGGGAGAGCGATGGAATGCCAAAGATCTTCGAGCTCCTCCCAATTCCCTATCCGAGCTCTGATTGAGACATTGTCGGGTGCATTGGATTCCCATCGGTGAGTTCTCTCTTTCTCTATAGCCTCTCTTACTAATTTATCCTTTCTCTTGAGTTATCCAAGGTTGAAAGTTTTTAACTTTTTTATAGATCTACGTTGTTCTAGTCTAATTCAAGGACTGACGTTCAAGAGTGTTCATCGTATAATATCAAGGTATATGGTTTGTGCCTTACTTTGATTGTATTTGGATTATATATACTTAAAGTGATGAATACCCATGTTTAGGTTATCAAGGGTTTTGGAATTTAACCATGTTTAAGACCTGTAATGGTGTGCTTGATTGATAAAGGGGTTATTGATTACACATAAGGTTTTATACTTTGATTATGGGTGTGTTCCCATGTTTGATTGATTATGGCCAGTTGGTCTTGAATACCTGTTAGGATTTATTTTTTTCCATGCCTTGTGTTGTTAGGATAGAGTTACCGTTTAATTTAGATGCATGTGATTCGCATTGTGAAAGCATGACCAAGGGAAATATACTATGAGAGATTCCTAAGGTAGGGTTATTTATGTATGAATTGTTGTTATGTTGACCCAGAGTTATTGACTGTGAGAGTTGTCAGGTGGTCATATACTAGAGGGGTTAGACCATGAGAGCTACCCATAGGATCTTTATTAAATGAATGTTGGAAATTAGGGAATTGAATGTGAGAGCTGTTAGGTGGTAATTATAATTTATTGTTTCTATGCAGACCAAGGGGGTATTGACTATGAGATCTACCCAGGTGGTTGTTTTTAAATGTTTATTAATATGTGGGACCAAAGGGGTTGGACTATGTGACCTTTCCCAGAGGGTAATTATTTATTGAATTGATGATATGTTAAACTAGAGGGGTTAGACTGTGAGAACTTTCCCATAGGGTTTCTTTGGAATGATTTAATGATTATGATGAGTCTGTAAAGCCAAATCATAAGCTTGGAATTGGTCTTACTAATTTGTTAGATGGTCTTATAAGATATATGTTTTGTTATTACATAGGGGATATAGAGATTAGTATAGATCCCAAGTTTACCTATTGAAAAGTTTGGATAATAAATATAAATGAATGTAATTGAAAATGTAGGATTTTTTACTTTTGAGTACTTTATAGTTATTGCTTCATTTCTATATATTGCCTACTATATATATTCACTGACAGTTAGGAATAGATCTTGTGGTGGTTGCCTACCGTTATTCGTCTCACACCCTGTTTGGGTCATGCTTTTGGACCCAAACTGATTATATGGTTGTAGGTATAGATAAGGGAAAGCACCATTCTTCATCAATACTTGATTGTTGTTGGAGTAGGAGAGCATGGGACCAAGCTGAAGCTTTCAATGTTGTTGGAGTTTACTATTTTCTGTACTTTGGTTTCTGTATTGTATTCCTAGCATTGTGACTTATTTGGATACTTTCCTAGACATATGTGACATGCATCATTTATATATGCTCCATTTGTTATTTTTTTATCAACCTTCCATTGTTTACTTTGTTTTATGGTATTACTTCTTCCACTTTTGTTTATTATTGGTTATTCTACTATGTATTCTCTACCAATGAGGGCATAGTTTTCCCAATTTCTTAGCATGTCCCTCACTACTATTTGGAAGCCTCAGGAATTTGGGGAAATTTTCTTGAGGTTATATGACCAACCAGGTCTGAGGCACCTTTGGGTGGCACCCAGAACTGGGATGTTACAAAGTGTTATCAAAGGAGTTTCTTTTCTGCCTTGGTTTACTATTTGGAGCCTATAGACAGGATAGGAAGAAATAGGTAGTTGGTAATAAGTTATGCCTGGGAGTAGCTAACTGTTGTATAGGGAAAATCCAAGTTACCTCGAATATTGCAATTTTTCTGGTTTTTTAATTGTTACAGTTGATTTGATTTCATCATTGGGTGATTCACTTGTATTGTGTTGTTATCATTGATATCATTGTAGTTATATTTCTATTGAAACCAGATGATATGAGTGTATTCCATCTCATGCATCATATAGGTACTTGATGGAGATCACATGTCATGCATTTTTGTCATGCTATTTAGGGTGCATTACTGATTTCATGATTTTGTGATAGATGTTGTGCTATATATGCATGTTTTTGTGATAGATGTCATGATAGAATACCTGATATTTTGATAGGGTATTCAAAAATTGTAAAGTTTCATTTGGATGGATGCCAATATTTGGTCCCTGAGGTGTTATGGGCCCTCTTGGATCAGAATTTGGTGGATCATGTTTGAATTTTAATTGAATTTTTTCAAGTTATGAGATGAATAAGGATTCCAAACTTTGATTCGTAGGAGTATGGGCTCTCATAAGTCGGAATTTGTCATTCCTTGGACAAAATTTAAAGTTTTTAAGGGTTTTGGAGGAGTTTCAGAGGCCTGCTTTCTGAAAACCCAAACAACATGGCGTGTGTTGTTATGAACACATGACATGTGTTCTTCTATTCTGGAAGAAACAACTTTTCTTAGGTATACATTGTGTACCACATGTGCATGTCATGTAGTCTTTGACTGTGTGACTAACTGTGTGAGCAGAGACATGGGGTTGGGAAATATTTGGTGGAACATGCCATGTACTGGGAGTACACACCATGCTATAGTGGATTGTGTGTCCGACTATGTGACTAACGACATGAGTGGGTGAAACTTAGGTTTTACACACCATGTATTGTTTATGCATGTTGTGTAGAGTCCATCGTGTATTTGACTATGTAACTAACGACACAGGTGGTTAAAACTTAAGTGGTACACACTGTGTCTTGGGTGAACATGCCTTGTAGTGTTACCCATGAGAGAACCGTGTAATTCTAATCATGTAAAAGTACTTGGGCAGGTTGGGAAATTAAAGTACAATCCATGTATCAGGAGGCACACATCGTGTGTATGGGGTGTTACACAACCAAGTTTGGAAGAGGTACATGCCCATGTAAGGCTTAAAGGGAACATGTAGTGTGATAGTTATACACGCCGTGTAACCATGTTTTGTAAAACTTTAATGTTTTCCTTCTCCTGTTTTTTTCTTGCACTTATAAGTTTTTGTCCTTGGTAATATTGAACTTTGGTGTGCACTTGACCTTGCAGATTCATGCCGTCAAGATGTACTTTGGTCGTATGCTAGATACGGGGCAATGATTGGAAACCAGAAATGGTAGATCAGGGACTAGTATCATATCCTCCCATCATGCCTGTCTTGGAACCACCTGTTATACCAGACGTAGGTGTTGATGCACAGTTTCTTGAAGGCTTTTTGAGGATGTTATATACTTTATAGGGAGCGCATCATCCTACCCCGTCTATGGAATAGCTGACACGGGTGTTTCAGCAGCAGAATCCTCCCACTTTTTCTAGGGATGGAGTACCACAGGCTGTAGAGTCATGGTTGGAGGTCATGCTTGCCATCTTTGAGCATCTATAGATTCTTCTAGATAGGAGAGTGAAGCTTGATACATGAATGCTATGTGATTCCGCCAAGAGATGGTGGGATGTTATCTCATAGGCAGGATGTCATCGGGATATGGATTCGGAAGAGTTTAAGAGGTCCTTCAAAAGTTTTTTCTATCCTAATACATTTAGGTACAATCGATCCCAAGAGTTCATGAACTTGGAGTAGGGTGATCTTTTAGTGATGGATTACTCTTTTTGTTTTACAGAGCTTCAATGCTTCCCATCTGTTTTGGGAGGTGACGAGTTATCTTTGTCTAGGCGATTTGAGGATGGTCTTAGGTATGAAATCTAATCATAGTTGAATGTCTTCAGGCTGACTTCAGTGATGGATATAGTGAACCAGGCACAGATTACTGAGTGAAATATAAGGGAGTTAGGAGATGTGGGCTATGGAGGTTCAGCATTCAAGACTGGTACTCCTTCTATAGATAGTAGGAAGTGTTGTAGGGAGTTTTCACGTGATGTTTCTTCAGTTATCTAGGTGGTATGCTACTAGTGCAGGAAGAGTGGGAATACGAGACCACATTTCCTGAAGGAACCAATTGAGTGTCAGTCTTGCAAAAAGATGGGTCACATTCAGTGTTTTTGTTGGGTGTTCTCACCAATAGTGACTGATGGGGGTTCTGTTATGACTCCACATTCATGAGCAGGACCACCAGTTTCTCATCAATCAAGGAACTGGAGTTTATCAGGTCATTCAGGTCGAGGAAGAGGTCATGGATGTGGTATATAGATGTTGGGTTTTTAGTGATAATAGGGTGGACCATCTCAGGGTATCCAGGTAGGGTCATAGGTCCATGGTACAAGTCAGACTTTTGCGATAGAGCAGACCCCGCAGAAGCAGGATCCTGGACCCTCTAGGGTTAGAGGTACAATTCTAGTTGCCTCAGTTTTAGCTTATGCTCTTTTTTATATAGTATCTTCCTATAGTTTTATATATGTGGTTGTTGTGAAGAGATTTGGGCTCTTTATCTTTACTTGTGAGGATGTTATGACGCTAGACACTCTGTTGGAGCTTAGGATGGCTAATGCAAGGAGTTCCCTCTTGAGATTGGTGGGTGTCACTTATTATGGGACCTCTATATATTAAAGATTAAAAGCTTCAATGTCATTCTCGTAATGGACTGGTTAGTCTCATTTCAGGCCTTTATTGATTGTTATCACTATAGGGTGAGTTTCACATCACCAGAGGGTGAGTCTTTTCTACACAAGGGGAAATGGGATGTCCATGTGAGTAGATCTAGACTCGACCATCATGGGTTTGGAGGAATCATAGAAAATATTTCTAGTTTATATCTAGATGATCAGGGGACTTCATAGGTGGAATTTACTCCAGTGGTGGATCGTTTCAGAGATTTTTTTTCAGATAAATTTTCAGGTTTTCCTCCAGAGTGAGAAGTAGATTTCTCTGTTGAGCTTGTTCCAGGAGTGGTATTAGTGTCCATTCCTCCTTATAGGATGGCTGCACCAAAGTTACAAGAGCTCAATAAGCAGTTAAAGGAGTTATAGGAAAATTATTTCATATGACCCAGTACTTATTCTTGGGGTTCGCCTATCCTTTTTTCAAATAAGGCAGACAGTACCCTTGGAATTTGTGTGGATTATTGAAATCTAAACCAGTTAATGGTTAAGAACTAATATCCTTTGTTGAGTATTGATGATCTCTTTGATCAGCTTCGAGGATCCTGAGTGTTCTCGAAGATTGACTTGAGATCCAGTTATCATTAGTTGTACATTAGACCATGAAATATGCCTCTTATAGCCTTTCAGAGTAGGTATGGTCTATATGAGTATTTGGTTATGTCGTTCGGTCTCACAAACGCGCCGATAGTTTTTATGGCATTGATGAACAGAGTGTTCCATCCTTGGATTATTTTGTGGTAGTCTTTGTGGATGATATCTTGGTGTACTCTCACACTCGACATGACCATGATACCCATCTTGAGATCATTTTGAGTACACTGAGAGAGAATCAGTTATATGCTAAGCTCTCAAAATGACACTTTTGGATGGACTAGATTCACTTCTTGGGTCATGTTACCTCAGAGACAATAGTTTCAGTAGACCCAGATAAAGTGAGAGTTGTAGTTTCATGGGAGCAGTCAAATAAAATCTTTGAGGTATGGAGTTTTATGGGGTTGGTTGGTTACTATAGATTCATTATATGAGAATTTTCATGCTTAGTAGTGCCACTGACGGGCCTGACTAAGAAGGGTGCAAAGTACTTGTGGAAATATTCCTATAATTTATCCTTTTAGGAGTTGAAAGGGAGGTTGAATTCAGCACTTATACTGATTTTTCTAGAGCCTGGAAAGATTTACACTATTTATTGTGATGCATTAGGTATCGAGCTGGGAGCAGTGCTTATGCAAGGGGAAGGAGTCTTTGTGTACGAGTCTCGGCAGTTGAGGCCACATGAGAGGAATTACCTGACGCATGATCTCGAGTTAGCTACAGTTTTTCATGCTTTACACTATTAGAGACACTATATTTTGGGAGATCATTTTGTGGTATACACTGACTAAAAAATTCTCAAGTATATATTTACTCAGCGTGATCTGAATATGAGACAGTGAAGGAGGGTTGAGTAACTTTAGTCTTTTGACATTGAGCTTGCCTATACGCCTGGTAAAGGCAACACAATGGCTGATGCATTGAGAAGGAGGACTTGGATATAGGTAGTTCAGGAGGATAGCAGTAAGTGGAATCTTATGGATCTGTTCTTTGAGATGTATTTAGAGGTGCATGATAGACAGGTACAGACGTTTCTTTCTTCTATAGTTGTTACCTCTACTCTACTGGATCAAGTGATAATTAGGCAACTATTAGATTCCAAAGGCCTAGTACTATGGGAGAGTGTGTTAGGTGAGGACCCTACTACTAGGTGGACCATAGATGAGGATGAGGATTTTCGTTTTCATGGATGCATATGGGTGTCAGCAGACATACATGAGGAGTTGTTGTGAGATTTTAATTCCTCGGTTTGGGTAGTTCATCCGGGTGTCACGAAGATGTATCGAGATCTGCACCATCAGTATTGGTGGCCAGGTATGAAGAGTGATATAGATGGTTATGTTATGATATGTTCCACTTGTTAGTATGTGAAAGTAGAGAATCAGTAACTAGTAGGGATTTTGCAGCAGGTACCCATTCCTGAGTGGAAGTGGAATGATGTCACGATGGATTTTGCGATAGGTTTATCAAGTTCACCTCAAGGGAATAATACAGTTTGGTTTGACATTGAATGACTCACAAAGGTTGAACATTTCTTACTAATCAAGGAAACCTTTGGTGTTGATGATCTTGTAAAGTTTTACATCTGATAGATTGTGTGTTTTCATGGGGTTCTATGATCTATCGTTTCAGAAAGGGATTCCTGGTTTACTTCTTATGTCTGTAAAGGACTATAGAGGGCTTTGGATACACAGGTACTTCTGAGTATAGTTTACCATCCCCAAATAGATGGCCAGTCTGAGCACACAATTCAGGTTTTGGATGACATTCTTCGAGTATGAGTCCTATATTTTGGGGGGTCTTAGGAGAGACACATACCCCTAGTGGAGTTTTCCTACAATAATAGTTTTCAAGAGATGATTTAGATGGCACCTTATGAGTCTTTGTATGGTAGGCCATGTTGATCCCTCCTATGTTGGCTGGAGGCAGGAGTGGCGGTTATTATGGGACCTCATCTTGTCTAGGAGACCACTGAGCAGGTGGAGTTGATTCAAAAGAGGATGGATGATGCACAGTCATAGTAGAAATATTATGTTTATTGACGGAGACAACCTCTAGAGTTTGAGGTTGGAGATTAGGTTTTCTTACGTGTCACATCGAGGTTGGGACACAGGAGGATTAGGAGACAGGGGAAGCTTTCACCGAGATACGTTGGGCCATTTGAGGATTTGGAGAGAGTCAAGCTAGTTTCCTATCAATTGCAGTTACCTCATAGGTATCGGGATATGCATGACGTCTTTCATGTTTCTCAGTTATGGCGTTACTTTTCAGACTTGTCTCGTGTTTTCCAACCTGAGGAGTTGAGTTAGAGGTGGATGCATCCTTTGAGGAGCAGCCTAGTCGGATTGTGGATCACAGCATAAAGGTTCTCCATGGCCGGTTTGTTCCTCTGGTATGGGTGATATGGCACATGGGTGAGTATAGGACAAGACTTGGGAGAGGGAGGCCGATGTACGATCACAGTGGCCAGAGTTGTTTGAAGCTTCTTCTTCACTACCCTTGTAAGGGAAATTTGGGGATGAATTTCATTAAGGGGGGGAAGTTTGTAAGAACCCAAATCTTCATTTTAGGTATGGATCTTGATATCAAGTGTTTTTTAGGAAAAAAGAAGAAATAGAAATTTTCTAAGTACATGCCCTATACCCAGTTTCCACATGTAGCCATGTACTGGTCGTGTAACGGCTGAGTACATGGTCGTATAGGTGACCTGGAAGACCACCTAAAATGGGTTCTGGTTGAGGCTAGTACACAGCATGTAAATTAAATGAACACATTGTGTACTTTTCTTTTTATTTGTTATATCAGTGCGGGATCATGTCTCACGTCTAAAAACACTTTATTCTCCCTGTGTTTCATATAGGAGATCGAAGGAATGCCAAAGATCTTAAATCTCTTCCCTATTCCCCATATGATCTCCAGTTGAGATGCCATCAGGTGTGTTGGATTCCCACTGGTGAGTTCTCTCTTTCCCTAGAGCCTCTCTTCCTGATTTCTTCTCTCTCTTGATTTATCCAAGGTTGAATGTTTTTAACCTTTTTGTTGATCTACGTCGTTATAGGCCAATTCAAGGGCCAATTCTCAAAATGTTTCATTGTAAAATATCAAGGTAGGTGTTTTGTGCCTTAATTTGATTGCATTTGGATTATATATTCTTAAAGTGCTGAATACCCAAGTTTAGGATATCGCGGGTTTTGGAATTTAACCCTGTTTAAGACTTGTTATAGTGTGCTTGATTGAGAAAGGGGGTATTGATTACACATAAGGTTTTATACCTTGATTATAGGTGTGTTCCCATGTTTGATTGATTATGGTCATTTGGTCTAGAATGCCTGTTAGGCTTACTTTTTTTCCATGAATCATGTTGTTAGGATGGAGATATAGTTTAATTGAGATGCATGTGACTCGCATTGTGAAAGCATGAACAAGGGGAATAGACTGTGAGAGCTTCCCAAGGTAGGTTCATTTATGTATGAATTTTTGTTATGCTAACCCAAAGGTATTGACTATGAGAGCTTCCGCGTGGTCATAGACCAAAGGGGTTAGACTGTGAAAGCTACCCAGAGGGCTGTTATTAAATGAATGTTGGACCTTAGGGAATTGACTGTGAGAGCTACCAGGTGGTCATTATAATTTATTATTGCTATACAGACCAGGGGGTATTGACCGTGAAAGCTACCCAGGTGGTCATTTGTAAATGTTTAGTGTTATGTGGGACCAAAGGGGTTAGACTGTGTGATATTTCCCAGAGGGTAATTATTTATTGAATTGATGATATATTAAACTAGAGGGGTTTGACTGTGAGAACCTTCCCAGAGGGTTTCTTTTAAATGATTGAATGATTTTGATGAGTCTTCCAAGACAAAGAACAAGCTTGGACTTGGTCTTACTAGTTTATTAGATGGTCTTTTGAGACATCTATTTTGCTATTACATAGGGGTTATAGAGCTTAGGCTAGATCATGAGTTTACTTGTTGAAAAGTTTGGATAATAAATATAAATGAATGTAATTGAAACTATAGGATTGTTTACTTTTGAGTACTTCCTAGTTATTTATTCATTTCTGAATATTTCCTACTGTATATATATTCACTGATAGTTAGGCACATATCTTATGGTGTTTTCCTACTGGGATTCATCTCACACCCTATTTGGGTCATGATTTTGGACCCAAAAAAATTATATGGTTGTAGGTATAGATAAGATAAATCTCTCTTCTTCATTAGTAACTTAATTATTATTGGTGCTGGAGAGCATGGGACCAAGATAAGGCTTTTGATGCTATTGGAGTTTACTATTTACTGTACTTTGGTTTCTGTATTGCATTCCCAACATTGTGACTAGTTTGGTTTCTTTCCTATAAATATGTGACATGCATAATTTATATATGCTCTAGTTGTTATATTGCTATCAGTATTCCATTTTTTACTTTTTGGTTGGTATTAGTGCTTCTGCTTTTGTTTATTATTGGTTATTCTATTGTGTATACTTTTCCAATGAGGGCATAGTTTCCTCAATGTATTATATTGGCCCTCACAGCTAGTCAGCAGCCTCTGGTGTTTGGGGAAATGCGCTTGAGGTTATGTGACCAACTGGGTCCAGGGAACCTTTGAGCGGAACCTAGAATCGGGATGTTACACTACTAACCAGTATTTTCTTAGTCTATATACATATCATGTGCACCTCATACACTCAAAAAGGACATGCCTCAAAAGGACATTCCAAAAGAAAAACAAAAGAAACCAGGTTACGCCCATGGTGTACCTCTAACCATTGTTGGCTCACTAGCCTCATCAGCCCCTGGTAGCTCCATTGCATGCACCTGGCCTGAAGCTTGATTGTCTGACGTCTAACCTCCCCGCGGTGATGCACTAGACACTAGCCACTAACCCCACCAGTAGTTCTGGATGTCTCTTCTATGACCTCCATGTGCAGTTGGATCTCAGCTACCATCACTTGGTATTGATCCTGATCTGACCTCATAACCCTGAGTCTACCCCAATCCCTAACTGCCAGCTGTCTGAGAAGGCTTCCTATAGAACCTATCAAGATTCCCAACCTATCCACATTCTAGGAACTCCTTTAGAGGCCGCTCACACTAAGTATGAACATGTCCTGTCTTCCCACACTAAAAACAAACCATCTAATACCCACTCTAAAGTGGTCTACTTGATTCCTTGTCCTAACTTCCCTATTGGAACCCATCCCAGCCTTGCTTAATTCCATCTGAAGCATCACCACTGAAATCACCCAAAGCCACTATCCATCTCAAGTATAAACTATCCATCAAGTTTCCCTCGGCTATGAGCACCTGGTTCACCACCTCATAGAATGAGGCCAACCTAAATATTTTTACCTATGGCCAAATGATGTTATGTAAACCATCCTCAAAGAACCTCACCCTCAAGGTGTCGTTGCTCACCATGCCGGGTGCAAATAAAGAAAATTCATTGAACATCGTTTCATAGTCCATGATGAACATTTCACCTTACTAAAGTCTCAATAACTCCCAAGCTCTCTCCACCCTCAGCATCTCTAGGAAGAAATGCTCGATGAACCTAGTCTCAAAGTTCTTCGAAGCCATTCTATCCTAATTTCCTAAACCTGCACGTCCCACTAGTGCTTAGCTAGTCCTCTGAGCATGTACATTTCCAGTTTCACCCTCCACCCTAGAGGCATCTCTAACAACTCAAAGATCATCTACATAACATTGATCTAATTCTCATCCATCTATGGACCACCCTCACCCTGAAAAGGCGGTGGGTTCTATGAGTAGAATTCCTAATTAAGATACACCATATATGGGTCTACTCTTTAAGAACCCCTATAGATACCCTAGATAACTCGTACTAGGATCGCTCAGAGCTACTCATCAATCCATGTCCCAAATGCTGTCAAACTTGGCAGTTTCCTTGACTGCACTAGAACATGTGCTTGATCCTATACATGTGCCTGTACCTGAGCCTATACCTACTCTGCCTAACCCTCAGGGGTCTCAACCTTCTCATGCTCCTACAGAACTAATCCATCACCTGCTCGATGCTCCATATGATTCATCTAGGAGGAACCCACTGAATACTATCAACATGGTCATCTATCCTAATATCATACATATATAAAAATATCTTAGATAAAGAAATCAGTAAAAGGAAGTTAATCCTCACTATCCTTACCCCTTACTATCTCAACCATGTCACACGACATCCCAGCCTCACGGTATCCTTACCCGCCGCCCTCAATTGAGCCAAGTATCAAAATCCCTTGGGCCATACGCATCCTGACAACCAATGTTTCCTCAAACTGATGACCTCATCACCCAACCTAGTGATCAACATCACCCTGTTTCATTATACCTATCTACTCTTATAAGTTTCAGGCCCATTTCAAACATTATAAAAAATTTACATATATATTAAATGGAATTTTTATGTCATGACATATACACATATTCACATCACAAGGCATTTCACATTTCAAACAATTCATATTGCAGGTACATGTATATTCAATTTTAAAGCATCATAATATGTGCCTAATAAAAAGCTTAAACAATTATATCATATCAAACACACCTTGCCTCACCTGGACAAGGTTCCAAATATCTTCATTTCCATACCAGGATAAGGATTACATGTTCTCCTTTGCCTCACAAGGTCAAGGTCTACATATCACAACCATTAAAAATCACATTTCAAATTTAAGACACTCTAGGTGGAAATAAAACCTACCATAAAATGAGAAAAATAGAATATAATCCGCAACCTAATTAGTCACCTGAACAGTGCTATCAAGCCAGGTGCCACTATCCTTAGGCATGTCTCCCCATATGCCAAAGGTTGCTGACTAGAATAAAGGGTGTAAATGAGTAATATTTGGGAGAATAAACCCTCAAGGGAATGATATAATAAATGTTAGAGTAATAATATAACATGTAGCGGAAATAAAGACTCAAAAGACTCAAACCATTCCCGCCAATGGTAGAAGCACGGTCAATATCATATAACAATAATAGAATCAATAATAATAGAAGAAGTAAAAATAAATAATAGGTCAACATACCACTTATAGAAATTAAAATAGAGCATACATACAATACAATCCATACACATCAATATACATATAGGGTGTCCAATGGCTTACTAGCAATACAATACATATATAGGCATGATGATTCAGAAGATAAACAAAAAGGAAAACTTAAATATAACTTCTGTAGAGGTAGGAACCTCAAGGTCCCTTTCCAAAATCTCATGCTAAATAACTAATAAGGTCTATCTCCTAAATTAAATCCCTTACCTAAATGAAACAACATAAAGTCTACACACATCCTAAAGGGCCCGTGTAGGGTGTGAGAATGCATCTCGATAGGATTCCACGCAAGCATGTATACCCAACATAAGTGTTTAATTAAGTGTATAATAGAAATAAACAAAGTAGATCAATGTAATCAAATTAAACAAAATCTTACATGGTTCTCAATAGCCATCAAGAATCTTATACCTGCCTCGGCTAGCACTAGAATCATTGAAGAGGAAAATATCCTTGGCCCATGGCCCAAGGTATCCCCTGATATCAAATAGCCTAGGTTAACCCTTCGGTTCCACCTCAAAATTACTCGGCACCACATGCCTCCTAGCACCTCATGTCTCAACAAAGTACTAACGTCCCAAAGGAACGTCCAAACCCAAGTTACCGGTCCCTAGGACCCCTACTCAAAAGCACTTTTCAAATCAAAGCCTGACATCTAAAGGAATAGTGATACCTTTACACAAATAAAAATCATTGTTGGCTCATAGAACGATGTCTTGAGGAATGACAATGTTCATCCTCCAATATAGTCCAGGCTCAACAGCCTCAATATGAAGAGCCTCTTCCCCTAAGTAATAGCCTCATTGCTATCAACTGAAGGCTCCTCACCTTCCCTGTGACTTTCTATAACAATCACCCCCAACATAATTTATTAAGACTCTCTATTAGGGGCCTCTACCCACACTAGTGTTCAAAACAACCTCATCATCTAAGTCAACCTATGTGAACATGACTCCTATCGGTTCTTTGGCCATCAATGGTGAGCAGTAATCACCAAAATATAGTACCTAAGCCACATCCAAATAGCACCTCATGCCCTTGAGACCATGTTTCTCAAGTCCATCAGCCTTTCTGTCCAATAAAATGGTATAATCCCCAACCTTACAACCTTTCCATCTCAATCTGATGTCCAGGATTCCCAATCAGTGATCACGTCACCCAAATAATCTGGTCCAAACCTAACCAAATGACCACATCACCTCAATCCTAATGGCCATGACACCTCAATCCCTCGGGCCTCACCCATTACGATCTCATGGATCTCATGTAATGCCATTAAAGAAAACATGTATATATTATTCACTTTTAATTTAACAATAAATTCAATGAAATTGAATTGCACATCTCAAATTCAATAACCAATTCAAGGAAATTGAATTGTACAATTCTAATTAAACAAAAAAATTAAAATTAAATCAAGAAATAACCCCATCCTAACTACCCAAGGTGGTCAATAGCCTCTAACTTGGACTCACACAAGAAAAAATGGTTTGGGCATGCTGAACAGCATCCCATAGGGCCATACGATCAATTTGATATCAAGCAATCGATTTCAAATGGGTCCCACTCAATTACCCAACAACATGCTAGAGGTATCACCCTCAAAAAAGCCTCAAAATAAAAAGTAAGGCATGAAACACCTACCTTGTACTCTTATAAATATGCACATCTGTTATTAGCCTCTAAATCCAAGTGGTTTGGACAAAATTGGCGATTTTGTTGAGTGCCCAAAAAATATGGAAAAA
Source organism: Viscum album (assembly GCA_963277665.1). Taxonomy (NCBI): domain Eukaryota; kingdom Viridiplantae; phylum Streptophyta; class Magnoliopsida; order Santalales; family Viscaceae; genus Viscum; species Viscum album. Next base: position 420,744,787 of record OY728132.1, read on the forward strand.
CGTCTTGTTTGGATTTAGCGGTATATTTGGTGAAATCAAGGAAGAAGAGATACAAGGGAGAGTAGATACTCACCTATGTGGTTCCAACGCACCTGACAGCATTCAAAATGGAGCTTGGATGAAGAATCTAGAGCACACCCTAAGAGGAGAGGAGGAGGATTTCCTCCTTCTGTGCACGTGACCCACGAGAGAAGAAAGGGGAAAATGGAGGGAAAATGGAGGGGAAAATAATAATTTTAAATCTTTAAAGGGTCTTGCGTTTAGATCATATAATTTTTCAAACTGTGCACAAATCGTGTGGGCTACAGTGTAGGGGTACTGCCTAAGTGGCACTACCCTTGCAACTTGCTGTGTAGTTTTCTCTTACCATGTGAAAACTATGAAAAATCATGTGTCAAAAATTGAAAACAAGGTCACATGGCCATCTACCTTTCCCATACAGTTTACCCAAACTATGTGGTAGTTTCAAAAATAGGGTGCATGGTTATTTGAAAGAGGCTGCACAGTTTACACTAAATTATGCACCTTGACCTGAAACACCAAAACATGGTATTTGGGCCTCTAACACTCTTGAAGCCCTTCTGAACACCCGAGGCACTCTCCAATCCTCTAAACCCATCTAAACATATGATATAAGGCTAACAAAACTCTCAGAATTTGGTACTAATCAATGAAAAATAAAAAAGGAACCCCCACTAATTCAAAAATTCAAAATGGGAGAGGTTTTCTACTGGATTCAAAAAACCAGGATGTTACATCAAAGTCAAAAGGCTATAAATACTCGACCCACTTCCCCTGCCAAAGGTTCAGGTCTCGCTGATAAAATATGTATCTAAGGCTCTCGTGGTCCATGTATACCAAAAATCTCTCACCCATGAGATAGTGTCTCCAACATCTTAGGGCATGTACCACTACTACTAACTCTATATCATGAGTAGGTTAATTCGTCTCACGTGGTCTCAGCTTATTTGATCCATAAGCAACCACTTAATAATAATGTATTAGAACTACTCTGAGTCCAACTCTAGATGTGTCACAGTACACGGTATATGATTTACCTGACACAAGTAAAGTGAAAATAGGTGTTGAGGTCGGCCTGCCTTTTAGATCCCAAAAAATCTCTCTCAAGCATCAGACCAAACAAAATTCACCCTATTCTTAGTCATCCCAAACATTGGTGCTTCCAAATGGGATAAATCTTGGATAAAGCACCAATAATAACATACTAAACCCAAAAATATCTGAATCTTGAAGATGTTCTTCGAATGTTCCCAAGATATCGTGGTTGTAAATTTCCCTAGGTCCACTAACACTCCTTCCTATAAGATGACATGGACCAAGAAGTGTACTTTATTAATCCAAAAACTAAATTTGTTTAGCTTGGAATAAATTCAATGCTCTATTAATGTACTTAGGAGAATATTAAGATGTTTAGCATGATCATCTATTGATTGGGAGTACGCTAAGATATAATCAACAAAAACCACCAAAAACCGGTCTATAAAATGATGAAAGATCATATTCATTATGGACTTTAATACCACTAGTACATTAGTCAACCCAAAAGGAATCACTATGAATTCATATGATCTATACCTAATCCTAAAAGAAGTCTAAGGTATGTACATTGGTCTCACCCTTAATTGGTGGTAACCTAATCTCAAGTAAATCTTGGAGAATATCTTAGAACCTCTTAACTAGTTGAAAAGATAATAAGTGTGTGTAAGAGGATACTTGTTCTTAACCATCATCTGGTTCAACCTCCAATAATCCACACATAAGCGCAAAGACCCATCAGCCTTCTTGGTAAAGAGAACTAGAGAACCCTAAGGAGATATACTAGGTTGTATGAAACCTTTAGATTCTATATCTTCCAACTGAACTTTCAACTCCCGAATCTCTATTGGTGTTATTCTATAAGGCAGGATAGAAAATGGATCGACTCCATACACCAACTTGATCATGAACTCAATCTATCTCTTAGGTAGTAATTCATAGAACTCATTAGGGAAAACATCCTGAAAATGGTCTCCCGTTGGAGGAAAATAATCATTTTTTATTCCACCATTGTCTATAGAAATACCTACTATCTAAGTTATGATACAATCTAATCTTCATTGAATTGGTCCTGCATGACCAATCTAAAGATCCCACTCACCCTAAAGATAATAACTACCTCCTTTTAGAGATAAAGATGTAACTCTCCTATGATAATAGTTGATATGATCCCATTATAGAACTAACCAATTCATAACAAGAATCAAGTTGAAACCTATCATTTCCAGCATGAATGGTTCCCAAAAGAAATGGTAACCATCAATCTATAGAGAATATTCCTTGAAATGTTTGATATTCTCTTCCTGTACTCCCAACAGTGTGTCGATGGTCAAATCACCATCCAATATTTCCACATTCTATCCCAAACCATTTTCGAAAAGAGTAAATAGAAAATAATGTGATGATCATGTATCAAACAAAATATAAGATAAGGTAGATGATACAGGAATCATCCCTTTTTCGATAAGCGTTCTTGCATCCATGATAGTTGGAGTAGTCTGTATAACATGCATCTGATTTGTCCCTCTACCCTGAGCTCCAGTCTAACTACCCTGAGCTATTTCCCTTGCTTGGTATTTCTTCTCATGCATTGGGGTGCCATGTCCCCTGCCTCGGCCTGAATGGCTTGTGTACCTCCAGATACCTGCCTTTTGGGGGTAGTTAAGCCCCTTCCTAACCCAGGTACCTATCTTGATCCCCTACCACCAGTTTTTTATGAAAATTTTTCACAGAACCTTTGAAGATGAATTTTTTTACCATAGATACAACACTCAACTATGGGGTAAGGACACTACGAGCAATTTTGGAAAAACATGCCACATTGATAGCACTGTAATGGAACACGGTCCAAATATGGATATCCACTACCCTAATTTCTCTTTCCACTACTTAGAAGAAATTGTCATAGTGGTGCTTCTTTCCACTTGAAGAAGATCTACTAGATCACCCTACTGAAACAAACTAGATACTACTCAAGGCCTCCCTTAAATTCCCTTCTGTGATTAGATTCTAGTTTATCATGTCCTCAAAGATGATCAAGAAAAAAACATTTACCTATGAATTAATCTCATAGTGAATAATTTCCTGAAAATTTCTCTCCTTGGAGATCTCATCAACTTCTAAAGATGGTGCAATGCGTTGTAGGTCGATGAAATGTATAGCATAGTCCAGCACTAACATGCCCTCCTACACCAGATGCATGAACTCATGAGATTTTTCATCCCTTTACATCTCAAGATATAAATGGATTGGAAACTTCATCTCAAAGTCCTTCCAAGATAGCTCATCCTACTGCCCAACTTCCTCTAAAGTATCCCACCAACACTTGGTAACTCCATTAAGAATATATGCAGTAAGCTTCACCCTCTTATCCATGGGTGTCTCAAGATTCTTGAAGATCATCTGAACTGACTCGATCCAGAACTCGGCTTCTTGGGTTCTTCTTTCCCTAGTAAACATTATAGGATGTTGCATCTAAAACTCTCTTATTAGCTCAAACATAGAAGGAACAGTACAAAAAGTCTCCCTTCCTTGGATCACATGACCCTTAGGAAATTATCATGAAGATGAACATCCATATGATCCTCAAGAACTACAGGAAGATCCGGTTCAGCTATGTTAGGATAGTGTTGATTTCCACTCTCCATGAGATCAGGTCATAGATGATGAGGAGACATTTTCTCTACAAGACAAATGGACATCTTAGATAACTTACTAGAAACAAGTTCAAACTCAACAGGTGACTACAAAAAACAACCACTGACTCACAGTATCCTTAATAACGGATTACAAGTGTTTTATCATGACATGTAAATTCATTTCATTTATCCAGTGAAATAGATATCTCATATCACCATTAAACAGGAAAATATACATCACATGAAAAAATAGATATGTCCTTATCATGAACAATGCTTGTCGATATGTCCCTGTGTTCCTATAATGATGCATGCATTATCATATTATGTCTTATCAGTCCATGAGTACAAATCTCAATAAACAGTAACATCATAAAACAATAACCTCACACAACATTTGAATCACCCAAGGTGAAATAACATCAATTATGGCTAGTTCACAACACAAACATTAATCCCATCCCTAGGCACTCATATTTTCCCCCATACATGGGTTAGTTACTCCCATACACAAGATCATTACCAAGTCCCGACACATACTAGTCTCTTTTATACCTTCACCAAACATTAAAGTAGAAAGAAAGAAAACTTTCTCCTTTGATATCACTTTGTAATGTCCCCCAATATGTCACTCTCTCATGTGGCCAAAAAGGGTTGGTTATGAGACCTCAAGCGCACCTACCCATACACTAAAGGTTGCTGACTCACAGCAATGTGTTAAATGTATAGTGGAGAGAATATACCCCCTGGTATGAATTATCATGGAAATAGAAAATAAACCATATAAATAAAAGAAATCAAATTATAGACATAGTGGAAAAAACAATAAGAACCAACTGAATAATCCAATAAATAATAAAGAAAATATGTAATTACATGAAAGAATGTAACTAAATGTCATGGTAGAAACAATACAAGTAAAATACTAGCAGACTAAAAAAAATACACAAAATTCCCCAATCCTGAACCCTACATTGATCCCACCTCAAAACTTCATCTCATCTAACAATCAAACAATCAACAACAAGGTCCTTTTCACTTGTTCAAATCTACATCCATGTAATATGATCAAGTACCAAACGAAGGCCTGAATAGGGTGTGAGTATAACTCAGTAGGTTGAAACCACCATGTATAAACAAAATAGTCTGATAAGAAGTGTATGAAATAAATTGATAAACATGTGTATTAATTATTTCAAAAATTAATAAAATACAAAAAAAACCTTTTTTGGATCTTTGTTGGGATATCTCTGAGTATGTATTATGACCATGTCAACCATAACCATATAACCATGGTAAAATAACCTACTTCATCTCGATGTCAGAATATCTCTGATCATGTCTTACGACCATTCCAAACATAACAATATAACCCTGGTAAAATAACCTGCTTTAGCTCCATGTTGGAATAACTCTGAGCATGTATTACGACCATGCCAACCATAACCACATAACCATGGTATAGTCATAATAATATGGGTCAAATCCTTATAATCATTACAGCATATGGGTAAAATCCCTATAATAATTACAACATGGGACCAGGCACAATCTTCTCTCTATAATAATTACAACATTGGACTTGGTTGAGCCTGATCAATATCAGCATTACAACATATAAGTGTGCATGTATCAGGGATGAGCCTGATATATAATCATTTTATCATGGAATGCAATTCCTATCAAACAACTTGGATATCACAATATCACATCATAAATCTCAATGGTTAATTATGTGAATTACCATTTATCCTTCATATACCATTTTCAATTAAATAACAATTGATTAACAACCATAAAAATAAGAAATAAGCCACAACTTAGGGATTATATATCAAGAAATCACCTAGGTCTCATGTCATGATCAACACACTTCAATCCATTATCCAATTAAATTATATTCATGGTCTACTCTCCCAATGGGTATCCATAATCCATGTTAGAATTCAATTGAAACCAAAGTAATTCAAGGAATAATCCCATTCATTTATTTAATTTATTTGGGCACACACTATATTGGCATAATCACAATACTACATAAACTTGGAAATTATCAAACCATAGGGTTAAGATTTAGACCCATTCCTTTAACTAATAGTCTAACAATGTTTCCAATGACAATGCCCATGAGGAAGAATATAGAGACCTGAAGCTTGATGAACATGGACATTACATTACTTTTGAGGAATACTTAATACATAACAAAAACAGACACACAAGTATCGTAATAGTTTAGTGTCTTTGGAAACTCGGAATATAATATTCTAATCGTGGTGAAAGATCTTCAACATCTCCCATAAGATCTTCCCCTTTTTGTTTTCTTACCTAAAACCTTTCTTTAAATCCTGGGGAAAAGAAAACATATAAAGGGTGAGCTCAAATGCTCAGTAAGGGTAAGCATGGATAAAATAAAACAAATCATATACATTTGAACTTAAAAACATGAACATAATATTTAAACATCAGAATCTTGAGCAATGACATAAATCATGGAAGTACGTAAGGCATAGATCATAAAGAAACATTAATCATGATAAAATATCATAGGAATTAAACATGTAATTGTGGAAAACCATTAAGCACATGATATGATTTCCATAGTAGCCAAGGCATTGCTGCCAAGACCATCTTAGTGGACAAAGTCCCTTTCTGAATCGAGTTCACTCCTCGTTCCAGTCCTGTATTACTGAACCGGTTTAACTTTCCATTCCAGCCATGTCTATCTCATGAGATATAAATCTTTACCCAATTCATTGGAGGTATATATAGGTCCCACCCATCTCATAATGAAATCATTCTTACTTGTACCACAAAATAAACATACATCATTCATAATAACCCAATAAATAAAATGGGTTTCATAAACATCATCCCATCATCACATAATCCATATAAAAGAAATGGATATCATTTCATAATAAGAAAAGTGAAACAATTTAAATCATAGAGACATTATAACTGAAACATACACATATGAAATAATGTCATCTTAGATGGAAAAATGGTTTTGATAAAACACTTGAAATGAATTCTTGAGGAAAATATCCTTTCTTCTTTAAAATAATTTTCTTTTCAAAAAATGTCATGCGTTTTTAAAAGAAAGATATTTTGTTGGAAATATTAATGAAATATTTTGGAGGAATCTTCATTAAAATAAGGCTTTATAAAACCATAAAAATCCGTTCATTCCATATAAAATAACAATCTCCTCGTACTTTTGTTGGAAAAGTCAAAAAGTACCTCGTATGGTAAAAAAAAGAAAGATTCCTTCCATACGATGCGGTAAATGTAAGAAAAGGGTAAAAATGTCTTTTAACATACATGGAAGGATAGTAAACATTTTATGAAAACATTTTGAGAACATATGGACAAGGATAATAAACATAACCCCAGTAAATACTTACAAATAAACAATCTCAGATAAGAATGAGATTGGAATAATTATCCCTTACCTTAGGTCTGATATGATTCGTACGTATCCAAAACTCTTTTATAATGATTTAAATAATGTCATTGACTTATTACAGAATCATATTCATTGTTATTATATCATATATGTTTCACTTATGACTTTATATTACCCGTTCTTTTGTAAATTCTATGTTAAGGCAGCATTTTGGGTAAAATCATTTCATTTATCGTATGTGTTTCGACTTTTCGTTCTTGATATTATTACTTATATCCTGATTTACATAATTCTAGAATGTAAAAAATGATTTGTATACAATATATATTCATCATATACATATATATATTATATATCGATAAAAGAAATGAAATACACCGTTCATGGAGACGGTAGGCCGTACGTACGCATGAACGCTGTTTTCATTTCCTTATTGAATTGAATGAAACTAAATATATGACATACATATATATATACATAAATCCAGTAGAATTATTATTTCATATATTTAATTATTATTCATTATATAAACTTTATGATCATTCATGTATGGTTAACATGGAGAATGAATCTCATCGCGTCGTGGAGACGGTAGTCCGTACGTACGCACGAGCGATGATATTGTTCTCATAATTATTGAATAGAATTGGAGTGGATGGTATAATATATCAGAATCATTATGATGTTATAATAACCATATATAGTTATTCTTTACACCATTATACCCATCCATGTAAGGTGTTGGTGGAAAAACAGATTTCACCACGGCGTGGAGATGGTATTCCGTACGTACGCACGCGTGGTGATTTGATTTTCCGTAGGATGGATAGATGGTGAAATAGGGTTGTTTCATACTTATAATAACATATCAGTATATTATTTATACTGATGTTATTACTTCATAATGAAACAACTAAAGAAGAATAAGTGGAAGAAGAAATAGAGTTGAAAGAATCGGTAACGGACATTACCTCTTCTTTGAAGCGCCTCTTTGAGACCTCCTCTTAGGGCACTAAAATTGGTCTTTGAAGAAGACCAGAATCTCTAGGATGTTTCTATGGAAGTTGAGAAGAGAATTTGGCAGGTTTTTTCTGAGATTAAAGGCTCAAAGTGTTGTGAGGAAGAGAGGGAGGAGGTTCCCTTTTATAAGGGAGGAGAGGGGCACCTTTGGAAAAACTAAAAATATTATTTTATTATAAAGTCATATTCGGTTTTTAATAGCTCTAAATTGAGTTATTTCTAAGATAAGGTGGATATGGGTCAAAATCCTCTCATCCAATATAATTTATACAAGTTTAGGTTTCTATTTTAACCTTATCATTTAGATTTAACTTTAAGTTAAATAATTTTACTTTTACCGTGTCTTCTTGTTTTCTTACACTATAAGGTTAATAAACTTACTATAACAAGCCAAACTAACCCCAAGTGGTTAATTATTAATATATATATCCTTATCTAATTCATTTGGCCAAATCTTATATTTATATAAATAAAATAATAATTAATAATATAATATTTGTTTTAAAAACTATTTTATGTCAATTTTGACACTATTTGGTAATTGATTTTTGTGAAAATCTTAACAGAATTATTAGTTCTAAAAAAGTTAACTAAATCAATAATAACATGTCATATTAACCTATAAAATTAGTTAAATTCATAAAAAGTCTCAAATTACATTTATTTAGGTATTTATAACATCAATTATGTCAATATTTTATTAATAAGATAATTACTGCATCATCTTTCTGTCATAAATAAATTAAATTATTTAATGTATAAAAATTATAAATAAAATACCATTATGTAGGAAATATTTTTATCTTTCTAATGAATATTTATATTCTAATTTATATTATGTATAACCCTATATTAAAAATGATTTACTTATTAAACTTTGATTTTAACTATTTTAACCCTTCTTTAAATAAATTAATATTAAATGTCCTAATCTAATCCAAGTGGGCCTAAATGGTCATAGTTTATTCCTAATATTGTTTTTGGTCGAATTACACTTATCCAATATAATTAGGACATGTGTTAGGGTAATAATAATATCATTTTTACCCTTAATTATCCTATTTACTTTTAACCGTGGTAAAAAAAAGTAAACAGTTACTATTCACCAAAAATTATTTTCATCTCATTGGACCACATTTTAGTCCTTGATATTAACCGTGTCTCTCAGATTTTCGAAATTCCACTCACAGAAGCGGTAAAATTATGTTTTATGTGAATTTGCAAATTCTCTTAGGAGATGGGTAAAAGACGATGAAAAGTTCAATAAAATTTTTATATATCTAAAATTATTATAAAATGAATCCAATGAATTACTTTTAACTTATATAGGTATTATGTATCAATTTTGAACTAAAATAAATTTAAATAAAATAAATAATTATTTAAATAAAAAGTCGGTTTTTAAATAGTAACCCAGTGTTTTCACTATTCATCAAAAATTGAAAGTTTTCAGAAAAATACCAAAATTTTATCCTAGGCTAATTTGGATATTCCGAATCCAAAAATGAAGTCCATTTTGAAAGATGAAATTTAAAAAATTTCAAAAAGTGGTTATTACTATTCATAACGGCTAGTTTTATAATATTTTAATAGCATATCGTTGTTTAGTGAAACTCGGTATTGCGTACAACACACGCTATCGTGGAAGGTCGTGATTGCATGTAATGCAAGCCAATTCAGGGATGCGTGTAGTGCAAGCTCCTTTTGGTGTAGCTTACAACACAAGACATTAATGAAATTAAAAAGAATATTTTTCATAAAAGCTTGGGGTGTTACAAAGAAGGTTTGGATGATCACCAAGATAATACTAGATCAAAACATGGATTGATCACATAAACAGGACATCTTTAAGGGAGGTTGGAACTCCAAATTCACCTAGAAGATTCCCTAAGGTCGAGAGGAGAAGGCATTAGTGGAATGAAATAAAAATCAACCACACAACATACTTTAAAACAACAATTCGAGGAATTAAATAATGTGTAATGTAGTTACACATTATGTAAATATTTTTAATGGGATATGCTGAAAAACAACTCAAATTATTTTTATTAAAACACCCATACATTACATGACATGTAGTCCATTTACACATTGTGTAAATGTTCTACATATGTTTTTTCAACCCATTTTATGATTAAACAACATTAGCCCCCTTTAAAGATCCTAAACTTACCAAGAACCTATGAAAACACTTAACCCATTTATACTCAGACTCCATTAATTCAAACAAGTATACATCCCTAAACTTTAATTCATTTTCCCCAACAAAGATCTTCATGTGGATCCTCTTTGACTTTACCAAGTTTCCTTAAAAACCAAGACTACATTTATTCAAATGACAGACATCCATGATGAAAAAACAATCAAAATAAAAGTTAAAAAAACTCAAATAGAGGCATACTTGGAAAAATATGGGATCTTACATAGAGACCCTTGATGAAATTAGAATTTGGTTAAGAATTGATGGGAATTTTCTGATCATGGAATTGGAATAACTTTGTGATTATGATAATTGTCATAAGAAACTAACACTTGGATTGAATTGGTTATTTTGGAATGTAAATAGATTGACATGATAACAAGATAGAAAGTGGATATAATGGATTGTGAATGGGAAAATTTTCTTAATTGAGATGTGTAATTAATTGTACAATTATTTTGATAATTGGTAACATGTCATAATGTAATGAATGTCTTGTTAATTGGTAATTTGATAAATTGAAAAATATGGATTGTATTAACATGTTTTTCATATTTGAAGTTTGGTATTATAATGGATTGATTTTCATATTGTCTTATTATGTATCTATGATTTTATTTTATGCTTAAGGGATAGGTGCATAGTAACATACCGCTTGAGGGATAGAAGCATGGTAACATGCCACCTGAGGGATAAGTTAAGGTTCTGGGTGTAGTGGAAGTACTTTTGGTCTGGCACCCAAATTTAATTTTTACCATGATCAATGATTAATCTGGGATCAATACGACTATGAATGTCAGTCTCCATGAAATAGAATCAAATATTTAGATAAAGAGGGAAGAGGCCCCCAACCTTTAGAGAGGATCTTTCACATCATGTTTATAATTAATTTAATTAATTTCATAAAGAAAAGGATACCTGGTTATTTGGTACTTTCTTCATTGATGATGTTGATCATTTGGAATGACCCTTCCAGATTGTCTCATTGTGCTTGCAAAGATCCAAACTAGAATCCCTCTAGCGGTGATCCACACATGTTTCGATAGCCTCCAATCGACACCACTCATTTTTCGGGTGCTAGCGTGGTGAAGCAAGTGTCTTGCGTCGGTCGTTCTTGATCGCTTGTTCTTTGATCTTGAAGAACGTATCTCATTCTTGAGAGGGGGAAGAAGATGATTCAAGAGAGAAATTGTTTGGATCAAAAATTATCAATTCACCAAGTGTGTTGTGTGTTCACTATGGCACAATAGATGTACTTGTCTATTTATATGCATGGAACTTTAGTTACAATATTTAATTACATAACAACAATTAAATACATTCATAAACTTAGAGAAAACTCATGCTCATAATAATAATACTGCATCATTATTTATGGTGCGCCAACTTGCACAAAACAGAATTATAAATAAAATTCTGCGTCACAAAATAATAGAAGCGTCATTATTATTTTAACTTGTTTCAACTAGTTAAATAATTATTTACCATCTTAAAAATAACTATTTTACTACCAGACTAGCCTTGGTCCGCTCGAACTCCACTTCCATTTATTGAACACCTGAATAAATAAATAAGTAATTTATTCTCTTAAATAAATATTTTATTTACAAACTAGTAAATAAATTTTTATTAAATGTTCAATAAAATAAATAAATATATTTTATTTAAATTATGTGATCATTTTAACTTGAATAAAATTATTCCATGGTCTTGAGAAAAATATTTATTTCATTAATTAAATTAAAATAGAATTTAACAGAGACCACCAAAAACACTTAGTGTGTGACCCTCTAGGATTCTTTCTCATTGGCATTAGGCAGACTTTCCTAAAGTCCAAGAGTACTGTCTAGCAAAGGGTCAAGGCAACCAAGATAAAGAATGTAAAGTCACAACAATGACATCCATATTTGAATACTCACTATGTAATATAATCTCTTTGTCTTAATATCTCATCAAGAAAGTTTCATGATAGTGTCATCAACCTTTACGCTTGATATGTCGTTCTTTGACTATCTGAAATAAACTCATCATTACACCATGGCCATGGAATTTCATGTGATGGTTCTATTTCAATAAAATGGCTGAGATATCAAATTCCATAAATGGAAGGGAAAATCCTTCCTCAACTTATCCATTAATAACATGTCCCTCGTGACGCACCCAACATACCCTACTTCCCGACATCATATGGTGTGACAGTTTTCATTAGTAAATCAAAGTGCGTGAGTCGTGACACATATTAATGATAATATTAAAGTCTAAGGACCATTACACATGCTCACAGATAGGAATATATAATGACACCAAACATGATGAATTCCTGCTAGAAGATCTATTCTCATAATCTCCCATCTTGGAGATTACCAAGTGCGAACTTCATAAGAGGAAGTATCGTTTTCTTATGAGTACTTGAACCTGACGGCCTATATAGTATGTGTCCCATCATAGTATGTTATCCAACCACAGAACTATGTTTAAGAATATTGTTATAGCATTTCAAGGTTCTCATCATAGTGGGGAACTATCATGACCTTATCAATGCAACAAATACACTAGGAAATTATTACATCATATTCATGCAGAACAATGAACAATGTGTAATAAGATGTTTAATAATTAAATATATTAAATATACATGTAATTAAAGTAAAAATAATTGGTTCTAGGAAACCAAATCTTACAAACTCCCACTTGGACTAGAGCTAACTGCCTACGAATTTCAGTCTGCTAAACCTCACATGATGATCATGTTTCTGCTGAGTCAAGTCTTTAGTAAGGGGTCTGCCATGTTGTCTTCCATGGAAATACTACTCACTACACATTACCTCTCTGATAAAAATCCCTCAAGAGATGATGCTTCCGATGTATGTGCTTTTTCCGCTGATGTGACCTTGGCTCTTTTGCAAGAGCCACCGCTGCAGTATTATCACAATAGAGTGTGATGAGATCTTTACTTATAGGTACCACATCTAGAATTTTGATGAATCTTAGCATCCAAAATACATCGTTAGATTCCTCATAATCTTTGATATACTCGTACTCCGCTGTAAAATCTGCGACCACACACTTCTTTGAGCTCTTCCATCTCACAGCACCTTCATTCAAAGTGAAGATGTATCCTGTCTATGACTTTGTGTCATCGTGATCAGTCTCGAAACTAGCATCTGCATATCCTCTGATGACTAGTTCTTTATCTCCACCATAAACTAGGAACATATCCTTAGTATGCCTCAGATACTTAATGATAGTCTTGACCGCCATCCAATGGCGGTCACCTGGGTTAGCTTGATATCTTCATATCACACTCAATGCATAGGCAACATCTAGCCTAGTACATAGCATGGAATACATGAATGACCCAATCGTTGAATCATATAGAGTCCTTTCCATTCTCTCTATTTATTCATGTTTCTGAGGACACATTTTCTTGGAAAGATGAATGCCATGTGACAGTGGAAACAATCCCCTCTTGGATTTTTCCATACTGAATCTCTTCAGTATCTTATCAATGTATATACTTTGACTTAGGCCTAATAATCTCTTGGATTTGTCATGATGGATCTTGATCCCAAGAATATATGATGCCTCTCCCAAGTCCTTCATGGAGAATCATTGATTCAACTATTCCTTAACAGATTATAAGACTGGTGTCTAGTTTCCAATAAGTAATATGTAATCAACATATAATATTAGGAAAACGACTAAACTCCCACTAAACTATTTGTAGACACAATGCTTATATTCGTTCTTGATAAAAAAAAAATTTTGTTATGGCTTCATCAAAAATGAATGTTCCATGACCTGGATGCTTTCTTTAATCCATAAATGGATTACTGCAACTTTCATACCTTATTGGCATCCTTTGGAGTCATAAATGTAGCACCCCAAACATTTTATGGTATGTTTCTCTTAAATACACTCTATTAATTAGGTATCATATATTTCAGGAATCATTGAGCCCTATGGAACAAAACATGGTTTCTTATAGGAGATAACCATAACTTATCCACTAAACTTAAATTTAACAGCTCTGTGATTTGAATTTTAAAAATCTGGCATACACGGTTGTGTTCAAGATGTTTTTTGGAGTCTAATAAAACAAAAATAATTTTTGGTGAATAGTAACCTACCCTAATGAATAGTAACATACCCTTATGAATAGTGATATACCCTGATTAATAGTAACCTCCCCTATGGTGGTATAAAAATAATATTCAAGTTGGAAGTACGATATACCTATATTTTTGAATGAGTTAATGAATGTTTTAAAACTGGTTTTGATAATAAATTATTATTTTAATTAAATATTAAAATAATCATATTTAGAAAATTATTTTTGAAAAATGGAATTCATTTTTGTATTCTACACATTGAAAAATGGTTAGGGTGAATTTTTGGGATTTTTCTGAAATACTTGAATTTTTTATGAATAGTAGAATCTGATAATTTACAATAAATGCTAAATAATGAATTAATTGAGTCATTGATGATGCTCTGCTGATGTAATCCCACTTGGTTCTAATTCACATGACCCATTTACTATTCTTGGTCATGGAATACTCACTATTCCTTGTCTTGAAGAGAAATAATAAATTAATGAGTTTTATATTAAGAAATCCCCTCTCTCCTCCACTATAAAAACCCCCCTCCCCCTTCCATTCACTCCTCTCAAGCCTTGTTCCTTCTCCAAATTCTGTCCAAATACCTTACCAACATCCTCCCCTATTTCCATCAAGATTTGGTCTCATAAAAAACCAAAACCTCTCCCCTTAAGAGGTTCTCAAAGTAGGAAGTCTCAAGAGGTAAATTCCTCTTTCAAATCCCTTCTTTTCTTTTAAGTTCATTTATTTTTTGTTTCTTTTCTCACCTCCCTTCACCATAATGGTATGAAAAATCCATTAACATACATGTACTGGAATTTTTTCATGCTAATGGTATATTTCATTACCTCTTCTCCTTTCTCCACCATTTAATTGAAAAAAATGAAAGCACTATTTGAGATGTGCTAATTTAGCACATTCAAGGACAATGGTTTATCGATTTCTGTTATAATCCTTAATTCTGTTCATGAAACCATTCATGTTATGGTTGAACCAGATTATTATATATGTAATATATCCTATGTTTAGTTATGTAATACTTTTTTACAAATGGTATTAAGTTATAAAGCAAAACATGTTCATAGTAATCAAACCCACCTTTTAGCCAAAACGGTTGTCACTAAGGTTATATATATAATAATTCGACTTCACTCTAAGTAACCAAATTAAATTTAAAACCATGTAATATTCTGGATGTTCACTAAAATAATATAACTTCATTTCTAGACAACCACATCCATCTTATATATTTATCCAAACTTGAATATAAGTGAACCAATCATTTAAAACCAAGTAAACAAACAAGCCCGAACAATGAAATTGAACCTTATAACCAATCAAAAAGGCCTATAATGAACTAAAAAGGATTATAATAAATTATTTACATATAAAAGAGGTTCTGGACTTATTAATTAATAATCCTAATTTGTTTATTCATGTCTTTAATAACAAGTCAAGAACACCTTCAAGCATAAGGTAAGGGATCCTCTCTCTCACTTTTATTCAAGAATCCACCCTATCTTGTGTGCTTTTGTTTTTAATTTATAATGATGGGGTATGTTTTATCATCTCCCCCATACTTACCTTATGATATATAAATCATGTTATAACCTTTTATCACTCATTAATCCCTCTCAAGAACACTCGTTACCATGCCGAAATATTTGAAAGGGGTTTTTCTCATCTCACTTTCAATTTTGTGGGATCTCCATTGTTCACCTATTATTTCTTATATGTGGTATAGGTGTACTGCCATTTGATATATGTTATAATGGTTATCATTATATTAATTTAATTTTGTGACTCTTTTGGTGGTTATTAACTCTTTTTCATACGACTCAATTGAATACAACACGGTAACGAGCTTTGTCTCAATTTTCACTTCGTTGTGACTTGCTTAGTAATTGTGCACATACTCTTTCTTATGTGGTGTACCTACTACCCATTTGATATCACTTTTCAATTGAAAGTATATTCCATTTAAATATCCATATTCTCATATCATGTATATTATTATTGTCTAAGGCGTATACCATTTTACATACAATATTTATTTTGAATGTTGTTTTGACTGTGGAAATGTTGATGAATCTGTATCCTCTATTCTATATAGATAATGTAAATACATATTTCTCTTGTATTGAATATATTTATAAATAATGATTGTATGTAGAGGTTGGTGGGGCCCACTATAGCCCCTCGATGCATCGGTAGGTCTCATGAGACAAAACTGTTTGGCGACAGACCCTTCGAGTTTGTTTTCGAAAATCAGACGGGTTTCTACCCATAGAACTAAACCGTTTTTACGGTATTATGGTTCATGTTCTAGATACATGATGTCCAATTAATAAGAATTATCTTTATTCATTGTCAGTTATTATTATTATCCATGAGGTTTTCACTATGAAAAAATCTATGGATGCAGTTTCATTCTCAGTTTATTAATAGCATTAGTTGTTCATTTATATACTATGCCATTTTGATTATGTCAGATTGATTATGATTAAATTATTATTTTACTCATGCTTCTGCTATTTTTAACCCTTACTGATCATTTTAGCTCACCCCTTTCATTGTTTACCTTCAACAGGTTATGAAGAGGAGGTCATTTATTGAGTTATAGTGGATGCATTTTTTGTTTTCCATTAAGGATTGTATCTTGTAACCTTATCCAATGTAATTTATGTTAAATCAATGTATCTAGTTTCTTCAAGACTACTAAACTGATCATTACTTTGGGATTTTCATTCCTTCTAACCATTCCAATATCACAAGTAATGCACCGGCTCCATCCTAGAGGGGTCGGGGTGTTACAGTTGGTATTAGAGGAAGTTTAGTTAGAAACTTGGAAATTAGAGTAGAAAATATATAGTAGGGAACAAAGACCTAAGGTATCATTTGAGGATAAACTTAAAATAACGTCTTGGTATTTTGGTAATGAATAGATTGTGTATATATTTCAAGCAATACATCCCTGTCTGGATACGAGCAGGTAGAGGCGGCTCTGGCACAGATGTATCTAGGGGTAAAACCCAAAAACACCATTTTGAGATAGACTCAAACGGGAACTGGTACATGACAATGGGCCTTGATAACTCTTGGTTATGACACTCCTGGGGGATATGATTAGGATAATTCATGTTTTCTTTACAATCCATTATGAAGGATTTAATGTAAATTTTTCCTTAGAGGAACCATGTTTATGCATAGAATTTCAATCTATGTTGAGTGATTATCTATTTGAAATTCATAAACTAATCTAGTGTATCCCATTATTTAGAAATGTCGTCTAATGGAAGAATGGGAATCAATACTCGTGGGAAAGGTAGGGATCTACCTACTAAGCAAGTCAACACAGTCAACATTGGAGAAAATCATATCTTGACCATATTGGGACAACTTACTCAAGTTGTAACGAATAACCATTCCACACCTGTGTTGGATTGTTTCATGCGGCAGAAGCCCCCATCTTTCAGTGGGACTACTAATCCAGTGGTAGCTGAGCATTGGATCAAGTCACTTGAAAAGATATTCATGGCATTAAGATGCAATGAAAATGAGAAGGTGGTGCTGGTAGTATATTGTCTCAAGGGTGACGTTGACCAATGGTGGTCCCTGATTCAGAACACCATGGAGGAAGAAGAAATAGAAGATATGGAGTGGAGAACTTTTAAGGAAATATTCTTCAATAAATATTTCCCTCGTGAGCAATGAACTGAAATGAAGTGGAAATTACTTAGCTTGAAACAAAGGGAAGAGGACAGTGTTGCAGAGTATGAGGCTACTTTTACAAGGTTGTCCAGGTATGTTGTAGATTACGTACATGACTCGGCAGACAATATTGATCATTTCTTTAAAGGTATTAAGCCAAGTCTTCGGAGGGCACTGGCTTCTCAAATATTTTCATCATATGATGGAATTGTATCAAGTGCCATCAAAATAGAGAGGGAATTTTCTAGATCAAATCTTTTCAAAGGAAACCAGGACAAGAAGCGGTACTCGGATAACAAAAGAAAAGGAGAAGCGCCAAAGAAGAGAAAGGTAATGAATAGTTTCCCATTATGTGAGAACTGTGGAAAGAATCATCTCATGAAATCCTTGAAAGGCATGGGAGTCTACTATAACTACGGAGAAAAGGGTCATTGATCCGATGAATTCAAGGGGAAGAATAAATTTAATGATGTTCAATGCTACAATTGCATAGAGATGGGACACTATGAAAATGAGTGTCCTAAATGCCAAGAAAACTTGACTCAGAAAAGGCCAAGAGATCAAGGGAGAGCTTTTGCGATTACAACTGCGGAGGTCAAAGTCCCTAATGATGTGGTGGTAGGTACTTTAATTGTTTCCTCAAACTTAGCCAACACCTTATTTGATTCTGGATCATCGCATTCATTTATATCTTCTAAGTTTTCCAAGAAAATTAGATATGTCCAATTTGATTTAATAAAGGAGTTGTTAGTCAAAACTCCTGGGGGATGTATCATTACAACAAAGGCATGTCGACTAGTTCCCCTCCAGTCACCAAAACGTGCTTTATTTGCTAACCTTTTCATCATACCAATGACTGAATTTGATATAATTCTCAGAATGGATTAGCTATCAAATTTTGATGCGAAGATTTATTGTAAGAAGAAGGAAGTTACAATTTTTGAAAATGGTGTAGAATCCCTTGTCTTTAGGGAAGAAACATCGCCACCTGATTCTTATCTAGAACCACCCCTAGTAGCTCTACTAAATGCAATACTTGGAGAGGAAGATAAACCAACATCTATGGGCGAGTAAATAAATATTAAAATTGAAGATGTGCACATAGTGCAAGAGTACATTGATATATTTCCAGAGGATTTACCTAGACATCCTCCAGTGAGGGAAGTTGAGTTCTCTATTGATTTAACTCCTGATGCAAGACCTATATCAAAGACTCCCTATAGAATGGCCACTGTGGAACTGGTAGAGATAAAGAAACAACTAGAGTATTTGAGTGAAAAAGGATTTATTCAACCTAGTGTTTCTCTATGGGGAGTCTCGGTCCTGTTTGTCAAGAAGAAAGATGGATCCATGAGGCTATGCATTGATTATAGGGAAATCAATGCTATTACAATAAAGAATAAGTATCCTATGCCTCGGATTGATGATTTATTTGATCAACTCCATGGAGCCCAATACTTTTCAAAGATCGACCTTCGGTCCAAATATCATCAGCTGCATGTGAGGAAGGAAGATATTCCTAAGACAGCATTTCGAACCAGGTATGGGCATTATGAGTTTATGGTGATGCCATTTGGACTGACTATTGCACCCTCTATTTTCATGGATTTAGTGAATAGAGTTTTCAAGGAATATCTTGATAACTTTTTTGTGGTGTTCATCGATGATATCCTGGTATACTCAAAAATCTATGAAGACCATGAGAATCACTTACGGATTATTCTAGAAACTCTTAGAAGAAATGAATTATATGGGAAGTTTAGCAAGAGAGAATTATGGCTTCAATCAGTTTCATTTCTAGGCCATATTGTCTCTAAGGATGGAATCCTAGTTGATCCTGCGAAGACAAAGGCAATCCAAGATTGTCCTACACCAACAAACATAACCGAGGTACGCAGTTTTATTGGATTAGCAGGTTACTACCAGTGTTTCGTTCAGAATTTCGCCCGAATGGCTAACCTGCTAACCAAGATCACATGAAAAGGAGTTAAGTTTGTGTGGACAAAATAGTGTACAGAATGCTTCGAATAATTGAAAATAAGATTTTTAAATGCTCCAATTTTGACTCTTCCATCTGGAAGTGATGGATTTTTGATATACAGCGATGCATCAAAGAATGGGCTAGGTTGCGTCCTTATGCAAAATGATAAAGTTATTGATTATGCATCAAGACATTTGAATACTCATGAGAAAAATTATCCAAATCATGATCTTGAGCTAGAGGCTGTAATCTTTGCTCTAAAAATATGGAGGCATTATCTCTACGGAGAGAGATGTGAGATCTATACGGACCACAAGAGTTTGAAATACATTTTCACACAAAAATAACTCAACATGAGGCAAATAAGATGGCTTGAGTTACTAAAAGATTACGATTGTTCAATACACTACCACCCAGGAAAGGAAAATATGGTGGAAGATTCATTAAGTAGGAAAGATCATGGCCTTCTGACTCAAATGAGGATTGAAAGAGGTCCTATATTCATGGATCTACTGAAGATGGATATGGGAATTGTTAAGGAAGGGAAAAATATTTTCTCTTTCAAATGATTGCTAAACCATCTTTATTAGAGAAAATAAAAATCTCTCAATCTGATGATGAGAATCTGCACAAGAAAATTAATGTTGTCAAGGATGGAAGACTGGCTGACTTTGTGTATGAAGAAGGAGTTCTGAAATTTGGGAAGAGGTTATGCATTCCATCAGTACCTGAGATAAAAAGGGAACTATTAGATGATGCCCATAGCTCAAATTTCTCTATACACTCGGGTAGCACCAATATGTACAGAGATCTGAAGGAATATTTCTGGTGGGATAATATGAAGCGGTAAATTGCTGACTACGTGTTAAGGTGTCTAGTTTTTCAACAAGTGAAGGCAGAGAGACAACATCCCAAAGGAGTGATGAAACCTCTACCTATTCCTATGTGGAAGTGGGATAACATTACGATGGATTTTATCACCAGAATACCGAGGACACCTAGAAGGAATGATGCAATATGGGTAATTGTTGATCGTTTCACAAAATCAGCACATTTTCTTCCTATACGAGAGGATTTTTCACTCGAGCACCTAGAAAGACTGTATATTGATGAAGTTGTAAGACTTAATGGTGCACCTCTATCAATTGTATCCGATCGAGATCCCCGGTTTACATCAAAGTTCTGGAAAAGTCTCCAAAAATCTTTGAATACTGAGCTTTGTATGAGTACTTCTTATCACCCCCAAACCAATGGGCATTCTGAAAGGACTATTCAAACTTTAGAAGACATGATGAGGTCATGATCTCTTGACTTCCAAGGTATGTGGGATCAATACATACCTTTGGTGGAATTTTCCTACAACAATAGTTTCCATTCTAGTATTCAAATGGCTCTGTATGAATCATTATATGGAAAGAGGTGTCAAACTCCAACTTGTTGGGATGAAGTTGGTGAGAGGAAACTTATAGGCCCGGAACTTATTGAAGAGACCACGACAAAGGTGAAGAAAATTCAAGCCCATATTAAGGCATCCCAAAGTAGGTAGAAGATTTATGCTAACAATCAGAGAAAGGATTTGGAATTACAGGTGGGAGATCATGTATTTCTAAAAGTATCTCCATGGAAGGGTGTCCTAAGGTTTAGTAAGAAAGGGAAACTGAGCCCCAGGTACATTGGGCCATTTGAAATTCTAAAAAGAATCAGATCTGTAGCTTACCGTCTAGCGATGCCGCCAAATCTCTCCAGAGTTCATGATGTGTTTCATGTGTCATTGTTAAATAAATACATGCCAGACCCAACGCATGTTCTCACATATGAATAAATTTAATTGGAACCTGAATTATCATATTGTGAAAAGCCTATTGGGATTCTTAACACAAGGGAACAGGTATTGAGAAATCAGAAAACTCGCCTAGTGAAGGTTCTTTGGAGAAACCAGAATATGGAGGAAGCAACATGGGAACCAGAGGATGTTATGAAAAAGAATCACCCACATCTTTTTGGTGGGCTTTATACATAAAAATTTCGAGGACGAAATTTCCAAAGGAGGGAATAATGTCGCACCCCAAACATTTTATGGTTTGTTTCTCTTAAATACACTCTATTCATTAGATAGCATATATTTCATGAATCACTGAGCCCTATAGAACAAAACATGGTTACTTATAGGAGATATCCATAACTTATCTACTAAACTTAAATTTACCAGCTCTGTGATTTGAATTTTAAAAATCCGGCATACACGGTTGTGTTCAAGATGTTTTTTGGAGTCTAATAAAACAAAAATAATTTTTGGTGGATAGTAACCTACCCTAATGAATAGTAACATACCCTTATGAATAGTGATATACCCTAATGAATAGTAACCTCCCCTATGGTGGTATAAAAATAATGTTCAAGTTGGAAGTACGATATACCTATATTTTAGAATGATTTAATGAATGTTTTAAAACTGGTTTTGATAATAAATTATTATTTTAATTAAATATTAAAATAATCATATTTAGAAAATTATTTTTGAAAAATGGAATTCATTTTTGGATTCTACATTTTGAAAAATGGTTAGGTTGAATTTTTGGGATTTTTCTGAAATACTTGAATTTTTTATGAATAGTAGAATCTGATAATTTACAATAAATGCTAAATAATGGATTAATTGAGTCATCGATGATGCTCTGCTGATGTGAGCCCACTTGGTTCGAATTCACATGACTAATTTACTATTCTTGGTCATGGAATACTCACTATTCCTTGTCTTGAGGAGAAATAATAAATTAATGAGTTTTATATTAAGAAATCCCCTCTCTCCTCCACTATAAAAACCCCCTCTCACCCCCCCCCCCCTTCCATTCACTCCTCTCAAGCCATGTGCCTTCTCCAAATTCTGTCCAAATACATTCCCAACCTCCTCCCCCATATTCAGCAAGCTTTGGTCTCATAAAAAGACCAAAACCTCTCCCCTTAAGAGGTTCTCAAAGGAGGAAGTCTCAAGAGGTAAATTCCTCTTTCAAATACCTTCTTTTCTTTTAAGTTCGTTTATTTTTGTTTCTTTTCTCACCTCCCTTCACCATAATGGTATGACAAATCCAGTAACATACATGTACTGGAATTTTTTCATACTAATGGTATATTTAATTACCTCTTCTCCTTTCCCCACCATTTATTTGAAAGAAATGAAAGCACCATTTGAGATGTGCTAATTTAGCACATTCAAGGACAACGGTTTATCGATTTCTGTTATAATCCTTAATTCTGGTCATGAAACCATTCATGTTATGGTTGAACCAGATTATTATATATTTAATATATCCTATGTTTAGTTCTGTAATACTTTTGTACAAATGGTATTAAGTTATAAAGTAAAACATGTACATTGTAATCAAACCCACCTTTTAGCCAAAACAGTTGTCACTAAGGTTATATATATAATAATTCGACTTCACTCTAAGTAACCAAAATAAATTTAAAACCATTTAATCTTCTGGATGTTCACTAAAATAATATAACTTCATTTCTGGACAACCACATCCATCTTATATATTTATCCAAACATGAATATAAGTGAACCAATCATTTAAAACCAAGTAAACAAACAAGCCCGAACAATGAAATTGAACCTTATAACCAATTAAAAAGGCCTAGAATGAACTAAAAAGGATTATAATAAATCATTTAAATATAAAAGAGGTTCTGGAATTATGAATTAATAATCCTAATTTGTTTATTCAGGTCTTTAATAACAATTCAAGAACACCTTCAAGCATAAGGTAAGGGATCCTCTCTCTCACTTTTATTCAAGAATCCACCCTATCTTTTGTGCTTTTTTTTAATTTCTAATTATGGGGTATGTTTTATCATCTCTACCATACTTTCCTTATGATATATAAATCATGGTATAACCTTTTATCTCTCATTAATTCCTCGCAAGAACACTTGTTACCATGCCGAAATATTTGTAAGGGGTTTTTCTCATCTCACTTTCAATTCTATGGGATCTCCATTGTTCACCTCTTATTTCTTATATGTGGTATATTTGTACTGAAATTTGACATATGTTATCATGGTTCTCATTATATTCATTGTATTTTGTGACTCTTTTGGTGGTTATTAACTCTTTTTCATACGACTCACTGAATACAACACGGTAACGAGCTTTGTCTCAATTTTCACTTCGTTGTGACTTGCTTAGTAATTGTGCACCTACTCTTTATTATGTGGTGTACCTACTGCCCATTTGATATCACTTTTCAATTGAAAGTATATTCCATTTATATATCCATATTCTCATATCATGTATATTATTATTGTCTAAGTTGTATACCATTTTACATACGATATTTATTTTGAATGTTGTTTTGACTGTGGAAATGTTGATGAATCTGTATCCTCTATTCTATACAGATAATGTAAATACATATTTCTCTTATATTGAATATATTTATAAAGAATGATTGGATGTAGAGGTGGGCGGGGCCCACTACAGCCCCTCGATGCATCGGTAGTTCTCATGAGACAAAATAGTTTAGTGACAGACCCTTCGAGTTTGTTTCCAAAAATCAAATGGGTTTCTACCCATAGAACTAAGACGTTTTTACGGTATTATGGTTCATGTTCCAGATACATGACATCCAATTAATAATAATTCTCTTTATTCATTTTTAGTTATTATTATTATCCATGAGGTTTTCACTATGACAAAATCTATGGATGTAGTTTCATTCTCAGTTTATTAATGGAATTAGTTGTTCATTTATTCGCTATGACATTTTGATTATGTCAGATTGATTATGATTCACTTATTATTGTACTCATGATTCTGCTGTTTTTAACCCTTACTGAGCATTTGATCTCAACCCTTTCATTTTTTACCTTCAACAGGTTATGAAGAGGAGGTCATTTATTGAGTGCTAGTGGATGCAGTTTTTTTTCATTATGGATTATATCTTGTAACCTTATCCAATGTAATTTATGTTAAATCAATGTATCTAGTTTCTTCAAGACTACTAAACTGATTGTTCATTTGGGATTTTCATTCCTTCTAACCATTCCAATATCACAAGTAATGCACCGGCTCCAGCCTAGAGGGGTTGGGGTGTTACAATAAACCCTTCAGGTTGTGTCATGTAGACATCTTCTGGAAGGTTCCCGTTAAGGAAGGCTATTTTGACATCCATTTTCCAAATCTCATAGTCATGGTAAGCAGCAATGGCCAATAGAATTATGATGTATTTCAGCATTGCAACTGGTGAAAAGGTTTTGTCTTAGTCAATTCTTTGACACTGCTTGAAGCCTTTTGTAACTAGTGATGCCTTATAGGTACTGACTTGTCCTTCCATGTCCAGTTTCTTCTTGAATACCCATTTGAAACTAACAGGATTTGCATCAACTGGAGGATCTACCAAAATACAGACTTGGTTTTGGTACATGGAATCCATTTAATAATTCATGGTTTATTTCCACTTGGTAAAATCTGTGCCACTTACTACTTTCTTGTAGGGTAGAGGATCATTACTATCAACTAACAATGAGTCACCTTCTTCAGTAACTAGAAAAATGTACCATTATGGTTCTCTAACCTCTCTTGTACTCCTATGCAGTTCTTGTGTCTCTGGAACAGTTCTTTCTTCAATGGGGTGTAACACCTCAAGGTTTTAAAAAAAATGAAATGCATGAAACTTTATTTTAAGTAGATATTTACAACTATCCTTTAAATATAATTTTTCAGCTTCTATGTTTTGAATTTTGAAAAACAGTCATCTACAATTGTGTTCAGTAAGTTATTTAGAGTCTAATGGAATCAACTCATTTTTTTGGTGAATAGTAACATACCCTTATGAATAGTAACATGAATAGTAATATAACCCTAATGACTAGTAAATTGTATTATTATTTTATTTTCTTAAGGCTTTAAGATAATGACATCTTGGTTAATTTATCAATGTGATATAAAAGCAGTTATAGTTTTAAAATTGTTAATTTTTGAATTAAGTATGATTTTATTTAAAATTTGAATTAATAATATTTATAAAATTATTTTCAAAAAATGGATTTCAATTTTTAATTATAAACATCAAAAATGATTAGGGTTAATTTTTTGTATTTTTTTGAAACATTTGATTTTTCAGTGTATAGTAAAAATACAGTTTTGAGTTTATGTGTGTTAATGAAATCATTAATGATGTAATAATGATGAAATAAATCTGGTAGAATTGTGTATGATAAAATAATATGTGAGTTGTTCCAAGTGGTTAATACCTAGGGAAAATACCATGGGCAAGCACATGGTTTTGCAAATACCACTAATGAGGTGTCCCTTGGAAATTATTAAAATATTCCCTCACTTTTTCTATAAATACCAACTCATTCCTTCAATAAATTCATTCCAAATTCCTAATAAATGAAGCTCTGGACTCCTTACCTCCATATTAGTCCTACCAAGGTTTCATCAAGCCTCCAAGGTCCCAACTTCCATGTTCTAGGAGTTACTCTACAAGGTAATAAAATTCTCAACTTCTTTCTTTTTCCATTCAAGTTCTCTTTTATGTGGTATAGAATTCAAGAATCCATACCATGTTATTATTTTCATATTATTCTTGATCTATTATGTATTATGATTTATTTCTGTATGGGTGACCCTTGTCCCCTCTCTTTTTAATGTTTTCTAAAAACCATGTTGCATAGTCGTTAGGCTGCCGAATTTTTGTAAGGGATTTCTCAACTATTATTGTATTTTTATTTTCTTTATTTTCTTATTATTTCCTCATATCCTCTTACCCAAGAGGAATTAAAGCTTTAGAAATAATTTATATTCTAGATATTCTCATGTTCATGTAAAATTCATCAACATTATTTTTCTCATCTCCCACTTATTCAAGGAATAAAAACATTGTTCGTGATATGTTGAATTACTGACATCGTGGACGATGTGATTTTAATTTAAATTAATTCTTTCAAATCTGGTCATGAAAAAAATTTATGATTGAACCAGGTTATAATATATATATATTATTTCTAATCAATGGTTCTGTAATTATTTTGTACACATGGTTTTAATTTATAAACCAAAATGAGGTCTTTATTATCAAAGAACCACTAAAATGATCTAAATGGACATCATTAATGTTTTAACTTATGAATCATCCTCATATCAAACTTAAAAATAATAAATGGTATAATTTATGGAACATTAAATATTTAAATAACTTTCCATTCCAATTCTTGAGTTTCACTTCCAATCAACAAGAATATCCATCATGAACCAATCATGGAAATCATGTAAAGAAACGCACCCAAAACAATGCAAGGAACAAAATACTAAAAATTAAAGGGTGAAATAATTAATGATGTAATAATGATGAAATAAATCTATTAGACTTATATACAGTAAAATAATATGTGAGGTGTCCCATGTGGCTAATACCTAGGGAAAATACCATGGGCAAGCCCATGGTTTTGCAAATACCGCTAATAAGGCATCCCTTGGAAATTATTAAAATATTCCCTCACTTTTGCTATAAATACCAACCCATTCCTTCATTAAATTAATTCCAAATTCCTAATCAATGAATCTCTAGCCTCCTTACCTCCCTATTAGTCCTCCCAATGTTTCCTCAAACCCCCAAGGTCCCAACCTTCATGTTCTAGGAGTTACTCTAGAAGGTAAGAAAATTCTCAACTTCTTTCTTTTTCCATTCAAGTTCTCTTTTATGTGGTATAGAAATAAATAATCCATATCATGTTTTTATTTTCATATTATTATTTCTCTATTATGTATTATAATTCATTTATGGATGGTTTACCCTTTTCCCCTCTCTTTTTAATTTTTTCTAAAACCATGTTGCATAGCTGTTAGGCTGCCGAATTTTTTGTAAGGGATTTCTCGACTATTCTTTTATTTTGAGTTCCTTTATTTTATTATTATTTCCTCATATCCTCTTACCAAATATGAATTAAAGCCCATTAAATCATGTATATTCTATATTTTCTCATGTTCATGGAAAATTCATCATCAATCTTCTTCTCCTCTCCCACTTATTCAAGGAATAAAAACATTGTTCGTGATGTGTTGAATTATCGACATCGTGGACAATGTGATTTCAATTTACATTAATTATTTCAAGTATGGTAATGAAACCATTTTTATAGTTAAAACAGGTTATAATATATGTATTATGTCTCATCAATGGTTCTTTAATTATTTTTTACACATGGTTTTAATTTATAAAACAAAATGAGGTTGTTATTATTAAAGAACCACTAAAATGATCTAAACAAACATCATTAATGTTTTAACTTATGAATCATCCTCATATCAAAATTCAAAATGATAAATGGTATAATTTATGGTATTTTTAATATTTAAATACATTTCTATTCCAATTCTGGAGTTTCACTTCCAATCGACAAGAATATCCATCATGAACCAATCATGGAAATCATGTAAAGAAACGCACCCAAAACAATGCAAGGAACAAAATACTAACAATTAAAAGGTGAAATGATGTAATGAAATGATCATATAATATATTATAAATATTTATATTTTTCTTTAGGATATTAATAACACTCTTTTAACCATTATACAGGAGGTTTAAACAATTTTGAAGTAAGACAAACCCGAGGTAAGGGAATTCTTAACCCAATTTCCATTCTCTGGGTTAACCTTCTTCTTTATTCATTATGTGGTATCAAGATTATTGGTGTGGTGAATTTTTGTTTATATTATGTTTAACTATGTGTATTTAAAGTTTATACACATATCCATTCTATAAATTCCCACTCCATTTATATTTTAAGGGACTTTCCTTTAAAAATCCTTTTAAAACTCTCTTTAAAAAATTTCAAAAGGATTGTTTTTTTATACGTATGGATTGAGAGGTTTATCCTAATTTCAAGATACATTATTACCATGATATGTTCCTTGTAAATTATTTATGTTGGTTTGATCCCATTATATCTCAATATATGTTGTTTCGATCCCATTATAGCTCAAGATATGTTGGGTTGAGCCCATTATAGCTCAAGATATGACGGGTGAGCCCCATTATAGCTCTCCAATGTATTGGGTACTCTGAAGATGGAATTTGACCAAAAGGTTATTCCATGTGTAAGGGTGAATGTAATATTTATATGTTAAATATTTCCCAAGGAAACAACATGAGTATTCTATGCATTCAAGTTTTTATGATATGGGTTTTATTGGTTTTTATGTTATCACTTGACTAACGCTTTCTATCTTTATATCCCTTGCTGAGTTTTATACTCATCCCATGTTTTTTTAAAAAAATAATAGGATTTAAATATGGATAATAGAAATAAGGGATTCGTGATGTTTGATTTGGAGTGTTTTCAAAGAAATCATGCTTTATGTTTTAATGTTTTATATTTTGAAAAAAATGGAAACTATTTTTATTAGTATCCTCTTGTATGATTATGGTATGTTATGTATGTAAGTTATCCTAATTATATAATAATCTAAAATAAAAAATATCCTCAATGTGTAATAATTTATGTTCTTCTCTAAAATTCAAGTTTGAGTAACATTTTAAGGTTGGGTCCTTATAGTTGGTATCAGAGGATGGTTTAGATAACTTTAGGGGTTGGGATGATATTTAAAGAATAACATAACTGATTTTTACACTATGGTAATTTGAAATGTTATATCAATTAAGGGTTACCATGTTTCTTCATCTAAGTTATGTTTGTATAGAATGGTTTTCCACAGAAGAAATAGGGAAGTTGAAGTAGGAAGGCACCAAGAGGATGATGTATGTCCGAATCTGCAGCCCGAAATGGTGGGAATCAGAACTGAGCAGTTTGTGATAGTAATGGATCAGTTGACTTAAGAAATAAATGGGGTTGGTATACATTCTAGAGAGTAACATTATCTACTAGGAATAATCATTTCTTTTTTGGAGCATTTTATGGGGCAACATCCTCCATTATTTAGTGGAACCGCAAATCCAGTGATAGCCGAAAGATTATTCAATGCTCTAGAAAATATATTTGATGTCATGGGATGTTTGTAATGTCAAAAGGTAATATTATCCATTTATCATTTGGAAGGTGAATCCAATCAATGGTGGTCTCTGGTTAATAATATTAGATAAAGATATGATCTTGACAGTTTGGAATGGGATGATTTTAAGAGTCTTTTTATGGAAAAATATTCTCCCAAAACTGTTCAACTCAGAATGGAGAAATAATTCTTGGAACTGAAGCAGAAAGATGATGATTCTGTGGTAGAATATGAATCCAATTTTAAAAGACTATCCAAGTATGTACCAGATTTTACTCAGGATTTTGAAAGTAAAATTAATAGATCTTACTCTGGTTTGAAACCATTTTTTCGAAGAGATTTGGCATCATGAGAGTTTAAAAGTTATGAGAAGCTTGTTTGTTGTGCTAAAAAAATTTACATGGAGTTTGTTGAAACAAATTTGCCTCATGATGAAAAGAATAAAAAGAAAACTAGTTATAAAGAAATGGGGAAGAACTCATCAAATAAGTCTAGAGGTAAGAAAATGAATTTCCCTTCTTGTGAAAAGTGTGGTAAAAGGCATCGTTGTGAATGTCTTGTAAATTCTATGAAATGATACCAATGTAGGAATTTTGGACACATGTCTTGTGAGTGAAAGGAAAATGATCCGAAAATTAATGAGAAGCTGATGGTGAGATTATTTAACTGTAAGGAATTGGGTCATTTTGCTAATGTTTGTCTAAAGCTAGTTACTCAAGTAGGGAATCAGAAAGATTGGAAGCAGAAGGGTTTGGTAAAATCTTATAAAACCACTTCAGTAGATGTTGAGCCATAAAATGAGGTGGTATCATGTACATTTCTTGTGTTTATATATTTCACAAATGTGTTGTTTGATTCAGGGTCTACACATTCCTTCATTTCTGAGAAATTTTCAAAAAAATTGGGAATTAAACCTCATAAAATAAAATGAGATCTTGTGGTAAAAACAGCTGGTGGAAATATTGTGGCAAAAAGAAATTATAAGAATCTTCCCATCCTCGTATGTGGGAAGAGTTTACCTGTAAACCTTGTTTTTTTTCCTCTAGTAGAGTTTGATGTTATTCTGGGTATGGAATGTCTTTCTTTTTATCATGATAAGATATATTGGAGAGAAAAAGAAGTTTTTTTTAGAAAGAATTTAATTTTGTTTACAAGAATGAACCCATACTATTAATAACATATCATGAAGCTAAGAAATTGATAAAGTATGGAAATTAAAGTTATCTTGCTCATATTTTGTAAGATAAGGGAACTATCCAGCTTAATGATATACTAGTGGTAAATGAATACCTGGATGTTTTTTTCAATGAATTCCTTGGTTTTATTCTTAATCAAGAGGTTGAGTTTACTATTGACTTAGTTTCTGATGCTAAGACAATTTCTAAACCTCCTTATCTAATGGCCCAAATGGAACTTCTGGAATTAAAAAAGCAGTTGTAGGAATTATTATATGAAGGCTTTATCCAACCCAGCACTTCAACATGGGGCACTCCTGTCTTGTTTGTTAAGAAAAAGATGGTTCAATGAGACTTTTCATTGATTATAGAGCCTTGAATAAAATTACTATTAAAAACAAGTATCTTTTTCCTCATATCGATGATTTTTTTGATCATCTCTAGGAAGCGCGGTATTTTTCAAAGGTTGACCTGAGGTTGGGGTACCATTAGTTGAAAGTAAAGGATAAGGACATCCTGAAGACTGTGTTCCGTACTAGATATGGCCATTATGAATTTATAGTTATTCCTTTTGGGTTAACTAATACAACTTTTGTATTCATGGATCTTCTAAATATGATATTTTATGAGTTCTTGGATAAGTTTGTGGTTGTATAAATTTATGACATTCTGGTATATTCTAGAATTGAAGAGGAGCATGAAAAACATCTACAAGTTGTTTTGAAAACCTTAAAAAGAAAAGAAAATGTATGGAAAATTTATCAAGTGTGATTTTTGGTTGCAATAGATTTCTTTTATTGGGAACATTGTAAATACAGATGGAATAATAATTGATCCTTCCAAAAAAAAGTGGTTCATGAATGGCCAAGATCGAAAAATGTTATAGAGATTTGTAGTTTTCTTGGATTAGTAGGTTATTACCGACAGTTTGTTAAAAACTTTACATGGTTATCTAGCCTGCTAACTAAGTTAACATGAAAAGGGGTTAAATTTGTATGGACAGAATAATGTGATGTTTGTTTTCAGGAACTGAAGAATAGATTGGTGAATGCTCCAGTTTTGGCCTTGCCTTCCCGAAATGGGGAGTTTGTCATCTACAGTGATGCTTCATTGAAGGGACTTGGTTGTGTTCTGATGAAAAATGATCAGGTAATTACTTATGCTTCAAGACAACTAAAACCTTATGAGTTAAATTATCCCACACATGATTTGGAATTGGCATCTGTGGTTTTTTCTTTGAAAATTTGGAGGCACCATTTATATAGAGCCAAATGTAAAATATATACTGACCATAAAAGTATGAAGTATATATTCAATCAGAAGGAATTAAACATGAGGTAGATAATATGGATTGAGCTGATAAAGGATTATGATTTCATGATCAATTATCATCCAGGAAAATCAAACAAAGTGGTGGATGCCTTGAGTCAAAAACATCATGCATAATTAACCATGTTACATTTGGAACATAATCCCTTAATTAATAATTTGATGAATTTTGGATTAGAAGTTGTTGTTGCAGGGAATGCATCTATTTTTCTTCAGGTTTCAGTGCATTCATCGTTATCAGATAGAATTAAGTGAGCATAGAAGTAAAGACTTCTATTTTGAGTTAAGTGACTATGTTTTCCTTAAAACCTCTCCTTGTAAAATTGTGATGTGTTTTTGGTGAGAAAGGAAAGCTAAGTCAGTAATTCATTGATCCTTTTAAAATCCTGGAGAAAGTTAGACCAGTTTCATACCAAGTAGCTTTACCTCTGAGTGTATCTCAAGTACATAATGTTTTTCATGTTTCGATGTTGAGAAAGTATTTTCCAGATTCATCACATGTCTTGAGTCTAGAAGCAGTTCAGCTGGAAAAGAACCTTTCTTATGAAGAGAAACTAGTTCAGATTCTTGATTGAAGGGAACAGGTATTTCGGAATAAGGTAATTCACCAAGTGAAAGTTTTGTGGAGAAACCACATGGTTAAAGAAGCAACATGGGAATCTGAAAATGCTATGAGGAAAAGTTACCCTCACTTGTTTAATGAGTAAAAAAAATTGTGAGGGTGAAATTTCTAGAAGGTGTGGATAATGTAACACCCCAAGGTTTTAAAAAAATAAATGAAATTAATGAAACTTTATTTTAAGTATATATTTATAACTATTCTTTAAACATAATTTTGCAGCTTCTATGTTTTGAATTTTGAAAAAATAGCCATCTACAATTGTGTTCAGTAAGTTATTTGGAGTCTGATGGAACCAACTTGTTTTTTTTAATAGTAACATACCCTTATGAATAGTAATATGAATAGTAATATGACCCTAATGAATAGTAAATTGTATTATTATTTTATTTTCTTGATAATGACATCTTGGTTAATTTATCAATGTGATATAAAAGCGGTTATAGTTTTAAAATTGTTAATTTTTTAATTATGTATGATTTTATATAAAAAATTAAATTAATAATATTTAAAAAAATTAGTTTCAAAAAATGGAGTTCATTTTTGAATTCTACATGTCAAAAAATGGTTAGAGTAAATTTTTGGGATTTTTCTAAAACAGTTGATTTTTTGGTGAATAGTAAAAATGCAGTTTTGAGTTTTGGTGTGTTAATGACATCATTAATGATGTAATAATGATGTAATAAATCTGGTCAACTTTTGTACTATAAAATAGTATGTGAGGTGTCCTAATTGTCTAATACCTTGGGCAAATACCATGGTCAAGCCCATGTTTTTGCAAATACCACTAATGAGGTGTCCCTTGGAAATTATTAAAATATTCCCTCACTTTTTCTATAAATACCAACCCATCCCTTCATTAAATTCATTCCAAATTCCTAATCAATGAATATCTAGCCTTATTAACTCCCTATTTTTCCTCCCAAGTTTTCCTCATTCCCCCAAGGTCCCAACCTTAATGTTCTAGGAGTTACTCTACAAGGTAAGAAAATTCTCAACTTCTTTCTTTTTCCATTCAAGTTCTCTTTTATGTGGTATAGAATTCAAGAATCCATATCATGTTCTTATTTTAAACTTATTATTTATATATTATTTATTATGATTCATTTCTTGATGGGTTACACTTGTCCTTTCTCTTTTTAATGTTTTCTAAAACCATGTTGCATAGCCGTTAGGCTATCGAATTTTTGTAAGGGATTTCTCAACTACTCTTTTATTTTGAGTTCCTTTTTTTCCTTATTATTTCCTCATCTCCTCTTACCCAAGAGGAATTAAAGCTCTAGAAATCATGTATATTCTGGATTTTATCATTTTCATGGAAAATTCATCATCATTATTCTTCTCCTCTCCCACTTATTCAAGGAATAAAAACATTGTCTGTGATGTGTTGAATTACCGACATCGTGGACGATGTGATTTCAATTTAAAATAATTATTTCAAGTCTGGTAATGAAACCATTTTTATGGTTGAACCAGGTTATAATATATGTATTATGTATCATCAATGTTTCTATAATTCTTTGGTAAACATGTTTTTAATTTATAAAACAAAATGAGGTTGTTATTATCAAAGAACCACTAAAATGATCTAAACTAACATCATTAATGTTTTAACTTATGAATCATCCTCATATCAAAATTAAAAATGATAAATGGTATATTTTATTTTATTTTGAATATTTAAATATCTTTCCATTTCAATTCTGGAGTTTCACTTCCAATCGACAAGAATATCCATCATGAACCAATCATGGAAATCATGTAAAGAAACGCACCCAAAACAATGCAAGGAACAAAATACTAAAAATTAAAGGGTAAAATTATGTGATGAAATTATCATATAAGATATTATAAATATTAATATGTTTCTTTAGGATATTAATAACACTCTTTTAACCATTATACAGTAGTTTTAAACAAGTTTGAAGTAAGACAAACCTGAGGTAAGGAAATTCTTAACCCAATTTCCATTCTATGGGTTAACCTTCTTATTTATTCATTATGTGGTATTAAGATTATTGGTGTGATGAATTTTTATTTATATTATGTTTTACTACGTTTATTTATAGTTTATACACATATCTATTCTATAAATTCTCACTCCATTTATATTTTAAGGGACTTTCCTTTAAAAATCCTTTTAAAACTCTCTTTAATAAATTTAAAAAGGATTGTTTTTTTATATATATGTAATGAGAGGTTTATCCTAATTTAAAGATACTTTATTACCATTATATGTTCCTTAGACATTATTTATGTTGTTTTGAGCCCATTATAGCTCAAGATATGTTTTTTTGATCCCATTATATCTCAAGATATGTTGGGTTGAGCCCGTTATAGCTCAAGATATGACAGGTGAGCCCCATTATAGATCTCCAATGCATTGGGTACTCCGGAGATATAAGTTGGCCAAAATGTCATTCCGTGTGTAAGGTTGAATTTAATATTGATATGGTAAATATTTCCCAAGGAAACAACATGAGTATTCTATGCATTCGAGTTTTTATGATATGGGTTTTATTGGTTTTTATGTTATTACTTGACTAACGCTTTCTATATTTATATCCATTACTGAGTTTTATACTCATCCCATGTTTTTAAAAAAAATCATAGAATATAAGTATGGGTAATATAAATAAGGGATTCATGTTGTTTTATTTGGAGTTTTGTCAATTAAATCATGCTTTATGTTTTAATGTTTTATATTTTGAAAAAAAATTGAAATTGTTTTTAGCAGTATCTTTTTGTATGATTGTGGTATGTTATGTATGTAAGGTATCCTAATTCTCTAATAATATAAACTCAAAAAGATCCTAAATGTGTAATAATGTATGTTCTTGTCTAAAATTCAAGTTTGAGTAACATTTTAAGGTCGAGTCCTTATACGAGGCTTTGTGGAATCTATTCTTGTACCAACTATTGTGTACCTTGAGCCTCGACTTCATCGAAGTCTATCTCCCCACTATATCTTTTGGATATGTGCTCCCTCTCAAGGAATATGGTGTTTCTTTCCACTATAACCTTTTTTTATGAGGGTTTGTATAGGTAATATCTCCTTGTTTCCTTAGGGTATCCTATAAAGGTACACTCTGTGCCTTGGGGTGAAAGTTTGTTACCTAAAGAGGCCTTAACAAACGCATCGCTTCCCCACACATGTAAATTTGATAACATGGATTTCTTTCCACTTCAGAACTCATATGGAATACTATTTATCGATTTAGTTGGTACTTGGTTTAGTATGTGTGTCTCTATTTGTAACTCATGTCCCCAAAATAATAATGGAAGACTCACATGACTCATCATTGATATCACTATGTCCAACAAGGTGTGGTTGCTCCTTTCTCTCACACCATTCCACTGGGGAGTTTAAGGAGGAGTGAGTTGGGATAAGATCCCAAACTTCTGTAAGTAATCAATGAAGTCTTGATTAAGGTATTATCCAGTTCGGTCTGAGTGAACGTTCTTAATATTC
Source organism: Viscum album (assembly GCA_963277665.1). Classification (NCBI taxonomy): domain Eukaryota; kingdom Viridiplantae; phylum Streptophyta; class Magnoliopsida; order Santalales; family Viscaceae; genus Viscum; species Viscum album. The sequence continues at coordinate 420,781,513 of OY728132.1, forward strand.
TTACCAAGATGGTTCTCAACTTCATTCTTGTATTCTTTGAACTTATCAAAACAATCCGACTTATACCAAATTAAGTAGATATATCCATATCTACTAAAATAATTAGTAAAAGTTATGAAGTATGAGTACCCTCCCCTTGCTTCAACTGGAAATGGTCCACACACATCGGTATGAACCAATTCAAGAAACTCTTTAGCCCTTTCACCTTTCCCACTAAATGAGGATTTGGTTATTTTGCCTTGTAAACATGCATGACATACGCCAAGTGGTTTTAGTTCAAAAGAATCTAAATATCCATCTTGATGTAACTTTTTCAAGTGTTTCTTGTTTACATAATCTAGACAATGGTGCCAAATATGGGTGTGGTATGAGTCATGTGAAGTATCTTTGTTATCGATTTCCATTACTTGGTTTGTGTAATCGAACACGTAAAGACCATTGTATAAATGTTCCCTACCAAAACAAATTCTATCTTTGTAAAATAAACAAAATTCATTTCCAAACATGAAAAAAAATCCATATGTATATAATATGGATACATAAATAATTTTTTTAGTAACATACGGCACATAATAACAACCCTTTAACACCAAGATCATCCCAGTTGGCAACATGAGGTGGTATTCCCCGACAGCTACAGCAGTAAGTATGGGTCTATTGGATCTTCGTAGATCTACCTCCCCTCAGTCAATCTTCCTGAATCTACTTGGTTTCTATATTTGGGTACATATGTGATCACCACAAGCTGTATCTAATACCCAATTTGTAGAAACATATAGATTTCATTCGATAAAAAATGCCCTCGAATCTTCCCCATGCTTCTTAGGATGGGTGCAGTTTTTCTTCTAGTGGCCCTTCTTTCCACATGTGAAACAAACAGCCTCATGTTCCCTTGTCTTCCCTTTGATCTTATTTTTCTTGGAAGGTTGTGAAGAAGCTTTGGGCTTAAAGATCTTCACCTTCCCTTTCCTCTTATTCACCATAAGGACAGAAGGCTTGTTGTGCTTCATATCTTTGTCCACTTGGCAAATGAAGATAATAATATCAGATAGAGACTTCTAAATATTGTTTATATTGAAATTAACAAAAAAGGTGTAGAATAAATAAGGGAGTGATGTGAGAACGAGATCGGTACCCAGTTCTTCAGGGAGTTTAAACCCTAGAACCTCTAGGAACTCAATGTAGCTAATGAGCTTGACTACATGAGGCCCAGCTGAAGAACCCTCTATAAGATTACTCTGAAATATTTACTTAGAGATCTCAAACCTTTCCTGTCTTTCTATCTCTTGGTGAAGACCACGTATGTGCTCGAGCATGCTATAGGCATCCATATTTTCATGATACTTCATGAGCTCACTAGACATATATGATAGCATCAAACATTGAACATAGATCGCATCATTCATATATTGATCATAGACAAGAAAATATTGATCACTCACCTCTTTGGTAGATGGATTAGGTAATGTTGACTCTAGAACATAAGACTTCCGTTCATGGCGTAGAATAACCCGAAGGTGTCTAAACCATTCTTGGAAGTTATTGTTGGTGAGGATGTTGTCTTTACCCCGAATTGATCGCAGGGATAGTGTGGTTGAAAAGCTTGTTATTTTATTCTAAAATTAAAAATAGAATATCATTATTACTTTCTTGATTACATTTTATGATAAATAACAAATTAATTTTATTAAGTCTTCCACTATTTTATCAAGTTTCAATGGCCCTCACCATTGAACTTGAAATGTCCATTTTCTATGACATTCTAGTGGAAAGGATATATATTCCCCTTTTCATAACCCCAAAAAGGGTTGGTAAAGCTATTTGAAGGTATTTAGGTAGGTAAGTCTTTTCCAACTACGGGCTTATAGCTCCTTGATCTGTTGAGTGGACTCCCCAATCCTGAAATCTTGACTTGGATTTCCTCAACTCTTGCCTCCAGTATTACGTCAAGTCTAGCAAGGGCTACTCATATTGATGCAATATGGGTAAGTCAACCCAAAACCTTTCATAAGGGATTCCTGTATAAAAGTAAGTGTCCCAACAAGGGTTGGTCAAACACATAGTTTTATTGAGTCTTTCCCTTAATCAGGTAATAGAAGGCTTAGTCTGACTTAATATTTTATTTGAGGGATTTTTATCTCTTATGCATAAATTTATTATTATCTTTATCACATGCTTGTTAATATTAAGTGGAAATTACTTAAGTGATTAACCATGTATTGATAATATTTACACATAATCCTTCTTTATTTTAGTTCCATCTTGCATGCTTTTTTAATTCATTAATTATGTCATCACGACAACACATCCATAATGACAAACCACGCAACTGACAGAAATAAAATAAAGTAAAGGGAATAATCATGAGCTTTTCTAATGGTTAGTTTATCTAGAGGTTGATAAAATAACCCTGACCTAGGTTAGAAACACCTTGAACCTTTTGGGTTCTTTTTTACAGCTTTCCACCTGTCCACCTTTGTATCTCCTGGGATTGGTCTCGTCTTGGCTCCAGGTCGAACTGCCTCCACTAGCTTGGGAGATCCATCTGTTACATATGCTTTTAACTCACATGTATTTTAGGGGTAAAATGGGGTTTACATAAAAGAAACCATGGGAATATAGGACCTACATATTAATGAGGAGAGATGGTGTGCAGACCAATAATTAATATAACAAATAAATTAAAAGGGAAACCAATCACATACAAGGTATGGTCTAGCTCATGATCATCCACATATATACAATGAGTTACACATTTAATAAAACTATAAATTAATTATTTAATAATTATTATTAAGATAAATTGTGATCAAATCAATTAATTATTATCTTTGATTAATCAATCCTTTTATCTTAATCCTTTTCTGAATTTCCTTGAGATTCTCATCCTTGTACATAAATGCACCTTAGAGGTAACCTGGTGAATACCCATTCGAATCTACCCAACATGTATTATATTCACAGACTATTTTACTCTTATGAAATATGGCATACAAGATGCTTCAATGCATAGCGTAACAACCTATATAACGATTTATACATGATATGCAGATCAAACATTATGCATAAATCAAAGTTTTAATTCTGCATAATTTGGTAAAGTACACTGCATGTAGTTTTGACTAAATGACATGTACTACCTTCACTGTCCTTCCTGAAGTATATGCCTAGGGACTCGGCATGTGAGTCATACATTGAAAACTTCAGAGTACACGATTTGTACAGTGGGATCTACATGTCATGTTGTCTCTGCGTTACACGGTTACCGGCCAGCTCAATATGTGTATGAGATACATGGATTTGCCCCTAACCCGAAGGGACTACACGTTGTGTCCAGTGGACCGCATATCATTTAATATGGTAAGTGTGTGTCTATTTGTCTCGGACAACACGCAGTGTAAAATTAATTACACTGTGTGTAATAAATGCACACGGCTTGAGTAATTTCTGAATTACTCATGATGCGTTGTACATGGCTACACAGCGTGTAGTCTGGATTACACAATGTGTACTTTCATGTTACCTAGACAGAATCTTCGGGGCCCCCTAATGAGTTCCTTGTTTTAATTTTAATCCAAAATTTATTCATTTTTGTGAAATTTGTGAGAAATGAAAAAAAAATGAAGAACGTATCTCGAAATCTCATATTACAAGAATTATTAAACCTTGAATTGACAAAATAAATTATTAAAGTGTAAATCATCAATGATAATTAAATAATTATAAACGATGATGAACCTCCCTTTGATACCACTTGAAGGTTCTGGGCACAGCGGAAGCATGGTTGGTTTGGCACCCAACTTTAATTTTACCATGATCAATGATTATTCTGGGATCAATATGACGATGAATGTCAGTCTCCACAGAATAGAATCAAAGATTTAAATAAAGAGGGAAGAGGCCTAAAACCTTTAGATATGATCTTTCACATCATGTTTATAATTAATTTAATTAATTTCATAAATAAAGTGATACCTGGTTCTTTGGTACTTTCTTCAATGATGATGTTGATCATTCGGAATGACCCTTCCATATTGTCTTGTTGAGCTTGCAAGGATCCAAACCAGAATCCCTCTAGAGGTGATCCATACATGCTTCGATGGCCTCTGATTGACACCAATCGTTCTCCGGGTGCTAGCACGGCGAAGTGAGTGTCTTGCATCGGTCGTTCTTGATCATTTTTTCTTCAGTCTTGAAGAACGTCTCTCATTCTTGAGAGGGGGAAGAAGAGGATTCAAGAGAGAAATTGTTTGGATCAACAATTCTCAATTCACCAAGCATGCGGTGTGTTTACTATGGCACAATAGACGTACTTTTCTATTTACATGTATAGAACTTTATTTACAATATTTAATTTCATAACAGCAATTAAATACATTCATGAACTTAGAGAAAACACATGCTCATAATAATAATACCGCATCATTATTTATGGAGCGTCAACTTGCACAAAATGGAATTATAAATAAAATTCTACATCAAAAAATAATAGTAGTATCATTATTATTTTAACTTGTGCCAACTAGTTAAATAATTATTTACCATCTTTCAAATAATTCTTTTACTACTGGACTGGCCTTGGTCCACTCGAACTCCACTCCATTTATTTAACACCTAAATAAATAAATAAATAATTTATTCTCTTAAATAAATATTTTATTTACAAACTAGTAAATAAATATTTATTAAATGTTCGATAAAATAAATAAATATATTTTATTTAATTTATGCGATCATTTTAACTTGAATAAAATTATTCCATGGTCTTGAGAATAATATTTATTTCATTAATTAAATTCAAATAGAATTTAACTGAGACCACCAAAAACACTTAGTATGTTACCCTCTAGGATTCTTTCTCATTGGCATTAGGTAGGCTTTCCTAAATTCCAAGAGTGTTTTCTAGAAACGGGTCAAGGAATCCAAGAGAAAGAACATAAAGTCACAACAACGACATCCACATACAAACGCTCACTATATAATATAATCTCTTTGTCTCAATATCTCATCAAGCAGGTTTCATGATAGTTTCATCAACCTTTATGCTTGATACGTCGTTATTTGACTATCCGAAATAAACTCATCATTACACCATGGCCATGGAATTTCACATGACGGTTCTATTTCAATAAAAGTGATGAGATATTAACTTCCATAAATGGAAGGTACATATCATTTCTAGAGTTATCCATTAATAACATGTCACTCGTGACGCACCCAACGTACCCTACTTCCCGCAATCATATGGTGTGATGGTTTTCATCAGTAAATAAAAGTGTGCGAGTCATGACATGTATTAATGATAATATTAAAATCTAAGGACCATTACACACGCTCACGGATAGGAATATCCAATGACACCAAACATACAGAATTCCTACTGGCAGGTCTATTCTCATAATCTCCTGTCTTGGAGATTACCAAGTGAAAACTTCATAAGAGGAAGTATCACCTACTTGTGTGTACTCGAACGTGACGGTCTTTATATTATGTTTCCCATCATAGTATTTCATCAAACCATATAACTATGTTTAAGAATATTGTTATATAATTTCAAGGTTCTCATCATAGTAGGGAACTTCCATTACCTTATCAATGCAACAAATACTCTAGGACATTATTACATCATATTAATGCAGAACAATGAAAAATATGTAATAAGATGTTTAATATTTAAATACATTAAATATACATGTAATCAAAGTACAAATAGTTGGTTCTAGGACACCAACTCTTACAATAAGTTCATGGTAGTGCACCACCTGAGGGCTAGATGCATGGTAACATACTGCCTAAGGGATAGATGTATGATAACATACCCCCTAAGGGAAATATGCATGGTTTCATACTGCATGGGATCTAGATGCATGGGTATATACTATCTGAGGGCCATATACATGATTATTTTATGCCTAAGGGTGGGATGTAAATTATATTTGATTCGTGAGGGTGAGATCCATAATTTTGGGTGATTTAAACTAGACAAGAGAATATTCCACCAATATGGGTGATTTATCCTAAGAATGAGAATACACCACTTGATATAGACATCTAAAATCATGCTAAAGTAGGTTTAGATGACCCCAAGTGTCAACCCATGAACCCAGAGCCTTCTAAATACCCTTCCAAAAACACAATTTGAAATGAGGATCTCTATCTAAAATGATACTCCTTAGAACACCGTGCAACCAAACCACCTCACGCACTTAATGACTTCCCAAATCATCAACTATGAAGGTTTCCCTAATAGGTAAGAAGGGGGATACCTTAGTCATTTTATCCACAACAACCCATACAGTGTCATCCTTTTGGGTTTTCCTAGGTAATCATATCACAAAATTCATTGTGATGACATCACATTTCCACTCAGTAATGAGAAAAAGCTACAAAATCCCAGCTACCCTCTGATGCTCAACTTTCACTTGTTGAAAAGTGAAGCATCTATCCCTGAATCTTGCCACCTCCTTCTTCAATCCTGACCACCAATACTATCTTTGGAGATCTCGATACAAATTTGGTAAACCAGGATGCACTTCCTATCTAGAAGCATGAAACTCCCTCGTCAATTCCTCACATAAGCCCATTGGAACCCATACTCAGACATGAAAAAGAAGATAATTTTCACTACCAAGAGACCATATTGATGGTGTCTCCCCACCAAATAATTTGTCTCTCAAAACTGATCCCTCTGTATTATACAATTTATCAATCTTAATTTGGTCAAAAAGTATGGGTATATCATATGTTGAAGTCAGAACGACACATCCCTGAGACTTCTGAACATCTAGATGCATGACTAAAAAAGGTTCATTATCCACTACTAATCATAATACTCATTTACTACCTATTTTTGTGTCTTTCATCTCAAATTTTTGATAACAATGTTTCCCTTTCCTAGTGTATAATCCAATTCAAAGTTGAAATACTGCAAATACTCGACCCACCTCCTCTATTTAAGGTTCAGGTATCACTGAGAAAATATATACCTAAGGCTCTTGTGGTCCATGTATACCACAAACCTATCACTCATGAGATCATGTATCCAACAGCTTAGGTCATATACCACTATTGCTAACTCCAAATTGTGAGTAGGGTAATTCCTCTCATGCAGTCTCAGCTTCCTAGAGCTATAAGCAGCCACTCGATCCTCCTATGTCATAACTACTCTGATTCAAACTTCGGATGCATCATAGTACATGGTATATACTTTACCTGGCACATGTAAATTAAGGATAGGTATTGATATCATCCTTCCTTTCAACTCCTAAAAAATATCTCTCGTAAGCATAAAACCAAACAAACTTCACCCCTTTCTTGATCATCCCATACATTGGTGCTTCCAAATAGGATAAATCTTGGATAAAATGTCAATAATAACCTACTAAACCCAGAAAGCTCTAAATCTTGAAGAAATTCTTGGGTTGTTCCCAATATACCATGGTTTTGACTTTCCCTGGGTCTACTGACACTCCTTCCTCTAAGATAGAATGTCCCAATAAGTGCGCTTTATTAATCCATAAACTACATTTGGTTAGATTTGTGTAAAGCCGATGACCTCTCAATGTACTCAGAATGATGTTAAGATGTTTGGAATGATCATCTACTGACTAGAAGTACACTAAGATGTCATAAAAAACACTAAAAACTAGTCTAGAAAAGGTTAAAAGATCCTATTCATTAAGTCCATGAATACTGTTAATGTGTTAGTCAACCCAAAAAACATAACTATGAATTCATACAAGACATAACTTCTCCTAAATGTAGTCTGAGGTATGTCTTTTGGTATCACCCTTAAATAGTGGTAACTTGATCTCAAATTAATCTTGGAGAAGATCTTAGCACCTCTCAACTGATTGAAAATATCATAAATGCATGGAAGAAGATACCAGTTCTTGACCATCATCTGGTTCATCCTCTGATAATCACCACATAAGCCCAAAGACCCATCAGGCTTCTTGGTGAAGAGAACTGGAGAAACATACGGATATATACTAGGTCATATAAATCCTTTATATTCTAGATCTTCCAACTAAACTTTCAACTCCTAAAGCTTTGTTGGTGTTATTCTGTATGGCGTGATAGAAACTGGATCTACTCCCAGCACAAACTCAATCATGAACTCGATCTCTTGTTTAGGTGGTAATACATAGAACTTTTCAGGGAAAACATCATGAAAATAGTCTACCACTGGAGGAAATTAATCTCACTACATTCCACTATTATCTATATAAATACCTACTATTTGAGCCATGATACAATCCAATCTACACTGAATTGGTCCTGCACGACCAGCCTAAAGATCTCACTCACCCTAGTGAGAGTAACTACCTCCTTATGGAGATAAAAAGGAAAATATCCTCTGATAATAGTTGATATGATCTTGGTATATAAATAACTAATCCATACCAAGAATCAAGTAAAAACCTATCATTTTCAGTACAAGAAATTCCCAAAAGAGATGGTAACCACCAATCTCTAGAGAACACACCTTACAACATTTGATATTCTCTTACCACACTCCCAATGGTGTGTCAATGGTCAAAGAACCATCCAAGATTCCACATTCAATCACAAACCATTTTCAAAAAGAGTAGATATAAAAGAATATGATGATCTTGTATCAAACAAAACAAAAGCTAAGGTAGATGATATAAGAATCATACCTTTTTCAGTAGTCAGTCTTGCATCCATGATAGATGAAGTAGTCTGAATAATGTGCAGCTAACCTATACCTCTACCCTAGGATCCAGTCTGACTACCCTGAGATGATTCCCTTGCCTGGTACTACTGCTCATGCATTGGGGTACCACATCCCCTGCCTCAGCCTGAAGGAATAGTGGAACTTCAATTTTCCATAGATGTGACACTTAACTTTGCGGTAAGGATACTACAGGCACTTGTGGACAAACCATCCACACTGATATCACTAGATTGGAACACGGTCCTGAGATGTCTATCTATTTCCCTAACTAATCTACCCACTACTGCCTTAGCAGAAACTACCATAGCGGTGCTTCTTGCCACTTAAAGAAGAGCTCTCATATCTCCCTGCTAAAATAGCCTAGACACTACTTGGGGCCTCTCTCGGATTCCCTTCCGTGATGAGTGTATGGTTCATCACATCCTCAAATATGATCAAGATAAAAATATTTACCTATGACCTGATCTCATAGAAAAACCCATCCTAAAAACTTCTTTCCCTGGAGATCTCATCAACTTTAAAAGATGGTGCAAAGCACTGTAGGTCAGTGAAATGTCCAGTATAGTCCAGCACTGACATGCCCTCCTACGTCAGATGCATGAAATTATGAGATTTTTCATCCCTTGTAATCTTAGGATAGAAATAGATTAGAAACTTTATCTCGAAATCCTTCTAAGATAGCTCATCCTACTACCCATTTTCCTCTAGAATATCCCACCAATGCTTGGTAGTTCTATGAAGAATATATATAATAATCTTCACCCTCATATCCACAGGTGTCTCGAGATTCTTGAATATCATCTGGATTGACTCGATCCAAAACTCATCTGTCTGGGGTCCCCCTTACCCAATAAACATTGGAGGATGTTGTAGCTGAAACTATCTTTTTACCTCATACATTGAAGGAACAGTGTGAATATGCTCCCTTTCCTTGGATTTCGTGACCCTCAGGGAAGCTATCATGAATCTGAACATCTATATGATCCTCAGGAACTATAGGAAGATCTAGTTCAGCTTCCTTAGGAGTGTGATGATTTCCACTCTCCTAACACTCGAGTTGTAGACGACGAGGAGTCATTTTCTCTACAAGACAAACACACACCTTAGAGAACTGGCTAGCAACAAGGTCAACCTCAACATGTGACTATAACTGACAACCACTAGCTCGTGGTCTCTTTAAGCATGGATTATAAGTGTTTTATCATGAAACATCAATTAATTTCATTTATATAGTGAAATAGATATCTCATATCATCATTCAATAGGAAAATATATATCACATGAAAAAATAGATATGTCTCTGTCATGAACAATGTGTGTAGATATATCCCTATGTGCCTATAATTATGCATGAATTATCATCTCATTTTATATCAGGCCATGAGTACAAATCTCAATAAATAGTAACATCATAAAACAATAACCTCTCACAACATGTGAATCACCCAAGGTAAAATAACATCAATTGTAACAAGAACACATCACAAACAACAATCTTATCCTTGGGAACTCAGATTTTCCCTAGTACATGGGTTAGTTACTCCTATGAACAAGCTCATTACCAAGTCCTGACACATCCTAGTATCCTTTATCTCTTTCCAAAATATTAAATAAGAATAAAAGAAAACTTTTTCCTTTGATACCACTTTGTAACATCCCCTGATCTGACACTCTATCACATGGACAAAAAGGGTTGGTTATGAGACCTTAAGCATGCCTCCTCGTAAGCCAGAGGCTGCTGACTAGCAGTGGGGTGTGAAATGTATAGTGGGAAGACTATACCCCCTGGTATGAAGTGTCATAGTAGTAGAAACTAAACCATATAAATGAAATAAATAAAAGTATAGACATGGAGGAAAACAACAATAAGATCCAACTGAATAACCCAATAAATAATAAAGGAATAATGTAATGAAATATTGGAATGTATCAAAATGTCATGCTAGAAACAATACAAGTAAAACACTAGAAGACTCAAATAAAAACTCTAAATTCCCCAGTCTCGAACCCTATGTCATTCCCACCTCCAAAATTTAACTCATCCAACAATCAAATAATCAACAACAAGGTATTTTTCCATTTTGTAAACCTGCATCCATGTAATCTTCTTGGTTACCAAATGTTGGCCCAAATAGGGTGTGAGTATAACTCATTAGGTTAACACCAACATGTCTAAACAAACCAGTCTAATAAGAAGTGTATGCAATAAAGTGATAAAAAAAGTGTATTAATTAATTCAACAATTAATAAAATACAAAAACAACCTGCTTTAGCTCCATACCAGAATATCTCTAAACATGTCTTACGACCATGTCAACCATACCCATATAACCATGGTAAAATAACCTGCTTCGACTCCATGCTGGAATATCTCTGAGCTTGTTTTATGACCATGCTAACCATAACTATATAACCACGGTAAAATAACCTTCTTTGGATTTATGTCAGAATGTCTCTAAGAATTTCTTACAACCATGCCAACCATAACCATATAACCATGGTATAGTTGCAATAATCCAAGTCAGATCCCTATAAGCATTATAGCATCTGGGTCAAATACTTATAATAAATACAGCATGGTACTGGGCAGAGCCTGCTCTCTATAAGCATTAAAACATGGTATTGGGTCGATCCCACTCAATATCATCATTATAAAATATAAGTGTGCATTTTCCAGGGCCGAACCCGATGTATAATCATTTCATCATGGATCACAAGTCCTGTCATATAGCATGGATATCACAATATCACATCATAAATCTCAATGGTTAATTTTTCGAATTACCATTTATCTTTCATGTACCACTTTCAATTAAATCACAGTTGATTAACAGTCATAACAATAAGAAATAATCCATGACTTAGGGATTCTATATCAATAAATTACTTAAGGTATAATGTCACGCTAAACACACTTTAAGCCATTATCCAATTCAATTATATTCATGGTTTTCTCACTCAACAGGTATCCATAAGCCAAGTTAGAATCCAATTGAAGCCAAAGGAATTCAAGGAATAATCCCATTAATTTATTTAATTAATTTGGGAACACACTACATTGGCACAATCACAATATTGCATAAGCTTGGAAATTATAAAACCATAGGGTTAATATTTAGACCCCCTACCTTTAACTGGTGATCCAACAATGCTTCCAATGGAAAATTACCATGAGGAATAAGGTGCGGATGATCGCCAAGAGAATCCTAGATCAAAACATGGATTGATCGCGTAAACAGTACATCTGAAAAGGAGTTTTTCACTCTAAATTATTCTGGAATATGCCCTAAGGTCGAGAGGATAAGGCTACAGTAGAATGAAATAAAAAATAAACCGCACAACATAATTTAAAACAAAAATTCAGGGAATTACATGACGTGTAATGTAGTTACAAGTTGTGTAAATAATTTTAATAAGTATGCCAAAAAACCTATAACCTAGGATTATTTCTATTAAAACACCCAAACATTACATGACATGTGTCCATTTACACAGTGTGTAAATGTTCTGCAAATAGTTTCTTAGCCCATTTTCCCTTTAAACAACCCAAACCCCCTTTAAATCTTCTCAACTTACCAAGAACCTATGAAAAAACTTAACCCATTTATAACTGGGCTCCATTAATTCAAACAAACATACATCCCTAAACATTAAGTCATTTTCCCCAACAAAGATCTCCACGTGGATCCTCTCCAATTTTCCCAATTTTCCTCACAACCCAAGACTGTGTTTATTCAAATGAAAAACATCCACAATGAAAACCCAACCAAAATAAAAGTTAATGAAAAACTCAAAGAGATACAAACTTGGAAAAATTGGGATCTTACATAGAGCCCCTTAATAAAATTGGAATTTGGTTAAGAATTGATGTGAATTTACTGAACATGGAATTGGAATAACTTGGTTATTGTGATAATCATCTTAAGAAATTTACACTTGGATTGAAGTGGTTATTTTGGAATTTAAATGGATTGGTATGATGACAAGATAGAAATTAGATATAATGTATTGTGAATGGGAAACTTTCTTAATTGAGATTTTTAATTAATTGTACAATTATTTTGATAATTGGTAACTTGGCCTAATGGGATGAATGGATTGTTAATTGTTAATTTGATAAATTGACCAATATGGCTTGTATTAACATGTTTGGAATGTTTGAAGTTTGGTATTATAATGGATTGTTTTTCATATTGTCTTGTTATGTATCTATGATTTTTTTAATGCTTAAGGTATAAGTGCATGGTAACATACCACCTGAGGGCTAGATGCATGGTAACGTGTCGCCTGGGTGATAAGTGCATGGTAATGCACCACCTGAGGGCTAGATGCATGGTAACATACCACCTGATGGATAGATGTATGGTAACATACATCCTGAGAGAAAGATGCATGGTTTCATACTACTTAGGGACTAGATTCATGGGTACATATTGTTTGAGGGCCATATGCATTATTATTTGATGCCTAAGGGTGGGATGTAAATTCTATTTGATTCCTGAGGGTGAGATCCATAATTTTTGGTGATTCATCCTCGATAGGAGAATCTACCAACAGTATGGTTGATTCATCCTAGGAAGGAGAATCCACCACTTGATAGAGACATCTGAGATCATGCCAAAGTAGGTTTGGATGACCTTGGTTGTCAACCCATAGCTCGAGGGGGAGCAGGTTTTTTTGTTGTTTAACATTAATTTATGAATTAATGACCTTGTTCGTCATAATGTTTCATGCACTATTACTATAGGCTGGATTTTTTAGACATCGTGGGTGTCGGCCTACTGAGTTTTACTTACACCCAGTTCAAGCTTCATTTTTTATCCATGAAGACTTCATAGATGCATGTATAGACAAGATCAAGGGGCCCTGTACTTGATTGATTGATTTTCTATATGGGATTGGAGCATGGAAATGAGACTGGACATGGGGTAAGGGACCAGTGTTTTGGATGTCTTTTATTATGAGTCTTCTTAGTCTTTTATTTGTGGTACTTCAGCATGACATTTAATTTGGCATATAATATGGAATGATATGGTTTTTATTATTATTATATGGGTTGTTGGTTATTTATAAATGTCTGGTTTGATTTGGTTATGTGTGCTTATCAGCTGGTTGATTTTATTGTTTTTTATCTTATTTTCATTGTTATTGCAACTCTGTACGAGAGGGTATAGTATGCATATTATATTTCGTACACCCTTGATGCTAGTTGGAAGTATTTGGTGTATGGGGAGGCACTCTTGAGGTATCTTAACTACTCGTCTCAGTCACATAAGGGAGTATTGGGTCAAGGATGTTACACATCTTCTTTTATGGAGGTAACATAGGTCAAGAAACATCCTCATGGATGGTAGTGATGTAGGAGGAACTCAAATCCTTTCACAAGAACAAGACTTGGTATCTTATTCAATTACCTCACATAATGAAGGCCATCAACAAAAAATGGGTCTTTAAGATCTAGTGTGATGGAAATAATCATGTGGAAAGATATCATCCAATACTCGTGGCCAAAGGATATACTTAGAAGGAAGGTTTTGATTTTAATGAAATATTTTATCATATTATTAAGACTAATGACTATTCGAGTAGTTTTGGTGATGTGTGCTACATATTCTATATCTATAGAATCTAGATGTGAAGACAGATTCTCTCCATAGTGATCTTGATAAATAAATCTATATGCTCCAACTAGAAGGTTTTTTAGAAGAAATTAAAGAGAAATTATTTTGTAGGTTTAAAAAATATTTGTACAGACTTAAGGAGGCATTGTGGTGTTGGTATAAAAGATTTGATTCATGTATCATGAGGTTTGGATATGACATACTTCATTTAGATCCATGTATATATTTCAAGGGTTCATATGGTAATGATTTTATCATTCTTATGTTGTATGTGGATGAAATGTTGGTTACAGATATCAATAATGATTAGATTCAAGAGACAAAGGCACAGTTTTTTAGGGAGTTTGATATGAAGTACTTGGGACTAAAAAACAAGATTTTTGGGATCTAGATTTACTGAGATAGAAATAATGAGAATATTTGGATATCATAAAATAATTACTTAATCAAATACTTATGAAAAAATGTAAGCTATTCAATACCCCTCTTCTCGTTAATTTCAAGTTATCCTCTATGATAAGTCCTAGTAGTGAAGTAGAGAGGATGAATATGTCTCAAGTACCATATGCATCAATATTGGGAAGTCTGATGTCCACTATGGTTTGTACTAAACTAGACATTACACATACAGTGGGATCAATTAGTCCATACATGGAAAATCTAGGATAGGGGCATTGGAACATAGATAAGAGGATTTGTAGATACATCAAGGTGGTCTCGGATGCTGTATTATGTTATGGAGGATCAAATTTCACTATTAGAGGCTATGTTAAATTAGATTTTTCCAATGATTCTGACCATAGAAACCCCACTATTAGTTATGTGTTTACTCTTGTAGGAGGAGTTGTGAGATGGATTTCTAAGTTACAGTTATTTTTGGTTTTATTCACTATCGAGGTGGAGTACATGACAGCTACACAAGCATGCAAGGAGGCGATTTGGATGAAAAGGGTGTTGGAGGATCTCATGCACACACATGAGTAGATTTCATTATTTTTTACAGTCAAAGTGCCCTTCACATTGCAAGGAATCCATTTTTTCATTCCAGGATGAAGCACATTGGAGTGTAATATCATTTTGTTCAAGATGTGGTGGAGGAAGGAAGTGGGGATATGCTGAAAAGTCGCACTAAATAAAATTTGGAAAATTTCCTAACAATGGTAATTAACTCTAATAAGTTCAGATGGTTTAGATCATCAAGCAGCCTTACACAGATGTGAGCAGAATTTTTTGATATATATAAAGGATGTGTAGAGACTTGATTGGTTCTTGATCAAATCTCATAGTGGAAGATATGTGGATAGACTTAAAAAAGGAAATTGTTTCCCCCTTTAATTTGGTCAAAGGGGGTGGATCCCCCTATTAATTTCCCCTATTTAATTTGGTAAAAGGGCTTTAATTTGGTTAAAGGAGGGGTGGCTGGGGTGAATGTTCCCTATAAAAGGAGATTCTATCCACTTTGGAAATCATCACCCTTAGGCAATCATCTTTTCATCTCTAACTTTCAGTTTTGAGTGGTATTTTGGGAGGTGTTTCTCCATTTATTCAAGAGAAAATATTTTTGAGTGTTTTATCCTTGTAATTATGAGAGTCTGTACCCAATTTTACCCATAATTATTCTTCTATTTTCTTGTTATTTTTCATCGTTTTTATTTTTGAGGGTTTTCCACATTACATATGGTGTTCATTTTTTTCATTTTTTTTCACTTTATATTTATCTTGAAATTATCATTGTGTCGAAGGTCCAATCATCTGCAGTCCCGAAATACCACACTGAAAACATTCACTTTCATCATTATTTATTTTCTTCGGTTGTAGTGGTTCATTATTTTCCCATTCTGGTGGTGCTTGTCCCTATTCTTATTTGGTGTATGACCACCTTGAGTAAATAATTTTCAATGACCATAATTTTCATGACTCATCCCCCGGGGCCCATGTCGTAACTACCCCAAGACCACCTTTCATAGGCCAGGGGCTGGCGACTAGCACCGGAAAGGAATATCCCTAAAACTGGGAAGGCATTGCCTCCAAACATGTAAACTCACACAAACCAAGCACACAGGAAGATACAAGCGCAAAATAAAATATATAGTAAATAGGGTGTGTACAATAAGTAAAGGGTTTAGAATACAAGACCAACTGAAAAGTACAAGTAAAACTAAGAACATCTCCTGTGAACACCCACCAAGGATCCTACCTGAGGGGTAGGTACAGCTCTCTAATGGTCGTCTCTACAGTATGTCTCATCTAATGGTCCACCTCCGAGAAACCTCCAGCCCTAGTACCCTCAGCCTCAATCAATGTTGTTTTTAATCTGCACAAGACACGGAAAGGTGCGGGCGTAGCCCGTATAGGGGTAAGTATAACAATACTCAATAGGGACCCCGAGACCCCCGAAGGTCTCTCAAAATCCACAAAGGATAAACCACAAAGCAAGACCTCAATCTCAAAGAACGAATAAATAGTCATCAACACTACTTAGGTATATGACCATACATATACCTAAGTTATCAATATATACTCATCTCACACGTGAGGGAGGAATACTATAAAGGTAACACCACAATGGTAGAAGTACCACACAGGTAACACCACGAAGATAGAAGTACCACACAGGTAACACCATGAAGGTAAGTACCACAAGGATAATGCCACATAGAAGAATACCACGAAGGTATTACCATACAGAAGTATACCACAAAGGTAAAGACTTATCTCACACTAGGTATAACTTAAGTATGGAAGTATAGATGATTAAATGTGTTGCTAGATCATCTTACTTCATCGAGAAGCTCTGCTGTTGACCCATGTAGAATCGAAGATGACCCACATAGGATCTGAAAATGACCCAAACATGATCTAGAGATGACCCACATAGGATCCTTATGTTCTGACCCACACAGGATCGCTGAGCACTGACCCAAACAGGATCCGAAGATGACCCACACAGGATCTGGAGATTCTTCAAGTACAGCCCGCCATAGGGTTTCTACACTAAGCATGCTTGGTTCTGAGAGGTTCCGCTTCTCAAGCCATCGGACGATACTTCAACTGCCATGAAGTCCCACTAATAAGTATCACGAAGGTCCATCACATCAATAGGGTCTCAACGCAATTGATGGTGTGTCAATCAGACTCCCGGTCTGTAAGTTATTAGTGTTTCTGTGTCCGAGGGCCCGGTTGGATTTAGGTTTGATCCAACCCTTATGTACTCCAACTTTATCCAAAACTCAATTGTAGTATACCAAAAGGATCATCTCAATACAAGGATTCTGTAACCGTAGACGGTTCGTCAATCGGATGCTCGGATCACAAGATAGGGACAAAACGATGTATTTGGGTCCATATAGGCTCGGGTCTAGTCCGACCTAGTCAGACCGACCCTTTCTAGGTCCGGATCGGATGGGTTGGGCCATGGTGGGCCCAGCCTTCTGGGCTGCGGTCTGGACCGACCCACAAAAGGGTGGCCCGGCCGGCTCTGTGTGGCCCGCTGGGTGGCCTGCGATGCGGCCTGCGGGGTCCACCCTAGCCGACACCCGGGGGGAGGCGCCCCCCAGATTCCTGAATGACCAAATGGCCGTTCAGTTTCAGCCATCCCGGCGGCGCCATGTGGCGCCGCCTTCTGGAGTACTGGACCCGTCGGAGCGGTCCCGCTCGGCATGACGCGGTCGGCCGAAAGACCGGCTGGCTCTCCTCCCAATGGTGTGACAGCCCTACTGACATCCACCGCTACCGGTGGCACAGACGCGCGCCACCCTGGTTTCACATGGTCGGCTAGTGTGTCGGTCACCATCCTCCTCCACTACCTTCTCGAACCGTGGTCGGCCGGTTGTCGGTTTCCCTCCTCTTCCGCGGGTCATCATAGCTTCATTCTAAGCCTGAAAAAATATGACGACCGCATATTCGCAATCCTCAGGTCGAGATATTTGAGTCCATATGTCGCGCTCAACAAAACATTGTATTTTTAGCGTGCTTAATTATTTGGTGTTGAAGAACGCACGAAGAACGCATGAAGAACAAATAGAAAGGATCATGGTATTTTGGCGGATCGATGGCTGTGTTCATTTGACCATCGAAATTGAGAATTGAGAATATGAAGAATCAACAAAAAGATAATTATCATATCTCAAAATAAACCCCCTACCTTGATCGTCCATTGGAGGTGGTGTGAGGAGGAAGATGATGCGTCGGCACTTCTCGAATGTTGGTTCCTCATTCCTTGTTCGGAGGTCATTCTTCGTTGGAGGATCTCCTTCGTTGGATAATTCTATTCCTTTGAGAGTTCTCTACCAAATTGATTTTCCAATAATTTCCCCCCAACCCACGAGAGGTGAGGAGCCCACTTTAATTCAGTTAAGTTAATTAACTCAATTAATGTTGGCACATTTATTAGGAGAATTGTAAGAGTTAACTCACATTAAAAGAGGAGTTAGGGTGGTCCCCACCACAAAGATTCAAAAAGGAGGTTTCAAGAAAAATAAAATAAAAGTTATTTATTTTATTTTTCAATTCTCCCACAAAAATCTGAAAAACTAACTTCCACCCTCGACCTACTGCGGTCAAAGTAAAGGTCTCCTTAAGCAAATATCGGCACTGCAATTTCAACGGTGTCCTTAGATTTCAATTCCGAGCACCTATTAAAAAGTTAAAAAATGCCGCTCACGTGTTTACTGAATGTACCTAAAAAAAGTTCAAAAATTCATTCTGGGCACACCGGGCCTCGGAATCATGCGTCGTTAATTTTCACAGACTCGTAATAATTCCATATAATTAAAAAAATACATAGAAAATTATGGGTCTTTACATTATCCCCACCTTAGGGTTTTGCGTCCCTGAAATCCACAACACAAACTTGGAAAACAAGTGGGGGGTACTGAGCACGAATCTAAGCCTCCCGCTCCCATGTGCTTTCCTGGAGGTTCCCGTGCTGCCAACGTACGTGCACCAGAGGTATCAATCACCCACGAAGGACTCTCTCCTGTCGATCCTCAATCTCTAGAACCTCCAAAAACATCGCTCCATCGTCAATGTCAAACTCGCCCCAGTCAATTATGTGAGAGGGATCATGTACGTATCTCCTCATCTGGGATACATGGAAAACGTCGTGCACCTGGTGAAACTGAGGGGGAAGATCTAGGAGGTAAGCCACCTCACTAACTCTGATGAGGACCTGGAAGGGTCCGATGAACCTTAGAGATAACTTTTCACCTTGACCAAATCTCGGCAAACCTCGCTGAGGTGAGACATGTAGGAAGACTTGGTCACCATCCTCAAACTCAAGAGGTCTTTGTCTCCTAACAACATAAGACTTCTGTCTGCTCTGTGCAGTCTTCATCTACTCCTGGATGATCTTCACCTTCTTCGTGGTAGCTCATACCATCTCCAGTCCCATAAGGTCAAACTCCCCAGGGTCAGTCCTGCACAGAGGTGATCTGCAAGGTCGACCGTACAATGCCTCAAATGGTGCCATACCAATAGTGGAGTGATAGTTGTTGTTGTATGAAAACTCCACCAAGGGAAAGTGATCCTCCCAACTGTGGCCAAAATCTAGGATGCAAGCACACAGTATTTACTCAAGGGTCTGAATGGTTCGCTCTATCTAACCATCCTTATGAGGATGAAAGGCGGTGCTCAAGCGTAGTTGAGTCCCGAACACCTCATGCAACCCCTTCCACAATGCAGAAGTAAAACAAGCATCACGATTGGAGACAATCATAGATGGAACCCCAGGAAGCCGCACAATCTTCTGTACATAGAGGTATCTCAAGCTCTCTACTGATCCCTGTTCTCTGATAGGTAGGAAGTGGGCTGACTTGGTGAGTCGGTCAATGATCACCCAGATAGAATCATGACTCTTGGACATGCATGGAAGTCCTATCATGAAGTCCATGGAAATTTCATCCCACTTCCACTCTGCCACCTCTAGTGGTTGAACTAAGCCTGCTATAACCCGATGCTCTGCCTTCAGTTGCTAACAAGTGAGGCACCGAGAGACAAACTATACTACCTCTTTCTTCATTCTCGGCCATCAGTGCTGACGTCGGAGGTCCCGATACATCTTTGCCACTCCTTGATGTACTGTTAGAGGGGATGTATGGAACTCTCTTAATGCTTCCTCCTATAGCGCCACTGGTACCATAGTACGCCCTCTGAAGAGGATGACGTGCTCCCCACCTTTAGAAAATCCATCAAATGCATGTCCTGTGGATATTTGAGCATGTCAAGCCTTGCAGTCAGTGTCCCCAAACTACATCTCCCTAACTCGCTGAAAGAGTGGGAGAGTGACTGTCAGAGACTGAAGATAAGTTGCTCTATCTCGATCCACATAGGATATCCGCAAAGCAGGTAGCTGCTTCGTCGCCTCACTTAGAAATTGTATACCAGATATCCTACTAAGTGCATCTGCTACTACGTTCCCCTTCCTAAGAGTATAGACTATCTCAAAATCATATTCCTAGATGAACTCAAATCAACGTCGTTGTCTCAGGTTCAGGTCCTTCTGAGAGAATATATACCTGAGACTCTTGTGATCAGAGTGGACTGTAAAATGTTCACCCATCAAGTAATGTCACCACATCTTCAAGGCGAAGACCACTGCTGCTAACTCCAGGTCATGGGTAGCGTAGTTTTTCTCATGTTGTCTCAGTTGTCGAGAACCATAAGTGATCACTGCTCACTCCTGCATCAGAACACATTCAATCCTAGTCCTTGATGCGTCACAGTAGACTACGTACTCAATGCCCTCCTCCGGTAACCTCAAGATGGGGGCACTTGTCAGTCTCTGCCTCAGCTGATGGAAACTCTAATGGCATATCTCTATCCACATGAAGGGTTTCCCCTTCTTTTTCAACACTAATAAGGGTGTAGTAACTCTGGAAAAGTCAGGAACAAACCTCTGGTAGTAACCGGCCAAACCTAGGAAACTCTGCACCTCCGTCACACTCCTGGGTGGCTCCCAAGAAAGCACTGCCTCAATCTTTGTTGGATCCACCGCAACTCCAGCTTTCGAGATTTCGTGTCCTAGAAAGTGAACCTCTCAGATCCAAAACTGGTACTTCGAGAGCTTACCATAAATATGGTGCTCTCAGAGTGTGTCCAAAACTATCTTCAAATGATAGGCATGCTCCTTCTCCATAACTGAGTATATCAGGATGTTGTTGATGAAGAATACCACAAAGCGATCGAGGTATGGATGGAAGATCATATTCATGATTCCCATGAACATTTTTGGGGTGTTGGTCACACCGAATGGCATAACCAAGAACTCATAGTGGTCATACAGAAATTTTAAGGTCGTCTTCTGCACATCCTCATCTAGAACCCTGAGTTGGTGATAGCATGATCTGAGGTCTATTTTTGAAAACCACCATGATCCTTTCAGTTGATCAAAGAGATCATCAATCCTCAGGAGTGGGTACTTGTTCTTCATAGTCACCTGGTTCAAGCGACGATAGTTCACACAGAGTCTCAAACTCTCATCTGCCTTCTTGGCGAACAAAATCGGGGTTTCCCAAGGAGAAACATTGGGCTTAATGAATCTCTTTCTCTGCAAGTCCTCCTGCTATACTCGTAGCTCTCGAAGCTCCGCGGGAGCTATTTGATTTGCTGGTGTAGATATCGGTGTCATCCTGGGGTACAATTCGATATAAAATTCCACCTCTCTATGAGGAGGTAGACCCGGAACATCATCAGGGAAAACATCAGCATACTGGTCCACCATTACAGGATAGCTCAGACTCTCAACATCAATCGCTTCGAGGGTAAGGCTATCCAACTGATGTGTGATCGGATGCACCCTCCTTCGGGTATGTCCATCTTGTGCTGCAAAGGTTCCCTTCTCGTCGGTGAAGGAAAACCTAGTCCCATCCTCACGGACACACCACACTTAGAGTCTAATACAGTCTATCTAATCATGGACTCTAGATAACCAATCCATACCCAATATGATGTCGTAAGGTCTTGATGCTGCTACTAGAAGATCCTAGCTGAATCTATCGCCTCCTAGACTAATCTCACACCGCCAGAACTAGTGTTTAATTGTCGAATCCTCTCCCATAGGAGTCTCTAGCGGTAAGGATGGAGCCAACGGCTCCATCAGTATCTCCGAGATCCGAACGAGGGGTGTGGCAATAAAAGAGTGGCTGGAACCTGTGTCTATAAGTACTGTAGCTAAGGTAGAGTAGACACAGATCGTACCTCAAATCATCTCTAGAGCGTCGTGGTCGTAGGCCTCAGCTGCTTAGAGTTGGGCTCGTCCCTGTCCACCTACTCTATGTGGTCGGGGTGGACCACCTGGAGGTGGTGGCGGTATAACCTCGAATCATCACCCACCACCTACTGCACAGCCAGATCCTCCGGCATGTCTTTCTACTTCTTGGAGACCACCTCGATCGAATCTTTGTCTCCGCCCAGGTGGTCCTTTGACCATATGTTGGTCGTCCATACAGCGGGTCGGGCAGTCGCGAGCCATGTGACCCTGCCCACTGTACGAGTAACAATGCCTACTCCTTGCCTATCATGCTTTGTCTCGAGAGCCCCACACGACCGACCATGTATCCTGCAGTCATCTACTGGTAGGTCTAGTCTTCTTGGACCTCTGCTTCATCTGTCTGCTGCCAGCTGTAGATGACTCTGCTACGTGACGTCTGGTGGTGGGTCTCGCTACTGGTGACTACTCAGCAAGGAAACTCTCCACTAAGAGTGCTCGCTCTAACTGTAATGCCCTGACCACAGAATCCCAGAGTCGGTGCATTATTATGTATCACTGTCATGATCACAAAAGATCAAGTCACGAAAGACCGATTAGTTTAGTAGCCTTGGAATTACTAGATACATTCATAAGGTTTACATTACATCATAAAATGAAAAACTACAATAACATTGTTTCCATAAACAACATTGAGATCCCATAGACTATCCCTGCAGGTCAGTCATAATATACTTCTTCGCATCCTAGGAAAAATAAAATATAGAAAGGGGTGAGCTCAGATGCTCAGTAAGGATAACAATATAGCGGAAACTTTCATAAATAATAATAAACATTTGAGGCAATGTATAGAACTAAAACAAATGCATTTTCAACATAAACTTCATCATAATATGGAAAATATAAATCAAAATAATTTCATTTAATTACTCACATGGATATTCTACTAGACGAATAATCACATGCAATATCAATAGCCACTTTCAAAATGATTCCATACTTTCATAACCACATAGTCAAGGCCTTGTGCCAAGACTACAAATAAGATTTTGTCAAGGCCTTGTGCCAAGACACTAGTTTGTCTCATGATACCTACCGATGCATTGAGGAGATATAGCGGGTTCCACCCGTCACTTACTAAGTCCAATGCATTCCTTATATGAAAAGGTTTAAACATAACATAAACATTCGTATTAAAACTAGCATATGAAATGTCAATACTTTATCCAAAAATTGTGAATGGTATAAAAATAACACATCCACAGTCAAACATATCACAAAACCTTCAATACAATATGGAAGTTTTGTATCATAATAAATCAACTTCAAATAAGCTTACAATTCATCAAAGGATGTTGACATAGATGAAATCAAAACATTTTTTTGAGAAATATCTCTTTCTATTTTGAAATCATTTAAAAGTCATATAATTATAAAAGAAAAAATTTATTTTGAAAATATTCTTATAATATTGTAAGGGAATCTTCGATAATGTTATAATGGTATAAAATAGCCGCACTCGCCGTATATGTTAAAAAACATTCTTACCTTAAATTTTTCGAAAAGGTCAAAAAGTACCTTGTTTGTAAAATGACAGAAAGATTCCTTTATAAACATCTTTTAAAAGTCAAACAAGGGTATAAATGACTTTAACCCATAGTCTATAAAATATTAAGAATGTTTTGAAATACATTTTTAAGAAACATGGAAGTGGATGACAAAGAGGTCATAGTAGATAATTGCGTATAAACATCCTCGGATAATGAAGAGATTGTAGAATTAACCCTTACCTTGTACTTTTCCTCGGTCGAGGGTAGGTTAACCTCATGTATAATGGTGAAATAATTGTTATTAAATTATACAAGAATTATATACATTAATATGATATCATATATGATCTTTTAACATTGCTTTGTTAATAATATCTTAGTATTATCGTTGTTTCGGGTGTTAACGGATTCGTTTTCCTTTATATTATTTGTTATGTGAGTCATATTTGTTATGGATGGGATGTATATTATTCATATCTAGAATTATATCAAGTCTTTAAACATTATTTTTAATCATCTAATGAAAATTAGTCTTTAATGGATACGATGGGGAATGAATCTCATCGCGTTCGTGGAGATGGTAATCCGTACGTACGCACGAGCGACAATATCCTTCTTTTGATATTAAAATAATATATAATTGGATGGTATATCGTATATACAGAATCATTATCATTATATATTTATTATTTAAATCAATTACACATCATTATTATACTCATCCAAATAATAATGTATTGAATGACAATTACACCACGATGTGGAGATGGTAAGTCGTACGTATGCACGTATGGTGACATGTCATTCAAAAGATGGATAGAATAATGAATGTGGTTGTAACATATTTATAATAACATCATAGTATATGTAAGATACTAGAGTTATTATTTTATAATGGAAACAACAAATAAAGAGGAAGTGGAAGAATAAAGGAACTTGAAAGAGGTGATGAAATATTTACCTCTTATTCGGGTTCTTCCTTTTGATTTGATCAAAAGGGCTCCTTAGGTTGGATTTCTGACTAAAGGAAGGCCTCTAGGATGAATGGAGGATAGTTTAGAGGGTATTTGGGATGATTTTGGCTGGGCCAAATGGCTTTGAAGGTGTAAATTAGAGAGAAGGGGGGGTGCCCTTTTATAAGAGGGGTGAGGGGCACCTTAGGAAAAGCTAGAAATATTATTTTATAATAAAATCATTTTTGGATTCTAATGGCTCCAAAATGGATTATTTAAAGGCTAAGGTGGGGATGGGTCGAAAACCACTCAACCAATAGGTTTTAGACAGGTTTGGATCACTATATTAACTTTATCTTTTAGATTTAACTCTTAGTTAAATAGTTTGACATTTGCCATGTCTCTTTGTATTTTTATATTATATGGTTAATAAACTTACTATATACTTCCAAGTGAACCCCAAGTGATTCATTAATTATACACCTATAATTATATAAGTACTTTGGCCAAACCTTAGATTTTTAGGAATAAAATATCAATTAATAATATAATATTTGTTTTAAAAACTCTTTTTTGTCAATTTTGACACTATTTGGTATTTTGTTTTTTCTAAATTCATAGCAGCATTATTACTTCGAAAAAAATTCATATAACCAACCCTAACATGTCATATTAACCTAAAAATTTAGTGGAATTCATAAAAAGTCTCAAATTACATTTATTTGGATATTTATAATATCAATTATTTTAATATTTCATTAATTAGGTAATTACTGCATCATCATTGTGTCATAAATAAATTAAATTATTTAATGTCTAAAAAATATAAAAAAAATACAATTATGTAGGAAATATTTTTATTTTTCTAATGAATATTTATAGTTGAATTTATCTTATGTATAACCCTATATTAAAAATGTTTTATTTATTAAACTTTGATTTTAACTCTTTTAACTCTTCTTTAAATAAAATAATAATAAGTGTCCTAATCTAATCCAAGCGGACCAAAGAGGTTCATATTTTATTCCTAAGGTTGTTTTTTTTTTGAATTATACTTATCTAATAGAATTAGGACATGTTTTAGGGTAATAATAATATCATTTTTACCCTTAATTACCCTATTTACTTTTAACCGTGGTAAATAAAAGTAAAAGGTTATTATTTACCAAAAATTATTTTTATCTTATTGAACCACATTTTACTTACTGATATCAACCGTGTCTCTTGGATTTTTGAAATTCAACTTACAGAAGTGGTAAAATTAAGTTTTATGTAAATTTGTAAATGCTCCTAGGAGGTGGGTAAAAGATGGTAAAAAGTTCAATAAAATTTTTATATATCTAAAACTATTATAAACTAACTCCAATGAATTATATTGAACTTATATAGGTATTATGTATCTATTTTGACCTAAAATAAATTTAAATAAAATAAATAATTATTTAAATAAAAATTTAGTTTTAAACTATAACTCAGTGTTTTTCACTATTCATCAAAAATTGAAAGTTTTCAGAAAAATACCAAAAAATCACCCTAGGATAATTTCGATATTCCGAATCCAAAAATAAAGTCAATTTTGAAAGATAAAATAAATAAAATTTCAAAAATTACATATTACTATTCATAACGGCTAGTTTGATTGGTTGTGGTGTGTTAGAACTCGAAGTTGCGTACAACACACGCTATTGTATTATTCAAAGAGAAGTGTAACGTGGAAGCTTGGGGTGTTACACTAACACCCCCTCCTGCGTCGGGATGTTGAGAGAAATCATCGAAGCTCTAATCTTCCGTCTGAGCCCCTGCTCGAAGGTCTGTGCCCTGAAGAAAGGGTCCCGCACCATGTCAGTGGAGTAGCGCGAGAGGTCGGTGAACCTCGCTGAATACTTAGCCACGGTCATGTTGCCCTGTAGGTGGAGAAGCTCATGTATACGCACAGAGCATAGTGTCAATGGGATGAACTCTGCCCTGAAAAGGCTCTCGAAGTCCGCTCAGATGAGAGTGACCTCGTCATGAACCTGGAGTATCATGCTCCACCATCTGCCCGCTGCTACCTGAAGAAGACTGGCTGCAATGATCACCATGAGATTAGTTGGTGTCCCTACCAATCAAAAAACTCTAACCACGGCCTTCAGCCAATCCTCAGCCGCCTGTGGATTTGTATCGCCCTGGAACCTTGGTGGCCTCTGGCGCTGGAACTCGTACAACGCGCTCAAGAGGCGTGCACCCTCTACTGTTGGGGCTGGTGGCATCGGCGGCCCAACGGGTAGTGGTGCTACTGGTACACCACCCGATGGTACAACTACCGAAAGGGGGCCTGCACCGAAGCCTCGTCGCTCGGTGGGTTGTCATTGTGTACTCTTCCTAGAACCCTAACTGGCTATCTGCGTAGAGACATTCTGAAAAGAAATAGATATGCCACAGTCATTAAGTTATATCTGGTGAGCTGACTCAAAGTGATCACAAAGAAAACTTTTCAAAAACACACACGTAATCAGTGTTTTCATGCACTGAATC
Source organism: Viscum album (assembly GCA_963277665.1). Classification (NCBI taxonomy): domain Eukaryota; kingdom Viridiplantae; phylum Streptophyta; class Magnoliopsida; order Santalales; family Viscaceae; genus Viscum; species Viscum album. Next base: position 420,809,058 of record OY728132.1, read on the forward strand.
AGAAATCATAAGTCAGGGTCCTGGTGTGTGGATACGTCGGCCGCCGTACCAACACTGGATTCCCCAAACTAAAAACCACACCCATCACACTTAACACTATTGTTGAATCAAAATATCAGAGTCCAAGTTCTCCAGTAGAACTGACTCCTCTGATACCAATTTGTCAGGACCCGTCCCCCAGGTCCAGTGTCGTGACTACCCCAAGCCCGCCTTCCATAGGCCAGGGACTGGCGACTAACACCAAAAAGGCATATCCCTAAAACCGGGAAGGCATTGCCTCTAAACCTGTAAACTCACACAAACCAAGCACACAGCAAGATACAAGCACAAAGTAAACTATATAGTAAACTGGGTGTGTATAGTAAGTAAACGGGTCGGAATACAAGCCCAACTGGAAAGTACAAATAAAACTAAGAACAGATCATGCGAACACCCGCCAAGGATCCTACCTAAGAGGTAGGTACAGCTCTCGAACGGTCGTCTCTACGGTACATCTCGTCTAATGATCCACCTCCGAGCGGCCTCTAGTCCTGGTACCCTCAGCCTTGATCAATGTTGTTCGTCGTCTGCACAAGACATAGCAAGCTGCGGGCGTAGCCCGTGTAATGGTGAGTATAACAATACTCAATAGGGACCCCGAGACCCCAGAAGGTCTCTCCGAATTCACAAAGGATAAACCACAAAGCAAGACCTCAATCTCAAAGCACGAAGTAATAGTCATCAACACTACTTAGGTATATGTTCATACATATACCTAAGTTATCAATATATACTCATCTCACACGTGAGGGAAGAATACTACAAAGGTAACACCACAAAGGTAGAAGTACCACACATGTAACACCACAAAGATAAAAGTACCGCAAAGGTAACACCACGAAGGTAAGTACCACAAGAGTAACACCACACAGAAGAATACCACGAAGGTATCACCACACAGAAGTGTACCACAAAGGTAAAGACTCAACTCACACCAGGTATAACTTAAGTACATAAGTATAGATGATTAGTTGTGTTGCTAGATCATCTTACTTCGTCGAGAAGCTCTGCTGTTGACCCACACAGGATCAAAGATGACCCACACAAGATCTGAAAATGACCCACACAGGATCTGGAAATGACCCACACATGATCAGTATGTGCTGACCCACATAGGATCGCTAAGCATTGACCCACACAGGATCTAGAGATTCTTCAAGCACAGCCAGCCACAGGGTTCCCGCACTAAGCATGCTTGATTACGGGAGGTTCTGCTCCTCAACCCATCGGATGATATTTCAACTGCCAAGAAGTCCAACAAAGAAGTATCACTAAGTTTTGTCACATCAATAGGGTCCCAATGCGATTGACGGTGTGTCAATCGGACGTCCGATCTGTAAGTTATTAGTGTTTCCGTTCTGAGGGTCTGGTTGGATTCGGGTTCGATCCAACCTGGCCATACTGTAACTTTATCCAAAACTCAAGTGGAGTATACTAAAAGGACCATCTCGATCCAAGGATTCTGGTGCTGCAAACGGTTCGTCAATCGAATGCTCAGATCACAAGATAAGGCAAAAAAAGGCATATCTAGGTCCAGATGGGCCCGGATCGGGTCCGACCCGGTCGGACCAATCTGGTTCGGGTCCGGCCCGGATGGGCTAGGCCGCAGCGAGCCCGACCCACTGGGTTGCGGTCTGGCCCGGCCCACAAAGGGGCAGCCCGACCTGCGGTGTGGCCCGCAGAGTCCGCCCTAGCCGACACCTGGGGGAGGCGCCCCCCGGATTCCTGAGCGGCCAAATGGTCGTTCGGTTTCGGCCATCCCGGCGGCACCATGTGGTGCCGCCTGCTGGCGCGCGGGACCCGCTGGAGCAGTCCCACTCGACGTGATGCAGCCGGTCGGAAGATCGGTCAGCTCTCCTCTCAGCGGCGCAATAGCGTCGCTGACCTCCTGTGGCCGACCGGGTGTCGGCCTCCCTCCGGGTGCTTTGACACGGCTAAGCAGTCGCGACCCCCTCCTCTACCGGCGGCACGGACGCGTGCCGCCCTGCCTCCACGTGGCCGGCTGGCGTGCCGGCCGCCGTCCCTTTCTCTACCGCGGCCGACGGGCCGTGGCCTCCTCCGCTACCGGCGGTGCGGACGCGCGCCGCCCCGGTTCCACACAGTCGGTCGGCGTGCCGGCCGCCGTCCTCCTCTGCCGCTTGCTTGAACCGCGGTCGGCCGGTTGTCGGTCGCCCTCCTCTTCCACAGGTCACCGTAGTTTCGTTCTAAGCCTGAAAAAAATATGACGGCCGCATATTCGTGATCCTCGGGTCGAGATCTCCGCGTCCATATGTCACGCTCAACAAAACAGTTTGTTTTTAGCACGCTTAATTATTTGACGTTGAATAACGCACAAAGAACACATGAAGAACAAATAGAAAGGATCATGGTATTTTGGTGGATCGATGGTCGTGTTCATTTGGTCATCATCGTTGAGAATTGAGAATATAAAGAATCAACAAAACGATAATTATCATATCTCAAAATAACCCCCTACCTCGATTGTCCGTTGGAGGTGGCGTGAGGAGGAAGATGATGCACCGGCGCTTCTCGAACGTTCGTTCCTCGTTCCTTGTTCAGGTTTCATTCTTCGTTGGAGGATCTCCTTCGTTGGATAATGCTCTTCCTTCGAGAGTTCTCCACCAAATTGATTTGTCAACAATTTCCCCCCAACCCACGAGAGGTGAGTAGCCCACTTTAATTGAGTTAAGTTAATTAACTCAATTAATGTTGGCACATTAATTGGGAGAATTCTAAGAGTTAACTTACATTAAAAGAAGAGTTTGGGTGGTCCCCACCCCAAAGATTCAAAAAGAAGGTTTTAAGAAAAATAAAATAAAAGTTATTTATTTTATTTTTCAATTCTCCTACGAAAATCCAAAAAACTAACTTCAAACTTCGACCTACTGCGGTCGAGGTGATGGTCGCCTTAAGCGAATATCGACGTTGCGAGTTCAACGTTGTCCTCAGATTTCAATTCCAAGCACCGGTTCAAAAGTTACAAAACGCAGCTCGCGTGTTTACTGAACGTACCTAAAAAAAGTTCAGAAATTCATTATGGGCACACCGGGACTCGGAATCACACGCCGTCAATTTTTGCGGACTCGTAATAATTCCATATAATTAAAAAAAATTACATGGAAAATTCCAGGTCTTTACAATAATTGTGTCATTCTTTTGATGACCTCGATTATAAGTAGTCACACTCTCTTCGGGGAATTGAGTTGCGCCAATTGGTCGAGTTTCAGGATTCATCATTAGGGGTTCATTGCTTTATTTCACAATATGAGGACAAGAAAGTAATTCAAGGTATTTTGTAAAGACCTTCCCATAATGAAGTCAATTAACTCTGATAAGTTCATATAGTGTAGATCATCAAGCGGCCTTGTAGAGATGTGAACAACATGTTTTGACAGATAGAAAGGATGTGTGGAAATGTGATTGGTTCTCAATCAAATCTCATAGTGGGAGATATCATGAGAGACTTGAGAAAAAAAGGAAATTATCGCCCCCATTAATTTGGTCAAAGGGGTTGGCTCCCCCTTTTAATTTCCCCCCTTTAATTAGGTAAAAGGGCTTTAATTTGGTCAAAGGAGGGGTGAGTTTCCCCACTTTGAGTGTTTTATCCTTGTAATTGTGAGTTTTTGTATCCACTTTTACCTATATTAATCTTTCTATTTGTTTGTGGGTTTTCGCTCTTTTCATTTTTGAGGGTTTTCCACATTACATTCGATGTTTATTTTTCGTTTTTTTTTTTTGCACTTCATTTTTATCTTGGTATTATTGTTTCACCGAAGGGCCAATCATTTTCGATCCCAACATGTCACGTCGAAAACATTCACTTTCATTGTTCTTTATTTTCTTCGATTGTGGTTGTTCATTATTTTCCCATTTTTGGTGGTGTTCATTCCTATTATTATTTGGTATATGACTACCTTGAGTAAATGATTTTCAATGACCATAATTGTGTCATTTTTTTTGACAACCTCAATTATAAGGAGTCGCATTCTCCTCGGGGAATTGAGTTGCGCAAGTTGGTCAAGATTCATGATTCATCATCAAGGGTTCATTGATTTGTTCCACAACAAGAAGTCAAGAAAGTAATTTAAAGTATTTTGTAAAGCCCTTCTCATAACAAAGGTAATCAACTCTAATAAGTTCAAATAGCGTAGATCATCAAGCGACATTGTAGAGATGCAAACAACATGTTTTGACAGATAGAAAAGATGTGTAGAGATTTAATTGGTTCTCAATCAAATTTCATAGTGGGAGATATGTGGGGAGAATTGGGGAGAAAAAGGAAACTATCACCCCCATTAATATGGTCAAAGTGGGTGGATTCCCCTTTTAATTTCCCCACTTTAATTTGGTAAAAGGGCTTTAATTTGATCAATGGGGGGGTGGTTGGGGGGTGAAGGTTCCATTAAAAGGAGATTATTCTTGATTTGGAAATCATCACCTTTAGGCAATTAAAATTTCATTTTTGACTTTTAGTTTTGAGTGGTATTTTGGGAGGTGTTTCTCCATTTATTCCGTGAAAGAGAGTTCGTATTCACCATTACCTATAGTGATCTTTCTATTTATTGAAAGAGAGTTCGTATTCATCTTTACCTATAGTGATCTTTCTATTTATTTTTGGTTTTTCAATCTTCATTTTTTAGGGTTTTTCATTTTCATTGTTCCCTTTTTTTTCCACTTAATTTTTATCTTGCTATTATTGATGCACCGAAAGGCCAATCATCTTCAGTCTGATCATATCACACCGAAAACATTCATTTTCGTCATTCTTTATTTTCTTTGGTTGAGATTGTTCATTATTTGCCCATTTATGATGAGGTCGGTTCCTATTCTTATTTGATGTATTACCAGTTTGAGCACATGTATTACCACTTTGACCTCGATTATAAACAATCACATTCTCTTCAGGGAAGAGAGTTGCAGCAATTGGTTAGAATTGTCATCATCAAGGGTTCACTGCTTTGTTCCACAACAAAAAGATGAAGATGGTGATTTAGAGTATTGTGTAAAGATCTTCCCATAAGTTATTTAAAAAAATCGCCCAAAATGATCACCGGACAAGAATGAATCTCTTAAAAAGCAACACGTCACCCAGGGTTCATCCCTCCAGGAGCCTGCAAGCACCAGCCATTGCTTCTGCAACACTAACATGAGAGCCCCACGAGAAACAGACAGGAGGAGAGAGAAGATTAAAAAAACAAAGGAATATACAACAGTCAATATATAATTATTCCAGTTACAGCAAAAACATAAACAGCATCTCACCCACCAAGAATGAATCAAACTCCCTCCCCCGCGCTCTCATCTGGATGTTTTTGATATGCACACATTCAAGAAACAAAGGCCCTCCATGGATTCCCATGGCTATGAAAGATTAAACGAACAAGCCGCGCACTTTCAGGTGATAATCAGTCAACGCCACGCGCCGCCGTCATTCGCGCCCCTCCGCGATGCTCGTCTCCACCACGCCCCTCCCGCCGAACTCGGTGTCAATGTCGGAGGCCAAGGTGGAGGCGGAGTCGGGCGCGTCGGCGCACCCGAATCCCCCGCCGCAGCCCGCTTGGATCTCCTTGAACATGGCCATCACCTGGATCATGGTGGGGCGGTGCAGCGGCCGCTCGTCCAGGCACCGGGTGGCCACCTTCAGGTGCTGCAGCAGCTCCACCTCCTCCACCCCCTCCGCCACCAGCGCCGGGTCGAACACGTCGGCGATCCGCGACCGCGCCCGCTGCTTCACCCACCCCACCAGATTGTTGTCCCCGAAGTCCGACGAGTCCGTCGGCTGCCGCCCCGTGAGGAGCTCCAGCAGCACCACGCCGTAGCTGTACACGTCCCCCTTGGTGGAGCACCGGAAGCTCTGGTAGTACTCCGGCGGCACGTACCCCGGCGTCCCCGCCAGCGTGCTCACGCTCAGATGCGTGTCCACGGCGTTCATCACGCGCGCCATCCCGAAGTCCGCCACGCGCGCCTCCAGCCGCTCGTCCAGCAGCACGTTGCTGGACTTCATGTCGCGGTGGATCACGTGGGGGTTGCACTTGTGCAAAAACGCCAGCCCCCGGGCGGCGCCCACCGCGATCCTCCGGCGCGCCGCCCAGTTCAGCCGGATCCCCGCCTTCCTCCGGTCGCGGAGCACGTCCTCCAGGCTCCCGAACCGCATGAACTCGTACACCAGCAGCCGCTCCTCCTTCACCTTGCAGTACCCGAGGAGGGCGACCAGGTTCCGGTGCCGGATCTTCCCGATGGTCTCCACCTCCGCCGTGAACTCCCGGTCGCCCTGCCCGTTGATGTGGATCAGCTTCTTGATCGCCACGACGGTGCCGTCCTTGAGCTCCGCCCTGTACACCTCTCCAAACCCGCCGGACCCGATCAGCGCGTCGGGGTGGAACCCATTGGTGGCCTCCTGGAGGTCGGCGAAGGTGAGCGTGCGCAGGGGAAGGTCGAACGTCGCGAGGTTGATGCTCAGCGCCTCCCGGCTGACGATCACCCTCCAGTCGCTGGTGTTGCCGCCGCCGGTGAAGTTCGAGTCCAGGTAGTCGGGGGCGGGCCCGCCGCCCTTATTCCGCCGCCGCTTCTTCGTCTCCACGGCCACCACGATCAAACCGACGACGCAGAAAACGGAAAACAGAGACCCCATCGCGACCGTCCCCGCGAAAGACGCCGGCGTGCGGGATTTCTTCCGGCCGCCGGCAACGGCGCCGGCATTCGGGCACGCGGAGAGCGGGTAGCCGCAGAGACCGCGGTTGTTGACGAACGTGGTGTTGGGGAACGTCAGCATCTGGGTGGACTCCGGGATCTTTCCCCACAGGCGATTGCTCGAAAGATCGAGCTCGTTCAGAGCAGAGAGGCGGGAGAACGACGACGGGATGTTCCCCTCGAGCCCGTTGTCGGAGAGATCCATGATGCTTACGCTGTTCAGGTCCCCCAGCTGCGGCGGAATCTGGCCGGAGAAATTGTTGTGGCTCAGGTGGAGAACCTGCAAGTAGTACATCTTGCCCATCTCCGGCGGGATGCTGCCGGAAAGGGAATTGTAGGACACGTCGAAGAAGATGACGGAGCCGTTGTGGTTGAAAGTGGGGCGAAGGATCCCGCCGTAGACCCTGGTGAAATTGCAGGGGCTCCTGGCCGACAGCCTGTCCAGCTGCGTCGTCCTGATCCCCACAAATTCCAGGAGGTTCCCCGCGCCATGGCAGGCCACGCTGCTCTTGTCGTTCTTGATGTACGCGTATCTCCTCCTCGTGTTAAGCCCGTCGGCGATCTTGCCGGACTGCATGAAGAGCTCCGGCGGGATCGAACCCGTCAGCGAATTGGAGTTCAGGTCGACCCACACGAGGCTCTGGCAGTTGCCGAGCTCCGGCGGAATGCCGCCGTAGAAGGAGTTGTTGCTGAGCTTGAGGATCGCCAGGCTGGAGAGACGCCCGAGCCACGGCGGGATCTCGCCGGAAAGACGATTGTTGGAGAGGGAGATCCAGTACAGATTGGTGCAGTAGCGCAGACCGGCGGGGATCGGGCCGGTGAGATTGTTGAAGTCCAGGATCAGGCTTTCAAGCAATCTGACATTCCCGAGCTCCTCCGGGATGTTTCCGGTGAGATCGTTCAGCCAGAGGATCAAATCGCGAAGGTTCGTCAGGGAGCCCAAGCTCTCCGGGATTTCCCCTGTTAATTTATTGAAGCTGAGATCCAGGGAGACGAGCTGCGAGCAGTTGCAGAGATCCGCCGGGATGGAACCGGAGAGCAGATTGTTCTGAAGATACATCTCCTTCAAGGAAGTGACGGAATTCCGGCACAATCCCGCCGGGATCTGGCCGGAGATCTGGTTCGAGCTGATGTCCAGCGACTCCAACCCCGGGAGCCCGGCCAGTAAAGAGGGCGGCAGATGGCCGGAGAAATTGTTGTACGCCAACACGACCTTCCTCAGGCTGGCCATCTTCTTCCCCAGAAAACCCGCCGCCAACTCGCCGGACAAGCTGTTGTTGGACAAATTCAGGGATTCCAGATACGCGCACTCGGAGAAACCCGCCGGAATCGTACCGTTCAGATTGTTGTACGAGAGATCCACCTCCACCAAGCTCGAGCACAAATCCGCCACCGCGTCGTCCCGGAGGGCGCCCTCGAAGTGGTTGCCGGAGAGATTGAGGACCCTCAATGCCCAGCCGGCGGGAACGCCGGAAACCTCGCCGGAGAGATGATTGGTGGAGAGATTCAAGAAATCCAGCTGCCGCAAGCCGGCGAGCTGACCGCTCCTCAAGTCGCCGGCGAATCTATTGTCGGAGAGATCCAAGCGGCGAAGCGCGGAGCTGGCACGAAGCGACGGCAGCGCCGCCGTGAAGTTGTTCGACGACAAGTCCAGGTGCTCCAGGTGAGCGCATTCTATCGCGGGTAGACTCCCCGACAGCCGATTGCCGCTGAGGGAAACCCAGTTCAGGTCGCCGCAGCGGCAGTCCTGAAAAAGCCATTTCACCACGCCCTGTTCAGAGATTCCATTGGAGGATAGATCGAGGGCTCGCAGCCCGCCCAGCAGCTTCAGAGGGGCAGGACCGTCGGGAAGCGAGCGGTTCAGCAAGTTCAGGGATAGGTTTAGGGATTTCAAGGAGCGGCAGGAGGAGGTCAGGACGGTGAGATCTGAGAGGGAGCCGGACAGGGAGTTGTTGGAGAGATCCAGGGCGGCGAGCATCGCGCCGCAACGAACCGCGGAGGCGGCGCCGGTCAGCTTCGTGGATTTCAGGGTCAGGTTCTGCAAGGACTCCAGCGCGAGGAGGGTGGAGACGACGGTGGGGACGGTGGAGGCGAGGGGGATGGAGTAGAGGTCGACGGCGGAGACGCGGGAGGCGCCGTCGCATGAAACGCCGGAGAAGGAGCAGGGGAGCAGGGACGGCTGCCAGTCGCGGAGAAGGGCGGGATCTCGGACAGAGGCTTTGAACCGGAGGAGCAGCTGGGCGTCGCCGGGGGAAGATGGAGACGACGGCGGCGGGGAGGAGGCGTGGAGGTGGAGGTGGAGGTGGCGGTGGAAGAGAGAGAAGAGGAAGAGGGAGAGCAGCGGTCTGTGGAGGGTTAGGCACGAGAGCGTGAAGAACATCGCCATGAGAGAGGAGCCGGTAGCGGGCAAGGAGCCTAGGGCTGCAGGGGCGAAGGCATGGCCATGTGGGGGAGGAAGGAGGGGATGGTCTCCGCGAAGCTTTCAAGGTTGGAGACAGAGTAGAGGAGGAGACAGAGGAATTTGTTGGGAGGAAATAAATTAATTGAGGGGTGAAATTCAAAAGACGGAAGAATGCAGGGGAGAAATTGGTATTTATTGGGGGTCGGGGGGTACCGGAAAATGGAGGCATCGTGTGTCGGAGGAGATACCCATAATTTTTTTCGAAATTCGCGACGAGGACACCAATTTTCTAGATTTTGATGTTGGGGCCCCTATTTTTTTTAAAAAAAAACTCGTGAATAATCACACTTTTTGATCATGCAAGGAATAGTAAAGCGTTGCAAATTACGAAAATCATGGGGTAAAGTCAGCTTTGAAAAAAATGTACTTTTAAATTTGAATTTAATCACTTACGTTTGAATGGACGAAAATAATTTTTGTTTTTAAAATAAATATTATAAGGAATCGTATGGATATATTTTTATATTTTTATATTTATATTAATTTTAAATTTACCCCCTCCTATTTCTCGAAATCAGAAAATAAATATTAAAAAACTAATCCATTCCGGCGGGGGTACAGTGTTCTCCCCCATCCCCCCATATTTATTTCAACCTTCTGCTTTTATTTTTTATTACTCCACATTTATCCCCACGGTCGTGCGCATGCCGTAACTGGGGTCTCACGTGCACGCGCACGTGTGCTCACACGAATAGCAACAATTATAACCAGAGTTGGTCGATTCGGATCTTTTTGTTAACCATAAACAGCTGGGATGGTTTAAATACATCACTATGAAAAAAAAAAACTGTAGCCATTTTGAAATAATTTTTTTAAAAATTGAATTTTGAATTGAATATTGAATTATGTTCAAATATTTAAAGAGGTATTTCAAGTATAGTATAATAGATAATGCGTTTTAAAAACAAACTATTCATAAATATATTCAATTTTTCATACTATCTAAATGAATTGTCATTCTACTGTCCAAATAAATAATCATATATTTCGAAGAACATGTTTATTGTAAGACATTTGAAGCCATATCGTGCGAAGAAATTCATTTGTTTGGTTTATTCGTAGCGTACGATAACCATATATCGTAAGGTATTATGTATTTGAAACCCGTAGATTTGATATGTGTTGTCACATATGATATGGAAGATCGTAAAATATGATAGGGTCCTCGGATTTCAAAAAAACAAAGTATTGTAACATATTTATCACATCGGTCAATCATAATTTATGATTGGATGTGTAAGTGTTCTTCAAATGCAAAACGTCATGTGCGATGGTGTGGCACACATCTTCTCTCTTTTCAGAGCCACCACTATCTTGACCATGGCACGAGACTCTCCGTTTTGATTTACGCAATGCTAAAGGTTTTTACCTTACATGGATTTCATCACTGTTGTATCTTATATTGCAATAGATAGGACTCTGATTTGCCGTAAAATATGATATTGGTCAAAATATTAAATTTTTAATATTTTAATATAATTGCTCAGGGTTTATAAAATATTTATAAATTAAACGTGTTAGGCCATGTAAATCAAGACTTTTTTTACGTAAATTAAATATGAAAAGTTCGTATTTGTATATCATGTTTTAGAAAAATAATTAAAGTATTTATTTATTTAGTTATTCCTTTAAATATTCATGTTTATAAATTGTTTATGAAATGTGAATATCGTGTATGCTTTATTTATGTGATAAATTTCTTATATTAGACTGTTGTGCCATGCATTACATGTTAGGTACAACATCATACGATTTAGTTTTCAATTACCTTAACCACCATTTGCAATTGAAGTTATAAGCTTGAATTTAGTTAAACATATTTTTGTGCATATTAGGTTTTAGAATTATCATGAATTGGGTTCTCACTCGAGTAAAGTATCCTCAGGTGGTTGAACTTTGGGTTAGACTTTCTAATGGCCCATAAGCTTATGCCTTATTCTAGAAAGGTTAGGGTCATCTATTTTTGGCTTCAGGCTTACTCAAGTGGTGATTGCCAATCTCATATAATTCTAAACTTTTATAAGAAGATTTCATGTACCTTATGCATGAGAAACATTTGGATATGTAGGAATATGTTTGGATTTCATTTTTGAAAAATAAACACAAACTTGTGGGTTATGTAAAGAGTTACACATTAATACAGTGTGAAAATATTAATTTGGTGGATAGAATAGAGATTCCAAAACTAAATCATTAGAAGCATGCATACACAAAAGAATAAAATATGAGAAGATAAAGATTTCATATGATACAATGGTTATGGATTTAATATGCATGTGATGTTTAACATCTCATTACCAACTTTTAGGTACGAATCTTGCCTTTTTTTTTCTTGATTATCTTAGTTTTCTTGTTGATCTCTAGTGGTTTCTGTTGTTTCTTGGTTATACATGTTGTTTCCTAGTTGTTTTCCCCTTGTTTGAACTTTTAAAGGGTCGTGGGAGAGTGTCTTGATTATGGTTTTAATGGTCGGGAGGTGGCTGAGGTGTTTATCACAGACGTGGGCTTGAGCCTGTAGCCAAAATGGCAACATGAGGTCCATCGGCTCACCAATGAGGGCCACCAACAACTGGTAGAGGGACGACAATAGGGAGTTCCTACAGGAACTCCACCGACCAGCTGGTGGAGCGGTCGATGGAACTTCCAGTGGTCCTGGCATTCAACCAAGCGCCATTAGCTAGCCAGTGGAGGCCACTAGCTCGCCGGTGATGTCGTGACCCGTCCCCCGAGGCTCGTGCCGTGACTACCCAAAACCCGCCCCCCGAAGGCCAGGGGCTGGCGACTAGCGCCGAAGACGTCAGCCTGCAAGTGAGAGACATTTGTCTGAGTACCTGTACGCACACACACACCCAACCACGTCCCAACTCACTGAAAGAGGGAGACAAGTATACCACTGAAACAAAGTTGAGTGCAAGTACAAGTGAAAGTAAGTGTGTCAGGATACAAACCCAATAAGGAACTGAAAACAACAAAGTACAAAAAGGAAACTTGGATGACCATCCGTGGAAAAACCTCACCTAATCATGAGAGTAGTGAAGCTACTAGAAGCTGAAGTAGTATGTCTTCTCCGCCTTGTCCTACTAGGTCCCGCCTGGTCTTAGGCCACCAAGTCCACCGTCGTAGTGTCCGTCGGTCCCGTCTCCCTGAGCACCTCTGTCGAAACGTCGATTGTCTGCACCAGACACAACACGTGTGGGCGAAGCCCATGCAGGGGGGTGAGTAACAAAATACTCAATAAGGGACCCCGAAACACAAAATAAAGACCACAAAACAATCCTCAAAGCAAAGCACGAAGCATAAGTACGAAACACAAGACAACTCACACCAGGTATATTCTAGGGTAGTGGTATTAGCATCATCAGTCATATCATTGAGTTCATCAGCTGTTGGAGAACTCCTCATCTATCGAGTACAGTGGGCATGCCGGGTCACAAAGAGCTGCTTCCCACTAACCTTGGACTGCTGCGGTACTCATCCCTGATTAGTACCGTGAGTATGCTGAGTCACACAAAGCCGCTCCCCACCGTGGGCCTGCCGGGTCACACAGAACCACTTCCCACCTTGGCCGAACTGAGGTACTCCTCATATCGAGTACCGTTGGGTTACCGGGTCACACAGAACTGCTTCCCACGGTGGGTCTTTTGGGTCACACAAAGCCGCTTCCCACTGGGTCGTCGTCGAGCAGTCATCAGGTCTCAGCCAACCGCAGAGTTCCATACGTAGCGCACTTGGGAGAACCGCCCCTCAAGCCATTCGTCGCATCTCAATGTCCATGAAAATCATCACAAAGCATGTCAAAAAGATCTGCCTCATCAAGAGGGTCCCAACGCCATAAACGGTTTGTCAATCGGACGCACGATTTGTAAGATACAAACATTTTAGTAAACAAGGGGCCGGTTGCGACAGAGCCCGGTCCGACCCAACCAACCCAACCTAGGGGTCACACATACCTCGATTTAATTAGACGGACTCGACCTACCCTGGTTCGGGTTGGGGTTAGTCTGGTCCGGCATGGCCAGTGGGTCAAGCCCAATAGGCCTCACTGGACCCGACCCAGTTTGGCCGGGGGTCCAGCCCGTCGGGTCGCCCGACGATCTGGTCTAGTCCGGCCCAACCCGCGTGGTGCAGGTCCGGCCCGCTAAGCGGGGAACCGACCCGGCCCGCTAGGGGCTTGGCTCGCCAGCCGAGGACCGGCCGCTCGAGCGGCCGGTGGTGCGCCACCCGGCCGCGTCCGGCCCCCTCTACCCCGCGGGACACCGTAGAGCCTCCACCTCAAGTCGCGGTCGACGGACCGTGGCTCGTCCAACCAGCCGGGTGGCCCGGACACGGGCCAACTCCCTTCACGCGGTGCCCGCCTAGCGTCGCCGCCGGTAGGATGTTCAGCGGACCACCAGATGCTCTCTGGTGGTCCGTTCTTCGCGTCATCTGCGCTGACGGTCCTCTCGAGTTGCCTTCTTCACTGCGAAGGTCTCATTTCCGCCTTGCCGTCAATTCAGACGATTTGTTCACAAGAGCACACATGTGGAGGGGTCCAGGTCTTTGTTTGTGTTGGCACGCACCCTCCGCGTTAGAGGTTTTAAACAGGGGGAAGGCTCAGAGATGTTTGTTCAATTATATCAATTGATAAATTTAATCCCGGATAATAAATCCCCAAGAAAAGTCACCCTTCCGCATAAACGCACGAACTGCGGATCAACCTATTCATTGGTTGATCAGTGTTCGTTGTTTCTAGAAAGAGAAGGATAGGGAAGAATTTTGAAATAAAACTCAAACCCCTACCTCTTTGACGTTCGATACCGTAGAGTTCATCCTCGAGAATTCAAGGCGTCGACGTCGCTTCCCGACTCCGATCTTCGAGAGGCATCGATGATATTGGCGTTTGTTGGCGTTCATTCTTCGTTGGAGAGCAAGAACTGATGGAGGTGCGTCAAAGGATTCCCGCCAATTAATCCTTCATCGTCTCCAACGCCAAACAATTATAAGGAAACATGTCGCAACGTTTCAGTTACGTTGCGACCACTACTACAAATAAGGCTTCTAAAAGCGCTAGAAATTGCTTTTAACAACACTAGAAAAGCGTTGTTAATCGTGGCGAAGATAGGGGGACCCCTTTAAAAGCGCTAAAAAAACACTAATAAAAAGGGCCATTTATCCGCTCTAAAAAAAGCGCTGATAAAGGTCAACCCCCCCTTTATCAATGCTATTTTGAGGGGTGATAAAGACCCAATTTATCAGCGTTTAATAAAGGTGGCCTTTATCAGCGCTCAAAATAGTGCTGATAAAGGCCTAATTGCCTGGGATGTGCTGTTTATTTAACAGCACATCCAACACCTGTACACCTGCACAAACAACACATCCAACACCTGCACACCTGCACAAACAACACATCCAACACCTGCACACCTGCACAAAATAACACCTGCACACGAACAAAGCACAGAAGAATGAAACAACGCGCAAAAGAGTTTCGCAAACAATGCTATATACATTTACTTGACATCATGAATACAAAAAACACACTGCTATATAGATTTCAAGCATTTTTTATACGATTACAATTATAATTATCCAACAAACAGTTAAAAACATTAATATTTCATCCTTTGGCATCTGTGATCCTCTCTAAAAAATTGTTGTCCATGGTATTAGTTGCCGAACAAAGCATCTGAACTCAAGAAATTTTTTTTCACCTATATAAGAAAACAAGTATTATGTTAGTAATGCAATAGTGAAATAAATTAAACATTAATATGAAAGAATACATTAATAAAATGATATCAAATATTGAAGGATGAAGGATCAGGACTCCCTCGCTCCAGTTTTCGTCGATGGACATGCTGCAACAGAAAACTCTAGAAGTCTGAATCTATATACCTATGATTCCCTTCGAGTGGCCGCACATCAAGAAAACCATTCGAGGTGCACTAAGGTGAAAGATGGAGGGAACCTAACGACCTTTGCAGGTTCCACTATCGGTTCTTTTGCGGCTTTTAGTGACCGGACAACGCAGCATATTATCTGAAAAGGCACAACGACCCATGTCTCAGCATCCAATGACACTATTGCAGAAAGGTTAGATCTCTGTAAGTTCTCTATCATGGCTCGAATCAACCTATCAAAAGGAATGAAATCGTGGAAACTTGTAGATCTTGTTGACCAGCTTACAACAATTTGGGGGTTTGCCAATTTTAAATGTGTTTCTTTAGCTCGTGAGTTTTTCCACATTTTGTTTCCTTATGCGGACTTGAAAGGGAAATCTTGGAGAATTGGGTCGATCAATTTAAGGCCCGGAACTTTGAGATTACATGATTGACATCTAAATTTCAACCTGTCTGATTTCAAGGAGACTCATGCCCAATTTTGGGTAAAAATACATGGCTTAAACTGGATCCTATGGCCCAAAAATTTTATTTGATATCGCATCTGCATTAGGAGTCCCCATAAGGATGTACAATGCCACAAAAATGGTGTCTTTTGGCCATTTTTCTTGTATGCTGGTAGAGGTTGATCTAAGTATTCCAAGGATTGATAATATTGTGCTTTCTACTCCGCAAGATGATATTAATCTTAGAGTGGAATATGAAAAAATGCCTCTCTTTTGTGAAGAATGTAATGTTATTGGTCATACTACCTCAGACTGTAGAAGAAAAAAAATTTGTCCGGAATTTCATCTGAAGGGAGACTTAGATCACTGTAGAAGAAGAGACAAGAGTGCTACACTTCTTAATGAGGCAGTGGGGAATGTAGATGTTGGAGTAGTTCCACCTCCTATCATAACTCCATCTTTGAGTTCTGTTAATAATGTTTCTATCTCATTACATGATAAGGGTGGCCTCATTTTAGATTGCACTAGGCAGGAAAAAGCAAACTTAGAAGGTAACCAGTCTAGGAATGTTGCTTCAAATTGTGATAGTACATTGTGTACTACTGTCTTGTCTAGTCAAGACAAACCCGCAATCTCTTGGACTGATTTGGGAGCAAGTGAACATAAGGACATTGTTTCTTTCAAGGACATGATATCCAGAGGTTTGTATGACAACCAAGTTACTAAAGACCCAGAGGATAGTCAAACGACCATGGAATGTTTCGCCCAAGAGGCAGTAGACCTCAACATATGGCAAGAACAAAAGATGATATATGATAAAAACCGCAAAGGGAATGCTAAGCTAGATGCAGTCTATTTTCCAAAGACTAGATCTGGAGGAGCTCTCCCATCCAAAGCAACCCCTACTCAATGGAGGGATTCGATTACACCTGATGCTGACTCAAAATTTTCTACAGGGAAAGTGATTGGTGATACTCATGCTGCCCCTGTTTCTTACAGTGTTCCCGAAGCCTCTGTCCCTCATGGAAAAGGATTGGCTCCGACCCTTTTTTCAGCCTCCCCATATGATAAAGATGAAGGGAGATTGTATGGAAACTCTAATCTACCCTTGTCACTAGTGCAAGGCTTGGACACTAAAGGGAATGTAACATCTCCTCCTGCTCATCATTTTAAAGAAAAGGTTAAAGCAAAGGTATGCACTCATAATCCCTTTGATTCACTGGCTTTTGAAAATAGTGCGGGAGATTGTGGTGCACCTGATGTGAATGCAACAAAGGAAGATAGTGATATTGTACACTCTGATGATTGTGATGGCCCATGGGTGCTTGTAAAAACTTGGCGAAGGGGTCGCCACCCTCGTGGCCGGGGCGGAAGATCCTCTTGTCACAGTATGAGCACTCGCTCTTGAGTTTGCTGAGATACATTTGCCTTTTTTTTGTTAGTCAGTTTGTATCCTCCTTATTTTTGTACTTTTCCACTTTTTAATTTTCCATCTTTCTTAATTTAAGGGGTCTCGTGCCTCATTCAAAATAATAATAAAATGTCAATTTTTAATAAAAAAGAAACATTTAGAGTTATACTAATCACACCATGTGTTGTATTGAGGTGGGATTGATTCCTATACATAAAAAATGAGTCATAGATCGTTGTTTTAAAATATTAAAACAATCAAAATGAGTTTTCTCAGTTTTGAGTATGTCACTTGTTCTTTTACTGAAATTAATATCAAATTTAAATGACATATTTGGATTTATATCGGTCACACCATGCGTCGGATTGAGGCACCGTTGATTCGTACACGTCACAAATTACTCATGGATTGTTTTCTTAAAGTATCAAAACAATCCAAATGCGTTTGCTAAGTTTTCAGTATGTCACTTGTGTTTTTTCTAAAATTAGTGTCGATTTTAAATAAAAAGGGGAAATTTGAGTCATACCAGTCGCATTGTGAATTGAATTGAGGTGTGGTCGATTCCTACATGTCATAAATGACTCATGGATTGTTTTCCTAAATTATCAAAACAATATAAATTCATTTACTTAGTTTGTAGTATGTGAGTTGTATTTTTTTTACTAAAATGTCATTTCAAACTGGAAACACGCATTTTGAGTCATACCGGTCACATCGTACGTTGATTTGATATGAGACTGCTTCATACACATCACAAAGAACTTATGAATCTTTATCCTAAATTATGAAGACAATTAGAGTGGGTTTTCTTGGTTTTCAGTGAGTGATACATTTTGAGCTAAAATGTCAATTTTAAACTGATAACAGACACTTTTAGCCATAACGGTCACACCGTGCATCGGGTTGAGATGTGGTTGATTCATACATGTCACAAATGAATCATGGATCATTTTCCTAAAGTATCAAAATAATCTGAATTCATTTGCTCGGTTTTCAGTACACCACTTGTTTTTTTTCTCTCTAAAATTAATGTCATTTTTAAATAAAAAGAGACACTTTGAGTCATACCAGTCACATTGTGCATTGAAATGAGGTGAGTTCTATTCCTACATGTCAAAAATGACTTTTGGATCATTGTCCTAAAGTATCAAAATAATCCGAATGCGTTTGATCAGTTTGTAGTATGTCAGTTGTTCTTTTTACTAAAAAAATGTTAATTTTAAATAAAAAGAGACACTTTGAGTCATATTGGTCCCATCGTGTGTCGTATTGAGGTGGGGTTGATTCATACACATTTAAAATGACTTATGGATCATCTCCCTAAAGTATCAAAACAACTGAATGTGTTTTCTCAATTTTGAATAGGTCAGTTACTCTGATACCAACCATAATGACCTAAACATTTCATACATTGATATCACATATGAGTAGATTAATATTTATTACATAAAAGAAATAAATTAAACATAAATACAAAACAATGCATTAATTCTATAGATAATGATTTTACTGTAAAAACATCAAAATTACCTCTGTGATTGAGCAGACGCAACATTGTTGCTCTTCCTGAAAAGGCATGTCACATGGACATAAATCTTCTAAAATAAATGAACCCTGCAAGGAATAATGAAAATAAAAATCAACGTTTTATTATATAATTTTTTTTAAAATAGATATATTATATTGTAACATTACCTTTACATCTTTCCAAAGGGTTTCTTTGGTCTAGATATAAGCTAATAACAAAACTAATGATTCTTTGTGCACTTCACTACTGTTGGTTAACTACCGCTTAATATAACATCTGATCTGAACTTCTGATCCGACATCCCCGTGATGCTCTCATCCGACACCATCTCTATGATATCATCATCCAACATTCACTTTTCCTTCTCTTTATACACCTATTCACTACTAGGTAAATGGGTGCAGGAAGAGAAGGAAAAGTGAACGCTGAATGATGATATCATAGAGATAGTATCAGATGAGAGCATCATGGGGATGCCAGATCGGAAGTTCAGACCAGACTCCATGCTAAGCGGTATTTAACCAACAGTAGTGAAGAATCCTTAGTTTTGTTATTAAATTTTTGAGTGATGCACAACCAATATTCTTCAAACACACTACATTAGTAGAAACAAAAACATAAATGACCAAAATACAGAATATAAATGACCCATGCCATAATAGTTTAGGTCTAGTGTTTTTGAAAACATAGAAACATAAAGAACTAGTTCATAAGAGTCTCCCATTAATTTATACTTTAATAGAAAGAAAAATCATTTCTAAAACCATTCTTCATAACCTAAGGATATAAAACATAATAAAGGGTGATCATATATGTTCAATAAGTGTAAACAAGGAAGATATCAATAATCATATAAGGATAACATAAGTAGTAGGAATTCACCTTCATCCTATTTGTGTACAATCTTCCATCAGGTATGCTGCCCATTTGTTTCTAAACACATTTATATCATCTTGTGAATATGAGTTTTTGTGACAGTCATGGTAGTAATGAAAAAAATGTAAATATACAAAGGATTAATAAATATTTTAAATGAAAAAGTAATTATTTTTTGAAAATACCTCTTTAGGGATTCTAGTTTATTGATGAAATATGATATCTTTCATAAATTTACAAACATAATAACCACAGTCCTCTCCATTTGTTTGTTTTGGACACTGCATAAACATTGAGAAAAATAAGTAATTTGTTTTGATATGTGTTTGGATAGTAAAATCTTATTATATATACTAGGATACTTGTCCAGTGGTAGATCTCATGGGCGTTCTTATCCTTAGGCCCTGGATTCATTCCATGAAGTAGATGATATTGATGCACCGCCCTATCATAACAGAATCCTCATTAAAAGATAATATAAATTATATAACTAGATGTTTATTTCTAAAATTGTGGATCTAGTATATTACAAATTGAAAAATTTCATCATGCATGGTAGGTTTTTTTGGATATCCATGTATTGAATCCAAAAAATAAATCTTTGGAGTATCCAAATTGATCGCAATGAGCATCCAATGCTGCCTAAAAACACAAAAAGGAATAAGTAATGAAAGAAATGAAAATATAGTTGATATGATTAAATTGTAGAGTTTTACCCCTGCATTGTTGGCATTAAAAAGTGTCTGTCATCTGTAATTTTGTTTTCAAACGATTTGAGCATGGATGAAATTATTTCACCCTCTTTATCAAAATTTATTTCTTCTTTTGAAGAGGGGATGTAAGGACTAACGAGTCCAAATTTTTGTTCATAGGGACATCCCTTCAATTCTTTTTCATATATACGTCTGCAAAAAATATGAAATGTATTTAGTCATAATTATCATAGTATACCCACTTTTGTAAAATCAAATCATGAAAACATACCTCATGTATACATTTACAACTGAGGCACCTAACCATTCATACTCGAGGATTTCATTTAAATTTTTAGCACTAATGAAATCTGATTTTCCTCTCCTTACATATTTTCTTCAAAATCAACTATGTGAGTATTTTTGTTTATCAAATTTGTATCCATATGAGCCTATAATTATATTAAATGTGGATATAGAATGGGTGGGGTGAAGGTTCTCTCAATAGATTGTTTCAATCAGTTGGTTGATCCTTGAGATAGTTTTGAGCTGATCTTTAATTTCACCCCCTTCTCTTTGTTGTTCTATAATAAAATTCACCGGTTCAAACCTTTTTTCATTAAATGTTAAAGGTTCAGCTTGAAAAATAAATTGGAAATGAATACCTCCTTGTCAACATGTTTTTTTACAAGAATTGACAGCCATGTAATGAATGTTCCAACAGCTTGTTCGACTGTATGAATGTCATCATCATCATTTGTAATAGGCATCTTGGTGCTCAGCTCATGAGATATGTTAACATGATCTGTTGGAAGTGGTCTGTTGTGTAGCATGTCGTTTTGCATATTGAACACCGTAGCCCTCGCTAGAAGGCGATATGTGGGAGTTGATAGATATAAATTACAGTCATTTTCACCCTGTAGAATATCAGTAAAGGAAAGGTATCAGTGTCTATGTGATTCACATTTCAAAGAAACAATTATTAGAACATTGATTACCTCAACTAAGTCACGTTTTTTAGGGGAATGGTTCACCTCAAAACTGGTGGGGGGTGGGGCGGGATTTTCATGCATGGGTTGTTCTTGAGTTATTTCTTCTCTTTGCCTCCCCCATCAAAATTACTATCATCTCTTTCTAGTATTGTAATTATTCTTGAAACATAGATAATGTTTCTCTCATCTTTTTAATTTTCTTAGTTTGATCCTCTACTTTTTTTTCTTTTTGAAAATATGTTAGGGGTGTCACCCCAAAACCCGCACCTCTGACGCGACCATACTGTTCTGGCTGCTTCAAGGCCACTGAAAGTATGTATGCATATGGTGTGGGTGTTGTTGATTCCTGTGACTACGTCAGACATAAAATATAGGAAAATAACCAATCATTTCTATGTAATAACAATTTAAATCAAAACAAATTTATATTATGTCATACTTACACATATTTCCCACACTTTTTTGTGGGTTTTCATCTATCAGTATTGTCATGACCCCTCCCCACAAGGTGTACCCATCCCGGGACAACAATGTAAGAAGGGATATAATGACCCTCGAGTCCTACCTCCAGTAGGCCCTGGGTTGGAAACTAGCACCTAGGGTATAGTAAACACACAAATGGGAGGCATTACCCTCTAAGAGAACACATGTGAAAGAGAGAGATAAGACAGACACCAATCAACTCCAACTCATACTAAAATATAAAAGAAAACCCAAGTGCATATATGTAATGTCATGTAAAACTACTACAAATGAAAGGGGGAAAACTACAAGTACCAAACGAAAGTAAAAACAATAGCAACCACAAGCCCGAACAGCTCCTACAACTCCAAGCTAGTAGAAACCAGCTTGATCTCAAACCTGCTCCAAGTGACCTAAAAAATAGTTTATATAGATGTAGGGTGAGTATAACAGTATACTCAGCAGGATCCTCCCCAGAGTATCTCATGAAAAAGAAAAGAAATCATACTAAAGCACAATGAACAACAAGTGAAACTAACTCGTCACCTAAACAAGTATACTAAGTTCCCAGCCTCACCATGGATAATCTCACCAAGTATCGCATAGAAGAATATATAATATAATAAATAATATCAAGGGTACCCCTCTACTACTTCCCCACTGGTTTGTCTCTTTTCCCCAACATCGCACGTCCTAAGCATCTCTCTTCAAAAGGCTTGCCCACAGACACATGGGTGAAGCACCACAACATGCACCTCGTGCAGCAAAACCACCACATCCACATAATCAAAGTAACCAGGTAGTTTCTGAGAGCCACCAAAACTCGGATAATGTGTATCATATGTTGGGAATTATACCTCAATCCATTACATCCCATACACCGAGTAAGGATCCACAAGCCATCACAGCCTATACACGTTACACCTATAGTAGTCCATAGGAAACTATATCCAGAATATATGAGTGTGGATACCACAAGTCATTACAACCCTCTACACACATATATGGGTAAAACTAACCACTATTCCTACCAACACAAGTAACTACCATGAGAAGAGAGCGGGGAAAGGGGGGGGGGGTAGTCAGCTATCCATCCTCCCACCGGAATGTTGGGGAAAACACCCCCCATGGCTCAGAATCCTCGGGGTGTCAGTTTCCCTAACTGATGGGGTGTAGTAGCGTATAGAAACACAAAAAGTATAAAATATACTATATCACACAACCACACTATGGGCATAACCTAGTCTTAGACTCAACTACAGCTAACGTCTCTCGGACTCCCAACCGCCACTTCTAAGACTAGTCATCCTATAAGCACACAACCATTTAAAGATATTTAATAAATTACTTCATTACCTTTTTATTAGTTTCACTTTATGTTAATTAATTATTTAAACATTAAGTAACCATTAATAATTTATACATTATATTTCATTATCATCACACCCAAAGTTCATTGTTCTTTTAAATGGAAACCTCAACATTGTGTCCCAGCAAGCTCTAACCCCATGGGTTAACATCATTTATTTAATCATCTATTAACAACATTATTACTTTCCTATATTCCCAAACATTCTAGAAAAACATTCTAAGCTACTAAACACAAGGGGGATAAACATGGTGAGTAGATGAACTACCCGTCGAGTCTTTTCCACCTATAGCAAGAGCGTAGACCCATCCTCCCTCAGGAAGCTAAACACGGAAAGCACATGGCATACCCTGCGCGTCTTCACCCATTTTGGAAGGAGGGTAAGAAAACCAGCTGCCTTGAGCAGTGGGGAAAGTAAGGAAGATAAACAACCAATAAGAAATAGCAAGCATCCAAACATTCACATCCAACCCATTCCATCATCCCCAGTGTCCTCCCCAACACCCACATGCATAAACTGATGCATCTCGCCACTCTAGGCATCAACTACTGCCACAACCAATAGGCCCTCATACCCCACATATCACAACTTCCTTTCAGGATCATATCACAACACAAGCACCAGGAAAACAAACATCATATCAATTGAGCTCTTGACCCTTAAACAAGCAAGAGGGTAACTTAGAACCCTACAAGGAATTATCTTTTATCACAAAAAACAGTTCTTTAATCCATCTTGAATTAATTGATTTATTATTCATAGGTTCCAACTTTGGAAAACCTAAATAGTAAGATATCACAATTTGATTAAACATTCTTACTGCATCAATTTTATTAACATCAAATTACAACAACAACCAGATTCATTTACATGCCTCTTTATATTTATCCTAACAATCATCAATTAAATTAAGCTTTATGTTTATTACCAATTTCTATAAAGAATGAAAATATAACAAATAAAGAATAGATATCACACTATCTAGCAAAACAAGAGGCAATAACATACAATCGATGTCAATTTATTTATCTGGTTCAAATATTTATTATATCAATTCCATTGTGATCCAATGGGATACAACATGATAACTCAATATTTTCACATAAAAGAAAAGAGAAGCAATGAATCTCATACCTTAAAAGGTTCTTAATGTTCTTTATATGAGAACGATCCACTCAATGGATCACGATTGCCTCCTCCCGTGAAAACTGCATCCACCTGAGGATGTCGCGGCACGACCACACCAAAAAAAACATAAGAAACTCCATTAGAAGCATGGAGATCACATTCCATAATATGGCAAGGATAAACAGGAGAAGATGAACCCAAAATAACAATGATAAATCATATCGTATATCGAAGATTGATGGATTCTGCTTGGTTGCACCAAAACAGGGGTGCACTTGCAACAAGAAGAACATCGAGGGAAACCAATCCAAGGGGAAAAGTTTGATCTCACGATTCCTACAGGAAGGAAGGAAAGGTTCGAGTGTCTGTCACTAGAGAACAAGGAGGGAGAACAAGGGAGGAAGATATCTCGTCCCTTCAGAAGATTTAACAGAGCAACGGTTTAAGATATGCTAGATTTTCCATTTAATGCGGATTAAATTAAACCACGTGGTTTGACCAAGTAAAAGCATCCCAAGCCTTAGAAAAATTAATATAGGAGTTATGGGCTTTTAATCAGCCTTAAATCCCTTAAAACAAGGCCTTGAATGCGTTTTTCATCAAAGAAAACGTTAAATCAGTGAAACTGGAAAAATATGGAAATTTGGCGAAGGAAATATGAAACAGTTCTGGAAAAATTGTAGACTCACCAATCTAGAAACACTGTAGACTCACCGTTCTGAAAACAGTGTAGACTCACTGGTTTGGAAACATTGTAGACTCACCGTTTCCGTGACACCGTGACACTATAGACTCACAGTTTCTCTGACACCGTGACACTGTAGACTCACCGTCTTTATGACACTGTGACACTGTAGATCTTCCGTGACACTGTAGACCTTCCATTTCTATGACACCGTGACACTATAGACTCATCATTTTTGTGAAACTATAGATCTTTCGTGACACTGTAGATCTTCCATTTATGTGACACCGTGACACTGTAGACTCACCATTTCTGTGACACTGTGACACTGTAGACTCACCGTTTCTGTGACACCGTGACACTGTAGATATTCCATGAAACTGTAGATCTTCCATTTCTGTGACACCATGACACTGTAGACTCACCATTTCTATGACACCGTGACACTGTAGATCTTCCATGACACTGTAGATCTTTTGTTTCTATGACACCGTGACACTTTTCATAAAACTGGAAACACTATTCACAGAACTAGAAATTTGATAAAGTGTTGGGGATGATTCTCCTTGACCTCCCAGAACACCTCAAACACCAGATTTCAGCAAGGTAATGCACCAGAGTGGTCCGGTCCATTACATCATATACCTCTCAAAACATTATCATCCTAGAGAATCCAAAACTAACCCAAAAGGAAACAGAAAAGGGGTCCTAACAACCACTCATTGAGATACCTCTCAAAAGAGAGCAATCCATATGAAACAACAAAAGAAACCCATCTTATAAATATTAAAGGTCTATAACCACAAAGTGAACATCGTTACATGAAAAGAGTTAAACATCAAACAACTTGGGGTAATGAGCATGTATCTGTGACTCAAGTTCCCGGGTACTCTCCTCCACGCCACTGTGTCACCACAAGATATGAACCAAGGGGATAGAATGCTCACGCAACACCTTCTCTTTGCGGTCTTTGATCTCTACTGGTTGCTCCTCGGAGGTCACATCATCATCAACATCGATATCTCCCCAATCAATGATGTGTGAGTCATCATGAAGATAATGATGAAGCTGTGATACATGGAAAACATCATGTATCCAGCTCATCTGTGGGGGAAGTGCTATCTGATATGCCACAGATCCAACATGAGCTAAAACCTTGAAAGGATCAATAAACTAGGGATAAAGATTACTCCCATGACCGAACATTCACTTCCCATGACGGGGAGTCACCTTCAGAAACACATGATCCCTAATATCAAACTCTAAGGGTCTCCTCCTTTGATCGACATATGATTTTTGACAATCCTGCACTGTCTTTATCCTCTCATGAATCACTTGAACCATTTCTGTTGTATTCTACACTAGTTCCGATCCGAGAATTGCTAACTCTCCGACCCTAGTCTAGCACAACGGAGAATAAAAAGATCGACCATACAAGGCTTAAAATAGCGCCATACCGATGGTGGAGTGAAAACTATTGTTGTAAGCGAACTCCACCAAGGGAAAGGGCCTCATCCATGAACATCTAAAATCCAGGACACAGGAGAATAACATGTCTTCAAGAGTTTGGATAGTCCGCTCTGTCTGACCATCCATACGAGGATAAAAAGAAGTGCTAAGGCATAGATGAGAACCGAAATCATGCTGGAGACCACTTCACACCCTAGAGCTAAAATGAGAATCTCGATCAGAAATGATCGTCCTTGGGACTCCATGAAGTCTCACCACCTCCTCTAGATATTGCCTCGACAAAACTTCCACTGAGCTTGACTCCTTGATCTCTATGAAGTGGGATGATTTTATTAAATGATCCACTACCACCCAAATAGCATCATGTCCTCCCTGAGATCGAGGTAAACTAGTAACAAAGACCATTGATATGTCCTTCCACTTCCACTGAGGAACATCTAACGGTTAGAGCAGAGCACTAGGAATATGGTGTTCGGCCTTCACCTTCTGGCAGACCAAACATCGAGACACAAACTCTGCAACTGCACGCTTCAACCCAGGCCACTAAAAATGACTCCTCAAGGCTCGATACATATTTTTCACACCAGGATGCACTGCTAAAGGAAAACTATGAAATTCTCTAAGAACGGTCTCACGCATCATCAAAGGAACAAATAGCCTTCCGTAATACAACACTTAGTGTTGTTCATCCTCAGACCAACCATCAGGGGCCTCACCACAAACAACTTGGTCTCTCTAGACCTCCACCTCAAGATCCCCCAACTGAGACTCTTCCACCTACTGCACCAGATATGACTGTACCGTCATCTGAAAAAGACAAACTCTGCCCCCAACTTCTCACATATCGAGATGTAATATAGAAAGTTCTTCCATTACTCTCTAGGAATCACCAGATTCACGCATTGCATCACTACGTGACTTCCTACTCAACGCATTAGCTAAAAAATTCCCCTTTACAGGGGTATATGATATTTTGAAGTTGTATTCCTATAAGAACTCCATCCATTGATGCTGTCGCAAGTTTAAGTCACACTAGGAGAAAACATACCTTAGGCTCTTATGATCGGTGAAAACCAAAAAGCGCTCTCCAATGAGATAATGTCTCCACAACTTCAGAGAAAACACCACGAATTCCAACTAAAGATCATGGGTGGCATAGTTACATTCATGGGGATGAAACTTCCGACACCCATAAGAAATAACTTATCTCTACTAAATCAAAACACAGCCTAACCCCAGATACGAAGCATTGTAGAAAACATAAAACTGAACTCCCTCTGCTGGAAGACAAAGAACTAGAGCACTTACTAACTTCTCCTTCAGATAATCGAAAGCTACCTGACACTGATTAGTCCACATGAATGACCGATCCTTCCTGGTCAATGCTGTTAGAGGAGTCGCAACTCGAGTGAAATCAGCTACGAACCTCCTGTAGTAGCCTGCAAGACCAAGGAAACTTCGTACCTCTACCGCTATCTTGGAGGATGAACAAGACACAGCTGCTTTTATTTTTTATGGATCCACAACTAATCCTTATTGGGACACAACATGTTTCAAGAAAAGGACTTCTCGAGACCAAAAAGCACACTTCGAAAACTTCCAAAACAACTATTGTTGACGAAGAACTCCCAAAACGGCATGAAGATTCTCTGCATGCTCCTCCTCAGACGTGGAGTACATAAGGACGTCGTCGATGAAAACCACCATGAACTTATCTAGGAACTCACAAAAAACAGCGTTCATAAATCCCATGAACACAGCTGGTTCATTCATCACACCGAATGGAATTACAATGAACTTTTAATGCCCATAAAGACAATGAAAAGCAGTCTTCAGGATATCCTCATCCTTCACATGCATATGATGATATCCTAACCACAAGTCGATATTTGAGAACCAACTTGAACCCTTTAGTTGATCGAATAAATCATAAATCTGCAGAAGAGGATAGTGATTCTTCACCGTCACTTTATTTAAGTGACGATAATCGATACACAACCACAAACTTCCATCAGCCTTCTTCAAGAACAAAACCAATGGACCCCATGGTGACACACTTGTGTCATGACCCCCTCCCACCAAAGATGCCCCTCCTGAGCTGGCAATGGTAAAAGGGAGATAATGACCCCCGAGTCCCGCCTCCAGTAGGCCCTGGGTTGGAGACTAGCACCAAGGGTATGAGTTTTCACAATATGGGAGCCATTACCCTTTTTATTATTTAGGATCGAAAAATAGGATGAGTCAACCACCAAAAAAGAAAAGAGAAAGTGTATAGAAATAAACCCAAACCAATCCCACATGCATGTTTAAACAATTTTATAACAAGGTACAAGTACAATAAAGCTCAAAAGTACAATACCAAAAGAAAACAAGAGAACAACAACAGCAACAACTCCAACTGTCTGACTAGTAGGGTCCCGCACGGCCCTGGTAGTCCTCCTGGAAACCTGAAAGTAAACGTAAGGTGATCATACAAGTATACTCAGTAGGGAAACCTAAAGCTCTCGTGCACAAGTGGGAAGACATCCTTATGTCCCGTGAGAACAACAGAAGAAACCTAAAAAGGAAATCTATTCACCCAACCTTGCCAGCCACACTCACCAAAACACAATCACAACAGGTAGTAGTAGTATAAGAACAAGAGTATTGGGTACCCCGCACCATTTCCCATTAGTTAGCTAAACGTCCTGACGCTATCACACTCTCCCCGCCCGCACACACCTGGGCCTCACAACCACACATCCCGCCCGCACACACCTGGGCCTCACAACCACATATCCCGCCCGCACACACCTGGGCCTCACCACCACGTATCCCGCCCGCACACACCCGGGCCTCACAACCACAACCACATCCCTGCCCGAAGACACCTGGGCCTCATCCCGGAGATTCTTGGGAATAGTAATAGTAACAAAACTCTCGCCCAAAGACACCTGGGCCTGAAATCGAAACCTACCTAAAGAGTCTTAGGTGTAAGGTCTCCTCAAGCCATTATAACCTATAAGCCTGCCTGAAGAGTCTTGGGCCTAACCACCCCAATCGAAACCTACCTGAAGAGTCTTGGGTGTAAGGTCGCCTCAATCCATCACAGCCCAGGGGAGAAGGAGCAGGAAGGAGCTAGTAACTATGGGAAAACACCCTCTCCCATGAAATGGGAGTGTTCAGCACTAAGTGCTCAACATGGGTTCGGTGTGATAAAACACAAAAGATACAGATATATGTATATAGCAACCACTCAGCCCAACCTATGGCTTCTAAAAAGAGAAACTGAGCACATGCCTTGACACTGCTACCACGAAGCATGAATACAACAAACAACCCCAACCCCATTTAGGTTTTCACATATCAATAGAAAATTTGCTTATTTAGTTCCTTAACTACTGGGAAATTATCCAAAACCAACCACTTCAATCGTTCGTAAAACATATTCCTGCCATCCACAAAACAAGTTAGGGAAACAAACACAGCAACACAGAAAGTTCATTCTTATTAACCAACCAACCCATTGATTTCCATTTCATTACCAAGCCCCACCATTAATTAACTCTTCCATTTATTATTTATTATTCACAACCCATAGTCTGTTCACATTTAAACCCATACCTGTAGCCCCGCTGCCAACCACCATAACCACAACCACACCGAACATCATTATCCTTTTAATACCATTTATTGCAGCCCCGATTCCCATCACCATTAAACATTCACACCTTCCCACAACCAAGCCAACCGCAGCCCCGCTGCTCACCCATTTCACAACAACCCACAAAACACCCCCATCACATGCCACATAACCAAGCCAACACCCACATGTTCATTATTCCATTTTGGTTCAACCGGGGTGATCACACAAGGGTTCCATATTTTCATTTAAATAGCCAACTTTACATGATTAAACGATTTCCACATTCCGTGAAGTTTCCATTCACAAAAACGGTCTAGAAGATAGGGCAACATTTAATTGTGCAAGCAAAGGCCCCCAACGACCGTGATTTTCAGTAGGCATAAGACTATTCATTTCACAACATAATATCACAGGATATAAAATAATAGCAATCACAAAATTCCCAACCCCGTTATATAATCCAGTTATTATCTTTATTAAACCGGTTCAAAAGTGTTTCACGTAAACAAGAGAACACCCAGCCCACATGATGCACAAATTTGAGAGATGAAGGTAAGATCCCTACCTCAACAGGTTCTTGATTGCAACGCTCCCCAGATCAAATTTAGAAGACGTTCGTCTATGTCCCGGAAAAACCTCCTTGGGTGGAAAGGAAGAGTCGAAGGAAAGACAATGGATCTAAGCTCGGAAGTTCTGCCTCGTCGTTACGATCCCGTGGCCGCTGACAGATCGTAAATCGGAGCTCGGACGAAAAAGTTATGGAAGAAAAAGCCTTCGAGTCTCTTGAGAGAGCTCTGCTCAGAGGAGAGGGGAGGAGAGGTGTGAGTTGAAAGGAGGAGGGGACCCCTCCTTTTATAGGCGTGAAAAGAAAAAGTACACGGCGTGTACTTATGGTACACGACGTGTACTCGGTCGTTTTCACACGGTCTCCGCGTGGCCTCCAACGCGGC
This sequence comes from Viscum album, assembly GCA_963277665.1. Classification (NCBI taxonomy): domain Eukaryota; kingdom Viridiplantae; phylum Streptophyta; class Magnoliopsida; order Santalales; family Viscaceae; genus Viscum; species Viscum album. Next base: position 420,839,762 of record OY728132.1, read on the forward strand.
TCCGCAGCCGTTGACTGGTCAATACACGGTTTGAAGGTAACACATACGCGGGGAAGGACTACACGGCGTGTAGTTTAGACACACGACGTGTACTCATTTATTGCACACGACAAGGACACGACCTTCACACGGCACACGACTGATGACTGGTCAACACACAGTAACGCGTACGCGGGGAGGGACTACACGACGTGTAGTACTGGACACACGGTGTGTACCCATTTTCTTCACACGGCAAAGACACGGCCATCCACATGGGGTATACCCGGCAAGAGGGTACACGACGTGTACTCAGACTACACGGTGTGTAGTTTCAAAATTCTGGAAAGTGTGGAAAAAGTCCATTTTACCCTCCAGAACACTTATTGACCTTCTTTTTGACAAAGGAATGGACCGGAGAGGTCCGGGCCATTACATCAGATACCTCTTAAAACATTATCGTCTCCGAGAATTCAAAAGCCAACCCATAGGAACCCAACAAGATACCTCTTAGGGTTCTCGTTATAACAGTAACCCAACCAACAACCCTAATCATATGTGTTAGGAATTCCTTCTCCTATGTCGAGATATTATCCGCTTTAGGTGGCACTGACTCGCCTGCACGGGTTTAATCACATCCTCATTAATGCGTCTCGATTAAGGATTGGGTCTTCCCACTTCCATACATTAGGATTTACAACTCGAACTGCCCCCAACACCACACAACCAACACACTGCCCGAACACGTGGGTTTGGGAAAACTCCTTCACCTATGTTGAGATATTATCCGCTTTAGGCGGCACTGACTCACCCGCACGGGTTCAATCACATCCTCATTAATGCGTCTCGATTAAGGGTCAGGTCTCCCCCCTTCCCACACATCCGAACATGTTACACATTACCAGGGAATAAGGAAAAAAGGGTCTCACAACTGACAAGCCAAGCATTCCATATATCAAAGGTACAGAGTACAACATCAACACAAAGCTCATAAGAATAAGGGAAAACACAAGTCAAAACAACTCCGGGTACTGAGCGTGCATCTGGGTCTCCTGCTCCCAAGTGCTCTCCTCGAGGCCTCCATGCCTCCACAACACACGAACCAAGGGAATGGTTCGTCCATGGAGCACCTTCTCTTTACGATCCTCGATTCTGACTGGTCATTCCTCAAAGGTTGCGTCGTCTCCCATATCCAACTCTCCCCAGTCGATAACGTGAGAGTCATCGTGTAAGTACTAACGAAGATGGAAGACGTCATGGACTTTCTCCATCTGAGGCGGCAGGGCCAGCTGATATGCCACCTCGCCGACTCACCTCAGCACCTCAAAAGGTCTGATGAACCTGGGTGAGAGCTTGCTCCCTTTCCCAAACCTCCACTACCCCCGTCGATGGGAAACCTTCAAGAACACATGGTCTCCCACCTCGAACTCCAAGGGCCTCCTCCAACGATCAGCATAAGACTTCTGTCGGTCCTGAGCCACCTTCATCCTCTCACGTACAAGATGGACTTTCTCCGTGGTGCTCTGCACTACCTCTGGCCCAAGAGCACCTGTCTCACCAACCTCTTCCCAACAAATGGGTGAACGACATGACCTTACATACAAAGCCTCAAACGGTGCCATGCCAATAGTAAAGTGGAAGCTGTTGTTATAGGCAAACTCTACTAAAGGCAAGTGCCGTACCCATGATCCTCTGAAATCTAGAACTCATGCTCGTAGCATGTCCTCTAACGTTTGGATAGTCCGCTCTGTCTGCCCGTCGTTCTGGGGGTGGAAAGCAGTGCTAAGGTGTAGATGGGTGCCAAAAGCATGCTGTAACCCCCTACAGACTCGTGAGGTAAACCGAGTATCCTGGTATGAGACGATAGTCCTCAGAACTCCATGAAAACGCACCACCTCGTCTACGTACCTCTGAGCTAAGGTACTCACCGGTCCTGACTCCTTGATTGCTAATAAGTGAGCTAATTTCGTCAGACGATCCACCACTACCCAGATAGAATCATAACCACCCTGAGCTCTGGGTAGTCCTGTGACGAAGTCCATTGAGATGTCATCCCACTTCCACTCGGGGACATCTAAAGGATGCAACAAACCACCAGGAACACGGTGTTCAGCCTTCACTTGCTGACACACTAGGCACTTAGTCACAAACTCCGCCACTACCCATTTCAACCTGGGCCACCAAAACTGATCCCTCAGGTCTTAGTACATTTTTGAAACTCCTGGATGTACCGCCAAGGCTGAGCTATGGAACTCACGGAGAACTCCCTCACGCATCGCCTCTGGGACAAACAACCTTCCATGGAAAAGCATCCGATGTCGGCTGTCCTCTGACCATCCCTCTGGAGCATTCCCCTGATCGACACGATCCCGCATCACCTCTGCCTCGGAGTCCCCTCACTGAGACTCTTCCACATGATGCGACAAGGAGGATTGCACCATCATCTGGAAAAAACAGCCTCTAACACCTTCTTCCCTTGCATCTAAGTGCAGGGCATCCAACTCTCCCATCGCCTTCCAAGCATCAGCGGATTCCCGAACCACTTCCTTATGTGACTTCCTACTCAGGGAATCAACCACAAAGTTGCCCTTACCTTCAGTGTAAGATATCTCGAAGTCATAGTCTTGGAGAAACTCGACCCATCTCCGCTGCAGTAAGTTCAGGTCACGCTGGGAGAAGATATAACGCAGGCTCTTGTGATCTGAGAAGACCACAAAGCGCTCCCCAAAGAGGTAATGTCACCACAACTTCAATGCGAACACTACTTATACAAGCTCCAGGTCATGGGTGGCATAGTTACACTCACGAGGGCGCAACTGCCTAGACCCATAACAAATCACACCCTTCTTCTGCATCAGCACACACCCCAGAACAAGGCTAGAAGCATCACACAACTCTTCATACAACAACCCTTCCTCTGGAAACCTGATCATGGGAGCACTAACCAACTTCTCCTTCAGGTAGTCGAAATCTTCCTGGCACTGATCGCTCCATAGGAAGACCTGATTCTTCCTAGTCAAAGTTGTCAATGGAGCAGAAACTCAAGAGAAGTCCGAAACGAACCTCTGATAGTAACCTGCTAACCCCAGGAAACTACGAACTTCTGCCACGCTCTTGGGTGCTGCCCAAGAAACAACTGCCTCCACCTTTGACGGGTCCACTTACACTCCATGCTGAACACCACATGCCCAAGGAAGTGCACTTCTTATGTCAAGAACTTACACTTCGAAAATTTCCTGTAAAGCTGGTGGTGTCGAAGGACTCCCAAGACTGCCCTGAGATGCTCAACGTGCTACTCCTCTGATCTTGAGTATATCAGGATGTCATCGATAAACACAACGACAAACCGGTCCAGAAACTCTCGGAAGACAAAGTTCATAAGTCCCATGAACACAGACGGTGCATTCGTAACTCCAAACGGCATCACTACAAACTCGAAGTGCCCATACCTACACCTGAAAGCTGTCTTCGAGATGTCACTGTCCTTCACCCTCAGCTGATGATATCCCGATCGTAGATCAATCTTAGAAAACCAACCTGCTCCCCTCAGCTAGTCGAAGAGATCATCTATCCTTGGAAGGGGGTAACGGTTCTTGACCGTTACCTGGTTCAGCCTTCGGTAGTCTATGCATAGCCTGAGACCACCATCTGCCTTCTTCACGAACAAAACTGGAGCACCCCATGGCGACATGCTGGGTCGAACAAAAACCTTCTCCATCAGATCGTCAATCTGAATCCACAACTCCCGCAACTCCAAAGGTGCCATCGGATAAGGGGCCATCGAAATTGGACGGGCACCTGGTTGTAAGTCTATCCCGAACTCAACGTCACGTCGAGGGGGGGGGGGGGGGGGGGGGGTAGAGTCACAACCTCCTCAGGAGGAAAAACGTCGAGGAACTCCCCAAAAACCTCTGGGACATCCATCATCTCTGTATCGGGTGGAACCACTGATAACCCGCCCAACAAGGAAAGGAGAGGCTCCACATGCCGGCTTCCCGCCTGATATCTCCTCTTGCCAACAAAAGATACGCGCTGCCCATCCACGTTAGAGAATACGACTCTTCTACGGAAGTAGTCGATAACGACACTAACAGAAAACAACCAGTCGATGCCTAGGATAACATCGTATGGCTGCATCTGTAACAGAAGAAGGTCCCCACTAGATCGATGTGGTCCCAACGTCAGCCCACATCCCCAACAAACACAAGATACGTTGGTCTGTCCTCCAACTGGTGTACTCAGCACTAGTGGTATAGAAAGTCTCTCTACGTCTAATCCCAAAACATGGGCTAGACCAGGTGCAACAAAGGAGTGCGAAGCTCCTGAATCGAACAAAGTAGAAAAAAGAGTGTTGAACAAACAAATCGTACCTCGCACCACCTCTGGTCCTGCTGGAGCTGCTAACTCTGTTGCGTGCAACTGTCCACTCCCAGCTCCTCTACCTCTATGATGTCGTCCACTTCCCCGACCACACCCTGGTCGAGGTCCCTGAGGAGCACCCTGAGGTCGACCTCCTCCTGAAAAGTCTGCCCTCGGAGGAGCATGGTCCTGCTGCTGCTGGAAGGGCCTTGCCGGCAACTGGTTCTGCTGAGGTGGGCGCTGAACTTACCCACCTCCACCGTACTGAGCTCGGGTCGGGCACCGACTCTAAACGTGCCTGAAACCTCCACAAGGAAAACACCTCAGTCCCGGGATTGTGGAAAAGGGACGAGGACCCGAAGATCTGAACTAGAACTGTTGGGGCCTACTCCCCACTGGCCTGAACCTGGAAGGTCCTGTTGCAGGAGACCTGCTGCTGACTGCCTTCCCCTTCGACGAACCTGGCTGGAACACCTCACACGGTGCACCTCCCAGCGAGTGCATCCTCTCTACGACCTCTGCCTTCTTCTGCACCGCCAAGTACGTCGGAAGGGTGAAGGGGGTGACAGCATACTGGAGCGAAGGATGAAGCGCCTCCTCCAAACGTCTCGCCCGAGACTCCTCATCCGGAAAGAGATCCAGATCAAAGTGCAGGAGATCCTTGAACTTGATCCCTAGCTCTCGTACCGACATAATCCCCTGCTGAAGGGAGAGTAACTCCTACCGCTTCTCCACCTTGATCATGGAAGAAAGGAATTCCTCTCAAAATTCCTTCTCAAAGTCAGCCCACAGAACCTATGCCTCTATCCTCTCTCCGAGGTAGAGCATCCACCACTGTCGCGCCGCACCTCTCAGCTGACTGAATGCTAGGGGGACCCAGTACTCCCTCGGAGAACGGATCAAGGTAAAAGAAATCCCTAGTTCCTCAAGCCACCCCTCCGTCTCCGTATCTGAAGTACTACCCTCGTACTTCTTGAGGGTCTGCCGCTGGAAGGAACATAGAGTCTTCTGCCACTGGCTATCTTCCTCCTCTCGGTCAATCCTCAACTGATCGACCGCCTGGATCTGCTGGGCCTCGGTCGTCTGAGCCACCCAGGGACGACGTCCAGGTGCCATAGCTGTACGGTAAACAAGGATCGCCTAAGCCCAAGTAGTAAGGAATTTTCTCAAAGTTTTAATTATCATTTTATTTCAATTTCTTTCCCAGAACACCCCAAATCAAGTAAAACACAATCATGATGATGCATGTACCTTCCCTAGGGTCTCTACCCTGCAATCAATGTAGTCTCACTTGGTCGTTCGGTAGGCTCAGAGTCCTTACATCGGATCACGGGGGGCCCTAAAATCCCATGTCCTAGCCGATCTTCCCTGGCCTATGTCACACACCAAGGTTAACTAACACTGTTTCCCTACCATCCCATGCAATACTCACTGTGCCTAACTCCAGACTCCATCCTATCTCTCAACCATCACCTCTGATACCATTCTGTCACGACCCCCTCCCACCAAAGATGCCCCTCCTGAGATGGAAATGGTGAAAGGGAGATAATGACCCCCGAGTCCCGCCTCCAGTAGGCCCCGAGTTGGCGACTAGCACCAAGGGTATGATTTTTCACAATATGGGAGGCATTACCCTTTTTATTATTTAGGATCGGGAAATAGGATGAGTCAACCACCAAAAAGGAAAAGAGAAAGTGTATAGAAATAAACCCAAACCAATCCCACATGCATGTTTAAACAATTTTATAACAAGGTACAAGTACAAGAAATCTCAAAAGTAAAATACCAAAAGAAAACAAGAGAACAACAACTACAACAACTCCAACTGCCTGACTAGTAGGGTCCCGCACGACCCTGGTAGTCCTCCTGGAAACCTGAAAGTAAACGTAAGGTGAGCATACAAGTATACTCAGTAGGGAAACCTAAAGCTCTCGTGCACAAGTGAGAAGACATCCTAATATCCCGTGAGAACAACAGAAGAAACCTAACAAGGAAATCTATCCACCCAACCTTGCCAGACACACTCACCAAAACAAAATCACAACAGGTAGTAGTAGTAGTATAAGAACAAGAGTATTGGGTACCCCACACCATTTCCCATTAGTTAGCTGAACGTCCTGACACTGTCACACTCTCCCCGCCCGTACACACCTGGGCCTCACAACCACGTATCCCGCCCGCACACACCTGGGCCTCACAACCACACATCCTGCCCGCACACACCTGGGCCTCACCACCACGTATCCCACCCGCACACACCTAGGCCTCACAACCACAACCACATCCCCACCCGAAGACACCTGGGCCTCATCCCAAAGATTCTTGGGAACAGTAATAGTAACAGAACTCTCGCCTGAAGACACCTGGGCCTGAAATCGAAACCTACCTGAAGAGTCTTAGGTTTAAGGTCGCCTCAAGCCATTATAGCCTATAAGACTGCCCGAAGAGTCTTGGGCATAACCACCCCAATCGAAACCTACCCGAAGAGTCTTGGGTGTAAGGTCGCCTCAAGCCATCACAGCCTAGGGGAGAAGGAGTAGGAAGGAGCTAGTAACTATGGGAAAACACCCTCTCCCATGAAATGGGAGTGTTCGGCACTAAGTGATCAACATGGGTGCGGTGCGATAAAACACAAAAGATACAGATATATGTATATAGAAACCACTCAGCCCAACCTATGGCTTCTAAAAAGAGAAACTGAGCACGTGCCTCGACACTGCTACCACGAAGCATGCATACAACAAACAACCCCAACCCCATTTAGGTTTTCACATATCAACAGAAAATTTTCTTATTTAGTTCCTTAACTACTGGGCAACTATCCACAACCAACCACTTCAATCGTTCGTAAAACATATTCCTGCCATCCACAAAACAAGTTAGGGAAACAAACATAGTAACACAACAAGTTCCTTCTTATTAACCAACCAACCCATTAATTTCCATTTCATTATCAAGCCCCACCATTCATTAACTCTTCCATTTATTATTTATTATTCATAATCCATAGTCCGTTCACATTTAAACCCATCCCTACAGCCCCGCTGCCAACCACCATAACCACAACCACACCGAACATCATTATCCCTTTAATACCATTTATTTCAGCCCCGCTGCTCATCACCATCAAACATTCACACCTTCCCACAAACAAGCCAACCACAGACCCGCCTCTCACCCATTTCACAACAACCCACAAAACACCCCCATCACATGCCACGTAACCAATCCAACACCCACATGTTCATTATTCCATTTTGGTTCAACCGGGGTGATCACACAAGGGTTCCGGATTTTCATTTAAACAGCCAACTTTACGTGATTAACCGATTTCCACATTCCATGAAGTTTCCATTCACAAAAATGGTCTAGAAGATAGAGCAACATTTAATTGCGCAAGCAAAGCCCCCCAACGACCGTGATTTTCAGTAGGCATAAAACTATTCATTTCACAACATAATATCACATGATATAAAATAACAGCAATCACAAACTTCCCAACCCTGTTATATAATCCAGTTATTATCTTTATTAAACCGGTTCAAAAGTGTTTCACGTAAACAAGATAACACCCACCCCACATGATGCAAAAATTTGAGAGACGAAGGTAAGATCCCTACCTCAACAGGTTCTTGATTGCAACGCTCCCCGGATCAACTTTAGAAGACGTTCGTCTGTGTCCTGGAAAAACCTCCTTGGGTGGAAAGGAAGAGCCGAAGGAAAGACAAAAGATCCAATCTCAGAAGTTCCGACTCATCGTTACGATCCCGTGGCCACTGACGGATCGTAAATCGGAGCTCGGACGAAAAAGTTATGGAAGAAAAAGGTTTCGAGTCTCTTGAGAGAGCTCTGCTCAGAGGAGAGGGGAGGAGAGGTGTGAGTTGAAAGGAGGAGGGGACCCATCCTTTTATAGGTGTGAAAAGAAAAAGTACACGGCATGTACTTATGGTACACGGTGTGTACTCAGCCGTTTTCACACGGTCTCCACGCGACCTCCAACACGGCTCCACGACCATTGACTGGTCAACACACGGTTTGAAGGTAATGCATATATGGGGAAGGACTACACGGCGTGTACTCATTTATTGCACACGGCAAGGACACAGACTTCACACGGCACATGGCTGACGACTGGTCAACACACGGTAACGTGTACGCGGGGAGGGACTACACGGCGTGTAGTACTGGACACACGGTGTGTACCCATTTTCTTCACGCGACAAAGACACGGCCATCCACACGGGGTATACCCAGCAAGAGGGTACACGGCGTGTACTCAAACTACACGGTGTGTAGTTTCAAAATTCTGGAAAGTGTAGAAAAAGTCCATTTTACCCTCCGGAACACTTCTTGACCTTCTTTTTGAAAAAGGAATGGGCCGGAGAGGTCCGGGCCATTACAGCTTGGCCAAACAAATCCGCACTGTAACAAACCATCAAGTTGTATACCTAGCTCTCGTAACTCAGAAGGGGCCATCCTATATGGAGACATAGATATAGGAGATGGTCCTGGTTGTAGCTTGATCCCAAAATCGATCTATCGTCAAAGGGGTAATGCTACAACCTCTTTTAGAAAGACATCAGGGTACTCTTCTATAAACCTAGGAAATGCCAACTGCTGAACCTATAAAGAACTCAACATCAGCTCAACCATCAAGGATGATAAGGACGAAACACGCCTCTGACCCATCCGATGGTCTTGTTCACCAACAAACACCGCTAGCTCTCTATATGCATCGAAGAACACCAACTGCCTCCTGAAGCAATCCATGATAGCCTGCACCGAATACAAACACTCTATGCCAAGGATGACATCATATGGTTGTATCCGTAAACATAGGAAATCTCCCCAAGAGAGGTGCTTCCCGAACACTAACTCACAGTATCTATATACTTCAAACAAGTCAGATCGACCTTCAACTAGCATAGTCAACGCCAAGGGAACTGGAAGCCTCTCTACCTCAAGTCCCAAAGCATAGACAAGGGTAGGTGATATGAAGGAGTGTGTTGCTCCTGAATCAAACAAGGCATACACCCAAGTAGAAAACAAGAAAAGGGTACCTCAAACGACATTTGGATCACCTGGCACTGGCAATGTTTGTAGAGACCCGAAGCTTAACTTACATGGACATTACATTACTTTTGTGGAATACTTAGTACATAACAGAAACACACACACAAGGACCGTAACAGTTTAGTGTCTTTGGAAACTCGGAATATAATCTTCTAATCATGGTGAAAGATCTTAAACATCTCCCATAAAGATCTTCCTTTTTTTACCTAAAATCTTTCTTTATATCCTGGGGAAAAGAAAACATAAAAGGGTGAGCTCAAATTCTCAGTAAGGGTAAACAAAAGAAATATCAATCACATCATATTCATAAGAACATAACATTTTGGAAATCTTAACCTGAAAAAGAGATCATAATATCATAACATGGGATAAATCATAGTAGTGAAATATAATCCCAATAATCATAACTTAAAACATGAAACTTTGTGGAATACACACATAATCATAGAGAATCATTTCTTATTAGTCAAGACTCATTGCCAAGACTATCTTAGTGGACAAAGTCCATTTCTGAATCGAGTTCACTCTTCGTTTCAGTCCTGTTTCACTAAACCGGTTTAACCTGCCGTTCAAGCCATGTCTATCTCATGAGATATAAAATATTTACCCAATGCATTGAAGGGAGATATAGGTCCCACCCATCTCATAATGATACCATTCTTATGTGTGCCACAAAATCAAAAATCATACATTATTGCATAACCCATGTAATAAAAATGGGAATCTTAAACATCATGCCATCATAATCCATATAAGATAAAAGGACATCATAAAAATAATTCCATCATAACATAATCAAATCAATGTAAAAATAGGGATAGAAATAGAACCCTATATTATCTTAGATGGAAAATAATTTTGATAAAACACTTAAACTCCATTCTTGAGGAAAATATCCTTTCTACTTCAAAAACACTTTTCCTTTCTTAACATGTCATACAATTCTAAAATAAAAGAAGTTGATTAAAAATAGACTTGAAAACTTGTAAATAAATCTTCTTGGAAATAATTTTTTAAAAATCCATTCATGCCGTATAAGTTAAAAAAACATTCTTCTCGTCCTTTTGTCGGAAAAGTCAAAAAGTACCTCGTACGAAAAACGACGAAAGATTCCTTTCATATCTTTTACTAAAAACTCACCGAAGGGTAAAATTGGATTTAAACAATTGTAGGTGGATGGAAATAATATTACATATTGAGGAAACATGGATGTGGATGATAAAATACACCCCAGTAAATTTCAAAGTATAAACAATCTCGGATAAAAATGAGATTGTGATATTTTCCCTTACCTTAGGTTCGATTTGCTTCGTAAGTGTCCGAAACTCCTGTATAATGATTTAAATAATGTCATTGACTTATTAAAGAATCATACTCATTGTTATGATATCATATATGGTTCACTTATGACTTTATATTACCCGTTCTTTTTTAAATTCCATGTTAAAGAGCGTTTTGGGTAAAATCGTTTCATTTGTCGTCCGTGTTTTGACTTGTAATTATTCATATGATTACTTAGATCATGATTACTTAATTACAGAATATAAAACATGATTTATATATAATATATATTCAGAATATACATATATATAATAGATCAGTAAATGGAAAGAAATACATCGTTCATGGAGACGGTAGGCCGTACATACGCATGAACGCTGTTTTCGTTTCCTTATTGAGTTGAATGGAATTAAGTAGATGACATACATATATATACACATAAATCTAGTATCATTATTATGTCATATATTTCATGATTACTTATTATATATACTTTATAATCATTCATTAATGGTTAACGTGGAGAATGAATCTCATCGCGTCGTGGAGACGGTAGTCCGTACGTACGCACGAGCGATGATATCGTTCTCATGATCGTGGAATTGTATTGGAGTGTATGTATACTATTTCAGAATCAATATAACTTTACAATAATCATATATAGTTATTATGTACACCATTATACCCATCCAAGTAAGGTGGTGGTGGAAAATAGATTACACCACGGCATGGAGACGGTATTCCGTACGTACGCACGCGCGGTGATTTCGTTTTCTGTAGGATGGATAGATGGTGAAATAGGGTTGTTTCATAATTATAATAACATATCAGTATATTATTAATACTGATGTTATTACTTCATAATGAAACAACCTAATAAGAAGAAGTGGAATAAGAAATAAAGTTGAAAGAATCAGTGACAGACATTACCTCTTCTTTGAAGCGCCTCTTTGAGTCCTCCTATTAGGGCACTAAAATTGGTCTTTGAAGAAGACAAAAAACTCTAGGATGTTTATAGGGAAGTGGAAAAGAGAATTTGGCAGGGGTTGGCCGAGATTGAAGGCTCAAAGTGGTGTGAGGAAGAGAGGGAGGAGGTGCCTTTTATAAGGGAGGAGAGGGGCCACCTTTGGAATAACTAAACATATTATTTTATTATAAAGCCAAATTCGGTTTTAAATATCTCCAAATTGATTTATTTTGAAGCTAAGGTGGGGATGGGTAGAAATACTCTCATCCAATAGAATTTAGAAAAGTTTAGGTTCCTATTTTAACCTTATCATTTAGATTTAACATTAAGTTAGATAATTTTTACTTTTACCGTGTCTTTTTGTGTTATTACACTATAAGGTTAATAAACTTACTATAAGAAGCCAAAGGAACCCCAAGTTGTTTATTATTAATATATATAACCTTATCTAAGTCATTTGGCCTAACCTTAGATTTTTAGGAATAAAATAACAATTAATAATTAATATTTGTTTTAAAAACTATTTTATGTCAATTTTGACACTATTTAGTAATTGATTTTTTGAAAATCATAACAGAATTATTAGTTCGAAAACAGTTAATTAAATCAATACTAACATGTCATATTAACCTAAAAAATTATTGGAATTCATAAAAAGTCTCAAATTACATTTATTTGGGTATTTATAACATCAATTGTGTCAATATTTCATTAATAAGATAATTACTGCATCATCTTTGTGTCATAAATAAATTAAATTATTTAATGTCTAAAAATTACAAATAAAATACCATTATGTATTAAATCTTTTTATATTTCTAATGAATATTTATAGTCGAATTTATCTTATGTATAACCCTATATTAAAAATGATATACTTATTAAACTTTGATTTTAACTATTTTAACCCTTCTTTAAATAAATTAATAATAAATGTCCTAATCTAATCCAAGTGGGCCTAAATGGTCATATTTTATTCCTAAGGTTGTTTTTGGTCGAATTACACTTATACAATAGAATTAGGACATGTATTACGGGTAATAAAATATCATTTTTACCCTTAATTACCCTATTTACTTTTAACCATGGTAAAAAAAAGTAAAAAGTTACTATTCACCAAAATTATTTCCATCTCATTGAACCACATTTTACTTACTGACATCAACCGTTGTCTCTCAGATTTTTGAAATTCCACTCACAGAAGCGGTAAAATTAAGTTTTATGAAAAATTCATTTTTTTTAACTACCACTTAGTGGTTTCACTATTTATCAAAAATGAAAGTTTCCAGAAAAATAAGAAAAAATAGGCCTAAGCTATATTTGATATTATGAAATGAAAAATGATGTCTATTTTACCAAATTCAAAACATATCAGTTGCATTACTTAATTTAAAATTAGTTCCCATCGTCAAAACAAATAGCGTGTTCTTAAGAGATAATAACTATCAAAAGATTAACACTTGTTTATGTCTGGTTTAAATGTGAAATTACATCCAATGACCAAAATTGTATTAAATTGTAAAAATATATTCTAAATATAATTTAAAACCACTCAAATTAATAATTTATCACTATTAATTATTTTGATTAAAAAGGTTGTTTTTAATTAAAATTTAGTAATTTTCACTATTCATCAGAAAATGAAAGTTATCCGAAAAGTACCAAAATTTCACCCTAAGCTAATTTAGATATTCCAAATCCAAAAATGAAGTCCATTTTGAAAAATAAAATTTAAAAAATTTCAAAAAGTGGTTATTGCTATTCATAACGCATAGTTTTAATAATATTTTAATAGCATATTGTTGTTTAGTGAAACTCATTATTGCGTACTACACACGCTATCGAGGAAGGTCGCGATTGCGTGTAATGCAATGCAAGTCAAGGATGTGTGTTGTGTAAGCTCCTTTTAGTGTAGCGTACAACACAAGACATTAATGAAATTAAAAGAATATTTTTCATAAAATCTCGGGGGTGTTACATTCTACCCCCTTAAAATGAATTTCGCCCTCGAAATTCGTCGGGGTTATAAATGGTTTACTACTCAAAAGTTTCTTTAATATAAACCCACATCGTAAAAGGAATACCAAAACCAATCTTTAAAAACAAAAGTATGAAATGTAACGGTTACCCAAATAAACTAATCACTGGTTTCCACATAGGTGAAAATATGGATATGGAAGAGAAATCTAACCATCATGTTCTCATGAAGAGTGGTAGAGAACATGGCTATGGAAAAGCCAGCAATCAAAAAGCCATAAATTTGTGACGATATAAGGTACCAATATGATTCATCAGATATAAGAGCACTAGGACAACATTTTTGGTTTTCAAGATCATTTCCCTAAAGTTGATGAAATTGGAATTAGAGAAATACTTTCGTGATTTTGGTATAGTCACACCGTTGGTCATTCTTTGGACAATTTCCACTTCATCTCTTAAAGAAATGAAGTTGAATTTGTCATTCATGATGTGTTAGAAGATCATGTGATAGAATGAGGGTCATTCCATCTGTCTCAAACAAAGGTTAGAAAAGTTATCAAAACTTACATAAGTCCATCTATAGTGAGATTAATCATATATGGTTCCTAAAATGAACTTATACTTCATATATCACACTGCTTAATATAATAAAACTAGTTTCTACTAAACAGGGACTTCCTGTAGGCCAGTGGTAGGCGATAAAGGCCAGTCGCACTTCGGTTGTGGGTTCGATTCCCACAGCCTTGTCCGACGCGATGGGCTGTCACCCGTCCTGCAAGTTGTCCTTTTTCTAAAACTACATTACTATAACATCCCATCAATAATATCGAAAAAACTTCTATCCTTAAACAATACTAACTTATGTCCAACATAATTCATTCCAATCTTTAGGCTTATCCATAATACTGCAGTCCACTCTCATATTATAGTGAAAACGATTACCAGAGATTTCATATAACAAGCATGTTAATACCATCGTTGATCCCCATATATCATAATATATGTCTTGTTGGTCTCATTCCAAACATTCGAAGGCCTTAATCATGTATTCTCTTGAAAAAATGAATACCCATTGAACCTTAGTGAAAACATGAATGCAGTTAAAAGTTAACATTTTCCACATACCAAAATCCTCAAAATTCTATATACTCAAACCATGATATAACCTTCTCCTTATATCAGTCATAATCTCATGAATACTATCAAAACATTTATTTTTCTCCTTATCCCTTCATTATGCGCATATCATCTATATTCCAAAATATCTGAATAACCTTTAATGGATACTGGTACCATTAATCATACACTTTCAAAACTCAAGGAAAGACAACAGTGTAACAATCCTTAGATGTATCTTTATTCCATAGTACCATGAGATTACTTATACAACATTACACTTGATAAACATGTAATCATTCCAATACCTTCTTAAACCATTGACCGAGCTTCAACAATTATTTCATATCACATATCATTTGTAGTCTCTTCATCATCATTAACATAAATACTACCCATACGACCATAATGATTCTCTTCATGAGACTTTTCCTTAGGGAAATTGGTTTGCATAATGCCCGTACATTCCACATTTAAAACATTTAACCATTGTTGATGTCATAGAAATACCATTATCCTCATCCATTGTGTTAAATGAACCTTTTCCTTTGCACTTACTGGCTTTGTGTCCTTCTTTTCCACACCCAAAGTATCTTCCAGTTCCCTTGAAACAATCTCCTCGATGCCTCTTCCCACATGATTTACATGAGGGAAATTGAACTTTCTTTCCTCTATGATCATCATGAAACTCCATCTTTCCTCTTATTATCTGAGTTAGGAAACTTACCAAAGTTGAGATTAT
This sequence comes from Viscum album, assembly GCA_963277665.1. Classification (NCBI taxonomy): domain Eukaryota; kingdom Viridiplantae; phylum Streptophyta; class Magnoliopsida; order Santalales; family Viscaceae; genus Viscum; species Viscum album. Next base: position 420,855,259 of record OY728132.1, read on the forward strand.
TGATTATATTATGAGATTTATGATTAGGCATAATAACGATGTTTGGACTTCCAAATCCCGTTTCATTTGGTTTCTCATGAAGAATATCATTCTATTGTCCGTCATATCCTCCATTATCATGAATCTTCCCGTTTCCAGCCATTTTCTAAAACCAAAAAGAATAGTGTGAGAGGCAAAAATCATGCTAGGGAAAACAACATAGAAAAGGGGGAGCACCCTCAATATCTAAAAGGTTAAATTATAATATCATTTACCGTAGTTCTAGGACTATATCCTATACGTATACTTATCCTTAGCGACATCCCTAGACATACGTTAGAAATATATCTAGGAATCTCACTAACATTTTCGAATCCTAGTTTCCAAAGGTTGACTAAACCTTTCCTCTGATACCAACTATAGAGACCTGAAGCTTAACGTATATGGTCATTACATTACTTTTGCGGAATACTTAGTACATAATAGAAACACACACACAAGGACCGTAATAGTTTAGTGTCTTCGGAAACTCAGAATATAATCTTCTAATCATGGTGAAAGATCTTCAACATCTCCCATAAAGATCTTCCCTTTTTTTTACCTAAAATATTTCTTTATATCCCGGGGAAATAAAACATAAAGGGTGATCTCAAATGATCATTAAGGGTAAACAAAAGAAATATTAATCACATTATATTCATAAGAACATAACATTTTGGAAATCTTAACCTGCAAAAGAGATCATAATATCATAACAAGGGATAAATCATAGTAGTGAAATGTAATCCCAATAATCATAACTTAAAACACAAAACTTTGTGGAATAAACACATAATCATATAGAATCATTTCTTATTAGTCAAGACTCATTGCCAAGACTATCTTAGTGGACAAAGTCCATTTTCTGAACCGAGTTCACTCCTCGTTTCAGTCCTGTTTCACTGAACCAGTTTAACCTGCCGTTCCAGCCATGTATATCTCATGAGATATAAAATCTTTACCCAATGCATTGGAGAGAGATATAGTTCCCACCCATCTCATAATGATACCATTCTTATGTGTGCCACAAAATCAAAAATCATACATCATTGCATAACCCATGTAATAAAAATGGGAATCTTAAACATCATGCCATCATAATACATATAAGATAAAAGGACATCATAAAAATAATTCCATCATAACATAATCAAATAAATGTAAAAATAGGGATAGAAACATAACCCTATATTATCTTAGATGGAAAATAATTTTGATAAAACACTTAAACTCCATTCTTGAGGAAAATATCCTTTCTACTGCAAAAACAATTTTCCTTTCTTAACATGTCATAAAATTATAAACAAAAAGAAGTTGATTAAAAATAGACTTTAAAACTTGTAAAGAAAGCTTCTTGGAAATAATGTTTTAAAAATCCATTCATGCCGTATAAGTTAAAAAAAACATTCTTCTCGTCCTTTTGTCGGAAAACTCAAAAAAGTACCTCGCACGAAAAACGACAAAAGATTCTTTCATATCTTTTACTAAAAACTCACCGAAGGGTAAAATTGGATTTAAACAATTTTAGGTGGATGGAAATAATATTAAATATTGAGTAAACATGGATGTGGATGATAAAATACACCCCAGTAAATTTCAAAGTATAAACAATCTCGGATAAAAATGAGATTGTGATATTTTCCCTTACCTTAGGTCCAATTTGCTTCGTAAGTGTCCTGAACCTCCTGTATAATGATTTAAATAATGTAATTAACTTATTCCAGAATCATACTCATTGTTATGATATCATATATGGTTAAATTATGATTTATATTACCCGTTCTTTTGTAAATTCCATGTTAAAGAGCGTTTTGGGTAAAATTGTTTCATTTGTCGTCCGTGTTTTGACTTGTAATTATTCATATGATTACTTAGATCATGATTACTCAATTTCAGAATATAAAACATGATTTATATATAATATATATTTCAGAATATACATATATATAATAGATCAGTAAATGGAAAGAAATACACCGTTCATGGAGACGGTAGGCCGTACGTACGCATGAACGCTGTTTTCGTTTCCTTATTGAGTTGAATGGAATTAAGTAGATGACATACATATATATACAAATAAATCCAGTATCATTATTAGGTCATATATTTCATGATTACTTATTATATATACTTTATAATCATTCATGAATGGTTAACGTGGAGAATGAATCTCATCGCATCGTGGAGACGGTAGTCCGTACGTACGCACGAGCGATAATATCATTCTCATGATCATGTAATTGTATTGGAGTGTATGTATACTATTTCATAATAAATATCACTTTACAATAATCATATATATTATTATGTACACCATTATACCCATCCAAGTAAGGTGGTGGTGGAAAATAGATTACACCACGACGTGGAGACGGTATTCCGTACGTACGCACGCGCGGTGATTTTGTTTTCCTGTAGGATGGATAGATGGTGAAATAGGTTTGTTTCATAATTATAATGACATATCAGTATATGAGTGATACTTATTTATTACTTCATAATGAAATAACCTAATAAGAATAAGTGGAAGAAGAATAAAGTTGAAAGAATCGGTAACGGACATTACCTCTTCTTTGAAGTGCCTCTTTGAGTCCTCCTCTTAGGGCACTAAAATTGGTCTTTGAAGAAGCCCAGGACAATCTAGGATGTTTCTAGGGAAGTTGAGAAGATAATTTGGCAGGGTTTTGGCCGAGCTTGAAGGCTCAAAGTGGTGTGAGGAAGAGAGGGAGGAGGTGACCTTTTATAAGGGAGGAGATGGGAACCTTTGGAATAACTAAAAATATTATTTTATTATAAAGCCAAATTCGGTTTTAAATAGCTCCAAATTGATTTATTTCGAAGCTAAGGTGGGGATGGGTCGAAATAATCTCATCCAATAGAATTTAGACAAGTTTAGGTTCCTATTGTAACCTTATCATTTAGATTTAACATTAAGTTAGATAATTTTACTTTTACCGTGTCTTTTTGTGTTCTTACACTATAAGGTTAATAAACTTACTATAAGAAGCCAAACGAACCCCAAGTTGTTTATTATTAATATATATAACCTTATATAATTCATTTGGCTGAACCTTATATTTTTAGGAATAAAATAACAATTAATAATATAATATTTGTTTTAAATACTATTTTATGTCAATTTTGACACTATTTAGTAATTGATTTTTGTGAAAATAATAACAGAATTATTAGTTCTAAAAAAGTTAATAAAATCTATAATAACATGTCATATTAACCTAGAAAATTAGTGTAATTCATAAAAAGTCTCAAATTATATTTATTTTGGTATTTATAACATCAATTATGTCAATATTTCATTAATAAGATAATTACTGCATCATATTTGTGTCATAAATAAATTAAATTATTTAATGTCTAAAAATTACAAATAAAATACCATTATGTAGTAAATATTTTTAGCTTTCTAATGAATATTTATTGTCGAATTTATCTTATGTATAACCCTATATTAAAAATGATATACTTATTAAACTTCGATTTTAACTATTTTAACCCTTCTTTAAATAAATTAATAATAAATGTCCTAATCTAATACAAGTGGGCCTAAATGGTCAAATTTTATTCCTAAGGTTGTTTTTGGTCGAATTACACTTATCCAATAGAATTAGGACATGTATTAGGGTAATAATAATATCATTTTTACCCTTAATTACCCTATTTACTTTTAACCGTGGTAAAAAAAGTAAAAAGTTACTATTCACCAAAAATTATTTCCATCTCATTGAACCACATTTTACTTACTGACATCAACCGTGTCTCTCGGATTTTTGAAATTCCACTCACAGAAGCGGTAAAATTAAGTTTTATGAAAAATTCAATTTTTTTAACTACCACTTAGTGGTTTCACTATTTATCAAAAAGTGAAAGTTTCCAGAAAAATAGAAAAAATTAGGCCTAAGATATATTTGATATTATGAACTGAAAAATGATGTCTATTTTACCAAATTAAAAACATATCAGTTGCATTACTTAATTTAAAAATTAGTTCCCGTCGTCAAAACAAATAGCCTGTTCTTAAGAGATAATAACTATCAAAAGATTGACACTAGTTTATGTCTGGTTTAAATGTGAAATTACATCCAATGACCAACATTGTATTAAATTGTAAAAATATATTCTAAATATACTTTAAAACCACTCAAATCAATAATTTATCACTATTAATTATTTCGATTAAAAAGGTTTTTTTTAATTAAAATTTAGTAATTTTCACTATTCATCAGAAAATGAAAGTTATCCGAAAAGTACCAAAATTTCACCCTAAGATAATTTCGACATTCATAATCCAAAAATGAAGTCCATTTTGAAAAATAAAATTTACAAAATTTCAAAAAGTGGTTATTACTATTCATAACGGCTAGTTTTAATAATATTTTAATAGCATATTGTTGTTTAGTGAAACTCGTTATTGCGTACTACACACACTATCGAGGAAGGTCGCGATTGCGTGTAATGAAAGGAAAGTCAAGGATGAGTGTTGTGAAAGCTCCTTTTAGTGTAGCGTACAACACAAGACATTAATGAAATTAAAAAGAATATTTTTCATAAAATCTCGGGGTGTTACAATACTAAAGCATGAAGTTGACCACAACCTCCTCCATGACCTCTTTGAACCTGATGACGACCACCACCAAGGCCATGCTCTTCTCTCTAAGAATGGGGAGCATCACGAGGCTGTCCTCTAACTACCCTATCTACCCTCTGCTGATCCAAAGCTGGTGCAACCTGCTACTGCTGCCTTGGCTGGAATTGCCTCAATGGAGGAACCTAGAGCGGAACACCTAGTGCACAATGATTGATCTGAAAGACCGGGCACTCTCGCTGCTGATGAACTCTCCCTCCACAAGAAAAACAAGTGCCTAATCCCTTGGCATAGTCTTGAGAGCCACTTCCCCTAGAGAAATGAGATGCTGAGGGCTGGGACCTACCCTTGGCTGAACGAAAACTCTTTTTCCCTGAAAACTGGGAACCCTGAGCCACAACTCTGCTTTGTGAGGAATCATGATGACTCCCCTCTCGAGATGATCCAGTTCTAGACAATGTCCTCTTGACGACCTCTTCCCTCTCTATCACCTCAAGACATGTCTTTAGAATAAATTGGATGACCTAGCGCTGGATCTCTGGACGCAAAGCCTCCTTGAAATGCCTTTCCCTGACCTCCTCATCTGGAAACAGTTCCAAAGCATATCATAAAAGGTTCCTAAAATGGATTCCAAACTCTCACACACTAGATCTCCCCTATCGAAAGGTAAGAAGCTTCTGGTGACTGGACGCCTTCGTAGTCGAAGAAAGAAACTCAACTCTAAACTTGTCTCTGAACTCCTCCCATGAGATCGCCGACTCCTCACGATCCCCGAGGAACAAGAACCACCACTAAATTGCTGCTCCATGCAACATCGTCACAACAAAATACACCCAGTGATCCTTCTGAGCATAGATCTAAATAAAGCCTATCTCAACCTCCTCCAACCAGTCTTCTGTGACTGAATCTGAAATGGATCCCTCATACTTCTGCAGACTCTAGCGCTAAAACTCTCATAGTTTCCTCCTCTAAGTGTCATCGTTGTCAACCTCTACCCTACAACGATCTGCTGGCACAACCTTCTGGAAATCTTCTATGCGATCTTGATGAGGATGTTGACCCTGAGCCATACCTGCAAATGACAAAAATTTAGAGCTCCTAAACCTAGAATATGAAAGACTTGACATTAATTAATTAATTAATTTATTTTATTCATTTTAGGTTAACCTATCCCAAGGTGTATCCATTCAAACACAGGCACAAAGAATAATGATGCATGATCCTTTCCTAGGTATCTACCCTGAAACTAGTATCACCTCATTTAGTAGCCATTATAAACTTAGAGGTCCATGAATCAGATCACAGGGGGCCCTAAACGCCTATATCTCAGCTGGTCTTCAGTGTTTACATCACTTTCTAAACATGACTGACACTATTTCCCTACCAACCCATGCAACCTCACCTGTGCCTCACACAAAACTCCATCCTATCCCTCAACCTAACCTCTAATACCACTCTATCATGAACCCCTCCCCACAAGGTGTACCCCTCCTAGTTCGGCAATGTGAGAAGGGATATAATGAACCCCAAGTCCCGCCTCCAGTAGGCCCCAGGTTGACGAATAACACCGAGGGTATAGTAAACACACAAATGGGAGGCATTACCCTCTAAGAGAACACATGCGGAAGAGAGAGATAAGATAGACACCAACCAACTCCAACTCATACTAAAATATAAAAGAAAACCCAGGTGCACATATATAATGTCATGAAAAACTACTATAACTGAAAGGGGAAAATTGCAAGTACCAAAGGAAAGTAAAAACAACAGCAACCACAAGCCCAAACAGCTCCTGTAACTCCAAGCTCGTATAAACCAACTTTATCTCTAACCTAATCCAAGTGACCTGAAAAATAGTTTATATAGACGTAGGGTGAGTATAACAGTATACTCAATAGGATCCTCTCATGCAAAAGTAAATAAAGTATGATAAAGCACAATGAACAACAAGTGAAACTAAATCATCACCTAAACAGGTATACTAAGTTCCCAGCCTCACCATGGATACTCTCACCAAGTATCTCATATAATAATATATAATATAATAAAGAATATCAAGGGTACCCCTCTACTACTTCCCCACCGGTTTTCCACTTTGCCCCAACATTGCACGTCCTAAGCATGTCTCTCAAAAAGGCTTGCCCACAGACACCTGGGCGAAGCACCAAAACATACACCTCATGCAAAAAAACCACAACGTCCACGTAATCTAAGTAACCAGGTAGTTTCCAGGAGCCACCATATCTTGCATAATGTATATCATACGTCAGGCATTATACCTCAAGCCATTACATCCCATACACTGAGTAAGGATCCTCAAGCCATCACAACCTATACACGTTACACCTATAGTAGTCCATAGGAAACTATATCCAGAATATATGTGTGTGAATAACTAAAATCCATTAAAACCCTCTACACACATATATGGGTAAAACTAACCACTGTGCCTACCAGTAGAAGTAACTACCAATAGAAGAGAGCGGGGCCAAAGGGGGTAGTCAGCCATCCATCCTCCCACCATAATGTTGGGGAAAACACCCTCAGGGCTCAAAATCCCTAGGGTGTTAGTTGCCCTAATTGACAGGGTGGATTAGTGTATAGAAACACAAAAATTACAGAATATACTATATCTCACAACTGTAGTATGGGCATAACCTAGTCTTAGACTCAACTGCAGATAACGTCTCTCGGAATCCCGACTGCCACTTCTAAGACAAGGTATCCTATAAGCACACAACCATTTAAAGATATTTAATAAATTACTTCATCATATTTTTATTAGTTTCACTTTATGTTAATTAATTCTTTAAACATTAATTAACCATTAATAATTTCCACATTATATTTCATTATCATCACACCCAAAGTTCATTGTTCCTTTAAATGGAAACCACAACATTGCGTCCCAGCAAGCTCCAACCCCATGGGTTAACATCATTTATTCAATCATTTATTAACAACATTATTACTTTCCCGTATTACCAAGCATTATAGAAAAACATTCTAAGCTTATAAACATAAGGGGGCTCAACACGGTGAGTAGATGAACTACCCATCGAGTCTTTGCCACCTATAGTAAGAGCATAGACCCATCCTCCCTCAGGAAGATAAACACAGAAAGCATGTGGCATACCCTGCATGTCTTCGCCCCTTTTGGAAAGAGGGTAAGCAAACCAGCTTCCTTGAGCAATGGGTAAAGTAAGGTATATAAAAAACCAACAAGAAATAGCAAGCATCCAAACATTCACATCCAACCCGTTCCATTATCTCTGGTGTCCTCCCCAACACCCACATGCATAAACTGATGCATCTCTCCACTCTAGGCATCAATTTCTACCACAACCAATAGGCCTTCCTTCCCACACATATCACAACTTCCTTCCAATATCACATCACAACACAAGAATCAAGAAAACAAACATTATATCAATTGGGATCTTGGCCCTTAAACAAGCAAGAGGGTAACCCAGAACCCTACAAGGAATTATCTTTTATCATAACAACCAGTTCTTTAATCCATCTTGAATTAACCGATTTATTATTCGTAGGTTTTAACTTCAGGAAACCTAAATAAAAGCTATCACAAATTGATTAAACATTTTTACTGCATCAATTTGATTAACATCAAATTACAACAAAAACCAGATTCATTTACATGCCTCTTTATCTTTAGCCAAAAAATTATCAATTAAATTCAGCTTTATGTTTGTTACCAATTTCCATCAAGAGTGAAAATATAACAAAGAAAGCATAAATATCACATTATCTAGCAAAACAAGAGGCAATAACATATGATTGATATCAATTTATTTATCCGGTCCAAATATTTATTATGTCAATTCCATTGTGATCCAATGAGCTAAAACATACTAACTCTATAGTTTCATGTAAAAGAAAAGAGAAGCAAAAAATATCCTACATCAAAAGGTTCTTAATGTTCTTTATACGAGAACGATCCACTCAACGGATCACGATCGTCTCCTCCCGTGAAAACTGCATCCACCTGAGGATGTCGCGGCACGAATGCACCAACCGAAACCCAAGAAACTCCATTAAAATCATGGAGGTCACATGACATAATATGGAAAGGATAAACATGAGAAGATGAACCCAAAGTAATGACAATAAATCATACCGTATATTGAAGATTCATGGATACTTCTTGGTTGCACCAAAATAGGGGCACACTTATAGTAAGAAGAATTTTGAGGGAAACCAATCCATGGGGAAAAGTTTGATCTCATGATTCCTATGGGAAGAAAGTAAATTTTAGAGCATCTCTCACCAGAGAACATGGAGGAAGAATAAGGGAGGAATATATCTCATCCCTTTATAAGATTTAATAGAGCATTGGTTTAAGATATGCTAGATTTTCCATTAAATGCATATCACATTAAACTACACATTTTGACCAAGTAAAAGCATCCCGAGCCTTATGAAAATTAATATAGGAGTTATAGACTTTTAATTGGCCTTAAATCCCTTAAAAAAGGCCTTGAATGCGTTTTATGTCAAAGAAAATGTTAAATCGGCAAAATTGGAAAAATCTAGAAATTTGGAAAAGAAAATATGAAATAGTTCTGGAAACACTGTAGACTCACCGGTCTGAAAACATTGTAGACTCACTATTTCTGTGACACCATGACACTATAGATTCACCATTTCAGTGACACCATGACACTATAGGCTCACTGTTTCTATGGCACTATGAAACTGTAGACTCACCATTTTGTGACACCGTGACACTATAGATCTTCTGTGACACTGTAGATCTTCCATTTCTGTGACACCATGACACTGTAGACTCACCGTTTCTATGACACCGTGACACTGTAGACTCACTGTTTCTGTGACACCGTGACACTGTAGATCTTCAATAACACTATAGATCTTCCATTTCTGTGACACCGTGACACTAGACTCACCATTTCTATGACACCGTGACACTGTAGATCTTCTGTTTTTGTGACATCATGACACTATTCATAAAACTGGAAACATTTTTCATAGAACTAGAAATTTGATAAAGTGTTGGGGATGAGTCTCTTTGACCTCCCAGAACACCTCAACCACCAGATTTCAGCAAGGGAATGGACCAGAGTGGTCCGGTCCATTACAATTATCCCCTCTTTATTTACATGATCCTCCTTCTATAGCACATGGTGTGGGATGGAAGTGACTTTCGATTTTGATTCATCAATCTGCATATAAATATAGGAACATGGTTATGGCGTTGTTTTATGTCACATAAAAGTATTATGGTAGATTTAAAATACGTACTAATTTTTTCTTAAGTGAAGCATACCCCATCCTTGCTTTACGGTAGGGGTACACTGGTTTTGATGTCCGTTTCTTATTTTTAGTACTTAGTTGTTGTTTCATAAATAAAAAACTGTCAATTAAAGTGATGAATACAAGCAACATCAAAAAATGTATTACCAGACACAATGTACCTAAAAAGTATGCTCTGCATGACAACTGTTAAACGCATCCCATGCTCCTTGGGATATCAAGTGTGCATAAAGAGAAGGTGGGCGTGGCTTGATTTTTCCTTCAGTGTCTTTAAGATGATGTTTCGTTAAAATTGCGTGGAAGACTCTATGAATCCTTCCTATAACTCTTAATACATATTCCTTATGAGAGGCATCTACTATAAATGCACTCTATAATGGATGATGTAGAGTAAGTCAATGTTTTATTATTTTATTTTATTTTAATAAATTAAATAAATTATATCATAATGTTACCACAATATCTTCCCACATTAGTGTCTTAAGCCCGGTGACAACATGGTGCCATGACTGTACATCAATCGACATGCATTACCGAGTGATGATTCCAATGTAGCTACTAAAGATGGATTTATTGGGGTTAACATGCTGGCCTCACTTATTCTATCCCACCTCAAATTTGATGCCTTTTGCCTTTTCCTTACAGATTTTAGCTAACACTGTCAAACTACGGTGCTCTTGTTTTTTTTGAACCTCCAGGGCTTCATTGACTATCATTTCCTTAGTTTCAGCATCATCATTATGTTCCTCCAGAGCGCTAGCATCAACATTAGGACCAACAACAATAAGTTGAGAAACCTATTGTACCTCAGCACCGGGACCAGTAGCAACAGGTTGAGAAACCTATTGTTCCTCTGCACTGGGACCAACAACACCAGGTTGAGAGACCTGTTGTGCCTCGGGATTGAGCACATCAGCAGGTGCAGAAGTCATTATCTGCAGAATTGGTTTAACATTTAATTTCAATTACATAAAATCAACAACAAACATATAATATCATAAGGTAACACAACGTATATTACAATAAAAGAATAATCTGATTATTGAAATATTTTTTTTAAAGGCTGAAAAGATTTTACCCCTCTATAAACTATGTAAATCCCTTCATTATGGTCTGCTCTGATATACAAAGAACCATCTACATTGTAACCACTATGAAATTATTACAAATTCCCAATGAAAGGGTCATCCTCTGTTGAATTTTCATATAACCCTTCAGTTTTTTTGGTCGATAACAGAACAATTGACCAGTTTTGGTTTGCAGGATCTAGAACATAAAATACTTGTACTACCTATGAATCCATTATAAATGGTTCGTCTTTCTCCCCTTCCTTACTGAAATCAACTTTCAAAAATCCCAATTCATTTATTTTAATAGGACTCCTATTATCAACCCACTTGCATTGAAAAATCAGAAATTGGAATTTCGTATAATATAACTCCCATATTTGTTTGATGATGCCAAAGTATGAAATATTCACATAAATTGGATTTTTGTCCTTAACACCAAAAACATGCATCGCTTCATCCACAAGTGTAACCCCACTATTCTTCATGGTAATGTCTTCATCATGTTCATTAGTATAGAATGCATAACCATTAACTACGTAATCATTGTAAGATAATACATACACACTTGGTCCTCCGGGTAGCCATCAAAGTCATTCTAAAATTGAATCTGGATTTTCATCTAACTTCTTAAAAATATGGTCCTGAAACCATCCTATAAACTATCAATTATGTGTATCTGATATCCATTTTTTATCCTCAGATGGATTCAAATGCCTAAGAATTTATTTTTGGGTTTGAACATATGGGTCAACATTGAAACTGTTATACAAAATGTAAAGGTGGGCCTGCTCCTGATCTGTAATATTGATTGTGACAACCTCTCTTCCAGAAATTCCTTCACCCTCAATACACCCAATGTGATGAGATTTCAGTAGGCCAATGCTTTCCACACCGGATAGGTATTCGGTACAAAATTCAACGGCTTCCTCAACAATATATTGCTCCACAATACAACCCTCTGTATGACTTCAATTTTTGACACACCCTTTCAAAATATTCATATACCATTCAATGGGGGGGTACATCCATCTATAATATACAGGACCACATAGTCGAATCTCTCTCACCAAGTGAACTATCAAATGAACCATCATATCAAAGAATGTTAACGGGAAGAACATTTCCAATTCACATAATATGATGACAATTTTTCTTTCCATAGTTGGAAATTTCTCCAGGTCTATAAATTTTCTGCATATAGATTTAAAGAAGAAATAGAGCTTCGTTAATGTATGACAGAAATTCTTGGAAAAAATGCAACGTAAAGTTATAGGAATTAGATATTGCATCAAAACATGGCAATCATGTGATTTCAAACCCTTTAACTTTAAATCATTCATTGAAACAATGTTCTTGATATTTTATGAATACCCCTCTAGAACCTTTACGTCATTCAAGAAGTTGCAAAAATGATATCTCTCCTGCCTGGAAAGAGTATAAGTAGTAGGAGGAAGAAATGTTCATTTCTCACCCTTCACTAGTGCCAACCCTTCTCGTATTCCCATCTCAACCATGTCCAACCTAGCCTTAATTCCATCCTTTGTTTTTACAGGTGCATTTAGTAACATGCCGATGACACTATCAAATACATTTTTTTTCAACATGCATAACATCAAGAAAATGTTTGACATACAGACAATTCCAGTATGGTAATTCAAAAAAAAACTGATCTCTTTTTCCAACCAGTTTTTGTAAGGTTTTTCGAAAATGATTTACCAAAAGTAGTGTCCACATATTTTACTTTCTCAAAAAATTTGATCAACTATTAGTGGAGATAGTGTTGTACATTATTCTTATCTTCCATCAAATGATTTCATCCAAGATCGGTACTTATGCCATTGGGGTATAGATCTGCAATGTTCTTGAAACATGGTTTTTGAGGAATGTTTTAACCTAATTGATTGTGTACCTTGTTCACAAATGGGACAACCTTGAGTTCCTTTAATGCTATATCCTAGGAAATTTACATAAGAATGAAATTCACTTATCGTTCCATAAAACATGGCTCTCAAAGTGAAATCTTCATTTTTGTAAGAATCATACAACGTAACACCTAAATCCCACAATAATTTCAAATCCTTGATCAATGAAGCCAAATAAACATCAATATCATTATCCGGTTGTTTTTGTCCTGATATAAGAATAAATAACATGATGTATTTTTGTTTCATTCATAACCACAGTGGTAAGTTATAATTTACCAACATAACCAACCATGTATAGGGAGTGATTCTTTAAAAACCAAAAGGATTCAATCCATCTGTAGATAACGCAAGATGAAGGTTTCTTAGATTGTTTTCAAATTCAAGATACTCATGATCGATTATATTCCACTGAGGAGAGTCTGTCGGGTGACATAGTTTCCCATATTTAATTCTTGTTTCTGCATGCCATGTCAATTGTCCTGCAGTCTCCTCACTTCCATATAGGCGCCTAAACCTTGGAATGATTGTAAGCACCATACGAATTTCATAGGACTGGATTCATCTTTATTGTATCGAGAAGAACCACACTTGTACATTCTTTAAGTGATTTTTGGTTCTTGTGAAACATCATACAGTCATTTGGGCATGCATGTATTCTTTCAGAGATTATACCCATCGAGCATAGTATTCGTTTGGTGTCGTATGTTCGGCTCAGGAGCTCATTATCTTCTTGGAGCATGTCATTTAGGAGAGCAAGTAGTTTCATAAAACTAGTGACACCCCGCCCGTTGTTTGATTTCAAATTATATAGCTTCAGTATGGTTTAAAATTATGTATATTTAGTACAACCAGCATACAATGGCATCTTTGCACAACTCTTTAACTTCTCAAACAATTTTGTGAAATCACAAAGTTCATCTTCAACTGTCCTTGTCATTTCCTCAATATGATCTTCATCATAATTCACATATGTAATCACATCCTCTATATAACCATCTTCATTGTTCATGCTTGTAATGATATCACATGGTCTATAAAACACAGTGCCATCCCATCCACTACCTACATTCTTTTTTCCCCATATTTATTTCAACATGTATAACTTCGATCTATTTTGTGACAGATCAAGTGTTCTTCCAACTCCTCTGGAGTAATTTTTCTTGAATAACAACAGTGTAAACATGGAAAAAGGATTTGATAAGGGTCATATGCATGATCTTTTACAAACTTGATAAACTCTTTCATGCCATCTTCATACTCTTTTGTCAATTGATTAGCATTCATCCATTATTTATTCATATTAATCCTATTTAATTCAGTAATATTAATATTTAACAAAATAATTACACAAAATATGTTCAAATAGGGTCATCATCTAACTATAATCAATGTAACTAGCTATGGTAAACAATACCATTACCTCTCCATGCATTACTTTGGACCAAAGTAGATCACACCCATCTTCCCAACCACTTGATCAATGGAAATAGATATGATAATCCCTTGATTTATAATGTTTTAGTATACCACATGTGATATATATTCATACCAATCACGCCAACAATCACAACACCATACAAACACACAATCGTGCTCACAATCACAACACCATAAAAAACAAACAAACACAATTTCATATTTTAAAAAGCATCCCTTATTCAATTCCACTTTTTAATTCAGGAGTTATCACAAAAGTTTTATCATCTTGGGGAACTCATTCATTATCCAAGTATACATAAATTACCAATTCCAATATTCAAGTATTCAACAGGAACCAACCAATATGCAATTCATTTAGTGCGCATACAAGGACCACCAACGACCATGATTTTCAGCGGGGCATTTAGCCCATACAATTCACAACATAACCATCAATATCAAATAGTAATAACATGCCAACAAGAGGAAACCAATGACTAAGAGGATAAAACTCATCGCGAAGGCATCGTTCAGTGCACAATGAAGGTGCGCTCGCGGTGGAGGAGAGGCGTGCGACAAAGGAGATTTCCAACTGAAAAGAAAACATAAAATGAGAACTCATATGTTATAACTATCCAAAATAGGTCCAATGAGATTTAAGAATGGGACATGTCTGGTTAAACAGTTTTATTGGTCAATAGTGGGATTTTATTTTCCATCTATGACATCTGCTTCCTATTTATTTTTTTGCGTATCTACTATTTCCCCGGATGTTCAACTTATGAATGGTACATGTTTGGTTTTTAGGAGAAAGATCATTTTTAATTTACTCTAATTTATGGGTAAAATATTCCACATTAATTGTATCTTTTTCCCAAGGGATCATTTCTATCCTGTAGGGATCATGAACGCCTCTTAGGTTAGTGGAAGGTCAGGTCAGTTGTTGGTTATGATACCAGCATGGGATGTATCATTACATTTCCAATTATAATTGACCCATGTCTATTTAAATATAGGATTGGGGGGGGGGGAGGGGTTCAGACACTAATATATTCCCAACTCCACTGAAGTTTCTATGGGGGTGGGTCCTGATAGTATCACATTTTATAAATCTTTTATAGATTGGACATTAGAGTAGTCACTGCTAAGGATTTCCTCATTTGTATGTTAGTAATGTTTGTTGAACCTAGTGTGTGAAGTAGACATAAAAAACTAATAAGAAATATCTTACAAACCTCATTGAATCTTAATAGGTTTGGTTTAATTCATCATATAGTTACAAGTGATGTGGAATGTGTAAATAATAAGCTGTGGGGGGGGGGGTGAATGATGTGGATATGTTAATGGAAATGATGACGTGGAGGTGTGTTTAGATATTCATTGTATGTTTTTCATTAGAATGAGGTTGTATTAAGTAATTATATTTAGGTCGGTTGTGTTATTCCACTATTAGGTTCAATAAGAAGAGGTGCATCAAGCATACAAGAATCAAATGGACTTAATTAGAAAGCACCTAAATATAAGGAAGAACAAGACATGCATCACAACACAACACATATGCAATCTGGGAAAAGATTCATCACAACACAACACATAGGGCCATGCCACAATGGGTCCCAAATGAGAAAGAACTAATACATAAAGGAGATGGCCACACCACAACGGTTCTTGGTAAAAACACATATAGAATCCATGTGCACGGTCAACAATGAGATCATATAATCTAAGGGAAAGGGACTATGATGCATTGGTCATCACTACACCATAACCTCTAAGACCTCACACCCTCCACAGTGAAATGATACCAAAATTGGAATAACTATGTGAACTCCACATTATAAGACTTCACACCACAACCAACACTCCATGATACAACTATTACAAAACAACTAGAACCATTAAAACTATCTTCCACACCATAGTTCCCCAACCATGCCACAAGCACAACCTATGATCTTCTTTTTGGTTAGGTTAGCATAACCAAGTCACATACCTTTTAATGGAGGTATAACCGGTGTGTGAGTTGATATGGACTATGGAAAAAGGAAATTTTTTCATGGGAAGGAAATGAGAAATTCCTAAGGCCACTATCTATATATATAGTGGTGGTAGGACTTTCCTATAACACCTATGACCATAGTTGATATGGGCTATGGCCGAAGGTTCCTGAATCCATGACCATTTTTCTTTTCTAAAAGTATAATTATTATAGTTATAAAAAATTATACACACACAAAAACATATATTTATATATGTAGATATATATATGTATATATTTATAAATATAGTTCATTGCAACTTATTGTTAAAGTATTAGATAAATTATAAAAGTGGTATTGAGATTAAATTTCATCATTTTGTTTAATATTTAGAATTATATGACCACATTTATAAACCATAGCTGGAGATATCTATGTCTATGGTCTACCCATAGAAGTTGATGCCCTATGGAAAAGGTTACAAACCATGGCTATAGGTTTCCTATAACAGGGAATACATCCACAAGCATCGTCTATGGTACTAGACCATCCGACTATGGATATTGCTGATGGGATATGGAAACCAGGATAATAACCATTGGTGTCCTGATAGTGGATATAAACTATATCCATTTTCAATTGGTCTATAACCACTATCATAACCCATGACTATTTCTAAATTTTTTACTAGTGTGAGAATTGGGCTGGGCAGATTGATGGGTGATGGTATAACCTTAGTGAGGTTTGGGGATTGAATAGAGCCCTTATGTATTTTATTCTTCTATTTATTTTTTATATTCGATAATCCCAATAGGTGGTCATTGAGACCAAATTCCTTTTTTGGTATTTTTTATCAATGAACATAAAGTTTCAATAAGCTTGATGTCAATATATAATAGTGAAGGACAATTTAGAAGTAGGTTGGAGAGCCCAATCTTGTCAACACAATTATATGAGTTACTAATAAATTCATTATTATGTGTGATGAATTATGAATATTAAAAGAGGATTGAAGATATACCTTTTTACATGGAAGCAATGCCGATTACTTCCAATTCAATTTATATGGAAAGTAAAAATAAATGACTTGAGGAGTATATAATATATTTGGATATTACTAAGGAAATTTTAAAAAGTAGAGAGATGAGTCCTACATGTTTTTCTTTAAAGGTTGTTTCTATTATATTACTCAAGACTCTAGAATTTAAGAAAAGAAGATAAAGCTAAAATATTGTTCAACTCTAAAAGATCGACACTACTAGAGAAGATATCCATCATAAAGGTTGCCGACTGAGCATAAAGGTAGGATCTATCCAAAAGTAGCATGTATGAGGGTATAAATAGTTAAAATAGGTCTATGTAGGTAGAAAGAGCATGCGGAAGTATAAGAGATAGAACAACCATAAAAATTTAGAGGGGATATGAATTTATCTAATAAACATCTCCACCATAATAAAGAATAATAAACTTTAAACTAAGAGAGTAATAAGTAATTATCAAAATAAAAATAATCAAATTTAGAGGGGACGTGAATTTATCAAAACATAAATAGAGTGGCAAGGAACCATTCAACCCATTTGATAATTACCGAATCCAATAAACTCTCCCAAAATTTGAATATCTCTCCCACTTTTTGTATGATAAAAAAGATAATAAAATTAAGAAAAGTACATTGAAAATAAAAATAAACAGAGGTAATAAAAAATAAAGGGAATAAAATATATCTAATAAGCATCTCCACCTAAGTTAAATAATAAAGAACAGCAAACAATAATAATCAAAGAGTGAAAAAGAATACTCAATAGATATACCAACAATTAGATGAAAAAATCCCCCAAAACTCAATGATATATCAATAATTAGATGAAAAAATCCCCCAAAACTCAATGATATACCAAAAATTAGATGAAAAACTCCCCCAAACCATATGCACCTTATAGAAACCAGGGAAACCACAATAGAAACTCACTGGGGGGAATCCGTGCATTGTAGAGGAGGCTGCTAGGATAGTCATTGGGTGAGGAGGGCGTGCTGGAGTAGGTTAGGTGGACAATGGGGCCACTCAAGGAGGAGGAGGAGGAGAAGGAGGCGAAAAAGGAGCAGGAGGAGGAGGCAGTGACGACAGAGGAGGATGAGTCGGTGACTGGGGGAGGAGGAGGAGGAGGTAGCGGCGACATAAGAGGTGGAGGAGGCAGCGACGAAGAAGGAGGAGGAGGAGGAGGGGATGCGACGGAGGAGGGGTCGCGGCGGCGACGACATAGGAGGAGGAGGAGGGGTCACGACAGAGGATGGGTCATGGCGGAGGAGGGCTCGACGGCTTAGGGGTCAGCTTCCGTGAAAGCTTGAAAGGGTCCGAGGGAGGAGGAGCCTGTTAGGGTTGTTTTATAAAATCCATTGGAACCTTTATCAGCACTAGTTAAAAGTGCTGATAAAAGACCTATATATCAGCGCTTTTTTAGCACTGATAAAGGGCGTCGTTATCAGAACAATTTCACAACCAATTAAATAATTATTTAAATAAATATAAATTTATCTGTATTTATTTATAAATATTTGTACATATTTATAAATATATCTATTTAATTATATATTTATAACTTTATAAGTAGAATAATAAATATATTTATTATAATTTTATAATTATTTACATATATATATATATATATATATATTTATAGTTATAATTATAACTATAAATAGTATATATTTATAAATATTTGTATATAATTGTTGATATATATATTAATAAAATAATAAAATTATATGTATAATTTTATAATTATCTATATATATATAGTTATAATTATAATTAAAAATGTATTCAAAAAGTATTTATATATATCATTAAAAATATAATAAAATATATTTATTATTTAAATATATTTAATTTAATTTTATAAGTGCATTTTTTAGAACATATATAGTTCATATGGGTAACATTATGAATTAATCAATATACCACATAAATGGACAATGTGATGTAATGTATAAATGAACATTCATGCATGATAAATAACACATATATACACATGATCAATATATTCATCGACCAAATTCATTAGAAAACACGCATATATTCAATAATTTTAATTATAAATATATACATTAAAAAGTATTATATATTTATAAATAAAATAAATATATTAAATATATTAAATATAAAAAATATAAAAAATATAATGAATTAATCCAATAAATCTAATAAATATAATAAATTAATCTAATAAATATTCAATAAATATAATAAATATAATAAATATAATAAATATAATAAATATATTTATTATTTAACGAAATTTATTATAATCTTATAATTATTTAATTATATATATATATATATTTAATTATAATCTTAGAAATACTTTTTTCAATTAAAACATTATATATATATTTTTAAATTATTAAAAAATATATATTAATTAAAAACATTTGTTTTTTTATTTAATGTATACAAATAAAAATTATTTTTGAAAGTAAATATAATAATTTTATATAAATTTATAATATTTTTTATTAAAAACTTTTATCAGCGCTATTATTAGCACCGATAAAGGTCACATTTATTATCGCTTTTTGCTAGCGCAGATAAAGGCCCACCCCTTTATCAGCATTTTTTGCTTAGCACTGATAAAAGGAAGCACTTCCCTTGCCCTATTTTGTAGTAGTGGATATCGCATCGTTACACTGTTTCATTTATGAAATAGCATCGCTGTTATGCTTCCTTTATTGCATCATTATGCTGCGTGATATAGGCCATTAATGAGTCTCATTAATGCACCTCGTCGCTACCCTGTCGCTACACCGCAACGTCGCCATGTTGCCGCTCATTGGATGACAAAAGAAAATAAAATAACTTTTTAAAGTTATTTTATTATTTTCCAAAAAGTCTGAAAATAAACTTTTTTGTTCGGCCCTTGCCGGCCGAAGTTAAGTCCATTCTAGGAAAATCCCAGCATTGTGAGTTCAACAATGCCCTCAGATTTTTAATCTGAGTACCGATCAAAAGACAGAAAAACCCGCACGCACGTTTACTGAACGTACCTTAAAAAAAGTTCAAAAATTCATTTTGGGCTCTCCGGGCCTCAAAATCACATACCGTCAAATTTTGCGGTCTCAAAATAATTCCATATAATTAAAAAAAATTACACAAAATTTTCAAGACATTAATTTCTCTCCACATTAGGGATTTACGTCCTTGAAAGAAAAACAAGAACTAAACAAACAGATGGGGGGTATTGAGCACAAATTTGGGCCTCCTGCTTCCATGTGCTCTCTTGATGGTTTCTGTGCTGCCACTGAACTCGCACCAAAGGAATCAACCACCCACATAGGACTTGCTCTTGTCGATCCTCTATCTCCACCGAGAACTCTGCAAACGTCGCCCCATTATTAATGTCCAGCTCACCCTAGTCGATGACGTGCGATGGATCATGCCCGTATTTCCTCAACTGCGACACATGGAAAACATTATGCACCCAGTGCATCTGTGGGGGAAGATCTAGGAGGTACACCACCTCACTGACTCTGCTCAGGATCTAAAAAGGTATGATAAACCTTGGAGATAACTTTCCACCCCAGCCAAATATTTGTAATCCTCACCAGGGTGAGACCTGAAGGAACACATGATCTCCCTCCTCAAACTCCAAGGGTCTCCGTATCCTATCTACATAAGACTTCTGCCCGCTCTGTGCAGTCCTCATCTGCTCCTGGATGATCTTCACCTTCCTAGTGGTAGCCTGTACCAACTTTGGACCCATGAGTGCCGACTCCCCCAGGTCTGTCCAGCATATGGGTGATCTACAAGGCCACCCATACAAGGCCTCAAACGGTTCCATACCAATGGTGGAGTGATAACTGTTGTTGTATGAAACCTCCACCCAAGGCAGGTGGTCCTCCCAAATACGACCACAGTCAAGTACACAAGCACGAAGCATATCTTCCAGGGTCTCTATGGTCTACTCCATCTGATCATCTGTCTGGGGATGAAAAGCTACTCTAAAACACAGCTATGTCCCGAACTCCTCCTGTAATCCCTTCCACAACCGTGATGTAAAGCGGGCATCCTGATATGAGATGATCATCAAAGGCACCCTATGAAGCTACACTATCTCCTGGACATATAGGCATCCCAAGCCCTCTACCGGTCCCTACTTTCAGATGGGTAGGAAGTGATATGACTTGGTGAGTCAGTCAACGATCACCCAAATAGAATCATGGCCTCTGGACATATTTGGTAACCCCTCCATGAAATCCATCAAGATACCGTCCCACTTCCACTTCGGTATCTCAAGTGGCTGGGTAAATCCTACTGGAACCTGATGCTCAACCTTCACTTTATGATAAGTGAGGAATTGTGAAACGAACTCAGCCACTGCTCTCTTCATCCCTGACCACCAGTACTGACATCGAAGGTCCTGGTATATCTTCTCCACTATAGGATTTACCGCTAAATGGGACGTAAGGAACTCCCTCAACACCTACTGCAATGTCACTGGTACTATGGTGCATCCTCTAAAAAGGATGTCATGCTCCCCAACCATAGAAAATCATTCAGAAGCCCGTCCTAAGGATAACTGAGCACGTCGGGCCTTGCATTCAATATCCACTAGCTGTGCCTCCCTGACTCGCTGTAAGAGTGGGGGAGTAATAATCATCGACTGAAGTTAAGATCCTCCATCATCATCCACAAAGGATATCTACATCATGGATAAATGCTATGTTGCCTCACTTATCATCTGCAAACCGGTCCCCCTACTGAGTGCATCTACCACCACATTCCCTTTCCCGGGAGTATATACTATCTCGAAGTCATTGTCCTGGAGGAACTCTAGCCATCACCATTGTTTCAAGTTTATGTACTTCTGGGAGAAGATATACTTGAGACTCTTATGGTCAGAGTAAACCAAAAACTGTTCACCCATCAAGTAATGTCACCACATCTTCAAAGAAAATACCACTACTGCTAACTCTAGGTCATGGGTCGTGTAGTTATACTTATGCTGCTTCAACTGGAATGAGCCATAGGTGATCACTACTTGCTCCTACATCAGGACACAACCCAGTCTGGTCCCTGATGCATTTCATTAAACTACATACCCAACGCCATCCTATGGTAGTCTCAAGATGGGGGCACTATTCAGTCTCCGCCTCAACTTCTAGAAACCCTACTGGAATTTTTCCATCCACACGAAGGGTTGTCCCTTCTATATCAAGGATGATAAGGGTGAAACTACTCTGGAAAAGTCAGGTACGAACCTCTAATAGTAACCATCCAACCCCAAGAGGCTCCGCACCTCATTCATGCTCCTGAGTGGCTCCCAAGCAAGCAATGCCTCTATCTTCGCTAGGTCTACCACAAATCTTGCCTCTGAGATGAAATGTCCCAAAAAGTGGACCTCCCGAATCCAGAACTGGCACTTTGAGAGATTACTATAAAGCTGGTGCTCTCAGAGTGTATCCAGGACTATCCGAAGGTGTGTAGCATACTCCTTATTCGATGCTGAGTACACTAAGATGCCATCAATGAAGACCACGATGAACCATTCAAGGTAAGGCTAGAAGATCCTGTTTATGAGGCCCATGAACACTACTGGGGTGTTGGTCACACCGAAAGGCATCGCCAGGAACTCATAGTGGCCATACCAGCACTGTAATGTCTTGAATTTTCTATGTATTATTTTTTTAATATTATATAGAATTATTTCGAGACCAAGTGTAGAGATGGCACTTCATTTCGAGGCCCAATGATTCTGGAATAGTGGTTTGAACTTTTCTAAGTTAAGTGAGTCAGCGTGTGTGCGCAGTTGTGGCGGTTTCCAAACGGATGCCTGGATTAAAAATCTAAGGGCACCATTGAGTCTGAGATGAAAACTTTACCTAAGAATGGGCCTAACCTCGATCGATGCTAGTCGAGGGAAAAAGTTAATTTTCAGACATTTTTAGTAAAAAAAAATAAAATAAAATAATTTTAAAAACTTGTTTTATTTTATTTGGAAACGTTCTCTATAGAGGAACGATGTGGCAGGTGTTTCGATAATTAAAAGACACAACTTAATGACTCTGAAACAATAACGCTAACTAATTAATGCCGCAACATAATGGAACACTAAAACACATTCCCTCCTTTTAATGGGTTAATTGAATGTTTGTCATTGGTGGAAAATTGAGAGAAACTTTGGATAATTCTTGGAGCTTGGAGATAACTCTCAACAATGAATGATGATGAATCAAAAGTGAGAATCACTGCGCCAATGGAGTTGAAGGATCTCAATGATGATGGAAGCACAATCCCTTTGTCAGCGATCGATCCCTTCTCGAGGTAGGGGTTATGTTTTAAATTGTTTCTTCCCCGTTCTTTAATTAAACTATGAATGTGGATCAGCCTACAGACTGGTTGAACCACGCATCGTCATTCTTGAGGGATTGATTTTCTTTATTGTACATTATTGGGGATTGATTTTCATGTTTTAATGTTTTAATTTTATCTGTTTAAACTTTTTAACAGGAGTGGATTAAAGCCGTGACAAACAACAATGGATGTTTGTTCTTCGATTCTTTTGTTTTCTTCCCCTTCTTCCCCATATTCAATATGTTCTTTGTGGGGATATGAATGAGGAATAATTGCACACCTGTCTCTTAGTGTAATGATACCAAAATGGAGATCCAACATCATGACGACCTAGTGGAGGTGCGTCGATGATAGCAGCGGACGAATCAATGCGGTTTGGGAGAACTCGTTCTTCAATGGTTTTTCATGTGGGTAAATTGAAACACATTTTCAGGGTCGATCTAAGGTTCAAAACCAACTGAATCAGCTTCGTAATTTCGGGGAGACCAAAACCCTTGAGTTTCATGGCGATTAGGTGGCCGGATAAAAGAACATAGCATCCCCAACAGCACCAAATAAAGAACTGCATTTTCTAGAAATTTTCGGAACACACGACGTGTATCCCGAAGAACATGCTGTGTGGGGCCAACTCAGTGGTGGATAGGGTTCCGCAGTGCATGAAGCGATGACATGGTGTGTTCTCCAACGAACACGACATGTGGGTCCTTATGCGGGAATCGTTGTGTATCTCGAGTAATAAACGGACACGGGGTGGAGTACACGACCATATACTCCACCACATGGCTAGCCTAGGCCAATTACATGGGTCACCCCGTGTACCGATCACACAGGATGACACACATGGGTTGAATCCATGTATGGGAACATGTCCAGCATACACAGAGTGGACCTCGGTTACTCGAACATGGCATGTGGTCCATCCTTCACGCCGTGTACTTACCTTTTTACAAAGCATGTCCCCTATGACTCGGGCCGTTACACACGGGTAGTACCTAGAGTCACAAGACATGGCGTGTGACCCCTTTTACACACCGTGTATATCCTAGAACATGGCTTGATACTCTTGTCCACCATTCCTTGGACAAGTTTCATTTGGGTTAGTTCCCCTTTTTCTCATTCTCTTGAAGGTCAAGTATCATTTCCATCCCCAGAAGTATGATCCCTTCAGAAGGACTTTCTGAGATAGAGTTAGGTATCTCTCTAAGAGGCCTGGAGTGAGATCCTTTATCCATTCTCGACCATAGGTAGAGTCAGGTATTGGCATGAATAATCCTACAGGACACCGATCCTCTACTTGGTAGGTGAATTCGGACAAGTCACGGTATCCTTCAAGGCCCTGACAATGATCCTCATCTATGTATCGTGATCTTTACCCACTTAAGAGTGTGTTCTCTCAGAATGAGTGTATCTATCTCTCATGGATTTTCATGATGAATGGTACATCTCGAAAATATGTTATTAGATCCATCAGACTCATGGAGTGAGTTCTCCCAGACAAGTGCTTCATGAAACCTTCAAACTGAATCCCTAACATGGGTATGCGGTTGTGTGAATTGTCTCTAGACTAAGGGTCTGGGTTTTGAGTATATATGGATGTGTTTCTATTATTATATTTTTAGTAGACATATACTATGTAGAGTTGATTTTACCTTTAGTTTGAATATTTCTTTGTGGTTTTTGGGGTCCTCTACTGAGTATTTTTATACTCACCCCTGCACAGGCTTTGCCCGCATATGTCGTGTCTTGTGCAGACAAGAACCCTTTTGATAGAGTCCAGGGTAGACCAGAACCGGACCGAGCTTTTTGAGTTCCCTATAGGCCGATATGTTCTTATGGATTCAAGAATTAGTACCATTACCTCTTTGTGCTTACAAGTTGTACTTTGTAGTTTATAGAATCTTGTTTTTGGTGGGATTGTATTCTAGCCCAATTTTACTTTCTGCACTTTACTTCCATTGTACTCTGTTGGTTGATTTTAGTTATATGCATGCATTTTATTCCTTAGTGGTTTTTACATTTCAGCATTCGTGGTCTTGGGGATGTGTTCATGTGTACAGGTACTTAGGCAATGCCTCCCATGTTAGTGATATGCCTACTTGGTGCTAGTCACTAGCCCCTGGCCTATTGAAGGTGGGATTGGGGGGTCATGACATGGGCCCAACTGGGATAGGTCGCGACAGAGTGGTATCAAAGGTGGTCAGTTCTACCTTAGGACCAAGAGTCTGTGAGATTGGTTTGGGGAAACAGTGTTAAGTGTTTCGAATTCATCTTTCAGGCCAAGGAATCTAGTGTTGGTATGAGTGGATGATGCATCCATATACCAAGACTCTGGTAACCTGATTTTTGACTCGGTACATGAAAACACTAGTTACGGGGAAGTAAAAGAATGGTACATGAATCATATAGGAATGGGTTGTGTTTTCCATGTACCTTATGTCATCTATCCAGATATACTCGTTGACCATGGTACATCTTATTTCCTTAAAGGATGCCTCCACGATACATATCTGCTAGGATTCAGCAATACAATCATGAGGACGCCCCCTTAGTGACAAGGATTTGATACAGAGACCAGTTCCCTTGGTGTTACCTCCATGTGGTGCACCTGCTATACCACCACTAGTGGATAAGCCTGTGGTACCTGCAGTACTGAAAAATGAGGGGCACAGTCTGAGCGTGCTCCATGAGTTCTAGACACAGAGATCCCTCAGCTTCTGAGGTGATCCCAACCCTCAGGCGGCTGAGGACTGGATTGAGGCGATGAACAGAGTTTTTTTTGTCTAGTGAGGACACCAGCAGACCATATGGTGATCCTAAGAGCGAGCCTTCTTCAGGGTTTAGTGGGATGATGGTGGAGTCTGACCACATAGACTCACGGTGAGGAGACTCTTTCATGGACAGAGTTTGAGCAAATATTTAGGGAGGAGTTCTCTCTGGTTACACTGAGAGCAGTGCCTATCCAAGAGCTTCTTCAGCTCTAGTAGGGCAGTTTGATAGTTGATGACTATTCATTGAGGTTCACCAACCTCACCAGGTACTCTATGGATATGGTTAGGGATCATTACTTTAGAGATATAACCTTATAGCGAGTTCTACAATGGGACATACAAGCTATTGTAGCGCCTCTATGCATTTCGACTCATACTGTAGTGCTCGAGCATGCCTCGGTGATTGAGAGATTCTTGGAGGAGCAGAGACAGCCAGTGTCAGTTAGCAGCAGGCAGATTGGTGTAGAGACCTTGATAGTAGGGATTTGATGTTAGGAACATGGTTCAAGATGTGGTAGACATCACAGGAGGACCTAGGATAGGGTATCGACAGTCCAGGGCTCTCAGTATGGATCCAGTCATCCTAGAGAGAGGCTATGCTACTCGTGTGATGATATGGGACATATCGCTAGAGACTGTCTGACCCATCGAGATGCTGACAGAGAGGCGGTGGATAGACCAATGAGGTAGAGGCAGAGAGTCGATCAGATAGACATGCTAGATGGTGGATGTGGAAAAGGAGCAGGGAGAGCTGTAGGTGGTGGAAGACGCTTCGATCTACTTCCACCACCACCCCTAGGAGATCTGAACATGCTCAGGGATCTGGGGGACAAGGGGCAGGGAAAAATGCATGCAGTCGAGGAATACGACCCAGGGAATCCAGGGATGATTTGAGGTATGATATGTGTCTTTTCTACCTTAGTTTCTGTACTTAAAGACACATGTTCCAGTCATTCCTTCTTTATCACATGTCTTGTGTGAAACCTTGAGATTCTGGTAGAGCCGTTAACTCGACCCTTATGCTTGGAGACACCTATTAGAGGGGAATCGATGATTACACACCTTTGTAGATAGTGTGATCTTACCCTTGGAGGTGAGATTTTTGATTGGAACCTCTTGGTGGTAGCATCGAGGCCTTACGACATCATTCTTGGGATGGATTGGTTATCTTCAGTCCATGCCCAGATTGAATGCTTTAGTCGAAGAGTGCGGTGTGTCCACAACGATGAGACGAGGTTTTCCTTTTTTGGTGAAAAGGAGACCCAGGAAGCACAGGATGGGCTCATGCATAGGAGGGTGCAGCCGATCACTCATGAGTTGGCTAGCCTTACCCTCAGAGTAGTAGATGTTGTGAGCTTCCAGTTCCCAGTAGTTATGGTGTAGTATGAGGATTTCTTTCCCAAATATGTTCCAGGACTACCTCCCTGTCGGGAGGTCGATTTCTATATTGACTTACACCCTGGGATGGCACCGGTATCTTCACCATCATATCAGATGGCTCCCGTAGAGTTTTGTGAGATGAGGGTGCCGTTGGAGGATTTGTAGGGTAATGGATTTGTAAGACCCAGTGTTTCACCCTAGGCAGCCCCAGTTTTGTTTGAAAAGAAGGTGGATGAGAGTTTGATGTTGTGTGTGAATTACTGGCACCTGAACCAGGTGACGGTGAAGAACAAGTATTCAATACCGAGAATCGACGACCTCTTAGATCAGCTAAGAGGGGTATAGTGGTTCTCAAAGGTTGACCTTCGATCGGGTTACCACCAGTTACTAGTACGATACGAGGATATACCGAAGATGAATTTCAGATGCCACTACAATCACTATGAGTACTTGGTGATTCCTTTCGGCATGACGAACGCCCCCACAATGTTCATGGGACTTATGAACCGGATCTTTCAACCGTATTTAGACCGGTTCATAGTGGTCTTCATCGATGAAATTCTTGTTTACTTGGATTTAAAGGTGGAGCACGTGAGACACTTGCGGATGGTTCTAGACATACTCCAATAGCACTAGATTTATAAGAATCTCTCTAAGTGCCAATTTTGGATTCAATAGGTCAACTTTCTGGGACATTTCATCCCAATAGATGGCGTAGTTGTGGACCCATCCAAGGTCGAGGCGGTGTTAGCATGAGAGCCCCCTTAGAGTGTGATAGAGGTACGAAGATTCCTTGTGATGGCATGATACTACCAGATATTTATCCCTGATTTATACCAGATATTGGAATTGATGATATCCTTGACCTGGAAGGGACAACCTTTCGTCTGGATGGAAAAGTTACAGCATGATTTCCAGCAGTTGAGGTATATTTTGATGAGTGCACCAATCTTGAGATTGTCAGAAGAGGGTGTTGGGTATGTAGTTTTCTACGATGCATCAGGGACTGGGCCCGTCTATGTCCTAATGCAGAGACAGGTAGTGATTTTTTATGGTTCACACCATCTTAGGCCACATGAGAAGAACTATGCAACCCATGATCTCGAGTTGGCAGTGTTAGTCTTCACATTGAATATGTGGTGGCACTACCTTATGGGTGAGTGGTTTATCATCTACTCTGACCACAAGAGCCTAAAATACATCTTCTTGCGTATATAAATCAAAGGCATAGGCAATGGCTAGAGTTCCTCCAAGACTATGATTTCAAGATCATGTATACTCCTAGGAAGGGGAACAAGGTGGTAGATGCTCTTAGCAGGAGATCAAGATCACAACTGTTGAGTGAGGTGATAGAGTAGTTGGACACATTATAGTTATCCTTTGTGGATAGAGAGGATTCAACTTTCCTTTAGTCGATGGTTGTCACCCCTCTACTCTTACAGTGAGTTAGGGAGGCACAACTTGGGGATGTTGGCTGTGAAGCTTTACATGCTCAGTTATCCACAAGACATGCTCCTAATGGATATTCAAAAGGTGAGAGAACATTGTTCTTTTCAAAGGATGAAAGTCATACTAGTGGCATTGTAGAAGGAGGTTCTGAGGGAATTTCACACACACCCCCTTGGAGGTATATCCTGGAGTAGAGAAAATATAGTAGGACCTCTACCGTCAGTTATGGCAGATAGGTATGAAGAAGGCAATAGCAAATTCGTTTCTCGATGCCTTACATGCCAGTAGGTGAAGGTTGAGCACTAGGTTCTAGAAGGGTTATCTCACCCCCTAGAAGTTCCATAGTGGAAGTGGGATGAAATATCGATGAACTTCATGATGGGATTACCAAAAACATCCTAGGGACGCGATTCCATCTGGGTGATCATTGACTGACTCACCAAGTCATCCCACTTCCTATCTATTAGGGAGTAGAGTTATATGGAGAGATTCGGACACCTCTATATGTAAGAAATAGTTTGGCTTCATGGAGTCTCAGTAATGATAGCCTCGGATCGAGATGCCCTCTTTACATCCTGGTTATGGAAGGGATTTCAAGAGGCTTTTTGGAATCAGCTACGCTTGAGAACAATGCTCTATCCCCAGACAGATGGTCAGACAGAGAGGACCATTCAGGTTTTGGAGGATATGTTGCGAGCCTGTATCTTGGACTTTGGTCAAAGTTAGGAGGACCACCAACCACTGGTGGAGTTTGTGTACAACAACAGCTACCACTCCACCATTGGTATGGCACCGTTAGAGGCTTTATATGAGAGACCATGCCGTCCACTGCTCTGCTAGACCGATTCTCGAGATTCATCACTTATGGGTCCAGAGATGGTGTGAGCTACCAACAAGAAGGTTCAGATCATCCAAGAGAAGATGAAGACTACACAAAGCTATCAAAAGTCTTATGCTGACAGACGATGGAGACCTCTGGAGTTTGAGGAGGGAGACTGCATCTTCCTTTGGGTCTCACCTCAACGAGGGTTATGAAGATTTGGCAAGGGTGACAAGCTATCTCTGAGGTTCATTGGACCTTTTCAGATACTATGTAGAGTTAGAGAGGTGGTGTACCTCCTAGCTCTACCTCCGTAGTTATACTGGGTACATGATGTCTTCCACATGTCGCAGCTGAGGAAGTACGTGCATGAACCATCTCACGTCATCGACTAGGGTGAGCAAGACATCAAGGATGGGGTGATATTTGCTGAGTACTTAGTGAGATCAAGGATCAATAGGATATGATTCTTCATGGGTGATTGATTCCCTTAGTGCGTGTCTAGTGGTAGCATGATAACCTTTAGGAGATCACGTGGGAGTGGGAGGCTCATATCCATGCCCAGTACCCACATCTTTTTGAGTAGCCCTTGTTTTGGATTTTTGGGGATGCAAAGCCCCAAGGTGGGGAGAATGTAATGTGTTGTATTTTCCATGTATTATTTTTTAATATTATATGGAATTATTTCAAGACCAAGAACAGATATGACATGTCATTCTGAGGCTTGGTGAGTCCGGAATGGTGGTTTGAACTTTTTTAAGTTAAGTGAGTTGGCGTGTGTGTGCAGTTGTAGAAGTTTCCAAATAGATGGATGGATTAAAAATATGAGGGAACCATTGCATCAGGGATGAAAAATTTACCTAAGAATAGGCCTAGTCTCAATTGACATTGGTCAAGGGAAAAAGTTAATTTTTGGACGTTTTTAGAAAAATAAAATAAAATAAAATAATTTGAAAAGATTGTTTTATTTTATTTGTAAACATTCACTGCAACACAATGATAAGTAAACTATTTCAATAATTAAATGACACAGCTTAATGAATCTAAAACAACAATGATAACTCATTAATGCCGCAACAT
Source organism: Viscum album (assembly GCA_963277665.1). Classification (NCBI taxonomy): domain Eukaryota; kingdom Viridiplantae; phylum Streptophyta; class Magnoliopsida; order Santalales; family Viscaceae; genus Viscum; species Viscum album. The sequence continues at coordinate 420,886,413 of OY728132.1, forward strand.
AATGGAATGATGAAATGCGTTCCCTCATTTAAATGGGTTAATCGAATGTTGGATGTTGGAAGAAAATTGAGAGAAACTATAGATAATTCTTGGAGCTTGGAGATAACTCTCGATAATGAATGACGACGAATCAAAAGTGTGAATCACTATGCCAATAGAGTTGAAGGATCTTGGCGATGACGGCATCTCGATCCCTTCGTCAGTGATTGATCCCTTCTTGAGGTAGGGGTTATGTTTTAAATTTTTTCTTCCCCGTTATTTAATTAAATGACGAACGCAGATCAACCTACGAACCAGTTGACCCATGCATCATTATTCTTGAGAGAGGGATTTTATTTGTGGGGTAAATTCTTGGGGATTGATTGTCATGTTTTAATGTTTTAATTTTTCCCATTTAAACTTTCTAACAGGAGCGGATTAATGCCATGACGAACAACAGTGGAGGTTTATTCCTCATTTGTTGTTTTGTTTTCTTCCCCTCTTCCCCACGTTCTTTGCGTTCTTCACAGGGATACAAACAAGGAATCGTTGCGTGCCTGTCTATTGGTGCAACGATCCCAAAATGGAGATCCGACATCGTGAAGACCCAGCAGAGGTGTGACGATGATAGCGGTGAATGAATCAACGCGGTTTGGGAGAACTCATTCTTCAATGGTTCTTCATGCAGGTAAATCAAAATGCATTTTTGGGGCCGATTAAAGGTTTAAAACCAACATAATCAGTTTTGTGATGTTAGGATGACAAAAAAACTTGAGTTTCATGGCGATTGGGTGGCCATATAGAAGAACAGAGCATCCCTCATAGCACTGGATGAAGAACTGCAATTTCTGGAAATTTCTGGAACACACGAAGTGTATCCCAAAGAACATGCCATGTGGGGATGGCTCAGTGGTGGCTAGGGTTCTATGATGCATGAAGAGATGACATAGCATGTTCTCCAAAGAACACGGTGTGTGGGTCCTTACGCGGGATTCGGCATGTATCTCGAGCGATACACAGACACGAGGTGGATTACATGGTCATGTACTCTACCACACGGCCAGACTAGGCCAGTTACATGGGTCACCCCATGTACTGACCACACAGGATGACACACACGGGTTGAAGCTGTGTACGGGTTCATGGCTAGCATACATGGAGTGGACCCTGGTTACTCGGACATGGCGTACGGTCCATCCTACATGCTGTGTACTTACCTATCAACACTACATGTTCCCTCTGACTCGGGACATTACACACGGGTAGTACTCGGAGTCGTGAGACACGACATGTGACCCCTTCTACATGCCGTGTATATCCTAGAACATGGATTGATCCTCTTTTCCACCGTTCCTTGGACAAGTTTCATTTGGTTTAGTTCCTCTTTTTCTCGTTCCTTTGAATGTCAGGTATCATTTCCATTCACAAGAGTATGATCCCTTTAGCAGGACTTTCCGAGGTAGATTCTAGTATCCCTATGAGAGGCCCGAAGCAAGATCCTTTATCCATTCTCAAACCTAGGTAGAGTCATGTATCAATGTGACTAATCCTATAGGATAAAGATCCTCTACTTAGTAGGTGAATCCAAATGAGTTGCAGTATCCACCAAGACTCTGTAAGTGATCCTCATATATGTATCATGATCTTTCCCCACTCAGGAGTGTGTTCTACCAGAATGAGTGTATCTATCTCTCATGGATTTTCCCAATGAACGATACTTCTCAGACAGACATCATTAGAGCTATCAGACCCATGGAGTGAGTTCTTTCGGATGACTGCTTCGTGAAACCTTCGAACAGAATCCCTAGTGTGGGTATGTGGTTATGTGACTTATCTCTATACTATAGGTCTGAGTTTTGAGTATATCTAAATGTGTTTCTCTTGTTATATTTTGAGCAGAAATATACTATGTAGAGCTAATTGTACCTTTAATTTGCGTATTTCTTTGTGGTTTTTGGGTTCCTTTACTGAGTATTGTTATACTCACCCCTATATGGGATTTTCCTACATGTGTCATGTTTTTTACAGATGAGTGACCTTTTGAAAAAGTCCATTGAGGACCAGGACTAGACTGAGATTTATGAGTTCCCTACAGGACAAGGTGTTCTTAAAGCTTCGAGCAATAGTCCCAATACCTCTTTCTGCTTGCAGGTTGGACTTTTTAGTTTACAGACTCTTGTTTTTGGTGGTCTTGTATTCTGGACTAGTTTTACTTTCCTCACTTTACTTCTGTTGCACTATGTTGGTTGAGTTTAGTTGTATGCATTCATTTTGTTCCTTAGTGGTTTTTACATTTCAGTATTTGTGGGTTTGGGGATGTGTGCATGTGTATAGGTACTTAGGATATTCCTCCCATGTTAGTGATATGCCTACTCGGTGTTAGTCACCAGCCCCTGGCCTATTTGAGGCGGACTTGGGGAGTCACGACATGAGCCCCAATAGGACGGATCATGAAAGGCACCTGAAGGCTGTCTTTGGTACATCCTCATCCTGTACCCAAAGCTGGTGATATCCTGATCTGAGATCTATCTTTGAGAACCACTTCTCTCCCTTCAGCTGGTAAAAGATGTCATCAATTCTCAGCAGTGGATACCTATTCTTCATAGTCACCTAGTTCAGGTGCCAAAAGTCTATGCACAACCTCAAACTCCCATCTGGCTTCTTGGAAAAAAGAACTGGGGCTACCCATGGTGAAACGCTGGTCCTTACGAACCCCTTCTTCTGTAAGTCCGCTAGTTGTACCCTCATCTCACTAAGCTCCGCGGAAGCCATTAGATATGCGGGTGTGGATATTAGTTCCATATTAGGGTATAGTTTAATGAAAAATTCTACCCCTATAAGAGGAGGTAGACCTAGAATATCCTCAATAAAAACATCCTCATAATAGTCCACCACTACAAGAAAGCTCAGACTCCTCTCATCCACTACATCGAGGGTGAAGCTAGCTAAATGGTGAGTGATTGGCTGAACCCTCTTCCGACAAAGTCCGTCCTACGCTGCAAGGGTTTACTTCTTTCTAGTGAAGGAAAACCTGGTCCCATATTTGGGGACACACCGCATTGTATTCCTAAAACAGTTGATTTGAGCATAGACTGTGGATATCCAGTCCATACCCAAGATGATGTTGTAAGGCCTCGATGCTGCTACCAGGACATCAAAGCTGAAGCTCTCGCCTCCTACAGTGAGATCACATTGCCGACAACAACATGTAATCATTGAGTCATATTCCGTAAGAGTCTCTAGCCATAAGGATCGAGCCAACAGCTCCATCAAAATCTCCAAGATCCAAATGAGAGCTGTGGTAAGGAAGGAGTGACTAGCACTTGTGTCTATAAGTACTACAACTAGGGTGGATAAGACACAGATTGTACCTCAGATCATCTCTGGAGTTCTATGGTCATAAGCCTCTACTACCTAGAACTAAGCTCACCCCTATCTACCTTCTCCCTGAGCTCGGGGTGGATCACCTGGGGGTGGTGGATGTAACACCTCAAATCGTCTCCCACCGCCCGCTGCTTGGCCAGCTCCCCTACCACGTCCGCCGCCCTGTGGACCTCCTCACTCGAACCGATGCCGCTGCCTCAGTGGACCCTCAACCATCAAATGGTTATTTGTATGGTGGTTTAAGAAATCACATGCCATGTGTCCCTGCCCGCCAAACACGAAGCACTGCCTGGCTCCCTACTGACTCCCCTTGGACTGGGAGCCCCGCACTACCGACCCTAAGTCTTGGGGTCGGCCTTTGAAATACCAGGCCTGATTGGGCCCACATGTTTTTTTGTCTCTACATGCTGAAGACTCCGCCTCCTAGGGTCTGCTGGAGGCTCTAGCTGTCGGTGCCTGCTCTGCCAAGAATCTCTCTACAAGAAAGGATCGCTCCAGTACCCCGGCCTAAGTAGGGCTGTTGAGAGACAACACTGATGCCCTGATCTCCCGCCTGAGTCCCTTCTAAAAGGCTCGAGACCTGAGGAAAGGGTATCACACCATGTCTATGAAGTATCAAGATAGCTTGATTAACCTCACTGAGTACTCGGATACTGTCATGTTACCCTATTGAAGGTTAAGTAGCTCTTGAATGCACACAGAGCGCAAGGTCATGGGGAAAAAATCCTCCCAGAAAAGCCGCTAGAAGTCTATAAAGGTGAGGGCCATATCATCGCGTGTTTAGGTGGTCAAACTCCACCATATACCTTCCAAGCTTCACAGAAGTCTCACTGCCAAGATCTCCATCTAGTCAGGCGGTGTCCTCACTAAGAGGAAGACCCACATCACAACCTCTAGCCAGTCCTCAACGACCTGAGGATCTATCTCTCTATTTAACTTGGGAAAAATCTGTCTTTGAAACTCATATAGGGAAATGAGCCTATAAACATCCTCTACCAAAACAACCGGTAGTAGATGTTGACCATAAGGTGGTGGTAGCATTAGTGCATCACCTAGTGGGTCAATCTCATGCACTGGTCCCGAAACAGATGCCTTGCCTCTAGGTAGGTTGTCATCACGACATCGTATCGAGATCCTGACTAGTCATCCACATGGAGGCATCTTGAAAAAGATCAAGATGTACCACGATTATAAGGTTATACCTGGTGAGCTGAGTTTTATTCAAAAGAACATAAGGAGACACTTATGCAACCAATGTTTTCATATATTGAGCTGGAAAGAATAATTCAAGGTCCTGGTGTATGGATTCGTCGACCACTGCACCAACACTGGACTCCCCGAATCTGAAAGTCAGACTCACAACACTTAACACTATTTCACCAAAACAAAACACAGACTCCTAGTCTTTTAGGGGGAATTGACCACCCTTTGATACCACTTTGTCACGACCAGTCCCCTGGGTCCCGTGCCGTGACTACCCCAAGCCCGCCTCCCAAAGGCCAAGGGATAGCGACTAGTGCCGAAGGCGTCAACCTGTAAGTGGGAGGCATTTTCCTGAGTACCTGTATGCACAAACACACCCAACCACATCCCAACTCACTAAAAGGGAGAGACAAGTATACCACTAAAACAAAGCTGAGTGCAAGTAAGAGTGAAAGTAAGTGGGCTAGGATAAAAACCCAATAAGGAACTGAAAACAGTAAAGTACAAAAAGGAAACTCTGATGGCCATCCACAGAAAAACCACACTTGATCATGAGAGTAGTGAAGCTACAGGAATCTAAAGTAGTATATCCTATCCACCTAGTTCTATTGGGCCCCGCCTGGTCCTAGGCCACCAAGTCCACCGTTGTAGTGTCCATCGGTCCTGTCTCCCTGAGCACCTCTGTCAAAACGTCGATCATCTGCACCAGACACAACACATGTGGGTGAAGCCCGTGCAGGGGGTGAGTAAGAAAATACTCAGTAGGGGACCCCGAAACACAAATAAAATACCAAAAATCAATCTTCAAAGCAAATCATTAAGAATAAGCACAAAATACAAGACAACTCACACCAGGTATATTCTAGGGTAGTGGTAGTAGCATCATCAGTCATATCATCAAAATCCTCAGCTGCTGGAGGACTCCTCCTCTATCGAGTACAGTGGGACTTTTGGGTCACACATAGCTACTTATGACTAACCTTAGACAGCTGTGGTACTTATCCCTGATGAGTATCATGGGTATGCTGGGTCACACAGAGCCGCTCCCCACCGTGGGTCTACCGGGTTACACAGAGTCACATCCCACCTTCTCCGAACTGAGGTACTCCTCCCATTGAGTACCATGGGTATACTAGGTCACACAGATCCAATCCCCAATGTGGGAATTCTAGGTTACATAGAGCCGCTTCCCACTGAGCCGTCGTTGAGCAGTCATCTGGTCTCAGCCAACCACATGATTCTGTACGTAGCGCACCTGGGAGAACCTCTCCTCAAGCCTTTCATTGAATCTCTATGTCCATGAAAATCAACACAAATCATGCCAAAAGATATTCCTCATTAAGAGGGTCCCAATTCCATAAACATATATTCAATCGGACACACGGTTTACAAGATACATGCATCTTAGTAAACAGGGGACCAGTTGTGATGGGCCCTGGTTAGACCTGGTTGGAACGACCTAACCAACTCAGCCCGGGGGTCACACATAACCCAGTTTAATTAGACGGACTCAACTTGGCCTGGTTTGGGTCAGGGTCGGTCTAGTTCGGCCTGGCCAGTGGTCCATGCCCAATAGGCCTCGTTAGACCCAACTCGGTTTGGCCAAGGGTCTAGCCCGCCAGGTCGCCCGACAACCTGGTATAGTCTGGAATAGCCCAAAGGGCGTGGGTTCAGCCTATTGGGTGTAGGTCCGACCTACCGCTATGGATCCAGATCGCCAGTGCGGGTCCGACCCGCTGAGCACAGGACCAACCCACTGGGCGCGGAACCGGCCCGACCCACTGGACACTGAACCAGCCTGACCCACTGGGAGTGGAACCGGCCCGGCCCACTGGGGGCTTGTCTCACCAGCCAAGAACCGACTAGTGGTGCTCCACCTGATCGGGATGCCGAAACTAGCTGTGTCCAGCCCCCTCTACCCTGTAGGATGTCGTAGAGTCTCCACCACTAGTTGCGGTTGACAGACCGTGGCTCATCCAGCCAACCGGGTGGCCTGAATGTAGGCCACCTACCTTTATTCGGTGCCCACCTGGCGCTGCATTTCCTTCCACCATGGCATGTTGACTGGTGTTCCGTCTCCACCACCCGTAGCCACTACTGGCCGCCTTCTGTAGGATGTTCAACAGACCACCAGACGCGCTCTAGTGGTCCGTTCTTTTCGCTGTCTGCTCCGTTGATCCTCTTTGGTCGCCTTCTTCCCCACAAAGGTCTCATTTCCACATTGTTGTCGATTAAGATGATCTATTCACAAGAGAACACATGCAGATGGGTCTGGGAGTTTTTTTATGTCGGCCCACACCCTCCGTGTTAGAGGTTTTAAATAGGGGGAAGGCTCAGGGATGTTTTTTCAATCATATCAAGTGATAAACTTAATCCCAGATGATAAATCCACAAGAAAAGTCACCCTCCCGCATAAATGCACGAACCACATATCAAAATGTTTGTTGGTTGATCCATGTTAATTATTTCTATAAAGAGAAGAACATGGAATAAATTTGAAGTAAAACTCAAACCCCTACCTCTTTGATGTTCGATGTCATAGAGTTAGTCCTTGAGAATTCAAGGTGTTGATGTCGCTTCCTGGATATGATCTTTAAGAGGCATCGAAGATGTTGGAGTTCATTGTCATTCATTCTTAATTTGAGAGAAAGAACTAATGGAGGTGCATCAGAGGATTACCGCCAATTAATCATCTGTCATCTCCAATTCCAAACAATTAAAAGAAAACATGTTGCAACTTTTCAGTTACGCTGCAACGTCACGTCGTTATGCTGTTTCATTTCTGAAATAGCGTTGCTGTTACCCTTCCTTTATTGCATCATTACATTATGTGATATGGGCCATTAATGAGCCTTATTAATGCAACTCATTGCTGCCCCTTCGCTTCCCCACAACGTCGCCGTGGCACCGCTCGTCGGATGACAAAATAAAATAAAATAACTTTTTAAAGTTATTTTATTATTTTTTGAAAAGTCCAAAAATAAAATTTTCCATTCGGTCCTTTTCGGCCAAAGTTAAGTCCATTCTAGGTGAATCCCAAAATTACGAGTTCAACGATGCTCTTGGATTTTTAATCTGAGAACCGATTCAAAAGATAGAAAAACTCGCTTGCACATTTACTGAACGTACCTTAAAAAAAAGTTCAGAAATTCGTTTCGAGCTCTCTGGGCCTCAGAATCACATGCTGTCAAATTTTGCATTCTCAAAATAATTCCTTATAATTAAAAAAAATTACACAGAATTTTCAAGACATTAAATGTGACATTGATAGGGATGAGAAAAGACATGGTATTTTTTTTCCTTTTGTTTCTTTTAATCTCCGTTTTAAAGACTAATCCTCTCCCTCAAATTCCATTCTACCCTAAAAACCTTATAGGCTTTCTACCAACATATTTTCCTCATATAACCTTGATTATTCATGGATTCATGTGTCATTCAACATGCTGGGTCTCTCTTGGTAAGTGTACCCAAGATCTATCGATGAATTTCCTTCTCCCTTGTGTTCCTTCCTCACCAAGGGGTGTGATATCTTGATTTATTGTTGTGTTTAGATTTTGAATTGGGAATTGTGACTATAGAATTCTAAATTTATCATTCAATCCACCGAATTCCCATTGGTGGATTCTGGGTTGGGTGATCGTTGATCTTGAGATTGAGGTAGGTGATTTCGTAAGGCAATTCCCATAAATTAAAACCTTTAATGCTTGTTGATTTTTAAATGAATTTCTAATTGATTTAGAAATTTTGATTTGTGATTATTGATAATGATTTCTAAATGGAGTGATGTGTGAATGTGTGTTAAAGCCTTTGGGTATGGATTTTCAAACAAAGTATTGATTTCTAAAAAATAGATTTAAAGTAAAATAATTATTTAATGAATGAATTTATGAGATGATGGCATGAAATGATTTAAGAAATTGAAATGAAATGAGTTGTTTTGAATGACATGAGTTTTGATGAAAAACCATTTGATGTTGGGTTTTGAAATGTTATGGCATGTTTTTGAAACTTGAAATTGGGACTGATGAAATGATTGATTGTTTGAAATGATTTGATAATGGTTGAAACAAATGATAGACCCATATATGATTTTTTTCATTGAGGCACATGGGAGCATGCGTAGTTAGTTGGGAAGAACACACTCTAGACATGTATTAGATCTACCTTATAATGATTTGATGATGACGGTGATACTAAAAATACTTGAGTGTAGGAAGTCTATTCTTTGGGATTCTATCTTATTCACCCTAAGCTTGGGACCCAAGAATGTGTGCACACCAGGAGCTTTACTTCACCGAGATGCATGAGAATACTTATACAAACCTATCCCTAGGTCTCTTAACCCTAGTGATATGATTGATTATGGATAATTAGAAAGATTTAGTGTAAGAACCCAAGTATTTATAGAATAATTTGTTTATTAGTATTCTTGATTTAAATAGCAATTTTTAAAATAAATAATTTATTATATGGTTATTTATTTTAAACATTATTATTATTTTTAATTATAAAATTTTAATTTTAAAAAAATAATTTCTTTTTTGAATTTAGCATGTCGAAATTATCTTAGTATGATTTTTTGAGAATTTTCTGAAAAAGTTTATTTTTTGGTGAATAGTAAAAAAATACAACTTTTTTAAATACGATATTTTTTTTTGTGACGCCACAAAGACATAATTGTGATATAAAATTTATTAATTTTTTTGAATAATTAAATCATTATATTATAATAGGAATATTGTACAGAAATAACTTAGAACATGAAAATTATATTATATTCATGATAATTATAAAAATTATTGTCAGTACCGACATAGTGCCTGCGCAGCCTTGGCGAAGTCCAATTTGGTTCTTTTTAAATAATAATTGAATGCTAAAAATTATTTTCAAGACTTATTTATTAATTATTGTTTATTATTGATGTTTTTAGCTATTAATTTCAAATTTTATAGTAACATAACATTAATATTACCCAAATGTTTGTGCAATGCTTGCATAAGGTAAGAAAATACAAAATAACAAATTTAAGATGTTATCTTGACATGTATATGAGTGAATATAAATAATGAATGAATCTAGAATTTTATTTTGAACTTAATTAATTTTTTTATGAAAGTAATTTATTTTTATTTTTTATATATTAAATAATTAACATTAATTCTTGTGCCATACCGATGCAGTGCTTGTACAAGCATAAGAAAAATAAATATAATGTTTTTATTAAAATTATAATAATGATTAAATGAACTAAATTGTGGATAAAACTTTTTATATAATCAATTTTCGACCATTATCTTAATTTAATTCGTATTTGGGACATTTTGGATGCACATGGATCACATTAGTCCCTTTATATTATTTTATTAAAAAGAAAGACAACTTGTTCACACTATAATGTTCAATAAGAATAATATTTTAATATGAGGTTTTAAAGAAGTGTTTTTCAAACAAGAAAAGTCTTTGGAAATCTAATAAAGTTATATTTTTCATAGAATTTTATTTTTAATTTTTATTTAATAAATAATTACCTTAATGGGTTGAACAATTATGATACAGTAAATATTTATTTAATGAATAAATAAAATTAATGGTTTTAAAAATAGTAAAATAAATATAATTTGATATTTTTAAGTCAATTAACAATTTCTATAGGTAATTATAATATGTATAAGATATAATAAAAAAATTAATTCTAATTGGAAGCTTTTTTTTGATGTGGTTAAAGTCATGATTGTGAATAGTTTTTATTTTGACGAAAATTATTTTTCCATGAATAAAATATTTTATTAAATTATTTAAAAACAAAGAAATCATATAAAAGGACAAAAATTATAATATTACTTCTACAATGGGATATCCTATGATTTTTAGGCCTTTTGTAAGTCTTATACCCTATAATAAATTTATTATATTTTAATAATTTGAGTAATTCCTATGTTACCCCTCACCTCAATTATAAAAGGAGGCTCCCTCCTTCAAAAATTTTCATCACATTAAGCCTTATTTATTATATAACCTTTTCAAAATTCCCTCCTCATCTATTTCCACATTCTTGAGCTTCTAGTCTCACAAAATACCACTTCCAAGATCCTTAAGGAGGTTCTCAAGGAGGAATTTTCAAGAAGTAAGATTCCTTTTTCTTCTCTTTTAATTTATCATTCATTTCTACCTTATCCCCACCTCTTATCCAATGTTTCATGAAAACTCCAGTATCACATATATACTATAGTGTTTTTGTGTTTATGGTATATTCATCACAAAATCTCTCATCTTTTCCTTTTACTCTTAAATAACGATATCACTGTTTGTGGTGCTTTAATTCACCGCCTTCATGAATGATGATTTTTTGTTTGCATTTTAATAAAATCATGACAAGTTAAATTCAATTGTAATTTTTTAAAATGACCTAAATATATATATGTTATCACTTTTGAATTATTATTTCATTTTTACTAGGAAGTCTATAAATAAACCGACATTGGAAACCATGAAAAGAATACTCCCGAAACAATGAAAATTACAAAATATTGTTAATTAATGGGTGGAAAATGTTATAATAAGATAATGTTAGGTATTATAAACATGATTTTATTTCTTTAATATATTAATAACACTATTAAAACCATTATATGGGAGATTTTAACACATTTTAAGGAGTTCGAACCCAAGGTAAGGGACTCTTTAACTAAAACACTATTTTAAATGTTTTCATAATTTATTTTTCTAAATCTTTCTATTTTATGTCCAAGTATTGAAAAATGGGGTTTATGAATGTATCTATATGGTTATTAATGTTTTAATTTCCATTATGTGTTTTTAAAATGTATCTTTTCCATGTGTTATATAAGGAACTTTCATTTCAAAATCCTTTTAAATATCTCTTTTATAAAATTCAAAAAAAGATTGTTTTTTATAAGTTATGAGTGGTTTATCCCATTTTCATGATTATTTATTACTGTAATTATTCTTTTATAAGTTTTCATAGTTATTTTCGAAGTATATGATTTCATTATTATGTGCGTGGTTTTTATACTTTTTTTAAAAAGTGATTTTTATAAAAAATAGTATTTTGATATGTGAATGTGTTTTTCTCAAGGGTTTAAATGAGTTATCAAGAGTTTTATTCATGATATATTACTTAGAAATTGTTTATGTTGGTTTGATCCCATTATAGTTTAATATATGACAGGTTGAGACCCATTATAGCTCAAGATATATTGGGTTGAGCCCATTATATCTCAAGATATGACAGGTGAGCCCCATTATAGCTCTCCAATGCATTGGGTACTCTGAAGATGGAAGTTAACCGAATGGTTATTTGATGTGTAAGGGTAAATTTAAGAGTGATATGGTAAATATTCCCCAAAGAAACTACATGATGTTTCTATGCATGCTTATGAGTTTTCAAGAAAAGGGTTTTTAATGGGTTTTCATGTTTTCACTGGACTAACAGTTTTTCTTTATTTATGTCCCTTAGTGAGATTTTTATGCTCATCTAACGTTTTTAAATGTTTTTCACAGGTTATAAGGATGTGTAATAGAAATAATAAATTCAAGTTTAATATTATGAATATTTTTCAAATTAATCATATTTTATTTTAAAAGATTTTATATTAAAAAAATAGATACTATTTTAATAGTATCCTCTTTATATAAATGTGGTTCGTTATGTATGTATTATGTCCTAATTATCTAAATATCTAAACTTTAAATGATCTTCAGTGTTAAATAAAGTAAAATTTTGATTAAAACTCAAGATTAGGTAATGTTTAAAGGCTGTATCCTTATATATGTATCAGAGGATGGTTTAGATAACCTTAGGGGTTAGGATGATGTTAATATAATACCAAAAATTATTTTTAATGGTATAACATTTGAATATTAACTTTTTTATTTTTCTAAGATATGTCTATTCAGAATGGTTTTCCTCAAAAGAAATAGGAAAAATAAATTAGTAAGGCACCAAGAGGATAATATCTTTCTAAATACACAACCTGGAATGGTAGGAATTGGAACTAAGAAGTTTATGACAGTAATGAATCAGTTAAATCAGGCGATAAATGGTTGTGGTGTTCATGTGAGAGAAGAACCTAATATACCAGGAAGAAACATGTCTTTTGTAGAGCATTTTATGAGGAAACATCCTTCAACTTTTAGTGGGACCTTGGATCCAGTGATAGCCAAAGGATGGATCAATGCTCTAGAAAAGATATTTGATGTAATGGGATGTTCGAAACACCAAAAGGTAATACTATCCATTTATTATTTTGAAGGTTAATCCATTCAATGGTAGTATCTGGTAAATAACATGAGAGAAAAAGACGATCTTGATAGTCTGTAATGGGATGATTTTAATATTATTTTTCTGGAGAAATATTTTTCTAAAATTGTTCAAATCAAAATGGAGAAACAATTCTTGAAACTAAAGCAGAAAGATAATGATTATATGGAAGCTTATGGAGCCAATTTTTTAAGATTGGCCAGGTATGTACCAGATTTTACTTGGGGATTTGATAGTAAAATTAATAAATTTTACTTTAGTTTGAAACTATTTTTACAAAGATATTTGGATTCATGAAAGTTTAAAAGCTATGAGAAACTTGTTTATTGTGCTAAAAAAGTTAATATGGAGTTTTCTGACACATATGTTCCTTATAATGACAATAATAAGAAGTGGTTAGATTGGTATGATTTGGAGAATAATGCATCAAAGAAATCAAGAGGTAAGAAAATCAATTTCCCTTCTTATCAAAAGTGTGGTAAAAAGAATCCTGGAGAAAGTATTATAAATTCTGGGAAGTGCTACCAATATGGAGAGTTTGGACACATGCCTCATGAGTGAAAGGAAAATTATTAGAAGAATGATAAGAGGCCGATGGTAAGATGCTTTAACTATAAGTAATGGGTTCATTTTGCTAATGTGTATCCAACGTTATTCACTCAAGGGGAAGTCAAAAATATTGTAAGTAGAAGGGTGTGGAAAAATCATTTTCAACTACTTCAATAGATGTTGATCCATCAAAAAAAGTTATATCAGGTACATTGTTTGTTTTTACTTATCTTTCTAATGTGTTATTTTATTCAAGTTCTACACATTCCTTCATTTTTGATAATTTTTTTTACTAAATTGGAAATTACACCTCAAGGAATGAAGCTGGAACTCATGGTAAAAACACATGGAGGAAATATTTAGGTAAAAAGAAATTATAAGAATCTACCTATCTTTTTCCATGTAAATAATTTACCTATAAACCTTATTGTATTGCCTCTAGTAGAGTTTGATGTTATTATGGGTATGTACTACCTTTATTTTTGTTATGCTAAGATATATTGTAGAGAAAAAGAAGTTATTTTTTAGAAAGAGTTTCAGTTTTTGTACAATAATGAACCCATACCATTGATAACATATAAATAAGTTGAGAAACTATTAAAAAATTGAAATTAATATTATCTTTCACACATTGTTGAAAATAAGGGAACTATTCAGATTAATGATGTTGCAGTGGTAAATGAGTATCTTGATGTATTTCCTAATGATTTACCCAGTGCTGTTCCTGATAGAGAGGTTGAGTTTACTATTGACTTAGTCACTAATGCTAAGCCGATTTCAAAACCCTCTTATCAAATGGATCAAGTAGAACTTATATAATTGAAAAAGAAGTTGCAAGAATTATTAGATAAAGGCTTCATCAGACCTAGAACTTCACCATGGTGTTCTCCTGTCTTGTTTGTTAAAAAGAAACATCATTTAACGAGACTTTTCATTGATTATAGAGCCTTGAATAAAATAACTATTAAGGATAAGTACCCTTTTCCTCATATTGATGATTTGTTTGATCATATTTAGGGAGCATAGTATTTTTAAAAGGTTGAACCAAGGTCAGAGTACCATTAGTTGAAAGTAAAGGAAACAGAAATTCTGAAGACTACGTTCCGTACTAGATATGGGCATTATGAATTTTTTTTATGTCATTTAGGTTAAATAATGAACCTATTGTATTCATAGATCTTATGAATAGAATATTTTATGAGTTCTTGGATATGTTTGTGGTTGTGTTTATTCATGATATTATGGTATATTCTAAAAGTAAATAAGAGCATGAAAAACATCTAAGGGTTATTTTTCAAACCTTAAAAGAAAATAAATTGTATAAAAAATTCAACAAGTGTGAGTTTTGGCTGCACAAAATTTCTTTCATTGGTCACATTGTTTCTAAAGATGGCATAACTTTTGATCTTGATGAAACAAAATTTATTAAAGAATGGAAAATACCCACAAATATAACCAAGATTCATAGTTTTATTAGTTTGTAAGGCTATTACCAGAGGTTTGTTGAAAAATTTGTATGATTATCTAGCCCACTAACTAAGTTAACTTGAAAAGGTATCAAGTTCACATGGATAAAGGAATGTGATGATTATTTTCAGGAAATAAAAATAAGATTGGTGAATGCTGCAATTCGGAACCTACCTTCCAGATGTGGTGAATTGTTCACCTATAGTGATGCTTTGTTGAAAGGAATTAGTTGTTTCCTAATACAAAATGATTAGGTAACTGATTATGCTTCATGTTAGTTGAAACATCATGAGTTAAATTACCCTATATATGATTTGGAATTATCTGCGGTTGTTTTTGTATTAAAAATTTGGAGGCATCATTTTTATGGAGTAAAATGTAAAATATATACTAACCATAATAGTTTGAAGTATATATTTACTTATAAGGAATTCAACATGAGATAGAGAAGATGGCTGGAACTAATCAAGGATTATGATTACATGATTCATTACCATCCTGGAAAAGAAAACAAAGTGGCTGATACATTGAGTCAAAAAAGTAATGCTACATTAACCATGATATGTTTAGAACATGACCCTTTGGTTAATGATTTGATAAATTTTGGATCAGAAGTTATTTGTGAAGGAAATTCCTATTTCTTGTTTCTGGTGTCATTGCAGTTGTCTCTATCAGACATAATAAGGCATGCTCAAAAGGAAGACTGTGAGTTGTATAAAAAGGAATAATTGGTTCAAAAGGTCAAGTTCCAAAGTTTAAAATTGATAAATATTTTTTTGAGGTTTTAGAAGATATTATGTGTTCTTTTTGATTCTCAGATAAAGAAATAATTATTTTGTGAAGCTTACAATTCTCCATTTTCAGTTCATCCTGGAAGCACAAAGATTTAAAAATACCTTTGAGAGTATTATTCATGGAATGGAATGAAAAAAGATATTGCTGATTTTACCATGAAATGTTTGACATGTCAACAGGTTAAAGTAGAATGATAATTATCAAAGTGGATGCTTCAGCCTTTGTTAGTAAAAGAGTGGAAATGGGAAAATATATACATAGACTTCGTGGTGGGACTACCAAATACATATTGAGGTAACAATATAATCTAGGTTATTGTTGATTGTTTGACTAAATATTCTCATTTTATACCTATTCAATATACTCTGTATTTAGATTAACTTTCTCAACTATACCTAAAAGAGATTTTCATCTTACACGGAGTGCCTCTATCCATTATATCAGATTGTGATCCCAAGTTTGCTTTTATCTTTTGGAAGGACCTTCAGAAGTCGTTGGGCACTGAATTAAATTTCAACACAACATTTCATCCTAAATATGATGGACAATTAGAGAAAAAAATTTAGACATCAGAGGATATGATTATAGCTTGTTCAATAGATTACCAGGGAAGTTTGATTCAAAATATCTTTTTAGTTGAGTTTTCATATAATAAAAGTTTTCATTCCAGTATACAAATGAAACCTTATGAGGCATTATATGGAAAACGGTGCTGAACTCCAGAATTTTGGGATGAATTCAGGGAAAGAAAGTTTATGGGACCATAATTGGTAGAGGAAGTGGTAGAGAAAGTTCAGTTGATTTAGTGACACATGGGTATTACTCAGAGCAGACAAAAAAGTTATGTAAATAACAGGAGGAAAGACTTTTATTTCGAGTTAAGTGATAATGTATTTCTAAAATTTTCTCTAAGGAAAAGTGTTATACATTTTGGCAATAAAGTAAAGTTGGCTCCATGGTTCATTGGACCTTATGAAATTATAGAAAAAGTTGGATCAGTTTCCTACCTAGTAGATTTGCCTCCAAGTTTATCTCAGGTACACAATTTTTTTTCTTCATGTTTCGATGCTAAGAAAGTATATTCCAGATCCATATCATGTTTTGAGCCCAAAATTAATTAAATTGGAATAGGACCTTTATTATGAAGAGAAACCATTTTTGATTCTTGATCACAAAGATCAAGTTTTGTGGAATAAGTAAATTTACCAAGTTAAGGTTTTTTGGAGAAACCACATGGTAGAAGAAGCAACACGAGAATATAAAAATGCTATGAGGGAAAATTACCCTCACTTGTTTATAACTATATAAAAATTGCAAGGATGAAATTTTTAAGGGGGGGGGGAGAATGTAACAACCTAGGTATTTATTGAATATTTTTATCAGTATTCTTGATTTAAATAGTAATTCTTAAAATAAAAAATTTATTATATGGTTATTTATTTTAACCATTTTTTTTCAATTATAGAATTTTAATATTAAAAAAATAATTTAATTTTTTAATTTATCATGTTGAAATTATATTATTATGAATTTTTGAGAATTTTTTGAAAAAGTTTTATTTTGGTGAATAATAAAAAATACAGTTTTTTTAAACACAATAGTTTTTTGTGACATCATGAAGACATAATTGTGATATAAAATTTATTAAATTTATTTAATAATTAAATAATTATATTATAAGAGTAATATTTTTTAGAAATAACTTATAACAAGAAAATTATATTCAATTCATGATAAGTATAAAAATTATTGTTAGTGCCGACGTAGTGCCTGTACAACATTGACAATATCAAATTTAGTTCTTTTTAAATAACAATTGAGTACTAAAAATTATTCTCAATACCAATTTATTGATTATTATGTAATATTAATGTTTTTGGCTGTTAATTTTTAATTGTATAGTTATATAACATTAACCTTACCCAAATACCCGTGCAATGCTTGTGGCGGCAAGAAAATAAAAAATAACAAATTTAAGATGTTATCTTGACATGAATATGAGTGAATATAAATAATGAATGAATATAAAATTTTATTTTGAACTTAATTAATTTTTTTATGAAATTAATTTATTTTTAATTTTTATATACGAAATAATTAACATTAATGCCTGTGAAATATTGATGCCGTGCTTGTACAAGCATAAGAAAAATAAATAAAATGTTTTTATTAAAATTATAAGAATTATTAAATGACATAAATTGTTGATAAAACATTTTATATAATAAATTTTCAACCATAATCTTGATTTGATTCATATTTAGGACATTGTGGACCCACACAGATCACATTAGTCCCTTTATATTATTTTATTGAAAAGAAAGACAACTTGTTTACACTATAATATTCAATAAGTATAATATTTTAATATGAAGTTTTACAGAAGTGTTTTTAGAAAAATAATAATATTTATAATTATAATAAAATTATATTTTTAATATAATCTTATTTTTAATTTTTAGATAATAAATAATTACCTTAATGGATTGAACAATTATGATACAATAAATATTTAATTAATAGGTAAATCAAATTAGTGATTTTAAAAATAGTAAAATAAATATAATTTGATATTTTTAAGTCAATTAAAAATTTCTATAGGTAATTAAAACATGAATAAGATATAATAAATAATTTAATTTGAATTGAAAACTTTTTTTTAATGTGTTTTAAGTCATAATTGTGAATAGTTTTCATTTTGACAAAATTATTTTTCCACGAATGAAATATTTTATTAAATCATTTAAAAATAAAAAAACATTTAGAAGACACAAAATGATAATATTAATTATAAAATGTGATATACTATGATATTTAGGTTTTTTTAAGTCTTCAAACCTAAAATAAATTTATTATATTTTAATAATTTTAGTAATTCCTATGTTACCCCTAACCTCAATTATAAAAGGAGGCTCCACCCTTTGCAAATTTTCATCACCTTAAGACTTATTTATCAGATAAACTCTACAGAATTTCCTCATCCTCACCCCTTTACACATTATTGATCTTCTTTTCTCACAAAAATACCACTTTCAAGAGCCTTAAGAAGGTTCTCAAGGAGGAATTTTCAAGAAGTTTGATTCCTTTTTCTTGTCTTTAAAATTCTTTTTAATTTCTACCTTATCCCCACCTATTATCCAATGTTTCATGAAAACTAAAATATCGTGTATATACTTTAGTGTTGTTGTGTTTATGGTATATGCATTATAAAACCTCTCATCTTCTCCTTTTACTCTTAAATAACAAAATCATTTTCCGTCGTGCATCAATTCACCGCCTTCGTGGATGATGTTTTTTCGTTTCCCTTTTACTGAAATCATGGAAAGTTTAAATTCACATGTAATTGTTTTAAATAAACTAAATATATATATTTTATCACTTCTGAATTAGTATTTAATTTTTACAAGGAAGACCATAAATAAATTGACCTTGGAAACCATAAAAAGAACGCACCCGAAACAATAAAAATAAAAAAATATTGTAAATTAATGGGTGGAAAATGTTATAAGAATATAATGTAAGGTATTATAAACATGAGATTATTTCTTTAATATATTAATAACACTATTCAAACCATTATACAGGAGTTTTGAACATATTTTAAGGAAGTCTAACCTGAGGTAAGAGACTCTTCAACTAAAACACTATTTTAAATATTTTAACGATTTATTATTCTAAATATTTCTATTTTATGTCCATGTCTTAAAAATTGGTTTTATTAATATATATATATGGTTATTAATGTTTTAATTTCTATTATGTGTTTTTAAAATTGATCTTTTCCATTTGTTATGTAATGGACTTTCCTTTCAAAATCCTTTTATATATCTTTTACAAAATTAAAAAAAAGATGGTTTTTTATATGGTATGAGAGGTTTATCCCATTTTCATGATTATTTATTACTTTTATGATTCATTTATAAGTTTTAATAGTTATTTTTGTGGTATATGATTTCATTATTATGTGATCAGTTTTTATACTTTTTTAAAAAATTTATTTTTATGAAAAAAAGGCATTTTGATATGTGAATGTGTTTTTCTCATGGGTTTAAATGAGTTATCAAGAGTTTTATTCATGATATATTCATATTAAATTGTTTATTTTGGGTTGATCCTATTATATCTCAATATATGATGGTTTTATCCCCATTATAGCTCAAGATATGTTGGGTTTATCCCATTATAGCTCAAGATATGACATGTGAACCTCATCATAGCTCTCCAATGCATTAGGTACTTCAGATATGGAATTTGACCGAATGGTTATTCTATGTGTAAGGGTGAATATAATAGTGATATGGTAAATATGTCCCAATGAAACTACATGATGTTTCTATGCATGTTTATGAGTTTTCAAGAAAAGGGTTTTTAATGGGTTTTCATGTTTTCAATAGACCAATGGGTTTTCTTTATTTATGTCCCTTACTAAGATTTTTGTGATCATACCAATTTTTTAAATATTTTTCACAGGTTATAATCATGTGTAAGAGAAATAAGGAATTCAAGTTAAATGTTATGAAGATTTTTCAAATAAATCATATTTTATTTTAAAAGATTTTATATTTTGAAAAAAATGGATTCTATTTTAGTATTACCCACTTTGTATAAATGCTGTTTGTTATATATGTATTTTATCCTAATTCTCTAAATATCTAAAAATAAAAAGATTATCAATGTTACAGATTGTAAATTTTTGACTAAAAATCAAGATTATTTAATGTTTAAAGTTTGGGTCCTTATATTTAGACATTCCAATATTATGAAATATTTTACTCATGTCTACTTTTTATGTAAATGATAAATCATGCATGTTTTGATGATAATGAATTATTTTTCCTATTTTCTTATAACCATCAATTTTTTTTGAAAATAATGTTTTGATATGAACCGTTAAAATATTTCCATTCCTTATTTTATTTGAAATTGATCATGTTTGGTTTACTTGATATGGATTGCTTATGGAATACTTTATGAGATCCTACTAGGATTTGTTGCTCCCACCTTACTTTTTCCTTTAGGAATTTGTAGAAATTCTTATGCAAGGTCTAGGTAAAGGTAAGGCACCACTTAGAGGAAATTAATGTTATTGATTATCGTGACCTTTTGAGTTAGTAGTCTCTATTGGAATATGTGATCCACTAGTTTCATGAAGATTATAGGATGCTGTCTTTGATGGTTTATGTGATGAATTTTGTTGATGTATCATTTTGGGACTTGTATCTATCCACTTGTGGTTTTTATCTCTTGTGGAGTGTTTGGAATACCGATTGTTAATTGTTTAATATCAACTATCTTTTCTTGATGAGTTATTATTATGGAGAAATCATACCTTATTATTTATTATGATGCCTAAGCACTAATATCAAGCTCGTGGGGATCGAGAATGCCCTTTAAGTCGTGTCTAAATTGACTCAGGTACCATTTAGGTGGGTTATCTAGACCAGTTCATGAAAAATTGCTATCAAAGGTGGTTGTGTTCTTTCTTGATGTTGGTATGCAGTTTTTGATGTCTTGGTAGATAGAAGATATAATTTTTAGGACTTAAGGTTTAGGTTACGAGAAATTTCCTATCCATCTCTCATCATAACGAGCCTTATGTTACCAAGGGTTATTGGTAAAAAGTGTCTTTGAGGAGATGTTTCATCCAAATCTAGACTTTTTAAAAAGCATTGATATGAGATTTTTCTTTCCTAGTTGAATTTTTATTGATAGAGTTTTTGATCTTGAATCAATTGACTAATTTTATATTATTTTCTATTGATGTTGTATAGTACCACCCCCCAAGAAGACATTTGAATGAAACTTAGTAGGGAGATTATAATGAACCAAAAAAAGAAAAACCTCTAGTTTATTAGAGCCTTATAGAGGTTTTGGTACAAGTATTGCAAGCTATGGTCTAGGTAGCTGCACATATTCCCATTTAGGCTGTAGAGGTTCTACATTGGTGGGATGATAGTAGAGATTGTGCCCGAGACTTTCTTTGTCCAAATAAATTATCTTTCTAGGTAACCAATGATTCTTAAGAGGTAGAGTATTGGATGAAAAATATTTATAAACTCTTTGATTTCTTGGATATTTCAGACTGTATTAAGGTGAAATGTTTCATCTTTAAAATTGAAGGTCCTAGTAGAAGGTTGTGGGTTTCTTTAGTCCTGGAAGGAAAAAATATAGGCTTGGAGTGGAAGGAATTTAGAGATATTTTTACAGAGTAGTTATATCTGGAATCAATGGGTTTGGCTAAGACAATGTAGTTCCTTAAACTTAAGCATGGATAATAAAAAATGACCAAGTATGTCAATAATTTTTCTGATCTTATTCATTTCTCACCTAAGGTGTTATAAAATGAGAAGTTGAAATCCCAGAGGTTTTAGATGGGTCTTCAAGAAGATATATGAAATCAAATTTTCTTACCGAATCTTACATTGTAAACTAATGTTATGGATAGATATTTGATGGAATAACTTGACTTGGATGGTAATTTAGTATTGAAGAGAGTTTCTTATACTATCATTAGTAGTTTTGGTGGTCCCTTTAAGGGGAAGAGGAAGAAGAACGAGTCTTATAGTGAAGAACATGGTGGAAGATCTTAATAGAAGACATCTTACAAATCATCAACAATGTTCGAAAAAGGACCATTGACCTACTTTCAATATTTCAAGGTTAGGGACGTAAATCATACTTTCATTAAAGAACCAAATATTTATAGCTCATGCGGATATTCAGGACACTTATAGAGGTTCTTCCATGTTCTTACCACTCCACATTGCGGTACAATCTCATATGCACTAAGAGGATTTTGGAACACTCAGATGCTTCAAGAAAAATGGGTTCCATCCATAAGCACTAAGAATGAAGCTTCCTCATACAATAGACGAGCCTCTGGTGGAAGCTAATGAGGGTTCTGTGATAGTGAGAGGAATCATTTCCATTACTTCATCTTTAGTGACTGATTCATTTGATACTGGTTCCTCTCATTCCTTTATATATACCTATATTGCGTAACTATTGAATCTTCCTAAGGAGAGAATGCCTTATATAATGGATATTGATATACCACTTAGGATGAAGAAATATCATGGTCTATGATACCCATTTTTCACTTTTTTTCTATCAAAAGTTGAGTATGTTTAAGACTTTTTGGTTTTGGATATAAAATATATATATTTCATTCTTGGGATGGATTATATGATCATTCATAAATCTCATATCAATAGTTATCTTCAGTGAGTATCCATTACTACCCCCGATGGGGAGTTTCATGTCTTCTGGGGAGAATGGGACCTAGGGTCGAGTCGAGTTAGACCTACTCTTCGGGAGTTGTTTAGGATGATATCCATGTTTTATTTTGAAATGGAGTAAGAATATTTGTATAATGACCCATAATTTTTATACATAGATATTACATCTTATTAGGTGAATGTTCATTACATAACATAATGATCTATGCCAGAATTGTTTAGGTATAGTGCCTTTGGAAACATGTACACATAAACAACTGGTTAATAGGTGAACTAAATCTTCTTCCACTAAGTTCTTTATATCTATAACCTCACTCAAACTTATCAAACATAAAACCTTTCTTCATAAACTGGGAAATAAAACATAATAAAGGGTAATCTTAGATGATTATTAAGGGTAAATGAGGGAGATATCAATAATCACATAAGTATAACATGAGCATAATAGTATGAGATTAACATTTGAAAAGTATACCTTGCATATAATAGATCATAAACCCGATTCATGACATAAATCTTGGCAGTTCATAAGACATGAATCACAAATAAATAAAAGAACATGATCTGTGAGATCATAACATTGTCATAAGACATAGATTGTGGCATATACTTAATCATAGAAGACCTTATGTCAAGGATACCCACCAAGACATTCATAACATATTAGGATTGGGCTAACCACCTGTGTACCTACTTTGGGTTTGGGATAAACTCCTATGTACCCTCTTTGGGGCTTGCGATAACCTCCCATATAACCTTTGAGATCATAGAACATTAATCATTACATAATACATTGGAGGAAGATATAGGTCCCACTCATCATATAATGAAAATCATACATATTTTTTCCACAAGATCATAAAACATTCATCATATGAGAACCCATGAAAATAAATGGGTTTCATAAACATTGCACCACATCACAACTCATGGAAAAGAAATGGGTTTCATAAAAATTAGGCTATCATATTCATAAACCAATAATAGAAAGAATAAATATGGTATTATTGGATCATATAATCAGTAAATATTAAGTAATATAAAAATATTTCATCCTTGATGGAAAATTATTTTGAAAGATCTCTTGGAACATTTCTTGTGGAAAATACCCTTTCCATTTTGAAATCACTATTTATTTATAAAAAACTGTGCAATTACGAATGAAACCATATTTTTTAAAATAACCTTGTTAAATTATAAAGTAATATTCAAATAAAATATTATTAATGATGGAGTGAAAATCCATTCATTCCATATAAGTTAAAAATATACATTCCTTTCACACCATTGTAAAAAGGTTAAAAAGTACCTTGTTCAGAAAATGACAAGAAGATTCTTTTCAAACTATTTTATAAAGTTAAACATCAGTAAAAATGAATTTAAAAATCATAGGATAATAGTAAAAACATTTTTAAAAACATTTTTAGAAAAAATGGATATTGAATAGAAATAATCCCCAGTGGAGACTTAAATATAAATAATCCTGAATATTGATGAGATTGTGAAACAAAACTCTTACCTCAAGTTCACCTTGCTTAGAAGCCACTCTAACCTACCGTATAATAAATTTAAATTCATTATAATTATATAACAAAGTAATTTTAATACTTATAATATCATATATGATCCATTTATAACATTTAAATACCCCTTTTATCAATAATTCCTTATTAAAATCGTCATTTCCGGGTGTTAACCATTTCGTTTATCAAGGGTATTTCAGTTTAGTAGTTTCAATAATTTTACATTTATTTTGGATACATAATCTCCAGAATATTAAACATGATATGAAAATAATATATATTAATTATATTAATATTTAAAATCATCCATTAAAGTTAGAGACAGAAAAATGAAATACACCATTCATGGAGACGGTAGGCGGTACATACACATGAATGATGTTTTCATTTTTTAAGGTTGAAATGAAAGAAAGGTAAATTAAAATTAAAATTTATAAGATATTTATTTTATCACATATATATATATTCATCATATTAATCATCATTACTATCCAAATAAAATATAAATAAAAACAAATCATGTCACTTTGTGGAGGTGGAAATCTACACGTATGCACGAACAATGTTATCATTTTCCAAAGGATTGGATGGTAAATAGGTAGATATGATATTAGAATTAAAGAAGTATAATTATGTCATAAATATCATATATAAACATTTAATCCATAATATTACCCATTCATAAAATATGGTTATGAAAAATGAATTGTATTGCTACGTAGAGATGATAAGCCGTACGTATGCACGAGTGATACTTTTACTTATCGTTTGATGGGAAAGAGGGTGTATAATGGTGTTTTAATAATCTAATAACATTTAATAATATTTATTATACATAATTTATTATTTTATGATAAATATAATTTTTTTAAATGAGCTAAATAAGAGTAGAAAATAAATTGACCGGGTAAGGTGATTACATCTTCTTTGAAATGACTCCTTTAGATCTCTTATAAAAGAATACATGGTTGATATTTTGGGAAGAAAGATACCTATAGAAGTGGATAGGTAATTTAAAAAGGTAAATTGGTATAGTTTGGTCAATCTATAATAATAAAAGTGATGTGAAGAAGTGAGGGAGGACGTGCCCATTTATAATTGAGGTGATGGGAAGTTTTGGAATTTCTCAAAATATTAACATATAATAAATTTATTATCAAGAGATATGACTCAAAATGTAAATGTATTTTAGGTTAAGATAATATAGGGTTATTATCCAATAAACTAATATAATTTAGAAAAGTTTTATTGTAATTTTAGACCTTATCATTTTGATTAAACCTTATTTAAAAAATTTTAATTTTAAATATGATAACTACTTTTTCAATATAAAACGGTTGTAATTAATTACTTATAAAGTTAAAATTGGAAAATAAATGAATAATTTATGATATTTTATACTATATTATATCCAATTTTTTTTAAAAAATATTTTTATGATTTTAAAATAATTTAAGAAAATATTATTTTGATTGAATTTCATCATTATCATTTTTGACACTATTCATTTAATGTAACTTTAAATACCTCAAGATAAAGGGGGAATTAAAATATAGTTTTTTAAAACGTCCCTAATATTTCATATAGATCTATAAAATTCTTTGTTTTTATTAACTCATTCAAATTATATCTCTTTTAATATTTTTAATATCATTTATTATATTTTTTTATTGAATAGAGAAATACTGCATCGACATTGCATAAGAAATTAAGGTCATTATATAATTACTAAAATTTTAAAAAAATTATATCATGGAAATAATTTTATTAATATAAATATAAATACTTATATTTGTTAATAACTAACATTTTTTTCCTATGTGGAAACATAAGAGATATTAAAAACAAAGGGAGTGATATTTTGTAACTTTCTTTGATTTAAATAATATATAAGTCATTTTCATGGACATGTGTCCATTAAATAAATAAATTTCAATAATATGGTGTTAAGAGTAGAATTAAATTCATCCAATAATAATTATGATGAAAAATTATGGCCTTATCACTTATTTTTAATCAAAATTAACTTGATTTACTCTTTACCGTGGCGATAAATTTTACCGTGGTTACTATTCATATTAACCAAAAATAAAAGAGGCATAATTACAAAATTTGAAACTATAGATTATAAATATTTAATTTATTTTATCTAATAAATACCTATAAATAACATAAATTAATTTTAAAGTAAGTGTGCAAAATGCAACAAAAGTTACTTTCTAGAAAAAACATATTTTTATGCATAAAACCAGATTTATTCTTATCTCATACTTAGAAAAATATTTTATGTATGTTTAAAACATTTTATTATGTAAATAATATATAAATTTCATTAAAAACATTCAATAATATGGATTAATTTAATTTATTGATATAAAACACATTGCGCGCATAAAAATAATCTTTTCTAAAAAAATACTACTTTTATTTTCAAATATTTTTTTGTTTTTAATTATAATCATTTGATAAATAATGAATTGTATATATGTGTAGACCATATATTTTTCATAATTTAGTTATTAATATTCATATTATCCAATCCAATGTCAAAGAGATAATAGACACATAATATTTTAATAGTGTCATGTAGTTTGCTTAAACTTGTTGTTGCATGTAACATAAGCTATCAAAGAAATAAAATTATTTAAGGAGAAATATTTCATAAAAATATTGGGGTGTTACATTATACCCCCATTAAATTTAATTTATCCCTTGAAATTCATCACTTTGATAAAAAAATGAAGATATATATTTTTCATTATATCCTTGGGTTCCCATGTAGATTCTTCAAATGTGTGATTTCTCTAGAGAACTTTCACCAAGTGGGTAGTTATGTTCCATAGTAAATTATCCATACAACCCAATAATACTACCAATTTTTCTTTATAATAAATATATTTTTCCATTGATATGACCTCTGAGTTTAGTACATGTGAAGGATCATGCATTTACTTCCTTAGTAGAGATATATGGAACACATCATGAACCTGAGAGAGATTTAGTGGAAGTTCCAATCAATAAGCTACCATCCCAACACAATAATTAACTTTGAAGGGACGAATATACATAGGGATTAACTTTACCTTATTTCTGAATCTCATAACCTTATTACATGGAGAGATTCATAGTAAAACCTTCTCACCAATTTAAAATTTCAAATCACGTCGATTATTTTCCGTATAACTTTTCCATCGACACTGAGCTACCTTAATATGTTGTGGAATTTATCTAACTTTATCTACCATTTCCTCAACTAGCTCAAGTACCAATAGATTTATTTCTCCAACATCATATCATAACATTGTAGTTATACACTTCTTTCCATAGAGGGATTTATAAGAATCCATCTAAATGCTAGAGTAAAAGCTATTATTGTAAAAAAAATACCACCAAATGAAGGTGTTGATCCCAACCACCCTTGAAATATATATAACAAGTTCTCAACATGTATTATAGAGTTTGAATGGTTCTCTTAGACTGACCATATATTTTAGGATGATAAGAAGTGTTGAAACTTAACTTTGTATCCAAAGACAACTGAATACTTCTCCAAAACTTTGAGGTAAACCTCAGATACTGATTAAATACAATAGAATGTGGTACTTTATAAAATCTTACCACTTCCTTAATGTATTTCCTAGAAAGATGACCAAGAGATAAATATTCTCTAATAGATATGAAGTGCTCTGAATTTATAATACAATCAACTATAACCTATATAACATTATTCCATTAAGAAGCTTTGGAGAGTCTGATAACAAAATACATGGTGATGTTTTCCCATTTCCATTCTAGTATTAGTAATGGTTATAATATACCCTTAGAATTATTTCTCTCAGCCTTAACTTACTAACATACCAAACACCAAGAAACATAATCTGAAATATCTCTTTTCATTCCATCCCACAAAAAATACTCTTTCAAATCTATATAAATTTTCACAATTCTAGGACGAATAAAGAACAAAGAACTATGAGCTTCCTCCATAAACTCCTTAAAATATGGTATTAAAAAGGCATATAAACTATTCCTGAACCTTATTATTCAATCAAAATCTAAGATGGACTCAAGAAAATTTCTCACCTTATTTTACAGCTCTACATCTTCCTTCAATACCTCTTTAATATTCACTTAAATATATAGTTAAACACTCATTTGATCTAGATAATATTTATCTATTTACTTTAAGATTTATAGCTCCATCCATTTAAAATCCATAAATATTAGATCTTTTGTGATCCATATCATAGATAATCTATCATGATCCTTTTGAATTATGAGTATTTACCACCCTGTTCACTTTCTATGGGTGGTAATTTATTGAACCATCATAATATTTAATCAAATCCAACCATCTTCTATGGCACATGTTTAACTATTTTTGAGTGAAAATATACTTTAAACTTTTATGATCACTATACATGTCACACCATTCTCTATAGAGATAATGCCTCTATATCTACAGTGAAAAAATTATTGTAGCTAACTCCAAATCATGATTTGTTTAATTTTTCTTATAGTCCTTCAATTTCCACAAGGCATAAGATATAACCATATCATTCTGCATCATGACACATCCCAATCCATTATTTGATGAATCATTACTGAATACAAACCATTCTCCATATTAGGGTAGATTAAGAATATGTGTGCTGACTATTCTTCTCTTCAGTTCCTTACAACATTCCTCACATCCATCTATCTAAAGGAACATGGATCCCTTTCAAGTTAACTTGGTTAGAGGATTCAATAGCCATGAAAAATTCTCCACAAAGCACCGATAATATCTATCCAAACTAAGGAAACTAGAGATCTCAATTACTATGGTTAGTTTGGACCAATTTTCAATAACTTATATCTTTGAAGGGTCTAATGATATACCCTTAGTTGAGATTATATTACCCAATAATGAAACTTTTTGAAACCAAAATTAACACTTAGAAATTTTTTCATAATTCTTATCCTTCCTTAGGGTCTTAAACAAATTTTTCAAATGTTATTCATGATCCCACTTGCTCTTTGACTAAATAAGAATATATTCTATAAATACTACCACAAATTGATCAATTTAATATTAAAGACTCTATTAAATAAATCCATGAATATATAAGGGGAATTAATATGAATATAAGGAATCACTATAAATTCAGTGTCTATACCTTGTAAAAAATTATATCTTGGGTATATCCTAATTTTTGACCCTTAATGGAAGATATATATAATGAAAATAAATATTGGAAAAGTATTGAGCTCCATGTAGTTGATAAAATAAGTCATCAATATGAGGTAAATGACACTTGTTATTGATATATATCTAGTTAAGTTCTTGATAACTAATGCAGAGCTGCATTGATCCATATTTCTTCTTAGAAAATAGAATAGGTGCACCCCATGGTGACACACTTAGCTGAATGAATCATTTTTCAATATTTTCTTAGAGTTTCTTATTCAATTCTTGCAACTCAATCATGGACATTATATATGCATACTTGGAAATATGTGTATCACTAAGTATGAGTTCTATCAAAAAATCAACTTCACATCTTAGAGGAAGACCGAAAAATTCTTATGAAAAGACATCAACAAACTCCCACACAATAAGCATATGTTCGACATTGAGTTTCTCCCCAACCATTTTGGATAAATTTCCCTTTTAAATTGGAATCAAGACCCCTACAATGGATGTGATTTCCATTGGAATTTCATATTTATCATCACACTAATAGACAATCATAGGTTGGTTTGTAATATCAAACATGGCTTCCCTTCCTTGGAAATTGATGTAGTATTTTTTTAGATAAATCCAATTTATTCCCAAAATAATGTCAAACTCAACCATTGGGAGAATAACAAGATTTTCAAGAAGAAAATTACCAGAAACTTCAACTAGGGAATAATCATAGACTTGAGATGCAATCATCATAGAATTAGGGGTTTTTACTACTAATTCAAAATATAATCACTAAGGCTAAAATGTAACACCCATATCAAATTCCTTAAAAATAAGAGTGGGTAAATCCAAAATCAAATAAGTTATTATCAGTTTTGGAGTAGATGATAGGTATACCTTCCACCACATTATTATTACACCCTTCATCAGAAATAGTGATCTCATGATATATCCCTTTGTATCTAGTATTAAGAGGTTGTTGATGATAATAATCATCATTAAACTTCAGATTTAGGCACCAGTTAGCTTAATAACCATACTCCTAGAATTTGAAACACTAGATTGTGGGTGCTGCATTATGTGGATATTTCTAGTTATTCACATCATTCGATAACTTCTTCCCATCACTTCATCATTTACTCACTCAATGACCTTCCTTTCCACACTTAAAATATTTATTAGTCCTATTAAGACAATTCCCCCCATGTTTCCTTCCACACTTTGAGCATAAGGTAAGCATCATCTTACTCTCTCTATTGTTTTTAAAATTTCCTTTGAATTACATCTTTAATTTATTATCAAAAACATGATATTGATGGATAAATCCAATATAAATTTCCATATTTATAGCAAATAACATGATTTATTTATAGATATTGAAGTCCCTTATGGATAAATACCTTCGAAGACTTGGTTTTAAGCCACTGAAGAATTTATCTATCTTACTTTTAGGTTGGATGATAATACCATAATCATACCTTACAAGTCTTGTAAAAATTTCCTCATAGGTACCAACAGATTAATCATCCTTCTATTTTAGCTTAAGTAATTCCTTATCCATTTTTATATAAAGAATATGATAAAATCACTGTTTGAAAAATATTATTTTAAATTAATCTAACTATATATATTCAATTTCTTCTTATTCTTATATGTTATTGATAAGAATCCCCCACTGATCTGCTTCACCTTCCAAATGATAAACAAACAGATTAATATTCTCATGTTTCGAACACTGAAGAACATAAAATATCTTTTCAATGGTATTGATCCATTTCTCAACAACAAGTGTATCATTGGAACCACTAAAAGAATTTGGACGTTGCCTCATAAAGGACTCAACAGAACGTTGTTATCTCCTTTTCTCATTTGGAAGCTCAGTGTGATTCATAACTTTGAAAAGTTGTTTGAGCATTAAAATAAGATTTTTTATTCTATCTCCCATAAAATTCTACTTATTAGGAGGAAAACCATTTAATTTTACATCACATTCAACATTAAAACGATTCCTCATGGTTCCAGCCATTTACTAAAACAAAAAAAGCACAGTGTGAGAAACAATAATCCTAGTGAAGAATCATGAAAAATTATTTAGATAATGTCTAAATCGTGACACATTCTATGAAACCTTAGGTTTAACCTAGGTAATTCATGACCATTACCAAAACTTTATGATTTTATCCTATACTTAGACTTATCCCTAAGTTTCTTACTAAAATGTTCTTATCTTAGTTTCAAAAGGTTAACTAAACCTTGCTCTGATACCAACTATAGTGACTCATACTTTTTATATATAGATATTACATCTTGATCGATGAATATTTATTACATAATATAATGATCCATAATAGAATCATTTAGGTCTAGTTCCTTTGGAAACATGGATACATAAACAACTAGTTCATAGGTGAACTGAATCTTATCCCACTAAGTTATTCATATCTAGTTCCCTTATTCAAATTATCATATATAAAAAATTTCTTTATAAAATGGGAAAAAATAATAATAAAGGATGATATGAGTTGAACAATAAGGGTAAAAAAGGATATATTAATAATTACATAAGAAAAAAATTATCATAAGGGTATGATC
The DNA here is from genome assembly GCA_963277665.1 of Viscum album. NCBI lineage: Eukaryota > Viridiplantae > Streptophyta > Magnoliopsida > Santalales > Viscaceae > Viscum > Viscum album. Next base: position 420,918,594 of record OY728132.1, read on the forward strand.
TTAACATTTTAAAAGTATTCCCTTCATATCGTAGATTATAAACACGAGTTATCATATAAATCTTAGTAGTCTATAAGACATGAATCATAAAGAAATCAAAAAATATGATCCATGAGATCATAAATTTTTTAAAAGACATAGATTTAAGAATACAATTAATAATATAAAATATTATATCAAGGATACCCACCAATACATTCATAACATGTTAGGCTTGGAATAACCACCTATGTACCTACTTCAGGTTTGGAATAACCTCCAATATAACCTTTGAGCTCATAGAACATTAATAATTATCCAATTCATTGGAGGTATATATAGTTCCCATCCATAAATTAATAAAAATCATACACATTTTTTCCATAAGATCATAAAACATTCATCATATCAAAACCCATGAAAATAAATTAGCTTCATAAAAAATTCATCATAACATAACTCATAGAAAAGAAATGGGATTCATAAAAATTATGTCATCATATCCTTAAACAATCTAGAGAAATAATTAATATGGTATAATTGGATCAAATCCCTAGTAAATATTAAGTAACATAAAAGGATTTAATCTTAGATTTAAAATGATTTTGAAATATCACTTTGAACATTTCCTTTATAAAATACCCTTTCCATTTTGAAATCACTTATTTAAAAAAACCATGCAATTATGAAGGAAAATTTTTTATTTGAAAATAAACTTGTAAATTTATAAAGGAAGATTAAAAAAAACAGTCATTATGATGGGAAAATCTATTCACACCGTATAAGTTAAAAAATTTTCCTTTCACAACATTGTAAAAAGGTTAAAAAGTATCTCATTCAGAAAATGATAAGAATATTCCTTTCAAACCATTTTTTATAAAGCCAAGCATGAGTTAAAATGAATTTAAAAAATAATAGGAGAATATTAAAAATATTTTAAAAAAACTTTTTAAAAAACATGTATATGGAATAGAAATATTTCCCAGTGGAGACTTAAACATAATCAATCATGAATATTTATGATATTGTGAAATAAAACCCTTACCTCAAGTTAGACTTACTTAGAAATAATTATAAACTCTTGTATAATAAATTTGAATTTATTATAATTATATAAAATAGTCATTTTCATACTTATAATATCATACATGATCCCTTTATAACATTTCAACACCACTTTTATCAATAATTCCTTATTAAAATAGTCATTTCTGGGTGTTAACTGTTACGTTTATCATGAGTATTTCAATTTAGTTGTTTAGATCCTTTTAAATTTATTTTATTTACATAATATTCATAATATTAATCATGATATAAGTATAATATATATTCCTTATATACATATTTATATTCATCCATAAAATTTAGAGATATAAAAAGGAATTACACTGTTCATGGAGATGATATACCGTAAGTACGGATGAACAATTTCATTTTTTGATGGATGGAATGAAAGAAAGGTAAATATTAATTTAATTTTATATGATAATTATTATATAATATATATAATATATATTCATCCTCATTACCATCTAAATAAAATATAAATGAAAAATGAATCATGTTGCTTTGTGGAGTTGGTAGTCCACACATACACATGAATGATGTTATCGTTTCCCAAAGGATTTAATAGTAAGTAGGAAGATGTGATATTATAATTCTAGAAGTATAATTATTTAATAAATATAATATATAAATATTTAACCCATTATAATACCCATCTATAAAATATGGTGATGAAAAATGAATTATATCACTATGTGGAGATGGTAAGCCGTATGCACACCCAAACAATACTTTCACCTCTCATTTGATGGGAAAGAGGTTGTATAATGGTGTTTTCATAATAAAAATATATTTTTTGAATATTTTTGATACTAAATTTATTATTTTATGATAAATACCATAGATTTAGAGGAGATAAAGAATATTATAAAAAGAAAGTGACTGGGTAAGGTGATTACCTCTTCTTTGAAATGACTCATTTAGATCTCTTCTAAAGGCTCTAGGGTGTGTGTTTTTGGAATACCAGAACCTCTATAATATAGATAGGGAAGTTTATAAGGAAAAATATCATATTTTTGTTAATATATAAGGATTAAATTGGTGTGAATAAGTGAAGGAGGAGGCGCCCTTCTATAATTGATGTGAGGGGCACTTTTGAAATTTCTCAAAATATTAACTTACAATAAATTTATTCTCATGTAGTATAACTCCAAATAGCCATATACTCAAAGGTAAGATAATATAGGGTTGTAATAACTTCAAAAAATACATTTTAGAAAAGTTTTACTTCAATTTTAAACCTTATCATTTTGATTAACCCTTAGTTAACCAATTTAAATTTTAACCATGGTAACAAATTTCTCAATATTAAGGGCTGCAATTTTTACTTATATGGTAAAAATTAGACCATAAATGAAAAATTTATGAAATTTTAGACCATATAAAATCTACCTTGTATTTTTTTTAATTTTTTTAATGATTTTAAAATAATTTAATAAAATATTATTTTAATAAAATATCATTATTATCAATTTTGATACGATATATTTAATTTAACTATAAATACATCAAGATAAAGGGATAATTCAAATATAATTATTTAAAACCTCCATAATATTTCATATAGATATATAAAATTCATGGGTAACATTAAATCATTCAAATTATATCACTTCTAAATTTTTTATTATCATTTATTATATTTTTTTATTGAATGGAGAAATACAACATCAGTGCTGCATAATAAATTAAGGTCATTATATAATTACTAAAATTTAAAAATAAATTTATATAATGATTTTTTTTATTAATATCAAAATAAACACTTATATTTATCCATAAATAATTTTTTTCCTATGTGGACACATAAGAGATATTAAAAACAAAGATAATGACATTTTGTAACTTAATTTGATTTAAATAATATATAAGCCATTTTCATGGAAATGTGTCCATTAAAAAACTCCATTTAAAGTATAACATGTTAATTGTATAATTAAATTCATCCAATAATAATTATTATGGAAAATTATGGCCTTATCACTTATTCTTAATCTAAATTATCTCGATTTACTCTTTATTGAGGTGATAAATTTTACCATGATTATTATTCGTATTGACCAAAAATAAAAGGGGATAATTACCAAATTTGAGCCTCTAGATTATATATATTTAATTAAATTTATCTAATTCAATACATAGAAATGTAATAAATTAATTTTAATGTAAGTGCATAAAATGCGATAAAATCATTTTTTAGAAAAAAATACATTTTTAGCATAAAATTGGATTTATTATTATCCCATACTTATAAAAATATTTTCTGAATGTTTAAAAAAATTAATCAATTAAATAATATATAAATTTAATTAAAATAATTTCATCAATAGGTATTAATTTAATTTATTTATATAAAATACATTGTGTTCATAAAAATATTTTTTTTCGGAAAAAACTCCACTTTTATTTTCAAATATTTTTTTGTATTTAATTATTATTATTTTATAACTAATGAATTTTATAAATGTTAAGAAATTATATGTAACATACCATTACCTTATTTTAGGCATTTCTCACCTCTCTTTTCATTTCCCTCTTTTTTTGGGTATATTTTCCAATGAAGGAGAGTGTTTTCTGGGGAAAATGTCCTAAAGTTCAAGGATGTATATTTGTTGAAATTAATTTATCTTAGGTATAAATGTGAAAAATTATTAAGAGGATGTCATTTTGGGTTTAAGTTGGCCTATATTATTTTTCAAAGTGGTTTAAGAGAATCTACCTGCAGGACACTTTCATGTTGTGAAGTGTTTACACAATGTCAATCTGTTGTCGGGCACATGCCATGAACTGGTTCAAAGTATGAAAATTTTACACAATGTGAAACTGGTTCACATCATAAAAAGGTCAATCAGAGTTATTTTTAATCCAAAGTGTTTCATTTTTCAACATATCTTAAAAAATTTGAAATTCACCTCGTAAAAGGTTTTCACGTTGTGAAAGGATTTCACATTGTGGATATTTCAACATTTGTGGTTTTAACTACATTGCATGTATAATTTTATTTCCATTCGGCATGATGGAATTATCTCAAAACCTAGGAGCTCTCCTAAGAAATTTTTGTGATCTTCTTTCCTTTTATATTGTTTCATTCTACATTTGATCTTTTTGTGGTTGCCCTATGTCTCTCCAGGTAAGTGATATTTATGATTATTTATTGACATTGGTCACAATAGTACTGTTGTTCTAAATTTTCAGATTCATTGGTATTATGGTGTTTATTATCATGATCTATTTAGATCCATTGTGTGATATTCCTTTAGGGTATGCCCTTTGTGTTGGTTATGGTGTTTCATGTAAGTTTCTTAAGGTATATGTTTTTTATTTTTTATGTTGACCGTTTTGCTTGTTGAATTGATTCTGAGATGTAAGGATTAATTCTAGGGCCTCTATTTTTTGTCTTGCATTATTCTGTGTTGGTGGATCCCATTTTGATCATGTGATATCGAAGATTGAGGTATGTGGTTTCATCTCTAGCCTATGTTGTATGAATTATATTGCTATGGTTTTATAATTTTTTTATAAATGAATTGGAATGATTGAATTGTGTGTGTGGAAATGAGTTTTTGAGAAAAGTTGGATTTCCCCTTGTTTTGGTAAAAGAAAAAGTATTTTCAAATCAGTTTAAATGTATTTATGAAATGGTTTTCAAATCATGGTTTTGATTAATTGGTTTGGGAAATATATCACATGGGAAGCCTTGGGTACTTAGGTAGAAGGTGTGGTAATAGGCCTCGTTTGTTGATTCTATCGGAGGGTTCACTCATGGGGTGTTCTTATGCTCCCTAGGAATATTGTTCTAGGTAATTTTTAGAATCATTAGGAGGTTCAATTTCCAGGGTTTTCCTATGATCTTTATATTTGATACATATATCTAGATACTTTATGCACACAACTGTTTATGTTTGGGTATGAGTTTTCTAGATAGCCTAACCAATAGTGATCATTTGTGTGATTTTATCTATGATTCGGTTTGTACTACTTTGTATTTGATATGATATGAAATACATGATTTGGTTTGAATAATTTGATATGTGTGATATGCTTTGAAACTATTTTAACTGGATTATTTAGAAATGTGAAAAAGGGGGATTTAATTAACATGCTTTTGATATAAAAAAATTTAACTGTTTATCATTCCTTATTTTCTTTAAATTTCACCATATTTGTATTATTGTATAAATACTTGATATAGATCTCTTAGGTGGCATCCTACTGAGTTTTTTTAGCTCACACCCAGCTCACCCCTTCGATAATGTGTAGTCCTTTTTATGTATTTCGATGCAGGTTAAGGAAAGGCACCACAATGAGGTGGTGAGGTTTCCATTAACCGTGTTTGGGTAGATGGTGGTGAGATGGTGGTAGTTTTCCCACACTATCACATGGAGTAGATGTTTTTGTCCTTTTATATTGGACTTGTCCCTTAGATATTGTTTAGATACTTTTGAGTTGGATCGCTTCCACTATTTTTTTATATGAAATATATTTCTTATTTACTCTTTTTCTATTTCTTTTGATCGTGTGTATATATATTACATGTTGTCTACTTCAAATTGGGAGAAATCATTCCTTCTGGTTGTTGTGGATTCCTGAGTGCTAGTCGCTAGCCCATAGAGATTGGGAATTACCTTCGGGTATGTGACAGTTTGGGTCAGGTACTAGTTTTTGAGGGTATCCGGGCTGTGTTCATCATATTTTGGTACTAAAGCATGGCTGTGCATAGTTTTGGGAAGTTTTTATTTTAGAGATAGGATAATCGGGACTTGAGAGGTAGGTTGCGATGAGTACCTGACCAACTTTAACTATGACGAGACTCAAGTTACCTTGGGATTTTGGAATGTGTGTCTCATGTTTTTTGTTCTTTATCTTAAACAAATCTTTTTCTTATGGTTTTAACTGAGATCATCCTATCATATAATCATATATTATGTTTTAGTGTGCAGCAGTATGCCTCTGAAACTTCTCCCATGGAATCCTCAAGGGGTGAAATAGATGCTTCTCAAGGGAATAAGTCCCTAGATCAAAATATTATTGAGGTTATAATATAGGTAGTTCATGTTATAGACTAAAATATACTACAAGTTTAGAACACAATTGTTGTGGTACAACTAGTATTCATAGAATAAATGGATCAATCATATGTTTTATTACATGAGAAGCCACCGTCCTTTAAAGGTATTAACAAACCTCAATAGGTGGAGGATTTTCTAGATAATATTGATCATATCTTCAATTTTTTAGATACACATGAGAATATCAATGTGCTGTGCATGAAATTCAGAATTAAGGTTCCCGATAAGGGATGATGGGATTCCATAGTACAGGTGGATAGATATGTGTGATTGGATTGGAAGGGTTTCAAGACCCACTTCCTTTAGTAGTTTTGTCTAGAGTCACTGATGATGGTGAAGTCTCTATATTTTCTCTTGTTAGATCAGTGAGAGCATTTGGTGTTGGCATACACCAATCGATTCATGGAGATGGTTCATTTTTATATGGAGGTAGTAATGAATGAACAATAAAAGGCTCAGAAGTACCTATAGGGTTTGAGACTAGATATCAGATCATAGGTATTTATGATAAATATTTATACTTATGTATAGACAGTAGATAGGTAAATGATGGAAGAAATGGATATATCAGATAATGTTGGTTATTTTTCCCCTTCTCTTCCACCCAGTGGAAACTTTAGTGGTGCATGGTGGAGGATGAGTAAGTGACATGGTCATCAAAAGAGTGGTGTGGCTGGTTCTTCATAGCAGTACTCCTATAGACCGTCATTTATAGCTAGTAGTGTGCCCTTGAATTACTATCAGTGTAGAAAGGTTAGGCACACCCAAAGTTCTTATTAAACACTTGCAAAAATGTGTAATAATTGTGGGTGTTATGTCTATTTACAACATTTATGTTAGGAGATGTCTCCATCTCATTATGGTCAAGGATTATTATCTCCAAAGGCTACTACATCACAGTTTGATGCTTCAAAGTCTACAGGCCTCCATTTAGAGGCCTCAGGAGTTAAGCACATTCACACAGTGGATGAGTTTTCGACAGAGGTAGATGTGGGTCCAGTGATAGTGAGAGGTACCATATTTATTTCATATTCAGTAGTGACTACTTTATTTGATACACATGCCTCTCATTTATTTATATCTTCTTATTTTGTGGATATGCTTAAAATTCCAACAGAGCTCATGTTCTTTGTTATAGAGTTAGAGACACCTCTTGGGAAGAGGAAAGAGTAGGGGTTTCAATGTCCTTGTTCGCTATTGATAGCTGTTTTAGAGTTAGTCTGGGATTTTATCATTCTCAATTTAGATATGTTTGATTTCATTATTAGGATGTATCGGCTTATTGATCATCATGATGGGGTTGATTTTTATCATCTACGTGTATCATTCCTTGTGTATGATGGGAGCTCTAAGGTGTTTCAGGTAGAGTGGGATATGAGGTTTGGTCATGTAGGACCTTCCCGCCCAGATATCAGGAGTTTATTATCTTTTTGTAGTAGTTCATCCTGATGACATTTTTTATATTGTTGATCTTCCCATTTTTGTTTGAGACTTTTCAGACATTTTTCTAGATGACTTCTCCAGTATTCCTCTAGAGAGGGATGTAGAGTTTATGATTGAACTAGTTCCAAATACACAACCTCTTTCGATATCCTCTTATCATATGACACCATTAGAGCTAAAAGAGATCAAGATTTAGTGAGATTATCTGATAGAAAAATCTTTCATTCACCCTAGTGTTTCACCTTGGGCAGCCACTGTGCTCTTTTCCAAGAAGGCAAATGGTTTACTCTGATTGTGTGTGGACTATTAGAAGTTTAATTGGGTAATAGTTAAGAATAATTATCCTTTACCCTATCTGGATGATTTTTTTAGCAGTTAAAGGGAGAAAATTGGTTTTTGAAGACTGATATTTGGTTGGGTTATCATCAACTCATATTTTGTGTGTCTGATATACAAAAGATGAATTTTAAGAGTAGGTATGACCATTGAAAATATCTTGTGATTACTTTTGGTTTAACTAAAACTCCTATTATTTTGATGGATATGATGAATTAGATATTCAAAGAGTATCTCAACGCTTTTTTGGTAGTGTTCATGGATGATATTTTTGTTTATTTTAGATCTGAGAATGAGCATGAGCTCCATTTGAGTTTTATTCTAGATTTACCGTGGAACCATCATTTTTATGGAAAGATTTTGAAATGTAATTTATGGATCCAAGTAGTGAAATTATTGTGGAACATGATTTTTGATTATGAATTATCAATTTATCTTGAGAAGGTTAAGTCCTTCTTATCATGGGAGGAGCCACAAAATATCTTTGAGATTCAGAGCTTCCTTGGATTTGTTGGATAATACTGATGGTTCTTTAAGAATTTCTTAAATTTGGGGTCACCTTTTACTACTCTTACCAGGAAAGGGGTGAAATTCGTATGGGGTGAAAAGTGTCAGTCTTCTTTCAATGAGTTGAAACGACTTCTGATATCAGCTTCTATTCTAATCACACCTGAGTTTGGTAAGGGGTATATGGGGTTTTATGATTCTACTATTGAAATTTTGGGTTGTGTGCTTATGTAGGATGATCATGTGGTGTATTACATTTGTGTACGTCTTCAACAACATGAGATGAATTACCCTACCCATGATTTATAGATTGATGTAGTTATACACGTGCTTAAATGTTGGTGGCACTATCTTTTTAGGGAGAGGCTCATGGTGTTCTTTAACCATAAGAGCCTAAGATATATATTTTCTTAGAAATAATTGAATCTTATATAGAGGAGGTGGGTGCAATACCTTCAAACAATTGACTTCGATATCTCCTACACTGCATGGAAGGGGAATTTCATTTCAGATGTTCTAAGCAGAAAAGTACCGTTGTAGGCTATTTTGGAATAAAAGGAGGAGTGAAACCTTTTGGGGATCTTCACTTAGTTTCACCTGGATTCTCATGATGATGTTTCAGGTATGATTCCAACCAGTGTTCATTTATCCTAATATCTCAGTGATTTGATTCCATAGGATAAGTAGCAGGATGACGAGTTCATGGGAATTTGTGAAACCCTATATGGTTGGGAAACCGTTTCTAGTTGGTCTATCTATTCATATAATATTCTCCATTTTGGAGATCAGTTTTTTTCCCAATATTTATGACATGATTAGTTTTTTAATATAATAGTTATTCACAATCCATTCATCCGATCACTATAAAGATGAATTATGACATGATATGAAGATTTTAGTGGTTGGGTAAGAAGAATGACATTGTAGATTATGTGTCCCACTATTAAACGTACCAACAAGTAAAGGCAGGGAATTCAAAACCTTATGGGTTTCTCCAATATCTTCTGTTGCTGAATTATAAATGCGAAGAGGCGTCCATGGACTTTTTTTTGTATTACTACAGACTCCTTGTGGGAGGAATTCTATCTTGGTGGTGATTGATCGGTTAAAAAAGTTCAAAAACTTCATTACTATCAAGGAAACTACTAAATTTGAAGATCTAGAAAGATATATATATGATTTCATGAGATTAAATCGGGTTACCTCTTCCATTGATTTAGAAAGGGATCCGATTTTTACCTCAATGTTCTAGAAGAGTCTCTAGGAGGTGATGAGAACTCATGTTAGGTTGAGTATAGCTTACATCCACAGAAAGATGACCATAAGGATAATTATATTGAAATCCTAGAGGATATGTTCCATTTCTGTATCTTGGATTTTGGTGGATCATGGGATAACCATATGGTACTGGTTGAGTTTGATTATAATAATATTTTTCAGTCATTGATTAGAATGGACCCCTTATAGAGTTTGTATGGTCACCCGTGCAGGTCACCTCTTTGTTGGGAAGAGGTGGGTGAGGCCTCCTTTATAGGAATGAGTCTCATTTAGAAGATGTCAGTGAAGATTTAGGATATACATTGGCATTTGGTTATAGATCAGAGTTGGAATAAATCATATACGAATCATTAGAGTCATCCTTTGGAGTTTTTTATTGGTGACTGGGTTTTCTTAAAAGTATATCCTTGGTTGGGTCTACATCAGCATGGAAAATAGATAAATTTATCTCCAAGATATGTTAGACCATTTGAGGTCACTAAGCATATTAGGAAGGCTTCTTATTGGTTGAAATTTCTAGTTCATTTTATGGGTATTCATGATGTTTTTCACATATCTTAGGTCAAGAAGTACAATGCTAATCCCTCTCATGTTCTGAGTTGGAAGAAATCAAATTGGAGATATACATTTATTTTATAGATAAACCAGTGGAGATCATCAAATAAAAGGTGAAAGTATTTCATGGTAATTTTATTTCATTGGTTAGAGTATTATGGAGACACATATCAAATTCTCATGAGACTTGGGAGAACGAGTCATCGATGAGGGAGCAATGTCCTCACCCCTTTCTAGACACCATTATTCCACATAACTTTCGGGGGACATAAAGTCTTATGGTGGGGAGTTTGTAAAATCATGTTACCTTATTTTAGGTATTTCTCACCTCTCATTTAATTTTACTCTTTGTTTAGGTATGTTTTCCAAGGACAGAGAGTGTTTTATAGGGAAAATGAACTAAAGTTTGGGGATGTATGTTTTTTAGAATTAATGGAGTATGGGTATAAATGTAAAAAAGGATTAAGAGGATGAATTTTGTGGTATTGGTTGGCCTATATTCTTTTTCAAATTGGTTTTTTAGAATCTTCCTGTAAGACACTTTCACATCATGAAGTATTTACACGGTGTGAATCTATTATTGTGATTATGTTGTGAACTAGTTCAAAGCATGAACATTTTACATGATTTGAAACTAGTTCAAATCATGTAAAGGTTGATTGGAGTTATTTTTATTATGAGGTGATGCGTTTTTCTAAATATTCTTAAAAATTTTAAAATTCACATCATGAATGTTTCAAGATTTGTGGTTTTAACCATGCTACTCATCTGATTTTATTTTCATTCAGCATGAAGGATTTTATATAAAAACCTAGGATCTCCACCAAGTGATTTTGGGGATCCCCGCTCCTTCCAAATTGTTTCTTTTGATGATTGTTATTTATTGTGGTTGCACTGAATCTCTTTGGGTAAGTGATTTTTCTACTTCTTCATTGGCATTGGTCACAACAGTGCTGTTGTGCTACATTTTTAGATTCGTTGGACTTGTGGTGTTGATTATATTTATCATTTTTAGATCCATTACTTGATATTCATCCAGAGTCTAACCTTTGTGTTGGTTGGGTGCGACATTCAAGTTTCTTTAGGTATGTGTTGTTTTATCTTCTCTACCGAATGTTTTTCTTATTTAATTGATTATGATATATAAGGATTGATTCTAGGTCCTCTATTGTCTTCTTGCGTTCTTCCATGCTGGTGGATCCCATTGTGGGTATGTGAAACTTGGGTTTGAGGTAAGTGATTTCATATCCAGATTATATTGTATGAACTATATTGATTTACTTTTACAAATTGTTTTATAAATGAATTGAAATGATATAATTGTGTGTATGGAAATGGGTTATTGAGAAAAGGTAGTTTTCCCATTGTTTTGGAAAAATAAAAGGCATTTTAAAAGCATTGTGAAATGAATTTATAAAATGGTTTTCAAATAATGGTTTTGATTAATTGGTTTGGAAAATGTATCATATGGGAAGCCTTGGGTACTTAGGTATAAGGTGTGGTAATAGGCCTTGTCCCTTGATCCTATCAGGGGGTTCACTTATGGGGTGTTCCTTTTCTCCCTAGTCCCATTTTTATAGGGAATATTAGAATTGTTGGGAGATTCAATTTCTAGGGTGTTCTTATTCTCTTTAGATTTTATGCATATATATAGAGGCTTGATGATACAATTATCTATTTTTGGGTATAAGTGTTCTAGCTAGTCTGACCTGTAGTGATCCTTGGCATGAAGTTTCACATGTTTTGGTTTGTACTTATTTGGAAATGATATGATATGAAATACATGATTTGGTTTTAATGATTTGATATATGTGATATGCATTAAAACTATTTTACATGGATTATTTGGAAATGTGAAAAAAAGAGGATTTATTTACCACGCCTTTGATATCAAAACAGTTTAATTGTTTATCATGGCTTGTTTTCATTAAAATTGAGAATGTTCATATTGTTGTATAGAGACTTGATATGGAACACCTGAGTGGGATCCTATTGATCCTGTTTAGCTCACACCCTACACACCCCTTCAATGACGCATATACCTTTATATGTCTTTCAATGTAGGAAAAAATTAGGTGAAATAATGAGGTGGTGATATTTCTATCATCTGTTTTTGGGTAGTTGGTGGTGAGATGGTGATAGTTTTTATACACTATCATATAGAATAGAGATTTCATTTTTTGTTTTCTGTTTCTATTAGAATTTTACCTTGGATATTTCTTATTACCTTTTGAGTTGTATTACTTATATTGTTACCTTTTTTTCAATGAAATGTATTTCATGCTTACTCTTATTCTATTTCTTCATGTCTTGAATGTATATATGTCATGTTTTTTACTTCAAGTTGGGTGACATAATTACCCCCAATTGTTGTTGATGCCAGGGTGATAGTCTCTATATAGTGGATATTAGGAATTCCCTTCAGGTATGTGATAGTTGAGGTCTAGTATTAGTTTGTGAGGGTATCCGGGTCGGGTTCATCACATTATATTTTTTATAATTTAGTTATTACTATTTATACCTACTAATATAATGGATAGGTGATAAAGAACACATAATAATTTAATAATCTTACATGGTTCTTCTAAACTCACTTTTTCATGTAATGTAATATATCAAATAAATAAAATTATTTAAAGATAAATATTTCATAAAAATACTAGGGTGTTACACTTCAGGTGGCAATCTTACTCCAATAGCCGTTGAGTTTCCCGATGTGTTCCCATATGAGTTTTTTAGTTTAACAATAGTGATGGAGGTAGAGTTTTCTATTGAATTGGTTCCAGGTACCCAAACTATTTCTTTTCCTTTCTATTGTATGACACCGATTAAACTAAAGGAGTTAAAGTTCTAGTTGGATGGCTTGATTCCCAAAGGATTCATTTGTCCTAGTGTTTCTCCTTGGGCATGCTTTTCACCAATAAGGATAAAAAAACTCTTTTCCAACATGTTAACCATCGAAATATCAATCTAGTTAGGTTCAAGAACAATTATCTAATTACCCATATTAATAATTTTTTTGACCGAATGAAAGGGGTGAAGTGGTTCTATAAGATTTTTGTTTGGTCTAGTTATCACCGGATTAGGATCAAGGAGTCTGATATCCATAAGACCACTTTCAAGAGAAGGTATATTGATTATGAGTTCCTTGACATGCATTTTGGTCAAACCAATGATCCTACTATGTTTATGGAATTGATGAACATGATTTCCCATCAATAACTTTATTTTTTTTGTTTTAGTATTTGTGGATGACATATTGGTTTAATATAAAACTGAGGAGGACCATGTGCATCATTTGAGTTTAGTTTTATAAATCTTAGGAGATCACTAAATTTATTCTAATATTTCTAAATTAAACTTCTATATTAAGGGGGTAAAGTTCTAGAGGTATGTGGGTTATGAATATATATTTTCAGTTGACCATGATATGGTTAAAGCTATTATGACATTGGAGGAACCATATAACAACTTTAAGATTTGGAGATTCTTTGTCTTGGTAGGGTATTACCGACTATTTATGAAAGATTTCTCTAAGTTGGATTCTCCATTGATCACTCTTAATCATAATGGAGTAAGGTTCAAATGGGTTGAGAATGTCAAAAATATTTTAATGAGTTAAAGATTCGTTTAACTTAAGATCTAATATTGAATCTTCTAAAAGGTAGTCAGGGCTATGTGGTCTTCTGTGATGTATGGGGTTTTGGTTAAGGTCATTGTAAAGACCTTGAAATCCTGTGGATTTTTTTAATACATGGTATTTTTACGAGTTTGCAAAAGTTACAGAACTTGATTCCAAGGCCCGGTGTGCCCGAAATAATTTTTTGAAGTTTTGTTCGGGTACATTCAGTAAACATACGAGCGGGTTTTTATAACTTTTGAACTGGTTCTCAGAATTAAAATCCAAGGGCACCATTGAACTCGCAGCACCGATATTCACTTACGAAGACTTTCACCTCGATGACAGTTGGTCAAGAATAAAAGTTAGTTTTGGGGTTTTTAGAGAATGTTTTAAATAAAAATAAAGTGTGTGGCTTTATTTTTATTTGATGGTTAAAAACCTCCACACGGAAGTAGGAGGTGGGACCACCACACCTTAACCTCCCATGAGAGGTTATGGTGGTGGGGCCCACCTGAACTCAACCTCCCATGTGAGGATTTATTTGGTGGTGACCACCCAAGTTATAAGCCTCTAGAACTCCCCTCATTAATGAGGGGGATCCTCTTGATATCCTCCCCACTTAATGGTGCCACCACCCATCACATTAATTGTGCCAACCAAGTGTTTAGGAATTCTTTTTGAATTTCTTGTCAACGAAATAATAGATAATATAATCTATTATTTAGAATGTCTATTCACTTGGGTGATTTTACTGGAGGATTATTGGGAGAAGATCCAAACAAAGAAGGCTCCTCCCAACAAAGAACGACCATCGAAGAAGGAAGAACGATTCATCTGCTGATGACAGACATCTTCTTCTTTGATCTCCAATTAGAATAAGGGAGGAAGAACCATCCTTGAAGAACACCGACGACGTCATCCTTGAATTCTTCATCTTCTTTTACAATGTCAATGAATCCGAGGTAGGGGTGTGTTTTGATTTGAGCAACGTTGATTCTTCCTTCCATGATTGATTCTCTTGACCCGCTTTCTACCAAACTAACATGGAAGGACTGGGCCAAATGAACATGGACCGATCTCTCCGCCTTTCTTGTGAATGTTTGGTGTGTTCTTCATGTTATTCATGGGTGACGAACAATGGATCGTTGCGAGTTATTTGTGTGACACATTGATCCCAAATTGAAGAACCAATATCACAACGACTTAGCGGAGGCACGACGACGATAGCGGGAGACAGATCGGACAAGAACGGGAAGGACCGTTCCTCGACCGTTCATCATGTGGGTGAATCAAATCGTGTTTTCGGAGCCAATCAGAGGCCCGAAAACACCAGATATGACTACGGGACATCGGGGAGACCTAGTGTCTGAAGTTTTGTGACTAAAAGACCATTAAAATGAAGAACGGACTTCACAGTAGGTGCGATGGCTGGAGGCGCCGTTTCTGGAAAATTCTAGAATACACGGCGTGTACTTCTGATGAACACGCCGTGTAGTACGGGAGTTCTGCGGATTGAGTTTCGAATGTCAGAAAAGTAACACAGGGTGTGTGACCTCGGTCACACAGCGTGTATTATCTGCACAGAATGGAAGAATCGGCTTCGCAATACATGGAATGTATTTTGGGAAATACACAAACACATGCAGAATTACACGACCAAGAGGCACGACATGTACTCTCTACGCAGAATGACAGAGGCGGCTTCGCGAGACTCGGCGTGTATCCCGGGGATACACGGACACGGGGTGGAGTACACAGGAATGTAATCCACCACACGTCCAGACATGGCTAGTGGCATGGGATACCCCGTGTACCAGTTACACGGGTTAGAAAACACAGGTTGAGGATGTGTACGGGTACACATTCAGAGTACACGGAGTCAACCCCAGTTTCTAGGACACGGCGTGTAACCATACCACATGTCGTGTACTTACTTTTTTTTACACAACGAATCTTTCGACATGGGCCATTGCACACGGGTAGTACCAGAGGTCTGACTACACGGCGTATAACTTATTCCAATACGTAGTGTACTTTTTGGTAAAAGGCTTGGTCATCTCATCCTCTATGTCTTGGACATGAATTGTTTGGTTTTTCCCCCTATGACATGGTGGACCTATGAGATACTTCTTCGTGGGACTTTATAGAAGTTAACGTATTGACACTAATCTTGAGGAGCGGACCCTCCTAGAATCAAGCGTGCTTTGTAGGAACCCTGTGGCTGGCTATGCTTTGACGACTGTTCCTAGATCATGTGTTGGTCTGATAGTTCTGACGACTGTTCCTGGATCATGTGTTGGTTCGACAGTTCTGACTTCTATTCCAGGATCATGTGTTGGTCCGATAGAATAGCTAGTCTTGGATCATGTGTTGGTCCGATAGCTTTGACGACTATTCCTGGATCATGTGTTGGTCTGACAGTTTCGACTTCTGTTCCTGGATCATGTGTTGGTTCGACAAAATAGCTAGTTATGGATCATTTGTTGGTCCGATATCTCCAACTAATGTTCCTGGATCCTATGTTGGTCTAATAGTTCTAACTGCTGGTCCTGGATCCTGTGCGGGTCCGAAAGATTAGATGATTCATTTGCTATATTTGATCATCTATATCTCTCTACATAAGTTGTATACCTGTGTGAGCTGAGTCAGTGACTTCTGTGTTTTCCTTGTGATTGAGATGGGTTACTTGATAACTTAGGTATATGTATGGGCATATACCTAAGTAATGGTTATCTTTAGATTTCATACTTTGTGGTTTATCCTTTTTGAATTTTTAGGGGACTTGAGGGTCTCAGGGTCCCTACTGAGTATCGTTATACTCACCCCTGCACGGGCTATGCCCGCACCTCATTGTGTTGGTTGAAAACGATGGATAACGTTGACTGAGGATCACAATAGCAGGACTGGATGGTACTCGAAGGTGGACCTTATGATGAGTCGGTACCCGGAGGAGACAGACAGACGTGGAGTGCTTTGGAGGCTATCTGTACCTACCCTTCAGGTAGGATCCGTGGTGGACGATACAAGAGATGCTCTTCACCTTTCAACTGTTTTTTCCTTTCAGTTGTACTTGTACTTTATAGTTGGGCTTGTATTTTTGGCCCCTTTACTTTTCAGCACTCCTTTTTTATATAGTTTTACCTAGTGTTTTGCTTCCAGCTTATACTTTGTTTTATGTGTTTATAATTTATAAAGGAAATGCCTTCATATTTTTAGGGATTTATGCCTTTGGTTCTAGTCTCTAGCCCTTGGTCTATGGAAGGCGGGCTTGGGGTAGTCACGACACGGGTCTCGAGGACAGGTCGTGACAAATTGGTATCAAAGGAGTCAGTTCTACCACAGAACTTAGGACTTTGATCTTTATTTTCTGTGAAGAAATAGTGTTAAGGGTACTGAGTGTGGTTCTCAGTTCAGGGAGCCCAGTATTGGTGCGGTGGCCTACGTATCCATACACTAGGACCCTGACTACTGAATCCCGACCTAGTGCAAGAAAACACTGATTGCGTGTATGTTTTCAAGAGTTTTCTTTATGATCTCTTTGAGTCAGCTCACCAGGTATAACTTATTGACCGTGGCACACCTATTCCTTTTTATGATGCCTCCACGTAGATAGCCAGCTAGGGTTCTGAGAGTTGTACAAGATGCCATCCCACTGAGCGATGAGGCCTCGATGCAGGGCCCTATCATAGCGAAGGCACCAGCGGTACCACTACCCATTGGGACACCGATACCACCAGCCCCAGTAGCAGAGAGTGCACACCACTTGAGCGCATTGCATGAGTTCCAGTGCTAGAGGCCTCCTAGGTTTAGGGGTGAGACGGACCTACAGGTAGCTGAGGATTGGCTAGAGGCTGTAGTGAGAGTCTTCAGACTAGTAGGGACACCAGCCGACCTTATGGTGATCCTTGCTGTGAGTCTCCTTTAGGAAGTAGCAGGAAGATGGTGGATCCTGATGCTCCAGGTGCATAATGAGGCGACACTACTCTGGGCAGACTTCAAGAGCCTTTTTCAGGCAGAGTTTGTCCTAGCCAACCTACGTGCAGTGCGGATACAGGAGCTACTACATCTACAATAGGCTAGCATGACAGTGGAACAATACTCAATAAGGTTCACTAACCTCTCTCGCTACTCCACCGATATGGTGCGGGACCCATTCTTCAGGGCTCAGACCTTCAAGAAGGGGATCAGGAGAGAGATCAAGCCCTAGATGATCTCCCTCATCATCCCGACATAGGTGAGAGTGTTAGAGAGAGCCCTCCTATTGGAGAGTTTCATTGATGAGTAGTCACCAGCAGCGAGACCCACCAACAGAAATCACGTTGAAAAGTCTTCTACAGCTAGTAGTAGACATATATTGTAGTGTTCTAAGAGGATTAGGCCATCCAGTAGATGACCTTAGAACACAGGTTCAGTTTTGCGGGGCACACAAGACAAAGCTAGTCATGCCAGGAGCAGGCAATGTTACTCTTGTGGCGGGCAGGGACACATGGCTTGTGACTATCCGACCCACCATAATGATGATCAGTAGATAGTTGAGGGACCTATTAGGTAGAGGAAGTGGTTCGATCGAGGTGGACGTGGCATAGGAGCTGGCTGTGCAGCTGTTGGTGGACGATGATTCAAGGTGTTACCACCACCACCACTAGGAGGTCCACCCCGACCATAGGGAGCGGGTGGATAGGGGAGAGCTCAGCTCTAGGTAGCTCAGACATACGATAATGGAACTCCAGAGATTATTTGAGGTATGATATGTGTCTACTCCACCTTAGCTGTAGATCTTACAGACACAGGTGCCAGTCACTCTTTCATTGCCACTGCCCTCGTTTGGAGCTCGAAGATTCCGACCGAGCCGCTGGCTCGATCCTTACAGCTAGAGACTCCTATAGAAGAAGAATCGATGATTACGCACTAGTACTGGCAGTGTGAGCTTACTCTAGGAGGCAATAGATTCGGCTGGGATTTCCTTGTAGCGGCATCAAGGCCTTACAACATAATCATGGGTATAGACTGATTATCTACAGTCCATGATCAGATTGACTATATTAGGTGAAAAGTGCAGTGTGTTTGCACGGATGGGACAAGGTTCACCTTCACCGGTGAGAAGGGAGCCTTTGAAGCGCATGACAGACTTACTCGGAGGAGGGTGCAGCTGATCACTCATCAGTTGGCCTGCCTTACCCTCGGAGCAGTTGATGTGGAGAGTCCGAGCTATCCTATAGTGGTGGGCCAGTACGAGAATGTTTTCCATGACGATGTCCCAAGACTACCTCCTTGTAGAGAGGTGGACTTCTACATTGAACTGTATCCCGGGATGACACCGATATATACACCATCATATCGAATATATTTTGTTGAGCTTCATGAGCTGCGACTACAACTAGAGGACTTACACGGGAAGGGATTCATCCGGCCTAGTGTTTCTCCCTGGGAAGCCCCAATTCTATTCTCCAAGAAGGTGGATGGGAGCTTGAGGCTCTGTGTTGACTACCGTCACCTGAATCTGGTGACCGTGAAGAAGAAGTACCCACTCCCGAGGATCGATGACCTCTTTGATCAGCTGAAGGGAGCACAATGGTTCTCGAAGATAGACCTCAGATCAGGCTATAACCAGCTTAGAGTTGGAGACAAAGATGTGTAGAAGAAGACCTTCAGATGTTGGTACGACCACTACGAGTTCTTGGTTATGCCCTTCGGCGTAACCAATACTCCATAAGTGTTCATGGGACTCATGAACATGATCTTCCAGCCTTACCTCGATCGCTTTTTCATAGTCTTAATCGATGGAATACTGATCTACTTGACTAATGAGGAGGAACATTCTTACCATTTGCGGTTAGTACTAGAAACACTCTGAGAGCACCGACTTTATAGTAAGCTCTCGAAGTTCCAGTTTTGGATCCGAGAGGTTCAATTTCTAGGACATGTCATCTCGGAGGATGGAGTTGCAGTGGATCCAGCAAATATTGAGGTGGTACTTTCTTGGGATCCACCCAAGAGTGTGATGAATGTATGAAGTTTCCTAGGTTTGGCTGGTTACTACTGGAGGTTCGTACAAGACTTATCCAGAGTTGCAACACCACTATCAGCCTTGACGAAGAAGGGGAAACCCTTCGTGTGGTTGGAGATATTCCAGCAGAGCTTACAGGAGCTAAGGCAGAGGCTGACTAGTGCCCCCATCTTGAGGCTTCCAGAGGAGGGCGTAGAATATGTAGTTTACTACGACGCATCAGGGACCCGACTCGGGTGTGTCCTGATGCAGGAGCGAGCAGTGATCACAAATGGTTCTCGGTAGCTGAGACAACATGAGTATAACTACGCTACCCATGACTTGGAGTTAGAAGTAGTGGACTTCTCCTTGAAGATGTGGAGGCACTATCTGATGGGTGAATGTTTTACCGTGTACTTTGATCACAAGAGTCTCAGGTATATCTTTTCTCATAAGGAACTGAATCTGATACAATGGAGATGGCTGGAGTTCCTCTAGGATTATGACTTAAAGATAGTATATACTCCTGGTAAGGGGAACGTTGTTGCAGATGCACTCAGTAGGAGATCTGGTATACAACTACTAGGTGAGGAGACAGAGCAGCTGGCTGCCTTACAGATATCCTTTGTGGATAGAGATGAAGCAGCCTTTCTACAGTCTCTCACAATCACTCCCCCGCTTCTTTAGTGAGTCAGGGAGGCACAACATGGAGATGATGACTGCGAGACACGACATGCTCAGATTTCCACAGGGCAGTCACCTGATGAATTTTCTAAAGGTAGGGAGCACGTCATCCTCTTTAGAGGACATACTATGGTACTAGTAGCACTTCAGGAGGAAGTGTTGAGGGAGTTCCACACATCCCCTCTAGCGGTTTATCCAGGAGTGGTGAAGATGTACCAGGAACTTCGAAGACAACACTGGTGGCCAATAATGAAGAAATCGGTAGACTAGTTTGTCTCTTGATGCCTCACTTGTTAGCAAGTGAAGGAGAAGCACCAGGTACCAGCAGGCTTGGTCCAGCCTTTTGAGGTCCTAGAGTGGAAGTGGGATGGTATATCCATGGAATTTGTGACAGGTCTTCCACGTACATCTAGGGGTCACGACTCGATTTGGGTGATCATTGACTTACTCACCAAGTCGGCCCACTTCCTACCGTTCAGAGAGCAGAGTTCAGTAGAGAGCTTGGGATGCCTCTACGTGTAGAAGATTGTGCGGGTACATGGAGTACCTACTTCTATTGTCTCTGATCGTGATGCACAGTTTACTTCCTGGCTATGAAAGGGGTTACATGAGGATTTTGAGACATATCTACATATGAGCACTACCTTCCATCCTCAGACGGATCCAGACTGAGAGTACCATTCAGACCCTCGAGGACATGCTACATGCTTGTGTCCTCGACTTCCGTCATAACTAGGAGGATCACTTTTCCATTGGTGGAATTTACATACAATAATAGCTATCACTCCACCATAGGGATAGAACCATTCGAGGCCTTGTATGAGAGACCTTGAAGATCACCCTTGTGCTGGACTGACCCTGGGGAGTCAGCACTAGTGGGACCGGAGATGGTACGGGCTATCACTGAGAAGGTGCAGATCATCTAAGAGTGGGTGAAGACTGCACATAGCTGGTAGAAGTCATATGCTGATAGAAGACGGAGGCCTCTGGAGTTCGAGTATGGTGACCACGTCTTTCTACAGGTCTCACCTCGATGAGGCCTATGGAGATTTGGCCGAGGCGGCAAGTTATCTTTGAGATTCATTGGGCCTTTTCAGGTCCTCAGCAGTGTTGGTGAGGTGGCTTACCACTTAGCTCTTCCACCTCAGTTGCACCGGGTGCACGATGTCTTCCACGTATTACAGCTGAGGAGATACGTGCACGACCCTACTCACATCATCGACCATGGTGAGCTGGACATCGATGACGGAGCGACTTTCACGTAGGTTCCAGTGGAGATTGAGGATTGACAGGAGTGGGTCCTACGTGGATGGTCGATACCTCTGGTGCGCGTTCGCTGGCAGCACGGGAACCTCCAGGAGAGCACTTGAGAGCAGAAGGCTCAAATGCGTGCTTAGTACCCCCATTTTTTCCCTTAGTTTGAGTTGTATCTTACGGGGACGTAAAGCCTTGAGTTTGGGAGAATGTAAAGACCTGAAAATCCTGTGGATTTTTTTATACATGGGATTTTTACAAGTCCGCAAAAGTTACGAAACTTGATTTTGAGGCCCGGTGTGTCCAAGATCAATTTCTGAAGTTTTGTTCGAGTACCTTTAGTAAATGTATGAGCGGGTTTTTATAACTTTTGAACCGGTGCTCAGAATTGAAATCCGAGGGCACTGTTGAACTTGCAGCACCGATATTCGCTTAAGAAGACTTTCACCTCGACGACAGTTAGTCAAGAATAAAAGTTAGTTTTGGGGTTTTTAGAGAATGTTTTAAATAAAAATAAAGCGTGTGGATTTATTTTTATTTGATGGTTAAAAACCTCCACATGGAAGTTAGAGGTGAGACCACCACACCTTAACCTCCCATGAGAGGTTATGGTGGTGGGGCCCACCTGAAATCAACCTCCCATGTGAGGATTTATTTGGTGGGGACCACCTAAGTTATAAGTCTCTATAACTCCCCTCATTAATGAGGGGGGGCCTCTTGATCTCCTACCCACTTAATGGTGCCGCCACCTATCACATTAATTATGCCAACCAAGTGTTTAGGAATTCTTTTTGATTTTCTTGTCAATGAAATAATAGATAATATAATCTATTATTTGGAACGTCTATTCACTTGGTTGATTTGAGTGGAGGATTATTGGGAGAAGATACCTACGAAGAACGCTCCTCCCAATTAAGAACGACAATCTAAGAATGAAGAACGCTTCATCCTCCAACGATGGACATCCTCTTCTTTGATCACCAACTGGAACAAGGGAGGAAGCGCCATCCTTGAAGAATGCCGACGACATCATCCTTGACTTCTTCATCTTCTTTTCCAATGTCAACGAATCTGAGGTAGGGGTGTGTTTTGATTTGATCAACGTTCATTCTTCCTTCCATGATTGATTCTCTTGACTTTCTTTCTACCAAACTAATGCAGAAGGACCGAGCCAAATGAACACAGCCCGATCTCTCCGCCTTTCTTGTGAATGTTTGGTGTGTTCTTTGTGTTCTTCATGGGTGATGAACAACAGATCGTTGCAGGTTAGTTGTATGACGAAACGATTCCAAATTGAAGACCCAACATCACAATGAACTAGTGGAGGTGTGACGACGATAGCGGGCGATGGATCAGACAGGAACAGGAAGGTCTGTTCCTCGGCCGTTCTTCATGCGGGTGAATCAAATCGTGTTTTCGGAGCTGATCGGAGGCCTGAAAACCCCGAAGACGACTCCAGGGCATCGGGGAAACCTTGTGTTTGATGTTTCGTGACGAATGGACCGTCATAATGAAGAACAGACTTCACGGGAGGCGCTCTAGCCAGAGGCACTGTTTTTGGAAAATTCCAGAATACACAGTGTGTACTTCTAACGAACATGCTGTGTAGTACGGGCATTCTACGGCTTGAGTTTTGGACTTTAGAGAAGTAACACATGGTGTGTGATTCCAGTCACACGGTTTATATTATCTGTGAAGAATGGCAGAAGAGGCTTCACTAGACATGGCGTGTATTTTGGGAAATACACGGACACATGTAGAATTACACGACCAAGAGGCACAACGTGTACTCTCTACGCAGAATGGAAGAGGTAGCTTTGCAAGAATCAGCATGTATCCTAGGGATATACGAACATGGGGTGGAGTACATGGGAATGTACTCCACCACACGGCCAAGCATGGCCAGTGGTACGAGCTACCCCATGTACCAGTTACATAGGTTGGAGAACACGGGTTGAGGATGTGTATGAGCACACATTCAGAGTACACGGAGTCGACCCCAGTTTCTGGGACACAGCGTGTAACCATACCACATGCCGTGTACTTAATTTTTTTTACAAGACCAGTCTTTCGACATGGGACATTGCACACGGGCATTACCTGAGGTCTGACTACACGACGTATACCTTATTCCAACATGCCGTGTACTTTTTGGTAAAAGGCTTGGTCATCTCGTCCTCTGTGTCTTGGAAAAAAATTGTTTGGTTTTCCCCCTATGATGTGGTGGACCTATGAGATACTTGTTCATGGGAATTTGTGACAATTGATGTATCGACACTTGGATTGAGGAGTAGACCCTCCCGGAATCAAGCGTGCTTTGTGGGAACCCTGTGGTGCGCTGTGCTTTGACGACTATTCCTAGATCATGTGTTGGTCCGAGAGTTCTAACAACTGTTCCTGGATAATGTGTTGGTCCGACAGTTATGACTTCTATTCCTGGATCATGTGTTGGTCTGAAAGAATAACTGGTCCTAGATCATGTGTTGGTCTGACAGCTCTGACGACTGTTCTTAGATCATGTGTTGGTCAGACCGTTCTGAATTCTGTTCCTGGATCATGTGTTGGTCTGATAGAATAGATGGTCATGGATCATGTGTTGGTCCGATAGCTCCAACTACTGTTCCTAGATCCTATGTGGGTCCAACAATTCTAACTGCTGGTCCTGGATCCTGTGCGGGTCTGACAGCTTAGATGATTCAATGGCTATATCTGATCATCTCTATCTCTCTATATAAGTTGTATAACTATGTGAGCTGAGTCAGTGACTTCTGTGTTTTCCTCATGATTGAGATGAGTTACTTGATAACTTAGGTATATGTATGGGTATATACCTAAGTAATGGTTATCTGATGATTTCATACTTTGTGGTTTATCCTTGTTGGATTTTGAGAGACCTTGAGGGTCTCAGGGTCCCTACTGAGTATCATTATACTCACCCCTACATGGAATATGCCTGCACCTCATTGTGCTGGTTGTAGACGATAGACAACGTTGACTAAGGATCAAAGTAGTAGGACTGGACGATACCCGAAGGTGGACCTTACGATGAGTCAGTATCTAGAGGAGACAGACAGATGTGGAGTGCTGTGGAGGCTCTATTTACCTACCCTTTAGGTAGGATCTGTGTTGGATGATCCAGGAGCTGCTCTTCACCTTTCAGATATTTTTTCCTTTCAGTTGTACTTGTACTTTACAGTTGGGCTTGTATTTCCGGCCCCTTTACTTTTCAACACTCCTTTTGTGTACAATTTTACCTAGTGTTTTACTTCCAGCTTATACTCTATTGTGTTTGTTTATAGTTTATAAAGGAAATGCCTTCCTAGTTTTATGGATTTACGCCTTTGGTGCTAGTCGCCGACCCCTGGCCTATGGAAGGCGGGCTTGGGGTAGTCACAACACGGGTTCTGAGGATGGGTCATGAGAGTCATGTTCTCATGTAGGGTGATCATTTGGTGGATTATGGTTCTCACTACATATGGACACATGAGAAATTCTATCCCACACATGATATTTAACTTGTAGCTATAAAGGTTTATCATATACTCTGATCATAATAGATTAAGTTATATCATCTCAAAAAAGATCTAAATCCTCAACAGAGGCAATGTGTGGAGTACCTATAGTCTATTGAATTTGAAATTTCCTACACCCCTAGTAATGGTAATGTTGTTTCTGATACTCTAAGGTATAAAATTCCATCCTAGGATATGAAATAATCTTATAAGGAATGGAATACGATGAATCCCCTTTTTTGTATGCATTTGGGAGATTGGGAGAATGAGATTGATGTTGTTTTGTCAAGTGTTCATTTGATATCCACTCTTATTATGATAATTCTCCTAGAACAATAGCCTAATGATAAGTTTTGAGACATTAGGTAATATTTATATTGTGGAAAGACAACTGATGGAAGATCACTATTTTATGTGGGTATCCTTTTCTTCTAGAACCAATTTTTTGTTCTGTTATCTATGAGGAAGCTTATGATGAGGGATTTTCATCATTCCCAATGGGTGGTATACCCAGACATCATGAGAATGTTTTATGATATAAGGAATAATTTTTGGTTTCTAGGTATGAAAAAATACATTACTGATTTTGTTTCTTTTTATTATACTTGTAGTAGATCAAGGTAGAGCATCACAAGCCTTCAAGATTGCTTTATCTCCTTCCAGTTCTGACATGGAAGTGAGATGAGATATCGATGAACTTTGTGGTTGGGTTTCTATATACACCTTGAGTAAAGAATATAATTTTGGTGGTGATTGAACAATGGACCAATTTGGTTAACTTTATTCCCATTCATGATATGAACAAAGTTGAGGACTTGGGAAATATTTATGTATAGGTTATATTTAGATTACATGGAGTTATATCTACCTTAGTTTATAATAGGGATACCTGGTTTGCTTCTCATTTTTTGGAGTTTTCTCCAAGAGGAAATGAGATCCTAGGTAATGTTAAGCATGACGTACCATCCTTAAATAGATGTATAGATGAAATGAGATATATAGATTCTGAAGGATATGATTCAAGATTGTGTCCTTAATTTTAAAGGATCTTGGGATTTCTATTTCAGACTGGTTTAGTTTTCCTACAATAATAGTTACTATTAACACATAAATATGGAACCATTTGAGGCATTGTTTGGTCATTCATGTAAATATATACTCTGTTGGTTAGAGATTAGTGAAGCTTCTCTCATTAGACTTACTTTGGTCTAAGAGATGCTGACAAAGATCTAGTTGATTTATTAGTGAATGATTACATCACAGAGCCATTATAAGTCTCATGATGGTCCTCATTGATGCACTTTGGAGTTCTCAGTTGGTGATGTGGTGTTTTTGAGAGTTTCACCTTGGTTGGTTCATCATTGGTTAGAAAATAGGGAAAGTTAGCACTAAGATACATGGAATCATTTGTGGTTGTGGAGAAGATTAGAAAGGTGGAATATAGTTTGGACTTTCCAATAGAGATGATAATGATGCATAGAATGTTTCACACATCCTTGATCAAGAAGTAAATTTCAGATCCATCTCATGTCTTGATATGGGAGGACCTTGATGTGGAACATGATTTTTCCATGACTGAATAACCGGTTCAAATTACTTATTCTTAGATAAAGTTCCTCCATGGAAAATATTTTCCCTTAGTTTGAGTGTTTTGGAAACATGGTTCTAATTTATATGTGTCTTTGGAGTGAGAGGCATTAATAAGAGAATAGTGACCTCACATTTTCTTGGACTAGTCTTCTTGTCAGGATTTATAAGGGAAGAAAGCATTTATAATGGGAAGATTGTATCATCCCGATACCATATTTTAGGTACATACATTTTTTGTTCTTGGTTCTCATTGTTTTCTTGTTGATCTATAGTTGTTTGCATCATTTTGTTGATTATACCTATTTTTTTTATGGGTTTCCCCCTTGTTTAATCTTTTATAGGGGTTTGATAGAGTGTATTGATTCCAATTTTAGTGGTCGGGAGGTTGTTGGGATGTTTATTACAAATGTGGACTTGATACTATAGCCAAAATGGATGCAAGAGGTCCATCAGCTAGCTGGTCTGGGCCACCAGACAACTAGTGGAGGGTTAGTAGTAGGTAGTTCCTATAGGAACTCCACCAACTTTCTAGTGGGATCCCACTGGCTAGCGATTAGAGTGACCAATGGGAAAAGTATTCTGTTTGGCCCACTAGCCAACTGGTGGGACTTCTAATGGTCTTGAAATTATTACAAGTGACACCAGTGATTATTTGGTTGTCACAGACCATAGAAAAATAAAATTTTTATTTTATTAAAACATGGAATTCAGTATAGGGCTGACTAAAGTCACCTTAGAAGGAGTAGGTCATGGAATTTTCACTATCATATCACTTATGCATTTTTTGTTTTCGTTTTCTTGATTTTTAAAGAAACCATATATGATGTTTGGGATTTTGATTTTATGAAATTAAAAAAAATTCATAATCCAAACACACAAAGGGTGAAAGGGGTTGTATCTGAGGCCAATCACAAGGGTTCTTCATTATCTGAATTAGTTCTCATCCAATAATCAAGTCAATATCATTCAAAGATTTCTCTTCTCTATATATTTTGTGGGTTTGAACACACATAAATGAAATCTATCCCAATACATCTAGTTCCTCTTCCTCCATAATGAAGAGGTAGTGAACTTACTCAATTGAGTTATCCACTATCTCCACACCCAGATCCATCGTATATTATTCATCCCTCTATCCACACTATTCCTTTAGTATAATGTGTAGACTAAGAGAGGGATGGGGAATTGATTTGATAAATTCAAGGGTACAATAGCTCATTAGAAGTAAGATATAAATATCATATATATTCATTTTTCTATTTACCTACTACATCAAGGATGAGAAATCATATATTACAGAATCAAGATTTAGTGTGCCTTTAGAATATACCTTAGGGACCTAAATCTCAAGTTAGTTCTCTATGATTATGGATTTATAGTGATTAAAATTATGACACAGAGTTTTAGAAAAACATAAATAATTATAGGATAATTGAATCCCAACACAATTGAACAAAATTGAATTAGTATTATCATTCAAAATGTTGAAGAAAATTATATAGGATTTTAGATTCAATCTAAAGATGAAAAATTATTTATAAAGGGAGAGGGAAAACAATACATAGATAACTATGATTCTTCTTCATCTTATCATTGCTTTTATCATATAAGGAATCTCTTACTTTGGCTGGATGAGTGCCATGTTTCATGGCCAATAGTATGGATGATTCAGTTAAAATCACATTTTTTTTTGTGATTTTTTTCTATAAAAAGGGAATCCATAGGTGCGGCCTTTTCAAACCCTCCACACCAAGAAACCCCTCTCCCCATGAAGGTACCACTCCGAAGAGAGCCCCATCCAGGAAGGAGCCATTTCCAGCCGAGATGGCAGAGCATCCCAGTGGGTGATGAATCAAGCGAAGATGGTTCAACATAGCAATATGTGAGCACAGGTGGGTCATGCCTCATTTTTACCACCTAGTCATGAACCAAGTGACCTGACAAGGCAAGTGGATGTTGGGGGAGAGGTTCTCCCTAAAAGTGGACTCCTAGGATTCAAACCCTAAACCTCCCAAATAAAAACATGGTTATGCCACTCTCCTTCACCACTGAACCACTACTGAACTGTCATCTTTTTTCTTTTTTTCTATGATTGATCCCAATCATATTCAAGAAAATTCATCAAATGAGGTGAAATACTGCTTTGTGGACTTTCACATGTTTTTTAGTAGTTTGAAAAAATTGAGCCTCACTGTAACTAATTTTTGAGCTTAGACTAGTCTAGACGGGAGTGGGCCAATGAAGTGATTAGGGCAGATCTTTGGCCTTCATAGTCTACACTACACTAGGAAAATGCAATGAGGTGTTAACATGGTTAAACCCAGAACTTGGGTTGTCCTTTGATTATGCTTTAACATTCTTCCTCCTACAACTTAGACATGGGTTTCACTTCACTGGATGATGCTTGGGTTATTATTGGGTTTGGACCTTAGATGGGTCTTGCCTTAGGCTGAAGAAAATTTAAGTCTTCAATATTGGAAACATAATTGGGTCTTCATTGGGCCACTTAATTATTTGGTGTATGGAGTTCAATTGGTGGATGGAGTATGAGGATTTTCTAGGTTTACATGGTGAAAATGGGTTTGTTTTTCCATTATGTGGAACACCATGTCTACACCACCCTTACATTCCACAATTAGTAAGTGGGGAAGGTACCATGGACCCATTAACTTCCTTACCTGTAAAGGGAAAGAAATACTAGCCAACTAATATAATCAATTCATCTCTTTATCCCCCTTCATGGTTTGTTCATCTCTATGCTCAGTTTTTTTTTTATTTTTCACCTAGAATAAATGTTGATGCTGGTGAGATTTGGTGGTTTCATCATGCATAAAGAGATCATAAAAGGCTAGGATTTTGTTTTTATTGAGGGATATCAGTCAGTTCAGACATGAAAAACCCTTGGATTCAATCATGGAGGCCCGAGTACTTCATCCCTAACAAGCACTCGAGGCTCGATTGGATTAAAATATTCTTCACAGTACAAATTTGTATTGATATTCATCAGCGAGCATGAGACTCAAAATCTTCAATTCAGTGAACTTAAATTTGGTAATCAACCCCCTCTTCATATCTTATTTATTCATTTGGTGAAGATTCAACTAGACAGGAGGGCTCCATCTCATTCTCTCCTTATTTTTTATTTCCCGGATACTCTATGGTCATTAGTTTATTTGAGTTCTTAAATTCATCCACAACTTCAAATTTAGTTCAATGGGACTTTCTATTTGGAAATCAGCCATGACACTGGTCTGTGGTAGCCTATGGGGGTAGTAGCAACATGGGAAATAGAATAAGAACAGGAGATTAGAAGCAAGGGGTAAATTATAACAAGTAATGAGGGTGGTATCGTGGACAGTAGGAGGGGATTTTCAATTGTAGCAGGATCTTGCATAGTAGAAAGGGGGTACTAGTAGCGGAAGTAGGCTGACGATAGTAGATGGGGTGGTAGAATATTTTATTCCCAAAAGTATCAAGAGAAATAATAGAAACTTAATAGTAATTCTAGTGAATTAGTGTTCTACTCTGGATGGTAGTAATCCCAAATGTACTGATAACACACCTGAAAGAAGTAGGGGTGATAAAAGAAGATTATCATGGAAGAAGTGGACTAGTAGTGGACCTGAATACTGGCAGAATTTCATGCCACATTTTTTTTCTAGAAAATTATATCCTACATAATAAACAATTTTTTTCAGTGATGGTATTTTTTTCAAATTAAATTTAAATCTTGAAAAAAAATTCTAGAACAAATTCTAATTCATTTTTCTTCTTCAATTACATATAAAAAAATCAATTAATTTATTTTTTATTTTAAAATTATATTTTTCTTCAAATCAAAATTAATTTGAAATCATTAAAGATCAATTTTTTATTAACCAATTTTATCAAATTTTTAAAAACACACAAAATATTTAGTGAATCATTTTGAAAGCACATTTAAAAATTCCACATTATAATTTTAAAGTTTATAATTCAAAATTAACTTTAAAAATCAATTTCATTTATTGGATTTTAAATTAATTCAAAAAATTAATAAAATGAATAAAACTCATGAATAAATCTATTAAACATTTAATTCTAGATTGAATTGAATCAAAAAATTAAATAATTTCAAATTTCAAAAGTAATGTATGGCTTTAAATTTAAATCCACAAATGGATAAATCAATAAACATCATATTTCATGAAAAATTTAACTAATTTTCAAATTCTAAAAAATCATAAAAAATTAATTATTACAAGATATTTTAATTAAATTTAGGGGAACTTTTCAATGAACAACTGTCAATTTTTTTCTTTAAATTTTCTGGTTACATCACCCCCCACACTTGAACAATTTCATGGAATTTTTTTTATCATTGAATTTAATTATTCAAAAAGATAAAAAAATATTAATCCTACCTAGATATAAATATATAGACCAAATAAGTAGAAAATACAATTCATATAATGTTTTAATTGTCATTCCTTACATGTGAATTTGTCCCACTATCCCATTTCTATTCAAGTGAGAGTTCCATGTCCATGAGTAGATCAACTTAGATTTAAGTGGAATGAAAGTTTTAATAAGAAGAACTTACATTAATCTATTTTTCCTAAGTTTCTTAAATTGATGTTCAATTTTCTACTTCATTGATACAACTCAAATGAATTTTTTATAAGTCAATTACCTCCTTCTTCATCTGGGTTCAATATTCCACTCACTTGAAGGAATTTGTTTTTGATAATTGGGTACTTTATTATTATTATTTTTTTATTTTTTCCAAGCCTTATATGTGAAAGGCATTATCAAAATAACTTATTGTATATAAAAAAGGGATTAAACTCACAGACCTAGTGACTAATGTATTAAATATTCCCAATGGGATCCCAATTTCCCATTTTACTCTAGGTTCAAAGGACTTATATCAATTTTTGTTGAGTTGTCTCCTTAACACATTCTTTTTCACAAAGCCCAAGTTACCTAAAATTAAGTTAAAAAATTCTAGTGACCTCATGTTATTATTTTTATTTCATAGAAATATTTTCTCTTAGCCCCCCTATCCAAGTTCTAAACCAATTTTCACTGAAAATAATGAGAAATTATGTAACATCCTAGGTAAATAATGAATAAAACATTTTCATATTTATTAATATTTATGAATTAAATATTAATTTTACTTTAAAAGGGTTGCTATGTTCGATAGCGTACCCGATACGCAATGATGAGTTTCTTTGAAAACTTACGTTGTACACTAGTAATATAATAATATTATTTTAAATGGTAGTTAACATGTTGCCGTTGTATTGGCGGGAATGGATAGAAATAACTAAAATATGATTATATATGTTTTTTTAAATGTTTTTACATTTATCCAATAAAAGATAAAGGCTTAAAATATGGAAATAATTCAATTTTAGGCATTTATACACTAATTTTCACTAAAGGTTCACTTATCACCTTTTGATGGAGAACCGTCATTAAATATAGTTTTGATCACTCTTATAAATTCTATTGGACCAAATATAACTCTTCTTTAGAATCGGGACATCAAAATTTACTTTGTGTAAATTTTTGGTATTTTTTCCGATAAAGTTCATTTTTTAATGAATAGTGTAAAATGTTGTATTTTAATTCAAAACCTCTTATTAATATAATTTATTTATATGATTAGATTATCTTTTGAATTGGTTTTAAAGTGAAATTAGAATATATTTTTACCATTTAATCCAATAGTGGTCGTTGGAATTAATTTCACTTTGAAATCGGACTTAAACTAGTGTCAATCTTTTGATACTTATTGTTTCATAAAAACACGCTATTTGTCATGAAAGCGGGAATTAATTATTAAATTAATTAATGTGAATTATATGTTTTGAATTTTGTAAAATAGATTTCATTTTTGAATTCGGAATATCAAATATAGCTTAGGGTGATTTTTTGTTATTTTTCTGAAAAACTTCAATTTTTGATGAATAGTGAAACCACTAAGTGGTACTTATAAAAACTGATTTTTTGTTTAAATGAAATTTTACCACCTCTATGTTTTGAATTTAAAAAATCCTACATACATGGTTGTCATTAAGAAGTAAAATGTGGTTCAATGGGATTAAAATAATTTTTTGGTGAATAGTAACTTATTAAGTTTTAATCGCGATTAGAGGTAATTAGTGTAGTTTAAGGTAAAAATAATGTTTTAATAATATGAGATGAGATTTAAACATGTAAAACCCTTATTGGATGTGTAATGGCCGACCAAGAAAATCCATGGGTCAACTTGGGGACCCCATGGAGCCACTTTGGTTGGAAAATGACATAAATACCTTTTTATTAAATGTTAAAGTAAAAATGACAGAAACATGAGATGTTTTTCTAAAACAATTTTTACATGGGGTTATACAAGTCATATTTTTGACTATAAATATTCATTATAAATCTGAAAATATTTCCTACATCATGATTTTTTTTTATAATTTTTAGACTTTATATAAATTAAATTATTTATGACATCATGATGATGCAGTGATTACCTCATTAATAAAGGATTTAAATAAAATGAAATGATAATGTAAAATCTATGACCAACACATGTCCAAAACCTATTTTATGAGTGGATTTATAACTCTTATCACCTTATCCTTGAATTATATCAATGTGGGACCTCTTAAATCCGAATACCATTTTAAAATAAAGTGACTTTTCTTTACCTTCCAAGAGTGCCCCTCCTCTCCTCTTATAAAAGGCCCCCACCTCTACCTCCTTACCCACACTACCAAAGCCTTTGGCTCGGAAAAACCCTGATCATTTTGTCTCTACAAATACCTCTCTAACTCATTGAATCCTCACTTTGGGTATAAGTCTTCCCAAGGAATCCTTTGAGCTCAAACCAAAGGGAGTTACCCGATTTTAAGGTAATGTCTTCACTTGAGTCCTTTTGTTTTATTTTGCTTCTCCAACCACCTAAAATATTTTTATTCATTTATTTTGTAACAACTCCAGTATCATCAATATACTGGGATGTTGTTATAATAAGGATTCGAGCTATACTTACACACACATACATCTAATGGTTAAAGAACATACTGTTTCCGTGGATGGCGAATTTCGGCCTCCCGAAATGATGATTGTTCAAAATTCTTTTAACACCTTCAAAGGTGGAAATTAAGATGACACTATATTTATATATGGTATATAATATGTTTATGTTTTCCTTAAGCTTCTGTATTTTTCATTTTGGGCATACCTTTATGGTTTCCGTTATGGGTAAACGCGATATCTTCATTTAAGGAAGTGCGGACTACCGCCCCCTCAAAGTGATGTGATTCGTTAATACCATATATGGGACATATAAAGGATGGATTTAAAGTTATTATATATGATTTTATACTGTAATTATAATATACCTCTATATCATTATTATTTATTTCCATTAAAGTATGAGATAGAAATGAAAGTAGCGTTCATGCGTACGTACGGCTTACCGTCTCCATGAACGGTGCATTTAATTTCTTATCCCCAAATGTAATGTACTATTAAAAGTACATGTATATAAAGGATATATATGATTAATGATGCATCTAAATGATGAATATAATTCTTGAATTAAAATATACATACCTCTCATTTAGTTTTAATTCCATTAATATGACAAAGAAATGAAAGTAGCATTCATGCGTACGTACGACTTACCGTCTCCATGAACGGTGCATTTCATTTCTTACCTATAAATGATTATGTAATATTATAAATACATGTATATTCTGGATATATATGATATATATGATATCCAAATCAGGAATGTTATTCTGGATATAAAGAACCTTTGACCACACGAACAACATGTAATTGTAAGAAGTCCACTTTCGACTTAAGAACCAAATATCGAGAAAACAAACATTATTAACTTAAATGGTTAAATAATGTTTATAACATGGAAATAAGTTATATAAAAGGAATAATGAACTTGAAAAAGGTTCTTAAGCAAATAGTAATTAACTCAAGTTTATTATTCAGGACGTTAAAGAACGATCGAGTCAAGTCGGACCCGAGGTAAGGGAATTCGTCTCAATCTTCTTTCATTGAGGCATATTTCATTTTATTCACTAATTTATTTTATACGGTGTATAAAACCCTTTGAATTTTACTTTTATTCAAAAGGAATCTTTTATACGAAGCATTTTACTAAACGACAAAAGGGAATGTTTTTTGTCGTACGTATGCGGCGACAACGACTTCTCCGCCGCCACGAGTATTATTTGGTCTTTGGCTTCCTCAACAAGCCGTAATGTTTTTAAAATAAAATTAATACCATATACTCTTTTATGTATTTTGGTATTGAAAATGGTTTTGATAAAGGATTCTATTATGTCAATATATTTAAATGATATATTGTGATTGAAATGTGGAAATGTTATCATTTCTTTATATTGGTTTTATGTTTTATGATTTTATATTGGTACTTGGACATTTGACGGGTGGTTATGTGATAAACCATATGACGGGTGGTGCCATGAATACCAGGATGGGTGGTTACGTTATAACCTCCAATGTATTGGGTATGGAAGTCAGCCGTATGGCTATTCCATTAAGTATGTATGGAAGTTGTCCGTATGGATATTCCATTAAGTGATATGTGTGGAAGCCGACCATATGGTTATTCCACTTAAGTATGTTTATGTCCCAAGTTACCTTTATATGTTATGTGTTCTTTATATGGGTTTTATGGTAATCCTTTGGTTACAAAAAGGTAAGTAATGATATTTTATTCAGTGAAGAGTATTTACTACTTCATGAAGGTGAAGGTATTACTTTGATAAAGTTATACATGGTTTACTTGATGTTTAAAAAACTAACAGTTTTCATTCTTTGTGAATCCCTTACTGAGCTTTTTATGCTCACCCCAAGTTTTATTGAAATGTTTTTCACTGGACTTAATGTGGAATAGGGTCAAGGATAGGATCAAGGGAAAGTCATGCTATATAAAACATGGAACTAGACATGTTTCTTTTTAAGAGTTTTTATTTTATGGAATCTTATTAGAAGTGTCTACTTTGTAATCTTTTGAGATGTAATAGTTATGTCATAATTCTCTAAATCTCTAAACCTGAAAAGATCCTCAATGTGAATTATTCATTTAATTCAATATTAAGTAATGTTTAAGGCCGTGTCCTTATATTTGGTATTAGAGGTCGGTTTAGAAAACTTTAGGATTTAGAAAAGTGTAAAATTATAAGTTAATTTATGGAATGATTGAAATGATATAGCATTTAAATATTACCATGTTGCTTCGCCTAAGATATTTCTGTGTTCAGAATGGTTTTCAGCAGAGGAAACAAAGCAGCTATGTTGGGACGACATCAGGAGGAAGACAACCTTCCAAATCAGCAACCTGAGATGGTCGGAATTGGAATTGAACAGTTTGTTACAGTGATGGCACAGTTGACTCAGACTATAAATGGTGGTGGTATCCATGCATGAGATCAACCAGATCAACCGCAGAGGAACATGTCAGTGGTGGAACATTTCATGAGGCAACATACCCCATAATTTAGAGGATCATCTGACCCTGTGCAAGCTAAAGGGTGGATTAAGGCACTGGAGAATATTTTTGATGTCATGGGGTGTTCAGAACATCAAAAAGTTAGTCTTGCTATTTACCGTTTTGAAGGTGAAGCTGATCAGTGGTGGTCGATGGTGAAAAATATCAGGGATAGTGATGCGATTGATGATCTTCACTGGGAAGAATTAAAAGGTATGTTTCTTGAGAAATATTTTCCTAAGGTGGTTCATCTTAGGATGGAAAAAAAATTCGTAGAGTTGAGGTAGGAGGATGATTCAGTGGCTACTTATGAAGCAAAGTTCACTCGATTGGCAAGGTATGCTCCAAACTTTATAAGAGATCTTGATAGTAAAATAAACCATTTTTACTCAGGTTTAAAGCCAAAGTATCGAAGGTATTTAGCTTATCGTGAGTTCAAAAGTTATGAAAAACTTGTTCGATGTGCGGAGAAGGTGGAAATGGAGTTTTCCGATGATCAGGTGTTCTATGAAAAACAACAGAATAAGAGGTCCAGTTGGCAGGCAAAGTGGAAGAATTCATCAAAGAAGCAAGGAGGTAAGAAAACCAAATATCCATCTTGTGAGAAGTGTGGTAAAATGCATCCTGGAGAATGTTTATCCAAGTCTAGTAAGTTCTTTCGGTGTGGTAAGTCTGGTCATATTGCTCGTAACTGTAAGGAAGATGATCAAATCGGCAATGAAAAGCCAGTGGTAAGATGTTTTAAGTGTAATGAAATGGGTCATTATGCAAATGAGTGTCTAACGAAGAACTCGACTGGGGGAAAGTAGCCAGACTACAAGAAGAAAGGGGTGGTGAAATCATTTTCAATAACCTTAGTAGATGTTGGGCCATCGAATGAAGTGGTATCAGGTACACTGTTTGTTTGTTCATATTATTCCAATGTGTTGTTTGATTCAGGGTCTACACACTCTTTCATTTCTGAGAAGTTTTCTAGTAAATTGGAAATTCCATCTCAAGATATGAACCCTGAACTTATGGTAAAAACACCCAGAGGGAACGTTGAGACAAAAAGGAATTATAAGAACCTTCCTATCCTTGTGTGTGGAAAGAATCTACCAGAAAACCTTATTGTTTTGCCTCTAGTAGAGTTTGATGTTATTTTGGGCATGGATTGGCTTTCTGTTTATCATGCTAAGATTGACTGTAGAGCTAAAATGGTTTCTTTTCAGAAAGTTTTTCAGTTTGTGTACAAGAATGAACCCTTGATCTTGATAACATATCAGGAAGTTTAGAAACTAGTAAAAGATGGAAATGAATGTTACCTTGCACATATTGTTGAAAATAAAAGAACTGTTCAGATTAATGACATGCCAGTGGTAAATGAGTATCTTGATGTTTTTCCTGATGAGTTTCCTGGTATTATTTATGATCGAGAAGTTGAATTTACTGTTGACTTAGTTCCTGATTCTAATCCAATTTCAAAACCCCCTTATTAAATGGCTCAAGTTGAACTTTTAGAGTTAAAGAAGCAATTGCAAGAGTTATTAGATAAAGGTTTCATTCGACCTAGCACATCACCATGGGGTGCTCCTGTCTTGTTTGTTAAAAAGAAAGATGGCTCAATGATACTTTGCATTGATTATAGAGCCTTGAATAATATTACTGTTAAGAACAAGTATCCTTTGCCTTATATCGATGATTTGTTTGATCAGCTCCAGGGAGCTCAGTATTTTTCGAAGATTGACTTGAGGTCAGGGTACCATCAGTTGAAAGTAAAAGAAGCAGATGTTCTGAAGACTGCGTTCCGTACTAGATATGGCCATTATGAATTTGTAGTTATGACTTTTGGGTTAACCAATGCACCTGCTGTATTCATGGACCTTATGAATAGAATTTTCCATGAGTTCTTGGATAAGTTTGTGGTTGTTTTCATTGATGATATTTTGGTGTTTTCTAAAAGTAAAGAGGAGCATGAAAGTCATTTAAGGGTTATCTTGCAAACCTTAAAAGAAAAGAAACTATATGGAAAATTCAGCAAGTGTGAGTTTTGGTTACAAAAAATTTCTTTCCTGGGTCACATTGTTTCAAAAGATGGCATAACTATTGATCCTGATAAAACAAAAGTTGTTGAATAATGGCCAAGACCCACAAATGTAACCGAGATCCATAGTTTTCTTGGTTTGGTAGGTTACTACCAAAGGTTTGTTGAAGATTTTTCATGGTTATCTAGTCCAATGACTAAGCTAACTCGAAAGGGTGTTAAGTTTATCTGGACAAAAGAATGTGATGATTGTTTTCAGGATTTGAAAAGAAGATTGGTGAATGCTCCAGTTTTGGCACTTCCTTCCAGGAATGGTGAGTTTGTTATATACAATGATGCTTCGTTGAAGGGAATTGGCTGTGTCCTTATGCAGAATGATCAGGTAATTGCTTATGCTTCACGTCAGTTGAAAACTAATGAGGTAAATTACCCTATACATGATTTGGAATTAGCTGCAGTTGTTTTTGATTTAAAAATTTGGAGGCATCATTTGTATAGAGTAAAGTGTGAAATATATACTGATCACAAAAGTTTAAATTATATATTCACTCAGAAAGAATTGAACATGAGACAGAGGAGATGGCTGGAATTAATCAAGGATTATGATTGTACAATTCACTACCATCCGGGAAAAGCAAATAAAGTGGCCGATGCTTTGAGTCGAAAAAGTAATGCTTCATTAACCATGCTACGTTTGGAACGAGATCATTTGGTTTTTGATTTGATGAAATTTGGCATAGAAGTTGTTGGTGAAAGAATTTATTCTGTTTTGTTTCAGGTATCAGTGAGATCATCCCTATCAGATAGAATTAAGCAAGCACAGAGAGAAGTCAGTGAGTTGCAGAAAAAGGTAGAGCTGGTTCAGAAGGGTAAGCTGCCTGAATTCAACATTGATAATGATTGTGTTTTGAGGTTTGGGAAGAGATTATGTGTTCCTTGTGATTCACATTTGAAGAATGAGTTGTTATGTGAGGCTCATAGTTCCCCGTTTTCAGTTCATCCTGGTAGTACTAAGATGTACAGAGATCTGCGGGAGTATTACTGGTGGGATGGAATGAAAAGGGATATTGCTGATCTTACTGTGAAGTGTTTGACTTGTCAGCAGGTTAAAGCAGAGCGGCAATTACCGAAAGGTATGCTTTAGCCTTTACCAGTTCCAGAGTGGAAATGGGAAAATATATCCATGGATTTTGTCATGGGATTACCAAAGACATCTAGAGGTAATAATGCAATCTGGGTTATTGTTGATTGCTTGACTAAATATGATCATTTCCTTGCTATACGAGATAATTTTTCCCTAGATCAACTTTCCCATTTGTATCTTAAAGAGATAGTCAGGTTACATGGAGTTCCTCTCTCCATTGTGTCCGATCATGATCTCAGGTTTACTTATAACTTTTAGAAAGGCCTTCAGAAGTCATTGGGTACTGAATTAAAT
This sequence comes from Viscum album, assembly GCA_963277665.1. Classification (NCBI taxonomy): domain Eukaryota; kingdom Viridiplantae; phylum Streptophyta; class Magnoliopsida; order Santalales; family Viscaceae; genus Viscum; species Viscum album. The sequence goes on from OY728132.1 coordinate 420,958,455, forward strand.
TTTAGTACAGCTTTTCATCCTCAATCAGATGGGCAGTCAGAACGAACAATTCAGACCTTGGAGGATATGCTACGAGCTTATTCGATGGATTATTAGGGATGTTGGGACCAACATCTTTCTTTGGTTGAGTTTTCTTACAATAACAGTTTTCATTCCAGTATACAGATGGCACCATTTGAGGCATTATATGGGAAGCAGTGTCGAACTCCAGCATTTTGGGATGAAGTGGGTGAAAGGAAGCTGATGGGACCAGAATTGGTAGAAGAGATGGCAGAAAAAGTTCAGTTGATTCAGAAACACATGAGAATATCTCAGAGCAGGTAGAAGAGCTATGCGGATAACCGGAGGAAGGATCTATCTTTCAAGGTAGGTGATCATGTTTTTCTCAAGGTTTCTCCATGGGAAAGTGTGATGCGATTTGGTAAGAAAGGAAATCTGAGTCCAAGGTTTATTGGACCATATGAAATTTTGGAGAGAGTTAGATCAGTTACATACAGAGTGGAATTACCTCCGAGTTTATCTTAGGTACACAATGTTTTTCATGTTTCGATGTTGAGGAAGTATATGCCAGATCCATCTCATGTTTTGAGTTCAGAGGTAGTTCAGCTGGAAGCGAACCTATCTTATGAAGAGCAACCAGTCCAGATTATTGACCGAAGAGAGAAAGTGTTGCGAAATAAGGTAATTCACCAGGTAAATGTTTTGTGGAAAAACCATATGGTTGAAGAGGCAACGTTGGAATATGAAAATGCTATGAGGGATAAATACCCCCACTTATTTTGATAAGTGAATAAAATTGCGAGGACGCAATTCCCAAAAGGGGGGAAGGATGTAACATCCTAGGTAAATAATGAATAAAACATTTTCATATTTATTAATATTTACGAATTAAATATTAATTTTACTTTAAAAGGGTTGCTATGTTCGATAGCGTACCCGATACGCAACGATGAGTTTCTTTGAAAACTTACGTTGTACACTAGTAATATAATAATATTATTTTAAATGGTAGTTAACATGTAGCCGTTGTATTGGCGGGAATGGATAGAAATAACTAAAATATGATTATATATGTTTTTTAAATGTTTTCACATTTATCCAATAAAAGATAAAGTCTTAAAATATGGGAAGAATTCAATTTTAGGCATTTATACCCTAATTTTCACTAAAGGTTCACTTATCACCTTTTGATGGTGAACCGTCATTAAATATAGTTTTGATCACTATTATACATTCTATTGGACCAAATATAACTCTTCTTTAGAATCGGGACATCAAAATTTACTTTGTGTAAATTTTTGGTATTTTTCCGATAAAGTTCATTTTTTTAATGAATAGTGTAAAATGTTGTATTTTAATTCAAAACCTCTTCTTAATATAATTTATTTATATGATTAAATTATCTTTTGAATTGGTTTTAAAGTGAAATTATAATATATTTTTACCATTTAATCCAATAGTGGTTGTTGGAATTAATTTCACTTTGAAATCGGACTTAAACTAGTGTCAATCTTTTGATACTTATTGTTTCATAAAAACATGCTATTTGTCATGACAGCGGGAATTAATTATTAAATTAATTAATGTGACTTATATGTTTTGAATTTTTTAAAATAGACTTCATTTTTGAATTCGGAATATCAAATATAGCTTAGGGTGAATTTTTGGTATTTTTCTGAAAAACTTCAATTTTTGATGAATAGTGAAACCACTAAGTGGTACTTATAAAAACTGATTTTTCGTTTAAATGAAATTTTACCACCTCTGTGTTTTGAATTTAAAAAATACGACATAAATGGTTGTCATTAAGAAGTAAAATGTGGTTCAATGGGATTAAAATAATTTTTTGGTGAATAGTAACTTATTAAGTTTTAATCGCGATTAGAGGTAATTAGTGTAGTTTAAGGTAAAAATAATGTTTTAATAATATGAGATGAGCTTGAAACATGTCCTAACCTTATTGGATGTGTCATGGCCGACGAATACAATCCATGGGTCAACTTGGGGACCCCATAGAGCTACTTTGGTTGGAAAATGACATAAATACCTTTTTATTAAATGTTAAAGTAAAAATAACACAAACATGAGATGTTTTGATAAAACAATTTTTACATGGGGTTATAAAAGTTATATTTTTGACTATAAATATTAATTAGAAATCTGAAAATATTTCCTATATCATGATATTTTTTTTATAATTTTTATACTTTATATAAATTAAATTATTTTTGAAATCATGATGATGCAGCGATTACCTCATTAATAAAGGATTTAAATAAAATGAAATGATAATGTAAAATCTATGACCTACACATATCCAAAACCTATTGGATGTGTTTATTTCGAACCCTCATCACCTTATCCTTGAATTATATCAATGTGGGACCTCTTAAATCCGAATACCATTTTAAAATAAAGTGACTCTTCTTTACCTTCCAAGAGTGCCCCTCCTCTCCTCTTATAAAAGGCCCCCACCTCTACCTCCTTACCCACACTCCCAAAGCCTTTGGATCGCCCAAACCCTGCTCATTTTGTCTATACATATCCCTCCCTAACTCCTTGAAGCCTCAATTTGGGTAGAAGTATTCCCAAGGAAGCCTTTGAGCTCAAACCAAAGGGAGTTACCCGATTTAAAGGTAATGTCTTCACTTGAGTCCTTTTGTTTTATTTTGCTTCTCCAACCCCCTAAACTATTTTTATTCATTTCTTTTGTAACAAATACAGTATCATAAATATACTAGGATGTTTTTATAAGAATTATTCGAGCTAAACTTACACACACCTACATCTAATGGTTAAAGAACATACAGTTTCCGTGGATGGCGAATTTCGGCCTCCCGAAACGATGATTGTTCAACATTATTTTAACACCGTAAAAGGTGGCCATTAAGATGAAACTATATTTATGTATGATATATAATATGTTTATGTTTTACTTAAGCTTATGTATTTTTCATTTTGGGCATACCTTTATGGTTTCCATTATGGGTAAACGCGATATCTTCATTTAAGGAAGTGCGGACTACCGCCCCCTCAAAGTGATGTGATTCGTTAATGCCATATGTGGGACATATAAAGGATGGATTTAAAGTTATTATATATGATGTTATACTGGAATTATAATATACCTCTATATCATTATTATTTCTTTCCATTAAAGTATGAGATAGAAATGAAAGTAGCATTCATGCGTACGTACGGCTTACCGTCTCCATGAACGATGCATTTCATTTATTATCCCCAAATGTAATGTACTATTAAAAGTACATGTATATAATGGATATATATGATGAATGATACATATAAATGATGAATATAATTCTGTAATTAAAATATACATACCTCTCATTTAGTTTTAATTCCATTAATATGACAAAGAAATGAAAGTAGCGTTCATGCGTACGTACAACTTACCGTCTCCATGAATGGTGAATTTCATTTCTTAACTCTAAATGATTATGTAATATTATAAACACATTTATATTCTGGATATATATGATATATATGATATCCAAATCAGTAATGTTATTCTGGATATAAAGAACCTTTGACCACACGAACAACATGTAATTATAAGAATTCCACTTTCGACTTAAGAACCAAATATTGACAAAACAAACATTATTAACTTAAATGGTTACATAATGTTTATAACTTGGAAATAAGTGATATAAAAGGAATAATGAACTTGAAAAAGGTTCTTAATCAAATAGGAATTAACTCAAATTTATTATTCAGGATGTTAAATAATGATCGAGTCAAGTTGGACCCGAGGTAAGGGACTTCGTCTCAATCTCCTTTCATTGAGGCATATTTTGTTTTATTCACAAATTTATTTTATATGGTTTATAAAACCCTTTGAATTTTACTTTTATTCAAAAGGAATCTTTTTATACGAACCGTTTTACTAAACGACAAAAGGGAATGTTTTTTGTCGTACGTATGCGGCGACAATGACTTCTCCGCCGCCGCGAGTATTATTTGGTCTTTGGCTTCCTCAACAAGACATAATGTTTTTAAAATAAAATTAATACCATATACTCTTTTATGTATTTTGGTATTGAAAATGGATTTGATAAAGGATTCTATTATGTCAATATATTTAAATGATATATTGTGATTGAAATGTGGAAATGTTATCATTTATTTATATTGGTTTTATGTTTTATGATTTTATATTGGTACTTAGACATTTGGCAGGTGGTTACGTGATAAACCATACGATGGGTGGTGCCGTGAATACCAGGACGGGTGGTTACGTTATAACATCCAATGCATTGGGTATGGAAGTTGGCCGTATGGCTATTCCATTAAGTATGTATGGAAGTTGGCCGTATGGCTATTCCATTAAGTGATATGTGTGGAAGATGACTGTATGGTTATTCCACTTAAGTATGTTTATGTCCCAAGTTACCTTTATATGTTATGTGTTCTTTATATGGGTTTTATGGTAATCATTTGGTTACAAAAAAGGTAAGTAATGATATTTTATTCAGTGAAGAGTTTTTACTACTTCATGAAGGTGAAGGTATTACTTTGATAAAGTTATACATGGTTTACTTGATGTTTGAAAAACTAACAGTTTTCATTCTTTGTGTATCCCTTACTGAGCTTTTTATGCTCACCCGAAGTTTTTTTGAAATGTTTTTCAGAGGACTTAATGTGGAATAGGGTCAAGGATGGGATCAAGGGAAAGTCATGCTATATAAAACATGGAACTAGACATGTTTCTTTTTAAGAGTTTTTATTTTATGGAATATTAGTAGAAGTGTCTACTTTGTAATCTTTTGAGATGTAACAGTTATGTCCTAATTCTCTAAATATATAAACCTGAAAAGATCCTCAATTTTAATTATTCATTTAATTCAATATTAAGTAATGTTTAAGGCTGGGGCCTTATAAATTCCCTCAATAATCATCTAAGTTTCACAGTTTCAGAACTAGTGAATTATTCAACTCTAATATGAAATTTTCACTTGGTAGGGTGAAATTAAAGTTCCAAAAAAAAAGTTACCAAAAAACTAAACAAAAACTATAAAAATGAACATGTATAGTATTTAAAAATATATATTTTTCTTTTTTTTAAATAAAAAAACTCACTGAAAACTATAAACAGATTTTTATTTATATAGTTACAAAAAATAATTTAAAAATAATTCAAACAAGATTGAATCCCCCATAATTTTTCATGAAACTGCCCTCAATTAATTTCAACATGAAATATATTAATGATTAACATATTAAAGATAAAATATTTACAAAACAAACAGGCATGATAGACACAACCTAGTGTTATTTAAAGTAGGTTCGAGGTAAGATATCCCCTTGTGTGTTTTATGGAAAACCTTGAGATAGCCTCCTAGGTGCTATACATTTATACAAAACCTACAAAAACTAAACATTAATAATTTTATTAAAATTTAAATATTGGAAAAATAAAGATATGGCTAGGGAATCTTAGGGTTTCCCTCACAAGAGGGGTTATATTTTGAATGTATACATCTGGATAGTCTTACGACCATCCTCAGTCCACTAGAGGATGGGGTTTATATAATTATAACAACCACATATAGTTCCTTGTATAGCTCTTAATCTTAATTTCTTCTTGGAGGACCCCTTTGATAGTGTGCTTAAATTTCACCTCCTCGACATTGTGATGTATTCTGTTAAGGATGGTAGGAGAATTTTTGGGGTTTCCTTAGTTTCTACTATAAATATCATGGATTCCTTCTCTTATAGTGGGAGAGATAGTTGTGTTTATTAGATAGGTTCAAACAAGGTGGATTCTTTAAATAATTCATATTTTATTAAATAAATACAACTTAAGTTTAAATCAAAATTATCCTCTTCATATATAGTATCTCATTCCTCTATTTATTTATGAGATTACAGTAGTTATTCTTCTTCTATTGTGCCCAATCAAGTTTATGTTTGAAGTGATTTTTAAGGATCATTTGATTCACCATATGTCTTGAGATATCTTTATCTTATTCTTACACTACTTGGGTGTACTTGTACTCACTTTCTAGGGCTTTCACATGATCAAAATTTAGTTATATTCCAAGTTTTCTAAACACTAGTGTGTATTTTTTAGGGTGGATTTGAGAATATTATAAAATGAATCCTCATCCAACTCTTCTTTTTTCATTATGGGTATCCTTTCCTCAATTTATAGCACTAGTTTCGCTTCTAGGGTGGATACCTTTGGTTCTTCATCTTCTATAAGGGAAATTTAAATTGATGCTTCTTCCAGAATCTAAAAATTAAGGATATCAAGTTGTATAATAGATTTTGAAAAATAAAATGATCTTAAGGGTTGATTAACTCCCTTATATAACCCTATTTGAAAATCCTTTTTCTCATGAAACACCCTTGGTAGGTCATTTATAATACTGGCTTTTGGTTATTCAATTATGATCACAAAGAAATATCCCTCAAATAATTCTTCATCATCATCACAGTTGAGAATCATTTGAGTTGAGTTTGTAAAATTAAAACTAGGGATATTATAAGATAATTCGGATTTTACAAACTTATATTGAAATAGATATAGTTTAGTGGTATCTCTCTCTTTGGTATTAGCATGAAAATCAATATTTAGGTGTAATGACACTTTAAAGTATCCTTATATGGTTGGGGGTGGTAGTTAATATTCCTTATTTTATTAAAAAAATGAGATAATCCACTTCATCTAAATAATCTAGGCCCCACAACCATTCTTATGATAACGTGATTTCATTTACAACAGAAGAGATATCATTAGACAGTTTAATATTAACAAATTTTGTGAAAGAAAAGTTTGAAATAGAGTCTCCCTTAATAGTTTTAACTTTTAATTTCTTTTCTAGGTACATGAGTTCTGGGAAGATGTGTTCAATGGTATACAGTGAAAGATATTATGATTCTAAAAAATCTCCCTTATTTTTGTGAATAACTTCCTGAGAAAATACCATGGGTTCTAATTCTTCAAATTATTATTATTTCTTTTGATCTATGAGTTCTTGGAGGAAAGTGACTATTAAAACTTACATGTTATTTAATTACACCACCAATTATTTACATTCCTTCAATTGTTGATGCCTTATTAAGGATATATTGATGTAATTTTGGATCTACTCTATTATAGGCTCATATTCATTTTGATGGGGTGGGGACATGTATTGTTGATGGTAGTTGGGTTCATTCATGTAGTAACTTCTATCACCCCACCCCTTAGTGTATACCAAAGGTGGATTCTATTTGTATTTCCATTGAATATTATTCTCCCAGGGTTCTAATGGTAATGTGAACTGGGCATATGAGTGAGGATCCATTACATAATGGTCTCAATTTAGTGCTTATCCTAGTCAGATAAAAAAATAAAGAATAAAAAAAATAAAAACAAGAAAAAAATAATTATAATGGTGAATTAGACAATGAAAATTCATCCTAGCACCCTATAAAAAACACCAATTTGATGACGTTGTTGTCACAGTTCATGATAAAACATATTTTTTATTTTATTAAAACTTATAATACAATATAGGGTTTACCAAGTTCATCTCTCAAGGAGCAGGGAATGAGAGTTTTACTATCCTATCACTTATGTTTTTTTATTTTTCTTTTATTAATTTTGAAAGTTGCTAGAGATAATGGTTGAGATTTTGATTTTATAGAATTAAAACAAAGTAAAAAATTCAAACACACAAAGGCTTAAAGGGGTTGTATATGAGGTCAATAAAACAGGTTCTTCATTATCTGCATTATTTTTTATACAACAATCAATTCAATATCATTAATAAATTTCTCTTATCTATATATTTTTTGGGTTTTAACACATAAAGAAGAAACATATCCTAGTACATCTAGTTCCTACCCCTATACAGTGAAGAGTAAATTAACACACTCAATTAAGGTATCCACTATCTTCACACTCAAATATATCCCATTCTATTCATACCTCAGTCCACATAGTTTAACTGGTATACTGTGTAAATTGAAAGAGGTAGGGAGAGTTGATTTGATAAATTTTAGGTGCAAAAACACATTAGAAAGAGGAAATGAATATAATCTATATGTATCTATCTATTTTGCAACTACATCAAGGATGAGAAAAAAAATTATATAATTGAGATTCAGAGTGCCGGTAGATTCTCCACAAAGTATATAACCCTTAGTTCTCCATGATTATATAGCCATAGATATTACAATTAAAACATAGCTATTTAGAAAAACATGACTAATTATAGGATAAGAGAATAAAAATAAGATTTAACAAAACAAAATTATTATTTACATTCGAAATTCAAAAGAAAATTATAGAGGGTTTTAGCTATAATAAAAAAATGTCGAATAATTTCTAATGGGGGAGGGAAAACAATATATACACCCGATTATATTCTTATTTATTCTCCTCAATTTAAGTGCCAAAGTAAGCTCTTACTTTGGTTGGATGAGCACCACGTGTAATAGCCAATGGTTTGGATGATTCATTTAGAAGCATATTTTTCCCCAATCGAGCTCATACATCTTTGAGAAAATTCACCAGTCGAGGTGATGTACTGCTTCATCGATTTTCATGTACTTTTTAGTGGGACAGAAAAATCGAGCCTTGTCATTACTACTTTTTGGCCTGCACTAGTATAGACAAAAGTGGGCATGTTAAGTGCTTAAGGTGAAGCTTTAGCCTTTGGATCCTGCACTGTATGGGGAAAATTAAAGGAAAGGATGGCATGGTTGAAATCAGAACTTGGGTTTTTCATTAACCATGATCAGAAATTATTCCACCTACAACTTTGACACATGATTCACTTTAATGGATGATGCTTGGGTCATAATTGATTCTATCCCTCATATGGGTCTTATAACGGGTTTAGGAAAATTTGGGCCTTCAATAGCTGAAACATACTCGGGCTTCATTGATCCAATTAAGTATTTTTTGTGCGGTGCTTAGTAGGTGGATGGAGAATGAGGCTTGGATGGGTTTGCAAAGTGTAAATGGGCTTGTTTGGTCACTATATTTAACACCATGTATGCACTTCCCTTCGATGTCATAGTTGGTGTGGGGGATTGTACCATGGCCCCATCATCTTCATTACCTAAAAAAGGAAAAAAATAACAAAAAATAAATATAGTTAGGTTATCTCTTCACCATACTTTGTGATAGGTTCATCTCCATGCTGGAATTTATTATTTTTTTACAAAGGATCAACGTTGATGCTGACAAGATTAAATGGTTTCTTCATGCACAAGGTGATCATTAAAGGTTGGGATTTTGTTTTTCTCAAGGTATCTCAATTGGTCCAAATGTATAAATCCATGGGATTTTAATTAGGATGACTTGAGTTCTTAATCCCTAACAACCACCATAGGATTTGTTGGATTTAGCAAGGCTTTAAAATGTGGCTCTGGTATCGATTTTCATTGAAGAGAATAAGACTCAATATCTTCAGTTCAAAGAAAAAAGGTTTGGAAATCAACTGACTCTCAACATCATAGTTATTTATTCAGTTTAGATTAAATAGGGTGGAAAGTCTTGACATTGGTCTCCCTTTTTTTGGATTTCATGGATACTCCATGGTTTTCAGTTGATTCGAGTTATTGGATTCATCTGCGACTTAAGATTTGATTCTACATGACTTTGAATTTGATAACTAGCCTCAACACTGGTTGACCGTAATAGATAAGGGTGGTAAAAGTGTGGTAAGAAAAATAATAAAATGGGAGAAGAAGTAAGGGGTTGATGATAGTAAGGAATGAGGGTGGTACCATGGACGGTATGAGGTGATTTACGACGGTAACATGCTATCACATTGTAGAAATAGGGTACCAGTAGCAGAAGCAAGCCAAAAATAGTAGATGGGATGGTAGTATATTTTATTCCCAGTAGTATCAAGAGACCCAATGGTAGAAGAAAATTATTAGTATCATAATAAGGGTACTACCATAGATGGTAGAAAGTCCAAAGGTACTAGTAGAACACCAGGTGTAAGTAGGGGTGATGGTATAAGACCTTTTCATGGAAGGAGTGGATTGGTTGGACCTGAATGGTGCAAGAATTTCACACCACATTTTTTTAATAAATTAATACCTACATAATAAACATTTTTTTAAATTTAGGAATTTTTCAAAAATAAATTTAAATATAAAAAAAAATCCATAAAAAATTATAATTCATTTTTTTATCTAATAATATTTGGATAAAATCAATCAATTTTTAGTTCACTTTAAAATAATATTTTTATTTAAATCATAATTACTTTCAAATAATCAAATTTCAATGTTTTTATTAACCAATTTTATCATATTTTAAAAAACACAATAAATTTTTAGTGAATCATTTAAAAAACACATTTAAAAAATCCAAATTTTCATTTTAAAGTTTTAAATTCAAAATTCCCTTTTAAAATTAATTTCAATTTATAGATTTTCAATTAATTAAAAAAATTAATAAATCAAGTACAACTCATGAATAAATCCTTTAAAGTTTAAATTATATATTGAATCAAATCAAACAATTAAGCAATTTAAAATTTCAAAAGCAATGTATGGATTTAAATTTAATTCTAAGAATGGATAAATCAATAGACATCATATTTCAAGCGAAATTTTAATAAGTCTTAGATTATCATAAATCCTAAAAAATGTATGATTACCCATGATTTTAATTTAATTAGGTGTACTTTCAATGAATAACTGTCAATTTTTTTAATTTTTAATCTCACATAAATCAGCCAGCTGGTAGAGGCCACCAGCTAGCCAGTGACACCTACAAGGCTGAGAAACTAAAGGTTAGTTTTGTACTTTTATTTATTTTAATCTATGTTTTAAATATTAATCCACAACTTGATTTCCATTTGACCCTAAAAACCTTAGAGTCTCTCTAAAGATGAATTTGACTCTTCCAACCTTGATTCTTCATGGATTCAAGTGTCGTTTGACACATTGAGTATCTTTTGATAAGTATATCCTAGATCTATTAATGAATTACCTCATCCCTCACATTACTTCTTCATCAAGGTTTGTGGTATAGTGAGTTTTTTCTGTATTTGGATATTTATTTGGGAATTATGATACTAGGATTCTATCTTTATCATTCTATCCATCGACTCCCCATTGGTGGATTCCGAGTTGGGTGATTATTGATCTTAATATTTTGGTATGTGGGTTTTTAAAGAAATTACCATCAATTAAAACTTTTAATGCTTATTGATTTTGAGATGAATTTATAATTAACTTATAAATCTTGATTTGTGATTATCGAAAATGAATTCTAAATGTCGTGGTGTGTGTGTTGAACGCTTTGAGTATGACTTTTCAAATAAAGCATTGATTTATGAAAGGTGGATTTAAAGTTAAAGAATTATTTTATGAATAAATTTATGAAATGATGGAATGAAATGATTTATGAAATTTAAATAAAATGATTTGTTTTGAATGACATGAGTTTTGATGAAAAACCATTTGATGTTAGTTTTTGACATGAGATGGCAAGTTTTTGAAACTTGAACTTGGGGTTGATGAAATGATTGATTGTTTTAAATGATTTAATAATGGTTGAAATGAATTATATACCCTTATATATTTGTTTTACTTGAATAACATGGGATTCTAGGTATTTAGGTGGGAATAACACATGCTAGGCATGTATTATCTTTACCTAACAATGATTTGACAATGACAACAATAACAAAACTACTTGACGGAAGAGATTACATTATTTGGAATTTTATCCTATTCCATATAACAACCTAGGTAATGTTAATATAAAATCAATTAAATGCCTCATTAATATTCATTAAATATATTTTACATAGTTATACTCATTAAAATAATATTAAGTAATTTTTCAATCAGAAAGGAAATAATTTTACTGTTATTAAGTTCATTTTCATGTATTATAATGTTTTATACAAAAGAATAATTTATATATTTTAGAATTTTAATTTTAAAAAATTAACTTCATTTTTGAAATCAGTATATCAAAATTAGTTGACAGTGATTTTCAGGGATTTTTATGAAAATATTGATTTTTCAATGAAGAGTGAAAAATACTATATTTTGTAAAATTATCATTTATTTTCATTAAAAAGTACCATTATTCATTGAATTTGATCTAAAAATAAAATAATTACTATTTAATTATATATAATATAAATAATTACATTATAATAATCACTATACTTGATTTTTGTATAAGTTCATTTTTGGGTTTAAAACACATTTCTATAAAAAACCTTTTTTTATTATGTTTTATGTTTTAATCTTAAATAAATTTACACTACTTATATAAAATGAATCTTGAAAAATTAATTAAATACTTGGAATCAATGGGTCCAAAATTTCTAAATAGGTCACTTTTATTTTAGGTCATTGTGAATAGTAATCATAGTAAATATTTTTCACTTCAGTAAGGGAAAATCAAGTAATCAAGGTAGAAAATAATGTGATGAAGCCTAAAAATATCCCTAACACTTGTCCTAATTTTATTGGATACACATGTTTCTAACATGAAAATAAAAGTTTCTAGAATTTAGAAATTTCTTTCCACTTTCTTTTGATAAAGAACTTAAAATAATTTTAAATAAATAATAAAAACAAAATGTCACTCTCTTTGTTTTAATATCTCTAATTTTTTTCATAGAGATAAAAATATGTTATATTATATTATAAATTATTATTTTAAATATGAATGATTTTTTTAACATGTAAATTTATTTTTAATTTTTACTGATGAAATAATTATCTGAAATGTTAGGGAATTCCGACACGATGCTTGTACAAGTAGTAGAAAAATCATATAAATTATTTTAAAAACACTAAAAGTAATATTTTTTAGGGGATTTATAGTATACCATGAATTTTATAGATAGATAAAACATATTATTTATTTTTTAAAGGTTTATATTAAAATTATATTGTTATCTTGATGACTGTAAAATCAAATTAAATGAATAGTTCAAAAAATGTCATTAATGCTATTTTATAAAAAAAAATATTTTATTAAATAATTTACAATTGATGAAAATCATATATTCAACCAAGTGAATTTTATATGGTTTAATATATCAACCATGGTCCATTTATGGGCCACTTTCACTTTAATATAAAATTTCCTGGCTCCTATATTGTAAAAATATTTGAAACTGTGGTAATCGTCAAAAGAGTTAATAGGGGTTAAAAATAAGGGATAAGGGTGAAAAAATCACCTAAACATGTCCAAATTTTATTTTATGAGAGTATTTAAACTCATAATTATATTATATTCAAATTATATCAATTTTTTCCATTTTTCAATGAGAATTTAATTTATATTAATTTAATACTTTAAGAAATTCCAAGAGTGCCCCTCCCCTAACTTATAAAAAACCGACTCCTCTATTCTCTTACTCACACCTTTTGAGAACCCCAGTTTGTAAAATATATACAAAAATACCTTCAAAAAATCCTTAACCATGTTATACAACTCTTATTTTTGGTATAATACCAACCTTGGATGGCTTAATGTGTAAAGTAAAGGAGGTTGTCTAAGGAAGATGTATAACTTTTAACCGAATGTTTTAGTTTTATTTATTCTTATACCTCCTTTAAATATTATTCAACCATGATGAAATAATAAAATAATTATATTTAATATAATTATATATTATTATATTAATTATATAACCTATATCCATATCCTCTTCTATCAAATGGGAAATGAAACCACCATTCATGTGTACGATGGACTACCACCTCACGAACTAATGTAATTCATTTTCCATAAACACCTATCATGAATGGTTATAATGATGGATTTAAAGTATATATATATATATGATATTAATGACATAATTATCATTATTAAAAATATAATATATACTTAATTTTCTCACATTTCCATCAATTTAAAATTGATAATGTCGTTCATGCATAAGTATGGACTACCACCTCCACGAAGCGATGTGATAATTTTTTCACCACCACATCACATGGATGGTATATATAAGTGTATTTAAATATATAATATGATATTTATGATATGATAATAATTATGGAAATATAAAATAATACTTACCTCATTTTCCTCATTTTCATTGAAAAATGGAAACGTTACTCACGCGTACGTATGACCTACCATCTCCATGATTATAACACAATTAAATTTTCATATACACATTAAATGGTTAGTTTTAAAAGTATAATTAATGTATAAAAATGATAATTTTTTTTATTATTATTCTATAGATAATTTAATAATTACCACTTTGACCACAATGAACTTACCAAAGTCATTTTTGACATATGAGCCGAATATCATCAAAACATCCAACATGAACTTAATTGATGAAATAATTATATATAACATGATAATAAATAAAATAAAAGGTAAATTACACTTGGAAAAATATTCTTAATCAATTAAATAAATAACATAATTTTATTATTCAGGAATATAAATACTGTAAATGATGATTCCGACTCTCGGTAATGGATTCTTTTCCTTAAGAACCTCATTTCAAATGTTTTAAAGATTTATATTTTTATTCCATGTCCATAATCTTAAAATTATTTTATGAATAAATTTATATGGAAATTAATGAATTATAAATAACATTTTATATCTCCATTTTCTTTTTTAAAGGTTTTCAAAAGGAATATTTTTATATATTTTATATTGAATGTTTTGACTTTCTTTACATAGGAAAAAATGAATGTTTTATTTTAATGCATATGGTGTCAATGAATTTTACCATTGCCACAACCATCATTTTTTGTTTTGATTCCTTTATAATATTCTATGATTTATTCAAATAAAAACCATAATTCCCATTGTTCTAGGAATTTTAGTTTTTAAAATAAGGTTTTAAAGGAAATGGATATATCAATATCCAAAAATATTTTTCTTATGGGTTTAAAGGTATACTTTTATGAGTTTAATGATGGAAATATAAGATTTCACGTGTTTTATGAATTTTATGGACCTTGTATATTTTTTATGATGATGAATGATCCCAATATAGCTATTGATTATGGGTGGTACCAATATATCTCTCCAATGGATTGGGTAATGATTATTTTATCTGGAGTATTATATTATAAGTTTATTGTATTGGTTATTACACTTCTAAGGTTTCTTTTAAGGTTTTTTGTAAGGGTTCAATGAAAATTATGTACCAAGGAACCAACATGATTTTTCTATGATTTCTATTGATTTTTCATGGAAATCATTTGATTTCAAAAGGCAAGTTCATGATCTATTATTTTAAAGGAATGATTATGATCTTTTAGGGTAAAATTTATGTTTTTAAGAAAATGTTTTTATAGGTTTTCTTGTTTTTCTAAAAAAAATCCTGATTCTAATTTTTTCCTTTAGGTTTTCTTATAATGTGTTTTATTTGTTTCTTTTTATATGTACCTTATTAAGATTTTTATTCTAATCCCAAATTTTGAATTTTTTCATAGGGTTTTAGGATGAGTAAGAACAAATAATAAGTCATATTGAAAGTCATAATTTTTTTTCATGAAAATAAAATGTATTTCATCATAAAAGTTTTATGTTGTGATAAAAATAAATACTGAGTTAAAGTGTCCTCTTTTTAATATATGGGTTTTTATGTATTATTTATGACCCAATTATTTAAAAATATAAATTGATAATATCTTTGAAATTAAATAAGGTGAATTATTTTCTAAAGATTTAATTTACGGATTGTTTAAGGTTGGGTCCTTATAGTCGGTACAAGAGGAGAGTATATATAATTTTAGAGGTTAGGATAATGTAAGTAAGTACCCCTAAGTGATTCTAAATTATAGTTATCATGATATATCATATGAATATTACCATGTTGCTTCATCTAAATTTTTTCTATTCACAATGGTTTTCCTTAGAGGAAATATGGAAGCTGAACTAGGAAGGTTGTGACATCTCGACCTATATGCCACTCAAAGGTGCCTCGAATCTAGTTTGACACATGGACTCAAGTGTGCTTCCATATATACCAGATATTTCTAAATACTAGTGAAGGAATAGGGTGTGTCCATGGGGAGACTATTTCCCCATTACTAGAGTGGAGAATAGTGGATAAGTAATAATAGATAAATAGAGATATCATGTATACATAGATGGAACAACAGAAATAGATAGTAAGACAACTAGACCAGTAACCCACTATAGTGGAAGTTATGTAGAAATTTATAAAAATTCAAGAAACAGTTAATAATACTCAAAGATAGAAACTAAATCATATAAAAAAGTTGATGATAATGCATGTCATGTCTCTAAAAAATTTAAAAATAGGTATACATGACAGCAGGAAATACACCACATGCACACAATGTAAAAAAAGACAAAAATCTATCAAAGCATCCCAATCTCCAACCCAGTCATCTGATACCAAGATCCCATCCTAAGTCATGAAATTATTCACATATCCATAAGAGGAAGCTTCCCCTTATTGACACCTATAAGCATGTAGTCTACCCAGGTGCCATCAGTGACCCAGATAGGGTGTGATATAAAATTAGCGGGCCACTACCAATGATGTATATAAATATCTAGTATGTGTGCATAACATGGAATTGTGTAATTATAATAATGAAAAGTAGGAATACCAAATGTAAATGGTCGACTCTAGTTCCTGAAGGAAAACTGGCCTGACATTACCTACTTTGACCCGTGCCAAAATATATTTGAATAAGTAACATGGGATACAATTCCTAGTATCACAGAAGTAGGGGAACCCTTGCCTAATATCACAGTATAGGGAATCCATACCCAATAGCACATAAATAGGGGATTCCATGACCAATATCACAAGAAGAGGGGATGCAATTCCTAATATCATAGTAAGGGTTGTCAAGCCCGTATATAACAAAAAGGGTCAGCATGCTTGGTATTACATATATAATGTGATTCCATATCCATATCACATTTATAAAGGGAATCCATACCGACATCAAATTTCTAAAGGGAATCTATGCCCATATCACATTTATAAAGGGGATCCATTCCCATGTCACAATAAGAGAAGGGACACCATGCCCATATATAAATATATAACAGGTATAAGGGTTATCATGCCCATTAGCCATAATTAACAGGGGTCATCATGCCTATAAAACAACAGTGATAAGTGATCATTATCTTTAACAATTAGTAATAATAAGGGTGTAACCATTGTTTCATTTAATCATGTGACATGGTCATACCACCCACATTCAATTCAATTCATTTTAATTTACTAGGGTGTTATTCGTGCTATAACACTATATCCAATCCACTATCAATGTGATATCACTATTTAGAATTAGAACTAAACACACCAAAGTCATTAAGGTTATAAGATCTTGAAGACCAATTAGGCATATGAAGGTAACCCCCAAAGGGGGGACTCACTCTAAGGTTGACAAAATAAACAAGTATTTGGGTTATAAACAATTATTTGGTTCCAAGTATTACAACTAATTCAAGGTGGATACAAATTAGGGGAAACAAAAGATTAAAATGGCGTGCGACACATATCAAATATTATAAAACATAAATAATTGAAGGGATAATTAGTAGAACACCTAACTCATGACTATAATACTCTCCTTGTCAAGTATCGTCATTTAGTTCAGCCTGTATTGGAAGAAATCTGAAGAACAGATCAATGTCATGAAAATAGGAAATATGATCCCACACCTCAATAAATTCATCAAGAGAAAAAGGGATGGATAAAGGTAAAAGTTGATTTTAGATCTTACCTAGAGGAATCTAATGAGACCAATGAAATATGGATCCAACTTTGGATGAAGGAGATATAAATAATTCTAGGCCAGAGCTTCAAAAGAGCTCAATGAGTGAAGAAAACCCACTACACACTCGAGATTATGAGAAATAAGGAGGAGGGGTGAATTTATTTATATTTAAGGGAAAGTTAGAAATTTCATAGAAAATATTTAGGTTGTATAGTTCATACATATGGTTGTAAAAAATGTTCACCAACTATGCACCTCCCATTGCCTAACGAGGGACCCCACACGATTTGGACCGCACTATTTAAGAAACTGTGTGCCAACCGTGCTATCAAATCTGATAAGTTTTTCTATACCATATGTGTGGGCGTGTGGCCTTGGGAGCATAGTTAGTGAAAACTGTTATCCCTACTTTCCATTCTGTACAACCTCGCATGGTTAAGGGAAACCGTGCGGCCTATCCCACACGATTTCCTCTAACTGTGTGGCCAACCTATTTTCCCCCAAAAGTTGGGTTTCAGGCTCCAAACAAGTTCCAAACACCCCCAAAACACCCATGAAATCATTAGGCATCCAATTAAGGTTAAAAATAAATAATTATAATTAATTTAAAAGGATATATACTTGATATAAAAATTAGGTTCTTACAGTCTTCCTACCTTAAAGGAACTTGTCCCCAAGTTCACTTTCCAAGGGCGAAAAAACTTCGTTTGTGAATAACTACAACCACTGAGTGTGTACATCAGCCTCTTGATCCAAAGTCTCATCCTATACCTGACCATGCTACCATTGCACCCATACTAAAGAGATAGACCAGCCTAAGAGAGCCTTCATTCTCCAGTCAATGATGCGTATGGGATACTCCTTAATAGAAGCATCAACATCTTACTCTGCATCCTTAGGATCAAAAGTATGAGATGGGTCATCATGATAAAGGTGAAGCTGTGAAATGTGGAAGACTTCTTGCATGGAACAATATCTCTAAGGTGATATCAACTGATAGGCTACCGGGCCGATTGTCTCCAAGATCTCAAATGACTCGATAAAGTATGACGATAGTTTCCCTTGCCAACATATCTATATATATCGAATTCTGGGTAATACCCGTAAAAAGACATGATCACCAACATCAAACTCCAGAGGTCGTCGATGATGACCAACATAAGATTTATGTTTATAATGAGCAGTATACATGCACATTCTGACTAGCTGAACCTACTCCAAAGTCTCTTGAATGTGATGAGGACCTAGTAGTGTTGCATTTCTTGCCTCTAACCAGCATAGGGGTAAATGACACAACTTACCATATAGGGCCTCATAATGAGCCATATGTATCATATATTGAAAGATTTTATTGTAGGAGAACTCGATGAGAGGTATATTATTCTCCCAAGATCCACTGAAATCAAGTACAACGTTCGGAGCATGTCCTCTAACACCTGTATAGTTTGTTCTGATTGGCCATCAGTCTGAGGTTGAAATGTTGTGCTTAGAATCACCTGTGTAACCATAGATTTCTATAAACCCTACCATAACCTCAATTTGAAATGAGCATCCCTATCTTAAATGATAGTATGAGGGACCCCATCTAGCCATATAATCCCATAGACATATAATCTTCCCAGCTCATCAACTGAGAAAGTCTCTGAGATAGAAAGGAAGTGGGCTAATTTCATCAGTCGATCCATGAATACCCAAACCGTGTTGCTACCACAAGGTGACCTTGGTAAGCTAATGATAAAATCCATCACAACATCCTCCCATTTCCATTTTGTGATTGGTAATGGTTGTAACAAGACAACAGGTCGCTGGTGCTTCGCCTTCACCTGCTGACAGGTGGAACACCTAGTGATAAAACCTGATATCCGACATTTCATCCCTGACCACCAATATTGGTAGTGCATATCACGATATATCTTAGAGATTCCCAAGTGATCTGCCAACTATGAAGCATGCGAGTTACACATCAGCTCCTCTCTTATATCTATGGGAACCCAGATAAGCCACTGTATACGTAGGATGTCGTCACCATCGAGAGTCTAATTCGTAGGCGGTTCCTCACCAGAAATAACTTCAATACTACAAAAGAGTTCTTTAACAGTGCTAGAAAAAAATAATAATAATAAAGGGTACCTTTTATCAGTGTTAAAAAAAGCATTGATAAAAGGTAACCTTTATAAACGCTTTCATTTAGCAATGATAATGGGTACCTTTGTCACTACTTTATTTTTAGTACTGATAAAGGTTTAAAATAAAATGAAATAATTAAAAAAATAAAAAATAAAAAATATTAATTATCGATAAAAATGAATAAATTGAATATACATATATATAAATTATAAAAGTTAATAAATATTATATATTTATTATATAGATATGAAAAATAACTAAAATGAAAAAATTAAACAAATAAAAATTAAAAATGATTAAATTAAGAAAAATATTAGAAAATTTATTAATTACATATTTATTGTTAAAAGTGAATAAATTTAATATAAATATATATAGATTATAAATATTAATAAATAATATATATTAAATATAGATATATAAAATGAATAAATTTTAATAATTAAACAAAAAGAATAAAAAAGAATAAATTTTCACAATTAAACAAAAAAATTAAAAATGAATAAATTAAAAAAATATTTAAAAAATTATTAAAAATTTTATTAATGAAATAATTATTAATAAAAATGAATAAGTTTAATATATATATATATATTATAAATAGTAATAAATAATATATATTAAATATAAATATATAGAAAATGAATAAAATGTAATAATTGAAAACATATTAATGTCTTATTCATTTTTAATGTTATTTGATCTTACAATTTAACATATTTCAAAAATTACATGTTACATTGATTTAACATATATATACGTAATTAATGAATTTTTATATTCAACACACACACAAATATTTACACAATTAATGAAATATTATATAGAAACACATACACCTAATATTTATGTAATTTATTTAAATTTTAGTATATTTTAGAATTTAATTATAACATGATAAATTTAAAATATTATGTTTTTAGCTAGTCAATTTTATTAATTTATTTATTATTATTACAGTTAGGTATTATGTAATCATTTTTAATATTTTAAAATTTTTTATTTTATTTTTTAATATAATCATTTTCTATTATTTATTGATATATATTTATTTACTATGTTTTTGTATTTTCAATTTGCATTAACATTTACTTCAATATATATATCCATATTTTTTTAATAATTTATATTTAATTAATAAAAGTTATCCATTTTTTAATATTTTTAAAGTGTACACATTTTTAATTATTGAATTTCATTCATTTTTTAAAATGCATGTATTTAAGATTATATATTCATTAATAATGTTAAAAATATATTGGTAAATAAATATTTATGAATAAATATATTTATAAATGTATATTTATGATATTTATAAATTTATATTTTTATAATTATTATAAATAAATAAATATATATATTTTAAAAGTATTTATATAATTATAAATAAATAATTATATATATTTAAATAATTATAAAATTATAATAAATTTGTTTAGATAATAAATATAGTATATATATATATATATAAGTTGAGGCAGAAGCCTTAGTTTATTTGGGAAAAGGGGCTACATTTCAAAGAAAAGTAGACAACATATAATGTAGGGTTATACTCATCGAGACTCAAACTCGAGACCTCACTGAGATCCACAGAGGCAACTACTAATGAGCTGCACCCTGGGGGATATATATATATATATAATTATATAAATATATAAATATTTTTATTTTTAAAAGTACTATTCATATATTTATAAAAAAATAATTATATATTTAAATAAATATAAAATTATAATAAATATATTTAAATAATGAATGTATTTATATTTTATATAAATATATATAATGATATTAATATATTTATAATTATAAAATTATAATAAATATATTTAAATAATGAATATATTTACTATGTTTATATTTATATCTATTTATTAAATATATATAATTATATAAATATATATAAATATATATAATGATATTAATAAATTTATAATTATAAATAAATAATTATAAATATATTTATATATGTATATTTACTATATTTATAAAATTATATATTTTTAATTATAAATAAAAAAATATTTTTTTAAAAAGCATTAATGTAATTATAAATAAATAATTATATATTTAAATAATTATAAAATTATAATAAAAAAATATATAATTATTAAAAAATATATACAATTTTTTATATATAATTACAATTACAAATCCTTTATCGTCGCTAAAATTTTAGCACCGATAAGGGTTCCCTTTATCAATGTTTTTTTAGCACTGATACAAATGTCTTTTATTAGGGAATATCAATTTAGCACTGATAAATGTTATCTTTATGAGAATTTTTTTGCAAGCTTTGATAAAAGTATCCTCAATCTATTTAAAAAAACCCTAACCGAGACTCATTCAGTCATGATTATCAAGATCTCATAGAACTCCCCTAATGTCAACGCTACTCCTCTATGTTCTCTTGAACGAATCAAGGCTAGAATCCAAGGTATGCTATTTTCTCCTTTTCATATCTCTTTAATTTCTTGTTTGGGTTTCGTGGTTTTTGATTTTATGCTATTCTTCATCATGAAGAACCCTACATCTCATCTCTCTCTCTCTCTCACTTACCTATACCTACACAATGCCACTCCTACTCTGTAAACCCATACCAACTTCATACAAGACCACTGTGAACTGCATATCCATCTGCTATTGCAACTGATGGTGATTTTTTTGATTTCTCCATTATTATTTCTTGTTACCTTTTAGTTAATTTATATTATCATTGTTTGAATCTTGTTTCCACAGTATGGCTTTCACATAAAGATGAAAAAAAGTTTAAGACAATAAGAAGAATTATAAACATATATGTATCTATTGATAAAATCATCTTCATAAAATTTCATAGAATCATTGGTGTAGATTTTAGATTAGTTAATATTTGATGATTAGTGTTACATAGGTGGTGTAGTTTAATGAATAAATGGGTTTTTTCCTATGTCATAAAATGATAGAATTTTATGGTGGTTCCTGTAAATTTTCTTTCATTTGATTGTTTTTGTGTTCATACACAATTTAAATATAGATCTGAATATAATTTCACATGATGAATATATTATCGAATAATGTGATGATCATATGCTTAATGAAAGAATTATTAAAGGCGTTAAGTTAAAATTGTAAGAAATATTAGAAAATTTAGTGCTTCTTAGCACTATTATGTTATATTTATAATTGTGGTAATTTTTACCATAAATGAATTGATAAATTCAAGACGGTTAAATGGAAAAGTGTTTTCTAGGATTACATTATGGTTGGTGGTATATTTAGATGGAAGGTGAATTATATTTTTGAAATTTAATATATTAGAAGTCATAATTAAAATTTCATTTAAGTTATTTTTAAATATGAGGGGGTTTAGAGTGCACATGGGATAAATATTTAAAAAAAAAATAATAATTTCTAGGATTTAATTATGTTATATTTTTGAAAACATGGGTTATAAGAATCTTGATCAATTATTATTTGTTACACATGCAATAATATAAATATTTAAGTGATTATCATTTTTTATTATTTAATTAAGGAATTTTACATTTACAATACCAGATTAGCTATAGTTTTTATATATGTATTTGATATTTTATTTTTCAGATGAAATGGTTCATAATATATATATATATATATATATATATTTATTGATAGGGTAAATATATTCTTAAAATTATTTTATTGTAATCAAACACAAATATAGTTTTAATAATCTTTTTATTAAAAAATTGACCAATAAAAATTTATAAATAATTTTCTTCTAGTCATTATAAATTTAGAGAATGGAAAAATATATGACTTTTATTTAGTAAGTCTTCATTTTTATCTTTGAATACATTTTTTTACTGATTGTTTAACAATTTTTTTTTGTTTAATTGTGTAATAATTTTTTCTCTAGAGTAATTTTTTTAAAATTATTATATTTAATGTAATATATAACTATTTTTTTGTTAAATTTTGATAAATATTTCCTTATAATATTTTCCTTGAATAATCACTTGATATCATTTGAAATGATTTTTAATATACCTCTCAATGTATGATTATAATATTTTTCTACATGAAATACTTATATGGATGTGATAAAAATAATTGTTATCATATATTATAATATGATGGGTATTATTCTAGGGATAGGTATGGTCTGTTAGAATGTGATTTACTATAGACATGTTAGTGATTCATCAAGGGCTAGGGTGAGGGTGATGTGACATCTATATTGTTGTTTGTTCTTATTTATGGGTTTTTCGAAGTTAAGTTTAACTAATGTATTGTGAAACCCATTATGTGATTCTTTCCTAAGGGTACCAATTATGTTAATACTTCCCCATATTTAAGATGAAATTCCTAAAAAAATGGCTATGCTATACCCATATCATGTTTTTTATGCAATAAGTACATGTGGTGGTTATCCCTGAGGGATAGTCTTGGATGCTAGGGGCCTAAGGTTGAATCTCATGGTTATTTACATAGGAAGATAAATATTTTTTTTCTCCTCCTATGATTCAAATGTTAACCTATTATTAGTGAAATGATTTTAATATTGGGGAACAAACATGGTATAAACTTATTGTGTGATTAGTATAATTCACTGGTATGAAATAATGTCGATGCATTTGATTATTATGGTGTCCTGTTTAGTACATAATTACTTGACTTAAAAGTATATTTTGAGTGTTAATAATTTGAACATATTCTCAAATATATGCGTTGTTGCATATTTTAGGGGCCATGTTAGTATTTACTTGTTTATTTTTATATTCATACTGTACACATGAACCTTAGTGGATATAGAGATCTTGTATTTGGGATATAGGCGAGGTAAAATAAATAGTAACATAGATTAGAGTCATTTCATCTCAGTGGGGACGAGTTGATGTTCTCATGGTAGTGTTAGGGACCTTTTATCATTTTGAGATAAGATTTGAAATTTTAAATTAAGATGTGGCAATTTAAAAAGTTTTAAGGAGACAAGTTTCATCCACACCAACTTCATCCCCCAAACAGTTATTATTACAATTTGTTACTTGAGACTCATCTCCCATCTCTTTTATATTTCTTGAACTACTCTAAGAAATATTCATCCAAAATAATCACTGGTACCTGGTATGGGATGACTACTGATCATAGTAGTTCAATCAGCATAGGTTTAGATAGAGTTAAATAGTATGAATATGGAGTTAAATTCAATTACCCATTCCCTTAAAAATGGATACACACTAATCATTTGAAAAAAGAGTATGAATATGGATTTAAATATTTCATTATGTTTTCAATATATCATACATCCAACCCTTCTCAAATAGTTACTATGTGTTTATGTTGTTGTCATTAAAGACAAATTAAATGTTTGACTACTCATACAAACAATTTCTTCTACACATGGTGATGTTTCCAATCCTGAGGAAGAAAAAACAGTTGATGATGAAACAAAAAAAATTATTAGTGGATCAATATAATATTGATGAAAAAAACAACAATGACACAACATCACAATTTTGAATAAAATTATCAAGGTAAGAAGTTAGAATATAAAATTTGAGGCTTGTTGGAATCAACACAGCCAACCTATTGACCCTAATAATACAACATTCATTAGTTATCTCAGGGTCACAATGAGGATGAATGTTCCAATTGACATTGATTCATGGCACCACATCCAACCTGTAATGAAGTAAATTCTTTGGAAAGATATAATGGTAATTTTATGATATACTTTATCTATTTTACTATAAAATTATATAATTAAATATTGATTTAATTTTCATTATTCCATGCAAAGTTCATTTATTTTAGAATATTTTTGTAAGAAATTTGTCTTAATGACCACCGTAAAAGACCATAGAGGCTTACAGACTCTTGTTACAAAGTTACATCTTAGGGATGCTAAGGGTAAAGTAAAGCCTCACCCACCAGTTAGTTACGCACAATTTATAAACAAGGAAACATGGACCGATTCCATCAATTGTAGAAATGATAAATCATTGTAGGTTAATTTTAGTTGATAATATATTATCTAACATTATTTATTTTATCTAACTTGATTCAATTTTTTTAATTTATAAAAAAATAAAAGAGTGTTGAAATTAAATAATATACATCAAAACCAATGTAAATCTATCACAAATCAAGGATGGGGTATGTTTCATTAGAGAAGAAATTGGTATGTATTTTAGATCAACAATAAAAGTTTAATTATGTACTATGAAACAAAATATGTTCCTTTTTTTATATGCAGATTGATGAATCAAAATATAAAACCACTTCCATCCCATGTCATGTGCTATAGAAAGAGGATCATGTAAATAATGAGGGTAAACTAGTTGATGAAAACATAAAAATAATATGAGAAAAATGTGTAAGTATGATATAATTGTAATTCATTATGATTTATAATAATATTACATAAAAATATCTATTTATGTTCATATTTTTTTATATGGTTTAGACATAAGAATCGGAGCAACTGTACTAGAAGAAAAGATACTTTTTGTAGCTTTGAAGCGACTAAAAAAATATGATTGTTTTAATGGATTAGGTTTTGGAGTCTCTCCTTGAACATATTTTGAGAAGATAAAACCACATAAAGATACATATAATATGGTGAGATGATTGAAAACATAAATAGACTCACTAAAAGATATTATTGTTCGGTCTGGTTTGGCAGACCAATGTATACGAAAGGATTAAAGAAAACCAATGGTGGAACAAAGATTTGGACAAGGACCAAGTGATCCCACTAGCTTTGAGGTTAGTAATTCTACCAAACCACATACCTTACCTAAGGTAATTAATTTTGTCATTAATTTTTCTTCTAAATTTGAATCAACCAACTTCTAAAAACTTTATATTACTAAAATTCTATAGGGTATAATTGTATGTGATTTATATCTGTCAACACCCATGCAATGCCTTATTATGATGGGTATAATGTATAATATCCCAATAGACAATATACACCATAATTAACTCCCAAAAGATCACATGAGAGTGGGGATTGAGGTAGATCATGATCTGACTGTTGAGTTGCATGTTCCACTTGATGAACTAAATATTATAATGGTCAATGATGCTATTGG
Organism: Viscum album; assembly: GCA_963277665.1. Taxonomy (NCBI): domain Eukaryota; kingdom Viridiplantae; phylum Streptophyta; class Magnoliopsida; order Santalales; family Viscaceae; genus Viscum; species Viscum album. The sequence continues at coordinate 420,985,343 of OY728132.1, forward strand.
TGGGTTCATAACATGACCATATAATCTTATAAAGATACATGAGGTATGTCTCTAACAAATTTTCTCATATGAAAAAACTATAATGGTTTATAATCAAAGGTTTTATGTGTGGTATGATATTACAGATCGATAAATCGGTGGGGAAATAGAAGGCCAGATCAAGAAAATCTAGTGAATTGACTAAGAAATCAAAACAACCTTCCGAGAGTACCTTCTACCCACCAATTCTAGAGAAACATTTATTATAATTACAAATTCATGTAGAGACCACATTTAATGATGAAAATATTCTTACATTCTAAATTAAAAATAAATATATGTAACTTTCCTGATAGAAATAATTGGTCTCAAGACTATAAATGAGATTCTTAGGCATGAATGGATAGACTTCTTAGTTATGAATACATACACAATGTGAATTTCCATAATACGTTTGTCCAAATAGTGAGCTAATAAATTTATTAAAGTTAATAACTATTCAAATTTTATACATAAATTTATATTACTATTATATAAATGGAAAATCATGTGAAGAATGATTTGGATTCATTAATCCCTATATAATTTATTTAGAAAAAATTACTTTGGATAATGAAGGAATTGAGATGAAAAAATATGAGTTACTCAAAGCATTTGATAAAAAAATATCAAGATACAAACACTTTTTGATACCTAAAATGCAGAAGTGAAACTCTACAATCTAATCGAATAAAATATATTTTTAATTTTTGCATTAATTATTTGTTTTTGTTTTTTATGAAGCACTGGATGCTGATTACAGTGAATTTGGAAACCCCAAATATTTATTTTTTGGATCCAATTCATGGATATCCAACAAACCGACCACACATGATGTGTATTGTGAATTTTTGATACACTGAACTCAAAATTTTATAGATAAAATTTGAATTATATGTTTCAGTCTATGTTTTAACAAGAATTTTTTTATGACTGAGCGGTCTCTAAATATAGGATAAATCATATAATGAATTCGGTTTCTGAAGAGATAAACCCTATGGATTATTAAAATGAAAAAAAATTAAGGTATATATAGAAATATTTAACTATCAAAACATTTCAATACAATTTACTTATTTTATTCATTATTTCTGTAGTGTTCGAAGCAAGATAATGGCATCAATTGTGGATATTATGTTTGAAAATTTATGAGAGAGATCATAAATCATGAAAATACCAACACCCCTAACAGGTAATTTCAAAAATTAATTAAAGTTTCATTAAATATTTTTTATAATAATTTTGTCTATATTTTTTAGTACTATAAATATTTCTGACAACCTTCATACTCAAAAGAAGAATTAAATTTGTTTAGAGATGAGTGTGAAATTTACATGTTGTCAAAATGTACGCCGAAAATAAATTTAGGTTATTACTGACTATTTTTGTGATCTAGTATGAGTTATGATCTTATAAATATATTTGGGGTGTGAATAATTAGTGTTTGAATTATTATATATTATTTTTGATTTATTTCTCATGAAGAGGTATAATGGAAGAAATCAATTTGTTTAGAATCAATGAACTGAAAACAATAAAATTATTGGGCAATAGTAGAGGAAGATACATAGGTATAGGTAGAGGAAGAGACAAAGTTGGAGTTAAAAACCGAGGTGGAGTAGGAGGTAGAGGTGGAGACTGAGGCAAAGACTGATCCGGAGGAGGAGACAAAGTAATGAATTGAAAACAATAAAATTGTTGGGGAATAGAGTAGAATGAGGACCATACCAAGATTTTGTTTGAGAAAAATTATTGAAAAGTGTGAAAAACACTTTTCACTTAATATAAGATCCATTGTGAAAGAGTATCAGGTGCCTTATTGAATTTTTTTCACTACTTGTTTAAGTGATTTTATACAGGAATTTAAGTAGAGGAATTTTTTTCAGAAACAAAACAAACATCACTTATTTTTTCAAACAGATTATTATAGTCTACAATTTCTATTATCATATTCCAAGTACTATCAAGTATTACTAAAGTATGAAAGAAACCCCTCACAAAGAACAAATTTAATTGAAAAAAAGATAAAATTGCTTGCCAATGACTTCTCTACACTGCAAAGAAAGGGTCTTAGTAGTGGTGCCAATAGTCACTTGAGAGTCATACAACACCAATCCAATAATAAAATAGGTATATAATCTAACTTAAATTTTTGAATTAATATGTGTTTAATCAACTAATTAATCTAGTAGGTGTATGAGAGAGCTGTTGGAGGACAACCAATATTGAGAGATCGTGGTCATTGAGGAGGGTTAGTGTCAAAGGAAACATGACATTAAATGAAAATAAACCGCCTTATGAATAAATTCCTAATAATAAAAAACCCAATTCAAATGAAATCATGAAGCACTAAAAATACAAATGAAGACCCCTTTGAAAAAAATCTAGTATCTTGATCCAAAACTTCTAAAAAAAATAAATAAATACAAAATTTCATCAACTAAATCCTGAATTTTATGAAAAGAACAATATAATGGTTTCAATTTGGTGGGTGGTTAAATTATTTAGTATATTATATCATGAATTAGATTCATGATATAATGTCACAAATTCTTGTGAAATCCCTAACAGTAACATTCATTATGCATGTGAACATTCATTATGTAAAACGATTCATGTTTACAATATGATTAATAAAAAACTCATCATCATTCTCAATAAAAAATACATGATAATAGGTATATTCCCATTTTTATGAACAAATAAATATGATGCTATTTTAAAGTTTATCATCACCTGGAAAATAAATTCATATTTTTTTGAAATTGATATTAATTTTATCAAAAAATACAACTAACATACTTAAAATCGAGAAACCACATTCATATTGTTTTTTTTAATTTAGGAAAATGATATATAATTCATTTTTGACATGTAGGAATAAACCATATCTCAATTTGATACATGATGTTCCCAGTATGACTCAAAGTTTCCGTTATCTGTTTAAAATTAAAATTTCAAAAAAATAAATGTCACTCTCTAAAAATTGATAAAAAATCACTTAGATTGTCTTAATAATTTAGGAAAACGATTAATAATTCAATTATGGCATATAAGAATTAGTCTCACGAAAAATACACACACAGTGTGACATGTATTACTAAAAGCGTGTGTTTCCACTTTAAAATGACATTTTTGTAAAAAACACAAGTGGCATACTCAAAACCAAGGAAATGAATTCATATTGTCTTGATACTTTAGGAAAATGATCCATAAGTCATTTGGGATGTGTAAGAATCAATAAAACCAAAATTTGATGAACAGTGTGACCGATATGACTCAAAGTATGTCACTTTGTTCAAAATTGACATTATATTTAGTTAAAAAACAACTAACATACTCAAAACTGAGAAAATGCATTCATATTTTTTGGTAATTGAGTAAAATGATCAATAAGCCATTTTTATCTGTATGAATTAGACATACCTCAATCTGATACATGATGTTCCCGGTATCACTAAAAGTGTCCATTATCAGTTTTAAATTGACATTTTAATATAAAAAGTATCACTTACTAAAAACTAGTAAAACATGCTTGAATTTTCTTTATAATTTAGGAAAACAATTAATAATTGATTTGTGACATGTAGGAATTAGTCTCATGTCAAACCCACACACGATACAACCTATATAAATCAAAGTGAATGTTTTATGTTTAAAATGAAATTTTAGTAAAAAACATATGTTGCATACTCAAAACCAAGGAAACACATTTATATTGTTTTTATACTTAAATAAAACTTTTCATATTTCATTTGGTATGTGTATGAATCTGCCTAACCTCAACCTGAATTATGGTGTGACCGATATTTCTCCAGGCGCGTCTTTTTATTCAAAATTGACATTAATTTTAATAAAAAAGACAACTGACATAATCAAAACTGATAAAACAGATTCAAACTATTTTTTTACTTTAGGAAAATTATCCATAAGTCATTTTTTATATATATGAATCATCTTTACCTCAAACCAATACATGATGTTCCTGATATAACTCAAAGTGTTCGTTATCAGTTTAAAATTGAAATTTTAATATAAAAAGTGTCACTCATAGAAAACCAAGAAAACATGATTGGATTGTCTTGATAATTTATGAAAATTATTAATAATTAATTTTTGATGTGTATTAATTAGTGTCATGTAAAAACTGCACACGATGCGACCTGCATGACTCAAAGTGCATCTTTTTAGTTTAAAATGACATTTCAGTAAAAAACACAAGTGGTGTACACAAAAACCAGGAAATGAATTTGGATTGTTTTTATACTTTATAAAAATAATAAATAATTCATTTGGAATGTGTAGTAATTAGATACACATAATCTGATACACAGTGTGACCGGTATTACTCAAAGTGTGTCTTTTTATTCAAAATTGACATTAATTTTAGTAAAAAAAACAACTGGCACACTCAAAACCGATCAAACACATTTATATTGTTTTAGAAATTCAGTAAAATTATTCATAAGTCATTTTTATGATTATAAATCAACCTCACTCCAATTTGATACATGATGTGTCCGATATGGCTCAAAGTGTTTGTTATCAGTTTGAAATCGGTACTTTAATACAAAAAGTGTCACTTACTAAAAACTAAGAAAACATGATTGGATTTTCTTGATAATTTTGGAAAATTATTCATAATTCATTTTTAACTTAGGAATTGGTCTCACATCAAACCCACACATGATGCGACTTGTATGATTCAAAGTGTGTGTTTCTAGTTTAAAGTTATATTTTATTAAAAACAAAAGTGGCATACTCAAAACTAAGGAAACACATTATTATTATTTTGATACTTTAGGAAAATGATCCATAAGTAATTTGGGATGTGTAGGAATCATAAGCACCTCAATCCGACACATGGTGTGATTGGTATGACTCAAAGTGCATCTTTTTAATCAAAATTGACATTAATTTATGAAAAAAGACAACTAACATACTCAAAACTAAGAAAGAAAATTTGGAATGTTTTAGTACTTTATGAAAATGATCCATAATTCGTTTTTTACATATAGGAATCAAACACACCTCAATTCGATAGAATATGTGCCCGGTATGACTCAAAGTGTCAGTTATCAGTTTAAAATTGATATTTTAATACAAAAAATTGTGACTCACTAGAAAATGAGAAAACACGCTTAGATTGTGTTAATAATTTAGGAAAAAAATTCATAATTCATTTGTGACATGTAGGAATAATTCTCACATCAAAATCACACACAATGCGACCTTTATGACTCAAAGTGTGTGTTTCTAGTTTAAAATGACATTTTACTAAAAAACACAAGTGGCGTACTCAAAATAGAGAAAACTCATTCAAATTGTTTTGATACTTTAGTAAAATGATACATAAGTCAATTTAGATATGTCTGAATTAGTCGAACCTCAATTCGATGCATGGTGTGATTTTTATGACTGCAAGTTTATCTTTTCAATATATAAGTTTCATTTTAGTTTAAAATGCGCACCACATTTCCAAAACCAAGAAAACGACCCTAGATTGTTTTCTCATAATTCTATCTGTTGTTACTTAATTAATTTCTTTATCATTTTTATCTTATACTTATTTAGTTAAATTTCATAGATATAATGCTTGAAGATAAACAATAATTGGCATGTGACATACAAAAATAAACCGCAACACAATTCGATACACATTGTTCCTGGTATGACTCAAAGTTTAGTTTAAAATTAAAAATTTCTATTTAATTTATTTCTTTAAATTATTACTAACATAAGAATTATTTTCTTATATAGGTGTGTTGTTTTTCTCTAGTAGGGATGGATTATTATTTTATATAGGTGTATTCTTTTTCTCTATAATAGTGTTTTGTTTCTTGTATTTATGTTGTAAATTTTATTTAATTTAAGTTATATATTTGTATATAATTTTTCTAATTTATGAGACTATTTTTAGTGTTGCAGTGCGCTGTTACGACACACTGATTTCCTGTTTCTTATGCTGTAATGTTCTATAACAACACACTACAATATTACCATTTATCAACTCATTTATTAGCACTAATAAAGGATTCCTTTATCATCTCTTACAGAAGCACTGATAAAGGGTCCCTTCATTAGTGCTAAATAAATGTGCTAATAAATGGTGACTTTTATCAGTGTTTTTCTAGTGATGATAAATGCCCAATCCTTTTAATCATGATGTGGTAGTCAACACATTTTTAGCACTGATAAAGGCCCATTCTATTACTGTCAAAGACCACTTTTGTTGTAGTGCTTCCCATTGGAACAATACCTCTATATATAAAAATTTATCATATTCACATTCTCTAGAAGCAAAGAGGTAACTGATAGTAATTCAAGTGCAAACAATCCATGATAGTCTTGTTCCTTAATGTGCATCTCAGAAAATAGAGATATAAGTTTCTATTTTCTACTGGCCTCCTGAAATGCCTATGTATGAGTGCTCGTACTCAGTGCATCAACAACAATATTTACTTTCCCTATAATATAGGTAAGATCAAATTCAAAGGACTGTAGATATTTGACCCATATTCACTTATTAAGATTTAAGTATCACTGTGTGAAAATATACCGAAGGTTTTCTTGGTTCATAAACACCACAAAATGCTCTCCTAGTAGGTATTGCATCCAAAAAAACAAGGTGTGTAAAACAATGGCTAACTTAAGATCGTGCATTGGGTAATTCCACTCATGGGGAATCAACTGTCATGACCTGTATGCAATTAATTGATCTTCCAGTATTAGAACTGCTCCTATCCCAATACTTGATGCTTTAAAAAATACTGTATAGCTCCTACCTAGCTTTGGAAAAATTAGGATCGACACTGATTTCAATATACCTTTTAACTCCTAAAAATATGTCTTGCAATATTCAGACCATATAAACTTCACACCCTTTTTATTCAAGCCCATAAGAAGTGCTTCTAAGTGTAATAATTCCTATATAAAATGCCTATAGTAACCAGTTATCCTTAAGAAAATCCAAATATCAAAGATGTTCTTAGTATTATCCTAGGTAACCACAACTCTCACCTTCTCTAGGTTAACTGAAACTTACACCTCTAAGATAATATGATCCAATAAGTGAACCTTGTCAATCTAGAAGTGATATTTACTGAGCTTAACATAAATTTGGTACTATATCAATGCATTAAAAATGATCTCAAGATGAGTGGAATGGTCCCTTCATATATGTGAATACAACAAGATTTAATCTATGAATACCTCCAAAAAGGAATCCAAATATGGATGGTAAATCCTATTCATCAAATCCATGAAGACAATAGGAATGTTCGTAAGACTGAACAACATCATGAGATACTCATATAAGCTATACCGACTACGAAAAGTTGTACGTGGTATATCGGAAGGTCTGACTCAAACCTAATGATTACTTGATCCTAGGAAAATCTTCAAGAATACACTTACCACTCTTAGTTGGTCAAAAGGACCATCTATATGAGGTAAGAGATATCAGTTTTTCATAGTAAGCTGATTCAACTTCTGGTAATCCATATAAAGCCTGAGGGTTCTGTCTACCTTCTTGGTGATAAGGATTGGTGAACCCCATAGAAAAGTACTAGGATGTATAAAACCTTTGGCCTCTAAATCTTCAAGCTGCCTCTTGAGATCCTGTAACTCAGTAGTATCTATCCTGTAAGGAGGAATGGATACCGGTGTAGCTCCAGGTGTAAGATCGATAGTAAACTCTATCTTTATCTCAGGAGGTAGTTCTGAAAGTTTTTTAGGGAACACATCAATAAAATGATCAAACATAGGAGGGAACTCAGTATTAGGTATTCTCAGATCATTCATAAAAGGCTAGCAATCTAAGAGGTCAATCTACCTAAGACAAGATGCTCTGGTCCATCTCTACCCACCTGGACATCCCAACTGATTTTGTGAATATAAGTACCAACCAATGGTAATGTAAATAACACACTATGATGATAACAATCTATATAGGCATGACAGGGAACAAAAAAGTCCATTTCAATAATGAAATCAAATCCTATCATCTCGAGGAAGAATAGGTCCCATAAGAAACAATAACTTCCTACCTCAAGGGGGAAGTCATTGAACTTGCGTACTCTCAGAATGTATACCTAAAGGTGTATCTTACATCATAATTCCATAAGAGTACTCAACATGAAGCCCAAGGATCTCCACAACAAGCACAATTATAAAGGAATGTGATGAAACTACATTTAATAAGGCGGAAATGATAGTAGAGGCTACCAGAATAGTACCTATAATAGTAGATGTCCCTACATCCTTATCCTATAGTATAGGCTGCACTGAGTAAATATTGAATGATCCCCGACCCTATGCTACAACCTGACTACCTGGAGAAGGTCCAATCTACCGGAACTATAACTCTAAAGCTTGTATACCACTTCCACGACCTCTTAGTCTTCTTGTACACCCAGTAGTACTTGAGTTACCTGCCTGGAGAGGTGTTACCGAACCTGATCCTAAAGATGGAGACGACACAGATCCTCTCCCACACAGTATAGATGGAAAGGTACTATATAAACGCAATATAATCTCCAATCTTCCACATCCATAGCACTCGATGGGGTCTTTGGGACACTGGGTACTCTTATTCCTAGGCTTCCCACATTGATGAAACACCACATAACTACCTACACATGTCAACTAGCTGCAGCTGCTCACGGGCACAATCTCAAAGCATAGCTTTCGACCACTAGTCGAACCACTACTCTATATGGGTTCTAAATCTCCTTGTCTCACACTTTTTTCTCCCCTCAGGTTCTACTTGGTGATAAGGGCCTAGTTCACTATATCAGATATGGTGGTCAACCTAAAAACATTTACCTAAGAAAAAATAGGATACCTTAGGCTATCCTTAAATCAACTCACTTTCACTGTATCATCAACAATATAGATAGGATCAAAGCACTACAGCTCTATGAAATGAGTTGTATAGTCCATAAATGTCAGAGAACCCTTATGTAGGTTCATTAATTCCCTATCACAATCATCTCTCAGGGTATTAGGGAATAAATATTAAAAGAATCTTGACTAGAAATCTCTCCAAGTCACTTTCTAATATTGAACATCCTGATTAATAATATCCCATCCTTGCTTAGAGGATCCTCAAATCTTGTAAGTAGAGAGTTTCACTCTCATATTAGGAGGTGTCTTTATATGCTTGAATATAGACATAACCATCTCAAGCCATAGCTCTGTAGCCTGTGGTTTGCCATGCCCTGAGAACATGGGAAGATGCTACTGTTGGAACTCCTGAGTCAACTCTCTCATAGAAGAGGTAGAGTACAAAGCTCCCTGTATCATTTTTATAAACTGTAGAAAATCTAATCAAAACTGGGAATCATCACCCATATTAGAAATATTAAGAGTTTCTACAAGAGGTGATATTGAATGTATCACTTATAGTGACCCTAGTTTAATATACATGGATATTACATCATTTTAGATGAATATTCATCACATTATAAAAGTACATGCCTGAGGACCGTAATAGTTTAGTGTATTTGGAAACTTAGAACATAATATTCTAGTCTGGTGAAAGATATTTAGTATTTCCAACAAATATATTTCTATTTAATACTCCAACTTAAAACCTTTCTTCATAACTAGGGGAAAGGAAACATAATAAAGGGTGAGATAAGATGCTCAGTAAGGGTAAATGAAGGAGATACATAAGCATAACATGAGTACAAGTGTATGGGAACATGATAATAAATTTTTAAGATCATACCCAACATATCAAAGATAATATACATGAGTCATGGTATAGATATTGACAGTTCATAAGACATGAATCATAATGGAATCAAAAGCATAATCCATGAAATCATAACCTAGGAATAAGACATGGAAATTTTGGCATATACATAATCATAACAAATCATTACATATTAGTCATGTATCACTTACAAGACCATTATAGTGGACAAATTTCTTTATCAAACTGGGTTCAATACCCATTCCAACCTTGTATTATTGGACCAAGTTCTCTCCTTATTCTGGCCCTGTATTACTGAACCGAGTTCACTCCTTATTCTAGTCCTGTCTATATCATGAGATTTATAAATCTTTACCCAATGAATTGGAGGGATATATAGGTCCCACCCATCACATAATTAAATCATATATATGTGTTCCATAATATAATAAAACATTAATCATATCATGACCCATAAAAAGATATAGGTTTCATAAATATCATATCATAACCCATGAAATGAAATAGGTATTAAAATTTTTTTATCATATAATAACCTAGGAATAAGACATAGGTTTCATAATCATTTCATAATAGAATAATTCATGAAAGTAAGCGGGTTTCATAATTTTTTTTCATGGTATAACATATGGAAGATAAACGGGTTTCATAAACAACTTGCCATCTTAAACATAAAACATTCAACGAAAGGGTAAGAATGGTGTACTTGGAACATATCCCCATTAAATAATAAACTTTAAAAAAGTATGACATACTATATGATAAATGATTTTGAAATATATTTAATAAACATTTCTTGAGGAAATAATACTTTCCACTTTGAAAAATTCTTTTTAAAACATAAAACTTTTTGAAAACGTTTTTCTTTAAAAATAAACTTGAAAACTTATAAAGGAATATTTGAAAACCATTTTAAACACCTTTTAAATATAAAATATTTTAAAAATAATTTTCCTCAAAAAACAGCTTTAAATATCATTTAATTTTTATTTGAAAACATTTTTATAAACACATGTTTTGAAAGAAGATATATTTCCGACATAAGAGAGAGATAAATTTGGATTCCATTAAAAATATTTTATTAATTATATTAAGTACCAAAGAGTGAAAAAATGATACCATTACTTGAATAAATCATGAATAAACATAGTATAAGAAAATTCATGATTATTATTGAGATATGTACCATAAGATTTTATCAATGGAAGCATAATCATAAACAATCGTGATAAACAATGAGATTCGAGAAATAAAATCTTACAACTTGGTAACTTTGAATCATCATACCCATGAAAAAATAAAAATACACGAATCATAAAATATCATTAAAATAATTAGTTTCATGATATAAAATTTCAAAGGGAAGTATATACACCTTGAAAAATAATATTGGTGAATAATATAACATGTGTCTCAAAGAAAGGAAAATTGGACAAAATTACTTTACTGATTTCGTTACTTTTGAACCATAAAAAAATTGAAAGAGAGATAATAAAATTTATATGTAAATAACCATAAATTTAATGATAATAATAATAAAATACATTCTTGGCAATTATATACATCACACAAAAGAAATGAGTGGTGAATAAGGCATAAGTCTCACAGAAATAAAAGTGAGACTAGAAATCCCCTTACTACTTGAGTAACTTTTGAATCATGAGATCCGTGAAAAAATGACATAAATTAAAAATTTTAATTTAAATAAATAAATAAAATTCATGATATAAAATTTCTTATGTTAGTATATACACCACATCACAAAAATAAGTGGTGAGTATAATATATATCTCATTGAGATAAAAGTGAGGCCAGGAAACCCTTACCTAAAGTCTTGAATTTCTTCATACACATTCAAAACTAATTTATAATAAATATAAGTTTATTATAAATTAAAAAAAGACATATTATTATATCTCATATGATATGTTATTTTATTTTGACTTTATATTACCCTTTTATTAACAATTCTATGTTAAAGTTACGTTTCAGGTAATATCTGCTTTTTTTTCGTATATGTTTTGACTTGTTATTCTCAATCCTCTTAATTATATCATGATTTAATTATTTATAGAATTTAAAAAATTATATAAATATCATATATATTCATTTTATACTTATTTATAATAATCTATAAAATATATTATTATGAAATGAAATACACCATTCATGGCGACGACATGCCGTACATATGCATGAAAATAGTTTCCATTCCATTTTCATGTCATATTTTGAAAGAAATAAAAGTAAATGATATATATATATACATATTATTTTTTTAGTATCATTATTATTTCATATATATCACATATTTTTGTTAAACCCATCCTTAATACATTCTATGTAAAGCATGGATGAACACATCGCTTTGAGGAGGCGACAATCCATACGTCCACAGATGAAGTTATAATATTAACATAAAATGAAAATCATGAAGTTATGTGTTATATAATAATTATATAGGCATAAATAAAAAATAAATATCATAAATATCATATAAAAATAGCAATTCTATCATTATTCCCAATCTTAAACGATGGTAATGGAATAAAGAACAACATTAGTTTGCGAGGTGATAGTCCTCTGTACATACGAAAGATGCTTGTTTATCCCATTTTATGGAAGTGTGTGTGATTTTAGGTCATACACTTAACATAAAAACATCTCATTATATTTAGGATACTGATTTTATTATATAATCATGAAATATTACAAATTTAGGGGGTGTAGAAAGAGATAAAATAAAAGTGGGTAACTCCTTTTGGTTTTCCACAAAAGACTTCTTTGACTGGATTTATGACCAAATTGAGGATTTTAGGATGAGGTGAGGTATTTTTTTATCTTATTTGTGAAGTTTTTGGATGATAAAAAGGGATTTATATGTGTTAAGAAGTGAGAGGATTGAGTTCCCTTTTATAAGTGGGGGAAAGGACATACTTGGAATTTTTGAAAAGAATCCCCATGTTTTTACCAACCAAGAATCTTAAATAACACAAAATATTTGAGACATGAATGGGAAAGGTCTAAATATGGCCATAAAATGTGTTTTGTACAAGTTTAGGGTCATTTTTACACCTTATATTATAATTTTATCCATTAAGTAAACTCATTTTTACCTTAATCACTGCAATTTATTTTAATATATTTCACTAATAAATTTGGTAAAAAATTAAGTTAGAATTATTAGACATTATAAATAATTATTATCACAATATGAAATCAATTTTTCAAAATTCTAATAACATAATTGGAATAAATTAATTTAAAATTAATCCCACAGATGGGATGAGATGACGGGTTTTTAAAGTGAAAAAGTGAAAAAGTTTGAAATGTTTTTATATAAAATTTCAATGTGAAATTTGTTACAATGAACTAAATTATAATAATGGATGTATAATTTATATAATTATACTTTAAAACAAATTTAAAATATAATTTAACCATATAAATAAATTAGACTAAAAAGTAGTTTTTGATTAAAATTCAATATTTTTTCCATATTTATCAAAAAATGAAACTTCTCAAAAAATACTAAAAATATACCGTAAGATAATTTTAACATTACGATTTAAAAAATTAAGTTTATTTTTTCATATAAAATTTATAAAATTTAAAAAATTTAGTTTTAAAATAGGTATGCTATTTATAGGTGGAAAAACTACATTTAGAAAAATTTAGCTTTTTATGGATAAAATTAGATTTGTTCTTATCTTATGACTATAAAATATACTATATGAAGGTAATTTTTTTATTTAATATTGTTGAACTCTCTGTGCGATAGTTATTTTAATAATCACAAATCATTGTTTTTATATATTTCAATTTAGTTATTTATTCAATTTGTTCTAAATGTGTTTTTATATGTTTAATCATGTCAACATATGTTTATCTATGTTAATTTATGATCTACTATTGACCTGGAAGTGTTCTGGATTAAACAAACACTTTGTAAGAATTTCTTATTTTTGACTCACTGTTAGTTATATTTTTGACTTAATGTTAGTTAAATTATTGAGTCACTGATAGTTAAAGGAATGAGACACCGATGTGATAAAACTGATGGATGAGTCACCGATATAATAAATTCTCACACCGAAATCAATATTTGTCTCACAGATGAAAAAGGTCTCACCGATGAGAAAGGTCTCACCGATGAAAATGGTCTCACTGATGAAAAAGGTTGCACCAATGACAACAGTCACATCAATGAAAACGGCCTCACCAATGACAACGGTCGCACCGATGACAATGGTCGCATAAATGACAACGGTATCACTGATGACAACGGTCGCATCATTGATCACACAAACTACCGTAGCCGATGCTGATCAAATGACCTACCGAAGCCGATGTTGATCACATGACTGACCAAAGCCAATGCTGATCACATGATCTACCGAAGCTGATGCTGATCAAATGACCTACTAAAACCAATGCTGATCACATGACCTATCGAAGCCGATGAAAATTCCAATGACCTACCGATCTCATGACTCACCGATAGTCCTGAAAACTGTTTGAATTTCTATTAACTCTTATTTAATTCCAATGGTCATATTTTCTAAATTTAATGCGCCTTTTATTAATTAATGTTGGTTGTTGGATGTCAGGGAACTGTACCTCGTACCTGTAAAAAAGTAATCATTATTTTTACTAGATCTCAAGGAATAAAAAGGAAGATCTATATACAGTAAAAGGTGACAATAAGAAGACAAAAAAATACACAGATAGAGACACATAAGAAGAGGAGGGAATACATGTGTTTAAAGCACCACGAAATGAAAGAAGAACTTGAAGAACACCTGTGAAAACCAGAGAGCTTCACGAAGATCACTCACCTAGAACAAACACTGAAGCCAAGTTGCTGTGCCTACTGAACATCATATACACAAGGCTGAAAAACTATAGATGATAAGAACAAAGACACTATGTTTTGTGTCATCCTCACTAGAAAAAATTCAAATACCATATGAAACATCTAAACGAGTCCAGAGCACATCTGCAATCACTCAGAGTATTCTAAACTCATTATCCATTTATTTTCTCTGTAGTGAAACTTTGTTTAATATTTTGAGCAGTGTGTGTGAATATATCTATTTAGACACACACTGACTCCTGGGATGAATTGAAGGATACTAAATCCTCACACCAAACGTTTTACACCTTATTGTATCCCACTGTGAATTGTGGAAGAGGTCAAGTGTGGCCTGGACAACCTGTGTGTTGTTTTTTAGTTTTACCACATAGAACTATGGTAGAGGTCTGAGGACTTGAACAGTCTGAGTACTGTTGTAAAACCCTCGATCCTGGGTGTGGATTATAGTTTATATAAACTGTTTAAGAGTACTAAGTCTCAGTTTGAGACTAAACCTCTTGCTTTAAAACTGCTATGCTTTTTGCCTTTGATAAAACTATTTTGAATATTCTGCTGCTAAGTACTTTAAATATAAATATGTTTTTAGAGTAACTCTGATAGTTGAACTTACAAGTGTTTGTAATTATTTTGAACCAGTAAGTTAGTTTCGAAATCTTACTTAATCTTTAGATTAAGTTAACCGAGAAGTAATCAATCTTTGAGAAACTGATTGAACATTTACAATCTTTATAAATTCACTATAGTTTAAATTGTTTTATAAATTGGGGGATTTTAATACAAATATTTTAAACAGAAATTGTTAATTGTAACTCAATTCACCCCCCTCTTGAGTGTCCACTCTAACCAACATTTGGTATCAGAGGATTAAAAGTTTTCAAAACTCTCTATTTGTGAAAAATTTTCAACTATGATTTTAGTTGTATCTAAAGATCTTAAATTTTTGTTAGTTCTAAATTTTATCTCTTTAAATATATTTTCTAAAATTTAATTATGGATAACAGATTTTAAGGTGTAGCTACCAACATAACACCTTTCTTTAATGGTGTTAATTATGCCCAATGGAAAATAAAAATGAAAATTCATTTAGAAAGTATGGGATTTGACATTTAAACTACTATAGAGACTCAATATAAGATTCCAGAAACTGTTATAACTACTTGGTATAAACCTACTAAAGATGCTTACAATAATAATTATAAAGAAATGAATTCCCTATATTGTGATTTAGGAGATAAATAATTTAATCGAATATTTTCCTGTAAGACTGCTTATAAAATATGGGATACTTTAGATATTTCCCATGAGGGAACAACCAATGTTAAAGAAATGAGACTAAACACATACAATATCAAGTATGATAATTTTAAAATGAAGTCTGATGAACCTATTTCTGATATGTATCTCAAGTTAAACGAAATGGTAAATACAATGAGCTCACTTGGAATGGCTATTCCAGCCAAGGAGTAGATTATGAGAATACTCAGATGCTTGCCAAAAAGATGGAGAGGCACATCAGTTTCAATTAGAGAATCTTGTGACATTGGTGCTCTGCCTTTCAAGGAACTCATGGGTAAGTTAATGATGTATGAGGAAGAATTGAAAGTAAACAAAGAAGAAGATGATTAACCAAGAAATAAATCAGTAGACTTCAAGATCTCTGCTTTAAAAATCAAGGACAAAGAGAAAATTCAAGCTGCAAGTGATAGTTCAAGTAGTGAAGAAAGTGCATCTGATAGTGATGCTGAAATGGCTCAGATAGGCAGAAGATTCAAGAAATTTTATAGGAAAAATAATTTTTTCAGAAAATCAAAAAACAAGGGAAATTATGACAACAAAGGTCATTGGATGAAGGATTAGAAAAGGACTGATAAGGGTGATGACATAGTCCGCTATGAATGAAAGAGAAAAGGAAACGTGAAAGCTGATTTCAGTAAATTAAAGTACAAAAAAGAATTATGACTATAAGGACAACAAATACAAGAAATCTATAAAAGAAACCTAGAATTCTTCAAAAGATAGTTCAAGTGATTCTGGTTCCACTCAGGATGAAAAATCTCAAAAAGCTAATATGTGTTTCATGAAAAACACATCTGAGGTAACATTGGATACTCCTGCTTTAAACTCTTATTATTCTGGAGATAATTCTGATTCTGGAAACATGTCTAGTGAATATTTATTTGAATATTGTAATATGCTAGATGATACCTGAAATTAACTGAAAGATAAGTATAAAGCCTTAAAGAAGTAGTATGCATTAACTAGCACTGTCAAATCTGCACTAGAAGTAGAAAAAGAAAAGAATACTCAATTACTCAAAGAGAATACTGAACTGAAATTTTCAAATGAGAAAATCAGGAATGATTTGGAAAAATTTACTAATGGAAAGGACAGAATTACACAAATTCTAGGAAATCAAGTGGCACCAAAGTATACTAAAGGTATAAGATATCATCCGGGACAAAGACAGATTATAAAAAATAAATTTATTCCTAAATCTGGACAATATGCTGCTAGTCCTAGTTCTGAAAATTCCTATGCCTCAACTAGCTGTTCACATTGTTATAGATTAAAAAAGGTTTATCTATCAAAATCTATTGATTCTATTAAGTATATGAGACCCATTAAGAAAATATGGGTACCAAAAGTTTTGCTTGCTAACCTGTCTGGACCGAAGAAAATCTGGGTACCAAAATCATTTTCTATCTAAAATTCTTTTGTAGGAAACTTGCTTGAAAATTTCGTGTAAAAAGACACGGTATTTGGACAGTGGATGTTCAAGACACATGACATGAGACTTTTCATGCTTCAAAATCTTAATCAAGGTTGATGGAGGATATGTCACCTTTGGTGATAATTATAAAGGGAAAATCATCGGCCTAGGTCAAATTGGTAACACTGATTCAATTTTAATTTCTAAAGTCTTATTTATAGATGGATTAAAATATAACTTGTTAAGTATTTCTCAGTTATGTGATGATGGTTTTAATGTTAAATTTGAAAATTATTCTTGTAATGTTTTTAATTTTAAAAATGTGTTAGTATTTTCTACCTTAAAAAATGAAAATGTATATTATGTAGATTTGAATTCCTTAGATAAGCAGAATATTACTTGTTTAAATGATTTTCATAAAGAATCTTGGCTTTGGAATAGAAGATTAGGACACTGCAATATACATTCACTTAGAAGACTGACTAGGAAGAACTTAGTTAGAGACCTACCTAGATTTGAATTCCCAGCTGACAAAGTTTGTAATCCCTGTCAAAAGGGAAAGAAACATAAAGTTTCTTTTAAATCAAATAAAGAAGTTTCAACTTCTCAACTTCTCGAGTTGGTTCACATGGACTTGTTTGGACCTTCTAGAGTTTCTAGTTTAAATGGGAAGCACTATGTTTATGTTCTAGTAGATGACTTTTCTAGATATACTTGGGTATAATTTTTAGCTCACAAAAGTGAAGCTTACTCTTACTTTATTAAATACTCGAACTATATAGAAAACCTTAGTGGAATTAAGATTAAAAACTTGAGGAGTGATCATGGCCGTGAGTTTGAAAATCATGAGTTTGAATCTTACTGCTCACATAATGGCCATAATCACAACTTCTCTACCCCTAGGACACCTCAACAGAATGGTGTAGTAGAAAGAAGAAATAAAACCATTCAAGAAATTTCAAGAACTATGCTAAATGAATATGATGTACCTATTTATTTTTGGGATGAAGCTGTCAATACAACTTGTTATATTATAAATAGAGTCTTGATTAGAATTTTTCTTAAGAAAAACCCTTATGAGCTTTGGAATAATAGGAAACCTAAACATAGTTACTTCAAAGTCTTTGGTTGCAAAGTCTATATTCTTAATACTAAAGATAATCTAGACAAGTTTTCATTCAAGAGTGATGAAGGAATATTTTTAGGATATTCAATTACTGGAAAAGCCTAGAGAGTTTTTAATAAGAGAACAAAATGTATAGAAGAATCTGTTCACATTAAATTTGATGAAACTGATGCACATGAATCTAAACCTGTTGTTGAAGATACTAAAGAAGAACTGTCTATTTTAAATCTTAATGATAAATATAGTGGTCCTATTGTAAAGAAAACAAGCTCTGGAAATACACTAGAACTTGCTTCTGTTGAACCCGAACCTAGAGAAGAACCTGAAATTTATAGTCCTACCTTTACTAGATCAACCAGGATTCTAAAGAACCATCCTCTAGATGCAATTGTAGGTAACCTGGATAGAGGAACACAAACTAGAGCTTCTCGAAGAAATCAGATTGAACATAAATCCTTTATTTCACAGCTAGAACCTAAAAATATCAATGATGCAATCAATGATGAATTTTTGGTAATGGATATGCAAGAAGAGTTAAATAAATTTGAAAGAAACAAAGTCTGGGAATTAGTAGAGAGACCTAAAGACACCTTGACCATAGGTACTAAATGGGTTTTTAGAAATAAAATTGATGAATCTGGAAACATCATTAGAAACAAAGATAGATTATTTTCACAAGGTTACCATCAATAAGAAGGAATAGACTATGAAGAAACCTTTGCACCTGTAGCTAGATTAGAAGCAATTAGAATATTACTTACTTACACATCTCATCTGAATTTCAAGTTATATCAAATGGATTTCAAAAGTGCATTTCTAAATGTTTTTATAATTGAATATGTTTTTGTTGAACAACCACCTGGATTTACAAACCCCCATTTTCAAAATCATGTTTTTAAACTTTCTAAAGCTTTAAATGGTTTAAAACAGGCTCCAAGAGTTTGGTATGATAGACTTAAAAATTTTATTATCTCTAAAGGTTTTTCTAAATGAATTGCAGATCCCATTATTTTTATTAAAAGAATTTCTAAATATATATTTATTGTACAAATCTATTTTGATGATATTATCTTTGGATCTTCTAAAAATTCTTTATGTATTGATTTTTTAAAGATTATGAAAAATTAATTTGAAATGAGTTTAATGGGAGAAGTCAAGTATTTTCTTGGTTTTCAAATTTTTCAAAAGAAAGATTTTATTATTTTAAATCAAAGTAAATATAAAAAGGATCTTTTAAAATGTTTTGGTTTGGAAAGAAATAAGGGAAGTGATACACCTATGAGTACCACCTGTAAGTTGGATGATGATGAAATTGGGAAATGAGTTGATCAAACCAATTATAGACATATGATTGGATGCTTACTTTACCTTAATAATAGTCGACCAAATATCATGTTCAGTGTATGCATGTGTGTAAGATTTCAAGCTAATCCTAAAGAATATCATTTACTTGCTGTTAAATGGATTTTAAAATATCTTAAACATACTACCAATTTAGGTTTATTTTATCCAAAAGGAAAATCTTTTGACTTAATATGTTATTCAGATGCTGACTTTACTGGTTGAAAGTTAGATAAGAAGAGAACATCTGGAACATGTCATCTCTTGGGAAAGTCCCTGGTATCTTGGTGTAGTAAGAAACACAACTCTGTTGCATTGTCTACTGCTGAAGCAAAATACATTGCTGCTGGTAGTTGTTGTGCACATATTCTGTGGATGAAACACACTTTATTGGATTATGGATATCAATTTAGACATTTGTCTATAAATTGTGATAACAATAGTGCAATTAACATCTCTAAGAATCCTATGTCTCACTCTTGGACTAAGCACATTGATGTCAGACATCCCTTTTTGAGAGATCATTATCAAAAGGGTGATATTTATCTAGAATTTATTGACTCTGAACATAAATTGGATAATATTTTCACCAAGACCTTAAGTTATGAAAGGTTAGAATTTATTAAACAAGAGTTAGGTATGATTGATCAGGGAAATTGATCAGTGAAACCGATCAGTGAAACTGATCATTACTACCGTTTGAGTTATACAATAGATGAAACCGTTAGTATTTATCGAAACGATGTTGTTTTAATCGATATTATAATTAATATTGTAACCCTAAATGATAAAATTAATGACCCACAACTATTTCAATTCCTAAGAACTGTTGACCTTCCTTCTCCTGCCAAACTACACTTTTTTTCTAAGTCCCGATTTTTCAAACCTCTCAAACCTTTTGAACCTATAAAACCCCTCAAATATCCAAATGGAAAAGAAAAAGAGACAAGAAAAGGAATATGAAAGCTTCTCACCTGTGAAACGTGCTCGAGGAGAATTGGACATCACAACTCAAAAATATATGAACCCAAAACTAGAGACTCTGGTGGTCACCACAGAAAAGGAAGTAAGTTACGAATGGGTGTTATCCAGTAAGTCTGCACTTTTGAAAGTGTTAGAGATTAAAGGATGGAAATAATGGTTCTATAATAATAACCGATTATACTACCCAAATCTAGTGCATGAGTTTTATCTAAACTTAAATATTGTATTGGATGGAGCAGAAGCTGCAAGATTATCTTCAGTGATCAAAGGGAAGAAGATAAATTTTTCATCGAAGCAATGGGATGAGTGTTTGGGGGTAACACATAGAGGTAGATATGAGGATTACACTAGTAATATTCCTCCTACCACTGAATATTCTTCGT
The DNA here is from genome assembly GCA_963277665.1 of Viscum album. Lineage (NCBI taxonomy): Eukaryota > Viridiplantae > Streptophyta > Magnoliopsida > Santalales > Viscaceae > Viscum > Viscum album. The sequence continues at coordinate 421,006,502 of OY728132.1, forward strand.
ATGACTGTGCTCTGGAGATGTTGACTGGAAAATCTGAATCCAGAAGAATAACAACTACTAAGTTGGATGGAGAAAGAAAAATCTTGTTTAAGTTTATTCAGCACCAAATCTGTCCCAGAAAGGGTGATTTTTCTTCTGTGAAGTATCAATATGTTTTCTTGTTGTTTTATTGCTAAATGATGAGAAGATAAACTTGTGTAGATACATTACTGTTCATATTGCTGAGATGGTAAAGCCATCCAAGAAGGCTACAACCTTGTTCTATTCTAAGAAAATCTATGCCATGCTAAAGTTTTTGGGCTGTGATGAAGATGGAGATGAGTGTATCTCATCTAGTAGTAGTTATTTTATTAGTAACGATATGTTCAAAAGAATGAAAATCAACTGGAATCCATGGAAGAATACATGGGTTGCTGATGAAAATAGTTTTTATGACTCCTTTAATCCTACTGACCACTCTAAGAGACCAAAGGGGATGAGAGATCCCAGTTTAAAACTTGATGAGGAAGTTTTGTATTATGATTAGGAAGAAGATACATAAGCTACTAAGGACACTATAGAATCCAACAGGAAGGAAACAGGAGAAGCTGAAGCTGATGATGATATTGATACTAAAAAGGAACATGAGTCACCTCCTGATGACAATAGTGACCCTGATACGGTAAGTCCTAAGAAAAGAAAAATGGAATTTGGACCCACTAGTCCACCTATTAAGTTACCTGAGTCAGAACCCCTTCTAGATGATGAAGAATAAGCTAACACTGAAGTATCAATTTTTGAGCAGTATGAATCTAGTAGAAAAGACCGTACCAATGAGACTTCGGTAAACAATAATAGAAATGGTAATGGTGATGATGATGATGATGATGAAAATTATAGACCAGTGGATGGTCATGATATGATTCAATATGATCCACAACCTCAATTAGATGAGCAAGAAACTATTCCTGAGGCTGAAAGAACAGTGCAAACAATGTTTTATATAGATGGGGAAGACTCTCATGAAAATTCTGGTAAAGCTAATTTTGTAAAACCTACATATACCTCTTGTAAAGATGCATGGGAAGAAAACCCAGGTTTTTTAGTTATAGGTTTGGATTATTCAGAGGAAGAAGAAAAAGAAATGAATATTACAAGAGTAATCCATCTAGTTGAGGCCGGACCAGTTGTTGAGGATGTGCAAGTGAAAACAGAAAGACCTGACCCTTCAGTTTCTCAATCCGATTTTGACAGATTTAAAGATGAGTTGTTCCACATAGTCATAGAAACTATGAAATAGGAATTATCTAGTGATCCTGCTCCTGCTGCTATGAATCTATTTGAGGATACTATGGATGCTATACCTCAAAGAGTGGTAAATATTATTAAGACAGACCTGTGTAATACTGGTGAAATGATTGGCAGACACATTTCCTCTCTGAATCAAGCACTCATGGATTTGATCAATGGATTAGTATCTCTGTTAGGAGAATTTAGATCAACCATAACTGATATGATGAAGGTTTTGAGAAACTTGATAGAACACCTAAAGAAATCTGATTTGAGAAAATTGAAGGTTGAGATAACTCAACTTGTTGCTCAGGTTAGCTCTTCCAAAGTATCCAAGATCACTAGACATGATATTAATTCCTTAAAAGATGTTATAAAATAAGAGTTAGCAGCCTTTAGATAGATTCTAGACTTGTAATCTTTGAAAAAGATGAAGGAAAATAGTGATCATAATCATAAGATGGTGAAGCTGTATTCAACTGATGCAACTAAGGCTCAAAAAGAGATCAAAGAAAAAGTGGATCACTATTTTTCTAAAATTTATACCAAGCATGAGTTGAACCATCAGTTTAAAGACTTTGATGAGAATTTAAGGCCAACTCCAGCCACTCAAGACTTTAAGAATCAAGTCCAATAGTTGAAGTATTTTACTCCCACTCTGGAGAGTTTCATGCAAAACAAAGATGACTTTAAGAAGGCCGTGAAATATGGTGGTGAAGTAATTGAGGATTTTATCAACCTGATCAAACCGCATCTTCATGTGCAAGAAAAGTCAATTGTTCTTTCTACTGCTGTGCCTATCAGTCCATCTAGTGTTGCTTCAGGTCAGATATCAGCTTCTCAAACTCTATCCAATATTCTGCCAATTATTCAGCAGCCACCTTCAAGAGGATCTTCTACCCATCAGCAAGTGACCTTATCACCCACTATGCTTCCAGTCCGAGCTATGTTACCTCCTCTCTCCATCCATCCAGATCAAAAATCCACCAAACCACCTTCTATCCCATCCATTCCTCCCTCTGCTAAAGGTAAAGCACCTCTGCACCCCAAGAAACAACTATCTCTGTCATTTTTTGATAGGGTGTAGTTTTCCTTGTATATTTTCAAATGTTTTTTCAATGAAATCTTTTTGTCTCTCTCTCTCTGCTCTCTCTTTTTCTTTTTTTTGATAATCCTAAAGGGGGAGAAATTGTATACATATATCCCAAAGGGGGAGAGTAGTATCAATATATATCGAAGGGAGAGAATAGTATATATATAAGTCTAAGAAATATCTAAAGGGGAGACCAATATATAATCTATAAATAAGATTTAAGATCTAATGTCATGATATCGATTATAAATTATTTTTATATAGGGGGAGCATACTGAGTGTTATATCATCTTCCCTCTTATTTTATTCCATAGATTTGTGATTATCAAAAAGGGGGAGATTGTTGAACTCTCTGTGCGATAGTTATTTTAATAATCATAAATAATTGTTTTTATATATGTCAATTTATTTATTTATTAAATTTGTTCTAAATGTGTTTCTATATGTTTAATCATGTCTACATATGTTTATCCATGTTAATTTATGGTCAACTATTGACCTGCAAGTGTTATGGATTAAACAGACACTTTGTAATAATTTCTTATTTTTGACTCACTGTTAGTTATATTTTTTACTCACCGTTAGTTATATTCTTGAGTCACCGATAGTTAAAGGAATGAGACAACGATGTGATAAACTGATGGACAAGTCACCGATAGAAAAAATCCTCACACCGAAACAGAAGTTTGTCTCACCGATGACAAAGGTCTCACCGATGACAAAGGTCTCACCGATGACAACGGTCTCACCGATGACAAAGGTCACACCGATGACAACGATCACATCAATGACAACGGTCTCACCGATGACAATGGTCACACTGATGAAAACAGTCGCATAAATGACAATGGTCTCACCAATGACAACGGTCGCACCATTGATCACATGACCTACCGAAGCCGATGCTGATCAAATGACCTACCGAAGCCGATGATGATCACATGACCAACCAAAGACAATGCTGATCACATGACCTACCAAAGCCGATGATGATCAAATGACCTACCGAAACCGATGCTGATCACATGACCTACTGAAGAAGATGAAAATTCAAATGACCTACCGATATCATGACTCACCGACAATCATGAAAACTGTTTGAATTTCTATTAACTCTTATTTAATTCCAATGATCATATTTGATAAATTTAATACACCTGCTATTAATTAATGTTGGTTGTTGGATGTCAGGGAACCGTACCTCGTACCTGTAAAAAATTAATCATTCTTTTTACTAGATCTCACGGAATAAAAAGGAATATATATATGCAGTAAAAGGTGACAAGAACGAGACACAAAAATACACATACATAGACATATAAGAAGACGAGGGCGTACGTGTGTGTGAAGCACCACGAAAAGAATGAAGAACTTGAAGAACACCTATGAAAACCAGAGAGCTTCAAGAAGATCATTCACCTGGAACAAAAACTGAAGCCAAGTTGCTGTACCTACTGAACATCATATGCACAAGGCTAAATAACTATAGCTAAGAAGAACAACAACACTCTGTTTTGTGTCATCCTCACCAGAAAGGACTCAAATACCATCTGCAACATCCAAACGAATCCAGAGCACATCTGCAATTACTCAGCACATTCTAAACTCATTATCCATTTATTTTATCTGTAGTGAACCTTTGTTTAACATTTTGAGCAGTGTGTGTGCATCTGGATATTTAGACACACACTGACTCCTGGGATGAACTGAAGGATACTAAATCCTCACACCAAAATTTTTACACCTTATTGTATCCCACTTTGAATTGTGGAAGAGGTCAAGTGTGACCAGACAACCTGTGTGCTGTTGTTTAGTTTTCCCACGTAGAACTGTGGTAGAGGTCTAAGGACCTGAACAGTCTGAGTACTATTGTAAAACCCTCAATCCAGGGTGTGGATCATAGTTTATATAAACTGTTTAAGAGGACTAAGTTTCATCTTAAGACTGAATCTCTTGCTTTAAAACTGTTGTGCTTTTTTCCTTTGATAAAACTGTTTTGAATATTTTGCTGCTAAGTACTTTAATTATAAATATGTTTTTAGAGTAACTCTGATTGTTGAAATTGCAAGTGTTTGTAATTATTGTGAACCAGTAAGTTAGTTTCAAAAGCTAACTTGATATTTAGATTAAGTTAACTGAGAAGTAATCAATCTTTGAGAAACTAATTGAACATTTACAATCTTTATAAATTCTCTACAGTTTAACTTGTTTTATAAATTGGGGGATTTTAATACAAATATTTTAAACAGAAATTGTTAATTGAAACTCAATTCACCCCCCTCTTGAGTGTCCACTCTGACCAACAAATATATAATATATAAATATACTTAATATCATTCAATAATATTAATTAATTTAATTTATTAGGATAAAACGCCTTTGTGATCATAAAAATATTTTTTTATAAAAACATTCCCTTCATATTCAATTTGTTCTTATATTAATTTCTAATTAATTGGTGAATAAGTAATTCATTATATATTTATGTAAACCATATATTTTAATAATTTAGTTAATTCTATTTATAACCACCAATTTAACGACTAGTTTATATCTTATTATATTAAATAATAATAGTTTAATAATATATATTTTTTGATTAAAACTCAGTCTTGCGTGTACTGTAAGCTATTGAAGGAACAAGAAATTGTGTGTAACACAAGCCAAAAATAGTGTTGTGTTTACCGAAATATAATCTAAGTGTTGTGTGTAGTAAAATCATAACTTGGTGTTGTGTACAGTGTAATCATAACTTGGTGTAGTGTGAAATTCAAGCCATCAAAGAAATTTAATTTATTCAAAAAAAATTAATTCATAAAAACTTGGGGTTTTACATTTTACCCCATGAAAATGAATATCTCCCTAAAAATTCATCCGGGTCATCAAATTTGTAATAATTTAAAGTTACTTTCATAGAAACCCACATTGTAAAAATGAATACTAAAAATTATTTTAAAAGGGGAAAGTTGAAAATATAATGGTTACCCAAAGTAACTCACAACTAGGTTTCCACATAAGAGAACATAGGAAGGAAGTAAAGATTGATATGGAAGAAAAGTGTAAATAACTATAGATAGTGATTGAGTTCATTGATCATAATAAAGTGAATTATCAATGGAAAGTTAAGGGGATCAAAACCAAAAATATATAATAATTTAGAAGACCATCGGTTCAATGAAAACAAAGTTATTAGGATAAATAATTTTCAATATCATTTTCCTAGATTTGAATAATTATTTAAATATCTAAAAACATAAGGAAATATATTTACCTAATTTTATTTCTTTTTATATGAACAATCTCACTATTTGGATGTGCCTTTCTCAATTTCCTATTCATCTCTTACTCTAAGAAATGAAGGAATTTTTTTTTGTTCTTAAAGAACTAAAATATCATGAGGTAGAATGATAAGTCATTCCATTTATCTTTAGTTAACATCACTAAAAAATTATTATCACAGGTTATCCAATATATATAAACCCTCGTATTGAGATATAATACTTTAATCTAAAAAACCTCATTAAAAGTTCAACTCAAAACATTACCTAAATGATTAACCTTATACCCCTTATAATTCACCCTTTATTCCTAATATAATATCTTATATTTTACCAAAAAAAAATTCATTTGAAACTTGGGTTCATACTTGTAACTATAGAATATTCAATGAGATTTTATTATTCTAGAATCCATGTAGAGGGATATAATCAAATGAAAATTAACTAAAGGATGAACAATAATATTTTCATAAGGATTTTTCATACAAAATCAAACATGAAATTAAAAACTAAGGAGAGAAGGATAGTGTTCCCTAATTATCATTACTTGCTTCATCCATTGTGATTCCATAAGCTTCGCCTTTGTCATTTATCCTCAAAGGTTGTTAAGTATTTCGATCCGCATTCTACCTTAGATTGGGGAATTTATTTCCTCTATACTGATTCCCACACTTTGAGCATAAAGAAAAGATAATAATTTTATCTCCATGGTCTTTAGATTCTCCTTTTAACTCCATCTTCCTTTTCTCATTAAATATAAGAGATTACATAATCCAACATACAATTTTACCTTGATATCACATCAAACAATCTATTCATAACTGATCATGTATCTTATAGCTAACTCCCTTTAGAGAATTTGTTTTAATCCACTAAAGAATCGATCAACCTTATTTTAGGTTGGATGACAATAAATAAAGAGTACCTCACAAGACTTATAAAATTTGTTTCATAGGCACCAAAAATTCATTATCCTTCTATTTAAGATCTATGAATTCCTTCTCCATTTTCATACTAATCCATTTCTCAAAAATTAATGGGTCAGTAGAACCATATAAAGAATGTGGGGATTGCCTCATGAAATAATCAACAGATCATTATTACCTCATTTTCTTGTTTGGATGTTCACCATGGTTCATGTCTTGAGAAATTTGTGTGATCATAGAAATGAGTTTTTTTATTATATCTACCATAACATTTAGTTTATTAGGAGGAAAATCATTTCATTATCCACTATATTCCCCATCAACATGGTTTCTTTAGGTTCTAACCATTGAATAAAACCCAAAACATATTGTGAGAAACACTAATCATAGGGAAAAATCCCATAACTATGAAAAATAAATTATGTGATATCTAAATCATAACACACCCATTTTAATCTATGAAATATTTGGTTTATGATAGGTTATTAATTTTCATCTTGTATTTAAATCCTTCATAGTGGTTTATAAAGAGTTTGTGAATTCCTAATTCATATCCATCGAGTGTGTCAAACTAGATGTGTAGAAAGTCCTATTATTGAACACCAGTTCCCAATCAATTCTAGCTCAATACGGTGTTTTAGGGGCTGTTACCCCTATTTACATCTGTTATAGATACTTATCCACTTTTAGTAGCTATACATGGATGTATTTATAGGAAACCTTCCACTTTATCCATTACCAAAATTCTAGGACATTTTCCTATAATTTAACACATCCTTAGATTAAATTTAGAGACATCCCTATACATATAATTAGAAATATCCCTAGGGATATCACTAAAGTTTTCTCATCCTAGTTTCCAATGGTTCACTAAACCTTTCACTTTATACGAACTATAGTGACCCAAACTTAACATACATGGATATTACAACATTTTAGATGAATCTTAAATATATTGAAAAATTATATGCCTAAAGAACATAATAGTTTAGTGTATTTGGAATGTTGGAACACAATATTCTCTTTTTGTGAAATATATTCAATGTTTCCCACAAAGATATTCCCATTTAGTAATCCTACTTAAAAACTTTCTTCACAACCTTGGGAGGGAAATATAAGAAATAAATAGCTCAGATTCTTAGTAAGGGTAAATAAAGTATATACATAAGAATAAAATGAGAATAAGGGTATGAGAATTTGAGAATAAAATTTTAATATCATACACTTCATATCAAAGACCATATACATGATTCATGGAACAGATATTAGTAGTTCATATGATATTAATCAAAAGGGAATCAAGATCATAAGCTATGAAAGCATAATATAGGAATAAGACATAGAATTTGTAGAATATACATAAACATAGAAAATCATTTCATACTAATCAAGGATCACTTCAAAGACCATCATAGAAGAAAAAGTCCTTTAATAAACTGGGATCACTCCCCATTCTATCCCTGTATTACTGAACCAAGTTCACTTTTTATTCTAGACCTGTATTATTAAACCGAGTTCACTCCTCATTCTAGTCATGTCTATCTCCAGATATTTATAAATTTTTACCCAATTCATTAGAAGGATATATAGGTCCCAAACTTTACATAATGAAATCATACATATTTGTTCCATAAGATAATAAAACATTCATCATATCATGAACCATAAAAATATACAGGTTTTATAAACACTATATAATAACCCATGAAATGAAATTGGTATTATAAAAATTTAATCATATCATAACATTGGGAGAATAAAAAAGTTTAATAATCATTTAATAATATAATAACACATGAAATGAAGTGGGATTAAGAAATGTTTTATCATGGTATAACCCATGGAATTGAAATAAGTTTCATAAAAAAGTTTTTATCTTAAAGTAAACCATTAAAAGAAAGGGTAAGGATGGTGTCCTTGGATCATATCCCTAGTAAAGAATAAAATATAAAAAATGATGTCATATTATATGAAAAATAATTTAGAAAGATCTTTTAGAAACATTTCTTGAAAAAAATATTCTTTCCTCTTTGAAAAATTATTTTTTAAAACATAAAACATTTTGAAAATCTTTTTCTTTAAAAATAACCTTGAAAATTTATAAAGGAAGATTTTAAAACCATTTTAAATAATTTTTAAACAAAAAACATTTTAAAAATTTTTTTCCTTTAAAATGTGTTTAAAATATCATTTAAAAACATTTTTAAAACATTTTTAGAAATTTTTTTTGAAAGAACATAAATTTCTGACTGAAGAGAGTGATAAAGTTAGATTCCCTAATTGTTTTTCTTAATTGTATTAATTAGAAAATAGTAAAAAAATGGTACCATTACTTTAATATATAATTAATAACTATATGATAATAAAATTCATGAGCATTATTGAGATATGGATCATAATATTTCACTAATTGAAGAATAATCATAAATAATTCTAATAAATGATGTGATTTTAGCGATAAACTCTGACCACTTTGGTAAAATTGAATCATAAATCCCATGAAAGAAAAAAATTATATGAAGTATAAAATATAATTAAAATAATTATTTTCATTATATTACATTTAAAAGGGAAGTATATACACTTTTTAAAAGAATATAGGTGCATAAGATAACATGTCTCTCAAAGAAAGAAAATTGAGGAAAAATTACCTTATCAATTTGGCAAATTTTGAAGCATAAACCCCATGAAAGAGAGATAATAAAATGGATATGTAAATAAATATAAATTTAAGGATAATAATAATATAATACATTCACGTTCACTATATTCACCACACAAAATAAACGAGTATTGAATAAGGCATAAGTCTCGTAGAAATAAAAGTGAGACTTAGAAATCCACTTACTTATTGAGTAACTTTTGAATCATGAGATCCATGAAATAATAACATAAATTGAAACATTTATTATCATGAAATAAAATAAATTCATTATATAACAAGTCATAGGGAATTCTATACACCACACCACAATAATAAGTGGTGAATATAATGTATATCTCATAGAAATAGAAGTGAGATTAGAAAACCCTTACCTTAAGTCTTGAATTTCGTTATACACATTAAAAAATGATGAATAATAAATATGATTTTATTATAATTATACCATAGAAACATTTTATTACATATCATACCATATATTATTTTATTATGACTTTATATTACCCATTTATTAAAAATTCCATGTTAAAGCTACTTTTCAGGTAATATCTACTTTGTTTTTCATATATGTTTTGAATTGTTATCGTTGATAAACTTATTTAGATAATGATTTAATTATTTTCAGAATGTAAAATATGATATAAATATAATATATATTCATTATATAACTATTTATAATAATATATAAAATATATAAGTATGAAATAAAATGCACTATTCATGGAGACGGTAGGCCGTATATATGCATGAATGCTGTTTCCATTTTCTTGTCATATTTTAAAAAAAATTAAATTAAATGATATATATATTATATTTAAAGTATAATTATTATTTCATATACACCAATTTTTTAAACTAATCCTTAATACATTCCATATAAATCCTGAATGAATCACATCACTTTGAGGAGGTGGTAGTCCACACATCCATAAACGAAATTATTGTATTCCACAAAAATAGAAATCATAAAGGAAAGTGTTATAAAATAATTAAAAAAGAATAAATAAAGAATAAATATCATATATATCATATTAAATAAATTTCATCATTATTTATAACCTTTAAATATAGTAATGGAAGAACAAACGACATCGGTTCGCGAGACGTTAGTTCACCGTATACACGAATGATGATTGTGTATCCCATTAAATGGAAGTGTGTGTGAATATAGTTAGTAAATTTAAGATAAAAAATATTATTATATTTATTATAATTAGGTTTTTATATAATCATGTAATAATTAGAATTTATGTGGTGGAGAAAGAAATAAAAGAAAAGTGCTTATTGAAGGATCTTACCTCTTCTTTGGGTAACTCCTTTTAGTTTTCACCAAAAGAATTATTTGGATGGATTATACCCAAAGTTAAGATTATATGATTATATTAGTAATTTTTATAGATTATTTGGGTAGTTTTTGTGTAATTTAAAGGGCTTGAGAGGTGTGAAGAAGTGAGGGGGGTTGGTGTCCTTTTATTAGTAGGGGAAAGGACACACTTGCTATTTTTGAAAATAACTTGTGTTCTACCTATGTTTTTACCAAAAAAGAGGCTTAAATAACACTAAAAATTAGATAAATTAATGTTTAAGGTATAAATATGTCTATAAAATGGGGTTTGGACAAGTTTATGGTCCTTTTTACACCTTATATTTTAAGTTTAATCATTTAGTATACTCGTTTTTACCTAAATCACTATAATTAATTTTGATTTATTTCACTAATAACTTTGGTAAAAAATTAGTTTAGAATTATTATATATTATAAATTATTATAATCCCAAATAGTTAGTCAATTTTTTTAATTCTAATCACATAATTGTTATAAATTAATTTAAAATTAATCCTGCAGACGGGATAAGACGATGAGTTTTTAAAGTGAACAATTTTCAAAGGTTGAAATGTTTTCACATCCAATTTCAATGTGAAATTTTTTCCAATGACCTAAATTGGATTAATGTATGTATAATTTATCTAATTATACTTTAAAATAAAATTAAAATATAATATGTTTATATAAATAAAATAGATGAAAAATTAGTTTTCAATTAAAATTCTATATTTTTTTTACTATTCTTCAAAAAATAAAATTCTCAGAAAAATAAGAAGAATTTAACCTAAGGTATTTTTGACATTATGATTTCAAAAATAAATTTTATTTTTTTCATATAAAATTTATAAATTCATCAAAATTTATCTTTAAAATAGGAGAACCATTAAAATGCGGCAAAACTACCTTCAGAAAAATATAGCTACTTTATGAATAAAATTGGATTTGTTTTTATCTTATTACTATCAAATATATTCAATGAATGTCAAAAATATTTGATTGAATATATAATATATAAATTTCATTAATATCATTCACTAATAGTAGTTAATTTAATTTATTAGGATTAAATTCCTTTGTGAGCATAAAAATAGTTTTTTTATAAAAAAACTCCTTTCACATTCAATTGGTCCTTATATTCATTTATAATTAATTGGTAACTATTTAATTAATTATATATTTTTTTAAACCATATTTTTTCATAAGTTAGTTAACCCTATTCATAATCACCAATTTAACAACTAGGTTATATCTTAATGTATTAAATAATAATATTTTAATAATATATTATTATTCGGTAAAATTCAGACTTGCGTATAATGTATGCTATCAAAGGAACTTAAAATTGTTTATAACACAAGCCAAACATAGTGTTTCATGTACGAAAATATAATCTAGGTGTTGCGTGTAGTGAAATCATGACTTGATGTTGCATATAGTGCAAGCATAACTTGGTGTAGCGTGCAATACAAGCCATCAAAGAAATTTAATTTATTCAAAAACAATTAATTCATAAAAAATAAGGGTGTTGAATAACTTGAGGCGCATGGCCCACCACCTTTGGGTAACAGTCATTACCACCTCTTGGAGTATGACCAGAGGAGTTCATGGTGGAATTTCCCTACAATTTTCAAACACGCGCATTAGATAAAGTTCAGTAATGACATAATCCAAAAATATAGAAATAGAATAGGTAAAAAGCCTTTCTATGTAATAGTCTCACCCCTATACCATCTTAAAGATTCAGTTTTGGGTGATAGAAACAGTTAAATAGAACAACAAGGGTGCTACCTACTACCCACTACTAAGGCTGAGACTTGGTCAAGCTCTCTGTTTTGCAATTTCAATTTCATTTTAAATTTATAATTACATTTCAATATGATTTAAATTGTTGAACCAAATAGTTCACCAATTACGATCTATGTGGTACCACACACCTTATGAACCACAATTTTGTGTTCTCTTAACCCATACCATAACACGTTCTAGTCCATGTGACCAATGGTCCCTAACTCAATAATCCATAATAGTCTTCTTAGTGTGTCATTTGTAGCCTATACGGGAAAACAATATTAGGTTACAGTAGGCACTCTAAGTATCAATTATGTTTTCTCAACCCCTATATAAAATTTCAGTCTATTAAAAGTTAAATCATATAGGCATTTATAATAGTTTCATGTAGTCAAATAACTCATATAAATAACAGGAAATGCAAGAAACAAAATGCTTCTATATGGCATGACATATGCATAACATGTGAATTTTCGATAAGGTGTCTAATATGATGCATAATATGGCATGAACTCATCTCATCAGGTCATATGATAATATAAAATCCTCAATCATAACAATAATAACGTCAAAATTCAAGTGAATCTCCCAATAGTGGAATCAAACCAGTTGAAATAAGAAAAAAGGTAGAACAATAATTTCCCATTCTTGATAACTTGGTATTACCCCAAATGTGGGTTAAATACTCCCAAGAACAACTTATAAACAAGTCCCAAAGTATTACTAATATCCTATCTATTGTCTCAAAATATTAAGGAAATAAAGGAAATGATTTGATACCATGTTTTGACATCCCGACTCGGGTTCCACTCAAAGGTGCCCCGAAGTCGGTTGGCCACATGGCCTCAAACGCTCCTCCCTGTATGTAGATGCTACTAACTTGTAGTGAGGGCCTTGGGTGTGTCCATGTAAAGACTATTACCCCATTAATATATTGGATAATAGTATATAATTAATAAAATATAAATAGTGTAAGCATGTATAAACAAATAGAATAATGGAAACATACACTAAGGCAACTAGACCAACAACCTGTCGTAGCAGAAGGAGTGTAAAAATGTATAGAAAATCAAGAAACCAATAATAATTCTCAAAGATATAAAATGAATCATATACAAAATTTGATGATAATATATGTCATGTCTCTACAAAACTAGAAAATAGGTATACATGTTATAAGGAAATACACCACATGATATAAAAAAGGTACTAAAATACCAAAATCTTTCTAAGAATCCTGAGCTCCAGCTCGGTCATCTACGACCAATATCCCATCCTAAGTCATGAAATAAGTTACACATCTATAATAAGATTATTCCCTTTATCTACACCTAAAGCATGAATTCTTTCCGAGTTCCATCAGTGGCCTAGATAGGGTGTGAGATAACCTCAATAGGCCACCACTAATAGTGTCTATAAATATCCAATCTGTGTGTATAACATGGAAGTGTGTAGTTATAATAATTAAAAGTAGGAATACAAATTGTAAATGGGTCGACTCTAGTTCTTAAATGAAAAACAGGTTGATACTACCTGCTTCAGCCCATGTCGGAATATATCTGAATAAGTAACCTGAGATTCAATGCCTAGTATCATAGTAGTAGGGTACTCCATGACCAGTATCATAGTATATGGACACCATGCCGAGTACCACAAGAAGAAGGGACACCATGCCTAGTATCACAAGAAGAGGGGATATCATGCCCAGTATCACAGTAAGGATCGTCATGCCCGTATATAACAAAAAGGGGTTTCATGCCTGATATCAGATATATAAAGGGAAAACATGTCCATATCACTTTTATAAAGGAAATACATGCCCATATCACATTTATTAAGGGATTCCATGCCCACACCAAATTTATAAAGGGACTCCATTCCTATATTACAATAAGAAAAAGAGACACCATGCCCATATATAAGGATATAACATGCATAAGAGTCATCATTCCCATTAACCATAATTAACATGGGTCATAATTCCCATACATCAACAACGATAAGTGATCATTTCATTTAATACGCACTAATTTTTAATTCAAAATCCATTAACAATTATTAATAACAAGGGAATAACCATTGTTTCATTTAATCACATGATGTGGTCGTACCAATCACCTTCAATTCAATTCATTTTAATTTACTAGGGCATTATCCATGCTATTCCACTACATCCAATCCATTATCAATATGATACGAGTATTTATAAGTAGAACCAAACACACCAAAATTGTTTTGGTTATAAGATATTGAAGTCCAATTTGGAATATGTAGGGCACACATGAAGGGATGGATCACTGTAAGGTTGAAAAACTCGACAAGTATTTGGGTTTTAACAAGTCATTTGGTTCCAAGTATAATAACAAATTCAATGAAAATAAAAATTAGGGGCAACGCATGGTGAAACTGACATGCGACCCATATCACATATTATAAAACATCAAGATTTAAAGGGATAATTAGTATACCACCTACCTCGTGCTCTTAGTACTCACTTCATTTAGTATCAACATTTAGTTTAGTTTGGATTGGAAGAAATATGAAGAATGAATCAATGACATAAAATTAGATCATATGATCCTCTATGATGATAACTCTATTGAGAGAAAGAAAAATATAGAAAGGTAAATGATTATTTTAGAGATTACTTGGAGGAATCCAAAAAAACCAATGGAAGATGGATCAGACTTCAGACTAAGGAGATATCAAGAAGCCTAGGTTAGAGCTTCAAAGGAGATCAACGGGTAAAGAAAAAAAGCTGAAAAATTGAGAATGGGAGAAATAAATAGTAGGGATAAATTTAATTATATTTAAGGAAAAATTGGTAAATTCGAACAAAATATCTTGGTTACATGTTTTGGCTACAGAGTTGGCCAAACAGTGATCCAACCATGCACCTACCACTACCTAAGGAGGGACCCCACATAGTTTGTCGAACACAATTTCAGAAACCATCACTAATCATGCTATAAGATTTGATACATTTTTCCATGCTACCCTCATAGGTGTGTGTCCCAAGGTGGAAAGTTTGGAAAAACTGTGTGCCTCATTTTCTACTTTTCCATCCCCGCACGATTAATGGAAACCGTGTGGTATGCCCCCAACAGTTTCTTGTAATTGTACCGGTGAACTATTTTCCCTAGACATTTGGGTACTAGGCCCTAAAAAATCCTCTGATACCCTTGAAACACCCATTAACTCATTATGAAACCAATTAAGGTCTAAAATAAATAATTATATCGACTTTAAAATGATATATACCTGAGATAAAAACCTTTTTCTTACAAATGTACTAAGAGAAAAATATCCTTCCAAATCAATAACCTTAAATGGTTGGAATTGGAATAGAGTAGTTTATTTCTATGATTGTTTAATTAACACAAGTTATAAATGGAGGTGGTATCCATGTGTGAGAGAAACCATGTTCACGTCAAAGGAACATGTCTATAGTAGAGTATTTCATGAAACAACACCTACCAATAGTCAGTAGATCATCTGACCTTGTGATAGCTAAAGGATGAGTTAAATCCTTGTAGAAAATATTCATGAGTTATTCAAATTATCAGAATTAAACTCTTTATATTTATCAATTTGAAGGTGAATCCATCTAGTGGTGGTCAATGTTTAAGGATATCAAAGAAAGAGAAGTTATTAATTCCTTTGAATGAGATGAATTTAAGAATATTTTCCTTAAGAAATATTTTCCAAGGATATTCAGCTTAGGATATAATTTTTTTTATTTGAATTGAGATAAAAGGAGTAAGATTTATAAAACATGTATAAATAAAACCTCACCAGATCAGAAAGGTTTGCATTAAATTTCTTATGGGATCTTGATATTAAAATTAATCGATTTTACTTAGGATTGAATCCAAGATATCAAATAGAATTATATTCCTATGAATTTAAAAGTTATGATAAACTTTTTCAATGTGTTGAGAGGGTATAAATTAAGTCTCCTTATAATCATGTATTATATGAAAATAAGAATAAAAATAGGTTTATATATTAGGTAATGGAGAAACATCCATTAAAGAAATCTAAAGGTAAAGAAATTGATTTTTCATCTTGTGATAAGTGTGGTAAAAATAAAGCTGATGAATTTATTATAAAATATGAGAAGTATTTATGATGTGTATATTTTGTACATGTGGAGCATGATTGAAAATAAAAAAATTAGACTAATAATGAAAATACTATGGTAATATTGTTTAATTGTATTGATATGGGTCATTATGCGAGTACTTGTCCAATGATAGGAATGAAGGATGGGATTCATCAAGATCACAAATATAAAGGTGTGGATAAATCAATTATAAGTACTTTAGAAGATGTTGGACCATCCAATAATGTGGTGACATGTAAATTACTTATTTGTTTAGATTATTCCAATGTCTTGTTTGATTTGTGGTCTATACACTCATTTATTTTCAAGAAATTTTCAAATAAATTGTAAATTTTACCTCAAGAAATAAAGCCATAAATTTTGGTAAAAACACATATGGGAAGTATTAGGGTAAAAAAGTTATAATAATCTTCCTAGTATTGTCTGCAGAAAGTATTTTCCAACAAATATTTTTGTATTACCCTTTCTATAGTTTTATGTTATTCTTAGTATGGATTGGCTTTTTGTTTTCCATGCTAAGATATATTGTAGATATAAATAATTTGTTTTTCAGAATTAGTTTTAGTTTGTATAAAATAATGAATTTATAATTTTAATAACATATCAAGAAGCTAAGAAACTATCAAAATATGTAAATGAAAGTTATCTTGAACATATTGTTGAGAAGAGGGAGACATTTAAAATCGGTGATGTATCTATAGTGAATGAATATCTGGATGCATTTCCTAATGAATTTCCTAGTTTTATTTCTAATCAAGAGGTTTAATTTACTATTAAATTAGTTCCTAATTCAAAACCAATTTCAAAAACCCCATATTGAATAGCTCTAGTATAACTGTCGGAATTGAAAAATTAGTTACAAGAGTTTTTTGATAAATGTTTCATTCATCCTTTCACTTCAGCATGGGGTGATCCAATTTTATTTGTTAAAAAGAAATATGGTTTCATGAGGATTTTAATTGATTATAGAGAATTTAATAAAATAAATGTTAACAAAAAGTATCCATTCCTCATATTAATGACTTGTTTGATCATCTCTAATGAGATCAATATTTTTACAAGGTTGATATAAATTGTGGGTAGCATTAATTGAAGGTGAAAGATGATGCCATCCATAAGAAAACATTTCATACTAGGTATGGGAATTATGAGTTTGTGGTTATTCCCTTTAGGTTAAAAAAAGTTCCAATGGTATTTATAGACCTTATTAACGGATTTTTACATGAGTTATTGGATATGTTTTTGGTTGTTTTGTATGACATATTGATATATTCTAAAAGTTATTATGATCATGAGAAACATTTTAGGGTTGTTTTGAATAACTTGAAATAAAATAAGTTATAGTGAAAGTTTAATAAAGGTGAATTCTGGTTGTAATAGATTTCCTTCTTTGGAAATATTATAAATAAAGATATAATAACTATTTATAATACTAAAACTTAAGTGTTTGATAGATGTAAAAGACCTATAAATGTTAATAAAATTCATAGTATTCTTGGATTATGAGTATATCACCCACAGTTTGTTGAATATTTTTTCTGGTTTTCTAGCCCTCTAAGCAAGTTAACAAAAAAAAGATTTAGGTTCATATAGACAAAAAAATGTGTTAAATATTTCCATGAATAAAAAACAAGATTAGTGAAAGCTTTAGTTTTGTCCCTACCATCCAAAAAAGGGATTTTTTTTCTATAGTGATGCTTCGTTGAAGGGAATGAGTTGTGTTTTAATACACAATGATCAAGTAATTACTTATATATCATCTCAGTTAAAACCTCATGAGAAAAATTATCATGCACATGGCCTTGAAAATGTGGTTATAGTGTTTTCTTTAAAAATTTATAGAAAAAATTTATATGAATTAAAGTGTAAAATATATACTAATCATAAATGTTTGAACTATATATTCACTCAAAAAGATTTGAACATGAGATAAAGGTGATGTATGGAATTGATAAAGTCTTATGACTACACAATTCATTACCATCCATGTAAATCAAACCAATTATCTGATTCATTAATTCATAAAGATATTACTATATTAACAATGTTATGTTTGGAAAATAAACCTTTGGTTAATGATTTAATTAATTTTGGCTTAGAAATTGTGCATGTAAGAACTCCTATTATCTTATTTTAAGCATATGTACAATCATATCTTTGAGAAAGAATTAAGAAAGCACAAAAGAAGGATAATTTTTTACAGGGGAAGGTAGAATCAATTTATAAAGGTTAGTTTCTAGAGTTAAATGTTAATGAAGAAGGTGTTATTAGATTTGGAAAGAGATTATGTGTGCCTTGGTATTCTTATTTGAAGAGAGGATTGTCGAGTAAAGATCACAGTTCCCTATTTCCTATTTATCTTGATAGTACTAAGATGTAAAAATACCTTTAGATGTATTACTGGTGGGATAAAATAAAGAGATATATTTATGAATTTACCAAGAAATTTTTGAATCTTCAATTGGTCAAAGAAGAACAAAAATTACTAAAGGGGATTCTTTGACCTTTTCCAGTTCCAAAGTGGAAATGGGAAAATATATCCATGGATTTCATTGTAGGATTTATAAATATTTATCAAGGTAATAATATGTTTTGAATTATTATAGACTGATTAATTTAATCTATGTATTTTGTTCCTATTTTTGATACCATGTATTTAGGTAAATTTTATTAACTATATCTTAAGTAGAAAATCAGGTTACATGAAGTTCATATATCTATTGTATCCGACCATGAACCTAGGATTACTTCTAATTTTTAAAAAATTATTCAAAATTTGTTGGGTACTAAATTAAATTATAGTAAATATTTTCATATTAAATATGATGGGTAGTCATAGAGAATCATTTTGAATTTGGAAGACATGCCTCGTGATTGTTAAATGGATTACCAGGGAAGTTGAGATCATCATATTTCACTAGTTGTTTTTTTTATGATAAGAATTCTCATTATAGTACACATATGACACCTTTTGAAGCATTATATGGAAAGTGGTATCAGACTCTTTCTTTTTGGGATGAAGTAGGTGAAATAAAGTTATTGGGACGAAAGTTGGTATAAGAAATGGTTGAGAAGATGAATATGATTCAGTAACATATGAACATTACTCAAATAAGGTAGAAAAGTTATACAGATAACTGAGGGAAAGATATTTCTTTCAAGGTAGGTGAACATTCTTTTCTCATAGTATCTCTATGGAAAAGTTTTATGCATTTTGGTAAAAAGGGAAAGTTAAGTATATGATTGATTAGACCATATGAAATTTTATATAAAGTTGGATATATTGACTAATGAGTTTTTTTCCTTCTATATCTTAGGTTCACGATGTATTTCATGTTTCTTTGTTAAGAAAATATGTGTCATATGCATCTCATGTTTTGAGCCCTGAAGTATTCTAGTTGAAATAAAACCTTTCTTATGAGGGAAAAACATTATATAATCTTGAAAATAGAGAGAAAGTGTTTTGAAATAAGGCAATTCATCAAGTTAATGTTTTTTGGAAAAAAACCAAATGGTTGAATAAGTAACACGGGAATATGAAAATACTGTGAAGAAAAAATATCCCCACTTGTTTAAGTATTAAATAAAATTATGAGAATGAAATTTATAAAAGGGGGAAGGATTTAACAACCCAAGTAATTTTAATAGTAAATCAATTTAATTCCTTATTAACATTCATTAATTATATTTTATATAGTTATATTCATTATAAGAACATTTTGTAATTTTTCAATTAGAAAGGAAATGGTTCCTATTAAATTCATTTTGAGGTATTATAATTTTTTATATAAAATAATTTTTTATAAATTTTTTAATTTAAATTTGAATAACATAATTCATTTTTAAATCATTATATCAAAATTATATAAGTGTTATTTTTTTGTATTTTTCTAAAAAGATTTATTTTTTAGTGAATAGTGAAATATATCGATTTTTGTAAAAGTATCATTTATTTTCATTAAAAAGTTCCATTATTATTTGAATTTGATCTAAAAGTAACATAAGTTTTATTAAATAATATATAATCTAATTAATTATATTTGAATCATAATTATACCTAATTTTGGTATAAATTCATTTTTTGGCTTAAAAACACATTTTTAAAAAAAGCTATTTTTCATTATGTTTTCTATTTTAATCTTAAATTAATATATGAAACTTATATAAATTGAATCCTAAAAAATTTACTACATATTTGGAATCATGAGGTCCAAATTTTGTAATTAGGTCCCTTTTATCTTTGTTTATTATGAATAGTTATCCAAGTAATTTTTTTCACCTCAGTAACGGTAAATCAGGTAATTAATGTTAAAAGTAATGTGATAAGGCCTAAAAATCTCCATAAAATTTGTATTTATTTTATTTAATAAGTATGTTTCTACCATTACCATAAATTTTTTAATTTTTCTTAATTTTTTACCACTTTACTTTGATAATTATCTTAATATAATTGTAAATAAAGAATAAAACCAAAATGTCACTATCTTTATTTAAAATATCTCTAAATTTTTGAAATAGGGATAAAAAGATTTTATTTTTGGTTATAAATTTTTATTTGAAATATTAATTATTTTTTTATCATGGTGTTTTATTTTTTATTTTTACTGTTGAAATAATTACCTTAAATTCTTACACAACACCCACATAATGCTTGCACAAGTAGTAGAAAAATCATGAAATTGTTTTTAAAAACTCTAAAAGTAATATTTTTTGGGTAATTTATAGTGAACCATTAATTTTATCTCTCTATATATAAAACATATTATAGGTTTTTTAGATGTTTATATTTTAACTAAATTTTTTTCTTGATGACTTTAATGTAAAATTAAATGAATAGTTCCAAAAATGACATTAACAATATTTTATAATAAACAATATTTTATTAAATGATTTAAAATTCATAAAAACCATATTTTTATATAGGTAATTGGGATATGGTTTAATATATTATCCATGTTCCATTTATGGTTCACTTTTCCTTTTATAGTAATTTTCTTAGCTCCTATAGTGTAAAAAACTTTGATACCACAATAATCATCAAAAAGGTTAACAAAGGGTTATAACTAAGGGATAAGGGTAAAAAATCACCTAAAATTATGAAAATTTTATTTTATGAGACAATTTAGATTCATAATAATAATATTTTTAAATTATACCAATTTTTTTCTATGTTTCTATGAAAATTATTTTATATTAATTTAATACTTTAAAAAATCGAAGAGTAACCCTCCCCTAAATTTTAAAAGGGAACCTCTTATCCTATATTACTTACACATTTTGAGAATTATAGTTTGGAAAATACCTAATAAAATACATTCAAATAATCCCTAAAAAATTTATTTAGTTCTTATTTTTGTACACAATACCAACCTTTGTGGTCTTATGTTTAAAGAAAAAGTGGTTGTTTGAAGAAGAGATATAGATTTTAACCAAATGTTTTAGTTTTATTTCTTCTTATGCATAATTAAAATATTCTTAAAAAATGATATAATAAAAAAACAAATATCTTACATATAATTAGATATTATAAAGTTAATTTTGTAACCTATATCCATATCCTTTTCCATCAAATGGGAAATTAAACCTTGTTCATGTGTATGACGGACTACCATAGCACGAACCGATGTAATTCATTTTCCATAAGTGCCTCTCATGGATAGTTATAATGAAAAATTTAAAGTATATATATATATATGATATTAATGAAAAAATTATCATCTTGGAAAGATAATATATCATCAATTTTCTTACCTTTCCATCCATTGAAAAATAGAAACATCATTCGTGCATACGTGTGGATTACCACCTCCACAAAGTGATGTGATTCATTTTTAATCACCAAATCCCTTGTATGGTATATATAAGTGAATTTAAAGAGTGAATATGATATTTAAAATATAATAATTATTCTTTAAATATAAAATAATATTTACCTTCTTTATCACATTTTTATTGGAAAATGGAAATGTTACTCATGCGTACGTACGACCTACCATCTCAATGATGGTAACTAAATTAATTTTTCATAACCACATTATATGGTTGGTTTTAAAAGTAAAATTAATGTATAAAAATGATAATTTTTTCATGATTATTATTCTAGATAATATGTAATAATTACCTCTTTGACCATAGTCTACTTACCAAAGTAAATTTAGACATATGAATCGAATATCATCAAAACATATGACATTAAATTAATTGACTAAGTAATTACACATAAAGTGATAATAAATAAAATAAAATTAATATAAAAAATAAAATTTTTCATTAATAAGATAAATAAATTATATAATTTTATTATTTTTAAAGATAAATAATGTATGTGATGGGCTATACTCGATGTAAGGTACATTTTACCTTAAAAAACTCATTTTAAATGTTTTAAAGATTTATCTTTTTCTTCCATGTAATTATTCTTAAAATGATTTTATGAATATATTTATATAGACATAAATTAATTATAAATTAAATTTTATGCCTCTTTTTAATTTTCTTTTCAAGGTTTTTAAAAGGAATCTTTTTACGTATTTTATACGAAACATTTTTAATTTATTCACAAAAGAAAAAAAGAATGTCTTATTTTAATTTATATGGTGTTAGTGAATTCTCATACCACAATAAAAATTATTTGATTTTTGTTTTAATTTATAAGATTCCATGTTTTTTAAATAAAAAATCTCCTTCCCTTTGTTTTTGGAATTTTAGTTTTGAAAATTGGGTTGTAAAGGAAAGGGATGTATCAATATCCAAAAATGTTGTTCTTATGGGTTAAAAAGTATATTTTTATGAGTTTGATGATGGAAATAAAAAATTTAATATGTTTTAAGAATTTTATTGTCCTTGTAAATTTTTGATTATTTTGGGTGATCTCGATATAGATCATGACGATGAGTGAGCCCGATATCGCTCTTCAATTCATTACGTAATGATTATGTTCTCTAGAGAATTATGTTGGAAGTTGACCATATTGGTTGTAACGTACCGGTTCCAGAATCCACACAATGGGTGCCCCGAACCCGGTTGGTCACATGACCTCAAGCATATTTACCCAAATGCCAGAGGCTGCTGACTAGTAGCAGGGGCCTAGGTCTGATAGTGGGGAAACTATTCCCTAATTTTTCAAATTGTAGCGCAGCAAAAAAATATAAACATACCCAAAAGTAGAAGCAGTAAAAAACATAAAGAAGAAATAGAAAACTGAAGTAAAATATAACCAGCAGTCATATATATATGATGATGCAATATGTACTATTTCTAATAAAGTAGTCAAAACAGGATACACTGCAACCAAATACTATACAGTACAAAGTACCAAGTATAGGAAAAAACACTAAAATAGTTCAACAGGAACTCAGCAGCATCACAAGCCTAAGATCGGTCCCATTCTCTTCTACTCCTCTGCAATAATAAAGTGCCTGTATAGGGTCCCCTTCCCTTATCGACACCTACAACAATATAATCTATTTGGGCCCAAGACATGACCCAAACCGGGTGTGAGAAATAAATCCCAGTAGGCAACCACCAAAGGCCCGTGCCCAACTGTCAGTGAAAATGTGCAACAGCAGTGTGCAGTAATAAAATGTAGTAAACTAGGCAGTACTCAAAAGTAACTATCTCTACCAGTTCCATTGCCGTTTTAATAATTAATTTTCAAATCTAAGCCTATGCTTTAGCTTGGAAAGTATGACCTATGAAATCACCACAGTGAATATTCGAGTAAACATTGTCCTCAGACATGAAACTAATTACCCTCAGGTAACTAGTATCAAAACCCATAGGTGACTGCCCACATGTATAATGAATAGTTCCCCCAGGTATACGAGATATTTCCCGTAGGCACGGAAGGTACTGCCCATAGGCATAAGAACGTTTCCCTCAGGCTAAACAAAACACTGCCCTCAGGCATAGAAAACACTGCCCTCAGGTTAATCAAGTAATCGGGTCAAGCCCAAAACCTAAGCAAGAAACTTATACAAATTTTATCTCAAGAAAACTCAAAGCATGCTATAATCATGACATACCCATGGATATCCTAGCCAAACAACTAAACAAAGGAACGCACCCACGGGGTGGCCCTAGATCAAAGCAGCGATCCTATACAAAATTTTATACATAATAATTAAATTACCTATGAAATTATATCAGTAAAGGCATCATCCATAAAACACCCAAAACATGGGCGTGTAGCACAACAGTACACAAAAACACTCAACAGTTGGAATTAAACACCAGACCACCCACCTCGATCTCCAATGATCGATATACATGAATGACGCCTCCCGAATCGTCTGTGAACGATGTAGATCTGGGATAAAAATTAACCCATTCAAACTCAAATAACTTCCCCTTGGGAAAGAATTGGAAAGAAACACAAAAGGAGAGGTAAGGGATTACCTGCGCGGTCCAAACATGATCGTCATCGAAGGAATCAGAGTCCCGGTGTTCGGTTGAGAACTCTTCCAAGGTTCAACCATCTCTCCCATGGCTTCCTGGAATTCTAAGATTCCTATATTGAAAGAGGAGGCTATTTCCAGTTTATAACAAAATACACAACTACACGGTGTGTATTCTCAAGTACACAACATGTACTTTCCATTTTTTTAAACTATTCCTTCGGTGACCACTTTCCACCGCCTCACGATTCATCTGCCGACATGATTACATGAAGTGTATTTCTGAATACATGGTATGTACTGTCGCTCTGCTGGTGGCTACTCCCACCGACTTAATGTTCACCTGCCGACTGATTACACAGTGTATAAATACCAAGTACACAACATGTAGTCAGTTTTTACACCCTTCATCACCAACAGGCCTACACTCCCTATGTACTTATCTCACACGACCGAAGTACACAGATTGTGGAAAAGTACACAACATGTACCCACCAAATTTTGTATTTTACCCCATTTTTCTTATTTTCTCAAAAACACTTAAGGAAAAGGGAAAAGAAGAAACTCGTAACTCAAGAATAAGAACCTGGTTCTTACAAACTTACCCCCTTAAAGCAATTCGTACCCTAATTTCCCTTACAAGGGTGGTGAAGATAAAATTGAGAAAAACTCTGGCCACTGAGAACGTATGTTGGTCTCCCACTCCCAGGTCTCGTCCTGCACTCAGCCATGCAGCCATAGCACCCATACGAGAGGAACTAATCGTCCTCAGAGAACCTTTGTGCTCCTATCAAGAATATGAATCAGATGATCCTAGAAGGATGCATTAACCTAAAGCTCAACCTCCTTAGGCTGAAAAACATGAGATGGGTCTAAGAGATAATGGCACAGCTGAGATACGTGGAAGACATCGTGCATTTCCCGGTACCTCTGTGGTAACTGCAACCGATAGGCAACCGGCCCGACTCTCTTTAGAATATCAAACTGCCCTACATACCTCAGTGAAATTTTACCCTATCTCCTGATCCGCCTATGTCCCAACCTCAATGAATCATGCAAGAGAACTTGATCCCCGACCATGAACTCCAAGGGTCGTCTGCGGTGATCATCATAAGATTTCTAACAAGACTGTGCAGTAGCCATCTGGTTCTGAATCAACTGTACCTGCTCTAAAGTCTCCTTCACGAGACGTAGTCCCAGTAAAGCTGACTCACCTGCTTCCAACTAGCACAAGGGTGATTGGCATGACCTACCATATAAATTCTCGTATGCTGCCATCTCAATAGTTTCCTGAAAACTATTATTGCAGGAAAAATTGACCAAGGGTATGTGCTTCTCCAAAGATCCCCAAAAGTCTAGGATGAATGCACGCAACATGTCCTCAAGCACCTGTATCATACACTATGACTGGACATCGGTCTGAGGGTGTTAAGCTGTGCTCAGAAGTACCTGTGTACCCAACGACCTCTGAAAACTCTGCTATAAATGAGATGTAAAATGGGCGTCCCTATCTGAAATGATAGAACGAGGGACCCCATGAAGACGTACTACCTCTCGGATATAAAAATTCCCAAGCTCATCAACACTAAAGGTCTCCTTGATTGGAAAAAGTGATCTACCTTATTAAGTCTTTCCATGACAACCCATACGACATCACTGCCTCGAGGTGACCTCGGAAACCCGGTCACGAAGTCCATCATGCCATCATCCCATTTCCACTCCAGAATAGGTAACTGTTGTTACAGTCTAGCTGACCTCTAATGCTCTGCCTTCACCTGCTGACAGGTGGAACATCTCGTAACAAAACTAGCTACTTCTCTTTTCATACCCGAACACCAATACTAACGTCTCAAGTCATGATACATTTTGGTAACTCTAGGATGCACTGCCCAAGCTGAAGCATGAAACTCCCTCATCAACTCCTCGTGTGTATCCCCTGGAACCCACACTCGTCCATGGATACGCAGTACCTCATCATCACCTTTCATCCAACCAGTAGGAGGGTCCTCATTTGCCACCGACTTCTGTAGAACTAGGCCTTCTAAATCCGATAGCTATCTCATCCTCACTCTATCCAGGAGGGTAGAAGTCACAACTAAGGATGAAAGATAGGCTCACCCCTGAATATCGTGCACCTTCGAATTCATCTCAGAGAACAAATCCCTGAGCTTCTACTCACCATTGGCCTCCTGCACTGCTTGTATCTGATTCCTCCTACTCAGTGCATCAACTACTGCGTTACCCTTAACAGGTGTATATGCAAGCTCGAAGTCGAAGGACTGAATGTATTCAACCCACCTTCACTACCTCAAATTCAAGTCATGCTGGGTAAAGATGTATTTAATACTTTTTTGGTCTGTAAACACCACAAAAGTTTCTCCCAAGAGATAATGTATCCAACAACATAACACATGAAAAACTACAGCCAACTCGAGATCATGCATCGGGTAATTCCTCTCATGTGACCTCAACTGCCGAGAACTATATGCAACCACTCGATCTCCCTGCATCAACACTGATCCCAGCCCAATACCTGATGCATCACAGTAAACTGTATAGCTTTTCCCTTTCTCTAGGAGTATCAGGACTGGTGCTGATGTCAACCTTCCCTTCAGCTCCTGAAGGGCTATCTTGCAAGCTTCTGACCAAACAAACTTCATACCCTTCTTAGTCAAACCCGTCAATGGTGCTGCTAAGTGGGAGAAGTGTTGTATAAAGCGCCTGTAGTAACCAATGAGACCCAAGAAACTTTGTATTTCAAACACGTTCTTTGGATTCTCCTAGGAAACTACTGCTCTCTCTTTCTCTGGGTCGACAGCAACTCCTGGCTCTGAGATAATATGACCCAAAAAGTGAATCGGGTCCACCCAAAAGTGGAACTTTGAGAGATTAGAATATAATTGATGCTCGCTAGTGTACTCATCACGATCTCAAGATGGGTGACATGGTCGTGTAGAGTGTGAGAGTATACCAAGATATTGTCCGTGAAGATTACCACAAAAGAATCTAGACATGGGTGGAACACACGATTCATCAGAGCCATGAAAACTGCTGGTGCATTTATGAGTCTGAACGGCATGACCAAGTACTTGTATAGAACATATCTACTTTGTAAGGATGTAAGCGGTATGTCCGATGGTCTAACATGCAACTGATGATATCCAGATCTCAAGTCAATCTTCGAGAACACTTGTGCTCCTTGAAGTTGATCAAAAATATCATCAATAATTGGCAAGGGATATAGGTTCTTAACCGTCAACTGGTTTATCTTCCGATAATCCACACAAAGTCTGAGGGTACCATCCGCCTTCTTTTCAAACAGGAAGACAAACCCCAAGGAGAAGTACTACTTTCGATGAAACCCTTTGCCTGTAATTCCTCTAACTGCCTCTTGAGCTCCTGTAACTCTGGTGTAACCATCCTATAAGGAGGAATGGACACCGGTTCCACTCCTGGCACAAGATCAATAGAGAAATCCACCTCTCTCTCCAGAGGTAGACCTAACAAGTCATCCGGGAAGACATCCCTGAAACAATCGACCACTTGAGGGAAATCCTTCTGACACATTCCCTGGTCATCCAGATATAAACTCACAATCTGAGCTATCACTCCACCTCGCCCACGATGCTCGAGTCCAGCTCGGCTCACCTGGACATACCGTTCTCCCTTGTATAGAAACTCTCCACCCTCTGGTGATATGAAACTCACCATGCGATGATAGCAATCTACAAAGGCTTAGAAGGGTACCAACCAGCCCATCTCGAGAATGAAATCATAGGATGTCATCTCTAAGACCTAGAGGTCCCATAGAAATTGACACCCACCAACCTCTAGGGGGAACTCCTTGTACCGAAACACACCTGTTGTTATAATCCCCAACAGAGTGTCTAGCGTCATAAAATTAGAAGTAGAAGAAACACAGAACCCAAGACTCTCCACAATGGGCATAGATATAAAGCTATGTTTAGCACCGGTATCGAAGAGTACTGAAGATAAAATAGAAGTTACTAGAATATTACCTCTAATAGTGGATGGTCCGGGATCCTGCTCCTGTTGGGCCTGTTGCACTACATATGCCTGTTCAGTTTCGCGACCCTACGACACAGCCTAGCTACCTTGAGCTGAACTGCCCTACTGTCTCTAAGATCTTGGTGTATGGCTACCACAACCATGACCAATACCTTGGCCCGAACGTCCTGACGTATTCCAATTCCCTGACTGGTAAGAAGATGCTGGCCCTGATCTCGTATGTGGAGTCTGCACAGAACCCCTCTCACTAGTCACTGGTGGAAACACCCTGCAAAAATGCTGAAGATGACCCATCCTGCCACAAGCTCGACACTCCATTGGGTCATGGGGACACTGAGGTATCTTGTAACCCTATTTAACACACTAGTAACACATCACCTAGACACCTGAAGAATTCTTCTATCCAGTATTGCCACCGTGAGGGAAATCCATCTGCCTCTTCCTCGTACTGGTAGAAATAGTGCCAGAGACCGGTGCTGAACCACCCTGGTCCGCACAACTAGCTTCCTGCAGGTTCCGCTCAGTGATCAACGCATGGTTCACAATAGAATGCATTATAGGAAACATGAAAATGTTCACCAGCGTGTGAATGTCATGTTGAAGACCATCCTCAAAGCGTCTAGCCCTCAATGTCTCGTCACCCACAAGAATAGGTGAAAAACGCTGTAGCTCGGTGAAGTGGGAAGAATAGTCCATAACTCACAAGGAGCCCTGCTGCAAATTCATGAACTCTTGAGCTTGATATCCCTCAGCGTATCTAGAAAGAAAAAGTCATAGAATACTACTTGAAAATATTCCCATGCCATGTCTCTGTGATGCTCAGTCTGGGTGGTAACATCCGACCATCTCTTGGGGGAATCACGAAACATGTATGTAGTGAGATTGAACCTCCTCCCTGGAGGCATCTCTAGATTCTTGAAGATCATCAACATAGAACCCAGCTAAGACTCCGCAGTCTGTGGTCTTCCATCCCTTGAAAACGTAGGCGGATGCTGCTACTGGAATATACGTGTCAGCTCCACCATAGATGTGGAAACCGGCAGTACTTTCGAAAAGGTCTGCATGAACCACATTAAGCCTTCACAGAATAGCACATCCGAACCTACATCCAGTATAACGGCTGGCGCCACATCTGGCACTGCTGGAAGATCCACTGGTAGCCCATGACCTACCATCTCTGGAGTATAATCGTCGCCACTCTCTTGGTGAAGAAATCGTGGTCATCTCGGCTGCATGACTTTACAAGGTCAAACACACACCTTAGTTTAATTTACTACTGAGGTTTCTTTTGGCCGGTTAATAGTTCCAATGAAAAGGAAAACAAAAACCACAAAAACTGGCAAAAATAGACTACACGGAGTGTATAAGGTATACACGGTGTGTACCCTTAAGCCCTTACATGGTCATGTTCTAATGCTGGCCTGGGCGTGTCTCAACCCTCTATACACGGCGTGTTACAACTATACACTGTGTGTACACCACTCCTTCTCCCCAGCCACATGACCAAGTCTACACGGTCTCTTATTAGTCAAGACTACACGACATGTCCCATAGGTACACAGTGTGTACTAAATAAGCTTCACTGACCTGTGTTGTCTGAGAAACGATCAGATTCCTAGATTACACTACACGACGTGTGCGCAAGTGACACGGTGTGTGTAAGAGAATATTTCTTCATCTGTGTTGTTAGTCACATGGGCGGACACAGGGTCAACACAACACGGCATGTAAAATTGGTACACGGTGTGTTTCCTCTAGAGTTTCCTCATCCTGTGTTTTTTCCTACACAACCTATGACACGATTAGAAACTACACGACGTGTATTTAATTTTTTTTTCATTTCTTCCCAAATAGAAGAGTACATGGAATGTGTTTATAGGACCACATGCCGTGTTTTTTGGGTTTCCTGACATTAGACCTCAGAAATGACTCTAGGTCCCCCTTTACCCTTAAATTGCAAGCATCGGTATGCCAAATTCCGATCCGTGGGGGCCCATACTCCCCGCGAATCAATTTTTAGCACCTGAACTTTCACATTATAGTACAAAACGCAACAAAAGGGTGGGTCATGATACGCTAAATTCTGTTCCAAGAGAGCCCATACTTCTTAGGAACCAAAGTTTAGTGTCCATAAACCCTACCGTAACATGTACCAATACCCTATCAATAGAAGGCGTCTCTATCAAGGTACATATCACAACAACATGCATTTTCTAGCACATCATATATCACAACAACATGCAATTTTCTAATGCACCTACATGACATGTAAACTATGCATGGCATATGATTCTAACATGTGCCTAAATGATGCATGAGATGGAATACCCTCATCTCATTAGGTTACAACTAAATAGAATCCGAGTATAAAAAAATATAAACAACACACCACAAGTGCGTCACCCAATGGTGAAAATCTGATCTACTATAAAGTGAGAAATCAGAAAAATTACAACACGAGGTAAATTAGATTTTCTCTATACACAGGTTATCTACTCCCGGGCACAACTTATTACCAAATATATATTCCATTCTATCCCTGGCTATAGGCTCCAAAAAGTAAGTCAAGAAGAGAAGAAATCTCTCTGACACCACTTTGTAACATCCTGATTCCGGAAGCCACACAATGGGTGCTCTGAACCCGGTTGGTCACATGACCTCAAGTACATTTCCCCAAACACCAGAGGCTACCGACTAGCAGCGAGGGCCTAGGTTTGATAGTGGGAGAACTATGCCCTCATTTTTCAAAGTGTAGCACAGCGGAAAAGTATAAACATACCCAAAAGCGGAAGCAGTAAAGAACATAAAGCTGAAATGGGAAACTAAAGTAAAAGATAACCAGCAGCCATATATATATGATGATGAAATATGTCCTATTTATAAGAAATAAGTCAAAAGAGGATACAATTCAATCAAATACATTACAATACAAAGTACCAAGTACAACAAAACACACTAAAATAGTGCAACAGGAACTCAGCAGCATTGCAAGCCTAAGCCCGATCCCATGCTCTTTTACTGCTCTGCAATAATCAAGTACCCATATAGGGTCCCTTGACCTTATCGACACCTGAAAAAATATAATCTATTTGGGCCTAAGACATGACCCAAACAGGGTGTGAGAAATAAATCCCTGTAGGAAACCACCAAAGGCCTGTGCCCAAATGTCAGTGAAAATGTACAACAGCAGTGTGCAGTAATAAAATGCAGTAAACTAGGCAGTACTCAAAAGTAACTATCTTTACCAGTTCCATTTCCATTTTAATAATTAATTTTTAAATCCAAGCATGTGCTTTATCTTGGAAAGTACAACCTATGAAATCAATACAGTGAATATTTGAGTAAACATTGTCCTCCGACATGAAAATACTTATCCTCAGGTAACCAGTATCAAAACTCATAGGTCACTGCCCACAGGCATAATGAATAGTTCCCACAGGCATATGAGATATTTCCCGCAGACATAGAAGGTACTGCCCACAGGTATAAGCATGTTGCCCTCAGGCTAAACAAAACACTGCCCGTAGGAATAACAAACACTGCCCTTAGTCTAAGAAAGTAACTAGGATTATCCCAACACATTAGAAAGAAACTTATACACATTTTCTCTCAAGAAAACTCAAATCATTCTATAATCATGACATACCCATGGGTATCCTGGCCAAACGACTAAATAATGGAACACACCCACGAGGTGGCCCTTGATCAAAGCAGCGATCCCAAACAATAGTTTATACATAATCATTAAATTACCTATGAAATTATAGGCATTTTATCAGTCAAGGACTCAACCATAAAACACCCCAAACATGGGCCCGTTGCACAACAGTACACAAAAACACTCAACAGTTGGAATTAAACACCAGACCACCTACCTCGATCTCCACTGATCGATATATGTGAATGAATACTCCTAAATCGTCCATAAATGATGTAGATCTAGGATAAAAATCCACCCATTCAAAATCAAATAACTTCCCCTTATGAAAGAATTGGAAAGAAACACACAAGGATAAGGAAGGGCCTACCCGTGCGGTCCGAACGTGATCATTAGCGAAGGAATCAGAGTCCCGGTGTTTGGTCGGGAACTCTTCCAAGGTTCATCCATCTCTCTCGATTTTTCCTGGCATTATAAGCTTCATCTGTTGAAAGAGGATGCTAATTACGGGTTATAAAAAAAAAACACAACTACACGACGTGTACCATTTTTTAACTGTTTGTTCAAAATCCACTTTCCACCGCCTCACTGTTCATCTGTCGAAATGATTACATGGCATGTACTGTCACTTTGCTGGCGGGTACTACCATCGTCTTACTATTCACCTACCAACTGATTACACGACATGTAAATACCAAGTACACGGTGTGTAGTCAGTTTTTACACCCTTCAACGCCGACAAACCTACACGCCCTGTGTACTTATCCCACATGGCCGAAGTACACGATGTGTGGAAAAGTACATGACGTGTGCCCACAAAATTTGAGATTTTACCCCATTTTCCTTATTTTCTCAAAAAAACTTAAGGAAAAGGGAAAATAAGAATCCCGTACCTCAAGAATAAGAACCGGGTTCTTACATTGGTAATTCCACTTTTAAGGTTGATTGTAAGGGTTCTATGAAAATGATGTCCTAAGGATCTATGACTTTTTTATTCTTTCAAACAAGTTTTCATGAAAATCATTGGATTTAAAAAGCTAAATTAGTGATCATTTTTAAAGGAATAATTTTAACCTTTTAAGGTAAAAAGGTATGTTTTAGAAAAATGTTTTTATGGGTTCTAATGTTTTTTAAGAAACCACAATGATTATGGTTTTTCCTTTAAGTCTTATTATAATGTTTTTTATGAAAAAATTTGGGCAGTAAAGATAATTTTATAAGTAAGTATTTTTTGAGCTCAAAATTTATTATGTTAATGAAAAAATTTATTTTATGATTTCATGGTTTTAAAATGGACTAATAAGTTTCTTTAATTCCTTTTATATTTACTTTACTGATCTTTTTTTTTCTCATTCCATGTTTTTAAACGTTTTTATAGGGTTTAAGGATAATTAAGAATAATGAATAATTCATGTTGAAAGTCATGATGATTTTTAATGAAAAGAAAACCTATTTCATTATAAACGTTTTATATTGGGGGAAAACATATAAATTGTGACAAAGTTTCCACTTTGTAATATATGGGTCATTATGTAAGAGTTATGAACTAATTATATGAAACTATAAACTAAAAAGTTCTTTGAAATGAAATAAAGTGAATTCTTTTCTGAAGATTCAATTTAAAGACTATTTATGGGAGGGTCCTTATATTCCTCAAAGGCTTGGGACCATAGAATGTGTGTACACCCAGATATGTACTTCATCGAGATGTGTGATAATACTTGTACGAACCTATACCCAAATCTCTTAACAATGGTGCTATTACTGATAATGGAAAATTAGAAAGATTTAAACATTTCAATGTTATATAATGTTTTAATCATGTCTACTTTTGATAAAATGATAATTTATGCATGTTTTGATGATGCTGCATTATTTTACCTATTATACTCTAGCCATAAAATGTTTTAAAAGTCATGTTTTGATATTAACTATGAAAATATTTACAAGCCTTGTTTTATTTTAAATTGAGTATGTTTGGTTTACTTATTATGGATTGATTATGGAATACATGGTGAGATCCTACTAGTATTTTTTTCTCACACCCTACTTTTTCCTTTGGTAATTTTTAGAAATTATTATTCTAGGTCTAGAGAAAAGGAAGGAACTACTTGGAGGTTGTGGATATTTTGGATTAGTGGGACCTTGGGAGTTAATGGTGATCACTAAAGCTTGTGATACACTTGTTGTAT
This sequence comes from Viscum album, assembly GCA_963277665.1. NCBI lineage: Eukaryota > Viridiplantae > Streptophyta > Magnoliopsida > Santalales > Viscaceae > Viscum > Viscum album. The sequence goes on from OY728132.1 coordinate 421,041,246, forward strand.
GAAGATTCTGAGATGTTTTATTTGATAGTTGATGCAAAAACTTTGGTTGATGTACTATTTTGGGAATTTTATCTATCTAATTGTTGTTTATCTCTCTTGTTGTGTATTTTGAATAACGATTATTTATTGTTTTATATCCATTTATTTTTGTTAATGATTTATTCTTGAGGTGTAATCATTACTTATTGTTTGTTATGTTCCCAAATACTAGTTTCCAACCCATGGGGATCAGAAACACCCTTTAAAACATTTCATAATTCATTTGGGTACCATTTATTTCATGACCCAAAGTTTTTCAATAGAAATTACCTTCTTATAATTATGTCATAAAATCACATGAAAACACAACATAATGAACTACTAAGTGCTAAGTGACCTTTAAACATAAGTTTCTCATCTCTGTATTGAGAATTTTGAGAATCTGACGTACACGGTTGTGTTCAGGATGATTTTTGGAGTCTAATGAAACAAAAATAATTGTCGGTGAATAGTAATGTACCCTTGTGAATTGCAACCTACCCTTACAAATATTACTATGAACCTTATGAATAGTAAATCATCCAACATAAGAGTAACCTTACCCATGAATAATTAAATAAAATATAGACATCTTAGAAAGTGACAATTTGACCTTAGTAAACATTTTGGTATTTTGTAAGTCAAAAATAAATAATTATAATTAATTAATTAATTTAAAATAAAATGTATTTTCTTAAAATGTGTTAATTAATTAAAAAAATCAACGTCTTATAGTTTTTAGATAATTTTATAAGACCCTACATAATTTTTTAAAGCACTATAAAATCAGTTTTAATTTTAAAAAATATTTTTTAAGTAAATTATAATTATAATTAAATATTAAATTAATAATATTTAGAAAATTATTTTTGGAAAATGGAATTCATTTTTGGATTCTACATGTCGAAAAATGGTTGGGGTGCATTTTTGGGATTTTTATAAAATACTTATTTTTGGTGAATTGTAAAATACATTAATTTACCATATAAATACATTATAATTAAAACCCACTATTCCTAACATCAAATGTGATGTAAGCTCCCAAATACCAAAATCACATTCCTTATATACTATTCTTGGTCTTGGATGACTCACTATTCTTTGTCTTGTGAGGAAATAATAAACTAATGAATTTTATATTAAGAAAAGCCCTCTCCCCTCCACTATAAATACCACCCTTCACACCCTCATTTCCTCACACCTCTCAAGCTCCAAGCCTTCTATAAACTCTTCAAAAAAATCCTCCCTAGACCCTATCTCATGTTAAAGAGTTTTTGGACTTATCAAAAGACCAATCCTATCTTCCTTAAGGAGGATATCAAGAGAAGGATTTAAGAGGTAATTTCTCTCCCTCTTCTCCTTTAATTTTCTTTCAAGTTCAAGTTCATTTCTTGATCTCTCCCCACCTATATTCATCCAAATGGTATTTTAACTCTTGTATTATACATGTAATGGAATTTTATTATGATAATGGGATATTATATCACCCAACCCACTTTCCCTCTTCATTTTATTTTATTAAAGAGAACATTGTTCGTGAGGTGTTACTTTATCACCTTCAAAGAATGACATGTTTTCTTCTTCCGTTTATAACTTCAGATCTGGCCATGAAACCATTTTTATGGTTGAACCAGAATATTTTATATGTACTATCTCCTATTTAATGTTTTGGAACTAACTTATGACCATATTTCTAGTGATGAAATAAAACAAGTTCATTATGATCGAAAAATCACTCAAATTAACCCAAATAATCATCATTTAATAATTATCTAATGATTCATGCACATGGATCTAATATAATTCATTATAAGATCATTAAAAATCCTGTAATATCATTAATAACATGTAATATAAGTTCTGTATGTTTACCCATGTTCTACTCAAACTTCAATTTAAGAATACAAGTGAACCACTTAGGAAAACCATAAAAACAAACATTCCTGAAAAATGTTTTTTAAACTCTATAACTCATCCAAAGGCACATAAAATCACTTAATAATACCATAATGAACCATATTAATGTACAAAAGGTTCTGGATTTCTAGTTAATGAATATAATTTCATTATAAAGGACATTAATGAGAAGGAAGCATTTGGATACAAGGTAAGGGGAAATTCTCGAACCCAACTTTCATCCTTTGGGTTCTCCCTCTTTCACTCCATTTTTTGATATGGTTACTCCTTAAAGATAATTTTTTCATCATTGTATTTACTTTTATAGTATATACATGTTTTCACTGGTTTTTATGTCAAAAAAATGTTTTCCAAAAGGACTCTTCTTTTAAGAACACACCTTTTACTTATCTCTCAAAGTGGACGGTTCTTGTAACATGTATGTTATTCCCTATTTCTTTTGGGAACCCAAAGTTTATGAATGTGTTTTTATGATATGTAACCCATTCATTTACATGGGTTATTTATGTTTACTTTTGATATATGTTCCATGTGGAAAGCATGATAATGATAATTTTATGATGTGATGGGTGCACCAAGAATTATATAGCGCAATATGAATGTTTGAATGTGACGGGTGCGCCTGGAATTATACATCACTCCAATGCATTGGGTAAAGTGATGAATCTTATGAGTAAATGTGAAATGATGTGTGAAAAAGATGCTATCTTTTTTCACAAGTATTTGTGGTATTTAACCACTAAGACATGATGTTTCATTTTTATGCATTGCCACATTTCAAGTCTTATATTTATGCTTCCTCTCATGATCATGATCTTTTTTCCCATGTTATGATTATGCTCACCCCATGCTATATTATTCTTATATATCCTCTTAATAGGCTTATAGATCACCCCTTTGGATGTATATCCTCAGGTGTTTACATGTACTATGGTGAGGACAAGTTCCAATAAGAAGCTTGAGAAGAAGAAATTAGATAAACATTTATTCTTGATGTTGTAATTATTATGTATGGTCCTTGTTTTCCCAAGACACTAAACCTTTCGATCCTCTATGTATAATACTATTATGTTGTTTATCATTAAAATTATTTAATAGTAATGTAAGAAATGGCAAGGTCTCTATAGTTGGTATCAAAGGAAAGGTTTAGTTAATTTGGGAATTAGGATTAGTGAACCCTAGAGAAAACCTCTAGCCTGAGACTATGTACACATATGCACACAAGAATATCTACATAGGGATCCCATATGTTATGATTTTAGTATAAATTGTGAAAATGAATAAGTTATGTATTCATGACTTGTTTACTTATGTTTTGTTCTAACCTTTTTGATTTTAGAAAATGGTGGGAACTAGGAGAAACCAGGCCAGCAACTCGTGCGATGGCCAATGCAATGATTGCCCGAACAACATCCCCAATGATTTGGGAGGTGGAGTTCAAAAATTCATGAACATGCTTACCTAATTATCTCAGGTTATGAACAGTAATCGTAATAATGGGGAACATCCTCCTTCAGCAAAGAGGGAGAAACTGGATATCAAATATTTTATGCATCAATGACCACCGACGTTTAGTGGATCTTCTGATCCTCTATTTTCGGAATAGTGGGTCAACTCAATGGAGAAGATATTTACTGTTCTTCACTTTTCTGAGATATAGATGGTGACTCTAGCCGTTTATCATCTAGATAGATAGGCTGATTAATGGTGGGGTTTGATTAGGAACACCAAGCCATGGGAGGAAATAGAAGATATGGAATGGGAAGACTTTAAGATAATGTTTATTAACAAGTATTTCCCAATAAATCTTTGCAAGAAGATGAAGAGAGAATTAATATAGCTCAAGCAAAAAGAAGGAGGATCTGTCACAACCTATGATGCAAATTTCACAAGGCTTGCAGGGTACGATTCAGATTTTGTTATAAAAAATGATAGTAAAATTGATAGATTCTTTAGTGGATTAAAACCACACCTTAGAAAGGCTCTTGCAATTCGAGACTTTGGGAGTTATTAAGAAGTTTTTTGATGTGATCTCAAAGTGGAGATGGAGTTTGTAGAATGGTCCTATGAATATGGTGATAAGAAAAAAAATATGGAGTTTCAAGATGGTGGATCTAATGTGAAAGGTGAGAAGAAAAATCTACGACACACATGCCAAAAATGTGGGAACTTGCACCCTGGGAACTTCCTCAAAGGGATGAGGAAATTATTCAAGTGTGGGGAAGAAGGAAATCATTCTTAATAGTGTTGAAAAGACACGAAAATGAAGGAGAATGTAGCTGATGAAAGGAGAGAACCGCTCATGGTTCAATACTACAACTGTAGGGAGCTAGGGAACTATGAAAACTAGTGAACTAAACCTCAAGTTCTTGAGGGTGATCAATGTCAGCAACCACCAAATCCAAAAGAACAAGGGAAGTCTTATTCCATCACTACTGTAGAGGTGGAGCATGATAATGAAGTCGTACAAGTATACTTTCTATTCACTCAAGAATAGAAGAAGTCTTATTTGATTCCAGTTCTATGCATTCCTTTATATCTTGCAAGTTTTCTAGAACTATAGAATCAAATCCCCAAGACCTTGAAGTAGAGATATCTGTAAAAACACCATGTGGTGAAATCATTGCAACCCAAGTGTTTGACTCTTCTCTAGTTGGCGTATGTGGGAAGATTCCTCTAGAAAATCTCATAATACTTCCCTTGTTAGAATTCGATGAGATAGTGGGAATGGATTGGATCTTGTTATATAGAGCACATATCAACTGTCGGGAAAATGAAATATCTTTTCCTATTCCGAACCATCCCATGCTTCTCTAAAAATTCAAGGAAGATCATGAATATCCTATTCCGAACCCTCCCATTCTTCTCATACCCAGATCTACTCTTATCTCAAAGTGTCCTTATAAGATGGATCCTATCAAACTGGAGGAGTTAAAGAAGTAGTTGAAAGATAATCTAGACAAAGGGTTCATACACCCTAGTGCATCACCTTGGGGTGCGCCAGCGCTCTTTGTGAAGAAGGATGAAAAAATGCAGCTGTGTATCGATTATCAGGAACTCAATAAGATCACCATAAAGAACAAGTATCATCTACCAAGGATTGATGACTTGTTCGATCAGTTAAGAGGAGTTCAATACTTATCAAATGTAGATCTTCATTCTGGATATCATCAGGTAAAGGTGAAAAAGGAATATATTTAGAAGACTGCCTTCTGTACAAGGTATGGGCACTATGAGTTTTTGGTGATGCCCTTCGGACTTACTAATTCCCCTGAAATCTTCATGGATTTGATGAATAGAGTCTTTAGACATTACTGTTGGCGCCAAAATATTGCACGCAAAGAAGGGACAGAAAAGTGGCCCTGCGCGCTGCCTCGCGAAGCTATGAAGCGAAGCACCCCCAAGCATCACGGCCACCGCGGAGCATAAGAGGCGGTAACGCCCCGTGAATTCCCTAACGTTCACGAGCCCACCGCGGAGCACAGGAGGCGGTAACGCTCCACGAACGCCCTGACATTTGCGAGCCCACCGTGGAGCGCAGGAGGCGGTAACGCCCCGCGAATGCCCTGACGTTTGCGAGCCCTCCGCAGAGCCCAGGAGGCGGTAACGCCCCGTGAACGCCATGACGTTCGCAAGCACACCAAGGAGCATAGGAGGCAGTAACGCTCCGCGAACGCCCTGACATTCGCGAGCCCTCCGTGAAGCAACTGCCGCCCCTTCGTGCCACGTGAGGTCTACTTCATGGTGCCCCTTGACTATAAATACTGGGTTCCCCTGATCCCAAGAGAATGGATGATCCGACCTTTCGGATTCTTAGTTCCTGAATCGCGAAGCACCCTTCGCCCCCGGGAATCATGAGCTCTGTGAGGTACCTCTACTTCGTGAGATGCCTTCTCCCTATCTCGTCTTGAGCCCCTCTTCCGAGAGGGGTGCCCTTCGTGAAGACTAAGGGAATTCACGAAGGAAGGGGATTCCCAAGGGAACCCGGGCAGCCACAAAGCATTTATGCTTCGCGAAACCCCCCATCCGGTAGTAGGGATCCACATGCCAAGGCAGGGTCGTTGTACATCGTGAAGCACACTGCTTCTCAGCACCTTGCTTCGCGAGGCCCCTCTGCTTCATGAGGAAGTGCTCTGCGAATACTATTCCACTTCGCGAGGCACCTCCCAGTCACACCCTTACCCCATGATAAGGCTGAGGCACTCCACTTCACGAAGCATACTCCTTTGCTTGGAAATTCCTCTTCCCGTGCGACCCTCTAGGCTTGCACGATATGATCTCAAAATACCATGGGAAACACCACCTATAGCATTGCTTTGCCTAATGATTCTTCGCATAGGCACGCTAACGACTATTGATTCTTTACATAACCACACTAACGTGGACCCGTCGATGGTTCGCTCCGTGACCCCCTTTTACCATGGCCTTGCCAGTACCTTCCCTAACCCAAGGAACAGAGGGTACCAGTTATGTAAGTCCTAGGGGTGTGGAGTAAACCCACCTCATCCAAGCTGCATGACGTTAAACTTCCAAGCACCTCGTCCTCAACACATGACGTTAAACTGTGATCCGGCCCCGTGCCTCGCATGCAAGTTCCCCCATCTCGGACATTTTTTTTACGCCACTCGTCTCCATAGAGACGGGGTCACCCCCTCCACAAGGGATGATATCCTCCTTCTCGGAGTAGCATATGTCCATGGGAGAAGGGAAACCACCCCGGTATAAGCCCCAAGCCTCTCTTGCGGAAGGTAGCACCCATGCACCTCCGCACTTCTCCACTGCCAAGGCCAACAGAGGGCACGATAGGGAATGAGGCGCCTTCCATCATTGGTCCCAAGTCCCTCTCCCGCTGCACTTTGTAGGACTTCGGGCCTCCATCCTGGAGTAAGTCCCAGCACCATGGGCCGCCTAACACGTAAGCCCCTCTTTGCTTCTCACGGACGCACCCTTCGCGATGTGATCGTCAGGTCCTTTCTGCCTCTTGTTTCTCACACCGAGCATGACTCACGTGAGCTTAGAGTAAGCATCGGCCATGGAAATGACCTTGTCCAGCATGACGTTAAACTGTATTCCCTCTTCCAGCATGACGTTAAACTGTATGCCCTCGTCCAGCATGACCTTAAACTGTATGCCCTCGTCCATCATGACGTTAAACTGTATGCCCTCGTCCAGCATGACGTTAAACTGTATCCCTCGTCCAGCATGACGTTAAACTGTATGCCCTCCTCCAGAATGACGTTAAACTGTATTCCCTCGTCCAGCATGACGTTAAACTGTATGACCTCGTCCAGCATGACGTTAAATTGTATGCCCTTGTCCCGCAATGACATTAAACTGCACACCACTTTTCTCCCAAACTACAAGGTCTTTGATCCATGTCACAGCATGGTACGTAGGAAGCCTCCACGAGGTTCAAGCCCATCCGTCATTTCTTCACATAAGGTTCTACCTTCGTCCAGAATGACGTTAAACTACATTCCAGTCCGACGGAAAGCCATTGTGACCAACCCGAACTACGAGGACTTTGATCCATGTCAAGGCATGGTTTGTAGGAAGCCTCACGAGGTTCAAGCCCATCTCCCATCGGACCAAGGTCCTTTATTTACGTTGGTTCACCGACACCCACCACCATTCCCAAACTACAAGGTCTTTGATTAATGTCAAGGCACGGTACGTAGGAAGCCTCACGAGGTCCAAGCCCACCATAAGTGGACCCCCTGGGTTCACCTTCACGTCGGTTCGCCGACGAAGCCCATTTGAATTACGGGGTCTTTGATCCATGTCAAGGCATGGTACGTAGGAAGCCTCCACGAGGTTCAATCCCACATCTCGTCGTTTATTCACGTCAGGGTTCATCTTCGTCCCGCACGACGTTAAACTGCATTCCGGTCTAGCGGCAAGTTGTTGTGACCAACCTGAACTATGTGGTCTTTGATCCGTGCTAAGGCATGGTACGTAGGAAGCCTCCACGAGGTCCAAGCCCACCACCACTGGGACCCCCTTGGTCCTCCTAATTCACGTCGGCCTTCCAGCGTCCAACCTGAACTACGAGGTATTTGATCCATGTCAAGGCACGGTATGTAGGAAGCCTCCCAGAGGTGTAATCCCACCACCTGTTGGTCACTCCGACCTTCTTCACCTCAGGTCACCAGCACCTGGGCCACCTAGTGTGTAAGCCTGAACCATCCAGACCAAGGTCCTCATTCACGTCGGTTCTCCGACACACCATTCTGAACTATAAGGTTCAAACCCATCACCCGGTCATTCCGACCACATTCATGTCGGTTCGCTGACGATACCCATCGGGCCCATGTCCACCTTCACGTCGGCTCGACGACACCATCCTGAACTACGCGGACTTTGATTCCCTGCCATGAGGATACGTAGGAGGCCTCTTCGAGACTCAAGACCAATCTCACTGTCTCCCTTGCGATAGTCCCATATCAGTCCCCCTCCGCTTCATCCACCCATCCATCATCCACCCTGATCCTCACTCGGACCGTCTTATCCCTGCAAGATCATGCCATTCTTCTCCTCTTCACAACATTCATGCCGACCCGTCTCCGCTGGACATTAAACTTGCGACCTACCTCATGATAAACATGAGATGCCTGAGGAAAACCTCGGATGGCACGCCCTTGGCGTAACCATCTCCGCTGGACATTAAATCTGCGGCATATCCTGTGTCAAACATGGGAAGCTGAGGAAAACCTCAGATATATGCCTAGGGAATATGATTCCCCGCACTCGATGTGGGATGCCTCAGGCTTCCATGACCTCGAGAAGCCCCATGACACGGGACAAAATATAGACACGCCAGTTCCCCCAGCATACAGACATGCTACTGATGCCTCGACGTGACTACTCCCCCGACTGAAGGTTGCTGCCCTGACCGGACCCTTTGGAATGTCCTGACATAAGCAGTGTAATTAACCGGTGTCCATGGAAACATGGCACTAGGAAGAGTTTCACGAACAATGTATTAAATATATGAGGGAGAACTGGACTAGGTGACGAGTTCTAAGGAGGTATCCACAGAAGGAGGAACCGACATCCCATCATCCCGGTTTCGATCAAGGAGCAGACGTCCATGAATAAGGAGCGGATTCCTCCCGCCTTTGGAAAGAGGGAATTCAGGGAAACAGCCGCGCGTCCTCCTTTGACGGATGCGTGCGCCCCGACGAAAGCGTCAGAAACAGAAATGGTGAACCCGATGTGAAATTCTTCTCCTCAAAGTGGAGATTAGTAGTGCTCAAGACACAAGTAGATTAACGTGTCACCGGATCCAGATATCCGGTGCCGGGTCCCGCCAAGAAAATAGCGGGCCTGGCGTGAAACTCACCGAATGTTGTGGTAGTAGAACGTGGGGCATTCCGTTCTACAACGTATTGGCCTGGATCCTTCTTACAGACGTGGAGAATGTAATGACGTTGGGGAACTGGTTGTCAATCCTTTTCCTCACAGTGCTGATGGGTTGATCTCTCCATTTCCCAGGAACCATGTTGCTGCTATGGAGACACGATCACCACACGCTTGCCTATGCAGGGGCAGAGGAAATACTGGCACAACCACCCCACATGGATCCTCTTCCGCCACGATGACCTCTACATCCGTGAATACGGGGTGCCCACGTTCCCTCTCCTCATTAGAGATCATCCAACGAAGGGTGATCAACAACCTTGTACGCAGGTACGAGGAGGAAGGGGTCATACCAACTTAGGATATGGCCCGCCAGGACCTGGAGGCATCCAGGCCCTACCATCAATGCCTCCCTCAAAGGCCGCGCGGAGAGACCCTGCTCCCCACCCCAACATTCAATCATTTATGGACCCTGTCCCCGGAACACCTCGACGACTTCTCACCTTACGCTGATGAGGCGGGTGATGTCCGGCTCGGCCCACTCAGAGTCCCAAGTCAGGGGCTCCAGGAAAGGGATCCCACCCGGATGCATCAGCGCCACTGACCGGCTTCGCCAAAAGAGAAGGTAGGCTATGCCCTTACACCACCTGCGTGAGCCCGTCTAACCCAGCGTCAGCGTCGGGCCCGAGCTGAGGAAGCTATTCAAGGGGCGTCGACGTCAACAGCTACTGTGGCCCGAGCCACCGCCGACGTGCAGTGTGGGGTCCCTACACACACTGATTAGGGGCATTCCTTCACCCGACCAGGACTAGGGCTCCAACCGGCCCATGGACAGGCCGGGTTGGCTCCCGAGGTTACAGGCCTAAGTGGTGATCACCCCGAATCAATTCACGGTAATGTCACCCCGTACGGAGGGCCTCCCCGGTCAACTATTCCACAGAGCGTGGGCCTCCCCCGCTCTGAAGCTCGTCACAGAGACATTCCTCGTGCTACCCCCATCTTGAAGAAAGGCCTGCCCCGCGGCAGTGACGCTCGGTGCGGAAACCTCTCCCACACCCACCATGCAGTGTATGGAGTCCCTTCTCCTGCCCCCGACCATCGATGTGGAGCCACTGGCCATCCAGTACCTCTCCAACATGGGGGTCCTCCCTATATCCTATATGCAACTGGAGAAGGTCCTCCTCGCCCCGGAAACTCGAGGAGTGAAGGTCAGCCTCGCTCCACCCACGTGGGTACTGTCCATGGAGGCCCTCCCCATGTAGCCTTCAATATTTTCCCTGGCGCCCCTCGTACCCCGGTTATCTCAAGCGGGAGCCCTCTCCGCCATGACGTCAGTGCCACCCCGAGACCACATGTTGAGGATCAACCTTGTCCCAAAAAGCCATCTAGGGGCAGGAGAGTGGGTCGTCGCCGCCACAAGAAGAGTCCTGGGAAGGCCCGGGTGGAGATCAAACCTGCCAGTTTCTCGGACTCTGAAGCGGAATGCGACTCAGTGATGGAACCTCCCCCCGCTCCTCTGTGTCAAGGACTGAGGCAGGGACCAGACGCGTCAGCCTCATTCTCCCAGAATGTGAGGTCCACCAGATTCCCGCCTTCCTCCATAGGTACATCCAGGAGGAAGAAATTGTGGAAATGCCACAGGTCCCGACTGCGCAATAACCACCGTCATCACCAGAAGCGCCCTCTACCTCTACCAGAGATCACAGGGAGCTGTTTTGGAGACCGACGACGGTGGAGCAACGACGTAACCCACAGACGGTGGCTACAACTCCTGCGCCAGAAGCTGTGGATATCAGCCCATCGTATCGTGATATCGTGGTCAGGTCACCTCACTCTTCAGAGGATGGACCAGAATTCGGTGGCCAGTCAGGTCATTTGACGTATTCTCCGCCGCCAAGTTCACTGTCCCAGTGGTCCGCCTCGACACCATTACCGGTCCCTTAGCCACCTCCGATTGACGAGTTGGGCAATACAAGGCCATATCCCGAGTCTGAATCCATGAGCCTCTAGAGAATTCTCACAGCGGATCACTTCCCAGAGAAGTTCTGGCCGACGGCAGCACCGAACTTTCGCGCACCAGAGTCCCTTACCCCAGAGGAAGTGGGGTGCTTCTGCTGAACCCTATGGGCGACACCCTTCCACCTTCGTTACGAGTGGGTGATGTACCCCAGGAGTCGAGAGCACTTTGAAGAAATCGGCGAGCAATGCCGCCTGATCGATTTGGCCGCACTCCCTATGGCCCAGCACTCTGAGTCACCAGGCCGTTAGAGCATCCTCCAACGGAAATGCGTTTAGAGTTTCAAAGTACTCCACAGGGTCATAAGGGAAGCTACCCCCATGTGCATGTCCGTGGCTGGGGACACTATGCTTCTCTCCTCTTCAGCCCTATCCGACAGCCACCCGATTATTTATGCGACATTGAGGACATGCCCTCGAGAGGAGTCGCGGTCCACATGGCTGACATAGTAGACAAGGAAGATGAGCTTGAATTTATCGATGGAGACTTGCCCCCCGAGGGCGTACTACCACTGCTGGACGCATCAGAAAGGGTTACCCATCAGTAGAGGAACCTTCTAGGCCTCCCTGTACCCACTGAGTTGCTAGTACTTAGTCGAAATGCTAGTAAGGGTAAGGAGAATGTCAGAACTACCAAGCACTCCGACCCGTCCGACTCTGTACAGAAGACAGACGAAGATCCCGAGAAGGCTGCGTTACGCCAGCAGCTTGCTGAGCAGAAGAGGCTGGTTGAAGAACTCTTGGATGAGCGCACTACAGAGCGGCAACCCGACTATGGTAATCCCAAGCCGGGGTAGGAACAATTCCCCCTAGTGAGATGCCTCCGGGAAACCCTGATCATGCTACTTCCATAGATAGGGCAGAAGCCGGAACTTATGGAAAGAGGGCACGATATGTCTCGCCAAACCCTCTTGAACGACGATGCAATATGAGGAATCCAGCTCAGGTTCCCCTGGCCGCCCCGTAGGTCGTTCCGCCAGTCACTCCACGAGCTGCTGAATCCATATACCGTGTTGAAGAACCTGTCAACACACTTGTGATTAGGGATCCCCGTCAAGTCAGGTACCCCCACCCGGATGATCTTATAGCGGCACTCATCGCCTGCCTCGAAGCGTTGGAAACGCAGAAGGTGGCAGTTCCACCGGATGGCAAGTCATATCCCGTGTGTGAGGATGATATGCCTGCACCCCCGGGTTTTGGGAACCCCACTTTCTCGCACTTCAATGGGATAGGGGACCCACCGCATCACTTGGCCCACTTTTCTTCCAGGTGTGGCCCCATGCTGGGGACTCTGACCCAGCAAGAAGCCACCAAGCTCCGATGTTTCGTAAAAACATTGGAGGGCCCCGCATTCGTCTGGTACAGCCAGATCCCTATAGGATTGGTGACTGATTAGGAGGATCTCTGCCGGAAGTTCCTATACCAATTCATCTCCACCACGAGAAAGACCAGCATCACAGACCTCTTCAAATGCAAACAAAGGCTTGATGAGTGAGTCGCAGACTTCATCGCTCGGTGGAAGGGACTTACGTACTCCCTTGACATGCCACTGACTCAAGAGCAATTACTGAAGATGTGTGTAGGGAACATTAAAACGGAGCTGGTTCCTTCCCTGATCACCCAGAACTACCATGGAGGGTTCTGGGATTTCTCAGATAAGGCTCATCACCTCGAGGAGGCTCTGCAATAGGCTAGTCAGCCACGTTTGCTGCCCCCTGTGATCCCGGCTAGAAGGGCTGGCAGAACCGAACCCGCCACAATGGCCCAAATAGAAGACCCCAGGAAGTTGGAATTACTACCGACGACACCATTCCTGCAACCCCGCAGAGGTCCCCCACCTCAAGCACATGCTCCTGCCCAGCAGTGACCGCCTCAGAATCGACAGGTTCCCCCGCACAATGCGTCACCACCACCTAGGAGAGACAATCAGGCACCGCCTACTCGGAAGGCCCCTCCGGCCCCTCGCTAGGGCCAGGCCCCCAGGGCCCCCTATCCATAAAGAAGGCACCAGACCTATTCATTCAATGAAAATCAGGTCCCTGGCTACTTCCGAAGTGCTCTAGAGCAAGGGATTTTGCACCTACCTGAGTGCAGAAGGCCGGTAGAGGCGAACCTCACTGATCACCCCAACTACTATCCTTATCATCAGATTCCAGGGCACACCCTCAAGCAATGCTATGTGTTTAAAGACTGGCTTCAAGACCAAGTTGACAATAACATAGTCAGGTTGGGCCCGACACCAACACAAGTAGCGGGTGTCTTTGCAGGTTCAGAGATCGGTAGCGACAGCGAAGGCAAGTGGAAGCAGGTTCCCAGCCATGGGTCCCAGAAATATGACGATTGGATGGCTTGAAAAACTGTCTCCCATGCCCATGGTATCATTCGAGCATGCCTAAATAAGCCAGATCCTTCAGGGGAAGTATCCAGTACCTCTTCATCGTCTTCATAGTCGACCTCTTCCCAAAAGGGTAAGCAGCGACGATGCAAGAAGAAGCAACGCGATCCACCACTGCCATCGTCATCTCACACTCTTGGCGACTTTATGCCCCCTGAAATGGGGATTCCTCCCACAATCCGCCCGGTGGTGGATGAATCGTCAAGCGACAGCCAGGGGTACGCTTCGGTTAACACTGTGGAGCTGGTAAAGCCCTATATGACTCCTGACAAAGGGGAACGCCGGGTGAGCCTCCCCAATGTCCCCATTCGACGTCAACGCCAGCGGAACCACAACCATGCCGTTCATCGAGGCACGTCAGCGGGCACTTTCAGCTAGGCCGTGCATGCTACTGAGACCAGACAGCAGGCTCAACACAGAGCTCCGCACGCGCAACCTCATCTAATGCCCTCAGTTCTACCTCCACCGCCGTTTGTGCTACTAGATCAGGAAGAGCTGCCCCATCCGTATCACAGTCAGTATTTCCTGGCTACAGGCCAATCTCCGCTGTCTGATCCTAACCTGGAAACTACTTTCCAGTCTTCAACTAGTAGGCAGCAGGGTGTACCCAGCACTAGCCAACCACTGATTCAACCGGCAGGACCCACTATGCCTCCAACTACAAAACAACCTCCTGTAAGCAGAGGCTCGCGCCTGGAATGAAAGTATGATGTCTTGAAGCACCTGGCTGGCATTCCAGTAAGGCTTTATATCCTTGAGGCCCTTCTCCTATCGTCTGAAATGCGCGAGGCACTTGCTGAGGCCCTAAGGATCCCCCTTCAGTTTGAGACGGAGGTAGCAGCTGCAGAAGCCTTCCACGCCGAGACAATTGAGAACGCCGCATGCCAGGCAGTTATCTCATTCTCCGGTGAAGATGAAGACCCTCCCATATAAGGGCATATTCGCCCACTGTACATCACTGGCCACTTCAATGGCGTGGAAGTCTGCCGCTTCCTCGTTGACACGGGTTCTGGGATCAACCTAATCCCAAATCGGACTCTGCGAAATCTGGGTCTCTCTAAAGATGATTTGACGCCCTCCGACCTCAGAATCCAGGGATATGACAGGACCGAGCAATCCCTAGTCGGAAAGATCCGCCTGAAGACCTAGTTCAGCGACCTAATTGCCAGCACCGAGTTCATAGTTCTCTCAGGACACCACCTACAACGCATTGATGGGTAGGACATGGCTCCATCTGCACGCAGTGGTCCCTTCGTCGTATCACCAATGCCTCAAATACTCGCTCAATGGTTGAGTAGGCGTGCTCTAAGGAGATGCGTCTCCTTTCGCCTCTTGTGAAGCCCGCTATCTGGACGACGATTATTACAAGAGCAAGGATAAGAAAATCCTAGTAAGTGAGGATGAACCCGACCCGGTCTCAAGTGATCCATGGGAAGGTCTGGATGATGCCTACATCTTCCCGATCCATCGATTGGAGGCCACGACCCCGGACATGGGGCAATGTTTTGTTGTTTCAGGTACGTAAGGAAGGAGTGTTCCCATGTCCAAGCGACGATGGAAGATCACCTCGTACTCCTACACCAACCAGGATCAGGTGATACCAGAGCTTCCTACCCCTGTGCGGTACCATAATGTCAAGCTTATGACAACGGTAGTACGTCATATGTGTCTCTTCCGCCGGGATGGAATCAACTGACTCAGGCCGACGTGTCACCACTACTTCGATGTCATTAAACGTGGCCCCTTGGGCCGAAGGCCAGATGGGATAGGATCAATTGCCTTCATTTCTATGGTCTCAGTGGCGAGTGGGTCTTCTGATACGATGACTACTACTGCCCAAGCCAGCCCCAGCTGCCCGTCAGGGTTTGATATCCCAGAAGAAGCCTCCTTTGCTGGAAACCCCTCCACAGGTGGAGAGGAAGATATAGAGGATGCTCCCCCTGCCTTTGAGGAAGGCGTCTCTACCATGGTAGATGAACTGGTACAGGTGAACCTTGGTAGTGAGGCAGATCTGAGACCCACATTGATCAGTGCAGCCATGTCCCATGAAGAGCAGCAGAGGTACGTAGACTTTCTCAAGCAACACCGTGATGTGTTTGCCTAGAGTTACAATGAGATGTCAGGACTAGATCCCCAGGTAGCCGTTCACCACCTGGGCCTCCCATCAAACCATCACGGGTTTAAGAAGCCCCCCAGAAATATGCACCCTTGTCACAGTGCTATGGTTGAGGCCGAAGTTGACAAGATTATCCAAGACAACTTTGTCAAGGAAGTCCAGTACCCCAAGTGGCTTGCCAACATTGTGCCAGTCAGGAAGAATAATGGGCAGATCAGGGTCTGCATCGACTTCCGCGACCTCAATCGCCACTGCCCAAAGGATGACTTTCCCCTCCCAGTGACCGAGTTATTAATTGATGCTACGACCGGGTTCCAAGCCCTATATTTCATGGATGGGTATTTCGGGTACAACCAAATCCAGATGGCCCCCGAGGACGAGGATTCAACTGACTTTAGGGATCCCCAAGGTACCTTTTGTTACCAGGTTATGCCCTTCGACCTGAAAAATGCAGGTGCCACTTATCAGAGGGCCATGCATCGCATATTCAGGCCGATTCTCGGGACGCTGGTGGAATTCTACGTGGATGAATTAGTGGTCAAATCGCGCCAGCGCCAGGACCATCTCAAAGACCTTGAGAAATTGTTCGGTATCCTCCGTTCCCTCCACCTGAAGATGAACCTGTTAAAGTGTGCCTTCAGGGTCACCTCTGGAAAGTTTCTTGGATTTTTTGTTAGATACCGGGGCATTGGGATCGACCCAGAGAAGATCAAGGCCATCAGCCAAATGCCTCCCCCGAGCAATATTCAGGAACTTCAAGGTCTCCAAGGACACTTAGCCTATATACGCCGATTCATTGCGAATCTGGTCGGCAAGTGTAAGCCCTTTTCACAGCTCATGAAGAAGGGTGCCGTCTACGAATGGGATGAAGAGTGTCGGACCGCCTTCATGGAAATCAAGCAGTACCTGCACCAAACTCTGATTTTGATTCCACTAGTCTCCGGGAAGCTGCTGGTCCTTTACGTGACCACCTTGGAACGATCCCTCGGTGCACTGCTCTCCTAGAAGAATAACGAGGGTACAGAGAACAGTCTCTACTATCTCATCTTAATGCTTCTCAATACAGAGATCAGATACTCCCCTATCGAAAAGGGCTGTCTTGCACTCGTTTTTTCCATACAGAAGTTGCTACATTACCTGCAGCACCATGAGGTGAAATTGGTCACTCGAGTAGACCCACTGAATTACATCCTGAACCGCCCCATGTTGACTGGCCTACTAGCACAGTGGGCGGTGATTCTCCAACAGTTTGATATCAGGTTCGTACCTCAGAAGGCCATTAAGGGATAGGTGTTGGCAGACTTTTTAACTGCCCATCCAACCTCCACAGATCAATCCCTGGACCTGGATTTTCCTGATGAGACGATCCTCTCAGTCGATCGTACCGTCTCATGTTGGAAAATGCACTTCGACGATGCCTCCCAGAGCCCCACCGGTAGGAGGCTCAATGATCCTAAGCTCAACAGAGTAGGACTGGGTATCATCTTCATCACTCTGGCGCAAGCCGTCTTACCATACTCATTCCTGTTGTCAGAAGGCTACACCAACAATGAGGCATAGTACTAGGCTCTCATCACCAGCCTCGAGTTGGCCCTTGAGATCGACGTGCCCCATATACATGTGAAAGGAGATTCTGAGCTGGTAATAAAGCAAGTAAATGGCGATTATGTCGTTAGGAAGCCGAAGATTGTGCCATTATTGGAGTGCACCCTCCGCCTAATGGCCCAGTTCTACTCTCGGCCAGAGGTCACTCATGTACCTCGGTCATAGAATGGTCGAGCTGACACTTTGGCCGGCTTAGCTGCGTCGCTCGTGGAACCCGAGCAATATGATTTGATCATACATGTGGCACACCGGAGAGTCATTGCCCCCGTCACCCAAGAGGACAATGATGGCCTGCGGGTAAGTCATATCACCACCGGGCCCTCTACGTTAGGGGTCCCAGGTTCATCAGACACAGTGGTTGAAGCCACTCTCGACTAGAGGGCACCTTTTGTCGAGTATCTCCAAAATGGTTTCCTCCCAGACGACCGGGCCGAGCGCGAGCGAATCCAACGCCGCGCGCTGTAATTTACCCTCCAGAGTGGCCCTAGTCTTGAGAATACCCTCTATAAGCGGAGATTCGATGGCTTTCTCCTCCGTTTCATTCAAGGAGTCAAGATTTATTAGGTTATGCAAGAGGTCCACGCCGGTTCCTATGGTGCCCATCAAACTGGGCCAAAGCTGTCCCATCAAATCTGGAGGTTGGGGTACTTCTGGCCCTCTATGATCCATGATTGTATTGAGTTTTCCAAGAGATGCCATGCATGCCAAGTTCATTACAACTTCCTGTATCAGCCGCCGGAACCCCTCCACTCCACCAGGTACTCTTGGCCATTAACGGTGTGGGGACTTGATGTAGTGGGACCATATCCACCAGCGACAGCTCACCAGTGTAGGTTCATCCTAACTAATACAGATTTCTTCTCCAAGTGGGCAGAGGCAGTTCCACTTAAAGAGGTCAAGACCTGTTCCATCGTCGAATTTGTGAGCTCCAATATCATTCACCGGTTTGGGGTCCCTCACGCTGTCCTCACCGATAACGAAACCAACTTCCGAGTGGCTGAGCTGAAAAAATTGTACGCTAAGTACAATATCCATTCGAACCATACCTACCGCTATCATGCATAGGCAAACGGGCAGATCGAGGCATTCAATAAAACCCTCTCTAACATTCTACAGAAAATGGTTTTTCAGAACAAGAAAAGTTGTCCGGACAAGCTCCCCAACGCCCTCTGGGATTATCGGACGACGACTCGCAATTCCACCCAGGTGACCCCATATTCCCTGGTGTATGGGGCTGAGGCCGTCTTACCCATTGAGATCTAGCTACCATCGTTACGCACTGTAGTCTATGACCAGCAAGCACCAGATGAGGTGGCTGAAATCCGTCTAGCTGAATTGGAAGCATTGGACGAGAACAGGCTTCGTGCCCTGCACAATCTAGAAAGACATCAGAATAAGATAGCAAGGGCCTTCAACAAGAAGGTTCGCCTTCGCTCTTTTCTACAGGGTGATCTGGTTTTGGCCCTTCAAGAACCAATGATCCCTGGTGGGAAACCACCCAAGCTAGAGCCCAAATGGGAAGGACCCTACGTCATCCACAAGGTTTACCCCAACGGAGCATACTCCTTGGCAGCCATGAATGGTGAGCGCATAACCCATCCCACCAACTCCAAGTTCCTCAGGCGATACTTTGCCTAGGGCAAAAGGGTCCTGTATGACCTTAAACTGCATCCTCGTCCTGCAAGAAGATAAAATTCAAAATGGTCCGAGCTCTATGACCTTAAACTAAGACCTCCCCCCATCCTCACTGCAATATGTTAAACTGCAAGCTAGTCATGCCTTCCTGATCGAGGCTCAGCCTCAGGCCCCTTAGCCACTTTGGGCCCACGACCCCCGTCCTTACTGCAAGACGTTAAACTGAAAGTCAGTCAGGCCTTCCTGACCGCGGCTCGACCTCAGGCCCCATGGATTTCGTCGACTCAGGTTCTCTTATGGGATTGTACGATGTGGTGTGTGACTATGTCCTTATTCATGTCGGATTACTTGTCGTACCATACATATCCCCAAATGAGATACATCCTTTGTCCAACATGACGTTAAAATGCATGGCCGTCAAGAACTACGTATGGCTTGATTCCCATCCTAATGGGATATGTAGGAATGCCCGGACATTTCGTCTGTTGGCCCAGCCCAAGAGCCAAAATATTCCCCTTAGGTCAAGACATATGACGTGGTGTAGGATTACGTCATCTTTCACGCCGGGTTACTCGCCGCGCCGTACACCTCCCCAAATGAGATATAGTTATCTCTTTCCTCATCCTTACCACAAGACGTTAAACTGCAAGCAGGTCAGGCCTTCCTAACCAATGCCCAACCTTAGGCCCCTTGGACTCCTTAAGCCCCTGGCCCTCGTCCTTACCGCAAGACGTTAAACTGAAAGCAGGTCAGGCCTTCCTGACCAATGCCTAACAATCAGGACCCTTGGCCTTTTCAGGCCCCCCAGCCTAGGTCCTCTCTTATGAGAGTGTATGGTGTGGTGTAAGATTACGTCCTCATTCATGTCAGTTTATTCTATGTACCATACACCTCCCCTATTTGGGGATATATTACTCCCCTCCTCATCTCACATGACGTTAAAATGCATCTAGAGAACTACGTGTGGCTTGATTCCCATCCTCATGGGATACGTAGGATCACCTAAATGTCTAGGCTTTGGGTCCAACCCCATCTCTCAGGAATCTTCATCCCACCTTGGCTCCTTGGTTTACCCTTCCTTCACAAGGGGATTATATGGCATGGTACGAGATTATGACCTCATTCACGTTGGTCTTGTAATAACCACGCCATGCGCCTCTCATTCTCGAGCTGTTTCGTCAACCCTTTCTGATGGTTCACCAATGTGCCAAAGGGTACTCTGGTTTATTACCTGGAAGGCCAGACTTTACTCGGACACGTCCAAACCCGTCTTATAGGCTTTTTGTATCCCTTCATCAGGGCTTCTGTCATCTTCCACACCCAAAGGGACCCCCAAGAACGGCCTGGATACTATGCCCAAGGGCTCTCTTACCATTACGGGCCAACGTCCCCGAGGGTTTTGGACAACAAATCGATAAAATCCCGCGTTGCGAATACAGTCAGTGTTCGATGCTCGTTTGTTGTTCCCACTTCATGATAACATGATATGGATACAATTTTCCACCACATTCAACAGTTATCCTCCATCGCCACACCAAATCTCCATTAAGCCCAAAGTGTCGGGTACGCGATTCACATCCTTCTTCGCTTCATCTTGTCCAAGTAGAGTTTCGAAGCACTTGGTACTACTCCTCAGTGTGCATATGCATGTTATGGGGACAAAGCTACATTAAAGGTTTCCTTCGGGGCTCTTTTCCGACTCCCCTTTGATGGACACCCTAAGTATTGAGATAAGGATTCCCCCCCTTGTTTCCCACACTGAGTTTAACTCACGTGGGCTTAGGGACCGGGTTGATGTCTGTGCTTACTCAGGAAGTTGTCACCATCCATGGTCCGAGCTCTATGACTATAAACTAAGATCCTCTCAGCTCGATTACTATCCTAATGGGATACGTAGGAACACACAGACCTCCTATCTTTGGGTCCATCTTGAGTTCAACGTCCTACCTCCGAGACCCTGACTACGGGACTGTGTGGTGTGGTGTGGGATACGTCCTCATTCACGTCGGTTGTGTTGCATGACACCATACACATTCCCCGCCTAGCATCGTCTCTGCTACGTATGCGCTGCATGATGTTAAAATGCATGCTTGGTCCTATCACATGACCCTAAACTGTGACATTATCATCCTAGCCGCACGATGTAAAACGGCACTATATTGTGACGAACTCGTTGTAGAGGACATCACATTGGGTATTGGTCACGTTCCATGCCATTTGTCAATGCCTATCACGGATTGATTCTTGTGTCGACACCAGGGCCTGCTACCCTAGGTCTGTTGCTTAAAAAAAACCACTCACCTTAAAGTACAAACAAGATTTATCAAATTCCGCTTCTTTTGGTGCAAGGGCCACGCCCGCACTTCCCCTTTTCCCCGGGCACTGGTACCTTACTGTTCCACATTTGAGAACTACGTATGGCTTGATTCTCATCCTCATGAGATACGTAAGAGTGCCCTGACACTTCCCCGTAGGCCCAGCCTAACTTTCATGTTCGGTCCCTCGACTCGAGCATTTCCCCAGAGAACACATGGTAAGTAGGGCTTAGGTCCTCATTCACGTCGGGTTTTGTAACTGCCTTGCCATGTGTCCCCTGCCCCCCTTACCCATTCATGGTCCGAATTCTATGACCCTAAACTGAGATCTCCCTGTTGGAAAGGACTCTGACCCCTCTATCTAATACGTCTTGTTGTAATATTTAGATGTGTTTTGACAAAGAGCCCTAAGTGTGGGATTTTCATGGGGACATTCCCCTTGTCCCATGACCAAGCTTCGTGAGCTCTCTATTTGGATCATCATCCTCTTCCACATCCAAAAGGACCCTTGGAAGACATGGATACTAGGCTTAAGGGATCTCCATGGAAGCTAGACCTAAGGGCCATCCAATCGTTTCGGGCCAACATCCCTAAGGATCTCTGACAACATTTGCGACATGGTCCCGTGTTTCGAACATGGTCAACAGTCAACCCTCATTTGTTTGTCCCCATTCTAGGCTAACACGACATGGACGCTGCGTTTCCGCCACGGTTAACAGTTATCCCCTATCGTCACGCCGCCGTCATTGTGATCCAAATCTCTTCGCGTCACGATTCACACATTTCCACTCCCTAATGTTCAAGTGGAATTCCAACATATTCGGCTCTATCTCTTTGTGCGTCTAAGTGCACCACATGGGTGTGTTAGTGTCATGGGGCCGGTATTCACCGATCGTCCCCTCAACCTAACCTTCCCTCTTTTTTTCTGTGTCGGGAAAGTCCCACCACCACTTCTTGTTTCCCACACCGATCATGACTCATGTGGGCTTAGTAGTATTGGAAGGATGTGTACCAACACGACCAGGCTTCTCATCGTCCTGCATGATGTTAAACTACGCTTCCAAAACTACATATGGCTTGATTCCCATCCTCATGGGATACGTAGAGACACCCTGGTATTTTGCCTAGGGTCCAGCCCATAGGAATTTTCATATCCGTTTTCCTCTAGAACTATGTATGGCTTGATTCCCATCCTCATGGGGTACGTAGGAACGCCCGACCACTCTGCTTCGGGCCCAGCCTAATCCTCACTCTTGGTCCCTCGACCTAAAGAGTTTCTTCCAGGGGTACGTGGTGTGATTTGGACTCCAATTCCTCATTCATGTCGGTTTCATATCTACCGCACCACACGCTACCTGGGATATTCCCTTTCATTACACGTACTATCGTATGACGTTAAACTACAGGAGTCCACATGTCCTCAACGCATGACACTAAACTGCGGTTATACCTTGAACAAGTTTAGGATGCCCCGTGTTAATCATGGGATGCACCAGAGACTCTGCTCCAGAACTACGTATGGCTTGATTCCCATCCTCATGGGATACGTAGAGACACCCTGTTATTTTTCCTAGGGTCTAGCCCATAGTCATGTCCCATCGTCCTGCATGACGTTAAACTACATCTAGAGAACTACGTGTGGCTTGATTCCCATCCTCATGGGATACGTAGAGACACCCTGGTATTTTGCCTAGGGTCCAGCCCATAGAAATCATTAATCCTGTCCTTCCCCTTTCCGTCCCCCTGATCGGACCCCTCGTTAGAGAGGCCCTGTCTCAAAGAAGTAATGATCCATGATCAAACCAATGTGCCCATCTGGCGTACTCCCACCACGGTGGTGTAATTACATAATTGTTGGATTCTATTCGGACAAACCATAACTCCATATTCCACGCTTTTCGTGACCCTTATTTGGACCCTCGTCCCATTTCATGTCTGAAGAGACCCCCTAACGGCCTGGTCTCATGCCGCATCGGCTCACCTACCATCCTGGGCCAACGTCTCGGAAGACTGGTCATGTTTGGAAGGACCCCCTAATAGTATGGATGCTTGACCTAGGGTCCGCCTACTGTCCTGGGCCAACGTCCCGAAGGATTGACCGACGACATTTGTGACCTGGTCCTGTGTTTCGAACATAGTCAACGGTCGAACCTAATTTGTTTTCCCCATTTTAGGCTAACACAGAAAGGATATCATTTCTCCGCCACGGTTACCGATTGTCCTTTATTGTCATGCCATCCCCGCAGTGTTCCGAATCTTGGGTATCGTGATCCACACTTCCCATTTCCATCTGTTCGGACCGATTTCAGTGCCCCTGGCATTGCACCGTTCGTGCATAAGAGCACGCTAAAGAAACGGTGATTCGGCTGTTTTAAGAACCTCCTTCTCTAGCCAGGCCTCTCCCACCTTCCGGAAATCTGGACTGGTTATCCAAACCTCGGATGCCCAAAACCGTTTTTCCACTCCCATGTTGGGAGGGATGATGAGGCAACTATCTCCTATTTCTCGCATCGGTCTTGACCCACGTGAGCTTGTGGAATTGTCGTCGGACATCCCACCAACATTATATGGATTTAATGAACTGATGAAAACAATGGAAATCATGCATGCTACAGTATTCAAGAAAAAATTTGAAGCGCTAAAGTACCATTAAAAGGTTTATAATTTGTTACAATACCCGGGGGTCGACTCCCCCCATGGACGGGTTGACCCCGTCAAAAGAACTTTGTAGCTCTGCCACCCTTCGGCTTGTGGCATCCAAGACTTGCTGTCGCCGACTCAACTCCCGCTCCTCCCCAGTAGTGGTGGGGCACAGTTCGTCAGCCTTGGCTCTGGCCCTTTCTACACCAGCCTGAATGGAAACCATATTTCTAGAAGCCTGCCTCATATTCTCTTCTACCTCTGCCAGCTGGGCCTTCAACTGTGAGATCAGCTCAGATTGTGCATTAAGAGAGGATGAGTGCTCATCTGCCCGGGTCTGCATCTGTTGGACCTCTCTTTCAGCCTCCTGGAGCTTCTTGATGTTGGTCGCCTTCCTCCGCTTCCAGCCCACGCTGAGCCCGCGATCGTACTCCCGGATCTGCTCGACCATGAGATCTCGGATGAGCGCATGAGGACATTGGGCATCCACTCCCCCAGCGCACAGTTCGCGCAGCCGCGAGCGAAGTCTGTCCATTTAAATCAGCCATAGCGTTTGGGGGGTGTCCTTGATGAAGCGTGTGATCAGTTTCCACGATCGGCGGTGGACTATGCTGTTGTCCTCCTCGTCGGAGGCCGTTTCATCCCAGTCTGCGCGATTGGTAGGCTCATACGCGGGATACGCCCGTAGGAAGTCCTCGACAGGATCTGCATCTGGTGTTAAATCTGACATGACATATGGTGCAGGAGCAGGCGTGACAGGACTTGGGTCGGACGATTGATCCTCATCATCAGAATCCACTTCAATAACCTCAGGCACAACCCTGCTGGTGGCCCCACTGGTGATAGTGTGTGTAGCAGCTTGAGGAGATGTGGGGACTATCTCCACCATCACCAGCATGCCCCTAGGAGGGATGCCACCAGACATCCCAACCAGCCTTGCCGCAGTAGCCCACGCCAATCGAAGAACTGTACGACAGAGAGAGATACAAACATTAGTTGGCACAATCTACATGTGACAAATATGAATCCAGTAGAGGAAACTTACGGAGATCGATCTCCTGGTGCTGCTCTTGAGTTGATGCTGACAGGACCCCGAGGCATGGCCCACAGTATACTGTTGGAAGGTATAGAGATTCATGAGGAGCCACCTCAGGTGCTCTGGCCCCACCGGATGCAGAACTGGACGTAGCCGTAGGCGTAGGTTCTGAAGGTCCTGCATCGTCACCCGCCAAGGGGCGAGAGCGAGGCTTGCGTACAAGTTCCTCCTGCATGGTTCAAACATCGGTGAGAAATCCGTGATGTCCCGAGAACAGACCATAAGGAAAGAAGTTCAGATGCTACCTTGAGAGCCTCTGCGAAACCATTAAAATTCGAGTCTTGGTCTCCAACTTCGCCCTCCTCTAACGGGCTCCCTCCACCAGCCTCATCCTCTCGAGAGGAGTCCTCTGATTCTTCCGACAGGGGGAAGTGCTCCCCCAGATCGGCGGCTGACAGCTGTGGGGGGACCGTCCGATCCAACAGTACCCTCACCCAGTCTGCCATTGGGCGTGGGACACCACTAGAGTGGACGTAGTCCTCCAGCTCGTTCAAGTATCGCTCCGCCTCCGTCGGAGACGCCATGAAACCATCCCGAACTGGGCCTATGCCTGATAACTCCATCCCAGGGCGATTCAAGTGCACCCATATCTCGGGTGGGCTGAGGAATTGCCGGTTGACACCCCAAATGTCCCAGGCCTCTGGGAAGACCGCATCCTCTACCATGTCGATATGACGCAGCCGCTTCCCCGGAGCCTGAGTGGATATCCTATGAAATCCCCTCGATGGACGCCCCTCTGGATGGCCCTCCTCTTTCGGAATCACCGGATCCGCCGATGCTACCACACCCTCGGCCGACGCGAGTCACGCCGCCACGACGGCCCCGCCACCGCGAGAGGCCCTTGCTGCCCTTCGACCCCGACCTCGGGATAGAGGAGGCCCGCCGTCACCGACCCGAATAGTTGGCTGCCTTAGCATCTCCCCCGGATGAGCATCCTCCCAGCTAATGGCATACTCCCTCACCAATCCGAAAGAGACAGTGGATGGAGGCAATGCAATTCGCATCTTCCCATCTTCCCATGTGAACATGAGCCACAGCTGCCTCATCACACATGGGTGCTCCTCATGACGCACGTCCCAGTAGACCTTTGGGGTCAGCCGCTGGAGGCACTGAAACTGCCTAACAAAGAGATATGGGGTGTACGGCTCATAGAGCGTCTCACGATCCACTCATGCCACCAAAACTCCACCTCGAAAGGCCAAGAGATAAGCTTGGTGCTCTTCCGTCCCCCGCCCGTCGTTAGTGAGTATCCCCGTTGGCAATGGAAATGGGTGGAAGTTAAACTCATCCGTCCTCCACAACCAGTTCAGAACCATCAGCACGGTTTGTTTGAATGGGAAGCTCCCGACCGCATTCAGAATGGAGGGGCAGAATTTCGATCCCAGCGGCAAGATAGGGTTTGGATACTCATAAACCCCCCTGATGTGCGCCGAAATCCACCCATGCAGAAGGTGGAAGGGCCCGTATATCCTTGGTGGATTCTTACCATTGCTAACATGCCGCAGCATCCTGTACATCTTGGTGAGCATTGGAATCCCCAGATTGACCCGTTGCCCGATGGCCAGCACTGACGCCATGGCAAATGAGCTGGGCTGCACCCCCATGCTGGTATCCCTCACCGGTAAAATCCAACTGCAGATAAGGGCCGCGATGAATGCCGCCAGCCTGAATATTGGCTGCTGTTCAGTGATGACACTGAAACCCTAAGTCTTCCATTGGCTTTCCTCCAAGACCCTCTAGTACGAGTGCTCCTTGCCCCGTTGAGCTGCCTTTAGACAAGTTCAAGGCCTCGGAGGAAACTCTTGATTCTCCTGGAAGTTTAGAAACCGCTCGAACCACTTCTTAAAGTGGACATACCTCACTGCTTTCTTATCCTCTCCAGGGACCAGTGCCATCAGTACCGACTCCAGTCATGGCATCTGCTCCGTGTCCTCCCACGCGCTCATGACGGGGAGGAACTAATCATACATGGCCCCCAAGATCGGAACCCCCAAAATCTAGTGGACATCCCACCGGCTGATTCCCACCTCCCCATGGTGCAGGTGAAAAGTATTGGTTCTAGAAGACAATCTGCTCAGAAGCTCCGACATCAGCTGTTTGGGTTGGTAAATGTGGAATTGGGAGGCCCATGCCGCCTCATACAAACCCACTCTCCTCAGCTCATACCCAAACTCCACACATGAGGCACCTACCCTGTAGTCCCATGCCCAATCATTGGTGAAGTTGCAGCCCAGGCGCAGGTCCCACTCATCGGACCACCCCTTCTTCGGATCCTGCAACGCCACCTTCAGCATGGTACGGTACAGAGGAGGGGACGTTTCTGGTTGTAGTGGCTTCCCATCAATATTGTTCACATGGTTGTAAATACAGTCGGTGGTGACGGGTGTGAAATCCTCTCGCGCATGGCCATCGGCCGCCCTGAACCACTGGCGCTGACATGGCGTGCTCCTAAACTAGCAAGCTGGTTCGTCCCTACTCGCCTCAGGGATGAAGATGTCATCCCTCAGCCCGAAGCCATACAAGGGCAGTTTCTTGCACTGCGAATAGTTATTCTGACCCTATGATAGGAGTTCTGTCAAAGAAGTATGGTCCGAGTGTCTTCGGACCATCTAT
Source organism: Viscum album (assembly GCA_963277665.1). Taxonomy (NCBI): domain Eukaryota; kingdom Viridiplantae; phylum Streptophyta; class Magnoliopsida; order Santalales; family Viscaceae; genus Viscum; species Viscum album. The sequence goes on from OY728132.1 coordinate 421,068,971, forward strand.
CCTAGACCCAGACAGTTATCCATCTCGTCCCTCCGGGCGGCGTCTGCAAGGACCCCCAATACAGCCTCTCGATGGGCCATTTCGGTTTCGGAACTCGGAAAAAATTTCGGGCTGGATCGCGAAGCTTTCTCATGAAGATCCCTCACGAAGTTCGGACGCAAAACCAAGCCGCAGAGTCTAGCCTAGGCCGGCAAACAGAAGTTCGCTTGGCGCGGTCGCGAAGTCGGAGACTCGCGATTCACGGAGAGAGGATGTGGAGAACGCGGAGCTTCACGAAGTCAAGAGCGCAAGAGGAAAAAAGTCACGAGAGGACAAAAGAGAGGTCATCCCCATATTTATAGGCGGCGACCCTGGTGCTTCGCGGCACGTCCCGCCCGCGCGGAGCAACATGGCCCATCCGGACCACGTGGCCACCGGCAGCTCGGCGGGCCCCTTCGCGAGGCCGCATCACGAACCACCTTTCATTTTGGTGATTTTCCCTTAGACTTCGACCCTTCATCCCCCCGTGTCTCCAAGTCTGAGGGGGGGCATTTTTTGGTGCCAAAATATTGCACGCAAAGAAGGGACAGAAAAGAGGCCCCGCGCGCTACCTCGCGAAGCTATGGAGCGAAGCACCCCCGAGCATCGCGGCCGTCGTGGAGCACAGGAGGCGGTAACGCCCCATGAACACCCTGATGTTTCCGAGCCCCCCATGGAGCACAGGAGGCGGTAATGCTCCGCGAACACCCTGACGTTCGCGAGCCCGCTGCGGAGCGCAGGAGGCGGTAACACCCCACAAACGCCCTGACGTTCGCGAGCCCGCCGCAGAGCCCAGGAGGCGGTAACGCCCCATGAACGCCCTGACATTCGCGAGCCTGCCACAGAGCACATGAGGAGGTAACGCTCTGCGAACACCCTAACGTTCGCGAGCCCGACGCGAAGAAACCGCCGCCCCTTCGTGCTGTGTGAGGTCTACATCGCGGCGCCCCTTGACTATAAATACTGGGTTCCCCCTGAGCCCAAGAGGATGGAAGATCCGACCTTTCGGCTTCTCAGCTCCCGAATCGCGAAGCACCCTTCACCCCTGGGAATCATGAGCTCTGTGAGGTACCTCTACTTCGCGAGCTGCCTTCACCCTGTCTCGTCTTGAGACCCTCTTCCGAGAGGGGTGCCCTTCGTGAAGCCTAAGGGAATTCATAGAGGAAGGGGATTCCCAAGGGAACCCGGGCAGCCGCGGAGCATTTATGCTTCGCAAAACACCCATCCAGTACTAGGGATCCACATGCCAAGGCAGGGCCGCTGTACATCGTGAAGCACACTGCTTCTTAGCACCATGCTTTGCGAGGCTGCTATGCTTCACGAGGAAGTGCTCCGTGAATACTATTCCACTTCGCGAGGCACCTCCCAGTCACACCCTTGCCCCATGCTAAGGCCAAGACACTCCACTTCGCGAAGAATACTCCTTTTCTTGGCAATTCCTCTTCCCTTGCGACCCTCCAGGATTGAATGATATGATCTCAAAATCCCATGGGAAACACCACCCGTAGCATTGCTTCTCCTAATGATTCTTCGCATAGGCACGCTAACGGCTATTGCTTCTTCGGATAGCCATGCTAACGTGGACCCCTTGATGGTTCACTCCGCGACCCCGTTTTACCATGGCCTTGCCAGTACCTTCCCTCCCCCAAGGAACAGTGGGTACCGGTTATGTAAGACCTAGGGGTGTGGAGTAAACCCACCTAATCCAAGGTACATGACGTTAAACTTCCAAGCACCTCATCCTCAACACATGACGTGAAACTGTGATCAGGCCCCGTGCCTCGCACGCAGGGTCCCCCCAGCTCAGACATTTTTTTTATGCCACTCGTCTCCACAGAGACGGGGTCACCCCCTCCACAAGGGATGATATCCTCCTTCTCAGAGTAGCGTATGTCCATGGGGGAAGGGCAACCACCCCGGTATAATCCCCAAGCCTCTCTTGCGGAAGGTAGAACCCATGCACCTCCGCACTTCTCTACTGCCAAGGCCAGCGGAGGGCGCGATAGGGAACAAGGAGACTTCCATCATTGGTCCCAAATCCCTCTCCCTCCATGATTTGTAGCACTTCGGGCCTCCATCCTAGAGTAAGTCCCAGCACCATGGGCCACCTAATGCGTAATCCCCTCTTCGCTTCTCACAGACGCACCCTTCGCGACGTGATCGTTAGGTCCTTGATGCCTCTTGTTTCTCACACCGAGCATGACTCACGTGGGCTTAGAGTAAGCATTGGCCATGGAAATGCCCTCGTCCATCATGACATTAAACTGTATTCCCTCGTCCAGTATGATGTTAAACTGTATGCCCTCATCCAGCATGACCTTAAACTGTATTCCCTCGTCCAGCATGACGTTAAACTGTATGCCCTCGTCCAGCATGACGTTAAACTCTATGCCCTCATCCAGCGTGACGTTAAACTATATGACCTCGTCTAGAATGAGGTTAAACTGTATGCACTCATCCAACATGACGTTAAACTGTATTCCCTCGTCCAGCATGACGTTAAACTGTATGCCCTTGTCCCGCAATGACATTAAACTGCACACCACTTTTCTCCTGAACTACGGGGTCTTTAATCCATGTCATGGCATGGTACGTAAGAAGCCTACATGAGGTTCAATCCCATCCATCATTTCTTCACATCAGGTTCTACCTTCGTCCAACATGACGTTAAACTGCATTCCGGTCTGACGGCAAGCCGTTGTGACCAACCCAAACTACGAGGACTTTGATCCATGTCAAGGCATGGTATGTAGGAAGCCTCACGAGGTTCAAGCCCATCTCCCATCGGATCATGGTCCTTTATTTACGTCTGTTCGCCGACACCCACCACAATTCCCGAACTACGAGGTTTTTGATCCATGTCAAGGCATAGTACGTAGGAATCTTCACGAGGTCCAAGCCCACCATAAGTGGACCCCCGGGTTCAACTTCACGTTGGTTCTCCGACGAAGCCCATTTGAACTATGGGGTGTTTGATCCATGTCAAGGCATGGTAGGTAGGAAGCCTCCACGAGTTTCAAGCCCACCTCTCGTCATTTATTCACGTCAGGGTTCATCTTTGGCCCGCACGACGTTAAACTGCATTCCGGTACAACGGCAAGTCATTGTGACCAACCTGAACTACGTGGTATTTGATCCGTGCTAAGGCATGGTACGTAGGAAGCCTCCATGAGGTACAAGTCCACCACCACTGGGACCCCCTGGTCCTCCTCATTCACGTCGGCCTTCCGGCGTCCAACCTTAACTATGAGGTATTTGATCCATGTCAAGGGATGGTACGTAGGAAGCCTCCCAGAGGTGCAAGCCCACCACCTGTTGGTCACTCTGACCTTCTCCACGTCAGGTCACCAGCACCTGGGAAACCTAGTGTGTAAGCCCCGCACCATTCAGACCATGGTCCTCATTCACGTCAGTTCGCCAACACACCATTCTGAACTATATGGTTCAAACCCATCACCCGGTCGTTCCGACCATATTCACGTCGGTTCACTGACGATACCCATCGGGCCCAGGTCCACCTCCACGTCAGCTCGCTGGCACCATCCTGAACTACGCAGAATTTGATTACCTACCACGAGGATACGTAGGAGGCCTCTTCGAGGCTTAAGCCTAATCTCACTGTCGCCCTTGTGATAGTCCCATATCAGTCCCCCTCCGCTTCATCCACCCATCCATCATCCACCCTGATCCTCACCCGGACCATCATATCCCGGCAATATCATGCCATTCCACTCCTCTTCACAACATTCAGGCCGAACCGTCTCCGCTGGACGTTAAACTTGCGACCTACCTCGTGATAAACATGAGATGCCTGAGGAAAACCTCGGATGGCACGCCCTTGGCGTAACCATCTTTTCTAGACGTTAAATCAGCGGCATACCCTGTGTCAAACATAGAAAGCTGAGGAAAAACTCAGATATATGCCTAGGGCATATGATTCCCCGCGCTCGATGTGGGATGCCTCGGGCTTCCACGCCCTCGAGAAGCCCCATGACAAGGGACAAAAGACAGAAACGCTAGTTCTCCCAGCATACAGACACGCTACTGATGCCTCGACGTGACTACTCCCCCGAATGAAGGTTACTGCCCTGACCGGACCCTTTGGAATGTCCTGACAGAAGTAGTGTAATTAACCGGCGTCCATGGAAACATGGCATTAGGAAGAGTTTCACGAACAACGTATTAAATCTATGAGGGAGACCCGGACAAGGTGACGAGTTCTGAGGAGGAATACACAGAAGGAGGAACTGACATCCCATCATCCCAATTTCGATCAAGGAACAGACTTCCCTGAATAAAGAGTGGATGCCGCCCGCCTTTGGAAAGCAGGAATGCGGGGCAACAGCCGCGCGTCCTCCGCTGACGGATACACGCGCCCCGGTGAAAGCGTCAGAAACAATTACCTTGACAAATTTGTGGTAGTGTATATTGATGATATTCTCATATACTCCAAGAGCAAGGAGGAATATGAAGAACATCTAAGACTTGTTTTGGAGACATTAATAAAGGAGAAGTTGTATGCCAAGTTCAACAAGTGTGACTTCTGGATGAAGCAAGTCATGTTCTTGGGACATGTGATCACAAGTGAGGGAATTTATGTGGATCATTTAAAGACAAAGGCGATTGAGGAATGGCTGAGGCCCTCTAGTGTCATTGAAAGCAATAGTTTTCTTGGATTAGCTAGGTACTACTGGCATTTTTTGAGAAACTTCTCACGATTGTCAATCTCGCTAACTAAGTTAACAAGGAAAGGGGTAAAGTATGTTTGGACGGAATAATGTGAGGGAAGCTTCAAGGAGATAAAGACAAGGCTGATCACTCTAGCTGTACTCACACTACCAAAAATTGGTGAATGTTTTGTGATATACCGTGATGTTTCAAAGAAATGCTTGGGTTGTGTACTCATGAAAAATGATAATGTGATAGAATACACCTCACGATAGATGAAGATCCATGAGAAGAACTACACGACGCATGATCTAGAGCTGGAAGCCATGATTTTTGCCTTGAAAATCTGGCGGCACTTTCTTTACGGTGAGAAATGTGACATATACACCGACCAAAAAAGCCTAAAGTATATATTCACACAAAAGGAGATAAACATGCATCAAAGGAGATGGTTAGAGCTAATCAAGGATTATGATTTCTCTATTCACTACCATCCTGGAAAGGTGAACAAGGTATCTGATGCTTTAAGCAGAAAAGAACCCGCCACTCTATCCATGTTACGGATTGAGAAAGACCCTATCTTCTTAGATATGAAAAGGATGGTTTTGGAAATCATAATGGTAGGGGATACATCCAACCTTTCCCAAATGATTGTGCAACCATCCATCCAAGATAATATTAAGGAATCACAAAGGGATGATGTGGATATACAAAAGAGGGAGAATGTAGTAAAGGAAGGGAACCTGCAAGAGTTTCATATTGACAATGATGGTGTGATTCGTTTAGGAATGTGGATTTGTGTGCCTTCATCCCCCGGGATAAAGAAGGAGCTATTGTACAATGCACATAGATCAGCTTTCTCTATCCATCTTGGGAGTACCAAGATGTACTGTGATCTCCAAGAACTCTTCTGGTGGGATAACATGAAGAAAAATATTGCAGAATATATATCTAGGTGCTTGTTATGACAGTAAGTTAAAAATGAGCGACAAAAGTCCAAAGGTATGATGCAGCCATTGCCTATACCCATGTGTAAATGGGAAAATGTTATATAGAATTTGTCATGGGTCTCCTGAAGACATCAATGGGAAATAGTGCGATATGGATTATGGTTGATCGAATCACCAAGACTGCCCATTTTATCACTATTTGAGAAGATATCTCACTTGAAAAACTTTCAAGGATATATGTGAAGGAAGTGGTGAGACTATACGGTGTTCCACTCTCAATTGTCTCTGACCTTGATCTAAGGATCACATCTAAATTCTAAAGGAGCCTTCAATATTCTTTGAGTAATAAATTAAATTTCAGCAAGGCCTATCACCCCCAAACTGATGTCCAGTCTGAAAGAACTATTCATACGCTTGAAGATATGCTATGAACTTTCTCTCTAGAATTCAAAGGTGGATGGGATCAGCATCTCCCATTGGTTGAGTTCTCATACAACAATAGCTTCCACTCAAGTATTCAGATGGCTCCATATGAAGCTCTGTATGGAAATAAATGTAGAAATCCAACCTGCTGGGATAAAGTTGGAGAAAGAAATCTACTTGGACCTGATCTTGTTCAAGAGATGACAGAGAAGGTTGAAGTCATCCAGAAACACATCAAAGCTGTTAGGACTAAGATGAAGGAAGATATGGTTTGCATGGATTTTCTTTTGTTGATCTTGATGAAGTTTTCATAAAGGAAAGACACCTTGAATTTCTAAGAATTTGGAAGCTGAAATATTGAAGATTCGGAACCGAGAATATTGAACTTTTGGAACCTGGTGTTCGAAGAACTCGTTTTCTGGAATTCGGAGTCTGGAAATCGAGAAGTTCGGAGTTGACTTGCTGAAGAAGAGGTTCGTAGTGAGAAGTTTGGAGTCAACTTGTTGAAGAAGAAGTTTGTAGCAAGAATTTTGGAGTCGACTTACTGAGTAAAAAGTTCGTAGCGAGAAGTTCGAAGTCAACTTGCTAAAGAAGAAGTTCGTAGCGAGAAGTTCGGAGTCGACTTTCTGAAGAAGAGGTTCTTAGCGAGAAGTTTGGAGTCCACTTGCTGAAGAAGACGTTCATAGCGAGAAGTTCAGAGTCGACGTCTTGAGTCAGGAGTTCGTAGTAGGAAGTTCATAGTCGACTTACTGAACCTAAAGTTCATAGCCAAAAGTGTGGAGTCATGCTGAGAATTGGTGAAATCGTAATCTGAAGAGTCATACCGATAATTGAAAGTGATGTCGAAGTCTCAAGATGAGTGGATCCAAGAAAGTGATGCCGAGAATCTTGTGTAACAAAGTCAGATAAAAAAAAGGCCAACGTTCTAAATCAAGAGATGTGGAAGAAGATTCTAGAAGATTCTAGAAGAATTTAAAAAGTCTTAATTACTCTAAGATTTCAGAAGAAATTAAGATTTGGGTGAATTTGAGTGAGCGGGAAAATATTTTGGTTTCCTGCCTAAGCACACTTTCGTGCACCTATAAAAGGAGATCAGGGTGCTAAGTAAGGGTATGATGAAAAATTAGAGAGAGAAGCTTTGATAATCTAGAGAGAGGAAGAAGAGCTTGGTCGACTGAGTTTCATTGTGGTTTCAATCAAAACAAGAATTTGATACTGGTTGACATCGTATTGAATTTCTTGGATTGAAGGTTTGGAGTGAAGAAGAAGATCTGAAGTGGAGAATTCATATTGAAGAATTCGGAGTGATGAATTCGAAGTAGAGATTCGGAATGGGGAATTAGTACTGGATGTCACCATATTGAGTTTCTCAGACTGAGGAAGACTCGGATTGAAGAATCGGAGTGAAGAAGAAAGTTCAGAGTGAAGAATTTGGAGTAAAGAATTCGAAGTAGAGATTCGGAATGGGGAATCAGTACTGGCTGTCACCATATTGAGTTTCTCAGACTGAGGAAGACTCAGATTGAAGAATTAGAGTGAAGAAGAAAGTTTGTAGTGGAGAATTCGGAGTGAAGAATTCGGAGTGGAGATTCAGAATGGGAAGTTCAGACTGTAATTGATCTATCTCAAGTCCAAGGAGTCCTTTCCTTTCTTCTAGGTAAGAAAGTGAAGATTTGTGTTGAACTTTCTTACACTTGTGTAATTTAAAGGAAGTGCAGGTAACATAATTTGTTACAAGAAAAGAGACATTGCCCTATTGTGCTAAGAGGGTGCACATGCACTGGAGTGATTGTTTCACAGTGCTTCACGAATGTAAGGGTATATCCTACTTGTTTTAATCCAAGGATTTTTTTCTTAGTGGATTGTATGGTGCTGGATTGTTTCCAACCATACCAAGGACATAGCTATTCATATTGAATTGTGAACCTTGAAAATTGTTGTGTTCCTTTGGATGTGTGCTTGTTTGTTTCTAAGTAGGGAATTATATCTTTAACAGGAGGCAAAGGTTGTTCTCAATCTTAAGGGAACTTAAAATAAGTAAAAGGGGTACCAATGATTCACCCACCCTTCTCTTAGTGGTTCATTACTCCAACTGGGTCCTTACAAGTGGTATCAGAGCCAGGTTGCCTTTGTTTTCCTTACTGATGGAGAATCTGAATTGTGTGAACAGTAAAGGCATTCCGGTATTCGATGGGAATAACTATCACATCTGGAGGGATATAACGCTACCGTATCTCATGTCTATTAGTTATGAAGTTCTTGAAGCTACAATAGTTGGGTTTCCCCCCATTGAAGATAATGTTCCACTTACACCTATTGACAAGAAGTTTCTTGAGAATGATGGAAGAGCCAAGAATGCTATATTATCTTCACTTTCTGAAAGTGAGTTCTTGAGAGTGAAAGGAGTGGCCAAATCCAAAGGTATATGGGACAAACTGAAAAACATATACGAAGGCAATACAAAATTCAAGAAGGAAAAACTTCAAATCTGGAGATTGAAGTATGATGATTTAAAGATCGGAGAGCATGAATCTGTTGGGGATTTCTTTACCAAGGTGAACGATATTGTTAGTACCATCAGATGTCTTGGTGAAGAGCTGAAATACTCTATTGTGGTAGAAAAAATCTTGAGGATTCTTCCGGATAAATTTGATGCGAAGGTATCTTCATTAAAAGACAGAGACTCAGAGACTCTATCTCTTGATGATTTTCATAGCACACTAATTACTTATGAGATGAGAAGGGAAAAGGATATGAAAACCAAGACAAAGGTTGACAGAGAATTATCTTTCAAATCCATGAAGAAGGAGAAGTCTAAGAAGATCTGGATTGAAGAATATGGTGGTGACTCTGACTCTGAAAGTGAGGTATGTAAAAATATTAATGATATTTTATCATTGTTTTCAAAGAATGTTAAAAGAGGCACATGTAAATACAAGGGAAAATTTACCTTGAAGTGTTTTGAATGTGGAGGCATTGGCCACTTTGCGGCTAACTGTCCTCAAAAGGATAATGAAGAAGACAGTGATGAAGAAGAAAGAAAGTGAAGGAAGTTATGGAAAAGGTAGGGTGGTAAAGGAAAGTCAGGGAAAGAGAAGAAGTTCTTCAAATCCAAGAGAAAAAGCTTTCTATCTATAAATGAAGAAGATGAAGAAAGTGATGTTGAATCCAAAAAATCAGTTGATCATGGTGTTGAGAATACTTTCATTACAACAGTGAATGATGAAGATTTCAGAAGTAGCAGCTCGGAAGAAGAAGAAACTTAGCTTGAGATGCATCTGAAAGAAGGATTGAATGAATGTTTAAGGAAGATCAGAAGGCTAGAGAAACGTAACATAAAATTGGAAGAAGAATGTTCCTTAGCATGAAATCAAGATAATTTTAAAGAAGAACTTGAGAAAGAACTTGAATATTTGAAGAAGTCTCTTGAAGATGAGAAAAATCAAAACGAACACATGATAGTTAAGTTGAAGGAAAAAGAGGAAGAATTAGAACTCGTTCAGAAGAAGATCTCAGAAGTTGAATTAAAAAACATTTGTTTTCAAAACTCAACTACTGATGTTGGTGAAGGCTCTCAACAAGAACATTCTTAAAAAATTCAACAGAAGAATAAAGGGGTTTCTTTGAAGAAGAAAGCCGAGAAAGTTACTTTTATGGCCAAGACCAACATCACTGGGAACTCTGAAGTTTCAAGGAAACCTAAGTGTAACACTGGTGAAAAGCAAGAAAAATCAGAGAAGGCAGAATTCTAGCAGAGCAGTCTTGCTAACAAAATAATGGTTGGTGGGGCTGAAGAAAGAGCAACAAAGAAGTATCAGAACAAAAGCTTCAGAGGAAGGTACTCCTTGTATGGGTAATGTTGGTATTGTGGTGGATTCGGGCATACAATGAATATGTGTGGTTCAATCAACATTATTTTTACCAACCCACAAGTTATGAAAGGAAAAGATTGAGGGGGAGTCAATCCCCTCAAAGGAAAAAGAGTGAGAAGGTTTTCTTGAAGAAAGTTGAGAAGAATGAAGTCAAGAAAGAAAATAGATTCCAGCCCCTGGAGACCATTTGTGAAAGGCATGAACAACCCAGACACCTTGAAAAAGGATGTCTTGTGCTATTACCGGCTCAACAAAAAATTATTAATTCTCAGAATCCAAAGGTGAAGAAAGAAGTGAAAGAAGAAAAAGCTCTTGTTGTTGAAACTGCTCTAAAGGTTACAAAGGAAGAACAACCTTGGATACTTGATAGTAGGTGCTCTTCACATATGACAGGAGACTTGAAGTTGCTAAAGAATATGAAGAAGTTTAAAGAAGGCACTGTGACATTTGGCAATTATGAATCTTTAAGGATCAAAGTTGTTGGATAATCCATCATTGGAAAAGAAAAATTGAAGTACAAGAAAACTCTGTATGTTGATGGGCTGAAGCACAACTTGCTGAGTGTATCACAATTGTGTGATGAAGGTAACAAAGTTATCTTCAGGAAAAATGGGATAATTGTGAAAAATTAAGAAGATGGGCAGATTGTTACAAGAGGCCAACAAACCAAAGGGAATCTGTTTCAGGTTGGAAATTCACAAAATTCTTGTTACATTAGCTTAGTGGAAGAAAATCAGTTATGACACAGAAGACTTGGACACATGTGTCAGAGAAATATGAGCAAGTTATCTCAAAGGGACAATGTTCAAGATATTCCAGATTTTCCAAGAAGAAGATATTGGTGTTGCACTAACTGTCAGAAAGGAAAGATTACAAGTGTTGTGCATAAGAAGGTTGACATTTGTTCAAAAGAACCCCTTGAACTAATAAATTCTGATATATGCGGGCCGATGAGCAAACAATCAACAAATGGAGACAATTACTTCATCACCTTCATTGTTGTTTTTACTCGCATTACATGTGTTATGTTTATGAAGCACATGTCAGACGCCCTGAGAATGTTTAAAAGCTTCAGAAGGAAAGTAGAGAAAGAATGTGAGTACTCTGTGAAAAAGTTGAGAACAGATAATGGTGGTGAGTATAGAAGTGAATAATTTGAAGACTATCTTGAGAAGAATGGGATTCAGCATGAATATAGTGCACCATATACACCTCAACATAATGGATTTGCTGAAATGAAGAACAGAAGCTTAGTGGAAATGGGAAGAACCATGTTGCTTGAACACAGATTTACTCATTACTTTTGGAGGCAAGCTACAAGTACTACTGTTTATATTCAAAATCAATGTTTCTACAGGCCTCAATAAAACAAGACTCCATATGAAATTTTCTGTGGAATTACTCCAAGTATAAAGAATGCTAAGGTTTTTGGGAGTCCATACATCATAAAGAAGAAAAGTGGAAGTTGTGGAAAATTCGAGAAAAAAGGAGAAGACATAATTTTTCTTGGTTATGCTCCAGAAAGAAGATGTTATAGATGCTTTAACAAAGAAACAAGAAGAATGGTGGATACATTTGATGTAAAAGTCATTGAAAAACTAGAAAAAGATAAGCATGTCCAGATAGACAAGGAAGATGAGGAAGATTAAGCTAACAATTCTGATAAGGATGCAATGAAGTGTAATCCTAATCAAAATGAAGAATCAGATTTAGCCATATCAAGTGATGAGGAAGGCACACGAAAAACTTATCCAAGGCTGATGAAACAAGTGCACGCTCAGAGCATAATTGGTGATCAATGTCACATGGTTCAAACAAGAAGAACAAGTAATTCTATATCACATACTTCCTTTTATTCCAAAGTAGAACCAAATGATGTTAAAGAAGCCTTTGAGAATCTGGAATGGGTTCAAGACATGAATGAAGAATTGGATTAGATTGAAAAAAATGACACATGGGAAATCATACCCAAGCCTGAAAATAAGAACATTATCGGCACCAAATGGGTCTTCCGGAACAAGTTGAATGAAGAAGGTGAAGTTGTTAGAAATAAAGCAAGATTGGTTTTCAAAGGCTACTCTTAGATTTAAGGAATTGACTTTGAAGAAACTTTTTCCCCAGTAGCCAGATTAGAAACTATCCGAATCTTTGTTGCTATTACTTCGAAACGAGGCTAAAAAATCTTTCAAATGGATGTTAAAAATTCATTTCTTAATGGTGATCTCAAGGAAGAAGTTTATATTGAGAAACCATGTGGATTTGTTGTTGGAAAGAATGAAAGCTATGTGTGCAGGTAGAAGAAAGCCTTGTATGCGCTAAATCAAGCTCCCAGAGCATGGTATTCCAAACTGGAAACTTGATTAAAGGATATGAACTTCAAGAAAGGAAGAGTTGATAACAATCTATACATCAAGGAAATCCAAGATCTTTCTATTATTGTGATTGTCTATGTTGACGACATTATTTTTGCTGGGAATGATGAAAGAAGCTGTGAAAGGTTTTCTAAAGAAATGAAGAATGTCTTTGAGATGTCCATGTTGGGTGAAATGAGATACTTTCTTGGGTTACAAATCTTGCAACAGAAAGAATTCATTTTTCTCTCCCAAGAAAAGTATGCTAAGGAACTTCTTAAGAAGTTTGGGATGGAAAACTCAAAACCTGTATCAAATCCTATCTTAGTAGGAACGAATCTAAGAAAAGATGATGAAGGAAAAGAATATGATCAGAAATAATATCAAAAGCTGATTGGAAGTCTATTATACTTGACTGCATCAAGACCAGATATTGTTTTTGATGTTACCTTATGTGCAAGATTCCAAAGTGCCCCAAAAGAGTCTCATCTTATTGCTGGAAAAAGAATTCTCAGATACATAAAAGGCACAGTAGAATTCAGAATCAGGTATAGTGGTTCAAATAACATTGATTTGTTTGGCTATTCAGATGCAGATTGGGCAGGAAATGTTGATGATAGAAGATCCACATCTGGTGGAGTGTTCTTTATGGGAAAAATTGTGTTGAATGGAACTCGAAGAAGCAAAATTCTGTGACACTTAGTACGGATGAATCTGAATATTTTGTTGCCACCATGGACGCTACTCAACTTATCTAGATGAAGACACAGTTGGAAGATTTGTTAGTTGAAGTGAAGTTGCCTTTGCTCTTGGGCTGTGATAATCAAAGCACCATTAATCTTACCAAGAATCCAGTCTAACATTCTCATTCAAATCATATTGACATCAAATATCATTTCATCAAAGAGCATGTGAAAAATAATGAACTTAAACTTGAATATGTTTCATCTACTGAAAAATTTGCTGATATTTTCACGAAACCTCTGCCAAAGGAATCATTCTCAAGATTGAGGTTGAACATGGGTGTCCAAGCTCTTTTTCTTCAAGGATAAGGTATGTTGTTTTGTCCCCTATCTCTTCTTACCTTTGGATTGTTTTGTCAAGGGGGAGAAGTTGTTTGTATCATAAATCTTTTGTTCAAAGAGAGAGTTGTGGGTAAGCTGTGAACTCAGCATTTCTTGTGTGTGTGAACTATTCTAAATATTTGTTTGAGTGGTTGTAGGAAAGAACTTGAAGTTGTTTACAGGATGTATGAAGCTGAAGATGTATGAAGTTGAAGATGTAATTTTCACTACCTATGGACAACATGGTTTTTCTGTCAATGATTCTTGTTTCCTACAGCGAGTTATCTCACGTAGGCTTAGAATTATTGATAAGTATTCCATTGCTTGAGGTTTCCTGGTTTGGTGAAAACTTGGTTGACAACAAAATCCAAATGGGGAGATTGTTAGGACCAAGATGAAGGAAGAGATGGTTTTCATGGATTGTCTTTTGTTGATCTTGAGAAAGTTTTCATAAAAGAAAGACACCTTGAATTTATAAGAATTCAGAAGCTGAAAGCTTGAAGATTCAGAATCGAGAATATTGAACTTTCAGAACCTGGTGTTCGAAGAACTTGTGGTCTAGAATTCGGAGTCTGGAAATCGAGAAGTTTGGAGTCGACTTGCTGGAGAAGAGGTTTGTAGCGAGAAGTTTGGAGTCGACTTGCTAAAGAAGAAGTTCATAGCAAGAATTTCAGAGTTTACTTACTAAGTAAGAAGTTCGTAGCGAGAAGTTCGGAGTGGACTTGCTGAAGAAGAAGTTCATAGTGAGAAGTTCAGAGTCGACTTGCTGAAGAAGAGGTTCGTAGCAAGATGTTTGGAGTCGACTTGCTGAAGAAGAAGTTCGTAGCGAGAAGTTCAGAGTCGAAGTCCTGAGTCAGAAGTTCGTAGCGGGAAGTTCGGAGTCGACTTCTTGAACCCGAAGTTCGTAGCCAGAAGTGCGGAGTCATGCCGAGAATTGGTGAAGTCGTAATCTAAAGAGTCATACCGATAATTGAAAGTGATGTCGAAGACTCAAGATGAGTGGATCCAAGAAAGTGATACCGATAATATTGTGTAATAAAGTCAGATCCGGAAAAGGCCAAAGTTCTAAATCAATAGAAGTGGAAAAAGATTCAAGAAGATTCTAGAAGCATTGAAAAAGTCTTAATTACTCTGATATTTTAGAAGAAATTAAGATTTGGGTAAATTTGAGTGAGCGGGAAAATATTTTGGTTTCCCGCCTAAGCACACTTTGGTGCACCTATAAAAGGAGATTAGGGTTCTAAGTAAGGGTATGATGAAAAAGTAGAGAGAGAAGCTCTGATAATCTAGAGAGAGGAAGAAGATCTTGGCCGACTCAGTTTCATTGTGGTTTCAATCGAAATGAGAATTTGATACTGGTTGACATCGTATTGAATTTCTTGGATTGAAGGTTCAGAGTGATAAAGAAGATCTGGAGTGGAGAATTCAGAGTGAAGAATTCGAAGTGAAGAATTTGGAGTGAAGAATTAAGAGTAGAGATTCGGAATGGGGAATCAGTACTGGCTGTCACCGTATTGAGTTTCTCAGACCAAGGAAGACTCGGATTGAAGAATCGGAGTGAAGAAGAAAGTTCAGAGTGAAGAATTCAGAGTGAAGAATTCGGAGTAGAGATTTGGAATGGGGAATTAGTACTGGCTATCACCATATTGAGTTTCTCAGACTGAGGAAGACTCGGATTGAAGAATCGAAGTGAAGAAGAAAGTTTGGAGTGAAGAATTCAGAGTGAAGAATTCAGAGTGGATATTCGCAATGGGAAGTTCGGACTCTAATTGATCTATCTCAAGTCCAAGGAGTCCTTGCCTTTCTTCTGGGTAAGGAAGTGAATATTTGTGCTGAACTTTCTTACACTTGTGTAATTGAAAGGAAGTGCAGGTAACATAAGTTGTTACAAGAAAAGAGACATTTCCCTATTGTGCTAAGAGGGTGCACATGCACTGGAGTTATTGTTTCACAGTTCTTCATGAGTGTAAGGGTATATCCTACTCGTTGTAATCCAAGGATTATTTTCTTAGTGTATTTTATGGTGCTGTATTGTTTCTAACCATACTAAGGACGTAGCTATTCTTATTGAACAGTGAACCTTGTAAATTGCTGTGTTCCTTTGGATGTGTGCTTGTTTGTTTCTCTGCAGGGAATTATATCTTTAACAGGAGGCAAAGGTTGTTCTCAATCTTAAGGTAACTTAAAAGAAGTAAAAGGGGTACCACTGATTCACCCCCCCTCTCAGTGGTTCATTAATCCAACTGGGTCCTTACAAAAGCAGCTCAAATTCGGCAATAGAGCTATGCTGACAATCTTCGAAGGGACTTTGAGTTTGACGTTGGAGATAAAGTCTTTCTACGTATATCTCCAAGGAAGAGAGTCATGCGATTTGGGAAGAAAGGGATGATAAGCCCAAGGTACATTGGACCATTTGAGACCGCATAGGATCCGTGGCCTATCAGCTTGAACTTCCACAGAATATGGCTCGAGTTCATGATGTTTGTCATGTATCACTCCTGAGGAAGTACATACCTGATCCCTCACACATACTAAAATCAGAGGTGGTGCAGATGTAAGATGATATCTACTATAAGGAGCAGCCGATAAAGAGGATATCAAGCTCCAAGACCTCTCTAAAATCTGCCCAAACATCCTACCTATCCCCTATCCCACATTAAAGATCTTCTGGATTCATCAAAAGACCAATCCTAGCTTTCTTAAGGAGGATCTTAAGAGGAGGATTTAAGAGGTAATTTCTCTCCCTCTTCTCCTTTAATTTTATTTCAAGTTAGAGTTCATTTCTTGATATCTCCCCACCTATATTCATCCAAATTGTTTTGTAACTCTAGTATTATACATGTAGAAGAATTTTATGATGCTAATGGGATATTATATCACCCAAACCACTTTCCCTCTTCCTTTTATTTTATTAAGGAGAACATTTTTCATGAGGTGTTAGTTTATCACCTTCAAAGAACGACATATTCTCTTATTTCATTTCTAACTTCAGAGATGGACATGAAACCATTTTTATGGTTGAACCGGATTATTTTATTTGTACTATCTCCTATTTAATGTTCTTTAACTAACTTATGACCATATTGCCAGTGATAAAATAAAACAAGTTCATTATGATCGAAAAATCGCTCAAATTAACCCAAACAATCATCATTTATTTATTATCTAGTGATTCATCCTCATGGTTCTAATATAATTAATTATAAGATAATTAAAAATCCTGTAATATAATTAATAACATGTAATATCAGTTCTTGATGTTTACCCATGTTCTACCCAAACTTCAATTTAAGAATACAAGTGAACCACTCAGGAAAACCATAAAAACATACATTCCCGAACAATGTTTTTTAAAATCTATAACTCATCCAAAGGCACATAAAATCACTTACTAAAACCACAATGAACCATATTAATGTACACAAGGTTATGTATTTCTAATTAATGAATATAATTTCATTATACAGGACATTAAAGAGAAGGAAACATTTGGATACAAGGTATGGGGAAATTCTCGAATCCAACTTTCATCCTTTGGGTTCTCCCTCTTTAACTCCATTTTTTGATATGGTTACTCCTTAAAGATCATTTTTTCATAATTGTCTTTCCTTTTATAGGATATACATGGTTTTCACTGGTTTTTATGTAAAAAAAAAATGTTTTCCAAAAGGACTCTTCTTTTAAGAACACACCTTTTACTTCTCTCTCAAAGTGGGCGGTTCTTATAACATGTATGCTATTCCCTCTTTCTTTTGGGAACCCAAAGTTTATGAATGTGTTTTTATGAGATGTAAACCATTACTTTCCATGGGTTAGTTATGTTTAATTTTGATATATGTTCCATGTGGCAAGTATGATAATGATAATTTTATGATGTGATGGGTGCGCCCGGAATTATATAGCGCAATATGAATGTTTGAATGTGACGGGTGTGCCCGGAATTATACAGTGCTCTAATGCATTCGGTAAAGTGATTAATCTCATGAGTAAATGTGAAATGATATGTGAAAAATATTCTAGCTTGGTTCACAAGTATTTTTGGTAGTTAACCACTAAGACACGATGTTTCATTTTTATGCATTGCCACATTTCAAGTCATATAATTATGCTTCCTCTCATGATCAGGATATTTTTTTTCCATTTTATGATTATGCTCACCCCATGCTCTATTGTTCTTATCTGTCCTCTTACTAGGATTCTATCTCAACCCTTTGGATGTATATCCTCAGGTGTCTACATGTACTAAGGTGAGGACAAGTTCCAATAAGAAGCTTGAGAAGAAGAAATTAGATAAACATTTATGATTGATATTGTAATTCTTATGTATGGTCCTTGTTTTCCCAAGACAATAAACCTTTGTATCCTCTATGTATAATAGTTTTATGTTTCTTATCATTAAAATTATGTAATAGTAATGTAAGAAATGATAGGGTCACTATAATTTAGGTGGGTTATCCCGTCTAGTTCGTTACAGGTTGTATATTAAGTTGGTTAGAATTTTATAATAAAACCCTTAAAATAATATTTATGAGATTCCTTATAAAGTTAAACTTTTCAATACCTCTATAATTTTGTATGGGTGAACCTAAATATTAGGTTCCCATGTATTATCTTATGTAAGTATATAAATTAATGAGGTGACCATAACCATTACGTGACTTGTTTATGGTGTTCTATTTGGTTTACATTTAGATAGGAAACCTAAACTATGAATATATCATAGGATTGAATCTATATTATGGATTAAAATAAATATTTATTGACTTAGATATCCAAGAATCATATATGATATGATTGGGAATAGTTTTCTACTAGACATAGTCATGGATTTCCTATATGATACTCAGTATAAGTCATGATGAAATATGGTTCATGGATCACTAAATGGTTATGATGTATGGGGTCATAATTTGTATTTGGATTAATTTCATTAAACTCCCTTGATGAAAATATATAAAACATGATACTCACCCATTGATATGTATTTTTTTTATATTATGACATACTTAATGTTAATAATTTTGAGATCCCTTATAGATATATCATATAAAATAGTTATAGATTAATATATAATTTCAAGAAGTGTTATCAAAGAGAATAATTTTGATCATATGAATTTGAATGTTAAAAAGTTTAATTTTACTAACTCTAAATCATGGGTATTATATACTGGGTGTGTATCACACATTTTCACTAATAAGAATAGATATAAGGGAATTGAAAAAGAGTGAAGTAGATCATTATGTTAGTAATGGAGCAAGAGTTTCTATATTGGATGCCAATACTTATGAAATGACTTTACTCAGTGGATTAGTTTTTGAATTACAGAATAATAATTATTTTCCCATTATAAACAAAAAATTTCATTCTTGTATCTTTTTTTCTGAAAAATATGGGGTTTTTATTCATTATTAAAAAAATATTTATTCTATATAAAATAATGAGATATTTTATTGCATTGGGAATATAGTAAACAATTTATAAATTATAGATATAGATAATCATGTCTAAAACATTTAGAATAAGAAGGCCAGAGTTGATTCTAATCCCACATAACTTTGGCATTGTCTCCTTGAAGATATAAATAAGAAATTCATCCAAAGGCTCCATAAAAATGGATTGTTGGGACCATTTTATTATCAATTGATTAATACATGTAAATCATATTTATTTGAAAAAATAACCAAATAAACTTTTAGTGTAAAAGGTTGAAAGGGTAGTGATCTCTTGGATGTCATACATAGAGATGTATGCAGATTAATGAGTACTTAATCAAGTGGTGGGTTTAGATACTTAGATATTTTTATCATTAATTTTAGTAAATATAGTTATATATTTATGATGAGATACACGTATAAAACTTTTTAAAATTTCTAAGAGTTAAAAAATAGTAAAAAATCAACTTGAAAAAGTATTAATATCCTCTAATTATATTTGGTGGTGAATACCAGAGCCATAAATTCACTGATCATCTAAGGGGTTGTGTAATTGTTCCAAAAATCACTCCTTATGAAAAAACATAATAAAATAGTGTGTCTAAGAGGAGGAATCATACCCTATTATATTTGGTTTGGTCAATAATGAGTCATTATGAGCTTCATATTTCATTCTAGTGTTATGCTATGAAGACTATTGCATTCATACTAAATCACATTCAATCTAAAGTATTCATAATGAAACCATAATAGATATAGTATATCAAGAATCCCAATATATATTTTATAAAAATTTGGGGGTTTTAAGAATATATACGACATTTGGATTCTGATAAAGTCATCCATAACTTTGAGAAATGCTTATTTGTTTTTTGTCCCAAATTGATCATATGACATTTCTTTTATAATGCTACTAAACACCAAGTTTTTGTGTCCAAATGTAGAATTTTTCTCAAGAGGGAGAACATAAGTCAAGGAGTTAGTTGGAGGGAAGTTGAATGTAAAAAATTTGAAGTAAAAAAAAACAATAAGTGTTCTTAATGTGGAATTTGAGTCAGTTCCACAAAGAGTTATTGAAAAAGATCTAACTCAAGGTACATAAAAATCTTGAAGGTCTAGTAAGATTCATTAAGAACTCGAGATATATGTATTTAATATGGATAATGATGATGAAGTAATGTTCATATGAGATGAAACTATTAGCTACCATGAGGCCATTGGGAGTTATAATTTAGAGAAATGGTTAAAAGTTATGGAATATAAAATGAACTCCATGTTCACTAACTAAGTTTGGAACTCAATGGATGGACTTGGTGGAGTGAGACCCATAAGGTACAAGTGGGGGTTTCCTAAGAAAAATGACATGGATGGTAGAGTATTTAACTATAAAGCACACATGGTGGAACAAGGTATTGGATATATTCCCAAAACACAGACACACATATGATATCTATAAGCTATATTTTTACTTTCTTGCAAATTTTGATTAGTATGAATGGATTTAGTATATTAATCCATGCAGTAAGAACACTAAATCCATCTTACATGTAAGATACTATTTATCACACTATTTAATGAGATGAAACATTTTAGGGGGTATGAATTTATGCATGTGATGTATGAGTTATATGAGACATTAACACATGTGCTATAACACATTAGTTAATGTTAAAGTTATAAAGGTGCATCCTCAATAACCTATATAAAATTTCCATGCTATTGAAGTATGTGTGGGTTTTTTTATGTTTATTTGAATAACCTAGGAACTTAAATCTCTCTTCATCTTTTTCCTTAGCCTTAATAGGTGATGTAAAGTTGTAGAGGAATATTGAATCTCATTCAAACCTTGGATGATTCATCTCAACCTATGGATACCTTTGGAGGTGGTATGTCCTTTAGCTACCACTATTATTCTCTGCCAAACACATGTGATGGTGATTGATATGATTTATATGATCTTTGGTGAATGGTATTCTATATTTATAGTATTTACAATAGTTTATTCATTTTAGTTTATACACATTTATAATATTACATGCATGAGAGTTATTGGATAAGGGATTTTGATTTTTTTTGATACATCTAATAAATATTATCAGGATTATTCAATCCCTAACAATGCTATCAAAGAAATATCATGAGTTAGATTTATGAAATCTTGCATGAAATGAATATGAAAATGAAAGAAAAGTAGTGTTTTATGTTTCTATAATTTTTCTAAAAGATGAATTACCTTTATATATAAAGAGTTATGCATCGAAGTAATTTCATTTTACCCTTACATAGAGTAGTTTACGGAAGGTTTGGTCTATTTTACCCTATATAAGGGTAATCTTTGGTTACCTTTACTTCGAAAGGTTCTATGTAAATGTGATCACCAGTTTACCTTTACGTAGAGGGTCTACGTAAAGGTAATCTAGATTTACCTTTACAAAGTTAGACTGAATAAAGGTAATTGATAAATTAACTTCATGTAGCTGGGACATGTAAAAGGAAAATATTTTACCTATACACATGCCACCTCTTCCATGTAAGGATAAACAATTTATTTTAACAGTTTATTTGTGAAATTTTATGGTTTTTAAGGTTTATAATATGTTTATAAATCATTTTAAAGGGTATTTTGGGATATCTTAGTTTATAAGGATTTTATAAAATAAATAAATAATTATAAATAGTTTATAATTAATTCAATAAATGTTTTATAAACATATATATTCAAAAATATTAAAATATAATATTTGAAATACCTTTTAAACATGTTATATTAATTGTATAATGATCTAAAAATTAAAGTGTTTATTTATAAATCATAAGAACATTTTATAAGTGTTTATAAATTTTATAAATAAGGCCAAAATTTAAAGATGTTTATATTTAAATTATTAATTGTTCATAATAAATTAATTTGAATTATTCAAACTAAAGGAGAATTATTTGGATATTATTTAAACTACATCAAAAGAGTTTTTATGATTCATTTTATCATAGTTTAAATAATGTAATGTACATGATATTAGATTATATAAAATTTTTACATATTAGAAATTGTATTATAAATTATTTATAATTAATAAAATATCATATATTTAAATTAAAATTCCATATAATGAATAATATGAAATAGTTCACATTAGAATGAATATAAACTATTTATATTAAACATTATGGAATTCCTATAATGTTTAAGATAAAATTGTAAGATGTTTATAATTAGATCTTATATATGAATTATTCATAAATATTTTTATCATGTTTAAATACTTCAATGGTTTATTTATTTTAAAATTATTAACTAATTTATTAATATATATAAATTTTTTGTATGATGAAATGAAGTATATTTTAGTTTAAATGTTAAAATGATTCTAGTAAATAGATCCTTACATTATATTATAGGTATAATAATGAATTTAGTTTTCATCTAACTTGGACTTTGTTTGTAATTAGAGTTATCAGCTTGAATTTAGTTGTTGGGAATAGTTTTTTTATATTAGGTGTTAGTGATATCATGAATTGAGTTATATCATGGGTAATATTTCCCTAGGGAGAGAGACTTGGGGTCATAAAAACTAGAATTTCAGAGGATTATGTCTCATCTAAAAAGGTGAATGGGGTTGACTATCTATCTATTTGGGTTTACTCATGTATATAAATCTTATATAACTCAAAACCTTTACATGAAAAATTCACGTACCTTAAGAATATTATGAATTTGGAAATGTATAAACATGGTTGGTTTTTATATTTGGGTTAGTAACACAAACTTGGGGGTTGTGTAAAGGGTTTTACATAAATATGGTTTGAATATATTCGTTTGTTTAAGGGAATATGATTTTAAACTAAAAAACTAAAAGAATGCATATATAAAGGGAATAACATGAGAAAATATAGCAAGATTAAATCCCCTTCAAATACTAAGCATAATAATCCTTCCCAAAAATACTTTTCAATAACTTGATAATCTATATGGGTATTTTAATGATAAATCACGGTGCCTCTAGATTATATTGTATAAGGAAATCAAGTAATAGGTGACACTAGAACATACCTGGGTAGTTTCATGCCAAATAAGGGTTCCCCTTAATTATCCTCTGTTTTCCTTTTATTAGTGTTTTCTTTGGGTTAAAATAATAGGGAAACCCTAAGGGTTGAGATACCATATGAAGGGATTTGAGTATTATTTATATGATGGATATGGATAGAGAGTTATTCACTCAACTATCCAAGATTCATATATGATATTATTTGGATAATACCCTACCTAAATAACTAATTTAAGAGTTTCATGCCAAAGAGGGGTAATTTTCTTAGTGAATTATGGATCTTAGACCACTAATGGGTTTGATGAATTTTAAAAGGGGTCATTATTTTAATAGGATCCCATTTATTAAAATTACTAATTAAATAATAATGAAAAATTACACTCATTTGATAAAAATTTACCATTGCAGAAAAATAAAATCATCACAATCAAACTAAACCTTGATATTAATCCTTTAATAAAATAAATTTAATGTATAAAAATCCTATGACTTTAAGCTTAGAAAATGTTTATAAGGAAAATTTTATGTGTTAGAATAGTTTATCATATAGTTAGTAGTTCATAAAATTAATCTAGATTCTTTTGAATGATATAATGATACACTTAATGTTTCAAAGTAATTAGATGTGAAATGAACAAATGAACCTCATTATCCCCTAATGTACTCAATATGGCTGGGTATGTCATTATTTTGGTAAGTATAATACCTTCATTATGAAAAAATTGTCCATTAGAAAATAAATTGTCCAGATTACCTGAAGTGTTATAATAATCCTAGTTTAAAGTCCATATAAATTTTATAGAATTAAATTATATTACATTGATATATATATGTATCATATTTATTTTGTAGATATATAGGATTTAATAAGATAAAAAATAAATTAAATCTTGAAGTTTTCTCTCAAGTAATGAAATAAAGGAATTGTTATATTGATAACTTGGATGCTTTAATCTTAGAAAAACTTATCATAAGGTGTGTATTGTTGATCTCATTTTTCTATTGATAATATCATGGAAATAATATTTTTTTAATGAAATGAGATGAGTTTTTTTGAGACACATATTTTTGATTTGTTCAATTATAAAACATGCTTCATGGGAGACTTAATATGAAATTTTCTAATTAATAAATTCATATTTTTTTTCAGTTATGGAAATATTCCCACAATATGATTAAATATTGGGAATTTTTTCCTAATATTCTTAGAGTTTTGAGAATATTTAAACTAGGTATACGATGTCAAGATTCTGGTGCTGTATAAGTAGTGCAAGTAGGTAAATGTTTAAATTATAAGAAAAAAGTTAATTGAAGAGTTTAGAAATGTTTATTAAAGATTCCAATCATGGGAATTGAATTCTATGGTTTTCATGAAGGTGGAATAATAATTATATTTTATTGAATTATCCATAACTCCATGGAATGTCGATGTTAGGTATAAATTTTATAGAAATAAATTATTTAATTTTGAAGGGTATGTGATATCAAATTTATATTTTACAAGTGTTATAAATATACATAAGTTTAAAATAAAGGTAAGAATTGATAGATATTGTAGTTTACATTCAAATTTTATAGAAAATATTTTATATAAAAAATATTTTATTGTTAAAGAATTTATAAAGATCAGAGGGATCTATGTGAAGGATGTGTATCTTTGTATTATTTATCTTATATAATAAGTGAAGTTATTAGAAAATATTTTTTATGAACAACATGATATTATTAATTGTACACACATGGTTTTTGATTCATCAATATTATATAAAATTATTTTAGGATAATATATAAATAATTTTTTTTATAAATGATAAGTGTATCAAAATGTTTGTTAAAATATAAGGGAACATGTTCTCACCTCAAATCAGTGGTATATTTAAATAAAGTTTTTTTAAAAAAGGTAAAATTTCCCTAACACAAAAAATACCATATATAATATAAAAAATAGTTTATTTATTAGGTATCCCTACTGAAAATAAAATAAATGTTATTTCCAAAAAACAATGTAGTTTTTTTATATAAACAAGATATTATGAAATCAATATAGTCACGAAGAGGCTAGTGGGAGTATACTTGGACTTATAGAAGTTCAAATATAACAAAATACCAGTTAAAGACTAATGTGATTTTACACTTAATATTCAAAAAGATTTTATGATATGTGATGGTAAAGGAAAATGTAAAGAGTTATATTTAGTTATAATTACATGTTAATGTCACTATTTCTTGAAGGATTATACTATTCAAATTAAAAATTAAATTAAATTGGATATCCTAAAATAGTTTAGGGTATGGTGGTAAATAGAAATGTAAATTGTTATATTTGTTATCATAAAAAAGTATATATTAATTTATCCTAAAATAGTTTAGTATATGGTGGTAAATATAATTGTAAAGGGTTATATTTGTTACAATAATAAAGTAAATTCCAATTTATCATAAAAGAGTTTAATATATACTTGTAAATAGTAATATAATTAGTTAAATTATATCAAGGAATTTTTTTATGGAAATGGTTCCTAGAATGATGATAATTACCTTTGAAAGAATTTTAATTATAAAAATAATGTTTACATAATAAAATTTGATGTTGTAAAGTTAAGGTGTTTGAATATTATTGAATGGTTTAATTTTATGAATATGATTATTAAATATCACCATCATCAAAACTTTATTTATTCATATATGTTACTCACAAAAGAGTTAGTGAGAGGGTTTTATAAGGTGGTAACATAGAGATATAACAAGAATTACATATGATATAATGAGTTAACAATACCCTTTAAAGTGAAGAATACATAAGGATATTTGGGAATTTTATCATATATGATATGATTGAGAGTTTATTATGTTTGTTTTGTTATAAATATTCTTAAAAGAGTTTTGAAAATGTAAAATGTATCATAATAGAAGAAATATAATCTCTAATTTCTCATTCTTTCACTTTTATATCCAGTTACTTGATTTTAGTTGTTTTGGCCCATTGATTTGAGTATCCTTTGATTGTATCACTTCATCATCTATTTATGGTGTTTTTTGGAGTTTTTTTATTTTTATGGGATTTTTCAAAATTAGAGAATAGTTTGGGAAACTATATAGAAAAACCATGAAACATTTCCCATATCCCATGTTGGGGTGCATGGTTGGTGCACGGTTAGATAAAACATGCATCCAAACCATAAAACCTAAATATAATGGGTTGCGTAGTTTGTGAAAGGTTAAAATAACCAAGAAACCTAACCATAAAACTCTTCTAGTGGATCTGTTTGAGGCACATAGTTAGGCACACAGTTAGTACTAACTATGCGACCTGACCCTAGAAACAATACAGATGGGTTTTAATACCCTGCAAATTGAAATAAAAATATAAAAACCCTTAATTAACCCTAAAATTATCCCACTTGAACAAAATGCGATCCTTTGGAATTTGGGTGATCTTTAGAGGTGTTTTGTCTCTCCCAAACTCATATATCAGAAGACTGAATCACTAATTGAAGTAACAATCCTCTTCTGGTGAGTTCTTTTCCTCTTTGTCTTTGATCACTCACCTTATATTAATTCCTTCTTCCAATAGGTTATGGTGTCCTTTTGTTCTATTGGTTCATGGTTGAATATTGTGGAATTAGGGATCTAGGATCTCTTCTCACTTCTATCGGGATCTCTCTTCCAAGAACTGATAGTCTCCATCATAGGCGACACATCTTGGATCCATTACAGTTGGATTGTATATTTTACAACTATGCATTCCAATGATTTTACTTCATATTATAATTAATTATTTATCAAGAATTTATATACAAATTCTCCATTCTAACACATGTTTTATAATTTTTTATCTTTAATTACCTTGATAAATCTGCTTTGATCTGCTTTTAAATAAACGGAACATGGTATGGGTTCCTTCTCATGGTTTTATAAATTAGTGAATGATAACTTTTTTTAATTCCCTTTAAAAGAGTTTTTCATAGTTACCTTTTGGAAAGTGAGGGATTATGACTCTTTTTGATTTCTAAAGTGAAATGCCTTGATTTTAATGAAGTTAGTTTAACTATTTTATGTTTTTCTAAATTATGACAACCATGATCTTTTATTACCCAATTAAACATAATTTATTACATAAACTTCACTTGATACAACATAGAAGATCGAGAGGTATAGTTTGTTTGGGGATTAGGATCATTACATAACAACTTAAAACATTAAATACAACATATTTATTGAAAACTACCTTTACATGACCACTAAATTCCCTCGTACTTATCATTGCATGTGATAACTTGAGGACATGCATAAGAAAAGGGTGAGCTATAAAGCCCAGTAAGGGAATAACCATAGAATAACATGAGAAATACAATAAATGTTAGACAATAGGCATATCAATAGAGAAGAAGATAAGCATAAACATAAAGGCATGATAAAGCATGATAATCATAACATGAAAATGAGGCAACAACACTTAACATGGAATTAGCATGAGCCAAGGCTCATTGCACATGGAGCATGAGTAAATCCTCATTGCACATGAAGCATGAGTAAAACATCATTTCACTTGAATAAGCATGAGTACACACCCATTTCACATGATGTATCATGATACTATACTTTACCTAATGCATTGGAGTGCTATAAGGGGGCACCCTTCTTAAAAATTTCACTTCATGCATAAGTGTGCCACACAGATCAAATAACACGGATCCATAAAAAATCATCATTTATTCCACGATAAAGGAATGTGGAATTAATATATGAAACTTTATAATCAATAAGTAAATGTTCAGAAAGGTGAATACCCTTGATAGAGAAATGGGCATGGTATTCACTACACAATGACATTTGCTTGGAAAATCGGTGCAATTTCGGCAGTGTAATGATGCAACGTAAGAATTAAAAAATTGTTGATGAGAGGGAAAGGGGTGTTTCATGATATGTACATAAAATTTACAGTAATGGGGTCATATAAATACATGTCCAAATAATTGTACTGTAATTTAGATTCATGATGAAAAATAATTACTTGAATGTAAATGAGAAGAGAGAAATTCCTTTAGGAATTTCGGCATAGTAATAGGTGTACATGAGAGTAATTTAATGAGAGAGAAAGGGGTATCACATCATTCAAACATAAAGAGGGAAGTATGGGGGAGGTGAAAAACCATACCCCAAGATTTTTAATTTAAATTAAAAGGTCATAACAACATTAATAAAATTGGACAAAAATGAGAAAGGAAGAAAAACCCTTACTTGGAAGTGTGCTTCCAAAGGATTGAGAGAGGCTTCTTGGGAGCTTGAGGCACCTTGGGAGGATTATAGAGAGAGTAAGGCAAAGGTTGGAAGAACTCAAAAGGATTTGAGTGAGGAGGATGTGGGAGCTTGGGTGGGTTTATATAGGAAAGGTGAGTGAATTATTTATTATTTAGGTTTGGGACACCTCATATTAAACTAATCCAAACCACAAACCAGATCATGGTTTTTGCCCATGGTTTTTGGAAAAGGGAATTGGAAAACAATATTTTATAAGGCCAAATTCCTAACTTCTTAAAATAATGGGGATGCTTATGTATAGGTGAGTCACACTCCCAAGGAAAACAATTTAAAAATACAAGATGTTTAATAAGTCTTGATGGGTCCATTAATGCTTTGTAAAATATGTCAAAGAAACCCAAAATTAAATTATTTTAATGGTAAAACATATATTGGACGAAAATTGAGCTTAAAATATTTTATTATATCACTATTGGGTCATTATGATTTCATAAACACATTATATATTTAAACGGTATTTAATTTTTACCCAAAAATTTGACAGTCTCAGAAAATTATGAAAAATTCACCACTGGATAATTTCAACATCCTGATTCCAGAAATAATATTTATTTTATCTAAATATTTTTCTTAATATGTTAATTTTTAATTTTAAAATAAAAACCGATATTTATCAAAAATTCACAGGTTTTGACAAAAATGGCTTTCAAACCTTAATAAGAATTACGATTGCATTCATAAAATTATACGATCATTTATATTTAATAAAAATTAATTTAATAATAATAATAATATTTTATTAAAATATTAGTTAATTCAAAAATCCATTAATTCATCAAAATATATTTCTTATTTGAATATTAACTAAAAACACTATTTGTGCTTTAAAAAATATTGACAAGGTTATAATAATAAAATGAAAGTATATTCATTATTATATAAAAAAATAATGTACATAATCATAGTACTAAGGTCTTGTTACATAACCCCTTATAACACCCACATAAGACCAAAGAGTAAGGTGTGCGATGGTGACAGACTCTTGGGGTGGCTCAGATAACATTGCTCGGGTGGTAATCTCTATCAACTTCCATATCTATTCTAGGGGGTCCTGCTCGAGCTTAACATATTCAATCTCAGCCTGCGCTTGGTCAAGAGAGAATCCCAATGATGCCACATCCTTTCTAAGCATTGAAAAATGGGTTTTGTATGGGGGACGTCTACTGGATGAGTCCATCGCTTCCTTTGTCTGAGTATATTGGATTTGTTAAAGCCCTATATTTATACTAATCATGTGATCAGTTTTCAATGACTATATTAGAAACAGTCACAATTCTTAACATAAAACAAAATAAGTGGAAATTTTATATAAAAATTTTACATAAAGAGACATTTAATTAGGTCAAGGGGTATTTCCATTAATAAAATTTGGTTCATTACAATCTCCCCCCCTTAAAAACATTTCGACCTCAATTTTTTTCCCACACTAAAATAGATGTGGGTAACTCTGCTTCATCATTTCCTCCAATTCCCATGTTTCTTATTCAAACTTGTGGTTTTTCCACAACACCTTGACAAGGGGCATTTTCTTATTTTGTAGAACGTTTTCTCTACGATATAAGATCTTCACTACTGGTTGCTCCTCATAGGAGAGATCATCCTCTAACTGTACCACCTCTTAAGAGAGTACATGTGAAGGGTATGGTATGTACTTCCTTAAGGGGGATACATGAAAGACATCATTTGCTTTGTCCATGGTAGGTGGAAGTGCTAGTGGATAGGCCACAACCCTAACACGATCAAGAATCTTGAAGGGGCCGATGTACCTTGGACTTAACTTCCCTTTCTTTCCAAACCTCAGGACCTTCTTCCATGGAGATATGCGTAGAAATACCATGTATCCAAATTTAAACTCAATGTCTCATCAATGGTTATCTGAATAACTCTTTTGTCAACTTTGGGCTGCCTTGATATGCTGTTGAATGGTTTTCACCTTCTCCACCATTTCTTCGACCATTTACAGTCCAAGCAGCTTACACTCATCGAACTCATCTCAACACACTAGTGTTATGCACCTTTTCCCATAAAGGGATTCATATGGTTCCATTTGAGTGGAAATTGTAATTATAAGAGAACTAAACAAGAGAAATATGTTGATCCCATCCTACTTTAAATTCCATTGAGCACTCTCTCAAAATGTCCTCATGTGTTTGGGTAGTCCACTCGGATTGGCCATCAGTTTGAGGATGATAGTCCATACTGAGGTTTAGTTCAGTATTCAAAGCATATTGAAGACTCTTACAAAACTTAGAGGTGAATATTGGATCTCGATTGGAAACAATAGATAGTGGTACTCTATTCATCCTTACCACTTCCCTGATATATATCCATGCTAGTTGATCCAATGAGAAATCCTGCAGAATAGAAATGAAGTGTGAAATCTTTGTAAGATGATCCACAACAACCCATATTGCATTGTTGCCTTTGGATGTATTCGGAAGTCCAGTGACAAAGTCCATGGTGATGTTCTCCCACTTCCATTCTGTTATGGAAAATGGTTGTATCATCCCATTAGACTTTTTCCTCTCTGCTATCACTTGCTGACACACAAGCCAATTTGATGTATATTCAATGATCTCTTTCTTCATATTATCCCACCAATAATGCTCTCAGAGATATCGATACATCTTTGTGCTCCCTGGGTGGATAGAGAAGGTCGAGCTATGTGCGTCATTCAATATCTCCTTCTTTATCCTGGGATTGGATGATACACAAAATCACATCCCAAATCTTACAACTCCTTCCTCATCAACTTTGAAATCAGAGGATTTCCCATTTCTAACACCTTCCACCCTTTTCTGAATTTCCATATCTTTTATTTGAGCATCCTTTATTCTCTCCAAGAGGTATGGTTGAGAAATAATTTGGGAAAGGATTGATTATTTTCCTCCCTTAATGATTCCCATGTCCATCCTTTTCAAATCTAAGAAGATCAGATCCTTTTCAATTCTCATCATTGATAAAGATGCAGGATACTTTCTACTTAGAGAATCCACCACCTTGTTTTCCTTACCGGGATGGTAGTGTATTGAACAGTCATAATCCTTGATGAGATTTATCCATCTTCACTGGTTCATATTAAGCTCTTTTTGTGTGAATATATATTTGAGACTCTTGTGGTCGGTATATATCTCACATTTCTCCCCATAGAGATAATGCCGCCAAATTTTCAAAGAGAAGATCACTACAGCCAACTTGATGTCTTGTGTTGGATAGTTCGATTCATGAAATTTGAATTTCCCTGAAGCATAGGCAATGAATTTTTCATTTTGCTTCAACACAAATCCCATGATCTTCTTTTAATCATCACTGAATACCACAAAAATTTCCCCACTTGTGGGTAAAGTGAGCACGGGCATAGTGATAAGCCTCCTTTTCAACTCCTTGAAGATTTCTTCACATTCATCGCTCTAAGAAAACTTTACTCCCTTCTGATTTATCTTGGTAAGAGTGTTGAAAAATCATGAGAAATTTCTCACAAATCGTCGATAATATCCAACTTACCCCAAGAAGCTACGGATATCCGTTACCGATGTTTGCCTCGACCATCCCTCAATTGCATCTAATTTGGAGGGATCCACAGATATCCCATTCCTTGTGATGATACGGCCCAAGAATGATACCTCCTTCAGCCAGAAATCACACTTGTTATACTTTTCATAGAGTTTCTCCTTCTACAAGGTCTTTAGTACAGTTCTTAAATGCTCCTCATGATCCTCCTTGGTTTCGGAGTACAATAGAATATCATCTATAAAAACTACCACAAATTTGTCTAGGTAATCTCTAAAGACTCTATTCATCAAGTCCATGAATATTTATGGAGCATTGGTGAGTCCTAAAGGCATTAATATGAATTCATAATGCCCGTATCTTGTAAAAAAAGCATCCTTGGTCATATCTTTCTTCTTCAATCTTACTTGATAATATCCCAACCGAGAATCCACCTTGGAGATGTATTGTGCTCCATGCAGCTAATCGAACAAGTCATCAAATCACGGGAGAGGATACTTGTTCTTTATCATAATTTTGTTGAGCTCACGATAATCGATGCAAAGGCGCATTGACCCATCCTTCTTCTTGACGAAGAGGACTGGTTCACCCCATGGTGAAGCACTTGGGCGTATAAAACCTTTATCCAGATTCTTCTATAGTTGTTTCTTTAGCTCCTCAAGATCCACAACAACTATTCTATATAGAGTCTTGGATATTGGCAACACCCCAGGTATAAGATCAATTGAGAATTCAACATCTCTTATAGGAGGAAGACCAGACAATTCCTCAGGAAACACTTTAGTGAATTCCCTCACAATAGGCATGTCTTCTAGGATGTCTTCATCCTTAGACTTAATCATCTGAGCCAGATATGCATTCTCATAGGGCAGTAATATCTACACTTGAGATGATGGATCTAAATAATATTCATCCTTTTCCATGCACTTGTAAAGAATCGGGGGTCGATTCTCCAGATGGAGAGTTATTTCCATATCACGTCAATTTATGTTGGCTCTATATAAGGAAATCCAATCCATGCCAAGAATTGCCTCAAATTCCACCATAGGGAGTATGATGAGGTTCACCAGGAAGTTTAACCCACAATTTATGATAGGGGAGGAGTTATATTCATGGGATGAAATGATTTCTCCATTTGACATACTCACTGACATCTTCACTTCCATGATTTGTGGTGGTGCTAGGATTTTTCTACTAAACTTTCGAGATATAAAAAAATGCGTAGAACCTGGATCAAAAAGTACGCTCGCCACTCTTGAATGAATAACTAGCGTACCTATCACCACTTCATTGTCAGGGTTCACTTCGGTAGTAGTGATGGAAAAAGCTCACCCTTTCTACCTTGGAGTTTGTTGGTTGCCTCTGAAAACCCTTGGATTAGGGAATTGATTTGAAATATGCCCCGATTCTTTGTAATTGTAGAAATGAACCACGCATTGAGGTTCGAATAGAGTGTTCCTATCCTCTATCTCAGCCGTGGGTCTTTCTTGTTGATAGCTAATATCTAAGTGCCCTTCTCTTCCACACCTAAATCATTTCTTCATCCCCTTCAGGCAATTTCCAGGGTGCTTCTTTCTGCACCTTTGGCAAGTGGGGTGCTGGATCATCTTAGCACCATTGGATTTATCCATCAGAAAACTAGAATTTAAGTATACATTATGATTCTTATCCCCATGATACCCCTGAGATTTTCTGATCTCCATTTCAACCTTGAGGGTACATCAGACAATTTCTTCATAGTTGTCGAAGTCATGGATCACCAGCGCTTTCCAAAGGCTATGTTTCAGCCCACCAAAGAAGCGACCAACCTTGAATTCTGGGGTAACGACAAAGCTGGAAGCATACCGTGTAAGCCTTGTGAAGTTTTCCTTGTACGCTCCAATATATTCGTCGTCTTTTTACTTGATGTCAATGAAGTCCCTTTCCATCTTAAGCCGGAGGGTGCACGAAAAATATTTATCAAAAAACATCTTCTGGAAATCCTTCCATTCCAATGCCTTGATATCCTCCTCAGGCTTCGTATTTTTGATCAATGTCCACAATTGATCAGATTCACCCTCCATATGATAAACATCCAAGATAACCTTCTCTTGTTCATAACATTGAAGGATAGATAAGATCTTTTCAATGGAGTTGATCCATTGTTCAGTGATTGAGGGATCAAATGATCCATTAAAATTAGGAGGCCTTTGTCTCATAAAGATCTCGATAGCGATTTGTTCTTTCTTGGGGGGGGGGGTTGAACTTTCTTCTTGACCCATGCTTCTATTCAAATATTGAGTTAGCTAAGAGAGAAGCGTGACAAAGTTTTTGATTCCCACTCCCATTGGATTGAGAATCTCATTAGTACAGTCATCACATTGATCTTCACATCAGTTATTAGCCTGAGTCCTCCTATTACTGGCCATTGGTTGGAATAAAAGGAAGTTATAGGTAACACATAAAGGATAATATAAGGACAAAACTGATGACTTATAAATAACTTTTATTTCCTAACATAAAAATCTACTGGCTTCAGTCTATGTTATCTGTGATATACTTTCTAACATATATTTTTAGGGCATTTTTTTAGTCCTTTAATAATGTTTCATAATAAGCTTGTGAATTTACCAAATCATATCCCCCAAAAGTGTTGTAACCAAGAGTACAACAAGGCCTGTTGTCGTGCACCAGTTCCCGTTCGAGTCTAGCTCAAAGCGGTGTTTTTAGGTTTTACCCCTAGGATACATCTGTGACAGAAACGCCTCTACCGGCTCGTATCCAGACATGGATGTATTTTCTTGATAAACCACTTACTCAATACTCACCAAAACTTAGGGATGCTTTTATTATACTTAGTCTTGTCTCTAAGGCTTTACTAGGGTTTTCTAATCCTAATCCCCAAAAAAACTAAATGTATCCTCTAATACCAACTATGACAATCATGATCTTTTATTACACAATTAAACATAATTTATTAGATAAACTTCACTTGATAATACATAGAATATCGAGAGGTATAGTGTCTTTGGGGATTAGGATCATTACATAACAACTTAAAACATGAAATACAACATCTTTATTGAAAACTTCCTTTACATGACCACTACATTCCCTCGTGCTTATCATTGCATGGGATAACCAGAGGACATGCATAAGAAAAGGGTGAGCTGTAAATCCCAGTAAGGGAATAATCATGGAATAACATGAGGAATACAATACATGTTATAAAATAGGAATATAAATAGAGCACAAGAGAAGCATAAACATAAAGGCATGATAAATCATGATAATCATAACATTGGAATGAGGCAACAACACTTTACATGGAATTAGCATGAGCTGAGGTTCATTGTACATGGAGGATGAGTAAATCCTCATTGCACATGAAGCATGATTAAAAACTAGTTGCACTCTAATTATCATGATTAAACACCCATTACACATGATGTATCAAGATACTATACTTTACCCAATTCATTGGAGTGCTATAAGGGAGAAACCTTCTTAAACATTTTATTTCATGCATAAGTGTGCCACATGGATCATCTAACATGGATTCATAAAACATAATCATTTATTACATGATAAAGGAATGTGGAATTCATATATGAAACTTTATAATCAATAATTAAATGTGAATAAAGGTGAATACCCTTGATAGATAAATGAGCATGGTATTCACTACACAATGACATTGTCTTGGAAAATCGGTGCAATTTCGGCAGCGTAACGACGTGACGTAAGAATTCATAAAAGTGGTTGATGAGAGATAAAAGGGTGTCCCATCATATGTACATAAAACTAAAAGTAAGGGGGTCATATAAATACACATACCAACAATTTTAATGGAATTTAGATTCATGATACAAGATAATTTCTTGAATGTAAATGAGGAGAGAGAAATTACTTTCGGAATTTCGACATATTAACGGTTGTACATGGGAGGAATTTAATGAGAGAGAAAGGGGTATCACATCATTCAAACATAAAGAGGGTAGAATGGGGGAGATGTGAAACCATACCCCAACATTTATAATTGAAATTAAAAGGGTATAACAACATTAAGAAAATTGGACAAAAAATGAGAAAGGAAGAAAAACCCTTACTTGGAAGTGTGCTTCCAAAGGCTTGAGAGAGGATTATTGGGAGCTTGGGGAACCTTGGGAGGATTTTAGAGAGATTAGGGAGGATTTTGGAAGAACTACAAAGTATTTGAGTGAGGAGAAAGTGGGATATTGGGTGGGTTTATATAGGAAAGGTGAGGGAATTCTTTATTATTTATGTTTGGGAAACCTCACATTAAACTAATCCAAACCAGAAACCAGACCATGGTTTTTGGAAAAGTGAAGTGGAAAAAAATATTTTATATGTCCACAGTCCTAACTTCTTAAAATAATGGGGATGCTTATGTGGAGGTGATTCACACTCCGAAGGAAAACAATTTAAAAAACAAGATGTTTAATATGTCTTGAAGGGTCCATTAATGCTTTGTAAAATAAGTAAAAAAAACCCCAAACAACATTATTTTAATTTTAAAACATATATTTTCCGAAAATAAAGGTTACAATATTTTATTACATCACTATTGGGTCATTATGATGTCATAAAACACATTATATATCTAAACGGTATTTAATTTTTACCCAAAAATTTGAACGTCTCATAAAATTATGAAAAATTCACCATTGGATAATTTTGATGTCTTAATTATAGAAATAATATTTATTTTATGAAAATAATTTTCCAAATATGTTAATTTTCACTTTTAAAATAAAAACTGACATTTATTGAAAATTCATGGGTTTTGACAAAAAATGGATTTCAAACCTTAATAAAAATTACGATTGCATTCATAAAATTATAAGATCATTTATATTTAATAAAAATTAATTTAATAATAATAATAATATTTTATTAATGTATTATTTAATTCAAAAATCCATTAATTCATCAAAATATATTTCTTAGTTGAATATTAACTAAAAACACTATTTGTGCTTTAAAAACTATTTACAAGGTAAAATAATAAAATGAAAGTATATTCATAATTATATACAAAAATAATGTACATAATCATAGTGATAAGGTATTGTTACATAAACCATTATAACACCTGCATAAGACCAAAGAGTAAGGTGTGTGATGGTAACAAACTCTCGGGGTGGCTCGGATAACATTGCTTGGGTGGTAATCTCTATCAACTTCCATTTCTCTCGTAGGCGGTCCCGCTCGAGCTTAACATATTCAAGCTCATATTGGTCTTGATCAATAGTGAAACCCAATGAGGAAACCTCCTTTCCGAGCTCTGACAAATGGTCTTCATATGGGGCACATCTACTAGATGAGGCCATCACTTCCTTTATCTGAGTAAATTGGATTTGTTAAAGCCCTATATTTATTCTAATCACGTGATAACTGTTCAAAGACTATATTAGAAACAATCACAATTATTAACATAAAACCAAAGAATTTGATAATTTATATAAACATTTTACATAAAGAGACATTTAATTAGATCAAGAGGGATTTACATTAATGAATGTTTTGGTCGTTAAATAAATAGTTTCAAATTATTGAATTTTTAAAATGACTAAGAACCCTAATTGAATGATGTTACCCTTGTTTTTAAATGAGAGTTCTTGGGTAATTTTAAATGAGTGATTTATTCTCATGAAAGAGGGTGTAAACCCATATTTTTTTATTGAACTTAAGAATTTTTAAATTATAGAACTTCCTTTAACGTCTTTGGGATATTTGAAAGTAAATGACTATTTTAAAGTTCCATTTAGTATTACCATGATGATTTTTGAATGGAAGTGGGTATGGATACCCATTTTAAAGGTTGAATTAAAGAAATGTTTTTGAATTGGATTGTTGATTTTTGAAGGCTTGATTAGAAATTTATGATGAACCTCTCTTGTAATAATCCCTTATTATAATTTTCTTGATTCTTGTGATTCCCATTGATGGGTGTTAGAAAAAAGATTATTTACTTAAAGGGATATTAGTGGTGATAATGATATATGCTTTGAGGGTATGTTCCCATGATTGAAATGTGAAGGCATGATCCCATGATTGATATTGATAATGATCCTCATAACTTTATTATCTCACTCAAATATTTTAGATAGTCCTTAGAAACTAGATAGTTAGATTGGATGGCCTAGATATAGGATTCAATAGAGAATTCACACCCCATATATAGGATCTATAGGGAACATGAAATTTTCAAGCAACTATATATGTCCTGTGATGCGGGTGTGCATGGAACTGGCTTTCTTGAGACCCGTGAGACTATGTATAAGCCCAAAAATTAGTCATGATGATTTTTTATTAGCTAGTATATGGTGAAATTGCTATCATACCGAGGTTGTACCCATGGAATCCATATATATGATTCTCAATATATTAAATCATTCATTTTCACTACTTGGCACCAAAGTTTCTTTGTTTAATTGATTCTTGATCTTGATTGATCAGTTGATTAAAGTGATTTAACTTGACTATATTATATTTAGTTTTGTACAACTATGATATTAGGTTTATTTTACCATATTTTCGTCATTATTTGACTTTATATTGTGAATTTTTTTCAAATATTTCAAGAAAATGTTTAGTTTTTAATTAGTGAAATGGCATGGTTTACATATTATATTGGAAAAATAATTTTTAAATGTTTAAAACTCTATTTTTAAAAAATTATTTTTACTCTCTTGGTTTTACACCTATCCTAGAATATTTAAATTAACTTATAAAGTATCTACATAGAATCTTTTGTTGAATCATACTGGGATCTATAGCTCAGACCCTGCTTGTGTCGTTTGGTGTTTGCATCCTTTATGATATTATGGTAGGTTCTCATTCTATCATCTTCTTTTGCAGGTTCATGCTAGGGTAACCAAGGGTGGGTGAATTGGGATTGTGGGTGGTCATGGACCACCATGAGATGGGTTTTGGTTGTTATGTTTTGCTTTCAGTTTTTATAGAATCTCTTTGTATTTTGAGATGTATATATTGATTTTTTATCTGACATTGTTTCCATAGTATAATTTGATTATTGTATTCTATTATGGGATAAAGTTTTCCCAAATATTAATTCTAGATTCCTAGGTGCTTGTCTCCAACCCATGGATATTTGTAACACTCTTCAGGTTAGTGGAAGATTGGATTAGATGTCGGTTTAGATGGAATTATAGGTTGGTTCATTACAAATGGTATTAGAGGAGGTCTTTTAATGAAAGGATTCAATTATTCTTGGAATCAAATATTTTATTAAGGGTGATCCATTGTAGGAAGGAGATTAAGATTATGTTGGGACTCAATTGGTAGTTCGTGAATGGGTTCTTGATCACCACCTTTTCATGATGATACTTGACTTACTAGGAATATGGGGACTTGAGTATTTGTTTTAGGTTGTTGGTTCCTTGATGATGAATGAGATTTAGATTACTGATTAGATTATATATTTTTTTGGGAACCTCTTGTGAGTTTTAAGTTAGAATGGAAAGATGAAAAAAGTTTCACCATACCTTCATAGTCTAGTAAATTGTGAAGAATTGGTGGGTCTGATCTGGAAGTCAATCCAGGAACTGTTGTGTAGTTGGTGTGTGGTTTACCAGCCCATGCGACCAAGCCATGCATAATTATACTCTAAACTAATCATGTAACCTTGTTCTTTTATTTTCAAAATGATTTCACTTATGCGAGGTTAGTTGAAAAGGTTATGGATGTGGTTTGTTTCATGATTTTTTATAGTTGTTTTAGGTTTAATAAATTTATTATTTATTTTTAAATGATTTGTGAAAACAAAATTTTCATCTTAAATAAAGTTTTGTTGAGTATTTTGAAAAGTTTTTTCAATTACCAAAAGGTGTATTCTTATGAAATTTTTGGTTCATGAGAATTATTTTTTAAAGACACCTGTTTGATGTGATAAAGAATTTTTTAAGAGTAAATTTTAGTTTTAATTGATTTAAAATGAGAATGGTTTTGGAAATTAGAAAATAGGATTAATGTTTTTGAAACCATGGAATAATTTCCATGAGATGGTAAAGGATTTATGAAAATGGTGATGGATTTATAATAATATTTCTTTTTTAAAGGATAAATTAAGATATTATCTATATTGAATAATGTTCATTTTTAGTACACATGTTGACACTATATGAATTTGGATAACGTGGTTTTGTATCCCTGATTTCCAACCCCATTATCCTACTTCCTTTCCCCGATATCATTTCAGTCTCCCCTCTATGATTCCTTCTCCTAAGAACTCATCCACCTCCGCCACCTCCTCAGCCTCCGCCTCTTCCTCATCTTAGACTTCACCTCTGACTCTTCCTATGTATCCACCTCAGCCTCAAACTCTTCCTATGCCTATACCTCTCATTCTAATCTAATACAATCCTGATGCTTCCATACACGACATGGTTTCATCGTTCTCAACTCACCCTTCCCTATTTTCCACCCAAACCCTAACTTTCAATCAATTTATAATTTCTCTAATCACTGCCACCTTCCTCCACCTCCACATCCAATTCTGGCTCTACTTCTCCCTGAGCACCTCCACCGCCTCTCCTCCACTCGATCTTCTTGACCTCCCCATCATCGACTCCTTTTCTACCATCCTTTGATTAACATAGGTCTCTAGTGAGTATCCTATAATACTTTTAAACAATATTAGAACACCCAATTTGAAACCCTAATTTCATTTCATATTTTTTACCTTGATTAATGATTTGGGAACTATGAAAATATATATCACATTTTTTGATTACCATGCCAGGTTTCCATTCTAATACCGACTCTCTCGATTTTCTCAACCCCTTATTCTCTGAGTGTAGAGAACATCTTAAATTTACAGTATGGTTTTCATCATTAATAGAATCCCACACATCCTCTTCCACAACATGTTATCTCTGACTACCTATAATCCTTCTTTATTTGTCTACATCTTCCACCAAATATTTATAATCCCACCATATTGATGATTTTTTTTAATTTATCACCTATATTTTTAATCTATTGGAGTTAAATTTGTTTGAAGTTATAATTTTTATTACTTCTCATGATAAAATTTTCATATTTCTTCTAAATTTTACTATTTCATGTTTCATTGATTATCTTTTGAACGATTTAAAACTATTAGATCATCTTCCATTATGGTTATAAATGGTGTAATATTCTAATTAGGCATGATTAAAATAACACTACTTGTACTATACATGCTAATATTTGTTCATTCATGACTACCGATCTTAGTTTTTAATGTTATTTAAACAATGTTAATTAAAATTCTGCTTCATGGTTTAAATAAAGACCAGATTATGGTCATATGATGTTACATTTTGTTTGGGACAAGTGAGTCTTTTAATCAAGTAATTTGGTGTTAATGATCAATAAAATTATTTCCCCATCAATGGAAAAGTGTTATATTTTCTACATAAGTGGTGACGTTCGACTATTTGACGAAATCAAGAAATTAATTTTTTACTCCATTGTATATTTTATTGTATTATTTTCTTGTGAATAATTTTAAATAATTAATTTCTTGGTTGTTCTCCATAAATGAGTGATATATATTTTAATTTCCAGGAATTAATGACCCCAATAGATCCATCATTTTTTTTATCAAACACACTTAGGGGTCTTCATATCCATGATTTGAATATTATACATATAATTTCTAGAAAATTAATTGAGAGATCATAGTAAGTATTCTAAAAATTGATACACCAAACTATATGTATCTTAATACTTTCTATTTTATATATGTAATAACAAAAAGTTGAATTGAAATTACCTCTATTTGGTATATAGATTCTAGGTTCAAGTAAGTTGAGTGATGATGATACTATACCATCCTTTGAAACATTAATAACTATAATATATATTAATGTATCTGCACAAATATGTATAGTATACTATAATAATTTTACTTTCAGAGGTATGTTATTGAATTTCATTTGTTTCAAGATTATAATTCATTTAACGTTTTTTTCTTCACTATTGTCATTTTGGATATCAGGTTGGTGATTCAGAGATATTTAAATGGTGTTCATTCATATTATGATATGTTTTCCTCATGCCATTTAATTAGTGTTTAACATATCTTTAGGATACAGTTTTCTCAATTCCATATTCTATGCGAGTGTTTTATGAAAAAAATGGAGGCCAACAATCAGTTGAATTACAATTATTTTTAAAAATTAAGTTAATATTTTATTATATGGTTTTCATTATTGTTTTTAATATTTTTTATATTTTATATTTTGACTTTTTTTTATCTTTTTCACTTTTGAATCATTTATTCCTTTATAATTTAGTTACCCAACATGAAATACTTTATTACAATATATATGTTTTGCACATACATGTTTATATATATCTACAAAATATGATTTGTGATCTTAATAATTGAATATACTTTTATTTGATTTTAGGTTTGAAAAACCAACTTCCCTTGATAATTATGTTTTCTAATTTTCATTGTTTCTACTAGAAACTTTAAATTCATTTCATTCCATTATTATTATTTGAGACCATTGAATATAATACTTTTTTTGTACAATTTTTTTGTGTAATTTTATTTTTTATTATATTTTAATATTTTTATTAATTTTTTAGAATGAAGGTTTATTAATTCCATATTTCTATGCCAGCTTTTTATGAAAAAAATGGAGGTCAACTAATTTTTTTTTTTGGAATTCTAATTTTTTTACCATTTATTTTTTTTAAACTATAACTAAATGAGGGGT
Source organism: Viscum album (assembly GCA_963277665.1). Classification (NCBI taxonomy): domain Eukaryota; kingdom Viridiplantae; phylum Streptophyta; class Magnoliopsida; order Santalales; family Viscaceae; genus Viscum; species Viscum album. The sequence continues at coordinate 421,111,369 of OY728132.1, forward strand.
TTTATTTAAAATTATCCTTAAATTATTTTCTATAATTTTTTTTCATCTATGTTGTGATATCTCACCATGTTATCACCACTCTGTTGATCAATGTGTTGCACATTTCTATTTTCTTATGTATTGGTGAATTTGTTCTTGCCTTCCATGTCTCTCAATGTCTGATATTTTTAACCATTTAAATATTTTAAGATTCGTATTCTATGGTCTATAGTCTCAATATGTGAATCTACTTCTATTTAGTTTTAGGTATGAAAAACCAACTTCCCTTGATAATAATTATTTTTTCTCTAATTTTCATTTTTTTACAAAATTTAAAATCATTTTATTCCATTAATATTGTATGAGATCATAACATATAATATTTTTTTGGTGAAAATTTATTTTTTCTTTTCATTTATGATTTTTATTCATTTATTTATAATCCAGATTTCTTAATTTTATATTACTATTATGCCAATATCTTATGACAAAAATGGAGGTCATCTATTAGTTGAACTATTTTTTTTAAAAAAAATTAAGTTAATATTTTTTTTGTGGTTTTCATTATTGATTTTAATCTTTTATTATATTCTCTATTATGATTTATTATTTGTTTAACTTTTTTCTCTTTTGAATCATTTATTCATTTTCTAATTTAGTTACCCAACTTGAACTACTTCATTATGATATATATGTTTTGTACACAGACAAATAGATATATCCACATAATATGATCTATGATCTCAAGAATTGAATCTACTTTGATTTAGTTTCAACTATTAAAAAAGAACTTCCCTTAATGATTATTTTTTCTTTTTTTCATTGTTTAATTTAGAAACTTTAAATTCATTTCATTCCATTGATATTATCTTGAGATCAGAGCGTATAATAATATTTTAATGCAATTTTTTGTTTAATTTTATTTATTCTTGTCATTTAATATTTTTGTTCATTTATTTATAATTAAGGTTTCTCAATTCCATATTTCTATGCCAACATTTTATGACAAAAATAGAGTTCACCTAAAATCTTAATTTTTTTAAAATTTTAAATTTGTTTACCATTTATCTGTTTAAACTACAACTAAATGAGGGGTTTTATTTTATATGATCCTAAAATTATTTTCTCTAAATATGATTTATTTTATGTGGTGATGTCTCACCATGTTATCACCACTATAATGATCAGAGTATTGTACATTTTGAGGTTCTTATGGATTGGTGAATTTGTTCTTTCTCTTCATGTCTCTCAATGTCTAATATTTTTACCCATTTAAATATTTTAAGATCTACAATCTATGATCTATGATCTCAAGAAGTCATTATACTTATATTTGGTTTCAGGTATGAATTAATTTTTCCCTTGATAATCCCTTTTTCAATTTTTCATTTCTTCTATTAGAAAATTTAAATTCATTTAATTATATTTATTTTATATGTGATAATAGCGTATGATATATATATTTTTTAATTTTGTGTAATTTTATTTGTACTAATCATTTAATATTTTTATTCATTTCTATAGAATTCAGGTTTATCAGTTCCATATTTCTATGCTGGCGTCTTATGAAAAAATGGAGGTCGGCTAAAATATTCTATTTTTTAAATTCTAAATTTATTTACTATTTATTTATTTAAACTATTACTAAATGAGGTGTTTTCATTTAAATGATCATTGAATTGTTTTATTTAAATATTTTTTATTTTATGTGGTGATGTCTCACCATGTTATCACCACTCTAATGATTATGGTATTATACATTTTGAGGTTCTTATGTATTGGTGCATTTTTTCTTGCCCTGCATGTCTCTTAGTGTTTATTATATTATCCATTTAAATATTTTAAGATCCAAAAGATATGATCTGTGATATCAAGAATTGAATCTACTTCTATTTGGTTTCATGTATGAAAAACCAACATCCCTTGAAAATTCTTTTTTTAAATTTTCATTGTTTCTATGAGAATCATTAAATTCATTTCATTCCATTGATATTATATGAGATCATATTGTATAATATTTTTTTAGGATTTTTTGTGTAATTTTATTTGTTCTTATCATTTCATATTTTTATTTTTTTCTTTAGAATTCAGGTTTCTCAATTCCGTATTTCTTCTATTCAATCATTTTATGAAAAAATGGAGGCCATCTATCAGTAGAATTACAATTATTTTTATAAATTAATTTAATATTTTCTTTGGTGATTTTCATTGTTGATTTAATTTCTTTTTTTATTCTCTATTCTATTTTATTATTTGTTTAACTTTTTTAACTTTTGAATCATTTATTCCTTTTCTAATTTATTTACCCAACATGAACTGCTTCATTACGATATATATGTTTTTCCCACACATGCATAGATATATCCACAAAATATGATCTATGATCTCAAGAATTAAATATATTTCTATTTCATTTCAAGTATGAGAAACCAACTTCCCTGATTATTTTTTTTATAAATTTCATTGTTTCTATTAGAAAATTTTAAATTCATTTCATTCCAATGACATTATCTGAGATCATTGTGTATAATAATTTTTTTGTGTAATTTTTTATATAATTTTATTTTTTATTATCATTTATTATTTTTATTCATTTATTTATAATTTAGGTTTCTTAATTCCATATCTCTATACCTGCATTTTATGACAAAAAAATAGGTTAGATAAAATATATTAATTTTTTTCAAATTCTAAATTTGTTTACCATTTATTTGTTTAAAGTACTATGAAATGAGGGGTTTTATTTAATATGATCATTAAATTATTTTCTCTAAATATGTTTTATTTTATATGGTGATGTCTCACCATGTTATCACCACTATAATGATTAGGGAATTAGACATTTTGAGGTTCTTATGATTTTGGGCATTTTTTCTTGCCCTGTATGTCTCTTTGTGTATGCTATTTTACCCATTTAAATATTTTAAGATATGAAATATATATTCTATGGTATCAAGAATTGAATATAATTCTATTTGGGTTTAGGTATAAAAAACTATATTCCCTTTAATGACACTGGGGATGAGTGCAGTGAATGGTTGCCTAGCTTATCCTTGATCCTTTCCTCCTAGGAGTTGTGAGTTCTTTCTAACATTTCTTTTTTAATATTACTTATATCATTGTTTTTAAATTAGGAATTCCATACACAGGTTTATGGGGATTTTATAATTCTTTAGTGTAGTGAATGGTTCCCTATCATCTCCTTGATCCTTTACTCTAAGGAGCTGTGATTTCTTTGTAACATTTATATTTTAATATTTCTTATATCGCTATTTATGTGTCAGGTATTCCATGCTCATGTTTATAGGGATTTCATTAATCTTTATCATAAATTTTATATGTTACTAATTTATTTTGTTCATTGTAATATGATTTTCCCATTGAATATTTGTTTCCATTCACAATTAGTATGTTGTGTACTTTTAATATTTTGAATCCACTATACACTATTTATAGTTAGTATGTTATATTCACTATTTGTTCATGGTTGTAATGTTGTGTCCATTGTTATTATGTTATGTTCATTATTAATATATTTTGTTCACTGAAAATTGAATCCACTGTATATGTGTTTCTATTCACTTTCAGTATATTATATTCACTATTGGTTTGTTCATTGTTAATATGTTGTGTTTCTACTATATATGTGTTTCCATATGTATATGTGTTTTAACAATATATATTTTTCCATTCACTGTTGGTAATTTTTATTCACTATAAGAATATTTAATCCATTATATATTGTTTTTTATGCACTAAAAACATATTAATATGATTCATATGACAGTATATTAATACCAATATTTTATGATAAGTGCATGCATCATATAGTTATGCACGACTTTAGGAACTTGCATGTGACTTTCATTTGCAGATAAGGTGGTTATTATTAGGCGTACAATGAAGAGTCAAGGATAGATTGAACATCACTTTATGTATTCATTATTTATGTTCTTTATTCCTATTATTTTTGATTCTGTAAACGATAGGTCGAGCACATAAATGGGTTTGATTTCATTACCTTTATTAGATATGTCTTCCCTATCAAATCAATGTGTTTCTTTCTATGTTAAATTAAGAACACATTTTATGAATCCTAACATTCTTTCCCAATCTCTAAATTAAATTATATGATCATGTAATGTCGATATAACCACTCGATGTTATATTTAGTAGTTGAAATAATGTGGAGTGGAAGGCATATTTTATGTTAAGCAGTTAATGTAATGTGTGTCACTGCTATGAGAAAGTAGAGTAATATTTTGTTATAAAGATTCATAAATTTTTAAATAGATTTGATGTATAGAATCATTAAATAGTAACAAAGTTATAATAAATTTATTAGATTATTACATCTCATGCATATTATACTTATTTAGTTTAATAATACTGAAGTCTAGTTTCAAAAAAACATTATTTTTCATTATGTATAGGAAGTAATGAATATTCATTGGCATTTATTACATATTTTAGTCAATAGTATGTGATTTTTCAATAGCTAGTTTTGTGTTTTTTTCCTATAGTTTTATTTAGTAACCCATTTCAAGTTTCCTTTCCATGAGGCAAAATTTTCACAACATAAATTGTTCATAACCTTTTTTTACTATAGTTTTGATTAGTATCAAATAGTTGTATACTGAAAATATTCTTCTTTTATACTCTCTGCAATATATTATATATATTATGTTGATTATATTATGTTTTTATTATATGTTTTTCAATTTTTAGGTGCTTATACCCCTACATTGATTTTATAATTCAATTTTGGACTAAGGATTTTTGGATATCTTTCTCTATAATTTATGGGCTTGTAGTTTGGATTGAAACATTGCTAAAGTTTATATCCATATAGCTCATACCGTAAATTTATTTATAGTAAAAGGTCACAAATCCTGCACTAATGTGTCATATAGTTCATGCTCATAGGATATAGTTTATGATTCCATTATCATCCATTATTCATTAAAATCTAACCTGATATGAATGAGTAGTGATTAAATAATCAAATAATATATCCTTTCCATGATATTTTGAGCCTCAAAATTTTTAAAATGAAAACTTATGCACAAAACATAAATAATTTATATAAATAAAGAAGAGAGAGATCTCAGATCCTCTTTTAAAATAAGTTCTTCGATGATCATTATGTTGGATTAAGTATAATAAGTTAACCATATATCGAACCCTTGTAAGAAAGGTAATAAATCTAAAGCCACACCACTACCACAAAATTACTTAGATATGAAGTGAAAAATAAAACCAATGGGAGGGGTATTAACTCACCATAGATCACATATATTTGACCTATAGAATTCAAGGATCAATTCTATAATCTACTCATGTTTGTTACTTGCAATTCATGACTACATTTTTTTAAGCTTAGTTGGTTAATGATTGATATTGTTTGGATGAATGTCTAGTTTAGATGATAGTGTTCCATATTCTAACATTTTTGACATTACAAAGCCTTAATTTAAAGCAAATATGATGCCTTTGACTATATAGCTAGCACATTAAAATTGAAATTTAATTATTCATTTTATTAAATATGAAAATTACAACAAGGATAAATTTCTAATTATTACAAGAGTTACTTCATTATATTTAGTAGAATATAACTATAAACAATGTTAATGTTACCTTACCCTATAAAATCATGTGTAATACCCATGGATTTTGTATTCCATTATTTCTATGATTTAATTGATTCACATGAATTTAATTCTATGGTTTGAAACACAAAACTATAGTATGTATAATTCCTTACCAAATTTTACCTTTTTAGGATAATGATTTCATGTCACAGTTAGCAATCATATCAATTAGTTGGCAATGAAAACCATGCACAATTGTTATAGTGAAACTATTTGTTTCTTAGTGACTTTTTAGTTGATAGTCTTATTAATTAAATAGTTATCTTTGATTGTATGATAGATATTTTTTCCGAGTTATTCTAATTCACCTTGATACTGATACATATTTCTTTATTTAAGGACATGAATACAACATTTAACAATTGTTTTATGTTTTTATGAAACATTAGCAGGCTGTTGGATTTGAGGGGGATGTTCACAAACAAGAAGATGCAAGGAGCGATTGAATCAATTGTGAAACATTTTAGAAAAATTGATTTTCCTATGAATGATGAAACTTGGAATTTTCTTGTGTCACCAAAATATTTGTCTTCAAATGGTTTCTAGATAAATTGTGAAATAATATAAATATTTTCTTGGTTAAAAAAATCACAATGATTTTTTTATAGTATGAAACATTTTCAACTTCAAATAAAAAATTGTGAAACATAACAAAATGTTTAGATTTTTTACTTTTAAATAGATTATTTCCATCTTTTCTGTCCAATTAAATTTCTAGAATTTGATCCATGATAGGTAATATATAAGTTCACTAGATCTAACTTTAATTATTGACGATCCATTTATTACTTCAATAAAAATGTAAATAATGAATGAAATGGTTGAAGGCCTTGGATATGGATATGATCTTTCTATTTTTTCTATTCTGTTTTATGAATGAAATCAATATTCAGTTAAAGAATCCTAAAATTTTACTTCTGAACTTGTCCTTATTTTTATCCATTTGTAGTCATGGATATTGATTCCATTAGAACATTTACAATGTGATATGAAGCTTTGATGTATCTTAATAAAGGGGGAAGAGGAAGGGACTCTACTAATGGTGGATTTATTCCAAATATCAGTGAAAATTTGCATTATACTAATATTTTTTATCAAATCCATATAGCTGTAGATAAGGTTTTTCATTGGTTTTCTATATGAATTTTCTATTTTCATTATGGATCTAATACCATAGCTTTAGCTTATGATTTTCATTAAATCAATCATTTATTGATGCCACAACAAGAAACTTGGCATTGGAATGGGTAAGTGACTATGATATCAAAGTTAATGGGATTTCCCCAGGCCCCATTAGTGACACCACTGGAATAGTAAAACTATTCCCTGAAGAGGTTATTAATAAATCTAAAGTAGAGATCTCATTGCACAAATTTGAATAGAAATGGGATATTTACATGGCTGATTTATACCTTTTGATGATGCTAATGATTTAAAATTCGATAACTCTATTATAATTCATGGATTTTACAGAATCTATTCTATTTATCATGTAAAAAAATTAGTTCCATAGATTTTCTATTCCATGATTTCTATGATTCAGTTGATTCCCATGAATATCATTCTATTATTTGACACACCAATTCCATGGATTTTTTTGAGCATGTGTATGAAAAATCATAATTAAAATATAATTATGTGAAAATTCATGGGTTGGGTAGTAGTGTTTTGTAAATGGTAGAATATTGGGATTTTTGAAATCAATGAATCTTTTATAAAGTTGTTTATAGATTATTTTGGAATCTTTTGAATTTCGTGTATTCCATTTCAGGTTTTATGTTATGCCTGATTTGATGAGACTGTGTTTGATGATGACTAGAAATGTACCTCAAAAAGTTTTCCATGAACTATAGAACATCCATTATTAGGTGCGATTTTTGGAGTGATCCTTAAAGTTTTCCATAAGTGACATCTATTTCAATGAATCTACCTAGATTCTATATAGACAGGTGGATCCAGATACCTTACAGCCTTTAAACCCCATCCTTGAATTCTTTGGTTTTCATCCACCTTCTTATAAAGGTGATCAAGGTTCTCTTGAAGAAGTATAGTGGTTTGAAGAATTTGAGGGGATATTCAATTCTCTCAAGACACCTGATGCTCTGAAGGTCAATTTTATCAACTACTTTTTTGAGGAACCTGTCCAAGAGTTGTGGGAATTTGCGATGACATCTTGTCTTCCTAAAATAATTTATTGGAAATTCTTCAATTTTTTTATTCATTCAGTGTTAGTATCCTGAGGAATTGAAGAAACATAATGTTACAATGTTCTTGGGTTTCGAAAAATATAAGCTATCGATTACAGAGTATGCCAAGAAATTATTATATTTGATATGATTCTTACCTAAATTTATTGGTAATTAATTTAGTAAGGCAGTCTATTTTATAAAATTTCTTCACACATACATTTTAAAAGTCATTACAATAACCTAGTTGATATATAATTAAGACATGCTTGATAGGGATTTTTTACTGAAGTAGAGGTAGTATAACAACATGAAGGGAAGATTCCCTCATTCATGGTTGAGAAAGGACAACAATATTTGGGAAAGAATAGGCATTTTTTGTTCTTTCAGTTTAGAGAACCTGATCATTCTAAGAAGTTTTTTTCGAAATATACGAGAGTTTGTAAATGGTATGGCCATTTGGGCCACCTTAAGAGGTTCTGTAAGTTTGGAGATGAAAAATTAATGTTTTGGTCTAAGATCATAAACTCTTAACTATGGGGTAGTAGATACTTTAATAGGGCTCTATCCATAGGCCTTATAGTGAAGCTTTTCATATAGTAGATAATATTCCTTTTTTTGGTGGTGGTTGATATTGATCCAAATTTTTGTTTTCAACATCTAAATGAGAACTACCTGAGTTTTTCCTTCTTGTGGCTTGTTTGTTTTTGGAAACCATTTGGTTCTGAAATATTGGTGGATTGTTTTGAGATCTTTGTGGATGATCTCTTTTGAAATTATTTTTTCCTTATAGATATGTACTATTTAATTGTTAACCATCCTTTTTTAGAATGGATTTAGTTCCTTAATGTTTGTTGTTCTCCTAGTGATGGAGTAGAATCATGTGATGAGAACACTTGAGATGTTTGGGGGATATTATTCTTAAAAATCCATTCTATTTTCTTCCATGGATGCATTACTATGGTTTATGTTAGATACTATTCATGTTGTGTGTTATTACATGGTATTATCTAGTTTTTTCCTTGATGGTTAGATCCCATTTTTTATATGTAGGATGATCTCCCTTGTGATAGTGTAGTGCCTTATTGTGCATTGACCTAGTTGTTTCAACCTCTTTTCGGATGAACATAGATAGACCTTCATAATTTAATCAGGTAACTAAGATGATGTGATTCCTTGATTTAATATAGACTCAAGGGTTTTAGAGTGTAATTTGATGAGCTCATCGAGGGGTGATGATCGGTATTGAAAATCCTAGGTTACCATCGAGTACTTACCTGGGGTAGAAATCATTGTCAATTTTATACATTCCTTCTTGAAGTTTGATTTTAGATGGACCAAGAGTTGTTTTTTCTTATGTAAATAATGATTGGTTTGGATGTGTTTTTAATTTAAAGTTTTTGGTGTCAACCCTTAGATGTTCACCTTAAAAAGCAGTTGAAGTCACTTCTTTGGATTTAAGGGACCTACTTTTCTGATGTTACACCATTTTTATGAATATTTATATGCTGGGGAGACCAATTCTAGGTCTCTAGTCCTTATTTGGTTCAAATGCATGTGATGATATTAGTGTGTTGATATTGGAGTTTTTTTTTCATTATCAATTGGGTAAGTCCCTCTTCTAGACCACAGAACACCCACCGCACAAGATGAGTGAGGGAGATCTCTTGTGTCATCTTGTTCTACCTTTCAGACTGGAAGATCTATAGGGACAGAAAGTCCTATAGTGGGGAGGTTATAATATCCCATTACTTTATTTTAGGTGTTCTGACCCATTTATTTGAGTATACTTTTATTGGATATCTTTTTGGGTTGATTCCATTGTTTTTTTGAGTTTTTTGAAGGTTTTTGGGCCAGTGAATGGTTGGATCATGGTTTGGAAAACCATGAATCCAAACCGTGCAAAATTTCTAGTAGCATAGGTAGGGGAAAAAAATTAGATAAAATATAAATCTAAACCATGTAACATGAATAGAAGGGGTTGAAAAATTTGTGCATAGTTAAAATAATTGTGAAACCTAACCATACACCTCTTCTGGTGGTTCTATTTGGGGTGCTTGGTTAGGTGCATATTTAGTACTATCTGTGCCAAATAACCCAGAAAACCAAGTAGAAAATTTTTAATTCCTTAAAAATTGTAATTAAAATCACAAACCCCACTATAAACCCTAAAATTATTCCACTCAAACTAAATACTGTCCTTTGGATTTTAGGAGCCCTATAGATATGTTTTGGCTCTCCCAACCTCATCTCTTAGTAGATCAAATCCCCGATCGAAGCATCCATCCTCTTTTGGTGAGTTCTTTTAATCTGGGTATTTGATCTCTCCTCTTTTCTTAATTACTTCTTCTATGATTTTATTATGGAATTGTGTTCCATTGGATCATTATTGATTGTTGTGGAATTAAGGATCTAGGATATCTTCTCACTTCTATTAGGATCTCTATTCCTAGATCCAGTAATCACCATAGGAGGTGACTCATCTTAGATATGTTGCGGCTGGATTCTAGATTTTATAATTAAGTGTTCCTATTATTTTCCTTCATATTTTAATTAATTATATCTCAATAATTTATAGATAATTTTCTATTTATAACACATGTTCTATAACTATTGATATGGAATTCCCTTGTGAAATCCTTCTGATAATATTTTAAATAAATCGAACATGTTATAGATTCCTTCTCATGGTTTTATAAACTAGTGAATTCTATGTTTATTTTAATTCCATTTAAAATAGTTTTTCAAGGTTACTCTCTAGAAAGTGTGGTCTTAGGCCTAATTTTGATTTCTAAAGTAAAATGTTTTTATATGAATGAAATGAGTCAAACTATTCAATATTAACTAAATAGTTTCAAATGATTGAATTTGTAAAATGACTAGGAACCTTATTTGAATGATCTTAACCTTATTTTTAAATGGGAGTTCTTGAGTTAATTTAAATGAGTGATTTATTCACATTTAAAGAGGGTGTAAACTCATGTTTTAAATAAACCTTGTATTTTTAAATTATGGAACTTCAATGAATGCGTTTGGGCTATTTTTAAAGAAATGATTTTTAAAGGACTTTTTGGCATTATGATGATGGGTTGTGAATGGAAGCAGGTATTAATACACCTTTTAAAGTTTTAATTGAAGAAAATATTTTTAATTGAATTTTTGATTTTTAATGTCTCGATTGAAGCTTTTTGATGATCCTCTCTTGTAATAATTCATTATTTTAATTTTATTCATGATTGTACTTCCTATTGATCGGTGTTGGAATACAAGATTATTTACTTTGAGGGAGATCAGTGGGTGAGAGTGAGATATGACTTTAGGGAATACAATTATGATTGAAATGTGAGGGAATGATCCCTTGATTGATATTAATAAGGATCCTTGTTCTGATCCTCGTAACTTGATTACCTCACTCTACTCTTTTGACTAGTCATGGTAACCTTGATAGTTAGATGGGATGAACTAGATATATGATTCACTTGGGGAATCACGCCCCATAGAGAGTATCCATAGGGAACATGAAAGGTTTAGGCTATGAATGAAATTCTAGGAAAGTTGGTGTGCGGTGAATTGGTTTAATTGAGACCCATGAGACTAAATATAAGGTTGATGATTATTCATGATGATTTTTGATTAGATAGTCTATAGTGGTCTCACTATCATACCTAGGTTGTAACCATGACATACACATATATGATACTCAATACATGACAACATTAATTATCACTATATGGAACATGAGTTTCCTTGATTGATTGATTCCTACTATTGATGGATATGTTTATTAAAGCGATGTACCTAGAATATATTGTATTTAATTTTGTAAAAATTTGATATCAGGTGAATATTTCCATATTTTATTTATGATATAACTTTAACTAGTGAACATGTTTCAATGCCTTCAAGAAAATGTTTAGTTTTTAAGTAGTGCAATGACATGTTTTATTTGTTTGGTTTGATAAATTATTTTGAAATGTTTAAAACTATATTTTCAAAATAAGATTTTTACTCTCTTGGTTTTAAGAATATATTATAACATTTTAATTACCTTATAAAGTAACTACATATAATCTTTGGTGTAATCCTAATTGGATCTATTGCTCACACCCTACTTGTACCGTTTGGTGTTTGTAGCTTTTATGATCTTATAGTAGGTGCTTGTGATCTCATCTTCTTTTGTGGGTTCGTGCTAGGGTGACCAAGGGTGGGTGAATTAGGACAAGTTTGGTGTTCATGGACCACCAATAGATGGGTTTTGGTTTTTATGTTCCACTTTCATCTTTTATAGTGTCTCTTTTTATTATGAGATGTGTGTATTGATTTGTTTATCTGACCTTTTATCTGTAGTGTACTTTGATAATTTTTTTATATTATGGGAGAAATACTTCCCCAAGATTAATTATATATTATTAGTTGCTTTCTATGTCCTGTGGAGATTGAGAATTCTATTTGGGTTAGTGATGGTTTGGATCAGATTTCAGTTTAGATATAATTCTATGTTGGTTCATTACATTCATGCTGGCTATATATATCTATATATTAGTATATATGTCATGAAGTGTGGTGATAATTTAACTATAAAAGTATGAATTTTAGTTATAACTAATTAATTTTATTCATATATTATTATAGTTTATGAAGAAATGTTAAGGATAACATGGGTAGGATTCTTGTATAGTGATACAAAATATGATCATAAGGCACAAAACAAAGAATTTGATTCTTTTTTGTGCACTAGATGACCCACTAAGTATTCCAAAAGGAGTTTCATACAAATTTATTTGGTATAATAAGGGTTCATGGACCATATTTGAGTCCCCAATACATGCGGTTGGGGAGATACCTAACATGAAAACCTTTATACTCGAATACCCCACTTATTCAAGTTTACATATTAATTTAACAAATATGGTGGTGGTTAGGTATGTTGCTGATCATGTCATTAGTTGAATCTTAACCAAGAACGTATTTGACCTCTATAATGATGATTATGAATTCATGTCCCTTGATTGAGATAGATTATTTCATGTGCAACAAAACCTAGATAGTACATATGATGTGATTATATATTCAGATAAGGGGTATGTAGAGTACTTATCCATAAGGGTGAATGACATGCGATATATTAACTTATTAGTTAAGTATATACTCTAATAATTGATAAAATATGATTTGATATATCTATTTGATAGCATGTGGTATATGCAATACTGAGTTTAAATTGAACCATGATACACTATTAACATATTATTACTTACATATGACCATTATGACCAAGCCATTAGTTTGGAGGGTATAAATAGGAATAACCATATTATGAAATATATGTTTAAATTTCTTCATTAATAAAATGAATAATCAATCATGTATTTATTATAATTTGGTTGGAAATGATGATATAATCCTTTAAAGGTAAAATAGATTTTTTTCGTTAAATTGTTTTCATATGAACAATTTATTTTTGTCTTAATATAAAATTTATCATTATTGATAAATCATTATAGTGATATAAGTTATATATCCTATTAAATTAATAAACATTCATTCAATTATGTTTATTAGGAAATGAATGAGATAAAAGCCTATTTATATTTCAAAAATACATTTTCTTCAAAAATGATTTTATTACATTTTATGCGTCAATATTATAATAAATTTACACCAATTTTAGAAACTTTGTTTTATAAAAATTATTTTATTTTTAAAATTATCATATAAAAATTATTTTAAGGTGAAATTCTGGTTTACTATGAAAATATTTAATTTCTTGTGAATAATAAAAAAATACGGATTTTATATAAAATATTTTTTATATTCAAGTATTTATAAAAGCTATTTTGTAAATTAATTTTAAAATTTCATTAGTTAATTTTTTTTAAAATTAATCAAATTAATGTAATTTTAGTTGAAATTTTTATTACTTTTTTTATAAAAAAATTTTATACTTAAAAATGGATTTATCTAGAAATCTGTTTTTCATTGCATTTTATGGGTTTAATTTAAAAGTGATTTCTGCCACTTATAGAAATTGATTTTGATAAAATAGAAAAAATATTTTTAATCTTAATTTATAATTTTTTTAATTATTATACCTTTATTTTTGCAGATTACGATTTGTAATTTTGGTAAAACACTAACTGCCATAGTAGAAGTTAAAATGAGTTAAAAGGATTAAAAATATAATGATTTGGGGTTAAATGATCTAAAAACATGTCTAAATACTTTTTTATGGTCATATTTAGACCCTATATCATCCCTTATTCTATAATGGTCCATTTTGGAGCCATTTTTCTCAAGTAAGACATTATTATATTTTAATATTTTGTGAAATTCCTTGTGTGTCGTCTTCCTCACTTATAAAAGGACACCCCATTTCATCCCATCTCTACACATAAAGATCCTATTACATTGGAAAATACCTACCAAAATACCTTCCTAAAATTCCTAATCACATCTTGGTGGTATTTTTTTGATTATAATACAATCCTAAGAAGGAATTAAGTTTAAACCAATGGAGGTTTTTCGAAGAATATTTATAGTTCTTGATCAAGTGTTTTCATTTTATTACATTTTTTACCTCATTCTAAACTCACCTAACCATTATAATGTAATAAAATCATAATCTAAAATATAATTAAATTTTATTATGTTTCAAGTATAACCTATTTTCATCTACTTATAAATCAAATGTAAAATAAAAACACCACTCATGTGTATGTGGGGACTACTGCCTCGTAAGGTGATATATTTCATTTTTCATCATCGATTCTTATGGATGGACATAATGATGGATCAAAATTAAATAATATCATATATATAAAACAAATTAAATTATATAATGGTAAATAAATACTCTAATTATTTCTTTACCATCCAATGAAAAATAAAAAAACATTGCTCATGCGTATATGCGGATTACCGCCTCGCAAACTGATGTATTTTATTTTTCATCACCATCTCACATGAAGAATATATATAAGTAGATATCAAGAAATAATATTTCATTTATTATATAATTAAAAATATATAAATTTAAAATAATACTTACATTATTTTCCCCAATTAATTGAAAAATGGAACTGTTATTCATCCGTATGTACGAATAATCGTCTCCACGATTACAACATAATTCATTTTTTATAATGACCTTATATGGTTGGTTATAAAAATATAAGTAATATATAAAAATTATAATTATAACATGATTAATATTCTACAAATAATATAATAATTTTCAATTTGACCATAGTCAACCTACCTAATTCATTTCCAACTTATAAGAGGAATATCTCAAAATATACAACATGAATTTAATTGATTATGAAATTGAGTAAAACATTGATATAAGTAAAATAAAATGAATAATTAACTTTAAAAATATTATGAATAAAGTTAATAATTAACATAAGTTTATTATTTAGGAAAAAAAATAGTGCACATGATTAATGCATCCAAGGTACTCCCATCAAAATAGTGCACATCATTTACAGTTTCCTCATCTTTAAATGTAATGGAATTCAGCCTAAATCAAAATATTTGAATAAAAAAGATGAAATATAAAAGGTGTGTATTATATTTTGGATTATGTTCTGATATTGATGAATCTATGGTTATGATCCATATTTTTGGTTGTAGGAAGAATGTATTAATGAATAAAATATAAAAACATAGTTAATGGAGTATAATTAATATTGAAAGATTGAGGTGTCTACATATAGGAATTCAAGAGTTATGATGTGGTGATAAATTTAAGGATGATATTAAGTTTAAATGAATTAATAATATTATGAATTTCTATGTGATGGGAGTACCTTGGATGCATTAATCGAGTCTCTATTGATGTTTGAGGGACATGTAACCCTTAAGATTAACTTTTGTATTAATGAAAAGTCATTCGAGGAAGAATGCTGTTATATTTTTTGGAAATAAGATAAAAGTTAATTATAACATTTAGGGTTAATATGATCTTTGATGTCGAGGTAATTATTTATATTTTGGATAAAATGGGTTATTACATTTGTGAATATATGTTTTATTATATTGATATCTATGGGATTGGAATGTGATTTGGTTACTAAGTGATTACCGTTATTTTTAAAGAAGTATTATATTTTAGAAATGTTATTTGATTAATTGGAATAAGTATTTTGTTAAATTTTGGAAGTGTATATAACGTTTTTGTGGATTTACGGTAATTGAGGTTATTTATGGTAAATATTGGAATATTTTGGAGATCATATTATTACGGGATATATATTTTTTGGTATGTGTCTTTAAGAGTTATTGATATTATTTGGATTTAAATGTTAAGTTTATTCTAGAATAATATGTCATCAAATCATTCTAATCATTGGGCTTCAAATTATGGTCTGACATATTTTGATGTGTTTTAAGGATTAGTTATTTATAGTATGATTTAAGTTAAATTTTGGGTGTTAGTAATGAGGCATTAAAGATTAATGTTGTATTTATTCATATGAATATTTATTCATCTTAGATATTATCTTAACTTATGTTAAAATGTTTTTGTTTTTGTTAATGCCTAATGATAGGAGGAATAAATTTTTATCTTTTTATGGATCTTTTGATCTATTAAAATTTAATTTTAGTGATTTAGGCATGAAAAATTCAACCTGATTATTCATTTCATGGAGTAAGAGGTGATATAAAAGTGGAAATTTATTGAAGCATAACCAAAGGATGAAATTGTAAGAACCAAGTTCTTATTTTGAGGTACGGGTTTCTTATTTTATATTTTCCTTAAGTTTTTTTTGAGAAAATAAGGGAAATGGGGAAAAATACTAAATTTTGGAAGTACACACCGTGTACTTTTCCACACGCTGTGTACTTCTGGACGTGTGGAATGAGTACATGGGGCGTGTGGCCATGTCGGCAATGAAGGGTGTAGGAACCGACTACACACCGTGTAGTGGTCCTTTACACGCCGTGTATTCAGTCGGTAGGTGAATAGTAAGGCAGTGGCTAGCTGTGTGACAACACACATCATGTACTCATGAAGACGCGCCGTGTAGTCATGTCGGCAGGTGAACAGTGCCACGCTGGCGGGAAGCCGCCAAGTGAACAGTTTAAAAATGGGAAGTACACACCGTGTACTTGGAAATACACGCCGTGTACTTTGTTTTTTTCGCTTAAAATGGGCAGTAGCCTCCCCTGTTCATAGGGAAGGCTTAGAATGGGAAGAGATCTTGGGAGAGGAAGGCCGAAGATTTGGAGATCCACTGAGCGCACGTCTGGAATCCGTTTTCGCCTCGGATGATCTCGTTGGAACCGCACAGGTAAGATCTTCCTTCTTCTGGTGTGTCTCTTTCCAATTCTTTCCCTAGCGGGAGTTATTTCAGTTTGAATGAGGTTTTCTTTCACCTCAGATCTTCGTTGTTCTTGGACGATTCGTGGGTCTACATTCACCTATAACATTCATTGGTTTTAATGGTAGGTGGCTTGGTGTTTATTTTCCAACTGTTGTGCGTTTTGTGTGTTTTTGAGCTGCGAACACATATTTGGGGTGTCATGTGGCTGAGGCCGTGGCTATTTTAAATACCTAGAATTTTATAGGTAAATAAATGTGACATCAAAATGTTGTTTGGGATCGCTGCTTGGATCCAGGACCACCCCGGGGGTGTGTTCCTCTGTTTAGCTGTTTGGCCAAGATACCTGAGGGTATGCCTTTAAAGTAATGATTGTAGAATTGCCTTGAGAGGAATTGCTTGTGAATGTTTATTTACATGTTGGGCATGGACCGGTTACTTGTGCCTGAGGGAAATGTTTTACTTATCCCGTGGTCGTTGTTTGCTTAGCCCAAGGGCAGTTGTTATCCTAGCTTGAGGGAAACTTCTTCCGTGACTGTGGACAATTGATTCTGTGCCTGTGGGCAACAATTCTTATGCCCGATGGAAATATCAGTTTGCCTGTGGGCAGATTCTTGTGTTGGATACTCTTTACCTGAGGGTAGGAGTTTACGTGTCCGAGGACATTAGCTGTTTATTTAGAATATTCACTGTGGTGATATTTTAAATTAAATGATTAAATGGATATTAAAATGTAAATATATTTGGTTATGTTATTTACTTTTAGTACTGCATACTTTATTTCATTTTACTATTGCACACTATTGTTGCATGTTTTACACACAGTTGAGCATGGGCCATTGGTGGGTGCCTAATGGGATTTATTTCTGACACCCTGTTTGGGTCATGATTTTCGGACCAAAAAGATTATGTTTCTGTAGGTGTAGATAAGGGAAAGGGCCCTTATACAGGTACTTTATTTCAACTGGGGTGTAGGAGATCATGGGACCGAGCATTGGCTCGTGATGCTTCAGGCTATTCTGTTCTGCTTTCTGTACTTGTATCTCAGTTGTAATGTATTGTATTGCAGTGTAACATGTTTTGGATGTTTTCATAGAATAGTGACATGCTGCATCTTCATATAAATATGACTACTGGTTTCAATTTTTGTTATCAGTTATCCATTTCAGTTATATATACTGTTGCTGCTTCCACTGTTGTTGAATGTTTTATTATTTCCACTGCACTGCACTTTGACAAATGAGGGCATAATTTCCCCACTATCAGACCTGGTCCCTTGCTGCTAGTCGGTAGCCTCTAGCATTTGGGGAAATGCGCTTGAGGTGGCGAACCGGGTTCGGGGCACCCGTTGAGTGGCACCCGGGCCCGAGACATTATAAAGTGGTATCAGAGGGGTTCTTTTCTTTGACAAACTGTTTGGAGCCGTAGTCAGGGATAGGATGAACGGTAGTTAGTAATAAGTTGTGCCCAGGCTTAGCTAACCCGTGTACAGGGAAAAGCTAGTCTACCTCATATTTTTGCAATTCTTTTGATTTTGAAAATTTTACAGTTGATTTGATTTCACCGTTGGGTGACGCACTAGTGATTGTGCTGTTTATATTTTATCTATGGGTTCTATTTAGTTGCAACCCGATGAGATGCGGGTGTGCCATCTCATGCATAATTTAGGAACATTCTAGAAATCACATTCCATGCATAGTTCCATGCCATGTAGGTGAATTATAAATTGCATGTTGTTGTGATAGTTTTTGTGCTAGAAAAACATGCTGTTGTGATAGCTGCTCTGATAAAATACCTGCTACGTGATAGGGTAATTTTATTTGAGCCTGTTTATAGAATGGACGCCAAAATTTGGTTTTTGGGGAGTATAGGCCCCCATTGACCAGAATTTGGTGGATCATTGACTGTTTATTTTTTATAACACAAATAAGTTGTCAAACTTTGATTTGTGGGGAGTATGGGACCTCACGGGTCAGAATTTGACACTTAAGTGTTGTTTTTCAGGGTTTTATGGGTTCTAGAGAAGTTTATGTGGCATACTGTCTGGAAACCCAGTATACACGCCATGTAGTACTTTAAACACGCCGTGTACATTCTTCTGTTTGGGAAGAAAAATAAACTTTTTGAGTACACACCGTGTACCCTAAGTACACGCTGTATATTCTCTTCCCATGTCACAAACTGTGTTGGTGGCGACACGGGGAAGGGAGGAGCTTGGGGTGAACATGTCGTGTAGCTTCTGTACATGCCGTGTAGTCTCTTCCCGTGTCACAAACTGTGTGGGCGATGACACAGGGTAGGAAAAGGCTTGGGTAAAACACGCCGTGTACCTGATGTACGCACCGTGTAGTGTTGACCCGGAGTCCGGCCATGTAACTAACAACACAGGTTAGTGAAATCTTTTCTTGAACACGCCATGTCAATGATGGACACTCCGTGTAGTGTGACCTGGGGACACGGCCGTGTAACTAACAACACGAGTCGGTGTAATCCTTTCGGATACACTCCGTGTGTCTATAGAACACGCCATGTAGTGTGAGCCGTGTTTCCGGCCGTGTAACTAACAACACGGGTTTGCGAAGCTCATCTAGTACACGCCGTGTACCCATGGGACATGCCGTGTAGTCTTGTCCGAGGACAGACCCTGTGGTTTAGCTATGTGGCTGTGGAGACGGGGTGATATACACGCCGTGTTCGGGTGTCACACGCCGTGTAGTGTCAAGCCGAGTAGTCGGCCGTGTCACATACGACACGGGAAATTGGAAAATTACACCATACACACCGTGTAGTCAGTATAAACGCCATATAGCTTTGTTCAAATAGGAGCCGTGTCGAAGGACCCGGGAAGGGGAAGGGAAGTCAAGTACACACAGTGTAGTCATTGTACACGCTGTGTAGTCTTGTTTTGAAAGTTTTGAAATGCCTTCTTCCTCTTGTTCCCTTTGTGGTTCCTTCGTTTTCAGTCTCGTTAATCTTGAATCTAAGGCGTGTTTTTGACTTTGTAGTATCATGCCGCCTAGACGACCACGCGTTGTTAAACAGGAGAGCAGAAATTTTTTTACCCTGGAGACGGTGGGCCATGGGGTACCAGTGGATCCTCTAGCAGAGCCAGAGGCGGTGCCAGCTGTTATACCGGACACAGGTGCGAAGGTGCAGTTCTGTGAAGGCTTTATGCGGTTCATGAAAACCTTTCAGGGAGCACCGCAGGCTGCCACCTCTATGGCCAAGCTGACTCGTGTTTTCCAACAGAAGCATCCACCTACGTTTTCAGGGTATGGCAGACCACAGGCTACGGAGTCTTGGCTAGGATCGATGTAGAATATTTTCGAGCATCTTGAGACGCCTCCTGGGCGGAGGGTCAAGCTCGTGATGTATATGTTGCGTTATTCTGCCAAGAGGTGGTGGGATGTTACCACCCAGTCAGAAAATCATAGGGACATGGTGTGGGAAAATTTTTAGGCAGCCTTATATGATTTATTCTTCCCAGAGACGCTGAGAGCAGATAGATCTTGAGAGTTCATGAATCTGTAGCAGGGCGCTATGTCAGTGATGGATTATTCTGCTCGCTTTACTGAGCTTCAGCGTTTTGCACCCGTACTGGTGGGTGATGAGACGTTGAGGGCCAGGAGATTTGAGGATGGTCTCCGTTATGACATCCAAGTGCTGGTGAATGTTTTTAGGTTTCCTACCATACATTCTATTGTAAACCAGGAGCTGATTATAGCGAGGAACCTATAGGAATCTAGTGGTGTGAGCCAGGGCGGTTCAGCACCAGTTACTGGTACTATTTCTGCTGGTAAGAGGAAGAGATAGATGTACTTCTCTCAGGGTGGCAGTACCAGTTAGAAGAATGCTTTAGGTGGCCAGGTTATGTGCTACTAGTGTGGTAGAGAGGGGCACAAGAGGCCACCGCTTCCACGAGACCCAGTGGAGTTCGGAGCTTGTAGCAAGATGGGTCATCTGCAGTTCTTTTGCAGGGCATTTCAACCAGTGGCTAGTGAGAGGGGTTCTGTGTAGACTCTACGTTCGGGAGCAGGACCAACAGCTTCTTACCTGTCAGGGAACTGGAATACGTTAGGGCATGCATGTAGAGATGGTGGTCTTGGCCGTGGTAGCCAGACACCAGGAACTCAGAGGCAGTTGGATGGGACAGCTCAAGGTAGCCAGGCTGTGTCGTAGGGCCATGACACCGGGTAGCCATATGCAGTGCAATAGGCCCAGTAGGAGTAGGATCCCAGACCTTCTATAGTAACAGGTTCTATTCTAGTAGCTTTTTTCTTATCTTCGGTACTTTTTGATACGAGTCATACACATAGTTTCATATCTGTACCTATTGTGGAGAGCCTTGGGATCTGTGTTTCTACTTCTTCTGATATCATGATGCTAGACACTCCATTGGGGACTAGAACTTCTGGTGTGCGTCAGTGCAAGGAGTGCCCCCTTGAGGTTGGTAGGTGTCACTTTCTTTGGGACCTCTATATCTTAGAGATGACAGCTTTTGACGTCATTCTCGGGATGGAATATTTGGTTCCCTTTCGAGTCTATGTAGACTGCTATCATCATAGGGTGAGTTTCACGTCACCAGAGGGCGGAGAGTTTCTATACAAGGGAGAATGTGATGTTCAGGTGAGTCGAGATGGACCAGAGCATCATGGGCGAGGTGGTGTCACTTCCCAGATTTCGATTTTATATCTGGATGATCAGGGGACTTATCAGATGGATTTCTCTCTAGTGGTTGATCGTTTCAGGGATGTCTTCTTGGAGAACTTTTCAGGTCTTCCTCTGGAGCGTGACGTGGATTTATTTTTTGAGCTTGTGCCATGAGCAACACTGGTGTCCATTCCTGCTTATAGGATGGACACACCTGAGTTGCAGGAGCTCAAGAGGCAGTTAGAGGAGTTACATGCAAAGGATTTTATCTGACCCAGTACTTCTCCTTGGGGTTCTCCGGTCCTTTTTGCGAAAAAGGTGGACGATACCCTCAGACTCTGTGTGGATTATCGGAAGCTAAACTAGTTGACGGTCAAGAACCGATATCCTTTTCCAAGGATAGATGATCTTTTTGATCAACTTTGTGGAGAAAGAGTGTTCTCGAAGATTGAATTGAGGCCAGGATATCATCAACTGTGCGTGAGACCATCAGATATACCACTTATGGATTTTCGAAGTAGATATGGTATGTATTAGTACTTGGTTATGCCATTCGGACTCACGAACGCCAGTAGTTTTCATGGATCTGATGAATCGTGTGTTCCATCCTTATCTGAATTCTTTTGTGGTAGTATTTTTGGACGACATCTTGGTGTACTCTCACACTCTACACGACCATGCCACCCATCTTGAGATCATATTGAGTACACTGAGATAGCATCGGCTGTATGCTAAGCTCTCAAAGTGCCACTTTTGGATGGACCAGATTCACTTCCTAGGTCATATCATCTTAGAGGCAGTAGTTGCAGTAGACCCAGAGAAGGTGATAGAAGTAGTTTCTTGGGATCATCCTAAGAACATTTTTGAGATACAAAGTTTCTTTGGGCTGGCTGGTTACTACAGATGCTTCATCCAGGACTTCTCCCGCTTAGCAGCGCTGTTGACGGGGTTGACTAAGAAGGGTGTGAAGTTCATTTGGTCAGAAGCTTGCGAGACAACCTTTCATGATCTGAATGGAAGGCTGACATCAGCACCAGTCCTGATACTCCCAGAGAAGGGGAAAATCTATACAGTTTACTGTGATGCATCAGGTATTGTGTTGGGAGCAGTGTTAATGCAGGGTGATCGAGTTGTTGCATACAGTTCTCAGCAGTTGAGGCCCCATGAGAGAAATTATCCGACACATGATCTCGATTTGGCTGCAGTTTTGCATGCATTGCACTGTTGGAGACACTATCTATTGGGATAACATTTTGTGGTTTTCACCGACCACAAAAGTCTCAAGTATATCTTTACTCAGCGTGACTTGAATTTGAGGTAGCGAAGGTGGGTTGAATACCTTCAGTCCTTTGATTTTGAGCTTGCCTACACACTCGGTAAAGGTAATGCATTAGCTGATGCACTGAGCAGGAAGACTTAGATACAGGCTGTGCAAGAGGCCAGTGATGAGTGGTAGCTTATGGCTGTGTTCTCTGAGATGCATTTGAAGGTGCATGACAGTCAGGGGAAAACTTATCTTTCATCTTTAGTTGTGACTTCTACCCTCCTGGATAGAGTGAGGATGAGACAACTATCTGATTCAGAAGGCCTAATTCTACGGGAGTCGGTGGCAAGTGAGGACCCTCCTCCTGGTTGGACGATAGGTGATGATGAAATTCTGCGTTTCCATGGATGAGTGTGGGTTCCAGGGGATATACTCGAGGATATGATGTGGGAATTTCATGCTTCGGCGTAGGAAGTTCATCCCGGGGTTACCAAGATGTACCATGATTTGAGACGTCAGTACTGGTGGCCAGGTATGAAGAGAGATGTAGCTAGTTTTGTTACGAGGTGTTGCACCTGTCAACAGGTGAAGGCAGAGCATCAGAGGCCAGCCAGACTATTACAACAGTTACCCATCCCGCAGTGGAAATGGGATGATGTTGCGATAGATTTCATTATGGGATTATCGTGGTCACCTTGAGGCAATGATGCCATGTGGGTTGTTGTGGACAGACTCATGAAGGTAGCTCACTTTTTTCCGATCAAGGAGACATTCAGTGTTGACGAACTCAGAAAGTTGTATATCCGAGAGGTCGTACGTCTTCATGGGGTCCCTCATTCTATAATTTCAGATAGGGACGCCCATTTTACGTCTCGTTTATGGAAGATTTTTCAGAGGGAACTGGGTACACAGGTGCTTCTGAGCACAACATACCACCCTAAGACCAATGGCCAGTCAGAGCGTATAATACAGGTTCTTTAGGACATGCTGCGTGCCTGCTTCCTAGACTTTGGGGGCTCTTGGGAGAAGCACATACCCCTGGTCGAGTTTTCCTATAAAAACAGTTTTCAGGAAACAATTGAGATGGCACCATACGAGGCTTTATACGATAGTCCATGCCGATCACCCTTGTGCTATATAGAGGCAGGTGAGGCAGCTTTAATGGGACCGCGTCTCATACATGAGACAACTGATCAGGTCCAGTTGATTCAGAAGCGGATGGATACAGCACAGTCTCGTCAAAAGTCTTATGCTGATCTCCGCAGATGACCTTTGGAGTTCATGGTCGGGGATCAGGTTTTCTTGCGTGTTTCGCCGATTCTGGGACATAGGCAGATCATGAGACAAGGTAAACTTTCTCAAAGGAATGTGGGGCCATTCGAGTTTCTGGAGTGGGTTGGGCTGGTTTCCTACTGGTTGCAGTTACCACAGAGGTACTAGGCCATGCACGACATCTTCCATGTATCTTAGTTGCGCCACTATCATTCAGAACCGTCTCACATCCTTCATCCCGAGGAGGTTGAGCTTCAGATGGATGAGTCCTTTGAGGAGCATCCGATTCATATCATTGACAGAAGCACAAAGGTTCTCCGAGGCCGGCCAGTTCCTCTTGTACGGGTGCTATGGCAGCATGGCCGAGTGTAGGATGAAACCTGGGAGCGGGAGACCGATGTACGTGCTTAGTGGCAGGAGTTATTCATGACTATATCTTCACCACCCTTGGAAGGGAAATTCAGGGACTAATTGTTTTAAGGGGGGAAGTTTGTAAGAAACATGTTCTTATTTTGAGGTACGGGTTTCTTCTTTTCTCTTTTCCTTAAGTGTTTTTGAGAAAATAAGGAAAATGGGGAAAAATACTAAATTTTGGAAGTACATGCCGTGTACTTTTTCACACGCCGTGTACTTATAGCCACGTGGAATGAGTACACAGGGCGTGTGGCCATGTCGACGATGAAGGGTGTAGGAACCGACTATACACCGTGTAGTGGTCCTTTACATGACGTGTAGTCAGTCGACAAGAGAATAGTAAGGTGGTGGCCAGCTGTGCAACAACACACACCATGTACTCTTGAAGACACGCCGTTTAGTTATGTCGGCAGGTGAACAGTGCCACTCTGGCGTTTGGGGAAATGCGCATGAGGTCACATAGCGAACCGGGTTCGGGGCACCCGTTGAGTTTCACCCAGGCCCAGGACATTATAGAAATTTTGACTGTGAAATGGAAATAAACAAGTATATTTTATTATGTTCTCCATCTTGATAATAGATGAATCCCTCAACTCTTGGAAAAGGGATCTTGAAATAAAAATGTTTTCATTATACCATCATTTTTGATGAATTGATGTTCTTAATTTGGTACTAATGATATATGGTTTTTTGGTCATTATATTTCTAATTATCTTGTTATCTATCACTCCATAATATTCCTTGAACGTTATGTTATTCTTGCTTGTCCATATTTTTACTTCTGACCAATGATCTCCTTATATGGGAACCCGATGATGTCTTATCCTAGATGAAATTCACATGTCCATTTTTCTATTTTTAAAAGGATATTTTATTTTCCCTTTTAGGATTTGGATTTTCAAAAAAGTTATTTTTTTAAATATTAAAATGGGATTTCCTTTAATAATTTTATTTTTTATATTACTCCCAGAATTTTTTTTTAAGTTTTAAAAACTTTTTATCAATATTGAGATAAAATGTTTTAGTTGAAATTCATTTAATGGGTATAATCTAACACTCCAATATTTTAGAATTTATTTTCACTAAGTAATGTATTCAATAGTGTGTGTTATACCCAATATCAAGCTTAAAAAGAACTGTTATATACTGTTAAAATATTATTATTTAAATATGATCGTCATGACTTAGACATTGGTTTGATGGGTATAAATAAGAATAACCATATTATTAAATATATTTAGATTGTTTTCCTAAATTTAATGAATAATAAATCATGTATTTATTATTAATTTTTTGTAAATGAATGTAAATTTTTTTGAATGTAAAATAAATATTTTTCATTGAACTATTTTTATATGTGATTTTTTTATCTTAATAGATTAAATTTATTACCATTGATAAGTAATGAAATTATATAATTTATATATCCAATTAAATTAATTTACATTAAATTAATTATTGTAATTAGGAAAGGAATTAGAATAAATTTATTTTATGCTTGAAAACTACATTTTCATCAAAAATTGTTTTTATTGCATTATGTGTGTAGATATTATAATTAATTTATGATTATTTTAGAATTTTATTTCATAAAAAGGATATAATTTTTAAAATCATCATTTAGAAATTATCTTATGGTGAAATTTGGGAAATTTTATGAAAGGATTAGTTTTTCATCAAATAGTGAAAATACTGATTTTATAGAAATATGACTTTTCTATTCATGTGTTTACAAATTAAGATTTTGTTTAAAATTTAATTTAAAATTTATTTTTTCTCTTAATTGATAATAATTAAATAAATCCAATTTTAATTTAAATTATTCTTAATTTTGGTATAAACACATTTTTATACTTAAAAAAGTATTTTTTGGAAAATAATTTTCATCATGTTTTGTGGGTTTATTTTAAAATTAATTTATCATACTTATAGAAATTTAATTTCTAAAAATGGAAAAAATATTTTTAATAATAATTTCCAAATTTTTTTATGAGGCCACTTTCATTTTGGTCATTATGAATAGTAATTTTGGTAAAAAATCCAGTTACCATTGTAAAAGTTAAAATAGGTTAATACTAAAATGATAAGGATTAAAATGACCTAAAAAATTATATAAATACTATTTTAGGAACATATTTATACCCTATACCATCCATTATTAAAAAATAGTCTATTTTGGAGCCATTTGGTTTTAGTAAGATATTAATATATTTTAATCTTTTGAAGAATTCCAAGTGTGTCCTCTCTCTCACTTATAAAATAAAACCATATATCATATATTATCCACACTTAAAGAGCCTCTTATAATAGAAAATATATGAAAAAATACATTATTAATATCACTCACGATGTCCTAGAGGTAAGTTTTTTTATCATAATACTATTCTAAGAATGATTTAGGTATAAACCCAAGGAAGTTGTTCGAAGAAGAGGTATAATTCTTAATCGAGTGTTTTCATTTTATTTATTATTTTACTTACTTAAAAAATATCTTAAACATTGTAATATAATAACATAATTATCTAAAATATAATGAAATTTTATTATATTTCTGGTATAACCCTTTTTTATCTACTTTTATATCCAATGGAAAATAAAAACATCATTCATGCGTACGTGTGGACTATCACCTCACATGACGATGTATTTCATTTTTTATCATCAACTCTTATGTATATACATAATTATATATACCAATGAAATAATATAAAATATATTATATTTATTTAATTATTTAATGGTAAATAAATATTCTATTTCTTTCTTTACCATTCAAAAAAATAAACATCACTCGTGCGTATGTGTAGAGTACTGCCTCATGAACAAACATATTTTTTTCATCATAGTCTCACATGGATTATATATATAAGTTTATTTAAATGATTAATATTATATTTATGATTTGATTTTTATTTTATAAATTTAATTTAATACTTACCTTCTTTCCCTCATATTCATTGGAAAAATAAAAATGTTACTCATGCGTACGTACATACTACCATCTCCATAGTTGTAACATAATTCATTTTAAATAACCACTTTACATAGTTAGTTATAAAATTATAAATAATTTACTAAAATGATAATTATAACATAATTAATATTATGTAAATTATATAACCATGATCTATTTGATAGTAGTCAACTTACTAAATCCATTTTCGACTTATAATTTGAATGTTCTCAAAACCTCTGACATGTACTTAATCAATTAAGTAATTAAGTAAAACATGGTTATCAGTGAAATAAAAGGTACAATAAACTTGAATTATTTTATTAATAAATTTAATAATTAGCATACATTTATTGTTCAGGAAGATAAAGAATACACGTGACAAGTTGAACTCTAGGTAAGAGATTTGTATTCTCAATTCCATTTCTTTGAGACTTAAGAAATTTTTACCACATGTTTTTTTATGTGGTGTATAAAATGAATTATTAATTTATTTTGTAATTATTATATAAAAATTAAATTTTTTTGAAAATCCATTCAAATTTATTTCCTTTAATTCTCCATTGGTTTAAAAATTATAAATTCCTAAGAGGTTTTTCTCAAAAAAATTATTTTAAAAGTTTAAAAGATTTTATTATACATTCCTCTATATCCATTTTCATTTACATGATTTGAGTATATAATTAATATTCTTAAATTTATATGTAAATGTTTGAAATATTCCTGATCCATCCATCTCTATTTTGGGGTGTTTAGTGGTTCCAAATAGTTTCATGAAATCTAGAAGTTGTTTGAAATGATTTTATAAATTATTGAGTAGTTTTAATTAGGTTTTAAAATTATAGAAGTAATTTAAAAGTATTAAAAGTTTATTTTGAAAATAATTTATATGTTTTAAAATGATTCTAATGTATTTGAAAGTGTTTTTGTTTTTTGGAAGTAAAAATAATCTATTTTCTTAATTATTTATACGTTAGTTTAATTGAAACGTAAATATTTTCAACAAAATATTTACCCTTACGAATGAAATTAGAGTTTAATTAGGGTAATGTTGGTTTTAAATGAATTTCATAAAATCAATATTGTCTTTCCTTGAGTTGTATAAGGGTATCCTAGATTTTAAAAATGCCCGTGTATTGGTAATATGCTAGTTGTGTAAGGGTAATATTTAGTTTCCTCTAGTAGGTAATGGTAACCCTTCGCTACATACGGGTATCCCCAAATTTCCTCCACTCACTTAAGATTAAGTCTTCCTCACATAAGGGTACCCCCATATCTTGAAAATTTAATGTCCCACCATGCATAAGGGCAAGGGGGGTGTTCCCATGTGTTGTGTAAGGTTCATGGTTGTTTTCATAGGGGTCAAATGGTTTTCTCAAAACCCGCGTAAATGTAATTTTTACTATGTATAAGTGTAATATGGAATTTATAAAGGTTTCGTAAGGTTATGATCAAGATACCTTTATATGATACTTTTAATATGAATGTATAAGGGTAAGAAAAGATACACTTTTTCTAGAACACCTACCTTCTATAAGGGTATGTTGGAATTTTAAAACCATGAATAAGGTTAATCTCAAGTTACCGTTAGATACGACCTTTAATGATATTGCATAAGGGTACAAAATTTACCCTCACATATCACTATGCTGTCATGTAAAAGTAACTTCTCTACCCATATTTTTAGGTTTTCTTTCTACTTTAATTTTTAACCCTCATGGGACCCGTGTCAATGATTTTAAATGCCTAAAATCATTGGAATTAATTATTATAACTCATTTTAATGTGAATATAATATTTTGGGATGATTTAATCATTCCGCCATTATGTTTTTTATTAAATGATAATTAAATGGGGAGTAAAATATTGAAATTTGATGTAGTTTTTGAGGTGGGATATCCATGAATGTTAAAAATGATTCCTCTCATTTTAGACTCTTTTAATTACTATAATGTTTGGGAGGTACAAATATCATCTTCTAGGATTTTTAATTCTGCTTAAAATTCAACTAAGGATTCTTCTATGTTTCTCGGGGATATAAACATCTTCCCATCTCTTATTTCCTTCTAGGTGTAGTGATTCACACTAGAAAAGAAATACCAGGTAGTGTATCCTTCATCTTTCTTCTAGTTGTGACATTTGGTGGGGATCATGCTATTATTTATCCTTTGGGAATATATTATGCATTGGTCTAATGAATATAATTTATTGGTTATAAAAAATTAATGGTAATGAATAGTTTATATGCATTTTTTATGATTCTTTTAGGTTGTAGTTATTTATTTCTCCAAAAATTATAATCCCATTCATGAAGAATTATTAACCTTATTATCAAATGTTTTTTATTAATATAATCAGAATATTTTCTTTAAAATATATAGTGATAATCACATGAAGATAATAATAATTAGTTTTCATGAAATTGAATCTCTCACATGTTTTTACTTGTGTTGTGATATTGTTTAAAGATTAATCCATGTTTTTTTCCTTTATAAAAATAATGGTTGTTGGGAACCTTATTTTCACAAGTATTATTGTGTATTATGATTGTGGATCCCTTATTGTGTGATTTTTTTATATCACCTTGAATGAAATTGGATAAGAATTTATATCTGAATAATAAATTGTATACACATGGAAATTCTAGTTTGTGTGATAATTCCATTGAAAATTAAAGGAGTAAATGTTTGGGTAAGCTCTATATTTAAATATGAAATAATATCTATGAAATATGTGAAAATTGTTACTTTTAGTTTATGGATAATATGTGATGATATGTGGTTGTGATATGTTGTAGTTATATGGAGGAAGTGGATGTGATGTTTGGTGGTGATAATGTGGGGATTTTTAACAATAGATGGGTTATTTTTTTGGTGTTGTGTTGTATTAGTTTCCCAGTAGTTAGGGAATAATTTATTAATTATGAAACTAGAATGGTTAATGTAATGAATTGGCCAATGGGTTGAAATGATTGATGAACACTTAAATTGAAAAGGGAAGTGTGCTTAAAGTGGTTGATTATTAATATGAAATGGATCAGGGATAGAAAAAAATTAAATTTAAGTGGGATAATGATGTTTAAATTTAATAGGGAAATATGATTAATGAATATGAAAATGGTTGGTATTTAATGTGGTTAATTGAAAACTATAAAATTGATGTGCAGTAATTGGTCTAAAGGAATTATAAGATAAAAGAACGGGTTGTGTTAATATGAAATGGAATTTCTTAGAAAATTTAGTTAATAAAAATTAAAAAATCTATGAAATGGAAGAACTTGTAATTGGAGTGGTATTTTTGTGGATTGTGGTTTGTGGCATGCTTGTGTAGTGTTGTGCGTTTAAAAGTGGTAATGAATGTAATGATGGTTATGAGGAATTTGTGTTGAAGTTGTGAATAATATGGTATTATCATTAAAAAACCATAGTATTTGGATTATGTGTGTTTCTATTATATATTTTATTTTCATTGTGATTTCTATATACACCCCACCCGCATCGATCACCATGTGCCGACACCCAAATGTTTGTGTGTGTGTGTGTGGGGGGGGGGGTGTGTGGGTGGGGGGGGGGGGGGGGGTTATCCAATATCATGATGGTGGGGATGGATAGTTGGATACCCCTATTCACCACTCTCTATTCTAGGTGAGGTTATTACAATTGGGATATGATGAATTAAAAATTATAGTACACTTGTAGTTGTACTTGATGAGAGGATAATGCGGCTCATAGTAGGACTCATGCATGGTAGGATGAGGGAACATGGTTGATGTCTTTCATATTCATGATACCCTACTATTTTGGTTATGGATATGGTTGGTATGTGATGTGATGGACAAGGTGTCATTGGGCAAGATGTGATGTGATATCCTAAGTGTCTTTAGGTGAGATGTGATTTGATGGCCCATGTGTCTTCAGATAGGGTTACTATATGGAAGATATGAGTGATAAGATGTACGATATTGGGATGTAAGAGTAGAATACTAGTGGGAAAGTGGTGAGAGGTATGATTTTATCGATATTATTCTCATTATATTACCATACTAGGACTTATTATTTGGTGAGTGTTCCTCAGTGAGGATGAGATTTTCTAGTTGACCCATTTAGGTGTTGTTGGTTCTATGGTTTTCTCACTAGTGCATTAGTATAATAATTTTACATGTGCACAAGAGACATTGGGCATGATACAACTAAGTAAACATGTATGATCACCCTATTTATATATATTATTTTTAAGGTTTCTAGGAGGAATTTCAGGACTAATCTGGATATTACTATATTGGGTGTTAGATATTTTGTTGAGTTGCTATCGTTTGATTTTCATTTATGTTTTACTTCTAAATATTTTTTATATTCATTTGACATTACAAGCATAGTGGAAATTTTGGATTTTAATATTATTATAATATGAAGTTTTTTATTGGTTTATATCCTATCTCCCGATCCTACTTTTCTTTTCATTGAGGGTAATACCTCCCATATATGAGTTTTTTATACTCTTAGTGGTAGTCACTAACCCAAGGCCTACTGGATGTTGGTCTCATGGGTTATTATCTATATTTCTTAATTATCAACCCAAGAGGGGTAACTTTTGAGGCATGGGTTCTTAAAAAAGTGGTATCAAAGGTTTAGGTTGAGAGATAGGATGATGTTTGGAGTTAGGATCTATAAGGATTTCATGGTTTCGTTGGGAATCAGTTCCAGTGAATCTTGGTTTATGATATAAGATCGGGAGGCTAGCTAGGATATGTGATTTTAGCCCCCATATGATCAGATGCAAGGATCCTGATCCTATCAAAATAACCAAGTGATGTAGAACTACTTACATGGTAGATTCCTAGGCGAGGTACATGTATCATGACTGATTGCACTTGTGTTTGAATGAGGTGGTTTTTGGGATGTTATGGAATTTGATTAAATAATTCATAAGATTTTATGTGTATTTCTTTGACCAGGGTCATGATGTGGTTACTAATAAGCTATTATAGTTTGATGAATTAATCTTATAACCAGAAATAAAATATTAAAATGGAGATTTACTAACCTAATAAATTTGTTTAAAACCTTTTTGAGACTTGAATGTGTTGTTTCCATGCCTTTTATAGAATGATTCTTCATGAATTAAATTTTTTCCATTTTCAAAATTCATAACATGATAACTTGTTTTCTTAATGTTTGAAATTATTAGAGAAGCATACTTATTGTATTTTTTTGTGAATATCTACTGAATTTTGAGAACCCTTATGAAGTATATTAACTTGAGTAAATTTTATACTACCGTACTAAAAATAATTCTCTAAAAAATAACATGCTTTAGAGTATTCTAGCTTCTATTTGTGTTAACATGCCATGAATTTCTTTCTATTTGTAATTTATCATAATCATGTGTTATTTAATTATTATAAAACTTGGTTTTATACATTTAGAATTGAAAATTTATGAAAAATGACCATCATAATTAGGGATAATTTATATAAATATTTGGAAACTTCGAAAATATTAACCTTAAACTTCTTTTTGTAATAATTTTAGTTCTATAGTATAACTATATTCATATATTGTAAGCATATGTTGGGTATTTATTACAAGGATGAATTTTTATTTCAATTTTAAAATTCATGAAAGATGATAATAATTCATTATAATAACTTTTTAATACTTAAAACTATTAAAATGATTGAACTTAATATTTCAAGATTGATAAAAATTTAACACTTACATAATTGAGCCTCACATGTTATGAAATGAATAGTTTGTTATTGAATAATGTTTAATGTTGAAAACATTCATGTGGTAATTTTGGAATTTCTAGTATGTGATACTTGAGATTGTAGAAAGTTTAATATGTTGTATTTAAATATGGAAGTGGAATCATGTTACCCTTATTACAGTATATAAGTACATTTTCTTGAGTAATGAGATGATAAAAAAATATTTTGTTTGACCATGATAAAGAATGAAACATAGTAATACAAGTTGTGTTGTTTTAATTTTTATGATATGAGATCATGTTTTATTTTAAGAATTCTAAAATAATGTTGTATATGTAATGGAGTATTTGAATTGATCAGAAGAACCCAAACTATATCAATTTTCAAATGAAGTTTGGAGTGTTTTTCTCAATAATAAGATAAACCTAGAGTGTCTTGTTTAATCATGTCAATCATGATGTATGTATATAATTAGTATTTTTTCCTTGATATTTCCTCTCCAGTATTGTGTTCTAGATATTTTTGGTTATAAATTGTGTTTTCTACCAAAAATATGTTTTTTTATGAATTATAATTGTGAAATTACCTCATATAAAAATAGTAAACCTCTTAAAGATGATAATTGATCTATATATGTTTATATAATATGTTTTTGTGTTTCCCCTTTTCATGTGAATTTTATTGATATGATAGTCTATAAAATTGGTGGAATTATAGGTCTGGTTATTTGTTGAGTTTCACTTGTGGGGATGTGGTGATGGTGTGTGATGCTGAAATATAGATTTCATGTGGTAATGGTTGATGGGATGGTGTGTTGTGTTGTGGTTTTGTTGATGGAATCACCCACCACACATAAAGAATATTCACATAATGTTTTTAATAAAATAAAAGGATTTTTTTGAGAAATCTTTAAATTGATGAAGATGTGATTTCTCTCCACACCTAAATTATTATTAGGTCATGAAAGTGTTTGATTTCAATCCTATTACTTGGTTTTTATGTAATTGATGTTATATTGAAGGTATGTGTTATAACCTTAATCATATGAAGAGAGGGGAACTTAACCCATCACGATGTGTTATATTTTGACATATTTCAAAACCATGTGGGTGAGTTAGTGCTTCCCAAAGATAAAAATATCATGGTGTAGTGGATGTGTTCCTTTAATTTGTATTCTTGCAGTAGTTTTGTTTTGTTGATATAATTTGTTATGTTGGTTGAAGAATTTTATGTGTTTTTAATTTTAAAACCCTTTAAAGTGATATAATTAACCCATAGAAAATGTAAATTTTTGATGCTAAATACCTTGTCATTTTTTATGAGTGTGCCCCTAGTAATTAATGTTTTGTTAACAAACTTGGAAAAAATTTAAATCCTGATAAGGTAGATTGTTTAAACCACAATTATTTTTCAATAAATGTTATATATTAAATTTCATTCCCTAATTTTGAGGTTATGCGTTGATACTAACTTAATTAATGACCACGATAGAGTTATGTTAATTTAATAGAAGGAAATTTTAGGCAAGCATGTTACCTCTTCACCTTTGTAAATTATTTTGGGAATAATTTTAAATATGAAGGGTTAGATATCCAAATGGTAGTGTTTTATGTTTCTTATAAACAAAAAAGTGTTTTGATATGAAACATGTTTGAGTTATAGATGAGATAATGTGTGGATGAATTAAATCCTGTGATGAATGGTGAATTAAATTAGTTAATATTTTGGCTATATTAGTTTTTTAATGGTAGTGAAATGTATTTGGTTTTTTTTATTATGATCATGTAATCCTAGGAAGTTACCTTTATGCTGTGTAATAAAATTGAATGATAAATGATTTTTTTGAAATATGTTTTCTCAAATAAACTACCAAAATTGTTTTTTAATATTTTAATTTATCTAAAAATATGTTTTGTAAAATGTGTTGGATTTTTTTTTAAAAAAATTCCATTAATAAATACCTTTTTATGAATAAGGATAAAAGGTTTTTCATTTAAAATTGGGTTTTAACCTACAATATTTTCTTAAATTCAAGGGAGTTAGTGGGAATGTTTTTATCAGTATGCTTTTGAACATGACATGTTTTAATATGAAATTTTGTGACGTAAGTATATAATGTAATAAATCATTTTAAGAGCATGATTTTGTTCTATAACCTTTAAGTAACATATTTTAATGAATTTCTGTAAAAAAATATCTAAGTTTATCAATAAATTATTATAAAATTATGCTAGTCTACATTTTCCTTATTAATCATGATATTTTCTTAATTTTAACTTTTAGGATTAAAAATTTGGATGAATCTTGTATATATTTTCATTTGATGGAATTCCAAAATAAATTTTTCAAAGTGCTGAAAATAAAAATTTCTTCCCTATATAAAGTTTTATACTTTTTTTCAAAACAATTTAAAGTGTTTATTTTAGGAAGTTCTCTATCTATGACATTTTTTTTAATGTAATGATCATTTTATTGATATTATTTTATTTATATGTTTGTTATGGATATCTATGTTTCCTTGTTTTTATTTTTGAGGTTCCTCCTCTTAGAGTTTGTCTTTAGAGTGTTTGTTGTGTTTTAAATATAGTGGTAACCTTGAGAGGTATCTCATGTGGTGGTTAAAATATCTATATTTCATTTTCTCTGCCTTACAATTTTTTTAATTATAAAGGATAAGAATATTTTTATAGGTATATGATGTAATGGTCTGAAGTATTCCTGATCCTTCCTTTTTGATTCTGGGGTGGACAGTGGTTCAGAGAAATTTTATAAAATTTTGAATTTGTTTTAAAATGTTTATGTAAATTATTAATAATTTTTAAAAGGGTTTTATAAATTATATAAGTAATTTAAAAGTATAAAATGTTTATTTGGAACTTAAATTAGAAATTTTAAAATGATTCTAATGTTTCTTGAAGGGTTTTATAATTTTGGGAGTGATAATAAACCCTTTTATTAATTATTTATAAGTTAGTTTAACTTAAAAGTTAATATTTTCAATAAAATATTTTACCTTATGCGTGAAATTGGAGTTTTGTAATGGTAATGGTACTTTTAAATGTATTTTTTAAATGTAATATTGTCTTTCCATGAGTTTTATAAGGGTAGTAAAACTTTTAATCAAGTTTTGTAAGGGTAATATGCTAATTGCATATGGGTAAGATTTGGTTTCCTACTGTTGTGTAAAGGTAACACTTCACTACATAAGGGTAACCATAAATTTCCTATATTCAGGTAAGGGTAAACCTTCTTTATATAAGGGTACCCCCATATCATGTAAAGGTAAAGTCTCACCATGCGTAAAGGTTAGGGGTGTTACCATGCACTGTGTAAGGGTCTTGACAACTTGCATAAGGGTCAAATGGTTTTATCAAACTCTGTATAAATGTATTGTGTATTGTGGATAAGGATAAGATGGAATTTATAACGTTTTTATAAGGTAAATATCAAGATACCATTATGCGAGTCTTGGAATCGCCCTGCATAAGGGTAAGGTAAGTTACCCTGACGCAGAGCACCTACCTTTCATAAGGGTAAGGTAGAATTTGAAAAGTGTGTGTAAGGGTATTCTCAAGCTTCCCTTATGTAAGCCCTTACTAGGCACTGTATAATGGTAAAAAAAATTTCCCTTATTCATATATATTCTATCATGTATGGGTAACTTCTTTACCCAAATTTTTAGGTTTTTTTCCTCCCTTCATTTTTCAACCCTCATAAAACCTGTTTGAATGATTTTAAATGTCTAAAACCATGGTATTTAATGTTTTTGATTGATTTAAAACTAAATATAATATTTTTTGAAGATTTAATTACTCTTATATTATATTTTTTGTTGTTTAAAAATTAAATGGGGAATAAAATATATAAATTTTATTGAATATCCAAGGAGGTATATCCACGAATGTTAAAAAATTAGTTTTTTCTCATTTAAGTCTCTCTTAATTATTATTGAGTGTGGGTGGTCTATACCTAAACTTTTAGGATCTATAAGCTTGTTAAAACTTTATTTGAGGATTCTCTTGTGTTTCTTGAGGCTTTTATCATCTTCTTCGCTCCTCTATCAATCTAGGTGTAGTGATTTACATTAGAAAATAAATATATGGTTTGGGATCCTTCATCTTTATTCTAGTTGTAACATATAGTAGGGATCATGATATTGTTCATCCTTTGGGAAGATGGTATGAACTAGTCTACTAAATTTAATTAATTGGTTAACAGAAATTTATTGAAATTAAGGGTTTTGTTTGTATTTTACATGATTCCTTCATGTTACAATTATTTGTTTCCCTAAAATTATTATTTCATATGTGAAGAATTATTTTCCTTGTTATCACATGTTGTTTTTATTTAGATAAATGAAAAATTATCATGGAAAGAGAGAGTTATAATCACATAAAGATATTTACTAGTTTTTTCATTAAAATTGAGGTCTTATTTGTTTTTACTATTTTGTGATATTGTTTAAAGGGTTGTATATGTTTTTCATTTTTTGAAAAATAATAGTCGTTGGGAACCCTATTTACATAGCGATTATTTTGGATTATTATTATGGGGACCTTGTTGTGTTATTTTTTCATATCACCTTGAATAAAATTGGATAAGAATATATATTTAGCTAAATTTTTTTCTTCCCATGGGAATTATGGTTTATGTGAGAATGAACATGAAAACTGAAGAAGTAAATGTGATGGGAAGCCTTTTTTTTAAATTTTAAATAAGAATTGTAAAATTTGTGAAAAGTGGTGGTTATGGTGTATGGGGTAGATGTGATTATATGTGGTTGTGGTATGCTGATGTTTTGATGAGGAAGTGGTTTTAATGCGTGGTGGTGATAATATAGATCTTTTGACCTATGAAAGATGGGATTTTTTATGCTGGTGATGTGTTTTTATAGTTTACCAATAGTTATAGAATAATTTATTAATGAAGAAACCATAACGGTTAATGGGTTGAAGTGGAAGATTGGTTGGAATGATTGATGAATGCTTAAATTGGAATGTAAAGTGTGGTTAAAATGGTTTATTATTAATATGAAATTTCTCAGGGATAGAAATAAATTAAATTTATATTGGATAATGATGTTTAATTTGAAATAAAAATATTATTAACAAATGTGTAAATGGTTGGTATTTGATGTGGTTAATTGAGAACTATTTAATTAATGTGTGGTAATTGGCCTGAATGATTTTGGAGATAATTGATTGAGTTATGTTTATATGAAATAAAATGTCTTAGTGAATTTGAGATAATGAAAACTCAATAATTTATGAAATGGGAGAACTTGTAATTGAAGTGGGATTTATGCGCCTTATAGTTTGTGGCATGCTTGTGTGGTGTTGTGAATTTAGAAGTGGAAAAAAAGTTGTAGAGGTTGTGTGGCCATTCCAACATATTGTGAATTAGATGGTATTATTATTTAAAACCAATAGGATTGGGATTATGTTCATGACTATTATATATTGTATTTTAATTGTGATTTCTATACGCACCCACCCGTGTCAAGCACCGCGTGCCGACACCCAATTTATTTTTTTGGTGTATTTTTTCCAACATCTCACTAGTGAGGATGGATGGTTGGATAACCCATATTTCCCAGTCTCTCTTCTATTAAGGGTTATTATGTACTTTATGTGGTGTATTTTTTGATTCTAGTTCAATTTTTGTTGTTTTTTATTAGAGTATGGTGTGGTTTACATTGGGGGTCATGCATGATCGGAGGAGGGAATGAGGTTTTTTTCCTTCATGTTCATGGTACCTTATTATTATGGTTATGGATATGGTTAAGATATTATGTGATTAATGTGGTGTTTTTAGGTGATATGTGGTGTGATGACCCAGGTGTCTTTAGGAGAAATGTGATGTGATGGACCATGTGAATTATGGTAGGGTTATGATAAAAAAGAGATGAGAGTTTTGGAATGTGTGATGTTTGGGGGGGGGGGAGCGGCACACCAATGGGAAAGTGGTATGGGGTACCCTTTTATCATTATAATTATTATTATGTCACTATAATTGGATGAATTATTTTCTAAACATGCCTTGGTGAGGATGATATTTTTTTGTTGAATTATTTAGGTTCCACAAGTTCTATTATTTTTTCACCGGTGCATTAATATTCTCTTTTCACATGTGCATGAGAGACTTTGGTCTTGATCCTTATGACAATATATATTTTTATTACATTTTATTTGATGATTAATTTCATAAAATTACACATAGTATAACCCATAAGATCATGAGGCCTAGTGTATTTGGGAAATTAGATGAATACATGACAACTTGTAATATAAATACAATAACATTAATTAAAAACTCTATAACATGAGATTATATTCCATAGATCTTATAAAAATACATGGGATAAACTTGGGACGTACATAAGAAAGGGGTGATATTTAAAGCACAGTAAATGTATAAAAGAAATCATAGAATAAGGTAAAGAAATAAATGTGATCCAAGGGTCATATCAAGGTCACATAAGAGGGGTGAGAATCATAATCTTGAGTAATGAGGCATGATATAACATGATATCATGAAGGCAACATTGGAACATGGAAATAACATAAAACATGATATCATAAGCATAATTCAAGGATAAACACCATGAAATTATAACATAGTATGATTAGTATAACCTCCCATGCACCATACATGAAATATCAAGATATAAAAACAATACCCAATGCATTTTATGGATATATAATTCCTAGCCCACTCATCACTTTTATATCATGTACATGTATAAGTCTGCCACATAGATCATACAAAATAATGATGTAATTCATCAATTTCAACCCAATTATTAAATATTTTTTGATAAATACATGTAAATTTCCAATAAATGAAGGATAGATACAACTAGGTGAATACCCTTTATCAGAAATAGATATTGGTATTCACTACACAAATATTTGTCATGAAAAATCATTGGATGATTTCAGAAGCATAATAAGTATACATAAATGATTATAAATGGGGTGAATGAGAGATAAATAGGTATCTCATTACATGGGAATCATAAGGATAATAATATATATTTTTAAAAATATATCCCAACTGTAAAAATTGGAAATCAAAATGCACGACATAAAGAAGGTTCTTGAATAAAGATAAGAAGTAGAAGATCCCTTACCTTGAGAGGGTGATTCTTAAAGTTTGGAAGGATCTTCCTAAGAGTTTTTGAGAGCCTTGGTAAGTATCTAGGGAGGGAATTAAAAAGTAAATTCTTGATCCAATAGTTTTGAGTGAAGGGTAATTGGAGGTTGGGTGGGTTTATATATAAAAAGAGAGGATAATTCTTTATTAATTTCCAAACATGGGTTTTAAACTCTATATGGTAAAGTAATTGAAAAAAAACCTTCACATGGTTTTTACCCATGATTTATATAAAATATGAGTGATTTTAATTATTTTATAAGGCTATGAACCAAACAAATTAAAATAATATCTTGGGTGATGTGGAAGTGAGTCATGTTCATAAAGAATTGATTATAAAAACTTAAAATATAATATACATTTTTGAGGATTCATCAAGGGTTTATAAAATTAATAAAATAAAATTAAAAATAAATTATTTTGAAGGGGAAACATAATTTTGGTCTGTATAATCTCTATATTATTTATTACTTCAATTTTGGACTTTTATGATGTCATAATACATACCCTATATATATACCATATTTAATTTTACCCAAAAAATGGATTGTGTCAAAAAAATTTGAAAAAATAATTTCAACGTGTTTATTTCAAAAATAATTTTTATTTTATCAGAATAATTCTATAAATATGATAATTTATACTTTGAAATCAAAATCCCCATTTATTGAAAAATACTTTTTTATAACTATAGTCTTCTCACCCTTAAAAAAATTACATTAGACTTCATAAAATTAATTTATCATTTATATTTACTGAATATTATTTAATAATAATATTTTATATAAATATCAGTTATTTAAAAAATTCACGAATTCATCAAAATATCATCTTTATTGAAACTATATATTTCCAGAAAATACAATTCGAGTTTTGTCGTATAAAAATATAATTTTTATCAAACAAACTATTTAATCATTTATAATGTAATAATAAAAGGGATAAATATAATCATTGATTTATTAAGGATAAAATATAAAAATTAATATTTTTAGGGTCTAGATACATATCCCTTTATTACACCAATGAATTTCCGAAGATTAAGGTGTACAATAGTGATAGTTTCCTGTGGTGGTTTGAAAAACATGTTTTGGTACATGATCTTGATGAGCTTGAACTTATCTTGTAAATGGGTTCAATATTGATTGATTTATTGAATATCGGCTTGGGATTTTCAAGGGAAAATCCTTGTGATTATATCTCCCTCAGAAGCTCTGAATAATGGGTTTCAGTGGGTTTGATTCTATTG
The DNA here is from genome assembly GCA_963277665.1 of Viscum album. NCBI lineage: Eukaryota > Viridiplantae > Streptophyta > Magnoliopsida > Santalales > Viscaceae > Viscum > Viscum album. Next base: position 421,153,181 of record OY728132.1, read on the forward strand.
GTCGAGGCTATAGATTACTTTGTCTATGTCAAATTTACTTTATCATTACTATTATTATACTAATCTTAATGGTAACTATACAGTGGATATATTATCAGTGTTTATTATGCTCAATGATATTCAAAATATGATTTTATATAAATTATAATGGTCCGAATTAATGAAATTAGTGGATGTGTTTTCTATAGCTACATTACTTAATAATGAAATTATTCATTCAAAAAAGTAGATTTAATTTATAAAAGTTCTGGTTTTTACATTCTCCCTGTTCAAAAATTTCACCCTTTAAATTTTCTTTTCATATAGTAAAATAGAGGAAGTTAATTCTGTTTCATCACCTCTTATGATTCCCATGCTACTTCCTTAAACTTGTGGTTCTACAAAACACTTTGACCAGATGATTTTTCTTGTTTCATAGAACTTTGTCTGTATGATCTATGATTTTCATCTGATTCTCCTCTTATAGATGATAATTCTATAATGGTACCACCTCTATATTTAGTACTTATGAGGGATCTGATATGTACTTCCTCAAAAGGGATACATGGAAAAAATCATTCACTTGATATTGGTTAGGTGGGATTGATAGTCGATAGTCCATAACTCGGATGCGATCAAGGATATTCAAGGGGCCAATGTATCTTGGGCTAAACTTTCCATTCTTCCCAAACCTCATGAATTTCATCCAAAATGATATTTTAAGGAACACTTTATCTCTGAAATCAAACTCTATATTCCATTAAATATTGTCTATATAGATTTTCTGCCCACTTTTTATCGATTTCATATGAATCTGAATGGTTTAAAAATTATCTTTTATCTCTTGAATAAAATTAAGTACGATCAGCTTCTGCTCACCAATTTCATCTCAGCAAGTTGGAGTCTAACACCTCTTCCCATACAGATCCTCATAAGGTTCTATTTGAATTCTATAATGGAAACTATTGTTATATGAGAAATCCACTAGAGGAAGGTTCTATTTGTAATGTCCCAAACTTGGATGCCACTAAGCAGTTCTCCAAGCCCGGTTGGTCATATAGCATCAAGCGAATCTCTCCAAATCCCAAAGGCTTCTGACTAGTATTGAGGGACTAGGGTGTGTCTTTGGAGAGGCTATTCCCTCTTACAAAAGTGTAACACAATAGTAGAAACCATACAGACCAAATAGAAGAAGTATAATAGTCAAAAAATTGATAAACCAAAGAAAGAGATAATAATGTCAAAAGTAATATCATATACAAAATGATCATGTCATATTTCTAAAAAGAATAAAAAATAGGTATACATGGAATTAGTACAGTACATGTAACAAAATACCAAAAAGACAAAAAATCACTATCTCTCAATAGCATCATGAGCCTTAGCTCAGTCCCATGCTCCCCTTCTCCTAAGAATGGCATAAAATAAAGCATCGAACTATGAACACTTTTCCCTATACCTACCTATATCTAAATAGTCTATTCATGTACCCAAATATGGCCTAAATAGGGTGTGAGATACAATCCCAGTAGGTATCCACCCAAAGATCAATAACAAATCCTAACTATGCAATATGATGAGCTAAATAAGAGTGAAACAGTATAATAGGTATGATAGTAATTAAAGTAAAGTGACCAAGGAAAAATTAAAAAAACATACAAGCCTATATAGCCATATAGGGATCTCTAAAAAACAAGTGTCACACCCCTATCACAAGGCAACAATAAAGTAAAAGGAAGTAAACACAACAGCCATGCCGTATACACAATATCTCATATAACCCATGGCCTATTCGTACAACCTATAATACCATATCAACCAAGGTCTATCCATATAATCTAAAATGTCATATCAACCATGATCGTGCCGTATAACTAAGTATGACACATTTATCATGTCTGAGCCATATAGTCAAAGTGTCAGACCTAATAGGGTCTGATCTAATATATAGAAGATTAAGGAATCCTCGTCAAGTACTAGGATCATCTCAATGGAAACCCATTTTGGCCTGAATTGGGCTTCAAGGAGCATGTCTACAGACCATGCCCACTATGATCCCAACCAAACAAAATATAAGGGTCATTAAGGCAAAAGGCATCCCACAGGATCAAGACCTAAAGAGAAATATCTATCCAAGGCATACACTACTTCGTTAAATACCCATAGAAGAAATGTACATGACATCTAATGGAATCCAAATCCAAGGTATACCAACCATGTCATCCACTTCCATTCAATTCATCACATTTCACTAATCAATTCACAATAATTTACAATATATGAGTTTATCCATTCACATATCAATTCAACTCATTATTTATTTCAACTCATGTAATAATTTCACATAAACCATTTAATCAATCACAACATGAAAAAGAGAAAGTCATCTCCTACTCAAGAAATCCAGTTCAAATAATTTATATATGGGCTTCATTTAACTAGGAAAGAAAAAACAATCACCTTGTGGGTGTCTTAATAAAGTGAAAATCAAAGGCACACCCCATGGGCGATGTTGGTTTGGGAAACAACCTTCAACAAGTCTCAAGGTAACTAATGGGAATCCCTAACATGTTCAATTTCCTTTAATTCATCTAATCAATTCAATTTCGGGGTCAGTAAGGAATGTATGGTAGGATACATAGTAGAAAATATCTCTATAAAGCACAAAAATACTCAGAAAAAGTATAAACCACCTAACATAGGTCCATAATAGAGTTATCATAAAGTATTAGATTTTGATTTGACTCAGATAATATGAAACATGATGAATGGATAGAGAACCTATAAATAGAGAAAATTTTCTTGAACCAAAATAACTTCATCAATTCCAAGAAGATGAAGAATGACACAAAAGTAATTGAGTACTCACCTACGTGGATCCAATAATACGTATGACATTCGATTCCGAGATCAGATGAAGAAAAGGTATCAAAGCATAGAATTGGATTTCCAAGGGCTCTCTTCACATAGGTTCTATCCACCATGAGAGAAAGTGAAATAAGTTTAGGTTTTAACATTAAGTAAGGGAAATTTTGTAATTTTAACCAAAATCACTGGGCTGTATGGTTGACCAAACCGTGTGCCAACCTTGAACCCACTACTGTAAAGTGGGGAACCTCTCATGGTTAGTGCAAAGTTTTAAAGACTCTATGAAAACCATGTGATTTAGATCTGATTGAAATTTTAGGTTCTCTATATGGGTTTTCACCTCTATATGCATGGTTTCCTCAAACCGTGAGGCCTGTAGCCCCCTTCTTTAAATCCTTGCACGACTAGTAGTAATCGTACTACCAACACCACATGATTTATACTAAACTTGTAACCTATAAGGTTTTTCCAAAATATAGGATTTGGGATCCAAATAATCCTTGGAAACCCATAATACACTCATGACTTCAATGGGTAATCATATTTGGCTTTAAAAAAGAATATCGACTGAAATAAAAAAGATCCATACCTCATATAAAACCCAAGTTCTAACAATATACCCACTTAAAGCAATTCAACCTCGAATTTATCCCTCAAGGTTGGTCAATATTTATCTGAGAACTACTTTGGACACTGAGCATGTATGTTGGGCTCCCTTTCCCAAGTCTCATCTAATAAATGGTTGTGCTTCCATTTCACCCATACTAGAGTAACTAACCATCCTCATAGAACCATCATGCTCTTATCAATGATACAAATCATATTATCCTAAAAGGACACCTATACTTATAACTTAACCTTCTCAGGATGAAAGTGATGAGACGATTCTGAATTATAACGACACAACTGTGATATATAGAAGACATTGTTCATGGATCAATACCTCTGAGGTAACTTCAATTGACAGTATAAAAACTTTGCTATTTATTTCACATTTAAACATGATTAATTACATAAAATTACACTTAATAAAACCCATTATATAGAGAGAACAAGTGTCTTTGAGAAATTAGTGTAATGACCTAGAATTTCAAAGTATTATGTTTTTAAATAAATGGTAATTTTACGAGTCCGTGAACTTTGACGGTGCACGATTCTGAGGCCCGGTGTGCTCGGAATCGATTTCTAAAGTTTTTTTCATGTATGTTCAGTAAACATTCAAGAGGTTTTTTATAAATTTTGAATCGGTGCTCAGAATTGAAATCCAAGGGAACCGTTTAACTCACGTCACCAGTATTCACTTAAGAAGACTTTCACCTTGATGATAGTTGGTCGAGGGTGGAAGATAGTTTTTGGGTTTTTCATGGAAATAATAAAATAAAATAAACACATGTTTTATTTTATTTTATCTTTTGCAACCAACCATGTGAAAGTTAGAAGTGGAAACCACCACACCTTATCCTCCCATGAGAGGTTATGGTGGTGGGGACCACCACACCTTAACCTCCCCTGAGTTTTGGTGGTGGGGAGCACCCGAAGTTATCCCTCATTATGGGGGGGGGATAGAACCTCTCAACTCCTTCAATTTAATTTTATGTGTCAATGTAAAATTAAATTCTTTCAGTTAATTTTATGTGTCAACATAAAATTAAAAGCTATCAAATAATTTTATGAGTAAACATAAAATTAAAATCTAACAATTAATTTTATGCGTCGACATGAAATTAAACCCTATCAATTGTTTTGATTTTGGCTTAACAAACTTTTTAAATTAAGTAACAGTGTTATTGGAATTTAGGTAGGTTGATAATAAATGGATAGTCATAAATTCCATGATCGTTACATACCTCCCCCACTCTCATATATCTATGGAGCTTGGGAGGAGGTTTTGGGATGACTTCACCAAGTGACGAAGAGTTGGTAAAGTGACAGGACTCCCAATAATTAGAGGATTATGCTCTCCAATGAATAATGCTCCACTGAAGAAGAATGCCGACGAGGAATGCCTTCTACTATGAAGGATGACCTCCTTAGACCTTTTTCCTCAGACTCCTTCGACGTAGGATGTGTTCGTCTACAAGGACTCGATGTCCAGATTCTCACGCCAACGCCGACGAACAATGAACAAGGTAGGGGTTTTATTTGAATATGATATTATTCCTTTAATTCTTACCTTCTAAAACAAAGAATCATTGTGGATGATTTTCCTTGCGGGTTGGGAATTGTTTTTGCTCGAAGATGTGGGGTGTTAATAGAATTTTCTTCTTCTATATTCTTCTTGGTAATTCTTTGAAATTCAAGAAAGATTGAACCACTTGCTACCACACTAAACGCGGAGGGTGCAGGCCAAACCAACATGGCCCAAAACCTCGACCATTCTTGTTTGAGATGTTCTTTGGAATGGCGACGAGGCGACGAGATGACGAAGGTGAAAAAGGCAATGTCCGCACTATGCACGACCTCTGCCACCCATCCCACCCCCGTGGTGCTCCGGCACCCCGAACAAACCGGCTCAGCCGCCCTGTTCTGAACCGCGCTGCCCACCAGTTTCTGAGCCGCCCCGGCTGTGCTGCCCATCGGCTACGCCACCCACCGGCCAAACTGGCCAAGCTGCACCGCACCCCAGATGAAATGGCCCCCGACATCCACGCGCCCCGCGCATCCTGTGGCTCTGCCATCCGTGCGCCCCATGCGCCCCGTGGCTCTGCCGTCCACATGCCCCGCGCGCCCCGCACCACCACTGGTCGAACCGTCCTCGACCTCCCGAGCCGAGCCGCCCCATCCACGCCCCTCACGGTGCCCTGGCCGAGCCACCTGAGCCATGCACTTCACCGCGCCTCAGTCAAGTCGGCCTCCTGCGCCCCTCGTGGCGCGCTGGCCGAACCGGGCCGCGCCCTCGCAGCGCCCCAGCTGAGTCGGCCCCTCGTGGTGCCCTCCGGGCTGAACCACGCCCTCCCGACCAAGTCACGACCTAGTGGTTCCCTCCGAGCCGAACCACACTCACGCCGATCCATGATCGGTCCACGCCCTCACGACCGGTCTGCGCCCTCGCGACCGGTCCACGCCCTCGCGACCCTCCACGACCCCTCGCGGCCTACTGGATTGGGCCCAGCGGGCCGGGCCGAACCCAACGGGCCAGTCTAGATCGTACGGGTCATGTTGGGTCGACCCGAACTGGGTCAGCCCATGCTGGGTCGGGCCAGGTCGGACTGGACCTGGACCCACTATGACCCCTTTACCTTCTTTGTCCATATCTTCGGCACTGGGCATCCGTTTGACGAACCGTCAGCGGCCCTGGTAATCTTGGAGCATGATTGTCCCTTTGATTATACCTCACCAGAGTTTGGGGTATAGTTGAGATATGATCAGGTTGGATCATGCACGAATCCAACCGGGCCCGCGGGACTAAAAGGCTAATAATTCACAGACCATATGTCCAATTGACGTTCCATCTATTGCGTTGAGACCCTTATGACATGGAGGACCTTTGAGATACTTATTCATGGGACTTCGTTACCATTAGAGTATCGACCAGTAGATCATGGAGTAGATCTTTCCAGAGATGAGCGGGCAGAGTGCGGAGACCTTGTAGCTGGATGAGACTTGAAAACTGCTGACCGATTGACTTGAAGTGACTCGACTAGCCTAGTGGGGAGCGCCTGGTTGTGGTGGGATACCCACCGTGGAGGAGCACCTGGTTGTGGCGGCAGACCTGCGGTACTCGACAGGAGGAGTACCTCTATAGGCTATTACTGGGAGCACCTGGTTGTGGCGGCAGACCCACGGTGGGGATCACCTTGGTGACATAGAAGACCCATGGTAATCGACAGGAGGAGTACCTCAGCAGTCCAAGGTTAGTGGGAAGCACCTTGGTGTTGTGGCAGGCCCACTGTACTCGATAGAGGAGGAGTTCTCCAGTAGCTGAGGTTTCAATAATGTGAATTAAAAAATCATGGTTGAGCTGAGTTAGTAACTTTTGTGTTTTTCTCACGATTTAGATGGATTAATTGATAACTTTGGTATATGTATAGGAATATACTTAAGTGGGGTTATCTGTTGATTTCTTACTTTGTGGTTTATCCTTGTTGGATTTTGTGAGAACTTTAGGGTCTCTGAGTCCCTACTGAGTATAGTTATACTCACCCATGCACGGGTTATGCCTGCACCTTGTTATGTTGGATACTGATGACGGAAAAAGCTGATTGGGGTTGAGAGTACCTGGACTAGGTGGTACCCGGAGGTAGGCCTTACGATGAGTTGGTACACAGAGGAGACTGACAAATGTGGAGTGTTGAGGAGGCTATCTGTACCTACTCTTCAGCTAAGAACCTCAAAGGATGACCCAAGGAAAATTTTTCTTTTCTTCAGTTGTACTTGTACCTTTTAGTTTCTTGTACTTTACAGTTGGGCTTGTATTTCCGACCCCCTTTACTTTTATCCCTATTTTGTTATAAAGTTTTACTTAGTGTTTTTTATCCATCTGTGTGATCTGTTGTGTTTGTTTATAGTTTATAAAGGAAATTCCCTCCCCGTTTTAGGGAATTACGCCATTAGGGCTAGTCTCCAGCCCCTGGCTTATGGAAGGCGGGCTTGGGGTAGTCACGGCATGGGCCACAGGGGACATGTCGTGAAAAATTGGTATCAGAGGAGTCGGTTCTACCATAGAAATTAGGACTATGATCTTTCTTTTCTATGAATCTATAGTGTTAAGAGTAGTGAGTGTGGTTCTCAGTTTAGGGAGTCCAGTGTTGGTGCAGTGGCTGACGTATCCATACACCAGGACCCTGACTTTTTTATTTCTGACTCAGTGCATGAAAACACTGATTGCGTGTGTGTTTTAAAAAGTTTTCTTTAAGTCAGCTCAACCATTTCAGCTCACCAGGTATAATCTTTTGACTGTGTCACATTTGTTTCTTTTAAGATGCATCCATGCGGACGACCAGATAGAGTCCCGAGAGTTGTACGCACAGATAACCCACCGAGCGACGAGGCCTCGGTACAAGTCCCTTTTCCAGTGGAGGCACTAAGCGGTAGAATTCCACATTGAGACACCGATTCCACCAGCCCCAGCAGCAAATGATGCACACCTCTTGAGCGCATTGCACGAGTTCCAGTGCCTGAGGCCACCCAGGTTCAGGGGAGAGACAAACCCATAGACGGTTGAGGATTGGCTGGAGGCTGTGGTGAGAGTTTTCCGATTGGTAGGGACACCAGCCGACCTCATGGTGATTCTTACTGCCATCCTTCTATAGGCAGCAGTGGGAAGATGGTGGAGCTTGATGCTCTAGGTTCACAACGAGATAACGCTTCTCTGGACAGACTTCAAGAGCCTGTTTCGGGTAGAGTTTTTCTCGGTGACTCTTCACACAATGCGCATACATGAGCTACTTCATGTGTAGAAAAGAAGCATGACTATAGCTCATTAATCAGTGAGATTCACAGATCTCTCACGATACTCTACCGATATGGTACGAGACCCATTCTTCAGGGCCCTAACCTTCGAGCAGGGAATCAGTCGAGAGATCAGAGCTTCAGTGATCTCCCTCAACATCCCGACACAGGAAGGGGTGTTAGAGAGAGCCATACAAGTAGAGAATTTCCTTACTGAGCAGTCTCCAGTAGCTAGATCCACCACCGGTTGACATGTAGCAGAGTCTTCTGCAGCTGGCAGCAGAAAAATGTTTCAGAGGTCCAAGAGGACCAGAACTATAGGTGGACGACCGCATGACTGAGGATCGGTTGTGTGGGGAACCCAGATCAGAGACATACATGCCAGTAGCGGGCAATGTTTTAAATGCAGCGGGCAAGGTCACATGGCTCGTGACTGTACGACTCACCTTTAGAATGATCAGTAGATGGTCGAAGGACTGCCCAGGTAGAGACAGAGATTGGATCGAGGTGGTCCATAGGGAGCAGGCGGACGTGGCAGAGGAGAAGGCCGTGCAGCTGGCAGTGGACGAAATTTTGAGGTATTTTTGCCACCACCACTAGGAGGTCCACCCTGACTGCAGGGAGCATGTGGACATGTGAGATATCAGCTCTAGGCAGCTGAGGCCTATGATCACGACGCTTTTGAGATGATACAAGGTACAATATGTGTTTATTCCACCTTAGCTGTAGTTGTTATAGACACAGGTGCCAGTCACTCTTTGATTTCCACTACACTCGTTAGGATATTGGAGATTTCGATGGAGCCATTAGTTTGATCCTTATGGCTAGAGACTCATACTGGAGTAGACTCGATGATTACACATTGGTGCTGGTAGTGTGAGATTACTCTAGGAGGCGAGAGCTTCGGATGAGATCTCCTAGTAGCGGCATCGAGGCCTTATGAAGTCATCTTGGGTATGGACTGGTTATCTATATCCCATGATTAGATTGACTATATTAGGCGCAAAGTGCGGTGTGTCTGCACGGATGGGAAAACGTTTACCTTCACAGGTGAGAAGGGATTCTTTGCAGCATAGGATGGACTTACCCGGAGGAGGGTGCAGCTGATCACTCATAAGTTGTCTAGACTTACCCTCAGAGAAGTTGATGTGGAGAGTCTGAGCTATCCTGTAGTGGTGGACCAGTACACAAATTTTTTCCCAAATGATGTCCTAGGTCTACCTCCTTAAATAAAGGTGGACTTTTACATTGAATTATACCCCGGGATGACACCGATATCTACACCAGCATATCAGATGCCTCCCACTGAGCTTCATGAGATGCGGGTACAGCTGGAGGACTTGCGGTGGAAGGGATTCATCTGACCTAGTGTTTCACCTTGGGCAGCCTTGATTCTATTCACCAAGAAGGCAGATTGGATATTGAGGCTTTGTGTTGACTATCAGCACCTGAACCAGGTGTCTGTGAAGAACAAGTACCCACTCCTGAGGATTGAAGACCTCTTTGATCAGCTAAAGGGAGCACGATGGTTCTCAAAGATAGACCTCAGATCAGGCTATCACCAGCTCAGAGTTTGAGATGAGGATGTATAGAAGACGACCTTCGGATGTCAGTACAACCACTATGAGTTCTTGGTTATGCCATTCGGTGTAACCAAAATTCCAGTAGTGTTCATGGGACTGATAAACAGGATCTTTCAGCCATAGCTCGATTACTTTGTCATAGTATCCATAGACTAAATTCTGATCCACTCAGCTACTAAGGGGAATAATGCCTACCATTTGCGGGTAGTACTGGACACACTCCGAGAGCACCAACTTTATGGTAATCTCTCGAAGTTCCAATTCTGGATCTGGGAGGTTCACTTTCTAGGACATGTCATCTTGGAAGCTGGAGTTACAATGTATCCAGAAAAGATTTAGGTGGTACTTTCTTGGTAGTCACCTAAGAGTGTGACAGAAGTACGAAGTTTTCTAGGTTTGGCTGGATATTGCCGGAGATTTATGCCAGATTTCTCCAGAGTTGTAGCACCACTATCAGCCTTGATGAAGAAGGGGTAACCCATTGTGTGGTCAGAGAGATGCTAGCAGAGCTTTCAGGAGCCGAGGTAGAGGATGACTAGAGCCCACCATCTTGAGGATTCTAGAGGAAGGCGTTGGGTACGTAGTCTATTGAGATACATCAAAGACTGAACTCAGATGTGTCCTGATGTAGGAGCGAGCAGTGATCGCATATGGATATCGTTAGCTGAGACAACATGACCAGAACTACGCTAACCATGACCTAGAGTTAGCTGATATGGTACGATCTACCATGAAGAAGGTTCAAATCATCCCAGAGTGGATGAAGACTACACATAGTAGGCAGAAGTCCTATGCTGATTAGAGACAGAGACCTCTGGAGTTCGGGGATGGCGACCACGTCTTTCTACGGGTCTCACCTCGATGAGGTCTATGGAGATTTGGCGGAGGCATAAAGTTATCTCTGAGATTCATCAGATCTTTTTAGGTCCTCAGCAGAGTTGGCAAGGTGGCTTACCGCTTAGCTCTTCCACCTCAGTTGCAGAGGGTGCATGACGTCTTCCACGTGTCCCAGATGAGGAGATACGTGCACAAACCTTTTCACATCATCAACCATGGAGAGTTGGATATCGATGATGGGGATACATTTATGAAGGTTCCCATAGAGATTGAGGATCGATAGGATCAGGTACCTCATGGATGGTCGATACCTCTGGTGCGCATTCATTGGCAGCACGAGAAATTTCAGGAGAGCACATGGCAGAGGGAGGCTCAGATGCATGCTCAGTACCCCCACCTGTTCCCTTAGTTATGAGTTTTGGATTATAGGGACATAGAGCTCAGAGGTGGGGATAATGTAAAGACTTGAAATTTCCATGTAATTGTTTTTTAATAAATGGGAATTTTACAAGTCCTCGAAACATGACGACATGTGATTTTGAGGCCCGGTGTGCCCGAAATAGATTTCTAAAGTTTTTTTCAGGTACGTTCATTAAACATACGAGCGGGTTTTTATAACTTTTGAACCGGTGCTCGGAATTAAAATATGAGGGCATCGTTGAACACACAACATCAGTACTCTCTTAAGAAGACTTTCACCTCACTGACATTTGGTCAAGGGTGGAAGATATTTTTTGTGTTTTTTTGTGAAAATAATAAAATAAAATAAACACATGTTTTATTTTATTTTATATGTTGAAACCACCCATGTGGAAGTTAGAAGTGAGGACCACCACACCTTAACCTCCCATGAGTTTTGGTGGTGGGGAACACCCGAGGTTATCCCTAATTATGGGTGGGGGGGGAACCTCTCAACTCCCTCAATTTAATTTTATGTGTCAATGTAAAATTTAATTCTTTCAATTAATTTTATGTGTCAACATAAAATTAAAAGCTATCAATTAATTTTATGTGTCAACATAAAATTAAAAGATAACAATTAATTTTATGTGTCGACATGAAATTAAACCCTATCAATTGTTTTGATGTTGGCTTGACACCCTTTTTAAATTAAGTAACAGCGTCGTTGGAATTTAAGAAGGTTCCTAATAAATGAACCATCATAAATTCCATGATCGTTACATACCTCCCCCCTCTACTATATATATAGAGCTTGGGGGAGGTTTTGGGACGACTTCACCAAGCGAAAAAGTGTTGGTAAAGTGATGTGACACCCAACACTTGGAGGATTATGATCACCAATGAAGAACGCTCCACCGATGAAGAACGCCGAAGAAGAACGCCTTCGACTATGAAGAATGACCTCCTTCGACCTTCTTCCTCTGACTCCTTTGACGTAGGATGTTTTTGTCTATAGCGACTCGACGTCCGCCTTCTCACGCCAGCGTTAACAAAAAACAAACAAGGTAGGGGTTTTAAATTAATATGATATTATTCCTTTAATTCTTCCCTTATAAAACAAAGAATCATTGTGGATGATTTTCCTTACGGGTTGTGAATTGTTTTTGCTGGAATATGTAGGGTGTTGATAGAATTTTCTTCTTCTATCTTCTTCTTGGTAATTCTTTAAAATTCAAGAAAGATTGAACCACTTGCTATGAACCTAAACGTGGAGGGTACGGGCCAAACCAACATGGCCCGACCAATCCTCCATTCTTATTTGTGATGTTCTTCATAATGGCGATGAGGCGATGAGATGATGAAGGCGATGAAGGCAATGGCCATGCTACCCGTGGCTTCCGTGACCCGCAGCACCCCTACAGAACTCCGGCGCCCCGACCGAACCGGCTTCACCGCCCTGGGATGAACCACGCCGCCCGTCGGCTTCCGAGCCACCCCGGCCTTGCTGCCCGCCGACCGCGCCACATGCCGACCGAATTGGCCGAGCCGTGCCGCGCCCTAGCTGAACCAGCCCCAAACTCAACGCGCCTCGCTCACCCCGCAGCTCTGCCATCTGCACACCCCGTGAAACCCGTGCCTCCGCTGTCCACGTGCTCCACGCGCCCCGCGCCACCGCTGGCCGAACTGACCTCAGCCACTCGGGTTGATCCACATGAGCTGCGCCCCTTGTGGTGCCCCGACCGAGCCACCCGAGCCGCGCCCCTCACGGTGCCCCGACTGAGTTGTCCTCCCATGCCCCTCGCGGCGTGCCGGCCGAACCGGCCTGCGCCCTCACGACACGCTGACCGAACTGGCCCCTCGCGGAGCCCTCCAGCCCGAGGCACTCCCTTGCGGTGCCTCGGTCGAGTTGGCCCCTCTCGGTGCCCTCCGGGATATGCCGCGCCCTCACGGTGCCCTCCGAGCTGAGTTCCACCCTCACGGTGCCCTTCAGGATGAACCTTCCTCGCACCGACCTGCGACCGATCCGTGCTCTCGCGGCTTGCTGGGTGGGGCCCAATGGGCCAGGCCGAATCCAACGGGTTGGCCTAGCCAATGGGCGGGGCCAGACCCTATGGGTCAGGCTGGGTCGACTCAGACTGGGTTGGCCCATGCTGGGTTGGGTCAGGTCGGACCGGTCTTGGTCCCACTATGACCCCATTACCTTCTTTGGCCATATCTTTGGCACCGGGCATCCGTTTGACAAACCGTCAGCATCCTTGGTAATCTTGAAGCATGACGGTCTCTTTTAATATACCCCACTAGAGTTTGGGGTATATTTGAGATACGATCAGGTTGGATCATGTACGAATCCAACCTGGACCCTAGGACTAAAAGGCTAATAACTCATAGACCGGGCGTTCGATTAATGCGACGTCTACTTTGTTGAGACCCCTATGATGTGGTGGACCTTTGAGATACTTTTTCATGGGACTTCGTGACAGTTGTAGTATCGACCAGTAGCTCATGGAGCGGATCCTTCCAGAGATGAGCGGGCAGAGTGCGGATACCTTGTAGCTGGCAGAGACTTGACGACTGCTAACCGATTGACTCAGAGTGACTCAACTAGCCTAGTGGGGAGCACCTGGTTGTGGCGAAAGACTCATAGTGGATGAACTCCTGGTTGTGATGGCAGGCCCACAGTACTCGACAAGAGGAGTACCTCTACAGGCTATTAGGGGGAGCGCCTGGTTTTGGTGGCATACCCACAGTGGGGAGCACCTTGGTGACACAGCAGACCCACAATACTCGACAAGAGGAGTACCTCAGCAGTCCAAGGTTAGTGGGAAGAACCTTGGTGTCATGGCAGGCCCACTTTACTCGATGGAGGAGGAGTTTTCCATTAGCTGAGGTTTCGATAATGTGAATAAAAAAATCTTGGTTGAGATCAGTCAGTAACTTTTGTGTTTTCCTCATGATTGAGATGGATTACTTGATAACTTAGGTATATGTATGGGCATATACCTAATTAGGGTTATCTATTGATTTCATACATTGTGGTTTATCCTTGTTAGATTTTGTGAGACTGTGAGGGTCTCGAGGTCCCTACTGAGTATCGTTATACTCACCCTTGCACGGGTTATGCCCGCACCTTGTTGTGTTGGATGCAGATGACAGACAATGCTGATTGGGGCTGAGAGTACCAAGACTGCGTAGTACCCGGAGGTGGACCTTACGACGAGTCGGTACATAGAGTATACTGACATATGTGGAGTGATAAGGAGGATATATTTACCTACCCTTCAGGTAGGAACCTCAAAGGATGACCTAACGACAATTTTTCTTTTCTTCAATTGTACTTGTACCTTTCAATTTCTTGTACTTTATAGTTGGGATTGTATTTTCGACCCCTTTTACTTTCAGCACTCTTTTTTTATACAGTTTTAATTAGTGTTTTGTATCTATCTGTGTGCTCTCTTGTGTTTGTTTATAGTTTATAAAGGCAATGATTTCCCAGTTTTAGGGAATTATGCCTTTGGTGCTAGTCACCAGCCCCTGGCCTATGGAAGGCGAGTTTGGGGTAGTCACATCATGGGCCCCTGGGGAATGATCGTGACAATAAGTTACATTACATAACAACATAAAATATTAAAAGAAACATCTTTATTGAAAACTTATTTAACATCACCAAAATGTTACTTTTTACTTAAAAATGCATGGGATAACATGAGGATATATATAAGAATGGGGTGAGCTATAAAACCTAGTAAGTGAATAAATAAGGAATAACATGAAGAAGAAAATACATGGTAGACAATAGGCATATAAATGGTGCATCAAATGAACTTGAATAATAAGGCATGATATAGCATGATAATCATAACATGGGAAATGTGTAAACAACTTAAAACACTGCATCATAAACACAGGTCAAGGCCAAACTCGCCAAGACATCACGGTGGACAAAGTACCATAAATAAATCAGGTAAACCCATATCACAAAATGATGTATAATGATACTAAATATTACCCAATACATTAGAGCACTCTCAGGGCACACCCTTCATAATCATTTCGTTCTCATGCTTAGGTGTGCCACATAAATCATATAACATGGATTCATTCAGAATCATAATTTATTACATGATAAAGGAGTGTAGAATAAATAAATTTAAGTCCAAAATAAAATAATTATATGTACATAAAGGCAAATACCCTTGATATAAAATGGGAATGGTATGTACTACACAATTATTTTGGCAGCATAATGATGTCATATAGAAATTCATAAAATGGGTTGATGAGAGAGAAAATGATATATAATCATTAATGAATGAAATTTACCATAAAAAGGACATGTAAATACATTCCCCAAAATAATTAATTATACATATAAGGCATAACATAATAAAGAAACTTTAAGAAAGAGGATAAAGGAAAGAACCCTTACAAAATTTCGGCATGGTAACGGGTGTGAATAAAGGTTAATAAGAGGGATAAATGAGAGTAAAATGGGATATAATAATATATAAATAAAATGTAAAGTAATGGGGATATATAATAACAAATCAAAAAAATAATAAAATGTATATTAAAATACACATCATTAAAAGGAGTGCTTGATAAAAGAGGACAGTGAAAGATGAGGTTCCCTTACTTGAATGTTTGACTACTAAGGATTGATAGTGGCTTATTGAAAGCCTGAGGGAACCTTTAAAGGACTCTAGGTAGTGGAGGTAAGAGTGTGGGTATGATATAAAGAGTTTTAGTGAAGAGAAATTAGATCTTGGGTGGGTCTATATAGGAAAAGAGGGGGATTTATTTATTATTTTGGTTTTGGACTCTACATAATAAAATATCCTTAACTAAAAACCATACCATGGTTTTTCCCATGTTTTATACCTAATGGGTGTGGTATAAATTATTTTATAATTTAAATGGCCGAAAATATTAAAATATTATCCTTGGTGATGTGGAGGCGAGTCACACTCTTAAAGAAATAATTTTAAAATCTTAAAATATAT
Organism: Viscum album; assembly: GCA_963277665.1. Lineage (NCBI taxonomy): Eukaryota > Viridiplantae > Streptophyta > Magnoliopsida > Santalales > Viscaceae > Viscum > Viscum album. The sequence continues at coordinate 421,169,241 of OY728132.1, forward strand.
TACAAGCATCAGAGGATTCATAATGGATATAAAATATAAATAAAATTATCTTAAAATCAATTTTTTTTAATTTAAAAAATATATTTTTTCATGGATACTATTTATATTAATTATTACATTACTTTTGGGTTATTATGATGTCAAAAAACATAAGGTATATTTATACGGTATTCAAGTTTTACCCGAAAATTCAACTATCTCAGAAAATTATGAAAATTTCACCATTGGATAATTTAAACTTAATGATTCAAAAAATAATATTAATTTTATATAAACAATTTTATAAATTTTAAAATTATCACTTTTAAAACAAAAAACTAACATTTATTTAAAATGATAGTTTTTTGACAATAACAATTTTTTGAACCCTTATAAAAATTACACTTAAGTTCATAAAAATGATAGGATCATTTATACTTAATAAAAATTATTTAATAATAATATTGGAATAAAAATATTATTTATTTAAAAAATCCATTAATTCATCAAAATAGATATCTTAATTGAATTTGAATATTAACCAAATATAATTTTTTAGTTTTATAGAATCAAATTAAAAATCATTTATAAAGTAACAATAATAGTATGAAAATATATTCATTACTCTATAAAAAATAATTTACATATTCATATTTTTAAGGTATTGATACATATCCATTTAATAAACCAACATATTCCCTCAGATTAAGGGGGGTGATGGTGGAGCTTTCATGGATCCGTTCGGTGAACATAGTTTGAGTCGTGATCTCGAAGAGTTTAAAATTATACCATAAATGGTTTCTTTCATGATTAAGTTATTTGATCCCATCTTTAGATTGGTCTAGGGAAATTCCTAGAAATGATTACTCCCTCCGAAGCTCTGATAAATGGTCTACATAGGGTACAATCCTACTGGTTGAGGCCCTGACTTCCTTTTTCTACGAAAGAAGGATTTTTTAAAACCATATATTTATACTAGAAATGTGATCACTATTAAACAAATATTTTATCAATGGTAATGATACTTAGGTTTCATTTAAATTTAACTGTATGTAATAAAAAAAATAAGTGAATTCATTTTCTATAACCATAAGACATTTAAATAAATAAAAAATGGGAATTTCATTCATAACAGTTTGAGTCTTTACAATATTCCACCCTTTATAATTTTCACCCCCAAAATTTACTTTTCCCACACTAAAAAAGATGATCATAACTGTTCTTTATCACTTCCTCTAATTCCCACATTTCTTCTTAAAGCTTGTGGTTTCTCTACAACACTTTGACTAGGTGAATTGTCTTATTTTGTAGGACCTCTTATCTATGATCTAAGATCTTAACTGGATACTCCTCATAGGAAAGGTCATTCTGCAATGGAACCACCTCTAGATTGAGTACATGTTATGGGTTTGGTATGTACTTTCTTAATATGGATACATGTAATACATCATGTACTTGAGACATGTTCGGTGGGAGTGCTAGTCGATAGACCACTACTCTGATTCCATTAAGGATATCAAAAGGAATTATGTACCTTGGACTTAGATTTAAATTATCTCCAAATGTTATCACTTTATTATATGGAGATATGTTGGGAAAAAATCCATCAAGGCATCATTGAAGCATTTTTGAGGTGATTGTGTTTGTTGACAAAGTGGACAACAATGCTGTGATTATTGAAAAAGAAAAACAATGACATAAAAATTTGTTAACAAAGGGGATTTTATGGTGGAGTGTCGAGTTCAAGAGCTGTGTTCAATGATCCATTTTTGATTCAAGAACTCCGAAAAAGGAATGGATGATCTGGAGGTGGTACAAAAAGAACAGATACAAGGTGGCACCGTTTTCCAGTGTTTGCCAATTTTTTGGGCCTGGAAATCGACAAATAAAGATAAGTGGATTTTGGAAAAGGGACATGCGCGCTGTTGACTTGAAGTAGAAGAAACTTGCGCACCATATGTTTTTCAAGATCAGAGCATCAAAATATGGCAAAGGAAAGAGGGTCACACATGTATTGGTGTGGTCATGCAGGTGACCTACGCGCCGTGAAGATACTTGCATGCCGATGCCTTGGATGCTTGAGAACATACGCGCCTGTTGTTTTTCAAGATCAGAATATCAAAATATGGAAAAGGAAAGAGGGTCGCGCATGTATTGGTTTGTCGCGCAAGTGACTTGCAGGGGTAGAGACCTGTGCGCTGAGACTTGCACGCCGAGGGGTGACTTGTGAACCACCACATAGGTTGATCAAATGCCTATAAATACAGGACCACCCCTCCCCATTTTTAATGGAGTTCAACACTTAGAAAAATCAGAGCTCCCATCGTGCTGGTGTGGTGGTAGCGCAGGTGGTGTGTGGTCGCGCAGGTGGACTTGCGTGCTAGTGTTTGAAGTTGTACACCGGTTGGTTGTTGCACGACAATATTGGTTTGGGCGTAAAAGGGGTTGAGTCACTTAGGTTTGGAGTTGCAGAAGATTTTACCGTGCAAGTTTTTGAAGTGACTTGCACGCTAGTAGTGACCTGCGCGCCGATACTTGCATGCCTAATTAGACTTGCGCACCAAGTAAGGTTGATTCACAATAGTATTTCAGGGCTGTGTGAAATCTAGAAGATTGCCTGATATCTTCGGTGAAATGTGAGATTCATCTATGAGTGAAAGATGAACTTCAATAGAGAATCTACTTACAATAGAGGATGTATTCATTAGAGATAATGAAGAGACCTACAAGTCTATAAACTGTGAGTGGATCCTTTCTGGAGCAGTGAGCAAAAAAAGAGGAAGAAGGTGATCTTCTCCACCGGAAGTAATCCAGAGAGAGAGAAATAGGGAGTGACCCTTGGGATAGCAGTGAGCTGACCCTAAACCTTGTAATGGCAGTGAGCCTGGGATAGAGTGACTGCTTTCGAACCTTTGTATCAACATTTAGTAAAGAATAGTGTAATTTGGTACGACCGGAAACTTGTCGGTGTATGCTCCTTGGACGTAGCCCAGTGAGGAAGAACCAAGTAAAAATCTCGGTGTCTTCCTGCTTACTTCCCTGCATTGCATTTAAAGAATCATCATCAGATAAAGATGAAAATAAGTGATCATAATAAACACACAAGTGAAAACAAAGTGACCCTTGTAATAAAGAGGTCAAGATCCAGTTGGGAAGGAAGAACTTTGAAAAAGAATATCCATACCCTGATTCACCCCCCCTCTCAGGGTATATAGGCCCCTATTGGTCATAACAAGATAAGTAGAGGAATACTGTGTATCCAACATCAAAATCTAGGTCATATCGATGATTTTCAACATATCTATTTTTTTTACTCTGAGCAGGTTTGATGTTACTTTGAATGATATTTACCTTCTCCACCATTTCTTTGACCATTTCAATATATAGAATTTTTCATTCCCCTAATCCATCCAAATATTCTAGAGTTCTTCACCTCTTCCCATAGAGAGATTCATAGGGAGCCATTTGGATGCTCGAGTGGAAACTGTTGTTGTAAGAGAACTTGATTAGAGAAATATGTTAGTACCATACTCATTTGAATTAAATTTATAATTATATTAACATTTCCTCAAGTTTTTGGATAGTCTACTCAGATTGGACATCATTTTGAGGGTGATAATCCGTACTGAATTTTTAGCTCAGTGTTTTGAGCATGTTGGAGACTCTTCCAAAACATAGAGGTGAATATTAGATCTTGATTGGACATAATAAATAGTGGTACTCCATACAACCTTATAACTTCTCTAATGTATAACCATTCCAGTTTATCCAGTGAGAAATTATCTCAAATTTCAATGAAGTCTATAGTCTTTATAATACGATCCACAACAACCTAGATAGCATTGTTTGCCTTGGATGTATTTGGAAGTCTGGTGAAAAATTCCATAGTGATGTTTTCCCATTTCCATGTTGGTATGGGTAATGGTTTCATCACCCCCTTATACTTATACCTTTTATCATTCACTTACTAACATACCTGGAACTTTTATGTACAATTTGTGACCTCCTTCATGTTATCCCACCAATAGTTCTCTTGTAGATCTTGATACATCTTTATGTTTCCTATGTGAATGGAGAAAATAAAACTATGTGTATCATCCAATAGTTCCTTCTTTAACACAATATGTGATGGAACACATAGTCTTGAACTAAATCTCAAAATTCCTTCTTCATTAACATTTAACTCCAAGATTTCCATTTTCAAATAGTTTCCAATTTATTATGAATTCATACATAATTTATTTGAGCATCCTTTAAGCTTTTAAGAAGAGACAGTTGAGAAATAATTTCTGAAGGATTGAATAAATTCCTTCCTTTCTGATTCCCATGTCCATCCTTTTCAAATCTAAGAAGATCATATCCTTCTCAATTCTCATTGATGATAGTATTTACGGATCCTTTCTACTTAAAGAATCTTCCAATTTTTTCACTTTCCTAGGTTGATAGTGGATTGAGAAGTTGTAACCCTTGATGAGCTCTAACCATATTCATTGGTTCATATTCAGATATTTCCATGTGAATATATATTTAATAATTTTGTGATCCGTATATATTTCAAACTTCTCCCCAAAGAGATAATCTCTCCAAATTTTCAATGAGAAGATCACTACTAGAAACTCCATATCCTATATGGGATAGTTTTTCTCATGAATTTTCAACTAACTTGAAGCATTGGCTATTATTTTTTTATTTTTCATCAACAAATAACCTAATACCTTCTTTTAATAATCACTTAATACCACAAAATTTTACCCACTTTTGGGTAGTGTGAGCACAAGGGTAGTGATAAGACTTCTTTTAAATTCCATGAAGCTTTCTTCACATTCATTATTCCACAAAAAATTTACTCCCTTCTGAGTTATCTTGGTAAGAGGGTTTGAAAATCACGAGAAATTTCTCACAAATTGACGATAATTACCATATAACCCAAGGAAACTGTGGATATCAATCAAAGATGTTGTCCTCGACAATCCTTAAATTGATTTTTTATTTGAAGGATTCACATATATCCCATTTCTTAGGATGATATACCCCCATTAGTGATACTTCCTTCAAATAGAACTCACGCTTGTTGTACTTTGCATAGATCTTATCCTTTCATAAGATATTTAGCATAATGATCATATTCTACTCAAGGTCCTCCTTGGTTTTGGAGTATATTAGAATATCATCTATAAAGACAATAATGAATTTTTTGAGATAATATCTAAAGACTATTAATCAAGTCCATTTATATTTCTATAGGATTAGTGAGTCCAAATGGAATCAATATAAACTCATAGTGCCTATACCTTGTACGACAAGAAGTCTTGGGGATATCCACCTTCTTTACCCTAACTTGGTAATATCCCAACCATAGATCCACCTTGGAGAAGTATTGTTATCCATGTAAAATATTTAACAAGTAATTAATATATGAAAAGTATACTTGTTATTTATCATGATTTTTTGAGCTCATGATAATCAATTCAAAGTTCCATTGAACAATCCTTCTTCTCGATGAATAGGATTGGTGCACCCCTTGGTGAAGCACTTGGGTAATGAATCCTTTATCCAGATTCTCTTGTTGTTTTTTCTTTAGTTCCTCAAGTTCCACAATAGCCATCCTATATGAAGTCTTGGATATTAGAAATTCCCTAGATATTAGATCAATTCAAAATTTTATCTCTAATCTAGGAGGAAGACCAAACAATTCCTCGGGAAACACATTAGTGTATTCCCTCACAATAGGCATGTCTTTGAGGATGATCCTTTCCTTAGACTAAATCATTTGAGCTAGATACTCTTTCTCACATGTAAATAATATTCATTCTTGAGATGATGGTTCTAAAGAATATTCATCCTCATCCTTTTACTTGTATAGAATCGGGGGTCGATTCCCCTTACAGAGAGTGATTTTTTTCTCATGTAAAATTATGTTGGCTCTATATAGGGAGATCCAATCCATGCCTATAATTGCATAAAATTATACCAAGGAAAGTTTGAGAAGGTTCACTGTGAAGTTCAGTCTACAAAAATTGATAGAGGAGGAGTTATATACTTGGGATTCAATAATTTACCCATTTTTTATTTTCACTAACATCTCTACTTCCATGATTTGTGGTGGTGTTTGGATAGTTCTACTAAACGTTAATGATATGAATCAATGCATAAAACTATGGGAGATAAACCTAACTTTCACTTTTTGATTATAGTTCTAATTTATTAAATACAGACTTAGGGATGAGTAATTTTAAACTATTAAAAATGTAAAGGGGAATCCAATGACAATAAAGTAATAACTTATAAATTACATTTGCCTTATTAACTTATGAGTTTCTAGGCTTCAATCTATGTTATCCATGATCTATTTCCTAAAACATTTTTTATAGAAATATTAATAATGTTTTATAATGATTTTATGATTTTATGAAATAATATCTCTAGGGAGTTTTAAAACACATTCAATGTAAGACCCATTAATGTCTACCGGCTTACCCTGAGTCAGGCCTGAAACATCTTATCAGAGTTGTTAACCCTAGGTATATCTGTGCTAGAACCCTGTCCACTACTAGTATCTAAATAGGGATTTATTTGATTGATAAACCAATTATTCTATACTTAACAAAATTTAGTATTGTTTTATCATACTTAGTCTTATCTTTAAGTAATTCTCTAGAGTTCTCTAATCCTAAGGCTTTCCCTAGAGTTTTCTAATCCAAATCCAAAAAATAACTAAACCTATCCTCTGATACCGACTATAACAACCCCTATATTTATTTCAAATTTAATTATTATTTATTTCATAAAATTACAATTAATACAAACTAAAATTTTGAGAGTTATAGTGTACTTGGTAAATTAGGTACATTACATAATAACTTAAAACACGAAAAACAATATCTTTATTGAAAACTTATTTAACAAGACCGAAACGGTCCTTTATACTTAACAATGCATGAGATAACCTGAGGAAATATATAAAAATTGGTGAGCTATAAATCTTATTAAGGTAAAAAAAATCATAACATGAAGAATAAAATACTTTTTATACAATAGAAATATCAATGGAGAATCAAAGGAATATGGATAATAAGGCATGATATTGCATGATAATCATAACATGGGAAATGCAACAACAACTTAAAACACTACATTATAAACATAGGTCCAGGATAAACCCACCAAGATATCATGGTGGAAAAAACCCTTAAAATAATCAGGTAAACCCATTTTCCCAACATGATGTATCATGATACTAAACATTACCTAATGCATTGGAGCGCTATCCAGGAACACCCTTCATAATCATTTCATTCTCTTGATTAAGTGTTCCACATAGATCATATAACATGGATTCATTAAAAATCATAATTTATTCCATGATAAAGGATAGTGTTATAAATACATGTAAGTCCCCAATAAAATAATCATATGTTCATAAAGGTGAATACCCTTGATAGAAAATGGTTATGTATTCACTACACAATTTTTTGGTGTGGAAATTTGTGGTGCAATTTTGATAGCATAACGATGACATGTAGAAATTAATAAAATGGTTTAATAAGAGATAAATGGGTGTATAATAATTTATAAATGAAATGGAAAGTATTCGGGACATTTAAATACATTCCTCAACAAAAGTAATTTGAAATAGAAGGTGTAACATAATAAAGAAACACAAAGAAAAAGGATGGAGGAAAAAACCATACAAAATTTCAGTATGGTAATGGGTGTGAATAAAGGTTCATAGAATGGACAAATGAGAGTAAAATGGGATATCATAATTTATAAATAAAATAGGAAGTAATGGAGATGTATAATGACATATCCCAACATAAGAAAATGGAAATTAAAAGACATAACATTAAAAGGAGTGCTTGATAAAAGAGGAGAGTGGAAGATGAGGTTCCCTTGCTTGAATGCGTGACTCCAATGGCCCAAAATTGGATTATGTAGAGCTTGATGAAACCTTGGGAGGACCCTAGGGAGTAGATGTTAGTTTTTGGACTTGCTAAAAGGTGTTTGAATGAAGATAAATGGGATCATGGGTGGGTTTATATAGAAAAAGTGGGGGATTTCTTTACTATTTTCATTTTGGACTCTACCTAATAAAATATCTAAAACCACAAACCATCCCATGGTTTTTGCCAATTATTTTTTCTAAATGATATTGTTAAACGTTTTTTATAAGTCCAAGGGGAAAAATTATTAAAATATTATTCTTGGTGATGTGGAGGTGTGTTACACTCTTAAAGAAATGACTTTAAAATCTTAAAATATATTTTAAGCCTTGGAAGACTCATAATGGATTTAAAAAATAAATAAAATAAACTTAAAATCAAATTATTTTAAATGAAATAAATATATTTTGTCTTTGATACTATTTATATTACTTAGTACATCACTTTTGGGTCATTGTGATGTCAAAAAACACAAGGTATATTTTTAAGGTATTTATTTTTTACCCAAAAATTGGACTATCTCAAAAAATTATGAAAAATTCACCATTGCATAATTTATACATAATAATTCCAAAAATAATATTAATTTTATCTAAACAATTTTATAAATATGTGAATTTTCACTTTTAAAATAAAAAAATGACCTTTATTGAAAATGATGGGTTTTGGACAATAATATTTCTTGAACCCTTATCAAAATTACATTTAACTTCATAAAAATTATAGGATACTTTATAGTTAATAAAAATTATTTAATAATAATATTTTATTAAAATATTATTTATTTCAAAAATCTATTAATTCATCAAAATAGATATATTAATTGAATTTGAACATTAACCAAAATTAGTTTTTGTGCTTTGTAGAATCAAATTAAAAGTCATTTATAAAGTAAGAATAATAGGATGAAAATGTATTCATTATTATATAAAAAATAATTTATATAATAATACTACTAATGTCTCAATTCATATCCCTTTAATACACCAGCTTACACCCTAAGAGTATGGTACGCGATGGTGGGGATTTCATGGGGCCATTCAACAAACATAGTTTGGGGTGTGATCTTAATAAGCTTGAACATATCCAATAAATAGTTTTGATCATGCCCAAGTTGTTGGATATTAGATTGGGTTTGGTCCAGGAAAAGTCATAGAAATTATACCTCCATCTGAAGCTTCGATAAATTGGATTCATAGGGTACAATCCTACTGGTTGAGGCCATCACTTACTTTGTGTATGATGAATGGATTTGTTAAAACCCTGTATTTATACTAGTCATCTGATCACTGTTAAACAACTATATTATCATTGATAATGATACTTAACATTCATTTAAATCTAATTGGATATAATAAAAAAAAGTGAATCGGTTTTTTATAACCATAAAACATTTAATTAAATCAAAAGGGAAATTATATTCATAATAGTTCAGGTCGTTATAGATAGGCCACCAACCCAACTCTCTTTAAAATTTCGAATGGCCTGACATATCATTGTGAAAGCTTACCCTGTCTCCTGATTCTTTTATATCCCAACCTCAGTGATATAAATAAAAATCACTAATCCCTGACCTCAAACTCTAGAGGTTATGTATAAAAATCAGTATAGTATTTCTATTGAGACTATGTAGTATCCATCCACTTTAGGATCAAGCAGACCTTCCTGAAAGTCTCCTTGTAACATCCCATTATCGATCTGATAGGTATGTCTTTAAACTTGTCATGGTTCTTCCTTTTAGTTAACCGGTAAGTGTTGAGAAGGAATTGGTAGGATACCTATAATGGTGATGTTAGAGATTTATTAGATTTTTAGCTTTAACCATCAATTTATATAGGATGTAGTGGAATTTCACATCATGTAAATAGGTTACACACCATGTAATGGTTTTGTGGTGGATACCAGGAGAAGGTTCATGTTGTGATAAGACTCACACTATGAAAGGTTAGAGTACATGACAAGACTTTACATGTCATGAGTATTTTAATGAAACGGTTTTTCATTTATAGATATGTGTTTTTCGGAGATTATGGAACATAACTATTTCTTGATGTGTAATGGGATTACACATCATGTAATACCCCAACTATAGTTTTTAAATAGGAATCACGACTGATATATCTCTTTTAAATCCTCACCAAATTCATTCCTCTTGAACCGAAGCCCTCCCAAGGAAATTTTCGTGCTCCCCAACCTTTTGGATCCTTTAGTACAGTGTTTGATCATCTTTTCACTTGGAGTGTGATTCTCAGTTAAGCATTCTCACTTGTTCTTCATATTTTTCTCTTTCTCTTCCATTGAGATTTCAATATATCATCCTGAAATTGATGGATCTATGATCCATGATGTTCGATCTTATTTCTATATTAAAATTTGAAGTCTTCTACCCCTTCGTTCTTGTTGATGGTTTTTGTTGCGAGTGTTAAATTTTGAGAAAAAGGAACGTGATTCTATCTCATTTGGCCAAATTTTATAACCTTGAATTGCTTGATTTATTTTAATTACTAAATTAAATTAAATTTCTCAAACTTTATTTCAATTTATTTGATAAAACCCAATTCCTTTGAAATATGAAATTTGAAATAGTTTTGCCATGAAAATTTGGAAAAACCCCATTTCCATTGCATTGGGGTGTGTTTAAGAAATTTGGTTGATTTAAACTGTATATTTGATGGAATATTTTTCAATTAAATTGTTGAATTTAATTATGGAAATGGATTGTGAAATTTATGGAATTGGTTTTGAATTTATTTTAAACTTGTGAAAATGGTTTAAAAAGTTTTGATAGAAACCCAGTGGTTTTATTTTGTTAAAAGGCATGTTTTATATTGAAACCTATTTTGGTTTTAAATTGAAAATTGGAATTTGAAATGAGGGAATGAGATTTAAATTTTTTAAGCAGTGTGATAATAAATTACCCATTATTTACTGTGTAAGAGAACATGCATGCCTTAGGTAGTTTATGAGTTATTTGGACACACTCTATGCTTATACAACATTCTAAATCATAAATGATGCACGTCACATCCTTGATGGGATGGTGATGAGTCTTCTTTGGCCAGTATTAGAAGGACATGTGTATACACATATTATTGTGATCACTTAGAGAGTGCGGAGTCCTATAGACTCGAAATTTCGTACTTATTTGTAAAATGACCATGTTGCTCACTTGTTTTATATATGAGATGTAAATACATGAAAATGTTATTAAACTAGTTTACGTGACTTTTGAATTTATAAAAAAATTATATATATATATATATATTATTTATATTATTGTTTTTAAAAATATTCCATCACTTTTAAATCCTTTTCTTAAAGTATTTTTCTATCATTTGAATTGTATAACATGATTTGTTCAAATATGCTTTGAAATTCCAAACTTGTTTATTTAAAATTGAATTCATTATTTTGGTTAATATATTTTTTGAATCTTATATGGAATCCTTGGTCAAACCCTACTGGAATTTCATATCACACTCTACTTGTGCCATCAGGTGTTTGTAGATTATTTACTTCGAGGTTCGAGCAAAGGGAAAGGATCTATTAAAGGTAGATCCATCTGTTGAACCTTGGTTTTGGTGATTTGTGACTTTAAGGAATTGGATTTTTTTACTCTGTTTTGTTAATTGGGTTGTAAAACATTGGTATTTAATGCATTTTTAACTTATGGTACATTAATACTAGTGGAGTTTATTTTTTTATGCATACTTTCTTGTTTATCTTAAATCCAAAATATTGGTGGAAAAACCATTTCCACTTTCAGTTGTATGATGCCAGGTTCTAGTTTCTAACCTATGGGGATCTGGAACACCCTTTGGGCTATGTTTGGGAATGATTGGTTTTCGGGTTACCAAGGTACCTAATCTGGTTCATGACAGAGTGGTATCAAAGGAGGTTGTTGAGATTTTGTCTTAATGTTAGTTTGCAGTCGAGTAATATTGTCTGGACTTAGGAGGTAGTTGTGATTGAGGGTCTAGATAGCACTCCCCACAGTGAACATTAAGTCTTCAAGGGCAGTTATGGGAAGATGTATTGTGGATTTGTTCTAGTCTTTTCCATATTTTGATTTGGATAGAGTGGTATCCAAATATTTTTATTTCATCTATTGGGAATAACTTCCCTTGTTTCTCAGTTTAAGTGTTAATCTAATGTATTCCTTGTTGTATGATGATTTTATGTAGTATCATGACATTGAGAAGACGTGCGAATAAAATATAAGAAGAGGATTCTGCTGAACCCTAGCAAGATAATCCTTTTGTAGATCTGAATCTTGTTGAGGTGATCATGTGTACAATCCAAGATCTAGGACAGGCCCCACCTCCAGCCCTCATTCAGGCTCTAACTATGGATCCTCAGGGGGATGTTCTTTGAAATTGTTCTTAAGAGTTCCTTTGCAAGAAGTCACCAATCTTAAAAGATTCTACTGATCCTCAACATGCTTAGGAATGGTTGGGTAGAATAGAATGTCTATTTGAGTTATTTAAGACACCGAAAGAGATCAAGGTGAAGTTTGTCACCTTCATGCTGGAATGAATGAGCATAAGATGGTGGGACATGATGGATATGGTAAAGAAACATGAGGTCATAGAGTGGAAATACTTCAAGGTTCTTTTCAATGACCAGTTATATCCAGATTTAATGGTGTTGGCCAAGGCTATGCAGTTTTTCAAGATTGAGTAGGTGAAAAGAACCATGACTGAGATTCAAATCACTTTTCTAATCTCATGTAGTTTTCACCTGAGATTTTATATAATGATAGGGTCAAGGATTGATGGTTTGATTTGGGACTCCAATCCGATATCCATTCTTAGGTTTTCTTGATAAAGCTACCCACTTATGTTGATGTGATGGATAGGGCGATGATGGTTGAAATAGACCTGGTTGAAAAGTCAGGGTTGATGGGAGTTCCTTTTTCTCCCAGTGAAAGCCTGATTTCCTTCCAGGGAAAGATAAATCATGATTCTTATTTTGGTATTTCTTCATAGAAGGGTTATTCCATAACTCATATATTTTTAGGAGGAAGACCTTTTATTTTCTATCAATGTGGAAATCTAGGACATTCTAAGAGGGTTTGCACTAAGGCTCCCAAGAACTATAGCTCACACAGATGTTCTAAACAATTAAAGATATTTTTTCCATATCTTTTCCACTTCTAATAACAGAATAAGATCATTAGATCCTACTAATATTGTATGGAAATAATATGATTCACATTTAAAAGGGTTCCAATCATAGGAATCTAAAACAAAGCTACTTCACACAGTGGAAGAGTCTCCATAGGAAGTGGATATGAGTCCAACAACTCTGAGAGGTACCATTTATATAGATTCATCATAATGACTACTCTATTTGATACTGGTGCATCTCATTAATTTACTTCAACACAGAATGTTAATATTCTAAACATACCTATGGATATTTTATCTTGTGAAATGAATACTACTACTCCCCTTAGAATAAATAGAGAGTGGGGTCTCCGTAGTCCCACTTGTGTCTTCTCTATATCAAATGATGTGTTGGCTTGGAGTTTTCTGGTCCACGACATGAAAACTATTGACATCATTTTTAGAATGGATTGGATCATTCCTAATAAATCCCTAATTGATTGTTATCTTTAGTGGGTCTACCTTACTATACCTAGTGGCGTGCTTATTGAATTTTCAAAATAATGATACCCAAGGTCAAGTAGATCCAGAACTTCATATCTAGAGTTAGGAAAGTAATATTAGTGTTTTATTTTGATCCAGAGTGAGAATATTTGAGCATTAATCTCCCTCTAGTTTTCATAGAGTTTTCTGACATGTTTCCTTCTGATATCTCTAGTTTTCCACTGGTAAGGGAGGTTGATTTTTCTATTGACTTAATTCCTGGTACTCAACCAGTTTCTATTACCTCTTTCCATATGGATCTAAATGAAATGAAAGATATGATGTACCAATTGGAAAATATTCTTAATAAAGGCTTTATATGCCAGAGTGTATCACCTTGTGAGGAATTAGTTCTCTACTCTAAGAAAGACGATTACGTGTTTATTACCGAAATCTCAATGGATTTATGGTGAAGAACAAGTATATGTGGCCATGGATTCATGATCTATTTGATCCGTTGAAAGGGTAAAGGATTGAACTTCAATCTGGTTACCATTAGTTTAGGATAAAATAATATGTCATTTATAAAACTAACTTAATGAGAAGTTATGACCATTATGAGTACTTTGTTATTCCATTTTGTCTAAAAAATTCTCCTGTAATTTTCCTGTCTTTGATGAGTAGGATTTTCCATGAGTATTTGGATAACTTTGTGGTAGTATTTTTGGATTACATACTCATTTAATCCAAGTACGAGGAGGATAATACACATCATATAAGAATAGTTTTGATTCTATTGAGAGATCAACAACTTTATTCCACGATTTAAACGTTTGATTTATGTATTCAAGAAGTGGAATTATTGGGAAATGTAGCACCTGAATAGGTTATATCTGTTGATCTTGAGAAGGGGAAGGCTATTATTACTTGGGAGAAACCACAAAATATCTTCGAGATTCGGATATTCTTGGGCTTAATGAGATATTATTTATGGTTCATGAAGGACATATTGAATTTGGATTCCCCAATGACTGCTCTAACTTAGAAGGGGTGAAGTTTTCTTTGAATGATAAATGTCAAAGTTATTTTGTTGAGTTGAAATGTATTTTAAAAACTTTTATGATGTTGAATCTTCTAGAGGCAGCGCAGGGCTATGTGGTCTTCTATGATGCATCGGGTTCAGTCTTCGGATGTATTCTAATGTATGGAGATCATGTAGTTTCTTAGGGATCTTGTTATATTTGGCCAAATGTGAAGAATTATCCTACCCATGACCTTAAACATGCAACTATGATGCACATAATTAAGATTTGGTAGAACTAACTTTTTAGATAAATATTTAATATGTATTTAGACAAAAAATATTTAATTATATCTTCTATAAAAAATATTTTAATCTCCACCAATGGTGCTGGGTGGAGTACCTGAGATCTTTCAACTTTGACATTGCATCTACCCTAGGGAAAGGGAATGTTGTTGCAGATTCGTTGAGCCAGAAACTTCTAACCCAAGCAGTGAAAGAATATTCAATAAGTTTATAATTTTATGGCTTTCTTTTCATAGTTCCATATTAGATTCCAGGAATCAAGGGATAAGGATTATTTTTCCCGCATTTAGTCAACATCCTCTCTTCTTAAGATGATTCTTTATAATAAAGATCTTAATAATGAATTCTTTATCATTAGAGTCTCTATTTATGTTGGGGAGGTGGTTTCCTAGTGGTCGTTCTCTAAAGAGGGCGTTCTATGTTATTAGAATTGATTTGTTATACTGCTAGTGGAAAAGAAGGTTGTGATGGGGGATAGTCATAATAAAGAGTGGGTTGTGAACCTAAGAACCAATTATATGTTTCATGATATTTAGTGGCATTTCTAGTGTCTAGGTTTGATATGTGAGCATTTCTAAGTTTCATTCTCATTGTTATACATGCTAGAAGGTGAATAATGAGCACCAGAAACCTTCGGGTTTACTTAAGCCACTTCCAGTACCTACTTAGAAGTGGGATGAAATCTCTATCGACTTTGTGGTTTGGTTGCATCAAACCTAGATAAAGGATAATGTGATATGGGTTGTGATCGATAGGTTGACCAAGTAGGCTCACTTCATACCCATTTGTGATATAGCCAAAGTTTAGGAGTTATGAAATATCTATGTGAAATAGATTTTCCATTTTATTGAATTTATATCTACTATAGTTTTTGATAGGGATCCCCAATTCACTTATCACTTTTGGAAAGGCCTTCAAGAGGCACTATAATCTTAGGTATGTTTGAGCACAACCTACTATCTGAAGTCAGATGGCTAGATAGAGAGAGCTATACTGATTATTGAGGATATTATTCGCACTTGTGTTATCAACTTTGGTGGGACTTGGGATGATAACTTGGGGATGGTTGAGTTTTCTTAAAATAATAATTACTAGTCCATGATAATAATGAGACATTTTGAGGCTTTGTATGGATAGTCTTTTAAATCTTTATTGTGTTGATCAAAGATTGGTGAAAGTTCCCTGGTTGGACTAAGCTTGGTGCAAGAGATGACAACAAATATTCAGTTAATTTTTCATAGAATGTTGACAAAACAAACCTAATATAAGTATTATACCGATCTTCACTGTAGAAATTTGGATTTATTAGTTTGAGTCTAGTTGTTCTTGAAATTTTTACCTGGGTTGGGTCATCGATGACTTGGGAGGATTGGAAAACTTACTCCTCATTTTGTGGGACCTTTCTAGATTGTTGAGAAGGTATGGAAAGTTGCATACCATTTAGAATATCCACAAAAAATGACATTGATATATAAAATATTCCATGTATCACAGCTAGGAATGTATTTATCTGATCCATATCATGTTTTGAGATGGAGTGATCTTGATATTGAACCTGATTTATCTCTGATTGGGTAGCCATTCAGAATAGTTGATTCTGAGACCATGTTTCTTCCTGGGAGGATGATACCTTTGGTTATTGTGCTATGGAAGCATGGTTATGATAATTATGACACATGGGAAAACAAGGCACTGATGAGAGAGTAGTGGACTCATCTTTTTGGTATGAAATATTCTTCATAGGCTTTCTGGGAAAAGAATGTTTTTATAGTGGGGGGGCTTTAACATTCTATTACCAATCTAATAGGTACATATTTAAACTTGTCACAGTTATTCCATTTCATTAAATTGGAAGGGTTAAGAAGTAATTAAAAGGATACCTATAGTGGTGAACTTATATATTTTTTGGACTTTCAGTTTTAATCGAGAATGTTTGAAGGCTACAGTGAATTTACACGCCATGTATCTAGGTTACATGTTGTGTAATAGTCGCCAAGTACATACCATGAGAATGTTCATGTCATTAAAAGATTCACACCATTAATGGTTACACAATTTTATGAGCCTTTACACATCCTGATTCATTTAATGAATAGGTCTTCATTTAAACCTATGCATTTTTCAGTGGTTATGAAACTTAACTATTTCAAGACGTGTAATGGGATTACACATCGTGTAATACCTCGACTATAGTTATTAATCTAGAAGAACAACTGATCTATATCTTTTTTATTCTCTCTAAATTAATTAATCTCAAACTAAAGCCTTTTTATGTGATTTTGGAACTCTCCAAACCTTCCAAATCCTTTTGTATGACATTCGATCGCCATTGCAATTGTAGTGTGACTTCTAGGTAATCATTATACATTGTTCTTTGTCTTTTTCTCTTTATCTTCCTATGAGATTTCAATAGATCATCCTAGAATTGATGGATCTATGCTCCATGATGTTGGATCTCATTTCTTGGTTTATTTTTGAGGTCCTTTACACCTTATTTCTCATTAAAGGGTTTCATTGTGGGTGTTGAATTTTGAAAAAAAGGTAGGCGATTTAATCTCATTTATCCAAATTGAATAAAATTTAATTTGTTGATTTATTTCATTTTTTTATTTAAATTAAATTACTCAATCCTTCTTTCAGTTGATTTGATAAAACCCAATTCAAGTGAACTGGGAGATTTGAAATGGTTTTGGCATGAAAATTAGGAAAACCCCCAATTCCATTTAATTAGGACATGTTTATGGAAATTTGTTAATTTAAATTGTTTAATTTAAATTTTAGATTTGATGAAATATTTTTCAATTAAATTGTTTAATTCAATTATGGAAATGGATTGTGAAATTTATGGAATTGGTTTTAAATTGATTTCAAACTTGTGAAAATAGTTTAAATTTTTTTGATAGAAACCCAATGGTTTTATATTGTTAAAAAGCGTATTTTTGATTATTTTTTTTGGTTTTAAATAGAAAATTGTAATTTGAAATGGGGGAATGGGACTTAATTGTATTTTAATAAGTCTTAAAATATATTACCCTCCATTTACTATAGAAGAGAACAGTTAATACTTTAGTATATTTTGAGTTATTTAGACACTCTCTACCCTTATAAAACGTTCTAAAACATAAATGCCAAAAGTCACATCCCCAATGGGATGGTGACGAGTCAACTTTGGTTAGTGTCATAGGGACGTGTGTGTACACATATTTACTTGATCACTTAGATAGTGTAGAGTCCTATAACCTGTAACTTTCATATCTATTTGGAAGATGAACATGTTTCTATGTTGTTTTATATATGAGATATAAATATATGATAATGTTGTTAAAATTATTTACATGCCTTCAGAATTTATATAATATGTTTTATATAAATGTTTTATTTAATCCATTGTTTTACATATATTCCATAACTTGTAAATCATTTTCTTAAAAATATTTTTCCATCATTTGTTTTATATATCATGATTTGTTTAAATATTATTTGAAATTACAATCATGTTTATTTAAAATTGAAATAATTCCTTTGGTTAATCTATTTTTGGAATCAGATAAGGAATATTTAGTGTGACCCTACTGGGATTTTTATCTCACACCCAACGTATATGCCTTCTAGTGTTTTTATATTATCTTCTTCTAGGTTTGAGTAAGGGGAAGAGGTGGATCTAGCTATTGAACCTTGGTTTTGGTGAGTTGTGTCTTTAGGGAAATGATCTCTTTTTCTCTATTTTGGTACTTGGGTTGTAACACTTTGGGATTTAATGTATGTTTGACTTCCAATACATTACACATAATGGAGTTTCTTTTGTTATGAATACTACCTTATTTATCTTAATTATGTAATGTTTTTGGAATAACCATTCCCACTTTCAATAGTATGATGGTAGGTGCTAGTCACAGACCCATGGGGATCAAGAACGACCTTCATGCTACTTTAGGGCTGGCTCAGTTATCGAGTAACCAGGGTACCTAGGCTGGTTCATGACCCTCCTTCATGAGATGCGGTCCTAGTAAAGCTTCCTCATCCACCTCTAACTAACACAGGGGTGATCATACTATTATACCCTAAAAATACTCATAAGGTTCTATCTCTACCATTTCTTATTAGCTATTTTTGTTGAAAAAATTGACTAGAGTAATGTGCCTCTCTCAAGAGCCCCTAAAATCTTGAACACATTCTCACATCATATCCTCAAGAAGCTGTATTTTTTTATTTGACTGTATATTAGTTTGAGGGTGGTATGATGTGCTTAAAATCACATGTGTACCAAATTCACTCTACAAAATATTCCATAAATGAGATGTAAACCAAGAATACCTATATGAAATGATAGTGCGCGAGACCCCATGAAGTCCTATTATCTCATGGATATACAATATCCCAAGCTCAACAACACTGAATGTGTCATTAATCATTAGGAAAAGCACAACCATTGTGAGCTTGTCAATAGAAATCCATATAGAATTGATACCTTGAGGAGATATGAAAAAACATATCATGAAATCTATCACAAAATATTCCAATTTCCACTCGAGAATAGGTAACTTCTATAAAACTTTGGCTAGTAAATGCTGTTTCACCTTCACCTATTGACAGGTGGGAAAACTCGTAACAAACTAGCTACCACTGACTTTATATACAGCCACCAGTACTGAAGTTGTATGTCATGATACATCTTGGTGACACTGGGATGCACTTCCCAAACTAAGACATAAAACTCCTGCATCATCTCCTCACTTATATCCACTGGAATCCAAATAGAACCATGGATATGAAGGATATCATCCTTATTTATAGGCCAACTATGAGGAGGGTCCATACTTTCCAAACTATCCCATAAGACTAGGAACTTTGAATCTGATAGCTACCTCTTCCTCACTCTATCCATTAGGGTAGAAGTTACAACTAAGGATAAAAGAAAAGAGTTCCCCTGACTATCCTGTACCTCCATGTGCATCTTAAAGAAAAAATTCATAATCTTCCACTCACTACTGTCCTTATGAACTTCCTTCATTTGAGTCCTCCTTCTCAGTGAATTGACAAGTGCATTTCCTTCCCTAGGCATATAGGTGAGCTCGAAGTTGAAAAACTATAGGTATTAAACTTACCTTATACACCTCAGATTCATATCATGCTCTTTAAATATGGACTTGAGGATTTTTTGGTCTATGTATACCACAAAACACTCTCCCAGTATGTAGTTTCTCCAATAGCACAAATCATGAATGACTACAGCTAACTCGAGATCGTCTGTCAGGTAATTCCTCTCATGCGGCCTTAACTTTTGAGACCCATATGCCACGAATATATCTATATCCATTTAAAATAATCCAAGACTAATACATAATTCATCACAATACATAGTGTATCTTCTTCCCTGATATAGAAGAACCAAGACCAGTGCTGAATTCAATCTCCCTTTCATCTCCTAAAAGGTTGTTTCATAGGTATCTGAGCATAAAAAATTTACACCCTTCTTAGTCAAGACCATAAGAGGCTCTTCTAAGAATGATAATTCATGTATAAAAAACCTATAATATCTATATTTCCCCAAGAAACACCATATTTCAAATATGTTCTTTGGATATTCCTTGGAAACTACATTTCTAACCTTCTCCAAGTCAACTAATACCCTTTTCTATGATATAATATGACCCAAGAAGTCAATATTAACCATCCAGAAGTGGCACTTTATAAAGTTATCATATAACTGATGATCTATAAGTATATCCAAAATGATCTCAAGATGTTTGGAATGTTCATTTAGATTGTGATAATACACTAATAAATCATCCATAAAAACCACCACAAACAAATCCAGATAAGGATGGAAAACATAGTTCATCAATGCCAAGAAAACCACTAGTGAATTCATGAAACCAAACAAAATAACCATATACTAGTATATAACATACCTTCTATGAAAATATATATGGGGTATGTCTATAGGTTGAACATAAACTTGATGATATGTAGATGTTAAATAAATTTTTGAGAAAACACGCACTCCTTGAAGATGGTTTATAAGATCATATATCCTTAGAGAGAGATAATAGTTCTTGACCATTATCTAGTTAAATTTCTTATAATCCATGCATATCCTAAGGGCACCATTTGAATTTTTCATAAAAATTACTCGCTAATCCCATATAGAAGTAATGGGTTGAATAAACCCCTTTACCTCTAAATCCTCTAGTGGTCTCTTGAGCTCATAAAACTCCATCATACCCATATTTTATAGAGGAATGGATACTGATACAACTCTTGGAACTAGATTGATAATTAAATAAACCTATCTATCAAGAGGTACAGTGAAAACTTTGTTTTTTAAAATTTCCATGAAATGATTAACCACTAGAGGAAAGTTCTCCTGATGTGCTCTCTGATAATCTAGATACAAGATAGTAATTTGGGCCATCATCATACCTTTCCCATGATGATTTGGTCTAGATTAGCACACATGGAGATCCAATTAACCCTTTTCAATATAAACTGTGCCCTCTATTTATATTAATTTCAATCTCCAATGATAGAATTTGACATAATATCGATAAGCTACTGGCTAGTCTATCCTGAGTATGATGTCAAACCCAGTTATCTTGAGGGAAAAAAGATTCCACACAAAGTGAAACCAACTAACCTCAACGGGAAACTCCCCGCACTAATGTAAATCCTATTTCCTGATCCCCAATAGAGTGACAAGCATCCTAACCCCCTTATAAAGATGAATCATGAGCCCAAGGATTTTTAAAATATGTAGAAATATTAAATTATGCGACGCACCTATACCAAAGAGAGCCGATACAAGAGTAGATGCTACTAAGATTGTACCTCTAACCATAGACGGTTCAACACCCTAATCCTCAAGTGTATATTATAAAAAATAGATTTGGCCTAAACTATGGTCTTGTGACACAACCTCACTACCTGGAGTAGGTCCACTCTACTATCTCAGTACAAATGGTGTCTGGATACCTCATCAATGACCACCCCACCCCCTCAAACTGATTAACAGATTTTTCTCTAGCTCCATGATAGACGTATAGATAATAAACCCATTCCTGAACTTGGTGTTAGAGCTGACCCCTACCACTAAATCCTGGTGGGAAGGTCATGGAAAAAGGTTGCACATGACTGATCCTACCATAAGTTCAACATTTGATTAGGTTTTGATCATATTGATTCCTCATGTGTCCCCATATTCCACATTGATGATAGAAAACTGTACTACCAGTACTAGTGGTCTGGATGACACTCATATCACCATAAGCCTCAAAATGAAGCTTCCTTCCACAAAAATTCAAACTACTAGTTTGTGATACTACACTGCTCTGCTCTGCACCCCCAACGTCCCTCAGGTTCTACTATATAATTAGTGCATAATTCATAATTTTAGTAATATATTTCAATCTAAACATGTTGAAATGAAATTGAACAATAAGTTGGAGACCCTTCTCAAAGAGGCTCTCCCTCAATATCTCATGAGTATGGTATGTTGGCGCAAAATACTATAGCTCTATATATCATTCTGAGAAATCCATAACCATCACCATTACCTTCTCCAGACACATGAACTCACAAGCCTACTCTTGCATAAGAGTCTTAGGGTAAAAGTAGCTGTAAAACCTGGTTTGGAAATAGCCCAAACTATATCTCATAGATTTTCATCCTGGTTTAGAACATCACTCCAGCAATTTGCTGCTCATTGAAGCATATAAGTCACAAGATTCACTCTCCTCTCAGTATATGTATTAATATGATCAAATATCGATAGATTAGTCTCAATCCATAACTTAGAACCATGTGAACAACATCCCTAAAAAATGTGGGAGGATGCTGCTACCGAAACACACATTTCAGCTCATCCATAGATGAAACAAGATGTGATGCTCTTTGAAATGTCTATATGGAATGATAAAACCCCTCACAAAAATATTTGTCAACACTTGTGTTCTGAACAATAGCTGGTGCATAATCTGACACTAAATAAGGATCCATCGATATCCATTGGACCACCACCTATAAAGCATGATCATTTCCACCCTCCTAGAATATGACTGGAGACTCTCATGGTGGAATACCACAACAATGAAAAACACACACTTTAGAAAAAATGATATCAAAGTTCATAGATCAAAAGTATAAGATTGGACAAAATCGTCCTATAAATAGGTCATACCACAATACTACTCTTAAATTTATGACTGGTAAAAATTAATATCTACATTTTCACTACATACACAGCTTACATCCCACTCAAAATATGGGTCTAGATCAATCTCCCTATCTATCATTTCAATTTTCCATCTAAATTTCATATTCATTTCACATTCCACTTTTAATGGTTGAACCAAATGGTTCACCACTTCCAATCTATAAGGGAACATACTTCTCATGAAATGAAATTTGGTCTCCACCTAATCCACAATATTAAATGTTCCAGTCCATGTGAATCATGGTCCATGACTCAATATGGCACTATTGGATGCTCAGGGTGTCTTCTGTAGCATAATAAAGAAAATAATTCTTAGGATATGACATGCACTCCGAGTACCAACTATGTTTCTCAATTTTCTACACAAAATTATATCATAACAACATGTATATCTATCACGACACCAATCACCACATCATGAAAATATGAAATACATCCTATATGGTATGACATAATGCATGACATGTGATTTCTAACAAGTTCCTAAAATGATGCATGATATGAAATACCCTAATCTCATCGGGTTTCAATAAAATAGAACACACAATCATATCAGTAATAAAATCACAATTCAAATGAATTGTCAAATTATGGACTCAAATCATTTGTAATAACCAAAATTTAGAAAACAAAAATTTCTATTCAATTCATTTTGGATTTTTACGGTACGAGGGTTAGCTACACCCTAGCATATCTCATTACCAAATTCTAATTCCTTCATATCCCTATCTATTTTCACCATATAATATACTAGAAAAATAAAGGTATTTGATACCACATTATAACATCCATGACCCGGATTCCACTAAATGGTGACCCAATCCTGGTTGGTCACATGGCCTCAAGTGCATATCCCAAAATTTCAGAGGCTTCTGAATAGTAGCGATGTCCTTAGGTGAGTCTATTGGGAGAATATTACCTCTTACGAGAGTTTAACATAATAGTAGAAACCATACAGATCAAATAGAGGAAGCAATATAACATTAATAAAATAGATAAACAACAATAATAGATAAATTATTCCAAAAGTAATCTTATATAAAAAATGATCATATCAAGTGTCTACAAAGAAATCAAAATAGGTATACATGGAATTGATACAATTTATGTAAGAAAATACCAAAAAGAACAAAAAACACTATCTATTAATATCATCACAAGACTCATTTTGGTCCCACGCTCCCCTGCTCATAAGCATGGAACAAATTTCATCATCAAACTTTGGGTACTTTCCCTGATCCCTACCTATATCCAAATAATATTTCTAGGTACCAAAAAATATCCCAAACTGGGTGTGAGATACAATCCCTGTAGGTAACCACCCAAAGATATATAAAAAATCTAGGCCATATCATTTAGCATGCTAAATAAGGGTGAAATAGTATAATAGATATGAAAGTACTAAAAGTAAAGTGACTGTGGAAAAAGTAAACAAACATGAAATCTCGGATAGCTATACAAGGATTCTTGAACAAAAAGTGTCACAAACCTATCCCAAGGTAGTAGTAAAGGAAAAGGAAGGAAACAATATATCCATACCCAATACACGATATCTCATATAACCCATAACATCTTTGTAAAACCTATAATACCATATCAACCATGACCAAGCCATATAATAAAAAATGTCATATCAACCATGGATATTCCATACAACCAAGCATGTAACATTTATCATGGTTGAGTTATATATTAAAAGTTTCAGACCCCATATGTTTGGATCCAAGGTATATAAGACCAAGGAAGCCTCATTGAGTCCTAGGATCATCTCGATGGAAACTCATTTAGGCTTGAATTGGGGTCCAAGGAGCATGTGTACCAACCATGTCCAATGTGAGCCCAACCAAACCATATCCAAGGGGTAGCATGGCCTAAGGAATCCTATGGAATAAATACCTAAGGGTAAATCTCTATCCATGGAATCCACTACTACTTTCAAGAACTATAGGAGAAATGTCCATGGTATCTATTGAAATCAAGATCCAAGGTATACCAACAAAGGCATCCACTACCATTCATTTCACTACATTTCATTCATTAATTCAAAAGAATTTATAATCTATGAGTTTAACCACTCACATATAAATTAAAATCAAGAGTTATTCTAACTCATGTAACAATGTCACATAAACCATTTAATCAATAACAACATTAAATGGATGAAAACCATCTCCTACTCAATAAATTTAGTTAAAATATTTTATATATGGGATTCCTATGACTAGGAAAGCACAAAAAACTCACCCCATGGTTGGTTTAACATATTAAAAATAAATATCACACCCCATTGGTGACCTTCATTGGGGAAATAACCTCTAAAAATTATCAAGGGAACTAAAGCGCATCCCTAACCAGTTCCATTTCTTTTAATTCAATTAAACAATTCGATTTTGGGGCCATCCTAAAAATTACAGTCGATGGCACAATGGAAACTAGCTCTATAAAGAACAAAGCCACTCGGGATATGTATAGACTACATAACTTAGGTTTATAGTAGAGTGATCATCTAGTATCAACTTCTAACTCGACTAATATTAAAAGAAAAATGAAAAATGGATGAAGAACCTAGAAATAGGGAAAATTATATTGCAACTAAATAAATCTATCTATATCAATAAGAACAAATAATTACACAAAAGGAATTTATTACTCACCGACATAGATTAAATGATACTAACGATGCTCGATTCCAAGTTCGGACGAAGAAATGGAAATAAAGCCTAGAATTTGGATTTCAAATGGATCTCCTCACATAGGTTCTATACACAGGGAGATAAATTGAAATATTTATTAGATTTTAACATTAATTAAGAGAAATGTTTTTAATTTTACCCAAAAACATTAGGCCACATGGCTTGTTCTAACATTGGACAAACCGTGTGCCCACTACTATAAGGAGGGGCACCTTGAATGATTAGTGTGCATAGTTTCCAAATAGTATAAAAAACTTATGATTTGGCTCTCTTAGAAATTGAAGGGGCCCCACATGGGTTTGTTTCACCATACACATAGTTTCCTCAAACCATGTGATCGGTAGTCTCTCTCAGTTCATCCTTGCATGGTTAGTAGTAACCATGTGACCTACCTCACATGGTTTCTACTAACCATGAATCCTATCCTGTTTTCCAAAAAAACCCAACTCTGGGATCCAAACAAGAACCATACAACCATGATACATCTATGAGATTAAGGGTTAATCACATTAGGCCGTAAACAATCATTTAAACAAAAAACAAAAAAATATTTATATCATATGAAAACTCAGGTTCTTAATCTTTTCCAAACATCCTTGGAAATCCATTGAACATGATCTCAGTATATCCTAAATAGCTTGAATGGTCCTTTAAAACTGACCATCAATCTATGGGTGATAATTAGTTTTGAATTTAAATTAAATATTCAATGCTTGCAGAAGAATTCTTGAAAACCTAAAGGTAAAACTAGGGTATCTATAATATACAATAGAGAGTGTAATTCCATACAGTCTTACCACTTCCCTTATGTATATATAGAGAACTATTCCTTGATAACAATGAAATGTATCAACTTTGTTGGGCAATAGACTACCACCCAGATAGGTTTATTACCTTTAGGTACCCTAGGTAGTCTTATGATAAAATCCAAGGTTATGTTTTCTCATTTCTATATTGGTTTAGGAAATGGTTTCAACATACCCTTATAATACTATCATTTATCCTTCACATGTTGTTATACCAAGCATCATGATAAAAATTATACAATGTCCCTCTATAGTTAAACCACTATAATTTTTTCTTCACATATCATTACATATTAGTGCTTCCTAGATGAAAATAGAATTATGGTCTTTGAACATAATCTAGAAGTTTCCCCTTCAATTATAGTTTTTATGGGACACATATTTGGGATGTAAACCTTATAAATCCATCTTCAATAAAGTTAAACTCCAGAATATTCACTACTTTCTTCTTTAGTAACTAATTATCTTTCTGGGCCTCTTTAATTATCTCAACAATAGATAGATGATCAGCTATTTGAGAAAGGTAGGATGAATATCCTTTTATTATTCCCATATCCATCATTTTCTTGTCTAAGAACATTGGATCCCTTTTAATCCTCATCTTGGATAGGGTTACAAGATCCTTTTTACTCAAAGCATCCATCACTTTTTTTTTCTTCCTAGAATGGTAATGGATTGAATAATCATAATCTTTGATCATCTCTAATCACCTTTATTGGAGAACATCAATCTTATTTTTTTCATACATGAGGCTTTTATGATCCATATATATGTCAAAATTTTCTCCATAGAGATAATGTCCCAAAATATTCAATTAAAATATCAATACTTCCAATTCAAATCATGCATTGGGTAGTTCTACTCATGTATCTTTAATTGGTAGGAGGAATAGGCTATAAATATTTAATCCCACATGAGTACACAACCCGAGACGTTTTTGAAATCATCACTATAGATAAAAAATCTTTCCCCACTGGTGGGTAATGTGTGTAAAAATACAATTATTGGCCTCTTATTCATCACTTTAAATATCTATTCACATAAAAAATTATTGAATAAATTAAATCCATTCTCTTTAATCTTATTTATTGGGATTGAAAATCCTGAGAAGTTTATAAAAAATCGATGATAGTACCCAATTAGTTCAAGTAAAGTATGGATTTCCTTCACAGATGTTGGTATAAGACATCCTTCAATTGTATCTGTTTTAGAAGGATCAAAAAATATCTCTTTGATGGTGATAACATTCCCTAATAATGTTACTTTCGCCAACAAAAACTTAAATTTACCATAATTTTTATACAATTTTTCTTTATGAAAGTTTTTTTATAAAACACTCAATTACTCCTCATTTTACCCCTTGATTTTATAGTAAATAATAATATATTCTACAAAGACAACCACAAATTTGTTAAGGTAATCCCTAAAGACTCTATTCATCAAGTCCATGATGATAGATGGAGAATTAATGATTCTAAGTGGAATCATTATGAGCTCCTACTGATCATACCTTGAATGAAAAGTAGTCTGGGGAATATACTCCTTCTTTACCTTAATATGATAAAATCCTAACTAAAGATCCACCTTGGAGAAGTATTTGTATTCCTATAGATAATTGAACAAGTCATATATCCATTAAAGATGATACTAATCCTTTATTGTGATACTGTTGAGCTCATGATAATTAATGTGGAGGACCATTGACCCATCCTTCTTCTTAATGAAAAGAACTAGTGCTCCCCATGGAAAATCACTTGGTTATATAAAACCATTATCTAGATTCCCCTATAGTTTCTTCTTTATCTATTCCAGTTCCAAAATAACCATTATATATGTATTCATAGATATTGTAAAATCTCCAGGTATAAAGTTGATTTATAACTGAACCTCACAACTTGAAGGAAGACCATGAAATTATTTGGGAAACACATCAATGAATTATATTACAATGGGCATGTCATGAATGATGATATTTTAATTAATCTCAATCAATTGAGCTATAAATTATTTCTTATATTTTAATAATACCAAAGCATGAGATGTTGGTACCAAAGAATATCCCCCATCCTCCTTTTACTTATATAGAATCATATGGTGATTTGTGATGTAGAGGGTCATTACCTACTCTTGGAAATTTATGTTGCATCTATACAAGGAAATCCAATCCATGACCAAAATAGCATCTAATTTGTCTAAAGGGAGTATCACAAGGTTTTCTGGAAAGTTCAACAAAAAATATGGAAAAGATATGAGTAATACAACTGGGATGTAATAATTCCACCATTTTACATGTCTATTGTTAAGTAATTTTCCATATTTTTAGGCATTGTTTGAATAGTTCTACTAAACTTGTGTAACATGAAATAATGTATAGAACTGTAGATCATATGCCTACCTTTCACTATTCAATTATGATGCTAATAATTTACTTCAAAGAAAAAAATTATTAAGGATTAGAATTATTAAAATATTAAATATATAAAGGTAAACTATGATCATTGAAGGGATAAATCATAAATGTCATATATTCTTTTACAAAATAATTTATTGGTTTCAATCTAAGTTATCCATGATCTATTTAATAACATAAAATATTATGGGATTTTTTATTACATTAATAATGGTCTGTAAGAATATTGTGAATTTAATAAATCATATCTCTTAGGAGTATCAAAATATATGTAAAATAAGCCTCATTTTGTGCACCATATGGTGATTATGTCCAACTCAATGTGCCCTTTTTAGTGTTATTACCTCTGGGTACAACTCTACCATAGAAAAATCCACTTATAGTATCTATTTAAAAATTTATTTTCATGGAAACCACTTAATCAATACTATACCAAAATTTAAGAATGTTTTCCCTTGTTTACCCTTATCCTTAAGAAATTCACTAGAGTTTTCTAATCCTAATACCAAAAAACAATTATACTTTTCTCTAATACCAACTATGATAACCCATATCATTATTAGAATTAATTTCAATATTAATTACATAAAAGAACAATTAGTAAAACCTAGAATATACTAGGGAATAATATATTTGGGAAATTAGGTACACACATTGTAATAGAAATATAAAAACATTATTTAAAAACTTCATAATAGGTTCTTGTATTCCATCAATATTCTAAAACTGTACAGAATAACTTGGGGATGTACATAAGAAATGGGTGAGCTATAAATACTAGAAAGGGTATAAACAAAGAATAAAATAAGGTAAATAAGTAAATGTGATCCAAGGGTTATATCAATGTTACATTATTTGTGTTTGAATCATAATCTTGAATAACGAGGCATGATATGACATGATAACATGAAGGTAACATAGGAATGTGACAACAATATAAAACATGATATCATAAGCTTAATTCATGTCTAACTACAAATATGTCATAACATAATGTGATTAAGATAACTTACCATTCACCATAAAAGACATCTCATGAGATAAAAACAATACACAATGCAATGGTGGGAAATATAATTCCAGTCCCGCTTGTCACTTTTGTATCAAGTAAGTACATAAGTTTTCCAGACAGATCATACAACATAAATATGTATTTCATTAATTTTTACCTAAAAATTAAGGATTTAGGGTTAAATAAATTTAAATAAACAATCAAATAAATATAAATATAATTATATAAATACCCTTGATTGGAAATGGGGATGGGTATTCACTACATAAATGTTTAGCATGGAAAATCACTGAATAATTTTGACAGAATAATAGGTGTACATAGAGGTTTAAAGACGGAGTGGATGAGAGTGAAATGGGTATCTCATTGCTTTGTAATCATAAGTTTTGTAATTTAGATGTCTAAAAACATATCACAACTTAAAACATTGGAAATTAAAAAGGCATGACATAAAGAAGGTTCTTGAATAAAAAGGAGGAGCAGATCCCTTAACTTGAGATCTTAATTCTTAAAGTTTGTGAGGATATTATTAAGATATTGGGGTAACCTTGGGAAAGATATTTAGGGATAATGGAAGAGTAAATTTGTGATCCAATAGTTTTGAGTGAATATGAATGGGATGTTGGGTGGGTTTATATAGCGAGAGAGAGGATAATTCATTATTAATTTCCAAATGTAGGTTTTGGACACTAATTGATAAAGTAATCAATATGACAAACCTTTATATGGGTTTTCCCATGGTTTCTACCAAATAAGAGTGCTTTTAATTATTTTATATGTATAAGAACCAAAAAAGTTAATACAATACCATTTTTGATGTGGAAGTGAGTCATGTTTATAAATAATTGATTTTAAAAACATAAAATATAATATAGATTTTGGAGGATTCAATATGGATTTATAAAATTAATCAAATAACATAAAAAATTATATTAATGTGGAAATATAATTTTATTATTTGATAAAATTTATAGTATTTATTACATCACTTTTGGGCTTTTATCATGTTATAATACATATAATATTTAATTTTTACCAAAAAATTGAATGTCTTAGAAAATTTTGAAAAATTCACCATTGGATAATTTTGACAAAATGAATTTAGAAAATAATATTTATTTTATAAAAATAATTCTATAAATATGATCATTACAATTATTAAATAAAAATTCCATTTTATTGAAAAATATTGATTTTTTTATAATAATAGTTTTTTGACCCTTATAAAAATTACATTTGACATCATAAAATTATACTATAATTTATATTTAATAAATATTTTTTATTAATAATATTTAATAAAAATATAATTTATTTCATAAATTCAAGAATTCATCAAAATAGTGTGTTTATTGAAACTACATATTTCCTAAAAATAAAATTTATGTTTTGTCATATTAAAATATATTTTTTATGAAACTCATTATTTAATCATTTATAATGAATTAATAAAATGGATTTATATAATCATTGTTTTATTAAATAGAAAATATATAAATTCATAATGTTAGGGTCTAGATACATAGGACTTTATTACACTAGAAAATACCCTAAGGGTAATGTGTGTGATGGTGAGATTAGGATGTGGTAGTTTTCCAAACATAGTTTGGGCTGTGATCTCGATGAGTTTGAAATTATCCTGTAAATTATTTCTCTCATGCTTCAATTTCTGAATATCATATTGGGATTATTCAATGGAAAATCCAAGTGATAATATCTCCCTTATATGCTCTCATAATTGGGCTTCATAGGGTATGGTCCTACTGGTCGAGACCATTGATTCCTTTTTCTATGCCAAATGGAATTTTTCATAACCCTTAATATACTGATCTTAATGGTAACTATAAAATGGATATATTATAAATGGTTTTGATTATTATCAGTATTTTAAACATGATAGAATAAAAGTTATAATGGTCCAATATAACCAAAGAAAAGTATGTGTTTTTTATAGCTACATTACTTAATAATGCATTTATTCATTAAAAAAAGGGAATATAATTTATAAAAGTTTGATTTATTAAAATCATATATAGTGTGAATTTATTATAATTCTATATATATATAAAACATTTTTAGGTTTCTAGGAGGACTTTAGAGACTAAGTTGTGCATTACTAGCTTGGGAGTTGGAGTTGTTATTGTGCTATTGCCGTAGAATTGTCTTTAATGTTTCACTTGGAGACTTTTGTTGTATTTATATTATATTTCATGATTTTTATATATTGTTTATTTCACCTTTATTATAAAATGGATTTATTTTTTGGTTAATATCCCATATCCTGATCATAATTTTATTTCTGTAGAGCATAATGCCTCCCATATGTGTGATTTTTATACCCTTGGTGCTAATCCCGAACCTAGGGCCTACTAGAGGTGAGAACTAGGGGTTATTATCTATATTACTTCATTATCAACCCAGGGGGTACCTTTGGAAGGAGGGTGTTGTGATAGTATGTAAACATTTAATTTTTAACAATTTTTTTACTTTATTTACAATGGTTTTAAAATAATACTTTTAATGGTTTTCCGAATGGGTTATTTTTGACATTTTTTTTGAAGTGTGTAAGGAATATTTATTAATGTATATGGAATGAGAAAAATATACCACCATAATGAACATAATTTATTAAAAATATTCCTATTCATGTTTTAATTTTTTTTAAAAAATTTATATCCCATTTATAATTCTTATGGTAATTTCTTTTAAATATATTTCAAAGAAAACGGATTTTTATCCTTATTTTACATGAATCATGAAAATGATTTTGAATATACGTTAAATGGAATATTTTATGAGATTTTATGATGAAAATTAATTATTATATATATTTTATTTTTTATGGTCCTTAGACATTATTTATTATGATGGGTGATTCCAATATAGGTCTATGAATTGAGTAATGATTATGTTCTCTAAAGTATTTTGTCGGAATTAATCGAGCAGTTTATTCCATTTATAAGGGTTCTTATAAGTGTTCTTAAAAGGATACTATGAATATGATGTGCCGAAGAAAATTTAATGAAATTTATATTCTTTATAATGTGTTTTCATAGAAATATATTGATTTCATAAGGTAATATAATGATTTTATCTTTAAATGAATGATTATTCCCTTTAAGGGTAAAAGGAATGTTTTTTTAAAAAAAATTCCAGGGTTATCATTATTTTTAATAAGACCTCATGATTATAATTTCTAATTTATTGTTTATTTTAAAGTTTTTTATGAAATGTTTTGGGCAGTAAATATGATTTGTTGTTTAAGTAAACAATGATTTGAGCTCAAAGTTTATTATGTTAAAGGAAAACTCTATTATATGATCTCATGTTTTTGAAATGGAATAAAAAGTTTCTTTATTCATTTTTATATGTCCCTTACTGATATTGTTTTCTCATTCTATGTTTTAAAATGTTTTTAGGGGTATTTAAGGATTATTTAGGACAATGGTGAAGTAAAGTTGAAAATCATGAATATTTATCATGAAAAGGAAACTTGTTTCATATATTAAAAGTAATGTATAGTGAAAAAATGAATACTAAGTGAAAGTTACCACTATGTAATGAATGAATGTTTTATGTAATAGTTACAAACTAATTATATAAAAAACTATAAACCTAAAAAGGTCTTTAAGAAAATTGGAATAATAATTTTTTTTAAAACTAAATATTATGTATTGTTATAAGCCATAATCATTATAGCATATTTTCATATAATTCAGACTGGTGGACACATGTATATAGATACATGTGTTTGATGGATATAATTCCATAACCATTTATATCTTCAGTAAAATAGATTATTTTCTTGAGGTCACTTTTTAAATATGCTTACAAATACAAAGATTCATATTTATTATCAATGTATAAGGCCCATGAGGCCATATAAGAATGTGACAATAACATGAAACATGATATCATAAGAATAAGTTAAGGATAAATACCAAGATTTCATAACATAGTGTGATTAGGATAACCTCACATTCAACATACATGACATATCATGATATAAATAAATTACCCAATGCAATTGAGGGAAATATGATTCTAGTCCCCCTAGCCACTTTTATATAATGTTAATGCATAAGTGTACCACATAGATCATACAAGATAAGGATGCATTTCATCAATTTTAACCCAAAAATTAATGATTTAGGGTTAAATAAATGTAAATATTCAATTAGTGATGTATATATTTAACTGGGTTAATACACAAGATATGGAAATGGAGATGAGTATTAACTACATGAATTTTTGGCATTGAAAATCACAGGATAATTTTGAAAGTATAACAGGTGTACATAAAGGTTTATAGAATGGGTGAATAAGAGAGAAATGGGTCTCTAATTACTTTTAAATCATAAATAAAGTAATAGGGATGTGTAAAAAACATATACCAACTTGAAAAATTTGAAATAAAAGGCATGACATAAAGAAGGTGCTTGAATAAAGAGGAGAAGGAGAGGATCCCATACCTTGAGAGGTCACTTAGTAAAGTTTGGGAGGAGATTATTTAGAGATTGGGGGAACCTTTGGAGGGAATAGATAGAAAAGGGTAGATTAAATTTTTGATCCAATAGTTTTGAGTGAAGTGGAATGGGATTTTGGGTGTGTTTATACAGTGAAAGAGAGGATAATTCTTTATTAATTTCCAAACATTGGTTTTGAACCCTAATTGACAAAGTAATCATAACCAAAAACCTTCCCATGGTTTTTCCCATGGTTTCTACCAAATAAGTATGTTTTTCATTATTTCATAATTCTAATAACCCAACACATTAACATAATACCCTTGGTGATGTGGAAGTTAGTCATGTTTATAAATAAATAATTTTAAAAACTAAAAATATAATATAGATTTTGGAGGATTCATTCTAGATTTATAAAATTAATAAAATAAAATAAAATAATTATTTTAAATGGGAAACATAATTTTTGTATTTGATACACTTTATACTATTTATGGCTTCACTTTTGATCTTTTATGATGTTATAATACATACAATATTTAATTTTTCCCAAAAATTCGACTATCTCAAATTTTTTTGAAAAATACACCATTGTATAATTTTGAAAAGATAATTTCAAAAATAATATTTATTTTATAAAAATAATTCTAAAACTATGATAATTTTTATTTTAAATTTAAAATATCCATTTATTGAAAAATACTAGTTTTTTTATAATACTATTTTTCTAACCCTTATAAAAATTATATTTAACTTTATAAAATTACATTATCATTTATATTTAATAAATATTATTTCATAATATTATTTTATGAAAATATAATTTATTTTATAAATTCATGAATACCTGAAAATAGTGTGTCTCTTAAAAATATATATTTCTAAAAAATATAATTCAATTTTTGTCGTATTAAAATCTAATTTTTATCAAACTCATTATTTAATAATTTAAAAAGTAGTAATAAAATGGATAAATATAATCATTGTTTTATTAAATATAAAATATATTAATTATTAATATTAGGGTCTAGATACATAAGACTTTATAACAGCAGAGAACACACTAAGGGTAATGTGTGTAATGGTGATATTTTCATGCCGCGGTATGAAGAACATGGTTTGGGCTGTGATATCGATGAGATTTTACTTCTCCTATAAATTATTTTTCTGATGCTTTAATTTTTGAATATCATTTGGGATTGGTCAAGTGAAAATCCTAGTGATACTATGTCCTTAAGATGCTCTGATAAATGGTCTTCATATGGTCTGATCCTACTGGTAGAGTCAATAACTTCCTTTGCCTATGTCAAATAGACTTTATCATAACCCTTAAAATACAAATATTAATGGTCAATATACAATGGATATATTATCAATGGTTTTTATTCTTAGAGGTATTTTAAATCTAATAGAATATAACTTATAATGGTCCAATATAAATAAAGTAGTGCATGTATTTTCTACAGCTACCTTACTTAATAATTCATTTATTCATTCAAAAAAGGGAATTTAATTTATAAAAGTTTGAATCCTTAAAATCTTATAGAGTATACATTTATTCTCACCCTATATATATAAATCCTTTTTTAGGTTTTTAAGATGAATTTAAAGACTAATATGAACATTAATATTTTGGGATTTTCTATTGTTGTTGTGTTGCTGCCGTATGATTGTCTTTGATGTTTTACTTAGAGACTTTTATTGTATTCTTATGACATATAATGTTTTTTTGTATTTTTTATTTACCTTTCTTATATAATTTAGTTATTTTTTGGTTTATATACCATATCCTGATACTAATTTTCTTTATATAGTGGGTAATACCTCCCATATGTGAGATTTTATACCTTCGGTGCTAATCGTTAACCTGAGGCCTATTAGAGGCGAGACTCAAGGTTAATTATATAAGTTACTTAATTTCCAAACCTATAGGGGGAAATTTGGATAGAAGGGGTTTTGAATGTATGTAAAACATCAATTTTAAACCATTTTGACTTTCTTTAGAAAGGAATTAAACTAATATTTTCAAATGATTCCCAAATGTGTTATTTTTTACATTTTTACAAAAGTGTGAATGTAATATTTTTTATTATATACAGAATGTGAAGAATTTAACTCCATCATGGCCAATATTATTTAAAAATATTCCTCTTTTATATTTAATGGTTTTTAAAAAATTATTTTTTATTTACCATTATTTTGGGATTTTTTTAAAGTAATTTCAAAGAAAAAGTTTTTGTCCTTATTTTTTTATTAAGCCTAAAAATGATTTTGAATATGTGTTAAATGGAATATTTTATGATTTTTTTGATTAAAATTAAAGATTATATGTGTTTTATATATTCTATTATTTTTATAGAATATTTATTATGAAGAGTGATTTTGTTATAGCTCTTTGTATTGAGTAATGATTAAGTTCTCTGGTGTATTTTGTTAGAATTAATCAGGTATGTTATTCCATTTATAAGGGTTATTGTAAGTGTTTTTGTATGGGTATAATGCATATGATGTCCCAAGGAACCTTATTTAATTTTATATGATTTTTAATGTGTTTTTCAAGAAATATTTTTATTTCATATGGTAATATAATGATTTTTTATTTAAATAAATTATTATTCTCTTTAAGGGTAAAAATGAATGTTTTTAACAAAATGTTTTTCATGGGTTCTCCTGATTTCAAAGAAAACCTCTGGATTATGATTTTAATTTATTGTTCATTATAAAGTTTTTTATGAAAAAAATTGGGTCGTAAAGATGATTCCTTCTATAATTATACAATTATTTGAGCTCAAAGTTTGTTATGTTAAGGGAAAACTCTATTATATGATCTCATGTTTTGGAATGGAATAACAAGTTTCTTTATTCTTTTGTATATGTACCTTACTGATATTTTTTTTCTTATCCTATGTTTTTAAATATTTTTCATGGGGGTTTAATGTTGATTAGGAAAAATGGTGAATTCAAGTTGAAAATCATGAATATTTATCATGAACAGAAAACTTGTTTTATATTTTAAAAGTACCACATAGTGAAAAAATTGATACCGAATGAAAGTTCCTAGTATGTTATGTATGTTTTTATTATTTAATAGTTTTAAAATAATTATTTAATACTATAAATATAAAAAGGTCCTAAAAAATACAAGAAAAATAATTAATTATTTAAAACTCAAGATTATGAAATTTTTTAAGGATGCGTCCTTGTAGAACATTTTTATATAATTCAGACTGGTGGACACATATGTGTTTGATGGATATAATTTTAGATCCTTTTATAGTTTGAGTAACATAGTTTATTTTCTTATGGTCACTCTTTATTTACACTTACAAACATATAGATTCCCATTTTTTTTGTCAATTCTATAAGGCCCAAAGGGTCACACTTTTTGGTTAATTGAATTGGGACTGAATTTGACTATTAGGGATACTCTAAAAGTGTTTTAGATAAAATTAAAAATTATTTTGGATGTTTATTCAAATGGAATTTCATACGATGTTACATTGGGCCCTAGATTTAATTAGATTGGGAAAATTCATGACTATGATCAATTGAGTTACATATTATTTTTTAAATACTTGGATAGGGGATACATGATGTGATCATCATCTAGACTAATGAAATTCTATATATTCACTAACCAGGTTAATCATTTGCAATGATTCAAGAAGGAATGAGATAACCTATACTAGATTAAATTATTCAATGTTTAGTGTTCAGTTTATGTCATGGAGAGAGGTATTCTATAGGTTTAAATATGATTTATATTATACATCATATAGTAGACATGTTCATATTGAGATATGAGAATGTTTGATCAGGATCACACAAAAATACTTAGTAGCCTGAGTAGAATTGATGATTTTATAAAGGTCATTATTTATTTTCATTTATGAAATTGATATTTTATACTTTTTATAAATGATACTGATACCGACAGAGTCACAGGGGTTCACCTTTGGATAAGGATTAAATCTTGGATAAATTCTTTTTCTAAAATAATGACAGTTTTATAAAACATATCCAAAAGATTATTGGATATATTCATAAAGAGATATAGAGTTTTTTATAGAGTCCTTTTAATATTTTTGTGTAAGTGGGATATTTCTGGAAATATAAAAAAATGGGATATCGTATTTTATGATATCCCATAATTATATTTAGATATATGTGCCTATTAATGCACATATTATAGATTACGATTGATTGTACCCATAGAGTATGATGGGACATGGAATATTTGATATTGTATGCACATTTTCCTTGTCTTCCTTCAACTTATCCCCCATTATAAATAAATGTGATTGAATTATTATATCATTATGATACTGAATATAGTTATCAAAGAGTTCAAGGAATGTTGAACACAAATGGGTAGTAATTCCATGTGGTGGAATTGATACCCTGACTATTTTTATTATATAAAGACTATTTGGAGTGCCTGGAAATGGGAATTAATTCCAACATTGGTTGATTGTGCACTATATAATTTTTTTTCGAAACTCTATTCATTACCATATCATCGCTTATCTTGAAAATAAGTCACTTTTACCCCTTTGGGGATTGAGAATCCCCATGATAGGATTATAGATCAATTTTCTGGCATCATCTCTCTGAGGAATGATTCATTTGGCTGTAGCTATTATGATTCCAATGAAGCATGTGTCGAAGATTAAATTATTAGTTATAAGGAAGTGCATGTATTCCAGTTTTGTTCTTTATTTTTATATCACATGACATATATTGAATATAGATCATGGTTTATATGGGTTTCTTTTTCTATATTTTATCATTATATGTTTCTCTAAACCCATTAGAATATCTAACACCATAAAAACTATTCGCAAGAAAAAAATACAGTAAATGGAATGTAAAAAGTAAATTCTTCTAGAATAAATTTCAAACAAAATTATAGAATAAAATATAACAACAAATTGAAATGATTTATACCACTACTACTTACAACATCTCATCAACACTAAAATAAATAAGATGAAATTTAAATGCATACTTTTTAATATTATATTTAATTCATATAAAATAAATAAACTAATAAAATATTATCATAGCAAATATACTTTTAAATTTATGAAAAACATGTAAAAATTATATATTAATTCAATTTTTTTTATAATTCTTATTACCACTTATGATAAGATAAGTTAATTCAAAAAAACATAAAGTATTTGTTTTGTTTATAAAAAATAAATATTATTTTCTAACAACAGTAAAATAACTGGTTGGAAATATTACATCTTGATATTTTAAAAGAAAAACATTTTCTTCTATTGGGTCTACGACACCAAATAGTTAACCTAAGAAACCCCTGGAATATATTATTTAAATACGATCACTATAACCTAGTTCTTAATTTTGTGAGTGTGAACATGCTTAACCAATTTATGAAATACATAATAATTTTATACTAAATATAAATTTATTGATAAAATATTAGTAAATAATCACTTAATTTTTAGTAAAGCCAATTTATTCTTCAAAAAAATATAATTTCTTCAAAAAGGATTTTTACTATTATTTTTGTGAGAAAATAATATAATTAATTTTTCTTACAATTTTAGAAAATTTAATTGATTAAATTAATTTCATTTTTTAAATTATAATATAAATACTAACTTGTGTTTATATTATTATATTTTTCTAAAATAGTTGATTTTGTAGTGAATAGTGAAAATTACAAATTTTTCAAATACTATTATTTCTTTTGATTAAATAAAGTTATTTAAAAGTCCCAATATATTTCTTATGTTGTATTAAAGTAAAATAAAAACCATTTTATTTATAATAATATAGTTATTTTAATTTTAATTTTTTAATTTTCTTAATTTTTGTATAAGTTTATTTTTATGCTTAAAATCATATTTTTCTGTAAACTATTTTTAAGTACATAAAATTTATCCATTTTTATTAATTAAAATAAACCCCAATGAAAAATGATTTAAATGAAATATATATATTATATATCTATATATTTTAATTTAAATTAATAAAATGAATATTTTTAGCCATAGAGTTAAGGCAGGATCATATTTTTCTTGAGAAATGCATTCCTTGAAAAACCATTTTTTCAAAAACTTTAGTTGGTTAATTTTTTAAATTAAATTATGAAACATATGTTAATTTAATTTGAGAAAATTTATTCCAAATTTTTAATTAAAATAATTAATATTATATAATAAGTTCAACTTATGTTTTGATCATAATGAATAGTAAAAACATTAAAAATCTATTGCCATAGTTAAGGGTAAAATAAGTTTATTGTGGATTAAGCTAAATAGATAAGGATTACGTTGACCTAAAAACTTATTTAATTTATATTTATTAGCCATATTTCGAAAATATATTATTTAACTTATATAAGTATCCCATTCTTAAGCCATATGGCCGTGATTGTGACATTTATAATAATTTATGTAAAGAAAAAGAATTTCACTTTATTAATTTTAATAGATATAATATTTTTTATTAGGATAAAAATAACATATGTATGATTATAGATATTAATTTTAAATATAAATTATTTGTTTTTAACATATTAATTTATTTCTAAATTTTAGTAATGCAATAATTATCTTAAATGCTTATACAACGCCGATACAATACTTATTTAATTAAAAGAAAAATAAAATAAATGATTTTAAAAATATTAAAAGTAATATAATTTGAACTCTTTATTATGTTACATAAATTTTTAGGTAAATATAATTTTTATAGAGGTTTTAATTGAATATATTTGAATTTTATGACTTTCATGTTGCTTACAATGTTAAAATCAATGATTAATTTCAAAAATGAAATTAATGATATTTTATAATAAATAATATTTTATGAAATGATTTAAAATTATTAAAAATTACTATACCTAGCCATGTATTTGGAATATGTTTAAAAATATATTCTATTTTCTATTTTCTTTTTTAAAATTTCCTTTTATTGTGACTATCTTTACCCCAAAATAGGAAAAACTTTGTTACCATGGTAATTTTCAAAAAGTGTTAAAACAAGTTAAAAAAAGATAAGGGTAGAAACCAAATATAAACATATCAAAATTTTATTTTATGAGATTATTTTTACTCAACCTAATATTTTTATATAGTCTCCTAAATTAGGATCCATTTGAAGTTGATAATTAATTTAAATTAACATAATACTTAAATAAATTCTAAGAGTGCCCCTCCCCTCAATTATAAAAGGGAATATCCTATCCTATTTTCTTCACATTCCAAAGAATTTTTTTCCCAAACCTACCCAAATGTATTCCTTACTTCGCTTGACACATTCTATATAACTTTTATTTGTTTATGAAACACTCCCAATAAGTCTTTAGGTGTAAACCTATAGAGGTTGTCTAAAGAAGAGATATTATTCTTAAAAGAGAATTTTTATTTTACTATTTATTAAACCTTCTCCAAATATTACTAAACCATGAGGATGTAATAAAATAATTATCTCAAATATAATGAGATTTGTTTAATTTATTTTAATACTATATATCTATATCCTCTTCCATAAAATGGGTAACAAAACCGTCGTTCCTGTGTACGCCAGACTACCTCCTTGTGAACCGATGTAATTCATTTTCAATAATCGTTACTCATGAATAGTTTTAATAATTTATTTAATGCATATATTTGGTATTAATGAAATATTTTTCATTTTTAAAATATAATATATCCTTTACTTCCTTACCTTTCCATTCCATGAAAACTGGTAACGTCGTTTGTGCATTTATGTGGACTATCATCTCCACAAATTGATGTGATTCATATTTCAACACCACATAAAATGAATGATATATATAAGCATATTTAAAAAAATAATATTTTATTTATGATATAATTACAATTCTAGGAATATAAAATAATACTTACCTTATTTTCATAATTATCGTTGATAAATTTAAATGTTTCTCATGCATATATACAACCTATCATATCTGTGATTGTAAAATATATCATTTTTTATAACAATAATTCATGTATGGTTGGAAAAGTATAATTTATGTGTAAAAATTATAATTATTTCATCATTATTATTCTATTTATGATGAAATAATTACCTCTTCTATCATAGTAAACCCACTGAAGTCATTTTGGATATAAGAACCAAATATAATCAAAAAATTGATGCAGACTTAATTGATTAAGTAAGTAAATATAACATGGTAATAAATAAAATAAAAGTAATAATAAGCCTGGATATTTGTTTTGATAAATATAATAATTAGCATAAGTTTATTATTCCAGAAGACAAAGAACTCACGTGATGGGTTAGATTTGAGGTAATGCGTTTCTTAACTCAATTTACATTCATTGGGTTTTACTTCCTCTTCATTGATTATGTTATGCTATGATTATTTTTAAAATAAAATTTTATTGTATTATTATTTATTTA
Source organism: Viscum album (assembly GCA_963277665.1). Taxonomy (NCBI): domain Eukaryota; kingdom Viridiplantae; phylum Streptophyta; class Magnoliopsida; order Santalales; family Viscaceae; genus Viscum; species Viscum album. Next base: position 421,212,089 of record OY728132.1, read on the forward strand.
AACTTATATTTTTTAGATTTACAATTTTCACACATAATTATCGCATTGATTAATCTTCACTTAAATGATACGGTCTTTATTAGGGATATCATCTCAATTTCCACTCCATTGAGACATATTGATAATATGAACCTAATTACTTTTTTGTGGTGTATATATACGACCAATTTGAGGTAGTTAACATGAATATATATTAATTCATGATGATTAATAATTCAATTCAAGTTACTCATTCTAGAGTAATGTTCAAAATAAAAGACAATCTTATTTCTCTTTTTGATTAGGTATATATTTCAATCATATCCATATTATTTCAAAATTATTTTACCAAATACCTTTTCATTTTTAAAAATAACTTATAAAGGATATTTTAAGTTATCCTTGAATTTTTACATGGTATGAAATGAATATTTAAAATTTTTTCTTATAAGGGTACATTTTCAAATTTATCTGTAAAAAGTCAAAAGGAATTATTTTAACATATACAGTGATAATGTAATTCTCTACTACTATAACCATTTTACAATATTTAGCTTCTTCCAAATGTTTTTAAAGGTTTTATAAAGATTTTTTTGAGAATATTTATTTTAATATTTTTAATCCATTTTCTTTTCTTCTTTAAACAATATGAATTTATTTCAAAATCAATATTTTTGATGAATTAAAGGTTATCTTTTATCTATTATTAATATTTTGGTCATTGAATTCACCTTTAAAAATTCATTTGTTTGTGAAAATTGAACATTAAATTTCCCTTAAATATCCATATTTTTTATATCATGGATATGATTATTGACTAAAATGTATACCATTTTTATATTTGGTGTTTCACTTTTAGAGTTATTTTATTGAATGGGGAATTAATGATAATCTATACTCTTTAATCAATAGGGATATTTATTGATAACCCATATTAAGATGAATTAAATAAATCATTCAATATGTGAGGGATGTATTGTAAATACAGTTATGGGTGAGGCCCATAATTATATATCTCCTAAATGCAACAATAGGTCTAATGAGAAAAATTAGTAATCTAGCATTAAATGAGTTTCTGGTATATACCTAACCATCGATTACACTATATTAGATCAAGTATTTAATGATATAGATATCATGACATCCAATATTAATCATTTCCTTTATTGAGAATTCTGTTATTATTATCCATGAGAATACTGTATTGAAATTATCCATGGAAGTATTTAATTATCAAGTAATTTATTTAATGATATGTGTTTTTAGTTATTTTCCTTTGCATATTGATTATTACATATTGATTCATGAAATATTTTATTATATATAACACTTAATAGGCATCTGGGCTCACTATTATTTTGTTTCATTTCCCTAGGATACAAAGAAGGAATCTTTGAATGAGTTCATCAATGAAGAATTTACTTTGTCTGCATTGTATTTTATGTTTTCAAAGGCATTCAAAGATTCAAGGATGTATATAGTTTATCATGAATACTAAAATATTCAGTCCATTGGGATGTTTTCCCTTTTATCTTATGACAATGTAATAAATTAACCAACAGCTCTGGGATACTTGGGTTAGAGTATTTATAGTTAGTTTCAGAGAAAGTTTAGTAGAATCATTGGGAACCATATTTAGGAAAAAATAGATTAGGGAACATAACTCTATGACTGAATTTGAGGATAACTCTAAATATAGGATAACATCCTAAAATTTTGGGTACGGTAGATATTATATGATTTTCCTAGAAATACATCCCCTTTTAGATAATACAATTGGATGTGGATTTGACACAAATGAATATAGGGGTAATAACTTGAAAAAGGGGTTTTCAAGTATATCTAAACCATCATTTTAGTGCATAGTGAGTGTTCCCTTACTGGTCACCTGTTTTACACTCCTAGGGGATATGCTTGGGTTAATTCACATTTTCTATATGAATAATAATGATGAATTAAAGAATAAAACCTATAGAAACCTATGATATACCACAATGATATGGGATAAATATAAAGTGTCTTGGTATGATATATATAAGGTTAATCGTATGTTTAAATGAATAAATATTCCTTTTTAGGTATCATGAGATGGGAGTTTAATATGATTATGAATATTTTATGATACATTTATTGGAAAACAACCCTTGGGTTTAATATGTGTTTTAGTAAAAAGATTATTTTAAGAATTCCACTTCAAAATTTTATGGACATAATTTTATATGTATTGATAACCTTTAGGGTTAATATGGTCATTGATTTTAAGGTAATAGTATTCAATTAAGATTATTTGATTTTATGGAAAAAATAAGATATATATAAAACCATAGTGGTTAAAAATTTATTTAATGATTTATGTTAATTTTGAGGATGTTAATCATATTTTTGGGAAGATTATAAGAATTATATTAATATTCTTTTAGAAAAAGGACAACCTATATATTGGGAAATAACACATCTCATCCGTCAAGGTCACCTAGATTGAACCCACAACCAAAGGGACACAATGGTAAAATTACTAGAATTGGCCTATGTGATGTCCTGATTAAGATGACATTTTTTTAAAATATTTGACGGAAAAGGATTAAGTTGATTTTGGGAATCATATTATAGGATCAATGTTAATTAAATATTTGGGATTTTGAAGTGATTACTGATTTTTAATGGAAGTTTAATTGGGTTGAGATATAAATAACATTTAGTTTTATCACAAAGGATTATTTTTAATCAATGATATTATGTTTTTAGACATATAAGGTGAAGGGATTTAAATATAAATACTTATTTAATGGATTAAGTTAAACTTTGGGTGAAACTATTGAGGTTTAAGAGAGTAATGTATTATATTAGATAACTTGAGAAATCTATTTTGGTTTTGTTAAATATTTAGAGATAGATGAAAATATTTTTCACTATTTTATAGATCTTATAATCCATTAAAATTTAATTTTAATTATTTTTTCATAAAAAAATCATCTTGGATATTCATTTCATGGAGCTGAAAATTTAGTGTAAATCAATCGTAGCATAACCAATGGATGAAATTATGCTTATAAAATAAAAATATATCAAGAAAGTATATTTTATTGTGTTATATACCTTGATAAGAAATTAATCATTCAATTTTTGGAAAATGATCTAAAAATAAAAATTTTATACATTTAAATTCATTTTTGATGAATTAATGGTCTCTTAACCCATCAAAAATTTATAGGTTTATGGTCATTAACTTTTCCCTCACCATGTTCCCTATCACTCTCTATTAGTCATTTAGTGTTAGTTTTCTCCTCCACATCCATATTTTCATTTCCCATTAATGTTATCATATTTGGAAACATAATTTTCTATTATTCAATAATACCTTCATATTATTTTCATTTCCCATTAATGTTATCATATTTGGAAACATAATTTTCTATTATTCAATAATACCTTCATAATTCCATCTTCTTATTTTTTAATTGAGGTTTTATTAACCCTTTTATAATAGGGGTGTCAATAATAGAATTTTCAAATATAAAACCCCTTATTTCTGAACACAAGTTGAAATTGGTAGGAAAAAATATATTGAATATGGGGAGAATGTTACACTATGAAATTTTAAAATAATACCATTATTTTTGGTAGTGAATATGACACATAACACCGAGATTAAATGACTTGCGAAATATTTTTTAAAATATGAATATTATAACCTAATCATTAAATTAGTGGGTGTGAATATGATTTGCTTCTTTATTAAATATATATTATTTTCATACTAAATATATTTTTTTGACAAATTTTTAGTAAATAATCTATCAATTTTTAGTAAAGTCAATATATTCTTTAATAAAAATACGATTTCTTCAAAAATGATTTGTACTTATTTTTGTGAGAAAATAATATAATTAAAATTTTACAATTTTTATAAAAATTTATTTGATAAAATTATCTTCATTTTTGATATTATCATATCGTAATTAAGTTTGGATTTTTTATATTTCTAAAATTATTGATTTTTCAGTGAATAGTGAGAATTATTGATATTAATGTGAAATATGAACCATTTTAGTTATAATAATATAATTATTTTTATTTGAATCATCAATTTTTCTGATTTTAGTATAAGTTTATTTTTATACTTAAAAACATAGTTATTTGAAAATTGCTTTCCAGTGCATAAAATGTATCAATATTAATTAAGGGAAATAACCCCTATTGAGAAATAATTTAATTTAAATCTATAATATATATATATATATGAATTTTAATTCATATAATGATGATTACTAATCATAGAGTTAATGTACTATCATCTTATGCTTGCTAGATGCATTCCTTGAAAAAATATTTCTGAAAATGTTTTGCGGGATTATTTTTTTAAATTAGATTCTACCACTTCTGTAAAATGAATTTTATAAAAAATATTCCATATTTCGAATAATAATAATTAATAATATCTAATGATACAAGCTTAATTTTTGGTTATAATGAATAGTAAAATATATAAAACCCTATTAAAATGACTAAGAGTAAAATAGGTTTACCTAGGGTTAAAGTATAGAGATAAGGGTTATAATAACCTAAAAACATATCTAATTTTTATATTATGTCCATATTTAAACCCTATATATTATATAATATGGTAATATACTATTTTGAAAACCTATGACCATGATTGTGACCGTCATAATACTTTATATAATGAAAATAAAAAATGTCACTTTTTTTGCTTTTAATAACTGTTATATTTTGGGACATGGATAAAAATAACCTGTATTCAATTATAAATATTAATTTTAAATATAAATTATTTTTTATCGTGAAAATTTATTTATAATTTTTATTAATGAAATAGTTATCTTCAATGCTTATGCAACGTCAACACAATAATTATTTAATTAAAAGAAAAATAAAATAAATGATTTCAAAAATATTAAAAGTAACAAAATTTGTAAAAATTATTGAGTTTCATGATTTTTTAGCTAGATATAACATTTTTATGGTTTGAATCAAATATATTCTAATTCAATTTCTATCATGTTGTTTTCAATGTCAAATTAAATGAATAGCTCAAAAATAACATTAATGATATTTTCTAATAAATATTATTTTATTAAATGATTTAAAATTACTAAAAAAATACTATATTCATCTAAGTTATTGGGACATTGTTTAATATATCAAAATTTTTCCATTTATTGGTAAATTTTCCTTTAATAGTAATTATCATTACCCTAAAGAGCCAAAACTTTATTACTATGGTAATTTTCAAAAAGGGATAACTCGGTTAAAATAAAAGGATAAGGGTAAAAAACTAATCTACATTTGTCCAAATTTTATTACATGAGATGATTTAGACTCACCCTAATATTTTCCTAGAATAATTTTAATTAGGATCCATTTTAATATGATAATTAATTTTAATTAATTTAATACTTTATGAAATTCCAAGAGTACCCCTCCCCTTATTTACAAAAGGGAACCTCGTCTCCACTTTTCATCACTCTTAAAAAACCTTTTGGTTCAAAAAATACCTGCCCAAATAACTTTCGTACTTCACTTAAAATATCTTAGAGGCCTTTATTTCATAAGGAAACCCTCTCAGGAAGGCTTTTGGTGCAAACCTAAATAGTTTGTTTGAAGAATAGACCTTGTTCTTAACCGATCATTTTTATTTTATTTATTCTTCCACCTCCTTAAAATATTATTAAACAATGTTGATATGATAAAATTAGTATCTCCAATATATTTATATTTTTTTATTATAATACCATATATCTATCTGCTCATCCGTTAAATTGGAAACAAAACCATCATTCATTTACACAACGGACTACCGCTTCGTGAAGTAATGTAATTTATTTTATCACCACAATTCTGGGATAGTTTTAAAAATATATTTAATATATATATGATATTAATGACATATTTATCATTATTAAATGAAAATATATCATTTAATTTATTACCTTTCTATTCACTGAAAAAAGTTAACATTGTTTGGGCGTTCGTGTGGACTACCACCTCCATGAAGCGATGTGATTCATTATCCATCACCGCATAACATAAATGATATATACAATTAGATTTAATGAGATAATATTTTTTTAATTATTGTATTTCCATTTTTTGAAAATAAAATAATACTTACCTTCTTTCCATAATGATAATTGAAAAATGGAAATGTTACACATGTGTAAGTACGACCTACCATCTCTATGATTTTAACATAGTTATGTTTTCATAACAATAATTCATGGTCGGATTAAAAAAGTATTCTTAATTTACAAAATTATATTTATTTCATGATTATTATTCTAGGTATTAAAAAATAACTACATCTTCTACCATAATAAACCTACTGATATCATTTTCGAAATATGAATGAAATATCATCAAAACAACTAACGTGAACTTAATTGATTAAGTATGTAATGTCCCGACCCCAAAAGCCTAGAGTAAGAACATTATTTTAATACATTGGCATGATACAATGAAATCATGTCCCAGAAGACCGATCAGTTTAGCATTCTTGGAAATATATTTCATGCGTCAACTTTATATTACAATTTCAAACATAAAATACAACATAGATAGTTCTTTGGGAACACCATTATTCCATTTTAGATTAACCCTGTATATCAATCAAAATACACTTCTTGGAAATACTAAGAAAATAAAACATAAGAAAGGGGTGAGCTCAGATGCTCAGTAAGGGAAAAAAATTTAGCAGAAGATAACATAAACAATAGGCATGGTGAATAATATAAAACACATGCCTTTACACATAATAAACATAAACACTTTAAGGTAGAAACACGATTTGAGTAAATAATACCATTATAAAACATAGTCATGGGTATTCTACTAGTCCAATAGCCACATGAACCATCAATATTATTTTTATAATGAGAGAATTTATAATGCCATACATTTTGAAACATTTTGTCAAGGCCTCGACCAAGACTTCTAAAAATGATTAAGTCCTCAGCCAAAAACATATATCAAATTGGGAAAGTACTTATCCAATTCCACATATAATTGTCTCATGAGACCTATCGATGCATCGAGGAGATATAGTGGGATCCACCCGTCACATACTAAGTCCAATACATTCTTCATATGAAAAGGTTGAATCATAATATAAACATTTGTATTAAAACTTGCATACGAAATGTCAATAATTTATCCATAAACCATAAATGGAATAAAAAATAACACATCCACAATTAAACATTTCTCAAAAACTTCAATAAAATATGGAATATTTGTATCATAATAAATGAACCTCGATCAAGAATAATATCCCATAAAGGATGTTGACATAGTTGAAAATGATCAGTAAAAAGATTTGAGAGAAATATCAATTTTTCATGAAATAATTTAGAAGTCATATAAAGAAATTATTTTAAAAGATAGTTTTGAATCAAAGTGTCCCATACCACTTTTAAACTTATGAAAGGAATTAACATTTTAAAACATTGTTTTCCATATAAAACAAATCCTTAAAACCATTTTGAATACGTGGATATTAATGAGAACAGTTTAGAAGAATAAATATTTAAAAAATTTAAAATGATGTTTTCGTAAAAATTCATTTTAAAATAATCTATTTGAAAAGTCTTTTTTGAAAAAATGACATGGATACTAAATATGTCCAAGTAGATACTTATATAAAAACAACGTCCGATAATAAAGAGATTGTAAAATTATTTCTTACCTTGCACTTTCCTTTGGTCAAGGGTATGCTTAACCTCATGTATAATGACCACTATATGTTATTAAATAATATCAATACCATATTCATATATATTATATCATACATTATTCATTTATGACTTTATACTACCCATTTAATAATGATTGCCATGTTAAATTAACATTTTGGGTAATAATCAATTTCATTGTCATACATGTTTTAACTTGTTATTCTTGATCATGTCATTTAGATAATCATTTAAATACATCCAGAATATAAAACTTAATTTATATATCATATATATTTAGAATATAAATATTTATAATAGATAGATATTTCAAATTGAAGAAACCATTTATGGAGACGGTAGGCCATATGCACGCATAAACGCTGTTTCTGTTTTCATATGGTATTGAACAGAAGTAAGTGAATAAGATATATGTATGTATATATATATATATATAGTATAATTATTATTTTATATATTACATACTTATTAATAATATATATTTTTATAATCATTGTTTAATGGTGAATGTGGGAATGCATCTCATCGCGTTGTGGAGATGGTAATCCGTACGTACGCATGAGCGAAAATAACAATATATTAATGGTGAAATAATATGTAATTGGATGTTATATAATATATAAAGAATCATTAAAATGTTATATTTGTTATTTACATCAGTTTTACTCATTATTATACCCATCCAAATAATGAAGTGTTTGAATAAAAAACTACACCATGACGTGGAGACGATAAGCCGTACGTACGCACTTATGGTGACTTTGTCATTCATATTATGGAGAGAATAATGAATATGGTTGTACCTTTTCTATATTAACATCACATTATATATAATATACTAGAGTTTTTATTTTAGAATGGAGAAAACAATGAAAGAGGAAGTTGAAGAATAAAAGAATTGGAAAGAGGTGATGAAATATTTACCTCTTCTCTGGGTTCTTCCTTTTCATTTGATCAAAAGGGATCCTTAAGTTGGATTTATGACCAAATAAAGTCCTCTAAGATTAAGTGCGGAAGGTTTTGAGGATATTTGGGCAATGTTTTACTGAAGAAAATGGCTTTGGAGGTGTGAAATTAAGATAAGGGGAAGTACCCTTTTATAAGAGAGGTGATGGTCACTTTAGGAAAAGATTGAAATATTATTTTATAATAAAATAATTCTCAGTTTATAATATCTCAAAAATTATTTATTTAGTGTATAAAGTAGGGATGGGTCGAAAAACTCTCAACCAATAGGTTTTGGATAGGTTTAGGTCACCATATTAACCTTATCTTTTATATTTAACTCTTAGTTTAATAGTTTGACATTTACCATGTCTCTTTTTATTTTTAAATTATATGGTTAATAAACTTACTATAACAAGACAAGAGAATTCGGTATGGTTAATTATTAATATATATAACCATATATAATTCTTTTTTATGAACCTTAGATTTTTATGAATATTATATCAATTATTAATATAGTATTTGTTTTTAAAACTCGATTATGTCAATTTTGACACTATTCAGTATTTGGTTTTTTTTGAAAGCCATAACAACATGACTACTTCCAAAAAAATAAATTTAATCAATCCTAAAATTTCATATTAACCTTGAAAATTCGTTTATGGAATCAAAACATTCAAATAATATTTATTTTAATATTTATAATACCATTTATGTGATTCTTTCATTAATATGGTAATTACTGCATCATAATTATGTCATAAATAAAATTAGATATTTAATGTATAAAAATTATAAATAAAATATATTCATGTAGGAAATATTTTTATATTTAAAATTAATATTTATAGTTTAAGAGATAAATTATATAACCCCATATAAAAATGTTTTACTAAAAGATACATGATTTTGTTATTTTTGTCTTCAGTTTAGATTAATTAATATAAAATGTCATTATCACTCCCATGTGGCTTCATGGGGTTCCAAAATTGAACCAAGGGTGAAAAGGGTCGGAAATGTATCATAAAATAGGTTTAGGATATGTTTTATTGTAATTTAATATTAATATAATATTATTTTGTACCATAGTTTACCGGATTTACCATTTGACCGTGGTAAATAAAATACTTACTAAAGTAAATATTCATAATGTATAAAAATAAAATTTATCTATTTACACAATTTGGAAAACACGATTCAAAATAAAGAATAAATTTTTCTAAATTCAAAACACAGAAGTGGCAGAAAATTATTTAAAATAAATTCTTTTGTTAAAACAGAAAGCATGTTTTTAAGAAATAATAACCATCAAAGGATTGACACTTGTTTATGTCCAATTTAAAGGTGAAATTAAATACAAAGACCTAAATTATATTAAATGATAAAAATATATTATAATGATACTTTAAAACCTATAAAATGTATAATTCAACACTATAAATTATTTTGATTAAAAAAGTTGTTTTTAATTAAAATTTAGTATTTTTTCACTATTCATCAAAATATGAAAGTTATCAGAGAAGTACCAAAAATTTATCCAATCTAAATTTTTATGTCCCTATTCTAAGGAAGAGTTTAATTTCACCAAATTTACTATATAAAAGTGTCAAATATTATATTTAAAAAGGGTTCTCCATTAAAAGGCGGAAAAAATGCAATATTTGAAAAATACCTCTTTTATCTTAAAAATTTATTTTTCCTTATATTATGTCTAAGAAACAAAAAAGATGAATGATAAAATTATATATGATATATATAAAATTTAAAATATGGTTAATACTATTCATAACCTCTTTTTTTAATGGCTAGTTTGGTAAGTCGTGGTGCGCTCGAACACGATGTTGCGTGTACCGCAAGTTATTGAAATACTTTGTAGAGATAACATAATATGAAATCTTGGGGTGTTACAAATAAATAAATATGAAATGATAATAAATAAAATAAATGGAATAATAAACATGAAAATTTTATTAATCAATTAAATAATTAACATAAGTTTTTTATTTAGGATGATAAAGAAGTTTCATGACGAGTTAGACATAAGGTAAGGGGTTTCTTAACTCAATTTCCATTAATTGGGTTATACTTCTACTCCATTGACCATGTTATTACATTATTATCTGTAAAATGAATTTTTATTATATTATTATGTATTTCCACTTTTATGTTTTTGATATTAAATTTTCACACATAATTACTTCATTAATTAATTATTACATTAATGATGCAATATTTTTTAGGGATTTCCTCTCAATTTCAACTCCATTGAGACATATTTGATAATATTAACCTACTCAGTTTTATGGGGTGTATATACTTCCCATTTAATATTTATCATTTATTTTAATACTATTCATTTATTAAATGGTTTCAAAATGAAAAATATTTTGAGAGAGTTTATTTTAATATTTATCATATATTTTAATTTAATATTCAAAAGATAATAATTAATTTTAAAATTATATTCTGATGAATTAAAGGTCATATTTTATCTCTTATTAATTTTTTTGGTACTTGAATTTCTCAAGAAGCATTCAATTTGATGTGATAATTGAAAATTTAATTTCAGTTAAATAAACATATTCTTTGCATCATGGATATGCTAATTTCTTAAACCATATACCATTATTACATCTGGTGTTTTACTTTAAAGGTTAATTGATTGATTGGGGAATTAATGATAATATGTATTCTTTCCTCAATGTTGGTAATTTTTGATAAGACATGTTTTTTTATGAATTAAATTTATCATTATATATATGTGGAATTAATTAGAAATGCGATGATGGATGAATCCTAGAATTATATATCATTTTTATTCATTAATAAGTCTCATGAGACAAATCAATATGCTGGCATATTGTCCACGGATATTATCCACGAATGCATTTTATGCTCAATTTATTGATTAAATGACATGTGATTTTAGTTATTTACCTTTTAATATTGATTATTCCATATTGATTCAAGAAAGGTTCTATTGTACATAACCCTTATTGAGCACCTGATCTCACCCTTATTTTGTGTTCTTTCCAAATGATATAAAGAATGAATATTTGAATGACTTCATCGATGCAAAATTTATTTTTTCTATATTTCATTTAATGTTTTAAAAATTTAATGTGACATTAAATTATGTATTTACATTACCAAGACTACTAAACTATTCAATACTTTGGGATTATTTATCTTGTATCTTATTCGAATATAATAAAATAACCACCGGCTCAAGGGTAATAAGGTCATGGTCTATAAGAAATCATTTTTTCAATCATTAATTAGGAAAAACTTATTAAAAACCACTTATTATATGTAATAATTGGTCAAAATAATATTTTTATATTAATAATATAGAAACACTTATATAACTGTTTTTTATGAAAAAACAAATATAATTTCTAAGAACACAAAAAATAATGTGTTAGAAAACACTTTATAAACCAAATATTTGGTATAGACAGATGAAATATTATTTTTTTCATAGGAAATTATAATATAACAGCTTAGATGACCACTATGTAATGAGACATTATGTATAGTGTCACTTGAGACACTATGAGTTTTTCTAGAGGAAAACCTATCATGGGTAATCCTACTTGATAAAAAATCACATTCCCTTCCACAAAATAAACATAAGTTAACTCAACATGAAAAAATTAATTTTTAGCCAAATTTTTTAAAAAATAATAATTGAATATTGGCTAATAGAGGTAGTTAAGGGAAAGTTAATTCACAGTGAAACTATAATTCATGTTGGGGTTAATATAGACTATTTCATTCCTCTTTAATTTGCACCTCATTATTTCCTCGGTTGGGAGTAAATGGATTTTTAAATCCTTTATTAACTCAACAACCACAATTTTATTAGTTGTATCCTTTAGGATTTTTTCTGAAATATTTTTTTCTTGGAACTAATACTGAAACCCTTAACATTACCCTCATGATGAAAAATTCCCAAAATCAAACTTGGGAGATTTATGTCTTTAAAAATATCACCTTTAAGGGTTTCCCATATTTGTTATTTTAAAATGGAGTAAAAATATTAATTAATTAATTTGGTTGAATATAAAAAAACATGTGAATATTTAAAAAAAGACACATGACTTATAAAATAATAAGTGATCTATTAAATATGATAATTTATAATTTAGTGTGATCTTATTTAAATAATATATGTTGAGATTTGATACTATTCTCTATGTCATCCCGGTCAATCATTTTTTTTGAAGAATAAAGAGATCATGATAATATCATATTACATAAGATAATTATTTATAAAGTAAAAATTCATATACCAACTATTTTCAAGAATTTTATATCCAAAATGAACTATAGAGGAATAAATTTCACTTGTATAACTATTTATTTTATTGCTTAGATTTTATGAAAAAATTGGAGAATAATTTAATAAATATAAATATTTCATAAATCATTAATAAAATGAAAAATGTTGATACCCCAAAGATTTCATCACAATATATTGAAACAAAAGAGTCTAATTATTTTTATTAAATTATAGGTTTAATTAATTTGGGTTCCTTAGAACAATAATCTCTCCCAATCTCTTTATGTGTTAGGTCACTATAAAATAGAAAAAGGAATGTAATGCTGAATTGACTAATTAAAGCACATAATTTTTGAAAATAATATCAACCTGAAAAAATAAAATATAAAAATAGAATAATATTCTTAGTAATCACTTAAGTAAATGATAAAGAAATAAATACAACCAATAAAAAAATAACTAATATCCACCAACTCTTAAATATTCATCCCCATCAAGTAATCTTCCACTAATTTCAATATGTAATTTTGATGACAACACAAGTTATCATGCTAATGCAACAAATTAATTTATTATTATCTCCTTGAATGGGATAACCATTTTCATTCCTTGTAAACTTATATTTTTTCTTTATTTAGTCATATTAGATTTATCTTAGTTATTAATAAAATCCCTTTATCAATTATTTTAATTCCCTTCTCCATGTTTTTATCATCTATGGTTTGGCCAACATTATTTGTGAAAATCTTAGAAATTCACATATAAAATAATATATATATATATATATATATATATTCCATTTTATAAATATAAAATTAAGTAAAAATTATAAATTATATATACCAAATAAAAAAAGAAAAAAGAAAAATATAAAGATATTTAAATAGATACATCAAAATATTAAATATAATTTATTTTTAAATATTTTTTAAAATATTTAACCCAACTATATAATTCTTTGGTTATATCTATTTGAAAAGAATTACATTTCCAAACAATCAATTTAATTACTCCATCAATACTATGAATCTGTGAAAAATTCAAAATTATATTCTAATTGTTAAGAAACATCATAATTTATTTCGATGATAATGAACATATAAAAAATTAAAAAAATTAAAAAATTTACATATAATAAAAATTTTTAATAATCAATTTTTTTGTAAGAATGGTTTTTTATCTAATAATATAGTTAGATATAACAATTTAATAAAACATTATTTACCTTCACAATCACTATATAGATTTTTATTTTTCATTTTGTTTTTCTTGTACTGTTTTTTTGTTCTGTTTATAACTTAGACCTTTTTTTAATACTTTCTTGAAATATTTCTCCCCTATAGAGATCTAAATTCATTTTTTGGTCATTTATTTATAGAATAACTCATCTTATGTGGAATAACTTTTAAGAGATTTACCTATAAATGGATCTTATTAAATATAAGTTTTTAGATAATTCTTAGAAATATTTATTCATTCATATATTCTATTTAATAATAAAATAATGGAACAATTTTATGTTGTGAAACTAGGAACATAGAAACACAATTGAGTCTATGATTCCAAAATTATCGATTCATATTTATAACACTCCATATGAAGATCCACTTGTATATATTCCAAACCATCAATTTGAAGTAAATTATTATTCTCATTCCACTTATAATCGAAGTATGGTGTCATAAAATTTAAAAATTCCAATCCCCAAAATTGATGATTTATCCAAAAGTATAATATTTTTTACACATATCTATTTCATATATTTTTAAATAGATCTATTAATTGATTACACTACAATTTTAACAACACTATTTTTCATTATGCTAGGATATTCTTGTTCCTTTATGTATAATGTGGATCGAGTGATGATATAAGTAGTGTAAGAATATACTTGTATTATTTTAACTCTAACCAAACATATGAAATTTTCATAAACTAAATCACAATTATCTATTAAATTGTCACATATATTTTATTTTAAATGGTAATTAATTTTTTATTATTATCCTTTGAAATAAATCTTTTAACTCTACTGAGGTTTTTGTTTATGAGATCCATTATATTCTTATCTACATATTCTTGAATCACTTATATAATGTGAATTAAATTGAAATATACTTATTCCCCTTATTTATATGATTAAGTCAAATTTTACCATTTATCTATTCACCACACTCTTTTCCCATACACTGAGAAATTTAAAGACCAATATAACTGATATTTTCGATGCATTCGTTACAAAATTAAACTATTTTTAACTAATGTAATGATAAAATATGTATCCCTTGAGCCAATTTGTGTTTTTGACACACCCTTTTCATATATTTTAAATTACACCAGGAGTGTGTGTGCATACACCTAGTGAGGGGGGGGGGGTTAAATCAAGTTTGATAAACTTTCACCAAATTCAATTTAATTTTATGAACTTTTACCCCCATTTGATTTTGAACATCTGATTCTATCTAAGATAAGTGAATATATTTATATTTTACCTAGAATAAATTACCAAATAAAATGTTGGAAATAATGTAAAAAGAATCAAAGTGTATTTTTACAAGGTTTATCCCCATCACAATAAACCAACTTCTTGCTACGTTCAAGTATACACCTTGATTCATAGATTCTCCACTAAAAATCCAACTGGTATATTAGGTTAGTGATTATCCTTAACCCATAGTGCATCCTGAAAATATAAAACATACCATTATTCTTTACACCTCCAAAAAACTGGGTTTCCACAGCGCCAACCTTTAACATGGATAAAAAAAGCACTCATAAAGGGGACTTTTAACAAAGCTAAAAAAGAACTGTTAAAATGGACCCTTTATCAGCGATTTTTTTAGCGCTGATAAAGGCCACGCTTTTATTAGAACTTTTTAGCACTGTTAAAGGGGTCCCCTTTATCATCACTTTTTTAGTAGCACTAATAATGGGGGGGCTTTATCAGCGCTTTTTTCCCAGCGTTGATAAATTTCAAAAACAAAATTCATGAAAAATAATATATTATTATATATAATTATATTTATATTGATATAAATATAATATTTATTTTTTAAATATGTTTCAAATAACTGTAAATAGACCATTACATTTAATATATAAGAAATTTAGTAAAAATGGCTTTAAAATATTTTAAAAAAATATTATAAATTAATAATTTTCTAATTATCATTGATTAATAGTCATTTAATAACAAATTGAAGACACAAAAAATCAAAAAAATTAATCAAAGATCTAAAATAAGTTGAAAAAGTAACTCAAACTTCAAATGTCCATAACTTTTGATCTGGGATTCCGTTTGAGCTCTACAGTATATAAAATCAAAGCTTGAAACAAGCTCTACATGCTAATGATCAATGGGAACCTGAAGTCTGAATTTTCATGGCCAAAAGGCCTAGAAGGCTTCCAAAACAGAGTTTTTAGTCAGGATACCCTGATTTTTTAAC
This sequence comes from Viscum album, assembly GCA_963277665.1. Classification (NCBI taxonomy): domain Eukaryota; kingdom Viridiplantae; phylum Streptophyta; class Magnoliopsida; order Santalales; family Viscaceae; genus Viscum; species Viscum album. The sequence continues at coordinate 421,228,456 of OY728132.1, forward strand.
ATTCAAATAGGTATAAATTCTGATCCATATGTCCTATAGGCTCGTACCACATATAATATCGAATATTGTTTCATTTTCACTAATTTGACTGGTTGTGAAGTTGAAGTGGACTTCTGGATTAGATGTTATGGTTATTTTAACATTCTATGTCTTTTCAAATACACATATATATGTATTTTTTTGTAAATATATATATATATATTTGTGTGTGTGTGTCTATGTGTGTGTGTGTTGTATATATGTATGTATGCATTTATTTATTTATAAACACACATAAAAAACATATTTTGTAAATGTATTTAAAGCTAATCTTATAAATATATATTAATATACAAATAAATAAATGGATAAAAAATTATAACGATATATATATAAATAGATATAAATATATATTAATATAAGAATAAATATATATGTATTAATATAACTAAATATATTTAAATTAATATGATTCAATATTAATATACGAATAAATATAACTTTATATATATATATATATATATATATAGATATATCTAAAAATGGAGAAAAAAAACTAAATGGCTTAGTGGTAAAGGTGCAGGTGCGCAAGGGGGGAGGTCTCGGGTTTGAGTTCTAGCGGAAGCAAAGGGCACGCAGATGCAAGTGGGAGGGCATAGTACTTGCAAAGGCCGTATGCAGTAAGAGGGAGGGGGGGTCTTCCTAGTGGTGATGGGGGTGGGGGGGGGGGGTCAAGCACTATTAAAATCTCCCCCACCCACATTATATATATATTTTAATTTTTTTTGGACTTTTATCAGTGATTTTTTAAGTGCTGATAAAAGGGGCCTTTATCAGTTATTTTCGGAGTACTGATAAAAGGGACCCCCTTTATCTTTTCCTCGATTAACAACACTTTTATAGCACTGTTAATGCCATTTTCTAGGGCCAATAAAGGCCATATTTGTAGTAGTGTTCATATAAACCACTAGATTAATATTACATCCCACAATCATCAGTCTCCCAATTAGTATTTTAATATATAATTTTCACCCTCTTATACTAGATCTCCAATTTTCTTAGGAAATAACTCTTTCAATATGATCTGATATTCTTCCTCAATAGTGTATTTTAATTCCTATAGATGAAAAATAAATTTTATTGCCACTAAGTAATTTTAAATATAAAAAATCTTAGATATATTGAAAAATAATCTCATGATTTCTTAACTAATGAGCATATTATAATATTCAAACCCAATAAATCTTCATTATTATTTTAGTTCTTAGACACATGGACCATAAACAAATTCTTAGTGTATGTCGTTATGTCATCCTAACTTCTACAACACATTTATCTCAAAATATTTTTTCCTTTTTATAAAGATTATATAGATTAGATCCGCTTCACAAGAGGATTTTTAAGTTTCTTATTATTTTTTAGTAAGAGAAAATGTTTTTCACTTATAGATAAGTATTTTTTTGTTTGATCATATCACAAAATAATCTCATGTTTGTTCTCAGAGACGTTATATTCTTATTAGATTTTATATTCTAAAATCACAAAATATATTTTCAATAAATTTAATATATGAAATATTCATCTATCACATATGATTATTTAATAAATAATTTATTATTCTAGAATTTCACAATTCATTCTAGAGTCTTATCTCTATCTCTACACCATTATATCAAAAATATTTCTTCAATGCCTTCACATGTGCATGATCCCATGGTCACATAATATTCTAATTTTTTAAACTAATTTTTGTTCATGAATTTATAAGGATACCCTCTCTCCCATTTCTTCATTTAAAAATAGTCAAAAATATTTATAGTTTTTAATCTCATATAATCCTGTTCAATATTTACATTTAAAATTCAAAAATAAATTGGATAATTCTTATTTAAATATCCCATAAAATCAAAAGATATTTTAATTTATTCTATGGTGTCATGGATTTTCTCATGCATAGAGTTTTATAATGGCGTGGCACAATTTTTTTGCAGCATGTTGGAAGTTCATATCATAGAAAAAGATTTAAATTTTCATCATATCATCTTTAATAAAAAACCCATTTTTGATATTCGATCCGTTGATGAACCACACTAATATCGCCAAATTTTTATTCAATGGTGTATTCCAGAAGTTCATAATTCTCATATTTTCTCAAAGTAAGTTATCTTATGTGATCCAGATATCTTATGGAAAAAATATTATATAAACTGAATATTATATGCACTCAGAACATCTTACTAATATTGAATATCATACATGGGAACTCAAATACATGACATATTTTCCAATATCCTATATAAGGAAAAATTTCTTACTCAGACTAGACATATATTATGATATCACCAAATGCCCTCCAAAATAAAATATCTTATAAAATCTGCAAGTTATTTTACTTTATCATAGAAATACAATATTCCATTCAAGTATCTTATGTAGAAATATATTATTTGTTCTGAAATTTCTTAGTTGTTGTCAAAGATATCTTATGAAGATATAATATCATATGAAGATATAATATCATATGAAAAACTCAAAATATAATATACAATCTTCATGACCTATCCATTATTCAACTCTGGCTCAAAAAATCATAATTTTCTATGGGTACTTTTGATTAAGTTAAATCATTCTCATGGATTTTTTTATTTCTCAAATTGCACTCAAATCTATTTAATCAACTTTGGGAACTATCAAAATAACTCCAAAGATCATCAAATCAACTCTGAAGTTTTCATATATCATATAAATAATACATTGAGTAATTAAATGAACCTTCATAGTGTAAATTAATTTATCTTAATTTCATCCAAATCAAACCTTTATCAAAAATTTATTCAGTACTGAACACAATAAATATATTTATTGATAAATATTTGGATCATTTCATCATATTATTTCCATATTTTTTCAAAACATTGAACTACTCACAACCTCTTATTTATACATAGTTATTCAAAATGGTCACCAACCAATTTAGAATAAAACACATCCTAATCCACTAAAAACTATTTTAGATAGTGCTTCACATAATCATCAACACTTATCATTTATTTACAATAATACCAACTCAAAAATTATTAGATTTATATATAATCTACTTAGAGTCTATCTCATTATGTATTACAAGATAGAAGCTTCACTCTTCTTTACCCATCAATATTGGGGCACTATATTCATATTATTATTTGGGATATTACATCCTCAACCAAAAATAATACACATTAAATTTTATGAACATAATTATATTGATAAAAAAGTTGACAAAAAATACAATATCAACTCCAAAATAAGAATTAGTCATTGATTTCCATGAAGATCAGCTCAAATAATCATCCAAGTTATATAGTTTCTCCATAGAATCTATCCATACAGATATTCTAAGACAAAAATTTCACTCTTGTTTACTGATAAATGTATAAAAAATCTATTAATCATCTTCATTTGGATCTTCCTTAATCTACCAACTTCAAAAAACATTTAATATCTATTACAGAAAAGTATTGTTGATGAATACAACGTCACTTCCATTAATATATTTGGGGTTTTGAATTCCCCCTTTTTATTTGTTTTCAATACTCAATTAAATCCTAAAATAAATTTCTCACTTATTTACTTTATTGATAATAAATGAAAAGGTAAATATAAGGAAAAAATTATTCTCCCCTTTATCTCAAAGTAACATCATCATCCATTTGTTATCCCCTTTTATTTTCACCCGTTATTGAGAGAATCAATCAATTACACATGAGAGACGGGAGAGATGACACTTTTTTAGAAAAGTGTAATTAATTAATCAACTATAATTATATATGATTCATGCTCAGTTTTCAAAACAATATTTATCAATATATAGAAAAAATATATCCATAAGTAGTCTATAATGTGATACCAATTAAAATTTACTTTCTAGGGGCTATTTTGGTAAATTTTACAAGAGACTCAAAATTTTAACACATTTTTAGAAAGAATATTACAAATATTAAAGTAAAATTTATATTGATACCCATTATTAGTTTCATAATACCTTTCCCTTAGTAACCTAATTTATCATAAAACAAAATCTAATAGGAAAATTGATTATCCTACCTCAACCATTAGTTTTGAAAGGGATGTCCAAAATTCTATATTTAATCATAAAATGATAAAAATAAGGAAATATTTATCTTATAAGCTCTCCTTAAGGGATTCTATCTAATAATATTCATCATGAATTATTTTATAAAAAAGAAACTCTAAGAATATATAAAACTAGTTGAATACAAATACTAATTGAGATATTGAAAATGTTGTGTGTTAAAGAGATAATGAGCTTTCAGTTGAAGTATTCCATAATGGATGAATCAACTATTTATTTAATGATTAAATATTTCATTTAATTATTATCTTTCATGATTCACAATCAATTACCTATATAATTTAATTATAATTTATAAGAACTGGAATAATATGAGTCTCCATCAACTACTTAATATGAGAAACATGGGTGAAAATTATTTCTCAACCTAGAATCTCATTTCCCAACCACTCTAAATTCTCAATAACTCTTCATGAAATCTTCAATACTAACATTAAAAATATGACTTTCTTTTGGAAGTAAGGATTTCATAATTTCTTAGAATTTTTTATTAGATGGTATAGTCTTATTTACTTCAACTAGAAATTAACATTCACTTTTTTTAGATAGATACATCTTCTTATCCAATTCAAACTAGACTAGATATATTGTCAATAGTTCCTTAAGAGTATGAAAAACCACATTCTTTTTTTGTATACCCCTTCTTTGTAGTATAATTTTTAGTATTTAGAGTAATTGCAGATACCATTTATTCTTCAATAATTCCTTTTAACAAGGAAAATATGTTAAAAAATTGTTAGATTAATTTCATCTTGGTTTTTTTCCTCCATAAAAAGTTTTAGCAGGTTAAGGGTTTCCTTTGGAAAATATTGATACTCTTTATCATAGATGTCTTATACCAAACCGATCATTTTATCCCTACCTTAGATGAATTCCATTTTATATTCCAACTCTCTACCTTCAACCTTAATATTCATGGCCAATTTCCAATTATTATAGATGTGTATTTTTTTTCATAATATAATAATCCCTTTATTTTTGGTGTGAAATCCACTTTTTCTTTGTTCATTGAAAGCTTGATAGTTGTTTGATTAGCTCTCTTCTTCTGTTTTCTCCTCAGGCTAAGCATATTTTCTTTTCTCTCTTATTAAAGCGTTTTTTATGGTATTCTATTAAGATCAATAAATTTCTAGTTCATTATTGTTATATAAAATCACTCTTTATAAGCATGACCAATTTTTTTGTATGTTTCATAGAAATTGTCAAAAAAATTAATTTTTATTGTGGTAGATAAATCACTTAACATCTGTAAAGTTTTCTTTTACACAACACGTTTGATTTTGAGTTGATCTCTGCTCCCCATAAATTAATTTTTTATATAATTTTCATATGTTTACATATTGTTATAACTTTTTATATCCTTGTTCCAAAACCATAAACAACACCAACAATGTCCAAAAAAATTCACCTGCTTCATGTAGATTCCGTCACACTAGATTGAGATTTATAATATTTTTGAACATTCAAACCACTTATTTGGGATCCATTTAAGGAGCATATATTCTTAAAAATTATTACATCCACCATTTATGATGTGGTGGGTTTTCAATATTCTTATCTAAACATATATCAACATATTTTGACTATATTACAAAAATATTAGACAAAATTTCATAAGCACAACAAAAATTAATTGGGTTATAGTATACCTTTTCCTACGAGCATGTAGTGTAAAGATATTCAGAAGATATAAATATATTCTTGATACATGTATAAGACCTTTTAAATGAAATAATCTTATCAAAAAAAATTGTGGCAGTGTATCTTTTTTCATAAATTTGGGAATTTTCTACCTAATATGATTCCAAATTTCTCACCTTTACTTCTCTCTCAAGGAACATTTAACTAATAATGTTCTTATCAACCAAAACCAAGCTCAATTTATCTTACCATTATTTTTTTATTTTTCTAGTCTAATCTTTATAAATCCATTTCATCTCTTATATGGAAATTTCAAGCTCCTTTACCCTTTTATATTTAATCTCTAGTTAACCATATGAGATATTTTGGGAGATTTTGTGCGTTTTTTCTAGTGTATGGGCCACTTATGTAAAAAAAATTCAATCCCAAATTTCTCAGAAACATCCCCTTGAAATTATGTATCAACTATAGGGAATGTTTAATTACAATGTAAGATATATTATTACTTGTATTTGATATGTTTTTTGAGATTATTTTACCTTTTCAACTTCTTAGTTAATGAATCTCCTACCGCATTAGCTTTTAACTCAAGCTATAAATTTTCAACATGTATCCCTTTGAAGTATGAAAATATATATGAATAAAATTCAATAGGGGTTATTTTATGATAATAATTTTCTTTGGAAACAAAATCCCTTTGTGATTCATTAAACACATCCTTATCAATTCTTATACTAGATTGATATTTATAAATATTCTCAAAAAATTTTACATAATAGTTACAACTTTGATTACTTTTAAATAGTGGAGATTATTCCCTCTCATTTGAGATTTTTTTTATTCTTAGCCACTTTATTCTTCTTTTAATTTATGGACTTAGTTGAAACGACCCCATTTATAACAACATGAATAAAGGAAAAAATTACCATTTGAAACTCTTAAGAGAACTCCAAAAATCTATACTTTATATGTGTATGACAAAGAAACACCTTGGTATAAAAAGTAGATATAAAAATAGGGGACCTTGGGATCTCATACAAGTTTAAGTTCTCCTAGAGTGGGTGTAGAAACTTTGGGGGGGGGATTAGGTGTGACTACCAAAATCCAATTACTCTTATAATAATTTACCCACTTTGGTATTTTAAACTCTATTGTTTTTTAAGAAAAGTAAATATGTTTATGATTCACTTATTAAACAACACTGTATGAAATAAAAAAATAAAGTAATGATAAATACAAAATGTTTTCATATGTTTTGGTCCTATCATTGGAAATCTACTCCTTCCTATGATCATTTATTCACCCCAAATTATAGATTCTGCACTTTAAATATAAGTACTATAGTTGGCCAGGGATTATCGTTAACATATAGTTTATCCAAAAATTAATCAAAATCCCATTGTAATTAAAAGTCTTAATAATTATAATTAATATTAAAGTAATTTCTTCTTAGCATCTTGAATATAGAATCCAACCTTTTTATTACAAAATATTTACATTTCATGGTACGAAAAAAGGATACTTTAAAGTTTAGTTTCATGAAAATAAAAATATAAGGAATATATCTATGTAATGGTAGAGAGAACATGAATCATATGATAATAAAAATGACATTATTTATAACATGGAAATTTGGATACAATATTTAAATGATACATTCATAAGAGTATCACCATGGTTTGGCACCATGGTGTCATAAATGAACATTACCACGGTTATTTTCTAAGGTATCGTAAAACACCTCATCTATAGAGGTTAACTTATTTACCCAATGCATCAGAATGATATCAGAGTGACCTTTAATATTATTTAATTAATATGAGCCACATAGATCATAATCAATCATTTCATTAATAACACATGGATAATAAATAACATGTTTCTTATCAAAATCATGGCATACAAAAGTTCTCAAATACATTATCATTGTGACATTTTTAGCCCATAAAAAGGGAATGTGGGTTTCTTATGTGTAAATATCTAAATAAAATAAATCATTTTTTATATCATGGTAAATACCCATGTAAAATAAAAAGGGTTGTGTATCCACATGAATAAAATATAATATAATTTCTAATGGAGAAGAGAGAAGTCTGAGAAGTAAATTTGACAACATGATGAGTATAAAACAGGGTTTTAGAATTGGGAAAAGTGAGAGGGAACATGTATCTCCCATTGTTAAAACATAATTTTTAAGTAACGGTATGATCAAAATGGTAATAAAATATAGTAACTATAATATTTATAATACATGTACAAAAAGAGGTTTTTGAATTGAAAAGATGATTAACTCACCTTGAAATGTTACACCTAAATCTAGAGGAATGAAACGTTGGGGGATTGAGGAAAACTTTAGGTGAATACTTTGGAGGAAAAAAACCATAACTTCCTATATTACTTATTGGGAGTGAATGAAAATGGATAATGTGTAACATCCCAGGTAAATATAGAAAATGACATTTTCATATTTACTAATATTTGTCAATAAAATGTTAATATTACTTTCACTAGTGTAAAAAACATTTTTTACGTCGGTTATTTTTCATTTTTTATGTCAGTTTTTAGCCGACGTTAACACGGAAAACGTTATAAATATAGTTTTTTACGTCGGTTATTTAAAAACCGACCTAAAAAACATAACATCGAGGGATTTTTTCTGGTCGGTTATTTAATAACCGACGTGAAAAACCAGTGGCAGAGTGTTTATCAAGTCAGTTATTAAATAACCGACATGATAAACCATTTCCCTGGGGTTATCACATTGGTTATTAAAATAACCGACGTTATAAACCTTTCCCAGTCCTTTATCACATTGGTTATTTTATAACCGGCGTGAAAAACTAGTTGGGGGAGGGTTTATCACGTCAGTTATTTAATAACTGACATGATAAACCAGTGAAATGGATGTTTATCATGTCAGTTATTAAATAACCGATGTGATAAACCAGTACGGGGGTGTTTAGCACATCGGTTATTAAATAACTGATGTGATAAACTAGTGCAGGGGTTTTATCATGTCGGTTATTAAATAATCGGTGTGATAAAACCACTGGGAAATGGTTTATCACATCAGTTATTTAATAACCGACGCGGTAAACCATTTCCCAGACATTTATCACGTCGGTTATTATATAACCGACGTGAAAAACCATTCCACAGGGTTTATCACATTTGTTATTAAAATAACTGATGTGATAAACCCTTCCCCATTTCTTTATCACGTTGGTTATAAAATAACCGACGTGGAAAACCATTATTTTTTTAAAAAATAGAAATTAGTTTTCTTCTCTCCCCAGAAACAACCAGAAACCAAACCAAGAAATCGTACCAGAAAAAAAGAAGCATACCAAAACAAGAACCAAAGAGAAATTAAGTATTAACATTGATAACATTTAAAACATACAATGTTAACTAAAAATAACTTAAATCAAACCAAAAAAATCACCAAATACAAAATTACAATTACTATTTTCAAAATTACATTTTACATTACAAACAAACTAAAATCCACTCAAACCTGTAAAATAATTCAACCATTCCACTTTTAAGTGTTTGACCTCTTGAGAAATATATGGATTAGGGTCATCAAATAGCTAAAAAGTTAAAGTAAAATAGTTAACATGTAAAATGAATAAATTAACTAATATATTATGGCAATGTTCACAAGAAAATATAACCTGGTAAAACTTCAAAAGTGTTCCCGTTGTAATTACTTCATACATAAATCTTAATATATAATATCAGAATTCAATTATGCCTTGTTTTTTATGACGTTTCTGTTTAAATGAGTGTCAATTAAATATAACATTTTATGTAATACATCTAAAAGTACAAATTATAAATGGATATTTACCTTCACTTGTACATATTTGATCTTGGAACCCCTTTTGTTTGTGGTTTTTCGAAAGTTGTTCCATCCCCTGTTAGAAAATAATATGAATGAGATAAATTTAAAATTCATTATAATATAAAAAACTGTTAGGAAATTGAAACATACTTCTCCAACGAATTCTTAAAACTTTCCCGCGCATCACCATGGACAGAGCATATCCAATAAAGTGTTTTCTCCCATGTACAAATAACACCCAACATCCAATGATCACTGATATAAAGGAAAATTTTAGGTTAGTAGTTTTTTTGTTAAAAGAGATAGAAAACTATTAGATATATGTTTCATACCTCTCACAAAAAGGCATCATCCAACACTATGTGATAATATTTTGTTGAAATCATTCAGCAACATAAATTGCTCTTTCTTCCTCATCCAATGAATGTGCATCAGGGGAAGGAAAATGCGGGTCCATGAACCCATATACATATGTCTGGTCATTCATCTCACACTTGTTATAAAGATACCTAATAAAAAATAGAAATGAGTACTCATTTTTTATAAATTTAATGTTTGGAAAAAATTGTGTTAAGACTTACATGGAAAAAATCTGCACCACGTTAACGCCCAACTTGTCTCCATTAACAAGCTCCAGGATATCATTTTTCAAAATTCCCACATTTATTTCACATCGAAAAACATGACCTTCCAATGGAAATGAAAATGCTCTGCTAATAAATTTGTATATATTGATAATCTGTCAAGACTACTAGAATCTGTATCTGATGTCATAGCCATTTATCGTTTTTGTTGTCGATAGAGTATTTCTTTACCTTTAAAGTATTCCTGTAAATAAATTGATAAATATATTAGCTTTAAAATGCTAAAAAAACCTTATTAATAAATAAAATATAAGATATAGCATACATACCTCTAGGGTAATGACTCGCAGAAGTCTGGATGACCAAACTAAAAAGTTGCCGATACTATGTCCAATTTTCGTCACCTCATATGTAGATACTGGAACTCAAGATGATATATCTATAATATCCTGTATAGTAACCTTATGATGCTCAAACTCTAACTGCTAATGGTGAACTGTATCTCTTATACATTATACCAGCCCATATGCCACTATATGATGGTGAGGACCATCAACATACAACTCACAATAAGTAAAAAGCTGTGGAGAAGGAGTAGGATAAAAAATGGGGTACACATGTTGAGGTGGAGCAATAGAGGCCTTAGGATGAGGTGGAGGAGTGGGAGCTACTGCCGGAGGTGGGGGAGTGGTATGCACTTCTGGAGGTTGAGGATAAAAAATGGGGTCTGCAGGGGGAGCTGAAGGAGTGGGAGCTGCAGTCTGAAACTGTCTTTGCATGCCTGCAAACATAGACTATACTGATGCTCTGATCTTTTCCTCCATTGTCGCATTAATATTTTTAAATTAATCCTCAAAAGAATATATATTTTTTATACACACCCTCAATGGAAGACGTTGAAGAATGTGGAAACACTTTTCTTACCGATACACCCATCTGGTAACCTTGTACACGACCAGGGTGTTCGGGCTTTCCCAATGTTTCAGATAGAATATCAAGCCTCCCCGCAGCTATTAATACCCCAGGTGTGCTCTACTCCTCAAGAGAATCCTTTATTAATTAATTAAAAAAAATTATTGATTCAAAGTATATAATTCATAGAAAACAATTTAAATAAATAAAATAAATATCTTAAAATCCTCTCAGCTAAGATCCTCGACTCATCTGAAAGATATTGCCCCTTTTTTACCATCCAAGCCCTCTTCCATTTTTCATGTATAGATGGAGGGGATGGAGGAAAAAACTCTCCTGATCTTGAAGACTCAGCTGTACGTTTTTCTTATTTTTCTGCCATCAGTTGTTCTTCCAATAATGTATACCCTCCCTGAGATAAGCTATGAGGGTATAAATTTTAAGCTTGGATCCTATGATAATATTTTCTTGTTTACTGTAAATTGACAATAAGAAATCATTAACAAAATATTAATAAGTTCAGTTATATAAGATAACTTATAAAAGGATACATTGCACTTACCAAAAATGATTCATGTCTCCTACTTTGAAGAAAATTTATCCATGTGTCTTCATCTATGAAAGGATATATATGGCATGGATTGTCATGATTTCTTTGACCATAAATGAAATCAGATGTGAGGGTCGATTTGAAATCCCTCCATCTTCTAGCTGCCATTGATAAAAATTTCTTCTCGAGTCCTCCAGTGTCAGGAATATCAAATATCATCTGATAAATAAGAGAGTGTTTATATTATACTATATTAAGTCAAACAGTAGAAAAATATATTACCAAAATAGTCTCCCACAACTAAGCTTTTATCATTTCATACACAATTTTCCAATCATTGTACAAAATTCTAACTTTTCTTTTGCATTGAGTTGATACAAAACTCTTAAAATATTTTGCAATTGGATCTCTTGGAATATAATTTTCATCAAATTCAACTACTATACTCTATTCCTGGGTATGGGAAAATGATAATTTTGGTAAACTTGTGCTGCCACGTTTACCAACTCTTGAACTATTAGTTGTTATGGGAGCACATGAAGATGATTGGGGAACATCAATAGTAGCATGTAAATGTTCCTCCCCAGAGGAATCATCATGTTTCTCACTTTCAGAATCATGTGGTTAATCAACTGATTGATCTATCATTTTCCTTGAAATAAAAAAAATATTAATTCACAAATAAACAAATTCAACTACCACAATGGTAAAGATGGTAAAAATGTTTTATCATAATAAACAATGGTAAAGATGGTAAAAATGGTAAACATGGTAGTGTAATTGGCATTTCAACAAAATCAATAAATATATAACTTACTTAAAAGAAAACACGATAAACTATGATAAAATATGGTAAAAAGTGGTAAAAAATGGTAAACATGTTAAATAGAGAAAACTATGGTAAACTATGGTAAACTATGGTAAACTATGGTAAACATGGTAAACTTGGTAAATATGGTTTATCATGATAAACAATGGTAAAGATGGTAAATATGGTAAACATGGTAGTGTAATTTTCATTTGAACAAAATCAATAAATATATAACTTACATCAATATTAAAAAAATGGTCAAGGGATGCGCTTCACTTTTATTAGCGCTATAAAAAACACTGATAAATGGGACCCCTTTATCAGCGCTTCTTTTAATAGTGCTGATAAAAGGCGGATTTATCAGTGCTTTTCCCGAGCGCTGATAAACGTTAAGTTTCAAAAAAAAATTCATGAAAAATAATATTTTGTTATATAAGTATTTTTATATTGATATAAATACAATATAAATTTTTTAAATATGTTATAGAAATGTATAAATAGACTATTACATTTAATATATATAATATTTATTGAAAATGGATTCAAAATATTTTAAAAAATATTATTAATTAATAATTTTCTAATTATTATCGATTAAAAATCATTTAATAATAATTTGAGGACACAAAAAATCAAAACAATTAATAAAAGTTCTTAAATATGTTGAAAATGTAACTCAAACTTCAAACGACCATAACTTTTGATCAGGGTGTTCGTTTGAGCTCTACAACATATAACATCGAAGCCTATGATGATCTCTATGCGCTGCAAATTGAGGCAAAGCCTCTGTCACATTTTTAGAGCCCAAAAAAGTCCTAGAAAGCCTCTAAACTGAATTTTTAGTCAGGATACCCCGATTTGTTAACATTCAAACAAGTATAACTTCTGATCCGGATGTCCGTTAGGCCTGTATCACATATCATATCGAATATTATTTCATTTTCTTCGATTTGACTAGTTGTGGCATTGAAATGGGATTATAGATTATAAGTTATGGTCATTTTTAAATTTTATGGCTTTTCAAATACACATATATTTTCATTTATTCGTAAATATATATGTCTCTGTGTGTGTGTGAGTGTCCATGTGTGTGTCTGTGTATTGTAAATATGTATATATGTATGTATTTATTTATTTACTTATAAAAACACATCAAAAACATATATTTTTTTAAATTTATTTAAAACTAATCTTATAAGTACATTCTATGGCTTTTCAAATACACATATATATTTATTTATTCGTAAATATATATTTATTTGTGTGTGTGTGTCTATGTGTGCGTCTGTGTGTTGTATATATATATGTATGTATGTATTTATTTATTTATAAGCACACATAAAAAACATATTTTTTTTATAAATTTATTTAAAACTAATCTTATATGTATATATTAATATACAAATAAATATACATATAAAAAATTATAACAAAAAATATATATATTAATATACAAATTAATATATATATACTAATATATGAATAAATATGTTTATATTAATATGAATCTATATCAATATATGAATAAATATAACTATATATATAGATATATCATTAAATAGAGAACAAAACAGAATGCCTGAGAGATAAAGGTGCAGCTGCGAAAGGGGGGAGGTCCCAGGTTCGAGTTCAGGTGGAAGCGAAGGGGGTGCACGCGTATGAGGATTCCTGGGAAGGGCAGTGCATGGGAGACCTCCTAGCGCTGATAAAGGGGGTGTGAAGCACTGATAAAAGAACTCCCCGCATTATTTTTAATTATTTTTATTATTTTTAATTTTTTTGACCTTTATCAGCACTTTTTTTAGCCCTGATAAAATGGGCATTTATCAGCGGTTTTTGGAGCGCTAATAAAAGGGACCACCCTATATTAGAGCTGAACTTTATAGTGCATTTTTAGCATTGTTAAATCCCTTTTTAGCACTGATATAAGCCTTTTTTTAGTAGTGCATAAAGGAAAACATGATAAATTATGATAAAATATGGTAAAAATGGTAAAAGATGGTAAACATGTTAAACATGGTAAACTATGGTAAACATGGTAAACATGGTAAACATGGAAAACATGGTAAACATGGTAAACATGGTAAACATGGTAAACATGGTAAACATGGTAAACATGGTAAACATGGTAAACATGTTAAACATATGTTACCTATAATATTAGGAATGTAAAAATAGATTGTTTTCCCAAATTCCTTCGTGATGATCATTCCTTATGGAACAAACCATGTCTACAACATTCTCATCATTATTTTCTGCTAATATTTCTATGGAAGTAGGGATATCATATAAATCAACACCTACATCAAGTTTATCCTCACCAATATATTGTTTTTTCCTTGTAAAACAATAGACCACTGCATATCTGATTGATCAACAACATAGAAAATTCTTTTTTGCATGTGTTTCCAGTATAAAAGAATCTGTTGTGTCTTCAAATCTATTCAGATTAACAATTTTCATTCCAAATTCATCGTGTCTCACACTGTTGTTACCGACAAACAATTTGCAGTTAAAAATAAGAACATTAATTTTAAAGTAATCAACCTCCCGTATTTCTTCAATGACTCCATAATATGCACTTGAAGTAGAAATTATACTTATGTCTTTAGAAGTCAAAAAATTCATTGCTTCTGCAAACACCTATACCCCACTATTCTGAACTGCACTTCTGTTGTCCTAAGCTTTCGTATGAAATGTATAGCCATTAATTTTATAACCAGACCATGTTATAAAATTTAAACTTGGACGACCCACTAACCATCTAAACGTCTCTAAGATATTTGATCTACCAAGTAGGGTCTTTTTAAACCATGTCAAAAATGTTTTGTTGTGCTCATTCAAAATCCACATTTCATTCTTTTTTGGATGACATTGTTGCAACTCATTAATATGCAATGTGATATACGGTTGAGCATTAACTATGTTATTTAATATGTAAAATGTACCTTCTTCATCTATTCAACTGAAAACGATTTGACTTTCAATCCATGAATCCCCTTTCCCTTAGTATTAACTCATTGATGACGAGATATAGGCAAACCTATGTGCTCCACTGCAAAAAAGTATCTCGTACAAAACTCTACAATGTCCTCAAAAATAAACTTTTCAATAATGGAGGCTTCAGGTCGATAAGGATTTTTAACATACCCCTTCAATATTTTCATATACCTTTCACAAGGATACATCCAACAAAGATATACAGGTCAAAAAATCCTTATTTCTCGAACCAGATGAACCATTAAATGCACCATTATATCAAAAAACGATGGATGGAAATACATTTCTAATTGAAAAAGTATTAATATTATATCTATTTACAAAATAATCAAAGCATTCACATAAATCACCTTATTACAAATTGAATTGAAAAAATAATACACCTTCATTATAGTCTTTCTGACACGGATGGGAAATATTCCACGCAATGCAGCCGGTAGAAGTCGTTGCATCATGACGTGACAATCATGAGATTTCATACCTATAAACTTCAAATCCTCCAGAGAGACAAAGTTTTTTACATTTGAAGAATAACCTTGAGGCACTTTTATATCATGAAGACACTGGAAAAAGCTAATTTTCTCCCTCTTGGATAATGTATGACAAGCCAGAAGAACAAATGTTCATCTTCTATCAGAAGTCGGATCTAACACCAAACATATTCCCATTGATAGTAAGTCTAATCTTGAATTCAATCCATCTTTAGTATTTCCTTTAATATTTAACAATGTTCCAATAAAAATGTCGCAAATATTCTTCTCCATATGCATGAAATAAATATTTTTCTTCACTTCATGATATCTTTAATATGGAAGCTCAAAAAATATTGACCTTTTTATCCAAACATGTCTATCATTACTAGATTTATGTGTCTTTCCCAATTTCACATCAAGGTTTTTCACCCTCTCAAAATACTCATTAGGGGATAAAGGTTTCAGAGCAATATCTAATTATTATAACCCATTGTATGCATTTTTTAGTCTTCTATATGAGTGCTCCATAGGTGAAAACTTTTGATGACCCATGTAGACTATTTTCCTCTCATGATACAATTGACAATATGAAGTCTGTTGTTCGTAAATTGGACATGCTTTATTCCCCTTAACACTGTATCCAATCAAATTTCCATACGTTGGGAAGTCATTTATAGTGAACATAAGCACTGCATGCAGTTGAAAATATTTCATTTTATAAGAATCATACACTCTCACACCATCCTCCTATAAAAGTTTCAAATCATCAATCAATGGTGACAAGAAAACATTAATATCATTTCTAGGTTGCTTTGGACCAGAGATCATTATACTCAACATGAAATATTTGCGCTTCATACAAACATCAGGAGAGAAGTTATAAATTACCAATAAAATAGTCCATGAACTATGTGTGCAAATGAGACTTCGATATGGACTCATTCCATCTCTGCACAATCCAAGTCTGAGATTTCTAATTTTATTTCCGAATGTCAGATACAGCTCATCAATTTTCTTCCATTGTGGACAATCACCTAGATGATGTATTTTTCCAACACATATCCACTCATCAGCATGCCATATTAATCTTTTTTTCATCATGTGACTTAGAAAATAAACGTTTAAAATGAGGAATTATAAGAAGATACCAAAATACTTTGGTAGGGATCGTTGTAATCTCTACATTAGCCAGTGGTCTTTCTTTCAACTTATATTGTGATGTCCCACATTTAGGACACTCTGATAGAAATTTGTATTCCTTCCTATATATTATACAATCATTTGGATAAGAATTTATTTTATTGTATCCCATTACCATCAGTCATAATATTTTTTTCGCTTTATAATGTGATTCTGGAAGATTGTTGTCTTTTGGAAGAATGTTTTTCAACAATTTTAGCAGCTCCGTAAAACTTTTTTCACTCAATCCATGTTTCAAATTTAGGATAATCAATCTTAACACTGCCTAAAAAACCGTAAAATCTGTATAACCAGGATACAATGTTTTTTTAGCATCACCATATTGACGCACAACTGTTGGTTTTTTCTCAATTTGTTCTGCTGCAATATCACAAATCATTTCTTCAATTCCATCTGAGTTATCATCTTGCAAATCATCATCATCAATAGATCTAACATTCTATCTAGTTTCACCATGCCAAATCCAAGGGCTGTAACTTGGATTAAAACCATGAAAAATCAGATGATCTTTGATCTCTCTACTTTTCAACTTCTTCATATTCAAACATTTCAGGCATGGACAAAAAAAAATGTTGTTGCTTGGAACATTTTGTTTAGAAAATTTAAAAAAAGAATCAACACCTTCCTCATATTCATTACTCATTTGATGTGTCTTAATCTAACTTTGACTCATTATTACCTATAACAAACATCAAAGTTTGAAATATTGCAAAGAAAAGAAAATTTTATATTTATATGAAAAATATCATAATTTGAATACAAAACAATTTTGAAATATAAAAAAATGAAATAAAAAATGTGTAAAATTTATTATTTGTAATAAAAAACAAAAAAATTAAGAAGAAAAAAAAGAAAAACCATAAACAAGGAATTATACAAAACCCTTGTTGGCTAAACCCATAATGACAAAATGATGATACAAAACTCTCAATTGCTCAACCCATAATGACAAAATGATGTAAAATCTATAATTTATTCACCACAATTTTCATAATAGACAACCCTTGATCATTTGAAAAAAATAAATTTGATTCTATCATCATATTAACTATCTGGATGAATTCAAAACATACATAAATAGGTGAGAAACTAGATTATAAACTTGAACATTAGAATCAAAGTAAACGAAATAAAAAATAATGAATTTAGGGCATCCTCAAAAAATAAGAAATGAAATCGGGGTAGGTTGAAAGTCTTACTTAGGGATTGCGAGTCGATCCAAGAGATTTGCTAATAATAAAGATGATTAAGGATCTAGACAAACCGACGTTGAGGGAACAAGTTCTCTGGGGGTTTCTAGGTTTTCCGCGCGAGAGAGATGAGCCGCAAGTCGCAGATCGAAGAAAACAGATAAGCATACAGGCCCTGATAAATCATTTAAAGGGTTTATCACGTCATTTATTTTATAACCGACATGATAAACCAATGAGACTTGATTTTTCACGTCGGTTATTTTCTAACCTACGTGATAAATCATCCGCACTCAGTTTATCAAGTCAGTTATTTTATAACCGATGTGATAAAATTATTTTTTTGAACTTTATCATGTCGATTATAAAATAACCAACGTGATAAATCGTTTTTTTTTCGGTTTATCACGTCGATTATTTTATAACCGACGTGATAAACCCCTGAGCCTCGGTTTATCACTTCGGTTATAAAATAACCAACGTGATAAAATTATTTTTTTTAAGTTTATCAGGTCGGTTATAAAATAACCGACGTGATAAACCCTCGTGCCTTAGTATATCACGTCGGTTATAAAATAACTGACGTGATTAACCACTATTTTTGTAAGTTTATCAGATCAGTTATAAAATAACTGATGTGATAAATAGTTTTTTTTGGTTTATCAAATTGGTTATAAAATAATCGACATGATGAACTGCTTTTTTTATGTTTATCACATCAGTTATAATATAACCAACATGATAAATCGAGGCTCGTCGGTTTATCATGTCAGTTATTTTATAACCGATGTGATAAACCTTCATGATTCTGTTTATCATGTTATTTATAACATAACTGACCTGATAAATCCAATTTAAGATATTTATCACGTTTGTTAAAAAATAATCGATGTGATAAATGTCCATTATAGATTAATCACGTCGGTTATAAAATAACCGATATGAAAAATGCAGTATCACGGTTTTCCACGTCAGTAATATATAACCGATTTAAAAAATTTCGTCGTGATAAACATTTTCTGCACTAGTGTTTAAAGGGAATTCTATGTTCGATGACATACCTAATACGCAACAATGAGTTTCTTTGAAATCTTACAATATAATAATATTATTTTAATGGGTAGTTAACGCCTAGCCATTATAATGGCGAGAATGAACAAAACTAACTAAAAAATGATTATATATATTTGTTAAATATCTTTACATTTATCCAATAAAATTTAGAGTCTTAAAATAAGAAAAGAATTTTATTTTAAGCATAAATATTCTAATGTTCTTTAAAAGGTCGATTAACCACCTTTTGATGGAGAACCCTTTTTAAAACTACTTTTTTTCAATTTTATATGTTATATTTGAAAAAATAAAATCCTTATTTATAATCGGGACATCAAAATTTACTTTGTGTAATTTTTTGTTATTTTTCGGATAAAGTTCATTTTTTAATGAATAGTGAAAATACTATATTTTTATTCAAAACCACCTTTTAATATAATATATTTATATGGATAGATTATCTTTTTAACTGGGTTTAAAGTTTATTTGAAATATATTTTTACAATTTAACCCAATGGTGGTCATTTGAATTAATCTTACATTGAAATTCGACATAAACAAGTGTCAATCTTTTGATAGATATTGTTTCTTAAAAACATGCTATTGGTTTTGATAGCGGGAATTAATTATAACATTAATTAATAAAACTTCTATGTTTTTAATTTGGTAAAATTGGAATCATTTTTGAATTTGAAATATGAAATTTACTTTGGATAAAATTTTGGTATTTTTCTGACAAATGTTCATTTTTAATGAATAGTGAAAAATAATGCATTTTACTTCAAAACTACTTTTTCATCTAGTTTAATTATATAGTTAGATTTTCCTTTTAACTAGTTTTAAATTTTAATTGAATTATGTTTTTATCACATAATAAAATGTTGTTCATTGGAAGTAATTTCACTTTTCAATTGGATGTAAAAATAAGTCAATCTTTTGATAAATTTTACTTCTTAAAAACCAATCTATGTTTGTCACAACGAGAATTATTTTTTGAATTAATTATTGAAATTTCTGTGTTTAGAATTTGGTAAAATATATTCCATATTTGGAATCAAAAGGTCCAAATTATGTAATTATGACTCTTTTATTTTTGGACATTATGAATTGTAATGACGATAATTATCTTTAATTATCTTGATTAATTAGTAATCGTATAGTTAATGGTAATAAAATAATATCATAATAATATAAAATGACTCAAAATGTGTCCAAATCCTCTTATTTGAGTTATGTCCGACTAGGGGAAGCTTTTTACCAAACTTGAGGTCCCATGGAGTCACATGGGTGTGATAGTGACATTAAGGAAATTATTTTTTAATAGAAGAGAAATATAACAAAGGTTTGTATATCCTAAGTAATTTTTTTTAATTTTGTTTAAATAAATTATCTCTTAGAAAATAAATAGTCATTTTAAGTGTAATAATATTTCCTAGATCATGGTATTTTTTTAATAATTTTTAGACATTAAATAAATAAGATTATTTAAGACACCATGATGATACAGTGATTACCTCATTAATGAACGATTTAAATAAATTGAAAATATAAGGTAAAATATAAGACATAAACTTGTCTAAAATCTATTTTATGGGTATATTTGGAATCCCTATCACCGTATCTTCAAAATATATCATTATGGGACCTTTAAAACCCGAAAATAATTTAATAATAAAGTAACATTTCAAGATGTTTTAAAAGTGACCCTCCTCCCTCTTATAAAAGGCCCCCACCTCTACCCCCTTACCCACACCTCTCAAGCAATTGGATCACACAAAATCTACTTATATTATCTCTCCACATCCCTATATTACTCCTTGAAGCCTTACTTTGGGCAGAAGTCTTTCCAAGGAAGCCTTTGGCTCAAATAAAAAAGAGTTACCCGATTTAGAGGTAATGTCTTCTCTTGAGTTTCTTTCTTTTATTTCCCTTCTTCACTCACCACGATCTTTTTATTATTTGATCCCATAATTACACCAGTATCCTCAATATACTATGATTTTTTTATGATAAGTATTATACCTACACTTACACACACCTCTGTCTAATGGTTAAAGAACATACTGTTTCTATGGGTGGCGAATTACTGCCTCACGAAACGATGATTGTTCAATCTTATTTTACCACCTTTAATGGTGGACATTATGATGGAAATATATTTATATATGATATATATTATATTTATTTCCTCTCAATGATTCTGTATTTTATATTTAAAACATACCTTTATGCTTTGCATGTTGTGAAAATGCGATAATTTCATATGAGGAAGTGTGGACTACCGCCCACTCTAGTGATGTGACTCGTTAATGCCAAACATGAAATTTATAAAAAATGTAATTACGGAACTTATGTTACCTATATAACATATATATTATACTGAAATTATAATATATCTATGTCTAATTTATTTTTAAAGTCCATTAATTTGACAAATAAATGAATGTAGCGTTCACGTGTACATACGACCTACTGTCTCCATGAACGGTGCATTTCATTTTTCATCTCCAAATGTTATGGAATAGAATAAAATGAATATATAATGGATATATATGATATTTAAATCATTAATGAAATTATGAAGATGATGTACTTATAAATACATGGGCAATTCTTTTCAAACAAGTTCATTTTTGACTCATGTACCAAAAATCGACAAAACGTATGACATGAACTCACATAATTAACTAATTATTATAACATTATAATATGTGATATGAATTGAATAATAAAATTTAAAGGATTTACTTGCGCAATTATAAATTTACCTAAGTTTATTATTCAGGAATATAAAGAAATGAACAAGACAAGTCGGACTCAAGGTAAGGGATCCTACCTCTCTATTTCTTTTTAAGTACTCTATTTTATGTCATTTCTTTTAATCTACTCTTTATTATGTTATGGGATGTTATTTTATATTCTAATTACAGTAATATTTATGTTTTTATGATGAGATACCCTATTTGATCTCATAAATCTATTTTTTGAAGTTTTATGTGGCGTCGTTAGGCTGCCGAATTTTCGTAAGACATTTTTTATCTCACTTTTAATTACATGATATTTCCATTGTTTGCCACTTATTTTGTTCATGTGGTGTATTTTTTACTTCCATTTGATATATATTATCATGATTCTATATATATTCATGGTATTCTATGATTCATTTGGTGCTTATTATCTTTTGGTCATATGACTTGATTTATTACAATGAGGTAAAGAGTTTTTATCTCACTTTTTATTCCCTTGAGATTCATGCTGTATTTGTCACTATCGAATTTTAGTGGTGTATGTACTGCTTATGATTCTACTCTTTGTTTAATATACTTTCATTTATGGGTATTTACATCAATACTTTATGGTCCTTCTTTCATATGATGTATGTTTCGTAAGTTACCAAATCGGTAAGGGAACCATTCACCCTCTTCTTTTTAAAAGACTTCATTTGTTATGTATTTTATTTTACATCTTATTTTGTTGGGATATGTTCTTATATATCCTTATTTAGGTAAATCTGATGTCCAAGTGATGATATACCATTTTCTCTCTCATCAACTCATTTTCTTAATTTTAAAGTGACGTTGTTAGGCTGTTGAATTTTTGTAAGGGAACTTCTTTACCCAATTTCAATTATTTGGGTTAAAACTCTACTTCTTGATTATGTGTAACACCCCAATATTCCATGACACGTTTCCCATTGAGTAATGCAATAGCTTGCATTGTACGAAACTTCGAGATTCTAACACACCATGACAAATCAGAGTAGTTGTTATGAATAGTAATACCCACTTATTGAAATTTAATAAATTTTATCTCTCAAAATGGACTTCATTTTTGTATTTGTAATATTGAACTTATCATAGGGTAAAATTTTGGTACTTTTCGGATAACTTTAATATTTTGATGAATAGTGAAAATTACTAAATTTTAATTAAAAACAATTTTTTAATCAAAAAAATTAATAGAGATAAATTATGAATTTTAGTGGTTTTAAAGTATATTTATAATATATGTTTACCATTTAATACAATTTTGGTCATTGGACATAATTTCACATTTAAACCGAATATAAACAACTGTCAATCTTTTGATAGTTATTATCTCTTAAAAACATGCTTTTTGTTTTAACAATGAGAATTAATTTTAAATTAATTTATAACACTTATGTGTTTTTAATTTAGAAATATGGATTCCATATTTTGAATCAGGAGGTCCAAATTGTGTAAATATGTAACTTTTATTTTTAGAAATTTTGAATAATTACTTCGGTAAATATTTTATTTACCATGGTTAAAGGGTAAATCCGGTAAACAAGGATAAAAAATAATATTTTAATAATATTAATTTACCCTAAAACGTATCCTAACACTATTAGTTGAAACATGTCAGACCAGGAGCATATTTGGGTCGATTTTGGGACCCCATGGAGCCACTTGTAGGTGATAAGGACACTATATTAATTAAGTTAAAGTAAATAGAAAAATGACATAAGCATATATCTTTTAGAAAAACAATTTTTACACAGAGTTATATATTTTATCATTTCTACAATAAATATTAATTATAAATATAAAAATATTTCCTACATAATGGTATTTTATTTATAATTTTTGGACATTGAATAATTGAATTTATTTATGACACAATAATGATGCAATATTTTCATTATTAATGAAAGAATCAAACAATTGGTATTATAAAAGTTAAAATAAATATAATTTGAAAGTTTTTATGACATAAAAGAATTTTATTGGTTAATATGACATTTTTTTATTGATTAAATGAACTTTTTTTCTAATTAATAAAGTTTTTATGACTTTATCAAAAATCAATTATTGAATAGTGTCAAAATTGACAAATATGAGTATTATATTATTAATTGATATTATATTCCTAAAAATCTAAAGTTTAGACAAAGGACTTATATAATGATAGGAGTATCAATAATGGACCACTTGGGGGTCTCTTGTATGTATATATTAATTTTATTAACTATATAATATAAAAATACAATGTGACATGGTAAATGTCAATCTAATTAACTAAGAATTAAAACTAAAAGATAAGGTTAATATAATGACCCAAACCTGTCTAAAATCTATTGGTTGAATGGTTTTAAACCCATAACCACCATATACTTTGAATATTCCACTTTTGAGCCATTATAAACTGAATATAAATTTATTATAAATTAATACTTTAAGTTTTTCCTAAAGAGCCCCTCCTCCACTTATAAAAGGACACCACTTCTAACCAATTATTCACACCATAAAAGCCTTTTGGTTTGGAAAAAACCTTCCCAAATACTCTCTAAAAATACCTCAATTAAACCTATATGACTTAGTTTGATCATAAAGCCAACCTAAGGAGCCCTTTTGATCAAATCAAAAGGAAGAACCCGAAGAAGAGGTAATGTTTTCACCACCCTTTTATAAGTTTCTTTCTTCTTCAAATTCTTCTTTCATTGTTATTTCCATCCTAAAATTATAAATCTATTATCTTTTATATACTGTGATGTTATTATAAATATGGTATAACCATATTAAGTATTCTATCCATCTTTTGAATAACATGTCACCATATGTGCGTACATACGACTTACCGTCTCCACGCCATGGTGTAATTGTTATTCAAAACCTTATAATTTGGATGGGTATGATAATGATGTTTAATTGATGTAAATAATAAATATAACATGATAATTATTATTTATATATGATATACCATCCAATTATATATTATTTTAATATCAAAATAATGATATTATCGCTCGTGCGTACGTACGGACTACCGTCTCCACGAATGCGATGAGAATCATTCCCCATCGTATCCATTCAAGAATAATTTTAATTTTATGGTTAAAAATAATATTTAAGGACTTGATATAATTATTTATATGAATAATATTCAACCTATCCATAATAAACATGACTTATGTAACAAAACTTGTAAAAGAAAATGAGTAAGTTAACACCCGAAACGACGATAATAACAAGCTATTATTAACAAAGAAATGTTAAAAGATAATATATGATATCATATTAAGGTATATGATTATTTTATAATTTAATAACAACTATTTCACAATTATAAAGGAGGATAACCAACCCTCGATCAAGGAAAAATTACAATGTAAGGGGTTTCTTATCTCACTTTTAATTTCGTGAGATTTACATTGTTCACCAATTATTTATTGCATGTGGTGTGTGTACTACCCATGATTGTATTCATTGTGTAATATACTTTAATTTATGGATATTTACATCATCATTGTATTATCCTTCTTTCATGGGTGTATGTTTCCTATGCTACCAAATCGATAAGGGAATTTGAAAGTTCAATTTCCACTCATTCGGTTGTACGCATACTTCATTGATTATTTTACTCCAAGATTATGTGAGGAATCACTATTCATTTGCTTATGTAATAATTTTCAATCCTATTTTTGGGGATATAATTTTGATACACATAATCACTCCATTGATAATTTCTCAATTCATCGATATGAACATGATAAGAGTAATTTTTAACTCATTCTCCATTTGTTGAGTTAAACATCCAATTCATTGGTGTTGTCTTTACAAGAATATGTGTGAATGTACTCTGATTGATTTACAGTGAATATACAATCATATTGAGTGTATTTATATTTATCACACATAATTATGTCATTTATTTATCCTTAACCTAAGGATATGGTCTTTATAATATATTTCATCTCAATTTACATTCCATTGAGACGCCTTTATTGTTATACACCAAATCACTTTTATATAGTGTATATAATGTCCTTTAACAAAGTATATCATGAATCCCTTTATTCTCATGACATTAAAAAGTATTTATTACATCAATTTTTTTTATTCAAGTGTATCTCTTTTGGTTAGGAACTCTTACTAAAATATCATTTTAAAATGTTTTAAAAATTTATTACTCTAAATCTTTCTCATTAATGTCCATGTTTTAAAAATGGTTTCAAGGATTTATTTATGTGGACATTAAAGTTTTAAAATCTAAATTCCTTTTAAAAGTTTCAAAGTGGTATGTGACAGTTTGATTCAAAAATTAATTTTAAATGGTTTCTTGACAAATAGTGTGACTTTTAAATGTTTTCAAGAAAAAGGGGGATATTTCTCTCAATAGTGTGATGATTATTTTAATCTATGTCAATATCCTTCATTATTATCGATTGAGGTTAATCTGATACAATATAATCTTCCATATTTTATATAATGAGTTATGTTTGACTATGGATGTGCTATTTTTATACCATTCATGGTTTTTGGTTAAAGTATTGAAATTTCGTATGCTAGTTTTAATACGAATGTTTATGTTATGTTTCAAGAATTTCATATGAGGAATGGATTGGACATAGTAAGTGAGGGGTGGAGCCCACTATACTCCTTGATCCATCGGTAGGTCTCATGAGTCAAACTAGTGTCTTGGCACGAGGCCTTGACAAAATATTATTTGTAGTCTTGGCACGAGGCCTTGGCTATGTGGTCATGATAGTATGGAATTATGCATTCCATCATTATGATAGTGGTTATTGATATAGCATGTGATTATTCTATTAGTAGAATATCCATGTGGATAAGTAAATAGAATTATTTAATTTTATTTCTTCCATATTATGCTGAAGTTCAAGTTTAAAAGGGTTCTATTTTAGTTATACATTGCCTTAAATGTATAGACTTATTTATGAATGTTTCTGCTATATTGTTATCATTACTGGGCATCTGAGATCACCCCTTTTTATGTTTTATTTTTCCTAGGATGTGAAGAAGTATTTTATGAATGACCTGCAGGGATAGTATGAGGGGATATGAGTGTGGACTATGGAGACTACGTTGTCATAATTTTAATTTTTTATGTAATGTAAAATTTATGAATATATCTAGTGTTTCCAAGGATACTAAATTAATCAATCTTTTGAGACATGATATTTTGTGATCATGCCAATGTTATGTAATAATGAACCAACTCTAGGTAACTTGGGTTAGGGCATTACAATTGGTATCAGAGGAAGTTTAGTTCAAACCTTGGAAACTAGATTTAGATAAACCTTGATTAGAGAACATATTAATAAGATATAATTTGAGGATTAGTATAGAAGAACTTACTAGAATGTTGGTATTGTATAGATTTAGTGATTTTTCCAAGCAATACATCCCTGTCTGGATATGAGTAGGTAGAGGCGGCTCTAGGATAGATGTACCTAGGGGTAAAACCCGAAAACACCGCTCTGATCTAGACTCGAACGGGAACTGGTGCACGACAATGGGCCTTGCTGTACTCTTGGTTACGAAACTCCCATGGAATATGCTTAGGATAATTTACATTTTATTTACAAACCGATTTGAATTATTCTGATATAAGATGATAATAAATGACCTTATTTAATCCTAAGGTGTTTCAAATTAAGAATATGGTGTCATGATATTTTCTAAATTATTTTATGAATACTGTTACTCGCACAATGCTTTCTGGTTTTAGTCAATGGATGGATTCCAAGGAAGGCATAGTAACTTTGAGAATGATGTAAAAGGTGGGAATGGTGGTGGAAATGAGCAAAGAAATGGAATGTGGATAGGCATAAAAGATTTTTTCTATATATAAAATTAGTTTTCCAAAAATATGACCAACAACATATATATTAACCAACTCCCGGACTAAACAAAGAATAGAAAGGCATTGAATAATAAGAGCTCCAGCTATGGAGACCATGGATATAAGAAAGCTCAATTTCCATCATGCCAGAAATGTGGAAGGAGACACCTAGGAAAGTGTATCAATAGAATAAAGAAATGCTTTATGTGTGGGAAAGAAGGGTATAAAGTAAAGAATTGCCGAGGAAAAATGAAGAGTACTATGGAAGAAAATAAAAATGATCCTAAGATTTCAATTAAGGTCATTTGTCGTAAATGTAAGGGACCATGGAATCACCCAAGTCAATGCCCTATTCTATAAGATAACATCTTGGTCAAAGAAGAACCTATGTGGAAATAAATGGATGGAAAAATGTTTAAAGGTATTAGCGCTCTTTGTTGTTGAGAATACTTTGTGTGAATTTTATCTTATATGTGTAACCCTATAATTTATCATGTAAAAATGATATTTGAGGTAGAATTATCTTTTCTCTTTTGGATATAGTTATAAATAACCATTTGGTTTTATATGATCCTTTAATTTGAGGTAATTAAAAGTTATTGTATTTTGGGATGAAAACGCAAGGTATGAGATAACATTTGTGGTTAAATTATGTTATGGTTATTTTAAGGAATTTATCTCATTTTGGTAATGTTATAAAATACAGTTTTTGAAAAAGGACAACACACAGACTGTCTGACAACCCATCGCGTCGGACAAAGCTACGGGAATCAAACCCATAACCACAGTGCGATTGGGATTTATCGCCTAGCACTGGACTACGTGAAGTCCCTGGTTAGTGTGATTAATTATTTTTAGTTAAATGATTTTATTGATAAAAAATAAGTTGATTTGGGATCATATGTCTTATCAAATTAATACCCTTAGTATAGGAAAATGATTTGGTGATTAAGTGATAAATGTTATTTTGGAAGATGTTCTCTTTTTTGGGAACACTATATGCCCAATGAAAAAAGAATACTATGGGATTTCATTTGAGGAGTAATGGTGGATTTTTATCTATGATTTTATTATGGATTTATAGTGACTTGGGTTATTTATAGAAATGATTAACCTATAATAGAGAATATGTGATTAGGTTAATTACTTTTTATTATGTGACTTTAAGAGTAGTTGATGTCATTTGGAGATACAATTTAACATGGAAGAATACATAACCAAATTCTTCTATGTTTTGGGTTTCAATATTAGTTTGAATTATATTGAAGTATTTTAAGGACAATTGTTTATTGAATGGTGTTTATTTAACTTTGGTGTATTGTTGGTTTAATTTTAGAAATTAAGATTAGGGTTTCTTTCTCTAATGGAATATCCTTTTGGGGGATCATAAAATCATGTACTAACCATTTTGGTTTTGATTATTATCTAAAGAAAATGTAAATATATATTTTATCCTTTGTGGATCATGTTATTCTCTAGATGTTTATTCTAGCTCTTCTAGTGTGACCAAGTCTTCTGGAATAATCATCGTTTAAAAATGTGTTAGTAGTAGAAATTTATTAAAGAATAAAACTTTACTTAAAAAGTAAGTATATCTATTTATGTTCTTAGTCAATCTCAGATATGAATTACTCATCTTTATGTAATGAAACTTAAAAAAAATGTTATCCGTTTACTTTTCCTACTGGGAAACTAATGACCATTTGTACCATCACAAGTTTGTGGTTTTCTTGTTGTTAACTTTCTCCTGATCATGTTTTCTATTCCTCTCCATCATAAATTGACACTTAGTTTATCATCCATATCCATGTTTTTATACATGTAATCCTAGTATAGGTTATCTCGAGTGACCTTTGTACTTCTCTTTCTTTATTTTAAAGTGATAGTTTTATTGACTCTTTTTTCGATGTGGGACTTTCCATTATATTCCCTAGCCCAATTTTAAAAATTTTGAGGGTGAAATTTATTTAAGGAGGGGAGAATGTAACACCCCAAGATTCCACGGTACATTTCTCTTTAAATAATGCAATATTTTTCATTGTATGCAACTTCGAGATTCTAACACCCCACGACCATTCAGAGTAGCCGTTATGAATATTAAAACCCACTTTTTTAGATTTTATAAATTTTATCTCTCAAAATGGACTTCATTTTTGGATTTGTAATATCAAAATTATATTAGGGTAAAATTTTGGTACTTTTCGGATAACTTTTATATTTTTACGAATAGTGAAAATTACTAAATTTTAATTAAAATTTTTTTTTTAATAAAAATAATTAATAGTGATAAATTATGAATTTGAGTGGTTTTAAATTATATTTAGAATCTATTTTTACCATTTAATACAATGTTGGTCATTAGGCATAATTTCACATTTAAACCGGACATAAACAACTGTCAATCTTTTGATAGTTATTATCTCTTAAAAACACACTTTTTTGTTTTGACAATGGGAATTAATTGTAAATTAATTTCTGAAAATTCTATGTTTTGAATTTATAAATATGGATTCCATATTTGGAATCAGGAGTTCCAAATGGTGTAAATAGGTATCTTTTATTTTTAGTCATTTTGAATAATTACTTTAGTAAATATTTTATTTACCATGGTTAATGGGTAAATCCGGTAAATAAGGGTAAAAAATAATATTATAATAATATTAATTTACCCTAAAACGTGTCCTAACCCTATTTTTTGATACATTTACGACCATGGGAATCTTTGGGTTGATTATGGGACCCCATGGAGCCACTTGTAGGTGATAATGACACTTTATATTAATTAAGTTAAAGTAAATACAAAAATGACATAAGAAAATATCTTTTAGAAAAACAATTTTTACATTGGGTTATGTATATTATCTTATAGAATATAAATATTAATTATAAAGATAAAAATATTTCATACATAATGGTATTTTATTCATAATTTTTAGACATTGAATAATTAAATTTATTTAAGACACAATATTGATGCAATATTTTCCTTATTAATGAAAGAATCAAACAATT
Organism: Viscum album; assembly: GCA_963277665.1. Lineage (NCBI taxonomy): Eukaryota > Viridiplantae > Streptophyta > Magnoliopsida > Santalales > Viscaceae > Viscum > Viscum album. Next base: position 421,259,450 of record OY728132.1, read on the forward strand.
GGTATTATAAATGTAAAAATAAATATAATTTAAATATTTTGATGATATAAATGAATTTTATTAGTTAATATGACGTGTTAGGATTGATTAAATGAATTTGGTTCAAATTAATAAAGTTTTTATGACTTTAACAAAAATCAATTATTGAATAGTGTCAAAATTTACATAAATGGGTATTATATTATTAATTGATATTATATTCCTAAAAATATAAAGTTCAGCCAAATTACTTATATCCTGATAGGTTTATCATTAATGGACCACTTGGTGGTTGCTTGGATGTATATAGTATGTTTATTAACTATATAATATAAAAATAAAAAGTGAAATGGTAAATGTCAATCTAATTATCTAAGAGTTAAAACTAAAAGATAAAGTTAATATAATGACCCAAACCTGTCTAAAATCTACTTGTTTAATGGTTTTAGACCCATACCCACATTATAATTTTAATAATCCACTTTGGAGCCATTAGAAACTGAATATTAATTTATTATAAATTAATACTTTATGTTTTTCCTAAAGAGACCCTCCTCCCCCTTATAAAAGGACACCTATTATAACCAATTCTTCACACCTTAAAAGCCTTTTGGTTCGGCTGAATCCTGACCAAATACTCTGTCAACTTTCATAACTTCAACCTAGAGGCCTTAGTTTGATTAGAAAGCCAACCCAAGGAGACCTTTTTATCAAATCAAAAGGAAGAACCCGAAGAAGAGGTAATGTTTTCACCACTCGTTTTCAAGTTCCTTTCTTCTTCAACTTCTTCTTTATTTGTTATTTCCATTATAAAATAATAAATCCAGTATCTTTTATATTCTATGATGTTATTATAAATGTTGTACAACCATATTCAGTATTCTATCCATCCTTTGAATAACATGTCACCATACGTGGGTACGTACGACTTACCGTCTCCACGTCGTGGTGTAATTGTTATTCAAAATATTATTATTCGGATGGGTATGATAATGATGTGTAATTTTTTTAAATAATAAATATAACATGATAATGATTCTTTATATATGATATACCATCCAATTATATATTATTTTAATATCAAAATAATGATATTGTCGCACGTGCGTACGTATGGACTAGCGTCTCCATGAACGCGATGAGATTCATTCCCCATCGTATCCATTCAAGAATAATTTTCATTTGATGGTCAAAAATAATGTATAAGTACTTGATATAATTATGTATATGAATAATATTCAACTTATCCATAACAAACATGACTTATATAACAAAACATCTAAAAACAAATCGAGTAAGTTAACACCCGAAACGATGATAATAATAATATATTATTAACAAAGAAATGTTAAAAGATCATATATGATATCATATGAATGTAAATTATTCTTGTATAATTTAATAACAATTATTTCAAAATTATACAATAGGGTAACCTACCCTCGACCAAGGAAAAATTATAATGTAAGGGGTTTCTTATCTCACTTTTAATTTCGTGAGATTTCCATTGTTCACCAATTATTTATTGCATGTGGTGTGTGTACTTCCCATGATTGTATTCATTGTATAATATACTTTAATTTATGGATATTTACCTCATTATTTTATTATCCTTATTTCATGGGTGTATGTTTCATAAGTTACCAAATCGATAAGGGAATTTGAAATTTCAATTTCCACTCATTTGGCTTTATGCATACTTCATTGATTATTTTACTCCAAGATTATGTGTGGAATCACTATTCATTTTATTATTTCATAATTTCCACTCCCCTTTATGTGGATATACTTTTGATAAACATAATCACTCCATTTATAATTTCTCAAGTCATTGATATGAACTTAATAAGAGTAATTTTTAACTCATTCTCAATTTGTTGAGTTAAATATCCAATTCATTGGTGTTGTCCTTACAAGAATATGTGTGAATTTACTATGATTGATTTACAGTTAATATCCAATAATATTGAGTGTATTTATATTTATTACACATAATTATGTCGTTGATTTATCCTTAACCTAAGGATATGTTCTTTATAAGATATTTCATCTCAATTTACATTCCATTGAGACTCCTTTGTTGTTATACACCAAATCACTTTTATATGGTGTATATAATGTACATTGACATAGTATATCATGAATCTCTTTATTCTCATGATATTACAAAGTTTTTATTACCTCAATTATTTGTATTCAAGTGTCTCTCTTTTGGTTAGGAACACCATCTAAAATATCATTTTAAAATGTTTTAAAGATTTATTATTCTTAATCTTTCTCATTAATGTCCATGTTTTAAAAATGGTTTCAAGGATTTATTTATATGGACATTAAAGTTTTCAAATAAAAATTCTTGTTAAATGTTTCAAAGTGGTATGAGACACTTTGATTCAAAAATCTATTTTAAATGGCTTCTTGACACATAGTGTGACTTTTAAAATTTTTTCAAGAAAAAGGGGGATATTTCTCTCAATAGTTTGATGCTTATTTTAATCTATGTCAATATCCTTAATTATTCTCGATTGAGGTTAATCTGATACAATTCAGTCTTCCATATTGTATCGAATGAGTTATTTTTGACTGTGGATGTGCTATTTTTAATACGAATGTTTATGTTATGTTTCAAATTTTTCATATGAGGAATGCATTGGACATAGTAAGTGATGGGTGGAACCCACTATAGCTCCTCGATGCATCGGAATGTCTCATGAGACAAACTAGTGTCTTGGAACGAGGCCTTGACAAAATCTTATTTGTAGTATTGGAACGAGGCCTTGGCTACGTGGTTATGATAGTCTAGAATTATGCATTCCATCATTATGAAAGTGGTTATTGATATAACATGTGATTATTTGATTAGTAGAATATCCATGTGAATAAGTAAATGACATTATTTAGTTATATTTCTTCCATATTATTCTGAAGTTCAAGTTTAAAAGGATTTTGTTTTATTTATACGTTACCTTAAATGTTTATGCTTATTTATGAAAGTTTCAGCTATATTGTTATCCTTACTAGGAATCTGAGCTCACTCCTTTCTATGTTTTATTTTTCCCAGGATGTGAAGAAGTATTTTATGAATGACCGGTAGGGATAGTATGAGGGGATATGAGTGTGGAATATGGAGACTATGTTGTTATAGTTTTCATTTTATGATGTAATGTAAACTTTATGAATGTATCCAGTGTTTCCAAGGTTACTAAACTAATTGGTCTTTCAAGACTTGAACTTTTGTGATCATGCCAATGTTATGTAATAATTCACCGACTCTGGGTAACTGGGGTCGGGGCGTTACATTATGTCATGCTATGAATTTGTGTGAATGACCTCTGATTGTTTTAAACTTAATATCCACTTATATTGGGTGTATTTATATTTTTCATGCAAAATTATGTGATTTATTTATCCTTAATTTAAGGATATCATCTTTATAAGGGATTTCATCTCAATTTACATTTCCATTGAGACTTCATTGTTGCTATGCACCAATTCACTCTAATATGGTGTATACGCTGTCCTTGGACATATTATATCATGAATCACTTTTTTCTCATGATATTATAAAGTTCTGATTAAATGTTATTCCTCAATTATTTGTATTCAATCATCCTTCTTTTTGTTAGAAAAACTCTTTAACTAAAATATTGTTTTAAATGTTTTAAAGATTTATTCTTCTAAATATTTCTCCTTAATGTCGAGGTTTTCAAAATGGGTTTTAGGATTTATTTATATGGACGTTAATGTTTTCAAATGATAACTCATTTAAAAGCTTCAAAGTGGTATGTGACACTTTGATTCAAAAATACTTTTTAAATGGTTTATGAAAATGGATTGATTATTTCAATATCTTGAAATTAATTCATGTGATTGAATATGAAATGTTCTTAGTGAAATGTTTATATTTGAAATATGTTATGTGTTATAATGGTACTTGGACATTTGACGGGTGTTTACCTGATAAACCATATGACATGTGGTGCCGTGAAAACCAGGATGGGTGGTTACGTTATAACCTCTAATGCATTGGGTAGGGAAGTCGGCCTTATGGCTATTACGTTTAGTGACATGTGTGGAAGTCGACCGTATGGTTATTCTATTTAAGTATGTTTATGTCTAAAGTTACCTTTATATGTTATGTTTTCTTTATGTGGGTTTTATGGTGATATTTTGGTAACAAAAGGGTAAGAAATAATATTTTATTCAGTGAAGAGTATTTACTACTTCATAAAGTTGAAAAGTATTAATTATGATTAAGTATTCATGGTTTACTTATTGTTTTGAAAAACTAAAATTTTTCTTCTTTATGTATCCCTTACTGAGATTTTTATGCTCATCTCAAGTTTTTGAAATGTTTTCCAGAGGACATAAAGATGAATAGGGTCAAGGATGGGATCCAGGAAAGACATGCTATCTAAAACATGGAACTATACATGTTTCTTTTTAAGAGTTTTTATTTTTGTGAAAAAATGGAAACTAAGTAGAAGTGTCTACTTTGTAATCTTTTGAGATGTAATAGTTATGTCCTTATTCTATAGAACTCTAAACCTGAAAATATCTTGAATGTGAATTATTCATTCAATTCTAGATTAAGTAATGTTTTAAGGATGGGTACTTATAGTTGTTATCAGAGGTCGGTTTAGATAACTTTAGAGGTTAGGGTATTCTTTAAGCATAAGTGGCATTACCATAATGGATTGAATTTTAGAAAGAGTCATAGTTTTAGATAAAGTGAATGAGTTTAAGATAACATGAATAATTATATATTAGTATTTACACTCCTCATAAGATATTATATGATTATTCTGATGATATATTCATAATGACCGTTTTGGTTTTAGTAAATGGATGGATCTAGCAGGCACCAAAGTAATAGTGGATGTAAAGAAAACTGTGATGGTTTTCAGAAAGAAAAACTGAATGATATGGGAGCTGCAATGAGAACTCTTGTGGTTATTCTCAACCAACTATCAGGAGTCATGATTAACCACTTGAACCTTGGTGAGTTCTCTAATGAATCATGTATGAGAGAACCAACTTGATGTTTAAGTTTAGGTAGTAATTATAAAGGTAACCATTAGGGTTTATGTGATCCTTACTTTTGAGGTAATTATGGGTTACTATATGTTATGATGGAAAATGAAAGGCATGAGATAAACCTGAGGTTAAATTATGTTATGGTTATTTTTGAAGATTTTATCACTATTTGGGGAATGTTTTAAGAATTATATAGTTTTGGAAAAAGTACAACACGCAAACTGTGTGGCAACCCATCGCGTCAGATGAAGCTACCGGAATCGAACCCCCAACCAAAGTGTGACTGGGATTTATCTCCTACCACTGGACTACGCGAAGTCCCTGGTTAGTATGACTAATTATTTTTAGTTAGATGATCTTATGAATCATGAATAAGTTGACTTTGGGTTATATATGGAAATGATTAACCTATCATGGAGGATATGTGATTAGGTTAATAACTTTTCAATATGAGACTTTAAGAGTAACTGATGTTATTTAGAGATAAATGTTAAGATTTACCTTAGAAGACTATGTGATTAAATCCTTCCAAGATTTGGGTTTCAATCTTAGTTTGGAGTACTTTGAAGAATTTTATGGATAACTGTTTATTGAATGGTCTTTTATGAACATTGGGTTTTTTTGGACAAATTTTGGAGATTAAGAGTAGTTTTTTTTAGATTATCCTTTTTAGGGATTATATGATCTTGTACTAACCATTTTGGTTTTAGTTAAGGTATAAAGGCATGGGAAATATATAGTTCCCTTTTATGGATTATGTGATTCTCTAGAATTTGATTATAGCGCTCTTAATGTGAACAATTCATCCTAAATAATCATCTTTTGGAGAAAATATGAGTTTGTGTTAGAAATATAGTAAGAGATGAAAGTATACATGACAAGTCAGTACATTTGATTATGTTTTAGTTAAGCCCATAAATAAATTAATCACTGAAAAGTAACTTAAAACAAAAACTTTTTCTGTTAACTTTTCTTACTGGGGAATCAAATTCCGTTTAACCAATCTCAAGATTGTGATTTTCTAGTGGTTAACTTTCTCCTAGACATGTTTTCTATCACTTTCCATCAGAACTTGATGTTTTGTTTTCTCCTCCATATCCATGATTTCTTGGAATCCTAGTATCTTTTGTCTTGGGTAACCATTTTACTTCTCTTTCTTTCTTTTAAAGTGATAGTTTTACTGACTCTTTTTCCGATGTGGGAGTTTCAATGAAGTTTCCAAGCCCTATTTTAAAATTGCGAGGATGCAATTCTCAAAAGGGGGGAAGGAAGTAACATCCTAGGTAAATATAGAATATGAAATTTTCATATTTATTAATATTTGTGAATAAAATGTTATTATTACTTTAAAGGGAATGCTATGTTCGATGGCGTACCTAATACGCAACAATGAGTTTCTTTGAAATCTTAAAATATAATAATATTATTTTAAATTGTAGTTAATGCCTAGACATTGTAATGGCGGGAATGAACAAAACTAACTATAAAATGATTATATATGTTTGTTAAATATTTTTACATTTATCCAATAAAAGTTAGAGGCTTAAAATAAGAAAAGAATTTGATTTTAAGAATAAATATTCTAATGTACTTTAAAAGGTCGATTAACCGCCTTTTGATGGCAAACCCTTTTTAAAACAACTTTTTGTCAATTTTATATGTTATATTTGAAAAAATAAAATCCTTCTTTATAATCAGGACATCAAAATTTACTTTGTGTAAATTTTTGTTATTTTTCCGATAAAGTTCATTTTTAATGAATAGTGAAAATGCTGTATTTTATTTCAAAATATCCTTTTAATATAATTTTTTTATATGGTTAGATTATCTTTTTAATTGGGTTTAAAGTTTATTTAAAATATATTTTTACTATTTAATCCAATGGTGGTCATTAGAATTAATCTCACTTAGAAATTGGACATAAACAAGTGTCAATCTTTTGATAGATATTGTTTCTTAAAAACACGCTATTTGTTTTGACAGTAGGAATTAATTATAAAATTAATTAATGCAACATATATGTTTTGAATTTGGTAAAATGGACATCATTTTTTAATTTTAAATTTCAAATTTACTTTGGATAAAATTTTGGTATTTTTCTGACAAATGTTCAATTTTAATGAATAGTGAGAAATACTGCATTTTTCTTTAAAACTGCTTTTTCATATAATTGAATTATATATTTAGATGGTCCTTTTAATTGGTTTTAAAGTGTAATTGAATTATGTTTTTATCACTTAATACAATTTTGTTCATTGGAAGTAATTTAACATTTCAATTGGATGTAAAAACAAGTCAATATTTTGATAAATTTTACTTCTTAAAAACCCGTCTTTAGTTGTGACAATGAGAATTATTTTTTAAATTAATTATTGAAATTTATGTGTTCAGAATTTGGTAAAATGGATTCCATATTTGGAATCAGAAGGTCCAAATTATATAATTAAGATGATTTTGTTTTTGTACATTATGAATGGTAACGACAGTAATTATCTTTAATTATCATGATTAATTAGAAATCAGGTAGTTAAGGGTAATAAAATAATATCATAATAATATAAAATGACTAAAACATGTGTCCAAATCCTCTTATTTGAGTTATTTACGACCAAGGGAATATGTTTACTCAACTTTTGGGCCCATGGAGTCACATGGGTGTGATAGTGACATTAATGACATTATTTTTAAAAAGAAGTGAAATATAACAAAGGTTTGTATATCCCGAGTAAAACAATTTCAATTTTGTTTACATAAATGATCTACAAGATTATAAATATTAATTTTATGTATAATAATATTTCCTAGATCATGGTAGTTTTTTTATAATTTTTAGACATTAAATAAATAAGTTTATTTAAGACACCATGATGATACAGTGATTACCTCATTAATAAACGATTTAAATAAATTGAAAAGATAAGGTAAATTATACGACATAAACTTGTCTAAAACCTATTTGATGGGTACATTTCGAACCCCTATCACCTTATCCTCTAAATATATCATTGTGGGACCTTTAAAATCCGAAAATCATTTTATAATAAAGTAACATTTCAAGACTTTCCAAAAGTGACCCTCCTCCCTCTTATAAAGGCCCCCACCTCTACCCTCTTACCCACACCTATCAAGCCCTTGTCTCATACGACATCTACTAATATTATATCTCCACATCCCTCTATTACTCCTTTAAGTCTAACTTTTTGTATAAGTCTTTCCAAGGAAGCCTTTGGCTCAAATAGAAAAGAGTTACCCGGTTTAGAGGTAATGTCTTCTCTCGAGTTTATTTATTTTATTTTACTTCTTCACTCACCACTATCTTCTTATTATGTGATCCCATAATAACACCAGTATCTTCAATATACAATTATTTTTTATGATAAGGATTCTACCCACAGTTAGACACACCTCCGTCTAATGGTTAAAGAACACACTGTTTCTATGGGTGACAAATTACTACCTCACGAAACAATGATTGTTCAATCTTCTTTTAACACCTTTCATGGTGGACATTATGATGGAAATATATTTATATTTTATATATATTATATTTATTTCTCTCAATTCTTCTGTATTTTATATTTAAAACATACCTTTATGATTTTAATGTTGTGCAAATCCGATAATTTCATATGAGTAAGTGTGGACTACCGCCCCCTCAAGTGATGTGACTCGTTCACGCCAAACATGGAATTTATATATAATGTAATTAATGAACTTATGTTACCTATATAACATATATATTATACTTAAATTATAATATACCTACGTCTAATTTATTTTTTAAAGTCCATTAATATGACAAAGAAATGAAAGTAGCGTTCACGCATACGTACGACCTACCGTCTCCATGAATGGTGCATTTCATTTTTACCTCCAAATGTTATGGAATAAAATAAAATGAATATTTAATGGATATATATGATATTTAAATCATTAATACCATGCTGGAGATTATGTACTTATATCTACATGGGCTATTATTTTCAAACAAGTTCCTTTTTGACTCATGTACCGAACATCGACAAAACGTATGACATGAACTCACATAATTAACTAAATATTATAACATGATAATATGTGATATGAATTGAATAATAAACTTTACAGGATTTACTTAATAAACTATAAATTTACCAAAGTTTGTTATTCAGGAATATAATGAAGTGGACAAGACAAGTCCAACTCGTGGTAAGGGATCCTACCTCTCTCATTCTTTTTAAGTACTCTATTTTATGTCATTTCTTTTAAGCTCATATTTCTTATGTTAGGGGATGCTATTTTATATTCCAATTACTGTAATTTTTATGTTCTTATGATGAGATACCCTATTTTATCACATAAATCAATTTTTTTATGTTTTAAGTGGCGTCGTTAAGCTGCCGAATTTTCGTAAAGCATTTCTTATCTCACTTTTAATTACGTGAGATTTCCATTGTTCGCCACTTATTTATTTTATGTGGTGTATTGTGTAATGCAATTTGATATATATTATCATGATTCTATTTATATTCATGGTATTCTGTGATTCATTTGGTTCTTATTATCTTTTGGTTATACGACTCGATTTATTACAATGAGGTAAGGGTTTTTTAGGTCACTTTTTATTCCCGTGAGATTCATGCTATATTTTCCACTATCGCCTTTTAGTGGTGTATGTAATTCCCATGATTCTACTATTTGTGTAATATAATTTCATTTATGGGTATTTACATCAACATTTTATGGTCCTTCTTTCACATGATGTATGTTTCATAAGTTACCAAATCGGTAAGGGAACCTTTCACCCTCTTCTTTTTAAAATATTTATTTTTTATGTCTTTTAGTTTACATCTTATTATGTTGAGATATGTTCTTATATATATTTATTGATTTAAATTTTAGGTCCAAGTGATGGGATACCATTTTCTCTCTCATCGACTCAATTTTTGAATTTTATAGTGACACCGTTAGGCTGTCAAATTTTTGTAAGGGAACTTCTTAACCAAATTTCAATTCTTTGGGTTAAACCTATACTTTTTGATTATGTAATGATATGAATATGTTTGATTGAACTATGATTGTTTTACACTTATTATCCATTTATATTGGGTGTATTTATATTCTTCACACATAATTATGTGATTTATTTATCCTTAATTTAAGGATACCATCTAAATAAGGGATTTCATATCAATTTACATTTCCATTGAGACTTAATTATTGTTATGCACCAAATCACTCTTATATGGTGTATATACTGTGATTTGACATATTATATAATGAATCCATTTATTCTCATGATATTATAAAGTTCTGATTAAATGTTATTTCTCAATTACTTGTATTCAAGCATGTCTCTTTCTGTTAGAAAAACTCTTTAACTAAAATATTGTTTTAAATGTTTTAAAGATTTATTCCTATAAATATTTATCCTTAATGTCCATGTTTTCAAAATGGGTTTTAGGATTTATTTATATGGAAGTTAATATTTTAAAAATATAATTAATTTAAAAGCTTCAAAGTGGTATGAGACACTTTGATTCGAAAATCTCCTTTTAAATGGTTTATGAAAACGGATTGATTATTTAAATATATTGAAATTACTTCTTGTGATTGAAAAGGAAATGTTATTACTGAAATTTTTATATTTGAAATATTTTATGTGTTATAATGGTACTTGGACATTTTATGGGTGGTTACGGGATAAACCATATGATGGGTGGTGCCGTGAATACCAGGGCGGGTGGTTGCGTTATAACCTCCAATGCATTGGGTATGCAAGTTAGCCTTATGGCTATTCCATTTAGTGACATGTGTGGAAGTCGACCATATGGTTATTCTATTTAAGTATGTTTATGTCCCAAGTTACCTTTATATGTTATGTGTTCTTTATATAGGTTTTATGGTGATCTTTTGGTTAAAAAATGGTAAACAATGATCTTTTGTTTAGTGAAGAGTATTTAATATTTCATAAAGGTGAAAAGTATTACTTATGATTAAGTATTCTTGGTTTACTTGTTGTTTTGAAAAACTAACAGTTTCCTTCTTTGTGTATCCATTACTAAGCTTTTTATGCTCATCCCAATTTTTTGAAATGTTTTCCACAGGACTTAAAGATTAATAGGATCAAGGAAATACATGCTATCTAAAACATGGAACTATACATGTTTCTTTTTAATAGTTTTTATTTTATGAAAAAATGGAAACTGAGTAGAAGTGTCTTCTTTGTAATCTTCTGAGATCTAATAGTTATGTCCTAATTATTTAAAACTCTAAACCTGAAAAGATCCCCAATGTTAATTATTTATTCAATTCGAGATTCAATAATGATTTAAGTCCATGTCCTTATATAATGGGTGAGTTTTTATAGAAAAAGCGGTGGGTTTGTTTAATAGTCTCCAAATACAGGCCTTGGAAATCTAAGTTGTGGAAAATGAAAAACCACTGGCTTATATATGGGTTTTCTCCATGGTTTTGGACAATTTGAAATATTTTTTGTTATTTTAACCCAAAATAATTGAGAATAATTTTTTATTACTTCTTTTGGCAGGGAAAATTAATGTTTTCACAATGTAATTTTTTTAAAATCAAAGTCTCCATTTTTGACTTTGGAAAGTTACTTATGGGTTTTGGAATTGGATTAAAATCCATTAAAATGAATAATATTAATAAAATAAAATATTTTAAGATCTTAATTTAAGTTAATTAATTATTACATCATTATGACATAATTATGAAGTCATTAAACATACCTAAAACCCAAAACTGTATTTTTACTATTCCTAAAAAAATTAAACTATTTTAGAAAAATATTATAAATTCACCTAACCTAACTTAGATATGATGATTTCAAATATGATGTTTATTTTTTCATAATAATTATATAAATGTGATAATTTTAAATTTTAAATATTAAAATTTTTGTTTATTTAAAAAATATCAGATTGTAAGCCATATCCAAATTTCTAATACTTAAATATTTTTAGGACATAAAAAACTATCTCATAATTTTTATATAAATAATAGTGTTTATAAAATAATATTTTATTAAAATAAATATTACTTAAAATAACTTATTTTATTATAAAAATTTATAGTTTTTTTGAAAAGTTTATTTTTATCTGAAAAATCAATTTTATCAAGTTTCATCTGAATTTAACCTACATTTTGTTAAGGAAAAATATTCATAAAATGGAATTTATGAAATAAAAATTTATTTATACAAAGGAACTACACTTTAAGTAACTAAGACCTAGACACATAACCCATTATAACATCTATGTAAGACATAAGGGTAAGGTGTGAAATGATGATAGATTCATGGGGTGACTCATCTAACATCGATATAGTGATAATTTACACTAACTAAAACTTCTCCCATAGGTGATTTTATTCAAGATTCCATTATTTAATCTTGACTTGGGATTGGTAAAGGGAAAACCCCGGTGACGCTACCTCCCTTCCATGTTTTGACAAGAGAGCTACATACAACATGACTCGATTGGTTGTGGCCATCAATTATTATTTCTTTGTTAATTATCCTTTGTCATTACTACTTATAAACACTAATTATAATGTTATAATTCTTATCAATGGTTTTATCTATCAATTTTATTATAATGGTTATATTGAACCATGGTAATTTTTAAACACGAGTCCTATAACGGTCAAATCCTAATAGTCACATTTCCCTTTATACTATATAAATACCTCTTTATTTTTTATTCAATATTTACTAAAAACATTTTCTAATATGTTGATTGGTTTACTAATATTTTTTTTTTATTTCTTAAGTGTTGGGGAATTGATTTTGACCGATCAAAATAATCCATATTTTCCTATTTTGTTGACTAAAGTATTGATCCTTATTAAAGATATATAGTTTTTTTGTGTATAATATAATATAAAAAACATTTTCTGGGGAAAAAATATAATTTAAAAAAACATGGTAGATCTATAATATACTCAGGATATTATTCTGTCAACATTATCTAATCATATTTCTCAATAGAGTCTTTGAATGCCTATAGTTGGTAAATAAATTTAAAAAAATCTTAGTCTCCATAAATATCCAAACTCAAAGATCTTGTAGAGGGCCTGATCACTATTTTTTTCTGAACTCATGATCCAACTATGATATTCAAACCCTATAGATCTTAAATCTTATTCATGTTTTCTGACACAAGTATCATGAAAAATAGTGGCAGTGTCAGGATTTCACTTAACCTGACTTCTGCAATATAGATTGTATCACAATAATTCTTCTTATTTTTATAAATTTTTGAAAAAATTCATCATCTTAATATAATATTTTTTTATATTATTATTAATCTTCTTTGATAATCATAAATTTTCTCCTGTATAGAGAAGTATCAGGTTCTCTAATCTTCCAACATAGGTGTCTCAAGTTTGTTTATATAGAAGTTATCTTCTTCTCTTTCTTCTTATTATGTTTTATATTATAAAATATCAAAATATATTTTCTCTATATTTAATATAAATAATTTTCATTAATATTATAATATTATTTACACAATAATTCATTATTATAGAATAGTACAATTCATTCCAAAATATTTCTTCAATCATTATACCATGATCTTTGAATATTTCCTCAACACGTTTTTGTGGGTGTTCTATGAAGATCCTGAAATATTCTCCTTTTTATAAATAATTTTCCTCCATGAATTTCCAATAATAGACTCTATACCATGTCATAACATATATTGTTTAACAATATTTATATTATTTAATATCATTTAGTCCCTTTAAATATTTACATTTAAACTTAAAAAATACTTGGGATAATTCTTATTCAAATCTCCCACGAAATTCATAATCTTTTTTAATTTCATCCATGGTGGATGGCTGTTATCATATAGAGAGCTTCATAAAGGAATGGGTTAATCTATAGTGGTGTGGTTTTAAATAATATCATAGAATAATATTCAACTTAATTATCATCATCGTGAATAAAAAACCCACTTATGATGTTTGATACACTAAAAAAGAACTAACATTGCATGGTTCATCTTCAAAATCATCTTTTTTAAGTTCAAAATTATAAAGTTTTACAAAGTAAAATATATTACATGATCCAACATCATATAGAAAATATCTTATTCAAAATGAATATCATACCTAATCAAAATTACTTATACATGTAAAATACCTTACATGAAACTCAAAATCTTAAACAATCATTGATATCTTATAAAAAATTTAAATTTCTTCCACATACCAATATATATTAAAAAATATATAGATGTACTATAAAAGGAAATATATTAATAATTTTGTAATATATTTTAGTTTTCCACCAAACTAGACTAGTATTTTTAAACACATTATATAGAAAAATATTGTGTTTTCTAATAAAATACACATTGGATATAGTATCTCATTAAGAAAAAATGTTATAAAAAATATATAATATTGTATGAAATCTTCAAGACTTTCCCATTATTCAACTCTAGATCCAAAAAATAAGAATTATATCAAGCGATATTAGAGTCACTTGAATTCTTCTCTGTGTTTTTTCATTTACTCTAAATGAATTTAAATCACTTTTAATGTATTTTAAAATTTTCATTGTAATTCAAAATCACTTCAACTCAACTAAAAAGTCTTATTATAGTATATAAACTCAAATTTGTGTAATTCAGTGAAACCTCACTACCTAAAAAAACTTTATCTTCATTTTATCTACCATAAAACTTCATCCAAGATATATTTAATGCTGAACACAACAATCATATTATTTAATTAATCCATGGATGGTTTCTTCATACCTTTTCTGGGTTCTCTCAAAACATTGAATTTTTTTGAACACTTCTTTGAACACAGTTATTCAAACTATTCAGTAATATGTCTAGTATTTAGCTCTTCTTACTCTTATAGAAACTATTATATATAGTGATTAACATAATCATCAACACCTTACATTTATTTCCATGAATAATAGGTAAAAAATCATTAGATTTATATAGATTCTACCTAGAATATTCCTAGTAAGATATTTCAAGACAAACAATTCACTCTAATTTACCCATTAATATATGGGTAGTATCATCACCTTATTCTTTGGGATCTTCCTTCATCACATAACTATATCACACATTGAATTTCCTTTACACAACAATATCGATAATAAATTGACAAAAAATATAAAATTAGATCTATTAATCCATTTCAGTTATTTATTGTTATAAATTGCTCAGTTGGATTTGAAAATTTTAAATAATTTTGGAGGATTTTTTTAGCATATTGGATATAAAGTTATTCTATTTAAATATTCAAGAGTTTTAATTTAGTTTTCATGGAGGTAAAAGGCTAATTTCTGGGAGTTTATATTGATCATAAACTGGACACTGCCTATAGGAAACATTCATGCAATGAATATAATTCATGATGTAAATCTATCACTTGGATGATTCTATGAATTTAATTTATATTGTGAAAATGGATGAGTCTGTGAAACATTTTTATATCATTAAATAGTTCATTGAGTTTTTTAATTCATGGTGACTCCTTTTTTAGTGTTCATAATACTCAATGGATTCAAGTTATAAATCTTGGATTCATGACATGAATTGTTTAAGTATTGCATGTTTTTATCATGATGTAATATTGAATCCAAATTCATTCACTGTTAATCATAGCCTCCTTAAAACCTAGTCTCTTCCAAGTGATTCTGGGTATCTTTACTCCTTCTGGATTGCTTCATTCGACACATAGTCTCTATGGTGGTTGTGTTGTGTTCTTCTTTGTAAGTGATCTTTTTGATTATTTGTTTCTATTCGTAGTGGTAGTAGTGTTTTTATGTGTTTTTGGATTTTTCATCCTTGTGGTGATTTTCTATGACACTTTCTAGATCCATCCTCTGATATTATTTTGAAGAATTACTCTCACATTGGTTATGGTGTGGTAGGTTTATTCCTTGAAGTATGCATTGATATAACCTCTCTGTTGACCATTTCTTTTATGTAATTTTATTCAATGATGTGAGAATTGACTCTAGAACCTCTTTTTTTGTCATTTCTTTCCTTCTATGGTTGGTAGATCCCATTGTGGGTAGTGTTTAACCCGATTTGAGGTATGTGGTTTCATATCTTGTGTTTGTTGAATGAACTATGATTGATCCTTTTTAATAAAATTATTTATAAATAAATTTTCATGATTGTTTTTTGTGCATAGATGAATTTTCTATAAAAGAAAACATTTTCCTTGATTTTGGTTAATGGAAAATTGTGTTGTCAAAGCATTGTGAAATGTGCTATGAAGATGATTTTCAAAGTAGGTTTGATAAAATAAAATGGTTTTTTGAAATTGATTTTGAAAATCCCTTTAGAAGTGATATGCACAATGTTGTACATGTGATGCCTTTGGTACTTAGGTGGATGGTATAGGTTTGGGATATCATCCAATTTACTTTCTGTGGGTTTTCTCTTGGGATTCTATTCTTCTCCCTATGCCTATTTTTATTGGGACTTTATATTAAAATATTTGGGTACTTCACTCAGGGGGTGTTCCTCCACTCCTTTGACCTATTGTTCTGGGGTTGAGTGTGCATTAGAACTTGATTATGGTTCAAGTAGTCTTCTAGCCTGACTTGTTATGATACTTTTCCAGCTTACTATAGGGATTTGGATTTTTATTGTTCTGGTTTTGATACACCTACTTTTAATTTGATAAATTTTTATTTAAATTATGATTTGTAACTGTTTTTCTTGGTTTTTTGGAACTAAAGATAAAGGTAAATATTTACAATGCATTTGTTATAATATTATTTATCATCTATCATACCGTGTTTTCTTTAAAATGAGAATATTGATATTTTTAGTATAGATACTTGATATGGAACACCTAGGTGGTATCTTATTGATCCTATTTTTGTCACACACTACACACCCCTTCAGTGGTATATAGAACTAGTTGTATTTTTGATGTAAGAAAAGGTATGGCATCACATTGAGGTGATGAGATTTTAAATCAGCAAGGTAAGCGTAGATAGTGGTGATATGGTGGTGCATTCACTACATTATTCAATAGATTATTCATATTTATTTTAGTTTTACTTTGTTTTTAGACTTGTATATTAGGTTTTATTTTGACAGATTTGAGTTGTACCACTTATGTTGTCTTATTTTAGATATGGAATATATTTATTCTAGTTATTCTTCCACTATTTATTTTTTCTATGTATATATATGCCATGTCTCCTGCTATTGGTTTGGATAAATCATTCCCTCTATTTATTGTGGATGCCCAGAGTCTAGTCTCTAGTACGCGGGGATCGATAATTCCATTCAAGTATTTGGTGGATCAAGTTGTGTTCCAATTTTTGAGGGTATCACAGTTTTATTCTTTATAAATTGGTATCATAGTTTGGTTTTCCCCAATATTCCTTGTCTTGGGACATCTGGTAGACAAGATATATGATTTTTGGGAATTGATAGGTAGGTTGCGGTGAGTTCATGTCTCGCTCTTTCCACAATGAAACTAAATTTACCCTGGGATATTGAGATGTATGTCTCATGTATTGATTTATTATTCTTATTTTCATTTTATTCATAGTTTTATCATTTGATCTAAGATTAATCTGTTGTCAAATCACCTCTTTTATTTTTAACATGTAGTGATATGCCTGCAAGATATCTTCCATGGGTTACATATGATGGTTTAGTAGATGCTCCTAAATAAAATCCTCCTTTGGATTAGAGTCTTATAGAGGCTATCATGTGGGAAGTTTGTTTCATAGATCAAAATGTACTATAAGTTCATAACCTAGTTGTTGAGTAAAATCCATGAATTGTAGGAGATAGAGATTGGTCATGGGAGTTCTAATGTGTGAAAAAACCATCCTTTAAGGGTATCAATGATCCTTAATAGTCAGAGTAATGGATGAATTAGACAGATAATATCTTTAACTTCCTAGATACACCTTAGAATATTATAGTTAAGTGCACAAAATTCATACCCCAGTGTCCTAACAAGAGATGGTGGGATTCCATGTTAAAGGTCGATAGTCACATGAGCTTCGAATGGAATGGTTTTAGGACCCTATTGTTGCAGAAGTTATTTCCATAGACCATGATGATGAAAAAGTATCTAGAGTTCCTCTCTTTTTATTAGGGTGAGCATCTAGCATCAGAGTACACCAATATATCCATGGAACTGGTTCATTTCTCTATAAAGGTAGTGAATAATGATCATCTGAAATCTCATCGGTACCTATTGGATTTATGATGAGATATAATATTTTTGGTATTTATGATAAATATATCCACATATATGGAGATGGTAGAGATGATCATGACATGAAATATTGGCTATTCTACCCCTTCTCTTCCCCTCAGAGGTAGATTCAGTGGTGTGTTGGGGAAAAATAGGAATTGGAATGAGAATTGCTGGTGTAATGGAGGCGGTTCTTAGTAAAGAGCCTCCTTTGTCCCATTAGCTAAAACTAGTAGTGTTCCCTTGACTTTATATCTATGTGTAAATATTGGGAACACCTAATGTTCTTGTTCTATACATACCAAGATATACAATGGTTATGGCTACTAGGACCATCTACAATGATTTTTTTAGTCCATGTCCACACCAAATTATGGATTGGGATCATCGTATCCAAAGGATAGTGTGGTAAAGTCAGAAACTTCAAAGTCTATAATGATGAAGGCACAATCATCAAGAGTGAAGCACTTTATTGAAATGGATGATTTTTTAGTGGAGGTTAACACGATTCCAACGATATTGAGAGGTACTATCTTCATTCCATCTTCAATAGTGATTACTTTATTTAATACTGGAACCTCCCACTCATTTATATATGTATGTCTTTTTTATGAGTTAAAACTTCCCACAAATCTCATTTCCTTTAATATGGAGTTTTCAAAACCTCTTGGAAATAGGAAAGGGTAAGGGTTTTGGTGTCCATAATGATCTTTAACTATTTTTTACATGAAGTTAATATATAATTTCTTTGTTATCAATATGGATATATTTGGCATCATCATCAGGATGTATTCACTTGTTTCTCATCTAGTTGAGATTGATTGTTATCATCAGGGTGTCGTGTTCCTCTTTAAAAATGAGATCTGTTAGGGGTTTCAAGGAGAGTGAGATATGATGTCTGGTCATGAAAATCTTTCCCTCATAGAGATCTAGAGTTTATTGTATACTATTAAGTTTGATTTTGATGAGGTTTATTATCTTGTTGATCTTCTTGCGATTATTCAGGATGTTACAAATGTTTTCCCAGATGACTTATCTGGTATTTCTATGAAGAGATATGTATATTTTTTGATTGATATGGGTTGGGGTAATCATCCAATCTCTATACCATATTATTGTATGAAACCAATAGTGCTAAAAAATCCCAAGATTTAGTTGGTTGATCTATTGAAAAAGAGTTTTTCCACCCTAGTGTTTCACAATGGGAATACCCAATTATCTTTCCTAAAAAGGTTGATAGATCACTTTGACTCTGTGTTGAATATTGAAAGTTTATGTGGGAGATGGATAAAAATAAGAATCCTTTTCATTACGTGCATGAGTTTTTTAATTAATTAATGGGGGATAAGTGGTTTTCAAAGATAGATATTTTGCCAGGTTATCATCATCTCAGGGTTTAGGGGTATGATATACCGAAGATAGATTAGAGGAGCAGGTATGGCCATTACGAGTATCTTATAATTCCTGTTGGTCTAAATAATGTTCTTTCATTTTTATGGCTCCGATGAACTTGATATTCCATTAGTATCTCAACAACTTTGTGGTAATGTTTTTGGATGATGTCCTAGTTTATTTGATATCTGAGTATGATCCTGAGCACCATTTTAATCGAGTTTATAAATTATGAGGATCCACTAACATTATATAAATCTTTCAAAATGAAGTTTTTGGATCCAAGAAGTTATGTTTTTGGGAAATATGATTTATGGGAGTGGATATTCTATCAATATTGAGAAAGTGAAGGATTTTTTATCATGGGAGAAACCACTAAACATATTTTATATATTAATATTCCTTAGTATTTCTGGACACTATTGATGGTTCATCAAGGATTTCTCAAAGTTGACATCACCGTTAATTTCTCTTACCTAGAAAGGGGTGAAATTCAAATGGGATAAATAGTGTAAGACTTATTTTGATGATATGAAATGACTTTGGATATTGACACATATTTTGATCTTACATGATCTTGGTAAGGGTTATGTAGTATACTATGATTCTTCAAGTTCTGGTTTTGGTTACATGATTATTCAGGAAGATCATGTTGTGTAATATGGCTCTCATCATCTTCTACTACATGAGGAAAATTTCACCACACGTTATTTAGAGATTTCTATTGTTATGCATGTGCTTAAGTGTTAGAAACACTATTTTTTGGAGATAAGTTCTCATTATTTTATGGACATAACATCCCGAGTTATATATTTTCTCAGAAGGTACCGAATCTCAGAAATAGATGGTGAGTAGTGTTCTTTTATACACTTGATTTAGAAATATCCTATAACTTGGGTAAGGGGAATATTTTCATGAAAATTATCAGTAGGAAAGTACCATCATAGGATATCTTGGAATTGAAGGAAGAGTGGAACCTGGTGGGACTATTTACTCAATTTCATATGGAAATTTAGAAGGATGATTTACCTATAGTTTTGACAAGTGTTTATTTGTCATTGAGTCTCATATAGAAAATTATAAATCGTTAATAGAAGGATGATAAGTATATTTGGATCAGATAATCACTTTATGGTGTGGATACCATATCTAGTTGGTCTCTCCTTTTTGATGATATTCTCTATTTTTAGGTTTGGGTTTCCATCCCATAATCTTTGAGAAGTTAAATTTTGTTTGAGTATCATAGCTCTTCATGGAGAATTCATATGGGAACTAAGAATATGTATTATCACTTGGGAAGGAATTTATTGTGGCTAGGTATGAAGTGTTACATTGTAGATTATGTGTCCAATAGTTATGACAACCAATAGGTAAAAGAAGAGCATTTGAAACCCTCTAGTTTTCTTTAACCTCATCTGATGATATTTTAGAAATGGGATAAGGTCTACATGAACTTAATTATTTGATTATAATGGAATTACCAAGGGAATAATTCTTTCTATGTGTTGATTTATTTATTGACAAAATATGCTCATTTTATTTAGATCTGGGACACAACTATGGTTGATTATCTAGATAAACTGTATATATAAGAGGTTGTGATGTTATATGGGGACAACCTTGATTTAATTTCATACATGGATCCTAGGTTTACCTCCTAGTTTATGAATAGTCACTAATATGTGATGGGGACTTAGTGTATTTTAAGCACAATTTATCATCCATAAAAGGATGGTCGGATGAAGCATGATATTCATATTTAGAACGTTATTCCATATTCATGTGTTTATGATTTTGGTAGATCAAGGGATAACAATAGGAGGATGGTAAATTTTGGGTAAAATAATAGATACATTTCATCTATCAAAATGGATCCCTTCAAGGATTTGTATGGTCACCTATGTAGATTTCCTCTTAGTTGGGCATAGGTGGGGAAGCCTCTCTTATGGGATTGAGTCTTGTTCCGAAGATTCTAGTGAGGATTTACTCTATACATCATTTTTTGGTTACATTATAGATTTAGAAGAAATCATATACGGATCATTGATGATTTCCTTTGGGGTTTTCCACATGCGACATAGTTTTCTTGAAAGTTTCTATTAATTTAGGTCACCATCGGTTTGGGAATTAGGGAAAGTCGACTTTGAGATATGTTGGACTATTTAAGGAACAAATAGGATTGGAAAATTTGTTTATCAATTATAATTAGCATCTTAGTTTACATTTATTCATACTTTTTTTTTCAAAATATCTAAGTTCAAGAAGTACCACCATGATCATGGTCATGTTTTGGTTTAGGAAGAGATATATTTGGATCCAATAGTTCCAGTTTTAGAGAAACTAATGGAGATCATTTATTCTTAGTTTAATGTATTATATGGGAAATCTTTATTATTGGTCAGATTGTTAAGAAAAAATGTATCATTTTCTCATAATACATGGCAGCATGAATCATCAGTGATAGAGAAGTGAACTCATATCTTTCTAGAGAATCCTTCTTCTGAATAACTTCCTGGGGTTGAAAAGTCATATGGTGGTGATATTGGAATATCCAAGATATTAAATCACATTCTTGAAATGTTTAAGAGTTGTACTTTGGGTTTTTAGGAGGTTTAAGGATTTTTTTAGAGTTTCTATAGGATTTGTAACGAACACTGTCTATAGGACACATTCACACCATGAATATAATTTACAACATGAATCTATCATTGGACCGACTTCATGAATTTCATTCATAATGTGATAAAATTTTAGGCCATGAAACATGTTCATGTCATAAAAAAGCTGAACAAGGTCTTTAAGGATGAATCAATGCATTTTTTTGCGTACCAAAAACGTTAAATATTCACACGATGAATCTTAGATTCGTGACATGAATCATTTGATACCAATGGGTTTTTATCATGCTAAAATATCAAATCGTAATTCATTATCTATTTATTTTCCTTCATCGAACCCTAGGCTCTTCTAGGAGATTTTGGTCAACTCGGATCCTTTTGTATCACTTAATTTGATGCTTGATCTTTATAGTAATTTCATCAAATCTCTATATATAATCTAAATTAATACTTCATCATTTCTATTGGTCACAACAATGGTGTTTTGGTGTGTTTTTTGGATTCATCATCCTTATGGTGATGTTTGTTTGATCCATTCAATATTCATCATGTTATATTCTTCTAGTGGTTGACTCTGATGATGGTTTTGGTGTTGTGGGTGTATGACATAAAGTATGCATCAATATAACCTCTATGTTTATTGTGAATTTTTTATAATTAGATTCTATTATGTGGGAATCAATTCCAAGACATCTATTTTTGTCTTTTGTTTATTTCTAGTTTTGGTGGATTTTGTGGGAGGTGGTGTTTAACCGTAATTTTGGTAGCTGGTTTAGTATATATTACTTATTGAATGAACCATGATTTCTCTTATGTTATAAATTAATTTATAAATAAATTGGCACAACTGATTTGTGTGCATAAATGGATTTTATATAAAAGATAGTTTTTGATTTAGCTTTAGGGTAAGGAAAATAGTATTTTAGAATAATTATGAAATAGGTTTTGAAGATGGGTTTTCAATAAGGTTTGATAAAATAAAATGTTTATTTGAAATTTATTGTGAAAATACCTTTTTAAATGATTTTGGAAATAAATCACTTGAGAATCCTTTGGTACTTAGGTTGAAGGTTTAGATTAGGGCCATCATCTATTTTACCATCAGGGGGGTCACTCATGGGGTGTTCCTATTATCTCTAGGCCTGTTTTTATAGGTAATTGATATTGAAATTATTTGGGGACTAGCTCATGGGGTGTTACTCTATACCTTAGGCCTATTTTTGTAGAGGATTGATTATTCACTAGTCATTTATTATTGTACGAGTATTTTGCTTGCCTAACATTCTGTGAACCTTGGCCTATTTTCCATTGTAATTTGGTATTATATTATTCTATAATTGATATAATTACTTTAAATTGGATAATTTTTTTTGGATAAGTATACTTAGAAACACTTTTTCTTGTCTTGTTTTAGTACTATGAAAAAGGAAAATATTTACCATGGATTTTGATATAAACTAATTTATCATTTATCATTCCATGTTTTCTTTAAAATGAGAATATTGGGGTTGTTTTTATATAGAATTCATATGAAACACCTGGGTGGGATCCTACTAAACCTAGTTAGATCACACGTTGTACACCCCTTCAGTTATCTGTGGACCTAGTTATGTCTTTAGATGTAAGAAAAGGTAAGGTTCCACAGTGAGGTGATGAGGCTTTATATTAGTTGGGTATAGATAGATTGTGGGGACATGGTAGATTTTTACAACATTATTATATGGAGTATTCATATTTTTTTAGTTTTCCTTTTCTGTTGGGATTTCAATTTGGGGGTTATTCTAATTGTTTTTAGTTGAATCACTTATGATGTCTTCTTTTAGTTATGGAAAATATATATTTCAGTTATTCTTCCATTTTCTCTTTCTTCTATGTACATTTATGCCTTTTTTTTGTACTTCAAGTTAATAAAAATCATTCTCTATAGTTGTTTTGATTCCCGGGGGTTATTCACCGTCTCGTGGGGATCAGGAACACCCATCGTGTATATGGTAGATTGTGTCAGGCACTAGTTTATAGGGTATCCCGGGTTGGATTGTTACACATTTATTCCTCTTTACCTAATCAAATGGTCAATTTAATCATGATATAAAGAAAATAATGTGATAAATATATCTATAATTCACACAATGTTTATATAATTTATCATTATTGGATTGGTAACTTCATTAAATTAATTACTTCATTATAAATAAACTTTAATAAATTACAATTTTTTTTATTGTAGATCACAACCTATCATTTAAACTAGATTTTATAGCAATCTACGAAATGGAAATAATGTGACTTAATACCATTTATCTTAATGCATTTCACTGAAAAAACATACTAATTTTAGAAGAGTATCCTTATAGAACATTAATTATAGTATTAAACTCAAAGCAACAATTCTTCCCCCTTTTACATAATGTGCGAAATATTGTATAAGAAAATAATGATTTCATTTTTATTTTGGTAAAAAGTACTCTCTTATATTTAATAAAATCATTTCAAATCTTGAATTGATGTCCACTTTATTATTTTTTTGGAATTTTAAGTAACATACGAATGATAGTATCTCATTGATTCTTTTAAATGTGAATTACTTCCATCAAATGTATCAAATATAATTTATTAACATTTAGTTTAAAATAAAATAAATATATCCTTCTATAAATTATTCATAGGGTTATTTATAAAACTTTTTCCAAATTTATTATCTAAATACTTAAACATTTCAAATATTTTCTCAATAATTAATTGAATTTGTGGCCCATATTATTTTGATTTCCCATAATAAAATTTTATTAATAAGTGAATATTATTATTTCAGTGTAACCATCCTAAATACCCGAAATAAAAATTCTTTATTCATTTTTCTAAATTGATCACATATATACCCTCTTTACAAATAGGGTATAAATAAAAGGTTCAAAAATCCCTATTTTTAATTATCAAAATTATTGTCTATTATGTGTTTAATGGATTTAATTTATGAAAATTAATAAATAATATTAATTTCTTATATAGAAAAAATATAACCCATAGGATTTTATCAAATATGGAATGAAAATAGTGGAAATTACTAGCAATGGACATACAAGAGAGTCATTTCAACCATTAGAACTTTTCAAAAGTGAAGGACTAAAAAATTCATCAATTTTTTTGAAGAGACACTAATCATGCATAAGAACAAAAAATGTAGTATAAACTTACCCTCTAACAAATATACGACTATTTTTTAAATACTAACTTTAGATAGAGTCTTCATTTAGTTACATCAATTTTCATTGATAAAAATTTATGACCATTTAATGTTCATGATTTAGAGAGATGAAATTGAATCTAATCTGATAGTTTGAGGAACAAATTATCGTTATTTTTGAACATATATTACATTAATGGAAAACCTAGTAATATAGAGGGAATTCCAATGAGAAAAGTGAATTTTAATCTTTTTTAACTATGCATTCTTGGTAACATATTCGATAATATTTTTTATTCAAATGTAACTTCTCAAGGGGCTCCAAGGTATCTTATAAGGATTCACTAAATAAAAAAATTTAGAGACTCGAGGAGAACACACTCTATCAAGATTCATTACCATTATAATTTAATAAAATATATATTCAATATTTATATTTTACTACACTATGCTTCTCCTTCTTTTATATTTTTAGAGACTATGCACCAAACATTTTTATTATTCACTTTCATATATCATTATAATATAAATAATAATATTTATACATCTTATTATTTTATACAAATTTTATTTCATTAAATATATAACTATGGGAGAGTAAGAATTTTTTAAACCTGAGTATCATAGCTAATATTTATATATCAGATCCATGTTATATATTATGAATAAATTATCTTATTTATAACTTATCCATTTTCTTAACAAACAGTTCCACTAATTAAAGGGCAATAACATTTCTTCTAAAACCTAACCCCTGTTAAATCTTTATTGTGAAGTTTGGGATTTATTTTATTTATGATTTTCTTATTTTTTGATTTAATAATATAAACTTATTTTATTATATTTTTTAAACTTGAGATATTATATTATTTTATTACAAGTAAATTAATTTTTATAATAACTAATATCTTTGTGTTTGAAATTGGTTTTTTGTGTGATTAAACTTATTTAAAAATTAAATATTTTCTTTAAAATATTTAATTGAGTATTGGTTAGTACATTGAAAAGTAATTTGAAAGTATTAAATCATTTATCAGTAATATTTTTATTAGTCATTGTGTTATTGAAATTAATGGGTTATAAATTTGATATAGGTTTTTATATTCTATCTTTTTGAGGGAAAATCTCATGTCTTCCCATTGTAACCACCTCATTAGGACACAATTTTATATTAAATGACTCACAATATTTTATATTCTATTTACTTTTATACCTTGATCAAACCCAAAAGGTAACTATCACATTTTGGTAAGATATAACCCTCTAGTTAGGAAGTCCTTAAAACTAATATACCTCCTTAATTTAATGTAAAATATTATTCCCAATGAAAAATCAATATAAATATATTTATATAAATTCTTGATTTTTATTTTTAAGATAAAACTTAAGATAAATATAAAAAACTCAAGATTCCTATAAAGGATTTGAATGTTGACACTATGTTACAACCTGACCCATTGGAATCATAGAGGACCGATAGTGAAGAGAAGTTTAACCCTCGAAACCTACCTCTAATAGGCCACAGGTTAATAACTAGCACTAAGGGTATAAAACATTCATATGGGAGAAATTAACCTCATAAATACCAGGAATGAAGAATGAACCATTGATAAACTCAGTAATATAAAAATAACCAATCCCAAAATTCCTATAATCTAATACATAACCAAAATATCCAAAGAAATATTATGATACAACCTTTACGATTGAAATTTCATCAAAACAATCTAACGCCAGTAACCACAGTAGGTCAACAATGTCCATATTATTTACGATCTTTTTCCCATAAACCAAATACACACACACACACTTTCACACATAAGGGTGATAATAAAAATGTATTCAATTGGATCCTCCATAAAATACCTCGTGGAAAATTGGAGGAAGTATACTAATGTTTTACTGAACAAATACATAAACTAAAACATTACCTAAACTAGGTAAACTATGTTCCAATAATCACCTAGGAAAACTCAAACAATATCACAAAAAATTATTGTAACATAATATCATGAAAATATATAATAAAAATCACCCCAGACCCACTGTCCAACTAAATTATAGTCATCAAGCCCCTATGGCTTATGT
The DNA here is from genome assembly GCA_963277665.1 of Viscum album. NCBI lineage: Eukaryota > Viridiplantae > Streptophyta > Magnoliopsida > Santalales > Viscaceae > Viscum > Viscum album. Next base: position 421,286,960 of record OY728132.1, read on the forward strand.
ACTAGTGTTCATATATATTCCATATATCGACACAAACACATCATAAAAAAAAACTATATCAGAACCACAACTGAATAATCACATATCCATAACCACATAACAAATATCCATAGCATAACCCCATCTCATAGTAGAGTACATAAGCATAAAGGAAAACAACCTCATTCCCTCCTCCTCCCATTTAAACCCCATTATACACTTTTATCATAACCATATAAAATCAATCCATCACACATTGTATGATATTTAGATGAGATAGTGTGGAAAGGGGAGTATTTATCCATCAATATCCTCTAAAACATGGATGTTAGAAAAAACACCCAAAACTCAAGACTACAAATGGGTGTCTGTTTCATTACCCAAGTCAAGTGGTGGAAAGTAACAAATAATAGGATTATAATGAATATATATATATATATATATATGAATATATCCATGTACATACCATTGATCAAATACCTAACACATGACACTAAGAAACAACCATCACCACTACACTTAAATATCATTTCCACCTATAGGAAAAAACATACAACCTCATCATGACCATATAAAAACCACTCAATAACCACACAACTTCTTATTAATGAATATTGAAATAAATTATATCTATTCCTAATCTAACCATTATATATTCATTAACCACATATTAATTAAGATCTACTATATTCATTAATTACACACATATATATATATATTCACATTAACCTATAACCCCTATAGAAAATATAATAATTTTCATTCCATAATTATCTATTTAATTACCTCATAACATTTATTAAATAATTCATTTACTATAACACATGATTTTACTATCCCATTACAACTGATTCAATTAACCATTTCATTCATTTAATAATTCTTGCAACATTCCATATTACTATTATAACCCATTCCCATTAATCATTTCATTAATTTTATCATCATTATATATTTTGGGAAACTAAAACACAAATAAATCAACCTCTCTAATCACCATTATAAAAACAACCTAACTGACCACCATAAGATCACCTCTACAAAATCACAATAAGAACAACCACACCATATCATTGAAATTGAATCAAAATGAACTCCATTGTTATCTTAGCTTCATCAACACTGTTCCATAATCAACCACATAAAATCACTTCCATAAAAAATCATATCACCACAAAATATTTACTAAAACAATAAACCATTCAAAGAATATTCTATCCATAACATGAATCACAATCACAAAAAATACACAACATCAACTAGCCACAACTAATCAGAATTCAATTATTAATAAATAATTTATGAGAAAATAATAACATATATAAGTCATGGATAAACTTATCCACTTATTTTAACATATTTAAATTTTTATTCAATTATTAATGTGAAGAATAATATCAAAATCAATGATATAATATCATAAAAACAATTTAATCAAACAATCTAAGAAATAAAAATAAATCAATATCAAAGAAATCATATAAAACACTTATGATAAAAAAATTTTCCATTATAATTTCATTTATCCATTCCATTATATATTTTTTCATTTCAAACATTTCCCAAAATAAAAAAAATGGTAATTCCATATTTAAAAGTTATTATAATAATAGAGATATTTTGAATCTTATTGTGGTCCCTAACACCCTAAGATAGTAGGGGGGAATCAAGGTGTGAATGTTTTAATTTTTTGTATATTATTACCATATTACTAAGATATTTTTAAACCAATTATACTTTTTTTCACATTTACAACAAAAAGATAAAAATAATAAAAATAATGCACAATAATTTTACTCAATTCCCCACTAAGGGGTATTCCAAGATACACATATCATTGTTATAGTATAGTAGAATCCATTAATCTTTACTAGTTCAATGGATAGAATTATTCAGTTACAATCACTTTATTACTATATCATTACCTTTAAAATCAATTGATGGATATCACACTACATCCAATAGATCACCTTCATTAAATTCTCCTTGATAACTTACTTGGACTTAGTCTTTTATAGTTTAACAGCTTGAAGGCCACTTCCACATTATCAATAGTTTGATTTGATTTACATCAAGATGACATGACTATGATCCTCAAATTCAATCCACTATATCAAAAATACTAACATAAAATTCTTATCCCAAATATAGACTTTGACCCTGGTACCAATACTCAGGGTTCACTGAGAAAATTTTACTCAAGTAATTTCACTCAAGTTCCTTAAATTAAGTTCCTTTCCACAATTTTAGTTTAATTAAGTTTCTTTATGCATGTTCTTCACTAAGGTGAGTTACCCCAAGTTTTTTTTCATATACCTCTCTTTACGGTACTCTTTTTATAGAACTATGTTTGTGAAACTACTAAAAATAGCCTATTTTATGAAAATCATTCACACAAACTCCTTTTTATTATATAGGTTTACTAAAATATCACCCACAATATTGTCTTCATGTAGTTTAAATTTCCTAGATATATTTCTCTTGTACTGTTTGTCTAATAACGATCTCTCAAGTTATCCTTACGTGAAATGAGAGCCTCTAATCCTCCTATAAATATTTTTTATATTCTAATTAGGATGTAATTTAATATTTATAATAAAATCCTAGAATTTTAAAAACATATAATGTTCATACTTTTTAGTTTCCTTACTTTTCACAATTTTCATGAAACTCCACTTATTTTCTGTAATCGTGGAACTTTCACTTGTACAAGAGTTTTTCAAACTAGTGGAAAAGAAAAACATTAGCATATATCATGCCCCGACCACCTTCACTAGCATGAACACACTTCGACTAGTAAAAACCTCCATCATTTTAACTAAAAAGAAAATTTCAATTATTCCAAAAAACGTATGGATTCCAATAGTTATAAACTATATCCCTTCTCCATCACCCTATATAAAAACCCCGAAAAACGATTGACAAAAAATACCATAATACTTAATATCTATCCTAAATTACCTTAGTCCCAACATTACACCCTTTGGATTATTAGAAATTAAAACTTAAATTATACCCCATAAACACTTTTCTAATTCAAGAAAAGGCATAAAAATTTATTAATCACTCTAAATTTATGTCATCATTTTATGATGTAGAAAATAATAGTTCAAGAGAGCATAGAATACCTCACATAATTATAAATTATAAAAAAAACCCTAGATTCCCACACAATTTAATTACATTCCTACATTCTATGTAGATTATATATTCCCCCAAATTTCATTAAATGTACTAACCTTTATGATAGAATCTCAGTATTATCACATCTTGACACTGATCACTGACAGAACTTGATGGGAACCATTATCATACTACAAGAAGTCCCATTAGGTTGATGATTTCATTTATTATCACTTGGTGTTTTTGTGTCTATCAATGTAATTATAAAAATGTTCTTAGATGAGGAAGTTGCTACCCATTTGGTTTGGAAAATGGAAAGGAAAAGTTTCTTGTAATGTTTTACAAAGTAATAATAAAATTCTAGAAGTAAATGAGTATATACAGAAGATATTAATTCATATTTTGAATCCTTATATGTGTTTATTTAAATAAAACTATTGAGAATAAATAGACATATATTGATGAATTATGTGAGTTTAATTTGTGTTGTCTTGAAAAAACGTAAATCTACCTTGGTGGTGTTGATGATATTTACATTTGTATAAGGCATTTTGACTATGTGTTGAGTTTCTTAAAAATTAGGCTAGGCTAACCTGAACCATCCACCCAGGTAGTCCAAGTTAATCCCAAATCTATCTTGAGGGAATCCACGTAGTTCTATCCTACCCATATGGCCTTATGGATGATAATTGGAAAGGTTGAGCACATGCACGATTCATGTATGGTGCACACAAGGTGCACACAAGAGGCATAGATCATGCAAGGAAGTGCATGATTTTTAGTGGTGTGTGTGAGTGTATCTATGATATTACTTTAGTTCTATAACTAAGAGGATGATTTAGGGTTGAGGTTTATTATGTATATCAATCACAATCTGATCCCCAATGTGGGACAAGAGCATAACAAGCTACTATTTGTCCACCTTAAATGATACACATTGAAGATTGGATTTATGAAAAATGATGATCTAATGCCCATTGTGATTACACATTATCATATTAAAACTACCCAATAATAATGTGTGTACATTCAATGAATTGAACATATGGTGGATATGAAGCTTCCATGATCCTTTAATCCTATTGATCACATGAGTTCAAACTGAGCTGCCGCAAGAAGGGAATAACATTCCGATTTACTACAAGAAGACAGAACATATTGCATGTATTCTTCATGAGTGTTCTGAAATAAAACTATACAACCAAAATTATTTAAAAATCCTTAAGCTAACAAAAGATAAGTTAAGTCTCCAGAATATTTAAAAATTACTTCACGAGCAAAATGAAGCTACTACTAAAATTATGCAACCACATGAATTTTACAAGCTACCACATAAGTAACTGGACCTACTGTGAGTGTGTTAGATATTATTCAGGTTCAAACCAAGTGATACCGTGAGTAAACTCATAGATAGTGTAATTAACTCATGAATAAATGTAACACCCCCAGCTTCAATGGTACGGTTTTCTTTCAATAATGCAATAGCTTGGATTGTACGCTAGTTTGAGATTCTAACACACCGTGACCAATCAAAGTTGCCGTTACGAATAAGAATACCCATGTTTTGAAATTATATAAATGTTATATTTCAAAATGGACTTCATTTTTGGATTATGAATATCGAAATTATCCTATGTTGAATTTTTGGTATTTTTCTGAGAACTTCCAATTTTCGATGAATAGTGAAAAAATACTTAAAAAACTTTTTTAATAAAAATAATTTATAGTGATAAATTATAATATTTACTGGTTTTAAAGTATAATTAGAATATAATTTTACCATTTTATTCAATGGTGGTCGTTAGAATTAATTTCACTTTGAAATTGGACATAAACGAGTGTTAACCTTTTGATAGATATTGTTTCTTAAAAACACGGTATTTGTTTTGACAGCGGGAATAATTTTTAAATTAATTACTAAAATTTCGGTGTTTGGAATTTGGTAAAATGGATTCCATATTTGGAATCAGACCGTCCAAATTATGTAATTAATACACTTTTGTTTTTTGACATTATGAATAGTAACGACAATAATTATCTTTAATTATCGTGATTAATTAGTAATCGTGTAGTTAAGGGTAATAAAATAATATCATAATAATACCAAATGACCCCAAAATGTATTATAATCCTACTGGTTGTGTCATGGATGACCATGGGATGCCTTGTGCCAAACTTTGGGACCTCAAGGAATCAGTTTTGGGTGATAGTGACATTTTATTATATTATTTTTTAAAGGGAAAGTATATCCAAAGTATGTATCACCCATGTAAAACAATTTTAGTTTTGTCTATGTAATTGATATATTAGACTATAAATAATATTTGGAAATATAAAAAGATTTCCTACATCATGATATTTTTTATAATTTTTAGACATTAAATAAATTAAATTTTTTATGACACCATGATGATGCGGCGATTACCTCATTAATTAATGATTTAAATAAAATGAAAAGATAATGTAAAATCTAAGACATAAACTTGTCAAAAACCTATTATATTAGTATATTTAGAACCCTTATTACCGTATCCTAGAAATATATAATTGTGGGTCCTTTAGAATCTGAAACTCATTATATAATAATGTAACATTTCATGACTTCCCAAGAGTGCCCCTCCTCTCCTCTTATAAAAGGCCCCCACCTCTACCACCTTATTCACACATTCAAATCCATTTGGCTAGGCCAAAATATTCCCAAATACTCTATCAACGTCCCTATATTACTCCTAGAAGCCTCACTTTGGGCAGAAGTCTTTCCAAGGAAACCTTTGGCTCAAGTTAAAAAGAGTTACCCGATTTAAAGGTAATGTCTTCTCTTATGTTCTTTTGTTTTATTTTGATTCTCCAACCCCTAAAACTCGTTTTATTCCTTTCTTTTGTAAAAAAACCAGTATATTCAATATACTAGTATGTTTTTATGATAAGTATTTGATTTACACTTACACACACCTTTGTCTAATGGTTAAAGAAAATACCGTTTCTATGGGTCGTAAATTACTGCCTCACGAAACGATGATTGTTCAATGTTCTTTTAACACCTCTCATGGTGAAAATTATGATGAATATATTTCTATATATGATATATATTATGTTTATGTTTTCTTTATACTTCTGTATTTTTTCATAAATGGCATACCATTATGGTTTCCATTATGGGTAAACATGATATCTTCATTTTAGGAAGTGCGAACTACCGCCCCAAAGTGATTTGAATCATTAATGACATTTGTGGGAAGTATAAAGGATAGAGTAAATGATATTATATATGATATTATACTGGAATTATAATATACCTTTATATCATTATTATTTCATTCCATTAAATACGAAATAGAAATTAATGTAGCGTTAATGCGTACGTACGGCTTACCGTCTCCATGAACAGTGCATTTCATTTCTTACCCCTAAATGTTATATAATATTATAAATGCATGTATATACTGGATATATATTATATATATGATATCTACATCAGGAATATAATTCTGGATATAATGGATATTTTACCACATGAACAACTTGTAATTATAAGAAGTTTATTTTTGACTCAAGTACCAAAGATCGAAAAAACGACCATTATTAACATAAATAATTACATAATGTTCATAACAAGGTAATAAGTGATATAAAAGGAATAATGAACTTGAAAAAGGCTCTTAACCAAGTAGAAATTAACTCTAGTTTATTATTCAGGAGGTTTAATAACGATCGAGTCAATTCAGACACGATGTAAGGGACTTCGTCTCAATCTCCTTTCATTGAGGCATATTTTATTTTATACACAACTTTCTTTTATATGGTGTATAAACCCATTTTAATTTTATGTTTATTAAAAAATAATCTTTTTTATATTAAGCTTTTTACTAAACGAAAAAAAGTAATGTTTTTTTTGTCGTACGTATGCGGCGATAATGACTTCTCTGCCACCGTGACCATTATTTGAGTTTCGGCTTCCACTAAAAGCCATAATTATTTTTAAATGAAAAAATAAATACCAAGTTTTACTTTTATTTTATTTTGGTATTGAAAATGGTTTTATTATATCAATGTGTTGTATTGATATCTTTTGATTGAAATGTGGAAATGTTATGTTTCCTTTATGCATGTTTTACATGATACGATTATGTTATAGTTTATGATATGTTTAAACCTTTTCATATAAGGAATGCATTGGACTTCGTATGTGACGGGTGGAGCCCGCTATAGCTTCTCAATGTATCAGTCGGTCTCATGAGACAAACTAGTGTCTTGTCACAAGGCCTTGAAAAAATCTTATTTGCAGTCTTGGCACAAGGCCTTGACTATGTGGTTATGATAGTCTGGCATTATGCATTCCATCATTATGAAAGTGGTTATTGATATTGCATGTGATTATTCGACTAGTAGAATATCCATGTGAATAAGTAAATGGAATTATTTCATTTTAATTTTTCCATATTATGCTGAAGTTGAAGTTTAAAAGGCTTTTGTTTTAGTTATACATTATCTTAAATGTTTATGTTTATTTATGAATGTTTCCGCTATATTGTTATCCTTACCAAGCATTTGAGTTCAACCCTTTCAATGTTTTAATTTTTACAAGATGTGAAGAATAATTTTATGAATGACCTGCTGGGATAGTATGAGGGGATATGAAGACAAGATTTTGTTGTAGTTTTGTTTTACTTTATGATGTAATGTATGACTTATGAATATATCTAGTGTTTCCAAGGCTACAAAACTAATCGGTATTTCGAGACTTGACCTTTTGTGATCATTCCAATGTTACGTATTAATGAACAGAATCTGGGTAACTGGGGTTGGGGCATTATAGTTGGTATCAGAGGTAGTTTATTACAAAAACTGGAAGCTAGATTTAGATAAACTCTGATTAGAGCACATAGCCCCTACGATAGACTTTAAGGATTAGTATAAAATAAAATCCTAGCATTTTGGTAAAGTATTAATTTTTTGTATTTTCCGAGAAATACATCCCTATCTGGATACTAGTAGGTAGAGGCTGCTCTGGCATAGATGTACCTAGGGGTAAAACCCGAAAACACCGCCTTGAGCTAGACTCAAACGAGAACTCGTGCACGACAACATTCCTTGCTGCACTCTTGGTTACAAAACTCCCGGGGGATATGCTTAGGATAATTATCATTTTCATTACAATCCATTATAAAGGGTTTATGAGTATATAATTCCTCAAAGAAAATGTTTTTATGATTATTGATTATATCCATAAACTGTTCAATTTTTGCTAAGTGTTTTACAATTATGGAATAATATATTTTGATTCATAAACTAATCTAGTTTATGACATTGTTTAGAAATGGAGCCTAGTGGAAGGAATGGAAACCATATCAATGCACGCACTCTATGTAGGGATTTCCCTCCTGCTCAAGATAATTCTAGTGGAGATGGTGATACAACTGGTGGTGATCATCTCATCACCATACTGGGACAACTCACTTAGGTTATGATTAATAACCTTACTCGTATGGAGCACTCTGATCCACAATGTGGATGATCAATGTTAGATCGCTTCATGAGGCAACAAACACCAACATTAAATGGGAGTACAAATCCCTTAGTAGGTGAGAAATGGATAAATTCCTTAAAGGAAATATTCCATGCCTTGAGGAGTAGTGAAAGGGAAAAGGTTATCATGGCAGTTTACCGCCTCACTAGAGATGCTGATCAATGGTGGTCATTGATTAAAAATACAAAGGAAGATGATGAAGTATCAAATATGGAATGGAGGGAGTTCAAAGATATTTTCTTAGAAAAATACTTTCCTCGTGACCATCGAACAGATATGGAAAGGAAATTTTTGAGTCTGAGACAAAAGGAGGATGAGAATGTCGCAAAGTATGAGTCTAACTTTAAAATTTTAGTAAGTCATTCTGTAGATTATATACATAACCCATGAAGTAAGATTGATCGTTTCTTTGATGGGTTAAAACCATTTCTCCATCGAGCCTTAGTCTCACAATCTTTGTCGTCGTATGAAGATATTGTCTCATGTGCTATCAAGACAGAAAATGAATTCTCTAAATCTTATGACAATAAAGTAAAGCAAGAGAAGAAGAGAATGGTGGAACAAGATATAGATAAAGGGAAATATGGAAATAAGTATTTTACATTATGTGATAATTGTGGGAAGAATCACCCTGGTACTTGCCTAAAAGGAATGAGAGTTTGTTATAAATGTGAAGAAAAAGGTCACCAGGCTCGTGATTGCAAGGGAAAGAAAGAGGCTATCAATGTTGAATGCTACAATTGTAGGGAAATTGAGTATTATGTAAATGAATGTCCTAAGCATCAGGTAAACTTACCTTAGAAAATTCCAAGAGATCAAGGCCAATCTTATGCTGTTACTACAGTTGAAGTGGAATAATTAATGTATTGGTGCTTTTGGACTCAAGGATTATATTCTGGTTATAAGAATAATGTGATATATATAAAGATTGTACTGTATTACTTGTTGTTTTCATTAAGGTTTTAATATGTTGAAGGTAATAATATTTTCAGTACGTGATAATAAGAGAAACTTTATTTTTTTTAGGGAATTTGATGTTACAATTGATTTTGGAATTGAGAGACCTTTTAGAGAAAGTCTGGACAGAGGTATTTTGGATAACTATAAAGGTTGGAATGGATTAAGTTGATCTTTGGATAGTATTGTTTAATGTTAAAACATTTCTGGAGATTATTTTTGTAATATTATAATACTATTGTTTTAGGAAAAGGAAAACCTGTAGGTTGGGGGATAACCCGTCGTGTCAGACAAAGCTGTAGGAATTGAACCCACAACCATAGTGCGACAGGACTTTATTACCTACTACTAGCCTATAGGAAGTACCTAGTACAAAATAGTTTTTCTAATCTAAATGGTATGTGTTAATATTTGGAACCTTGTACGATTAGGATAAATATAATTTTTTTGAGTTCTATTATCTTTTTGAGGGAAAGATGAGTTTGTGGTAGAAATTAGTTGAAGGTTGAAACTCTACTTGTCATGTATATATATATATATATATATATATATATATATACCTCTCTCTTATTCTATGAATAAATTAATTCATAAACTTTAGGAAGGGGATATTAAAAAAATGTGTTATCCTAATACCTTATGTTTTATTGAACTGATGATATTTTAAATCACCATAGATTGAAGGCTTTAAGGCCCTCAATTTTACACTTGTTTGTGATTGATGACCTCAATCACTACCTACAAATATTTACATTTTCCCTCCAATTATATGTATCTAATTCCACCAATGTTCTCCTAATCGAGATCATAACTTGGTGGTGACATTTTCATTTCCCTTTCCCTCTTATTAAGGCTAAATTTTATTAACCTTATTTTCGATGTGGGTTTTCCACAAAGGTATTTTCTACTTTCAACATTTTATTTTTGATGAAAAATTTCAAATTTCGAGGATGCAATTTATTGATGTAGGGTATAATGTAACACCCCAAGATTCCACGGTACACTTTTCTTTCAATAATGCAATAGCTTGCATTGTACCCAAGTTCGAGATTCTAACACACCGCGACCAATCAAAGTAGCTTTTATGAATAGAAATACCCACTTTTTGAAATTATATAAATTTTATATTTCAAAATGGACTTCATTTTTGTATTTGGAATATCTAAATTAGCCTATGTTGAATTTTTGGTATTTTTCTGAGAACTTCCAATTGTCGATGAATAGTGAAAAAATACTTGAAAACATCTTTTTTAATAAAAATAATTTATAGTGATAAATTATACTATTGAGTGGTTTTACAGTATAATTATAATATAATTTTACCATTTTATTCAATTGTGGTCATTAGAATTAATTTCACTTTGAAATTGGACATAAACGAGTGTCAACCTTTTGATAGATATTGTTTCTTAAAAACACGCTATTTGTTTTGACAGTGGGAATAATTTTTAAATTAATTAATAAAATTTATGTGTTTGTAATTTGGTAAAATGGATTCCTTATTTGTAATCATATGGTCCAAATTATGTAATTAAGACACTTGCTTTTTGACATTATGAATAGTAACGACGGTAATTATCTTTCATTATCATGATTAATTAGTAATCAAGTAGTTAAGGGTAATAAAATAATATAATAATAATAACAAATGACCCCAACATGTATTCTAATGCTACTGGTTGTGTCATGTCCGACCATGGGATTCCTTGTGCCAAACTTTGGGACCCATGAAATCACTTTTGGGTGATAGTGGAATTTTATTATATTATTTTTTAAAGGGAAAGTATAACCAAAGTATGTATCACCCAAGAAAAACATTTTTAGTTTTGTCTGTGTAAATGATCTCTCAGACTTTAAATAGTCATTGGAAATATAAAACAATTTCCTCCATCATGATGTTTTTTTTATAATTTTTAGACATTAAATAAATTAATTTTTTTATGACACCATGATGATGCGGTGATTACCACATTAATTAATGATTTCAATAAAATGAAAAGATAATGTAAAATATAATACTTAAACTTGTCAAAAACCTATTGGATGAGTATATTTCTAATCCTTATCACCTTATCCTAGAAATATATAATTTTAGGACCTTTAAAATCTGAAACTCATTATATAATAATGTAACATTTCATGACTTTCCAAGAGTTCTCCTCCTCTCCTCTTATAAAAGGCCCCCATCTCTACCACCTTATTCACACCTTCAAATCCATTTGGCTCGGCCAAAATCTGCCCAAATAATCTCTCAACTTCCCTCTATTACTCCTAGAAGCCTCACTTTGGGCATAATTCTTCCCAAGGAAGCCTTTGGCTCAAATCAAAAAGAGTTACCCGATTTTAAGGTAATGTCTTCTCTTATGTTCTTCTGTTTTATTTTGCTTCTCTAACCCCTTAAACTCTTTTTATACCTTTCTTTTGTAACAAAAACAGTATATTCAATATACTAGGATATTTTTATGATAATTATTTGATTTACACTTACACACACCTTTGTCTAATGGTTAAAGAACATACTGTTTCTGTGGGTGCCGAATTACTGGCTCACGAAACGATGATTGTTCAATCATCTTTTAACACCTCTCGTGGTTGCCATTGTGATGAAACTATTTCTATATATGATATATATTATGTTTATTTTTTCTTTATGCTTATGTATTTTTTAATTTATGGCATACAATTACGGTTTCTATTATGGGTAAACGCGATATCTTCATTTTAGAAAGTGCGGACTACCGCCCCCAAAGTCATTTGAATCGTTAATACCATATGTCGGACATATAAAGTATGGAGTAAATAATATTATATATGATATTATACTGGAATTATAATATACCTTTATATCATTATTATTTCATTCCATTAAATACGAAATAGAAATGAAAGTAGCATTCATGCGTACGTACAACTTACCGTCTCCATGAACAGTGCATTTCATTTCTTACCCCTAAATGTTATGTAATATTATAAATTCATGTATATACTGGATATATATTAAATATATGATATCTAAATCATGAATATAATTCTGGATATAATGGATATTTTACCACATGAACAACTTGTAATTATAAGAAGTTTATTTATGACTCAAGTACCAAAGATCGACAAAACAACCGTTATTAACTTAAATAATTACATAATGTTCATAACATGGTAATAAGTGATATAAAAGGAATAATTAAGTTGAAAACGGTTCTTAACCAAGTAGAAATTAACTATAGTTTATTATTTAGGAGGTTAAAGAACAATCGAGTCAAGTCGGACACGAGGTAAGAGACATCTTCTCAATCTCCTTTCATTGAGGCATATTTTGTTTTATACACAACTTTTTTTATACAGTTTATAAACCCATTTGAATTTTACGTTTATTCAAAAGGAATCTTTTTTATAAGAATCATTTTACTAAACGACAAAAAGGAATGTTTTTTTGTCGTATGTATGCGGCGGCAACAACTTCTCCACCGCCGTGACCATTATTTGAGTTTCAGCTTCCACTACAAGCCAATTTTTTTTAAATGAAAAAATAAATACCAAGTATTACTTTTATTTTATTTTGGTATTGAAAATGGTTTTATTATATCAATGTGTTGTATTGATATATTGTGATTGAAATGTGGAAATGTTATGTTTCCTTTATGGATATTTTATGTGATACGATTTTGTTATAGTTTATGATATGTTTAAACCTTTTCATATTAGGAATGCATTTGACATAGTATGTGACGGGTGGAGCCCGCTATAGCTCCTCGATGCATCGGTAGGTCTCATGAGACAAAATAGTGTCTTGGTACAAGGCCTTGACAAAATCTTATTTTTAGTCTTGGCACAAGGCCTTGACTATGTGGTTATGATAGTATGGCATTATGCATTCCATCATTATGAAAGTGGTTATTGATATTGCATGTGATTATTCGACTAGTAGAATATCCATGTGAATAAGTAAATGGAATTATTTAATTTTAATTTTTCCATATTATGCTGAATTTCAAGTTGAAAAGGCTTTTTTTTGTTATACATTGCCTTAAAAGTTTATGTTTATTTATGAAAGTTTCCGCTATATTGTTATCTTTACTGAGCATCTGAGCTCACCCCTTTCAATGTTTTAATTTTTACAGGATGTGAAGAAGTATTTTATGAATGAACTATAGGGATAATATGAGGGGATATGAAGACAAATTTTTTTTGTAGTTTTGTTTTAATTTATGATGTAATGTAAGAATTATGAATATATCTAGTGTTTCCAAGGCTGCTAAACCAATTGGTCTTTCGAGACTTGATCTTTTGTGATCATTCCAATGTTACGCAATAATGCACCGACTCTGGGTAACTGGAGTCGGGGCGTTACAATAAATTATGAACCTACCATGTTATTTTCACCTACCTCATAAACAATGGTTGGCCTACTATTTTTTATGCGAGTCTTTCGTAGTTGGATGATCGACCGTGCAATGAAAAAAAATAGTCCTTTCTATAGATTCATTCCATGAGATACTATGATCGTACCAAGATTGTGGTTACTATATTTACATGATTTATCTTCCATAATTAAGTCAATAATTGAAATTCTACCAACATGAATATAAAACAAAGAAGCATAGTGTGATGTCATGTAAGCCTAAGAGAATATGTGTAATTACATGAGATATTAAATAGGTGGAGCATTCAGAATATTGTTACATGCATGAATTTTAACTTGCATGCATGAAAATATATTTATAATAAGAAAATCATGGTGTCTAGGTGTAAACCACATACTGGTATTTATTATAAATGAAATAGTTTCAACCATGAAACCCTAAATGACCATTCATGAAGATATGCAATTGTTTTCAAATTAAATTAGTTGATATCAATTATGATGTCATTAAATGTAATAAATATCATGATTATTATAATGATACAATCATATTGCGGATAAAGTGAGAAATATAAATTCATTCGTGGATATTTATAAATGATTAAAGGAATATGATTATCATGGACATAGAAAATTAAAATATTATAGGTTTTATGAATAAAAATATTTACATATCATAGTGAATATATTTTGAGTAGAAAAAGTGAGTTATTACTGAATATTATATAACTTGAGAGAAATAGAGAGTGCTAAATAATGAGCCTGAATTGAATTTAATGAATCAATTTAATTATCTAGTGAAGCTCAATCACTCAATGAGATCATCTGAGTTTGATAGTTTTTAGAAAATAAGATTAAAAAGTCTCGAGGACAACCTGAAGAATATGAAAAATTCTACAATATTTTATATGGATGATAGAAAAATATTAAATAAAAGGTAAAATAAAAAATAGAGGGAACTCCTCTAAATACACAAGATATGACTGTTAGAATAAAAGAAACCTGAGGAGTATAAGGTAACCCTTATACAAAAATGTAAGAAATTAATTGAGGATACTAGGCATGAAATTATTTAGGGAATATTTTATATTCTAAAGTGGTTGACTAATTTACCAGTGACCTACATATTTAAATAATATAATGGAGAGAGAGAAGGGGTTTGATAATCAATAGTTGTGGTGCTGTGCTATGTGAAATTTTTAAGAACACTCATGAAGTATAAGATGAAATAGATTCCAAACTCATACTAAAGATTAAGATCTTATGGGTATCAAAAGTAAAGGAATTGGAAGATATTAAGGAAATGACCATTTATTTTGAAGCTTCAAAAAAATAAAATAGGGAAAGAAGAACCTACTATGTACAGTTTCATTGACTGGTGTCAAATATATTAAATAACCATGAGAAGATATTTGGTTTAAAGAAAACAAAATTCTAATGATTATGGAATCCAATGAAGTTGAGTTTCAAGTAGTAACTATGTTACATGGTTTTCTCAATGATCTTCTAGCATTCTAAGAAGATTATATTGAGTTGAATGATATATATTTCATTAGTGTATAAGAATCCAAAATAAAACTGAAGATATACTTATAAAAAGTAAATAAAATATAATCATTATTATCTTTGATGGGAATCCATATTACTTGTGAGACTCAGGGTATGTTGGGTGATCATGGTGCGAAGCTGTGACAATTGTGTGAAGATGGGAATATAATTCCATTGTGATTATATCAAGTCAACTCTTATAAAACATAGGCATCTATATACACTGTGGGAATCATAAATTCATGTGGAACACCACCCATTGTAATCAACATCAAATTAGAGTGTATAATCCTAAATTGGGTTGAACAACCAATCAAATAATTGAGTAGGTCTTCGTACCAAACCTTTTAAAAATACACTATGCCTCATTATTACTTTTATTGAATAAATAAAATTAATTTTTTCTAGGTAATACATTAATATAACCAATTTCACTAACTATTAGTAGAGGTTTAATTACTTTTGGGTGTTGAATATTCATAAGAGAATTTGGTTATTGGTAAAATTTAATCAACACATAATTCACCCCCATATCAGCAATCTGTATAGATCCTGTTGGTAATTTCAAGTGGTATCATAGAATGGTTACCTTTTATTGTATTTATTTTTTAGACACATTAAATTACATTTAGATTAATTAATATTAAGTTTCAAGAGTTCTTTTATGTTTAGTTTCCTCTGATGTGGAAGTATGGTTCCACTCCTATTAATGAAAAATTAGAAGTCTTTTACACATCCCCGAAAAATAGAATGAAGAAAGAGGAAAATAAGGAAAGAAATAATGTGAATAAGGAAAGGTTTCAACCATTATCTAAAGGTATTCAGAAGAAGGAAAGGTTTCAACCATTAATGAAAAATGTTTGATGCCTTTATCTTCTTAAAATCTAGAAATTAGAAAACCCCAACATATACTGATGGTTTTGGTATAATACTCACTCTCCTTGTATTATTATGATTTATGATTATTATAATCATTACAGGGTGTGTTTATTAGATAATAAGGTGAATTAATTTTACAATACATTAAAATTTAGACGTTTTCATTAAGATGGGTGAACATTCATAGGCATTTTTGAAAATATAGTTTGTATAACCCTTGAGAGAATATTTTATGAGATTGTATCACATAGTTGTTACATTATGGATAAATTTTATATCTAAATTAATCACTTATGTTTTCCCCAAAAGGTTTTCCCATGTATAATTTGAGTTGGTTTATTTATGACACACTTATAAGGTACATGTGATGCCATAATTATTCAATCATTGCCTATGCATTTATTTAATAAATCAATATGGTATAAGTGGTATTTCAAGATAGACATGCAGTTATTAATAGTAAATATATTAGTGAGTATATTCCTACCCTCATGGTTGAAAACATCCTTCTTATAATATCAATATATGTGGATATTTTTCTCCCACTTTTTCATTATGTCTAAATTAGGTGGAGAAGAATGACATTGAATATTATAGTAATGTTAAAATTGAAAACAAATCCAAAGAAGAAGATTGATGTCCTGTTGGGTTGACGATAATATTTATTTTCACATGGTGTTGTAATATATTTTAATTTAATTATGGAAAATTTCTCAGATGAAGTATTGACTACACATGTGGTTTGGGAAATAGAAAATAAAAGTGGATAAAATAGTTGTTTCAACAAAATAATAATATACTGGTAATGAATGAGGATTTTTTAAGGATAAGAATTCATATTTAGAAGCCATACATCTTTCTATTTGAATAAAAAAAATGATTGGAAATACCCAAGGCTTGAGGACTTATATGACACGAGTTTGTGTTGGCTTGGTAGTACTTTATGTTTCCTTGTAGGTGTTGATGATATTAAAATTTGTATAATCCATTTTTTTCTAAGTGTTGAGTTTATTAAATTGTGTTCTAAGATATATTGGACTGGACACCCAAGCCACCAAGGTAAATCCTAATCCATTATGTATGTTATATTCATAGTTCTATCTAGCATATTTTAACTTTAGTAGGTGCATTGGTAAGGAATAATACATAAATAAGTCATGTACGGTGCACACAATGTGAAGAAAGGAGGCAGAGTGGATGCAAGGTGGAATACACATAGGTGAGTGTTTTGTTTGAGTTAGTTTGGGATCCAAACCTGATGGAAGGAATCATAGGATGATATGGGGTTGAGGAACATTAAGTAGAGACATAAAAAATTGAACTCCTATTTAGGATAAGTGTATAAAACACTATTGTTCCTCCACTGTAAATGACACTCATTGAACACTTGTTGTCCAATCATTGATGATCCAATTCCATAAATGAATCCAAATATCCATCCTTAACCTACCACATGTGGATTTATACATGGTCAATGAATCAAACATAAGAGGAATCTAAAGCAACCACAAGACCCTGAACCTATCAACCACATGAGTTCAAACTGAGCTACCACAAAAAGAGAATGATCTTATAACTTACTACTAGAAGGTTCGAGCAAGCACATGTATTATTTTTGAGTTGTTTATGAGAAAACTATGAAACCCAATGCACATAGAAAAACCCAAACTACTAAAATATTATTTGAGTTCCCAAAATATACCAAACCTACCACATGAAGAAAATGAATCTACCACATAAATTCTACCACTATATGAAGTCTGAAAGCCACCACATGACTAATTATACCTAGAGTGAGTGTGTTGGACCTGAAACATGTTTAAACTTGGAGCTATAGTGAGAAATACCATGGAAGGTGCACTGACTATATGATGAAAATATGAGCCTACTTTGAGGTACACACCTTACAAATGAACAAATGTTTACCTATCATTAGTTATGCGAGTCTTTCATGGTCAGATGATCCATCGTATGATGAAAAAAATGAGACATCACCATTGATTTAGGCTAAACCCACCCATGATCATGCCAATACTGATGCTATTATATTTAAATGATTTAAATTTTGAAACCAAGCCTAGTATTCAAATGATACTTACAAGAATATTAAATAATGAACTAGAGTGTGAGGTTAGTAGAGAATCTGTGTGATTAATAGAGATACTATGTAGGAGGTGAGTTCAAAATATTGGTACATGTATCCAGTTCAACTTGAATGCATGTAAATTGACTGATAAGAAGAAATGAATGGTGTTCAAGTGTATACAATGTATTAGTTTGTTTTGTGAAGAAAATAGATGCAACGATGAAATAAAAACTGACCATTCATGGATATAAGAATTTTTTTTTTCTAACAAAATTGGATGATACAAAGTGTGATGTTCTCAAATGGAAATAAATATCATGAAACCTTTCATTATACAAGCATGTTATAGATTAAGTGAGGAATCCATGATCATAATAATATATATAAAATTATTTATTCATTATTGAATGCATATTCATATCATGGATAGAGAAAAATAAAATTTGAATAGTTTGAAGAAGAATAATACTCACATATCAAAATGAATATATTTTGAGTGGATGAAGTGAGTTCTTCTTGAATATTATTGAAGTTGATAGGAATAGAGAGTACTAAAAAATTATCCTGAATTTGATTTTCATAAATAAATTTCTTTATCTTGTGATGTTTAAGAATTTTATGAGATCATTTGACTTTGAGAGTTTTGAGAGGAGAATACGAGGAAGTTTAGTGGTCAACTAGATGAAGTTGGAAGACTATAGAATAAAACTTTTGGTAGAGATAAAATTGAGGAATAAAAAGTAAAATGAAAAAGTGATGACACTCCTATAAATAAACTTGAGATAGCCATTAGAGGCAAACTGAATATGATGATTTTGGGGTAACCCTCATATGACAAAATTGAGTAAATAATTGAGGATCATTGACATAAAAGTAGTTGGGTAAAGTTTTATATTCCAATATGATTGACCAAATTCTTGGTGAACTATTTATTTAAAGAATATTATAGAGATAGAGAAGGGTTTTCCAGAACCAATTGCCTTATTGTTTTGTTGTTCAATATTTTTAAGAAACCACTCAAAGGAAAATAATAAGGAGAATACAATAATTTTATAAAGCTTAAGATATTATGGGTATCAATGTTAAATAATGTAGAAGAGATTCATTTAATAATAATTATTGTAGAATATTTAGAAAAATAAAATAGATCAAGGATGACCTGCTATGTATGGTTTCATCTATTGGTGTAGATTCACTTGAATAATGATTATGAGCTATTGGGTTTAAAGAACATAGAAACTCTATGAGCAAGGATTCCTGTGAATTCAAGTTTCAAGCAGTGTTGGTGTTGTAGGGTTTTCCTGAAGATCTTATGTCATTTAAAGAAGCTATTATTGAGTTAGAGGAGAACTATTTCATTACTGTAGAAGAATCCTACAAATAACTAATGATCTAGTTATAAAAATTAATTTAAAGAAACACTTGCTTATATAACATTACAAACATACAATATTGAAATTAAGCAGTAGATAAAAAATGGGGAGATAAGAGAAATATTAACATACTCAAGATAAGTGAGGTGGTTTAACACTGTGATTCAAGAAATTTTTCTCAAATAGTAGAGTGTATAATTGATTAGTTATGAAATTATATAATTGTTCATTAATTACAGTATGATCTAATTAGACTATTCATTAACCTACCTTTTCATCAGTAATGTGATACCTAATTTAAATATTCAGGGAGTGAAATTGTTGTACAAGATTTTTTATGAGACCAATGTCACTCTTATTATCATAGAAGATCACCATAAGATATTTGAATTCATTACCAGTATCATCAAACTATTTATATATCCTTATAAGTGGAGTGAATTATTTGGTTATTGTAATTTATTCTATATTTTCTACATCTAATGAAGTACTTTGCTACTTATTACTAAAAAATCCCACAAATTTATTTCCTTTGAATAATGCACCAACACTTGATGAATTTCTGTCGAGAAAATCACAATAACAATTCAAATCATAAAATTCAAATAAATCATGATTCCTCCCAACATCAATTATAAAAGAAAAATCAAGAGTCCCCTAGACATACATCATTATTCAATTAAGTGTTATTAGATACTCATCATTTAGATTAATTTTGAAACGTAATTCCAAACATGATACAAAGAAAATATCTAGCCATGTTACACTAAAATAAATAAAGTTTTAATATTTTTGTATGTATAATTTTGGATCTCTATATTTCCTATCCTCATGCTTCACAAGTTTATTTCCAACACCAATCAGAGTCAAAATTATATTGGAATCATGATCTTCAAATTTACCAAGTAGCTCTCTGACATAGTTATCATGGAAGAAAAAATGCATCTCTCCTTATGAATCACTTATAAAAATTAAAAATATGTTATTTCAATAATCATAGACATTTCAAATTCTAAACTCAATATACAGACAAATTATTCCACTCATTTCTATATGTTTTTACAAATATGATATCATCAATTTAGAATGAAACCATGAAGCATTATTCCTTAGATGTATTCACACACATATTATGATCAACACCATCTATTTTAGACTATTTTCTTTTGAAATATGATTCTATCCAAGTATATTATGATTGCAGTGGGTAATTTAAACCAATTAAGGCCTTCTTAAGACTATATAATTTAGTTTCTATTCTCCCAATAATAAGGACCATTGTGTGTTTAATATATAACTCTTATTTAAGTATATCATTGAAGAAATATATTTTAACATCCATATGATAAATCTTAATACCTATTCATATCTCTTTTTCTAATAAGTTCTAGATATACTCAAGATAGAACACTAGTGTAAATGTTTCTTCAACATCAACCCATTCAATCTATTCATTTCGTTTATAAACAAGATGTTCCATATTTCAAATCACATTTCCATACTTATCTAAGTTATTAATGAAGATCCTCTTTGTTCCAATAACATTATTATGTATAAGTTTCTTTATAATTTCCCATGTTAATTCTAAATTTGGTATAGTTATTTATTCATAGAACTAACCCATGATTCATCCTCTATCGTCTCTTAAAATGATATTGGTTCCAACAATGATAGTAGATTAGTATACACTATATTCCTTATTATTAGGGTCTTTGTATGAGTAGTTTTTTCTCTATTTATATTAGATGGGTCAACATCTATTTTCTTATTTCTCCTCTAAGTCATTGGATGATTATCTTTAACAATAATTTACACTTATTATTCATCCACAAAATCTCCATCATATGTGTAGTATTATGAAACCATAAGATTTTTTTTCAAATTAATCCTCTTCATCATACAATCCATCATAATTTAAACTCATCAAATTCTTACCCTGATTTTACTTAATGATTTTAACACTATTACTCCCCATAATTTATTTAGCCTTTTGTTGAAGAATTTATTGGAATTAATATTTATTAAATAATCCATAAACACTCCTTCATATTCCATATAATCATACTTTCCATGATTTCCTACTTTATTTGAAATGAAATGTCACTATTTTAAGACTCAAAATTGTTTTAGTGTGGTATTACTTACATGAAATAGTTTATACAATTTCCTATCTTCCCCTGGGTGAAGAACCACCTGTTTTTATGTGTATATATTAACCTGCACTACTTACTTCCAATAGCAGTGAGAGGAACCACTACTATAAACCAAGCTGATATTCTATCCAACCCAACATTAATCCAGGTCCAAGACAAGGCCTGAAGGGTGTTACCAATCTATACAAGACGAAAACTAATAAAGAACATCAAAATAATATATTGGGAATGATTTATCCCATGAATAAAATAGGATCGAAATACAATAACTGAACATATAGAAGAAAAATAATAACTGAATCCTAATGAATAAACAAACAGATCAAAATAAAACAGATGAAAAAACAAATAGAACTGAACACAAAACTTATAACGAACTTGCTACACGATCTCTATGTGATTGCTTGGTCACCACCAACCTCACAACCGACCTAATCCAATGGAAAGAAACTGAACCATAAACCCACACATGAAAAATAGCCCGAGTCTACTAACACCGAATGGTACAAGTATGGTGTTATCTTTAACAACTCATTAGGAAACCACCATAGAATCCATACATTTCCATTCCTGAAATATTCCATAATCACTAGTTTGAAAATAAATTCCAAAAAAATGTTTTTATTCTCTTTAACAACCTAAAACAACTTTCTATATGTTTTCTTTTTTAAAATAACACACACCTCTTTATTTTTTAAAACATATTTAGAATTTTGAATCCAAATTTCACACATCAGTCTAGAACCAATAATACAAGATATGATGAGAATAAAATAAAGTGATACCAAACCAGAAACCAAGGGAAATAGATAAATTATTAATCACATAGAGAGAGTAACCATGATAATTTTATAAACATCCCTATAATGATCCCTAGATGAACTCAGATCAGTGTCACCTAGCAGCGTGTGGTGTTGCTCCAAAGTTAATATCCAACCAGCTTCTATAAATTAGAATCACTAGTGGCATGGTCTATATGGATTGCAGACAAATATGGGGTACCATCCTATCTAATTGGAGTCAAAAAATCAACCATCACTCGAACCTCTAAAAGATACCCAGAAACCCTATGGTAATTGTATATATTGAAAGTATGAGGCCCTCACGTGGTTGACTCACATTACCTATATCAACCCTCACTTTGGATACATTAACATTACATAACATTTGTGTAATACTAAAAACATTATACATAAATACACCCAAAGACCATAATAGTCTAGTTCCTTTGAAAAAATGGAAACATAATCCCTCATACATAAGTGAGCTACATTATATTCCACTAGGTTCTTCTTTACTAGAACCCTTCTTAGAAACAAAAAAAAAATAGATATCTTCATAACCTAGGGAAGGAAACATAAATAGGGGTGAGATAAAATTCATAGTAAGTGTAAGAAAGTGAGATGTGTAAGAAAAATCATGAGCATGAGGGTATAAGAACATTATTATGAAAATAGAAGATCCTACGCTTAATATCAAAGATGATATACATGAATCATGGAATACATCTTGGTTGTTTATAACACATGAATCATAAGGAAATAAAGAACATAATCCATGAAATAATAATATAGGAAGAAAAAATGTTGTTTTGGCAGAACCATAAGTATATAATATGGTTTCCCTATTATCCAAGGCTTTCTAGTTGAGACCATATTAGAGGAAAAAGTATTTTAATGAATTAGGTTTACACCCCGTTCCAGCCCGGTATTACTGAATGTAGTTCACACCACATTCCAGCCCTATAATATTGAACTAAGTTCATTTCCCATTCTAGCCCTGTAATTTTTATCTGAGTTCATTTACCATTCCATCTATGTCTATCTCAGGAGATATAAATCTTTACCCAATATATTGGAGGGAGATGTAGGTCCCACCATTATCATTGTTAAATCATACATACATGTTCCACATGATCATAAATAACCATATCATAAACCATGTAATGAAATGGGTATTATAAACATGTAATCATATCAAAACCTATGGAAAGATACAGGTTTCATAATAATTTAATCATAAACATAACCTATGAAAAGAAGTGGATTCCAAAAGCATAAAACTTGTGAAAGAGAAATAGGTTTCATAAACATCATTCCATCCAAAATAATACATTCAAAGAAATAATATGAATGGAAACATTGAATTATTTCCCCATAAAGGCATGATTAACACCAATGTATTTTATCTTTTAGGGGAAATAATTTTAAAATATCTTTTAAAAACATTTCTTGAGGAAAATATCATTTATTCTTTTAAAAATTATTTATAAAACATAAAATCTTTTGAAAACATTTTTCTTTGAAAAAAGATTCAAAAACATATAAAGGAATCATTGAAAACCATAATTTTTTTTTCAAATCCTTTTTCCTTGAAAATGGTATTCAATGATATTTTGAAAACAATTTTTACAACATAGTTTTTGAATATTATATATTTCCAACTGAAGAGAGAGATAATAATATTTTACTTAAAAAAATTATATTAAGTACCAAAGAGTGAAAAAATGGTACTAATAAATGAGGAAATCTTTAATAAATATAGGATAATAAAATTTAGGAGTGTTCTTGAGAGATGGATCAAAATAATTCATCAAATAAGCATAATCATTAACAATCTAAAAAAGTGATGATATTATCTCAATAAACTATTTCCACTTGATTACATGGAATCATAATCTCCATGTAAGAAAAGGAAATTAAATGGAGCTTAAAATATCATGAAAATAAGTAGATTCATGTAAGTTTATACATCTCAAAAATAATTTATGTACATAATAAAACATGAGTCTCAAAGAAGGAAAATTGAGACAAAACTATTTTACCGATTTGGTAACTTTTGAAACATAAAACCCATGAAAGAATGATCATAAAATAGATATGAAAATACCTATAACATTAATTATAATATACATATAATACATTCATGGTAAGTACATACACAATACAAAAGGAATGTGTGGTGAATAAATCATGTATCTCAGGTAAATAAAAAGTGAGATGAAATCCCCTTACCTTGTATCATAACTCTCATCACACTCATTCAAACCACCTATATAATAAATATAAATTTATTATAAATTTTTTATAGAACCATATTATTATATTTAATACGAAATATGGTTTTATCAATACCATATATTACCCTCTTGTTAACAATCCTTTGTTAATGTTTCACTTTGGGTAATATTCTCTTTGTTCTTCACATGCGTCTTAATTTGTTAAAATTTGGTCCTTATACTTATATAATGATTCAAAAAATTAAACCATGATATAAATATAATTTATAGTCATAATATTTTTATTATAATAATCTATAAAATAGAGAATTATGAAATGAAATACATTGTTCATGGAGATGGTAAGTTATACATACACACGAATGTTGTTTCCATTTTTATTATCGTATTGAAAGAAAGAATGAAAATGAAAAATATGTATATATGTATATAATATCATTTAAGTATAATTACAAATTTATATATATATTGTATAAGTTCACTAAAATCATCCTTAACACATTCCATGTAGTGTGTGAATGAATCAATCATTTTGTGGGGGTGATAGTCTACACTTTCTAAAAAAATGATCATATCTAAACCAAATGGAAAGTAAAAAGACATGTGGTATGAAAGTAATAAATAATATTAAATACAAAATAAATATAATATATAGCATATATAAAGATATTTTATATCATAATTTACACCATGGGAGGTGATAAAGGAATAATGAACAATCATCGTTTAATGAGGTGGTAGTTTGCCGTACTTGTAAACTGTATGTTCGTTACCCATTAGATGGAGGTGTGTGTCAGTGTAGGATTAAATGTTATAATAATAACATCATAGTATATTTAGGATACATTTTTTGTTATAAAATAATGGAATAAAGATATTGGTGAGGGTGGAGAAAAAAAATAAAACAAATGATATTGAGAAAAGACGTTACCTCTTAATCAGGTAACTCCTTTTGGTTTTTGCCAAAAGGCTTTCTTATATTGATTTATGTCAAAAGGAAGAATTAAAGGAAGAAGGTAGGGATTTTGGGAATTATATTGTGCATATATTTTCTGAAAATAACTGGTTTTAGAGGTTTTAATAATATGGAGAGTTAGTAGACTTTTATAGGGAAGGGAAAGGACACACATGCCATTTTTGAAAACAAGTTATGTGTAAATACATGTTTACCTAATTAAATTAAAAAATACAATAAATTAATATATAATTTAAGTTTATTGGCTTAATAATTGCCATAAAATGGGTTTTTTCATGTTTATAAGTCATTTTGGGTCTTAAATTTAAGGTTTAGTCCTTAGTTAAGATTAATTTTACCTTAATCTATGTAATTATTTTTAATTACATTGACTAATATTTTTGGTTAAAAATTAAGTTGAACTTATTATAAATTATAAATTATGTTGATACAAATTTTGGAATCCATTTTTCCTATAGTAATCAAATAAGTAGAATAAATTAATTTTAAATTAATCATGTTGACGGGACGACACTCTGATTTTTTAAAGTAAAAACGTCCAAAGTTATAATAATTTTTATACCTAGTTTCAAATTGAATTTGATTCCAATGACCTAAATTGAATTAATTGATAAAAATATAATCCAATTAAACTTTAAACCAATTTAAAATATAATGTAACCTTATAAATAAATTAGATGAAAATGTAGTTTTGAAATAAAATCTTTTATTTTTCACTATTCATCAAAAAATGAAGTTTCTCAGAAAAATACAAAAAAATCATCATAAGATAATTTCTAAATTATAAATACCAAAATAAAGTTTATTTTATCAAATTTAATTCATAAATTTGTGTAAAATTAATTGTATTATTTTTTTACAAATGGACATTAAAAGCAGTTCATTTGAGGAAATAATATTTTTAATCATATATGGAATTTACCAAAAATTATATCTTTCATCATTAATATGATTTATTTATATAAAAACATTAAAATAATTAGAAATATTTATCACTATTAATATTACTATGTTTAATGGATATGTTATAATTGCCTCTTTTAAATAATTTTAAAAATAAAATGATGTTTCGTAGAAACATAGGTGTTGTGTGTAACATATACCAAGTCAGTGTTCCATGTAACATATGCCAATTAGATGATCTATGTATCATTTTCCAAGTCCATTCATTGGTAAAGGAATGTTTGACTTAATTAATTTTAAGACACATATGAAAATTTAATTTATTCAAAAAAAATTCACTTAAACTTGGGGCGTTACATTCTACCCCCAATAAAATGAATTTCTTCTTCGAATACACTTTTAGCAGATATTAAGGTCTATAAAAGAATGAAACTTAAAACTATTTATATTTAAATATTATTAAAAATTAGTATGGTCAATACATTAATCTATAAACAAAAAAAGTAAAACTACTATTTCATTATAAATAATTTTTCATAAAAAATAATTACGCATTAACCAAGACATCACGTAAGCCAGTGGTAGAAGTGAAAACCTTATCGTCCTTTGGTCATGGGATCAAGACCCATGAATTTTTCTGAATTTTTTTTTGTAACCTGACAGACATGACATCATTTTCTAAAACTACACTAATATGATTTCTAAAATAGGCAAACTTCCTTGAAATAAGGTTAATCACTAAATAGCCTTTTAACTGAGGTTTTCCTAAAAATATAAATGCTTAAATACTTCTTATTATGTTTATAAAAAAAATTCATAAATGGTTAACATTATAACCCCCCAAGAGATGAAAATCCAAAACTTTAGAAATAAATTTAAAAAATCATATTAATATTGATCCCCCATATATCACAAAGTAGCTATTTGTTGTCCCATTCCAAACATGTGAATACCACCATGGTAAATTCTATTAGAACATATTAAAAACTTGAATTTCCATAAATCCTTTAAGAAAACATGAATGCTTCATTATTCCATAGATCACATGATATATTCTATAAATCCAATAAGTTTTAATGTTCATCCATTATAGCATGAACTACTTGTCAACATGTCTTTAATTAGTTCCAAGGTAATCAATATCGTTCAATTTACCACTTCATATCCCACATATCTTTATCCAAAAATCATTATCCTAACATAAGGAATATATTATGGGTTATTTGCCCCTTAATCATGTGTTTTACATATACATAACCTTGAAATTATATCACTTTTCTATTCCATCAGAACCATTCAATGTGTTCTTTTAAATCTGTAGTAAAAAACATTAACAAAAAAATCCTCATATATTTCACCATTAATATAACATAATTCTTCAATCCAAATACGTTAAACATTTATTATTCCACTTCATCTGTATGTAGTTAATAAGGATACCTAATCTTATTATATAATACATGTTTCCTTTCATATTTCATCTATAGTCTCATCATTATCAGCAATATCAGTATTACTCATACCGCCTTACTGGTCATCTATAGGATCTTTCCCCATGGGACATTGATTTATAAAATGACCATTTATTACACACTTAAAACTGTAACATCCCAAGTAAGTAATTAATAATATATATTCTTATCTATGTTTATTTATGAATTAGATAGTGTTTTAGATGCTTAAAATGATAATAAATCCAATCTTAAGCATGGAATACACTAATATTTTTAAAAGATTGTTTTACTGCCTTTTGATGGCAAACCATTTTTAAATCAAACTTTTGGAAATTTTATAAGATCTATTTGTCAAAATAAACTTATTATTTATTATTGGGACATTGAAATTTAATTTGGATAAATTTTTGGTATTTTTCTGAGAATTTTCATTTTTTAATGAATAGTGAAAAATACTGTATTTTACATCAAAACTTCTTTTTCATCTAATTTAATTATATGTTTAGATTATATTTTTAATTAGTTTTAAAGTGTAATTATAATATTTTTTTACCATTTAATCCCATTGTGATCATTAAAATTAATTTCACTTTGGAATTGGGCATAAACTAATGCCAAACTTTTCATAGATATTGTTTTAAAAAAAACCCGCTATTTGTTTTGACAACGAGAATTATTTTTAAATTAATTATTGTAATTTCTATGTTTGGAATTTGGTAAAATGGATTCCATATTTGGAATCAGAAGGTCCAAATTATGTAATTAAGACTCTTTTGTTTTTGGACTTTGTGAATCGTAACAACGGTAATTATCGTTAATTATCTTGATTAATTAGTAATCGGGTAGTTAAGGATAATAAAATAATATCATAATAATAAAAAATGACACCAAAATGTGTCCTAATACTACTGGTTGTGTCATGGAAGACCATGGTATGCCTTGTGGCAATCTTGGGGACCCCATGGAATCACTTTTGTGAGATAATGACTTTTATCTTTTTATTTTTTAAAGAAAGTAAATATAACAAAGAATGTATCACTTGAGTAATTTTTTTTTAATTTTGTCTACATAAATGATCTCTTGGACTATAAATAGTCATTGGAAATCTAAAAATATTTACTACATAATAGTATTTGTTTTATAATTTTTAGACATTAAATAAATTAAATTATATATGACACCATGATGATGCAATGATTACCTCATTATTTGACGATTTATATAAAATGAAATTATAATATAAAATATAAGACCTAAACATGTCAAAAACCTATTGTATGGGTGGATTTATAACTCTTATCACCTTATCCTCGAAATAAATCAATTTGGGACCTTTAAAATCCGAAACTCATTTGAAAATAAAGTAACATTTTATACCTTTCCAAGAGTGCCCCTCCTCTCCTATTATAAAAGGCCCCCAACTCTACCTCCTTACCCACACTTCTAAAGCCTTTTACTTGGCCAAGATCTGCTCATTTTTTCTCTCCACATCCCTCTCCTCATCCTAGATGCCTTACCTTAGGCAGGAAGCTCTTCAAGAAACCTTTTTGGTTCAAACCAAATGGAGTTACCCAATTTAAAGGTAATGTCTTCACTTGTGTTATTTTGTTTTATTTTGCTTCTCCAACCCCCTAAACTCTTTTTATTCATTTATTTTATAACAACACAAGCATATTCCATATAATTGTATGTCATTATAAAAAGTATTCGAGCTTCACTTACACACACCAACATCTAATGGTTAAATAACATACAGTTTCTGTGGATGGTGAATTTCTGCCTCACGAAACGATGATTGTTCAATATTTCTCTAACACCTACAAAGGTGGCCATTAAGATTTCACTATATTTATATATGATATATAATATGTTTATGTTTTCCTTAAGCTTATGTATTTTTACATTTATGGCAAACCTTTATGGTTTCCATTATGGGTAAACGCGATATCTTCATTTTAGGAAGTGCGGACTACCGCCCCCTCAAAGTGATTTGATTCGTTAATGCCATATGTGGGATGTATAAAGTATGCAGTTAATGATATTATATGTGATTTTATACTCTAATTATAATATACCTTTATATCATTATGATTCAATTCCATAAAATACGAAATAGAAATGAAAGTAGCGTTCATGCGTACGTATGGCTTACCGTCTCCATGAACAGTGCATTTCATTTCTTTCCTCTAAATGTTATGTAATATTATAAATGCATGTATATACTGGATATATATGATATATATGATATCTAGATCATGAATATAATTCTGGATATAATGGATATTTTACCCCATGAACAACTTGTAATTATAAAGAGTTTATTTTTGACTCAAGTACCAATTATCGACAAAACGACAATTATTAACATAAATAATTACATAGTGTTCATAACTTGGTAATAAGTGATATAAAAGGAATAATGAACTTTAGAAAGGTTCTTAAGCAAGTAGAAATTAACTCAAGTTTATTATTCAGGAGGTTAAATAACGATCGAGTCAAGTCGGACCCGAGGTATGGGACTTCGTATCAATCTCCTTTCATTGAGGCATATTTGGTTTTATACACAACTTTCTTTTATACGGTGTATATGACCCTTTGAATTTTTCATTTACTCAAAAGGAATATTTTTTATACGAAACATTTACTAAACGACAAAAGGGAATGGTTTTTTTCATATGTATGCGGCGACAATGACTTCTCTGCCGCCATGACCATTATTTGAGTTTCAACTTCCTCTACAAGCCATAACTTTTTTCAAAAAATGAAAAAAATAAATACCATGTTTTACTTTTCTTATATTTTTTTATTGAAAATTGTTTTGATAATGTTTTTATTATATCAATGTGTTGTATTGATATCTTGTGATTGAAATGTGGAAATGTTATGTTTCCTTTATGCATGATTTATGTGATATGATTATGTTATGGTTCATGGAAATTGCTATGAAGACGGGTGGTTCCATGATAAACTAAGGGAGGGTGAGCTTGATATAGCTCTCCAATGCATTGGGTAATGCGAAGGAGTTAAATGTTAAGGATTATCCGAAGAGATTTAGGGAATATACTGTGATGGGTATTCTAAATGTAACCAAGAGGGTTACTCCCTACGTAAGAAAGTTATGAATGCCTCAAGTTACCTTTATATCTTAGGATTTCTATGATTTATTCATGATTTGATGAGGTATGTTAACGTGCTTGTGTTTTATGAGTAAATTATGATTTCATACATGGACTAATGTTTTCATTTTGTACTTTTATATCCCTTACAGAGATTTTTATGCTGATCCCAAGTTTTTGAAATGTTTTTCACAGGTCAAGGGAAAGGTACATGATGTGATGATAGTGTCAAGGAAGTTTCAAGAAATAATCCATGTTTTATTTTAAATATGTTCCCATTGATGGGAAAAATTAGTACTATCTTTTATGTAACCACTTTGTTTAAATGTGGAATGTAATGCATGATTTATGAACTAATTATGTAAAACACTAAACCTAAAAAGATCCTCAATGTGTAGTCTTTTAATAACTCAAGATTAAGTAAGGCTTAAGGCTGGGGCCTTATAGTTGGTATCCGAGGTTGGTTTAGATAACTTTAAGAGTTAGAATTATATTAAATGATTATCCAAAAATATTTTTTTTATGGTCAAATTGAATTGATATAGCATTTGAAGATTACCATGTTGCTTCATCTAAGACATTTTTGTTCAGAATGGTTTTCCGTAGAGGAAACAGGGAAGCAGTGCTAGGAAGGCATACAGAAGTAAATAAGCTTCCAAATCAGCATCCTGAGATAGTCAGAATTGAAACTAAACAGTTTGTTGCAGTAATGGCGCAGTTGACTCAAGAGATAAATGGTGGTGGTATCCATGCACAAGATCTGCCAGATCAGCCATAGAGGAACATGTCAGTGGTGGAACATTTCATGAGGCAACATCCCCCATCATTCAGAGGATCATATGACCCTATGCTAGCTAAATGGTGGATTAACGAACTGGAGAAGATTTTCGATGTCATGGGGTGTTCGGACAATCAAAAGGATAGTCTTGCAATTTACCGTTTGGAGGGTGAAGCAGATCAGTGGTGGTTGATGGTTAAAAATATTAGGGATGTTGATAAGATTGATGCTCTCGACTGGGATGAATTCAAAGGTATATTTATTGAGAAATATTTTCCTAAGGCTGTTCGACTTAGGATGGAAAAACAATTCTTGGAATTGAGGCAAGAGGACGACTCAGTGGCTGCTTATGTAGAAAGGTTCACTCGATTGGCAAAGTATGCTCCAAATTTTATCCGAGACCTTGATAGTAAAATCAATCATTTTTACTCAGGATTAAAGCCAAAATATTGAAGGGAATTGGATTCTCATGAGTTCAAAAGTTATGAAAAACTTTTTTGATGTGCTGAGAAGGTGGAAATGGAGTTTGCAATGATCAAGTGTCCTATAACAACAAACAGAAGAAGAGACCGAGGTGGCACGAGAAAGGGAAGAATTCTTCAAAAAGGTCTGATGGTAAGAAAACTAAGTTTCCTGTTTGTGATAAATGTGGTAAAATGCATGATGGGGAATGTCTTTTGAATTCTGTAAAGTGCTACTGATGTGGTAAGATGGGACATAAGGCTCGTGATTGCACTGAAAAAGATCAGGGTGATGGTAAGACCATATTTGATTTACAGTTAGTGAAATGTTTCAAGTGCAATGAGATAGGTCATTATGCAAACGAGTGTCCGACAAAGAGATCGAGTGATGGGAAGCAGTTATACTACAAGTAGAAAGGGGTGGTGAAATACTTTGCAACTACTTCAGTAGATGTTGGTACATCAAATGAAGTGGTATCAGGTACTTTGTTTGTTTTTTCAGATTATGCCAGTGTGTTGTTTGATTCGGGGTCTACACATTCTTTCAACTCTGAAATCTTTTCAAGTAAAATGGGAATACCATCTCATGAAATGACTCTTGAACTTGTGGTAAAAACACCTGGGGGAAACTTTGAGTCAAAAAGAATTTTTAAGAATCTTCCTATCCTTATCCATGGGAAAAACCTACTTGCAAACCTTACTGTTTTACCTCTAGTAGATTTTGATGTTATCCTGGGTATGGATTGGCTCTCTATTTACCATACTAATATTGAATGTAGAGCTAAAGAAGTTTCTTTTCAAAAATACTTTCAGTTTGTGTACAAGAATGAACCCTTACTGTTGATAACATATTAAGAGGCCGATAAACTTGTAAAAGATGGAAATGAATGTTACCATGCACATATTGTTGAAAATAAGGGAACTGTTTAGATTAATTATTTTCTAGTGGTAAATGAGTATCCTGATGTTTTTCCAGATGAGTTGCCCGAAAAAATACCATATTGGGAAGTTGAATTTACCGTTGACTTAGTTCCTGATGCTAATCCAATTTCAAAACCCCCTTATCAAATGGATGAAATTGAACTTTTAGAGTTGAAGGAGAAATTTCATGATTTATTAGAGAAAGGTTTCATTCGACCTAACACATCACCATGGGGTGCTCTAGTTTTATTTGTTAAAAAGAAAGATTTTTCTATGAGACTTTTCATTGATTATAGAGCCTTGAATAACATCAATGTTAAGAACAAATATCCTTTGCCTCATATCGATGATTTGTTTGATCAGCTCCAGGGAGCTCAGTTTTTTTCAAAGATTGACCTGAGATCAGGGTACCATCAGGTGAAGGTAAAGGAAGCAGATATTCTGAAGACCACTTTTCGTACAAGATATAGCCATTATGAATTTGTAGTTAAGCCTTTTGGGCTAACTAAATCACCTGCTGTATTCATGGACCTTATGAATAGAATTCTCTGTGATTTATTGGATAAGTTTTTGGTGGTTTTCATTGATGATATTTTGGTGTTTTATAAAAGTAAAGAGGATCATGAAAGTCATTTAAGGGTTATTTTGAAAACCTTAAACGAAATGAAATTGTATGGGAAATTCAGCAAGTGTGAGTTTTGGTTGCAACAAATTTCTTTCCTTGGTCACATTGTTTCTCAAGATGGGGTAACTATTGATCCTGCAAAAACAAAGTTTGTGGAAGAATGACCAAGACCCACAAATGTAACTAAGATTTATAGCTTCCTTGGTTTGGAAGGATATTACCGAAGGTTTGTTAGAATTTTTTCCCAGTTATCTAGTCTAATGACAAAGCTAACTTGGAAGGATGTTAAGTTTATTTGGACAAAAGAATGTTATGATTGTTTTCGAGAACTGAAATGAAGAATGGTGAATGCTCCAGTTTTGGAACTACCTTCCAGGAATGGGGAGTTTTTTATCTACAGTGATGCTTTATTGAAAGGACTTGGTTGCGTCCTAATGCAGAATGATTTGGTATTTGCTTATGCTTCACGTCAGTTGAACAGTCATGAGGTAAATTACCCTACACATGATTTGGAATTAGCTTTTGTTGTTTTCACTTTAAAAATTTGGAGGAATCATTTGTATGGAGTAAAGTGTGAAATATATACCGATCACAAAAGTTTAAAGTATATATTCACTAAGAAATAATTGAACATGAGACAGAGGATATGGCTAGAATTAATCAAGGATTATGATTGTACAATTCATTACCATCCGAGAAAAGAAAATAATGTGGCTGATGCTTTGATTAGAAAAAATAATTCTTTATTAACAATGTTGCATTTGGAATGTGATCCTTTGGTTAGGGATTTGATGAACTTTGGCATAGAAGTTGTTGGTGCAGGATTTCCTTCTGTTTTGTTTCAGGTATCAGTGAAATCTTCTCTATCAGACAGAATTAAGCAAGCACAGAAGCAAGACAGTGAGTTGTAGAAAAAGGTAGAGCTGGTTCAGAAGGGTAATTTACCTGAATTCAACATTGATAATGATTGTGTTTTGGGATTTGGGAAGATATTGTGTGTGCCGCGTGATTCACATTTGAAGAGAGAGTTATTATGTGAAGCTCATAGTTCTCCGTTTTCAGTTTATTCAGGCAGTACTAAGATGTATACAGATCTTTGGTAGTATTACTGTTGGGATGGAATGAAAAGAGACATTGCTGATTTTACTGTGAAGTGTTTGACTTTTCAACAGGTTAAAGCAGAGCGGTAGTTACCGAAAGGGATGCTTCAGCCTTTACCAGTACCAGTGCTGAAATGAGAGAATATATTCATGGACTTCATTGTGGGATTTCCGAAGACACCTTGAGGTAATAATGCAATCTGGGTTATTGTTGATCGCTTTACTAAATCTGCTCATTTCTTTTCTATACGAGACACTTTTTCCCTAGATAAAATTTCTCGTTTGAATCTTAAAGGGATAGTCAAGTTACATGGAGTTCATCTCTCCATTGTATCTGATCGTGATCCCAGGTTTACTTCTAACTTTTGGAAAGGCCTTCAGAAGTCGTTGGGTACTGAATTAAATTTTAGTACATCGTTTCATCCTCAATCATATGGGTAGTAAGAACGAACAATTCAGACTTTGGATGATATTCTATGTTCTTGTTCGATGGATTATTAGGGATGTTGGGACCATCATCTTTTTTGGTTGAGTTTTCTTATAATAACAGTTTTCATTCCAGTATACATATGGCACCATTTGAGGCATTATATGTGAAGCATTGTCGAACTCTAGATTTCTGGGATGAAGTGGGTGAAAGGAATTTGATGGGACCAGAATTGGTAGAAGAGTTGGCAGAAAAAGTTCAGCTGATATAGAGACACATGAGAACAGCTCAGAGCAGGCAGAAGAGTTATGCAGACAACAGGAGGAAGGATCTCTCTTTTGAGGTAGGTGATCATGTTTTTCTCAAAGTATCTCTATGGAAAAGTGTGATGCGATTTGGTAAGAAAAGAAAGCTGAGTACAAGGTTAATTGAACCATATGAAATTATGGAGAGAGTTGGATCCGTTGCATACCGAGTGGCTTTACCCCTGAGTTTATCTCAAGTACACAATGTTTTTCATGTTTCAATGTTAAGGAAGTACATGCCAGATCCATATCATGTTTTGAGTCCAGAGGTAGTTCAGTTGAAAGATAATCTATATTATGAGGAACAACTGGTCCAGATTCTTGACCATAGGAAGTAAGTGTTGCGGAATAAGGTGATTCATCAAGTAAAGGTTTTGTTGAAAAACCACATGAGTAAAGAGGGAACATGGGAATCTGAAAATGCAATGAGGGATAAATACCCTCACTTATTAGATAAGTAAATAAATTGTGGGGACACAATTTTCTAAAGGGGGAAAGGATGTAACATCCCAAGTAAGTAATGAATAATAGATATTCTTATCTATGTCTATTTATGAATTAGATAGTGTTTTAGAGGCTTAAAATGATAATAAATCCAATCTTAAGCATATAATTCTCTAATATTTTTAAAAGATTGTTTTACCGCCTTTTGATGGGGAACCATTTTAAATATATCTTTTGGCAATTTTATAAGCTCTATTTGTAAAAATTAACTTATTATTTATGATTGGGACATTTAAATTTACTTTGGAAACATTTTTGGTATTTTTCTAACAATGTTCTTTTTTTAATGAATAATGAAAAATACTGCATTTTACATCAAAACTGCATTTTAATATAATTTAATTATATGGTTAAATTATATTTTTATTGGTTTTAAAGTGTTATTATCATATATTTTTACCATTTAATCCAATGGTGTTCATTATAATTAATTTCACTTTGGAATTGGGCATAAACAAGTGCCAAACTTTTCATAGATATTGTTTCAAAAAAACCCGCTATTTGTTTTGACAACGGAAATTATTTTTAAATTCATTATTGCAATTTCTATGTTTGGAATTTGGTAAAATGGATTCCATATTTGGAATCAGAAGGTCCAAATTATGTATTTAAGACTCTTTTTTTTGGACATTATGAACAGTAACGACGATAATTATCTTTAATTATCTTGATTAATTAGTAATCAGGTAGTTAAGGACAACAAAATAATATCATAATAATAACAAATGACCCCAAAATGTGTCATAATTCTACTGGTTGTGCCATGGTCGACCATGGGATTCCTTGTGCCAAACTTAGGGACCCCATGGAATCAATTTTCTGTGATAATGACTTTTTATCTTTTTATATTTAAAGAAAGTTAAATATGACAAAGTATGTAACACCTAAGTAAAACCATTTTAATTTTTTCTACATAAATGATCTCTCAGACTATAAATAGACATTGGAAAGATAAAAATATTTCCTACATCATAGTATTTTTTTTATCATTTTTAGACATTAAATAAATTAAATTATTTATGACATCATGATGATTTCGCGATTACCTCATTAACGAATGATTTAAAAAAATGAAAAGATAATGTAAAATATAAGACTTAAACTTGTCAAAAACCTATTGGATGAGTATATTTAGAACCCTTATAACCTTGTACTCTAAATATATCAATGTGTAACCTTTTAAATCCGAAACACATTTCAATATAAAGTAACATTTTATAACATTCCAAGAGTGCCCCTCCTCTACTCTTTTAAAAGGCCCCCACCTCTACCTCCTCACCCACACTTCTCAAGCCATTGTCTCGGCAAATATCTGCTAATTTTATCTCTCCAAATCCCTCTCTTAATCCTAGAAGCCTTAACATAGGCAGAAATCTCTTCAAGAAACCCTTTTGGTTCAAACCAAGAGAAGTTACCCGATTTAAAGGTAAAGTCTTCTCTAATGTTCTTTTGTTTTATTTTGCTTCTCCAACCACCTAAATTATTTTTATTCAGTTATTTTGTAACAAAACTAGTATCTTCAATATAATAGGATGTTTTTATATGAAGTATTAGAGCTACACTTACACACACCAGTATATTCATACATCTCATACATGATACTAGGTCCAATTTGTGCTAAATCGTCATCCTCTAACTGATAAAGAGGTGAACAAAAATACCATCCATATAAAGAATCAAAAGGTTCCATCTAGAATGATTCATGGAAGATATTATTGTACACAAACTCTATGTGTCCTGTATGCTACTCCTATGAACCACCAAAATCCAAAACACATGGTTGTAATATATCCTTCAGAATATGAATAATATACTCTGATTCACCATTAGTATAAGGATTATAGGACATATTTAAAAGAACCTTCAAAGTGAGAGCCTTATAAATACCCTGATATAATCAATATGTGTAACAAGGATCTCAATAAGAAAAAATACCCCTCATAACTCTTTGAAAATCAACTATCTCATGTATGTAAAGTCTCATAGGACCAATAATAGTGAAGGTCACCCAAATAGTAAATAAGTGGGATATCTTCATTATTCAATCCGTAATCACCCATAGTGCATCATTATTATGGGTTTTCCTAGGTAATATTATCACAAAATCCATAGTGAAATCATCCCATTTACACTTAGGAATGGACAAAGGTTACTATACCCCTTCAGGACTTTTTTGCTTAGCTTTTACCTTTTGATAAGTTAAATATCTTTTCATAAATCCCGCTACCTCCTTCTTCATTACTAACCACTGGTACTATCTATGTAGATTGTGATACATCCATCTAAAACCAAGATGTACTTTCCATCTAGAACAATGAAACTCTATCATCAATTACTTAAGTAAGCCCATAGGAACCCATAATTGGCTATAGAAAAAAAAATTCACTACCAAGAGACCATCCAGTTAGTGGATCCACACTGTATAAGATGTCTCATATAACTAAGCCCTTCAAATTAGATAACTTATATTCATTGATCTGATGAATAATCATATGTATATTAGATGTAGAAGTCATAGATACTCATCCTTGGGACTATTGATCATCTAAATGCTTTTTTGTAAATAGTTCCATCATCTGCCACTCATCACAAGACCACCACACTACCTCTATATGTGTCTTTTGGTCAAGTCTTTGACAACGACCTTTCTCTTACCCAGTGTTTAACAAACATAAATGTTGAAAGACTAAAGATACTCAACCCAACTCTTTTGTTGAATATTCAAGCCCACTAATAAAAGATGTACTTGTGGATCTTATGGTACGTGTACACCACAAACCTCTCACCCAAAATATAGTTTCTCTATAATCTCAGGAAATTTACCACTATAGCTAACTCCAAATCATGAGTTTGTTAATTCCTCTCAAGAAATATCAGTTGTCTAGAGCTATTAGTGACCACTCAATCCTCCTGCATTATAATTTCTCTAATTCCAACTTTGGATGTGTTATAGTATATGGTATAATCTTTATCCATCATAGTTAATATTTGGATATGTGCTTTGTTCATCCTTTCTTTTACTTTCATAAAATACCTCTCATAAAAATTCAATCAAACAAACTTCACCCCCTTTTTATAAAGCATTAAAATCGGTGCTACCAAATCGGATAAATCCGTGATAAAGAACTAATAATAACCTAATAAACCAAGAAAACTTCAAATCTAAAATACATTCTTGTGATGATATCAAGATTCCATGATTGAAACCTTCTCTTGGTCCACTAACACTCTTAACTCTGATATGACATTGTCCAAGAAGATCACTTTATTAATCCAAAAACTATATTAGCTTATCATGGCGTAAAGTCGACGATCTTTTAATGTACTCAAGATAATTTTAAGTTGGTGGGAATGATCATCTATTCACTAGGAATACTATAATATATTATCAATAAAAATCACCACAAAATGATCTGAACAAAAATAAAAGATATATTTTATTAAGGCTATGAATACTGCTAGTGATTTTTTCAAAACAAATGACAACACTATAAACTCATACAAGCCATGCATACCACTAAAAGAAGTCTATGGTATGTCTGATGGTCTCAACCTCAACTGGTAGAATCCTGATCACAAATCGATCTTGTATAAGATATTATCACCTCTCAAATAATCAAAGAGATCATTAATATTCATAAGGGGTACTGGTTCTTTAGCATTATCTGGTTAAATATCTAATAATCCACACATAACCACAAAGTCCCATCAGCCTTCTTGGTGAAAGGAACTAGAGAACCCTGTCATGACTCGACCATATGGGGCTCGGACCACAAATAACCCTTGCTCGCTACCATAGGACTAGGGATATCGACCAGTGCTGAAGGAATAACTAAAATGGGGAGACCTATACCTAAGTACCTATACACACACACAACATCCATCTCAATACATAAGTGAAGAGGAATAATAATAAATTAAAGAAACAATTAGGGAAGAATCCATGCATGTAAAACCTCTAAATAGTACAAGGGTAAAGTAGTGAAAACTAAATGTAAAAAGGAAAAAAATACATGCCCAACAAAAAAGTTGTCTTAACCTAAAAAAATGGAAAATTAAACAGATGAGAGAGACCATATACTGATCTATAAGCTTCAACCACCATATGTAGTCTAGTGTACCAAGATGTACCTAATCTTCTCTAAAATTGTTTTCACCCTATCTACTGTCTTCACAAGACGTGACATGTGTGGGTAAATCCCATGTAGGTGTGATTATATATATATATATCTAGTAGTATGCCCAAAATCTAAAGGGGGAGCAACAATAGATACAAAAGGGATAGACAGTAAAGAGAAACAGTGACAGATAACAGCTCAATCCAAAACAAGAGAGAGAGTAACCTCATCCAAACACAATTATCTCAACACAATGTCTATAAAAACTACATGTCGAGTATTTTCCACCCATAGTAGGAGAGTAACCTCATACAACCATGATAAGATGAAATGGAAAGTGTGTGGCATACACCATACGTCTTCTCCATGCATGGAAGGAGAGTAACTGAATCAAAAAACATGGATATATATATATATATATATTCAAGCAAAATAATCCAGAATGAGAGATTAAGGGGATCTCCATCTCATATAACATCCCAAGAATAGAGTTCTATCAGTCCCAAAAGGTCCATCAATGATGCCTTGTATCTCACGTGTCTTCCTGGTAGAAACATCCATGTCAAACCACACCCACCACTATTCCACACAGTCAAGGGGAACAATCTCTATATATGCAACCCATTCCTTAATATGAAAAGAGGGTTCCACTCAATGGATAAATAGATAATCCATACTCTTTTACAATAGAAGGGTTTTACTCTAATAGTTAATAAAGGACCCATTCCCTACCTATCAAGAGGTTTCCAATTTAATAGTTGTCCAAATAAACATACCTTACATAGAAGGAGGGTTACGATTTTGTAACATCCCAAGTAAGTAATGAATAATAGATATTCTTATCTATGTCTATTTATGAATTAGATAGTGTTTTAGTGGCTTAAAATGAGAATAAATCCAATCTTAAGCATATAATTCTCTAATATTTTTAAAAGATTATTTTACCGCCTTTTGATGGAGAACCATTTTTAAAACTATATTTTGACAATTTTATAAGCTCTATTTTTTAAAATAAACTTATTCTTTATGATTGGAAAATTGAAATTTACTTTGGATAAATTTTTGGTATTTTTCTGACAATGTTCATTTTTAATGAATAGTTAAAAATACTGCATTTTACATCAAAACTGCGTTTTCATCTAATTTTATTATATGGTTAGATTATCTTTTTAATTTGTTTTAAAGCGTAATTAGAATATATTTTTACCATTTAATCCAATGGTTTTCATTAGAATTATTTTCACTATGTAATTGGTCATAAACAAGTGCCAAACTTTTCATAGATGTAGTTTCAAATAAACCCGCTATTTGTTTTGACAACGAGAATTATTTTTAAATTCATTATTTCAATTTATATGTTTGTAATTTGGTAAAATGGATTTATTATTTGGAATCAGAAGGTACAAATTATGTAATTAAGACTCTTTTGTTTTTTGACATTATGAATAGTAACGACGGTAATTATCTTTAATTATCTTGATTAATTAGTAATCTGGTAGTTAAGGATAATAAAATAATATCATAATAATAAAACATTACCCCAAAATGTGTCATAATTATATTGGTTGTGTCATTTACTACCATGGGATGCCTCGTTCAAAACTTAAGGACCCCATGGAATCACTTTTGTGTGATAATGACTTTTTATCTTTTTATTTTTAAAGAAAGTTAAATATAACAAAGTATGTAACACCTAAGTAAAAATTTATTCATTTTGTATAAATAAATGATATATTGGACTATAAATAGTCATTGGAAAGCTACAAATATTTCCTATATCATAGTATTTTTTTTCTAATTTTTAGACATTAAATAAATTAAATTATTTATGACATCATGATGATGTAGCGATTACCTCATTAATGAATGATTTAAAAAAAATGAAAAGATAATGTACAATACTAGACATAAACTTGTAAAAAACCTATTGGATGAGTATAATTCTAACCCTTATCACCTTATCCTCGAAATATATCAATTTGGGACCTTTAAAATCCGAAACACATTTCAATATAAAGTATCATTTTATAACATTCCAAGAGTGCCCCTCCTCTCCTCTTATAAAAGGCCCCCAACTATACCTCCTTACCCACACATCTCAAGCCATCGGCTTGGCCAAGATCTGCTCATTTTATCTCTCCACATCCCTATATTCATCCTAGAAGCCTTACCTTAGGCAGAAATCTCTTCATGAAACCCTTTTGGTTCAAACCAAGAGGAGTTACCCAATTTAAAGGTAAAGTCTTCTCTAATGTTATTTTGTTTTATTTTTCTTCTCAAACCCCCAAAACACTTTTTATTCATTTATTCTGTAATGGAAAATTTCTGCCTCACGAAACAATGATTGTTCAATATTTTTCTAACACCTTCAAAGGTAGCCATTAATATGTCAATATATTTATATATGATATATAATATGTTTATGTTTTCCTTAATCTCTGTATTTTTCATTTATGGCATACCTTTATGGTTTCAATTATGGGTAAACACGATATCTTTATTTTTAGAAAGTGCGGACTACCACCCCCTTAAAGTGATTTGATTCATTAATGCCATATGTGGGACATATAAACGAGGGATTTAATGATATTATATATGATATTATACTGGAATCATAACATAACTTTATATCATTATGATTATATTCCATAAAATACGAAATAGAAATGAAAGTAGCGTTCATGCGTACGTACGACTTACCGTCTCCATGAACGATGCGTTTCATTTCTTACCTCTAAATGTTATGTAATATTATAAATGAATATATATAGTGGATATACATGATATATATGATATCTAAATCATGAATATTGTTCTGTATATAATGTATATTTTACCCCATGAACAACATGTAATTATAGGAAGTCCATTTTTGACTCAAGTACCAATGATCGACAAAACAACTGTTATTAACTTAAATAATTACATAGTGTTCATAACATGGTAATAAGTGATATAAAAGGAATAATGAACTTGAAAAAGGTTCTTAAGCAAGTAGAAATTAACTCAAATTTTTTATTCAGGAGATTAAAGAGTGATCAAGTCAAGTCGGACCCGAGGTAAGGGACTTCGTCTCAATCTCATTTCATTGAGGCATATTTTGTTTTATACACAACTTTCTTTTATACGGTGCATAAACCCCATTGAATTTTACGTCTATTCAAAAGGAATATTTTTTATACGAAGCGTTTTACTAAACGACAAAAGTAATGTTTATTTTCGTACGTATGCGGCGACAATGACTTCTCTTCCGCCGTGACCATTATTCGAGTTTCAGCTTCCTCTACATGCCATAACTTTTTTAAAAATGAAAAAAATAAATACCATGTTTTACTTTTCATTTATTTTGGTATTGAAAATTGTTTTCATAATGTTTTTATTATATCAATGTGTTATATTGATATCTTGTGATTGAAATGTGGAAATGTTATGTTTCTTTTATGCATGTTTTATGTGATAAAATTATGTTATGGTTCTTGGGCATTGTTATGAAGATGAGTGGTTCTGTGATAAACTAAGGGC
Organism: Viscum album; assembly: GCA_963277665.1. Lineage (NCBI taxonomy): Eukaryota > Viridiplantae > Streptophyta > Magnoliopsida > Santalales > Viscaceae > Viscum > Viscum album. The sequence continues at coordinate 421,331,177 of OY728132.1, forward strand.
AGGTGAGCACGATATAGCTCTCCAATGCATTGGGTAACACGAAGGGGTTAAACGTTAAGGTTTCTATGAAGAGATTTAGGGAATATACTGTTATGGGTATTCCAAACATAACCATGAGGGTTACTCCCTATGTAAGAATGTTATGAATGCCTAAAGTTACCTTTATGTCCTATGATTTCTATGATTTAATCATGATTTGATGAGGTATGTTAAAATGCTTATGTTTTATTAGTAAAGTATGATTTCATACATGGACCAATGTTTTCATTTTGTACTTTTATATCATTTACTGAGCTCTTTATGCTCATCCCAAGTGTTTGAAATGTTTTGCACAAGTCAAGGGAAAGGTACATGATGTGGTGATAATGTCAAGGAAGTGTAAAGAAAGAGTCCATGTTTTATTTTAAATATTTTTCCGTTGATGGGAAAAATGAGTACTATATTTTATGTAACCACTTTTTTTAAATGTGAAATGTAATGCATCATTTATGATCTAATTCTCTAAAATTCTAAACCTGAAAAGATCCTCAACATGTATTCTTGAAATAACTCAAGATTAAGCAATGTTTAGGGATAGGGCCTTATAGTTGGTATCAGAGGCTGGTTTAGATTACTTTAGGAGTTATAATTATATTAAATTATTATCCAAAAATATTTTTTTGATGGTAAAATTGAAATGATATAGCATTTGAAGATTACCATGTTGCTTCATATAAGACATGTTTGTTCAGAAAGGTTTTCCACAGAGGAAACATGGAAGTAGTGCTAGGAAGTCATACAGAAGGAAATGAACTTCCAAATCAGTATCCTGTGATGGTTGGAATTGGAACTGAACATTATGTTGTGGTAATGGTGCAGTTGACTCAAGAGATAAATGGTGGTGTTATCCATGCACGAGATTAGCCAGATCAACCGCAGAGGAACATGTTAGTGGTGGAACATTTCACGAGGCAACATCCCCGATCATTCAGAGGATCATCTGACCCTGTTCATGCTGAAGGGTGGATTAATGCACTGTAGAATATTTTCGATGTCATGGGGTGTTTAGAAAATCAGAAGGTTAGTCTTTCAATTTACCGTTTGGAGGGTGAAGCAGATCAGTGGTGGTCGATGGTTAAAAATATCAGGGACGCTGATGATATTGATTCTCTCAACTCGGATGAATTCAAAGGTATGTTTCTTGAGAAGTATTTTCCTAAGGCTTTTCAACTTAGGATGAAAAAAAAGTCTTGGAATTGAGGCAATAGGACGACTCAATGGATTCTTATGAAGATAGGTTCACTCGATTGGCAAGGTATGCTTCAAATTTTATCCAAGACCTTGATAGTAAAATCAATCGTTTTTAATTAGGATTAAAGCCAAAATATCGAAGGGAATTATCTTCTCATGACTTCAAAAGTTATGAAAAGCTTGTTCAATGTGTTGAGAAGGTGGAAATGGAGTTTTCCGATGATCAAGTGTCCTATAACAACCAAAAGAAGAAGAGACCGAGGTGGCAGGAGAATGGGAAGCATTCTTCAAAAAGGTATGATGGTAAGAAAACTAAGTTTCCAGTTTGTGATAAATGTAGTAAAAGGCATGCTGGAGAATGTCTTCTAAATTCTGGAAAGTGCTACCGATGTGGTAAGATGGGACATAAGGCTCGTGATTGCACTGAAAAAGATCAGGGAGATGGTTAGACCATATTTGATTTACAGTTAGTGAAATGTTTTCAGTACAATGAGATGGGTCACTATGCAAACGAGTGTCCAACAAAGAGCTCGAGTGATGGGTAGCAGTTAAACTACAAGAAGAAAGGGGTGGTTAAATCCTTTTCAACTACCTCAGCAGATGTTGAGCCATCAAATGAAGTGGTATCAGGTACTTTGTTTGTTTTTTCAAATTATGCCAGCGTGTTGTTTGATTCAGGGTCTACACATTATTTTATCCTTGAAAACTTTTCTATTAAAATGGGAATACTATCTCAAGAAATAACTCATGAACTTGTGTTAAAAATACCTGGGGGAAATGTTGAGGGAAAAATAATTTATAAGAATCTTCCTATCCTTATCTGTGGAAAGAACCTACTTGCAAACCTTATTGTTTTACCTCTAGTAGAGTTTGATGTTATCCTGGGTATGGATTGACTCTCTATTTACCATGCTAAGATTGATTGTAGAGATAAAGAAGTTTCTTTTTAGAAAGACATTCAGTTTGTGTACAAGAATGAACCCTTAATGTTGATAACATATCAAGAGGCTGAGAAACTTGTAAAATATGGAAATGAATGTTACCTTGAACATATTGTTGAAAACAAGGGAACTATTCAGATTAATGATGTGCCAGTGGTAAATGAGTATCCTAATGTTTTTCCTGATGAGTTGCCCAAAAAAATACCAGATCGGGAAGTTGAATTTACTTTTGACTTAGTTCCCGATGCTAAGCCAATTTCAAAACCTCCTTATAGAATGGATCAAATTGAAATTTTAGAGTTGAAGGAGCAATTTCAAGATTTATTAGAGAAAGATTTCATTCGACCTAGCACATCACCATGGGGTGCTCTTGTTTTATTTGTTAAAAATAAAGATGGTTCAATGAGACTTTTCATTGATTATAGAGTCTTGAATAACATCACTGTTAAGAATAAATATCCTTTTCCTCATATCGATGATTTGTTTGATCAGCTCCAAGGAGCTCAGTATTTTTCAAAGATTGACCTGAGATCGGGGTACCATCAGCTGAAGGTAAAGGAAGCAGATATTCCGAAGACCGCATTTCATACAAGATATGGCCATTATGAATTTGTAGTTATGCCTTTTGTGATAACCAATGCTCCTGCTGTATTCATGGAACTTATGAATAGAATTTTCCATGAGTTCTTGGATAAGTTTGTGGTTGTTTTCATTGATGATATTTTGGCGTTTTCTAAAAGTAAAGAGGAGCATGAAAGAAATTTAAGGGTTATTTTGAAAAAATTAAAAGAAAATAAAATTGAATGGGAAATTCAGAAAGTGTGAGTTTTGGTTGCAAAAACTTTCTTTCCTTGGTCATATTGTTTCTAAAGATGGAATAACTATTGATCCTGCAAAAACAAAGGTTGTTGAAAAATGGCCAAGACCCACAAATGTAACTGAGATTCATAGTTTTCTTGCGTCGGAAGGCTATTAACGAAGGTTTATTAGAAATTTTTCCCGGTTATCTAGTCCAATGACTAAGCTAACTTGGAAGGGTGTTAAGTTTATCTGGACAAAAGAATGTGATGATTGTTTTTAGGAACTGAAAATAATATTGGTGAATGCTCCAGTTTTGGAACTACCTTTCAGGAATGGGGAGTTTATTATCTACAATGATGCTTCATTGAAATGACTTGGTTGCATCCTAATGCAGAATGATCAGGTAATTTCTTATGCTTCACGTCATTTTAAAACTCATGAGGTAAATTACCCTACACATGATTTGGAATTAGCTGTTGTTGTTTTCGCTTTAAAAATTTGGAGGCATCATTTGTATGGTGTAAAGTGTGAAATATATACTGATCAAAAAGGTTTAAATTATATATTAAATTAGAAAGAATTGAATATGAGATAGAGGATATGGCTAGAATTAATCAAGGATTATGATTGTACAATTCATTACCATCCGAGAAAAGCAAATAAAGTGGCTGACGCTTTGAGTCAAAAAAGTAATGCTTCATTAATAATGTTGCATTTGGAACATGATCCTTTGGTTAAGGATTTGAGGTAATTTGGCATAGAAGTTGTTGGTGCAGGATGTTCTTCTATTTTGTTTCAGGTATCAGTGAAATATTCTCTATCAGACAGAATAAAGCAAGCATAGAAGCAAGACAGTGAGTTGCAGAAAAAGGTAGAGCTGGTTCCAAAGGGTAAGTTGCCTGAATTCAACATTGATAATGAGTGTGTTTTGAGATTTGGGAAGAGATTGTGTGTGTCGTATGATTCACAGTTGAAGAGAGAGTTATTATGTGAAGCTCATAATTCTCCGTTTTCAGTTCATCCAGGCAGTACTAAGATGTATAGAGATCTTCGGGAGTATTACTGGTAGGATGGAATGAAAAGAGAAATTGCTGATTTTACTATGAAGTGTTTGACTTTTCAACAGGTTAAAGCAGAGTGGAAGTTACTGAAATGGATGCTTCAGCCTTTACCAGTGATAGAGTGGAAATGGGAGAATATATCCATGGACTTCGTTGTGGGGTTGTCGAGGACACATCGAGGTAATAATGCAATCTGAGTTATTGTTGGTCGTTTGACTAAATTTTCTCATTTTGTTGCTATAAGAGATATTTTTTCCCTAGATCAACTTTACCATTTGCATCTTAAAGAGATAGTCAGGTTACATGGAGTTCCTCTCTCCATTGTATCTGATCGTGATCCCAGGTTTACTTCTATCTTTTGGAAAGGCTTTCAGAAGTCATTGGGTACTGAATGAAATTTTAGCACAAATTTTCATCCTCAATCAGATGGGTAGTTAGAAAGAAAAATTCAGGATTTGGAGGATATGCTACGTGCTTTTTCTATGGATTACTAGGGAATTTGGGACCAACATATTTCTTGGGTTGAGTTTTCTTATAATAACAGTTTTCATTCCAGTATACAGATGGCACCATTTGAGGCATTATATGGGAAGCGGTGTCGAACTCCAGATTTCTGGGATGAAGTGGGTGAAAGGAAGTTGATGGGACCAGAATTGGTAAAAGAGTTGGCAGAAAAAGTTCAGCTGATATAGAGACACATGAGAATAGCTCAGAGTAGGCAGAAGAGTTATGCAGACAACAGGAGGAAGGATCTCTCTTTTGAGGTAGGTGATCATGTTTTTCTCAAAGTATCTCCATGGAAAAGTGTGATGCGATTTAGTAAGAAAGGAAAACTGATTCCAAGGTTCATTGAACGATATGAAATTATGGAGAGAGTTGGATCAGTTGCATACCGAGTGGCTTTACCCCTGATTTTATCTCAGGTACACAATGTTTTTCATGTTTCAATGTTCAGGAAGTACATGCCAGATCCATCTCATGTTTTGAGTCCAGAGGTAGTTCTGCTGGAAGAGAATCTATCTTATGAGGAACAACTGGTCTAGATTCTTGACCACAGAGAGAAAGTGTTGCAGAATAAGGTGATTCATCAAGTAAAGGTTTTGTGGAAGAACCACATGAGTGAAGAGGCAACATGGGAATCTGAAAATGCAATGAGGGATAAATACCCCCACTTATTCGATAAGTAAATAAATTGCGGGGACGCAATTTTCTAAAGGGGGGGAGGATGTAAAAAACCAAGTAAGTAATGAATAATAGATATTCTTATCTATTTCTATTTATGAATTATATAGTGTTTTAGATGCTTAAAATGAGAATAAATACAATCTTAAGCATGTAATACACTAATATTTTTAAAAGATTATTTTACTACCTTTTGATGGAAAACCATTTTTAAATCAAACTTTTGACAATTCTATAAGCTCTATTTGTCAAAATAAACTTATTCTTTATGATTTGGACATTTAAATTTACTTTGGACAAATTTTTGGTATTTTTATGACAATGTTCATTTTTAATGAATAGTGAAAAATACTGCATTTTACATCAAAACTACTTTTTCACCTAATTTAATTATAAGTTTAGATTATATTTTTAATTGTTTTTAAAGTGTAATTATATTATATTTTTACCATTTAATCCAATTTTGATCATTAGAATTAATTTCACTTTGTAATTGGGCATAAACTAATTCCAAACTTTTCATATATATTGTTTCAAAAAAACCCGCTATTTGTTTTGACAACGGGAATTATTTTTAAATTAATTATTACAATTTCTGTGTTTAGAATTTGGTAAAATGGATTCCATATTTGGAATCAGAAGGTACAAATTATGTAATTAAGAATCTTTTGTTTTTGGACTTTGTGAATAGTAACGACGGTAATTATCGTTAATTATCTTGATTAATTAGTAATCGGGTAGTTATGGTTAATAAAATAATATCATAATAATAAAAAATAACCCCAACATGTGTCCTAATACAACTGGTTGTGTCATGGAAGACCATGGGATGCCTTGTGCCAAACTTGGGGACCCCATGGAATCACTTTTGTGAGATAATGACTTTTATCTTTTTATTTTTTAAAGAAAGTAAATATAACAAAGAATGTATCACCTGAGTAAATTTTTTTTCATTTTGTCTACATAAATGATCTCTTTAACTATAAATATTCATTGGAAAGATAAAATTATTTACTACATCATAGTAGTTGTTTTATAATTTTGAGACATTAAATAAATTAAATTATATATGACACCATGATGATGCAACGATTACCTCATTATTTAACGATTTAAATAAAATGAAAAGATAATATAAAATCGAAGACCTAAACATGTCAAAAACCTATTTTATGGGTGTATTTATAACTCTTATCACCTTATCCTTGAAATAAATCAATGTGGGACCTTTAAAATCCGAAACACATTTGAAAATAAAGTAACATTTTATACCTTTCCAAGAGTGCCCCTCCTCTCCTCTTATAAAAGCCCCCCACCTCTACGTCCTTACCCACACCTCTCAATCCTTGGGATCGGCTAAGCTCAGATCATTTTGTCTCTCCACATCCCTCTCCTTATCCTAGAAGACTTACCTTAGGCATTAATCTCTTCAATAAACCCTTTTGGTTCAAACCAAAGGGAGTTACTCGATTTAAAGGTAATGTCTTCATTTGTGTTCTTTTGTTTTATTTTGCTTTTCCAACCACCTAAACTCTTTTTATTAATTTATTTTGTAACAACAACAGTATCTTAAATATACTAGGATGTTTTTATAAGAAGTATTCAAGATACACTTACACACACCTACATGTAATGGTTAAATAACTTACTGGTTTTGTGGATGGTGAATTTCTGCCTCACGAAAAAATGATTGTTCAATATTCTTCTAACACCTTCAAAGGTGGCCATTAAGATGTCACTATATTTATATATGATATATAATATGTTTATTTTTTCCTTAAGCTTCTGAATTTTTACATTTATGGAATAACTTTATGGTTTCCATTATGGGTAAACGGGATATCATCATTTTAGGAAGTGCGGACTACCGCCCCCTCAAAGTGATTTTATTCGTTAATTCCATATGTGGGATGTATACAGGATGGATTTAATGATATTATATATTATATTATACTGTAATTATAATATACCTTTATATCATTATTATTCCATTCCATAAAATACGAAATATAAATGAAAGTAGCGTTCATGTGTACGCACGGCTTACCGTCTCCATGAACGGTGCATTTCATTTATTATCTCTAAATGTTATGTAATATTATAAATTGATGTATATACTGGATATATATGATACATATGATATCTACATCATGAATATAATTCTGGATATAATGTATATTTTACCCCATGAACAACTTGTAATTATAAAGAGTTTATTTTTGACTCAAGTACCAATGATCGAAAAAACGACCATTATTAACATAAATAATTACATAGTGATCATAACTTGGTAATAATTGATATAAAAGTAATAATGAACTTGAAAAAGGTTCTTAAGCAAGTAGATATTAATTCAAGTTTATTATTCATGAGGTTAAAGAATGATCGAGTCAAGTCGGACCCGAGGTATGGGACTTCGTCTCAATCTCCTTTCATTGAGGCATATTTTGTTTTATACACAAATTTCTTTTATACGGTGTATAAAACCCTCTGACTTTTATGTTTACTCAAAAGAAATCTTTTTTATATGAAGCATTTACTAAACGACAAAAGGGAATGTTTTTTTCATACATATGCGGGGACAATGACTTCTCCACCGCCATGACCATTATTTGAGTTTCGGCTTCCTCTATAAGCCAAAACTTTTTTTTAAAAAAATGAAAAAAATAAATAACATGTTTTACTTTTATTTTATTTTGGTATTGAAAATGGTTTTGATAATGTTTTTATTATATCAATGTGTTGTATTGATATCTTGTGATTGAAATGTGGAAATGTTATGTTTCTTTTATGCATGTTTTATGTGATATGATTATGTTATGGTTCTTTGGAATTGCTTTGAAGACGTGTGGTTCTGTGATAAACTAAGGGCGGGTGAGCCCGATATAGCTCTCCAATGCATTGGGTAACATGAATGAGTTAAACGTTAAGGTTTCTCCGAAGTGATTTAAGGAATATACTGTGATGGGTATTCCATATGTAACCAAGAGGATTACTCCTTATGTAAGAATGTTATGAATGCCTAAAGCTACCTTTATGTCTTATGATTTCTATGATTTTTTCATGATTTGATGAGGTATGTTAACATGCTTATTTTTTATGAGTAAAGTATGATTTCATTCATGGAATAATGTTTTCATTTCGTACTTTTATATCCCTTACTGAGCTTTTTATGCTCATCCCAAGTTTTTGAAATGTTTTTCACAGGTCAAGGGAAAGGTACATGATGTGATGATAGTGTCAAGGAAGTGTCATGAAAGAATCCATGTTTTATTTTAAATATGTTTCCGTTGATGGGAAAAATGAGTATTATCTTTTATGTAACCACTTTGTCTAAATGTGGAGTGTAATGCATGATTTCTGATCTAATTCTCAAAAACTCTAGACCTGAAAATATCCTCAATGTGTAGTCTTGTAATAACTCAAGATTAAGTAAGGTTTAAGGCTGGGGCCTTATATAAAACACTTAACCTTCAATGATTTCTTAGGGAGACCAATATTCTCATCCATTTCATTGACCAAAATCAACATTTTTCTCTTATAGTAACTTGCTTTATGTCCTTCTTTTCCACAATAAAAACATATAACTGTTCCTCTAAGTCATTCACTTAGGTGATTCTTTCCACATTATTGACATAAAAAAACTGAATCTTCTTTTATCCATGGTATTCATTACCCTTACTCTCTGCAAAATCCTTCTTTATCTTCCTTGGTGAGTCTAAGAGTTGGTTATGGTATACATTTTTAATCATGTTCCCTGAATTTAATTAGGCATGATCAAAAAATCTTTCACTCTAGTACTCATCCCACTTGACTTTTCATCATCAAATTGTATATCACGGTCAATATTAATCCAGATCCTTCTAATTATTTATATTGACTAAAACCAGAAGCATAATGTGAGAATTACATATCATAGAAGAAGACTACATAGTCATGAAAATAATTACTTATATGATGTGTAAATCATGAAACCTTACTTTATATATTAAACTCTTGGTTCATACTAGGTTATTCATAGTTGAATTTTATTTAAATAATTCATTATGGTTCGTGAAGAGTTTTTGAATTCCCAAAGCATATCCCTCGATATTTTCAAGCTAGGTGTGCTGTAAGGACCATTCTTAGGTACCAGATTACTACGAGTCAGGCTCGATACATCTTGTTAGTGTTTTTACCCCTAGGAACATATGTACCAGATCCACATACCATTTTAGTATCTATACAAGGATGTATTTCAAGGAAACCACCCACTATATAAATTACCAAATTTTTTGTACATTTTCCCATACTTTTCCTTATCTTAAGACTTATCCTTAGACATGTCCGTAGGGTTATCACTAAGGTTTTCTCATCCTGGTTTCTAAAGGTTACCTAAAACATTTCTCTAATACCAACTATAAAGTCCCTCAATCTTCATACATTAACATTATATAACAATTTTAAAATAATTAAAAAATTATACAAATAGACTCCTAGAGGCCATACTTGTCTAGTTACTTTTGAAACATGGAAACATTAACACTGACACATAAGTGAGATAGATTACCTCCCACTAGGTTATTATTGACTAGAATCATTCTTAGACACATAAAACATAATACATATCTGCATAACCCATGGATTGGAACATAAAAAGGGGTGAGATCAAATGATCATAAAGGGAAAACAAGGGATATATGTAAGTATAATCCTGATCATAAGGGTATGAGAACATGTTCATGAAAAATAGAAGATCATACCCTTCACATAAAATATCATATACATGAATAATGGAATAAATCTTGGTAGTTCATATGATATGAATCATAATAAAATAAAGAACATAATCCATGAACGAATAATATAAGAATAAAACATGTAATCGTGGAAGACACAAAATTATATAATATTATTTCCATAGTATCCAAGACATTTTTGTTGAGACCATCTAAGTGGAAAAAATCATTTAATGAACTTGGTTCACACCCCATTCCAACCCTATATTACTTAACTGAGTTAACTCACCATTTCGGCCTTGTAATACTGAACCATGTTCATTTTTTGTTCCAGGCCTGTAATATTGAACCAAGTTCATTTCTCATTCCGACCATGTCTATCTCATGAGATATAAATCATTACCGAATTCAATGGAGCGAGATATAGGTCCCACCCATATCATAGTGAAATCATACATACATGCATCACAAGATCATAAATAATCATATCATAACACATGAAATGAAATGGGTTTTATAAACATGTAATTATAGACAAGTTTTATAATCATTTCATCATAAAAAGTACCTGTTAAAAGAAACAGGTTTCAAAAGTATATAACCTGTGAAAGAGAAACGAGTTTCATAAACATCATTCCCCAAAAACATAATCCATTCAGAGAAATAATATCAATAGAAACATTGAATTATATACCCATAATGGCATGAGTAACACCAAATAATTTTATCATAGATGAGAAATAATTTTGAAATATCTTTTAAAAACATTTCTTGAGGAAAATATACATTCTTATTTTTAAAATAATATTTAAAACATAAAAACTTTTGAAAACATTTTTATTTAATTTTTTTTATAAAATTATAAAAGAATAATTTAAAACCAGAAAATGTTTTTCAAATAATTTTTCTTTTAAAAATGGATTCAAATATCTTTTAAAAACATTTTTGAAAACATTTTTGAAAACATGGTTTTTGAATACAAAAAATTTCTAACTGAATAGAGAGAAACAAATATTTATGTTAAAAACATTATCTTAAGTGACAAATACTTGAAAAATTATAATAACAGGTGATTATATCTTTAATAACCATAGGATAATAAATTTCATGAGTGTTCTTGAGAGATGGATTATAATATTTCATCAAAGAAGCATTATCATTAAGAATCTCAAAAAGCGATTAGATTATTTTAATAAACTGTTACCACTTGGTAACATGGGGTCATACTCTCCATGTAAGAAAATTAAATTATTTGAATATTAAAATATCATGAGAATAATGATATTCATGGATGTTTATACACCTCAAAAATAATTTATATGCATAACAAAACATGAGTCTCAAAAAAGGAAAATGGCGACAAAACTATTTTACCAATTTGGTAACTTTTGAAACTTAAACCACTTGAATGAAATATAAAATATTTTATATTTTAATAACCATAAATTTAATAATAAGATACATATAATAAATTAATGGGTAGTATATACACTATACAAAAGGGTTGGGTGGTGAATAAAGCATGTATCTCACGAAAATAAAAAGTAAGATGAAATCTCGTTACCTTGTATATTGACAATCATCATAATCATTCAAACCACATGTATAATTAATATAAATTTATTATAAACCATTTAAAGAACCATATTATTATATCTAATACCATAAATGGTTTTATCGTTAGATTATATTACCCTCTCATTATGTTAAGGTTTCACTTCAGGTAATATTCACTTTATTCTTCGCATGCATCTTAATTTGTTATATCATTGGTCCTTATACTTATATCATGATTCTAGAATATAATACATGATATAAATATAATTTATATAAATTATATTTTTAAAACAATAATCTATATAATATATAACTATGAAATGGAATACACCGTTCATGGAGATAGTAAGCTGCACGTACACATGAACATTGTTTTCGTTTTTATTGTCATATTGAAAGAAAGTTCATAAAAGACCTATATGTATATATTTATATAATATAATTAAATTATCATTATAATGTTATATATATCATATAACTTTTATAATCCCATTCTTAATACATTCCATGTAGTGTGTGAATGAATCACATTGATTTGTGGGGGCAGTAGTCCACACTTTCTCAAACAAAATTATCGTATTTACACTAAATGGAAATTAAAAAAGATATGTTTTGTAAAAGTAATTAAGAATATTAAATAAATAATAAATATAACATAATATATGCATAAATATAGTTACCAACATAATGTCCACCATGGAAGGTGGTAAATTAAAAATGAACAATCATTGTTTAGTGAGGCGGTAGTTCACCGTACATGTAAATAGTATGTTCACTACCTATTACATAGATGCATGTGTAATTTTAGGTTGAAACATTATCCTAAAAACATCATAATATGTTGGGTATATTATTTTTATTATAAAATAATGGAATAAATTTATTTTAAGGGGTGGAGAAAGAAAATAAAAGAATAGATCTTTAGAGAATATGTTTCCTCTTAATCGAGAAACTCTTTTTGGTTTGTAGGAAAAGGAATCCTTGGATAGATTTCTACCAAAAGAGAGGATTCAAGGAGTAAGGTAGGGATTTTATGAATTGTATTGGGAATATAATGGATGAAACTAAGCGGTTTTATATGAGTGAAGAAGAGGTAGATGTGGTGGATTTTATAGGGAAGGGAAAGGGCACACTTGGAATTTTTGAAAACAAGTTTGGTGTACCCACGTTTTTACCTAAAAAAGTCATAATAAAACAATAAAATAAATAATGGAAGTTCAATTAATAAATAAAATCAATACAAAGGGGTTTTTAAAAGTTTATAAGGCGTTTTGGGACTTAAATTTAACGTGTAGCTGTTAGTTAAGATTAAGTTTACCTTAATCGATTTAATTAATTTTAATTACTTTCACCAATATTTTTGGTCAAAAAATAACATGACCATATTATAAATTATAAATTATTATTATTAAAAATATTTATTCCATTTGTTCAAATTACAATCATATAAGTGGTATAAATTAATTTAAAATTAATCTTGTTGACGGGACGAAACTACAGGTTTTTAAAGTAAAAACGTCCAAATGTTTTCTAAATTTTTATACCCAATTTGAAATTGAAATAGATTCCAATAACCTAAATTTAATTAATATATATAAATATTATACAATTAAACTTTTAAACCACTTTAAAATATAATTTAACCTTATATATAAATTATATGAAAAATCAGTTTTGAGTTAAAATCCTATATTTTCACTATTCATCAAAAATGAAGTTTTTCAGAAAAATCACAAAAATTCTCACTAAGATAATTTTGAAATTATAAATCATAAAATTAAGTTTATTCTATCAAATTAAATTTCTAAATGTTCCTATAAATAAATTTTTTTCATATAAGGACATTAAATGCAGTTTATTTGAGAAAATATTATTTTTAATCTTATGAGGAATTTACAAAAAAATATATTTCATCAAAAATAAATTTTATTTATATAAAAACATTATAAAAAAATTTGAAAAGTAGTTATAACTATTCATATTACAATTTTTAATGGATAGGTTATATTTATCTCATTTAAATAATTATAACAATAAAATGATGTTCTGTAGAAACATCGATGTTGCATGGAACGTACGTCAAGTCACTATTCCATGTAATGTACTCCAAGTTGATTTTTTTAACTTATTCCAAGTCTATTGTGTGTGAATGTAATGTTTTACTTAGTTTATTCTAATACATTAATAAAAATTTAATTTATTTGAAAAAAGGTTTATAAAAATTGGGGGTTTTATATTACCTGCTTCTACTGCACTTTTCAACCCCAAATACCAGCACCACCTATTTGATAACCCACTCTTAGGAAATACTCCATAAGGGTGGCCATATCGCTAAAATCTTTTAAAAATTGCCAACTAGGACATCACCTCACATGATCTTTAAGACCATTTTTCAAAACATGCTAAGATGAAAACTGAGCATTTGTACTTTCAAAACCACACATCATTTACAAAACTTTATAAAGATCTAACTGGGGCTTTAAAAGTTTCAATTACAATACATTAATAAAATAGTTACTAACCTTTTCAAAAACTACATAAAACACAACTTTCTTGTTCATAATTCCAAACAAGCCGTTATATTTTAAATTCGATGTCACTTTCAACACGACATCAAGACAATGTGAAAATACAAAACATACTTAAGGATTCCAAATGGGATTTCATATCATTTAGAATCCAACCATCTTTTTTAAGGTATCGATCAATACATAAATTTGAACATAAAATTTAAAACCATATTCAATACTATTGGAGACCATGAACCATTTAGAAAACATGTAATCTTAAAGAAAATTACAAAAGAGGGGAGGATGAAAGGTTGAGTGTTTTGAAAACTATGTCTTTATGTTAAACAAGGACATTATCATTTGTTGGAACACCTATATTTGCACCCCATGAATGTATGGATGTTCTTATATCCAATGTAACAACCATGAAATCCCAAGAGAGTATCCAAAACCTTTTCAAGGAACCACAACTTGCACTCAAGGTTCATATTACCATTAAACTAAACAATCATAATGTAATCTAGGCCAAACATACACTTAAATGACTCAATTTTATAAAAAGGGACCAATTGATATTTTATCAAACACCTTTCACACATGATCATAGAAAAATATTTAATAAAACCATTTAAAATCTAATTCACACCAATTTTCCATCATAAAAACACTGAATAAATTTGTAATAACACATCAAAAGAAAGATTATATTCCTTTGGAAGAAACTAGGAAAGCTCAAGAATTCAGTATAATGTTTCAAAAATTAAAATAATAGAGACACCCAAAACAACGATGTGTGTGAACACAACCAAAATTTATGAGGAGTAAGACAGAAGCCTGAGACACAATCTACACAGCCTTCCATCAAGTAACTCTAATTATTCATCAATAATAACCCTTATGTCTTATCCAAGAGGGAAAAAAGATTAAGATAAACTAAGAAACTAATAGGGGATAGGGAGATAAAAGGGTTAAATTGACCAAAACCCTAAGAAACCCACATTAGATCCTCGGAGGAGTATCTGTGGGGGGAGGATAACTGAAGGGAAGGAGGGTTTAGGGACCCCTTTGTGTGAAAAAAATGAGAAAGAGGGTGGAAATCATAAAAGTGGATAAAAAGAGAGGGAAAATATTATAATTTCATGATTTTAATAATCTAGGTAGCTCGCATGGTTTGGCCACATTGTTTTTCCAAGTTGTGTGGTCACCACTATCTAAATGGACAAAACCTCATGCATGGTTTCGATAAAGTTTCTAAAACCATGCGTAACCTATTCTCCATACCCATGGACCCCAAAATAATCTACACAGTTACCTACGATAAGCCACATAGACCCCTTAACCATGAACTACCTATGCGCTGCTTGTTTCTATTCTCAAAAAGTCATTTTTAGAAAAAAATAAACATTTTCTAACCTAGACTCAACCTAAACCTCAACCAAAATATCGAAATCTAAGAAAAGAATAAAATATAAGAATTTCAAAGGTTATGGTGTGAAAATTATGCCCACAAAAAATACTTTATTCCCCAATAAAGTTACCTAGGAAAAAGTTAAACAAAACATGATTTCAAGTCTTATTAAAACCAAAAGGAATTATGGACCTCTAGGAGACCTTTCAATTCATAAGTAACACTCAAACAACACTAAATAGGACTATAACACAAACAACAACAAGATAAAATGGGAGGGTTCTACCCACCACAATTACCCAACTAACACCACTAACATTTAAACCCAAACATAGTGGAACTTTCACGGAAAAACCAACGTAAAGAAAACTATGAACCACCAAACTAAACAAAAAACCCTCTGAAATATGGGGAAAACACATGAATGAAACTCAATCCAAATATAAAACCCAATAAAAAGCTACAAATAATTATTTTCATAAGAATGGGTATCTCCAAATACTTTTAAATGAAAACAAGTAACTGATTCATGAAGTCTAACCATTTAATGATTCATGTCCAAGGAACATGCATGAGATTATAGAAAATAGAATCAATAAGCTTATTAAATAGATAAAATTAACTCAAAACAAGAATGAATTTAGAACAAGAAACTTAAACAACCTCTACTATAAAATTGTAGATAAAATATACTCTAAGGTTTCCTACACCCTCGAAAAATACTTGCTATATGCAAGCTTCATTTCAAGGCCTATGGATGGAGACCTGATGAATGAAGCCTCTATTACCTCCTAGTTAAGCCCTAACATTCTCCAATCCGGACTCCTTCTTATTATTTTGGAAACTCTTCCTACAGAATATCTCTAGATGACCAAAATGGCCATAATTATGGAAAGTCTTTAGAGGATTACGAAATGAAAAATTTGAATTCCTGAGTTGGCCACATTGGAAGCACACAAGAGAATGGTTTATGAATGAGAAGCTGACACCAATAAGGTAAACTCTTCTAGAATAGGTTCCTTTGGAAAACACCTCCTTCCAGATGGGGAAAGTTAAGAAGTGTTTGGGGATTCCAGATCTCCAGCTTCCTGTGCTCCAAAAATATACACAAATAAAAACACTTCTCCCACAAACTTCTCGAAATGAAGATCCTGAGTGGAGAGGGTTCTATCATTGTCTTCTAGAAAAAGAACCAAAATGAAAAATAATGCTTTCATTAGATCCTGTGATGCTATCTTTAGAGAGAAAAAAACCTTATCTTGGGAATGTTCAACATAGGTCTTCACTGTCTGTTGGACTTACTGAACCTTCATGAGATATTCCACCTTCTTTGTCTTCACTTCCTCAGGTATAAACCATTGGAAAAAATAGACTTAAAAAATTCCCTTGTTATCCCAACATTCCTTAGTGATTAAGAAATAAACTTCCATTGGTCCAAAGCCGGGCCCTCAAACAAACCCAGAACAACACTGACTCTAACAACCCCAGTAGTTCCCAATGATCCGAATTCACTCTTAACTTCTTCAATACATTCCTATTCCTCTAATAGACAAAGATCATTATGAAAGATAGGAAAATACTATAAAGGAATAAAAACTAGATAAGACCCACTATAAACCTTGGGGACCTTTAAGGGTGGAATACTATGAAAAACATCAAAACAAGAAACTAAAATCAACAACAACTCAAAAGCTCATCCAAGACAAATAGTTAAATAAAAAAAATTTATCTGAATACAAATATCACAAACAAAAACCAGAATCCTCTTTTCAAAACCAATAATCTCATTTTCATTTCAAAAATTCCTTCTTCCAAGGCCACTTACCAACTATCAAAACCCATTTTTCCATTATAATTAAAATATCAAATTCTAATTTTATAATAAATCACATGCTAAAAAAATATTTTCCATTTGACACCCATTTTTTTTAAATAATTTTACACTTAAAAAATATCCCAAACTGACCAAAATCAAAACAAATCACAACTCACATCAAACTACCAGGATATGGAACTAGTGACCATGAATAACTTAGTGACATGCTTAATGGGCCGTTCAACAAGTAATAATCAACAACTAAGAGGACATGGAACCATGCACTCAGACTCTACATAGGTCACTAATCCATGTTAGATCACAACATGACAAAAAATTACATTTTTTGTCATTTCTCTATCCAAAAAAAAGACAAAATACTCATATCCTAGACTACCCCTTTCAACTCAAGGACCAAAAAGAGAAATGGTTCATGATGTCCTTCCCATAATGACCTATTGACTCCTAAAAGTACTAATATTCAATATACCTGACACCCCAAATAGCAAAGGTCCTCCTTTGATACAATTTTAAAAAAGAACCAAGATAGGACTCCATCCAACCGAACATTTGAACCGGTCTGAGACAAGTCTCGCATGGTGTTGCCAAACCCCAAAAGATGGAAAATAGTGTTGGACATCAAAATAATCTAATATGAAGGATTTATATGAAGAATAAAATAGTTCCAAATACGAAAACTAAGCACATAGAAGAATAAATAATAACTGGATCCCAATAAATATACATACTGATCAAAATTCAACAGCTAAAAAAATAAACATAATTGAATAAAATACTGAGGCTGAACCCGCTACATAATCTCTATGTGACCACTTTGTCACCACCAACCTCAAGACTCACATACTTTAATGGTGAGAAAACGAACCATAAACTTTCGCTTGCAAAATAGATAATGTCTACCGACACTGTATGGTACAAGTAGGGTGTAAGATTTAACATCTTAATAGGAAACCACTAATGAATCCATAGATTTTGTTTCCTAAAACTATCCACAAACACTAGTTTGAAAAAATATTTTTAAAAGGTTTTTATTATTTTTAACATCCAATAACAACTTTCTATAACATTCCTTTTTAAAACAACACATGTCGCTTTTCTTTTTAAAATAGATTTACAATTTTTGAAATCAAATACCACACATGATTCGAGAACCAATAATATGATCTATGAAGAGAATAAAATATAGTGATGTCAAATAGGAAACCAAGTGAAACAGATAAATAAACAAGTGACTACAAATAGTAACCATGAGAGTTTCCTAAACATCCCTATAATGATCCCTAAACATACTCAGATTGGACTCACTTGCTGGTATGTGGTGCAGCTCCATAGTCAATAACCAACTAGATTTTAAAAACTAAAATCACTAGTGAAACATCCCACCTAGACTTTAGATATACAAGGGGTACCAACCCATCTAATTAGAGTCGAAAAGAAACCATCACTTGAACATCTAAAATATTCCCAAGAAACCCATGGTAATATTACATGGTGAGAGGAGGATACCCTCACACTCGTGAATCACCTTAGCTATCGCCACTGTACTTTCCTATCCCAAACCCCAACACCAACTATACAATAACCCAATCTTATGAAATCCTCCATCGAGGTGCCCATATCACAACGATCCTCTCACAAGTGCCAACCAGTTCATCACTTTGCATGATCTTTCAAACCATTTCTCAAAACTTGCTAAGATTCAACTAGACATTTTTACATTCAAAACCATAATTCATTTCCAAAACATTATATAGTGAAAATTAAGCCTACAAAATTTTCAAATCCAATACATGAATACAATGTTTTTTTAACAATTTCCAAAAAAACATATGACACCACTTTCAGGTTCACTATTACAAAAAAGACCTTATATTTCAAATCTAATTTCATTTTCAACACAACTTTAATACAATGTGAAGACAAAAAACAAACATAAAAATTCAAAATAGGATTTCATATAATTTAGAAAACAACCACCTTTTCCAATCTACAAAACATTCCATAGATCAAACATAAAATTTTAAAACTGTATTCAATCCACTTTGAGACCATGAACCATTTAGAAAACATGTAGTCTTAAAGGAAATTGATAAATAGGGGAGGAGTAAAGGTTAAGAGTTTTGAAAATTGAGACTTTAAGTTAAACAAATACATTAACATTTGTTGGCACATCCATATGTACACTCCGTACTTATATGGATGTGCCTACATCTAATGGCACACCCATGAAATCCGAAGAGAGTATTTAAAACCTTTTCAAAGAACCAGATCTTGCACGCAAATTTCATATCACTATCAAACTAAACAATTATAATGTAAACAAAGAAAAAAATATATTTACATCACTTTATTTTATAAAAGAGACCAAGAGACAATTTATTAAACACCTTTCACACATGAAAACATAATAATTTTCAATAATACATTTTAAAAACCAATTGGAACTAATTTTCCATCATAAAAAAACCTAATAAATTTATAATAAAACATCACAAACAAGATTATATTACTTTGGAATAAACTAGGAAGGAATAATCATTCAATGGAATGTACAATAATGAAAAATAAAGGATTCACCTGCTTCAACGACGTGTGAAAGTAACCAAAATCCGATAGAAGGAAGATCCAAGTCTGAGACAAAATCCTCACACTCTAAAATACAAGAAATCAAATTATAAAACAACCCTAACCCTTAGGGTTCAACCAAGAGGGGAAACCCATCAAGAGAAACCAATAAACCAAGAGGTGGAGAGAGAGAGAAGAGGGGGAAATTAAATAGAACCCTTATAAAATTACCTTAGAGAATTATAGGAGAATCCATAGTGTGAGGAGAACTAAAGGGACAAGGGGTTGGGAACCGCTTCGTGTGAAAAAATGGAAAAGAAGGAGGAAATATCAAAAGGGGCTAAAAAGAGGGGAGGGTAATATTGGAATTTCAAGATTTTAAAAATCTAGGTGGCTCAAATAGTTTGGTCGCATAGTTTTTCAAACTATGTAGAAACCATGTGGTCACCACTATGAAAATGGATAGAATCTTACACATGGTTTCCAAACAGTTTCCCAAACTATGCGCAACCCATGTTCCCTACCCATGGACCCTAAAAAATTCCCACACTTACCTGGTCTAAGTTTCATGATTTCTTAAAACCATCTGCTACTAGTGCTCCCCTTTCTTCCAAGACCAAAACTTCATTTTTAACCAACAACTCAACATTTTCAAACCAGGATACAATGAAAACCTCAACCATAATATAAAAAGCTCAGTAAAGAATAAAATAAAATTATTCTAAAGGTAGGGTTTTACAAATACTTTTAATGATAATTTATCTGGATATATTATTCACCCAATGATTTTCTTGATAAATCCATTATATTTTAGAGATCACAATGATGATACATCTTGATTTTTCTATGTTTCTCAAGGTAATTTTCAAATTTAATGGAGCTTAATTTTTTTTACGTTTTTATATTGCAAGATATTGATTTTGTGTCTAGTATCAATTTTTACTCTTTTCCTATACCTCTTCATTAAATCAATCACAAACCTCTTGATCTAGGTAAACATAAGACAATAAATTCATCTGAAATAATCAACAAGGGGATGAAATAAGTTTCCAAATATGTTATAGATATATTCATCAGGCCCCACACATTAGTATTCCTCTGTTAAATGAGATTTTATTCCCTTTTATTCTATTGATGATGTGTATTTTAGAGAATATTTACATGTAAAGAGGCATCAAAGGTATTATCATGATCCAATTTCAGATTTGGAATTTCCACTTTAGACTTTATATTGGATAAATTATATATTATAATTGATGAATGTGTCCTAGACTCCAATGCCACTAGCTTTTCCCCTCTCCAACATTCAGATGAATTTTTTTTATTTACTATGCTCGTAGTAAAACTTACCATTTATACTCCAAAATTTCCTTACATATTTCCCAAACTTTTCATTGATAACGAATCACTTCATATTAAATGTAACTTTAAGTCCCAAGG
Organism: Viscum album; assembly: GCA_963277665.1. NCBI lineage: Eukaryota > Viridiplantae > Streptophyta > Magnoliopsida > Santalales > Viscaceae > Viscum > Viscum album. The sequence continues at coordinate 421,352,427 of OY728132.1, forward strand.
TACAGAGTTAATGCACACTCAATAGGGTTTCTCACAAGACATACACATAGACTACTTCTGTATTTTTCATCTCAACCCCTAAAAATCAGGTATTACTACTCTCCTAGATTTTCAAATCTATTTAGTTTCTAAAATACAATATTCCATCAATTAAGTCCATTATATTATTTTAAAAGTTCATATTTATAGTCATATCGGAGGATCACCTATTATATAAGATCCATGTGCGACTTTTATTTATAGATTTGATAGATATTTTGGAAAGATTTTCCTGCTTTATTTTCTCATTTTCCTTCTATGAAACCCCTAATTGAGTTAAATAATAATATGACCAATCCTCTTTTATTGTAGCATAAGTTGCATAATCATAATCATGTTATTCTTAAAATATTGGGTATCTATTTCTAAATGAAATATTACCTATATTTTTTCATCCATTTGTATTTAACATTCATAGTGGTAACCATCGTTTCTCTTTTTCCTATAATCAATAGGTTTATATCCAAAATTAGAATAATTAATTGAATATCGATATAAATTATTTCTTCTCTATGATGAAGGATATTGTCTCATTTTACTTTGATAACTTAAGGGTGTTTTCTCATTTAAATAGTTAAGTGCCTCTTCATAGTAGGACATGGAATGTCTACGAAAGCAACATAATTGATATTTTATTAGAAGAAATATCTTCTCCCCTTTAAATCACCACATGTCTAGAACTTTTTAAATCTCCTTAGTTGATAATTAATCCTAAAATATTGAAACGTTTTTACAAACCTTTGATTTCCTCTGATTGGAGATATATTTTTCTATATAAATGGTTTCTTAGTTTTGATACTAGAATAAAAAAACTTACACTTCATTTTTTTGATTAGTTGTTGTTGCTACACTTGATTTCTCAAAATCAAAACCAATTCCACTTTTACTAGGGGATTTAGTAATTTATTCACTAAAAATTTTATCCACAACATTAGAACCTCATTTTACCTTTACCATTATTATCCATATGAGAGCCTTCCAAAATACACTTTATTATTTCAGTCATTTGATCATATTTCTGACTCAAGAACATTTCTCAAAGTAACCACTTCTTCATCAATATCTTTAACATTAATTTTTTTCTCTTTCACACAAGCATCAATGTAATCATTTAATTTATCCCATTCTTTACTATTACAGCTAAATTTAACCAATTCTTCATAATTTAGTTAAATAGTTCATTGATCGTCTAGTTATTTATTCATAGGTTTATTCCTATTTAAATATTAAAAATATTATTTTACAAATCCATTTATATTCTTAGTATTCTTTATTTGAATTTCAAGGACTTCGAGTACTCTCCTATGTTTTAACTTGAGATCCCCTAATCCTTAATGTCCATTGAGATTTTACTATTTAGGTTATCCCTTTTCCAAAGTATCCGTCATTGAATTTTCTATATTAGATTTAAACTATGTATCCTTTTCTTCCAGATAGTCTTTATTATAATCTTCTTCCTTTCTCACTAATCACTTCCTCTAATATTTACTTTGGGATGAATTTTACTTTTGGAAATCTCCTTGGGGGGAATGTTTTTCTAGGATTCTATGAGATTTCTTATTCACATCCATCATTTTTAAATCTACTTAGGATTATTGTTAAAATGTTCACAACTTTTCCACATCATAAATATATTTATAAGAGTTTTCCTTTAAACGTAAATTTTACCCTTTTGAATTTTTATCAACAAGGGATATAAATTCATCATCCATATCTTCTTAACCATTACTAAATTTAGTGATTTCAACTCAACCTATATATTTGATAAACATTTATTTGTTTGAGCGACTTTTTCTTTATTATTAATTAGAATTTCATAGGCCACCAAAATTCATAGAAGATCGTATTGAGATAGCTTGGTCAAATACTTTTATTCAAGAGAAATTTTTTTAGATTGTAAAGATGTGGGAACCATCATATGATATTATTTATGACATAAATATCCATTATTTTTTTCACTAATTCCATGAATATCTCCATAAACATAGTAATTTTTTTGAATAAAATTATAGCATTTTCCTCAGGGAACATCATAAATTCATAAAACTTGTTGTCAAGAAGTTAAACCTTTACCTATTTCAACTTTATATCACCTTTATAAATATTGAAAGATTTATCCCAAAATTAATTTTTACTAGTGAAGATCATAACCATCTTGTAAATATGGTATGATAGAGATTTAGATAAGACATTTTTATTTTTTAAATAATCATCAAACAACTTTCTACATTCTTCAGTGATGGATAGTTTTGATGTGCAACTAACTTTTATCCCATTCATTTTTTGTAGTGGAACATCCTAACCAAGAGATATTCTGTTAGATGTCATTTTTTTCTTCCAAATATGATAGTTTTTTTCATCATATAGTGTAACCCATTTTTTATCCCTTATGTTAACCATATTAAGATTCAGTTAAAAGATTCAATCATAGTAACTTAGATTTTATACCACTTGATGAAACCCAAGATACATAGAGAGGGGAGGGGTGAATTAGGTTGTAATGATTTTCATTTTTGATTCTTTATATTTTCTTACCATGTTGGTAGGATCTCACTAAACCTATCATAATTTCTAAAAAATATACCAAACAAAAGGCACAAGTGAAAACATTACACAATTATTTTAATTGGTTCAAGACTAAGGGCTAGTCCAAGGACAATACACATTGAATTTATCTTATGTAATAGAATCTACTAATATTCACTAGTTCAGTGGAGAAAATTCTTTTTAAATGGAAACTCTTTGTCAGGATAACTACCTTAACAATGGATTCAGAGACAGTGAAATACCTCCCTCAAATCACCATCACTCAATCCTACTTTCTTACTAACTTGGATAGAGTCTCCATCAGTTTAATGACTTGAAGGTCACTTTTATATCATCAAGAATATGTGCTTTGATATTAATCATGATAAACAGAGTATGATTCTCAAATTTAGTCCAATATCTCAAGAACAACCACCATTAATTCTTGTTCTAAATAGTAACTTTAATCTAGGAACCTTTCCTTAGGGTTCATTGAGAAATGTTCACTCAAGTGCCTTTGTTTAGGTTCCTTTATGAAATTATTGTTCTCTTAAGTCCCTTTATGCATATCCTTTGCAAAGGAGAGTTCTCCCAAGTTTGCCTTACTCAACTTCCTTCACTCTACCATTTTTATTGAAATATGATAAAATAACTACTTTACTCATCCATTTTCATAAACATCCTTTATGCTGCCACCTTTTTCTTAGGTAGTCCTACTCAAGTATTGATTGATGTATTCTATTAACATAGCTTAAAACACCTATATATCCCTCTAAATCACACCATTTACAAGTATGTTTCCTTAATTGATACTTAACCAAAAGGATAGCCTTTATCAATAATTCAAATATTTGTTATTTTTTAATTATGGGGTAAGCTTGTATTTATAGAAATACCCCAATATTTTTGAAACTTATTACACTCTGAATTTTGTGGAACATTACCTTTCACAATTTTTATTAAAATAAACTTTTCAATTTTAATTTAATTACTTTTACTTTCATGAAATTCTTCCCAAATATTAAGAACTACTATACTTATCATGAATCATTCCCATACTAGTTTGAAACAAAATCCACTAGTGCGAACATGCTTTGGCTAGTTCATCCCTCTATCTCTTGCACTATTTTTTTTCACTTCTTCCAACAAACATACATATTACAATATATAAAAACCATATCCTTTTTCTTCACCCATGTAAAAATAATATAAAATGTTTGAAAACAAACATTACAAATCCTTAGTCTTCTAATTGAATCAACTTGGTTCTATAAATTAGTTTACATAAAATAGATATTTAATAATCACTTTCAGAGTGTTAGACGAAGAATTATTACACCACAAAGGATTATAAAAAAAACTATCATCACCCTATGAACATCAATCACCATACAAAGACCAAACAAAAACTTAAAATCTAAATCAAAGACCCTAACATAGCTTTTTGAGAAGGTAGAATGAAATAATAATGAAGGTAAAAGGTAATGACTAGATATAATGAAATTTAAGAGAACCATTAATAAATAATAAATCACCCATGAAAATTTTTATTCCTATAATCCACCTATGATGGGAAGTGTCATTAAGAAAGAGTATATTATCGCTTAGGTTTTGGGAAAGAATAAAGAGAAAATAATTAGATAAGAACATGGGTTAAATTAAAAATAAAACCCAAATGTTGGAAATATGGAATGGGTTGCACATATTTATGGGATTTTTTTTATCTGAATCTCTTCATCCTCCTCCTTATAACTAATGAGTTAAAAAGGGTATGCAACAATTGGTATGGATTATATGCCACTTAATGATCCTATAATATATCTGACAGAATTTTACAATATTCCATTGCACTGTAGAATTAGATGTATTATATCCCTATAAAAGGCTGTGATGGACTCTTGAACCATAAAAAAATATGACATAGGGGATTCCACTACACCAATTTTGGCCTCCAACAATTCAAAACCTCACCTTATATCTCAAAAATCCCCCAAACTCTTCCTAAACACCCCCAAATCTCCCAAACACAAAGTAGAATACTGATTAAAATCCAATCCTCTACATAATAAGAATAACTTTGTTTCTATATGTAAGGATATGAATATAAATATTTTTTCATTATGTGAATAGATATTTAATAAAATTTATGTAAGAGGAAATCTCAATTCAACCCATTTGAACTCTTCATTAGGATAATATTTGATATTAAAGCACTAAACTATTTGATATTTTATCTAATTTTTAAAAAATTATCCTATTAAAAAGGGAAAGATTACATTTAAATAAAATAAAACCTTCCATACAAGAAGTCTATAAAAAAACATAATTTCTTACTTAAATGGAAGAAAATATTCAAAATAGGAAATAAAAATAAAGATTTATTTAGATAGAATTAATTTTAAAAGTTATAGAATCATTGAGGATAATTATGAATAACTCAATATTCCTAGGAATTATTTTATTATTGACACGAAGACTACATGTGATCTTATTCGCAATTCTATGAATATCATTATTTTTTATTTTGGTGAAGATGTATTTATTATAATATCTCCCAGTGCTATTTTCAATGAGGTTTGGAATATTTTATTTATTTTATATGAAGGTACCGAGAATGTGAAATAATTGAATTTGAATACCAATACTCACAATAATGACACCTTTTATGATGAAATACATTTATTTATTTTTAGAATATATTCAAAGTTCAATGTGATAATCTATATAATGATATCTCTTAAAAAATAATTACATTGAAGGAATAAATTTTGATGATACTAAATAATCTGACTAAAATATGGATATTTAATTTTATTTTCTATAAGGGATTCCAACAATATAGATACCTTTAAAGCTAAAAGATTATGTTATCAAACTTATAATATATAGAGAGGAGATAATATCAAAGAAATAAGAAGTATAAAAATTAAGAAATATGTTTATTATATTTTACTAATTTACTAAAGGTAAGAAGAAAATGCGTGAATATAGAAACAAAAAGGGTGAGGATATCCATGATGAGGATATGACTCACCTAGCCAAAATATTTATGAAAATTTCAAAAGAATAATAGAACCTATAAATATACTCAAAATTCAAAGAAAAGTATATTTGAAAATTAAATTATAAGAAGGAAATTTAATTAAATGAGATTACCTATTAAGAGTTTAGAGGTAAGAGACTCATCAGAGAAAGATTTATCAAACCTAAGTATAAAAATCAATTTTAAAAAGGAAATTATAACCTTAATTTTATCAAATAATCATATAGAGTTCCTTATTGTAGAACTATATTGAATAATATTCAAGTGATAAGTAGTGATCCACTAGAACTACAATTTTCTTTCTATGGCATAAACATATGAGGAACCTTTAAAATTTTGTAATTTTAAAAATTTATTATACGCAAAATATTTTATGTTTGATTAGAAATCAATGTATAATGTTCATGTGATAAGGGAAACTATATGAATTAAAAAACATAAAAAATTATTAAAAAGATCATGATTTAGTTATTAAAGAGATATAAATTTTAATTACTATTAATTCAAGAAACTTTTCTTGGGGAAATTAATATTTAAATATCAATATGTGTTATCCAATCCCTTGGATAATATAAAACTTTAGAAATTTATATTTTATGAACTAACAATAAACTACTAAGTCTTAGTATAGTATAAGTGCGAGGTTGATCCCATGAGGAATAAAGAATCCCATAATGACTACTTGTGATCATATCCATAAGGCCATGAATACGCAAAATTTCATATTTATTTCCTAATAATACTTGTGATCATATCCACAAGACCATGAATATAATTTTTTTTATTGAGGTGAAGGTGGTTTTAATATAATTTTTATTGGTGTTATTTTCTGTGAGATAATGACTACTTGTTGACACTAAGACTACTTGTTATCATATACACATGTCCATGAATATCATTATTTTTTATTTTGGCAAATTTGTACTTAATATAATATCCACAAGGCCATAAATATCCCAACATCCATGATGAATTATTTTTTACACTAAGACAACTTTCAGTTATATCTACAAGGCCATGATGTCTAGTTGTTGACACTAAGTCCACTTATTTAGGTGAAGATGTGTTTAATAGTATTAGTGTGAGGTTAATACCATGAGACATAAGTAACCCCTTAATGGATGACTGTGATCTAATCAATACGGACGTGAATTTCCAAAAGGCCATGACAAGTTCTTTTTCACAATAATACTAGTATTGATTATATCCATATGTTCAAGAATATCCACATGATCACGATGATTACTAATTGATGCTAAGACAACTTGGGGTTATATCTATAAGTCAATGAATATCAACATGTCCACGATGATTACTTTTTAACACTAAGACATCTTTTGATAAGATCCAGAAGGCTATGGATATCATTATTTTTTATTTTGGTTATATGTTTTTAATATAAGAAACACAAGGACATGAACATCCAAAAGACCATGATATATTCTTGTTGACAATAATAATAATTGTGATCACATATATAATGCCATGATAACTTATTTTTTACACTAAGACTTATTATTTAAGTGAAGATATTTTTAATAGTATAATTGTAATGCTGATCCCATGAGGTATAAGGAATCCCATAATGACTACTTGTGATTGTATCCACAAGTCCTTGGTTATTAATTGTGGAAACTATGACTACTTTTAAACATATACACAAGGACATGTACATCAATGTTTTTTCATTTGGTGAAGACGTGTTTAATATAATATTTCTATGTTTTATTCTATATGAGATGTGGAATATTTTAGTTATTTTATATGAAGGTACCAAGAATTTGAAAGATTAGAATTTAAACATAATTAATGATATTAAGTAAACTTTTATGATGAGATAAATTAATCTATATTTAAAATATATTCAAGGTTCAATTAGTTAAATACTTTCATGATATTTCTTAGAAAAACCATGTAATTAAATTAATAATTTTTGATGAAACTAAAGAATCTACATAAAATGTAAATAATTAATGATATTATCTAAAAGGGAGTTATACAATATAGATACCTTGAATGTTTAGGAGTAATTTTGAAAACTTATAATGTATTAAGAGGAAATAATATCCAATAAATAAGAAGATAATAAATATAGAAATATGATTATTAGTTTCAAATATTTTACTAAATTAAATAAAAAATTGAGTGAATCTAGAAAGATATATAGTGATGTTTTCTATAATGGGAAAATGAATCACCTTGAAAAAGGATTTAATAAAATGTTAAAAAATTAATATAACCTTTAAAAATCCTGAAATTTAAATAAAAGTATGATAAGAAAATATATTAGAAGAAGACAAGATAATTAAACTAGGTTACCCATAAAGAGTATAAGAGTTAGAGAAACATAAAATATGTATCTCTCAAGTATAAGTATAAAAAGAAATGAGAGAAAGATAATTATTACATGAATTCCACTAACTAAACTATATTAAGTGCCTTAAAGGATTACTATACTAAATAATATTCAAGTGATCAGAAATTATCCACTTGATTTATAATTTTTTTTTCTATGGAATGAATATCTAAGGTACCTTTAACATTTTGGTATTTTAATAATGATATTATTGATGAATATATTATGTTATATGAGAAATTAAATAAATATTTTTTCAGGTTAAAAGAGAAAATATATGAATTAAAAACATAAAAAAGTACTGAAAGGATCAGGTTTTAGATGTGAAAAAGGGATTTTTTATTACTATAATTTCAAGAAAAGTATCTCTGGAAAATAAAAAATTAAATATCAATAGGTATCAATAAATCCTAGGGATAATATAAAAGCTTTTAAATTTATTTAATATGAACTAACACTATACTAATAAGTCTTAGTATAGTATAAGTGTGAGGTTGATCCCACAAGGCATAAGGAATCCCATAATAACTTTGCAACCTAAATTTCAAATTTCCATAACTTATTTAGAATCTTAAGATCCCTTGATCATTATGGAAGTTAAAGAGTTGTTGTGATTGAAGGTCCCTCATAATGTGAATTGAAAAAAATAGGATTTTGGAGTGGATATCAATTGATACATAGTCAATATAGTATTGAACATCACCATGGATAAACAAGATGACATAATTATATTACAATATAAAAATCGATACCATTTATAAATAAATTTTAACAATTTAATTTATAATTGAATATTGAATTACGTTAAAAATATTTAAACAAGTATTCAAATTCTAATATAATAGATATTGTTGTATAAAAATAAACTATTTAAAAAAGGATTTTATTTTGTTAACTTATAAATGTTTAGTTATTCTACCATCTGAAGGAATTGTCATATAGACTTTATAATATAATTATTATTTTTTTCTTTATAATGTAAAATGATTACATAATAATTTATATATGAAAAAATTATATATATAAATATATATGATTTTTTTAAAAAAACTTTTCATATATGTTTCTGTAAAAAGATATTTGAAGTGAAATTATATCATAATAATTTTCAATAATAATCATATATTTGAATAAAATATGATAGTTAATTGAAAAATGGTGATGTATATAATTTAAATAATTGAAGATATATGATGGTTAGCTTATTTATCTATCATATATAATTATATATATGAAAATAATTTTAATAAAAATCATATATTATTTGAGATGGTTTTCAAAATAAATAACCATTCATATTGATTGATTATGATTAAAATGATATGGTGATTATATAATTTAACCTTTATATTATTTTATAAATTGATATCTAGAATATTATAAAACAATAAAAACAACAACAAAAATGATATTTAAAAAAAGAGGTAGATTTAAGACACCCCACCATCATTAAAATGATAAAAATTATCAATAAAATGAAATGAAAAATAGAAATTATTCTCTAAGTAATATTTAAATAGTTTATATAAAACACAAGTACAATAAACTAAAGTGATTTATTCCAACAAAACTTCTAACATAGAATTAAAACGCTAAAATATTTATTATAACTTGTAGAAAAACATATATTGTTCTACATTGCATTTTAATCATACAAAATAGATAAAACTGAAAGTAAGCATCATACCAAATTAAGTTTTAAATTTATAGAAACACTTGTAAAATAGATAACTCAATTTATAATTGTCTATAGTTATTTTTATCACATACATTAAGATTTTCTTTTTAATAAAATTTGTATTTGTTTTTCTTATAAAAAAACACTCAAATTTTCTATAAGCAAGAAAAATAATTGTTTGGAAAATGTTTTTTAAATAAACAATCAATAAACACATATTCAAAACCAATAATCTTATATAATAATTTATAACAAAATTTTTTTCTATTAATAATATAGAAACACTTGTACAAGTTTTTTTTGTGAAAACATAGTTATACTTTTCATGACCAGTAAAATAAGTCATAGTAAATCAGTTTATCAAATAATAATTTGGGGTAGGCTAACAACTCATAATTTTTTCCAACAAAATTAAAATATATAACTATATTTTAAAACTGGCTAATGATAAATTACTTATTATATCACTTTAGGTACAATTCATTTGACTAGAGGAAACTCTATGATGGGTAAAACTACCTAGGAAAAAATTATATTCCTTTTCATGTTAAAACATCAGTTAACTCAACATAAAAAATAATTAATTTTAATCCAAAATCAAATAATTAAAAATTTAATATTATCCAATTGATGTGGTGATAAGAAGGTCAGTTCAGAGAGATAATATCATTTATTTTTGGGATAATGTTTCTCATTACATTCCCCCTTTATTGACCCCTCATCAAATCCTACATTGAGATTCAATGCATTTACAAATTTTTTATTAACTCAAAACCCATTATTTTATAAGTCATTTATTTAAGAGTTTTTATTTTCTAATTTTTTAATGCCAATGATAACATCCATAACATGAAAATGATGATAAAAATGGATGATGTAAAACTCAGTACATTTTTATCTTTATTAAGATCACATTATGATATTTATTATGTTATTTGGGCTTATATAATTACATAAAATTATTAAGTAATTTATTTTATTAAATATATAAAAAATAATTAATATTAATAAAAGAATCATATGAAAATTATATGGACACACACATAAAATATGTGATCACCTAAACGTGATCATTAATAATTTGGTGCGAGCCTCTATAAAAATGCTATGGAAATATTTGAGACTACTCTTCATGTCTTCCGACACAATTCGTATTTTTTAAAATAAAGTGAACCTATTAATATTATATTATTTTTAATATTTAATAATGGATACAATTATATATAAATAAATAATTCATATACCAACTCTTACTCAAATATGGTATGTCCTAAATTTCCTTTCTTATAAGGGTTTGGATTTTCCTTGAAAAAATATTTATTTTTATGGCTCAAATTTTTATGAAACAAATTATCAGTAGGACATTAAATTTAAAATATAAATATTTTATAAATTATTAATAAAATAAAAAATATTATTACCCAAAATTTTTAATCACCATATATAGAAAAAAAGAGTCAGATTAATTTTATTAAATGATCTGTTTAATTGACTTAGGTGACATAAAATATTACTCTCCCCATATTTATGTATCTGGTAAAAATAAAATAATAAAAGGAATGTAATTTTCACTTGACTACTTAAACTAGATAATTCTGTTGAGTAATATCAACCTCAAACTAAAATTAAAAAAAAAATCAACTTAATAATTATTTGTGTAAAAAATAGTGAAATCAAGACAACTATTAACAAAATAGCTTATCTACACCAACTCCCAAATAATCTCCCTCATTATGTTCTATTACATACACCAATTATAATATGTCATTGGGAATATTAGACAAGTAATCACACCAAATAAACTAATGATTTTAATCATATTTCCCTTAAATTATTATACTTTTTTATTCTATATCAAATTATATTTTTCTCTATTTAGTATTGCTTTATTTATTTCATCCATCAATACATGGCCTTTCTTAATTATCATGTCTTCCTTATTTATTTCATATACATCCATGGTGTGGCCAATATTATCAATGTGACTATTAGAAATTTACCTATATAAAATAATAATAATAGTCCTTATAAATAAACAATGATGTAAAATTTATAAATTATAATAATAAAATAAAAATGTGAAATATGTAAAATATTAACATATTTTGTAAGAAAATAATAATAATATTAAATATAATTTGTTTTATAATTATTTTTCTAAATATTTACTCTAATTATTTATATTTTAGTTTATATTCATTTAAAAAGAATTTTAAGTTAATAGAATTAATTTTATTACAGCAGCATGACCATAAATCCGTGAACAATTCAATATTTTATTTTAGCTGTTACTAAATTTCAAAATTTATTTTGAGGATAATGTACATATAGCATATGAAATAAAAAATAATTATTACGTGTAATAAAAAAGTATTATAATAAAATTTTTGTATGAATAATATTATATATAATAATAATGTTAAATATACCAATGTAAGAAAACATTATTTACCTTCCCAATCACATTGAATATATTTAGTTATTCTTTTACTTTTCATGTTTTTATTGTGACTTTTACCACTATAACCTTTTTAATAATATTTTCTTTAAATATTTTACCCCACTTTGAAATCCAACATCTTTTTTTCATGAATTGGTCCAAGCTGACCCACCACATCACCCAGTTTATCCAATGATTTTTCCTCAAATATGAGTAAACTAGGTAGCTTATCGTCAACCTATAATAAAATGTGAGGCCACCTTATATGGGATTTACAGATAAAAAATATAAGAAAAACCAAATAAAAAATATCAAGAAGATGATTCATGAACAATAATTATGACCAACCCATTTATAATCACATAAAATATCATCTAAAATAAATTCAACAGTAAATAAAATAAAAGGAATAAAAATTTACAATAAGAGAGGGTATTATTGGCTAATAAAATAACAAACTAAAAGAAAAACGAACTAAACCTAATCCAACTGAAATATCATCTCCAAGTGGCTGATGGTTGCTCAGAACACCCCAAATCACCAATCAATAGACCAAGAAAAAAACAACCAATATAAAGATAAAAATTAGAACCGATACACAAATAAAACTCACACATAGAAGTGTGTATGTAGGGTGGGAGATAAAAATACTAGTTGGAACAAACCAAAAATTTTCATCACGAATTCAAAGGAATTTCACATAAATAATCAATGTGTAGATAAATGGTTTCAAAAATAATATAAATATAAGGGGATATAAAAAATAATGAAATGGAAATCCATTACATTGTATACTAAATAAATAGAAAATTTTCAAGGACTATACCCTAGGTTGTAATGTTAGATAATCAGAACAAAACTATCATCATATGTTAGTAAATTTTTTACCTCAATTGCATAAAAAATACACAATCCATCATATTTATCTACACATACCGCACCTAGAGAAATTCCCCATCCTGAGAAAATGATAAAACTAAAGGACAATAGTTAGTGTGTGAGATAATTAATGTAGCATGAATCAAGATATCCCAAATAGTTACCTCGATTCTGATGACCAAAATAAGATAGAAGTGAGAAAACAATAAAGATAAGTGACCATCAAATGTTTTATAAGAATAAACAAACAAATAATATCACCACTAACACCATCATATGAAATATCCCCTTTTTATATGATATAATCATTCATAATTGTGTAAAACCCGAAAAGAGGAAAATAAATACAAGGAAAAAAATGAGTGTATGTCATGCATCATTTAATTTAATTTACAAGATGATAGATGGGACTTAACATTAAATCTAACTTGGTGTTACAAGTCAATTTATATTTATCGAAAACTCATTTAAAAATATTCTTTTGAAACTATTTAGAAGAAAATACACTTTTTATCCCGAAATCACACTTAAATTAGGGAACTATCACGGGCTCACCCGCCCTCAGTTTATCATGGAACCACCTGTATAGATAAGAAATTCCCAAGAACCAAAACATCAGACCAACTTATAAATCATGCATCAAGGGAAAACAAAATTTACACATTTTATTCATGATATATCATTTCATGATATTTAGATAATAAATCCATTATAAAAACTATTTTCAATACCAAAATACTTGAAAATGGAATATGGTATTTATTTTTCTTTTAAAAACATTATGGTCTATAGAGGAATCAAAATATCCAATAATGGTCATAGTGGTTGAAAAGTCGTTGTGTCTGTATATATTAAAAAAATTCTTTTTGTCATTTAGTAAAATGATTCTTATAAAAATATTTATTTTGAAAATTATTGAATGAAATTAAATGTAAAAGTGATTGAATCTACCACGTATAAAATAAGGTAGTATATATTATCAAAATATACCCCAATGAAAGAAGATTGAGACAAATTCCTTTACCTTGACTCAAATTATCCATATATGTTATTTATCTTTTTGAATAATAAACTTAGGCTAATTTATAATTTATTTGGAACCTTTTTCATGTTTAATAATTCATTTCATATAACTTATTAACAAGTTATAAAAATTACATAATCATTTCAGTTCATGTTTGATATGTTGTCGATATTTAGTACTTGTGTCAAAAATGAATTTGGTATGATATCAATAGTACATGTGGTCAAAGTAACATAATCTGTAAAGACCCGGAAATTTCAAGGAAAATTTTTTTCCTTAATTTTCTTTGGAATTTTACAAGAACGTAGTTTCTGACGGCACCTGATTCTGAGGCCCGATGTGCCTGAAATCATTTTCTGAAGTTTAGCTCGGGTACGTTCAGTGAACGAATGAGTGGGTTTTCCTAACTTTTGAACAGGTGCTTGGAATCGAAATCCGAGGGCACCGATAAACTCACAGTGCCAGAAATTGCATAAGAAGACCCCTTTCTGGAGTTGCATTTTCTCGGGATGAGTTGTTTAAATAAAGTGAGGGATAATAATATAATTGTTTTACAATTATATTTTCTTTTCTTGTTAAGTGGATTAAGTGTTGTGTCACAACACTTTTCCTCTCTATTATGTGGTTATAACCTATGTAAGGGAGTTAGGGGTGGGACCCACTTGTTGATAACTACCTCTGAGAGGATTAAGGTGGGGTGGGGCCCACACGATCCCAACTGCTCACCTTCCCCTAACGTTCATAACTTTTCCCCTCTTAATTTTGTAACTCTCAAAAAGAACCCCCCCTTTTTTTTAAATAAAGTCAACTCATTAATTGAGTAGGTTTTTCAAGTAATTAATTCTTGGATTCGTTTGAATTTTTCAAATGAATTCCTTTGGCTTGTGTGTTAATTAAATAAGACTATGTCTTATTTCACGGGAGGATAGTTGATGGTGCGGAAGGATTTGGGGTTGAAAGCTCTAGGTTCTGAAGGATGTTCTTCCTCCTTGAAGAATGCGAAGAACGCACCGTCACCGACGAAGAACGCTGACCTCTGATGAAGGACGATGGTAAGAGACGCCTTCCTTGGAGATCGACAACGCGACGCCATGTACCGCGACACCAACGACCCTCTCCTTCCGCGACGCCTTCTTCCGCGACGTTCAATTCCGTGACGAACCTTCGTTCAATGATTACATTAGGTAGGGGTTTATTTATTATTGATCGTGATCTCATCTGTCTCCATTCTTGGTTTCATTTGAGCTGCCTGATATCACAATAAAGAGAGGGGGTCGAACCGCATGAGCACGGCCGACCCTCCTCCCCCTTGTTTGTTTGAATTTGTTGCGGCATGTGAAAGGCGGCGCGGTGCCATTGCACCGCGCAGAAACTATGAGAAAGGGTGAAGAAGCGCGACGCCTTCACGCTGCCCCGTTGAAGTCAAACAAGCCACGGCGCCATCGCGCCGCGTTGGAAAACCATTAAGAGGTCATGGTTTTTTTATTTTATCATTGTGCGCGGATGGATGTGTGATGAAAAACGGGGCCGCAATGTCAATTTGGAGCCTCCACAGTGAACGTCGGGTCCCGGGAGGACCATTGGCGGAAGCGGTGAGCAAAATGGACCACCGTAGCACATCCAGTGGTCCACGGAAGGCGGCGGTGGTGGCACGCCAGTGGAATGGAACCGCTGCGGTGACGGGCCGAACCAGAACGGCTTAGCCATTCCGAAGGCAGAGCGGCATGGCTCAAAGCCGTGCTGGTTGCTTCGACCGTGGGGGTTTATAACCCCTGCACCCGCTGGCCATGCGGGCGCCATCCCAGCTCCAACGCCAGGCCGGGACGGGCTACGCCATCCGGGCCGGGCTGCATCCAAGCGGGCCGTACCGGACCCGGTTCGGTTTGACCCGGTTCGGGCCGACCCAGGGGGTCTCGGGCCGGGTCGGACCGGGCCCGAACCCCCTATTCTCGGGAAATTTCCGTTCAAATGCCCATATCTTGGGTCACTGACCTTCGATCGACACACCGTCAGTTGCGATGCAATCCTTGGATTGAGACAGTCGTTCCTGTATATTACACTCAAGGTTTCGGAGAACTTTGTGTATGACCGGTTTGGTTCGATCACGAAACCAATCGGGCCCTCGGAGCGGAAACACTTATATCTCGAGCTCCGGACGTCCGATTGACATGCCGTCAGCCTTGTTGGATTCCTCTTTATGAGACAGAACTTTTGGCATTCTTCAACTAAGTTTTGGATGTGGTTGGATAGTGGCCGGGTTGGATTGAACCCGAAATCCAACCGAGCCCCTCGAATAGAAAAGCCGATAACTTTCAGACCGGACGTCCGTTTGATGAACCGTCAGCGGCGTTGTTGATCACGTTGAGAAACGGTCCCTATGAGTATACCCTACGAGGGTTTGGGGTACAGTTGAGATACGACCGGGTTGGTTTGCACATGAAACCAACCGGGCCCCTGGGACGAAAAGGCTAATAACTCACAGACCAGGCGTCCGATTGACACGCCTTCTGTTGTGTTGAGAACCCTATGACGAGGTGGTCCTTTTAGATAATTCTTCGTGGGAATTTGAGATACGTTGAGTATTGAGAAGTAGCTCATGGAGCGGACCCTCTCGTAGATGAGCGTGTGGAGTGCGGAGACCGTGTAGCTGACTGAGACTTGACGACGGCTGATCGATCGACTCGGTGAGTTTCAGATAGTCCAGTGGGGAGCGCTTGGTTGTAGCGGAAGACCCACTGTGGAGGAGCGCTTGGTTGTAGTGGCATACACATTGTGGGAAGCACTTGGTTGTAGCGCTAGACCCACGGCGGAGGAGCGCTTGGTTGTAGGGGAAGACCCACGGTACTCAACAGAAGGAGTACCTCTGGAGGCTATGAGGGGGAGCGCTTGGTTTTAGCGGCAGACCCATGATGGGAAGTGCTTGGTTGTAGCAGTAGGACCACAGTACTCGATAGGTGGAGTACCTCAACAGTCTTAGGTTAGTACCTCAGAGTCGTGACAGGATCACTGTACACTCTAGAGACGGGGCTCTTCAGCAGTTACAGTTTCGATATTTAAAAATCCTGGTCTAAGCTGAGTCTATGACCTTTTTGAATACCTCATGATTGAGATGGGACACTTGATAACTTGGGTATATGTATGAGCATATACCTAGGTATTTGTTATCCGTTGATTTCATAATCTTTGTGTTTCCTCATGATTGAGATGGGTTACTTGATAACTTAGGTATATGTATGGGCATATACCTAAGTAGAGGTTATCTGTTGAGATCTTTCTTTGCAGTTACCCTTGTTGGACTTAGTGAGACGTTGAGGGTATTGGGCTCCCTACTGAGTATCGTTATACTAAACCCTGCACGTGCTTTGCCCGCACTTCGTTGTGTTGGTTGCAGACGACGGGCAGCGTTGACAGAGGCCGAGTGTACGAGGACTGGATGGTACCCGGAGGTGGACCTCACGACGAGTTAGTATCCGAAGGTGGACTTCACGACGAGACGATACTCAGAGGAGGTTGACGGGCGAGAGCGTTGAGGAGGCTATTTGTACCTACACTTCAGGTAGGATCCGTGGGGGACGATCTAGGAGCTGCGCTATCTGTACCTACCCAACAGGTAGGATCCGAGGTGGACGACCCAGGAGCTGCTTCTACTCTTCCAGCTGCTTGTCTTTCTGTTGTACTTCTTTTCAGTTGTAGCTATACTTTTCAATTGGGTTTGTATTCTTGCCCATTTACTTTTCAGCACTTTATTTTGTACTTAGTGTATTACTTCTGCTTGTACTCTGTGGTGTTTTGTTTACTTTTATAAAGGCAAGGTCTTCCCAGTTTCGGGATTTACGCCTTTGGTTCTAGTCTCCAGCCCCTGGCCTATGGAAGGCGGGATTGGGGTAGTCATGGCACGGGACCCGAGGAAGGGTCATGACAAAATATCTAGAATAAAATTCATAAAATAATAATAAATTTTACATATCAACTATACCTTTAAATCTATTCATTAAATATAGATATGAAAAATGAACAATGTTATAATTATGGAGACCGTGAGTCGTACGTTTGCATGAGTAATGTTTCTATTTTGAATTGATCATTATAGAAATAAGATAATTAATATTTTATCTATAAAAATTGATCATAATAATATTAAAATCATATTAATCATTTAAATAACCTTATATATATTATACAATTAATGTGGTGAATAAACATGATTCACATCACTTATTAGAGGTGATAGTTCACAGATACACACGAACGATGTTATATTTTTTATATATTTGGAAAGAAACAATGTAATTGATATATTATTCTATTATAGTGATAAATATGTCATTAATATCATATATAAAAATTAATTACATCATTATGACCATTCTTGAGAGATGTCAATGGAAATTAACTATATCTGTTGGCGAAGCAGTAGTCCGCCATATACACAATTGAAAAGTTCATCTCCTATTTGTAGAAATTGGATATGGATGAAGTGATTATATTAACATAATAAAATATCAGTATATTTATGAGACTATAGTTATTATATCATCATTATTGGATAAAAATTGATAGAGTTAGAAGGAGAAATAATATAGAAATACTTAAATAAAAAACATTTCCTTTCTTTCGGATTATCACATTCCTTAACACCTTAATACCTCTAAAAAGGGTTTTATGACTAAAATAATGATTTAATTATGTGGAGAGGTATTATATAAAGTGGGGCTTTTAGATCATGGATGAACCAGAAGGGTTTTTTATGGGTGATTAATAGGGGGGAATTGGTGCCTTTTTGCTGGATAGGGTAGGGGCACTCTTAGAATTATTAAAAGTATTAAATTACTAATAAATAATTATATATACCAAATTGTCCCAAACAGATTTATTTTGAATATATAATGTTATTTGGTAGAATAAATATAATCCAATTAATATTAGACAAGATTCTAATATTTTTTAGTCCTTATGGTTTTGTTTTAAACCATTTTAACTCTTATCATTTTATCAAGTAACACACAATTTTAGAGTTAAATTATTTACCATAACATAAAAAAGACTAATGAGTGAGTCATTAATGAAATTTGGAGACTTAACTAAATTATTTTACTAAATATTATATTTTTAAACAATTTATATCATTTAATTAAAAATTTTATATTTTAAGATATTTATTATGTGAATTTTGTAACTATTTATTACATGTTTTTTTTCAAAAATCATAATAACTTGATTCATTCGAAAAAAATACATTAAAACATAATTAATATGTAAAATTTATCCATAAAATTCGTGTATATAATAAAATAGTTTAAATTATATTTAGTTTAATATTATTAATATCATTTAATTGGTTCTTCGTTTAATAAATTGATTACTGCATCACCATTGTGTCATAATTAAATTTAATTATTTAAAGTACAAAAGATATAAATAAATTACTATGATGACAATAATATTTTTTTAATTTCTGTAGAATATTTATCATCTAACATATCACTTATATAACTCTATATTAAAAGATATTTACTTATTAAAAATATGAGTATGACATCTTTAACTAGTCATTGAAAAAAAATAAAGGTCATTTTCTTACCCAAGTGGATTAAAAAGGTTATAATTTTGACCTAATGTTTAATTTGGTCAAAACCCCTCATAAAATTAAAATTTACATGTTTTAGGGTAATTTAATATTATTATAATATTATTTTTACCTTTAATAACCATATTTACCTTTAACTGTGGTAAATAAAACACCAAAGTTACTATTCACTAAAAAAATATTTATTTCCTATTGGAACACATTTTCCATAATAATTATTACCATTTAAGTCATTATTTTTGAAAATAAAAAATTCAATGGTGGATGAAGTTAATTTAAAACTAATTATGTTGAAAACACAAGAAAGCATGTTTTAAAATTAGCACTGTTCTAAATTTCCCAAGGATTTTATATCCAATTTCAATATAATATTGATTCTAATAAACAATATTGGATTAAATGATAAAAAATGTAAATATATATTAAAACTAATTAAAAGTATAATATATCAATACAAATAAATTATATGAAAAATTAGGTTAAAAAAACATAGTATTTTCACTATTCATTAAAATATAAATTTTATTATAAAAATAGAAAAAAATTAACCATTGTTAATTCTGATTACCCACTTCCATAGAAAAAGATTATTTTTTGAAATATAACTTATTAAAGTTTCAGAAAATAGATTTAAAATGGATTCTCCATCAAAAGATGCTAAAGCTACCTTTTTATAATATTATAGTACTATATTCTTAAAATTGGATTTATTCCCATTTTTGGCCTATAAATGTTTTTGGATGAATGTAAAAACATTTCATAAAAATTTCTAAACATAATATAGTTTGTTATATTCATTCACATTGATACAACGTCTAGGCGATAACTACTACATAAAATAATAATATTAATAATATATTATTTTTTGATATAACTTAATATTATGAGCAATGTATTATTTTTGAGAAACCCATTATTTTTTATCAGGTATGCTATGAGAAATAATGTAACATTAATGTAAAATTACTATTTAATTCATAAATAATAATAAATATAAAAAATTATTATTCTATAATTACCTGTGTTGTTACATCCTCCCCACCGTTTTGAAATTATGTCCTCACAATTTTAAATTTGGGCTTGGTAACTAAGGTTTCACATTTAAAAAGTTTTTCATTGAAATCCTACATCATAAAAAGAGTCAATAAAAACACCAAATTAAAAGAAATATATTTAATAAAAAATATCACTCGAGATAAAAAATAATAGGGTTTTATGTATGAAGACACAAATATAAAATAGAAAACTAACTATTAATTTCTGATGGAGAGTTATAGATAACATGGTTAAGATAATGTTAAAAAAAATATAATTTTTTTATTGTTTAAAATTTCATTTATTTTTATGTATGAAAATTAAATAGATACAATTTTTTCTCATAAGATCCTTTCCATCGATTTGTGGAATTTATTTACTTTATTTACTAAGAACATAAAGAATCCTACTTTCTTGAGAAGTATAGTTTCATCCTTTAATCAGTTTCCACCAATGACTCATATTTTTCTTGACCAAATGATGAGTATTTAAGATGAATCAAATTTTATAGCATCTCATAATCTATAAAATATTAACTTACCATTTATTCTTTCCTAAAACATGAATAAAAACTACTATGATTATGATAAGATAAAATAATTCTACAACATTAATAATCCTTCATCATAAGAAAGAATAATTTTAATATCCAAAATTAAATATAGACCATTCAATAAATATCTATCCTCAAAATTCCTCATAAGTAATCCAAATTAATATTGAAACAATAAATTCAGAAGGATTTGATCACATAATCTACCAAGATAAATTTTAAAAATTTTCTCCAAATAACATGAACCACTCTAAATGTATCATACCAAAAAGTAATTAACTGAATCACATATTCTTTATGCTAGGTTAATTATTTACTTAAATATATAAATTCCTAAAAAGAACACAATTTATAATATTAGATTCTTCTAAAATATAGTTATACCATTACTCCTCAATTAAAATACCATAGTATTATAATTACCTTAATTGTATAAAGTTCCCAAAATAGTGAACGTCTTCTAAAATAACATTTATAACTTAATGAAAAAATCATTTTCCAATACTACTATTATCTATTCAATACAACATGGGTTCCCAAATAAACATATTCTTATTACATAAAATCGTTTAAATAAAAAGAAAAATTTATATGAACCATATAATTCACATAGTCCAGTGTTAGGACATGCACCAATGTCACCCTTTTATTGTGGGTTTAATTCCCATAGCCTTGTCTGACGTAACAGGTTATCACTAGGTATGCAAGTTTTCCTTTTTCAAAAACTATATAATTATTATAAAATTCCAAAAATAAAATCCTTTAAAATATCCATAACATGTTTTAACCTCAAATATTATTCCATACCTCTCATTTGCATCCCAAATAGTAATAACCCATTATTACCTCAAAGGATATTGTCCCCAAAAATAACATTAGTCACCTTAAAAGATCATAACATATTGCCTCAGAAGATATTTTATTACATTAATCTTATTTTTAACCTTAAAATTATAAACACATTATGATATCCCTATATCTTTAGAAAACAACACAATCTCCAAAGTTGTCTAAACCTTTTCTTTGATACCAACTATAAAGACCCAACCCTAAACATTACTTAATGTTGATTTTTGTCATGAATTTTATTTTATTTCACATTGAGTATCTTTCGATGTTTATATATTTATATAATTAGGCCATAACTCATACCTAACTAAACTATAGAAATATAAAGTGTACACTTCTAGTAGTATCCATTTCTTTCATAAAACAAAAAAAAATTATAATGAATCATGGTTTTTTTCTTGTTTTATTATCATAACACTTTATTGATACCATCCTAGACTCTATTCTCCCTTATATCTCATGGAAAAAATTTAAAAACCTATTATGAGAACCAAAAACTCAAAAAATGAAAATAAAATAATGAAAGAAACCATTAGTCTACGAATATTTTAAACTCTTTATTTTTTTTCAAAAACCATAAATTTCACCCATAAAACATAATATCATTAACACACCTCATGAAATCATAAGATTACCAAAAAACATCTTAGAAATCATAAATCATAAAGGTAATATGTGGGATCCATATCATACATACATTGTAGCTTTCATAACAACATAAGGAGTAACCTTCCTTGTTACATTGGGACTGTCCATCATAGTATATTCCGTGATTATCTTAGGGGAAACCTTATTGATTAACTATATATATTTACACAATGCATTGGAGAGTTATAATGGGCTCAACTAACCTCAGTTTATCACAGATCTACCTGTATAGAAATAAAATGCCCAAAAACCCAAACATAAGCACAAAACATAAATTATGCCTAATAGAAAAATAATATGGTCACATTTCATTCAGAGGATATCATTTCATTATATTGATTTAATAAATTATTTCTAAAAACTATTTTCTTTAACAAAATACCTGAAAAGGGGATATAGTATTTATTTTATTTTTAAAAACATTTGAATTTTTAGAGGAATCCAAATATCAAATAATTGTCACGATAGTGGAAAAGCCGTTGTAACCGTATATATTGAAAAACATTCATTTTGTCATTTAGAACAACAATTTGTATAAAAATATATCATTTTAAAACCTTTTAATGAAATTATATGTGAAATGGTTTGATTATACATCATATAAAATAAGGTGGTGTATATTATTAAAATATTCCTTAATGAAAGGAGATTGGGATGACATCCTTTACACTGATTCCGATTCACCACATATGTTATTTATCCTTATGAATAATAAAAATATATTAATTTATACTTTATTCATAACATTTTTTATGTTTACTATTCATTTTATATCACTTATTACTAGTTTATGACAATTAGATAATCATCTAAGTTCATGTTAGATATTTAGTTGATATTGAGTACTTAAGTCAAAAATGAACTTGGTATGATGTCAACAGTCCATGTGTTCATAAGTATATCACCTATAGAATAAAATTAATGACATAATAATAACTTATATATATATATATATCAATTATACCTTTAAATTAATTTATTAAATTTGGAAATGAAAAATGAACAACATTACAATCATGGAGAGGGTAATCCATACAGACACATGAGAAACGTTTCCATTTTTCATTGATCATTATGAAAATAAGGAAATTTTTATTTTATCTTTCCAGACTTATAATACAAATATTTACATAATAATAATAATAATTTAAATATACTTATATATATCATACCAGTGATGTGGTTAATAAAAACGATTCACATCACTTCATTGAGGTGATATTTCACACATACGCACGAAAGACATTATCATTTTTATGTGCACAGAAGGTATGAACATTATTAATATATTATTCTATTATAATGATATATATATGTCATTAATATCATATATAAACATTAATTCAATCATTATGACCTGTCTTGAGAGATAAAAATGAAAAAAAGTATATCGGTTTGCGAGGTGGTAGTCCGTCGTACACATGAACTAAAAGTTCATTTGTCATTTGATGAACTTGGAGATGGATTTAGGTAATGATATTAACATAATAACATAACAATATATTTTTTTACTAGATTTATTATTTCATAATTATTTAATATTAATTTATGGAAGTTCAAGAATAAATTAAACATAAATACTTAAATAAAAATATTACCTTTCCTTCGGATAATCACCTTTCTTAACACCTTAACACCTCAAAGGAGAGTGTTCAGCCAAAAATAAGGCTTAAATAATGTGAGGAGAGATTATAGTAAGGGTTTTGGGCAGATCTTCACCAAACCAAAAGGTTGTTTAATTGTGATTTATATGGAGGAACATGTGCGTTTTTATAGGAGAGGGGACGCGTACTCTTGGAATTATTAAAATATTAAATTAATACAAATTTATTTTCTCTTCCAAATTGTCCCAAAATAATCTATTTTTCATATATAATGATTTTTGGTGCCACAAATATCATAAAATTGAAATTATACATGTTTTGAATATTTTTTAATCTGTATCATTTTGTTTTAACGCATTTTAACTCTTACCATTTTATCAAGTAATTTAGACTTTTTGAGTTAAAATAATTACTTTAACATGAAAAAATACCAATTAATGAATCATTAATAAATTTTTTAGATTTAAATAAACTATTTGGTATAATCATAGATCTTTATAAATTTTATATCATTTAATTAACTAATTTATATTTTATGATATGAATTTTGTTAATTTTGACAATATTCATTACATGATTGTTTAAAAAATAATAACAAGTTTATTCATTCTAAAAAACTTATTTAAAAAATCCCTAACATGTCAAATAAATCCATATAATTCGTGTATGTCATAAAATAGTTTAAATTATATTTATTTTAATATTATTAATTTCATTTATTTGATTAGTCTTTTAATAAATCAATTAGTGCATATCCGTTGTGTCATAATTAAATTTATTTATTTAAAGTAAAAAAGTATAGAAAAATTACCATGATATTGGTAATATTTTTATATTTATAAGGAATTTTTATAGTCTTATATATAAATTATATAACCCCATATTAAAAAAATTTACTTATTAAAAATATGGGTATTCCATTATAAACTTATAATTTAATAAAATATTATAAATGTCATTTTCTTAACCAAGTTGATTACAAAGGTTATAATTTAGAAATAAGGTTGTTTTTGGATGAAAAATATAAATAAAATTAAATTATAAAACGTTTTAGTGTAATTTTATATAATTATAATATTATTTTTACCTTTAATTACCCTTTTTACCTTTAACCGTGGTAAATAAAAAAACGAAAGTTACTATTCAAAAAAATTATTTTTATCCTATTTGGCCAATTTTTTTATTATTAGAACCATGTATTTCCATTTTTATAAATTCAAAACAAAAATGTGGATAAAATTAATTTAAAATTAATTCCATTAACGAAACGAGAAAGCGGGTTTTAAAAGTAACATCGTTTTAAAGTTCATAATGTTTTTATATCTAATTTCAGTATGATATGGATTCCAATGACCGAAATTAGATTAAATGATAAAAAAATAATCTTAATATAATTTAAAATTAATTGAAAGGATAATATAAAAAATAAAATAAATTAGATAAAAAAGAAATTTTGAATTAAATCACCATATTTTTCACTATTTAAAAAAATATGAATTTTATTTAAAAAATACCAAAAAATTTGCTAATGAAGCTTTTTATTCCCCTATTATATATAAAAATTTTATTTGGTCAAATAGAAATTATTAAAGTTTCCAAAACTATATTTAAAATGGGTTCTCTATCAGAAGGTGGTAAAACCACCTTGAAAACATATTAGAGTATTATATGCTTAAAATTGAATTTATTCTCATTTTAAGACAATAATATTTATTGGATGAATGTAAACACATTTCATAAACATGTCTAAACATAATATAATTATTCATATTGATTCCTGTCGATAAATCAGTTTGAAAATAACTGCCACTTAAAATAATAATATTGGTAATATATTATTTTGTATTAAAACTCTGTATTGTGTGCAATGTAAGATTTAGAGGAAACCCATTATTGTGTGTTGGGTACGCTATCGTACATAGCGTCACTTTAAGGTAAAATTACTATCTAATTAATTAATGTTAATAAATATGTAAAATTAGTATTCTATAATTACTTGGTATGTTACACTAGAGTTTGATCTAGACCTGATTTAAATGATGTTTTCTCCCCTCTAATGAAAACTGATTCCACCTATCTATCATTAGTCATAATACCCATCTCTTTCAAAAAAAATTCACATTATAATTTGAAAGACAATATATTCCAAGAAATATATAAAAGTCAACCATATGTATAATAATGAATTTTTTAAATTGGGTTTGCATATGTGTCATAATGAAAAATAAATGACATATCCTTGTTTAAATAATATTTCCACTTGGAGCCTTGATTGAAAACTTCCTTCTTATTGTGCTAAAGAAATATCTAAATTTCCTAGAAAACATGGATGAAATAAAAGAGTGAAAATATCCAGAATCAAATAAAGAATTATTTAAATTTATTTTTATGATCAAACTAGCTACCAATACATATTTTTGGAACTTTGACCTCATCTATAGTAATTTCATAATCTTAGACTTTTCCGCTTTCTCCATTCAATAGAAGGTTCCCTTGATGTTTTAGATGTTGGTTTGAATAAAAGTAATTCTATTTATATATAATTCACTAGATAATAGTGGTTTCTTTCATTAACTTACATTCATGATCCTTATAATGCTATTCTCAACACTTAAAACATAATCTTGTTCTCATTAAAAATGTACATGGGTATTTATCTACACAATTATCATATGTTAGAAATATTTTATTCTCTTTCTTCTTATTTGAGGCATTTCTTTTTTCTTAGTGCTCTTCTAAATGATTCTTTTCCCAATTCTCCTTGAAGATCTTAGATCTAGAGAAATATTTCTTTATTTTTATTTAAATTTTTATTATATAATCATATAATGATTTTATTGAGAAACTAGTTCCACTTAAAGACTCTTTTAATCTGGCCAAATAAATGGAAAGTCTTTTTTTTGGATTATGTATGTAGTTTGTAGCATAACTAGATAATATTTTAATGTTTTTATCATACTCTATACTAATTTCTTCTTTCTTATAATTTAAATTGAGGATGTTCATATGAATTAGCTTGCTACTCTTGAGGATATTGTTTCCTAAATAATATCACTTTAAAATTTATTCATTGCATACATTCCATTTAATCAATCTATTTAATTTTATAAATTTATTAACACCATTAATCAGCATATCATTTTAAAAAATATACTACATGAATGAAAGTTTCCATTTTGTTACTTACCAAGGCTATAAATATCTTTCTGAGGGACTTAATCTATTTTTATCTACCGGCGTATTATTAGTTACATTAAACGATGGAAACTATTGTCACATGAAATTATCCAACAAATTTTAATCATGTTTTTGGAAAATATGTTTCCCAATATGGGTAAGGTTATTCATCAAAACATAATTCAAATATCATACTTTGGCCATGATATGAAGAGCGTCAACACTAGATATATTGTCTTTCTCTATAAGAATATCACTATATTGACTACTAGTGTTGATTCAATTACCTCATATAATAATTATCTATAAATAATTCACACACAGAGTTTGCTCACAATAATCATTAATATTGATTCATAAAGTAAAAATACCTATAATGGTAATTTTTCTCAAATATAATTGATTATCAAAATTATCAGGTTATCTATGTTCATATTAAATTTTTCCCCATTTCCATACTAAACTTTATTTGATTGTTATTATAATGAACCTGAATCCAGAAACCTAGAGACATTGTTTACATAATTACAGTTGTACAAGAAACAATGTATCACACCATGTAGGATCAATTAGTTTTGTTTCTTAATAATATATACATACATGATTCCCAAATTAAATCGGAAATACAAATACATAGAATATGAAACATATTTAAATGCTTAAAATCATTAAAATTATCCTTCTTCATATTTAGGGGAAAGAAAAAAAAATAAAAAAACACGATTATATGATCATTATGGGTAATGTTTTACAAAATATACCATGATTAAATAAGTTATAATCAATATACCTGAGTGGATTATAAAAACACATTCCATTTAATTAACAACTAGAGTTTATAAGTACTTTCATGGATAATATCAATATAACAATCACATGGATTATAGAAAGTGAATTATTAATCTTGGAAGGGATTAAATTTATACATTCTTGACCTTAACATCAAGGCATTGGCTAAGATATTATGGATCACATTGTCAAGTTTTCAGTTAAGACATTCTTAATAAACGGGTTGCTGTAAACCATATTCCCATCTAATATGGCATGCTAGCTATTTTTTCTCATTAGACCTGTCAATTAATTAATGGGTTCTGTATAATCCATACACACCCATCATATATACACCATATTAATTCCTTATATATTTAATAATCAATACAATTCATTGTATAAATTTATTAGTACTCAATAATTAGTCAAATTGAATTAAGAATACATAATTTTTCCATAGTCGATGAAATAAATTTATTTCTTTAATTGATACCATATATAGAAATGGTATTTGGATGAAACATCATCAATGTAATGGAACTTATACTAAATTTATCCTGTATATTTAAAATATGGCCATGAAGGTGAAAAATAATGTCCAATGAATAAGGGAGGGTGATAAAGAATATGATCACAAGAAAGTAAATGATCTCAAAATAAGGTCTAATCCATACATTAGTAAAGGGAGATAAAATTCTATAAATTAAAAAAATGAGGGGTTTTTAGTAAATCCAATCCTTTATAGAATAAAATATACAAAAAAAATTATAAAAAATTTCCTTCTAAATTTGTGTAAGAATAGAGTCATAATTCACATTGAAATTTTTTTTTCATTCCATTAATAAAATAATACCATTTTATTTCCAAATAATTTTAAATAAAAATTCCTTAAATATTAAGATAAATATTTTATTTGAAAATTACTATGGAAAATTCCAATGGAATATTCTGTATAAATAATGGTTATGATGGATGGAAAATTAGACTATGTGGTAAACATTAACACAAATATTTATTTCACAATTTTAATAAAAATTTTAAAAGAAACTTATTTGAAAAAAAATCAGAATATTAATTTTAAAACACTATAAATAAAAAAAATATGGTCAAAAAAAATTTAAATAATAAATATATTTTAAGGAATAATATTCTTTAAAACATTTAAAATAATCTTATCTTGGAAAAAAGAGAGTTGGAAGGGAAACCTTTAATACATTAATTTTTTAAATAAGTTCCCTTATGTGTAACATACTTGTAAATTTTTGATCAAAAATATAATAAATGGAATATAAAAATGTAATAACCAAACATAACTAGATTATTAGAAAAGTTAATGGTTTTATGAGATTAGGAGCACTGATTTTTTCCCATGGAAATCTGAATAGAAAAAATCCTATAATAAAATGAGATTACAAAAGACATATATTACCATTGTCTAAATGTATTTTTACATTTTTTATCATCCTATATGAATATTTTATTATGTTAAATAATTTATTAATGATAATTTTAATTTATATTCCATTTTATATCCCTTTTAAAAAAATTTAAATCCATTAATTGAATACTTATTTCTTATGTTGGCCACGTAAAGTTGTTCAATCAATTTCTCTATAATTAATTTAGTGTATTATACATGTTAAAGAGTTATAAAAATATTAAATATTCTATATAATTTTCATAATGTCAATAATATAATTTTAATTCATTGTATAAAATTTTATAATCAACCATTCATGGTGGTAATAGAAAAACAAATCACATCGGTTTGTGGTGGTGACAGTCCACACATACGTACTATAGATGTCATAATTTTTCTAGGAATGGAATGGAAATAAAGTAGATGTTATATTATATTTACAAGTATAATAATTATATCATAAATGTTATATAAATTCATTTATTCTATATTTATGATGATTTAAGTAAAGTTGTGATGAATAATGAATTACACCGCTACATGGAAATGATTGGCCCTATATATGCATGAGTGATGTTTTTATTTTCTATAGGATGGTAAGGAGAATGAATAGATGTATCATTAAAATAGATACATTAATGTATAGTTAATATAGTTATTTAATTATTTTAATATGGTTATTTGAAATTTTAGGATGTTTATGTAGAAAAGAACTTCAAAAATCTTGGTGAGCATCTACACATCTTCTTTTGGTATCATCCATTATCTTACACCATTAGCCTTATTGAAATTTTATTTTGGTAATAAAATGTGCTATAGATCTGAATAAGTGATCTTGGGAAGGTATTTGGTCAAGTATTGGTTGAGATAAGTGGCTCAACTTGGGTGGATGAAAGAGAGGATAAGCGGTGCCCATTTATAAGTTTGTTGGGTTACAAACTTGTATATATTTGAAACTTTATTATGTAATATATGTCTTTATAAATTAAATTTGATCTTTATTTTCATATATTATAATATTAATAGGTTAAGGTTTAAATTAATACAATAAATGGTATTTAAGAAAGTTTCTGTGTCATCTGAAATTCTTATATATATTTTTTATCCCTTCTAACTCATTTAAATCTTAACCAAAGTGATAAATATTTACCATGGTTTCTATTCATTATAAATAACTTAATTTTAACTTACTTACTATTCTTAATTTTAAATATTAAAAATATTAAATACATTTTACAACATTCAATTTAAAAAAATTATATAAACTATCTTTAGTATTTGCTCGCATAATGTAATGATTTTTTTTAGAAAAACTTTTTTTAAGCATAAAAAGAATTTTAAAGAAAAATAAAGTATAATTATGATTAAAATGGAAGTAATTATATTATTTTAAATAAAAATATACTTATTTTCCTTTAAGATAAACAAAACATATAAATTTCTCTTTTATTAAGGGAGTACAAATAAAAACTGTTTTTATTTGAATAAAATCATTATTAGATTTATGAAATGTTAGCCATACATTTATAAATTTAATATTATATATTTATAATCATTATATTAATTATTTAATAGATTTTTGGTCGCTAATTTTTTTATCAACTTTAATGTTATTCTTATATCAGTGTAATACCATAAAATTCACAGTTTTTTTTAAATCAGTATTTTTCACAATTCACCCAAAAATCAACTACTTTGGTAAAATAAAAAAAAATTAATCCTAAGATAATTTTTAAATTATGAGTTCAAAAGTGAAATTATTTTCATCAAATAATTTTAGAAAATTTTATTTTTTTGTTTTAATCACACTCTTGAATAAATCTAGGTTTATTATGCTATTTTTTTGAATGAAAAACACACTTACTAGTATTGAAGCACAAATGTTATAATGATGGTATGGATTTTTGGTCCTTGAAAAGGGTTTTATAAGGGAGGAATGATGAATAGACCCATTGAGGTTAGTGATCTATGAGTGGTGTAATATAATCCATATTGTGGGGGCACACCATTTTCTGTCAGAGATCATGACCTCTTTTTGGATTAATTTTGGTGGAATCGTGGATAAAATTCTTAGTGAGATAGAAATAAGAATTAGTCAGTATTTCATGATGTATCTTAGGCATGATCATGTTGTTTATAATGATTTTTTAGATATTGATAGATTAAGTAATATAGTGATTAGGTTTTGGTTAGTTTGTTGAACAAGAAATGATAATGGTACTCATATTCTATGAAGCATCATATTATTAATAGGAGAATAACCATTGGGTTGGATGTGTCTTGGGAGGTGGTGAGATAAATTTGTAGATGGTTGATTTGGTATCAGAATTCAAGGGTCAATGTGATTTTGATTTTATCTATTACTTTAGTGAATACTAGAATTGAGATTTTAATGATTTTTTATGTGGAGGCATTGCATTTGTTCCAGGATAGATGTGGAGTTGGAGTGATTCGAGAGTGAGTCAGATAGATGGTGTGTTGATTCTTAATGTGAGATCATGATGAAGAGGGTAGGTGGCTGGTGATCCAATAGTGTAATTACATCATAATCCTAGATTTAGGCTTCTTTGTGGGAATTTCACCACCTCATGAGGCCTTCAAGATTTAGAGAATATTTATTATGGAGAGATATTACGTGTTAGTGGGTCTGAAACAGAGCATTTCGACAAATGTCAAGCAGAGGCTATAAGAATATTTTTTTGTGGTACTCTAGATATGGTGATGTAAAAATCACACTGAGAGTGTTTTTGGGTTGTTTTTGAGGTAGCAAAAGGATTAAAATATGAAATTATAAGATAATATAGTGTATATAGGCTTGGGGGTTGGAGTTGTATAGTGGAAGCATGTTGGGAATTCATAAGTGGAATGTGGAGTGTTCTCATTAAATAGGCTATTGAGGTAGGTTGGTTGATGTGGTTTGAGGACTAGAAGAAATTATTAGGGATTAAAAACATTGTATTGGTGAGTTTATAACCCCAATTTTATTTTAGGTTGTTACATTTTAGAAGATGCATGAATTTTTCATTTAATTTAGGTGTTCTTCCTTTATTTGGGAACTGAATCAAGAATTTTAGTACCAAAAAATCTCTAAACAATTCTTTTGGACACGATATGGGACATTGTTGGCTATTCGGATGCTCAAGAAAGAATTGAATAAAGGATATGGTGACATAAGCGATGAATTTTAGTAGTCTGTAGTAGTTCATTCCATGAACCATGGTTCATGATTTGAATTCTTATAGGAGATGCAAGGTTCTTATAAAAAAAGTGTCAGAAAAAATCTATCTATGCTATGATCATTGATTCAAACCATGAATGAGGTTTTTTAAGGTAAGGTTCCCTCTACCTCGATCATTTTAGGTCATGAACTGGTCTTTAAGATAAAAAATTTTGAGTGTTAGGGTATTGATACAGAAAACCCCTAATTTATGCCATTAATAGTTTACATGTCTATATCTTTATGTGGGTATAATTCTATATTATATAGGATGACTTTTATTAATGTTTTAAGGGTTTAGGATATTAGGTGAAGGCTATTTATGAAAGTTCCTTCCTCCCTTCACCCCTCCTTCAGTTCCCCTTTGGTAGGTAGTGATTTCAGATACATTTTGATGGAAATTCATGGTAGGATTGTATGTTTTGTTCTCATTTTGGTTTCTACTTTCAAACCTTCTAATTTATGATGAATTCTGGTTAGGGTTTGGTATGAATTTCCCCAAGCATGGTGAAATCCTATAATCATGATGGATATTTCATGCGTGATGTCGAGAGGAAGTCTAAAAATATTGATCACACATTTCAGAATCAGTTTTAATTAAATTATTATGTGTAGTGAGTTTTTAAGTGATATTTTCTATTTAATTTTCATTGAATTATAAATTATATTTTTAAAAAATTTGATTATTTTTGTAACTTTCCATGTGATATTTGAATGAGAGTGTGGATGGGTTTAGATGATAGTTGATAGAGTTTAGTTAGGGGTTAAATCCATGTTTGTGGTAGGTGGCCTCTAGGATACAATTTCATATGTATCTTTATTTTTGAGTGTCCATGATTTCAAAATTTCATGGTTTCATGTTTTTGGTTTGGGGACTGTGGGTACTATGGGTTGATTAAATTGGGGATTTTATGTCATATAATCTTAGTATTAGTGATGTTTAGCACTTGGGTAGCTTTGTATCACCCAACGACTATGTCTCCAAGGGGTGATAGTGCCCATTTGGTTGATGTGGGAATTTTGATAGGTGTTTCTTTAGGATTCATAGTTAAGGATGACCTAGGAGGTATCTTTGGACTGATGAGAAGGTATGAAGGTCTTGGAGTTGAGTGAATTTGGGATGGATGGATTTACTTCTCACAGTTGACTAGGAATTCCGTCTTGTTATCATAAGAGAGTCTTAGGTACATAGAAAATGGGAAGATTACTTCAGGACATGATGTGTATGGAAAAGAGGGGACTCATATGTGTGATTGGTTAAAAGATCATATTTAGGGGATACAATATAGGATCCATGTTTCTATCAAGAGAATGATTGGACATATTTCCTTGGGGTTCCAAGGGTATTTGAGTGAAATAGATTGGGACATTACTTGGGAAGTGGGAGAAGAAGTGTTTATGGATTTTAGAAATGTTGGACTCAGCTGTGGTTTCTGGGTTAGGATTATCCTTTTGGATATGGTGTCATAGAGGGGTGACATTCTTGAGGTGGTTTCCATGAGTAGAGGTTGTGATGGGTTTGGAGGACCTAGTACAATCCTAGATGGGTAGGATGAGATATTCTTTATAGTGGGGCTATGTATGAAGGGACTAACACCACAGGATTAGATTGTGAGATGTGTGATGGGATGAATTCCCTAATTATTCCACAATTATATTTTTGTGGTCGGTAAAAAATTTCGTGAGGAAGAGGATCTGGATTCCTAGCCCCACCATGAGTGAGGAAGCACTTGATGGACTATTTTGGGAGAGATAGAGTCCTCATGTGGATGATGTGTCCTTTCCTCGAGGCTTGCATTAAAATGATGGACCATTTCTGGTTTAGTTCTAGGTAATGGAACACCAAAGAGAGGCTTGAGTCATGATGTGATGTAAGGACATGGATGATGGAACCTACCATGAGTGATAAGGCAGTGGGTTAAGATGTGTACTTGTGACCATACCATGTTCCTTCCAGAATTAGATTATTGTTTGAAAGATATCCTACCTATATTATTTGAGTATGAGGTGAGAATTAATTTTAATTAAATGAGGTGAGAAAATTGGGACATCCCATACCCATTACACTCAATAGTAACCAAATCTAGTTGACCACATGACCTCAACTTTCTCTCCCCATACAACGGAGGTTGACGACTAGAAGTGAGGGTCATGGTGGAATGGTGAGGAGACTATGACCTAATTATCAGAGTGAAGCACAACCGTATAACCATATCAATAAATTTTGAAATCATGAATGATATCTAAAAAGTGGAAGAGTAAATTTACATTATATAAATAACCATGTAATTACCTCTATCAATGTCATATACAAAAATTATGATCAAAACATGCAGTATCAAAAAGGGAAATACTTGGGCACTAGGGGAACAAGAATATAAAACTTTCTATACAAAAAATGTACACAATACTTAATGTTGTCTCTTGTTGAATATTTAGCATATGATCATTCCTCTTTCCCGATGATCAATCTTAGAAATGTAATAAATCTTCCCTAATATGTTGCATTCTCATGTCTCTATTAACATCTGTGAAGTCTATTCGGGTACCCAATGACGGCTCAAAAACATTTGTGATATACTGAGTAGGCCACAACCAACTATGTCTAATGACATCCAATCTGTGAATATATAATAAAAATTATGCATGTAATAATAAAATTCGTAAATTAAATTAAGTAATTAAATAACCCAAAAGGGTTTTGGTTTCCATGGAATTCCTATCCCCTTCTAGTTAGTTCATCCCTAGATGAAATATATCTAAGTAAATAGACAACTGTGATGTAATTATAAAGTCTCAGGACCTTTCTCATATCCCAAGAAACCCCCATGAATAATTTCTAATCAAGTTGTGAATAATAAGTGAATGAATACAATTCCAGACTTCATTCAAATCTAAGACTGTTCTTTATCTTGGTTGAAATTTCATATAATTAATCCCCTAAGATTCGAAGGAAACCTGATCCCATATGTGGATTTTCTAATTTGAAACCCAGGAATCACTCATGGAATATATAAACCCATCAGCTTACAAGATCATCTTTGTCATTCCTCATAGGAACCCTAGTATGTCTTTAGGTGTGGTATAAAGTTATATCACTATAACTCTGTCCTTGGTAGTGTATAAGTGATCCTAAGTGTCACACAAGGTGTATATAATGATCTACCCAATGATTCCATCCTTTGAATTCCATATAGGCAGTCTAGGTATCTGTGATGGAATACATATTGATATTCCCTTTAATTCCATCATTTGTAAACCACAAAGAGAGTCCTAGTATCACTCGAGTGTATACAGTTCAACTGTCAAGTGAGTTCACACATGGAATTCATATGAGAACCCATGTGTCACCCAAGTTTCATGAGCATTTAATTAACATTTAATTTAATTAAATAAGTTTGATGATTTTATTAATGGCATTCACTTTTGGAACTCATGCCTCGCTCGTAACATGGAAATATAGATGGTCATGGGCCCAAATACTAACCATTCCATTTATTTTCAAAACATAACTCATTAAACATATCATTTAAATAATAAATTTACTCACTTAGAAGGTGAATCACGTCATCGCTTAGGTTTAGAAGGCCTTTCATCACTTGAATCATCCCATTCATCTTAATTGGGCATTTGTATTTGAAGAACATCTCAAGCCTAAGAAAGAAGGAAAATTAAAAATGGCATATGGACATATCCATACATTCCTTCTTTCATTCAGTTCAATTTACATTTCAACCAATTCATTTAATATCCCAACGATAGGGGTAAAAAACACACATCTAATGTGAATAATATACATTGTCCACCCATGGTGTTTTTATTCATTTTAGAAACACACCCTAATGGTGTTTTAATTCAAGGTCCGTAACATTTGACAATATATAAATGGGTCTCATGAGTTGTATAGGCCCAGAATATATATTTAAAGTAAGAATAAATCTATTAAATAAATGGTTTTAAAAAAATCCTTTGAATGGTAGAACAATATAATATATAAAAACCAAGACTTTAAGGTAGAATCAGGAGACCACCTACCTTATATTGGTAGTCGAATACTCATTAATTTTTGGACTCAAAGTAGGGATAAAACATAATAAATCGAGAAGATAGAAAAAATAGTAAATAGAGCATATTACATCACACTAAAATAAACTATTCAATAAGAATTGAAATGAATAAATGAATAAGTGGAATAAAGATATTACTAGCGGCTCTCCAATGAGATTGACAAAAAGTGATTAAAATCTAGGATAGATGAGATACCACAAAGACTAGCCCTATATTTAGATGAGATCAAATAGAGGAGAGTGGATTTATATTAAATAGAGGGAAATTTAAATGTGGGGGGTTAGTTAAACATAAATATGGAAGGTTTTAGAAATCAAAATTTTTTAAGTGGTCACACGATTTGGCTACATGGTTGGGAAAACATTGTTCTAACCGTGCACACCCCACTTTCCAAGGAGCACACCCCACATGAAATACAACAAACAATTAGAAAACCCATGTGAAACCTTTTTTTACCTTCTAAATCATCCATACATATCCAAATTACTCTTTTAATAGTTTAGAAAAACCATGTGGCCCCCTTTTAGGGCACACAATTTGAGTTTCATGGTTAGTACTAACTGTTTTCTAATTGTGTTCCTCTTCTTTTTCCCCTAAAAATTGAAGATGCGGGATCCGAACAAATCTTGGATTCTCCAAAACCCTTCATTAAACCATATGTAACATTTATAAGGATAAAATAATGAGTTTAAAAAAAATTAAAGCATAAATACCTCATAGAAATTCCTAGTTTTTACAATCTACCATATTAAAGAAACTTGTCTTTGAGTTTCCCTCCCAAGGGTGTTAAAGAATCATATGAGAATAAATCCAGCCACTAGGCACATAAATTAGCCTCCCACTCACTAGTATAATCCAATATATGGCCATGATACCATATCACCCATACTAGAGGAACTGATGGGCCTCGAAGAACCTTTGTTCCTCGATCAACAATAGTAATTGGATGATCCGGAAAGGACGCATCAAACTTGAATTAAACCTCCATGATTTGAAGAATATCAGACAAATAAATATGATATTTGTTAATCCGAGATAGATAGAAGACATCATGAATATCCTAGAACCTTTGGGGTAACTAAAAAATAATGGATATTTTCCCAAATCTCCCCAGAATCTCCAAGGTCTTTACATAATAGGGGATTTGTTACCTATTTTTTTGAATCCATATATTCCATAGTCTAGTAGAAACTTGTAATAAAACACAAATCCCCACATTGAACTATAGTTCTCAGCAAAAATGATTGGAATATTATATCTGTCTAGACTAATATATAGAAACAAGCTTTTTAATTAGCTAAACCTAGTCCAAAGTCTCCTAAATGAGATGAAGACCGAATAATGCTTCCTCCCCTTCTTCTAACCAGTACAAGGGTGAATTAGATGACCTACCATATAGTTCCTCATAAGATACCATCTATATGGTCGCATGGAATCATTATTATAAAAAAACTTAGTGAGAGGTAAGTGTTTCTCCTAAGAACATCTGAAATCATAACTGCATGCTTGGATCATGTCCTCCAAAAAATGCATCATATGCTCATACTCACTGTTAGTCTATGGGTGATAGGCTATACTAATCAATACCAATGAACTAAATTCCTTCTGAAACCCATTCCAAAACCATGACATGAAAGAATAATCTATATCTAATACAATAGTTCATGGAACTCTATAGAGGAATACGATCTCAAAAATGTAGAGCCTTTCGAGATCATCCATTTTAAAAGTCTCTAAAATAGGTAATAAATGGGAAACCTTTGTCAAACTATCTTGATAACCTATAAAAAGTCATTATCCTAAGGTGATATAGGTAATTCCATCATGTAATCCATGGTTACATCATTCCATTTCCACTTAGGAGTAGGTAATCGATTTAAAATCCCCAATGGACACTAGTGTTCTACCTTCACTTGTTGAGAGGTGGAACACTGAGTAACAAACCCTACTATATCATATTTCATCCCTAGACCCCAATATTGGTGGTGTGTGCCACAATACATCTTAGAAAGACTTGTTTATTCTTCCTATATCGAGGCATGAGACTCTTACATCAACTCTTATAAAATGTCTGTATGAAACTAGATACTTCCATGAATTCTCAAGATCTCATTCTCATCAATGACCAAACAAGGATGTGGTTCGTCTCCTATAATACTATCCCATAGGTCCATGTCTTCATAATATGATAGATTTCTTACTTCACTCTCTCTATAATTTAATAGGTCAATGATATTGACGCAAGTATAAACTATCCATGATGATCCTGAACCTCCAAATGCATCATAGAAAATACGTCCATCAGCTGCCACTCAATACTGGTATCCTGAACTTCTAGTGTGTTGTTTCTCTTTCTTGGAGCATTAAAAACTGCATCTCCCTTTCTAGGTATATAAGAAAGATCAAAGGGAACTGAATGTATATATTCAACCCACCTTCAATGAAAAATATTTAAGTTATTATGTGTAAAAATTTCTTTATGGTTTTTTGCTCTGTATATACTAAATTTTTTTCTTAGTAAGTAATCCCTCGAAAAATGTGAGGCATGAAAAAGATCAGATAACTTGAGATTGTGCATTGGGTAGTTCGTATTATGTGGCCTAAATTGATGAGGCCCATATGCCACGACCAGGTTCTCCTACATCAGAACTGCTCCTTTCACGAAACCTGATGCATCAAAATAGAATTCATAACTTCTACCTATCTCTAGAAGAACTAGGATCGACACTGAAGTTAGTCTGCCTTTCATATCCTAAAAGGATATGTCATAGGATTCTGACTATACAAACTCCACACCCTTCTTATTCAAGTATATAATAGGTGATTCTAGGCATTATAATAACTATATAATATTTATATAATAATCATCTATCCGCAAGAAACTCTATATATCAAAGATGTTCTTGGGATGTTCCCAAGAAACTATAGATCTCACCTTCACTGGGTTAACTGAGACTCATGGATATGAGATAATGTTACATAGGAAATGAAATTTATCTATCCAAATGTGGAACTTTGTGTGATTATCATATAACTGATTCCCTCTCAATGTATTAAATAAGATCTCAAGATATTTGGAATGTTTGTGTTGAGTGTGAGAATACACCTAGATATCATCCATGAAGACCACCACAAATGAATCTATATATATATGGAAAAATTATTTCATGAGTGTCCATGAAACTGTTGGTGTGTTAGTGAGACCAATGTACATGACCAAATAATCATAAAATCTATATGTACTATGGAATGTTATACATGGTATATCTTATGGTCTAACACACACTAGATGATAACTCTATATTAGATTAATCATAGAGAAAACACTTTCTCCTCGACTCTAGTCAAATAAACCACATATACAAGGAAATGGTTACCATTTCATAACTGTAAGTAGGTTTAATCGATGGAAACCCACCCAAATCCCGAGGGTTCCATCCGCCTTCTTAGTGAAAAGGACTGGTGAAACCCATGGAGAAGAGTTGTATCATTAAAAACCACAGCTTCCAAATCCTCTATATACCTCTTATGCTCCTGCAACTCAATAGCAGATATCCTATAAGGATGAGTGGATAATGATGCATCTCATAGAACTAGATCTTTGGAAAACATTTCAATATCTAAGGAGGTTATCTTGAAATGTTGTTCAGTAAAAAATCCCTGAAACAATCTATGAGTGGAGGGAAATCTACATGATGCATTCCCTGATCATCCATATATAAGATAAAAATATGGGATTTCATTACGTCTAGCCCATGATGCCCATTTCCAAATCATATTTCCTTGACAACCCATTTACCCTTGTGAATAAAACCACCACCCTCTAGTGATGTGAAGAGAATCCTTCAGTGATAACTATAAAAATGGGAATGATAGGGAACCAACCAAAACAACCTGAGAATGATGTCAAACCCTTTCATATCCAGTAAAAGGAGGTACCGTATAAAGAGAAATCCACCTATCTTGTGGGGGAATTACATTAACTGTAATACACTCCATGAATGTATCCTGAACAGAGTATCAAGTGTTACCACACTACATGAAAACTGAACATCGATCCAAATTATTTTTTAACATGCACATATATGAAGGAATGGGAATCAACTGTATAGAATAGTGTAGATATTAATGTAGTGGATACTAAAATATTACCTCTCAACATAGAGGGTCTGAAACTATGCTCCTCAGGTATTGAATAAACTGCATAAATCAATTCTAATCCAAGAACCTGATATATAACCAAGATACCCTAAGCAGGTATGCTCTACTGACATTGTATGCATGGTGTTTAGATACCTCGACCATGAACACCACCTCAGCCTAATTGACTGGTCGCACTCCATCTTCCTTTTAGAAAAGAAGTCACTGACCCCAATCCTAAACATCGAGTCTATGAAGATCCTCTCTTCCTAGGTACTTAAGAAAAATATCTACAAAAGAGTTGAAGATGACCCATATTTCCCAAAAACCAGAACTTGAATGGGTTCCTGAGACAATGAGGTTTTTTATGTCCCTATCTACCACACTGATGGAACCTCATATAACTACCTAAGTACATACCTTGGATACTAATATCAGTATGTGGAATAAAAAATTGGTTCTTACTACCATTGGTTGATGTAGTTCCATATTTAGGTGAATTACTACAAAGGCTCACACCGCTACATTTTTCAGGTTATGATTAGTGATAATAACCTAATTCGCCAACCCATATATAGTTGTAAGCTGGAAGACATTCCCCTTAGATCAGATATCATACTTGAGACCATCCTCTAATTGCATTCCTTTAAATAACTCATCACCTAATAAAATTGGTGTAAAATGGCGGAGTTTCATGAAACAAGAAGAATCTTCCATGACTGATAGGTCACCCAACTCCAAATTCATAAACTATATGGATATATAGACCCTCAACCTAGTTTTATAGAAATAATCATAGAATAACATATGAAAATACCTCAATTCCATATCTCAATGACACTCTTTCTGAGTAATATCATCCCACCATCTCTCAGATGAATCCTAAAGTATATATAGATAGTTTCACAACCCTCTCATAAGGTATCTAATGATACTAAAAAACAATCATGGCCTCCATCCAGAACTCCACATCCTATCGACTTCCATCCACCAAAAACATGGTCTGATGCTACTACTAAAAATCACATATCAACTCTTCCATAGTTGGGGTAGGTCACGAGGCTCCCTGGATAGTTTTTATAAATCCAAGGAATCCCTCTCAAAACTAGGAATTGATTCCCATATTAGGTATAATTGGTGGTTCCTCTAGTATAACTATTGGAGGTTATAATGGTGACCAAGGTCCCACCACCTTCAGAGCATGGTCATTACCACCCTCCGAGTGCATGACTAGAGGACATCATGGTAGCATGTGTATACAAATTCCAAACAAATTCCTCAATAAAAGAATTCTAATTAGATAGTAATTCATATATATGAATATGATAGGTACATGCCTCCCTATATAACAGTCACACTCCTCTTCCGACTTCGTAATCCAGGTTTGGGAAATATACAGATTATAAAGAAATAAAGTGAAATTTCCTACTATCCTCTACTAAGGTTAGGTCAGGTTCAAGTTCCCTTATATAATTAAAATTTTATGGTATAAAGAGTTTCAATTGAAAGTTATAGAGGAAACACCCTATGAGTTGTAATTGAAATTTCCATTTAATGGTGAAAATTTTGTTTTAGAGTTGAAATTTATTTAAATTAATTCTCATTTACATAACAAATATCTCAAAATGGTTGAATTATTTAGATAACCATTTCTATTTTATAAGGGACCATACACCTTATAAATTCAAATTTGGTGTCCATTTAACAACAAATAATGAATTATCCACAAATTTGCATGAAATGTCAGAAACATTGCATGGATATAGAAATATAGCTACTGAACATGGTGTATTCCATGAATGAGGTAGTATAAACATGGCATATGATATTTATGATATATAAATCTTGATGTTACTATGATGATTTATGATGTAATAATTCCTTTACATTTTATCCAAGGGTAAAAATCCATACTAACAAGGAACATAAAACATCAAGTTCATCACCCAATCGTGAAATCAAAGCAATTTTAAGAAGCATAATCTAGAACAACATGTCCCATACTAGGTAATCTAGTTTCTCAATGTTCATGGGCTGGCTACTCTCAGAAACATGCTCATGACTAAATCTTGAGATGCCCTATTTTTATTTTATACCATACCAATTAATAAGTAAAGAAAAGAGAAGAAAATAAATATCTTTTATTCCACTCTTTGAAATCCCAAATTTGATTCACTCCATACATACCTAACCAAATTTGCCTCCTGACCTTAAGCTTGCCTCACTATATTCTAGAGGTTTCCAACTAGTATTGAGGGTCCATGGTTGAATATTGGGGATACTATACCCTCATGATCAGATTGTATCCCAACGGTATAATCATATCAATAAAAAAAATATTGAAAGATAACTGAATAAAAGAAGAGTAAACATCCATAATATAAATAACCATGAAATCTCATCCATCAATTTCATATAAAAAAATCATTATCCTGACATGCTTTAACAAAAATTGAAATACAGGGGAACAAGGGGTACGAGAATATACAACATGATATACCAAAAAATTAAAAAAGACCCAATGCTTTCTCTAGTAGAATATCGAGCAAAGGCTCGATCCTCTACCACCACATTCCATCCTAAAAAGGTAATCAAGCATCTATAATAGGTCACCTTTTCTGGTCCCTACCTACATAAACTAAGTCTTCTTGAGTGCCCAATGATGACCCAAACAATGTGTGAGATATACTCTGTAGGACACCACCAATTATGTTTAATTCCATGTAGTCTATGAATATATAACGAAGAGTGTGCATGTAAAAATGGAAGATGTAAATGAAATGTGGTAAATAAATAGCCCACATAGGTCCGAGTTCTTATGGAATTCCCTTTCTATGTAACTTGATTTGGATTATTCTGGAATATCTATGAGTAAAAAACCATACATGATGTAATTATAAAGTATCTCAACATGGATCATATCCCAAGAGTCCCTCGTGAATCATATATAATCAATATGTGTATAATAAAGTGATCAATAAAACATGAGTCCTAAACCAAATCCTAGATTATATATTGGATTGGAAAAAAAATCATATAATTAATACATTAAGATTGCAA
Organism: Viscum album; assembly: GCA_963277665.1. Classification (NCBI taxonomy): domain Eukaryota; kingdom Viridiplantae; phylum Streptophyta; class Magnoliopsida; order Santalales; family Viscaceae; genus Viscum; species Viscum album. The sequence goes on from OY728132.1 coordinate 421,396,541, forward strand.
TGAAACCAAAACCCATCCTTGGAAATCCTAATTTTCAACCTAAGTATCACTCTAGTCATATATGAACCCATCACCTTACAAGTACATCCTAGGAATTCTTTATGGGAACCCTCGTATCACTCTAGGTGTGGTATAAAATCACCACCCAATTAATCTTTCCTTAGAAGTCCACAAGGGAACCCAAGTGTCACTCGTGTAATATGAAATGATTTCCCCCTTGATTAAATCCTTGGAATGCCACATAAGGTGTCCATGTATTAGTCAATGATTATATAATGATTTTCCTTCTGAGTCCATCATTGGGAGTCTATAATGGGAGTCTAAGTATCAGTCGGGCATATACAATCCAACAACTAAGTGAGTCTATCCATGATGTTAATATGAGAACCAATCTATCATTAATAATGCCTGAAAATTTCATTCATTTTTTATTTAATTAAATAAGACCTATGAGTCCATTAATTCCATTTTTATTTAGGAACCATGTCTCTCTCTTGATATGAAAATATGTATAGTCATGGGACCAAATTATAACCATTCCATTTAAGTTCACATTTAAATGATAATTTCACTCACCTCACAGGTGGCTCAAATCAAAGCTTAGGCATATAAGGCCTAGAAAAAAATGAATCCTCCCATTCACATTAATTTTAAATTTATATTTGAAGAAAACCCTAAGACTATGTGAGAACGAGAATGACTTAAGGCATAGATACAAGGTCTTATATTCCCTCTTTCATTCAATTCAATTTACATTTGAAAAAGTTCATTTAACATCACAAATAATGGGGTAAATAACACACCTATAAGGTTAATGAAATTAATATTCCACCCATGATGGTTTTATCCATTTTATAAACACACCTAAATGGGTTTTTAAATTCAATTTACATAACATTTAATGATATATAAACGAGTCTTGTGAGTTTTATAGGACAAGAAAATCCATTAATTTAAGAATAACTCCATTTAATAAGTTGGTTTGGGAAAATTCAACACTCTACACAAAATTGTAATACATAAAACACAATAATTCAAGGTAGATTCATGAGACCCCCTAACTTATATTATTAGTTTAATCCTTGTTCATTTTGGCCTCTAATATATGCTAGAATGGAAGAAATTGAGAAAATATATAAACACCTAGAAAATATGGCATATTAGATTGCAACAAAATAACTCCATCAACATGAAGTTAAATAATTAGTGGAACAAGTGGAATTTAGAGTTTACTTGTATCTATCCAACAAGACCGATGACAAGAAATTCAGAGTCTATATTGAAAATATATCCCAAAGCCTATTTCTATAATTATAGGAGATTTTTTAGAGGAGTAGGGTCTGGTATGAATTGAAGGATAATAGAAATTAAGGGGGTGATTAAAATATAAATATGTCAAAAATCGCAATTCACCACTTTTTATGTGGTTTAATGGTTTTCCAAATAGGGTTCCAACCATGTGCACCTATTATCCAGGGAGCACACCTTGCATGGTCAGTAGCGCATAGTTAGACAGACCATCCACATGCCATGTGCACCATCTACCTCATCCCCTCATTTACAAAGTACTCCTTTCATAGTTTGGAAAAAATGTGTGACACCCTTTTATTGATTCATGGTTTGAGGGGAATTGTTATCACTAACTGTTCACCTATTATGTTTCCTCTGAAAACTAGAGCTTTGGGCTCCGAAGAAGCCTATCATTTTATCAATCCCTTACTTAAACAATAAGGAAAAATTATATGTATAAAATTATAAGTTTAAAACATGATTTTAGGCATACATACCTCAATGAAAATCTGGGATCTTATATAATAATCAAATTTCAGCATAGCACTGAAGCAGGATTAGCCTGACATCGTAGTTGAATAACGGGCACGTTCACTTCATTGAGTTATTTTCAATTATTTATAACTAGTATATCTACAAAATAGTCTACCTATATTAATGCTTTAGTATCTATTTGACATTAAATAACATCTAGAATATAGGGAGGCATAGTTGATGCAATGTGGTGACCTTGGCTAGAGAACTACTGAGTGAGCTTGGGTTGGGGAACTAAAAGGATCCCTTATCTAGTCCATCTACTTTATTGGTGATAGATGGATTACAAGAGCCATAATATGCCCATAAAAATCACCAATGTGTAGTACCCTCTTCACAATTTCTTTAACATCATATAATGTTGACAGATATTTCAACTCCGCCAATCCTTATTTATTATTCTTATAAATGAAATGGAACTTTATCTCAGTGTAATTTGTATTTTAGTTATGGATATTATTTTAACTAATATTGGTAACAATCATGTTATAACACATGATTGTGATAGAAAATTTCACATTAACTCAATCATCCTCAATCTATTTTTTTATGCCTAGAAATTAATTATATTCTTGGGTAGTTGTGACATAATCAACTTCTATCATGCTTAACAGAATGTAGTCTTATTTCTTATTCAACCAAGAAATAAAAAAACTACAAGATATAATTCCCCAGCCAATTTCAACCGATTATCATCCACTAAACCTACCCAATTAATATATGTGTATCCCGATAACTTTGAATATTTTTTTATGACACAATAGTCCAAAATTAACTATACTTTTGACCTAGAAACAATCCTCTTTATTGATAATAAGTGGATTTCCTTAATATATCATTGGTATCTTGTGACGTGAAAAGTTCTGAAGATAATTTCTAATAATATAAATTTTTGGTAGAATATACTTCTAATAATTTTATTATATTATGTTTCCTCAGCCTTCTTCTCAGCATTGTGTTTAAAGAACTTCATCTTGGTATCTACAAGTGCATTCGTAATATTATAACCCCCAATTATGAACTTATTGGGTATATATTTGAAATTATTTAATAGATAAATAAAAATTAATTTATTTACATGAGTCACCTATAAACCAATGAAAAATGTTAACTCTCTAATCATGTACAACTGAAAATAAAAAATCATATATTTTTCAAATATCTTGCATTGTGCTTTGTTTGAGACTCCAAAAATTATGTTGTCCACATAAATAATCACCAAAATTATTTTACCAGACTCTTTTTTAATGTATATATTATGATCAAATATTCCTTAATAGAAATCAATAATTCTAAAGTATTGATCAATCCTATAATACCATGATCTTAGTGAATGATTTTGAATGTACATTATATTCTTTAATGGATATAATTTTCTATCATATTCATCTATAAGAAAACCATTCGGTTGCTGTATGTACATTTCATTATCAGGGATTAATTAAGGAATAATAATTTCACATATATGTGATACACATTATACTTTATTGGTATTGATATTTCTAATAATATTTAAATAGTTTCTATCTAGGATATGGGAGAAAACATTTCATCAATACCAGTCCATTGGATTAGAGAATATACCTTGAAAACCAATCATTAATTATTATAATTTACCTTTTTCTATTATCATTGTGCTTTTATGGAACACCAACATAGTTTTGATGAGTTTTTCGTTTTCCAATTTGAAAAAAGATTATATTGTTTTAATATTCTCAAATTGATCAATCTCTTTGTGCATTACTTTGACATAAATACCATATTTTTATTCCACTTCAAAAAATAGGATTTGATTGAGATATATGATATGTTTTTTTGGGGAGTCTTCATCCTCTGTATTTTTTTAGAAATATTTGATCCCTAATGATATTTCATTCACTGATTTTATCCCGGATACTGTCTTTCTTTAAACTACCAACACATTATTAAATTTCCTCATCATTAGTATATTCATAAAAACTTAATTTATACCCATGTTATCCCCTAATATGTTCACTAAAAAATAAATTTCCTATATTATCTCATCACTTATGTTTTTAAATAAATACTCAAAAGTTTTATAAAACTAATCATTCTCTGTGATAGTGATATATTTAATCTCAATTATTTTCCAAGAATTTTTGTAATTGTATTTTTATACCTTTATTTTTTATGTGTATACAATAAATATACCTTTATCCCTATTGGATTCAAACTTGATGTTCTTATACTTATTGATAATTAAAAATATACTTTTAAAAATAAAAAATTAATTTAATGTTGGATTATTCCATTACCACATCAAATAGGGAGTCTTATCTTTATTTAAATATAAAAAATATATATTTCTTATATAGAATGATATAAGAGCTAATTATTTCCAATATATCCCTAGTATAATTTTATTATTGGTAATTGTTTGATCGACATTGTTAATAATTTAGATCATCCTCTTGATGAAATTATTTTATTAAAGAGTTCCCACCACCAAAATTAGGTGCCTTATCCAGTTCTTCATGAGATATAATTCCACTGGATTATTATTTTTAATTATATGTCATTATCAGTCTATAATTTCATAATTTTCAGTCGAAGAATAATATTGTTCAATATATAATAACAAGTAATATACTTGAACACTTTAGATATGTGAGTGATCACTATCAACCTTGACTTCCTAATATAATCATTGATTAATAGAACAAAATAAATTTTTTCTATTCATTTACATGGGTGATATTTTCCCACAAATATTATTGTTTACCAACTCAAGTAATCTTATCGATTTCTTATCCTTGAAATTGCAATAATTATGAGTGTTTTTTCCTTTTTGATAGTTATCAGAGGTGTGAGTGTGATTACATTAATGTTTATAGATATCCTGGGATCATTCATTCTTCACTATATTTTACAATAAATTTTGTCTCAAGTATCCAATATTGTTTTTCTCTTTCCATGTTTAGAAGAAACATCCTATTATACACAAATAATTTAGTGATTCCCCTTTGTGCACTTCCCTTAGATAAAAAATATAATATATTTTCCACTGATGATGCAATATTTATTATTGAAAGTAACAACATTCCCGGAGTTACATAATTGTAATACAATTAGAAAATTGTGATCAAGGCCTTTAAACCCATATAAAAACTTTCACCATAAGTGTTTAACTCCAGTTATGGATTTTATAGTTCCTATTATCTTTAACAATTTATAGTTACCAATGAGAATGAAACCTTATTTGTTATACCTTATCCAAAAAATAATATTTTTATTTACCATCATATATAATGTGCATACACTATGAATGATCCATATTCCATCCTGCTACTTTTCTTTTAAAACTATTTCCTAGAAATTTTACTTGTTATATTTTTCTTTCTTTATCCAAATTCATTGCTACACTTCTATTGGATGTGAATGAGATTAATATAATTCTTATCCACTTAGTAATATTCATCTTACAGGGATAAAAATTGATTATTATATTAAAGACTTATTTTTTTAATCTTTCCAGCCACTAAGATATCTTTTTATTTATTTCCTTTTGTATGCATCTTTATACCCTTGATGACTAACTGATAGACTTATGTCAATCCCATCACCCAAAAATGATATCCATTGAAAACATACCAATTGTAAGAATTTATTATTTATAAATCTTATTTATATTTTGACATGGAATATATATTTTTATTAAGGAACACACATACTATGTATACACCACCTTTATAAATCATTAGAAATAGTTTTTTTTGTGTTTTATTGTGTGACTTTACTAATCCATATTTACCTTTTCAGGTCCATTATTTGTCATTAAAATGAACCTTCTTATAGATTATGGGTTCTTTTTTTTAATAAACTAAAATTTTTTTTTCTTATGACCGAGAAACAAAATAGATTTTCCATTATATTTGAAATGCTTCATTAATGGAACATTATTTTAATTTTTTGTTGATTATTTATGAATCTAATTAGCTTATTTAGTTGCATATACACTCCAAATTCAAGATTAAATTAATATTGTTATAATATTATCTTGATCATATATTTTATTTAACATACTCATGATTTTGGTTTCAGTCACCTTGATCCTTTTAAAATATATTTCATTGTATTATTAAATCAATATAAATTCTAGGCACATTTTTTATTTTAATGTTGATTTTAATTTCATTATTTTATTTTTTTTACGATCTTTTAATTTGGGTTTTCAATTTTATCCTAAACACAAAATTTAATTCTTATTACAAGTGTCCATAATGTTTGAAATCAGATACCACTATATTTTACTACTTCATTTTTCCCCTCATAACATCAATTTTTGAAAGATTACCTTTCAACCTTAAGATATAATAATCCATCATATTTAATGACATCTTCATAGTTTTACTATGATTTTTGTGTTTTCAATGATATCCACCAGGACTCTCTAATTGAGTTCCTTGTAGTCATTAATTTATTTCTCTTCTATTTATTCTAGGGTACCGGGTTATTAAGAATTTTTTTTCTTTTTGATGAATATATTTTCTTAACATGTATTAAATTTTATATTCTAAGATGATTATTTATGGTTACTTCATCTTCATTATAATCTTGGATATTTTTGGAATCCTTGTTTTGTGATAAAAAACTATCCCTCACTTAAAGCAAAAATAGTGGAAAATGGTGTTTTAATTTTCATTTTATCTATTTAGGATTTAAGGAAAGGAAATAAATCACCACATCAACTTCCCTATTTTCAATATCATCCTTCAATAAGAGTTTCTTCATTTATTTAAACACCAATTCCTAAGAGTAATCCATTTATAAGGGCTTATAGCCATTATTTCTTATATCATATGTAATGTAGTCCAACTAACATTAGGGTTTTTGTGTCATTTTCATTAAGCACTTATATATTCACATTGAACCATGATGGTAGACTTCTCAAGATCCTATGAAATATTTTTATATCACTATGGTATTCTCTTAGTCCACGCATATCATCCAAATTAATTCTAACCCAATCAAATAATTCACCATCATACTCATTAAGTAGCACCCTCAAATTCTCTTGTTCTGTAGGACCTATAATTTTCTTTACATACATTGAAATCACCTTCACGGATGTTGAAAAGATTTTCCTAAATTTCATTTGAGTATTTGAATGGAATAAAAATCATTTATATTATATAGGACATTTATTATAACAATGAATTGACTCCTTTATCATTATCAGGAAGATATATTCATTCATTCTTTGATAATGTTTTTCTCTCTATAACAACTGAAATCCCATGTATGACAGACTTTTTGACATCAATTACCAATTATTTGAAATATAATTGTATTTTAATCATATAAATTTCAAAATTTATTCCATTTAATATTGGTATTAACTTGGGTTTAATGACCAATTATATTACTTTAGAGTAACAGTACTCCATTAAAAACCTTTAGATATGAATCCTATTATAGTACCCATGGAAGGTAAAAACCACGAGGGGGGGGGGGGTGAAAATTGTATGTCATTTTATTCAGATAACCCTATCCAATAATTTTCTTTCACTAATTACTCTAATCACATATCTCCCTCATAGTAGATAAGAAGCAATAAAGGAAACAAAGAGAGATATAAGAAATTTTACTTGGCACACCCAAAATGGGGTAATCCAAGAATCATAAAATGGAAATATATTAATATACCAGAACAACTAAGAATAATATTTATTTACTACAACATAGAGAATCTATAATGAACCCTTGGTATAAGACATTTACAAAATGCAGAAATCCGATATCTAAATCACTCATAAATCTCATTGATTCACCAATAAAAATATTTCTTAATCTCTATGATTCAATAATGTGATTATACAATAAAAATGTATCTATATATTCCACCTTAATCAATGCGATGAACTCTATGAACATCTATAGAGGTTTCCTCAGGGATATCCCCACTTTTCTTCTATCATGTTCTAGAATAAACATTATATTCAATTATTTTTCTTTATAGATATATGATCTTTCTCTTATTGTAAAGAAATGTATTTCTCTATGATAGATAGAATTTCTAGGTTTACCTCTTAATTTATCTTCAAATCACCCAAATTAATATGGAAAAATTCATCCAATAACATCCTTCAAATATGTTTTATGGTTACTCATTAAATTCCTATACCTTCCTCTGTAAATATTTGATATTTGAGTTTTTAAATACAATAACTTTACATGATCATAGTGCGTGAATCATGATTATGGAATGATCCTTGTTTCTTTATAATACCTCTTAACATGAATTTAAACCTCAATATAAACTTCTATGATATGAAACTTATTTTTACAGTCAAGTCCTTTTAATTTCATTGCTTTCAATCTTCAGAACACATCATGGAAAAAATATTAATATTTTTATTTTTCTTGTTCCAAAAATAATACACCTTCTTATCACAGAGTGGTCAGTTAGGCTCTTGGAGTATTAATTATTGTATATTAATTATCTATTGTGGGATCTTTTTTCTTGACATGGGAATTATTAAAAAAAATATCTACTAAAATCAACCCATGTCTATCCACATCATATACAACCTTCCAATAGTATTTTAATTTTATACAATATTTTCACTTTAAATGTAAATAAAAGTTTATTAGGTATCCTCGTATTTTCTCCTCTCATCTCATGGTGTGACTTCTTCTAGAAACTATCATGTATAGTTTGAGAAATCATACATATCCGAGTGAGCAGTTTCCCCTTTTCTACATTTTAAAATTTAAAAAGATATTTTGAATGAAAAAAATTATTTAAGGAATACTCGATTTTCTATTAAATCCACTCATGATGTGATATAAGATTATATGACGTGACCAATCACATAACTGCAAATATCCTAAAGAGAAAGTCTTATGAAGTCCCTGTCATAGTGTGAACAACCCCCCATGATACAAAATGCATGGATAGGTTATTTAGACACATAATACTTATGGAATGACCTAGGATGTCCCTTTACGATTTAAATTATATATATTGGGTTTCCAATCCTGATTTTTATCCCATAGACATAATGTACACAACTTGTTCAATTTCCTTCCAAAAATCTTTCAACCTTCTCTATGATGTTGTAAGATACATTGGAAGTTCCTCCAAAAAACTTATAAATAAAGAAAACATGTAAATTATCGAAAGAGATTTTTTAAAATAAATATGAAGAATACAAAGTGTAATACCCATTGGTTAATGAACCCCTTTTGGGATAATTGGATCCCAAACCGAGGTTATGTCTCCCAGCACCTTACAACCTATTTCAAGATTTAGCCAATTAAATGTTAAAAGATTTTTTTGGGTGGTATAATTTAATTTTTAACTTTAATTTACATATATTTATTTTCTATTAGAACTAAATTATATTATTATCATAGTGCCTTACCCATAAAGTGATTAAATTGATGAAGAAGAGCCCCATGATTCTATAACCCCATTCGGTGTAGGTGTGAGTACATGATTCATTGAAAATATAATATCTATTCCTCAAGTTAAATCATATATTACAACTAATGGGACTCTAAAATCTCATATTTAAAACTAATTTCTTGAGGAATTTGTGCTAGTTGTTAAACAGGAACCCCATGGACAACTATAAAATCTCCTAGCCTGAGGGTAGAAGCGTTACAAGATTTGATGGATTATTTATCATTGGAAGAGAGTAAATATTCAAGATCATCTATGTTGACCCCATGTAATGAACATTGAAAAATCTAAAAAGGAAGAAATACCTGAATATGGGTATTATTTTCCACACAAAATCAATGGAAGAGTATGGTGACCAATACACATAGATCACTTGACCCTATATAGTTCACATGATCCCATTAACTTCATAAGGTCACATAAATGCTCTATAAATAGCTTATAACCTACTAGAAGATCTTATAGAGCCTCTTTTACAATCTATTATGCTCTCGGGATGGTGTCCAAGACACTCATTGATTACGCGATTACTTCCAGATGAGTTCCCAAGAAATATATTACTTGTTAACTAGTGGACGCTTGAAAAACTGTTCCAAAATAATTTGAAAATATGGAGTAAATTATACAGAATGTATGAGCATTTGTTATCATAAATATCACTAAATGTGCTAAAATGCCCCAATGACGTGTCACCCTCATCACATGAAGGAATTCAGACATATCCCAAAAGTCTTACGCTCCCCCTTTAGCTTAATAAGGGAGAATGGTTTTCCATGAAATCATCATGTGTAACCACTGGACCCTTTTTTGGTCATGTGATGCATCACTGACGAGTAGATTTAATGTCTTGGACAATACTCATAAAAATTCCTGAGTTCCCAAACCACTTTAAAATAAAAAGGAAATAAAAAGGGAAATGACATGATATTCTTGTGGGGGGAAGATATGCTAATCTCATGAGAATGGGTTCATACACCCCAAGAAACCATATTTAATTATGTGAGGACCCCCTAGACAAGCCATCTTGATCTCAGGATGACCCATGTAAAGTAACCTTTTTCATGCAGAATGTCCTAGACAAGCATCTCAGATCATGAAAAGATATTTCAATTGGAATCTTGATCTTAATAATGTCTCTAGAAATGTTGGAATGTCATTTTGAAATCCCCTTAGCTTGAAAAAATAATTAGGAAATAACCATTTAATTGAATAAAATAAAATAAATACGGAATTTTAATGATGATCTTGCAGTCATTGAAAATCATGCACATGTATGGTAGGATTTCACAAAATACGTGACCCAACAGTCCTCTATCAAGTCCAACCTGAATCAATGAGATACATGCCATACAAGGAGACATATAACTTGAGTGGAGAGGCTTATAAACCCCATTATATTAAAAAACAATTCATCAATAATACCTTGTGTGCATAAACTCAGAGAATATTTCTCAGAGCGATGAATCTCGTGATCACAAAAGACTCCCTCCCTGAAAGATCTGGGGAATAAATCCAAGGGTTATTCCATATGAATAGATTCTTCAAATGGTAATTTTAGATCACTTGAAGAATTAATTAATGTCATTTGAATTATGAAAAGGACATCCAACATATTGGATGGGACACGTGAAACCTAAAAAAAGATAAACATTGAAAGAATCTAAGGCACATATGCAATAAAAGCTAGAACAAAGACTAAAAACCGAAACTTATGTGTTGATAAGAAAACTAATCCTCATGTTCTTTAAATGAATCATCTTGATTATGTGACAACACTTGGACTTAATGCTCATGAAATGAAACATCCTCTATAAATACCATTAGGATTATGATATACCCTATGAACAAGTCAAGAAAGTCACACGACACCTTCCAAGAATGTCACCCAAGTCTCACGAGGCCCTCTGGGCTCACCATCCAGATCCTGTGATGTATTTTAGAAATGTTTCCCAAAGTTTGTGGTGACAACAGTGCATGTCATCTTGGTCTCACAAATCCCTCCGGGCCTGCCATCTAGATCCTATAGTTCCCTCCAAGCACGTTATCCAGGCTGCGTGATTCCCATTGGACATGTCACACAAGTTTTATGAAGCCATTCCGGATCACTAATAGGATCTTTTGATCACACATAGAAATGTTATCCTAGGTGATGAGACACCCTCCAGAAATGTCAAATTAGATTATGTGACATCATCTAGAAAAGTCAACAGGGTATCATGATGACACTTGGACAAGTTATCTTGGTCATGAGACACCCCCTAGACATGTCAACATGGATCATGAAATTTTATTTGGCTATGTCCAATCTAAAACTAGGGAAATTAAATGAATCACCAGACATGTTAGGAAGACAAATAGGCCATTTGAAGTTGACATCTCAGGATGTGATAGTCTTTTTTTGGGAAAATATTATGGAAACCTCAATTTGTTAGCCCCAACTAGTGGAATAATATGTTATTCCCACCAATATTAAAGAAACCTCAACATGTAAGACCCAATAAAAAGAATAATATAGCATTTTCTCCAATATAGGAGAATCCTACACATGTAAGCCTCGATCAATTGCATAATTTCGTATATCATCCAATATAATGGAAACCTCAATATCTAATCCCCATCCTGTTGCATAATATGGTATTCTCACCAATATAATGGAATCCTTAGCATGTAAGCCTCTATCGGCAACATAATATGATATTTAATTCAATAAAAGGTAAAAATAAGTGTGAAATCAACGATTAGAAGCATAATATAGTTTTTATGCTAATATTAGGGTGTCCTTAATGCATAAGTATTGACCAAACTGAACTTTGATGACTCTAATTCCTACCATAATTAGGATACATAGGATGCCTTTACTAAGGACTACGATCCATACTAAAAATCCAAAGGACTAATCTGACATGTAATTCCCATACTCATACATAGTGAAACTAATTAGAGGCTATCCCTTGTTTCCAACATCGAACATAGCTCAGACGACCTTAGTGAGTTGCAATGATTATGTCACTCACATCATGAGTATCTACCAAGAAGGAAAACCTATGTGTGTAATGCCCAATCAGAAGTATAATATGGTGTGTATTCTAAAGTAAGGTAAAACTCTCCATAAGAACTAATGAACAACATAATATGATATGTACCACATATTAGTGACAACTTAATGCACAATACCCTGCCAAATTGAACTATGAGAACTCTGATTCCTTCCAAAATCAGGATATGCACAATGCCTTCCAAATAGACATAACTCAAAAAGGAATCCAACACAATATAATACCTCCCTTGTCTATGAAAACCCAACAATCAGGACCCAATCTCTCACTTGGGTGATCATCCTTCCTCATCCATCGATAGACTGATAAGTCAACTAAACAATGATGACTCTGATAATTTCCATAACTAGGATACGTAGGATTCCTTCTGAAGGCCTGAGGTCTAAATTAAGAACCCAACATGATATCTCAGCATATAAACCCCTTATCCATATGTAGTGGGATTGATTACTTTCTCTACTTTTTTTCTCACACCAAGCATAACTCATGTGGTCTTCGATAGTTGAAATGATTACATCAATTGAATCATGAATCTCTACCATCCCAAGGAACCGTAGTGTATAATACCTAATTAGTGGCATGATATAATTACCCTATATAAGGATATTTACCCTAGGAAAAGTTCCAAGGGAATGATTAGACAATGATAAATCTCATTCCATGATATGTAGGATGCCTCCCTAAGGAACGACCTCTATATTAGGTTCCCAAGTGTCCCCATGTTTGTCATTTCCAGGTGATATTTAATATTATAGGTTAAAAAAACTATCTGGGACATGATTCCTATTATAAAACAGGATATATAGGAAACCTCATAATATCTCAATCCTATCATCAAAATATTAACAACCACCCTGGGTGAAAAAAAAAACTCTAGAGTTCCTGGCTGTACAACTTTAGCATTTAAGCAGCCACCCACTAATGATAAATGGATGAATAACCTCGAATAAAAATATATGGATTCAGCAATAAGATCCTATATTTTTTATATAAAAGGACATGATTGATTCTAATTTTGTTCGAGTAATTGGTCCTATATCCTTATTAGGAAAATATTATCAAACATATCATAAATCTATAAGAGAGTCTTAGTGTAGGAAAAAATTCCCCCCAAAAAGGGTGTGATGATCCCGACCCCCATCCTATCAACCAATGTGAGTTACTAAGTCCTATTGGGTATGAAACCCAAATCAAACACTTCCCTTTGGAATGAAGTTCCGTACCCAGCAATGGATGTAGGAACAATTGAGAGTTTCTATATGGAATTTTAACATTAATGGTGAACCTGATGTGGATGATTCTATAGAAATCAATACCCCCACAATCAAACCATCAGAACAAGCCATCCACATATTTTCCGAAAAAGGAAAAAAATTGTAAACCTGACTTGAACACATTTAAATATGACATATCCGTTACAAAATTAAATTGGATAGACTTTCCAGTTCTTATTAGGCCATTTTTATCTTGCCACATGGGTGATCACCATAAATATTAATATTATTACAATGAAAAAAATGGAGAACACAACATGAAACTCTCAAATAAATAAAATTATTAGTTGAAATCACATAGATATTATGATCAATCTTCTGTAGCTGAGGTTCTCATGAGATAAGTTTATCCTTACATTGATAAGTCCATCTGAATAGAATGACCAGATTAGGAATAAAAGGACAATTGTGTTACCCATGCATATATAATTGAGCACAAATCATTCAAATGATAATGAAATGAAGGGTGGCCCTCTTCCTTTTTTCTATGTTAATATAGATAATATTCCCACCAACAACACCCCAACCTAAGATAATGTATTTATCCTGTTACTATTCTATAAAATACATTATATTTGTATCCCCCACAGTACACATATTGACACCACCTTCCTGAAACCTTCAATTACATGTGTAAAATGTGATTATTCTAGAATACCAATGATATGGTACAATCCCTACCCATGAGGCTACCCACGAGGGTCTTTAAAAGCTAGTGTTTATGGGTTTTCATCTCTCCAAGAAAATTGTAGTAAAGCCAGTTTCCCTCATTGCCACATCCAACTACTACAACATCATATCTCTGAGGCATATAAATCAACACCTTCAGTATCTGATGAAGTTGGAACAAGGATCCAAAAATGGATCTGTTCATGTTCAAGGGATGTAAAGGAGGGATCCTTCAAACCATTATCACAAGAACCATCTTGTTGGTGCCCTTAAGTCACCTTATGATTGTGCCAACCGAAAAAATACTACCTCTTATCCTCAGTCATGGGAATCAAGGAAGACACATTATCTATGGAAGGATCTCGATAATCATAAGTGGGATCATATCCATAATCCTACTAATGATGTCTGCTAGCATATTTTGGTGGTATCTAGAAAGAAGGCTAATATCTATGTTCAATTAGAAGAAGTCTACAAGCATATTACAGCAACCAACATGGAGGATGTGCATATTCCCACCCCAATCCATGAATTCCATCAACATATTCTAGTGACAAAGTGATGAAGTAAGTGGGATCATATAACTAATTCAATTCAAGAAATATTATAGTATATGGTTAAGTTAGATAATGTGTAGGTTTATATTCATTCAAACACTTTCCTAAAGTGTCACTAAATCTTAGTACCAGCTAAAGAACTTCACCAGAATATTTTGACAATTGTACTGGTATAGGGACATGTGAATATTCCTATCCATAAAGTTTGGGTAGCACAACACTCTAATAAATATGAAAAAGTGGTTTCTTGAGAGAAAAAAAACATTTATTCTACCATCCATGAGGATTATTTTATTTTTCTAGTAAAGGAAGATGCACCAGACTAGGCTCATATTCCCTTTCTAACCAGGTTCACGAGGTGAGTGTGGAACAAGCCTTAGGATATGGGCACATTCTGTTAAAAAAAGACTGAAAAAATATTTAAATGGTCTAGGATCAGGCCCATATCCCTGTTCTAGTCGGGGATCACCAAGTTAGAGCGACACATGCCTCTAGATCGGCTTATATTACTATTGAGGAAGATCAGTGGCATATTACAATGGCCCATGAAGGGGATCATATCACTGTTCTACCAAGGGATCACCAAGTGAGATTTTCACATGCCTCATGATATTTTCATACTCTTATCAGTGAATCATTCTAGATTATTCTAGTAGATCGTAGAATCTAGTCACATATTCCTACTTCTACCAATGAATGACTACACCAAAATCCTTTCGAGGGAATACAAGAGGATGCTCATATCTCTACTCCCATTATAGAGGTCCTTCAACATATTCCAATAGATAATTAATATTAAAATGAGTATAATATTCCTAATCCAACAAGGTTTAACCAAGTAATAGTAGAAAATGCCTTAAAAGAGGCCCATATTCCTATTATAAAAGACCAGCAGCATATTCCAAATTCTCGGAATTGGGATCATACTCCCATTCTTACTGGGGATCAACATTTTAGATTAACACATGCTTAAATATAGGTTTATATTCCTAATATCGATAAATAATATCATTGGGATATTCATGTAGCTTTTGAGTAGTGGGATCATTCCCCCAAATCACAAGACAGTTATAAACAAGGTCCATAAACTATCATACAACAAGATTATATCCTTATGTAATTATATAAGGAAGGCCAAAATATTCCACACACACCACAAAATTAGGCTAATATTCCAAATTCACTGAATTCTAGTGTCCTTGAGATTGTTTAGGACATATTATAAACACCCCAAGGGTCCTAAAACTCTTAAAGCGAAGAAGAAGATGATAATTACTATGATTTATTTCCTCAAGATAGTGGGGAGATGGATCACAGGGACTCTACTCGTAACATAAACCATGGTCAACCTCCCCATGGGGATATATCCCATCGATAAGGTAATCATACCCTTTCCCAAAATCCTTCATATAGAGTGGTGTTGAAAACTCCGATGCCTTCATTTCGATAGGTGCTAAAAACATTAGGGTCAACCATATATTATTCCCCACCAACTTTTAACAAAACTCCACTTCAGCCAGTAGGTGACTCCAAGAAGCACATTTTGTGGTATGATTAGATGGAATCATGTATGTTTTATTAAGAGTATGCCGACATTGACATATGGATAGATTTATTCCGAAACAACATCCCCACCAAGTTCTAGACCCTTTCCACTTCTGAAAATGCCATCCAAGAAGAGTAAGAAAAGGAGTGAATGCCTTATCTACACCAAAATAAGTTGGATACTCATCAATGAATAATGCATATACATCCCCCCTATGAAGGATATGAGTATATCCTTAATATCATCAATACAATATGTTTTTATCCTGATATGGACACCTTTTCCAAATCCTAGAACCAAAGAATTGAGGAGCATGATAAACCCCTACGCACTGTCTATATCCTCACCATGACAAATATCTATAGATTGATTTACCAAGAATCACAAGATGTATGGATTCAAGGATGAGATAAATATGGATAATTTAACTTTGTTATTTCCCCCAAACAAAATAATCTATTTGATATAGGGTCTTATTATTTTATAGGCTCTAGAAAAATCAGAGCACCAGGTAATGTGTGAGCCAGTTGGTCACTACAAGAGAATCTTTTTGCTTCAATGGTGTTAACACATCAGGAAATATGGAAGAGGAAATCCCATAGATCTTTGAACCGGTCCCCTCCAAATAATGGGAATTCACTTCAGAAACAAAAAAATTAATTTTCAATCAACTCAATAACTTCCTATATAAATTGACTCATATCATGGGATTAAATTACACCCAACTCCTACAAGAGAAATATTTCACAACATTAAATAGGTCGAATTAGTATCTACCTTTGAAACATTCAATGAGAGAAACTGGCCCCTTGGGTTGGGGGAATATCTACCACCACCTCCACCCCTAGTATCTTGAATTCATAAGAGGATTCAAGATATATAGGTAGAAGATATAAACAAATCCCATCCCACTAAGATTAGGGAATTTATATCCGAATAATCATCTACATGTGTATCATCCCCTAATAGGGTCATGGGGAAATAAACTGTAGTTCAATATCAACCCTGTACTGTTAGTTTAGGGAATTTATATGTTAATTCCCTTCCCAATAATACTGAAATCCTCAACCGAAAGCATAAAATCCTCAATAACATGATCAATCAATGAAAATTGTTTCTTTTGAGGCCCCAACCCATAGGGCTCAGATAATTTACATAATTACCATTACCACAGTTTGAACCAATCTTCTCCATGTTGAGAGGTAAATATTGATAGTCAGAATATCTTATATTACTCCTACTACAATAAAAATCACTATTATTTGGGGCCTATTCGACAATCATGACTCAAAACCTCATCACCTTCATTACTCACAACTTGAGAAAGGAGGATCATATGGGGAAGGAAATCAAACCCCAGCAGGGTTGCAAGCAAAAATGGACCAATATGACCAAGGGTTCAAGAAACTATCCTCATATTGGAAGTTATGAATCATACCATTCTATTGAATGTAATAGGAAAGATACCATTTACCAATTAATCTCTACGAATATTATCACAGTTGAAATGATATATAAGATCAAGAAAGAGATGCTAAGGAACACAACATGGGAAATCTACACCTATAGGAAAGTGATTTGGATGCACCAACTGATGTTGCATGCACCTAGAACCCAAGGAGTCTATAAAATATGGAACTTTTGAATATCAAGTTTCCACCTCTCTATAAGAACACTACCAAAGATAAGGGGAATGGTGTTGCTATATCACAATAACCACCAAAAAGAACCGAAGATCCTTCCACAAAGGAGAACTTTTCAAAATATAAGAATGATATACAAGCTATCAGAAAAATCAATAAGGATTTAATTAGGGGATATATTTCCTCTGGGTGTTATCCTTAGGCTCAGGTGAATATTCCTCCTCCTATACGTATGTAAAAAGACAATCCTATTATAAGAGATGCATCAGAAAATCAGACATGTTCCACATCTTGGAAGTTAGTCTACATAAATGAGGAAGCCAAAAATGAATATGAATACCCTCCCTTGTAGCAACATACTCTAACTATATTGGGAAATCATTCCATTTTTTCATGAATGATGAATAATTACAGGACAAAAAAGTTCCAACTCATCGATCTCTTCCCTCTCTCTATAGAAGGGAGGTGACTCATATAATAGTACCTCTTGAACAACTCAACACCAGAGTCCCAAGCTACTCAAATGGAATCCATTTAAGGGTGATTCACACTAGTGCAGTATGAAGATAAGACATATCCCAAATGGGTGGATGCAACTTTTTCCCCACCCAATTTTGATAATACAACCTTCTTTACCTTTGAAGTTATAGGAGGCCTTGAAAAGTATCTCAGTCACTTTGTATCTCGGTGTGGTATGATGATGGACCCTCGAGATTAGTAAGAGGAAAACAAGATAAGGTGTTTGGTATGGAATCTGGTAGGGAAACTTTTTTTGGTACATCATCCTTCCATAGAGATACATTTTAGGATGGGAATACCTTTTTCATTAATTCCTTTACCGGTTCAGCTCCACAATGAGGAAGAAAATAGTCATCAACCTAGTGAATCTAAAGTAATGTGAAAATGAGAGGGTGTATGAATTAATATATATATAGAAGGGTTGCACATATTGTATCAGTATCCCTCTCTCATAAAAACAATTACTGTAACTCTGTGTTGAATATATCACAGATGAGATAAAGACACCTCAAATCCCAATGAGGTATCCAGACATGTTTTTTGAGATTGTAGATTTGGCACAATGTCTGGAATATGCCATTCAGTGAAGCCGAGATAAGTCTCGACTCATTCTCTTAGCATAGGGAAAAAGTATTAGAATGGGAGAAACTACCTTTGTTAGCATCAAATTAGTATTAGTTCCCACTCAAGCATCTAGGAATGTACTAAACCATCTAGCACCTCTTACCGAGCAATAACAACCAAAAAATCACCCTCAGCCCAAATCAAGAAGAGATCAAGGCCACCCGATATTTGAGTAGTGGATGAATAAAGTCTACAAATTTTGGAATGAACAAGTCCCTAGTTTATTCCTTATATCCATGTACAATAACCTTTTCTTGTTACCATAACCTAGGAATCCTAATGAGGTCAACCTCACTGATCTTCCCAACTACTACCTTTTACATAGATGGTTAGGTCATAATAACAAGGATTTATTTTTCTTCAAATATGGACTTAATTTTATGATAAATTATAGATAGGTGGTGTTAGAAAACACCTTTGAGAAGGTGGAACATAAAAATACATCCCATTAAGAAGAAGAAAAAGATTGGAAGAAGGTTATGGCCAGGAATGAGTAGATGTTCAACAATTGGATGACTTGAAAAATAGTTGACCGAGCTCATTCCACCCTGAGAGAATTACTCCAAATACCCAATATAGTTCCACCACCCAAGGATGTGACATCATATTTTTTTTCCAAAAGTTGCGATAAACCATCGAACACAATGAAGAAATAGAATAGGAATATTTTTATTCTTCTTCAATGCAATATCCGACTATTATATATTTCTTACATGCAACAACCAAATCCCAAGCACCATCGAACAAAACATAAACCTTGTTGGATGAAGATAATATGTTTGGATCTATCAATATGATACACTTGATAGACCCCTTATCTGATGATGATTATTCATCTGAGTATGTGTTCCTTGCACCTAACTGAGGAATATGAGGTTGTGTGCACATGAACCAAGGATAAAAGGGATATCATGGGTGTGGTAGGACCCAATATTTTTTTTTCCACATTCCCATATAGAGAATATATAAAGATGAGAAAAGTGAGAAGGAACTCCAGCAAGCCCATCAGAAACATGAAGGTGTCCTACAACACTCCAGTGGTCTCCTGCGCCTAGTTGTCTTATAGGAATACACAGTGGTGGTGAAATTATCTGATCAATCCAAGAAATGGGGAAGGGATACAAGACCCACAACCTAAAATAATATTCTCCCTAAACCTTTGAAAAAGATCCAATCCTATCAATCTCAAATATGACATCTATTAAGCCACATATTTTGGAGAAACCCCACCAACAAAATCTTTGATCTCATGCACAAATGTAGGAAATTCTAAAACAACTAGAATTTGTCCCATCCAAGATCTCAATATTGGATGTGTTCCATTTTTCAAATTAAATCCTGGGGTCACTTGTTTAATCCCTCTAGAAACAACTAGAGCTCAAGACACAAGCCACTGAAACTGAGGTGTATCAACTGGATACTTTGATAGCAAAATGTCAGGTCTCTATATCATTCATTGATCAAGATCAGGAAAAGGTCATTCAAGGACACATCAAGAACATATATTTTCATGTAGCCTCAATAATGTCGACATATAAAGGGATCCGATTGAAAATGGTTCCAAGATCAACCTTAACCATGTTTCCAACACTCTGATATTTGGGTTAGCATGATGGGGATTCTTCTCTAACAAATATGACCATTGAAAGGTTTGAAAAAAATGATAAAATAATGCTTAGTAATTTCAAGCTCAAAACTAAGAATGGGGATCTCACATCTAACATAGAGTTTATAATTATCTAGAAATATTCCATATAAAATGTCCTTATCATAAGTCCCTAGTTCCATAGTCACATAGAGATACCTACTCAATTCCATCAATGTATGAAATACCCAATTGATGGAAAGATCAACATACTACATGGTGATAGTCCACCCATTAAGACTTGTGAAGCCACAAACTCTATAGAATGTTTCTGTAAAAGGGATGAAAAATAACCAATTTTGGATGATGATATATGGGTTTAACCCACAAATAGCTTGGGTACCCCTACAAATTCATTGACTATACTCAAAAATTACTATTATCTCCTCATAAATCTAGTTTAGTCAATATACTTGGTCTTAGTGGTTTAATACCCTTCTATCTATAGTGACAATGTAAAAGATATCCAGATTTGGAATCTCCATGGAATGACTCTAGTAGTAAGGTATGGTAATGTATTTTTTCATGGTCTATCTCACCTTGAGAGTGATAGAGATTCCAAAATATTTTCAACTTTGTCTCAAAATGGCTCCAGAAACTGAAAGGAGTAAGAAGAAGAGGTTGACCTCAGGAATTCCATCCAATTTTTGATGAATGCATCTTCACTGCCACTAATGATTTTAAGAAAGTAAATATGAGAATATAAGAATACCCACAAACTATATTGATTTGTCCAACTATTCCTCTCATGGAGAAAGAGATACATCACATTTCAAAAGCAACACTAATTTGTGTTTGTTTTGAATTATATGGAAATGAATAAACATAATATAGATGTGGAAAATCACCATCTTAGATTTCCCAATGACCATCTAGGATTATATTAGGTATCAAGGAGGATGAACCCCTCTCATGCTACCAATGTTAGGCAGAATTTGACAAACTGATCAAATAAAATTTTGTCCCAGAAGCGAAATACCCAGGATGGGTTTCAAATATAATCCCTTTAAAGAAAAAGAATTTTATTATTTTGGTCTACATCCATTTCATATACCTTACCCAACACTACCCAAAGGATGATTTCACATTTAAAATCATAGAACACTTGATCAGTGAAACTGTCGGCCTCTAGGACCTTTCCTTTATGGATGGGTATTTAGGGTACAATTAGATAATGATTCCCCCCCTTTATGAAGAAGCCACTTCCTTCAGAGAACCTTAAGGGATATTTTTCTATTAGGTCATGAACTCTGGATTAAATAACACCATCACTACTTATCAATGTTATATGAATCATATATTTAAGAACTTCTGGGAAAGGATAGGTAATGTTATGTTGATGATCTGGTGGTAAAATTTCAACAACGATGTGATCAATTCACAGATCATTAAATCGTGATTGATAATATATAAAATCCCACCATAAAGATGAATCCCATGAAAATCTCTTTTGTAGTAACCTCAAGGATGTTTCTTGGATTTATGGTATGCCACCATGACATCGAGATTGACCTAAAGAAGTCTAGTGCTATTTTAGAAATGTCACCCCCAGAAATATCAAAGAACTAAGGGGAATACAGGGGAGCCTCACCTTCATTCAACATTTCATTGATTTTTTTTCAGGAAAATCACTCCCTTTCACAAAGATGATGAATAAGGGAATCACCAATCATTAGGATGATGATTTCCAAGAATCCTTTAAAAGTCCCAATCATCTTCTGCTTCACCGTCTAGTCCAGATCCCAACGATTAAAGGAAAAACACTCATCTTATATGTTTCCACCATGAAATTCTCATTGGGAAACCTCCTCACACAGGATAATGATACGAGGAGTGAGAAATATCTCTAATACCTCATCCATACAATGCTAGGTAGTGAGTCCTAATACTTGGATGTTGAGAAGACTTTCATTGTACTCATCTTTGTAGTATAGAATATGATACATTACCCACAACACCACGAAGTCCATATGGTCTCTCATATTGACCCCCTCAAGTACATCCCTGGTCATCCCATGGTGATTGTTAATTGGTAGGTCATTCTACAATAATATGACATCTATTTTGTGAAACAAAATTAGGAAAAGTGGCAAGCCCTATATGATTTTCTTAGGGCACATCCTGCCCTTATAAGTACACCAGTAGACATCAAGCTTCATGATGAGGAGGTTTTATACATGAATGAAACTCCTCATACATATGATATGAATTTTAATTCAACCTTTCGAAGTTATATCAGAAAAAGGATGGAAATATGATGCTAGAAAAGGCTGTCTTTGGGGTTTCATTTTTTTCTCCAAACAAAGAAATTTCTCCCCAACCTTTCTCACTATATGAAGGCTACACAAATAAAGAGGAAGAATAACAAGGACCCATAACTAGGTTATAATAAGAACTAGAACTAAATATAGCTTACCTAAATATCAAAGGGGATTTGGAGCTATTAATAAAGTAGATGAATGGTGAATATGACATCAAAAAGGAATAAATAGTCCCTCTCACTTGATATATCAGGAGACTAATGGAAGAGTTCCTATTTCCACCCACATAGAATCATGTTCTACAATCAGGAAATGATAATGTCTAATCACTCATCCCACTATCATGTAGTAGAAAATGGATATATAGAGTCATTCAATATGGTTATATAAAAAATACTATAGAAGACGATGAATAAAAATAACACGTCCAAGCCAAACAAGATCCTCTATGCTTTATGGGTCCACCATACCACCCTGCGTACTACTACACAAGAAATCACATATTCAATGGTGTACTATACTGAGGCAGTATTACATATAGAAGTCTAGTTTCCCTCACTTAGAATATCCACTTGCAGACAACTCTTAGATGATGAGAAATCAGAGATATGACAGGATGAGATAGAGCATCTCATTGTCACTTGGTTTTGTACATTACATAACCTTGAAGTCCATCTAGATCGGATCAAATGAGACTTTAATAAAAAGTTGTTCCTCCATTCATTTCATCAAGGATAATTGGTGTTGGTTCTCATAACCCCAATTACACTAAAGAAGAAGCCTCTAAATCTTGAACCTAAATGGGAAGGGACTTATATTATAAATAAGTTCTATCATAATGGAGCCTACTCACTGACTATAATTGATGGGGAATGTGTCACTACCCCCAATAATGTGAGGTTTATCAATAAATACTTTGTATAGTTACCCTAAAATGTTTAATTAATTAGTTTTATAATCTTAAACTTGGTATACATATCCTGACCACATGACATTAAACTGTACATAGAATGTCCGAAACACATGAGGTAAAACTATTTGGAGAACATCCTAACCACATGACAATAAAATTTACGAAGCTCATCTCATTCTCAGGACAATAAACTACACAATTATTTCCTATTTTTAATATTTTAAACTAAATATCATCTCACATCCTAACCACCTGATGTTAAACTATATGAAACATGCCCTTACAATAAGATTTTAAAATGCAAGAATTATGTCCTTACCGCATGACATATGACTACATGGTTTTGAAGAACTATGTTTGGATTGATTCCTACCATGATAAGATATATAGAAACTTGTACACTTCCATTCTTGGGACCAATTACATCATCCCTATTCTTTCAAGTCAAGTTTCCCACTTTCTTCCTGTAAGACGATAAACTTCATAGATGATGTCCTTGCCATAATAAATTAATTTTCATAGGTTCATAGAACTATATATGACTTTATTATCATTATAATTAGATGTATAAAGATTCCTTGATCCAGTATCTTGGTATAGACACCACATGATAAAGAGTTCAACTAAATATTATCTAATTTCCTCTATATCATGAAGAACCATTTATATTCATTGTTTGTCACACCTAGAATAGGTCACATGGGATTAGGATATTTAGTAAGGTCTTACCCACACAAATAAAGAATATCATCTCATGAAAGGGTTATCAGGGTCCCGATTCCTCACCACATGATGTTAAACTACATGATTGGGGTCCTTTTAATGATGTAAAACTACAAATTGCCATGGACCTTTCTAGGGCGGACCATGATAGTTGGTGTTGTCCTCCCACCACCTTTACTTTTTAATAACTATAGGAGGCATGATTCCTATCATCATAGGATACATAGTGACACCCAAATCTCCAACCCTAGGTCCAGTCACAACAAATAAACATAAAAATTCCCCCTCCCTACATATGGTTCCAACTTGCGTGGGGAGATATTAGTTAAGAATGTAACATGATTTGATTCTTGTTACTATAGGATACATAGTGATGTAAAATAATTTGTTCTTGGGCCTTAATGAAAAATTACCTTATCATGTTGAGGAGTATATATCCTTTATGTAAGACATTTAACATCATGGCCACTCAAGAACTACATGTGTCTTGATTCCTATCATCATAGGGTATGTATTAATGCCCAGATCCCTAATCTGGGGTCCAGATGAAACTATCAAGAAAAACAATGACCCCCCTATGTATGGATCAGACCTGCATAGAGAGATTACCATTCATTAACTATGTGTGTCTTGATTATAGAAATCACTGAATATGTAGTGATGCCTGGATCTCCAATCCCGAGTTCTACTACAAAAACCCATGAAAAATGAAACCTGAATGCATAAAGGCTAAGTCATACAAGCACATTTTACCTACATATGATTATGATATTCATACGACTTACCTTTTCACATAATATATCTTGAAATATTTTTCAAGACGATCCCACATCCAAACCACAGGATGTTAAACTACAAGGAAACCAATATTTGTTTACCACATGACATTAAAATTCTAGAAAAACATCCTAGTCACATGACATTAAAAATGCACAACAAATAAATACCCACTACATGATGTTAAAAGGTATAGACCATTAACCACTATCATCCCTTACTAAATAACCATAAGAGCTTTACCCTGGTCGAAAAAATTACTGGGTGCATCCCCCAACTTTTAAGAAATTAAATTCATAAAACTCACATCATTCATTGAGCACCTCGGGCGAACATAAATATTCCATGGACCATTGGAAAGGATTCCTAACTTCAAGGGGCCCTATGTTTTAATATGCATGTATGGATTTGTATCTTGCATATGTAGTTATGGTATTTAAAAAATGAGTTACTGTTCCTAATGAACTTTCTAATCCTTGTGAGACATAATGTCACCATGGAAGAATTCACCACCTCAGTATGGTCTGGGCCATTCTCTCTATGATTATTCCACATCATTACTCAGGACCTGAGAACCACAATCCATGATTTAAAATAGTTTTATCTCCCTTTTAGATGGTTTTTGAAAGTTCTCTTGACCCTAGGTTTCTGAATTGGGTTCTTTTGTAAAATTCTAGTCATATTAGGTCTATGTGAATCCTGACTGTAAACTACCTGTACTTTGGTTAAAAATGTACAAACATAAACTATAGAATTTGGTGGTTTGAATCACAATACCTTAAACTACTAGTAAAGGAGATGAAAAAATTTTCTAGTTAAAAAACATCAATGGGCAGCCTGAGCCAAATTCCTATCCCCAGTCGCTAAACTCTCTGTCTCTATATTTTTGGAAAAAATTAGGGCATAAATAAATAAGGCCTAAAGCTCATTGGTCCTACATTATAGCACTAGTAAAATCAAATATTTGTTTATTGGACACCCTGGTCCATGGAAAAGTTAGAGTAACGACTGTTTTACATATTTTCCTCATGATAACATGTTTTCTAGGTGGAGAGAAGAAATTTAGGGTTCTTGAACCCTTCTTTGATATTACATTTTTCCAAAATTACACTTCATGATTTTAGTTCCTCTGATCACCGTAAATCTTCCATGTCTCTTGGAAAATGATACCTCACTTCAAGGGACCCTTTTCTGGACTGTGCATGTATTCCTAGTGATCGTGAATATTCACTTATGGTCTTTAAATAATGTGTCCCTAAAAAAAGAGATTTCTAATCCTTGTGAACCCCAACATTACCATGAAATAACTCGTTACATATATGAATTTTGTTCTATTTATAGTATGATTATCCCATACCATCCTCATGACATGACCACTTTGGACTATGATTTACAGTCCCTATACCATACTACACAAGGGAATTCAACATCCTCATTGTTACGTCACCATGTTTTTTTACCCTTTCTCAAACCAGGAATGAAACACTCCATTACTCAACCTTTGGTGGCATGATCCCCATGACTTGAAACCACAAGACACAATTCACAGGCTTCTCATAAGAGCTAAACTACCATAGTGTGATAGAACCCTTCTAGGATATCCTTTATTCTATACACAATTTCATCATCTTGGAAAACCAGTCATCATAAATCATTCATGAAACCTAGAAAAGCCTAGGGATAACACTGTTTGAACATGATATTGTCCCATAAGTGTTTTCACAACCAGATAGAGATGATTGATCCTTGTAGGAAAGGAACCACATTACTTGTGAGCCTTGGTGACACCATGGAAGCACTCATCACCTTAAATCATTACGGGTCATTCTCAACACATCTTCCTTATCCCATACTCATGCAAATAGTCGGGTTATGAATTAAATAAACCAAATTCCAACTATCAGTGTGGACCTGGCATCCCTATTATTTCCCCCAACCAATACCACATCCTTAATTATACATGACCCTTATAAAAGAGTGTGGATGCCTATGTTTGACTATTCTATTGACACATAAGCGCTTTGAACTAGTAATCAATAGTGTATCTTTATTCTAAGAAAAGAACTCAAATCCTAAAGAGCCCATAATAACACCATAGAGGAGCTCAAAACCTTAGGGGGACTTGGGTCATCCCCAGTATGTCTGCCCCAAATTCCATATTCCATGATTGGAGGTCTGATCTAAAACACCCTAAACTAACAAAGTAAAATATTTCATCTAAAAGACCCCAAACTACACCAATAGAAGGTCTAAGCTAAAAGACCCTAAATTAATGTAATTTACAGTCTGAGATAAAAGTCCCTAAACAATTATAATAAATGGTCTCGGCTAAAAGACCCTAAACAAAAGAAAAATATGATCTGATCTACAAGACCCTAAACTAATGAAATAAAAGGGTCTGATCTAAAGCACCCTAAAATAAAACGATATAAGGTATGATCTAGAAGAACCCAAGGAAATGTAATATATGGTATAAGATAAAAGGCCCTAAATTATAGTGATATAAGGTTTGAGATAAAATAAAATAAATTAAAGAAATAGAAGGTATGATCTAAAAGACTGTAATCCACCATGATAAAAGGTTGATGCTAAAAGACCTTAAACAACAACACATCAGAAATTTACTCTAAAATAATGGAAAATATAAAAATATTATTTTTTCTACTATATGGAATTAAAAAAATAAAGATATACTCACCAAAACTATCATATTTTATTGAATATATATCACTTTCCCTTCAAAAAATTTATTCGACCTTAATTATCCTTCGATGAATCAATTAATCTTAAGATAGCTGGTGCGTATGTGTTAATAAGGAATCTCATTATGGTGGAAATTTGTGAGAATTTTTTGAGGATAATCTATTGTAATTTAAACATTAAAATATCAGAAATTTATTTTACTTGATATTATGAAAAATTATGGGTATAGATGATGATTTATAGACTTTCAGATAAGTGAAATTCTATGCACATCATGAATGAAAGGAAATTGGATGAAAATATAAAATGTTTAGATGATCCATTAATTTATAGAAAAGAATAATCTATATATTTATGACTCTTTCTAAGAATTTCACCATAAAAAAATACATATCAATGATCTAACTATGGTAAGACTCGATCGGATAAACTGGAAAAGTCATCAAGAGTTTGGAAAGAAGTTCCAGTTGAACACTGGGGTGATTCGTACCCTACTTCATCTTCTCCTCTATCAGATGAAGGTCATTAGTCAAATTTTAAATCTCTTAAACTCTATTTTAAGTGGTTTCCAATGAGAATGATAATACAGGGAGGTTATACTTTTTGTGAACCAAGACCTCTACATATCTCTATATCTGTATAGCCAAAACATCCATTTGATCCTACATCTTAGACATAAGATGGTGACTCAATTCCAATTATTTCAAAACTTACTTCATCAACTTGGATGAGAAATTCTAACCATCATGTTTGTGCAAGTCCTTCTCACTGGAATCCAATTCATTGTACATTAGGATAACATGAGGCATTATTTTATATAGTGACTTTTGGTTAAAGAGACCTACACCAGAATCATGAAATAACTATCAACAATGTTTATATTAGGCATGAAAAATTCCTAGAGGAGTCTCAATAATCAGGGTATGAGTTTCCTTCAAGATAATCAGACGTCATGTCTGAGCTTCTATGGATGATGGAGTGGGTTTGTGAAAATGTGTAACAGTTGGCTGCGATGATGAGGAACCATGAGAGGATGCACCATATAATCTTCCCTCAAAAGAAGTACCACATTTTGTTTGTTAATGATGGATAATTTCATTAATAGAATATACCCTTCTATTATGTTGGGAATCTTCATGATGAGGAATCTTCCTCAAATATTCTCCTGCATGCTAAACCAATTCAATTATTACTATGAAAAGGGGATTTAGAGATGAAAATGATTTTTCCACATGGAGGGAAAATATATTCAGCATACCACTTGGGTAGTCCTCCACCCAAGAGTGATTATAATCATGTAATAAAAAGGTAGGAGTACTAGTAGTCTCGAGAATTATCTCAGTATTAGTATCCTCTCAAACCAATGTCTACCAGAAATAACAGTTGGTATGGGGATATTTCTCTCCTCACATGCCAACTGAGGACAGAGGGGAGACCCTTTAGGTGAAACCAAATTGGTGAGAAAACCGATAATGTGTATACAGATCAGACAAAATCATCTCATCCATCCTGGATAGAATTACCCCATCCCAACTAAAGATCTTGTGTAATAATTTCTCAATTGAGCAGCATCCATTTTTAGTGATTGGCCTAGTTGGTGTTGGATAAGGTGTAAAAATGTAACAATCATGTCAGATCAACACATCTACAACCTTTTAGGGGCCTAAAGACATTACCTCAATACGAGATATGTAATGTAAACTTGAAATAATGAGGAACTGGGGATCCTGATGTGATTTTATTAGAACTAGTAGTGGAAATGCTCCCCACTCTAGAAAAATAAAAACTAGAAATGACCACTGATATTATTGGGAATGTTAACCTATAGAATGTGGACCTATGGTAAAGGTTCTAAAGAACCAGTATTTCTAGATTGATTTGTTTTCACTATGCTAGTTGTCCTACCATCACTAGTGTACTAACCTGGGTTTCTAAGTGTGCATCCCCATTTGGGAAAATCCACCCATACATAAACATATCCATGAATTACAAAAACATATGTCCTAGTGATATCTCTGACATCACTTGATATCCCCATTGGTATGATCCCTAGCTTCCCAAATAGCCTAATATGAGCCAGATTTTTTCAGAACTTGTTGGTAGGGGAACTGATGGGGGGGGGGTATAGAAATTGGCCTTTCCCTACTGTGATAAATGAAAATATTGACCCAATAAATGAAATAAATGATCGAGCATATAGTCCACTCAATTCATAACATTTCCGTTATTATATTGAGAATGTGACTCACTAGGACTAGATTTCTAAATGGTTCATCCTAGACATAAATTGAAGGAATTATATCATCATACATCTCTTTGAGAGGGGGTATCAAACCCATATAATAGAAATTAAATAGGGTAATTCATACTTTTCCATGGGAAAATGGAGTTAATTAGAGGTGAGACACTAAAAACTAACCAGTTATTGAAGACAATAGAAAAATGATAAACAATTAATTGGGGGACCCATACAATTTTATAAATATGGGTGGTGTATAGTTGGTTAGAAAAAACAATGAAAATCTACCTAATATGGAATGACCATTCTTATTCATTAGAAATGTTTCTATGTGGTCGATTATCCCATTTTGATCCCCCTACCTCTCTTGGATTGTTCAGATAAGAGAAAAATATGTTTGGATAACTCTGAGTGATGATATGGTGAGAATAATAATATCCATCTGGATCTAGGGGAGAGTTCTACAACATATAAAAGGTCCCCTTGAACCATGTTTCGACTATGTTTCCATCCTCATAAATCATTGCCTGGATGTAGTCAAGAGAAGTTGATATCTAGTGATATTATAGATTTTAGTCCAAATAAGGAATGGATACATCATCCAGGAGATGAAAATCTTATAAAGTAATATGGTGTGATAAAATATAATTTTAGAGTTTAGGCGGGACAATCCATTTCAAATCCTTATTGTCAGAGTCCATGAGGTACTGATGGTTTGGATTATGATTCCTAGATATAATGGACCTCTGGTTAGTTGTGGAATAATAAATATGATTAGATTTAGAATCCATATGAACAAAAGTAAGTGGAATATTTTATATAGATAGAAATAAAATCTTATCACATTGAAGGCATAGATTCGACATTGATCATGCATATTACATGAATAATGAAATGGATTTATGATCACACAGATAACATGAAAATGAAAAATGAAATGAGTGTCATGTATACATCATAGACACAAAAAATATCATACAACTTCATGACCCCTTAGATGAATCATGATCTTGTGGCACTCGCATGAAAACTGTCCACATAACAGTCGAAGGATCATGAGATTGAGCTAAAAAATCATGTGAAACCCTCATTACAATCGTGCATAGCCATGAAAAAATTTCAAAAAATTAATAAAAAAAATCATTGTTTATTCTGGTGGGATATTAGGAAAATAAATTATTGTGAATAGTTCTTACAAAACGGTCTCATGGTGTAGTCACATGATTGGTTCTTACAATAAGGTCATGAGACAAGGTCACATGATAGAGATATGGGAAAAGAGATCTAGAAATCTAGTAGCTGGTGAATGAGTCTCCCTATGTTCCCTTAATTATATGGAATTTCATGGAATACTAAACCCCACTAAGAATACCAAGTATCCCCAATACATTTATTAAATATAGTTCCAATGAATCATGTGAAAATTTACATTCCTCATGACCAATCCCTTTCCACTATATACAATGATTATGAGTTGGGGGGGGATTTTTCATTCCCTCTAAATGAGCATCGAAAAAATTACCAATTGAAGAAATAATTGAATATGAGAATTAATTTCCATGTAAATAAAATGGAAGAAGAAGATGAAAAATATAATCTGACCACATAACCTTATGAAGGACACGCGATCACATGACCTTTATATGATTGTGCAGATGCTCAATTCATAGCACATAAAATACTAGAATATCTCTTGAAGATCCTTTTTCATGAACATTATCTCTTTTGAAGGCATCCAAGACACTCCCTGATTACATGATGAGTTCTAGACGAGTTCCTCTGAATCATGAAACTTTTTAATCAGTGGACTCTTGAAAAAACATCAAAAAAATCCTTGGAAAATAGTGAAGAAAATATCAAAAATGAGGGATCCTCTTGTGGTTTCAAATATCATGTGACACACCATAAATCCCTATCAATTTGTCAACCTTGTCACAGAATCCCCACAGAAAGTAAACCCTCATTATGCAATGGCCTTCAGGAATATCCATATGGTCTTGCACTCCCCCTTTAGTTTCATAAGGGAAAATGTATGGTTTTAAATGAAATTCTCATTTATCACCATAAGAAAATTTTTAGTCCTTTGGAACATCACAAAATAAGAGAGTGATTGTATTCTATAATACACTTACAAACTCATGAGATCCACAATCCCTATAAAATAAATAAGGGAATAAAAATAGAAATGATGAGAGATTCTTACGAGGTTCAGATACAAAGATTTCTTTTAAATAGGTTCATTCATCCTAGGAAACCATCATTGATCATTCGAGTACCCCTTGAAAAGACATATTGATCTAGTGAATAACCCTATCAAGAACCCCTTTTCTTGCATAATGTCTCAGACAACCATCTCAAAAAATGTAATGGTCTTTGAATAGGCATCCTAATTTCACGAATGTCCCTAAAAATGTTGGACCTATATTGTGAAAGAACCTTGGGATGACCACATAATTAGTAAATAACAATTTAATTGGGTGAAACCCAAAAAATAGTGTGTTCATGGGTTGATCTTGCAATAATTTAAACTCATGTGAAACCTACAACAAGATTTCAAAAAACGCCTAAATACTCAGTCCTCTAGTGACTCCAGCCTGAATCTGTGAGATACACACCACACAAGGAAGTGTATAATTGGGTAGGAGAGGCCTATAACCCCCATTGTATTAAAAAATTATCCAAAGCAATACCTTGAGTGTAGAAGATATGATTATATTTATTTGACCATTGGATCACAGGATCAGGAAAGTCTCCCACTAGGTATGATCTGAGGAATGAATCCAAGGATTATGTTGTATGAATAGATGCTTCACATGATCATTTTAGATCATTAAAATACTTCTTTCATGTCAAATAAATTATT
The DNA here is from genome assembly GCA_963277665.1 of Viscum album. Classification (NCBI taxonomy): domain Eukaryota; kingdom Viridiplantae; phylum Streptophyta; class Magnoliopsida; order Santalales; family Viscaceae; genus Viscum; species Viscum album. Next base: position 421,429,806 of record OY728132.1, read on the forward strand.
TTAAGGACATAATACTTATTTTCTAGGTCTTGAGAATCCTAAAACAAGCTAAAAACTGAACAAATCTAAGACACATAGGTAATAAAACATAGAACAAAGAATAAAAGATGAGAACTTACATGACGAAAAAAACACTGATCCTAATGCAATTTTTTGACTCATATAGACCATGATAAAACACCGTGACATGTCTATCAATGCATGAAGTGTCCTCTAGACATTCTATTTGGATCATGTGATGCCCTCCGGACATGTTGAAAAAGTCACATGATGCCTTCCAACAATGTCACCCAAGTCTCGTGAGGCCCTTTGGGATAACCATCATATATTAAGATATACTCTATACATGTCGAACAAATTTTTTAGAAATACCAGTGCATGTTAGCTAGGTCTTGCAATGTCCTTTGGGCCTACTATCCAAATCCCACGACACCCTCCAAGCCTATCAGCTTGGATGTGAGATAACCTATAGACATGCCTCCTGAATCTTGAAAATCCCTCCAACCTCACCACGAAGATGTCATGATGAAACCTATATATTATAGCTTAAGTCATTCGACACCCTCTGTACATGTCAACTTGGATTATATGACATCATTTAGACAAGTCATCAAGGTCTCACGAAAACACCTAGACATGTCAGACAGGTCACCCAACACCCCCTCGACATGTCAACCTGGATCATGCAGTTGTCTTTGGATGTTTCCACTATGAAACTATGAAATGTCCAAGAATCCTAAAATATTTTAGGTAGAAAACCATGCCATGTTATTCAGAAATCTCGGGACGTGACGGTATTTTCTAGGGGGGATAATAGGGAAACCTCATCACATTACCTCCGACCAGTGGTATAATATGGTGTTTTCACCAATATAAGGGCACCCTCAGGGTGTAAGCCCCGATTAGTGGAATAATTTGGTATATTAGATAATATAAGTGAAAACTCATCATGTAATCCATGACCAGTGGAATAATATGTCATGTCATCTAATATAAGGCAAACATCCTCATGTAATCCCTAGTTAACAACATAATAGGGTATGTACACCAATATAGGGAAAGCATAGCATGTTAGCCTCAATTAGTGACATAATATGGTATAAATGCTAATATTAGGGTGGCTAAATGTGCAATCCCCTACCTAAATGATTTATGATGACAATGATTACAATCATAATAAACATATGTCGGAAGTTGTTCCTAAGTCCTGAGATCCATAATAAACATTTAAATGTATGCCCCAACCTGTAATTCAGAATCCATAAGCAGTGATACTAAAAAATTTCTATCCCTTGTTTACCGCAGTGTGAAAAGCTCACATAGACATAGTGAAATGAAATTATAACATCACTCACATAGGGAGCATTTAAAATGTAGGACAACCTCAGTGTGTAATCCCTCATCAATGGCATAATATCATATTTCCAGCAATATATGTAAAACTTTAGCATGAAAGCCCCAATAAAAGACATAATACGATATGTACCTCATATTAGGGTGGGATCAATGTATAATACCCGACCAAATTTAAGTAAAATAACTCTTATTCCTTCAATAATTAGGATATGTAGGATGCCTTCCTAAAGGCCTGAGCTCAAATAGACGTCCTACTTAGTATAATACTTTCTATTTTTCTGACATCCCAACCATGGTGACCCAATCACTCCAATGGGAAGATCATCCTTTCTCATCCACCAAAGGATAGATAAGTCAACTAAACTATGATGAATAAAATTCCTACCATAACTAGGATACATAGGATACCTTCCTAAGGAATGATATCTATATTGGTTGTCCAACATTTTGTCTCATCACATAATCCCCATATCCAAATGCAGTGATATTTATTACATTCCATACCTTATTTCTCACATTGAGCATGTATCATGTGTTATTGGGGATATGTAATAGTTAAATCATTCACATAATGAATCTAAACAAGTTAAGGAACCATCAATGTAGATGACCTAATCTGTGGCAGGATATAACTACCTCATATAGGGGTATCTACCTCTTGGAATGTTATAAGGGAATGATTGAACTATTCTTACTTTTTCCTTGCCAAACCTAAGATATGTAGGACACCTCTATAAGGATCAATCTAAATATTTGGTTTCCAAGTGCCCCCATATATTTCATTTTCATATGAAATTAAACTACATGGGTTTAAAGAGCTAAATGGGTTTTGATTCTTATTATAAAACACGATATGTAGGATTCCTCATAATGGATAAAAGACATCCTTGGAATATTACCCACATCTTGGATTAAAAAAAACACTGGAGTGCTTGGTCATACAGATTCAACTTATAAGAATCTACCCACCAATGTGAAATGGATAAAAAACCCCAAATACATAGAGATGGATTCACTAAAACGATCCTCTATTTTCATATAAAAGGACTTAACCTATGATAAATTTGACAGGGTAACCAGTCCTATATGTGGATTAGAAAGATATTATTGAACATATCTTAAATCTATAAAATTATCCTGAAGTAGGCAACAACCCCCCCCCCCCCCAAGGCGTGTGATGAGCCGAACCTCCCATCCTCTGAAAAAATGGGTGTTTATATGTTCTATTAGTTCTATAACCCTAGTCGACTACCTTCTTTTGAAAAGAAGGTCTATACACAACTATGAATGTAGGAATCGTTGTGAGTTTCTATACCTAAGTATAACATGAATAGTGAAATTGATGTGAATGATTGTATACACATAAAATTCCCACAATAAAATAACCCATAAAATCCAGCCACATCTTTTCTGGATGAGTTTTTTTTGGTGAACCTGACATTAACTCATTTAACTATAGTATCTCCTTCACAAGATAAAAAAGGATAGACTTCCCTGTTCTTACTGGAACATTTTTTTATCTCCATATGGGTGATCACCGTCAACATTTATATCTTTGTGAAGAAAGAATAATCTTGTGTAAAAAATATATATGATTTTTTATCTTTTATTACATGGTTCTAGAATAAGAAATAATATTTATTTATATCATCCCTTTTATCACATGAAGAAAAAAATCATTATAAATAAAACAAGATCAATCCAGCTATATGCATCATTGAAATTCTCCCTCTAGAACTTGGGAGAGAATTAGAGAGAACTCAAAATTCATCCAAATAGTAGAGATAACTATTTTTGAGTATAAAATTTACATATAATCTTATGTTATACATTCCAAAACTACAATTTGGTCCTCATTGAATCATTACCTTTATTCTAGACCCTTGTGCACACTTATGACTTAAATAAACTTTTGAGAAATGTCATCAGAATTTTATCTAATACCTTTATCACTTTAACATGTTATGTGATATAATATAAACCCTTAAATCATATCACATGAATCACTAATAATTTAATAGACCTTGAACATGTTATGTTCATTAAAAAAGTTATATTTTATATCATTCACTTTACTGATCAACCAACTTAGGAATACCTGGGGAAATAAATTCAATCATTATTGTTATAATATTTCATAATATAATTGAATTATTTAACTTGATATTGATCACACTAAAATGTTCCCCAACCCTAGAAGTGGGTACCACTTCATCCTAAACTTTTATTTATTGAAATGTATTAAACTTGTGCATACACTTAGTGTGTACACCTCTAGGTCCATATCTCGATAGAGGTAAGTCCATATCAACGACTAAGAATATATTCTAAAAATCCATCATATAATCAAAGGATAAATGAAATTTCAATGTTATGATTATGTTATACAAATAATCTCCTTGAAATATAATCCCTTTGTCTCGTGATTTATCATAAGAAAGAACACACAATTGTGTGGTAATTCTTTTGAGGATTTATATATTTAAGGATATTATCAGATGGACCTACCTTCTTGTACCATAAATATTGATTAAATGAATATACTAAAATATTGGTAAACCTAGGACCATTAGATATCTTTTCATAAACTCAGAAGTGAAAAATTATCTCTTGATCATTTAACCAACACCATACCACCAATAACACACCCAAAAAAGGCTAGTTAAACACAACGTCAATGTCATGGTTTCTTCATGAATCAAAGTAAATGATCAATACAAAACGTTTATAATGATATAATGTAGAAATAACAATAAAATTTTTCATATATATAAACCAATAATGACCTCTTATACAAGTGGTGTTGATACTGGAGGTCTCTTCCTCATGATTTCTCTATTTAAGATAACCACAAGAAAACCTCATGAGAAAAAGACTCAATTATTATATCTCCCCAACACCTAATAGTTATACATCATGTGGGTCTGATTAGTATGATGTATGTAGATCATATGACATATATTTAAGATTACTAGTATATTATCTTGATGTTAATATTATGGATGAGAAATACTATAATCTTTTGAAACAAAATGTTATCTAATAACATTACCATGTAAATAGTGTATATAGAAGAATCAAAACTATTATGGTAAGAATAAGAAAATTTATATATCAAACTTCATATATGTAATGGTAATAAAAGTACATAATGGAGTTTGGTCTAGGGAACTGACTCAAAACACTCCTTCTTACACTAGATCCAACTACTAAAAAATCTCAACCAATTAAATCCCAAATAAGATTCATGCATCATATGATATTTGGAGGGGGGGGGGGGGTCCACTAAGATACCTCAATGGAAACTCTTCAAATCAAGTCTTCACCTATCTAAGTAAAATACCTTAAGAGGTTGAACTTCTATACTATATTATTTATTATATAGTGTGACTGGGGATCCTTGAAAAAAAACCACAGACATAGTGTTACCAAAACATACTATAAGAGAATTTTTACTACTAGGTACAATGCTATGTATAGAAAAAATTTCATATCCAAACTGGCTCCTTACATGAATCTGAAACCTCTATATACTTAGATTTTTCTATAGAATTTTGATGCATGGATTGTTTAGAATTTCTATTACTCATTTAATGACAATTTTGAAAAAAATTCATAGACTATAAGTTATTTAAAATCAAATTAATCTATATTAAATGTTTCATTAGTTTATCCCCACATGACTAGCTCCTCATCTCTTCTATAAATTAATATCATATCATTTTTACATCTCACGTACTGCATGATAGTTTCTATAGATTCCCAATAGCACACTCTTTGATTATCTTGACATTATCCCACTATTATTAAAACAATGTCAACATAAAACCCCATACATAGTATGGAATACATGATAGATCCCACTAAAAAATCATAATGGATTCTACTCATTCTTTTAATTCAATTCTTTGTCCATTGACATGTTTTCTTAGAGAGATTAATTATATGTGAAATTATATATACTAATATCTTCTATTTTTCAATATTATAAATTTTGAGTATATTTTCAATATATGCACTTAAAATTATCCCAATAATCCTTTGAGATATATCTAAATATATCTTCATCCCTAGAATGTAGGGTGATTCAAAATAGTATTTTCAAGAGATGAATTAATTTAAATAAGTCATATTTGACTCTTAGACTTTAAGTTCATTTCCCAGTACCAATATATCATCAATATATAATATTTGGAAAGTGATAGAACTCCCATTAGCCTTATTGTATCCACTTGGAAAACATTCATTCTTAATGAAACCAAATTCTCATATGGCCTCATGTAAATGAATATTCCAATAATTATGCATACATCAATATATAAATGGATATTTTTAAATTTTAGACATAATTGGAACTCTTTGATATAATAAACCATTCTGGTTGTATTATATAGACATATTCCAATAATATCCCTTTTAGAAATAAAGTTTTGACTTCCATTTACCAAATTTAATTATCATATAAGGAAGATACTCTACGTAATATTCAGATAGATTTTGACATTATAATGAGTGAGAAGGTTTAATTATAGTCGATGATTTGATGTTTCAGAGAACCCTTAAAAAATCATGCTTTATATTTTCCTACTTTAACATACATTTAAAACATTGTATTAAATACCCTTTAACACCCAGTTGGTTTTACATTAGCAGGTGGGTATAAAAGAATCCAAAATTGATTTCGTATATGGAATCCATATTAAAATTAAAATCCAATTTCTATTTTGTAGAATTCTTTTCATATACTAATTTTTTGCATCTTAGAGATTCATTATTCCCTAGGATTAATGTGTCAACTAACTCAATGAAAATAAACCATATCTCTTGGGCTATCTAACCTCTCATGTTGAATGATATAGTACATGTGTATCAAGAAAATATTCATCTCCCACTGAATCTTGTGAATGTTGTCCCCATAAAAACTATTCTATATCTAGAGTATCAAAATCATCAATTCCAATCTTACTCTCACTATTTATATGGAAAATATGTTCCCATTATTAAAATACAGAATGTATTTCAGCAGTTATTTATATATACAAAGGTTTACATAGGCAATATCCTATATTTTTTTAGATAACCTATAAAGAAGCACTTCATGATTTAATATATTAGTTTTTAACTATGTATATTCCAGAAAAATTCCTTACAAACCCATATATGTATATATGGAAGATCAAGTTTACATCCATACCATAAATCATGTAGAATACCATCCAATGTTTTATTTGGTAATTATATTAGTATATATGCTACTGTTTGTAGTGAGTAACCCAAAAAATATAAATGTAGAGTCACTTGACTCATCATTGATGTTACCATGTCAAGTATGGTACAATTATACCTTTCACTTCCACTACTCCACTAAAGTGTATAAGGAAAATAATGGTGGGAAACTATCCCACACTTCTTTAAATGATCCTAGAAATCTTGGTTACGATATTATCTAGTATTTTATCATTAAACTTTATTAATTTTCTTAGAAAATTGATTCTCTACTTAATAATTATAATCCATAAATGAGATTAAGGAATCTGATATATACCTCATTAAGAATATTTATCTCTATCTACTGTATTCATTGATGAAAGTAATAAATTAAGGATAACCAACCATTGAATATACTATAAATGTGCCAAATACATTAGTATAAACTAATTCCAATAGTTCTGTGGATCTTTTTTACTTACCAATGAATGGTGATTTAGTAATTTTAACTTGTAAAGAAGAGTGGAATTCATGCAAGGGATTTGACTCATTGAATTCCAGATACCATTCTTGATAAAGATTTCATAAATGATTTTTTCATAGCCTATCCTAAAATACTATATTATTGTAAGATAATATTCATTTTCACTAGTTTTGTTATTGAATGAAAAGAAAATATTTTTGAGTTGAATTATATTTAATACATTGGTATAATGTCCCATAACATAACAAAATTTCCCTTATAAATAAGAAAACATTTATTTAAAAACATTAAATAAAATCTGATAGTTCCAAAACATGAAACTAATATTATGTTCCTGGAAGTAGATGGTACATAATAACAATTATTTATGAAAACAACCATTCCACTAGGAAGATTAATATGAAAATATCCCAATGCAAATGATTTTAGTCCTTAACCATTTTCTGCTCAAAGATCCATATCAACTTTTTCAATATTCGAGAATATAATTTGTTCTTGAATTTGAATATAATTTTTTGAGCCAAATGAAGTATCTAACACCAAAATTGTTGAAATATATAGATCACACTGAATGAAAAATATATTTTAACTAAAAGAATCATCTTTATTTCTCTTCCAAGATATGAAATTCTTATTCCAGTGGCCCTTCTTTGCACCTGAAAAGTAGGCTATATCTTGATTATTAATCCCCATTAGTATATTTATCCCCTTGGATGGTTAGTATATTAGTTCAATTAAGTGAGACATAGAATTTTATACCTTATTATTTCAACTCGTTATCTTGATAAAAATAAGGATTAAAGAGTTCAAATTATTCATATCCTTAACAACTTATAGAAATAAATCCATCAAGTTGGACATCAACTTGTTAATCTTATTTATATTCTCAATCCGACCATGTTTTTCATTTTTATTCACTCTCTAGAACTTATGAGATAATTAGAGGGTACTAAATATTATTTCAAATGATGGATGGAAATATTATTATGTTTTAATGTTTCTTATATTCTTAGCTTATTCATTTAAAAAGTATTATCTTTTCCCTAGAAAGTTATAACATCATTTGAGACCCTAGTGCACACTTATGACCTAATTAAACATGTCATAAATGTTGGAAACATTTTATCACTTAATATTTAAACATTAATATGTTACATGATAAAATAATAACCATTAAATAATCTTGTAAGATCTCATAATAATTTAAAAAGCCTTATCATGTTGTCTTTGTTTAAAAAATTATATTTTCTCATCTTCACTTTAATGTTCAAAAAACATGTGAGTAACTTGAGAAATAAATTAATTCATACTTATTCTATACTTGAATATTATAATTTTATTATTTAACTTGAGATTAATCACACTCATACATTCATCATCCCCACACATGGGTACCACTTCTTCTGAAAATCATATTCATATGAAGAGGCGGAACTAGTGGATACACTTAGTGTGTGACCCTATAAAACCTTATATTGATAATAGTGAGTCCAACTCACTAACTAAGAGCATGTTATAGCATCCCATAATTACCCTGATGATATAATTAATTTCATTGATATAACCACAACCTATAAAGACTCTTTATGTAATATAATCTATTTGTCTCACAATATATCATAAAGAAGGACAGTAACTTTTTTCACTATCATTCTCATTATTTATATATTTTCTATTTTACTGTATGTACATACCTTATTAAACCATGATAGATAAATTAATGAAGGTACATCCGTGTGGGAAAATAAGGTCCCAAACACTATCTCTTCTTTTACTCAGAAGAGACAAATTATATCTTGATCATTCAACAAATTTCATACCACCAATGATGCACAAAATATAACCTTCTTCACCACAACATCAATGTAATGGATTTTTCTTTGAATCTTTGTATGCAATGAAATGACACACATTGAAAATGGTCTCTAGTTTAGAGACAAATACATATCATTATACATCATAACATTCAATGACACTCAAAACATGTGATGTTAAAATTGGCGGGTTATTCCTCAGGATCACATCTACTCAATATCCCCAAGTAAAAAATTCATGAGAAGAAGTATCAATTATTTTGAGATCCCATCTTCTAATATACATACCACATTTTTCCCATTAGTATGATGTATATATATCATAGGAAATATATTTAAGATTACTATGACAATATCCTTAGGTTATCATTATAGATGGAATATTATATAACCCAACGATATAACATTTAATCTAAAGACATTACCATGTAAATAGTGGATGAAAAAGTATGAACACTATTATGGTAATATTAAACACATGTTTATGTCAAAATTTATACATGTAATGGTAGTAAATGTATATATAGGAGTTGGGTCCTTGGAATGTACTCACATCATAGTGGTTTCATAAAAAATGACAATGATGAAATCAAATGAAGCCACTATTTTGATATCCCAACCACCGAAAGGCACAAAGAAGTGAACCTATCTAGCACTATCTGGATCATGATCATTGATATTTTTGTATCCATGTTATTACTTCAAAGTATATCTCATTCTATGTAATGGATCATGATTCAGAATGATGATCTATTAAATTTCAATGGACATTGTAAAAAAGTAGTGGTAGAGTATATAAATGAAAATTCACTATACCCATATTGAAAAATAGTGAAAAAAACTTCCAAATCTAGGATTTACGTTCCCCACATTGAGGTATGGTTATATTTTATCCATATTTTCAAAAATAACACAATCGATGAATGATAAAACCATGTGATGGTTTTCATAGAGTAAAAATATTATTTGATGAAGAAAAAAACTTGGTATGTATCCATTTTCAAATTAATTTCATGGCTGAGAAGTGGGTGGAGGATCATTAAAATCTTTTTCACGTAACGAAAATGGTTGTATAAGATTTCACTATAAGTGAAGAGAAAATATATCCTATATAGAATGATAAAATTAAAATTATATATTAATATAAATAAGAAATTTATGACCCTAAGTATAATCTAATTCATATTTTGGAGTTTTTATGAATTTTTTAGTCAATTCCAAGTCATTTATACTATCCTTCTATTTTCTCAACTATCAGGGGGAGATTCCAAACTATGCTTTCCCATTTATTGTTTGTTTTATCATTGTTATCATTTTTTACCCAATGGAAACAATATTTTACATTTAAAAAAATATATAATTTATATGTAGAAACATAAAATTTATGTCACATTGAATTATAACTCTTAATTACATGTAAGGAATGGGACTTAAAATGAAAAAATAATTTTTAGAACTCCTCACGATTCCTGTGATATGAATAAGATCATATCCTATGAAATGATATTTCTAACCCATGTGTGATCAATTTATTTTTTATTTTTCTGTTTTTTTATTTTAAAAATTATTTAATTCAAAAAATGGGTTGGTGTGTGTGATTAAATGTATTATAGAAAATAAATATGAAACTTTGAATGCAAAAAAAATTAGTTAGTGTGAAAAGAGATACTCCTAGGATAATTATCCTATATGAACCACTATTTTCCCTTTTTATGTATCGTCCCTACATAATGATCACACTCAATAATATTTTTCATCATTCTCATATTCCTTTGTTATGAATATAATGTATACGTAATGATTTTTATGAAAATTTGGCATCCACCTCCTCCCTGGCCAGAAAGCTACTATCCTCTTTAATAAAGTGAACCATGTAACCAACTGGTCCATATGAAATATCACCCATTAATCACTCAAATAAAATGAAAACATCATCTTATATGTTGAATAAGTAAAGGGAGAAAAAGTAGTTTCCTAAGAAGAATCTCATCCTGTGATAAGGATAATGAGTATACTATCATAAATTCCCATAACCAGTCATCCTCAATAGAAATTAGAATTAAAAAAAGACAATAAATTTATGAATGAGTAGTGATTATATTTCATAATTGGATTAATCCCCTTAAATATCCCTTACATTAGTTCTTTACTACCACGGAGATAAGATATCATAGTGCTGAAATAGGAAAGTAAGAGGGATGAGGGAAGAATAAAAACTATATAAAATGAAGAGGAATATAATTAATTAATATAAAATCAACTATGTATAAAAAATAGGACCCAAAATCTATCCACATATGGGAACACCACCTCCCCACAAAGACGTCACTCTAGAGAGAGCCCCAACCGAGAAGAATCTGTTTCTAGTTGAGATGGTACAACATCCCATGGGGTGACAACTTGAGAAATGATGGGTCGACATAAAAATCTATAAAAACATGTGGGTTTATCCATTCATGTCACCCAGTTCAAAACTTGGTGAAATTTGAAGATAAGAATATTCGGTGTAAGGAGAAATACACACAAGATAAGGCTCCTAAGAATCAAACCATGTACCTCTTAAAGGCAGCATGTTTTGTACCACCCTCCTTCACCACTGCCCCACCTCTAAATTGGATTCCAAATGGATCTCATTTTCTTTATGATTATGTAAAAATGGATTCCAGTTCCCTCAACCACAATATTACCTTATATTTATATGTTTTTCATGTGTTATCTTTCTTGAAACCTTACCCAAAATATTTAGGCTATGCGCATGGGAAATCATTGATGGTCTACTCGATTTACATAGTTTCAAGTGGTGTTAATACTTCATCAATGATATTTTATGAATTTTTACACTCACATTAAACCCAAGAATTATTATAAAGTTATTTTATGGTTGATTAAATAATTGGTAAAATTATTTCTTAGAGACCTAAAATTCTATAAAAAATGATGGAATTGATCCGTAGGAATTTTTTTTCTGAGAATAGATCCCATGTTGTTTTTTGATATTTCATCTTCTAAAGAACACATTATCTAGTATTGAAGCTCTGAATGGTGTTGATTTGTGAAAAAAAAATCTTATAGTGAAGATTGGTGTAGCATTGATGAGAGAATTCCATCTTAGGGTATTAAAAATCTCTCAATGATGAATAATATGTGCTCAATTTATCACCTTAACTTACTCATAAAATAGTGGATCACAAAAACCAATTACATTGTATTGAGTTCGTTCTTTTCGTAGAACCCAACATGTAATTGATGTTGGGATATTCCTGGTAATTTTATTCATTCTCTATTGGAAGTGGGAATTATGTGGACATGATAATCATGTGATTTTTATGCCTTATATGTATTCTAAAAAATCAATGATTTAATTTAATTTAGGGGTAGTCTCATTTGAGATATCCACATATATACCTCCTGGAAGCACCTTCAAGGGATAACACATCCTCAGCACTTATGGATTTCTATTCTTTCAAAAAAATCTTACCTCCACTGTTTAATCTTATGTTATGTTTCTTTTATTCTAATGTTTATGGTCAAAAAACCAATTTACTATAATGTGAGCCTTGATTATCACATATAATTAAATCAAAAACCTTTAAAAACATTAAAATCACAATTTTAAAAATATTAATATAATAAATTAAATTTAGAGTAATATTTTTATCACAAAAATTCATGAATTATACTATTTTAACATTAAGTAGAGTTTTCTCAAATAAAAATAAAATTCGTTCATTTATAATGATTGGTATAAAATATATATTAACTATACAAAATTATAAACTAAAAATTAAAAAAAATGGTTTAATCAAGTAGCATCAAAGGAATAAAATCCAATTTAACATTTAAATAACAATTTTATTTGTAAATAATGATATGAAATACTTAAATTAATTAATGGAAAATAATTTAATCAATACAATATATTTTACAAGATGTTATATCTGATAGGTAGAGGTGGTCTGTTTATTTTGTGCATGTGTTGCCACTATAATAGATGGTTATCTTATCAGGTAGAAGTAGAATATTGTTTTATTTCATCTTGTAGTTTTGACCTTGAATTTGTATAATTGGGTTGTATATCATGCACATGTTTACTCACAATAGGAAATATTTAGTCTATTAGTATATGATAGTATTAGTGACCAAGTATAAATTAAATCATGAAAGGGGGTTTTATTAGAAGGATTTAATGTTAAAATTGGGTTCGAGAACCTAGAAAATACATCGTTACTCCCTTCATATATATTATCTTATCCAATTTTTGTAAGTCAAAAAAATATTCTCTAGGATTTTCCCGTAAATTATAACATTACAATCATGGATTTATTATTTTGAGGCTAAAATGATAGTCCGTATTAGATTAGTATTTTTTCTCTTACACTATTTTTTTTTCAAATACATGAATTTGAATGGATAGTGAGAAAAAACTCAAATATTTCTCAGATCACTCTTTATGTGTTTTAAATTCGATAAATCTTTTGTCCTGTTTGATTATAATTTATCTTCATGAAACTACACTCAATTTTTATGGATAAATTTCATTGTCATACAACTTTAAAAAAATGTATGGATGATGTTTAAGATCATATAATTGTGACAAAATTATGAATAATGTTAATAGACATAAAGAATTTTAAAATTTGAGGTTTCCTTCTTTTAAATAACAGATTTATGGACATAATTTAAATGATAGACTCGATTATTGTAGAAAACATCATTCTATGTTGGGTGGTGTATGTATTTTAAGGTCATCCTACTCAAACCATACTGGAAATCTAGAGTTTATAGTAATATAACATTGAATAAAGTATGGATCATTGTTTAATGTTATAGAGTGCATAATAAATTTTCACATGATTTATACTTATGTGATAATAACTAGAATGATAAAAAGAGGTTATTGACCTATTGGATATAACTAAAGTGACATAAATTGATGTGAGGATGATGTGATATATGAATGTTTGAGAAATTTTAAAAACCAAGTGGAACCCTAAAAATAGAGGAAATCATATATATTTGAATCAGTAATATTTAATGAAAGAATCATAACTGGAATTATTCGAATTGAAGAATGATGAGGTTAGAATAGATAAGATAAGATAATATAGCAACTAACTACATTTCAATGACCTGTTTGTCTATATACCATTATATATACGTACTAGGGAAAATTTATAACTATTTTGAAATGACGAGTTCCATAGTAATACTATTTAAGGTACATAGATTAGGAGAGTCTTTTCATGAGTAAAAATATATACCCTTAAGTGGGATAGAAAAACTATATATATATATATATATAAAATTTTTTATAACCATACCAAAACGGGCATCTTTGAGTTAGTTGTACCTATTACCAATATTCAAGAAAGATTTGTTGTAGTTCCAAAATTTTAGACATATAGTTTGATATATGGGAATAACATTTTCAATATCAATTAAATTTTTTATCTCATAACCATCCATATTAGAGTATAAAAAATATCTAAGGAGGGGATGAGAATGGATAGAATGTTACAAATGGGTCCAATATAGGGGATATAGGAATCAAAGAACATTAATCAGGATTTATACAGGTATTGGAAAATGAAAATTATATCCTAGGGTAGGGTTGATAGAGACAACCTGAAGTGAATTAGTGATCCCATATACTTGGGGATATAGTGAAGGAAATGTTTTGATATATATATTGGATACGAGATCTGGGTGAAATTATATTTCACTCATATGTAAGTCCATTGATAGAAAATCTCTCCAAAATTTGGGACATATATACTGAGATTTTACTGTCTGGGAATGAGATACATGGTGAGTTTTTTTAAGATCATGGTAGGAGATGAAAAAATTATTATGTTTTGTGTGGGATCACGTATCAATACAAATATTTTTCTTAAGAGGGGGGGGGGGGTATGATTCCTTAGTGTACTAATGATTGTGAAATAATTATGTGAATTTTTATACCCATGCACTGATAAAAACGTGAAGATGTAGTGATGATGAAGTTTACAGTTGTGTTCAAGAAATAAGATATTGAAATCACTATTTATCCTAGGGGAATAGGAATCAAGCCACACATAGTTCGTGAAAAGAAATATATCATAGAAAATGGGGAGTATAGAAAAACTAAATTTGAATTAAAAATAATATATAGAAGGATTTTGAGATTGATGGATTGAAATTTTTGGTTGGTTATAGTATTAGGTCATGTGGAATGAACTATTATAAATATTTTATGTCCATATAGGATATAATAATCCATACATATTAGGGTCATGCAGGATAAACCATGAGTCATTCAATTTGAGGTTATATGATGATAATTGTATACCATACAATGTAAGGTTATGTGTTAAGGAACATATGTCATTTAGTTTCATGTCATATGTTAAGACTTTATGAACTCTTTGTGATGCTATACAAATTACTTCATAAGAAAACTTTCATTTTGGGGGAGGTGTCATACACTCTCTATCCTAGGTAATTAAGGATTAAGATCCATTAAAGTAGACCTTATGTATGATGTAAAGAGAATTCAAATTTTTCCAACATTTTTAGTTTCTTCCCATATACCATTAAGACTATCAATTCAAATACAAATTAAACTTATAAAAAGGAGTAGATGAAAACATTTTTATTTAATTTACAAAAAACATATTTATAATGAATTTAAATGTTATGAATTTCCTATAATCTATTATCAATAATCTTCTTCAATTTATATAACTGAAAACGTAACCTTTTTTGATCATTCTATTGGTAAAAAACACTTATTCAGAGTGAATGAAGCTGACATATTATCAATAAAACCACTTTGGTCCTATACACCATTGAAATTGGAGTCTCTTGTGTTAGGGTTTGGGTATATTTGTGGTTAGAAAATTAATAATTTATCAGTTTATTAAAATAATATTTTTTTATATTTATCCAATATTATATAGCGGATATTTTATAAAATCTTGTTAAGGCCTTTGTTTGTCTATTCATAGTCGGGTGATGTAAGGATGAATGGTTCAACTTAATATTCTACTTTACATATGAAATCATTAACTCAAATTCAAATCAGTTCATAACATTATTTTTTAGAATGGTATGGAGGACTCTAAAGTTTTTGATGATATTGGATTTCATATTTCTAAATACAACCTTTGGTTTGAATTCATTTTTATGTATAAATATAAACCATCTAGAAAAGAAATTGGAGGAAATAATAATGAATTTGATATACCCAATAGTCAATAGAGTATATGAAATGATGACATCGATTTACCAGATAGAAATTTTTTGGGGTATTTTGTTACATAAAGTAACTCTAGGATTTGATTGATGAAATTTTCATGAATTTTATATGCATGAAATTTCATAATGTATTGTTCAAAGTAATTCATCATGGAAGGAAAAAAGTATTATAGTATTCTTATATGATTAGAGATTTGGTTCAGGTTTCTTGAAAGACACAATTTTCAATGTGAAATTTAAATATAAAGGTGTGGATCTATCCTTAATCAATGAACCAAAAAAGTACCCCCATCAAATTATCACATAAAGATGATTATATTACAATTATCATCATCACAGATGATAAATTCAATGTTTGACAATGAATTTAGTTTTTTTAAATATATTATATGGAATCTCTTTATTTTAAATATAATAAAATATTTTATACATATAGATTACTATCTCATTGGAATGTGTAGGAGTGGAATTTTTTTGAGAAAAAAATGGTGTTAATTTCATAATTTTTCTCATTTTTTGTTAATAAATAGAAATAACGCACTTAAATCTTCTACATGAATGGCCATTCCAACTTAACTAGGATTATAATGTATTGTTTCCAAATTTTCCAATGCATCCATCTTAGAAGTTTATAATAAGAGAATGTGAGATATCATTGGTTCTTAAGTGAACCATAAATTCCCATACACACTTAAGATAGCGTATGAACTCCTCTTTCTTTGTATTATAATATTCATTAACTTTCTTATTCAACATTTATGAGTTTCCTATGTAATTAATTTTGAAAACTAATATTTATAAGGATTTCTCTAAATTATATATATGGGATAAATATTTTCCCCTATTTGTTGGTGAATCCCTTTGAGAGAGGGAAGAAGTATTATAAATATTCCATTAGTGAAGAAATAATCATGATTTCTAAACCATCTTGATTATGTTTTGGGTTCTCTATCCTATTATTTGATGGAATTCAGGAATAAATATCAATGTATATATCCCATGTTTGGGATAATTAATTAGAAGAGAAAAATTATTTATTATGAATTTCCACATTAATGGAAAATTTCTCATTAGTAGGGTGTTTTATAAAGAAATCTACCAGTAACCGACCATTGATTTCCTTCTATAAAACAAAATGGACATAAATCAACTATAAAATAAAAAGGAATATTGGTAACCATCCAGTGAATATTGGATGATCACGAATATACTTCAGTATATTGATGTGAATACTTTTTATAAACTCATGGAGTTGTAAATGATAACACATCTCATAAAATATAAAAATTTTTTGGAGAATTTTTTTCTTAATTATAGTATATCGAGTATTAGTCCCCAACATTGTTTGGTTAAGGTTGTAAAGACTACTAATTTTTCCAATACCATCTTCTTTGGTAAAAATATAATTAAAGGATCAATATGTCATATCCACATAAAAGATGAGTGGATCCCCTTCTACAAGAGGCATTAAGACTTGGGGATGTGATAAGTATAATTTTTTTTATTGTTAAAACGTTTGAGATTTAAGCACCATTTTTTAAAGTTAATAAAGAAGGGAAAAATAATTTTTAATACCGGGGGAAGTGGGAACCCATTACATATGAAAGATAAAAGAGCATACATTAGTTTTAAGGAGGGTATTTTATTACAGTATTTTTTATAAAAGTGACTCATATAGAAAATCATATGACCATGAGAGAGCATTGTTAATTAGTCTATTTGAAAGACCATCTGCTACCATGTTGGATTCCCAATTATCATGAGGGATGATGATGTTAAGACCCGTGAGGTATGTTAATCATTCCATTCATCTTGTAGTGAGGGTTTATTCCAAATGTATCATGCCATTTTGGATGGCTTGGACAATAGTTATAGAGTCTCTCTCAATCTAGATCTTGTACCATCGTTCTTCCAAGAAAAATATACCACATATATCATATTGAACATTTCAACATCCAAAGAAGTTGAAATTCCACAATTACCAAAGAAGCATCCTATAACATTTCCATTATGGTCTTGAAAGGTGACACCATAACATGAAGGACCTATATTAACTTTAGATCCCCCAAAATAATTAAATTTTATCCATAAATGGAGAGGTAGATACAAAAATACCTTAAAAGACAAGGCAACCTTTTTAAATTTCCACACTAACCAAGATTTCAATGAATTGGGTTTTTTGGAATAATGTTGTAGCATTGGCTAGTTTTAATGCTGCTTGCCTCCATGATTGAAGTGCTGATCTGAGTGATAACAACCTGTAGGTGAAATGGAGTCTATTTTTGGATAATTTCATTCTATACAGTCCAAATAATTTAAAATTGTTCATCACCATTAGTCAATAAGAGATTATCAAGTTGGGTAGCAACCTAATTGAAGAGAAGGGTTGTATGATATCCACTGCGATGGAGGTTTCAGGTAGAATAATTTTAAATCGGTCATGTAGAGCTATCTAGAGTGCAGAAGATGTGGAATAAGCTAAGAAATTATGAGCCACATCCTATATATGTTGATATAATAGTATATATCAAGAACATAATTTATTACTAAAATATTTTAAGAAATCATAAGCATGGTCTCTTTGATTATGAAGTCTCCAAATCACGATCAATCATGAAGGCTGTAGGATCGAAATAATGATGTAGATGCTCAATATACAAGAGGGGGGGGGGGGGTGAATTGTACACTTTAAAAAATTCTTTTAACAAAGGAAAGAGCTAAGTTTAAAAAGTTAAACTAAGAAAATTCACAACACCTCTAACACCAATTGAAAAAGGAATAAAGAATGAATTTATAAAAATCAAGTTCTATGTACTTGCTTAAACCTGGAAAGAGATTCAGAAAGTAGGTTCCGGAAATATGGATCCACAAATTGAAACATAACTAAAGATTACAATATGAGATTCTACCTTAAAGTGTATAAAATCTAAATGAAACAGAGTACAAGTAGGGAAGTATAAGAAAGTCATACTTTCCTTACAATACAATGTGTAGTGGAAACAAACAAGTAGTAAAACTAAAAGTAACAAGATATAAGTCTTTTAACCCAAAGATAAGGGTATCCAACAACCTTGGATAAAGGTCCCTTGATTTATACTTTCAAGCAAGTCTGTCTTACCCACACAAGGGTAAGCCCTCTATATGAATATGGGAATCTCTTTCTTGCTATCCCTGCAAGCCCTCAACTTCAAGGTAGTTGGAACCTCTGTCTTCCTCATAAAGAAAGCCCTCGAACTTCAAGGTAGTCGGCACCTCTGTCTTCCAATCCCCGGAAGTCCTCAAATGTAATCACCAACATTCGGAGTCGCACGAAGAAAAAACTCAATGAGCGGTTCATTACGCACAAGGAATGAAAATCTTTCTCTCTCTAGAAATCACCTTAGCAGCGTGTGGTCTCTAGATCGATCAAGTTCTATGTTATTGTGAGCTCTTTCAAATGAGCTCTTATTTATAGGCATGGTCGACCTCCTTTCCAACGGTCATATTTTACTTAAAAATTGGAGGGACCTGTACACGTGTAACTTAACCAATGGTTAGTTTATAACAGAATAGATGACATCATTTTATATAAAAACAAGTGTAATAGAATGCATGACATCTTTTTAAGTCTAACAAAAAAGTTTGGAGTGAAGGTTCAAAGTGTAAACAAAATGTCAAAGAGTAGACAAATTATAAAAGTGTAAGAAAAATGAATGTTTAGAGTCTAACAAAAATAATATTCGGAGTCTAAATAAAAATAATATTCAGAGTCTAAATAAATTCGGAGTGTATAAAGCAAAGATGATCATATATTGTTTAATAGGTGAATTAAGAATGAGAATTCGGAATGAGAATTTGTCATCAGAACTCGTAATGAGAATTCGTCATCAGAATTTGTCATTAGATTTCAATGTCAAACTTGATGAGAGTTCGTATCCAGAATTCGGAGTAAAACTTTATTAGAGTTCGTATCCAGAATTCGGAGCCTAAAATAGAATGATTTATATCTATGTTTTAAATGATTCTGAGAATATAGAAATGAATCTGATTCTTATACTTAAGAAATATATGGATAGAGATAATGAAAATATGATAAGGCTAAATTTTCTTACAAAAGTGATCTTCCTTATAAAAGTGACTTTCCTTATAAAAGAAATTTTCCTTATAAAAGCGATTTTCCTTAAAGATAAGGTGTTTGTGATTTTCAAAACAAGAAGAAATGTAAAAGTCATAAGGAAAACCTTATTGACTCAACAATCTCGCCCTTTTTGGAAATCACAAACATCCTTACGAAAAAGAAAGTCTAAGAAGAAAGAAAACATTAATTCATATCTCCCTTTGCTTATGGATGTTGTTGAATACGACTAACTCCCCCTTAGGCTTTGAAACTCTATGGATCGTATTTTTGATTTCCGAAATGATATTTCATTAAGAATAAGAATGTATTCTTTAATGAAAAACTCCCCCTTAGATAAACTATATTAGAGTTCTTTTTCTTTCTCCCCCTTTTTAGGGTTCTTTTTCCTTATCCCCCTTTGTGATTTTGGAAATGAATTCGAGGGAATGGAAAATATAATAAAGTACCTGAAAAATTAGTAACAACAACAAAAGAGACGAGAATTTTTTTTTCCATTATGTTTGAATGTTCAAAAACAAGGAAAGCTAAGATACAAAAAAAATCCGATATGTCTATTTTGGATCTTTTTCCTTTGACATAAGACCATTAAGAATAGTTTTTATCTTCTTTAAGTCTTTATGATCTTCCTCAGCTTGCTTCTCTAACACAACTATTCTTTCACTTTGAGCTTCAATCTTTTCTTCCTAGTATTTAAGATTTTCTTCCTGAGCCTTCAAGATTTGTTATTTCTTTAACAAATACTCTTCAAACTCAATCCGATGATACCTTTCATACCTCCAGTTTTGAGCAACAGAATTCAGCTTCCCATTCAGATCTCTATCTTCTTGAATCCGGGAATTCTTCTCAGCTATCAACTTTTCTTCAAAGTACAAAGCATGTTCATTTAGCTTCATGTATTCTATCTCAAAAGCATCCTTAATATTATCTTTTAATTCATCAAAGATCCTCATCTCTTCTACATTTTTCCTCAACCAACTAGTCATTCTTTTACAAGACCTTTTGTGGGCTTCATAACTGACAAAAAAGTTTTGAACTGAGACTCCATCTCAACACATTTTTCCATAACCATGGATACGGAGTCTGTTTTCTGATTCAAAGAATGTTGAAGCATCTAACATCTTGAATCACTACTTGAGAAGGTCAGAATAGAACCCACTAACTTCTTTAATGACTGAACAACAATGTCATGCCCTAATGTAGATGACTCCAAATCCGAGACTTTTCTTAGAGAATTTTCGTCCTCAATTTTCTCAAGCTTTCTCTTTGAAGAACTACCAACTTCCCTTATGTTTACAGCCACTGAGCTCAGGGTATCAACAACGAGTTGCTTTCCCTTGTCCTTTTTTCGGAATGGAGTCCTGTTCCAGAGTCCTCTTTTCACTATCAGACACTTGAACAACATTGTCTTCATCATCAATAACTTTTTGAGCAGCATCCTCTACATTCTCTATTTGAGAAATATCATGTAGAAGTTGTTCATCCTCTTCATGATAAGATACTTCTTATTCTACTTTCTCCTCATCCTTCCCTGGAGTGACTAACTTAGATGATTCAACTTTTGAAGTTCGGAGCAAAAATGCTCCGAAGGTGTCCCCTTATAATCGTCTACTTGATTCAAAATATCTCCGGTCTCACCACTACCTTCAGAAACTGCTTCTTCCTCTTCCACTTTCTCAATTTGCTCAACTTCCTCAACAGGCTTAGCAACTGCCTCTTCCGGAGTGACATAGTTTCTTCCTGGAGTCTCAGGTAGATATTCTAAAGAAAAAGATCTCGGAATGGGAATGTTTGCGGAAACCATCTCATTAACCTTCAACAAAGTCTGAGCTACCTCAGCTTCAGAAATCTTCTTCTTAAGCTTCTTTTCTTTCATTTTTTTTTCTAGCACATCCGCTATTTTTTCCATCAAGGCCTTAGCCTCCGTAGGATCCAAGCCAAACTGAGGCTCCCCTTGAACTCTCTTCTCTTTGATTTTCCTCCACTTAGCAACTACCTCATCAGGATAAGCTTTCTCCTTCTTCGGTTTTGGAGGTGCGGAATACACTTCCTTAGATTTGGGATTCCCTGCTTCAAATTCAACTTCTTTCAACTTTCTGTTTTTCACTGGCTAAGAAGATTTAGGTTTAGCATCTTTCGGAACCGCTTCTTCTTGAATTGGCATATCAATGAACTCACCAGTCTTCTGGTCGAAGGAAACATCCATCCTTTTGAGGGTACCATCACTCACAAACATAATTTTTCAAACTATTGGATTAGACTATCAAGCCTCATTGAAAGACTCAAGACATCGAACTATTAACTTCGAGATGATTGCTGGATACATTATGATCTGATCTCTCAGATTCCCTTTCTTAAGATTCTCAATGGTAATAAGAATGTGTTTCATCAGATTAAGCTTCCTTAGATTTATGAGAAAATCTAGAATATAGATCTCGCTCTTCTTCAAACTGTCTTTTTCACCCTTTCTCAGTACGATAAAGCCTTGTACCCATAATTCTATAATTAGAAAATTCATAGACAGAGTAGCAATCTTTAGAGCCTTGTCATCTGCCAGTCCGAGAGTTTCCAAATCCTTTTCCTTGTTGAATCTTCCTTTTGAATCTGGTAAAACATGAGAGATGAAATCGGCTTCTCATTCATAGGTCAGCCCTACCAAGCTAGCTTCTTTGACATAAGAAAGCTTATAAGTCTTGCCATAAGACTTAAACGAAAAATTCTCCATGTCATTTTCCTGAAAGAAGGAAACCGTCTCATAGAACTCTACAAGCAACTCCGAATATAATTCATCTTGATTTTCGGGCTTAGACACAACAACATCTTCGCATTTGTTAAGACTTATGTTCTTGGATATAAGAGAATCATATTCTTTGAAGAAATCAGCATGAACCAACCTTTCTCTATATACTAACCACTTGGAAATCAGCTTAGAGGTTGACATGTCTTGAGAAGCTTCTTCCAAAGACATTCAGATCTGAACACTTCTGAGAAGTTTGGAATGAAGAAAGATGAAAATTGTAATGGCCTTAAAACGGAGAGGCAGAGCTTCAGGATGCTGGAGCTTGAAAAACCTATGTGGGACAATCATTTGGGGTCCCCTTTATATAGGCAACGATATAACGGTTCATCTTCCTCGGTTGATCAAACAGTTATAAAGAGCTGAGATCAGATCTGACGGTTGATAACCAATTCACAAGAAAACTTGAATCCGATCTTTTGAGGTTTTTATTAAAACAAGGATTTAAGAAAACTTATAAACCGAAAACAAAATATAAGAAAATATCAGCAAGTAAAGTATGAATATGAAAACATGAGTAAGGGAATCATACCTTTCAGATTGGCTTAGGAGGATGATTTGTAATGGGTAATATTCTTCTTCTTGAAGAAAAAAAATTAACTATGAAAAATCTTTACTATGAAAAAACAAGGTTCGTAAAACTCACTATAAAAAACTCAACAAAGAAAACGGAAAAAAACATTACAATATTTTTAGCATGAAAAATTCATTACAAATGTTTGAATACAGAAAGCTCTTTATGAAAGTCTCGGTACGACAATCTCGTTATGGAAATACCAGTACGAAAATTTCCATTCCGGAAGCTTTCAATACGAAAATTTCCATTCCAGAAGTTTTCTATACAAAAATATCCATTCTGGAAAATTTCAGTTCCGGAAATTCCCATTTCGAAAATTTTAGTTCCGAAATGTTTGAAAAACTAACTTTAAAAAAAATTAGTTACTCCAAAAATCAAATATACCCCCCTATGAAAAGTAGTTTATTTATGTAAGGAGACATTTTCAACAGAATGTTAATTAAGAAATATTACCTTATGGTTATCATTCATAACTTCTGTTTAATGTATTCAAATCTACCATAAGGAAAAGATTTTGTGAAAATATCAGCAAGTTGATCTTGTTTTCTGATAAACTGAAAAATGATATCTTCTTTTAGTGTGTGATCCCTAAGAAAGTGATGCCTAATATCTCTATGTTTTGCACATGAGTGATGTGCAGGGTTCTTACATAAGGCAATGGAACTTATGTTATCACAAAAATTTTTAGTTTTAGTAAAACTCAAGCCATAGTCTGTGAGTGTGTGTTGCATCCACAATACTTGAGCACAACAACTTCCAGCTACTACATATTCTGCTTCGGTAGTGGAAAGTGCTACAAAATGTTTCTTCTAGAAGGACCAAGAAACTAATGAATCTCCTAAGAAATGACATGTTCCGGATGTACTCTTTCTATCCATTCTACACCCACCAAAGTCAGCATCAAAAATATTTTTAGAACAAAATCATTTCCAGATGTATAAAATAATCCTAGATCCATGGTTCCCTTAAGGTAGCGAAAAATTATTTTTACTGCCTTTAAATGAGATTCCTTAGGATTGGATTGATATCTTGCTCATAACCATACTGAGAACATTAAGTCTAGTTGACTAGCTATTAATTAAATTAAACATCCGATCATACCTCTAAAAGATGTTTGATCTACTGGTTTCCCAGCTTCATCAAGATCTAAAGAATTTGAGGTACCAATGGGAGTACTTATACTCTTAGTGTTGTCATAACCATATTTTTTGAGAAGATCTTTAATATACTTATGTTGAGAGATATATATTCCTTCTGGTTTTTGAGAAATTTGAAAACCAAGGAAAAAAGTTAACTCACCGATCATACTCATTTCAAACTCAGATTTCATTAGACTTGCAAAAGAGTCGGTTAAAGATTGATGAGTTGAACCAAATATAATATCATCAACATAACTTTGAACGACCGAAACATTTTTATTATCTTTATTTATAAAAAGGGTTGGATATGAATTTCCCTTAACATAGTTATTTTGAAGCAAAAATCCAGTGAGTCTATCATACCATGCTTGTGGGGATTGTTTAAGACCATACAGTGCTTTGGTAAGTCTAACAACATGATCAGGATATTTTGTATCTTCAAAGCCAGGAGGTTGTTCAACAAAAACATTCTCTTGGACATAACCGTTAAGAAAAGAACATTTCACATCCATTTTAAAAAGTTTAAAATTAAAGAATGCTGCAAAGGCAAGTAGAATACGGATAGATTCAAGTCTAGCTACTGGAGCATAGGTTTCTTTATAGTCTATTCCCTCTTGCGGATTATAGCCTTTAGCAACGAGTCTAGCTTTATTTCTTACTATGAATCCATTTTCATCACATTTGTTTTTGAAGACCCACTTTACTCCAATAACATAAGTTTCCTTAGGTTTTTCAGCCAAAGTCCAAACTTTATTCCTTTCAAATTCATTTTTTCATCTTGCATGGATTTGATCCAATCATCATCACCTAAAGATTCATCAGTGCTTTTTGGTTCTAATTGGGAAAGAAATGGTAGATGTTCTACTTTATTTCTTAAGGAACTTCTAGTCCTTACTGGTTGATTTACATCACCAATGATACTATCACTGGGATGATTCTTAAGAAACACCTGATTTGGGTTTTGAAAATCCTGTTCATCATCATAGGGTAGAAAGTCTTCTGGGTTAAATGTTTCAAAAGTATCTTCTTGAACATTTTCCTTATCAGAAGGATCTTCTATCAAAGGTTGATAATCAGTTTTTGAAAACACATCTGAGGATGTTGGATGGGATGTTTTAAAAACAAAAGGATCAGACTCATCAAATTTTACATGTACTATTTCATCAATAGTACAAGTATATTTTATTAAAAACTCTATAAGCCTTAGAAGTTGTGGAATAACCTAAGAAAATTCCTTCATCGAATTTTGGTGAAAATTTATGTAAGTTATCTTTAGTTTTCAAAATGAATACTTTCCAACCAAAAACATTGAAGTAGGATAGTCTTGGTTTTCTACCATTCCATAATTCATAAGGAGTTTTATTAAGAAAAGGTCGAATCAAAACTCGATTTATAGTATAGCAAGCAGTACTTACAGATTCAGCCCAGAAATGTCTAGCTATAGAATATTCACTCAACATGGTTCTAGTTATCTCTTGAAGAATTCTATTTCTTCTCTCAACTACACCATTCTTCTGAGGAGATCTAGGTGCTGAAAAATTGTGAGTAATACCTTTTCTACTACAAAAAGTTTCAAAATAATAATTTTGAAATTCTCCTCCATGATCACTATGAATAGTTTTCAATGGAAGGTTTTTCTCATTTTTAACTTGATCTATAAACCTTTTGAAATAATTAAAAGCTTCATAATTATTTGTTAGAAAATAAACCTAAGTAAATCTAGTGTAATCATCAACTAGAACAAACACATAGTATTTTCCTCCAATACTTCCAGTTTGTGTTGGACCAAAAGATCCATGTGTACTAACTGTAATGCATCGGTTGTTGAGACTTCACCGATTGATTTAAAACTAGATTTATGTAGTTTTCCATATTGACAAGGATCAAAAAATTTAGAAGAATATAATCTATGCTCAGGTAGATCCTTAACTAGTTTCTTCTTAGAGAGTTTACATAAGTTTCTCAGGTTACAGTGACCTAGCCTTCTAGGCCATAACCATGAATGATCTTCCATTGTGCTTAGGAAAGGTAAATCTTGGCTCTTGAGGTCTTCTAAATTTAAGGTGTAAACATTCTCATGCCTATTGGCTGAGAGAATAAATTCTTCCATGGAATTGTGAACTAAGCACTTATCATTCCTCAAATTCACAAGGTAACCTTCATCACATAACTGACTTATGCTAATGAGGTTGTGCTTAAGACCCCTAACAAAAAGAACATTTGAAATCAAATTTTAACCTAGAAGAAAAATATTACCAATACTAAAAATCTCTCCCTTAGCATTATCTCCGAATGTTACCTTTCCACCTTTCGTTTTGATAATCTTTTCAAAATATCTTTTGTTATCAGTCATGTCCCGGGAACATCCACTATCCATGTACCATGTGTTGCTGGTGGTACTCTCTTTATTTTCCTTAAATCAAGAGGAGAATTAGACTTTCGGAATCCAAACTTGTTTGGATCCGAGATTTCCAAATAACAAAATTTTAGGTACCCACATCTTCTTAGAGAAATAAGCTTTGTGAAATCCTAGAGATTGGATTTTGTTTAAGGAACAATTCTTTGCCCAGTGACCACCACATTAAAACTTGGTACAAAATGGGGCACTTTGAGGAACAAAATAATTGTTACTAAAAATTGGTTTTTCATGGGTATAACCAAATCCAGATTTATTTCTTAATGGTCGTATTTGGGAATACATTTTATCAAAATTTTCGATACCATGGGTACAGTTTTATAAACACTTCTTTAAGGAAAAAATTTCGGACTTGAGTTTTATAACCAAGTTTTTATCCTCAAAATCATTTGTTTTAGAACTAGGGAAAGCCTTGAAAAGAATTTTCTTAGAAATTACTTTTTCTACCTATTTAGAAAGTTTTTTCTTCTCAGAAGTTACTTCCTCAAGAATTTTTGAAATACTTTAAAAATAATTATTTTTTCTATCATCATCTTTAGAAATATCTGATATTTCTTTCATAAGAATAGAATTCCAAGAGTTTGCCTTACCAAGTTTTTTATTGAGTTTTGAATTCTCAATTTCAAGAAGTTCAGCAAACCTAGAAACTTCTTCATAAGTAGGTAAATTATTTTCTTCATCAGAAGAGGATTCTTCATTAGAAGAGTTATAATACTTACTTTCATTAGAATTTAAAGAAACATTGGTCAATGATTCAGCATTTCGTACCTTAGCCATAAAACAATTATTTTCAATTGGTAGTCTGGCTATAAGATGAAGATTCTTCTGTCCTGAAGATTCATAATCAGAAGATTCATCTGAAGAATCACCACCACTGTAACTCTAGGTGTCATTAGCTTTCAAAACGTTCTTATCTTTGGCTTTATAATACTTCTTTCTATTCCTATCTGAATGCCTTTGTTTCCTTTCTTTATTTTTAAGCAAAGGGAAATCTGGTCTAATATGTCCAGATCTCTTGCATTCATAACATGTGACTTCTCCATCTTTCTTATCTTTCCTTTCCTTTTTCTTATACTTGGATTGGAAATTTTTCTGACCAGCTATGTTGTTCATCTTTTGAGCAATATTTGCTAACTCATTTTCAGAGACTTAACTCTCACTAGATTCGGATTGGAAAATAACTTTCTTAGACTTGGATTTGGTTACCCTCTCTAGAGTCTTAGATTTCATTTGATTTGATGTTGTTGTAAAAGAAACAGTACCATTTCCATTTTTCTTCTTGATATTGTCAGCATCTCTCTTCATTCTTGTTTCATGTTGGAGAAGAGTTCCAAATACCTCATCAAGAGAAATTTGAGTGACCTTCCTGTTCTCATCTATAGCTGTTCTCTTGGATTCCCACTCATTGGGCATAATATCAATTATCTTATCCACAAGTGCTTCATCATCTATCCCTTTCTCTCCCATAGACTATAAACTGTTGATTATAGTCATAAATCTCTATTGAACTTTACAAATTGGTTCACCATAAGGAAAATTGAATCCATGGTATTCAGCTCTAAGCATAGATCTCCTAGTCTTAATCACTTTAGAAGTTCCAAAGTGTGTAACTTCTAACTTCATCCAGATACAATTAGCTACTTCACAAGAAGAAATTTGGCTATATATATTTCTAGTCATTAAACAAAGTAGAGTATTGCGTACCTTATAATTGAGTTGATACTCTTTCTTTTCTTGGTTAGTGAATGTTCTCATTTCCTTATCAGGAATTTTATAATCACCAGTAAGCATAACAAAGTTATCCACTCCAGTATTGATAACAAAAGTTTTCATTCGACCTCTTCAGTACACATAGTCATTACCATCAAAGATTGGTGGTCTTGTAGGATTTAGATTATCAATGGAACCAACATTAATTCCTTCCATACTTAAAATAACCTTCGATACACAAATTTGTTAGTAGAAAAAGTTTGTAATTACAAAGTTCGGAATGAAAAAGTTCAGAATGACAAAGTTTCGGAATGACAAAGTAATTTCTAAGCAAGTATGAAGAATATAGGAAAAAGAGAAAGAAAAACTTATACGTGAGTATAAGTATTTCAGAGTCCTCCTCTGATTCCAATTGTAGGATCGAAATAATTATGTAGATGCTCAATATACAAGAGGGGGGGGGGGTGAATTGTACACTTTAAAAATTTCTTTTAACAAAGGAAAGAGCTATGTTTAAAAAAGTTAAACTAAGAAAATTCACAACACCTTTAACACCAATTGAAAATGGAATAAGGAATGATGTTATAAACATCAAGTTCTATGTACTTACTTAAACCTGGAAAGAGATTCCGAAAGTAGGTTCCAGAAATATGGATCAGGAAATTGAAACTTAACTAAAGATTACAATATGAGATTCTACCTTATAGCGTCTAGAATTTAAATGAAACAGAGTACAAGTAGGGAAGTATAAGAAAGTTATACTTTCCTTACAATACAATGTGAAGAGGAATCAAACAAGTAGTAAAACTACAAGTAACAAGATATAAGTCTTTTAACCCAAAGAGAAGGGTATCCAACAACCTTGGATAAAGGTCCCTTGATTTATACTTTCAAGCAAGTCTGTCTTACCCACACCAGGTTAATCCCTCGATATGAATATCAGAATCTTTATCTTGCTATCCCTGCAAGCCCTCAACTTCAAGGTAATTGGAACCTCTGTCTTCCTCAGCAAGAAAGCCCTCGAACTTCAAGGTAGTCGGCACCTCTGTCTTCCTATCTCTGGAAGTCCCCGAATGTAATCACAAACATTCGGAGTCACACGAAGCAAAAACTGAACGAGCGTTTCAGTACGCACAAGGAATGAAAAGCTTTCTCTCTATAGAAATCACTTTAGCAGCGTGTGGTCTCTAGATCGATCAAATTATATGTCATTGTAAGCTCTTTCAAATGAGATCCTATTTATAGGCATGGTCGGCCTCCTTTCCAACAGTCATATTTTACATAAAAATCGGAGGGAACTGTACACGTGTAACTTAACCAACGGTTAGTTTATAACATAATAGACAACATCGTTCTATAAAAAAACAAGTGTAACAGAATATACGACATCATTTTAAGTCTAACACAAAAGTTCGGAGTGTAAAAAAAATGTCAAAGAGTAGAAAAATTATAAAAGTGTAAGAAAAATGAATGTTCAGAGTCTAACAAAAATAATATTCGGAGTCTAAATAAAAATAATATTTGGAGTCTAAATAAATTCAGAGTTTATAAAGCAAATATGATCATATTCTGTTTAATAGGTGAATTCAGAATGAGAATTCAGAATGAGAATTCGTCATCAGAATTCGTAATGAGAATTCGTCATCAGAATTCGTCATTAGATTTCAATGTCGAACTTGATGAGAGTTTGTATCCAGAATTTGGAGTAGAAATTTATCAGAGTTCGTATCCAGAATTCGGAGCCTAAAATAGAATGCTTCATATCAAAGTTTTAAATGATTTCGAGAATATAGAAATGAATCTGACTCTTATACTTAAGAAATATATGGCTATAGATAATGAAAATATGATAAGGATAATTTTTCTTACAAAAGTGATCTTCTTTATAAAATCAATTTTCATTATAAAAGTTATTTTCCTTAAAGATAAGGTGTTTGTGATTTTCAAAACAAGAAGGTATGGAAAATTCATAAGGAAAACCTTATTGACTCAACAAAGGCCTGATCCAGGTCTTATCATAATTTTTAATCCAATATAAAAAATTATCCAAATAAAAGTTAATAATTTAAATTATTTTGGAATCAAGTATTTTATTCTATGAGGGTTCCCAGATCAATGTGTCTATTCAAGGAGGAAATGAAAAATTATTCCGTAAAGTTAGACAATTTTCATGTAGATATATGTTATGGATATTTAGAAAATTATGACTAGATAATATTGTGTCCATTTGAAGTTGTTTAGGATCAACTAAAGATATAAGAGGAGTTCTTATCCAATTATCAAACCGAAAGTTAAAAGACTACTCACCACAGTAAATCCATTCCTAAGTATAACCTTTCAACATCCACTTTCAAAAGGGTAATACCTTTTCTCAATGATTTACCTCAAATAATATTATAGATGTGATTCTTACATAGAAACCTAAAAATTCAAAAATATTTTGAGGAGGTGGTATATGAAGAATAAATATTTTTTTATGTAGACTAATTGTTATACCATGATAAGGTAACATGATGTTGAGTATTTTTTTAGACATCACCCATAATTCATAGTTTAATGGGTAAATCTTTCATTTTTTGATCCAATTATTAAGAATACCATTTCAAGATCAGTGAATTTTAATTATAAGTTTATGTGATTTAATAACAAGACCATCCATGTATCACATTATTGTATTATTAATGAGAGTTATAAATATGTGTTTCATCATGATTTTTTATATAGAACCAATATTTTTGAGACCAAAATACATCACATTATAGTAGTATACACCATGCGGCACTTTGGAAGAAGTATAATATCCTTCTTCATGGGACATTTGAATTTAGTTATAGACAAAAAACATACCCATGAATGAGAGGGATTAATAAAAATATATTATGTTGATAAAAAATATGGTGACCTGGATATGGAATTCTTTCAGATAATCATAATCAAGATCTATAAATTTAATGTAGGACTAAATTTTTCATCATTATTCTTGATAATAATGATATTATCCAATTATTTTGGTCTCTTGACATCCAAAATGAACTTTTAATTAATTGAAATTTCAACCTTGACTTCCACCTTAGCACCATGAGTCAGATACATACCTCTCAATTCTTATTTATCACCAGTATGGTTTTTTATATCCCTATATTTTGAATAATTACTTGATGAACTAAAATTGGAATCATTTTGTAATTCCATGTAAACACATCCTGACATTGTTTGAGGGAATTAATTTAATTATTTTACTCATTAGGGGGAATGTTTTCACATATCAATATAGGGCTTGGGTCTTCATTAGTACCCAAATCGTCCTATTTAAACCCTTTGGATAGCGGTGGAGACACCTTACCTGAATGATGGAAGTAAATCCCTATGTTCATCATCATTATCACCACCAAGAGTGGAGTAAAAATCAAATTTCAAATCCTATAATATTTTTATGATAATATCATTATCCTTTTTAGAATTATATCTATAAAATGTGAAAGGACATTAATTTGGATCTATAGATACCATGAATATTGATAAATAAGTCCTTAGTATACTATTGTAGCTATAATTAGGACCATCCTATTCCTAGACCAAAATTGGGGTGGGGGTATTTTTATGGGAATGTTTGAACTAATTATACCACATTTTAAGATTTTCATAGTGAATATCCATCAAATAATTGATCTGAAAATCTAATTTGGGGTGGAGGTGAGTGGAATGAGTCTTAAAAAAATCCGGATCAAACTGATTCCCCTGTTAGATTGTTTAATTTCCATTCTTATAGCTTTTATGTTGTGTATATTTTTTATAAAGGATGACACATGGGAATATAGGTGTGACAAGGATGTTTTATCCTCTGACTTGATAGACTAATTTATGATTTTTTAATGGGATAAAATGATCTATAAGAATATTATCCATTATAAAATGCGTATATCAAATGTATTACTTTGATAGAGGAATAATTGGACTCTTAGTTATAGGAAAATTCCATTATGTGGTGGGGGTGAAATCCTCCAAATTATGGTGTTTGAATTAAATTATATTTTCGGCTAGATTAGGTACCCATGGAGGTTCCTTTTACCACCCATTACTTTATCAATTATAATTAAACTATTTTTCTAAAAGGTCACAAAGTATAAAATGATACTGAAATTTTAATATGGGAAATTTGGATCACAATGGATTGATTTAATCTTCCCTTAATAATATAATTTTAATGGTTCATTGATTGTGGAGTCATATAGACATCAATATTCGCTATATTTCTATTTATAACTTCATCAAAATCATATTATTCTGGTAGATAAGTGGATATGCATGTCACATGCATCCTAAAATAATACAAGGTTACTCAACCATTATCCACCATAATTTGAAAGAATATCCGATAAAAAAGAATTATAGGAGGTTATAACCTATCTTATGATGGTTGGGAAACAATTTGTGTTACTATTCAACTCTTCTTCAATAGGTTTCTTGAATTCTGTTAGCTTATCCAACTTTTTTTTATGCTGAGATGAAATACATTGGGTACTATTCATTTCAAAAATAATAGACCATGTTCTTCCTATTTTCAAATTTTTAATGAATTACCTCCTTTCTCACATATTATTTGTTCACATTAGAGATAATTTGAGAAAAAAACCATGTTAAGTCCAATAGGATTTGAGGTTGTATCTTCCCAGTGTTGACCTAAACTGATTGTTTAATTTTTGATAGAGATCACAACAACTTATAATTGATACATGAAAAAAATATCATACCTAATGAATGAAGGATATTCCAATGTCTATATTAAACATATAATTCATTTTTTTATTTTTTTGTTCCTAACATTAGGACAGACTATTAAAAATACAGATTGAAGTGTTACGCTGGAAAACTTATGTCATTTAAAATCAAAAAATTATGATTCCCATCGTTAGGAATTAAATGAGTCAAATCCCTCTGCTTAGGTTGTGGAATATTATATGGAAATGATAGGGAACATAAATGTTTAATTACTATAATTGAGAAGTTGTGGTTTGAAATGATACTAATTAGAGAACCATTTTTTATTCCAATGATTTCCATAGAAAGATTTATTGATCATTTATTTGGTGAATTAACCAATTTTATTCCAGATAGAGTCCTAAATGATGGAATTCTTAATAATAAAATGATAATAATATTAACTAAAATGATGATTTAGTCTTTGTTAATCTTAAAAACTCAACTATTTATTAATTGGATAGTAAGTTACCTTTAGTCTAGGAAAATATACTATATTATGAATAATATATTTATCTTAGAAGTATTTCTTAAGATAAATATTTCATCTGATTAATTTAGTATTAACCCACTAAGTATTTTTTATAACAAGATTATATTGAGATATTTATTTCAACACAAAAATTGAGTCAACATATCCAGGTCGTGGGTGGTATTTAGTTGTAGGTGAAACTTTTTTTATTGTCTTTGGCATTGGTTTTTCTAGTAGTTTTCAATGAGATATTTATAAGAGAACCTTATTCAGGGTTTTTTCATTGACTTTATATTTTCTCACTTATTTCTCAATTATATTTGAAAAGTATATTTTCCATATATAATTACTATATTTCTAATCTATCCTCAACAAAAAATTTAAAATAATATCAGTTTTGATATGATAATATTTATTAATGAAACTATAACAACATGAACCAATTTATCAACCACATTACAGAAGGATGGGTCCTAATTGGTTTCAAAATATCTATCATGTGTGAAATCAGAATTCATATCTTAGTTTTGTAGAACCTATTAGTATTCAATTTCTCCTCATGGAATTTACACTAATGTCATATTAGTGTCTCTTCAGGAAAAGTGATTTTGAAAAAATAAATCACGAATTCCATGAAATAAGTTACTAGTGGAGGGGTTTTCTCATGAACTGTAAATGAAATAGATTATATAATCTCCCACGGATATCCCACCATCCTTGATATTATCAATTTATTTGAATAATTTATATCATTGATATTTATTATTTATGATTCTAAGTTTTGCTGGGGGGGGGGGTAAAATTCCCCTAGTGTAATGGGTTTGAATTTTATAGAATTTGTGCAGCTGTATCCACATATCAATTTTCTCTTTTAGGATAATATTATGATATAAAATAAGTATTCTATAATTACAAATAATTTTTTTTAAAAACATCATCATAAGTGCTATATTCTTATTTGAAAGATGGTACTAGCATAAATTTTCTACCTATTTCACTTTCTTAGAAGATTGATGTAGATGTTTTTAAATCACTCATTACTATATAGTATTTGTTTTATATGACCAGTGTAATATTTTTTACATTGATTAAAATAACTTTAATATCCATATATTTAATATGTATTATCATATATAATAATGAAATTCTAAAATAATTTATATAAATAACCCTGCATGGAAATAAGTGTGGTGAAATTGAACAACCAAAATTTACAAAACTTTTGATACACACAAGCGGATGAGATTCATGGAAGATTTTTCAAAAATATTGTGATAATATAAGAGTATTTTTTGGAGGTTCTTGTTCTATTTTAATGGGTTCTGATTTTATTCAACTAATGGATATCTGAGATCAATTTGGAGGAACTTCTCTTTTAATTGCTTAGGTGGTTATTGAATAATTTATAATTAAGGAGTTTTAACCTTATAAGATTGAATATTTTTCATAGATTACAAGGACTATGGGATATGACTTATTAATATATAATCTTAGGAATAAAATAATGAGTAGTATAAATAGGCCATAATATAACCATAATTTTGTCTATACAGTTTTCCCATATGATTTTGAAACCTTTTTCATCTTTAATGAATGATTTATCAAAATTCCTTCACCACCATTTTAACTGTATGATATTTTAAATAATTAATATGAGATCATTTTATGAATATTCAATCAGATAAAAGATGATGTGTTCTAATGGAAAAAATAATAGTAACTGATGTTTCAATTCACCCATTGATTGCAATGAATTACAACTAGCCGGTGGAAGGGTGGTTATCTTTTTTTACTTTTGATTACTTATTGATATAAAGGTAGATTTTGAATAATTATGACACAAATAGGAACATCATGTCAAGGAGATATATACTCATACAGAATACACCATGTGGGGGACCTCTATGATTTTTGTTTTATTCCCCATTAGGAGGACCTTTTGGTTGAAAATTACTTGGCTATCAACACAAGGAGGACCTTTTTGTTGGCTGGATATTTCTTCACAATGAGGATATCCATGATTTTTTCTAGAAGATGGAACCCTATGGATATGTTTTGAATTATATTAGTGAGTAGCTCCATGGTTTTCATCTAAGGGAGGACCACCAGGATTACTGTTTTATTAATTTTTGACACAAAGAGGACCTCTGTGTTACTTAATTTGAAGAGGAAATATATAATTTTAAAATTTTTGATCATTGAAATGGGTAGGATATCAATAGAATATATATTTTATGTCAAAGATAGGATTTTAATGACATATACTCTAGGTACGATCTATAATTTATTATTTATGTCTTGTTTGAAATGATAGAACCTCCACATCGAATGATAGTTTGATCATAGAGAGGCTCTTTATAAATAGTACCTTGAGGTGGACCTTCATAGCTTATTTTTATATTTTTATTGGAATAAACTCTATAATGATAACTTTGGGGATGAACTCTAGAGTTACATGGTTTTTAATTACCATTATAAGGGATTCCATAGATAATCTACATGTTATCACATGCAGTATCATTGTAGTGTGTAATATAGGAAGGAACTCTAGAGTTTTAGACATATAATTATTGGGTTAAAATCAATATTATTTATTATTGGTGTGAATTAATTGTCAAATTAATATATGGTTAATGGATTAAATAAACAAATTTTGATAAATTATTTTAATAATTAATTGAAGCTGGTCTAAAACTAACTTCAACCAAATTGATGAGTTTATATTTATTAAAAATGGTTTATATCAGTTTATAAAACATAGGATGAAACTAAATAATGAAAAAGGGATAAATAAAAAAGGATAAAACACTAAAATATCCTAACCAAGTTTTGTATGGTAATTTAAAGATAACGATTAAATAAATAGTCCAGATATTCAAATAAAAATATTAGTTTGATAAAATACAAATCCACTAACACTGGAAGGATTTATAGATATTTAATAATGTAAGAAAAAATTACAATGTGGTTTAATGGATTTTATCACTTAATAATTTCAAATTTTCATCAATTTTTATAATATTTAAAATATCAAAATTGAATTATGTTTTATTCGACTATAATCATATAAATTTGATCATCACTTTCAATTGAAACTATGTTTTATTTATTTATTTAATTATTTAGTTTTAGTTTATATGAATTATTAATTTTTAATGTTTCAAAAACTCAACAAAACAAAAAAAATTAAAAATAAAAAATTTATGAAGAAACTTTAACTGATTAATCAATTTAAACCTTATTTGAGCAGTTTAAAGCAGTTCAGTTAGGTTTCACTAAGTAAGTTTTTAATCTTTTACACCCTTAATATTTATTTTTATCTTTTAATGGTGATAAATTAGTTGATAAAACAACTAATTAATTCCTTTAAAATTTTTATTTATTGTTGATGATGAAATTAAATTATCCCCATGTCACCATTGAAAACCACTGGGAGATCTTAGGGGAAGTCAGTGATTAAAATGGTGTAAACCTACACTTTGAGATAAATAAATAGTTTACCATGTAATTTATCCTTCTAGGACCCATTATTTAAAAAATTAGTACTATAATAACTTCCTTAGCACTGACCTTAAGAGTTAGGGTGGTCTAATGTAGATAATGACCACATTTAGAGGGAACCCTCATAGGTGTCCCTGACTAGAACTTCTTATGTAAGATATATCATCTTCAAAATATTATGGGTTAGGAAGATTGAAATTTTATTACATTAGGGATAGACTCAAGAAGTTATTTGGTGTTTCTAAAGGGGATGTCTACCTCAACTTTCCTATCATCAAGGTAAAAACCATCATGGATTCAGTTCATCAAGATTTAAATGAGATGTATCTAGATTTAGAAGATTTGAATTTTAATGTTTTTTTCACATTGGAATTTGACACTAGGAGCTATTGTTTTTGAGTGTATTAGAGTTTTAGATGGATATTTAGAGGAGATACAATGATGGAAAAAACAACATATTTTTGAGGTTCCCCTAGTTTGTTATTTTTGGACCCCTTACTTTCCTATGATTACAACTAGCTTGTCTTGGGTTCTTAATTCCTTATTGTACATTGACCAAGGGTACCACTTTTAATTAGGATGGAAATTAAAAATAAGAAACCCATCATTAAAAAATCACAAATGATAATTCAGTGTTAATAAATATTTCTCATAGGTAATGAATTTCAAATATAATTCACCAATTTCATTTTAAATGTTTTGTTTTATCTATCCAGTTAGGTTTGGTTTCTTAGGGTGTACATGGTGAAACCTAGAGGATTAATGGGTAACTCAACCCCCAAATTTTTGTATTACCTAATAAAAATACCTCTTATATAATTTAGAGTATTCATGAAATTATTTATAGTAATAATAATTGTTACCCTTTCATGAAGTCAGTTGGTTGATAATATGAATTTAAATAACAACATCTAATGGTTTCTTTTCACTATGAAATTAATTAATTTTATTCAAACATAAATAAATATATGAAATAATTTTGTAATTTAAAAGCATTCATATAATTTTATGGTTTTATGGTGATTTTATTGTTCTTTTGAAAAGTAATTCTTACACATCCCCATGACGGTAATAAAAACCCACATAGTTCGGCATCAAATAATAAATCACGTTATACCTTTTATGGCCATATGAAAAGGGATAATGTTGTTCCTTTCAAGGTTATGAAATCATGAACCATGATTTCACTTTATATGCCATGAATTTTAAACTAGTGGGATGATTTATTATGTTTGTATAATAATCACCATTATGGCATGCAGTTTAAGGACATTTGACTAGGATTTCTTATAAGTAGTTTGATATAATGCAAAGTGGACTAATAGGTGAATGATATTGATGATAACCATAGAAAACATATTCATCAAGTTTTTAAAGCCAAAAAAGACCTAGAGGGTGGGGGTTGATAAATAAAAAACACCCATAATAAGGAATTAGAGGCCAAATCACAAGAGAGTGAGATAAAACATTTAAGGAGTCCTTACATGGATTAATCAGAAATATCCACGTATAGGATCAATAAAATTAATTGGGGGAATAATTTGAGTGTAATATTACTTCAGCAAAAGCTAAAAAATGATCTTAATTGTCTAAAAAAAGATTTTTATGATATTCTAGTCCATCCCCACCACAGAATCATTAAAGTCGTTGTTAGAGGCATGAATGTCATGACTATTGGTATAAATTTCCCTATAATCTTTTATAGTTGCGTAAATTTTAAATTAAGTAGTATAATTGTATAATTAAGTCATATAAATGTATAAAATATTTTAAAAAATATTTCACAGGATATTTAATTGTATGAGTTAGGTGTTAGGAATTTTATATCACAATTTGGATGTAAATTTGGACTTTCTTTGTATATAATTCGCTCATGAATGAGCATATTGTTACAATAGTGAGTTTAAATTGCAACCATTATATTCATGATTAATTTTTCAACTTATTAAAGAATTTATCATCTTTTATTATGTGTTGTATTCTGAGGTAAGAAAGATAGGTTCGGTTTGGGTTATACCTTGATTATCCCATTATTATTCTTCATTCCACCATCTATACCACATTATCAATAGTTTCTTGATAATATATTGAAAAATGAAACTTGATCATTTAAAAATAATCCTATTAAATTTCATAGTGTGAATTAAATCATTCATTATTTGTAATTACATACCACATTCAAAAAATCTAGTTTTATATTTTATAACTGTTGTTTTAACCTCATTAATTCTTAAATTTGGTTGGAATCATTTCTTGTTCAATTCCTTCAATACTTACATAAATATGTTATTCATTATACTAGATTAATATAATTTCATTTTTAAATTTCAAATTACATTATTTCATCCCACTTTTTACTCTTCAAAATATAATTATAAATTAATATATTTTCAAGAATCATAATATTATGATGTATTTTTCAATTTAAAAATTCAGACATCTCTTATTTTGATTTCCATTGGATTTTCAAATTTTATCTTCTCAAAAAATTATATACAATAAATTCCATTCCACTATTATATTATTCCAAAAAGAGATAAATAATCAAAAAAAGTAAAAAATTAAAAAAATATCATTTAAACATAAAAGACTCTACATTAAATTATCATTTTAATCATCTATTTTCTTTCACATTTCCACATTCTTCCCCTAGAATAATTTTTAAAATTTTTATTTAATTTAAAGTATATGTTTTCCACATTCCATGTATTGTTTAGATATTATGGAGATAAGTAAGAATACTATATGAGGCATGTGGAGTGGTAAATGGATAAAGAGTTATATTATATTTAAAAATCCTAAATTTGTGTGAAACGTGGATGAACATAATATTTTTTAGATTAAAAACATTATGGTGTGTGTGAGATCTATATTTAATTCTCCTAAAATTTTAATATAGTGTTTTGAAACAGATTAATAGAATCAAACAAAAAAATAGGTATTAATATGTTCATGATGGATTCTAAAGAGAAATTCCAAAGTTTGAATGTGAGGATGAGAGAATTTCAATCCCTTTATAATTATAAACAACCATTAATGAGTTGGGTTATTGAAGAAGATAAAGAGATATTTGATTTTTATGAGTAAAAAATTTAGGTAAATTGACCAGTATTGATAAAAAAATATTCATAGAGATTTAAAGTATAAGGTATCATCATTAAAAATGTAAGAATAATCCCAATACATTCTTGGAATGTGAGTGAAATGTTGAGCATATTTTTTGTTTATTATTACTATTAAAAGAAAAAGATGAATTATGTTTCATGGAAATTAATATCTATTCTAGAATTTTTTAGGGGTCAACTACAAGTGACTTGATGTTGAAGTGTTGAAAAAATATTCACATGTAATAGGAGATGAATGTGGTACTGCATATGAGGTTTATTTTAAGCTACTTTTATTGTTATTTTTTCCTTATGTTACATGGTTTGAAACATGGAACCATGAGTGTTGAGGTGTTTCAAAAATATATGGAGATATTCATGATTTGGGACAATGTCAATGATAAGTGAGAGGCCCCTATAGAAAGTGGTTTTAGTAACCACAACAATGACATTCGTGACATAGTGGGCATATCGTAATATTTGGATATATGGGACTAACTTTAAATTGCTAGAAAAATAAAAATACAAGTAAAGTTAAAAATGATGAATTCCACTAATAATATCAAGGATTCTTGAACTTACATTATTTTTAATTAATATAATAAAAAATAACATAGAAGGTAACATAAAATAGAGCCAAAGGAGGTTCCCTAGAAAAAAATTGTTTTTATCCAATGGTTAAATGAAGGTTAAGGTTGTTTCTAAATCATGATATTTGAAATTATTTAAATTTTAAGGATTGAATTTTTTTTAATCAGAATTAACAAATAATAAATACATTAATAATTAAGATGAAGAATACGTTATTATTTCTTTATTAAATAATGATTAATTGATAACCCTTGAGAAATGGTTGTGGTAAGGTGTGCATTGAGTGTTAAAACTGATTGAGAACATTATCATAAGGAAAGGAATACCATTTTTTATACAATATTACTTTTCAAGGATATGGTATATAGTATGATTATTGATGGTGGTAGTTGAAAAAGAGTTATATATCCCCTTGAATTGATATATGATTTTATTCTCATTCATTCTTGTCTAATATTGTTGGGTAGGCTATGGAAAATTGATAAAAGGGTCCAAAATGATGGGTACACCAATATATATGACACAAAGTCAAATAATTGGATGGTATTCCTTAGTCACTTTAGAAATTTGATGTCATTAAAGTCCAAGTGAGGATTTATGGAGGATGTGTAAATAAAGAAGAATAAAATAGATAAAAAACAAAGTGATCAAACAAAGTATATGTAATCTCTAATGATATTAACCAATAAATGTATTCTAGTTATGTTTCACTTTTATTGAAATTTAGAGATGTCTTTATAAATTAGTTCCTCAACTTATCCCCTCCCTTTCATGGTATTGAGGACCATACCAATTTCTTTCCTAGTGAAACACTTCAAAATCATCCATATTATTAATAAAATATAGATGAAATAAAGTAATCCATTAGAAAGAAGAGGCGTTTTACCAAAAATAATTTGCGAGAGAATGATTGATTTATTTTTTTGTACTTGAAATCCTCACTGGTGTATACTTGTTTTCTAACATTTTCCCAAGGACTAGATTTCATAAATTTATAATAAAAGAGGGAGACTAATTAAAATCACATTTATAAATAATTTTATCTTGTGTGTGTATTTATATGCCTTTTATTCTAACAGAATCCGCAACAATACTGATGAAAATTATGGACCATGGAATCCACCAATTAATTCTGAGATTTATATTTGTTTATTTTAATGATTTTATAGTTCATTATAATATTCTTAGTGATCATTATAATAATTCTGAACATGTTTTTATAATATTAATAAAAATATTTTGTATTAAAATATTGAAAATTTAAATATTTATAATTATATTATTTCACTATGTTATATAGTAAGATTTAATGGAATGATAGATGATAAAAACAAAGTAAAGGTGATTTAAGATTTACCAACACCAGAGAACATCAATGAGGTTAGAATCTATCATGTGCTTGAAAGATTATACTAAAGGTTTAGGAGGGTATTTTTTCCATTTCTATACCATTAAATGAATTATTAAATAAATGAATGAGCTTAAATTGAGAAAAATATTAAGAACATTTCATTTCTACAATCAATAAAAAGTTTTCAAAAATAACCCATGTTAATTATACTTTCCTATTTTAATTTTTAAGATGATGAATTTGATGTATATAGAATATTAAAGTTACAATTAATGCAATAATATAGGATATTCTCTTAAAACATTGAATCAACTTGATATTTGTCCATTTAATAATAACTTATTTTATAATATTGAAGGGGAAATGGTAATGTTTGTACGTGATTTTCATGAAAATATAAATGAAAATATTTAGTTAAAAAATGAATAAGTGGCTAAAAATGACAATTTTTTTGGTAAAGCTATTGTTTAAACATGGAGAATGGGTGTGGGGTTTTATGAGGAAGAGAGATTACCAGAGGAAATGAAATAGGAACTTCATACATAGTCTTCATGTTTTATGTAATATTAATGAAAATACATAAAATATTGAATTACCTAATATTCATGTTAATGGATGTGATATATATAATATTTTTGATATTTTTCCCTTAGAATTTCTACATTAAAGGGAAACAAAATTTAGGATATAGGGGGTGATTATAATAATGCTATAAATATTCCTTATAGTTTTGATTTAGGATAAGATATTGGGGTAGAATTCACATAAAATCCCAAGATCCATTTCAAGGAATAGGGTACCCGATTACTAGAGATAAAACTAAAATAATGAAGGAGGCCTTACATGGGGGTAATTCAAAATATACAAGGGTATACCCAACAACCTTTCATGGTGGATAAATTTAAACCTATAATTACTCTAATTATGATCTAAACATTATTTTTATGATAAATCCAAATTATTTCTATAGAATAATTTTAAAAACCCACCAAATAAACATTAATGTTAATGTAAGAGGAGTAAAAGTAAATATTAGTGGGTTAATATTTTTTAGATTCTTTGGTGGGTTACATAAGTTCGTATGAGTTGGACTAATTGACTCCTAAAGTCATGGAAAAGTAAAAAAACGTTCTAAAAATATTTCATAGGTTTTTGTAATGTCAAAATGATTTATCATTTTTACAATCACATATTTATTGAGTTTTTAGTGATAAATCATGTAAAATATGATTGAATAATAATGTTTTGTTATTTATTTTTGGGATAATTTCAATTTCGAGATTAATTGGATAATTTATAATAGAAATGATTATTTTTAATATAGAACTCTTGTGAATTTTTGGGTTAATATATAGAGATCCACAAGAAGAGAAATAGAAATTTGATACCCATAAAATCCTTAGAGGAGATAAGACATTTTATATAGGAATTTTTAGTCTTCACGATGGGGAATTATATGATAAATGCCAAGATATTATGAAATTCATTCAATGGAATTTAAATGAAATGTTCTTAGACTCTGCTAAGAGACAACCAATAATTTTCACTTGAAGGATCACAACATATATTGTACCATCAGAATTCAACACAATAAGTTTTTTGGATTTGACATAAAATTTGAAAAGAGATATTTGATTTATCTTCACGATATATTCAATTTATATTTTAGGAGAAAAATATGAAATATGGAGATAATTACTGAAATACCTATGGAGGATGAAAATTCATTTCTATGATAATGACAAAACTATTGTAATCAAGATATTGCTGAATATATAGTCATCTCCGCTTATATCATACCCCAGAATGG
The DNA here is from genome assembly GCA_963277665.1 of Viscum album. Lineage (NCBI taxonomy): Eukaryota > Viridiplantae > Streptophyta > Magnoliopsida > Santalales > Viscaceae > Viscum > Viscum album. The sequence continues at coordinate 421,474,244 of OY728132.1, forward strand.
AAAATTTTTCATAATCTAAACCATGGTGAATGTAATTTAGAAATATAAATCTCTTATTCTTATTTTAAAAAATCCTTCCACTTACTTTAAATGCCCTTAGTTATTTTATTTTTTTTCTATTTAAAATACTATATTTTTTAAATAACCAATTAATTAAGGTAATATATTTTTTATTTTCCATTTTTATTTTTTTCATTATTTTTATTCTTTTACTCGCTTATTTATAAGAACCAATCAAACTCAATTGAATCCACTTTTATCATGATTGGATAACCACTTAAGTAGTGATGGATCAAGTGTAGTAGGATATTTTATTAATTTATTTATACTTTTGATTCAGGAAGACTTTTTTCAATTAGTATTATGTTTGATAATTCATTATTTATCTCATTCCATGATATGTATTTGACAGATATTCTTTCTATGTTAAAAAACCTAAGTTGACTGAGATGATTAACCTATGAAAAAAGGTTTGATTAATATTTTTAATATAAGATTGATTTTAATGACCATTATTTAATTTATTTCTCTAATCAATATGTTTATATTATACTAAGTAGAATCATTATACATGATAATAAACAATTTAGTAATTTTAGAAAAAAATTATAATCAATTAATTCAATTAATTCATTGATGAATGATATACTTATCTTTTCTTAAAAACCGTCCTTTAAAATTGACCTCTGTATTATGATTTTAATTAATTTTATAAATATATGATGATTTTAGTTATAGTTTTGTTCACTCCTTATAATTAGTCTACTTTTGGGTTAGCAAATAAATCACTTAGAATTCTCCAATCTCATTTGTAACACCCCGAGATTTTATGAAAAATATTCTTTTTAATTTCATTAATGTATTGTGTTTTAAACTACACCATAAGGAGCTTGCACAACACACATCCCTGAATTGCCTTGCATTACACGCAATCACGACCTTCCTCGATAGCGTGTGTAGTACGCAATACCAAGTTTCACTAAATGATATATTATTATAATATTATTATGAAATAGCCGTTATGAATAGTAATACCCACTTTTTGAAATTTTATAAATTTTATCTTTCAAAATGGGCATCATTTTTGGATTTAGAATATCGAAATTAGCTTAGGGTGAAATTTTGGTACTTTTCAGATAACTTTCATATTATGATGAATAGTGAAAATTACTAAATTTTAATTAAAAACAACTTTTTAAATCGAAATAATTAATAGTGATAAATTTTTAATTTGAGTGGTTTTAATGTATATTTTGAATATATTTTTACAATTTAATACAATGTTGGTCGTTGGATGTAATTTCACATTTAAACCAGACATAAACAAGTGTCAATCTTTTGATAGTTATTATCTCTTAAGAACACGCTATTTGTCATGACGATGGGAATTAATTTCTAAATTAATTAATGCAACTGATATGTTTTGAATTTGGTAAAATAGACATCATTTTTGAATTCATAATATCAAATATAGCTTAGGCCTAAATTTTTGTATTTTTCTGGAAACTTTCATTTTTCGATGAATAGTGAAACCACTAAGTGGTAGTAAAAAAACTGAATTTTTCATAAAACATAATTTTACCGATTCTGTGAGTGGAATTTTGAAAATCCGAGAGATTCGGTTAATATCAAGGACTAAAATTTGGTTCAATGAGATGGAAATAATTTTTTTTGAATAGTAACTTTTTACTTTTTTTTACCACGGTTAAAAGTAAATAGGGTAATTAAGGGTAAAAATGATATTATTATTACCCTAACACATGTCCTAATTCTATTGGATAAGTGTAATTCGGCCAAAAAAAACCTGAGGAATAAAATATGACCATTTAGGCCCACGTGGATTAGATTAGAAAATTTATTATTAATTTATTTAAAGAAGGGTTAAAATAGTTAAAATCAAAGTTTAATAACTAAATAATTTTAATATAGATTTATACATAAGATAAATTCGACTATAAATATTCATTAGAAAGATAAAAAGCTTTCCTACTTAATGGTATTTTATTTGTAATTTTTAGACTAAAAATAAGTTAATTTAGTTATGACATAATGATGATGCAATAATTATCTTATTAATGAAATATTGACATAATTGATGTTATAAATAACCAAATAAATTTAATTTGAGACTTTTTAGAAATTCCAATAATTTTCTATGTTAATATGACATGTTAGTATTGATTTAATTAACTTTTTTTGAACTAATCATTCTGTTATGAGTTTCAAAAAAATCAATTACCAAATAGTGTCAAAATTGACATAAAATCGTTTTTAAAACAAATATTATATTATTTATTGTTATTATATTCCTAAAAATCTAAGGTTCGGTCAAGATACTTATATAATGATAGGTGTATCATTAATGGACCAATTGAGGGTCTCTTGGATTTATATGGTAAGTTTATTAACTATATAATATAAAAATACAAAGTGACATGGTAAATGTTAATCTAATTAACTAAGAGTTAAAACTAAATGTTAAGGTTAATATAATGACCTAAACTTGTCTAAATTCTATTGGATGATAGTATTTATACCCATCCCTACCTTTTCTTCGAAATAAATTAATTTTGAGCTATAAAAAACTGAATATGACTTTATAATAAAATAAAATTTTTAGTTATTCCAAAGGTGCCCCTCTCCTCTCTTATAAAAGGGAACCTCCTCCCTCTCTTCCTCACACCACTTTCAGCCTTCAAGCTCGGCCAAACCCTGCCAATTTCTCTTCTCCAATTCCCTAGAAACATCCTAGAGGTCCTGGTATTCTTTAAATTCCAATTTTAGTTCCCTAAGAGGAGGTCTCAAAGAGGTGCTTCAAAGAAGATGTAATGTCCGTTACGGATTCTTTCATCTTTATTTCTTTTTCCACTTCTTCTTATTAGGTTGTTTCATTATGAAGTAATAACATCAGTATCACTAATATACTGATATTTTATTATAAGTATGAAAAAACCCTATTTCACCATCTATCCATCCTATGGAAAACAAAATCACCGCGCGTGCGTACGTACGGAATACCGTCTCCACACCGTGGTGTTATCTATTTTCCACCACCACCTTACTTGGATGGGTATAATGGCATAAATAATAACTATATATGATTATTTTAAAGTGATATTTATTCTGTAATAGTATACATACACTCCAATAAAATTCCATGATCATGGGAACGATATCATCGCTCGTGCGTACGTACGGAATACCGTCTCCATGACGCGATGAGATTCATTCTCAATGATTAACCATTCATAAATGAATATAAAGTATATATAATAAGTAATCATGAAATATATGACATAATAATGATACTATATTTATGTATATATATATATATATATGTATGTCATCCAATTAATTCCATTCAATTCAATGAGGAAACAAAAACAACGTTCGTGCGTACGTACGACCTACCGTCTCCATGAACGGTGTATTTATTTCCATTTATCTATCTATTATATATATGTATATTCTGAATATATATTTTATATAAATCATGTTTTATATTCTGTAATTAAGTAATCATGATCTACATAATCATATGAATAATTACAAGTCAAAACACGGGCGACAAATGAAACGATTTTACCCAAAATGCTCTTTAACATGGAATTTACAAAATAACGGGTAATATAAAGTCATAAGTGAACCATATACGATATCATAACAATGAATATGATACTTTAATAAGTCAATGACATTATTCAAATCATTATACAGGAGGTTCAGATACGTACGAAGCATATCAGAGCTAAGGTAAGGGATAAATATTCCAATCTCATTCTTATCCGAGATTGTTTATTCGTAAGTATTTACTGGAGTTATTGTTATTATCCATGTACATGTTTTATAAAAATGTTTTCATGAATGTTTAAAGTCATTTTTCCTTATTTTTAACTTTTAATACATTGTATGTAAGGAATCTTTTTTTGTTTACGTTACGAGGTACTTTTTTTTGACTTTTCCGGCAAAAGTACGAGAAGAATGTTTTTTTAAATTATACGACACAAATGGATTTTTACGGTTTTATAAAGCCTTACTTTCATGAAGCTTCCTCCAAAAGATTTCATGACTATTTTCAAAAAAATCCATTTCTTTTAAAATAGCATGACATTTTTTGAAAAGAGAATGATTTTGAAGAAGAAAAAATATTTTCCTCAAGAATTCATTTCAAGTGTTTTATCAAAACCATTTTTCATCTAAGATGACATTATTTCATATGTGTATGTTTCAAGTATAATGTCTCTACGATTTAAATGGTTTCACTTTTCTTATTATGAAATGATATCCATTTCTTTTATATGGATTATGTGATGATGGAATGATGTTTATGAAACCCATTTTATTCTTTGGGTTATGATGAATGATTTATGTTTATATTGTGGCACAAGTAAGAATGATTTCATTATGAGATGGGTGGGACCTATATCTCCCTCCAATGCATTGGGTAAAGATTGATATCTTATGAGATAGATATGGCTGGAACGGTAAGTTAATTTGGTTCAGTGTTATAGGACTAAAACGAGGAGTGAACTCGATTCAGAAAGGGACTTTGTCCACTAAGATGGTCTTGGCAGCAATGCCTTGGATACTATGGAAATCATTACATGTTCTTAATAAATTCCACAATTACATGTTTTATTCCCAGGCTATGTTATCCTGATTTATGTTCCATTATGATCTATGCCTTATGTACTTCCATGTTTTAATTCGTTGCTCAAGATTTTGATGTTTAAACATTATGTTCATGTTTTTAAGTTCAAATGTATATGGTATGTTTCATTTTATCCATGCTTACCCTTACTAAGAATTTGTGCTCTCCCTTTTTATGTTTTATTTTCCCCCAGGATTAAAAGAAAGGTTTTAGGTAAGGAAACAAAAAGTGGAATATCTTTATGGGAGATGTTGAAGATCTTTCACCATGATTAGAAGATTACGTTCCACATTTCCAAAGACACTAAAATATTATGGTCCTTGTGTGTATGTTTTTGTTATGTATTATTTTTTCCGCAAAATTAATGTAATATCTATATACGTCAAGCATCGGGTCTCTACAGTTGGTATCAGAGGAAAGGTTTATTCAACCTTTAGAAACTAGGATGCGAGAACTTTAGTGAGATCCCTAGAGATATTTCTAAGGTAAGTCTAGGGATTTCACTAAGGTTAAGTATAAGTATAGGTTATAGTTCTAGAATTATGGTAACAATCTTAGAATTAAACCTAAGATGTTAGATATTGAAGGTACTCCCCCTTTATTATGTTGTTTTCCCTTGCATGATTTTTGCCTCTCACACTATTCTTTTTGGGTTTTAGACGATGGCTAAAACCCGAAAGAACCATGTTGATCAATGAAACGGACAATGCAATGATTGTCCTCCTGAACAAACAAATGTTATGGGAGATGGAGTGAAAAATCTTATTGCTATACTTACACAAGCTATGAATCATTCTGGACTTCAAATGAGCATAGAAGGGAACAATATTCTATTGAGTCCTTCATGAGGCAACGCCTACCTTCTTTCAGTGGGTCTTCTGATCCACTTGTTGCTGAAAAATGGATCAGTACCACTGAAAAGATATTTTAAGTTCATCAATGTTCTGAACATGATAAATTCATCTTAGTAGTATATCGTTTGGAAGGTGAAGCTGATCAATGGTGTAATCTTATAAAGAATATGAGGCCAAGAGATGAAATTGAGTCCATGGAATGAGACGAGTTCAATAACATATTTTTCAATAAGTACTTCCCTTGTATTCTTAGAACAAAGATGGAGAAGGAGTTTCTTGAACTAAATCAAAAGGATGATGAATCTGTTGGTGTATACAAAGCGAATTTTACAAGGCTTGCAATGTATGCATCTGTCTTTATCATCCAACCTTAAAGTAAAGTTGATCGATTCTTTAGTGGCTTAAAACCAAATCTTCGAAGGGAATTAGCTATAAGAGACTTTATTAGCATTGAAGAAATTGTGCGTTTTGCTATCAAGGTAGAAATGGAAGTTGGTGTTACTTATCCATCTCATAGTTTTGACAAGAAATGAAAGATGGAGTTCAAGGAGAAATCTCCTAATAATGGTGAAAAGAAGCTGAATGTTTCCTTATGCTCAAAGTGTGGAAAGAACCATGGTGGAGATTGTCTTAAAGGGACTAGAAAATGTTTTAAGTGTGGAAAAGAAGGTCATCGAGAATCTGAGTGTCGAATTAATGGAAAAAAGGTTTCTAATGATGTGAATAAAGAAAAGACTATAGAGAACGCACCACCAACAGTTCAATGCTTCAAGTGCAAGGAAATGGGGCATTATGATAATAAATGCCCTAATACAAGGGTTAGTGATGATCGACATGAGCAACCACTTAAGGGAAAGGACAAAGGGAAGTCACATGAGATCACTATTGGCGATGTTGAATATGAAAATGATGTGGTGGAATAGTTAAGTGTTTATGTAATGGGATTCCAAAATAATGTTGTATATAGTATCATGGAATATTGGAATATTTATGTATTGGTCTATTGTGGTTTTCAATAATTTTATGGTACCGGTAACCATGGAAAGTGATTGAGATATTTTTGGAAAAAATATAATATGCGCATAATGATGGGATAAGAAGAAAATGAAATGTTTGACAGTATTCATGAGCTCATGACTGATATAAGGAAATAGTTATATCATGGTTTGAGGTTTTGGTATGTGAATAGAGTTAACTTTTGACAGCACTCATGTTTTCACTAAGATTCAATGGGTATTCATTTCTCAAGAGAATACATGATTAAGTCCTTCGAATGTTTGGAATGTGACCAACAAGACATATTTCATGATATATGTGGATCAACTATGGTATTAACATGCTTGTTATATGAACTCTTTGGTAATCGTTTTCACTATAATATGAGATTGGACAGCAGTATTTTGGATAAGCCTAAAGATTGGAATGGATTATGTTGGACATAAGTTAGTATTGTTTAAGGATAGAAGTTTTTTCGATATTATTGATGGGATGTTATAGTAATGTAGTTCTAGAAAAAGGACAACCTATAGGATGGGTGACAACCCATCGCGTCGGACAAGGCTGTGGGAATCGAACCCACAACCGAAGTGCGACTGGCCTTTATCGCCTACCACTGGCCTACAAGAAGTACCTGTTTAGTAGAAACTAGTTTTATTATATTAAGCAGTATGATATATGAAGTATAAGTCCATTTTAGGAACCATATATGATTAATCTCACTATAGATGGACTTATGTATTTGTTGATAACTTTTCTAACCTTTTGTTTGAGACAGATGGAACGACCCATCATTCTATCACATGATCTGTTAACACATCACGAATGACAAATTCAACTACATTTCATTAATAGATGAAGTGGAAATTGTCCAAAGAACGACCAATGGTGAGACTGTACCAAAATCACGAATGTATTTCTTCTAATTCCAATTTCATCAAATTTAGGGAAATGATCTTGAAAACCAAAAACGTTGTCCTAGTGCTCATATATCCGATGAATCACATGATACCTTTGATCATCACAAATTTATGGCTTTGTGATTGTTGGCTTTTTCATAGCCATGTTTTCTACCACTCTCCGTCAGAACTTGATGGTTAGATTTTTCTTCCATATCCATATTTTCACCTATGTTCTCCTACGTGGAAACCTAGTGATGAGTTAATTTGGGTAACCATTACGTTTCATAATTTAGTTACTAAATCCAAGTTTTGGTATTCATTTTTACAATGTGGGTTTCTTTTAAAGAAACTTTTGAGTAGTAAACCATTTATAACCCCGACGAATTTCGAGGGCGAAATTCATTTTGAGGGGGGTAGAATGTAACACCTAGAGATTTTATGAAAAATATTCTTTTTAATTTTATTAATGTCTTGTGTTGTATGATACACCAAAAAGAGCTTACACAACACACATCCCTGACTTTCCTTGCATTACACGCAATCACGACCTTCCTCGATAGCGTGTGTAGTACTCAATACCGAGTTTCACTAAATGAGATATTATTATAATATTATTATGAACTAGCCATTATGAATAGTAATACCCACTTTTTGAAATTTTATAAATTTTATCTTTCAAAATGGAATTAAGTTTTGGATTCGGAATATCGAAATTAGCTTATGGTGAAATTTTGGTACTTTTCAGATAACTTTCATATTCTGATGAATAGTGAAAATTACTAAATTTTAATTAAAAACAATGTTATTAATAGAAATAATTAATAGTGATAAATTAATAATTTGAGTGGTTTTAAAGTATATTTATAATATATTTTTACATTTTAATACAATGTTGGTCATTGGATGTAATTTCACATTTAAACCAGACATAAACAAGTGTCAATCTTTTGATAGTTATTATCTCCTAAGAACACGCTTTTTGTTTTGACGACAGGAATAAATTTTTAAATTAATTAATGAAACTGATATGTTTTGAATTTTTTGAAATAGACATCATTTTTGAATTCATAATATCAAATATTGTTTAGGCCTAATTTTTGGTATTTTTCTGGAAACTTTCATTTTTTTGATGAATAGTCAAACCACTAAGTGGTAGTTAAAAAACTGAATTTTTCATAAAACCTAATTTTACCGCTTCTATGTGTGGAATTTCAAAAATCCGAGACACGCGGTTAATATCAAGGATTAAAATGTGGTTCAATGAGATGAAAATAATTTTTGGTGAATAGTAACTTTTTACTTTTTTTTACCACGGTTAAAAGTAAATAGGGTAATTAAGGGTAAAAATGATATTATTATTATCCTAACACATGTACTAATTATATTGTATAAGTGTTATTTGGCCAAAAACAAGATCAGGAATAAAATATGACCATTTAGGCCCACTTGGATAAGATTAGGACATTTATTATTAATTTATTTAAAGAAGGGTTAAAATAGTTAAAATCAACATTTAATAACTAAATAATTTTTAATATAGGGTTATACATAAGATAAATTCGACTATAAATATTCATTAGAAAGATAAAAATATTTCCTACATAATTATATTTTATTTGTAATTTTTAGACTTAAAATAATCTAATTTATTTATGACACAGTGATGATTTATTATTATCTTATTAATGAAATATTGAAATAATTGATGTTATAAATACCAAACTAAATGTAATTTTAGACTTTTTATGAATTAAAATAATTTTATATATTAATATGACATGTTATTATTTATTTAATTGACTTTTTTAGAACTAATAATTCTGTTATGATTTTCACAAAAATCAATTACCAAATAGTGTCAAAATTGACATAAAATAGTTTTTAAATCAGATATTATATTATTAATTGTTATTATATTCTTAAAAATCTATGGTTTGGCCAAGATACTTATATCATTATAGTTGCATCATTAATAGAACACTTGGGGGTCTCTTGGATGTATTTGGTATGTTTATTAACTATATAATATAAAAATACAAAGTGACATGGTAAATGTCAATCTAATTAACTAAGAGTTAAAACTAAAAGTTAAGGTTAATATAATGCCCTAAACTTGTCTAAAAACTATTGTATGAGATTATTTCGACCCATAACCACCTTATATTTTACATAAATCAATTTGGAGCTATTAAAAAACGAAAATGACTTTAAAATAAAATAATATTTTTTGTAATTCCAAAGGTGCCCCTCTCTCCCCTTATAAAAGGGCAACTCCTCCCTCTCTTCCTCACACCACATTGAGCCTTCAAAATCAGCCAAACCCTGCCAATTTCTCTTCTTAACTTACCTAGAAACATCTTAGAGGTCCTGGTATTCTACAAAGACCAATTTTAGTGCCCTAAGAGGAGGTCTCAAATAGGCGCTTCAAAGAAGAGGTAATGTCCGTTACCGATTCTTTCAACTTTATTTCTTCTTCCACTTCTTCTTCTTAGGTTGTTTCATTATGAAGTATTAACATCAGTATCACTAATATACTGATATGTTATTATAAGTATGAAACAATCATATTTCACCATCTATCCATCCTAGGGAAAATTAAATCACCGCGCATGCGTACGTATGGAATACCGTCTCCACGACGTGGTGTAATATATTTTCCACCACCACCTTACTTGGATGGGTATAATGGCATAAATAATAACTATATATGATTATTGTAAAGTGATATTGATTCTGTAATAGTATACATGAACTCCAATAAAATTACACGATCATGGGAACAATATCATCACTCGTGCGTACGTACGGAATACCGTCTCCACGACGCGATGAGATTCATTCTCAATGATTAACCACTCATAAATGATTATAAAGTATATATAATAAGTAATAATGAAATATATGACATAATAATGATACTAGATATATATATATATATATATATATGTATGTCATCCAATTAATTCCATTTAATTCAATGAGGAAATCAAAACAACGTTCATGCGTACGTACAACCTACCGTCTCCATGAACGGTGTATTTCTTTCCATTTATCTATCTATTATATATATGTATATTCTGAATATATATTATATATAAATCATGTTTTATATTCTGGAATTAATTAATCATGATCTAAGTAATCATATGAATAATTACAAGTCAAAACATGGACGACAAATGAAACGATTTTACCCAAAACGTTCTTTAACATGGAATTTACAAAAGAACGGGTAATATAAAGTCATAAGTGAACCATATGTGATATCGTAACAATGAATATGATTCTGTAATAAGTAAATGACATTATTTAAATCATTATACAAGAGGTTAGGATATGTACGAAGCATATCAGACCTATGGTAAGGGATAAATATTCCAATCTCATTCTTATCCGAGATTGTTTATTCGTAAGTATTTACTCGGGTAATTGTTATTATCCATGTACATGTTTTATAATTTTTTTCATGAATGTTTAAATTTATTTTTACCCATTTTTTACTTTTACTACATGGTATGTAAGGAATCTTTTTTTTACGTTACGAGGTACTTTTTTTTTGACTTTTCCGGCCAAAGTACGAGAAGAATGTTTTTTAACTTATACGGTACAAACAAATTTTTACGGTTTTATAAAGCCTTATTTTCATGAAGCTTCCTCCAAAAGATTTCATGAATATTTTCAACAAAATCCTTTTCTTTTAAAATTGCATGACATTTTGTGAAAATAGATTGATTTTGAAGAAGAAAGGATATTTTCCTCAAGAATTCATTTCAAGTGTTTTATCAAAACCATTTTTCATCTAAGATGAAATTATTTCATATGTGTATGTTTCAAGTATAATGTCTCTATAATTTACATGGTTTCACTTTTCTTATTATGAAATGATATCCATTTCTTTTATATGGATTATGTGATGATGGAATGATGTTTATGAAACCCATTTTATTCTTTGGGTTATGATGAATGATTTATGTTTATATTGTGGAACAAGTAAGAATGATTTCCTTATGAGATGGGTGGGACCTATATCTCCCTCAAATGCATTGGGTAAATATTTATATCTCATGAGATAGACATGGAAGGAACGGTAAGTTAATCCCGTTCAGTGTTACAGGACTGAAATGAGGAGTGAACTCGATTCAGAAAGGGACTTTGTCCACTAATATGGTCTTGGAAACAATGCCTTGGCTACTATGGAAATCATTAAAAGTGATTAATGGATGCCACAATTACATGTTTTATTCCCATGCTATGTTATTGGGATTTATGTTCCATTATGATCTATGTCTTATGTACTTCTATGTTTTAAGTTGTTGCACAATATTTTGATGTTTAAACATTATGTTCATGTTTTTAGGTTCAAATGTATATGGTATGTTTTATTTTATCCATGCTTACCATTACTGAGCATTTGAGCTCACCATTATTATGTTTTATTTTTCCCCAGGATTAAAAGAAAGGTTTTAGGTAAGGAAACAAAAAGAGGAAGATCTTTATTAGAGATGTTGAAGATCTTTCACCACGATTAGAAGATTACATTCCAAGTTTCCAAAGACACTGAACTATTACGGTCCTTGTGTGTCTGTTTTTGTTATGTATTATGTATTCTTCAAAAGTAATGCAATATCTATGTACGTCAAGCTTCGGGTCTCTACATCATTTGATTTCCTCATGGGATAAAACTCATAGTTTCACTAGTATATTCCCTAATACTATAGTAAATGATAAAGAAATTTATTTTAAACCAATGATATTCCCTTATAAGATACCAAACATATTAAATATTTTTGTTTTTGGAACTACCGAATAAATTTCATTAATTATTTATATCATTACAATATCTTTTCACTACTCAAATGAAGGAATAAAAGGCCGATATTTTGAGGTATTAATATCATTCTTTTACTGTCCATATCAAAGATTTTATCTAAAATATGCACTCTTATTATCATTTTTATGTCTATTAATTTTTATAATATCATGTATAAATAACCATTAGTCCAACATCAACCAAAAGAATATGATCACATAATTTTTTAATTTATTTACATCTCATTTCTTATTTCCTTTTGTTAATTTTAAATGATTAGATTCAGATAAATACTATAACTTTGATTTCAATTAGTGGGTTGTTTTTTGATGTTCAATGTGTGGGATATTGTATTGGGAATAATTTATTTTCTTTGAATCATTGATCCATGAGAAATTTTTCTCTAGATACATCTATTAACTAGTAAAAACACATAACAACCCAACAAATAACGTATGAAGATTAATTTTAAATCCTTGAAAATAAAATAATTTTTCACACATGTGTTGAAATAAAATATTATTTTTGAATTGTTTTTATATAATTTTAATTTTGGAAAGTTATTATTTTTTAAATTATTTTTTACCATTTTTGTCTTGAGTGATTTTAAAATGTTTTAATTCTATTCCCAAAAGAGGTATTTCAAGAAATTTTGTATTTTGTTTTATAAATCCCTATTTTTTGGGAGATTCTTTAGGAATGCATAAATCATAAGACTTCAACTTTTATATTGTAAAATAATAAATATTTTTAAATAGAATTGTTATCATTAGTGATATTTTGTAATATTAAAACCCTTTAAAAGGAAAATGTGAGAGAAAAACACCACTGAGTATGGGGGGGGGGGGTGAATTGGTTATCACTAAAAAAACCAATTCTTAACTTTGTTTCCAATTATCGGTTTGTGAAAAAATATGATATCAATGGAGACAATACAATGGTGATTTATGGTGATATAAAGACCAAAAACGACAGTGGGGTTTAATATGGTTCACTCAAATGTTTTTTTAGGTTGTTAATCCATGGTGAAATATAGTTGTGATAAAATTATGTACAATATTATTTGATTATATATAAGAACAAGGAAACGAGAAAGGATAGAAACATAAATTATAATTAAAAATAATAATTATGAGATCTAAAATGTTTATTAATCATTTATTTTGATACCTCAAGAGACACTTTAATTGTGGTCGTGTGTGCACCCTTGATGTTATTTTCAATTGACCACCAAAACATCCTTGAGTAATATCTATAATGTGTGGTCAAACTCATAAAAATAACTTTCATTTTTCGAGGAGATCACCCCTTTTTAATATTAATTCTACCACACCATTTCATTCACCACAATTTATATTGTGGAAGTTAGCCAAATATTATCTATGTAAATACATTTCCTTGATCAATTTTATCAATACATTTAAAAAAAACATAAATAAATTCAATTTGAAATGCTACTGAAATCACCCATTATACTCCCTCTAATATAAAAATAGTATAATATGGTGTGATATCACCAATAATTTGGAATGGAAGACTGATATTTGAATTTAAATAAAAAACAATATGACCATTTTCTTCCATGTTGATTCCTATGGGTATTTTTCCCTTCTAAAATGGGATCTAAAACACTAGTTTTCAACATGGTTGACCATAGTGACATCTACTATTCTCTTCATGTATCCTAGTTAAAATCATGGAGAAAATAAAAATTCACTATGTTAATTTCATGGTTAGCTACAGAATGTGAAAAGACCACTTTGGAACTCTCCCTGGTGTATTTTCAAACCTCCAAGAGACAAAATCCACTCAAAATCTATGATTCCATTGAACTCTTAATAGTCTATTTTGGACTTGTAAAAATTCCATTTATAAATTATGTAGTATAGGATGATGTGTCCCATTCTCAATAATATTCATTAATTTATATTTACACACAAATATAATGAGCTTCCTCTAATCCATGAGTATATTGTTAATAAAAAATGTGAAAACACTAAAAAAAAGAATGAATTGTCTCAATAAAAAAGTCATTGTAATCCATCAATTTTATGGTTATCTAACCACCATAATAGAGTATAGAATACTTTTTTATTGATTTTCAACTTTTAAATGTAAATATCAATGATATATTTACCACATATTAATTGAGAACAACCCACAAATCCCCCTTTTACAATTCAATTATAGAGACCTCTTCAATTTTCTATAGTCTATAAATTCACCATGATATATCACACTTAGACTTCTAAAATAATTTTATTTTATAATTTTGTCTAGAACTGAAATATTTTTGTCAAGGTGTGGGCTAAGCCCAATTAAATTTTTTCATTTTTTCTAATAAATGAATGTTTGGGTATGACAACTTCTGGTTCATGGGAATGGCATGATCGAAGCCTTCTGGCTTTTCCAACTGGGCGGTTTTCCTAGTGTTTCAAAAAATAATTTATAATTAATTAATTTATGATATGAAGGATAAAGTGATCAAAAAATAAAATAATAAAAATAAAATGAAAATGGGATTGTATAAGTAATAAAAATATTGACAATATTGTTTAAGTATATTATTATTATTGTTGTTAATATTTTTATTATTAAGTTATTATTATTATTATTAAATTATCAATATTCATATCATAATTATAATAATAATAATAATAATTATTATTATTATTACTTCTTTGTTATTTTAGTTTTTTATTATATTTTCCAACATTTTTTCTATTTGTTCCTCCCCTTCATTTTATTTTTTTCCTTTTATTTTGTATTTTTATTTTTTTCCTCCTATATCCTTCCTCTCCATCCTATCCCATCACGCATCACCTATGCACTGAACCCTAGCTACGTGCTCATACTCCTTTGGTCGCACCTTTGACCACCCCCTTCATCTCCCTTCCGGATGACCCTCACACTATCATTTCATTGCTTTGGCATCCTCACACCAGAACCCTACTCCCTTTCTATATCATAAAACACTACTTCCACTATAGGCACGTCATTTCACCCGCACTTTTGGTTGCATCTCTAGAGCGACTCCCCTATGAAAAAAATATACTCGGGCGACTGGCTTCTTAGACCCGTCATCGTAGGTGCGTTCTACTGTAGTAAGAATTTATTCATTCTTCAGGGTTTTTTTGATCTTTAGTATTTCATTCCTAGGATTTAATGATTTGTTCTTAGGTTTTTCTTCTTGAATTAGAGTTTAATTTTATCCATGTGTGGTGCGATTTTGGGGAGATTGGAGTTTAACACCAATTGTTAGGAATTTTAATTCCATAGTTAGGTGGTTTTGTGTATAAAAATTATTTGATGAATTATTTTTCAGGTTTAATTAATGTAGTATAGTTTTTACTAAATTTCTTTTGGTGAAAATGTAGTTTTTAAGGGAGTTTAATATTAATTTGATTTATTTTTGTAGAATTTTTATATGATATGGAGTGCATTTTTTGTGAAAACCTGTATTGAGTTATTTTTTAGTATTTTATAAATTATGAAATTAATGTATTAAATTGTTCAAGAAATGAGAATTGTGGTTTGATGTGGCTTCGATGTGCATCTAATCATAAAAGTATATTCAAGTGGTTTTTTTTGTGTTTTAATCCATGTGATATTTCTTGAAATTGTTTAATAATTTTTCATTGTGGTTTATTTAATTTATAAAATAGTTGATTTGACTATGAATATGGGTTATTTGATAGTTCAAGTGGTGCTACTTATGTTTTGAAAGGGTTTTGGCATGTGTATGATTTTAGAAGAAGGTTTAGGTGTGAAATTGAAGGTATTTGGAGTGTGTAGTGCCTTATTTGGTTTGGGTATATGAATATGAATTGTGATATGAACATGGAACATTAATGAGTTCTAAGGGAATTCTAGGTAACTAGGTGGGTGGACTAGGACTAGTGTGCAAGTGATACAAAAGTGGCTTCAGCCCAGTTTCACTTAACATGATTTTGGACTAAAACACTAACTAAATATATGGATGAATATGGGAGACTACTAGGGTTATGGGGATGTCTTCTACTAGTGGATCGTTCCTGAAAATGTGGTCTGTCTTGGTTCTTGTACAAATTTTCACTAAGATGTGAGGATCTAGGGTCCTACTATATGCTTGTACCTATAGGGCCCCTTCAATGTTTAGTAATCATTACCTATTCAGTGCTCACCATCAGCATATAGTGTGGAATTTGTGTTACTTCAAAAGTAAGTGTGTTTTTTATTAAAGTTACGTTCCTTGAAGATGTATTCATTTAAAATTATTTCTTTAAAAAAATCAATCTTTTTTAATTTAATTTATAAACTTGAAAGATTATTCATTATTTACTATTTATTGCATGGAATCCTTTTCTGGTGAAATACTATTTGGAATTAGATCACAACATACTAACACATTTGGGTGTAAGTATATTTGGTTATCTTTGATAAGGAAAAGGTTAAAGATTAAGGAGATGATGGTTCAAGTTGCTAGCAGTCTTTCTTGGAGCGGTGTTGTGGAGATGGCTTGGGGGTGGTTCCTCTTCCCATGAAGTGGGTTTGGAGTTGGTTTTTGTTCAACTTACTTAGAGGTATTTTTTGTGTCTAGGTTTAAATTATGTAACTCAATTATGAAAAATTGTTAAGTTTTGTTTGTTTTGAAATTTTCTGAATTGGTTACTTGGTTATTTTTGTTTGTTTTATATTTTCATATTCCGTTAAACTATTCCCACTAGCTTTTGTTGATACATGGAAACTTGTGAGGCCTGTGGTGATCAGGAATGCCCTTGGGGACTTTCCACTGACTGGGTCAGGTGCGGAATCAGATGGAGACCTGACTTGGTTCATGACAAAATGGTATTAGAGAAGGTTGAACGATCTGAGTTGTTTTATTTGGGATGTGTCTGGTAAAAAAGAAGTTAAGAGTATCAGGGCTCAGAGTTATGATTGTGAGTAGGGTTTCTGGATAGCACACCTCGTGACAAAACTCGAGTCTCCATGGGATGTTGTGATGTTGGTTTGGATTATTCTCCTAGTGGGACAAGAAAGATGTATAACGAACGTGGACATTGGGTGGGGGTGAAGTGGTATGGTCATTGTGTTTCTTGACCATGATTATTTTATTGAATTTTACTATTCTTAGAGAAATTTTATTTTTTAGATAAATTTTTTTAATGATGTTCTTATGTGACTGCTACTTCTTATAGCATCATGACTCCTCAGAGAGTTCCCCCGCAACCGCGAAAAGAATCAGGAGAGAGTTCTCCATCACCTTTTTATTAGAGGTTGGTGGAATCTGTTGTCAAAGCTTTTTTAGGCTCTAGGAAAGGGAGTGGATACTGGTCATACTATTACATTAGTAAGAGGGGATGGATATAGTCCATGGAAGAAAATTATTAGGATTTTCTCATGAACAAACCCCCTTTATTCTGAGGTAGAACAAAGCCTAAATAAGTAGAGGAGTAGCTTGAGAAGATCCAGTGTATGTTTGAGTTTCTTGATACTCTTGAAGAATTTAGATTCAAATGCACGTTTTTTCTTGCTAGAGGGTCCCAATTGAAGGTGGCGGGACATAGTGATTCATGTTTGGAAGCTTGAGAAGATGATATGGAAGGAAATCAAGGTGATATTCAATTAAAAGTACTATCCAATGGTGTTGGCGTATGCCAGATCTTTAGATTTTGTGGATCATGTTCAGTGGGACCAATCAGTGATGGAGAATGCCATCCTCTTTGCTGAGCTAGACTGATATGCACCTGAAATAGTCTCCAAGGAACAAATTAAGGCTTAGAGTTTTGAAAAGGGTTTATAACCGGATATCTACTCTCAGGAAATCCTATTAAAGTTAAATACCTATACTGGCGTAGTTGATCGATCTTGTATGGTGGAGATTGACCACAAGGGTAGGTCTAGTTCCTTGGGAGATATGTTATTTTTTGATAGTGATAGTTTATTCTGGAAAAAGTGGATGCAGGATGAGCATGGGAAGAAGGGTTGTTGCAACTGATGCCATCCTTCTAGGAAAAATTCATCTATGGCGTCTTGTGCGGGGTCTGTTTTGTGCCATTAATGCGAGAAGGAAGGACACATCAAACACGCATGCGCTCATTCCCCTAGTAATTTCCATCATTATTAAGCAATGGGGAAAAAATAATGGTTTACATGGTGAAACACCATTATCAGAGTTGGGTAGGATCTATTGCTTCCAGGGAGTGTCAGTTCATTTGGATCTAAGCAAGGTGGTGTGATCTCAGTTTGGTGTTTGTGGCAGCAGTACTGGATTGTCTTCTAGGTAGATCCAGATCATGGTAGATCCAGAGGCATGTGGTCATTCTCTAGAAGGGACTGTGCATCATCATGCTATGAATTTGACACTAGAGGGATCAGATACAGGACCTTTGATAGTTCAAGGTACCATCCTAATCACATCTTCCATAAAATCTATTTTATTTAATACTAGTTTTTCTGTTTCTTTTATCACTTCCCATCTTGTGAGTCTTCTAAACATACAAACAGAGCTGTTGTATTTTGAAATAGAGTTTATAAAACCACTGGGTAATAATAATGAGTAAGGTATGAAGTGCCCATATTGTACGCTCTGTATGTCACAGGTTAAGATGGAGTGAGACTTTCTGGTCTTAGATATAGGCATTTTCAACATAATCCTTAGCAGGATTGTCTATTATTGTTTCAATAAAATATCTATTTCTATAAGCGATGGGTGGGTTTCATTGAACCTAATGGGATTACTCGGGTATTTTTTGAAGAATGAGATCGTCAGTCAGGTTTCATGGGACCTCCACTCCTATAGTTGGGAAGTCATGCCTTTTAGTTATCATTACTCATGCTAGAGGATGATCGCGATGCTCTTGAGGGTGGAATACCTCTTGTTATGGATGAGTTCCCAGAGGTATCTCCAAAATATTTTTCGGGCTTACCCCTAGAGATGGATGTGGAGTTATCAATTATTCTGGCACTGGGAAAACAACCAATATGTCTTCCCTCACATCGCATTTCCCCCACAGAGTTGAGGGAATCAATGATATATCTGGATGATTTGGAATCCAAATGGTTCATTCAACTGAACATAACTCCTTAGACCACTCCAATTTTATTCACTAATTAGTCTGATCGATCCCTCTGATTGCACATTGATTATTGGAAGCTGAATAAGGCAATTATTTAGAATAAATACAATTTTTCCCAGATTTATGACTTGTTTGATCAACTGAAGGAGGGGAAAGTTGTTTTCTAAGATAGACATGCATTCGAGTTAGCACCATGTCATGGTGAGAGATGTAGATATCCTGAAGACAACTTTCCAAAGTTGTTACAACAAAATTGAGTATTTGGTCATGCATTTTGGATTGAAAAATGATCTAATGGTTTTCATGAGGCTTAGGAACATGGTATTTCACTAGTATCTTGACTCATTTGTTGTGGTATTCATGGATGGAATCATATTTTACTTTGGATCTGATGAAAGCATGTGCATCATTTTCATATTGTGTTGGGAACTCTACAAGATCATCAACATTTTGTGAAAATTTTGAAGTGACCCTTACAGATTAGGGATGTGATGTTTCTAGGCTACATGATTTTAGAGAAAGGGGTTTCAGTAGATCTTAAGGAAATCTGTGCAGTTATTTTATGGTATGATCTGAATAATCTGTTCGAGATCATGGGTTTTATTGTCTTATTAGGTTATTATAAGTAATTTATTTGGGATTTCTCACAGCTCTCTTTTTCTATGATCACACTCACCTCTAAAGGTGTGAAGTTTGAATAGAGTCTAGAGTGTTAGGAATCCTCTGAGTAGTTGAAGTGGTTATTGACTACCACACCTATGTTGATGGTGCTAGAGTCCGGGAAGGTATACATGGTTTGTTGTGATGCTTCAGGTGCATGCCTCAAGTGTGTTATCAAGAATGATAATATTGTATTAACTTATGGTTCTCCCCAAATCTGACCGCATGAGAAGAATAACCCAACCCATGACATGGAGTTAACAGTAATGATTCATGCCCTAAAGACGTAGAGACATAATATTTTTGGGATAAATCTGTTTTCTAATTTTAGCATAAAATGTTGGGCTACATCTTATCCCAAAAATATTGAAACTTGAGGCAGCATCATTGGATCGAGTATATGTAGGGGTTTGAAATTGATATTGTCTATACCCAGGGAATGGGTAATGTGGTAGATGATTCCTTAAGTAGAAAAGTGTCAGTGCATGCTTTGTGTAAGTAAAGTAATTAGTGGACCTTGATGGGTATGTTTGCCCAAATTCTCCACGAGAACGAGGAGCACAAAATAGGTACGTTCCTATTGAGTGATTAGTTGAACCCCTATCTTTTTGATTTTCTTTAGTGGGAACAGCTGGGTGATGAGATTTTCTAGTGGTCCATGTGATTTATTCATGTTGGGGAGACTTTTTCTCATTGGTCTTCATCTCCCGAGGGAATCTTGTGCTTTAAGGGTTGTGCAGTGGTGTCGTTGTCTCTGTGGAAGGCGACGATGAAGGATAACCACCAGTATTAGTGATCTGTCGATACTGGTGCTACCATGATGTATTAAGATGTTCGTTAGTAGTTTGGATGGCTAGGTATGAGACACGACTTCACTAAATTTGTATTGATATGCTATACATGTCAGCAGGTAAAAGAAGAGAATCAAGAGCCCCCTGGTTTGCTTTAGTTGTTACCCATTCCTACCTGGAAGTTGGATGAGGTCACCATGGATTTAATTATTGTCCTTCCTTCTACACCTTAGGGAAGGAATACTATTTGGGTAGTGATTGAATGTTTGACCAAATTATCACACTCCATTCCCATCCGGTATACAACTAAAGTGGATGAGCTGTGGTGATTGTATATTTTGGTGGAGCTTAGAATTCAGAGTGTGGCTTCTGCAATTGTTTCTGACAAGGACCCCCGACTTTCCTCTCAGTTTTGGGAAGGTCCTCAAAAGGAATTAGGGTTGTGGATTAAGATGAGTATGAAATCCCATCCTCAAATAGATGGTCAGATGGAGTAGAAAGACAAAATTCCATAGGACATGGTTTGTTCTTGTTTCATGGATTTCCTTGGATAATGGGATATGAATTTATGATTGGTCAAGTTTACTTATGATAATAGTTCCCAATCCTCTATTCAAATGGCTCCTTTTGAAGTGTTCAATGTTCATCCATGTCCGTCTCCTTTTTTGTTGGGATGAGGTAAGAGAGACCTCACTTTTGGGAGTGAGTCTTGTGAAGGAGATATATGAGAAAGTAAAGTATATTAGATATAATTTATTGAAATCTCAAAGGTTCCACAAATTTAAAGATGATCAGAGGTGTCGATATTTTGAGCTTTCCAATGGAGATCATGTGTTCTTGAAGGTGGCCCCTCATTTGGTCCCCCATCATTTGGGAATGCAAGGGAAGATAACATAGACGTATGGAGGGCCTTTTGAGATCACTGAGAGGATTAGAAAGGTTTAATACTGGTTTGATTTACCTTCTTAGTTGGCATCAATTCAGGATGTATTCCATGTCTCCCAATTAAAGAAGTATAATCTGGATCTATCCCATGTGTTGAAATGGGAGGTGTTGAAGATAGAGAAAAATTTATCAGAGTTTGAATGGCCAGTGCGGATATAAGATTCTCAAGAGATATAGCTTCATGGAAAGTCTATTTCATTGGTATGTATCATTTAGAATCATGAGAATAATGTGCATGAGACATGGGAGCAGAAGTCTTGGGTTGAGTAGAAGTACCCATTTTTATACTCCGATCATGCTTTAAATTAACTTTTTGAATGTGAATAGTTTTCATCATGGAGAGAATTGTCACACCCAAACTTTTGAAATAATTTTATTTTATAATTTTACCTAGAATTGATTTTTTTCAAGATACAGGCCGATATCAATTTAAATTTTTCATTTTTTTAATAAATGAATGTTTGGGAATGACAGTGTCTGACGCACGGACATGGCATAGTCAAAGCTACCTGGCTTTTCCATGTCACTATGCAACCTACCCTGGGTTCAAAAAAATTATTATTAATTATTTAGTTGACACGATGAATGATAAATTGAGCGGAAAATAAAATAAGAAAAATAAAATGAAATTTTGAATTGTATTAGTAATAGTAATAATGATAATATTATTTTTGTGAATTATTATTATAATTATTATTAATATTATTATTAATTTTTTTATTATTAAATTATAAAAAACATTATTATAATAATAATAATTATTAATAATATTATTTCTTTAGTATTTTAGTTTTTTGTTCTATTTCCCCACTTTTTTTTCTTTTTTTACTTCCCATTAAATTTAGTTCATACCATTTTCCTTTTCTCTATTTAATTTTTTCTCTCTTCCTTCCTTCCTATCCTTTCTCTTTCGTTGTGAATCACCTGTGTACCGAACCCTTGCTACATGATCCTACACACTTGGTCGATCCTTTGATTGGAGCCCCCTTTATATCCGTTCCGACGAACCCTCGCACCGACACCACAACCCCTCAGTGACCTCACACTAGAGTTCCACTACCTTTATGCATCATTCTTCACTGATCCCCCTCTAGAAACCTCTCACTTCCCACCATTTTGTTCATATCTCCAGCTTGGATCCCCTCTAAAAACCCTATCCTCATACCACTAGCTTTCCGAACCCCCATAGCTGGTGGGTTCTACTCTAGTAAGCATTTCTTACATCTTTAAGGTTTTCTACTACTTAGGATTTCTTTCTTTAGATTTTATAATGAGTTATTGGGTTCAATTTCTTGAATTAAGGTTCAATTGCATCCTCGTGTGGTGCGATTTTGGAATGATTGGAGTGAAAATTGCTTATTTAACTGTTAAAATAGTTTATTTGATTGTAAAAGTTGCACGAATTATGTTTTTAATTGTTTTTAATGTGCGTATGATTTTAAAAGAGGGTTTGGGAGTGAAAATGGTGGTATTTGGTGTGTGTAGTTCCTTGTTTGGTTAGGGTATATAAATATGACATATAATATGAACTTGGAACTTGAATGAGAACTAAGGGAAGCCTAAGTAACTTGGTGAGAGGACTAGGACTAGTATGCTAGTTATATAGAAGTGGAATCAGATGAGTTTCACTTAATGGGATTGATGACTAAAATATTAACTAAATATATTGATGATAATGAGAGAGAATTAGGGTTTCTGGGATGTCCCCTACTAGTGGGTCGTGTACGAGAATGTGGATTTCTATAGTTACTATAAGCCTTTTCCCTAAGATTTGAGGTTCTAGTGTCCCACTACTTGCTAGTAACGAAAGGTCCCATTCCATGTTTAGTGCTCTTTAGCTATTAGGCACTCACCGTTGACATACGTTTTGAAATTTGGGTTACTTGAGAAGCAAGTGTGTTTCTAATTAATTCTTCTTTCATTGAAGTAGTTGTCATTAAAACTGGTTTCTATAAAATTGTTCAAGCATTTTTTCCTTTCATTTATTAAACATTCAATTTTATTCATAATTTAATGTTTATTTCAAGTAATCATTTTTG
Source organism: Viscum album (assembly GCA_963277665.1). Lineage (NCBI taxonomy): Eukaryota > Viridiplantae > Streptophyta > Magnoliopsida > Santalales > Viscaceae > Viscum > Viscum album. The sequence goes on from OY728132.1 coordinate 421,497,950, forward strand.
GTGGAATCCTTCTGGGCATTATCTGACACCCTTCTTAGACCTTTGGATATAAGAAGATTTGGTTATGTTTCATATGGGTAAGGGTAATGATTTTGGAGAAGGTGGTGTGAGTTTCCTGTTGTCTTTCTTAGTGTGGTGTTTTGGAGATGGCTTGAGTGTGGTTTCCTCTTACCTAGGGTTGGTTTTGAGATAGTTTTTTCTATCACCTTACTTCATGGTAGTTTTGGGTTTTAGTTTAAACTATGTAACTCAATTCTGAAAAATTGTTAAAGCTTGTTTGGTTTGAAATTTTCAGATTTAGATTATTGGTTATTTTTGTTTCTTTTAAATTTTCATATTCACGTAAACTATACCCAAATGTTTTTAGTACCTAAGAACTTATGACAGAATATGGGGATCAGTAACACCCTTCAGGCCTTTCCACGAACTAGGTCGGGCACTAGGTTGGATGGAGACCAGTCTTGGTTCACTAAATGATCCAAAGAATCTTCAGTCTCATAAAGGTATTTTCACTCTTTTCCTCTATAATTACCCTAAATGTGATATTTTTTAAACCTATATAATCCTTATAATTACCTATATTAAAACTATATTACAATACCATTTGTCCTTTTATACTGTACATTCATTGGAATAATTTCAATATTTTTTAATTACTTTTTATGAGTTAGATTAGTGACTCATGGTATTACTAGGTAAGAAATCAAATAAAGGGAATCTGATTTTTGAATATTTATTTAGATGTTATTTCTATGAAATTATACATTATACCTACTTCATTCCCCTATTCTTGGATAAAAAATGAAGTAATGCAATGCATCTTTGATAGTTTTTTTTATCATCTATAGTTAAACAATAATCTTATTCTAACTATTAATTTTTTAGGAGAATATAAAACAAAGATAGTTTTATTGGTGTGAGACATATTACGTTTGAAGACTAAAATAAAATAAATATAGAAAAAATGAACTGAGTGGGAGCTAAATTATGTGATTTCTGTAAAACGTGAGACTATGAATCATTGAGAGAAGATTATATTGATAGGATTTATAGTTTCTTGATGAAATACAATATTTTTTATGACTAATATTAATTCAAACTCAATTCATTATACTTAAATAATTTAACCCTCTTTTCAATACTTTTTGTTTAATATCTGCATCATGAACTACCCACTATAAGTATAAAAAACCCTTTTCAATGTCTTTTTGATTGGTGTTTTTTTGATTCCTTTAAAGTAATAATCTATATATTATTCAGTAATATGGATAAATTGTGTGGAATTGATATTTATGATGACATTAATTTACATTGATCTTGAGTGGTTATTAAAACGAATGGAAAAAGGTGATAAAATAGAGAGTGAGAAAACCAGAAAATATTAATAAGGAGTATCATAAGATATGAAGATCAATAAACGAATATAGAGTCATGTGACACACCTATAATATTTATATAGAGGATTGGAAAAGGAATAATGGTGAGCTAGTATAAGATATTTCTAAATATATTCTAAATATATCAAATAAACAGTCTGTTTTTTGAAAAACTTTATATAATACTCACATATATAATATTTATAAATGATTTTATATAAAAACTAATTTATAGGATCTCAATGTAATATTATTTTTCAAATAATAATCATCTACTATTCAAATAAAAATCCCTACAAAGATGAGAGATGTACGATGATTTTTCATTCAATTCACTACTAGATCATGTACATTTGGGAAGAAACTTTGTGAACTAGGATATTATGCATACCACATTATCTGAAGTTTATTTCAAAATTTTGGTTGGGTTGATCCAAATATTATTTTAGTATCACTTCAAATCACTTGTTAATATGTAATATGACCTTGAGTTATTATTCAAGTCAATGTTGTAAAAGTGAAAAAAATTTAACCTCCTAACAAAAATTTTTGATCCTCGTGATGAAATATAATTAAATATTACTATTACCGTTAGGAGAGCATTCCAAAGAATTATAAAATCCATTAATATTGATGATTAATGAAACTTGATATTCTGAGTTGGTGATGAACAAGTTAATTTCAATCTTATAATAATTTTGAACTATGAGATGAAATTGGATTATTTTCATTCCATATATTATATTGAAGGTTACTCGTCCATCATGAGTTCCCAATAATATGATTTTGAAAAATGATGTATCAAATTTATGAAATTATGGTTGGAAAGTTAGTCAATATACATTTAGATGAATAGTATGATGATTATGTAAATCATTAGATAGTGAACTTTTCAAGTGATTCATTCCTTAAAATTTTTCCTCAAATCATTAATTCACAAATTCATGAGTTTATGTTACAACAAAAAATATTGATATAATACTTCATCAAATGTAATGAAGTTTTACTCAGGATAATAATTTTATTATTTAAATAATATTATGTGTGAAATATTTTAAAAAAATTATGAAAATAAAGATTGAAATCAACTAGGATATTATTGAAATCAAAGGTATTAAACCTACAATTATTACCCATAAATTATTATTAGAGGAAGGAATGAATCCATGAAAAGAAATAATAAAGTGACTATATACTCCAATGGGGGTGTATGTTAATAAATAAGTTCTCATAATTCATGATGTTGGAAAAATTGTTTTAATATTAGTTAGTGAATGAGAAATACCACTTCAAAATTTTCCCAAGAAGGGAGGAATGAAAGTGATTTAGAATAGGGATAATGAGCTTACCCCAACGAGGGAAGTAACAAGATAAAGTGTACATGTCAGATAAAAAAATTAAATAAAACTATTATAAAGTGATACTTTCTACTCTTTTTATGGATTTAATATTAGAATGGTTAACCAAATATGATTTCAATCATTTATTTTATGATTAATATTGCTAAAACCAAATATTAATGGATTTTATTGATCAATATATTACCAACATTACTTTCATATATTGAACCTCAACCTATCATAACATTTAATTTAGAATATGTAATTCACTAATGAATTTTAAATGTTTTGTAACACATATTTTTTGAGAATTGATAGATAGATTTTCCTAGATGATTTCTTCATTTATGGTAGATTCATTATTTCTTGACTTGAAAACCATGATTTGATACTAAAAATATGTAATGAAACGTGCTTAATAAATATCTAGGAAACATTTTCAATTATCGTAAAAGGTAGAATTTTCATTAGATATATAATATCTGAGTATGGAATTAAATTTAAGCCATTAAAAATAAAATTCGTACAAGATTTTCCCATGCTAAAAATAATGAATAGAATTTAAAGATTTCTTGGACATAGATAATATTATTTCCACTAAGTGAAATCTTCTCCATGACTTATGGACCAAATAATTTATTTTATTATAGAAATTTCTATTCATTTTTTTATGAATTATGAAATTAATTCTTCATTTTTCCTTTGACAAATCTAGTGGATTCTTTAATATTGGTCTATCCCAATTAGGATAATGATTTTAAGTTAATTTTTATTGAAAAAGATATCATTTTAGTAGAATATATAGAATAGTGAGCAATTCAAATTATTTGACCAACTTATTACGTAACCTATACTCTCAATAAATACAAAATTAATTAAATCACTAAAAAAATGTATCTTATTTCAATATTGTTTTCTTTTAATAATTTTATATTATATTTGGTACTCCTTAAGGTCATCTTTCACCCTGATCATTCTGATTTAATGTGTTTATTGAACACTAAGGATGATAATCTAGGGTTATTTAAGAGTTTCTTATTAATACAATCATATTATTTCTATTCTATGATAAGTGGTTAATAACATATCAATTATAAAATTAAATAATTGTGAGGTAAACAAATTGGCAGATATTGAAGATAAGTTCCCAAATGATAATTTTTTTAATGATAGATAATTGTGTCTATGGTTTTCAAACATAGAAAAATATTTGGAAAATGAGACCATATATCATCACTTCTATTATAAATTGAATTAATTATTTCTATTAAATGAATCAAATTACTATTAGCATAATACCTTATTATTAAAGTACTACGGAGATGAATTATTTGAGTGATGTGCGCATGAATTATAGGTGGAGCTCAATTTATAATTTTTCCATTTGTTCACCGACTGGAGGAAATTATGGATGTGATAAAAAATGGCCAATATTATACAAAGTTTATTCTTTTTCCACAGTAATAAAAAACATGCAAGTGAGCTTATTAAAATCTCTAAGTGATGCTGAATGTATAGAAATATTGGTGAAGGATATGAGATTCTAAAACACCCAATTATTGAATACAAATTGTTCTTTATGTGAGGAATCAATTTCATGGGACCATTTCAGAAACATTCAGCAACCCATATATCCTTATGAGTGTATGTTTCAATGTTGGTGGACGAAGATGCTATATTAAAGAACAAAACTTATGAAGAGACAAAATATTTGGGGAATAATATACTCTCTATTTTTTTAATTCCTCAGATCTTTATAATTGATCAAGGAACAATATTTAACAATAACTTGTTATGGGGATTTCAAGATACATATAGAGTTTTATATCACAATAACACCCCTTATCACTGAAAACCAATGGGAAAAATAATCTTTTAAACTAGGGGATCAAAAAAATTATATGTAAAACCTTGAAAAAAAATTCATAATGATTAAAACAAATTCTAATAATACTAAATAGATTTCAAAAAACTAATTTATATGTTCCAATTTTGAAACATATATGTAATTCTATGACATATATTGGTAGAAATCATACATTGATCTAATTGGGATGTGGGAAGGGTAAGTCTTGTTCTATAATAAGCTAGGAGAAAGTGATTATGTTATGTTATTTAACTGGATGAAATCCAGAGATATTATTTTTAGAATGAGAAAATTTATAAAGATATGACCATGAAGAAAAATGATATTTAAATCATATAAATAATATTCACACTTGAAGACATGGTAATTTTGTTTAAATATTGATTTAAATTTCTTCCATGTATATTGATGTCACATTATTCAGGACCTCTAATGGTATTTTTTTTAAACATGGATCAATTAATCTATAAAGGGAGAATTAACCTTCGTTAGAGGTCAATAGATAGTGGTGGAATATTTATGAAGATAAATTTAAAAAGAGATAAATTCTCACCCTCATGATGGAAATATAGAAAGATATACCTCTAGATTTAGTATTTAAATTGAGGACTGAATTAGAGGAGAAATGATTTTAACCTAAATTAAGAAATAATATGTGGTGGTTAAGATCATTAGAAGGCTTAGTTTTGGATCCACCATGGTGTGGTCAATGTCACTATGCAGTGGCAGTGTATATCACAGTTAATGTGATATAATATATAACTTATATTGGATTTATTAATCAAAAATAGGTATCATGATCGGTTACAATCATCATGATAAAATTATTTTGAGGAGTATATATATAATGGTCATTTTAATCATAAATAACTAATACAATTATTTTTTTAAATGTTTAAATAAGAAAGAATTTGTTGAAATAGTAAATATAAATAAAGCCAAAAATGTATGTTTTTGGAAGTATATATAAGTGTGTTAATAATCTAGAATGTGTGGTAAAAATATAAGGTTAATTAATATATATCTTGGGGGTGGTGGTGGTGAAATAGTGGTACCAATTTTTATAACTTATTTTAAAAACCAACCTATGTATCTTTTGAATGTCACTATTCTCTATTATTAAAAATTTTATTCATCCATATGAAAAGTAATAAAGCATAAAATGAACAAAATAATGTTTTAAAAGTATTATATCTAATGATGAATATTAATTTAATAAAATAAAATTTCAGTAATTATTTTCGTCAATTAAATACCATGTAAGTACCCTATATTGGACACAATACTATACAAAAAATGGAAACCACATTTCCTTAATATAATGATTAAAATTAAAATTATATTATAAAAATGTAATTGGAAGGTATAAATAAAATTAACCACTTTATAAAAATTATATAAAAAGGCGAATTAAAACAAAGGCCATTTTGTTCTTGAAAAAAAACATTTTTTTAAAAACTTTTTCCACATTATGTTCGGTAATATGAGAATTAAAATTTTCTTCCCAAAAGAAATTTTATTTTATAAAATGGATTATATATTTTTAATACATAGATATATGTTATTTAAAAAGTTTCATTTTAGTTTTTATAATAAAAATATGATTAATCAGATTAAAGTTCATTACAGTAATAATGTTGAAACTATTATTTTCAAAGAATTGTTTTATCAATACTATTCAATTTTTATCTCATAAATAAATTTTATATATTTTAAATAATAACTCAAATATTATATTTTAAAAAATATTTAATTACATTAAAACACATTTAATTTGAAAAAAATTTAAAATATGAATAAAAATAAAAATCTTTAAAACATTTTTTTCAATAAAAATATTTTTTTACAAATAAAATATTTTAATTGAAAAGAGTATTTTATAATATTTTCAAAATGAATTACATTAAAAGGAGATTAAATTTAGGTTTATTAAACCAAATATGGTAACATGTTTTACTTTATATTTTTTATGAAATATAAATAAGTAGGTTAAAAACTAGTTACCATGATAAAAAAGAAAATGGTAAAATGTAAAAACCAAATGGTAAATGAGTTGAAAAATGTGTAAAAAATGTTTAAAAATTTATTTTTGAGACTTTTTAGACCTTATATCACCAATAAGTCAATTATTTATCACTTTGTTAACTATTTATACTCGAATAGTTCAATTTTATTTTGAAAAAATAATGGGTGGTCACAAAAGTTCCATTCTATTTACTTATAAATGTGTCACACTTCCACCAGTTCATGTCACATCGATCACTTTGAAATCACTATTAAAAATATTCAATTTTTATTCTACTATTCCTATATCCCATTTTTTGAACCTTATTATCATTAATATTTCCCAAAACCCTTTAAAATCAAACACGTTGAATATTAATTTATTATACCTATATTTCTCAATTTAGTTTTGTTTTTATTCCATATTTTATTATATTACAATAAAAAATCCATTTTAATATAATTAATGAACATAATTAAAATTATGAGGTGTTATTAATGTAATTTAACAAAACTTATTTATTCCTTTCCATCCACCTAGAAAGAAAAATGAGCATCGATCGTGTGTTTGTGCAGACTTACCCTTCCATGAAGCAACCTATTTTGTTTTTGACCACTTATTCTCATAATTGGTTATAAGAATATAATTAACCAAAAAACGTTATATATTTAATATAATTATTAATATTTTATAAAATATAAAATCCAACATCAATCCATTTTATTCATTGGGAAATGAAAATGTGAACCGTGAGTTGTATGAACTGCCACCTCCACGGAGTAACATGTCTTTTTTTAATCTAGTTTCATTATTATTTTTTAATATAACTTTACCTATGATTCATAAAGATAAAATTATCATAATAATATCATTATTATTATTTAATAATATTATCATTCCCAAATGAACCCACTTTAATAACCATATTTACCATTAATTATGGCATGTTCATATTTTGGTCAGTCTAATATCCTAATTGAAAAATAATACAAAATAATATATATTTTGTGACTATGAAAAAAATAATTACAAATGATATATGTGATAAATAAGTAAATAATAATAATTTTTTGTTTTTTAATGTTAATATTAATATTAAAATCATTAGTTAGGATATAATCCTTCATTTTTCTAAAATATGATTGTCTGTAATTGTTTTTTCAAGAACCGTAACTAAAAATATCATAGAATGAAAGTCAAAATTTATAAAATATTATTAATTATCAAGTAAAATACCTTTTAGGATACATTAATGATGAAATTTTGTTGAATAATCAAGAACAATATTGATATTTCCAAACTATTTCAAAATAATAAAGATTAATCTCATTATATTTGATTAATAGATGGTTATATAAATGAATAATGTTCTAAAATCAATTATTAAGACATTTATAATGGTTAAACAGGAGTTTAGAGTGTGATTAACTAGGAAGAAATTCACGGAAAGGGTTACTTTCTCTTATTTTAAACTTGGTGTAACCTGTTTGATGTTGTGCACCATCACTTGTTTTATTTTGTGTAATAACTACCCCATTTATTTCACATATGAAAATATATTCCATTTAATGGTATTTTAATTCCCATATTTTGATCTTCCTACCAAGATACTTTGATTCTTACATTACCAATAATGTAAGTGTATCATTGAATATATTTTTGATTCATCGAGTCATAGTCTTGTTACTTAAATAAATTTTTAAAACATTATTTGATATTAGTATTGCAATATTTTATATGTTATATACTACTGTTATTTGGGGAAATAACATTTCAAAATAAATAAACACATATTGAAAAAAATAATTCTAAAATTACAGCATACCACTATTTAGAATAACTCCCAATCTTACCTATTGATATTTTCTTCCATGTCATGAATTTTCATATCTAAATTATTTTATAAAATGAAACGAAAATATGTTTCTATTTTATATTATTTATATATTAATTTTCTAATATTATGAAATTAAATTCCTTCAATGTTTTTCTTTTCTTATTTTTTATTAAAAAGATATAAAGAGCCAAAAAAGAAATTTGTATTCATTATTTACCACTTTTCAATTATTGAATTAATTTTTTATTTATTTTTATTGTCCCTTTATTTAGAAATATTTATAATAATGTTTTAATATTTATTATATTTACCTTCTCATTTTTTTAGAAGTAATTTTTTATCCAACTTTTATAATAATTTTTAACAAATGCTGTGAAAAATTTATATTTCAAATTATATTTTCTCCCAAGGGTTGTCTCTCATGAAGGGTTATTTTGATCACCATATTTTTTTATTATGATATGATTAATTTTGGAAAATTATTATTATTTATATCTTCTGATATCTTAATTTTATTTTATGTTATTTTTTGAGTTGATTAAGAAACCTAATTTTTTTTCCAAGGGTTCTTTATACTAAGATAGTGATTGATTTTTAGTTTCACACAAATGTATAGATCAGGATGTGTAAGAAAATATATTGACATCCAAATAATTGGTTTATGTTTATATATGACGATATATTCAGACATGGATATAATGAGATGGTTCCCGTATGTGTGGGAATAATTAGTTTTGTCACATTTTTAGTTGTGCACATAATGAGTTTGTTTATATAAGCATGAGAATAATAGGTTTTCTTATAAATGATTTCCTATAATTATGATTTTTCACATTTAAATGTTTTTATCATGTTATTATAGATTTCCATGATGTATTTCATTTTATTTCTATTCCGTATTTTCATGTTATACATTTTTTTTAAAGTATCATGCATTCTTATGTTGCGCTCACAAGTTTTATGATTTAATTAGATGTATTTTGAGAAATTTCATAACTTTTAATCTTCTTTAACTATATTTTTATAATATTGAGTTTCTATATATACTTTTATTATTATCATTTTTGGTTTTATAATATTTGAATAATATTTTTATGTAATGGATCAGACTCTCCTGGTCAATTATTTTCCAAAATTCTAAGTGTTGGGGTGTACTAGACTCATCGATCAGTCCCACCCATCAGCTCCACTGATCAGCTCCACTGACCAGCTCCACTGATCAGATCCACTGACCATCTCCACTGATCAGCTCCACTGACCAGCTCCACTGATCAGCTCCACTAACTAGCTCCACTGATCAGCTCCACTGATTAGCTCCACTGATCAGCTTCACTGATCTACTTCACAAATCAGTTACACAGATCAGTTTCACCAATTCAGTTTTAGAGATCGGTTTCACCAAATTGGTTTCAGAGATCAGTTTCATGAAATCAGTTTCACAGATCGGTTTCACCAAATCTATTTCACAAATCGGTTTCACCATATCAGTTTCACAGATCGGTTTCACCAAATCAGTTTCACAGATCGGTTTCACCAAATCAATTTCACAGATCGGTTTCACCAAATCGATTTCACAGATCAGTTTCACCAAATCAGTTTCACAGATCAGTTTCACCAAATTGGTTTCATAGATCGGTTTCACTAAATCGGTTTCAAAGATCAGTTTCACCAAATCAGTTCCACAGGTCAGTTTCACCAAATCAGTTTCAAGGATAGGTTTCACCAAATCGGTTTCACAGATCGGTTTCACCAAATCGGTTTCCCGGATCAGTTTCACCCAATCGGTTTCACAGATCAGTTTCACCAAATCTGTTTCACAGATCGGTTTCAGTAAATCAGTTTCACAGATGGGTTTCACCAAATTGGTTTCATAGATCTGTTTCACCAAATCGGTTTCCCCAAATCAGTTTCACAGACCGGATTCACCAAATCAGTTTAACAGATTGGTTTTACCAAATAAGTTTCACAGATCGGTTTCACCGAATCAATTTCACCCAATCAGCTCCACTGTTGGGCTTCAACTATCAGTCTCACTAATCAGACACAAGGGGGTGTCAGGATTTTCCTTCCCCAGTTTTTTCCCGTAACGCTACATTTAAGTCTTTAAACATTTTTAATGTACTTTAAAGTTGTTTTTAGCACCATAAACAATGTTTTAAATCCCATAGGAGTAGGGAGACCCTCAATGGACCCGTTTTCCTCTGTTAAATGAAATCATTTAACGCACATCTGTTTTGGCCACCCCTCTGGTGATAATTATTAAATAAACAATTTATTCAATCGTGTGTATCCATATAACTGTGAGGTGAAACCACGATCCACCTTTAAAGCTGTTGAAGATCCTTATATCCTGTAATGCCAGGATCTCACATTTTTATCACAAGGGAATTATTTCTTCCCGTATGGTCTCTTTCCTTCTTCTCCTTGGTGCGTTTGGGGTTCCATTTCCCAAGGCGAGTGGTGTACTGGTACTGGAGCCTTTCCTGCTCATTCTTAGAGTCTTCCAAGTTCCTCCCCTGCTAGTTGCACATCCCCAGCTGTTGGCACCAGTAGATAAACATCGATATTTTATCATTCAGGTAGGTATTTTCCGTCGTCTCTCCTTAGTGTGTATCATGCGGGGTGAGTATTCTATTATTTCTGTGAGGATGGATGAAACCAAACCATAATTAAGATAATAATTTTTTTAAAGATTTAAGGGGGTTGTGCTCGATGTTTCTGCTATACTCTTTATCCTTGATTATGTGTTGTGAATTGTACGGGCATATGCCCACTGAAAATCATGGCCATTTGTGGTCTTTTCTTATGCACTAATGGACCTATTTTTTTCTGGATATTCATGTGATTGAATGGTTGTAACATGGAAACTCATTAATTACGTAAAATCAGTTAATTAAATGGGTTCCCAGTGAATACAAATCCTTGTGTGATGACCCTGATTAGCCAAACGGAATGGCATAACTGAATTAATGGCATATTAAAATTTTGAAAACTCCATTGCTCTATTCTGGTGATGTAGACGGTTGATGCTTGGGAAGTGACATGGATGGGGATGTGATCCTCTATTGTGGTGAAGTTATTGGATTTTTAATTTGAGGCTGTATGGGGCTGTATGGCAGGGTTTGGTTTATATAAAATACTTTTAGGGATCTCACAGATCCCTTTTTTGTTGTTGTGACATTACAAGAGAACCGGATGTGAATGCTTAATTTTTCTATTTGGATGTTAGCCTTTCTTTGGCTTGTGGTTATGCCTGTTAGTTTCCCAATAGGGTATAATTTACTTAAATGGAAATACTTGAATATGAAAATATGTATGTGTTCAATGGGAAATTGTTTTTCAGGAATGATTTCTGAAAGGGATGTGGCTATTATGATTCTTATGAATGAATAGTAACAAGGGTTCTTGTGTATGGGCTGGTTTTGGAAAGCCTAGGATGGGATGAGTGCTTGTTTCCAATATATATAATTTTAGATCTTATATTTCTTATTTGAGCCCCACCCATGTTACAAACTTTGTGTCGAACACCCATTTTCCTTGGGGGAGGGTGTTTTTTCCAAAACTCCAATGAGTGGATGGTTATTAGCTTCTTTTCTGCTCCCTTACCCTAGTAGTCCAAGATCATTCGAGAAGGCTGTGACGAACTGAGGTTCATTATAGCCCTATATTCTTCGGGCATGGTATGCGACGGTGGTTGGCGCAGATGTGTGCAGGCATGTTGTTTCCCAAGTGTCTTCAGGATGAGGCCGAGGTGTCTTCGGGCATGGAAATAGTTGTTCAGACCTAGGTGTGTGTGAGATGTGTGGTAGTGATAGCCTAGGTGTTTGTAGGTGGGATGTGTGATTGTGGAATCCCGGGGGTGTACAGGTGGGGGAATGGAAGTGGGAATGCAGTGAGGATGGTGGGAGAGGTTTGACACGTAGGATGTCCTCAATAACCAGTGGGAATGTGGCGCAGGGTACCCAAATATCGATGTGTTTTTAATATTACTTTACTCTACTTGCGTTATTTGGAGAGTGTGGATTGGTAAGGTTTGGGGTGGATAGTTTCTTTGTTAGGTGCTCTGGTTATCTCCTTTTCTCGTGGGGCATTAGAATACGTCCCCACTTGTGCAAAAGATCCCTTGGTTTTCCTTAATGAGTATAACTGTATACTCACCCTACGAATATAAACCGATTTCAAGTTTCAAGGAGGACATCAGGGATCATGCTGAACCATAATAGCTTACACGTTGGGATAGTTTCTATTTCTATTTTTCTTTTTCTGGTACTTTACTTTAGGGTTTTCTTGTACTTTTGTAGTATCTACTTTTTGACATGCATATGGTAATGGTTTTATTTTGGCTTTACTTTTACCTTCAATTTTGGTGTTGTTGGGATTTACTATATTATATCTCTATCATATTAAAAAAAGGGTAGTATCTTCCATTTTGTGTGTGATTTTATACCTTTGGTACTAGTCACCACTCTAGGACCAATTAAAGGTGGGTCTCGGGGGTCATTATTTCTCCTTCAACTAGATGAAGGGTTTGACAATCTGTTTTTGCTTCTCTCTTCTTGGTGAAGGTGAGTCATGACATTTTATCCTTTTCCACATGTTATCCTTCATGCTTATAATATGATACAATATGATATGATTTTATGTTACTGATAATTTGAGATCATCCCTTTATTATGTTTCTATCCCCAAGTTATGAATATTATTATATCATGTGATATTTATAGAAAATTTTTTAGTGGATCATGATTATGGGGTGAGGTTTTCAAGTGATTTATAATAATATCGTTATGTGACTAATCTAGAAATCACTAAACCTTTCAGTTCTCAAGTTGCACATCTGTATAGGAAATATTTTAATTTAATATTGAATTAATCTATTAGTTAAGTTATTTTTAGTATATGTTGATTTAGTTGGTATTATAAAACTATTTAGTTATTTTGGGGATTAGTTTTGAGAACCGTATCAATAGCCATATGGATAAGTCTAAGGAAAAAAATATAAGTATAAGATAACATCCTAATATTTTAGTAAAGTATAGATTGTGTGTTTTTCTAGAAATAGAATTCCAATATGGAATCTAAAAGTGTATATAGGCTCTAGAATAGATGTATCTAGAAGAAGTAAACCTAAAAAAGGTATATTAGTTATTAAGATAATATTCACAAAGTGCATAAAAAAGAGGCATGAATGCACACCTTTTTTTACATATTCAGTATATACGATTTGGTTAATTCACAATCTCTTTCTAAACCATTATAAAATATTTTTATATATAACTTATTAAATTCGAAAATTATCCATGGATATCCTAAATTTAATCCTAAATATTTATAGTTTAATGTATACATGTAATTTTTATGATTCTCCCTCCATGTTTATATATTGCTTGAATATGAATTGGTTTGTTTAATTATACTTATTTGAAACATTCCTTTAGTAAAAGTAAGGGTGGGAACCCAAAATAAAAATTTAATGATGGGTGTAATGTAAAATGTTAAGATATTTCCAATGGAAAAACCAAATGAGATTTGGAGAGGGATGAATGATATTTTGGAAATACTCAACCCAACTCTCTCATGGTGTGAGTAACAAATTGAATCATGTTGAGCTCATGAAAACACTAAGAATCTAGTTACTACTGAGTCATTCATGAGGTAACATCAACCCTCTTTTATCATGTCTTCCAATGCAATAGTTAATGAGAAATGAGAAAATGTAATGGAAAATATATTTTTCATTATCTCTTGATCAGACCATGTGAAGGCCGTATTTTCATCTATCATTTAAAAGGGGATGCTGAATAGTGGTGGGATATCATTAAGAATACCACGGAAAAATAATATATATATTATATGTAATGTGAAAAGTTTATGAATATATTTTTTACTAAGTATTTTATTCAAACTTTTCACAGAAATATGGAGTGTTTGTTCTGGGAGTTTGAGAAAAAATGATGAATCTATTGGATCTTATGAAACAAAATTCATATGACAACTAAGGTAAACATCAAGTACCATATCTGATATTGAATGTAAATTTAATCACTTCTTTATTAATTATACCCTAGTATTCTAATGGAATTATATATAAGTAAATACCATAATCATCCAAAGTCTTTTCTATGTAATTTTAAAGTGGTGATATAAAATAGAACCTATTATTATTCTAGGTAAAATAAAAGGAAAGTGGAGTATCATGTAAAAATTGATGATTAGAAAAATAGTGGGAAGATGTAAAATTTCTAACATGAAATAAATGTGGGATTAATGAGATGGGTAATTTCCCCATGGGATCAGATAAGTTTTTGAAGTGTGTTAAAGCATAAATCCAAACCCAAAACATTTTACGCATCAGTGAGGGGATGATTAATAAAAAAAAATAGAATAAGGTCCTATATAATATTACACCCACACTGCAATTCTTCATGTGAAAGGTTTTTTTATATTATGTGAATCAATCCCCAATCACTAGGATAATGAAAAAAGTAGGCCCAAATAATGTAACATCCCTTTACCTAATTTCAGGTATTCCTTTACTATTATTTTGATTCCTTTTTTGTTTTTAGGGGTTTTCATGCCTTTTGGGGATGCTGTTATGTTTGAATTAATAGGGTGTGAGTATAAATATGTCAACGGATTTATAAGGAAGTAGTATATTTCATGGATTTTTCTATTAGGAAAGGTGTTTGGAACTTCTTGTAGATGTTTTTTGTGCCATACATGTATGGATTATGGCATAAGTTCATCCTTGTGAACAGTTTTTGAAAAATATTTGATCTATAAAACAATTTAGTCCAAAAATTAATTTAATTT
Source organism: Viscum album (assembly GCA_963277665.1). Lineage (NCBI taxonomy): Eukaryota > Viridiplantae > Streptophyta > Magnoliopsida > Santalales > Viscaceae > Viscum > Viscum album. The sequence goes on from OY728132.1 coordinate 421,513,188, forward strand.
AGTAAAACCCTTTATTATGATGTAGAATCATAGCTTGGCATTTTTTAATATTTGTTGATGTGTTTTTTTAACACATATGAGATATGGAAAATTTATGGTGTAAGGTATAGATTTTAACTACAAAACCCTCATGCATTGTGGTTTTTATTCACTCCTCATGTAAATCAATTTCATTCTTCATGCTACAGTATCACTCAATCCCTCCCTATTGTGTTTGGAGAATTTTATTTCCATCAGATGGCTTGGTTTGGTGATGGTGATTGCCAATTTGGTGGTGTTGGGGGGGGTCTTCTTTTAGGTATGTGAGATCTACCTCTCCCTATTTTACTTTGATGATATAATTTTTGAAGCCACACGCACAACATTATTAAAAGTTCAAAAGTCTGAGATGTGATATCAATCATTCCATTATAGTACTCCCTTATGCCTTTTATTCTAGAGACCGATTTACTTCTTTACAATCTATTTTTTAAGTAGGATATTAGGTTTCCTCCAATATTTTGGTAAGTGTCTTTATATAAGGTGTTGATTCCTAAATTTCCATATGACCTTGTAAATTCATTATGGGTTATTTAATTAAAATTTAGGAGTTTAAAATGGAATGTTTTCAGTATGAAAATATTCATGTCTCTAAATGGGATTTCATTAAAAAAGGTTTTGTGCACATAAAGTGTTTGATTAAATGTTTCAAATTGTGGGAGTTGTCTTCAGAATGGTCTTTACAACCAGAAGAATATTTTTTTGATGTATAATTTAATATTAAATATGATAATTATTTTTATATGGTTTCGGAAAAACGTAGCACATTAGGTAACCTTGGGTGTGTCAGGAATATACTTGGAAATCTTTTTTTCATGTAAAATCACAAAAGGTTTTATGTCACATTTGTGTGTGTAATGTTCTTGGAGGTCATATTGGTTGGATCAACCATAGACCTAGATTGGGAATTTTCTTTTATATCTAGTATATATATGTATAGGTTAGATCCCAAATGGTGTTATTTTTCATTTACAATTCATTCGTCACATGATGTTATATTTTATGGTTATTTTCTCACATGCATATTTTATGGGGTGTCCATGGGGTTTTACCATCTCTGTTTCTTGCTGAATATACTCTTGTATTTAATGAGTTTGATATTATTTTATGAAAACTATAAGGAATATTTTATAAAATGGTTTTACATTATTTAAATTCATTGTAACCTGGATATGTTTTCAAGATAGAACTGATGCATTCATGATATTGGAATGTGTATATATTCTTTGGTGATATCGTAATGGTATATGTTCTCACAATGTATTTTTTATTTTGGGTGGATGTACATGTTGTTTTTTTGGAATCAGGTAAAGCAAGGGAAATTATGTTGCATTTTAACATCTCTTATTATCATCATATTTATAGTAGGATGGTTCGGTGGTGAAAGATGGTAAAAAAGGACTAGTTTAGACCTGTTCTATTTTATATTTCTATCTTGGACTAACCTTGGCTATTTGTTAAAATATGTTATCAGATCCATTTTCTAGCCATAATTTTTGTGAAAATACATGGGTTTGGCTCTGTGTCATTGTATATTGTAGTTACGAATTTTTGAATTTGGATACTATGTATATAAATGGGGCTTGTCTAGTTTACATCCCTGACTAAACTTGAGTTATCATGGGTGGTTTGAGATTTTTTCAAATCTATAAACATAGTATTTGAGTTTATTTGAAACAAATTGTATTTTGGGGTTATTTAAATGAAATTATTCCTTATTAAAGAATTTAATTTTACTTATATTATCATTAAATTATTTTCATTATTTTCATTTAATATAATTTATGTTGATACCTAAAGTTTGTATGATGATTTTGTAATTTTTTCTTAACCTGATTAGTTTTTATAGTTATTTGATAATTACTCATAGATTTTGTCTTATAAATACAAGATAAGAATCTACATGGTAAGTTCCATAGATGAATACTTCAATTTATCCTTCTTTGTTAGAATCTGTATTCTTCCCTGTTCAAACATTGGGTCATGTGGGCATTAGAAACCAGGGACAAGCAGTGGATCATGGCTCATACTTTACTAAGAAAAGTATACCCATATTCAATGGTGAAAAATAAAACCTAGAATCTAAGGAGTTTATTTAGTAGAGAAAGATGATAATAAAATTTCTGAAGACACATGAGGGCTCTAATTTGGTCTTTCACATGTATATTTTCGATGGTCTATAATGGAAATAGTGAAAATCTATTCTAAAAGAAATGTTTCACAAGGATCTTACCTTAAAATTTTTGAAGAAAATATTCATCTAATAGTTTTATCTTGATATTTATATGGGGAAAATACCCATTATTATTTTGACCTTAGGTTAAGAGGATCATAGAATTTTGGATTATTCTAACAGTTTTCCTGAGTTAGTGCATTTGGAACCAGAGCTGGTGACCAATGATTATATAATTGTACTGAGAATTGAGTTCGGAAAAAGGAATGATATTTAGTCGAATGTGACTTAGAGTCGTTTTAGAATTAGTCAGTAAGACATATTTGGAAGATGAATATATATATGTAGTAAAATAGGTTTGGGTTGAACTATATTTGGTATTATTATTAGACAAGGTGTATCTACTATCCATTAAAGGAAGCACAAGTGTAGTCAGTTTTCATCATAACCAATTTTTGGGGATTCTTTAGGATAAAAGTACGTTTTGAACTACTATTGCGTGTGTCCTGGCCATTCCAAGCCTTATTATATGGATGTTCCCAAGACGTGTCATCAATGTGGGCCATGTGGTAAACTCATGCATTTTGGAAAACATATTTCTTAGTATAGTATGGTTGTATCCACTATGACGAAGGTTTCATAGGTTCATACCGATACTTCCATGGGTTGTGGGTCTTACCCTTGGGTTAAGGGAGATGTATTTGTGGATAAGAAATATTAGGGAGGAGCTAATACAAGATCTTTTTATGGGGTGGATTATTCATCGAAGGTATCTAAAGTTGGGATAGATACTGTTAGAGGAACAATGTTTATTTTATATTCTATAATGATAACTTTATTTGATATTGGTGATACAAATTAATTTATATAATCTGTGTTATTTTACATTATGGGACTTAATTTAGAGTATATTTATTTCTTGTTTGATCCTTCCATGTATTTTGGAAGGAGTTCTGAACAAGGCTTCATGTGTTACTCATGTAGAGTGATGTTAATTGATATTAATGTGGAGCGGGACTTCTCGATGCTTGACCTTAATATATTTTACCTAACTATTGGAATTGATTTTATTATTACAGTTATGACCCATATTTGTTTTTATAATCATTAGGTTAATTTTTTTTCTACCACAAGAGTCACTTATGTCTGCTAGGTTGATTGGGATTCAAGGTTATCTGAGTGGGGATTTTTGTTCCTTATGATAGGGTGATCTCTTTTCAGTTTTTAGATATTTTTATTTAAGATGTTTATCCTTTTCATCATTACACATATACATGTTGTGTTCATACCTCAAGGTATTTTCAAATTATTTTTCTTATTTAACACCATAGAGAGAGGTTGATTTTACCATTGAACTATTTCCTGGTAGGATTCATATTTCTATTCCATATTTTCATGTAGAACCTATTGTGATGGTGGAACTTAATTTTCAAATTATGAAACTCAAGGATAATTAATTTATTCATCCTATCATGTCACTATGTTCTTTAAATGTCATATTTTCTAAGAAAGTATATGAGAGACTTAGTTATTTTATGGATTATCAAATGTTTAATCAGGTGAACATAAAGAAAAAATATAATTTTCCTAGGATTGATGATCTCTTTGATCAACTAATAGGGGATCATTGGCTTTCAAAGGTTTACCTTTAGTTAGGGTACCAATAATTGAAAATCTAAGAAGATGATATACCAAAGACTATGATTAGGTGTTGGTATGGTCATTTTAAGTTTCTAGTTATTCAATTTCGTCTCACTAATTATATAGTGGTATTTATGGCTTTGAGTGACCAAATATTTTAAATTTCATTGGAATATTTTATTTTTTTATTGATGGATGATATTTTTGTGCACTCTAAGTCAAAGGAGGAGCACATGGACTATATAGATATTATTTTTTGAAACATGATGGAACATCTATTATACGGTAAGACTTCCAAGTGTGAATTAAAGATCCCAGAACTGATGTTTCTATGGAATGTTATTTCTAAAAGGGTAATATCATAGGACAATAGATAATATAGTTAGTTACATCCAAGAAGAATCCTAAATATTTGTTTGAGATCAAAAGGATTTTGGGTTTAGTAGGTTATTATAGGTAGTCGGTTCAGTATTTCTCTAATCATTCATATTCGATGAAAAAATTAACATATAAAGTTGTAATGTTTTTAAATGAAGATATATAAGATATTTTTAGGAATTGAATGTGAGACTAAATTCATCACTAGTATTGATTATTTTTGAACCAACATCATTGTGGGAGATTTTCTAATAGGATTCTGGTATATGTTTGTGATGCATCTTGATGTAGGGGATGTAGGTACTGGCCCACAGGTCTTTCTAGTTACCCCATCATGAAAATAAATATCCTACACATGATCTCCACTTTAAAATGATTATTAATTCATCCAGAACATAGTATCACTACCTCTTTCGGGAGTTTTTTAATATATATTCTAATCATTAAATCCTAAAGTATATTTTTACTAAGGGGGATCTAAACTTGTGATATAGATGCTGGTTTTAGTATCATAAGAATCTAATTTTTTATATTACATATGCTCTTTGGAAAGGTAATGCGACCACTGTTGTGTTGAGAAAGATATTTTCGACACAATACTTGAAGGAATCAGTGGAAGAGTTTCAATTGATAAGTTTATTTTCAAAGATGAGATTCATAGTGGATGAATCTAGAGATCGAGTGTAATTTTCTTGGATAATGGATAATTATTATTTTAATGTGTGGTTTCGGCTTGATAATATACCTAAAATTTTGTGGCAATGATTTAGTGAAAGCCTAAATGTCTGGGAGACCTTGTTTGAGTGGTCTTTGTATCCCATAAATGAATTTTATTTTTGAGGTAGGTAGGTCATTAACTTTTCTCTACATTAGGAGTTGATGTATAGTGAAATCCCTTCTTATTGGATTGTACACTATAGGACCAAAAATATCTATCATGATTTGATATGTCCATATTGGTAGCCTCATGTGAGATAGTTAATTATACATTTTATATTATGTTGTCTTATATGTCATAGAATTCATATGGAGCACTAGAGATCGGCTAGTTTGTTGCATCCCATACCCATTCTGGTATGGAAGTGGGATGAAAGTTCCTTTGACATCATGATTGGGTTACCTCATATTCCTATTTAGAATGTTTCGATTTGGGTAATAATTTCTCAACTTAGTAAATCTATACATTTCCTTAATATTAAATATATTTTGAAAGTGGAATAGATTAAGGAATTGTTTGTTTGATAGGTTTTGAGAATTCATGGTTTTCCATCTATGATTATTTACAATTGGGACCCTTGGTTCACAACCATGTTTTGGAATGTTTTTCAAGAATAATTGGGATAAAAATTGAAATTTATCACAGCTTATCATGCAATTGGGGATGGAAAGATAGAGAGGGATATCAATGTTTGTGAGGATACTCTATGGTCATTTAAGCTTTATTTCAATGGTTCCTATGAAAATCATTTTACAATGGTTGAGTATTCTTATAATAGTAGTGTAATGACCCGGACCCGGCCAGCCACCCGAACAATGCCGAACGGGTTGGGTGAAACTACCTTAGGCGCACCTCCCCTGAACGCTAAAGGCTTCTGACTAGCATTTAGGGTCTGAATAGGTATAGTGGGGAGTCTATACCCTCTTAGAGTATAATAGTAATGGTACTAGTTCGATTATAAAAGTAGAGATGTAGTGGAAATAAATGACTCAGTACACTCGAACCGGACCCGTATAGCGGAAGCACCTTCAATAACAATAAACAGCGGAAGCAATATAGAAACAACAACAGCGGAAAGTAAATTAAACATCATGCCAGCAATCTACCGCAGCAACTGCTAAAACAACCAAGCACGCATCCAAGCAAGTCATACAAATCAATATATATATATATATATATATATATATAATGACACCAATGGCTAACCAGTAGTAGCTACAATATAAAGTAAACATGCTGATATAAGGAAAATAATACTAAACAAGTAACTCCTGTACGACACGACCTCAAGGTCCATGCTAGTCCCAATGTCAACAGCACTAAATTCCAACTCCTGAGGCAGACCCTATACCTGTGGGAAATTTCATAAGGTCTACACACGTCCCGAAGGGCCCGTGTAGGGTGTGAGACAAGTCTCAGTAGGATACCACCCATAGGTTCATACCTAATATAAGTGTTTAGTCATACATTCTTGTATAAGAAAAACAGTAAACAGTGCAATTCCCAAAAGTAAAAAAAGACTTCACCGGTGCTCAGAAGCCACCAGGAAGTGTCACCTACTTCAACCAATGCCGGAATCTCTGGTCTGTAGCCCGACACCTTGTGCCACCTGACACCATCTGTCTCCAGTATCAATGTCCTAATGGCACGCCCAACTATCGTAACCCAGATCGAAATCTCAACCCACCCATGGCACAACATCCGGAGGAACAACGATACCTGTCCTCGAATAGTAACCGGAGGGACAACGATGTCTGCCCTCAAATCATGGTGAGCCTCTACCCCCAACCAGACTGCCTCAAAGCTATCAATTGAAGGCTCATCACCTTCCACATGGCTTCCTATGGAAAGAACCCCCAAACCAAAATACCTAACCACAACTATTGGGGACCTCTACCCAGCGAGTGTCCGTACCACCTCATCTCAGAGTCTATCTGTGTGCACACTACTCAAAAGTGCCTGGTGAGTGGTAATAACCTCATCATGTCCCAAGCCACAACACCCCTGACACCTCGTGTCCCTGCGAACCTTTTTCTCATGTCTGATGGCCTCGCCATCCAAGTAACCCGAGCCAAGCCCAACCCGACAGTCCAACTGCGTCAACTGACGTCCATGACACCCAAACCCGTGGTAGCAACCACCCAATGCAACCCGATCCAAATCCCCACCCTATGATCCTCATCAATCAACAAATATCAGGGTCACCCCCAACACAACAAGCAGTTCAACATAGATAATATCACACATTTCATAACAATACACAAACATTACTTGAAACATGCAATCACTAAACAACTAATTGCACCAAATTATTCCAATCCATACCAGTAACTATGGTCTCAAATGCCTTAAACAATTACTATAATTCCATAACAAATAAAACTCAGCAGTTTAATCCAACATGAAAAAAAGCAGTCTAAAATCAGCAGTATAAATACTAGTCCAAAACATACGGATTTCAGCACCCCTGGACGAATTGCCCCAAATGAGCCATGAACTCTCACCCGGCCTTGCTCTAGCACAACCAGGGTTAGGGAATACCCAGAGGCATTCCACAATACAGATAATTAATTAACAAAAAATAAATAGGGTTTCTCACAACACCTGATGTCGTTCCCGGAGGTCGAAAACCCAAATTTTCTACGAAAACATGAAAGGAGGTATGCACCACCCACCTCGTACTTGTACGATGACACTCCTTTTATTTCAGTCTCGGAATCGGACTGAATCACAGTAGATCTGCGTTTTCAACAAATCTGGAAATTCTGTTTGGATGGAATCTGTGGAGGAATAGGTGAGGGATCAAAGATTAAGAAGGGTGCGTGGGTTAGCCTTTCCGATGCGGTCCCGCTGCCACCGAAGAATCAAAGAACGGAGGTCATATGACGATTCTGTAAGGGTTTGTGTTTTTTAGTGGTTCTCGGATGAACCATCCATCCAATGGGGAAGAATAAGGGATTTATGGGAATGAGACGCCATGACGCCTCGATCGCTCAAATAAAAATAAAAGTACACGGTGTGTATTTCCAAAGTACACTCCATGTAGATGTGTTTCTGTACTCCGACATAAGCGGAGTCTAGCACACGGCCTGGACCGTGCACACGGTCAACACACAGCTAGGGTCTTGGCCGCTACACGGGACAAAGGTACACGACATGTCAAGGAAGGCTATATGTCATGTAGATTTAAATTCACACCTGGTCACCACAAGACATGTACTTGGCCTCACACAGGTAAGGGATACAGGGTGTGTCTATAAATACACACCGTGTAGTAAGAAACATCTACACTATCTTCACATGGCATGTACTCGGAGAGCACATGGCTGGTCACTCGGGTAACTCATACACAGCATGTACTTAAAGTACACTGTGTGTAGTCTAGAAATTTCCAAAAACTTCCCAGATTGTCTAGACTTCTCAAAATCTTGTCAAAAAGTTTAAACAGGGTCGGAATTTGACCCGTTTCTAAAAACCCGAGTTCTTACAAACTACCCACCTTAACGTAGCTCATCCTCGAGCTACCAACCAAAACTAGGAGATGGCACCGAACACACCCATCCTGGTTAAACAACTTGGACTACCCCAGTCCTAAGGTTCTGGCTAAAATCTTAAATGGGCTCCACACCTTAGGAATTTCCTACTTGATCTCAACCCGAACAAAGATCAAAGAAAATCGAATAAACAAGAAAGGAACAACAACCTATTTCCCGGACCCACGGTCCTCCCATGACGCATTGTCACCCCTGCACCTCCTTAGTGCTCACATGTCGCTTCCGACACCCAACGTAACCCTCACCGCATCGGTGTCCACCTCCCTGAGGTCCTGCATCTAATAGATGATCAAATCAATCCTGGTGCAATGAACCTCAAGTAACCCGCATCCACAATGCCCCGATGCCCATGACACCTCAAGTAACATGCATCCTTGAAGCTCCTGAAGCCACGCATCTCAAATATATAATAAAATATATAACGCATTCCAACCCCACTAACTAGTCTCTTGTAAGTCAACAAGTAACATGTGCAACTCGTGCACTCAACCAGACACGCCTCAAGAGGACATGCCAAAAGAAAGCAAAGAAACTCATGACAAAAACCGTGGTGTACCTACCACCGTCGTCGGCTATCCAGCCCGTTCAATCCCTGGCAGCTTCACAGCGTGCACCTGGCCTAAAGCACGACTTCCCGATGCCTGACCTCCCTGCGATGCTGCTCCAGTCACTGGCCAATGACCCCTAAGCTGGTTCCCACTATCCCGGTCACATCCTCCGCATGAAGATGAACCTTGACTACCCTCTCCTGGTACCGAACCTGAAATAGAACCTGACGCCGTAGTCTATCCTGGTCCATGCCTGCCGGCTGTCTGAGAAGGTTGCCTATAAAAACTCTCCAGATGCCCGACCTATCCACACGCCCGACACTCTTTCGGGGGCCTATCGCACTGAGCCCAAACATGTCCCGACTGTCCACACTGAAAGCAAACCACTGTTGAACTGCCACAAGGTGGTCTAGCCGAGTCCTTGTCCTTCCCTCCCAGCTGGAACTTGTCTCTGCCTCACTTCCTGCTGTCTGAACCGTCACCTGGGGTTGTCACCCTACCAAAGCCAGACTTATCTCTTTCATTAACCTCTGCTATAAGCACCTGGTTCACCGCCTCGGAGAAGGAACCCAGCCTGAAGATGTTTACCTGGACCCGAAGGGCATGTCGTAAGCTATCCTCGAAGTGCCTCACCCTAGCTGCGTCATCGCTCACCATAACAGGTGCAAAACAGGAGAACTCTATAAAGATAGCTGCGTAGTCCATGGGGGACATATCTCCCTTATGATGACTAAAAAACTCCCGATCTCTCTCCACCCTCAGCATCTCCGGATAAAAGTGCTCGAAGAACCTATCCTCAAAGTCCTTCCAAGAGAGTCCCTCGTGCCTACGAGCCTGTACCTATACGTCCCACCAACGTTTCACCGGTCCTCTTAGCATGTACATCTCCAGCCTGACCCTCCGCCCTGGAGGCGTCTCCAGCTACTCGAAGATCATCTGCATGCTCTCTATCCAGTTCTCTGCCGCATGTGGACCACCCTCACCCTGAAAACGCAGTGGGTGCTGCAACTGGAACTCCCACGTTAGATATGCCATAGAAGGCTCTTCACCCTTCACGGAACTTTCAATCCCCTTCACGACATGTACCAGGATAGCTTGGAGCTGCCCGTCAAGCCACGGTCCGAATGCTGCCAAACCCAGCTGCAGCCCTACCTGTACTAGATCCTGAACCTGATCCTGTCCTTGAGCCTGTACCTACGGCTCATACTCTACCTTTACCGGATTCTAAACCTGATCTTGCGGCACTGTATCATCTCTTTCCTGATGCTCCATCGTATCGTGAAGGAGTAACCCACTGAATACCAAAAATGGTCAGACAACCCACATATATACAACAATATATTATATGCAGATAAGGAAAGTAGTAAAAGGAAGTGTATAACAACTACCCTTACTCCCCCTCACTGCAACCCATGCCCTCGACACCCCGACCTCACGTCCTCCTTACCCGACCTCAACAGAGCCAAGTATCAATTGTACCTCGGGCCATACCCATCCTAACAACCAGCGTTGCCTCAATCCCGACGACTAAGTCACCCAATCCAGACAGTTACACTACCTCAACTATAGTACATGCATGCTCTCATAAGAGCCAGACCCATTTGTCCCGCACATGTAATTATAAAAAATAAAAAGGATGGCATACACATTGCAAAAAACAATAAATTCTATCATGATTTTTACCTATTCACATTTCAGAGCATACATAACATGGCTATTGATTTTATTGACATGGTATTATCACTTCACAAAGCATACAAGAAGTTCTGAAATCGAAATACCCTAAGAATGTGCCGATCAAAAGACAAGCAAACCATCCTTGCCATACCGGATATGGTTTTCATATCATAATTAGTAACATCACCCAACAAGTGAGCCAATGAGGTGGAAATAATATCAACTGTAATCTGAGCAAAAAAAAAGCAAACAGCAATTCCCGCCCCCATCAACATAATTTATCCCTCGTATATGGGGCTGCAGGCACCCAAGAACAAGTTAAAAAATCAAGTTCCAACAACAACCTATCTCCAGTATACGATATCTCAAATAGTAAAACCATCAGAAAGAAAAAGAGAAGTCTCAAATTCATTAGTAGACAGCAAAGCAATGCTACTAAATCCTTGTCAAGAACCCCTCTGATACCAGTTTGTAACGACCCGAACCCAGCCATCCACCCGAACAGTGCCGAACGTGTAGGGTGGAACTACCTTAGGCTCACCTCCCCTGAATGCCAAAGGCTGCCGACTAGCAGTGAGGGTCTGAATAGGTATAGTGGGGAGGCTATACCCTCTCAGAGGATAATATTAATGATACTGGTCTGATTATAACAGTAGAGATACAGTAGAAATAAATGAATGAGAAGACTCAAAACAGACCCGCATAATAGAAGCACATTCAATAACAATAAACAGCAGAAGCAATATAGAAACAATAGAAGCAGAAAGTAAATAGATCATCATTCCAGCATTCAACTATAATAACTACTAAAACAACCAAGAACACATCCAAAGAAGTCATACAAATCAATATATATATATATAATGGCGCCAATGGATAACCAGCAGTACCTACAATATAAAGTAAACATGCTGATGCAAGAAAAAGAATACTAAACAAGTAACTCGAGTAAGATATGACCTCAAGGTCTATGCCAGTCTCCATGTCAACAGCACTAAAGTCCAGCTCCTGAGGCTGACCCTCTATCAGTATGCAATTTCATAAAGTCCACACACCTCCCGATGGGCCCGTGTGGGGTGTGAGAAAAGTCTCAGTAGGATACCACCTAGAGGTACATACCTAATATAAGTGTTTAGGCATACATTATTATATAAGAAAAATAGTAAACAATGAAATGCCAAAAAGTAAACAAAGACTTCACTGGTGCTCAGCATCCACCAGGAAGTGTCACCTGCTTCGGCCAACGCCGGAATCTCTAGTCTGTAGCCTGACACCTCGTGCCACCTGACACCATGTGTCTCAAGTATTGTGGTCCCGAAGGCATGCCCAACTGCCATAACCCAGCTTGAAATCTCAACCTGCCCATGGCACAACATCCAGAGGAACAATTATGCCTATCCTCAAATAGTAACCGGAGGGACAACAATGTCTGCCCTCAAATCACGGCGAGCCTCTACCCCCAACCTGACCACCGCAAAGCTGTCTCCCGAAGGCTCCTCACCTTCCACGTGGCTTCCTACGGTAAGCACCCCCAAACCAAAATACTTAACCGCAAATATCGGGGGCCTCTACCCAGCGAGTGGTTGTACCACCTTATCACAGAGTCTATTTGTGTGCACAGTACTCAAAAGTAAATGGTGAGGGGTAATCTCCTCATCATGTCCCAAGCCACAACACCTCTGACACCTCATGTCTCTGCGAACCTATCGCTCAAGTCTGATGGCCTCGCTATCCAAGTAACCTGGGCCAAGCCCAACTTGACAGTCTAACTACCTCAACTGACGTCCATGACGCCCAAACCCGTTGTAGCAACCACCCAACACAACCTGAGACAAAGCCCCAACCTGTGATCCTCTTCACTCACCAAATATCTGGGTCACACCCAACACAACGAGCAGTTGAACACAGATAATATAACAAATTGCATAACTATACTCAAGCATTACATAAAATAGGAAATTACTAAACTAATTGCACCGACTTATGCCAATCCATACCAGTACCTAAGTTCTTAAATGCCTTAAAAAAATTAGTAGCATGCTATAAAAAATCAAACTCAGCAGTTTAATCCGACATCAACAAAAGAATTCTAAAATCAGCAGTTTAAATACTAGTCCAAAACATACGCATTTTGGCACCCCCGATTGAATTTCCCCAAATGAGCCATGACCTCTCACTCGGCATTGCTCTAGAATAACCAGGGTCAGGGAATACCCAGAGGCATCCCACAATACAGATAACTAATTAAAAAAAATAAACAGGGTTTCTCTCAACACCCGACGTTGTGCCCGGTTGTCGCAACCCCAAATTATCTACGAAAAAATGAAAGGAGGTATGTACCACCCAACTCGTACTCATACGATGACACTCCTTTGATTTCATCCTCTGAATCGGACTGAATCGTGGTAGATCTATGTTTTTGTCAAATCTGGCAATTCCGTTAGAATGGAATCTATGGAGGAATATGTGAGGGATCAATGATGAAGAAGGGTGCGCGGGGTTAGACTTTCCGATGTGGTCCTGCTGCCACCGACGGATCGAAGAACGGAGGTCGTATGACAATTCTAGAAGGGTTTGTGTTTTTCGGAGGTTCTCAGGTGAACCATCTCTCCAACGGGGAAGAAGAAGGTATTTCTGGGAATGAGACGCGATGGAGCCTCAATCGATCAAATAAAAATAAAATTACACGACGTGTATTTCCAAATTACATGTCATGTAGATGTGTTTCCGTACTCCGATTTAAGAGGAGTCCAACACATGGCCTGGACTGTGCACACGGTCAACACACGACTAGGGTCTCAGCCACTACATGGGACAAAGGTACACGACATGTCAAGGAAGGCTACACGCCAGGTAGATTGAAATTCACACCTAGGCACCACATGATATGTAATTGGCCTCGCACGGGTAAGGGATACATGACGTGTCTATAAATACACACCATGTAGTAAGAAAATTCTACAAGGTCTTCACACGACATGTACTCTGAGAGCACACGGCTGATCACTCGGGTAACTCATACACGTCATGTACTTAAAGTACATAGTGTGTAGTCTGGAAATTTCTAGAAACTACCCAGATTTTCCAGACTTCTCAAAAACCACTCAAAGAGTTTATACAGGGTCGAAATTTGACCTGTTTTTAAAAACCCAGGTTCTTATAAGTAGTCATCAATAATTTATTTGGAATAAATTTTTTTGGGGAATTTTACAAGTTGACTTGTCGATATCCCTTGTTCTTAGAACTGTTGGGAGAGTGGTCCTTGATTGGGATGGGTCTTATTCAGTAGAATACATATAGGGTACAATTTATATGGAAGAAATTGGTTATATTATAGAGTCATCATAAATTCCTTACAGATCAAAATTTTCATCCATTAGAGTTTGAGGTTGGTGACATGGTTTTTTTATCATAGTTTCACCTCACTTTGGACATCACCAATTGGGTGGATAGGGAATGTTGGAATCAATGTTTGATGACCCCTATAATATTGTGGACCATCAGAGAAAGGTGTAATATCAGTTGGAATTTTTATCTCATTTTACATCCATTTACAACATGCTTTATGTTTCCCAGTTGAGGATATATCAATTAGATCCTGACCATGTGATTGAATTCAAGCATATTAATCCTGAGTCAAAAACCACTTTGACTGAGAAACAAGTTTAGGTTTTGGGTCACTTAGAAAAGGTATGACATGGTAAACAAATTCAATTTGTCTATATACTTTGGAAATGTGGACAGTATAGCCATAATATGTGGGATATGAATTTTTTGATGAGGTAGTAGTGCCCTTCAATTTCTTAGAGTCCAAGATAGTGATGAATTTATAGTGATGTAAAGTGTTTATGGTGGGGAGATTGTGACATCCCATCACCTTGTTTTATGTACTCCTTGACTCTTGTTTTGAACATCTTTTTTATGTGTTTTTAGTCTCTTGGTATGTGTTTTTTTTTGAATTAATGGATTCCTTGTATAAATGTTTCAACGGATTCGTATAGGGTAAATATGTTTAAATGAATTTTCTGCATGGGTAGGTATTTGGAAATGTCTCTAAGTGATATGTATGCTATAAATGTCTGGAATATGTCATAAGTTCAGAATTGTGAACAACCTATGGAAACACATTGGGTTGTAAAACCTTTTATGAAATAAAATGGTTTTACACTATAAAAACCATTATTAAAACGTAAAATAATCACTTGTTATGATTAAAATCAAGGATATGTTTCTCTCATTGCACATAATTTATATAGTAATTATGGCATAAGACTAATCCATAAACCCCACATTCCCAAGGAGTTTTATTAGAAGCTCGTGTAACTCATTTTACTTCCTCATTAAATAGTTACCCTCAATACCTAGGTATCTCTTGGGTGATTTTGGAGGGTTTCATTCCCTATCGATCAATTGTCCTGGTGTGGTTGATTATTGGTAGAGTTGGTGATCTCCCCTTAGGTACGTGATATCTCCATCTCCTTCTTTGGATTTAGTGATCTCAGTTTGGTAGTGGTGTGTGCTGTGCTTTTCAATGGTTTAATGACTAAGATTATAAATGACCAAAAATTACATACTTAGATATTACATCCTAATTAATGAATATTCATTACATAATATAATGATGCACATCTAAATCATTTAGTTATAATGCCTTAATAAATTTGGACATGTATTTAACTGGTCTATAAGTGATATACATCATCTACCACTATGTTATTTATAAATAGATCCCTTAATTGAAATATAATACATAATCATTCTCAAAATAAATTGTGAAAATTATGTATAAGAAAGGGTGATATCAAATTCCCAATAAGGGAAAAAAGGGAGATATCAAAATATCTTAATAATAAATGTATGAGAACATGAGAATAATATTTCAAAATCATACCCTATATACCATAGATCAGAAACATGGGTGATTTAATAAATATTTATAGTATATTATACATGAATTATAATTTAAAAAAAACATTAACCATTAGAGTATAACATAGTCATAAGGTGTTGATTTTTGGCATACACATAATAATAGAAAATAATTTCTTTTTTTATTCATGGATAAATTCCAAGTCCATTATAATGGAATGGGTTAACTACCTAAATAATCATAGTTTTCAAGGTTCAATACCAAGACCATTTTACTGGAAAGAGTCCTCTACTGAATTGGATTCACTCTCTATTTTTATCATGTTTATATCATGTTATATCAATCTTTATCCAATGCATTGGATGGATACATAGGTCCTCCCAATCTAGGTTACAATATAACTACTGTCCTTGGATATAACATAAATAAATCCTTATTTATAACATAAACACTAAAACATAATGAAAATCACACATAAGTGTTCCACATAATCATAAAACAATAATAATATCAGAAACCATGAAAAGAAATGTGTTTCACTAATATTTCATTATGGCGTTACATGTGGAAAAGAAATTGGTATCAGGATCATTTAATTATTTCATGATAGCATCTGTTATTGGAAAAATATTAGGTTCAAATGAAATTTGTTATGGTGTAACCCGTGGAAGAGAAACAGATTTCATAAACATATTGTCGTCATAAATATGAACCATTTAGAGAAATATTAATAATGATATCCTTAGGTCATATGCCTAGTAAAGATTAAGGAATGTCAAAGGATGTAATATTATATGGAATATAATTTTAAAAGACAAATTATAACATTTATTATGGAACATTTTCTTTATAACCTAAAAATAAATTTAATGTTAAAACTTTTTCCCTGTCATTTTTATTGAGAAAAACCTTCAAATATTTTAAAGTATTATTTAAAAAAATTTAAAATATTTCTTAAGGAAAACATAATTTAAACATATTTTTTTAGACATAAAACATTTTAAATATATTATTATTTGAAAATAGAATTTAAAAACATATAAATAAATATTTTAAACTCTAAATGGTCATGAAGGTGGTAAATTCCATACATGTTAATAAAATGTTTCCTTTCACATTTTTTATAAATTCCAAATGGGACTTGTTTAGAAGATTATAATAAGAAAACTTTTAAAAAACTTTGTAAAAATTAAAACATTGGTATATATTTATCTAATAAATAATTTTAATAACATTAAAAATATTTGGAAAAGAATTTTTAGAAAACATGGTTTTGGAAGAAAAATAAGGTTTTCTACTGAAGAGAGAAATGAATGTGATTTTTCTTAAAACTATTCTTTTGAAAACTTATGTAAATAAAGGGATGAAAAAGAAAGAATAACATATATTCTCTATAAATAACTATATGATAATTAAATTCATGAGATTCTTGAGATATATATAATAATACATCATAAACCTAAGAAAAAACATAAATAATCATAGTAAATGATGAGATTGTATAATAAAACCATTACAAATTTCATAAAACTGAATCATTAGTCCCAACAAAAGAATAAAATTAAATAAGACATAAAAAATTGGAAATTAAATTAAATAATGATATTAAATTTTAATGTGTATGTATATACACCCAATAAAATAATATAGGTTCATAAAATAACATATGTGTCAAAGAAGGAAAATTGAGACAAAAATCAGTTACCGCTTTGGTAACTTTTGGATAATAAACCACATGAAAGAGATATTTTCAAATGGATTTTAAATCCCCATTATTTTAAGGATAAAAAAAATAAAATACATTCATATTTAATATATAAACAACATAAAATAAATATGTGGTGAATATGGCATGTATCTCACTAAATACAAAAGATAGATAGAAATACCATACCATAAGTCTTTACTTCCTTCGTACACATTCAATCCTCATGTATAATAAATATAATTTTATTTTAAATATATTATAGAAACATTATATATATATATATATTTATCATACAACATATTTTTTAATTTTCCCCTTTAATTACTTATTTATTAATAATTCCATTGTAAAATCATGTTTCGAGTGATAACTACTTTATTTATTTGTGTATGTTTTGATTTATTATTTTTGTTCATCTGATATTTATCATGGTTCCATTTTATATATAATATTTACCATTATAAAAATATAATGTATATTAATTATATATTTATTTAGAGTAATGAATAATATTTATAGGTAGAAAAGAAAATTAACCGTTTATGGAGATTGTAGGTCGTACGCATGCATGGATACTATTTTCATTTACTCGATCGATAAAAAACGAATTTAAATAATATATTACTTTTAAATATTCGAATATTTTCATATATTTCACATATATTAATAAAATTTACCATAATTACAATCTTTTTAATGAGTACGTGTGAAAAGTACCACATCACTTTGTGATACAGTTGTATTCTATAAAAACAAATGATGTTATCATATCCCAAAAATAATTAAAGTATAGATTTTATATATGACATAATAATTAAAAATTTATAATAATATCATAAAAATTACATATAAATATTAAATTAGTCATTATATCTATATGGTAATTGTGGTGATGGAAATGAATAACATCGGTCTCTGAGGCGGTAGTCCATTGTACAAATGACTGATGATTTCGTATCCCATTTGATGGAGAAAAGAGATAAATATTGATTATGAAATTAACGTAATAATATATAAGTATATGATAGATAATTGTATTATTATATTCATAATTCATGTATATTTTATGAAGGTGGAAGATGAAATTATATAGACTTTTGATTAAGCATGATACCTCTTCCTCAAATAACCTCTTTATGTGAGTAGCAAAGGGATTAATTGGAAGTAATTATGATAAAAATATGGGATCTAGGTCATCGGGATAGAAATATATAATATATTTCAAAATTTATAGGATGATTCAAAGGTATTTGAAGTTATTAATAGGAGAAAATATGGGGTGTCCTTTTAAAATTTAGGTGAGTGACACTCTTGTAATTTTTGGAAAGAAACATTGTAACAATGATTTTCACATGGAAAATGGGTAAAAAAGTTTACATTATATAAAATATAAGTGATAAGATCTATATAATTTCATAAAATGTGTTTTGGATAAGTTTATAGGTCATTTTAAGACTTATATATTTAGTTTAACCCGTGGTATACCCATTGTTTCCATAGATACAATAAATAATTTTTACTTTTATTATTATTAAATATCATAAAAAATTTGTAGAACATAGAAGATAATATAAATTATTGTGATTATAAATATGGATGCCATTTTATCAAAATAAACTCACAAAATTTACCAAATTTAATTTAATATTAATTCTATATATACAATAAAAGTAGGATTCCGAAGAGAAAAGTTTCAAAAGCTAAAAAAGTTTTTATATAAAAGTTAAATATAAAATTAATTTAAATGAACCAAATTGGATTAATATATATATAATTGAACTAATTTTAATTTTAAAACCATCATTAAATATTATTTATTTTTTTAAAAATTATTTAAAATAAATGAAAATTGTAAATAAAAACTCGCATTTTCACTATTCATATAAAAGATTCATCTTTTCAGAAATTTTTAGAAACCCACCCCAAGATAATTTTGACATGATTACATAAAAATTATTATTTTTTGAAATAAATTTTACTAAGGTGAAAAAATAAATTTTAATATAACTGTTAAAATGATGAAAAACCCGATTTTTAGAAAAATACAATTTTTAAGCATAAAATTGGAGTTATTATTATCACTTGTCTTTAAAAACATAAGATGCTTCGTAAAATTTTTAATGAATATATAATATATATATTTAATTAAAATCATTCACCCAAATTTATTTATTTAATTTATTTTGGTAAAACTCATTTGGTCCATGAAATTAGTTTTTCATAAAAATATTTCCATTATTTTCAAATAGTTTTTTTTAATTTCTAAATATTTTGTCACCAAATAATTCATTTATATAAATTTTAAACCTTTTATTTAAATGATTTTTTTAGTCTTATTCATACCTACCATTCAAATATCTAGGTGATATACTTCATATTAAATAATAATATTTTAATAGTGTGTCAAAATTCATTTAAACATGGTGTTGTGTGTAATTAAAACTATACTTAGTGTTTTTTTTAAAAACCTAAAATCAGTGTTACACAAAATAGATAATATTGGTGTATCTAATAATAGATAATATAAAAAATATTAAAAAATATTTCACAAAATCTTTAGGTATTACATTCTACCCCCTTCAAAAAAATTTGTCCTCCAAATTTGCACTTATATTCGGAAAATAAACATCTAAAATTTTAAAATCCCTTTGTGAAGAACCGAAATCCTAAAAAGGAATAATTAAAATTACTCATGAAAATATATGAATGGATGTGTGTATTTCATCTAGAATAAAACATAATAAGTTTCTAAATTGGAGAATGAAGTTGCGATGTGGTGATTTGGACATGGAAAAAAGGGTAATGTACAAATAATGACAGAGAGCGAGAGAGATAATTGATCACAAGGCTGAGAATGATCCTATGAAAATATATAACCATGAAATCATAATCAAAATAGTTGTGAAAGAGCTCATTTATATCATCACAAATAATGGAAATTGGATAACAATTTATTCCAGGATCTTTTCTTAATGTTGGGGAATTTTCACAAGAAGATATACTTACTTTATTTTATTGCATTTTATAAGAACAATCACAATCCTTGGGTTTAATTTAGATTAATTACCATATTTTAAATTAATTAAATAAATAAAGATAATATTTTTATTCTTAAAGAACTATGGTATCATATGATCCATAATAGAATGATCATTCATTAATTTTTTCTCTCATTATTAAAAAAATAGAATTGTTAGCACAATTTGTCCATTATGCATAGATATTCATATGGTGAAGTAAGAAATTATTCTCTAAAACCACATCTAAATTTTAAATCAATAAATTCCATTAATGTTTAATATCATGAATCTTTGAAAATTAAAAATTTAAATGAAGGTCACTAAATTTTCCAAAAACAACATAACATTAATACCTTAAATATCATTATGTTTATCTTAAGGGTAACATGCCAGATATATTAATATCTTTGTCATATATTCCACAAAATCATGATAATGAAATGATTTACGATAAAACCTCAATTAAAATAATTAATTCATCCTCATTACACAAATAAAACAAAAAAATATTGAATATATTCCATAAATCAAAATATGACATGAAATCTATGAATGATAACCTATACCGATTTTTCAACAAATAATTAATAAGTTCCAAGGTCATCAATATCATATTTTTTACTTTATCTTTATCAATAATCTATTTATCAAAACTAAAAACCATTTTATCAATACAAGGAACATAATAAAGGTTATCTTCCCTCAATCATGTGTTTTCTATAAAACATTACATTTACCTTAAATCCTTTTAATAGATCATTTATACCATTAAACATATTCATTCAAAACCTTAATGAAAAACATATACAAAATAATCATTATATATTTCATGATTCATATAACCCAATTATTAAATTCCAATACACATAAACTTCATTGATTCTAATTCATATTTAACTAGTTATACATGATTCATCATCTTATTCAATAATACCTCTTTCCAAGAGTGTGAAATATGAAAAATATCTTAACCTTTATCAACATAATTTTATTCATTCTTCTCATGTTTAATATAAAATTTTTAGAATATCCCAGACCTTTCATATGATAGTCCTGGTCTCTTCATCATCAGCAGTATAAACATTACTCATACCATATTACTGATTCTGTTCACAATATTTCCCTATAAGACAATGATTTGTTTAATTACCATTACTTCCACATTTATGACATTATAACATTGACTATTCCTTATGTAAATGATTATTATAATCCATTCAATTAACTAAACTTTTTATGTTTTATAAGAAATCACATAATATATTCCATTCTTCTGCATAAATTAAATATCCTCTCATTCCTTGGATACATTCCCTAGAGTAATTTTTACTACATTCTGGATGTATAGAAAACTGAATATTATGGTCCGCACCACCCTAACCCCCAATGAACTCTATCATTAACATTATTGGTGAGTCTAATTGTTGGTTAATATGTATATATTCAATCATAAATAATAGTAGGTTATTACAAATAATCACAATATCGTTTACTATAATCATCATCCTATTTTGTTTCTAATCAAAAAATTGTCAATCACATTCCACATTAATCTAGTTCCATTTGGTTCCCACCATCAACTAAAACCAATAAGCATCGTGTGAGTAAAAATATTAATAGTGGTAAACCACAGAATCATGAAAAATTACTTATAGGATATCTAAATCATAAAACCTTCATTTTAATCTATAAATCCTTATAATTAACCGATGTCATTCTAGGTAATTATTTGAATCCATCATTATTGTTTGTAAAGAGTTACTAAATTTCCAAAACATATCCCATGAGATTGTTAAACTAGGTGTGAGAAATACCTTTTTTTCACTTAGTGATGATCGATCCAAGATCAATGTTCTCTTTTTGGGGTTATTACACCTTAGTACCACAATGATAGAGCCACATCCACATATTGTATCCAGTCAGGGATATAATTTCTTGGAAACCAATTTATATATCCTTTAATAAAAAATTATATGAATTTATCATATACTTTGAATCATCCTTATACCTATTCTTAGATATATTACTATACATATAATTATAAATATTCCTAGATATCTCACTAATGTTTTCACATCAGAGCTTCCAACGGTTAACCAAACCTTTCTCTAATTATAATTATAAACCCCAAAGTTCTCATACATAAACATCATATCTTTATAGATAAATATTCATTACATAACATAATGATCTATTCCATAATCATTTAGGTATATTGATTTTAGAAACCTAGACACATAAAAAGATTGTCCATAAGTGAGATAATTTAACTTACACAATGTTTATAATAACTATAAATCTTTTTAGACATATCATACATAATAACTTTTATCATAACCTTGGGAAATGAAACATAATAATGAGTTATCTCAGATGAACAATAAGGGTAAATACAAGAGATATAAACAAATCATGAGAATAAGGGATTGAGAACATGATAATAACATTTAAAAACAATACCATGCATATCATATATCTTAAAATTTAGTCACGGTATAAATCATGAAATTTATAAGAGAAAAATCATACTAAAATAAAATAACACGAAACATGTGAACATATCATTGGTATAAGGAATAGATTTGTGGCATACACATTATCATATAAAATGATTTTTTTGTTAGATAAGGATCATTTTCAAAAACTGTAATTATAGAATGGGTCACCCCCAAAACCATCATTGTGGTCAAGGTTTACTCCTAATACTATCATAGTAGATGTATTCCCTTAATGAACTTTTTTTACCCAATATTCCTATCCTATTTATCTCACGAGATATTAGTCTTTACCTAATAAATTGGGGGGAGATAAAGGTCTAACCTATCTTGGTTATAACATAAACCACAACCCTTGGTTAAAATGTAACCATATTACTTATTTATAACGTAACCATCATCAGATAATTAAAGTCACACTTATGTGTGCTATATGATCATAAAACATTCATCATGTTAAAACCCAATAAAATAAATTGGTTTCACAAACATTTCATCCTAACATAACCTATGGGAAAAATATGTTTTATAATCATTTAATCATTTCATTATATCTTAAATGATGGTAGAAGTGGGTTTCAAAAGAATTTTATTCTATTATATCCCATTAAAGTTAAATGGGCTCCATAAAAATATTTTCATTATAATCATAAAACATTTAGATAAACAATAATAAAGGTATATTTATATCATATCCCCAATAAAGCATACATAACATTAAATGATGTAATCTTAAATAGAATATGACTTTTAAATACCACTTGGTGCATTTTTTGAGGAAAATATCCTTTAAAATTTGATTTTTTTAAAATATAAAATTTTTTTGAAATCTTTTTCTTTGAATATAATCATTTAAAAATCTGAAGGAATATTTAAAAAAATTTATATCATTTCTTTAGGAAAATATCCTTTCGTCCTTGAAAAACATTTCTTTAAATGTGATTTGTTTAAAAAATAACTTTCTTTGAAAATAAAATTGGAAATGTCATAAAGGATTCATTAAAACATTAAGTGGTTATCAGGTTTGGAAATAACATACAAGTTTAAATAAATATTCCTTTTTATTGAAAGGAAAACGTCCCTTGTTCAGAAAATTAAATAAATATTATTTTTAAAAAACTTTTAAAAAATTAGAAAATTGAAAAAATTAATTTCATATATAATTTCAACAATGTTAAAAAAATTGAATATTTTTTTTGAAAACATGGGTTTGGAAGAAAATGACACCTTTCAAAGGAAGAGAGAAATAAAAGTGATGTTTCTTGAAAATATTATTTTGAACTCTTGAGTACATAATAGAGTAATATTTTAGGAAAACAATATTCTCATTAAATAACCATATGATAGTAAAATTATTGTGTTTCTATGGAGGTGGATCAAAATATTTCATTGTCCGAAATATAAACATAAACAATGCAAATAGACAATGAGATTGTACCATAAAACTATTACCACTTTGACAACATTTAATAATTTATCACAATGAAAGAACAAAATTAAATTAAAAAAATATCATGAGAATAAATAAAATAATGATATTATATGTCAATGGGATTTTTATACATAACTAATAAAATAATACCGGTTTATAACATAATATATGATTCAAAGAAGTCAAACTAAGCCAAATATCCCTTACATATTTAGTGACTTTCTTACCATAAACCCCTTGAAAGAGAGATAATATGATGGTTATGAAAAAACAACAAATTTTAATGTTAATAATCATAATATATAATCATAGCCATTATATACACCACATAAAATAAACACATGATGAATATGTCATGTGTGTCATAGAATATAAAAGTGAGAGAAAAATCCATCACCTTAAGTATAAAATTTATTCATACATGTATGATCCTCACCTAAAATAATTATAATTTTATTATAAAAATGTTTCATAAAAATAATTATGTATATCATACCATATATTATTTACTTATGAACTTTTATTACCGATTTGTTGATAATTCCATGTTAAAATCACGTTTCAGGGAACAAATGCTTTGTTTTTTCATGTAAGTTTGGATTTGTTATTTTTTGTACTCTTAATCTGATCATTGTTCCTTAATAACCATAATGTTAAAAATGAAATAAATACCATTTAAATTAATTATATATGAATATAGTGTTATCCAAAATGGTTAGTGATAGGAAATGAAATATATCATTCATGGATACGGTATACCGTACGTACGCATAAACACTATTTTGATTTTTTCTACAGTTGAAATGAAAAGAATATAAAGAATATATTAATTTTACATATTCATTTTATTTCATATATATAACAATTATTTTCATTAAATTTTCCTAAATCAACTTTCATGAAAATAATTAGTGAAAAATGAATCACATCGCTTCGTGAGGTTGTAGTCCTCCATTCATACAAATAGAATATTAATACCCACCAATGAATGGAAATAAAGAAGGTACATGTGATATAAAAATGAAATAATTATGATAATACCATAATAATTATATATATATATAT
Organism: Viscum album; assembly: GCA_963277665.1. Lineage (NCBI taxonomy): Eukaryota > Viridiplantae > Streptophyta > Magnoliopsida > Santalales > Viscaceae > Viscum > Viscum album. The sequence goes on from OY728132.1 coordinate 421,538,506, forward strand.
ATATATATTAAATCTATAATTATATCTAGCAGAAGAAGGTGGTGATGGAAAACCAGAAACACTGTCCCTTATGGAAGTTGTTTGCCGTTCACATGAATGATGATTTCATATCACATTTGATATAAGAGAAGATTTATTTATATTATTTAATATAAATAATGAAATTTTATTATATGTGGTATACTATTTTATTATATCATAATAATTTAAGAAGATTTTAAAGAGGTGTATGAACAGATTAAATAAAAATGCTTGGTTAAGCATGGAACATCTTCTTCACACAACCTCCTTTAGTAAGCACCAAAAGGATTCATAGAATGGTTTTATATTAAAAATAAGAACTCTTGGTCATGGGGAGAATTTTTTTTAATATATTTGGGTATTTATTTCTTGAAAAAAAAATATTTTAATGAGATAATAGGATATAACAATGGGTGATAATAGATAAGTTAGCTGAGTGGCACACCTGTAATTTTATGAAAATATAAATGTTTGACAACATTTTTTCAAATTACCAAAAAATAAAAATGTGTAATTATAAAAAATTTAATAGAAAAGGACTATATATTTCTATAAAATTTGGTTTGAAAATGTTTTTAGGTCATTTTAGTTATTATCTTTTTATTTTAACCCATGGTAAACCCATTTTCACCGTAGCCAAGGTCAATAATTTTTTAATAATATAAAATAATATTTTTTCTAATATTGAATCTATTTTTTCAAATTTATCTCACATAATTGAATCAATTTAATTTAAAACTAATCCTGTAGACATGATAAAAAAGGGGTTTTTCGAAGAGAAAAGTTGAAATGATTAAAACTTTTTATATCAAAATTAAATGTGAAATTGAGTAAAATGATATAAATTTTAGTAATATATATATATTTTTTAAAATTACATTTAAACCCATCTTAGAATAATTTTAAAGTATTTATATTCTTTAAAATAAATCAAAAATCTTAACAAAACTGATTATTTTTCACCCTTAATCAAAAAAATTATATGTTTATAAATTTATGAAAAAAATCATTTAATGAAATGTTTTACATTATGATTTAAAATATTAAGATTATTTTTTAAAATAAATTTTCTAAAATCCAAAAAAATAATTTTAAAATAATTGCACAAAGGGTGACAAAACATAATTTTTGAAAAATTCAAATGTAAAGCGTAAAAGTAGATTTATTATTATCTCTTGTCTAGAAAACACATAAGATTAATGATAAATTTTTTATTTATTATATAATATATAAATTTCATTAAAATATTTCACCAAAGGTTATTTTTTTAATTTATTATGTTAAAATATATTTTTGTGCCTAAAAATAGTTATTCATAAAAATGATTTCCTTTATTTTAAATACTCTCCATTTTTATTTCTAAAATTTTGTTTATGAAATAGTTTATTATATATATTATTATAAAACATATATTTTCATAATTTATTTAATATTATTGATTCCCTCTATTCAGATGGCTTGGTGATAAATATTATATTAAATAACACTATTTAATAGTATTTCACATTTCGGTTTAACTCAATGTTGTTTGTTTCACAATTCACACTCATTTCTACTTATAATAAAAGATAACCATTGTTTTGAGTGTAAAAAAAATCCAAAATTGATGTTATCTGTTGTGAAAAATTTAAAAATGTAATAATTTAATTGAAGAAAAATATTTCAAAAATTTTTGGGGTGTTACTAGGATGTGATCTCAAATGACCCTTTACAGTTCCTCCTTCGGCATTTCCTTTCAATGTTGATCTTTCTATTTCCAATCTCTGTTATTAAGGGAACTTAGGTTTCCTCCATTATAGATGTTGATATCACTATATAAGTGTTCAATTATAGAAATTCTATATTTTCATGTCTTTTACTTTGGGTCTATTGAATAAAAATATATGGGTTGAAAATTAAATGTTTTTTTGGATGAGACATATATTTTTAAATGAGATTTATTTAAAAATAGATTTTCGGATATTAAGTGTTTGTTTAAATGCATTAAATGTTTATTTTGGTTTTAAAATGGGTATTAACTCATATAATAAGAAATTAATTTACGTGAAAATGTTTTATTAAATGTGAGTGTGGTTTTGAAAAATTGATTTTTGTTTCATTCTTAACAAATTAGGTAACCTTGGGTTGCATTGGGAAAAAATGTTCACTCTTTGTGTGTGTGATTCCATGAAATATTTTTTGTCACATTTGTGTGTATAATGACACTATAGTATTTATTGGTTGGATCCCCCTTAGGCATGTATTGGGGTTTTTTTATCATATAGATTGTATACAGATAGGTTAGAGCCTAAATGGTATATTTTTTCAATTATGATTGGTTTTTCACATGATAGTATATTTCATGTTTATTTTATTACATGATTATTATATGGTGTATCCATGGTTTTTTACCTATTTTTTATATTACTTGAAATATTCCATGATTTGGTGTGTATGGTGTGATTTTATAAAAACCATATGGAATATTTTATAAAATGGTTTGAATTCATGTAAATACATTGGAAACAAGAATTGATTCTATGTTTTAGTTGATGCATTGTTGATATTATAACTTGTTTATATTCTTTGTAAGTATTCTACTAGGATTAGCTCTAATATCCTACTTTTTTCCATTATGTATTTGTAGATATTTTTTCTGGAATATGTTAAATAAAGGGAAATCGTTTAGCATGATGGATTATCTTGTTTCAATTATCAGTGTACCAAGATGGTTTGGTGGTGAAAAATTTTCAGACATAGACTTTATAAGACTCTCCTTGTTTTATCTTTCTTATTGGGACTATTTGGCCCAACTTTGTGTGTCTCATAAATTTTTATTCTTTCTTCTAAGTTTTACCCTATTTTTTCATATGTAGGATCATTATGAGACATTTTGATTCATATTTTTTGTTCTTTACCATTTGGAAGAACTTCTTGGGTGACTTCTCTAGTTGAACCTTGTTGGTTCATTAAAAAAATACTTCCAATAGCATTGGGTTAAGGAAGGGAATTCAAAATCTCTACCACTGAGATTGATCAAGATTATGAAGTGATGCGAGTTACACTTGGTCACTTTTATGGATATGGTAATAGACTATTTTATTTTGTTTTATCATGCTCTTTTATATTATAAATTATTTTCGTGAATGTGGAATCACTACCTATTGTAATTAATATTGAACTACTTTTTAAACCCCCAATTGTATAATGAAAATGTATAAGATATATAAATCTACTCTGAGTTATATTTTTGAGAAGTTAATTCCTACAGATATAATTTTTCTAACTTCGGTTGAATTTGAAATAATATTGGGTATATATTATCATTCTTTCCACAAACCATATATCAATTCTTTAGATGAGGAAATCTAATTTCAAATCCCAATTCATTCTATTTTATATCATCAATTAACGGATGTTTATGAACTCCATATAGAGAAAACTACTCTTATTGGGGTTACAATACCCAACTATGAGGAAATAATTATTTAAATAATTGGGGATGAAGTCAAAAATAATGAAATACCTATTATGTGGGAGTATTATATTTCATTTCTATATGAATTTCTTAGTCTTCCCCTGAGAGTGTGAGGTTGAATTTTTAATTGAATTCATACATGGATATGTTTCAATATAAAAAATTCAATCATGATTGAATCCCTCTAAATTTGAGGAATTGAGTAAGAAACGACAAGAGATACTAAACAAGGGTTTTATAGGCCATCATGCTCAACTTTTGGGTGCATCATTCCTTTATAAAAAACGGGATTTGATAATGTTTCCTTGAATTGATTATCATGATAATATTAAAATTATGATCGTTAGGAAACATTCCTTTCCATTTATTAATGATATCTTTAATCAACTTAGATGATATTGATAAATTTTGAGAATTCACCTTCAATTTGGATACCATCATTTTAGTGTAAAAAAAGGAAATTTCCAAGACTGCTTTCCATAAAAGGTATAATATGTATAAAATTAACATATCATGAGAAAATTACTAGATGCATGATTTAGAGTTAGAAAAATTAAAATTTACATTAACAAAGTGGAGAAATTATCTCTATAGATAAAATAATGATATATATAAATACAGTGATCATAAGAGCTTGAAATATATTTTATCATATATGGATTTGAATATGTGCAAAAAGTGATTGTTGGAATTGATAAAATATTATAAATTTTCAATACATTACCATCTAGGGAAGGGAAATAAGATGGCTGATCCTCTAAGCTTGAAAGACCATGATACTCTATCAGTGATGACTATTTAAAAAGGTATAATAATTATGGATTTATAGAGGATGAATCTTGAATTCATAATGGTAGTGGAGAAATATTATCTTTCCAAACTGAGTACCCAAGATTTCATCAACAAGAAAATTAAAGAATCCCAAAAAGATGATGCACGATTATAGATAAATGTAGGGAATATTATAGAGTTCAAATTTGATAAAGTGCGAGTTATATGGTTTGGAACACATATATGAATTCCATTAAAACTGAAATTGAATAAGGAAATTATGGATGATTTACATAACTGAAATTTCTCTATTTTTCATGTAACTTTGATGATATATATATATCCATAAAAAAAAATATAGTGGGATAACATGTGGTGGGAGATCAAAAAATATTTTTCTTTATACATCGTATGCCAACAAGGTAAGGATTAATGATAAAATTCTATATATATATTGAAACCATTTCCCATAATATATTGGAAATGGAAAAAAAGAACAATGTATGTTTTCATAGAAATTACCAAGACATCAAAATGACATAATTATAGTTGGATTGTATCGAATCACCATATAAATAAACCAATTTTTATTACTATTGATGAAATTTCACTCTTGACCACTCACCAAGATATACATAAGTGAATTGGTAAAGAAAATTGGTGTGCCAATATTTTTTGAATATTATTAGGATATGAGGTATATCATATAATTATTTAGTAATTATTGGATATAGAAGGAATTTTCATCACTTCCCATCATTCCTATAAAAAAATTAGTATAAAATCCCTAGTTTCTGGTAATTACCCTTGTATTATGTATTTTGAAGTTATTTAATGCTTGGGTTATTCTTCCCAAGTTTACCGAATGTTTTTGAATTCATTATAGAGGTTAATGGGTTGAGAATGGTTGGTATAAACCATGTATTATCTCCATGAATCCATGTATGGTGATGTTAGGAGTCACCAGGAAGACATACTATTTGTCCAAGACTTGATAGTGCATGATGGAAATAGTAAAAGTTGAAAAATGTAGGGAAAAAATAGTTGTATAAAAGATTGTCCAATCATGTGAGCCAATCATGTCAAGGTGTTTCCTCGAGAGAGTATCAACACACGGTTAGTGCATATTTTATCATACCATGTAGATCTCTTTATCTTGTTTAGTATTTCAAGCTAGGTTGGCAAAAAATTTGGTAAACCATGTAAAATTACTAAGAGAAATGTAGTTAATACTAGGAAAATTTAGATTTAATTCATATTAAGACCCATAAACCCTTAGTATTCTCATATTCATTTATTTAATCAATCTTCCCTCCTTACCTAGGATCTCGTGGTTATTCCTTTTCATCAAGGATTTTGTTTTGAAAAATTAATGTGTGTTGGATCTCCACAATTCATTATAAGTACTTTTTTCCTAGTTTTTATTAGATATTATATTCTCCAATCCTTTGGAGAATTAAATACAACCAATTATTGATATATCTATTTAATTTTATAAGAATATTTGATGTGTTCTTGTTGGATATATTTAAGGGAAGTAATTTTTGTCCCAAATCAATATTTTATTAGTGTTATTCTTTATTTGCATCATCCATTGAGAGTTCAGTAGATTCTCTACAATCTACACTTGTTCTAAAATAAAAATATTTAGTTTATTTAGAGGTTTTTTATTTTTTTTATATTGAAACATTTTGTGATTTGTTAATGTAAATAATTTTGGTTATATTTATGAAATATGGGATGTTTGATGGATTTAGGAAAACTTCTTTTTTTATAATTTCAAAATTATTTTTTTAAAATTTTTGTATGGTTTTTAAGAATTTTTTTTTCAAAGGAATATTTGATTTTTTTAAAATTTATTGGCATGTTATTTGGCATAATCTACTTTGTGTGGGTTCAAAGTGGGATAGAGTTTGGTCATAAAGTACCAACATTAATGTGGGGAAGAGCATGATCATGATGTACTACATTCAATTTGTGACAAAAATCTTGAGTGGGCATATAGGTGTGTTTTGAAAATTTGAATGGTTATTCAAAGTATTAATTAATGGTTTTAATTTTTTATGTCTTTTATCTCATAAATTTTCTTTATATCATTTTATAAAATTATAAATTATTTTTCAATGGTTTTTTTATGTAATTTGATAATAGATTACTTTCCTAGTAGAGTGAATTTGGAATTCCTTGGGGATTCACTACTAAGTGTTATACTCTCCCCCTAAATGAGTATTTTGGTGTATTTAGAGATTTTTTTTATCAATAAATTTTAAATTTAAATGTATCTTATTTCTATAGTGATGAATCTTGATACTATGGGGACATAAGTTGGTGTTCGATATTGGATCTTTTTCAGGTGATTCTTGGGATCATGCCTCTTGGTATCTTTGGGTCATTTTGTATTTTGGACGTTATTAGTTTATATCACATGTTTTTTTAACTATAATATTTTTATTATATTGGTTTTACCATTGAGTTATATTTATTATAATCATGCATCATTTAGATGGTTTGGATGTCTATTCCTTGTGTTCTTAGATTTTAGTATTTCCATTTGGAAAATCTTCATAGAATATTCTATTAATCCCCTGTAATTTATTTACATCCTTTCATGTGTTTGGTATGTCACCCAGGGTTAGTTACATTCCATATCTTCTCAATCCAATGTGTTAGGGTAGGATTTTATATATTTTATTAGTCTTTTACAGTCTGTCTATATCTTGGGATAATAGTAAGGAGATATGAATGTCAAAAATTGAAGTGTATAGATTAAAATGTCACAAATAAAAAATTTATGTTTAAATTTATGTTACAAGTGTAGTGTGGGCATGAAAATTATTCTAATACACTTCTTGGTGTCCATGAATAAACTATTAGTAGGTTCCACTAATAAGTATTAAATCTAATTCAATGATATTGAGAGTTCCCACTAGGCCATAATTTCTCATTCTAAATTTGATAATTTAAGTAATGATTAAAATAGTAGGATTTTGAAAATAATGGTTAATTTTTTATTATTATGGTGATTTTAACTTTTATAATTCTTTAGTATCTAGTGAGTATGGATTCAATGGATGTTTTATCATGTTATAGAAAATTTACCTTGGTTGACATCACAGAAATTAGTAATAAGAGGCTAAAAAATAACTTTTCACCAGAGCCACATATAAACCAAAAAATTTCCAAAATAATTTCTCAATATATTCAAACTATTAATAGATGAAACTTTAATAATGAACCACAATGGTTGGATCCCTCCATAGAGTTTTACAAATATAATGTAGTTATTATTCAGGGGGATTCCAATTGTGAAAAAGAAGAGTAGTCAAGTTGAATGAATCAAATATTTAAATTATTTGGTATGGAAATTATTCTATAAGTTATGTTGTAAAAGTAAATACTAAAGGAAATATAAATATATTAATTATATTTATAAACCTATTCTAAAGTTTAATATGCCATTACGTGAGATGACATTGAATAATTTTTCCACAAACAATTGTATCCTCACAAATTAAATATCATAAAAATAATATATTTATTCGTCATGAAATAAAGAAAACTATATTCATGAGAGTGTATGAATAAAAATTTAGGAACTTAGTAGAATTTCTCTTAGAGGTTTTTGTTAGTGCATCCTTGAAGAAAAAAATATTTGAGTGTGGGATACGATCAAATATTTTCCCAAATATAGTAAATATTTGTGTTATAGATTATATAGAGATGGTAAATAGAGTGATGGTGGTTGAAATATATATCTCTTGAAGTATAGATAGACAATATATGTTTATCTCCATATGAATAAGATGGAAATAAATCATAGTTAATAAGTGTAATAAGTACACCTATATATACGGTGGTGGATCATATTAGAATCAGGCCATATGATGGTATAAATTTTCTCCAAAACCCAAGAGTAATACTTTGTATTCTTATTGTGTTTAACATGAGAATATTTGTTGAAATTTTAAGAAAACAAATAAATATTGTCATAAATGTAATCATATGGGGAATATCTATCATTATTTTTATAGCACTCCAAATTCTTATGTTAGATATTCATTTTTTGTTTCTCATACATCCTATACATTTGAAGGGTGATATTTTCATAATAACTCTCACTCTCTAAACTTAATGGGACAAGGGGTTCTAGAAACCCACAACTCCTCATATTTACCATTCTCAAAAAGGGAAAAGGTATCATCATGGTTCTAGTGAACAACTTTTTTGGTGTTGAGAAGATTATTATAAAGGATAAATTACATACATAAACAGTTCAAGTTTCAATTAATTTGAATTATAGTATCATGAAATCCTTATTTTGTATCAGTTCATACAAAACCTTCATCATTTATCATGTTGTTGATAATATTTTTTTTTCAGATCTAAAGGATTTCTCATGTTTTGAAACATCAAAAAACCTTTTGACAATAAGTGTGTTGAGACTTTTGTTGTGTAGAATGTTACATAAAAATCAATAAGGCTGATTTTGTATTGTATTACTATATTAAGGAAATTAATGTCTAGGAACTAGTTTCTAGAATTCATTGGTTGACATCCTTCAAGGACTACATTGACTTTTATTCATGAAAATTCAGTTTCACATCTAATAACAGCGTTAAGTATATCTTTAAAAGAGTTTTGGATGTAATTGAAAGAAGAAAAATTCAAATTGGATTTAGTTTTTAGGATAATTTCTGAATTTATTTCAGTGATTACCTTATAATATATTGATGAAATATGATATGGATATTTTCCAACTACATTTGTCCTATTTTCGAATGTATTTCCTAAAAATTTCTCAGGGGTTCCACCCAAAAGAGAAGTGTAATTTTCAATTGATCTCCTACAAGGGACCATTACTTTGTAAATTCCATATTATAACATGGAACAAATAGAATTATGAGAATTGGAGATTCAACTTGAAGATTTTTAAGTAAAATGGTTCATTCAGCTAAGAGTGTTGCATTGGACTGTATTGGTTCTTCTTAAAAAGAATGTGAACATAACTCTAATTATTTATGTGGATTATAGCAAGATCAACCATGTTATAATAAATAATTAGTATGCTATTATAAAATTTTATAAAATTAATTTGATCTATTGAGAGAATAACCATGGATCTCTAAGACTTATTTAAGATTGGGGTATCACCATCTATGAGTTTAGAAGGAGTATATTCAAATAAATACTTTTTAGAGTCGTTATAGCCATTAAAAATACGAGTTTATGGCCTTTTGTCTTAAAAATAAACCAATAGTTTTTCTATAATTGATGAATAATATATTTTAGTGGTATAATAACTATTTTATGGTTGTTTTTGTTGATGATATTCTGGTTTAATATAGGAATAAGGAAGATTATGAGAAACACGTTTCTGTATTGTTGGGTATCTTGAAAGAACAATGACTATATGATAATCAATAAAACTGTGATTTTGGAAAATAATAATTATGTTTCCATGGACACATAATCAATAAAAAGTTATTATCTATATATCCTGAAACCACTAAAGATGTCATCTCATGACAGCCACAAAAGAATGTTTCTAAGGTAAACAATTTCCTTAGTTTAGATAGATATTACCAATGATTTCATATTGATTTTTAATTAATTTCTTCATTGATAGAATTTAAAAGGTAAGTTATACTTTTTATATAGTCTTATGACAATAAATAAAATTTTAAATATTTTATGGATCACCTCACATTAACTCTCATCATTACATTTCTTGAGTCTAGATAGGTGTATGTGGTCTATTGTGATGCATCTGGATCTAGGTTGGGATGTGTTCTCATACAGGGAGATCATATTGTTTCTTATGAAATGTGATATTTAAAGGTGAATGAGAAGAATTACTTGATCCATGATTTTCAATTTATCTATTATAGTATATACCATGAAAACATGACACCATTACCATTTTATTGAGAAATTCATAGTGTTCACAGATCAAAACTGCTTGAAACAAATTCACTCACAATGTTATTTTAATCTAATATAAAAAATATTGATGGAGTATCTACCAATATTTTACTATCACTTGATATATAAAATGGGTAGTGGGAATTCCATAGCTGATGCATTGAGTGGGTTTTCATATAATTATTTGGCTATAGAGGCATTAGATTAGTGGAAGATAATTTTTTTCATTGCTAATATTGTGTATGTATTGTGTTGAGAAAAGTGATGTTTATTTTTTTCTCCTATTTAACTTATTCTGTATTTATTTATGATGATTAAATATTTTAATTGATCTAATCCTAAATTTGTAACCAAGAAGTTAAGACTCAATGGTGGGGATACCACTGATAGATGAATGCTATATAGGAGATATATTCTTTGTTTTTTAGATTTGATTATGTATCCTCTATCATATCAGTAAAAAAATACTTATGAATACCATGATTTAATGTGTGTTATTAATCCAAGAATCTATAATATGTATAAATTATTGATAGTACAGTTTTGGTGTCCTAGAATAAAGTGGATAATGGTGGAGGGAGTCTTGAGATTCCTCACCTATTATCAGGTCATGGTGGGAACTAATGAATAGTTGGTATGTTGTATTATTTACCGACCCCCATGTAGTAATAGGTGTAAATAAATTTAATTTTTTTCATAGGTTATCCGAAAAACGGTTTGTAAACATGATTCCATATTGGTTACTATGGGATAGATCACAAATTCATAATCCTTCATCCCTATTTATGAATCAAATACGGTTCAAGAATAGTCATAACTCTACATTCTGGAAGTTGTAAAGATGTATTGAATTCTAGTTTATATTTCGACTAACTAGAACATCATGTTTACATCTCAATTTTGGAATTCCTTGGGGAAATTCTGGTGAATCCAGTTGACAATGAGCAGAAAATATCACCCGCAAATAGGTGGACAATTATAATAGAAAATCAAGAAGTTTAAAATATTATTAGATCACGTGTGATGAGTTTTGGGGGATCATGGGAAGAAAATATAGCATTATTAGATTTTTTTTACAATAAGTGTTTTTAGTAATCTATATATATGGATTCTTTTTATAATTTTAAATTCATCCTTGTGATTTTCCAATTTGTTGTGTGAAAATGTGTGAGACTTCACTTATCATACCAGGACATTTGGAAGAGAAAATATATAATATTTAGATGATCTTAAAGTGGTTTTATATTTCTTAGATTCATTATAAATCAAATGTGGATCCTCATTGATGATCATTATCATTTAAGGTGACTAATCATGTTTTCGTTAGAATTTCTATAAGGTTAGGGAATCATTATTTTGGTGAAAAATAAATATTTTCTCCTTGGTACTTCGGTGCTTTGGAGATAATAGATTTAGTTGGTTATATAGATTATTAGTTATCTTTAAAACTAAGTTTTATTTCTATTCACAATGTGTTTCATACTTCTCAAGTCAATATGTATCGACCCAATCTTGATCATGTTATTTAATGGGAGTATGTAGATCTCAAACTAGATGCTATAGTAAGTCATGTGATAGTATTGATAGTATATAAAAAAAGAGAATGTATTGAATGGGAAAAGCATCAATTTAGTATGAGTTTTATGGAAGCATGGTTTGATTCAAGGTGAGATGTAGGAATAAGAAAAGGAAATATTGGAGCACTGGATCAAGATCTTCCAAAACAACATCGATCTGCCACTTTATAAGTATGGAAAGATAAATGTTTATGTTAATGTAATAATCATGGTTTTATGTAATTTATCCTTATATTTTTATTTAAACGTAATGAAATGGTTGGGTTATGTTTCTGGAGTTTTAAGAAGGTTTTTGAGTGCATTGGTAATGTTTATAGAGGTTTAATATTTTATAACAGTTAGTAGAACTTTGCACTATCTCCAGGAAACTATGTAATGTGATATTGAGAGTCATTGGGAAGGCACACTGTTGGTACCCTATTTTTCCATACCATGTGACTGCATTGAGGAAACCATTTACATGGATAGAGTGTGGGGAAAAATGGTTGGCACATAGTTTGTCAAACCATGAAATCAAACAGTGTGAGGGTTTGTCCTTAAGACACTATCATTGTACAATTGGTGCACAGTTTCCCAAACCATGTGAAACAAACTATTCAACTCTTTGGATCATTTTTAGTAGCATGGGTATGGTTGGTGCATAGTTTATTAAAAAATGAATCAAACTTGAGAGATGCGTAGTTAATGCATAATTTTTTTTTGTTATAATTTAAATTATGGAACCATAACCCTTAGTATTCTAGTATTCGTTCTAGGCCTGGATCTCTAGTCCTCCCCTGTGCTCTTTTGAGAACTCTTTATAATCTGAAAATTTCATTCAATGAATCAAGAATTTTGGATCTCTAAAATCTACATTAGGTCTATTTTTAACATTATTTTCTTAGAATTAATTTTTTCCTTTCTTTTGCACCTAAAATTTAATCTATTACAGACAGATCAATGTGCTATTATTTAAATATTTTTAAGATCTTGTTAGATCCATTAACGGGATGGGGTCATGATCCTGGATTTAGAATATCTAAGTGACCTTCTTCATTTTTATCATCCATTGATAGGTTGGTAACTTTTCTATTATATCCACTTATTTCTAGATCTTTAGGTCTTGGTTTAATTTAAATGTTTTATTATATTTTCTATACAAACTATGATTTATTTATTGAATAAAGAATGGCAGTTTTTTGTAAATATGATCAGGTTTATGGCTTTTGGAAAACTTATTTTATTATAATTATAAAATAATGGTTTTGAAATTATTGTATGGTTTTGATGTAATAAAAATGTTTTTTGAAATTTTTTCAAAGGAATATTTTATTTTTAGCAAATGAATTGGAATAGAATTTGGAATAATTTGTTTGGAAAGTTTTCAATGTGGGATAAAGTTCATTCATGATGTATGAACATCAAAGCTAGATAGAGCATGATTTTAAACTACCATTGCCAATGCGTGACACCAAGTGTGAGTGTGTGTATGGGTGTGTGTGCATGTGAAAATGGGTACAATTTTTTAAGAATTAATGAATGGTGATAATATTGTTTATGGGTTTTTTCATATGGATTTTTCATTATAAATTTGTATAAACTATTTAAATATTTTTCAATGGGTTTAAATGTAATGTGGTAACTTGTTCTTGTCCTAGTGTAGTTTGTTGGGATGTCCCTAGGAATTTACAACCAAGTTTTATACTCACCCCCATCTTGGGATCTTTAGTAGATTTATAGATATTGAACACTAAGACACTACTAAGGGAAAGGAATTATGGTTTTATAGAGATGAATCTTGATGACTTGTATATGATTGGTAGTGTTAGATCTGGTATACAGTTCGAGTGATGCATGGGATCACACCTCTTGGTGTCTTTGGGTCATGTTGTTTTTTAGTCTTTTTTAGTTGATATCCATTTTTTTTACTATTATTTTTTATTCTATTTGTTATATATTTAATTTGTATTTATTATACATATTCATCATGTAGATAGTTTATTTTTTTATACTCTGTGTTATCGTGTAGTTTTATCTGAAATGGAAAATCTTTATTCAATTTTTTCCTAAGACAGTGGAATTTATTGCTAACCTTTGGCGTCTTAGAGATGTAACTTAAGGTTAGTGAACCTATATATCTTCTCAACCAAATGATTTAAGTTGGGATATTACAGTATTTATTATAGAACTATTTAAACATTATATGATATGATGATATCATATTAAAAGTATTTCTTAAGATGTTTGGATCAACACCTATCCATAGTGAAGTTATTTTATGACAACAACTTATATTATAGAATTTATATAGAACTAATGAGGCTTTTTATAGGAAGATATGTAGGAATAAAACATGGTAGGATGATGTCCTATGGTGGAAGCTGATAAATATTGACCTTGTCAAAGAAATGACAGAGAAGGTTCAAACCATTTAGTTTCATATGAATGTGGAATAGTATTAAAAGGGGAGTTATGTAGATAATTGTCATTGGGATCTAGAGTTTGAAGTTTATAAAAAGGTGTTCCTTTAAATATCTTCTCAGTTGCGGGATATGTTATTTGGGAAGAATGGTAATTTGAACTGTAGATCAATCTAACCCTTCAAGATCATTGATGATGTTGGGGTCATTTCCTATCGCTTAACACTCACTCCACATATCTCTAAAGTTTATAATGTGCTCCACATATATATTTTGAGGAAGTACATAGAAGATCTATAAAATTTACTAATCTTATAAGCTTTATAATTTAAACATGAACTTTCATGTCAAGAAGAAACATTGGATATTGTGGATTAAAGATATAGGTTTTTGTGGAATAGGACCACCTATCTTCTCAATGTTCAGTGGAAGAATCATAATTTTTATGTGGATATATGGGATCATGGTGATGTGATGAGAGAAAAATACCTCTAATTTTTTCTTAAAATAAATAATATTTTGAGGATGAAATTTAGTTTATATGGTGGGGATAGAATACAATGACACATAATTTTAATAATTACTTTTCCTTAATCAAATCCGATGTGATTATCTTTTATCGCACATAACATTGATATAAATTGAAAACCTCAATACCTAAATAAAATTATTTAATATTACCATTATATTATAATTTAAATATTTATTTGAATTAATTGAATAAATATATTTACAAAATCAACAAAAAATTTATAAGAAATAAAATATAATTTTGTTCTTGTAGATACACGTTAAAAATAATTATTTTTACACATTATATAAAATAAAATTTAAATTTAAATTCTCTTAGATTTATAAATTTTATTTGCTAAAATTGATTCAATATTTGGAATAAATATGTTTAAATTACATAAGAAGTATCATTTCATTTTCATGCATAAAAATACGATTACTAATATTGTTGTTAGTTAGAGTGATAATGGTGACCCTGTTATTTTCAAAAGTTTTGTTTTAATAATTTTGTGTAATTTTTATGAGAAAAATAATTACTATATTTTAAATAATGACTATAATTTGATTTGTAATCCCTTATATAATTATATTGATAGACATATATTTGGAATCTAATGTAAATTAAAATTTAGAATACATAATGTTTAAAGCATAGTTTTTCTAACAAATATTTGTTTCCCTATATATAAAAAATTTGAAATTGAATATCAATTTTATATTATAGAGAAATTGAATTAAATTATGTGTATATTAAATTATGGTTCATCACTACCATTTTGGGTAAGAGGGTTTACATTATATTTTTTAAAAATTATAAATTACTCTATTAAAATCCTATTATTATGGAAAAAATGAAAATGGTAAAATGTAAATACCTAATGGTAAATGAATCATAACATGTTTTCAATTTTTTTTGAAAACTATATTTGATGATTTATAGAACTTATTTCACATCAAAATAAAATATTTTTATCCTTTTATATTATTGAAAATATAATAATTCTATTTTACTATTGAAAATTATTGGGCGTTTAAAAAAAATCAATTTCATTAATTATTTACGTGGCTCTGTTCGGTCACTTAATTTGTAGCACACCTAGAGATGAGATCCCAAATCTAGTTCTAGAAAAACATAAAATCCAATACTAGATTTGATAAATATATATGATTACAATATTTTTCACACATTTAAAAACCATGGACCTTGATGTTTATAGTTTTATAGAGTTAGGGAAAAGCATAAACTAATAAACTAAAAGACGTCTAACAAATTTAAATTCAATTCCCTTAGTTAAGAGTATAATAAATCTATAATGAGAGTTCAATATATTTTATATATTATCAAAAAAATATTCTAAACATACTTAGTACTTTCTCTCATAACCAAGGGAAAGTGAAACACAAGCATGGGTGGGGTAAAAAGCTTAGAAAACATAAACAGTATATTAAAGCATGACCTAATATATGTGCATAATAAAATGATACCATAATGAGAATGATTAATATATTGGGATCATTAAGTAAAGATAAGGTATCATAAATACAAGGATTAAAAAACATAAAATAAGAGCATATCATCATTAGAATGTGGGGATAATATTTACATGATATTATAATCCAATTCCAAATAATAATCACTAGGTTGTCCTAATCATATGATAAATATCAATCCCTATTCTATTTTCATATGAAAATATTACTACCCATCCCATCAAAGAAATTTAGGTTTACTCTCAAATCCTATACATAGCTTCTCATGGTACATTAACATTAACGATTGAATTTGAGTTCTATCTGGGCACACCCATTATAATAAAAAATCATAAATATGTGTCGCAGATGATTTTAACCCGAATTTCATAAAAATAAAAGGAGATAAATTGGTTTTATATCATTTTAATTTATTATCTATGGAATAATTCATGATTTCTTTAATAAACATGACATGGTAAACCCATGTAAAATAAATGGGTATCCAATTAATTTAGGAATCATTTTCATAAAATAATAAAAATAAAATTATTATTATTATGTTATTTAAATATTTTAAGAAATGTATATTTTTTTAGATAAAAAACCCTAATTAATTGATTTTATGGGAATCTTAGGGAACCAAATTTTATCAATAATGGAACATATGAATTCAAAGTGTAAAATAATTGTATGTAAACCATTCATGTAAAAGTAGATGATTTGGAAATAAACATGCATGTAAAGATATTTCCATATATAAAAAATATAATTTCTTAATCCATTCAAATAAATAAGGTGTATGGTATTATTTTAGTAATTCAATTGATGAGGCATGCAACATAGATGAGGAACACTGATAGAAGAATTAATAAAAATTAGTGAAAATATGAAATTCACTTTTCCTTTGAAATAATTTTAAAAGGAATATTTTATTATACGATTAGAATTACAAGTTTATTTTGGAAAAAATAAAATTTTAAAGAGTAAGTATCTTATAAAATGAAAAAGGTGGTGAAAAGATACGTTCAAATAGAAACATTTAAAAAAGACCCCATCCATTGAAAACGGCCCATGTGGAAAGTGTTAAAAATATCTTCTTTTAAAACATTTTATATAAAGAAAATGTAATTGAAAATAACTTTAAAACAATATATACAGAATATTTATTAAAATATTTGTTACATTACTTAAAAGGAAAATCCTTTTTGGAAAACTAACCATGTCGAAATCATTAAAAATACACTAAAAACCTTTTATGAAATTCACATCATAAAAAGAATAATAAAACTCTCTTTTTAAACTAGGTGAATAAAAACATAGAGGACACATTATATAAAACATATTTAGGTTATATATTTCACTTTTTAAAGTTTAAATGTAAATATAGATAAAAAATATCTATTGAAGAGTATATGAGTTATTATTATCAATATCGTGATTTTTTGGGAAGAATTTAATAAAAGGGGAGGATATTAATAAAGATGATTAATTTACATAGATAAAAAAGATTTAAAAGATTTAAAATATATTGGATTGGAGTAGATAGTTGAAATAAAAAAATCCAGAATAGATTTCATGACTCATGAGAAAAATAACTTGAGTTGAGAAAAAATTACAACCTGAGTAACATTTTAATCAAAATCCTTGAAGGATAAAGGGATTTAAATTGGACTTAAAATAAAATGAATAAATTATATTTCATGATAACATAAAAATTTTAAGTATACACAACCTATAAAATTAAATCCGAATATAAAGAAAAACATGTCACAATGAAATGAGATTGAGACAGAAATCCAATATGGATTAATATCATTATAATAAAAACCCCATTGAATAATTAAAAGTGAAATTTTATGCTAAAATTTAAAGAAAATGGATAATAAATGATATTAAATATCCATTTGGTAGTATTTTAACAATTTAAAATAAATTAGGTGGGTAGAAGAACATGCATTTAAAATAAGTAAGTTTTGAGATGAAACCTGTACCTTGTTTCCCAAATTAATTGAATGCACTATATTCTCCAATATAAAAATGAAAAATGTCTTAATGGATAATTTTAGAACCATATTAATACATAATAAAATTTTAAATTTCAATTTATTTTCATTATTTACATGGGTATTATTTAATTTTTTTCTATTTTTATCATTAGTTGTTTATAGTTTAGACTAATTGTAATACTATCATTAGAGCAATGCCAGTATTTATTCATATTCAAAAAAAAATCAATCAATTTTCATTAATTTTACTATAATTTTTTACATATTATGATTCATGAAGTTTAATTTTCATTCTATGAGTACTTTAATCTTTATCCTAGAATATGAAATCGAACATTAGCAATTTTTAGTGATTTTTAACCTATAAAGGGTGTTTTCTTAATTAATGAGTTAAATATTATTGTATGATATATAGAACCAAAAAATAAAATTATTTAATTATTTATATATTATTATACCGGTAAATAAGTCTTTATAATAATCCTTTATCTACTTCAAATTCATTTTTCTAGTAGTTGGTCAATCCAAACCAAACATGAAAATTCATTAACTCAATTTCTGTGTATGGAAAAGTAGGTGAATATTTTGAAATAATTTCATTATAACATAATCAAAATGATATTATATTTATAAATTTATTATTATATAATATATTTTAATTATAATTAAAAAATAAAAAAATTGATTCTTCGTTGAGGAGATACTCCATAGAATGCACAATTAGAGTTTCCCGTTACTCAATGAATGAGAGGTGCGAAGGAGTATTATAAAAGATAATAAATATATTTTTTACCATTATCATAATAGAATATTGAGATAAATATTATTTATAATTCTTTTATTATACTACGGTTATGGTTGGTTTATAATTGAAAAAACAAGAAAAAACAATTGAAAATATGTGATACTAACTTTATGATCTTGAACTTCCTCATATAGAAGGCCTTAGATTTGAGTGACTTTGTCTAATTTGTATTGATCGGGATCATTAGGGAATGAAAATGTATTCAGGGAGGGGAAATTTGAGCTAGTTTTTTTGGGAAATTTTGAAAAAGGTGTGAAGTATTGATGAGGTGGAATTGATTCTCTATTTATAAGTGAGTAATAAAGTCCTTTACAAGGAAAATAATGGTATGTAAGGGGTAATAATAGAAAGGTATGAAATTTAGGTGACTTGGGTGATGGTAGTTTGGTGAAACCTATAGGAAATAAATTTAAACATCCTAATTTTAAATAAGATATAAATTTATTGTTAATTTATGAAAAATTTATCCAACTTGGATTATTAATTTAAATACTAATCACTCTTAAATAAATATTAATCGTGTTAGTAAATTAATTACTAAAAATAGATTTATACTCTTATAACATAATTTTCACATGATGATTATGAATTTTTCCAATAGTTAATCTTACTCATTTGATAAACATGCGAAAATACTATTTTAAAGTAAACACAAAAAACACATTGGTTTATTAAATAAATAGTGTTTTTAAATTTAAACTCACTTATAAGATTATTTTTTGGTTACCGATTTTGATGATAGAATTTTATTTATTATAATAAAAAATATAGGTCGTAGGAAATTAAAATCAATCCATAACAATTTTTTTTAAAAAAATTAATTAATTAGAAGAAATGATATCAAATAGTTTTCTTTATTAATCTAACCCTCTATTTTAGTTTTAAAAAAATGATGGGTGTGGATTTAATTTTTTCACATAATATTTTGAAATGAGTAATTTTATTTTTTTGGTTAATATTTTGTCACATAATTGGTTTTATGACCTTATAATTCATTATTATATGTTTATAAATTCATGAGAATTTTATTTTATTATAAAAACTTCATTTTTGAATAAAAAATTGACATTTCTAGAAAATTATCTAAAATTTGAAAAAAGTAAATTATGATATTTTTAGTTAAAGAATAAAGTTATTATTACCCAATTATGTTTCTAAATATTATTTATTTAAATTTTAATAGAAAATTCACTATATAAATGTTAATTACTATTATTTAAAATTTTAAATTCTTAAACATTATTTATTTCTAATATGGATTTTTACAATTTTCTAACATAAAGAAGGTTAATATTTTATATCATAATTAGATATATTATATACCAAAATAATTTTCCTTTAAATATGATTAATTTAACTGAATAATGTTTTGTGATCTTCATTTCAAGGAATTTGGGTAAGATATTGATTGCTATAGTATTTAAGGGAAAATATATATACTGAAATCTAGGTATGTTACATTCTATCGACCATAAAAAATTTGATTCGTTTTTGTTCATAATAAAATAATTAAGGATTTAAAAATGGTAATAATAAATTAATATAAAATTTCAAATGAAATATTTTCAATAATATCTTAAGTAAAACTTTAAGAAAAATATTTCTCCATTATCATGTTAATTGAACGATTCATTTTCACTTGAATGTAAGATAATTTATTTCCAAATTTTATATAAATAAAAAATTTTATAGTTCCTTTGATATATTCCATAGTGTGTTTCTGACGACATTTTTGACATGATAGAAATTGTATGTTTTTTCATTCATCATCATAATCACATGAATATTCATGAGTCTCCATCCTTATCTTATTTAGTGTGATAGGGAACTAAAATATGTTAATTTTGTTAATTTTAATTTGTGATAGTTTATTTGACGAAATAATAATATTTATAATCCCAGTTCTTATCTCAATAGATTATATGTTAGGAGAATCATCACATTATCCATAACATCAATTGTTATCTAAGTTCCTCCTAACCCTTTGCATTATTTAAAATGAAATTTTAGGGATGATAACAGTTAAGTATGAAGATGTACAGAGGAAAAATATAAGATTAAAATAATTAATCCATAATTGATGTACATACCCTAAAATTTGAGTTTTTTTCTATTATATATGTAATCCATGGTCATTTTACTATAAGGTCCTATTATATAGTTAACGTCCATAAAAGAATATATTTAGATAAATCAAAATGATTTTTAACAGGAAAGTGAATTAACCCAAGGAAACCCCACAAGAGTGTCAATCTAGGTGTATTTTAAGGGACCATTCACTTGGCACAAGAATAATGGTTGATATATATTCAACAAACTCATTTTGGGTTTATTACCCTGAGATGCATTTATGAAATGACCATGTACACTTATAGTATCTAGATATGCATGTATTGTTAGGAAAACAACACAATATGACATTACTAAAATTTCATGATGTTATACTATACATAGACGTTTACTTGTATATTTCACTAAATCTCTCTTATCTTAATCCCCAACGAATCATAAAATATTCAACACTTCCAACCTAATGGTTTATTTTTACCATTAAACCCATGATCATCCTTACCACATCAAACATGGTTTTCATATGTAAATAATAAATCATCCATAAGAAACGAAATCACACCATAAATATTATCTAAACACTCCTTTGATTTGAATTGTAGAACCCCCTAGAACTATTATCCCAAATTAAATAATGAAAACAGATAACGTAGAATATTTTCTTTGATACACATATATGATTAAAATATCGTTATCACATCTTGAAACAAAGGACCTTTACATTTAAAGCTTTAGAGAGTTACTTGAATTCATAAACTACTAAATCTAAAGTATTCACAATATATGGATGTTTTTACCCTCTATAATATGATTGTAAATACATAACGTGTCTTCAATATTTCCCATAAATTCTATACATAAGACAAACTTCTAGGATTAGAAAAATTAATATTTTCTTTCACAAATAGGGGAAAATTAATCATAAAAAGGGGTGAGATAAAATGCTCAAAAAGAGTAAAAATGATTATAAACTGTAAAAAATATTAATGATTTATAAAATGACATCATATTGAGAATAATAAAAATATTGAGAGAATGTAATGAATAGGTGAAATGGTAATGACATCGACAAAAAAATTGTCATAACATAAGAGCATAAAATCATGTGAACATGGTAATAACATAAATATGATATAATAAGTATAAGGTATGAATTAATACATAATATATAATCATAAAAGTCCATGTATTATATCTATTCCATTGTTATCTTACAAGGATTAGTCGAAAGGATGTTAGAAAATATTATATGGACTCTCTAATCCCTTATATACCACCCCTAAGACATTAACTTTACCCAATGCATTAGAGCACTATCTAGCCACATCCATCATAATGAAAATTAGTAAATATGCATGTCACATGATTTCACTCAACATATAATAAATACCCAAGTAGATTAAATTTATTTTATATCCTTTTTAATTGGTTCCCTATGGAAGTATTCATGATTTCTCAATAAACATAAAATGATAAAATCATGGAAAATAAATTGATATCCAATGACTTTATATATTTTTATAGGCAAACACTGCTAAAAAAGAATACTAAATATATGTAATTGACACCATTTAGTAAATGGATATATGGTGTAGGCAACATTCCCCCAATCAATCGATGTATTGTCTCTCTAGGTTAACACCCATTAACCATGAAATGTAACATATGACCTTAATAAAGGAAAAAAACTGGAAGTAAAATATTCCTATACAAGTGGATGATTAAGAATGAAAAAATAATTTATTAATTATAACATATATATGTAATAGAATTTTATAATACACACACACAAACACACAAACACACACACACACACACACATATATATATATGTATATATATAAAAGTTTGTGTTATCATTGGAAGAATAACATTGATCAAGTATAGGACATAAAATTGGAACACTCTAAGAAGAATGTAGAGAATTTTATGTAAATAATAATTTCCAATATCAATTGAAAAAAATTTAAAAATGATTATTCAATTAAAATATATGTATAATAATTTCATTCTAAAAATAATGAAATTTTATAGAGGATGTATCTTGGAAAATTGAAATTGAAGTGGAAAGATATATTTACATGGAAACAAGTAAAAGAGTTTCCTTTCAATGAAAATGACCCTTGTGGAAAAGATTAATTTTTTTCATTTATAACATTTTATAGTAATTAAATTAATTTTATTTAACTTTTAATCAATATTTTTGGACATAATTATAAAATAATTATATCCTTACTTTAAAGAAAAATTATTTAAGGAAAACTACCTATATAGAAAACATTAAAAATGATTTGAAAATATTTTATGAAACCCACATCATAAAAAGGATAAAAAAATTGGTATTTGAAAATGGGAATAGATAAACATTAATGTATCTTGATTTAAAACATATCTATGTTATAGATCCAACTTTTGGAAGGTAAAATATGGCCATGAAAGAAAAATATCCATTAGAATGTATT
This sequence comes from Viscum album, assembly GCA_963277665.1. NCBI lineage: Eukaryota > Viridiplantae > Streptophyta > Magnoliopsida > Santalales > Viscaceae > Viscum > Viscum album. The sequence goes on from OY728132.1 coordinate 421,561,982, forward strand.
AGTGTTGTTCTTATGAAAATCGGGAATTTATATGAGGAATAACTTTATACAAGGGGAGGATATTAATGTGTATAAGTAATATATATATAGAAAAACAAAATAATCCATTGAATCGATAATTTTAGGAAATAGAGACTTATGTGATCAAAATCAGTAAGTGATTTCATGACACACAGGAAAAGGAACTCAGTTTGAGAAAACAATTAAGACTAGAAAAAAAATTTAATTAAAACACTTATAGTAAGAAGATATTTAAAGTGAAACTAAAATAACATGAATTAATAACATTTCATGTTGAAATATTTATTGGATATACTATAAACCATATAAAATAAAATTTTTACATAAAGAAAAGTGTGTCTTAATAAAGGGAGTTTGAGAATGAAATCCCTTATAGGTTAAGAAAATACTAAAAAAAATCCATTGAATGAAAGAGAGAATAAATTTGAAGTCCAAATAGCATGAATATGGAAAATGAATGATATTAAAGATAATTTAATTTCATATAAAATATTTTATATAAACTTTATGCATAAAATAACATGTGCTTCAAAGGAGGATGGTTTGAGAGAAAACCCTTACCTTATTTTCCATCTTAGTCAGATTTACTGAATAATCATGCATAAAAAAAATAAATATATTAATGAATAACTTAATAACCATATTAATACCTAAAAATATTTATTATTTTCATTTATAATCATTATTTACACTATATCTATTTATATATGTAATTTTCTAACATTAGGTGTTTATAGTTTAAACTATTTGTAGAATTGTTTATAGGAGAAGTGTCAGTATTAACTCGACTTCTAAATTTCATCCTTTAAATTTAATTAAAGATAATTTAAGGGACAAATTATAATTTATTATTATGTTAATATTTCTATCCATGAGTAATTTAATATGTATCATAGAATATGAAAATGAGAATTGATATTTTGAGGTGTTTTTCAAATTATGAAGTTTATTTTATTAAATAATGATTTAAATATTGTTGAATCATTTACAAAACCAATAATATATATATATATATATATCTCTAAATATGTACCAAAAAATATTTTTTCTTAATTTTCCATGACAAGTATTCATAATATTGTTCAACTATTAAAACAAGCCCAAACATGAGCACGCTTTAACTTAATTAATGAGTATGGTCATTGAGGTGTTTATTCTGACATAATATCATTATAAAAAAGAATAAGTATATTTTTATATATTTTTTTCTATTATGGTGATCTTTATTTAAATATTTTTTGATACATAACAAAATACAAGAGGAAAAACAAATGAACGATTCATTATGGAGTTGGTGGTCTGCAAAACACAAGATTATCATTTCTCATCACTTATTTAATGAGAGGGATGAATGTGGTTAATAAGTGAAATTTCAGAATTATAATATATATATATATATATTCAATTACCTATATAAATATTAATACCATCAATGAGGTATGGTGATGAAAAATGGAAAGCATCGCTTCGGGGAAGCTGTAATCCGGGTACACTCACTAATAAGGATTATTATTTTTATTATTATATACAATAAAACAAATAATGGTTGTAAAATTATCATAATAACATATCAACACACTAATTATGGTTATTTTTTTATAATATAGATATGTCTATTTTTAAAGGAATTATTATAGAAGAAACACGACGAAAGATGTGGTACAAACATTGTGACCTTGAACTTCCTCTTGAAGAAGGATTTAGATATGTAAAAATTAAGATAACATATCATGAACCAGATAATTATTTAATGTAAAGTAATTAAATAGTAGTATATTTGGAGATGGTTTCAAGTAAATTTATAAATACGAGTGTATTATTGAAAGGGTTAAGGTGATCCCCCATTTAGAAGTGACGAAGTGGGTCTTTTTCAGGGAAATGAATGGTTAATAGGGGTAATAAATAAAAGGGATACAATATAGGTTATTTAGGTTATTTATATTTGGTAAGAAATTTGGGGAAGAATTCAAAACCAATTTTTTATCTACATGGTTTAATGGTGAAGTTTAATTATGAAAAAATGATCCAATTTTGACTAGTCTTTTTAACAATTTTACCCAAAATTAATTATTAGTCATGTCAATTAATTTATTAATAAAAATATAATCTGAGAATTAATACTAATTTTTTTTTAAATTATTCTCCATGTAACCCAATTCATTTCATAAACTTGAGAAAATATTATTTTAAATTATACTAAAATAAAACACTGTTTTTTAAATAAAAGTGTGTTTTTAAACATTAAACCTATATGTAAGAGAAATTTTAAATGGTTACATATTTTCAATAAATTTGTATATTTATTATAAAAAATTATGGTTATGTGACATTGAATTCAATGCAAAACCTAATTTTAATAAAATATTAATTCATTTGAAAAAAACATGTAAATCAGTTTTCCGTATTATAGTAATCTTTTACATTAATTTTAATAAATGTTGGGCATGAGTTTTCTAAGTTAAAACAAACTTTTAATATTAATTTTTTATTAATTATTTTTATATTTAATCACTTAAATGGGTATATAAAATTATCATTCAATCTCATACATTGATGTAGTCATAAAGATTATAAATTTTCCAAAAACAAAATCAACTAAAAAACTCATATTTTCAGAAGGTGATTAAATATTCATTCTAAGTAAATTTTTATATAAAACATTAAAAAATACATATAGTTTTATCCTATTATTTTTATAAAAATTATTAATTTTAATTTTAATTCAAATTACAAAAAATATATAGATCAACTACTTTATTTTAAATATGATCTTCCTAAACATTAAGTGTTTCTAATATTATTTCATACCAACATTATAATTTACTAAATTTCAAAATATTATATCATATGTATATATATATATTATGTTATCATAATTATATTTTAAATTTTATTAAATTAATTTAATAATGTATCATGAACATAAATTTAGTGTGTGTAAAGGAAGATATCGAACTCAGTATTATTTAATGGAAAAATAAATAATAAAATATTGGTAAGTTTACATAATTTAATACATTATATTTCTAGATTCTTGTCAAAACAATTCGATTTTTATCAAATTAGTTGATAACTAAATTTTTTGAGTCATTTTTTCTTTAATATTTACCAAACGCCTTCAAAATCAAGGAGGTTTTCAAAAGTAGATTAATTTCTTCTATGTAAGTGTAATGAACCAAAATTTTATTAATGTAAATACCAAAATTATAATTATGAAATATAGTATAAAACACATAAATTTACTTTGATATCACAACAAAACTTTATAAATGATGACTAAATGAAATAAGAGGTATTTCTGGAAATTAGGAAACCTATCATGATAGAATAGTAACCTTACCCTTGGGATAATAAAATGATCATTTGGAATAGAAATTAAGAAAATAAAATATTAACAAAATATATAAAAGTAAAAATAAAATTTTTAGTTGTTTTAAATTAAAAAACTATATAATTATATCATTGTATAAGTAAATAAATATTTTGAAAATTATTAATTAATTGTTGAGATTTCTATAAAAAATAAATCTTTATTTATAAAATTATAATTAATATAATTTTTAAAAATTAAATTTATTTTCATAAAATATATTCATAAATTAATATTTTTTTGTCTTATGATTTTAATTTAACATTATTGCACCATAATTTATTTTTCAATGTAATATAAAATCTCTTATAATTTTGAAATTATTATTTTCCAAGTAAATAATGATTTTAATTAATGATCAAATATCTCATATTTAAAATATTATTTTTTAAAAATGGATTTAATTTTTAAATTATACAAATCAAAAAATGGTTAGGGTGAGTTTTTTTTATTTTTATATAATACTTGATTTTTGTGAATTGTGAAATACTATAACCAATGATAAAATATAAATAAAAAATTATAGATTCATAGATGATATATGGATTATTTAAGAAAATAATATCTAAATATCCTTCATTAATTAAATATATTTAAAGATAATGTTAAATCAATTCACATTCTTGAGCCAAAATAATAAAGTAATGAATAAAATAACGAGAAAACACCACTCTCCTCCCTTATAAATACCTCTCCCTACCACCTCTTCTCTTCACTCCATAAAATACTTGAATATTGTCCTACATTAACCAAATAATCTTTAAAAATTCCTCCCTCATTTCTTGGAGACCATGGTCTCATAAAAATACAAAAACCTTTTCTTTAAAGAGGTTCTTAAGGAAGATAAATTGCAGTGGTAAAATTCTTTCTTTTTCTTTTATTTTCTTTTAAATTTCATTATTTTATTATCCTATATTCAACTACAGCTATCAAAGTGGAATTATAAATCCTGTAATTTTTATATAAAATAATTTTATCAATTATATGGAATAATTCATTATCAAGTGTCTTCCCTTTACATTTTTTTATAAACATGAAAATATCTTCCATGGGGTATGAATTTACCACAACCATGGACGATGCGTTTTCATTTCCCCCTACTACCATAAAATATGGTCATAAAAATATAATTATGGTTAAATAGTATACTAATATAAATATTATATTTTATAAAATCTTATTTATTCAAAATATAAAAATGATGATAAATAAAATGATATAAGTTAATAATGGCTGCAAAACTGCCAAAACTCATTAAATAATTTTCATTAACATTCAAACTAAACAATCATAATCCTTCCTTATAAATAATGAATTATATAAGATCATTTAATCATTTATAATTTCATTAATTAATTATAATTTGAATTCCAGATAACTATTATAATTTTACATGAACTTTTATACATATATACAAGTTAACCGATCAGAAAAACTAAGAAAACGAACACTCCTTAATAATTAAATTAACCTCTATAACTCATCTAAAAAATGATAAATGAACATAATAAAAATATAATGAATAAAATAAATGTATAAAATGTAATATATTTTTTAATTAATTAATTATAATTTATTATCTAGTATATTAAAGTAGAGATTCAATTCAGGTATAAGGTAAGGGGATTATTGAACCCAACTCTCTTTCTTTGGGTTCCCCCTATAATTCTAGTTTTAGTATTAATGATACTTTAATGTTCCTTAAAAATCATTAATTTTTTCCATCCCATTTACTTTCTGGGATATAGATGTTTCCAATCAAGTTTTATGAAAAATTAAGTTATTTTTATAAAAGAACTCTTCTTCTTAAAATACATTTATACTTCTCATAAGATTGTATATTCTACACTCAAGATTGATGATTATTATACCAAGTATGTTATTACCTATTTAATTTGGGAACTCAAATGTTTATAAAAGAATCAATTGATTTTTAAACGAAACCCATTCATTTCCATTGGTAAATTTATGAGTGATATTGATATATATTCTATGTGGAATCCATGATAATGAAAATGGTATAATGATGGTTTCACTTGAAATTATATAGCACAAATAAATGATATGATGTTAACAGTGCTTCCAGAATTATATATCTCTCCAATACATTGGTTAATGTGATGTATCTCATGAGATAAAGTTAAATATGTGTGAACATTATGATATCTTTTTTCACAACAATGTTTGGTATTTTACCACTTAAACATTATTTTTCATTTTTATGCATTTCCATATTCCACGAATTTATACAATTTTTCCTATCATCAATATGATGATGATAATTTTCTTATATTAAGATATTTATGATTATTCTTACCCATATTTCATGTATCTTATTTATTCTCTTACTAGGATTTTAGCTCAACCCTTCTATTGATATATATTTTCAACTGAATACTTGTAGTATGGAGAAAATTAGAACCACTGAGAAGCTAGAGATGAAAGAATTAAATAAATGATTTTGTTTATTTTTTAAAATTTATTTCTGATAATAATTTTACATAGACACTAAAACTTTTGATTATGGTTTTATAACCAATTATGTGTTTTTATTTAAAATTATGTAATAATCAAGTATGAAAATTTGGGTATCTGTAGTAAATGTCTGACTTCTCTTTAGTTTTTATTCAATTAGGAATTATTTTTTATAGGAATTATATTTATGATTATTATGGATAATATAACTCTTAAAATGAAATTCATCAATATTAATAAGGCCAAAAATTATTTTAATCTTAAACTTACATTAGTTATTACATATTTATAAAAGAATATGCCACTAAAACATCCAGATAATCTCGAAGATTTCAATGGAAGGAATTGTTATTAAGATTCAATATCTTAAGTTCAACTAAACCATGTTTTGTAATTATTTTGATTATAAAATGAAAAATATGTTTTATTTTAAAAGGACTAGTGTAGTATAGACTTTTTATTATTTAAATTTAGTTTATATGGGTCTTTTTAGCACTAAAATAATTGTATGTATATTAGGAAAACATTAACTATATGTTTTATTTTATGATTACACTAGATTTACATATATTAATTTATAAAATTTAAATATTACTCATTAAATAATGTCAAAATTTTGGTTTCTCTTATTGAAAATACATAAAACCATCCTATAGTTACTATTAAAATTTATAGAGGTGAATCATTTCAAAATTTTTATTTCAAATTTTTTTGAAATGAATGTCGCATCACTCACACTTTTTATGAACTAATAACAACTTAATATAGTTGTGTGTTTTAATAATGAAATAGAACTCTATCTAATTTCTTTAATGATGAATGAGTACCCATTTTATATTTTTTGTCAAAAATATATTAACATTGATTGGTATATTATTGATCATATCTTAATGTAACCTATTTTTAATGAATCCCCTTAATTACCTATGAAATTACAGAAATCCTATTGTTTCATATTTCATTGTTTTTGTATGAAATGTTTTTTTCTTGAATACTTGATTTAGTCTCAATAAATTTTATTAAAAACATAGTGAATTTATTTTCTTAGGTTGTTTTAAAGATAATAAATAATATAGATATTTTCATAAAAACTAATTATCTTAACGAATAAGTTATTTTTTAATCTTTTGAAACTTTTTTTTGACATCGTTACTACTAGGGTACCCATCCTATGACAAAAATAGAAAAAGAGAGTTAATAATGTTTTAAGTCCACCTCAAATAGGCCCTGGGTTTGAGTCTAGGATTGAGGGAATATAATAACACACATGGTAGGCATTATCCTAATAAATATTTGCGATGTTAGAGATAAGAATAGAAAAACCTCCAAGAAACATATTTACATAATAAATAAACATGAAATCCCAATTTGTGATGTGATTTAATAAAAATATAGATACAACTGAAATTAAAATGAAAAGAAATTAAATCAAAAATAGTGACCAAGAGTATCCAATAACTCCTAAAGAACAAATCAAACTATTATTGTCAAACTCAATCTACTACAGACCATTGTAGATATGTAAAATATAATATAATATAAATAGGATGATCATAAATTTTACAATCAGTAGGATCATTGTTGAAACCATTCATGGAAAAAATTGTCAGACGAGTATTGTAGCCTATTGAATAAATAAATGAATCTAAATGTTCACTTAAATTGGAATATTAATAATTTCTCATCCTCACCATGAATCACTCACCAAATAATGATCAAAAGTATTACCACAAATACGAGAATAAATATTTATAAATCGGCACCTCACACCCAATTCCCCAATGATTTCCCATAATTGCACCCCCATGTCACACGTCTTGAACTCCCATCGCTTTAAGAAAGATACATCCTGAAATCACTAGGGAATTCATTTCATACCATCACTGCGTCAATCACATCCTCACATCCACATCCCCCATATAGTAACCGTGAATATTTCTAGAGTCCACCACAAAATTTATATTATGTATAATACCTTATGGTCTCACAACCCATTCATAAAACCACATCAATAATCCTCTAGATAGTATATCCAAAGTAGAAGAATGTGAAATAACCTCAGTCCATAAATTTTTTTTATACATGCATGAGAAATCACCATCCTCAATACTAATATATTATATTGTAGATGAAGAGGGATCAGGGGAGTGGGGGTAGTCAACAATTTATACCATCATTATCATATAATATGGGAAAAACACTGAACGATATTTGGTTATTATATTACCTTATGAATTGAGTGGGTTGTATATAAAATAACAATAAAATATGGAATAGTGGTAGCACACAACCACAATAAGGGATCTTAAATAGTCTTACACACATCAACCACTATATTTACACTGGATACCCCACTTCCCCCCACTATGGTCTATATATAAAAAAATAATATAATCCACATATTTAATTTTAATTAATTCATGGACCATAAATTATTATTATTTTATTTTTTCCCTGATTAGAATTTCAATCCTTTAATCCATATGCAGAGACACTAATAATTCATTTCATATATTTATTAGTATATCATTGTAATATGTCTTAATTAAGAACTAAAAATACTATTTTTTTAAATAATTATAATTTTTTTACATAAGATAACATAAGGACTCATCCTACGCTACACATTGAAAGATAAACGCATAGTTAATTGCATCAAATGACATCCCACAATTGAAAATTGGTCTTATAAATAATAGTTTTCCATTAATCCATTAAGAAATAATTAATCAAGAAATAAGGATCAATGAAGAAATCCTACTCTAAAAAAATATTATCCTCCTCAATGTCTCAAAACATTCCACATAATATCACATCTGGAATCACATTCCATAATTATGATAGTATTTCACACCCCAAGACACCATCACCCTCAATACGGACACCTCGTATAATCAAAATAACCAACAACACTATATCATCAAGTATCCCAATACATTACTCATCATCATAACCATATTATTAGGTTATCAGTCATTCTCTTCAATAATTCATCATCTAGATCAGATATACATATCAATTGAATTTTTCCGCAAAACAAATTTAAAAGAATCTAAAACCATAACATCAAATAATTCAAGCCTCTCGCAATCAAGAATGGGGTCTCTAAGGCCCAATCAATTCATCTATAAAAAATAATCATCTTAAATGGACCATTTTTAATTCATAGTTTTCTCCAAACTAATCAACTTATTTCAAAAGATATAATTGGTTATAATCAATTTAATATACCATGATCATTAATAAAATTTTGGAATAATTCCTTCATGAGTAGTAAAATTTTGCTAACTAATATTTAATTTAATTAATAATATCATCTTGATTTACATTGTTTCTCTATTTCAAGAATATATTGAAGCTAAAAAACAACAAAAAAATATCAAATAAGATAACACACTATCTAGTAAAATGTCTAGAGGTAACATAAAACACATTCTATTAAAAATTCAAATATAATAATTTAATTATTGCAAAAAAATATAAATTATATTTAACATCTAATAATAACTAGATAAATTATATAATACATATAATTATATAATAATTATTATCAAAATTATTAAATTATTTTATCATAGAAAAATTCAATAATTTTTTATCTTGTCGAAGATTATTTACACCATTAGATATGAGTATCCAATTCTCTCTCTTTGATAATTCTATAAATAATTATCATTAATCTACAACATGAATTTATTTATTTTCACTTATTTCAAATAATATTTCAAATTATGAAATTCCATTACCTTTTTCATGTGATAAATAACAAAAATATAGTGTTGAAATAATTATAAAAAAATTTAATATATATTTCAACATGAGATTTTAAAATTGTATTATAATTTAAATTAACTATTGTATTGAATATTATTTATAAATCATTTATAGAAATAATAAAAATAAAATATTAACTATAATTTACATACAGAAAACACTTATTTAATTTCATGAGATAATAATAACACATTAATCATATTCATATCATTGTAACTAAAGATTATTAAATAAATTAATATTTTTATTTAACATGTCATCAATATATTCAATTAAATTTGTTTTCTGTAGAAAAACTATTTTAACGGGTGATGATTATTTCTATTTATATAATAATTTAATACATTATAATTTGTTATAATTAATTTGCATTAAATATTTCAAAAAATAAATAGTACTAATTGTCAAAATTCCATAAAACCACTTTTATTCACTCTAGATAAATTCTAGTTTATCAAATATTAAATGTTTTAATGCAATTAGTATTCTTTTTTTACTTATGATTTATAATTTAGAAAAAATATTACTTAATAATACGATTTATACATTATATACAAAAGATTTAAATTGCTGTATTGTATTAAAATATATCTAAATCATATAATCCCATATTTGAAATAATATAATAAAATTACTGAATTAAATTTTCAAATGATTATTCTTTTTATAATATCTTCTTGAATAATCAATACCCATTATTCAAGTGATAACTGTATTATTATCGAATTATGGATTTTCATAAAAATTAAAATAGGGAATCTAAATCATGATTGAATCATACTTTCAAAAAATCCAAAGGGATGTCCTAGATCCCCTACCCAGAGAAGAAAGAGCTTTCACACTCTCCATGAATCATAGTAGAGTGAGATATAGAGAGTGGTTATCTGCATTTCTATAAAGTAGAGAAAAGATCAAATAAATTTAAGGAAGACCCTCCAAACTGATATTCCGAATATTGGATCACCCATACTTGGTAGAGACCACAATAAAATAAATTAAAGATGACTCTCTAGTGTTTAATAACACTAGAATGTGTGTCTATATATTTTCAAAAAAACTGAATGTTATTTTGAATTAAATTATTATTTAATTTGGATTGATTTTAATTCCTATAAATGACTCATTTAAAACATATTAATTTAATAAAGGTCAATGGTTTTCATTTAAAACCCTTAATAGATTCAAAACCATTCTATTTATAAATTTATGTACATAATTTATGTTAAAACAACATTACATATCTCATTAGTAAGAAAATCATATTTCAAGCACATAACTAGTTACCCATATATAACTATAACACATTGAATAAGGGTTACATAGTATTACCCTTACACACCATTACACAGTAAATGAATGGTCCTTACACAATTAAAATTAAAACAAGCATACCCTTACAGAAGGATCACATTACCTTTACATGGTGTTCGATAAAATATTTAACCATTACACAAACAAGGAAAATTATATCCTACCTGTATACAATTGTAATTAAAAAAATCCGAGATTTATGAACAGTTTTAAAATTTATTATTACCTCTTTTAAATAAATAAGATACCCAAACATTAATATTATAAATTTTTTCTTTACATTTGTGAAGTGATTAGAATTCATGGATGACCCTTACACATGTAAGGAAAGACACGTACTACCCTTGCATATTAAGAAACAATCATGACATAAGAAGATGAAATATGGCAATACCTTTATATATCATAGTATTAAAATTAGTTATTTATAATGAAAAAGGAATTACCCTTATACAAGTCATTAAAATTTCCCCTTACAAAACCATCACAAATACCTCTTTAACTTTAAGCAACTTTAAAATCCTGCATAAGAGTAAATATTATATTGAATGTATTATATTTGTAATTAAATGATCGATTAAAATTGATGAAAAAGAGTTTAAAATTATTTCTTGAATAAAAAAAATTCTAAAATAATTGAATTCTTTTAAAAAATCAAAATTAATTTCTCAATAAGAATTTAATATTTTGAAATTACTTTATTATTTAGTAAAAACATTTTAAATACACTTATTAAATTTTGAAAAAATTTATAAACAAAAATATGCCACATAATGATAATGGAAGGATCAGGAATATAACAGAACATTAAATTATGTAACTCTAAAACAAATCTCATCACCAAGAATTAAAATAAATTTGGGTTAGAGAGAAAATAAATTTATATAGTTCAACCAACCCCATGATATATATCTCAAGGATACCAATATGTGGGTAACAAAACTAACATAATTTAGAGAAAAATTTCAAAACAACACAAATCCTTGAAAAAACACTCAAAAAAATTTATTGGGGGAAACACCTCTAAAATATGAAAAATGCTATTAATAAAACATTACATTAATGGGTAGAATAAATATCAATTTTAAAATAAGATCTAATGTATCATCTTAAAAAAATAATGCATTAAATGATTTTGGATATTAGTCATGCATCTGTGGCCTTTTATGCCATTAAATTTACACAGATAAGAATATAACAATTTCCAATAAATACATATTAATGAAATATTAATTAAAACCAGACAATACCATCAATGGAATCCCCCTCCAAAAAAATCATTCATAATAGTTAAAACATACTTTTTTAAATGTAAACTATGAGAAAATTTTATTAAATCCATAACTTAAAAAAAATTACATAAAAATTATATTGAATTAAAATCTATACAAGTTTTATTTTAATTTATCATGATAGAAAATTTTAATTCATAACATTCAAAACATTTCCGGTAAATACCTGAGATTTTGTACCCTTTAAATTACTAATATCTTCATTATCCCCTTGAACAAGAAACACCAAACTAAAAATCATCACAAATAAAACTAACCATGTAATATTAAAAATAAAATAATAATACAATAATCAGTATATAAAAAGTTAATAATTAACTAAAATATTTGTATATTGTTTTTCTTGTTGATTGATATTTTAAAAATGTTTCCTTTTGAAGAACCATTTCAAAAAATGGTATTGTATTTTACCTAAATAAATTAAACTGATCATAGTTAAAAAAATTTCATAATAGGAAATATATCTATTTTTTAAATAATATCTCCATATTGAATTATTTAAAAATATATTTGAAGTAAGATTAAAAACACTTGATGTTTAAAAAGATAATTTTTTTAAAAGAAATGTTTTCTAATATGTTACAATTTTAAATAAAAGAAAATTTATAAATATTAAGATTCTAATTTAGGAAAAATAAAATCATAAATTGTTTAAAAATATAAATATTATCTTATGATGAATTTTTTATATTTTTTTTATATTTATTTTTTATTTAATATTTTATAATATTATTTTTATAAAAAAAATGACTATGAAATCATTAGTTTATAAATATAATTATTAAATTAATGGATTTTTAATGGATGAATATTTATTATATTAATTAATTTTTATTTATATAATTTTTTATTTATAATCACATACTTTACCTTTTATAATTTCTATTATGTTTTTTCTATAACATTGTTTTTAGTACATTATATATATAGTTTATTAAAATTATTTTTTATCGCATTTAAAAATTCTATAAAAAATAATGTGCCTAAAAATTGGAATCAATATTTCCAAGTTATATGATAAGTATCATTTTATGTCTGTGAATAAAGGATAAATTACCAACATAGAAACTAGTTACCATAATTTGAACTAAAATGGTAAAAGTGAGTAACCTTAGAGGTAAAGGGCCTAAGATGTTTAAAACATGTTTCTATTTAAAGGATGAATATTTTTATAGATTTTATATATAATTTAGTCAATTATTTATTAATTTTTCCAATTTCCTTGAGAATGGATTCCCATTACATAATATATTTTGTTATTTAAAAAAATGTCATCCATTTCCACTTACAAAAGGAGAAATCCTTTCCTCACTTCCTCTCAAACCAAAACCTAATTAGATCAACCAAAAACAATAATCTCAGAAAAAATTATATAAACATTAAGGAGGTTGTTTATATCTGAAATGACCATCCATCAAAGGATTAACCCCCTTTCCTCAAATTTTATTTCACAATCTTAAGATGATAACATAAGTATAATTACTTAAATATTTTTCATTATAATGATTGTATAAGCATTATTCCTCTCCCATTCTCTATTTACAAAAACGATAATGGAAATTATGGATTGTGTGAAATACTTCCTCCATGGCCCAACAAAATTCATTTTCCCTCACCACCTATTAATTATGGTAATAATAACAAATTTATTATAGAATTATTATATTTTTGAGAAATTTTTTATTCATAAATTATAAAAAATATTACTCTTTTTCTATATTACATGGAAAATGATATTTTAAACCATACATATGTGTAGAATACATCCTCCATTGGAATATGGATATCCTTTTTTTATTTTATCACCACTTTATAAGGATGTTACTATGAATGGATTTAAATGGTAAATATAAATTTTATGACATCATTAATGTTTTTCTATGACAATTTTCAACTTATTAAAGATATGATCAATAAATGTTTATCATAAATTCAAAAGTTTAAATAATGTGTTTTATGAAGAAACTCTTTATTTCAAATCATGTAATATTTTCATATCCCTTAATTATTCTCATATGTCCTTTATAATTCTGATATATCACACTAATAATAACTAAATGACATCATTAAGCTACTAGTGTAATGGTATTACAAAAAAATCACTTCATAATCATCAATACCTATGGAATTTTTATATTTGGGTTGGTTTGACCACCTTCATTAACAATACTATGAAATTATATCATGGATGATTATAAGAATACAAGTAATTATATAATATGATATAAATTTTCAAATAATAATTTTTTTTCTAAATGGAAATATAAATATATAAACATTAATTAAGAAAAAATCCTTCATATGTTGAGAATCACATGAAAAGTGTTAATTGTTGATTTCTACTTCTAAGATAAAGACTAAAGTAATCCTAAAAAGAAATGTAAACAATGTAAAACATTATAAGTAATAAAACGTATTAAAATTAATTATCTTGGAATTATTATCTTTTCAGAAGTATGAATACCATTAATTCTCTTATGAAACTAATATAAATAATCAAAACTATAAAAAAGGTCTAAAACTATAAAAAACTAAATAATATACATATAGATAATTATTTTATAATAAAATTAAAAATAGTGTTAGGTATGATTATTATTATGAAATTATTTATTAATATATTTGTTTTTTTCAAGAACGATCTTAGAGTGCATTACAAATGTAGGGAAATATGGTGAGTGTTTATTTTTTAAAATTTAAATATCATGAGAGATGTTTATGGTATACCCCGTGTTTTATTTTCAATGGTTTAAACACTTCCCCATTTTCATTTTATAAGATGATCATATAATATTTCATAAAAATCAATGTTTATTTTAATTTTCACATATCATGGGTTTTTGATTCCAAAGTTACCAAGGTAGTATGGGTTTTCTTGGTCCCAATTTGGATTCATTGAGACATAATGCATGTTAAGCACCATGTATATTTGTTATGGTGTTTTACTGATTTACTATTCCATGAACTTTATATATACTATTTTCTTTTAATTAATGGGATATAATAATCCTCAAGAAGTTCTTACCATCAAAATTATTTTGCGTCAAGTATTACCATAGTTTTAAGAGTTTTTGGTAATTAAACTTTCATTCATTGTGTTATGATTGTTCTCTTGAAATTATTTATTAGTAGATTTTTATATTATTCAATTTTATTTTGTTATTAAATTTTATCTTATTTTCTATACATTTACCACATAAACCCCCATTCAAATATTTTATACATCATGGAGTATACTTCCTGTAAGGGGTATTGATAACTAAAATCTCTATTATTTGAGTAAAAATGTTTTATCTTGAACATTATTCTTACATGCTTTGGTTTTGTCACAACATTATTCTATTATATGGTATTTTATAATCCTCAATGGTAAAATTATTTTTTAGTATAAATAATGTTTTATTATACATTTGACAAAGTTCATTTTCAATAAAGGAAATTTCAATATATTAAAAATATTCCTTTAATTACCAAATATTTTATCTTTGGATCAAAATTTACTATAGAAGAACTTTATCTCGTTTTCGAGGTTCCATTGTCCCAGATTCTTTTTCAAAGTATATTTTTCCAAAATAATACACTTCAACTTTTAAAAATTTCTTTTTGAAACTAGATTGTATGTTTATAATTTATATAAGAGTTATTTTTTTATATATGACCCTTTTTGTTTTCACCTACATTTTCTTATTCATATTATAGATGATCTACAACCATGTGATTAATTTTACATGAATTATTATTATGTAAATATATATTATTATAATTTAGGCGATTGAACTCAAATAATCAAACAATTTGATTATAGATCCCTCCTTATGTGATGCAATTCAAAACATTATTTTATAAGGATTTTTTTCATCTTCATCAACGTCATTTTATGATTTCTTTATTACACTGAGGATATGTTATTTTTTTACCATCAATCTTATTTATCTAGATGGAATCTTACGAAAATATACATCATAAATAGAAATATGTTTTCATCCAATGCCTTTCCTTTATGAACAATCTAAATTTCCTTCTTTTTATTGAAGAGTGTTCATATTAATACCATATATTGATTAATTAAGGAAAATATTATCTTAACACTGTTCAAAATAGATATACATTTTAAATAACATATGCTATATATTTTTGATTATATGGTATTTACCTAGAACGTTACAAAATATATTTGTATTTTCATTTCTATTTCCATTGTTTTATCAAGTATTTTATTCCCATATGAGAATATATTTTAAAAGGATATGAAACCCATTTTATTCCATGGGTTAATAATAATTTGATCAAATAAGACTCATTTTATTTTCATATGTTCTTTTTGATATGATGAATGATTGATTTTGTAAGGCATGCATAATTTTGGATTATAATCAGTGGGTCCCATATCACCCTTCAATGCATTAGTTTAGATTTCATATCGTTTGAGATACATATTCATGATCACATGTTATTTTCTCATGAGGATGGACTCTTATGGAATGTATCATTATTGTTATGTTCCTGATAGTAATTTCTTGGCCACATTTGAATGATATTTCAGAGTTTTATTCTTATTATAATGATGATGTTATGATCTCATGGATCCTGTTTATTAACTCACTCTATTGATTCCAGTCCAATTTTATGCCAAGATTTATTCCATTTCTTATAACCTAATATATCATGGGTATAATTTTATTATCTATATTTATTATAACTATATGATCATCTTCTTCTTAATTATGATTTTCATTTTTGTAGCTTATGATTACCGTTATGGAGAATTTTTTCTCCCCTTTCTTATATTTTCATTTCCATAGGTTATAAAGAAAAGTAATATGAATATTATGTATTTATGGGTATCTTATGAAAATAATTTATGGGATATTTTAAAGTCTTGTTATGGATTAATTAGTTTCTAATAATATAAAAACATTATATTTGTTGAAAAATACATGAGTTTTATTACATGGTTTTTTTCATAATTCTCTAAAACTATAAACCTATAGGATATATAGAATTTATTTTAAAAAATATTTTCATACAAACATATAATTAGAATATGATTAGATGTGGGTTTCCACATATCATGCCATGTCTTTAACAAAGTAAACTAGTATGCTTGTATAAAAATAATAATAACAATCTTAGATATGATTCTTGCTGTAATTACTTATGAAATTATAGTTAATGTTATAAAAAAATATGGTTTTTAAATGATTTCTTACTTTCCAGACATGTATCCGGATATATTAATTTCAAAATAATACTGATATAAACTTTCTACTTTCTCTCATACATTCAAAAATCATGAATGTTAGAAATAATTTAAATTAAAACCATTTAATCCATTTTCATAACTTAATATCTATAAAAATACAATTTGTGAAATAAAATCTATTATATTTTGAAAATATACTTTATAAATAAATGAACACCTCAATGACGAAGTAAAATTGTTTTCTAAGAAAATTGGTTACTAAAAATTAAAATTTTCATTGTGAGTAACACTTAATATTATTTTAGATATTTCCATATATTATGAAGAAAAACTAAAAGGATAAAATATTGAATTTTTCTTACCATATACAAATAAATTCATAGAATCCCATTTCCCCAGACCATATATACATCTCAATATGTGGATTGAGGAATACATTATTCATACCATATCTCAAGGAAATTAGGTATGTGTTAGAAACTAAGGGTTGAAGTTGTGAAAAAAACCATGAAATAAAGATTTAATATATGAGTTTAAATCTAGATAATGTGGATGTTTCCCTATATTTATTTTGAAGGGATAAAAATAAATTAATCATGATATTTATAATAATTTATTTCAAGATAATAAAAATTAAAATTATTTAGTAAGAATAATGAAATTAATTTGTATAACCACATATCAATTGAAAAACATAGATATTTAAAAGGGATATGTTTACATCACTGACTGAGAATCCACCCCTTGTGATTGAAGAAATAGACTTTTTTAAAAGATGACCTCATAACATCCCCCACAAAATATAAAACTCTTCTCAACCCATGGGGAAAAATAACCACCATTATTGAGATGATTTATGTAATATCTCTATAGTCAATAAACCCTAGTTTTATTCTGAAGAATGAATCAAACTAAATGAAATCTCTATGTTATCAAACCATATATTATCCAAAGATCCAAAATGTTCCCCACAAACATCGGTAGAATATTTTCCTGGAACAAATATAGTGTCCTCATCTAATCATAATCATCACCGAACAACATTTTTGGATATTTTAAGGAAAATCATGATCACAATACTAGAAATATGATCTATACCAACGTTTTTGGGGAAACAATTGGTATAGTTCACTAATTTGGACCTATACAAATGGTTTGTCCAAAACCATTAATATAGGTCCAATATAGAGACCCTATACCAATGGTTTTCCCAAAAACCGTTGGTCTAGGTCCCAAAATCAAAGAACCTATACCAAAAATTCTCAAAACCGTTGGTATAGTTATATGTATTTTTAATGTAATCTTCTTAAAATGGACATTAAATAAATAATAATTTAAAATACATATGATAATACATATATATATTTCTGAGATTATGTTCAAATAAGTACGATTGGTTAGTGTTTATGTCATTCAATCACAAAAGGGAGGTACTCGGATCAAAACCAACCGAATGATTATTTTTTGAATTAAATATACCAATAGTTTATGGAACCCTTGTTATAGATTTTCATATTACTTATACCAATGGTTTTAGAAACTTTTGGTATAGGTATATACCAACGGTTTTCCCAAAACTGTTGGTATAAACCTATCCTCACGACTTACTTGGAAACGGTTCTCCAAACCGTTTCTATATCCTATACCAATGGTTTGGAGGCCTATAACAACAGTTCAAAACTGTTAGTATACGGTATTTTTCCAGTAGTGTCAATATATTTTTCATAAATGTTATTGGGATGATGATGAAGGGGCAATCCTACAAAAGTACAATTATTGAGGACTCATAATTCATGACCCAAATTAATTTTTGATTTCTTTTATTTTAATTTTCTAAAACTTATTTACCATTGTATAAGTAGTTCAAAAATATTTTCAAAAAAGTATGATGCCTTATCATAACCTAGGTAATTAAATTGTAAAAATAATAACATTACTTAATATGTCCATTAAACTAGAATTTTTTACATTATATCTTACCAATGACTAAAATCCTAGGTATTAGCCTATCTCAATTGTTTATAACACATAATAATCCCAACTTACACTATTTTTCTACGAACTCATTCATATTCACTAGTTCCACACCCCAAATACATCACATCTCTCAACTAACACCTTTAGTGGCCCTTAATCATAAATATTACCTCTAAAGGTACCCATATTTAGAAGGTATTATAGAAAGATAAATAAATAGGCCCAAATCACCTATCCAATTGGCCACTTGTTAGCAATAAGCACTAAGGTGAAAATGTTAAAAACATGGGTGGAATTACCCTAAAAAATATTTGAAAAGTAAGAGATAATATGAGATCCGTCACTAAATAAATCATTCTCATGATAACGAATGAAATAATTTAAATACATGTTATGATTTCATACATAACTAGATACCAATTAAATGAAAATATAAAAGATAAAAAATACTTGATTGTGACCAAACATGCCCAATATATCCTAAACAACACCTCATACTAGTAATTTTCTACATGAATAACAACTAAACCATGAAACCCTGAAAAATAATTCATAATATGCAAAGGGTGAGCATAACATGTACACTCACAAAGATACAGTCTAAATCCTCTTGTGAAAAAAGTGAAAGAACCATACTATAGCCCATTGAATAAATAAAAGGAACCAAATTTCTACATAAAATTTTATTTTTATTTCCCAAACCACACCCTTTCTCACTATATAAATAATGTACTAAAGTATAAACATAATATTGAGAATAAATATACAGAAATGGGTAACCCACAACAAATTCCCCTTTGGTTTTCTACTCTCATGGTACAATGTCATACTTCATGATCTCCCATACCTTCCACAATAATCCTTCCCAAAAACATGTGAAACCTTATCATACAATACATTACATTAAAAAATTACCACATCTATATCCTCCTTATATTAACAAGGAATATCGCAGGAAGACACCACAACCTGGGTATCATGTATGATACCTTAATACATCACATCTCATACATAACAAACATATAATAATCCTTTACATACTATATCAAGAATTAATGAGTTCAGAATAACCTTAATCCAATATATCATTCATCTCAAATGTATAGTAAATCACAATTATGGCAACCCACACATAATACTACAAGTGAATAGAGATATAGGGAGAGGATTAGTCTTCCAAATATATACTCATCAACATAGATGTTTGGAAAAAACCTTAGAAACTGTTTTTGTGAGTTTACCTTCTCAAATGGGTGGGGTGAGTTTAAAATAATAAACCTTATTGAATAATTATAGTTCACAACTACACTAAGGGAACTTTCTTAGCCTTACACTAGTCTGACACTGTCATCACACAAGACACCCAACTTCTATATCTAATGTATAGATTCAAACAAAACATAAAATAATAAAGTTTAATATTAATTAATTCATTAACTAATAATTAATAAAAATCCATTTTTGGTCCAATATTATGATTTTAATCTTCTGATCCAGGTTCCAATAACACTATTAATTTTTTCTTATACTGATAGGTATATTATCATCATAAATGGGAATCCAGAAACAACCCTACTATTTCATTAAATCATAATAATTTTTTAAGAAACATTGTAGGCTAGGAATCAACCTATGATAACTAATAAAAGAAAAAATTATATTTTATAACCTGAAACTGTATCTCGTAATTGAAACTTTTCATATAAATAAAAATCATCCATTCAAAAATAAAATAAAAATTAAGGAAGAAGTAATAATTGATGGGAATTTCTCACTCAGAAGTCATCCAAAACACCTATTTTTTCCAACACCATTATTCATAATATTCACATCCAACTTCTTATTCCCCTAACCTCATCATAAATAGCACCCCATTCCCCTATTATCATTATGAAAAAACATTGTTCCATTATAATCATCGATAACACTATCGACTCGAGCATCCATACCCATTACCCTTAATCACAACACTAATATTAATTTATCAATCTCTCACATCCAAACACAAAATTATATAGAAAATATACATATCATATGTATTTTAACACATATAATTTTAAAGGGAACTGCGACCATTGCATCAATGCATTCAAACCTCCCGCAATCAAGAATGAGATCGCTTAGGCTAAATCAATTCATCTATAACAAAAAATCATATTAAAATAAAAAGTTTTTTTATTTAGATATTTATAAATAAAAATAAACTTATTTAAATTGGTTTAATTAGATATAATAAACATTACATGCCTAAAGAATTAGTTTCATGTTAGAAAATTTTCAAGATGAGTAGAAATTATACAACTAAGGAGTCTTTTATTTAATTGTATATATTATTCAACTACATATAGTTTATCTATTTAAAAAATATAAACATGCAAAAAAATTACCCCCAAAACAAAAATTAGATAACACACTATATAGTAAAATATCAGGAAGAAATAGAAAAAACATTTGATCAGGAATTCCTAACTAATAAATTAATTCACATAATAAAACATGCATATCATTATCATGTGATAATACCTATTTAAATTCATAAATATAACGAATTATAAATAAACAATCAATATTATTAAATCATTTTAACCCCATGGGATACTATATTTTTTATATTTTCAAATAATTTTTACTGTATGACATGTAATTATATATTTCTCTCACTTGAAATATTTCTAGAATATTAATTATTATTCTACGACATGAATTTTTTTATTTTATCTTTATTCCAATATGTTCACATATTATAATATACCGTTATACTTTATACATGAAAAATAAATAAATTCCTTTATTCAAATTACTATGAATAATGTTAAATATCTATTTCAACATGTGATTTTCAAATTTTATGATTATAAAATATATCAATATTGTGAAATATTATTTCTATATCAATTCTAAAAATATTAAAATGAAAAAAATTAAGTATAATATGTATATAATGAACTTATTTTAATTTATTTAAATAGTCATAACAAACTAATTAGTTTCAAATTTATGAAAATATATAATTTTATAGATAATTATATTTATCTACAATATTTTATAAATGTATTCAATTTAATTTATAAGTTATGGGAACACTATTTTAACATGAAATAATTATTTCTCCTTCTCTGATAATATTTCTATATTAAATTAAATTAACATTCATTATAATTCAATATTTTCAAATGTAAAATTTAATAATAGTGAACTTATAATAACACCCATTTTCCTTCTTCATAGATAAATTCAGGTTTATCTATTATAAAATGATTTCATACAATTAATCTATTTCTTTCCTCACATTATTTACGGGTTAATAAATTTATTATTTAGTAACATGATTACCAAATTTTTGATAAATTTATTAAACCACTATAAGATATTAAAATCTATTTCAATTACAGAATTCCTTACTTTAAATATTATAATTAATTCACTATATGAGGTTTGAAAAATTTTATTTTTTCTATATGAATTTATAGATTATTCCTTAACCATTATTCATGATATTATCATATTTGTATCTAATTGAGGTTGATATAATTAATTTAAATAAGTAATCAAAAGAATTATTGATTCAACCTTGTACAAAACCAAAAGAGAAGTCACAAATCATGTACTCATGGAATAAAGACCTATCAAAATTCACTCAAATAGAGGTGAGAGAGAGACATTTTATGTATAGTTATGGAAACATGATAAGATATTAATTTAATTTGTAGGAGAATCTATAAAATAAAATAGAGAATCTTGGATCACCCACCCCTAAAGAGAACTCCCGAAAAAGAAAGATAATGACACGATGATTTTTTAATATACCAATATAAGTATACAAGTATTTTTTTACGAAAATTATAAATGTCTCAAATTTTAATTATCAATAATTCTACTTTGATTATTATTCACATGAAGGAATAATTGAAATAGTATAAATTTATGAAATGTGAAATGTTTTTATTTAAATAGATTAAAAGATTCAAAATGAAATCATTTCTACATTTAATTACTTAATTTATGTTAAAAATTCAACAAAGAAGAACTGGGGAAGAAAATAATATTTTCTACAAATTACTCATTACCCATATTCAATAGAAATGAAATGTTTATGGGTAACACGATTGTACCCCTATACAGATTGAATTCACTAGGACACTTACACATTATTCAAATAACCCATATACCTTTCGTATTAAAAGAATCAAAATCTTAACCAAGGAATAGATTACCCTTATGTGGTCCTTGAGAAAAAAATTTGACCCTAAGACAAATAAGGAAAACACCAACATATCCTTATAAGACTATAAAAAGATAACTCAAAATTATATAGGGTTTTAAAATACAAAGTTACCATAATAAAATAAAGAAGATACCCATATTTTAATTTTATATTTAATTATTTACATTCATGAAGAGCATAGAAATTTTGGAAGCCCATACATAGGTAAGGAAATAAACATACTACCCTTATATAAAAAGAAAATTCCTAGTTGTGAGTAGAAGAAATATGAAGTTACCTTTATAAAGAAGTGGATTTCCATTATGCATGAAGAAGAAAATTGGGATATCCCTTATAGAACTCGGGAAAATTTTGGCTTACCCATATGCAACATTTAGAAAAAATACCTACACTTTAGAAAATTTAAATAATTCATAAGGGTAAAATTTTTATTGATGATATTATATTTTTAATTAAAATAACTAATAAATAGTTAATAAAAGATTTTATTATTTTCTTTAAAAAATCCCTAAACACATATATAATAATTGAATCACTTGAAAAGCTTTTAAATTATTTTCCCAATAATTTTCTAAAACATTTAAATTAATTTCATAAATTTAAAAACCATTTAAAAACTACTTATTAAAATATGTAAAAGGTATTCAAACTAAAAGACAACCAAGAATGATAATCGAAGGGATGAGAATATTTCTGTCATTGAAAAAATAGATAATTATTTATTTTAAAAACATTTTGAAATATTCAAAATAGACCAAGATTTGGATATTATTTTCTCTAAATATCTACTTTATCCAATAAATTCTATCATACTAAAATTAAGATAAATGATTGATAATATTCTAAAAGTTATTTCAACAGAAGTTAACCCATCAGAAGAATAATAATATTCCTTTATTCCAAAATTTCTATCAATCGTATGGTATTATCCTAGTAATAAAATCATTATTCATGCTTCTTTACTAGTTATAACTCTAATTTATATAACAAATGAGCGTAAACACCATTCATTTCTACCACATATTGAACCTAAATGGAAGATTAATCCTCATGTTATTAATGAATAATAGTTTCTATATTGGATGAACTAAATCAATTTGAGGGGAAGAATGCTTCAAATTTGTTTAAGAGAAATAAATAACTTTCATCTATTGTATTCAATTGGGACTTTAGAAAAAATTTAATGAAAATGGTGTTATTTTCCAGAATAAGATGAGAATTTTCTTAAAGAGATACAATAAATAAGAGGCCTTTCATTATGAGGAAATATTAACTGGGATAGATTTAATTGAAGCAATCCAAATATTATTAGCCTGAAAAAAATCATTTTAACTTTATTACTTTATAAATTATAACATTTGAGCCAAACTAACCACGAAAACAGTAGACGGACCGATCATCACATGGCCTTATGTACGCCTCCCATCATGAAAATGGATGTTGACTAGAAGTGGTGGTATAAATATATTACATTGTGGAGACTATACCCTCATGTCTAGAGTATCACATTAGAATATCATAAATAAATAATAGATAATAATGGAATCAGCAGTAAATTAAATAAATAACATCATATAAAAAATATAATTCAATGCAAATGGACAACACTAATGTAAAAAAATGAATTCATGTTTAAATGGTAATACACAACTAAAACATTTGATATTTAACAACCCAAGCTTCCGCGATATGTTTCCCTTTGAATAATTCAATAGCTTACATTGTACGCAACTTCAAGATTCTAACACACCGTGATCAATCAGACTACCCGTTATGAATAGTAATACCCACAATAAAATTTTATAAATATTATTTTTCAATATGGACTTTATTTTGGAATTCTTGATTTCAAAATTATCTTAGGGTAAAATTTTGTTAATTTTCTGAAAACCTTCAATTTTTGATGAAAAGTAGTAAATTTTAATTAAAAACAACTTTTTTAATCAAAATAATTTATAATGTTAAATTATAAATTTGAGTGGTTTTAAAGTATCATAAGATTATATTTTTTATCATTTAATATAATTTAGGTCATTGTGTGTAATTTCACATTTAAAATGAACATAAACAAGTGTTGATCTTTTGATAGTTATTATTTCTTAAAAACATATTTTTTGACAAGGGGAATTAATTTTAAATTAATTTCTGCAACTTCAATGTT
Source organism: Viscum album (assembly GCA_963277665.1). NCBI lineage: Eukaryota > Viridiplantae > Streptophyta > Magnoliopsida > Santalales > Viscaceae > Viscum > Viscum album. Next base: position 421,587,791 of record OY728132.1, read on the forward strand.
TTTGAATATGGAAAAATGGATTCCATATTTGGAATTACCAGAAAATGTTTCCTATTCGTATTATTTGATACATTTATGACAATGGGTAATCCTTGGGTTGATTTTGGGACCCCAGGGAGCCATTTTTGAGTGACAATGACATTTTACATTAATTAATCTAAAGTAATGAAAAAAATAACAAAAGCATCTATATTATAGTAAAACATTTTTATATGGGGTTATATAATTGATATCTTAGGCTATAAACATTCATTACAAATTTAAAAATATTTCCTAAATAATGGTATTTTATTTTTAATTTTTATAAATTAAATAATTTAATTTATTTATGACACAATGATGATGTAGTAATTACCTTAATTATGAAATATTTAAATAATTGATACTATAAATACCTAAATAAATTTAAATTGAGACTTCTGAAAAATCAAACCAATCTTATAGGTTAATATGATATGTTAGGTTTGGGTAAATAAATTTTATTTGCTGTAATAAATTTTCAACTACTTTAAAAAAAATCAAATACTAAATAGTGTCGAAATTGATATAATTGGGGTTTTAAAACAAATGCTATATTATTAATTAATATAATATTCCTGAACATCTAATCTTCGGCAAAAGGACTTAGATAAGGTTATATATATTTATTATGAACCACATGGGGCTCTCTTGGCTTATTAAAGTTTGTTTATTAACCATATAATATAAACATACAAAGAGACATGGTAAATGTCAACCTATTTAACTAAGAGTTAAATCTAAAAGATAAGGTTAATATGATGATATAAACCTATCTAAAACCTATTGGTTGAGAATTTTTAGAACCATACCCACATCATCTTGTTTTTAATTAATTTTGGAGCCATTAGAAACCAAAAATGATTTTATTATAAAATAACATTTCATGATTTTCCTAAAGTAACCCTCACCTCTAAAAGGTCACTTACCCTTCTCTCAAAATCACACCCAAAGCCTTTTTTATCATCCAAACCCGGCCAAAATATCTTCCAAACTTTCCTCCCTTAATCTTATAGTCCTTCCTTTTGTCATAAAGCCAGCCTATGGAGAACTTTTAATCAAATAAAAAAAATAACCCGAAGAAGAGGTATATATTTCACCACCTCTTTCATGTTCTTTTCCTTTTCCACTTCCTCTTTCATTGTTGTTTCTATTATAAAATAATAACTCCAGTATATTCTATATACTGTGATGTTATTATAAAAATGGTATAACCATATTCATTATTCTATCCATCCTATAAATGACAAAGTCACCATACCTGCATACGTATGACTTACCATCTCCACGTCGTGGTGTAATTTGTTATTAAAACACTTCATTATTTGGATGGGTATAATAATGAGTGTCACTGATGTAAATAATATCTCTAACATGCTATTGATTCTGTATATATGATATACCACCCAATTACATACAATTTATCTATCAATGATATTGTCTCTCATTCATACGTACAGATTTCCGTATCCACAAACGAGATGGGATTCATTTCCCCATCATAACCATTCAAGAATAATTTTCATTTGATAATTAAAAATAATGTTTAAGAACTTAATATCATTCTAGATATTAATAAAATACATCATATTCATAAAAACATGGCTTACGTAACCAACCATATAATGGAAAACAAGTTAGTTAACACCCAAAATGATGATACTACAAAAATATTATTAACAAAGCAATATTAAAAGACCATATATGATATCATTTTATGTATATAGTTCTTTTATAATTTAATAACAATGTTATAACTATTATAAATGAGGTTAAAATACATTCGACTAAGGAAAAGTACAAGGTAAGGGTAAATTTCACAATCTCTTTATTATCAGAGGTTGTTTTTATATAAGTATCTACATGAACCTCTTTATCATCCACATTCGTGTTCTCTTAAAAATTTATTTCAAAAATTTTTGACTATTTACTAGACTATGCATTAAATTAATTTATAACATTATTTGTCCTTATATGTTTTGAAAGAAAAATTTTCTTCATTTTCCAAACAAGGTACTTTATAACCTTTTCGACAAAATTAATGTCAGAATGTTTTTTTAACTTATACGGAGCATGAAACTATTTCCCACCATTATAACATCCTCGAATCTTCCCTTACAATCTTATAAGAATATTTTAAAAATAAATGTTTTCTTTTATAATTATTTTACTCTTAAATGGTTTCCAAATATAAATAGGTATTTCTTTCAAATATTTTTCATTTCATCTAAGTCAGCATCCTTTGATAGATTTTAAACTTGTTTGAAGTTGATTTATTATGATACAAATATTCCATATTGTATTGAAGGTTTTGTGATACCTTTGAATGTGTATGTGTTATTTTTATACCATTCATGGTTTATGGTTAATGTATTGACATTTAGTATGCTAATTTTAATATGAATGTTTATGTTATGTTTCAACCTTTTCATATGAGGAATGTATTGGACTTAGTTTGTGATGGGTGGATCCCGCTTTAGCTCCTCGATACATCAGTAGGTCTCATGAGAAAATTAGACATTGAATTGGATGAGGCCTTTCCCATTATGATTTATGGTTTTGGCTAAGGCCTAAATAATTATTAGACATCTTGGTCAAGGCCTTGACAAGATGTTTTAGAGTGTTAGGCATTATAAATTCCATCATTATGAAAATAAAATTGAGGGTTCATGTGGCTATTCGACTAGTAGAATACCCATGAATATGTTTTACTATGGAATTATTTACTCAGCTCATATTCCTGCCATAAAGAGTTCATGTGTATTATTTGTAAAGGCATGTGTTTTTAATTATTCATCACGACTAATGTTTATGTTATACTCCGTTGTATTGCTTACCCTTACTGAGTGTTTGAGCTCACCCCTTTCTTATGTTTCATTTTTCTAGGATACTTGGATGTTTCTAATGGAACAAATTAGTGTTGTATTTATTTTCGAGTTATAATGTTGAACTTATATACGTATCTCGATTCCAATAATTCTAAAATGACCAGTCTTTCAAGAAAGGATTCCTTGTTTATTTCCAATGTTATGTAATAAAGCATCGAATTTGGGATTCTGGGGTCGGGACGTTAAAGTTGGTATCAAAGGAAGTTTAATACAAACATTGGAAACCAGATTTAGATAAACTCAGATTTGAGCACATTACCCTAAGATACACTTTGAAGATTAGTATATAATAACTTCCTAGAATTTTTTTACTATAGAGATTTAGGTAGTTTCCCAGGAAATATATCCCTGTCTAGATACGAGCTGGTAGAGGTGGCTCTAGCATAGATGTAACTAAGGGTAAAACCCGAAAACACAGCTTTGATCTAGACTCGAACATGAACTGGTGTATGACAACGGGCCTTAAGGCACCTTTGGTTATGACACTTCCGGGGGATATGCTTAGGATAATTATCATTTTCATTAAAAATCATTATGAAGGGTTTAGGAGTATATACATCCTTAGAGAAAACATTTTTTATGATTAATTATTATATCCATAAATTATTCAATTTATGTTAAGTGTTTTACAAGTTTAGAATTATGTATTTCGGTTCATAAACTAATATATTGTATTCCATTGATTAGAAATGGTGCCTAGTGGATGGAATGGAAACTATATCATCACACGTAATCCATGTAGGGACTTACCTCCTACTCAAGATAATTATAGCAGAGCTGGTGATGCAATTGGTGCTGATCAACTTATCACCATACTTGGAAAACTCACATAGGTTATGAATAATATCTTTACTCGTATGGAGCACCCTGATCCATAATATAGAGGATCAATGTTAGATCTCTTCATGATGGAACAACAACTAACATTCAATGGGTCTAAAAATACATTTGTGAATGAACAATAGATAAACTCTTTATAGAAAATATTTTATGATTTGGGGAGTAGCAAAAGGGAAAAATTTGTCCTGGCAGTTTATCGCCTCACAAGAGATGCAGATCTAGGGTGGTCATTAAATCCAAAACACAAAAGAAGATGAAGAACTATCTAATATGGAATGGGGGAGTTTAAAGATATTTTCTTATAAAAATACTTTCCACATGACCATCGAGAGGATATGGAAATGAAATTTATAAGTCTGAGGAAAATGGAGGATGAGAATGTCGCAAGGTATGAGGCTAATTTTACATGGTTAGCAAGGAATGCAGTAGATTACATACATAACCCAAGGAGTAATATTGATCAATTCTTTTTTGGGTTAAATCCATTTCTCCATTGAGAATTAGTTTCACAATCCTTCTCATCGCATGAAGATATTTCCTCATGCACTATCAAGATAGAAATGTAATTATTTAAGTCTTAAAACTTCAAAGAAAATCGAATCAAGAAATGAAGAGATCTGCTGAACACTCTGGAAATGAAAATAAGGGGAATAAGGGAAAATTTAAAAATCTATCATGTGGTAAATGTGGGATGAAACACCCCGGTACTTGCCTAAAGGGAATGGGATTCTGTTACCAGTATGGTGAAAAAGGCTACCATGCTCGTGATTTCAAGGGGAAACAATGGAAACGATGAAGGTTATCTAAACCCACATCAAAGCAGCACAAATTAGGTAGAAGAGCTATGCTGATAACTGAAGGTAAGATTTCGATTTTCAGGTAGGAGGTCGTGTTTTCTTCATTGTATCTCCATGGAAGGGAGTATTAATATTCGGTAAAAATGGTAAATTAAGTCCCATTTATATCATACCTTTCAAAATTCTAAAATGAATTAGGCCTATAACTTTCTGTTTGGAAATTCCACTAAGTCTCTTCAAAGTTCATTATGTGTTCCACATATCACTATTGAGAAAATACAATCCTGATCAAACACATATACTCACCTATGAGGAAATTGAACTGGAACCTGAGTTGTCTTATTTTGAAGACCCTATCAATAATCATGATACCAGAGAACAAGTATGGAGAAATTGGATGACTCATCTGGTAAAAGTTCTATGGAGAAGCCATAAGATAGAAGTGGCAATGTGGGAACCATAGAAACTTATAATGAAGAACCACCAATTTTTTTTTGTGCGGTAGTATTCTAGAAATTTTGAGGATGAAATTATTTAAAGTAGAGAAGAATGTAACACCCCATCGTTCCACAGTACATTCCCTTTGAATAATGTAATAAATTCTATTTTATGCAAATTCGAGATTCTAACACAATGTGACCAATCAAACTAGCCGTTATGAATAGTAATACCTAATTTTTGAAATTTTATAAATTTTTTTTAAAAATGGACTTCATTTTTGAATTCAGAATATCAAAATTATCTTAGGGAAATTTTTTTGTACTTTTCTGAAAACCTTCAATTTTTGATGAATAGTACTAAATTTTAATTAAAAACAACTTTTTTAAGTGAAATGATTTATAGTGTTAAATTATAAATTTTAGTGGTTTTAAAGTATCATTAGATTATATTTTTATCATTTAATATAATTTAGTTCATTTTGTGTAATTTCACATTTAAACTGAACATAAAAAAGTGTTGATCTTTTTATAGTTATTATTTCCTAAAAACACGTTTTTTGTTTTGACAATGAGAATTAATTTTAAAATAATATCAGCCACTTATATATTTTGAATTTGGAAAAATTGATTCTTTATTTGGAATCAGGAGGTCTCAATTCTGTAAATATGTAACTTTCATTTTTATACATTATGAATAATTACTTCGGTAAATATTTTATTTACCATGGTTAAATGGTAAATCTGGTAAATAATGGTAAAAAATAATATTATAATAATATTAAATTACTCTAACATATGTCCTATTCCTATTTGTTGACACATGTATGAACATATCCATCCTTGTGTTTATTTTGTGACCCCATGGAGCCAATTTGGAGTGATAATAACATTTTACATTAATTAATCTAAAGTAAAGACAAAAATAACAAAAGAATGCATCTTTTTTTGAAACATTTTTATATTGGGTTATATAGTTGATCTCTTAAACTATAAATATTAATTATAATTATAAAATTATTTCCTATATAATGGTATTTTATTTATAATTTTTATACATTAAATAATTTAATTTATTTATGACATAATAATGATGCTGTAATTACCTTAATAATAAAATATTAAAAGAATTGATATTATAAATATCCTAATAAATGTAAATTGAGACTTCTGATAAATTAAACTAATTTTTTATGTTAATCTGACATGTTCGGGTTGGTTTAAAATAATTTTATTTAAATTAATAACGTTTTTATGGCTTTCAATAAAATAATATACTAAATACTGTCAAAGTTTACAAAATTTGGGTTTTAAAACAAATGCTATATTATTAATTGATATAATATTAATAAAAATCAAAGGTTCAGCCAAAGGACTTATATATGGTTATATATATTAATAGTTAATCACACTGAGTTCTATTTTCTTGTTATAGTATGTTTATTAACAATATAATATTCAAATAAAAGAGACATGGTAAATGTCAAATTATTTTACTAAGAGTTAAATCTAAATGATAAGGTTAATATAATTACATAATCCTATCTAAAACCAATTGGTTGAGAGTTTTTCGATCCATATCCACCTTATCACTTAAATAATTCATTTTTGAGCAATTATAAACTGAAAATGATTTTATTATAAAATAATATTTGAAGTTTTTCCTAAAGTGACCCTCACCTCTCTTATAAAAGAAAACTTCCCCTTCTCTCAAAATCACAACTCAAATGCCTTTTGTCTCAGAAAAACCCTACCCAAATATCCTCCAAAATTTCCTCCCTTCATCCTAGAGGCCTTCCTTTGGTTATAAAGCCAGCCTATAGAGCCCTTTTGATCAAATCAAAAGGAAGAACCTGAAGAATTGGTTAATATTTCACTACCTCTTTCAAGTTGTTTTCTTTTTCCTCTTCCTCTTTCTTTGTTGTTTCTATTATAAAATAATAACTCTATTATCTTATATATATTGGGATGTTTTTATAAAAATTTTATAACCATATTAATTATTCTTTCCGTCCAATAAATGACAAAGTCACTATACGTGCCTACTCATGGCTTACCGTCTCCACGTCGTGGTGTAGTTTGTTATTCAAACACTTCATTATCTAGATGTGTATAATAATGAGTATGACTGATGAAAATAATAAATATAACATGTTATTTTATATATTATATACCATACAATTACATATGATTTCACCATCAATGATATTTTTTCTCGTGCGTACATACAAATTACTGTCTCCAAGAAGGCGATGAGATTCATTTCTCCATCGTAACCATTGAAGAATAATTTTCATTTGATGATTAAAAATAATGTTTAAGAAGGTAATATCATTCTGTATATGAATCAAATAAATCATATCCATAACAAACATGGCTTACGTAACCAACCATATAAATTAAAATGAGTCAGTTCACACCCCAATTGATGATAATACTAAAATATTATTAACAAAGCAATATTGAAAGATCATATATGATATCATATTTATGTATACAGTTCTTGTATAATTTAATAATTTTTTTTAACTATTATACATGAGTTCAAGATACAATCTACTAAAGAAAATTACAAGGTATGGGTTAATTTCACAATCTCTTTATTTTCTATGGATGTTTTTACGTTAGTATCTACTGGGACCTCTTTATCATCCACAACCATGTTTTCTTAAAAATGTATTTCAATTTTTTTTACTATTTACTAGAATTTGGGTTAAATTAATTTATACCCTTATTTGGCCTTATATATTTAGAAAGGAATCTATCCTTCATTTTCCGAACAAGGTACTTTTTTACGTTTTTGACAAAATTAAGGTAAGAATGTTTTTTAACTTATACGGTGGGTGCGACTATTTTTCACCGTTATAACATCATCAAAGATTAACTTATAATCTCATAAGAGTATTTTTAAAATAGATGTTTTCTTTCATAATCATGTGACTCTTAAATGGTTTCAAAATAGAGATAGGTATTTCTTTCAAATAGTATTAATTTCATCTATGTCTGCATATTTTTATGGATTTTAAACTTGTTTGAAGTTGATTTATTATGATACCAATCTTCCATATAGTATTGAAGGTTTTTTCATATGTTTGACTATGGATGTGTTATTTTTATACCATTCATGGTTTATGGTTAATGTATTTACATTTCGTATGCTAGTTTTAAAAAGAATTTTAATGTTATGTTTCAAACTTTTCATGTGAGGAATGTATTAGATATATTATTTGATGGGTGGAGCCCACTATAGTTCCTTGATGCATCAGTAGGTCTCACGAGACAATTAGATGTGGTATTGGTCGAGGCCTTTAACATTTTTATATATAGTTTTGGTGGAGGCCTAAATAATTTTTAGATGTCTTGGAGAAGGACTTGACAAGATGTTTCATAATGTCTGGCATTATACATTCCCTCATTAAGAAAATAATATTGATGGTTCATGTGGCTATTCGACTAGTAGAGTACCCATGACTATGTTTATTATGGAATTATTTACTCCTCTAATATTCCTTCCATAATGTGTTCGTGTTTATTAGTTGTAAAGGAATGTGTTTTTAATTCTTCATCATGCCTAATGTTTATGTCATCTTATATTGTATTTATTACCCTTCCCTAGCATTTGAGATCACCCCTTTCTTGTGTTTCATTTTCACAGGATATGAAGAAGTTAGTTATGAGTGACTTGCAGGAATAATCTTGGAGAATTGGATGTTTCTAATGGAACAAATTATTGTTGTATTTTTTTCAAGTTGTAATATTGAACTTATGTATGCATCTTCTTTCCAATAATACTAAACTGATCAGTCTTTCAGGACATGATTCCTTGTATGATGTGAATATTATGTAACAATGAATTGACTCTGGGTAACTGGGGTCTGGGTGTTTCATGATATACATCAGGGAATAAGATAAAAGGAAGTACATTAATGGGGGGTGAAATAAAATTCTATGAGGGATAAATACAAGATCATATAGAGGTCCATATTATTCATATTCCCCTAACTCCCAAGAAAAACCATAGCATCACAAACAATCATTCATGGTCCTATTAACATGAGATCTACTCAAGTACCCCAATGAAATGGAGGCCTGAGCTGGGTGTGAGATAAAATTCTAGTAGGTCACCACCAATGGTGTCTATAGCTGAAATAATTCCTTGCATATAAAGAAAAGTAGTGTACATGTATAAGGAATAATAAACAAGCTGAATAAATTGAAAACCACTAGCATAGAGTTCAGAAGCACACCTGGTTGCTCCACCTAATTTGGCTCAATGATGGAATGAGTGTCTGATCATGACTATATATATAGTAATAATATATATATATATATTGTATAGTCATACATTTCATACACCTATATGGACCAAGTGAGTGTGGACGTTGATGGACATATACCTGGAGTACGAAGTTCAAGATGGACCTGGGTGTAACTTATTAATATATAATCATTCTAAATGACCATATAATCAAAATAAATAGGGTATATTCTCTACATGTCATAGTGAGTGGGTGACAATATGATCATTCATCGATATGGTAAGTGTGTCGTCATGTCAACACTCTAATAGTTGTGAGTTTACATTAACATAAACACTCAACATGGCATGTGGTGAATCACACCCACTATCCGCATAATATCAATGGTGTGAGACGTCAGATTCAGCAATCTATGTAAGGGAGCATGATACCTTAATTCTAAATAGAACCCTTACCATTGTCCAGAATCTCTTCATAAGGAGTAACAATGTAACAACAATTATAAGTAATTAGATCTTAAGGTAATTCATTATCCCAAAATAATCAAGGGAAACACATTTTAATTAAATCATATACTATGGATGGAATGATTTGGGTGGCATTTTCAACATTTACAATTCATTTCAATTAAATAATTTAATTAATTCATCGCATTTCATTCATACCATTTTAAACATCCAAGTAAGGAATTCCCCCAATGATATTCCATTCCATTTAGTACATTACATCTGGTCAATTAAATAGGGAAATTCATTTAATATATCAGGACAAGCCCTTTAGAGGTGTTTTGGTTTAATCAATAATTATATAAGGGGAAAAATCCATTTATGTATTCAAAAATATGACATATATGAGCATTCCAATTATGAAGAACGTACATAAAGGCATAGTAAAAACTCAATAGTAATAAATTAAACATTGTCAAACTAACAAATCAAAAAAAAAATAGCTCATAAGGAACCACAACTCATCTAATGGGTTTTATTATAAAACATTTCATTTTATAACAAACAATTTTTTATTCATATTTAATAATCAAAATCCAATTTATGAAGGATATATTTTATAAATCCACCAAACCTGGAAAATAAATTACATGGTTTCATAAGGCACATAGGAGGTTCTGTTATCAATTAGAAAATTTCATACCAGAATAAAATTTTATTATTAATCTAAGCTAAATGATTAAAAGGAATTATTGAATTTTAACCATTTAACTATAAATTTCTTAAATGATCCAGCACAACCAAGGGGCATCTATAATTGAGTTTCAGAATTATCAAACAACTAATCGAGTATCCATGGGTGTATAACATGGTGGACACCACTAATTAGATTGAGGAAATTATTTATTGGGTGAGGCACTCTTAAAGATGGTGACCGACACAAAAAAAACATTTAAAATTAAACATAAACTTATGGAAAAATCTACAAACATCATACCTTACTCTGGGATTCACTACACATCCAATACCATGGTTTGATTGAGCCCAGTTAGGATGAAATTGAATAAACAGATACTTTCCTTGAAAGAAGGGTTATTGAGCTTCCACCATGAGAACATGGTTGAGAGGAAACTAAATAGAGAAAGTTTAAAAAAGTATAAAGATATCAACGAGAGTAATCTATATAGACCAATAGTGGTAGATTCAAATGACAGATAAGGGAGTTATAACGATCCTTATAATTGAGAGGAGGACAAACACACAACATGAATAGAAGCCTTATGAGGCTGGAGAAGAAGGAATGAATAAATGAAAGAAGGTTTAAAATAATCGCTAAGGTAAATTGTGTAAGGTCACCCTTAATATTAGGAAACATGGTTTGGGCACATGGTTGGATAACCCATTAACCAACCACGCTACATCAATTTCATTAGAAGGGGGATCACACAATTCATGTACATAGTTTTGGAAACCATGCAAAAAACAATGCAATCCCTCTGTGTAAAACATACAACAAAATAAATGGTCATGGGGTCCCTATTTCAAGGTCAGACCAAACAATGTAGTACACCTTTCCCAACTAGACCATCCTACATGGTTTCTTTTAGAGGGTCTCATGGTTTCTGACAAACTATTCTCCAATATAAGCCTTCTCTATTTTTGAGATTTCAATGTCAGATGCTCTCAAAACTTGACGGAACTCCCAAAGAAACACTCCAGACATTAACCAATTCTATATACAATTAATTTATTAATTCTATCAATTTTAATTATTCAATGAATTTCAGTTTAATGAAAATTCCATCCACCAAATACTAAAAATTCAAATTACATTGTAATTCTTTAATGGATCAAAACACGAGTCATTACAACCTCCCCACCTTAAAAATTATCATCCCCAAGAAGGCATTGGGAAACAATGAGAACATAACATGACCAACTTGGGTCATGAAATCTCATTTAAATGGTCATCTTTCATTCCCTAACACCCAAAAACATCCAAGAATTACTCTAGCATACAACATTTAAGCCACCAAAACCCTGGCCAATGCTCGTTTTTTGATTGAAACACCGTAACAGTGCCTACCCAAGATTGTTAAGATAGAGACGCAATCAGTTCATTATCTCTTTAATCAAATTTACAAAGGACCCGACATAGAAATTTCTTAAAAAGATCACCCTAAGAGTTCTATCAATGCTCCATGTGAGATTTCATTAACATAGTGAACCTGATTGCTTCTGAGGAAATATGAGACACCTCACTATAAATATATGCCCGAATCCTGATTAGTCTAACTGAAACTGGTCAGGAATTCATTCCTTGAAAGACACATATAACCTTTACAGCACACCCATTTCAACCCAAATGAATTTTTAAAATAGTTACTCTCGACCGTACTCATAGAAAAAGTAGGATGACAATTCAAGACACTCGACAGACTATTCTTGAAAACTACCATATTATATATCTGACACATCATAAATAGAACCAAATCCCTTTATTCCTAGGCATCTTGAATTACCAAAAACCTATTCATTGAAGTCCATACATGACTTCCGGTGACATTTCATGATCAAATAACGGTGTAAACTAGATCCAAACCACTTGAATCGTCAACATTTAGACATCACCTCCAATAAATTTTTTTTTGGGGACAACCTTAGATTCATTAAACTAGAGTCCATTGAACTAACCCAAGGTAGTCTGCATACCATGTTTACAGTGAGATGTTTTTATGATGCCAAAACATTTTCATCAAATAATTGACTGAGCCTAGAGTGACATCCACCTGGTGGTCATGTCAAATGATAAATAATGGTGTCCATGAGTCCATCCAAGGTGTTCTTATGCGAGAACCTAGGTATCAGGCAGGGCTAACCATAAATTAATTATAACCATTTTTCTGGTGCACAATTCTATTAGAGCCTATATAATTGAAATAGAATGAAACATTACACATTTAGCTTACTGTATTACTAAAGATCTCTTATTAGATCAAGGACGACATCAAGATATGGGACATGCTCTTAACTAATAATGAACACACTAAGAGGTTAACAAGAAGACTCGAGACACTTATACCATGGTAAGAAAATGTGGTCAGTAGGCTTACAAACCATCTATACCCAACTATTAGAAAAAGTGCATTTGAACCACTACTGGTCGACTTCTTGGAAGAATCTTAGCTTCACCTGATGACACACTGATATTTACTGATCACACACCTTTACAACCCAAAGAATTCCATGATCACTCATGTATTAACACCAATTTCTATTCATGACCCATGATAGGGTTATGTACATATCCAACCACCTCAATTTCATGATTCCAAGAAAGCACTAACATAGTTTAAAACATTCAATCCTCAAGGGAATTCATGAAAGACGGTCCATTTCTAAAAGGTATTCCATGGTTGTGTCTGTTATACCTAGAAAGACACATTTGACAAGATTGAAATGATGTTCCCTATATTAAGACTATATTATTTTTTGAAAGAAGTGATAAAAAAAGTTATTCATAAGAATTATAGGAAAGATTCACCTTAAATTCACATGTGACTCTGAAAAACACCAAAACATTTAGAATTAAATAAAAAACAACCTATCTATTATGACAAAACACACGATTATCATGGAATTTCCTCCCAATCATTAGGATGAATTTGGTTTCCTTAACACCCACATCACTATACTCTGGTGATGAACAGAGAATGTACTCAACAACAAAAGGCTCAATCATTTTACTGAACTCAACTAGTTCATTATATAATTTATCAACTTGATGGGTACTTCATGTATGAATGCACACTATCCTAAGGTTTCAAAAGCAAGATGACACATCCTCGATATCATCTATAGTATTTCTACCATATGAATCCTTGTATTAGGTGGCCTGTGCAATAGATTTATTCCCCAAGTCACATTACCCCCTATGACAACTAACCTGGATGATTACATACCAATTTGTCCGACAATGATGAATAAGAAAGGGTCACACAATGTACGAAGGGGATGACCATGCCCGTGGAATGTACAATCTAATAAAACCAAGAATTACATGATGCTTATTTTTAAAACAAGACCAATTATACCATTACTACCCACGCAAACAAGGGAGTAATTTAGAATGTAAGAGTCATACTATTGACCAAGACACTTGAAAAAGTACCGTATATGAAAAATATCATGACATTATGTTAGAAATTTAAGATCTAAGTGTGCTACCCACATCGAGCTATCCCCTTAAAATAGATTAAGATTGAACCTTATCACCAGTTCATGATAAACCAATTTAACATGGCCCTATGTCTATTATTTAAGCACTTACTAATGGGAAATGTTCTACAGAAAACACTCATGTCTCCATTCCAAGGGAACTCAAGGAGTGATTTAAACTACTCTTTAAAGAGGGTTTAAATTAAGGATAATAACCATGTTCCCAAATTAATTTCATTACATAGTTTCTTATTTAATATTTAAAAATTTATAATATTTAAAACTGAGCCTCAAGAACAAATTATAAAACAAAATCACTTTCTAAAAGGATAAGGCGACCTATGATGGTCTTGTTTAGCTAACCTTGGTTCATATGAAAGAAAACCAATAGGAGTTTCTTAATTATAAAAGTATCTTTACAACCCTAAGGTTTAAATAATAAGAAACATGACTCAAATGACCAACTTGGGTCCAGTTGTGCATTTATATGGTTAAAAATACAGGTTATTATTTCGTAGTTATAGAGGTACAAACCTTAATAAGGAAAAAAATTCATTTCATATTAAAATTAAAAATATTTTACATTTTAAACATTTAAAAATATATCATCTTATATAATAGTTTGAGTATATATGTTTCCATCTCCAATTTATAAATCAACCATACACATTATAGATAATAGACTCCCTCCCATTTAAATTAATCCAATTCAAATTAAAACATGAACTTCTGTAGATTTTTTATTTTAATAGAAGAATCAAGATATATACACAAAGATCAATAGATGGTCCCAATAAAGAGTTACCATTTTTGTATTATAATGACCCCATAAACTTTATAACAGAGAACTGGTTACCATTTAATCACAACTAATAAATTCATTCCATAAAACCAATTAAATGTCAACAACAGAACTAGGCATGTTATCACATGCTATAAATACAAAAGAACGTGATAATAAGTACAGAAGCACAATAAACAAGAAGCATGGAATGTAATTCCCTAATCATGGAAGAAGATGGACACCTTCAATAAACCACATAAGAATATTATCACAATTATTAGGAAGCCTATAAATACAAATACATGGAATAGAATATGCATGTAATTTGAATTTATATGTACCTATTATAACACATGTAAGGATACATAATTTCTATACCAGGAAAAATGAAAACAACATAAATTTCATAAATCTATAAGTATTGAAATGTACACCATTCACTCTCTATGAAATCATAATCAACAATAATAATAAACAAAATAAACAAAAAATCCCATCCCTGGAGCCTTGGAATCTTCAACATGGGTTGGGAGATCACTCCCCAACATGAATAGTTACCATGTTCCCACACATTCCAAGTCTATTTTTTTCAATTGAAAAACTATCTTTGATAAAACAATATAATGTATCGTCTTGACTAACAACTAAACATATAACTGTATCGGTTGCCAGATGGCTTCAAGTGTACCACCCCATATGCTAGAGGCTACCGACCATCTTCAATATTCTAAAGTGGTGATATTTGGTACACTATACTATCATGGTCAGAGTAACATATAGTTATATCTGATAAAAAGTAATATGAAATATCAAAGTTGTAATAAATGAAAGATAGAGTTGTGAAAATAATATAACTGAATGTAAATGACCTATAGCAGTGTAGAACAATGCATGGATGTCCTTATGATATTACATAACAAAAATAGTAGACATACAATATGAAACAAGATACAAGGCAATACATGAATAGTGGAAAGAAATAAAATTCATCAAGGGAGAACTCCACAATTTTCCTTAGTTCCAGCTAATTCATGTACTCTAAAATCCAAGTTAAAAGCATAAAATCACAAAATAATCATCAATGGTCCTTCAAACATGATATTTTCTAGTGTACCCTATTGTAATGGAGGCCTGAGTAGGGTGTGAGATAAAATCATTGTAGGACACCACCCACGGTGTCTATAGTAAAAACAATTACATGAATATTATGTGATTCATATTTTAGGTGTAAGGAATAATAAAATAAATAATAAATAGTAACCCCTAAGATCAGGTTCTGAATGACACTTCGCGGATCTACCTACTTCAACGTAATGTCGTAATGAGTGTCCAATCCGTGAGTATATATATATAACAACAATATATGTACATAAACACACAGACAGACACAGATATATATATATATATATATATTATAGCTATATTCTACATTCACCTATATTGACCAAGTGTAGGAAGATGCTAACGAACATATACCTGGAGTACTAAGTATTGGCTGGACAGGGCAGAACTCAGTCATCCATAGCCAGTCTAAAAAATATTATAAGCTCAAGAATTACCATACATTCCTTATATCCCATAGTGACTAGGAGACATCGTGATCATTTCTCAATATGGTTATTATCATGTCACTTCAACACTTGAACAATTGTGATTGTGTCGTCATGCCAATACTTAGTAATAGAGGTGGTGCATCATGACCACGATCCACATAGTATTAATGGTTGAAGAAATCATGTTCAACACCCAATATATGGGGTTTTGATAATATCTTGATCAATAGAACCATTACCATCTTTCAAAACCATTGAGCAAGTCATAATCATATATTATAAATTAAATCATGCATTCAGAATACATTTATTGGTGACGTATTGACACCATTTTCAGTTAATTTAAATAAATCATTTAATTTATTTAAGTAATTTGTTTATATTATTTTAAAAAATCAAGGAAGTAATACATCCTGAAAATCTATTCCATTTAATATATTCCATTTAATATATTAAACCATACAAAATCATTTTAAATATTGGGCCAAACACTTGGAGGTTCTTTGGTTTAATCAACAACTATATTGAAGGAAATCTCTTTTTAAGTATAACAGAATAGGTCTTGTACTATAATGACACTTATCTAGCACTAACTCGAAGGCATATGAAAAAAACATATAAATAAACCAAACATAGTTCAACTTTAATATCATTACTTTTTATATTATAAGATAGTGCACCTCATCTGAGGGGTTTTATTATAAAACATGGAACTATTTAAGAAAAAATTATTTTATTCATATTTAAATTTCAGGATTAATTTTATGTAGGAGGAACTATAGAAAACTCCTAACATGGAAAAAATAATTATACGTATTTACAAGGCACTTAGTAGGTTCTATTATCAACTGATAAATTCTTTACAAGGGAGAATTCCATTATTAATCCAAGTCGAATGATTATATGGAATTAAAATATTTTTTCTGTTTAATTATAAATAGGAAAATAGATCCAGCACAAATAAGGGGCATATATGATCATGGTTGGAATTATTAAACTATTATACAATGATCGATGGGAGTAAAAAAATATGTGTATGAAATATTATACTTAAGAAAAGAATATTTGGTCGATACATCGAAAAGGTTGGTTCATGACAAAATGATGAAATTTCAAATTCAACGGAAACATGGGGAAAATATATGCACCACCTACCTTAATATTTGGAAAATATACTCCTATAATAATGAGTTTTTATTCCATACGATTTGGAAGAAATTTAAGAAATTAATATCCACCCTGAAAATAGTGTAAATGAACTCTCACCATGATAACATAGCCGAGAGGAGATTAAATAGATAAATATTAAAAATAAATAAATAGATTAAAAAGGGAAGTAAATATATACTGGTTATTCTAGATTTTGATGATGGATGAGGGAGTAATCATGATCCCAAGAATAGTGAGGAGGAGAAACCCATGATGCGAAGAGAAGCCCAATGCGGCTAGAGGAGAAAGAATGAAGAAACAGAAGAGAGTTTAAAAGACTCATTTAAGTAAAAAGTGTAATTTAACCCTGAATATGGGATTCATGGTTTGTTTAAACAATTTCTCAAACCATCCACCAGCCGTGCTTCATCTAATTCATTAGAAAGGCGATAACATGGTTCATGCTCAAGGTTTGGGAAACTAGGAGTTTTTTCTCTATCAAAAACCTCCAGCAAAGTGAATGGTCTTTTGGTACCTCTCATACGAATATACCAAAATGTGTGGCATCTCCTACTCTACTGGAACCAACCACACAATTTATTATAAAGGGATTCATAGTTTCAGAAAAACTATACACCCCTATAATCCTTCAGAATTTTTGAGTTTTAAGAGCCTGACGCACCCAAAACACGATGAAATTCCCCTGGAAACACTCAGACATATAACCAATAATAAAAACACATTTAAACATTCCAACACTCTTAATTACATAATGAATCATATTTTAATGAATGACCCATACAACAAATGTAAAAAATTAAAATTCCCTTAGAATTGAAGCATGGCTCAAAGCATGGGTCGTTACACAGACATATATAAAAATTTCCTTTTATAATAAATACACATAGGAGGAAATATATCTAAATTATTCACCTATATTTGAAAATATAAATTGTCTAGGAAATCCTTTTAAACATACCAAATAACATTGGGAATATGAGAAATCCCCGAGATCATGGTATGAACATTTATACGAAATTATAATCCAATGATATGTTTTCAAAGATGTAAAAAATTCAACTCTTTTTATAAAAAAAAGTTTATAGGGAAAATTTATATCACTGAAATCAAATTTTTTTTAACTCAAAAAATATTTCCTGAACATACTCATAACTTTTAAAAATTGATATAGTAATGTGAATAACGGTTGAACATTAGTTTCCCTTGCTTTTAAAATTTCTAAAAAATGAGAGGGAAATATTTTAATTCTACATAAGTTTGTATGAGACATACTTAACATATTTTCTTATGATGATGTTTCTTGTATATTTTCAATAGCTAGTACCTCTTATAAATTAAATCATGAAGAATGTGGGAAATGGTTGATCTAAATTTATATTATGGATGATCGTAAATTTTTTATAATATATTTCAAGTCATTTAGATATTATTTATTCAATATAATTTAGTGTGGTATTCCAGGATATTCAGAAGGAGTTAAACATCAAATCAAAAAAAATATTTTTTGGTATCTTAAAGGTATTTCCAAACATTGGTTATTTCATTTTACTTGAAATGTTTTTTTCTTAAAATCTATCATTATACGAAATTTGGTGGATATAAAATTGATCAGAGGAATAATTCCTTAACTTTTTATTCATAGGTGAATCTTTAGTTTTCTGATTTGGTAAGAAACAACACTCAGTTTGAATTTACACTTCTGAAGAAAAATATGTGAAAACTGGAAATTATGGCACTTAAGTGTTGTAGATTCATCACAAACTCAAATATTTTTTCTTAGTTATTACTTGATATTTGATTAATTGTGACAACATAGGTGAAATTTTCATTTACAAAAATCTATAAAATCATTCACTTAAAAATAACAAAAACATAATACACTACTTTATTAGGGTTCATATGTAAAAAAGATATTATTCTGATTTTCATTAAAATTTTATATAAACGTACTAATATTTTTATTAAATCATTAGTATACAATAAATTCTAATACACAAATTATAAGTTAGGTATAATCAATATCAGATGATCAAATTTTTTTCTTTTTATTCAATCTTTCTTCTTACATTAAAAAATTCCCTTAAAAAGTGGGAGATAATTCATTTTTCCTAAAAACTATACTGACTATTTTTTACGAGCAACACTTAATTTTTGTTAAAATGTTTTAATATTCTGTTATGTTATTTTATAATCAATTATTATAAAATAGTTCATTAAATATTTCACTAATTTTTTTATTCTAATTGTAAATGTGATTATGTAGGGATCATTTTCTATTAAATATTTCAATAAAATGCAAAAATTTATCAATATTGGATATCTTTTAATACAATTTGGAATCTTTTTTTCTTTCGAATTTACATTATTTTTTTCTCAAAAAACCAAAAATATTTTCTACGTTACTCTTATTTTTTCATTAAAAGATAAAGGAAATATACTGAATGGTTTTAAACATTATTCAAAAGAAGAATATCACTCATATTAATTTATATATAACAACACAAATTACATGTTTATTAAAATTTTATCAATTTTCTATTGTCTTAATAAATAATTTTAATGGTTTTCACTTAATGTTTTTGTGTTTTTATATTCTTACTCAATTGATTTCTCTCTAGTGGTATTTTATTATTAATTAATTCAAATAGGGGGAGTATGTTATTTTATTCCTTCTCTATGATTATTTATTTTATCCTTTAGTTTCCTTTTAAAAATTTACAAAGTTTATTTTTTTAGAGAAATCAATTTTTATTTTATTAGGAACGAATTTGTAGATAATTATTTTTGTATTATGTTAGGGAGAAATATTTAGCCTATATTTCAAAGGGTAGAAATTTAAATAATATTAAGTTTGAATTAATTTTATTTTTTTCAAAGTATTATTGTTATTTAGAATGTTTTCTTACATATTTTGTTTGAAAAATGGGAGAAATGAATGAAAAGAGAAATTTTTTTCATGGGGGCGAGGTCTCTAAATTTTCTTGGGAATTTTTTTAAAATGTAATGAAAATATTAATATTATATATCATATTTATATTTTCAAAAAATGTTAAATTTTTTGAGTAAAATTATAATTTTATCTTTAGTTTTGAAAAAAATATTATACTCATGTTTGAATTTAATTTAATGTTACTATATTTAGGGTTCCCATTTTTATGATGAAAATAAAATAATTGAAATTATCAGTAATCAATCATGAGCTATATTTTAGAAAAAGTACTATGAACCAAGGTATTGTATCATATTCAATTCCATATAAGGTGGATCACTATGGTCTTTAATGAATGAATTCATCATAAAATAAGGCGCAACACTATGTTCATCAAAAGATGGTAATGAAAATATCATTTCAGTTATAACTAAACCAAAATTATATAGAATCCAATGGTTGGGGGATTATATATATATTAAGCTACTACTTCTAGGGTCAAAATATATACAAGAAAACATACTTTAGGAAATTAAAATAAAAAGGCTTTTATGATTAATTTTACATTAATAAATTGTGTTTTTCTATGAGAACTTCTGTTCATTGTAGTTTTTCTTTTTTGAGTGTTTATCTAATATTTATAATTATGTTGGGTTTTATTGTAACGATCTTTAAACATTACCAAATTTATTCATTATTTCCATTCCTTTGTGATCAAGGGACTTTATAACATCCCAAAATTTCCAATGTAATTTTTATTAGGTAAATATTTTATTAAATGTATTAATTTAAAATAAAATAAAACTAATAATATTTTTGAGAAGATTTTCATTGAAAATACTAATTGAAATTAAGTGTTTTAATTAATTTAATTATAATATTTATAATAAATTATACTTATAGTTGTCAACGTATTTGTATAATTAGTATTCTAAAAAAGATAATTTACAATATAATTTTGTTAAAAATACTCTTTTGTTGATTTTTAAATAATAAGGATAATATGAATAATAAATTTATTTTTTCAAAAGTTTATTTATTAATATATTTTTTATGAATAAATTTATAAATATCAATATTTATATTGACTATTATAATTATTTTTACAAATATATTAATATTCAAAATTATGATGATTACAAATATATATAAATATCCATATTTCAATATATGATAACTATCATAATAATTATGTCATCTGAAATAATTAATACTTCTTATCAAATATAATTAACTTTTTTCTATAAATTTTGATTTCAAAAATATTTATATATAATTATAATTATTAGTTTTAAATTATAAATTTTTATTAGATTTTTTTTATAATATAGTTTTTAATTTTGTTTAAAAAATCATAATTATATATTATGATTGTTTTTGAAATTATACCTATTCCTTTAATGGTAATTGTTTTATCAAAATTCATTTTTATGATAATTATTTTATTCAAATTTCCATTTTATCAAAATAAAAACATAAAATTTGTATTGGGGTATTAGGGGTCTGATGGGATCAAGCTCTAGAGTTTCACAGGAGTCCATGGGGAGTGTGCTAGTCCAATGGGCCTATAAGGTTGAGCATTGAAGGGGACCACGAGGTGTTGTGAGGGGTCACTGCGAGTCAAGCCGAGTCATGATAACTTTAGTGTGGGATATTGGTTTTATTCCAGTTGAAGGGAATGCATAGACCGATGTTTGAGCTCAATCAAAGTTGAGGGTTTCAGATCTAGGTTGAATCTAACATTTTCTGTCAGGTTTCTATAAAATAGGGTTTTAGTCTTCATCTAAGTAGGATTTTTGTTCATAGTCTTTGGATCAATCTGAGGTTGGACTTTTTTTGTCATTTGAATATATTGTAGATCTCATTTATGCACATGTTTTTCATATTTATCTAATTTTCTACCTCAAGTTCATCATTTTTGCAGATCGCTAGATATGGATTTTGATTTTTATAGTAGAAATTTTTATATGATTATTGAATCCTTGTCTTTACTATTTTTATTATTATGTTTTTCCACATTTGTAAGTTCAGATGTCCCTATTATCAAAATTTTTATTGATGTTTTCTTTTTTTTGTGGTCATATTCTCTTTGGATTAATGTATTACAATAAATTTATAAACCCATTGTCTAATAGTAATTTGCGTGGTCATCCTCAAATTCCTCTGCAAAATTGTGTGTGTATTACTATATAAATAGTGGGATTTATTGTTGTAATATCCTTTAAACCTAGTTTTTATTTTTGTTTTAGGGGAATACAAATTTGGAGTCTGGAATGTTGGAGTCCGCAGTAATAGAAGATATTTTATTTTGTTCCAGCAATTCATGTAATGGATTTTATCTTGTGTTTTAATATTCTACTACGATATTATGTTTATATATGTTTAAATTATAATTTTAAATTGTCAAATTAGTAAAGAATAAAATTATTTATTTTAATTTTTTTATGAAAACTATGTTTTAATTGAAGATAAATCTACTTTAATATATACTTTTAACTATGCTTCACTATGTATTTTTATGTCTTTACAGATGTAATATATATATGTATATATTATAATGATCGATATTTCACATAAATTGATATTACGTAAAAATGAATAGATATTCATTACATAATATAGAAATTCTATAATAGAAACGTATAGGTATAGAGTCTTTAGAAACTAGTAAACATAAATAACTAGTTTATAAGACATCTTCATTGTCTCCCACTTATTTCGTCATCAGTAGAACCCATTTTGACATATCGAATTAATAACCTTATTCATGACATGGGGGACGGAATCATATGAAAGGGTGAGTTCAGATTCTCAGTAAGGGTAAACAAGATATCAATCATATTATAATGAAATTATATTAGAAAATAAAATTTCAAAATCTTATTCTGCATATAAAAGATCGTGATTCAATTCCATGTGATAAATTAAAAATATTTATAAGAATACATGAACGTAATCTTAAAAGACATAACATAATATACAAAATTTTGTGGCATACACATAATCATACAATATCATTTCATATTTGTTTAGCCTCATTTCCAATGTCCTCATATAGGGCCAAGACCATTACTAAACTAAGTTCACTCTTTATTACATCACTTTACTCCTAAAATGAGATTATTTTCCATTCCAGCCTTGTATATCTCATGAGATATAAATCCTTACACAATTAATTGGAGATAGATATAGTTCTCACCCCTCTCATAATAAAGTAATTCTTACATGTTCTATAATAAGATAAATCATTCAACATAACCCAAGTAATAAAATGGATATTTTTAAAAATCATCCACCATAACATAATCCTTATAAAACAAATGGATTCCATAAATACCATTCCATATTAAACAAAATAAAACCATAAGAATAATAATGATTTTAAATTTGAAACATAATCCTATTATATAATTCCATCTTAGATTGAAAACAATCTTTATATAAAACATGAAAGTAATTCTTGTGGAAAATATCCTTTATTCTTCAAAAGAGTTTTCATTTCTCAAAATGGCACACAATTTTAAAATAAAAGAATTTATTTCAAAATAAAAATTAAATCGTGTAATGTAATATTTATTAAAATAAGGCATTATGAAAATGTAAAAACCTATTTATTCCATATAAGTTAGAAAAAATATCCTTGTAATTTTGTCAGAAAAATAAAAAAGTACTTAATATCAAAAAAGACAAAAGATTCTATATATACAGTTTAATAAAAAATCACAAATGGGTAAAATTGACTCCAAATAATTGTATAATAATAAAAAGATTATTTTGGAATACATAATTAAGAATCATTAACATGGATAATAAATATTCCTCTGTAAATAATTACATATAAATAAAATTGGATGATAATAGGATTGCAAAATTATCCATTACCTTAGGTATGATTTCTAATGTATGTATCTGAACCTCTAGTATAATGAATTAAATAATTTCATATATTTAATTCTGAATCATAGTCATTTTTATGTCATCATATATGATAATATTACTATTATATTGTTAGTAACAATATTTCTAATATTTCAGGTGTTAAATTCTCTATTTTCGTATGCATGTTTTGTCAGATAAGTTCTTTTTAGAATTATTAGGTTATAGAAATATCATTTGAATAATGATATTAGATAAATATATATCATATTTATTCATTCCATTCATTTTTATAATATTTTTTATTGGATATCATGTATAATGAACCACATCACATCATGGAGATTGTTGGTCACACGTAGACATGAGCGATGATATCATTCTCATAATTGTTGAATGGTATTAAATAGGATAGTGTATGATATTTCAGAATTAATATCATGTTTTAATAATCATATATAGTTTTTATTTCCATCATTATATCCATTCAAGAAAGGTGGTGGTGAAAAACGAATTATACGATGGTGTGGAGTAGGTACTGCATACATACACACGCGTGGAGATTTCATTTTTTGTTGGATGGATTAAAAATAGAATATGGTTATTTCATAATTATAATAAATGTTATAATATAAGTGACAATATATTTACTACTTTATAATAAACAAATCATTAAGAATAATTAGAAGAAAAAATATGTTTGAAAGAATCATTAGAGGAGATTACCTCTTCTTCGACGCTATCCCTCTAAATCACCTCTTAAAGCGCTAGAGTTGGTATTTAAAGAAGACCAGAACATATATAACATAAATAGGGAAGTTAATAATGGATATAATGAGGGGATGACTGAGCATGAAGTATCAAAATGAAGTGAATAGGTGAGGGTGGATATTCCATTTTGTAATTGAGGTGATGAGAACTTTTATGATCCCAAATAATATTAATATTTAATAGAATAAAACACCACCAAAAACCTAAAAAATGTACCAATTTTGAATACTACATGAGATAGTGTTATAATATCTTCAACTAATAAATTTTATACAAGTTGTTCTGTTAATCTAAACCTTATAATTTTAATCAACACTTATTTATTCTATTTAATTTTTTATTCAGGGAAAAAATATTTCAATAATAAAAGGGTACTATATTTACTTATATGATGTCAATTAGACCATAAATAAATAAATTTAAACATTTTAGAAAATATCATAATTATTATTATTTAAATGTCTAATGATTATTAAATAAATTAGCAAAACATTATTTTGATAAACAATAAATAGTGTCAATTTAAACATTATTCAATTCATTGATTATTAAAAAAATTTAGACCAAAAATTATATTTGAACCAATTATTTTATTATATTTTTAAGAGGTTTTGGTAATCTATAAAAATCATTGGACATATAAATTATCCAAAATAATATTTATTTTTTTTGAAATTATATTTATTTTATATTTACTTTAATAAAATAATCACCATAACGGTATTGTTTAATTATTTAATATGCTTATTTGTTCAATATAGATTAAAAATAAAATAATATGATAAATATAAATACTCTAGATTTTATAATAATTATTATAATAGAACATTACTTCTCTAGTATCCATTATTAAAAATGTTATACTTATCAAAACATAAATGTGACAAGTTTACCATCAGTTTAGATAAAATAATATAAGTTTCATAATATATTCTATAAGGCTTAAAATTGTCAATAACTAGACCCTTGAAGGGTTATAGTCTAGATATAATCTACCAAAAAGATTTAGTTTTGTTTTTTTTTCTTTTAATGGTTATTATCACTTTAATAATAATTAATTTATTGATTTCTCATCAATTAAATAATTTCTGCATCATTAAAGTATAAATATGTAAGGTAAATATTTATCTACTAAAAATTAAAAATAAATTATCCGGATAAAAAAATATCTTTAATTTGAGTATTTATAATTGATTTTATCTTCTATATAATGGTATATTAAAAATTATGTAGTTATTAAAATTTGAGTATGGCATATTTTACTTTTCTTTAAATAAAATAAATCAAATATCCAAATCTCGTCTATCTGGCTTCCAAATGACACCATTTTGACCCAAGGATGATTTAGGTAAAAACACTGATTCAATAAACATAGTAAAAGTGTGATTGTAATTTAAATATATTATTTTTAACATTAATTACCTGATTTATCATTTTACTATATTAATAAAATGTACCGATGCTACTATTCATAATTATAAAAAATAAACGTAAGTTAATAACATAATTTGGACTTAATAATTCCAAATATAGAAATAATTTTTTAAAATTCCAAGAATATAATTTATAGTAATTAATTTAATACTAATCTTGTTTTATGAAAGAGAGAACGAGTTTTAAAAGTTAAAACATTACAAAAGATTGAAATGTTTTTACATCTAAATTCAAAATAAAATTAATGCTATTGAAGTACATTATATTTAATGATTAAAATATATTTTATTTTTTTACTTTAAGACCGATAACATTATAATTTAACTAGATGAATTATTTTGATGAAAAAAGTTGTTTTCAATTAGAATTCTATGTCCTTTTAATATTCATCAAAACATGAAAGATATCAAAAAATATCAAAAATTCATCTAAAGTAAAATTTTATATCCCACATACCATGAAAATGTTTATTTTATCATATAAAGATTATTAATCTGCCAAAAATATTAATCAAAAATACGTTCCCCATTAAAATGTGGGAATTTACTCTTTTGAAAAAATAGGTTTTTATACCTCGTATATGGTTTATTCATACCCTATAAAAAAATATCTATTAAATGAATATAAAAAATATTTTATTAATTATATGACATATATATTATTAATTTCATTTACTAATAGCAATTCAATAAATTTATAAATACAAAAAAATAATATATAATTGAGTTATATTGTTTTATATATATCAGGTAGCCAATGAAATCACTATACATTTTCATAAACTAGTTAGATTAATTTATAATAACCTAACACCTAGGATGATATAGTCATTTTATACTTAGTGCAACTTTTTGTTCATTTAAACTCATGATTGCGTGCAATTAAAACTATTGAAGAATTAATTTTTTTAAAATATTTCATAAAAACATCTGGGTGTTACATTCTACCCCCGTAAACTGAATTTCACCCTCGAAATTCATTATTTAGAAACAAAAAGATGAGGATACTTCTACCTCCTCTCAACTTCAAGATCCAATATAGCTTCCTCAAATTGGTGGTTCCTCAATAAAACTTTAAGCAAGCGATTGACCTTGTTTTGCAGGACTTTTTTTCTCTACGATCTAGAATCAATATCAGTTTTTATTTATAAGAGTGATCTTGATTTAGCGGTATAACATCTGGGTTTAGTACCTGTGAAGGATCAATTATGTTCTTTATTAGAAGAGATTCATGGAATGTATAATGAACTTGAGAGATATTCGTTGGTAGTTCCAATCGATAAGCTACCATACCTAGACGATCCAGAATTTAAAAAAGATAAATATAAATTGGTCTTAACTTTCCCTTATTTCTAAATCTCATTACCCTCTTAAAGGGAGATATTTGTAGAAACACACCCCCCCTTAAAAATATAGGACTTTTCTTTGGTTGTCATTCATACTTTTTTTCGACTCTGATATGATTTTATGTGTTGTCGAATAGATATGACATTCTCTTCCATTTTATCAAGAAGATCAAGTACTAATAGCTTTCATTCCCCAACTTCATCCTAGTAAGTTTTTATTATACAATTATTTTCATAGAGGAATTCCTAAGGTGCCACATAAATACTAGAGTAAAAGCTATTATTTAAGAAACTATTAATGAAGGTATGTGTCTTTCCAAACCATCTTTGTAATCCATAGAGAGATCTCTCAATACGTCTTCTTGAGTTTGAATTGTCCTCTCAGACTGAACATTTTTTAGAGGATGATAAGAAGTTATGAATCATATATCTATATTAAGAGCCTGATGAATACCTTTTTATAATATCAAGGTAAACCTCAGATTCTGATCAGATTAATGGATTGTAGAACTCCATGAAATATTAATAAATTCGTTTACATATATCCTGGAAATCTGATCTAAAAAGAAATCCCCTCTCATATTAATAAATCATGCTAACTTTGTAAGGAGACCAACTATAACCCATATAGCAATTTTGATTTTAGATGTTTGGGGACATATGAAGAGATATTATATAGTGATGTTTTCCCATTTCCATTCTGGTATGGGAAATTATTGTAACGTCCCCTTTGAATTATGTCTCCTATAGCTAACTTTATAAAAAACCAAGCTTTGAGACACTTATTTTGAGAAAATCACTTTTCATTCCATCACACTAGAAAAACTATTTCAAGTCCATGTAATTCTTTGTGCTTCCAGGATGAATAGAGATGAAGAACTATGAGCCTCATCCAATTAATCATTTTTTAATTCGATTATATGAGGAATAAAAACCTAGTTCCTAAACCATATTATTCCATCACAATCAAGGATGACTTTAGGATCATTTCTCACCCTATTTAACAGCTCTACATCTTCCTTATGTGCATTTTTATTATTCACATTAATAGATGGTTGAACATTCATTTGATAAAGATAATAGTTTTAAATTTAAAACTTCAAGATACAACCTTTTCAAATCCTTAAATATTGGATCTTTTTTATCATCATCATAGATAGGAGAGCATGGTCTTTTGAACTCAAAGCATCTACCACCATGTTATCTTTCCCAGAGTGGTAATATATTGAGTAGTCGTAATCTCTAATGAACTCCAACAATCTTATTTGATGCATACTCAGCTTATTTTGGGTGAAAATATACATTAATATTTTATTGTCTTTATAAATATCACACCCTCCACCATAACGACAATGCCTCCATATCTTCAGTGCAATGATTACCACAACTAACTCCATGTAACGATTTGTTTAATTTTGATCCAGGATTTTTATTTGTAGTGAGGCATAAGTTATCACCATATCATTTTTCATGAAAACACAATCCAACCCATTCTTGGAACCATCACTGTATATTAAAAACTAATCCCTACTATCAGAAAGTATGAAAATTGGTGAACCGGATAACCTTCTTTTTTATCTCTTTGAAATTATCTTCACATTACTTTTTACAAATGAACATAACTCCTTTTTGTGTCAACTTGGTGTGTGGATTAGATAATCAGGAAAAATATTCTATGAAACCCTAATAATATCCAGCCAAACCAATAAAACTTCAGATCATTATTACCATTGTTGGTCTCATCCAATAATAAAAAACATTCGTTTTTACTGGATCCATAGATATCCCCTTTCTTGAGATTTTGTGACTGTAAAAGCAAACTTTATGATGCCAATATTCACACTTGGTAATTTTTTCATAAAGATTATCTTTTCTCAAGGTCTTAAGTATAACTATCAAGTGATATTAACACTCTTTCTTTCTCTTTTAATAAATATGAATAAAATATATAAATAATACCACAAAATGATCAAAATAGTTTATAATGACTCTATTCAATAGATCCTTGAAGATAGTTAGGGAATTAGTAATACCAAAAGGCATCACGATAAATTCATAGTGTCTATACCTAGTGAAATATATTATCTTTGGTATATCCTCTTTATTAACCCATTTTTTATGATATCTTGAGTGATGATCAATCTTGAAAAGTATTGAGCTCAGCGTTGTTGGTGAAATAAGTCATCAATGTGGAGAAGCATATATCTTTTCTTGATAGTGAACTTCTTATGTTCTTGATTATCAACGCAGAGTCTCATTGATCAATATTTCTTCCTAAAAAACATAACATTTTCACAAAATGTGATATACTAGGGCATATGAATCACTTATCAAGATTCTATTATAGATACTTATTCAATTCATGCAACTCAATTGGGTTCATTATATAAGGTTTCTTGAAAAAAATAGCACCCAGTGTGATATCTATTGAAAACACAACCACATTATTTAGTGGAAGACTTAGAAATTATTGTGGAAAAATATCCTAAAAATATCATAAAATGGGTGTATTTTGAATAGTGAGTTTCTCCCCAACCATTTGAGATAGATAGACATTAAATATAGAAATCAAGACCCAAAAGATGGATGAATTTTCTACTAGAAGGTCATATTAACCCTTTCAAAGATAGATGATCATAGATTGATCCAAAATATGAAATGTGAATTCCCTTCTTCAGAAATTAATATGAGTTCCATATAGAGGATGAAAATTCATGCCAATAATTACAAAAAATTCTACTACATGAGGGATCACAAGATTTATAGGATGTACTTTCCCATAAAATTCAACTGAAGAAGAATTATATACTTTTTCTGTGATTGTTGTTCTATTATGAGTTGTAATATCTAACTCAACATATAATTGTTGAGGTTATACTGAGATACCATTAGAAAAATCTTGTGAAATTAAAGATTGGGTGGATCTTGAATCAAATTAAAAAATTTATATTTTAGAGTGGATGGTAAGTGTACCTTTCACCACTTTATTATCATACTCCACATCACTGATAGTGATCACAAGTGAATTTAATTTTTATTTTGCCATAAAATTTTGCTAACACCGATCTTAATCAATAACCATTGGACTAGGATATTGATTTTCATAATTCCGTGTTTAATTTCAATTGTAACATTGAAGTGTAGAAGGTTCATTCGGTGTAGCATTTTCTCTATCCACATCGTTAAACATCCTTTTCCCATCACATCAGTATTCAAATGCCTGATGACCTTCTTTTCCAAACTTAAAACTTCTTCTAGTAACATTAGTATAATTTCCTCCATGTTTATTTCTACACATTGAGCATAAGGTGAAAATAATATTCTTTCAGGTGTTTTCTATATATTTTCCGTTCAATTCCATTTCTCTCTTCTTATCAAACCCATAGAACTGATGGTATACTCCAATCTCCATATCAACTTTAGGAGCCCATCAAATGATTTCTTCGCATCTATTTAAGTCCTTTATGGATAATGGCCTTAATATTCTTTATTTTATGGCACTAAAGAATAGATCAATTTTACTCTTAGTCTGGAAACTAATTCCAGAAGCATACCTTGAAATTATTGTAAAATATTCCTCATAGGTACAAATAGATTCATCATCCTTTTTTGTAATTTCAACAAAATATTTCTCCATCTTTGTTCAAATAATATTAGGAAAGAACATATTGAAAAATATGTTCTTTAGAACATACCATTCCATGGATTCAATTTCATCTATTTTCCTCGTATTCATGGAAAGATTCCACCATTGATTAGGTACACCTTACAAATGGTAGAATTACAAGATGAATTTATCATGTTTTAAACATTGGAGAACATAAAATATCCTTTCAATTGTACTAATCGATTTGTTATATATTAGTGGATGACAAGACCCATAGAAAGAAGGTGTATTATACCTCATGAAGTAATCAATAGAATGTTGTTACTACCTTTGTTCGTTTATAATTTCTTCATGATTCATAGCTTGAAAAAGTTGTGTGAGCATAGATATAGGATTTTTCATTATTGATCCCATAATAATTTGTTGTTCATGAGGACAATTATTGCATTGCCTTTCATATTCATCATTAACATCATTCCTCCAAGTTCTATCAACTGACAGAACCCAAGAATCATAGTGTGAGCAACACTAATAATAATGGGAATACCACATAATATTGAATAAAATTTAAATTTATAAATATTTAGGTTTTCTCATAGGTTATTCATGATCATTTATAAAACACTTGGATTTTTACATATATTTCGACATATCCTTTTGTTTCTTAATAAATGTTTCTCATCCTAGTTTCAAAAGGTTAACTATACCATTCCTATGATACCAACTATAAAAAAACCATATATTACAAATATTTATATTTCTTCAAAATTGAATAATATTCATCAGAAAATATAAAATGCCACGATAAGACCGTAAAGGTATAGTGTATTTAGAAACTTGGAAACATAAACAATCGGTTCTTAATATATCTTCATTGTCTCACACTTATTTTGTTATAACTAAATCCTTTTTGACAAATCTTACATAATACCATTACTCATGAAGTGGGGAAAAGAAACATATGAAAGGGTGAGCTCAGATGATTGGTAAGGGTAAACATGATATCAATCCTATCATAATTATTATACATAAGAACATACCATTTGAATGTATTTTCTTGAATATGAAAGATCGTGATTCCATATGATGGAATCAATCATAAAAGTTCCTCAGAATCAATGGACACAATCCCAAAATTCATAATATAACACATGATAATTTTTGGCATACACATAATCAAATAAGATATTTTCATATTAGTCAATGATCATTTCTAAGACCATCATGGTAGACAAAACCCAATACTGAACCAAGTTCACTCCTCACTCTAGCCATGTACTACTGAACTGAGATAATTTCCCACTCCATCCATGTCTATCTCTGGAGATATTAATCCTTTCCCAATGCATTGGAGGGAGATATAAGCCCCACCCATCTCATAATAAAATCATTATTATGTTTTCCAAGTCATTCATTATAACCCAAGGAATAAAATTGGTTTCTTTAAACATCATTGCACCATAACAAAATTAGTATAAAACTAAGGGATTTTAAAAATAGAATTCCATAATAAAAAAAATCAACCCATAGGAACAATAAAATAATATATATAAAATATATCCATATTATGGAATTCCATATTAGATGGAAAATAACTTTGATATAATATTTGGAATTAATTCATGAGGAAAATATCATTTCTTCTTCAAAAACATTTTATTTTCTCAAAATGTCGTGAAATTTTAAAAAAAAGTATTTATTTAATAACAAAATTGAAATATTATAAAATAATATTCATGTAAATATGGTATTATGTAAACTTAAAAAACCATTCATTATGAATAAGTTAAATTAAAGTCACCTTATACTTTTTAAGAAAAAGTCAAACAGTACCTCACATCGAAAACAAAAAAAAAGATTCCATTCATACTATTTAATTAAATTTCACCAATGGGTAAAATTAATTCTAAATAATTTTAAAATAATAATAAAAATATAATTTTTAAATACAAAATTATAAAACATTGAAATGGATTATAAATATAACTATTAAATACTTACCTATAAAAAATCTCAGGTGACAATGAGATTGTGAAATTATCTCTACCACAGGTGTGATTTTTTTTATATATCCAAACCACATTTTTTAATTACATCAATAATTTTATTTAATTAATTAAGAATAATATTCATTTTTATTATATCATATATGATCATATTATCAATAGTTTTTAGTAACATTATTACTCTTCCATCGGGTGTTAACTTCTTTATTTTTTTACACATGTTTTGTCCAATAATATCTAGTTCATATTCCTAGGTTATAATTATTTATTTTATATAATGATATTGGATTAATATATAACATATTTATTCATTCCATTCATTTATATAATCATTCTTTAAAAAATATCAGGTATAATGAATCACGTCACATTGTTTAGATGGGAGGTTGTATGTACGCATGAGTGACATTATCATTCCTATAATTGTTGAATCGTATTGACATGGAGGTTTATCATATTTAATAATATATATAATATCATAATAATAAAATATTGTTATTATTTACATCTATATAACCATCCATGTATGGTGGTGTTGAATGAATATTTCCCAAAAACGTGGAGACGGTAAGCCATACATACACATGCATGGTGATTTAATTTTTCATTGAATGGATAGAAGAAGGAATATGATTTTTCCATAATAATAACAACATCTAAGTATATGTGTGATTCCGGAGCTATTACTCATTAATTAAACCACTCATGAATATAATGAATAATAAGAAAGAAGTTTTAAAGAATCAGTAGATGAAATTACCTCTTCTTCGATATTCTCCTTCTAAATCACCCCATAAAGCACCAGAGTAGGTATTTTCAAAAGACCAAAAACTCTAGAATGTAACTAGGGAAGTTAACAAGGGAAATGGTTACTATATGTAAGATCATAAAGGATCAATGTTAATTGAATTGGTGAGGGATTATGTGGCCATTTATAATTAAGGTTACTTGCACTTTTGGGGTCTCTAAAAATATTAAATTATAATAAAAACAAAACCCACCCCAAAACCTCCAAAATGTACCAATTTCAAAGATGATATGAGTAAGGGTGGTAATATAATGAGAAAATAATTATACATGTTTTTATTTCAATTTAATCATTGTGATTTTAATTAACACCAAGTTAGTCTTTTTAATTTTTAATTAGGTTAAAAAATATTTCAATAAAAAAGGGTATAATATTAACTTAATTGATGTGAATTAGATCATAAATAAATACCATAGAACTTTTTAGACCATTTATTAAATATTATATATTTTTAAAGATGTTTTATGATTTTTAACTAATTAATAAAACATTATTTTTGTAAACAAACAATAGTTTATATCATGACACTATTCAATTCATTGATTTTTAAAAATATTAATATAACAAGTCTACTTTGAAAAAAATTATTTTTTTATATCTATAATAGGTAAATGTAATCTATAAAATTCATTTTACATATTATTTATTCCAAATTATATTTATTTTAATATTTTTAATAATATTTATTTGATATTTAAATTAATAAAATAATTACTACAATAATTTTGTGTAATAATTTAAAATGCTTATTTATTGAATAAAAATAAATAATAAAATACTATGATGAAGAAAAATACACTATATTTCATTATAATACATATAATATCATATATCATCTGTATAATCCATCATTAAAATGTTATACTTATTTAAACATGAATGTGGAAAGTTTATCATCACTTTATATAAAATAGTATAAGTGTAATAATCTCACTTATATTGATCCAAATGGTCAAAAAATCGACCACTTGATGGTTATGGTCAATATATACTTGACCAATAAGATCTATTCAAGTGTTTAACCCTTCTTATTATTATTATAACTTTAATCATAATTTTTTTTTTGATTTCTCATCAATTAAATAATTTTTTCTTCATTGATGTATAAACCTTTAAGGTAATTATTTAAATCCCAAAAATTTTAAATAAGTTATCAAGATAAAGAAAAAAATAGATTTAAAATGAGTATTTAAAATCTAATTTATCTTCTGTATACCCTGTTATTATAAATGATATATTTTTTAAAATTTGAGTAAGACATATTTATCTTTTCTTTAAATAAAATAATTAAATTCCCTAATCTCATCCCTGTGGCTTCCAAAGGACACAATTTAGACCCATGTGTAATTTATCTCTAAACACACTAATCCAATGATATTAGTACAAGTGTTAGGGTAATTTTCTAATATTATTTTTACCCTTAATTACTCTATTTACCCATTTACCCTATTAAAAAAATTTACTTAAGTTTATATTCATAATTCCAAAAAATAAAAGTTATCTATTAAAAAAATTGGGCTTACTAATTATAAATATAAAATTCGTTTTTCAAAATTCAAAGAATAGAAGCTGCAATATTTAATTTAAAATCAATCTCTATTTCAGAAAGAGAGAACGAGTTTTAGAAAATAAAACAATACAAAAGATTGAAATGTTTTTACAACTAAATTCAATGTAAAATTAATTATAATGACATAAATTATATTTAATGATACAAATATATTATATTTATAATTTAAAACCATTCAATATTATAATTTATCAATATAAATTATTTTAACAAAATAAGTTTTTTTATTAAAATTTAGTGTATTTTTACTATTCCATAAAAATGAATGTTATCAAAAAAATAAATAAAAAGTTCATCAAAATTAAATTTTTATATCCTTATAACAAATAATATGTTTATGTTTTCATATAAAAATTATTAATGTGTCAAAATCATAATTAAAAATGTGTTATCCATTAAATGGTCAAATTATAACCTTTTGAAAAAACTGGTTTTTATACTTATAATAGGGTTTATTCATACCCTATGAGGCAAATATATTTGACAAATATAAAAAATATTTTATTTTTTATAAAAAATATATATTTCATTAATTTCATTTACTAATAGTAATTAAATAAATTTATTAATTCAAAAATATAAATATATAATTGATTTATATTTTTTTATAAATATTTGGTAGAAAATGAATTCACCATACATATTTATAAGTAACTTATATTTATTTCCACTAACCTAATAAATATGGTAAATTGGTCATTTTTACTTAGGGTGTCTTGTAGTTCGTCTAAACTCATTGTTGAGTATAATGCATGCTATTGAAGAATTAAAATTATTTAAAATATTTCATAAAAACATTAGGGTGTTACATATATATATAACTTGGGTTATAGTATGATATTTATTATTTATTTTTAAATTAAAATTTATTTTGTAAGGAATTATTCTTCATATCATGGTTTAATATATAGTGGTGTAATGATATTAAATATGTTCTTAGGAAAATGATGATATTTATGTTAATCAAACATATTTTTTAATTCTTTTTAAATAGAGATATTTTTATTTGTCAATTTTTTGATTAATCATTAATTTTTTCCATGATTATGTATATTATAAATTCCATGTCATATATATATAAAGATTAAATTCTTATTGTCATGTTTATAACTATATTTTCATGTTTATAATTTTATTATCATATTTCTAAAATAATTTTCATATAAAATTAAGCATGCTATCACGTTATATTGAGTTACGTAGGCCCCATTTTCAAATAGTCACATCCATGTGTTATGCTAAACATCTTCATACCATGTATTCAAGATAAATTAATGATTTAAATTTAAATTTTATGATTTACTTCTTAATTATTAAGTACATGTCTTTATTCATACATAAAAATGATTTATTTGAAATTTTTGTTTTATAATTCTAGGTGAATAACCTGGTTATTTATTTTTTTATAATTATTTTTGGAAGAAAAAATTATATAATCAATTTTATATCAAGGGTCTATTTATTTTTATTATTCATTTTATTTTTTATTAAAAAATATGCATAGTTATTTCAAGGATGGGATTGTCCAATAAGTGGTTTTGAATTTTCAAGGAAATTTTCATGGCATGTTATATGGTATGTTATTTTATTTTATAGAAAATAATTTTTATATTTGTATTTTAAAATGTTTTAGGCTATAATTGAGAATGGAATTTCCATTAAAAGTATTTTAAAAAATCGAACTAGTATAATGAATGTTATATTAAAGGGATTGAACCCATAAAACTTAAGGGAAATATGTATCTTATGAGTTATGACTTGGAGCATCATGTTTTTAATATGGTCTATGAAGTATAAAAAATAACCCACAAAAAATTATTATTTTTAATGGATAATTTCTAATGATCTTTCCAAAGATAATTATTTTTGAGAAATAAATGATTTTAATATATATATATATATATATATTAAAATGTTTTGTAAACCCTAATTTTAACTTTATACATTTATTTAATAATTTTTTTAAAATTTTATTAAAGTTTTCAAAACTCCTTACCGTGAAAATTAAATACAAACCCCATATTTTAAAATTATTTTCACATGTCACCTTGAAGTTTTAAGTTGGGTTGCTTTGATAAATGGTTAATTCAAATGAAGTATATTAAATGTGTTTTTGTCTTTTATATTTGTAAATATTTGATAAAAATGTAAAGTTTATATAAATCTCTAAAACCAACACCGATAAAAGATCCTTGATTGTTTAATGTGTTGTGTAATTATCTAGTTTCCTTTATAAAAAAAATTACACAGCCTGTTTTAACATCAAATCCGGAAGCATGGGCACATTGAGTTATTATTGGTATCATTGGAATGATCTATACAACTTTAGATATTTTATGTTTTC
This sequence comes from Viscum album, assembly GCA_963277665.1. NCBI lineage: Eukaryota > Viridiplantae > Streptophyta > Magnoliopsida > Santalales > Viscaceae > Viscum > Viscum album. Next base: position 421,625,891 of record OY728132.1, read on the forward strand.
ATTTAAGTTGTAGAATTTAGATTTTAACAGTGCTATTTTTTAAAATTCTATATATGGAAATTTAATATTTTTTAGAATTTGATTTACAAATTATGAAGACATAGTTATTTTGATAAATGAATAATGTACCATCCCAGAAATATAAAAATTTGTTTTATTATATAATTCTTTTATTAAATGGATAAATTTAAAATTAAAACAAAAATATAATATTCTTAAGATGATTTTCATTGAAAATAATAATTTAAATTAAATGTTTTAATTAATTTAATTATAATATTTATAGTTAAATACAGTTATAGTTTTTAAGATAATTTTAAAATTAATATTAAAAAGTTATTTTTTAAATTATTAATTTTTTTAATGATTATTTTATTAATTTTATAAAAATAATGATAATTTGAATAAAAAAATTATCCTATCAAAATGTTATCTATTAAAATATTTTGAATGAATAAATTTCTAAATATTAATATATATTTAGACTATTATAATTATTTTGATAAATATATTAAAATACCAAATTATGATGATTATATATATGTATAAATATTTGTATTTTAATATATATTAACTGCGATAATACTTATTTCATATGAAATAATGATTAATTTTTATCAAATATAATTTTTTTTTTAAAATTTTTCTTTTCAAAAATAGAGAAATGTATATTTATATGAAATTATAGTTACTAATTTTTAATTTTAAATTTTGATTTGATTACTTTTATAAAATTATTATGAATTATTTTTAATAAAAATTTAATTATATATTATACATATTTTTTATAAAATTATACATATTCATTTGAAGATAATAATTTTATCAAATTTCCTTTTTTTGATAATTGTTTTATTCAAATATACTTTTTAGGATATATAAAAAAAAGAAGAAAATGGGGATTGGGGTGTTAGGGGACCGTGGGGTTCATGTTGTAGGGTTTTGAGAGAGTTTTGGGGGAGTGCATTAAACTCAAGGGCCTATGAGGTTAAGCACTGAAGAGGAAGTAGAGGGGTTGTGGGGGTTCTCACTGAGTCGAGACGAGTCCCAATGGATTCATTGTGGAAGATCGGTTGTAGTCCTGGTCGTGGGTAGGCATTAACTGATGTTCAAGATCAATAGAAGATAAGAGTTCTAGATCAACTTAGATTTGAACAAATCTTTTCAGGGTTGAGTCATGATAGGGTTTCGGCCTCCAAAAAGGTAAAATTTTTATTCTTAGTCTTCATGTCTATGTGATGTAGGAGTTATTTTTTGTAGAATATTTTTCAGAACTCCGTTATGGAAAGCTTTTTATATATTTAAAATTCAATACCACTTATTCCTCATATTTTACAACTGTAAGATCTGGATGTTAATTTTTCTAATTTAAATATTAATCTCATTGTTGAGTTCTTGCATTTAATATTTTTAATATTTTATTTTGTTCTGCATATGTTGGTTCGAATCTCCATATTATCAACATTTTATATTGATTTTGTCTTCATTTTTTGGTTGTTTTCCCTACTGATGAATGTATTACAGAAAATTCATGAACCCATAGTCCAATTGACTTCTTGCATGGTCTTCCTTGATTTATCATCAAGATGGTGTGTGTGTCAATATATACAAGATGGGATTAATGTCTATAAGTTCCATTAAACAAGGTGTGTATTTTTTTTTGTGAAAAACCAATTTGGAGTTCCGAAAGTGGGAGTCCTCAGCAAGAGAAGATATTATGTTTCGTTCCAATAATTCATGAAAAGGAATTTATTATTTGTTTTAATATTATGTTTTGATATTATGTTTATATATGTTCTAATTATAATTCATAATTATCAAATTATTAAGGAATAAAATTAATTATTTTACTTTTTTATGAAAATTATGTTTTAATTAAATCTAAATATTCCGCAGCATATAAATTTATCAATACTTAATTATGTATTATTAAGTATTTGAGGTTTTAATATATATATAGTTATCATTGTAGTAATATTATTATTATTTACTTATATTTTCACATATATTTTGTAAGGAATTATTCATTAAATCATGTTTTAGTACAAGGTGGTGTAATGAAATATTTTTTTTTATTTTGAAAATTATAACATTTAAGTTAATAAAAAATATGATTTAATTATTGTTAAATATAGATATTTTTTTTCATCAATGTTTTGATTAGACTTGAATTTTTTTAATTATTATTATTATTATAAATTCAATGTCATATATAAATATATATATAATGATTAAATTCTTATTATCATGTATATAATTGTATTGTCATTTTTATAATTGTATTTTCATGTTTCTAAATGAATGATCATAAATAATTAACCATGTTATCACATTATATTGAAGTTAAGGACATGCCCTTCATATATAGTTATGAGTATTCATTATACATAATATCGAAATACATTGCATTCCAAATTAATTCATGATTTAAATTTAAGTATTAAGGTTTACTTATTAAATTATTAAGTACACGTATTTATTCATACTTTTAATAGGTTTATTTAAAATGATTCTACTGTAATTTTATGTGGAAAACATAATTATTAATTGTTTACAATTATTTTAGAAATTAAAAATTACATATGAACTTTAAGATAAACTTTGCATTTATTTCATTCTTCATTTTATTTTATATTTAAAAATAAGTACAATTATATTAAGGATGGGATTCTATGAAAAATAGTCTTGAAATTATCTTGGAAATTTTATAAGGAAGATTATTTTATTTTTATGAAAATAGTTTTTATATATGAGTTTTAAAATGTTTTGGAATATGATTGATAATGGTAGGTCCATTAAAAGTGTTTTCAAAAATGGAACTTGTATTATGAATGTTATGTTATGGGGAGTGAAATAATAAATCATAATTGGTCTTTGTTCCATATCAGGTATGACTATCGACCTCATGTTTTAAATATGGTCTCTCAAGTATAAAAAATGACCCCCCAAAACTATTATTTTCAATTGAAAAATCATAATGATATTTCTAAAGATAATTATTTTGATAAATTAATGGGTTTCTAATATATATATATATATATTCCATTGTTTTGGAAAACCTAATTTTAATCATGTACTATTATTCAAAGAAAATGTTTTAAATGTTTTGTTAATGTTTTCAAAACCCCTTTCATTGGATGTTAAATACTGACCCCATGTTTTAAAATTATTTTCAAAGGAATCTTTGAAGATTAAAGTTAGACAACTTTGATAAATGGTTAATGCACGTGAAGTATACTAGAAGTATTTTTCTCCATTAATTTTGAAATTATCTGATAAAAACATAATGTTTTTCTAATCCTCTAAAACCTAAACTGGAAAAGGTCCTAGATTGTCTTATGCGTTGTGTAATTATTTGGTATCATTTATAAAAAAAATACACAACATATTTTAGCACTTAATTAGGATTTGCGGTCTCAAGGAATTATAACCTCTCTATAGAATACTATTCTTTTTTATCATTTGGTTCAAGGTGTTTTGATGGGGAAGATAGAGTGATTCAGTCTTGGAAACTGATACCTTGATTTTTTTTAAAATTTATGTATATCAAGTAGGATGATAGAGAGTCCAGGGATTAAACACTAATAAATTATGAATGTTTTAAATTTGAGGGATTATAAGGAGAATAAAATGTTTACAGGGTTAGGAAAATGATATATTTTAATAGGTTCAATGTCTAGTGCTTCCAGTTGCGAAGTCATATACCTTCAAACAAGTCGACATTCAATGAAATTATTTGTTTAGATGACGAAGATGTCCCTTTATATTTATTCAAAAATCTTATTTGAACTTAAATACATTGAATCAAGTATATAATACTCCATTTATTTTGGGGTGTAATTAATCTTACAACAATACCCTTTATATAAGTATTTGGGTTTTTAAACCAAAATTTTTGTTTCATTTTTTTATTTTTATTATTATTAACACTCTATGTAGTTTTTTTATTTAGGCAATGTTTATATTTTTTATTACTCATTTTATTTCCATTTTATAAACATTTTACTTATCAATAATTTTATTGATAGTTTTTGATAACTCTAATTTTTTAGTTTATTAGGAGTTCATTACTACAAATAAGATGAATACATGATTTTTATTGAAAATTTTATTTTTCGTTCAAAATATAATTCACCAACTCTTGTAGTTTTTATTGTATATCTATCTAGGTTGACATATGTGAGGAGTGGTGTCTTATAACCCTCAAATTAATTGAGTATTGTTTTATATATAATGACATTATAATGGGATATGGGTGGATAGCCAATGTTTATAATGTTAAAATTTATGACTGGTCCACCTAAGTCCTCTATGATATGGGCAGGAGGTTAGTTGGAACTACTATCATATAAATGACTTGGTGGTCATACATGAGATATCTTAAAATTTCAATGTTTATACTTGTGCCACTTTATTATGTTATGCAACCCAAAAATGTAATGTTCTCATGGATCATGTTTCCACACTCCTATGAGTTATGTATTATGTTAGGCCAAAATCATTTTTCCACAACTCATTTTTTATGATATTTGGTATGATTATCTTATGTTCTGTCCATGTACCTTTATTATGTTCTCATACCAATATGTTTGTCTTATTCTCAATTATAATATTTAATTATTATCTCTAATATTTAACCACACTATGAATTTGAGCTCACAGTTTTATATGTCTTCCCTAATGTTAAGAAGGTGATTTTTAGGTGTGTTATGTATAAAGGGTATCATGTGAGATTTCTATTTGTGGGATATGTTGAATATATTATAAATAAATTTTATTATGTGTATAACTTATAAATTAACGAATTGTTGAGATTTGGGGTTGTGATTTACAATGATATGCAATGAATAGTTATATAAACTTTTGTAATATGTATTTATGTTATGCTAGGAATACCTCATGCTGGGAAAAAGTAGACACCTGAATCAAATGTTATTATTCTTTAATGTTGTATATATATTTTAAACTTATCACATGATATATGGAATTGCTAAATCACATAACAAATGTTTACTATAATTTCTAGTGTAAGAAATTGTTTTTAGGTGTTTTCCACATTTTATGGGTACTATACATGGCCCCTAGACAGTACCCTTTACCTACGTAGCAACCTACCACTGAATGAGATATTTTTTAAACATATATGAGTAAATTTCATTGGAATACATATTACCTATGAAAATAATTACTTTTATATTATTCCCCAATCCCCCATGCATGTGAACTAGGATCGTTTACCATGCCTACACATTTTTCATGGTCACTCATATAACATGCCAAAAATTTCACATTTTCCCCTATTCTCTCATTCAGACAATGAAACGTCAAATAAATGTTTCCCATAGAAATATATATTATAAAATTATTGTTTTCAATAATTAAAACACAAAAAAGATTAATATTTAATGATTTACCAACTAAGTTCTCAAGATGCCTTAAAATTTTAATCAAACCCAACAAACTCAATACATAAAACCACAATCCTACAATATATATCACTAAAAGATATAGAAATCATCCCCTTAATACTAAATACACATTTAAAAGAAACAATTACTAAAATTTAATCAAAATTATTATAAATCTAGTAATCCACCTAAATAAACACAATGTTCTCCCCTAATAAACCAAGAAGACAACCCAATGAACTAAATTCCAAGATAACCACCAAAATAAAAATAACAATCCTTAATTCCATCCAAAGAAACCATGTATAAAAATTTCCTCAAAAAAACCATTTATATCTTCATATTACCTATAAAACCTACCAAAATTAACACCACTCCCCCATACAAAAAATTCTAAATTTTTATCCTCTGACCAAACATGGCTGAACATCTCAAACATTTACCAAATAAAGTAAAATAAGATTAATAAAAACTAAAGTAATTGATAACAATAAACAGAAGAAAGATAAATTTAAAAATTATGTATTAGAAGAATAAAAATTTAATTATATTTAATTTTAATTTAAAATCAAAATTTTAAATCTTGTAATGATTTTAAATTGAAAATATCATATTTTCACCACTTTTTTATATTAAACAAAATACACTCAATTATTTGATAAATAAAATTATATAATTTATAACCAATAGGGATAAAAAATTATTATACGTTTAATTTTATGAAAACTAAGTCATTTTATTTCAAAAACCGTTGGTTTAATCAAGTCATATACCCAATAAGACGTTATAATAAATTTAATTAAACCAATATAATATAACATTATCCCAAGGAATCCAAGAGTATTTCCAAAACAAATATACAAACCACATATTAATCAAACTAAAATAACATTGGATAAAAGATATTATATTGAAACTCATAAAGTAGAATATTTTTTTTCAAATAAACTATTATTTATAAATTTACAACCAATCCAAATAAGTAATTAAAATGGATATCATACTCGGCTCACAAAAATTTATTATCAAATGAATTATTTAAAAAAATTATTAAGAAAAACCCAAAATTATGACACACGTGACCCACTTTAATGAAAACCAAAAAATATTTTGAAAACCCCCTAACCAAAAACGATTTGGTTGCATTATCAAACATTAAAATGACTAAAAAAACACTTTTTTAGAATTAAAACTTTAGAAAATAACACTATATTATTTTTTTAAAACAATATAAAACTCCTATATCCAATAAATTTTCAACATTACACACAATAAAGTATTAATAAATTTTTGAAATTGAAAAACACTTTTTAATTTAAAACACAAACCTTACATTTTTTTTGTATAATGGAACCTTTAAATTATCCTCAAAATATCTAATATCACTTAATATATTTCTTACAAATAATAAAATAATATTTACATGAAATAATATGTTTTAAATCAATTTAAAACCAATTATGAACAAACATTGGTCTTGAAATTGTTATATGTTTAAAACTAAACCAAAAAATTTTAAATATCATAACCTAATTCAAAATAACTTAACAATTTTATTTTGAAAAAAAACATCCAATTTATATAATGGCACATTTACATTAAACCCCATTTTAAAAACATTTTATAGAACTCATTAAAATTATTCTTCAATAAAATATTCATTTAATTTCCATAATCCGATTAAGATTTTGTGTTATTAATTAAACCCTATTAAATATGTAAATAATAAATTTCCCACATAAAATATACCCAAAATAGAAATAAAATATTAATTTCATTCATATAATGTGAAAATTTTATCATTAAAAATACTTTAAAATATTATAAAATAAATTTACATACAAAAATAAATGAATTATAAATAAAATAATACACTACAATAATAATAGAACCAAAAATTAGACTACAAACATTTGGTTAATTAGGTACACATTTTAAAAAATCATTTAACCAAAGTTATATGGGTATTTATTGAATATGAAATTGATTAAAGGTACATTAAATTTTTATAAGGTTATAATGACACTCATAGTCAATCATTGAAATAAAAATATGATTTCAAACCAAAATATTGTCTACCGAGAACAGATAACAAAGAAGAGTTTATAATGAAAAACAATAATATGTTTATATATTTAAATTAATGATTCCTATGTATTGAAATGATTTAAAACACATAAAATTAATGTTTCTTCATGATAATGGGTCAAGACACCTCATCATAGGGACAAAGTTAATATTAGAATTAATTTATTGGTATCCTAAAAATTCTCACACATATAATTCCATGTGTAACACAAAGTGCATTACTAAAGATATTTGAAAAAAAAGAAATATACAACTTGTGTTTTATAACTTTTTTCTCCAAACCTAGAACTAAATCAACCTCCTAAGCCCAATTTTTCACTATATATCATAAACCAATCTTGATTTACCTTGAATTTTACATGTCTCACCACTAATACCATGCATTCCTCCCCTATTCAAAAAAGGATTCTAAGAGTTAGTGTGGGATAAATTTTAATAATGGATTAATAATTTCCCAAACACAACCAATCCATAATTTTATTTTCCCTAAGAATATAAAATAAAATTGGATTAGATATTAATTGATGATAATGAAAAATATCATAAAACTAATAAGTATATATCTGATATAATCCAATAAAATAAAAATATAAAAAAAATATACTCATGAATAATATGGTTAGGATCCTCTGTAAATCAAAATCCTCCCACCTATATACTCTAACCAAGAAAAATCTCCAAATAATGTCCAATTCGATGTATACACATACAAATAAAATCAACATGGGGAAATGATTGCAAAGACACTAAAGTGAATATTCAAGGGTTTAGTATACAAATACTGAGTAATAATTTCATGAAGGATTATATAATATATAAATAATAATATAATCCAACAATTTGAATTATATATATATATATATATAAAATTACAATTAAATTTTTAAATAAAAAAATTATAACATTTGTATTTTAAAATCATTTGTACCATGAATGAACCACATAATATAACACTTCTTTCTAATAAAAAATGAAACAATAATCTAGAAAGAGTATCATCATATATATAAATTTAGTGCGTAAAAAATTTATTATGGTCGGGGTGCCACGATGTCTCATATGAAAAGACAATTAAGGGTCATGTTATATTTATAGGTATCTCATGGAGTTACATGTATCAATAATATCAATACCATTATATAACATCATCTCACCAATTATCTATTCTGATAACCAAATGTTCTTACCATTGAGTTTCTAAAAAAATTCAAAATCAAATTCAATTAACCCATGTAAATAAATATATCTCTTAAAATCATGATTTTATTGAATTTTTAGATGTTTTATAAATATCATGATTTCTTTAATTGTACCATTAAATAATTTTCATTAATATCAATGAAAATACAATTTATTCATTTCATCAAACACCATGTGGGAATATTTTAAAACACATAACATTAAAATATCATAATTATTCCCTTTCTATTTGTAATTGGAAATAAAAATAAATAGTTAAAAATAATTTCTGAGAAGTCACCATAGCTTTTGAGAATATTTTAATTAAATTTATAACATAATTTATGTAAATAAATTAAAAATATATATCAATTATATAAAATTTATAGAATTATTACATCTTAAATCTAGTTTAAGCAAATGATACGTCAAGAAAAGGAATCGTAAAACCTAAAATAAAAACCTAAATAACACTTAAAATCCAAAATAAAAAAATTTTTGAAGGAAAAAAGGTTATATTAGGGATAATGTGTTTATATACCCACTATAAACTTAATTGATGATAACTAAACTTCAAATCATGCGAACAAGGTTCATTTTTATCCCCACTTCCATGATAAGGAAAAATTCCCTTTTAAAACTGAGGGGTTTTCAATCTAATAGAGAAATAACTAAAATAATTCAGAGATGATGTAATTTATACATTAAGAGACATATATAAGATAATAATAAGAGAAATATGAGAATAATAAAAGAATAAACTTTCATTTGTTTATCCTTGATACACTTTGAAGATGAAGAAAAAGTACAGGAAAAGAGAAGATGGGTGGAGGAGAGCATCCTCACCCTTAGTCAATGTATGAAAACTCAACAGTGATAAAGAGTTGCATTACCCCCTCTTTAACCAAATTTTATTTGTAATAATTATAATAATAATCCTTCAAAAAAAAATATTCACACACACAGATGTATATATATATATATATACATATTTAGTAAAGAAAAATACACACCCACACAATGATCTATATTTATATTTGAAAGAATGAAAATAAATATTCAATAAATCCATTCATTTGAATAAATTTAAAAAACAATTTTAATTATTAAATCATTTAACACTGTTAAAAATAAAATTGAAGAAACTATTTAATGAAAATTTACAAATTAAAACTGTAAAAATATTGCACCCATTTCATTTATATTATCATTAAAATTATATTTTAAAATTATTATTAACCAATTTGTGTTATAGGTGAGTTTTATTTCAATTGAAATTAAAAATGTCAACTCAATACTAAAATATAAGGTCATTGTATCAGAAGCACATTATAAAATTATGTCTAGATAAACCGAGGGAGCCTTAGTGGGTTGTTCATGGTTTATTTTATAGCACATTGGCCTCTCCATGATCAAGAGGGTGAATGCATATTGAGATACACGTTATGTAAATGAAATTTTAGGGTGTTCCAAACTCAAATTTCCCTTTGCCATAAATTAGGAATATAAATACAACTATTAAGGGGATAAAATGTCCCATTGAAAACTAATGCCTCATATAAAATGATTTGACTAGTTGTCCTCTATAGAATTGTTTGAAAAAAATAATTATAGGTGGGATCATATTAGGGTTATTTAATGTCCCCTGGAGTATGAGGCATGTATTCCCACTAAAATTTATTGGACATTTTAGACAGGATAAATTTCCCTTATTTAAAATATTCCTAAACACACTGAATAAAAAAATGTGGGTTTAAGTAGCTTGTCAGTCAAATATGTGGGATAATCGACATGCTATGAACATTTTTTTTCTTTTGATGTTATTTAAATTTAATGAATTATTTCAAATATATATAGGTTTTTTAGGAATATATATTCATATTTATAAATTTATGATTAGGTAAAAAAATAATGTGTTCAATATTTATTGTTCTATAAAAATAAGCATTTCAATAAATATATTTCGTTTTTTTAAACCTTCCTATAATTTTTTGTAAGACCATGAACCAGTATATTTAAAATGTTGACTCGACCAGTCTAAAACTTTTTATGTCATATAAAATGTGGACATAAATACACCAAGGTGTTTTTAGACCATTCGATGAGGGATTTTCCTACTCTTCCCCTGATCGATCTCATTAGGCATACCCATCTTCTCTTAAAGGTGGATGATGATTAATGGAATCATCATAGCTAATTGTAAGTATGAATCTAAAGGTGGTGGTGATTCATGTGCAATGAGAAGGAGATGGATGTGGGAAGGGTCATGATTCCTATAGGGTAATGGGTGATGAAATATTGGGAAACTATAGGATGAACAATAAATTGGTTGGGATCTTGGTAATTCTATAATATTTTGGATAGAATTACTAGTTACACTCCTCTTATGGGATGTAGGGTAGCGGTTCCAAACTCATTGTAGTAGTGGATGATTAGTAGTGACTTGAGAGTGAGAGGTATCCAATAAGTGTCCCACGATGACTATTGGAATTAGTGAATACTCTTATCAGAAGACATATCCCTTTCCAACACTACTTAAAATAATCTACATGACCAACAATGGGAGATCAGAAAATAAAATCTCACCAAATGTGGAAAGTGGAAATAGTGAGTGATTGATTCTCAGTTTCTATTATAGGATGGTGATAATGAATTAACGCAAAAGCATCCCCTTTATGTTGTTTTCTACCCCCAAAAATAAAATAAAAACTCTTGTCATGTTAATATTTTTCAGGATTTTAATATAATGTAAAATAAAAAATGTTTAACTAGTTCACTAACCCTACTTATTAATTGTTGTCATGTTAACCATGGGTGATCATTCTATGAATACTCCTCACAATGGTTGACAATTGTTTTCCTTTTACCTTGGTTACATCATATTTATCCTTTGGTTTTTCTACAAGTTTGGCCCAAAGGGACAATATATATTCCCTGGTAAGATCAATTTTGAGCTCCACATATGATCATTTAAAAAATACTCAGTTTTATAAACACCAATTCTAAACTTGTACTCAGCTAATGAAAACATCTTGTGATTTTGACATAAATGGATTTGTACATACTTAAAATTAATCTCAATAATGGATAAAAACTTGAGAGTAAAATTTAAATGAGTAATATTTTTAACATTAATGATATATTATATGAATATAATTTTCAAATCCTCTATAACATTCTCAACCATTCAGGTGTACCGTAATATCCCCTTATAAAGGTTACTATTTTCCTTGATTAGTTTCTATTGTACTTGATATAGTTTTTTTCAGTGGATGGGGTTTGTGAAAAAAATATAAAAATAAATTATTTCATGGTATTATTGTTCTTCAAAGGATTAATGAGTAATATAGGACTATAACATGGACTGGTTATTATAGGAGGATGAGTTTGGGATTGAGGAATGGCTTGTAATTGGTTCTATCAGGGGGTAGGTTATTTAGTAAGGAAAAAAATTGGTATGAAATTTTGTTTAATTAATTGGAGGTTGTTATTTATAATTCATATTAAACTATGGGTTATGATTAATTATGTTAAAATTTGTATTTGATTGATGGAAATAGATTTTAAGAGATTAGGGTGGGGGATTATCATGGTGGTATAGGAGATGATGTATAGAAAGGTAATGGTTCATGAATTTTCGTGGGTTTGAGGTGTTAATTGAAACATAGGGTGAGGAAAAGGTATTAAAAAACTTGGGAGTGGAATATAATTGATAATATAATGGTTAAAGACTCTTAGTAGGTTAAATAGAGGTAATAGATGGAAAATTGTATGGTTGGGAAGCTACGTTGAGAGAGATATTAGAGACGGTAGATAAAATTTCAAGACCTGAATTTAAGGGTTTTTCTTCGTATGGATATTTTTTTTTGAATATTCATGGCTTTAAAACACATTAAATTATCTTAACATTGAAATTTTTTTTAGATATGAAAATTTAAAACCATATCTGCAACAAGGTTACATCTTTTACTATTTTAATTTTTCAACATAGGTGGTTGTTCTATGCCCTGAGTGAATTTTTTTACTAGAGAGGTGAAATTATTAATTTATGGGCGTTTGGATAATTATAGAATTATTTTTACTGTTTGATAATATTAAATAAAGGATAATACCATGTTAGAGTTTTTTGGGGTGTGTCTTTAGCATGGTATCCTCCCCATGAAATTATAACATTCCCTAATTTTCCCAAAACCACGAATCTTGAGGTTGTAGTGTATCTCTATATGATACTATGAAATATTTTCCTTGGGATTGATAATTATTTTATATTTGTGCCTTTGGCCAAATATGAGATGAAATTTATTGGATTATGGTGGGGATTCTTGGAAAACTATTACTCACCTGTGCTATTGTACGGTGTATTCAATTACAGGTTTTTCTTTTAATAAGAGATTAATATTTGTAAAATTTGAGAAGAAATGGTAATGATGAATAAATTTTAATTATAATTTAATGGTGTATAATACTTTAATAGGATTAAATTTCATATGAATACACCATTTTAATATATGACCAAGAAAAAGGATAGAGTAAATGTATACAAATTTCTAAATTTCGAGAAAGAAGATTTGAATTCATTTTTAATTTTGATTAATATAACTATAATGTGGGTACTAAAATAAAAAGTGAAAGTTAAATCAATGATAAGATATTGGTTTTAAAAATAAAAATTAGAAGTATGAAAATAAATTAAATAATAATAAATTGAATGAGTGGGATATTCAGAAAAAAATAAAACAGAGTGAAACTATTCATCATGTAAATGAAACAATATGGAATGAGGGACATAGAGATCACAAGAAATGATGAAATAGAATATTCAAATTAATAAAATAAATATATTAAGACATATACTTGACAACCACTTCATAATACCTGACTACATGAAATTGAATAAAAAAAATAAAACAATAAAATTATTGTAAACATAAAATAGAGTGAATAAAAACATGAAAGCTTTTATTTTGGACAATTCTTACAGTACCAATGATAGACCCTATTCCAGAAACCCATATTTACCTCTAAAATCACCGGTCAAATAGCCGATCTTATCCTTCCCTATAAATATATCTTTTAGCGTGTGTATCTGGTTGTCTTTGTTCACGTGTGAGTGCCAAATTTGTAACATTGTAATTCAAAAAACCTTTCAGTAGCTGTTCTATACTCATCTCATTCATTTACCTCAAACTTTCAAGATTTTCATTGTAGAAAAATCTCTAGAATAGTCGATCATCATCCATTCCCTAGAATGGATTAATGGAAAATATGAAAAAAAAATTAAAAAGATAAACAAATTGAGCGATACAAATCAAAGTAAACAGACATTATGTCATTATCAGCATGCAGGGGGATGACAGATGAAACTGTTTCACCTAGAAAAAGGTGTTCAACAACTGATGTATGTTGAAAGAAGAGGAAGTTATACAATTTTTTTTCCAAAAGATACAAAAAAGGAGATAAATTTCGATCAACTAAATTAAAAAAATCATTGAATACAGAATCAATGTAACTATTTTGTGAATTAAAAATGTACAATAATAATTTAATGTATGAATTTGTATATAGAAGAATAATATATACAATAATTTATAATGTTTATGTTTATGTAATATTAAATATTTTTAACATTCATATACATGAGTGTAACGATTGTTTAGACATTGTATGGAACCATACAATGTTCATGTATGTGTAATCTCACCATTATTTCTATCAAAATTATCTTCTACATTATTTTTACAGGTCCACATTTCTTCTAGAAGCTAAATCCATTGTCTATCTTGAAAAAACCTTGTCAAGGAGGTTTCCAAGAATAAATTATGAAGCCAAACTAAGTCATAAACAATGAGTTATAAGTGCATATTGATACTTCATAGTGGAAAAATAGTGCATGTAATATTTTAGAAGCACAAAATGCATAGCGGATAGGGGCTTACCAGATCACCTTTGTCATTGTGGTTTCCTACTTCCATCAGTCCATGTATTTGAGAATAGATTTAGTTGACATAGTTACATGAAAAAATATATATTTATCTGTAAATCCAATCCACTATTTACTCAACATTTTCAAATATAATAAGATCTTTATCCTTCAAACACGAGGTAAATTACCATTACCTAGAAATAGGAAATAATGATGAAGATGAGAAGGGTGTCACCTTATAAATCCATGATTTAGACCCATCCTTCAAGATTAATTAATGTAATGATAGAAACTGAGAAGATTTCCATATTATGTTATAATAAAATTAAATAATAATTTATTGAAATATACAAGCAGTAAAATCATTGTCCACAAATAAGAGAAATAAACATAAAAAGTAATGAAATAAATTCTATATGAGATTAATCCAAAAATAAAAAGTAATCTATAAGCATGTAACTTTTATGGAATCAACAGGCATATGTTTATTGGGATCAAAAAGTTCAACATTTGGTTAGAACTGGATGCATAAAAATTCAGTAAATACAGGGGGATAAAATCATCCAATAAAAAAAGTGTTCTAACACAGAAAATTAGTGATTATGAAAATCAAGGAAAGAAGTAAAATAAAAAATTTCAACCATAGATAGTGTGGAACCATTCCATAAAGTGATAGAAATTCTTGGTTATAGTGGGTCAAATTTCATTCCCACCTAAGAAAACACCAATGAGTTGGCAGAGAAATTGAAGCAAGGGAAAGATGAAAGGTGATACTTCCTGGGATTGATCCAATGGCAACTTGGAAACTGGCCTCAACCATGTTGATATGGGCTTACACATTGACCTTCCTCATCTTTCTTTCTTACTTCCATCTATCCATGTATTTTAGAAAAGATATTGTTGAAACCCTTACATGTTGATATTTATCAGTATATCAAATCAAAAATTTACTCAACATTTGCACACATAATAACAAATAAATCCTACATGCCGGAGGTAACTTACCATTACCTAGAAATAGGAAATAATGTTAAACATGGGAGGCTAGGATTTACCTTATGATTCCATGTTACATTCTTATCCTTCAAAATAAATTAATATAAAGAAATTAACTAATAATATTTATATATAATGTTCTAATAAAACCAAAGAAAAATATATTAGATTATGTAAGTAGTAAAATCATTGGAAACAATTAAGAGAAGGAAACCTCAAAAGTGAAATAAATTCAATAATGCGTTAATACAAGAAGAAAAAAATAATATGTAAGCATGTCTATTTTATGGAATAAGCTAGCATATGTTTTATGGAATAAAAAAAATACTACATTTGATAATAACTAAATTCATAGAAGTTCAATGAAGAGGGGGGCAATAGAATCATACAAGAAAAAGAAAGAGTTCCAACACTAACAATTAGTGTTTATGAAAACATGTCAAATAGAAAAAAAATCAAACATTTGATAGTGATGAATCATTCCATAAATTGAGGAAAAGTCTTTGTCATAGTGGGCCCAATGTTATTCCAACCGATGCACACACTAACGAACTAGCTGAGTAACTGAAGAATGGGAAAGAAGAGGAAAGGTGATCCTGCCTGAGATTGTTCCAATGAAATCATGGATACCGGCTTCAACCTACTAGATAAGGGCTTACCAGTTCACTTCCCTTAGAGAGGTGGGGATAGAATCACCCAACATAAAATAAGAGTTTCAACACAGGTAATTAGTGTTTATGAAAATCAAGGAAAGATTTCAAATAAAAAATTCCAACATTTGATAGTGAGGAAACATTCCATATATCAAAACAAAGTCTTGGTCATAGTGGGACCAATTTAATAATTTCCCAAGAAAACACCAATGATATTTTTGAGAAACTAAAGTAAGGGAGTGGGTATACTAACCATGCATGTGTGGTAAGTAGAAAATATAATCACATAGTAACTCTAGATACCTCTATTATCTATTGAATCTTTAAAAATTACATGCTCAATTGGTTTTACATGAATAAACATGACTCATATAACAATATAAAAAAAGAGAAACTGATTGAAATATATTGGAATGCATAATATATGTGAAATATCCTATATTGATATATAGTATAAGAGGATAAAAATCCAATTTGATGTAAGATTCATTGGTTTTTTGTGAACTGAGTAGGTGAATCCATGGAAGGGGAGAAGTCATGCTACATTAATGGTTCTTGGTGTTTCTAATATCATGTTTAGTGAAAGCCTCTAGTCACTGCAAACATTTAGATAATCTTGAAATACAATTAAACAAAATAACATCATTAACATAATTGGTAAAATTTCGGATAAAAACATTTGAGAAAATTTATGATAAATTATAAAAAATGAAAAATAATTTTTATCATAGGGAATTCAAGTAAATGAACAATAATAACATTCAATTGGTCACTTTAATATCTCTCAATTTTGATAAATTATTTTGTTACTAAGTCCATACAAATACAAAAATAAATTAGAATAAATTATTATTTTAAAAAACATAATATCTTATATTAATAAAAGAATATATACAACTAATAAAAAGTATTGAGAAAATATAATCATCAATAGAATGACCAAATAAGATTTAATACAAGGGAAGTCAACTAAAATATATGTAAAAGAAAATAATAAGTAAAATTAAATTAAGAAAAATATAAATTATTGAAAATTAATACCATAAATTTATATTTCAAGTCACCATGAAAAAAATATGGTGTTTTATTTTTAAATATAAAAAATGATAACAATAATAGATGATAATTATTTTATCAATCAAAAAGGAAATATATAAATAGAGAATATTGAAAACATATTGAATTTTTTTTATTAAAATATAAAGAATATATTTTTATATTTTTATTTTTATAAATGTGTCACTCATCAACAGTGGCTTGATGTTGTAGATTCTAACCAAATTATCATGTCACATTATACAAATCTTCTTCTGAAAATACTTCTATCAATCATTTCTTCATAGGAAAAAATGATTAAAAATAAGAATACACATTAATGACTACTAAAAATGAATAATACAAAATATGAATGTAAAAATAAAACTAGTATAGTCCACAAAGTGTGATCCGAAAAAGATATTTGGTAAGATTATGTTAATAGGTGAGGTAAGTTACAACAGTATATGTATTTTCACTAATCTATAAAATGAAATCATTTGTGTGGGTAGTTTTTCAAGAAGTGAATATCTATATAAATACTATAATTTTTTTTGATCCAAGTGATCTTACAATGCACTGATGTTTTTATATTGAATGTATAGATAAAATATTGTAAATAACTTCTTAAACTAGTATATGTGTTGTGGATATTTCATAGATATGGGAAAATAAAATTCTATTGGAAAAGAAACATGTTCAACTCATATAGAACAGAAACATGTTCAACTAATATGTGAAAATAAAAACATCAAATTTATGTGTTAAAGGTTATATGGATCATAGAAAACACATAAACATGGAACATATGTTATGTTGTATCCTTTCTAGAGGCTAATTCAGAAAACAGGGAAAACATATTCCATTAACCCAAATGTAAATAGCATTGTCTAATACAATTTTGAATTTGAAAAATAATACATAAATCAAATATGAAAAAAATATGAAATAGTCAAACTGCAGTACTACCTTGTAATTACAGGTAACAATTTAGTCAATTTTTTCAATCTTCTATGTTATATTCTCTTTCTATAAGAGTCGAATCTGTACATAAGGCTTAAAAAAATAATTACATAACATGAAGAAACATAGTTTTATAAACATTCAGAAGTTATTATGTACCTCAAATGATTCATAGGAATTTAAATTAAATAAAACTAATCTAGACATCTGGTTTTAATGAATAACTATTATAAGTTCTGGAAAAAATGTACTTTAAAATTTTAAAAAACCCTTAATTTTGTTAATATTGATGAATTTTTTGTAGAATACATACCAGTTGATAGTGGTGTTTTTTACATTCTAAAAATAGATCAATAAATGTAATAAATATAAATGTAAAAATTTATAAACTTGCTACAGTTAGTTTCATAAATTAGTTGAACATTCAACATGCAGGAAAATTTAAACTAAGCCTCCAAAGCAGATCAAGAGTGTCTTGTTGTTGGTTTTAATTCTTGTTTGAATACAGACAGGTAATGGGTAAGCTTAGGTGTATCTAGAGTTTTTTTCACTCATTAGAGTCATTCACCCATGCCTAGGAAAATTTAGCTGGCATCCCCAAAATTCCAAAAATATCAACCACTAATAAAACAGAAATGATCCCTTGAACATAATAACAACTCACAAATAGATAAATACATGATTCACTACAACAAAATAGAAAAATAATAACATAATCAAACATAATTAGAGGGAAACCATTTTCCAATTCATGTTTTTGGATTCACATGCACACAGAAAAAAATTATAAAATAATCAAATTAAAAATGGAAATACTAAATCATGAAAATGAATTGATGTTATAGGATTTCACCCAGAAATCCAATCAACATCAAAATCTTGGAATGAACTTTTCAGCATATAAAAAAATTAAAAAGTTAGAATACCTTACTAAATTTACAGAATAAAAATTATGACTATTAATATAAAATAAATAGTTATAAACCAAAATTAAAAAAGTTAACATTTATTAGGGGTCTCAAACCTTTAACACCAATATGTCATGATACTTCCTCCTTCATAACATGTTTCATACGTAAGAAATTGTTTTCAAACCCAGAATCTAGGAAAAATATATTAGTAATTCTATATGTTTTCCTTTGTAAAACAAATAAAATTTCCCATAAAATAGACCAAGGATGTATTTCTATTGAGTAGTGTGATATATTATAGTACTCTACCTTGAGCTTGAGCTCCAACTCAATAGATAACTCAAACTCAGTCAAATTTTGGTTTTCAAAATTTAAATTTTATTTTATTTTTAAAATGAAAAAATCAAACCTATCAATTTAATAACTACTACAGTATATGAAATTAATAACAGAAAGCATATAAAATTTCATATATGTAGATTGAGAGGACTATGTACGTATTACAAATGATAGTTTAGAGGTTGACCGGGAAGAAATTCTTGAACATTTTACAGGAGTATGGATCCAGGTTTATTCAGCGGGAAAGGTAAGAAGAATGGATAGAATACTTGAGGGAGATTAAGTGTAATTTTATTGTTTTTTTACCAAAATCATTTGAAGGAATTAACTCGATAATGACTCCATCTATGATATTTGGGAGCTTTAGTATTAGATGAGGCGAATCCTGAGCAGCATCCCAAGTAGAAGAGGAGCGGAGTCACGGGAAGGAGGTCAGCTCTGTATTTATGGGATTTGTAGTTGGAGGGGACATCAATATTGCGTAGGAACCCTAGGAGTTACATAGGTCATTACCTTGTAGATGCGGGTATAGAAGGAGGTAATGAAAAGAAATGGATATTTTTTTACTGATGTTGCTTGAAGAAGATTGTTGTAGCCCGACGTTGACAGTGATATACATCAACATAAGTTGGAAATCCGAGGAATCATGAGTAGGAATCTAAATAGAGGAGGATTGGAGGTTCGGGGAGTCCATCCATTTATTGCGGGGGCGGTAGAATATAGATAGGGTATTGTTCAGTGGTAACCCTAAAGAAGTGGGAGAGGGGATTCAGGGAGGTGGAAAGAACCCTATAGTGGGGAGAGGGGTTTTGGGGAGGGAAACCAAGAAAGGAATCATGAGGGGGTGAGTATTTTGAGGCTAATCCTGGTCGGGAGTGGGACACGGAGTTGGAGAAATGTTGAGATACTGCGACGTGGAGAATTTTAGGATAGACACGTAGTCCAAAACTGATGTGTGTGAACATGTGTGTGACACATGGTAGTTGGAAATCCAAGGATAGAATATATAGTAGATGTAAAATATTTACATAATTTATCATGGCCTTGTCTTTGAATTTCAGTTTGTTGAAAATTTCTAGGGTTTTCAAATTAAATAATTTTGACTCATAGATTGTTTTTTACATGTACATAAAATATGTTTTATTATTATTGTGGAAAATTTATTTGGACACACATGTTATAAAATAAACTTGAACATAAACTATTTGGAACTTGATTTTCCTAAGATATTTAATTTAAAAAAATTTCCCTAAATATTATTAATTGTGTGACACATTCTATTACATCACAATCCATTATTTATAATTTATGATGCCCAAACACATAATTTTACATAAATTATTCAATACTAGAGACTAAAATCTAGGAATAATTTAAGAAAAATGAAAAAAATTCCTTATTTTCTTCTTTGTTCATACATTTTTTAAAGTATAAATATTGACAAAAATGATCCTATAAATATTTCAAAAAAATGGAAGGCTCGTGGAAAACACTATAATTCTAAATGGAAGTATTGAAGTGATTTTTATTTAGCTTGATGTATAGTTCCTCCTTATTTAAAATTTCCAGATCTCCATATGGGAAATATCTCATGTCTATGAAAGGACCCAATCATATTGATCTAATCTTATCTGAAAACAAATTTAAATTTGAGGTCAACAACATTAAATTTTATCATGGTTGGAATTATTTGCATTCAATGTGTCAATCATGCCACTTAATCTTCTTTACACAATAAACAATGGAATTTTTATAATCATCCTTCATAATATATTTAATCTTATTCATCTTCAAATGTATTTTTATACTAACTCCACCATACTTATAATTGATAGATTTTACTCAAAATATGATTTGTGGGAATACTCCATCATTAGGTTTTGTGGTTTTCATAACCAACCAACATCAAAAAATTCCCAATTTATTATTTTTGGATATTTAATTATCTTACCTAGAATAATCAAGTGTTCTCAAGCAATATTTCTTGGAAGAAAAAAAATTATCTATAATCTTATTTATCTCCCTATTTCACATGTCTTCATGTTGAATTTTTTTGTGGATGATATGCCATATTCATGTAGTAGTAAACCACATATTTAGCCAGCAGTCCTTAGAATGTGTGGCTATAAAATAAATTCTATGATCATTGATCATCATCTTAGGCAACATAATTGTAAAAAAAGTGTTCTTATTCAGAAATGTAATGATTCATGGGTCATGTTACTTGATATGGATTTCGTTTTATTCTAATTTGAGAAATAATCACCCGACAAAATTATTTGTATGTGGGAAGATGATACGAGGAATGTTCCCATGAATTCAATCCCAAATACATCAAAAACCATAACATCCATGATTCACCTTTTAAGAATATCATCTCACTTATCAATGTTCCTTGTACAATGGTGATGATCACATGCTTCCATGAAGTATCATATATCATTAATATGTGTTGGAAAAGGAATTTAATTTAGAATATTATATCCATTATTCTCTCTAGACCAGGATGTACATATATTTGTGAGGAGTGAAAAAAAATTCTAGAATACATTTCACGTTATTTTTAAAAAATTTTGAAAATGAAACTATGATTATGCTAGTAAGAAATAATATAATAATCCCCAAATAAATACAGAACATTGTGTATTAATTTATTCCACTATTGGTAATTGAAATTTTGGAAGATCATACCAGTTTCCAGATAGTTATTGATGTTTGTGAATCAGGGTCTTTGCATGATCTTTTCAAAAAAAATGTTTTTGTGGATACCAAATTATGATATAAACCTCTTATTCTATACTCATGTAGTGAAAATCCATCCTTGAAACATATCCTTAGATTATATTCTTAGCTCGATTCTTATACATGATTTCTGTTTTGATTTCTTTGAGAAATAGAATCCATCAAATCAAGTGGGCTTCAAAATACTTTTTTTTACAGAAAATACTTTAATGTCATAAATTTTTTGTCTTAACCTCTTTTTAGAGATAAATATAAGATCTAACACACACACTAAAATATATATATATATCAAATCCAACTTCATGTATGTGTTTCTCTATCACAGTGTAATTTAAATGAGAATTTTAATTAATCTAGGTTGTATAATAGATGGGTCTAAATATTTTGTTTAATATTTTACAAAATAGTCCCCCAACCAAGAAATTTCTTATTTTTCACATATTATCATGGAATTACTCTAAATTTTGGTGTATTATGATTAGAAAAGTTCCCATTCATGACTTTAACTCTATGATGTTTTGCTTAAAAAATTCATCAATCATGAATGCCATATAATTCGTGAAAAAGTTAATGAAGACCATAATATATTGGATAAATCCTTAAAAATATATTATTAAAACATGCATGTTACAAGAAAGATAAAATTTTCCTTACCATTGTTGGATTTGATATTTCTTTGATCGCTGTTATTTTAATAGGATAAAACATTATGGAACTTTTGAAAATCTAATGGAAAAGAACAAATACTTCATTTATCATGAAATAACTCCTATCAAAATTGAGAATCAGGATTATTTATTTTTTTATATCCAACACCAATTATCAATTATTAATTGATATATTAAATTATTGGAATTAGTATGAAAGTTAATCCATAAAGGTGTCAACAAAATAATCTACCTTCCTATGGAAAATTTGTGTAATATACTTATAGAATGTTGGAGGTGCATTACATATGATGCATGATAGACATAAATTGGAGAAGGTTCCATAGGGGAACATTAACATAGTCTTCTATTTATTCCCTAGTTCCCTTGGTATTTTATATACCAATATTAACCATCAAAAAATACATATTACACATTGAAAAATAGTATTTCCAATATTTGTTCAATGAATGGGTTGTGAAATTGATCATTACTTAGTGCATCATTGTTTTTTAATAAAAAGATGTACCCACACTAACCCATAACTATTCAGGTGGAAATTATCTCTTGTTGATTATTTACTATGATCATTTTTTCTATCTTGAAATGGAGTGGGATAAACCATTTTATTTTTCAAACATGGTAGATCTTTACAACATCAACTATTTTAAACACTTCATTATTCTAACATTATTTCATTATATGAGTCAAACTCTTTTAAGGATTACATGTTGACATATTCCTATGTTGTGTTCTCTCCATGTGTGTATAAATGGAGGATATGATACCATGCATATCATTAATTATCCATGACAGGGACTTTTATATTTATCTAATCACTTCAATCAACTGTTTCTCTTTTATCATTCAGAGTTAAATTCTTATAGTTTTTAGAAAGCGTTATCCTTCTCCAAAAATATATGTGGATATTTCATATTATTTATGTAATACCAAAATTTAGGGGTTTTTTAATTAAGGGAGAATATTCAGTTAAGAAAGACATCAATATGTTCTATGCAAAAAGTCATTTTTCTTTTTTATATTCCTTCACAATATCTTATTTTTTTTACTTCTTACTCAATCAATTTTATCATTGCTACTCCTCATTATACTTCATGTCCAATAGAACATATCCCTCTTTATTAGTGTAAATTTCATGAAAATCCTTGAATTAATCAATGTGTTTTTCCAGCTTTAAAGATCAAATTAAACATAACCTTTTGTAACACAAATAATCAAACCCCATTTATTAAACACAACAACTTTTTCCAATGGCATGAGAAGGTGTCCATAAATTATTGATATCTCTATTTATTCTTACATTTTATTGATTATAAAATCAGTATAAAAAAATTACATACCTTTAAAATCATCTTATAGTATGTCAATCAAGTTCATGATAGATCAATCTTATATTTAATTAATGACTCTCATGAAATGTTGAATTATTATCTCATACTTCTTTAAAACATTTATTTTCTTAATATATACACTCTCACAAAGAAAGAATGATATTTCTTGAAAGTGAAAAAACCATATCTATATGTAAGGTAGAATTTACCTTGATCATCTTATTTTGGAGTGAGATCCCTTTTGATAAAACTCAAGAAATAATATCATAATTAAATAACACCCATGTAATTTAGTTTATTATTATTATAAAGGAGTTAATTTAAAAACTTTTTGTATCCATTATGAAATATGAATTGGTGGTTGGTAGGGTTTCACATCGGTTTATTTTGGTTTGTCTATCTACATCGAATCAACTACTATTCCCTTTACTGTCTACTTGTTTGAATATTTTTATTTCATTATTCACTAACTCCACTTCATTACTTTAATTTCTAGTCTCATTTTCCTTTCATGTATTAATTTCTTTTAGCACCCCTCCAATCCTCAGTGTTATATAAAACACATCATTCGGGACCTCTATGTTACCCAGTAGAATACCAGGTGGTATCTGAATTTATTTTCTTTGAAAACCATCACTATTTATTATTTATTATTCAGAGTGAGGATTCATAATTTTCTAAGTATAATCCTTGAATTTGAAGATTATATTCCATTAGAGTTGAATTATGATCTTTTTTTTGATTTACTTTGTCCTTAATTTCCCCAAATGGAATTGTATTTCATCAATTTTAGGTTGAAATATTGATTCCATATTAAAAAAACCACTACCATGATGATTAAACTTGTTACAAAGTTGCAATTAGTGTTTTTTATAGTTAGGTATAACCTATAGAACCATATTGATGAATTATATTCTTCCAACTTCACTGTTTTAGTATATTATTTTAAGATTCCTACATAATTTTTTGAAAATTTTAGTATTTAAGATTTTTTATGACCATTTAATACCACAAAAATAACTTTATCCATTTATTTTTGTCCCATCAAAAATTTCAAATATTGAAATAGATCCATTCCTTCTCACATTTATCATTAAATGAATTTCTATTACATTGGTGCCACAACATGATTATGGATGGGTAAACTACCCTCCACTATATTTTAATGTACTTCCATTTTCCTTGTGTTTAAACCTAGTTGTCAAGACTTTTATAGATCATTTTCATGATCTACATATGAGAAAATAAATGTTTTAATTTTGACCACATTACTAGAATAATTTTTTCTTATACGTGTCACATATCACTATGAAATTAGATAGGTGTCCATAGGGATCTTAAAATTGAAATCAACTCAACTAGCCTATGTTTTGAATTATTACTAATATTTCAAGATTTATCTCTAAACTATTATCTAAGATTGGTGAAATAATTTTGACCACAGTGTCTTTGTGGATCAATATAACTTTTTAAACTATTAAGGTTAACTCATGTGGTGTTTTTTGGGCTCTATTGATGAATTTTACCAAGCCATAATTCACTACATTAGGTGATCAATTTACGATCATTACTCTCATTTTCCAAAATAGATTGTACATGATCTCAGGATTGAACTCCAATGGTATGTTGGAATTTAAATCCCTGTAACAAGTTTTCGGGGTTTGGTTCATACACCTGGGAACATAAAAAACTTCCAAAATACTCCATACATATAAAAGAGAAACAGAATTAGGAAAAATAAAGATAAGTTCAAATACATGGAATAATACACCAATTCTATACATATCTAGTTTTTTAAAAATCACCACTAATATGTTCCCTAAATTTATTATTCCACCCTATATTTTCATTCCCTCTCTGGGTATTTCTATTAGAGTTTCGAATTTATATGCATGATACCAAATTAATAATCCTATAAAAATGTATTATAAAAATGAGAGTACCAATAGTGAACCATTGTGAGGAGAGTGTGAATCCTAGAATAGTGAGTCTTTCCTAATATTTGGTTTAAAAAAATTTATGTGAATTAAATAAATTTTTTAATAAAAATGGGAATGAAGGGAAACAAAGAGCTTATAGTGATGAACAACTTTTTCATTAACAATAGGGTTAGTAAACCAAATTTGTAAGTTGTTATTCCTAATAATTAAGATTTAATTTCCCAAAGAAAAGAATTACTTTACTAGTCTAGAAATTACCTTCGGGTAGTTAACCTCCACATGTTCAATATTGATTAATTCAACCATAATTTATGAAATCTCTTTTGGTAAAATAATCTTAATTAAAATAAGGTACAGTGATAATCAATCTCAAGAACACAAGAAATTTAAAAGCTATTATCATAGTCCCATCCTTACCTTCCACATTAGAAATCCTATTTTAATTGAAATATATATTTAAGAAAACTATTTAACATTAAAAATGTTATTCTTAATGTGAATATAATTTAAAACATTAAATCTGTAAGAAAAAAAAATATCATTTAAATGTTATGAATATCCGTATACAATTTATTCACTAAACCTTAAGTGTCCAATCACTCATGATTGATTAAAAATACGTCATGAGTGAATAATTAAGACAAAGAGATATTTAATACCTGGAAACTCAAGAGTGATAAAGATCGTTTTGATGAAATATTCTAAAAATGAATAATAAATATTGAATTTCTGGCTTGAGTTCTCTTTAGAGATGAGGGTGTTTTGGGTGAGATTTCCTTTTTTGGATGGTTCTAGTGTGTCTTTTAAATAATTAAATTGAGTATCACTCCTAAAATCAACCACACAACCCAACACTTTTTTAGAAATGATGTATGACTAGGTGGTCTGTGTATGAAAACTAAAAGAAGAAATACCTATTGAAAAGTATTAGATAATTGACACCTACTAGAGTAAAAACTGGGAATCACATCATGGGAAATAAAAAAAGAAGTAATTATGAATTAAGAATGGAATTAACAAATCAAGGGGTGTTGTAATTATTCTTTTCTAGGATGTTAAGGATCTAGTGCAGTGTCATTAAACATATTAAGAATAGAAGGAAAGAAAAATAAATTAGTATCTACAAATCATTTAACCAATTAGTGAAAAACAATGTACATCAATGAATAATCATACTATTCATATGAATAATAATGATTATTAAATCCATTATTAGATTCAAGTCCCCCAATAGTAGAATGACCTTACTTCCTCTTTGATTGAATCTAGTACCTTTGAAATCCTAATACATTTTAGTTCATAGATCTCATTTATTTTATGGATAACCAATGTAAATATCGTGGGTCAAAATTCCATCAGGTTGGTATCTTAGGAACAATCACATCCTTGATGTCCCTTCACATGATCCTCCATTTCATCAACTAGATGCATAATCATTATATGGAAATTTCGGGGGATCTTTCTGAATTTGAGGATACTATATGGAATAAATTTTAATTTTTGTTTGAAACCCATTTATATCAATAATTTCATATTATACTTACTAGGGTAAAACATTGTTAAATCATAAAGTTATAAACTATGGGGGAAGTGTTACACGACTATAAGAAATGTGTTGTGATAGTTGGAATGTATTACGAAGCTCTAAATAATTATTATGCAATATGAAATACTTAAAAATTTATGAAAAAGTTTTACATGTAGTTTGGAAAGTAATATTTTGTTGGAAAGTATTTCTTGTTAAAAAAGATTGAAATATCTAATCCATAGATGACCCAGTGAAAGTCACTTGTTAGAGAAAATTCATATGGGTTATCAAAGATAGTATTATGAGTTGAATAATGTCCCACATGGATATGGGAAAAGTCCTATCTATCTAGTGGAAACAATAAAATAATTTAGGTACCAATTATTATGTACAATGTGCTTAGTTCATTAATTTTCAATATTTTGGACCTCCAAAGTTATATAATGAATTTAGAGTCATGTGGGATGGCCCTTTAAAAATCCATACATGTTTTGATATGAAAGTAAAAAATTATATATTAGTTTATCAATTTTAGTCATGTAAATCATGAAAATAAATCTTAGTTTATGATTTATCTAAATTAAAATAAAAATGAATCAAATCTGAAAGATTTTAATTAAAATACCATAATAAAATTATACATAGATTTCAAAAAAATTATATTTGATTTTAAAATTAATTACAAAATTAATAAAATAACTAAAACTAAAGATTCAATTCATTTAAAAATTAAATTATAGATTTACTAATTTTGTCACTCATCACATTCCCACACTTACACTTTTTAAATCCTGGAAAACATATTTAACTTAACCCAAAAATGACTATCCTTCATAGTTAAAACAAACAAACCTATGAGTAATAAAAACAAATATTCGTCCACCATACCAATCATGACACTTCATAAATTAACATAACTCACTATCTATTTCATTTTAATAAAATATTATCCTTTAATTCCTACATAACACACTACATGATCTATCTTAATTAATAATTTTCCCACTTCACTCTATGAACATATAAAAATTGATTTATTCTCATTAAAGAGTAATTGTGATTTACTATATAATTATCAATATAAAAATTTCTCTACTAGTATAATATTATGTGCAACTCAAGAGAAATTTCAGGTGGTTTTTCTAAGTTTCAATGGTTTCTAGGGACAGATGTTCACTTTTCTGAAGTAGAAGAGGAGTTTTTAATATTTTAAGTACAAATCATGTCAAAATTATGTAAGTTTAAATAATTAATTTAACTCACTAATCCCATCACATGATGTATTAATTATAACTCACTCTACATTTATTTTTCATTCATTGGTCATATTAAATTAGTTAATAATTAATGAATTTAATCCCTATATTCTCCAATTATATATACATTTATGTTCTTTTCTTATATTGGTTTTTATTTTTTTCAATTGTAATTTTTTTTATATAATTTCTTCTATCATGATAAATAGGGAAAACTGTGTAAAATAAATATCTAAGACTATTGGGAAATCTATTATATGGAATAATAAGAAAATTGATCTTATAATGTCTCAAAATTAAGGGATTTAAATAATTTTGATAGACATTTCAGGACTTTGTCATTCATGTATATTTTACTAACATATATTAAAATATATAAAATTAGTGTACAAACATACTATGTAATCATTTATGTTATACAATTAAAAAATTAGTAAATTACTCACAAATCACATTGAATGTTTTCTTAATTTAGATATCGTGAAACATGATTTTGGAACGATAAAACACACTACAAATCTAAAATATAAAACAATATAGCATGGCTTAATTTAAATCAGCCATAAAAAAATATTTTCATATGAAGAAATCTATATTTTTCCCCACACTTATCATAGAAACAACTACCAATTAATTCCATTATGAATTTTGTTCAAAGAAAAATATAAAAGAAATGTATATATAAAAGTGTCAAGGAATGGGACAAACAAGGATTCCTTAATCACAATAATCGAGGGGGAGTTTGGAATCTATAATTAATTTCATCACAAAATCAAAATGAATCTATTTTCTCAACTTTACATTAATTTTTATGGTTTCTATGATTTTTATCAACTAATCTCAAATGAACTAGATGAAAAAGTGTAAGTCAATATAAATTCACTATCCCATTTTGAAAAAATCTTACCAGACACGGATTTTATCTATGTGGATAATGATAAAACATTATATCTAACTTGAAGTTATTTTTATAAATGGATCTATCATGGTAGGATCCATTTTTTCCTATTAAAATTGGTAGTTCTCAATTTATTTCATTCTCATATCAACTAGTTCAATCATTTTGATCATTATTTTTATCCACCATTGTTGAATTCCAAGTTCACTTTATTTAAAACCTTGATTTATTTGTACTAAAAAATAAAAGGAAAGTAAAATAATTTTCCTTAAACCATTTTTTATGGGGACATACCATAGGTATTTTTGAACGAATTTATTTTTACCCATAATTTATCCTATATATTTTCTTTCCAATTCTGTTGGTTGGAATGAAGTACCCTTTCTAGAATCCTAGTAATTTCTATATTAGAGACCTCGATTTTCCAATTTCTTGGGGATGATAGTATTTTATGGACATATTTTGTACTACATATTTTCTCATGATTTATTCAGTGACATTACTGTGTAATTGTGTTCAATTGTCACTAATTACCTCATGAGGTATTCCATACTTACAAAAGATATGTGATATTTGAAATTAAATATGAGCTTTTGAATCATCAAGCCTAGTTTCATGACATTTATTAAAATTAGAAACATATTATAATACTAATGAGATATAGAAAAAACCTTAATAAATATAAAATGGACCCATAGAATATTATCACCAAATATGAAATATTTCATAGGAAATCAAAGGATTTTGGATAATTTCATGTATTTTTTAAATTCCACTAGTGAATTGATGGTTGGGAAATGACTGTAAAAAAATAAATACATCTTTATTTGTTTTTTCTAAAAAACCATCTTCTAGAACTTTTATAGCTATTCGATGAGGTCCAATGTATCCTTAAAATATTAGGTTGGGATAAAATATAATTACATTGTTCATCTTTTCCTTAGGAATACAGCCTCAAATTATGTGATCATGAAAATGTTTCTATAGATAAGGATCATCTCAAACAAAATATTTTTAATCAAATATATATATAAGATTTTTATTCTTAAGAAACAATAAAAAAACTCTTATTAAAGGGTTTAAAACCCCCTCAAAATACTATAGTTTTAGTTGTGAAAAACACTACCACTAACGTTTCTAGCAACTCATTTTAATTCCATTTTCACATAAGCATCAATAGGGTTTAAGAAATCAATGTGGTCATTTTTAAGGGGTTTTAATTCCCATAAATAATTTTTTTAAAAGAACTAATTGAAACCATCTCTAATGATTTTCTATAAAAATAAAATGCATATAGAGTTATTTTTTGATCTTCCTCAAAATTAGTCAAATTTTCAATAAGGAAATTATACGAGCACCAGGTCTCTCTGCACATACCAACAACCAATGAGCTTTGAACACGAGTTCCTACTGTATTAGACTCCTATCATAACCACTCTACTGCATTATTTTTGTTTCTGTTAATTATACAAGTGTGTATATATATATAAATTTTTTATACAAATTTTTTAATAAATGATTATAAATCACACAAAAATATGAATTTTTTTAAGTATTTATTTTTTTCATGCACATTTTTCTGTGCTAGTATAAATATAAAATATTTAAGTATTTACTATTTAAAAACACATTTTTTATATATTTCCTTTATAATTATATTTGAAAAATATATTTAAATAAAGTATTTAAATACACATTCATATATATATAAATATTAAATAATATTATATTATATGTTGATATATATTTTTTAAATTATATATTTATAATTAAAATTATATAGATACGTTAAAATGTTTATATTATATAAAATATATATAATATATACACATAGTATATTATTCCTATAATATACACATGTTTTGTTATATGTGTGTGTAATTATTTGTATAATATTTCATTGTTATATAAATTTATGTATAATAAATATTTAATGGGGTTTTACGGGTTGAATTTATTAAATAAATTATATTATATATTTATATTATGTATTTATTTATTCATATTTTAAATGTTGATATTAAATGCAATCATATTATAATATATATTATTTTAAATAAAACTATATAAATATAAATAAATATTTTATTTTTATGTGTATTAATATTTATATGTTCAATATATAATATAAAAAGATTAGATATATTCATTATATATATATATATATATATATTATGTTTATATAATGTATTTAAATACACTTATATAATGTGTTTTCATAATATATATATATATATAAATATTAATGTGATTATATATATGATGAAATTTATTTAGTTATATAATTTATAGGGGGTTTTTAACCCCTTCTATTTTTTTAAATTTCGACAATATTTTAGCATCCATTATTTGGAAACTGCCTCAAAATATTAATATTGTTGCAATTTATGCATAATACCTCCTAAAATAAAATGGATTTTAAAAAATAATTTTTTAGGGTTTTCAAATAACCCCATAATGTTTTATATTTTCAGGGGTTTTGAACCATAACTAATATCATAGATAAGGGGTGGTTTTGAACTCCCTCTAATTTTTTAAAAACCCATTATTTTTTGTGATATTTTATGCATAATTTCAACTAACTAATTTAGATATATAATTTAGAGGTGGTTATTCATAACCCCCTCTAAATAACCACCACTAATCATCTGTTTTTTTGATGTCTTTAAAAATGAAGTAAACTTCAATATTACCAATAAGTTCACCATTTTAGTATAATATGGAACTATAATGACATCATATAGATATTCAGTAGGATTTTAATCATTAAAGATATTTATTTTGTGGTTCATTTTTTCCCAATGCTGGGTAGTCTACTCATGTGTTCTGTAACTTGATTCTCACAACCCTTTTAATCCTCAATCTCCATGTTAAATTCAGGTAGCAGAAGCATCCATATCATAAAAATGGAATTTGAATAATCTTTCTCTATCAAATATCTGAGGGCTTCCTGATCAGGAAAAATGGTTACATTTTTTCCTATCAAATACGAATAAAATTTATTTAAATTAAAGACCACATCTAAAAACAAATAATCTATTTTTAATTTGTCTAGCTTTTATGAAGATTCTTTGGATCACAGTTCATTCTAGGAGATTTTCTATTGATAGTTTTAGAAATTTCTACTCCCATTATTGGATTATAGGTATCATATAGTACATCAAAAGGTTCATTATAGTTTGATGGACTGATTATAAGATAAGTGGTCAAATAGTCTTAGAGTCCTCCAAAATCATTCATATTTATATCATCAAATAAAAAATCAATTTCCATCTTGAGTATGTTGTTCAATATAAAATCAATTTTTCTAAATTCCCTAATAAATGATTTATAAAATAAATCCTTTACTAATAATTGTATAATATTTTACATATAGGTAAGGTAATTTAGTGTGGAAATGATGTCAATATTATCTTCCTTTACTTAAATTCCTTCCACAGAGTTGATGCAGATAGAAAAATTACTCTTCTTTACCATAAATTGATATTCTAAAATGATTTAAATCAAATTATTTTCAATTAATTTCATTTAAAAAATTCAGAAAATTCATGACGGAATGAAAAACATGTCTCATAAATAGGGAAGTCCTCATAAAATACCAACAAGAAGATATCAATAATATCTTGGGATACATCATCAGTTATGGTTCATTTTAAAGAGTATCTATTGCTCAAAAATAGTGGGACTAATCGTTGGGATGCCTCATAATGACTAGAATATATATATATATATATAAGATTCTTATTTATAAATTTTTATAGTTATTTATATTAATTTTATTTTAATTCTTTTGGAATAATATGAGGTATTTTTTCATTTTATTTTGGAAGATCATATTTATGATTCAATGATCCTATATTGAGATTCAGTTTAGTAGGTAGTCTAATGATAGTTTTATTACAATTATTTATATACTTTCAACCTACATATTGAAAAAATATATGATAGTAGTATATTTAATAATTTAATGAAAATATTATTCAATTATTTATTAATGCTATCCACTGAGAATATTTTATTATATATTTAAATCATTTTCAAAAACAGATTGGCCTGAAATATTACGTGAAAACAAATTCCCCTAATATATTTATTTCATCTAATATTTTAATTTTTTTCATATAACAACACAGATTTTTATAGTGAGACAATGTGAAAAAATTATTCTTTGTGAGATATTTTTAGTAAATCCAAAATAATGAAATTTATTATGTCTTATCTAAAGGAACTAAGTGTGTTACTTCATGTATATTTAATATTAATTTAGTATTTTTAAGAATGTTCCTAAAAAAATGATAGTGAAAATGGATTCACCTCTTTCTTTGTCATGGTTTAAGAAGTTGAAATCCATTGGAAACTATAGTTATTTCACTCTTACCAGCACATCTTCCAAGACTCCTACTAGGTTGTACTGGTTCTACTGGATAATTATAAAACCACTAAGGTTGGTTTGAGATCTTTTATCCTCGAGGAAGAGTAAACTAAGTAAGTCAATAGAATAATATATTCTCTACTATCATAAAACACATTTTAAAAATATATATATCATATAGTTAAGGGTATAGTAAAAATATAGGATTTATATCATTTATAGACAGTTATGGGGTTTTAAGATCAATAATATTTCTTCTTAGGCTACCATTTCATATTTATGAAATATTATTTTCTCTGGTGCTCATATCCTTGATAAACATTGAATACATTGGGATTTGATGGATGAAATCCAATAAAGGGATATTAATTTCCACAATATTGAATGATTCTATCATTTATTATTATAACTTTTCTTAACTAGACATATTGTGTGTGTTTATCCTTACATAGAATAGAGGTTGGGATAAGGTAAATATTCTATATTTTATTTTTCCTTATCCATTTTAACTAGTTGTATAATCAAAGGATCCTACTTATCTTATTCTATTAGGGATTTTTATTCTTTATCACGTTTCCATATCAATCATCTCCTTCCACCACTGTTTCATATCCACCTTTAAAATATTTCGTATTAATAAAATAGATAGATATATCATTAGAATTAATATTAGGAATTTATTGGGATGGGTGATTAAATGATCCCTGATTAAGAATGTTTTTTAAAGTATAAATGATCTATCTAAACATATCCTTAAGGTCTTTTAGATCTAATCCATGACTGGAAAGGGTTGATATTTATTACTATAAGACTCGAAAAGCTATCACAGAATGTTTGTTTTTAGGGATTAGGTTTTTTCCATTGTTGGTAGCTTATATAATGTTGATAATTTTTTCTATTGAATGGTGGTGGAATGTAAAGATGTTTAA
This sequence comes from Viscum album, assembly GCA_963277665.1. NCBI lineage: Eukaryota > Viridiplantae > Streptophyta > Magnoliopsida > Santalales > Viscaceae > Viscum > Viscum album. The sequence continues at coordinate 421,661,050 of OY728132.1, forward strand.
AAACCTACAAAAAATGTTCCCTTGAGGGTTAATGGTTTCCCACACCATATTAAATGTTTCAGAACTTGTTAAACTCTTTATTATTGATTATTTATATAAATAGTGATATTTCTCGAACATTTTTCAATACTAACATTATTTGGATATAGGTTAGTACATCAATTTTAGTTTCAAGTAAAGTTTAGTTAGAAATATTTACCTATTTTACTCTTCTATTATAGGATCTTATAAAAAATTAATGATGGGATATGTGTGTTCCTTCTTATTCCTTCTCAGACTTAACAGGTGTTTTTAAATTAGTTTTCCTCTAGAGGATGTATCTAGTAGGTTCTTCACAGTGTCTAGTATTCCTTAGTAAATAATCACTAATAAATATTGAAAAGGGTTAGTGTTTTCATGATGTATTTAGTATCTTAAATCTCTCCAAAAACTCAGATAGAGTTTCTTTACATCTTTTATTAATCTAATAGATCTCATTACATAGCTCAGTACTCCAAGAGGCGTGAAATAACATCAAGAGGAAATACCTCTATAGTTAATCCAGTGCAGTAAATTCTCTAGGATGTACAATATTATATGTATATTCGTTCGTTAATTGTTGAATGGATAAGGAAAAAATATTTATACTGATTTGAGATTTTGGGATTACTCTAGGATTGATGTTACTAAATACATTCCCAAACAATCTCCAGTTTATGTTTAGTTCCTCTACTTCTAATCAATAAGTCTTAGGTAATATTTGGATAATTCCCAATTTAATTTCAAATTAATATTATTTATTTGGTTGTTGAAACAAATTATTATCATTAAAATAAAGGTTATAAAAATCACTTAAAGATGTGTTCAATTTTAGAAGATTGTCATTTATATTTTTATAGTTTAGTGTAAACATAGTATAATTATAAGAAGAGGTTAGAGAGTATTTCAATGGAATTTTCACTGACTCCCTCCCTAATTGATCAGTGATTCTTATATTTATAACTCCCACAAGTAAGTTATCTCAACCTCTATATAAAAACCCAATAGATGTTTAGAACTTGATCTGGTCATGTATCAAACACTTATCATGTAAAAACAAAAGGAAAAAAATTCTTTTTCCACCCAAGTAGTGAATTAAGGTTAATGAAGAGCTTGTCATTGGGCTCTTCTAAAAATTATATTTAATTGAAAAAAAACTACTGAATGTGAGACCTGGGTAATCTCGTAAGAGGAATGTGTTTTGGGTATTATTTCCTCATTTTTTTGTATAAGATTATCATTGATGTTTGATAATTTAATTGAATTAGTTTTAAATTCATTTTTTAAATATAGTGGCCTAAAAATAGATATTCCACTACCCTACCTATTAAATAATATTTTAAATTAACCCTCCTTCCCCCCCCCCCACTCTCTCTATAATCTGATGAGTCATCAACTTCTAAATCTTACCTTGTAGTTTGATATTAATAATAGATATGTATGAAACCATGGATCAACTAAACATTCCTATAATAGTGAAATGATTCCTCTTTTTTATCCTAAAAATAAACTCACCAAACATTACTCTATAGTTGTGTTGTTCATATAATCCAAAAAAAAGAAATAATAATTGAAATCTAAAAGAAAATTAAAAACTCATTTTGTCAAAATAATGAAATAATTTAAGAGAAGTAAAATTAGGATATAAATTTATAGTTAGGAAATGAATTAATTAATATAGAGTGGTGGAAATTAAAATTTATTTGAACATTAATTGTATATTATTAAATCGCAAGGGTGATTACATAAAAGGCTGAAAAGAAAAATTTATAAGCAATATCAGCTCAATTAATTGATCAGTGAAATGTTTTATCCTTTAATGAATAGTCATACTCTTTATGGGTATGATCATGATCTTTTCAAACATAAATTTATCTAATCCCCACATTAGTAGCGCAACCTTCCATCATTTCTAGATTAATTCGCAATTGTTATTCTACTATACATAAGTGCCAAACATTTATTTCTTAAATTTCTTCCATATACATACGATAAGGGTCCAAATCCCATCAAGTGGGAAGCTGTTGAACATAACCAACATTTATTTAACTTCTCAATATTTTACCCTTATTTAAATTTAGGGATAACTGACACATCAATGATCAAGAGTATATTTTCTATTTTCGAAAGACCAGTGAGAAATAATTTTTTTGTCGGTAAATACCTTTTATATCATGAAATTCAGGTTTTACTTCTTAAAGGTCAAAATACAGAAATTTAAAAATTACTACACCATCTAATAAGTCTTATGTGCCACCAGAAAAGGATTATGACACCATGAAAGTCTTAGGAGGCTCTATAATATTCTTATACAAGTGGAAATTCTCATAAATTTCCAAAAATACTTACATGCGAGGTAGAAAGTTATTTTCACTTGTAAAATATTTTTAGGAAAAAATTGATAAACTCCAAATTCCTAAATGAATTGAAGAAATATTTATATGGTATAAATTTCATACACGTTTTTGGGGAAACACATACACACCCAAACAAGTACTGAACCCGTGATGGAAATGTCTTAGATAAACACCTGAAAATACATATTCCCCAGGGGAAAATACATACACACAAATGTTTTAACTCATTCATTTTATATAACATATACCTCTAAATGCATACACTTGGAGAAAATTCATATAAAATGGTCCCTAGGAAATTAATATGAAAAATTGAAACAGTGTGAAAAGGTCAGTTCCATAATGTTATCCTTTGGTTCTAAAGACGAAATCCACTATGAACAACCATTGACCACATGACCACATACTTATCATTTACTCATAAGACTATTATTTTAATTATCCACCATTAATCCTATAGTAAATAAATACCACATATATTCCCCATGATTTTTGGATGGGATCCCTCTCTATCACACACTCTCAATGATGTGTTCACCTATTTTGGAATTATTTTATCTCGGCCTTACATAAAATTATCGGGGTTTCCAAATCCAAAAATTAACATAGAATGTCGTAGTAAGAAAAAAGGCTAAAAGATATATAGAAATATCCATATAGAATCCCATTGGTAATTCCTGATCCAATCTTAGAAGTTTTTCCACAAGAATCATTACATGAGGTCTCTTTTGTGACATTTTTTCTACAAACCTAGTTAACAAAATTTTCTTCCCCAGAAACTAACTATTCTTATTAGCGAAAGAGGTGGAATATACTATTATAATAATCCTATATATTAAATTTTCTAGTAACCACACCCCTACATACAAACTGCTGATGAAAGATTCCCTTGTAATGTATCATCCCACAAAATATTTTTATGTGAGCCTACATTACACACCCATTACTCATTCACACCAATCATGAAGGCTATCCCCACTTTTTTTTTCTAAAACACTCTTTCTATAGTTTCCTTTGTATAAGGTATTTTTTTGGCATATGGCCCTTTTTTATAAGGAAAACATGAGACAATTTCTAATACTACCTGACCTACATGATAAATCTATCAGGCACATGAATAATGCCTCATTCAATTTCATATTCCATTGATTACAGGAGGCTCATAAAGTATCATCATATATAGGTACAGAACACAATGATATCACAGTCATGGAGTCCATTGATAATAAGAGTCTCTATCCAATGGACTTTGTAGTGGTATCTCCTTTCCAAATATGATCATCACAACTAATAATTCCAATCAATTATCTATGTTTCATTGGGATCCTTTCCCTGTTATAATACACAAGACGATTCCGATTTGTTATTCTATCACATTAAATAATCAAGGGTTCCAGTGAGTAAGAACAAGATTTAGCAAACATCTATTCCTTGTACATAATAACATTATATGATCATCGCCCATTTATATATTGGCCACACTAAATCTCCTCCAATTCCTAAGAACCATTCTGGGATTCTAAAAATGTGTATTCCCTAACCCTATATTCCATCACCTTAGTCACCAATTAATGTAGGCATAAGGGAAACTCCCATTCCTGCATATTCCCCACATATTATCTCTAAATTATTGATAAATATTTTGTGTGTAATACCTAACTCTATGTTAAATAACCTAAGTCACACATTATGCTACAGAAAAGAGAAATCAAAATGAATATTTCCCCAATCAATCATATTTTTTCACAATTTTCATGAAATGTATTTCATTTCCATATGAAATTAATATTCATGGTATGATCATACTACACTTCTATAAACCATGTAACTCAATCTTTTTTTTGGAATTGATTCTTGATTAAAAGGATATATAGCATACCCATCTAAGCTCCGAACCCAGTAATCCAATCCTAATATCTAGATAGATCTCTTCATTGGGTTAACTCATAATGAGATCATGACCAATTATGAATCTATTTGATAACATAATAAATGAGTTTCCTTTGGCATTGGGTATTTTTTATCCTAATCATTAAAATTTTCATAAAAAAGGTGAACCAAATTTGAATCTCTTAACAATAGAAAATAACTGAGTTATATAATTAATGTAGACATTGTGTCTCAAATATTTCATTTCAACAAAAATAGTGAACATGAAATCAATCATTCATTAAAAAAAATAAATGACATATACTTCAATAATTTTTGATACCTAACATGAATAATTTCATCAGAATAATATCTAACCCTTACCCAATCCTTAAATAAAAAAAACTATGTTACCCAATGAACATGACATGAATCATTAAACATTTAAAATTATTAGTCAAACATATACTCACTTATATTATATCACTAAATGGGTTTCTTGTTTCTATTTCTCTTGTGTGATAGGTACTCCACTCTAGATCCCCCTATTATTCAATTTGTAGAAATATACATTAATCAAACTCTATTATGATTTTGATTTCACAAATTTCATGTACCCCATGATAGGAATGATGATATCACCCATCCAACACATCCAGCACGAGGTGATCAAAGTGTTTGTATAAGAATATTTCTAACATGATACCATCCCAACACTGGAGGCTACATACAAGTTTCTTTAGGAACAAAAGACTCATAACCTTTCAAGTAAAAGGAAAGATGTGATGAGTCTAGTGTATCCAATTAATAACAAAAAATACCTTTTGATCCTCTTTTGAGAGTGTGAGAATGAATTCCACCCTTAACTTGGATATGTTGATCAATAGGTCAAATGAAATTTAACAATTGTATAGGAGTCATCAAGAATGGGTCATGGAACCCACAATCACAAAAAATGTCATCTATCTAATTCTACTCAGGGATGCATTGAGGATTTTAAACAAAAGAATATATCCTTGAAAAATTAGGCCTGGAAACCTTGGAAGAGGTATCTCTAAGGAAAGAAGACCCAATCAAACATGGGAAAGACCCATATTTCTATTCCATAAGAAATGATCGAAAATAATATATTTGATGAAGATAAATATCATATTATTATTCATACAAGTCAAACACGCAAATGTGTTTTGGTTTCATTAGAAGAATTACAGTATATTCCATCAAAACCCAAGTGTAATGCCCATATTTTGTCCATATCACATGATGTCCATATAGGTATCCCATTGGAGGATGAAGAAAATAAGTGAGAATATTTCCACTATAATAACTTGGCCTTTCATGCAACCCAGTTTACCCAAATACACTTGGTTTTTCTCTCATATCATGACACCAACAGCCTCGACAATTCATAAAAATAATGGATGTCCCCAGATGCCAACACATGATCTATCACTGTGATTTTTCCTCTCTCACAAAAACATAGGAAAATTCTCATTATGCCACCTATCATAATCAATAATATATTAAATACATATTTAACTATATACTTCTACTCAATTAGTCTCATAAAATAATGGTTTCACCTTGTAGATCTAGGCACTAGCATATATCCTTTTAACCATTCAACATTAGGTGGTGTTCCCTACACACCCCATTTACAGAAATGATCCTCATAGTGGACCCTACATGTCAATATTGGTAGTGCCCCAATAATTCAAGTAAGGTACTTGGATTTGATACTAATTTAACAACTAGGTCCTATAGGGACATCCATTTCCACATGGACATGTGTTTTCCTATAATTTAAGCCCCCCACATGCCCAAATGAGTCGTCATACTAATGACTATCCCCATAGGCCAACACATTTTCCTTTAGTCTAATATGTCTTGACTCACACACACCCTAGGAAGTTTTTAGGATGTCACCCATAAAGATCACTACTCTAGAAAGAACCTATTAAATTATAGATTTATATTTAGTTATGCACTAAAATAAGGTACACCTTATTAACATGGTTTGTAACATTTAACATTGTAACCATTTAACAATATTGTTTGTTACATCCCCACCCCCACTAAACATTGGTGATATATTCCCATTTTTATTATTGAATTTCATGAACATGGTTTGGAATAAATATAAATATCAACCAATATCCTATCCCAAATATAGAAGATTTGTCATAATATACTATTGATTCTAGTAGAAAATGAAATTTTACATATCCAAGTGATCACCCAGGGGTTGGACCATTTCCCAGACTCCATCATTGTTGTATAATTTCATCAGCATATCAAAAAAACAACTCTATAATGGGATCATATCCCAACTCCAATTGACCATTATAATATTTTGATAAAAAATATTAGTGGGGCTATAGTCTAACATCCATTCAAGTGTCCAATTAGAGTATTCTAGTATAAGATCATATTTAATCACCCCTTATTTATCTCATCTAGCATAAGGAATAAAAAAGATACTTTTTTAAGGATACCAAAAGGTGTGTTTATATCCTCACACTGTCTGAAGGAACCCATATGCATATTCTAATTAAAAAAGGGACAATATACTATTTATATTCAATCTCATGTGGCTCATCATCTAACTATATTGATGACATGGGATTAACCCATGGCGTATCTCAACCAATAAGGTTATCAATATTCCCCAAGAATTTCATATAAAATAAAAAATCACCAAGAGATGAAAACATCCCAAGAGAAATCCCATGTTCTTAAAATGATTAACAATGATGTGCTTGAGGCCTTGCAACAAAATTCTATGGTGGAGATAGAGTCTTTGGACTCCTCAACTGAATGTTAGAGTAACCTCAATAGTGATGGTTCTCCCTATGATATTCCGATTAGTAGTTATGGGGGCCCTCACCAAAAATAATCCATTTAGGTCATCTCTTTGGAAACATTAATACCGATTAAGATAACTCATCCTATACTTATAACTATTGATTTACTCTTTACTGTGATATGTTCACTGAGAAATAAGTCCCTCCACTTATAAACACATTTACGGGTAACCAAGAAGGCCTTTTTAGTAGAGGTCATATCTTTAAAATAATAATTTCTCTCTAGATTTGTCACTAAAAATATATACAATATGTTAACAATTTATTATGTTAAGAAATTTATACCCTTGAAAATTCGAATTCAAGAACACCACTATATCGAAAAATGATGGATGGATTGAGGTTAGTTAAAAAACATTAATAGATGTTTTAGGGAGATATGTATTCTCTCAAATTTCTCACCCAATAAATAATACACAATAATTAAATAGACATTATGAAAACCTCCTCTTTCAAATAGTGATGTTAGAAAAAAAACTATTGTAGTCAAATAAAGTGGATGAATTATTCCTTAAAGATAATGATGATGACATGGATTTGTGGAAATAAATATCCCAGGTAAAAATCCTATTTATTTTATATTATATTTACACTCCCTAGTATGAAATCCTACATGTTTTGAAAAAAGAGGGTATGAATTTTTTATATAAGAATTTATAGATGACTATACATCAGTTAATATCCAAGAAACTACCATATAATGAGTATGAAAACCATATCAAAGCCATACAAAAATTTGGAAAGAGTATTTACATTCAAACCTTTTCAAAATAATAGAAACCATGATTGGTGAATTTGTTTAGGAAACTTCGGCATAAATGTCTATGTAGATTGAATGTTTTTTGGTATATAATCATTCATTCCCCATATAGTGTTCATATCCATAGACAGAGGAAGGGGAACATAGATCATTTCACACTACCCTATTAAAAAGGTCTATAGAGTCCACCAGTGAGGGAATCCTATAATGTTATTTCTATTAGATAGTTTTCAATAACAAATTCTACATATTATAGTTTCATCGAATAAAATCTGTATACCTCTAAGGCACAAAGTATTTGTAATTGAAGAGAGAAAGACAAAAATAATGTCCAATACAAATACTCGTAAAAGGCCATGTGAGCATCTCAGTAGGGAAATATAATCTACTAAATAAAAAAACTCTCAGTGAGGAGAACATCACATTTTGATCAAGATATAGACCCAACTTGCACTCGAGTGAAATCATGCAAAGTTTGAAATATTTTATTGGAATCTTCTATGGAATCAATGAAGGGAAAAATAAAACAAAATGGTTTGGGGGAATTTTTAAAACTACCATCACCCATGGGATCCTAAAATATTTAATACTATCAAGATATGATGATGTAGAAAATTGGTAGACACTATCCCTCAATGTTATGGAAATTTATTACACCTCCTCTAAGGAATTAGGTCATTTCTATGATGAGTGTTGACCTCCGACATCATCACCCCAGAATTCCTAGTGTTACGCAACACACCATTATAATTTGTGGCATGGTATGTCACGATGGTTATGGATTCCCTTAGGATCACCATTTACAATTTTCTTCCATGGGAATATCTGATGATGAATATTAATCCTTATAGTGGTCGTAAGCTGAAATAACCCCCAAAGAGATGAAAAAAGAAGAATCTTGATGTATCTTTAGAAGAGTTTATATGGAATGAAGACTCAGTCCATAAAATAAATTCTAATGAAATGATTATCATGTCCAAATTTTCATTAATTAATTCTAAATATGTTAATATATTCAAGTATACATGTAGATACATATAAATTAATGAATCTAATAAAGAATAATTTTCCTGATATATGGTTCCCATCCAAACAATTGAGGAAGGGTTTCACAACAGATACTAGTGGAATAACTAAAAATTGGTTGCTCCAAATTCTTATTTTCCACCCCTTTACCAAATTAAACTATTGGTAAAGGTTTATTCATGGATTTATCTGATTTTATATCAAAAAAGGATTAGTTTTACTCCAAATATGAGAATATGGAAAAATATAATGATGATATAGACATTATTAAATGGATCATTTCAAAATTTATTAATGGAAAGATTTCCATTGATTGAAATATTCAAGTAGAAGAAAATGTTTATGATCCCACCAAAGAATAAGGGGATTACTATCCAACAAGAGAAGAGTCTAAAAACCAGATCAAATCTATGTCAAAAAATTAATTTACCATAACTTCATGGTTTAGGAAAACCAAGAGTTTATTACAATACACTAATAACATCAATTATTTTTTGGAAAAGATACACTATTATAGCTCAAAATATTACTCAAAAAACAATATATGTAGATAAACCACAAAAATAATCTCTTTCTACACACATTTAGGTCATGTATTAGAAAATATTTATTACAAAGATCCTCATCTCCATCGATTCACTAACCATTATAATAGAATCTATAAAAGGATACTACACTCCCAATATAGCTCGAGAGGAAACTAGAATAAGAATGGGGGACTGCACTCCTCCTATTCCCCTAATCATACTACCTATAATCCCAAACAACAATCAAATATAATTACCTGAATGACACTTGACACTTTTTTTCAAGTGCAGTGCTATGAAGGGAATACTCGACTTAAAGGAGGATAAAAACTCATATGATTATTGTAAAATTTTTATGTAAAAGATTTTATATGGTATATTATTTTTCCAAAAATATCCACTTTAGTCTATAAGTAAATTTATTTTTTCCCTTTATCACTTTATCATTATTTTAAGGAATAAAAAATATATCATCCTCTCAAATTGTAAACAAAAAAAGGAGGGTCTTAGTAATCATTTTCAGAATTAATTTCTTGAAATAATATCTTCATATTTATCCCAAACAAGATAAATTAAACGAAATATGTACATATAATCTATATAATTATTTGAGGATATAGTGAATCTCATTGAAATACCTTGGAGGATTCTTAGAGTTTATAGTCGTAACATATTATAAAAAGGATTCCATCTAGTGAACCAAATACAAATCTCATATTATGCTTATTTCTCAGGAAATGTGACATAGAGAATAAAAAATTACTAATATAAGGCTTAATATAACAATAATAAAAATCAAAATTCTTCAAAAACCCTTTATAATCTGAAATTTGTTGTGTATAAACAACTACAAAACCTCCCGTATTAAGAGTCATGGACAGAGAAAGTCCATCTTTGATATGATGACAGAAGAATCAAAATATACTTCTTATGAAAAGTGTATGTTTCTAATAACTCATCAAAACTATGGAATATAATCATCTTAATATTTCCGAGGCTAAGAAACCTGATGATGTTCACCTCATTGATTATCTCAAATGTTTCTCTTTATATGAGTTTTTAGACTAGAATTTTTTAGGAATATTCATCATTAAAGACATACTATATAAATATTTTGATTCCATATAGGTAGAATTGGGGAAATTTTGAAAATTTTAGCTTATGATTCAACTCCCCAACAATGTAAGAAGATAACTAGAAGAAATTCTTATTCAGGTGTGAACAAAAGTTCATTCACTGGATGACTTGAAAGAAAAAGGATCTTGCTCATAATCTCAGTATAAGAAATCCAAACGAACCTTTTATAACCCTAATTCACACTACACCATCTGTATCCAGCCCTTTTAATCCATCCTCTAGATGCAAAAAAAATTAGTGAAAGTAGAATAAGGTATATGAATAGGAGAATCAATAAATTCAAAAATTAGTCATGTATATCATGGATTCTCTTCCCCTGTTTGTTTGGTCATGGGAAGTGACCCATAAAATCAAACCTTCATTGGATGAAGAGGCTATTTTTCATTTTTTTAATGTTATTCACTTGACATATCACTCATTGATTGAGAATATTAATATAAACCCATGTTTCCATCACATAATATGGTAGTGGTGTGAAGAGGTCAAAAAATCATAATCAATTAGTGGAGATGTAGAAATTATTGATTTCAACATATTGGACTCATACTCACCAAATACTTGTTTATATATATATATATATTTCATTGAGAATAATTATAAATTGCTTCAATGAGCCTAGATATAACATCCATACACCCTTGAATCTTCTAGGAAGCATTCACATCTAAATATCTTAGAAGTTCATTTGGTTGGTGTAAAATGCTAAAATCTGAAAAGGTGCAAGGGAATACCAAATAAACTGATCAATTTGGTGAAAATCATGCTTTCAATCTTTATTAAGGAATAAAAACCATTATCAGAAAATTCCACAACCTCAAATCCCCAGTTTATGAAACTAGACCATGCTAGAAGGCCTTAACAAATGGTGAAAAAGTCTGACTTATTGAAGTTGTTATCCTTTTTTATAATAAAACATTCAATCTTAGATACAATTCAACTATCAATAGTTAGTAGGGAAAAAAATCTCATGGGCCATTGGATTCCATCGAGTTTGAGTCCAATATTACTTTGAATAAGGTTAATTGTGTATAGACTTTCCTAGTGGAATGCCTCACATACAAACAATTCATATAACATGATAGGGAGACTACAACTCAAGTAAATGTCATACCACAATACATAATATTAAATCTCAATAATGTTGAAATATTTTTTTATTTAATTTATAACATCTATGGGTTCATTATCATCAAAATTTTTACTCTCTGATGCCTGGGTTATGGGGAGGATGACATGTGTTTCTGAAAGTTGACAATTCAATTGTAAGAGAAAAAATAATAGAATCCTTTTGGAAGTATCAAAACCAAAGAACTGTTTCGATATATAATATATAAATATGAATTCTTAGTATTTTTTTAGAGAATAATTCTTAATTTTATTTTGGGAAGGTCATGGATTTATAGTAATGCATCAACTTGTTATTATAAAATCAAATCCTAATGAAACATATATGGATAAATTCTAGATTAATATGTAGTGATGGTTAATAAATTTGAATATTAAGAATACCAAAATAAAAAATCATGATTTTGTAAGAGATAATCAAATCAACCACTGATAGGGGATGACATTCTGTTCACATATCTCAATGGTAATGGAGATTCTCCCACAATCATCTATATCCTAATCAGTGGGGATTATGTATTTACCATTAATATGATCAAGAAAAAAAACAATATATAGAGAGATTCCAGGGTCTAAGGACATCACTGGACCCTATCAAAATAGAAGTACCTATAAAATATGATCTATGTGTGTTATTTAGAGATAATGATTTATCCTAGGTAAGTAACACCTCAGGTTATAATACTCATACAAAAAATAATTTCACCTTATATTCAAAAAACCATGGAATCCATGTATATTCATCATTATTAGATGATACCTCCACTGTAAAAGAAGAATCCATATATACTTGGATATAATATTTCCAGTCTTAGAATGTTGAACTATTATGATCTGGGGACATCCGCCCATCACTCACTGGATATAAAGATGTCCCCTCGTAATATTTTGGATTTAAAAAACATCTTCATCTTCTAACCCAAAAAAAATTGGGGTATAGGAATATGAAGAATTTGTATTTATATATTTCCCTCTGGAATTTTAATAATGTGTATCTACGACCATTAATGAGCCGAAGCATGTGAATCTTGGTACATAGATTGATCCATGACTCATTCTAATCAATGTGGAAATGGATCCAGAGTGATCTTGAGGATTATATTACCTTCATAAAATGACATTAGAATGTGTTTTCTTGGATACATACCAACATTGTAGGATTTTATATTTAGGTTTATGTCTATTAACATAGATTTCTGTATAACCACCACAGATATTAGAATGTAGTGAAAAGAATATAATAAAATTTTGATGCCAAAGTAAAATATGGGTCTGAAAAACTCATCAAATACAATTTTATCAAAAATTATTAGTATGAAAGTGGTTGAAAAAAATTATCCCTATCAAGAATAATAATGGTAAGGATCCATGTCTCTATCATCTTTAAGGACCCTAATAGGAACTAATAATAAATGACTTATTGTTCCCAATCCTAGAATTATAAATTTATATGATAACTAGATTGGAATCCATATGCTTAATTGTAGGGTACTATTATTATAATAAATTCAAAATATCCCCAGAATATAAGTAGTCCAATTAGGTTAAGAAGCCCAAATTGGATATATTTCTATTTGGAAATTCCCTACAGCTTCATGAATACTAGTGGGAAATATGAATGTGTTATGTATCACAAATTGAAATTATTCATAAAGAAAAACATAGTGTTCTGCTTGGATGTCCTGGAAGTCAAATCTTAATTGTTGCTTGACCATTAACTACCCTTGAATACCTATTAATCAAGATTCAGTAACTTAAACAAAATGTAAACAACCTGAAGTTCATTTTTGGGAAAACATCAGGAATATTTTTCAACCCCATTGTATACCATCGTGACATTAAATTATACCATGAAAAGACAAAGAAAATTCCTAATATAACATCACCGTAGAACCCTAACGAATCTAGAGAAATCTAAGGAAATTTTTATTAAATTTTCTACTCTCTCTCAGATATCATCAATAAATGAAAAACCTTCAGCCAATTAATGAATTGAGTGGTGGATTACCAGTGGGATGGGAACTTATTGACAACCTTTAATTATCATAAGAATTGAATCATCAAACATCCAATATTTATGACTAAAATTTAAGTAAATACACTTATCATATATATGGTAACTCTATAGTGTTATATTATATCAATATTTGGCCAAAGGAATGATATAGAAAAAAAGAGTTAGTATTATCTTTTTTAGAACCTATAAACAATGATACCTAGTATTCAAATATTGAAATAAATTATTAGGTAATAATATTAAAGATATATAATTTGGGAAACAGTATCTTGTATTATGTGATCAATTTGTTCTATTATGTCATCTCACTAAATTATATCCCCAATCACCCAATTTTTACCAACTATTTGGATTTCCAGGTAGTCATTCTGCAACTGGTTGACATCTAGATCATACTTCAAAACATAAATAGGGGGAAGGAATTGTTAGAATTTATTATGGTAAAACTATATCTATAGAGTGGGAATTTAAGTATAGATATCACTTATGAGTTAGTATTCTTACTACATGGTAAATCATCAGTATGGGAAATTTATTTTGATAGTTCAAATTGAAGATCGATATACACATGAGTGCACAACCCAAAAGATAGATAGGTTGGTTTTTTGTTTTTCCCCAACCTAGATAGTATTGCCTTATTAATTTATACTATAATAATGATGTACCAATAAGGATGTTGTGTATTGAGCCATCATCAATTTATTGGAGTTATCCTTATATACACCAATGTCTCACCTCAAGATCAAAGGCTATTTATACATGGATTGAAATAAGATAGATTAAAGTAAGAATAAAAAACACAAAAATAACAAGTTGATCTTATTATTTTGTCATTAATATCACTATAATAATGATCCAAAAATCCCAGTGGAAATCCTTAGTTGTAAAGAGACATATACTCAAGACATGGAATAGAATCCCACTAGTAAATATATGGGGATAACTTCTAAATGAATGACATATTCCCAGGAGGCACACTAGCCCACCTTCAGGGTGGCTCAATATTAACACCTTATATTCATATCTTATTTGGTATAGAAACACTCCAATTGTCTAAATTATAGCCTCGATGAGCTAATATGTTGAATAATGATTATCTATTCCCAGAAATAGATGATTGAGAAATGAATGAGTTATTTTTTAAAGGTTTTTTTGTTCATAATCAATAAAACACTCACAAGATCATAAATTTGTTTAGCATCATCTAAAATATTATTTATATGATGAAATTAATCAAATATTCTCCCATGGATTGATATTCTTCGTAGTTTATAAAATTTACATAATTTAATACCTAACACATAATGTTTTAAATAAAAGCCTTTAGTTTTTAGAAACCTACAAATGAATAGTTCTATGAGAAGTTTGGCAAGTTGATACATAAAAAAAGAAAGAGATAAATATATCTTATAAATTGACTACCAGAAGTGGTTTGATGTATTCTAAAAAGCTTTAATACACCAATAATGCTCAAACTCACTAACATTAAACATTTTCACATAGCCAAAAATCAATTTTTGGAATCCATTCTTTATTTGAATTGTATAATAAATAATAAAAATTAATGAATAATTCCAAGCCATGGGATTTTCATATTGACCTTAATCATCTTAGCATAGTTCAAATAAATTTTTGACATATGAAATCCATTGATGAACCACTAGGATAATCTACCCTTTAACAAAGCTATTATTTTGGATATAGCTCAGAGAATATGGGAGTCACAATCATGGTTTGTTATGATCATGTATAAGGATCAATATTTCATCTTTAAAAAAAAATTCAAATATGGGAAATCTATTATACAATAGGTAATACAAATGGTTTGGATTAAGTAGCATGAAGAAAGATTCATTTTCAGGAATTAAATGATAACAAGGGTTTACCAAGATGATTTCAAAAATAAAAATTCTCCATTAAATGATTATAATTTTTCTCAATGAATGATAAGAAGAAGGAACATAGTATAAATTTTTTGGAAAATTAGTATCTTTCTGGGTATAAAACATGCCCAAACTACACAGTAACCACAAAAATATTTAAATTTCAAACATTAATCAATAACCTGGAATGGTAGAAACAAAAATCTTCAAACATATCCTTGAAACTAGGAGGATACTTTCATGATCACACACAATGTTTGAGTAATAAAATTATCATGTGGATGTGACTAGTTTGAAAGAAGACATCACATATAAAATTTCATTGCGTATTGACTACACATGACTATATAGATCACAATGATGTTATATGAAAGTAGGGAGTCCCCCATATTTATATTGATGATTATGATCCTTCACCTACCCACATGCTCTCTTCAAAGACTGCATTATTTTCCACATGGACTAAAAATGTATTTAGTGGATCACATGCTAATAACATGAACTTCAATTATTTTATCACAATTGACACCTCTTCATGATTATAAGGCCTACTTACAAGGAAGGAAATTTTTTTATTCCATTGAAGTTAAAATAATATATGGAAACAACACGTGACATATCGGTCTTTATTACATACCAAGTGGTTTGTAGATCGACACCCTCTCAACCACACACTCATCCCATTACCACCAATAGACTCCATGGTCTCGAGATAATAACTTATGTGATTTCCCACAAAACCCATATAAAATGAATACCTCCTACCTAAAATATGGGTTTATGATGGTAAAACACATGTTTGAAATCTCTCAACCATTTGGATTCCCCACATCTGATGCTATATATATATATGGATTTCTTATAAATAAGTATTTTTATTTTTCAAAAAATGAACAAAAGAGTATTGTTTGATCATATAATGTTGTATATAATGAAAAAGTCATGGAGAAACATGTATGTAATTTCCAATGACAAATTAGGTAGTTCCCCCACAATGTTCCTTCTCTATGGTCTCCTATGTGAAGTATCTTCTATAAACCTCTTATACACACTTTCCTTTCCATAGTACTCCCTATGGTTGTATGCTATCTAAGAAAATCCTACTCTTCCAAAATCTATACGTAGATAATTTCCTCTATAGACCACTTATTACACATGAATCTACCCACATGATATTCCACAAAAAGATTTTTCATCTATGAGATTGTTTTGTGAGATACCATTATACACACATTCCTCATGTGCATGGTTGTCCACTTGATTCCAAAGAATATTTTTACCCTTTTCACATTTACCAGAAATACCATTCCCCATCATGTACCTCGTATACGGGTTGAACTACTTTGATATTCCTAACCCCTCCTTTCACTAATTCCTATGTTTAGTGTATTTAGTCTAACTGTAAAATTATTTTGAAAAGAAATTTTTTGAATAGATAAGTTAACACA
The DNA here is from genome assembly GCA_963277665.1 of Viscum album. NCBI lineage: Eukaryota > Viridiplantae > Streptophyta > Magnoliopsida > Santalales > Viscaceae > Viscum > Viscum album. The sequence continues at coordinate 421,678,081 of OY728132.1, forward strand.
TCTTCTAAATACCCATGGATTTCATGACGAATCTGCCAATAACATCAAAGATACCTCATTTGATCATGTGTTACCCTAATTAATGTAGGAATAGGAATTATATTCATAGATATGCGGAATCCTAAGGCAGATAATATTCATCGACTCCCTTGATAAAAATCACTCATATTAGAATTAAACTAGTATTTTCTACCCTTACTGAAAATAAGTATCCTCTATCCAAATTAATTTTAATGATCCCTGTATGGTTGTGATTCCTTCTTATTCATAAAACATAATACAATTACCATTAATAAATTTTTAAATATGGATCATAAATGGAACCTAGGATAGAAAACATTATTAGGGAAATATATATGCCAGGTTCACCTGATCACTCGTAGTGAAACACCCATTCATGCATAAGCCCCACCCAAGATCTTATAAATCTCAAAAAATATTCTTGTCCCCAATTAATGTATATCCAATAACTCCATATTCCTCCACTTATGTTTAGCCATGTCACGACCCGCCCTCGGGGCCCGTGCCGTGACTACCCCAACCCCGCCTTCCATAGGCCAGGGGCTGGCGACTAGCACCAAGGCGTAAATCCCAACAAAAAGGGAAGACATTGCCTTTGAAAAGTAAACAAGCACCACAGAGTAAGCAAGAGGAAAAGTAAACTCTAAGTAAAAACTATACAAGCTGTGCTGAAAGTAAAAGGGGCCGGAAATACAATCCCAACTGTAAAGTACAACTGAGAGGAAAAACAACAACTGAAAAGTAAAAGCCGCAGCGTCGAGCCATCCTCTGAAGGTCCCACCTGAAGGGTGGGTACTGATAGCCTCCACAGCTCCTCGGTCTAGTCGTCTGCTCCGAGTACGTCCCACCCAGGGGTCCACCTCCAGGTACCATCCAGCTCCACACGCCTCCACCCCGATCAGCGCTGCCCGTCGTCTGCAACCAACACCACGAAGTGCGGGTATAGCCCGTGCAGGGGTGAGTATAAGCTACTCAGTAGGGACCCCGAGACCCCCGAAGGTCTCCCGAAATCCACAAAGGATAATCCACAAAGTAAAGATTCAATCCAGAAGTAACATCTAAAATGACTTAGTTATATGCCCATACATATACCTAAGTCATCAATTCATGTTCGGCTCCAACGTCCGACCCCAAGCACAACCCAGTCCACACAAGAAAGCAAACGTATACCCACACAGGATAGCACAACACAATCCACAAAGGAGAGTAAACAGTAAATCCACACAGGATAGCTCAACACAATCCACAAAGGAGAGTAAACAGTAAATCCACACATGATAGCTCAACACAATCCACAAAGGAGAGTAAACAGTAAATCCACACAGGATAGCTCAACGTAATCCACAAAGGAGAATAACATAAGATTCAGCTCACACAGGTATACTTCTTCGGATGACGATAAAGATGATCACTGATCCATCTAAGTCGTCGGACCCATGAATGATCGATAGATAACTAACCCCCACAATGACCCACACAGGATCGGGCCCACACAGGACCTGTAGGCGCTGGATCACACAGAACCGCTGAGCGCTGACCCACACAGGATCGAACCCACACAGGATCAGGCCCACACAGGACCGGGCCCACACAGGACCTGTAGCACTGATCCACGTAGGATCGCTGAGTGCAGTCGTCGTCGGAGTCCACTGAGGATCTCTGCACAGTCGTCACTGTCGAAGAAGTAGTCGCAACCAGCACTAGGGTTCCCGCACACAGCAAGCTCGTTCGGGAGGGTCCGCTCCACGAGCCGAGAGGCTGATACAACAACTGACACAAAGTCCGAAGTTGATGTATCCAAAAGTTCCGTATCATCAACAGGAACTCAACGTCGCAGATGGCGCGTCAATCGGACTCCCGGTCCGAGAGTTATTGGCTTTTTCGTCATAGGGGTCCGGTTGGTTTTTAAGGAAAAACCGACCCGACCGTACTCGACCTGCGTCCAAACCTCGGGCGAAGTAATCCAAAAGATCCATCTCACTTAGAGGAATACAAAAAAACTGACAGCATGTCAATCGGACGTCTGTAGCTCAAGATATGAGCGTTTCCACTCCAAAGGCCCGGTTGGTTTCGTGTACGAACCACCCCGGCCGAAATCAAAGTATTCCGAAACCTTGAGTGCGATATACGAAAACGACCATCTCGATCCAAGGATCGTGTTTCCGATGACGGCACGTCGTTTGGAGGCTCGTAGCTCAAGTTATGGGCGTTTGAATGAAAATCGTCTGAAGATGGGGGGTCCAGGCCCGGCCCGACCCCCTTGGGTCGGTCGAACCCGGTCCGACCCGGTCCGACCCGGTCGGACCGGTCTGGCTCGGCCGGCCCGGCTCGGCCCGGCTGAGCGACCGAGCGGCCGACGCGGGGGGAGCCGCCGCCCCGCGTGACACCCCCGCGGCACCCGCGGGGTGTCGGCCATACAACCGGACGCGGCTGAAGCCGCATCCCGAGTGACGCGGGGGGAGCCGCCGCCCCCGCGTGACACCCGCGGAACACCCACGGGGTGTCTCCCTGGTGTTGGACGCGACTTCAGCCGCGTCCTGCGTGTGTCGTCGCTGCGGCCGGTGCCGCGGCGGTCTCTTCCGGCGGTGCGCCGGGCACCGCCGCCTCCAGGCGCCTGCGCCGCCGCGGGCTTCCGCGGGCCGCTGGAGTCGCTCCGGTGGCCCGATTTTCTTCCCGTCTGCGCCGTTGCCCCTCCCGGGTTCCGTTCTTCACTATGGAATCATCAAACATCCATTGCGGCACGTTCCGTCATTTCCCGTCAAATCCGCACAAAAACGAAGAACGACGGAGGGTCGTCGGGCCGTGTTCGTTTAGCCCGCACCCTCCGCGTTAGAGATAAACAACGGGAGGAATAAAGTTCAACAGATGAACGCATAACTGAAACAAATTTTTAATGAAATAAAATTGTTTCATAAATCGGGTTCCTCATTTGAACGGAAACGACATAGGAAAAAGAGGCATTTCCAAGAAATAAAACCCCTACCTCGAAGTCGTCGCGCGTGAGCGTTCTTCGCAGAATTGCTCGTCGCGGAAGGTGGAGATCGTCGCGTCGTCGCGGAAGGGCGTCCCGTCATCGCGGAACACGGCATTGAGTCGGCGAACTCAACGGACCATGAATTAGAAGATTTAATTTAATTAATTAAATCCGTGTTTTGGTAATGAACCACAAAGGAGATTAAAAAGAAGGTCTGAGACTCTTACCTCAAGCATCCAATCGAAGATCCGTCGCAGAGGAAGAGACATCGCAGAAGAACGTTGCAGGAAGGGAACATCGGCGTCGCGGTTTTGGTGTCGCGTCATCGATTTCTGGGTTCGGCGTTCTTCGCGTTCTTCGTGTTTTTCGCGTTCTTCGCGAAGGAGGATGAAGGTTCAAGGATCCTCTCTCAATGAGTAATCCTCCAAAAGATAGGTTGGTCTTATTTTATTATTATGCCAACACACGAAAAAGGGGTAAGTAACGACCCATCAATTCGTTGAATTAATTCAACGAAAGAAACAGCTCATTTAATTTACGAAATAAACCGCCCAATTAAATTTTCTGTTAAGAATTTAAGAAAACGCGTCAGTTGACTTTCATAATGATGGGTTTTTGCGGGTGTGTTACTTAGCGGAAAGAAACAGCGGGGCTCGTGCGGACCCCACCTCAAAAATATCTTACCAAGAGGGTAGGATATTTCTGGATAGTATCCTATCTGGTTCAACTCAGTTTAAGCCTCTTTTTATGGGCTTCAAGTGGCTTCCAAGTGGCTTAAGTGAAGTAAAATAAAGTTGTCGTAAAAATTATTTTATTTCTTAACTTTAAGCCTGAAAATTAAAAACCACACCCGAGCAAACGCAACTCCGGAAGAGGCGTTTCTAAGCGAATACTGGTGCTGTGATTTTATCGGTGCCATCAGAATTCGATTCCGGGCTCTGGTTCAAAAGTTAGAAAAACCCGCTCGCCCGTTCACTGAACGTACCCGAACCAAACTTCAGAAAATGATTTCGGGCACACCGGGACTCGGAATCAGGTGCCGTCAGAAACTGCGCTCTTGTAAAATTCCAAAGAAAATTAAGAAAAAAATTTCCTTGAAATTTACGGGTCTTTACATTACTCCCACCTCAGGGCTTTACGTCCCCGTAAAGATACATCATAAACTAGAGAAACAAATGTGGGTACTGAGCACGCATCTGAGCCTCCCACTCCCATGTGCTCTCCTGGAGGTTCCCGAGCTTCCATCTGATGCGCACAAGAGGAATCGATCCCCCACGTAGGACCCACTCCTGTCGATCCTCTATCTCCACTGGGACCTCCGCAAAAGTTGCCCCATCATCCACGTCTAGCTCCCCATAGTCAATGATGTGCGTCGGGTCGTGCACGTATCTCCTCAGCTGGGATACGTGGAAGACGTCGTGCACCCGGTGCAACTGAGGTGGTAGAGCCAGGCGATAAGCCACCTCGCAAATCCTGCTGATGACCTAGAAAGGCCCGATGAAGCGTGGAGACAACTTGCCGCCTCGGCCAAATCTCCGTAATCCACGTCGAGGTGAGACACGCAAGAACACGTGGTCGCCATCCTCGAACTCTAGTGGCCTCCACCTTCTGTCAGCATATGACTTCTGCCAGCTCTGAGCTGTCCTCATCCGCTCCTAGATGACCTGGACCTTCTCTGTCGTGGCCCGGACCATCTCTGGTCCCACAAGTGCTAACTCCCCAGGGTCTATCCAGCACAAAGGAGATCTGCAAGGCCTACCGTACAATGCCTCATATGGTGTCATCCCGATGGTGGAGTGGTAGCTGTTGTTGTATGCGAACTCCACCAAGGGTAGGTGGTCCTCCCAACTGCGACCAAAGTCGAGGACACATGCACGGAGCATGTCCTCGAGAGTCTGAATGGTCCTCTCCGTCTGACCATCCGTCTGAGGGTGAAAGGCGGTCCTCAGACGTAGCCGCTTCCCGAACGCCTCCTGTAACCCCTTCCAAATCCGGGAAGTAAAACGAGCATCCCGGTCGGAGACGATAGTTGATGGCACACCGTGAAGCCGTACAATCTCTTGAACGTAGAGATGCCCCAAAATCTCCACTGAGCCCTGCTCTCGGATGGGTAAGAAGTGTGCCGAATTGGGGAGTCAGTCAACAATCACCCAAATGGAGTCGTGAACTCTGGAAGTGCGTGGATGTCCAGTCATGAAGTCCATAGATATCCCATCCCATTTCCACTCCGGGACCTCCAAGGGCTGTACCAAGCCTGCTGGTACCTGATGCTCTGCCTTCACCTGCTGGCAGGTGAGGCACCGTGAAACGAACTCTGCCACAGCCTTTTTCATGCCCGGCCACCAGTGTTGTCGTCTGAGGTCCTGGTACATCTTCGACACTCCAGGATGTACCGCCAAAGGAGAAGTGTGAAACTCTCTCAGCACCTCCCCTCGTAAAGCGACTGGTACCAAGGTACGTCCTCTGAAAAGGACGTCATGATCTACTCCAAGGGAGAAACCATCAGGTTCCTGTCTCGAGGATATATATGCACGCCACGTCTCGCAGTCAGCGTCCCCACGTTGAGCCTCTCTGACTCACTGTAGAAGTGGAGGATATACGGTGAGAGACTGAAGGAAGGCTGCTCCGTCTCTATCCAAGAAGGATATCTGCAAAGTGTCTAGCTGCTCTGTCGCCTCCTCAAGTAGTTGGATGCCCGTCCTCCTACTGAGGGCATTGGATACTACGTTCCCCTTCCCTGGAGTATAGAATATCTCAAAGTCATAGTCCTGGAGGAACTCGAGCCATCCCCGTTGTCTCTGGTTCAGGTCCTTCTGCGAGAAGATGTACCTGAGACTCTGGTGGTCAGAAAATACTGTAAAGCACTCGCCCATCAGATAGTGACGCCATGTCTTCAGAGCGAAGACCACTGATGCTAACTCCAGGTCATGAGTGGCGTAGTTCTGCTCATGCGGCCTCAACTGACGTGATCTATAGGCAATCACGGCTTGCCCCTGCATCAGGACAAACCCGAGTCCAGTCCATGACGCATCGCAGTAGACTACGTATCCAACTCCCTCCTTAGGCAACCTCAAGATAGGTGCGCTGGTCAATCTCTATCTCAGCTCCTGAAAGCTCTGCTGACATCTTTCTGACCACACAAAGGGTTTCCCCTTCTTCGTCAATGCTGAGAGTGGTGCCGCATCTCTGGAGAAGTCCAGCACAAATCTCCGATAGTATCCAGCAAGACCCAAGAAACTCCGCACCTCTGTCACGCTCTTGGGTGGCTCCCAAGCTAGCACTGCCTCGATCTTCGCAGGATCCACTGCAAATCCCGCCTCAGAAATGAAGTTCCCCAAGAAGTGGACCTCACGTAACCAGAACTGGAACTTCGAGAGACTTCCATAAAGCTGGTTCTCTCGGAGTGTGTCTAGTACAACCCTCAAGTGGTAGGCGTGCTCCTCCTCCGTGGTCGAGTACACCAAAATGTCGCCGATGAAGACCATGACAAATTGATCGCGGTATGGATGGAAGATCCTGTTCATGAGGCTCATGAACACTGCTGTAGCGTTGTATACGCCGAAGGGCATAACCAAGAACTCATAGTGGCCATACCGACACCTGATGTCCGTCTTCTGCACATCCTCGTCTCAAACTCTGAGCTGATGATAGCCTGACCTGAGGTCTATCTTCGAGAACCACCGTGCTCCCTTGAGCTGGTCGAAGAGATCATCAGTCCTGGGTAGCGGATACATGTTCCTCACAGTCACCTGGTTCAGGAGACGATAATCGACACACAGTCGCAATCTCCTGTCCGCCTTCTTGGTGAACAATATCGGGGAAGCCCAGGGTGAAACACTGGTTCGGATGAACCCCTTTCCCTGCAAGTCCTCCAACTGTACCCGTAGCTCTCGAAGCTCTGCGGGGGCCATCCGATATTCTGGAGTGGATATTGGGGTTTTCCTAGGGTACAGTTCAATATAAAAGTCCACCACTATGTGAGGAGGTAACCCTGGAACGTCGTCGGGGAAGGCTGTCCTCTCCTCTACGTGAGTCCATCCTATTCTGCTAAGGCTCCCTTCTCACCGGTGAAGGTGAACCTGCTCCCGTCGGTGCACACACATCGCACCTTGCGCCTAATGCAGTCAATCTGAGCATGGACTGTAGATAACCAATCCATGCCCAAGATGACGTCGTAAGGCCTCGACGCTACTACAAAAAGATCCCAGCCGAAGCTCTCGCCTCCTAGAGTAAGCTCACACTGTCGGCACCAGTGCGTAATCGTCGACTCTGCTCCCGTAGGAGTCTCTAGCCGTAAGGATCGAGCCAACTGCTCTGTCGGAATCTCCGAGCTCCGAACAAGGGCAGCGGCTATGAAAGAGTGACTCGCTCCTGTGTCTATAAGAACTGCAGCAAGGGTGGAATTGACACAGATCGTACCTCGAATCATCTATGGCGCGCCATGGTCATAGGCCTCTGCTGCCTGGAGCTGTGCTTGTTTCTGCCCGCCAGCTCCCTATGGTCGGGGCGGGCCTCCTGGTGGTGGTGGTGGAAGAGCCTCAAAGCGTCGCCCACCACCTGCTGCTCGGCCAGCTCCTCTGCCTCTTCTGCCTCCTCCCTGCGTACCGCCATGGTCGACCCTCTGCCTCTGCCTGGGTGGCCCCTCCACCGTCTGATGCCCCTCAGTATGGTGGGTCGGGCAGTGACGAGCCATGTGGCCCTGCCCGCCGCACTCGTAGCACTGCCTGCCTCTTGGAAGACTGGCTCCGCGCTGTGTGCCCCGCACTATTGATCCAGTGTCCCGAGGTCGTCTGCCGGAAGGTCTGGTCTGCCTGGAACCCTGAGTCATCCGTCGGCTACCTGCTGCCGAAGACTCTGCCACCTGCCGCCCTACGGTAGGTCTCGCTGTGGACTCAGCCAGGAAGCTCTCGATCATAAGGGCTCGCTCTAGCACTCCTTCCTGGGTCGGGATGCTATGGGAGATCAGAGATGACCTGATCTCGTGTCTCAAACCCTGCTCGAAGGTCCGGGCCCGAAAGAAGGGGTCTCGTGCCATGTCTGTCGAGTAGTGAGAAAGGTCGGTAAACCTCGCCGCGTACTGGGCGACCGTCAAGCTGCCCTGCCGCAGCTGAAGAAGCTCCTGAATGCGCACCGCACGGAGGGTGGCTGGGACCAACTCTGAGCGGAAGAGGCTCTCTATGTCCGTCCAGATGAAGGAGGCCTCATCGTGTACCTGGAGCATCAAGCTCCACCATCGCCCTGCTGCTGCGTGCAGTAGGCTCACCGCGAGGATCACCATGAGGTCTGCTGGTGTCCTCACTAGCCTGAAAACTCGGACGACTGCCTCCAACCAGTCCTCGGCTGCCTTGGGGTCCGTCTCCCCACGGATCCTGGGTGGTCTCTGGCACTGTAACTCCTACAGAGCTTCGAGGCGTCGTGCATCGTCAGCGGTCGGCGCTGGAAGCATCGGGGGCTCGGCGGGTAAAGGTACCACCGGTGCCTCTGCTGTCAACTGGCCCTGTACCGAGGCCTCATCACTCGGCGGGCTATCGTCGCGCTCTACTCTCGGAACCCTAGCTGGCTGCTGTCGTCGGGCCATCCTGAAAGGAAACAAGTGCGCCATGGTCAGAAAAGTATATCTGGTGAGCTGACACAAGTAATCACAAAGAAAACTTGAAACACACATGCAATCAATGTTTTCGTGCATTAAGTCGGAAATCAGAAGTCAGGGTCCTGGTGTACGGATACGTCGGCCGCCGCACCAACACTGGACTCCCTAGACTGATAACCACACTCAATATGCTAAACACTATTGCTTCACATAGAAGAAAGATCATATTCTGCGGTAGAACCAACCACCTCTGATACCAATTTGTCACGACCTGCCCTCGGGGCCAGTGCCGTGACTACCCCAAGCCCGCCTTCCATATGCCAGGGGCTGGCGACTAGCATCAAGGTGTAAATCCCAACAAAAAGGAAAGGCATTGCCTTTGAAAAGTAAACAAGCACCACAGAGTAAGCAAGCGGAAAAGTAAAATCTAAGTAAAAACTGTACAAACTGTGCTGAAAGTAAAAGGGGTCGGAAATACAAGCCCAACTGTAAAGTACAACTGAGAGGAAAAACAACAACTAAAAAGTAAAAGCCGCAGCGTCGAGACGTCCTCTGAAGGTACCACATGAAGGGTGGGTACAGATAGCCTCCACAGCTCCTCGGTCCAGCCGTCCGCTCCGAGTACGTCCCGCCCAGTGGTCCACCTCCAGGTACCGTCCTGCTCTGCACGCCTCCACCCCGATCAGCGATGCCCGTCGTCTGCAACCAACACCACAACGTGCGGGCATAGCCCGTGCAGGGGTGAGTATAAGATACTCAGTAGGGACCCCGAGACCCCCGAAGGTCTCACGAAATCCATAAAGGATAATCCACAAAGGAAAGATGCAATCACGAAGTAACATCTGACACGGCTTAGGTATATTCCCATACATATACCTAAGTCATCAATTCCCGTTCGGCTCCAACGTCCGAGCCCAAGCACAACCCAGTCCACACAAGAAAGCAAACGTATACCCACACAGGATAGCACAACACAATCCACAAAGGATAGTAAACAGTAAATCCACACAAGTTAGATCAACACAATCCACAAAGGAGAGTAAACAGTAAATCCACACAGGATAGCTCAACGCAATCCACAAAGGAGAGTAACACAAGATTCAACTCACATAGGTATACTTCTTCGGATGACGATAAAGATGATCACTGATCTATCTATGTTGTCGGACCCACGAAGGATCGATAGGTAACTAACCCCCGCAATGATCCACACAGGATCGGGCCCACACAGGACTTGTAGGCGCTGGCTCAGAGAGAACAGCTGAGCGCTGACCCACACAGGATCAGACCCACAGAGGATTGGGTCCACACAGGACAGAGCCCACATAGGACCTGTAGCACTGATCCACGTAGGATCGCTGAGTGCAGGAGTCGTCGCAGTCCACTGAGGATCTCTGCACAGTTGTCACCGCAGTCCACTGAGGATCTCTGCACGGTCGTCGTCGGAGTCCACGGAGGATCTCTGCACAGTCGTCACTGTCGAAGAAGCAGTCGTAGCCAGCACTAGGGTTCCCGCACACATCAAGCTCGTTCGGGAGGGTCCACTCCACGAGCCGAGAGGCTGATACATCAACTGACACAAAGTCCGAAGTTGATGTATCCAAAAGTTCTGTATCGTCAACAGGAACTCAACGTCGCAGACGGCGCGTCAATCGGACGCCCGGTCTGAGAGTTATTGGCTTTTTCGTCCCAGGGGCCCGGTTGGTTTTTAAGGCAAAGCCAACCTGACCGTACTCCACCTGCGTCCAAACCTCAGGTGGAGTAATCCAAAAGATCCGTCTCACTTAGAGGAATACAACAAAACTGATGGCACGTCAATCGGACGTCCGTAGCTCAAGATATGAGCGTTTCCGCTCCGAAGGCCCAGTTGGTTTCGTGTACGAACCAACCCGGCCGAACTCAAAGTATTCCGAAACCTTGAGTGCGACATATCGAAATAACCTTCTCGATCCAAGGATCGCGTTGCGGCTAACGGTGCATCTTCTGGAGGCTCGTAGCTCAAGTTATGGGCGTTTGAACGAAAACCATCCGAAGATGGGGGGTCCGGGCCTGGGCCGACCCGGCCCGACCCCACCTGGGTCGGCTAAAACCCGGTCCGACTTGGTCAGACTGGTCTGGCTCGGCCAGCCCGGCTCAGCCCGGCCGAGCGACCGAGCGGCCGACGCGGGGGGGGGGGGGGGGGGGAGCCGCCGCCCCGCGTGACACCCTCGCGGCACCCGTGGGGTGTCGGCCAGACAACAGGACGCGGCTGAAGCCGCGTCCCGAGTGACGCGGGAGGAGCCGCCGCCCCCGCATGACACCCGCAGGACACCTGCGGGGTGTCTCCCTGGCGCCAAACGCGGCTTCAGCCGCGTCCCGCGAGCGCCGCCGCCGCGGCCGGTGCCGTGGCGGTCTCTTCCGGCAGCGCGCCGGGCGCCGCCGCAGCCGGCTTCCGCGGGCCGCCGGAGTCGCTCCGGTGGCTCGATTTTCTTCCCGTCTGCGCCGTTGCCCCTCCCGGGTTCCGTTCTTCACTGCGGAATCGTCAAACATCCATTGCGGCACGTTCCGTCGTCGCCCGTCAAATCCGCACAAAAACGAAGAACGGCGGAGGGTCGTCGGGCCGTGTTCGTTTGGCCCGCACCCTCTGCGTTAGAGATAAACAACAGGAGGAATAAAGATCAACACATGAACGCATAATCGAAACAATTTTTTAATGAAATAAAATTGTTTCATAAATCAGGTTCCTCATTTGAACGGAAACGACATGGGAAAAAGAGGCATTACCAAGAAATAAAACCCCTACCTCGAAGTCATCGCGCGTGAGCGTTCTTCGCGGAATTGCTCGTCGCGGAAGGTGGAGATCGTTGCGTCGTCGCGGAAGTGCGTCGCGTCGTCGCGGAACACGGAGTTGAGTTGGCGAACTCAACGGACCATGAAACAGCGGATTTAATTTAATTAATTAAATCCGTGTTTTGGTAAAGAACCACAAAGGAGATTAAAAAGAAGGTCTGAGACTCTTACCTCAAGCAGCTGATCGAAGATCTGTCGCAGAGGAAGAGACGTCGTAGAAGAACGTTACATGAAGGGAATGTCGGCGTCGCGGATCACGGCGTCGTGTTGTCGATTTCTGGGTTCGGCGTTCTTCGCATTCTTCGCGTTCTTCGTGAAGAGGGATGAAGGTTCAAGGATCCTCTCTCGACGAGTAATCCTCCAAAAGATAGGTTGGTCTTATTTTATTATTATGCCAACACACAAAAAGGGGTAAGTAACGACCCATCAATTCGTTGAATTAATTCAACGAAAGAAACAACTCATTTAATTTACGAAATAAACCTCCCAATTAAATGGTCTGTTAAGAAATTAAGAAAACGCGTCAGTTGACTTTCATAATGACGGGTTTTCGCGGGTGCGTTACTTAGCGGAAAGAAACGGCGGGGCTCGTGCGGGCCCCACCTCACAAATATCCTACCAAGAGGGTAGGATATTTCTGGATAGTATCCTATCCGGTTCAACTCAGTTTAAGCCGCTTTTAAGTGGCTTCAAATGGCTTCCAAGTGGCTTAAGTGAAGTAAAATAATGTTGTCGTAAAAATTATTTTATTTCTTAACTTTAAGTCTGAAAATTAAAAACCACACCCGAGCAAACAAAACTCTGGAAGAGGCGTTTCTAATCGAATACCGGCGCTGCGATTTCATCGGTGCCCTCAGAATTCGATTCCGGGATCCGGTTCAAAAGTTAGAAAAACCCGCTCGCCCGTTCACTAAATGTACCCGAGCCAAACTTCGGAAAATGATTCCGGCAACACCGGGCCTCAGAATCAGGTGCCGTCAGAAACTACGCTCTTGTAAAATTCCAAGGAAATTAAGAAAAAAATTTCCTTGAAATTTACTAGTCTTTACAAGCCAGTTTTTCCAGGAATAATGGATTCACCTATTCACTCATAAATCCCACAATGATCTCCCAATTCCAAAGAAGAACTTTAGGCATTTAATCAGGTGTAAGACCTAATTATCTATCATAGAACTTAATTGATACATAAATAATGTTACATATTAGGTAATACCCATTACATAAGACCCACTAAAACATCTCATGTTTTCTATTTCAGGAAACACATTACCTTATTGTGTTATGACAAACTAAATAGTATGATCCTACTACAAGACTTTACATTGTGTAACTCTAACTACATGTTCGTCGATTTATATTAACTTGGAAATTTATTATTCTTATTTGAGTTACCAAAATAACGTACAACACTAATAAAAATATTTACCACTTTTTGGTCCACACTCATGATGAGATCATCTCCCCCCAACTTGGAAGACCATATCCCCTCTAAGTATTGTCATTTATTTTTTACTAGTATGATGTTAAAAGGTGATTCATCTACTTTAGGACATATTCATAACAACGCCAGATCCAACTAAGAGAGAAAGATCCCCACAAACCAAACAAAATATGTATATCATATGGAAATATTTTAACAAGACTAAAAATATAACACCTGAAATAATAAATATTACTTCCCAGGTAAAAAAGGTGAAATTTTATTTTTGGGATACTACTTGATTAGAATTCCATAGTTTTTACTTATTAGAATTAAGTAGTTTTAGGATGGGTGAACTCCTAGATTGATTCCCTATGTGTGTGAGTGAATATAAATCACACTAAAAGGAAATTTATTAGCCTGTAGGGGCCATCATTAGTTGAATAAATCACCCAAATTGGAAATAGTTTGTTGTGAACTCGGAAGGTAACCATGCTGTTATAGGATACCCATGGGTTCATATGACCTGATTAATTACCTAGGGAGGCTATCCCGTGAAAAATAATCCTGATGAAGAAAAATATTCTCATTGGGTTATTTTTATTATAAGGATAAAAAGAAATGGCCTCTCATGAGCACTTCCACAACAATTATTTCTAGGAACATTACTCCTAATTTTCCACTCTCCATGAATTTAAACTACCTTACACTAGACCTTTTCACACAGTCATAAATGATAATATGTTTCTAATTAATTATAGCCTAACAAAATGGGTTTTGGTTCACATTATAGTGATATGTTGTAATCTCTAATTATGGGCCTAATCCCAATACCACCAAAACCTATCACCTCCTTATACAATAATAAACTATAGAGTGCAGAACTATATGGATTTAAACCATAGAGAACTAATAATAGATACTAGGTATTTTCATCCATAGATATTACATCTTTTTTATGAATATTAATTACATTACACAAACACGTTATTGAGGATTTTATTGGTTTATTACCTTCGGAGACTGGGTACAAAATCTTGTTATTTAGTGAAATATATTCAATTTTTCCTACAAATATCATCCAATTTAGTACTCTTAATATAAATTACATAATTAAATTTTTTCTCCATTAACTAATTAAATTTAACACAATAAAGGGTATTCTCATATTCTTATAAGGTATAGACATGGGAAAATAAATAAACATAACATCAGCATAAGGGTAAGAGAATGTGAGAAATCATATGGAAACCATGATCTTCATATCAAAGATCAAAATCTTGAGTCATGGCCTAAATATTGGAAGTACATAAGAAATTGATCATAAGTAAATCAAATTTCATTATCCAGGAGATCATAATCTTAGTATACTACATATAATTGTTGCATATACATAAGCATATAAAATCATTTCCAAAGTATTCATGGATCACTTGAAAGGCTATCATAGTGGAATATATTAACTCAATAATAACTCATTGTAGTCAAGGTTCACCCCCAAGACCATAATTACATAAAAAACCCCCACTAACCTCAATTAACCCCCATTATTTTCCTCTCTATATTGTAACATATAATTCATTAGCCAATATATATTAGGGAGATATAGGTCCCAACAATCATATAATAAAATCACAGAAATGTGTGAAAAAAAGATCGTAAAACCATCATAAAGTCATAATCCAGTAAACGAAATGGGTTTCATTAACATTTCAACATATAATAATGTATATAGAAAATATGTGGTTTTTATATTCAGTTCATCATGTCATAAATTCATAATTATATAAGAGTAATGGGTTCTATAAGCATTTTATCATTGTCTATCCTTTTGAAGAGGAAACAAGTTCTACATATATCATATCATCATAAACTTAATCCATCTATATAATGAATAAGAATCGAGTTCATGGATAATATCCCAAGTAAATAATAAGTAGCATCAAAGGTCACCATATTAGATAGAAAAATATTTTTAAATATCCCTTGAAACAATTATTGAGGAAAATAAAATTTTATTGAAAATCATGTTTTAAAACAAAAAATTCATAAAAGAATCAGAAATTATTATATTTAAAAATAAAGTTAAAAACATATAATTCAGTATTTAAAAACCATTTGAAAAATTTCATTCGGAAAATATCTATCCTACTTTGAAAAATATTTTTTAACACATAAAATATTGTGAAAATATGTTTCCATGTCAATCACCTAAAAATAAAATAAAGTAATCATTAAATATAATTTAAAAAAATTATTAAGAGAAATATCCTTTCCAGTTAAGAAAACATTTTTGGAAACATAAAACATATTTATAAGATTCTAGGTTTTTTTCAAATGTACATACCATAATTGTTTTGTTTTATTACATAAAATGACCATTAATTTGAAGCACATGAGGTTAGTTGTCGTCCCAGAAGTGTCTAGGATCATTTGAAGCCCAAAGAACTAAAAATGAGTAAAATAAGCTGGACTGCACGATTTTTCTACACTTGTGAGACCTAGTCCAGATTCCCATGCAGGCTACTATAGAACTTGGGAAATGAGCTACCATATGGTCTATGCATAGTTAGTCAACCACGAAGTAGACCGTGTGATATTCCCCAAAAAAGAAAAAATTGTCACATGGTTGGCACACAGTTTGGATAATTATTCTCAAACCATGTAACAACAACTATATGGTTTAAATTTTAATTTCATATCAAATGAAATGTTCATAACCACTTTTCTCTCCCTCTTCTATCTTATTGGGTTTCACCCCTCCTCTAGGAACATGATGGTATCCCTCTACCTTCTTTTGTATTTTGACCTATATCCTTCAATCCTTAATCTATTTCTTTATTGTTAGAAGCTAGGGAATCCTCCTGGAAAGCACATCCTTCTGCATTCCTTGATTTATTATTTCTTTCAATTTTTTGAATTATTTTACATCTGATTGATCATTTCCCTTTGGGGTGTTTAAAATATCTATATTTCATCCATTTTATATAGATTCCATCCATTTTATATTGAATCAATCCATATTATAATATGTGTGGTTTACTATGATATTGAGGTAGGTCGTCTTCTCTCTCGGTAATTAATTTCATCGTATTATGTCAGCATGTCATTATGATGCTAGTTGGAACCTTATAGAGAGGCCTCAATCTTGGATATTAAATTTATCAAGATGGTTTATTGTGGTTTTAGTGTCTTAAACTTATCTAGATACCCATTAATAGTGTGTTTTCATTACCTTTTGTCCACCCCTTTGAGTGTGGAAATCATAATGGCCTATGTCACCCTTTGTTTTAAGAATGAGGTTTTACCTTGGCTGCGTGTGGCCCTTTGTTATAATGAATTAAATAAATTATTGAAAATAAAATGATGAATGAAATGTGAAATGGGTATGCCTAATCATGGAGATAATTAATTTTCCCTTCTGTAATTCCAAATTCCTTGGAAGTTCTTGATGTTTCACAATGAATATCACTCTCCATTAATTTATTTTATCATGAATGTATTGAAATCATTGTGCCTTATGTCAATGGATTATGCAAGTTAAATTAAATCCTTACATTATTTTATATACTATTACTTGCTTTATACAACTTCAAATGATTTATAACTTATGGAATGAGTCAATGGATTGAATTGGAATGGTAATTTCAGAAAATATAGATAGCTTGAGTGATTGGAATGTCATGGATAACATGAAAAGGGAGGCATGATGATGCCATATTCCTTTATTATATTTCAATACTTTGTGTTTATGATCTAGTTAGTGGTTTGAGCTATATTAAAATGTTTGGAAAGATTTCTAGCTTATAACAATAAATTTCATGTGATGATATGAAATTGTTTAAATATTATGCATTGTAGATTATTCTTATTTCTTGTTCCTTTATTATGTTTAATTCTTAATCCCTTTCCTTTTAAATTATGTCATGTTGGTGTCTTTTATTGTCTTCATTTTTCAATCTTTGTATCTTGGGATATTTCCATTCCCGTGAGGGCATGAGGTGTTTATTTAATGGCTTTAAATAGTAAATTATTTCCCTTAAGGATTTTCCTTGTTTCATGTGACTTACTTAGTGTGGACTGGGAGAGAACATGGGTTCCTTATTAAGGACTCATGGATAGAATTTGTCACACCCCGACCATGTTGGGTAGTTATTTTAAATTATTTTCGTTATTATATTGAGTGAAGATGTTTCATTCACTGTTGTGCGGTTAACCCACACGATTATGAGTATCGGTGTGGTGCCCACACGGTTACAAAAAAATTTAAATAAATAATACAATCGCATGTAGAATAAAAAAACTGAAATAAAATTTAAAATGGATATTTGATAATAATAATAATATTATTATTATGATTTTTAATGATAATAATATTATTATTAGGTTATTATTATTATTATTTAATTTTAAGTTGGTTTTTTCCCTTAAAGGGAAACCATAATGGGGTGGACCCCCCCCCCCCCCCCCCCTCATTCGATGCTTGGTGCACACGAGTCCCCCCATCTCCCTCTCCAGCCAGTCGCGGCCTTCTCCGACTCTTCTCTCACCGGCGTCCTCCCTACTCCAGTCATGCCTCCCCCACTGGTTCCCCTAGTATATTATTTTTTTTATCAATTTTGGTTACACCCCAAGATTTCATAATAAGTTATTTTCTTTAAAATAATTCAATAGCTTGCGCTACACGCAACACTAAGTTAGAGCACCCCACGACTTACCAAACTAGCCGTTCAAAAAACAGTTATGTATAGTATTAACATAATTTTGAGTTTTATATACTCCATATATTTTTAAAATCCATATTATGTGTTTCATAGAAATAATATAAGAACCAATTAAATTTTTCAGATAAAAGAAGTGTTTTTTCAAAAAATAAAATTTTACCATATTTTAATGGAGAACCATTTTTAAATCAAATATTTTACACTTTTATACCTTCAATTTGACAAAATAAACTTATTTTTCTAGAGTTGAGAAGTAAAACATCAGTTCAGATAAATTTTTTGTGATTTTCGAAAAACATTCATATTTTGATGAATAGTAAAAAATACTAAATTTTAATTGAAAAAACTTTTTTAAACAAAATAATTCATAGTGTTAAATTATAAATTTTAAAGGTTTCAAAGAATAATTAGATTATATTTTTATCATGTAATTCAAATTTGGTCATTGGAAGTAATTATACATTTAAATTGACATAAACACATATCAATCTTTTCATAGTTTTTAGATCTCAAAAATTCTCCTAGAAAAATTATTGGTATTTTTCTGAAATCTTTCAATTTTTGATGAATACTAAAAAACACTATGTTGTTTTTGAAAACTTAATTTTTATTTAAATGATTATTTTTTTGTTTAAATTTATTTTAGGTCAAAATAGATACATAATACCTATATTAGTTCAATGTTATTGAGACTTTGGAGGAATTGCACTAATTTTATAGGTTAATATGACTTGTTAGTAATTATTTATTTTATTTGGTTCAAAGTAATCATGTTTTGATGACTTTAAAAAAACCAAATTATAAATAGTGTCAAAATTGACAAAAATGAGTTTTAAAAAATACTATATTATTAAATGATATAATATTTCTAAATATTTTAGGTTTGGAAAAATGAATCATATAATGATAGATATGTCCTTAATGAACCACATGGGGTTTTATAGGACTTTTATAGTATGTTTATTAACCATTTATTATAATAATACAAGAATACAAGGTAAAAGTTAAACTATTTAACTAAGAGTTAAATCTAAATGATAAGGAAAACACGGTTACCTAAACCTTTATAAAACCTATCGGTTGAGAGTTTTTCGTCCAAGACCTACATTATCCTCAAAATAAATCATTTTTTAGCTATTATAAACTAAATATTATTATATAATAAAATAATATTTCAAGTATTTCCTAAAGTGACCCTCACCTCTCTTATAAAATTGTACTTCCCCTTCTCTCAAAATCACACCTCCAAAGCCTTTTGGCTCAGCCAAACCCTGCTCAAATATCCTTCCAACTACCCTCACATAAACCTATAGGCCTTAATTTGATCATAAATCCTTCCATAGGATCCCTTTTGATTAAATGAAAAGGAAGCACCCGATGAAGAGGTAATAATTTTGTCACATCCTTCCAAGTTATTTTCGTCATCCACTTCCTCTTTCGTTGTTGCTTCCATACCAAAATAATAACTCTAGTACCTTATGCATACTGTGATGTTATTATAAATATGGTACAACCATAATCATTATTCTATCCATCCTATGAATGACAAAGACACCGTACATGCGTACGCACAACTTACCTTCTCCACGTCGTGGTGTAGTTTTTATGCAATAATCCATTATTTGGATGGGTATAATAATGAGTACAAATTATGTAAATAATAAATATATCATGTTAATGATTCTGTATATATATTATAACCATCCAATTACGTACTATTTCACCATCAATAAAATTTTATTGTCGATCGTGCGTACGTATGGATTACTGTCTCCACGAACATGACGAGATTCATTCCCCATCATAAACATTCAAGAATAATTTTCATTTTATGATTAAATTTTTTTTTAAGAACTTAATATCATTCGTTATGTGAATAAAATACATCCTATCCATAACAAACTTGACTTACGTAACAAAAAATATAAAGGAAAACAAATCAGTTAACACCCAAAATAATGACACTACTGAAATGTCATTAACAAAGAAATATTAGAAGATCATATATTATATCATATTTATATATGTGGTTATTTAATAATTCAATAACAATTATTTACCCATTATATAGTATTTTCATGTAACCAAAACTAAGGAAAAGTACAAGGTAAGGGGTTTTCATCTCACTTCTTATACCCGTTATATTCGTGCTATATTGCCACTATTTCCTTTGGTGTGGGGTATGTACCATACATTATTGTATTCCATGGGTTATAAAATTTAATTTATGGGTATTTATAACTTTATTGTGTGATCCTTCTATCATGGGGTATATGGTTCGTATGTTACCAAATCTGTATGGGAATTCCTAATTTAGATTTCCAATTATTTGGGTTTACGCAAACATCTTTGATTATTTTACTCTAAGATTATGTGTGAAATCACTAATTATTTATTTATGTAGTAATTACCACTCCCCTTTGTGTGTATATTCTTTTGATACAGATAATCAATCTATTGATAAATTCTCAAATCATCGATATGAACTTGATAAGAGTAATCTTAGCTCAATTTCCTTTCAGTGAGTTAAACATCCATGTCATTGGTGTTATTGTTACTAGAATATGTTTGAATGTACTCTGATTGATTTACACATAATATCCAATCATATTGAGTGTATTTATATTTTTCACACATGATTATGTCATTGATTTATCCTTAACCTAAGGATACATTCATTATAAGGGATTTCATCTCAATTTAAATTCTATTGAGACTTATTTATTGTTATAAACCAATTCACTTTTATATGGTTTATATACCGTAATTTGACATACTATATCATGAATCCCTTTATTCTTATGATATTATAATATTTTAATTACCTAAATTATTTTTATTCAAATTTCTCTCATTTGGTTATGAACTCTAACTAAAATATCATTTCAAATGTTATGATGATTTATTCTTCTAAATATTTCTCATTAATGTCCATGTTTTAAAAATGGTGTTAAGGATTTATTTATATGGATGCGAATGTTTTAAAATAAAAATTCATTTTAAATGTTTCAATGTGGTATGGGATAATTTAATTAAAAAATTTCATTTTCAACCGTTTCTTGATAAATAGTGATACTTTTAAATGTTCTCAAGAAAAATGGGACATTTATCTCAAATAGTTTTACTGATTATCTTTTTCTATGTCAATATCCTTCATTATTATTGATTTATGTTGATTTATTATAATATAATATTTGATATTGTATTGAATGAGTTATGTTTGATAGTGGATGTGATATTTTTATACCATTCATAGTTTGTGGTTAAAATATTGACATTTCATATGATAGTTTTAATTTAAATGTTTAGATTATGTTTCAAACATTTAATATGGGGAATTCATTTGGACTACGTAAGTGTGGGGTGGATACCTCTATTGATCCTCGATGCATCGATAGGTCTCATAAGACAAACTAGTTTTTGGCACAAGGCCTGGAAAAAATCTTATATGTAGTCTTGGCATGAGGCTTTGAATATGTTGTTATGATCTCTACAATAAGGCATTCCTTCATTAAGAATTTAGATATTGACATTATATGTGATTATTCTACTGTTATAATATCAATGTGAATAGGTAAATAAAATTATTTGATTTATCTTTTCCATTTTATACTAAAGCTTCCTTAAATATTTATGCTTATTTTTGAATGTTTTCTCTATATTGTTATCCTTACTGAGAATCTGAGCTCATCCATTTGTTATGTTTTATTTTTTCCATGATGTGAAGAATTATATTGTGACTGACCTGCAGGGATAGGCTAAGGGATATGAGTGGTTTCTATTGATACACAATGTTTTTTAATTCATAATGTAATGTAAAACTTATGCATGCATCTAGTACTTCCAAGGCTACTAAGTATATCAGTCTTTCGGGACATTATTCTTAATATCATGCCAATGTTATATAATAATGCACAGACTTTGGGTAACTCGGGTTAGGGAGTTACATTTGGTATCAGATAATGTTTAATATAATCCTTGGAAGCCAGATTTAGAAAAACACTGATTCAAGAACAATACCCTAAGATAAACAATGAGGATTAGTATAGAAGAACGTCCTAGAATTTTGGTAATGTAGATATTTTGGGATTTTTTTAAGAAATAAATTCATGTCTGGATACGATCTGGTAGAGGTAGCTCTAGAATAGATATAACTTTGAGTGAAAACTCTAACAAAGAGTTTTGGGCTTGACTCAGGGTATCCTGGTACACATCAATGGGTCGTGCTACACTCTTGGTTACGACACTCTCATGGGATATACTTAGGAAAATTCACATTTTCTTTACAAATTGATTCAAAGTATTTAAATTTTAGATTATAATAAATAACCTAGATTAATCCTAAGGTATTTTATACTGAAAATAAGGTGTCATGATATTCTCTAAATTATTTTATGACTTGTACTTTGCTTCCAGGTTTTATTCAATGGCTGAATTCCATGGAAGTCATAGTAACATTGAAAATCATGATCAACGTGGGCATGGTAGGGTACATGAGCAACGAAATGGAATATTGATAGGCTAAAAGACATAGTATTCATTATGAATCAGTTTTCAAAATACATTATCAACAACATATACATTAACCAAATCCTGAACTCAACTAAGAAGAGAAAGGTGGAGAATGATAAGAGATCCAATAGTGGAGACCATGGAGAAAAGAAAGTTGAATTTCCATCATGTAGGAAATGTGGAAGGAGACACCTAGGAAAGTGTCTCAATGGAACAAATAAATGATTTATGTGTGGAAAAGGACATAAAGTAAATAATTGCTGAGGAAAAATGAAGAGTACCATGGAAGAAAATAAAAATGATCCTAAGAATACAATTACAGTCATTTGCTGTAAATGTAGGGGAACATGGCGTTACCCGAGTCAATGCCCAATTCTATAAGATAAACAGTAGGTCAAGGAATATCCTATTTTAAAATATATGTATGTAGAAATGTTTAAAAGTATTAATGATATTTGTTTATGGGATTACATTGGAAGACTATTCTCTTATATGTGTAACCGTGATGTTTGTTATGTGATAATTCTTTTTGAGGAAGAATTGTCTTTTCTTTTATGTATATAATTATTAAGAACCATTTGCACTTATATGATCCTTTAATTAAGTCAATTACAGGTTATTATTTTTTGCGACGAAAATGTGAGGTATGAGATAACATTTTTGGTTAAATTATGTTATGGTCATTTGGAGGAATTTATCTGATTTTGGGAATATTATGAAATATAGTATTGAAAAATGGAAACACACAGACCGTGTGACAACCCGTCGTGTCAGAAAAAGCTACATGAATCAAACCTACAACTAAAGTGTTACTGAGATTTATTTCATACCACTAGACTATGTGAAGTCCCTGATTAGTGTGAGTAATTGTTTTTAGTTAATTGATTTTATTGATAAATAAAAAGTTGATTTTGGATTTTATGTTTTATCAAATGAATATCCTTAGTATAGTAAAATGATTTTGCGATTAAGTGATAAATGTTATTTTGGAATATTTTTTCTCTGTTGGGAACATTATATGCCTACAGAAAATTGAATAATTTGGGATTTCATTTTTGGAGTAATGGTGGATTATATTTATTTTGATAGAATATATTTTTATATAGATTTTGGTTATTATTGGAAATGATTATCCTATCATAGAGAATATGTGATTTGGTTAATTACACTTCTGTATGAGACATTAAGAGTAGTTGATGTTATTCGGAGATAAATGTTAAGATTTAATATAAATTAATATGGGACTAAATTCTTCTAAATTTTGGGTTTCGATATTAGTCTGGATTATATTGAAGGATTTTACGGACAATTGTTTACTGAATGGTCTTTATTGAACTTTTGGTATTGTTTGTTTAATTTTTGTAATTAAGATTAAAATTTAATTATATAAATGATTATCCATTTTGGGGATCATCTGATCTTGTACGAGCCATTTGGTTTTGGTTGATATCTAAAGAAAGGGAAATATATATTTCATCCTTTGTGTATTATGTGATTCTCTAGAAGTTGATTCTAGCCCTTCAGGTGTAACCAAGTCATCTTGAATACTCATAGTTTGGAGAAAATATTAGTTAGTGGTAGAAATTTATTAAAGGATGAAACTCTACATAAAAAGTAAGTACATCTCTTTATGTTCTGAGTAAATCTCATAAATAAATTCCTCAAATTTATGAAATGGAACTTAGAACAAAAAAATATTTTCCATTTACTTTTCCCACATGGAAAGTAATGAGAGTTTAACCCATCACAAGTTTGTCATTTTCTTTTCGGTTATCTTTTTCATGATCATGTTTTCTATCACTCTATATTAGAACTTGACAATTAGTTTATCTTCTATATCAATTTTTTCCAATGTGGAATCCGAGTATGGGTTATCTCGGCAAACCTTTGTACTTATCTTTCTTTATTTTAAAGTGATTGATTTATTGACTCTTTTTTTGATGTGGGAATTTCATTGAAGTTCCCAAGACAAATTTTAAAATTTTTAGGATGAAATTTCTAATAGGGGGAAGAATGTAACACCCCTTGTTTTCATAGTAAGTTATTTTCTTTAAAGAAATTCAATATCTTGCGCTACACGCAATACCGAGTCCGAGCGCACCACGACTTACCAAAATAGTTGTTCGACAAATGGTTAAGAATAATATTAACTGAATTTTTAATTTTATATAATCCATATAATTTTAACATCCATGTTATGTGTTTCTTAGAAATTATATAAGAAAAAATTCAATTTCTCAGATTAAATAAGTATTTTTCAGAAAATGCAATTTTACTGACTTTTAATGGAGAACCCATTTTGAATAAATTATTTGACACTTTTATATATTCAATTTTATAAAATTAACATCTTCTTTAGAATCAGGATATAAAAAATTAGTTTGTATAAATTGTTTGGTGATTTTTTGATAACTTTCATATTTTGATGAAAAATGAAAAATATTAAATATTAATTGAAATTAACGTTTTCAATAAAAATAATTTAGAGTGTTAAATTATAATTTGAATAGTTTTTTAGTTTAATTATATTATATTTTTATCATTTAATCTAATGTTGGTCATTGGAATTAATTTTACATTTAAATTGAACAAAACACAAATCAATCTTTCGATATTTCTTCTCCGCAAAAACAGATATTTGGTTTCAAGAGCGGGTATATTTTTTTAAATTAAATAATACAAATTAAATTATTTTAATTTGGAAAAATAGAAATCATTTGTGAATTTGGAATATCAGAATTATATTAGGGTGAAAATTTTCTATTTTTCTAAAAACATTCAATTTTTGATGAATTGTGAAAAAACACCGTGTTACTATTTAAAACATACTTTTTATTTAGATAATTATTATTTTTATGTAAATTCATTTTCAGTAAAATTATATACATAAAACATATATAAGTTTAATATAATTCATTGTAGTTATTTTATAATAAAATTAGATGTATAAAATTTTATTAAACATTTTAACGTCTTTTACCCACCTTCTAGGCACATTGGAAAATTTGTATAAAAAATAATTTTACCGCTTATGTGAATTTAATTTCAAAACTCCAAGAGACACTGTTGAAATAGGTAATTAAAATGTGGTTCAATATGATGAAAATATTTTTTGGTGAACAATAACTTTTGAATTTTATTTACCACGGTTAAAAGTAAATAGGGTAATTAAAGGTAAAAATGATATTATAATGACCCTAACACATGTCCTAATTCTATTGTATAAGTGTTTTTAAACCAAAATCAACCTTAGGAATAAAATATGATTCTCTTTGAACAACTTGTATTAGATTTGGACATTTATTATTATTTTATTTAAAGAGAGTTAAAAAGTCTTAAATTAAAAGTATAATAACTAAAACATATTTAATATAGTGTTATACATAAGAAAAATTAGACTCTAAATATTCATTAAAATATAAAAATATTTCCTACATAATGGAATTTCATTTATAATTTTTAGACATTAAATCTTTAAATTTATTTATAAGACAATGATGATGCAATAATTACCTTATTAATGAAAGATTAAAATGATTGATATTATAAATTTAAAAATAAATGTAAATTGATACTTTTTTATGCATTAAAATAATTTTCTAGGATAATATAAGATGTTAGGATGGATTTAATTTATTTGATTTGATGTCATCAAGTTTTTTATGTCTTTCGAAAAAACCAAATTATAAATAGTGTCTAAATTGATAGAAACGAGTTTTTAAAAACAAATACCATATTATTAAATGATATAATATTCCTAGAAATATAAGGATCATATAAAGGACTCATATAATTGTATATTTTTCATTAATTAATAACTTGTGTTTCTTTTGGATTTTTATTGTATGTTTATTAACCATTTATTATAATAATACAATAATACATTGTAAAAGTTAAACTATTTAAAGAAGAGATAAATCTAAAAGATAAGGTTAATATGGGGACCTAAACCTATCTAAAACCTATTAGTTAATAGGTGTTTGACATATCCTCACATTATTATCGAAATAAATTCTTTTGGAGAAATTATAATCGAATATGATTATCTAATAAATTAATATTTCAAACTTTTCCTAAAGTAACCGTCACCTCTCTTGTTAAAGGGTAGATCCCCTTCACTCAAAATATCACCTCCAAAGACATTTTTATCGTACAATACCTTCTCAAATATCCTCCCAACTACCCTCAATTCAACCTAGAGGACTTACTTTGATCAGAAATCCTTCCTAAAGAGCCCTTTAGATCAAATCAAAAGAAAGCACCCGAAGAAGAGGTAATAATTTCGTCAACTCTTTCAAGGTTCGTTTCTTCTTCCACTTACTCTTTAAATATTTTTTCCATACCCAAAATAATAACCCCATTACCTTAAAAATACCTTGAAGTTATTATAAATATGGTACAACCATATTCATTATTCTATCCACCCTATGAATGACAAAGTCACCATACGTGTGTACGTACGTCTTACCTTCTCTACATCGTGGTGTAGTTTTTTATTCAACACATCAATATTCTTATGGGTATAATAATGTGTATAAATGATATAAATAATAAATATAATATGTTAATGATTATTTATATATAATATAACCATATAATTACATAGTATTTCACCATCAATAGAATGGTATTGTCGCTCGTGTGTACGTAAATATTATCGTCTCCATGAATGCGGTGAGATTCATTCCACATTGAAACCATTCAAGAATTATTTTCATTTTATGATTAAAAATAATTTTTAATTACTTAATATCATTCTGGATGTGAATCAAATACATCCAATCAATAACAAACATGACTTACGTAACAAAACATATAGAGGAAAACAAATCAGTTAACATCCAAAACAATGATACTACTAAAATATTCTTAAAGAGAAATATTAGTAGATCATATATGAAATTATATTTATGTATGTGGTTCATGTATATTTTAATAACAATTATTTCACCATTATACAAGAGTTTAACATACCATCAATTATGGAAGAGTACAAGGTAAGGGGTTTTCATCTCACTTCTTATTCCCATGAGATTCATGCTATATTGCCACTATTTCCTTTTGTATGGTGTATGTACCTCCCATGATTGTATTACTTGTGTAATATAATTTAATTTATAGGTATTTTCAACTACATTGTATGATCCTTCTTTCATGGGGTTTATATTTCATAAGTTACCAAATTAGTATGGAATTTCTAATTTCGATTTGCACTCATTAGGGTTTACACTAACTTGATTGATTATTTTAATATAATATTATGTGTGAAATCACTATTTTTTTATTTATGTATTAATTTATACTCTTCTTTATGTGTATATTATTTTGATACACATAATCACTCAGTTGATAAATTCTCAAGTAATCCATATAAATTCGATAAGAGTAATCTTAGCTCAATTTCCATTCATTGTTTTAAACATCCAAGTCACTGGAGTTATTGTTACAAGAATACGTTTGAATGTCCTATGATTGATTTAAACTGAACATGTAATCATATTGAGTGTATTTATATTTGTCACACATGATTATTTAATTTATTTATCCTTAATCTAAGGATACTGTCTTTATAAGTTATTTCATCTCAATTTAAATTCTATTGACACTTCTTTGTTGTTATGATCCAATTCACTTTTATGTGGTGTACATATGGTAATTTGACATACTATATCATGAATCCCTTTATTCTTGTGATATTATAATGTTTTTATTAACTCAATTATTTTTATTCAAATGTCTCTCATTTGGATAGGAACACTAAATGAAATAACATTTAAAATGTCATAAAGTTTTATTCTTCTAAATCTTTCTCATTAATGTCCATGTTTTAAAAATAGTGTTAAGGATTTATTTATATAGACATGAATGTTCTAAAAATAAAATTAATTTTGAATGTTTCAATTTTGTATGGGACACTTTGATTAGAAAATCTAATTTTTAACAGCTTCTTGTTAAATAATGACACTTTTAAAAGTTTTCAAGAGAATGGGGATATTTCTCTAATATATTTTTACAGATTATTTTAATCTAAGTAAATATCCTTTAATATTCTTGATTGGGGTTGATTTGTTATAATACTGTCTTTCATATTGTATTTAATGAGTTATGTTTGACTGTAGATGTGCTATTTTTATACCATTCAAGGTTTGTGGTTAAAATATTGACATTTAGTATGCTAATTTTAATACAAATTTCTAGATTATGTTTCAATCCTTTCATATGTGAAATGCATTGGACTTAGTAAGTTACAAGTGGAGCCTACTATAGCACCTCGATGCATCAGTAGGTCTCATTAGACAAATTAGTGTCTTAGAACAATGCCTTGGAAAAATCTTATTTGTAGTCTTGGAACGTGGTCTAGACTATGTGCTTATGATGTCCAAGATTATTCATTCCATCATTATGAAATTAGCTATTGATATTACATGTGATTATTCGACTACTATAATATCAATGTGAATAATTAAATGACATTATTTGATTTATATAATCCATATTATGCCAAATTTTATGTTAAAAAGGCTTCTGTGTTAGTCTTATACATTGACTTAAATTTTTATTCTTATTTATGAATGTTTCTGCTATATTTTTATCCTTACTAAGCATGTCAGCTCACCCCTTTCTTATGTTTTATTTTTCCTATGTTGGGAAGAAGTAAATTATAACTGACCTGTAGGGATAAGATAAGGGATATGAGTGTGTTATAAGGAGACACACTGTTTTTTTAATTCATAATGTAATATAAAACTTATACATGTATCTTATACTTAAAAGGATACTAAAATGATTAGTCTTTCAAGAAATGATTCCTTGTATCATGCTAATGTTATGTAATAATGCACCAACTTTGGGTAACTAGGGTCAGGGGGTTACCATTTTGGTGGTTTTATTTTCCATGGTGGTACTCAAATGGTTAGTATTAATTGTGTTCCAGTATTATTTGGGTATTATGGTGCATGGTTGGTCCATGAGGTCATTCCCTCCTCTCCGTTTATGTTTCGTGGAATTCTCAAAACGTCAAGTAAGGCATTTCCATACCTTTCAATTTTAGAGTAATCATTTTCATCTTGTATAACATAAAATATTATTTTCCCTTGATTCCCTTATTAATGATATTGATAATCAGTCCATTGTTATGTTTATCGATTGTTATAACATGTGAAAATTGTTTTTCAAGTGTTTCTTTATTATGTTTATTCATGTTAATGTCCAATGTTTTTTAATCACATAGTGGACTTATTGTGGTGTTTTCCTGATATTATAATTTTCCAAAAATATATTTCGAAGTGAATATTTAATTATGTATAGGTGTGCATGTGTAAATTGTTTTTGGTTAAATGTCATGTGGGTGTTAAATAGTGAAATTATATGTTTTATGTGGTGAAAAATGTATTTTCAAGGTTCTTTGACATGATTTTATGGTGAAAGAAGATTTTCTAAAGCATATGGTTATGTTTTTAGATTTTCCTCATATGGGTACTATATAGAAGTGTTTTTATGGTTATGAAAAATGTGAGAAATGTGTTTTTAAAGGAACTTCAGATTTCAATGCATTAATAGTTGGTTTTTACAAAGGGAATAGATCATTTTGGCATGTTTATTTCTTTTCATCCATAATTGTGATATGGAAATTAGGAAAATGATGTGTAATGGCTTTTAGAGTGAACTTTGATTTGTGTGCACGTTTTGAAAGGGGTATTTCCCCATAAAAATGGTTGAATTGAATATGTGTCCTTGTTATAATTTCATAGGGGTTTTATGAATTGACTATGAAATGGTAAATGCATTTGAAAAATGGTTTTGGTGTTTGTGAAATTTGAAGCGATTTGTTTATAGAAAACACTGTTTTATTAAAATCATGATTTCTTAAATAGGTCATTGTTTTATAAATGAATTCAGTTCCTTTAGATGTATCTAAAAGTTGTTTAAAAAGGAAGTATAAAAAGGGTGAGGCCTGTTTGGAAAATGCTTGATGAAAATAAGATTTCATATTATTAAAAATGGATTTTGAATTATTTTTGGTTAATGTATTTGGGGTGTGCAAAACGTATGGGACCGTTTGGAATTTCTCACTTTAACATAGTGTTTCTTTAGATCGTGATTTCTTTATTGTTCTGTTGGTTTCTAAATAATGTTGGTTGCTCTAGGATAATTAATTAGAGCTTGGGTGGCTCTCTGGTGGTGTGCTCACACACATACATTAGTACATATTTGTATATGTATATATATATATATATATATATATCTACATTTCACATATTCCTTCATATAATGGGGAATATTTTTAATTTATTAATGGTATATATATATATATATATTTGTATGATAATGTATGTGTGTCCTAGTTTGGTAGTTTTTTAGAAGCTTTAAGAGACAAAGTGTCTTGGATGGGTCCGTTTCTTTTTTTGAGGTAGGTTTCCATATGAATTTTCCATTAAATTAAATAATTATTGGTTTCATAAATTCAAAAACTCTATATAATTTTAGTTAGAAATTTATGTTTTTTTGAATAATTTCTTATTGTGATATAAGTCAATACCCTTTGTGTATTTAAATTTCCTGAAACTATTTTATTAAATGCGCTTATTATGGTTTTTAAAAATTCTCCTTTGGACCTAATATATTTTCATCATATTTGAAGGGGTGAATTGTGTTTCTTAAATGGGTTTCCATGTTCATTCATAGTTTCCAAAATGGTGTGTGTGTGATTCGTTAAGAAATGGTTTGCCCTGAGAAAAATCATGTGAGTCCCAATTGAAACTTTGTAAAGATAATTATCTCAGGAAAACCCTCCTTGGATGTTGTCTTCTCTCTTTAGTTGAATTGTATATTATGGGGGTCGTTTTATAAGAATCATCTATGATCAAATGGTGGAAAAAAGAGGGGCATATTCCTTGTATTGACTTGGATGATGCATGTTGTGTGTGCATGTTTATAAATATATATATACATGTGTGTGTGTGTGTGTCTTTGTGTGTCTTAGGTGATTAGATGCTCGACTATCATCAGTTGGCTCACCCTTTTGTTATATATGTTGACCTGGGAACTTGGCATGGTAATTGAATATTTTGTGAATGATTGATGCAATATTTTAGACTATGCACTAGCTAGTAGGCCTTAGTATGAAATTTTATCTTCTAGGGTATTGGGACCCTCTGTTAGGCTAGGTAGGGAAACACCGAGCATTTAAAAAGTATGAATTCATCTAGAGTAGGCATGACTTCAATATGAGTCACATGTATATTATGTTCTAGACTATTCAGAGCTCCAAGTATCTCCCATGTATTTTTTCACATAGTTGTCTGTGGAAAATGATTAGGGTGCCTTATTTGAATATTTTTTCAGCTGATCTATTTTACATTTCCCTTATTGTGTGGTTGATGACTCGGCTTCCTTTTATGGTGTAACCAATTTGAAGAAGTGATGAGTTGTTTTTTAAATGTTTACAAAAAATAACTTAAGAATGTTTTTCACCTTCTTTCATTATTTTTAAGTGAAAACAACTTTTTTATACTCTAAAATTTAAATGTCTCCTTCATGAATAATAAAATGGTTTTAAATGAAAAAAAATAATGGATCGTGATTTATTTTAAATAAAATGTGTAAAAACCTAGTTCTATACATTGTATTTCAAACTTTATATTGATGGATTACATATTTGAAGGATATGAATATGAGAATCGATTTTTTGGGCATTCCAACTGAGTTCTAAAACTCATGAACATAGTTTTATCTTTGTTTGTAGATTTGGGAGTTGCGCTTTGCTTGGATTCGGTCTCTATATAATAGTGTTGGTTTGAGATTGTTGGTGAACCATAGAGTCACATGAAGGTATGTAAAAAAAATTTCCCTCCGCTCCTAGTTTTTATTTTTAATGTTCATTTTTCTATTTATTTGTATTTCATTTAAGAGCCAAATCATTCTCACATGTTTTGTTTTGATGCCCAAAACTAGTATCCAGCCTGTGGGAATCGAGAACTCCCCTCAGGCCATGTCACGGGCCAGATTGGGTGACCGGTTTAGGGTCAACCCGGGTTGGTTCATGAAAAAAATGTTATTAGATTGAGGTTATTATTTTTTGGGGGTTTTCAGTAGATGGAGATTAATATTTTAGAGGCTCAGAAGGTAGGTTACGGGTCGGTTCCTGATCACCACCGCTCATCATGATACCTGAGTTACTAGGGGTAGTCTGGGTTTTGAGTCTTTTGTCTTTATTTTGGATTGAGGGATAACAATAGAGGTGACTCAGTGTCATGCTTTGACCCCACATAGTGTAGTGACCTATGTGGAGTTTAGTTTCCCATTTTAGGTTCCTCTGGTGTTATTTCTTACTTGGGGTGTGGCTCACTAGAATGTTGCCAAGTTGGGCATAAGAACTAGATCATCATTCTTGTCGTTAATTGTTGGTTGTTCTCTGTATTGATTTTTGTTGGTGTTAGAGTTATTTTGGAAATGTATATGGTTTTGAATTTAAGGGGCACTTTCTCTAAGGGTTTTAATACTAATAAAAAGGGAATTTCATTAATGTTTTTTTTAAATAAGAGATATGGATGTTTGAAGAGAACGTGTTTTGATTGGAAAATTTTAACTTATGTTTGTATTTGGTAATAGAACGAAATGTATGACCCTTGGTATTCCTTAAGATCTTCTGCATATGTGTGGGTAGAGACATGGTGTACATTGAAACATATGTATGGGTGATTTTAGTGGAAATGGATGAAGGCTTAGGCGACAGTTCATAGGATTACATGGGTGGGTTTTTGGAATTTAAGGCTTGGCTTGATTTTATTATAAAAGAAACTTGAATGAAAATTCATTTTGGGAATTTTGTTTCCTGAAAAGTGGGTTTTGGTACATTGAAAATTGTATTTTTCCTGTGTTTGAATGTTTTTGACTCATGAGTTTGTCACCCTTGGCTTGGGGTGTTGATTTTGGTTAGGGTTTATATTTCTCAGGATTCTGGGTGGGTTGTCTTGGTCTGGGGTGTTTCTTTTGATTGAGTTTTTTCTTGATGCCAGTTTTGAATTTTTTTTCATGTTTTTTTGAATATTCTATCTAGATATTTCCTCACATGTTTGTAATGAGACATTCCCAATTCTGGTTTTTATAGGGTGTTTCCTATCCTTCAAGGCTTTTGGGGTACATTGGGGGTAGTGAAGTGGTTTGAGGGGAGTAGAGTATATAATCAGGTGGTTGGGGACTCCCTAGTTTGTTAGAGTTAGTATTATATTGGGTTTAGTGGATGGTCCAACCATGGACCTATGGAGTTGGATTTCTCATCATAGTTAGTGTTGGGATTATGTGGGAGGTGTTAAATTTTGTCTTCTTCCAATGGATTTTACCTAAGGAGGTGAAATAGAAAAGAGGTAAGAACTCGTCCATAGTTAACAAGGTCTGTGGTTGGTGAAGGAATGTGTCAGCTGCTTTGTGGAGTTGGAATCTGGTGTGCATGTTCTTGGAAAATCCAACACCTCTCATCATTCATAAGGGTTCCCATCTGGTGATATGGGTGTACTAGAGGAACTCGTTTATGAAGAATACATTTCATCAGTGTCGACTTCTAGTTCCTCAGACCACTTTCTGATGTGTCATTGGTTGGTCTGGTTTAGGCATTCATAGCCACCTTATCGCATAATTCCAAAGGCTTTCCATCATTGTGGCTATTTAGGTCACTGGGGAAAGTTATGTAAGAAGTTCCATTGGAGGAAGGAGTTCCGAATGTTGGATTATAATGTCTGACCGTGAGGAATAAGTTGCTTCGGTCATCAGATCCCCATCCTTAGGTCTCAGGGTGAAGCTCATGTACAGTGAGGGTGTTAAAGGAATGTGAGACCATTTTTTGGTTCTTTATCATTTATCTTGGAATAGATACATTTAGGGTTTCCTTGTTCTTTTTTTCTTGTTGTTTTAAGTTCATCCTTTGTGGTGATACTGTGATGAACTTATTATTTCGTGATCGTAGTAGTTGTGTTCTCCTTAATGTGGCCTCAAGAATCATTTGTTTTTATTAAAAGTATATTGAGCCCTTTTGTGGGTTGGTCCAAGTTTTTTTAGTGATCATTTGGAGATGTGAGTGTTGGGGGTTTTTGGATTGTGTCAAGAGTTCCAGGATTTAGTGGAAGCGTTGTTCTCAATCGTACTAAGGGAGTTGGATGTGTTGGTAGTTTTAGATCGGTGTGTAGAATTATTTGTTCCAGCAGTGTTGTTATAGTGAGTTCTTTGTTCTGGTGCCCCAATATGTTGGGTTCCCTTATGGTGGCCTTTTATTTATGTCTCAATTGTCTCATTATACTCATCTAGAGAAGTCAGTATGTTTTGGTTGGGAGTTCCCATGTTATCCCCTCCTCAGGCTGGTGTACATGGGTTTTAATGTTTCCGTGTTAGATGAGTTATTAGGGTTGGGGGAACCCTCTCGTTTTCTCCCCTCATTTTATGTCATGGTTCTCATTATCGGTTGGGTGTGATGGGTGGTGGTAAAGGTCACCCAAGGTTCATGGAATCTCACGATTTTGATTGGGCATGGACATGGGTTTTGTTTAACCATATTCTTAGTGGATTTTTGGGGGAAGAAAATGTCTCTAGTATGGAGAATTATCACACCCCAACCCTATTGTCTAGTTATTTTAAATTATTTTAATTATCATTATGAGTTTATGTTTTTTATCACTATTTCACGGTCAGCCCTCACGGTTATGAGTAACTGTGTGGTATCCATGTGGTTACCAAGAATATAAAATAAATAATAGAATCACATGGAGTATTAAAAAAATGAAACAAAATTTTTAGAAGGATCTCCGATAAAAAAAATAATTTTATAATTTTATTCCTTAAACATATTCCCTCATGGAGTAGGGAATATGTTAAATGGATTAAGGGTATATATATATATATATGAGAATGTATGTGTGTGCTAGTGTGGGAATTTTTTATCAGAAGGTTCAAGAGCCGAAGTGTCTCAGCTTGGTCTGTTTCCTTCTTGGAGGTAGGTTTCCCTATGTATTTCCCATTAAATTAAGTAATTATTGGTTTCTTACATTTCACACCATTATTTAATGTTAGTTAGAAATTTATTGGTTTTTGCATAATTTATTATTATGAAAGAAATTAATACCCTATGTGTATTTAAATATCATGAAACTGTTTTATTAAATGTGTTTATTAGTGTTTCTAGAAATTCCCCTTTGGCCCTTATAAACGTGATTCAGATTTAAAGTGGTGAATTGGGTTTCTTAAATGGGTTTCCAAGTGCATTTCAGGTTTTAACAATGGTGTGGGTGTGATTATTTAAGAGATGGTTTGGCTTGAGAAAAATCGTGTGATTCCCATTTGACACATTTTAACGAAAGTTATCTCAAGAAAACCTTCCTTGTTTGTGGTCCCACTCTCTTTAGTTCAGTTGTATATTATATGGGTCCACTATATAGGACACCAATGTTATCAAATGGTAGAAAGGCGAGGACATATTATTTAGGGGGAGTCGGGTGATGATTGTTGTGTGTGTATATATATATATATATGTGTCTGTGTGTCTTATGTGATTTTATGCTCGACTGGCATTGTTTGGATCACCCTGTTGTTACACGTGTTGACGTGGGAACTTGTCATAGTAATTGAAACTTCTATGAAAGATTAATGCACTAGTTTTGACTATGCAATGGCTGGTAGCCCTTAGTATGGACTTTTCTCTGATAGTGGTTAGTCCCATAGAGTGTAGGCATGCTTTCTAGATGAGTCACATGTATAGTACGTTCTAGACTATTCATGACCACCTAGGTACTTTCTTGTATTTCTGCACTCAGTTGTTTGTGGCTGATGATTGCAGTGCCTTGTTTTACTATTTATTCATGTGCCCTATTTTCCATTTTCTTTATTGTGTGGTTTCTAACCCTAATTCGTTGTGTGGTGTAATTTATTTGAGAAAGTGATGAGTTCTTTTGAAAATGTTTATGGAAAATAATGTAGGAATGTTTTTCACCTTGTTTATTACATTTTAAGTGAAAATTTGTCTCTTTAAAATGTTAATGTTTCCTTCATGAACAAGAACAAAATTTTAAATGAAAAAGGAAAATGTATTGTGATTTATTTTAATGAATATGTGTAAAATCCTTGTTCAATACATTTTATTTGAAACATGAAAATGAGGGATTATTTATTTAATGGAAATTGATATGAGAATAGATTGTTTGGGCATGACAACATAGTTTTAAGGATCACGACTATAGTTTTTTCTTTGGTTTTAGATTTGGGTGTTGTGCCTTGGTTGGATTTAGTCACCATAGTACGGTGTGGGTTTTAGGTTGGTGGTGACCCATAGGGTCACATGGAGGTATGTACACATGTGTTTTCCTGCAGCTTCTAGTTTTTATTGTCACTGTTCAGTTTTTTGTTTATTCATTTTTCATTAATTTATGGTCCAAATCATTCCAACTAGTTTATTTTTGATGATTGACACTAGCTACCAGTCCGTGTGGATTGGGAATGCCCCTTATTCCATGTCGCGGGTTGGATCAGGTGACCAGTTCAGGGTTGACCGAAGTTGGCTCATGACAGACTCATTTTGCTTGGTGGGTTTTTAATCGGAAC
Organism: Viscum album; assembly: GCA_963277665.1. Taxonomy (NCBI): domain Eukaryota; kingdom Viridiplantae; phylum Streptophyta; class Magnoliopsida; order Santalales; family Viscaceae; genus Viscum; species Viscum album. The sequence goes on from OY728132.1 coordinate 421,714,734, forward strand.
ACTGAGATAATTTGTATGGACTCAGAGTCCTCATCCTAGAGTGATACAAGGGATGCTATATTGGTCTCTATGGATGGGATTGATGTTTTTGGATTATATAGATGTTTCTGTTGAAACCCTTAGGTCCCAGGTTTGATCACCAAGGAAAGGATTGTGACACCACCTTGGATTTGATGGTTTGAATGAATTTATACTCACATGATATGATTTTATATTTAATTTTTTAGAGTTATCTTATGCACATATGTTTTTGTTTGTTTGTTATGAGAACACTTGAGTTTTGATGAGTTTTAGACCCCAAGAAGAAGCACAGGTTTAGGGATATGTCTCTTCTTGTTTCGTTTTTTTACTTTTGGTTCTTGTATACATATTTTCTTTCATAGGTACCATGATCGTACTCCCATATTAAGACGATGTAGGGGGTAAAGGATGGGAGTCCGTTAAAACCAAGACTATGTTTGTAATGTTTATTTTTTTATTTTTATTTAATCATATATAACATGATATTATATATTTACAACAAGAAATGAAATGTTCTAGAAACTGTGTGTTCCACCATATTGTGATTTATATTTCACACCCTTCTAGGGTGTTGTTTCAAGCCCAAGAAGACTTTATGATTTTAGGATGGGATAAATTAAAGTGAGATGATTTCGATAATTTATTTAAATTCTACTTTTGATGGAGATTATGGTGTAGAGGATAGATCATATGCTTGAGATGTTGTGTAGATTTTTTTGGTTATCTTGAACTTTTTGATTGCATGTGGTATATGAATGTATCCCTATTCCCTGTACTATCATTTTTCATAGGTGAATTATATTTCATATTTATTATTTTATTATTTATTTACATTATTCTTTAACCAAATATTCAATCATTATGTTATGTCATTTCATTTACTTCTGCTGTTTTCTACTTGTGGGTATGCTTCCACTATTTATTTTTGAATTGTTTACCACTATACATACTAGATTTATGAGGGAGTATTCTCCCCATAGACATAACTTAGTCCCTTTCTACTAGTCATAAGCCTCTGGAATTCAGGGAGATGCACTTGAGGCCATATGAGCAACTCGGATTGGGGCACTATTGAGTGGCATCCTGGTCCAGGACATTACAAAGTGGAATCAGAGCTATTTTCCCCTTTTTATTACTATTTGGGATTATAGAGGTGAGTAGGATAAATATATTTAAACATAACCATGTTATTGTATGTAGATAACTCATGTACAATGGACACCCAAATTACCTGGGTTGGGAATTGTGTTACTGATTATTCCATTTATGTTTGATACGAATTCACCCTCGGGTGGAACACTTGTTTTGTATTGAGATTGATATTGGTAATAATTAAATAATGGTATATATTACTTCATCTATATGAAATAATATATTTTCCATGAAATACATCATACTAGGCACCATAGGAAATTAAATTCCATGCATATTTTCATGTCACATCCATTTTAATGTGCATCTGCCTATTTTCATGTGATTTTTGTTGTGTTTAATTTTTATTGATTGTTGTGTTATTTTCATTATGATTATATAATTATTACATGTTAAATTGCAAGAGAATGTTATAAATTATATTATTTGGGAATTTAATTTAAATTTATAAATTGTGTGGGCCCTTTTAAATTGGAATGGTAATATTCTTAATTTAATTTATTTAAGAAGGATTCAAATATTTGAATGAATCTAAGTAAATGCCACCTGTTTAAGTGAAATGTATCATGATAAATTGAATGAAAATGTCTTGGTTTTGTTAAATTAGACCCTAATATAAATTTATAAGGTCTATGGGGCCTTATGAATTAGGATTTTTATCCACCTAATTTAGCATGATTGAAATGGAATTAACTATATAAATAGATCAAAGAGAAATGAGAACCTTATGAATAAGATAATTCCTTTACATGAAATTTACTTGGAAAATGGGTTGTGTGACTAGGCACTTGTGATCCATCTAGGGACCTTATTTTATAAATAGACCTACAACTTAAATCATGTTATCAGTTTATTATTATTAGAGGAAGGCCATGTACATGGCCACTTTAGTACATTCATTATGTATTGTTGCATGTATAGGGAGGCCTTGTACGTACCATTCCCTAGTGTTTTTATACCTACTTACTCTTTCTATATAAATCGTGCCTACAAATTATATTTGGAAATTTTAGAGTTATTCAACCATGATTTCTTCATGATGAATACTAAGAGATTGGAGATGAGCACACTCTGGAGGTGGCGGGACCTAAGCCACCAATTATACCTCCTATAGTGACACTAGAAGAACCTCATACTGATCTTACACTATCCCCTAATGCATAGTTTTGTGAGAGTTTTCTCAGGTTTATCCAGTCTGTTTAGGGTGCTCCCAGACTTTCCCCTACAATATAAGAACATGAAAAGGACATTCAGTATAAGAATACCCAACATTATCATGGGATGGAGGAACTTATGCTAACTTGTCAAGGATAGAGCCTATGACATCCATCATAACCCATATTAAGACACTTATAGAGTGGAGGGTCAACATTTCTACTTATATATTACGTGACTCTGCCAAGAATTTTTGGGATATTGTATCTCAATCAGAGCATTACCTTGCCATGGTTTTTGTAGAATTCTAAATGGATTTATTTTATCATTTTATTCTTCATATCTTGAGAGAGGATAATGATATAGAGTCCTAGAATCTATAGTAAGGATCTATGATAGTTTTTGAGTATCCTTATCCTTTCACTATGCTTCATAATTTTTATCAATCTCTTACCAGTGGAGAATTGATGATTTTGATGTATTCTATGGATGGGATTGAACAAGTTGTCAACACATAGGTGAAAATATTTTGGCTGAAAACCGTTATAGATATTGTGAACTATGATTTGATTTTGAAATAGAATCTTAGAGAAGCTAGAAGTGTGATCTAGACTAATTCTATTCCACATCAGGATGATTGTCCCTTTAGTTGTAAGAAGCATTGATTCGAGAGTGCATTGCGGGAGGTTATACACATGTGACAAGAATTAATTCTATAGTGTGTAACCAATGTAGTAGTGTAGGCCCTAATAAATCCTAGTGCATGGAGAACATGATCAAATGCTGAGATTGTGGTAGGATAGGTCATATTCAACATTTTTGTAGTTCTTATCCTCTAGTATACCGTGAAAAAGGGTTTTAATTGGCACCTCTATCAATAATTTGACCTCTGACTCCACATCAGGATGGTATTCGAAATTATACTATTTAGTCAGGATGAGGTGGAAATTGTCGTGGCCCAGGTAGTTAGGCCTTTCAACATTAGTGACAGCCAAGAGGATCTTCTCATTCTATTCAGGCTGCACCTCATGGTCATGGTTCAACCCATATATTCTTTCTTGAGTATTCTTCTCATTTCACCAAGCTTTGTCGTTTTAAATTCCATTGGGCTTGTTCTATGGGGTTTGATCAATATTGTGATCCAAAATCAATGTTATTTTTTAGTTATATTTGATCCAGAGTGATACTTGGGTTCCCATGTAGGGATTAAATGCACAGACTCGTAGACACTAGTTATTTTCCACCAGATCTGAATTCCAATATGTATCTGTTTTGGTTTTTGTCAATGTTCATGAAGTAGGATGTCCAGTTTGTAACAAAGACTCTTTTTATTCAAATGTGGTTTCCTTGGATGAGAACCTTAGATTTAGGTTGTTGAATCTGAGGTTACAATGGAAATCTATTGGACTCATAAGGGGTGTTTTAAACATAGATATACAAATGTTTTAGATCAAGGGTTGTTCCATGTTTGTGCAAAATCACATTTGTTAAATTGATATTTTTCATGAGACTCAACTGGAAGTGAGTTATGGGTTTTGGTGGGAATTCTTAGAGAATTATTAAGGTTCTTTCTTCTCAAGGATTTAGGCCTAGATTTGGAAATTCTCTGGCCTTCTAAGATGGGTGCTTCAAGGAATGTTCACCAGGGTTGGTGCGACTTGAATTTCCTCTGTTTCCTATGTCATAATTGGTATATGGAAAACCGATAGATAGATCATAGTTGGGTGTGAATGTGAATTTGGAATTTTGAAATGAAATGAGGATAATTGAGAAATATTTCATGAACTTTTTAGGTTGGGTGATGCTCTCATTATTTTCCTTGGGCTTCTCAGGGATGAGAAGTTCCAAGGTGGAGAGATTGTAACATTTGCGCTTTTATCCAATGGTATGGACCATAATTGTTTTTGTTTGATTCCATATAAAATACCTTAATTTGAATCCTATGAGGTTATTTGTGGTCACATGGGTGTTTGAGGCTCATTTTAAGCTCATAGATCCAAAAATAATGAAAACAAGATGGGCCACATAGTTTATCTGTAAATGTGTGGCCCATGCTGCATAATCCTGTAGGCTGCTACAAAACATAGGCAGTGAGTTACCACACAGACTATGCACAATTAGTAAACTCTTCAATTGACGTTGAAATATACACCATAAATATATAACATGCTTCATGGTCGGCACATAGTTTTGATAACCATGAGGAAACCATGCGACCCATAATATGTGATTAAAATTTTAATTTCATTTAAATGAAATGTTTTAAACCAATTTTCTCACAACCTCCTCTCTCCACTAGAGTTTCACTCTTCCTCTAAGATTAAAATTGTCTCCCTCATATATCTTTGTGTTTTTAACCTATATCCTTTAATTCTCCATCGTTTTAGTCACTGTCAGATGGTAATGACTCCTCTTAGTAAGATTATCCTTCCACAATCATTGATTTCTTGGTTCTTTCTCTTTTCATTGGGCTATTTTCAATGCGACATATATTTTCCTTAATTTTTGTTTTTTTATAAATATCTTCAGTTAATCTAATTTAGGTTCAATATATCATTTCTATCAGTTGTGTGGAGTACAATGATGTTGAGGTAGGGAGACTACTCTCTCTCTCTCCATTAATTTCGTTGCTTTATAAAATCATGCAACTGTACCGCTAGCTAGAACCTTTGGGTAAGGCCTCGATCTTTCATATTAAATTGGATGGGTTGGTCTACCTTTATCATAGTGTCTTATAGTTATGGTGAAACCCATTCATAGGGTTCTCATATTACCATCAACCTCCCCTTTGTGTGTGCCTATCAAAATTTCCTATGTCGCCATTTTTTAGATTTGGATTTTACATTGGGTTTGTGTGGCACCTTGGTTCAATGATTTAAATTTATTATTGGAATTAGAATAATAAATGAACCATGAATTTTTTTCGTCTTGGAAATTCCTAAACTTGGTGATAATTAATTGGCCCTTGTGTAATTACATATGCCTTTGGTATGTTTGATGTTTGACCTTGTACATCACTTTCCATTTATTTAGTTTCTCATGAAAGTTTTGAAATCATTATTCCATATGTTATTGTCCTGTGAAAGTAAAATTAAATTCAAACATTAATTCTTTAAACCATTAAATTATTTATTCCAATTCCAATGATTTATGCATTATGGAATGAGTAGATGGCTTGAACAGAATGGTATATTGGGTAAAACATGATTGCTTGAGTTATTGGAATGTCAGAGATGACATGTAAATGGAGGAATGTTAATGCCATATTCATTTCTTATATTTCAGATATTATTGAGTATGATCTTGTTAGTGTTTTGAGCTATTTGAAATGTGTTGGAAATTTTATTACCATGTGATATTAAATTGCATGCGATGACATGAAATTGTTTAGAGCTTATGAATCGTATCCTATGCGTCTTTTATATCCTTTGATCTAGATTAATGATTAATGTTGTACCTTATCAATTAATCCTTGTTTATGGCTTATATTTTATGCCTTGGCTATATTATTAGATCGTGATATTTCCATTCCGTTAACAGAATGAGTTATTTTTTTAATGTCTTGAAATTGTAAATGATTTTCCTTGATGATATGCCTTGTTTGATGTGGCTTACATGACCTGGGATGGGTGAGAAAATGGGTTCCATTTTAAGGACTCATGGATAGAATCATCGTGCTCAATGGGTTATGACTCGACACACTAAGAGTGATGCCTTGTCTAGCTATGTGAGGGATGGTCAAGAAATTTCTATTACTCATGAGTGATATTGGTTCCCAAGGGGAGAAACTAAGGAATAACCTATTTTGAAATATTGTTTTTTTATTCCTCATGTGATTCCCGGGCCCCTATGTGAGATACTTGGTACAGACACATATTCACTATCCTTGAGTGATTCAAGGGATGTTGTATGGGTTTCATTGGATGGGCTCAACTGTATTAGGTTCTATGAATGTTCTTACCACAATACTTTGGATTCATATTTTATCCCCAAAAAGATATCAGGACTCCACCTTGGATTTGATGGGTTGAATGATTATATGCTCATGTCACATGCCATTATTATTAATTTGTATGAGCTTTATTACATAGATTTGTTTCTTCTTACTTGATAATGAGCAGAATTGGTTGTTAATAAGTATTAGAAACCAAGACAAAGCACAGGCTTGGGGACATGTCTCTTCTTGTTTAATTCTATTTACTTTTGGGACTTGTATACAAATATTTATTTCATAGGTACCATTTTTAGACTCTCGGCTTATGCTGAATCTAGGTTTATGGGATGAGAATCTATTAGGGTCCCAAACCAATTTATTAATGTTTATTTATTTATTTCTCTATATTTATTTCATAGGTTCTATTTTTAGACTCTTGTCTTGAGATGATGTTTAGTAGTTTTTTGTTTTATTTTAGTTTTTAGATCATATTGTATATGCTTGTACCCATATTCCCCATAATCTCATTTTGTATCGTTTCATGACATGAAATCACTATTATTATATCTATTATTGATATTTTATACTTCTAGTAATTTATTCATTGTGTTCTGTCATTTTTTTAACTATTTTCTTTCATTTGTGGTTAATATTATAAAATATATTTATATAACATTTACCACATTTCATACTAGATATATGAGGTCATAGTCTCCCCATAAACATACCTTAGGCCCTCACTGCTAGCCCAAAACCTCTGGAGTTCAGGGAGATGCGCATGATGTCATGCGACCTACTGGGATTGGGGCACTGTAGAGTGGAATCCAATCCCATAATTTTACAATTTTGAAGATACATTTCTTTGAAAATAAACTTTGAAACTTATAATGTAATATTTAAAAAATATTTTAAAACATTTAATGATGAAAACATTCTTCTAACATTAAAAAGAAAATTTTAGAACAAAATTTTATTGAATACTATATTATTTGAATATAATCTTGAAAACTTATAATGGATGATTCAATGAAAATAATTTTTATGCTGATAGGAAATTCATTTCTGGCCATAAACGATAAAATAATGATTCCTTTTACATTTTTTTGTACATTCCAAAATCAAATTATGTTGAAAATGACAAGAATATTTCTTTAAAAAAATTGAACAGTAAAAAATGGTTAAAAAAATTAATAATTCATATTAATAAGGTTAAAAAAATATGTTTTTTTGAAAACATTGTTTTGAAGGAAAAACATTTTTTGACCGAAGAGAGTAATAAATATAATTTTTCTTTAAAACATTCTTTTGTTAATATTTGTTACATATAGAGAAGAAAATGAATAGAAAACATTTATTCTTATGAAAAAAAATTTGAGAGAAAAATTAATGCGTTTATTGAGATAGGGTTTATAATATTTCATTATTAGAAACATAATAAAAACAATCCATATAAATGATGAGATTTTATCATAAAAACACTTTCAACTTTGGTAACATTTAATTAAAATACTAGTGAATGTATAAAATTAAATGAAAAAAAATTCTTGAGAATAAATACATCATTGATATTAAATTTCAAATAGTATGTATATACACCTTATAAAATATGATAGGTTCATAACATAATACAAGTCTCATTGAAGAAAAATTGAGATAAAAAACTACACTAATTTGGTAAATATTTAACTAGATACTCCATGAAAGATATATGATGTAATTTATATTTAAATCACCATATTTTTTATTTTAATCATCTTAAAATATATTAATGTTAAGTATATACAATGGTAAAAGAAATAGGTGGGGATTATGGAATGTTCCTCACAAAATTTAAAAAGTGAGTCGTAATTCCCTTACCACTTTAGAAATATTTTAGATCATACGACCTAATAAATAATAACATGAAATGAATAATAAAATATAATTATAATTATGAGATTAATCAAATAGAAATGAAAAATTTCAGTATATACACCACACAAATGAAATATGCGGTGAGTTTGAAAATGTTTTTTGGTAATAAAAAGAGAGATTAGCAATCCCTTACCTTATGTATCGACTTCCTTCACACATGTTTGAACCTCATATATAATAAATATAATTTTATTATACATATATTTTCTAATATTATAAATATATAGCATACCATCTACGATTTACTTATGACCTTCTATTACATATTTATTAATAATTCTATTTTAAAGTCATGTTTTGGGATATAAATGCTTTGTTTTTCATGTATGTTTTGTTTTATTTTTCATTTTTGGTACTATTACATAGATCATGGTTCTATAATTTATATAATGACAAAAAATGAGATAAATATCACATATATTCATATGAAATGTATTTATAGTGATCCATAAAATTTAGGTATGGAAAAATAAAGACATAGTTTATGGAGATAATAGGATGTACCTACACATGAATGTGATTTCCACTTTTTGAAGGAAAGAAAGAAATAATAGTAAATAATATATCACAATTACCTAATAATTTTTTATCTAATATATTGCACATATTCTCATTGACACAAACCTTATTATTATCTATATAAAACATTAATGAATCACATCACTTTGTGAGACGATAGTCTTCCATACACACGAATGATGTTATGATATTTCCACAGAATGGAAAGTAAGAAGGCACAAGTGATATATAAATTATAAAACCAAAATAATATCATAAATTTTATATATAAACTATAAATACATCATTATACCCATCCATGAGATGTGGTTATGGAAAACGTATAACCTCAGTTCATGATGTGGTAGTCCACCATACAAGTGAATAATGATTTCGTAACCCATTTGATGGAAGTGTGGAAGGATTTATGTTTTAAAATTAACATAATAAAATATCATTAAATTTAATATGATGTGGTTATTATATAAAAATGTTTTAATAAAAACTTAAGGATGTAGAGTTTGAAAAAAAACAAAATTCTTCCTTAGGGACGTTACCTCTTTTTCAGGTAGAGTTTTCAGACAAGTAAAAAGGATTATTAGGTGGGATATATGACAAAAATAAGGATTCTAGAATGAGTTTAGGAATGAAATAATTTAAAATATTATTATATTTAATGAATAAATGGGTTTTGGATGCGTGTAGTGAAGAGGTGAGTGGAGGGACTTTTATAAGTGAGGTGACTAGTTCACTTGTAATTTATCAAAACAAAAAGGTCTATATGTGTTTTTACAAGAAAAAAGCATCCAAAAGGGTTAATCTAGAAATTATAAGAGATAAGTTCTATATATAGTCATGAAATGGTTTTTTCAAATGTTTTGGGTAATTTCTTACCCTTATCATTTTTATTAACCCCATAGTAAACCCATTTTACCTTAACTTTGGTAAATATGTTTTTTTACTATTTTACTATTCATTATAGTAAAAAATTATATTGATATTATTATAAAATATAAATTATGATAAATAAAAAAAACATCCATTTAGAAAATTTCTATTGATGTTTGAGGAAATGTTTTTGTTAAAATTAATCTCACAGATGGGACGAGAAAGTCAATTTTCAAAGAGAAAGTTTTCAAATTTTTTAATTGTTATTATATAAAAATTCAATATGAAAATGATTAAAATAAAATAAATTTCATTAAAATATATATTTGAATTAATATTTCTTATAATACATTCTTAAAACAATATGGATGTTTTTAAAACCTTTTAAATAAATGAAAATTCTTAATAAAAAGTAGTATTTTTCACTATTCGTTAAAAATGTTATCTTAGAAAATTATTAAATGTTCTCTATAAGATAATTTTGGAATTTTTATTTAAAAATTTAATATAATATTATCAAAAATATTTTATAAAAATATAAAAAAATTAGTTGTAAAATATATGTGTTATAGGCGAAAAATTGCTTTTAAAAAAATACATTTTTAAGCATAAAATAGGTTTCGTTAATTTAGTTTTTTTAAAACACACATAAGATGGATTTTATAAGTTTTATTGAATATTTAATTTAATAATTTCATTAAAATAAATTTCTCATTCTTATTTTTTCAATTTATTGATATAAAACATCTTTGTGTGCATAATTTTTTTCAGAAAATTATTTCATTTTTCAGATACATTTTATTTTCATTTCTAATTAATTAGACACCATAAAATTCATTATATATATATATATATTATTAAACCATGTACCTTCATAATTTAGTTAATCATATTCAAAACCTCAATTCAAATACTTTGGTGATAACTATCATATTAAATAATAATATTTTAATTGTATGTCATGTTTCATTTAAACTCAATGTTGAGTGTAAAAAAGTTATATATATTGATATATGTTTAAAATATAAACTCCGAATTTCATTTAATGAGAAATATTGAAAAGATTAAATTTATTTGAAAAAAATAAAAAATATCATTGTGTAATATTCTACCGCCCCCCCCCCCCCAATAAATTTCCTCCCCACAATTCGAACTATTAGCCAGTGGATGAGGGTTTGACATTTGAAAATCCCTTTTGGGAACACCCCATAATAAAAAATCTCAATAAAAAATCCACATGAAAAGGGAGAAATGGTTGTTCAATGGTCATATGGAATAAAAAATACTAGGTTTAAAAATAGTATAACATCAGCGGGAAGTGGATATTTGGACATGGATGAAAAGGTTAATGTCCAAATAATGATGTAAAGTAATGGTGATTATTGATCATAAGAAATTGAGTAATAATGAGAAAATCAATAACCAAAAACTATAGATCAAAGATGTGGAAAAACATCATTGGTATCATAAAAAATGATGTAATTCAAGATCCTTTTTCTATAGTTGGAAAATTTTCACGAGAAGATATACTTACATGGTCTATTTCCACTTTATAACTAAAATCTCATCCATTAATTTTTCTTAAATAAAGTTAAACTTAATATATTACTCCAATTTATTAGAATAAATTTTTTATGCCTGATGCATTAACTGATCGCAAGATCCATAATAAAATGATTTACTCTTACCATAAGCGTATGGTATGTTTGGATTAAAATTTCAATAGTAATTACATATATCTCTACTTATCATCATAAAAAACTGATTAGAATAAGTTATCCAATATATATAAATATTCATATAGTGAGGTAATATATCAATCTCAAAAACCTCATCCAAACATAAAAAAGCGATTCCATAAATGGTTAACATTATAACCAATCCAAAATTTAAAATTTAATAATATGGTTACTAAATTTGAAAAAATAAACTTAACATTAACCCACCAAATATCATTAAGTAGTTATTATTGGTCACATTCATAGTATGTGAATAAATTGGTCATATATTCTCATGAATCATGGAAATGACCATAATTATAATAAAACCTCAATAAAAACATGTATCCTTACTCATACCATTAATAAAACCATAGATTATTGAATATATTCCATAGACTCAATAGTGACATAAACTCCATCAATGATAACAAAAACCACTTGGTCAAAATATAATTTTTGCATTATAAGTTCATAAATACTATACAATTTACATTTTTCGTATCAATCATCTCATTATTCAAACTAAACACCATTTTCTCAACATCAAGAACATATTAAGGTTTTTCATCCCTTTAATAACGTGTTTTCCAAAAAATCACATTTCCTTCAAATCACCTTTCTATGTCATGTGTACCATTCATTATATTCTTTCAAATCCTTAATGAAAATATTATTCATTCCAATATTTATATATTTCAAGATTCATATCACATTGTTATTGAATTCCAATATATAGAAACTTGAATCGTTCCACATCATTCATGAATTATTCACATGGCTTCATCATCTTTTTCCTTAATACCTTTTTCCAATAATATGAAATATTAATCATGTATTAAGATTCCTCAACATCAATGTAATCATGATAATCAGGTTTAACATTAAAAATACAATAAGAAGAACCCATACATTTCAAATGTTTTTGTAGTCTCCTCATCATCAGTAGTATAACCATTACTCATACCACCTTTCTAATTATCATCATGATAGTTCCCCTTAGAACATCTATTTTCATAATGACCATATATTACACATTTTAAAAATTAAATTTTAGATATCAACTTAGGTAGTTCAATATACTCATCCATTTCACTAACCAAAATTTTATTTTTCCTCTAAAATTAATTTCTTGTTGTCCTTTTTTTCATCACTAAAAAATATTCCCAATTATCATCCCATTTGGATTGTCATCAACATATTTTTTTTATCAAATTCAGAATTGATCTAGTTACTTATGGTTCTCACCATTTACTAAAACCAAAAATCATAGTGCATGTAACTTTATTCATTTTAGGAAACAAAATAATCAAAAAATAACAACTTATAGGTTGTATAAAACATGAAACCATATTTTTAGTAAATGAAACCGTAGTTTTATCCTAGGTCAATAATATTAATATTCTATTTTAATCCTCCATTATTGTTCACAAAGAGTTAATTAATTTCCAATGAATATCCCCTAAGAGTGTCAAACTTGGTGTGATGTAATGCACATTTTCATTCACCAGGTGACAATCAAGTCCAGTTGAATGTGCCCTTTTCAATGTTATTACTACTAAGTGTATATACAATAGATCCATATCCACTTATAATATCTAAATAGGGAATTAATTTCTTGTAAACCACTTCCTATATCCTTTAAAAAAATTTAGTAAATTTTATTATACATTAAATCATCATTATAATTATCCTTAGACCTGACCTTATTAATATATATACGGATTTGACTAAAATTTTCTCATAAAAATTTTCAAATGTAACATAAATCAATCCTCTCATACAAAATATAGTGAAAAATAATTATCAAATAAAAATTATATATCTTTTCTAAGAATACTCATTATATTATAGAAACACCTGGAAAAGGAGGATAACGGTTTACTGCATTCAGACACTTGGTTCTTGATTTTCTTATTTAGTGAAATATATTCATTTTTTCCCAAAAAGAACATCCCATTTTGTATTATTAAGAGACATACCCTACCTAAAACCATTTTTCATAACCTATGGAAATGAAACCTACGAAAGAGTGATATAAGATGATCAGTAAGGGTAAAGAAGGGAAAATACATAATCATAATGTGAGAATTAGGGTATAATAATGTGATCAAAAAATATGAAAATGATTCCATTCATATTAATTATTAAAATTGTGAGTCATGGAATTGTGGTATACACATAATCATAGAAAATCATTTCCATAGTATTCAATGTTCAATGTAAAGGATATCATAGTGGAATTAATTCACTCCCAAACCATCATTTTAGTCATAGTTCACTCCCAATACCATCACATCACAAATAAATACCTTATTAAACTAGGTTCACTCCCTATTTGTGGTCCTCTCTATCTCGTTTGATATAAATCTTTACCCAATGTATTGGATGAAGATTTAGGTCCCACCAATAACATAATGGAAATAATATGTATGTGTGATTAATGACCATAAAATAGTAATTATATAATCACTTTTCAAAATTAATGGGTTTCATAAACATTCCATCATATCATAACTAGTATAATAGAGACGGGATTCATAATAATTTAATCATTTCATTATATAATAACTTTTGAAAAGAAGAAGGTATCATATGAATTTTATATGGTCTATGATCCATTTGAAATATGAACTTAGAGGTAGTGTTTGGACCTTGAAGTTGAATAGTTTTATACAAATTAATATGAATCAAATCCCACATATTTGTGTTGAAGTGGTTTAGTTGACATGACATGACTACACCATGAATTCCAATAATAAGAATAAATGGTTTTTAATATACTCATTCATTGTGAGACTGGTATGTTTTCATTTTAAAATGGGATAAAAATGTATTGATTTTTTCATATACATGGTCTTCCCATAGATGATACATTTCTCATGGAATTTGTTTTTTTGAGTACATAGTAACCCATATAAAATATGGACTTTTGAAGGGTAAATTTGGGGCTTAGGTGTGGTATTTATTTTTAAGATACATCTCATAGGGAATATGGACCATTTAATAATGATTTGTGTATTACACATGAAGATTAGTTGGGGATAATATTTTAACTATAATCCCATTTACATGACTACACCATTTTGGATAATAGTTAGAATGAATGATGATTGGACTCATCTGAAATATATCCCCATGGGACTGTTATTAAGTCTTGTTAATAGGATCCTTTTTTGGATTTCATTTTATAAAGATATATCTTTGTGCTGAGATCATTAATAGGATCCGGGTTGGGGAATACCCCATAGAAGGAGGCCCATTTCTAAATGGATGATTTAGTGGAAAATGATACCAATGATGAAATTTCTATCACCATATATAGTATCCTATGCTAGGGATAATATCATAAGTATCTCTAAAACTACAACTCCCATAATAAATGGAATTCATGATCATAATCACCCATAAAGATCCATTTTTTGGATAAAATTCAAAGAGACTCTTTTTTTTTTCAAGGGAATCTAATATGAATAATGGGGAATATTATATACCAAATGACCTAATCATTTTAATATAGATACTTTGTATGAGTCCCTAATTATTGGGAATCTGATTAATAGGGCTAGTAAAAGGGATTATCTACCATAGAAAATAATGTGTACATGATTCCCATGAATGTGATTAGAAGAAGGAAAGTATCTAGAGTAGTGGTCCTGGGTGAATATATTTTCTCAGGTGTAGGACCTAATAGAGGATTCACCCTAATAGAGTGTTAGTTGAAATGGTAGGGCATTTCCTTAGAGAATAGATAAGAAGGGGTATTTTTTATCCTTATTGGAGTTATAAATGGAAATAATGGTTTTACCAAGAAAATGGATAAGATAAAGGCTGATTCTTTTCCATAGAGGATGGATAATAAAATATGGGGATTCTACATAGTGGTGTGATAGGAGAAGGTGTTGATGATTTTACCTAATGGCTAGATAAGTTAAGGGATCCCCTAGGGCGAGGAAGTGTGGCATCATTCTCTCTATTTTGGGTAGATTGTAGGGGTTTTTACTAGTTTAGAGATCATCAATTGTATTTTTGAGAGAATTATTGTAGAGGAAAAAAATCTTTTCATAAAAAATGGCTTATTTATAGATGAATATTCAATTATTTTTAAAAATAAATGTTTGAGGATCATGAAGGTTTAGTGTCTTTGAATATGAGAATTTTTTATTATTACTTCCGGATTTTTTTAAATATATTATAAATATCATCCCATATATTACTCGTAATAAAAATAGGTTACGTAAACCATTCCTCATAACCCAGGGAGAAGAAAAAATAGATAGGGTAAACTCAATTTCTTAGTGAGGGTAAACATGAGATATATAAATCGATGATCACATGAAATTATAAGATAATAATAAGGTGGTGAGATCATGACCATACATAAAAGGATCATACAACATCTCTCAAAGATCCTAAACTTGATTTTTGGTATAAATATTTATTATTTCAACATACATTATTCATAAGAGTGGTAAATCATCATAAATTAGACATGATCTATATTTTCAGGTCATAATTATTTTTCACAATCATGAGTATAGATTCCAATTCATATGTCGAGGATAACTAACAAGGCCATGAAATCATAATTTATTAGTCCTTAACACCTGTGTCATATACTAGATCATTCACATTAACTTGTTTCCCATAATGAATCATGAACATATAATTTTTTCTTGTAATTGATCAATTACATTAACTTGTTTCCATTAATGGATAAAAAACATTGAATTTTTCCCATAGTAATATAATGAGTTAGAAAACATTAAAAAATCCATTTTTTGTATATATAATTATGGGTCCCCAAACACATACATAAAATAATAAATATTTATCCCATAAAATTATACTAACATTCATCATATCAATGCATAATAACTTGTGAAAATAAAATTTGTTTTATAAAAAATTCATAAATATAATGATAATAACCCCTGAAAGAATGGGTTTCATAGAAATATCATTTTCATAGACATAAAACATTCAAAGAAATTATAAGTATGGTATCATTGGATTCTATCCCTAGTAATGAATATGTAACATCAAATGATTCTATCATAGAATAATTTTTTTTAATGTATCACAAGAATATTTATTAGAGAAATTATATTTTTCATATTGAAATAACCTTTTTAAAACATTAAAATTTCCCAAATATAGAAGAATTTTTTTAATATAAACATAGTAAATTTTAATGGAAGCTTCAAAGTATTCACCGTTCATATCAAAAAAAAATTCATCCTTGTTTTAAAAGTTAAAACAATTATTCTTTCTCCCTTTTGGTTAATAGTTAAAAGTGCCCCATTTGGAAAAAACATGAAGGTTACATTTAAATAATTATTCAAAAATTCAATAATGGGTAAAAATTAATTTGAACAATAATTAATGAATGGTAAAAAAATTATAGAATTTTTTTTATAAAACATAGATCATAATAAATTCCGACCAAAGAGAAAAATAAAGTCAATTGTCCTAAAAAAAATATTTTTAGAATCTCAAGTACATTAGGTGTGGAAAATGAAATGAAAAAAATGTATTTTCAAGAAATAAATATAGAATAATAAAATTCATGAGATTATTTGGAGTTATATAATTTTATTTAATCATTGGAAACTTAATCATAGATAATATTTATAAATAAGAAGATTATGACATAAACCACTAACTTGATTGGTAACATTTGAATTGTAAGACCCGTGAATCAAATAAATTCATATGGATCTATAAATCAAAAAAATCCCATATAGGAATATTAAAATACATTCATGGGATGAACATACCAAAAATAAAATAAATATATGGGGAATTTGTCGTATGTGTCTTAGAAATAAAAGTGAGATTAAAATACCTTTCCTCAAGTCTATAATTTATTCATATGAATTAGAACATATTGAATATAGATTAATTATAAATATATTCTAGGAAGATAATTATATATATCATACACTTTATTATTTATGTATGACATCTTATCAACCTTTTATTAATTTTTTTATTCACTATCCTGGATGATAACTACTTTATTTTTTATACATTTTTCAGTTTAGAATTTTTTTTTCATGAAAATTATTCATTGGTAAATGATTTAAGTAATATTAATCAAGATATAAATATCATATATATTATTTATATATGTTTATATCACCCAAAAAAATATAGAGCGATTAATGAATTCCACCATTCATGAATATATTAGGTCGTATATATGCATGAAAGTTGTTTTCATTTTTCAACTGATATAAAAAAGAAATATAAATGATAATTAACCTTTATTAATTATTTATTATATAATATATATAATATATATTAATTAAATATATTATTATTACAATCTATGAAAAGTGAAGTGAAAAAAGGAATCACATTAATCCATAGCGATGATAGTCCACCTAGACACATAAGAGACGTCATCATTTTATGGGGGATTGGAAAGGAAAATGATAGATATGATATTATAATTATAGAATAAAATTATGTGATAAATATATTATATAAAAATTAAAATCATAATAATATCCATACATGGATAATAGTGATGGAAAATTTATTGTATCACTACATGGATACGATAGACCGTACATACACTCGAGCAATGATTAAGTTATATAATGGTGGTCTCATAAATATAATAAGAATTTATTATATTAATAATACTTAATTAATTATTTGATTATGAATATTATATATTTATATGGGGAAAAGAATAATTAAAAAAGAAGTGACCAGTTAATGTGATTACTTCTTTGAAACAGCAGCTTTGGATATCATCTTACAGACTATATGAATGGTATTTTGGAAATAAAAGAACCAATATAATGTGTCTAATAGAGTGTAGAATAGAAATTTTGTGTGTTTTTTTCATGACATTGGATCAATTTGATGTGAATAAGTGAAATTAAGTTTTCCCTTTTATAATAGAGGGGAATTTCACTTTTGGGATTTCTTAAATAATTAAAATATATTAAATTTATTTTTGGTAACATGAATTAAAATGTTAATGTAATTGAATATAAGTTATCATGGGGACTAAATATAATAAAAAATAAAATTTGGATCAGTTTATGTGGTAATTTAAACCAAATAATTTGGTTTAACACCATAGTTAACAACTTTTAACCATAATTGCGGTAATTTCTTTTTCTTTCTCAAAGGGTTATAATTTTATGTATAAGGTGAAAACTAGATCATAAATGAGACTCTAATGACATTATGGAAAACATAATATCCTCTCTATCCTATTTAACTATTTATATGTTTTTTAATAATTTAATAATATTTTATTTTCAGAAACAATCATTAATATAAATTGTACAATATTCATTTAATTTAATATAAAAGGGATACATTAATAGTTTGAATTAGAAGATAATAATTTTAAAAAATTCAAATATGTCATAATCATCAATAAAATTTATGTAACAATATAACTTGTTCAAATTATATCAGTTTTACTATTTTTAAAATTATTTATTTTATTTTTCTATTAATTGAATAAATATTTTACTAGTGTTACACATGAATTTAAGGTAGTTAAATAATTAATAATAATTATAAATATATTTAAATCCAAAAAAATAATTTTATTAATCTATAAATTGACATTTATATTCCTTGAAAACTTGATTTTATCCCCAGGTGGACATAAAATATTTATTTTAAAGGGAATTCCATTAATTTATTTCCTTTATATATTATATAGGTAATTTTCATGGAATGTGTGAATTATAAAAATATATTTCGATCATAATGTGATAGGGGTGGAATTAAATTCATATAATAAGAATTATGATGATTTTGTTGTCATCATTGATTACTTTTATCCAAGATTTATATAATTTATCCTTTATCGAGGTGATAAATTTTACCAAGGATACTATTTGTAAAGCTAAAAAATATAAGGGACCCATTTCCAAAATTTAAACCTCCCAATTCAAAATATGTAATCTATTTTATCAAATTAAATTTAAATAACTATATAATATAATTTGAATATAACTATGAAAAACCTGATTCAAACCTATTTTTGAAAAATACATTTTTAATAATAAAACTAGATTTATTCTAATCCCATGTTTAGATAAAAAATATTCTATAAATTCTGAAACTTATGATTAAATATATCACGGTTCATTTAAAATAATTGTTCCGTGTAGTGCATGCTATCAATGAAATAAAATTTATTTTTAAAGAACTGCTTCATAAAATCTAGTGGTGTTACATTCCACCCCAATTTAAATTATTTTTTTGCATCATTTTTTTCACTCTGATAAAAAAACAAGATTATTCTACCTCATTACATCTTCATGTTTCCATATTGGTTCCTCAAATTTGTGGTTTCACTACCAAACAATGACTATGTGAGGGGTATTATTTTATAGAAATTTCCCCTTATGATCCATATTCATTACCAATTCGTTATAAGAGATATATTATTCAATAGGTAGGAAATATGATTTTAGTACATGTGAAGCATATTGTATGTACTTTATTTGGAAAGATATGTGGAAACAATTGTGAACTTGAGGGACATTTGGGGAAAACTCTGAATAGTAAGCTACAATTTTAATAATATTTAGAATTATGAAGGGAACTATATATATATATAAGGCTAAAATTTACATTCTTTTCTAACATCATCACATTATGTAAAGGATATATTACTATGAATACATTATTACTAAATTTGAACTCCAGATATTGCTGATGATTGTTGGTATGATTTTTTCCATCTTTGTGTTGCCCTTATGTTTTTCTAAATGTCTCTCACATTCTCTACCATTTATTTAGTTAGATAAGGTAAAAATTTATTTCATTCTCAAAAAACATCAAAGCAAGTTGGATTTATCACTTCCTACCATAGGGCAGCTCCTAAAGAGAAATATTAATGATTGAGTGAATGTTATTAATGTAATAAAATTACACCAAAGGAATGTGTTGGTCCCAAACCCCTTTTAATTCCATAGAGGAAGCTCTTAAAATTTATTTTATGGAATGAATAGTTGACTTAGACGGACCTCATATCTATGGATGATCATATGTACTTAAACATAACTCTATATATAGAGTCTTATGAATACTTCAAAAAAATATCAAGGTAAACCTCATATACCTATTAGATACAGTAGAATGTAGTACTCTATAAAATATAACCACTTCCTTAATTAATAACCATGAATGATAATAAATGAAGAAATGTACAATCATGTTAAATAAGTGGTATTACTTCATATGTTGATCGAATATAACAAATATAGAACTATTAACATTATAAATTTTGGGGCGTATAAGAAAAGTCAATTATTATCTTTTTCTATTTCAATTTTATTATGGGTAATTATTATGATAATCCCTTAGACTTTTTTCACTCAACCATTAATTCTACAACAATCCAAGCATTGAGATACATACTCATAAACACTTCAATTCATGTTGTCTCACCATAAATACTGTTGTAATTCCCTATAAATAATTTTTACATTAAATATTAATAGGTAATGATTAACTATGAGACTCATCCAATATATCCCTCTTCAAGTCTTGTATTGACATGACATGTACACGGTTCCAAAATAATATTAATTTTTAATAATCAAGGTTTAACTCAGGAACATGTGCAACCATAATCTATTTTTACACATCTTTTTGATACACCTCATTAATCCTCCCATGGTTATATAGTTTAACACTCATATGATAAATATATAAGTTTAACCCTTACTTTAAAATTGCATGATCCATCCTTTGAAAATCCATAAATATTTAATCTTTTTACCCTCATAAAAAAAGCTTGTATAGACCTTTGGTAAAATTAGAGGTAAATAAAGGATATGAAATTTTTTATATTTATAAATATTTTTTAATTAAATATTAATTTTACTTTAAATGGGATGCTATGTTCGATGGAATACCCTACATGCAACAATAGGTTTCTCTAAAATCTGATGTTGCACACAAGGATGAGTCATACTGAAAAATAATAATATAATAATACGATAAATGGAAATTAATGTCTGTTTTTTGTATTGGTGAGAATAAATAGAACTAACTAAAATATGATTATACATGTTTGTTAATTTTTTTTACATTTATCCAACAAAATTTAGAGGCTTAAAATAAAAATGTATCTAATTTTAAGCATGAAATACTCTAATATTTTTAAAAGGTTGTTTTACTGCCTTTTGTGAAGAATCCATTTTAAATATAGTTTTGGTTACTTTTATATGATCCATTTTACAATATAATGTTTTTATATATGGGACAAAAAAATTACTTTGGGTAAATTTTTGTTATTTTTCTGATAAAGTTCATTTTTTAATGAATAGTGAAAAATACGGCATTTTAAATCAAAAATATTTTTTCGTCTAATTTATTTATATAGCTATATTATATTTTCAATTTGTTCTAAATTTTAATTGGATTATATTTTTTTATTTTAATCTAATGTTGGTCATTAAAAGAAATTTAACCTTAAAATTGGACATAAATATGTGCCAATCTTATGATAGTTATTATTTCTTAAAAACAAACTTATTGGTTTTGACAACGGGAATTAATTTTAAATTAATTTCTACATCTTCTCTATTTTTAATTTGGAAAAATTGAATCAATATTTCTAATCAGGAGGTCCAAATTTTGAAAATATGGAAATTTTATTTTAATACATTTTAAATAGTAACCTCAGTAAATATTTTATTTACCATGGTTAATGGGTAAATATGGTAAATAAGGGTAAAAATTAATATTATAATAATATTAAATTATCCTAAAACTTTTTCTAATCCTATTGTATGATACATTTATGACCATGGGAATCCTTGGGTCGATTTTGGGGCCCAATGGAGCCACTTGTAAATGCAAATGACATTTAGTTAAAATTTATTTAAAGTTATGGAAAACGTAACATGAATATATATCTTTTAGTCAAAAATTATATGGGGTCATATAAGTGATACATTTTACTATAAATTGACAATATAAATCTAAAAATATTTCCTAAATCTGGATATTTTATTTATAATTTTTATTCATGATATAAATAAATTTATTTATGACACATTGACGATGTAATGATTACGTCATTAATTAATGTTTTTAATAAATGAGATTATAAATATTAAAATAAATTCATTTTGGAACTTTTTCTGACATAAAATAATTTTATGAATGATTATGACTTCTTATATTTTAATTAATGAAATTATTTAGAATTTATAAAGTTATTATGGGTTTTTAAAAAGTCCTGATATGAATAGTATAAAAATTGACATAAAGGGATTTTTAAATCAATTAATATTTTATTGAATGATAAAATAGTACTAAAAATATAATATTCATACAAATTACATGCATGATGTTAAAAATTTCCTTAGTTATCTATTATTGGTCTCTTGTCATTTTAATGTAAATATATTAACCATGTAGTATGAATATACAAGAAGACATGGGAATGCTTAAATAAGTTACCTAATGATTAAATAAAAATGATAAGGATTAAAAAAATATCCAAAACTAATAAAAATATAATTGGATGATTTTATTTCTACATTTATTCATCTTATATTTTAATTTAATGTGTTTTGGACCTTTTGAAATCGAAAATAATTTAATAATAAAATAATACATTCAAACATTTCTAAAGAGCCCCTCCTACCTCTTATAAAACAACACCACATCTAACCCATTACTCACACCTCCCAAGCCCCTTGCCTCATCAAAAATCTAATCAAATAAGATCCAAAAATCATTATATTCCAACTATAATAATTAATTTCGGTAGAAGGCATTTCGATAAATCCTTTTCGATCATACCAAAGGGTGTTACACAATTTAAAGGTAGCATCTTCTCTCAAGTTCTTTTATTTTATTTTCCTTCACCAACCCCATAAAATATCTTTATTCTATTATTTAATAACCTCAAAATTATCTTAAATATACTAGGTTTTTGATATCAAAAATATTTTAACTACACATCCACACACCACCATCTAGTGGATACGAACATACTGTTTCTATGGACGGTGAACTAATGCCTCACCAAAACGATGATTGTTTAATTATCTTCTATAACCTCTCATGGTGTCCATTATTATGGAAATGTATTTATATGTGATATATATTATATTTATATTGTATCTATTCTTCTATATTTTTCATTTATATAATACCTTTATGGATTCCATAATGGGTAAATACGATAATTGCATTTGAGGATGTGCGGACTACCGCCCCCTCAAAGTGATATGAATCATTAATGCCATACGTGGAACATATAATGGTTTGTGTTAATGAAATAATATATGATATTATATTAGAATTATAATATCCCTATGTATCATTATTTTTTCATTCCATTAAATATGAAATATAACTGAAAGCAGCGTTCAGGCGTACGTATGGCTTACCATCACCA
This sequence comes from Viscum album, assembly GCA_963277665.1. Classification (NCBI taxonomy): domain Eukaryota; kingdom Viridiplantae; phylum Streptophyta; class Magnoliopsida; order Santalales; family Viscaceae; genus Viscum; species Viscum album. Next base: position 421,738,423 of record OY728132.1, read on the forward strand.
TGAACAGTTCATTTCATTTCTTATCTCCAAATGTTATATACAATTATAAATACATACATATATATATATATATATTAGATATATATGATATATATGATATCTAAATCATGAATATCATTCTTTTTATAATGTAATTATGAACACATGGACAATTTTAAATTATAATAAGTCCATTTTTGACTCAAGTACAAAATATCATCAAAAGGATCATTATTAAAATAAATGATATGTAAGGTTTATAACATGGTAATAAGTTATATAAAAGAAATAATAAACTTGAAAGGGGTTATTAAGAAAGTAGGAATTAACTTTAGTTTATTATTCATGAGATTAAAGAATAAACGGGAACAGTCAGACATTAGGCAAGGGACTTTTTCTCAATCTCCTTTCACAGTGGAATAATTTTATTTATACATGAATTTCCTTTATACGATGTATAATAAACCCTTTTAAATTTTAATTTCATTCAAAGTTAATATTTTCTCTATTAAGAATCTTACTTTATGAAAAAAATATTGTTCCTTTTTAACGTACATGGTAACAATGACCTTTTTTCCACCACGATCATTATTTGATATTTGGCTTCCTCAATAAGTCATAATGTTTTTGAAAGGAATATAAATACCATAAAATATTTTTACATATTTTTCTATTGAAAAATATTTTTATAAAGGATTGATTATGTCAATATAATGAAATTTTATATTGTGATTGCAATGTGGAAATGTTATCTTTTTTTATGTATGTTCATGTGTTATGATTATGTTATGGTTCTTCGGAATTTTTTACACATATGGGTGGTTCCATGAAAAACCTAGTCTAGGTGAGCCCAATATAGCTCTCCAATTCATTAGGAATTGTGATGTAAGTTAATTTTAATTTTTCTTTAAAGATATTCATGGATTATACTGTGATGGGTATTCTAAACGTAACCCCCAACGTAGCTGTGAAATCTAAAACACAAGTACGTTATGGAAGCTACACGTATCTATTATGATTTATTAATTCTATGTGTTATTAAAAAATCATAAGATTTCATGATGTATGTTAAAGAGATTATGTTTTGTTTTTATTGAGTGACTAATGTGTTCTTTCTTTATTTTATAACCCTTACTGTGCTTTTTATGCTCATACAATGTTTCTGAAATGTTTTTCACAAGATATAAGGATTGGTAAGAGTAAGGAATAATTCAATAAGATTTATATTAATAAAAAATAAATATTGTTTTATTTTAAGAGTTTTTATTTAATGAAAAAATAGAGATTGTGTAGAAGTGTCTACATTGTATCATTTTAGAAGTAATGTAATATCTATGGCCAAATTCTCCAAAACTATAAACCTGAAAAGATCCTCAATGTAAATTATTTACTTAATTAAAGATTATGTAATGTTTAAGTCTGGGGTGTTATATTTGGTATTGAAGTTCATTTTAGAAAACATTATGAGTTTGGATATTGTTAAATTAAAATCCATAAATTATTTTATGGTATGATTGAAATGATATATAATTTATAGATTACAATGTTGATACACCTTATATTTTTCTATGTTTATAATGCTTTTTTGTATAGGAAATAGGGAAGCTATGATGGGACAACATAAAGAGGAAAACAACTTTCCAAATCAGCAACTAGATATGGTCAGAATCAGAACTGAACAATTTGTTGCAGTGATGGAACAATTGACTTAGGATATAAATGGTGGTGGTATCTATGCACGAGATTAGCCAGATAAACCACAGAGGAACATGTCAGTAGTGGAGCATTTCATGAGGAAACATCCCCCATCATTAATAAAATCAAATGAACATGTGTTAGCTGAAGGGTGTAATAGAGCACTGGAGAAGATTTTTTATGTCACGGGGTGTTCAGAGCATCAAAAGTATGTTCTCATTGTTTACCATTTTTAAGGAGAAGACGATTAGTGGTGGTTGATGGTAAAAAATATCCAGGATAGTGAAGAGATTTATGATCTTGATTGGGATGAATTCAAAGGGATGTTTCTTGATAAATATTTTTTCAAAGGTGGTTTGTCTTAGGATGGAAAACAAATTCCTAAAATTGAGGTGGGAGGATAACTCAAGGGATACTTATGAAGCAACATTCACTTGAATGTCAAGGTATACACCAATTTTAATACAAGATATTGATAGTAAAATCAAACATATTTACTCAGGATTAAATCCAATGTATCGATGGGATTTAGCTTTTTTTGAGTTAAAAAGTTATGAAAAACTTTTTTGATGTGAAGAGATGGTAGAAATAGAGTTTTCCTATTATTAGGTGTTCTTTGATAAACAACATAATAAGAGCCTGAGGTGGCAGATGAAAGGTAAGAACTCTAAAAAAATTATATTATGAATTTTCAGTTTACAGTTTGTGATAATTGTGGTAAAAATCATGGTGGGGAATGTATTTTGAAATTTGGTAAGTGATACTGATGTGGTAAAATGGGGAATAAGGCTCGTAATTTCACTGAAGAAGATCAGTGTAATGGTAAGACAAAATATGATTTACAGTTAGTAAAATGATTTAATTGAAATGAAATGTTTCATTATTCAAATGAGTGTCTGATTAAGAACTCAGATGATAGGAATCAACTAAACAACAAGCATAAAGGAACGGTGAAATCCTTTGAAACTACTTCAGCAGATGTTGGGCCATCAAAGGAAGTATTATCAAAAATAATTTTTGTTTATTCATATTATGCCAACGTGTTGTTTGATTCAGGTTCTACACAATCTTTCATTTATGAGAAAATTTCTAGTAAATTGGGAATTTCATTTCAAGATATGAATCATGAACATACGGTAAAAGCACCCGGAAGAAATTTTTAGAAAAATAATAATAACCTTTATGTTCTTTTTTCAGAAGGAATATACCTGATAACCTTATTGTTTTGACTCTAGTATATTTTGATGTTATTTTGGTTATGGATTGGCATTCTGTTTATCATGCTCAGATTGACTGCAGAGCTAAAGAGGTCTCTTTTCAGAAATAATTTCTATTTGTGTACAAGAATGAACCCTTACTTTTGATAACATATCAGGAAGATGATAAATAAGTAAATGATTGAAATGAATTTTACCTTACAAATATTGTGGAAAATAATGGAACTGTTCATATTAATGATGTACAATTGGTAAATGAGTGTCTTGATGTTTTTTCTGATGAGTTTTCTAGAACAATACCCAATTGGGAGGTTGAATTTACTATTGAATTAATTCCTAATACTATTCCAATTTCAAAAATCCCTTATCAAATGGCTCAAATTGAAAATTAGAGTTAAAGAAAAAATTGCAGGATTTGTTAGATAAAGGTTACATTCGACCTAGAACATCACTATGGGGTGCATTGGTCTTGTTTAATAAAAAGAAATCCGGATCAATGAGAATTTTCATTGATTATAGATCATTGAATAACATCACTATTAATAGAAAGTATCATTTTCCCCATATCGGTGATTTTTTATCATCTCTAGATAGAAAATTATTTTTTGAAGATTGACTTGAGGTCATGGTACCATCAGTTGAAATTAATGGATGTAGAAATTCCCAGGACTACATTTCGTACTAGATATGGTCGTTATGAATTTTAAGTTATGCCTTTCGGTTTTACCAATGCACCTTTTGTATTCAAGGATCCTATGAGTAGAATTTTCCATTATTTCTTGGATAAGTTTGAGGTTGTGTATATTGATAACATTTTTATATATTTTAAAAGTAAATATGAACATGAATGTTATATAAGGGTTGTCTTTCAAACCATAAAAGAAAATAAACTGTATGGGAAATTCATCATGTGTGGGTTTTGGTTACAAACAATTTTATTCCTTGGTCACATTGTTTAAAAAAATGGCATAAATATTGATCCTACTAAAATAATATTTTTTGAAGGGTGGAAAAGAACAAAAAATATAATTGAGATCTATAGTTTTTTTGGTTAATCACGTTATTACCAATTTTTTTTGGAAAACATTCACTGTTATCTAGCCCACTAAATAATCTAAGTCTAAAGGGTGTTATGTTTATCTAGAAAAAATAATGTGATGATTGTTTTTAGGAATTGAAAAGAAGATTGGTGAATGATCCAGTTTAAGTATTACCTTCTAGAAATGGTATGTTTGTTATTTATAGTGATGCTTCGTTGAAAGGACTTGGTTGTGTCCTAATGAATAGTGACCAGTTAATTTCTTATGATTCACGTCAGTTGGAACCTCACGAGTTAAATTACCCTTCACATGATTTTGAATTAGCTACTATTGTTTTTTATTTAAAAATTTGGAGGCACAATCTGTAAGGAGTAAAATTTGAAATATATATTGACCAAAAGAGTTTGATGTATAAATGCACTCTGAATGAATTTAAAATGAGACATAATATATGTCTAGAAATAATCAAGGATTATGATTGTAAGATTCATTATCATCTAGGAAACAAAAATAAAATTTTTGATGCCTTGATTCAAAAAAAGAAACGCTACATTAACCATGTTATGTTTGGAACAATATAATTCGATTAATGATTTGATGAACTTTGGCATAAAATTTGCTGGTGTCATAAATTACTCTATTTGGTGTTAGGTTTCAGTATAATCGTCCCTAGAAGACAGAATAAATAAATCTCAGAAAGATGACAGTGAGTTGAAAAAAAGGTAGAATTGGTTCAGAAGGGTATGTTACATGAATTTAACATTGATAATGACTGTGTTTTGATGTTTGGGAAAATATTATATGTTCCTGTGATTCACTATTGAATAATGATTTGTTATTTGAAGCTTATAGTTCTCTATTTTTAGTTCATCCTGATAGTACTAAGACATAGAGAGATCATTGGGAGTATTACTGGTAGGATGGAATGAAAAGAGATATTGTTGACATTAATGTGAAGTGTTTGATTTTAAATAGGTTAAAAAAAATATGAAGTTACCGAATGGTATTCTTTAACCTTTATTGGTGTCACGGTGGAAATGGGAAAATATATCTATGGACTTCATTGTAGGATTACTAAATACGTCTTGAGGTAACAATGAAATATTTGTTATTGTTGATCGATTGACAAAATATACTCATAATCTTCATATTCGAGATACTCTGTCTCTATATCAAATTTATTGGTTGTATGTTAAAGATATTATCATGTTTCTTGATGTTCCCTTCCCTATTGTATCTGATCATGATCCAAGGATAACTCATAACTTTTGAAAAGGCCTTCATAAGTTATTGGGTACTGAATTGAATTTCAGTACATCTTTTCACCCTTAATCAGATGGGTAGTCGGAATGAACAATCTAAACATTGTAAGATATGCTACATGCTTGCTCAATCAATTACCAAGGAACTTGGGACCAATACCTTTCTTCGATTGAATTTTCTTATAATAATAGTTTCATTCTAGTTTATAGATGGGTCTATTTGAGGTATTATATGGGAAGCGATGTCAAACTCTTTCTTTTTGGGATAAATTTTGTGATAGGAAGTTGAGGGGACCAAAATTGGTAGAACATATGGTTGAAAAAGTTATGTTGATTATGAAGAACTTGAGAAAAGCTCAGAGCAGGCAGAAAAGTTATGTAGATAACCAGATGAAGGATCTTTCTTTCGAGGTAGGTGATCATGTCTTTCTCAACATATCTCCATGGAAAATTGTGATGTGTTTTGGTAAGAAGGGAAATCTAATTTTGATGTTCATTGGACACTATGAAATCATGGAGAAAGTTGGATCAGTTTCATACAGAGTGGCTTTACCTCCAATTTTATCCTTGGTAGATAATGTTTTTCATGTTTCAATGTAGAGAAAGTATATGGTGAATCCATCTCATGTTTTGAGTCTAGAGTTAGTTCTCTTGGATGATTATATTTCTTATGGGGAACTAAGATTCTAGATTATTTACTAAAGAGAGAATGTGTTGTAGAATAAAGTATTTCATCATGTAAAGGTAATGTGGAAAAACCATATGGTTGAAGAGGAAACATGGGAATCTGAGAATGCTATGAGGGATAAATACCCCCACTAATTTGATAAGTGATTAAAAATTTCTAGGACACAATTTACAAAAGGTGAGAAGGATATAACATCCCAGGTAAATAAATGATATGAAATTTTTATATTTATTTATATTTTTGAATTAATTATTAATTTTACTTTAAAGGGGTTGATATATTTTATGGCGTACCTGACACATGTCAATGGATTTCTCTAAAATCTCAACATTCACACATGGATGAGTCATACTGAAAAATGATAATATAATATTATTTTAAATGGTTGTTAATGTCTATATGTTGTATTGGAGAAAATCTAAATAACTAACTAAAAAAGTATTATACATGTTTATTAATTTATTTTACATGTATACAAAATAATTTATAGGATTAAATGAGAATGAATCTTATTTTAAGCATGAAATACTCTAATATTTTTAAAAGGCCATTTTACTTCCTTTTGATGGTGAACCCCTTTCAAATATATTTTTTATTACTTTTATATCTTATATTTAACAAAATAAACTTCTTAATTAGAAGTGGGACATAAAAATTTACTTTGAGTAAACTGTTGATATTTTTCTGCTATAGTTCATTTTTTAATGAATAGTGAAAAATACTGCATTTTATGGAAAAAATTTCTTTTCATCTGATTTAATTAGTTTTTCTACTTGGATCAATTAGTTGTCAAATAAAAAAATCATAGAATATACTATAACCCTTGAGTAGGTGTTTCCCAAAGAGTGGCTAGGGGACCTTAAAATATTGTTTTTATAGTTCTAACATCACTTTTGGTTATAAATGCGTGGAATACATTGATTAAAAAAAGTGGGAGGTCTTTTCTACCACATCACCATATTTGGTGATGTTTTTAAAAAAAACTACAACCCTAGTTCTAAGAGAAGTTATGAAGCACATGAAAGTCCCATTATGTTTTTACTTGGGTGTAAATGAATACTTATCAACAAACACATTAACTTGTGTCTTTATAATGAGAACCATAATATTTATTCCATTGAAAATTTTAGGGAACACATATTCCAGTTCTAGTCGGGTTATCACATGCACAATATGGGAAAGTGTTTTAATAAAGGTAAATATTTTAAGATTAAAGGAGAATAAAAATTTCACCAAGATCAATAATATCACTCACATGCTTCAATATGAGGTAGTAATAGGATTATATATAATATATTAATAGAGAGGTTGCCATAGATCCCTTAAACAAAGTTAGAAAATGGAATATTATACATGTTATTTTCTATGGTCGATTAATTGATTGATATTTTACAATATAAAAAAGAAAAGTCTCATGCACTTATATGATAACGAAAATTTTGATCTAGTACCTCAACCTATCCCCTTAAGGTCCCAAAATTATGATTTTCCACCCATATAGATAATTACTAGTATATTTAAATTAGATGATTTGTTTTTTTAAGAAGGGATTATGCCCATGTACCATCTATCAGAGGCTATTATACCACCTTCTACAACCGATGGTAAAAGAAATAGCAATTTTTGTTTATCACTCAACATTATTTTAATTTCATACAATATAATTAGAAAATTGATCTATCTTTTCAATCCTCTATGTTCAAAGTTAACATCACAAACTGCACACTAACATCCAAAGAAATAACCTTCTTAAAATCCTCTTGTTTATTTGTTACTTGATTTTTTATATTTTGATATTTATATATTTTTTATGCCTATATATTGAGTTCATGAAAATGATGTTAAGGATAAATAATTATTTACATTGATCTTGATTTATTATAAAAACATTTATATAATTGTAAATTATAACATGATCAAATAGTTTTTTTGGAAAAATTTAAATTTTAAAATGTAAGATAAGATAAAGTAAATTTTGGATTCAATAATTATTCAGTATTGGATACCTGTATAGAATGAGTAGGTTGAAATTTGATGATCATCAATAAATAACCTATTTTTTTAACTGGATTGACACACTCTTCTATTATTTAAGGAATCATTTCCATATAAAATTTTTTATTTAGAATTTTTCTTGGGGATAATAAAATTATTAAGTTTGGGATAATTTGATATATTATTTTTATAATAATTTTATATTGAGTTTTAATTGAAATATAATGATAAATATGTGTGCGTACTATGTGTTCGTAATTCCCCATGATTCATGAAAGGGTAACAATCACAATGTCTTAGATAGATGGGTATGGGTTGTGTGATTTTACGATGAGTCCCACATAGTTAATTAAACATCTTCAAATGAAACATAAAATAAGGGTGTACATCCCCCACATTCAAAATTGTTTTCCTATTGAAAGGTTGATTTTGTAGGAAAAAATTAATGTAGTGGTGGTTAAATTAAATAATATAAATCATGGGTGATATCAGGGGGATAGTGAAAATTTATATTATATTGTATAAGAGGAAGTTCATAGGATTGAATAGATCTAGTAACACCAAGGAGGATATTTTTGGATCTATGTATTCAGTGATCTCCATGATTCACAATAGGGGACTAACCCCCCGCACATTTATAGTCAAGGATACATTGAACATATGTATCCTGATTACATTGAGTGGAATAATAAGGTTTTCATTCAACCTTCTAAAAATAGAGGATACTCTCCCCTTTCATGATACTTATTCTTATAACAGTTGGGTGACTTAGGAAAAAAGAATCCATTGAGTAGGTTCTAAATGAGGCAATTTGATACATGAATGATATTATAGATCCAATTTACATGACCATTAAATAAGATATAATTGATTGAGATGTTGAGGCTAAGAGTTTCTAAGTCCTAGGGGGGCTTTTTTAATATCATGATTTGAAAAATGATCCCCCACATTATAGTTGTTTTTTAAAATGTCAGATATATGTGTATAGTAAATAGTGGACATGTTTTTGTGTTGGACATTATTTTCAATAAATAAATTATGTTCAAACTCACATAAAACTAACATTATCATGTGAGATTGATACTATTTAAGATTATTATAAGACAATGTATGTTTTTTTGGATTAGTAAAGATTGAGTTTTTGAGATGTTTTGAACCTATAGAAGTTGTGATGCCAAAATTTTGAGAGACACTCACATAAAATAAATCTTATCATGTCGGATTAATTTTTTTCAATATTAGAATATACTAAAGTGATAAATATTTAGGTCAATATAGAGGAATATTTGAGAAATTTTTTATTATTTAAACTCATGGTATGTAAGAATTATATTTTATTGTCTCAAAACATTTAAATATTAATGAGAATTTAGTTCAACTCATGAATTGTTGGAGTAGATGATCATGTTAGAGTTTATGTTATTAAAAATTAGTGGAAGTGGTGGTTTTCAAGTATTTGGGGAATAATTTGTCTATTTTTATATAATAGGACTTTAATTTCACGATAAATAGAAAATACAATATTTGTGTTATGCTGAAAAATCTCAATTCTTTCTTCAAGGGTCAACCAAACAAAATACTTTAGGTCCCCTTACCATATATATTGATTTTTATAATTCATGTATATATCTAATGGATTAAAATAAATTAGGAATATTTATACTTGAAATTATGACCTGATATTATGTATGAATTTGGATAATAATATATAATAGAATAAAAAATTTCTTGATTATATTTAAGTAGTGAATAAGGAGATTAAAGTATGATGAAAAATGAAAATAAGTGGACAAACATAATAATAACAATTTAATATACAAAGAAATTATGTAATATTATACTTATTAATTAATATCTGGTTGATAATGTTGTGAGTCTATTTTCTTATTATGTGGGAGAACAATACATAATTCTAGAGGCACATTTTGTATCATGGATTAAAATATAATCCCCCCTCATTTTCCATCAACATGGTGATTCTTGTGTAATGTGTGACCATTGATTTTACCTGATCATTTAAATGATCTTTCAACTCAGTTTTTTTACCTCTCAAAAATATATTGTGAATGTTGGGCTTTTTTCATAAAGATTTTTAGTGTTTGTATATTTATCATGTCTTTCACCATAATAGTCGATAAATGGGGTTTAAGGTAAATAATAAATGAAATTAAATAAGTTAATTAAATATAATTAATGTATTCACACTATTTATGTGGGACCCTTTTCAATAGATGTATGAGAATTCTAGGTTCTATTCTATTATGATCAACTATTTAGTGTATGAACACAAATATTTCTTATTTTTATAATTTTTTGAGATTATAATTTCTGTTGATAAATGGAAAAGATTAATTTAGTCATCATAAATATGAGTCCCATTTTAATAGGGTGAATTATTATATTAAGAAAAATAAAATATTTTCATATATCTTATCAAAAATTTTGGATATATTTGGGGCTACAACCAGTGGTTTTGTTCTTCAATCTTAGAGTGTTGTGATGAATGTAGTGGAAAGAAAAATATTAGTGAATTGTGTTTATGGGTATAATTAAATATTATAATATCCTTTAAAAAATATGTTTCAAAAAGTTAATGTGATAAAGATGTCAATGAGAATATGGGATATATTGGAAAATATTTATAAAGGTAATGTGAATTTTCAGTAATCGAAGATATATGTTTTATGAATAATTTATGATGATCTCAAGAAAAATGATAATTAAATAGAAAATTAATTCTTCAATAGATTTAATCATGTTGTGAGAACTATAAGATATTTTAGTGAAAAGTTAAAAGAATCTATTGGTATTGAAAAGATACTATGAATCCTTTAAGATTGATTTTATATAGTGGTCATTAATCTTGAGGACCATGATGTTGACACACATCCATTAAATTATATTTATCATCTTATAAAATCTCATTTAATTATAAAACGGTTCTCTTTCATAAATAATAAAAATGATAATATTTAATTTTTAATTACAACCTAAAAAATAATAAAAGAGTTTAAAGGAAGCATATTTTTATGAATAATATTCTAATAAAAAAGTTTAATTTGAAATAAAATTTAACAAATTCGATTTTTTACATTTTTTGAATTTTAATATAATTGACTGGAAAAAAATAATGTAAATTTACCACCAAAATACTTAAATTTTGGATATATTTAATATTTTACCCAAAAATTTACTACATTAAAAGAATATAAATTTCCTAAAGATAAATATTATTAAACATAATGTTCCTCAAAGAATAATTCATGGAAATAAAAAAATTAAAATTTTCTTCAAAGGGAAAAGTTAAGAATATTTATAAAAAAATATAAATTTCTTATATATTTTTGAAGATGATGATAGAGGTTAAGATGAAGAGAAATTTGATATATCCAAATAAGTAGTGGAAATATTTCTTATTGAAAGGCATATTGAAAACAAAATTTACTTTGATTAGAGTATAAATGATAGTTGTAATGACAAAAATCAAAAAGATTTCCGTCTAAAGTAGCATCTTAAAGAGTGTATTTTATAGATTTAAATAATATAATATATGAATAAGAATATAAAAAAAATCATTCATCATGTAATAATGAACCCTTAAATATGAAAATAATTCATGTATTTTGTATGAAATTAAAAAATTTTATAAATAACTCACTAAAGATAAGAAGCTCAATATTAACATAAAAGAGAATGATAATGAAAAAGTTAAATATCTAAAAACTATTCAATATAAATTGATAGTGTCACTATTTTAATTAAATAAAATAAAAACCAACCTTAAAAATTCTGTTATTGAAGTTAGAATATATTGAATAAGAATAAAATTTAGAAGGGTGATGTAAATAAATTGACAGAGAATGTTTTCTTTTTTGAGAAACAATATAACTCTAGAATATTTGTAAATTCTTATAATGCTGATTTAAAATAAAGTTTTTTTTCAAAATGATGATTTGAAAATTTAGTAAATAAGACTTCCATGAAAAATATTTATTTTATATTCATTGATAATTATAGATTGTATAAATCATACAAGGTATATTGTAAAATGGTGGAAGATCCATATAAATATTATTCTATACAAGAAGTAGTACAATGTAATATAATCATTTTATGGACACTTTTTTTATTGTAAATGATTTTGGCAAATGAAAATGGTATTTTGGTTTAATTATAAATACTCAAATACACCTTCAGGATAAATAATTTTTAAATTTGTGGGAATGATATGGAACCCCCAAAACCTGGTTTAAAATAATACTATGTTTAATATCTTTCTTAACATGAAACACTATGATTTATGCAAACAAATATATACTATAAAAATAATATTATTTAAATGTGTCTTTTATAACCTATAAAAAATTAGAAGTTATTAATACAAATAAAAAATTATGAAAAATATTCCTAAAGGGTTTGAATAATAATTTTTTTATTAACGCATAACGAATAAGTACTCAATTTTCATTAAGTCAAGTTTGTACTTAAAAAATATGTTTTCATCACAAATGGTTTTTGTTATATTTTGCTGGATGATATTAAAATAAACTTATTAATATTTTAAAATTTTAAAATTATAAAAATGATATCATTTTTTAATGTTATCATATTTAAGTTATATTTTGGTTAATTTTAGGCAATTTTAGAAGAAATTTTATTTTTTGTTAATAGTGTAAATATATATGTTAAAAAAATATGTATTTTATTTTAATGTATTTTAATGATGCATTTTTATTTGGATTTATACTAAAATGTCATTAGTTTTTTACTGTTAATTCAATTTATACCATTTAGATCAATATTAAACATAATTATTGTATAAAATACTTCTCTAAATTCATTTCTTTTTGAAAATTTATATTAAAATCAAATTATCAAACTTATAGAAATTAAATTTATTAAATTTTATTTGAGGTTTTTAATTATAATAATTTAAATTATTCAATAAGTTCATATTAATTTCTTTTTATAATTAAAATGGAAGAGAATAAAATTTTATCATCATGGTAAAAGGGTAACTCGAGTTAATTAACGAAATGAATTATGTGAAAATGAGTTAAAATAAACATGTCACTTATGTTTACCATATTGGATAAAGGAGTTTAACCATACTTATTTAATATTATTATTTTTGTAAATTTGGATCTATTTTTTTTATAATGAGCTATATAATATTTTAAGATAAGAATTATAAAAAATTTCACTCCCATAATTTTAAATTTCTATTATATGTTCTCATATGAATAAAAATATCTTTTGAGTCAATAATAAATTTTATTTTAATATTAATTAAATTATTTTAATATTTTTAATTTATTTATAATTTTTTCATTATATAATTTTTATAAATTCCTAAACAACACTAACATAGTTTATGCGCCAGCAATGGAAAAATAAAAGTAAATAATTTTAAAAAAAATAAATTCATATTCTATTAATTATAGATCTCTAAAAATTAAATTATTAATAATATTGTATTGTTATTGTTTTAATATATTATATTTAAATTCCATTTCTTTCATTATTTTTTTAATGTCAAAATGTGTAGATATTACACAAATTGACTTTAATAATATTCTATGCTAAATAAAATTATAATAAATTATTTAAATTATAAAAAATTATAATTGTAAAAAATAATATGATAAATGATCTAATGTTTCAACCCTTATCGATTTATAATCATATTTTTACCATACAAATAAAATTATTACCCTTTAATATAGAATTTTTTTTACTATTGTTAAATTTATAATTCATTATCAAAGGGGTTAAACCAAAATATCAGGATTACAATAAGATATAAAAGTGTAAAAATTTTATTTTTTAAATTAATTTCAACCATATTTTGTATTGTATTTTAAATTATAGAAACATGGTACAACTTTCACATGAAAATGTATTTATTATTTTTAATTGTTTTAATTAATTTCATGTGTATTCTTTCCTCCAATTATAAAAGGACACCCTCCCCTCTGTTATTTACACAACCATGAACCACCTATATCAACCAAAACCTAAAAAAATATCATATATACATCCTTATATGTGATATAAAGGTTATTTTATTCTTAATGGACCTTCCAATGGTGAGTAAGAAGGGATATAAAGGAGTTCTACTCAAGAAGAGGTAATAGTTTTTAAAAATATTTTAAATTTATTTATTTTTATGGTTTATCTAAATATATTTTAACCATTATAATAAAATTTATCATGTTTCATCAATATACATATATTTTATTATTATTATTTTAAAACAATATTCTCTCTTTTCCATCCTACGGAAGGAAAAAACATTGCTTGTGTGTACGTATGACTTATAATCACAATGTTACGGTGTAATTAATTTTAATCACCATTTTAAAATAAAGGTTATAATTATAGAAATAATTAATATATATGACATATATGACATATTTTTGGTCTTATAAATATATTATATCATTTAAATTATTACCCTTCCACTCGTTAAGAAATGACAACATCGGTCATGTGTACATGTTGACTTCAACCTCCATGAAGTGATGTGATTAATTTTTCATGTAAAATTTTCAAGGATGATTCAAAATATGTATATAATGAATTTTTTTATTTTATTAAAATTATTAACATTTTTAGAGATGATATAACCATGATCCAACCATAAGAATAATAATTTCTAAATCAAAACATAAATGAAAAACGTAGGTGTTAACACTTGAAATAATGATAATCATAAGTGATTGTAAATGAAGGGGTATGAAGATAAAATAATTGGATTACATATTATATTTTAAATATTTATACAGTTATGTTATATAATATTATTAAATCTTAATTTATTATATAGGAGGTTAAAGAGCGTCAAATAATATACAGCCGTATGTAAGGGGGTTTTAACCCAATTTCGATTCATTGAGTTATACCACTACTTCAGTGGTTATGAAATACTGTGATTACTTGATAAATACACTATGATTGATTTATTTTTTTATGTAAACTTGTTTCTTGGATTTATATTTTTTTATAAATATTCAGTTCATTTTAGAATTCTAACTTCAATGATATGATCATTGTAAGGGAATTCTTTTAAAATATAATTTTATTTTTGGATTTTTTGTGTTTGAATTTCCATTGAGGGGAATAATATGTTCATTGTCATATAAAACCCTTTAATTTTATTTTACTATACTTATGTTAGTAATTTTTAAATTAATAGTATCCATTTCTTCCCTTTGGTAAAAAAAATGACCCGATAAATGTTTTTAAGGTAAATAGAATTTATTTTCTCTTTGGTTATGAAATACTTTACTTCCATATCAATATTTTCATGAAAATGGTTTCATGAATTATTTTAATATTCCAAAAAATATATTTTAAATTCATCTTTACCCATGTTTATCATTTTATTAATTTTTTTAAAATGAAGATTTTTTCTATTTTCTAAATAAAGTACTTTTTAAAAAAAGTGTGAATGAAATCATTGTTTCAACACATACTGCATAAATATATTTTACCACTATAATGAATGATCATTGTTTTGAATATTACTTTAATATTTTCCATGGTTATATTAAAATAAAATTTATTTCTAAATATTCTATTATTTATTATATTTGAAATAAGTGTTATTGAAATGAAATTGGTATTTTCCTCAATTAATGTTCTCGTGATATTTCAATGGTATTTTTATCTATGAAAATACTAGTTGATATTCTAGGGGATATGATGTAATTGTACCATATTTATTCTTCCTTTATACGTTTTATGATGATGAAATGTTGTAGTTTCTTATTCATGATTCAATGTAGATAAGTTTTGACTTATATGGTATTTTCAAAATTAATTCTATTGACCAATCATAATATATGGAATTCATAGGATGTGAATGTGACTAGTTGGTGATAGTTATTGATACCCCCATAATATATTGATGGGTATCAGGAGGAAAAATATCAATAATTCCATATTGGATGTCTATTTTTTTATAGCTACACATTTACTAAGAAAAATTTCATGGTTGAAATGAAATGATAGTAATATTCATGATATCTTGGATGAGATTAATTTAACTTTAATATAAGTATTTATGAGACTTTTTTTATTAAGAATTTAATTTTCATGATCCATGGGGTTTTTATGTGGGTATTTTTTATTTATTATCACAAAATTCTTGTGGTTTATTGAATAATATGTGTTTTGATAATCCAATATTCCATGATGATTATGCCTAATTTACTCATGATATATTTTATGCATCAATCTCTCTAGGACTTCTAAAATGATCGATCATACATGGGGATATCCCTTGGATCTTATAAAAATATAATAAACACCATATCTATGTTACTAGGATCAAGTTGTTAATAAATTTCTAAAAAAATGTAAAATAGGAAATAAAACATTATGATATACATTGGGTATATTATTAATTTTAGTAAAATTTCATAAAATCTTTGTTAAGGTAGATATTATATTGTTTTTCCAACAATGCATCCCTGTTTGAATACTACAAGTCAATATGGTTTTAGAACAGATGAATTTAGGGGTAATAATATTGAAGAGAATTGGTTGAGTATATCTGAACCATCATTCAGGTGCACAATAGACATGCCATTACTATATGTCTGTTTTGGAACTCCCAAGGGATATACAGAGGATAATTGAAATTTTACTTACGGACCTTTATGAAGTATTTGAATAACTAATGACCATATATGTGCAAGGTTAAACCAATAGTCTCACACATTGAAAGTAATATGTCATGATTTAGATATCCTATAAATTATTTTACTAATTATAATATTTCCCACAATGATTACTATTTCTCATACAATGGTTTTTGGTTTCATTAAATGGATTAAACGGAAAGGAACTATGTTTACAATAAATGTGTTGTACTATTCAATGATTATCCACTTAGGTAAAAAAATGTTTTGGGAGATAGATTGTGAAATATATTGATCATTTATAACCAGATATATCAATATATTATTATTGACATGAACACATGGGAGTTTCTAAATGAAGAAAATAAGATAAAAATTGAGTTTCATAAAGACCATGAAATAAAGGTCAACCAACTTGTTACTAATTGAAAATGAGGGATGAATCACCCAATATAATGTCTTAAAAGAAGGTGAGGTTATTTTTTATGTGGAAAAAGGGATTTAAAAAATGAATATTCTTTGTAATTTGATATTTTTTTTCTAATTAACTTGTCCATTATTTAATTCAATTTTGCAATCCAAAAGCTAACTCCATGAACAAGGTAGAGCCTATGTTATTACACCCATTAAAGTGGATGGATTAAATTTATTATGTATTGGGATTTGGGAAATATGTTGAATAAGTGTTATATCAATTATATTTCTATTATAATAATCATGAAACATCTATTTGTTTCTCTATAGTATTTTTGTATAATGATTTTCAATTATATGTTTAATTGTAATGATAAAATAGAAAAGTGATATAGTGGGAAGGTGACATTTGTTTATAGACTACACGAGTGAGGGATAGAAAATTCATATTATATTCATATTTTTGTTATAAGAATTTTTATTTTGGATAAAAAAATTATCAATATCCATAAAGTAAATTGGATATTATCGGTGACCTTATAATTAATTAATGATTTTATGGAAAAGTAATTGGTGATAAAGATTATTTCATTTTTTATTTATGGAATAAATTTAGTGGAATGTGATTTTATATAAGGAATAAGGATAATGTAATTTTTTTGAATGATATATGTTTTCATTGAGGTATTATAATGATTCAGGTAATTATCTTGTTTCAGGAGAATATATGATAAATATATTCATAATTATTGTGTGGGACATTATGCGAAACTTAATGTTGTCGGGGGATAAATTTTAGTGTTTATCATGTGAAAAAATATATGTTCACATATTTATGATATTTTGGTTATGAATTTCTTCAGACATAATTTATAGGATTATAAAGGTAAACTATTTATTAAATGGATTTAGTTGAACTTTATGTGTTATTGTTGAGGTTTAAAATATTAATATATTTTAATTATTCATATTGGATAACTTGTTATATTCTTTAGTACTAAGTTAAATTTAGAGACATAAGAAATAAATTTAAACTATTTTATGGATCAAATAGTTAATAAATGTTAATTTTAATGGATCAAGCATGAAAAAATCATTCTAAATATTCATTTCCTAGATTAATAGGTGAAGAGGAAATTGATCAATTCACAACCAAATAATGAAATCAATATTAAGAAATAGAATGAAATAAAGAATTAATATTTTATCATATGATCAATATTGATAGTAAAATAATCTCTTAACATTAGGTAACAGAGAATGAAATAAAACTTTTATTCATTTACATTCATTTTGGAGGAATTTATGGTCATTTAACCACTAATTGTTTTGGTTTTGTGGTCAATAATATTCTCATAGACATATTATCTATCACATTAAATTTTTATATCAATATTATTTTCTCCTCTATATATATATATTTTAATTATTCTAGTTTTTGTAGATATTAATTTAGAATATTGAATGGATTGTTTTTTGAGCTAGGCACTTAGACGGCCTAAGATTCTAATGCTTGGGGCACTCAGAATGAATTTTTGAATTGTATTAAATATATTAAAATCATGAATGTGCATTTTCCCTAAAAAGTGTAATAACTATTAAATGAAGGGTCATAGTAGAAATATGATGCCACTAATAAGTTCAGAGCATGGGATTTAACCTTGACTTTTCCTGACACTATGAAATGTGTTCTCTGAACTTTGATATAGAATTGAAGATGTGAAACTCACCTAAACACCAAATATTTAGTTTGAGCATAAATTATTCTTTATGTATTGTGAAAGAGAATATTGTATTCCCATTTTTCGTGACCCAAAACATCCTTGACCAGACCTAAAACATTCATGGGAAACATGCACCTTATACCTACATGAGACTCTTACATAGAAAACCTGCATAGGATACCTTCACGGGACACCTGCAAAAGTCAACTGCATGAGACACCAGCATGGGATCCCTACATGGGACCCCTATATTGGAAACCTTCACCAGAAACCTACTTAGGACCCCATCATGGGACACTTGCATTGAATACCTGCATGTGAGAGCTGCATAAGACCCTTGCATGGGACCACTCTTTGGGAAACCTACCCAACACCCTTGCACATGATCCCTATATGGGGCACGTACACATGACACCTTCATGGGACACCTTCATGTGACACCTCTTCTAGGAATATTCATGAGAAATCACTTTCAACTAGGGTACAATATTTATGTATAAATATTCTTAATTTAGATGACTAGAAAATTGGTATAAACCTGAAGTTGTTGTCACATAATAGCGTTTTCTAGGTCCTATAAAATCTACCAATAATCCCCGTACAACATGATAAAATAATGAAAAGAGGGAAGTTCCTCTAGGGAATGATGAATAAGTAACATATATGAGTAATTTACTTCCCATGGTGGATAACCACTTGTCCGAGGCTCCTTTCCTATTATATGACTTACATGAGAACTATCGAGGGACACATTAGGACACCTATGGTTTCTTAGATGAATCCTCTCCCAAGTTTTATTTCCCAAATAGTCTATTTTTTCAAGTAATATCCAATTCACATAGGCCTATCACCCCCTACACAAAGCACTTCTATCTCCACCTAACCCTATGCAAAACACCATTGTTCACCATGCGAGGACCTACATGAACCTCCCTTCAATCCCTCTTTCAGGTCACCAAAGGAAGAGATCCTATTCAATTGGATCCCTCATCTGAGGAAAAAAATTTAGTCTCCACTGAAGCCTCAATTCATGAATGAACAAGGTAAGAGGAACACCAGTGGACCTCCCATTTTGGTATGCATTCCTCTAGTTAGAGGATTCCTTCCTTGACCTACCTGAAGGGTAGTTTTCTCATTGTGCATGTGATTATGAATTTCTTCACTCATGAGGACCCAAACCCTAAGGGAAGTGTTAGTAATACCCTAGTCTCATATACAAGTGTTAGATCTTTGTGGTTCCCACATCATCTCTATAACCCAGAGCCTCCAGTTCTAGGTGGGGAGGCATAGAATGAGATCCTACTCTCTTCCCCTAAAACCAATTTTAGGGAATACCTTCTGGTGTAAGACCCTATAATTTCATGTGGTACCTCTCCATGATTACTTCAATATTCCCCATACTCGTGGTCAATATCTGTATTTGTAGTCAAATGTGACTATCCAGGATAAAATGATGAGAGGGAACATGCACATCAGAGACCTTTCTTCTTCTCTTGTCGGCCCAGCCTCTCCCACCAGTGGAAGGGGTTCATGTGGTTCTTAGAATCTTACACTTATACTTTATCACAATTAATCACTACTCACATGGGTAAGATGTTGTAAATTATCACAAAATCTACATAGTATGATGCATGTTTTTTCATAGAATGTTTTCTCGTATATTCCTTTTTCCTTCCTTTAGAGCGACACTATAGGTTTGGGTTCTCAAGGCCATGCATTCAACCTTAGGGTAAAGAAGATTTTATGGTTTCGTAGATATTTTTCATCCTCTTGCTTCTCACACTACATATGACTATTTTCAGATTATTGGTTAGTGGTAATGATGATATCCAAACAATCCCCAAACAAAACAATGGACCCCAATTTTAGTGTAATCCCCAACTATTCTCATTAAGAAGGGAAAAATATATATAATTAATCCCTAAAAAACCTCCAAATAACCATTTAATCCTCCTCAGGATTAATCCTCAACTAAACCTTCTAATCACAAGGGAATCCACCTTCTGATTAATCCCCAAAAACCCTCCAAATCACTTGGGAATCCTCCACAAGAGTAAGACCCAAATCACTTGGGTATCCTTGTCATATGACGTTAAACTACATGGTTGTTTCCTTATCACACGAACTTAAATGGTATGATTTTCTTTATTAAGTGAACCAAATTATGTGGGTTATTATTCCTTTCATATGGATACATTGGAATCACAAATTATTAGTCCAATACCGACATCAAAACTACTCCCATATCACTAGATGGTGATTCATTCTAGAGATCCCCACAATGTGGATCAAAACCAATGTTGTAATAATAAATAAAAAGAATATCTGATTAGTGGATAGTAGCATACCATTGATGGAGAAACTCATATATATATAGATATATCCATTGATGATGAACCTTGGATAAATAGATATGATTCAAAAATTTACACATGACAATAATTGATTCTTAATCTAAGGGTGCCCCAAATCATTATTAGAATTTAATGAAGGATTCTAGAACATATCTTAAATCTATAAGAATACTTCAGAGTATGAAGTAATTATCCTCAAAATTGTGTGTTTACCCTGAACTCCCATCCTCTTGACCAATGTGAGTTCAAAATTATCATTGGCCTACTATCTACATGAGCACCAGCCTTTGAAAATCTAGTCAACGAGTTATCAAAGATATGGAACCATTGGGTTCTTCAGCCTCCAAGAACAAACCCCATTAGAGACCCTTCAGAATTAATAATCCTGAAATGAATTATTTCAAAAAACTCAAAACCTTATAGTCAATATTTGGGAAGAATGTTTTTATTTGGAAACAAAAAATTACAAGCCCATCATGAATCATTAACGAAGATGATGGTGTCACCCTTCAGTCAGGCCCCTTTTTCTCTTGAAATAAATGAGCTCTGAACAAGATAATAAACCATTAATGTGGTTTTTTAATGAGATGATGCATTTATGGGTTTTTTTGTTTTTAACCCACCAATAAAGAACATCTAATTGGATATCCCTTCAATCAAAATCACTACATAAACTCTCACAGATATTTTCCCCAACTATCATTCATGTCAGGTCCTCATCCAAGAAGAGGCATTTGTTATCAAACTAGTGTCTTCAATGTGGTGTCTCAGATGTACTTGTTCAAGAGTATTATTATAATGGTACCATCCCAACCTTGGAGGCTTCCCGTTAGGCCCTTCATATTTTAAATCTACACTGATCGTCCGATCAGTGATGGTTAGTGGTCTAGAAGTAGACAACACCTACCATCATCTTTAACCATTTCAGGTGATTATACCAAGAAAATAACAATTATTCCATTGATTATATTAGAAATTTGGATCAAAATTCTATTTAAGGGCTCAATTAGAAGGCATATGTGTCATTCCAAAGGTCTCCTGTTAGTAGTTTTCACCACCAATGTTTTGCAACAGTGACCCCTCTCTATGATGTGGGTGCTATCCTTGGCAGTCCAACCAATACCATTCAGACCTGGGCATGTAATAAGAATATATAGGGGTAGTAATTGGTTTACTGGGAGAAGTCCATACCTTTGTACCATATAAGGAATACCACCAATAAAATATTATATAAAATTGTGAGCGGGAACACACACTCAACCGCACTAATCCACCTAGCTGGCATACTCATCTATGGAATTATAAGAAACCCACCATTCAAAGTCAATGGAAACATATGGGTAGGCACAAACACCTACCTAAATTAATATATACCATTAGAATCATCGTCTAGAAGTTTCGAAATAAGTCTATCTTTAAAATTTTGTGGGAAACGATGAGTAGACCCACACACCTTCCCACACAAATAAACCACGCTAGAAACCTCATCTGGATGTACCTAGAGAATTCAAACATAAATTCATAGGGTTGAATAGGAGAAAACCAAAATCTCTTCCCCCACACATGTGTACTATAAGTATCTAATACAAGGAAATGGAAGACAAAAGTAGGGACATACCACTTATTCATATACAAAATGGACATATATCCATGTTATGTCACCAAAGTCAAAGAATATCTAAAAAATGATGAAAGGGAATATGAAAATATATTCCCACATCCTACAAACCTTTCAAGACATCATAATGGAAACAAAAGTAGTAATATATAGACATACACACAGCTACATCCCCACAATTGGGGTGGATCATTAGCATGTCACCCTAGAGTCGAAAAATACCTATACTCTCATCAAAGAGGGTTATGGGGAAAATCACCAAAGATATATACACAACTGGATTGAAAATATATAATCATTCATACATGAGGTAATCATCCGAGTCCAAATTCAACTTTGAATCCGGATTAAACCCCCTCTAAATTTATATAATCCTATAAAAAAATTATAGTAGTAGAACATGATGTAGTAAAGAAAGATCTAGTACATAAAAACCATTTTCCTTATAAATTATTACTAGTATATTGAAAGAATGCACATAAAAAATAATCCTCTATAGAGGAAACTGCAAAATGAAGAGATTATTTATGTTCCCACTCTTTATAATAATAGATTTCTTGAAGCACTGAAAAATTTATATAAGGATGGTCAAGATCCTTCTCTACCTTTACAAAATTATGGGAATAGTAGCAGCAATTATGATGTGCCTTTGTAGAAACATCACCATGAAGTCCCGCTTCATGTCCATAATCTATTCTATCTTAGGTGCCAATATCTATATAAGAGTCACAATAGCCCTTTGTGTGTATTGATGATCAAATAGAAAGTGGTTATACTCCTTTATATAATCTAGAATTGTATTCCTCTCCATGATAGAATTATCTAAAACAATTCTCCCCATAGTTGTGTGTAACTTCCTCAAGAGGGTCCTCCCCTTGGTGATGTAGTTATAAAAAAACTGTCCTATTTCTAGGCACTTGTGAAAAAATGGCATAGTAATTTATGATGCCTTGTCATTAACAAGTGAAATTATTTCTCAGCTATAAGACAACCCAAGGTGACAATCACTCTTTGAACCACATTTGTATTACCTATCTCACAATGTTATTGAGTATGTCACTACCAATCTCACTTCTTATAAAAAAAATACTATAAACAGTTCAATATGGTCAGACCAGATTATTGATCCTCCAATAATATACGATGAATAAAATCTAAAAATGAGGAAACAAATATCTAAGGATGATGTTCCAGCCATGTTTTGGCCTTTAGGAACCCCTCAATACAACATTCTATAGGAGTTGTTGGAAGACTGTTTGCACGACATCCACCTCAACATGTGGAACACCCTTCATCACTAATGAGAAAATATAACACCTAATGACGATTATGAAATTTACATTAATGTAATATATAGGATGAAACAACAAATATACCTGGTCAATCTCTTCACTACAAAATATCCAAAATTGGGGAAACAACAAGGATCCCTAAAACATACATTCTTTATTGTGTTAAAATGATTGTGATAGCTAGTCATTGATTCCCCATTAAGTTTTCATACCCGAGTATGGGTAAAACAAAGACTATTTCATCTCTCGACAGTCCAAAACCAATAAATCACCTCAAAGGTGGTATCATGTAGTTTCATGGATTCTGGTTGTCTTCAATAAATTGATATTATTCATGACTGATGATATGCTCTACTAAAACAGGTCATGTCTAACTGTGTTCATCATTAGGGCCAAAAAGAGAGCAATCTATTGATATAATTTACCATCAATAATATGAAAATATTGATCATGACTCCCACATAAGGGATGTCATCCATTAGATAGAAGATATTTCATAAATAGCACAAAAATATTCAGAAGTGGGTGATTCATGTGCATACCAAATGAGACAATCATCCCATGTTCAAAAAAAACTACATAAAATAATAAAGGAAACTGCAAAAATAGTTTCCCTGACAATCCAAGAGCTGCCCCAGTCCCCAGGGATATGGTATTTTTTAACACAATCATCAATGTTATAATGTCGGGCCTGATGAGTTTTGAATGTTAAATGGGAATAGTTGAATCCCTCAAGTATGGGGGCTATTTCACCTCATTAACATCCTCCTAAGAAGAGGTCAGTATTCTAAAGATTAGGGGGAACATAGAAGAACAAATCCTACCAATTTTTCACATCCCGTGATTCGATATACTCATTTTGATTGTGCATTAAAAAACTATGTAGAGATTCCCTTTAGATAAAAATAGTCCAAAGGATCCCAAATAATTATCGAAAGATATGACAAGGACTCATGGAGTGCATTGAAAAGGTATTTACCCAAAATATATGCAATTCATTATGTTTTAGTGAATGTCATTAAGACTATGCCTGTGGAATCTATAAATCACAAGGCTAGTTCAGAGGATGATTTAAAAGAGGATGTTTTGGTTTAGAATATGCTGAAAACCGAAAATAGTAAATGAGGTTTGCATATACATAACCAGATACTTTCCTTAAATTTGGGTTTCCCCTCAATCACTCTACCACTACCTACTCGGAGGAAACCCAACAAAGTAAAAAAAAGTTATGTTTTTTCCACATATACTCCCTAAAATGGTTGGATCCCTCACAATTGAGGAACGACTTTATGAACAAGATGAAGAGATTAAATAATTGATGAAATAAATCGAAGAACTACTCCAACATAGCCTTTATGGTGGATGTTTTCTGAAATATTATCCTTAACTCACACTCCAAGATGGAGTTCTTAAATAAAAAGGGTTATCTGCCCCCACCGATCTAGAGTCGGAACATCTTCTCAATGTGGAGTACCAATAACCAATATACTTCTACTCTAAATCACAAGATCATGAGTTATTTCCAATGAGTATACAACCAGCACCGAGCCAATCATATATTTTAAATCCCACACATATAGTCTATAAATGGTAGATACAATTAGTGACACCACAAATAGCCATGTAAGATGATTTCGATGTTTAATATCTTGTCTAGATAGACACTCCTCAAGGGATCATTAATACCATTGAGTCACTCATATATCGATTTTAATATAGGGAGTAATGGTGTGAGACAATACAACCAGAGAAGTGGCCTTTCCCAGTATGGGTAGATCAAAATCTTCTCCCAACAAACATCAAGAATCCTAAATTTCCAATTTATACCTATTTGGAGACCTGGAGAAGCACTTGACACATTTCGTGTCCCTCTGTGATACCATGATGTGTACTCCCAAAAACAAGAGGTAGAGAAACTCAGGTACTTTTTGTAATCAATACACGTACCATCCTTTGTATAGTACACTAGTTTTCCATCCCTCTCAATTATAGGTTGATAATATCTCCTTTTTTTGTTTTTTCAAAATTCATCTATAAATTAAAAAGGACAACATTGCTCAACCTCCAAAACTATAAATAGTGGTAGAATTTTAGAGTCCCAAATTTCATTGCATAGTGGAAAGGGTTGACGTACTTCTTAAAACTATAGCGTCCTCTTAAATACTTGTTTTCATTCTATATAGGGAATATTTATGAAGAGTTGTGCATTCCACTCATCCTTTATAAATAAAAAGGAGGGTTTTGATACATTTTCTTGATTTACTAAAGGGTGTAATAATCCATCACACAAAACTAGGGGATGTCCTGACTAATTCCATCATATCAGGGAATGTGAATGGGGAAATAAGAGGCTTCTACTATTTGACTTAAGTAGGACCCTTCACCACCTCCAAAGATTCAAAATATCCTATGGTTTTGCCTCTTAAGTGTCAGAAACAATTATTACATCATCAGAATGATCAAAGAGAGCATATATGATAATAGTTTTAAGAGATGAACAATAATGTTTATTCTTTCTAAAATGATTGTGTCCCTGGATACATTATCTCAACATTATAGAACAACTTGATCAAGTTCCCAAATCCTAAAAAGCCCAGCTGGTTTGAAGGAAAAGATCTCCTAAAATATTTTCCCTTTCATCAAGAATTGGGGAACAACATTCTAGAATGTTTCGTTTTCAATAACATCTTGTAGTAGACGGTGGACTCTCAGAAAGGGAATATGGGAAAGTCACCTGCGCAAGTGGCATGCGTTTCTACCATCAATTAAGATAAAGAGAATGAATGAAATTAAGTTAATATAAAGGGTGTATAAAATTTATGTGACTATATGGTTAGAAAAATTATCAAAAAAACTCATTTTATCCTCCAGGTATAGTTGCAACAGTTAACTATTCCCCCGGTCTAGTCCATTACAAAAAAAACTAACACCATCGATATATTTATCCTTTAAAATATAGTCCTCCAAAATAGAGCATGGATTGAAGATAAAGAAATGAACATGGAATGATGATCTTGTTACAAGGCTGAATATATATTTAACATTATCCTAATTCAATATTATAGTCCGGTAATAATAGTAACCACACCAAAAAATTGTATAATAAGAGTTGACCTACCAGAATAATCCACATCAGAAGAGGAATTCATCTTTGGTTCCCTTAATGTTATTCACTTAAGGGGTCTATTTTCAAATGAATAGTTTGATTCATTACCCAAATTATCTTCAATTTATTGGGGAAATGGGGGAATAGGTTCTTAGATTCGAGTATATTGTGGAAGATGCATTTGGTCCAGGAGTCACTACCCTATCTGCATCCCTGCTCGAACCATCTACATGGATAAAACATGAGGGAGAGCTCTCTAGAGAGTTCAGTAGGAGAAAAGAAGTCCCCTCACACATGAAAGGATCCTCCAATACATGATAAATCTAGAATATTGTCTAGAGGATACATCATAACATAATCATTCTTTCCATGTAGATAAACCTTGTCGACCTAATCCACTAGGAGTCGAAGCACCATCAGCTCATGTTCCAAGGGCTGATCCACCCACATAAATAACTTCAAATCCTGAAGCACTTGAAAAGTGGGACCCCATGATATGAGGTATGATATTTTAAAGTAATTGGATCTATTACCATTTGGGTTATCAATTTGAGATTCCTTAATCCCATTGAAAGTACTCTATGGACTTGTAGATGCCTTGTTGATCCCTCAAGAATTTTAAATCAAGGTTAATAATACCAAAGTATATATTTCAAAGAATAATCTTGTGGAATTCCATAATTTCATCTCTTTCATAGTCCAAGATGATGATTCCCATGTAAATGGACATTTTAGACCATTCTATATATCTGGAAGGACTAATGACATTGATTCTTGATGATCCTTCATTGACGATATCCCAGGGGTCAACCACATTCCAATCCGAACACTTCCATGACTTGGTTTCAATGAATCTCACTTTACCTATCCAATTTAATGTTATAGGGTTATGCCATGAACAATAAAAAATAACTTCTTGAAATCAAACTCAAGACTCAATTTAGGGATATTGTTTCTAAATCATAATTAATGGTTTTTTGGAATGATATAGACTTAAATTATCTACTGGGAATACTATGGCTACATTGTCAGATGACTATTCCATTTTCATTCCACCAGTGCCTCAAATATTGTATAAGTGGTCCGATTGATAAATTTCATGAAATACTCTTTTAAATCATATAAATCAAAGTACTTTGAAACATGATTATTCTCAAGGAAAGAAAACTAATCTTTGACTGAAAATTTCACTCAAATCAATGCCCCAAATGGTCCATAGATGATTATGACTCATACTTTAAAGAATATTATTGAAAAGTGTGTGCTACTAATCAACCAAATCGAATCAGTTGGTTTGAATTCAAACACACAACCAGCTATGTTCATGATTTTAGTCATCACAATATAACCCGACAACACTAGAGAAGTTGTCAACATTTTAAATAGTAATGGAAGACCATATGAAAATGAATTCATCCCATCTTCTTAGATTCACAAAAACACCATTTCATTATCTATACTATAAGAAGATTCCATGAAAATGGGTTAAAATGAAGATACTCATTCTCAATCCCCTATCTCCCCTTTGGAGCTAATAAAATCCTCGTTTCATCAATTGATATGGAAGTAGTTTCTTTGTCTCAAAAATTTCAAAATATCAACTCCTCTCCTAACTATAAGATACTTGTTTCATTACCTTCTATCTCGATAGATGATGAAGAGGTAATTCATGAGAAAAAGGAAGATGTGTAAGTCCTTAAGGATGCCCATCTATCAATTGAATAAGGTTTCTACACCACTGCTGATGAACTAAAGGAAGTAAATATGGGAATAAAAGAAGAACCATAACCCACAAGAATAAGTTCAACTATCAATTTATAAGAAAAAGTGTTATATACCTACTTTATGAAGAGTCAATGGGACATGCTAACCTATAATTACATATATATTCTAGTCTTTTATCCCGAGGTTTCCACCCATAATTTGGTTTTCCATAAGACCATCGAGGATACAAACAGGTATCCAGAAGGAGACACGTGACTCACGACTCCAACAACGACATTGAAGTGGGAAAAATCATTAAGGAAAAATTAATTCAAGAATATCAGTATCTAAAAAGGATAGAAAATATCATCTTAGTAAAGAATAAAAATTTTAAAATCAAGTACTTCATTGACATGAGTGATCTCAACTGGATCTATCTGAAAGATGGATTCCCAGTTCCTATAACAGAATTATAGATTGATGTGATATATGGTTCTTAAGAAATATTCTTCATGGATGGATATTCAAGGTACAAAAAAATTCATATGGTCCCAAAATATGAATAATATACCACCTTAAGGTCCAATAGAGAGTATTATGCTATTGGGTAATGCAGTTTTTTTAGGAACGATAGTGACACATACTAGCGTTCCATGCACTGCATATTCAAACCCTTCCTTGGTAAACCTATAGAATGATACATCAACGATCTAGTATTTAAGAACAAAAAATGAGTGAACATATTGGATCACCTTCATACTATCTTCAACAGCTACGATAGCATATCCAAAAAATGTACCCCTTAAGATGCTCTTCCAGGGTATCCAAAGCAATGTTTCATGGCATCATTTTTCCCCAACGCAACATTAATGTCGACCCTAAGAAGAAAACGTGTATCCTTAGCATGTTGACACCTCAAAATCTTAAAGAGTTGAGAGGACTTTAAAGAAACGTGGTCTACAACCTATTATTTATATTCAACCTCACAAGAATGTGGTTCCATTCAAAAAATTGATGAAAAAAGGAGTCACGTATCATTGGACTGATGACTGTTAGGAATCATTCGATTGTCTCAATTAATATATAATGATCCCACAAATATTAATACAACCCATTTGAGGGAAAAATTTCATTATCTATATATATATGTGACATCCTTGGAGTGATCACTATGGGATTTCCATATGAAAATGAATGATTCCATGAATGAAGACAAGCTCTATTATATCTTTTAAATCATTCTTGATACTGAGACTCATTATTTGGATCTTGAGAAGAGTCAGTTGTGTCAATATTTGTGGTTCATAAACTAAGACACTACTCATAGCACAAAACGTTCCGTTTAGTCTCTCACAATAAGAAACCTAAATATATCCTCAACCATCATAGGTTGATAGGGTATTTAGAAGGATATGTGGTTATCCTATAAAAGTTTTGTATGGAGTTTGTTCCCTAGAAAGTAGTGAAAGGCCATGATTTTCATATTTTCATTCAGAACACCCATATATAGATACAAATTCATTGAATATTTAACTACATGAAGGAGAGATATTTTCTATTCAAGAAGGGGCCAAAACATGGGAGGATTATTTTTATGGTTCATTTAGAAGTCCAATATGGAAGAGAATGGAAGACTATCATGACCCAAGTCATGTTTGGGTTCAACCCACAACTACCCCAATACCACCTCTACAGGAAATGGGTGGAAACTAGCTTGAAAGGTATAACTAACTCTAGGAGGTATTTTTCTAAAAACCAGTACACACTCACACATCCAACTGGATGAGAAATTGCATTGAAAATTAATAAATTATTAAAACTGTTATAAAATATACCAAGAATTCATGAACCTCTAAATATTACAAAAGTACAATAGTGTAAACTGAAAAGTAAAGGGAAAATATACAGTCCCATCCATAAATATGTGCCATCCTAAAAAATTAGAAAATAGAATATAGATTAGTGAGATCAGCTTCTATATCCCAAGCTACGACCACCATATACAGTTCAAGAACCCAGTATCCCTATGCTCCCCTAAATTCATGGTAAAATTGTCTTCCATCTATATAAAATACATCATTTCTTAGCAAGGCCCATATAGAGGTTAGTGTATACATGCCCAGTTGAACATCTCAAAATGGTTTAAGGGGGTGTAGTAAGAGGTACAATGGAAGAGGAAAGTACTATATATAATAAGGTTCAATGAAAGAGAACATCTCCACCCAAAGAGAGAGTTGAATTAGGCTCATATAAGCACAAGGGCCTAAACACTTTGAGTATATGATCAAACTATTGAGCCTTCCCCACCTATATTAGTATATGAGACTCATCATACCATGAGAATCTAAATAAAGAAATCATGTCACATATCCCATGATTCATTGCATCTAATGGAAGGAGACTATCCAAATCTATGATGGGAATCCATAATATATATATATATATATAAACACACACACACATAGTCAATGAATCCAAAATTAGAATGTTTTGGAGGTCCTTCTCAAATCTTAACCGAAGAATAAGTGTTGTCCACTATTCTAAATGTTCATCCATGATGCACATCATCCCATGTGTCTTCCTTAAAGAATAAAGTATATGGAACAATATCACTTCATCTTGATACTATCTTAATTTAGAGACATTGAATCACCCTCATAGTTTTAGGTTGAGTCAAAAGAATGTGTCTTAGGGGAGATAGAGTTCCTCTTCATTCTGAGTCCATAGCTACATCAAATCATGTCTCATAACTATGTTGCACAGTCGAGAGACACAAATTTCTTATTAAAGGTCCCATGTCCTGGTATGATAGGATGGATCCACTATAGTAGTCACTATGGAACTCCATTACCTATCCCCGCTAAGGGGTAACACTCAGAAATGTCATCTGGGGAACCCCACTGCCCAGCCCTACTAGAGGGTAATGCCCGGAAGGCAGCCATCAAGGAACTCCACTACCCTGCACTGCTGGAGAGTAATTCATAGAAAGAAGATGTTGGAGAACTTCACTGCCTTGCCCTAATGAGGGTAATTCTTGGAATGTTATGTAACTCTACTACCCAGCCCTGAAAAAGGGTAATTCTAAAAGGTTATCAGGGAACGACACATCCCCACCCTACTGGAGGGTAATTATTTGAAAATTTAATAACTCCACTACAAAACAGAACTATTGGGTTAATCGAAAATATCAATGAGGAACTTCACTTCCTATCCCTGCTAAAGGTTAATACATTAAAAATTCCCAGGTGATCCTGCTTGATCACTATTGTCATTGAGCATCACCAAAGAGGGTGTCAAGCTCATAAAAATTATATCATATCTCTAAATCCTAAACCAATGTAACCATAATTTTTTACATGAAAATACACTTAGGACAGGTGAATCTCAAACTAAAATCTGAGTTCAAATAAAGGAGATGAAGAAATTAAATTATTCTTCAAAGGAGATGAAGTCGAAGTTGACATTTGAGGGGACCCACACAGCGTGTGGCCCCAATTTAGAACTAATCTATGTCTCTAGTCAGAACATGGGTTCCTATTTGTTGAGTAGTACATGTTTTTTAGTTGGAATACATGGTGTTTCTAGGCTGACTAAGACCCATGCCATGTTTTTTGGATGTGTCTGTGTACTCAGACCCCATGTCTGTGTACTTCGGTACATGGCATGTGTGTTAACATGGAATGTTGTACATGTGGACAACCCATCCCCATGAAATCTTACATAGAGTCCCATCCCATGTGACCCATCATATGGAATGTCCAACTGAGGAAGGGATACATGGTGTGAAATAAATACGACATTCCATGTCTTCTTCATGTTCATCAAAACCCTAGAGCCGCCACTGATGGGACTACTTGTTTAGTGTTCTTCATTGAACAGGATGTGTAGTCAGGTTTTTGATATAAATACCATATTTCTATATCTATAGATGGTTCTTTGAAACTACTTCAACTAAATTAGATCCCACCATGATTCTTCCCAAAACAATTAGATATAGCCCTGAATCAAGCTCATTGACCATCGTTTAATAGAAATCAGCTTCGATCATGGATGATGGTTTTGTTGCATGTTCTGAATGCCACCTCACATATGATCATCACATTCTTGATGATGAACCACCAAATCAGTCATCCTCTCATCCAAATAATTCCATATTTGTTCTCGCTTCACAAAATCATTCATGTTTCATTGATCTATCATGTATCCAGGTGCCTAATCAATCTCGGGTCGCCCAGAAATTGTTGAACTAGGATCTCATGGATCCAAATAGTGAAGAAATAATATAGATATGAGGGATAAAAGCACCCAAAAAATGGTTTTAATGATTTTGACCATGATTTCTTAGGTAATGATCAATAACAAGATCCATGTTCAAACAACCCTTAATAATAAATTAATTTCAAAATTTTGGCACAAGAAAAGGCTGCAAAAAGGTGTAGATTGAAGAACATTATTATATCTACTCAAAAAGTTAATCTAATTCTTCAAAATCGCCAAATTCAAGGCTTTAATTTGTTTTAGATCGATCATTGTTGAAGATCACTCTTATGAAATGATTGAAAGAGGCCGATGCATTTGCCTCATCCCAATCTGTCCTAATTTAGATACTTGTCATCGTTGAGAAAAAGCTGGGAGGGAGGATCAATCACAAACAAATTAAATAAATTATTAGTCAACCATAGTAGAGTTTTATAGGGTGATATACATATAATCACTTTAGATAATGTTAAATGAATTTAATCAATAAATATATTAATAAATTAATCTACTGAAATGCACCACCAATGAGAGAGGGGTCTGAACAACCCTCGATGACTCATTATATGCTACACATAGGGTAAACAATCCATTATAAACATAACCATGGGATCATATTTATAATCGATTAACCATTTAAAAATTATTCTATTTTCATTGAGGTATCATGCATGAGAAGTATAAATATATATTTAATATTTTTATAAAATTGATTTCGGGCATACCAGGCCTCAGAACTACATGTCTTTTAAATTACTCGGTCTAGAAATATATATAGAAATATTTCAAAGTATTGAAAACAATTAGGGTCTCTACATCATTCCATAATCAATGTTTTTTCCCTAGAAAGAGAGAATATTGGAAAAAAAAACTTCAGATACTGAGCTAAACAAGGCTCCCCCTCTCTGAGGAACTCTCATTCATGTTTATGTGATGCCACATCACATAAACCAAAGGGAAGATTTGTCAACGCAAGATCTACTTCTACTGATCCATGATCGCCTTTGGGTGCTCTGCAAAGGTGACTTCATCCTTGATGTCTAGCTCGCCCTAGTCGATGATATACATATTTTCATACATTTATGTCCTCAATTGGATAGTACGATTTGTCTTCCCTTCAGTATGGGTGTGGAATGATGTACTCATATTTGTCTAGGTCCCAAATAACTCATACATGACACTCTAAAATGGCTATGTAATCTACCATCACAATCATATACAATCATAGAAGCACCCCATGAAGATGAACGATCTCTCATACGTACAAATTCCTCAAAATTTCCACCAAAATCTACTCTATGGTTGAAGGAAAGTGTGATGACATCGTGAGTCCATCAACTATCACCCAGATATCTTCATGGGCCTACATTGTGAATAGTATACCTATGAAAAAGTCTATGAATATTACATCCCAAATCCCCTCTAATATCTTAAGTGGATACAACAAGCCTTCTAGAACATGGTGCTCAGCCTTCACCTATTGACAGGTGATGCATCCAAAGACGAAGTCAGATATGCTCCATCTCATGTGAAACAACCAAAAATGGCATTAAATATCTCTATATATCTATCCATAACTAGGATGTATATCTTGGGGGAGGTGTGTAAATCCTGTATCGCCTCCTCCTAAAACATGAATTGAACTATTTTTTCCTCTGCAATAATATGTCATGATTCCCTCTTTCATAATATCCATCTAGTGAGAAGCATGTGGATATATGATCATGTAGTACTTTGTATATGGGGCATTTCAAATGGGACTCTCTCATTCACTCATGAGGTGAAGGAGTCATCACCATCATCTGAAGAAAGCATATACCATCCTACTCCAAAATGGTCAACGACATGAAATCTAACTACTCTGAATCTTTCTATACTAAGTGAGTTTGGGACTTCCTACTAAGGGAATATTCCACATTGTTTCCCTTCCCTAGAGTGTAGACTATCATGAAGTCGGAGTCTTGAAGGAACTCTAATAAGAAAGTTTTATTAGGTTTAGTTCTCTCTAGGTGAATGGGTACTTGAGTCTCTTGATGTATGAGTAAACAAAAATGAACTCTCAAAGAAGATAGTTCCTTTGTATCGTCAGGTTGAAAAATAGTACTTATAGATCTTGATCATGAGATTCATATCTATTCTCATGGGGTCTCAACATCCTCGACTTGTACGTGACAATTGATTATCATTGCATTAACACAAAACAGATCTTATCTTTTAAGAATTCATAGTACACAATGTAATCAGTGCCTTTTTCTAGTAGAATATACACTAGAGCTCTCATCATTCTCTACCTTAACTTCTAAAAGGCCTTATGGAACTGAACAGACAAGGTAAACATCTGCCCTTTCTGCATCATGGTGGTCAAATTGGGTGGGATTCTGAAAAATTCTTCCACAAATCTTATATAGTACCCTGCTAAACCATGAAAGATATGCACATATGACTTGTCCTTGAGTGGATCCCATGAAATCACTACCTTGATCATTTCTAGATCAATGGATAAACCTTGTTTAGAAATGACTTGACTAGAAAGTGAACTTCATGTATCTGAAACTAAATCTTCGAGAGATTTTCGTAAAGATGGTTCACTCAATGAAATTCAGGAAACATCCCCATGTAATCTACAATCTCCTCCTATGTTTCATAGTAGATGAGTATGTATTCGATTAAGACAAAAGAAAATGTATCTAATTATGTCTAGTACACCTGGTTCATCAATTACATAAATACAGTGGGGGAATTATTCATACCCAAGGGCATCAATAGATACTCATAATGTCTTTAGTAAATTATTAATGCCAACATTGGAATATCAGCCTCTCAAACCCTCAACTGGTGTTAACTAGATCATAGATTGATATTCGAGTACTACATTGTGCCTCATAACTAGTAAATGAGTTCTTCAATAATCATCAAGGGGTTCTCAATATTTTTCATAGCACGATAGAGGTGATGATAATCCAAGAAAATCCATCAGCTCATGTACACATTTTTTAAGAACAACATTGGGGAATCCTAAGGGACACATTGGATCTAATAAAAACCTTCTCATGAAGGTCCTCCAACTGCAACCTAAGATTCTAGAGCTCAGTAGGTGCCATTTGATATGCCGCAGGAGATATCAGAGTTGTACCTGGATGAAATTTAATGAAAAAATCTATCTCCCTCCTTAGAGGTAATCCCAAAACATCCTTAGGGAAGAAATTCATGAAATACTTCACAAATGAAAAAACCCAGGTTCTTTAAAATCCTTCTACGCGAAGGGATACACTCTTCAAATGATTAGAAATCAGATGTAGTCTTCAAATTGATGAACCCACTTACCCTATAATGATATATCTCTTTCTAAAATAAGAGAATCTCATCCCATAAGGGTGTTGCCATCCATATAGTCTTCATTGATAGTCGGTCTGGGATCAGACCATGGATAGCCAATCCAAACTTAGTAGGATGTTATCGGGTTCCATCGTAATGAAAAAAGGTACCATGTGAACCTTTATCCTCTAAGAGATATCCTTCACTATTGGAAGGTGAAATATATAGAAGAAGTGTTCCCTATTAGAACCTAATGAAAATGGTGTGGTGATTGTGCTCCAACTGGTATCTTCAGCTGTGTCGCGAGGAGTAGAGATATGGAAGAGTGAGTGACACATGATTTTACAAACAATAAAGAGAAACTAGAATAAACCCATATCATACCATTGATCATATAGTGAATGGAGAGGGCATAAGACTCGAAATATGATAGTTATACCTGGCCACATGAGAACCTTAATCACAAAACGACATCTTTCATGGCGTTATCCACCACCTATATTTCATCTTGTTCCTATTCTAACTCTGAATCCATGTGAAACACCCTATCCATGCTTAGTAAAACCTTAGTCATTGTGGTGGATTTTCTTTTTTACTTGGGATTCTCATTAAGTCTGGTATGGCAGTCCTGTTCCATGTGATATTTCCCATCACAATTAATGAAATTCCTCTCTCTAGGATTCTCAAGTCATCTGAACTACCATTACCCCATACGACTATGTACATAAGCCTACTCGTGAAAGGGTATCCTTATTTGAGATCCTAGAACCTGACATATACTAGCTTCTATAAACAACCCATCCCTATTTAACCCACTACCATATATAGAAATATAAAATACCTTTGATAGAAATATCACTATCATATGTTCTCTCTCTAGAACCCTGACATTGGAATGGATTCATAAGGGAAACACATTAGCTCGAATCTCTCTATAGAGTCCTTACTCATACTTCTATACTTAGAATTATCCATCTCAAATAATTTTAAGAGAGTAACTCGTAAGGTCTATGATCCTCATGACATACTCATACACCTCCATCCCTCCTCGATAAATCTCTATAAACTCAAGGATTTGGAATAATTATAAGTAGGAGGGGTTGTACTCTTCATGGAATAATTGTTGGACGCTATCCCGTTAGATTGTCGACTCATTGGGAATCTACATAACCAAGATCTACCAATGCTTAGATGATCCATAGAAAATGTCAGCTACTAGTTCCACCACTTGGTCTTTAAGGGTTTAGAATAATACTAAAGATATGGACCACATACTCTAGCAAATACAATTCTTCCTGAGGATCAACATCGTTGTAGAACCACGTTGGTTTCTTATTATCGAACTTTTAACGTTTTATAAGCCTGTGCGAATCATCAACCTGCTTTGTTGGGATTATCTACAACTCAAAAGGTGGAGGTAATTTGACCTACCCACCTAGAGTAAGGGGTCAAAAGATAGACCCTGAACTAAGGCCTTATCACTTGTATAGTCTTCATTAAGAACCAGATCCAGTATCCTAGATGGATATTGTTTTGGAGGAATATGGAAAATTATTAAGGAGAAACGTGGTCGTATGAGAATATATATCACAAAAAATGGAAATATTACTCAAGAAGGAAATTCAAAGACTTAATCCTATATGATGCATGCACCATTGATCCATTAAACAAATGACGTGTTATGCTAGGTAGAAAAGAAAGTGTTCAAGGTCCTTGTGAATCGATACATAAGTTGTTCATACAATCATTGGAATCCATTGTCTGAGAGCCACACATGATATACTTTGAAAATGTTTCACTAACCCCAACCAATCCTCTTAAGGTGAAAATTTTATGCAATGTACAATGGAATGAAATTCCCTTTATACTGATCTATCATTACCTAACCCAATATGGGGCTCAAGTTGCGACTACCTGAAGCCTGCCTCCATAGGCCTGGGGTGACGACTGGCGCTGAAGGAATAACTCAACTGAGGAGGCTTTTGCCTAAAAACTTCTACACACAATCAACTAACTCAATGAAAAAGTGTGAATGTAATGAATAAAGGATTCGAAACTCTTATAAAATAAACCAACCATGCATGAACCTCTAGAAAGTACAAAATTATGTTAGTGAAAATTAAAAAATGAACGAGAAACAAATTCCAAACAAGAAATATGTCCCAAACTAACAAAAATGGAAAATAATATATTGCTAAGAGATCTTATATCTTTTATCCCAAGAAAATACCATCCCATGTAGTCTAGGAACCGAGCATCCCTAAGCTCCTCTAATGTCACGGTCAACCTGTCTATCATCTACAATAGATAAGACATGTCTGTGAATGGCCCATGCAGGGGTGAGTATATCATTCCTAGTAGAACGTGCCGAAAGGGGTGAAGGGGGGTCAAGAAGAGATATAATAAAAGAAAAAATCAGTATATAGAAAGAGTTACCGTTAAAGATATAGCTAAACCAAACAAAGAGAGTGGAAGTAATCTCATCCAAGAATAAGGGTCTAAACAAGGTGATTAGATGAACAACTTGTCAAGCCTTAACCACCTATATAATGAGAGTATATTCATCCAACCACGAGAATTTAAACATGGAAATCAGGTCACATTCCCCAAACATCTTTTCCTCTCTTGGAAAAAGAGTATCCCAACATAAGGTGTGAATCAAAAAGAAATAATATATATATTCTCAGTAAAAGAATAAAATGTGAGAGATTTGGGGGGATATTGTTCTCATAGTTTATCCCAAGAAGTGTATTCAATAGTTCTGAGTGTCCATTAACGATATTGATCATCCAATGTTCCTTCCCAAAACACTCAAGTATAAGGAACTCAATCACAAAACCATGATACTATCTTCTTTGGGAGGTAATGACATACACTCACGGTTTTAGTTCACTTCACAAGAACATATCTTGGTGGAGAAAATGTTCTTATTTCTCATGAGTCCAAGGATACATCAGACCATGTCTCATCACTGTTACACATAGTAGAGAGCCACAAATTTTCATGTAGCACACCCATGTCATGGTATGAAAGGAGGGTTACACTTTAGAATTCATTGCAAAACTCTAATTCCAATCCCATCTACAGGGTAATGCTTGGGAATTTCATTAGGGGAACTCCACTTCCCAGCCCTATAGGAGGGTAACACATAGATGGAAGCTGTCAGGAACTCCACTGCCCAACATTAGTCGAGCGTAATACCTGTAACATCGATGAACTCTATATCCCAGCCTTTCTGAAGGGTAACACATAATTATTATCAAGGAAAATAAATGCATATCCCTTCTATAGGGTAACATTAGGAACATCGAGGAACTCAATTTTCCATCCCTTTTGGAGGGTAACTCAGGAAGTTCATCAGGGAACTCCACTACCTAGCCTTGTTAGAGGGTACCACTAGAAAAAGTCTCTAGTGATCCTTCCTAGTCACTAATTCCATCAATAATTTCCTTGTAATGTTTTGATCGTGGAAGACATAAAATCATATCTCAAAAGCCTCTTGTAAGGGAACTATCGTGTTTTACCAAGAAAAACACTCAGGTTAGGCCACTCACATGCCGAAATATGAGTTCAAATGAAGGATATACAAATGATAGAATATTCTTGAAAGGAGATCACATTGAACACGACGTGTAAGGGGACCGCCACAGTGTGTGGCCCCACATCATAGCCAATCAGTGTCTCTAGTAAACACATTATTTTCTTATCGGTGTAGCAGTACACACCACATAAGTATACTAAATGGTGTATCCAAGATTATCAGGACCCAGGACATGTATAATGGTCATGTTCGTGTACTTCACTACACAATATG
This sequence comes from Viscum album, assembly GCA_963277665.1. Lineage (NCBI taxonomy): Eukaryota > Viridiplantae > Streptophyta > Magnoliopsida > Santalales > Viscaceae > Viscum > Viscum album. The sequence continues at coordinate 421,778,545 of OY728132.1, forward strand.
TAGTTTCACACAGAATTTTTTTCCATGTGGCCAACCCATGTTTATGTCCTCTTACACTAATTCCATGCATGTGTGAGAATTTACATTGATTGTCCAACCGAGTAAGGGGTACACATCATGTAAGGTGAACTACAAACTATTTCCTCATAAAAATCTTCAAAACACTAGCGTATTCACTAAGGGGGATACAAGACACACGTTCTTCATTGAACATGGTGTGTAGTTTGGTTTTCAATAGAAATACCATATTTCTATATCTTATACTAGTGCTTTGAATATGCCTCAACCGCCTTAGATCCCACTGTGATTCTAATAATAAACATTGGATCTAGATGTGAATCATTCTTAGCAGTCATCATTTTCTGGAAATCAGCTCCGATCATCGATTATAATTTCATTTCACATTAAGAACACTACTACGCATCTGATCATCACTTTCATGATGATGAACCACCAAATTGGTGATCCTATCCTTTCAATTTTTCGTTATATTTTATTGGTTCACAAAACTGTTAATGTTTCGTCGATCTATTGTATTCGGGTTTTTGATTGAGCTCAGGTCACCTGAAAATTGCCGAACTCGGACCTTGAGGATCCTACTAGTGAAGAACACATATATAAATGAGTTATAAAATCATCACAATAATTTTTTGAATGAGAATTGGCCAATAATTATTGGAAAATGATCAAAAATGTGATCGAGGGTCAGATAAACCAATGAAATAGGTTAATTTTAGTATGTTTGCACATACAAAGGTTACATAAAGGTGTAGATCTAAGAAAAATATTAATTTTTTTAAAAAATTTAACACGTGTAATCTAAATCCCCAAATATGAGTCCTAAATTTGTTTTGAATAGACCATTGGTGAATAACTCATTCACACAAATATTGTAGGAAGCTGATGTGTTCATCGCATCTCGATTTAGAGATTCGTTGTCGTTCGTCAAAGGGGTGAGGGAGGAGCTCTCACCGATGAATTCGAAAAATTATGAATCATCTCTAGAAAGGTTTTATAGGGTGATATACTAATAATCACTTTATATTAGGTTAAATTAATTTAATTAATCAGTTAATTAATTTTCATTAATACACCGCCAACGAGTGGGGGGTCTGAAAAACCTAAGCCATCTCATTTTATATCATTCTTAGTGTAAACACCACATCCTAGACTCAATAATGTTATCATATTTCTGATACAATCAACCATTTAATATTTAATTCAATTTATTTTAGGTACCATGCATGCACAGTATAAACATATTTTAAATTTTTTTATGAAATTAATTTCAGGCACACAGGGTCTTGAAATGAAAATTCATTTTAACACCTAGGTCCAGAAATATATTTAATAATATATTAATTCTTTAAAGGCAAATAAAGGGTCTCTAAAAAGACTCTAATCTAAAAACATTTAGTTTATGGATCATGTTCATTTCCAAAACAAAGTTAAATTTCCCTTCCTCCTTTCTATTGTTTGAAGGATGTACAAATAATGAGGTGAAATATCATTCCCTCATTACGGGCCAAAAATGGCTCTCCAAATACTAGTGGACCACATGGTGGTTACTAAGAGTTAGTAATCAAATAGACCAATGATTATTACACTATTATAAAATAGTTTCTAATCTCCAACATGACTATGAATCAGTGTTATTGGAAGCTTTCCCCCTATAGCCGACATGGGATCACATCCCATGACCACAGAATGCCCAGGAAGATGAATTCTAAAATCTAGCTATATATTAGGAAGATCGAAACTGGGATGAAATGGTCATCATCATTACCCATCACTGAATGTTCACACATTTCATTAAATTCATAATAGAATAGATCAATTAAATCATCCATTTCATTAAAACGTATGGTCCTACTACTATGTAGATGATACCCATCATGGACTACCTCTATATTGGAGTAATCCCATCAGATTTTGCTGGGAAAGATCAAATATGATTGTGAGAAACCAACTCAACTCTTACTGGAAAAAAATCACCAAAAATTAATTTATAAATGAAGCTTTGATTGAGTCATTTGAAGATGTATTGGTAGAGAAGAATCCCATTCTATCATGAACAATAACACTTAGGAACCTATGGTTTCAACCATTTATGATACATTCTTTCGAACCAGATATGAAATCTTGGATTCTTCTGGCCATTGATAATGTTGGATTTCACCATATTCACCAAGAAGTGTCATTCCTTCCAAATTAATACCAACTTCATCCATAAAACTCTTGATGTGATACATATGACTATATACTCCAATCAAATTTCAATATAGGTAATGGATGTTGTGGGGCCATACCTTACAGTTATGACCAAGTAGTTCAAATATTTCATAACTTCTAATGAATATTTCTCCAAATGGGTTGTGGCAATACCCCTTAATGAAGGCAGGTCCAAATGAATTATCAAATTATTGAAATTTAACATAATTAGCATATTTTCTTCCTTCATACAATATTGATGTAAAATGGAACCAATTTATATTATCTTTAAGTATAAACACTGTATCATGTGTACACTATCAAATCCAACCATTCATCCCACTATCATGGGGAAACTAAATGAAAGATAGAGGCTTTAAAAAGGACCCTATCAAACATACTCAAAAATATGGTGGATAAGGATAAGAATTCATATACTAAAAAACTCATTCATGACTTATGGTACTACCAAACCACAACCCTACTGCCACACGAGCGAACTCGTATTCACTAGAATACATGATATAAGTAGACTTGTGCAATGAGATCCAATTTACATCAATTTTTAGTTCTATTTATGATCAGCTATACAAGGATGAGAAATCCTAGAAATGTCCATATGAATTAGAGTGACTTAATGAAAAAATATTTCATAGCTTTTATCACTTTTAGGTCCATCAAAATAGAATTGTGAAAGATTTTAACAAGAAGGCTTGTGTTTGTTTTTACCTTAAAAGAGAATTGGTAATAGTCCTTAGGACTCAAATGATACGAGGAAAGACGACCACAAAACATGAGCCAAAGTGGGAGGGATCTTACTATACAAAAAAGTTCTACTACAAAGGAGCTTAATCCTAGATCTCAGTGGATGGAGATATCATTATGACCCAACTAATGTACTATTCTTGAAGAAATAATTCATGTAATCACACGATGCTCAACTCAACTAAAAGATGTTAAACTAAAATTTGGTTTTTATCGGATGACCTTAAAATGCATGACAATCATCCTAGTAGAAGGATGTTAAACATTAAAAACACTACATTATCCAAGCTATAAGACACTGAACATTGTATAATATTGTCCTAACTATATGTGGTTAAACTACATAGTTCAATTACTTATTGAAATATATAAAAATTCATAACATTTATATTCATGTTTGAATGTATCATAGTATTTTGTGTTTGTATTCCACCACACATTAATTCAAGTACTGCATGCGGATTAATTCTCATTCCAATGAGATACGTAGTGATGACTGAACCTCCCATCCTAGGTCTAATCATAATAGAGGAAACCCCATTTTCCTTTGTATGAATCCGACCTACCCAAAGAAATTATTAGGAACAATGTGTGTATTTATACTCATTCTAGTAAGATATATAGTGACACCTAGACCTTATATCCTGGTCCTAGCCAACATTCTAAAAAATATCAGAGTACCGTTTTCTCCTCATCAAAAATTTATTAATGTGAGGAAATATTGTCAAGAACTACATATGGAATGATTCTTTCCAATTGAGGATACATAGTGATTCCCAGACCCTTAATACCAGGCCCAACTACAATACTAATTATCTTCCACGTCAGGTGATCCATTTCCTTACCACAAGATGCTAAACTACATACATATCATCCACGTTGCATGATGATAAATTTTATGATCTTTTTTTGAAATATGTTTCATGTCAATGAGATACATAGTGATTCCCCTATTTTTAATCCTATATCTAACAACAATAAAAAAATTCTCCACTCCCTTTTTATGATTTAGATCTATAGAGGGAACCTTTCGATAACTATGTCTGGATTGACTCCTACCAACATGGGATATGTAATAATGCCCATATTTCATTTCATGGGATTGACTATAACATTTACCCCTTTCACATCGGGTCATTTTCATCTTAATATCATGACATTAACTACACAACATTCAAGAACAACGTATGAATTTATTATCTTCTTAATTTGATATATCGTGATGCATGGATATCATATCTAGGTCTTTCCACAATAAAATATAAATTTCCCTACCCTTCATTTTTGTTTCCTTTATGGGGAGGAAGAAACCTTTACCACCCTATGTTTCTCTCACCGAGCATAGATCATGTGGGATTAAGTGTTCTTTTAAAACAATTCCTCACAAAAATAAGGCTTTTTAATTTTCATCGGGTTTATCATGGTCCTAGATTCAATACCTTGAAAGGAACACTGGATGTACTCCTAACATGAAAATATTCTACACAATATCTTCAATAACAACATGTGGATTGATTCTCATTCCAATGAGATATGTAGTGATGTGTGGATCTTCAATCTATGAACTAGCCACAAAACAATATGAGAAATACCCCCACACTCTTATTTTTGAGTCAGATTTTAATAATATGATTCAATATGGTGTCCCACCCCATGCATGATCTCGTATTAAAAAACCATTTTCTCTACATGTGAACCCAATCATTGTTTGGAATCCATTCAAGAAATATGTGTGGATTGATTATTGATCTAATAAGAGATGTATTCATGACCAGTTCCTATCCCCGAGTCCAGCCAAATTATTACCTATTTACTTTGAGTGACATTTTTTCTTATCGCATGGCATTAAACTGGTAGACTAATGTCCTTTCCACATGAAATTAAACTACAATGTACCTTAAGAACTGTGTGTTTCTTTATTCTCATTCAAGTGAGATATGTAGTGACTCCCAAGCCTTATGTACTAGTCATATCCATAGGTTAATTAAAAGAACTCCTCTTTTGAATATGAATAATGTTCTATATAGGATCTCTTAATTTGGGTTCCCTTATTCAAGGGTTCACCAAGGAAACAATGTTTTCCTCTCCTACGTATGAGGAAGATCAAAGAATGGGAATATAAACTCCATGGATGATATTAGTCTAAGTAATTACTTTATGCTCATATATATTTTTCGACACGTCATACTCTTAATACTAGACACTTTTTGATCTTCATAATATTTCTTCAGCTACTGAAGATAGAATGTATGATACCCAATGACTTATTTCTCTAACTATGCAATAACATTCCCCAGTTTACCTCACATATGTTTCCCACATAATGGGACTATTAGCTATGGGAGTAAACTTTTTAAATATACAATAACACACCATATTATTCTTTGTATAAATTCACCAAAAAAATTAGTTTCCTAACCTATATAAATTTTACCCTTGGGAGAAGCCTATTCTATTTCCATAAGTTTTACTGACATTGTGTTTGAAATTTATATTCATTATTTTTTCGATCATCCCGTACATACTTGTCCCATATCATTTCCTCTGATTAGGGAACCTCCAAGATCATTGTTTACAAATTCATACACCATGTTCGATGTATGAAAAAATAACCTTGGTCAAGTTGGCCATATATTACCTATCATTTCCATGACGTTTTTGTATTAATAATATGACTAAAAACTACAAGCACCAAATTTCATGCATTTGGGTAAGTCCTGTATAAGAAATCATTTTCTGCATTATTTAGAAATTATGACATGGAATGATTTGTTGATATTCATGTAATTTCCTTTCACAAACAAAACCTTGTGTATAATGTGGTTCAAAACTCAATAAACTTGCATCAGATGTCAGAAATAGAATGCTGTAATTCCAAATAACTCCTTTTCTTGAATATTATATAACACTCCCTAATTTTATTTTCATAATTCTACCACATAACGGTCTTATATTCTAGAGGATTCCACTGTTTTACTGTGCAGTAACATTCCAGAGTTGGATTAGAATAAGATTTCCCCCAAAACGAAAGTTTCAACTAGTAGTAATTTCATCCTCAAGAGAGACATCCTTTTTTCACTAGTCTTGCCCAAATTTACCCATGATTTTAGGTTTAAGCAGTTGCTTGTAGTTTAACTTGGGTTGTCTAATCCTCAAACACCTAAGATGTAACTTACAGACACGTACATTCTATTGATTGTTTTTGGCTATGAAGTGGCCAATATGTGTAGATATTATATTTGATTAAGTGAACACTTAGATAATTAAGTTAATTAAATTTAAAATAATGAGTTGATCCTAGGATATCACATGGGGGTGGATTAGATGCATTCCTTTTCCAACTATTTCAATTTCTTATATTTGAGATGGGTTCATTTAAGAAGATCAAACAACATAATCACTTATTTTTTTAATAGTTACACACTATAATACTAATAATATATACACTTGAAGGATCAATGTTTTTATCACTTCAATGTAAAGGTTCATATTAGCCCTTGAAGTGTGTGGCTATAAATTCTATAAGGATGAAGAAGTTTAAAGATCGTCCAACAAAGATCTCAATTAAAAGATGATATTAGAAATTAATGGAGTGATAAATAACATCCAATATATTAATTTTCTACTCCCTTGGATGAACCCATAATTAGGTTCTCCTAGTGTTGATTCTATGGTTTCAATGGAAGCGGAAAGTAGACTCATGAGGGAGGAATTATAAAAGTAAAAAAAGACAACGAAATAATGATAACTCCACCGTTGTGTGATAATTTCATAAGGTTTTATGTGAATAAATTAACACCATGAGCCAATAGTATCAAATTCATTGGAATAAGAACTGAATAAGAGGTGAATACTAACTTTTATTCAGAAACTAATCTGAATTATAACAACTTCCATGTGAATGAAAAACATGAGACAAAAAAATTTCAGTATAAAATTACAATGAGGAAAGCATCCAAGATGATTAAATCCTCCAACACCACTGCCTTATATAAGAATTTTAGGGGCCCTGGATCGAGCCTCCAAATGTTAATGTCATCCCACTTGAGTATGGTAGGCTTAGGGTGGTGGAAATCTTTTAGAACCTAGACTTTTCTACCCCTGACCCGAAGTGGAAGGTAGCTTGCATCTACATAATATACGCATGAAAATGAACTATATGGCTGAATTAGAGTGGGACATTGAAGACGAAAATGCATCTCTGGATGTCTTCTATCCTCCTGTAACATTTCATTCAAAAAAGAACTTTGGTTTTGAGATATTATCAAAATGGTGGGATGTTTTTCTCTGCTGTAGAATCTGGCATAGAATTTTATCTCCAAATTGGGACATTTATAACACCAATAAAACATATGAATTTTCACCTTTCAATCTTGGATGAAATTTTCTCCATGATTTAATCTTTCTTCACAAAATGTTTTTGAATAATTGGGTTTGTATCTTGTCTTTTACGGACTCTTTATTGGGTAGATGTCCAGTTTACATTTCCCAGAATGTTGTTGGTAAAGGACATCTTTGGTGGTCTTATAATATGAATCTTTTAGTGCTAAAAAACATTAATTTATCCTTATATAAATAAAGACAAGAAAATTGAATATAAATATAAAATCAAGACCATTTTTTATTTTAGTAGGTGTTCAAAAATGTACCATGTAATAGTGGATTTTAAGAGGGAATTACAATCATAATGTGAATTAATGATCAAAGTGTAAAATGTACTAAAATGGTGTATATAAATAAAAAATCACATGAATATTATATTCTAACAATGAATATTATCTTTATTCATTGTCTAATAAAACACACAATATGAGTTTTTCTAGTCCCGAGAAAAATATATCTCAAAAATTTGAATTTGAATTCACTTTTCCAATAACATTTTAATACACAATGATCACAAAGAACCCTTATACCAAGAAATAATGAAACCCATCGAAATAGTTTAAAAAAATATTGTTTTATAAGTATATCCCAAGAACAATCCCATTCATTTAATCAAAATCATCAGCATATTTCATCTAATATCAATTAAGAATAAAGATGTGTTTAGTATCACAATAGATATGGGGGTTATTGTTATTCAAGGGTGAAATGATGGAAGCACAAGGTGGAATCACATTTCAATATTAAGATGTGTATTATATATATATATTGCAATTTTTCCATGGTAATTGAAATTTCACTCAATAGAGTCAACCCGTGCAGTGAGACTTTGCCAATGACTTTCAAGCTCAAAGAACATAGGGCACGAAGTGAAGCCCACATACTCAGGCATCATCTCAAGTTAAATCAGTAAAAAAATGTCAAATTACCACAAAAAAGATATTAAATTACTAACTCTGGGCTAGAAAACTACCGATTCATGATCCCCAAGTGTTGAAAGCCACGCATTAGTTCATTTCATTACTCTACATGCAAATTTATTGTTTTTTTTACTTTTTTTGAATACTAATATCAAAAATAAAATTATCACCAAACCTATGAGATTTATTTGGGGGAACCCATGAACTCAAACTAATACTCCACTATCCAAATGATAAGTGTTGTGATATTTTTTTATTTGGATGAAAATATAAACGATGGAATTTTACATTAGACAACCAATCTATGCGCACGAAATTATAAATGGATTAAAATTAGAATCATGGAATACTAAATTATTTGATATTTATTTTCAAAGTGTGAAATGTGTATTTTCATGTTCGAAGATAAAAAAATTATTCTTTCCACACATTTTTATGCACACAAAGTTATTATTTTTTCCTTCTTTTCACCCCCAACATAGAATAAAAATGTCCGCAGTGTTTAAATGAAAATAAAATTTAGAAGGGGGTAGTGTTAGAGGATAGCAGTTCTAAAATTAATTTGAAATAATAAACATAGAACAAATTCACCTAGTGGTTGAAATTTAAGTTCTTGCTACTCCAATTTACTCATTTGATATCCATAACACTTACAGAGTTCCCTTGTGGAAAAAGGAAAAAACAAACAAAAAACAATATATATATATATATCAATATAATAAAAAAATAAAAAATATGTATATATAAAAAAATTATAGAATTGGAGAGCACTATAAGTTGTCGGTCAGTGGTAATAGTGCTCCCCTGTCTCCCTTCGGTCCCAGGATTGAGTCCCCGCGGCTTCGCCGGTTGTGACAGAGTTTACCCCATGACCTACGATGTGTACATTTAATTATATATATATATATATATTAACCTACAAACACATAAAAATAAAATGAACTGCTGATAGATTTACTTCTTTTTAAATTTCTGGGTAACGTATTACTCAAGGATCACACCACATGACACTGATGAATATGGCGCTCCCCTTTCATACCCATCCATACTTATAATAGAAGAACATGTCAATAAACAATTTTTTTATTTTTTTAAATCTCAGAACCATTCATTAATCCTATTTTGAAAATAAAAATGATTCAAATATATTGGAAACATGAAAACCACAAGTGGCCTCCCTTGAAACACTTTTGTTTAATGTCTTTAGCTCTATATTATTACCCCAAATTTTCTGACACCAAGTTTTAAAATTTTATTTATTAAATTTTTCACCACTTCAATTAGATTTTGATTTATTCTCTAATGGGGTTTACAATAAGGTTTTGAAATTGATTCATGAAAAACTATATAGGTCCAAATGAATGGGCTAATCCCATGTATATCGATAAGGGTTGATCCAATTGTCTACCTAATATTTATTAAGACATAATATATACTTTTATTTTTATTCGAATTAAGATAGGATGAAATTATGATATAATGTTTTTGATTGTACTCTATAAAGTAATACTTGAGATAGGATGTAAGGACCTTGGGTTCGCTAACACTTTGATACACTGGATGGGACTTTGAATCAAACTCAATTTCATTTTCAATATTTCTCAACAAAATTGGTTCCTTTTGAATAGAATATTCAACCAAAAAATTGAAATATTATTGTTAGGAATGGGTATGAACTCATAGTTTGTGATTTCTACCAATGTTTCATTGATATGTGTTTCATAAAAATCATCAATGGAACTATATTAGGGACACTCAATCCATGATGTCAAATTTCCCTCTTGTGAATACGTGAAATCAATTTTCTCCTGATTTAAATACCCTTAAAAAATTTCTTAATTCACTTATACTACCCAAAATCCAAAGGTTGGTTCTTTAATAAATTCATGAGAGGTTTTTGGGAAACTAGACACTCCACATAAGGTTATTGAAGGGACAGTTGGTGTATGGATGAGTTCCTCCCAAGTATTAACGCATTGTAGTTATAATCTCAAAGTTGAAACCTCAGAATTCATTAACTTAATTTGATCACACAATTTTTCAAGATGTTTTTTGGGATTGGTTTGGATATGATTTTTTATATCATGTAAATCTCTAATATTGATCTCTTCTAGTATCCTTTATAGGGATTAAAATTAATCCTTTAAGTGTTCATCATAGAAAAGATTATAAATGTTACTGGGTGAGGGGTATTCATTCAAGGATTGATCAAATAAATTTCCTAACATAGGGGCTTGCCAATAATTATTTTCAATTTTATTAAATCATTGGTTTATGTTGTTGTATTTTTTTATATTCCATTTGAGTTGATTTGAAAATGATTATTTTAACATCTTTGGACACACAAAATATAAAGGGGAAAAGATAAGAGAAATGGGGGTGAAAAAAGAGAATTTGGGTGAGAATAGAAGGTTAGTGTCTAATATAACTTAATTGGTTCGCCAAAAAATTTCCAAATTTTGATCTCACCCAAATTTACTGAATATTTTAGGGTTACATGGTCTCTTGTAGTTTATCTTGCGTTATCAAATCCTGAGAGAACTCATAAGTAACCTACAGACACGTACATTCTACGGATTGTTTTTTCTATGAATTTTCCAACATTGGTTGATAATATATGTGTTTAAGTGAATTATATGTTACATAAATGAATTCAATCTAAAATAATTATTTTACCCAAGGTTTTCACTTGGGGTGGACTAGATGTTTTCCTTTTCTAACTATTTAAATTTCTTATATTTGAGATGGTTTCATTTAAAAAATCAACAAACATCATAACATACTAGTTTACTACCTAAATACTATAATACTAATCAAATATACACTTGAAAGATCCAAATTTTTAGCAGTTCAACGTGATGGTTTGTATTAGCACTTGAAGTTTGTTGTCTTAAATTGAACAACGACGAAGGAGTTGTATGATCTTCAAACAAAATTATCAATTAAAAGAACCGATTGATAATTAATGGAGTGAAAAACATAATCCAATATAAGACCTTGATAATCCCTTTGATTACCCCATAATTGGTTTATCCCTCAATTGATTCTATGGTTTCAATGCAAGGAAGAAGTAGACTCATGAGGGATGAATTGGAGAAGTAGAAAAAACACAACGAAATAACGATCACTCCACTGTTGTGTGATAATTTGACAACATTTGGTGTGAATAAATTCACACCATGAGCCAATGGTATCAAATTGAAATGAATAATAACATACTAATTGGATAATAATAACTTTTATTATGAAACTAAGATAAATTAGAACAACTTACATGTGAAAGACAAACTTGAGACAACAAAATTGTAGCATAACATTACAATGAAGAAAGCATACAAGATGATTAAATCCTCAACACCACTTCCTTAAATATAAATTTCAGGAGCCTTAGGTCAAGACTCCCATTGTGGTAGTCATCTCACTTGAGTATGGTAGGCATAGGGTGGTGTAAATCTTGTAAAACTTAAACTTCTCCAACCTTGACCCGAAGTGGAAGGCAGCTTGTATCCAACGAACATACGCGTCAAAATGACCATCTAGATGGCCAAATTAGAGTAGGAAATATGATATTACAATTTAGATATATATGTCTCCTAACATAAATTAAAATTTAACCCAAAATAGAATTTTTTTTGTGAGATATTATTGAAATGGTGGGCTGTTTTTCTGGGCCGCAAAATCTGACCCATAATTTTATCTCCAAATTGGGATGCCTAGACCTCCATTAAAACATCCTAATTATCTCTTTTAACTATTGGATTATTTTTTCTCCATAATTTCATCTATATTAAATTAATTTTTTAGAATCATTGGGCATATATCATGGCTTCTATAGTCTCTTTATTGGGCTGTTGTCCTGTTTACTTTGCCCATAATGTTTGTGGTTCAATGTCAAATTTGGTGGTCTTCTAATATGAATATTCTAGTGCTAAAAAAGATGATTTTTTCCTTATATCATGGGATATATGAAAATAAAATATGAAAATAAAATCAAGAACATTTTTTATTTTAGGAGGTGTTAAAAAATGTACCATGTAATAGTGCATTTTAAGAGGGAATTACAATCACAATGTGAATTAATGTTCAACGTATAAAATGCACAAAAAATGGTGTATATGAGTAACAAAGAACATGAATATTATATATATTGAAAATGAATATTGTCCATATTCAGTGGATAATCACGTTCCCCAACTTGTGTTTTTCTAGTACCAAGAATAATATATCTCAAAAATATGAATTTGAATTCCCTTTTCCAAAAACATTTTAATACACAATGATGACGAAGAACTCTTATACCAAAGAATCATGAAAACCATAAAAATGTTTTAATACAAGATAGTTTTATAATAATATCCCAATCCCATGACCATTATTTTTTTCAAATTCAGTTCCATATTTCATCCAATATCAATTAAAAATGAAGATGAGTTGGGAATCACAATAGACATGGGGGTTCATTTTTATTCAAGGAGGAAATGATGGAAGCGTTAGGTGGAATCACACTTCAATATTAAGATGCATATTTTATTTTTTTATTGTATATATATATACACTCAATTTTTCCATGGTAATAGAAATTTCACTCAATAGAGTCAATCCTTGTAGTGACACTTTGTCGATGACTCCTAGGCTCAATGACCTTAGGGTACCAAGTGAATCCCACATACTCGAGAATAATATCAAGTAAACTTAGTAAAAAAACAAAATCAAATTATCACAAGTAGAGATGAAATTACTAACTCATGTCCTGGAAACTATGGATTCATGATCCCCAAGTGTCGAAAGCCACACATTAGGTAATTTCATTTCTCTACGTGTATATTTATTGTTTTTTTTATTTTTGTATTTTTTTTGAGTACTTGTTTTAAAACTAAAATGATCCCCAAACCTATGATATTTATTTAGGTGACCCCATGAACTCAAACTAATACCCCACTATCTAAAAGACTTGTATTGTGATCTTTTTTTATTTGGATGAAAATATAAACGATGAAATTTAACATTAGACAACCACACTTTCCAAAATCTATTCTCATGAAATTATTCATTGATTAAAATTAGAATTAGAGAACACTAAATTGTTTTATATTTAGTTTCAAAGTGTGAAATGTGTATTATCATTTCCATGTTTAAAGAATTGTTTCCTTCCACACATTTTTTTATGCACATGAAATTAATATTTTCTCTTTATCTTCACCCCCAACTTAGAATAACATTGTCACCAGTGTTTAATGAAAAAAAATTTAGACGGGGTTAGTGGTAGAAGAGAGGACTTATAAATGGAATTTGAAATAATAAACATGGAACAAAGTCACCTGGTAGTTTATGTTGAAGTTCTTGCTACTCCAATTTAGTCATTTGATATCCATGTCACTTGGAGAGTTACCTAATAGAAAAAGAAAAAAACAAAAAAAACAATATATATATTAATATAAAAAAATTATAATATAAGTATATATACAAAAATTAAAAAATAAGGGAGCACTATAAGTTTTAGTTCAGTGGTAAGCGCACACACCTATCTCCCTTCAATCCTGGGTTTGACTCCCTGCGGCTACGCCAGTTGTGACGGGGTTTTCCCCACTACCTATGATGTTTCCTTTTAATTTTTTTTATTAATTTTTTTGTATTTATATTTTAACCAACAAACACATAAAAATAAAATTTACTGATTAAACATTGTGTTCTTTTTAAATTTTTGGGTAAGGTATTACTCAAGGATCACACCACGTGACACGGAAAAATATAGAGCGGTCCTTTCATGCCTATCCATACACATAATAGAAAAGCATGTCAACAGTCTATTTTTTTAATTTTTTTAATTTAAAAACGATTCATTAATCATATTTGAAAAATAAATATGATTCAAACAGATTGGAAACCTAAAAACCATGGGTTTCCTCTCATGCAACCCTTTTGTTTAACGTTGTTAGCTCGACATGAATACCCCAACTTATCATACAACAACATTTAAAATTATAATGATTATAATTTTAACCACTTCAATTATATATTTATTGAGTCTCTAATTGGGTTTATAAAAAGGTTTTGAAATTAAATCAAGAAAAATTATATAGGTCCTAATGAATGGGCTAATCCCACAAAAATCGATAAGAGTCCTTCCAATTTTCGTTCTAATATTTAGTAAGACATCACCCATGATTTTATATTTAGTAGCATCAGGAGAGGATGAAATTATGAAAAAAAATTGATTATCCTCTATAAAGTAATATATGAGAGAGGATGTAAGGACCTTGGGTTTGCTAACACTTTGAGACACTGTTCGAGACTTTGATTCAAACTCAATTTCATTTTCAATATTTTTTAAAAAACATTGGATCCTTTTGAATAGAATATTCAACCATAAAATTGGAATAATCTGTGTTAGGAAAGGGTATGGACTCAATGTTTGTGATTTCTAACATTTTTTCCCTGATTGGAGTTTTTGAAAAATCATCAATGGAGCTATAATAGGGACACTCAATCCATGAAGTCAAATTTCCCTCTTGTGAATACATGAAATAAATTTCCTCCTGATTTAAAGACCCTTCAACATTTTCTTGATTCACTTCCTATACTCCAAATCTAAAGGTTGGTTCATCAATAAATTTACGAGAGGTTTGTTGGAAACAAGACACTTTGCATAAGTTTGTAGAAGGGAAAATCGGTGTTTGGATGAGTTCCTAACAAGTATTAATGTATTGTAGTTATAATCTCAAAGATGAAACCTCAGAACTCATTATATCCATTTGATCACAAAATTTTTCATAAAGTTGTTTGGTATTGGTTTTGGATAAGATTTTTTACATCATGGAATTCTCTACGATTGATATGTTCTACTATACCTGAGAGGGATGAAAATTTATCCTTTAAGTGTTCATCATTGAAAAGATTATACATGTTACCGGGTGAGGGCTATTCATTCAAGGGTTGACCAAATAAATATCCTAACATAAGGGCTTCCCAATATTGATTTCCAATTTTATTCCAGCTTGGGTTTATGTTGATGTATTTTTTACTATATTCCATTTGAGTAGATTTGAAAATGGGGATTTTATCTTTTTGGGACACATGAAACCGAAAGGGGAAAAGATAAGAGAAATTGTGGCGAGAAAAGAGAATTTGGATGAGAATAGAAGGTGAGTGTTTAAGGTAACTTAATTGGGTCCCTAGAAATGAATCTAAAATTTGGTATCTTCTAATTTTACCCATGAAATTAGGGTTAATTGGTTTCCTGTAGTTTATCTTGGGTTGTCAAATCCTCGGAGGCCTGAGAAGTAACCGACAAACACGTACATTCTATGGATTGTTTTTGAATATGGAGTGGAAAAATTGGGTTGGTATTAGATGTGATTAAGTGAAATATAATATACTTAAATTAATTCAATTTAAAATAATATGTAGATCCTATGTTTTCACTTGAGGTGGATTAGATTCATTCCTTTTCCAACTATTTCAATTTCTTATATTTGAGATGGGTTCATTTAAGAAAATAAAACAACATAATAACTTACTGGTTTAATACCTACACACTCAAATAATAATCACCTATATACTTGAAGTATCTATGTTTTTGAGCACATAAAGGTAAAGGATCTTATTAGCACTTGAAGTGGGTGGCCTTAAATTCAACAAGGATGAAGGTGCTTAAAGATCTTCAATAAAAATTCTCAATTAAAATAATTTATTAAAAATTAATAGAGTGAGAAATAACATCCAATCTAGAACCTTTATATTCTCTTGGATAAACCCATAGGTGGGATATCCCTTCATTGTTTCTATGGTTTTAATGCAAGCAGAAAGTAGACTCATGGGGGAAGAATTGAAGAAGTAAAAAAAAAGACAATGAAATAACGATCACTCCACTATTGTGTGACATTTTTACAAGGTTTGGTGTGAAGAAATTCATATCTCGAGACAACGGAATCAACATGACATGAATATGAATAGAATAAGGGGATAATAGTAACTTTTATTAAGAAGTTAAGATAAATTAGAAAAACATATATGTGAAATACAAACATGAGACAAAAAATTTGCGCATAACATTACATTGATGAAATCATCCATGATGATTAAATTATAAAACACAAATACCATAAATAAGAATTTTAAGAGACTTGGGTTGATCCCCTAACAGTTAAAGTCATCCTACTTGAGTATGGTGGGCTTAGGGTTGGAGAAAGCATGTGGAACAGAGAATTTTCCCCCCATGACCTGATGTGGAAGGCACCTTTCATCCACAAAACAGACGCGTCAAAATGACATTCTATATGGAAAAATTAGAGTGGGTCATAGAATAATAAAATTGAGCTCCGGAACCATCTGTAAAATTTCAGCCCATATAGATTTTTTTTCAAGATATTATTGAAATGGTAGGCGGTTTATCTGGGATGCAAAATCTAGCCAAATATTTTATCTCCAAATTCGGATGCATATAACTCCATTAAAACATCCGAATAAGTTCTTTTCACTATTATAGTAAATGTTATTCATGATGTACTCTTTCTTAAGTTAAATTTTTAGAATCATTGGGATTTTATCATGGCCACTACAGTCTCTTTATTGGGCTGATGCCCATTTTAATTTTCCCAGAATATTGTTGGCTCAATGACAACATTGGTGGTCTTATATTGTGAATCTTATTGTGGTCAAAAAACATGAATTGTTCCATATAGAATGGGAGAACTTAAAATAAAATATGAAAATAAAATCAAGACCATTTTTTATTTTTGGACGTGTTAAAAAATTCCATGTAATAGTGAATTTTAAGAGGGAATTACAATCATAAAGTGAATTAATGATCAAAGTGTAAAATTCAAAAAAATGGTGTATATTAAGAACAAATAACATGGTTATTAAATATTTTACCAATTAATATTAGCCTTATTCAGTGGCTAATTAGTCACCATAATCCCTTTACCCAATACTACTCTTCAAATTTAGAGATCCCCAGAATATAGATTGCCCCTTTCTCTATTCACACCTGAATAAGATTGAAAATTTTTGGAGTCATTACAAAAAATGGTAGAATTATCAATCTTTCAATAAAAGATAAAAACCATAAATTATACACCCAAAATGTTCACATTTTAATAAGTTAAAATTTATACATAAGGCCCTAGTAAAAATATGATTACACTGTAAAAAAATGACATCAATATAGAATGTTAAACTACATAGAATAAAATCCTAGCCTAAATATGTGAAAAATGTACAAAATCCTCACTGTAATACATTAAACTCATATTCAATGTCCTAGTAGCATGAAATTAAACTATACTATTTCTTAACCCTTGTTAGAAAGGGGACTCCCCAAGAATCATTAACTTAATCAAATGTACCCACATTCACACAAGAAAACTTGTATAGTATTGGTTTATATTTCATTAAAAATTACAATACATATTTTCACATTATTCATAGACAAGTTCCACTGGAAAACAACCCTTTTTGGTCCTGAAAAATCCAAATATTCATAAACATATTCATCCATAGGAAATAGAATGTCAGAATTACTAAGAACTCTTTTTATTGAATATGCAATGACATGACTTAGTTGACTTCACATAAGTCACCCATAGAATGGTCCTATAAGACAAAGGACACCACTATTTTAATTTTCTTTAACACAACCTAGTCATCTTTTCATAATGTCACCCACAAAAATGGGTTTGTCAATGAGTGGGTTTTTCATCCTCAGAAGATACCTCCTCTATTCCCCAAACCCATGAAAATGTTGTGTCAGAAACAAAATTTATAACATGATTTTTGGCTATTCCACACATATTATTTATATTCCATTTTTATGGTTCAAAAAACACAATTCATGGCATAAAATTCCCCATAGGGTATCAAAATATTGTCTAAACATTTTTGTCTCACAAGCCTTGTTTGGGTCATCATTTCAAAACTTATGGTAAAATATTCTTGAGAAAAACCAATAGTCTATTTTGTCTGGTTTTAAATACATTAAACTACCAAAAAATAGAGAAATAGTACTCACTAGGTTGAAATAACACAAAGGTAACACTGGTAAAATTTGAGCCTCTGCTCGATAGACATTTTTTCCATGTGGTTTAAGAAAAAGTCAAGAAATAATAAGGTAAAGGGAATAAAACTTATTACGATGAAATTATGTAAAGGGAAACCTAAGATAAATACAAGTCTCACTGATAGATTCTTCTCTATATTAGACCCATGAAATTTTAGGAATAATGAATAAAAAGACACAATGCTGGTAAGGATGTCTATATAACCTTAGAAACAGTCGAACAACACTTGCTAGGCCCCCAAGCATAGGAAAAAATAACATCCTTCCCTATATGAGATAGCTCAAAATCACACCAACTGACGTTGGGGTGAATAAAAATTAAATAAAATTACCATAGGATGAGATTATTAGTGTTTCTAATGAAACTAATTCTAAGGAGAATTTTGTTGAAACTGTGAATTGTGTTCCCTAAATGTTTTCATAGAAATGAATATGTGAACCTTTATTAGACATAAAATACTATGTTTGAGTAAATTGTGCCATTATTCTATGTACATTAGATGATTGGATTCCCAATAATACTGACCAAAAATATCCTTGAACAGGACTGAAAATATCAAAGAAAACTTGTTGGGAAAGAATCCCCCAAGGTATCCATGAATCATTTTTGAGGTGATTGTGTTTGTTGACAAAGTGGACATCTGTGTGGTGATTGTTGACAAAAAAACAATGACATACAAATTTGTTGAAAAAATGGATTTCAGGGTGGAATGTTGAGTTAAAGAGTTGTGGTCAATGATCAATGTTTGATTCAAGAATTTCAAAAAAGGAATGGATGATCTGGAGGCAGTACAAAAAGAACAGATACAAGGTGGCCGCCGTCTTCCAGTGTTTGCCAAATTTTTGGGCCAGAAAATTGACAAATGAAGAAAAGTGGTTTTTGGAAAATGTACTTGCATGCCATGTACATTAATGAGAGGAAACTTGTGCGGCTTATGTTTTTCAAGATCAGAAGGTAAAAATATGGTAAAGGAAATAGGGTCGCGCAGGTATTGGTGTGGTCGCGCAGGTGACTTGCGCGTCGTGAAAGGACCTACGCGCCTATGCCTAGGAGGTTTGGAAAGTTGCGCGCCATATGTTATTCAAGATCGGATCTTTGAAATATGGAAAATGAAATAGGGTCACGCAGGTGTCTTGTAGGGGAAGAAACCTGTGTTTCGGGACTTGAGCGCCGAGGGGAGACTTGTTGGCCACTGCGTAGGTTGACAAAATGCCTATAAATATAGGACCACCCCTCCTCATTTGTAACGTAGTTCAACATTTTGGAAAATCAAAGCTCTCATCGCACTGGTGTGGTGGTCGCACATGTGGTGTGTGGTCGCACAGGTGGACTTGTGCACTAGTGTTTGAAGTTGGGCAGTGGTTGGTTGTTTCATGACAATATTGGTTTGGGCGTAAAAGGGGTTGAGTCGCGCAGGTTTCGAGTTGCAGAAGATTGTGCCGCGCAAGTGTTTGAAGTGACTTTTTCACTAGTTGTGACCTTTGCGCCGATACTTTTGCGCCAGATTAGACTTGCGTGCCAAGTAAGGTTGATTCACAGTTGTAATTAAGGGATGCGTTAAGGCTGGAAGATTTCCCGATACCTTTGGTTCAAAGAGAGATTCATCTAAGGGTGAAATTTGGACTTCAACAGAGCATCTACATACAGAGGAAGATGAATTACTTCATGAAAATAAAGAGACCTACAAGTCTATAAACTGTGAGTGGATTCTTTCTAGAGTAGTGATAAAAGGAAGAGGGAGAAGGTGATACTCTCCACCGACAGTGATACAGAGAGAGAGAAATAGGGAGTGACCCTTAGGAAAGCAGTGAGCTAACCCTAAACATTGTAAAGGTAGTGAGCCTGGGAATAGAAGTGATCTATCCCGAACCTTCTAAATAGTAGTGCACTTCTAGTGGATTTGGTACATAGGCACATTGAAAGTGTATGCTCCTTGGACATAGCCAAGTGAGGGTGAACCAAGTAAAAATTGTTGTGTCTTGTGCATGCTTTACTTTCTACTAATATTTTGAAACAGGAAAGAGAGAGAAGAGTTTTTGTCTTAATAGTGAAACAATATCAGAATGAGAATTAATTTTAAATTATTCATACCCGGATTCACCCCCCACCCCCCTCTTAGGATATTCAACCTTGTTGACCTAACAAAACTAAAATGAGACACTTGTGTGGGACACCTTTATGGGAAACCTGCATGAGAAACCTACACGGGACACCTACTTGGGACCCCCACATAGGACCCCTACACAGGACCCCCACATAGGACCCCTCCATGGGACACATTCAACAGACACCTACATGATTCCCCTGCATGGGGAACATGCATAGTCCACCAACATGGGACACCTACATGAGACACCTACATGGGACACATGAATGGGCCACCTGCATAGGAAACATATTCCATGGACATTCATGAGAAACTATTTTTGAATCGGGTTCAATATTTTCTTATAACTAATACCCTAGGGATCCTCATTTTCATGACTAGAAAATTAGAAGAAACCCTAAAGGTTCATACATCCCCTTCACCCAGGTCCTCCAAAATCCATCAGGTAGCTCGTTCTTTGCCTATAAAAGAGGTAATTAAGGTGTATTATGGAATAAAAGTTTTTTCATGTTTTTATTATCAAGAAAACTATGAGAGGGACCATTTTTCACCAAGTGGAAAACCACATGAATGAGGTAGATTCCATAATTAGTGACGTATCTATGACCCTTCGAGGGACACCTATGGGGACCGATGGTTTATATGATAAAGCCTCGCCCAAGTGTTCTTTCCTAGGTGGTCCCTTTTTAAAAGAAACTCCAACTCTTATAGGCCTATAACCACTACACAAAGCACTTTTAGATCCTCCTAGTCCCTACACAATGATCCTTTACTCGCCAAGAAAGGTTCTACAAGAGCCTCCATTATATCCCTACTTCAATCCACTAATGGAATCCGTGCTCTTCCTTTGTGTCCCTCATTCTAGGGGAACCAAATTTAAACCTATACTATTAACTCCATAAATTAAGGAATGTGGTAGGAGGAACCCCAAAGTGTCTCCCATTTGTGTACAAATTCTTTCATTTTAGAGGTGTCCTAAAATTGTCCTACCAGATTGGTAGGATCCTCTGGGTGAAAGTTTGTACGAATTACTTCAGTCATGAGGACCTCATTCCTAGGGAAAGTATTAGGGATCCCCCAATATTTGGGACAATGGTTAGAGGCTTATGCTTCCCACATCATCTGTTTGACCCGGGACCTCTAGTTCTAGGTGGGGAGATGTTAAATGAGATCCTCCAATATTTTTCCAGAATAATATTTTTGACATATTTCATGGAGTAAGCCCCTAGACGTTCTTACGAGACCCCTCCTACTTCAATACTTCCTATTTATCGATTACCATTAGAAGCATCCATACGGGTAGGCATACATGACTAACATGGATACAATGAAAACAAGTAACATGAACATTCTTCTCATCTTACCTCGGAATATTCCACCAAATGAAGGGGAATTGTGTGGTATTTTTGATCTTATGCTTCTCCTTTTTCACATGAAAAAAGGAATCACATGGGAATAGAGGTTGGAAATGACCACAAAATACACATAGTTTGATGCGTGTTTTGGAAGAGAGTATTTTCTCAAAAATTCCTCTAACCTTCCTTTAGAGGGCCTCCATAGGCATAGGTCCCCAAGGCTATGTATCCAAACTTAAGGAAAAAAGATTGTGTGGTTTCCAAAATATTATTATTCATATTATTTCTAATAAAAAACATGAATCACATGGGATTAGAGGTTGGAGGTGGTCATAATTTCTATACGATCCCCAAACCAAACAATGAGCCTCTTATTTGGTGAAATCCCAACCATAATTTTTCAATTGGGAATCATACACAGGAGTAAGCCCCAACCAAACCTCCAAATCACTTTGAAATCCTCTTATAAATTAATCCCCTTCCTAACCTCTAAATCACTAGGGAATCCTCTTGAGGATAAACTCCCATCAAAATCACTAAATCACCACTACATCCTCTTCAAGAGTAAGCCCCAATAAAACCCTCAAATCAACATGGCATCATCCTCAGGAGTAAAACCCACCCAAATCTATCAAATAACTAGTATATCCTCTCTAGGTGTAAGCCCCAATAAAATTCACTCAAAGGGTCGTACACCAATCATTGACTAGGAACCTTTTCCGTAGACATCCCTATTGTATGACATTAAAATACATGCTTAGTTCCTTACTAAATGACCTCAAAAGGTATGATGTTCCCTATTAAGCCTCATCAAACTACATGGGTTATGAATCCTTTCATAAGGATACATAAGAATCCCATTTTATGGATCTGATCCCAACATAAAAATTACTCCCATATATTGGATGACGATTCACTCTAGATCACCCCATTGGGGAGTTCAAAACTTGCATCGTCATAATAAATGACAAAATAATAATCCCATTCAAGACTTTTGGTAAATAGTTAACCCGATGTGAATGATTTTAAAAAACTCAACTCCCTATAATAAATAATATTATGCATAGATTTTTTTCAAAAGTAGCCCAACATTATATGCATCAGCATTGAGTATTGTTCTTGAGCGCCTTTTCGAGTGAGTAATTAAATAATTTTATTATGGTTCTTTAATTATTCTATTAAAAATCATAATCATAATGTATTCTTATAAATAACCTTCTTCAAAAAACATTCATGGTCAGCTACATAACCCTAGAAATCAATATTAGCCATTGAAGTTGAATGTCGGAGAAAATATTAGCGATTGAAGTTGGATTATATCATGATTGAGGATTAGTTTAGAAATAAAACATGTAGATATTTCCAATGAAAATAATATAGATTCTCAATTTTTCATTGATCAATTTACCTTGAAGTATGATGTTTTGTGTGTGTGTATTTATGCTCATTTTCTTATCCTACAATGAATGAAAATAAATCAGCCAATGGAATGATTCATGGATCAGTCATATTTGGGTTACATGATTATTTTATGAGGAATTTTGGGAGAATTATTTTTTTATTGATCATCATTCATCATCCTTATCAAAACAAATCAAGAACAAACCAAAAAAATTCATTATTCGTACCTATTTACTATGATTCTAGGATTTCCCCCATTATTCTTTATTCTTTCATAATTTTCACTCATTCTGGATGGACGTTAAATAAATACTCCAAAAATAATCATTATGCACATGTTTTGTGGAATAAGAAAATGTTACCACATATCTAGATTCATATCAATGATGGGATTAAGTGGTAACAACAGTGATGATGGATTGAGGATGTATTTTAGACCCTAATTAAAGATGGGGCATGTGTTAGTGATGAGGACCAATGAATACCATTTTCTTGTGTATTTGGGTGGAATAATTCCAATGAGAAATGGAGGTAAGGTCTGATGAGACCAGTTCCACACTTTTGGGTGACATCTACCTTGGAATCGAAGGTGATGACTACACGAGTGTACGATGAGGAAGAACATGTGATTTTTTAGAAATACATGGTTACGTAGTGTATTTTCTAGGATTATATGTCATGTGAGGATTCTACTCTCCTTGTGGAACACTAGGGTTTCCACAGTGAAGAAAAACATCAAAAAATTATCACACAACATGTCACCCTCAGCTAAAAGATCAGCATGTACGTTAGAGGGTTCAAATACATAACAAGAGTACACAATCTCAGACCTACCGTATACTCAGACATGGACATAGAAACAAGCATGGGTCATGATGCATAGGTAGAACCCGGTGCTGAAGGGGCATGTAGTGTACTTATAGTAGAAACCATGTGCTCCTTAAAATAGTACATTAGGACCTTTTCCTCTCCATCTTGGATTAGTTTTTTAGGGTATATTCCCTTGTTCCTTTCCATGATGTTTATAGAATCAAATAAAGTGAATAAAATGGTGATCCTCTATGAGGAACCTAAATCCTAGATAGAGTTTTGGAACTCCGTAATAAGACCCGAAGTTATATCCTCTATCATAATTTCCCTAGGTAGAGTTCTTGGTATCATTGTGGCTAACACTACACGAGTTTCGATCACCAACATAGTGGGTAGATCTATATTATGGTGTTGGTATAACCCATGGATCAAGGAGTGATCTATTTCAATGTATCATTCTCTTCATATTTACAGTGTATACCTATATGGAAAGACTCGATGAGAATGATATATCAGATGGTCTCCATAAATTCTATGTGATTCATGGAGTGAATTCTCCTAGAATACTGCTATGTGGAACCTTCACGTAGGAGTCCTAGGACTGAATTATGGTCTTTACTTTACCTTGAGATTTTTTTCTATGTTATGTGTATCTAGGTATTCTGGTTAAATGTTCTTCTGACATATACCTTTGATGTGATAGTTGTGAGTGTACATGTCATATGATTAGTGATTTTTGTGTGTCCTACAATGTATTGTTACACTCACACCTACATTGTATTTTCCTGAACATGTCATGTCTTATGTAGATGGCTAAAGTTTTTATAGAATCCTAGAGGGACCAAGATTAAGAGGTAATTATTGATCAAAATATAAAGAGGTGTGTTCTTGTATTGGTATTGAAAACAGTCCTCACAAACATTATATCTTAGATGTAATGCCCCGACCCCAATTACCCAGAGTCGATGCATTATTACATAACATTGGCATGATAAAAAAAGGTCAAGTCTCTAAAGACCGATTAGTTTAGTAGCCTTGGAAACACTAGATACATTCATCAATTTTACATTACATCATAAAGTCATAACTACATCAACATTTTGTCTCCACACTCATATCCCCTTATACTATCCCTACAGGTCATTCATAAAATACTTCTTCATATCCTGGGAAAAATAAAACATAGAAAGGGGTGAGATCAAATTCTTAGTAAGGATAACAATATAGTGGAAACATTCATTGATAAGATTAAACATTTAAGGAAATGTATATCTAAAATAGAAGCCTTTTAAACATGAAATTTAACATTATTGGGTAGAAATAAAATGAAATAATTCTATTTACTTATTCACAGGGATATTCTACTAGTCGAATAATCACATGAAATATCAATAACCACTTTCATAATGATGGAATGGATAATTCCAGACTATCATAACCACATAGCCAAGGCCTCATGCCAAGACTATAAATAAGATTTTGCAAGGCCTCATACCAAGACACTATTTTGTCTCATGAGACTTACCGATGCATCGATGTGTTATAGCGGGCTCCACCGGTCACTTACTAAGTCCAATGCATTTCTCATATGAACATGTTTGAACGTAACATAAACATTTGTATTAAAACTAGCATATGAAATGTAACTAATTTCTCCATAAACCATGAATGGTATAAAAATAACACATACATAGTAAAACATATCACAAAACCTTAAATAAAATATGGAATTTTTGTATCACAATAAATCAACTTCAAATAAACTTAAACTCCATTAATGGATGTTGACACAGATGAAGTCAAAACTATTTGAGAGAAATATATATTTTTGAAATCATTTGAAAGTCACATAATTATAAAATAAAACATTTACTTTGAAAATATTCTTATAATATTTTAAGGGAAGCTTCGAAGATTTTATAATTGTGTAAAATATCCGCACCTGCCGTATATGTTAAAAAAATACATTCTTACTTTACTTTGTCGAAAAGGTTAAAAAGGTCCTTATTTGGAAAATGACGTAAATATTCCGTTATAAACTTCTTATAAAAAGTCAAACAAAGGTATAAATGACTTTAACCCATATTCTGTAAAATAGTAAGAATGTTTTGAAATACATTTTTAAGAAACAATAATGTGGATGATAAAGAGGTCCTAGAAGATAATTACGTATAAACAACCTCGGATAATGAAGGGATTGTGAAATAAACCCTTACCTTGTACTTTTCCTTGGTTGAGGGTAGGTTAACCTACTGTATAATGGTGAAATAATTGTTGTTAAATTATACAAGAATCATATACATTAATATGATATCATATATGATCTTTTAACATTGATTTTTTAATAATATCATTGTATTATCATCATTTCGGGTGTTTACTTACACGTTTTCTTTTATATATTTTGTTACATCAGCCGTGTTTGTTATGGATAGGTTGTATATTATTATTATCCAGAATTATATCAATTACTTAAAAATTATTTTTAATAATAAAACGAGAATTAGTCTTGAATGGATACGATGGGGAATGAATCTCATCACGTTCGTGGAGACGGTAGTCCATACGTACGCACCAGTGCTACTTCCATTTCATTTTCAATTAAAAAAGAATAAAAACAAAATGACACATAGGTATATTATTGTTCTAGTATAATATAATATCTTATATGTGTTACTTAATTTCATTAACACCACCCTTTATACGTTCCATGTATGGTATGAATGAGTCATATCACTTTGAGGGGGCGGTAGTCGCACTTCCTGAAATGAAATTATCGTATATATATACAAATTGAAATGAATAATGGTATCCTATGAAATGTAATTACAGAAGCTTATATATAAAATAAATATAATTAATATCATATTTAATTATAGTGTCATCATAATGGCCACCATGAGAGGTGGTAGGAGATAATTGAAAAATCATGGTTTCGTGAGGCGTTTGGTTTCCATCCACAGAAACATTATTTTCTTCACCCATTAGATAGAGGTGTGTGTAAGTGTAGTTCGAATAATTCTAATAAAAATATTATAGTATATTTAGTATACTGGTTTTGTTACAAAATAAAATGATAAGAAGAGTTTAGGGGTTGGAGAAGTAAAATAAATGAAAAGAAGCTGAGAGAAATTATTGCCTTTAATTTGGGTAACTCCCTTTGATTTGAATCAAAAAAGACACTTAAAGTGCCTTCTATATAAGGTAAGGATTCTAGGATGAGGATAGGTATGTAGGGAGCCTAATTGGGAAGTGGTTGGATGAGACAAAAGGCTTGAGAGGTGTGAGAAATTGGTTAGATGTGGTGTCCTTTTATAAGGGGGCAGGGGATCTTTAGGAAAACCTTAAAGTATTAATTTATATTAAATTCATATTAGGTTCCTAATGGATCCAAAGTGTAATATTCAAATTAAAAGGTGGGTATGGGTCTAAATTCTTTCAACCAATATATTTTAGATAGGTTTGGGTCACTATATTGACCTTATCTTTTAGTTTTAAGCCTTAGTTTATTAGATTGACATTTACCATGTCACTTTGTATTTTTATATTATATAGTTAATAAACTTACTATATTAATCAAAGAGACCCCCAATTGGTCCATTAATTATACATGATATATTTCCTTTGTCCAAACCTAATATTTTTAGAAATATAATATCAATTAATAATATAATACTTGTTTTAAAAACTCATTTATGCAAATTTTGAAAATATTTAATAATTTATTTTTGTTAAAGTCTTAACACCATTATTACTTCGAAACAAATTAATTTATGCAATACTAACATTTCATATTGACCAATAAAATTAGTTTATGGCATAAAAACATTCAAATTATATTTATTTTAACTTTTATAATACTAATTATTTGATTCGTTCATTAAGAGGGAAAATACTGCATCATTATTGTGTCATTAATAAATTTAATTATTAAATGTCCAAAAATTATAAATAAAATACCATTATGTAGTAAATATTTTTATATTTCTAATTAATATTTATAGTCGAAAATATAACATATATAACCCAATGTAAGAATTTTTTTCTAAAAGATATATGCTTGTGTCATTTTTGTATTTACTTTAACTTAATTAATATAGAGTGTCCTTATCAGCTACAAGTGGCTCCATGGGGTCCTAAAATCGACCCAAAGATGCCCATGGTCGGATATTTATCAACAAATAAGGTTAGGACACGTTTTAGGGTAATTTATTATTATTATAATAATATTTGTTTACCCTTATTTACCGGATTTACCATTTAACCGTGGTAAATAAAATATTTACCGAAGTAAATATTCAAAACTTCTAAAAATAAAAGTTAACTATTTACACAATTTGAAATCCTGATTCCAAATATGGAATCTATTTTTCCAAATTCAAAACACAGAATTTTCAGAAATTAATTTAAAATTAATTCCTTTTGTTGAAAGAAAAAGAGTGTTTTTAACAAATAATAACTATAAAAAGATTGACACTTTCTTATGTCCAGTTTAAATATGAAATTATGTTCAATGACAAAAATTGGATTAAATGGTAAAATTATAATATAATTATACTTTAAAATCACTCAAATGCATAATTTATCACTATTAATTATTTCGATTAAAAAAGTTGTTTTTAATTAAAATTTTGTAATTTACACTATTCATCAAAATATGAAAGTTATCAGAAAAGTACCAAAATTTTACCCTAAGATAATTTCGATATTCCAAATCCTAAAATGAAGTCTATTTTACCAAACTCAAAATATAAAAGTTTCATTTATTAATTTAAAATTAATTCCCGCTATCAAAACCAAAAGGCGTATTTTTAAGAAATAATAATTATCAAAAGTTTAACACTTGTTTCTATCCAATTTCAAAGTGAAATTACTTTCAATGACCATAATTTGATTAAATGGTTAAAATTTAATCCATTTATACTTTCAAACCATTAAAATTTATAATTTAACAATATAAATTATTTCGATTTAAAAAGTTGTTTTTAGTTAAAATATAATATTTTTCACTTTTCACCCAAATATGAAAGTTATCAGAAAAACACAATAACATTATTGAAACTAAATTCATATGTCCTGATTCTAAAGAATAAGTTAATTTTGTCAAATTGAATATATAAAAGTATCAAATATTGGATTGAAAAATACTTTTCCATTAAAAGGCTGTAAAATTGCATTTTTTGAAAAATACTTCTTTTATCAAAAAAATGTATTTGTTCTTACATTATGTCTAAGAAACTAATTATATGGACTCTAAAATTATAAGGGTTATATAAAGTTCAAAATTATGTTAATACTATTTATAACCACTCTCAAACGACTAGTTTGGTACGTCGTGGTGCGCTTGAACTCAGTGTTGCCTGTAGTGCAAGTTATTGAATTACTTTGAAGAAATAATGTACTATGAAATCTTGGGGTGTTACATTCTCCCCTCCTTCAATAAATTTCTTCCTCACAATTTGAATTTATTTTTCAAAAATAAAAGGTTGAAAATATATAATACCTTCAAGAAAACCCACTTCAGAAATTCGGTTAATAAAAATTTAGTCTTAATAAGAGGAAAATGGAAATGAAAGGGTCACCAAAAAATTATGATCTCGATTAGAAGAACATTGATGGAAATTAGAGACATATAATTGGAGGAAAAATATAAATATTTATAGGTAGTGATTGAGGTCATCAATCACATATAAGTGTAAAATTTAGGGCCTTAAATTCATCAATCTATGATGATTTAAAATACCATCAGTTCAACAAAACATATGGTATTAGGATTACGCGTTTTTTTTGTTTTAAGATCCCTTCACAAAAGTATAATAATTAATTTCATCATAGAATAAGAGAAGAAGAACAATATATACCTAACAAGTAGAGTCCCATCCATTATCTAAGTTCTACCACAAACTCATCTTTCACTACAAAAGATAATAGAACTTAGAAATAATATTCTATTTATCCTATTCGTATAGGGTTCAAAAAAATGAATTTATAATTCATCTAGGAGAACCATTAAAAAAAACTACATTATTCAATCCAGGATATCATATGGGTCAGTGGTAGGTGATACACCCTTGTCGCCCTTCGGTTGTGGGTTCAAGTCTCGCGGCCTTTCCAGATGCGACAGGTTGTCGCCCGACCTCTAGGTTATCCTTTTTATAGAAATCCAAAAATAATCTCAAACAAGACTTATCCAAAATAATTCTGTCCAAACTCACAGTCCAAAATTTATAAGGTAGGTAAACAAAATGAAGATGCTATTTTCCACGTAATAGCATGTAAACACCTTCATCATGTATTCTTTTAAAACACTACATCATCTTGAAATACCAAAAAACCATATTGATTAAATTCATGATCCATTATTACTTTTATACTACTGGATATACTCCTTCTATCCAAAAATGTTTTAAACTACAATAATTATGGAACATACAAATCATTAATCAGTTTTGAGGTAGTCAAGAATATCCAATATTATTTATCCAAATCAAACATGTATTATTCCAAAATCACTACCTCAGTATCAGAACCACATTATGGTTTATATTTCTTTAAACCATATATTTTCCAAAAATTTAACCTTCCATTTAGTCACTTTTCTTGGTTCCACACAATCTCAAGTATTTAATTAAATAATACTGCAGTACAATCCTTATATACTCCATAAATATTATAACAAGTACATTGTTGATACAACACTCACATGACAAAATCAACAAAAGAACTCTAATCATCCCTCCTCATCTGTGGTAGTATCATAACTTGATTATTATCCAATAACATCATTTCGGGCATACTCTAATGATTTTGAAATTTTTTCACATAGTGTCCCAACTCCTTGCAGATAAAGTATTGTACATTTGAAACCTTTTTATTACCCTTATAGTTATGTACATGGTGTACTTTTCCTCTACACTTATAACAAACTCTCATTCCCTTCAAGAAAGTTCCATGGTGTTTCTTCCCATAGTTATCAAATATGGGAAAATTCTTCTTTTCCCTCTTCCCTTTATCCATGTTTCTCTCTTCCATCATTTTCTTCTCTTTCTTCTCTTCAAAGAAATAGGACTCAGAGAATTCTTTACTTATTTTATTATCCCATGATACTATTTCTTCATATGTTGAGAATACATGGGAGACTATTTTCCTTCTAAATGTTGGCATAATACCATGAAAGATATTATACTTCTCACTCTTTGGATCATAAGTATTGTTGGAGTTCACATTACATCTACTAGGGGCCATTTATATACAAAAGCATAAACTAGGTCAGTTAATGAATTGCAATGAATAATTAAAAACATGTAAAATACCTAACGTAAATTGAATTGTTTATAGATATAATCCATAATCATAAAGATGTTTTCATTGAAGAATTATATACTCATAAAACATTCATAATGATTTGTAATGAAAATGAGAATTATCCTAAGAATATCCCCTGGGAGTTTCGTAACCAAGAGTGCACCAAGGCCCGTTGTCGTGCACCAGTTCCCGTTCGAGTCTAGCACAAAGCATTGTTTTCAGGTTTTACCCCTAGGTACATGTGTGCCAGAGCCGCCTCTACCTGCTCATATGTAGACATAGATGCATTGCTCAGAAAACTCACAAAATTTCTACAATACCAAAATTCTAAGAAGTTATTCTATACTAATCCTCAAAGTCCATCTTAGATCTATGCGCTCTAATCAGAGTTTATCTAAATATAGATTCCAAGGTTTGTACTAAACTTACTCTGATACCAACTGTAACACGCCAACCCCAATTACCTAGAGTCGGTGCATTATTACATAACATTGGCATGATCACAAAAGATCACGTCTCCATAGACCGATTAGTTTAGTAGGCTTGTAAACACTAGATACATTCATAAATTCTACATTACATCATAAAGTGAAAACTACATCAACATTTTGTCTCTACACTCATATCCCCTTATACTATCCCTACAGGTCATTCATAAAATACTTCTTCACATCCTGGGAAAAATAAAACATTGAAAAGGGTGATCTCAAATGCCTAGTAAGGATAACAATATAGCGGAAAACTTTCATAAATAAGCATAAACATTTAAGGAAATGTATAAATAAAAAAAGGCTTTTAAACATGAACTTCAACATAATATGGTAGAAATAAAATGAAGTAATTCCATTTACTTATTCACATAGATATTCTACTAGTCTAATAATCACATGCAATATAAATAACCACTTTCATAATGATAGAATGCATAATTCCAGACTATCATAACCACGTAGCCAAGGCCTCATGCCAAGCATACAAATAAATTTTTTTCAAGGCCTCATGCCAAGACAGTAGTTTGTCTCATGAGACTTACCAATTCATCTAGGAGCTATAGCGGGCTCCACCTGTCACTTAATATGTTTAATGCATTCCTCATATGAACAGGTTTAAACATAACATGAACGTTCATATTAAAACTAGTATACGAAATGTATATACTTTCTCCATAAATCATGAATGGTATAAAAATAACACATCCACAGTCAAACATATCACAAAACCTTAAATACAATATGGAATCATTGTATTATAATAAATCAACTTCAAATAATCTTAAAATCCATCAAAGGATGTTGACATAGATGAAGTCAAAACTATTTGAGAGAAATATTTCTTTTTTTTAAATCATTTAAAAGTCATATAATTATAAAATAAATCATTTACTTTAAACATATTCTTATAATATTGTAAGGGAAACTTCAAAGATTTTACAATGGTCTAAAATAGCCGCACCCTCCATATAAGTTAAAAAAATACATTCCTACCTTAATTTGTCGAAAATATTAAAAAGGTCCTTGTTTGGAAAATGACGTAAAGATTCCTTTATAAACTTCTTATAAAAATAGAACAAGGGTTTAAATGACTTTAACCCATATTTTTTAAAATAGTAAGAATGTTTTGAAATAAATTTTTAAGAAACATTTATTTGGATGATAAAGGGGTCCCAGTAGATAATTAAGTATAAACAACCTCAGATAATGAAGAGATTGTGAAATAAACACTTACCTTGTACTTCTTCTTGGTTTAGGGTAGGTTAACCTCCTATATAATGGTGAAATAGTTGTTATTAAATTATAATATAATCATATACATTAATATGATATAATATATGATCTTTTAACATTGATTTGTTAATAATATCTTAATATTATCATCGTTTCGGGTGTTAACTAACTCATTTTCTTTTATATATTTTGTTACAAAATTCCTGTTTGTTATGGATAGGTTGTATATTATTCATATACATAATGATATCAAGTCCTTAAACATTATTTTTAATCATCAAATGAAAATTATTCTTGAATGGATACGATGGAGAATGAATCTCATCACCTTCATGGAGACGGTAGTCCCTACGTACGCACGAACTCTACTTCCATTTCATTTTCATTTTAAAAGAAATAAAAACCAAATGATACATAGGTACATTAGTGTTAAAGTATAATATAATATATTATATGTGTTACTTAAGTTCATTAACACTATCCTTTATACATTCCATGTATGGTATGAATGAGTCATATCACTTTGAGGGGGCAGTAGTCCACACTTCCTCCAATACAATTATCGTATATATATACAACATGAAACGAATAATGGTATGCTATAAAATTGAATTACAGAAGATTATATATAAAATAAATATTATAAATATCATATTTAATTATAGTTCCATCATAATGGCCACCATGTGAGGTGGTAGGAGATAATTGAACACTCATCGTTTCGTGAGGCGTTTGGTTGCCATCCACAGAAAGATTATGTTCTTCACCGATTAGATGGAGGTGTGTGTAAGTGTAGTTAGAATAATTCTCATAAATATGTCCTAGTGTATTTAGGATACTATGTTTTTTACGAAATAAAATAATAAGAAGATTTTAGGGGTTGGAGAAGTAAAATAAAAGAAAAGAAGCTACGAGAAATCGTTACTTTTAATTTGGGTAACTCCCTTTGTTTAGAACCAAAAAGGACTCTAGAAGTGCTTTATTAAAAAGGTAAGGCTTCTAGGAGGAGGATAGGGATGCAGGGAGCTTAATTGGTCAGATTTTTGATGAGACACAAGGCTTTAGAGGTGTGAGGAATTGGTTAGAAGTAGTGTCCTTTTATAAGGGGGGGGGGATGGGATCTTTTTGGTAAAACTTAAAATATTAATTAATAATAAATTCATATTAAGTTTATAATGGCTCCAAAGTAAACTATTAAAAGTAAAATGTTAGAATTGGTCCAAATCCTTTCAACCATTAGATTTTAGACAGGTTTGGATCATTATATTAACCTTATCTTTTAGTTTTGACTCTTAGTTAATTAGATTGACATTTACCATGTCACTTTGTATTTTTATATTATATAGTTAATAAGGTTACTATATACATCCAAGAGACCCCCAGGTGGTCCATTAATGATACCAATATCATTATATAAGTCTTTTGTCTTATCCTTATATTTTTAGGAATATAATATCAATTAATAATATAATACTTGTTTTAAAATCTCATTTATGTCAATTTTGACAATATTTAATAATTTATTTTTGTTAAAGTCTTAACAACTTTATTAATTAGAACCAAATTCATTTAAGAAATCCTAACATGTCATATTAACCAATAAAATTCTCGTATGAAATCGAAACTTTCAAATTATATTTATTTTAACTTTTATAAAACCAATTATTTGATTCATTCATCAATAATGAAAATTCTGCATCATTATTGTGTCATAAATAAATTTAATTATTAAATGTCTAAAAATTATAGATAAAATACAATTATGTAGGAAATATTTTTATATTTCTAATTAATATGTATAGTCTAAAATATAACATATATAACCTTATGTAAAAATTGTTTTCCAAAAGATATATGTTTATGTCATTTTTGTATTAACTTTTACTTAATTAATATAAAGTGTCCTTATCACCTAAAAGTGGCTCTATGGGGTCCAAAAATCGACCCAAAGATGCGCATGGTCGGAAATGTATCAACCAATAAGGGTAGGACATGTTTTAATGTAATTTATTATTTTTATAATATTATTTTATTCCCTTATTTACCGGATTTACCCTTTAACCATGGTAAATAAAATATTTACCGAAGTAAATATTCAAAATTAATAAAAATAAAATTTACCTATTTAAACAATTTGAACATCCTGATTCCAAATATGGAATATATTTTTCCAAATTCAAAACACATATATGCTATAAATTAATTTAAAATTAATTCCCATTGTCCAAACAAAAAGTATGTTTTTAACAAATAATAACTATCAAAAGATTGAATCTTTCTTATGTCCAGTTTAAATATGAAATTTGGTCCAATGACCAAAATTGGATAAAATGGTAAAATTATAATATAATTATACTTTTAAATCACTCAAATTCATAATTTTTCACTATTAGATATTTTGATTAAAAAAGTTGTTTTTAATTATAATTTAGTAATTTTCACTATTCATCAAAATATGAAAGTTATCAGAAAATTACCAAAATTTCACCCTAAGATAATTAAGATATTTCGAATCCAAAAATGAAGTCTATTTTACCAAATTAAAAACATAAAAGTTTCATTTATTATTTTAAAATTAATTTCCCCTGTCAAAACCAAAAGGCGTATTTTTAAGAAATAACAACTATCAAAAGTTTGACACTTATTTATGTAAAATTTCAAAGTGAAATTAATTAAAATGACCATAATTTGACTAAATGGTAAAAATATAATCTATTTATACTTCCAAACCATTAAAATTTATAATTTAACAATATAAAGTATTTTGATTTTAAATGTTTTCAGTTAAAATATAGTATTTTTCACTATTCACCCAAATATATAAGTTATCAGAAAAACACCAATATTTTATTGAAACTAAATTATTATGTCCCGATTCTAAAGAATAAGTTTATTTTGTCAAATTTAATATATAAAAGTTTAAAATATTGTATTTGAAAAGTATTTTCCATTAAAAGGTGGTAAAATTGAATTTTTTGAAAAATATATCTTTTATCTGAAAAAAACAAATTTGTTCTTACATTATGTCTAAGAAACTCATTATATAGACTCTAAAATTATAAGGATTATATAAAGTTCAAAATTCAGTTAATACTATTCATAACCGCTCACTAACGGCTAGTTTGGTAAGTCGTGGTGCGCTTGAACTCAGTGTTGCGTGTAGTGCAATTTATTGAATTACATTGAAGAAATAATGTACTATGAAATCTTGGGTTGTTACATTATAATTGTTTTTAGTTACTTTGCGGTGGGATTATATTTGTCCTTTTTTATTTCAAGTTCTTTTTTTCATACTATAATGGTGGGATTTAAGATGAATTAATACACAATTATCAGTTATTTTACATTTCATAATTGTATGGGAATAGATATGTATGTGTTCATTTATGTACATTAAGATAAGGCCTCCTATGTGTGTGATATTACTACTCATTGTTGGCCGCTAGCCACAAGATTTTTAAGTGTGGGATTTGGGTAGTCATGAAACAAGACCCATTGGGGTTAGTCCTGAAAAAGAGGTATCAAATTCAGTGTGTTAAACCGTATAACTAGATTTTGTGATGTTTTTTTTATGGAAAACTATTAAGTTTCTAGAGTTTGGATTTTTGGATAGCAACTCCCGTGTTGGTGGGATGGCCAATGTACCCATGCACTTGGACTATGATTACCAGTTTGTTAAATCGATACATGTAGACACTATTTGTAAGGAAAACATTGGTCAATAAATCATATTGGAATGGGTTGTGGTTTCCATGTTCTTATTGAGTCAGATCTCTGGATATGTTCCTTGACTGTGGTATATCTTGTATATTTAAAGATAACCCCATGATGTTTGGATGCAAGGATTTATCATCAAGATCATGAGGATGATCCCTCTAGTGATGAGGCTCTGATAAATGGAACTATTCTGCAGATTATACCAATAGGTTGTTCACCAGTCTTACAACAACATGTCAAGCATTAGATGGCACAAATAGTACTAGAAAATGTGTTTTGTAGGCTGAGTTCACTTCATGAGTTTTAGTGACAGTGAAACATTGGGTTCGGAGGTGATCCAAATACATAACTGATTGAGGAATTGATTGCGGAAGTGACATTAATATTACATTTTTTCATGAAACATATGGACTAGATGGTTGTAATGGTAGTGAGCCTTCTTTAGGGATCTATGGGATGGTGGTGGGGCTTAGTAAAATAGTCATAAAATGAGGTAACCCTTTATGACTCTGTGTTTAAGATCCCTAATTTTTCAAGTGTCATCTCAGGTATGTTTTTAGGTAATTTCGGATGTTTTTAACTACTATTAACTTGGATTAATGGCTTGGGGTGCATTTGTGTGAACATTTAAGGAAAACTAAAGGAAAGTGGGTTGTTCACAGTTTTCACATTATTTAGAAAACCATGTGACCAAACTGTGCCAAGAATGAAAAACTAGACAGATGAGTTTGAATGGTTTGCGTAGGATTTGACAAACCGTTCATCCAAACCATGCCAACAAAGAAAAATTGAGCAGTGGATTCCTCAAGGTTGGTGCACAGTTTTTCCAAACCGTGTGCCTTTGCCCAGGAAACCATGCGTGAGGGATTTTAATTCTGAACATACTTTTTAAAACCACCCAAACCCCATGGGACTCTCATTTTTCTACCTTGGATAGTGCTTGATGAATTCTAGGTTTTTTCAAATCCTCTAGAGATATTCTAAGGTGATCTGAAAACCGTTATTTGCGATCGAATCTTGGATTGAAGATCTAATCTCCTCTCGGTAATTGAATATCATCCGGTTGTTTGTCTCCTTCATTCCTATACCATTACATGATATTTCAAGGATAATTTTCAATTTTTTCTTTGATATAAACCATTGAGTTATGATCTAGTTATAAGATTTTAAATCTAGATCCAGATTTTCATTATCTTGATTCCTTTGATTTTAATTTTGGTTTTAGGGATTTAGATCCATAGCTTGATCGATGTCGTTGTTCCTCTCATATTTTTCAGATTCCCATTTGGCTAACTTACATCAATAAACTGAAGTATATGGTATAAATTGAACTATCATAGTCATGATCTATGATATGTGTATGATTTTTTGAGTTTTATAGTTTTCCATTGATAATTTAGTTCATAAATTAGAGTAATTAGAAATATGGATTTGATTTTTGAATTTTCTTAGTTATTTAATTGATAATTGAATAATGGAACAGACGATGTGGGGTTGCCCAAATTAATCATTTAGAGATTTTATATTGTAATTGAGATTTAGTAATTGAGATTTTATACTGTAATTATGTTTGAATTTTAAAGATTATTAATTGTGATAATTAACTATGTGCCAAGAAGTTGACCACAGATAATTAATTGAGAGATTTAACTATGTGTCGTGACGTGATCAAAGATAATTAATTGTGAGAATTAATTTTTACTTGTTGGGTTTTGATTTGGATAAGTAATTGTAAAGAATTAATTATTGAAAGAGAATTTTTTTGATTGATTAACTAATTGATTTTATGGATATTTTTTGGTTTTTTTAGTGAAATTTCCATTTAAGTAATGGTGAGAAACAATGAATTTTAATTGAAAAATTCTTTGTTGTCAAATTTATTTATATGGATAAATTATATTTTAAATGGTTTTAAAATTTAATTAGATTAATTTTATCAATTAATTCAATTTATTTCATTATAATAAATTTCACTATAAAATTTAATACAAAACCTAATCAAACTTTTGAATATTTTTACTATAAAAATATGAATTGTTATCTCGTCTGTGGGATTAAATTTAAATTAATTTCTTCCAATTATGTGATTGGAATTTATAGAAATGGATTAAATATTTTGAATAAAAATAATTTATAATCTATGAGAAGTTTAACTTAGTCATTGACCAATAATACTAGTGAAAATAATTACTATTCATTACATAGATTAAGGAAAAATAAAGGTTAACAAGGGACTAAAAATTAATCTTAAAGAAAAAATGACATATATAATTTTACAAAACCTATTGTACAGACATATTGTTGAAAATAAACATATAATGTTCCATGATTATCAATTTTGACACCAGGGGAACAAGTAATACTTGGGGAACACAAAATTATTTTCAAAAATACCATGTGTTTCCTTTCCCTCCATTATAAAATGGATCTCAACCCGCTCACTTAGTCACACATTCATGACATAATGGATTGAAAAAGATCTTCCCAAATCGAACCTCCAAATACATCTCCTAAACCTAGAAGCCTCACCCATGGAATAAATCCATCAAAGGAACCCATTTCTTGAAAACTAATAGGATTTATCAGAATAAGTGGTAACATCCTCCCTTAAACTCCGTTATTTTTTTTTCATTATCCACCACCAAAAAAAAATCTTATTAAATGATTATATAATACAAACCGAATAATTAATATTAATATATATTTTCATTATAGGGGTTTTTCCTAAACTTAAACAAACATTCATCTAATGAGTAATAAACTTACTGTTTATGTGTACAATGATCTACCGCCGCACAAAATGATGTCGTTCATTTTTCCATTAACTTCTTTTTAGGGTTAAAAATTATGATGGAAACACTGTGTATATATAATATATGTGATATTTATAATTTATTTATTCTTCTATAATATTTATATAGAACATAACTTTATTATTTCCATTTTATGTAACTAAGATAACTTCATTTGTGGATGTGTGGACTACCGCCTCCTCGAAAAGATTTGATTAGTTCAACCCTTTCAAATGATTTATTAAGGATGTTTTTAGGAAAAATGTATGATATTTATTAAATTATAATTATAATTGAGTAATATTATATATATATATATATATGTGTCCATGTGTGTGTTATTTAATTTCTTTCATTCAATATGATAATAATAAAAAAGAAACACTCATGCGTACGTACGGCCTACCATCTCCATGAATTGTGTATTTTGTTTAATATTTATATATTATATAGATTATTATTAATGATTATATAATAAATATATATGATATTTATACCATTTATAACATTATTTAATTAATTAATTCATGGTCTACGAATTATGACAATGAATAACTAGTTAAAAAAATATATGAAAAAAGTAGATATTACCCGAAACATAACAATAAGATGGAGTTAAAAATAAATGGTTAATAAAAAGTCCTAAAAAATAATATATGGTATTGGATATTATAATATGGTTTTATCATATATTTATAAAAAAAATATTTTTTATACATGAGTTTTGAATGTGTACAGAGAATTTCAAGACTTATGGTAAGAGAATTTCATCTCACATTTTAATTTTGTGAGATTCATGACTTATTCAACCCTCATTTATTTTGGGTGGTGTGTATAATGACCATGTATGTATTACATTATTTTTATACTTATTTTTATGGGTATTCACATATCCACTGGATGACCTTCATTTTATTGAATTTATGTTACAAAAGTTACCAAATAAGAAAAGTAATTTTGTCTTAATTTTCCTTCTTTGAGACACATGTCATGTTATGCACCTATATTTTTATTCAAGGTGTAAAAACATCCATTTGACATGTTATATCATGTATATCATTGTTTTAATCATATTTTATGATTTAAATAATTTATTTTTTCTTAAATGGGGAGTGTGGTTCAATGTTACTAGTAAGTAATAGTTTATTGGAACAATCTCATCGCTTTTTAAGGTTATTTATGATTATGTTTCCATTGTTGAAATATTTTTGATCCATATCTCAAGAACAGACATGAATTATATTCAACTCTGGTAATCCATGATATATTCGTGTATGAGTACCATTTTTGAACTCTTTGGTAGTTAAGATAGATAATATATGATTTTTATTAAAATCCCACTTTATTTTTCCATTCGGTTGGAAATCGATGGAATTTAAAAACCTTGATTTATAAAAAAAAGTCTGTATCATATGATGTTAAATGAAATTTTCACACATATATTACCTTATAAAAAAGTATTTTTAATATATCTTATATTCATTTTCTAATCAATACACATTTTGTAACAGTTAAGGTAACAAAGGAATGTTTGTCTTGTATAGATCTAACTACTGTCATGAATTTCATATTCTTGAAGTTCCGATGGTATGTTTACTGTTTTATTTTTAAAGAAAATATTTTTCTCAATATAATAGAAATTATTTTTTAAAATTGCTTTTCAATGAAAAGCGTTCCCAGAAATTTTTTATGGTTATCAATTATTCTGTTAAATGTTTTCAAAGGAATTTTTAAATAAGATGTTTTTAAAATTTATTTTATTTTTTAAAAAATTATTTTAAAAATTTTCCAGATTTATTTATCTATTTTTAATTTATTTTAAAATAAATGGTTTTAAATAAGTTTTGAAGCTCTCTTTATATGTTTTCCAAGAAAAAATTTCATAATAACCTGAAAATTATATTTTTATTTGATTTTCGAAAACTGCTTTTTGGGTGAGTGGGAACCGGGCCGTACAACAGACTACCAGATCTCTGAAATCAAAAATCAGTAAAGACGAAATACAACTTCATACGAAATTAAAAATCTCACTGCCACTCCAGGATGCCTCATGACATAGATCCTCAATCCGCGAGCTTCCTCGAGCCAAGTCCCCGACATCAACTCACCTCTCCTCATCTTCATCACATTCGTCCAGGATCTCCGATGAGAACCCACTGGGCACCCCCAGCCGAAGACCATTGTCAACATCGCCACGCCGTCGTCACCCATAACACTATAATGAGGATGAAAAATCGAACAATAAAGACCATAATGGGAACTCATTGCTTCATCAAACCACCATCAGAGAAGTACCAACCACATCAAACAGAACCATCACCAACTCGTCGTATAAGATAACTCAAACGGCCTCCACCAAATCCAGAAACAAGCGAGATCCAAAACCATGATTCCAAAATAGGAAACCTCCATCGATACCCTGATCCAGCCTCTCGATCTCACAACCTAATGAAACAAGATGACCACTGTGCTGCTCCGCCTCAGAAAGATTAGGGGAGTCTCAGAACCAGAGCAGAGAAAAAAATGAATCAAGAGAGGATGAAATTGTGGTGGAACATCACCACGACACCGTCTCATCTCCATCACATTCAACACAACATCCTGAATGTCACCGACATAAAACAAAACTCATATGATTTAACAAGAACCCTAAAAACATGAAAAAATCCATTGATGAAGAGTTGTTCTAGACATGCTGATGACCACTGCACCCCACATCCCAATGTCTCTACATTTCCACCACTCCCGATCTTCCTTGGAGGGGTGAAGAAGAAAGAAATACCAGATCAGGGAAGGAGCGACTGAGGGATTCGAGCACCGACACCATCAGTGAGGTAGAAGAGGAAATCCAGACGATGCGAAAAACCGAAGCACAACACCCAATCAAGAGGAAGAAGGAGAAGCGAGATAAATGTGAGAGGGGGAGACAATGCCGGAGAGCCACATAAATGCCTCCCCCACTTTGTGCCACCACTGAGGGTAAACCCTAGCACAAGAGAGAGATCAGGGAGCAACCGCTCAGAGGCCCTAATTGAAGTGACTCGACATGCTTCAATAAAAAATTTCACAATAAACTTTATTTATATGTTTTCAAGATTTTTTTCAAGAAAATGATTTTCTAAATATTTTATGTTATCAAAATATTTTATCAATGAAGAAAGGATAATTTCATCAAAAATGTTTTTTAAAAGATCTCTCCAGATTATTTTCCATCTAAGATGAAATCTTTTAGTGTTACTCATGCCCTTCTTAGAAATTATCCCAAGTATCCTTTCATATTATTTTTCTGATTGGTTTATGGTATGATTTTATGATGTTCATGAAACCATTTTGATTTAATATGATATATTCTTATGAATCATAATTCTTTTCTCAGGTTATTATTTGATGAAATTATTATAAAACATGTCCCTTTTCCACATGTTATGATATGAGTACATGTTTATGATTCCCATTCCATTTCGTGTGTTATGAAATGATTTTGGGGAATATATATGTATGATTTTAATATGAGATTGCTGGGATCTATATCTTGCTCCAATGCATTGGATAAAGATTTATATCTCATTAAATAGACTAATATGGTCTAGGGAGTGTAACATGACTTCCAATATGGTATGGTGTGTTAAATCATGATACTAATATGGCTATGGGAGTGAACCATGTCTAAAGAGATGGTATAGGGATTGAACCCATACTACTATGATGACCTTGGAAGTGATGCCTTGTAAACTATGGAAATCATTCTCTATGGTTAATTGTCTTCCACAATTCCATTTATTATTACTATGTTATGATTTCAGAACATATACTCTTAATTCCCTTATAATTAATGTATGATGTACTGCCAATTTGTATTCTAGGATCTAGGTTTATGATCTTTGATATACAAGATATGATCTTCTATTATTATAATCATCTTCCCATACACTTATAATCATGTTATTCTTATGTATCTCATGCATTTACCCTTACTGAACATCAAATCTCATCTATTTCTTAGGTGTCTTTTCCCCATGTTATGATGAAAGGTTTTAGGTAGTTGTACGAAAGGATGAGATATTTTTGGGAATCATTAAATATCTTTCTCTATGGTTGAATATTTTGTTCCAAGTTTTCAAATACACTAAAATATTACTATCATATGGAATTTAATTTTTTAATATATAGAATATTTGTCTACAATGATGTAATATTCAAGTATATTATGGCCGTGTTTCTATAGTTTGTATCAAAGAAAATGTTAGTCAAACTTAGGAAACTAATATGAAAAAACATTATTGAGATATCTAGGAATATTTCTATGGATTTTCTAGGTATGTATCTATGGATAAGTTTATGGATGAAGAAAAGTATAGGAAAATGTCAGTGAATTTTGGAAAAGGATAGAGTGAGTGGTTTCCTAGAAATAGATCCATGTATATATATTATAAGGGGCGTGACTCCCACAGAGGTGTACCTAGGGGTAAAAAATCTAACAATGTGTGTTGGGCCTGACTCTGCATCACCTGGTATATGATAATGGGCCTTACTATACACTTAGTATGAGACTCATGTGGGATATGCTTTGGGGAATAAAAAACTCATTAGAAACAATCATGAATGATTTAAATAGAATATAAATATGAATAACCTAGGATAAACCTAAGGTGTCAAAGATTAATGTAGTAGGTGTAATTTTGTAGACAATCAATGAGTAATTTTTTTCATGATTATGTGGATTTTTTCTATGAAAAGTGTTTATCACCCTATTCTTTCTACATTTAACCAATAGAGGGAACTATAAGGAAATTGGTTAATATTTAATGATTTTGATGTGTAAATTATGGGAATGATGAAAATAAATTAGAAATTACATGAAGATAATCAAGAAGGTATGTGATTATTGGTTATACTGATGATGATAAAGATACCTCAAACGACATGTGAAAGTCATGGGATGTGATTCCAGAATTGTCTAAATTATATTTAA
This sequence comes from Viscum album, assembly GCA_963277665.1. Taxonomy (NCBI): domain Eukaryota; kingdom Viridiplantae; phylum Streptophyta; class Magnoliopsida; order Santalales; family Viscaceae; genus Viscum; species Viscum album. Next base: position 421,823,065 of record OY728132.1, read on the forward strand.
GAAGAATTATTATATTTACGTTAAGTTAACTTATGAAAATATCCATATTACATATTCTAGGTAAAATGGGTATTAAATAATAAGATAATAAATCAGGAGTTATGGTTTAAGAATAAAGATGGATGATTGAAGGATGTACATTTTGGAATTAAAATATTATGAATCATGACATATATAATTATTTTTAGTATAATTTTTTAATCAAGGATTTAAAATGATGTGTTTAATAGTGTTGGTGAGGAAGAAAAGTGATTTCATGTAAATGTGATATTTTTATTAGGGAAAGGTAACCCTTAATTTATTTTTATTGTTGAAATAATGATGTTTTGATAAAGAAATTTTTGGATATGAATAAGTAAATTGGATGGTTCTTATTACCTCGATAGTAATATAGAATTTTATAAAAAAGAAGTATATAATATCGTGGATGAAATGTAAAACTTCATGGATTTGATGAATATGTCTATTAATCATCAGTATAAGGGAGAACACATGTTTTCCAAAAGTATTTATTGTAATTTAGGTTACTAACATGTTTCAAGAGAATATACAATGAGGGTATTCAGATGTATGGAATTTGAAAACCAATAGATACTTTATGATATATGGGGGATCAATGTTTTTCTGATTTTTTTACAATATTTATAATGTTTTGGATTTTCATCCTCCATAAGGGTTATAAGGTTATTCATTTAGGTAAGGTATTATGTTATACTTCAGATGAAGTTTGTGAGATTAAAGTAATATCTCACCATATGAGGATTTATGCATGTTGTATAGACAGTGCTAACCATTTTTATCTAATTTTATGTAAATGAATATGGAATGAATTATCATTCAATTTATGGATCTCATGGTCTGTTAGTTCATCATCAATGAAAAATACCCACTATTCCCTGGAGTAAGAGATGAGGTAAGAATTGATTAAGAAAAAAACAAATGGTGATATTATGCATATGAAAATGAATGTTATCAAGTAATTATACTTCCTTATACTCCTAGACAATAAAATAATTACTTAAATCTTGGAAAAGAATATTAAAAAATATTTATCATAGCACCTTTATTTCTGATGAATCATATGGTCCCTTAGATCATCACATATTTATGGTTTTGTAATCACCAACTTCTGTAGATCAATGTTCTCTATCAATCTCCATTAGAACATAAAAGTTATATTTCTCTACCAAGTGCATGTTTTTATTTCCTGCGTATGTTCTCCTATATGGAAATCATGTTATATGTTACATTGGGTAACCGTTATGTTTCCATTATTCCTTCTTTAAATTGATGTTTTTGTACTCAATTTTACTATGTGGGTTTATATAAAATGAATTTTCCGTATTAAACCATTGAATCCCGGTTAATTTCTAGGGTGAAATTAATTTTTAGGTGGTTAGAATGTACCACCCTAATATTTTTTTAAATATATATTTTTCAAATTAATTAAATCATTTTGATATTTCTCAATTCACACAGCATTGAAAAATGCTTATTTTATGTTAAAGATTTATTTTTTTCTTGCATTATATGAAACCCCTAGTTAATTATTAAGTATATGTAATATAAATTTTAGTTTGACCAATAGAGAACACTAATATTATCATAGATTATGTGGAAGACCTACTTTCCTTGATTGCTTGCATAACCCACCTGACTAAGTTTAACAACAAAATAATACATTATTAAAAATATTATTATTTAATATAATAAGATATAACGTAGAAATTAAATTTATTATAGTAGGATTAAATAACTTATGAAAATATATAGTTTAAATAATTGGTTACATATTAATTAAAAATTAATATAGAAACAAAATTAATATAAAGGGAATGTTATTATAAAAGACTATTTTTTGTGAGAAATATATTTTATCATAATAAGTTAAATTAATTACTATTAATTAAATATATTAATTAAATTTATATATTATATATTCTGTCAAATAATTTTAATATCCATCCAATTTATTTTATAGGAATAAGATGAGAATAATCGAACTATTACACATAAAAACCTATATTTTTATATAAGAAATTTTACCACCTTCTAATAGTGAACCAATTTTAAATCTATATTTTGGTTATAAATATTATATATAAAATCAATATAAATTTTAGAAAGAGAAACATAAAAATTTGTTTATGGGGAATTTTTGGCATTGTTCTGTGATGTTTCATTTTTTTAATGAATAATGAAAATAATAAAATTTAATTCAAAAATAATTTTTCATCTGATTTATTTATAAGGTTAAATTATATTTTAAAATTAATTTAATGATTAATTAGCAATCCTTGGAATTTTTTTACTTTAAAACCCTACATTGTCGTCTCATCTGCGACATTAAATTTAAAATTATTTCAAACAATAATGTGGTTGTAATCTTAGAAAATTGATTCCATATTTTGAATCATCAAAATTTATAATTTCTAATATGGTAAAAATCGTTTTTTCAAAATATTAGTGAAATAAATTAATGTTAATTACATCAATTAAGGTAAAATTGAACTTAACAAGGGACTAAACCTTAATCTTAATGATAAAAATGTCTTATAAAGTTGTCCAAAACAAATTGTAGGAAAATATTTATTCCAAAAAACCTATAAGGTTCTAGAATGATACATTTATATTCTTTAAGAACACGTAATTATTGGGGAATACATATCTCTTTTCAAAAATATGAAGTGCGTCTTTTCCCTCCACTATAAAAAAGAACTAACACCTCCCACTCCCCCACATCTATGAACAAACTTTATTTCAAACAATATCTAAAAAAATATCTCCTTAACATCACTCCCCTAAAATTATAAACCTGAAAAAGAACATAAATCTATCCTAGGAATCCCTTTGTTTCAAATCAAATTGAGTTTCCCGAATAAGATGTACCATCCTCCCTCAATCTCTATTGTTTTATATTCATTATCCAACACCTCAGATTTTATTATTACTACATTAATATATGATAAAAAAATTATTCTAAATATACTATTATATGTTTATTCTAAGGACTATAACTTCACTTACACCAAAATCCATCTAATGGGTAATGAACTTACCATTTATTTTCACAGTGAACTACTACCTCACAATACGAGGTCATTCATTTTTTCCTTTACCACCATTCATGGTTCGTAATTATGATTGAATATATGTTTATATATGATATATCTGATATTTATAATGCATTTATTCTTATATAATTTTTATATATAATATACCTTTATGCATTCCACTTTGAGTAACTATGATAACTTCGTTTTTGGAAGTGTGGACTATTGCCTTTTCAAAGCGAGGCAATTCGTTCGCACTTTTCACGGGATGTATTAAGGATGTTTCTTTAAATATATATGATATTTATTACATAATAATTATACTATAAGGATATTATATACATACATACATACATGCATATATATATATATATCATTTACTTTATTTTATTCAATATGATAATAAATTGGATGTCGTATTCATGTGTACGCAAGACCTACCATCTAACAATGAATTTCTTTTAATATTTTTATCTTATATAAGTTATAATAAATAGATATATACTTAATATATATTGTATTTATAACTTTTTTTACACTATTTAAATAATCAAATCATTATCTATGTAATTGGATCAAGAATAACAAGTCCAAACATATACATAAAAAAGTGGATATTACCCAAAATGTAACATTAACATGGAGTTGTTAATAAATAGGTAATGTCAAGTCATAAAAAAATAATAAATGGTATTGTGTATAATAATATGGATATTTTTACATGTATAAAAACTTATATTTATTACAATTTGTTTTACGTGAACTAATAAATTCAAGACTTAAGGTAAGAGAATTTCATCTCACTTTTTTATTCTCAAGAGATTCATGTTTTTTTCACCACTAATTTATTTTTTGGGTTGTTTATATTGAACATGGATGTATTATATGATTATTATAATTATATTCATTACTATTTACATATCCATTTTATGATCATCCTTTCATGGGGATTATTTTTCAAAAGTTACCAAATCATTAAAGTAATTTCGTCTCAATTTCCCTTCATTGAGACACTTGTCATGTTTTGCACCCATATTCTTCTACAAGGTAGAAATACTGTACATTGATATTTTATATCAGGATTATACATATTCTAATGTTATTTTAAGCTTCAATTAATTTAATTTTCTTACTTTGGGAGAACGGTTTAATGTTACCAAGTGCTAAGAGTTTATTGAATCAATCTCATCGCTTTTCGAGATTGTTTATGATTTAGTTTCCTATGATAAAATAATATGATCCATATCACATTAAAATCCATTAAATGTCATATAATATATATTTCCATGATATATTCATGTATTAGTATTATTTTTCCACTCTTTTGTTCTTATGATAATTAATAGAATGTTTTTATGAAAATCGAACTATATTTCAAAATTCCGTCATAAATTTATGTAATTTCATAACCATGATTTCTAAAAATGTATTCAAAAGTATTTTAATTTTATCCTATGATGTTAATGGAAATAATGATCCATGTTTTAACTTTTAGAAAAAAATTTATAAAGAATCTTCCTTTTGTTTTCAGATAAAGAAAATTTTCAAAACTTTTATGGTAAAAAAGGAATGTTTAGCATGTACAAACAAACCCACTGTCATGACTATCATTTCCTTGAAGATTAAATTTTATGTTTATTGGTTTATTTTAAAGTAATTTTTTTTCTATATATTATGTACATTCATTTCTTTTAAAGTTGTTATTAATGTAAATAGTTTTCAAAAATTTATCGTAGTAATCAATGCTTAATTTTAAATTATTCAAAACTATTTTTAAAGGTAAACACCATAAAAAAATTTTGTGTTTAAAAAATTTATTTTAAAAAAAATTCAAGTATTATTTATAATTTTCAATGTATTTTCAATGAAATAGTTTTCAAAAAAATTCATGATCTCTTTATTTTCTTTTAAATAAAATGGGTTCAAAATTTTTTTAAAAAAATTCTTTATATGTTTTCAATATTATTATCATGAAAATAGTTTTAAAAAGATTTTATGTTTTATGAATAATTTTTCAAATAAGATAGGATACTTTCCTCCTTATTTTTTTTTAAAATATATTTCCAAATTATGTTATATATAAAATGACTTCATTTGATGTTACTTATGTGATTCTAGTAAATGATCCAAATTATCCATTCATATAATTTCATTGAATGGTTCATGTTTTAATGGAATGATGTTTATGAAACTATTTTCTATCTCACAAGTAATATATTTATCCAACTTGATTCTTTTCTGGTGTTATAATTTTATGAAATGATTATGAAACCTAACAATTTTCTAGAATTTATGATATTATTAAATGTTTAAAATTACCATATAATTTCATGGGTTATGATACGATCTTGTGGCACACATGTGTATGATTTCATTATGATTTGGGTGGAACCTATATCCCCCTATAATGCATTTGGTAAAGATTTATGTCCCATAAGATAGAAAAAGATGGTATTTGGAGTGAAACATGACTACCATGATGGTATGGGGATTAAAATCATACTGATATGATGGATGCGGTAGTGAACCATGACTACCAATATGGTATGGGAGTGAAATCATACTACTAATACGGCCTTGGATGTGACACCTTGACTACTATGGAAACCATTTTATATTCTTATGTGTCTACCACAATTCCATGTGTTATTCATATGTTATGAGTTTATGACTTATTCTACTAATTTCCTTATGATTTGTATGTGATGAACTACTGATCTTTATTCCATGATCCTTGTTTAGGACCTTTCATATATTGAGTATAATCTTCTAATGTTATAATAATATTATCATAACCTTATACTCATGTTATGATTATATCTCTTTTATTTAATCTTACTGAGCATCTAAACTCAACAATTTACTATATTTCATTTCCCTAGGTTGTGAAGATATGTTTTAGGTAGAATCACTAATGGTGGAGACATTTGTGCGAAATATTGAAGATCTTTCAGAATGTTAGAATATTTTATTCCATGTTTCCAAATCCAATATTCTATTATCATACTTGGGCATGTACTTTTGTAATATACTGAATATTAAATTGAAATGATATAATATTCATGTATGTTAAGATTGGAATGAAATAGTACGTGGATGGAAAACTCATGGGTTCTGTGAAATCCTTGGTTAATGGAATTTTTTTCAGGATTACACGCTGTGTGGGAGACCCCCTAGTAAAATGATAAGGTTTTCAAAGAGAATGTAAATATCGCATGGCTTGTTATCACTATCACATAGCATGTGACCCGAAACCATTATATTGGAGTGTACCTCCTAGGGTATAAGGACATGGATATGATTACATGTGCTTCCACATTCTAATTAATCATACATAGAAAAAGGCATAGGCACTAGCAGTGATACATTGGTAGAACCCATTGTTGAAGGGAAAAACAATGTACTTCTAGTACATGCCATTTCCTCCTTCATAAAATTATTAAAGAACTTTCCCTATTCATCATGGAGAATTTTTTATGGTACCTTCACTGGAATATTTATATAATTGTTATGGAATCGTATCAAGTATGTATGATGGTGATCAAATTTCAGGAACATTATTCTAGTATTGTGTTATTGAATCCCTTCCTATGTCTTGAAGTGAGATCCTCTAAAATTATTTATGTAGGTGGGTTTATAGGTATTTTTGTGACCAACACTAAAAGGGGGTCGATCCTATATATATCAGGTTAATCCATATTGGGATTTTAGTAGACCCCATATATTTAGGAGTGATTCCCTTTCTATGCATAATTCTCTTCGTATTTATGATTTTTACTTATTATAGTGAGACATGATGATCTTGACATCTAATATGGAAGTTTTCAGTGTTATAGAACTTGTTGAATGTGTTCTCCTAGATGAGTTCTATGAGGAGCCTTCAACAAATAATCCTACGTTATAATTCTGGTTGGGAATTTACCTTGAGACCATGTGTATACATTGATTATATCAAGATATGATTGTAATATGTACTAATTTAATATACTTGGGATGAGTAGACTTTTAGTGCTGATTTTACATGCCTAGTGATTTTATAGTGTCATACTGGGAATTTTTATACTCACCCATGTGTGGGATTCTCCCACACATGTCATGTATTACGTATTTGAACAAACCTTTAATAGAGTCATATATAGTCCTTGATCAGGAGGCGCTTAGTGAGCCATATAGACCCAGATGAGTTCATGTAGTTGTATTGATAAAAGTCCTCTACCACTTTATATGTTGGAATTGTTGTCAGTTATGTTTTGGTGGGTTGGTATTTATCACTTTTTCTTTCCATTACTTGTTATCAAACTCTAGTGGTGGGATTCTAGATTTCTACATACATAATAATTATTATTTTAAAATTTCAGAATGGCATGTGATTTGAGATATGTTCGTGTGTACATGTAAAGGTTTCTAAGTCCTCCCATGTGTGTTATATGTGTACTCAACACTGGTCTCCAATCCCTGGTCTATTGTAGGCGGGCTTGGGGTATTCATGGAAGGGGCCCCTTTGGGGTGTGGTGTGACATTTTTACTTTCATATAATGATGAACTTATATGGGAACCCAAATATGTGATTTTTGGTAATTGTTTTAGTTTCCCACTTCCCTTTTTCAAATGATGTTTCATTATTCCTTGCTATGATGTGGGTTTTCGAAAATATATATACAAATAATGAACCTATTATTACCATGATAGAGTAATGAGGATTAAATTTACTTTGTGGGGATAAAATGTATCACCCCAAAATTTTGGTTTAAAGGATTAATATGCTTGATATCTTTCATAAAAAGAAACATTAAACTTTAATAAAACATCGATATAATATAAAAAATATTTTTAAACTGTGACCCGTAGAACGTAGAAATTATTTTTTAAGGTATTTAATGTAATAACAAATTATGAAAAATATTTTTACAGGTTCAAAATAATGAAAATGTATTTATTAATTCAGAATAAATAAATAACAAATTTTCTGTAAATTGATTTTATACTTCAAAAATATTTTTCTTAAATAAAATTTATTATTTCATTTTATGCATGGATATTATATTTAATTTATTACACTTTTAAAAATTTTATATTATTAAAATCATATATCATCACTTCAAAATTATCTTCGGATGATGTTTTCGTAATTTTCTACCAAAATTGATTTTTGGGTAAATGATGTATATAACTAATTTTAGTGAAAATTATATTTTATTTTCTAATAATTTTAAAGATAATTTTTTTTATTTTTTTAGTTTTTAAATTTCATTTGTTTATTATTCTTTAAAACAATTTAATTTATACCTTTTTTACCAATATTATACTTGGTACTGGTAAAAAAACATTTATACTTAAAAAAGAATTTTTTTAGAAAACACTTTTCCATTATGTTTTGTGGGATTACATTAAAATAAATTTCTGTCACTAATAAAAATAGAACATTATGAAATGGAATCCATAATTTGTTTCACCATTATAAATATTATTTAAAATTTTCAAATTAATTTTTCTTCATAATGAAAAGTAAAAATAGTAAAAATGTGCCACTATGGGAAAAGTGTAAGACATGTTCATTGAGGATACAATAAATATCAAAATGATTAAAATCTACCAAACACTTTTTTACCATATTGAATTAATAGAGTTTGACTATCCTCTTCTATGTTATGAATTTATGTCCATTTGGATCAATATTCATTAGTAATGACCTATATATAATTCGACATAAATTATAATACAAAATGCCAGTCTATGGATTTTAGATTTATATTATAGGTTAACATAAAGATAAAAATAAGTTTTGGAGAATATTAAATTTTATTTTAAGAATAATTTAGCAATTTAATTATTCTAATTTATTTATATATTTTTATGATTATAAAATTACTATAAACACATGTACAATGTTGATAGAGTTTTTTCCCATGAAGTGGAAGGATCAAATAAATAATTCTAAAACCATTTAAAGTAATTTATGTTAGATGAACTTTTATTACACCAAAATTTTATATTTAATAATAATGTACTATTTGTTGTTTAATGAATTATATTCTAATTCAATTTTTTATTTGATGATTTTAAATCCAAATTATGTTAATAGTTATTAAAATTATTACGTAGTATTTTTTGTTTTATAATATACTATTATGTTATTTATAAATAATAAAAACAATCAAAGAGATAAAATATGGTGATAAATTATATAAAACATTACCCTTCATCCATTTATGAACTAATTGATACCATATAATTAAATTATCATACAATAATAATGATATTGTTTTTATCGCAATTAATATTAAAATTAACAATCAATGGGGTTAATCTAAAATATAGGTTTAAAATATAACTTAAAATTGTCCATATTTTATATAAGGGATTTAAACCATATATAATCTTAGATTATAAATATTGGAAACATTATTCCACTTTTAAATGAATATTAATTTATAATCTTTAATGTTCTTATAAATTCTATTTGTATCCTTTTTGTTACTTGTCAAAGGAAACCCCTCCCCTCTCTTATTTAGACTATCTTGATAAATCTATATAGATCAAGCCCTATAAAAATATCTTATAAACATCTTTATCATATAATTAGAGGTTATTATATTCTTAAATTACCATCCATAGGTACTTAAGAAGGGATCTAAAGGAGGTTTACCAAAGAAGTGGTAATCATTTTTAAGACACAGTAAAATTTATTTATTCTTATGCTTCCTCTAAATCTATTATATCCAAAAAATAAATTATTCCAATATAATTAATATAATTAAATGTTATTATTATCATGCCCCAACCATTTTATTCGTATTTTCCATCATACAGAGGAAAAATCATTTCTTGTGTGTGTATAGAACTTACTATATTTATGTAGGGGTGTAATTCATTTTTCATCACCATTTAAATAGTTGGTTCTAATGATGGAACTAATGAATAAATAATCTAATTATGACATAAATACAATACTAGAAATATTAAATATCAATTACATTATTTCACTTCCACTCATTTACAGTGTGAATTTTTGGGATACCACCACCATGAAGTGATGTGATTCATTTTTCATGTATAATTTTCCATGATAATTAAAAATATTTATTTAATGAATATTAATTTTTTAAACAATTATTAAAAATCTTATGGTGTTATAACCATTATCAATACACAAGGACCATAAATATTGAATCTTGTCATACATGAAAAATGAAGTAGTAAACACTTGAAAAAATGATAATATTGACATATCATTACTAAAAGGGTGATAGGATATTATAAGAGGATCATATATGATATTTTATATATGTGAATAGATATGGTGTGTATGTATAATAAATGTAAATTTTTTATATAGGAGGTTAAAGTATGTATGAATAAGTAGAAGCATGAGGTAATGGGTTTCTAAACTCAATTGTTTTATTCCATTATGTAACGTTATAGTCATTAAATGCTTTAAAACCCTTATTTTTTTGTAAAATATATCATTTCGATGTGGGAATTTTAATTTTTTTTGTGAAAATTTCACCCCTAAGTTACACCCATTATTTTTTAAGGGTAACTCATATTTTATAAAGATTTTGTATTATTAAAATTGATTTTCTATTAGTTTCATTAGTGTAGGTTCCCATTTTTATGCACTAAGTAGTGGTAAATATGCATTTATATGGCTTACATATGGGAAGTTTTCCACTATATATGGGTGAAGGAGTGTTTTCAATGGATAAATAAAGGTAAAAACTTGTATATACGGGCTGTATAAGGGTACAAGTATCTGTGTTTTTGAAATTAATGTCCTATATAAATGTAAATCCTTACCAATGTAAGGGTAATGATGCATTTATAAAGCCTATGTATGGTAAAATATAATATTCATATGTGATAACTATTAGATTAAAATATTATATTAGGTTATTCTAGGGAATATTATGTTTAAGGGTACTTAGAGTCATGTAAGTATTTCTTCCTAATTTCTAAAGGATGCGTAAGGGTAACCCATTGCTACATAAGGTTAAGATATAGTTTTTAAAGCTTATATAAGGGTAATGTATTATCTATATGAGGTATGTTGCCGAGTTATAGAAGTTTCAAAAGGGTAACTAGTGGTATATAATGATAGAATAGGACTCAGCCACAACATAATTGTAGAACACCTTAACTATACATAATAGACATGGGCTTTTAGGGAGAAAGAAAATTACCCTTACAAATTACCCTTTTGGAGTGAAGAAATCTTTTACCCATGTTTTTGTTTCTTCCTCCCCAAATCAACCCTATAATGCATCATTAAATTTTTTCAAAGCCTAAAATTTAATATTTAACTTGTTAAATTGTTTAGATTCATAAATTCCGTTTTCAATATTTTAATCACTCAAAATTTCAAATTATTGTGAAGAATTAATTAAATTGTGATTTAATTTTCAGGTTTCCAAATACTTTGAACTAGATTGATGGGATATTTTTTTAAAATATCCAAGCCCTTCTTTCGGTCATTCTTGGTGTCACTCCTCAGTTGGGTAGTCTAAATTCCAATTTTTCAAGTTTGAATAAACCTTTTTCAACCACAATAAGTTCCTCATCCAGCTTCCAAGTATAGTATAATATCACCATCTCTCCCTTAATATAGGTGATGATTTTAAAAAGTATAAAACCAAGATAATAATCCCATAAAATCATTTAATAAAAATGTTTTTTAATTATGATACCAAAATATTTCTTGAAAAACAATATGAATACATAATTCAATAATTACCCATAATCATAAAAGATAATAATAAAATGTATTAATATATATTCAATATTATTTTGAGATATAAAATTATTATCACATGTGGAATTGTAAAAAGTATCTATAAAATTATTAAAAGAGATGATGTGTAAACTATTATTTTTATTACAAATTATCATGGAGATATAATCTATTATCTAACGTAAAATTTTATTTCTTTAGAGAATAAAATATTGGAATCTATTCCTAGAATCCATGGAGATCCAGTAGAATCAGTTGATATAGGGGTAAGTTTTTAATGATGTCTCTTTGAATAAATTTGTCCTATAATTATAAAACCTTGCGGTTAGTGGGCTCATGAACTATACCCAATGGAAATCATGAACATTTATAAGAATATGGTATGAGGATATCCACTTTGGGTGAATGAACCTAATTATCATATCATGTTATGAATAATAAGAATTATTAACTAATTAATGATTTTTGAGTATTAACTAATTAATATTTCTTGTGCACTGGCTTGACACCATCCATCGATGGCCTAGACTAGATCACATATGATAACCTTATACTATATTGATACTATGAGGTGTGTTGTTGTTCTACTTGTGACCTGAGGCTTTGAGTCCATATTTTATGCGTATATCTCATGTGTGTGTTGTGTATATCATTGTGAGATCGTGTATATTAGTTATGCCTTGTTTATTCATAGGTTTATTAATATAAATGTTTTCCTTGATAAAAAGTGTTTCAACTTTAAATAACAGTTTTATTCTATTCATGTTTATGTGTGCACAATTTTATCTCTATATGATACATGGATTGGAATAAAATGTTAACCATTCTTGATAGTGATCCTGTGTCGGTGAGTATGTGGATACGAGACCCTTTATGATGTTTTATGCCATGATTATTCCTATTTATCTTATTGTTTCACATTCGATGATGATCACAAGTTTTGGTATATTGATAATAAAATATATTTTGTTATTCCATGTGATGGTTTTCTTGTATTCCATATCCTATTATCGGTGTTATGAGGAAAATGAGGTTTTATTTTTATATGAGATATGTGGACCATTGTGTGATGTGTTTACCTTATAAGGGGTGTTCAAAGGTTTTGTAATGATAATTATTATTGACCTTAGCATAAGGTAGTGGAATGAAGTTATGAGGCCAAGCCTCAAGGTAGCACATCTGGGGAATGATGACATGGGAGGCCTGAACCAATCTATAGATGATGTGTGGAGGTATAGAGGCTTAACCCATGAGTAGCTAGGATATTAATGTATAGGAGACTAATCTGAATCGATTCCTTTAGACCACTAGGAGATGTGTGGTGGATATTGGATGTGATGATTTGGGGGCAAGATCCAACACGTATCCTTGATGCACAATGAGTTTTTAGGGTCCTACTGGCTATTTCTAGCTAACTTCTGGAATCCTATGACTATCTTACATAAATTTAGTCAAATAAGGTATGTTTGGTGTTTTGGTGTCATGTTCAGAGCATGACCGCTCAACACATTGTTGTTATTTCTTGTATATTCTTAGTTTGTATATGTTATGTTGTGCAGGTATGTGTATTATTTTTAATTTTATTTATATTTTCACATGAAAATATACAACATATTATTGATTAAGTATTGTACCACATTAGTGGTGTCCTACAAAGTTGTACTCACACCCTAATAAGGAATCCAAAATTCTTGGGTACCTGAATAGCCATCAATTATTGTAGGTATAGTTTTCCATTTGCCCTAGGTTTATGATTTTGTTGGATATCTCAATATTATTTTATTTCTAGGATGAGGTGAGGTTTCAAGTTATAGAGACTCATCCACTCTTGTATATTTATTTATTTATATGGGTGATCATCGAAGTGGGAGATCAACTGTTGTATCTTTGTTTGACTACTATTTCTATTATTTCTAAATTCATTCAAATAGTTTTTATGTATTTTATTCCATTTAATCTAATTGTATATTATTAACCATTTATTTATTTGTTTTCTATTGTTCACTATGATGGAGGGAATAATATATCCATGGTTTGACTGGAGACACTCTATGTTAGTCAATAATCTATAGAATATGGGGAGGTTCTCTTGAGTTGATTTCGTATTCTTGTACAGACTCAATTATTTATTTTAGAGAGTTACAAAATTTTATTAGATCATAGGTTGTATGTTTTTTTTCCTATTTTATAGAGTTTGTAGAGAGGTGACATATGAAATTGTCATATTTTTTTTATTAAAATTGGTTGGGCACATTGTGATCACCTTTTCTGAGGGAAGTGCAGGTTAACATAGGTTATGATTTATGTTATTTGTTTTCGCAATTATATTTTGTTTTCACATCATATAATGCACAAGGACTTTTAAAGTTTTATTTCATATGGTTTTCTTTTTGATCTTATCTTCAAGAGGTGTCACATTCATTTTATTTTCCACATTGGTTTCACATGACATGAATACGACTATTGTATTATTTTATAGATGATGGAGGACTGAACTGCTTATTGTTAATATTTTTTGTGTGTTTAAAAATGATTTTTAATGGAGTTCCTTTGGTCAAACCCCTATGCATGTGTACTTATGATAGCATTTTATTTGAGGCTGCATTGTGGTGCACATGGGTGGTGAACGATATAGAGATCACAATAACAAAAATAATGATGTAAATGATGATGATGGAGAAGATGGAGTATTCCTCGTTTTAGAGGTGGTGAGTTTTATATTTTTGTATAAATCTCATGTGTTAAATGCCTTAATAAGAACCCAGTGTGATTATCCACTTGATAGGTCAAATAAATTAAGGTTTCAGTGATATTATTTATGGATTTATCCATATAAAATCGATTGGTATGTTGTTTAATTGAATTTCGTATCTATAGAATGCCAATGTTGTTTTTCTATGACAAATTATTCCATTGAGTGTCTTTGAATATGCTCCTATATTACATTCCTTGAGTTATAATCCATAGTGACACCACAAGAAAGTTTTATGAATACCTTGTTCCATAAAAATTTGACTCTTTTTTATCACTCATAGTTAACCTATGTAAGGATATTCCCTGTGAATAGATAGGGAAGGTTAATCCCTTAGGTATAGTACTGTTAATGCGAATTCTTAGTGCTTGTGAGTAGCCTCTGAATCTCTTAAAGAAAGATCGTAAAAGTTATTAGGAAACTGTGACATATGAGAATATTAAGTGATAATATTCATGATACAAGGATATGTTTTTGGATTAGTAGGATGATTATTTTATTTAGGTATGGCAGAAGTGATTATTAGACTATTATTTTAGATTTCATCTCTCTAAGGGAATGAGTGTCTTATAATGAGTTACATGACTCATGGGTAATCAATCTATTAGGAGTAATGAGTGATTTTGTTATGTCATGATTGGAGATCCTTAATGCATGAACATTATTGTGGGGGTTGAACATTTTTTTGGTTTAACCATTTTAATAATGGTGGTTATTGGAACATTGACAATGTTCATGGTTCTATGGATGAATCAGGTGGAGCTAGTGATGATATGTAGGTGGGGTATTTGGTTTTGGGTTACCCATATTATAAAAAACTAATTTTTATTCATAAATATCACAATTTTTGGTAGCCTAGAAGTTTATTCTTATGGAGTAGTAATTGTGGAATTAAATGAAGCCAACTATTTATTTGGGTAATCATGTTTGGTCCACCCATGTATATCAACGATGAAGTTGTCATGGTTTGAAATAAGAGATTGTGTATGGGGGTGACAGCCATCATTAAAAAATTTGTAACCAACTACTAGGATATTATAGGAAATATAGAACTTTGATGATGGATCAGTGAATGAATTTGATTGCATTCTAGGTAATTTAGGTTTTGTATTTCTTTTTACCCTTTTTGGAAGAATGTAAATTGTATTGTCACACTAAGTCATCATGTTTGACAATGGACTAGTCGAGTACCGAGAAAACCAATCTAAGTGTTTGGAGGTGGAAATAAATATACACTTATGGTGAGGAGCATCGAATTAGTCATATGTAAAAATGACATCTCTTGTAGAAGGGTCATGATCTGTATTAAAAGACCATTTGATGATCATGAGACCTAGTGACTGATGTGGAGGGGGAATGAGAGTATCTAGATCCACATTTAATGTTCAATGTTTTATTCAAAAAATAGTTCTAAATGGAAACCAAATGTGTTCCATATTCTTGGTAGAGAAATCATGGTGTTCTGGGAAGGAAACATATTGCAACATCCCAACTCGGATTCCACAAAACTGGTGCTCTGAGCGAGTCCATGATAAGTTCTCATGTTCACCTCCCTGTCTTCCAAAACACTATAAACTATTAGGAAGGGACTAAGGTTTAATAGTAGGGATTCTATTCCCCCATATCATTGGAATCAATAACAGAAATAGGCATATAGTATACATAGTAGTAAATATACTATGGGAGGACGAAATAAATAAACTTAAAAGGATAAGTACATAATAATAAATGGAATTTAGTAAAATTATGAATGGTCAAATGATACATAAAACACTAATATTCCACTAATGTAATGACATATACAAGTGTAAATAGAAGCTACAAAAATAAATGTACAAGGCTCCACTACATACATTGAACCATTCCACATACATGATCACCCCATATATATTCGAGACATCATGGTCAATCAATCCTGGGACTCAGGCCAACCTGTGCCTTCAACCATATGAATGACTAATATAATAACCCTATGTAATGGTACCTAGAGTAGTGTGTGAGTATGAAACTCATTAGGGAACCACCAACACAGTCACATATGAACCTAGTAAAATGAAATGTATGAAAATGCCAGATACTTTTATGGATAATAATAATAATAATAGTAATTTTCAAAGATAAACTAACGGACAATAGACATACCATCAAATTCTATCATATGTAAATGCTCGTGTAATATAGTAATCTTGATGAGTCACAAATTAGTGTAGAAGAATGAAATAAATCCATATTTGATCCTTGGGACTATAATCCTGACCATTAAGAAATCCAATGAAAATAGAATTGAGTTGGATGTAATACATATCAATCCATGTATATTCATTTCAATCCTTATTTCTATATTACTGATTGAAATTAATTGTTTTCTCTATCTTTTTCAATGTCTATGATCAAGATATGTCATCACATAAGAATATATTTCCTAGACCTAGGACCACCTGTAATTTCCAATACCCACTATAATGAATCATTCTAGGTAATAATCAAATATCTTGTAAACATGGAACCAAGTTGTATGTCATTCTACTCATTCCTTATGTAAATCAAATTCAAGGTTTAATACATAGGACCCTGTATTTAGGAGGTCACAAAATTGTAACTCGGATAATATTTAAGGGGGATTAATCTTAGGAAACATATAAGGAATTATCTCTAGATCCAAGTACATTCTAAGAATCCATTCAATATATGGCTCAACATACCACTCCTATACAAGCCCGGTGACTGCAGTAATGGTGAATCTACAAAACCCTAGGGAGAATCGTATTCATTAGTCTAGGGGATCAGAATCATCCTTGAGATTATATGAATGTGGGGTCAAATATATCCTTAGTAACTTACCTCAATATCCTTTCAGAAGGGGAGGAATCCTAGTGAAAAATGGGAATTTCCATAATGTTAACCTCTGACCATATATTTTTTATAAGATGGATCCCAGGAAGTATGTATGTGAATCTAAAAAATAATGTATTTTCAATATAAGGGTCCCAAAAATTACATTTTGGATTCCCATTAATCATGTTGGATCAATATCTAGATCCCATTAATTAATTTTGTACATCTGAATAATGTAACAGTCAAACAAATAGCATCTAATGATATATCCCAAATATCAAATATAAAAATCCCAATAATTAAGTAGGATCAATAGCTAGATCCCAAGTTGTACACCTGGAAACCCCAATAAGATAACAATAGAACAAATAGTCTCCAAATCTATATCATAGGTAGCACATCTTGGAAACCATTTCATATAGTGTATCTTATCAGGCACATCAGACGAAATTACCCGAATTTCCTCTTGAAATCAATATTGTATCTAAAGTATTAAATGGAATTAATAAATAAAAGATTTAGAGTTTTCGAATGATTATTCCCACCACTACATCCATAGCCTATTGGGGATACAAGTTTGGTGTAGAATTATAGGTTACACTCACTATCATCTCTACCAAAACGGAACAAACAATCTCAGGGTTGGTAAACCACCAGGGTTTCCACTGGGTATTTCAGGTCAAAATACTAAAGAGGAATCCTATATAGGATCCACAAATCCAACATACAAGAAAGGACATACTTATTGGAATTATCCCAAGGAGTAACAAAGGTAAGTAAACCTACATGTGATCCTCTAGGTTATATCAAATGTGGAGAAATATTATAGGGGATCATTGGTCTCATTAATAATCCCATGTCGTGGTATGAAGCTAGCAAGAAAGAGTTGTTTGTGATTCCTGGCATTCATCTATTTTAAATAGACAACCCAATATAATTAAAATATCATTATAATAATTCTATGTCGGGGGAATTGACCTTAGGTGAAAATCCAAGAGTGAAAATATTATCATAACATGTATAATACCATATGGTTAGTATGATATACCTCCTAACTTTATGAAGCACTGCATTTAATTTCAAAAGTCTGAAAGCAGCATCCATAATCGTTCTAATTTCAACTGAGTCTTATTGGGACCCATCTTGCAATAAAAACCCTGTAAACATGTAATTTTAAAAACATAATAAATAATTAATTAAAATCCAAAAATTTAATTTAATGAAATAGTTTATTTAAAATAAGCATAACACCAAAAATATTTCTGGACACTCCCATCACATCAAAATAGTGACCTAACACTCATGAAGAATGTATGACTCAACCTCAACCTCAAATCATAAATAATATATAATAAATGCGGTTAAAAATAATACCCAATAGTAATATTTAGTATTTAATGATTTTTAAATTTACCATGGTGACATAACTCAGTGAAATGACACATAGTGAAGTGCATAAAGCCTATCAGGTCGCCCACGTCAAATGATGATCCAAATCCCCATCACTGGTGTCTAAATCCACCGTAATCTACTGGAATCTGTCCCAATATACCTAACTATAGGAACCAATAATAGATGAAGATTAATAATAATACCATGGAGGATTATATAGTTGACTAAATACCTCTAGGATTCCAGAACACCAAATGATGTTCGATTTTGACCAAGAAAATGGAATAAATTCAATGAAGAATGAAATAAAGAGGCTATCACACATGGGGGAGCTCTGTGGTGAAATTAGGAAGACTTTAGGGGAAACCACTTAATGTTCATTTGAAAAAATGGGAATTTTTCCACTTTTAGTGAAGCACATTGTTAGGCAGCATGGTCTTGAAAACTGGGACCCAATTGTGTCATGCTACTACCCCCATACTCATCCACCTCACGTAGTTGCATAACATGATTAGAAAAACTATGTGACATGTCTACAGTAAATTTTACCCCCTACATGGTTTCCTCCGTCCTACCACCTAGTTTCACAAATCATACAATTTTACTAAATTCCCTTCATGGTTAGGACACATGGTTATCATTTAACATGTACCAATCATTTTCTGTAATATAAACCTTTATATAACCCCATTTTCTAGTTTCAAACCCCTGAGAGACTCTCTAAAACTCTATGATACCTTCTTGGGTTAATTCCACATCAGAATGAATTATTTAGAAGCATATCAACCTTCATATATTAATTACATGTCTCCACTCAATAATTAACAAATCAATTAATTGAAAATTAAAATTTATGAAAAAATTTATTACATAGAAAAGCCTAGAATCATACAAACTACACACCATAATACTTCGCATACCTGAAAATCATTAGAAGAAATCATAAAAGACAACCCGACATACTCTGGTAACGAATTTCAATCAAAAAACTGTATGGTGTTTCTCAGTGCCCAATTGGATTTCAAATGCATCTTAAACACACATCACTCATCTTTCCAAAGTCTCAAGACAATACTCACAACCACTATCAGAATATTAGTATGATACATGAGCCCATTAAAATTAATTCAGGGTTTTATTATTATTTGATTAATCAAATAGCCTATGGACCTCCCCACCATAAGTTCTTTCATTTCAGCTACCACTTTGGATCCATAGTACCACCACTATTGCAATTTTAAAATAAACCCTCCCCTATCATCATGACATCATTCCTGGAATTCTTACCAACATTATACTTTATGTATCACATGAGGAAAAGACTCTGGTCCTTGATATGACCTAAATGGTTGAATTCCCATAAACCATACTTTTCCCAATTACAACGGGTTTCCTTGAAAATCCTTAACTAACCCATACATTTACCTATCTCTCCCAATGGTGTTCCTGATGCAGTTATTTTAAAAATCTAAATATTTTAGAGTGCATCGTTTGAAACATAACTGGTCGACTATTCATGAAAACACTCATCTTTGAAAGTCGGTACACCATCCAAACATTATTCTAAAACCTTCATCATGATGCACAGAAACATTATTCTGAAAATACTCACCAAATATCATACCAATCATTTGGTGGCATCTTCTGGATGAATTGTCTCTACTCAAGATCAAATTATCAAATAGAATATGAAATAAAAAATAACCTTCGAATGACAAGTCTCACAGACTTTCAACCCTTATCACATGACAGTCACCCACCAACATCTGATTTCCCACTCTACTCCTTAATAGAATACTTATTTTCACTCAAATGAAATGAATATCTGATTACCAAAACCTATACTCATCCTAATAGTGATATATCAACTATCTTTGTAAATAATATTTTCATCCCATGTGATAATAAATAAATCACCCATTACCCCTTCCCACTTCCATAGAATGGTTATAATGCAAATAACCAAATTTAAAAACATAACGATGATCACCAACATTAAACAACTTGTGTTATATCATGAACCATTTGGATACCTTTAAATTCTTCTCAATATAAAATCCCAAATATTTATTTCATCAAACCATAAAGAATATCTAGGTAGGTATGTGTATATTTGATGCTCTCTCTATGCACTTAAGATGATGTCAATATATTGGGAATTATTATCTCCAAACTAAAATTAGATTAATATTCCATTGATAGGTGTTTATTTCTCTAATATATCCATGTTCACTTAATAATAGAGTATATATTCATTTAAATTACTACAGACACCATATCTCTCGAAACATGGTTTCCATGCCTAGCCCTGGGTTACCTCTCTCATGAAACCCGATTTATTCACAGTTCCTCCTCTACCATGGAGAGTTATTTTCAAATCTCATGAAAAATTTAAGGAATCTATGTTTGAAAAATTTCTTTTAAACCATCTATACTTAGATCACACATTGTTTCTATTCAATTTATTATTTTAAACAATACCATGCATAACTGATGGATACCATTACCAATTATCTCACACATTCCAGATTTGTCCATCCCGCGTCCTTATAGACAATGATACACAACACATCGGTCTCATTGTACCTAAATATTCATTATAACCACTATTAAAAATCATTTACATAACATTTTCTCTGATTTTTTCTATTACCTCCCATCATATGGTGTCATTGTAGTCACAAGCATCTACCTATGGTCTAAAAATATTCTAAAAAATCACCATTATAATTTATCTTCATGAACCCAAATAGTAATAACCTTGCAGTATCGTTTCTATATATAAGAACCCATTGCGATTTCATAGAAAACATTCAATTTAACTTGATTATATCACAAAACTTGAGCACCAACCATCAGCCATTCCTAGCATGATTAGAAAGCCAAGGAAAATAATTAGAAATGTATCCATAAATATATTCCAATGCCACTAATCGGTTTCCCTTGATCAAATAAAAATTGATCTATACGGGTATGATTCAAAAATTAGGGGCAATAGTTCTCTCATGAATCCTTATTAACCAAGTCTCATATAAGGTTCAGTAGTTATAACCACCTAGCTAAAAATTTAAACCTCTCACCAAGAGTCCATATAATGTTGCATCATCCCCACACCCATCTTAATTCATGGAATTCAACTCACCACTCAACAATCTCTATACAAGGTAAAGATATCATAAACCTATGAGGATCAAAACTGCCAACATCGGCCTATCAGGCATTGATCCACTCCGAGAAGCCTCATAAGGGAACACTTCCATAAGTGTATTGATGTCAAGTAAAGTGATAAAAAACTACTCCTCATAGATCATCCACACATGGTGTTACCCCCTCCAGTTTTTAGTTGACAATAAATATTTGGGTACCTATTGTCGACAGACTAGATTATTCTATTAGTTAACTGTATGAAGTCAACAATAAATACACAACATCATCTCAATAATCTATGTCTTAGATCCCTATCATGGTTTGGTTAAGTTATAATTTCATTCTATGATATGTAGGAAAACAATTTACCAATTGTTATTGACATTTTAAATAAATCAACCAATGTAAAATTTCTTTATTAGAGGTTATATCACTACACACTTTGTTCCATATTGACCTACAAGTGTTATTGCACCTCAAGTGCTTGAGGACCTAGTCATCAACCAAACATTTAAATGTCTCACCATTGATCCACCTATCCTAATATCATAAAGAAATATATATTTATGTCAACACAATTGATTATAATGAAACTAATAAACTATATGGGAAAACACCATTTTTGTTTTTTCTCAAAATTTAAATTGTTTAACTCATCATTAGTAGTAAAATAATAAAATTTAATCCCAATAACATGTGGAACCTATGTGCGAAATAATATTTATGTCCCAATACCATTTAACTATTTTGGGAAAGAGTCAAAAATAAATTACTAACCTAAAAAAGTTCCAAAAGCCATATACCCTAATAAATCATAACTCCATAGAACATGTTCTTCACTCATAGAGATTATCATTTAAAATTTTAAAATTTCAAATCAGAGATAGTAATATCATAACCCAGGAATCATAGGCTTCTAACCTAAATAAGTGACCTCAATTAACAAGTATGATATCCATAATAGATTTCAACACATTCTTAATATCCTGTATACCATATCAAAAAAGTAAATCCTCATGAAATTAAAATCGACTTAAAACAAATTTATAATTTCCCAACCTAGATTACCATAAATCATTGATTTTATGTAGTTTTCCACATTCCCTTAAGAAACCACTTCATATGATAGTGGATGATGACTATTAGAGATGGAATCAGTTGTGAATGTGGGAGTCTATTCCATTATATCATAGTAAGAATCAGTGGAAATGAAAAGATATCATCCATAAAAGTAATTAAATATGCTACATAAGTAATAAATATAATGAAATAACAGAATTATTACATAATAATTAGATTTAAGTAGAAGTATGAATGACCATGTCATACAGATAACACTGATCACCCACTAGGTTAGTCATGTGTATAGTAGTAAATAACGTAAAAGAAAATAAAAGTAGAAGGTTCTATAATATAAAATGATCCCTACCAAATACCCAATTTCCATATAAAAATATGATCCACTCTACTTGATTAGTCCTGGGCCTCATCCAAACATGTTCATGAAGCAAAGTGAACAACTACTTGGGTAACCCAATGCATTGGAGACCAAGAAAAGTGTGTGAACAAAACCTAGTTTCTAACCACCAACCAAGTCTCATACATTGGAATTAAAATCCTGTGTATTTATATGAGAGACACTCACTAGGATGACAGCAATAATAAAAACTATTGAAGATAAACTGAAGTCAAAAATCCAAACCAAGGAATTTTGTTCTAAGTATATGCTCATGTAGTCTGCTCAGCCTTGATGATATAGAACTATGAGAAAAATAATAAAATAAATCCATAGTAAAATATTTGGTTTACAATCCCAACCAACTAGATATAAAGTGAAACAATCATTGATAAATATTTCATACCACTCATTCATATATAATCATGTCGATACCTATGTCTATAATCTCAATTAAAATAACTTTTCTAGCTAGGGATGAAAATGTGTTTGAGAGATCTATGTCTCTGTAAAGGGATACATTTATTATCCATAGGTTCACCCATTCACGACACTAACCACTATATTTAATGAATTTATGTAATTATAAAACATCTTGTAAACATGTCACTGAGCAGGTTGTCATAAAACACATGTCGTGTGTAAATCCAATCTGATGTTTGAGCCTTGGTTTTTAGTCTCTAGGTGGTCTCAATATCATTACTCGAATGATCCCTAAGAAGGGTGAACCTTATTTGACCAGTAAGGAATTCTCTAAAAATTGAATTATGTGATTATAATAGATTAAATAAATTGAACAACAGCCCACTCTGAGAAAATTATAAATAGTATAGTAAGGGTGCGTTAACCAAACCCTTAGGAGAATTATCGGCATCAATCAAGGAGGGATGAATCATAATATATAGTATCCAAAAGAGGGGTCTAATAAATCCTCAATAACCAACCTATATAACCCTCAGAAGGAGAGAAGTCTTATTAACTATTGGTACTTCCCTAACTGGTAACTTTTGACTATGTAATGCTCATAAACCGGATCCCAAGAAGTATAACTCAGAATCTGAAAAATAATGTTGGTTTAATAGCATGAACCCATGATGTAAGTGTAAGAATCCCAATAGTCAATAAGGATCAACACTTTATCCAATGAATTATTTCTATGCATCCCAATAATGTAATAGTCAAAAAATAGACACAAAATCTAGATCCCATATAGAACCTATGGGCAGGATAATGATTAAGAAGGATCAACATATTGATCCTAAAATGTACACCATGAAATCAAAATAAGATAATATTCAGACAAATAGGATCATAAGTAATATCCTAGGTAGCACCATTGGGAATCCCTATTATATACTGCATCATGTCTGGTGCATCGGCCCAAATTCATGGTTGAAACTCTTTCAATCAAAGCTGCATCAATATAAATTAATTAAATGAATAATTTAAATTTTGAAGGTGCCTATATGCTTAAAAACTCCAATAATTATATATCCTATTGGGGTTAAAAATATATTATGGGTTATAAGGGACACCTTCAATCAGCTATACCAATACCCAACATACTATCTCAAGGTCTGTCAACCACTAGGGAATCCATTAGGTCCCTCAGGTGAAAACACTATAGTGGAATCCTACTTTGGGTCCTTGAACCCAACATATAAGTAAATAAATTCCTATTGATATTCACCGAAGGATTAACTATGGGGGTTCATCCTAATTGGGAACCTCTAAGTCAGATCATAATAATAGGAACTCTATTTTGGGTCATTGGACTTAGTCGTAGTCTCATGTTGTGGTATGAATCCATTACACCTGTGTTTTTAGTGAACCTTGGTGTTCATCCATTTTAGCTGACCAAAAAAATTTAATTTACATCTCATTGTAATATTTATATGAGTGGGACATCAGCCTCTAAGAGAATACTAAGAGTACACATAATAACATTACATTCATAATACGATAGGGAAATTACGATATAAAAAAATACCTTTAGGAAGATTTTGTTTTAATTTCAAATGGTTGGTAGTAGCTGCGAAGGCGTATTAATGTGAAAATGACTCACGTTCAGTCATGCCATGCAAAACAACAACACTATACAATTAATTATAAAAACATTATAATTAAATAAATAAAAATCAACAATTTAATTTGATGAACCATTTTACTTAAAATAGGCATAATTCCCAAAATCGTGTCTTCTAATAGAGTCCCATCGAAATAAAAACCCATCACACTGGAACCACCCCTATATTTCAAATAAGAAATAATCCCTATGAAAAAGTGCTACACTTACCACCCAATACTTAAATTTATGATATAATGATTTGTAAATTTTCCTCAGAAACATACCTCAAAGGAAGTACATGTAAAGGAGTGTAGATAGCCTCTCAGGTCACCCTATTCCTTGGTTGGGTAAATGATCTATCATCTTCATCTAATTCCACTATGCTCCATTAGAATTTGGTTTAAAATATATAATAATAGGAACCAAAGTTAGAGGAAGGTGAAGAAGAACACCACAGAGGATAACATATTTCATGGATTACCTATAGTCTTCCAACACACTTCATTACATTATATTCTAACCTTTTAAAATGACGAACTCCCATGGAGGAAGGGAGAACGAGTTTGGAACTTGTAGGGGATATCTGAGGAGGAATGAGGGAGAAAAGAGGGGGTAATCCCCTTAAGGTTTGGAGAAGAAATTAGTAATTTTCTACTTTTAATAATGTGTATAGTTATAAAACTTTTCTAGAAAACTGTGCAACAAATTTTTAGTGTTACAACCCCCATACACCTCCACCTCACATGGCTGCATACATGGCTAGTAATACCATAATCTGACCATGAGACATGTTTGAAAATATTTCTATACCCCCACATGGTTTCCTTTGTCCTTCCACAAAGTTTATAAAACAATGTTCCTATAAAAAAGGACCCGTGTGGTTATAACATACAATTTTCCAACCATGTTCCATGAAATTAACCTTTCCATAACTCCTGATTTGAGCTCTAAAATCCCAGCATGCCCCCAGACACATGGATCATCCTTTTGAGCCTCATTCCACTTATAGAATAATTATCTAGATGAATCCCTATATTTAAATATTTTTTCTGGGTCTTCAATAATGATTTAAAAATATAGTAATTTTAAATTCAAATACCTTCATGAATTTACTATATACAAAAACAAGGGACCTTACACAGATCATTGGGGTATTGACGCACGAGTATCAACTTTGTGACTGGTGAAACTAGTTGTTGAATCAATCCGGGAAATCATATGAAGGTGGTTCAAACTTTGGTAAGGATGTTAGACCTTTTAAGCGATGGATTGTATGATTAAGCAATAACATTTAGTGGTTAATAGAGTGTCGGTTTCTTAAAACAGTAACCCTTAGATGAAGATGGTTGTAAACCTTTTTAATAGTTTCTTCATGATAACCTTAATGTGGTGGGTAAGAAAATCATTGATCTCATAATATCCAGTTCGATTGCGGTGTTGAGATGGACCATTGGATACAGATATCTAGGAAGAAAAGACATTATTTGGGGATAATTGTGACATTCACAATCTTTAATTTTTTATAAAATCCTGTTTTACTCTATATACATTTGGTGTAATTTTTTTAAAAATTTATTACCCTTATGTTGCTCATATGATTTTCATAATGTTATATCATATTTTAAAAAGGAATTTTAATGGAAAGAGGTTTTTTACCTTATTTTCATAATGGTAATAATGTTTATACATTTGTTTCGTATGGGTAGAGAGGAGATTCTATGGCATGTGTAAGGGTAGTTCAGTTCTATGTATAGGTAAAAAAGAGCTTACTTTGGATTAATAAAGATATTAACTTATATATATGATCTACATAAGGGTGCTGAAGTACTATGTAAGGGTACAGAAGAAGATTTTTTAATGGTGTACCTTACCTATATAAGGGTATTGATGCATTTGTAAATCCTACAAAAGGGTAAACCTAAGTTGTGTGAGGACCAGTTGTTTTATACAATGGTAATGTAAGTATATTTCATATAATGTGTAAGGTATCCAAGAGTAGTGTTAGGGTATATCCCATATTTCTAAAGGCTGCATAATTATATAACACCACTACAATATTGTAAGACTTTGTCTTAAATTATATATATGGGTAACGGAAGATATGTATAAGGGAAATACTAAGGTTCTAAAGGATGCATAATGATAATAAATGTTTTGTAAGGATATAAATGGATTATTCTATAGTGTATGTGTTGAACTCCTTTCCCATACGTAAAAATTAGGGGATGCTTGAGGGAAAACAAATTAACCCTTACCAATCACCATTTTTATGAAAAACTTATTTTTCCTTGCTTTATTAATTCCTTATTCCACAAATTGAATCAATGATACATCCTTGAAAATTTTGAAACACTAAAATTTAATGATTAATACAATGACTCATTTGAGTTTTAGAGATCATGTTTTAAAGATTTTAATTAATCCTCTTTCAATATCCTCATGACATATGAAAATGGTGAACTAATTTTGATTTTTTTTTCAAAAAATATGAACTATAATTTCAGGGTATTCTCTTAAAATATCTATTCCTTTACATCCTTACATTTTTTTCATGTTTCTCTTGATTTGAGTATTCCAGTTTACTATTTATCATGTTTAGTGAACACTTTATAAACCAGTACATGTTCTTCATCCAGTTTCATAGTGTGGTAGAATCTCATTCTCTCTCTTCTAATTTAGGTGAGTCTTTTGTAAATGATACAAACTATGTAATAATTTATAATTTCATTTCAAAAAAAGTTTATAAATTATAATTCCTGGTGAATTATAGAAAAATGATAAGAATTATTTATATAAAGATTACCCAGAATCGTGGAAAATTATAATAATAGTTATAATACTTTATTTTTTATTATAATTGAGGGAGAATTTTATTATCACATGTGAAATTTTAATTAATCTCTATGAAATAATTTGGAATTATCAAGATATATAATAAGTAAATTATCATATTTATTATAAATTATCCAATATAAGGAATCTATAATCACATGTGGTATTTTATTTCTTTGGGAAATAAAATAATTATTTATTTTCCAGGAATCCTAGGAGATGGGGTTGAGCCGATTGATACACTAGCATGTTTCATATGATGTTTCCTTGATGAATCCTAACTTTGATGGCTACAATGTTAAAGGATGCGGATTTATATACCCTACAA
The DNA here is from genome assembly GCA_963277665.1 of Viscum album. Taxonomy (NCBI): domain Eukaryota; kingdom Viridiplantae; phylum Streptophyta; class Magnoliopsida; order Santalales; family Viscaceae; genus Viscum; species Viscum album. The sequence continues at coordinate 421,851,656 of OY728132.1, forward strand.
TTTGGTATTTATCCATCTTTATTGGCATGTTGTATAAGGTTATCCAATAGGGGAGAATGACCATGATTATCATAATGAGTCACGAATAGTAAAAATTCTAAATTAATTAACAAGGATTAAGACTTTATTAATTAAATTAAATACACTTAATGTAATTAGAAAAAAATTACATGGGATAGAGTGGACCCTTATACAGTGGCTTGATATTGGTCATCGATGGATGAAGCTAGATCACATATGAGTGCCTTATACTACTTGGATAACTTGAGGTGTGTTTTTATGCTGCATGATACCAATATCTATGGAGGACATTTTTCATGTCTATATGACATGTGTGCAAAATGTGTAGGCCTGTGGGTCCATATTTGTTTGTTATGGCATGAGTTAACACAAGAAGCTAAATATAAAATGTTTCTTCATGATCAAATTGTATCTATTTTGAATCTAGATGATATTTCATGCTTTTTTTATGTGTGTACGCTTTTGCCTTAATGTGATAGCCATATTGGAATAACTTGTCTACCATAATTTCTAGTGATCACACATCGTTTTGTATTTATCAATGCGGCATTTTATGGTGTTTTAATACATGGTTATGCCTTGGTGTCGTTTTGTACCTTGTTAAATGATGATCACATGTATTTGTATGTTGATAATAAAACTCATGATTTCATACCACGCTATAATCACCTCATATTATCTACCCATGAAGTTTGTTACCATGACATTGAGGATTTTCTCAATACATGTGACTGATGAAAAGTTGTGTCATGGGTATCCTATATTGCAGAGTGTGAAAGGATTTTGAAGAAAAAGATGATAGAACTAAGCCCATGGTAGGGGAATCATTGTTAGGGGGTCTGACATGAAGGCAAAGTCTTAGAGGAATTATGACATAAGGATTGACCAACATAAAATGAATATGATGGTATGGTGGATTGACATATTAAGGAGTTGTGATATGATTATTTACAGGGTTATTCAATCTCGATGTGTTGAGACCACTGGGAGATATGTGACAGTGTTGTGATTTAACTGTTTGGGGGCCTGATGAGAATATTTACCTTGAGATCATTCGGATTTGTGTTATGAGCCATGTGGTATCTTCTCACCCACATCTAAGATACAATGACTATCTTGCTGTAATGGATCCAAAGCAGGTATGCCATAGGTTCATAGTGGCTTGGTAAGAGCATGAAGGTTCAAAGAAAGATTTTTATTTCTTTTGTTTTCTTGGTGCTTATATGAAATGTTGTGTAGTTATGTATTTCGGGTTTATATTCCTAAAATATTATAAAATGTTTTTATAAATCATATTATTTGTTTTTTACTAGATCACATTGGTGGTGTCTTAATTAGTTTTACTTAAACCCTATGTAGGTACCCATGGAACTTGGGTACCCAATAAAACCTCACTTGTTACAGCCATAGTTTTGGCTAAAGCCTGAGGTGATCATATAGTGGGATATCTCACTAAAATTTAGATACCGCGATGAGGTGAGGCATGGTGTTGTGAAGCCTCCAAGAAATTTGGTACCTTTATTTATTTTTACACATGATCGAACTAATGTACAATCATTTTTAGTATCTTTATTACTCTTGAGTTAGTTATTTCAAAAATCAATCATATATATAGTATGTTATTTTATTTCCTTTTACTTTGATCATATGTTGTTGTATTTTTGAAAATTTTTATCTATTTGAAACTATGAAGGATTTAATAGTCTTGACATAGTTCTACTGAAGTTACCCATTGATAGTCAGTATACTCTTGCATATATGGAGGTGTTTTCGAGGTTAAGTGACATTCTGGCTCAAACCTGGCCATTTAGGTCATTATGTTACAAGTTATACCACTACTTAATTGATTATGTTGTTTCAAGATTATGTGTCAAAAGATCAATTATTTTTTATTTTTTTATTTATACTTTTTTAGTGTTGAATTACATTTTTTTACACATAATAACTTCACTGATAAATACAATCTTATATGATTTGATCATTTTAGGAGATCTCCTTTACAATCTCATTTTATTTCAGGAGATATTACACTTGAATTTTTATTGAGGTAAATTATATGATCACTATTTGATAAACCCATTTCATTTTCCTCTACCATGTTTATTCATGGAAACTTTAATTAATAGTACCATTTTACACTCTTAGGTACTAAAATGTCCAGGAAAATATTTTTATGAAAAATCATAATTTATTTCCTCTATGGTCGGTACTATTTTTTTTCCTACACATATTTTATTTAAAATGTTTTCTATAATATTATTATTATTCAAAAAAATTATAACATGAATTTTTAAATCTGTTTTAATTTCAATAAAAATGATTAAAAATAAACTTCTTATTATTTTCCAAATGGGGGTGTTTTTATAAAATGTGTGAACAAAATAATTTATTTAATGTACACCGCATGAAAGAAATTGCTTTCATTTAAGACTACTATTTTCGTTGAAAATTAATTTAGAGGATTCCACTGTTATTTCCAATAAAAATGTTTATTATAAATATTCTACAAAAATTTATATTTTAAATTATTTTTTTCCAGAGGAAATGTTATTTTCCTCAAGAAATGTTTCAGATATTTTATAATGGTTTTTTCATCTATAATTACACCAAATGATTTTATTGAGGATATGATTAATTTATAACTTCTTTATTATTCATCTATATGGTTTATAATGATTAAATATTAAATTTATTTTATTTATTCAATGTAGATAATTTTTAAATTATGTGGTTGTTTAGGAATTAATTATATTGGTCATTAAAATATAATGAATTCATAGTATATGAATGTGATGTGTGGTGCCTAGTTATATATCCTCCCTTGATGCATCAATTGGTCTCATGGGATAAAAAATATAAATTATATATTATATGGGTATTAGGTTTACACCTACCTATTTATTAATAATGATATCTTGATAGAGAGGTCGGGATTATATGATTCATTATATCTTAGTTGTGTGGCATTCATCAGAAATACCCAAAATTATGCCTCTATTATAAAGAATAATGTTTTCATTATCCTTGTGTTTTCTATGTTGATATTATCTATTGATGTTAACTGATCTCATGTTTTTTATTGAATGTAATGCGTTTTGATTATCTACTCCATCATGTTGAATATCATTGATTTAATCATGATAGATTCTGTTTTATAAAACCCTTACTAAGAATATTAGCTCCAAATTTATTTGGTTTCATTATCCGAGTATATGAATAAGTATATTATGATCTATATCATATATTAATGAATTTTTTCTAAGATATATTTTTATTTTTCAATTTAATACAGGGATCATGTACAAGTGTAATAAAGTAAGCAATATATCTGGGATACTATATTTAGGTATCTATATATTCTAAATAATTTAAGAATAAAATTTCAGAAACAATATAATTTTTTTTACTATTGGTTGAAAATATTTTTCAACCATTAGAAGAAGTTTTCAGAAGTTGTGATCAATTGAGTTTCATCACTAAAGACTTTCCCACAAATCTAATGGACTAATTTAGTATAAATTAATCTATATAAATGTTATATAATAATAAATATAAAGGATAAAATAAATTATTTTCTATTGAAGTTTCACAGAAGGTATGTCCAAATGAATATTTATGGATCTTGGAATATTGATTATACTCACAAATTAAAGATGATTTGAAGATCATGCATGATTTTGAAAATTAAGTGATTCTAGTTGTGTCCTTTGGAAGTGATTTTTATCTCTAGATAAAAAGATATTGTTTAGCAATCATTGGATTGTAAAATATGAAATCGTTAATTATCTATTTATTAATGGATAGAAACATAACATAGTAAGTGTGTACTAGCAGTGTGATGATGGAAATTAAATTTATTTTCCTAATAATTATGGTTTTATAAAGTGTATAAATAAAGTATTCATTCTAAAAAAAGTAAAATAGAATGTGAGTAACTATTTTTTGAATAGTGATACTGAATATTCATGTTACTTGAGTTTGATAGAAGAAAATTATTTATTTCATTGAAGACTCTGTCACATTAGTGAAAGGAACACATACAAACATACCCAATGAAATAGTGTTTATGATGTATCATAACTGAAGATATATATATAAAGAGTGGGGGGTGAGAATGAGAAATTGGATGATATCATTATTCAATAAGGTTAATATTGTTAACAATCAACATACGAATGTATAGATTCAAATATATCATCCATTGAATCTAACAAATATAGATATTTTTATGGTTATATGGAATAATTAAACTAATATAGGGAGGTATTTTATTTCCTTTATTGATTAAATCACTCATACTGCAAGAATTTTATTTACGAAACACCAATAAGTGGATATGAATTTTTTTAACTATTTTAATATAATAATAGAAATGGAGTGTGGTTTCTCCTAGAAGAATTTTCGGATGGATTATAGTACAAAATAAAAATGTGATAAATTGATTGAATATTGAAGAAAACAGGGTATTAATAGTTGATTATCATTCCTTATACACTATTAAAAATTTGGCTCACTAAACAAATGAATATGAAAATAGTGGAAATGGGTTATTCTATGATGGTGGATAATTATACATCTCCATTTTTATATTGGAACTAAATTAGTTAAAAAAATTCATATTTATGACCATTGTTTTGTCTCAGACAATGTCCAATATGAATCCATATGATATATATTATAATAAGACATTGATACTGAATGAATTTAGATGATTGGACAGACAATGTAGTGTCACGGTGAGTGGTTAAAAATTGGGAAGGTTTGAAGATAATATAGTATAATGTATCTTCATTCATTTTCCTCTTGGTACATGAAAATATCACTTCAAAAATAAATAATCATTGAACATTATAGATAATGATAATGTTAGGGTACTAAAATACTAAAGGAAATATGTTACATATTAATAATAATGTTCATGTATTGGAGATAATGAATCTGAATTTATTGTTAAACAAGATCATGTTTTTTTAATATAATTTTAATTCATAAGAATAATAACTTAATGAAGAAAATGTATCTAATTTTAGTGATGAATAAAAAAATTAAACCCATCCAAGGTTAAGAATGTTATTTTAGATAAAAAATATTGTTAGAGATCAAGGATTACAATAACAAAATTTACATCTACAGTGAGATGTGAAAGGGTATAAAAATAATTAATAGTTTATTAATTCTTCGAACAAGTGGTTTTATCAAATTGATAATAATGATTCTAGTGTGTTTTTAACTAATCCATAAAATAAGATTTTTTTGGAAAAAAGTTAGTGTTTTCTAAAAACCTGAATGAAAAATGAGATGCAATGAGATATAAGGTTTTGTATGTGTGAAAATGTTACTGAACAAATAATGTATCTTATTTTTTATGAGATCTTAACATTGATTTCAAGGCCTAAAACCATTATAATTTCTCTTGATATTATAGAATAACTATGAAAAAAATTCATTTTTAATGGATGTGAAGTTGTAATTCAATATTGGATAATTGAGAGAGGAAGTGTACATCGAGAAACCCAATTGATTATTTCTGGGAGAACATGAATAGTATGTTTTCAAGTAGAATAGTTTAACATATAGTATAAATTAATCTCTGAGAGCTTTATTATCACTGATTTATTGACTATGGAAGGTTCTGAAATTCATTAATAAAGAAGTAAAAATAAACAACTGAATCATAGATGATATAAAGGTATTCCTTATTATAATTATTTATATAGAAGATGTTATCCTTTATAGAAATTAATAACATTTTGGTGATGATATTTATTTGTAATTAAAGCAGATGTTCGAGATGTCCATTTAAATTAAATAGAGTATTATATATAGAATTTTCCATCTAAATGATAAATATTCATATTCAGTAATCTCATACACAAAAAAAATAATAACCAATAAAACTTTATTATAGAAAATTAAATTTATTTAATAAATAAATGTAATAAAATTCACAATTGTAAAAGGGGGAATATACAGATAATAAAGAATAATTACAATGGGAAAATTTATATAAAATTGGCCTCCATGAATAATCACACCCATGAAAAACATTGTAACCAAGAAAAAAATAGTTATGAAATTAATATTTATAAAAATAATGAATATAAAGTTGATATAATTGTAGTGAATTAAGAATAAATGTTGTTTGATGTATTTATATGAATTATAAAACAAATATTACATTTGGATTGTTAAAAATAACTATTAGGTATAGTAATTTTGTAACCCCAGGAGATTTAAAAGAAATTGGGTTTGATAGTGTATATGACACAAAACACATAGCTAATATGAGAATGTAATACCATGAGATTTTATGATATATTTATTTTGAAATTAATTTTATATCTTTGATATCGTGCATAACATACAGCTTTGTGTTTAAATAAAATTTAATATAGTATATCGTTATAACCTAGCCGTTGAATTAGTGGATATAAATAGAAATAACTAAATTATGAAAATTATATAGTATAAAAAATTATACACAAATAAATTAGTTATAAATGGATTATAAAAAAAATTGAATCATTTAAGAAAATATGAAATGTTTTAAGAAAAACAATATTTTTTTTAAATTTGGATTTGTCGTAATTTTCATATATTTATAAAATTAATTTTTACCACTTTTATAAAATTTAATTTCTAAAATATGTTTTTAAAAATATATATATAAAAAATATATTTGGGTAAATTATTTGGTTTTTTTAAAGATTATTATTTTACCGAATATTGATCAATACTATTATTTATTGAAATATACCTTTTAATTTATATAATTTACAAGGTTAAATGATATTTTATTTTGGTTTAAAGAAAAATTAGTTAAAATATATTAAAATTTAACAAATTTAGGTTATTGGAATTATTTTCACATTGATTTTTTTGTTAAAACCTTTCATAATAATGAATCTTTTTCTCTTTCAAAACCTACTACTTCATCACGACTATGAGTACAAATTTAAATTAGAGTTTTCTACATCAGTTAATTGAATTTATAAAAATTAATTCCATATTTTGAATAAAAATAATTTATATTGTATAATAAGTTCTATATAACTTTTTACCATTATGAATAGTAAAAGTAATAAAAATTAATTACCACATTTCAGGTAAAAATTGATTTACCAGGTGTTAAACTAAGACGATAAAGTATAAAATTACCTAAAAACATTTAAATCTTTCATTGAATGGATATATTTTGAAATTATCACCTTTATGGTTCTCGAATGTCCCATTTTTTGAGGATTTTGGCATTGTAAAAATGTTGGTGTAGTTGATTCCTTTAAAAAATTCTATTTGTGTCCTCTCCATACTTATAAAAGGCCACCCTCTCCCCCCATATTCAAAATTATAAAGTCATATGGTTAATCTAGTACCTTTACAAATCAATTCCATATCTCTAAATACATTATAGTGTACTTTGTTTTTATCAGGATTTTATCTTAGAAAGGCTTTTTCTATAGACCTAAATTCATCGTCTAAAGAAGAGTTAATGTTCTTAAATGAATTTTTTTATTTTATTTGTTCTTACACCACATTAAAATTTTATTAAATAAGGATAGTTCAATAAAACCAGTATCTCCCATACATATATATATATATGTGTTATATTAATTTCATAACCATTATCTATTTCCTCTCCCATCTAATAGGAAACAAAATCATTGATCATGTGTATAAAGAACTATCACGTCGCGAACTGATGTAATTTATTTTCCATACCCACATCTAAATTATGAATATAATTATGGACTTAATGTTTATATAAAATATTTATGATATTGTTATTCTTATTTAATAATAATATCAAATATACCTTTTTATTTTCTATTACATTATATTACAGTAATGTATTTTGTGTGTATAGTGGACTTCCTCCTCGTAAAGTGATGAAAATAGTTTTTATATTACAATTTAAATGAAAGGTAATATGGGAAAATTAAATTATTATATTTTATGTATATGAAATTTTATTTATTCAAAAATAATAATATATCACATAATTTCTTACCCTTTCACTCCTAAATGAAATGATATTGTCTCTCATACGTATGTTCGACATGTCGATTCCATGAAGAGATGTGATTCATTTTCCAGGAAAAACCATCAATAACGATTCTAAAAATGTATATAATGAATAAATATTATATTTATATCCTTAATATTATTTAGGATATTACATATCAATATAATTATAGAATAACCATAACATAGATGACAAAATAATTATAAGTATAGAAAGTAGCTATTACATGAAACATGATTTTAACAAGGAATTATTAATAAATAGGTAAGAAAAGGTCCTAAGTAAATAATATATGGTACTATATAAATAATTATTGTTCTATAAGGATTGAATAACAAAATATATATTTATTATATAGGAGGTACATACATGTATGTAGAAAATCTAACCTGATGTAAGGGACATCATCTCGAGTTCCCGTCAGTCGGGAATATTTGATTATTACAAACCTAATTTATTTTATATGGTGTGTATACTAACCATTTTACATGTAATTTAATTAATAATCCAAAATTAATTTTATTTCTTTTTCTAAATTTAATTATTTTTTCCAAGGGGTTTTACTATAATCTTATCAAGTGGAAAGGGATTTTGTCTAAATTTCTATTTCATTGAGACATATTTGTTAATATGTGTTTATTCACTTTTATGTGGGTATATACTATCAAATTGATTTATTAAACCTCAATACCTAATTATTCATGATGATGATTGTTTTTTCATGTTTATTCTTCAAGGGGGATCAATATAAATGTTACCATAGTGGTAAAAAAAATTATACAATCTCAATTTCAATTGTGATTGTTTATTTTCTCAAGAAACAGTCACTTTATTTGGATAATGTTTCATTGGAAGCTGAATTATATTAATAAAAATACTATTTTATTATGCATATTATTATTTACTAAACTATATTCCATTTTTACATATAGTGTTTACATTGATTGTTATTTTATTGAATAGGAAAATATTTATAAATCAATATCCTTTTCTAAATAAAGATTTTTTCTTATAATACATATTATTCTATTATTAAATTGTTTATTTTATATATTAGGAATTATTTAGACATATAGTTATTTGAAGATATAATTTATAAATATCTCTCAATATATAGATAGGTCTCATGAGATGAATTAGTTAGATAACCTTAGTTAAATATGATTCTATTGCAGACCTACCCATCAGTTTTAAACTATCTTATATAATGTCTTGATAGTAAAGGTATCATTATACTTGATATCATGAAATCAAATAATTAATAATTTAATACATTGTGAATTCAGTAATTATTATCTGATATATTTTTGCAACGATATTATCTATGAATTCATTTCATCCTAAGTTTATCGATTAAATGTAATGTGTGTTCAATTATTTACCTTTCCACAATGATTATGAATTATCTATTCATGATAGTCTATTTATATAAATGTAATGTGAGTTCAATTATTTAAATCTCCATATTTATTGTTTTATTTATATTAATTACTATTGTGTTATTTTTGGGGCATGTATGTTCTGTTATTTATATTACCACATGGATTATTCCTTATCTATTCATAATAGTAATGTTATTTAAATGGTCTGCATGTTGAGTTATCTATCATTCCATACTAATTATTAGTTGTCTATTAATAATAGTTTATTTATTTAAATGAAATGTTTGTTCATATTCTTATCATTCCATATTGATTATTTCTTGTATAGTCATGATAGTTTGGTTATTTATTAAATGGAACTTGTGTTCATAAATTTACATTTCCATATTTACTATGACCTATTGATTATTCTACGATAACTCATGATATATTCCACTTTACATAACTTTTACTGAGCATTTGATCTGACCCGTATTTTTTTCCTATCCTAATAATTGATTAATTTTACTATAAATGATATTCAATGATATTATAGAGAGAATAAATATATTCTGGAAAAGAATTATGTTGTAATTTTTCCATTAAAATTTAATATATGAATCATATTTGTATATGGTTTACCATGTATATTAAACTATTCTATCCATTGGGATATGATTCTTTATATCTATTTAAATTATAATAAATTAGACACTGGCTTTAGTAATTGGGGTAGGGGTTGCTAGAGTTTTTATTAGAGGATATTTAATAGAGACTTTGGGGGAAATATTTAAGGGAACATAGATTAATGAAAATTACACTTTTATAGAATTTGAGGATAATTATATAATAACATCCTAATGTTTTGTTATGGTAGATATTATGTGGATTTTCTAGTTATACACCTCTGTCTAGATACTACAAGTGGATGTGTTTATGGTACATATGTACCTTGGGAATATAACACTGAGAAGGGAATATTGGTATTTACTTCCTCATAACATGATGCATGAAAACGAGCTTTACTACAAACCATGATTGAAACTCTAGGAGGATATGATTTAAATAATTCAAATTTTATATAAAAACCATTTTTTATTGTTTGAAAAGATAATGAAGATGAATGAACTAGGTGAAAACTAATATATAATTGACTAAAAGGAATGTGTCATTATTTAGAAACCTCATAAATGATTATATACTTTTCCCACTACAATTATTGTTTCTCATACTATGGTTTTTGGTTTTAATCAATAGATGGAACCTGCAATAATCATGTTAACATTGAATATAAAGTAAAATGTTGTGACTATGAAAAACCAATTGGGATGATGACTTGAGTGATAGATATCATGATTATTCTTCAGTAGTTATCTTGAAAAATGGTTACCAACGCATACCTTACCCAACTATCAGACTCACAAAAGAAGAAAATGATGGAATTAAATAAGATATAGAGCAATGAAGACCCTGGATGAAGGAAGTATTTATTTACATAATATGTTAAATGTGGAAATAAAAACACTATAAAGAGTATCAAAGGAATGTAATAATGTTTATGTGTGGAAAATTAAGGACCAAATCAATGAATTATTGAGAATAACTAAAGATTATGATGGAAGGAAATAAATTTCATCTTAAGGATCCATTTATTGTTTGATTTAATAAATATGGGGAACCTGGTCATTATATGATTCAATGGCCTCTTATAATTGTTAACCCCTAAACAATGTAATGTCTTATACTAAAATAAAATGGATAATGTATTTTTTTATTGGTATTCATGAATTAAATTATATAAGTAATTTTTTAACTACAGGTTATTTAGTGATAATAATCATGAAACATATAGTTATTATGCTAAATTTTGGAATCATATATAATTTCATTAAAATAATAGTTATGGATACCATCATGGGTTTATGAGATTAATGTTGATCATAAGTTGAAAGTCATAAATTCCCCTTTAGAAATATTATGTGGATGGAATATAACATGATTACAGACATTTTTTTAAAACATTTATTAGAATACAACATATAAAATTAGTATTTGAGAATTTTATTTTAAGATGAATAACCCTTAATTTTTTTGACTTTAGAAAAAAAGTATTGGTAAATTTTAAGCTTTATATTAACTTCTATATTTAAGTAATTATGGGTCATCACAATTTTTAAATGTTATAGGAATTATACTAAAATGGTTTTAGAAAAAAGATAACCCGCATGCCGAGAGAAAAAATATTGCTTCCAAAAAAGTACTTGTGGTTGGATCCCACAAGTTATAGAGAAACCCTATCCAACAAGATAAGAAAACCATGTTGGTCCATCACAATGGTGAGGAGAAACAAGATAAAAGGGAAAATATTAATATAAAATAAAAATATACATACAAAGATTGTAAAAAAGTAGAATAAATAGAAATATCTAAGATCCATACAATCCAATACAAACTGAATAATCCATAATGTACGAATAACAAAAATATTAATCCTCCATGTGACAAATAATCTCCTCTAAACCAACACAAATTGGAGATGATGAAAACAAGACTATCCACCATTTCATAAGATGCCCTTCCCTTTACCTGAATCCTAAAATAAAAAAACTACAAATGAACAGAGTAAAAAATAGGGTGTGATAGGAAATCCTATTAGGGTTACACTATAGATTCATTACATGGTCTAATTAAGATAATTTGATAGTTTTATCTTTTAAAACAAAACATTTAAATAAATCATTAATACAAACACATTTACAAATAATTTTCCTTCGTTTTTTATAAAATCCTTTCATTTTTATAAAGCCATAAATATGAAATGTAAAAGTGATAAAAAAAGAAAATCATATCCATACCCTATAAGGTATTAAAGTAAACATATATCCATGAATAAAACATAATTTTAATCCATATGTTACAACCTCACATTCAAATATGCAAGGAAATATCCAGGAATAAACATATCATATAATAAATAAATTATAAAGACCAATACTTATATGAATGGAATTTCTCTTTTATTATAGTAATTTAACATAAATTCACTTATAGACCATAGTAAAAACTTTATAAATGAATAATTAATGAAATAAGAAGTATTTTTAGAAGTTAAGGAACCAATTATGATGAAATTGTAAAGTAACCTTTGGAATTTTAATATAAACATTACGAATAGTAAACCAACCAAATGGATATTATACTCACCCATGAAAGTAAAAATAATGTTTTTTAATATTATAAGTGAAAATATGATATAATTATATCATAGTATAAGTAGGTAAATATTTTACAAATTATTAGTAAAGTATTGGTATTTTTATAAGTAATAAATGTTTAATTACAATTTTATGATTAATTTAACAATTTAAAAGAAAATTTATTTTCATAAAATCCATTCATAAATTAATATTTTTATTTATTAGGATTTTGGGATAATTTTATGATACCTTATGAAATTTTTCAAAGTGTTACAAAATCAGTTATAATTTGAAAATCAGTATTTCCCATGAAAATGGTGATTTTAATTAAAAAATAAATTTATAATATTTTGAAAACTATTTACTTAAAACAGAGTACCTTTTTTAATTCTGGAAGTTGATAAATTTTTCAGCCTAATTTTCTGTATTTTTATGAAATACTTGATTTTTGTGAATAGTAAAATATAATAATTTAAGATAAATGATAAAAACTTGAATTTTTTATTCATGGATGAGTCATGTATGATTTAAGTCCACATTTTTTCAATCTCACATTCACTAATTACTTTATTTGTTAACAAAACTCCTCACTATTTCTTTTCTATATAATAATAATAATCTAATGACTAAAATAATAAGAAAACATCCTTCCCCTCTACTATAAATATCATCCCTCACCCCTATTCTCCTCACACATATCAAAAATTGAGACTTTCCCAAATTCTGACAATACACTTCCCTAACCCCTTACCCACATCCAATAACTATTGTTTTCATCAAAAGACCAAAACCTCTTCCCAAATGAGGTTCTCAAAGAGGAGAGCTTTAAGAGGTAAAATATTCTTTGTTTTTCTTTTAATTTATTTTAATTTTATTTCATTTTTTAATTGTCTTCTCAACTACACTCTTCAAAATAAAATGATAAACTCTAGTAGCTTACAAAAAATTTAATTCTATAGCGTTAATTTATGATCCATTATTAAACTCCTCCCTCTCATTCTTTCATTCTAAAAAATAAATGGTTGCCCGTGATGTGTTAATTTACGAAGATCGTGGGTGTTGTACATTCATTTTACATAAACATATTAAAGTAATCTTATAAAACCATTAAATGGTTTTAAAAATATTTTAAATTGTTTTTTATAAAAAAAGTTATTTTTGTTTAAATTACTTATACTCATAATTCAAAATGATAAAACAAAATGAGTTCATTGAGTTCAAAAAACTGCCAAAATTACCTTAAAATGATCATCATTAAATATTATCAAATGAATCATACTAATGGTATATAACCAAATACATTTTATGACCATTCGAGATTCATTAATATCATTAATAATGTATAATAACAATTCTGTATGTCCATCCTCATTTTAAATGAACTTCCATTCATGTATACAAACGAACTTACCATGAATACTATGAACATGAACACTCTCAAACGATGAAATTAAACAATATAACTTACACAAAAGACTATAAAAGAACCTATTAAAACCATAATTAAATATATTATTGTAAAAATGGTTCTATAATTTTTAATTAATTAATCTAGTGTGATTATAAAGGACATTATAGAAAATATAGCATTCAGAAACAAGGTAAGGGGAATTATCAAACCCAACTCTCTTTCTTTTGGGTTTTCCATATTTCACCCCATTTTTAGCAAGGTTATTACTGAAATGTTATTTATTCATCATTATATTAAATTTTATGGGATATACATATTTTTTATTTGAGATTCTGACAAACACAATATTTTCCAAAAGAACTCTTCTTTTAAAAAAACACACTTCTCGAGATTCTTTCTTCTTTACTCAAAGTTATTGATTCTTATATCAAGTGTGTTATTACCTAATTCAATTGTGTACCCAAATATTTTTAATGTATTATTTATTAAATGGAACACATAACTTTACATGGGATATTTTATGTCCAAAATAGATATATGTTCTAGGTGGCATTCATGATAATGTAAATGATATGATATGACACGTGCTCCTGGAATTATATACCGCAAATTAAATTATAAGATCTGATGGGTGTACCTAGAATTATATAGAATGAAAATTCATTCGTTAATTTTATATATCTTATTAGAAAATTGAAATATGTGTGAGTATTATGCTGTCTTTGTTCACAACTATGTGTGGTAGTTGACCACTAATACATGATGATTAATTTTTATGCATTTTCACATTTCATGCCGTTATCTAATGATTACTATCATGATTATTATGTTATAATTATTCTCACTATATTCCATATTGTTTCATGATATTATCTATCATCTTACTGAGATTTTTATCTCACCCCCCTTTGATGTATATCTTCTAGTGAGAAGAATCTTGAGAAGAATGAGTTAAATAAGTGATTATGTTTTATGTTTTTAATGTTTTCTTTGTTCCTGGGTTTTTCAAGACACTAAAACATTGTTTCCTTATTTTGTAATGTTTTTTTGTTGTTTTTCATTAAAATAATGTAATAGTATTGTAAGAAAAAGAAGGGTTTCTATATAAATAATAAATATAAAATCACTTTTTATTGGTCCCTAGAATAATAGGCTATGTACTAGACATAACAGATCCAAATCAATGAATAAGTTGGTACCAAAAAATATTGAGTCCCATCACATTACATCAATATCCCATATATAACCCATATTGGTGTCCCACACACTATGGTTAACTATGCTTATTTTTTAATGAACTCAAGGTTCCCAATGTGCCAAATTTGTCAAAATCCATTTTAAAAACAGTAAACAAATTAATAAAACATATTAAAAACCAATAAAATCCAATTTCGTTTTTGAAACTCCATTTCCAAATAAAAATCCCCAATCCTGAATTTAGACGAACACTTAGAGTGGAACGATTAGTTTTTAAAGAAAACCCCAATAAAAACATTTATATTTATAATAAATAAAATGAAACCACATATCACATTAATTAAATAAACAAACTAAATAAAATTTACATTAATGACAATAAATTCATAGAATTAACCCATTGTATCGAAACATTGGTCTCACCAAAATGTTCCCAATATTTTATGGTTAAGAGGTCGCTTGTAGTTTAGCTTGGGTTGTTGAATGCTCAGAATACTAAGTAGTAACCTACAGACACATACATTATATGGTTTTTTTTCGATAAAGTGGAATCTTGAGTTGATTTTAGATATTTTTAGTGAGAACTAATAGTTATATGCGAAATAAAATTAATAGAATGAGTTGATCCTAGGTTATCTCTTGGATGTGGATTGGATGAATTATTTTTTAACGATTTCAATTTCTTATATTTGAGATGGATTTATAATAAGATCAAATAAATTCATAACATATTATTTTAATACCAAAACATCATAATAATAATCATATATAAAATCGAAGGATAAATTTTTTGATCACTCCATGGTAAATATTTGTTTTATCACTTGAAGTGTGCGACCTTAAATTCAACAAGGATGGAGGAGTTGAAAGATCTTCATACAAAATTCTCAATTAAACGAACTGATTATAAATTAATGATGTGATAAATAACATCCAATTAAGCCCCTTTCTAATCCCTTGGATGAACCCATAATCGGGTTATACCTCTATTGATGTTATGGTTTCAATGAAAGCATGAAGTAGACTCATGAGGGAGGAATTGATGAATTAAAAAAAGAAAATGAAATAACGATCTCTCCACCATTGTGTGATAATTTCACATGGTTTGGTGTGAATAAATTCACATATTTCAGCCAAAAGTATCAACATGATATTAATAAGAACTGAATAAGAGGAGGATATGAACTTTTATTAAGAAACTAAGATTAATTAGAACAACTTACATGTGAAAGAAAAACTTGAGACAACAAAAATGCCGCATAGGATTACATTGAAAGAAAGCACCAAATATCCCCAAATCCTTCAACAAAACTTCCTTAAATAGGCATTTTGAAGCCTTGGGTCGAGACTCCAATGGTATAAGTCTTCAAAAGTAATTTTGGTAGTCCTTTAATGGGTGGAAAGTTGAGGGAGAGTTGATATTTTCTCCCTTGACAGACAATCTGAGCCAACATTCATAACTCTACAGATGTGTTCAAAAAAACATCTAGATGGCCTAATTTTGGTACTCCATAGATGAAAAAAATGAATATACAGATGTCCCCTAATAGTATGTAAAAATTTTGTCAAAATTATTTATTGTTTTTGGGATATGATTAATTATTTGGTATGTTTTTTGGGGCTGCAGAATCTGGCCCAATATTGCATCTTCAATGTCGTCCGACTGGATCTCCATTCAAACATCAAAATTAGATTTGGCCACTGTTGAGTAAAATGTTTCCCTTGATTTACTCTATCTTCAGTTAAATATTTATAATCATAGGGCTTGGATATTGGCCTATAAAATGTCATTATTAGGCTTCTTTCCATTTTAAATTTCCCCAAATGTGTTGGTATAAAAACCCACTTTGAAGGTCTACTAATGTGAATCTTCATGTACTCCAACAGCTTTAATTATTACATATAGCATGATTGAACTGAAAATAAAATATGAATATAAAATAAACTCGATTTTTTATTTTAGGAGGTGTTTAGAAATTTACCACATAATAGTGCATTTTAAGAGGGAATTACAATCATATTGTGAATTAATGTTCAAAGTATAAAATGAACTAAAATGGTGTTTATGTATAAAAAAGCTCATGAATATTATATATATTAAAAATGACTATTATCCTCATTTAGTGTCTAATAAAACACTTAGCTTAAGAATGATGAAACCATATCCCCCTTCAACATTATAGATTGGAGAAGTAAGGATCGACCTTTGTAAGACAAGGAATGATATGAAAATATAAAGGATTAATCAAAATAAATGATCAATCACAATATGAATCCCAATCGCAACCAATGTTGTAGCCAAGACCAAGGAAAAATATGAACCTTGGGGATTTTCATCTGGAGAAATAAACCACAACCACAATGATGATCAATCGACGAATGAATGTTCTATAGAGAGTGGAGATCCCCAAAATCATCTAGAACATCCTAAGGGATTGATAGGATGTTTTTTGGACCTAATAAAACACAAATTAGGCATGCATCACACTTAAAAAAATGGTGATCTCAAGGATTAAAAGTCATGTATCATTTACACAGTGTAAAATCCCGTGAATAAAAAACTCATTGAAAACACACCGGCTCTAATAAAATTTTACCAAGACCATTAAACGATGCGAATATAATTCAAGTTGTTTAAATATTTTATGACCTACACAAGACACACATCATATTCCCGATTACTAATACACAATGTATAACTAGTTTTACAGTATGTAAACTCCAAAAAGAGAGTGGTTCCCTTGATTTGGTAAAATATCTCAAACTAAAGTGAAAACAAAAACAAAGGAAAAAATAATACCTAATGGAAGGTAAGAAGGTGTTACAATATTCCCATTATAAATTCTTTCTTTCATTATTAATCCCTAAAAATCCTGGGGCTACAAATTGAGAAGGCCAATGTTTCCTCATAAACAATTAAAACATCAACATATTGTGGCTACCCCATCCACACTACAATAGTAATGAAACTAGATGAATCATTTTACCATTTTGTACCTTTTTATGGTGACCCATAATCTGAATCGGTTGCTCAAAAATGGTTGTATTAAGAAAAAGATTGACATCCTCACATTATATCACATGTGGCAGATCTAATCAATACCTCCTCATATGGAAAACAATAAATACATTATGGATTTAACATAAGTGATGTGGTTTGTCAAACCAATTGGACATCTTCCCTACTCATCCAACTATATAAAAGCTTCCCAAAAACCATGGTGCCAACTGACCCTGATTACCCAATAAATGATTTCCTAGGAGAGGTGAAACATTAAGAATCATATGCTCACCAAACTCTAACTCCAGTGGCCGCTATCAATAGTCTGTATAAGATTCCAGATAGATCTGCATGGAGAACATCCTCTTTGAGATTAGTTTCACAACTTCCATCTTCTCAAACTCTAAATACATTTTTATTGTATTTTATGAAAAAATATTTTTGAGGTTATATGTAATCCCTAAAATATCTCAAGAAACAAATCAATAAAAAACCCAAAAATAAAAACCAAACTAGGAGAAAAATTTCAATTTGAAAATCCTATCACTTCCCACCAACCCAAAACTGTTTTGAAATTAAAAAATGCCATAAAAATATCATCAGCCACAAAATTTACATCAAATGATTCCCTTAATAGTTCAATAATTCAAAATTCAAGAATAAACCCAATTCATGCTTCAAAAACAGAACCATGAAATCCTCAGGTTGTGATAACCTAGTCTTCTATTAGCCATGATCTGCACCCTGATATGTGTGATCACTCGGTCAACATCACTAGATTCCCAATAAGAACCCACTCGAATCTAACCCATCCCACCACTAAATAATCCCAGAACTAAATCCCCAAAAACCAACAATGTTATAAATTGAAGTACCTACACAATTCAGGAAAAAAACTAGAGAGAGCCACCACACAATGAGAAAAACCTTTGAGCACACCAACATCACCAAGAAATTTGCATGAATAATTTCTATGGGGACCCCAAATGGGGAGGATCATGTACTGATCATTAATCATGGAAAACCGTTGACTGCCTGATCAACACCTCCTAGAAAATCTATGGATACCATCACACCAGACCAACCAGGAAAGGCATCTTTAAACAAAGATGTCAGAGAAGAGATGATTGGATAAATCCCTCAAAAGTGATCTATACATTGGAAAGGGCATCGACCCTAGATTTAATACCACCTCAAAGAAAACAAATTAATTTAGGGAAAAACCCAATTGAAACTCTTGGAATACCAATAAAACCAGTACATCTTGAAATCATCATTATCATCATAGAATAATTCCCAAATAAATTTATCCAAAAAAATAATTTTAAATAATGAATAAAACACTAGATCAAAAATAGTAGTCTTAATTGGAATAAAATTTAAACACCTCCAAAACACGTCAATGAACTTTAAAAGACATAATAACGACATCCGAAAATGTAAAATAAAAAATAAGAAACAAAAACCATGTTGAACTAAAATAGATAGCCACATAATAGAACCAAAAAAAAAAGCAGACTACAATCATTAAAATGGATCCATAAATCATCGAAAAAGAAATGATATTAACAAGTAATACAGAGAGGACGCGACTTCTACCATAACACCATCACTATCCAAATCATACCTAAAACCCATCATTATTGACCAAAAAATGGGGCATTTCATAGTGGGTAAGGCAATAAGGGTATAGGAGGGGAACTGATGAGAAGAATAGTTCTTGGAGACTCAAGAGCCGTATGAAATGAAAACAATAGAAGAATGGAGTTCATGGAAAATTCCCCATCACCATCCAAAATCACAATGAGAACTAACATTCTAGACCAGCAGTTGGGTACAAAGATCTAGTATTAATAGAAAGAGCATTGGTGCGATAAAGTGGTGACTAGTAAGGGAAACCAAATCCGAGGCCAAAAAAATGTTTGATTATCCCCGTAGAGAAACATGATGAAAATAGATAAAGGGGGAAGAATATGAGTAAATAAGGGGGGAGAAGATGTAAGGGATCCATTACCATAAAAATAATGCATAAAACCCTATAAATGAGTAGGGAGATGTGATAGCATCATATCACTAGGAGACTACGTTCCCTTCCCCCATTCTCAGCATCTATTGAAAAAGAATCGGCCCAAACAAGGAAAACTCTCCCAAATCATCCTATCAAAATGGATATCTACTTGGCTACCCATACAATGATTCCAAGGGAACCATCATAACGGAATCCTGGTTGTTTTTGTTTTATGAGAATTTTACCAGTGGAAAATTATTTTCCCAAGATCCACTAAAATCAAGCATGTAATCTCAAAGAATATATTAATGTACCTAGATTTCTCCCTTTTTTTCCATAGTCATGTGGAAGATAATCTATGCTTAATTTCATGTGGAAACCAATCAAATATCGTAAAACTTTACCAAACATAGATGTGAACTTCATGTAACTATCATAAACAACCACAAAGGGAGCCTTTGGAAATCTCCTGATCTCTCAGACATACAAGCCCCTGAGATGTTCTACTATTATCACCTCCATGATATGTGAGAAATGATCTAATTTCATAAGTTGGCCAATGATCACCCAAATTTAGTCATTCCCACAAAGATATCATGGAAAAGTAATGATTATTCCCAAATAAATTTCATCCACCTTCCATACTGAAATGGGTAAAGTATCAAATAATCCATCATGCCTCTGGTGTTCCACCTTATTTTATGAAAAGTGTGACACCGCAAAACAAAACCTTAAATTGACCACCTTAAAACTGGCCACCAATATTGATGGATCATGTTTTGGTACATATTGGTATCCCTAAGTAAAATATACCAATATTATTGGGTTCCACTATCTAAAAACTCTTGCCTCATAGAAATCAAAACAACCAACATTCAATTGATATCAAATTGAAACAGACCAACATGGGTCCACTATAAAAGCCACCCGAGCCGACCCATTATAAGGGTGAGGTGTAATAAGATAATGGAAAATTTATCATATAAACCTAAATAATACGTGAAAAATGATTACATAGTAAATGAAATAGATATATATATATATATAATATCTATACAGTAAAATCCAAAGAAGATAAACCAGAGTGTATGAATTACATGACCAACAATTCTCTATGTGACCAATAGTCTATTCCAAACCAACTCAAACCAAAGGTAGCGATAATGAGAGAACACAAAATGCAACATGTTGTCTTTACCTTTACCCGAATCTTACATTTCATAATATATAACCTTTGGAAGGAAAAAGTGGGGAGTGAGTACAAAGAATAATAGGATACCACTGTAGAGTCTATACAAGGTCTAACAATAAGAATTAAATATTTCTATTTTTTAATATAAAATAGATTAATAATTATTTTTCATAAACCCAACACCATTTTTAAGTCAGTTTACTTTAGCTTTCATAAAATACATTTTTATTTAAAAATATAGAATAATTTAAAGTAAACGTTATTAAATAGGAAATAATATCAATAATTCATAAGGTATGAAAGTAAAAACATATCCATGAAATAACTAGAATGAAAAACCATGGATTACAACCTCATATAAAAACCTATGAGAAACTATCCTTGAAAAACATCATCATGAAACAAAATTAATTATAAATGATAAACCACCTTGTATTGAACCTTAGCAGATGTAACTACATACTAGAACTAATGAATCCTAAACTATGTATACATTGGTACCAACCAATATGAAGTCCCTCCATATTCTTTCAATATCCCAAAAGTATCCTATAATGGTTCGACGCTAACTAGGGTTACCCAAGACTATTTTCCAAAGGTACCATGTTTACCAATGTAACAAGTCTTTCAAAATCCCAATAAAAAACTTGATTAGAATTTATAAAACATTTTCAAAGATATTCCAATACACTTTGGTGTTTTTAAAACCCATTTTCAAATAAAAATACCCACTCAGGAATCTAAATAAACAATGGATGTAAAAATATGATTTTTTTTCATAAAAAAACATTAAAAACAATTATCTTTAGAATAAATCCATTGAAATCACAAATCAATTCAGTTAAATTAACATCATAAAGAAAATTTACAAGAATGTTAGGAAATTCATAGAATTATCCCAATTTATAGAAACACCTACCTCATGAATGATGTAACCCTATCCCTATTGACATTGGTAATTGGAAAACCATTTATCATACTTCATAATAGAAGTAATCAAAAGAATAAAAGGATCAATAGAAAATAGAAATAGATAACACATATGAACCAAAACCACATCCAATGCTACAGTCACAACCAATGGTAAAGGTGAAATAAGAGGATTCTTACCTGGAGAGATAAACCATGACCATACTGATGATTAATCATCGAATAAATAATTTGAAAGTACTATAGATGCCAAAAATCATTGAAAATAACTGTGAGGTTCAATAGGAAGGGTTATGGAAGGAATAAAACAAAAATTAGGTATACATCGCACTAAAAACTACTGGGATCATGGATTAAAAATTCTTTATCATTTACATGGTGTGTAATACCATGAATTAAAAAGATTCTGAAAAAAAAGTTTCCTCCTATAAGAATTCCTATTTTGACCATTACACAACATGAAACCAATTCAAATCTTTTATGGATTCTATTCCCAACACAAGACACATGACATATTCCTGACGACTAATGCATGATGTGTGACTAGTTTACACAACGTGTAAACACCCAGTAGACTACGCTTCTCCTTGATTCTATACAAAACCCAAAACAAAAAAGGAAACAAAAAAAGTATAAATCATTTCATATTGAAAGTAATAAGTTGTTACACCAACCCTATGGGTGGTAAGGGTTTAGTGCCTATTCTTAAGCTATGTTATGTTCTAGTTAAAATTTCATTGTTTTTTATTAAATTATTTTATAGATATATATTAATAATGAACTAGTGGTTCTATTATTGCATTTTATTGATTAACATATAACTTATGCTAATAGTATAGGTTTTGGTAAATAATTATAAATAGGATAAAATACATTTCAATATTTTATATATATTATGATATATTTAAGGTTATTTTTGGTCTTCTTACAAAAAATGTATTTTAAATATTCATATATTAGAGTAAGAGAAGAAGTGTAAATTAATTTAAGCACAACCAAATGATTAATTTTTTTATTATAAAATAAAAATATATCAAGTAAGAATATTTCCTTATATTAGTAGATTGTAAAATAATACTTCAACTTTTGGAAAATGATCTTGAAATATAAATGTTATCATTTAATGTTCATATATGATGAATAAATGGTCATTTGACACATAACAGATTTCTGGTTTTTTGTTTGTTTAATTTCTCTCGATCATTCACATTCTTGGGATCAATGTCCTCTATCACCATCTATCATTATTTTGTTTTTACACATTTATTCCATGTATATATTTTAAATTCTCACCTATGTTATCTTATATGGAAACCTAGTTATATTTTATTCCATATCACCTTCCATATTTCTATTTTACTATTTTCATAGGAATTTCAATTAATAATTATATGATGTGGGTAATTCAGAAAAGTTATTTTGAAATTTCAAACCCTTTATTATTTAAATTAAGTATAAAATGAGAGGACACAATTTATTAATGGAGAGGTGAATGGAACACCTTAAGATTAATAAAATAAATTTGGGTAAAATAGTTTATCAGAAATGAAACACCAATCTAATATCATAATGTAACACCTCAAGACATTATGTTGTATTTCATTTAGAAAAATCTATCTCCATAATAACATATAGAACATGAAATCCCAACTCTAAATGAATCGTAATATAGTATATAGTTGCACTGTTATCGTTAAATTTGTTCGTATGAATAGTAGTAAGTAAATTATAAAAAATTTATGGTTTAAACTTGTATAAAAAATTCATTGTTTATATATTTATTATAAATACAATATTAATCATTTAAAAAAATGTTTTCTCAAAAAATATAATTATCTGAAAGGAAGTTTCTTTGTTCTATGCACACATATATTAAATTTAATTTTCAATAATTTTATGAAAATTAAATGAAATAATAAAACTAATTTCTGAATCTACGTGTCAAAATTATGATTGGGTGAATTTTTTGTATTTTTCTAAAAACAATAATTTTCTGATGAATAACGAAAAATAATTTTTTTATTGAAAACTATTTTTTCATTTCAATAATTTACACTGTTAAATTGTACTTTAAATTAGTTTTAATGTCAATTTATTACAATTATCATAATTATTATCTAATATAGGTTATTAGAACCAATTTCAAATTGGATTTTTATTTTAAAACCTTTTTCTCTTATGATAATATTCTCCTTGGAAATCCCCCCTTTTACCCCATTAGAGAATATAATTTTAAAGAGAATTTTCCTAGTTTTGTAAATTGAATTTTGAAAAATGGAATTGATATTGGGAATAATATTAATTTATATTATATAATAATATCAAATTAATCTTTGACCATTATGAATATTAAAATAAATAAAAATTAATTATTGTTATTAATGTAAAGACAAATTTAAAGGGTGGTTAAACTAAAAATATAAGGTTTAAAATAACATACCAACTTTTCCAACATCAATTTTATTGAAATATTTCTACTATAAAACCTATAAATATTAACAATGAACCAATTTTTAGGCTTTTCTCAAGGCAAAAACATCGATGTAATTGATTCTTTTCAAAAACTCCATGTCTGTCCTCTCCCCCAATTATAAAAGGCCACCCCTATCCTCCCATTTTCATATTTACAATGAAATTTGGATCTGACAAGACCTAAAAAATATCTTCTTTATACCCCACCTAATATCCCATTTCCCTTGGTATTATTATCAATCCATCCTTATAAGAAATTTGGTTCAGACATGAAGTGGTTGTTAAGAGATGATGTAACATTCATAAAAAATATTTTTTATTTTACTTCTTCTTCAACCTCTTGAAAATATAATTAAATAATGATATAATAGTTAAAAAATTATATCCCATATAGTGATTTTTTATTCTATTAATTTAATAACCTTTATCCAACTCCTTTTCCATTAAATAGGAAACCAAATCCTCAATCGTGTGTAGGACATATTTCACCATGTGAACCAATGTAATTCATTTTCCATCACCACTTTACAAGGAGGAATATAATTATAGATTTAATGTATATATAAATATATAATTTTTATGATATTAATATATATCTAGGATTATAATATAATATTTACTGCTTCACTTTCACGGTCATTTAGATTGTGTTAACGTCTCTCATGTGTCCGACAGATTACTGACTTGTGAAGCGATCTGATTCATTTTTCAGTTACGCAATACATTTTTTGTAATAATGATAAATTTAATAAATATATGTGATATATATTGTAACATCCTAGGTAAATGAAGAATATGATAGTTTCATATTTATTAATATTTGTGAATAAAATATTAATTTTACTTTTAAGGGGATTCTATGTTTGATGGCGTACCCAATACGCAACAAAAAGTTTCTTTGAAACCATACGTTGCACACTAATAATATAATAATATTATTTTAAATGGTAGTAAATGCCTAGTTGTTGTAATGGCGGTAATGAATAGAAGTAACTAAAAAATGATTATAAATATTTTTTAAATATTTTAACAATTACCAAATAAATGACAGAGGCTTAAAATTCGAATGAATCCAATTTTAAGCATAAATATTATAATATTCTTTAAAAGGTTGATTAAACCAGTTTTGATGAAAAAACCTTTCTAAATATACTTTTTTCACTTTTATATGATATATTTTACAAAATAAAATCCATCTTTTGAATCAAGACATCAAAATTTACATTGCTTAAATTTTTTGAATTTTTCCAAAAAAGTTCATTTTTTTGAATAGTGAAAAATGCTGTATTTAATTCAAAACCACTTTTTAATAAAATTTATTTATATGGTTAGATTATATTTTTAATTGGTATTAAAGTGTAGTTAAAATTTATTTTTACCATTTAATCCAATGGTGGTCATTGGAATTAATTTCACTTTGAAATTAGATATAAACAAGTGTCAATCTTTGGATAGATATTGTTTCTTAAAAACAAGCTATTTGTTTTGACAGTGAGAATTAATTATAAAATTAATTAATGAAAATTATATGTTTTTAATTTGTTAAAATGGATATCTTTTTTGAATTCGGAATATCAAATTTACTTTGGATAGATGTTTTGTATTTTTCTGACAAATGATCATTTTTAATGAATAATGAAAAATACTGCATTGTACTTCAAAACTGCTTTTTCAACTAATTTAATTATATAGTTATATTGTGATTTTAATTGATTTTAATGTTTAATTTAATTATGTTTTTATCACTTAATACAATTTTGGTCATTGTAAGTAATTTCACTTTTCAATTAGATGTAAAAACAAGTCAATCTTTTGATAAATTTTACTTCTTAAAAACTCATCTTCTGTTTTGACAACGGGAATTATTTTTAAATTAATTAGAGAAATTTTTGTGTTTTGAATTTGGTAAAATGGATTCCATATTTTAAATCAGAAGTTTAAAATTATGTAACTAAGAGTCTTTTGTTTTTTGGACATTTTGAATAGTAACGACGGTAATTATCTTTAATTATCGTGATTAATTAGTAATTGGGTAGTTAATGGTAATAAAATAATATCAAAATAATATAAAATGACCCCAACATTGTCCAAATATTATTTTTTGAGTCATGGAAGACCATTGGAAGATTTATACCAATCATTAGTGCCCATGGAGTCACATGGGTTTGATAGTGACATTTATGACATTATTTAAAAAAAGAGAAATATAACAAAACTTTGTATATCCTAATTTTTTAAAAAAATAATTTTGTTTAAATAAATGATATATTAGACTATAAATATTCATTCTAAATCTAGACATATTTCCTATATCATGATAGTTTTTTTTATAATATTTAGATATTAAATAAATAAATTTATTTATGACACCATGATGATGCAGTGATTACCTCAATAATGAATGATTTAAATAAAATGAAATGATAAGGTAAACTATAAGACAAAAAAAAGTCTAAAACCAATTTTATGGGTTTATTTCGAACACTAATCACCTTATCCTCAAAATATATTATTGTGGGGCTTTTAGAAAGCGAAAATAATTTTATAATAAAGTAACATTTCAAGACTTTCCATAAGTGACCCTCCTCCCTCTTATAAAAGGCCCCAACCTCTACCCCCTTACCCACACCTATAATGCTCTTCTCTCATCCAAAATCTGGAAATATTATCTCTTAAAATCCCTCTGTTACTTCTAGAAGCCTCACTTTGGGCAGAAATCTTTCCAAAGAAGCCTTTGGATCAAATCAAAAAGAGTTACCCGATTTAGAGGTAATGTCTTATCTCGAGTTTCATTCCTTTATTTTCATTCTTCACTGACCAATATATTCTTATTATTTGATCCCATAATAACACAAGTATCCTAAATATACTAGGATGTTGTTATGATAAGGATTCTACCTACACTTACACACACGTACGTCTAATGGTTAAATAACATACTGTTTCTATGGGTGGCGAATTACTGCCTCACGAAAAGAAGATTGTTAAATCTTTTTTTAACACTTCTCATGGTGGCCATTACGATAGAAATATATTTATATATGCTACATATTATATTTATTTCTTCTATATTCTTCTGTATTTTATATTTATAACATACCTTTATGCTTTTCATGTTGTGCAAATGCGATAATTTCATATGAGGAAGTGTGGACAACCACTCCCTCAAGTGATGTGACTCATTCTTGCCAAACATGGAATTTATAATGAATGTAATTAATATAATTATTTGACTTATATAACATATATATTATACTGGAATAATAATATATCTATTTCTCATTTAGTTTTAAAGTCCATTAATATGACAAAAAAGAAAGTAGCGTTCTTACATATGTACGGCCTACCGTCTCCATGGACAGTACATTTCATTTCTTATCTGCAAAAATTATGGAATATTATTAAATACATATATACTAGATATATATGATATTTAAATTATTAACACCATTCCTTATACGATGTACATATAACTACATGGACAATTCTCTTCAAAAAAGTTCATTTTTGACTCATGTACCGAACATCGACAAAACGTATGATATAAAATCAAATAATTAACTAATTATTATAACATGATAATAAATGATATGAATTGAATATTAAAATTTAAATTATGTCCATAATCAATTATAAATTGACCATGTTTTATTATTTAGGAATATTAAGAAATGAACAAGACAAGTCGAACTTGAGGTAAGGGATTTCTTATCTCGCTTTTATTTCTGTGAGATTTCCATTGTTTTCCACTTACTTATTGCTTGTGGTGTATTTTGTACTGACATTTGATATATATTATCCTGATTCTATTTATATTCATGGTATTCTGTTATTTATTTTGTTCTTATTATCTTTTGGTCATACGACTCGATTTATTTGAATGAGGTAGGGTGTTTTTATCTCACTTTTTATTCCCAAGAGATTCATGCTATATTTACCACTATCCCTTTTCACAGGGGTATGTACTGCCCATTATTTTACTCGTTTATTAATATACATCCATTTATGGGTTTTTACATCCACATTGTATGGTCCTTCTTTCATGGGGTGTATGTTTTGTAGGTTACCAAATCTGTAAGGGAACCTTTCATCCCCTTCTTTTTGAATACTTTTATTTGTAGGACTTTTAATTTGCATCTTATTATGTTGGGATATGTTCTTATATATCCTTATTGCTGTAAATTTTATTTCCAAGTGATGATATACCCTTTTTTATCTCTCATCAACTCATTTTATGAATTTTAAAGTGACACTGTCTGACTGTCGAATTTCTGTAAGGGAACTTCTCAACCCAATTTCAATTATTTGGGTTAAACCTCTACTTCTTGATTATGTCATGATATGAATATGTGTGGATGAACTCTGATTGTTATACACTTAATATCCAATTATATTGGGTGTATTTATATTTTTCGCACATAATTATGTAATTGATTTATCCTTAATCAAAGGATACCATCTTTGTACTGGACTTCGTCTCAATCTCCTTTTATTGAAGAATATTTTTATTTCTACATGACATTATTTTATACGGTGTATAAAACCCTTTTGAATTTTCATTTCATTAAAATGCAATCTTTTTTCTATGAAGCGTTTTACTAAATGACATAAAAGTAATGTTTTTTTAATATAAGCGGTTACAATGATATTTTCCGCCGCCGAGAGTATTATATGATCTATGGCTTATTTAACAAGAAATAATGTTTTCAAAAGAAAAATAAATATCATATACTCTTTTTGATTATTTTGGTATTGGTAATGGTTTTAGAATGGATTTATTATTTCAATACCTTAAAATGTTATATTGTTATTGCAATGTGGTAATGTTATCTTTCCTTTATGCTTAAGTTATGTGTTATGATTATGTATGGTTCTTGGCCATTGTTACGTATATGGGTGGTTCCATCATAAACCTAGGGCGGGTGAGCCTGAGATAGCTCTCCAATGGATTGGGTAACGTGGTGTAAGTAAACTTTAATGTTTCTCCTATGATATTTAGATAATATAATGTGATGGGTATTCCAAATGTGACTCCCTATGTAGCTGTGATAGCTACAATGTAAGTATGTTATGTATGCCTTAAGGTACCTTTACAATTTGTGATTACTATGTGTTATTAATAATTCCTATTTTTTCATGAGATATGATAAAGATCTTATGTTATTTATGTATTGATGAACTAATGTTCTATTTCTTTGTGTTATAAACCTTACTGAGCATTTTATGCTCATCCCAAGTTTTTTAAATGATTCCCACATGACTTAAAGATGAATAGGGTCAAATATGGGATCAAGGAAAGACATGATGTCTAAAACATGGACCTAGACATGTTTCTTTTTAAGAGTTTTTCTTTTATGAATAAAATAGAAACTGAGTAGAAGCCTCTACTTTTTAATCTTTTGAGATTTAATATTTATGTCCTCCTTCTCTAAAACTCTAAACCTGAAAAGATCCTCAATGAGAATTATTCATTTAATTCAAGATTTTTTAATGTTTTATGGTTGGGTAATTATTGTTGGTATCAGAGGTCGGTTTAGATAACATTATGGGGCTAGTGTATTCTTTAAGATTAAGTGACATTACCATAATGGTTAGGATTTCAGAAAGAGTCAATGTTTTTTAGATAAACTGCATGAGTTAAGATAACATGAATAATCATATCTTAGTATTATATGAATATTTTACTGATATACTCACACTGACCTTTTTGGTTTTAGTAAATGGATAAATCTAGTAAGCACCAAAGTAACAGTGGATGTAAAGAAAAATGTGACGGTTTTATGAACGATCAACTGAATGATATGGGAGCTGTAATGATAAATCTTATGGTTATTATCAACCAACTATATGGATCCATGATTGACCACCTGAACCTAAGTGATTTTTATAATACATCATATATGTGAGAAAAAAAATCCCTCTGGAATTTCATGTAATAATAATAAAGGTAAGTATGTTCAAAAACCGATGTGTCAATGATGTGGAAAGAAACACATAGGAAAATGTTTCAAAGGGATAAGAAGATGCTATATATGTGGAAATGAAGGTTATAAAGCAATAACCTACCATGGAAAAAGGAAGTATCTAGTTGATTCTAGGAAAGGGAAAAAAGTTCTTTCTGAAGGATCAATTGAATGTTTTAAATGTGGCGTGCATGATAATTATGAAAACACATGTCCTAAGAAGATGATTCAGGAATGGGATCACCAGGATCGTAAAACTATTCGTTTACAAAAACCTAATGCCATTCCGATTGAGGATGAAGAAACTGACAATGACCAATGAAAGGTATGGATTATTTCTAAACATATTTTTTCCTATTATTGAATTTTAGGATACGATTCATGACTTAGTTTGTAGGAAAAAAGTATTTTAGAATACGTTGGAAAGGAATGGTTAATGTATCCTGAACAATGTTGAATGAGTAAGAAGTTAACATATAAGGGATTCAAGAGATATGGTAGATTTTAGGAAGGTGAAATTCTTAAAAGTTTTATGGGTCTTTTGATGATGGGATTACATTAGAAGACTCTTTATAGTATGTGTAACCCTGATGTTTGATATATGAAAAATTTATTCAAGGAATAATTATCTTTTCTATTGTGGATATAGTTATAAAGAACCATTTTGGTTTATATGATCCTTGAATTTGAGGTAATTATTAGTTAACGCATTTTGGGATGCAAAACGAAAGTTATTAGATAACAATCATGGTTAAATTATCTTATGGTTATTTTTGATGAATTTATCTCTTTTTGGGAATGTTATAAAATTATATCGTTTTTGAAAAAGGACAACATGCAGACCGTGTGACAACCTGTCACGTCGGACGAATCTGTGAGAATCAAACCCACAACTAAAGTGCAGCTCGTATTTATCACCTACCACTGGACTACGTGAAGTCCCTATTTGGTATAACAATGTCTTTTTTGTTATATGATTTTTTGAATCAAGAATAAGTTTATTTTGGGTTATATATGGAAATGATTGACCTATCATAGAGGATATATGATTAGGTTAATTAATTTTCAATATTAGATTTTAAGAGTAACTGATGTTATTGGGAGATAAATGTTAGGATTTATCTTGGAAGACTGTGTGATTAAATCCTTCAGAGATTTGAGTTTCAATCTTAGTTTGGATTACTTTGATGAATTTTATGGATAGCTATTTATTTAATGGTCTTTCTTGAACCATGGGTTATTTTTGTAGAATTTTGGAGATTAAGAGTAGTATTTGTTTTTATAAAAGATTACCCTTTTGGGGATTATCTGATCTTGTACTAACAATTTTGGTTTTGGTTAAGGTCTAAAGACATGGGAAATATATACTTCATATTTTTTGGGTTAGGTTATTCTCAAGAAGTTGATTATAGCACTCTTAATGTGAAAAAGTCATCCTAAATACTCATCTTTTGGAGAAAATATGACTTTGTGTAAGAAATATAGTAAGAGATGAATGTCTATAGGACAAGTAAGTATGTTTCATTATGTTTTATTTAAGCTCATAAATAAATTCCTCAACGAAAATTAACTTCAAAAAAAACATTTTCTCTAATATTTTCCTACTGGGGAATAAAATACCGTTTAACCCATCACAAGTTTGTGATTTTCTGGTGGTTAACTATCTCCACGAAAACTTTTATATCACTCTCCATCAGTACATGACCCTTTGTTTTCTCTTATATATCCATATTTTCTTACATGGAATCCTAGTATGGGTTAACTTGGGTGACCATTGTACTTCTCTTTCTTTCTTTTAAAGTGATAGTTTTGCTGACTCTTTTTCTGATCTGGGTCTTTCAATGAAGTTTCCGAACCTAATTTTAAAATAGAGAGGACACAAATCCCAACAGGGGGGAAGGATGTAACATCCCAGGTAAATAAAGAATATGACATTTTCATATTTATTAATATTTTTGAGTAAAATATTAATATTACTTTAAAAGGGATGTTATGTTCGATGGCATAACAAATTCGCAACAACGAGTTTCTTTAAAATCTTATGTTGCAAACTAATAATATAATAATATTATTTTAAATGGTCGTAGACCCCTAGCCATTGTAATGGCGGGAATGAATAGAACTAACTAAAAAATTATTATATATGTTCGTTAAATATTTTCACAATTACCCAATAAATGATAGAGGCTTAAAATTCGAATGAATCCAATTTTAAACACAAATATTCTAGTATTCTTTAAAAGGTCGATTAACCACCTTTTAATGGAAAACCCTTTTTAAATAAAATTTTTGTCACTTTTATATGTTATATTTGACAAAATAAAATCCTTCTTTATAATCAAGACATCAAAATTTACTTTTTGTAAATTTTTGTTATTTTTCCGATAAAGTTCATTTTTTATGAATAGTGAAAAATACTGTACTTTAATTCAAAACCTCATATTAATATAATTTATTTATATGGTTATATTTACTTTTTAATTGGGTTTTAAGTGTAGTAAAAATATATTATTACCATTTCATCTAATGGTGGTCAATAGAATTAATTTCACTTTGAAATTGGACATAAACAAGTGTCAATATTTTGATAGGTATTGTTTCTTAAAAACATGGTATTTATTTTGACAATGGGAATTAATTATAAAATTAATTAATTAAACTTATATGTTTTGAATTTGGTAAAATTGACTTCATTTTTTAATTTTTAAAATCAAATTTACATTGTATAAATTTTTTGTATTTTTCTGACAAATGTTCATTTTTAATGAATACTGAAAAATACTGCATTTTACTTCAAAAAAACTTTTTTCATTGAATTTAATTATATAGATAGATATTACGTTTAATTATTTCTAAAGTGTAATTGAATTATTTTTTTATCACTTAATAAAATGTTTGTCATTATAAGTAATTTCACTTTTCAATTTGATTTAGGAACACGTCACTCTTTTGATAAATTTTACTTGTTAAAAACCCGTCTTTGGTTTTGACAACAAGAATTATTTTTAAATTAATTACTGCAATTCCTGTTTTTGGAATTTTTTAAAATGTATTATATATTTGGAATCATAAGGTCCAAATTAGGTAATTATGAATCTTTTGTTTTTTGACATTATTAGTAGTAACGACGGTAATTATCTTTAATTATCGGGATTAATTAATAATCGAGTAGTTAAGGGTAATAAAATAATATCATAAAAATATAAAATAACCCCAAAATGTGTCCAAATATTCTTATATGCGTCATGGACTACCATGGGAGGATTTATTCCTAACTTGAGAGCCCATGAAGTCACATGGGTGTGATAGTGACCTTTATGACATTATTTTTAAAAAAGAAGAGAAATATAACAAAGGTTTGTATATCCTAAGTAAAACCATTTTAATTTTATTTACATAAATTACCTCTTCAAATATAAATAGTAATTGTAAATATAAAAATATATCCTACATCATGGTATTTTTTTTATTATTTTTAGACATTAAATAAATAAATTTATTTATGACACCATGACGATGCAACGATTACCTCATTAATATATGATTTAAATAAAATGATAATATAAGGTAAAATATAAAACATAAACTTGTATAAAACCTATTTTATGGGTGGCTTTAAGACCCTTATCACCTTATCATCAAAATATATCATTGTGGGACCTTTAAAATCCTAAAATCATTTTATAATAAAGTTACGTTTCAAGACATTCCAAAAGTGACCATCCTCCCTCTTATAAAAGGCCCCCACCTCTACCCCCTTACCCACACCTATCAAGCCCTTTTCTCATCCAAAATCTACTCATATTATCTCTCCACATCCCTTTATTACTTCTATAATCTTCACATTGGCCATAAGTCTTTCCAAGAAAGTCTTTGGCTCAAATCAAAAAGATTTACCTGATTTAGATGTAATGTCTTCTCTTGAGTTTCATTATTTTATTTTACTTCTTCACTCACTGCTATCTTCTTATTATTTATTCCCATAATAACACCAGTATCCTTAATATACTAGGATGTTGTTTTGATAAGGATTATACCTACACATACACACACCTCCGACTAATGGTTAAAGAACATATTGTTTCTTGTGGGTGGAGAATTACTGTCTCACGAAACAAGGATTGCTCAATATTTTTTTAACACCTTTCATGGTGTCCATTATGATGAAACTATATTTATATATGATATATATTATATTTATTTCCTTTATATTCTTCAATATTTTATATTTAAAACATACCATTATGATTTTCATGATATGAAAATGCGATAATTTCATATGAGGAAGTGTGGACAACCGCCCCCTCAAGTGATGTGACTCGTTCATAAAAAACATGGAATTTATAATGAATGTAATTAATGATCATATGTTACCTATATAACATATATATTATACTTTAATTATAATATATCTATTTCTCATTTATTTTTAAAGTCCATTAATATGACAAAAAATTAAAGTAGCGTTCATGCGTACATAGGGCCTAACGTCTACATGAACGGTACATTCAATTTATTATCTCCAAACATAATAGAATATTAATAATTAGATATATAATGGATATATATATGGTATTTAAATCATTAACACAATTCCTCAGATGATTTACTTATAACTACATGCACAATTATTTTCAAACAAGTTCATTTTTGACTCAAGTACCGAACATCGACAAAATGTCTGATATGAACTCACATAATTAACTAATTATTATAACATGATAATATGTGATATGAATTAAATAATAAACATTAAAAGAATTTATTAATCAATTATAAATTGACCAAATTTTATTATTCAAAAATATAAACAAACGAACAAGACAAGTCGGACTTGAGGTAAGGGATTTCTTATCTCGCTTTTAATTTGGTGAGATTTACATTTTTCGCCACTTATTTATTCCATGTGGTGTATTGTGTAATGAAATTTGATATATATTGTCTTTATTCTATTTATATTCATGGTATTATTTGATTTATTTGGTTCTTATTATCTTTTGGTCGTACAACTTGATTAATTATAATGAGGTAAGGGGTGTTTATCTCACTATTTATTCTCGTGAGATTCATTCTATATTTACCACTATATCTTTTGAGTGGTGTATTTACTGCCCTTTATTATAATATTTGAGTAATATACATACTTTTATGGGTTTTTACATCAACATTGTATGGTCCATGTTTCATTGGGTGTATGTTTCATAGGATACCAAATCAGTAAGGGAACCTTTCACCCCCTTCGTTTAAGAAGACTTTTTTTGTTAGTTATTTTAATTTAAATCTTCTTTTGTTGGGATATGTTATTATATATCCTTAGTTCTGTAAATTTTATGTCCAATTGATGAAATACCCTTTTTATCTCTCGTCAACTCATTTTTATAATTTTAAATTGACGTTGTTAGGGTGTTGAATTTCTATAAGTGAACTTCTTAACCAAATTTCAATTATTTGGATTAAACCTATACTTCTTGATTATGTTGTGATATGAATATGTGTGTATGACCTCTGATTATTTTACACAAAATATCCACTTATATTTGGTGTATTTATATTTTTCACACATAATTTTTTAATTGATTTATCCTTAATCTAAGGATATCGTCTTTGTATGGGACTTTGTCTCAATCTCCTTCCATTGAGGCATCTTTTTATTTCTACACGACTTCATTTTATACCGTGTATAAAACCCTTTTGACTTTTCATTTCATTCAAAGGGAATATTTTCTCTATGAAGCATTTTAATAAACGACAAATAGGAATGTTTTTGTAACGTAAGCAGTGACAATGACCTTTTCCGCCGTCGTGAGTATTATTTGATCTACGGATTCCTCAACAATCCATAATGTTTTCAAAAGAAAAATAAATACCATATACTCTTTTTGCATATTTTGGTATTGAAAATGGTTTTTAGAATGGATTTATTATTTCAATAGCTTAAAATGATATATTGTTATTGT
This sequence comes from Viscum album, assembly GCA_963277665.1. NCBI lineage: Eukaryota > Viridiplantae > Streptophyta > Magnoliopsida > Santalales > Viscaceae > Viscum > Viscum album. The sequence goes on from OY728132.1 coordinate 421,888,389, forward strand.
AATGTGGGAATGTTATCTTTCCTTTATGCTCAAGTTATATGTTTTGATTATGTTAAGGTTCTTGGACGTTGTTACGTATATGGGTGGTTCCATGATAAACCTAGGGTGGGTGAGCCCGAGATATCTCTCCCATGAATTGGGTAACATGATCAAGGTAAACGTTAATATTTCTACTAAGATATTTAGAGAATATACTGTGATGGGTATTCCAAATGTGACTCCATTTGTAGCTGTGAAAGCTATAATGTAATTATGTTATGTATGCCTTAAGTTAACATTATAATTTGTGATTACTATATGTTATTCATAAATATTATTTTTTCATGGTATACTCTAAAGAGCTTAGGTTATGTATGTATTGATGAACAAATGTTCTCTTTCTTTGTTTTATAACCCTTACAAAGATTTTTTATGCTCATCCCAAGTTTTTGAAATGTTTCCCACAGGACTTAAAGATGAATAGGGACAAGGATAGGATCCAGGAAAGACATGATGTCTAAAACATAGACCTAGACATGTTTATTTTTAAGAATTTTTATTTTCTGAAAAAAATGGAAACTGAGTAGAAGTGTTTACTTTGTAATATAATGAGATGTAATGTTTATGTCATAATTCTCTAAAACTCTAAACCTGAAAAGATCCTCAAAGATAATTATTCATTTAATTCAAGACTATGTAATGTTTTAAGGCTGGGTCCTTATATATATAACATGATATAGATTTTTTAAAATTAATATATCACACATTTCTTTACCCTTATACTCATTAATGGAATGATGTCATCTCTGGTGCGTACGTACGACCTACCGTCTCCACAAAGTGATGAGATTTATTCTCAATGTCCAAACATAATTAATTGATATAAAAATATATCAAATTATTAAATATTATATTTATAACATCGATATAATTGTTGAGATTATTTATCTATATCTTATACAAAATAACCATAAGTTTCATAATAATGCACTCATGAGAAAACAAATCATTTATTACATTAAACACGACTTTAACAAGAAATTATTAACAAGCAGTTAATAAAAGTTAATCAGAAAATAATATATCATATGATGTATATAATTATAGTTAACAAAATATTTATAAAGAACTGATATATTCTATATAGGACATATGTACATTTCTGAATGAAATTCGACCTGGGGTAAGGAACTTGATCTCAATTTTCTTTCATGGAGGAATAATTTATTATAGTTCATCTAATATATTTTATATGGTGTAAATAAAATCCCATTATTTGTAATATCAGGAATCCTAAATACTTTAAGGAATTTCATGTTTAAATTTAAATTATTTCAACCAAGGGGATTTTACATGATTGTTACCAAGTGGTAAAGGATTTGATCATAATTTATAATTCATTTAGACATATTTTTTAACATGAAAATATTTAAATCTATATAGTTTATATAATTATAATTTGATTTAATTTACGTGAAGACATACTTATTAATTATTATTAATGTCTTTTTAATTTTTATTCTTCAAAGGTTGTTATTTCAAAGTTACCATAGTGGGAAAAATCATTATACTATACCACTTTATTTTTTTATTTTTTACTTTCTATAGAAAAAATAACTTTCTTGTGATCATTTTTCATGGTAAAAAAAATTTATCTTAAATATAAACATTATTGTATAATGGATATTATTATTTTCTGAACAATACACAATTTTTATTGAGAGTGTTTACTTTGAATGTTATTGTATTAACTGTGTACGTATTTATAAATACATATACTTTACTCTATATAGATATTTGATGATAAAGAATAATTTTCATGAATTAAATAGATAATTTGATATATGTTGGATGATTTGTTCATGTAGTTATGGGTGGTTTCTAGTAATAGATATCCCCTTTATGCTTTGACAGGTCTTATGAAATGAATTTTTTCCCTAGGCATAGCTAAATTGGGTTCGAGTGTATACCTACCCATCCGTTTTAAACAATATTGTGAATGTATTTCATGTTAGAGTTATCATGAATCATGATATCATGAAATACAATAATTTATATTTCCCTTCCTTAAAAATTATATTATTATTATCCATTAGATTATAATAATAATATTATCTCTAGATACATGCCATTCTCAGATTTTTTTTATTAAATGGAATGTGGGTTCAGTTATTTACCTTCCCATAATTATTATATCTTATCTATTAATGATAGAAATTTTATTTAAATGGAATTTTTGTTCAATTATTAACTTTTTTGTATTTATGTTTCCTTATTTATTCATGATAGTAATGTTTTTTAAATGTAATGCGTGTTTAATTATTTACCTTTCCACATTGATTTTTCCTTAACTAATCATGATGGTCCAGATATTTAAATCAAATATTAGTTTGGTAATTTTCATTTCCTTATTTATTATTTCTTATATAAAAATGATAGTAACATTATTGATTAAATGAAATTTTTATTTAGATAGTTACCTTTCTATATTATCCATGGCTTATTGATTATTCTTCATTTACTCATGATAGCTTCTTCCTTTTTAACTCTTAATAAGAATTATATCTCCCCATTATTTTTCCCCTTCTTAGAAATCCAATATGCATACTATGAATGATATTAAAGGATATTCTAGGGGAAATAAAGATGTTTTTGAAAAAAACTATATTGTAATTTGTGCATTCTAATGTAACATGGGAATCATATATGGATATAGATAACCAAGAATGTTAAATTATTCATCCCTTGAGGATGTGATTCCTTATATCTTATTCCAATATAATACATAATACAATCACTTCCAGTTACTGTGGTCAGGGTTATTTCAAAATACACTATTAGAATAGTGAAATAATACAAAATATCATATGAAGTTCAAATAAGAAATTTATAATACAAGGAATTTATGTAAAAGTGTTAAACATGATAAAATAAATACTTTACGCAATAAAAGACTAATGTATTTTTTGAAAAAAAAAATTATATTTTATTTTCATTTAAATAATTTGTATGAAAAATAAATTTTTGAAAAATGTTTCATTTTAATATTTTAAAAATTCTTTGTTTATCTATTTAAAATAAATAGAATAATTTTTAAAATAATTATTAATTTTTCTAATGGAAAATAATTTAATCATACCCTTAAAACTAACTTTTTTTAAATAATAATTTTATTTAAGAATTATATTTACCATATTTTGATGTTATTTTGATAAAATGGTTTCCATTTTTAGAATCAGCACAATAAAATTATACATGGGTGCTTTTGAGATTTGTTTCTAAAAAAGTTGATTTTTTATGAATTAGGAAATAATAAAAAAATAATATATTTTTTATTTTTTGATAAATATGTGATAGATTTCATATTTTAATATCTAATAAACTATTATCTCATCCTCACATGCAACAATTACTATTTATAGTCATATAATCATCTATATTAGATATCTTGAGTAAAAATAATAAACTTATTAATATCTTAATTAATACAACCCAATCCTCCCTAATAAATACCTCAGTTTAGTAAGCCACATACCATCACACCTTAAGTTTATTTTTAACATCTTGTTACATTATTGTAGTTAATTCCCTTTTCTTGGATTTTTTTCCTCTTTAACTGTGTGATTCTTAAGACTCCCAACAATGTATACAATTTTCTTAAAAATGACCTAATGTTGAGGTATGGATGTTTTTTTGAATTAATGGAGTCTATGTATAAATGTTTTAATGGAATTTTAGGTTTCTTCGAGAGTTCATAGAACACCTGATTTGATTTGAGGTTTTGTAAAGAACCTGATATTTCTACAGTCTATAGGAGAAATAGAAGATTTATAATTAGAGTAATTGAATTTTAATACTTTTAGGGATGATTTTGTGGACCAATACATGGAATGAAGGGAATACACACTGTGTCAGAATTACATGTTGTGTAACTATAAAATACCAGCTTTAAAAAAATGAGATCGATTTTAAGCAAAGGTGATCCATGTGGATTACATGATGGGTAAATGGATTACATTATATGTAAATATAGTGGTGTTGTCTTTTAGGGTTCCACTTATTTTAAATTTTAATTCATTCATCCACAGATCCCTTGTCTCTCAACATACGTCTCATCTTCCATGATTTTAAGAGTCTTCATTTAGTCCAGATTGATTAATTCGATGTTGGATCATCAGGATGGTTGTGTTGCATCTCCTTAAGTAAGAGGTCATTTATCCTTCTTCATTTCCTTTAACCATGGAAGCACCATCATGTTGTGATATTTTATTTTTATTATCCATTGTGATGTTTCTTCTTGATTATTTCTAGATCTGTTGTGTGATCTTCTTCTAGGGGTCGTATCCATAGTTGGTTGTGGTATGAAGGGTTTTTTCTTGATGAATGTGTTGTTTTCTATTTTATTCTGACCCATTGGTTAAATTGAATCAATTATAAGAGGTGTAAATTGATTATAGTGCCTCTATTGTCATTTTTGGTTTCTTCCTTTAGGCGGTTTCCATTATGGGTGTGTACAGACTGAGTTTTAAGGTACATGGTTCTATCTCAATCTTTTTTTTGGTAAACTACGCTACTTTTATTTTTGATTAAAAAGTGTTAAATAGAATCAAAATATTTATATATATTTTTGTGTGTGTGAAAATGGGATCTTATAAAAGTTTATTTTCCTATAGTTTTGGAAAATGAATGGGTTTTCAAATCATTTTGAAATGGTTTTCATTTAATGGTTTTATAGAAATAGTTTGACGAATTTATTTGGAAAATAGAGCTCATGGGAATCCTTGGTTACTCAGGTGGAAGGTTTATTAATACGTATCATCCACTATCATGGGGATTTCGTAGGGGTATTTTCTATACATTTTAGCACTATTATTCTATGGACTTGTTAAAAATGATGGGGGTTTACTTGTGGGGTGTGTTCCATATATCTCTAGAATCAATACATATGTATAGATTCTTGATACACATATGATTGTCTACATTGAGAATGGGTATCCTAGATATCCTGGCCTAGTGTGTTCCCTCACACGATGTTACATGGGATTCTACTTTTATATTGTAAATTTTTTTGTACTACCATTGATTTGATATGAAATTTGAGTCATGATTTATTTTAAAATGATATATTTTCTTAGATATTTGGTTATAAAATGTTTGGAAACTTATTTACCTATTTTATTTGAATATGTGGATAGGGAGAAAAGAAACTATTTTTCCATTCTTTTGATATAAAAATAGTAAAAATGATTACTTTCCTAGTTTTCATAAAATTTGAGCATGATTGGATTATTGTTCAAATAATGGACATTAAGAATCTATGTGGGATGCAATTGAACCTATTACCCCACACCCTGAGTACTAATTTAGAGGTGCATAGAACTGGTAATGTCTTTTGATATAGGGAAAGGAACGACACCACAGTGAGTCAGTGAGCTATTCTATCAACTATATTAGGTAGCTAGTGGTGATATAGTGGTATTCTGCACATTCTATCACAAAAAGTAGATGGTTTTCTTTTTTTAAGTCATTTGGGATTGGTTTTATACTTGCAGATTGTTTCCACTCTTAAGTTTTTTGGTTTACACTATGTTTTCAGTTATGGAAAAAGTTTATCATTTCTACTATTGTATATCTTTTATATATATTCCTTGTTATTAATTTAGTTTGGAAAAATCATTCCCTATGGGTTTTTGTCTAAGTGTTAGTTTTCAGCCTCTAGGGATCAAGAACACCCTTTAAGACTATGGTGGATTAGGTTAGGTACAATTTTGGGAGGGTATTTGGGTAGGTTCATTATAGATTGTTATGAAATGGGGTATTTCCTTAGGATTCTTTTTCTTGGGACATTTGAAAATGTGAAGATAGGTTTTCTGGATCTCGATATGTAGATTCTGGTTAGTAATTAGCTTTCCCTCTCTCTATGATGAGACTCAAGATTCCATGGGATGTTGGGACGTGTGTCAAATTTTTTGAGATAGGATTTTAAAATCATTTTTCCCCATGGGTATTCTAGTTTGACTTGAGATTTTTCTATAATCTCATCATTTATTTTGTTTGACTGTTCATTATTATTCTTCTGAGACATGTTTTCTGAGTTCCTTAGGAGGGTGTAATTGATGCTGCATAAGGGAATCCTCTGATGGATCATTACCTTATTGATGCTATATTTTGGGTGGTTTGAATAGTAGACTATAATGTTCCACAATCTTAGAATGTATTTGTTGACTAACAACTAAAAGCTGTATGAGAGAGAGATTTATTAATAGTTTTATTTCAAGAGAAGTTTCCATCCTTTAAAAGTGAGAATAGACATCAATAAGTGGAGGACTGGGTTGACAAGATTGGTTGGATATTCATGTTCTTGAACACACATGTGATTATCAAAGTGATGTGTACATATTTCATACTTGAGCGCCTTATAAATCATTGGTGGGACTAAATAGTACAAGAATATAGGAACATGGTCTTGAAATTCATGGGTTTTAAGGCCCTCTTCTTCGATTAGTTTTGTCAAGAGTTTCTAATGATAGAGGAGTATGTGGAGTTCATCTCTTTGAAGAAAAAAGAGAATTTGGCATAGGCATACACTAATTTATTTGTCAAGTTGGTTCATTTTTTACTATATGAAGTGGAGGTTGACCAGATAAAATATCTAGACTACCTACAGGTTTTGAAACCAGATATTATATCATAGGTATTTTTTCTGAATCATTAAATATTTTAAGAGACACTTGACATGGCTATGATGGAAAAAATGAATACACATGATAATATGGATATTATTCTCCTTCCTTCCACCTTTTAGAATCTTCAGTGTCACACTAGGGAAAATATTGTTTGTAAAGATCACAACAGGTGTGGTAGAGGTTCCGCTCATCATCATGCATCTTTGGGACATCCAATCGCAGCTTGTTTCATGTCATTAACTTGATATAAGTGTGTTAATGTTGGACACACACAATTTTCATGTCCTTCACCATCAATGATGTGTAATAGTAGTGACCATTATGTTCATTTATAGTGTTTATTCTAGGATATTTCTACACCTCAATATGGTCAGGGATTATTAGGCCTAAAGGAAACTATGACATAGTCAGATACTTCATATATTACAGTTATCTGGCCATAATTCTCAGGAGTTAATCACCTTCACATGGTAGATGATTATCTATTTCCATGTTCTGTGGTGATACCACACTCACTTCATCAGCCTTGTCCTCTTTTCCCTATCTTATTTTCATCATCCCCCATGTTTCTATTTTGCTCTTAGATTTTCACCCTTTTCATCCTTTTTCCACCTTTTATTATTCTTGTATCATTCTATTCTTCCCCTTTATGGAGGGTCTGGTGGAAGTTATAGGTATTTCAATTCATTGGAATCGTATTCATCTTTTCTCTCCCATGTTTGTTTCAATTTTTTGTGAAGTTTCTTCTCACTGATGCTTTCTAATTTTCTTCATCTATGAAGGTTTTATTCTTGACGTACTTGCTGTGGATTTTTCATTAGAGTTGTTTGATGCGATCCTAGGATTATTTTACCAAGAGGTATTTTTTCATTGGCCTTTGGTATTCTGTTTTGTTAGTATCATGGGTATCCAATGAAAGGGATGATGTTCATGTACAGGATTCATCCCCCATCGATGCCTTTTTCCACCAACTCTTCCATGACATCATAGTCCAACACTCCCTTACTAGTTATTCTAGTGAATAATATCCATGGATGTTTTCATATGTGTGGTTCGAGAGACCTTTGGTTTTCAGGAGGAGCATCTTGCATTAGATTCTCCCCCTTTTCTTCTGGGTGGATTTTCTTCTTGTAGCTTTTGAATGATGCTGGTTTTGTCTAGTGATATCAGTGAGTTTTTATACTCTTTGGAATCAATTGTTTTATCAGCATTGAGGGTGGATGATGGAATCATGTCGATGACTGTAGTATGTGATGGTGGCAAATAATTGACTAGTACAGTTTTCTTGTTGTGAATTATTTTGATATAGGATCACTTGGTTAGATAGCGTGATTTTATAGTTTCTATTAACATTGATTTCTGAATAATTTCAATTTTGTTTATTTTTTCTTTGGTTTTTGAATTTGGAAACTGGGGTCACTTTTCCCCTTAATTTTTTTTTTATTTTTTGATTTTTGAACCTGTGATATTTACCATTGGAATGTATTTGTTGGAAATTTTGAGGGTCCCCACTTTTCCCTTAAAAGTGGTTTTATGAAACTGAAAAAAATGATATAGAGGTTAGTGTGAAAAACATAATACTAATTCCCACTCATTTATATCTATCCATTTTATTGATATTCTTAACCTACCAATAGAAACCATGTCCTTTATTAAGGAGTTATAGACTCCTATTAAAAAAGGAAATAGAAGGCATTTTAGTTTCCTTGTTCACTATCTAAAGATAATGAGGAAATAGTTTAAGATTTTCATATTCTCGATCTAGATCTATTTGAATTCATCATCAGGATGGATTGGTTTTTTTCTAATCATGTTGAGGTGAAATGATATCATCAGTATGTATCGTTTCTTTCGGTTGATGGGAGATCAATGATTTTTAGGGAGTGTAGGACCTGAGGTTTGATCATGTAGAACCTTCCCGCCCATATCATGGGAGAGTTTTTTCTGCTCTAGCAATTATTCCTAATGGAAAATATTCATTTGTTTATTTTACCACCATTTTTCAGAGTCCCCCTAATGTTTTCCAAAATTATATCTTTACAGTTCATCTAGAAGGGTATTTATGGTTTACAATTGTCCTAGTTCTAAGTACGCAATCAATATTAGTGTCTTCTTATAATATGAGATGAATGGAGCTAAAAGGGACTAGTATTCATGTGGAAGATTTATTTACAAAGGGTTTTATTCACCATAGTACTTCAACTTAGATATCTGTAGTTTCCTCTGCCTAGAAGGCATACTATTTACTTTGATTGTGATTGGATTATCATAAACTGAACTATGTTACAGTTAAGGAAAAGTATCCTTTTCCTCATGTGGGTGATTTCTTGGATTAGTTGAAGGGTAAAAATTATTTTTTGAAGATTTTTCTTCATTCGGGTTATCATCATATCAAAGTTCAATAGTGTCATATGCCAAAGATATACTTTTAGAGAAATTATGACAAAAATAAATATCTTCTAATTCCATTTTGTCTAAAAACTATCATGTAGTTTATCTAGATTTGATGAATCATATATTCTATTAGTATCTTGACTATTTTTGGTAGTGTTTAGTGATGATTGTTCTATTTATTCAAGATCATAGTGAAATCAAAATCACCATCTAATCTTGGTTTTTGAAATCATGAGAACTCGTTGTTTTTATGAAAATCATTCAAAATAAAATTTCTGGATTCAAGAAGTGAAATGATTGGGTAACATGCTTTATGATCATGAATTATGAGTTGATCCTGAGAATTTAAATGCAATATTATTAGGGGAGGAACCTCATAGTGCCATTTAAATTCAGATATTCTTAGGTCTTTCAAGATACTATAGATTTATCATCATGGATTTCTAAAATTTGGCATCACCTTTTACTGGTAAAACTAGGAATAGGGTGAAATTAATATGGAATAAAAAGTGTTAGCCTTATTTCAATGAGCATAATTAAATTATATCATTGGATCCTATTATGAACTTAGCTAAGCCCAGTAAAGGGTATGTGGTTTTCTATGATGATTGATGAATTGGTTTGGGTTGTTTATATCATGTAGGATGATCATTTAGTGGCTTATAGTTATCAAAAAAATTGACCACATGAGAAGAATTATCTCATTCATGATTTAGAGCTTGTTGTAGTAGTTCATTATCTTAAGTGTTGGTGGAATTATTTTTTTGGGGAAAGGATCATAATATTTTATAAACATGAGATTTTGAGATATATATTTTATTATAATGAATTCAATATTAGAAATATGTGGTGGGTGGAATAACTATAATATTTGACTTCAATATAGCCCATACCTCTAGGGAGGGGAATGTTTTCATAGATGATCCCAGTAGAAATGTTCTATAAAATGTTTTTTTGGAATCAAAAGGAAGAGTAAATCCTTATGTGTATTTTTTATCAATTGAATTTAGATGCTTAGAATCATATTTTAGGTATGGTTTGAATCAGTGTTCAGATATCATCATATCTCTTAGACTCTATTCTATATATTTAGTACCATGATGAAAAGTTCAGAAAATTCTGAGAAACCCAATATGGTGTGTGGACTATTTTAGGTTATCTTATCTCATAAGATGGTATTATAATTATTTGATATTGTTTAATCATACCAGAATCTATGAATATATTTCTTCTATTTGATTATCAAATTTATTCATTTGTTGGTGATCCGGTCACTATCAACATGTATTATGAAATGAGACTGAGATTTGGGTTGTCTGGAATGAATCATGAAATTAATTACTAGGGGTCCCACTATTACATGTGCCAACTGATTTTGGGAGGGAATTTAAGACCTTGTGGTTTTCTATATCATCTTCTAGTGTCAGTTTTTAAATGGTACAAATGGAAATTGTTGTTTGATTACCATAAGCTCAATAACTAAAGAATTTTATCTGGGTGTTGATTTATCTGTTGACAAATTCATCTCATTTTTTTGAAATAAAAAACACCAAAAAAGGTAAAGATATATATAATCTATATGTAAAATAAATTGGTAGGTTAAATGGGGTTCCTTATTCCATTATTCTAGACAAGGATCCAAGGATTACATTCAGGTTCTAGTGATGTCTCTATGAGGCCATGAGGACTCAAGTCAAATTGATTACAGCTAATCGTCCCAAGATATATTGTTATATATATCACGAAATTATGATACTGGAGGATATTATCTATATGTGTATCTTATAATTTTGTGCTTCTTTGGATAGCAACCTAGGAAATTTTTAGTTTCCTTATAAAAATATTAAACAGTCTTCAATCAAAATTAATACTTTGAAGTATTTGTATGTCAGTCGTGAAGATAAAAATTTTATTGAGTACAAGTGGGAAATGTTCTGTGGTTGGAATGTGTTTTGTTCAAGAGATGTCTTTTAGGACTTAGGATCTACATCAACAATTAGTTATATTGAATAGTTGATTGAATTAGTTTTTGGATCAAAGACATAATCCTTTAGAGTTTTCTACAAGTGAAAGAGTTTCATTAAATTTTATTCCTTTATTAGGTCACCTTCATCTTAGAAAATATGGAACATTTTTTTCAATATATATTGGACCACTTAAGGTCATTCAGTAGATAGGGAAAGTTACTTATCGGTTGGAATTTTCATCTTAATTGATAGGAATTCATGATTTTTCACCATATCGTAGCTCCAAAAATACCATTTGGATCCCTCTCACCTTTTGATTTGGGAATAGAATGTGTTACATTTAGATTTTTATATTGTTGAGAATCTATTTGAGATCATTGTCTCTCAAGTGAATTTATTACATTGGTAGTCTATTCTATTATTCAGGGTGTTATGGAATATTGGATCAGATTCTCATGAGACATGGGAGTGTGACTCATTGATGAAAGAGAAGTGTCCTCACCTCTTTACTAGACCAAATTATTAAACATTACTTCCCAGTGATGGTAATTCATATGATTGGGAGTTTTTTACATTGTGTTACTCGCTTTTAATTAACTCTGTTCACTTGGTTTATTTTCATCTTTAATTAGGAGCATCTTTGGACTCACAGTGACAGAGAATATATTTTGACAAAAATGAACTATGATTGGGGATGGATGTTTGTATAAATTAATTGAGTGTGGGTATAATTGTGATAATTTCTTTATGGTGTTCTCCACCAGTTTAGTGAATGCCTGAAACATTTTTAGTATTTTTCAAATAACCAACAGCATTCATAGTCTGCATTAAAATACACACCATGTAATGGGAGTACACAACTTGTAATATATATAGGGTATATGTCATGAAACTGGAACACAACAGAAAAGGAATCAATATTTTTTAATGTTAAAAGAATAGTTTTTATAAAAAACATTTTTTATTTTTACGGTATGTGATCCTCATGGATGAGATAATGTGTAAAGGGATTTCACTCCAAGTAAATTCATTATGTTTACTTTTTTTCCACTCAGTTGAATTTTCCATTCATTCATCAACAAATCCTTTAAGACTTGACATAAGAAACTTCTATAGTTATTTTAGGAGACTCCATTCAGTCTATATTGATTCTTTAAGTGTTGGATCATTAGGGAGGTTACGTTGAATCTATCCAGGTAAGAGATCCATTCTATTTATTTATTTCCATTTATCAAAATATAGAAATTTAATTGAGATATTGGTTTTTTTCCTCTATAATGATGTCTCTTCTTGATTTTAACTAGATCCATTGTGTGATATTATTCTGGGCGTCATTTTATTTTTGGTGGTCGAGTAGTGACTGTCCATTCTTGAGGTATGTGTTGTTTCATCTTCTCCACGAACCATTACTTTAAGTTGAAATATTTTTAAGAGTTTTATATTACTTATAGAGGATAATTCATATTTTTTGTTTCTTTATTATGGTCAATACCATAGTGGGTGTATGCAACATGAGTTTCGACGTAGGTGGTTTCATCTGTAGATTGTGTTGGTGAACTTCATTCCTCATGTTTTTAAAAAATTTACATATTAAATTAAATAACATGATTAACTGATTTTTTTAGGGATTTTGGAATTGGTTTTTTTTATAAAATATGGGTTTTAAAATGTTTTGGAAAATAAAAAGGGTTTTAGAATTATTGATAAATGGTTTTGGGAAATGGTTTTCAATTAATTGTTTGATAAAGATGGTTTGATGAAAAAATTTTTAAAATATCAAACATGGGAAGCCTTGGTTACATACCTGGATAGTATAGTAATAGGAATCATCCACTATGTGATGGTTTTATCAAGGGGATTTCCTCTACACCCTAGGCCCGGTGTTCTATAGATTTGTTAGAACTTTTTGGGGGGTTTTCTTACTGGGTTGTTCATATTCTCTCATGAATCGATGCATATTTCTAGTGGGTTTATGTGTATATGTTTGTATATTATACTTATGAGTGTCCTGGATATCCATACCATGTGTGTTCTCTGGCATGATGTTACATGTGTATCAAATTTTGGCATTTACTATTTTTCTGTACTACTATTGATTTGATATGATATGTGATGCCTGAATTTTTTTACAAGATATTTCTACTGAGATATTTGGTTATGAAATTATTTGAAGCTGATTTACCTATTTTATTAGGAAATGTGGAAAAGGGGGAATTAAATTTTTTTACCATGATTTTGATATAAATTTTTTTAATCTTTTATAATTCCTTGATTTATTTAAAGTTGAGAATGCTTGGATTATTTCTCAGATAATTTATATTGAACACATGGGTGGGACCCTACTAAGCTTGTTAGCTCACACCCTTTATACCCCATCAGTGGTTTGTAGACCAATTTATGTCTTTTGATATAGCGAAAAGAAAAGCACCATAGTGAGGAGGTGAGATTTCCTTTCAGCTGAGTTGGGTAGCTTGTTGTGAGATGGTGGGAGTATGCCCATGTTATCACATGACGTAGTTGGTTTTATTATTTTGGTAGTCCTTTATGGTTTGACCTATACTTAGAGATTGTTATTCTCTTGAGTTGTTTGGTTTCCACTATTTATTTTTAGTTTTGGCATATATTTATCTTATCTATTGGTGTCTCTATTGTATATATGTTCCATGTTGTTGCTTCAGGTTGGATGAAGTCATTCCCTCTAGCTTTTTAAGTATGGCATATGCATGAGTACATTTGAATATGTTCATGAATAAAAAGTTCAAAGTATATTTCTATCCAATTTTCATAGAAAATGTAGATATTAAAGGATAAATATATAAATTAATGTGATTGAAGGGATTTTAGAAGACTTATTTGGAGTTTACTATACCAGACTTCATCAATATAGACATTTAATATTCTATTACACATTTTTCTATGTTTCAGAATGCACAAAATCAACTTCATCATATGGTTACAGAGAAAATTTATACATATATGGATGTAAATATTAACAATGAGTTTAAATTTCATATAAAAGGAACTATCAGACTCTTTATATTTGTAAATTTAGATTGGGATGGAAATGTGAATGGAATAATTTCAATATTAGGTGATGGTTTCTTCATTAGATATAGGTGTGTATAATTTGACATAAAAAATAAATATTCTATATCTATTCATATTATTGAAGAATAATATATTGTTTTATATTAAAAAATAATCCAATTGATGTGGATGAAAACTCAATTTCATGATTACAAGGAGGATGTAAATGTGTAGTTGTCCATGGGATTTTATAAACCAAGTTCAATAAAAATATCAATTAATCTAATTAAAATTTCTCAATTAAATCACATTGATATCAAATAACAATTTATTAATGTTTTGGTGTAAAATTATTAGTTGAGGTTACAGTTTTTGATAACTAATGAGATAATTATATAGTTTTCCATTAAGTCATTTCCAAAGGATACATTTAAGAAAATGAGGTAAATACTGGTTGTTCAACTTCAATACATTCTAGGAAAAGTGACATTGATTCCACCCAATACCTTATTTTATAATTTTTCGTATTTTTGAAGGAAAATTTGACTAAAATAAATTCAAATAATAATTACTTATTCATATGGACAACATATTTATGATTATTTTTTCAAATATGAAATCTGCAAATGTAGTTTTTGTGTAAATTAATGAACCGGGAAAAAATAAAAAGCCTATTAAGTTTTTATAGAAAACATAAATTATTACATAAATATTCAATGATACTTATCATGAATTTTAAGAATTGTTATTTTAAAATGTTATTCAAAATTAGTATCAAGAGTTGTGAAAATGTTGATTTAAGTCACTTCAATGCATAACATGAAATTATTATTCAAATTTATTTCTCTTTAAACAAATATAAATAATGAGATTTAAAAATATTGAATGATATTATATTTCAAATTATGATGAGTTTAAAAAGTGATTTATATTCACTGGTTTAATAAAATTGAATGGTTAATATTTTTGTCACTTGAGGGTGATTAATGGCGATTTTGAGACCAAGGGTTGTTGAGATACTAGGAATGTTTTATGAGATCCTGATTTGAAGACTATTTACACACATTGTGATTGTTTTTTAATTGGAAAAATATTCATGATGATTATGTATTGGAAATGTTTTCTCGGATTTTTTTCAAAAACATATATTATTTGAAAATTGATGAAGACTATTTAAGAATATTGGAAGATAAATGCGGATGTTTAGACTTATAAAGATTGAGTTAGGGAAGATTTTTGAAGTTAAATATGTAATCAAACTATAAATCCTAGAATATATCATATAAAATAGTGTTTATAATTTGTGATTAAGACTATTTTTGGAATCATATAAAAGAAATTAGCTATTTGGATATAGAATGATTTCATTTTAGAGTTTTATAGTTTTAAATGTAATCATGTTGCAATTCAGGGAGTCACAAAACAATGCATATAGTGTAAGTGTGAATTCATAATTTGTAAGATTTCAATATAATGATATAAGATTAATTCAATAAAAATAGTAAATCATGATGCAACATAATGGTTAATCGTGGGATTTAATTTTAAATCTGTAGATGGTTAGAGATTGTGTTCATGTTATGGACATCGCAAGAAATGAGAAGGCCATACGATATTGGTGATATTTTTGAATAGAGGTCATAGTGTATCATGATTTACCAGTATATTTCATGCCATATTCAACCTAGATTAGAAGTTTGAGTTGAATACGAATAGGGATGGAATGCTATAAAAAAGTGACCATGCCACAACTTGATGTAATAATTTTTGTGTAAGATTATTTTCAAGTTCTATAATATTAAGCTAAAATTATAAATAATGATTATTCCATGATGTAATAAATTATATTGTGAGTGGTATTTTAATTTATTGAAAGAATAAAATAATATGTGTACCATGTGAGTGTCACACCATAATTCCTTTACCATGATATTTTATATTATCATTACAATCAAAAGGGTATACGATCATGTTGTAGATTATGTATTCATGCCTATGTGGAAGAGTTTGTTTACAAGTGGTCAAAGAAAAAAATAATTATTATCTTGCAATGTGATATTCCAACAAAGATATAAGAAAAATAATGATTCTTAGTTATGGTTATTATCTTGCAATGTGTTCATAGAGGGCTTATATTGAAATAAAAATCAGAAAAGAAAATATAATGAATATAGTGTATGTTATCAATAAAAATAATTTGATATTTTTTATAATAATATAGAGTAGAATAATAGATTTCTTACTACTATATAATTAGTGAATATATAGATAACAAGATGATGAGGATAAAAATAAATTGGAAGAAAAAGGGAAAAAATTGATGAAGTAGGGAACAACCAATAATAACTTGATAGAGTTTTATGCTGGGTTAAGACTCTCTTATTATAACTATTAACATTATTTATCCTTTTCTATGAGGGAAAACATTAAAAATGTAAAGATACACATTGTTATCAATATTTTCAAGGAAAATCCCTCTTTATTTCCATCTCACATAGTGATTCTTGTGGAATGAGTGATCAATTTATCTATCTAATATTGTTATGTATTTAGATTATCCTTTTTTGTAATGAAACATATAAAAATACATTGTGTTTAAGAACCTGGATCTTCTTTTTAGGTAATGATCATGATTTCTGGTGTTTTTTGGAATTTCTAAGAGTACACACCCTGTACTCAAGAGTACATGCTGTGTAGCTGATTGCTACAGGAGACAATGTACTGGCCAAGTAACAGCCCAGTACATGGCCATCTGGGGTGACCTAGAAACCACCTAAAGCAGAGTCTGGTTAAGGCATGTACATGGAAGGTACATTAAATTAACATGTAGTGTACTATTTTTCTTATTTTTTAAATTGGACCGGGGTCATGTCTAATTGGTAGAAACACATTCTTCTTGACTCATCATGTCTAGGAGGGATCGTAGGGGGTGATACTTCTTCGATTCCTTGATAAACTATTTGTTCTCCGAATCAACCATCTTTGATTTTGTCGGAATCACCACAGTGAGTTCTTCCTTCTTCAAGATCCTCATTTCATTGATTTCTCCTCTTTTGTGAGATATCCTTGGTTGAAAATTTTAGATATTTTTATAGATCCACATTTTTCTAGGATTATTTAAGGTTTGACGCTGTAGTATATCAATCGTACAACATTGAGGTATGTGGTTTGTTCCTTTCTTTAGTTTGTCTTTGAATTTTATGTGAAAAACTGACCAATACCCTTGGATGGGGTATTGTATGTTTAGGCATTTTAACTCTGTTGATGCCTGATATGCTTGTTTACTTGAGTTAGGGATCTTATTTGTAAATAGAGTTATTTTTTCCATGTTATGGATGATTTTTTCTATGTTTGTTTTGGTATTGATTGTTTTGTCTAGATTTTCTTATTAGGTTACTAGATTTTCATGCATTGTATTGTTTCGAGGGAGTTATATTATCTAATGTTATGGTATGACTTTTAGTTAGTTAGCCAAGTATTACTCTTATGTTTAATTTGGTTGGTGAAAATTGTTTTTCTGGGATTTCTTTACACAAGGCTATGGGAACCTGGTGTAGTGAGACCATAGGGGGAATTGATGTTGGGGCTTCCTCAGAATGTCTATTATTCTTTATCATGCTCCAAGGCCATAGGGGGATTAACATAGAGTGCTCCCTCAGAGTGTCTATAGTTATAGTTGCGAGACCATAGGGGGGTATTGGCATTGAGTTCTTCCTCATAGTGTCTATAGTTATTGTTATGAGATCATAAGAGGGATTGATGTTGAGTGCTCCCTCAGAGTGCCTATAGTTATTGTTATGAGAAAACAAGGGGAATTGACATTGATTTATTCCTCATAGTGTCTATAGTTTATCATTAAAAGACAATAGTGGGGATTCATGGTGATTGATTCCTTAGAGAGTCATTGTTTTCAAGAGACCAAAGGGGTTAGATCGTGTTTGTTTACCCAAGAGGTTGTTGTATTCTTATTTATGTTCAACTAGAGGGGTTAGGCTTTGAGAACATACCTAGATATTTACTTGATATTGATTGGTTAAACCACAGGGGATAGGAAGTGAGAACTTCCTATAGGGTTGCTTGTTTTCATTTGGATGATTAATTGAAGAATGTAAATGAGTGTAATCGAAACTGTAGGAATATTTACTTTTGAGTACTTCCCTGTTCAATGCTTATTTTTCTTATCTCCTTCCATATATTTTCACTGACTATTAGGCAAAGATCTTTTGGTGGATTCCAACTAGTATTCATCTCACACCTTGTTTAGTTCCTGATTATGAGCCCAAATAGATTATATTGCTACAGGTATAGATAAGGACAAGCACCATTCTTCTTAAAGTACTTGATTGTTGTGGAAATGGAGAACATGGGACTAAGATGAGGCTTTCAATTCTATTGGAGTTATTTACTTATTTTCTTTGTACTTTGGTTTAGTACTATATTCCAGCATTGTGAATTGTTTGGATGATTTTATACATACTTCTGACATGAATCATTATTGATATATATATATATATATATATATGATGTATTTGTTTATTTAATTCTAGTATTCCATTGTTTATTTTTGTATGGTATTATTATTGTTTCTGATACTATTATATGTTTCTTTCAACTAGATTACTCTGCCACTGAGGGTATAGTATCCCCACTATCACAACCAAGGAACTCACTTCTAGAAGGTAGCCTCTGGTGTTTGGGGAAATGCGCTTGAGGCCATGTGACCAACCAGGTAAGGGGAACCTCTTAGCAGCACCCAAAACCGGGATGTTACCAATTAGTATCAAAGGGATTTTTTTACTTACTTTTTTTAGCCTATAGACAGGGATATGAAGGAATATGTAGTTAGTAATGAGATGTTCCCTTGATTATCTAACCAATGTACATAGAAAATCTAATTTACCTCGATTATTGCAATTCTTCCAGTTTTCAATTTTACTTTTGATTTGATTTCACCATTGGGTGATTCACATGGTTTTAGCTATTAATTTTGATAATATTATGGTTCTATTCTAGTTTCAACCTGATGAGATGAGGGTAATCCAACTCATGAATTATATAGGAACTTTCTAGAGATCAAATGTCTTGCATTATTTCCATGCCATTTATGGTGCATTACTGATTGCATGTTGTTGAAATAAATGTGGTTCTAGATATGCATTCTGTTGTGATACATTCCTGGATATAATACATGTTATTTGATAGGGTGTTTATTTTATATGGTTTCTTTTGAATGAATTCCAAACATTGGTTCTTGAGGTGTTATGGGCGCTCAGGGATCGGAATTTTGTGGATCAATGCACTGTTGTACTTCTATATGACATGAAAAAGATTCCATGCTTTGATTCATGGGGATTATAGGACCTAACTAATCAGAATTTGGCACTTTGGTGTTTGTTTTAGTGTTTTATAGACTTCCAGAGTAGTTTCTGAGACTTACTGTCCAGAAAAACCTAAATTACAATGTTTGTATTGATGAATACATGCCATGTATCTTTCTATTCAGGAAGGACAAACTTTTTTATATACGTGTTGTGTACTACATATACACGTCGTTTAATCCCTGACCGTGTCAGTAACTGTGTGTGCAGAGACATGGGGTTTATAGATGTTTGGTGGAACACACCGTGTACAAGTACTACACATCATGTTTTAGGGATCATGTATCCAGACATGTGACTAAAAACACAGGTAGGTTAAATCCTTCTAGTACACATCATTTCTAGCACGAACAAACCATGTAGGCTCTTTCTAAGAGAACTGTGTGGGTTATTCATGTATAAGAACATGGGCAGGGAAAAATTATTCAAGTACATGTTGTGTCTTGGGAGAACACATCGTGTGTATGGGGTGTTACATAACCAGGGATGGAAGGAGTACACACCCATATAAATGCATAAAGGAACATGTCGTGTAGGGGTCATACATACTGTGTATCCATTTTTTGAAAAAAATGAATGATTTCCTTCCCCTGTTCTTTTCATAGTTTATGTCCATGATAATCATGAACTAAGGTGTGTGATTGAACATTAAGAGCCATGCCATTGTGATGTCCCCCGATTGTATGCCAGATTCCGGGTAGTGACCAGACACAAGACATGGTAGATTAGGTATTACCAGTAGACCCTCCTATTATACATGTCCAGGCACCAACCGTCATTCTAGATATAGGTGTCAATGCACAGTTCCAACAAGGCTTCATGTGGTTTATACAATCCTTCCTAGGAGCACCACATCTTTCCCCGTATATGGAAAAGTTGACGTGGGACTTTAATCAGCGGCATCCTCCCACTTTATTAGGGGATGAAGGACCCAAGGCTATAGAGTCATGGTTAGAACCCATGCTATCGATAATTGAGAATCTCGAGATGCCTCTATATAAGAGGGTGAAGATTCCTACTTATATGCTTCAGGATTCCTCCAAGAGATGGTGGGATGTGATCTCACAGGAAGGTCCCCTGTAGGGTATGGCTTGGGATGAGTTTCATCATACCTTATATGATTTATTCTACCCGAATAATTTTAGGGCCGATCGGGCCTAAGAGGTCATGAGTTTGGTGCAGGATACTCTTTTACTCAAGTTGTATGTTTCTCACTTCATAGAGCTGCTCTGTTTCTCACACATTCTAGGGGTGATGAGCCCTACCTGGAAAGGAAGTTTGAGGATGGTCTTAGGCATGAAATCATATCTTAGGTGAACATCTTTAGGTTGACGACCATATCTTTCATAGTCAACCAGGAGCTGATCACAGAGTGAAACCTGAGGGATTCTGAAGTAGTGGTCCTGGGCGGTTCAACATCCATAGTTGATTCTTATCTAGTTGATAGTAGGAAGAGCCACACGGATTCTACATATAGATATTTAAGTAAGAGGGATACACCTTCAGGTAGTCAGGTGGTATGCTACTAGTATAGGAATGACGGTAATACGAGGCCACATTGCCCGAGAGACCCGGTGTAGTGTTGAACTGGTGGTAAGATTAGTCATCTTCAACATTTATAACAGTTATTATCACCAGTAGTGGGTGAAAAAGTTTCTTCTATGACTCCTCATTTAGGAGATGAACCACCAATTTCTCCTCAGTCTGGGAACTGATGTTCTTTTGGACATTCAGGCTGAGGTAGAGGTTGTAGTTGTGGTATCCAGTTGGTAGGCTTTCAGTGAAAATAGGTTGGATTAGCTCAGGATGTTCAGGTGAGGATATAAGGTCGTTTTACATGCTATACTTTTGCAGTGGAGTAGAACCATCATGAGTTGGATCTCAGACTGTCTACAGTTCGAGATGCGATCCTATTTGCCTTAGTTTCATCTTCTTCACTTTTTGATACAGGATCTTCCCATAGTTACATATATGTTTCTATTGTGGAGATCCTTGGGCTCTTTATCTTTACCTATACTGATTTCTTGACACTAGACACTGTGTTGGGGGCAAGAACGGCTAGTGCCCATCAGTTCAAGGAGTGCCATCTAGATATTGGTTGGTATCACTTCGTATCGGACCTCTATTCCAGGGAGATGATAGGCTATGATTTCATTCTCGGAGTAGACTAGTTAGTTACCTTCTAGGATTTTGTCGACTTCTATCATCATAGTGTGAGTTTCACATCACTAGAGGGATGTTTTTTCTTACATAAGGAAAAATGGGATGTCCAGCAAAGTTGAGAAAGACCCGAGAATCATGGATTGGGAGGGGTCACATCCCATATTTCTAGTCCATATCTAAATGACTAGGGGACTTCAGAGTTGGACTTTCCTCTAGTGGTAGATCATTTTAAGGATTTCTTTCCAAAATAATTTTCACGTTTTCCTTCAGAGCAAGAGGTAGACTTTTCCATTGACCCTATTCCAAAAAGCACCACTTGTGTCCATTCCTCTTTATAGGATGGATACACTAGAGTTATTGGATCTCAAGAAGTAGTTGGAGGATTTGTTGGAAAATGGTTTCATCTGACCCATTACTTCTCCTTAGGGTTTGCCTGTCTTGTTTACAAAAAATGTGGATGGTGCCCTCAGACATTGTGTGGATTATCGAAAGTTAAACTAGTTGATGATTGCGAACTGATATCCCTTTTCGAGGATTGATGACCTCTTTGATCAGCTTCAAGGATATGAGTGTTCTCGAAGATTGACATGAGATCCGGTTATCATCAGTTTCATGTTAGAACATCAGATATACCTCTTGTAGCCTTTCGGAGTAGTTATGTTCTATAAGATTATGTAGTTATGTCATTCGGCCTCACGAATTCACCTGTAGTTTTCATGGAACTAATGAACCTAGTGTTCCATCTATACATGGATAATTTCATGGATCTTTTCATTGACAATATCTTGGTGTACTCTCACACTCGACACAACCATGAAACACACCTTGAGATCATTTTTAGTACACTATGTGATCTTCAATTATATGCTATGCTCTCAAAATTCCAATTTTTGATGGACCAAATTCACATCTTGGGTCATGTTATCTCAGAGAAAGGAGTATAAATAGACCTAGAGAAAGTGAGAGAAATATTTTCCACGGATCAATCAAAGAACATCTTTAAGGTATAGAGTTTTCTTGAGTTTTATGGTTACTACAAATGTTTCATACTATAAATTTCATGCTTATTAGTTCTATTGACAAGCATAACCAAGAAGGGTAAAAAGTACCTGTGGATAGATTCCTATGATTCATCCTTTCAGGATTCGAAAGGGGGTTAGACTTCATCACTGATACTAGTACTTCCAGATCTGAGAAAGATATATACAATATATAACTATGTATCAGGTGTCGAGCTGGGAGCCATTCTTTTTCATGGGGAAGGAGTCATTACGTACGGGTATCGGAAGTTGTGGCCACATGAGAGGAATTACCCGACACATGATATGGAGTTGGCTGCAGTTGCTCATGCTTTACTCTGTTAGAGACATTATTTGTTGGAATATAATTTTGTGTTTTTCATATACAACAAAAGTCTCAAGTACATATTCCCCCAGCGTGATAATAATTTGAGACTATAAAGGTTGGTTGAGTACCTTCAGTATTTTGATTTTGAGCTTGCCAACATGCATGGGAAAGGAAATGTAGTATCTGATGCATTTAGTAGAAGGAATTATATATAAGAAATTCATGAGGCCAGTAGTGAGTGGAAGCTTATGGATCTATTCTCAGAGATGCATTTGGATGTGCATGATAGAAAGGGGAAGACATTTCTTTTTTCTATGACTGTTATCTCTACTCTACTTGATCGAGTGCGAATGAGGCAGCTATTAGATTATGAAAGCCTAGTCCCATGAGAGAGTGTGTCAGGGGAGGACCCTATTCCTAGATGACCCATATGGAGGATTATATCTTTCATTTTATTGGGTGTGTATGGGTGTTTGGAGGCATACTTAAGGAGATGATGCATGACTTTCATTCCTCGGTTTGGGCAGTTCATCTTCGTGTGGTCAAGATGTATTGAGATATGCACCGTTGGTATTGGTTTCCAGGTATGAATAAATTTGTTTTTAGGTTTGTCATGAGATGTTCCACCTGTTAGTATGTGAAGGCGAAGCATAAATGGCCAATCCTGATTTTTTAGCATTTACCCATTCTTGAGTAGAACTGTAATGATGTCGTGATGGACTTCTATACATCTTTACAGAGGTCACCTCAAGGGAATGATGTAGTCTAGGTTTTCATTGACAGACTCAAGAAGGTTGCTCACTTCTTTCTGATCAAGGATAACTTCAGTGTTGATGAGCTGGGAAGGTTGTACATTTGGAAGATTGTACGTTTACATGGGGTTGGTCACTCTATTGTTTCAAAAAGGTATGCCTGTTTTACTTCTCAGGTCTGGAAGTAACTATAGAGGGCGTTGGATACACAGGTACTTATGAGTACATCATACCATCAACATACAGGTGGCCAGTCTAAGCATATGATACAGGTGTTGGAGGACATGATTCGAGATTGCGTCCAAGATTTTGGAGGTTATTGGAATAATATCATACCTCTTGTGGATTTTTCCTACAATAATAGTTTTTAAGAAACTATACCAATGGCATGTTACAAGTATTTTTACTATAGGCACTGCCTATCACCCCTATGATGGTCGGAAGAAGGAGAGACAGCTATGATGGGACCTCATCTTTTCCAAGAGGCCACAGAGTAGATAGAGTTGACTCGGAAGAATATGCCAATTGCACAGTCATGAAAGAAGTCTTATGCTAATCAACATAGATGACCTCTGGAGTTCAAGGTCAGAAATTAGGTTTTTATACTTGTCACATCAAGGTTGGGACATAAGAGGATTAATAGATAGGGAAAGATTTCTATGAGATATATTGGAACGTTTGAAGTTTTTGAGAGATTTGGTCCAATTTCCTATCAGTAGTAGTTATCTCAGATGTACTGGTCTATGCATGACTTCTTCCACATTTCTTCGTTATAACATTACTTCTCAGATCCATATCTTGTTTTTCAAGTCGTGGAGGTTGAGTAGGAGGTGGATGCATCATTTGAGGAGCTTCCTATCCATATTTTTCATCTCAGCGTGAAGGTTATCCATGGCTAGTTCGCCTCTCTCGTACTTGTGCTACAAAGGCACACGAATGTACAAGACATGATTTGGGAGAGAGAGGCTAATATGCAATCGTAGTGGCCAGAGCTATTCAATAATTATTATTCTTCTTCTCCTCCTTATTAGGGAAATTTGAGGAAGAATTTCTTTATAGGGGTAAGTTTTTAAGATCCCATATCTTCTATTCAGGTATGGATATTGGTTTCTGGTGTTTTTGAGAAAAAGTTTATTTTATCCAATTTTTAGTAGTACATGCCCTATACTCAAGATTACATGTCGTGTACTCATTTTTCGTGGGTGACTGTGTACTAGCTGTGTAAAAGCCGGGTACATGGCTATGTTGGGTAACCTGGAGGCTGAAAATTTTGTGTACACAATGTGTACATTAAATGAACATACTGTGTACTTTTCTTTTTAATTTTCAAATTAGAACAGGGTCGTATCTAATTTTCACAAACACCTTCTTCTCAACTCGTCTCGTCAAAGAGCGACTGTAGGGCGCGATTATTCTCCGAGCCCCTGATCGAACTTCTGTTCTCTGAATCAACTGTTGTCGACTGCATTGGAATCCCCAAGGTGAGTACTTGCTTCTTATAGATCCTAGTTCCTTGATTTCTCCTCTATTGTGATATATCCTTGGTTGAAAAGTTTAGAATCTTTTGTTGATCTACATCATTCTATACTGATTCAAGGGATGACGCTAGAGTATATTGATCGTACGACATCAAGGTAGGTAGTTTGTTCCTTTCCGTAGTTAGTCTTTGAATTTTATGTTAAAAAGATCCCAACACCATAGGTTGGGGTATTTTTTGTTTATGGATTTTATCCCTATTAATGCTGGATATGATTGTTTTCTTGAGTTAGGGATCTTGTTTGAAAATAGGGTTCTTTTTTCCATGCTATTGAGGTGTTTTCCCATGTTTTTTAGGTATTGATTTTTGGTTTTATATTTTTACATTAGGCTTCTTGTTTTCCATGCCTAGTATTTTTGGGATGCAATAAAATTATCTGATGATGTGGTATTCCTTGTAGCTATTTATCCAAGTAGTAACTTTAGGTTTACATTGGCTGCTGAACATTGTTTTTGCTTGATTTATTTAAACAGGGCTTGGGAACTGGGTGTTGTGAGACCATAAGGGGAATTAACTTTGAGGAATTCGATAGAATGTCTATTATTCATTATCACACTACGAGACCATAGGGGGGATTGACATTGAATTCTCCCTTAGAGTGTCTATAGTTACCGTTTTGAGACCATAGTGGGTATTGATGTTGAGTGCTGCCTAATAGTGTTTATAGTTACCATTACAAGACCATAGGTGGGATTGACATTGAGTGTTCTTTCAGAGAATCTATAGTTACCATTACGATACCAGATTAGGAATTGACATTGAGTTCTTCTGTAGGGTGTCTGTAGTTTATTATTAAAAGCCTTTATGGGGAATTGACGGTGTGTGCTTCCCAAAACAATATTTGTTTTCCTGTGACCATATGGATTAGACCGTGTGAGCTTACCAATGATTTCATTGTATCCTTGATTAAGTTGAACCGTGGGGTTTAGGCTATGAGAACATACCCCGAGGGTGACATGAGATTGATTGGTCGAATCAGAGGGGATAGGTTGTGAGAACTTCCCAGAGGGTTTCTTATTTTTTTGGATGATTAATTGACCAAAGAAAATGAATGTAATTGAAACTTTAAGACTGTTTACTTTTGAGTACTTCCTTCGTTGTTTCTTCTTTTTCTTATTTCATTCCATATATATTCACTAACTATTAGGCACAGATCTTTGGGTGGTTTCCTACTATAATTCCTCTCACACCCTCTTTGGGTCATGATTTTGGGCCCAATAAAATTAGATTGATGTAGGTATAGATAAGGGAAATTGACCATCTACTTTAGGTACTTGATTTATGTGGAGCTAGAGGGCATGGGACCAGGCTGAGGCTAGCGATGTTGTAAGAGTTATTTACTTGTTTTCTTGGAATTTTGGTTTAGTAATGTATTCCATTAGAGTGACATTTTTTTGTATACATTCCTCGATACTTGTGACATAAATCATTATATATATATTTATATAGTTGTTTATTTAATTCTAGTCTCATGTGGTTTACTATTGTATGGTATTGTTATTGCCTCTGCTACAATTATTTGTTTCTTTCTACTGCATTACTCTACCAATGGGGGCATAGATTCCCCACTATCACACCCAAGGACCTCACTACTACTCTGAATCCTCTGGAATTTGGAGAAATGTGCTTGAGGACATGTTACTAGAAAGTTACGGGGCACCTCTATGCGACACTCGGAACCGAGACGTTACATTGTGCCAACAATGTTTGTTCCTTTATATTTTTCTGGTGTCTATACAATAATCTTTTTTTGAAACATAAAATGGTTTCAATGGTTTTTTGAACATAAAATGTAAAATAAAATGAATTCACTAATACATCGCATGTAGAAAATTCTCATTTTCATGTGGGTCCTATTTCAATATGCTTGATTGATATAAATTTAAAATTAATTTTTGTATATTTTTGTAGGAGTTTTATTGGAGAATTTGAAAATTATGGAGTGATTCAAAATCCTAAAATTAAAATAATGCAATGTAAAAAGATAATGGATATTTAGAGAAGAAAAACATGATTTTGAGACTTGTATATAGTATATAGGAGGTAAAATTCATTCCATATGAGTTTTTAATAGCTATAAAAGTATAAATATTCCAAAATCCAAGAAATTATATAGTCCATTCCCAAGAGTTTAATGAAAATACCCTTAGAATTTTTCAAGATATGTCCTTTATATTTCACATAAAGGACTATAACAATAACTATATGTTACAGTTCTAAACATTCCGTTTTGTGGATAAAGTGTTATATTCAAAATAATATCATTTACTTATCTTCCCTATTTATTTTGCTTATATTTTAAAAGATATGATTCAATT
The DNA here is from genome assembly GCA_963277665.1 of Viscum album. NCBI lineage: Eukaryota > Viridiplantae > Streptophyta > Magnoliopsida > Santalales > Viscaceae > Viscum > Viscum album. The sequence continues at coordinate 421,915,937 of OY728132.1, forward strand.
AGTTATATATATAATGAAACGACCAAGGAGGATTCCATCTCAGATCTAAAGTATAGTGATCAAACTATTTTGATCAAACCATTAACAAAGAAATAGTTTTTTTCTTTAGATAGGACCCAATATGGACATTGGAGATCCTCTATGCTATAGTAGAATTATTCTGTATATATTTATAGCATAAAATTGTTTTAGAAACTCAATTTTATCACTCAAAACATATTTAGTTCATTCATGTTAATTTATACTCATTTAAATATAGAAATTTTCATTTTTCATGTTTTTCATTAACTAAAGTAAATCCTTATTTCATTTAAATTGATAATTTGTGTTGTTTTTATTTTTTTCATTCATTAACTCATGTTTTATGATAAACCTATCAAAACTTATTGAATTACCCTCAATAATTAAAGAAATTTTAAATTAAAGAGTATGGGATTAATAATAGAATAACGAATTCATAATTTATTTATAAATTTCATTTACATGTATTTTTTTAATAATTTCATTAAGAATTACTCTTCATCTCATTCATTGAAAATTCAAAAAAACATATTCTTGTTAAGGTATGATACCAATTTTTTTGGATGACTAACCTATATAAAAATGGTTGAATTAATCTTTATATTTTAGTTCTAGATATGTTTGATACATCCAATTAGTCAACTAATAGTTTAAAAATTAAATCATGTAGTTTTTTTATACTCACTCATTTTTTTCATTGGACCAACCAAATACATACATTATTCAATTCCCTAGTGGTCCTATAAAATTTGGTGCAGTTATTTTTTAATATTTGATATCCCTTTTGCGGTAACAATTTCACTTATTTATTTAGGAAATTGGATTTTATACATTTTTAACCCCCATTATCAACCAATATTCACTCTCTTTGTATAAAATTCACTAATAAATGGATATGTAATTACTATGGTGAGTTTTGAAAACAAAATTATTGTTCGTAATTAATTATTTACTGTAAAAACAGATTTTTTATCCTTAGAGGTATGTTGTGGTGAGGGTTTTGTTATACAAGTTCTATCTTAATTACACCAGGACTAACATATCATTGTTGTTCATTTGAAACATCCAAACATTATAATAATTGTTTTTTTATAAAAATATGGGTACTCAACATGAGACAATATGAAAATATTCTGAGTATATTTCTATGTGTTTCATGGATCAAATATTAGATACTTAAAAAAGGTTTGGTGAGAGTCTTATACAAGATAGGCCTGACTATAGTTTTACATGACAAATTAATATAATTTGGGAAAGTGGATACTTGATATCAAAAGGTATCCCATTATTACCTTTGTATTATTGATTAGATTATGTGATATTTACTAGTTTATTGATCTAAGTGATAATAAATTAGATTTAACAGGATGTATAATCCACATTTTTAGAGGAAAAGCTGATTTATTGTACTCTAATGACCTATGGTTAAATAGAATAATGAGGGATATATCTCTTCCATGATAATAGATTATTATTTTTAGTGTAATAAAACATTTTAAATTCCACAGAAATGCCGAAAGATATTTCATTCTGTATATCTAGTCGATAAGATTTGGGTATGAGGAGTTTTGATTTTTGTATTCTTAACCAATTTTAAAGTGTATAAGTGAGGTCCTTGAATCAACTAGAGAGAATGGAGATAATTTCACCTTGGTTGGTGTCCTAATTCAGAAGAGAACCATCTTTATCCATTGATGGATCAGTGTAGCTTACTTGAATTAGAGAGACCAATGTTATGGGGTTGTTATCCCTTTTTTCAGGGAGATTATCCTAAAAAGTGTTAATTTACTATATCCTATTTGAAGACTATGGAAAAATTTATTTCAAGCGGGTCCTAAATATGAAAAACTCTAATGACCCAAATACCCATTTTTTAATTACATAACTAGTTTTTTAAATCAAAAAATAATCGGATGGAGATATTTATAAATCTTAGGGGTAGTAGAATTTGGATCCTTGAAGTCAAGTTATTAGGGTATCTATCCATTTGCTCTTCCTAACAAATTAAGAGGAGTATAGATCTTTTAATGGACAAGGGATTCTAGGTTAATAAACTTTGCGGTAACCTCATGGAGGATCCAAGTATATCTTTAGGTATGAATACATGTTGAAAGGAGGTAATGCACACAGACTAAATTGGGTGTGAACTTTGAGTTTTATTTGGGAACATACTCAATGCCTCATCTAGTCATCTTAGATACCTTTTAATGCAAAAAAAATTATTTAATTAACCTTCTACCATAATAGATTTTTTAAAACTTTTATTATATAGAATCATCGATCTGTACATGAGAGTCAGTTTGTATCAGAAAATTATAAATCCAAATTCCAATATATAAATTTATTATATGATGAAAATAATTTTAAAAAATGGTCATAAATGTTTTATATATGTTATTTGGGGATCCCTTATCTAGATTCAAAATAAATTTACATTTTTTTCAAATCGTTGTAATCATTAATGATGGAATATTATTATTCAATAAAAGTTTCCCTACAGTATCACAGGTTGTGGAAAAAAATTAATGAAATTTTCTTGAGATAATATTTTTCTCATTCCCCTACATAAAAATTAGACACTCTTAATTTTTTCATATTTTTAATGAATATAATTTTTGGTATGAATCACATATCTCCAAAAGAGTTTTATTACTGGCTATAAGAATCATCATTGTACAATGCACCAAATTTTCCAATGTTTTTTATCATTAAGGGCACGATAAATTTTATCTCAGATCTAGTTTTTTAACCAGTGGTTAGATGATTATTATAATTACTTAATCATATAGACTATAAACTATAATACCTTATAATCATCACCCTTTTCCCATAATAATTTATAATTTATTGACTTTTCATTGGGTTTTGAACTAGTAAGAGTGGGATGCTGATCAATTTTTTTTTCTATAATCAGTAATCACATGGAACTTATAGTGAAAAAAGCACCAAAGTATAAATGAAACATAAAATTAAAATTTAAAAATTTAGGAATCATTTAAATCAAAAAAATTATCTTTTTATCAATTTTATGTTTCATTTTTACCTTGATACATTAACATAACATAACACATTTATATATATCATCAACTCAAATAGTTTATATCGATGCTTGTAATTTTTGAGTAACACTAAATAACTAACGTATAGTATAAAATAATTTTGAGGTTTAATTTATAATTAATATGGAATCCAATAATTTTTATGAAAAAATGAAAAATTGCTTATTATTTTAAAAAATTATTTTTTGATATCTTAAATTAATCCTTAATAAATGAGTTGTAATAATTAAAAATAAGGATGGGTAATAGTTTACAAGTTTTTTTATAAAAAAAATAATTCCAACATAATTATATGTTCCATTTAATTTAATTTTTGTGAAATTATTATTATCATTAATATCAATTTGTTCAATTTATCTCAACAATACATTATCCTCTTAATTAATTCCTATTAAAATAAAAAATGTAAAATTATGTGTATTAAGTAAGAATCAAAATATAAAAAAAACATTTTTAATGAATTAATTATCTTCATCATATTGACTGTTTCCTATAAATTAACAATTTGGTAAAGGTTTAATGATTATGATAATGATTAATGATTTTTAAAAATGACATCATTTAATTTCCTCCAATCACAAGAGGTTTTAAAATAGAGTAATTTATATACACTTCCTTTTTCATTGAATCTTGTTCCCACTTTTAGATTTATCCACAAATTGCTTATTTTTCACCAATAATTAATCTACTGAACATCTTAGAGAAAAAATTAAAATTTACTAATTACTATTTTTATTAATGATTAGATACATTTATAACACTATATTATTAAATTAAAACCATTATATAAGAAAAATTATAATAGATAAATAAAAATTTATTTTTCAAATAAATGAAAATAAGAGTCCATAAATATGGAAAGTTATTCCCTTAATATTGTAGTAAAGAAACCTTTAACTGATGTGGTTTTTAAACCACCAAAATCTTTCTAAAAGTACAACCAATTAAATGTAAATCCTTATAAAGTACCCAAATCTTGACCGAAAAATAAAGTCTCTCCTCTTATTAAAATAGTCTGTAGAAATTATATAAAATTAAATAAGTTTAAAAAATTCGAGTTTTTCATTCTTTATCCCATGGTTTCTATATGTCAATTCAATTCCCAATAAATAATGACATTGTAAAAAAATGGTAATTTTATATTTTTAGTATACATAATTATCTTCCAATTAAAATAACCACAGTATTGTGAACAACTAAAATTGTTATTTTTTAGCATATATTTATTATTTATTTAGAAATTACATGAAATATTAAATCATCCCATTTCAATACTTCAAATCCATAAAAAAATTATAGAAAAATAATTAATTACAGGGTTATATTTACTCCAAGCCATCAAAAATCCATCATCTGGACTAAAATGACATACATAATCAAATAATAGTATAAATATGAACATTTCCTATCATTTATTTGAGAAAAACAACAACATGAAATTACTTTTCAAAAAAAGATATTGTTTTTGAAAAATAATTTAATTAACAATCACTTTGTGTATACCAAGGTCAAACAGAGATAAACTAATGAATCATGGTCATGTGATAGAAATTAATCTATATAATAAATAACTCCATATACACTATGTCATACATTGACAAAAAATATTCATCTATTTCTCTATGACATCATCATAATTAATCATCAAGAAACATGAATTAGAGATTTTAAAACCACACCATAGATCTCCCTTTTTGTTATTTTTTTTCTAAATTTAGACATTGATATATAAATCCATTTCATGCTTATTTTATCTTTTGAAATTGATAATGATGTGGATTTTCCTATAACCAAATTTTTCTAACCTAAAAATGATTAATTTAGAACTATAATTTGTAGTGACATAAGGGTCTCACAAAAAATGTATGATACTCACACAGACCTGATAGAATAGACCAATTCAGATAATTTTACATTTCCACCCATTATTTTGTATAATAATTGAATGAAGATTATTTTTTATTTCATGGTGATCCTAAAATTTACCATATCTAAAATATTTTATTAATATATTCAAACACTATGTTTATCCACCCATGGATATATGATCCAAAGGACATGATATTTTAACTGATGAAATATATGATATATCGACGGCCAGTTGTATGTTTATTATAGCAAGTGTTATAAATATAGATATTCCAAATATATAAATTTAATAACTAAAAAATAATTTATAATTATATGTTAATAAAATTTAATAATATAACTTAATCGTAAATATATATATATATATATATATATATATATATTAAAACTTACCTTAATATAATTATAATATATTTATACTAATGAAATTTAGTTAAATTGATTCCTTAAATTATAATTATAATAATGTTAAATAAAAATTAATAATTATATTTAAGAGACTATTGGTATTGATAACCATATACTAATGTAAAATATAAAAACTATTGTTAATTATTTCCAATAGTCCCACCTTAATAATAAAAAATAAATATTATTAAATATTATGAAATGAAAATAATAATGTAAATATGTATCAAAAAATAAAAAAAATTATATTAATTATTATATATTAATAATATAATATTTAAAAAAGTAAAATTCATAGATATAAATAATTTTATTTAAATACATATATATGTATATTTATTTATTTATTTATATATTGAAACTATACTTAATTAATGTTAAAATAATGAATAAATCTTGTGTAATGATGAACTATCTTGAAAATGTTTCGTAAGGATGAGAATGAGTAGCTAAATTATAATATATATAAATTTAAAGTAGAGACACATTAATAAAAAATCCTAGATACCAAAAGGAAACTTAAGTAAAATAAGGGATGAATGAACCATAATAGATAAAAACAAATACATATTGAAAATATCATATTGATATCTATAGTGATACCAACATTAGTTAATACTTCGTCTATAATCCTTCTTGTACTCTATGAAAGTTTTCTATCCACTATCAAAAGAAAAATAAAAAATTTTAAATTCCTAAGGATGCCAAATTTTCAAAGATCATTAGTTATATTATTAATAGAACTATTAGATAGGCTTGTCTGGATAAGTATTTTACTAATAACTCTTTTTATCTAAGAAAATTTTGGAACCAAATAATATATTTATGTGTCTTTTATATGATACCTATATAGTGTGAGCCACCATGAATTTAAGTTACACCTAATTTGGATTGTTAAGGCATGTGATCGGTTACCATACATGTTTCCTGAGTTTTATAAAAGTTATAGGTATTTATAGAGTGTTTGTTTATAACATAATAGGTTATATAACATGACATGATTAAGTCAATTTTTATGTTCCATGAGGTACTAGCTTCGAAACTAGAAGATTTTTCATTCAAGGATTTAACATATTGTCTCAAATCTAAGAAATCATGAAAAATAAAATATTTCCATGGTTCAAAAATTATGAAAATTGAACTATATCCATTAATTTAGAATCATGATTATAGGTCTAATTCCATATTTATTTAGAATAATTGCTATATACTTACTCTGAGGGAGATAATGTAACAACCCAAAATTATATTTATATATTTAATTCACCTTTTGAATTAATAATGTTTTTCATAATTAGATATATAGTATAGTATAAAAACATATAAAATATAATATCAAATATCAAAACATTACTTATTTAATTAGTAACATTAAATTTAAAGAGTAAATATATCCTTGAATATTGAAATTAGTACAATGGGGTAATAAACACAAATAAATAAAACAATTTAAACTAGAAAATTTAGATCATGTTGAGCTTCTATAATTATCACCATGGTGATTTTTTTAAAAAAACACAAAAGACATTAGTAATACATTAAAAATATTAGAAATGAAAAATGTAAAAAACTTGAGTGGAATTAAGTGGAATGATGAATGTAGGAAATAATAGGTATTTATAGGAGGTAATGTGATCTTTGGAATAATATCCTAATAGTAAAGAGTAGTAACATGATGGTTGGAACATTATCATGAGCTCAAAATAGTAAAATTTTATATAAATGGAATTTAATATGCATAATTTAAGAAAATATAAAATATCTAATTACATAAATAAATATAAATATAAATAACCAAATGAAATAAAAATCACCTATTTTAAAAAAAAACTATATTTTAATGTATTTCATTAAAAATAACAATTTTAATCTTAATAATTCAAGTTCGTATTCATTGAAAAGTATTGTTATAAAATAATTATTAATTTTAAAATCACCGCATGTAAATTATATAAAGGTTAATTTTTGGTTATGTCATTATATAACAATAAATATTCTAATACACTTTATTTCATGATTTGTGAGAAAAATATACCTCTAATACAACTCCAATATATCATGATTCCTAGTTTATTTCGGTAATTTGGTACATAACATGAAAAGATGCAATAGAAAAAAACAACATTATTTTTAAAATACAAAACATTCACTTATATTTCACTGATCCTCTAAAACCGCACAGGGTATCCTAGGTATGTATATAAGAAAGGGTACAGAAACCAATCCCAGTAAGTGAATAATAAAATCATATAGATATGTAAATTAGTACATGTGATTCAGTATCCATATCAAGGTGATATAAGAGGGGTGATAATCCTGAACATGAACATCACAAAATGATATAAGATGATGATGTAAAGGTTACATGGGAATGTTACAACAACATCAAACATCACATAATAAACATATATTAAGGATAAATACAAAGACATCAAAACATAGTGTTCCTATAATAACCTATTTTTCATTATACAAGGAAAATCATGAGGTAAAATGAATTACCCCATGCATTGGAGGGTTATATAATTCTAAGGCCACCCGACCCATTCAAAACATGTACATGAATAAGCATGCCACATAGATCCTTAAACATAAGGATGTCCTTCAAAAATTTTAATCCCATGATTATTAATTATGGGTTACATACAAGAATTTCCCAAATAAATTAATTATAGATTCCTCTAGGTTGGTTTTTTAGTGTAAATGGGGATTGGAATTCACTACATAGAGGTTTCGTATGGAAAATGAAAGGATAATTTCCATAGCCTAGATGGGGTACAGAATGATTCATGCAAGGGTTAAATCTTTGTGAAAAATGGTCTTTAATCACTTGGAAATTTTAAATATAGAATAATGGTTTTGTAAAAACATATCCAAACTTGAACAATTGGAAAATAAAATCCATAATATATAGAAGGATCTTGAATAAAGACGTGGAGAGGATCACTTACCTTGAGAGGAAGGATATGAATGTTTCATATTAGCCTATTAAGACCATGGGTACAATTTGGGAGGGATATAGAGTGTAAAAGGTGAGTAAATTCATTCTAAACATCGGTTTTGGACTCTAAACATTGGTTTTGGTGAAGAGGAATGGGATATTGGGTGGGTTTTTTTATAGAGAGTAGAGAAATGAATAAATTCAAATGGCTTGGGTAATGAGGAGTGAGAGATTAGGTCGGTGATTATAAAAAATGATGGGGTAATTATTTATTAATTTCTAAAAATAGGTTATAGACTATATATTATAAACTAATAAAAAAACCATCTATGGGGTTTTCACATGGTTTCTAAAAAATATTTTTTTCCATTATTTAATAAGTCTAAAAATTTAAATCATTAAAATAATTCCCTTGGTAATGTGGTATTGAGTCATGTTCATAATTAATTTATTTTAATATAATAAAATATAATATTGGTTTTGGATTTTTCATTAGTGGTATGTAGAATTAATTTAATAACATTAAAAATAGTTTGTTTTAAATTGGAAACATATTTTTTTTCATATATTATCTTTATAGTTTTATTACACCAGTTTTGAACATTTCTGTTTTCATAATACTTACCATATTACTATATGTTTTTAATTTTTACCAATAAAATATACTCCTCCCAGAAATTATGAAAATCCCACCATTCAAAAATGTAGATATGTTTATTTAAAAAATATTTCTTATTTTATCAAAATAATTCTTTGAGTATGATAATTATCAATTTAAAATAATAAATCCCCCTTTTAAAAAAATAATATTGTTTTTTATAATAATATCCCTCTATCCATTTTAAAAAATAAATTCTAATTATTAAAATTATTTTATAATTTATACTTAATAAATATAACTTAATAATTACAATTTATTAAAATATATTTTATTTAAAAAATTCTTTAATTTAACAAAAATAATTCCTTGATTGGAACTATATATTTCCCAAAAATACAATTCGTGTTTAATGAATTAAAATTATATTTTTATCAAACATGTTGTTGAATAAATACATATTAATTAATGTTTATTATATTAATTGTTTTAATAAAAATAAAATATAATAATTCATACAATTAGGCTATAGATACATATCCCTTTATTACAATGGTGAATTCCCTATGGTCTTGCTGTGAAATAATTAGATTTTTTTGGCTTGGTTCGATGAACATGGTTTGGGCCATGATATTGATGAGAATAAACTTCTCTTATAAATTTATTTGTTCATGGTTTTTTTATTCAATATCAGTTTCATCTTTTTAATGGAAAATCTTAGTGTTTCTATTTCCCTTGGAAGCTCTGATAAATGGGCTTCATAGTGTATGGTCCAATTGGTCGGGACCATTTCTTCCTTGTCTGTGTCAAATTGATTTATCAAAACCCTATATATATACTAATCATAAAATCAATATATATGTTAATAATATAAATGGTTATGGAGTTTAATGGTCTTTTAAATCAAGAAGGATATAACCTTAACTATCCAAAATAACCAATATAGAGCTTGTTTTTTTATAATAACATTTTTTAATATTCCATTCACTCGTTTAAAAAGGGAATTCCATTTATATATGTTCTGGTCATTAAATTATTCCACCTTTAAAAAAATTCCCCCAGAAGATATTCATTTGATTCACTAAAGAAGATGATGTAACTTTTATTTGGTCACCTCTTCCAGTTACCTGGTTGCCTCCTCTAACATGTGGTTTTGCAATAACACATTGACTAGGTTAGTTTTCATTATTCATAAAACTTGGTATATATGATCTAATATCTTTATTGTCTATTTGATTAATGAATGATCAATCTCTAACAAAACAACCTTTCGATTTAGTAAATGTGATGGTCTAGGTTTATACTTCCTCAAGAGGGATACACAGAATAAATAATGTATATGAGATATGTTTGTGGGGATTTCTAGTCGATAATCCACCACACAGATGTCATTATGGATCTAGAAGGGCTGATTTATCTATGATTTATCTTTCCATTATTACTAAGGCTCTTGAATTTATTCTATGATTATATATGATGGGACACTTTATCTCTGACCTCAATCTCGAAGACTCATTGGCTACTATCTACATATCTTTTTGATCAAATTTTTTTGGATTTCATATAAACCAAAATAGTTTTAACATTATCTATAATATATTAGAAATTATAAGGTCCCATTAGCTCCCAGTATCTAAATTCATCCCATGATGTTTGATTTTTACACTTCTTCTCATAAAAAGCCTCATAAGGTTCCATTTAGATTCTAGTATGGAAATTTTTGTAATATGAGATGTTCAATAGGGAAATCTGTTGATCCCAACGTCCTTGGAGATCCATTGAACATGTATTTAGCATATTTTCTAATGATTATTCGTTCTTTCAGAATAAGCATACATCTAAGGCTAATAAGAACTACTAAATATCAACTCTATATCCAATTCATGTTAAATGGTTATTCAAAACCTCATGGTAAGACTCAGATATCGACCATATAATATAGAGAGTGTAACTATATAAAATAATAAAATCTCTCAAATTTATATCTTGGATAATTTTTCAAAAGATAAATATTCCATGATGGTAGTGAAATAAGCTGAGTTGTTAAGGTGTTCAACTGCCACCCTAATGGATTTATTTCCTTTAGGGGTCCTGGGGATTTCTATAATGAAATCCATTATTATGTTTTCCAATTTTCTAAATAGGAAGGAGAAATGGTTAAATCATATCCCTAGGCATATATAATTTATCCTTGAACTATTGGATTATCATGAATCGTGATACAAATTCTATAATATCACTCTTCATGTTATCCCAACATAATTGTCTATTCAAATATCTATACATCATAGTGATTCAAGGATACATAAGGAATATATATCTATGTACATCATCGAAAAGAGTTCACTTTGGTGATTGTTTTTTTGGGACACATAACCACATTCCAATCCTTATTACTCTATCATTTGGAATGTGTAAATACATAATATTTGTTACATTTTTCAGTAACACATCATCATTCTTCTCAGACTCCTTGATCCTAACATGAATAGATGGTTGAGAAGTTATTTGAGCTAGGTTTTATGATGATCCATTTATGATTCCCATTTTCATCTTATTTATTTCCAAGAAGAATGTATCCCTTGAAATTCCCCTCATTTATAGGGCTACAGTATCCATTCTACATAGATCATCAATCACTTTATTCACATAAACTTGTTGATAATATATTGGACAATCATAATCCTTGATTAGGTCTGACCACATTTGATGGGGAAATATTGAGATTCTTTTGTGTGAATATGTACATGATTTTTTATCATCTCTATATATTTTACACATATCCTTGTAGAGATAACACCACTGAATCATTATCCCAAAGATTGATAAATTGAATTTTATAATGTGTGTTGGGTATTTCTTCTAATGTATCTTTTATTATAAGGAGTCATCATCTATCATTATTTACTCTTACAAGAATACAACCCATTACCTTTCTGGAGGCATCATTATAGATCATAAATCCATCCCCACGAGTTGATAATGTAAATATTTTTGTAGTGATTATCATATTCCTAAACTTATTAAATCATTATCTACATTCATCATTCTATAAAAATATAAATCCCTTTACTTTTAGATATGTTATTAGGATGAAATTCATGATATGTTTCTAATAAAGGAATGATAATACCTAGAAAATGGATGAAGCTACTAATTTCTATCAAAGTGGTTGGTATGTTCTATCAGTCAATTTCCTTTATTTTTTGATGGATCCATAGATATAACTTTCTTATTAATAAAATGACCCTTTAGAGATACATTATATATCCATAACATTAATTTAATATAATTAAAAAATAAATTTTCTTTTCATATATTCTTTTTTATATAATTCAAACACTCTTCATTTTCCACATTTATTTTTTTGTAGATAATAATATAGGTAAATACTTCCACAAATTTGATGAGGCAATCTATAAAGACACTATTCATAAAGTTTTTGAATATTTCTAGTGAATTGGTGAGTCCAAATAGAATCACTAAGATATCATAATTCCCATATCTGCTGTAGAAAATATTTTTTTGGGATATCCAACTTCTTCACCTTTTCATGATAATATCCTAACCAAATATCCACCAAATATAATTATTGGGTTCCACGTAACATATCAAAAATATCATCAATTTGATGAATAGGAATATTTTTTTAACATGAATTTTTTCTGCTCATGATAATTAATACAGAGGTACCTTGAACCATCCTTCATCTTGATGAAGATAACTAGTGTACCCCATGTTGAAGCACTTAGTCATACACACCCTTATATCTATAATCTCCTGTAGTTTCTTATTATATTCTCATGATAATTTGTGCCCATTATATATAGGGAATTGGGTATTATAAAATATCTTAGTGTAAAATCAATGAGAACTCAAATTTTTGTTCAACTGGAGGATAAGGTAATTATATAGAAAACACCTCAGTGTATTCTAACACAATGAGAAAGTATTAATGGATGATATTCTACTATTATAAATAAATTTTTAAAGATATGATTTATCATTGAGAAATTATTTCAACGATTTAGATGATAATGGAAAAAGATATTCATCATCCTTGTTGCACTTGTATGGAATCAGGGGATGATTCGTGACACAGAGGTTCACTTCCTTATTTCATCAATTAATATGGATCTATATAATGAAGGACCATCCATACCTAGAATATAATAAAATTACACTAAATTAATTATCACAACTATTTATGGTAAATTCCAACAAAATATTTTGATAGGGGATGAGTTATATTATTGGGATGAAATAAATAACCCATTTTCAATATTCATAGATAACTCGACATCTATGTTTTGTGGTTGTGTTTTAATAGTTATACTAAAAATTGATGATATGAATGAATGAGTATAACTAGAATCAAATAGTACATTCACTATCATTGAATTTATAACTAGTGTAACAATCCCAAATTTTTTTATCAGGATCCAAATCAGCAATTGTGGTGGAATAATGTCATTGTTGATCTCTTGGACAAAGAGTTTGTTTTCTTCGACAACCCTTGGATTTTTTTTCATTGATTCACATAGTTTCCTTATACATTATAGTTGAACAATTGGAAAATTGGATGAGCAATTAATATAACTTTCATTTCTTCTATCGCAATATCTTGTTCCTCACCTCAGTAATCAGTAGTTAGGTTCCCTTCCATCCCACACGGAAATCATTTCCTTGTCATCTTCATGCAATTTCTAGGATGATTCTTTCCACAATTTTGACATGTATTATGATGTAATTTCTTTCGAGTATGATTTTTTTAATCAAAAAACAAGGATTAAAATCTATTCACCACTTCTTTTCTCTAAACCCATGATTCCTTGAGATTTTCTAATATCTATTTCATCATCGAGGGAACATCAAACAATTTACTTATATATGTCAATGTCTTGAATTGACAAATATTTCCATAAAATAATTTTTATCCATCAAAACCAGTAGTTAACCTTAAATTTGGGGGGATATGAAAAAGTTGTGTGTGTATTATGAAATTACTATGTAGTTCACAACATACACCATCATGTAATTATAACACATTTTCATGATGATATGGTAATTCCTCTTCATTTTATATTAGAATTCGAGGAAAATATTTTTTGATAAACATTTTCAGGAACTGCTTCCACTCCATCACTTTGATCTCTACCTTGAGATTTATATTTTTTAATAGCATTCACCATTTATCATCTTCTCCTTCTGTTTAATAAAAAGATTGCCTAAAAACATCATATAGAGAGTATTGATGTGAAAATAATATATTTTCAGTAGATTTGATCCATTTTTCTGTGATTAAAGGATTATAAGATCCAATAAAATATGGAGGATGTTTTCTTATAATGTTTTTATTTGAAGCTTTCACTTCATTGGTGGGAAGATTAATTTATTCTTGATTCAATTTTAATTTAAAAAATACAAGTTAAATGTGAAAGTACATTCATGATGTTCCTAATTAGTACTCCCTTTAAGGTGGGTATCTCATTCTGGTTTGTATCAAATTTTCCTTTACATTGTTTGTCAACTCAGTTTCTCCTATATCTGGCCATGGAATATAACATAAGGAAAACTAGGGATGAGAATTTATAAAATATTAAATGAATTAATGAAAAAATGTGCATATTAAAGGGATAAATTATATATTCTTCAGCCTATGAAACTATGTGTTTCAATCCATGATCTATTTCAAAATATAAAATATTATAGATATTTTCCCATTAATAATGGTTCATAATGAGATTAGAAATTTAACAAATATTATATTTTTTAATTTTCAAATCAGGTGTGCAGAAATCCCCATTTTCATTCACCATGTGATGATTGAGTCTATCAAAATGTTCGCTTTTATGGGTTACTACCTGCAGACACAACTGTGCTGGAGCCAATTCCACCTATAGTTTCTAGCCGAGGATGTGTCTTCATCAAAATAATTAACTCTATAATTTAAAAAATATATTTTTTTCTATGTTTAGTGTTATCCATACACATTTCACTAGAGTTTTCTACTCACATTCCTTAAAAATATGAATTTTCTCTGATACCTAATGTTAAAACCATGTTTTAATGCACATTATATCATGATTTATTATAAAATGATACACATAATTCAAGCCTATAAGATCATTAGGACCATTTTCTTTGGTTAATTTAAGAAAATTATTAAAAAATATAATATAAATAATTTTTTTTAAATCCAAAAATTTTTCTTAAATTCCATAGATCTTCTAAAACTAAAAGAGATAACCCAGGGATGTACATAAAGAAGGGGTGAACTGTACAACCCTGTAATATAATTATAAAATAATTGAAAAATATAAATTAGTATATGTGAGTCAAGAGGTATATAAAGGTAACATAACTGGGGTGTTAATATTGAAGTTGAACATCAAATCATGGTATTATAAGACAATTTAAAGGAATCATTTGAATGTGGCACAACAAAAAACATAACAACATAAAAATATGTCAAGGATCGCTATAAAGATATCATAAAAAATGTTTTTATAATAATATATACTTCACTATAGATAGAATATCATGATACAAAAAACATTATTTAATTCATTTAAGAAAATTATTATTCTTGGTCAACCCATAATATTCATAAAATGTACATACATAATCATTCCACACAGGTAGTTAAACATAAGGATTCATTGCACCACATTGAATCTGTTGATTAAGGAGTGTGGGTTAAATAAATATAATTTCCAATTCAATGATATATATTTAAATCTAGTTGAATAACTTTGAGTTGAAATGGATATGTGTATTCACTACATAGAGTTTTGACATGGAAAATCAAAGGATAATTTCGGTAGTATAATTGGGTTATATGAATACTCATTGATTGGTAAAATGGGACTAAATTGGATCTATAATCACTTTTAAATAATAATTATTAGAAAAATTAAATGTGAAAACACATCCCAGCATGAGTAATTTTAAATCAATGGTATAACATAATTATTGTTCTTAGATAAGGAGGAGAAGGAGAGTGTCTCTTACCTTGAGATGGAACTTCTAAAAACATGGGAGAAGCCTTTTAAGAGATTAGAGGCACCTTGGTAGAGATCTTGAGAGGGAAGGGTAGAGTATTTTATTTCTCCTAGTATTTTGGGTGAAGAATAATGGGATATTAGGTGAGTATTTATTGAAAAAGATAGGGGGATTCATTTTTAATTTCCGAATATAGATTTTGGACTCTCTATGATAATGTAATCAAAACCATAAATTGTCCCAGGGTTTTACCCATGGTTTTTTCCAAAGATGGTTGACTTACATTACTTAATAAGTCAAATAATAGATCTAACTAAAATATTTAACATGGTTAAGCAGATGTGAGTATTTTTTAAAATTAATTTATTTTAAAAACCTATCATATAATATTGTTATTAAAGGATTCATTAATTATTTATAAAATTGAAAAAAAACTTTAAAAATATATTATTTTAGATAGGAAACATAATTTTGGTCATGGATACTATTTATTTTATTTTTTACATAAGTTTTTGAATTTAATGATGTCATAATACAGATCATATAACATAACCATATTTAATTTTTATATAAAATATTGACTACCTCATTAAATTATAAAAAAATCATTGAATGATAATTTCAATATGATAATTCAAAAAAAATTTAAAAAATATATATTTATTTGGTGATATCAAATTTTTAATCAAAAATCAACATTTATGGAAAAAAATTAGTTTTTTAACAATAAAAGTTTTCTTAACCTTGTGAAAATTTCACTTGACTTTATAAAATCATAAAATAATTTATAGTTAATAGAAATATTTTATTAAAAATATCTTATTTTATAAATTTTTTATTTCATCAAAAAACATGTCTTCATTGAAACTATATATTTCTCAAAAATACATTTTTTGTTTCATCAGATCAGAATCTAATTTTTATCAAGACTCGATGTAATGACTTAGGACCTTCTAAGTGTATCCATGAATGCCATAATTCCCAAAAGGTTGGGAATTTTTGAATTTGATTTATCAAACTATGCCAAAGCATAATAATCTTTTCGATGGTCTAGAGAAGATTTTGATAGATGAGAGTAAGGGTGGATGGAAGAAGGTTAAACATAAAAAATAAAAACCCCAGTCGTGCAACTAGAGATGTGAATGAGAAGGATCATTCAGGGGCCCATGAAGAGACTTTTGTTCCTCATTCTGTGGATGAAATTGGTGATTGTAATTCTTTTAAGAAATGATATTATTTTGAAGGGTAATTAACTAGTGAGGAACTCAATCACCTAGTGAGGGAAAAATGAATATAGTGAATAAGGTTAAAATGAAAAGAAAAATTATTTTTTGTCTAATCACACGAATACAAGATCATCATGTAAAAAGATTGAAATTTAGAGGACTGTTCTAGAGTTCCCTCATTCTAGAAATTCTCTAACTACACATGTAATGATGGACATTAAAGAGGTTTCGAGTGGAGCATATGATGATTCTGATCAACTATTGTATGTTTAATTGAGTCTTGAGGAAGTATATAACACATTTCTTACAGTCCCAATAGAGGTAAGGATGGAAGTACTTTTGGATCTTTCTATTGTATAAGAGGCCAATAACTCTCCTTCATATTCTATTTCGAATATTTTAATGTACTCTAAATAAAAAGATATGGATGAGACATAGAAAATAAATTCCACACCATGGGATGTTTCCAAATTGTTTAAAATAATGCTATATGCTGATAGTAATGAGAGAAAAATGATTTGGATCAACAATAAGCATCACAACTTAGCTCAAGGGTTAAATGATATTATTATTATCCTTTAATAGTTCAAAATGACCTTGGAAAATATGGATTATTACATCAGGGATCTTATTAATGATGATAGATATTTGGTCCTCTACATATAATATAAATTGAAAAGGGTTCTTGACTCTAACAGGTTAAAACCATTATGGAATGGTTTGATTGTGTAATATGGTGTTTAATGTTTTTGGGGCTTATGGTTGTCTATTTGGGTTCACAATAAACCCTTTAAAGTTGATTTGAAATAGAAAAAAAGTAATTTTAGAGAGAGACATTATTTTATTAAATATAAAAATATAAAAATTCATACATATAAGGTTTAGATACCCTTCCCTTTATTACAACAGTGAATTCTTTAAGGGTAAGGTTGGTGATGGGTAGATTTTAATGGAGTTATTTGGAGGTCATATTTTGTAATATGATATCAAAGTTCTTGAAAATATCTCATAAATGGTTTTTTAAATGCATTAGTTGTCGAATCTTTTATTTGGCATGGTCGAGGGAAATTCCCCATGATAATATCTCCCTAGGAAGCTCTCTTAAATGGTATTCATAGGGTGAGACGCCTTTGGATGGATATATCAATTCCTTTTCCTTCATCAATTTGATTTTTCATAACATTTTATATATATTAATCATAAAACAACATTATAAATTCTATACTATGAATGGTTATGTTTTTTAATTGACTTTTAAATCTGACATGACATAACATATAACAGTCCAAAATAACACGTTTACTTCATGTATTTTCAATAAAATCATTTCTCAATAAGGAATTAACTCATTGAGAGATGGAATTACATTAATAAAATATTGGGTAGTAGCACATAAAAAGCATAATTTTATGTGAATATTGAAAATATATTTTTTATGTAATTGGAACATTTTATTTAAATCCTTAAAAATTTATGAATATCTAAATTAATTAATGAGTTTTAGTATTGGCATAAAAACATTGTAAAAATATAAACAATCCCTATAATTAATATTCCAATACTAAATTGTATTTTAAAAGAATAAATTATAAATTATTCCATTGAAAAGAATAATTTTTCTTTTTTCAAACATCCATTTTAATAAACAAATGAATTTATTTTATAATGGGTCTAAAAATCCTAAAAATATATTTTTAATAAAATATAGTTTTTATTTCAAAAAATTAATTATTATAAGGTTTATCATATAAATTATGTTTAATTCAATATTTTATCTTTTAAACACCTCAACCTAATGTATAAATACACCATATCCCTCCTCTTGGAAAATAACTTCCTTTAAACTTCTCTAAGCCAAGAGTATACCCAAAAAAACATCTATTAATCCATGTATAATACTTAGAAATTTTTTGTAGTCATAGAAAACCAATTATTAAATAATTAAAGGGTCATTAAAATGAATTAATTTATCAAATAGGTAAGGTAGTTTTGTTATTATATTTCATTTTTCTTTTCAAATTTTATATCTATCTATTTTTTATAGTCCAAATCATTTGAAATAAATTAAATTTGTTAATAAAATGATATTGATAATTTTAATCTCTAATAAAAATATTATTTGTTATATAGTCATATATTATTTATCTCCCACGTTCCATTTTTACACTTCCCCATTTACGATCTGTAAACTGCCCACAAGGACATTTCCAACTCTCTACTAATAACTTACATTGTAGATGACTATAATAAATTTATTGTAATATAAAAATTTATGAAATATATGTTATTTTGATATAGTGGAGTTATATTAAATAATTTATAAATATCAGTAAAACAACATCATAAAATTGAAGAAAGATGATATATTTTAATTAAAATAAAATATTAAAAACATTCACCTTAATGAACATGAATTAAGAAATAAAATGCAATGAATAAAATTGATGAAGAGGAAAAAATAAAGATAATTTACTCCTGGTGTCCTGTTTTAATAAACATAAAGTCATTATACATATGGAAAAATGTGAGGAAATAAAATGATATTTGAAGTAATGGAAATTATAAAATTCTATTCTTTTCATTTGGGTTATATCCTCATTCTCAATATTTCCATAATGTATTCGACTCTAATGTCATGAAAATTTTCTTTAACTAATCATTCCTTATTTATCTTCATGATATGCATGCTTCTACATAATTGAATATATATCTTGGATATCTATAAATATTTTGAAAATATATTATGTTTTCCAAAACATCTCATTAACTTCTCTAGAGTTGTTTCTTCATCACTCCAAGAAAGTTGATTTTTGTTAAAATAATAATTCATTTTATTCATTGTTTGACCCCAAATATTATTCATTAAAAAATTATTTATGATATATGTATGAAAATTGTTCCTCTTAAAGGGTTTATTTGATTACTATGATTGTAATATTTTTCTTTTATATGAGTCCTAGAAGATGATTGTTATATTTTCATGTGGTGGTGGGACAAAAATTATATAGTCTAATAATTCATATGGTAATGTTATATATCTCATGAGAATATTCATATTACACTTTAAAATTATTATATATTTATTCAAAATTATGATTTAATGATTTATGGAGATATGTTATGTGGGAATATGAAGCATTATTTGTTCATATATATGTTCTATATTTGACTGATATGTTATGATGTTTAATTATTATGAATATGCTATATTCCATGACTTTTCAAATGATTCCCTCATGAATATGATCAAAATACCAGAATTATGATTTGATAGTGATGATTATACTCACCCATGTTGTCACCACCCATCCCACGGGGCCTGTGTCGTGACTACCCCATGCCCACCTTCTAGAGGCCAAGGGCTGGTGACAAGCACCATAAAGGCATATCCCTAAAACTAGGAAGGCATTGTCTTTTATCCTGTATTCTCACACAATCCACGAACACAGTAAGATACAAGCACAAAATAAACTATATAGTAAATATGGTGGGTATAGTAAGTAAAGGGGGTCAAAATACAAGCCAAACTAGAAAGTACAAGAAAATATGAAAATAGCTCATGTGAACACCACCAAGGATCCTACCTGAAGGGTAGGTACAAATCTCCAACAATCATCTCTATGGAACGTCTCACTAATGGTCCCCCTCCATGTAGCCTCCAGTCCTAACACCCTGAGTCGTGATCAATGTTTTTTGTCAGCTGCACAAGACATAGAAAGGCGAGGGTGTAGCCCGTACTTGGGTGAGTATAACAAAACTCAGCTTGGACCTCGAGACCCCTGAAGGTCTCTCAAAATCCACAAAGTATAAAACAAAAAGCATGACCTCAATCTCAATGAAGTAATAAATAGTCATCAACACTACGTAGGTATATGCCCATACATATACCTATGTTATCAATATATAAACTTATCTCACACTTAAGGGAATAATACAACAAAGGTAACACCACAAATGTAAAAGTACCACACAAGTAACACCACGAAGATATAAGTACCACACAGGTAACACCATAAAGGCATCACCACACAGAAGAATACCATGATGGTATCACAACACAGAAGAATACCATGAAGGTATCAGCACACAGAACTATACCACAAAGGTAATGACTTATCTCACACCAGGTATAACATAATTACAGAAGTATAGATGGTTAGCTGTGTTGTTAGATCAACTTACTTCATCGAGAAGCTATGTTGTTGACCCACAATGGATTGAAGATGAACCACAAAGGATCTGAACATGACCCACAGAGGATACAAAGATGAACCACATAGGATCTATAGATGACCCACATAGGATCAATATATGCTGACCTACATAGGATCTGAAGATAAACCACACAGGATCTGAGGATTCATCAAGTACAGCCATCCACAGGGTTCCCGCACTAACCACGCTTGATTCAGGGAGGATCTGCTCCTCAAGCCATAGGTCTATACTTCAATAGACATGAATCCCCATGAAGAAGTATACGAAAGGGACTCTATGTCATAAGGGACCCAATACAATAGACGATGCATCAATTGGATGTCTGATCTGTAAGTTACTAGTGTTTCCGTTCCGAAGGCTCGGTTGGATTTGGGTTCGATCCAACCCGACCATACACCAAGTTTATCCAAAACACAAGTGGAGTATACCAAAAGGACTGTATCCATCCAAGGATTCTCATACCAGAAACGGTTCATCAAACGGATGCACGGTTCTCAAGATATGGTCAAAAAGGCGTTTCAGTGTCCAGATGGGCCTAGGTAGACCCGACCCGATCCAGGTCTAGATCGGAGGGGCTCAACCACAGTGGGCCCAGCTTGCTGGTCCATGGTCCGGACCATCCCACAAAGGGGACGGAAAGTCCTGTTGTGTTGGGCTGACTCGGTGTGGCTCAGGGGGCACGACCCACTCGGCTGGGTGCGGTCTGTCATTGTGGGGCCTGCCCTAGCCACTACCCAGGTGGAGCCGCACAACTGGATTCCCGAATATTCCGAATGATTGTTCGACTTCAGATGACCTGGTGGCACCATGTTGTGCTAAATCCTGGCATGTGGCACTAGCCGGAGCGGTCCCGTTTGGCGTGACATTTTCGGCCAGATGTCTGGCCGGATCCCCCTTCCAGTGGTGCCAGAGTGTGCCACTGCTGCCTCCGTGGCTGACCGGGTGTCGGCCGCCCTCTAGTGCACTTCCTACTCGAACCGCAACTGTACGGGTGTTGGCTACCCTCTGGGTGCACCTCCTGCTAAAACTGCAACTGGCCAGGTGCCGACCACCCTCTGTGTGCGCCTCCTGCTCGAATCAGAGCTGGCCAGGTTCCGGCCACCCTCCGGGTGCGCCACCATGGCTCGACAGACGTGGCCTCCTCCTCTACCAGTCGCATGGATACATGTCGCCCTTCTTCCATTTGGTTTACCAGTTTTCCGACCGCCACCCTCTTTCGCAGGTCACTGCAACTTGATTCTAAGTACGAAATATCTGACGACCATATATTCACGATCATCGGGTTGAGATATCTTCGTCCATATATCGCTTTCAAAAAAACATTATTTTTTTATCATGCTTAATTATTTGGCATCGAATAACACATGAATAATGTGTGAAGAACAAATAGAAAAGAATCGTGGTATATGTTCATTTTGATGGCCATTTTGTTTGGCCATCATCATTGAGAAACAAGAATACGAAGAATCGGGAAATAGATGTTTATCTTACTCCAAAATAAACTCCCTACCTCGATCATCAGTTAGAGGTGGTGTGAGGAAAAAGATTATGCATCGACACTTCTAGAACATTATTTCCTCATTCCTTGTTTGGAGGACATTCTTTATTGGAGGATCTTCTTCATTGGAGGATCTTCTTCATTGGAGAATTTTTTTTTTCGAGTGTTCTCCACCAAATTTATTTGCCAACAATTTCTCAAAACCCACGATAGGTAAGGATCCCCTCACATTTAAATTAATTTAAGTTAATGATCAAATAATTTTGGATCTTCAATAGGGGTACCAAGAGTTACAGGGGTTCGGGTGTTCCCAACGACCAAAATTCAAATGAGATGTTTCATGAAATAAAATAAAATTTATTATTTTAATTTTTTTCAATTCTCCCACGAAAATATAAAAATCTAACTTCCACCCTTGACCTACTGTGGTTGAGGTGAAGGTATATTTAAGAGAATATATGCGCTGCGAGTTCAACTGTGTACTCATATTTCAATTTCGAGCACTAGTTCAAAAGTGACAAAATGCCGCTCATGCATTTATTGAATGTACTTGAAAAAAAGTTAATAAATTCATTACAGGAACACTAGGCCTCAAAATCACATGTCGTTCATTTTTTCAGACTCATAATAATTCCATATATATATATAATTTACATGGAAAAATCTGGGTATTTACATTCTCCCCACCTTATGGGTTTTCATCCCCAAAATTCAGAACACAAACTAGGGAAACATGTGTGGGTACTGAGCACAAATCTGAGCCTCCCTCTCCCATGTTCTCTCCTGGAGGTTCCTATGATACCAACGTACATGCACCATAGGTATTTATCACCCATGAAGGACTCTCTCTTATTGATCCTAAATCTCCACTGGAACCCCCAAAAATGTCGCCCCATTTTCGATGTACAGCTCTACCTAGTTAATGATGTGTGAGGATCATGGATGTATTTCCTCAGTTAGGATACATGGAAAATGTCATGCACCTAGTGTAACTGAGGGGGAAGAGATAATTTGTATGCCACCTCACCAACAATGCTGAGGACGTGAAAGGGTCTGATGAACCACGGAGATAACTTGCTTCGCCGACCAAATCTCTTCAAACCTCATCGTGGTGAGACCTGTAGGAAGACATAGTCACCATCCTCGAACATGAGAGGTCTCCATCTCCAGTCAGCATATGACTTTGGCCTACTATGTGGAGTCTTTATCTGCTCCTAGATGATTTGTACCTTTTATGTGGTAGCTCACACCATCACAGATCCCATGACTGCTGACT
The DNA here is from genome assembly GCA_963277665.1 of Viscum album. NCBI lineage: Eukaryota > Viridiplantae > Streptophyta > Magnoliopsida > Santalales > Viscaceae > Viscum > Viscum album. The sequence continues at coordinate 421,940,053 of OY728132.1, forward strand.
CCCCTAGGCCAGTCCAACATAGAGGTGATCTGTAAGGTTGACCATGCATTGCCTAAAATGGTGCAATGCTGATGGTGGAGTGATAGTTTTTGTCGTATGCAAACTCAACTAAGGGAAAGTGATCCTCCCAGCTATGGCTAAAATCAAGGATGCCAGAATACAACTTGTCATCAAGGGTTGGAATGGTCTGCTCTGTCTAATCATCCATCTGAGGATGAAAGGTGATGATCAATCAAAGTTGAGTCCCAAATGCCTCATGTAACCCCTTCCACATCAGGGAAGTAAAACACGCATCATGATCAGAGACAATCATCAAAGGCACTCCACGAATCCCTACTATCTCCCGTATGTAGAGGTGTCCCAATCCCTCTACAGATCCCTATACTCTGATAGGTAGGAACTGGGTTGACTTGGTGAGATAGTCAACAATCACTTAGATATAATCATGTCCCCTGGACTTGCATGGATGTCCTGTCACGAAGTCCATGAAAATTTCATCCCACTTCCACTCTGGCATCACTAGTGGCTGGACTAAGCCTATTGGAACCTGATTCCTTTCCTTCACTTGCTAACAAGTGAAGCACCGTGAGGAAAAATAGGCCCCTTCCTTCGTCATTATCGGCCACCAGTGCTGAAATCGGAGGTCCTGGTTCATTTTCTCAACTCTTGGATATACTTACAGCGGGGACATATAGAACTCCATCAACACTTTCTCTCGTAGCTCTATAGGTACCATTGTAAACCCATTGAAGAGAATGACGTGCTCTCCACCTTAATAAAATCCATCAGGTGCTTATCCTATGGATATCTGAGCACATCATGTCTCGCAGTCAATGTCCTCAAGTTTTTCCTCTCTGACACATTGAGGGAGTGGGGGAGTGACTGTCAAAGATTGAAGATAAGCTGCTCCATCACGATCTAGGTAGGATATCTGTAAGGTGGCCAACTGCTTTTTTGCCTCACTCAGCAACTGTATACCAGATCTCTTGCGGAGTGAATCTACTACCAAATTCTCCTTCCTAGGAGTATAGACTATATTGAAGTCATAGTCATGGAGGAACTCAAGCCAATCCCACTATCTCTGGATCAGGTCCTTCTGAGAGAATATATACCTGAGACTCTTCTGATCAGAGTAGACTATAAAACGTTCACCCATTAAGTAATGTTGCCACATTTTCAAGGCTAAGACCACTGCTGCTAACTCTATGTTGGGTGTAGTGTAGTTCTTATAATGTTTTCTCATCATTTATGAACCATAATCTATCACTGCTCGCTCCAGCATTAGGACACATCCAAGCCCTGTCCCTGATGTGTCGTAGTAGACTACATACCCACCACCCTCCTCTGATAACCTCAATATGAGGGTACTCTTCAGTTTCTGCCTATGATCTTGAAAACGTTGATGGAATTTTTCCGACCAAACGAAGGGTTTACTCTTCTACTTCAATGCTGATAAGGGTGTCACAACTCTAGAAAAGTCAGGCACAAACCTCTGGTAGTAACCAACCAAATCTAGGAATTTCTGCCCCTCCATCACACTCCTAGGTGGCTCCCAAGAAAGCACAACCTCATTCTTCACTGAATCCACCGCAACTCTAGCTTCTGAGATGACATGTCCAAGGAATTGAACCTCTCGGATCCATAACTGGCATTTCTAGAGCTTACCATGAAGAAAGTGATATAGGAGTGTCTCATGAACTATCTATAGATGATAGGTATGATCCTCCTCCGTAGCTGAGTATATCAGGATGTCGTTGATGATGACTACCACAAAACAATCATGGCATGGCTAGAAGATTCTATTCATGAGTCCCATGAACACTGATGGGGCATTGTTCATATCGAATGTCCTAACCAAGAACTCATATTGGCCATACCGAAATCAAAAGGTTGTCTTCTATACATCCTCATCTCATACCCAGAGCTGGTGATAGCCTGATCTGAGGTCTATCTTTTAATACCACCATGCCCCCATCAGTAGATCGAAAAGATCATCAATCCTCAAGAGTGGGTACATATTCTTCACAATCAACTGGTTCAAGCACCGATAGTCCATACATGGTCTCAAACTCTCATATGTCTTCTTTGCAAACAAAATCGGGTCTTCCCAAGGATAATCCATGGGCCTAATGAACCCCTTGATCTACAATTCCTCTAGCTGCACTTGCAGCTCTTGATGATACGCGGGAGATGTCTGATATACTGGAGTTGATATCGGTGTTGTCCTGGTGTAGAAGTCGATATAAAAGTGCACCTCTGTGTGAGGAGGTATACCTGAAACATCCTCAGGGAAAACATCAGTGTACTAGTCCACCACTAAAGGATTGCTCAGACTCCCAACATTAACTGCCCCGAGGGTAAGGCAAGCCATCTGATGTGTGATCATTTGCACTCTCCTTTGGGTAAGTATGTCAGGTGTTAAAAAGGTTCCATTCTCACCAATGAAGTAAAACCTTGTCCCATCCTTATGGACACACCACAATCTACACCTAATACAGTCGATCTGGGTATGGACTGTAGATAACCAATCCAGACCCAAGATGACGTCATAAGGCCTCAACGCCACTTCTAAAAGATCCCATCCAAATCTATAACCTCTTAGAGTAAGTTCACACTATCAAAACCATTGTGTAATCATTGAATCCTATCTTGTAGGATTATCTAGCTATAAGGATCGAGCCAACGGCTCCCCAGGAATCTCTGTGCACTGAACGAGGGTCGTTGTAATAAAATAGTGACTAGAACCTGTGTCTATAAGTAATAAAACTATGGTTGAGTAGACACAAATCATATCTGAAATTACATCTGGAGCACCATGGCCATAGGCCTCACCTTCCTGGAGATAAACTCATCCTTGTCCACCTCCACCCTGTGGTTGGGGTGGACCAGCTAGAGGTGGCGGTGGTAGAACATCAAATCACCGCCCACCACCTCCTGAACAGGCAGCTCTTCTGCCATGTTAGTCTACTACCTACGGACATCCTCGATCAAATCTTCACCTCTACCAAGGCAGTCCTTTGATTATCTGTTGGTTGTCCGTATGGCAGGTTGGGCAGTTGCGAGCCTTGTGACTATGCCCGCCACACGAGTAAAACTGGTCCCTCCTTGCCTATCCTCTATTGTCTCAAGAGCCCCGCACGAAATACCATGTATCCTACAATCGTCCACCTGTAGGTCTTGTCTACTTGGACCTTTGTGCCATCTTTCTTCTACCAGCTGCAAATGACTCTGCTGCGTAACATCTAGTGGTGGGTCTCACTGCTGGTGACTGATCAGACGGAAATATCTCCACTAACAGTGCCTGCTCTAACACCCCTCCCTGCATCAGGACACTGAGGGAAATAATCGAAGCTCTAATAACACGTCTGAACCCCTACTCGAAGATATGGGTCTTGAATAAATGGTCATCCACCATTCCAGTGGAGTTTCACAAGAGGTCAGTTAACCTCGCTGAATATTGAGCCACAGTCATGCTTCCCTGCTGCAAGTGGATAAGCTCATGTATACGCAAAGAGCGTAATGTAACTGCGACGAAATCTGCCTTGAAAAGTATCTCAAAGTCCACCCAGATGATAGTGACACCATCATGTACCTAGATCATTAGGATCCACCATCTTCCCGCTATTTCCTGAATAAGACTGTGGTAAGGATCACCATGAGATCAGCTGGTGTCCCTACCTGTCGTAAAACTCTAACCACAGACTCTGGATGATCCTCATCTTCATGTGTATCCGTCTTTCCCTAGAACCACAGTGGAATCTGGTGTTGAAACATTTTCAACGCACTCAAGCAGCGTTCACCCTCTGCTGATGGGGCTGGTGGCATCAGCTTCCGAATGGGTGGTGGTGCTACTGGTGCACCAGTCGAAGGTACAACTGCCGAAAGGGGGCTCTGCACCGATGCCTCGTTGCTTGGGGGGTAGTCATTGCATACTATACCTAGAACCCGGACTGGTTGTCTTCATGGAGGTATCCTGGAAAGAAAAAAATGTGCCACAGTCAATAAGTTATACCTGGTGAGTTGACTCAAAAAGATCACAAAGACAACTTCTAAAAAACACACACGTAATCAATAATTACATGCACAGAGTTGGAAATCAAAAGTTAGGGTCCTAGTGTATTGATACGTCGGTTGTCACACCTACACTAGATTCCTCAAACTAAAATCCACACTCATCACACATAACACTATTTCCACATAGAAAAGATCAGATTCATAGTTCTTTGGTAGAACCGACCCCTATGATACAAATTTGTCATAACCCGTCCCCCAAGGCCCATGTCGTGACTACCCCAAGCGCACCTTCCATAGATATGGGTTAGAGACTAGCATCAGAAAGGTATATCCCTAAAACCGAGAAGGCATTGCCTTTTATCCATCATTCTCACACAATCCAAGCACAAAACAACATACAAGAACAAAATAAAATATTTAGTAAAAAAGGTGGGTACAGTATGTAAAGGGGGCCAGAATACAAGCCCAACTGGAATGTACAAGAAAATATGAAAACAAATCATGTGAACACCATCCAAGGATCCTACCTAAAGGCTAGTTATAACTCTCAAACGGTCATCTCTACGGTACATATCATCTAATGGACCCCCTCATAGCAGCCTTTGGTCCTAGAACCCTCATCCTCGATCAATGATTTATTTCATCTGAACAAGACACAACAAATTGTGGGCATAGACCGTGTACAGGTGAGTATAACAATACTTAGTAGGGTCTCTAAGACCCCCAAAGGTATCTCATAATCCACAAAGGATGAACCACAAATCAAGATCTGAATCTCAAAGCAAGATGTAATAGTCATCAATACTACTTAGGTATATGCCCAAACATATACCTAAGTTATCAATATATTATCTTATCTCACAGGTGAGGGAAGAATATAATAAAGGTAACACCCAGAAGGTAAAAGTACCACACAGGTAACACCCCGAAGATAAAAGTACCAAACAGGTAACACCATGAAGGTAAGCACCACAAAGGTATCACCACATAGAAGAATACTACGAAGGTATCACCACACAGAAGTGTACCCCAAAGGTAAAGACTCATCTCACACCATGTATAACTTAGGTATGGAAGTATATATGGTTAGCTACATTTCTAGATCACCATACGTCATCGAGAAGCTCCGTTGTTGACCCACACAGGATTAAAGATAACCCACACTAGATCTAAAGATGACCCACACTGGATCTGAAGATGACCCATAGAGGACAAGTAGATGACCCACCCAGGATCGGTAGATACTAACTCACATAGGATCTGAAGATGACCCACACAAGATTTGCAGATTTTTCAAGTACAGCTAGCCAGAGGGTTCCCACACTAAGCGCGCTTGATTTTGGGAGGATCTGCTCTTTAAGCCATAGATTGATACATAAAATGCCATGAAGTCCAATTTAGAAGTATCCCAAATGACGACCATGTCATAAGGGTCCAAACGCAATAGACGACGCATCAATCAGACACACGGTCTGTTAGTTATTAGTATTCCCGTTCTGAGGGCCCGATTGGATTCCGTTTTGATCAACCCGAACGTACTCCAACTTTATCCAAAACCCATGTGGAGTATTCCAAACAGACCATCTGGATCCAGGGATTCTGGTACCATATAAGGTTCGTCAAACGGATGCTCATTTCTCAAGATATGAACAAAAATGCGTTTCTGGGTCTAGATGGGCCCGGATCCAGCCCGACCCGGTTCGGGTCGACTGAGCCCAGTTTGGGTCTGGCCCACAAAGTGGACGGCCCAGCCCACTGGGAGTGGCCTTATCGGCTTTCCCCGCTGGGCTCAGCCCACTCAACTTGGTGTAGTCTGCCATAGCGGGGCCCACCCTAGCCACTACCTATGGGGAGGTGCACCCCAGAATTCCAAAATTGTCCAACGGACCGTTCAACTTTAGCCAACCCGACGGTGCCATGTGGTGTTGGCTGCTAGAACACGGGACCCGCCATAGAGGTCTCGCTCGGTGTGACATGGCCGACCAAAATTCTTTCCGGATCCGCCTTTTAGCGGTGCCAGAGTGCACCGCTGCTGCATCTGTGGCCGGCTGGGTGTCGGCCGCCCTCTGATGTGCTGTTTTCTTAAAACGTGGCCGACCAGGTTCCAGCCACCATCTGGGTACGCTGCCTACTTGAAACGCGGATGGTTGGGTTCCGGCCACCCTCTGGGTGCACCTCATACTCGAATTGCGACTGGTCGGGTGTTGTCTGCCCTATGCGTGTGTCTTTGCGGGTTCGACAGCTGCGGCCTCCTCCTCTACCGGCGGCACAAACATGCGCCACCTTCTTTATGCAAGGCTGACCGGTGTTCCGGATGCCACCCTCTTCCACGGGCCACCACAACATCTTTCTAAGCATTAAAAATGTGAGGACTGCATATTTTTAATCCTGGGGTTGAGATCTCCGCGTCCATATATCACTCTCAATGAAGCATTGTGTCTTTAGTGTGCTAAATTATTTGGCGTCGAAAAATGCATGAAGAACACGCGAAGAACAAATAGAAAAGAATCATGGTATATGTGCGGTTCTATGTGTGGGTTGGTTTGGCCATTGTCGTTGAGAAACAATAATATGAAGAATCAACATATAAATTTTTATCATACTCCAAAATAAACTCTCTACCTAGATCATCCGTTGGAGTTGGCGTGAGGAAGAAGATGATTTCTCAGTGATTCTCGAACGTCGGTTCCCCAATCCTCATTTGGAGGTCGTTCTTCATTTTAGGATCTTCTTTGTTGGAGAATATTCTTTATTGGAGACTTTTATTGATTCAAGAGTTCTCCACACAATTTATTTTCCAACAATTTCCCCCAACACACGAGTGGTGAGGAGCCCCTCTCATTTAAGTTGTGTTAAGTTAATGATCAATTAATGTTGGCTCTTCAATTGGGGGTTCCAAGAGTTATAAAGGTTCGAGTGGTTCCCACCACCAAAAATCTATTGAGGGATTTCAAGAAATAAAATAAAAGTTGTTTATTTATTTTTTTCTGTTCTCCCAAGAAAAAATAATAATCCAACTTCCACCCTCGACCTACTACGGTCAAGGTGAAGGTTTCCGTAAAAGAATATTGGCGCTTTGAGTTCAACAGTTTCCTCAGATTTCAATTCTGTGCACCGTTTAAAAAGTTACAAAACACCGCTCACGGGTTTACTGAATGTACCTGAAAAAAATGATCAGAAATTCATTTCGTGCGAATCGGGCCTCGAAATCACGCGCTGTTAATTTTTGCTGACTTGTAATAAATCAATATATTTAAAAATATTATATGGAAAAATACTAGACTTTGAACATGTAATATTTTTCATATTATTTTATTACTTCCGTGATATTTTTCTCATTATTATTATTTTAGATCACCCATTTTTTGGATGTATATTCCTTGGTGATTACATGTACTATGGAGAACATGATAAATTTTAGAATGTCTATAAAGAAATATTTAAATAATATTTATGTTTTAGTAAGTAAATATTAATTTTGAACCTATATTTCTTATGATACTAAAACATCGGACTCTGGAATGTTTTTTATTATGTAACATGTCTTTCAAAGATGCATGATTCATCTAAGAAAATGGAGTGTGGATATAGTCTATATTAGAGAATGAATTATTTAATTTCTGAATTAAAACTAGAAAACAATTATGAAGACCATATGTATAACTCATAATTTAGGATGAACTCCATATTTCTAATATAGTATTGAGTGTGTGGTTTCCTAGAAATGTAATCAATGTATAGGTACAAGAATTTTGATGCAACTATGGTACAAATCAACACAGGGTTGATCACCCTAGAATATGATGGTTGAATATCCTCTTGATCTTTACTAAATCCATAATGTGTTGGAAAAATACTTCACAATAATCTAGAAACTCCCAAGGGATATGTTTTTGTTTATCAAATTCTCTTTACAAACCGTTAGGAAGTGGATACAACTAAAGTAATTATTTCCATTAAAGTTATAAAAATATTGAAGTAAACAATCATGAAAGTATATTTAGAAATTTGGTTGGGAAAAACATATGTATTGCACATGATTTTTAATTATAATTTATTTTCACATGATAATAAATTATATAATTTTCCTTTGTAAATTATATTTTTCATTAAAAAAATAAAATTATAGAAAATTGTGAAAACCATGAAAAAATATACCAAAAACCTTATAAGGTACAAGAAAATGATGGACTTAATGATATTCAAATTTCAATGGGTTGTGAAGTTGAAAATCACGTAGAGGTACTTACCAAGAAATATCATGATATGGATAATGGCATGAACAATGTGAAACATGCACCTTCACATAGGAAGAAGAAAGTAGTTATCAAATCCTTTATAGAGTAACAAGAACTGACATCTACAAGATCTTTAAATATAGTTGTTATGGATTATATGATCAACTAATCATGGAATTGTGGGTTAACATAAGGGAAAATATGTTTTCTATTATTCATTATCTTGGAAAGGGGTGATTTACTTGGGTTGCCTTATCTTTAGATGGAAAAACTGATAAATGATTTTTATTCATCATGAATATGCTGCAAAAAGATAAAATTAAAAAACTAGAGTGTGAATAATTTTAGGAATATATTTTTTAACAAATAATAACATAGAAATCATTGAAAAAAATAAATAGTGAATATATGGAATTTAATAAAAAAATAGAATGAATGTACTCTATCTATGAGGAAAATTTCAAATTCCTTGAAAAGTATGCCTCATATTTTTTTAAAAAATGATAAAATTATAGATATATTGTTTTTTATTTTAAGAACATAGATATATAGGGATATAGCTATATGAGACATTGGGAGTTAAGAAGAATTATTTCAATGTGATCACAAAATAGTAATGGAGTATGTTGAATGGTCACATGGAAATAAGGATATCAAATAATTTATTGATTTTCAATCTACAATATGTATTTTTTAAGGCCATAGGAAGATCAAAATATCCAATTTTCATGATTGGTAGGAATCTTCAAGGAAATTTTCTCAAAAGAATTGAGGAAAAATGTAGTTAAAGAGAGAAGACCGTAAACCACATGAATGTTAAAGAGACATTAATAATCCAACCAACCTGAGAGAGGAATGGAAAGAACTGACCATATGAAAACCTATACATAGAGTACATATAAATTACATAACATTTTTGGAATACTTAGAAACATTATACAAACATAACCCAAAGACAATATTAGTTTAGTTCCTCTGGAAACATAGAAACATAAACAATGGTACATGAGTGATATAAATTATCTCTCAATAGGTTATAAAAGTCTAGAACCCCTCTTAAAAATATCATAGATGAAATATATGGTTGTAACTTGGGTAAGGAAACATAAAAAGGGGTGAGCTCAGATGCTTGACATGCGTATACAAGGGAGACATGTAAACCTAAACACGAGGATAAGGGTACTATAATGTGTTAATAACATTATAAGACCACAACCTACATATCAAAGATCATAAACATGAATAATTTCATAAATAATTTATTTTTAAAAATACATGAATCATAATGAAATAAAGAACATAATCCATGAAATCTAAACATAGGAATAATACATGGAATTATGGAAAACTAATAATAATAAAAAATGATTTCCATATTAGTTAATACATTGTTGTCAAGTCCATCTTAGTAGCATGGGTCCACTCCCCATACCATCTTAGTAGTCATGGTTCACTCACAGGAACATATTGTAGCATGAATACACTCGTCATAAAATCTTGGTAGTCATGGTTAACTCCCACAGTCATCTCAATAGTTAAGGTTCAATCCCTATACAATCCTTATATATCTCATGAGATATAAACCATTACCCAATGCATTAGATAGAGATATAGGTCCCACCCATATCATCATGACATCATATATACATGTTCCTAAAAATCATTTGAAGCTATATCATAACATATAAAAGGAAATGGGTATCATAATCATGTAATAATATCATAACCTATCTAAAAATATATAAGTTTAATAATTATTTCATCAAAATTATAACAAGTAAAAATAAGCGGGCTTCAAAAGAATATAAAACATGAAAGAGAAACATGTTTCATAAAAATCATTATATAAAAATTAAAAATTAAGAGAATGAATTTGAATATAAATATTTAATCATTTCCCTAGAAGGTCATGAGTAACACCAACTCATATCATCTTATATGGGAAATAATTTTGAAAGATATTTTAAAAACATTTCTCGAAGAAAATATCCTTTCCTATTTGGAAAATGTTTTATAACCATAAAATATTTTTAAAAACATTTTCATGAAAACAAAAATTATAAATTATAAATCTATATTTGAAAAAAAAAAATTACATGAAAACCTATGTGAGGTCTGGAAATCATTTTGAAAACCATTTTCCCATAAAAATTATAAAATATTCTAAAAAACATTTTGAAAACATTTTTCTTGAAATATACATTAAGAAAATTTACTTATATAATATTATGAAAACATTTTATTTTAAAAAATAACTTTTTAATATTTTAATGAATGTTTTAATGGGATTACAATCAATATGGTGGGTAAATCTGTACGTGTTAGAGATTCCTTTTGCACCGTTAAAGGTTTAGAATAGTTACTCTATCGTAAAATGATATGAAGATTCATTTTTTAAAACATTTTTATTTTAAAAAGATAAAAATGGGGTAAAATAATCATGTATAGATCATATGAGAACAATATAATATTTAAAAAACTATTTAGAAAATATTGTTTTAATGGAACACAGATTTTCGGCCAAAGAGAGAGGTAAATTCAGACCTTCATAAAAACACTTTATTGATCATATTATGTACCAAATAGTGGAAAAATGTTACCATTAATTGTATATATCATGAATAACCTGTGTTCAAAAAATTATATATATTTCTTTGGAGATGGATCATAATATTTCATCAATTAAAGTATAATTGTAAATAATCTCGATAAATAATGAGATTGTTTCAATAAACTCTTACCACTTGGTAACTTTGAATAATACTACCCATGTAATAAAATTAAATTAAGTAAAGTATAAAACATAATTAAAATAAGTATATTAATTATATAACATGTCAAATGTATTTATATACACCTCAAAAAAGAATATTGGAGCATATAAAAACATGTGTCACAAAGAAAGAAAATTGTGACTAAATCATCTTACTGGTTTGGTAACTTTTGAAACATTAACCCCATGAAATAAAGATAATATAATGGATTTCAAAATAAAAATATATTTAATAGTAATAGTAATATAATACATTCAAGGGAAGAATACACAGTGAACAAGTTAAATTACCGGTGAATAAAATATGAATCTCACAAAAATAAAAACTCAGATGAAATTCACATTACTTATGTCTTGACTCATTTCGTACTCATAAAAACATCCTATATAATAAATATATCTTTATTAAAAATATGAAACAAAACTATATTATTATATATAATAACATATATGGTATGATGATTACTTTATATTACCCATTTGTTAATAACACTATATTATGGTATCACTTCGTGTAATATCTACATCGTTCTTCGCATGAATATTAATTTATTATATCTTTGATACTATTACAAATATCATGATTTCTTGATTTTAAACCATGATATACATATCATGTATATTAATTTTATTTTTATTATAATAATTTATATAATATATATGTAGGAAAGGGAATACACCATTCATGGAGATGGTAGGTCGTTTGTACGCATAGACATTTTTTCAGTTTTTATTATCATATTAAAAGAAAGAAAAAGATTTAAATATATAAATATATGTCTATAATATCATTAAAATATAATTATAATGTTATATATATCATTTAATTTAACTAAAAACATCCTCAAAACATTCCATGTAGTGTGTGAATGAATTACATCTCTTTGAGGGGGCAGTAGTCCACACTTCCTCAAAAAATATTATCGTATTTATAGAAAATATAAAGTATAAAGATATGTGTTATTAAAAAAATATTTAAGATTTTATAAATTTTTAATGTAATATATAATTTATATAAAAATATTTTCCACCAAAATTCCCACCAAGAGAGGTGGTAAACGAAAATTAAAAAATCATCATTTCGTGAGGCGGTAGTTCGTCGTACATATAAAGAGTTTGTTTGTTACCCATTAGATTGAATTGTGTGTATGTGTAGGTCACAATAGTAACAAAAAATATATAACAATAATTAGGATAATTATTTTGATGTATAATCATGTAATAATAATATTTTAGTGGCTAGATAATGAAAATAAGCTAAAGGAGCTTCATGAAGGATGTTACCTCTTCTTTGGGTAACTTCTTTTGATTTTCCCCAAAGGGATTCCTTGGATTGATTTCATAAAAATTTGTGTTTTCTAGGATTTGTTTAGATATATTTAAGAGAAACATGGGAATATTGTTTAATCTAAATAGGCATGAGAAGAGTGAGGAAGTGGGAGGAGAGGAAGCCTTTAAAGTAAAGGAGGAGTGGCACTCAGAAAAAACATTGGAAAAAGAATTACACTCACGTTTTTCTAATGTCATGTGGATAAAATAATGAAAAAAAGTTTATAAAATGGAGATAAGTTTGAAACATTTCCATAAAATATTATTTTGACAAGTGTATAGATCATTTTGGGTCATATGATTAAGGTTTATTTGTTTATTAAGTTTATTTTTCTCTCATTCGTTGTAATTAATGTTAATTACATTCAATAATATTTTTTGTTAAAAAAATGTTTTCCTTATTAGAAATTATAAATTATTATGAATCCAAATATATAATCCATTTTTCATAACTCCAACCACATAAGTGTTAGAAATTAATTTAAATTTATTCCCACGGACGGGATGACAGTGCGGGTTTTTAAAATAAAAACATTGAATAGTTTTCTGTGTTTTTATATTCAATTTAAATGTGAAATTGGTTCTAATGATCTAAATTTTATTATTTGATAAAAAATTAATCTAATTAAAATTTTAAACCAATTAAAAATACTTTTTAACCATATAAATTAATTAGATGAAATAGCAGTTTTGAATTAAGATCTAGTATTTTTCACTATTCATCCAAATATGAAAATTCATTGAAAAATACAAAACAAATAAGCCTAAACTAATTTTTCTGTTACCATTTAAAATATTATGTTTTTATAAATAAAATATTTATAAAATATCCAAAATTTTGATTTATAATAGAATCATCATTAAAAAGAAATAAAAGAGACGTAATAAAAATGTAGGTTTTAATGTGTGAAATTGGGTTTGTTCTTGTCTTATGTTTATCAAATCTATTAGATGATTATAAAAAATATTTTATTAGATATATAATATATATACCACATTAATATCACTCACTTATTATAATTAATTAAATTTATTTGGATAAAATAGTTTTGATTGTATAAAAATAGCTTTCAATAAAAACATTCCATTTATATTCAATTAGTTCGTATATAAATTTTTAATTAATTTTTAACTAATTAATTATATCATGTGTTTTCATAAGTTAGATAAATTAATCATAACATTGAACATAATAGATATTTTATATCTTATTATATTAATTTGTAATATTTTTAGTAATACATTATTGCTTGGTAACACTCGGTCATGCGTGTTACAAAATATATTGAGGAAAATTAGTATTGTATGTAATGTAAAATTACCGCAATGTGATATTTATATAATAATAAAGTTTTTTGGAACTAATTTTATGATTAAATTGTAATTATTTATAACATAATTCAGATATGGTCCTTTAATATAAAATAAACTATTTTCAATGTTGTGTGAAATTAAAAATGTCAAAAAGATTAGATTAATATGAAAAAATATATTTTATATAATCCCAAGGTGTTACTACCGGAAGTACCATCTAATTTTTAAATAACTAAAAATTAAGATAAATGGACATAAAAAAGATATTTCATTATACCGGGTGTCTTAATGTGTAATCTATGTAAAAAACTAGCAAATATTTGGGAGAAAGTGAATTCTTAGGCCACCACAACCATTGGGTTAGAAAAAGAAAATGAAGTCAAAAAAGGGAAATTATTATTTACTAAATAATGTAAATAGTTTTATTTTATTATAGTTCTATAAATTCTATAAATCATACATGTTTTCTAGAACAATTGAATCACATCCCTAATACCATGAAGTATATATATACATTTAAATACTAAGTGGTGCAATCATTAAAACCTATTGTTGAACACTTAGCATGTCAATATATATAGGAATATTCTTCTAGTAAAAATAATAATCCTTACCTTGGTGTAATTTGCCTTCATAATATAAATTTAATGTCTCTTTTTATATAGATATCAAACCAATTATAAGGAAAATGAAATCTACTTCAATATTCTAAAACATACAAGGATATTGTAAAAATTAAAGGATAATTATGAATATAATTTGGGAACACACTCCACATTTGGGTGTTTATACCTAGCGAAGAAGTATATTTTCAAACATAGTTTAGTCAAAAGAGAGCCTTAACATTGAGTAAATGACCCTTTTTAGAGAATATAATGATATATTTCTTATTGGTTTTTCGGAATTCCCTAATATAGTGAAGATAATTTATCAATAGATATTATAAATAGAGCCACTATTATCTCTAAAAAACATATAATATGTCACAAATATAACTATAGGAGTTATTGAAGTAGCTATAAGTGAATTTTAAAAAAGGGTTAGTATAACCTGTTAGATCACCATGGGGTGAACCACTATCCTTTATTTTGGAGACGTATCGATCAATGAGTCTATGAATTGATTATTGGGATATCCAAAAGATCACTATGAAGAAATATTTTCCCTATCAAGTATTAATTACTTGTTGGATTAAAATAAAGGCGATCAATATATCTAAAAGGTGTATGTTCCTTCTATATATCAGTAGCCAACTGTGGATATGGAATATATGTAGAATAATTACTTCTATATAAAATATGGATACTTTTGGTTCATAGTCATTCCATTTAAACACAAAATATCCACTAAAATTTTCATGAAATCAATTAATTGAGTCTTCAAATACTACCTTATAAAATTTTGGTTGTTGTTGTTGATGAATTTATCATATAATCCATGTTATAGGAGAAACATAAATAGATTCTAATGATTTATTTGGTGACATTAGTAATTTATAAGAAACGTGATAGGTTTAGAAAGTGTGAATTTTGAATGTATCAAGTCACATTCTTGGGTCAGGTGATGGAATGTGAAGGAATTTCTATAGACCCATCCAATACAAAAGAAACTAAGGAATGGAAAAGAACCCTGTGATTCATGTAAATCAATAGTTATGATGGATTAATTGAGTAATAACAATAGTTTTTTAAATTTATCAAATGATTTTATAGCCTAATAACCATGTAAAAATAAAATGGGGTGAATTATATATATGTAAAATAATGTGAAGAAATATTTGCAGAGCTGAAGAAGTGGATAATTACTAAACCGATACTCACACTATCTTCAAGTGGATAAGTTTTTCTTAATATAAAATGATTCTTCAAAGAATGGAATGGGTATTTTACCCAGGTAAAAAATGTTAAACTGATATCCTATGGCTCATGAAGTTTATGATCATTGAGCTAAACTACCCTACACATTCATTAGAGTTATGATATATAATATTTTATTTAATTAATGGGATTAAATAACATTATGTAGAGTAGTGTGACATATATAATGATCCCTACACCATAAATTATATATTTATGAAAAAAAATCCTAGCATGAGCTAAAATATATGGTTAAAGTAGAATGCACACTATGATTTAATAATCCACTACCATCATGCAATGGAGAATAATGTATCTAATGATCATAATAGAAATTAATTTTCTACATTATCCATGATAAATATTAACAAAGTTCATAAATTTATGGATTTAAAATGTGAGGATCTATAAATCATAATGGTAGAGAAGAGATCAATCATTTTAGAAATTATTTCCCAACTATCTATCTAAGAGAATATCAAGTATACAAAAAGGGATTACATGGATATTAAAAAAAGAGGAGATGTTTTTAAAGTGAAGTAAGTTTGTTGATTTCAACAGAAAGAAATATGGTTTCATTCAGTTTAAATCTATACCTTTTTTTAATCATCGCTTAAGGCCAAGAAACACCTATTTGGTAACTAAAATAACTCGTCTTTTTTTCATCCATCTTGGATGTAACCGGATATCTATGATCTTTGAGATCTATTCCAGTGGGACAGTAATAATACGTTGATTTATGTTTACCCCAAAAACTAAGGGGTTTGTAAAAAAGGAAATGTAAAAGGATATAATTCTAAATGGATTATTCTTCCTTACACATAAGCATTTAGAAATTGTAGAATATCACTATGGACTTTGTCAAGGGTCTCCTATAGAAAATCACCTAATGAGATATAGTATAAATCATGGTTGAAAAACTCCCCAAGGATTCCTACTTCATCATTATCTATGAATATTTCTTAAATGACTTACTTTCAAATTTATATATTAAGGATGTGGTGTGAACTTATATAGAAACACTATCGATATTTTTTTTATTGTGATTAAAGGATCTACTCTAAATAAATAGATGTTTCCAATATGATATAGATACTAAATTAATCTTTAGTAAAACCCATCGACCCCAAATAGATGAAAAATAAAAAATGACCATTCAAATGCTCAAGGATTTGTTGAGTTCTTGATCAAAAGAATTTAAAGGTGTATGAGTCCACTATATTCCATTGGTTAAGTTATTATAAAACAAAATATTCCACTCAAGTATTCAAATAGACCTATATACAGATATATTTGGTAAGATATGTAGAAATATTATTTATTAGGAATAGATTGAGGAATAAAATATTCTTAGACCTAAACATGTAAAAAAATATCTAGAAGGTTCAATATAATGAGCAACACATTAAATATTCTCCGAGATGAAAAAGGGATATAATGAAAATCATCAAAGGTACTTGGATTTTGAAGTTGAATAAAAATATTTCTTTCAAATATCCCCATCAAAAATAATCTTGTAGTTTATAAATAAAGGAATTATTATTACTCGGTACATTGGACCTTTTGTGATCCGTGATCATATAAAAGCTTTGGAATATCATTTAGCACATCCACCAAATAAGGCTCAAGTTAATGATTTCTTGCATGTATCTCTCCAAGAATGTACATAATAATTCTCTCATATATTCTAAATCCTTATGTGGTATAACTAAAACATGTCTTACCATCTAGAGAGTATATGATGATGATCATGGATTATAGAGATAATTTTCTATATAACCTGATAGCTCACCTTGTTAAATTTCATTGGCAAAATTAAATGTATGAAGATATGATGTGGGAAGATGAGGAGGAAATGAAATCGAAGTACCCTAAACTATTCTAATCTAATTATATAGGTTGAAATTTTGAAGATGAAATTTCAAAAGGTGGTAAGATTATAAAATCCAAAAAATAAATAAATAAATATTTTTTCCCTTTTGGACAAATAATTTTTTTTCATATATAGGTATATAATATTTTATAATACCCAAACCAATAATAATAAAATAGAAAATAATATTTTTTTTATTAATAAAATTATTTTTTTGAATAAATATATCCAATAATTGGTAAAATAAAAAAATGGTCCAATAAAATAGACAAATAAGATGTCTAGAATTGGAAAATATGGATCATGTTGAACTCCTTGAATTATCACACTCACAAAAATATGTAAAAAAAGACATATCATTAAGAATATAATCAAATATTTATCATTGGAAAATTTAGAAATTTGAGACTAATTTAGGTTAATGATTATTGAATGAAGTTATAGGTGTTTATTTCAGCTCATATGGCTATTAGAAAAATAACCTGATGGTTATAAATATTAACATGACTGTTAGGCAGAGTAACCTGACTATTGTTACAATTACAATAAAATAAAATAATAAACAATATATAAATAATATTTTCTATGAATAATTTTTGAAACAATAAATAATTTAATTCTATAACATAAATATCATCATTATAAACTCATAAAAATTATAAGCACTTTTCTTTATGAAATGTATTTTAATATATTTAATAAAAATAATAATTTATATTTTAATAAAATAAATTACCTATGTTAGAAAATTATTCAATTAATGTAAATTGAATTTTTGTAATTGGCATGTATAAATTTTTTAAGGCAGATATTTTTAAATGTTCTCGAAAAAATCAATTTTTATGTAAGTAGTCAAAATAAATTTTCTATATAACAGGTTGGTTTTAATTAAATAATTTACCATGTAATGATGATCTAATAAAATATATAATTTGATACATGATTAAAATATTGTTTAATAGGTAAAATACTTCACCTATATAAAATTCTAAACCTAAAGATTATTTTACAATGTCATACATATACAATATTCTAACAAAACATTTTTTTCTTTTTTCCTCTTTCCTATATAATAAACAATTTAATACAGATTACAAACGGTTTGCAATGTTTTAAATAAAATATTATTCATAAGGAAAAAATATCACTATTACATGTTTTACCATTGAAATTATAATATATTCAATATTTTGTCGCATAAGAATAACCTCTACTTTATTATAAATACACCCTCCCACTCAACATGGAGGTTCAATACACTTTAATTTTGGAAACCCAAAAAACTACCCAAATTACCTCTATTATACCCCCTTATAATACATATATAATTTCTAGAATCATTTAAATATATTATTTGAATATGATAAGGGTATATGATAAGATCAACTTCAAGAAAAATGTATGGTCCTTACATCTATTTAATTCATTTTCCCTATATAATTATTTTCCCCTATATTCCTTTTTGATCCAAAGATTTATAAATGAATTAAATATTATTTTGACAAGATATTTATAATTTCAATCCCATTTGAATTTTTTACGTATTATATTATATTATATTATATATCTCTCACCAACTCATTTTTCAATTTCTTATTAACAGTTAGGTAACCACCTATGGGGAAATTTCTAACTCTCTAGTTATCACCAAAATTATGGATGATTGTAATAAAATATGTAAAATATATAAATTTATAAATTTATAAATAAATTTATTTAAAACATTAGAGAATTATTTTTGTTAAGGTATAAATAAAAATAACACAAAATCATGAAATCAAAGAGAGATAAGAAATTCTAAATAAAATACAATATAAAAAATTTACCTTTAAAAAGTAAATTAAACAATAAATTCATATGGTTATATTTTATCAAGAATGAAAAAATGAACCTAACTCAATCCTTGTTTATTGTTTTAACAGACATAAGTCTATTATGTATGGTGAAATTATTAACGAATGAATTTGGTATTTATGGTAAGGGAAATTCTTGAACTCAACTCTTTCCACTTAGGTTATCTCTTCCTTTTCTATATTATTTGAATAAATTATTCTCTAATATCAGTAGTGGAAATACGGTTTTTAACGTCGTCGTAATAATGTCGGTTTTTTAAAAAATGATGTGAATAGTATGTGCGGGAAATTTTTAGTGTCAGTTTTAGAAAAAACCGACGCCAAAAACAAGTATCCGATGATATTTCACATCGGTTTTCAAGAAACTGACGCTGAAATTTTTTTAAAAAATGTTTTGGTGTCCGTTTTGAAGAAAACCGACACCGATAATAATAATAAACCAATTTACAGCGTCGGTTTTGAGGAAAACCGACCTTTAAACTGATTGAAAAAAAATTCGGTGTCAGTTTTTAGTAAAAACGATGCAGAAAATAATTTTAAAAAAGCATTTCGGCGTCAGTCTTTAGGAAAATTGACGCCGAAAATAAAAACAATTTTCTTCAGGTTTTGGGAAAACCGACGCCCTAAGATTTATTTTCAACGTCGGTTTTCTCTAAAACTGATGCTCAAAATAAAAAAAATTAAATATTCGGCGTCGGTTATTTAAAAAACTGACGCTGAAATGTTTTTTTTAAATTTTCGGCATCAGTTTTCTCTAAAACTGATGCGAAAAGTCTTTTAAAATTATTCGGGGACCGAAACCCTCATTTTTGTTCGATCGTTGAAAACGAGTTCTATTGCGGCGCTTTGGACTCTCGATGACCTTCGAACGTGATTTGCGATCTTGGATGACCATTGTTGAACGTTTTGTGTCATTTGCACGATTTCGGGTATGCGTTCTTCCTATTTATCTCTTGTTTAATCTCCTATTGTTTATTTCTTCTTTAAGAACACTATTTTGCACGATTTGTATTATTGGTTCAGTTTTAGTTGTAGTTTATCATTATTTTTTGTTTTTATTATCATTGTTGGTATATATTTGTTTTTATAATCATTGTTTGTTTGTATTATCATTGGTTTGTATTATCATTTTTGTGCGATTTTCATTATTTTTTGTATTATCATTGTTGGTATAGATTTTTTTGTGTTTCTTCAAACACTATAGTGTTTGTTTGTATTATCATTGTTGGTTTGTATTATCATTGTTGGTATAGATTTCATCTCCCTATTTTTGTGTGATTTTTATTATTAGTGTTTGTTTGTATTATCATTGTTGGTATAGATTTTATAGTGGTAGTTTATCATTTTATAGTGTTTGTTTGTATTATCATTATTGGTATAGATTTTATTAGTTTATTTTTGGTTTTTATTATCATTATTTTTGTTTTGTATTATCATTCTATCTAGAACTGCTACTATATTCACCGTCATATTAATCTCGATACATGTATTTTTTAGTACATAGGTATAGATCATACCACAAAATCATCAATAATTTATACATATTTCCATGTACTCCCACATTTCACTTATTGTATCCATTAAATTAATGTACTCTTCAATATTTTTGACACATGCAACATCGAAATATTGAAACTATGTAAAATGAACTAATAAATTTTAAAAGAATGATATTATAATTAAATTATATTATCAATATAACACACATGTATATAATATGAAAAGAAATTGTTTACTCTATTTGTAAATGTGTTCCATATATGATGTCTTTTATCTGATTATCAATAGTTTTTATTAAATATATTTTTGTTTACAATTTATCTGATAGATATTTAAATGCTTATATGTTTTTATATATTCATCAATTATATTGTGATATCAGGTATTAATGGATCGTAATTGTATTTATTTACGAAGAACCACTAGTGAATACGAAAAGGGAGTTGATAATGTTTTGGAATTTGCTAAACGACATCTTCAAAATATTGATTTGATTTTCTGTCCATGTGTGAAGTGTTTAAAAATAAAAAAGTTAAACTCCAGAGAAATCAAGTATCATCTCATTTGTTATGGTTTTTGCCTTATTTATACACGTTCGATTTTTCATGGTGAAAGAACTGAAAATTCAACATCCTATGTTGATGACGATATTCATAATGAGGCAGAGGATCGTGTTGAAGAATTAATTCATGATTTAGGTGTTGAAACTATAAAAAAACCAACTATTGAATGATTGTACGTAGATTCTGAGAAACCATTATTCCCAGGTTATAGTAAATATACAGTGTTATCAGTAGTTTTGAGATTAGTTAACTTAAAAGCAAAAAATGGGTGGAGTGATAAAAGTTTCTCCAGTTTACTTGAGCTTTTAAAAGAGCTACTTCTAGAAGGCAATGGGCTTCCAGATTCCAACAAATGAGGTGAAGAAAATATTATGCCCAATATGATTGGGGTATAAAAAGATACATGATTTCCCCAATGATTGTGTACTGTATAGGAAAGAAAATGAACATTTATAAAGTTGTCCTACATGTGGGACAACACGCTATAATATGGATGAGAAAGTCAACTCAGATTCATTCTCAGGTGATGTCATGTAACGTTATGAAATATCAATTTTTTTACTTTTCAATGATATCATCCAATATTTTTTGCATACAATTCTGATAATTCAATTTTTATTTATTTTTAGGTACCAGAATCAAAAATCCAACTAAAGAAATTTGGTACCTTCCAATAATTCCTCATTAGAAGCATCTATTTTCAAATTTAATTGATTCAAAAAAAAGTTAAGATGGCATTCAGATGAGCGCATCTCTGATGGTAACTTACGTCACCTTGCCGATTCACCACAGTGGAAGAAGTTCGATAAAAAATTTCATGATTTTGGAAGAGAAATTAGAAATCTCAGAATGGGATTGTGTGCTGATGGAATAAATCCATATCGGAGCCTCAGTAGCCAACATAGTTTATGGCCTGTTTTGATGGTACTTTACAACTTGTCCCCACATCTATGTATGAAGAATAAATATGTTATGATGATCTTGATGATTTCTAGACCAAAACAACCGGGAAATGATATTGATGTGTATCTTACACCATTGATTGATGATTTGAAACTACTATGGGAGGAAGGTGTTAAAGTTTTCGATTCATACAAGAATGAGTATTTTCTTTTGCGTGCTACGATAATTTTCACTATATATGACTTTCCTACATATGGAAACTTATCTGTATATAGTGTTAAGGGACATAAAGCATGTCCAATTTGTGAAGAACAAACTTCATATTATCAATTGCAGAATGAAAGAAAGACCGTGTTCGTGGGACATCGAAGATTTTTGCGAATTGATCATCCTTATCGTAGATTGAAAAATGAATTTAATGGTTTACAAGAATACAACCTCCCCCCTCAACCATTGTCAGCTGAAGAATATTATGACAGAGTGAAAGATATTGATTCGACATTTGGAAACATAAAAAGTTCTGGTTTACAAAAACATATCTGGAAGAAGCAGTCTATTTTTTTCAAACTACCTTATTTGATATTTTTAGAGATAAAACCAAACATTGATGTTATGCATGTTGAGAAAAACATATGTGATAGTTTGATTGGAACTTTTTTAGACAATAAAGGAAAGACAAAAGATGGACTACATGCTAGATTGGACTTGATATTAATGAGAATACATTTGGAGTTAGCTCCCAGTGTGAAAGGAAATAGAACATATTTACCTCCAGCTTGTCACGTATTAAGCAAGATTGAAAAGATGAATTTTTGTTAGTGTCTTCATGGTATTAAAGTACCAAGCGGGTTTTCTTCAAATTGGAATAATAATGTGTCATTGAAGGATTGTAAATTAATAGGTATGAAATCGCATGATTTCCATGTGTTGATGCAACAAATTCTACCAGTAGAAGTACATGGTATATTACCGAAAGCTGTCAGAAATACAATCATCAGGTTATGTAATTTCTTTAAATACATTTGTAGCAAAGTCGTTGATCCAAATTTGTTATATGTGTTGGATAAGCAACTCTTATTCTTTGTCATCTAGAAATGTATTTCCCACCCACATCTTTTGTTATAATGGTTCATCTATTGATTCATTTGGTGCGTGAGATAAGAATATATGGGCCTGTTTATTTAATATGGATGTATCCTTTTGAAAGATATATGAATATTTTGAAAGGATGTGTTAAAAATCCGTATTGACCAGAGGCCTCTATTGTTTCGAAATATGTATCAGAAGAGGTGATTGAGTTTTGTACTGATTATTTGAATGAGGTGGATCATATTGGTCTCCCTGTATCTCGACATATGATAGTTGATAGAGAAGGTAGAGGGGTTCGAGGCTTAAGGTAATGTTCATTCCACATGATGAAGTGATGCAACCACATTTATACATTTTGAACAACACAGATGAGGTTCAACCATATATATCCTCACATATTTCTGAATTAAAGTTACGATATTAGAAAAGAAATGAAAAGTGGTTGATGATTGAGCATAAGAAGACATTTGTTTCATGGTTTAAAGAGCAAGTCACCCTAGATATATCTGTATCAGAAACATTGAAGTGGTTAGCAGAGGGACCATCACATAATGTGATCACTTGGTCTGGTTTTGATATCAATGGCTACACATTTTACACAAAAAACCTGGATGACAAGAGTACCGTTCAGAATAGTGGTGTGATGGTATTCACTGAAGCAGTGCATTTTTCGAGTGTCAAAGATAAAAACCCAATTTCTGCATTAACATCAAATTTTGGAGTTATTGAAGACACATTGTAAATTGATTATATTAAATTTCGAGTCACTGTTTTTAAATGTAATTGGGTTGATAGTAATAGTGGCGTGAAACATGATGAATATGGGTTTAAACTGGTTGATTGGAAAAGATTTAATCACAATGAAGAACCATTTATCATGGAGACACATGAAAAATAAGTATTTTTTGTCATTGATCCATAGAATGATCAGTGGTTAGTTGTTTTGCAAGGGAAAAGATATCATTTGGCTGATGGGGATGATTTTGATGATGCTTGTGATTTACATGAGCTTTATTCATCTATTACGAAATTTCCAGATGATTACAATGAATATAAGATAGTGCAAGCAGTACGTACCGATCATGATGAAGGCTTGTGGAAAAACACTAAATTAGTTTCATAATTTTTCTGGTAAATATTTATATTTTGTGTCTATTTTTAATACTTACAAATTCATTCCTATATTTTTACATATTTATTTTTGTCTTCCTTGTTTCTAATTATTCACTTTTCTAATGATATGAAGGTACACAAAATTTCATTACACGTTCTAGTAGAAATGTCAGATACAGATAGAGAGGAGCAGTTACCGAGGTATATCTATTTTGATATACTATTAAATATTCAGTAATATACTTATTTAATGATATAAAACTGTTAATTTACAAAAAAAATTTGAGGGACTATTGATGCGTCCTCAGCGGAGGAGACTTCTCCAGTTACTACTCAAAAATCAAGTTCTCATGTTGGTAATCATGGTATTACATGTTTACCCAAACTGTCACTTGCTCGTGATGATAACAAAGTACACATCCATTTTGATGATAATAATAATGCAGTTGGCCCAAATGCAGTTTAATTTGTCAGTTATATAGCGATGTAGAGATGTTGTGGGATTAGTATTTTATATCCTAATTGGAAGTCAGTGGACAGGACGTCGAAGCAACAACTTTGGGAGGCTATGACGGTAAAATATCTGTATTTATTTATTTTATCTCATTTTTTTAAATATTATATAGTTTAAATGACATATTTAAAATATTAAATTACATATGACATTCAATTTGAGGAAACCAAAGAAATTAGGAAAAGACATCTCTCTTTAGCGGCAGTTCGATGGAGAGATTTTAAAACCAAACTGGAAAAAGATTATGTTTTTGGAAAGAGAAGGTTTGAAAGCCCATGTCTTAAGTATCCATATATAGATGAAGAAACATGGAATCGATTTGTTGACAGTCGTTAGGAAGATAAATTTCAGGTATAGTAATTGTTTTATATTTTAAAATTTACGCTATATTTTCCTTATTTCTTAGTAATTTATTTTTATGTAATAGGCCTCCAGGAGATCTCATCAGGAGATCTAGTTACAAAACGTATACCCTCATAATTTATCACGTGGAGGGTACTCATATTTGGAGCGAAAAATGATTGAAGAAAAATTTGAAGCAGTGAGAGATCGATCTAGTAGTGGTTCAGAAGAGCTCCAGTATGGTCCTCCATCACCTCTCACTCGACATGAGAAATGGAAACGAGCAAGAAGAAGAAAAAATGAACAATATCTTACAGATTAAGCTCTTCAAGTGGATGATAGAATTTTAAGTAAATATTATTTATTTGTTAACAATTTTTCTATTTTATAATCTATAAACACTAATATAACTTTTTTATTTTTCATTTCCGGATGAACTTTAGGAGCAAGAGACACAAGGTTCTTTTATCCCCGAGGGTAGGATGGATATCCTAGCCACTATTTTAGGAAAGGAAAAACACCCCGGCCGTGTTAGATGATATCAGGTGGGTGTTAGTATTCGGAAGGTTTTTGGTAATAGTAAGCAATCATGAGACCCAGAAATCGAATCCTTAAAAGAAGTGATGCATGATATAAAACTGTTATTTACTTGTCATCAATTTTTCTTTTTTATAAATTATAAACACTGATATAACTTTTTCATTTTTCAACATTCTCAGACTACTCACCCGGACTACCATGCCTCATCTGATTACCCAGCCCCGTCTGGGAAGCCTTCCAAGGTATATTATTTCCTTGTAATCAATTTTTCTATTTTATAAATTATAAACACTAGTATAACTTTTTCATTTTTCAACATTCTCAGCCTACTCACCCGGACTACCCTGCCCCTTCTGCTTACCCTGCCCCGTCTGCTCAACCTTTTGAGGTATATTCTTTTATTTAATTTTTAATCAATTTTTCTATGTTATAAATTTTAAACACTAATATACCCTTTTCATTTTTCTAACTTCTTAGCCTACCCAACCAGACTACCCTTCCCCACCTGCTAACTTTGAGCCTCCACCTCCTCCCTCGGATCAAGCCTTATATTGTGAGTTGTTTGCGGGAGATCCTCATGTACATATTTTTGCGTTAGGACAGGTTTATTTTTTTGGGGACTCGGTACATCATCAGCCTATGCAGATGGGTCAGTTTAGAGTATCAGTAATTGTTATTATAGATCCTACTACTCTACTACCATTTCCTACTGTGGAGATCACAAGTGTTGGGGAATGTATGGGACATTTTTTACTTTAGCCAACTTCCCTACTTCGTTATATTTCACATGAGGTATGCATTTTTTTTAATATTAATTACAAATGGTTCCAAATTACTTATAATGTTTTATGACATTTAACTTATATAGGAATATCTGAAAGCAAAAGAAACTGTACAAATGCAACAAAATGTTCAGGAACAGTTGGTTTTAGATACTTCTGATATTTCTTATGGGTTGAAAATATTATCTGAGTCATCTTCTTCCTTGAATTTTATCTATGAGTTCCGAATGACGCCCGATATATGTTGAAGAAATTATCAATTGAGAATACTGAATGATGATATCATTAATTTAGTTAATTTTGAATAGATCGGGCAGAATGTAGTGCAGTTGTTTTCCATGTATGTAAATTGACTTTTGAATTTCTATATCTTTAATAAAAGATTTCTATGTCATTGACTAACTATATTTTCTTTTAAATTAGGTATCTACACTGGATTCTTTTACAAAATGAAGCTACAAGAATTTACATCTTTATAGATCCATAGTAAATTTCCTTGGAATTCAAACATGTGAAGAATGAAGAAAGAGTTCAATATATATCCGAGAGATTATCACAAACAGAGATTCAGTGCTGGTTTTTTCCATTTCTTGATAAGTAAGAACATCAACATAATTTTGAACTAATGATCATTATAATTTCATTAATTGTGAACTTTTTGTATTGTAGGAGGCATTGGATGTTAGGCATATTTTTTCCAAATGAATGCACCTTATATTGGTTTTCTCTTTATTAGGAAAAGTGTGTAAACCATTTTCCAACTTATTAAACAGGTAAGTTGTTTTTTATTTTTATAAGTTTTTTATGTTTAATTTTCATTGTTTACACAAATTTTATTAGTTCTTATATAAAAAAATGCAGTTCATGGAAACATTTTACAATGGACAACATGTTAGAAAAGAAACCAACGAAAATCAAATATGTGGACTTACAGGTAATTAGTTTTTATATTTTTGTTATATATTGGTTTTTATTGTTAGTTAAATGTTTTATAACTGTAGTGTCATCATCAAAATGGACATGTTGAATGTGGTTATTATATTCTATGATTCATGTACGAGATAATCACAACTGGGGAAACTACTGATTTTCATAAGGTTAGTTGTATTAATTTTATTATATATTTTCTGCCACTTTTTTCTATTTATTAATTCCATATCATTCAATATTATTGTAGGCATTCAATGATTCATAGTCTTATTCCTAATCTGATGTGATCCATATTCAATCTACTTTTTCAAAAAATTTGTTCAGTATGATTAAGATTTGAGGTATGTATATTGATTAATATTTGAGGGATGCATATTCTAATATTTCAGGTATGCATATTTTAATTCTACTTTAATTTGAGTTCTCTGAAGTGCCTTTGAAAAAATACTATTTAATTATTTTTGTATACTGTGTTTTTTTTCAGGGGTTTCGATTTTTTTGGAAGTGAAATTGTAACTATTTTAGAAAAAAAATTATTTATGGCGTCGGTTATTTTCAAAACCGACGCTGAAAGTTTTTTAAAAAAAATGACTTTGGGCTTCGATTTTATCTAAAACCGACACCGAATAAAAGATTTTCGAGGTCATTTTTCTTTAAAACCAACACCAAAACTCATAATAAATTTTTTTAGCCGCGTTTTTTGAAAAACCGACGCGAAAACCATATTTTTAATGTCGCCTTTAAAGACGTCAGTTTATAACCGATGTAAAAAAATCAATAAAACCGACGTTAATAAGTGTTTTAGCACTAGTGTATCCTTAAATTTTTCTTCAACTATTCATTAACCCTTATTCTTGAGGATACACATGATTATACATCATTAAATAAATTTATAATCCAATTAAAATATATTTTTAGGGAGATGTAATTTTCTAAAATAGTTCATTGACTTCTTTTGAGATGTTTTTTCTTTCTCAAATAAAAATTTTGTTTTATAGAAAAATATTATTTCCGTTATTTTTTTTCAAAAAATAAATTTTTATTCATTAAATTATTCTTTACGAACTCATTTTGAAAATCATTCCTCTCCATGGGTTTATTTCATGACAATGATTATTATATATTTCCTCTCCTTGTGGAATTAATGATTATAAAGATATAATGATATACCATGTGGTATCAGAATTAAATATCCCTCCAATGAATCCATTAAGGTGATATATATCATGATATTATTTATATTATGTGTGAATGCGATGAAATATTGTTTCAAAATTTTGAAGATAAGATTTATGTAGTTATATTTTGTGTGAACATGATATGATATTTATTTAGGGCTATATGTTGTATTTTTCTATCATGTGATGTTGTTTCATTATTATTCATATGCAATATTCCATGAATTTTCAAATTCTTTAATAGTGTATATGATGAAGATCTCATTCTATTGGTATGATGATGATAATTATTCTCATCGCTATATCATGTATTCATGTATCTTATTCCTTACATGTAATTCATCCCCTTGCAGGGCTTTTATCACAAACCTTTATTTTATTTACATCCTCTAGTGAATAAATTTAATAATGAGAACAAAATATATTTTAGAGGGACTATAAAGAATGATTTAAATAAATTTTATATTTTATCATGTATAAGTAATTTATAAATTTAATTTATGAAATATACTAAATATTTCATTTATAGAATGTAATTATATTTTGTTATTTATCTGAAATTTTATATAATTATCTTATACGAAAATGGATGGTCCTTATATATATCGTAGATAACCACTAAATATGAAGACATTACGTAAAAAATTGTATAATATCTTTAATTCTAATAGATTTGACTTTTGTATTTCCTTATAATTATATTTATAGATAGTTAGGTCACAATTCATACATAACAACCTATAATCATACCAAAAGAATGCTACTAAAAAAATTCCCATTTTTATTTAAAACATTAGTCTTTAAAAGGAAAACATGATTTATTTTCATGAAAAATATTCTTAACATTCATCTTCGAATCTTATTTTCTCTTACCCAACCATAAACTTTATGGAAAAAAATTAAATGTTTAGATGAGCACAAAAAGATCATTAAGGGATTTAAAAAGAAGGAATGAAACCATTAGTCTGTGAACACATTTAAACAAACGAATGATATAATTCTCACCTTTAAAATTAACATATACTTTGTGAAAATATGAGGTTTCCATGAAACATATCAAGCATAAAGAAAACATTTACGTAACTTGGGGAACATTTTATTAAAATAATTACTCATTATTAAAACCCTCATGAATACCATATGTTTTGTATCCCTAAAACATAACTTCCAATGTAACCCCTATGGCTACAATATGATGTAACTATCATAATAAAACTTAGAATAATCACTATTTTCAACGTATAACGAACCAAATACATTAGAGGAATATCACAGACAAAACCATATTTGGTTAAAAATTTATCCACCCATCATCTTAAATAGTTCCTAAGAATAAGAACAAATTTACAAAATGTGAATACTTGCATTATAAAAACATTCCTTAAGGAAAATCATTTAATTCAAATGAATATCGTGCATGTACAAAAGAAAATATTTTTGTTGAAAATAAATGTATAATATTGTAAAGGATGATTCAAAGCATTATGGAATCATGAAAAAGGGAAATTTTTTTCATACTATATAATATAAAAAAATATTTTTTAACATTTTAAAAAACATGAAATTTAATTTAAAATAAAGTCCATTACATAAAACCTTAAAAAGATCCATTTTAAAAACATTTGGGAGAAATTTAAAAATTACATTTTTAAAAACTACATGTCCATATAAATATATTCAAAAAATTATGAAAACATATATATTAAATATAAATATTTAGAAGAATAAACCTTTAAAACATTAAAAATAATGTTTTAGTTAAATTTTCCATTACCTCAAACTCAAATTCCATAAAATGTGTTCAAACCTTTCGTATAATAAATTAATGAGTATTATAAGTTTATTAGAAAAATGATATTTATATTTATAATACCACATATGATCTAATTATAACATATTTTCTCCCATTTGTTAACAATATTTTGTTATTTCCACTATTTTTGGTGAGTTAGTTGCATGGTTTCATGGTGGGATAATTAAGTATTTTCATGTCAAACGGAAATAATACCCCACAAGAGGGAAAACATATATATTTAAATATTCATGTACTTTTATAAAATTATAATTGAGTTAAAACATTCTTTTAATGTGGAAATGAGAAATGAAAACACATCATCCCTGAAAGCGATTAATTAACCCGCCATGGATGATGGTTAAATTTTTGAGAATAAATGGAGAACAAAAGTGTCTAATGTTGTATATAACATTATCACAATAAAATTTCATTATATATGTGATACTGTAATTATCAAGAATTTATGGATAGGGTTGAGGATAAGGTAGGAGTTAGAAATAATTTAAAATAGAAGAAGGATGAATTTACCCCTTGAATATTTCTCTTTAAGAACCTCCTTAGGCACATGGAATTGGCCTTTTTGTGTGACATGAAACACTATAATGTGGAAATGGATGAGGAAAAATAATTTTTTAGATGATATTCAATTAATAAGGCACAAATTAATGATATGTAGTGAATAAAACTCTCCCTTTTTATAATTTAGGTGAGGGTTAATTTAGGAATTACAAAAAATATTAAAATATAATATGGAAATTATAAGGGAAAAGATTTCATAAATGTCTAAAAATATAAATTGTATTTCATATTAAATATACTATTATCCCATTTTTCCCTATTCAATATATTTTTTTATTTTAAATAATTAAATAAAATATTTTATTCACAATATATGTATTTTTTTAAATTTAACATCATTCATTACTCAGAATTTAAAAACATAAATTGAAACAATAAATTAAAAAAAATAGTTTATTATATCTTATAAATATCATATATATCTATATAATTCATATATCATTTTAATTATATAATATTATATTTATTTTAATAATTTTAATATCATTTATTTTATTTTTCTATTAAATTAATAATTACAACATCATTGTTGTGAAAGCCTTTAGGGTGTTTATTTTTTTGGTGGAAATTAAAAAAATATGATGATTAATATAGGTCTTTTATATTTCTAAAAAATATTTGTGTTTCAACACATCTTCTATTAGACCTTATCTTAAAAATTTATATTAATTGAAAACCGTAGTGTGAACAAATTTAAGTTATATTAAATAAAATATTACTAAGGGGTTATGGTAGTTCAAGTGGATAAAAAAGGTCCCAAATTAAAAAAAATAACATTATGAATGATACATAATCATTAAAAATATTAATTCAAATTTGTGTGAAATTTAATGGTTATTATCATTTTTATTAAAATCATTTTCTTGATCTTTCTTCTACTTCCACAAGCACTACATCTGCATCTCACAAGCATTAACGTTAATAATTATATATAAAAAAATTAAAAAAAATATATATCATTGAAATTAATTAATTAGGTTTAAGATAATATTTAAAATTCTTAAATTATTTATATTTACGTGTATACATGTTAAAGAAACTACTTTAATATGTGAATTTTTATTTTCCTACCTTTTGTATTCATTGTGCAACCATTTTGATAAGATTCAAGTTAAATAACTCCAAAATTTGAAAAATTCATCCAAAAAAATAAATTAGGAATAATGATTAATGACAAATTCTTTGAATGACTTTTTATAACTCAATTATTATATATTAGGAACAAACTTTGACTTTTCCAACCCTGTGTTGTCACTGCAATGGTTCATACATTGTTTTTTATAATTTTTTTGAAATAATTTATAATTTACAAGGTATCAATAAATTTTTTATAATATTTATATTATTATATTAGAATTTAGTAATTACATAAGTTTTATACATTTTATACTATAATTTTTATCTTCATGATGTCACAAAAATACAATATTTTAAAAAAACTGCATTTTTTTCAATTTTCCAAAAAAAAATAAAATTTTCAATAAATTATAAATACTTTATACTAAGATAATATCAACATTATGAATTCTAAAATGATTTTATTTTCAAAAATTAAAATTATATAAATTTAAAATTTATCTTTTAAATATAAACATATATGAAATTAGTTTAATAAAAATATATATTTAATAAATTACTTAACATATTGAATATAAATATTTAATTCAACAATAATAATAAATATGAAAAAAAAAGTATTATATTGTTACCTAGTTTGTCACATTCTCCTCCCACACATTTTAGACATTGAGACCTCTCAATTTATTTAATTATTAATCATATAGGGATATGTTTCCCTCGTAGAATTTTTAGATTCCCATTTTGTTTATTCAACCCTATGGTTTCTCCACAAAACCATAAACTGGTGAATTACATTGTTATATAGTACCTGATATCAATATTCAATAACCAGAATAGGTTTCACTTCATAAGAAAGTTTCTCTTCAATTTTTACTACTTCTGGGCTTGAAACATGAGATTAATATGGCGCATACATTCTTAACATCCAAACATGGAAAATATTGTGTACCTGGGATAAACATAGAGGTAGGGTTACTCATTATGAAACTAGTCCAACTTTCTCCACTATTTAAAAAGTAACAATGAACCATGGAATTTTATTTTTTCCCTAAAATTCAAAACACTCTTACATGAATATATTTTACCCAAAACATGATCACCTACCTCAAAAGAAAGGTCTTTCCTCATACAATCTTCATAAATTTTATGCCAGCTATGATTTTTCGTCATATGTTTCTAGATCATATTTAATTTCTCATCCAATTTTTCTACTAATTCTACTCCCATGAACTTCCTTTTCCCGAATTCATAAAAAAAACAGGTTTTTGACTCCACATTCTATATAATTCCTCAAAATGTTCCATTTTTATATCGAAATTAAAAATGTTATTATAATAAAAACCAACCAAAAAATATGATGATCCCTACAACCCTGGCAATAAATCGAACAAGATCAATGAATATCTTCCTAATGTCTCGATTTTTTACTATAATTGTCTATCATATTGTGGACGAAAAGAATTTTTGGAATTTAATTCCATTCCAAATGAGTTATGAATCCCTTTAAAAATTTATATGTGAACCAGGGATCACGGTCAGATACAATAGAGAGAAGAATTCCATGTTACCTAACTGTCGCTTTATGATAAAATTGAAAAAGTTGGTCTAGATATATTATATCTTGAATATTAAGGAATTTTTTATATTTAATATGTTGATCAATAATTACTAAAATCACATTATTTCCACAAGATTACTTTGGTATCATTAACACAAAATATATAGATATATTTTACCATTTTCACTCAAGAATTGGAAAAGGCTAAATCATCCCATTTTTTATTTTTCAACGTTCCTTAAACTATTGTAAAGTCTGATATTTCCTAGAAAATAAGAAAATCATTTTTCATTCCATCCCACCAGAAATAATCTCAATGTTCATTGTACATCTTAGTGCTTCCATGATGAACTCATATTGAAGAACTCTGAGCTTCACTTAACAATTATTTCTTCATATGGGAATCACAAGGCACACATAATATTTTCCCAAATCTCAAGAAAACATATTTAACAACATTAAATTCATTAAACTCACCATTCCTAAGTAATTCTATATTTTCTTGTAACTGACAGTCTTCTAAATGAGCATGATTAATTAAATATAACAGAGATGACCACACTAACACATGAAACAAAGAGAGGAATTTCTTGAACGCAAAATTTCTAATATAAAATTCATCAAATCATTAATAAAAGTGTTATGTTCCATATGTAACAGGGTTAATGATGCATGAATTTTTATACTTAAGGAATATTCCCTTTTGTTTGCTTTTCCTGGATAGAAATTTTTCATGAAATCATAATCCTATATCAGTTCCAAATATCTTCTCTACCCATTTTCAATTACTTATGAGTAAAAATATACTTTAAAAATTAGTGACATGTATAAATATCACGCTTCTCTCCATAAAAATCATGTCTCCAAATATTTAAAGAAAAAAACTTATTCTAAACCATGTGTAAGATAATTTATCTCATTAGGATTTAGTTTCCTTAATGCATAAGTAATTACCTAAACATTTTTCATTAAAACACAAGCATTTACCTTCAATAAATCATCAATTTAGGTGAAGATCTCTATTTCTAGAAAGTAGTTCCAAATCTGGAGAATTAGCTAATCTTATTTTTAATTATTAAAAACATTCATCACAATATTCTTTCTAGATAAATTTAACTCCTTCTTGAGTTAACAAAGTTAGTGGTCTTTATAATCATGCAGTGTTTTCAAAAAACCATTGGTAATATCCTACTAAACCAAAAAACATAGAACTACAGCAACATTTGTATGTCTTGACCATTCATCAACCAGTTTTGTTTTGGTGCGATAAACTATTTTTTCATCCTTATTTACAATGTTAGCAAGAAAAGAAATCTATTGTAACCAAAAATAGCATTTTCTAAATTTTTTAAATAACTTTTTTTATTTAAGGGTTAGCAAAAAATTCCATAGAAGTTTTTCATAATCCTCATATATTTTTGGATAAACCAAAATAATGTTAATAAAAACAACCACAAACTTATCTAAAAATTCATGGAATATTTTATTCACAAGATCCACAAATACAGCTTGGGAATTTATCAAACTAAAGGGTATAACAACAAACTCATAATTCCCATATCTAGTATGAAATGGTGTTTTTTTAATTTCATCCTCCTCATAATTTAGCTGATGATACCTGGATCCCAATTCTATATTGAAAAAATATTGATCTACCTAGAACAGATCAAACAAGTCATCGATATGTGGTAAATGATTCTTATTCTCAAAAATAATGTTTTTTAAATATCTATAATAAATGAAAATCATCATGGGCTATATTTATATTTAATAGAAAAAATCGATGCACCCTATAGTGAAGTTATAGAACAAATGGAACCTTTATAAAGAAACTCTTGCAACTGCTTTTTCAAATATATAATTTCCACTTGATCCATTCAATAAGGGAATTTTTAAATTTTATTAAAATACCGAACAATTTAAATAGTTAATAAAACATCTCAATCATGTATAAGATTAGTAAAATCATCTGAAAAAATATAAATGTATTTATTTAACACTATAACATCATTAATCTAAACAATTTCCTGATTTTAAAAAATATGTGAATTATTACTTTTATTTCCATTTTTTAAGAGTTTATCACCATCATGATATGTTTTCAATGGTATGGATTAATTATTTTATAAAAACTAAAAATATTTTAGAAAAATAAATTCATTTTCTCTATAATAAATCATAGCATTATAAACATAATGTCAATCCATATCAAGAATAACATCAAACACTACTAAGGGGAAAACAAAATGGTTTTCAGGTAATGTATTTCAACACAAAACAATTGTAAGATTCTTATAATTCATTTTTTCTTAATATGTTCCCTAGTGTTTTTACCATAATTTTTGGTTTTATTTACTGAGTTGGAATTTATGATTTAAATGAAAAATTATTTCAAATAAAAGAAATTATAGATATTGTATCAAATAGGACATTATAAAGATATGAGTAAATAATAATTGTACCAGACACCACCTCCTTGAAAGGCCCAACATATTTTTATGTAGTAAAAAATGATTTCACTATACCATTTTTCTTATAATCAGGATTCTTTCCATCATTCGGATGCTTATTCGGGTATGTATTGCATAAATCCCTATCTCCCCATATTTAATACACTTTATAGATTTTTTATCAGAGTTAAACATAACACAAAAATATATTTTTATTGAAATATCAGGACATATGTCAAAACATACCACATTCAGAACACTTCATGGATTTGTTAAGGCATTCTCCTAGGTTAATTTAACCACAATATCCAAAAAAATATATATTGAATTGTCTTACCTTCATTTTTCATTGATTGATTGTTACCCATTCCTTTCCATATTGAACTTTTTCCATGTTTTCATTGTACATGTGATCAACTAAAAACTCGATTTTTTTCCCTGTTAGAACATTGAACTAGTTTCTCACAACATTTAATTTCATATGAATCCAATGATCTTATATATCTTCTCCTCAATTTAAACTACAAATGAATTATTTTACTATCAAGATCCCGAATAAGATTTGGGTCATACCATGCCAATCGAGTGAAGTATGATTCATAGACAACCACTAAATCTTCATATGTTTGTTTCAATTCAAGGATTTTATTTTCAATCCTATGTCAAACCATCATAGGAACATATTTCTAAAGTAAAATATTCTTAAATTTATCCCATTCCAAGGAATAAATATATTCTCTTTCCCTGAAATTCTTGACCATTTACGACCCCTGGGCGGATTCACCTTCAAAAACATAATTAATGAGAATAAAAATTTGATTATCTAAACCCCCATGACATCAAATATCATTTCAATGAATTTAATCCACCCTTCAACCCCCAGTGGGTTAGAGGATCTACTTAAAGATGGAGTGTGTTACCTCATAAAATGATCCATTATCATTAGGGTAATATTTCGTAGATATGGATGTTATCTTTAATGGATTTTACCACTATTTATAACAAAATATAAATAATAAATTACTATGAAAAACTATTCAATTAAAATTGACAACATTTCAGGGCATGGATTTAGAATTATATCATCCTCTCATTTCCTTTTTACTTCGTTTTCTCTGTTTCTTCAATTAAAAACCATTCTAAACATACATAATTTAGATTAAGAAACATTGAAATATTCAAATTATATATCATTTTATCTTACTAATGATGGAAAAATCATTTATCGTATTCCATTAACATTATACTAACCCCTAAAGTTATCTAAATCATTCTTCGATATCAATTTTAAGGACCCATCCTAAAACATTACAAAATCTAGTTAATTCGTCTAGAATTAACCCTTATACATTCCCAAACACCCTCTGGTTCATAGTCAAATAGAATTTGGTCATATATTAAATATAACAAACTTCAAGCATGAAAATTAGATTATACTAAAATAGTATCCATTTTTTCTATAATATAACAGTTTTTAAAAATAGAACATTATTTCTTTTCAAGAAAAATCTTCTGGAAATTTAGTCTGGATTATTATTTTATCATAACTAATCTTAAACCCTGTGAAAAAAACTTTTCAAATTTGGTATGAGCATATAAAGATAACTAAGGGGAATAAAAATAATGAATGAAACCATTATTCCCTGAATACTTATAAACAAATGAATAATTTAAATCTCACCCTTAAAAGTAAAATACAATTACTTTGTGAAAATATGCGTTTTAAATAAAACATTTAAAATATAAAAACCCATTTAGGTAAATTATGGAATCCTATTATTACTATAATTACACAATATTATAACAATTTTGGTTTCTATATGATTTTTAACCATCACAGATACCTTACAATCTAACCCATGTCGATAACGTATGATATAACTATCACAATTACACTTAGAATAACCATTATGCCGAACTTCAATCATAACCAATGAATTTTAATGAAATCACAAACCCATTTTATTTGGTTTTTAATGTAACCCCCTATAATTATAGAAAATTCTCAAGAACCATATCATAATAAAACAAATGTGAATAATTACATCATAAAAACATTCATTGAAGAAAATCTCACAATTAAATTGAATATTGTGCACATACAAAGGAAAATAAATATTTGAAAATAAACATATAATCTTGTAAAGTATTCTTTAAAACATTAAGTATTCATGAATGTGGGAAAATACTCTTATACCATATCATTTTAAAAAACATTCTATTTTTTAAAAAAACATTGAAGAGAATTTTAATGAAACTGCCTTACATAAAACATGAAAAATATATTTTTGAAATTTTTTTTATAGAAATTTAAAAATTAAAATTTCCAATTATTCATTTACATTAAATAAAATAATATAAAACATTATTAAAACATGGTTATAAAATATAAATATTTATAATAATACATCTTTAAAACATTTAAAATATTGTTTTAATTAAGGAGTCTCTAACCTCAGGTTCTAAATCCTTAAAATGTGTCCAAACCATCATTATAATGGTTTAATAGTGTTAATAATTTATTAAAATAATATATTAATATTTATAATCCATCATATGAAGTTTTTATAACCACCTTCCACCCATTTATTATCAATATTTTGTTATTTCCAATGTTTTGGGTGCATTCATTTCATGGTTTCTTGGTCGGTTCATCATTAATATTATTTTCAAAAGGAAATAATAATCCAAAATAGATAACATATATATATATATAGTTCATTTTAAATAAGTATTATTGAATTTAAACTTTCTAGGAATGTGGTAATGGGGAATGAAAACTCATCACCCATGAAGGTGATGAATTGACATGTCGTGGAAGAATATGTCGATTTTAAGAATAAATGGATAAAATATGCTATTATTTTATGGATATACAATTAAAATAATAAAATTATTGTATATATATTAAGGTGGAGTTTTCATGAAATTTTCGATAGGGGTGAGGGTAAGGTATAAGTGAGAAATAATTTAAAAGAGATGGAGGAGGAATTTACCTCATTAATATTTCTCCTCGAGAACCTCGTTAGGAACTTTGAATTTGGATTTAATGATACCAATAACAATATAATTTTCAATGGGATTATAAAAATATGGTAGAGGATATTAGATAAAAAAGGATTTGGTTGATAATAGTGTATTACAGAATATTTCTCTTTTATAATTGAGGTGGGGGAAAATATAGGAATTACTTAAAATATTAAAATATAATATGTCTATTATGTTGTTAAAGACTTCCAAAAGGCATACAAATAATATGATTTTAAATTTTCAACAGAATACTATCAAATGGGGAATTGTTCAAAAAAATTTCATTTTAGTCTAATTTTGTAAAATATTTTATTCATGAAATAATTTATTTTCGAATTTAACACAATTCATTACTATGAAATTAAAAGCATAAAACAAATAGTAAATTTTGAACCAAATATTTTATTAGATCAATGAAATTTTATAGTTTCCTAGATAATTCGTGGATGATTTTAATTATATTATATTATATTTATTTTAATATTATTAATGTCATTTATTTTATTATTCTATTAATTTAATAATTACTGCATCATCATTGTACAAGCAATTATGGTATTTCTTTGCTGCATAAAAATTAAAAAATTATTATAATTAAGATAAATATTTTATCAATTCAAAAACTATTTATGGTTGAAGAAATATTATAGAAAAGATTACATTAAATAGTTATTCTATTTAAAAACCATAGTGTGAATAACTTTATTTCCTTTTAAATAAAATATTATCAAGGAATTAATGTGATCCAAGTGGACCCAAAAGGATCAAAATTCAAATTAAAATTCTATTACCACTGAAAATTACTCCTAAAAAATATTTATTCAAAAATTTTGATCATTTTATGGTTATTATAGTTATAATTTAATCATTTTGTTTTATTTTTTGTCTGTTTGAACAAGAAATATCAATGTTGTACTAGCATTAAGGATAATTATTTCTTTTATGTAATAAAATCTGAATTAATATCAAAAATATAAATTAATTATCTTATGTAAAATATTTTTTATTAGTTAGTTATGTATATTTACTCATGTCTATGTTAAGACAACTTCTTTAATTTGTTAATTTGGATTTTATTGCCTTACGCCAGCATTTCACAAGCATTTGGATATGATTCATGTTATATATAACTCTAAAATTTCAAAATATCTTCAAAAAACATCAATTATACGTAATAATTAATAAAAATTTCATGAAGGGACTTTTAATAACTCATTTATTCTCTATAAGGAACCAAAATTGACTTTTCCAATTCTGTGCACGCAATGTGTTAGTACAGACAATGATTTTTATAATTATCATCAAATAAATTATAATTTAAATGTTATGAATTTTTTTTTTAAATATTTCAATTTTAATAACATAATTTAGAAATTAAATTGGTTCAATAAATAATTTATGTCCTGAGAATTTCCCAAAAAATTTGTATTTAAAAAAACTACATTTTTTACTATTCACAAAAAAAATAAATATTTTTCAAAAAATTATTCAAAATTCACACTAAGATAATTTTGACATTATGAATTCACTAGGTTAAGTAAATTTTAAAATATATAAATTTATCTTGGTGATTATTTCACACTTTGATACACATAAATGATGTCAATAAATTTTTAAAGAAAAAACAGGAGTAGATAATTCCAAATCATGTATATGATAATTTAATTCATGTATAAGATAAAATAAATCAAGTGTATTTAGTTGTCTTGAATACTAAGCCATTACCTAATCATTATAGATCAATATTGAAACATGTCCCATCAATGAAGAATAATTATAGATGAAAATATCAACATTTATAGAAGGTAGGTCCAAAACAATATCATTCACAAATATTCTTTTAAATTCAGGAAAACAATAATCACAATATTTTTTCTAGATAAATTTAACTCCTTTTAGAGTTAAAATCGTTATTGGGATAGATAAACATGAAATTATTTCAATAAAATTCTAGTAATAGCTTTCTAATCAAAGATAATTTTGAATCTAAAAAACATTTATAGGTCTTTTCCATTCATCAACCACTTTTTTTATGGGATCAATTTTTATGACATACTTATTTACAATGTTCCCATGAAAAGATATATATTGTAACCAAAAATCACATTTTCTAAATTTCCTGTGTAAATAAATTTATTAATGGGTTTCTATAAAATTCATTAGTTGTTTTTATTGATCCTCAAAACTTTTTGGATAAAAGAAAATATCATTAATAAAAACAACCAAAATCTTATCCCAAAATTAATGGAATATTCTATTCATATGATCAATAAATACAATATGGTAATTTCTAAAACCAAATTGAATAATAAAAAACTCATAATTCCCATATCTAATATAGAATGATTTTTTTGTAATTTCATCCCCATTCACATTCAGCAGATGGTACCTAGATCTCAATTTAATCTTGTAGAAATACTAAGCTACTCAGAGTTGATCCAAGAAGTCATACATATGAGGCAATGGATACTTATTCTTAGTATTAATGTTATTTAAATCCATATAAAAATGAAAATACTCATGTAACAATCTTTAATTTTAACATAAAAAATAGGATAACCCCATGCTGAAGTGCTAGGATGAATTAAATTTTTATTAAGTATCTCTTAAAACTTCTTTTTTAGTTATAGAAGTTATAATTTTTCCATTTGATAAGAGGATTTCAAAATTTTCTTAGCATCATGAACTAATTAAATAGTAAATTCAAATTCCTAGTCAGAAAAACACTAGGCATTTCATCATAAAAACATCCAGGCATTCATTTACCATTGTCAAATCATTAATCTAAATTGTTCCCTTATTTTCTATAATATGAACATGATAAATTAAATTTCCACATTTTAATAGTTTCATAAATTCATGATATTTTATCAATGATATTGATTTATTATTGTAGAAAAAAACTGAATCGCTTTCTGTAAAACAACTTATTTAGATTTATAATCAATCTTAGCATGATAAATACAAATTCAATCCATACATAAAATAACATCAAACTCTACTAACGTAAATACCATAGAATTTTCTAGTAATGTATTTCCATAAAAAATCATAGGAGGATTCTTATAATTCATTTCTTCTGTAATATTTTCCCTTGATGTTTTTACCAAAAGTTCTGGTTTCAATTCTTGAGGTTAAATTTCAAATCTACCAGAAAATTTTTTAGAAATAAAAGAATCTATATACCTCATATAAAAAAAGGAATTAGAAGAATTTGAGTAAATAAATAATGTACATTATACCAATTAATTGGATACAATAAAATCTAATAATGTAGTGACAATGGATTTTTCTACACATTTATTCTTATTGTCTGGACACATCCCATAATTTAGATCATTTATGGGGAAGGTTTGTACATGAATTTCCCTTCTCACCACATTTTAAAAACTTTAATGTTTTCTTATCATAATTAAACATCCCGCATTAAGATATTTTTCATTGTAATTCCAATCCATCTTTCAAAGAATACCACATCTAAAAACATCCCTAATTTGTAAAGGCATTCTCAAGGGTAATTTTTATCACACTTTCCAAAAACATGAAACTAAATTTTTTCACCTTCATATTGCATTGATTCATTCTTAAACATTTCTTAATATATGAATCTTTTTCCAACATCTTGTCAAAGAACATGTGATCATCATAAAACTCCATTTCTACCATCTCAGCACATCGTACATGTTAATCATAACTCTTGAATTCACTAGAATCCAATTCCCTTTCAATATCTTGGCTTAAATCCAGAGTAAAAATGATTGATTTTACAATCATGATCCTGAATATGATTTGGGGTGTACATTACCAATCAAGTGAAGTTTTACTCATACATGACCACTGAATCCTCATCCATTTGTTTCAATTCAATGAATCTATCTTCCATACTATGTAAAACCACCCAAGAAAAATATGTTTCGAGGAAAATATAGTTAAATTAAACCAATTCATATTCATAAATATATTCTCTATCCCATTTATTCATTACCATTAACTACCACTAGTCACCATCACCTTCAAAATGATAAATAGAAAGAATAAACTTTTTATTATCTAAAAACCCCATGACATCAAATATATTTTCAAGGGATTTCATCTACCCTTCAACCACTACTAGTTCAGAAGATCCACTAAAAGGAGGAGGGTGTTTCAATATAAAATGCTCCGCTATTATATTGTTTTTTATGATAGATATTGTTTTTCTCTAGCCTGGATACCAACATCATTCATAGCCAATGTAAAGTGAGGCATCACTATCACAAACTGCAAAGTTCAAACTCCCACCTTTCCAGGATACAGATTTGAAAAGATATTACCCTCTTTGTGCCTTCTTACTTCATATTACATATTTATTATATGGGAAATCATTCTAAAAATACTTAATCTAGATGAATATATATGGTAATATTCAAATTCTATATCATCTACACATTACCATATGATTAAAATCATTTATTGTATTTTATTAACATCAACCTAACCCCTAATGTTATT
This sequence comes from Viscum album, assembly GCA_963277665.1. Lineage (NCBI taxonomy): Eukaryota > Viridiplantae > Streptophyta > Magnoliopsida > Santalales > Viscaceae > Viscum > Viscum album. Next base: position 421,983,740 of record OY728132.1, read on the forward strand.
TAAATTGTTCTCTAATAACAACTATTTGGACCCAACCTTAAACATTATATAATCTCATTAATTCAACTATAATTCAGTTTCACACATTCACAAATATCATTTCTATTTATATTATTTGAGAATTATTTCATAACTCATACATAACAATCCACAATCAAAAAAAGTGGAGGATACTCTAATATAATCCATTTTCCATTATACAATTGCCATTAAAAATAATCCTCAGTTTAATTTCATGAAAATTCTTCACAATATTAATCATGTATTATTATTTTCTCTTAACCAGACTTGAAACCCATGATAAACATTTTAAAACGTTGGTTTATTACAAAAAATCTTAGTAATTATAGAAAACCGGCACTAGAATGCCCAGAAGTGGTGTCATATTACCCTTACATTGGCATGGTTATAAGGAATCAGATCTCGATGAACTAAAGAGTTTATAAATATTTGTGAACTATATATATACATGAGTCTTGTATTATAAATGAATACGCTAATTAAAACTTATTTTGTTTTCCTTTGATGATAACTTTATTCCATCTACAATATAATTTCATATATTTCTTAGTACACTTATTCGATTCCAAGGGTTGGGCTACAAAATAAGGGTGAGCTGAAATGCTCTATATAGTCAAGTACAATTTAATCAATAACGAATCATTGAAAATATTCAATATTTAAAGGTAAAAATTGATCACACAAACCATATTATCCATAAAATTTGTGGATAAAAAATAGGGTAATGTAATAACTAAAAACACAATCCATTCAAATTACAATATAAGGAATAATAAATATGGAAAGGAAAATAATTGAAACACATTATATTTAATCAATAAACTATTAATTAACTAGATCCATATAAACATTAAAAGTAATAATCTCATTGATAAATAATAACAGATTATAAATATTTAAAATGCGTAATAATTAAATGCTATTTTTCTGAGGCACATTATACCTTTACCATTAAGACCGTTCAAAAGATGGTTTAGCCTATCAGGTAAAAACTCATCTAAGGTTGGATAACTGTCTCATCCTATGAGATTATAGATTTATTGAAGGGATATCTATAATTGAGCCCCATATATTTCGTAACTTTCCAAATCATTACTCATATATCAAATAATCAATTTGACAATGTGCCTTGTCAAATATCCATTTGGAGTATAAGATAAAAATTTATCAATATTTCCTCAATTAATCAAAATAATAAGAAAGTACACACCATGTGTAAAAATGGATTATGGTTTAAGAAATAAGCATACTAATGATAAATAATATAGATAATTAAAAGAAATTCAATATTCAAAGATCATAATAAATTGAATATTTCAAGGGGACAAACAAAGGAGTCAGAGTATTGAATGTAAATACTATCCTAGGTCAAAGAATTCATAAAACATCCTTAGTGTAGATAATTATGGAATCAATAAAAAAATTTCTTAGTGGAGTAAGAAATAAAGTGTTGTTGTCTTGATGAATATAATTACTAAAAAAAACTTATTTTAGAAACTTTGTTGAGGAAAATATCATTTTTGTTTTATAAAAAATTTTAGAAATCCATTTTGTTAAAAATAAATTTTTTAAAGTATTAAAAATTTTACATTTTAATCTTACAAAGTAAGCTTCAAATAAATGTCAACAGGTAATTACCTATATATCATACAAGGTAAACATATTTCTTTTGTAAGGTACATATTTAAAATAATGCCTTGTTTTGAAAGTGACCATATGATTAGTTTACAATAGTTTTAAAAGAAAAAAAAGAATAAAAATTTCTCTAAATTTTTTTTAAATGATAAAAACATTTTTTAAAATTTTTTTAGAAAATAGATTTTTTAAAAGTAAACAAGTTCTCCGATTATACACTACTGGAAATTAGATCTTTCCTAACGCTTCTATACCAACGGTTTTTCCGTTGGTATAGGTCCCCTTTCCCAACGGTTTGGACAAACCATTGGGAAAGGCCCCCAAATTGGCCACTTTTCCCAACGGTTTGGCCAAACCATTGGGAAAGGTAGACATATCCCAACGGTTTGGCCAAACCATTGGGAAAGGCCCCCAAATTGGAAACTTTTCCCAACGGTTTGGACAAACCGTTGGGGAAGGTCCCCAAATATACAACTTTTCCCAACGGTTTGGCCAATCCTATGGGAAATGTAGACCTATCCCAACGGTTTGGCCAAACCCTTGGGAAAGGTAGACCTATCCCAACGGTTTGGCCAAACCCTTGGGAAAAGTGGGACAAAATTCAACATCCTCCACAGAATGAAAATCACAACCAAAGACCTATACCAACGGTTGATAAAACCGTTGGTATAGGTACTTTCATTTTTTATCGGACCTTTGTACCGAGAACATTATATAAATCAAAATTTAAAATATTTAAGATAATACATATATATTTATGTAATTGTGATCACAAAAATTATGTTAGGTTAGTGGTTGAGTCGTTCAATGATAAACGAAGGGTCCTGGGATCAAATCTCAGCGGATGTTTTTTTTTTTGGAATTTATATACCAACGGTTCCATTACCGTTGGTATAGATTTCATATTACCTATACCAACGGTTTCCAAAACCGTTGATATAGGTCTATACCAACGGTTTTTGGAAAACCGTTGGTATATAACTATCCCAACGGCTTACTTGGCTACGGTTCTCCAAACCGTTGGTATAGGCTATACCAACAGTTTGGAGGCCTATACCAACGGTTCCAAACCGTTGGTAAAGTATAGTTTTCCAGTAGTGATAGAGATAAATGATGTTGGGTTTTCTTAATAACATTTTATTAAACATTTTAACCACCAAATAGCGGGAAAATGATACTATTTCTAGGAAATTATCATTAATACCAATAGGTTATAAATATCAAAGGATTTATTAAAAAATATCCAATAATTTCCTCTGATGAAAATTTAAGTATAAACAATCTCGAACAAAATGAGATTGTGAAGTAATCCCCTGAAAAGACCATAACTTGAAGGTGAGAATCAAAAAATAAATATATTACATGTATAAAATGTAAATAAAGATAAAAAAGTCTAAATACAAAAATTATTTTGAAAAAATTGATCTCACACATAACATAGAATATTAACGACAATGAGGGATTAATATAAACCAAATAAACAAAATTTGGATATGAAATTCTTCTACACATGGTAATGATTAATTAGATTCACCACAAGAGAAATAATTAAAATTTAAACTCAAAATACCATTAAAATAAAACAATTCATGATGTAATATATCAAAATGGGAAGTATATACACCACACAAAACAAGTTAGTGGTGAATATGACATTTATCTCATAGATGTAAAAAGTGATATGAAAAACCATTACCTTGTGTTTTCTTTAAGGTCAACATATATCAAATTCTTTTGTAATGTTTTTTAATATTTTAATAACTTATTATAGAACCATATTAATATTTATGATATCTTATATGATATTTTTATAATTTCTTATTAACTGCTTGTAATTAATCTTTCATTATTTTCACTATTTCATGAGTTAATTTCCTTGTTTCTCAACAATGTTTTGACTTGTTACTTATTCATCCTATCATGGTTTTATCATCTCTATAATGTAAAAAATTATGTAAATATCATATATATATTTATTCTATATATATTTATGATAATCCATTATATTTTATGATGATAAATGGAATGTACTGTAAATTGTGACGATAGGTCATATGTATACATAAATGCGGAAATCATTTATTTTTCATATTAAATGAATGAAAATTAAATTATAAATATTTATATTATAATTGTAGTATCATATTTATTTTATATATTTCATTTAGTTTTATTAAAACCAATATTTATATATTCCATGTATAGCATTAATGAATCACATCACTTTAAGCAGGTGGTACTCCACACTTCCACAAATGATGTTATCATATTTAAAAAAATTCAATCCATAGGGGTATGTGTTATATAAAAATTAAATAATAATATATATATTTAAAATATAATATATAGCATATATAAATATAATCTCCATCATAATTATAAATCATGAGAGGTGGTAAAGGAAAAATGAATGACATCGTTTTGTGAGGTATTATATGGAAGTTAGTGTAAGTGCATGTATAACACTTATAATAACAATGTATCCAGGGTGGGGAAATCCTTTTGGTAACCCCTTTTGGTTTTCAGTGAAGGGATTCCTTAAAAGGATTTATACCCAAATAAATACTTCTAGGATTAGGGGTGGTATTTTTAAGATCTATTTGGTTATATCATGTTCTATCCAATGTTTATTTATATGTTTTAATAACTAGGAGGTGTGAGATTATATTTATACTATAGGGGAAGTGGTATTCTTGTAAATTATTTAAAAGGGAATTTATCCCACCTATTTCATATGAAAATTAGATCCAATAGTGGACCAAATTAGATCTAAGGGTCGATAGAGTATAAATATGACCATAAAATTAATTTTTTAGAAGAATACATGTTTTCCTTTAATTTTATGTTTCCAATGCTTTATCTGCGTTGCGTGCATCCATCTATGGAGGATGCTCAACTATTGCCCCATATTCCCACTTTCCAATGGTAGGTGGCATCTGTTCCTTATTTAGAGACGTGTACTCCTTCATAGAAACAGGATGATGGGATGTCGGTTCTTCTTTCTGTGGATTCCTCCTTAGAACACATTACCTAGTCTAGGTCTCCCATAAATATTAAGTCATGGTTCGTGAATCTCATTACCGGTGCCATATCTTTGTTGACGCTAGTTAATAAAACTATTTCTATCAAGACACTCCATGAGGTTTTGACATGGTAGCAACCTTCAATCAGAGTAGATGACAACATCTAGAAAGTCGGGGCATCTCTGGTAATGTGGACATTGGGGAAACTGTATTATTCCTCATAAGAGGGCATCTCAAGAGTGCAGAACCTAAGGCATCCAACCTCGAATGCGGTGAATCATATGCTATAGGCTGGTATCTGAGTCTTTCTTTAGCTCCCCATGTTTAACACAGGGTATGTCGAAAATTTAACGTCAAGGAGAGACAGTTATTCCAAAGTCCTGTCTTCCAAGGTTTTCCTCAGGAATTTCATGTTTACCACGAGGTAGGACCTGAGTTTAACGTCTTGTGGAGACGGAATGAGGGTGATCATAATGTTCCATATAGATGGATCAGATTGGTACATCCATAGGAGGGAACACCTGGAAAGTTTACCGGGTATAAGGATCAGAACACTCGATAAGAGCATACCCAAGATGGTGTGTCCCATAAAGGGTAGATGCCACACCGTGAAAGATGATCTAGAAACCACTGAGGGTGGATCTGGGAGTGTGCACCCCATAATGGGGGACCACCAAGGTTTACCATTGAATGGGATTGAACCTCATTGAGGTTTCCTACGTACCATGTGTAGATGATAGGGATCAAAACCCATATAGTTCTAAGGGGTAATGAATCGAGGTATACACAAAGGACAACGAATTGGAGACATGCTGGGGCATACGCATATATTGTGGCCCAAATACTGCTAGGAGCAGTGAGGAGGTGGATGACATGATCTCCTCGGGATGTGGCGGCCCGGGTGATAATCAGGATAGATGATGGATTGTTGAAGGGAGTGGGGGGGGGGAATGAAATGGGACCATCATGAAGGTGACAGTAGTGTTGGTCCCAAGCCTAAAAGAGACTTCCTATGTATCCCTGTGGCAGGGAATCAAAGTCCCCGTAGTTCAATTAGATGATGGGATAACTGTGGAGGTGGCCCATGGGAATGGACACATGGATGGGACCTGGAGGATGTAGAACCTCCGGGTTGGGGCATGATCTTCCTGGAACACATGGGATCGAGGGATATATTACGATAAGACATGGGTGGTGGGCTTGAACCTCATGGATGCTTTCTACGTATCCCCATGGTAGAGAATAAAAGTCTGTGTAGTTCCTCTAACGATGGATTACTATCGATTGGGGACTTCAGTGGCTTACTGCTGAATGAGGTTGACAATGGCTTACCACTAAATGGGGAAACACTGGGTTACTAGTGACTGAGGTCCATAGTTTAACATCATATAGGATGGGGGTTAACCAACGTTAAAGGGGACCTGGGGCCCAGATTGATGGTGTTCTTGAACCTCAAGATGTCTTCTTACGTACCTCGCCTTGGCAAGGATCAATGTCCGTTTATTTTAGAAAGGGGTTGGGAAAACCCATGATGAGGGGGTTGGAACGACCGAGTGTTGGGCTTGAACCTCAGGTAGGATTCCTACGTACCTCCCCATGGAAAGGATCAAATAGCACATATTTCAGGTGTTGGGAATGGATGTAAAGGTGGTTGGAACTATTGGGGTGTTGGGATTGAACATCAGGGAGTCTTCCTACATACCTCACCTTTACAAGTATCAAATACCACATAGTTCAGGTGGTGGGAACCGACGTGAAGGTGGTCAGAACCAATGGGGTGTTGGGCATGAACCTCAGGGAGGATTCCTATGTGCCTCGCCTTGGATAAGATTAAAGACCACATAGTTCAGGTGGTTGGTGTGGGGCTCACACTCTAGGTTTCCCATAGAGGATGTTAAGGTTGATGTATACTACTATAAGCCCACTTGAGTCATGATCGGTGTGAGAAACAAGAGGTAGCAAGGACCTGATGATTATAGCACAATTTTGCATTGACGAAGGGTATTGAATGGGGATTATGAAAGGAAGCTTCTTGGGTGCCACTATGGAGCGACAATGGTGCATGGGGCTTACGCAAGCAAGCTTCCCGGGTGCTGCTATAGAGCGGAAATGGAAGATGGGGCTTATGCAGGGAAGTTTCTCGGGTGCCGCTATGGGGAGACAATGCTACATGGGGCTTACACAAGGAATATGCCCGGGTGCCTCTATGGAGCAGCAATGGTGAATGGGGATTATGAAAAGATGTTACTCGGGTGTCGCTATGGGGTGGCAATGGTGCATGGGGCTTACGCAAGAAAGATACCCAACTGCCGCTATGGAGTGACAATGGTGGATGGGGCTTACGCAAAGAATATTCTAAGGTGCCGCTATGGAGAAAAAATATTGTATGGGGATTACTCATGAAATGTAACACCCCAAGCTTCCACGGTACGATTCTCTTTGAATAATATAGTACTGTGTGTTGTACAAAACTTCGAGATTCTAACACACCGCGACCAATCAATGTAGCCGTTATGAATAGTAACACCCACTTTTTGAAATTTTATAAATTTTTTCTCTCAAAATGGACTTAATATTGGATTCGTAATATCAAAATTAGATTACGGTGAAATTTTGGATGACTTTTATGTTTTGATGAATAGTGAAAATTACTAATTTTTAATTTAAAACATCTTTTTTAATCGAAATAATTAATAGTGATAAATTATTAATTTTAGTGGTTTTATAGTTTATTTAGAATTTATTTTTACCATTTAATATAGTGTTGGTCATTGGACATAATTTCATAATTAAACCTGACATAAACAAGTGTCAATCTTTTGATAGTTATTATTTCTTAAAAATACGCTTTTTGTTTTGACAACGGGAATTAATTTTAAATTAATTTCTTTCACTTATGTGTTTTGAATTTGGAAAAATGGATTCCATATTTGAAGTTAGGATGTCCAAATTGTGTAAATAGGTAACTTTTATTTGTAGACATTTTGAATAATTATTTCGGTAAATATTTTATTTACCATGGTTAAAGGGTAAATCGGGTAAATAAGGGTAAAAAAATATTAATATTACAATAATAATAAATTACCCTAAAACATGTCCTAACCTTATTTTTTGATACATGTACGACCCTGGTCATATTTGGGTCGATTTTGGAACCCCATGGAGCCACTTGTAGGGGATAAGGAAACTTTATATTAATTAAGTTAAAGTAAATACAAAAATGACATAAGCATATATCTTTTAGAGAAACAATTTTTACATAGTATTATATATGTTATATTTTCAACTATAAACATTAATTAGAAAGAAAAAAATATTTACTACATAAAGGTATTTTATTTATAATTTTTATACATTTAATAATTAAATTTATTTATGACACAATAATGATGCAGTATTTTCCTTATTAATGAAAGAATCAAATAATTGGTATTATAAAAGTAAAAATAAATATAATTTTTAAGATTTGATGCCATACAAGAATTTTATTGGTTAATATGACATTTTAGGATTTCTTAAATGAATACATTTCTAATTAATAAAGTTTTTAAGACTTTATCAAAATTCAATTGTTAAATATTTTCAAAATTGACATAAATGAGTTTTTAAAACAACTATTATATTATTAATTGATATTCTGTTCCTAAAAATCAATGATTCGACCAAAGGACTTATATCATGATATTTTAATCATTAATGGACCACCTGGGAGTCTCTTGGATGTATATAATAAGTTTATTATCTATATAATATAAAAATGCAAAGTGACATGGTAAATGTCAATCTAATTAACAAAGATTTAAAACTAAAATATAAGGTTAATATAATGACCCAGAAATATCTAAAATATTTTGGTTGAAAGGATTTATACCCATCCCCACATTATACTTTTAATAGTCCACTTTCGAGCCATTATAAACCGAATATTAATTTATTATAAATTAATACTTTATGTTTTTCCTAAAGATCCCCTCCTCCCCCTTATAAAAGGACACCACTTATAACCAAATCCTCACACCTATCATGCCTTTTGGATCATCCAACCTCTTCCCCATTAATCTCCCTACATCCATCTCCTACTTCTAGAAGCCTTACATTAGGCCGAAGGCACATCAAGAGTCCTTTTTGGTTCAAACCAAAGGGAGTTACCCATATTGAAGTCAACGATTTTTCTTAGATTCTTTTCTTTTATTTTACTTCTCAAACCCTAAAGTCTTCTTATTATTTTCTTTTGTAACAAAAACATTATACAAAATATACTAGATAAATGTTATGAGAATTATTTGAACTACACTTACACACACCTCCTTCTAATGGGTGAAGAGCATAATGTTTCTGTGGATGGAAACCAAATGCCTCACTAAACGATGATTGTTCAATTATCTCCTACCACCTCTCATAGTGGACATTATGATGGAACTATAATTAAATAAGATATTAATGATATTTATTTTATATATAATCTTCTGTAATTTCAATTTTAGAGAATACCATCATTCGTTTCATGTTGAATATATATACGATAATTTCATTTGAGGAAGTGCAGACTACCGCCCCCTCAAAGTGATATGACTCGTTCATACCATACATGGAACGTATATATGATAGTATTTATGAAATTAAGTAACAAATATAAGATAATACATTATACTGGACCAATAATATAGCTATTTATCATTTTTTTATTCATTTTAAAATGAAAATGAAATGGAAGTAGCGTTCGTGCGTACGTACGGACTACGGTCTCCACGAACGCAATGAGATTAATTCCCCATTGTATCCATTCATGTATAATTCTAATTGGATGATTAAAAATAATGTTTAAGTACTTGACGTAAATATGTATATGAATACGATACAACCTATCCTTCACAAACACGACTTACGTAACGATGCATATAAAAGAAAACGAATAAGTTAACACCCGAAACGATGATAATACTAAAATATTATTAACAAAGAAATATTAAAAGATCATATATGATATCATATTTATGTATATTATTCTTGTATAATTTAATAACAATTATTTAACTATTATACAGGAGGTTAACCTACACTCTATCAAGGAAAAGTTTAAGGTAAGGGTTTATTTCACAATATCTTCATTATCTGAGGTTGTGTATACGTAATTATCTACTTGGACCTCTTCATCATCCACATCCATTTTCTTAAAAATTTATTTCAATAAATTCTTACTATTTTACATAATATGGGTTAAATTCATTTATACCATTTTTTTAATTTTCATAAGAAGTTTATAAAGGAATATTTACCTCATTTTCCAAACAAGGACCTTTTTAACCTTTTCAACAAATTAAGGTAAGAATGTCTTTTTTTTAACGTATACGGAGGGTGCGGCTATTTTCCACCATTTTAAAATATTTGAAGCTTCCTTAAATGATTATAAGAATATTTTCAAAGTAAATGTTTTATTTTATAATTATGTGGCTTTTAAATGATTTCAAAAAGAGAGATATTTCTCTCAAATAGTTTTGACTTCATCTATTCCAACATCCTTTGATGGATTTTAAGTTTATTTGATGTTGATTTATTATGATACAAAACTTCCATATTGTATTGAAGGTTTTTTGATATGTTTGACTGTGGATGTGTTATTTTTATACCATTCATGGTTTATGGAGAAAGTATTTACATTTCGTATTTTAGTTTTAATACGAATGTTTAAGTTATGTTTAAACCTGTACATATGAAGAATGAATTAGACTTAGTAAGTGACAGGTGGAGCTTGTTATAGCTCCTCAATGCATCATTAGGTCTCATGAGAAAAACTAGTGTCTGGTCACGAGGCCTTGAAAAAATCTTATATGTATTCTTGGCATGATGCCTAGGCTACGTGGTTATGATAATCTGGCAATATGCATTCCATCATTATGAAAGTGGTTATTGATATTGCATGTGATTATTCGACTAGTAGAGTTTTGATATGAAAAATTAAATGGAATTATTTCATTTTATTTCTACCATATTATGCTGATGTTGAATTTTAAAAGGCTTTTTTTAATTATACATTGACTTAAATGTTTATGCTTATTTATGAAAGATTCCGCTATATTGTTATCCTCACTGGGAATTTGAGCTCACCCCTTTCTATGTTTTATTTTTCCCAGGATGTGAAAACGTATTTTATGAAGGACTTGGTGGGATTGTATAAGGGGATATGAGTGTGGAGATAAAATGGTGATATAGTTTTCACTTTATGATGTAATGTAAAATTTATGAATGTATCTAGTGTTTCCAAGGCTTCTAAACTAATCGGTCTTTAGATACATGATCTTTTGTGACCAAGCCAATGTTATGTAATAATGCACTGACTCTAGGTAATTGGTGTCTGGGCGTTACAGTTGGTATTAGAGAATGTTTAGTACAAACCTTGGAATCTAGATTTAGATAAACTCTAATTAGAGCACATAGACCTAAGATGGACTTTGAAGATTTGTATAGAAGGACTTCCTAGAATTTGGGTATTATAGAGATTTTGTGTGTTTTCCGAGCAATATATCGCTGTCTGGATACGAGCAGGTAGAGGCGGCTCTGGAACAGATGTACCTAGGGGTAAAACCTGAAAACACCACTTTGAGATAGACTCGAACGGGAACTGGTGCACGACAACGGGCCTTGCTGCACTCTTGGTTACGACACTCCTGGGGGATATGATTTGGATAATTCTCATTTTCTTTACAATCCATTATGAAGGGTTTATGAGTATATACTTCCTCAAAGAAAACATTTTTGTATGATAATGGATTATATATATAAATATTTCAATTTATGTTAAGTGTTTTTCATGTATGGAATTATGTATTTTGATTCATAAACAGATCTAGTTTATGCCATTATTTAGAAATTACGCCTACTGGAAGGAATGGAAACTGTATCAACGCATGCACTCATGTAGGGATTTCCCTCCTTCTCAAGATAATTATACTGAAGATGGTGATGCAAATGGTGATAATCAGCTAATCACCATATTTGGAAAACTCACTTAGGTTATGAATAATAACCTTACCCGTATAGATCACCCTGATCCGCAACATGAAGGATCAATGTTAGGTCACTTCATGAGGAAAAAACCACCAATATTCAATGGGAGTACAAATCCCTTAGTAGCTGAGAAATGTATAAATTCGTTATAGAAAATATTCCATTCTTTGGGGAGTGGTGAAAGGGAAAAAGTTATCATGCAAGTTTACTGCCTCACTGAAGATGCTGATCAATGGTGTTCATTGATTAAAAATATGAAAGAATACGATGAAGTATCAAATATGCAATGGAGGGAGTTCAAAGAGATGTTCTTTAAAAAATACTTATCTCTTGACCATCGAGCAGATATAGAAAGGAAATTTCGGAGTCTGAGGCAAAAGGAGGATGAAAATGTACCAATGAATGAGGCTAACTTTACATGTTTAGCAAGGTATGTTGTAGATTATATATGTAACCCCAGAAGTAAGATTGATCATTTTTTGATGGGTTAAAACCATTTCTCTATAGATCATTAGTCTCACAAACCTTCTCATTGTACGAATATATTATCTCATGCACTATCAAGACAGAAAAATAATTCTCTAAGTCTTATGACTTTAAAGAAAAGTAAGGGAAGTAGAGATCTTCCGATCACTCTCACAATGGAAATAAGGGGATGATGGGAAAAGTTGAATATCAGTCCTGTAGTAAATGTGGGAAGAAACACCCTGGTACTTGCTTGAAGGGAATGAGAGTCTATTACAAGTTTGTTGAAAAAGGCCACCAAGCTCATGATTGCAAGGGAAAGAGAGTTGCTGTCAATGTGGAATGCTATAATTGTAGAGAGATAAGACATTATGCAAATGAATTTCCTTAGTATCATGGGAAATTACCTCAGAAAAGGCCAAGGGATCAAGGGCAAGCGTATGCAATCACTACTGTTGAGGTAGAAGCTTCGAAAGACATGGTGGTAGGTAATTTAATGGTATCCTCAAGTATAAAAAATGATTTATTTGATTCCGGATCATTGAATTGTTTCATATCTTCCCAGTTTTCGAAGAAAATTAGATATTTCCAATTTGATTTAATAAGGGAGTTGTCAGTTAAAACTCCTAAGAGAAGTATCATTGCAACAAGGTTTTGTGAATCAGTGTCCATTAGAGCAAATAAATGTTCCTTATCCACTGATCTCATTGTCATACCTATGATAGAGTTTGATAAAATCCTTATTATGGATTGTCTTTTGGACCATGATGTGAAGATTTATTGTGAGAAAAAGTAGGTTATGATTTTTGATGACGATGATAAGGAACACCTTATCTTTAGAGTAGAATCATCACCACCTAATTCTTATCTAGATCCACCCCAATAACTCAACAAATTCAATTATTGGGGAGGAAGAGAATGAAATTACTATGGGTGAGGAAAGGAATGTTCAAAAATAGGATGTACCTATTGTGAAAGAATGTGTATATGTGTTTTCGGAAGTTTTTATTCGACATCCTTTAGAATGAGAAGTTGAGTCTTCCATTGATTTAATTCCCGGATCAAGGCCTATATCGAAGACCCCTTATATAATGGCCACTGTGGAATTAGTTGACCTAAAGAAACAACTAGAGAAACTGAGTAATAAGGGATTTATTCTCCCCAGGGTTTCTCCATGGGGAGCTCGGTCTCTTTTTGTTATCAAGAAAGATGGATCTATTAGGTTGTGTATCGACTATAGGGAGATCAATGATATAACAATAAAGAACAAGTATCTCCTACCTCGCATTGATGATTTAATTGACCAACTACATGGAGTTCAATACTTTTAAAATATTTACCTTTGATCTGGATACCATCAGTTGTGTTTGAAGAAGGAATACATTCCGAAGACATCATTCCAAACCAGGTACGGGAATTACGAGTTTACAGTAATGAATTTTGGGCTGACTAATGCACCCTCTCTTTTCATGGATCTAATGAAAAGAGTTTTCAAGTAATTTCTTGATTAATTTGTAGTGGTATTTATTTATGATATCTTGGTATACTCCAAAAGCTACAATGATCATGAAAATCACTTGCGCAATAATATTGAAGTCTCTGAGAAGGCATGAATTATATAGGATGTTTAGAAAGTGTGAATTCTGGCTTCAAGAGATTTATTTTCTTGGCCATATTGTCTCTAAGGATGTAATATCTATTGATCCTTCTATGTAAAGAGCAATCCAAGAATGGACAGCACCAACAGGTACAACTGAGGTACGCTATTTTATTGGTTTAGCGGGTTATTATCGACGTTTCGTATGGAATTTTCCCTGGTTGGCTAACCCATTAGTGAAGCGCACACGTAAAGGTGTTAAATTTGTTTGGACAAAAGAGTGTGAATAATGTTATGAACAACTGAAGAGAAGATTATTCAATTCTTCTATATTGAATCTACCATCAGGGAATGATGGGTTCGTTATTTATAATGATGCATCGAAGAAAGTACTTGGTTGTGTCCTTCTGCAGAATGATAGAGTTATTTCAAATGCATCACAACAGCTAAAAATGAATGAGAAAAACTATCCTACTCATGATCTTGAGTTATCTTATATAATCTTTGCTTTGAAGATATGGAGACATTATCTCTATGGTGAAAATTTTGAGATATATAACGATCATAAGAGTTTGAAGTATATTTTCTCAGAGAAAGAACTCAACATGAGGCAAAGGTGATGGATTGAACTACTCGAGGATTATTATTGCATGATACACTACCACCCGGGGAAGGAAAATAAGGTGTAAGATGCTTTGATAATATAGGATCATGGAGTTTTAAATGTGATGAGAATTGAAAGGGGTCATATTTTCATGGATCTAGTGAAGATGGATATGGAAATTACCATGGAAGGTGAAACATCGACACTTTTTCAAATGGTTGCAAAACCATATTTACTAGAAAGGATAAAGAGTTTGCAGACCGATGATGAAGAATTTCAAAAGAAGATTAAAGCTATGAATGATCGGAGATTGAGTGACTTTGTGTATGAAGATGGAATTTTAAAATTCGGGAAGAGACTTTGTGTTCCCGATATACTTGATCTAAAAACGGAATTGTTGGATGATTCTCATAGTTCCAATTTTTCTATACACCCTGGGAGCACCAAAATGTATAGATATTTGAAGGAACATTTTTGGTGGGACAACAGGAAGAGGGAGATTGCATATTTTGTGTCAAGATGTATTGTTTTTCAACAAGTGAAAGCTGGAAGGCAACATCCTGGAGGAGTCATGCAACCTCTTCCCATACCTGAGTGGAAATGGGATAATATCACTATGGACTTTGTCTTGGGAATACCAAATACTCCTAGAGGGAATGATGAAATATGGGTCATTATTGATCTTTTTACCAAGTCAACACATTTTCTTGTCATAAGGGAAGATTTACCACTTGAACATCTAGCAAGGCTATGTATTAATGAAGTTGTGAGGCTTCATGGAGTACCCCTAACGATTGTTTCTGATCATGATCCCCGTTTTATTTCAAGATTCTGGAAGAGTCTTCAGAAGGCCTTGGATACTGTACATCATTTGAGCATTGCCTACCACCCTCAAACAGATGGAAAATCAGAACAGACTATTCAAACCATAGAATACATGTTGTGATCATGCTCACTTGACTTTCAGGGTATATGGGATCAATATTTACCTCTGGTGGAATTTTATTTTCACAATATCTTCCATTAAAGTATTCAGATGGAACCATATGAAGTATTATACAGAAAGATATTTCGTGCACCAACCTATTGGGATGACATTGGTGAGAGAAATCTTGTTGGCCCAGAACTGGTGGAGGAAATGATGGAAAATGTAATGGTAATCCAAAACCACATCAAAGCAGCTCAAAGTAGGCAGAAGATCTATTTCGATAACCGAAATAAAGATTTGTAATTTTAGGTAGGAGACCATGTTTTCTTGAAGGTATCTCTATGGAAGGGAGTTATACATTTTGGTAAGAAAGGTAAATTCAGTCCTATGTACATCGGACCTTTCAAAATTCTAGAGGGAATTGGGGCTGTAGCATATTGTTTGGAAATGCTTCCAAATCTCTCCAAAGTTCACGATGTGTTCCATATATCACTATTGACAAAATACATTCTCGACCCAATGCATGTACTCACTTAATAGAAATTAGAACTGGAACCTGATCTGTCTTATTGTGAAGAGCCCATCCGGATTCTTGATACAATAGAACAAGTGCTGAGAAACCGGACGACTCGTCTGGTAAAAGTTTTACGGGGGAACCATAAGATGGAAGAGGCAACGTGGGAACCTGAGGAACTTATGATGAAGAACCCCCTGAGCCTTTTCATGTGGTAGAATTTTATAAAGTTTGAGGGATAAATTATTTAATGTAGGGGAGAATGTAACACCCCAATATTCCATGGTACGATTCAGTTTGAATAATAAAGTAGTGTGTGTTGTACGCATCTTTAAGATTCTAACACACCGCGACCAATCAAAGTAGCCGTTATGAATAGTAATGCCAAATTTTTGAAATTTTATATCTCAAAACGGACTTCATTTTTGGATTCATAATATCAAAATTAGCGTAGGGTGAAATTTTGGATAACTTTTATATTTTCATGAGTAATGAAAATCACTAAATTTTAATTAAAAATAACTTTTTTAATCAAAATAATTAATAGTGATAAATTATGAATTTGAGTGGTTTCAAAGTATATTTAGAATATATTTTTACGATTTAATACAATGTTTGTCATTGGGAATAATTTCACAATTAAGCCGGACATAAACAAGTGTCAATCTTTTGACAACTATTATTTCTTAAAAACACGTTTTTTGTTTTGACAGTGGGAATTAATTTTAAATTAATTTTTGCGACTTCTGTGTTTTGAGTTTGAAAAAATGGATTCCATATTTGGAATTAGGATGTACAAATTTTTTAAATAGGTAACTTTTTTTTATTATACATTTTGAATAATTATTTCGGTAAATATTTTATTTACCATGGTTAAAGGGTAAATCCGGTAAATAAGGGTAAGAAAATAATATTATAATAATAATAAATTACCTTAAAACATGTACTAACCTTATTCGTTGATACATTTAAGACCATGGTCATAATTGGGTTGATTTTGGGACCCCATGGAGCCACTTGTAGGTGATAAGGACACTTTATATTAATTAAGTTAAAGAAAATACAAAACTGACTTAAGCATATATCTTTTAGGAAAACAATTTTTACATAATATTATATATGTGATATTTTCAACTATAAATATTCATTAGAAATAAAAAAAGATTTTCTACATAATTGTATTTTATTTATAATTTTTAGACCTTTAATAATTAGATTTATTTATGACACAATAATGATACAGTATTTTCCTTATTAATGAAAGAATCAAATAATTGGTATTATAAAAGTAAAAATAAATATAATTTGAAAGTTTTTATTCCATCCAAGAATTTAATTAGTTAACATTACATGTTTTTATTTCTTAAATGAATTTTTTTCGAATTAATAATGTTTTTAATACTTTAAAAATCAATTATTAAATATTTTCAAAGTTGACATAAATGAGTTTTTAAAATAAGTATTATATTATTAACTGATATTATATTCCTAAAAATATATGGTTCGGAAAAAGGACTTATATCATGATATGTGTATCATTAATGGACCACTTGGTGGGTCTCTTGGATGTATATAGTATGTTTATTAACTATATAATATAAAAAAACAAAGTGACATGGTAAATGTCAATCTAATTAACTAAGAGTTAAAACTAAAATACAAGGTTAATATAATGACCCAAACCTATCTAAAATCTATTCTATGAAAGTATATCGACCCATACTCACATTATAATTTGAATATTCCACTTTGGAGCCATTAGAAACTGAATATGAATTTATTATTAATTAATAATTTAAGTTTTTCCTAAATATCCCCTCTTCCCCCTTATAAAAGGACACCACTTATAACCAATTTCTCACACCTCTAAAGCCTTTTGTATCATACAAACTTTGCCCCATTAATCTCCTTACATCCCTCTCCTCCTCCTAGAAGCCTTATCTTAGGCATAAGGCACTTTAAGATTCCTTTTTGTTCAAACCAAAGGGAGTTACCCAAATTAAAGGCAATAATTTCTCTTAGATTCTTTTATTTTATTTTACTTCTCCAACCCCAAAAATCATCTTATTATGTTCTTTTGTAACAACACAGTATCCTAAATATACTAGTATATTTTTATGAGAATTATTCTAACTACACTTACACACACCTCCATCTAATATGTGAAGAACATAATGTTTCTGTGGATGGAAACCAAACGCCTCATGAAACGATGATTGTTCAATTATATCCTACCACCTCTTATGGTGGCCATTATGATGGAACTATAATTAAATATGATATTAATGAAATTTATTTTATATATAAGCTTTTGTAATTCCGTTTTATATCATACCATAATTCCTTTCATGTTGTATATATATACAATAATTTCATTTGAGGAAGTACGGACTACCGCCCCCTCAAAGTGATATGAATCGTTTATACCATACATGGAACGTATAATGGATGGTGTTGATGAAATTAAGTAACACATGGAAGATATTATATAATACTAGAAGAATAATATACCAATTTATCATTTGGTTTTTATTCCTTTTAAAATGAAAATGAAATGGAAGTAGCGTTCGTGCGTACGTACGGACTACCCTCTCCATGAACGCGATAAGATTCATTCCCCATCATATCCATTCAATAATAATTATCATTTGATGATTAAAAATAATTTTTAAGGACTTTATATCATTCTGGATATGAATAACATACAACCTATCCATAAGAAACACGGCTTATATAAAAACATATATAAAAGAAATCGAGTAAGTTAACACCCGAAAAGATGATAATACTAAGATATTATTAAAAATAAATATTAAAAGATCATATATGATATCATAATAATGTATATGATTATTGTATAATTTAATAACAATAATTTTTCCATTATACATGAGGTAAACCTACACTCTATCAAGGATAAGTACAAGGTAAGGGTTTATCTCACAATCTCTTCATTATCCGAGGTTGTTTATATGTAATTATCTACTGGGACCTCTTTATCATCCACATCCATGTTTCTTAAAAATTTATTTAAAAAATTATTATTATTTTACATAATATAGGTTAAAGTCATTTATACCCTTGTTTGAATTTCTATAAGAAGTTTATAAATGAATCTTTACATCATTTTCCAAACAAGGACCTTTTTAACCTTTTCGATAAATTAAGGCAAGAATGACTTTTTTTAACGTATACGGTGGGTGTGGCTATTTTCCAAAGTTGTAAAATCTTCTAATATTCCCTTAAAATCTTATAAGAATATTTTAAATGTAAATATTTTATTTTATAACTATGTGACTTTTAAATGTTTTAAAAAAAGAGATATTTCTCTGAAATAGTTTTGACTTCATCTTTGTCAACATCCTTTGATGGATTTTAAGCTTATTTGAAGTTGATTTATTATAATACAACACATCTATATTATATTGAAGGTTTTGTGATATGTTTTACTGTGGATGTGTTATTTTTATACCATTCATGGTTTATGGAGAAATTATTTATATTTTGAATGCTAGTTTTAATACGAATGTTTATGTTATGTTTAAACCTGTTCATATGAGGAATGTATTGGACTTTGTAAGTGACAGGTGGAGCCCGATATAGCTCCTCGATGCATCGGTAGGTCTCATGTGACAAAATAGTGTCTTGGCATGAGGCCTTGACAAAATATTATTTTTAGTCTTGGCATGAGGCCATAGCTACGTGGTTATGATAGTCTAGCATTATGCATTCCAACATTATGAAAGTGGTTATTGATATTGCATTTGATTATTTGACAATATAATATCCATATGAATATTTAAATGGAATTATTTCATTTTATTTCTACCATATTATGTTGAAGATCAATTTTAAAAGGCTTTTGTTTTAGTTATACATTGCCTTAAATGTTTATGCTTATTTTTGAAAGATTCCGCTATATTGTTATCCTTACTGGGAATTTGAGCTCACCCCTTTCTATGTTTTATTTTTTCCAAGATGTGAATAAGTATTTTATGAATTAATTGCAGGGATAGTATAAGGGGATATGAGTGTGGAGACAAAATGTTGATGTAGTTTTCACTTTATGATGTAATGTTAAATTTATGAATGTATCTAGTGTTTCCAAAACTACTAAACTAATCGATATTTCAAGACTTGATATTTTGTGATCATGAAAATGTTATGTAATTATGCACCAACTCTGTGTCATTGGGGTCGGGGCATTACAAGGAAGCTGCCTGATTTCTGCTATGGACTGGAAGTGGTGACTAGGGATTACACAAAGAAGCTGCCCGAGTGCCGCTATGGAGCGGCAATGGTGAATGGGGCTTATTCAAGGAAGCTATCGTAATGTCTACCTTATGTCTTTCCATGAGTTAATCCCAATCACTAGTGAGTTGAGTAATATGATTGAGGCCTACACCTATGCACTAGTTCCAAAGAGGGATAACATCAAGGGCACTAGAATCAGTCTGAAAAATGGAGGATGAAAAGTGTGAATCACATTCCCAACCTTCATAATGCGGTGAGGATGGTGTGATGATGGAGGATAACTTCTGACCGTGTTAAAAAAACAACATCCAAATCGTGTTATCCTGAAATGGGGAAAAAATGAGGGTCAACTGTTGAGCGTGTTCGAAACACAGGACCCGACTCAAAGTCCCATCCAAAGTCTATCGGGGCATTTTCCCATGACAGTAGTTGAGCCGAAGCGGCATGGGACCAAGCCGTTAGGGGTCCCTTTACACATTTAAGTGGATGAATATCTAAATTAAGGACACGCAAAGCATGAGGTGAAGTGGTGGAATGTTTGAACGGATTCCAATTCTCTTGATGTTATGCCACTGTGATCATGGCATAATGCATCTTATGATTGGCCCAAAATGCATCTATTTTTTGGGACAAGAGGCATCCTATTATTGAATGATAGGGAATGCTATAGTTTATATTCATGTAGAGAGGACTATTGGTATCTTATTCTTGGAGCATAAGGAATCTCTCATTTAGAGCAAGAGGCATCCTATTTTTGTCACATAGGGAGTACTATAGTTTATAGTCATGTAGAGAGGAGTGTTAGGCATAAGGAACCTAGAAGTGGTAGGTGTTGGGACTTACGCAAAGGTGGAATTTTTTGGTTTAACCTGTCATAGGGGTCAGGTGATGGGGTTTGGGTGAGTTTCTTGAGAAATGGTTGAACTCAAGGTACTCAGAGGAATTGATGACGAGAATCTCAACTCACGACATAGGAAACAGACCATGAGGAATATACTAACTCAAGGTGTTTCATGGTGTGTGAAGGTGTATCACAAATCATGCAATCCCATGGGTAGAAGGAGGCTGCGCATATGGGCGAAATCAAAATTGTCGATGTCCCAGCCCATAAGATGGCCTACATGGAGGATGGGCTGCACAAAATATTGCACTATGTGACATAGGTATGCGCAAGATTTTTCACCTTGGTACTGTTGCACATAATATTGAATTATATCATGCAAGATTGAAGTCTTGCGTAGAAGATTACATGTTGCGTGCAAGAATGGATGTTTTGAAAGCAAGATGGAATGTTTTTCACACATGCATGGAATCACGTGTGCACATGAATTAAGAAGAAAATATCCTAGTCGAGGATCAAACCACTGTGAGCCCACATGAAAGCGGACCCATAAGGGAACTGTCATGCAAGATCTCACATGGAGGATTCTATTCTTTTTCATGTGTGTGAAAGAGGTGGTATTACACACATCAGAGGGGTGGGTGACCACTGGAGACCTCTCTCGAGGGATGGGGGCTGCACTTGTATTTATCGGCAAACCTGGGAGAGATTTCATGGAAGATTCCACACATTCAAGCTGTTTTCCATGTGAGGGGTGTGCGTAAACTTCTATGCGCAAGTAGTTTTCCACACAACCTACAGTGGGCGCGTGTGAAAAGGGGTGTTTCACATCACCTTTGGCATGAAATAATCATTCCTATGGATTTTCCTCTTGTGAACGCCTCTCAATGATTTTACTCCCCTCTCCAGGACATTTTTCAGGTAGCCTGGGCGGAAGATGACCTCTCATTGGTCGTATAAAAGGTTTGTTCGACATGTTGCATGTAATATTTTAATGTTTCTTGAAATATTCCATACTTGTGCACAAAAAATCCATTATTTCCCGCAATAGTTCACTTCATGCATGCAAAACTATCATTATTGCACACAAGATTTCAGTTCCCATGCACAAAACTGTAATTTGCCCCAAAATCATCCCAGACAGCCATTTCTAGTAGCTTGACTTTGAATGGCCAAAACTTTTGATCCGTATTTGTGTTTGGGCTCCACAATAAGTAAAATCGAAGCTTGCGAAACAAGCTATTCTCCAAGATCATAAATGGATGCATTTGTTGAATTACATGGACGTGTTTTTTAGTTCTAATATGTTAATATTTTTCCCTTGTTAATCTAACTTTTCACATAATCATTATAATTAATTTCAATCACTTTGACTAATATTTTTCGTCAAAAACAATTGTGTCCTTATAAAAATAAAAAATTAATATGATTATAAATATGGAATAAATTTTTTCAAATTCTAATCACTAAAGTGTACGAATCTAATTTAAATTTAATCTCAAACACAGGATGACAATGTGGGATTTCAAAGTGAAACCGATCAAAATTTTGATGTGTTTTTATATACAATTTTAAAGTAAAATTTATTTAATTCACCTAAGTTGGAATTATTGATTTATAAGTGATATAATGTGACTTTAAAACTATTTTAAAATATAATTTAACTATAACAATAAATTAGACAAAAAATTAGTTTTGAATTAAAATTCTGTATTTTCACTATCTATAAAAAATTAGTCTTCACAAAAAAATACCAAAAATTCACCCTAACCAAATTTGGATGTTTTTAATTCAATAATTATTTTTATTTTTAAATATAAAATTTATAGATTTTAAAAAATGGTATTTAAAAAAGGTTCACCATTAAAAAGTTTGAAAAGCACCCCTATAAAATATAAGTTTTTATACATAGTATTAGGTTTGCTCTTATATTCTGACTATAAAAAGTATTGGATGAATGTAGACACATTTTATTGGATATATAATATATATATTCTCTTAATTTATCTAATTTTATTCATAATCATTAATTTAAGAGATTAGTTATATATAATTATATTAAATAATAATGTGAAATTAATATACTGATATTCAGTAAAACATGGTCTCGTGTGCAACTTAAGTCATTAAATTTTTATTGCTGCATTTGAAGAAAGATAACTCTATGCTCCATGATTTTTTAGTTATGTAATATATTAAATATATTTAAAATATTAATTATATTGTAAATTCTCGAGATATTATATTCCCTTATGTGCTTGATGTTGTGTTTCATACAAGCTATCAAATATAAAGTTTTTAATTTAGAACTTCAGGGCTTCAAATTCTCCCCACCTTATAAAATTGAATACTCAAAATTTAAATTCAATATTGGTAATAATTTTTTTTATATTTTAAAATTACTTTATTGAAATCCCACTTCATGAGAATAGTTCATAAAACATACTCTAGAAAAGATAGAATGGGAAGGACAAATATCACATGTACTAAAATGTAACTTGGAATCTTAGTAGAAAAACATTAGTGGAAAGTAGAGATACATACATAGATAAAAGACTAAATGTTTATAGGGAGTGATTGAGGTTATCAATCACAAAAAAAGTAAATTATTAGTGGAACATTGTGGTACTAAAATCCATAAATCCATGATTATTTAAAATACCAGCAGTTCAAAAAAAATTATGGTATTTGGATAAATGTTTTTTGAACATTTCCTTAACGTGGAGTGATTCTTTTACTACCTGTGAATATAAGGAAATATTCATGCATAAACTAATTCTATAAGAACAATTTTAATCTTTTTTTTTCACTTTGATCATTTTATAATTCATCCATTTGTTCATGAAATGTATATCCAATAAGTAAAATTTATTCTTAAAGCATTAAAACATATTTTAAGGGATTTCAAGGCCCATAAAAGAGTGACATGTCTAACTATTTGTCACTAACTATTATCCAAATCTAAAATGTTTAATACATTAATCTCTAAACCTAAAAAGATATAATAATAGTTCATAATTTGTATTTATTCATTAAATTGTTCAATTAGAAACAATGAAATATTAACAAGGACATTATGTATGTCAATGGTTGGTGTAAAACTCTCATTACCATTCGGTCATGTGTTCAAGTCACACAACCTTTACAGACATGATGGGTTTTCCCCCAACATAATTGTTGTCATTTTATAAAACCACATTAATATAATTTATAAAATAATTATGATGGAAATCCTTGAAATTTTTTAATTAGATATTCTTTTAGTAATGGTTTTCAAAACAACCTCAACATATAAATACGTAAACAATTTTATTTCCACATAGGTTCTTCCATGCTCTAAGTTTTATCCTAGGTTAGTGTTTGTCATTATCAATTCAAATTCTTCATAAAGGTTTATATAGAAAATTTGAATTATCCTAAATGTATCCCTCGAGAGTTCCGAACCATGTTCTTATTTAGGCTCACTATTGTGTACTAGGTAGCACTCAAGTCAGGTCGGATGCACCTATTCAATATAGTTACCCCTAGGTATATCTATGACCAAACCAAGTCCATGTATAGTATCTAGATAGGGTTGTATTTCTAAAATTATCTACTTAATCTCTACCACACAAAAACTGTGGGATTTCATTCTATACTTATCCTCAAATTCTAACGTATCATTATTTTTTCTAATATATTTTTTCCTAAATCTTATTACCAATGTTTCTAATGAACATCCTCTAATAAAAATAGTAGAAACAGAACCTCATATTTCTATGATTTGGTGTCATTATACCATTTCATTGACATGATTACAATGAATCTTATCCCAAAGGACTAAAGAGTTTAGTAGTCTTGGTGAACCAGATAAATACACGAGCCATGCATAACAAATAAATACATTAATTAAAACAAAATTTTTCTTTTTTGATGACAAATTTATTCCATCTATGATATCCTTGCATATATTTCCTAGTACACTTCATGGATTCCTGGTGAAGGGGGAAAAAGGGGGAGCTCAAATTCTCAATAAGGTCAAGTATAGTAGAATAAACAATGAGTCAATTAGAATAGTTAATATAGAATGGTAATAAATTAATAGACATTCCATATAATAAATAGAGTGAATAGATAAAAAATATGGTGAAGTATTAAAATAAAACAACATACATTTAATTAACTATATATTTCATAATCAATATGGAATGTAAAATCACTGAAACACATGTCCTTTAATAAATAAACTGAGAATAAAATACACGAATAGTAAATGTCAAAGTAATTATCTTAGGGATAAATAATAACTGAGTCTGAATGATAGAAAATATTAATTATTAGATGCCAATTTTCCTGCGTACATGGTACCTTTACCATCAAGAACTTTCATATGACGGTTAAGCATATCAGTTAAAAACAATCTAAGGCTACCCAGTTGACCCATCCCATGAGACTATCGATTCATCAAGGATCTATCTATAACTGGGCCCCACCCATGTTTTACAAGTCCAAAGAATTCCTCATATGTATAATAATATAAATAATAATGTGTGAAATCAAGGATCGGTATAGTGTATAAGATACAGAATAATCAATATTTCCATAATTAATCAAATAGCTATCAATTATACACCATATGTAAAATTTATATATGGTTTAGGAAATAAACATATCCATGATATTTTATATGGATAATTAGGGGAAATAAAATGATCAATGATCATATTAAATTGAGTATTTCTAGGGTACTAATAATAGATTAATGTTAGGTAATGTTAATTCTATCATTTTTCAAATATATCATAAACCATATAGAGGAAGGATACTAATTTTATCAAAAAACATATCCTAGGTGTAGTAAAAATAAATTGTTATTGTCATTGATGAATATAAAAAATATTAAAATTCATTTTAAAAACATTCTTGAAGATAATATCCTTTTAATTTTCAAATTAAATATAAATATCCTTTCTTGGAAATTATCTTATAAAATCATTTTCTTTAAAAATTAAAATTTTAAAATTACAGAGGAAGCTTCATTAAAATGGCAGTAAGTAATTATGTATAAATATTACAATTTAAAAAAGAACATTCATTTTGTATAGTAATATATTATAATAGTTCATTTTTCATAAAGTGATAATAATATTCCTTTAAAAATAATTGTTAGATTTAAAAAGAGTTAAAATGTATTTAATAAATCATTTTATAAAGGTTAAAAATATTTTTGAAACCCATTTTAAAAAAATGGCTTTTAGAAGAAAATAGGTTCTTAGACTAATGAGATAAATGAATTCAGGTTTTCTTAAAAACATTTTCTAAAGTATTTTGAGAAAAAGGAATGAGAAAATGGTATTATTACATAGAAAATGTCATAAAACCAAATGAGAATGAAATAAACATAATTATTAAAAATTGATACAATAAAACCCTTTGAAGGAAATTCAAGTATAAAAAATCCAAAACAAAATGATATTGTGAAGTAAACCCTTAAAAATTAATGATAACAAAGAAGTAATATAACCCAATGAAAATAAATTGGGTTATGAAATTCGTTTATACTCGGTAATACATAATTCTAATCCTCTTATAAGAAAATAATTAAAATTTAAACTAAAAAAACAATTAATATAAAACAATTTATGATATAATATATCAATATGTGTAGTAAAAACACCACATAAAAGAATTAAGTAGTGAATATGACATTTCCCTCACAGATGTAAAGAGTGAGATGAAAATCCCTTAAATTGTGTTTTCTTATGGGTGAATGTCCTTTAAATGCTTGTGTGATGTTTTGAAACATGTTACTAACTTATTATAGATACATATTAATATTTATTATATCATATATTATCTTTTCATAATATCCTATTACACTTTTTTTGGTAATATTTTATTATTTTCACTATTCCAATTTCTAATTTACTTGTTTATCAAATATGTTTTTACTATTTACTTTTTGTTCCTATCCTGATTTTATCATCTCCAAAATTTAATCCATGATGTGACAATAGTATATATTTATTATATATGTATTCATAATAATCCATAATATTTGGAGATAAGAAATAGAATGCATCATTAATGGAGATGGCAGGTCGTATGTATGCATGAATTCTAAATTCATTTCTTTTTCATATTAGAAGAATTAACTATAAATTATAAATATATATATTATAATTATAGTATCAAATTTATTTCATATATTTCATATTGTTTTATTAAAAATATACTTTATATATAACAACCAAGCTTTCTATTTCACCTTAATACATGATTTATTACATAAAAGTACCCATAACACATCCTAAAATATCAAGATGTATAGAATATTTGGGAATTAGGTACATAGATTAAAATATTGAACATTGGATACAAAAAAATTGTTTAATAGTTCCTTCACATGCTTTTAAAATTACCTTTATTTTAAAACTGCATGAGATAACCTTGGGGAAAACATTTGAAAGGGGTGAACTATAAAGCCCAGTAAGGGAATAAACATGGAATTAGGTGATACATGTTAGACAATAGTAATATCAATGGGGAATAAAAAAGAGTATGAATCATACACAAGAATAATGAGGCACGATATAGCATGATAATTATAACATTGTAAATGGGGAAACAATATAATACATTACATCATAATCATAGGTAAAGGCTAAACCACCAAGACATCATGGTGGAAAAAGTCCCATAAAGGGATTAGCTTCATTCTATATCCCAAAATGATATCTAATTGGACTAAACATTACCCAATGCATTGGATCACTATATAATTATGGGTACACCTATCACATTCATTTCATTATCTATCATAAGTGTGCCACAAAGATTAAAGAACATGTATTCATTCATCATCATAATTTATTACATTATTGAGATGTGTGGAATATATAAATTTTATTTCCAATTAAAATAAGTATAAGCATATAATGTTTAATATCCTTGATAGTAAATTAGAAGGGTATTGATAACATAATTGTTTGGCATGGAAAATCGTGGTGAATTTTTTGTAGCATAACGATGTCACATAAAAATTCATAAAGTTGGTTGTTGAGATAGAAAGTGTAACATCCCGAGTTTTTAAAAGGAGACAATATGTTTAATATCATACATAATATGCCACATCAAACATAAGCGAACAACTATATATTGTCATGTTACACTATAACATAGATATAAAAATGTAATAAATGAGTAGCATTAATTAATTTAAGATAATATTATTTATAAATGTATTTAATTAACTCTTTTGGGAACTATTATTTATAAGTTTAAATAAAACCTTTTTTAATTAAAAGGAAATGTTTTTCTGAAAAGAAAATATTTTTATGAAAATAAGTGAGTTTGTAAAATAAAAAAATCTCACTTTATGGATTTTATTAATGAAATATATATGTAATATATTCAATGTAATATTTATAATTCATCCTATATATTTTCTAGACATGATACAAGTAAGAAATTCAATTTTATGAATAATAGAAGTATTTTTTTAAAAAAACTGTAGTTTTACCACCTATTGATAGTGAACCAATTTTAAATCTATTTTTGACACTTGAATATGTTATATTTGAAAAAATAAACATATAAATTGTAATAGGGACATAAAAGTTTACTTTACTAGAATTTTTGTGATTTTTCCCTTTAAATCCATATTTTAATGAACAGTTATAAATACTGTATTTTAATTCAAAAGTGTTTTTTCATTTAGTTATTTATATTTACCAATTATATTTTTAATTGGTCATAAAGTATAATTAGATTAAGTTTTTATTATTTAATTCAATTATGGTCATTATAAGTAATTTCACATTGAAATTAGATATAAACTCACGTCAATCTTTTGATGTTTTTTTATTTTAAAAAACCCCCATTTTCTCATTTTGACAACATAAATAATTTTAAATTTATTAGTGAAACCTCTGGGTTTTTAATTTTGAAAAATTTATTCCATATTTTTAATCATAATTTAAAAATTATGTAAATATTACCGTTTTATTTTTGTGCATTATGAATATAAACTTTGATAAATTTTTATTTACCACAGTTAAAGGTAAATTATGTAAAATAAGGTAAAAAATAATATGATAAGGATAATAAAATTACCCTAACACCTGAAAAAATTCTATTGGATAAATAAAATTATACCCTTAACAACTAGGGATAAAAATTTATTCATTTAATGGACTTTTTTCTATGAAATTTATGTAATTATTATTAAAACAAAATAAAGTGACAGTATATCACTCTCTTATCTGTTATAAGTATAATAATTTTAATGTGGTGATAAACTTGATGAAACAATAAAAATAATTATTATCCATAAATGAAATGAAATTTTATACATCATGTGAATTTAATTATAATTTTTAGAGATTAAATAATTTCCATAAATATTTACACAACAGTGATACAGTAATTATTTTATTAGTAGAAATATCAAATACATGATATATGAAATTTAAAAAATATATTATATGAAATCATTTATGTTATCTAATATTTTTATTGGTAATATTAAATTTTATAATACTATTAAATTATTTATTGCTATTTTTCTCTCTTTTTGTATTTTATTTAAATTCAATGAATTCAATAGTGAAAAAATGAAATAATTAATGTTTTATAAAATATTTATTTATTAAATAATTTAAAAATACTACAGATATTTTAAAATCACAATAAGACTATGAAAATGTCTGAATGTTCGTTAATTTTTCAATTACAAGATAATTGACAACGTATAAGTAAAAGTAATATCCTCTTAATAATTAAAATATTGTTACCCCAATTAAAATTAAAAGAGAATAATTAAGGGTAAACTGAAAAGATAAGGTTTAAAATAAATAAATAAATATCTAAAAATTATTGTATGAAAAGATTTAGAACTATACTCATCTTATATTTTATATATATCAATTTTTTCATTTTGGATTAAAACAATAATTTATATTAATTTAATAATTCAAGTGTTTGCAAGGGTGCCCCTTCCATCTCCTATAAAAAGGTACCATTTATTCTATAGAAATCACACTTCCAAATACTCTTGTTTTGGATAATAACTAAAAAAATCTTCCATGAATCCCGCCCATCATCCTTGATTCCAACCTAATAAAATAAAGCCTCTCATGTAAACATTTTGGTATAAACCAAATGAAGTTACCCGATTAAGATGTAACACCTTATCTCATGCTTTTTTGTTTCATTAACATTCTCCACTCCCTATACTCTTATTTTTTTTATTATATAAAAACAACAATATCATAAATATACTATGATATTTTTATTTTATTTTTCTATCTAGAGTCACACAAACCTCCATTTAATTGGTAAAGAATATATTGTTTCTATATACAGTGAACTACAGCCTCACAAAATGATGACTATTCAGTTTTCCCCTACCACCTCTCATGGTGTCCATTATGATGGAAACTATATTTATATATGATATATAATATATTTATATTTTCTATATTATTCTTTAATTTGTTTTGGAATATACCTTTATCCTTTCCATGTTGTGTAAATACAATAATTGTTTTTTGAGGAAGTGTGGACTACCACACCCTCAAAGCGATGTAACTCATTCCCAAAATACATGGAACATATAAACGATGGTTTTATAAAAACTATGATATATATATGACATTAATATAATACTATAATTATAATTTAATTCTTATTCTTTTTATACGACAAAGAAATTAAAGTTGCATTCATCCGTACGTACGACCTACCGTCTCTATGAAAGGTACATTTAAATTCTTATCTCAAAATAGTTTGGATAATTATAAAATATATACACTACATATATATGATATTTAAATCATGAATATTATTCTGGATATGATTTAATTATGATTACATGGATAATTTACCAAATAACAAGTTCATTTTTGACTCAAGTACTGAATATTGAAAAAACAAACAATATAAACATAAATAGTTATGTAAATTTTATTACATGGTATTAAGTGATATAAAAGGAATAATAAAATTAAAAAATTTTATAAAAAAATTAATAATAGAACAAAGTATATTATTCAGAAACATAACTATTGTACATGATGAGTCATAATCAAAGTAAGGGAAATCTTAAATCAATCTTCATTCATTGAGTTAAATATCCATGTCATTGGTTTTATTTCCTCAAGAAAATGTGTGAATGGCCACTCATTGTTTTACAATGAATATACAATTATAATGGATGTATTTATATCTATCACACAAAATTATTTCATTTATTTATCATTAATCTAATGATATGATATTTGTAAGGGATTTCTTCTCTAATTAAATTTCATTTTGAATTATTTGTTATTATGAATAAATTCAATTTTATATGGTGTATATACTTCCCTTTGATATATTATATCATTAATCTTTTTATTCTCATGATATTATAATATTTTTTAATTTTAATCTTTAATTATTTATAGTTATGTATTTCCCAAGTTTTAAAGGACTCGTTAACTAAAACATCGTCTAAATTTTTTTAACAATTTATTCTTCTAAAACATTCTCTTTAAGTTTCCTATTTTAAAAATGGTTTTAATAATTTATTTATATAGACATGAATTTTATAAAATTTTATGTTCTTTATAATGTTTCAAAGAGACATGGTATGATTTGATTTAGAAATCGTAAATTCAAATGTTTTAATTGTGTTTTAAAAAGGGATTAATTACATCAATATCTTGACATGATATCTTGTGAATATAAATGTGGAAATTTTATTCTTTTTCCTTAAAAATTGTTTTCTGAGTTTTTATTATATTATGGTTCTTGGGAATTTATTACGTATAGGGGTGGTTCTGTGATAAAATGAGGGCATATGAACCCGTGATAGCTCCTTAATGTATTTGGTAACATGACGGAGGAAAAAAAAATTAAGGTTTTTCATAAGAGGTTTAGGTAATATAATGTGATGGGTATTCCAAACATGACCATGAACGTTACTCCATATGTAACTATTAATGCTACAATGTATGTTTGATATAGATTCCACAAGTTACCACTATGATTTTTGATTTTTGATTAATGATTCCTAATAAATGATTCTGGAATGGAATGATTTAAAGATATATGTTTAAGAGTTTATGTTATATGGGTGAAATGTAAGATTTTCTGAAAATGTTTTCAATGATTTTAAAATATTTATATGCTAGCCTTTTCATTCTGTATTTTATATCCCTTACTGATATTTTTGTTCTCGTCCCATATTTTTCAAATATTTTCCACTAGGTATAAGGATGGGAAATAGGAATGAAGAAATAAAGATGAATATTATTAATATTTTTATCCTGAAAAAAATATCATCTTTTGTTTTAAACAGTTTCATTTTGTGAAAAAAATATATATTCAGAAGAAGGGGCTACTTTTTATTTTTTGAGTTTTTGTGTAATATTTATGGCCTAATTTTCTAAAACTCTAAAACTCAAAATATACTCAATGTGAATTCTTTACATAAATCAAGATTATGTAATATCTATGGCTTGGGCCTTATAGTTGGTATCAGAGGATGGTTTAGACATCATTGGAGATTACGATGTTTTCTTAAGAGTTAGGGATATCATTATGGGTTTATAACTTTAAGTCCGATCTTATGTTCAATTTCTAATAAACCCATTCTTAGGCTTTTTAATCTTAAATATTGACATGACTAATGGTATTTATAGAGACATTCTCCCTTGAGGAAACAATGTATTATTATTTTCTGGGATGAAACATGAAATGTATTAGATAAAATTTGAGGTCAAAACATGTTATGGTTATTTTTTTATGATTTTTTATCATTTTTTGGAATGTTATAAAATTATATATTTTTCGAGAAATTACAACACACAGACCGTGTGACAACCTGACACATCGAACATGGCTGTGAGAATCGAACATACAACCAGAGTGCGACCGGCCTTTATCTCCTACAACTGGCCTTTGTAAAGTCCCTCGTTAGTATGACTTATTATTTTTAGTTGAATGATCTTATGTATTAATAATAAGTTGAATTTGGTGATATATATTTTATCAAATGGATATTGTTAATATTGAAAAATTATTTTTTAAAGACCCAAAAATTTCATATTAATTTTTTTTATTATATGTAATTATTACGAGTCAGCGAAAATTGATGTCATGTGATTCCAAGGTCCTGAGAGCATGATAAGGAATTTTAAACTTTTTTAAGGTACATTCAGTTATTGTGTGAGCAGAGATTTATTTATTTTGAACCGGTGCTCGAATTAAAAATCTAAGGGCACCATTGAATTTTTAGCGGTGGGATTCGCATATGCAAAGCTTAACTTTGACAGGAAATAGTCCGACGAAAAGGTTAATTTTTTGTTATTTTTGGAAAAATAATAAAAAGACTAAATATTTTATTTTATTCTTTTACTAATAGTTGAGAAATAGATGGAGGGACGAAAGTGTAATGTACGTCTATAATTGAGGGTCTTCTAGATAACTTGTTCCTCCCTTTGTGTAACTACAAAGCTTATGGTTTAATTAGTTCAATAATTAGTATTCATTAATGAATCACGTTAATGAACCAATGAGGGGGATATATTTTATTTTATTTAATAAAATAGTTGGAATGGGTTTTGGGAACCCACGGTAGGACTCTCGATGAAGTGTTGGAGATGTCTTCCTCCCATAATGAATGAAGATTCGACGACACCATTGAAGATTCGATCCATAGATCCACAAACCCTAACGAACACCTTCGAATGCGGACCCTTATTCCTCATCTGCAGTGTCTTCCAACAAGTTCAAGGAAGGGGTTCTATTGTTAAACTAGAAGTTTATTGATTATTTAATTCCTTCCCATTTTATAACGCTAACACGGAGGGTGCGAGCCTAACTGAACAAGGCTCAGACCCTCCTCCGATATCGGTTTGATGCATTCTTCATCAGCGACCGATAAATGCGACGGTAAGGCAAAATCGAGGGCCACTCAGTGTAAGGGGCATCCTGGGAGGACCATAATTGCAAATAGGATGAAAATTGGACCACCGGAGCTTCACCAGTGGCATGTGGAAGCACGACCAGTGTGGTGGTGCTGGCGACCGACGGCTCCCACTGGCCGTGAGATGTCAGCGGATCTCAAAGGTGCCACATCATAGGGAGGACCCACACATGCAGGTTATTCTTGATGACCTGTCCATGCAGGTTGGTCATGTGGAATGGTTCCAAACTGGAGCCGCTGATTGAGGATACTGAACTAACTTATCCTTTCGGGGAGGCAGACTGTGCCCAGATGGTGGGCCACGCCAAGCTAGTGGCGTAGGATGGTTTTGCGGCTCAGCAGGCCACGCCTAGCTGGGTGGGGCAGGCTGGTCCCAAATCCAAGGGACCCAGACCCATTTTGAACCAGTTTCTCTTAAAGGGCCATATCTTCTAAACTGAATGTCCATTTGACGAACCGTATGTGGCACTTGAATACATAAGACAGAGTGCTCATTTTGATGTACTCCACTTGGGTTTTGGAGAATGTTGAAGTAAGACCAGGTTGGATCGAACGTGAATCCAATAGGTCCCTTAGTACTAAAATTCCTACAACTTATAGACCGTACATCCGATTGACAGGTTGTCTATTGTGTTTGAACCATTATGACATCGCAGTTTTTCGGGTAACTTCTTTATGGAACTTCGTTGAAGTTTAGGTACAACTAATGGCCTTAGGAGAATATCCTCATAGAATCAAGCATTCTAACTGTGAGAATATAGTGGTTGATTGTGATGTGATGAAGCACTTAGTGTTCTTCTATGGGTCAGCAGTTAGAAATCTTTTGTGGGTCATCACCTATAGTCTATATGTGGGTCAGCATGTAGTGATCCTCTGTGGAAAATCACCTAGTGATCCTATATGGTTCTACACGTATCTATCCTTGGTGGGGAACACCTACAAATCCTCTATGGGTAAAAACCTAGCAACCTTGTGCGGTCTAGCAGAAAAGGCATCTCGATAGAATAAGTTGATATAGATTTATGATAAATCAACTTTATTCATGTTCATTAAGTTGTATACCTGGTGTAGATGTCTTTTACTTTGTGCATTGTGATTGAGATCATGCTTTGTGGTTTTTACTTTGTGGAATTCTAGGAGAACATCAGGGGTCTCAGGGTCCCCACATGTTATTGTTATACTCACCCCTGCATGGGTATCACACGTACATTTTTGTGTATTGTGAAAATGAGAGGCAACCTTGACTGAGATTTGGAAGATAATACTAGGTGGTGTACAGAGGTGACCAGTTGATGGAGAGAGACAAAATGAAGAGTTTTACCTACCCTTCATGTAGGATCCTTGGTGGATGACTTCTGGAGCTATTGTTTTTTCCTTTTTTTAGTATTTACATTTTAGTGGGGCTTGTATTCTGTCCCCCTTTGCATTCAGTACTTACCTTTACTATCAGTATTTCTTTTTTTGTTATCACTCATTTTATTCCAAGATTGTGTGTGTGTAGGTTTAATGGAAATGCCATCTCTTTTTGGGTTTTACTGTTACGGTGCTAGCCACCGTCCCTTGGCCTATGGAAGGAGGGCATGGGGTAGTCACGACATAGGCCCTATGGGAAAGGTTGTGTCAAAGTGGAATCAGAGGGCGGTCGGTTCTACCAGAAGAACTAAGAGTCTTTGTTTTCAATGGATTAATAATGTTATGTATCTTGATTTTAGGTTTCAATTTGAGGATCCCAGTGTTGGTGCGATGGATGAAGTATCCATATATGAGGACCCTGAATTCTGATTTCCGACCCGGTACAAGATAACATTGTTTTCATGTGTTTTGAAAATGTTGTTTTACTTTTGATATTTTTGAGTCAGCTCACCAGGTATAGGTTATTAACTGTGGTGCATCTGTTTCTTTATAGGATGTTTTCATGTAGATATTCATCCAGTATTCCAGTGAGAGATCACAATAATGGCCCACTGAGAAATGAGGCTTTAGTGTAGGTCCCTCATATAGTGATGTTACATTCGGGTGGTGTCCCAGTAGAACCACTGCCAGTATGGAAGTAGATGACACCAACTCCACAAGCAGGCTGTACATGCTGACTGATCATGTTTCACGAGTTCTAGAGATAGAGGCCTTTGAGGTTTCGAGGAGAGACATATCCCCAGTCAGCTGAGGACTGGATGTAGGCTGTGGTATAGGAATTCTTCTTGGTAGAGACATGGTCATACCAGATGGTGATCCTAGCTACTAGCCTCTTCCAGTGAACAATAGGGAGATGATGGAGCTTCATGCTTCAGACACACAAGGAGGCTAAACACTATTGGTTGGACTTCAAGAGCCTCTTCGGGGAAAAGTTTATACTAGTGAATTTATGATTTGTGTGTATTCAGGAGCTACTGCACTTATATCTGGGTAGCCTAACAGTGGCAGGGTACTTCGTGTGATTCACTGGCCTCTCCCGAAACTCCACCAACATGTTAGATGATCCATTTTTCAAGGTCCTGACCATTGAGCAGGGTCTCTGATGGGAGATCATAGCATTGATTATATCGCTCAACATCCCAATGAGGCCGGGAGTGCTAGACAGAGCACTAATGCTGGAGAGCTTCCTTAACGAGTAGGCACTTATAGCGAGAGTTACCACTATATAACATACAACCGGGTCATATATAGCAGATAATAGGTAGATGACATAGAGATCCAGATAGTCCAGACTTTCCAGAGGACAACCCCAAGACACAGTGTCAGATGTGTGGAGCTTCTAAGTTAAAGGAGTTCATTTGAGGACTATATTCTATTACTCTTGCAGCAGACATGGGAACATGGATTGTTAATACCCAACTACCCATGGGGATGATTAGAAGATGGTTGAGGGACCGTTAATTCAGTAACTGAGGTTCAAGTGAGGAGTTCTGTAGGGTGGCAGATGTGGCAGAGGAGACGGTCGTGCAGTAGACGGTGGGTGAAAACTTGATGTTCTACTACCGCCACCCCCAGGTGGTCCACCCCGACCACAAGGAGTAGGTAGACAGGGACGAGCTTAGCTATAAGAAACTGGGGCCTATAACCACAACCCACCATATATGATTATAGGTATGATTTCTATCTCGTCCACCCTAGTTGTAGTTCATATAGACACAGGTTCCAGTCACTCTTTCATTGTTGTTGCTCTTTGTCGGAGCTCGGAGATTCCGAGGGAGCCATTGGCTCAATCCTTAAGATTAGAGGTTCCCATGGGAGAGGATTAGAATATTATGCACTAGTGTAGGTAGTGTGAGCTCACTCTAGGAGGAGATAGCTTTGGTTGGGATCTCCTAGTAGCAGCATCAAGGCCATATGAGGTTATCATGGGTACAGACTGGAAATCCACAGTCCATGCTCAGAACGACTATTTTAGGCACAAATATTACTATGTCTACAAGGATAGGACCAAGTTTTCCTTCATTGGTGGGAGAGAAGCCTTTTTAGTAGAGGATGGAATTTCTCGAAGGAGGGTGTAGTCGATCACTCATTAGTTGTCTATCCTCACCCTCGGTGTAGTGGATGAGAGGATTCTGAGCTACCTCTTGTGGAGGACAAGTTTGCTGATGTCTTGCCTGATGATGTTCCAGGACCAACTCCTCATATATAGGTAGACATTTACATCAATTTTTACCCTAGGATGACACCAATATCTACACTAGAATGTTGGATGGCTCTCGTAGAGCTTTGTGAGTTTAGGGTATAGTTAGAGGACATGTTGAGAAAGGGGTTCATAAGACCCAGTGTCTCTCTATGGGAGGACCCAATTTTTTTGACAAGAATAGAGATGAATGTTTGAGGATTTTCGTGGAATATCGGTTCTTGAATAAGGTGACCTTGAAGAAAAAGTATCTTCTACTGAGGATTGATGATCTCTTCGACCAGCTAAAGGGATCATGGTGGTTTTTGAAGATAGACCTCAAATTCACCTATCATCAGCTCAGGGTGCAAGATGAGGATGTACTGAAGATAGCCTTCAGATGCTGGTATGACCACTACATGTTCATGGTGATGCCTTTCGGCATGACCAATGCTCCTAAATTGTTCATGGGGCTCATTAATGGGATCTTCCAGCATTACCTCGATCACATCATGGTGGATTTCACTGATGAAATCTTGATATACTTGGTGTCGGAGGAGGAGCATGCTATGCCTCTACAGATAGTTATGGATACACTCTGAGGGCACCAACTTTATGTAAATCTCTCCAAGTTATAGTTCTGGATACAAGATGTAAACTTTCTAGGACATTTTTTCTTATAGGTTGGAGTTGTAGTGGATCCCGCAAAGATAGAGGCGGTGCTTGCTAGAGAGCCACCCAAGAGTGTGACCGAGGTTTGGAGTTTCTTGGGGTTGGATTGGTACTACCGAAGATTAGTAATTGACTTTTCCAGAGTAGCATCACCCTTGTCATATTTGAAAAGGTAGGTTTAGACTTTCTTGTGGATAGAAAGATGCCATCAAATATTCTAAGAGATGAGGAAGAAACTTACAAGTGCCCCCATCTTGAGGCTACCAGAAGAGGGCATTGGGTATGTAGTCAACTGTCAAGAATCAGGGACTAGACTAGGACATGTATTAATGAAAGAGGAATAATTTACCACCTACAGCTCACAGAAGTAGAGAAAACACGAGAAGAACTACACTACCCATGACCTAGAGTTAAAACGGTGGTCTTTTCCTTGGAGATGTGGTGAAACTACATGATGTGCGAATGGTTTACCACCTACTCTGATCCCAACAGGATCAGGTATATATTCTAACATAAATAACATAACCTGAGACAACATCGATGGCTGGAGTTCCTCCAGAACTATGACTTTGAGATAGTCTACACACTTGGGATGGGGAACATAGTAGGAGACCCATTCTGCAAAAGGTTTGGTTTACTGCTACTGAGTGAGGTGATAGAGAAACTCTTCACATTATAGATATCCTTCATGGATAGTGATGGAGAATCATACCTCCAATCTAGTACAATCACTCCACCACTCCTTCTTCATGTTAGGTAGGCATAGCTTAGGGACGTTTACTGCGAGGCATGACGTGCTCAGATATCATTAATACAGTCTCCTGAAGGATTTTATGAAGGTGGGGAGCACATCATCCTTTTTAGAGGATGAACCATGGTACCAGTGACATTATGAGAGGAGGTGTTGAGGGAGTCACACACAACCCATTAGGTGGTACATCCTAGTGCAGAAAAAATTTACAAGGACCTCCAGTGTCAGTATTGGTGGGCAGGGATGAAGAAATTTGTGGCAGAGTTCTTTTAAAGATGACTCACTTGTTGGAAAGTGATGGTCGGACATTAGGTTCTAGCAGGCTTAGCACAGTCTCTAGAGGTAACATAATGGAAGTGGGATGGTATCTCCATAGACTTTGTAACAAAACTACCACATATGTCTAGGGGACATGATTCCATCTGGGTGATCGTCGATCGACTCACCATGTCGGCACACTTCTTACTCATATGGGGGAAGGGATCAGTAGAGGGATTGAGACGCCTCTATGTACAAGAGATTGTACAACGTCACAGTGTTCCATTGATTATTGCTTAAGATCATGATTCTCATTTTATATCTCTGTTGTGGAAGGGATTACAGGAGGTGTTTAGGACTCATCTATTCTTGAGCCCCGACTTTCACCCTCAGACATATGGTTAGACAGAGCAGACTATAAAGACCCTTGAGTACATGCTTTGTGCTTACTTCGACAATTTTGGCCATAGTTGGGAGGACCACCTACCACTAGTAGAGTTCACATAGAATAAGAGTTATCATTCCAACATCAGCATGACACTGTTTGAGGCCTTGTATGGGAAACTATTCAGATCACCTCTATACTGGATATACCTAGGGTATTCAGATCATGTGGGTCCAGTGTTGGTACATTCTAACATTAAGTAGGTGATAATCATCTAGGTGAGGATGAAGAATGCATAGAGTAGGCATAAGTCTTATGCTGACAGAAGATAGATACCCTTAGAGTTTGAGGAGGGAGACCATGTCTTTCTACGGGTCTCACCCCGATGAGGATTGCGGAGATTTTGTCGGGGCATCAAGTTATCACTGAGGTTCATCGGGACTTTCTAGATTCTTAGTAGAGTTGGAAAGGTGGTGTACCTCCATGATCTTCCCCCATAGATGCTCCGAGTGTATAATTGTTTCCATGTGTTGTAGTTGAGGAGGTACGTTTATGATCCATCACACATTATCAACCGGGGCGAGTTGGACATTGAAGATGGGGTGACATTCATGGAGTTCCATATGGAGATAGAGGATTGACATGAGTGGTTCCTTCGTGGATGGTCGATCCCTCTGGTGAATGTTTGGAGGTACCACAGAAACCTCCAAGAGAGAACAGGGGAGTTGAAGGCTCAGATTAGTGCTCAGTACACCCAATTATTTTCTTATATTTTGTTGTGGATTTTAGGGACGTAAATCCCTAACGTGGGGATAATTTAAAGACCATAAATTCATTATTATTATTTTAGATTATATAAAATTATTACAAGTCAGTGACAATTTATGGCATGTGATTTTGAGGCCTGGAGAGCCCAGAACAGAAATTTTAACATTTTTATGGTACATTTTGTAAATGTGAGATATTATGGTTTTTTATCTGTTGAACCAGTGATTGGATTAAAATTTGAGAGCACTGCTGAATTCTCAGTGCCGAGATTCACTTATTCAAAGCATAACATCAACCAGAATGTGTCGAAAAAGGGGAAATTTTTTGGATGTTTTGAAAAAATAATAAAATAACTAAATATGTTATTTTATTATTTCTGCAACAGTTGTGCAGCGGATGGTCGGACCATAGTGTAATGTCAGGCCTTAATTTAGGGTCTTATAAATAACTTGAACCTCTTGTTGTGTAACTACAACACTTGTGTTTTAATAGGTTAATTAATTATTAGTCACTAATAAATCATATTAATGAACCAATGTGGGGGTTAACTTTCCTTTTATTTAATGAAATCATTGGTGTGGGTTTTGGGAACCCATGAGAGGAATCTTCAAAATGTTTTAGTGATGTATTCCTCTAATGAAAAATGTACATTCGACAATTCCATTGTGGATTTGATCTGGAGATCGATGAATGCCAATGAACACCTTTGAACACAGACTGTTCTTCCTCATCCGTAGTATCTTCCTACGAGTTCAAGGTAGGGGTTCTGTTGTTAAACTAAGATTTTGTTGACTATTGAATTCCTTCTCATGTTATAATGCTAACGCGGAGGGTGATAGTAAAACCCAATAAGGCCTGGACCCTCTGCGAATTTAAGTTTGATGCATTCTTCATGGGAGACTGAGAAATATGGCTATGAGAAGAAAATAAGGGTTGTGCAGTATAGGCGGCGTCTCGAGAGGTCTGTAGGTGCATACAAAAAGAAAATCGGACCACTAGAGCTTCATCAGTGGCCCACGAAAGCACTGTCATTGCTGCGGTGCCGACGACCAGAGGCAGAAGCCGGCCCCCGCTAGACGCAAGAGGATGGCGGCGACCAACGGCATTGTGGCAGATATAGGTAGCTGACCTTTGTCAATTGCATTGATGGCGGGCGGTGCGCCGCGGCAACGCGCTATGGAAGAGTCGACGCGGCTATGAGCCAAGGCAGAGGGCGAACCCATGCCTCTAGTTATCACTTGTTGACTATTCCATGTGGACCGATAAGGTGGTGTGGTTCAATCTAGTGTTGTTGATTGAGGAGCTCGAACAGACTCATCCATTTGTGGAGGCAGACCGTTCCCAACGAGTGGTAAAGGCTGGCTCCATAGCCCGACGGGCGGCACCCAGCACCGTGGACCAGGCCGATCCTACGACCCAGTGGGTCGAGCCTACGGCCTAGTGGGTCAATCCTACGACCCAGTGGGCCAAGCCTATGGCCCAGGGACCCAGATCGGGCCAACATGGACCGGGCCAGGTTGTGCCGGACCCGAACCCTTTTGACCCAGTTTCGCTTAAAGGGTCATATCTTCAAAATCAGATGTCCATTTGACAAACCGTCTACGACAATAGAATCCTTAAGATATGTTTTTCCTTTTTTGATAATCCACATGGGTTTTGGAGAAAGTTCATGTACAACTGGTTTGGATCAAAAAAGAATCCAACTGGGATCTCAATACTAAAATGCCTATAACTTATAATCCGGGTGTCTAATTGGCATCCAATCTGTTGTGTTGGAACTCTTATAACAAAAAGGTTCTTTAGGTTACTTATTTCTGGGTATTTTTGGTGGTTGCAGTAATACTGATGGATTGTGGAAAAATCCTCCCAAAAACAAGCATGTTAAGTGCGAGATTCTAGTGGCTGGCCATAACGTGATGAAGCACTTATCAATCCTATGTGGGTCCGAAGTTAGTGAACCTCTATTGGCCAACACCTAGAGACCCTATGTGTGTCATCACTTATAGATCCTCTGCGGGTCAACACGTAGTGATCCTCTATGATTCAGCACCTAGTGAACCTATGTGGGACAGCACATAGTGATCCTCGGTGGGTCAGTACCTAGAAACCTCGTGCGGTCTAGAAGAAAAAGCATATCAACAGAATAATATGATCTATATTTATGACAAATCATATTTAATCATGTTCTTTATGTTGGGTACCTGGTGTGAACTATCTTTTACTTTGTGCTTTTTGATTGAGATCATGCATTGTGGTTTTTCCTTTTTGGAATTATAGAAGTCTTTCAAGGGTCTCCGGGTATCTATAGGGTATTGTTATAATCACCCATGCAAGGGAATCACCAGTACATTGTTGTGTCTTATGCAGATGACGACCATACTTGACTGAGATTTGAGAGCCATGAGTAGATGATGTATGGAGGTGACCAGTTGATGCGGAGAGCCACAGTGAAGATTTGTACCTACCCTTCAAGTAGGATCCTTAGTCGATGACCTTAGGAGATATTGTTTTTCTTTTTGTCTATATTTACCTTTTAGTTGGGCTTGTATTTAGGTCCCCTTTTCTTTCAGAACATACTTTTACTATCATCAGTTATTTTTGTGGTTTTCATTCATTGTAACCTAGTCTGTGTGTGTACAAGTTTAAAGGAAATTCCTTCCCTTTTTGGACTTTTAATTTCTAGTGCTAGTCACCAGCGCCTGGCCTATAGAATGTGGGCTTGGGGTAGTAACGGAACAGGCCCTAGGGGACGGGTCATGATAGATTTTTGGATTGCATAATAAATTTTATTTTGGAAAAAATTCACTATTTTGGGAAAATTATATGATTAAGGTAAATATAACACAATGGGATTTTATTTTAGGAGTAATTGTTGAATTTTATTTTGAAATAATATATTTTTTATTATGGACTTATGGGAATTATGTTATTTATGGAAATGATTAACCCATCTTGGATAATATGTGACATTGGAAGTTACTTTTTTCTATGATACTTTTTGAGTGGTTGATGTTA
Organism: Viscum album; assembly: GCA_963277665.1. Lineage (NCBI taxonomy): Eukaryota > Viridiplantae > Streptophyta > Magnoliopsida > Santalales > Viscaceae > Viscum > Viscum album. The sequence goes on from OY728132.1 coordinate 422,027,020, forward strand.
TTTTAGTTAAAATGGTAGAACTTATCTTGGATGATAATTTTATTATATCCTTCTAAATTTTGGGATTTGAACATAGTTATAATAATTTTTGAGGAATTTCAAGGAATGTTATTTATTGAATGGTCTATGTAGAACTTTTGGAATTTAATTTGAATTTTGGAGATTAAAAGCAGCTTTTAATCATCCAATGGTTTATTATTTTAGGGGAATTATATTATTTTATCCTTACCATTTTTGTTTTGGTTAATTTATAAAGATAGGGGAAATATATAGTTAACCGTTTTTAGATTTTGTTATTCTCTAACAGTTTATTCTAGTGCTAAATGTGTGACCATGTAATCTTGAATACTCATTGTTTGGAGAAAAGATGAGTTTGTGGTAGAAATTAATTAAAGGATGAAACTTTACATGTAATGTTAGTATATTTTCTTATTTTATTATTATAATTTGTAAAATAATACCTTAACATTATGGAAAAGATCTTAAAAAAATTCGTTTACTTTTCCTACTGTGAAATCAATGACCATTTGACCCATCACAGTTTTCCCATTTTCTAGTTGTTAACATTATCCTGATCAGGTTCTATATCACTCTCAGTCAAAACATTACACTTATTTTTTCTTCTATATCCATGTTTTACTACATGAAATCCTTGTATTTATTATCTTGGGTGATCTTTTTACTTCTCTTTCTTTCTTTTAAAGCAGAGGTTTTATTAATCCTTTTTTCTGATGTGGGTTTTCAATAAAGGTACGTTGAAAAGTCATAATTTATTTACCAACCCAAAATTCAAATTAAGATGATGAAATTATTGAAAATGTGGGGATAAGGTATCATCTTGTGTTTTTAAAAGGAGATAATATATTTTATAGCATACATAATATGCCACATCGAACTTAAGAAAATAAATAAATATTATTTTCTTACCATATAACCTAGATATTAAAATTTCATTAATAAAAAGTATTATTTAATTTATGATAATATTATTTATACAAGTATTTAATTAATTATTTTTTCACAATTTTTATAAATTAAAATAAAACCCTTTTTAATTCAAAGTAAATTGTTTTTCACAAAAAACACCTATTTAAATGAAATTACGTGAGTTTATAAAATAATTAAATCGCTATTTAGGGATTTTATTAATCAAATATATATTTAATAAATTCAATTTAAAATTTAAAATTCAACCTATATGTTTTATAGACATGATATAGGTAAAAATTCAATTTTTCGAATAAAAGAAGTATTTTTCAAAAAAAATGAGTTTTACCGCTTATTGATGGAGAACCCATTTTAAATATATTTTTTGAAACTTTTTTATGTTATATTTGACAAAATAAACTTATTATTCAAAATCAGGAAACAAAATTTTACTTTATCTGAATTTGTGGTATTTTTCAGATTCAATCCATATTTTAGGGAATAATGAAAAACACTACATTTTAAATCAAAACTGCTTTTTCATCTAAGTTACTTATATTTTCGAATTATAATTTTAATTGGTCATAAAGTATTTTTTTATTATTATTATTTAATCTAATATTGGACATTGGATGTAATTTCATATTGAAATTAGATATAAAGGAGCCTCAATCTTTTGATGGTATTTACTTAAATAAATATCATTTTTTGATTTTGAAAAGTGGAATTAATTTTAAATTAATTACAGAAAATTTTTTGTCTTTAATATTGAAAAAATGGATTCCATATTTGGAATAAGAATTTACAAATTTTCTAAATAGGGCATTTTCATTTTTGGACATTATGAATAGTAACATTAATAATTTTTTATTTACCACGGTTAAAGGTAAATCAGGTAAATTTGGGTAACAAATAATATGATAAGTATAATAAAATTACCCTAATGCCAAAACAATGTTATTGGATGAATAAAAGTATTCCCTTAACATATATGGATAAACATTGATTCATTTAATGGACTTTTTTCCAGGAAAGTCATGTAGTTATTATTAAAACAAAATAAAGTGACTACATGTCACACTCTTATCTCATATAAGTATAACAATTTTAACTAGGTGATAAACTTGATAAAAATAAGAAAATAAGTAATCTCTAGAAAGTCAATTAAATTATCTAACTTAGGTGGATTTATTTATAATTTTTTGATATTAAATAATTACCATAAATATTTACACAATGGTGATAAAATAATTCTTTTATTAATATATATATCAAATAAATGATATTATAAATATTAAAATAAATATTATATGAAATAATTTATGTCATAAACAATTTTCATAGGTGACTATGACATGTTATAAAACTAATTAATTATTTTTTCGAAGTTATATCTCTGTTTTAATTTTATTTAAATTCATTGAAATCAATTGTGTAAAAATTGACATAATTGGTGTTTGGAAAAATGTTAATTTATTAAATTATTGAAAAATAGAAAATATATTTTAAAATCACAATGTGACTATGATAAGTAATAAATGTAAATTAAGTGTCAAATTATTCAAAATTTATCCCATATAAGTAAAATTAATAGCCTTTTAATAATTAAAACATTGTTACCACAATTAAAATTAAAAGAGAATAACTAAGGGTAAAAAGAAAATATAAGGTTTAAAAAAATAAATATATATCTAAAAATTTATTGATGAGAATCTGTGGACTTATATTTATATTATATTTTACATATCTAATGTGTGATCTTTTTGGATTAAGAAATTAATTTATATTAATTTAATAATATAAGAGTTTCCAAGGGGGAATCTTCCATCTCCTATAAAAGGGTTCACTCTCTTCTCTAAAACTCAAACATTCAAAGCCTTTGGATCTGATAATCTCAGCCCATAACTCTTCCTAGAACCCCTCCCATCATCATATAATCCCCCCTTTATGGTTAATGTCTCCCAAGGAAGCATTTTGTTATAAACCAAAAGAAGTTACATTATTAAGAGGCAACACCTTCTCTCATGATTTTTAGTTTCATTTTCATTATCCATTCCATATATTCTTCTTATTTTAAGATTACCTAATAGAAACAGTATTGTAAATATACTAGGATTTTTTTATTCTATGATTTTTATATACACTTACACACTCCTCCATTTAATTGGTAATGAATATACTATTTTTCTCTATGGTGAACTATTTCCTCACGAAACAATAATGGTTCAATTTCCCCCTACCACCTCACATAGTGTCAATTATGATAGAAACTATATTTATATATGATATATATTTTATATTTTTCTCTATTCATCTATAAATTTTATTTAGAACATTTATTAATTCTTTCCATGTTGAGAAAATACGATAATTTCGTTTCAGTAGTGTGGACTACCACCCATCAAAGTGATGTGACTCATTCCTAATATACATAGAACATATGAATGAATGGTTTTATTAAAAATATGAGAAATATATGACATTAATATAATACTATAATTATAATTTAATTCTTATTCCTTTAATATGACAAATAAATAAAAGCAACATTCATGCAGAAGTACGACATACCATCTCCATGAACGGTGCATTTCATTTCTTACCACCAATATTATTGATTATTATAAATACATTTGTACTGGATATATATGATATTTAAATCATTAATATTATTTTAGAGATTATTGAGTTATTTCCACATAGTTAATTTATATAATAATATGTTGATTTTTGAATCATGTATCGAATATCGACAAAACGTCTGATATGAACCTAAATAGTTATGTAATTTTTATAACATGGTAATAAGTGATATAAAAGGAATAATAAACTCAAAAATGGTTCTAAAGAATGTATAAATTATACTAGGTTAATTATTCATGAACATAACTATTGTACGTGATGATTTAGACTCAATGTACGGGAAATCTTATATCAATCTCCATTCATTGAGTTAAATATCCATGTCATTGGTTATGTTTTTTCAATAATATGTGTGAATGACCTAGGATTTTTATACTCTTAATATCCACTTATATAGGGTGTATTTATATTTTTCACACATAATTATTTCATTGATTTATCCTTAATCTAATTATATGGTCTTTGTAAGGGATTTCGTCTCAATTTACATTCCATGGACACTTATTTTTTGTAATGCACCAATTCACTTTTATATGGTGTATATACATCCATTTGACATATTATATCATAAATATCCTTTTTATCATGACATTATTATTATTTTAATGTTATTATTTAATCATTTTTATTAATTTATTTCTCACGTTGTAAGGGACTCTTTAACTAAAACATCATTTTAAATGTTTCAAAGATTTATTCTTTTAAATAATTTTCCTTAGTATCCATGTTTTAAATATGGTATTTAGGATTTATTATTATAGACATTAATGTTTTAAAAAGTTAATTCCTTTCAACAAATTTAATGTTGTATGAGAATCATTGATCAGAAAATATTATTTTTTAAATATTTTAATTCTGTTTTAAAAAGGGATTGATTACATCAATATCTTGAAATGATATCTTATGAATAAAAATGTAGAAATTTTAGTTTTTAAAATTTTTTTATGAGTTATGATTATATTATGGTTCTTGGGTATTGATTATGTATACGGTTGGTCTATGATAAACTGAGGGCGGGTGATCCCATGATAGATCTCCAATGCATTGGGTAACGTGATAGAGGTAAATGTTAAGGTTTCTCTTAAGATATTTAGTGAATATACTGTGACAGGTATTCCAAATGTGACTTGAAATGTAAATCCTTATTTAGGTATGAAAGATACAATGTATGTATGATATGGAATCCATAGGTTACCATTATAAATTATGTTTTATGATTTATGATTACTAAGATGTTTTCTAGGATCCTTATGAATTCATGAGGTATATGTAAAGCTTATATTCCATGGGATAAAAATATTATGTTCTAAAAATGTTTTAAATGAGTTTAAAATATTCATAGGCTAAAGTTATCTTTCCTTATATTATATCCCTAATTTAGATTTTTGTGCTCATCCCATGTTTTTGAAATGTTTTCCAAAGGGTATAATGATGGGTAAGAGGAAGAAATAAATCAATATGAATGTTTTGAAATTTTTAATTAAGAAAAATAAATGATGTTTTATTTTAAATAGTTTCATTTTTAGAAAAAAATTATATTGTGAAGAAGTTACTACTTTGTAATTTTTGAGTTGTTATGTAATAGTTATGGACTAATTCTCTAAAACTCTAAACCTGAAAAGATCCTCAAAGTGAATTATTCACTTACATCAAGATTGTGTAATGATTAATGTCTGGTCCTTCTTTAAAGTGGTCTATAATAATTAGAAAATAAATTGTACTATAAGGGGTCACGAAATAACATATCCCGTAATAATTAAATAAATATAAAATACATATGGTAAAAAAGATACTTGAATAAAGATGAGAAAGGAAAATATTCCTTACTTGAGAGTGTGACTCTAAATGTTTGGGAGTGGCTTTTTGAGAGCTTGGGTGACTCTATAGAGTGGATGGAAGATTATGTAAGTTCTACAAGGAGGTTGAGTGAAGAGAAATGGGGTCTTGTTTGGGTTTATATAGGGAATGAGGGGGAATTATTTATTATTTGTGTTTTGGACTCTACAAAAAAAAATCAAAACCATAGGACATACCATGGTTTTTGACCATGGTTTTACCAAATTATATTGGCTATCCTTATTTTAAAATAACAAGGGAAGAACATAAAAAAATAATTCTTTTTTATTATGTATAGATGTGTCATTCTCTTAAATAAATAATTTAAAAATCATTTAATATATTATACGTTTTTGTGGATTCGTAATGTATTTATAAAATAAATAAAATAAATACAAAACCAAATTATTTATAAGGAAAAAATATATTTATTCATGGTTACCATTTATATTATTTATTACTTCACTTTTGAGTCATTATGATGTCATAATTCACAAATTATATTTATATGAGATTTATTTTTTACCTAAAAAATCTACTATATCAGAAAATTATGAAAAATTAACCCTTGGACAATTTCGATGATGTGACTCAAAAGAATAATATTAAATTTATCTAAATAATTTACTAAATATGTCAATTTTTTCTTTTAAAATAAAATCGTCATTTATTAAGAAATTAAAATATTTTTAACAATAACGGTTTCCAAACCATTATAAAATATACATTTGATTTCATTGAAATTATATGATAATTTATATTTAATAAAAATTATTTAATAAAATTATTTTATTAAAATATTATTTATTTTAAAAATTCATTAATTCATGAAATTAAATTCCATAATTGAATTTGATATTATCCAAAAATGCTATTTTTGTTTTATTGTATCCAAATAAAAAACATTTAATTAGTAACAACAATAGGATGATAATATATCCATTGTTTTATAAAAAATAATGTACATACTCAAATCACTAGGGTATCAATACATATCCCAATAATAAACCCACAAAATTTCTGAGAGTAAGGTGTGTGATGGTGAGACATTCATGGGGGGGGCTCATCATACATGGTTTGAATAGTGATCTTGATAAGCTTGAACTTCTCCCATAAATGGTTTCTATCAAGATTAAGTTGTTAGATCTCATCTTTGTCTTGGTCAAGGGAAAATCACAATGATGATATCTCCCACCGAATCGTCGATAAATGGGCATCATAGTGTACGATCCTACTAGTTGAGGACATCACATCCATTTTCTATGTCAATTGGATTTGTTAAAACCCTAAATTTATACTAGTCATGTGATCACAATTCAATTTTTATATTATCAATGGTAACGATACTCAATTGTATTTTAAATCTAATTGGATATAATAAAACAAAATATGTGTATGTTTTTTTATCAAACCATATTTTTTTAACTAAATGAAATGGGGAGTTTCATTTATAAAAGTTCAGGTTTTTAAAACATCCCACATTAAGAAATACCACCCTTAAAATTCACATTTCCTACACTAAAATAGATTAGGTAAACTATGCTTCATCCCTTATTCTAGTTCCCATGTCGCTTCTTAAAACTTGTAGTTTCTACATTCTATATTGACCAAGTGCATTGTCTTATTTCATATGACTTTTTTCACTATGACTTATGATCTTCACCAGATTTTCCTCATATGAGAGATAATTCTCCAAGGGAAGCACCTCTCAATTGATTACATGTGAGGGGTCTATTATATACTTTATCGAGAGGGATATAGGGAATATATCATATACTTGAGATAGGTTATGGGGTTCTTGTCTCTAGGTCACTACTCTGATGTGATCAAGGATCTCAAAGGGGATGATATATCTTGGGGAAATCATTCCCTTCTTCCCAAATCTCACCATTTTCTTCCTTAGAGATATATTGTGGAATATCATGTCTCCAACATCAAAATCTAGGTCTCTTCGAAGATTTTCTGTGTATCTATTCTATTGAATATGAGTATCCTTGATGTGTTGTTTAAAGGTCTTAGTCTTTTCCACCATTTCCTCTATGAATTCAGAACCTAGAAGTTTTCATTCCCCAACTTCATCCTTATAAGAATGTGTTCTACATCTCTTCCCATAGTAGGATTCAAAGTAAACCATTTGGATGCTTTATTGGAAACTTTTGAAATATGATAAATTGATACGGGGAATATGTTGGCCCCATAGTGGTACTCCATTTGTCTTTACAACTTATCTGATATATATTTTTGAATGTTAATCTAGTGATAAATTCTCCCGAATCAAAATAATGTGAGATTTATTTATGAGATGATCCACAACAACCCATATAGAATTTTTTACTCTATATTCCATGAGAAGTGGAGTTAAAAATTCCATGTTGTTGTTTTTTAATTTCCATGTTGACATGGGTAATGGTTGCATCATCCCAATAGACTGGGGTATTTTAGTCTTCCCATGCTGTCATACCAGACAATTTGATGTATATTTTGAAATCTACTTCTTCACTTTGTCCCACCAATAGTGTTCTCAGATATCTCAATATATCTTTGTGCTTATTGGGTGAATGCAGAAAGTCTAACTATTGGCATCATCAAAAAGTTTCTTCCATAACTCAGGATTTGATGGTACACATAGTCATGGCACAAATATCACAACTCCTTCTTCATTAAAATTGAATTATGAGGATTTCCCTTTTCTTATAGATTCCACTTTCTTATGAATTCTCAAGTCACCCCTTTGAGCATCCTTTATCTTTTATATAATAGACTATTAAGAAATAATTTGTGAAAGGGTTGATGATACTTGAATCATGATGATTACTGTGTCAATAATCTTTATGTTTATGAAGATCAGACCCTTATAAATTCTCATCATTGATAAAATTGATGGATCCATTCAACATAGATGGTATGTAACTTTTTTCTCTTTCCCCAGTTGGTAGTGAATTGATTATTCATAGTACTTGATTAGCTCTAACCATGTTCATTTTTGCATTTCATCTCTTTCTGTGTGAATATATAAATTAGTATTTTGTGATCTATATATATTTCACACTTCGCCCCAAATAAATAATGCCACAATATTTAAAAATACTATATCACTGCATCCAACGATATATCATGTTTGGGGTAGTAATGTTCATGAACATTGAATTTATTTAATGTATTGTCTATGACATTGTCATTTTTCATTGACACGTAATCGAATCCCTTCTTCAATGTGTCACTGAATACCATGAAAATATCTCCACTTGTGGGTAGTGTGAGAATAGGTGTAGTGATAAGGATCATTTTCAACTCCTTGAATATCTCTTCATATTCATCCTTCCAAGAAAACATGACTCCCTTTAGAGTTAACTTGGACAGAGGGTTTGAAAATCACTATAAATTTCTTACAAATAAATAATAGATAGCAAGTAATCCAAGTAAACTATGGATATTTTTCATAGAAGTTTGCCTCAACCATCCTTTAATTTCTTTTATTTTTGAAGGATCCAGAAATATCAGATTATTTTTTATGATATGTCTTAATAATGAGACTTACATTAAAAAAAACTCACATTTTCTATACATTGCATCAATATTTTCCTTTCTAATGGTATTTAGAACACAACTAAGATTATCCTCATGCACCTCCTTGGTTGTGGAGTATTTTAGAACATCATATTCAAAGATTACATAAAATATTTTCAAGTAATCCAAAGAGCCGCTATTAATCAAGTCCACAAATATTGATGGATTATTAGTGAGTATAAATGGAATTACTATGATATCATAATGCTCTTACCTTGTTTGAAAAGAAGTCTTGGGGATAGCCTCATTCTTCACCCTTACATGGTAATATACCGACTACATATCCACCTTGGAGAAGTATTGTGCTCCACATAGCTGACCAAAGAAGTCATCAATCCATGGAATAAGATACAATTTATTTATCATGATCTTTTTAAGCTCATGATAATCAATTCCAAGGCACATTGAACCTCCTTTTTCTTGAATAAGTGGACTGGTGCACCCCATGGTGAAGCTGTCTAACATATTAACCATTTATCTAGATTCTCCTGTAGTTGTTTTTTCAGGTCCTCAAGTTCCACAATAGCTATTTTATATAGAGTATTAGATAATGGATATACCCGAGGTATAATATCTACTGAAAATACAAGCTATCGTCTTGGAGTAAGACTAGGTAATTCCTTAAAAATTACATCATTATATTCCCTCACAATAGACTTATCTTTGAGGATTTTTCATCCCTTACACTCAATCATTTTAGCTAGATTTGAGTGATCGTAGATAAATAATATCTATTATTTACATGTTGGTGATAAAGAATATTCATTCTCATCCATTCACTTGTATAGAATCGAGGGTTTATTTTTAATATGGAGAGTGATTTTCTCTTTTCATGACAATTTATGTTAGCTCCATACATGGAATGTCAATCCGTTACAAAAATTGCCTCAAATTGCACCAAAGGGAGTATAAAAAATATAAATGGGATGTTCCACTCAAAAAAATATTTTGGAGGAGTTATATACTTGGGATGGTATAATTTCCCCATTTTCCTTTTCACTAACTGATCTATTTCTATGATTTGTGGAGGTGTGTATTCTTACTAAAATTTATTAAAATAAAAAATGTGTAGAACTAGAATAAACAAGTTTGTTCTCTATTCTTGAATGAATAACTAACATACCTATCACCACTTCATTTTTGGGAACCACCACAGTGGTTGTGATGGAAAAACTCACTCTTTACACCATGAAGGTTGTTTCTTGTCTTCGAAATCCCTTTTCATGGTGCATTGATTAGAAAAGTGCATTGGTTCGTTATAGTTGATTTAGTGAATAATCCATTGAGGTTTGATAGCAGTGTTCTATTCATCCACCACATTAGTGGGTTTGTCATGATGGAAATCATTAGATAGAATTACTTCCTTAACTCACCTAAATAATTTCCTCATCCCCCATAGTCAATTTATTGGGTGATTTTTTCCACAGCTTTGACAAGTGGGATGCTGAAATTTCTTAGCACCATTATATTTATCTATTGGACCACTAGGTCTTTTTGTAGAGATGGTTTTAACACACAAATGAAGTGGGAAACCTTATATTAAGGGGTAACAAAAAAAATATTCAGGCATATCACACAAGGATTGTAAATATTTTTTCATATGCCCCAACAAATATTTCATATTTCTTCCCAAGGGAAAGGAAATCCCTTTATATTTTAAGACAAATAGTGCGAGGAAAATTTTTATTGAAAAAAAAAATCTATAATTCCTTCCACCATATCTCTTGGATATCTTCCTCAAGCTTCATATTCTAGATCAATTTTCCACAACTATTTATGTTCTCCATCTATATTATAAAAAGATAACAAAACATTCTATTTCTCAGAACATTGAAGGATGGAAAAGATCCTATTAATGGAGTTGATCCACTATTCTATGATTAAGGGAATAGATAGCCCATTGAATGTTGGGGGTCTTTGTCATATAAATTTCTCAATAATAGATTGTTCTCTCTTAAGGGGATTAGGATCCTCTTTTTGAACTATGAATCTATTTAGAACCAAATATATCTAATAGATTATCATTATGAAGTTCATAATTCCTTCTCCCATCTGGTTGGGCATCTCATTGGGGAACTCATTGCATTTCCCTTCACATTGATTATTTACATAATTACTCATATTTCTGGCCATTGGATAGATTAAAAATAAAATTAGGGATGACTATTTTTAAACTATTAAACACAAAAATCATAACACCCCGACCCCAGTTACCCAGAGTTGGTGTATTAATACATAACATTGGCATGATCACAAAAGATCAAGTCTCGAAAGACCGACTATTTTAGTGGCTTTGGATTCACTAGATACATTCCTAAAGTTTACATTACATCATAAAATGAAAACTACAACAACATAGTCTCCATATTCTACACTCATATCCCCTCATACTATCCATGCAGGACATTCATAAAATACCTATTCACATCCTGGGAAAAATAAAACATAGAAAGGGGTGAGCTCAGATGCCTAATAAGGATAACAATATAGCGGAAACTTTCATAAATAAGAATAAACATTTAAAGCAATGTATAACTAAAACAAAAGCCTATAAAACTTGAACTTCATAATAATATGGAAGAAATAAAATGAAATAACTCCATTTACTTATTCACATTGATATTCTACTAGTAAAATAATCAAATGCAATATCAATAACCACTTTCATAATGATGGAATGCATAATTCCAGACTATCATAACCACATAGTCAAGGCCTTGTGCCATGACTACAAATAAGATTTTGTCAAGGCCTTGTGCCAAGACACTAGTTTGTCTCATTAGACCTGCCGATGCATCTAGGAGCTATAACGGGCTCCACCGGTCACTTATTAAGTCCAACTCATTCCTTATATTAACAGGTTTAAACATAACATAAACACCCGTATTTAAACTAGCATACGAAATTTCAATACAGTCTCCACAAACCATGAATGGTATAAAAATAACACATCCACAGTCAAACATATCACAAAACATTCAATAAAATATGGATGTTTTGAATCATAATAAATATACTTCAAATAAGCTTAAAATCTATCAAAGGATGTTGATATTGATGAAATCAAACCTATTTGAGAGAAATATATCTTTTTTAAAATCATTTAAAAGTCACATAATTATAAAAGAAAACATTTACTTCAAAAATAATATAATAAGATTTTAAGGGAAGCTTTGACGATTTTATAATGGCGTAAAATAGCCGCATCCACTGTATAAGTTAAAAAAAGTCATTCTTAACTTAATTTTGTCGAAAAGGTTAAAAAGGACCTTGTTTGGAAAATGACAGAAAGATTCCTTTATAAAATTCTTATAAAAAGTTAAAGAGGTAATAAATTACTTTAACACATAGTCTGTAAAATAGTAAGAATGATTTGAAATACTTTTTTAAGAAACATGTATGTGGATGATAAAGAGGTCCCAATAGATTATTACGTATAAACAAGCTCGGATAATGAAGATATTGTGAAATATACCCTTATCTTGTACTTTTACATGGTTGAGGGTAGGTTAACCTCCTTTATAATGGTGAAATAATTTTTATTAAATTATAAAAGAATCATATACATTAATATGATATCATATATGATCTCTTAACATTGATTTTTTAGTAATATCTTAGTATTTTTTATCATTTGAGGTGTTAACAGATTTGTTTTTATTTATATTATTTATTATGTGAGCCATATTTGTTATGGATGGGATGTATATTATTCATATCCAGAATGATATCCTGTCTCTAAAAATTATTTTTAATCAGCAAATAAAATTTATTCATGAATGGATATGATGGGGAATGAATCTCTTCGCGTTCGTGGAGATGGTTATCCGTACGTACGCACAAGCAACAATATCATTCTTTTCATATTAAAATAATATATAATTGGATGTTATATCATATATACATAATCATTATCATTTTATATTTTTTATTTACATGAATTACATATCATTATTATCCCCATCCAAATAATAATGAATTGAATAACAATTACACCACAATGTGGAGACGATTGGCCGTACGTACGCACGTATGGTGACATGTCATTCAAAGGATGGATAGAATACTTAATATGGTTGTAAAATGTATACAATAACATTAAAATATATATATGATACTGGATTTATTATTTTATAATGGATATAACTAAGAAATAAGAAGTTTAAGAAGAAAAGAACTTGAAATATGGTGGTGAAAATATTTCCTCTTCTTCGGGTTCTACCATTTGATTTGATCAAAAGGGCTACTTAGGTTGGCTTTATGACTAAAGTAAGGCCACTATGATGAAGCGAGGACATTTTAGAGGGTATTTGGTCAGAGGTTGGCAAAACCAAAATTCTTTTAAGGTATGAATAATTTGTTATAAGTGGTGTCCTTTTATAATGGGGAGGATGGGCTCTTTAAGAAAAACATAAAGTATTAATTTATAATAAATTTATATTTAGTTTATAATGGCTCTAAAGTGGATTATTAAAAGTATAAGGTGGGAATGGGTTGAAATAATTTCATCCTATATATTTTATACAGGTTTGGGTCACTATATTTTCCTTATCATTTATATTAAACTCTTAGTTAAATAGCTTGACATTTATCATGTCACTTTGTATTTTTATATTATATGGTTAATAAAATAACTATATACTTCCAAAAGACCCCCAAGTGGTCCATTAATGATAAAACTATCATTATATAAGTCCTTTTGTGAACCTAAGATTTTTAGGATTAGAATATGAATTAATAATATAATATTTGTTTTAAAAACTCTTTTATGTCAATTTTGACACTATTTAATAAGTTATTATTGTTAAAGTCTTAACAACTTTATTAATTAGAAAAAAATTCATTTAAGAAATCCTAAAATGTCATATTAATCAATAAAATTAGTGTATGACATCAAAACTTTCAAATTATATTTATTTTAATATTTATAATACCAATTATTTGATTCCTTCATTAATAAGGAAAATACTGCATCATTATTATGTCATAAATAAATTTAATTATTCAATGTCTAAAAATTATAAATAAAATACCATTATGTAGGAAATCGTTTTATATTTCTAATAAATATTTATAGACGAAAATATAACATATATAACCCTATGTAAAAATTGTTTTTCAAAAAGATATATGCTCATGTCATTTTTGTATTTACTTAAACTTAATTAATATGAAGTGTCATTATCCCTTACAAGTGGATCCATGGGGCCTCAAAATCGACCCAAAGATGCCCATGGTTGGACATGTATCAACCAAAAGGTTTAGGGCACGTTTTAGGGTAATTTAGTATTATTATAATATTATTTTCTTACCCTTATTTACCGGATTTACCCTCTAACCACGATAAATAAAATATTTACTGAATTAATTATTCAAAAAGTCTAAAAATAAAAGTTGCCTATTTAAAAAATTTGGATCTCATGATTAAAAATTTGGAATCAATTTTTCTAAATTTAAAACATAGAAGTGGCAGTAATTAATTTAAAATTAATTCCTGTTGTTAGAACAAAAAAACGTGTTTTTAAGAGATAATAGCTATCAAAAGATTGACATTTTCTTATGTCCAGTTTAAATGTGAATTTATATACAATGACCAAAATTCAATTAAATGGTAAAAATATATTCTAATTATGCTCTAAAATAACTCAAATTCATAATTTATCACTATTAAATATTTTGATTAAAAAACTTGTTTTTAATTAAAATTTAGTAATATTCAGTATTCATCAAAATATGAAAGTTATCAGAAAAGTACTCAAAATTCACCCAAAGCTAATTTCAATATTCTGAATGCAAAAATGAAGTCCATTTTGAAAGATAAAATGTATAAGATTTTAAAAATTGGATATTACTATTCATAAAGGCTAGTTTGATTGGTTGTGGTCTGTGTTAGAACTCGAAGTTACGTACAACACACGCTACTGTATTATTAAAAGAGAAGCGTACCGTGGAAACTTGGGGTGTTACATTCTCCCCTCCTTCAAATAATTTCTTCCTCAAAATTTCTAGAATACTACTATATGAAAAGACTCGGGTGGTTCTTCATCAAAAGTTCCTCGAGTTCCCACGTTGCCTCTTCCAACTTATGGTTTCTCTATAGAACTTTTACCAGACGAGTTGTCCGGTTTCTCAGCACTTGTTCTATCGTATCAAGAATCATGATGGGCTCTTCACAATAATACAGATCAGGTTCCAGTTCTAATTCCTCATAAGTAAGTACATGTGTTGGGTTGGGCATTTATTTTCTCAATAGTGATACGTGGAACACATCATGAACTTTGGAGAGACTTGGCGGCATTGCCAAACGGTAAGATACAACCCCAATTTGTTCTAGAATTTTAAAAGGTATGATGTACCTGGGACTCAATTTACCCTTATTACTGAAACGTATAACTCCCTTCCATTGAGATACCTTCATGAAAAATGATCTCCTACCTGAAATTATAATTCCTTCCTTCGGTTATCGGCATAGCACTTCTACCTACTTTGAGCTGCTTTGCTGTGGTTTTGGATTACCTTTACCTTTTCCATTGTTTCCTACACCAATTCTGGGCCTATGTGTTTTCTGTCAAAAATGTCATCCCAACAGGTTGTTGTGAGACATCTCTTTTCATACAACACTTCATATTGTGCCATCCGAATACTTGAATGGAAGCTATTCTTATAGGAAAATTCCACCATATGTAAATATTGATCCCACATACCCTAAAAGTCAAGTGAGCATGATCTCAACATTTCTTCTAAGGTTTTAATAGTTCGTTCTGATTTTCCATCAGTTTGGGGGTGGTAGGCAGTGCTCAAACGAAGTTTTGTATCCAGGGCTTTCTAAATACTTTTCTAGAATCTTGATGTAAAATGGGGATCACGATCAGAAACAATCGATAGGGGTACTCCATGAGGTCTCACAACTTCATTAATATATAGTCTTTCTAGACGTTCAAGTGGTAGATCATCTCTTGTAGAAAGAAAATGTGCTGAATTTGTGAGATGATCAACAATAACCCATATTGCATCATTCCTGCTAGGAGTCTTTAGTAGCCCCATGACAAATTCCATCGTAATATTATCCAATTTCCAGTAAGGTATGGGAAGAGGTTTCATGACTCCTCCTAGCTGTTGACATCAACCTTTAACTTGTTGACAAACCATACATCTTGACACAAAATTAGCAATCTCCCTCTTCATGTTGTCCCACAAAAAATGTTCATTCAAATCTCTATACATTTTGGTGCTCTCAGGGTGTATAGAGAAATTGGAGCTATGAGCATCATCTAACAATTCCCTTTTCAATTCAGGTATATCGAGAACACAAAGTCTCTTCCCAAATTTCAAAATTCTTTCTTCATACACTAAGTCTCTCAATCTCCCATCATTCACAACTTTAATTTAATATTGAAATTTTTTATCATCATTCTGAAAACTCTTAATCATTTATAGTAAAGATGTTTTGGCAACCATTTGAAAAATCATTGATGTTTAACCATCCATAGTGATTCTCATATCCATCTTTACTAAATCCATGAAAATAGGATCCCATTCAACTCTCATCATGTTCAAAACTCCATGATCCTTTCTGCTCAAAGAATCTTCCACCTTATTTTCCTTCCCCTGGTGGTAGTGTATCGTGCAATCATAATCCTGGAGTAGTTCAAGCCATCTCCTTTGCCTCATATTGAGTTATTTCTGTGAGAAAATGTACTTCAAACTCTTTTGATCGGTAAAATTCTCACATTTTTCACCATATAGATAATGTCTCCATATATTAAAAGAAAAAATTATAGCAGCTAACTCAAGATCATGAGTAGGATAGTTTTTCTCAAGAATTTTTAGGTTTCGTGATGCATAGGAAATAACCCTATCATTCTTCATAAGGACATAACCAAGTCATTTCATTGAAGCATCACAATAAATAAAAAACCCATCATTCCCCAATGGTATAGTCAATGTAAGAGCATTGACTAATATTCTCTTTGGTCCTTCAAAACATTCTTCACACTCTTTTTTCCAAACAAATTTTACCCCTTTACATGTGAGTTTCAATAATGGGTTAGCCAATCGGGCAAAGTACTGGAAGAAACGTCGATAATAACATGATAAACCAATAAAACTGTGTACCTCAGTTATACCCGTTGGTGTAGGACATTATTGGATTGCCTTGGTCTTATAAGGATAAACATAGATTCCATATTTAGAGAAAATATGGCCATGAAAAGAAATCACCTGAAGCCAGAATTCACACTTGCTAAACTTCTCATATAATTCATGTCTTATCTGAGTCTTCAGGATAATGCGCAAGTGATTTTCATGATCTTTATAGATTTTGGAGTATAAAAAGTTATCACAAATAAATACCACCAAAAAATCATCTAGATATTCCTTGAAAACTCTATTCATTAGATCCATGATTACAGAGGGTGCATTAGTCATCCCAAAAAGAATTACTATAAACTCCTAATGCCCGTACCTGGTTCGAAATGCTTTCTTCATGATGTCTTCCTTCTTCACACACAACTGATGGTATATAGATCGAAGGTCAATATTTGAAAAGTATTGAGCTCCATCCAGTTGGTAAAATAAATCATCAATGCGAGGTAGGGGATACTTGTTCTTTATTGTTATATCATTGATCTCCCTGTAGTCGATACATAACCTCATAGATCTATCTTTCTTCTTAGAAAAAAAGGATAGGGGCTCCCCATGGAGAAACACTATGAAGAATAAATCCATTATTACTCAATTCCTCTAGTTTTTTCTTTAGTTCTACTAATTCCACAGTGGCCATTCTATAAGGGGTCTTTGATATGGGCCTTGATCCAGGAATTAAATCAATTGAAAACTCAATTTCTCATTTTGGAGGATGTCTAGGTAAATCTACTAGAAACACATCTACATATTCCTTCACAATAGGCACATCCTATATTTGAAAATTCCTTTCCTTACCCAGAGTTATTTCATTCTCTTCCTCCACAATAATTGAATTTAGTTGAGCTACTGTGGGTGGATCTAGGTAAAAATTAGGTGGTGATGATTCTGCTCTAAAGATAATGTGTTCCTTATCATCATCATAAAAAATAGTAACCTCCTTCTTCTTACAATGAATTTTTGTAGCATGGTCTAAAATCCAATACATACCATGGATTATATCAAATTCAATCATAGGTATGACAATGAAATCCATAGATAAATTACATTTATGTGCTCTAATGGGGACTGATTCACAAAACGTTGTTGCAATGATGCTTCCCTTAGGAGTTTTAACTGACAACTCCCTTGTTAAATCAAATTGGAAATATCTAATTTTCTTAGAAAACTGGGAACATATGAAACAATGCGATAATCCAAAATCAAATTATGCATTTGATAAACTTGAGGAAACCATTAAATTACCTGCCACCACGTCTTTCCGAGCTTCTACCTCAATAGTAGTGATAGCATAATCTTGGCCTTGATCCCATGGCCTTTTCTGAGGTAAGTTCCCCTGGCACTTAGGAAATTCATTTTCATAATGTCCCATCTCCCTGCAATTGTAGTATTGGACATCGGTAACTTCCTTCTTCCCCTTTCAATCACAAGTTTGGTGTTCTTTTTCACCACACTTGTAACAGACTCCCATTCCTTTTAAGCAAGTACATGTGTGTTTCATCCCACATTTACTGCAGGATGTATATCAAACTTTTCCCTTCTTCCCCTTTTGTCTATTCCAAGAGTGATCAGCAGATCTCTTCTTCTCCTTCTTTGCTTTAAAGTCATAAGACTTAGAGAATTTCTTTTCTTTCATGATAGCACATGAGACAATATCTTTGTACAAAGAGAAGGCTTGTGAGACTAATTCTCGAGGGAGAAACGGTTTTAACCCATCAATGAAATGATCAATATTACTTCTTGGGTTATGTATATAATCTGCAGCATACCTCGTTAACCTTGTAAAGTTAGCCTCATACTTTGCGATATTCTCATCCTCCTTTTTCCTCAGACTCAGAAATTGCCTTTCCATATCTTCTCGATGGTTATGATGAAAGTATTTTTCTAAGGAAATATATTTGATCTCCCTCCATTCCATATTTGATACTTCATCATATTCTTTTGTCTTTAGTATCAATGACCGCCATCGATTAGCATCTCCAGTGAGGCGATAAACTGCCATGATAACTTTTTCTATTTCACTACTCCCCAAATCCTGAAATATTTTCTCTAGGTAATTTATCCATTTCTCAGTAACTAAGGAATTATTACTCCCACTGAATGTTGGTGGTTGTTTCCTAATGAGGAAATCTAACATTTATCGTCCACGCTGCAGATCATTGTGCTCCATACTGGTAAGGTTATTATTCATAAGCAGAGTGATTTGTCCCAGTACGATGATTAGCTGATCAGCACCAGTTGCATCACCAGCTCCACTTTAATTATCTTGAGTAGGAGGTAAATCCCCACATAGAGTGTGTGCATTGATACGCTTTCCATTTCTTCCACTGGGCACCATTTCTAAAAAATGTCATAAAATAGATCAGTTTATGAATCAAAATACATAATTCCATACTTCTAAAATGCTTAACAAAAATTGAACTATTTATGGATATAATCCATAATCATAAAAAATGTTTTGCTTGAGAAATTATATACTCATAAACCCTTCATAATGGTTTTTAAAGAAAATGAGAATTATCCTAATCATATCCCCTGGGAGTGTCGTAACCAAAAGTGCAGCAAGGCCCATTGTAGTGCACCAGTTCCCGTTCGAGTCTAGCTCAAAGCGGTGTTTTTGGGTTTTACCCCTAGGTACATCTGTGCCAGAGCCACCTCTACCTGCTCATATCCAGAAAGGGATGTATTTCTCGAAATACTCACAAAATCTCTACGATACCAAAATTCTAGAAAGTTCTTCTATACTAATCCTCAATGTCTATCTAAGGTCTATGTGCTCTAATCAGAGGTTATCTAAATTTGGCTTCCAAGGTTTGTACTAAACTTCCTCTGATACCAACTGTAACGCCCCAAACCCAATTTCTAAGAGTTGGTGCATTATTACATAACATTGGCATGATCACAAAAGATCATGTCTCGAAATACCAATTAGTTTCATAGCCTTGGAATCACTAGATACATTCATAAAGTTTACATTACATCATAAAATGAAAACTACAACAACATAGTCTCCATAGTCTACACTCATATACCCTCATAATATCCCTATAGGTCTTTTATAAAATACTTCTTCACATCCTGGGAAAAATAAAACATTGAAAGGGGTGAGCTTAGATGCCCAGTAAGGATAACAATATAGCAGAATCTTTCATAAATAAGCATAAACATTTAAGGCAATGTATAATTAAAACAAAAGCCTTTTAAAATTGAACTTTAGCATAATATAGAAGAAATAAAATGAAATAATTCCATTTACTTATTCACATGGATATTATACTATTCGAATAATCACATGCAATATCAATAACCACTATCATAATGATGGAATGCATAATTCCATAATATCAGAACCACATAGTCAAGGCCTTGTGCCAATCCTACATATAAGATTTTGTCAAGGCCTTGTGCCAAGACACTAGTATGTCTCATGAGACCTACCGATTCATCGAGGAGCTATAGGGGGATCCGCCCATCACTTATTAAGTCCAATGCATTCCTCATATAAACAGGTTTAAACATAACATAAACATTCATATTAAAACTAGCAAACGAAATTTCAATAATTTATCCATAAACCATGAATGGTATAATAATAACACATCCACAGTCAAACATATCACAAAACCTTCAATACAATATGGACGTTTTGTATCATAATAAATAAACTTCAAATAAGATTAAAATCCATCAAAGGATGTTGACATAGATGAAATCAAAACTATTTGAGAGAAATATCTCTTTTTTGAAATAATTTAAGTCACATAATTATAAAAGAAAACATTAACTTTGAAAATATTCTTAAAATATTTTAAGGGAATCTTAGATGATTTTATAATGGCGGAAAATAGCCACATCTGTAGTATAAGTTATAAAAAAGTCATTCTTACCTTATTTTTGTCGAAAAGGTAAAATATGACCTTATTTGAAAAAAAAACAGAAAGTTTTCTTTATAAACATCTTATAAAGAGTAAACGAGGGTATAAATGAATTTAACCCATAGTCTTTAAAATTTTAAGAATTATTTTAAATTGATTTCTAAGAAACATGGATGTGGACGATAAAGAGGTCACAGTAGATAATTATGTATAAACAACCTTAGATAATGAGGAGATTTTGAAATAAACTCTTACCTTGTACTTTTCCTTCGTTAAGGGTAGGTTAACATCCTGTATAATGGTGAAATAATTGTTATTAAATTATACCAGAATCATATACATTATTATGACATCATATATCATCTTTTAATCATGATTTGTTAATAATATCTTAGTATTATCATCGTTTCGGGTGTTAACGGATTCATTTTTCTTTATATTAATTGTTATGTGAGCCATATCTGTTATGGAAGGGATGTATATAATTAATATCCAGAATGATATCCTATCTCTAAAAATTATTTTTAATCATCAAATAAAATTTAGTTTTGAATGAATATGATGGGGAATGAATCTCATCGCGTTTGTGGAGACGGTAATCCGTACGTACGGACGAGTGAAAATATCATTCTTTTGATATTAAAATAATATATAATTGGATGGTATAACATATATAAAGAATAATTATCCCGTTATATTTGTTATTTAAATTAATTAAACATCATTATTATACCCATCCAAATAATAATGTATTGAATAACAATTACACAAAGACGTGGAGACTGTAGGTCGTACATACGCACGTATGGTGACATGTAATTAAATGGATGGATAGAATACTGAATATGGTTGTACCATATTTATAATAACATCACAGTATATAGAAGATAATAGAGTTATTATTTTATAATGGAAATAAAAAAGAAAGTAGACGTTTACGAAGAAAGGAACTTGAACGAAGGTGGTGAAAACATTACCTCTTCTTCGGGTTCTTCCTTTTGATTTGATCACAATGGCTCCTTAGATTAGATTTATGACTAAAGGAATGCCTCTAAGATTAAGTTAGGATATTTTAGAGGGTATTTGGGTAGATTTTGGCCGAACCAAAAGGCTATTAAGGTATGAAAAATCGGTGAGAAGTGGTGTCCTTTTATAAGGGAGGGCAGGGCTCTTTAGGAAAAACATAAAGTAGTAATTTATAATAAATTCATATTCAGTTTATAATGGCTAAAAAGTGAATTATTAAAATTATAAGGTGTGGATGGGTCAAAAACCTTTCATCCAATATATTTTAGACAGGTTTGGGTCACTATATTAACATTATCATTTATATTTAACTCTTAGTTAAGTAGTTTGACATTTACCATGTCACTTTGTATTTTTATATTATATGGTTAATAACCTTACTATATACTTTCAAGCGAACCACAAGTGGTCCATTAATGATACAAATATAATTATATAAGTCCTTTTTCCAAAAGTTATATTTTTAGGAATAGAATATGAATTAATAATATAATATTTTTTTTAAAAACTCTTTTCTATCAATTTTGACACTATTTAATAATTGATTTTTTTTAAAGTTATAGATAGTTTATTAATTTGAAAAAAAATAATTTAAGCAATCATAAAATTTCATATGAATCAAGAAAATTATTTTATGGAATTAAAACTTTCAAATTATTTTTATTTTAATATTTATAATACCAATAATTTCATTCTTTCATTAATAGGGAAAATACTGCGTCATTATTGTGTCATAAATAAATTCAATTTTTCAATGTCTAAAAATTATAAATAAAATACCATTATGTAGAAAATATTTTTATATTTAAAATTAATATTTATTGTTGAAAATATGACATATATAATCCTATGTAAAAATTAATTTTCAAAAAGATATATGCCTATGTCATTTTTGCATTTACTTTAACTTAATTAATATAACGTGTCATTATCACTTACAAGTGGATCCATGGGGTCCCAAAATCGACCCATAGATGGCCATGGTCGGAAATGTATCAAAAACTAGAGTTAGGTCACGTTTTATGGTAATTTAGTATTATTATAATATTATTTGTTTACCCATATTTACCGTATTTACCCTTTAACCACGGTAAATAAAATATTTACCGAAATAATTATTCAAAATGTCTAAAAATAAAAGTTACCTATTTACACAATTTGGAACTCCTAATTATAAATATGGAATCCATTTTTATAAATTTAAAACATAGAAGTGGTAGTAATTAATTTAAAATTAATTTCTGTTGTTAAAACAATAAACGTGTTTTTAAGAGATAATAACTATCAAAAGATTGACACTTGATTATGTCCAGTTTAAATGTGAATTTATATCCAATGACCAAAATTGGATTAAATGGTAAAAATATAATCTAATTATACTCTAAAATCACTCAAATTCATAATTTATCACTCTGAATTATTTTGATTAAAAAAGGTTTTTTTAATTAAAATTTAGAAATTTTAACTATTCATCAAAATATGAAAGTTATCAGAAAAGTATCCAAAATTAAACCTATGAAAATTTTGATATTAATAATCCAAAAATGAAGTCCATTTTGAAACATAAAATGTATAAAATTTCAATAAGTGGATATTACTATTCATAACGGCTAATTTGATTGGTTGAGTTGTGTGTTAGAACTCAAAGTTGCGTAGAACACACTCTAATGTATTATTTAAAGAGAAGTGTACTGTTGAAGCTAGGGGTGTTACATAAATGATAATTTAATAAAAATAAAGGGAAATTTAATAACTTATATTTATTTTTTAACTATTGAATTTATATGCTTCAATCATTTCTATCAATGATCTATTTTATAACATATAATCTTATTGTAATTTTGTGTTACATTAATAATGGGTTTTAATGAGCTTAAGAATTTACCAAACAATATTCCCTAGGTGTTTAAAATCAAGTTCATAGTAAGAGATGTTTTTCTAATACTTTGTTATACTGAATCAATATCGACACACCTTTTTAGGGTTATTACGCCTAGTTACATTTGTTCCAGAACAATGTCCACCAGTAGTATCCCGACAAGGATGTATTTTTTAGATAAACCACTTACTTGATACTTGAAAAAAATCTGTATTTTTTAATCAAATTATATTTATCTCTATATATTTCTATAGTGTTTTATAATCCTAATCGAAAAAATAACAAAACTTTTTCTTTAATACGAACTATAATAGCCATGTTCTTTATTTCACATTAATATATGATTTATTACATAAAAGTACACATGATACAGTAATAATGATTAGTAAGTCAAAGGTCATTAGTAATTATGTACATAAGAAAATATCTTGAACATGGGATACGATTACATTTTTGAAAAATATATAATATTCTTCTAAAATTCCATGGCTTTTAAAACTACATGAGATAACCTGGGAAAAAACATAATAATTGGGTGTGCTATAAAACCCATTAAGTGAGTAAAAATGGAATAAGGTTATACATGTTAGGAAATAGGAATATCAATGGGGAATAAAAAAGAGTAGTATTCAGAAACATGAACAGTTAGACATGATATTACATGATAATAACAACATGGGAAATGTGGAAACAACATAAAACACCAGATCGTAAATATAGGTCAAGGCTAAACCACCAAGAAATCATGGTTGAAAAAGGTCACATAAATTAATTTGGTTCACTCCATATCTCAACACAATGTCTCAGGAGACTACATATTACCCAATGCATTGGAACACTATATAATTTTGGGTGCACCCGTCGCTTTCATTTCACTATCATACTTATATATACCACTAAGATCAAACAACATGGATTAATTCATCATCATAATTTATTATATGATCAAGTAGTGTGGAATAAATGCTTGTAAGCACCAATTAAAATATATTTAGGGGTATAAAGTTGAATACCCTTAATAGGAAATAGTTTTGGTATTCACTAGACAATTGTTTTGGCATGGGAAATCACGGTGAAATATCAACCGCCAAACAGCGTCGCTGATAAATTCATAAAATAGTTTGATGAGAGAGAAGGGGATCTTTCATAATTTTTAAATAAATTCGTCAGAAAGGGGAGGGGAATTGAATAACATATACCATCATAATTAAATGATGATAAACGATGTAAGGAAATGAAGATACTAGAATAAATAGGAGAAAGGAAATATTATCTTACATGATTGTGTGACTCCAAATGATCAAGAGGGGCTTCTTCAGAGTTTTGGGAGCTTTGGGAGGACACTATAGTGTGTTGGGAAGATTATAGACATGATCCAAGTAGTTTTATTAAATATAAATGAAATTTTGGGTGGTTTTATATAGTAAATGAGGGGGATTTCTTTATTACTTAGGTTTTGGATACAAAATAATAAAATAACCAAAACCACAAACCATCAAATGGTTTTCCCATGGTTTCTGAAAAATTAGATTCGTTATTTGTATTTTTTAAGTAAAATTGATGATCATAATAAAATAAATCCATTTCTTATGTGGAGGTGAGCCTCTCTCTATAGAAATGATTTAATATCCTTAAAATATATTATATGTTTTTGAGGATTCATAACAGCGCTATAAAATAAATTAAATAATTATAAAACCAAATTATGTTAAAGGAAACAACATATATTTGGTCTGATATAACTTTTATAGTTTTTATTACATGACTTTTACATCTTTATTATGTCATAATACACAAAAAATATTTATACGTTATTTAATTTTCACCCAAAAATTTGACTGTATGAGAAAACTATGAAAAATTAACTATTGGAAACTTTTTATGATATAATTAAAAAAATATTCATTCTATATAAAAAAATTTCTAAATATGTGTATTTTTACTTGTAAAATTAAATTGAAATTTAAGACAAATGTTGAGTTTTTTTACAATAACAGTTTTAGAACTCGTATATAAAATTAAATTTGACTTTATAAAAATTATAAGATATTTTATATTTAATAAATATTATTTAATAATAATATATTATTAAAATATTATTTATTTGAAAAAAATATTAATTATTCAAAATAAATTCTTTAATTGAATTTGAATATTATCCAAAAATGATATTTTTGTTTTATTTTATCAAAATAAAAATCATTTATGAAGTAACAATAATAAGATAAAAATATATCTATTGTTTTATAAAAAATAATGTAAATTATCATATCACTAGAGCCTTGATATATATCACTTTAATACTCCCACAAAAACCCTATGTGTAAGGTGCATTATGGTGAAACTTTCCTAGGGTGGTTTGACATACATGGTTTGGGTCAAGATCTCGATGATCTTGAACTTATCCCACAAATGGTTACACTCATGGTTAAGTTGTAAGATCTCAACTTGGGCTTGGTCAAGGGAAAAACTCGGTGATGATATCATCCTCAAAAGTTCTTGTAACCGGGCTCTATAGGGTATGACCCTACTAGTTGAAGTCATCAATTCCTTTTTCTATTTCATTTTGATTTGTTAAAGCCCTATCATTATAAAAATCATGTGATCATTATTTAATAGTTATATTATCAATTGTAATGCTACTTAATGGTCTTTTAAAACAAATTAAATAACAATAAAACAAAAGGTGATCATGTGTACCATATAACCATATTACATTTAATTAATCAAATGGGGAATTTTATTTATAATAGTTTTGGCCATAACATTATATATTCCATGTATAGAATATACAAATCACATTACTCTAAGAAGGCAGTTGTCCAATCTTACGCAAATGATGTTATCGTAATTACAAAAATAAAAGAAATGCATAAGGGTATGTGTTATATAAAAATTAATGAAGAAAAAAAGACATTATAAATATCATATATATCAAATATAAATAGATTGTTCGTCATAATTCTCAGCCCTAATAGGTGGTTAAGGGAAAAAATGAACATCATTTTGTGAGTTGGTAGATCATTGTACAAATAAACGGTAAGTTCGTTGCCCATTAGATCTAAGCGAGTGTAAGTATTAGTCAAACCCTTATAATGAAAAAATATAAGTATGTTGATGACAGATCAATTATTATATAAGCATGGAATGAGAAGATATGAGGTGGTGGAGAATGAAAATAAACAAAAATTAGGGCGAGGAAGGATGTTATCTAACGACGGAAAAACTAGTCATTTGTGAGAGAATAGGGTATCTTGTCGCAAATGCATTGGCACACACTGAGTTCACTCATCGCAAATATCCTTCGAAGGGTTTTTGTAATTGTGATGGGACACATCACAAATACCTCTTCAGTGGTTTTAGTATTTGTGATGGGTCCCACTGCAAATACCAATTTTGTCTGTTGCCCCCAAATTAATAGGGGTTTAACATTTGCAATGGGACCCCATCACAAAAAAAAACATTATTTGTGATGGGATTTTTCACACATCACAAATATTATGTCATCAGGTAGGTATTTGCGACGGGACCCATCCCAAATAACTATTTAACGGTCGCCGCCTAATTAATATGTGGTTATTATTCGAGACGAGTCCCGTCACAAATATGCCTATCTCAAATAATCTATCCTATATATACCCTCATCCATTTTTTTTCATTTACATCAATCTCAACTCCTTTCTCTCTCTAAATTATCATATATTTATCTAATTTTTTTCAAAAGTTTAAAATTTCTTATCAGAGCGATTTTAAGCCTTGTAGTGTACACAAAAACATGTTTTAACGTGTTTATCTATTTCTTTTATTTTTTTGTTAATTCATTTAATTTTATTTTATTTATAATTATTGTTAATTATCGACAATTAAATTAAATTAGAATTAGATGGTTTTATTTTATATTATTTACTTTTACAGTTATGTTGTTTCATTGGTAAAAAATACTAATAAATTGTAATAATGAGTAATAATTAGTAATAAATAGTAATAAGTATAAATAAATAGCAATAAGTAGTAAAAATTAGTAATAATTACTAATATATATTAGGTGTTTGAGGGTACAACTATATTGAACACAAACACACACCACACACACAAACAAGAAATATAGACCATAGCCCCCCCCCCCCAAGTCCACCCATCAAGCCATGTTTATTTAGTATATGGTTTGAAGACCTAGTAGAGGTGAAACCTATTACAAGGCCCAAAGCCCACAATCTGGCCTGAAAGCTCGGTGCAACATCATGCCTGCATTATTTATGAATCATACCTGTGTCATCACCTGCTTACATCATGCATACGTCGCCGTCTGCAAGATGAAATTTGCTTCCACTATGGTTTGAACCCTAGTCTGACGTAGTGTCAGCGGATATGACTACCACTGAGGCACAAACAACTGCAAGTAATAACTAGTAAAAATAAGTAACAAATTGGAATAACTTCGAATAAATTTGAATAATTAGAAATAATTAGGTAGAATTAATAATAATTATTAATAATTAATACTAAAAAGGTATAATTAGTAATAATTAGAAATAATTGTTAATAATTTTTAATAATTTGTAACAATCAGGTACTAATTAGTAATAATTAGTAATAAATTGGTATAATTAGTAATAAATATGTATAATTAGTAATAAATATGTATAATTAGTAATAAATAGTAATAATATGTATAATTAGTAATAATTAGTAATAATTAGTAATAATTAGTTATAATTTGTAATAATTAGTAATAAATAGGTATAATTAGTAATAATTAGCAATAAATACATATAATTAGGTATAATTAGTAATAAATAGTAATAAATATATATAATTAATAATAATAGTTAATAATTATTAATAATTGGCAATAAATACTAATAAATATGTATAATTAGCAATAATTACTAATAAATAGGTATAATAAGTAATAATTAGTAATAAATAGGTATAATTAGTAATAATTAGTAATAATTGCTAATAAATAGTAATAAATAGTTATAATTAATAATAAATAGGTTTATTTAGTAATAAATAGGTGTGATTAGTAATAATTAGTAAAAATTTTCCATAAATAGTAACAATTAGTAATGATTAGTAATAATTAGTAATAATTAGCAATAATTAGTAATAAATACGAATAATAAGTAATAGTTAGTAATAAATAGGTATAATTAGTAATAAATAGGTATAATTAGTAATAATTAGTCATAAATAGGTATAATTAGTAATAATTAGTATTAATTAGTAATAATAAGTAATAATTAGTATTAAATAAGTATAATTATTAATAATTAGGTATAATTAGGTATAATTAGTAAAAACTAGGTATAATTAGTAATAATTAGTAATAAATAGGTATAATTAGTAATAATTAGTAATAAATACTAATAATTAGTATTAAATAGTTATATTTAGTAATAATTAGTAATACATAGGTATAATTAGTAATAAATAGTCAGAAATGGTATAATTTGTAACAATTAGTAATAAATAGTAATAAATTGGTATAATTAGTAATAAATAGTAATAAATAGGTATAATTAGTTAGAAATATGTATAATTAGTAGTAATTATAAATAAATCTGTATAATATAAAATAAATAGAAATAAATAGCACTAAATTGTAATAAAATGTAATAAATAGGTATATTTAGCAATAATTAGTGATAAATAGGTATAATTAGTAATAATTAGCAATAAATAGGTATAATTAGTAGAAATTAGTATTTAATAGGTATCGTTAGTAATAATGTGTAATAAATATGTATAATTTGTAATAATCAGTAATAAATAGTAATAAATAAGAATAATTAGTAATATATAATAATAAATAGCTATAATTAGAAACAATTAGTAATAAATTATAATAAATAGTAACAAATAGGTATAATTTTTAATAAATAGTTATAATTTGTAATAATTAGTAACAATTAGTAATAAATATATAAATATGTATAATTTGTAATAATTAATCATAATTAGTAATAATTTGAAATAATTAATAATAAATATGTGTAATTAGTAATAAATTTGTATAATTTGTAATAAGTAGGTAGAATTAGTTGAGTATGGTGTGCCATTGTCTAGACCACTCTTGAGATCTTGTCTCGGCTTGGATTCCTCTTTACCCTAGGGTTTCCTCCTTAGTGGCTTTGGTTATTCTTCTTCTTCGATTCCCCTATGTATCTCTCTCGCTGGTTCTAGGCCCCCTCTCCCCAACTCCATGAAGGCCTTTCTTCAGCTTCCATTCCACGCTCTAGACTTGAGTACCATTGCTTATCTTCTAGTCAGATACAGAGTGATGGGCACACTAAGGCTTCGGGATAGCGATTTGGTGGTCAAGGTTCCTCTTGGCGTCTCTTTTTTTTCTTCTTCTAGGGTTTTTAGGCCCTAATTTCTTTTTAGGGTGTCATCCCCTTACTATTTCGATCTTCACTAGTTCTGATTTGGGTTGTATACCCCTTTCATTTTTCTTCCTTGACCTTAGTGGTTTTGGGTGTTTTCATTTTGTTTTAGCATAAGGCGGAGTATGTGTTGCGCCAAGGATGACAGTAGAGAAGATAAAGTGATGATAGGATGAGATATGTTCTTCCTCTATTTGGCTTCATCGATGGCCCCATTTTGGGGAACCTATTCTCCACAGAGGAGTTTTTAGTAGTTTATCTCATAGTGTTGGAGGGTTTATGTGGATTCTGACTGGATTTCATCATCAGTTCTGTGGTTTGGGGCTGGTGAAGACGGTAGCACTAGCGTGGCTATTCGAGGAGGTCGATTCCAAGGGTTGATTCTGGTTTTATTCTAGAGTCAGTGTGTCCTTATTTCATGGTTTCCTCAGTCAACAATGGTTATTCGACAACAAAAATCGATGATGTTGTGTTTTCTGGTTTGGAATGGTCGGTAGTGACGGGACGACGATGGTGGTTGGGTTGTTGACTTGATGTGGTGTATTTGTTTGAGTGGCCTTCGTGATTTATATGATCTTGTTGTTTTTGAGGGATTTTGATTTTTGAATTTTGAATTATCTCCCGCTGGATTATGGGATGCTTGTTTAAGAATGTTTGATTTTTTGAACTATGTGTGGTTCCCACTCTAGCCGTGAAAGTGGTGTATAAAAATAATAAAAAAATGATTTAGAGGTATAATTCGTAATAATTAGTAGTACATAGGTATAATTAGTAATAAATAGTAATAAATAGTAATAATTAGGTATAACTAGTAATAATAAGTGATAAATATTTATAATTAGTAATAATTATGGATAAAATGGTATAACTAGTAATAATTAGTGATAAATAGGTATGACTAGTAATAGTTAGTGATAAATAGGTATAATCAGTAATAATTAGTAATAAATAGTAATAAATAGGTATAATTAGTAATAATTAGTAATAATTAGGTATGATTAGTAATCATTGGTAATAATTAGTAATAACTACGAATAAATAGGTTAATAGGTGTAATTAGTAATAATTAGTAAAAAATAGGTATAATTAGTAATAATTAGTAACTAATAGGTATAAGTAGGAATAATTAGTAATAAATAGTAATAAATTGGTATAATTAGTAATAATTATTAATAAATAGTTATAATTAGTAATAATTTGTAATAAATAGGTATAATTAGTAATAATTAGTGATAAATAGGTAGAATTAGAAATAATTAGTAGAAAATAAGTATAATTACTAATTAATAGGTATAATTCTTAATAATTTGTAATAATTAGGTATAATTATTAATAAATAGGAATAAATAAGATTAATTAGTAATAAATAGGTATAATTAGTAATGAATAGGTATAATTAGTAATAAATTTTTATAAATAGTAATAAAAAATAAAAAATAAATAATAATAATAATAACTTGTAATAAAAAATAATTAGCATTAATTATGAGTAATTAAAAATAATTAGAAGTAATTAGTTATAAATAGTAATAACTAGTAATAACTAGTTGTAATTATTATTATTTAGTAATAAAAACTAATTAGTAGTAATTAATATTAATTAGTAATAATTAAAACTAATTAGTTGTAATTAGTAATAAATAGTAATAAATTGTAACAAATTGCAGTAATTAGAGGTAGTTAGTAATAAATATGGATAATTAGTATTAATTAGGAATAATTATCTATTTTCTGAATCATGATTTTATTATATCAGTTTATTTTTAAAAAACTAATTATTTCATAATTTTTAGAGAAATGTAGAACAAGGAAGTCGAAAACCGTCATTATTAGATGATCGTGTTTGAAAAAATCAGCACATGAATCCAAATGATTCTGATATAAATCATGTATATATATAGGGTGTTCAAGATTTCTTATCATTTGAATCATCAAAAACCAAATCTGTTTTAGAATGTGAAATTAAGTGTACATTTAAAAAAATATAGTTTTAGAATGTTTTCCATATTTGATATTGTTGGGGGTCATCTATTGCATTTTGGATTTCAAATAGATTATATTTTTGGAATCAACATGGCGAACACAGTTCTGGGGAAGATACTAATAATTTGGTTCTGAATCCATCATGGTTTTAAAAATTAGTACATGATGTGTCAAGTTTGTCTTTTCATCAAACTGAAACTTAGGATGATATTAATTTAACTCCTGGGTTGGAACCATCTAAATTTTACAATTTGTTGAGTTCCACTGTGGATGATTTATATCCTGTTTCCATGATAAGAATGTTTAAAGTAGTTTCAAAATTAGTGGCTACTAAATTAGATAATGGAATGGAAATAGATATTTTGAAAAGATATTCTCTTTCATTATAACACTATTACCTGAAGTAAATGTGTTGCCTACAAATTTCTATTAGAGAAAGAGGATGGTTTATAATTAGAGTATTGGTTTTCAAATAATTTATGCTTGTTCAAATGATTTCATTTTATATTATGATGAAAATTATTCGTTGGATCGTTGTCCCACATGTGAAAAAACAAGGTATAAAGTGGATCAATTAGGGAAGTCTGGATTGTTTCCTGCAAAATAGTTGAGTTACTTCCCTCTTACACCTATATTTAAATGTCTATTTATTGTAACACCCTGACCCCAGAAGCCAAATACATTGTATTATTTTAATACATAAGCATTACTATAATTACTAAAATCCCAAATGATTGATTAGTTTATCAGTCTTCAAATATAGATTACATACATAAACCTTACATTACAATTCAAAATAAAAAATAAAACATGGATAATCCTTTTAGAACACCATTATTCTCCTAGAATAACCCTATATATAAATTATAATTCACATCATGGAATCATAGTAAAATAAAACATAATAAAGGGGTGATTTCACATGCTCAGTTATGGTAAACAATATAGTAGAAGCCATAAAAAATTAACATAAACTTCTAAGTAAAGTTATAAAACTAAAACACAAAACTTTTAATCATAATATTTAGAATAATATAAAAAGAATAAATAAAATAATTCCATTTAGACTTTTACATGGAAATCCTACTATTTGAATAGTCACATGTAATATCAATAAATAATCTCATAATGAGAAAATGCATAATGATGGACATCATAACCATATCATCAATGCCTCATTTTAAGAAAATAAATAACTATACCATCATGGTCTTATACGAAGACATTAGTTTGTCTCATAAGACCTACTGATTCATTGAGGGGCTCTAGCCAGCCCCACCCATCACTTACTAAGTCCAATTATTTCTTTTTATGAAATGAGTAAAACATAACATAAAAATCGCATTAAAACTAGCATATGAAAAGTCAATACATTAACCATAAACCATGACTGATATCAAAATTCCACATCCATAGTCAAATATGTCATAAAACATCAATAAAATATAAAATATTTTATCATAATAAATCAAAATCAATTAAGAATTAAATACAATGAAGTATGTTGACATAGATGAAAATACTCTTATAAAATTATTAAAACTATTTGATAAAAAATATCCATTTTTACTTTGAAAACTTATAAAATCCACGAAATTATAAAAGAAAACATTTATTTCAAAAATAACTATGTATTACTTTAAGGTAAGCTTCCAAACATTTATTTTTCAAGATAGAGGAAATATTTACTCTCACAATATAAGTTAAAAGAAAAATTCTTTATTTAATTTTTTCTAAAATATCATAAAATAACTCATTTCAGAAATGAAGGAAATATTATTTTCAAACATTTAATAAAATTTCAAGCATATATTAAATTGACTTTAAAAAATTATCATGGAATAGTAATAATATTTTGAATTAAATTATTAAGAAACATGGACATGTATGATAATGATGACCCAATAGATACTTATGTATAAACAATCTCAAAAAGGATAGAGACTGTGAAATTAACCCTTTACCTTACGATACTTTTTTGGGTGATTGCAATTTATCCTCTTGTATAATGGTTTAAAGAGTTTTACTAACATATTATATAACCATAATAATGTTTATAATATTATATTTCATATCATTATAATATCTTATTACCCATTTGTTAACAATCTCTCATTACT
Source organism: Viscum album (assembly GCA_963277665.1). Classification (NCBI taxonomy): domain Eukaryota; kingdom Viridiplantae; phylum Streptophyta; class Magnoliopsida; order Santalales; family Viscaceae; genus Viscum; species Viscum album. Next base: position 422,061,407 of record OY728132.1, read on the forward strand.
TCACTATTTCAGCTGTTAATTGCGTAGTTTTCTCAAGTATGTTTTGATTTCTTATTTTCTTCTTATATTACATAGATCATGATATAATCATATAAATAATGTAAAAAATGAATTAATTATATCATATATTGAGTAAATATGTTTTTATAATAATCTATATAGTTTGGAGATAGAGGTGAATTGCAACTTTCTTAGATATTGTTAGTCGTACATACACATTAATGCAACTTTCATTTCTCTGTCATATTAAAATATTGAAAAGTGAATGGTACATATGTATATTATAATTTCAGTATTATATTATTTTCATATAAATTACCTATATTTATTAAAATTATCCTTGATGTGTTTCATGTATAATGGCAAAGAATCACATCACTTTGAGGGGGCGGTAGTCCACACTTCCAAAAACGATGTTATCAAATATCCATAATATAGAAAGAATAAAGGTTTTCTTAATATAATATTTATATAATATGAAAAAGGTTATAATTTAAATATTAAAATATTAATTAACATTAAAAATAGTTTTTAGACCATCCATGAAGGAGAGAATAGAAAAAAACAAAAATAATATTCCCAGAGTCGATTAACCGGCATAACCTGGACAATAACTTCATTTCATTGAATAAGAGGTTGTGAGAAACGAAATTGATATGAGATGTTAAATTAGAAAAAAAACTACTATATTATATACATGATTTTATAGTTATCATTCATTGATTTATGAAATAGGTGTGGATAAATTAGGAAAAGAAAAGAAATTAATAGATGTACTTTGAGAAAATTATCACTTGAATATCACCTCCTTGAAAGACTCTTGAGGGACTTGGATTTGGACTTTTGGTGAGACCATAAGAACTTGAAACGAGTATAATGATCAGGATATGTTTGGAAATAGATTTTGAGGATCTAAAAATCCTTTTGGTTCAATATAGGGTGGTTTAGAGGTGGTATTTATACTCGAGGAGAGGTGAGTTCAGGTGATTAATTTATTGATTATTTTATATTAAAATCCAACCATACAGTGGTGGAATTAAATTCCATAACTTTAGTTTGTAATTAATGTTGTATAGGCTTGTTAGGGCAATTAAACATGTCAAATAACCATTAAATTTTGTATCATTTAGGTATGACAAGTTTTTAACTTTTAACTTTAACCCTTGTCAAAATTTTACTTCTACTACGATAAGTAATTTTTTTACCATGGTAAATTATTTATACCTAAAAATGAAACTATACTTACAAACTAATTTGGAACTTATGATTCCAAATATGGAATCCATTTTATCTTATAAAATTCACATAATTGGGAAAATTTTATTTAAAAATAATTCCATAGACAACACTAAAAAGTGGGGTTTTAAAGTGAAATGTTCAAAAGATGACATAGATTTTATATCGAATTTCAATTTGAAATTGGTTCCATTGACATAAATTGAATTAAATGATAAAATAATACTCTAATTTCACAATAAAATCAAATTATAGAACAATATATATATATATAAATTATATGAAAAATATGCTTTGTAGTATTTTTTTCACTATTCATTAAAATACGGAAGTTATTAGAAAACATCAGAAATTTCTCCATACTAAATTTTTATGTACCAAATAAAAATAAGGAGTTTAATTCTGAAAATATAATCTATAAAATGGTCAAATATTATATTTAAGAAGGTTTAAGCATTAAAAGATGGTAAAACATCATTTTTTAAAAACATACTTGTTTTATCAAAAAATTTGAATGTTTCCTCATATCATGCCTAAGAAATATATAAGATGGATGTTAAAATTATATGTATTATATAGAATAAATTTATTTTGATAATATTCATAACCACAAATTCAATTTCTACGTTATACATTATATTTAATAATTATATTATTATATTTCTTGTTTGGTAAAACTAAGCCTTCCGTGTAACAAAAGGAAACTCATTGTTGTGTGTAGCATAATATTGACATGGATTTTCATAAAAATAAAAAAAGAAATATAATTAAATTTATTCATAAATTAAAATATCATAAAGTATCTAGGATTTAAATTCTACCCTCCTATAACAAATTTTTTCCTTGAAATTTAAACTCAAGATAAAAAACTAGGGGTTTGACATTTCAAAATATATTTGTTGAAATCCGACATAAGAAAATGATTAATGTGATCCCAATGTGAAAATAAATAAAGGTAAGTATAGAGGACACTAGAGATAACACACCCAAGGGTTCCATGTAGAAAATCACTGACTTGAAAGAAAAATTTAACCATAAAGTCTTAATAGAGAGTGATAGAGAACATGGTTAGAAAAATTTTACAATCAAAAAGCTTGAAATCAATAATGTCCTAAGGGACTATTTGATTCATCAGAGAATATAATAGGATAGGATTTTTGGTTTCAAGATTCATTCCCTAGATTTAAATAATTAATTTACTTCACGGAATATGAAAACAAGGAATCATACTTAATACACATTTAAACTCTCATCCTTTAAAAAATTCGTACAAAAGACTCAGCATTATCTTCAAAAGATAATAAAACTAAAAAATATTCTATATATCTTAATTGTATAAGGTTCCTAAAATGAATGTATACGGTTTGAATAAATAAAAATATTTTATACTAACTAGGAAATCACATAGGATATGGTAGGTAATTCACCCATGTCACCCTTCGATTGTGGGTTCAAGTCTCACGACCTTGCGAGATGAAATGGATAGTCACCCGACCTGTGGGTTGTCCTTTTTCTAGAACAATATTATTATAAAATTACAAAAATAACATTAAGAATTTTTTTCCTTAAATAATAATATTCAATGTTAAACTTAATCAATACAACCCTTTAGACTTGTCCAAAATACTCTTGTGAAAATTAACAGTCAAAAAAGGTCTCTAAATTTCTAAAATCAATCTTAGTATCAGATTTTCCTCAAACAACACAATGTTGATCTTATTTCTATATCCCAAATATATGATTAACTTGATCATATTAAAACCTTAATGAAAAAATTAATTCTCAAAAAAAGTTAACAAACAAGTACCACAATATAATCTTTATAACAGAATATAATCCAATAATTATTGAATCTAAAGCATGTAAATACATTAATTATTCCACATCAACTGTTGTAATAGAATAAGATTGACCTTGATCCCTTTTATTATTATAAGATATATTTTCTTTAGGCTTTGTTAAATCATTTGAATAATTTCCCACCTCTTTACAATTATATCATTTCACATTTACAATGTCTTTCTTTCCCTTACAGTCACGTGCTTGGTGGAATTTTCTCTTAATTTGCAACAATCTCTCATTCTCTTTAGGCAATTACAAGAGTGTTTATTCTCACAATTATCCCATATGGTAAAATCATTCTTTCCCTTTTACCTTTATCCATATCTTTCTACACTATTATATTATTATAATTTTTTAATTTATATTCATAATTCTTATAGAATTACTTTTCCATCTTGATAGCACATGAGAGTATATCTTCATATGATAAGAAAAATTGTGAGACTAGTGCTGATTAAAGGAATATTTTTAACCCATAAAAGGATTGATTAATATTACTTCTTGGGTGATGTATGTAATCTTCATCATTCCTTACTAACCATGTGAAGTTATCCTCATACTTTTCAGAATTCTCATCTTCCATTTTCCTCAGACTCATAAATTGCCATTCCATATCAGATCGATGTTCCCGAGGAAATTATTTTTATAAGAAAAGTTCTTTAAACTCCCTCCATTCCATATTTTCTAATTCTTAATCTTTCTTCGTGTTTTGAATTAATGACCACCAATGATCCGAATATCCTGATAGACGATAAGATTCCATGAAAACAATTTCCCTATTTTTACCTCCCAAAGCAAGAAATATCTTCTCTAAGGAACATATCCATTGGTCAACTATAAATGGATTTGCAGTCCCATTTAATGTTTGACTTTTTTGTCTCATGAAGAGGTTTAACATTGTTCCTCCACATTGTGGTTCAGGTCTCTCCATACGAGTAAGGTTATAGTTCATGACCTGTGTTAGTTATCCCAATATGGTTATAAGTTTTTCAGAACCACTTGCGAATCATGCTCCATTATCTTGCATAGGAGGGAAATCCATACATGCATTACGTTCATTATTATGATATACATTTCTTCTACTACGCATCATTTCTAATGAATAACATACACTAGATCAGATCATAACATTATGATGCATAATGTATAATGATAGAACTAGTGAATCACATAACCTATATTGAGAATTTAGGTACAACTAATCTCTAAATCATAAACATGGTTTCTTTTGGGACATATTTACTTTTAAAACCTTCTTATTGTTTTTATAAATAGATTGTGAATAATTTCAACCATATCCCCAAGGAGTGTCAAACGATGTTCAATGTAAGAATAATTTTCTTGTACCATGTTACCCTGAGTTAGGCTCGAAACACCTTATTGGAGTTATTACTCCTAGGCATATCTGGCCTAGAACCACATCAACTTTCAGTATCCAGATTGGGATGTATTGTCAAGGAATACCCACATAATATCTATATTACCAAAATTCTAAGACGTAATCCAATACTTTTCCTCAAATTATATCTTAGTGTTATGTTCCATAATCTACATTTTCTAAATACAGTTTCCAATGTTATTTCTAAACATCATTTGAGACCAACTGTAACTCTTTGACCCCAAAAGCTTAGAGTCTATGCATTATCTTAATAAATTTACATGATTAGAAGGAATTAAATCACGAAAGACCGATCAGTTTAGCAGTCTTAGAAAATAGATTACATAAATGATCCATACATTACAATTCAAAATATGAAATACAACATGGATAATACTTTGAGAATGTTATTATTCTACAAGATTAAAATTGCATATAAATCATAATAGATATCTTATAATCTTGGTAAAATAAAACATAATAACGGTGTGAGATCACATCCTCTGTAATTTTAAACAATATATTGGAAGCCATTATAAATAAAAATAAACATTTAAGGCATAGTATAAAGCTGAAACATAAGCCTTTTAAACATATTTTTCAGCATAATATAGAAAGAATAAATCAAATAATTACATTCAAACATTTACATGGATGTTATAGTAGTTGAATTATTACATGTAATATCAATAACTGATATCATAATGTGATAATGCATAATGTCAGGCATTATAACCATACTCTCAATGGCTCGTTGCGAGACCTTAAATAAAAATACCAGTAAGGCCTTGTGCCAAGACACTAGTTTATCTCATGAGACATACTGATGCATCGAGAGTATATAGTGGGCCCCACTTATCAATTACTATTTCCAATGCTTTCCTCTTATGAAAGGGGTAAAACATAACATAAAATTCATATTAAATCTAGTATATTAAATGCCAATACTTTAACCATAAACCATGAATGATATCAAAATATCCGCTATGAAAAATGGATATTTATGATGGGTTAAGTGCATGTCTCAAATAACCAGTAGAAAGGGGTTATTTTAAATGGGAAATTTACCCCTTGAAAACAGTGCTTATTTTCCATGGGGTCGTTCCACTGGTCGCAAAAGGTTCGACGCGTAATACGCACCAAACCGCGGTTAAGGCTATTTGCGTTGCGTCCCTATTCCCGTCGCACATAGCCGGCAGTTTTATTTAGTATTTGAGATGTGGTAAGTGTCTCATCACAAATACTTTGTTGACAGGTGGGATTTGCGATGGGGGCCATCGTAAATGCCTTTTTAATGGCTCGCTGCAATTAATATGGGCATAGGTATTAGCAACTTGCCCCATCACAAATACCACTGTCGAAAATAATCTAACCTATATATACCCTCATCTATTTTCCTCTCATTTAACTCTTTACTCAACTTATCTCTCTATCTCTAAAGAGAAATTTTCTTCTAAATTCTTTCACTGTTTAAACATTCAAATCAGATCATTTTTTGCGACTTTAACACTCCGAAAACATTATTTTTAAGGTATTTATCTATTTTTTATTGTTTATCCATTTTATATTATTTTATGTTATTTATAATTGTTGTTAATTAGTGGTAAATTAATTAAATTAGAATTAAATTTTTGTTTGTTAGTATTTATTTTTATTAATACTTATATCTAATTGTTAATTAGTAATAAATTATAATAATTTTTAATAAATTGTAACAATATGTTATAAATAGTAATAAATAGTAATAATTAGTAATAATTAGTAATAATTAATAATAATTAGAAATAATTAGAAATAAATTTCAATAACTAGTAATAAAATTTAATAATTACTAATAAAATGTAATAACTACTAATAAATACCAATAAATTGTAATAATTTTTAATAAATTGTAATAACTACTAATAAATTTTAATGAATTGTAAAAATTAGTATTAATTATTAATAATTAGTAATAAATAGCAATATGTAGTAATTATTAGTAATAATTAGTAATAATTAGTTATAACTAGAAATAAATTTTAATAATTAGTAATAAATTGTAATAATTACTAATAAATTGTAATAAATAGTAATACTTTAAATTAAAATGTCACAAATTGTAACAATTACTAATAAATTGTAATAAATTGTTATAATTATTAATAAATTGTAATAAATTGTAATAAATTGTAATAATTAGTAAAATGTTTTAATAATTAGTAACAATTAGAAATAAATTTTAATAATTAGAAATAAATTTTAATAATTTTAAACAAATTTTAACAATTATTAATAATTAGTATTAAATTATAATAATTATAAATAATATGAAAACCCTGCTTTTTATTACAATTTAAACATGATTTATTACATAAAACATCACTTGATACAACAAAGAAGAATGAGAGGTTTAGTGTCTTTGGGGCTTAGGATCATTACATAAAAACATAAAACATGAAATACAACATCTTTATTTAAAACTTCATTTACATGACCACTACATTCCCTCGTACTTAGCATTGCATGGGATAACCTGAGGACATGCATAAGAGAAGTGTGAGCTATAAAGCCCAGTAAGGGAGTACACGTGGAATAACATGAGGAGAACAATACATGTTGGAAAATAGGCATATCAATGAAGCATAAAAGAAACATGAACATAAAGGCATGATAAAGAATGATAATCATAACATGGAAATGTGGCAACAACACTTAACATTGAATTAGCATGAGCCAAGGCTCATTGCACATAAAGCATGAGTAAACCCTCATTGCCCATGAAGCACGAGTAAACCCTATTTGCACTTGAATTATCATGAGTCAACACTCATTTCACAGGACATATCATGATACTATACCTTACCCAATGCATTGGAGCGCTATAAGGGCACACCCTTCTTAAAACATTTCATTTCATGCATAAGTTTGCCACATGGATCATAAAACATGGATTCATAAAACATAATCATTTATTACATGATAAAGGAATGTGGATTTCATAATGAAACTTTATAATCATTAAGTAAATGTGCATAAAGGTGAATACCCTTGATGGAGAAATGGTATTCACTACACAATGACATTGGCTTAGAAAATCGGTGCAATTTCGACAGCGTAACGGCGTGGCATAAGAATTCATAAAAAAAGTTTGATGAGAGATAAAAGGGTTCCTCATCATATTTACATGTAATGGACAGTAATTAGTTCATATAGATACATGTCCCAACAATTGAAATGGAATTTAGATTCATGATACAAAATTATTTCTTGAATGTAAAAGAAGAGAGAGAAGTTCCTTTCAGGATTTCGGCACAGTAACGGGTGTACATGGGAGGAATTTAATGATAGAGAAAAAGGTCTCCCATCATTCAAAAAATAATTGGGCAGTATGGGGGAGGTGCGAAACCATACCCCAACATTCATAATTTAAATTAAAATGGCAATAAAACATAAATAAAATTGACAAAAAAAGAGAAAGGAAGAAAAAACCCTGACATGGAAGTGTGCTTCCCAAGGATAGAGAGAGGCTTGTGAGAGGCTTCTTGGGAGCTTGGGGAGCCTTGGGAGGATTCTAGAGAGAGTAGGGAAGAGGTTAGACGAACTACAATGGATTTTAGTGAGGAGGAAGTGGGAGATTGGGTGGGTTTATATAGGAAATGTGAGGAAATTATTTATTATTTAGGTTTGGGTCCCCTTACATTAAATTAATCCAAACCACAAACCATCCCATGGTTTTTCCCATGGTTTTTAGAAAAGGGAAGAGGAAAACAATATTTTATAAGGCTCAAGTCATTACTTCTTAAAATAATAATGTTTATTATGTGGAGGTGAGTCACACTCCCAAGGAAATTAATTTAAAAATGCAAAGTGTTGAATATGTCTTAAGGGGTCCATTAATGCTTTGAAAAGTAAGTAAAAGTAACCAAAAATCACATTATTTTAATGATAAAACATATATTGTCCAAAAATAAGGATTATAGTATTGTATTACATCACCATTGGGTCATTATGATGTCATAAAACACATTATATATTTAAACGGTATTTAATTTTTACCCAAATATTTGACTGTCTCAGAAAATTATGAAAAATTCCTCGTTGGATAATTTCAACGTCCTGATTCCAGAAATAACATTTATTTTATCAAAATAATTTTTTAAATATGTTAATTTTCACTTTTAAAATAAAAACTGACATTTATCGAAAATTCTCAGGTTTTGACAAAAATTTCTTTCAAACCTTAATAAAAAAATATTTAATTGCATTCATAAAATTATAAGATCATTTATATTTAATGAAAAATTAATTTAATAATAATAATATTATTTTATTAAAATATTATTTAATTAAAAAGTCCCTTAATTTAATAAAATAGATTTCTAAATTAAATAATAACTAACAACACCATTTGTACTTTAAAAAAATATTTACAATGTATAAAAAATGAATAGAAATTATATTAATTATTATATACAAAAATAATGTAAATGAACATAGTACTACTTATTTGTTACATAACCCCTTAAAACAGCCACATAAGACCTAAGGGTAAGGTGTGTGATGGTGACAGACTCTTGGGGTGGCTCGGATAACATCGCTCGAGTGGTAATCTCTATCAACTTCCACTTTTCTAGTAGACGGTATCGTTCGAGCTTGTCATGGTGAAGCACAGATTAGGCTTGGTCAAGGGCGAAGCCCAAGGATTCCACCTATTTTCTGAGCTCCGACAAATGGGCTTCGTATGGGGCAATTCTACTGGATGAGGCTATCACTTCTTTTGTCTGAGTAAATTGGATTTGTTAAGGTCCAATATTTATACTAATCATGTGGTCACTATTCAACAGCTATATTAACAATGGTCAAAAATCTTAACATAAAAGAAAATAAGTTGACATCTTATAAAAACATTTTATATAAAGTGACATTTAATAAGATCAAGAGGTATTTTCCATTAATGAAACTTTGGGTCGTTACAACATTCCCCCCTTAAGAAATTTCGCCCTCAAAATTTTTCCTTTTCCCACACTAAAACAGATGTGGGTAACTCAGCTTCATCTTTTCCTCCGATTCCAAAGTCTCTTCTTAAAACTTGTGGTTTATCCACAACACCTTGACGAGGGGAATTGTCTTATTTCGTAGAACTTTTTCTCTACGATCTAAGATCTTCACCGGTTGCTCCTCATAAGAAAGATCGTCTTCCAATTGTACCACCTCAGAAGAGAGTACATGTGAAGGGTCTGGTATGTACTTCCTTAAGAGGGATACATGAAAGACATCATGTATTGTGGCCATAGTAGGTGTAAGTGCTAGTCGATAGGCCACAGCCCCAACACGATCAATAACCTCAAAGGGGCCTATGTACCTTGGACTTAACTTCCCTTTCTTTCCAAACCTCATGACCTTTTTCCACGAAGATATGCGTAGAAACACCATGTCTCCAACTTTAAACTCAAGGTCTCGTTGACGATTATCTGCATAACTCTTCTGTCAGCTCTAGGATACCATGATATGCTTCTTAATGGTTTTCACCTGCTCCACCATTTCTTTGACCATTTCTGGTCCAAGCAGCTTACGTTCACCAACCTCATCCCAATATGTTGATGTTCTTCACCTTTTACCATACAGGGCTTCATATGGTGCCATTTGGATGCTCGAGTGGAAATTTTTATTATAAGATAACTCAAACAGAGGAAGATGTTGATCCCATCCTCCTTTAAATTCCATTGAGCACGCTCTCAACATATCCTCATGTGTTTGGATAGTCCGCTCGGATTGGCCATCAGTTTGAGGATGATAGGTCGTACTGAAGTTCAGTTCAATATTCCGAGCATGTTGAAGACTCTTCCAAAACATAGAGGTGAATCTTGGATCTCAGTCAGACATAATAGATTGTGGTACTCCATGCAACCTTACCACTTCCCTGATATATATCCGTGCCAGTTGATCCAAAGAGAAATCCTCCCGAATAGAAATGAAGTGTGCAGTCTTTATAATACGATCCACAACAACCTAGATTGTATTGTTGCCTATGGATATCCTTGGAAGTTCAGTGATAAAGTCCATGGTGATGTTCTCCCATTTCCATTCTCGTATGGGGAATGGTTGCATCATCCCCTTAGAATTCTTCCTCTCTGCATTCACTTGCTGACACACTAGGCACTTTGATGAATATTCAGTGATCTCCTTCTTCATATTATCCCACCAAAAGCTTTCTCAGAGATCTCGATTCATCTTTGTGCTCCCTGGGTGAATAGAGAAATTTTAACTATGTGAATCATCCAAAAGTTCCTTATTCATCTCCGAACTTAATGGAACACATAGTCTTTTCCCAAATCGCACAATTCCTTCTTCATTAACATTAAACTCCAAGGATTTTCCTTTTTTGATATCTCCGAATTTTCCTAAATTCCCACATCATCCTTTTGAGCATCCTTTAAACTTTCCAAAATAGATGGTTGAGCAATCATTTGTGAACGTATTGATGATGTTACATTCTTTATGATTCCCACGTCTATCTTCATCAAGTCTAAGAAGATTGGATCTTTCTCAATTCTCATCATTGATTGAATTTCTGGATCCTTTCTACTTAGGGAATCTGCCACCTTGTTCGCTTTCCCAGGGTGGTAATGTGTTGAACAGTCATAATTCTTGATGAGCTCTATCCATCTTCTCTGGCACATATTAAGCTCTTTCTTTGTGAATATATATTTAAGACTCTTGTGGTCAGTATATATCTCACATTTCTCTCCATAGAGATAATGCCGCCAGATTTTCAAGGCAAAGAACACCGTCGCTAACTCCAGGTCATGCATTGGATAGTTTCGCTCATGGATTTTCAACTGCCTTGAGGCATAGGATATCACTTTATAATTCTACATCAGCACACAACCTAAGCCCTTCTTTGAAGCATCACTGAATACCACAATAAGTTCCCCACTTGTGGGTAAAGTGAGAACGGGTGCAGTGATAAGCCTCCTTTTCAACTCCTTGAATCATTCTTTGCATTCATCACTCCAATAAAAATTTACTCCCTTTCGAGTTATCTTGGTAAGAGGGATGGAAAAGCATGAGAAATTTCTCACAAATCGTCGATAATATCCAGCTAACCCCAAGAAGCTACGGATAACTGTTACCGATGTTGGCCTCATCCATCCCTCAATTGCATCTGTTTTGGAGGGGTCTACATATATCCCATTGCTTGTAATGATATGGCCCAAGAATGAGTCGTCCTTCAACTAGAACTCACACTTGTTGTAATTTTTATAGATCTTTTCCTTGCGCAAAGTCTCTAGTACAATTTTTAAATGCTCCTCATGATCCTCCTTGGTTTTGGAGTATATTAGAATATCATCTATATAGACTACCACAAATTTGTCAAGGTAATCTCTAAAGACTCTATTCATCAAGTCCATAAATATTTCTAGAGCATTGGTGATTCCAAAAGGAATTACTATGAATTCATAGTGCATGAATCTTATGCGAAAATTAGTCTTGGGGATATCTTTTTTATTCACCCTTACATGATAATATCCTGACCGTAAGTCCACCATGGAGAATTATTGTGCTCCACGTAGCTGATCAAATAAGTCATCGATTCTTGGGAGAGGATACTTGTTCTTTATCAAGATTTTGTTAAGTTCACGATAATTGATGCAATGCCGCATTGACCCATCCTTCTTCTTGACGAAGAGGACTGGTGCACCCCATGGTGAATCACTTCGGCGTATAAACCCTTTATCTAGATTCTCCTGTAGTTGTTTCTTCAGCTCTTCAAGCTCAACAACATCCATTCTATATCGAGTCTTGGATATTGGTAGCGCCACAGGTTTAAGTTCAATTGAGAACTCAACATCTCTTCTAGGAGGAAGACCAGGCAGTTCCTCGAGAAACACTTTAGCGAATTCCCTCACAATATGCATTCTTTCAAGGATGGTTTCTTCCTTGGACTCAATCATCTGAGTCGGATATGAGTGCTCATAAAGCAGTGATATCCATGCTTGAGATTATGGAGCTAAAGGAGATTCATATTCCTCCTGACACTTGTAAAGAATCAGGGGTCGATTCTCCATATGGATTGTGATTTCCCTCTTCTGAAAATTTATGTTGGCTCTATATAAGGAAAGCCAATCCATGCCAAGAATTGCATCAAATTACACCAGTGGGAGTATGAAGAGGTTCTCTGGGAAATTCAATCCACATATTATAACAGGGAGGACTTATACTCATGGGATGCAATGATTTCCCCATTTTCCGTACTCACCAACATCTTTACTTCCATGATTTGTGGTGGTGCTGGGATTGCTCTACTAAACATTCAAGATATATAAGAATTTGTTGAACCTTAATCAAAAAGTATGTTCGCTATTCTTGAATGAATAACTAGCGTACCTGTCACGACTTCGTTGTCGGGGTTCACTTCAGCAGAAGTGATGGAAAAAGTGTAACGACCCGAAATTTTTCCTAAATCTTATTTCCTAATATTATGTGTCATTTTATTTTATTTTCAACAAAAATGTTTGATTTGATAACATGATTATAATTAAAATGAGACCATTGGGTTTTTACTGTTATAAGACCATTGGTCAATATGACCGCTGGAAACTAAACGTTTCGATTATTGTCTCTAAATACAAGTAATCATGGTTAATTGTTATAGAAAGAAGATTCGATGGCCTCACCCAGTAGTCTTGGACCGATCGAAGCACATCTAATAGAACTTGGGATAGAGGTAGCACCACTTGGCTTTGATCTGGACCAAACCCAAGCCGAACTTCATCGTGTGAAACTAGAACGGAATCGCCTTTGTGAGAAGTTCAAACTAATAGAAATTACTACTCGTGCGATGTTGCCCGAGCTTTCCTCAGATTCTCTCACCTTAGCACACCTTACACTTAAGTCCTATGCTGGTGTGATAAGGGGCTATGTAAGGAGACTATAACTGCCTTGTGTAATCCTTTGTTTTAAATAAAAATTGAGATTTCTTCTTATGAAGTTTATGAATTTTCAAATGTCCGGATAAATATAGTATGCATATTTTTTGGTGAATTTTAGAGAAAGGATATTTTAAGAAAATGTTTATGTAAACCTTAAATAATTAAAAATGTGTAATGATTTTCAAAAAATGGTCTTCTACAATTATGTTCAGCACAAAATTTAGAGTCTAATAAGATCAACTTGATTTTTTATGAATATTAAATTATGAATAGTGATTTTATGCTTAGGATTAGTAATGTGACCAAATGGATTAGTAATCTCACTTAAAGAAAGTTTTAAAATAATCTAGGCACCTGGATTAAGTAATGTGATTCAATAAAATGGTTAAATAAAAGTTTCATAAATTATTATTCAAGTATTATTTTTTTGGGTGAATGGTGTTTTTTAATTAAAAATTAAATTAAAATTATTTAGAAAATTATTTTTATAAAATAGATTTTATTGTTGAACTCAGAGCATCGATATTATGTTAAGGTAATTTTTGGGGTTTTTTCTGAAAAAAAATTAATTTTCGGTGAATAGTGTATTTATTTAAAAATAAAATTAAAAATATTTAGAAAATTATTTTTATAAAATGGAGTTCATTTTTGAAATCAGGGCATTGATATTTGGTTAATGTGAAATTTTGGGATTTTTCTGAGAATGTTGAATTTTTAGTGAATAGTAAAAAAACAGTTTTAGGGTTTTGGTATGTTTAGTGACATCATAACTGTGTCATGGTGATGTCATGATATATTTTAAGGGTTGTCCGACCTAAGGTGATGGATATTTTTATTGGGGGCCCCATGTGGCCAAACATAATGGGAAATATCATGGGAGAACACATGGTTTTGAGAAAAGCACATGTGAGGTGTCCCTTGGCCATTAATGCCTTGTCCCCTCACTTTTCCTATAAATACCAAGCCCTCCTCTCATCCTTTCGACTAAAAAACCATCATCAACGAAGTTCTGGTCTCCTTACCTCCCAAGGAGTCCTCCCAAGGTTCCCCCAAGCCCTCAAGGTCCAAACCATTGAGTTTTAAGAGTTTCGTTTTAAGGTAAGGGATCCGACCTCTCTCTTTCTTTCCAAGAAATCTCTTTTATGTAATTTATTTTATGCTCCATGTTCTTATGTTAAATGATGTTCTTTTATACTCCTCTTACTTCCCTTTTCATGTTCATATAATCATATATCCCTTCTTACTCTCATTATTTCGTTTTATGAAGTTTTAAGTGGGGCCGTTAGGTTGCCGAACATTTTGTAACGGATTCTTTCTCCCTTCTCATTTTTCAAGATCTATTTTCATGTAAAGTATTTCAACATTATTTTTATTATGTTAGGGTGTGATATCTAAATTAATCATACTGATATTTTATGATCATATTATGAGAGACCACATTTGATCTCTTCAATTCATTATTTTGATGTTTAAGTGGCGTCGTTAGGCTGCTGAATTTTTAAGTGGTCCTTGTACCATTCTCCCTTTTCAAAGTTCTAATTCCATGTCAAGTATTGCAAGATCCTTTTTATTATGTTGGGGTATGATCTCTATATCTATCATACTTATATTTTATGTTAATAATATGAGAGACCCTATTTGATCTCATCAATTCATTTTTGGTTGAAGTTTATGTAACGTTGTTAGGCTGCCGACTTTTCATTCGAGAAATCTTATTTTTGTCTTCCTTTCATGTTCTTCATTTCATATGGTATATTTTAAAATTTCATTACCTTGTTCTTAAATACCTTATATTCTGTCCCTCTACTGTTTTATTGGTCATTTATGAATGTTTGACCCATGTCCCCTCTCTTTTCAATGTTTTCTAAAACCCCGAAATATAGCTGTTATGCTGCAGAATTTCCGTCTCAAAATGTCTCTCTCTTTTTCTAAAGATCTTTTATTTTATTAAGTGAATACTCAAAGATATCTCTTATATAAATGTATTCAAATATATAAAATTTTATTATATTTTAAATTCTTGGATTTACATACATGAGACCCGCTCTCCCTTTCCATGGGTTTAAAGTGACATAAAGATCATGTCTTTAAAGCAGTTTTTAAAACGTTATGATTATGAAATGAAACCCATTACTTTTATGTTATACGGGTTGCTTATGAAATTATTGATGATTTTATATGTGTATCACATGATAATAAATACATTTCAAGGGTGCTCCCAGATAGAGCTCCAATGCATTGGGTAAAGACTTAATCTCTAGAGATGACTTTTTAGACTGATACCTTGGTGAATAACCTTGGTAATTTTTAATGACACCTTGGGGATTGACCTCGGTGAAACGAAATGATTGTCAATATTAAATGTTGCAGACACATATTCAAGTTATAAAAAATGTGATTTTTATTATGATATATCTCACGATTTATTTCTCATGCCTTAAAGTTCTTTTTATGACCTTATTGAAGTATCTCATGTTCACATGTAAAATGTTTCTCTTGTTTCCCTTACTAGGGATTCTGCTCACCCTTTCTTTTGATGTATGTCCCCAGGTTATGATATATAGTATTGAACCTAGGATGAACATTAGGAGAAGCCTTTAAAGTTTCTAAGAAGAATGTTTTATGTTTTCATGTTTTCATGTTTTAAGTTCCCGGTTTCCAAGACACTAAACCTTAAAGATCCTTGGTTTTGTAAAATGTAATGAAATTTTATGTGATAAAAAGGTGGGATTCTATAGTTAGTATCAACGGATGGTTTAGTTATTTGTGGAAATTAGGATATGAAAACTCTAGGAAGAACCTTATAGAAAAGTTTAAATATAGGAAATCTTCGGGCAATTTTGGTGAGTATTGAGTAAGGGGTTTCCAAGCAAATACATCCATATCTAGATACGAGCAGGTAGAGGTGGCTCTGGCATAGATGTACATAGGGTTAAAACCCGAAAACCCTGCTTTGAGCTAGACTCGAATGGGAACTGGTACATGACAATGGGCCTTGCTGCACTCTTGGTTACGACACTCCCGGGGGATATGCTTTGGTAAATTCATAAGCTTAGTATGAACCATTGTTAAAGGAACAAAGATAAAATAAATTAAAGATTCACATAAGAATATATGATCATGGATAACCTAGTTGGGAACCTAGGGGATCACAAGTTAGGGTATACATTTCTTCTACAAGTTATCCTTATATGATTTCAGTTCCTTTTTATGATTATTGGCTAAGTACTTAAGCCCCTAATTATGCTTTCTCTTCTTAGTTAACTGTGGTAAATGGAGAAACATGTCCCAACAACCAATGTGATAGGAAATGCGACGATTGTCGTATTAATATGACAGGGATGATTAGGGGATTAAAATATGATTTTTATTTTGGAAGACATTCACTATTTTGGGGACCCTATATGATCGAGGTAAATAGATTACTACGGTATTTTCATTGAGGAGTATGGTTGACTTATATTTTGAAGAATTGATGAATTTAAGGTGGACTTATAGTAATTTAGGTTACTTATGGGAATGATTAACCTATCTTGGGTAAAATATGTTTAGGTTAGCTACTTTTGTTGTAAGATGTTAGGAGAGGTTGATGTGTTTTGGAGATGAAAAATGAAGTTTATTTTGGAAGACTATGTTATCAAATTCTTCTTGTATTTGGGTTTCAATATTAGTTTGGTTTATTTTGAGGAATTTTAAGAACAATTATTTATGGAATGGTCTATGATGAAATTTGGGTAGTACCATGAAACTTTGAAGATTTAAAAGTAGTTTCCCTTCTTATGGGATTCTTTTTTTAAGAGTTTTTTTACCTTACCCTTTATGATTTTGGGGATAATGTTTAAAGATAGAAGAAATAGATAGAAAATCATTTGTGGATTATGTGATTCTCTAGAAGATGATTCTTGTGTCTTGATGAGACCAAGTAGTTTTGAATGCTCATCATTTTGAGAAAACATTAGTTTAGGTATAAACTTGTTAAAGGATGAAAATTTACATGAAGGTAGGTATATTTTCTTATGTTTGGTTCTATGTAGTAAATGGATTCCTTAATATTATGAAAAGGTATGTAAAACAAAAACTTTGTTGGTTTACGTTTCCTACTAGGTAATCAAAGATCGTTTACACACATCATAAGTTTGGGGTTTTCTTATGGTTAACTATCTCCTAATCATGTTTTCTATCACTCTCCTCCAGAACTTGACCCTTTGTTTTTTTCATCCATGTCCATGTTTTCCTACATGGAATCCTAGTATGGGTTAACTCTGGTGACCTTTTTTACTTCCCTTTATTTATTTAAAAAGTAATAGTTTTACTGAGTCCTTTTCCGGTGTGGGACTTTCAATAAAATTTCAAAACCCAGTTTCAAAAAATTGCGAGGATGCAATTTCTTAAGGGGGGAAGATTGTAACGATGCGAAATTTTGAATAAATCTTATTTCCTAATTGTATGTGTCATTTTATTTTATTTTCAAAAAAATTGTTTCATTTGATTACATGATTATAATTAAAATGAGACTGTTGGGTTTTGACTGTTATATGACCATTGGTCAATATGACCGCTGGAAACTAAACGTTTCGATTATTGTCTCTAAATACAAGTAATCATGGTTAATTCTTATAGAAAGAAGATTCGATGGCTTCACCCAGTAGACCTGGACCGATCGAAGCCCATCTAACAGAACTCGGGAAATAGGTAGCACCACTGGGCTTTGCTCTGGACCAAACCCAATCCGAACTTCATCGTGTGAAACTAGAACGGAATCGCCTTTGCAAGAAGTTCAAACTAATAGAAATTACTACTCGTGTGATGTTGGCCGAGCCTTCCTCAGATTCTCTCACCTTAGCACACCTTACACTTAAGTCCTATGCCGGTGTGATAAGTGGCTATGTAAGGAGACTATAACTGCCTTGTGTAATCCTTTGTTTTAAATAAAAATTGGGATTTCTTCTTATGAAGTTTATGAATTTTCAAATGTCCGGATAAATATAGTATGCATATTTTTTGGTGAATTTTAAAGAAATGATATTTTAAAAAAATGTTTATGTAAACCTTAAATAATTAAAAATGTGTAATAATTTTCAAAAAATGGTCTTCTAAAATTATGTTCCGTACGAAATTTAGAGTCTAATAATATCAACTTGATTATTGATGAATAGTAAATTATGAATAGTGATTTTACCCTTAGGATTAGTAATGTGACCAAATGGATTAGTAATCTCACTTAAAGAAAGTTTTAAAATAATCTAGGCACCTTGATTAAGTAATGTGATTCAATAAAATGGTTAAATAACGGTTTCATAAATTATTATTCAAGTATTAGTTTTTTTGGGTGAATATTGTTTTTTAATTAAAAATTAATTTAAAAATATTTAGAAAATAATTTTTATAAAATGGATTTCATTTTTGAACTCAGAGCAACGATATTATGTTAAGGTAATTTTTGGGGTTTTTTCTGAAAAAAATAAATTTTCGGTGAATAGTGTATTTATTTAAAAATAAAATTAAAAATATTTAGAAAATTATTTTTATAAAATGGAGTTCATTTTTGAAATCAGAGAATTGATATTTGGTTAATGTGAAATTTTGGGATTTTTCTGAGAAAGTTGAATTTTCAGTGAATAGTAAAAATACAGTTTTAGGGTTTCGGTATGTTTAGTGACATCATAACTGTGTCATGATGATGTCATGAGATATTTTAAGGGTTGGCCGACCTAAGGTGATGGATATTTGTATTGGGGGCCCCATGTGGCCATACTTATTGGGAAATATCATGGGAGAGCACATGGTTTTGAGAAAAGCACATGTGAGGTGTCCCTTGGCCATTAATGCATTGTCCCCTCTCTTTCCCTATAAATACCAAGCCATCCTCTCATCCTTTCGACTCCAAAACCATCCTCAACTAAGTTCAGGTCTCCTTACCTCCAAAGGAGTCCTCCCAAGGTGCCCCCAAGCCCTCAAGGTCCAAACCATTGAGTTTTAAGAGTTACGTTTTAAGGTAAGGGATCCGACCTCTCTCCTTCTTTCCAAGAAATCTTTTTTATGTAATTTATTTAATGCTCCATGTTCTTATGTTAAATGATGTTATTTTATACTCCTATTACTGCCCTTTTCATGTTCATATAATCAGAGATCCCATATTACTCTCATAATTTCGTTTTATGAAGTTTTAAGTGGCGCTATTTGGCTGCCGAACTTTTTGTAACAGATTCTTTCTCCCTTCTCATTTTTCTAGATCTATTTTCATGTAAAGTATTTCAAGTTCCTTTTTATTATTTTGGGGTATGATCTCTAAATTTATCATACTGATTGTTTATGATCATATGATGAGATACCCCATTTGATCTCTTCAATTCTGTATTTTGAAGTTTAAGTGGCGTCGTTAGGCTGCTGAATTTTTAAGTGGTCCTTGCACCATTCTCCCATTTCAAAGTTCTAATTCCATGTCAAGTCTTGCAAGTTAATTTTTATTATTTTGGGGTATGATATCTATATCTATCATACTGATATTTTATATTCATATTATGAGAGACCCTATTTGATCTCATCAATTCATTTTTGGTTGAAGTTTATGTAACGCTGTTAGGCTACCGAATTTTCATAAGAGAAATCTTATTTTTGTCTTCCTTTCATGTTCTTCATTTCATATGGTATATTTTCAAATTTCATTACCATGTTTTTAAATCCCTTATATTCTATCCCTCTACTATTATATGGTTCATTTATGAATGTTTGACTCATTTCCCCACTCTTTTCAATGTTTTCTAAAACCCCGAAACATAGCTGTTATGCTACAGAATTTCCGTCTCAAAATGTCTCTCTCTTTTTCTAAAGTTCTTTTATTTTAATAAGTGAATACTCAAAGCTATCTCTTATATATGTGTATTCACATATATAACAATTTGTTCTATTTTAAATTCTGGGATTTACATACATGAGACCCGCTCTCCCTTCCCATGGGTTTAAAGTGACATAAAGATCATGTCTTTAAAGCAGTTTTTAAAACGTTATGATTATGAAATGAAACCAATTTATTTTATGTTATATGGGTTGTTTATGAAATGATTGATGGTGTTATATGTGGGTCACATGATAATATATACATGTCAAGGGTGCGCCCAGATAGCGCTACAATGCATTGGGTAAAGACTTAATCTCTAGAGATGATTTTTAGACTGATACCTTGGTGAATAACCTTGGTAATTTTTAACGACACCTTGGGGATTGACCTTGTTGAAAAGAAATGATTGTCAATATTAAATTTTTCAGCCACATCTTCATGTTATGAAAAATTTTATTTTTATTATGATATATCTCATGATTTATTTCTCATGCCTTAAAGTTCTTTTCATGACCTTATTGGAGTATCTCATGTTCACATGTAAAATGTTTCTCTTGTTTCCCTTACTGGGCCTTCTGCTCACCCTTTCTTTTGATGTATTTCCCCAAGTTATGATATGTAGTATTGAACCTAGGATGATCATGAGTAGAATCCTTTCAAGTGTCTAAGAATAA
Organism: Viscum album; assembly: GCA_963277665.1. NCBI lineage: Eukaryota > Viridiplantae > Streptophyta > Magnoliopsida > Santalales > Viscaceae > Viscum > Viscum album. The sequence goes on from OY728132.1 coordinate 422,082,290, forward strand.
TGTTTTATGTTTTCATGTTTTAAGTTCCCAGTTTCCAAGACACTAAAACTTAAAGATCCACGATTTTGTAAAATGTAATGAAATTTTATGTGATAAAAAGGCGGGATGCTATAAAAAGATATTCCATACTGTCATGGAGGTTGTTGGTTTACTCTGATAACCCTTGGATTAGGGCACTGATTTTCAAAATGACCTGTTTCTTTCCATTTGTAGCATTGAACAATGCGTTGAGGTTCGAACGGAGCGTTCCTCTCCTCTGTCACAGACGCGTGTCCTTCTTGCCGACAGTTAATAGCTCGGTGCCCTCCTTTTCCACACCTGAAGCATTTTCTCGTCCCCTTAAGGAAATTTCCAGGGTGCTTCTTTCCGCACTTTTGGCAAGTGGGGTGTTGGATCTTCTTAGCACCGCTGGATTTATCCATCGGACCACCAGCATTGAAGTCCACCTTACACTTCTTGTCCCAATGATACCCCTGTGATTCCCCGATCTCCATTTCGACCTTGAGGGCACATCGTAAAATTTCCTCATAGTTGTCGAACCAACATATCTTTAATGCTTTCCGCAAGCTAGTCTTCAGCCCACCAAAGAAGCGGTCGACCTTGAATTCAGGAGTAAGGACAAAGCTGAAAGAGTATTGTGCAATCCTTATGAATTTTGCCTCGTACACTCCAACAGATTCTTCATCTTTTTGATTGAGGAAAAGGAAGTCCCTTTCCATCTTAAGTCGGAGGGTGCGCGGAAAATATTTATCGAAAAAAATCATCCAGAATTCCTTCCATTCCAAAGCCTCGATCTCCTCCTCAGGCTTCGTATTTTTGATCAACGTCCACCATTGATTAGCTTCACCCTCCATACGATAAGCATCCAGGATAACCTTCTCTTATTCGGAACATTGGAGGATGGAGAAGATCTTTTCAATGGAGTTGATCCATTGTTCAACGATCGTGGGATCGGATGATCCACTAAATGTAGGAGGCCTTTGTCTCATTAAGCTCTCGATAGCGACTTGTTCATTCTTAGGGGGGGTTGAACGTTCCTCTTGACTCGTGTTTCTATTCAAAACCTGAGTTATCTGAGAGAGAAGCGTGACAAAGTTCATGATTCCCGCTCCCATTGGATTTGGCATCTCATTATTACAGTCATCACACTGATCTTCACAACGGTTGTTAGCCCGAGTCCTCCTATTACAGGCCATTGGATGGAATAAAAGGAAAGTTAGGGGTAACACATAAATGGTAATCCAAAGACAAAAGTTGATGACTTATAAATAAACTTTCATTTCCTTAACTCATGAGTCTATAGGCTTCAATCTAGGATTTTCATGATCTACTTTCTAACATATATTCATAGGGGAATTTTTCCCTTAATAAGGGTTCATACTAAGATTGTGAATTTATCGAAAAATATCACATGGGAGTGTCGTAACCAAGAGTGCAACAAGACCCGTTGTTGTGTACCAGTTCTCGTTCGAGTCTAGCTCCAAGCGGTGTTTTCGGGTTTTACCCCTATGATACATCTGTGCCAGAGCCGCCTCTGCCTTCTCATATCCAGACATGGATGTATTTGTTTGATAAACCACTTACATAGCACTTACCAAAACTTAGGGATGGTTTTATTATACTTAGTCTTGTATCTAAGGCTTTACTAGGGTTTCCTGATCCCAAAAATAACTAAACCTATCCTCTGATACCAACTATGACAACCCTTCTTTTTATTACAACTTAAACATGATTTATTACATAAAACATCACTTGATTAAACAAATAAGATCGATAGGTTTAGTGTATTTGGGGCTTAGGATCATTACATAAAAACTTAAAACATGAAATACAACATCTTTATTGAAAACTTCCTTTACATGACCACTTCATTCCCTCGTACTTAGCATTGCATGGGATAACATGAGGACAAGCATAAGAAAAGCGTGAGCTATAAAGCCCAGTAAGGGAGTACACATGGAATAACATGAGGAGTAAAATACATGTTAGACTATAGGTATATCAATGGAGCATAAATGAAACATGAACAAAAAGGCATGATAAAGCATGATAAACATAACATGGAAATGTGGCAACAACACTAAACATGGAATTAGCATGAGCCAAGGCTCATTGCACATAAAGAAAGAGTAAACCCTCATTGCACATGAAGCACGAGTAAACCCTCATTGCACTTGAATTATCATGATTAAACACTCATTGCACATGACGTATCATGATACTATACTTTACCCAATGCATTGGAGCGCTATAAAGGCGCACCCTTCTTAAAACATTTCATTTCATGCATAAGTGTGCCACATGGATCATAAAACATGGATTCATAAAACATAATAATTTATTCCACGATAAGGGAATGTGGATTTCATACATGAAACTTTATAATCAATAAGTAAATTTTCATAGAGGTGAATACCCTTGATGGAGAAATGGTATTCACTACACAATGACATTGTCTTAGAAAATCGGTGTGATTTCGGCAGCGTAACGGTGTGACATAAGAATTCATAAAAAAGGTTGATGAGAGAGAAAGGGGTTCCTCATCATATTTACATGTAATGGACAGAAAGTATGTCATATAGATACATTTCCCAAAAATGAAAATGGAATTTTGATTCATGATATAAAAGTATTGCTTGAATGTAAAAGAAGAGAGAGAGAAGTTCCTTTCATAATTTTGGCATAGTAACAGGTGTACATGGGAGGAATTTAATGAGAGAGAAAGGGGTCTCCCATCATTCAAACAATAAGAGGGAAGCATGGGAGAGGTGTGAAACCATACCCCAACATTCATAATTGAAATTAAAAGGGCAATACAACTTAAAGAAAGTCGACAAAAAAAGAGAAAGGAAGAAAAAAACCCTTACTTGGAAGTGTGCTTCCAAAGGCAAGAGAGAGGCTTGTGAGAGGCTTCTTGGGAGCTTGGGGCACCATGAGAGGATTCTAGAGAGAGTAGGGTAGAGGTTGGACGAACTCCAACAGAATTTTAGTGAGGAGGAAGTGGGAGCATGGGTGGGTTTATATAGGAAAGGTGAGGGAATTCTTTATTATTTAGGTTTGGGTCCTCTTACATTAAATTAATCCAAACCACAAACCATCCCATGGTTTTTCCCATAGTTTTTGGCAAAGGGAAGATGAAAACAATATTTTATAAGGCCCAAGTCCAAAATTCTTAAAATAATAAGGTTTCTTATGTGGAGGTGAGTCACACTCCCATGGAAATCAATTTAAAAAGGAAAAGTGTTGAATATGTCTTGAGGGGTCTATTAATGCTTTGAAAAGTAAGTCAAACAAACCCAAAATCACATAATTTTAATGATAAAACATATATTGGCCGAACATAAGGATTATAGTATTTTATTATATCACTATTGGGTCATTATGATGTCATAAAACACATTATATATTTAAACAGTATTTAATTTTTACCCAAATATTTGACTGTCTCAGAAAATTATGTAAAATTCACCGTTGGATAATTTCGATGTCCTGATTCCAGAAATAACATATATTTTATCTAAATAATTTTCTAAATATGTTAATTTTCACTTTTAAAATAAAAACTGACATTTATCGAAAATTCATGGGTTTTGACAAAAATGGCTTTCAAACCTTAATAAAAAAAATTTAATTACATTCATAAAATTATAAGATCATTTATATTTAATAAAAAATCAATTTAATAATAATAATATTATTTTATAAAAATATTATTTAATTCAAAAATCCCATAATTTAATAAAATAGATTTCTTAATTAAATAATAACTAAAAAAACTATTTGTACTTTAAAAAACTAATTACAATTTATAAAAAATGACTAGAAAATATATTCATTATTATATAAAAAAATAATGTACATGAACATAGTACTACTTATTTGTTACATAACCCCTTAAAACATCCGCATAAGACCTAAGGGTAAGGTGTACGATGGTGACAGACTCTTGGGGTGGCTCGGATAACATCGCTCAAGTGGTAATCTCTATCAACTTCCACTTTTCCCGTAGATGGTCCCGCTCAAGCTTGACATGCTGAACCTCAGATTGGGCTTGGTCAAGGGCGAAGCCCAAGGATGCCACCACTATTCTGAGCTCCGAAAATGGGCTTTGTATGGGGAAATTCTACTGGATGAGGTCATCACTTCTTTTGTCTGAGTAAATTGGATTTGTTAAGGTCCAATATTTATACTAATCATGTGATCACTGTTCAGCGGCTATATTAACAACGGTCAAAAATCATAACATAAAACCAAAGAAGTTGACATCTTATAAAAACATTTTATATAAAGAGACATTTAGTAAGATCAAGAGGGTTTTTCCATTAATGAAACTTTGTGTCGTTACAAATAAATCGTAATAATTAGTAATAAATGGTAATAATTAGTAATAATTCGTAATAATTTGAAATAAATTTTAGTAATAAGTAACAAATTTCAATAATTAGTAATAAATTGTAATAATTACTATGAAATTGGAATAAATTGTAATAATTATTAGAAAATTGTAATAAATTGTAATAACTACTAATAAAGTATAATAAATAGTAATAATTACTAATAAATTGTAATAATTTTTAATAATTTGTAATAATTAGTAATAAATTTCAATAATTAGTAAAAATTAGTAATAAATTTTAATAAATAGATATAATTTGTAAGAATTTGTAAAAATTAGTAATAATTAGTAATAATTAGTAATAATTAGTAATAATTATGAATAAATAAGAATAAATATTAATAAATAGGAATAAATATGAATAAATAAAAATAAAGAGAAATAAGTAGGAATAAATAGGAATAATTAGTAATAATTAGTAATAATTAGTAATAATTAGTAATAATTAGAAATAATTAGTAATAATTAGTTACAAATAGAAAAAATAGTAATAATTAATAATAACTAGTAATAATTAGTAATAAATTCTTAATATTAGTAATAAATTTTAATAATTAGAAATAAATTTGTTATAATTAACAATAATTCGCAATAAATTCCAATAATTAGAAATATTAACCAATAAATTGCAATAAATAGCAATAAATAGAAAGAATGGAAATAAATAGCAATAAATAGAATTAAATTGGAATAAATATGAATAAATACGAATAAATTGTAAAAAATTGTAATACCTTGTAATAATTAGTAATAATCTGTAATAATTAGAAATAGGTAGTAATATTTAGTAATAATTAGTAATAATTAGTAATAAATAATAATAATTAGTAATAAATAGTAAATAATAATAATAAGTAATAAATAGTAATAAATAGTAATAAATAGTATCAAATAGTAATAACTAGTAATAATTATTAATAATTTGTAATAATTACAAATAATTATAAATAAATAGCAATAAATTTTAATAATATGAGATAAATAGTAAGAAATAGAAATAATTATCAATAATTATCAAAAATTAAAAATAAATAGTTATAAATAAATATTAAAAGTAATAAATAGTAATAATTTGTAATAATTAAAAATAAATTTTAATAAATAGTAATAAATAGTAATAGATAAGAATAAATGGTAATATTTAATAATAATTAGAAATAATTATAAATAAATAGTAATAAATTTTAATAATTAGAAATAAATTGTAATAAATATCAATAATTTGAAATAATTTGCAGTAATTATGAATAAATTGAAATAATTATGAATAAATAGTAATAATTAGAAATAATTATATATATGTAGCAATAATTAAGAATACTTAGAAATAATTATCAATAATTAGCAAAAAATCGGGATAAATACAAATAAATAATAATAAATAGAAATAAATATGAATAAATAGGAATAAATAATAATAAATTGTAATAAATTAGAATAATTATGAATAATTAAGAATATTTAAGAATATTTAGGAATAAATTCCAATAAATATGAATAAATATAAATAAATTGTAATAAAATATAATTAATTTTAATAATTAGAAATAATTAAGAATAATTAGGAATAATTAGAAACAATTAGGAACAGTTATAAAAAATTTGAAAAAAATAAGGATAAATAGGAATAAATAGGAATATGTAGGAATGATGTAAGAATAAATTATAATAAATAAGAAAAATTATAATAAATTCAAATATATTGATAAACTGACAAAATTTCCAATGGATTGGCAGTATTCCTTTTAATTGATGCCTTTACTCCATGCATCTTTATTCCACTAAAATTGATATGAAAAGTCTTCTCGAACATACGTTAGAGTAGATTTTTCATAGTGATTTATGTGGGAGAAATTTACAAGGCGGTGAGTCATTGGCCAAAAGGGGCTCTTTTGCCAAATGACTCATCCCCTTGAAAATTTCTACAACTGAAATCACTATGAATAGTCTAATCTGACATACAAAAATGGATATTCGTACGTTGGAGTAGAATTTCCATAGTTCTTTTAGTTACAAAAATTTGCAAGGGGATGAGTCTTCGAGGAAAAAGAGCTACCGCCAATTGTGGTAAATTGTGTTGTCAGTAATTAATAATAATTACTAAAATATACCTGAATTTAATAATAATTAGTGGCCATTAGTATAAATTTTTATAAATGATTGTTGATTAGAATAAAATATTAAAAAATAATATAAATAACTATAAACTAATAGAAATTATTATAAATTTATAGAAAAGATAATTTATTTTTCCTCACTATTTTCGAAAGTGTTTATCTTATATCAACTTATAAAAAATAACTAATTATTTCATATTTTTTAGAAAAATATGGAATGAGGAAGTCAAAAACAGTCATTATTAGAAGATTGTACTTATATTACTCAACAAATTAATCCAAACATTTTTTGTTTAAATTCTGTATATTTTGAGGGTGTTGAAGATTTTTTATCATTTCCATCATCGAAACCAAAATTTGTTTCAGAATGGATAATTAAGTGTCCATGAAAAAAATGTTCTATGAGGAAGTATTACACATTTTACATTTTTGGAAGTCATTTATTACGTTTTCGTTTTCATCCAGATTATGTTTTTAGGTATCAAAATGGTGAACATAATTCCAGAGAAGATATTAATAATTTGGTTCTAGATCTAGTAAAGTTTCCAAATTTAGTACATGATGTGGAAGGTTCGTCCCTTCAACATACTGAAACTCAGGATGATATTGATTTATCTCATAAGTTAGAACCATCTCATTTATAAGTGTTGTTGAGGCCTGCTGAGGAATCCTTATACCCTAGTTTCAAGATAAGAAATTTTGAAACAATTGCTAAATGTATGGCCATTAAATCAGATTTTGGAATTTCAAATAGTTTTCGGATCAGATATTCTCTTTGTTAAAAACACTACTACCTGAAGGAAATGTTTTTCCTTCAAATTTCTATAGTAGGAAGAGGCTATTTCATAATCATAGTCTTAGTTATCAGATGATTCATGCATATTAAAATTGATGCATGTTATAATATGGTGAAAATGAGTTTTTGGATAGTATTCCTACATGTAGACAATAAAGTAATAAAGAAGCACAACTAGGGAAGTCTATATTTGTTCCTGTAAAACAATTGAGAAATTTCTCTCTCACACCCAAATTATAGAATTCATTTATGTCTCAAAACACAACTTCATTGATGTCATGACACTAAACCATTATTTCAAATAGTAAAATCTTAGATCATCTCTTTTATGGTGACTCATGGAATCATTTTGGCCAAGTTCAATCGTCGTTTTCTTTTGAAGCAAGAAATGCCCGATTGGGTCTTTCTGCTAACGGTTTCTATCTATTTGGTTCTTAATGTAGTAAATCTTCATGTTGGAATGTCTTTATAACTCTATATAAATTACCTCCATGAATGTTGATAAAGGAAACATATATATTTTTGACCTTATTAATTATAGGTCATCCAAAAAAGAATATTGATGTTTATTTAAAGTCATTGATTAATGTGTAAAATTCACTGTGGAGTAATGGTGTTAGTTTATATGATTTGATGTGAAACAAAGCTTCCTACTAAAAGGTGCATTGATGTGGATAATTATTGACTTCCTGGAAAATGTCATGTTATCTGGATGGAGTACATATAATACAAAATAACATCCATATTGTATGAGATTTAGTAAATAATTTATGCTCGTAAATGGAAGAAAACTTTTTTTTGACTATTATCACATATTTCTTCCTGCCGATCATGCTTTCCGAAGAAATAGATATCATTTTAGAAAAAGAAAAGTTGAAAAATATGGGCCTCCAACAATGATCTCAGGTATAGAGTTAAAATAAATTGTATTTCCATTACCCCTAATCACATTTCGACTAATAATAAAGCAACAAAAAATATGGGTTTGGAAAAGTGGAAAATTGGATAAAACTGATCATTTTTTGGGATTTCCCATATTTCTCTAATTTTTTGGTCCATCACATGTTGGATGCGATGAATACTGATAACAACTATTTTCATAATTTATTCCATACAGTATTTGATACACTAGGTAAGACCAAATACAATGTGAAGGCATGATTAGATCTTTCCCAAATTTCCAAGTGACCACATCTTGAACTGTTTGAAAATGTCATATCACAGAAGTTAATGAAGCCAAAAGTGGCTTATACACTGTCCAAAGAGAGTCATTTATTATTTTGATAGTGGATTTTAGATTAGAGACCTCTATATGGTTATGCTTTAATTTTGGAAATATGTGTCTGAAATAATCAAATTATTAGATTGAGAACTGATGATTGTTATGTTTTAATGGAAAGACTTCTACCAATTAGATTAAGAGTTTTATTAAATCCAATGATTTGGGATGAACTAACAAACATATCATATTTCTTTAGAGACATTTGTTTATCGACAATATACTACGATGTTGTAAGAAAACTGTAACAAGATGTTATTTTAATTTTATGTAAACTGGAAAAAATATTCCCACTAGGTTTGTTTGATTCAATGAAACATTTGATATTACATTTTCCACACGAAACAAAATGTGGAAGTTTGGTGCAGTTATGATGGATGTACCCATTTCATAGATGCATGCAGAAATAAAAAAAATACATAACAGAGAATTAGTTGAAGGATCAATTACAGATGTTTATTTGCAAGAGGAAATTTTATTTTTTTCTCCCATTACTTTCAATCTAAATATACCTGAAAACACAACTTCTTGATCTGTATTAAGGAGAACGTAGATGATGACATGAGCAATCATTTATTAATTTTCAAACATCCTGAACTTTGCTTCGGTGGAGTTCATGAACGATTCTTTTCAGATGATGAAAATCATAGAGCTCATACATATACTCTGTTGTACTCTGATGAAATGAAATCATTCATACTATGAGTGATCTTATCACTTATTCTATAATTTTTATCATAGTAAATTAATATTATTTTATTTCTTGGTTATATAATAATCATATCACAAAAAAGTTTCACAAATTATTGTAGCTTCTCTTGAATAACGTTATCAAAAAAATATTACTGGTTTCAAAAACTAGTAAACTAATTATTTTTTATTTTACATAAAAAATAAATTTAATTCTTATTATGAGTATAATTATATTAAAACATTTTTGGTATCCCAAAATGGTGATAAAATTGATAATATATTTCCATTATTGTGTAACCCTCTAAACTTCATATGTGGTGAATAGTAATCGATTTCATACATGTGTATATAGGGAATAAAAAAATAATGAATAGTGGTGTTTTCATGAGAGGATCTCACCATAGAGAAACAAATGTTGATTTTTATGGCATGATTGAAGAAATCATTGAAGTGTGTTATTTTGGGCAACATTATGTAATGATGTTTAAATGTAATTAGTTGGATACTAAGATAGGTGTACGTGTTCATCCGATCTGTGGAGTCGTTGATATTAAATATAAAACTCTTCATATTGTAAATGCACCATTTTTATTTCCCCATTAGGCACATCATATTTATTATGAAAATTAATGTTCAACTTCATGGGAGTTGGGTTATTGGTGGAGCATAATAAAAACTAAATCTCAAGAGAATAAATTTACTAAAACTGAATGTGGTTCCACTGAAGTGCATGGAATTGAAATTTTTTAAGAGACTACTCTGAATCCAATTTTACATGACGAGACACTAATATCATTGATGACACCCCACAATTACGAGTCGATGGTGACGATGATGTTAATTATGATACAACTTAATTTGAAATGACAAGAGATGATAAAACTGAAACTAATATAGAAATTGATGATTCTAAGGTGGAATATGAAGATATTGACTTCAACGACTATGAAGATGAGGATGAATATGAACATTTACCAAGTTAAATGAAGTTTATAATCATATATCATATATATCTATATATAGTAGTAATTTTCAATTGTTTTCTAACAACACTAATTTCATGTTTTAGATAGATGATGATGTGTTTCGTATGTTATAGAAGGGAGATCTAACTTCGTATGAGCAGGAGGCTGGATCAGCTTACCCTCAGACTTTTGGCAGTTCAGGGGTCTCCTCGAGTGTGCATAGTGTTTCAGGTTTTTGATTCCCAGCCCTACACTAAATCGATATCCACATCTTGGGTTTGATCCACAGACATTGAGGTATGATTACCTATTAATTTTCGATTGTTTTCATTAATTTATTTATATTATAATTGTTTGATTAATTTTTTTTTCACAGCTTATGCATTTAGTGGTCGGACAAGAGAGCGCAATATTGTGCAATTATTTTTCGGATGCATGGGCGTTGTGGGATCAGATTCCCGTCGATGTTCAGTAGCACATGTTAGATCATTGGATGGTATGTAAATAAATAATATTTATTTTGAAATTAATTTTATTATTAACATTATATAAGAAATTATTTATAGGTTTTATGGTATCCCATTGAGGAGAGCATGTGTGAGACTATTTGGGAGGCATGGCATGGAGTTATGCGTACAAATTGTACACAATTTTTTCACAATTGGAAAAGGAAATCAATGTAGAAAGGAGTGTAGGAGTTTGATGATACATGTCACGTTCACCGAATTGATTATATTTCATCGTAGATTTGGGATGGATTATGTACACACTAGTTAATTAGGTGATTTTAGAGTAAATCATCAGTAGGTCGGAAAAATTCAGGGTGACAAGAGTTGACATATCGAGCTGGTAGTCATACATTCAGTACGCATAGGGAGAATATGGTAAGTACATTTTTTTAAAATATTATATATAACTTTGAATATAAAGGTTTTATTTTATATTTATATAGGGAGTCAGACAACCTGATATTATGTAGTATGTTGTTTATATGAGTATGTATAGTGATCCAGCCACTTGGGAGATTAGAGGTGATCTCCAGTGTTAGATTATGTCCAGTATAAGTTTTTTTAGTATTTAATTTATCTAAAAATAATATTTTAACTATTTTAATTTTAAATATTAATTTAAGGAGTTTTATGAGGCCACGACATCTCAGAAAAATGTAGAGAGTCATACAGAGACTAATGGTCAGACCAGTGCCCCCGATTTGATGAGGAAGTATGGATGCAGGTGACCCCATATGGCTTCTAGAAAGGAAAATTTGTTGGTATCATCTCTCAATTGAACCTTGGGGGTTTTTATGGAACCTATGCAATGTTTGTGTGCATCTTGAGAGGATCTCGTGGAGAGTCATCATCATCATATGCACAATATCAGGAGTAGATGTGAACTCAGAGTGAGCTTATAGAGACTATGCGTAGGGAGCACGAGGAGATGCATCAGTGGCATTAATAGAAATAGGAAGAGTTACTTTGACAGCAGCAACATCAGTAGTAGATGCAAGATGAGATGTATCGAAGGTGGTTGGAGTAGGAGCAGGATTAGATGGAGTACATGCGACATCTGACTCACAGTTTAGGGATAAAATTCCCTCCACTATCTACTTCAGCTACTCCAGATGACCCTCTCCCTGATCAATGATTTATTTTAATTTTATTGTGAAGTATTTGAATGTATTTTCTTGTAATATTAACTATTTAATGTTTTAAATATTTTGTGTTTTATATTGTCTCGAAAATTATTGTTTTTTATTATTAATTTAATTTATTTATTATATTCATTATTTTATTGACTAATATATTTTTATATTATTGTGAATACTTAGGTTTTTATTATATTAATAATATTATCATTTAATTAATATTAATAATAATATTATTATATTAATTCATTATTTTATAATTTATTTTATTTTATGAATATTAATACTATTATATTATTTATATTAATATTATATTATGTTTTTTATTTTATAAATAGATTTATACTATTAATAATGATATTTTTATTTTATTTATGTTAATATTATTTTATTTTTTAATTTATCTTATTTTTATATTTATTCACTACTTGCAACGGACCGTCGCAAATATTAATTTCGATGGTCTGTCACAATAGAGTTTATTTTTTTATATTTTGTGGGCTTATTATGACGGACAGTCGCGATTACTAAATGCGGTGGTCCCTTATAATAGAGTAATAAATAGAGATGCAATTTGCGACGGGTTGCTGACCCGTCACAAATAGTTTCTTAAAAAAATGCTAAATATTTTTCATAATGAGCGAGCAACCCATGGAAAAAAAATAAATTTTTTCAATGGTCCATCATAAAAAAAATTTTTGTGACATCGTTTACCATGAAGAGTCATTTGAGATGGTACCCCGTCACAAATGACCGATCACAATAATCCATTTTTACAGTAGTGATCACATCCATTTTCAAATATATCATAAAACTTATATACAATATAGAAGATTATATCATAATAATTCAACCTCAATTAAGCATGAAATACAATAAATATTTTCCCATAGATGAAAATAATCTAATAAAATGATTAAAATTATTTGAAAAAAATATCCATTTTTACTTAGAGATAAATTAAAAGTCGTGCAATTGTAAAGAAAAATTTAATTTAAACATAACCTTGTAAAATTTTAATGTAAGATTAATTGTGTTAGGGTATCATTATAGTGGAAATAGACTCCCATTCTATATATGTTATAAGAAACATTTTTCTTTAACTTTGTCAAAAATGTCTTAAAGTACATCGTTTTTAATATGACTGAAGCATTCCTTTCAAATTTTTTAAAAAAAAGTATAAAATGGATAAAAATGAATTTAATAAATTTTGAAGGAATAGTAAAAATATTTTGAATTACATTTTTATGAAAAAATGACATGGGTGATAAAGATTTCCCAATAGATACTTTCATATAGAAAATCTCAGATAAGAAAGAGATTGCAAAATTAGCCCTTACCTTGCGATTCCTTTTTGGGTGATCATCCTTTAACCTACTATATAATTGTTTGAAGAGTGTTAATAGTTTTTTATAGAACCATAATCATGTTTATAAATTTATATATCATATATTTATAATATCTTTTTACCCGTTTGTTAACAATCTTTCCTTATTTCACTATTTTTGGTGTTAATTTCCTAGTTTTCTCATGTTTGTTTTGACTTGTTATTTTATTCTTATATTAGTTAGATCAAGATTTAATCATCTCTATAATTTTAAAAAATAATTAATTATCTTATATATTGAGTACATATGTATTTAGAATAATCTATAAATTTTGGGTATAAAATTGAAATGCAACATTCATGAAGATAGTATATCACACGTACACAAGAACGTTACTTTCATTTTTTGTCATATTAAAATATTGAAAAGATAACGATAAATATGTAAATTATAATTCTAGTATCACATCTATTTCAAATTAATTAGATATATATATATATATATGTGTGTATATTAAAATTATCCTTGCTACATTCAATGTATAGCATTAATGAATCACATCACTTTGAGGGGCAAGTAGTCTACACTTCCACAAACGATGTTATCATATATCCACAATATGGAAAGCATGAAGGTATTTTTAATATAAAAGATACAGAATATGATATAGGTTATAATGTAAAAATTAAAATATTATTTATATTGAAAAATATTTTTAAGACCAGCCATGAAGGAGGTAATAGAAAAAGAATAAAAATCATATTTATGGAGTCGATTAACTAGCATAATTTGCACACCCATTTCGTTTCATTGAATAATAGGAGGTGATAAATGACATGGATATGATATTTTCCATTTGAAACATAAAACTCTATAATAAAAATGATTATGGATTTATCATGTATTTATGGATGAATTATGTGAGGAGAAAGTAGAATATGAAAATAAATTAAGAGAGGTACTTTGAGAAAATTACCTCTTGAATATCACCTCCTAGAAAGACCCTTGAGGGCCATGGATTTTGTCTCTTAGTGAGACTAGTAGAACATGGAATTTATACCAGGATTTTTTTGTCAAAATAGTGTGGTAGATATGTGGTATTTATACTTGAGAAGAGGTGGGTTCAAGTGCTTAATTTATTTATTATTTTATATTAAAAGCCATCTATATAGATGTGGAATTAAATTCCATGAATTTTTCATATAATTAATGTGTTATAATCTTTTTATGGTCGATGCACATTTAAATCAATGCTTAAATGTCGTATTTTTTAGGTATGATAACTTTTAACTTTAACTTTAACCCTTGTAATAATTTTACTTTTACTACGGGATTTTTTTTACCATGGTAGATTTTTTATAAATAAAAATAAAATTGACCTTAAAAACCAATTTGGATATTATTTTTCTAAATATAGAATATATTATATCTAATTGAATTCATATAATTAGTAAAATTGTATTTAAAATTAATTCTGCAGTCTAGACTAAAAAGCGGGTTTTTAACGTGAACTGTTCAAAAGTTGACATTGATTTTATATACATTTTCAATTTGAAATTGGTTGAAACAAACTAAATTTAATTAAATGATAAAATATTATTATAATTACACTATCAAATTAAATAATAAGAAAATATATTTATATAAATAAATTATAAAAAGAATAATTTTTGTAGTATTTTTTCAATATTCATTAAAATATGAAAGTTATTAGAAAAAGACCAAAAAATTGTACAAACTAAAATTTTATGTTTCTTTTATAAAAAATGAGATTATTTTGTCAAATTTAATATAGAAAAGTGTCAAATTGAATATATAAAAATTATAAAAATTGGATTTATAAAAGGTTCTCCATTAAAAGGCGGTAAAATTTAATTTTTTTAAAAATACTTGTGTTATCTGGAAAAAATGAATTTTTTCCTTATATTATCTATATAAAATACATAAGATGAATTTTAATATTACGTGGAATATTTAAAACTCAATATTTGGTTAATAATATTAATAACCTATAATTAAATATCTTGCTTATACATTATATTAAATAATTATATTAATATATTTTTGTTCGGTAAAAATAGGCCTTTCATGTAATACAAGACAAATAACTGTTATGTGTTGTGTAATATTAACATGGTATTTCCTAAAAAAAAATAAAATTAAAAATATACATAAATAAAAATATTATAATGTCTTTGGGTTTTACATTTATGTTTCAGAACATAACTACATTGATGTAATGACACAAAACAAATATTTCAACCAGTAAAAGCTTAAAGAATCCCTCTGATGGTAATTCAAAAAAACATTTTGACCAAATACATCCATATTTTTCTTCAAAAGATATAAATGTGTGATTGGGTCTTTCTAATATTGGTTTATGTCCATTTGGTTTTTATGGATGTAAGTATTCAAGTTGGCATGTCTTTATAACTCCAACAATTTACCTACTTGGATATTGATGAAGGGGCCATATATATTTTTGGCATTATTAAATCATGGACTTCTGAGAAAGAATATTTATGTTAATTTGAAACCATTTATTGATGAGTTAATTTCATTGTGGAGTAATGGTTTCTGGTCATATGATGTTGCAATGAAACAAAATTTCTTATTGAAAGCTGCATTGGTTTGGAAAATTAGTGACATCCCATCATATGAAATGTTATCTGGATGGAGAACACGTGGTCTAAAATCAAGTCCATACTGTATTGGCGACAACAAAGTTTTTATTCTCTTCAAAGGAAGAAAACCTTTTTTTTTACTGTCTCATCACAGATTCCTTCGAACTGGTCATCCTTCTCAAAGGAACAAATATGATTACAGAAAATGCATAATTTAAAGTGATGGATATCCAAGAGTGATATCAGGTATGGTTCTAAAATAATTTTCCTCTTTATTATCTCCCATTACATTTGGGCCAAATATAAACCAATAGAAAATTGATATTTTTGGGAAAGAAAACAATTGGATAAAATAAATCATTTTTGGGGTATTCCATATTGGTCAGATTGATTGGTGTGTTATATGTTAGATGCCATGTATATTGAGAAGAACTATTTTGATAATATATTTTATACAGTTTCGAATTAACCAGGTAAGACCAAGTATAATGTAAAGGAACAATTAGATCTTTCCCCAATTTACAGGCGACCATAACTTGAACTATTTGAAAATGTCAGATCACATAAGTTAATGAAGCCAAAATTAGATTATACAATTTCCCAAGAAAATAAATTATTATTTTTTAAGTGTATTGTAGATTTGAGACTTTCTGATGGTTATCCTTTTAATTTGGGTAGTTCTGTCAGAAATGGTCATAATATCGCATTAAAAATTCATAATCATAAAGTTATAATTAAAAGAATTATGTAGATTAGATTAAGAGGTTTGTTAAATTATATAATTTGGGATGCACTAACACACATATCATATATTTTTCTGAGATATTGGTGTTGTGATAATAGATTACAATGGACTATAAAAACAAAAATAAGAAGTTGTTTTAATTTTGTGTAAACTAGAAAAAATCTTCCCACCAAATTTATTTAACTCAATGGAACATTTGATATTACTTTTTTTTAATGAAGAAAAATATGTAGGATTGGTAAAGTACCTATTTATGTACCCATTTGATAGATTCATGAATAAATTGAAGAAAAAAATATTTAACAAAGTATTGGTTGAAAAAAAAATTGCATAATAACATTAATAGGAATAAATTTCTTTTTTATGCTCCCATTATTTTCAAAATGAATATCGCTCCAAAACATAACAACATGGGCTGTAACGAGGGAAATTTAGATGATGAAATCAACAATCAATTATCAATTTTTAATCATCCTAAAATTGGATTTGGTGGAGTTTATGAAATAAGGATTTTAGATGATGAACATCATAGAGGTCATACATATGTTCTGCTCAACTATGAAGAAATGACTCCATTTTTACTATGAGTGATCATATCACTAATTCTATAATATTTTTTATTGTAAATTAATATTATTTTTTGTAGGTTATATGATAATCATATCAACAAACAAATTATACAAATCACATGAGCTTCTCTTGAAGAACATCGACAAAACAATTTTTCCTATTAGTTTAAAAAACTTGTAACATAAATTATTTATGGTTTAAAATATAAAATAAATCAATTAATTATTATATGGATAATTTTTTTTGAAATTTTCTAGGTATCTAAACACATTGATAAAATTGATAATCTATTGTGTGTAATAACTAATCTACCACTGAAGAGGGTTAATTCTTATAATGCATATGTGGTGAATGGTGTTCAATTTCACACATGTGCATATAGGGAATCAAAAAAACAATGAATAGTTGTGTTTTCTTGAGAGGATCAAATCATATAGAAATTTAAGTTAACTTTTACAAAATTCTAGATAAAATTATTGAATTGTGTTATCTGGGACAGAATTACATAACGATGTTTAAATACTAATGGTGGGATACTGAGATAGGATTGCATGTTCGACGAAGCCATGTAATCATTGATATTAAATATAAAAGTATTCTTAATGTAAATGAATAATTATTATTATCTCATCAATCACATCAAGATTATTAAAAAAATTATTGTTCTAATTCTAGCGAGTTGGGTGATTAGTGGAGGAAAATAAAAATAAAATATAGGGAAAATCATTTTATTCAAAGGGAATGTGGTTCTTCTGAAGTATAAGGAATTGATATTTTTCAAGGGACTTCAAAAAATCCATATTTTCATAAAGAGGCATGAATATAGATGATGACGCCCCAAAATTAATGGTTGATAGTGATAATGATGATAAGGATATAACAAATGTTTTTGAACTGACAAGAGATAATGAAATTGAAACCCATATGGAAATTGATTATGCTAAGGAGGAATATGAAGATATTGACACCATCAGATATGCAGATGAGGATGATGATAAATATTTACATAGTTATATTCTGGTTATAATCATATAATATATATATATATAATTTTTTTTCAACTATTTGCTAACAACTGTAATTTTGTGTTTTATATGGACTCAGATATGTTTCATGAGTTCAAGGAGGGTGGTCTACCTAATAACGGGCATGATGTTGGATCAATTGACCCTCAGACTGATAGAGGTTCATGGAGGACTCATAGGGGGTACAATATTGCACCATTGATGATTTCTAACCCTATCTCTAAGTGACATCCATGTCTTGGCATAGATCCACACATGCAGAGGTTAGTTTACTTGTGTATTTTAGTTACTTTTCATTAATTATCATAAATTTATTTATATACTAATGGTTTTTTTAATTTTTATAGTTTTCACATATTTTTACATATAGTTATTATAAAAAGGAGTGCTATATTGGAAAAATATCTCTATGGAGCAGGGATCACATGGGATTAGATTCCTGTTGATGTTCAACACTACATGTTCGATCATTGTCTAGTACATTAATAAATAATATTTATTTTGAAATTTATTTATTTAATAAAATTAAATTATTAATTATTTAAAGTTTTGATGGTATCCCATCGAAGAGAGAATGTGTGGCGCTATCTAAAAGCCATGGGAGGGGTTTATGCATGAGTGTGGTTGCCTGTTTTGACAGAATTTGAGAAAGAAAACAATTACGACAGTAGGAGAGACAGATTTTGATGAGTCTTTTCATGCCCACCAACCAGATTACATTTTAACATGGGTTTGGGATGGATTATGTTCGCATTGGATGGGTGTATGTTTTCAGAGGATATCATCAGTAGGTTCACAAAAACAGAGGAGACAAGAGGTGACACATCGAGCCAGCAGTCGTAAATTCTGTTCGAATAGGGAATATATGGTAATTACTTTTTTAATTAATTTATACAACATTAAATGAAAAATGATTATTTTGTATTCATATAGGTAGTCAAACAGCCTGATATTATAGAGTTTGACATTTATTGAAGGATGAACATTGATCCATTCACTAGAGAAATTATAGGTTATCTCCACCATCATATTATGGTCAATGTAATTTCTTTTTGAGTTTTACAATTAAATGTAAATAATATTTTAATTATTTTAATTTTAAATTGAAATTGAAGGATTCATATGTGGTCGTGACATATTAGTTTTAGAATGATACTGAGGATTAGACTAGTGGGCACCAATTTGATAAGGCATCATGGATTCATGCAACCTAGTATGCTTTTGATAAAGGTAGATTTGTTAGTTGCCACTCTAGATTGATGACTGTGAGTTATTATGAGACCACTACTTTGTCGACATGAAACTCGAGAGGATATCATAAGGAGTTATCATCATGTCTATAACATTACCAAGAGTAGTAGTGAGCTCTGTGTGAGATTATATAGAGTATGTTCAGTCAGTATGAAGATATCTATCAACATCAATAGCAAGAGGCGATGCATCGATGGCACCAGTAGTAGCACGAGCATATGATGGAGTACATGCATTTTCTGAATCATGGTTTAGGGATGGAGTTCCATACACTATCTCCTCTAGCTCCTCCATCTCCTCGAGAAGACTCCTTAGTGATGTATTTACATTTTATGATAAAACATTTGAATGTATTTTTTTGTAATATTATATATTTAAATTTCTACATAGTTCATTCTTTATATTGCTGTGAATGTGGTGTTTTTTTTATTTTTATATTTTATTACTTTTTTATTATTTTACTTATTTTATTATTATTTTATTATTTTATTAAAATTATTATTTCATATTATTTTATTAATATTAATATTTTGTTATTATAATTAGTTTTATGTATTTATAAAAATATTGATGTTTTTTTTATTTTTTATTTTATATTATTATTATTATTATATATTATTATTCTTATACTTATAAATAATAATTTGTACAGTAATAATAATAATATTATTATTATTTTAATAATTATAATATTATTATTTTAATAATTATAATATTATTATCATTTTTAATATTATTATTTTATTATTATTCTTATTTTAATAATATTGTTTTCTTATTACTATAATTATTTAATATTATTTTATTAATAATATTATTATTTTATTAAATTTTCATAAATTTTTACTTTATTTTTTAAGGCTTTTTGTGATGTGCTTGTCATAAATAAGTATTTACAACGGGCCTATTGCAAATATGTACTTATAACGTTTCTAGTGCAAAAAGGCTTTTTAAATAACACATATAAACTAATTGTGACGATTCATCGAAAAAAATTCAATTTGCGACGCAATTTTCTACAATGGTTCATTTTCGACATGATCCCATCATAAATGACTTATTACAAATAACTATATTTTCAGTCGTACCTCTTCCTTGAGTAACTCCTTTTAGTTTTTACCAAAGGGCTTCTTTGGATGAATTTTTTCCCAAAGGGAGTCTTATAGGATGTGGGGAGGGGTTTTAAGTAGATATTTGGCCATAATTTTGTCGAGTCAAAGTGGCATGATAGGTGTGAATAAATTGGAGGGTGAATGCCTGTTTATAGTGGTGGAGGAGTGGAATTCTTGAAATTTTTTTAAAATGGAACTCCACCCATGGTTTTTAAATGAAGGGTTGAACCAATAATGGAAAAACATTTATCCAAGGGATGATAGGATTCAAAATTTTCTATTCAATGACTTTTTGACCAAGTTCTAGGTCATTTTGGCGTTTAAGATTAATGTTTAGTGCCTTATTAAGCTAATTTTTCTCCTAACCATTATAATTAATTTTAATCACTTTAACTAATATTTTTTTCAAAAAAAAAGTTGGACTTACTAGGCATTATAAATTATACTGATTCAAAATACGGAATCTATTTTTCCAAATTTCAATCACATAAGTGACATAAATTGATTTAAATTTAATCCCACAAAACACCCAATAATGTAAGTTTTTAATGTAAAAAGTTCAAAATATTGATATGTTTTTATATTAAATTTCAATGTTAAATTGACCATAATGGACTAAGTTAGATTAATTTATGTTTATTAATCTAATTGGACTTTAATACTTATTTAAAATATAATTTCACTATATAAATAAATTATAATAAAAACTAGTATTGTATTAAAATTCAATATTTTTCCCTATTCTTCAAAATATGAAAACTTATTGGAAAATACTAAAAACTCAACCTAACCTAATTTTGATGTTTATATTTTAAAAATGATTTTTATTTTAACATATAAAAATTATAATAGTTCCCAAATTTGGGTTTATATTAGGTTCTGCATTAAAAAGCAGCAAAAGTATATTTATAAACAAATAGGTTTTTGTCTATAATGTTGGGATTGCCCTTATCATAGGAATATAGATATATATTGGATGAATTTTAAAAAAAAAATTAATGGATATATAATATATATATTCTCATAATTTATTTAATACTATTCATAACCTTTAATTTTTCATCTAGATTATATCTTGTTATATTAAATAATAACATTTTATTAATATATTGTTGTTTGGTAAAACTCGGTCTTGTATGTAATGGAAGTCATTGATGAAAGTTTTTGTTTCGGTAGATGCAAACTAACTCAGTTTTTTTTTCATTTCAAGCTATAGAATGTATTAAATTTATTTAAAATACTAATTATGTTATAAATTCTAAGGATATGATATTTCCTTACGCGTTTGGTGTTGTGTGTCATACACACTATCGATTTGAATGTTCTTACTTTAGAATTTCAGGTTATTAAATTAAGGGACATAAAAAGAAGGAAAGAAACTATTAGTTTATGAATAATTATAAACACATGAAAGATATAATTATCAGCCTTAAACGTATCATATACTTACATTGTGAGAACACGAGGTTTCTATAAAACATAGAAATGATAAACAAATAATTTAGGTAACTTGGGGGATTATTTTCATACCATACATACTTATGATTTTTACCCCTGTGAATACCATATGATTTATAACTCTCACAACAACCTTACAATGTAAACCAAGTGACTATCATATCATGTAACTATCATAGTTACATTTGGAAAAACCATCACAGTCAACTTCCAACATAATTAATGCATTGGAGGTATATCACAGACCCACTTGTATTCAGTTTATAACATAACCACCCATCATCCAAAACAATTCCCAATAACTATATCATAGTCACAAAATATTAATACTGGTATAATAAAAAAATCCCTTGAAGAAAGTTGCTTAATTCAAATGAATATTGCGCATATACAAAGTAAAAGATTTTAGATGAAAATAAACTTATAATATTGTAAATTATAAATATAAAAAAATAAGGATTCATGAAAGAGTGAAATCTGTCTCATGCTATATAAGATAAAAAACATTCTTTTTAATCATTATACAGAAAATTAAAGAGAATTTTTAAAAAATACCCTTACATAAAACCAAAATATGATCCCTTTTTTTAAAACATTTGAGATAAATTTGAAATTTTTAATCATAAAAAATTAAATTATATATAAATAAATTTGTAAAAACCATTATGAAAATGTGGTATTGAAATAGAAAGATTTAGAAGAATAAATTCTTAAAACATTTAGAATAATATTTTTGTTAGAAGTCACTTACCTCATGTTCGACTTCCCTCAACTGTGTTCAAACCTCCGGTATAATGGTTTAAAAAGTGTTATTAATTTATCAAAAAACTATATTAATATTTATAATACCTTATATGATCTTATTATAACATCTTTACAGCCATTTACTTACAATATCTTGTTATTTATATTGTTTCAAGTGCGTTCGTTTCATGGTTTCATGGTTGGTTCATTATGGATTTTCTTGTAAAATTGAAATAATACTCAAGAAAAGAGAATATATATATATATATATATATGTAATTTTAAACAATTAAAAGTGACTCTTAACTAACTATAAATGCAGTAAATAGAAACAAAAACTCATCATTCATGAAGGCGATGAATTGACACACCATGGACGATGATTTCATTTTTAAGAATAAAAAGAGAAAATAGGAGATTTGATTATGGATATACCATTATTGAGATAAAATTACAGTGTTTATATGATACTTTAGTTTTCATGAAAATCTATATAGGGTTGAGGATAAGGTTGAAGTTAGAAAGAATTTAAAAGAGAAGGAGGAATATAACTCTTGAATATTTCTCCATCTGAACTCCTCAGGCACTTAGAATTTGTGTTTTTATGAGACCTACAACACTATAATGTTGATAGGTATGAGGATAAAATAATTTAGTAGAGTAAATTCAAGAAAGAATGACCAAGGTGATGATCTAAAGTGAATAAAAGAGTCCTTTTTTATAATTGTGGTGAGATGTAATTTAAGAATTTCAAAAAATATTAAAATATAATATAGCTATTATAGGTGAAAGGAATTCCAAAATTCCTAAAAAATGGGGATTATTTTTTAAAAACAATATTATCAAATTTTTCATTATTAAATTTTTTATATTTTTAAATAACTTAATAAAATATTTTATTCACGAAATAAAATATTTTCCTAATTTAAGACTATTCATTACAATGACTTTAAAAACATAAAAAACATTAAATTTTAAACAAAATAATAAATTATATCTTATAAATTTCATATTTATCAACATAATTCATGTATCATATTAATTATCACAAATTATATTTATTTTAGTAACTTTAATATCATTTATTAGATTTTTCCTTTAAATAATAATTGCAACATAATTATTCATGAAAGCCTTTAAGGTAATTATTTTTTTTCTAAAAATTGTAAAACAATTATGATGATTAATGTAAATAATTTATATTTTAAAAAACTATTTAGGTTTTAAAAAATCTTTCGGAAAACCGTATATTAAAAAGTTACACTAATTCAAAATCATAGTCTGAACAACTTGAATTTGTTTAAAATAAAATATTATAAAAGGAATAATATGATCCAAGTGGATCCAAAAGGTCCAAAATTTGAGTAAAAATAAGATTATGGATAAAAATTACTCATTCAAAAATATTTATTCAGAGTTTTGGTCCAATTAATAGTTACTATAATTTTAATTCAAATAATTTTATTGATTTTTCTTTTGCTTTCATAATAAATGAATCAATATTTCACAAGAATTAAGTTAATTATTTCATAAATAAAAATAAAAATAATTTACTATTATAAAAATAAATAATTTTTTTTAATAAAATCTTTTATATTCATTCATTATGTATATTCACTCATATTCATGTTAGAAAAAACATCTTTAATATTTTTAGTTTGAATTGTCTTTCCTTGCATAATAATTGCACAAATATTTGCATAATACTTAAGTCATATAACTATAAAATTATAAAATATCATCCAAAAAAATCAATTATACACAATATTTATTTTAAAATTCATTTGAATACTTTTTAGCACACAATTATTATCTATAAGGAGTGAAGTTTGATTTTTTTTAAATGTTATGCAGGCACTCTGTCGGTACTGAGAATGTTTTTTATACATATCACGAAATAAATTATAATTCACATGTTTTAATTAATATTTTACAATATTACCATTATAATATCATAGTTTATTAATTATATAAGTTTAATAAATTTTATATCCTAATTAATGTCATGATAATGTCATAAAAATACTATATTTAAAAAAGCTATATATTTTTTTATTCACCAAAATTATAACTTTATCAAGAAATTAACAATAATTTATACTAAGATAATTTAAAAATAATGAATTAAAAAATGATTTTTTTATTCAAATTAAAATTCAATAATTTGAGAATTAATATTTTAATTATAACCATATAAGAAAATAGTTTAATAAAATAATTAATTTTAAAAATTACATAACATAGTGAATTTAAATATTTAATTTAAAAATACTAATAAATATGAAAAAAACTATATTCGATTAGTACATGGGTTGTTACATTAAAACCATGTATATATATTTCTACAATTGTTTTAGATCATATTTTTATATTATTGATACAATAATATTGGATTTTTTTTCTAGTGCTGAGATATCCCAATATGATTTTTTTTGAGTTTTTTAATGAACGGTGTTGAATTTTTTTCATTATTTTGACTCTTATATTATTGTTGTTATTTTATAGTCCTAACCCGTTTTAAGGTTGTTGGTATCCAAATGGTCACTTATTTTAGCTATTTTTCATTCTCTTTGTTGAGTAAAACTGGTGTTTTCATTTTCAACTCTCCAATATTGATTATAATAATTTTGAAATTGAGGTTGGGTATTATTATATACAGTAAAGATTATTTTTAAGGGATTAATACCATTTAATACATGTATGTAATAATTAATTCAATAAGTACAAACACACACACAGATATATATATATATATATAATATTATAGTGATTTATATTAATTCAGAGAAAACTTTCCATACATTATTCTCCATCTCAAACATCATGGTTAATTAATTTACTTTTATGGAACAAAATTGGGGGATACTCTACCTAACTAATAGATAATTTATGTAGGCCTTGTTTACTTTAAACATAAATTATTTTCACTAATATTTATTAATTAAAACATTAGTTACATGGGGTGTCTTATCCATCAAATTTTTATATTCATAAATTTCAATCACAACATGAGAGTTTATTTATCTAGTAGAATAAAAAATTATTATATTCATACAAAACATTATTTAATGTTTTGAAAGAATTAATATAAATCCATTGAATCACTCTCAAAATTAATCAAATGATTCCTTATCTGGCTATATAAATTTTTTAATTTCATTCCCAGTTGGGTGATCTTTGAGGGTAGAAAGTACTTACCCCATATTTTTCCCAAGATTTAACTAGTAGAGATATATCCTAGAGAAATGACATTATTATAATACTTCACATAATCCCCAAAATAAATAAAATAATTAGTATGTGATCATGTTACTATAGAATTCATTGAATTAAAACCTATTTCATATCTCCAAGAAATATTAAATCTTTATATAAGGGTTTTTTCTATACAGTGTACTAAATTATTCAATGTTTTTAGTCATATAGTGAATTTTTTTCTTTATATTGAATTTAATATCTTGAAATAGTAGGCAAAAAGTTCTTAATGTACCCTCATAAATAGATAGTAAAATGTAATAAATTATATTCATATCACATTTCTTGTAAATATATTGTATTTTATTATCTTGAATGGGGTGATAGACCCTCAAAAGTGGGGTTTCATTAAAATGTTTAGGTTTAACCATTGTTAATCACATGAATCCGAAAATGAAAAATATAATATGACCTATGAATAAAAGGAATAAAAATATCGGAGAAAAAATATATAATATAATTCATTCAAATACATGAATATTTTTTCTAATTTTAATTTTTATTATTAAAAAAATAATTAATAAAATGGCTTGTCCCTAATAATCATCCACTCTGATGTAATTTTAAAACATTTAAAATTTTATTTGACACAAAATAACTCCACACTAGTATGTCTCAATATAGTGTATGTGTGATGTTGATCGCATAGGGAATAAAAATCCTAGAAAGATGCTTCTAACCAAATATTATGACTATAAAACAATGTAAAAACTGATGTTTAATATCATAGATGATTACAACATAAATTATTTAAAATAATATAAATTAATGAAGAAAAATCTATTTATAATGATTTTTTTTCTTTAAAAATATTAATTACAACTAAAATTTAAAATTTTTTATATTCTATTGTTGAAAATTTATTATTATAGTTGATATCAGAATATTTAATTTCAGTAAACCCTAATTTATAATATTATTAATTTAATATAAAATTAATTAAAACAAAAAACTAGTGAATTATGTAATAATATAAATACCAAAATAGAAATTCATTTATTTTTTCATGAATTAATTCCCATAATCACATCAAGTGTTATCTATCAGTACACATTGTTTTATTTAATATTTTAATGATGAATGTAATTAATAATGATGTTAAAATATTGTGAAACTATATTATCTTCATTTCTATATATGTATAGACTAAAATTATTTATATACCCATCACTTTTAATTTAATCACCCTCCCTTTATATTTTTTAGACACTCATTTTTGTTTGTTTTCCAATCAATTTTGAAAAAGTGATCTTTACCCAATGATCTATACAAACATTTTTAGAAAAAACTATTGGTATTGGTGTCCCTTTTCCAATAGTTTAACATAAATATTGGTATAGGCTTTTTATCTGAAGGCCATACCAACAATTTTAAAACCGTTTGGATAAGTATGGATATACCAATTATTTTAAAAAAACCATTTTTATATAAATGGTTATATAAACTCTTTTAAAAACCCAATGGAATAGTGTTACAAAATATACCAAGCATATAAGCCCCCCTCCTCCCATCTCATTCACATCTAGAATCAACCCTATTAGTGTTTAACTTTCTATTTTCTTTCCCACCCATTAAATTATCTTATCATTTCATGTTTTGTATACATTATTCCTGAATATTAAATATATGACTTTCAATCATTAATCTCTTATATGTACCACTAATTTAATTTTTTACAATGTTTAAAACACCACTGCAGGTTTTTTTAGTTTAAAATTTCTTTTGTTTGATATGTTTAAATATACTTGTTTTCTTTTGAAATAAGGGTTTTACATACTTATATTGATGGAGAACTTGTTATATTTATGGTTTTTAACTCTCTTTATTTATATTATTTTTAACATGGACTACTATGATCTATTTAATTTTAGTTTGATAGTGTATTTTTTTCTCATCTCAATACCTCAAGAGTACTTATTTAGGGAAGTGTTTCTCACCCTAATTGTCGGGATTTAATTTTTAATAAGTGGAACCTAATTTGGATCTCATGGGTAGTTTTTTCACTTATCATATTTTATTTTACGTTTTTTAGTTACATGAGTAGTATTATAAAATGATTCTTTTAAAAAATAAATATTTTTTTTGAGTAATAAATAAAAAAGTTTACCAATAGTGTACTAGTGTGTCAAACTATAGTAATTTCTTGTGACAACATATAATTGTGTTGGAATATTCAATTCAATTCAATTATTATTACTTGTATGTATTTGTTTTAGAAAATTTCTTGGATATTTATTGATTGTTTGATGACTCGTGATAGAGATCCCAAACTAATTAGTGGAGTCTTGATTATCCTATAATAAAATCATATGTTCATAAAATCATTTCAAGTAATCCAAAAAAATGTAGACCCCTTTGAATAATTTCATGAACTTAAATAATATTTTCATTGCTTTTTCACATTATTACGATTTTGTATCATATACAAATTTTTCAAACATTCCCATTACATCTCATATTTTGAGTCCCAAATATTTTTATTATTAGTTTTTTTCAATGTTTTATAAATTTCATATATTTTATAAACTAAATTTCACTTTCACTCAATGTTGCACACAATTCCACCAATATTATTTGTTACCATTCATATCCTGGACCCCATTCCCACTTTTTATTTTTCAATGTATATTATACAGGATCATGAAAAACTACAAGGTAAAATATCATTGATAAATGTAAGAAGATTCAAACTAAAAATTTCAAGGCCTAGTGAGTTTATGGTATAATGAAGCTAGAATATTGAAGCTGTATATTAAAACAAAATATTATTGTCATTAAACTATAACATAATTTTATGTCTAAAAATTTATTTTGTATATAAATTATTTATTAAAAATACGATATAACCACTGGAATGAATGAAAAAAGGCTGCTAGATTCAACATAAATAGGGTTTATAAAAAATCTAGTTATCAAAAACCAATAGTCATGGGGGGTGATTAGTAAATATTAGGAGGAATTAATATAATATTACTTAATATGAGAACCCAATAATTATGGATTTGTTAAAGTAAAATTCATAATTTATGTGTTCTTCAGATGATTCTTACAAAGAAATAGTAATCTTTTATACATGAATTAATAGAATTAGAATATCATAAGTTCAAACGTGAATAAAATAAAAAAAATGAAAAAAAACTATTAAAATAATTTTTTGTAATTTTATGTATGATTATTACTCAATGATATAATGTAATTCAATATTTGTTTTTTGAATATATACTAATTTTTATATATATTATATTTTCTTCTTGTAGATTTTTATTCTCATATAGAATTTTTTATCAGTCATAGTTTTACATAGAGTGAACAATTGTTATTTCTTTAAAAATATTTTGGATTTGACATCAATATAATTTTATTTGTTATATAATATGAATGAAAAAAAAATTTAGAATAGATATACGTTGTATGTATGAAACTTATCAGGTCTCAAAAAATTTTCAAAACATTTTAGAGAGATTTTTAGGTTTTTTGGTTAATGATGATTTATATAGAGTTCATATACACATCCCATGTTATAATTGTGTTGGAAAAAATTGAGTAATCCTTGAAAAATTTATCTACCATATCTATAGATATGGGTTTTAAGAAAACTAATATGTTTGATATCATATTTGGGAGAAAAACAATATCAAATTATAAATGATCTGAATTGGAGGACTGGATTGTAGAATATTTTAGATGGCCTTTTTATTTTTATTCATCATCATGAGAAAGAAAGGATTCAAATAAAAAAATTTAATGATATGTGTACACAAGATTAATTTAATAAACATGACGATGCTATCAGGGTGAAATAATTGAGTGATGTTGTCACAACTCTAGCATATCACCAATGTGGTAAAATGAAATGGTTTGAATTTTTAATATGGTTGTCTCTTGTGAAAAGTATATATGTAATTTATATTAATTTATTCAATTATATTCCTATCTTTTTAAATTCTTACATCCACATGATGAAAACATTTCCTCAAACAATTATATATCATGGAAGTTATTTGACGAACTTTTATTTTATGAGTATAAAATCCATGCTTGTCTGAAATATTGTAACTTATTCTTGGAGGAACACACTCACCAAAATGATTTTATAAAATATGTAAAAACACTATGGAAGAAAAATACAGATGAAACATGTTCTTTTATACCAGAAAAAGAAATGTGTCCCATTCCATTGATCACCATACTCAAAAATCATTTCATGTTTTATGAAATATAAATAAATATTCAATGTAATGATACTAAGTGAAAGAAATATAATGATTTATTTAATCATTAAAATGCATTATCTTGGTGTTAATTTGATGATATATATCATGATTTTGTATCCAACATGTGTAATTCAAGTTTGGGTGAATCAGGTGATGATTTAAATCTATTCGGTAAGATGCTTACTTCTTACAACACATGCATAGTTTTCATGCATACTTATAACTAACCTCCATGGATGTGTGTACAAAAACCATTCGCATTCATATGTATAATCATATATAGACCTTATTAACCTATAAATTATATATATTTATACATTAAACCTTTAAAAAATTAGTTTGAGTATCTTTAGAATTTTGTTGTGTGCACATATGATGCCTATTTAGAAGACATATTCCAGATGTGTGTTGTGTTTATGTGGACGATGAATGATTTTCCTACTTATGAATGATTTATTTTGGGATTTAAAAAGGAAATCTTTAATATTATGTTTTTATTAAAAATGTGTGATATATAAAAATTAAATATTGTGGTAGTTTTAAATTTATAGTAAATTGATGATTCTTGCTAATGAATCATCCACATATAAATTATTATCAAAGGTTTTACAATACCATAGAGAAAAAAATCCAATATTTATTGTATATATAAATAATGTTCATAATGAATTTAGATATTTTAGTTTTTCATTCATTAAGGGTGAGACTAAATCTATAGAAGAAGAATTATCCACAAAATCCAATTATAAATGGAAGAAGAAAATATTCTTCTTTGCGATTCTATATTAATAATCCAATTTGTTACTTCATTTTTAAGATGTAATGAACATTTTAAAAATAATATGTGAAAATTTACATTTTATTCTTCTAAATGTAATTGGAAATACGAAAATGATTTTATGATCTTATTGTGGCTTGATGTATTGGGGAATCATATCAGAATCTCATCCTTTGTGTTTCTGTGAAAATAAATGGAATGTCTCATGTGTTTCTAATGTGATCTAACTTCTAAACAAAAATATATTTAAATAAGTACTATAGAATCTCATTTTTCCTAAAGTATATTCAAGAAACATATCAAATTGGGTCAACTAAATAGAGTTTAAGTTAAAAGATTTACTGACTCATGATTATCATTTCCAATTGAAAATGATCATCTGATTTATAATAATTTTATGGTGGAAGTTATTTAGATTTCCGAAATCTATTGATATCATTGTGATAAAGAAAATTTTTCCTGTATTTATTTTTTGAAAATACTACAATTTTCATCATTAATTTTGTGTGAGTATGAGAAAATGTTTCCTCCAGAAATTTTCACATGAATTTTGCATCTAACATTCTATCTTCCAATAAATATACTTCTTGGAGGAAATATTTCTTTTTCATTGTATGTATCCATATGAAATAATTATATTCATATTTAATTCATATTTATAAAATCTGAATCATTATAAAGGTTCTGTCATTAAAGATTAATTGACATACAAATGTATGGATTTCTATTTAATGTATTTGTCTAATGTGACCATGAGAAGAAACCTACCAATGAGAAATAAATAATAGAATTATGAGAAAATTAAACCCCTTTTTCTATCACTAACCCAAACATAGGGAATTACTTGATCATATATATTAACTATTTTATGACTTGAATAGTAAGATATGACACGTCGTATTGTTTTGTTTAACAGTGTTTTGTTCAATGACTAGATCAAATAATTAAATTGAAAATGTATATGTTATCTCACACCCATTTAATTTTACATATGTTTTAAACAAAATCTTATTTATATAGAAAATATAAAAAAATTATGAGTATAAATCACTATTTTTATCTTTATGAAGGAGAGATAGTTTTCATAGAAAAAACGTTTTATCCTTGGTTGAAAATGAAGGTAGATGTATTACAGTAATAAAGTAATAAAATTAATATTCAGTTAATTTTAATATTCAATTATATTATAAGTATTTATTTTATTTCAAACATTATCTCTAATGAAATAATAATTTTAGATTTTTATTATATTTCTTGTTACTCTTGAATGAAGAAAAACATAGATAAATGCTAAAAAATTTAGTATCAATGAATGAGAAATGAACATGAGAACACAAAAATATAGTGGTGTCGTATCTACCCCAATAGAAATTATTTTCATGTTAATTTGATATTAAACCATGATATAAAAATGTATCTTATTATGGATTCATTTATAAAATACTTATATTGGATTATTACACTCATGGTCAAGCCACTTCGATAAAATTCAAGTGGTTTGATTTGATGAAGAGACAAAAAACCTTTATTGATATAAATATTTTATAAAAAACTTGATCTCCATGTAGATAATCAATATATACTGTTT
This sequence comes from Viscum album, assembly GCA_963277665.1. Lineage (NCBI taxonomy): Eukaryota > Viridiplantae > Streptophyta > Magnoliopsida > Santalales > Viscaceae > Viscum > Viscum album. The sequence continues at coordinate 422,114,873 of OY728132.1, forward strand.
GAAATAATGAAAAAAATCAGAATATAAATCAAGATGATTTTAACTAAAACATATTTAACTAATGAGAATTAAAATAAATACCAATGAAAAGAATAACCAAAGAAAAAAATGTAAAAATGACTCAACCCAAAACTGAACTATATAAAATTAAAAATAGAATAATAATACTATATCATTCTGATTTGAAACATTCTAATTTGAAGATGTTAATTTTTATATGACCCAAATTTAATGTTTTTATTTTTACCCTACTAAATATAATGTGGATTTATTTTGTAAATACATATCCTTTATTTGGTATGAAAATATTTATTCCTTAATTAAGACATGTAACATCTTGTTTCTTATTTTCCATATACATTAGTTAAGAATTTTTAATAAAATGAAAATTTATTTTTAGTTAGAGGAAATGAAAAACATTAAATAGGTATAAAGGGTGAGGATGATGAAAAAAATCACCACATGAGAGAGATGGATATTCCCAGTATTGTGCCTATTATAGTTATTTTATTTCAAATATATATATATATATATTTATATCAATAAAACAAAATGGCATGTGATTAATTTTTTAAACTTTTAATTAGGATCCACCACTAAGGAGAAAATTATTCTCTAGTGAACCGAGTGGAAGTAGTGCTTAATTGAATGATTCGGGGGGGTACTAGAGCTAAACACTACTCATCACAGTTAGTCACACTATATGCCATCATCAGATATACAATCTAGAAAACATTATTATCCCGAAGTGTCATTAGACTCACTCAATATATTTAGGCCACTAATACATTCGTCACTATTTATATATGATCCTCCTCGTTATTCTTTCCATTATCTGATATTGGCCCTTACTCTCCCATCATATTATAATCTTTCACATAAATCTAAGCCAGCTTCTTTTCCATATTCTCCATTATCCTTACAATTCTATATTCACACTCCATTTAATTCTACAATCGATGCATTCTAAGTCTCATGATAATACGTTTTACCCAACTACTACTATACATGTTGAAGACCCCTGAAAGCTAGGGGATCTACAAGTACCTACTTATCAATCATGATTAGGTATATTTATAGAAAATTATTAATTCTTTTTTTTCTATATCTTTTTTTTTATTAAAAGATGTATTTATATAATATAATTTTTTTCATTTTACATCTAGATCTTCGACTCGGTGTCATGGGTGTACACACATGCATGAGGTGAATAATATTCACACAAAATATGATGGTTGATTACAAAAATTATACAAAAACAATTGTGAAATAGGGTGAGAATGTTTTAGTTTTATGTAAATGCTTTCCAAATACTCTTATATGATTTCTGTTAGTCCTATATACTGCAGAAAAATTCAAAATGAAGTAAAGTATAATAATTAGAAACAATTATGGTTAAGAAAAATAATTTTATTTAATGTTATATTATTATTGTTTTTATATGAATTAATATTTTTGTACCATATTCATTATAATTTTCCTGATAGTGAGGATGCATAGGCTACATGAATCATCCAATTAGGTGTGTTGTGAAGAATATATAAGAAGTAGATGTATAGTGGCTATTTTTATAGAGTTTTAATGACAGGAAATACCTATCACAAATGAGTTCTCATCATCATGTTATTATGAAATAATTGGTCATCTGAAGATAAATAAATTTAAGTTATTAATCAAATATGAAGATTTTGTATGAAAATTATGATGATTTAAATTAATACTATGTTTTTTATTATTGAAAATTATTTTTTAGGAAGGTTCTAAATGAAATAAAAAAACAACGATTCTATGAAATACCTATACACTTTGGGGAAAACTATTATGTGAGAATATGAGAGGAAGAAATTCATCAAAAAAAACTATAATTTTTTTATTTAATCAAATTATCGAAATAAATTTTTATCAATTTTATAATATATAAATTCATTTTAAATTTTCATAATAATTTAATTTATATAGAAGTGAATTTATGATTATTATAATATATGGATGAAAAAAAATATATTAAAGAGGTCGTCGATGGATTAACCTAACAATTTGGATTAATATTGAATTCATCTAATTCAATTAGGACTGGGATCGGTCTAGTGAACTAATTTGGATTGGATATTGTCTATGATATTTTTAATATCTTTTCTTTTCTAAAAATTACAGTTTCCAAAGTTTATCACCTTGTTAATAATTAATTGATGTTTGGACACATGATCACCACAATTTGATACCCAATATCGATTATTTCATTCTATATAGATATTTTAGGATGCTTGTTTCCATTTTTCTATATAAGGAATCCCATATGCCTCAACATGCTTTTAATTTTAATAATGATTTTTTATGATTAAATAGTTTATTTTCATACAAAAGTTTTAATCACCACAACTATGATTTAACGGTCTTATCTCGAAACAAAAACCTATGTTTTATAGTCATATAGTTTCTAATCTCATGTGTAGTGGGAAAATTCATTGATTCCTTATTAAATTAAATGTATGTAATAAATAAGTTGATTGAAAAAACAAAAATGATACCTGGAATCGAACTCAAAAAAAATCCAAGCTCTATCCTCAAAATTCTAAAAGACATATTATATATGGAGTTACCTTAATTACAAGAAACATGAATAGTATATCCTATGACCTACTATTTGTAAAATTTATATACCAAAATACTAGGAATATACTCATTATCATGATAGGCATCTCTTGACTATGTTTGAGTGCTTCTTGTGCTACTTATAATGATAAATGATTTGGCTGTTCAACAATAAGAGAGACTGAGATTGTACTATACATACATTCATATTATTTCAGTGTTAATTGTTCCTGTTATTCAATCTGTATAGTTATAGGCTATTTATTCTCTCTGTGTGATCCACAAAGACACATATTATTTTTCTTTCACTGAAAAATATTCTAGATAATTTATATAAAGTGTGGTCACTATTTTTATTTTCCATCACACATCACTCTAATAATAATAATTCATGAATCATAAAATAAATCATTAAATATTAGTAGTAAATATAATTTTAATTTGAAATTAAAACTAAAATCGAATAAAATAACATTTTCATATAGTTTTAGACTTTTTATTCTTCTTTTTCATAATTCTTATTTTTATTTTCAAACTCTTCCGAAAACACTATATCAAAGCATAGTATTTTACATGTGTCCAAGAAATTACACAATAACTTTTCATACTTTATTGATGGTAACTCTTTCTTCAAAGTGATCAGTATATAATTTCTTTTCATTGATTTAAAATACCATTTTGTGATGTTTTATATAATATCAAAAAATATAGGAATCATTCAAATAAATTTTATTTTCTCTGAATAATTTGACAAACTTGTATGGGGACCTGAACTTAAAAAAGAAATGATCTTTAGTTTTGTTCAATAATTTATATTCTTTAAATTTTATGATCTTCTAAGGTTTATTTTTTTATAGAATTATTCCATAAATCATACAAAAAACAAATAAAATTAAAATTAAACCCATATAATGGGAATTGATATTTCCTATAATATAAAAATTATAAAATAAAACATGGTTTAGTCTAATATAAAATATTAACTACATTCAACTTGAATTATTTCATTTCCTCACCCATCCATAAATTCTGTGATTTTTTAAAAAAAATATGGGATGAGTACAAAATCTTAGTGAAGGAAATAAAATAAAATGAAACTAGTAGTTAATAAATAACATGAAAATACATGAAATACATAATTTTAAATCAATATTTTTTAGTGACAAATATTTAAAATATTTATATAATAAAACACAAAAAAAATCTCAAATAAATTCTTTAAAAACCATAGTATGAAATTAAAACTTCATTTCGGTGACATAGAGCATCATATTCATAAAAAAATATCAAAAATTTTTAATAATAATGGACATATGAGATAATTAAAATATAATCATTACCCTATGCATTGGGAAGCTATAAGGGGACTCACCCATCATATTTGATATATGGGGATCACCCATTTCTCATGAGAAATAATTTGGATCAACCCTTTGTATAATTGTTATCGATCAGATTCATTTCTCATGAGCTGTAATTGGGATCAACACTTCATATAAGCCATATTAAGATCACCCATTTTTTATAATGCACAAGTTATATATAATGAATAAAAAACTTTCATCATCAAATATTTTGTAAAAATATTTTAAACACATATGCAAAACTTTTTTGGATAAAAATTACCTTTTCTTTTAAAAACCAGATTTCAATACCAAAATAAAAAATTCTTTTGAAAAACCATTTTCAAAAAAATATATATAAAAAATGTAGAATGTTTTTCCTTTGAATAAAACATGAAATATTTCAACAGAAGCTATAGATTAAATAATATTTACATAGATGGAATTTTTTTTATCAATGTGTACAATAATAATAGAACATTCCTTTTTCCATTTGTCAAAATGTTCCATATAAAACATGTTAAAATATTCATTTTGAAAACCATTGAAAGATTATTTTTTAAAAATCAAAGTCCATTTCACTTAGAAAAAACTTAAATCATAAACATAATGTAATAATATATTTAAAAAATATTTAATATCATGATAACAGTTAAATAAATTATTTAACATGTAAAAAGGGATATAAATAAATATCATAAAAGAATATAGGTGCAGAAAAAATGTCTTAATGAAAGAAAATTAAGAATAATTTTCTTACCTAGATTTTAATTCCTAACGTATGTCTTTATATTCCAAAATAATAGACATATTTTTATTATTCACTTTCTAGAGAACATTTTTCAAGTATATTATTACTTTTATTTTACTAATTTAAATTTTATAAGTGATTACTTAATCAACTAAGTTTAGGTAAGATTATTTGACCATTTTCTTCTTGTGTTTCAAAAATAACATTTGTGGGTTTACTATAGTAAAAGGGGTCATTATATTAAAATATATAAAATAATTATCATGGAATAATTATCATATTTAAACATCAATTGTACTTTTGAAACTCATTATAAAATATTGTTATTGAAAATGAATTAACACTATGATCAAGGAGACTGTGGGGCATAAAAATATCTCAAAAAAGTTTCCTTTTTTAATGATTATCATGGTAGGAAGTTAAGTAACATTTATCTATCCAAAATTATCGTAATATAAAAAATACCAGGTTATTTAATTTTTAGTACATATATATATATATATATATCATTCTATTGATGTGGAGATGAAAAAATGAATTACATCACCTCAGAACTACCTCATAAAAAATGATGACGATGATGATAAATTGGATGGAATTATTATAGAATCTAAAGTAAGAAAATATATGGACAATTCTCCATTTTATACAACACCAATTAGAATATGTTAAGTGAAGACAACATTAGGCATTCTAGCCATAATTTCCTTAGTAATGACAACCAATTTGAGGAGATGATAACCATAAAAATTCCAACAAAATATATAATAAATAACTATAAAATATATTTTAAAATTGTAATATATTAAATTATGATGGAATATTTTATGAAAGGAATCCCTAAATAAAACCAAATACCATGTTATATGAAAATAATAGTAATTTAAATCATATATCTACATATTAGTGGAAGTAAAACAAAAGGAAATAAGCTTCAACTCAAGAGATATTTATTTTCTCTCTAATTGTATTTTGGATTTTATATCTCTCAAAACTTCTATGTGATATCGATGAAATTAGATTTTAATCACTATTAAAGGAATCTAATTACTAATGAAAATTTTGTATTAGTGGGGAAAATTTCCAATATATTTATGTCTATTACTTGATGGGTCTGTACTTTATTTTATTGTTCATACATTTTTTAGTTTTTATACATATAGCATGATATAAATTATATATTTATAAACACTAAAATATATCTAAAAACCTATAAATTTAAAATATTCTTGTTTATTTGAATATAATTTTTACTAATAAGTTTACTGGCATTTAAGGTTACTGAAAAATAATTTTTTCCTAATCTATTTTCTACAAACAATTTGAATTTTTATTGGTTATATTTATTTTCACTATGAGTCCCCTTCCTATATAATTTTTTAATTATGTTTTTTTATATTCAATCTCATTGTATAGAGTGTTATTGAATATTGATGGATGTGTTCCTCGAGATTGTTTTTCAAATAGAAATAAGAAAGATGAAACTCTAGTAAATGAACAGACATAATAAAAAATTGCATGTTTTAATTTGTTAATTTCAAAATTTATAATCTATTTTGTAACTAAATAACTCATTTATATTATTATCATTGTAATGAATAGGTTATTTATGAGTAGTAAGCCAATAAAATTTAGATAAATGATAATTTGAATTAGGTATTAGGAGATGAGAACCATGGAAGAGTACGTTATCAAATAGCGAATATTATTTTACCTGCAAGATATTGACCAACATCATGTACCAGTTCTGGTAGAAAGGATTTGAAAACAACTTATGTGGTGTTAGCACATGCCCGTAACAAGGAAAAAGAGGACAAAAAAGATTCATGCAATAGCATTAATGGTATAAAAAATCCAATGACGAGTTTATAAAATTTATTGTATCATTATATCTATCTATTTCCCCAAATACTGACACAACATGTGATACATAAATGTTGATGATGCATTATTTATATGTTGAATAGGTAAATGGTCTTAGTTTTGCTTGAGATGATGTAATTCATGGTTATAGAGATGGTGATAGTGATTCTGAGGATGATAGTGAGGATGAGGAAGAGGATGATGATGATTAAAAGGTGGTGAAGATGATGATGAAGATGATGATATTTTTTGGGATGATGGAGATATTGATCCTTTAAAATTTTTATTGATATTTATGACACATGTTGTTTTATGATTGAATATGAATGAATATATGTCATGATTTAAATGTGTGTTATCACTGGTTGATTGTGTTAATTAGTTTATCGAATTATTTATATTGGATTGAAGTGGCTAGATGTTTTTGTATCTAGGGGTAGGTGTTTGATGATAGTTTTAGGGTTTGTGTCATTGTGGGTGGGTAGATGTGTTTTAATGGATTATATATATTTTCTTATGTTGTTTTTCTAAGATATTTATTATTTTTATGAATTATTTGTATGGTATTATATTTATTGCTGGTGCTTCGAGTTTGGGCCAAGGTGGGGTGGAGGTGTTCTACCTTGGAATGTAGGAGGACCGTGTAAAGAAAATTTTCAAACCATTGGTATAGATTAAAGATAGTAACCTATACCAATGTTTTGGAAAACATTGGTAATGGTATTTAACAATGGTTTTAGAAAACAATTAGATTAGTGTACATTAATATGTCTTATACAAAAGGTTTATAGAAACCCATTGGTATAGGTCTATACCCGTGAAATAAATCTCAATAGATTTGTGAACAATTGTTATAGATTATACAAATGCTTCTCAAGCACATGTTTTTTTTTGAAAAATGTTGGACTAACCTCTCTTTCTAGTAGTTATTTTTTAGTGTGATCAATATCATAGAGTGAAATATTAAAAGTTACTACTTATAATTATAATTAATGATCAATTAAATGAGAAATCCATTAAAATTAAATATCAAATACCTATATAAGAACATTAATAATAAAGAGATAATGAAATTATACTAAATTGAAGAAAATGAGCATCCCAAAATGTAGATAAAATCACTACCTCATAAAATGATGAAATGGTAATAAATTATTAAATATATAATCTAAAATAATTCTAAAAACAAAAAACTCTTTTGAGAAATGAAAAATCTTCATTTCAAGACCACCATACTGAGGCAATATTAACAACAAGACTGTTAGGAAGTCACTCATGAAAAAAGTGAAATATTCAATCAAGCCCCTATTAAACCAAAAAACCTAATTATATACCATAGCAGTCATAGATAAATCCTTAAAAACAATACAATACTTCAAAATATAAAAAAACTCACATCTCATATGATTATTCTATGAAGTATGTAAAATATTTAAAATATACAAAACCTATAGAATGTTTTAATAACTATTTCAAGAATTTGATAACATAATTCTACACCATTAAAATCATGATATAGATATAGGAGAAATCTACTCTCCTTTAATATCTTCAATTTCATCTATTATATTTCAATCTATATTATAAGGATGTAGAAAAAAAATCAAATGGGTCTTTAAATTGTCTATAAATAACTTCCTTAGAAAGTATATAAATATTTTATCAACCATTTTCGGTAATCTAAACCAATAACAAAATTTATATAAAAAATGACAACGACAAGGTTAGTTATGATTCAATCCAATGAAATTAATCAACACCAACTATAAATACATTGTATATTGGGTAATGGAATGATATTGAATTTTTCCACTCCTTTAATCAAGAAAACCAACTACCATAAACAACACAATTGGTAACTCTATGACCTGACTCGAAACATTTCATTATCCTTTAATAAACGGATCTTATGGTTGAATCTTGAATAATAAATAAACATTGTTCTGGGGATCATCGTCAAATTCTTAAATAAATTATGGTATCTCCACTGTGGAAGATTCAATCATCATGAACTATTGAAACATGTTTCAGAAACCACACCTTGGTTACTCATCCTTTTTTTTTAGAATCTACTACACTCTGATATGAAAATAATATTATTCCCCTTCAATATTTATTAATTTATAGTTATTATATTACATGAAAATAAATTTATATTTCCTAAAATAACACTTGACTAAAAATATTTATTTGAAATCATATAAAGGGGTCATAATAATTGAACCCATATACATAACTAACCCAACAAAACAACTCTTGTGATATACCTAGCCTGCCATCTAAGGCTTAGATCCATTGACCAGACAATGCTTATTTTTTTCTTAAGTCTCTAAAACAAACAATAACCCAGTTATGTTTTAATTAAAGTTTCAATACAGAAAAATCACTTCAATTTCCCAATAAAAAAGTGGTGAAACAATATATTCATTTGGTTTCAACAAGTCCTAGTATTTCATAATTCCGAATATATATTCTATCAACTACTATCTATATGTCAATTAAAGGCACCATTATAAAAATAATAATTTTAAAAAATTGTAAATTAAGTAAGTAAAGTAAAATAGATAGTTATTTTTTGATATAAGTGAAACATATCATAATTATAAATATATATATGATTTTTAATTAATACATATGTAAATGTATATTAAATATAATAATATAGTGACATTATTTTGACTATATTCAAAAAATACTAATTTTAATGAAGTCAAAAAATAATATTAATAATTACTATATTAATGTTAATGATTATAGTATACAATGGTAAATCTACTAACAAATGTTAATTAATATCAATATATCGAAGTTAGTAATAATATTTTACTAATTTTAAATACAATATTAATAACTTATATATAAATATAATATTTTTAAATGATTAATATTAATATTTATAATTTTATATTAATGATATATGAATATTAATGGAATTTAAATATAAATTTTTATATATATATATATATAATTATTATTATAGTAATACACACACCTACGCACATTAAAATTTGTCATAATTAATTTTAAATCACTTAATAAATACTATAAAATTATAACGTTTATAGTAAAAAACAAACCAAGGTTGAGAATAAATAGTTAATTAATCACCTATGTAAATATAAATAAATTAAGGATACCTAAAATAAAACTCTATGATCCTAAAGACAACCTAAATCCCATAATTAATTATATGACCTAATTGGTAAAAAATAATATTATATGAAATAACCTTCTTCTAATATTTATAAATAAATTTAAAAGTAGAGCTTTGGTCTCTTATCTTTTGGGGGCTCTAGGAAATGCTTCCGGCTACAAAAGAAAGAAAAACTAAAATTTTATAGACCAAAGACAATTTTATTTTCAAATATAAATAATTCTAATATTGTTAGAACTATTAGGAATTTTTGTGTTCTACGGTATTTTATTTATAATGTTCATTTAATCTAATAAAAGTTTAGTTCCAAAAAAATATTTATTTGATCAATTATAGGTATAGTATTTAAATTTATTAAACAATAGAATATGGTATCTAAACATAAGATGTGTAAGTAATTTTATTTGTTACAAATCATGATTTGAGAGTATAGTAAATCTTTATGATTTCCATGTAACATTTGGAGACATAGAAATAGTAAAAAATGAAATCCATGATCATGTCCTTATTTAAGTTCCAATAGGTGATGGGTTATAAAATATTATTTTTTATATTTATTTTTTATTTAACATAGTACCACGTTTTTTTAAACCATGGATATAATCCTACCATAATATATATAAAAGCCAAAACTACTAAAATTGTGGTGATTCCATATCAAAATGGATTTTAATCCCATTAACACAATTATTTATAATAGAAATATGAATATGCTCTGCAAGTGAGATAATATAATTTTTTATCCCTATGTTATATGTTATGCTAGATATTGGGGTCATGGGTATTAAATATTAAGATGTTCAAATTTTTAATAGCCCCAACTCCAGTAACACAGAGCTAGTGGATACCTTATTATATTGGAATAAGATACAAGATATAAAATCTCAAAGGACTAAATATTTAATTAGTCTTGGTAATATTAATAAATACATGAATCTCACATTACATTTGAAAACATAAAATATAACATAGAGAATGAAAATTTTGTATCAATTAACTCATTTAGAGATTCATTCTTCATATACTAGTGAAAATAAAAAAAATAAGGGTGATCTCAGATACTTAGTGAGGTTTAGGTACAATTAAATATACCATAAATCCATAAATCATAACCATTATGGTATTATAAATAAATGAATACACATTCCATTAAATTAATAAGTATATCAAAAAATGATTCTAGTGATAATATCAAGGTAGTTATCTCATAGATAATAAAAACCAAATTCTCAATAATGGAATTGATTAATATTGGACTTCATGATTTTAGATATGATGATATTTATACTATCAAATCCTTATATAAATATAGTTTAATCTATCGATACTTTTACTAAAAAAATTCACTAAATTAATGCTGACTTATTTTTCTTAGGATACCTATTGATGCATTGAAGGGATATATATTTCCAGGCCCCATGCATTACTGAATGTAAAATGATTTATTAAGATATTGAAATAAATATTTAATTAATTATCAATGTGACTTATCATCAAATATCATTATTGAGTTAAGAATTTAGATTACCTTTAAATCCCTAATTAATAAAATTACCCTTAAAGTAAAATATCGTATATTAAAATGGTATACTGTTTGTGAAATAATCATAACCATGATAAAAATAGTACAAATATTTAAGGTAAATGTAAAGTTTAATGATAAAAAAAGTTAATTATTCAATTGAATTTCAATGACCAAAAAATTAATAACAGAAAAAATATCCTTTAATTTGTTATAAATATAGGTGTTTAAATAAATTTAGGAATTTAGATGAATAAAAGAAAATAAATGAGAAATTATTGAACAAGCATTATCAATATAGTAACCTTTTTGAAACTTTTAATAAAGTGTAAAATAATCAAAATATCCTAAAATAGTTATAGTGGCAGGGATCTCTCTTATCATCGTATACATTAAAAACATTTATTTTAACATTTTGTAAAAAAAGATAATAATGACCCCTTTTTTGAGAATATTTGAAGGATTTGTTTTGTAACATGAATAAAAATTAAATAAAATAATAAAATATACCTTTTAAATTGGATTTGAAAATAAAAATTACTTTTATAAAAATATTAAAAAATGATGATTAGGATGAAAAATATACCCGACCCAGAAGTAAAATAATATATAATTTTATTTTAAACATTCATATTAAAAGTGTAACTTGAATGGAATAATTATTCATTATTGGTAAATATATATTCATATCGAATACCTTAATGGGGTAGTTAATACACCACATAAAATTGATTATGTACATATTAGAAAATATGTTTTAGTGAAGTGGAAATTGAGATAAAATCACATACTAAGATCTTCTCATTGAATTGAAAATTAATCAATGAAGTAATTATGTGTCAGAAGTGTAAATGAACAATATACTTGTGTAACTACAAAATAATATAATAAAATTTCTTTCAAATATAATCATGGCATAATATATTCAATGAAGCATATATATAACGTAATAAATGGAAATTGAGTTTAGATACCCCTTTCCCCAGGTCAAACTCGTTAGTATATTATTTATCATCATAAATAAAAAATCATATTAATAATTTATTTTTCTAATAGCCAATTGCATAATAATAATAAGAATTATTATTATTATTATGTTTTTCAATTAATTTTCTTAATTAATTAAGTTCACATTGTTCATTTTGATGACATTCGGGTTATATGTCTTTAATGACTCTGGTAGGTTGACTAATGTAAAATAGGTAATAATTTCATCACCCCCAGAATAATCATAAGGAAATAATTATTATATTTATACATCAACTATACTTTTTAAACAAAATAGTAATTATGTTTATGAAAAATGAACTATATTAAAATCATGTATATGGTAGGTCGTACGTACGCTTAAGTGATATTTCCATTTTTAAATTATCATTATGGAAAGTAGGTAAGAAAGATTTTATATTTAAAGAATTATTATCATATTAGAAATACCATATTATTTATTTAAATATATTTATATATATATCACCCATTTTATATGGTGATGAAGACCAAATCCTATCGCTTCATGAAGGTGGTAGTCCACATCCAAGCACAAACAATGTTATCATTTATAGTGAATTGAAATGAATGAAATAAATTGATATATTGTGTCTCAAAAATGATAAATAATTAATCAATATCATATATATGAATTTATTACATCATTGAAACTATCCATGAGTGGTGGTGATAGAAAATAAAATGCAATGGTTTGCGTAGTGGTAGTCTGTTGTACACACGAACAATGGATATATTCTCATTTGGTGGATGATGAAACTGATATAGATTATAAAATTAACTTATAAAAATATCATTATACAGTAGATAATTATATTATAATATTATCATTGAATAATACTATTTTAATTATGTTTAGGAATAAACAAAATAAATATTATCGACTAAGAATGATACATCTTCTTCAGACATCTTATTTAGATTTACACCAAAATACTACCTACGATGGTTTACTAATGAAACTATGGCCTCTGGAAAATTTTAATGGAAGTAAATAATGTATTTTCATAGTTATTAGAATAACCAGATGACTTTTTTATGTGAATAATTTTGGGGAGGAGGTTTACTTATATAATGGAAGAGAGGGGCACTATAGAATTTCTCAAAGTAATAAATTAATTAAAATTAATCATCAAATTTAAATTGATTAAAATAGACAAAATTATAAGAAATTATAGTTTTTATAATAAATCAACAGATCCAATAATTTTTTTAAAAAAATATATAAGGTTTTTAGCATTATCATTTTGGTCTAAATATCTTTTACCCTTTTGAAAATTATTGTGGTAAAACAATTTTTACTTTTTAGTGGAAATGATATACAAATTATAAGGAAAATTTGACAACTAATGGACCATGATTTAAATTTACTAACATATTCCAATCAATTGGATGAATAATTATTTTTTAATAATTTAAATATTTTTAGAAAATACTATTACAATAAAATATAATTAATGACAATCTTCAAACAACTCCTTAAATTTGAAACTGAAAACAACATGATTGAAATTAATTATAATAAAATCCATTAAAAATTATATATCAGGTTATATTTAGAAAACTAAATGTCATGGAACACATTATTTCTGTAAAATTATGTTAAATTTAATATTTTTTAATTTTGATATTTTATTTTCCTTTTGATTAAATAATTATTGTGTTTGAATTCTATAAGAATTGAAGGTATTTATTTGATTAATAAAAATTACAAATAAATTAACATGAATATGAAATAATTTATCCTAAAAATGAATATTTATAACTAAACATTTGTTATTTTTAACACTATCACAATATATTATAGTTTTTAAAAACTTGAAAGTGGTATTATGGATTTTCTTTTAACAAAGTATTATAATGATCACATTGATGAACATATGCCTCTAAGATGATATTTTTCCATAATTCAGACAATATAGGTTCTATATATGGATATAAACTAGAAATTAGTATAGAAACATTTTGTCAAGATAACCCTTAACCCTTTACTTTAACCCATGGTAAACCAGTTTAACCCTTAACCATCGTAACAATTTATTATTGTTTTTACTATTCATTATGAATAGAAATTAGGTTGAACAGATTAAAAATACTTATTATTTTAATTCAAAATATCAAATAAATTTTAAAAAGATCAATTAACATAATTTAATGAATTTAATTTAGAAGACCCCCACAAAACATGTGGAAAAACAGTTTTTCTACAAATGAATTTTCCATGAATATGATAATATTACATTAAATTTTTGACTAGTAATATCCCATATATGAATTTCAATTCATACAAATATATATATAAACATTTAACTTAATTTAAATCATTATTAATTAGGGGTAATTTTAATTAATTAAAATTGATATTCTTCATGCACATAAAAATAGATTTGAAACAACTCAACTTTTAAGAATAAAAGTAAACTTATACCAAAATTAATAAAATATATGAATCAAAGGAAAATAATTAAATTATTATAAATAAAATGGTTCATATGTCACTTTATGACCAAATTGAAAATATAATGGGATTTTGAGTTACATTATTTTTTGAAAAGAAATGATAGTTTTTGAAATATCTGTAATCTTCACTAATAATGAAAAATAAATCATTTTAAATAAATCCAAATAATTCACTAAAATTTAATATTGAAATGATAATTTGAAAAATAATTTTTAGTTGATAAAAATAATTTTCTTAAAGTTGCTGAAAAATAAATATATTATTTTCTAAAAAAAAATGAGCAAAAATCATTTTTGACGAAATTATATTTTTGAGGAATTAATTGAAATTAATAAAAATTGCATGATTATTTTATATGAATTTAAAAATACAATTTTATTAAGTAATAAATTATTATATATTTCATATTTTTTTTGATTTTATTTATACATGACAATTTTATGACTGAGTTATAATGATTATATTTAAATAATATATTTTACGAGTTATTCATGCTCAGTGTTTCATGACATGTATTTTATCAAACATAATATTATTATTTTAAAATATGTGGGTGTTACATTCACTATACCATCAATATATTATTAAATCACAATTTGAAATTATTTTCAGAAATCAATGGTTTTATATTTAAAAATACCATTATGGAAATGGAGGAGAGAAAAATACCCAATAAATAATATTGAATGATAGAAAACATGTTCTGGAAATAGTTAACGACCACAAATCCATAAATTCATGATAGGTGAAAATTCTATTAATTCATCAAAAATAAAGGTAAGTGTATAAATGTTTTATTTATTGATCCTTTTCTAAATGTTGTGGGGGTATTTTACTATCAAGGTAAATAATTAAAAAATTACTAAATTGGTATATTTTTATTTCATAAGACTAATTTCATAATTTTTTTTATGCTTTTATCAATATTTACTTTATTTATTACTCGATAAAATGAAAATCCATGGTGATGATTTTATTATATATGCATGAAAATTAAATTTTGATGGATCATAAGATTAATAAAATATTGAAAATTCCATCCTTATATATAAAAATATTAAAAAAACTAAATGGATTTTACTAGTTATCTAATATTATACATTAATCTCTAAAACCTCACTAATACAAAACAAATTTCAACATAATAAAATTAATAAGTATTTATCTTTAGAACTATTCTTCTTAAATATCCAAAAATACAAAATAACTATAAATAAATAATCTTATACATTAAACATGAATGTTATATATTCCTCAACTTTATAAAACTTCTCTTAAAAACCATTATTCATATAAAAATCCCAAAAATTCAAAATGATTAGATCCTATAATATGATTCCCAAATTCAACTTAATCTTTTTTCCTTAAAATTATTTTATTAAAATGTCTTATTCACAAATAAATCACATATTCTGGTGGTAGACATTTTATATTTGTGACCATTTGGTTGTTGGTTCAAGCACTGTAGCCATACCAGCTGCAGCGAGTTGTCACCAGCATGTGGGTTATCTTCTATCTAATGGTATATTAATATAATTACAATAATATTCTATAAAATATTATGAATATCCTCAAAACTATCATTAATAATCAAATAACGTTTTTACCACTAAATTTTTCAAAACAAATTACGTGTTCCCTAAAATCAAATATTTGTAATTAACTAGTATTACCTTAAAATTAATGGTCATATTAACCTTAATGGTTATCAATATATTTAAAATTATTCCTATACAATATTAAATATTTTTTTCAGTAAAACACATACTAATTTTAAGGGTTGTTTTTGAATAAAGTCTAAGAAAATATCAATAATCATTGAAACTCCTATAAAACAATAACTCAGAAAAAAGTATCTATGTTTTTAAATATATGATTAACCTTAGATATATAATCCCCAGACACATTAGGTTTATCCTATAACACTATGGAATATCATAGGTTTCCATATGTTCTATTCCTTAATTCATCATAATGTTCATAGATAAAACATAAACTGACCCAATCACGTCCCACAGGACTGTTAAATTAGGCTTCAAATTTGGGAACACTTACCATGACCTAGAAAGATGACTAAGATATACTCGACCGACTACGTTTGGGGTTATTACTTCTATATGAATCTGTTTTACAATAATATCCACTTGTAGTATCCATTACATGATTTATTGCTTTGAAAACCAGATCATATCTACCCTAACATAAATTTTATGCTGTTATACTAGACATTGATTATTCTGCAAGTAATTTATAGGGGATATATTCCCTGTTCTATGTTTTAATAAATCTAGTTTCAAATGTATCTATTAAAAATGATCTAATACTGACTGTAAAAACCCTTACTACAATAACCCAAATCTAGTTGTTACTTTATAACATTGGCAGAAGATGAAAGGTATAACAACCAAAATGAACTAATAGTTTAGTTGTCTTGGTAAAAAATATAAATATAAGAATATCACATAACATTAGAACGCATAAATTACCACACAACTAAAGAAAAATTTTCATCAGTGAAATAATGCAATGATTCCATATTTATATAATAGGTAAAGAAAAAAAATTTAAGGGTAAGCTATGATGCTTAGAAAGTATTACATAGAATGGAATCTATAATGAATAAATAAGGAATAATAAATATGGAAATGTAAATGATGATAAAATACCATTTAATCATCAACGTGTGCAAGGAATGAATCTATAATTAATATTAATATAGTAATATCACACATAATAAGAACTAAATACTCAATGAAAGAAATTATTAATATTGGATGACATTATTTTATAAAACATGGTATCTCTACTGAGAATGCATTGTTTTGTATAGTTTAGTCAATGAGTAGGTATATAGTAAAAACCCATTTAATGCAAGCTTACTAATTTGTCTCATGAGACCTGTCAATACATGGATGGATTATATAATTATAGGACCAAAATATCTTTGTATTACAAATTTATTCCATATATATTGAAGGATTTCTTTAATTCATGAAAAATTTACTTATCAACAAATATCCATATTGATTAAATAATATAGATTATCAATGATTCCTTATTCAACCAAATAACATTCAATTTAAAATTATATATGTAAAAATCAAATATTGTTATTGAAATAATGATATCCATGATACATATTACAAGGATATTTAAGAGAAATTTAATTTTCAATGATAATGAGAAAGTGAATTTTTTATTGGAATGTAAATAACCACAAAATTATTAACAGATAAAATATTAACTTTATTTCATTTGAAATATATGTTTTAAAATAAATTCATTCCTTATGAAGAATAAAATACAATGGATGATACATATTAAAATAAACATTCTCAAAATATTTTTCTCTATAAAACCTTTGAAATCATGTAGAATAATAAAAATATCGTAAAGTGGTTATGGAAGTGGGGAATTCTATTTGTGATGTATACGTAAAAAACATTCCTTTTTACTTTTTGTAATGAAAGTGGAAAATGAATACTTTCATGATAAAATTTAAACGATTACTTTTGTGCCATGTAATAAGTATTTTATAATGTAAAATATACATTATAGATATTTTGTGTAAATAAAAAGTATGTTCATTAAACTATTTGAAAAAAAATATGAATATGGAAGAAAAATATACTATGTCAATAGAAGATATAAGTTTGGACTTTCCTTTTGACATTCATTTTGAATGATTAAATTTAATTTAATAATTAATCATCATGAATAAATATATATTCATGTTAAATAAAACAATGTGCATTATACACAACTCATAAAAGTAAATAGGTGGATGTTACCAAATATGAATCAATGGATTAGAAATTGATAAAAAATATCTTTCCAGGATCATATCATTGATAGGAGAATTAATCATTGAAGTAATTTTTTATGAAAAATTTAAATACACATAATAGATGCGTAAATAAACAACAATAAACTCAAATTTACTTTCACACATAATCATGTCATAAAATTGTTAATTAAGTATTAATGTAACCTAATGAATAGAAAATGAGTTATAAACCCTCATACCCAATTTCTAAATCATCATGTATGTTATTCAACTTGCTTAATAATAAATATATATTTATTATTATCTCTATTAATAATTTTATTATTCTTATTATTCCTCTATTTTTATTTATTAACATGTAATATTTATTTACTTAATCAATTAAGTTCACATTGGTCATTTGGATGTTATTCAGTTCATATATCCAAGATGACTAATGTAGGTTAACTATGGAATAATAGTTAATTATCACATCATGTCAAGAATAATAACCATGAAATAATGAGGATTTTTTATATCAATTATACTTTTAAACCCACCATGATATGTGGTTATGAAAAGTGAAGTGTGCTAGAATAATATAGATGGTAGGTACTACGCATGGATGAGTAACCTTTCAATTATTCAACGATCATTATTGATAGAAGTTAAGTGTTATTTTAACTTTCCATAATGATCATAATATCATAAATATAATATTATTTCTATAAATATAGTTTTATTTGTCATCTTTGTGGTTTGGTGATGAAGAATTAATAACATCTCTTTGTGGAGGTTGTAGTCCACACATATTCATGAATGAAGTTATCATTATTTTTGTGAATAGTTTGGTAAGAAAATAGATTTTATATTATCATTTAATAATTACAAATATTTCATTAATAATATATATATACATGAAAATCATAATTAGAACTAAATGTGAGCGGTGGTGATAGAAAATGAACTACATCGGTTCATGATGTGGTAGTTAGCCATATATAAGATCAATAGTTAAGTTTCTCATTCTATAGAAAATAATATGGTGTAAAATCCCAATATTATAATAATGAAACACAATATTTGATAGTGAAAATGATACGCCACACTAACCTTAAATGAACAATAAAATATTTTTATTAAAATGTTACAATTATAAACTACCCGTTAAAATAGAGGGTTTGAACTAGATTAATTGATTTATGGAAATATAGTTCACACATGTATAAATAAATAATTCTTTTGATACCAATTATTTATAGATTAAAATAAATATATTTTTAAAATAAAATGAAATCTTTTTCTAATTTCATTAAATGAGAAAAATTGTTTCTTATACTAATAAAATAAAAAATCACACTTGTTATTTTATATTAATGATATATATATAATATATATTAAATATAATTTATAAAATCCATTTTATTTATTTTTTGGACATGATATAAGAACAAGTCCAATTTTAACTATAAAATATGTATTTTTTCTTCTTCTAAAAGGCTGTTTTGTCACCTCTTGATGAAACACTTGTTTTAAATCTAGTCTTAGGAATATTATAAATTCTATTTGAAAAAATAAAATTATTTTTTGAAATATGAATATAAAAATTTACTTTGGTTTTATTTTTTGTATTTTTTATATACGTTTTTTGTCTTCATAAACAGTAAAAAATATTGAAATTTATTTGAAAATAGATTTTTTATCTAAATAATTAATAGTTTGAAATTATACATTTTTTATTTTTTAAGGTATAATTAGATCAATTTTATAAATTTTAATCTAATTTATCTCATTTTAATAAATTTTAAATTGAATTTGAATATAAAAACATTTCAATCATTGGAATTTTTTCACTTTAAAAAATCATTTTATCATTTTGTGAACGAGATAAATTTTAAAATAAATATAGCCAATTATGGGTTTGAATTTTGAAAATGAATTCCATATTTGGATTCATAAGCTATAAATTTAGTAAATATGTCCTTTTTGGATAATATGAATAGTAACTTTTGTAAATTTTTTTACCACAGTTAAGGGTAAATCAGTAAATCAAGGGTGAAAGTAATATTATAAATTCAATTAAATTACCATAAAACATTTTATAATTTTATTATATTAGAGAATGTCGAACAAAATAATCATTAAGAAGATTTTATTACCTCTTGGACCCACATGGATGAGTTCAGGCCATTTATTTTATTTTATTTTAAGGAAATGTCAAACAAATTATACTTATGTTTTAATAACTATAAATTTTTTAATATTGGGTTATTTAGAATATATAATCAAATATAAATATTTATTTTAAATATAAAATATTTATTTATCTCATTATAATTTATTTATATTTTTTAAGTTATAAAATAATTTTCTTAAATGTTGACATAATAATGATGCAATAACTGTTTAAATAATTGAAATATCAAATAAATGACATTAAAAATATTAAAAAACAAATAATTTAAAATAATTTATATCATGGGTTAATTTTATAAATTAATTGGAGATATTAGTGATATTTTTAAGGAATGTTTTATAATTTATTTTGACTTTATGATATTTTTTAGAGGTCGTTTAATTAGTAGTGTCAAAATTGACATTAATGATATTTTAAAAAAATTATTAAATGATATAAAATTTCAAGAAATATATATTTCATAAAAATTATTGGGGTATGTTTTAAAATTTTATCAATTGACCATTTGTGGTTCTTTTTGAATTTTATAGTAACTATATTAACCCATAAAAAATAAAAATTTATATTTTCACTGTAAGAGTTAAAGGGATTAAAATGGGTTAAAGCCAAAATATAAGGATTAAATAATTATTAAAACATGTATAAATTTAATTTTATAAAGTTAATTCAACCTATAATCATCTTATATTCTAAATAAATGGGTTTGGATACATTTAGTATAAAAAACTATTTATATTAATTTAATATTTTAAGGAATTCCAAGAGTACCCCTCCCCTCTCTTATAAAAGGTAATGCAATGTTATCTTTTATTCACATATAAAAACCCATTTGGTTTGGAAAATATCTCCCAAATCCCTTCTTATAATTCATCCCTATATTCTAGAAATCTTATTTTAGGCATCACACAATCCTTTGTGGTCTTACAGTTTAAAGAAAAGAAAACTGTTCAAAGAAAATGTATGATTTTTAATAAATAATTTTTGTTCAATTTCATATTCCACTTCTATAAAATCTTATTCAAAAATTGATTAAATACTAACTCAATTATTATAAATATCGTCAGATTTTATTATGTTAATATAATAACATAAATCCATCTCCACGTCCATCAAATGGGAAAAGAATTAATCGTTCGTGTGTATGACAAACTACAACCTTATGAACCAATATAATTTGTTTTCCATAACCATCTCTAAATACTTGTTATAATGAGGTAATTAAAGTATATATATAATTCATTATATATTTATCATTATGAATTAATATTATATCATTTATGTTCTAAATTTTCTAGAAACATAAAAATGATAATGTTGTCCATGCATACGTTTGAACTTTCACCTCCATAAAGCGATGTGATTTTTTTCATCACCAGAACACATGGATTATATATATAAGTATATTTAATATTTTAATATTATTTTTATGATATTATATTCCTTATGTAAAGATAAAATAATACATACCTTCTTTCCATAATTATCATTGAAAAATGGAAACGTTACTCATGCGTACGTACGACCTACCGTCTTCGTGATTATAACAAAGTTCATTTTTCACAACCATACATAATGGTTTGATTTAAAAGTACACTTTCTGGTCACAATTTCATGAATATTATTCTATATATGATTGAATGCTTTCAAATTTGATTATTGACATCATACCAAATTCATTCTGAACTGAAGTGCCGAAAATCCTCAGAATGCCTAATATAAAATTAAATAATTATGTAATTATTATGAAATGATAATAAGTGATATGAAAGGAAGACTAAAATTTTAAAATTTTCCCTATAAATTTAATATTTTACCTAATTTTATTATTCAGGATGATAACTATTTTATATGATGAGTCTGAATCAAGGTAAAGGACTTCATCTCAATTTTCTTTCATTGAGACATATTTTCATGTTATCCACTGATAATATTTTATGAGGTGTATATAACATTCCATTGATATTTTATATCATCAATTTATTTATTTTCCAAATTATTACTATTTTATTAAATGTTAATTATTCAGATGAAATATGATTTAACTGATTATAAATTAGTTAGGTAATTCTTAACTTAATTTTCTTTCTTTGATTCAATATTCTCCTTATAGATTTTTTCATTCTAACCATATATATGGAAAAAATTTATAATTTATAATGTTTTATTTACACTTTTTTTATTTATAGTGTATTCCAATAATCAATTCATTTCATTAAAAATCACATCAATGGTATGATATTCAAAAGGGGCTTTCTTTTATAAACCTTTTTTAAAGTTACTCTTTCAACTATTTTACAATAGTCGAAAAGAATGTTTTTTACATATATGATTGGAACATATTTTACAAATTTCATGAATATTTAATGTTTATATGATCCCTTTAGACGGTTAAAGTTTTATTTTCAATTAATGTGTTTTTACTTATGAGTGAGGGGATTTGTAAAAATGAAAAATGATTTCAAATTAGAAATTTTATTTTTCTTTTATGCAAGATTTATGTGTTACGATTATGTTATGGTTATAATTAATTTTTATGACTATAGTTGGTTACATGATAAATCAAGTACCGATGATCCTTTTATACATCAATATTGCCTAGGGCAATGAGACAGAGTTAACTAGTATGGTTTCTACTAAGAGATTAAGGTAATATATTGTGGTATTTATTCCAAATATAACTATAATGGTTACCTTATGTGTAGCCAATAAGGATATAGTAAATGTAATAGTGATATGAAAAATGATTTCCCAATTTACCTACTTATATCTTATATGATTTCTTATGATTTTTTTGAAAATAACGTGATTTTTAAATGGTAAGATAATGAAATTTTTTAAAAGATGATTCCTTTTGGATGTAAAAAGTGATTTTTTAGAAATTTTTGTATGAGTTTTAATTGGACTAGTGGTTTCCTTTCTTTTATGTACTATACTATGAATATTTTATCATCATATTTTTTAAAATTATTTTCATATTTTTTTATGAAGTGTAGGGACAAGGATGAGATCAAGGGGAAAATTACAAAGATTTATCATAATAAGAAATCATGATTTATTTTAAGGACTTATGTTTTTTGAAGAAATTGATTAATTTTATATTAATCCACTTATACTTTATGGGTTTAATTTTTAGTATTTTTTCCTAATTCTTTAAAACTCTAAACTGAAAAGATCCTCGAACATGAATTCTAGAAAAAAACACTATAATTTGTAATGTTCAAGTTCTTATCCTTATAATTGGTATCAAAGTATAGTTTAGAAAACTTTAGAGATTAGTATTTCATCTTAATAGATATGGATATCATCTTGGGTTTATAATTTTATGGTTTAGCAATTTTTCAATGTCTTAGAAACCTTTTTGAGGCTTTATGTTATCACATTTTAATGTGATTAATGGTTTTTATGGAGACATTAATTTTTGACGTAATTATGGGTTATTACATTTTGGGATGAAAAATGAAATGTATTAGAAACATTTGATGTCAAAACATATTATTTTA
The DNA here is from genome assembly GCA_963277665.1 of Viscum album. NCBI lineage: Eukaryota > Viridiplantae > Streptophyta > Magnoliopsida > Santalales > Viscaceae > Viscum > Viscum album. Next base: position 422,139,027 of record OY728132.1, read on the forward strand.
AATTTTAGGAATTTTATAAGAATCAAATTTCTTTGGAAAAAAGGATAACTTATAGGAAGAGTGATAACCCATCAAATCTATAAAGCTATGGGAATCAAACCCACAACTGAAAGATGACAAGGCAGCATCGCCTACCACTAGACTATATGATATCCCAATTAGTATGACTTTTTCTTTTCATTTAAATAATTTTATTTATGAATAAAAAGTTTATTTTTTGAACATATGTTTTATCGAATAGATAACCTTGGGATTGGAACATGATTTGGTGATTAATTGACTAATATTATTTTTAAAGATGTTGGATATTTTTGGAACATTATTTGATTTATTTAAGTAAAATATTGTGGTATTTTATTAGAGTAATAAATTTTTAATTATAATTTATAGGAAAATATTATTTTAAGGTTATTCATATTACATATGGAAATAGATAACACACTTAAATATTATTTGATTTAGGAAATAACATTTTTTGTACGAGAGATTAACTGTAATTGATGTTATTTGGAGATAAATGTTATATTTTTCTTGGAATATTATGTGATAAAATTTTTTTGGGTTTTAATAAAATTTAAAATATTTTTTTGGAACTTTAAGGATAGCCATTTTTGAATGATATATGTTAAACTTTGGGTGCTACTGTTGAATTTTCAATATTGAAGTAGTTTTTTATCATATAAAGGTTAATTATTTTGGAGAATTATATTATCATATCCTACCCATTTCGTTTTTTATGACTTAAATTAGGATAAATAAATAGTTAATTTTTTGTTGATAATGTGATTCTCTTTAAGTTGATTCTAGTTCTTTAGTAATGAAAAATTCATCTTAAATACTCATCATTTAAATAAATTATGATATTTGGTGGAAATTGATTAAAGGAAGAAACTATAATATTCATGTAAGTATATATTATTATTTTCTTACTCCAGGAATTAAATTAATTCCTTAACAATATGAAAAATATCTTAAAACAAAAATGTAATCTTTTTATTTTCTTATTAAGAAATCAACAACCTTTTAACTAATCACATATTTAAGGTTAAATAATGGTAAAATTTATAATGAAATTGATCTATATCACTCTGAATCAGATATTGATAGTGTTTTCTTATTCCTTGTCCATGTTTTCCTACATAAAACCCATGTTTGTGTCATCTTAGGTGACCTTCACACTCTACATTCTTTTTTTGAAGTGGAAGATTTATTAATCCTTTATCTGATGTGGGATTTAAATAAATGTATTTTGAATAGCCAAAAACTCATTACCATGCCCAATTTCAAATCTTTATGGCTCAATTTCATAAATGGAGAAAAGGTAACATCCAAATATTTTAATAAAGAAACAATATTTTTGATCAAGAACATGAAAATCCACATCAATCAAAACCGAAGAACTAGATATTATTATTTAAATGTTAACAGTATAACAATTTGCTAGAATGGGGGGTATGAATAAGATGTACAGAAATATATAAATATGGTTTACACATGAATATATAATGAATAATTTAGTAACTAATTATTTACAAATGAAAATAAATCGATTTTTAAAATAAAATGAAATTTTTTTCAAAAAAACATTTTAAATGTGCACAAGTGTGTTTTCTAGAAATAAAAAAAGTTCACAATTATAAGAGTATATTAAAGATATATATATATAAATATATTCAATATAATTTCTAAAATTTCTATTATGAAATTTATATACATAATATAATAAAAAAATATGATTTTACGTATAAACGATGTATTTTTTTTCAAAAAGGCGGTTTTTCCACCTTTTGATAGAACACTTGTTTTTAATATAGTTTTTAGAAAATTTATAAATTATATTCGAAAAAATAAATTTAATAATTGAAATTAATATATCAAATTTTTCTTTGGTTTATATTTATGTATTTGTTTGATAAGTTTAATGTTTTAATGAATAGTAAAAAATAATAAATTTTTATCAAATACATATTTTCTATATAAAAACTTTATACTGTTAAAGAATATTTTTTGTTAGTTTTTAATTATAATTAGATAAGTTTTATATCTTTTAATCCAATTTAAGTTATTGTAATGAATTTTTCATTGAATTTGGCAAGAAAAACATATCAATCTTTTGAATGATGTCACTTTAATAACCCTTTTCCCATTCCATCAATGGGATTAATTTTAAAAAAAATTAGACAATTATTTGTTATTAATTTTTAAAAATGGATTTCATATTTGGAATTATAAAGTGTAAATTTTATAAATAGGATATTTTTTAACAATATGAATAGAAACCTTAGTAATTTTTATTTCCACATATATGGGTAAAAATAATTTTTTAAATATTAGAAAATTATCCCAATAATTGTCTTAATTTTATTGTATGTGTTAATTTTGACTAAAATCATCTTTGGGCTGATTTTGTGGCCTCTTGAAGCCACATAGATGACTTTTATCCCTTTATAGTATTTTATTTTAATGAAATGTCAAATATGTCATTCTTATATTTGAATAACTATAAATTTTTAATATAGGGTTATTTATAATATATTTTTGACTATAAATAGTAATTGAAAACCTAAAAGATTTGTCTACATCATGTTAATTTATTTTTAAGTTTTAAATGATAAAAATTTCCCTTTAAATTCCAATACAATGATGAAGTAGTAATTGTTTAATTGATGGAAAAATAAAATAGAAGGTATAAAAAATATTAAAATATTTATAATTTGAAGTAGTTAATTTAAACCATTAATTTGAAATATTAATATAAAATATGAGTAATATTTTAGAAAAATTTGTTCTAATTTATCTTCTAATGAAATTTTTTAAAAGCTAAGTAATAAACAGTGTCAAGATTTAAATTAATTATATTTTAAATAAATAATAATGTATTAAATGATATAAAATTTCCAAAAAATAAATTTGGCCAAATTATTTGAGTTTGTTTCAAAATTTCATCACTAATCTATTTTTGGTTCATTTTTTATTTTACAGTAATTATATTAACCCTTAAAAAGTTAAAATCCACGTTGTCATGGTAAGAGTTAATGAGGTTAAAAATGGGTTAAACACCAAATATAAAGATTAAAAAAAATAAAAAACATGTATAAATGTAATTGTATTATTTTATTTCGACCAATAACAATGAAATATTTTTAATTAATCTGTTTTGAGAAATTCAGAAAATAAAATTAATTTATATTATTTCAATAAATTCCATAACTCCAAAAGTACCAGTCCCCTCTCTTATAAAAGGGATCCTATTGTTATCTTTTATTTAAATGTAAAAATATATTTGGTTCTTCCATGACCTACTAAAATATATTCCTATAATCCCACTATAAATTCTAGAGATCCTAGTTTTGGCAGAACACCATATTTAGTGGTCTTAAGGTGTTAAGAAAAAGAGATTTTCTAAAGAATAGGTATCGTTTTTAATCATATTTTTTCTTTTATTTAATTTTATAAATCCTTAAAATATTATTCAACTATCATGAGATAGTAACTATAGTGTCTTCAATATTCTTATATGTTATTATCTAAATATCAGCACATAAATTTGTCTCCACTTCCATCAAATTAGAAAAGAATTTATCGTTAATGTGTACAGTAGACTACCACCTTGTGAACCGATATAATTCATTTTACCTCATCGTCTCTCAATAATATTTGTAAATATGGAATTAAATATTTATCATTACCAAATAAAATTATATCATTTACATTCTTACCTTTACTCACACTTAAAAATGATAACATCATTCGTGTGTGTGTGTGAACAATCACCTCCAAAAATGATGTGATTCGTTTTTTAATCACCACATCACATGGATTATATATATATATTTAAATTATTAATATTATACTAATGAAATTATGATCATTCTTGCAAGATAAAATAACACTTAACTTCGATCTATAATGATCATTAAATAATAGAATCTTTTCTCAGGCTTATGTACAACCAACTGTCTCCATGATTATAAAGTAGAATAATTTTCATAACAATACATAATGTTTTGAGGTAAAATTATAATTTATGATAAGAATATCATGAATATTATTATATATATTATAGATTAATGACCACTTTTACTATTTACGTCATACCAAATTCATTTTGGACTCAAGTACTGATTATCATCAAAACGTCTGATGTGAACTTAAATAATTAAGTAATTGTTATAAGATGACAATAAGTAATATAAAATGAATAATAGACTTTAAAAAGTTTAAAATAATTTAAATAATTATCTTATTTCTATTATTCATGGATATATTGATTGTACGTGAGGAGTTAGACTTAAGCTAAGAGACTTCGTCTCAATTTCCATTCATTGAGGTATATTTTGATATTATACAACTATATTGTTTTATGAGGTGTATATAACTTTATATTTACATGATATATCATGAATTTATTTATTATCATGATATTTTATATTTTTTAAAATGTTACTCTTTCATTTATAATATGATTCGATTGATTACAAAGTATTTAGTTAATTCTTATCTTAATTACATTCCTTTGAGTTAAAATTCTACTTTCAGATAGTGTCATTGTAATATTATGTATAAAATAACATTTTAATATCTTATGTTGTATTTACACTTGTTTTATGTGTATTTTAATCAGATACACATATTAAATTCATTTGATTAATGATCAATTCAATTATATGATATTCATAAGGGACTTTCTTTTAAAAACCTCTTTTAAAGTTACACATTAAACTCTTTTACAAAATCCAAAAAGAATTTTTCTAATATCTATGAAATGAATTGATTTTGCAAATTTAATTGTTATTAAATGTTTTTATGATTCCTTTATAATTTTAGAAATTCATTTTCAAATAAAGTTTGTTTTTTAGGAGTGTGTAGTTTTATAAAAATGAAAAGTGATTTTGATGTGGAAAAGTTACATATCATTAATGTATGATTTATGAGTTATAATTACATTATGATTCTTGGGAATTATTATAAATAAGGGTGGTTCTATGAAAAATTGAGGGTGGTTGAGCCCACTATATCTCTCCAATGCATTGGTTATTGATGTAGAGTTAACTGGTAGGGTTTGTAACGACCCGAATCCGGGGCCACATAGTCGGCGCCCCGTACCCAGTTCGCCACATGACCTCAAGTGCGTTTCTCCAAATGCTAGAGGCTGCCGACTATCAGCGAGGGCCTTGGTGTGTCAGTGGGGAAACTATTCCCTCATTTGGAAAAGTATGTAGCGGAAGAAATAACATAATCAATAGCGGAAGCAATAAACAGCATGCGACAACTAAACTAGAAGTAGAAGCAATTTCTGATATAATAATGATGCAAAATGGTTCATGTATCTATGTAAAGTAGTAAAAAAACAACGTGCTTAAATACAACTGAAAAAAATGCATAAAGTAAATAGAAACTCCAGCAGCATCGCAAGACAAAGCCCGGTCCCATGCTCTCCGGCTCCAACCAGCAATCAAGTACCCGAGGTAGAAGGACCACAATCCCTTCCTACACCTACAACCATATAATCTGTTTGGGCTGAAAAGCAGGACCCAAACAGGGTGTGAGACTAATCCCTATAGGCAATCACCATGAGATTTGTGCCCAACTGTCAGTGAGTAATATAGAAAAAGTAAAGGAAATAAATGCTGCAGAGAGGCAGAAATACACTGAAGTAAACCATCCTACCAATCTCCATTAAAATTTATTTAACAGTTCAGTAAAATCATTTATCTATCAACCATGGAACCTAGAAACAACTCTATACTCCCAAGGGAAGCAAGTAATCACAACAGGTAACTCAGCAGTCTACCTAAACAGCAAGTAGTACAAACCCAATCTTGTTCTTTGGCTTGGTGGACTCGTCACAACCAACCATAAAAATTCACACTGACTCTCTGGGTGGATTAAACTAGCAGACCCCTATAGTCCAGTAATCAAACAAGGCACATACACTATCGGAAGCTCTAACGTCAATTCCCCTATGGTCTTGCAACGATAGCTACAGGCTCTCTGAGGAAGCACTTACGTCTAATTCCTCCTGTGGTCTTGATGCGTGGGTAAACTAAGAACACTCTTAGGAAGCACAATGTCCTATTCCCGTAGGTCTTACATACGAAACTAAACCAACAGACCCTCTAGGGAAGCACTTAATCGTCTATTCCCTCTTTGATCTCCCGCACCAGGTTCTCACAGCCCGGAGTAGTCCAGTCGTTCTTAATCGAATGTCAGCAGCCCTATGTAAGTTTAAAAACTACTTGGCTAATAGCTACCATGCATCAAAAGCATATAAACAGCAGGCAACACAAGAAATATTTATAACAAGTAAACTAGAAATTTCAATAGGGTTTTCCTCACAGGTAAACGGTGCCAAACGGCGATAAACAACCAAACATGGAGAAACACCCTTGGGGTGATCCTTAAACATGCAACCAAGCATATAATATCAACAATTAATCGTAAGCTAACAAGAAATATAGGGAAATTATATAATAGAATCAAAATCCCAAACCTGGGATACCCGATACATGGGTATCTGACACTTTTGAAATCAAAACTCAAAGAACTTCAACGTAGGGAAACAAACCACCTACCTCGATCCTCAGAGATAGATAAACATTAACCTCATCCTGTGAATCGGACTATAACGGAGTAGATCTACAAAAACGTCTAAAACGTTCATCCTCAGATAACTCACACGAGAGAATGAATCAGAAAACGAGGCTAAAGAAGAACCAAGAACTCACGGCTGCGATTCTTCTGCAATCGACGGAGTTTGATTCGGACAACCGGTGACAGATCGGTGCCTCGGAGAACAATCGGCCTCCTCGGACATTATGGATGGTATTATGCGGATAATAAGACGTTAATGATCATTAGGAATGACCCCGGGTCGATTAATGAAATAAAAAAATGTACACGGCGTGTACTTTTAAAGTGCACGACGTGTAGGGGGTTTTTTTGTACTCCTCCAAAATCAGCCTCCATGTCACCCCTACACACCGTGTGAGTGGCCAAGACACGGCCAATCACACATCTTGGAGTGGTAGAGGTCTACACGGCGTGTACTCATAAGTACATGGCGTGTACTCTGAAAATTTTCAGATTCTCCATTTTCCTTAAAAAGCCCACAAACGAAATCCATACCTGAAACTGAGGTTCCAGGTTCTTAAAAACTTACCCCCTTAAAGAAATTCATCCTAGAATTTCCCTAACAAGGCATAGAAGAAAAAACCTCAAACAACTCTGGCCACTGTAATCACATATCAGACTCTCTTTCCCAAGTCTCGTCCTATATACGGTCGTGCTACCACAGCACCCGTACCAGAGGAATAGACCGGCCACGGAGTACTTTTGTACTACGATCAAAAATCCTGATAGGATGATCCTCGAAGGATGCATCCTACTACAACTTAAGCTCCTCAGGTTGAAAAGAATGAGACGGGTCTGAGAAATATCGTCGAAGGTGAGAAACATGAAAGACGTCGTGCATATCCTGGTACCTCTGAGGTAACTACAGCCTATAAGAAACCAGCCCGACTCTCTCCAGAACCTCAAACGGTCCGACATATCTCGGTGAATGATTCCCCTACCTCTTAATCCTTGAATGCCCCAACCCTGAGGTAACACGCAGGAAAACCTGGTCTCCGACCATGAACTCCAAAGGTCGCCTCCCCTGATCAGCATAATACTTCTGCCAAGACTGTGCTGTAGCCATCCTTTTCCGTATCAACTCTATCTGCTCTGAGGTCTCCTGAACAAGACGATGTCCCCGCAAAGCTGCCTCTCCTACCTCTAGCCAGCATAAGGGTGATCGGCATGTCCTACCATACAACTCCTCGTAAGGTGACATCTGAATAGTTTCCTGAAAACTATTGTTATAGGAGAACTCCACCAGAGGGATATGCTTCTCCCAAGTACCGCCAAAGTCTGGAATGCAAGCTTAGAGAATATCCTCAAGCACCTGGATTGTACACTCAGACTGGCAATCAGTCTGGGGATGGAATGCTGTACTCAAAAGTACCTGTGTACCCAACGCCCTCTGTAGCCCCTGCCAGAAGTGCGAAGTAAAATGTGCATCCATGTCTGAAACAATGGAGTGTGGAACTCCATGCAGACGTACAATCTCTCGGATTTACAACCATCACAGCTCATCAACACTGAAGGTCTCCTTTATCGGCAAGCAGTGTGCAACCTTTGTGAGCTTGTCCACTACAACCCAAAGCGCAAAATTTCCTCGAGGTGATATCGGTAAACTTGTCACGAAGTCCATCACGACATCATTCCATTTCCACTCAAGAATGGGTAACTGCTACAAAATCTATGCTGGTTGCTGATGGTCTACCTTCACCTGCTGAAAGGTGGAACACCACATAACAAAACCAGCCACATCCTTCTTCATACCTAGCCACCAATACAGATGGTGCAAGTCTCGGTACATTTTGATGACACTAGGATGAACTACCCATGCTGAATCATGAAACTCCCGCATCATCTCCTCACATATGTCCGCTGAAACCCAAACATGGCCATGAAAATGTTGTACCTCGTCATCACCCACTATCCACCCTGGAGTAGGGTCTCCATCTGACACACCCTCCCGTAGGACTAGGCCTTTAGGGTCTGATAGTTGCCTCATTCGAACTCGATCAAAAAGGGTATAGGTAACAGCTACAGAAGAAAGAACCGTCTGACCCTGTCTGTCGTGCACCTTCAGAAGCATCTCAGAGAACAGATCCATGAGCTGACACTCACTACTAGCCTCCTGAACGTCTTGAATCTGAGTCCTCCTACTCAGTGCGTCTGCCACAGCATTTCCTTTACCAGGCGTATAAGCAAGCTTGAAGTCGAAAGATTCTTGGTACTCAGCCCAACTCCTCTGTCTCAGATTCAAGTCACGCTGCGTGAAGATATACTTTTGGCTCTTTTGGCTAGTATATACCACGAAATGATCTCCCATGAGATACTTCCTACAACAACGCAAAGAATGAACAACAGCAGCCAACTCCAAGTCATGCGTAGGATAGTTCTTCTCATGTGGCCTCAACTACCGAGATCCGTATGTGACAACACAATCTTCCTGCATAAGCACTACTCTAAGACTGATGCCAGATGCATCACAGAAAACTATATAACTCTTGACCGGCTCTGGAAAAACTAGAATCGGCGCTGAATTCAATCTCCCTTCACATTTATTTAACAGTTCAGTACAATCATTTAGCTATCAACCATGGAAGATAGAAACTGTTTTATACTCCCATGGAAAGCAAGTAATCACAACAGGTAACTCAGCAGTCTAACTAAATAGCAAGCAGTAGAAACCCAAACTTGTTCTTTGGCTTGGTGGACTCATCACAACCAACCATCAAAATTTGCACTGACTTTCTAGGTGGATTAAACTAGAATACCCCTATAGTACAGTAATCAAATAAGGTAGAGACACTCTTGGAAGCTCTCACGTCAATTACCCTATGGTCTTGCAACGATAGCTACAGACTCTCTGAGGAAGCACTTATGTATAATTCTTCATGTGGTCTCGATGCGTGGGTAAACTAAGAACACTCTTGGGAAGCACCAATTCCTATTCCCGTAGGTCCTGTATACGAAAATAAACCAACAAGCCTTATAGGGAAGCACTTAATCGTCTATTCCCTCTTTGATCTCCCGCATCAGGTTCTCACAGCCCTGAGCAGTCCAATCGTGTGTAATCAACTGTTAGAAGCCCTAATGAAGTTTAACAAATACTTGGATGATATATACCATCCATAAAAAGCATATAAACAACAGGTAACACATGCAATAGTTATAACAAGTAAACTAGCAATTGCAATAGGGTTTGCCTCACAGGTAAACTGTGCCAAACGGTGATAAAAATCCAAACAGGGAGAAACACCCGTGGGGTGATCCTCAAACATGCAACCAAGCATATATTAGCAACCATTAATCATAAGATAACAATAAATCTAAGAAAATTATGTAATGGAATCAAAATCCCAAACCCAGGATACAGATACATGGGTATTTGGGACTTTTTCAACCAAAACTCAAAGAACTTCAACGTAGGGCAACAAACCACCTACCTTGATCCTTGGGGATCAATAAACATGAACCTCGGCCCGTGAATCGGCCTAAAATGGAGTAGAACTGGAAAAATGTCCAAAAAATTCCTCCTCATATAACTCACACGAGAGAAAGAATAATAAAACGAGGCTAAAGAAGAACCAAGAACTCACCACTGCGATTCTTCTGCAATAGACGAAGTTCGATTCGGACAACCGGTGACGGATCGGTGGCTTGGAGAAGAATCGGCCTCCTCAGACGTTTTGGATGGGATTAGGCAGAAAATAAGACGTTAATGATCATTAGGCATGACCCCAGGTTGATTAATAAAATAAAAAAAAATTACAAGGCATGTAATTTTAAAGTACATGGTGTGTATTGGGTTTTTCTGTACTCCGCCAAAATCGGCCTCTTCGTCACCCCTATACACCATGTGTGTGGCCCAGACACGGCCAATCACACGGGTTCGAGCTGTAGAGGATTACATGGCGTGTACTCTGAAAATTTCCAGACCCTCCATTTTTCCTTAAAAAATCCCAAAAAGAGATCCTTACCTGAAATCGAGGCTCCAAGTTCTTACAGGGTTTCTCCAAAGATATCACTAGAATATACTCTAGTGGTTATTCCAAACATATATATGATGTTTTCCACATTTTTAATTGAGAGAGATATATTATATGAAGGGGTGATATGGAAAATGATGTCCCATGTTACCAACATTATAATTATCATGTTTATGATTTTTTATGAATGTCACTATTTGTCAAAGGTATTATAATGATATTATCGAAAAGGATTTTTGATTTTTGAGGAAAATGGTATGGGGTTTGAATTTTTTTTTTAGTTTCCATTAGAGTAATGGTTTACTTTATTTTCTATCTCTTTTTGAAATTTTGTGATCATACCATATTTTAATGTGTTTTTAATAGGGTTTAAGAAAGAGTAGGGACAAGGTTGAGATCAAGATGAAAAAATTGAGGATTTATCATAATAAGAAATCATGATTTATTTTAAATTATTTTGTTTAATAGAATAAATGGATAATTTTTATACGTGTCTAGTCTTAATGTATGGCTATTTTTAGTAATATTTTTTTATAATTATCTAAAAAACTAAACTAAAAACTCTTTTAATGTGAATTCTAGTTCAAAAACACTAAAATATGAAATTTTTTAGGTCAGTTCCTTACAGTTGATATATTGCATTAAATTTACATAAAATTATTTAATAATATTAGATTTATTAATTTTATTATATAATCATGGTTTAATAATATTTTATAGAGGTGTAAGAATAAATAAATGAATTTTTTTTTTTAATAATGATACCTCTTCTTCAGAAAACCTCATTAGATTTATATAAAAATCCTCCACAAGATGGTTTTATAATGAAAACAATTAATATAAGATGTTGTAAGGTAAATATGGAAGGGATTTTTGTAGGTATTTTTTAAACCAAAAGTATTTTCAAGTGTGAAAAAAATAATAGAGGAGGTTCCCAATTATAATTCAGGTGAGTGGCACTCAAAGAATTTTTTAAAGTACAAAATTAATTTAAAATATTTTCTTATAAAAAAGGATAAAAATTGAGAACATTAAAAAAATGAGTTTGATTATAAATCCTCTCATCCAATAAATTTTTTCCATGTTTAAAATAGAGGATTACTAATATCTTTTTCTAACATGCTTTAACCCTTTTTGGAAAATACCGTGGTAACAATTTTTTTACTCTTTAGAGGGAAAGATAGTTACTATAAATGAAAAACTAGATAATAATTAGACCAATTATTTATATTTTAAACCATATCATAATAAAAAATAAAATATATTTTCTCTTTTAGAAATTTTTAAAAAATTCATAAAATACTAGTTTTAATAAAATTTCATTAATTTCATTTTTCAAACAATTCACTAAATTTGACATTGAAGAAAACATGATCTTAATGAAATTAAAATATATTCCATTAAATCACTATAATAAAATTTATTTGACAAAAATAATCATTGAATACAATAAATCTATTAAATTATGTTACATTTAATATTTTAAAATCATTTATATTATTTTCCTTCTAATAAATTAATTTCTGTGTCGATAATGAGAAATTAAGGTAATTATTTCATTGTAAAAAATCAAGAATAAAATTTTATAATAAAAATAATAATTTATCTTTCAAATTATAATTTAGAGATAGATATTGGTTTTTTATCCCTTTCATAAAATAGTATAATTATTAAAACTACGATAAGGATATTTTAGGCTTTTTAATAAATAAATTATTAGAAAGCTCACAATCATAGAAATATAGATCAAAATGGGAAGTTTTCATAAATTATATGACATCAGGTCTAAATTTGTACATATAATAGATATTATACAAAATTTTTAGGTCATAATAACCCCTATCTTTTTATTTTAACTGTCAATAAACCTATTTTCCCATAATATTGGTAACATCTTTTTATAGTTTTTACTATTCACTATAGCCAAAAATAAATTTATACTAATTACCTAATATTAATATATTTGATTAAAAATATGGAATCCATTTTATAAAATTCAATTATTTGGAACATCCAAATTTATTTTTATTTTACCCTAAAAAACCTGTGCAAAATTTTTTTTTGAGGAATGCATTTTTCATACATAAGATGATATCACATTAAATATGTGAAGTTTAATCTTAATTATATGAATTTAAATTCATATAAAAAGATATATTATCTATAAATTTCATTTAAATCATTCACGACTAGGGTTTATTTTAATTAATTAATATGGATATTGTTTATTCACTTAAAAAGATATCTCAAAAATTAAGGTTTTTGGCATTAAAATAAATTATACCAAAATCATGAAAACTGTTGTTTAAAATGAAAAAATATGTTTATAAATCAACTGATTTATATTTCACGATGAGAAAAATAAAAAATATAATATGTAATTTTAAATACATTTTTTAATGATAATAAATTATTGTATTTGAAAAATTGTTAAATTTCACTAGTTATTGAAATATCATCCATTTTAGAAAAATACCAATATTTAACCCTGTGATAATTTTGATTCTATAATTTAAAAAATTATTTTTATTTATTAAATACATTTTTCAAATGTGGGAAAATAATTTATTATATTATTTTCTCACAAAATTAAATAAATGTATATATAAAGAAGTTGTATTTATTTGAAGAATAAATTGAATTTACTAAAAATTAAGTGAATAATTTCTAAGAATATATCAATAAATTTCTATTTAGTTTTAATTTATGATAAAATTCATATCTAAATTCATCCTATTAATACCCACCAATTTAATTTCTATGTTACAATAGTCATCTTTCGATTATATAATTCATAGGATGTTTAGGTTTGTCATTGTGTTTAATATATGGAATCGAACATAATGTTCTAAATTTAACATCACAGGGTATTAAAAAATTATTATTGGAAGGATCATGCAAATTTTTTTATGTTATGGGTATCCCAAAAGTTATTGGTTCAATATATTTTGTGTTCATTCCCCTTATTGATTCCACCGTGTGTTCGTATTCACAAGAATATATTTTTTATTATAAGAATTTTTTAACCACGGTTTAGGTTTGTTATATATAATAAAGATGAATTAAAAAGGCATATTATCCATTGATCCAAATATATAACAATATATTATGTTTGAAACTAACATATAACATAATATTTTGATTTATGTTGAGCTGATGAAAGAATATATATATTTTTAAAGGTTAATATCTTCTTTTCCAATGATTAAACTGGATTAGAAAATGTGGGTGGATCCTCTCCATTAGAATCACCTCATTGTTTTTAGAATTTTATCTTCATTCTATATAAATAAATATCTGAATAATTAATTACGTAACTCTTGAGTAGTTTTAGGGGTTTCCTTATTTAAAGATTCATGTATTAAAACATCAACTATGACATGACTGTTTTTTTGTAAACATAAATAAATAATACACATTTTCTTCCATGCATCTGTTCTATCATGTCATGACCTGTTACCACTGAAACCCCTCTCAGGATAGTGGTGAAGCTAAGTGTGATGCCCAAAAACCACTGCTAAATTTCCATAGTTTTCCAACTAACACCAATGGAATGAAAATATATATGGTAATGAGTTACCAACACATATTATGGGAAAATAAGATGAAACTTTCAATAAAATACATATATTATAACATATAACCAATCATATAATTCATGTAATAAATTATATAATATTATATTTCAAAACGAGTAAAAAAAGTAACTCCCATGAATGTGTATCAAAAAATACCTTACAACTCTACATATTGATTTAGTATTGTATAAATTGATCCCTAATTCCATCACACATATCTATAAAATTAATATAAAACACATATGGTTGAGTAAACAATTATACGATTTAGGATTGACCCCAATATCTTTCATGTATTTATAGAAGAATAATACCTAAACATCCATGACTAATATATGAAACTATGTTGTTATCTATACCGAGTCAACTATAACCTAACTAAACAAGGATAGCTCAGTATATATATATATATATGAGTAGTAATATAATAATAAAAATATGATAATTGAAAGGTAATTCACACCTAATTTCCCATATAATTATTATCCCCCACACCCCAATGACATAAATCATGGTTCTCCCATTCCATTAATGTCCATATTACCATATACCACATAATCAACTCACAACCATAATCTACCTACCACAACCACAAAACATATACTACATCACTTCTTCATTATCACATACTTATATTACACCACTATCACATTACAATCAAATTGATTTATAAAAGACATCAACCTCATGATCTGCTCCCTTTATACATCTCATCCAAGTTACCATACAATGATCTCTTCATAACATCAATACCATATCCTCACAAAACATTACATATGGATATCACAACATATACTATATATAGAAAAGTGAACTTGGAATTGGGTGTCTTTGAGAATCCATATTATATCCATCCCAGATATATGTCATACATCAAGAACCCAAATACTCTTAAGGTAATTGATCTCATTACCCAACATTGGCAGTAGTGCGTAAGAAATACCAAAAATGAAGTGAATATATAATATCAAAGAAGACCAAACACAGGGTCAATTCCCTAATGAAATAACTTTAAAACCACAACTATCAACACAAAATTTCTAACTCATACAACAAAATCTCCCCCTTAAACAATAATACATATCTATCCCACTATCACTACAAAATAGCCATTGAAAATCCAAAAAATAATCCACTTCAAATTTCATTATCAATTTTACATTAATCACCCCCTTAATTAGACAACCACATTTGATTCTAGTAACTACAATATCATAAATCCACTTTATCTTTTGTATATATCATATAAATATTATAAATTAATTCACTCAATATTTCTAGCCTATGTTTTATATTATCTCAAACCAATACATTTTTCTATTATTTTATTATTCAACATACATACATTTTCCCATGAATTTACCACATATAACCACGATGACCCTACTCTACTCCAATAATAACCACACAATGATCTCCACCTCCCGAACTATAACAAGATAAACACTGCAAGGTTTCCCATACTACCAGAAGAAAAATACGAATAATAATATAAAAATAAACCAATAATTAATCACATAGAAAAACATGTAAACAATAAAATGACATCCCAATTATCCATATTAATATTTACTAGTATAAACAACACAATCATTAAAAAATAATAATTTATAAAAATTGATTTTTATGGTTTCCATTCCATATTTACATTACCATAATGAATTATATTATCCAATTTCAGCCATGTTTTTATATATCTATGCAAACCTAAATAATAGCAACATTCACATTACAAAACATACAAAAATAAAAAATCAATAATTAAAATACAATAATAAATATGTATTGCAAGCTCGAACATAATATTTACACCAAAATATTTATGTAAATTGTTTTATATTTATTAGGTCAATATGAAAACATTAACCAATGATACCAAAAAAAATTAATACCAAAACATTATTTATAAATAATGGATAGAATATAAACCCCCAACTCAAAGGAAGAATCAACTACCACAACACTAAAAAGAGAAGAAATATTGATAAAACATTAGTATAGAAACAAGAATAAACTAGTAGGCCTATTATAATCAATGCCCACAAAAAATTCATCATTGTGTCAAAAAAATTGAAACATAAACTCGACCACTTATTTTGAGTGTAGAGGATAAATTATATGAGATAATAAAATTATTTGTGCATAACTTTTATTTTCTAGGAATTAAATTACACAAAATCAATGCCTATGATACGCCATGTTATAAATTCAAAGAACTATTGGAGAACCACATGATGACTAAGGTTTTTATGGAACTAATAGAATCAAATGGAATCAAGAAGACATGTAAATTCATAATTCATAATTGGTAGAAGAATTTCAGTGAGTGACAATCCCTATATATAACAACCGCAACTCCAGTAGCATGGATTTGGTGTCTTACTTTATTAAATTGGCATAGTTATAAGTGTCGAATTCGAAGAAACAATTATTTTAGAAGTCTTGGAAAATAGATCATATACACGAAACTTACATTACAATTTCAAAAATAAAATACAAAAAAGTTAATTCATCAATAACACCCTTATTCTACTATATTAACCCTATATATCAGTCACAATACACATCCTGGTATCCTGGGAAAATAAAACATTATAAATGGGTGCGGTTAGATGCACATTAAGGGTAAATAATATAGCATACGATTTCATAAATAAGTATTAACATTGAAGGAATGGTTCATAACTGAAACAAAATCTTTGTAAACATAATCTAGGTTATAAAATTTAAATAATAAATCAAATAATTCCATATAAACATCCCCATAGATATTATACTAGTCCAATAATCAAATGAAATATCAACAACTTATCTCATAATAAGAGAAAGAATAATGATGAACATCATAACCATTCTGTAAAATCACCATGTAGAGATCATACATAAACGAGTATGACATTAGTTAAATCCCAAACAAGTCGGTCTCGTGAGAAATATCAATAGATCAAAGGACTTTTATTATCCAATCCCCAACTTGTAGGGATTTCATTATCCTATCCCCATCCAATAAGTCATTCCTTAAATAGTCCCTAACCCTTCACTTATTATTTATAATGTGTTCCTCATATAAAAAAGGTGAAACATAACCAACATAACCCTTTGTATTAAAATTAGCATACAAAATGTTAATATATTAACCATAAAATTGAATTGATTCAAACTAACAAATACATAGTCAAACATATCATAAACCCTTAAATACAATGTTCTATATTTTATCATAAAAAATTAACCTCAATTACATATAAAATCTAATAAAATATGTCCACTTCGATAAAAATAATCAAATAAAATTACTATAAACTTATTGAGAGAAATACCCCGTTTTACTTTAAAATCATTTAAATGTATGAAAATTTTTGAAGAAAAATTTTCATTGAAAAATAACCTTATAATTTTATATTGGAATCTTTAAAATGTTAAGAGGGCATGATATGAGAAAAATCTGCTCACACCACATAAGTTAAAAAAACTATTGTTCCATTAAAAAAGTTATAAAGTACCTCATTTAAAAAATGACACAATATTCCTTTTAAAACATTTTATAAAACGTAAAATATGATTAAAAAACATTAAATATTTTTAGAATAATATTAAGAAATTTTTTTAACAAATTTTAAAGAAACATTGATATTGATGATAAATATTCCCCAATTGATACTTACATATAAACAATCCCTAATAAAAATGTGATTGTGAAATTATATATTACCTCATATATTCTTTTAGTTGGATGTGATTTAAAATCCAGTATAATGTTTTAAAATTTGTTATTAATTTATAGAAAAACCATATAAATTATTTATGATATCAAATATGATTCATTTATGACTTTATATTACCCATTTATTAACAATTCCAAGTTAAAGTAGCGTTTTGGGTAATAATCACTTTGTTAATCGTATGTGTTTTGACTTGTTATTATTGATCCAATTAAAAAGATCATGCTTTAATTACTTCCATAATGTAAAAAATTATGTATATATAATATATATTCTTAATATAAATATATTAATATATTAATATATATAATATATGTAATAGAAAACACCATTCATGGAGACGATAAGACGTATGTACGCTTGAATGTTGTTACCTTTTTATTATCATATTGAATGGAAGAAAGTAAATGATATATATATATATATTAGTAGAAATATTATTTCATATATTTAATACTTATTCATTATATATATTTTTATAATCATTCTTTAATAGTTAACATGGATAATGAATCTCATCGTGTCATGGAGACGGTAAGTCTGACGTACACATGAGCGATGATATCATTACCTTAATGGTAAAGAGTTAAGAAAATGGATGATATTTTATTTATAAAGAATAAATATCATTTCATTATTATTATTTATATCCATTATTTTAATCACTATAATCATCCAAATAAATCAGCAATGAAAACCAAATTACTTCATAGCGTGAAGAGGGTAAGTCGTACGTACGCAGGCATGGTGATATTGTTTTTATAAGATGGATAAAAGGATGAATATGGTTATAAGATAATCAATATAACTTTTTAGATTATTTATTATACTTGATTTATTACTTTATTATGGAAAGAATATTGTAATAGGATGTATAAGAAGAAAAGAAATGCAATTGAATTGGTAAGACAGTAGCCTTTTCTTCGAGTATCTCTTTTTGATTGTAACGAAATAACTAATTAGGATATCATTATTCCCAAAGTATCATCTCTATGATGAATTATTAAATTTTTAGGGATTAATTAGAAGGTTATTTCCTAGAAAAATGGTTTTTTAGGTGTGAATAAAAGAGAAGGCGAGGATCCCTTTTATAAGAGAGGGGATGGGTACTTTAGAAAACTCTTAATATATTAAATTAATATAAATTAATTATCAATTATAAATGGATACAAAGTGAATTATTTCCAAATAATATGATTAGGAGTCTTAATCCCCTCAACCAATAATTTTTAGAGAATTTTATTTCAGAAAATAGAAATTATATTTCGGATTTAACCCATAGTTAAACCCTTTAACTTTTACCATGACTACATGGTTTTTTAATCTTTAGGGTTAATATTGTTACTATAAGTTGTAAAATGAACCCAAAATAGATAATTTATGAAATATATAACAATATAATAGTTATTTGGCCGAAATATAGATTTTTATGAATTTTATATCATTTAATAAAATATTATGCAATTTGAAATCTCATTTATGTCAATTTTGATACAATTTATTATTTGTCTTTTTAAAAGATCATAAAAGAATTATTAATTCAAAAAAATTAAATAATCCCTAACATTTCAAATAAATTAAAAAAAAATCTATACATGACATAAAATATTTCAAAGTGTATATTTTTAATATTTATAATATCATTTAATTGATTCTTCTATTAATAAATCAATTATCACATCCTCATTGTGTAATAATTTAATTTAATTATTTTTTTTATAAAATTATAAAAAAATTACCATGATTTAGATAAACATTTTATATTTTTAAAAACAATTTATATTTGACCATATCACTTATATAACTTCATATTAAAAATATTTTACTTGTTAAAAGAAAAAGTATAAAAAAATTGGATTTTCATTAAATATAATATCATAATTATATTGAAGCCATCCATGGGGATCCAAGTGGTCCCAAAATAGACAAAGGATAAAATTTGGTAAAAAAACTCCTAAAAGTAAATTAAGATAAATGTTGGGGCAATTTATAATGCTTATAATATTATTTTTACACTTAATTACCTCATTTACCCAAACCCTGGTAAAAAAAATACGAAAGTTACTATTCCAAGAATTCTAATTTGGTCCTATTACAAAAAAGTATACTAATTATAAATACATATGTCAACTTTTAAAAATTCAATTCATTGAAATGGAAAAATTAATTTTATCCTAATCCTGCAGACTTGGTGAGAAGACATTTAAAAAGGACATTCAAAAGTTCAATAATGTTTTATATATACATTCAAAAGAAAAATTATTCAAATAACATATATTATATTGATAAATTTATTATTTATCGATTATTTCTTTAAAATAAATATAAATTAAAATAATTATTTATACAAAAATTCTGTTTTTAACTATAATGCATTATTTTTTAGTATTCATCAAAAAATGAAACTTTCCCAAAAAAATAAAAACAAATTACCCTAAACTAATTTTAATATTATAAATTCAAAATTTAAGACCATTTTCAAAAATAAAATTTATAAAATTTCCAAAATGAAGTTATAAAAATAGTTGTGTAATTAAAATTTGGTAATACAACCTTTAGAAAAATAATCAATTAATGCATAAATTTGGATTCATTTTTATCTTACAACTATAAAATCATTTGGATATCTGCCAAAAATATTTATTATGTATATAATATATAAATTTGATAATTTTTAATACTATTAATTCCCTGTGATGTTACAGCTAGGTTATAACATTCATATTAAAATAATAATATGTAATTATATATCATTGTTTATTTAATCTTGGCGTTTTGTGAAACATAAGCTATAAAATATCGTGGTGGTATATTATCCCATCCTTAAATAAATTGTTTCCTTTTATTTAAAACATGTTATTAAAAATTTGGGATTTTATTTTTCAAATGATGAATTCCCACATCATAAAAATGATTAATGAGACCTCTATATTAAATTAAATCAAGAGAAGTATGAAGGTCTCCAAAGATAACACATACTAGGGTTCCATGTAGGAAAACATGGACATAGAAGTTAAATATAACCATCACGTTTTGATGGAGATCGATAGAGAATATGTTCAACAGAATGTCAACAATCAACGAGCTATAAATTTTCAATGATCTAAGGAACTATTAGATTTATCTGAAAATAATGTATGAGGATAATATTTTTGTTTCAAGATATTTTCCCAAGAGTCAGTGGATTAATTTAAATAAGAACATACTTGATTTATTTACATTTCATAAGCATAATCTCATCCTTTGGTTGTGCTTTTATCTTATTTACTTCATTCCTTAAAATTTGAAGTTGGTGTTTAAAAATGAATTTTTCACACCAGAAGCACTTAAGAAATCATAAGATCTATGAGTATTTATTTCATTTTTTTGAATTTTTGATGAAATTATAATGTTTTACAGAAGTTATCAAATATCATAAAATATACTTTAACTTCAAACAATGACATCCAATGTTCAACTAAATCCATTCAAACCTTAAGACTCATCAAAATACATATATCCAAATTCATTGTCCAAAAATTTATAAGGAAGGTCACTAAATTTCCAAAATCAAATTAACATCAGATTTTCCCCAAACAACATAATGCATATCATTTTTCCTCTTACAAAAATATACGAATACCAAGATCACCTTAAATCTTTAATGAAACCCTATATTCTTCCAAATCAGTAAAGAAGTACAACTATAGTACAATACTTATATATATAATAGTTCTTAAAAATATTATATCGATGATCAAATACTTAAATTATATAATTATTGTATCCAAACATAATCACATTAAACATTTCTTTTCATCCATGGTTGTTACATAATATTGACCATGGTCCATTAGCCTCTTTTAGGGCATATTCCTTTGATACATGACGCATTGATTTATGGTGTCTCCCGTATCTTTGACTTTGAAGCATTGGATATTAAAAACCTTTTTCTTATCCTTTAAATACTATAAAGGGTGGCCTTTAACTCCACACATGTAGTAAAATACCATTACTTTTATGAAAGTACTAGTTTGTTTCATTCCACAAATATCACATGTGGGAAAATACGTTGTCCCCTTCATTCCCTTTATTAATTTTTCCCAGATATCCTTTTATTCTCATGATTCCCTCTGAATCCATAATACATAGTGTACTATTTATCTATCCCACTATCACTTGATATTATGTTACCATATGATGAGAAGTCTTGGGAGTCTATTTACCTTCAAAATATTGGCTTCAAACCATGAAATATATGATTCTTCTTTCTATTTAGATTTCCTATATTAGTGAAGTTCAAATTTCTTCTACTAGGTTCCATTTCTAAATGAAGAGATACATTGGGATAGATCATATCATAATTTGTAATAAAAAATCAAGAAGAATTACTAACATAAATTTTAGATTTATGCTTATCTAGTCTCATAATCATAAACATGGTTTCCTTGGGGACATATTTGCTTTTAAATCCTTCATAATGGTTTACAAATAAAATTTGAATTATCCTAAGCATATACCAAGGAAGTGTCCAATCAGGTGCATAGTAAATCCCATTATCATGTACCAGGTTACACCAAGTCAGGCCCAACACACCTTATTAGAGTTGTTACTCCTAGGTACATCGGTGCCAGAACCACATCCACTAGTAGTATTCAGTCAGGGATGTATTGCTAAGAATACCCACATAATTCCGACATTAAGAAAATTATAGAATGTTATTCTAAACATATCCTCAAATTATTCCTTAGGGATATATTCCATAATCTACATTTTTTAATCTAGTTTCCAAGGTTGTTCTTAAACCCTCTCTGATACTAACTATAATTACCCCAACCCTAGTATCCTAGATCATGTGCCTTATATTTTTACATTTGCATAGATACAAGTCTCAAATCCTAATAAAACGATCAATATAGAATTATTGTAAAATAAATGACATACATGAACCTTACATTACAATTTCAAAAATTAAGTAAAATAAAAACAATTATTCGATAACTTCGGTATTCTCTTAACTTAACTATGAATATCAATAATAATACACATCTTGGCATCTTGGGAAAATAAAACAATAGAAAAGTGTGAGCTTAGATGATCAGTAAGGGTAAATAATATAGTGTAAGCAATCAAAAATAATAATAAACTTCTAAGGAATGATATATAACTGTAACACAAGCCTTTAAAATACAATCTGGCGCATAAAATGGAAAGAATAAGTCAAATAATTCCATATAAATATTACCATAGATATTCTACTAGTCAAATGATCAAATTAAATATCTATAAATAACCTCATAATGAGGTAATTCATAAGGCCAAACATTGAAAACATACTCTCAAGGTATTCTACCAATTCCATATATAAATGGGTAAGATGTTACCCAAAATCCAAGCTATTTTGTCTTATGATAACTACTAATACCTCAAGGGGCTTTAATTAACCAATCCCCAAATCATATGTCTTTCCCTAACTGGTCCCCAACCCATAAGGATTTCATTAATGGGCCCCTAACCCATCAATTACTATGTCCAATTCATTCCTCATATGAAAATGGTGAAACCCAACAAACACAATCATTCATATTAAAACTAGCATTTGAAATGTTAATAAATAATCACAAACCATGAATGGTATCAAAATAGAACATCCAAAGTCAAAATTATCATATACCCTTAAATAATACGTGTTATATTGTATTATAATAAATAAATATCAATGAATCATAAAATACAACAAATTATTTTAACATAGATAAAAATAATCAAATAAAATCATTAAATATTTCAGGAGAGAAATAACGTTTTTTTACTTTAAAATCAATCAAAGGTTGCACAATGTTAAAAGAAATAATTAATTTTGAAAATAAAAATGTAATATTTTAAGGTAATATTTTAAACTTTAAGGGATTAAGATGGTGAAAAAATATTCTTGTGCTACATAAGTTAAAAAACATTCTTTCCATCAAAAAAGTCAAAAACTACCTCGTTTGGAAAATGACAAAAGATTCTTTTAAAAACATTTTATAATAAATCAAACATGTGTAAAAAGGAAATTAAATATTTTTAAAACAATTTTAAGAATATATTGAAAAATATTTTTATGAAACATGGGCATGGATGATAAATATTCCCCAGTAGATACTTACATATAAACAATCTTAAATAAAAAAGAGATTGCAAAATTAACCTTTACCTTATACTTTGCTTTAGTGGGAATTGGTTTAACCTCATGTATACTGGTGTAAAATGTTTTATTAATTTTAAAAATAAATATATCTATTATTTACGATATCATATATGATTCATTTATTACTTTATATTACCCATTTATTAACAATTCCAAGTTAAAACATCATTTTGGGTAATAACCACTTTATTAATTGTATGTGTTCTATATTGTTATTCTTTATCCTATTACATAAATAATGATTTAGTTAATTTCATAATGTACAAAATTATTTATATATCATATATATTCATTATATAAATATATAAAAAAATATATGGAATGGAATACACTATTCAAGGTGACAGCTGGTCATAGGTATGCATTGATGTTGTTTCCATTTTCTAACAATATTGAATCAAAGAAATTAAAATTAATATATGTATATATATTATTCATATAGAATTATTATTTCATAAATTTAGTAACAATTAATTATATATATTTTTATAATCATTCTTGAATGGTAAACGTGCAATATGAATCTCATCGTGTTGTGGATACGGTAGGTCGTACGTACATACGAGCAATGATATCATTCCCTAGATAGTAAATTGGTAAAGAAATGGATGGTATTTTAATTATAAATAATCAATATCATCTTCTATTGACTATTTTTATTAATTATATTCCTCATTTTACCCATATAAATATAGTTGTAATGAAAAATAAATTACATGACAACGTGGAGATAGTAAGTCGTACGTACACACGCATGGTGATATTGTAGTTCGTAGGAGTGATAAATGAAATAATATAGTTGTTCAATAAATAATAACATTGAATAGTATATATTATTCTATATTTATTAATTTATTATGGTTTAATCATAGTTATAGGAAGTAAACGAAGAAAAAAATTGATTTGAATTGGTAAAACAATTACCTCTTATTCAGAATCTCTTTTTCATTTCCACAAAAGGATTTCTTAGATTGGATTTATGCCAAAATTATAGACTTTAGGAGAAATTTAGGGAATTTTTATGTATAAATATGTAGGTTTTGGAAGATACAAAGGATTTTAGAGGTGTGAATAAAGGATAAGGAGAAGTTCCACTTTATAATAGAGGGGAGGGCACTTTAGGAAAATCAAAAAATATTAAATTAATATAAAATAATTTTCATTTAAAAATTTCTAAAAAGTGAATTATTTGTAATATAATATGACTATGGATCTATGTACTCTTAAACTATTATTTTTAGACAAGTTTAGGTCAAAAAACCAACCTTATCTTTTTTATTTAATCCTTTGTTAAGACCTTTAACTCTTTCCATGACAACTTGTATTTATACACTTTAGGGTTAATATTGTTACAAAAAAGTCCCAAGAGAACCCCAATTAGATAATTTATGACATATTTAACATTATAATAGTTGTTTTTTTGAAATATATATTTTTAAAAATATTATATCATTTAATAAAATATAATTTATTTATAAATCTTATTTTTGTCAATTTTAACGCTATTTATTACATGACTTTTTATAAAATCATAAAAAAAATGTTTAATTAAAAAACTACATTAAATCATCCCTAATATTAAAAACTTCATCCAAAAAATTCATTTATGGTGTAAAATATCTCAAATTATATTTATTTTAATATTATTAAAATCATTTAATTGATTCTTTTTTAATAAATCAATTATGGCATCATCATTGTATCACCATTTAATTTTAAAAATTAATTTCTAAAATTATAAATAAATTATCATCATATATATAAACATATTATATTTTTAAATAATACTTATAGTCTAAAATATCACTTATATAACCCCATATTAAAAAATATCTTACTTGTTAAGAACAAAACTGTAACAAAATTATGTTTTCTTTAAATATTATATCATAAATATATTAAAAGTTATACAAGTGGATCCAAGTGGTACCAAAATCGAACTACGAATCATTTTGGTCAGAAAACACTCATCAAATTAAATTAAGATAAGTTTTAGGGTTATTTTATAATGCTTATAACATTATTTTTACCCTAATTACCTAATTTACCATTAACTGTGGTAAAAAATACTAATGTTACTATTCATAAAAAATTAAGACTTTCTGATTAGAAATAAAATTTAATAATAATTAAAACCATGTATTTCAATATTTTAAATTCAATTCATAGTTATGGAAACAATAATTTTAGTACTTGTCCTACAGACATGGCGAGAGTGTGGGTAAAAGGGATGTTCAAAAATTCAATAAATTTTTATATCTAATTTAAAAAAAAAATTCCAATAACCTAAATTGGAATAATTTATGTATTGTTGATCTATTAATAATTTAAAATATATTTAAATTATAATAATTATTTGTATGAAAAGTTATTTTTTTAACTATAATATATTACTTTTCATTATTCATCAAAACATAAAACTTCTCAGAAAAATACCAATAATTAACACTAAAATATTTTTTATATTATAAATTAAAAAATGAAGACCATTTTAAAAAATATAATTAATAAAATTTATAATTTTTTTTAAAAAGGCGTGCCATTAAAAGTACGTAACATTACCGTTTTAAAATTATATCTTTTTAATTCAAAAAATTAGATTCATTTTTATATGACGCCTATAAAATAATTTCGATGAATTTCGAAAAAAATTGAGTAAATATATAATATATAAATTTTATAATTTGTTTAATACTATTCATTACCACTGATGTAATAAATAGGTTATAACAGTCATATTAATAAAGTGATATTTAATTGAATATCATTGTTCGTTTAATCACGGTGTTGTGTGCAATGTAAGCTATAAAATATAGGGTTATAAAACTCTCACTAATTAGTGTGGTTGATTCAACATGCATTCTGATGATTAGTAAGTCATATCCTTAAATCTTCATTATTTAAATTTATTCGACAACAATTCAAAATTAATAAGATAGTGGAAAGTCATGATGGAACAGACCCTAGTCAAGATAGAATGGGTAGCTCTCCAAGAATCAAAACATAACTCTCGACCTCATTTATTTGAATGTGATAAACTAAAAATAAAAAATATCATGCAATGATTACATTAAAGACCCAATACTTCTGAAATTGAATTCCATGAAATTATCAAGTCCAATGATTTTATAGAATAATACAACATTCCACACCATAACACATATAACCAAAATGAAATGAAGAACCCACACATATCCATAGGAACACAAAATTATCTTTTAGAATGATCATAACCCCACCATATGTGTACTTTCGCAAGCCTAATAATCATGGGGGAACCCACCAGAACAAGATAACTCCACCCAAAATTCACATAAATCATAGTGTACATGTAATGGTATGTTCTTTCCCAACCCATAACTTTTTTAGTTTGTGAAGTTGATGGTGTTTTGATGAGGCTAGATGAGTTTTTATGGAGTATGGAGCTACAATAGAACTAAAAAAGGATATTTACACGATAAAATATGGGTTTATGGTGTAATGGTGTGGTTTAAAACTTCTATGACTAGTTAGTTTATGGCTTTTTTGACAGATGGGTATTCATGAAATGGGTATACACTGTAAAGGTGTAATTTATGACCTAAGTAAATTTTGGATGATTAATCATGTTATCTAGAGCGTGTTGATGTTTCAAAGGGATTATGGAATAATATGTGGTTTTACATGTTGAAATATAAGGACTCATGGAATTTACATTTTAAATCCCTAATTTATAATGTAAATATAGCAATTTATATCTTGTATATATATATTTCTTGAACTGATGTTATTTTCATTTGACCATTCTCACAATTGATTTGTGTCGAACCATATATTCCATTTGGGGATATTCTAGGCAACCTTCATCTATATTTGAATGTTGGTTCTGGTGGTTGTGATGTTTTGATTTGTGGTGAGTTACTCTCCCTTCCCCAATGCATTCATTCTATCTTTATTCGGGGGATCTTCTTAGGCATTGTGATTTTGGTTTTTGTTCATGTTCAGATGTGATTTAATGATCACTTTGTGTGATATAGGTATGGTTTTGTATTGTGTTTATAGATTCTAGGTTTTTTCTTCTTCAACCTGTGGTATACAATGAGTTTGGAAAAGAAACTTTGAGGTAGGGGATAATGGTTTTGTCCATTTTTACACACTATGTTTGGGTATTTATTTGTTTTTTTCTCATTAACTGGATAGTAAAAGAATTCATAATATGATAATAAATTTTGATAATAAAATTTTTTGGTTGAAGAGATGTCTTATGATTTAATTTTTTGATATATATAGTTCCTAAAATAGTTCATTCTTATTGTCAATACTGAGTATAATGGTTGTTGGGGTCCTTGTTTGCACTGTATATGATATGTTATGAGACCTTTATGGAGTCAAAAGCCTTAATTATTACATTTACTTTCTTATATTTTGGTAATAAAAATCAACTTATTAAAACAATAATTTACTAACCTTATTTCTGTACATGTTTGTTTGAATATCAAATGTTTATAAATGGTTTAATTTAGATTATATCAATCATAAGGAATCCAACATAGCATTAAAATAGTCTTAAATAAAACAACATTAGACAACATAATTCTTAGTTTTCAAGTTTAATATCTAGATCATTATGAGATTTCAAGTGAAAGGTATCTAATTCCACTAAAAATAAATCTAAAAAATAAATTATGAAGTTGTTTTTATAAATATGTGGTCTTTTTAATAGTTTATAGTTGATTCATTCACAACTCAAATCCAATAAATATTTCTCTATGAGAACATCTCATTCCAAATTATTTTTAATTAATTAGAGAGTTAAAGTTATAAATAATCCTGATAAGGATTTTAATTAATTAAGAAATATTTTATTTTTCAATCACATGTTTGATCTTGGAAATTATATCTTCCCACCTTATTATTACCTAACTATTCATTATATTTTACAAACATAGAATATTTAAAGTCTAGTGTCTTGGAAATCAAGAACAAAAAACTTGAAAACATAAAAAATTATTTTAATACCCTTGAAAATCTTCATGAAAATTTAATCTTATGTACAATTACAACATCTCATAACCTAGAGACATACATCAAAGGAAAGGGTAAGCAGAAGGTCCAGTAAGGGTAAACAAGGGAATTAATTTACATGTGATATCAATAAGAACATGATGAAAAACATAAAGACATGAGTTTTGGGAGAATATTCATATCATAATAATATTAATAACCTGAATCATAACTTGAATATGTGGATAAAACATTTATTTTAGACGTTCATTAACATATCACTAATTTCCATCCCCAAGGTATCATAAAAATTTACCATGGTTATTCATCGTGGTATCGTAAAACTTGTCATCTCTAGAGATTAATTTTTTATCCAATGTATTAGAGTAATATTAGGTCACACCCTTAATATGTATTAATTTTCATGATATACATATATATCATAATAAAACATTTTATAATTAACCCAATGATAGTAAAATAAATGGGTTCTATATCAAAATCGAGACGTTTTGAAATGATCTTGAAAACAATATCATTATGTCATTTTTTCCCATGGAAAGGAAATGAGGGTTTTTTGTATGTAAATTATAGAATAAAATATATAATCTTTATGTATTTATGAATACCCATGTAAATGAAATTTTTTTGGTCACTCACATAAATAAAATGAGTAAATTTCTTGAGAAAGAGATAGGGATATTGAGATAAAAATTCTACAACATAACAGCAATACCACATTGTTTCAAAAAACATTAAAAAGAGAGGATATAGGGGTAAAAAACTAATAAATAACCCATAATAAAGTATGGTTATAGAATAAAATCTAAATAATATAATTTTATGGATATTTTTCTGACATACCACATGAAAAAGAAACTTGAAAGAAAAGAGAAGATGCATTTTCTTTTACAAAAATCAGGCAGCCTAACGACGTCACTTAAAAGTTTAGAATATCTGTTGACAGGATCGTAATGGGTATATTATATTTTGGACATATAATGGACATAAATAATGATATATAATAACATACCCCCACATAATAAAATGGAAACTAGAATACATAACATAAAGTCAGTCATGACTAAAAGAAGAGGGTGAAAGGTTCCCTTACCTTGAAGAGTAACATCAAAAACATGAAGGTTGGGAACTTGGGGTTTTAAAGGCACCTTGGGAGGACTCATTGGGAGGTAAAAAAGACCTAATATTCATTTAGGTTAAATTTGGAATGAAAATACTAGAGTAATGGGTTGGCATTTATAGAAAAGTGAGGGAATATTTTATTAAATTCCAAGGGATACATCATTAGTGGTATTTGAAAAACTTGGGTCCACCCCTTGGTATTCGCTAATGGTATTGGACACATTGGACACATAATAACATATATTACTATAAAAATGTTGAACAAAATTATTAAATCATGATTACATCATTAATGATGCATTAAACACACCAAAACTCCAAACTGTATTTTTAATATTCACTGAAAAACAAAACATTTTTTACAAATATCATAAAATAACCCTAAACTAATATCAATTCCCTAAATTCAAAAATTAACTCCAATTTATGAAAATAATTTTCTTATTATGAGATATTTAATGTTTAAGTAAAAAAGATATTTACCCAAAAAAATACTACTACATAACTAAAAAATTTCGAAACATTTATTTAATTATTCTATTATATCACATTACCTAATCAAGATTCCTAAATTATATATATAATTTATTATGTGAGTTTATATTCCATTGGTCACATTACTATTCATAAGGTTAATATTACTATTCATAATTTACTATTCACCATTTTTGGTCTTATTAGAATCTAAATGTCTTACTAATCACAACTATAGAATACCTTTTTTTTTAAAATCACTACACATTATTAATAATTTAAAGTATTAAAAAATATTTTGAAATTTCCTTTTTCCAAAACTCATCAATAATATTAAAATTCTATAAATTCATTCTATATTTATATTGACATTTGAAATCCACAAAATTTTCGATAATAATAAATAAAATTAATATTTATAAAAAAAGGATTACACAAAGTAACTAAGGCCTCGTTGTAGAGCCCCTTATAACATCAGCATAGAACCTAAGAGTAAGTTGTGCAATAGTGATAGAATCTTGGGGCAGCGCTGACAACATTTCCCGAGTGGTGATTTATATCAGCTTGAACTTCTCCCATAAGTGATTCTATACAAGTTTAACGTGTTAGAGTTCATCTTGGGCTTGTCCTAGAGCAATGCCCGTTGATGTTACCCCCTTCCCAAGCTCTGACAGATGGGATTAGTATGGCCCGAGTGTACTGGATGTGGCCATCGACTCTTATTTCCATATTAATTAACCATGATCATTTGTATTTATAAAAAATAATCACAATGTTAAGAGTGCAGTTTCCAACATCCATATTGACCAATGGTCATATAATAATCAAAACCCAATGGTATCATTTTAATTATACTCACTTAATTAATTAAAGGATATCATTTTATGAGTAAAATTAAATAACACACAAATTCATGAAATAAATATTATTCAAAAGTTCAGGTCGTTACATTCTTCCCCCCATAAGAAATTTTATCCCTAAAATCTTAACTTATACCATCTTAAGAAAAAAGGCGTTGATACATCTTCCACATAGATTCCACTAGTTCCAACATGGTTGTTTCACATTTTTGGTTTCTCCACAACACCTTAACAAGGTGAGTTTTCTTGTTGCATAAAACCTATGTCTACGATCTAAGATCTCCATTGACTACTCCGCATAAAGATGACATGTTCCAGTGGTACCACCTATGGATTTAGAACATGTGAAATGTTGGGTATGTACTTACTCAAGAGGGATACGTGGAAGACATAATGAACTTGTGCTAGGTTTGGTGGAAGTGCAAGCGAATAGGCCACTACACTTGCGCGATCAAGGATTTCATAGGGGCCAATGTACCTAAGGATGAGTTTTCCTTTATTTAAAAACCTCATGAATCTCTTCTAAGGTAAAATTATAAGAAATAATGTTTCACTAGAATCAAACTCCAAGTCCCGTTAATGGCTATCAACATATATCTTTTACCGACTCTAAGCTTCCTTAATGTGTTACTGGATGGCACGAACCTTTTCTATTATCTCTTAAACAACATCAACACCATGAATATTTCTCTCACCATCTTTATCCCAAAATGTATGAGTTATACATCTATTCCCACATAGAGCTTCATAGTGTTCTATTTGAATTGGAGAATAGAAACTATTATTGAAACAGAAGTCTACTAATGGGATATGTTGATCCCATCTACCTTTAATTACTTTGAGCATGTTCTCAGAATGTCCTCGACCATTTGGATTTTCATTTCATATTGGCCATTAGTTTGGGGGTGATAGGTCATACTGAAATTCAATTTAGTAAATAGAGAATGATAAATACTTCTCCAGAATTTTTATGTGAACCTTGGATCATAATCAGATATGATTGAAAGTGGAACTTCATGAAGCCTTACAACTTCCATCACATAAATCCTTTCAATTTTATTAAGAGGAAAATCTTCCTCAATAGAGATAAAATGGGTAGTCTTGGTGAGATGGTCCACAATACCCCATATCACATTGTCTCCTTTGTAATTTCTTAGGAGACCAGTGACAATGTAAATAGTGATATTGTCCCACTTCCATGCTGGTATGGGTAGTGGGTGCAATACGCCTTTATGAATTTGTTGCTTTGTCTTCAATAGCTAACATACCAGGCACCTTGATGTGTAGTCATCAATCACCATTTTCGTATTTATCCACCAATAATGATCATGAAGGTCCCTATACATTTTCGTGATTCTATTATGTATAGGGAAAGTAGATCTATGAGCTTCACCCATCAACTCCTTCTTTATTTTCTGAATAGATGGAACACATAGTCTTGAATTAAATTTCAGAATACCTTCTTGATCAATATTGAACTCAGGAAACACCCCATCTTTCATAGCCTGAACCTTCTTCTATAACAAGGGATCTTTTTTATGATCTTTCTTGATTTTCTCTGTTAATGACAGTTGAAAATCATTTGGGATAGGGTTGATGAGGTCCCTAAACTTATAATTCCCACATCCATTTTCACTAGGTCATGGTTCAAGGGAACTCTTTGAATCCTAATCATGGACAAAAAAACTAGGTCTTTCCTACTTAATCCATCAATATCTTTGTTTTATCTTCCAAGATGATAATGAATTCAACAATCAAAATATTTAAGATGGTCCAACCATCTCCTCTATCTCATGTTAAATTCCTTTTGAGTGAAAATATACATCAAACTGTGATGGTCTGTGCATATATCACAGTTCAACCCACAAATATAGTGTCATCATATCTTTATTCTCGCTCAAATTTACCTAAAAGAAGAAGGTAGGATGGTCCTTGTAGTCTAGCTTGGGTTGTCGAATCCATAGAGACCTATGAAGTAACCTATAGACACGGACATTCTAAGGAGTTTTTTGGCTATTAAGTGGAAATATTTGGTAGATTTTAGATGGGTTTAAAGGAACTCTAAGAGACTTAAGTGAATTGAATTTAAAATAATTAGTTGATCCTAGGTTATCACTTGAGGTGGATTGGAGGTATTTCCTTTTTAATGATTTCAATTTCTTATATTTTAGATGGGTTCATTTAAGGAGATAAAACAACATCATCACTTACTGATTTAATGCCTACGACCTTTAATACTAATCATTTATACACTTTAAGGATCAAAGTTTTGAGCACTTCAAGGTAAAGGATCGTATTAGCACTTGAAGTGTCTGGCTTTAATTTCAACAAGGACGGTGGAGTTTAAAAATCATCAAATAAAAAATCTCAATTAAAGAAGTGATTATACATTAATGAGGTGATAAAGAACATCCAATACATCCCCTTACTACTCCCTTGGATTAACCCATAAGTGGTTTATCCCTCCATTGATTCGACGGTTTCAATGGAAGCAGAAAGTAGACTCATGAGGGAGGACATGGAGAAGTAAAGAAAACAACCAAAATAAAATGATCACTCCACCGTTGTGTGAATAATTTCACAAGATTTGGTGTGAATAAATTCACACCTTGAGGAAATGGTATCAACTTGAGATGTATAACAACATAATAAGAGTATAATAAGAACTTTTATTAATAAACTAAAGTGAATTGAACGACCTGCAAGTGAAAGACAAATTTGAGATAACAAAATCGCAGCATAACATTACAATTGAACAAAGCATCCAATATTCTTCAATTCTTCAACACCACTACCTTAAATAGGAATTTTTGATCCCTTGCATAGATCCTCCAACAGTCCAAGTCTCCTTAATTAATTGTGATAGGCCATATGTGGGTGGAAAGTAAGGGAGAGTTGATTTTTCCACCCTTGACCCGAGGTGGCAGACAGATTTCCTTCACCGAAAATACGCAATTGGAAGACCTTTTAGATGGCCTAATCCGAGTGGTACATAGAAGAAAAAAATGGAGCTCTGGATGTATTATAAAGGCCTGTAAAATTTGGGCCCATTTGGAGTTGTGAATTCCGAGATATGATCATATTAGTGGGCTGTTTTTCTGGGCCGCAGAATCTGGCACATAATTTTATCTCTAGATTGGGCCACCTAAATGAACACCATGGAGGCCGAATTAGCATTGTCTCATGAAGGGTGATTTGTTACTATACATGTCTTATATCATCCCACGAAATTTGGAATTCATTGGGCTTGTATGTTGGGCCCCACATTCTCATCAGTGGGATGGTTTCCAATCTGCCTTCTCTAAAATTGCTTCCTTTCATTGCCAAATATCTCCATCATCCTTTATGAATATTTCATTGATCCTTGAAGTGAATATCCATTTCAAAAGAATATAAATTTAAAATATTTATAATTAGATTACTTAAAATTATATGAATCTTTGGGTACTTCAAATGATGTTAAAAAATGTACCACATAATAGTGCATTTTAAGAAGGTATTATAATCATAATGTGAAATGATGTTCAAAGTATAAAATGCACTAAAATGGTGTTTATGAATAATAAAGAACATGAATATTATGTATATTAACAATTAATATTAACCTCATTTAGTGGCTAATCACACCCCCCCAACTTGAGTTTTGATAGTCCCGAGAAAAATATATCTCAACAATATGAAATTCGAATTCCCTTTTCCAAAAACATTTTAATACACAATGATCACCAGAAACCCTTATACCAAAAAATAATGAAACCCATCAAAATATTTTAATAAAATATAGTTTCATAAGAAGATATCAATCCCAAGACCATTCCTTTGGTCAAATTCATTTCCATATTTTATTCAATATCAATTAAGTATGAGGATGTGTTGTGCATCAAAATAGATATGGGGGTTCATCTTTATTCAAGGGGGAAATGACAGAAGAGCTAGGTGGAATCACATTTCAATATTAAGATGAGTATTCAATTTTTTTATTGTATTATTTTTTTTTCAATTTTTCCATAGTAATTGAAATTGCACTCAAATGAGTCAACCCCTGTAGCGAGACTATGCTGATGACTCCCAGGCTCAAAGACCTTAGGGCACTAAGTGAAGCCAAATACTCGGGCATCATCTCAAGTTAACTCAGTCAAAAAAATTCAAATTACCAAAAATAGAGATAAAATTACTAACTTTGGGCCAGAAAAATATGGAGTCACGATCCCCAAGTGTCGAAAGCCACACACTAGGTCATTTCATTTCTCTAAGCGCAAATTTGTTTTTTTTTTTTTTTTTTTTTATTTAATACTCATATTAAAACTAAAATGATCACCAAACCAATGATATTAATTTGGGGGACCCCACGAACTTAAACTAATACCCCACTATCCAAAGGACGTGTATTGTGATCTTTTTTTATTTGGATGAAAATATAAACGATGAGATATCACATTGGACAACCACACTTTCCAAAATCTATGCTCATGAAATTATACAAGGATTAAAATCAAAATCAAGGCATGATAAATTATTTGATATTCAGTTTCAAAGTGTGCAGTGTGTATTACGATGTTCAAATTTAAAGGAAATTTTCCATCCATTTTCACAAAAAAAATTCAAATCATTCATATTTTTTACACAAAATCATTTTTCATTTTATCTTCCCCCACCAACTTAGAATAACATTGTACCCAGTGTTTAAAGAAAATAAAATTTAGAAGTGGGTATAGGTAGGGAATGAAAGTTCAAAAAAGGAAATTGAAAATGAATATCATGGAATGAAGTCACCTGGTGGTTGAATTTTGATGTTCTTGCAACTTCCTTTCAATCCTTTGATATCCATGTCACTTGCAGAGTTCCCTAGTATAAAAAGGGAAAACAAAACAAAAAAAACAAAAATATATATATATATATATATATATTTATATAATAAAAGAAGTAAAATATAAGTATATATTTAAAAATTATAGAATAAGGAAGCACAAGAAGTCGTAGGTCAGTGGAAAGTGCGCGCCCCTGTCTCCCTTCGGCCCCGGGTTCAAATCCCCACGGCTTCGCCGATTGTGATGGGGTTTGACCCACGACCTACGATGTGGACTTTTTTTATTATTATATTTTTATTATTTTTTTGTATTTTTTAACCTATAAACACATAAAAATAAATTAAATTAAACTAATGATACATTGTCTTCTTTTTAAATTTTTGGGTAAGGTATTACTCAAGGATCACACCACATGACACGGATGAATATGGCGCTCCCCTTTTGTACCCATCCATACTCATTATAGAAGAACAGGTCAACAGTTTATTTATTTATTTTGAAATATCAAAATGTCTCATTAACCCTATTTAAAAATATAAAGTTGATTAAAACAACGAAATTATTGGAATCTTGAAAACCATGTGTTTCCTCTCATTCAGCGATTTGTTTAACATCGTTAGCCCGACATGGACACTAAATCTATTAATTTTTTCCCGGTTCATAGGTTGGCTCAGTTACCTCAACCTCTATTTCCAGTTTATTGAATTATTCAATGAATGGTTTTAACATTTGACCATTTACCTTGAAAATGTAACCACTTGTGGGATCTTGAATTTCTACTACCCCATGGGGGAATACATGATGCACTATGAAAGGTCCTAACCATGTAGACCTTAACTTTCCTGGATGTAAATGATGTTTTGAACTATACAAGAGCACAAGTTTTCCTGGTTCAAACTGTTTGAACATGATTTCCTAGATTGGTAGGCTTGAACTCTAGCTTTATTGATCCTTTAATTTTAATAAGCCTCCATCCTTAGTTCCTCCAGTTCATTGATATCTAATTTACTTTTTGTTCCGGCCAATGAGAGATCCTAATCCATTTTCTTAATTGCCCAAAAGGCCTTATGTTCAATCTCCACTAGCAAATGGCATGCTTTACCATAAACCAACCTATATGGGGACATTCCTAAAATGGTTTTATATGCGGTTCTATAGGCCCAAATAGCATCTAATTTTTTCTCAGACAAATCTTTCCTAGAGGGGTTGACAGTTTTTTCAAGAATTTTCTTAATCGCCCAATTCGCTAACTCAGCTTGACCATTGGTTTGAGGATGGTATGCAGTGGACACTTTATGAGAAATACCATACTTAGACATGAGTGAAGAGAATGGGCAGTTGCAGAAATGGGTTCCTCGATCACTGATTGTATCCCTAGTAATTCCAAATCTTGAGAAGATGTTTTCTTTTAGGAATCTAATCACAGTTTGATGATCATTGGATTTTTTTGGAATGGCCTCAACCCATTTTGAGACATAATCAACCACTAATATAATGTAGAGGTATCCCCTAGAGTTTGGGAAAGGACCCTTGAAATCAATTCCCCAACAGTCAAATATTTCAACCACCAATATGGGAGTGAGTGGAATTCGATTCCTTTTTTTGATTGACCCTACTTGTTGACACCTAGGAAAAATTTGACAAAATGTGTAGGAGTCCCATGAAAGGGTGGACCAGAAGATACCACATTAAAGAATCTTAGAAGATGTTTTCTTAGTGGAAAAGTGACCTCCACATACCTCACTATGACAAAATTTAAGGATGGACTCTTGTTCAGATTCTTGAACACACCTCTCAATGACTTGGTCAGGGCAGAACTTATAGAGGTATGGATCATCAAACACATAGTGTCTAACTTAAGAAAGAAATTTCCTTCGAGCTTGAGTCCCTGAGAATTTGGGAATGAATCTTGTAACTAATAAATTGGCTATGTCGGCATACCAAGGGTAGTCACTCACAGAGTATAAGTATTCATTAGGAAATGAATCAGACACAAAAAGGTGATTTGAGTTGTCTTTTAATTCCATCCTAGAGAGGTGATCAGCTACAACATTTTCAACTCCTTTTTTATCGTTTATTGTGAGGTCAAATTCTTGTAATAGAAGGACCCACCTAATCATTCTAGCCTTAGAATCTTGTTTTTGGAAGAGTTATTTTAGTCCAGAATTGTCAGTGAACATAGTGATGGGGGATCCTAAGAGGTAGGACCTAAACTTTTCTAAGGAAAACACAATAGCAAGTAACTCCTTTTCAATGGTGGTGTAGTTTATTTGGGCATCATTTAAGGATTTTATTGCATAATCAATGACATAAGGATTTTTATCACAATGTTGTCCTAACATAGCTCCTACAGCAAAGTCACTGGCATCACACATAAGTTCAAAAGGAACGTTCCAATTTGGAGATTTCATAATAGGAGGATAGGTGAGAGAGGATTTGAGGTTTGATAATAAACCCTCACAGCTTTCTGTCCAAACAAATGGAGCATCCTTTACTAGGAGAGCATAAAGGGGACAGGATATTGAACTAATGTCTTTGATGAATATTCTATAGAAACTAGCATGTCCTAAGAAAGACCTCACTTCCTTGATAGTTTTCGGTGATTGAAGGTGACGAATGATGTCAACCTTGGCTTTATCAACATCAATCCCCCTACCTGAGACCAGATGGCCTAAAACTAGTCCCTCTTTAACCATGAAATGGAATTTTTCCCAGTTTAGGACTAGATTATTTTCTTCACATCTCGACAAGACTCTCTCTACATTCCTCATACATCCCTCAAATGTATCCCCAAACACAGAGAATTCATCCATGAAGACCTCTAGAAAATCCCCTACCATGTCTAAGAAGATTCCCATCATGCACCTTTGGAAGGTTCCAGGGGCATTGCATAACCTGAAGGGCATGAATTTGAAGGAAAAAGTTCTGAATAGACATGTGAATGTATTCTTCCCTTAATCCTCTAGGGAGACCTCAATTTTATTGTACCTTGAGTACCCATCTAAGAAACAGTAGAAGGCATGACATGCCACTCTCTCAAGGACTTGGTCAATGAATGGTAAGGGGAAATGGTGCTTCTTAGTGAATGAGTTTAGCTTCCTATATTCAATGCAGACCCTCCATCCACTACTCACCCTTGTTAGAAGAATCTCTCCATCCTCATTGGTTATCACTGTGATCCTAGCCTTTTTTGGAACCACTTGGATTGGGCTCACACATTCAATCTCAGCTATGGGATATATGATACAATCTTTTAACAATTTCAAAAGTTCTTTCCTTACTACCTCCGTGAGATTAGGATTGAGTCATCATTGAGGTTGACGACATGGCTTTGAATCAGATTCCAGAAAAATCTTATGAGTCCCGATAAGTGGGATAATCCTAGGAATATCAGAAAGGGTCCAGCCAATGGATTTCTTAAGCTTCCTAAGGACATCTAGAAGCATCCTCTCATTATTGGATTCAATAGAAGAAGAAATGACAATAGGATGTGTTTGATTGTCCCCTAGGAAAGCATGCTTGAGTGTAGAGGGAAGTTCCTTCATTTCAAGATCAGGTTGGTACGTAATTTCAAAAGAATATTGGAACATTGGATCAAGTTAAATTCCCTTTTTTAGAGTTTCAGATAGGATTGATTCCCCACATGTAGAAGTTTCAGCTACTAGATTGGCTTGATCAGATTTAGGGAAGGAATTTAGAGTGGTCTCCATGAAAGTGGTTTCTTTAAAGGTTTCACTGATTGTTGGACCTAAGACTTCATGATAAGAGCAATTTGAAAATGATTCAAGCCAAGAGATAAACTTCCTTCATATGAACAAAGGAAATCAATATCATCCTGACTTAAACATTCATAAAATATTCCTTGATGTTCCATGGATTCATTATCAATGCTTCCTATCATGTGTACTTCATGAATTTCCTCATCATCCCCTATTTGTGAGCTTTCATTATAGATGTTCAAGTCTAGACTCATGTTCCCAAAGGTGATGGTCATGTTCCCATTTCGAAATCGGATAACAGAGTTGATTGTTGCAAGGAAAGGACGACCAAGGATTATTGGGGTTTGTTCCTTATTTCCTATGTTTGGATGGTTGTCAAGGACAATGAAATCAGTAGGGTAGATGAAGTTTTCAACCATTACCAGAACGTCCTTCAAAATCCCCTTTGGAACCCTAATGCTACGATCAGTAAGCTAAAGTGTGACAGATGTGGGTTGGAGTTCTTCTAGGCCTAACTGGAAGTACACAGCATATGGGATGATATTGACACTAGCACCTAGGTCACACAATGCCTTGAAAACTTTTATCTCTCCTAGTTTAACATTGATATAAGGGCAACACGGGTCTTTCAACTTAGGAGGAATGGTTTCTGTAATAGTGGTACTCACATTAGCAGCTAAAAGGACTTGGTTTTTATGTGAATTTTTTTTTTTAAAAGTGAAAAATTCCTTAAAGTACTTTGAGTATGAAGGTATGGTTTGGATTGCATCGAAAAGGGGTATGTTCAACTTGACTTGTGAAAAGATTTCCCTCAACGTTTCACTCATTTCAGGATTGGGTTTCCCCCTCATGTGTTGAGGAAATGGTGTAGGTTGTGGGGTTGTTTTTTGAAGAGTTGTTTCCTTGAAAATGTTATCAGTTTCCTCGGTTTGATCTTGTGGTTCATTTTAATTTTCATCCAAGTTTAAATCTTCAGGTGAGTTCTGAATTAGTTGTTCAGGTTTCTCAATTGATTTCCCACTTCTTCAAATAGTCACGGCCTTTAGTTGTTCATGAGTTGTTTGAGAAGAACATGACTCTCCCCTTGAAGTTGAGGATGGCACCACCTGAGTAGGCATGGGTGCCTTTCCAGTTTTTATGGTTTGATGTTCTTGTTTAAGGGAAGGGACTTCTGAGTTCATCCTTTACATTTTTTTCATAGTTTTTCTAGTAGGATTTCTGGAATAGTTTGGGTGGGTTCTTGAGTAGGTTAGTTTATCCCTAGGGGATATTTTGGAAGTGGGGTGGTTTTTTGAAAATGGACCGGTGGCTATTGGTATTGGATAGGTTGGGTTTGGAACAGGTTATGGGATTGGTAGTCTGATGGGGGAAAGGATTTTGTCCCTGTGGTTGGCTAGGTTGTTGGTTATCTTTCCAGTGGAAGCCTGGGTCATCATTATACCTAGGATTGAAGTTGTATTGGTATTGAGGCTTTTGAATGTTCAAGGCATTTACTTCCACTGGGGGTCCTCCTAAAAGAACATCCTTGATGGATGGAATGGTTGGGCAGTTGTCTGTCTTATGGTCATGTTTGTCACAAATTGTGCAAACAGGGTCAATAGTTTAGATTTCATGGACTTTCCTAAGGTATATCTCTTCATCCTTCATAGAGAGTGCTGCGAGTTTAGCCTTAAGGATTTCCTCTTCTCTAGGTGTATGAATTCCAGTAGTTCTTTGTGGCTTTTTAGAATAAGTTGAAGTTCTCCATGTTTGGTTTTGTTCAGAAGGGCTTTTTAGATACTCATAAGCATTATTTGGGGCTTTGTTTTTAAAGGTTCTATTACACATCATGTCAAGGAATTGTTTATACCCTAGACCCAACCCTTTATAGAAAATTCTCACATGTTCAGGTATAGAAAAACCATGGTGTGGAACCATGTTTAGAGTGTCTTTTAACGTCTCCCATGTTTCATAGAATGACTCTCCCTCTTTTTCAAAAAAGTTTTGGATAAACTTTTTAAGTTAAATTGTTTTGTCGTGGGGAAAGTATTTTTTGTAGAATTCTCTTTGTAGTTGGTCCCAAGAGTTGATGGATGATGGTCTCAAATTGTTTATCAAATTTTTAGCTCGATCCTTTAAAGAAAAAAGAAATAGCCTCATCTTAGTTGATTCTAGTTGATGTGGGGGAAACATGGTTTCTACAATGTCATTGAACTCCTTAATGTGTAGGTATGGAATTTCCGAATCCATTCCATGGAATTTGGGGAGGTGGTTTAGGACATCGGGTTCAAAGATGTAGTTGGAATCTCCTATGAGTTTATTTCTAATTCATGAGGGGTCATTGGTCCAGTAAGGTGTGAGGTAGTCATTTATGGTTTGATCCATCGCATTCCCTAAGTTTGGGGCTGCCTTATTTGGGTTTCCATTTTGGTTCCCACCCGGGTTTATGAGTTGGTTTCTTTGAAGACCTTCCATTGAAATTGGCTCAATTTTTGACTCTAGAGTATTAGGAAGATTATGATCTAATTTAATGAGTTCCCTTGGTGTACTTTACTCCCCAACCCCAATACTATCCACCCTAACTAGACGGTTTGATTGATTGCGTGTGTAGGAGGACATGCACCAAAATAAAAAAACGAGAAAGGGAAAAGATAAGAGAATTTGGATGAGAAATGAATAAATGGGGGAGAATAGAATGGGTTTTTAGATTTCTTACTTGGGTCCCCATAAACGGTGCCACAATTTGATTCTCGCTCAAATTTACCCAAAATAATAAGGTAGGATGGTCCTTGTAGTCTAGCTTGGGTTGTCGAATCCACAGAGACCTAAGAAGTAACCTATAGACACGCACATTCTAAGGACTGTTTTTTGGCTATTAAGTGGCCAACTTTGGTTGATTTTAGATGGGTTTAAAAGAACTCTAAGATACTTAAGTGAATTAAATTTAAAATAATGAGTTGATCCTAGGTTATCGCTCGGGGTGGATTGGACGTATTTCCTTTTTAATGATTTCAATTTCTTATATTTGAGATGGGTACATTTAAGAAGATAAAACAACATCATCACTTACTGGTTTAATTCCTACACCATTTAATACTAATCATTTATACACTTGAAGGATCAAAGTTTTGAGCACTTCAAGG
This sequence comes from Viscum album, assembly GCA_963277665.1. Lineage (NCBI taxonomy): Eukaryota > Viridiplantae > Streptophyta > Magnoliopsida > Santalales > Viscaceae > Viscum > Viscum album. The sequence goes on from OY728132.1 coordinate 422,182,209, forward strand.
TAAAGGTTCGTATTAGCACTTGAAGTGTGTGGCTTTAATTTCAACAAGGACGGTGGAGTTTAAAAATAATCAAGTAAAAATATCAATTAAAGAAGTGATTATACATTAATGGGGTGATAAATAACATCCCATACATCCCCTTGCCACTCCCTAGGATCAAACCATAAGTGGGTTATCCCTCCATTGATTCTATGGTTTCAATGGAAGCAGAAAGTAGACTCATGAGGGAGGACATGGAGAAGTAAAGAAAATAACATAAATAAAATGATCACCATTTTGTGAATAATTTCACAATATTTGGTGTGAATAAATTCACACCTTGAGGAAATAGTATAAAATTGAGATGTACAACAACATAATAAGAGTAGAAGAATAAATTTTATTAATAAACTAAAGTGAATTGAACAACTTGCAAGTGAAAGAAAAATTTGAGACAACAAAATCGAAGCATAACATTACAATTGAACAAAGCATCCAAGATTCTTCAATCCTCCATCAACACTTCCTTAAATAGGAATTTTTGAGCCCTTGGGTCGAGCCTCCAATAGTCCAAGTCTCCTCAATTAATTGTGGTAGGCCATAGGTGGGTGGAAAGTAAGGGAGAGTTGATTTTTCCACCCTTGACCCGAGGTGGCAGCCAGATTCCCTTCACCGAACAGATGCACTTGGAAGACCTTCTAGATGGCCGAATAAGAGTGGGACATTGGAGAAGAAAATAGAGATCCAAATGTGTTATAACTTTATGTAAAATTTTGACCCATTTAGATTTGTTCATTCCGAGATATGATCATATTAGTGGGCTGTTTTTCTAGGCCGCAGAATCTGGACCAGAATTTTATCTCTAACTTGGGCCGCCTAAATGACCACCATGGAAGCAGAATTAGCATTGGCTCCTTAAGGGTGACTTGTTCCTATACATGTATTCTAGAATCCAAAGAAATGTGGAATTCATTGGGATTGTATGTTGGGCCCCACATACTCATCAGTGGGATAGTGTCCAATCTTCCTTCTCCAGAATTGCTTCCTTTCATTGCCAAATATCTCCATCATCCTTTGTAAATATTTCATTGATCCTTGAATTGAATATCCAGTTCAAAATAATATCAAATTAAAATATTTATAATTATATTTCTTAAAATTATATGAATCATTGGGTACTTCAAATGATGTTAAAAAATGTACCACATAATAGTGTATTTTCAGAAGGTATTACAATCATAATGTGAAATGATGTCTAAAGTGTAAAATGCAGTAAAATGGGGTTTATGAATAATAAAGAACATGAATATTATGTATATTAACAATGAATATTAGCCTCATTTAGTGGATAATCATATCTTCAAAAAAACAATGACCGCATCTGGCTCAAGATCATGTGTAGGATAGTTCTCCTCATGACTCTTTAACTGATGAGATGCATAATCAATGACTTTGTCATGTTGAATAAGGATTCACCCAAGCCCTTTTAGAGATGCATTGCTAAAAATTAAAAAACCTTATCCAATTCAGGGTAGAGTTAAAACGAGTGTGGTAACCAATCTCTTCTTAAACTCATGGAAACTATCTTCACACTCTTTTCTCCAGATATACTTGATCCCTTTTTGAGTTAACATGGTTAATGGACTAGAAAGTAATGATTTCTTTTCACAAAACTCCTATAATATCTCGCTATTCCATGAAATCTACAAATCTCAGTTATTATTGTAGGTTAAGGCCACTCCTCTAAAACTTTGTTCTATGTAGGGTAAATTGTAATTCCTTCATACGCTACAATTTTCAACAAAGAAAGATATTTTTTGTAACTAAAATTCATATTTTTTGAACATTCCAAAAATCCTCTCCCTTCGTAGAGTTTGAAAAATAACCCTTAGATGATCCTAAATCTCCTTGAGACTTTTAGAATATATCATAATATCATTAATAAACTCTACCAAAAAGTTATCAAAGTAGTCCATATAGAATCTATTAATAAAATCTATAAAAATAGAAGGTTCATTAGTTAGTCCTTAGGGGATAACAACAAACTCATAATGCCCATATATTGATATAAAGACATTTTTTGAAATATTATCTTTCTTTGCCATCAATTGATGATAACCAGATCGAAGATCAATCTTGGAGAAGAATTAAGCCCCATGAATTTTGTCAAATAAGTCATCAATTCTTGGAAGAGTGTATTTGTTCTTCATAGTGATCCCATTCAGTTCTCTATAATCAATTCATAACTACATTGATCTATCCTTCTTCTTTACAAAGTAAATAGGTGCTCTCCAAGGACACAAACTCGGTTGGATAAACCCCTTATCCAAAAGATCTTGGAGTTGTTTCTTTAATACCTTCAACTCCACATTTTCCATCCTATATGAGGTCTTTGATATCGGATGGGATCCAGGTATGAGTTCAATGGGGAACTCTACCTCTCTTTCTGGGGGAGATCCATGTAACTCCTCAGGAAAGAAATCAATGTATTCCAAGATGATGGAGACATTTTCTATCCTTATACTCTCATTTCATTATTCTTATTTACCGATCAACTCCAGAAATAAGGATATATGAGGTTATTATAGACATAGATCTGGTTGAGATATATCTCTTTATAAGATAACAATACATTTCCCAATCTAGAATATAGATATTTCAGTGATTCTACATTTGATCTTAGTAATATACTTTGAGAGCCAGTACATCCCTAGTATAATTTTGAATTCTTTCATGGGAATGACTGCAATATTTGAGATAAGATTGTGATCCCTAAATTAAATACTAGAGTTTGTAAACATTAACGCTGCTCAGATAATCCCAAAAAAAGTCTTGACTGATAACTCTACTTTTAAAAAATCAGGGGTTGATTCAAAATTCATTTTGAACATGGAAAAAATAAAGGAATGCATAGAACCAGAATAAAAAAATTAAATTCTATCTTTTGGAGAAAAACAAGCATACATTCCACCCAATCGTATTGGAGATTCAACATCAGCTGTCATGATAGAAAAATCAAGACCTTTATCCCTTGGCCTTTTATGAGGTTGATGGTGGTTCCCCTCTGCTGTCCTTGGATTTGGACAGTGATTGGAAAAGTTCCCAAGTTTTCCACACTTATATAATTTGGCATCAGGTAGGGCCTACACCGTCTTCCCCTTGTCATTAGTGTTGGGAATTTTATTCTTCAACTCACTACGATAAATCTGTACAATATGGCCATCTCTTCCAAACTTGTAGCACTTCCCGCTCCCCATTAGAAAATTCCACTAATTATACTTCCCACGATTATTACATGTGGGATGTGGAAATTTCTTGACACCTCTAACCTGATCAAAGGTCCCTCTTAAGCTTGGATCCATTAATCTCTTATTTTTGTTGGATTTATAAGAGCGTTGCGTCTCACCGAAATCCAGTTCAACTTTCATCGCACTCTGAATGATCTCATCATAGCTATCATAGTATCAGTTGGCTAGATTATTTCACAGGTTAGGTCTTAAAACACCAAATAATCTATCAACATTCACATTAGGATCCATGAAAAATCATGAGTTGTAACAGGAATGTATTGTGAAGTTCATCTCATAGATTCCAATAGAGTTATTCTCCTTCTTTAGCTAGAGAAACTCCTTCTCCATTTTTGTTCTCATTCAATGAGGGAAATAATTATTGAATAATATACCTCTAAACTCTTCCCACTCCATAGCTTCAATATCTAAAATTGGCCTTGTGTTTTTAATCAGTTCCCACCACTGATCAGCTTCTCCCTCTCAGTGGTAAATAGCTAGAGTGACCTCTTGTTCTGAACAGCAGATCACATTAAAGGTCTTCTCGATAGAGCCGATCCACTATTCAGTAATCAATGAGTTGGTAGATCCACTGATGGTTGGTGGTCATTGATGTAATAAATACCCAACCAAATTTTGTTCGTTTCATGGTGAGATTGGTCTCTCAGCTTTATTCAAGTTATTTCCCATAACTTGAGTCAGATGGTTCATCATTCAACTGAGATTTTCCATTCAAACTTCCATAAAAGGTCCATCAGTGCATGGTCAATTGTGGTCACCATTTTCATTCTTCCTCCTATTTCCTGCCATTTTATAAAAGAATAAAACCTTAGAGAGAATCTAATTTCATTTATGAATATTTTAACTATAAAATATTTTTATGTCTGAAAACATTGTGCTTAAACAAATACACTTCTCTATAAATCATTCATAATGATTCATATAATTCTTATGACTAACCAAACATATCCCCGGAAGTGTCAAAACCAGAGTTCTGCAAGGCCCGTTGTCATATACCAAGATAACCCGTGTCAAACCTAAAACTCTTTGTCGGATTTTTCACTCCTAGGTACATCTGTTCCAGAGCCACATTAACTTGTTCGTATCCAGACATCTATTTATTTATTCGGAAACATCTTACATAATTTTCCCCTAAATACTAGGATGTTTTCCTATATTTTATATTTTCTACATGGTTTCTCATAAAATATTCATATCCTTATTTACATGATGAACTAAACTATCCTTTGGTACCAACTATATCATCCCACCTTATTGTTACATAACTACTCATTACATTTTACAAACAGAGGATCTTTTTTATCTAGTGTCTTGGAAATCATGAACACAAAATATGAAAACCTAAAACATTATTTTAATCCCCATGAAAAGCTTCTTGAAAAGTTATTCCTAAGTACAATTATTTCATCTCATAACCTGGAGACATATATCAAAGTAAAGGGTGAGAAAAATATCCGGTTAGGGTAAACAATGGCATCCGTTTAGTTGTGATATCCATAAGAACTTGATGAAAAACATAAATACATGATAAATGGAAGAAGATAAATATCATAATAAAAAAACATTATTTATAACTTGAATATTTTTTAACAATATTTATTTTAGACATTTATGAACATATCACCAAGTTCCATCCCTACGTTGTCCTAAAAATTTACCAAGGTTATTCACTGAGGTATCATTAAACTTGTCATCTATAGAGATTAATTTGTTTACCAAATGCATTGGAGTGATATCCGGGCACACCCTTAATATGTGTTTATTTTCATGTGATATAAATAGATCATAATAAAACATTTCATAAATAATAGAAAGAGAATAAAATAAATGTGTTTCATATCAAAATCATGACATTGTGAAAAGTTCTTAAAAACAAGATCATTATGTCATTTATAACCCTTAAAAGGGAAGGAGAAATTTATGTGTATCAATTTCTGAAAGAAATATATCATTTTTATGTCATTATGAATACCCCTAGAAATAAAATATGTTTGGGATATCACATAAATAAAATGATAGAATTTCATGAAAAAGAGAGAGAGATTTTGAGAAGAAAATCTTGCAGCATAACAGCTATACAACATGGTTTTAGAAAACATTACAAATAGAAGGGAAAAGGGTAACCCACTAATAAAAAAACCATAATACAGTATGGGTACAGAATAAATAATAATAATATCATGGTATAGATATTTGAATGACATGCCACATGAAAATAAAACTTGAATGAAAAGATAAGATGCTCTTTCTTTTACGAAAATTTGGCAGCCTAACGACATCTCTTAAAATTTTAGAAAATTTCTTGATCAGAGAAAAGGGTATATTGTAATTTGGTCATAAGATTGAAATAAATATGGATATATATGAACATACCCTTGCATAATAAAATGGAAACTATAATTCTTAACGTAAAGGAAGTCATGACTAAAATAATAGGGTGAAAGGTTCCCTTACCTTGTCAAGTAACTTCAAAAACACGAAGGTTGGGATATTGGTTGCTTAAGAGAACAACAGGAGGAATACTTTAGAGATAAAAATACTAGATTTACGTTTAGGCAGAATTTGGAATGAAAGTAATGAAGAAATGGGTTAGTAGTTATAGCAAAACTGAGAGAATATTTTATTAATTTTCGAGAGAAACCTCATAAGTGGTATTTGCAAAACCATTCAATTGACCATGGTATTTTCCCATGGTATTGGACACTTGGGACACCAAATTACATATATTATTATAAAAAAAGTCAATCAGAATTATTACATCATGATTACATGATTAATTATGTCATTAACAACACAAAAATTCAGAAATCTATTTTTATTATTCACTGAATAACAAAACATTTTTTAAAAATTTCATTAATTCACCCTAACCTAATATCGATGTTGTGATTTAAAAAATAAACTCCATTGTATGAAAATAGTTCTCTAATTATGAGATATTTAATTTTCAATTAAAAAAACTATTTACCAGAAAAAATACTAATACTTAACTAATAATTTCTGAAATAGTTATTTACTTATGATATTATATCACATTACTTATTCAAGATTCCTAAATTATATTTATACTTTCTTAAGTGGAGTTACTATTATATTGGTCACATTACTATTTATAAGGGTAATTTTACTATCTATAATTTACTATTCACCCAAAATTAAGTTGATCTTATTAGAATCTAAGTTTCTTACTGATCACAACTATAGAAGAACACTTTTTGAAAACCATTTCACACTATTAACTATTTAAAGTATAAAAAAGTATTTTTAAATACCTCTTTTCCAAAACTCATCAATAATATGGAACTTCTATAAATTCATCCTATATTTATCTTGACATTAGAAATTCAAAAAATTTACCATAATAAAAAATAACAATTTTATTTCTAGAAAAGGATTACAAAATATAACTAAGGCCTAGTTATATAGCCCTTTATAACACCTACATAGGACCTAAGAGTAAGGTGTGAAATGGTGATAGAATCTTGGTGTGGCAAGAACAAAGATTGATTGAGTGGTGATTTCAATTAGCTTGAACTTATCCCTTAAGAAATTATGTTAAAGCTTAAAGTGTTGGAGTTCGTCTTGGGATTGGTCCCAAGAAAAGCCCAGTGATGCTACTTCCTTCCCAAGTTCCAAAAAATGAGCTTCGTATATCCTGATTCTACAAGATGAGGCCATTGACTCTTCATTATATATTAATTAACCATAATCATTTATGTTTATAAAAAATTATCATAACACTAAGAGTATAGTTTCCAATGGTCATATTGACCAATGGTCATATTGACCAATGGTCATATTGACCAATGGTCATATAATGTTTGAAACCCAACAGTCTCATTTCAATTATATAGACTTTATTAATAAGAGGATATAGTTTTGTTGATTAAAATATAATAACACACAAATTTAGGAATCAAATATTATTCAAAAGTTTGGGTCATTAAAGTACTTTTATAGGGATTCTGGGGATATGAGGATGGGTAATCAGATCCATGGAATTGAAGGATTCCAGGGCTAAAAAGATAAAGATTAATGATTTTATCTAGTGACTTATTGCTTTAGAAAGACATATCTAACACCGATCTTCATTTCAAGGGAATCAATGGTTTTTAAATATAGATCTAACATTGACCCATCAGACAGAGGAATTTCCTAGTAAGGATAGAAACACCTTAAAGCATGTATAAAATGGTGGGAAATTTTTATCTGGGTTTTTGACTACTTTAAATCAGAAGGATAAAGAGTAAAATATTTTATAATCTTTTATGTCATTATTAAAATTATATGATTTTATATTAGATGTTTTTATAATTTTTTATTTTTCAAAGTGCATGTATTGGAATTTTAATTTTATTATTATCATTCTAACAAAATATATTAATTATGTGAGTATGATACTAATAAAAAACAATGATTTAATAAGATAATATCTGGATATGTTTATAACACTATGATAATTGAACAGAGATAGAGCCTGATATTTTAATACTTAAGGGGTATTGTGACTTTTTAAGTTCAATTTTTAAATGAAAATTCACCCCCCTTATTGTAGCTATCATTTACTCTTTCAATACAATAATTTTAATTTGATAAGGTTTTGCTACATTAACTTACCTAGTTTTTAGCTCTTTTATAAACTACAGGTTTATTATATTTTTTATGAAATTATTGTTTATAATTTTTTACACTAACTTGTTTGTATAAAAAGAGTTTCAATTTTTTTTAAGATGGATGGTCTTAATGTTGTAACATTAGAAAATATAAATCCTGATTGACCACCTATTTTTGATGGTACTAATTATGAGTACTAGAGAAATATAATGAAAGAACGTTTCCTCAATACTGGATTTGACAACATTATAATGCTTACTGGGGACTATAAGACACTTGAGATTGAATTCTTAACATTTACTATTCAAGAAATATAATAATATCAACTGAATTATATAGTAAGGAATACTCTTATATCTTCCTTGTTAATGAATATATATAGCCAATTTTCTTCTTGTGAAGATGCTAATAGTAGTTGGGAAAACATAAAATTCACTCACTTTAGAACTTATAAAGCTATTGAAACTAGAAGAGTAATTTTGAGAGAAGACTATCAATATTTTCAATTCCTACATGGAGAATCTGTTGAAAAAATGCATCAAAGATTTATGATTATTGTTAATAATTTATACTCTCTTGGAGAGTATGATATTTATGACAGTATCTTGGTTGAGAATATTATATAGATAATTTTAAATGAAAAGGAATCCAAGAGGACAGCCTTTCTTGATACAAGTAATATTACCAATATAACCTTTCATGATATTATAGTAACCCTGATGCAGTATGAAGGGAGTCATAAAAGTGGCGTTGAAAATATGAAAAAGAATAATGTAAGTGTTATTTTGTAACCACACCTATTTTTCCTAGTAACGTAAAATATGGTAAAAATGTTGTGAAGTATTTTAAAAAGAAAAAAGTATCCGTCCAATCAGATTCTAGTTCATCAAAACCTTCTGAGAATGAGTTAGAAAATCTTATGAGAATGATTAATAAAACTATATGGAAAAAATATTTTCAGTATAGATATAATAAAATCCATATGGATAAAAAATGGAAATATAGATTCTAATGAAGTAATTTTTTATGAATTTAATTAGATAATACACCTTCAACCTAATTTTACAAATCACAAAAGATAACATTAGAAAGAGATAAATTTAGTTAAAAATAAAAATAAATAATATAAGTCTAAATAAAATAAATGTTTGATATCTTCTAAAATATGGAGTTAAAGTGAAAAGATAGATCATATAATAATTGTTAAGACATTGATAGTTTTAGATAAAGGAACATTTTATTATTTACTAAAATTCCAAATGTGGATAATTTTTTATGGGAAGGTATGAACTTCTGAAACCCTTCCCAATCTTACTCTTAATGCATATTATCCTGATTTTGATATTGATAAAAAATATAGGTCTTATGATGAATAATCATCCAAAGATAATAATGATAATATCTTACATAGTTATGATTAAGTATTCAGGTATTCTAAACTTCTAGAAAATGAAAATTATAAAATTTATAAAAACTAGATAATGCCAAATATAAATTTAATTAAAAAGATTAAATGATTACAATTTTAACTAAAAAAATTATTGTATCATTATAAAGATCTAGATAAGTCTAATTTTAAAAAATATAATCTTTAAAAAGAACATGAAAAATCTATTTATGAGAAAAATGATTTACAAATTGATTTTTCAAAACACAGTTCTAACACTATTTTTAAAGAGGATCAAAATTTAGTTGTCAAACTAAAATAATAAATTTTTAGATTGAAGAAATATTTTTATACTCTCAATTCTGTTGGATCATTATTGCTGGAAAATATTACTAGATGGGTGAGTTTCCATTTTAAATTTTAATGGATAAATCAATAAGAATTCGTAACATATTAAACTATGGTTACTGAAATGCCATTGAGTAAATATAAAGCAAAAATAAAAATAGAATGAAAACAAGATTTATAGTGGCTCTGATTATAAATATCCTAATCCACTCCTCAATATCCTCTACTATTTGATGAGACTGTTACCCACTATGAAACTAACTTTTAAAGGTATGAAAACTTTATTATAGACCCTTTCTTTTAAACAACCGAAAGTAACAATCTAGTATTTGATAAAAGAGGCCAACATGGTTTGTTAAACCTGAATATTGATTAGGATCCAGAACCCTTACTTCCTTTTAAGAGGTGGAATAACCATAGATAAGAATGATTTTTTATGGAAAAAGTATTAACCAGATAGAGTTAAATTTCTAACATACTAAATAAATATTACATGAATAAAAATATTATAGGGAAATAAGAAGATGGTAAAAATGTAAAATAAGTTTAAGCTCGATGATTCTTGATCACATGAAGGAACAAATTCTAGAAATGGATTCCATCAGTTATTATACCAAGTTTGTAGAATTTTTTGAAGATTATGAAATATTGAGACTGGTAAAATGTTAAAGTTGAATAACATGGGGTCTGTATTAAGTCAATATGCACATCTATTTGTTTTATTCCATGAATGGACGTCTTAAATCATTAAAACAAGATATATGAGGAGTGTTAACTAGTATAATATCTACATGAATCATGTTAATGTACAACAACATAATAATATGATCGTTACGAAATGTTTTTTAAAGCCCCATTGTATTAATATAGATTTACTATATGGTGTTATATTTCTTCAAGAAATATTAAAATAAAACATTTAATATATTAAGTAAAATAATTTTAATCATTTTATGATTATAAAAAATTTAAATAAAAATATAAACATTTTGATTATACATACAGCAAAACTATAGAAAAAATAGACCATCATATGTCCTTTAAATATACATGTAAAAATGTACACTAAATAAAGTTACAATTATTTTTAAAAATTTATAATTTCATTTCAAAATAAAATAATTATACTTTAAAAAATATTTTTAATTTAATAACATTATTTGAAAATAATAAATAAAATTTTATAAAAATAAAATTTTTACTAACTTTTACTCCTTACCCACCATTTGTTTCTTAAGGTGGACAAACAGAGCTTGAACTACCATTCTAATTTTATAAAATAATAAAATTAATTAATTACAAAATTAAATATTTTCCACGAATATAATCATTCAAAGGATTCAAGTATATTAATTAAAATTTTATCACCATTTGAAGTCCCATAGTGACTCGTGACCCAATGTTGTATGAACCCAACAGTGGATCATGACCTACTATTGAAAAAAATCCAATTGTGACTTATAAAAATTATTACCATAAAATAAGATGAAACATCATTTAGAGAAATAAATTGACAAAAAAATAAAATTATGAAGAACAGGATGATATATAACATAAAATAGTTTTCTTGTTAAAAACATATATAAAGGTAACTTTTTAGAATCAAAGAAAAAAGAAGAAGAATATATATATATTTAAGTAAAATGAAGGAAGATTGAATAAGAGGATGTTCTATTATGGAGACTCTATACAAAAGGAAAATATACAATAGTTGAATGAATAAAGGTTAAACATATAGAACAAGGAAGAGAAATCTCATGTCAGATCATGAAGAACATTCATCCAAGAGTTGTACAAAAAATGAAAACACACCATTGATGCATAAAAAACAACCATTAATGTCCAAAAATGGGAAAAATCTCCCCCCATTTATGTCAAATGTTATGTCAAATCAACCAATTTTGATGCCCAATGTTGGGTTAAATCACTAATGGTTGAGGTTTGGCGGTGTTCACTGAACCACCATTCGGTTCCAACGGTGCCTAAAATTACCCACCATTGGAATTTTCCAATGGTGAGTAAATTTACCCATTATTGGTATTTTCAAATAGTGAGTTTTTTTACCCATTTTTTTTATTTTACAATAGTGATTCAATGCTCATCCAATAGAAACAGAATGAATTACCAGTAGACAAACCAGATGAAGAAGTGATAACTAAATAAAACTAAAGAAAAAAAAGGAAATATGATATGATGAAACCATAATATTGAAGAAAAAAATGATCCAGTAACCCATGTTCGAGATTAACACACAAATAGAAGAAAACAACAAAATAATTGAACTATAAGGTAATACATCCCAAGAATGTCAATAGTGTATAACCATTGATGAATTGGAGAAGAGGTGACCCCCAAGGACAGTCGGAAAGAAGATAAAGATTGAACAGTTAGGTGTGAGAGGTAAAAACACAACATGGGAGTTCAAAACATGAGTGTGATATTCAAAGATAATGAATAGATGAAATAAAATGGAATCAATGATTAAGAATATATCTGAGTGTTTAATGAGGGTTTAACTTCATATCTGATATAGGGAGGTCGAGCATTATAACAACCAAGGTGCACTTAGGCTTAGTTCATATAAAAACATAACACTCACACTTAGCATGTGACCTATCCCATATTTACACTTATGGGTGTGCACCATGGGCCCTTATACAAGGGCCCCATATGCTACTCATGTGCACAATTCCCTATATACTCTCTATCCTCTTGTGGGTATTCCTTCAGATAGCCTTCCTAGATGGTTGACCCTGAGGGGTTGCCTATGTGGTAGAATAGAAACCCAAGGTTCTTCACATAGACTGTGGATATTTTTTACATAAAAAATAAACTTAACAAAAAATATATAACATGAAGTATTATTAAAACATTTAAAAAAGTAACATTAATAAAAAAAATTATATAACTTTTATTATAAGTTTGAAATTATAATTTTTTAATAGATTAAAACCGCTGATAATTTAACATCATTTTTAATGAGATTAATTTAGAAAAATATATTAGAGTGAAAAGTATTAAATAACATTAAAATAATAACAAACTACCCCATTAATAAATTATAATACAATAATTTTATAAAATTTTTAACAGAAATATAAACCTTTTTGAAATATAACAATACATATTTTAAAATTAATATATAAAAAAGTGTCCCTTTTAATGAAAATAAATTACTTTAAAGATTATAAATAAAAATTAATAAGATAGTAATAGTGATAACAAATAATTTGTAAAATATATGAAATAATTTTTTTTTAATCCCAGAAGAAAATAAAATTTTCAATTACAGAACATGTGTAAACATATTTAAGTATAGTAACTATAGTAGAAAATATTTTTGGCTTCTAACAAACCTAATTAAAATTTCAAATTTTTAATTTCAACTGAATGTAATTATTTTCTAAAGATGTCATCTAGCTAATTATTTGAGTGAAAAAATTCCATGCATATATCACATTAATTTACATGATCCCTTAAAAATTTAAATCATACATATATTTGTTTTTTAAATAATAATGATGACGGATTTTGAAATTGAAATAGCACTTGATTTGTCATAATAGATATGAATTTTATCAAAACTAATATTTCCGTCAATTTTTTTGACTAAATGATCTATGAAAATTAACTAGTAATAGAAATATATTCAAACTCGGAAATTAATAGTGCCATTGATTTTTGTTTTTTAGATCGCCATGAAATTAAAACATTTCCAAAAAAAGTGATACATACTTGCACTTCTTTTTCGATCAAGTCTGCAACCACGAAATTCAGAATTAGAATAAGGTAGTTAATCAAAATAGTTCTCATTAGAATATAATGGTCTAGAAAAAAGTACCCTTAATATATCTTATTACACTTTGTACACCTTTAAGGTGACTTTATTTGGGTTTTGACTGAAATCTAGAACATAAGAAAATAAAGAAAATGATTTCTAGTCTAGAAACCATTAGATACAAAAAGATTCCTATATGACCAGTACATATTTTAATATCAACTGACATACCAGATTCATCTAAGTCCAATTTATAATTACAAATCATAGGTGTTTTCATACTTTTACTAGAATCAACTCCAAACCTCTTTACAATTACTTTTTCTATATTACGATTTATTTAAGAAAATAATGAATTTTCTTTGATTAGTTAGTAAACAAATGAAAAAGTTAGTTCTCCCATTAATCTCATGTCAAATTCAATTTTCATTATATTACAAAAATAATTACATAGATTCATTTGTTGATACACAAATTATTTCATCGATATATATCTATATAATCAATATATCATTTGAAATTACTTTTATAAACATGGTAGGATCTACCTTACCTTTAATAAAATCATATTCCAGTAAAAACTGTGTAAGTATTTCATACCAAGCTCTGGATCTTGTTTAAGTCCATATAATGGTTTATTCAGTATAAAACATGATATGAAAAATTATCATTTTCAAATCCATGGGGTTTTATTATATAGAATTATTATGAAATAGTTCCATTTAAAAAGGAATTTTTTTAAATCCATTGGAAATGATTTGATGTTTTTAAAGATAGAAAAAATCTAACAGAATTATAATGTCTTCCATCCTATGAAAATGAGTAAAATAATATTCAAATTCAATTCCCTCTTCATAGGAATAACCTTGATCTACTGACCTTTGTTTATTTTTAACTATGTTTCTTACTTCATCAAGTTTATATCTGAAAATCCATTTAGTTCTTATAACAGGTTTACCAATTAGAAAAACAAAAAAATAAATTTATTTATTTCTTTAAAAAAATAATTCATCATGCATATCATTAATCAAATTATAATCAATTAAATCATTTTAATATTGATAAGAACAAAGTTGGGAAAAAAGAATAATTAGTACAATAAGGTAAAACATATTTTTTGGTTTGAATTCCCTATTCAACATTAAAAATTAACATTTCAATATGAAGATAATTAAGATTTTTTATTCCTTTGTATTAGGTTGATAAGATATATAATCCCCCTCAACTGATTCATTATCTTTATTTTGGTCATTATATTCACCAAAGTGAAATTATATAAACTCTTCATTTTCAATGAAAGATTCATAATCCAATTTATTCGAATTGTATTCATCGAACATAAAAATATTGGATTCCTCAAATATTAATGTTTTCTAATTTATAACCCTATATGATTTAATAGAATTGGAATATCCTAACAATATTCCTTCATTATAATTATATTCCAAATTTTTTAAAATATATTTTGTGTTTAAGATAAACACATTACATCCAAAGAACATGAAATAAAAAAAATTAAGATTAAAGACATTAAAATTTACATGAGGGGTATTTTTTATGAAATATCTAATATAAAATATATTAAAAAACTGAAAATGATTATTTGACACATATTCTAAAAAATATTTCAAAATACTAAATTCCATTAGCATTGAATTAACCATTTCATGAAATCTATGTTCTTTCCTTCTACCATACCATTTAATTCTGGTGTCATAGGGGTTTATAAAATGTGTTTATATACATTTGATTAAAAAATCTATGAAATTATAAATTCACAAATTCTCCATCTCTATCACTCCAGGTTGAGATGATTGAATTATTTTTTTAATTTTTTTTCAACAATCTTGAAGAATAGAAAATTTGGATAAATTGTCACTTTTATTGGATAAGAAATAAATCTATAAAAATATAAAGTAATCATTTAAAAGTAAAAAACATATATTTTACCAACAAAATTATCAGGTTTTATATGTCCAAATGAGTAAATATGTAGTAATTTTAAATATCTAGTAGTACAAATATCATTTATAGGTTTAAATTTTTCATTATGTTTTTTACGTTTCAAATAAGAATCGCACATGAATTACTTACTTGCATGAAACATGGGTAGTTGAATAACCTTTTCATACTTTGATTTTTTATGCGGTAATTTTAAATTTTCATATCCAAGCTTAATATACCATAGAATTTCATTTTCTTCTAAATCATTCAAAAACATAACATTTTTTGGTAAGATTGATTAAATCAATATTTTAAAATTTTGTTTTCTAATTACAGAAAATAAAACTAATTTATTTTTCAGAATAAAATATTTATCATTTTAAAATATAACAATTATTTCATCATCACATAATTGTGATAAAATTGTTATATTATTTTTTATATCAAGTACATATAATGATTTCAAACTAAAAATGTTTTATAAATCCCAAGTTTACCAATACCTTTTATATAGCCTTTAGAGTTCTCTCTAAAAGTGATAAGGCCGCCATGACATGAGTTAAATGAAATAAACATTGAAATAACACATGTACTATTCAGGGAATTCCCATCATCTATGTACCATGATTAATTTATAATTTTAAGAAACATTTCTCGAAATTAATATGTCAAAATGATTATTTTGGAACACAAGCCAGCTTAGGTCCAACTAGATTAGTAGGAGAAAACATATGAACCAAAATAAATTTAAAGAATTAAATATTAGGAAGTTTAGAATGTAAATAAGTAGAAATTATAGTTCTAGTATGTGAAAAATATTTTCTAAATCTATATTAACACTATTTGGAAAAAATCTCTTTTATTCTATATTTAATAAAGGTTGCATTTGAAATGATTAATTTTTGGTTTTTAATAAAAATAGTCTTATTTAAACTTATAGTTGTGATTATTTATCCAAAACCATTTTGGTGGTTAGATTCATTAAATAAATCACCTTATAATGTTACTGTTTTCCTTTTTTAAAAGTAGATAATTCCACTTTATGATTAATAACATCAGTTTTAAAATATATATTCTCCTTCTGTATTGTTTCTAAATTTATTAATAACCATTCATTAGATCTAGAATCTATGTTTCTTAGTTTTCTATTTTCTAGCATTAATTTATTAAATAAATTTTATAATTTAGGTAGATCATTAAAAATTATATAAAATTTCATATCATGATCTTTATATTTAACTTCAATCTTTTTTTAATCTTTTCATTTTCATATTTTAATTTTAGTAGACTAGAATCATTATCCACTTTATTTTTATCATTCTATAAAATAATTATTTGCACGTTATTAAATTAACAATTTTTCATTGATCAACTTATTATTCTTAAATTTTAATTCAGTATACTTTTCAGTAATTCTAGCTCCATCATTATTTAATTCATCATTTTATTTAATCAATTTCTCAAATTTGTAATCTTAAAATTTGAATAAGAACATGAATAAAAAAATTCCACTTTAATTTCCAGATAAATTATTTGGATCAATATTTGAATGCATTATAATCTGAGTAAAGAGAGAATC
Organism: Viscum album; assembly: GCA_963277665.1. Classification (NCBI taxonomy): domain Eukaryota; kingdom Viridiplantae; phylum Streptophyta; class Magnoliopsida; order Santalales; family Viscaceae; genus Viscum; species Viscum album. The sequence continues at coordinate 422,199,146 of OY728132.1, forward strand.
ATTTACCTCACACATAATATGCGTTAGGGAAAAAATTTCTCTCATTTACACTTTCAGAATAAGTTATAGTATCAGAACTATCAGACCATCCCCAAACTCCAAACAAATCATGTTTTTATTTTGTTATTTTATCTTCTTATTTATTTTTATTTTTGAGTTTAGGTAAGTGAATACATATGTTACTATTCCTCCTATACATATAATAGGTTAATTTTGAAACATCATTGTTTAGTAGAGTTACCATTATTATAGTCCTTTATGCACTTCCAATTGAACTCCATCTTCCAACCTTTATTTTTCATGAACATGTAAAACATATTATGAAGTGATATGTATCCTTGTAACTTTCCTAAAACTCATATTTAGAGTAATTTAAGGTATCAATAACATTTTAATTCATGGAAATACCATTTATTTTCGTAGACTCACCATCAACAAAATTCTTTAGCTCTAACTTATACAATAGTAGAGAGCCTATAACATCATCTAAAGTATACTCTATGAAATACTTAATATCATAGATGTTAAATTTATTTTCATGTTGCCTCTTTGGAAGATCTCTCAGTACTCTTTCCACATGATCATTATTGTCCAGGACCTCTCCAATAGCACTGATACCATTGGTTATACTGGTGAACTAGTAAAACATCTAGATAATATATTATTCATCTCCAATATTGAATTCTTGGAATTCTTCTCAGATAATTCCTAGCATGGTTCTCTTCATATTATTAGTTCCATAATTATTCACTATCAGTATCATCCATATTTCATGGGTTATCTAAAAAAATGAAAAAATGGCTATATAAACTTCTAATAACAACATTGTATAAAATATTTTTATATTTATAATTAAATATATACATATTAACATATCAGTACCAACCAGAGTTCTAGGATCATCCATGTGTTGACTATTTTTCTTTTATATGATGGTCCAATGATCCATACTTAATTATTTCAAGTATTATTCCATTCTATCTTGCAAGTATTCATAGTCACTCCCATCAATTAATGGGGTTTTCTTTGGTATCTATCCATCCTTAGAATTGAAACATTCTATATTAATAGAGGTATTTTCTTTTATCCCCTATACCATTAGTGCAAGGATATCATATTATAATAGAGTTTAAAATAAGAAAAATAAATAATATTATTAAAGATTAATACAGTTAAAGATGATAATATATTAGATTTGTGGATTTGATAACAATTTTTTGATAACTATTGGTTGAAAATATGACTAAAGAGGGGTTCAATAGTCATTTTAAAAATTAATTAAAAAAATTAGAGTTTATAAAATACTAAATAGTAGTGACTTTGGTGTTCTTCGGTTAATATTTAATGTAAAAAAATTTAAGGAGCACAATATTTATAGTGGTTCTGATCAAAAATGACTTTCTCCACTCCTTAATCTCCTCTACTCATTGAGGAGACTAGTTCCCATTAAAAAATCACATTGAAATGTAAAATAACCTTTTGCAGAACCCTCCTATTAAACAACTTGGAGGAAAAACCTATTCTTTGATATATGATACTAACCTAGTCTCTGAAACATAACTTTTTTAGGGGATTAAAAACCCCAACTTCCGTTTAGTAGGGAGAATAAACAGAGATAGAAACACTATCTGTTGATGAGAAAATCATAAAATATACGTGCAAAAATTATAAACAGATGAAATATAACAGGAACAAAAAAATACTGGGAAATCATTAGATGATCAGGATTTGAAAGAAATTTTAGATTTATGATCACTGATAACTTGAAGATATAAATGTTGAAGATTGATTCCTTTCGTGATCTCAATAATAGTAAAGATGTCATAAAATATACTAAAAAATTGAGAGTAGTAGAATGATGAAGATGAGTCCTTAGATATTTGTAATAAATTGATTTCCACATCTTTTTTCTTTATTCCATGAATGAATCTCTTGAATCCTAAAAACAGGATCTATGAGCTGTGTGGATGTGTCTAATATCTTCATAAACCTTATTTATACAAAACAATATAATAATATGATAGTATCCTATATTTTTTTAAAGCCTCCCTAAATTAATTAGGATTTATAATCTGTCTTTATATTTATTCATGAAATATTAAAATAAAACATTTTATATATTGAGTAAAAAAATTAATCGATTTATTATTATAAGGCAATTGAAATTATAATATAATCATTTATATTATACATGAAACAAAGGTTAATTAATAACATTGCACTGTATGTATTTTAAATATGTATGTGGAAAAGTAAATTATATAATGTTAAAATTACTTTTCCACTTTAAAAAATTATTTCATCATAAAATAATAATACATTTAAAAAAATAATTATTTTAATAACTTCAATTTAATATATGAACTTAAATTTTTGAAAAATAAAATTTTAATATCGATGAATCACGACCAAACATTGGGTTCCAATTGTGGCTAAATAGAGCAAGACCTACCATTCCAATTTTATGAAAAAATAAAAAATAATTAATCCAAATTAAATACATACCAAGCATTTAAGAAGTCAAAATATTCATATGATGAAAAAAAATTCTCGTTATTGGAATTCCGACGATGACTCAGGGCCTAGAGTTTCATGAAGCTAATAATGGATTGTGACCTACCATTGGAAAAATCAATTTTTAAATAGTGAAAATTATTAACAGATAATAGGATGAAGAATAATTTGAAGAAATCATTTTATAAAAAATATGATGCTAAAGAACATGATGATAAAATATATAAAATTGTATATTGATAAGAAACATATATAAAGATAACTACTTATAATCTAAGAAAACAAAAAATTAGTAAAATGAATAACTATAGAGATAAAACGAAAGAAAATGGAATAAGAATAAAAGTACCTATGGAGACTCTATATAGGAATAAATTTGTAGCAGCAAAAATAATAAAGGTACAAATTATTGTGCAAGGAATTGAAATCTCTTATTAAAGCTTGAAAATCAGTCAGACAAGATTTATACAAAAAAAGTAAAAGTCGCCATTAGAGAGTAAAAAATAACCCACCATTGATGTCCAACACTGGAAAAAATCACCCACTATGGTGTCTAAAGGTGTGTAAAATCACCCACTATTATTGTTTGGTGGTGGGTCACTAACCCAGCACTGGTTTTTAATGGTTCCTAAAATCACCCCCATTGGTTTTTACAATGGTGAGTTGATTTAAGCACAATTTTGTTTTTCCAATGGTGAGTTGATTTACCCGCCATTGGTATTTTCCAATGGATAGTTTATTTACCCAATATTGGTATTTTTGAATGGTAAGTCCTTTCAAAATTTGTAGAAACAAAATAAATAACCTATAGACAAACCAAATGACAAATTAGATCTAATTGAAAAAAAAACCTTAAGAAAAGAAAATCCAAAATTATATGAATAAACCAGATGCTTGAAGAAAAAATGAATGAGTAACATGAATTTGAGATAAACACATAATAGATGAAAAAAATAAAAATTTGATCCATAAATGAAGAGAACATATGATGTTCATTGGTGCATAGCCATCGGTGAACTGGATATGTGGTGATCACTATGGATATCCATGAAGAAGTTATAAATTCAATAGTGTGGTGCGGAAGGAAGAAACACAATACATGAGTTCAAAACATGAGTGTAATTTCAAAAGATATCAAATATATAAAATTAATATGAATTAATTTCCGGGATTATACCTAGGATTTTAATGAGAATCACACATAGAATTAGACATAGGGAGGTTGAGCAGTATAACATCCAATGTTCAGTGATCCTTAGTTCATAATAAAACACAACACTCACATTCAACAGGTGACCAAGCCCTTCTATGTGCCCATGAGCACACACCATGGGGCCTACCCCACGTATTATTCCTCTTCTGAGAACCTACTCTATTTGGGTACTACCTCTTCCACAAACCTCCTCTGTTTGCGGACTTCCTCCTCCTTACAATCATGTATATCTATAGTATACCGACTTCGAAAACCTCCTCTGTCAAACACCTCTAATCCACGAATTGTTCTTTGTTCATATACTACCTACACTTTGGCATATCGGATTTCCACATCCGCGTACTAATCACTGAACTCTTCCTCTCACGTACTATAGATTCCTCTTCCGTGATCCAATACAACTTCTTCCATGTACCCTACTTCCTCTTCTGCATACCAAACATCCTTTGGGGTTAGGAAACCCCACAAACACCTTCGGTAGAAATCCTTTCGTACAAACCACGTCACCATTTGTGGTCCTCTATTATTGAACTACCTTCAGTATTCACCCAATTATTGGAGAAAAATATTATTTCTAATGATGTTTCATCTCCCTTGTAATAGGTGGGGTCAGCATTTCTTATATAGGAAAATATATCTTCTTAATTTTCTAAATCAAGATTTTTAAAATCTTGATTTGATACAGCCCCCACCACGCACCGAATCTTTTGCCACTACGAACCTCAATCCATCCAAAAAATATCTTTCTATTTTAAATTGAATTATTCATTGTGAAGTAAGAGAACAAGATAATTTTTAATGAATTTAAAATACATAAGTCATATGTCTAGAAAGATACAGAAACAGAGGAGTGGATCATAAAGCTTTAGAAAGTGGTCTTAGAATCTTATAAGGATAATGACGAATTCAATCAAATGAAGGTAATTGTGAAAAAGTCCATAAAGAAATATTGCACATTTTTATTCAAACTCCTTATGAAATATTTTCAAAAAACAAGTTAGTGGATGTTGAATGTGAATAACACTTTATCAAAATTCGTGATGTTTGAATGTCTTCCAATTTTGTTTTGATGTTTGTTATTTATTTTATATCTTATATGAATAGTTATTTTAGACACAATTATTTCATATGTTATATATTTATAACATTATAAGAAATATAAATTTCATATTATTTTAGAAAATTAAAAAGGGAAGATATTTTATAGATATATGTTTAAGGGGTAGATTTATAAAAGGGAGAAATCATTGAGATGTATTGGTATAGATTTTATTTTTTAAAAAAAATATAAAGACATAGGGGGAGATATTATCTTAAGGTGAAGAAAAGTTAATACTTTATATATGATCATAAATACGTCATAAACTTAGGGGTAGTTAAGATATGAGGTGTTTGTTTATAGATAATAAAATCAAAAAGTTTTTTTTCAAGTTATATGTTTTCATTTTAAGTGTTGAATTTTTATTCTTTCCAAGAAAGGGGGTTACTAAGCCAGAAGTCCTACTGGTTAATTCTCTGTACCATAGTTTTTTTAGAATAAACCTTCTTAGAAAACTAATTTACTAAAATTATATTTCCATAGTGTTTTATTATGTTTTTGTAGAAAAAATTTCACTATACTGAACATTGAAATAGTTCCAATGAAAAAAAATTGAATTATTATTATTCATTCTGATCCATCAGAATAAAGGTGTTTCATATACATCAGACTGACTATTGGTTTCATCCATTTTTAGACATGTGGTTTTTTTAAAATTCATGACCATTGGACTAACCCTGGAACTAGTTTATTAGACTAACATTTATTTAGTTTATCAGATTTAAAATCAATAAGGAAATTTTTACAGCTCTCTAAAGTTTATAATTGGTTTGATTAGGATTATATCTATTATAAGGAATCCAAAATTTAATTGTAATGTTGATAAAATAAATTATTTTGGGAAGACTAATCCATATATATCAAGTTTAAAATTCAAATCTTTATGATCATTCATGTGCTGATGTCTAAGTCCATTCCAAATAACTATGAAAAATAGTCATTGGAGATTTTACAATAAATATGAATATATTTGAAGGGTTGTGAGTTGATTAATTTAAGTCATATATTCTTTCAATATTTTTGTGTGTAAACATCTTGTTAAAAATTATGAATAATTCCTTAAATAGTTTATGTTCTAAGGAATCAAGATAAGGATTATATGTCTTTAAAAACAATTTTTTAATCACGTGTATAATTGTGGTAATGATCGATGGATTTTTAAAATAGGAATATGATGAATTCGATGGATAAGATGGAGGGCCTTTGGGGCTAGGAAGTTATACGTCAATCATCATATCAAATACCTTCATGGATGAGAAAGATAGATCTAAAATTAATCATCGTATCAATCTATTCTAGGGTTTTGGAAGATAGAGCTAATAATAATCCATTAGAACAAGGGATATCATGGAAATGAATGATAGAATTTATAGTAGGTACAAAACTGTGGATAATTTTATTTTGGGTTTCTAATTTCCTTAACTCTTATCATTGAAGAGTAAAATAGTTTATTATCTTGTAATTCAATATTATTTTTATAAGATTTTGTATTATTTTTGTTAAAAGTTATATTTTCCATGGTGCATTTATTAGAAAGTTAGTTAGTATAAATTAAATTTATAAAAAAATATTTTATTAGTCTAGTTGTCATACCAAAAAATAGTACTGATTTATTCAAATAGTATATAGTTCCAATTGTAAAACTATTACCATCATACAATGTCTGAGTGTGATATTTTTATACTTAATAGTTGTTGTTTTTTTTTTAGTTTAATATTTTAATTTCCATTCACCCCACTCTTGTATCCATCATTAACTCTTTTTATCCAAAAACCCTTTCTATGTTTTTGTTAGATTGAACCCAAAAAAGTGTAAAAACTTAAATTTTGATAATAATGTGATTGACCATTGAAATATGGTTGGTGTGACATGACTTATACAAAATAAAGTAGAAAAATGACTGAAGTCCCTAAATAAGGTGAGGTTGTCGGGATGTGTTGTTGTTGTGTGTGTCTGTTCTTGTAGTGTTAACCTGTGTGGTTTTTGATGATGTACGACAATAGAGGTGACCGACTATGCTATGTGATTTTTGGGGCTATGAGGAGGTGTTTTGATGGAATTGATATGAAGTGGGAAATTTCCATTGTGTAGTGTAGTGGTTATTATATACAATGGTGTGACTAGTGGTGGTGATGATTTTTGGTGGTGTAGTTATGTGTTGTGGTGTAGTGTTGTGTGACGGTTTTGTGGGACATGGTTCTGATGTGTGATGATTTTGGAATGCAATGGTTGTGGTGAACTTTTTCTATGGTGTTTTCAGGATGCGATATGTTGTTATAGTGGTGTGATGGTTTGAATGGTATGACACAACAATAATGGTTGATGTGAGATAGTTTAGTTATTGTATAATGTGTATATATAAGTTTCCTAGTTATAAATGAAATAAATTATGATGATGAATAAAATGAATAGAAAAGGGTTATTAAATGAAATAAAATGGGTTGGAAATTGATGTTTGGTAATTTTATTAATGAATTAAATAAATAAATGGTATGTATAAAGGTGAATAAAATGGAAATGAATAAAAAGTTAGTAGAAACTTGTTAAATATGTAATGTGGTATAACCAGTAACTAAAACTAAAAGTGTATGGACGGATTGGTGGTTGCGGGGTGTGGTTCATATAATTTTGGTAGTAGTTGAGATGATAAATATATGGTGAAGTGGTGGGTGTATGTTCTTGGGATGTTTTGTGAATATATAAGTTGGGTATTGTGTACAATCTATATCATGTATTTTTTGTTATGTCAATATATTCCCCTCCAGAGCTGGATAAATTTCCCAATTCTCAGAGGTTATAGGTTCTAGGTGTTTTCCATAATATCCAAGATGGTGGTTATAAGAATGGAAGGCTAAAACCTCTTACCCTATCATAATTTAGCAGTAATGTCCTTGGTATATACAGGTGATACGTGTTGTGATGATATTTTGATAAGATGTGATTTGTGGTAGAGGTCATGCATGGTAGGATGAGGTAACGAGGTTGATGTGATTTATGTTAATGATTCCCCGCTTCTTAGGTTATAGGTGATTCAAGGCATGTTGTGATGGCCATGGTTTCTTTAAGAGATACATGATGCAGTGATGAATGATGATAACTCTAGGTACTGGACCTTGTAATGGAGGGGTATATAGGGATTCATCCTAACTACAATAGAGATGTATGTTATGTGATGTGATATGTATGGAAGTTATGAAATAATAATATATTCAATGTTGAGGTGTGAGAGAAACAAATCAGTAGTGAAGAGTCTTTGGAGAGCCTTGTCTTGTTATGATGTCAACGCTATATTATTATATTGGAAATGTGATTTGGAGATTAATCCATGGTGAGTCTAGGATTGGTTAGTTGACCTTTGTAGTTGCTTGTTGCTTATTTTTTTTGTTCACAAGTGTATTAATATTCTCTTTTCACCTATTCACTTTGACATTGGGTTTGATCTTGTTGAGTATTCTTGTAGGTTCACCCTATATGTAACCCCCCTGAATGATAAAAGGTCAACTAAAAAATTCATCTGACTCATGTCAACAAGGTGTACCTTCCTTTTTGGGAGCCTACATGATTAGAACTCCACAGTTAAGCATGCTTGGCCTGAAGTAGTGATCAGGATGGGTGACCTTCAGGGATTTTCCGGGGTGTATGTGAGTGAGGAAAAAGCACATTGGAAATGAAATGTGTTGGACTATGGGGATAGTCATTAGTCAGATGACCCAATCATTCACGTGGGTGGGTCCCAGGGTGGGGGCCACGTGTCTGCGGGGAAACTGGTGGTACCTGGTGGGCCAGGAACCGACGACCATGTTAAGGCGGGGTGTCTGTGCTGTCACTGGGGCCTAGTTGTTACATTTGGTATCAAAGGAAGAACCCTGTCTTATGTGTGGTGCCCTATCTGGGTTGAGATGTAGGCCCCAAAATGAGTACGTTGTGCTCTAAGTGGGGGGGGGGGATTATAACACCCTCGAATGATAAAGGGTTAAATGATTAAATGATATGACTCAAGTCAACAACGTGCACCTTCTTTTTAAGAAGCCTACCTGATTAAAACTCCCTAGTTAAGCGTGCTTGTCCTGTAGTAGTGATCAGGATTGGTGACCTTCTAGGATGTTTCCCAGGGTGTGTGTGAGTGAGGACAAAGCACACTAGAATGTACATGTTTTGGACTATGAGAATAGTCATTAGTCAAATGACCTATTAGGGCACATGGGTGGGCCCCAAGGTGGGGGCCACACATCCATGGGGAAACTAGTGGTACCTGGCGGGCCAGGACTCGATGACCAAGTTATGTCGGGTTGTCTATTTTGTCATTGGGGCCCATTTGTTACATTTGGTATCAAAGGAGGAACCCAACCTTAAGTGTGGTGCACTACCTGGGTTGAGATGTAGGGCCCACAACGAGGATGTTGTGCAATAAAGGGGAGCTGATTGTGACACCCTAGAATTATAAAGGGTTAAATGATTAAATGATATGTCTTATGTAAGTAAGATGATCATTCATTTTTGGGAGCCCACCTGATTAGAACTCGATAGTTAAGCGTGCTTGGACTGGATTAGTGATCAGGGTGGGTGACTTTATGGGACGTTTCCCAGGGAGTTCGTGAGTGAGGAAAAACACACTAGAAAAGACATGTGTTGGCCTGTGGGGATAGTCATTAGTCAGATGACACATTTGGGGATGTGGGTGGGCCCCATTGTAACACCCCAACCCCAGAATTATAGAGTCGGTGCATTATTACATATCATTGGCATGAGCAAAAAATATCATGTGGGTGAGCCCCAGGGTGGGGGCCACATATCTGTAGGGCAACTAGTGGTACCTGGAAGGCCAGGACTCGGTGACCAAGTTAAGTCGGGTTGTCTGTGCTGTCACGGGGGCCCATTTGTTACAGTTGGTATCGAAGGAGGGACCCAGCCTTATGTGTGGTGCACTACCTGGGTTGAGATGTAGGGCCTACAACGAGGACGTGGTTCTCTAGGATGGGGGGTGATTGTAACACCCTCAAATGATAATGGGTTAAATGATTAAATGATATGACTCATGTCAACATGGTGCACCTTCATTTTAAGAAGCCTACCTGATTAAAACTCCACAGTTAAGTGTGTTTGTCCTGTAGTAGTGATTTGGATGGGTGACCTTTTGGGATGTTTCCTAGGGTGTCTATTAGTGAGAAAAAGCACACTGGAAAGGACATGTGTTGGCCTGTGGGGATAGTTATTAGTCAGATGTCATGTTTGGGCATGTGGGTGGGCCTTAGAGTGGGGGCCACATATCTGCGGGGAAACTAGTGGTACCTGGCGGTCCAGGACTCGATGACCAAGTTAGGACAGGTTGTCTGTGCTGTCACTAGAGCCCATTTGTTACAATTTGTATTAAAGGAGGATCCCAGCCTTAGGTGTGGTGCACTACATGGGTTGAGATGTAGGGCCCACAATGTGGACGCTGTGCTATAAAGGGGAGATGATTATAACACCGCTGAATGATAAAGGGTTAAATGATTAATGGATATGACTTATGTTAATAAGGTGAACCATTCTTTTCGGGAGCCTACCTGATTAGAACTCCATCATTAAGCATGCTTGGCCTGGAGTAGTGATCATGGTGGGTGACTTTATGGGACTTTTCCCACGGTGTGTGTGAATGGGGACAAAGCACACTGGAAAGGAAATGTTTTGGTCTGTGGGGATATTCATTTGTCAGATGACCCATTTGGGAACGTGGCTGGGGCCCAGTGTAACACCCCAACCCTAGAAGCCCAGATTTGGTGCATTTTTATGTATCATTGGCATGATAATGATTGATCAAGTGGGTGGGCCCTAGGGTGGGGGCCACATATATGCGGGGCAAGTAGAGATACCTGGTGGGCCAGGGCTAGATGACCATGTTAAGTCAGGTTTGATGTGCTGTCACCGGGGCCCATTTGTTACATTTGATAACAAAGGAGGAACCCAACCTTATGTGCAGTGCACTGCCTGGGTTGAGATGTAGGGCCCACAATGGGGGCTTTGTTATCTAGGGGGTTATTGTAACACCCTCGAATGATAAAGAGTTAAATGATTAAATGATACGACTCATGTCAACAAGGTGCACCTTCCTTTTAAGGAGCCTAACTGATTAAAACGCCATAGTTAAGCGTGCTTGGCCTGTAGTAGTGATCAGGATGGGTGACCTTATGGGATGTTTCTCAGGGTGTGTGTGAGTGAGGAAAAATCACACTAGAGAGGACATGTATTGTCCTGTGGGGATAGTCATTAGTCAGATGACCTGTTTGTGCATGTGGGTCGGCCCTAGGGTGGGGGCCACATATCTACAGAGCAACTACTGGTACATGGAGGGCCAGAACTCGATGACTAAGTTTAATTCGGGTTGTCTGTGCTGTCACTAGGGATAATTTGTAACATTTGGTATCAATGGAGGAACCCAGTCTTATGTGTGGTGCAATGCTTGGGTTGAGAAGTAGGACCCATAATGAGGACGTTGTGCTATAAAGGAGATCTGATTGTAACACCCCTGAAAGATAAAGGGTTAAATGATTAAATGATATGACTTATGTCAATAAGATTAACCTTCCATTTTTTGGAGCCTACCTGATTAGAACTCCATAGTTAAGCGTGCTTGGCTTGGAGTAGTGATCATGGTGGGTGAATTTATGGGAAATTTCATAGGGTGTGTGTGAGTGAGGACAAATCACATTGTAAAGGGCATGTGTTGGCCTATGAGGATAATCATTAGTCAGGTGACCCGTTTGGGCACATGGGTGGGCCCCAGTGTAACGCCCCAACACCAGAGGTCCAGAGTTGGTGCATTATGTGTGGTGAAATGCTTAGGTTGAGAAGTAGGGCCCATAATGAGGACTTTGTGCTATAAAGGGGATTTGATTATAACACCCATGAATGATAAAGGGTTAAATGATTAAATCATATGACTTATGTCAATAAGATTAACCTTCCATTTTGGGAGCCTACCTGATTAGAACTCCATAGTTAAGCATGCTTGGCTTGGAGTAGTGATTAGGGTGGGTGACTTTATGGGACATTTCATAGGGTGTGTGTGAGTGAGGACAAATCACATTGGAAAGGGCTTGTGTTGGCCTATGAGGATAATCATTAGTCAGGTGACCCGTTTGGGCACGTGGGTGGGCCCTAGTGAAATGCCCCAAACCCAGAGGTCCAGAGTCGGTGCATTATTACGTATCGTTGGCATGATCACAAAAGATCAAGTGGGTGGGCCCTGGGGTAGGGGACACATATCTGTGGGGAAACTAGTGGCACCGGGCGGGCTAGGACTCGATGACAAAGTTAAGCCGGGTTGTCTGTGCGGTCACTGGGTTCCATTTCTTACATTTGGTATCAAAGGAGAAACCCAACCGTAAGTGTGGTGCACTGCTTGGGTTGAGATGTAGGGCCCACAATGGGGATGTTGTGTAGTAAAGGGGGTCTGATTGTAACACCACTGAATGGTAAAGGGTTAAATGATTATATGATATAACTTATGTTAATAAGGTGGACCTTCCGTTTTGGGATCCTACCTAATTAAAACTCCACAGTTAACCATTCTTGGCCTGAAGTAGTGATCATGTTAGGTGACTTTATGGGACGTTTCCCAGGGTGTGTGTGAGTGAGGAAAAAGCACACTCGAAAGGACATGTGTTGGCCTGTGGGGATAGTCATTATTCAGATGACCCGTTTGGGCATGTGGGTGGGCCCCAGTGTAACGCCCCAACCCCAGAAGCCCAGAGTCGGAGCATTGTTAAGTATCATTGGAATGATTAAAAAAGATCATCAAGTCTCTAAAGACCGATTAGTTTAGTATCCTTTCAAGTACTAGAAACATTCATATGGTTTACAGTACATCATCAAATGGAAAACTACAACAACATTGTTTCTATAGACAACACTTAGATCCCATAGAGTATCCCTGTAGGTAATTTATAATATACTTCTTCACATCCTGGGAAAAATAAAACATTGAAAGGGGTGATCTCAGATGCTCAGTAAGGATACCAATAGAGCAGAAACTTTCATAAATAAGAATAATCCTTTAAGGCAATGTATAAAACTAAAGTAAAATCCTTTTCAACATAATCTTCATAATAATATAGAAAATATAAATAAAAATAATTCCATTTACTTACTCACATGGATATTCTACTAGTGGAATAATCATATGCAATATCAATAGCCACTTTTACAGTGACGGAATGCGTAATGCCAGACTTCATAACCACATAGTCAAGCCCTTGTGCCCAGACAACAAATAATATTTTTTCAAGGCCTTGTGGAAAGACACTAGATTGTCTCTTGAGACCTACCGATGCATCGAGGATCTATAGCAGGCTCCACCCATCACTTACTATGTCCAATGCATTACTCATATGAAAAGGTTTAAACATAACATAAACATTTGTATTAATACCAGCTTACGAAATATAAATGCTTTATCCATAAACCATGAATTGTGTGAAAATAACACATCCATAGTCAAACATATCACACAACTTTCAATACAATATGTAAGTTTTGTATCATAATATATCAACTTCAATTAAGCTTAAAATCAATCTAAGGATGTTGACATAGAGAAAATCAAAACTTTTTTTTACAAAAATATCTCTTTCTATTTTGAAATCATTTAAAATTCATATAACTATAAAAGAAAACATTTATTTTGAAAAAAAATTTATAATATTTTAAGGGAAGGTTAGACGATGTTATAAAGGCAGAAAATTGCCACACCCTCTATATAAGATAAAAAACATTCTTACCATAATTTTGTCAAAAAGTTCATAAGGTACCTTGTTTGAAAATGATCGAAATATTCCTTTCGAACCATTTTATAAAAAATCAAACAAGGGTAGAAATGAATTTAAACCATAGTCTAATAAATAGTAATAAAAATTTGGAATACATTTTTAAGAAACATGGATGTGGATGATAAAGAGGTCCAAGTAGATACTTATGTAAAAACAACCTCGGATAATAAAAAGATTGTGAAATTAACCCTTACCTTGTAATGTTCATTGGTCAAGGGTAGGTTATACTCCTCTAAAATGGTGAAATAATTGTTTTTAAATTATACAAGAACTATATACATTAATATGATATCATATATTATCTTTTAATATTGCTTTGTTAATGATATTTCAGTAGTATCATCGTTTTGGGAGTTAATTGATTCGTTTTCCATTATATTCTAGGTTACATAAGACATATTTCTAATGGATATGATTTATTTGATTCATATACAGAATGATATTATGCTCATAAAAATTATTTTTAATCATAAAATAAAAATTATTCTTAAATGATTACGATGGGGAATGAATCTCATCGCATTCATGGAGAAAGTAATTCGGGCATACGCACGAGAAACAATATCATTTTATGATATTAAAATATTATATAATTTTATGGTATATCATATATAAAAAAATCATTATCATGTTATATTCATTATTTAAATCATTTATACTCATTATTACACCCATCCAAATGATAAAGTGTTTGAATAAAAACTACACCACGACGTGGAGACGGTAATCCATACGTACGCACGTATGGTGACTTTTTCATTTAGTCATAAAGTCAAACTAAGGGTCCATTTTGATCAAATCAAAAGTAAGAACCCAATGGAGAGGTAAATATTTCATCACATCTTTCATGTTCTTTTCTTCTTCCACTTCCTCTTTATTTGTTGTTTCCATTCTAAAATAATAACTCCATTATCTTATATATAATGTGATTTTATTATAATAATGGTACAACAATATACATTATTCTATCCATCCTATAAATGACAATGTCACCATACGTGCGTATGTACGGATTACCGTCTCCACGTCGTTGTGTAGTTTGTTATTCAAACACTTTATCATTTGAATGGGTGTAATAATGAGTATAAATGATTTAAATAATGAATATAACATGATAATGATTCTTTATATATGATATACCATCCAATTATATAAAATTTTAATATCAAAAAATGATATTGTTTCTCATGCGTACGTTCGGATTACCGTCTCCATGAACGTGATGAGATTCATTCCCCAGCGTAATCATTCAAGAATAATTTTTATTTTATGATTAAAAATAATTTTTATGAGCATAATATCATTCTGTATATGAATAAAATACATCCTATCCATAACAAATATGGCTTACTTAACCTAGCATATAATGGAAAACGAATCAGTTAACACCCAAAACGATGATACTACTGAAATATCATTAACAAAGAAACATTAGAAGATCATATATGATATCATATTAATGTATATAGTTCTTGTATAATTTAATAACAATTATTTCACCATTATATAGGAGTATAACCTACCCTCGACCAAGTAACATTACAAGGTAAGGGTTAATTTCAAAATATCTTTATTATCCGAGGTAGTTTTTACATAAGTATCTACTTAGACCTCTTTATCATCCACATCCATGTTTCCTAAAAATATATTCCAAATTTTTATTACTATTTATTAGACTATGGTTTAAATTCATTTATACCCTTGTTTTACTTTTTATAAAAAGTTTTGAAAGGAATATTTCCATCATTTTCCAAACAAGGTACCTTATGACTTTTTGACAAAAATTATGGTAAGATTGTTTTTTATCTTATAAAGAGGGTGGGGAAATTTTCTTCCTTTATAACATCGTCGAAGCTTCCCTTAAAATATTATAAAAATATTTTCAAAATAAATGTTTTATTTTATAGTTATATGAATTCTGAATGATTTCAAAATAGAAAGAGATATTTCTGTAAAAAAAATTGATTTTATCTATGTCAACATCCATAGATGGATTTTAAAATTAATTGAACTTGATTTATTATGATACAAAACATACATATTGTATTGAAAGTAGTGTGATATTTTTGAATATTGATGTGTTATTTTCACACCATTCATGGTTTACGGATAAAGCATTTACATTTCGTACTCTGGTTTTAATATGAATTTTTATGTTATGTTTAAAACTTTTCATCTGTGTAATGCATTGGCCATAGTAATTGATGGGTGGAGACCTCTATAGCTCCTCGATGTATCTATAGGTCTCAAGAGATAAGCTAGTGTCTTGCCACAAGGCCTTGAAAAAATATTATTTGTTGTCTTGGCACAAGGGATTGACTATGTGATTATGAAGTCTCTCATTATGCATTCCATCATTGTAAAAGTGGCTATCGATATTGCATATGATTATTCCACTAGTAGAATATCCATGTGAGTAAGTAAATGGCATTATTTTTATTTTTATTTTCCATATTTTTATGAATATTATGTTGAAAAGGCTTTTCCTTTAGTTTTTTACATTGCCTTAAATTTTTATGCTTATTTATGAAATTTTCCGCTATATTGGTATCCTTACAGAGCATCTGAGATCACCCCTTTCTATGTTTTATTTTTCCCAGGATGCGAAGAAGTATATAATAAATTACTTGTAGGGATACTCTATGGGATCTAAGTGTTGTCTATGGAAACAATGTTGTTGTAGTTTTCCATTTTATGATGTAATGTAAACCTTATGAATGTTTATAGTACTTGAAAGGCTACTAAACTAATCGGTCTTTAGAGATATGATGATCTTTTTTTATCATTACTATGATACGTAACAATGCGCCGACTCTGGGATTCTGGGGTTGGGGCATTACACTGGGGACCACCCATGTGCTCAAATGGGTCATCTGAATAATGACTATCCCCACAGGCCAACACATGTCCTTTCTAGTGTACTTTTTCCTCACTCACACACACCCTGGGAAACGTCCCATAAAGTCACCCACCATGATCACTACTTCAGGACAAGCATGCTTAACTGTAGAGTTTTAATTAGGTAGCCTCCCAAAAAGGAAGGTCCGTCTTATTAACATAAGTCATATCATTTAATCTTTTAACCATTTACCATTCAGGGGTGTTACAATCAGCTCCCCTTCATATCACAACATCCCCATTGTGGGCCCTACATCACAACCCAGGTAGTGCACCACACTTACGGTTGGGTTCCTCCTTTAATACCAAAAGTAACAAATGGGACCCAGTGACCACACAGACAACCCGGATTAACTTGGTCATCGAGTCCTGGCCCACCAGGTACCACTAGTTTCCCCACAGATATGTGGCCCCCACCCTGGGGCCCACCCACTTGATCTTTTGTGATCATGCCTACGATACGTAATAATGCACCGACTCTGGGTCTCTGGGGTTGGGGCGTTACACTGGGGCCCACCCACATGCCCAAACGGGTCACCTGACTAATGATTATCCTCATAGGCCACCACATGTCCTTTCGAGTGTGATTTTTCCTCACTCACACACACCCTATAAAATGCCCCATAAAGTCACCCACCCTGATCACTACTCCATGCCATGCACGATTATCTATGGAGTTCTAATCAGGTAGGCTCCTGAAATGGAAGGTTCACCTTATTGAGATAAGTCATATCATTTAATCATTTAACCGTTTATCATTCAAGGGTGTTACAATCAGATCCCCTTTATAGAACAACGTCCTCATTGTGGGCCCTACTTCTCAACCCAGGCATTGCACCACACTTAAGATTGGGTTCCTCCATTGATACCAAATGTTACAAATGGTCCCCAATGACAGCAGAGACAACCCAACTTAACTAAGTCATCAAGTCTTGGCCCTCCAGCTACTAGTATTTGCTCCGCAAATATGTGGCCCCCACCCTAGGGCCCACCCACACACAACCTATGAAATGTCCTATAAAGTCACCCACCGTGATCACTACTCCATGCCAAGCACGCTTAACTGTGGAGTTTTAATCAGGTAGGCTCCTGAAATGGAAGGTTCACCTTATTGACATAAGTCATATCATTTAATCATTTAACCCTTTATCATTCAGGGGTGTAACAATCAGATCCCCTTTATAGCACAACGTCCTCATTGTGGGCCCTACTTTTCAACCCAAGTATTGCACCACACTTAAGTCCGGGTTCCCCCATTGATACCAAATGTTACAAATGGTCCCCAGTGACAGCATAGACAACCCGACTTAACTATGTCATCGAGTCCTGGCCCTCCAGCTACCAGTAGTTGCTCCGCAGATATGTGTCCACCACCCTAGGGCCCACCCACGTGCCCAAACAGGTCATCTGACTAATGACTATCCCCACAGGCCAACACATATCGTTTCTAGTTTGCTTTATCCTCACCCACACACACCCTGGGAAACATCCCAGAAGGTCACCCATCCTGATCACTACTGCAGGCCAAGCACGCTTAACTATGGAATTTTAATCAGGTAGGCTCCTTAAAAAGAAGGTGCACCTTGTTGACATGAGTCGTATCATATAATCATTTAACCCTTTATCACTCGAGGGTATTACAATCACCCCCCCCCCATAGAGAACAACGTCCTCATTGTGGGCCCTACATCTCAACCCAGGCAGTGCACCGTACATAAGGTTGGGTTCCCCCTTTGATATCAAATGTAACAAATGGGCCCTAGTGACAACACAGACAACCCGACTTAACTTGGTCATCTAGTCCTGGCCCACCAGGTACCTCTACTTTCCCCGCAGATAAGTCACCCCCACCCTAGGGCCCACCCACTTGATCAATTATTATCATGCCAATGATACGTACTAATGCACCAAATCTGGGCTTCTGGGGCTGGGGTGTTACACTGGGGCCTACCCACGTGCCCAAATGGGTCATCTCACAAATGACTATCCCCACAGGACAACACATTTCCTTTCCAATGTGCTTTGTCCCCATTCACACACACCGTGGGAAAAGTCTCATAAAGTCACCAACCATGATCACAACTCCAGGCCATGCATGCTTAACTCTGGAGTTATAATCTGGTAGGCTTCCAAAAAGAAAGGTTCACCTTATTGACATAAGTCATATCCTTTAATCATTTAACCTTTTATCAATTGGGGTGTTAAAATCATCTCCCCTTTATAGCACAACATCCTCATTGTGGGCCCTGCATCTCAACCCAACTACTGCACCATACTTAAGGCTGGGTTCCTCCTTTGATACCAAATGTAACAAAAGCGCCCCAGTGACAGCACAAACAACCTGGATTAACTTGTTCATCGATTCCTGGCCTGCCAGGTACCACTAGTTGCCTCGCAGATATGTGGCCCCCACTCTAGGGCCTACCCACATGCCCAAAAAGGTCATCTGACTAATGACTATCCCCACAGGCCAACACATGTCATTTCCAGTGTGCTTTTTCCTCACTCACATACACCCTAGGAAATATCCCAAAATCTCACCCATCCGGATCACTACTACTGGCCAAACACACTTAATTGTGGAGTTTTAATCAGGTAGGCCTCTTAAAAGGAATGTGCACCTTGTTAACATGAGTCATATCATCTAATCTTTTAACCCTTTATCATTTGAGGGTGTTACAATCACCCCCACCCTAGAGCACAACTTCCTCATTGTGGGCCCTACATCTCAACCCATGTAGTGCACCACACATAAGGCTGGGTCCCACCTTTGATACCAACTATAACAAATGGACCCAGTGACAGCACAGACAACCTGGCTTAACTTGGTCATCGAGCCCTGTCATGCCAGGTACCACTAGTTGCCCCGAAGATACGTTGCCCCCACCATGGGCCCCACCAACTTGATATTTTTTTATCATGCCAATGATATGTAATAATGCACCGACTCTAGACTTTTGGGGTTGGGGTGTTACATTGGGGCCCACCCACATGCCCAAACGGGTCATCTGACTAATGACTATCCCCACAGGCCAACACATGTCTTTTCTAGTGTGCTTTGTCCTCACTCACACACTCCCTGAGAAAACGTCCCATAAAGTCACCCACCCTGATCAGTACTCCAGTCCAAGCACGTTTAACTGTCGATTTATAATTAGGTGGGCTTCCGAAAAGGAATGCTCATCTTATTTACATATGTCATATCATTTATTCATTTAACCCTTTATCATTCTGGGGTGTCACAATCATCTCTCCTTTATAGCACCACATCCTCATTGTGGGCCCCATATCTCAACCCAGGCAGTGCACTACACATAAGGCTGGGTTCCTCCTTTGATACCAAATGTAACAAATGGGCCCCATTGACAGCATAGAAAACTCGGTTTAACTTTTTCATCGAGTTCTGGCCTTCCAGGTACCACTAGTTGCCACGTAGATGCGTGGCCCCCACCTTGGCGCCCACTCACGTGCCCAAATAGGTCATTTGACTAATGACTATTCTCACAGGCCAAAACATGTCCTTTCCAGTGTGCATTGTTCTCACTCACACACACCCTGGGAAACATCTCAAAAGGTCACCCATCCTGATCACTACTAGAAGCAAAGCATGGTTAACTATGGAGTTTTAATCAGGTAGGCTCCTTAAAAAGAAGGTGTACCTTGTTGACTTGAGTCATATCATTTAATCATTTAACCCTTTATCATTCGAGGGTGTTATAATCCCCCCCCCCCACTTAGGGCACAAAGACCTCGTTGTGGGGCCTACATCTTAACCCAGGTAGTGCACTACACATAAGATTGAGTTCTTTCTTTGATACCAAATGTAAAAAACTGGGCCCTAGTGACAGCACAGACACCCCGCCTTAACATGGTCGTTGGGTCCTGGCCCGCCAGGTACCACCAGTTGCCCTGCAGACACGTGGCCCCCACCCTAGGGCCCACCCACGTGCATGAACAAGTCATCTGACTAATGACTATTCCCATAGTCCAACACATGTCATTTCCAATGTGCGTTGTTCTCACTCACACACACCCGAGAAACATCCCTGAAGGTCCCCCATCTTAATCACTACTCCAGGCCAAGCACGCTTAACTGTGGAGTTCTAATCAGATAGGCTCCCAAAAAGGAAGGTGCACCGTGTTGACATGAGTCAGATCAATTTTTCATTTGACCTTTTATCATTCAGGGGGGTTACATATAGGGGAAAATACAAGAATACTCAACAAGATCAAACCCAATATCAAAGTGAATAGGTGAAAAGAGAATATTAATACACTGGTGAACAAAAAAATAAGCAAAAAGAAACTATAAAGGTCAACTAACCAATCCTAGACTCACCATGGATTACTCTCCAAATCACATTTCCAATATAATAATATAGTGTTGACATCATAACAAGACAAGGATCTCTAGGGACTCTTCACTACTGATTTGTTTCTCTCACACCTCAACATTGAATATATTATTATTTCATAACTTTCATACATATCACATCACATAACATACATCTCTATTGTGGTTAGGATGAATCCCTATATACCCCTCCATTACAAGGTACAACCCCTAGAGTTAACATCATTCATCACTGCATCATGTATCTCTTAAAGAAACCTTGGCCATCACAACATGCCTTGAATCAACCTATAACCTAGGAAGTAGGGAATCATTAACATAAATAACATCAACCTCGTTCCCTCATCCAACTATGCATGACCTCTACCACAGCGAAATGTGTGATTTATTTTTATTTTTTTTTAAATTTTTTTATATTTTTTGAGCATTAGCGGTGGTTTGGGTAAAATCGCCACGAAATAAATGGAAAAAAATAAAAAAAAATGAGAAACCCCGAAATCACTAAAACGACCATAACTTTTGATCTGGGCGTCTATTGGAGTGCCACGACCAGTCAAATCGAAGCTCATGAAGAGATATAGAGGCACGTATAATCAAAACCATGAGACTTTCTAAGGTGCATAAGATATGAGAGTTATAAGAATGTTGAAAAAAGTTCTCCAATTTCAAACGGCCATAACTTTCGCTCCAGGTGTCCATTTGGGCTCTACCACATATCAAATCGAATCCAGCGAAGAGAGCTACGCACCAATTCGATAGAAGTTAGCTTCTGTTGGGTTTTTCGAGCCCAAATCCCCTCCAAAGGCGTCCAAAACCCTATTTCCGTCACCGGTGTCTCGTCGAACTTGTCTTTAAACGGACCTAACTTTTGATCCGCGTGTCAGTTCGGACTCATCCACCTTCCAGATCATGGATCATTCCATGAGCTTCAGTTTGACTAGTCGCGACGCCCACATGCACTCTTGGATCATAAGTTATGGCATTTCTAGTGGGTATCAGGTTTGTTATGTTTTTCGATGCTTCGTTTCTAGCACTCGTTCCCCATCATCTTTTTCTTTAATGGTCCTAACTTTTTATCCACCTATCCATTTGGACACTTTCACCTCTCAGGTCGAAGATCGTTTCAGGATCATTGATTTGACAGGTCGCGGATCGGAAACGGACTCTCAGATCATAAGTAATCTCTGTTAATGTGAGTCCAATGTTTTTCTCACTTTAGGACCGTTTTTGATGGGTTTTAACGGTTGCTCCATTTATTACTGTTTATTTTAGTTTCCATGACTTGTTATCTTTATCAATGGTTTTTGTGGGTTATTATGATGATTATGTTGAATTATTTAGTGGGTTTCCAAAGTTGTCATGAGTTTTCATGCGTTCTCATTCTTTCTAATGCCTCATTCTTTATATGCTTCTCCATCTGTTTTCATGTGTTTTCATGATTTTCCATCCCTTATCACATCTTTTCATAAGTTATCATGTGTTTCCTTTATTATTTTTTATTTATAATATACTTTAATGTATTTATTATCTATTATTTGTGACTGGTAATTTATTATTTATTATTTATTATTTATTGTTTATTATTTATTATTTGTATTTGTTTATTATTTATTATTTATTATTTATTATTTATTATTTATTATTTATTATTAATAATAATAAAATATTAATAATAATAATAATATTTTTTACTGGTTTTTTATTATTTATTATTTATTATTTATTATTTGTTATTTATATTTATTTATTATTTATTATTTATTATATATTATTTATTATTTATTATTACTAATAATAAAATATTATTATTATTATTAATATTTGTTACTAGTGCTTTATTATTTATTTTTTATATTTATTTATTATTATTATTTATTGTTTATTATTTATTATTTATTATTTATTATTTATTATTTATGATTTATTATTTGTAATTTATTATTTATTATTTATTATTTATTATTTATTATTTATTATTTATTATTTATTATTTATATTTATTTATTATCTATATTTATTTATTATTTATTATTTAATATTTATTATTTATTATTTATTATTTATTATTTATAATTATTATTTATTATTTATATCTATTTTTTATTTTTTATTTTTTATTTTTTATTTATTATTTTTTATTTATTATTTTTTATTTTTTATTTTTTATTTTTTATTTATTTTTTATTTTTTATTTTTTATTATTTATTATATATTATATATTTTTTATTTTTTATTTTTTATTTTTTATATTTATTTTTTATTTTTTATTTTTTATTTATATTTATTTTTTATTTTTTATTTATATTTATATTTTTTTATTATTTATTATTTATTATTTGTTATTTATTATTTATTATTTATTATTTATTATTTATTATTTATTATTTATTATTTACTATTTACTATTTATTATTTATTATTTATATTTTATTATTTATTATTTAAATAAATTTATTATTTATTATTTAAATAAATTTATTATTTATTATTTAATATTTATTATTAAATATTTTTTTATTTCTTATTTATTATTTTTATTATTTATTATAAATTATATATTATATATTATATATTATATATTATATATTTTTTATTATTTATTATTTATTATTTACTAGTTATTATTTATTATTTATTATTTATTATTTATTATCTGTTTATTATAATTTATTGTTTATTATTATTTAATATTTAATATTATTTATTATTTATTATTTATTATTTTTATTATTTATTATTTATTATTATTTATTATTTATTATTTATTCTTCTTTATTATTTATTATTATTTATTATTTGTTATTATTTATTATTTATTACTTGTTATTTATTATTTATTATTTATTTTTTAATATTTGTTTATTATTATTTATTATTATTTATTATTTATTATTTATTGTTTATTGTTTATTGTTTATTTATTATTATTTATTTATTATTATTTATTTATTTATTATTTATTTATTATTATTTATTTATTATTATTTATTCTTTATTATTTATTTTTTATTGTTTATTATTTATTGTTTATTATTTATTATTTTTTATTTATTATTTTTTATTTTTTATTTATTATTAATTATTTATTATTTATTATTTATTATTTATTATTTATTATTTATTATTTATTATTTATTATTTATTATTTATTACTTATTATTTATTATTTATTATTTATTATTTATTATTTATTATCTATTATTTATTATTTATTATTTATTATTTATTATTTATTACTTATTATCTATTACTATTGAGTTTATATATATTATTTATGTATTATTTGTTTTTCCAATTAATATATATAAGTATATTAAATTCTGCTTGTTAACCACATGACAAGCTTGCTGGAGTGGTAAAGTCTTTGAAAAATATGCAAGAGGTTAGGGGTTCAAATCTCACCAAACGCAGTATTTATTTATTGCATGGGCATGTTCATGGGATGTGCATGCACGGATAAATAAAGTAAATAAAGTGTTCATGGGCATGTTCATGGGATGTGCATGCATGGAGAAATAAAGTAAATAATGTAATACGAAATAAATAAATAAAATACAAAATAAATAAAATAAATAAAATAAATAAAATAAATAAAATAAATAAAATAAAGTAAATAAAGTAAATAAATAAATAAATAAAATAAAATAAATAAATAAAATAAATAAAATAAATACTAAATAAATAAAGTAAATAAAGTAATACGAAATAAATAAATAAAATACGAAATAAATAAAATAAATAAATAAAATAAATAAATAAATTAAAAAAATAAATAAAATAAATAAATACGAAACAAATAAAATAAATAAAATAAACAAATAAAATAAATAAATAAATAAATAATAAAAAAATAAATATAATACGAAATAAATAAAATAAATAAATAAAATAAATAAAATAAATAAATAAAATAAATAAAATAAATAAATAAATCAATCAATCAATCAAAAAATGAAAAAAAATAATAAAAAAATTAAAAATTAAAAAAAATTAAAAAAATTAAAATAAATAAAATAAACAAATTAAAAAATATTAAAAAAAATTAAAAAAATTAAAAAACCACCGCTAAATCATTTAGAGGCGGTTTAAACCGCCGCTAAAAAACCGCCGCGAAATGTTCTTCGACGGTTTTAAAAACCGCCACAAATAATTTCCCGACGCACGATTTCACGGTGGTTTTTCAAAACCACCACCAATCTATTTAGAGTCGGTTTAAACCGCCATGAAACGTAAAACCAAACCGATGTTAAATGCCTTTTTCCATAGTGCCTGCTCAATTTGGAAATTCTTAAAATTGGGAAATTAATTTTTTTTCCAAGATTTTGACATAAAAACTGCTAAACTATATATCATCGCTTGTTTTCTTTAAAGTTGAGCATCCTTGGGTTGTTTTATAAAGACTTAATATGGATCACCTGTGTGATATCCAATTGAGCTTATTATTTTACCCCTTGTGCACCCCTTCAGTGGTGCATAGACCTTGTTATGTTTATCGATGCAGGGAATGGAAGGGTGCCATGGTAAGGCAGTGAGGTTTTCTATCAGCTCAAGTGTCTGTTTTGAGAGGGTATCTGAGTTGGTTCGTTACAGAACATGATCCATGAGAGCATAATATTGGCATAAGACATGGAATTGTGGAATACACATAATAATACAAAAAATAATTTCCATAGTAGTCAAGGTAATTATAGTGGAATGGGTTCACTCCTTAAACCACTTTAGTAGTCGAGGTTCAATCCCAAGACTATCATAGTGGAAAAATTCCCTTACTGAATTGGGTTAAGTCCCCATTATAGTCTTTTTTCTCTCATGAGATATCAAAATTTTACTAATGTATTGTAGGGTGATATAGGTTCCAACTATCATATAATGAAAATCATTCATATGTGTGACACAAAATCATAAACCATTCATCATATCCTAACCCACGATAAGAAATGGGGTTCAAAAACATGTCATCACAGAATAACCTGTGGAAAAAGAATGAGTTTCATAAAAACCATTCCATAATAAAAAATAACACATCTATAGAAATAACAAGGATGGTATAATAGGATTATATTCATAGTAAATCATAATAAACATTTACGGTTTTTTTCATTGAGGAATTAAAATATCCTTAAAACATTATTGAGGAAAACCAACATTCCATTTTTAAATCACTTCTTTAAACAATAAAAATTAAAAAAATATTATGAAAATTTTTTCATTGAAAATAAACATGGGAAATTATAAATGAAGATTCGAAAAATTTATTGGTCATGATGCATAGAAATTATGTTTACTCTGTATAAGTTAAAAAAACACCCCTTCTATACTTTTGGTAGAAAATTCACAAATTACCTCACTTAGATATTGATAAGAAGATTCCTTTGAAATGATTTTTTAAAAATTAAAACATGTATAAAATTTAATTCAAAAAAATCATACTTTCAAAGTAGAAAGCTTTTTTAAAACCTTTTTTTAAAATACAGATGTTGAATAAAAAGGTTTTTAAATTGAAAAGATAAATGAAGTTATTTTTTCTTAAAAACATATTTTCAGTATCTTGGGTACAAAAGGTGAGAAAACTAAATTGAAAAAAATTATTTTAATGAAATAAAAAGAGGATAATAAAATCCATGAGTATATTATGAGTTTTATCATAAGATTTTATCACTATAACGTAATTCTAAATAGTCCCAATAAATAATCAAATTGTAACTTAAAACCCATTACCTCAGGTTCATCTTCCTTTATATATTTTCAAAACATAGGTATAGTGAATATAGGTTTATTATAAATATTATTTCATAGCCATAATAATATATATAAATCCATATATGATTTAATTTAATCCTTTTATGATCCATTTATTAGCAGTTATTTATTTAAATCACTGTTACTGATGATAATTGCTTCGTATTTCATGTATGTTTTGGTTCGGTAGTTTCATTCATTGTACTTTGATAAAAGTTACATTATATAAATAATATTAATAATGTTATAAATATAATATATATTCATCATAATATATATATATAGTCACCCATACTAGTTATGGATAGAAAAATGAATTATCCCATTAATAGAGACGGTAACCCATATGTACTCATGAATGCTACTTTCATTTTTCAAAGAATGGAAAAAATGAAGATCAATATTAATTAACCTTCATAAGATCATTATTATGTCTTATATAAAATATATATTTATAAAATATATCCCCATCACCATATAATTAAAATATTAATGAAAAAATAATCACATCGTTTCGTGGAGGAGGTAGTCCACAAGTACAAATAAGTGACATTATCATTTCCCCAAGGATTAGATAGAAAGAAAATAGACATGGTATTATTATTATAGATGTATAATTGTTTCATAAATGTATTTTATAAATATCAAACAAATCATAATACCCATCTAAAAAATATGGTGCTGAAAAATGAATTGTATCGCTACGTGGAGACGATAGGCTATATATACGCACAAGAGATACTGTCACTTGTCATTTAATGGGAAAGAGGTTTTATAATAGTGTTTTAATAATAATAATAAAATTTTAATGTATTTATGATACTTAATTTATTATTTTGTTAATAATGTAATATATTTAGTTGATTTAATAGAAAAATTAAAATAAAGAGATCTGTTAGTCCTACTATCTCTTCTTTGAAACAACTCCTTTAGATCTCCTATAAAGGGCTCTTGGGTTGGACTTTTAAGAATGAAAAAATCTCTAGGATATGGATAAGGAAGTGTATAATATTAATTGTAAGATTTTTTTTGATATATAAGTCTCAATGTGGTATGAATAATAGAAAAAGTGTTCCCTTTTATAATTGAGGGGAGGGGCACAATTGAAACTTCTTAAAATCTTAAATTAACAAAATTAATTTTTATTTTAAAATGGATCAAAGTTGATAATATTTGAATATAAAATTATGATTATTTTAATTAATCTCATAAAATAAAATTTCAAGAATTTTGGATTACATTTTTGACCTTATCTTTTTTTAACTCTCCTTTAACCCTTTTGAGAAATATAGTAATATTAAAGTTTTCTAAAATTTATGTTTTTATAATATTAATATAAAATGCCAAAAGAACCATAAATGGAACATTATTGATGTTTAAAACCATATACTTTTTTTAATATTAAATATTTATTCATTTTATATCATTTAATAAAATATTATTTCCTATAAAATATCACTAATGTTATTTTTAACTCTATTCATTTAATTTTACTTTTAATACTTCAATAAAAAATTTGAATAAAAACAATGCATTAAAACCACCCTAATATTTCATATATATATCTAGAAAATTCTTGTTACACACTAACTCAAAAAAATTATATAAATTTTAATATTCTTAAAATCATTTATTATTATTTTTTAATGGAGAAATACTGTATCTGTGTTGCATAAGAAATTAAGGTCAATATATAATTACTAAAAATTAAAAATAAATTACGCATAATAAAATAATTTAATTAATCTCAAAATAAATGCATATATTCATTCATAAATTTCTTTTTCCCTATGTGGGCATATAAGAGATATTACAAAAAAAGTGATATTTTTTAACATTCTTTGATTTAAATATGATATAGGTCATTTTCATTGGAATTTGTCCATTAAACTAAGAAATTTTGATCCTAAGGTGATAATTTCTAAATTTAAGTCATACAATAATAATTAGGATGATTAATTATTTCCTTACCATTTAGTTTTAACCAATATCAACACTATTTTCCCTTTACCGAAGTAATAAATTTTCTCATGATTACAATTAAAATTATCTTAAAAAAGAGGTCAATTTATCAAATTTTAACCACCTAAATATAAATATTTATTTCTTTTTATCCAATTCAATACATATAAATTTTATAAATTAATTTTAAAGGATGTTCACAAAATTTAATTAACACCTCTTTTTAGAAAAATACATTTTTAAGCATAAAACACAATTTTTGGTTATCCTATGTATAATTAAAATTATTAGTTAAATGTTGATTTTTTTATAAAATATATAAATTTAATTAAAATAATTCAAAAATAGTGATCAATTTAATTTATTCGGAAAATAATTCATTACACAAATAAAAACATTTTTTCTAAAAAACATATCCATTATTTTCAAATGATTTTTATCTTCATTTCTATTTAATTGATAACTAATGAATTAATTTTAAAAATATATAAACTCTAAATTTTCATAATTTAGTTATTCCTATTTATACCCAACAATAAAGCAGCTAAGTGATGATTATATTTTTATAGTACATCATGTTTTATCTAAACTCTATGTTGCGTGTAACACAAACTATCGAAGAAATTAAATTTATTTGGAATTTTTTTTATTAAAAATCTCAGGGTATTACATTCTACCCCCTTAAAATAATTTTGGTCATGAAATTCCATTACTATAATAAAAAACCATGTATAGTTATGGCTCATCATAACCTCAGGTTCACAGATAACTTCCTGAAAAATTGGTTATATTACCACAACAATTTGACTAGGTGAGTGGTATCGACTTGTAGCAGTTTATATATACATTCTAGAGTCTCAAAAAATTATTTCTCATAATAAATATCTTTCTCTAGTGAAATGAACTATGATTTTAGTACATGTGACAGATCTTGTATGTTCTTCCTCAACAGATATACATAGTACACATCATAAAATTATGAGAGATTATATGGGAGATCCTATCGATAAGATACCATCCCAATATAATCAATAATTTTATACAGACTGATATACGAAGGTATTAACTTGGACTTATTTTCTAATCTAACCACCCTCTTCCTAGGAGATATACATATAAATTCATTATCACTAACTTCCAACCCTAAATAATTATAATGATTGTTAGCATAAATTTTTGGTTGAATCTGAGCTACTTATATGTGTAGTTGAATGATTATAATCGTCTCTAAAATATACTTAGATAGATCAGGTAAAAACATATTTATTTCTCAAGATTCATTTTTTTCATGTTGGAGTTCTACACTTCCTACCATAGAGGGATTCATAAGGATCAATCTGAATACTAGAGTGAAAGCTATTGATGTATTAAAATTTCACAAAAGGAAGGTGTTGATGCCAATGAAATTTTAAATCTACTTAGTAACATCTCAACATGTATTCTAGAGTTTTATTGGACCTCTCAGACCACCCATCTATCTGATGATGATATGAATTACAAAAACATAACTCTGTATCCAAATCTTACTGAAGAATTCTCCAAAATTTCATGGTAAACCTTGGATCCTTATCAGATACAATTCATAGTTATACACCATGCTATATTACCAATTTCTTAATGCATAACCGAGTATGTTGATCAAGAGATAAATATTCTCTAGTGTTAGTAATGTTTTCTAACTTCATAAGGTGATTGAATCAGCCTAGATAGGCATTATTCCCTTTAAGTGTTTTGGGGATTCTAATGACAAAATCTATGGTGATGTTTTCTCATTTCCATTCTAGTATGGGTAATGGTTATAACATTCCCTTAGAATTATTTCTATTTGCCTTAATTTTTTGACATACCAGGCATCGAGAAATACACTATGTAATATCTCTCTTAGTTCCATCCCACAAAAAATAATCTTTCAAATATATTTACTTCTTCATACTTCTATAATGAATAAATGATTAAGAACTATTAGCTTCATCCAATAACTACTTCAAATCTTGTATCAAATAGACTCATACATGGTTATTAAACTTTATTATTTCATAAAAATCAAGGATGAACTCAATAACATTTCAAACATTATTTTTCATTTATACATCTTCCTTCTGTGCCTCTTTAATATTTAGTAGGATAGATGGTTGAACACTAATTTGAGAAAGATAATATTTCTCCTCCTTCTTCAAGATTTAAATATCCATCCATTAATTGTTTATAAATATTGGATACTATTTTATCCTTATTGTAGATAAGATAGCATGATCCTTTTGACTCAGGGTATCTTCCACCTCATTCACTTTCTGAGTGTGGTAATGTATTGGGAAATCATAATCGTTAATTAGCTCCAACCATCTTCTTTGGTACATGATTATCTCTTTTTGAGTGAAAATATAATATACAATTTTGTGATCAGTATAAATGTCACACCTTTCTCCATAGATATAATGACTCCATATCTTTAATACAAAAATTACTATACCCATCTACTTATCATTATTTGGTTAATTTTATTGAAAGAACTTCAATTGTTATGAGGAATAATAATTAACCATATTGTTCTCTACTAGGATGCATCCCAAAATTTATTTGATGTATCACTATAAATTAAACACCCCTCTCCACTACAAGGTAGTGAAATCACATGTTCACTGACTAGCATTCTCTTTAGTTCATTACAACCTTCCTCACCTTTATCCATCCGAAGGAACTTGGATCCCTTCTGAGTTAACTTGGTGAGTTGATTCAATAGCCATAAAATTTTTTAAAGAAAGAACTGATAAAATCTAGCTAAACCAAGAAAACCATTGATATCAGTTATAGTGGTTTGTCTGGGACACTGTTTAATAACTTTTGTCTTTGAAGGGTATACTAAAATACCTTCATATGAGATAATATGACCCATGAATGAAACTATTATAAGATAAAATTCACACTTGGTAAATTTTTAATAAATATTATCCTTTGTTAGGGTCTTCAACACATTCCTTAAGTTATTTTCATGCAATTGCTTTATCTTTGAATATATAAATACTAAAAAAATGGTCAATTTATTCTATAAGGACTCTATTGATTAAATATATTAAGATAACAGGGGAATTAGTAATAACACATGACTTCACTATAAATTCCTAATGACCATACCTTGTATAGAACAATGTATTGGTTATATCCTACTTCTTGACCCACAATTAATGATATCTAGAAATAAGATCAATCTTCTAAAAGTATTTATCTCCATATATTTCATCAAACAAGTCATCAATATAGATTAGTTGATAATTTTATTAATAGTGATTTTATTAAGTTCTCGATAATTAATACAGAGCCTCATTGATCCATATTAATTCTCAAAAAATAAAAAATGTTCAACCCAAGGTTTTGAACTTGAAAAAATGAATCTATTTTCAAGATTATCTAAGAGTTTCTTATTCAATTATTACAACATAATTAGGGACATTCTCTATGGTTTCTTGAAAAAAGGAACAACACAAGGTCTATTTTCTATTAAAAATAGAACATCATGATACAGTGGAAGAATAAGAAATTATTCTATAAAGAAATCAATAAACTCATAAAAAAAAGGAATATATTCCATGTTGATTTTCTCCCCTACCATTCGAGATAAATGACCCTTTTGAATAGAAATCATGACCCATTTGAAGGATACAATTTTAATCAGAAGTTAAATTTTTTATCACACTGATATACAATAATAGGATGTTTTAGAATATCAAACACAACTTCCCTTACATGAAAATCGATGTGGTATTTATGTAAGGAAATATAATATATTCAAAAAATAAAATCAAATTCAACTAGAGTAAGAAAGATAAGATTTTTGGGAATCAATTCCTACAAACTGCAACTGGAAAATAATAATAGACATGGGATGTGATCATTGTACCATTAGATGTTTTTATTGATAAATCAACATATAAATTTTGATTTATTTCTATGATACCCATAGAAACATTTCTAGATATTAAAGTGTGGTTTGATCCAAAATCAAATAAGACATTAGTAGTTCTAGGGCGGATGGTAAGTGTACATTTCACCAGGTCATTATCATACCACTCATAAGAAATAGTGATCAGGAGATATTTCCCTTTTTTTCTAAGATTAATAGGTTATTGACATCAATAATAATCATTAACTTTTATATTTTTTCACTAGTTAGCATAATTCCCATACTCATTGTATTTAAAATTCTCGAATATGGATGGTTCATTCTATGGTGATTTATCTATATTCACATTCGTAACTAAATTCTTATGATAAATTTTGCGTTCAATTTCCCGATTACCTTCATTTAAAATCTTGAAACATTTACTAGTACCTCTAGGAAAATTCCCCCCATGTTTCCTTCTAAATTTTGAGAATAAAATAAATTTCATATTCTTCTCTCCATGGTTTTTAAAATTTCCTTTGAATTCCATTTTTATTTTCTTGTCAAAATTATGAGATAAATGGAAAAAATCAAACCTCCAAATCCATATTGATAACATATCGAATTTTTTCTTCATAGATGATAATGTTACTTATTGATAATTTCCTTCAATTAACTAGTTTTAAGACACTAAAGAATCGATCAAACTTAATTTTAGGTTGGATGATAATACCATAAGTATACCTCACATGTTTTGTAAAATTTTACTCATAGGTACCAAAATATTCATCATCATTATTTTTCAACTCAAATAATTCCTAATCCATTCTCATATATAAATAATATTATGAAAATAATTATTGAGAAATATTATATTAAAATCATCCCACTCTATAGAGTCAATTTATTCTAATTTATTCTAGTTCTTGATAAGAGTTCACCATATATCTAATTGGAATTTTAAATTATAATCATCCAAAATAAATTTACCATGTTCCATACACTAGATAATGAAAAGTATATCTTTAGTGGTTCTGATCCATTGCTCAGAAAAAAGTGGTTTGGTAGATCTACTAGAAGAAGGTGGGTGTTTTATCATGAAGGAGATAAAAGATAATTGATCCCTCCTTTTCTTATTTGTAATCTCTATATTATTCATAGCTTGAGAAAGTTGTGCAAGAATAATAAAAATATTTTTTATCTTATATCCCATAATATTTAGTTTCTAATGAATAAAAAATTTTAATAGTACATTATATTAACCAGTAACATGATTTTTTTGAGTTCCAACTATTTAATAAACCCAAAATCATAGTTTGAGTAACAATAATCATAATGGGAAATCACACAACCATGGAAAATCATTCATTTGTTGTATAAATCATGAAACCTTATTTTATGAAAGCATAGGTTTAACCTAGGTCATTCTTGATAATTACCAATACATTATCCTATACTTAGAATTATCCCCAAGTTTTTCACTAAATTTTGCTCATGCTATTTTCCAAAGGTTAACCAAATCTTACTCTGATACCAACTATATCAGCCCAAACTTTTCATACATTGATATTACATCTAAGAAGAATAATATTCTTTACATATCATACTGATGAATTCAAGAATTTTATAGATTTAGTATCTTTGGAATCATGGAAACATAAACAACTAGTTTAATAAAATATTATATAGTCTCTCACTTAGATCTTTATAACTATCACACTTATTAGACATATCATATATAAAAACATTCTTCATAAATTGGGAAAGGAAACAAAAGAAAGGGTGATCTCTAATGCTCTATAAGGGTGAAAAATGGAGGCATCAATGATATTATAAGAATAACATGATAAAAAGGGTATGCGAAGATGATATTAACATTTTAAAACCATACCACACATATCATAGATCATAATCTGGAGTACAGGCATAAGTATTGGTAGTTTATAATACATGAATCATAAATTAACCAAAGAACATGAGTAGTGAGAGCATAATATAGAAAAAAACATAGAATTGTGGAATACACATAACCATAGAAAAAAAATTTCTTAGTAGTCAAGGATATTTTACAATACTATCACAATGGAATGGGTTCACTCCCAAAACCATTGTTGTAGTAAAGGTTCATTCCCAAGACTATCATAGTGTACATGGTCCATTACTAATATGGGTTGACTCCTTATTCTATTCCAGTTTATCTCATGAGATATCAATATTTAACTAGTTAATTGGATGGATATATAGGTCCCTCCCATCATATTATTATAATTGTACATATTTTTCCCATATGCTCATAAACCATCCATCATATCAAAATCCACGAAAAGAAATTAGTTTCATAAACATTTCATCATAACACAAACTATAGAAAAGGAAAGGGGTTTATAAAAATCATTCCATAAAAAATAAAACATACATAGATAAAAAAAGGATGGTATCCTTGGATAATATTCCAAATAAATCATAAGAAACATTAAATATTTTTTTCATTTATAAATAAAAATATCATTAATTTTTTTTTGAGGAAGATAAACTTAAAATTTTGACATGAATTTTTTAAAATATAAAAATTTACAAAAATATTATGGAATAAATTTTCATTGAAAATAAACATGTTAACTTGTAAATAAGTCTTCAAAACATTTATAATCCATTATGGTGGGATATTTTGTTGCATGATATATATGTTAAAAAACATTCCTGCCATACTTTTGTGGGAAAAGTCACAAATTATCTAATTTATAAAATGATAAGAATATTCCTTTCAAACCATTTATTAAAAATTCAAACATGGGTAAAAATGAATTTAAATGATCGATTGAAAATAATAAAAACCTTCTTTATATCATTATTAGAAAATATTTATATGGATGAAAAGGGTTTTTCGACCGAAGGGAGAAATGAAGTCGATTTTCTTTAAAAAATGATTTTCCGAATTTTGAGTACATATGGTGAGAAAAATGAAAGGAAAATTTGTATTTTAAATAAATAACCAAAGGATAAGATAATTAATGAGTATCTTCATAGGTTTATCATAATATTTCAACATCATAACTTAATCATAAACAATGCTTATAAAGAATGAGATTGTAACATAAAACCCGTTAACTTAGGTTCAACTTCCTACATAAATTTTCAAAACTCATATATAATAAATATTGGTTTATTATAAATCTTATTAATAAACCATACTCATATATATAAAAGTATATATGATCTAATTTTAACCTTTTATTACTCATTTGTTTACAATTATTTATTAAAATCACTATTCTGGGCGTTAATTGCTTCATTTTTCTGGTAAGTTTTCATTTCGTAGTTTCAATCCTGGTATTATGATCATTGTAATATTATATATATATATATATTTATTTATATTTACTCATGGTATAAATATAATATATATTTATTATAAATATATTTATAGCTATCCACATTATTTAGGGACAGAAAAATTAATTACACGGTTCAGGGTGATGGCAAGCTATATGTACACATGAACATTGTTCTAATTTTTCAATGGATAGAATAAAAGATAGGTAAATATTAATTCAACATAATAAAATAATTACTATATAATATATATCAAATATATTCACCAAATATATCATCATTACTATAAAATTAAAATATAAATGAAAAATGAATCACATCGCTTCATAGAGGTTGTAGTCCACATGTATGCAAGAGAGACGTTATCGTTTACCAAAGGATTGAATGGTAAGAAGTTATACCTGATATTATAACTAAAGAATTATAATTTTGTCAATAATATATTATATAAATATTAAACACATAATATTACCCATTCATAAAATATGGTGATGAAACATGAATTGTATCACTATGTGGAGACAGTAAGTTGTATATACACAAGGGTGATAACTGCAATTCCAATTTGAAAGTAAATAGTGTGTATAATGGTGTTTTAATAATAATAATACTATTTTAGTATATTTTGGATAATGAATTTATTATTTTATGAATAATATAATATATTTATATATGGTAAATGAAAAATTTTAAAGAAAGTGATTAGTTAGGGAGATTACCTCTTCCTTGAAACAACTCATTTAGATCTCCTATAATGTGCTCTTGGTTTGTCATTTTGTTAATAATAAAATCTCTAGGATGTGTTTAGGGAAGTTTATAAGTGAAATGTGAATATTTTGGTCAATCTAGAAGTATAAAAGTGGTATCAATAAGAGACAGGAGGCTACCCTTTTATAATTGAGGGGAAAGGTACTATTACAATTTCATAAAATATAAAATTAATATAAATTAATTTTGATGTCTCAATAGTTATAAATTTATAATATTCATATGTAAGATGATAATTAGACTAAATACACTTATAAAATAAAATTTATACAAGTCTGGATGGCATTTTTAGCCTTATCTTTTAGTTTTAACCTCGATTAACCCTTTTGAAAATTAACGTAATTTTAAACTTTTCTACACTTTAAGGGTAAATAATATAACTATAATATACAAAAAACCTAGAAATGGTCAATTTTTAAGGTTTTAAACAATATAAAATTCATTTGGATGAATCTAATATTTTTATGAATGTTATATCATTTAATAAATTATTATTTATTTTAAAATGTCATTAATGTCATTTTTAACACCATTAATTTAATTTAACTTTAAATACATCAAGAAAATGGGTGAAATAAAACATAACTCTTTTAAACCTCTATAATATGTCATTTAGATATATAAAATTTTTGGGATACATTAACTCATTTAAATTACACTGCTTTTAAAAACTTTTAAATCATTTATTATATGTTTGATTAAATGTAGAAATATTGCATTATCCTTTCGTAAGAAATTAAGTTCATTATATAATTTATAAAATATAAAAATAAATTTATATCAAGAAAATAATTTTATTATACTCAAATGTACACTTATATTCATTCGTAACTTTCTTTTTTCCCTATTTAGACACATAAGAGACATTAAAAACAAAGAGAGTGACATTTTGTAAATTTGATTTAAATATCATATGGATTTTTTCAAGGAAAAGTTCCCATTAAAATAATTAATTTCGATACTAAGGTGATAAGGGTGGTATTATCATCATAAAATAAGAATTATGATGAAACATTATGGGCTTACCACTTAGTGTTAACCTATATTAACCTAATTTACCCTTCACCCAGGTGATAATGTCTTCCACGATTATAATTCATATTGACCAAAAATAAAAGGCTCATATCTAAAAAATTTAACCTCCTAATTATAAATATATAATTAATTTTATATAATTAAATAACTATAAATTATAGAAATTATTTTTAAATTAAGCTTGCAAAATGCGGTGAAAACCACTATTTAGAAAAATACATTTTAATCATAAAACTCGATTTATTTTTATCCTATTAATAAATTAAAAGAAATAGATGAATACTAAATTTTTTTATTGAATATATAAGTTTATTTAAAATCATTCACCAATAGTGATCAATTTAATTTATTATTATTAAAATACATTTTGCGGATAAAATAGTTTTTTTTGAAAAAAATCTCCTTTATTTTCAAATAATTTTTATTTTCATTTCTAATTAATTAATAACTAATGAATTAATTTTATCCATGTGTAAAATATAAATTTTCATAATTTATTTATTATTATTAATACCCTGTAATCCAATGATTAGGTGACAATAATATTTTAATAGTATATCATAGTATATCAAAACTTTTTATTTCATGTAACCCAAGATATTGAAGAAATTAAATTTATTTGAATAAAAAAATTAATAAAAATATCAGAGTGTTACAGATATTTTTTTTAATCAATGTAAACTTCAGTTCCATATAAGGGTTCACTAAGATCATGGACTAGTATAATAAACCTAGTGGAAAAAAGTTTAAAAAGTGTTATTGTAATGTTTATATCTCTAGAGTTAGATCATTTAAAAGATCTAAAATGATAAAGGGATATAAATGTCCTGGAATAAATTTATAATAGATTAAATGATAACTCTCATATCATAAGGAATGCGTACGATTCATCAATATGATTCTTTTATGAACCACATTACAACTCATATTGACAATTATAAGATAACATTACTATCCTTTGGTGGCTAGATTTATGTAGTTAATAGTGTAATTTTTTCAATCCACCTATTTTTCCTATAAATTATTTTGGAAGAAAAGTTTGTTATTAGGTCTATTGAAATAATTTTGAATAATTTAATTTTGGATTCTCACAATTAAGTGAGGCTTCACTTGGAAAGATGGGGGAAATGTCCAACCCCATCCAGGATGGGGGAATAAATCTAAGGAACATTGAGAAAACCTACTTCAGTCTTCTGGAAATTTTTTATTGGGAGAGTACGGAATAAAACAACCATTGGGAAAGAGTTATTGGAGATAAATATAATTATTTTGATGTTATATCCTTTTAGTATCATGGGAAGATTTTTTAGTTTTTGTATTGCATGAAAGGATACTTCTCAATCATTTTGTAATACCCTGAATCCAGTTACCCAGAGTCGGTGCATTATTACATAACATTGGCATGATCACAAGGGATCAAATCCTGAAAGACCGAACGGTTTTGTAGCCTTGTAAGTACTAGATACAAACATAAGTTTTACATTACATTATGAATTGAAAACAATAAAATTGTGTCTCATTTTAACACATTCATCTCCCTTAGACTATCTCTATAGGTCAATCATAATATACTTATTTTCATCCTAGGAAAAATAAAACATAGAAAGAGGTGAGATCAGGTGCTCAGTAAGGATAACAATACAGAATAAACATATATAAATAAGAATAAACATTTAAGTTATTGTATAAGAATAAAACAGAATCCTTTTAAACTTAAACATAAACATAATATAACAAATATAAATCAAATAATTCAATTTACTTATTCACATGGATATTCTACTAGTCAAATAATCACATGTAATATGAATTACCATTTTCATAATGATGTAATGGATAATGCTAGACATCATAACCACATAGTCAATGCCTCATTCCAAGACTATAAATAAGATTTTGTCAAGGACTTGTGCCAAGATACTAGATTGTCTTATGAGACCTTCTGATGTATCAAGGAGCTATAGTGGGCTCCACGCGTCACTTACTATGTCCAATGCATTCCACATATGAAAAGGTTGAAACAAAACAGAATCATTCATATTAAAACTGGCATACTAAATGTTAATACTTTAACCACAAACCATGAATGGTATAAAAATATTACATCCACAGTAAAAATACCACAAAATCTTCAATTCAATATGAAAGATTGTATCATAATAAAACAACTTCAAAAAAGTGTAAAATCCATAAAAGGATGTTGACTTAGATGAAATCAAAACTATTTGAGAGGAATATCTCCTTCTAATTTGAAATCATTTAAAAGGCACGTGATTATAAAAGAAAACATTTATTTTTAAAATATTCTTATAATATTGTAAGAAAATATTCAAAGCTATTATAACGATAAAAAATAGCTACACCCACCTTATAAGTTAAAAAAACATTCTTACCTTAATAGGTCGAAAAGGTCATAAATTACATTGTTTGGAAAATGATGGAAATATTCCTTTCAAACCATTTTATAAAAAGTAAAATGAGGGTATAAATGACTTTAACCCATAGTCTAGTAAATTTTAAAAATGGTTTGACACACATTTTTAAGAAACACATATGTGGATGATAAATAGGTCCCAATAGATACTCACATATAAACAACATCGTATAATGAAGATATTGTAGAATTAACCCTCACCTTGCACTTTTACTTGATTGAGGGTACATTAAGATTCTATATAATAGTTAAATCATTGTTATTAAGTTATAAAATAACCACATACATAAATATGATATCATATATTATCTTATAATATTTATTTGTTAATAATATTTCAATAGTATCATTGTTTCAGGTGTTAACTGATTCGTTTTCCTTTATATGTTTTGTTACATAAGTCATGTTTGTTATGGATAGGATGCATTTTATTCATATCCATAATGATATTAAGTTCTTAATAATTATTTCTAATCATAATATGAAAATTATTCTTGAATGATTACGATGGGGAATTAATCTCATTGTGTTCGTGGAGACTGTAATCCGTATGTACTCAGAAGCGACAATACCACTCTATTGATGGTGAAATCGTATGTAATTAGATTTTATATCATATATACAGAATCATTAACATATAATATTTATTATTTACATCAATTATACTCATTATTATACCCATCCAAATAATTATGTTTTGAATAACAAACTACACCACGACGGAGAGACGGTAAGCCGTGCGTACGCACATATGGTAACTTTTTCATTCATATGATGGATAGAATAATTAATATGGCTGTAAAATATTTATAATAACATCACAATATTTAGAAGGTAATAAATTTATTATTTTTTTATGGAAACAATAAATAAAGAGGAAGTGGAAGAAGAAAAAAACATTGAAAGAGGTGATGAAATTATTTCCTCTTCTTTCGGTGTTTCTTTTCGATTTGATAAAAAGGGCTCATTAGGTTAGATTATGATCAAATTAATGACTCTATGTTCAAGGTAGGGTAGTTGGGAGGATATTTGAGTAGGGTTTGTCTGAGCCAAATTTATTTGGAGGTGTGATTTTGAGAGAATGGAAAGTACCCTTTTATAAGAGAGGTGAGGATCACTTTAGGAGAAGCTTGAAATATTATTTTATTATAAAATAATATTCGATTTATAATGGATCCAAAAGGATTTATTTCAAGTATAATGTGGGTATGGGTCAAAAAACTCTCAACCAGTAGGTTTTAAATAGGTTTAGGTCACCATAATAACCTTATCTTTTAGATTTAACTCTTAGTTAAATAGTTTAACTTTTACCATGTATTCTTATATTATTATAATAAATATTTGACAAACTTACTATAAAAATCCAAGAGAACCCCAAGTGGTTAATTATTGATATATATAACATTATTTATGTTCTTTGGATAAACCTTATATTTTGAGGAATATTATATAAATTAATAATATAGTATTTGTTTTATGAACTCATTTTTGTCAATTTTGTCACTATTTGGTATTTGGTTTTTGTGAAAGTCATAAAAACATTATCACTTTGAAAAAAATTTATTTCTTCCACCCTAACATGTCATATTAACCTATAAAATTAGTGGAATTCATCATAAGTCTCAATTTATTTTTATTTGGATATTTACGACATCAATTATTTTAATCTTTCATTAATTAGGTAATTACTATATCATCATTGTGTGATAAATAAATTTAATTAATTAATGTGGAAAAATTAAAATTATAAAACCATTATGTTGGAAATATTTTTATAATTCTAATTAATATTTATAGTATAATATATCTTATGTATAACCCTATATTAAAAATGGTTTAGTTATTAAACCTTGAATTTAACACTTTTAACTCTTCTTTAAAAATAATAATAATAAATGTCCTAATCTAATCCAAGTGAAAAAATGATCATATTTTATTCATAATGTTGATTTTGGTCGAAATACACTTATCCAATAGAATTAGGACATGTGTTAGGGTAATCATAATATCATTTTTTTATCTTTATTTACCCTATTTACTTTTAACCATGGTAAGTAAAAGTCAAAAGTTACTATTCAACAAAAATTAATTTAATCTTATTGAACCACATTTTACTTACTGATGTCAACTGTGTCTCCCATAATTTTGAAATTCAAGTCACAGAAGCGGTAAAATTATATTTTATAAAAATTTGAAAATGCGCCTAGAAGGTGGGTAAAAGACTATAAAAAGTTCAATAAAGTT
Organism: Viscum album; assembly: GCA_963277665.1. Taxonomy (NCBI): domain Eukaryota; kingdom Viridiplantae; phylum Streptophyta; class Magnoliopsida; order Santalales; family Viscaceae; genus Viscum; species Viscum album. The sequence continues at coordinate 422,241,423 of OY728132.1, forward strand.
TTATATATCTAAGATTATTATAAAATGACTTCAATGAATTACATTGAACATATATAGGTATTGTGAATATATTTTTTTATGAAATAAATTTAAATAAAATAACTAATTATTAAATAAAAAGTCAGTTTTAAACAATAACGCAGTGTTTTCACTATTCATCAAAAATTGAAAGTTTTCAAAAAAATACCAAAAATCCACCCTAAGCTAGTTTTGATATTCAAAATTAAAAAATGAAGTTTATTTTGAAAAATAGAATTTATAAAATTTTAAAAAGTGGGTGTTACTATTGAAAACTACTATTTTGATTGGTCGTGGTGTGTTATAACTCGAAGTTGTGTACAACACAAGCTATTGTATTATTCAAAGAGAAGCGAATCGTGGAAGCCTGGGGTGTTACACCTTTAAAACCATATGAGTTGGATCATTGGGTGGGTTAAGGTTATCTTCTAGAATGATAACCGGCATGGGTACATTATCTTCTTTCTTGGATGTACCATTAAAGATTGTACTCTTTGGGAAGTTAGTATTTTTCAATGTTTTATTCTTTCTAGGATTAACAATGAGTAAAAATCCCATTTTGGTGAAATTATTTTTTATGAGGAAGAAGACTAGAGTGTTTATATTCCATTTGGGTTTGGGTATTTTAAAGTGGTGTTTTTATGAAACAGATTTCATTTTCTTTAGGATGAGAGGGTTTGGACTAGGAAGGTTCAGTATAAATCAATTATGTAAAGACCCGAAAATTCCGAGTATTTTTTTTAATTAAATGAGAATTTTTTGAGTTCACAAAAATTGATGGCGTGAGATTCCGGGACCTGGTGTGCCTAGAATGAATTTCTGAACTTTTTTTCATGTACATTCAATAAATGTATGAGCATGTTTTTGAAACATTATAACTGGTGCTCCGAATTGAAATCTGACGGCACCGTTGAACTCACAACGCCGGTATTCACTTAAGGAGACCTTCACCTCGACCGCAGTGGGTTGAGAGTGAAAGATAGTTTTTGTGTTTTTTATGAAAGAATAAAATAAAATAAAAATGTATAACATTTTTAATATATTTTGTTGAAACCATCCATGTGGATGTTTTAATGGTGGAGACCACCTGTACTAAAACATCTCAACAATGGATATGTTGGTGGGGACCACCCAAGCCTAACCTCCCATGTGGGTTACAGTGGTGGGGACCACACGAGATTTAAAACCCCTTGAACCCCTTTGAACTCCCTCTTAATAGGCAGAAACCTCTTGAGATCCCCCACTTAAGTATGCCAACCCTACGCTTTAATTAATTAATCCATCCCAAAAATTAATTAATTAAGCTAATTTAAAATTATTCCAACAAACATAATAGATAACTTGATCTATTATGTGGGCTACCTTTCATTTTGGTGGAATTGGGGAGAAAAGAACAATTTGGAAAAATCTCTCCAATGATGAATGCTAACAAAGAACATCTCCAACAACGAACAAACTAACGAACAAGGAAACACCAACATCACCAACATCCGTCTTTCCCCAATGACATCGTCTCCTTCCTCGTAGCCTGTGTCAATGAACCTTCAAGGTAGGGGTTGTTATTGAATTCATGAATTTACTCGTTCTTGGAAATCATGGTGAATGAGGATCAACCTAAATGAGTTTATCCACAATTCATATGAAATTGTAGAGTTTGACTATTCTTGATTCATGATTTTGTAGAGCCGCTTGCTAACACCCTAACATGGAGGGTGCATGCCAAAAAAGCATGGCCCAAACCCTCCGTCATTCTTCTTTATTGGTGTGTTCATCATGATGGTGGCGGAAACCGGTGCCAGAATTTGGCACTAGTGGAACTTGAGAACCGTGATGAAGGGGATAAAAAAAGGGCGGTCGGGCAAGTCGGCCGCCAGTGAAGGCTCGGCGCCTCACGTCCAGCCATAGTGGCCCTACTGCGCTGCCTCATGTCTCTGCGGCCCCAAAACCCAGCCGCACCACCCCGTAGCTCCACCACCCCACCCTGAGGCCTCACCTCATTGTGCTGCGGTTTTCCGCCCTACCCCGCGGCCTCGCTACGCCACCTCGCGGCCCTTCGCGGCATCGCGGCCTCCCGTAACCTTCATGGACTCATGGCCTCAGTAGCCCCTCGTGGCCCCCGTAACCCTCCGCAGCCCTTTGTGGCCCTTGCGGCCTACCGGACTACCCAGCAGGCCGGGCCTCCCAGCACGGTCCGGTCAGGACCCAGCGGGTCGGGCCGGGGCAGCCGACCGGTTCAAACCCGACCCAGACCTGTTTCATCCCCCATAGACACTTTCAGCCATATCTTTGGAACCAGTCATCCGTTTGATGAACCGTCTGTGGAACCGAAAACCCTGGAGTGAGACGTTCCCTTTGGTATACCCAATAAAATTTTGGTTAAATTTTGGGTAATTTTGGGTTGGATCGAGCACAAATCCAATCGGGCCCTCAGGACTAAAAAGAAAATAACTTACTGACCGGGTGTCCAATTGATGCACCGTCTATTGAATTCAGACCCCTATGACGTGGATATCATTTTGGATACTTTTTTTGGGACTTTTTGGTAGTTATATTATCGACCAATGGTTTGAGGAGTGGACCCTCCCGAGGATGAGAAAGCTTAGCACGGGAACCCAGTAGCTGGCTGTGACTTGAGGAAGAGATCCTTCGTGGGTCTGAGATTGAGGGTCCCATATGGAACCACTCTAGGATTTCATGGGGGACTACCTGAGCGATCCTGTGTGGGTCAGCACCTAGAAATTCTATGTGCGTCAGCACCTAGCGATCCTGTGTGGGTCAGCCCCGAGCGATCCTGTGTGGGTCAGCACCGAGCGATCTTGTGTTGGTCAACACCGAGCGATCATATGTGGGTAAGCACCTAGAGATACTATGTGGGTAGGATAATGTTTAGCAATCGTTCATGGGTCTTCCTCTTAACAGAGTAAGATGATTCAATAGTTATATCCAATCATCTCTACTACTGTACCTAAGATATACTAGGTGTCAGCGGAGTCTGTACCTTGTGGTACTTTCCTTCGTGGTAATACCTTGGTGGTATTCTTCTATGTGGAGTACATGTGTGGTACTTACCTTTGTGGTATTACTTCCTTTGTGGAACAGTTGAGATTTGGGCTTTTGGGTCGGACCATGTGTTTCCTCATGACTGAGATGGGTATACTTGATAACTTAGGTATATGTATGGGCATATACCTAAGTAGGGTTGTCGGTTGATTCCATGCTTTATGGTTTATCCTTGGTCGATTTGATGAGACCTTGAGGGTCTTGAGGTCCCTACTAAGTATCATTATACTCACCCCTGCACGGGCTGTGCCCACACTTCGTTGTGTTTGGTGCAGATGACGGACAATACTGACTGATGATGAGTGTACCTGGACTGGTGGTAGCTCGGAGGTGGACATTAGACGAGTCAAACTATAGAGAAGATCATTTGTGAGATGTACCTAACCTTCAGGTAGGATTCATGGAGGACAATCTAGGAGTAGTTCTAGTTCACTTTTACTTTCAGTTTCCTTATACTTTCCAGTTGGTCTTGTCTTCTGGCCCATTTTACTTACTGTACTCACTATATTTACTATTCACTTTATTTGTGTTCGTATCTTGCTATGTTCTTGGTTGTGTCTGTTATAGGTTATAAAGGCATTTCCTTCCCAGTTTTAGGGAATAAGCCTTTGGTGCTAGTCGCCAACCCCTGGCCTATGGAAGGTGGGTTTGGGGTAGTCACGACAGAGGCCCCGAGGGACGGGTGCTGATAAATTGGTATCAGAGGGTTCTGTTCTACCATAGAAAATAGGACTACGTGAGATGAGGGTACAACTGGAGGACATACATGGGAAGGGGTTCATCTGGCCTAGTGTTTCAGCTTGTGCGGCCGTAATTTTGTTCGCCAAGAAGGTGGTTGGGAGATTGAGACTTTGTGTCAACTATCAGCACCTAAATCAGGTGACCATGAAGAACAAGTACCCACTTACAAGGATTGAAATCCTCTTTGATTAGTTGAAGGGAGCACAGTGGTTCTCGAAGATAAACCTCAGATCAAGCTATCACCAACTCATAGTACGAGACAAGTATGTGTAGAAGATGACTTTTAGATGTCGGTACGACCACTAAGAGTTCTTGGTTATGTCATTCAGCATAACCAACGCTCCAACAATGTTCATGGGACTCATGAACATGATCTTTCAGCCATACCTTGATCACTTTGTAATATTTTTCATCAACGATATTCTGATCTACATCACTACTAAGGACGATCATGCTTATCATTTGTGGTTAGTATGAGACACAATCTGAGAGAACCAAATTTATGGTAAGCTATCGAAGTTCTAGTTCTGGATCTGAGAGGTTCACTTTCTATGAAATGTCATATCAGAGGCTAGAGTTGTTGTAGATCCTGTGAATATTGAGGCGATACTTTCTTGGGAGCCACCGAGGAGTGTGACAGAGGTACAAAGTTTTCTAGGTTTTTCTGGATAATACTGGTGGTTTGTGCCAGATTTCAACAGAGTTACAGCACCTCTATCAGTGTTGGTGAAGAAGGGGAAACCCTTTGTGTGGTCGTAAAGATTCTTGTAGTGTTTTCAGAAGCTGAGGTAGAGGCTAACTAGTGCCCCCATCTTGAGGCTTCCAGAGGAGGTTGAAGGGTACGTAGTCTACTCCGATGCATTAGGGACTAGACTTATATGTGTCTTGATGTAGAAGTGAGCAGTGATCACATATGGTCCTCGACAGGTGAGATAGTATGAGAAGAACTATGCTACCCATGACCTGGAGTTAGTAGCAGTGGTCTTCACCTTGAATATGTGGCCACATTACTTGATGGGAGAGTGTTTTATAGTCTACTCTCATCACAAGAGTCTTAGGTATATATTCTCTTAGAAGGACCTGAATATGAGACAACATTTTTGGCTTGAGTGGCTCAAGGACTATGAATTTGAGATAGTCTATACTCCTAGGAAGGGAAACGTTGTAGTAGATGCAATCAGTAAGATATATGGTATACAGCTGCTAGGCAAGGTGACAGATCAGCTGGACACTTTGCAGATATCCTTTATGGATAGAGATGGAGCAGCTTTTCTTTAGTCTATTACAGTCACTCCCCCACTTCTTCTGTGAGTCCGGGAGACGTAGTGTGGGGACGCTGACTGCGAGACACGATGTGATGAGATATCCATAGGACAGACACCTGATGGATTTTCTGAAGGTGGGGAGCACATCATCCTCTTTAGAGGATGTGCCATGGTACCAATGTCACTTCAAGAGGAAGTGGTGAGGGAGTTTCACACATCCCCTCTAGCGCTACATTCAAGAGTGGTGAAGATGTTTCAGGATCTCCGACGATAACACTGGTGGCTAGGAATGAAGAAAGGAGTAGTAGATTTTGTCTCTCGGTGCCTCACTTGTTAGCAAGTGAAGGCGGAGATTTAGGTACCAGCAGTCTTGGTTCAGCTTTTAGAGGTTCCATAGTGGAAGTGGGATATGATATCATTGTACTTAGTGACAAGAATTCTACATACATCCATGGGTCATGACTCGATTTGGGAGATCATTGACTGACTCACCAAGTCAGCCTACTTCCTACCGATCAGAGGGCAGGGTTCAGTATAGAGCTTGGGACACCTCTATGTGTAGGAGATTGTGTGGCTACATGGGGTACCCTCGATGATTTTCTCCAATCATGATGCATGTTTTACTTCCCTTATATGGAAGGGGTTGGAGGAGGATTTTGGGACGTAGCTTCATTTGAGCACAGCCTTCCATCCTCAGACGGATGGCTAGACGAAGCAGTCCATTTAGACTCTCTAGGACATGCTGCGTGCTTGTGTCCTCGACTTCAGTCACAGCTAGGAAGATAAATTACCTTTGGTGGAGTTAGCATACTACAAAAAATATCACTCCACTAATGGGATGACATCTTTTGAGGTGTTGTACGGGTGACCTTGCAGATCACCTTTGTGTTGGACTGACCCAGGGGAGACACCACTAGTGGGACCAGAGATGGTTTGAGCTACCACAGAGAAAGTGCAGATCATCCAATAGTGGATGAAGACTCCCCCGAGTAGGCATAAGTCTTTTTCTGATAGGAGATGAAGACCTCTGGAGTTTGAGGATGGTGACCACATATTTCTACGGGTCTCACCTCGAAGAGGTTTGCAGAGATTTGGCCGAGCTAGCAAGTTATCTCTGAGATTAATCAGACCTTTTCAGGTTCTCAGAAGAGTTTTTAAGGTGTAATACCTCATATCCCTTCCACCTTAGTTGCACCGGGTGCCCGGCGTCTTCCATGTATCCCAGCTGAGGACATACGTGCATGACCCTTCTCACATCATCGACCACGACGAGCTGGACATCGATGATGGGGAGACTTTTACAGAGGTTCCAGTTAAGATTGAGGATAGACAAGAACAGGTCCTTCATGGGCAATCGATACCTTTGGTGCACATTCATTGGCAGCATGAGAACCTCTAGGAGAGCACATGGGAGGGGGAGGCTCAGATTCGTGCTCAGTACCCCGACTTGTTTTCCTAGTTTTGAGTTGATGATTACGGGGGCGTAAATCCCTGAGGTGAGGAGAATTTAAAGACCTAATAATTCCATGTATTTTTTAATTAAATGGGAATTTTACGACTCCGTGAAAATTGACAGCGCAATATTCCGAGGAAGGGTGTGCTCGGAATGAATTTCTAAACTTTTTTTTGGGAACATTCAGTAAACGTATGAGTGGGTTGTTTTAACTTTTGAAACCGTGCTCAGAATTGAAATCTGAAGGCCCCATTGAACTCGCAGCACTGACATTTGCTTAAGGAGACTTTCACCTCTACCATAGTGGGTCGATAGTGAAAGATAGTTTTTGTATTTTTTGTGAAAGAAGAAAATAAAATAAAAATGTGTAACATTTGTATTTGCTTTTGTTGAAACCTTCCATGTGGATGTTTTAATGGTGGGGACCACCTGTACTGAAACCTCTCAACATAGGATATGTTGGTCGGACCACCCGAGCCTAACCTCCCATGTGGGTAATAATTGTGGGGACCACCTGAGACATGAAACCCATTGAAACCCATTGAACTCCCTCAAAATAGGGAGAAACCTCTTGAGATCCCCCACATGATTATGCAAAATCTCTCCTTTAATTAATTAATCCAACCGATTAATTAATTAATTAAGCTATTTTAAAAAAAATACCAACAAACATAATAGATAACTTGATCTATTATGTGGGATACATTTCATATTGGTGGAATTAGGGAGAGAAGAACTATTGGGTGAAAGCTCTCCAATGAAGAATGCCAATGAGGAACATCTCCAATGACGAACCAACCGATGATTGAAGAAATGTCAACGTCAACGATGTCCGTCTATCCCCAACGACATCATGTGTTTCCTCGCGGCCTCCGTCAATGAACCCTCAAGGTAGGGGTTGTTATTGAATTCATGAAATTCCTCATTCTTGGAAATCATGGCAAAGGCGGATCATCCTAAAAAAGTTGATCCAAAATTTGTATGAAATTGTAGAGTTTGATGATTCTTGATTCATGATTTTGTTTAGTTGCTTACTGCCTCCGTAACGCGGAGGGTGCAAAACAAACAAACATGGCCTGACCCCTCCACCGTTCTTATTTATTGGTGTGTTCGTAGCGATGGTGACGATGAATGGTGTCGGTGTCTAGCACCAGTAGAACTCGAGAACCACGATGAAAGTAAAGAAGCAAGGGAGGACGGGCCCACCGGCCGCCGGTGCAGGCGCACCGCCACCCGACATGTCCCAGCAGACCGCAACGCCGCCCGCCGCCGTGCCTCCCCCCACCGCGTCGTGCTGCTCGTGGCCCTGCTGAGCCACCTGAGACCCCGATGCGCTGCCCTCGGCCCCGACGTGCCGCCCGCAGCCCCATTGTGCCACCCGATTCCATGCCACACATCCCATGGCCTCATCGCACAGCCCGCCACTCCGCCCGCAGCCCCATCCGTGGCCTTGCCACGATGCCACGCAGCTCCACCACCTCACATCACCGCCGCGCTGCCTCGCGGGCCCCTACGGACTCGCGGGCCCCTGCGGTCTCACGGGCCCCCGCGACCTCCGCAACCTCATAGCCTCCCGCATCCTCCCATGGCCCATCACGGCCCCTGCGACCCTCCACGGCCCCTCTTGGCCCTCACGACCTGCTAGATTGCCCAGCAGGCCTAGCCACCCGGAGCGGGCTGGGCTACCCCCAGCGGGCTGGGCCGGACCCATCAGACTGAGCATGACGCAGCGGGTTGGTCCGGAGCGACCCAAACTGAGTCGGCCTAGGCCGAGTCGGACTGGGTCGGTCGGACCAGACACATACCAGTTTCGACCCCCATACACACTTTCAGCCATATCTTTGGCACTAGGCGTCCGTTTGACAAACCGTCTATGGCGCCGAAAACCTTGGAGTTTGATGGTCCCTTTGGTATACCCCAATAGAGATTTGGATAATTTTGGGTAAAGGTTAGGTTGGATCGAGCATGAATCTATCCGGGCCCTCAAGAATAAGAGGAAAATAACTTACATTCCGAGCGTACGATTGACACATCTTATGTTGCATTGATACCCCTATGAGGTGGAGGTATTTTTTGATACTTATTCATGGGGCTTTGTGGCAGTTGGTGTATCAACTAGTGGTTTAAGGAGAGGACCCTCCCGGAGATGAGGAAGCTTAATTCAGGAACCCAGTAGCTGGCTATGACTTGAGGAAGAGATCCTTCGTTGGTATGAGATTTTATAGTCCCACATGGAATCACTCTAGGATTTCATGCGGGACTACCCGAGTTATCCTGTGTGGGTAATCACCTAGGGATCCTATTTGGGTAAGCACCTAGAGATTCTATGTGGGTCAGCACTGAGTGATCCTGTGTGGGTCATTACCGAGCGATCCTTTGTGGGTCAGCAACGAGCGATCATGTGTGGGTCAACACCTAGAGATCCTATGCGGGTCTGATGATTATTAGTATTCATTCATGGGTCTTCCTCTTAATAGTTTAAGGAGATTTAGTAGTTACATCTAATCATCTCTACTACAATACCTAAGTTATTCCCGGTGTGAGCTGAGTCTGTACCTTGTGGTACTTTCCTTCGTGGTAATACCTTGGTGGTTTTATTATATATGGCATACCTATGTGGTACTTACCTTCATGTTATTCCTTCAATTGTGGAGAGGTTGAGATTTGGGATTTTGGGTTGGACCTTGTGTTTCCTCATGATTGATATGGGTATACTTGATAACTTAGATATATGTATGGGCATATACCTAAGTAGGGTTTTCAGTTGATTCCATGCTATGTGGTTTAACCTTGGTGGATTTTTTGAGACCATGAGGATCTCAGGGTCTCTACTGAGTGTCATTATAGTCACCCTACATGGGATATGCCCGCACTTCGTTGTGTTTGGTGTAGATGACGGACAACACTGACTGAGGATGAGAGTACCTAGACTAGAGGTAGCTCGAAGGTGGATGTTAGATGAGGCGAACCGTAGAGGCATCCGTTCGTGAGTTGTACCTACCCTTCAGGTAGGATTCATGGTGGAAGATCCAGGAGTAGTTCCAGTTCACTTGTACTTTTAGTTTCCCTGTACTTTCTAGTTGGGCTTGTATTCTGGCCCCTTTTACTTACTGTACTCACTATATTTACTATTCAGTTTACTTGAGTTCGTATCTTTCTTTTTGCTTGGTTGTGTGTGTTACAGGTTATAAGGGCAATGACTTCCCAGTTTTAGAGAATATGCCTTTGGTGCTAGTCACTAGCCCCTGGCCTATGGAATGCGGGCTTGGGGTAGTCACGGAACGTGCCTCAGGGGACTGGTAATGATAAATTATAGTAAAATATATTTTTTAGTCTAGTGTATCTTTAATCAAGAAATTCCAATTAATGGTGTTCTGGGAAAGTAGGGCATCCTTTTAGACTCCAAATGTTGCTACTGAAATGTTTCCATAGTCAAGGCTGTCTTCTATACCTTTATTGAATGTGACTGGGTAGTTTTGATGTGGAATATTCTGGGAGGGTTCATGTGGAATGATGTTCACTCAAATTATCTGTATGGATTTATAGAATAATGTATGTATGGGGCTAGTGTGAATTCCAAATCCACAAGTCAATGTTTTTCTCATATAGTGGGATGCTATATTATTTAGGAGGCTTGGAATGATGCTTGTATCAATGGGAATCATTAATCCCTTTTGGGGATAAATATTTGATTTTACCTTTTGATTATAGAGCATGTGGGTATTATCAAGTGGAATGATAGGTTTATTATCATTAAGATCTATATAGATCAATCAGAACAACATCAAGAACCCATCAATGGGCATGGCCACCATGTGAATTAGAATAAGTATTATTTCAGTGGACAAATCAATTCTAATGGATATTATGACATGGGGACCATGTGAGGAATTAAATTGGTGAGAAATAGATAGGGATCAATGGTGGTGGCATACAATTATTATTATAGGCTAAAAATGGAACACTAATATTTTCATTTCCAGGATTTGTTTCAAGTCCACTTTTAGTTCTTTGTTTTATCTTGTTTTCCTGGTGTTCCTGGTTTTAAATTTTGGTGTCTCTTGATTTATTTTTCTATAAACTTGGTCCTGGTGGTATTGAATGGTACTTGGAATCCTTTTTTCAGAGGGATGGTATGAGGTTGATGTGGTTTGGAGTTGGATTTGTGACACTCCTAGTGGCACCACGTGTGGGGTATGTTGTTGAGGATGTTTGTACCCATGAGTTGAATGAGTTTTAAAATGAAAATGTGGCCTTATTTTTGGTATTATATCCCCCTATCATTTTCCCATCTATCCCAATTGACTAACCCCTATGCCCCATTTAATTTAGAGAAAAATGGAAGGTTTTTGGGTGGATGTGTACTAGCATGCTAGTGATCCCATTGGGTTTAGACTTAGTTTCAAGTAGAAAGTTTCACGATGATAACACAAACTAAACTATGATGATCATGATGATGATGATGATGGGGAACTACTAGGTTTTGGGTATGCTCCTTACTAGTGGCTCGTGTGCACGAGAAAAAATATTCTGATTGTTACTTTCACCAAGATACGAGGTACCTCGGACCCACAATGAGCTAGTGCCTCGGGGTTATTTTTCCCAGGCTTGTGCTCATTAGATAATTTATGCTTACCTTCATAATATGGTATGTTTGGTTGGAAAATTTTGTAGCTTTGGTACCCTATGTTTAAAAGTGTTGATTTTTTTAAGTATCCCACTTGAAAACGTTTTTATTTAAAGTTTCATCTCTTTAAAATTCTTAATATCATCTCATGTTTATGAAAACATAAAATCTTTTCATATTTGAATATATATCACAATGAATATCGTAGTGGTGGTATCCTACTGGTCTTTGGCTCACACCCTACTAACACCTTTGGGTTTAAGTAGACTCGGTTATTTTTTTGTGGCAATTTTGGGTAAAAAAATTTGTGCAAATGGTTCAGGTTTCTAGTAGTCCTTCGTGATTCCGTGTAGTGGAGATTTCTTGAGGGTGGTACCTCTTGACATGAGGATGTTATTGGGATGTTATTTTTTGTTTTGGTTCCTTTGTAAAGGGCTTTAAACATTTTTTTAAAATTTTGTAATTAAATTCAGAAATTTAGTAAATGATTTTTTTGTTTGAAAAATAACAAATTGTTTTATGGGATTCACTAGTTGTTTTATGTCATAAACTCTGGAAAATCATTCCCAAATTTAATTTTTTGATAACCAGGAACTTGTGTCAGCCTTTGGGGATCAGGAATTCCTTTCAGGTTTTCCATGGTCTAGGTTTAGTGCTGTTTTTGATGGTGACCATATTTAGTTCATGACAAAATTGTATCAAATGAGGGTCTCCCTCTTTGGGTAATGTTATCTAGGGAAGAGTCTGGATAGTCTTGAGGTATGATATTCAAGACTTGAAATTAAAGTTATGGGTAGTGTGCTTTGAAATCACAACTCATGAAGAGATTCAAGTCACCATGGGAAGTCTGGATTTATCTGAGTCCTCTGGTTTTCTTAGTTTGATGATAATTGGAGGAAATGAATAGAGAGTTGGGTTAATGGTCTAAGTGAGCTCACAGGGCCTGGAAAGCCATGTGGAGCCGGGGATATTTCTCTAGAACACTCTTTGTGATGGTTAAGTGATTTTAATATGGACACCAACCATATTTCCAAGTCACCCACCAAAACTAGTTTCCCCATGAATTGTCATGTGTCCTTTAGTATTGGAATTTTGAATGTTTGGTTTTAAAGCCAAAATGACCTCGTTTTAAGAAGCATAATGTTAGTGTGAAATAATTTTATAATAAATAGGTAATGGTTTTATTTTTGAAATGATGTAATTATATTTTCAAAATTGTTTTGAAATGGAAAATTATGTATTTAAACTCTTTTGAAAGTATAAATTACATCAAAGTGGATTTTGAAAATCTGTTTCAAATGAAACATTCTCAATTACTGAAAATGTGTTTTTAATGGAATAAGGTGGTTTTGAATTTGTGTGTAGATTTTAGAAATGGATTTTTGATTTGTTAAATTGTGGGATTTCTAAAATATTTACAAATCATTGGAATTTTTTTAATTAGAAGCGATACGTTTTCAAAGTATTGAAGGTTGATGAAAGGGAGATTTCATAAAATTGGGAGTGTCTTGAAATGGGCTGAGTTATTTTAAAATTAATGTGTATGAATTGAAAGTGAGTTATTATTTGAATTATTGTTCCTTTATAATATGTTTTGTAAGATATAAATTGGGGTTTTAATATTGTGGCTAGCAGTCTTGAGAAAAAGGAATTATTGGTTGACTGTTTTGGTTTTGAAAAGTGGAGATATTTTTTGTTTTAACCTTTGTTATTTCCATGGGAGACAACATACACGGGGTTATATATAATTATAGATGGTTAATGGAATGAATGGATGAGTAATAGGATTTATATGAGGAGGGTGATCGGTGTGGCATGGAAACATGCATGTGTGAGGCGCAAGGGATACCATTGGTGGATACGCTAACCGCAGAACCATTTTTTTTCAAAGAGATGATTTTAAAAGAAAATTTGATGTCTTGATGACTAGTTTGGGATAATTTGTCTTATGTGCTTTTGGAAATGTTGTTGTTGTGGGATGTTTTGAGTTCAAAAACCCCTCTTGTTTGAATGGGGTTTTGGGTTCGTGTTTCTTTGGTAAGTTGGTTTGAAGGGATAGTTAGTGTTTTCTTCTGAGAAATGTTTCGGGATGCCATTACAGTGGTTCCCTTCATGTGTTTGGATCTTGTTTGTGGTATGTCTTGACCAATGGACCAACTTGGTTGGATACTTGGGTTCTTTCATTGGATAAGGTACGTCCCCATTAAGGGTTAGTTAAAAACTAAACTGCAACCCAAGTTGTTTCTCCATTAAAAGATCCTCTAGTTGATCAATATAAAGAACCTTTTATTGAGTTTTTTTATATTGAGTCTACACCCTTTACTTTCATCATTTTTTGGATCCTCTTGTAGTGAGAGTGTGCTTGTGGAAGGTTGAAGGAGACCATAGTTTCATAAGTTAACTGATTCATCAAATGTGGTAGTAGTATGGGGTTGTTTGTGTGGATGGTATCTAAGAGGGATTCTAGGTCATTTGTAGTCTCTTGAAAGCAGGGGTTTGCATTAAACCACTAGTGTGGGAAATACGGTCATGAGAGGCTATTATGGCCACTTTCTGGAATTGTGTGATGTTTGAGGATGTTTCATAAGGTCCCTCTCAATGTATTGTTTTTATCCATCACAATGGTCATGTTCGTTGAAGCCTAATGATGTCATGTTCTTGTTTGACTGTAAAGTTGAAGTTATACAATCATTTATGAGTCTTTTTTTGTCAGAAGTGTTTCTACTTTTAAGAAATATCGGCAACATTTTTTGAGAGGAAGGTGTTTTTATATATCATTTTATGTTTCTTTTTCCCATAAAAATAAACAAGGGGTGATTTTTGTGTATCTTCTAAGTCCTTGTTTCAGAAAAATTACAAGTTTTGGTAAAGTGAGTTTTGGAGTGTGTTATGTCTTGGTAAACCCATCTGGAATACTGATGTAGTTGTTTGTAGCACCGGAATAAGAAATTCTATTCAGGGTTTCCAAAGCCTAACTGCGACGCCTAAGATGCCTCAATCATTTGAGCTCCATCCATAGGTCTTAGAGTGAAGCTGGTGGGTAGTCATGGGAAATCACAGGGTTCTTAAAACCCTTATACAAAGTCCGATCCTTAGTATGAAAGATGGGAATAGTTTAATCCCCTGGTGTCTTCAACTTTATTTTTTGTTCTCGTTTGATGGAAAGAGGTGGGAGGACCTCATGTCCGTGTTATCACCCAATTTTGTTACCTCCCCCTTTGGTTTCCATTAAGTTTTTAGAGAAAGGTTTGAGATTTGTCTAGATAGGTTGAGTGCACATTTTGTGCAAGGTTAGTAGTAACTGTGCACCAACATAGAAAACCGCATGAAAAGAGACAATATATACCTCACAATCTCTTCATGGACGTGCACCTTGGCCCATATAACCATGAAAAGTTTCCCCTTTGGACAAAATTCTCCGCACGGTTAGCGCACAATTTCCAAAACCTTGCGGACCAACCATGCGTCCATGCCAAATTTTTTAATTTTAGTGTCGTTTTGTGCCGTCCCATGCTGGTCAGTTAAAATGGTTGGTTCTTTTGGTGGTGAGACCCACTATGAGTCTCATATAAGTTATTTTGCAAAAGTCTAATGGAATTCTACCCCTTGTACTGGGGAGTCCGTTCAGGCCTCTCCTGTTAGTGCGCTGATTCTATCTTGGGAAAAATTTAATTTGTCTCTTGTAGTGGGGAGCCAATTTGTGTATCCCCATACTAGTAACTCAGAATTTTTCCTGGTCGTCGATTTGTGATAGGTAGAATCATTCTAGTATATCTAACTAACAACATCTTCTTTGGGTAAACGTTGGGATTGGATAACGCCCAACTATTTAATTAAGGTAAGGTAGTGGTAACCATTTTCGATGTTGTTATTCGTTTGGATAAATTTCTAGAGTCTTTTTCAGATAGTGTTTATGGTGTTCCATTTTGAGATGAATTCTAAATGTGATTGATTATTTTAGGAAAGTTGTGTACTTTTTTGATTTTGAGAGTATTCCTTCCTAAACTGATCAACCAGAGATATGATATCCTTTTTGGTGGCAGATGAAACATGGAAAGATAGTCCATTTTGGTCTATCATTTGGGTTTGTTTTTCCCTTTACTCCATGTTGTGTATTTCAGGGGGCATAAAGCATTATGGTGGGGATATTTTCACTTCTGTATTTTCAATTCCATGCTTCGTTTCAAGTCTTATTTTGGTTCTTATCTTTCTCTTGGTTTCTAGGTGATCCAGGTTTGAAATCTTGGTGTCTTTTGTATTTTTGTTATATGACCTTGGTATTGGGGGTATTGGATGGTACATGGAATCCTATTTTTTCAAAGGGATGGTTTGGGGTTGAGGTGTTTTGGATTTGTATTTGTGAGACTTCTAGTGGCACCACTTTTCGGGTATGTTATTGAGGTAGTTTGTACCCATGAGTTAGATGAGTTTTAAAGTGAATAAGTGGTCTTCTTCTGAGTATTATTTACCACTATACATGAAATATCTATCCCCCTTGAACCCCCTAGGCCCCTTTGAATTTAGAGAAAATGACATGTTTTTGGGTGGCCAGAATAGGCCACACGGTTTGTTCGTAGAGTTTGTTAAACCATACAACCAAACTGTGCAGTCCTATCCAGCTCATTAAAAACATTTTGTAATGCCAATTTTATCTTCTTAAATAAACCCAAATCCACCCATTTCTTCCCCATTTAATTCCCTACCTCTATGGACTGCCTCTAAGCTCTCTCACCCTCCCTTGGAATTCAATTTTTAAGGGATATTTGATGGGGAAACTTCAAAATCATGCATGTAAGTATTTATATCTTTGATTTGTTCCTTCTCCTTTGGGTTTCCTCCCTCTTTCATGAAGTTATAAAATGTACATAAGTTAGGGTTCATACCTAGGGTGGTATTCGGTGTCTTTTGGGTCAAATATTGTGGTCTAGGGCCCGATTTCACTCACTTGTGGTGCGGTGGTGGCACAGTTGAAGTTTCACACAAAAAATTGGTGTCTTGAACAAAAGTTAGGTGATTCCTTGTGTAAGTATTTATTGATGAGTTATCATGCATTATTAACTTATTTTTCATGCTCCTAATATGTTTTTTTGTGGTGGTAAAGTAGTTTTTGATGGATTTGGTTATGCTTTTAATTTTATAGTTACATTTTTGCTTTAAATTTTGTGTTTTTCATATGTAGCTCTTGTGGTAATATTTGGGTTTATTTTATAACATATTAATGTGGTTTATTAAATGTTGTTAGGGCTACCAATTCTACTTTGGTAGTGTATTGATGTGCTTTTGGGTTTTAAAGAGGGTTTTTGAACGCTTTTTAGGTGAAAAACCTAGTCATGCTACTTGAAAGTGTTATATGAAAATTCTAAATGGTTTAATTAGTTACAAAAATGGTGAAAATGATGTTTATGTACTGTTTTGGTGGGAATATGTTTTTAAAATGGTACACTTTGTTGGAAAGTATTGTTATGTTATGTTTCCCATATTAGAAATTCTTTATAAAATTACTTAAATGATTTATCGAATTGTGAATGAGATATGAAACATGTTGCAGGATGTTTTGGTGAGTGTGTTCACTTATGATGGGGTTTTGGAAGGTAAGGTGTGAATTAAGATATAAAACATTTTTATAATGTTTTATAAATTTTTTAAATGTTTTATCAAATTGCAAGAAAGGTGAAAAACAAGTTTCTGGGCTATTTTTGTGTGAGTATGATGTGAAAAATTAATTTTGTTTAAGAAAGGAGTATTATGTGACCTCTGTGTGGGTTGTATGGTGGGTGTGTGATTTTGGAATTGGTATTTTCATTGGAAAATTATATTTCAATACATGCATAACTTTTTTTTAGCAAATGAGGAAAAACCTGGGTATCTAGCACTACCAGAAAGGGGAGTTTTCCCAACAGTTGTATACCAACAGTTCAAAGGAACCATTGGGAAATGTTGTCATTCCAAACGGTTTATATAAACTGTTGGGAAAGACCTTGAAGAACTTACTTTTCCCAACGGTTATATGAAACTATTGGGAAAAGTGGGGGGAAACATAGTTTTCCCAACGGTTTCATAAAACCGTTGGGAAAGATTGGGGTTTCCTTAGTTTTCCCAACGATTTTATAAAAATGTTGGGAAAGATTGGTTTTTTCCAACGTTTTTTAAGAACCGATGGGAAAAAGGCCCCAAATACCAAAATGCAGGCAGCGGCCTCCCCACGATTCCAGAAGCCTTCCGCTCGTCTCCTAGAGTGATTCCTTGGCAGAAGGACTTCCCAATCCCCACATCTTCAATCGGATCAGCACCAACCAGGTTAGACTCCTTCTATATTTTATCAAGTATATAGTTCGACCTCTTATAAATCATATCCTTATATTCTCGATTTTGTTATTCCCAATTTTTAGGGTTTTTGTAAACTTTTATGATTGTTCCACGAATTGTATACTCAAATCCCTATATCGGTGTATGTCCAATTAATGTTTTCCTTACACATTTACATTTATAAGGGCTAGGTGTCTCTTTAATATGTTCTAATTTTTAAGATTCATAGTTGTTTTTAATTTTATTTAAATATTATAGCTTCATGTATAGGAACTAATAAGAAATTATTTTTAATATTTATTGATATTATTTCATGAAAATCACTCCTTTCAATAAGATCATCCCAAACATGAAGATCTTGTTCATCTTAATGTTTTTACACTATGTGTATTACATAACAAGTATGCATCATGTTTCTATCAAAATCTATATATATATAAAATGACACACTCTTCACTTATCCTTTTCACAATAGAACATATGGAGTATTTTCTTGAACTTTGCCAAATAGTATGTGGTCCCTAATTAGTACTTCTTCCTTCTTCATGAAAATAATTCACATAATGTCAAATTCGCAATATTAGTGAATATTAATTTTTCTAATATAACCATTAATCATTATGCCTTCGACATCGTACATGTGTTATTCAATCACCTTTTTAAAACACAATGACCATTTTCACTGATTTGGGGATCCTCAAAATGCTTGGGAAAATCAAAAAAATGCATGTATTGAATCATGTTTCTCATATGGTTTCATGGATACAAGTTCATCTCGAAAATCATGATTGTGTGGTGCAAATATCATGAGGACCATGATATTATTATTCTTTACACAAATGATGTTTTTTTCTATAACTATGTGTTTTTGTTTTCACTTTTGATTTGGCCGAAAGGGGAGCTTTGTGGTCATTAATCATGGTTGTGGGAGGTCATTTATGATGTAAGATAGTATGACTTCATTTTAATTTATATATCCAATATTATTATTGATTTATGTTAAATTTGATTATCTTTAACTAGTGGTGTTATTTAATAAGTTGTTATTAATGGTTGTAATAATGATGATATGGTATAAGGGTTCACGTGGTGTGTATAATGGTTGACATGGTATCAGTGAAATAAATTCATTAATTTAAGCCCTCATTCTCACTATCATGTAAGAAATTGAGTGATGTCAACTCATCCTCACAAGATTTCTTACCTTAGATAGTGTCCAACATATGGAATACGAGATTTTGAATTCATCAGTTAACCAGGATCATATATTCCATTTCCCCTAAGATGACTATACTAATATAACTTTGGTGTCAACTAAATATGGTTCTCATTGTACATTGTATATTATGTGGCATTCTTGGCCAATACTCACTTTTATGAGGGTGGGGTGCTTTTCACTACGTCGACTAGAAACTTCTTCCTTTATCATTTACTTAAATGTATTTTCTATTAAAGTTCAATCCTATTGATTTTTTTATGAAAAAATGACTTATATAAATTCATTTTACCGAATGGACAGAAGTTGGATGTATGAAACCGATCAGATCTCAAGCGATTTTCAAAACAATTTGGAGAGCTTTATAGATTTTGCATTTCACAATGCTTCAGATAGTGGTCGCATACACTTCCCATGTTCCAATTCTATGTGTAGACCTTGGTTGAACCGTGAAGAAGTCAACTACCACATAACCAAAAATGGTTTTCAAGCAAACTACTTTGTGTGGTATCACAGTGGGGAGAAAATGAAATCTCAAATTGGTGATGATCGAATTGAAAGGACTGGAATGGAGAATTTTTTAGATGATCAGTTTCTGTTCCACAGAAAGTAATGTGGCACTTTCCATTGATCCCCAGACTTTAGAATCTTATTATGTCTGATGACATATCAATAAAAATTAGATGGCTTGATACTGATAGAAAGAAGACTAATGATGAGTTGGTTCATCCTATAGATGGATTTTCATGGCAAGGATTTGATGGTCGACATCCTGATTTTGTAGCTGACGTGCGTAATGTGAGGCTGGGTCTTTCATGCGACGGTTTTAATCCGTTGGGGCATATTCTTACTTCGAACAGCACATGGCCAGTTTTTATACACATTTATAATCTTCCCCCATGGTTGTTTATGAGAAAACCTTTCACTTTCATGAGTATACTCATATTTGGTCCTTCTGATCCTGACATTGATATTGATATATAGATGCAACCATTAATAAAAGAGTTGAAACTTATTTGGGATGTGGGTGTGCGCACATACGATGCATGTTCGAAAGACATATTTCAGATACGTGATGCGCTTATGTGGACGATCAATGATTTTCCAGCTTATGCAATGATGTTTGGATGGATCACGAAGGGAAAACTGTCATGTCAATTTGTATGAAGAATACACGATCTAGAAGACTGAAACATTGCTGTATTTTCAGTTTTATGGGACATCGAAAATTCTTTCCAAAGGATCATCCATATAGAATGAATCGTCGGAGATTTGATAACACCATAGAGACCAATGATCCACCTCAGCATATGTTTGGAACTGACGTTCTTAATGAATTGAAAGATTTTAGTTTTTCGTTCGTGAAGGGTCAAATGAAATCTGGAAAGAGAAAGAATGTTTCCACTGAAACCTGTTACAATTGGACGAAGAGGAGTTTCTTTTTTGATTTGCCTTATTGATCAACCAATTTGTTACGTCATTTCTTAGACTTAATGAATATTTAAAATAATATATATTAAATGTTGATTTCGGTTCTTCTAAATGTCAAGGGGAAGATAAAAGATGATTTACGATCTCGGTGTGACTCGGTGGATTGGGGTATCAGACTAGAATTGCATCCTGTGCGTATCAGTGAATATAAATGGCATCTACCATGTGATTCTTAAGTGATGAAACCTATAGAAAAAAACAATTTCTGGAAGTATTAGAGACAATTATAGTTCCCGATGGCTATTCAATAAACATATCTAAACGGGTCAACAGAAGAGAGTTGAAGCTAAAATCTTTGAAGACTCATGATTATCACGTTCTACTACATGAGTTTCTTCCAATATCAATCCGTCATCTTTGGTCCAATAATGTAAGGGTGGCTGGTATTCGGTTGTGCCATTTTTTATAGATCTTTGTGCTAAGAAGTTGTCCAAGTCTTTCTTGAAAAAAATGTTTACAGATGCCCCATTAATTTTGTGTGAGTTGGAGAAAATATTTCCTCCATCATTTTTCACATGCATGCTGCATCTGACTGTCCATATTCCCACTGAAATACTTATCAGAGGACCTGTTTCTTTTCATTGGATTTATCCAACTTAAAGAAATATGTTCACATTAAAGTCTTATGTCCGAAACAGAAAACATATTGAAGGTTCTATCGTGAACTGTTACTTGGCTCACGAATGTATGGATTACTGCTTGATGTATTTGTCTGATCTTACTACAAGATTGAACAGACCAATGAGAAATGAAGAAGAACAATATGAGAAAATTGAACCCAGTTTTCCATCACTTCCTCAAATAGGAGGAATTCCTGGATCATATACATTGAAGACAATAATCCATAAAGAGAGGGAGATGGCACATCACAATGTTTTTTTCAACTGTGATTTGTTCGGTGACTATATCAGGTAACTAAATTGATTATGTATATCTTACATATATATCTATTAAACTATTAATTTTTTTATCTACAGTGAACATAAAACAATGATAAATAGGAAGCATCGTTCTTTATCTTTGAGAAGGAGAGAGACGTTTCATAGCAAAGAGTTTTCTTCTTGGTTAAAATTGAAGGTATAAAAAAATTAATGTTTAAAATAATTATATCAATATTTAATTATGTTTAATAGTCATTTATATTGCAGGTATTGAGTTTGTCTGCTGACTCTATCTCTGAGGAAATAAGAGCTTTGGATTTTGGTCCTAATACCATGGTTCGTGACTATAAATCAATTGTTATCAATGGGTACAAATTTATTGTCACTGAACGAGAAAAGAACATGAGAACACAACATGATGGTGTTATGGTTACTTCCACAATAGATTGTTATGCCAATGCATCAGATAGTAGACCGCGATTTGAAAATGTGGGTTATTATGGAGTTGTTGAGAAAATAATAATATTGGATTATTACTCTCATGGACGAGTCACAATGATGAAATTCCTTTGGTTTGATTCGATGACGATAAATGGAACATTTATTGATGATTGTGGATTTCGAGTAATTAATATGACTCACACTCTTTCTACCGAAGAACCATATTTGTTGGCATCAATGGATAAACATGTTTTTTATGTCAAAGACCAACTTCGACCTGAATTTGGTGTCATAGTTGAAGTAATTCCAAGACATATTTTTGATGATGTTGATGATGGAATTGACACCGTCCCTAGTTCCATTGGAACCAATCCATTTATTTCTTTTGATGACTCAAATAGCTCAATTGTTAGAGTTGATTGTGAACCTGATGTTGTGGTAGAAAATATATAGAATCATTCATCCATGTTCTCAATTCTTCTGGTTTACCTCGAGTTGGGTTGTTAAGGTTGGTAATATTCAAATTGATTTAGTATTGATCACAAATATGTTTTAGATGACTTGACCGTTATGTGAATTTTCAATGTTTATTGGTTGCAGTTTTATTTGAATTGAATTTTCTAATTTGGAATTGAACTGTATTCAAACATAGTCAAACAATATTTCTAACTTGGTGAACATTACAACTTCTATGATTTATTAAATCCATTCAAGCTCTTCTAAAACAATTTATAGCTGACTTGATCATTATGTGAATTTTCAATATTTATTGGTTGCAGTTTTATTTGAATTGCATTTTCTAATTTGGAATTGAACTATATTAAAACATAGTCAAACAATATTTCTAACTTGGTGAACATTACAACTTGTATCATTTATTAAATCCATTCAAGATCTTCTAAAACAATTGATAGCTTAATTGACCATTATGTGAATTTTCAATTTTTATTGGTTGCAGTTTTATTTGAATTGAATTTTCTAAATTGGAATTGAACTGTATTCAAACATAGTCAAACAATATTTCTAACTTGGTGAACATTACAACTTGTCTGATTTATTAAATCCATTCAAGCTCTTCTAAAACAATTGATAGCTAAATTACCAATGAATCCCTCTATTCCCTCATATATTTAGTTTTTTGGGTTACACATTAGTTTTATTTTTATAATTAATTACATATTTGTTTTCAAAATGCAGGAAATGAAGACAATTGAAGAGAGACAAAGGAAAAAAATGATGGATAACAATCGTCAAATGACGGAGTTGGTAATTCCATCATTAGTGCCTGTAGTGAGTACTTTATTTCAAATCGATATATTTAAAGAATATATAATGTCATGTGATTAATTTTTTTGTAAACATTTTTGTAGGATCCACCTATACGTCGACAGTTATTCGACGAGGAGCCTACTATTGGTCCTAGTACTCAGGCCAGTGGTACGAGGAGGGTTCATAGCAGAGGTGGACGAGCAGCTGCGCATACCCAACTAGACCCAACCCCTCCCACTGACATTTCATCCTTACCACATTCTGATCCTGGTGTGCCGTTAGAGATATATGGGATATTTGATATTTAATCTATTCTAGTTGTTGGTTTTATCTAGACTCGTAGTATAGTATTGGAGTTGAGTTATTTTTATATATTATCTGTTTTTATGGATGTTGTTGTCTTTTAGTGGTTGTGTGTTTGAGAACCCCCCCCCCCCCCCTCCTTCCTGGACCCTGGACAACCCCCCACCCTCCTCCCTAGATCCCGGACAGCCCCGCCGGACAGCCCCCAGACAGCCCCCCCCCCACCCTACTTCCTGGACCCCGAACAACCCCCCAGACAGCCCCCCAAACAGCCCCCAGACAGCCCCCACCATCTTCCTTGGACCCTGGACAACCCCCCGAACAGCCCCAGACAGCCCCCGGACAGCCCCTCGAACAGCCCCCCGGATAGCCCCCCCCCAACCCTCATCCCTGTACCTCAGACATCCCCCTGAACAGCCCCCCTAGACAGCCCCCCGGACAACCCCCCAGACAGCCCCCACCCTCCTCCTTGGACCCCGGACAACCCCTTGAACACCCCCCGGACAGCCCCCCCACCCTCTTCCATGGACCCCGAACAACCCCCCACATAGAGGATTATCATAAAATGGAAAACATTTTAAGTACATACAGAAAACCGACCAAACACATTTTTTTTTCATTTAAACATTGGGAGAACGATCCATGGGTCATATGTGACATGTACGAATCAACCCCACCTCAATCCGAGGAGCGGTGTGGCCGCCACCACTCAAAGTGCCTGCCTTTTGTTTCAAAAGGATGTTTTTTTAATTGAAAAACATCAAATGGGAAATGGAAAACCGAACGAACGCATTCATATTATGTCGATACATTGTCACAATGATCCATGGGTCATATGTGACATTTACGATTCAACCCCGCCTCAATTCGAGGCACAGTGTGGCCGCCACCACTCAAAGTGTCTGTCTTTTGTTTCAAAAGGACATCATTTGAAGTGAAAAACATAAACTGGAATAAGGAAAACTGAGAAAAATCATTCGGATTGTGTCGATACTTTAGCAAAATGATACATGGATCATATGTGATGTGTACGAGTCAACCCCGCCTTAAAATGAGGCACGGTGTGTCCGGAATCACTCTAAGTGGCCCTCTTTTGCTTAAAATGGAAAACAATTTATGTACATACAGAAAACCAACCAAACGCCTTCGGTTTCCATTGAAACTTTAGGAGAACGATCCATGGGTCATATGTGACGTGTACGAGTCAAATCCGCCTCAATCTGAGCCGCGGTGTGGCCGGCACCACCCAATGTTTCTGCCTTTTGTTTCAAAAGGACGTCATTTTAATTTAAAAACATCAAATGGCATACGGAAAACCGACTAAATGCATTCGGATTGTGTCGCTACATTAGCACAACGATCCATGGGTCATATGTGATGTGTAAGAGTCAACCCCGCCTCAATCTGAGGCACGGTGTGGCCGCCACCACTCAAAGTGTATGTCTTTTGTTTCAAAAGGACATCATTTGAAGTGAAAAACATCAACTGGCATACATAAAACCAACTAAACACATTCTGATCATGTCGATACTTTAGCACAACAATACATGGGTCATATGTGACGTGTATGAGTCAACCCCGCCTTAATCTGAGGCACGGTGTGGTCAGAATCACTCTAAGTGGCTCTCTTTTGCTTAAAATGGACAACAATTTAAGTACATACGGAAAACCGACCAAATGCATTCGGTTTCCATTGAATCTTTAGTAGAACGATCCATGGGTCATATGTGATGTGTACGAGTAAACTTCACCTCAATCCGGGGCGCGATGTGGCCGGAACCACTCAAAGTGTCTGCCTTTTGTTTCAAAAGTACGCCATTTTAATAGAAAAACATCAACTGGCATACGAAAAACTGACCCAACACATTCGGATTGTGTCGATACATTAGAACAATGATCCATGGGTCATATGTGATGTGTATTAGTTAACCTCGCCTCAATCTGAGGCGTGGTGTGGCCGCCACCACTCAAAGTGTGTGTCTTTTGTTTCAAAAGGACATAATTTGAAGTGAAAAACATCAACTGGCATACGGAAAACCGACCAAACCCATTCGGATTGTTTCAATACTTTATCACAATTATCCATGGGTCATATGTGAGGTGAAAAAGTCAACCCCACCTTAATCTGAGGCACGGTGTGGCCAGAATCACTCTAAGTGGCTCTCTTTTGCTTAAAATGGACTACAATTTAAGTACATATGGAAAACTGACCAAACACATTCGGTTTCCATTAAAAGATTAGGAGAACGATCCATGGGTCATATGTGACATGTACGAGTCAACTCTGCCTCAATCCGAGGCGCGGTGTGGCCGACACCACTCAAAGTGTCTTCCATTTGTTTCAAAAGGACGCCATTTTAATTGAAAAACATCAACTGGCATACATAAAAACAACCAAACGCATTCGGATTGTGTCGATACATATGCACAATGATCCAAGGGTCATATGTGATGCATACGAGTCAACCCTGCCTCAATCTGAGGCACGGTGTGGCCACCAACACTCAAAGTGTCTGTCTTTTGTTTCAAAAGGATATCATTTGAAGTGAAAAAGATCAACTGGGAAACAGAAAACCGACCAAACGCATTCGGATTGTGTCGATACTTTAGAACAATGATACATTGGTCATATGTGATGTGTACGAGTCAACCCAGCCTTAATCTGAGGCACGGTGTGGTCGGAATCACTCTAAGTGGCTCTCTTTTGCTTAAAATGGACAACAATTTAAGTACATATGGAAAACCGACCAAACGCATTCGGTTTCCATTGAAAATTTAGGAGACCAATACATGGGTCATATGTGACGTGTACGAGTCAACTCTGCCTCAATCCATGGTGCGATGTGGCCGGAAACACTCAAAGTTTCTGCCTTTTGTTTCAAAAGTATGTCATTTTAATTGAAAACATCAATTGGCATGCATAAAACAGACCAAACGCATTCGTATTGTGTCGATAAATTAGAACAATGATCCATGGGTCATATGTGATGTGTACGAGTCAACCCCGCCTCAATCCAAGGCGTGGTGTGGCTGCCACCACTCAAAGTGTCAGTCTTTTGTTTCAAAAGGACATCATTTGAAGTGAAAAACATCAACTGGCATACGGAAAACCAACCAAACGCATTTTTATTGTTTCAATACTT
Source organism: Viscum album (assembly GCA_963277665.1). Lineage (NCBI taxonomy): Eukaryota > Viridiplantae > Streptophyta > Magnoliopsida > Santalales > Viscaceae > Viscum > Viscum album. The sequence continues at coordinate 422,267,637 of OY728132.1, forward strand.
TAGAACAATGATCCATGGGTCATATGTGACGTGTACGAGTCAACCTCTCCTTAATATGAGGCACGGTGTGGCCGGAATCACTCTAAGTGGCTCTCTTTTGCTTAAAATGGACACCAATTTAAGTACATACGGAAAACCGACCAAACACATTCAGTTTCCATTAAAACATTAGGAGAATGATCCATGGGTCATATGTGACGTTTATGAGTCAACTCTGCCTCAATCCGAGGTGCGGTGTGGCCGGCACCACTCAAAGTGTCTGCCTTTTGTTTTAAAAGTACGTCATTTTAATTGAAAAACATCAACTGGCATATGGAAAACCGACCAAACGTATTCAGATTGTGTCAATACATTATCACAATGATCCATGGGTCATTTGTGACATGTACGAGTCAACCCCACCTCAATCCGAGGCACGGTGTGGCCGCCACAACTCAAAGTGTCTGCCTTTTGTTTCAAAAGGACGTCATTTTAATTGAAAAACATCAGATGGCATACGGAAAACTGACCAAACGCATTCGTATTGTGTCGATACATTAGAACAATGATCCATGGTTCATATGTGATGTGTACGAGTCAACCCCGCCTCAATCTGAGGCGCGGTGTGGCCACCACCACTCAAAGTGTCTGTCTTTTGTTTCAAAAGGACGTCATTTGAAGTGAAAAACATCAACTGGAATACGGAAAACAAACCAAATGCATTCATATTGTGTCGATACATTAGCACAATGATCCATGGGTCATATGTGATGTGCAGAAGTCAACCCCACCTTAATCTGAGGCACGGTGTGTCCAGAATCACTCTATGTGGCTCTCTTTTGCTTAAAATGGACAATAATTTAAGTACATACGGAAAACTGACCAGACACATTCGGATTCCATTTAAACTTTATTAGAACGATCCATGGGTCATATGTGACGTGTACGAGTCAGTTCTGCCTCAATCCGAGGCGCGGTGTGGCCGTCACCACTCAAAGTGTCTGCCTTTTGTTTCAAAAGTACGTCATTTTAATTGAAAAACATCAAATGGCATACACAAAACCGACCAAACGCATTAGTATTGTGTCGATACACTAGAAAAATGATCCATGGGTCATACGTGACGTGTATGAGTCAACCCCGCCTCAATCTGAGGCGCGGTGTGGCCGCCACCACTCAAAGTGTCTGTGTTTTGTTTCAAAAGGACATCATTTGAAATGAAAAACATCATCTGGCATACGGAAAAGCGACCAAACGCATTTGGATTGTGTCAATACTTTATCAAAACGATACATGGGTCATATGTGACGTGTACGAGTCAACCCCGCCTTAATCTGAGGCACGGTGTGTCCGGAATCACTCTAAGTGGCTCTCTTTTGCTTAAAATGGACAACAATTTAAGTACATACGGAAAATCGTCCAAATGCATTTGGTATCCCTTAAAACTTTAGAAGAACGATCCATGGGTCATATGTGACACATAAGAGTCAACTTTTCCTCAATCCGAGGCACGGTGTGGTTGAAACAAGTCAAAGTGTCTGCCTTTTGTTTCAAAAGTACGCCATTTTAATTGAAAAACATCAACTGGCATACGGAAAACTGACCGAACACATTCAGTTGTGTCAATACATTAGAACAACGATCCATGGGTCATATGTGACGTGTACGAGTAAACCCCACCTCAATCTGAGGAATGGTGTGGCCGCCACCACTCAATGTGTCTGTTTTTTGTTTCAAAAGGACATCATTTGAATTGAAAAACATTAAATAGCATATGGAAAACCATCCAAACGCATTCGGATTGTGTCGATACTTTAGCACAATGATCCATGGTTCATATGTGATGTGTACGAGTCAACCCTGCCTTAATATGAGGCACGGTGTGGCCGGAATCACTCTAAGTGGCTCTCTTTTTCTTAAAATGGACAACAATTTAAGTACATACGGAAAACCGACCAAACGCATTCGGTTTCCATTGAAACATTAGGAGAACGATCCATGGGTTATATGTGACATGTAAGAGTCAACGCCGCCTCAATCCAAGGCACGGTGTGTCCGGCACCACTCAAAGTGTTGGCCTTCTGTTTCAAAAGTACGTCATTTTAATTGAAATACATCAACTGGTATACAAGAAACTTACCAAACGCATTCCCATTGTGTCGATACATTATCACAACAATCCATGGGTCATATGTGATATGTACGGGTCAACACCGCCTCAATCTGAGGTGCGGTGTAGCCGGTAGCACTCCAGGTGTATGTATTATGTTTAAAATGGACATTATTTCAGGTAAAAATATATGGTATACGAAAAACCAATCAAATTATGAATTGACTTCATGATTCCACATATAATTGTCAACTAAATTTTAAATTGAATTCTAAATGAATTATGTATGTTTATAATTAAGTTATGAATTCTAATTTAATTATGGATGTGTATAGTTCCACCATTATATGTTAAATGTGTATGAATTTGTTCTCTATATGTAAGTGTTAGTTGGTTATTGCAGGTACAATAATTGTATATGTATGTGTTAGTTTGTTGCAGGTACAATAATTGGATTGAAAATGAGAGGGAACCCAAAAAATAAGACCTTGGGGGAAAATTGGAGATCTGGTTGCAAATTGGGGAGCTGCTGGGAAAATTGCAGAGCTGCTGTGCAATTTGCCCAGTAGAGGCTATGCCAATGGTTTAAAACCATTGGCATAGAATTTGTAGTTTTTTTTACCAAGGGTTCATAGAACCGTTGGTAAAACACTTTTCCCAACTATTCTAAACCATTGGGAAAGAAGAGATTTTGGGTTTTTTCCAACAGTTTTGAAAACCGTTGGGAAAAAAATGGTAATTTTCAGCACTTTATCCTAGCGGTTGTAAACCGTTGGGAAAAATCTTTCCCAACGGTTTTCCAGAACTGTTGGGATTGGGTAATTTGTCTCCACCCTAACCCAACGGTTCTCTGTAAACCGTTGGGAAAATTTTTTCCCAAAGGATTACTTCCCTACGGTTTGCAGAACCGTTGGTATAACATATACCAACGGTTCTGCAGCCTTTCCCAATGGTTCTAAACCATTGAGAAATCCTGTATTTCCAGTACTGTAGGTGGGTGGACTTGTACTAGTATACTAGTGATCCCATGGGGTTTGGCCTCAGTTTCACGTAGTAAGTTTGATAATGATAGTAATAACTAAACTATGATGATGATGATGTTGTTGTGGAACCACTAGGTTATGGGTATACTCCCTACTAGTGGCTAGTGTGCATTGGAACAAATATTGTAATGGTTACTTTAACCGAGATAAAGGGTACCTGGGACCCACAACAAGCTAGTGCCTAGGGGTTATTTTCCCATTTATTGTGTACATTAGATGATTTATGAGTAATATCGGCATACGGTATGTTTGGATGGAAAATTCAGTTGCTTGGTAATCTATTTTTAAAAGTGTTGATTCTTTAAAGTACCCAACTGGAAAATATTTTTATTTAAAGTTGCATCTCTTTAAAATTATTAATAGCATCTCAGGTTTATGAAAACATGCAAGATTTTATTCTTTTAATGTTTATCACATTTAATCTATTAGTTGTGGTATCCTAATGGTCTTGGTCTCACACCCTACTTACACATTTGGGTTTAAGTATACTTGGTTATTTTTTGTTGAAGGTTTGGGTACAACATTTTGAGAAATGGTTTGAGTTTCTAGTGGTCCTTCGTGATGTTGTGTTGTAGAGATGGCTTGAGGGTGGTGCCTTTTTCCATGAGGAGGTTCTTGGGTTGTCCTTTTTGGTTTTTTTCCTCTGTAAAAGTCTTTTAAAATTGACTTAAATTGTGTAATTAAATTCTTAAATTTAGTAAAATTTGTTTTGGTTTGAAAAATCCAGATTCGTTTATGGGATTAACTTGTTATTTTATGTTTATAAACTCGGTTAAATTTTCCCAAAATTTTATTTTATGATACCCAGGAACATGTTCCATCCCTTGGGATTGGGAATTCCCTTTGGGTTTCTCCATGTGCCAGTTTTTTGTGCCGGTTTTGATGGAAACTAGATTTGGTTTGTGACATAAAAACTCTCATATTATTGAAGAAAATGTTGTCCTTAGGGTTCTTCTCATTTGTAGTAATTAATAAATAAACATCTAGAATTTTGAGATAGATTTATATTTGTAAAATAGTTATCTCAAAGTCAAGATTGATTTTAATTAGTCATTATTTATCAAATTAGATCTTGCAAGGGATTATTGGACCAATGAGTGGAAATAAAACATACATGGAAATATGGGAATAAAGATGTAGAATTTAGGGAATCTTGAGGGTCTCAAGAGGATAATATTATTATTTAATCATGTAATGGGTCACATTCTACTAAATATATAATCATTGTAAGATAATTTGCTCCATGACTCCATCATTTTAGGCCACCTTGGTTTTTAAGACATGATCTTGCTTCTAATTAGTTTATTTATTTGTGTGAGAGATAAATACACATGAATATATATATGAATATATAGTTATACAAAAAATAAGTAGTGTTCTTATTAGTGGGTCATCCCTCATAATCATCTATACTTGAGATCACAAAGTATGGAAATTATGAGAAGAAGTGTCAATGATTGTAAACCACTAGAACACAATGTACATATATCAATTGTGTCCGATAACATTGATGGATATATACCATATTATATATATTTAATAATAATATATATTTATATAACATTATAAAGTTATATGTATTAACGGGAGATTCTCTATGTTTTTTATACAATATATAAGATAAGGAAATTACCTTTTATAGTACATGAAAATGTTATCATACTATCACAGTAAGTATAAATCATATATATATATATATATATCATACCATATCCATGAAGTTTTAATAAAAAATATAAGTTTACGTTGGGTATAACACGCCTACTATCATAAAAATTAATATAGAAGTAATAATTTAACATGAATAAAATTTATCAATAATTATTGGGTTGTTTATTGATTCACATAATCTATTATATATCTTTATATCTATTTATGTCATATTAATGACATTTTTTAATTTTTTTTGTTACAAATATTTTTATTAAAATGTCTATGGGGATTGTTGGAGATTTTTTAGGGAATATATTTATATTTTATGAATCTATATATATGAGATATTTAATATGAAATCAAATGGGTTAATTAAATAGTATACTAGTGAACTGTATTATCTAATATTATAAAGGCTTTTAGTGTGACATTTAAAAAATTTATGTGATTATTTATAGAGATATTTTTAAGATATTATTCAAAATTATGCGTTATAATATGAGGATTTTACATCTATATATATTTGATAAAATATATAAATATAGTAATTAACAATTCTATTAAAAATAGATCTATTAAAATATTTAGTCCATGATATTATTGAATATTTTTTCAATTGAATTCCTAAAATAAAATCTATTAATAATCTCTAGTGACATATAGTTTTGATGTTATAATTCCAAAATTGTAACGCAAGAAGGATGAAAGTTGAGTTCTTATTATTGTTGCTATAATATATCAATAATTTTGAAAAATGATCTCTATGATATATAGGAATTAGAACCATATAAATATCAAATTTTAGGATCTTCATTATCTATTCTTAAGAAAACACTTTGAAGGAAAAAACCCCAATCACACCAAGGTCTATAATCTCATAATGAGAATTGAACCGCATAAACATATCATGTTTCATTTCTTATTTATTTTTCTTACATGTGGGTGAGTGATATATATAATTTAAAAATAAATTGTATCATCAACTTAAATAGTTATAACGTATTGAATGAAATAAAGTAATTAAAAATATAAAAATGGGAATATATTTAATAATTCACCCATTCCACCTCTCAATGAACCCCATAAATAGGCTCAACATTTTATATCCTCTAAAATATTTAAATTTATGAGATGATAAATTAAAAAATAAAAATCAGATTATAAGAGAACAAACCCAAAAAATGGTCCAAATTTATTGGATTTTGGTTAAATATACTAAATGCATGACTAGTGAAGTCATACTGTATAGATTGAGTAAAAAATAAGCAGTTTTACCTATATTGGTCAATGTTTAGTGTAACTTATATTATATATCCCTGTATGTTAATTATATATAGCCTATAATATTCATATGTTTTAAATAATATGTTTTGGACACTATATTATCTTATTGATTGACTAAAAGTCTATAAAGATAAAAATTATATTGGTATAAAATATTTAATTAATTATTTGGATGAATTATGGAAAAATGGTTAGATAAATTTAGAATCCAATTGTAGTGGAACATTGATACAATTGGGTGAATTGTTATAGATAACCAATTATTGCCTTGTGTATATGAATTTAGGAGTGGAATTATAAAAGAATAATTTTATTTTCATTGTTTTAATAAAAGAAAAAATGTAAATATTAATTTAATATTAAAGAACAGGGCCTACATTAGTCACATAATTTTCTCTCTCCAAAATATTACATAAAAATAAAGATAATTTTATTTCATAGTAGCAGGGAATAAAATCCAATAATGAAAATCATGAAAATTGTTAAGTTGTAATCACAAACTGAGTAAGAGAATTCCCACACAATGTATGATTTTAAATAATTACTAACCACCTTATTATCATTAATTATTATTTTTAATAGAAAATATAATAATAATTGTAATAAGAAGATTATTTTATTTGATTTATTATACAAGAAAGATATATAATTAATACAAAATATGGAATTCAAGAACATTGTGAAAACATTTTGTGATAAATTATTGTGAACCTTTTTTGGGTTCTAAAGGAAAATCAAATTACACTATTAATTCATGGTTTTTTTTAAACAAACTGGTTTAAGAAATAAATTTAATGTATAATTGGTAAAGGGTTAGAAATAATACATTCAATCTATATAATAAATGATGATTTAAAATGAAAAGTCATTTTTATTTCCATTTTAAAGATAAATAAGTTGGATAATGATTATTGTTATAGTTTTTATAAGAATGAGAACATGATTAATTTTAAATTAAAAGGAAAAAAAAGTAATATAAATCACATTGTAATTTAATAATTAATTTTAATCACAGTTCATATATATTTATCTCTTAATATTGTTAATGTATTGTTATAATTTGTGAGTTCTTCACATAACTCTATCAATGAAATCATTATAGATGTGTTTTAAAAATTCAATAAGATAAGATTCTATTAAAAATATCTCATCTAGTTAAACTTTTTTACAGATTTATTTTTAGATTTCATGGTCCACCTGACCATACACTTAAAAATTAAAATCGTGTTCAGTGGTACTACTTATTTTTGGCAGTTATTACCCATTTAGAGGAACAAAAATACATTGACATGGTATTTTAATTACAAGTCACATAAATGGATATTAATAAAAAAAATATTTGATGGATGAGTGTAATAAATAATGTATTAATATTTTAATGATGTTAAAATCAAATTAAAGAACCCATATTATATTATGGACGAACCAATTAAATAAGGGAAACCATTTGATATGTGGATTTTCACTTATAAAATGACAATTAAATGTGATATATTTTCACAGAGAGGTAAATATTTAGGAAATATGTTTTTTCACTGTAGTATACATATTTTTTTATCGAAACAAGACATGCCTCGTGTTACCAATTATCAAATTTCGTAGTCCCAATTATTATCCCTTCATGAATGATTCATGTCCTATGTAATTACAAATATAGTTTTATTTTAATGAAAATATATTAGTGATTTAATTTTTCACTTATAAAATCCATTAAATTATGTTAAATATTTTGGCCCTCAAGTTGTAAATATAGTATGATCATACATTGTCTTATGAATTCAACCAAAAAGATAAGGATCCATTTATAGTGAAATAATGATACATATAATTTATTTGAATGTGTTTTATTTTTTCAACACAGAAGTTTGTGTAAAATGGCCAATGAAAAATGATGGTGTTGGTTATTTATCCATTGATGATAATTATTATTATGCACAATTATCATAAATTATTGAACATATATAAACATACATGTTGAAATAAAATCTCTAAAGTTTTACTAGGTTGATCTATTTTATAGAAATAAAGTAAAAAACTACCATTTTACTTTGTCATAATTTGCCAATATTCTATTTATAGATGAATGAATAAGTAAAGAAGCATTCATGTTGGTATCACTATGAGACCATGTCTACTTCGTTACTTTATCCACCATATTGAAAATAAAAATTTATCTTTAAAATTTCAAATAGTGGTTATTTATGATTAAATATTAATATACGAAAATTAGTTTATTTTTTGAGAAGGGTCTTGACCAAAATACAAATTTTCTATATAATTATGATATATAGTTGGTCAGATATATTGTTGAAGGAGATACCATTGATTAAAATTATTAACGAATCATTTATATATTTTTCATTTTCTATTATATTTATGATAATTTTATTTATTTAAAATGTTTTAAATTTATTTTTAAAATAAAATTTAATATTTTATTGATCTTATAATCTTGAATGTAGAAAGGTTTGAGATTAATGTGTTTTAAATATATCAAGTATGTCTAAATTTAGTAGAAAATGAAAAACCATTAAAGAAATATAATTTTTATAAGATTATAAAATAATAAAATGATGATAAATAAATTAGATTCATCTATCTAGTAGCTTATTGATGTATTGAATAAGTTATACTTTAAAAACCTATTAGTTATTAGATCTAAAGGTAATCCACCAACTCTATAATCTCTAAAAATATTAAAATGATCTTTCTCATCTTCAAAAAATATTTTATTATCCATTTGGTGTAATATTCTGAGATTTTATGATATAGTTCTCTATATAAATAATAATAACCTTTTCATTGATAGTTTTGTTTACACGTAACACCAAGTTTAACAACCATGATATACTGTTAAAATATTATTATTTAATGTGATAGTTATCACCTAGATATTGTATTGGAAGGTATGGATAAGACTAAAGATATTATGAAAAAATTATGGTTTAAATATTTATAAAATGAATTCAATTAATATAAATTAATTATAAATTAAAATAAAAATCATTTTAAAATAAAGGAGTTGTTTTTATGAAAAACTATTTTGATGTGTGAAATGTGTTTTTATCTTAATAAATTTAATTAATCACTAGTGATGAATTATTTTAAGTAAATTTATATATTATATATTAAATTAAATGTTTTAACATTCATCTAATTTTATTTCTAGGTATGGTATAAACATTAATCTAGTTTTAAGATTAAAGTGTATTTTTTCTAAAAAACAATTTTCCATCACTTTTTTGTGAGATTATTTTAAAAATAACTTATGAAACTTATATAAATCTATTTTTTTTAAATTGATTTCCTATTTTTTATCAGGAGCTCTAAATTTTGTAAATAGGCCCTTTTTATTTTTATTCATTATGAATAGTAACCATGGTAAAATTGGTCACCTCAATAAATGGTAAATTAGGTTAACCTAGGTTAAAACTAAATGTTAAGGTCAACATTTTCCATATTAATTATTATTATATTAATTTAATTCGACCCTTATCACCTTTTTCTTTAAATTTAATTTTATAAGCGACACATTTTCCTAATAATGACCTATAAAATATTTAACATATAGAAATATATAAAATTTCATTCTCTTATTTTTAAACATCTCTTATGTGTTCATATAGGGAAAAAGTAAGTTATGAATGGATATTAATGGATTTTTATGATAATAATTAAATTATTTTTATGAGGGAATTTTATTTATTATTTTTAGTAATTATATATTTACTTTCAATTCTTACATAACACTGAATCTGTATTTCTTCAAAAATATAAATTATTTAAAAATATTAAAAGTAATATAATTTTAGCGAGTTATATTTTTAAATGAATTTTTTAACTGAATATAATATATTAGAGTTGTGTTAAATAATTATATTTTAATTTAATATTTTTATTGATGTCTTTAGTGTCAAATTAAAATAATTGTGTTCAAAATTACATTAACGATATTTTATTAAAACAAAATTTTATTAAATTATTTCATAACCATAAAAATATTGAAAGATAAAAAGGTGGATAAGATATGAACTAAAATTTCATCCCTTATCAATTTATGATCCAATTTTTAACATATTAGTATAATTATAACCCTTTAAGAGTGAAAATCACGTCACAACTATCAAGGTTAAAATCGATTAACTAAGGGTTTAAACCAAAAGATAAGGTTTAAAACAACACTTAAACCTATATAAATTTTATTGGTCAATAGGATTTAAACTAAACCCTAGCATAGGTTATTATATATGAAAATATATAATCATTTATAAGTATAATGTGTTTCTTATATTTTAATCTTTTATGAAATTCCAAGAGTGTCCCTCCTCTCACTTATAAATGGACACCCCTTCTTTCTCTTGTTTACACCACTTTGATCCATTTAGATAAAAAAACATAAAAATTTATATTATAATCATAATTACCCATATTATAGGGGTTCTAATCTTCCTAAAATACCAACTATAATATCCTTAAAAGGATATCTATAAGATTTCTTTTAAAGAATAGGTAATCGCCTTTACTGATCACTTTCTTTTTAATTGTTATTTTACCTCTTGTAAATTTATGGAATTTTTTATAAAATAATAAATTCAGTATAATAAATATACTAAAATGTAATTATGATTATTAAACCACTATCATTCACCTTTTTACCATTAAATTGTAAGTGGAAGTACTGCTCGTGCGTGCGTACGACTTAGCTTCTCCATATAGTGATACAATTTAATTTTCAAAACCATATTTTATGGATGTGTATGATGATAGTTTTAATGTTTCTATACTATATTTGTGACATTATTATGATTTCATAATAATAATATTATATATACCTTCTTACCTTACAATCCTTTAGAAAATGATAATGTCGCACGTGCGTACATGTGGACTACCCCTTCTTGAAGCGATGTGATTTGTTTTTCATTTATGATTTACATGGATGTAAATAAGGATAAATTTGATGAATATATATGATTTATATGATATAATAATAATTCATGAAATCTTATTTTTCATATATATTTCTTTCATTCTATACTTTTAATAGTTAAAAAAATGTTCATACATATGTATGACATACCATCTCCATGAATAATGTAATTCATTTTTCTATCTCTAACTTTTTTGGATGACTATATATATATATATATAATGAATACATATGATATTTTTATCATGATTAAAATTATTAATATTATATAACTATGATCAAAGTACAAGGACCATAAATATAACACCAAAATTATTATAAAAAACATAAATAGGTAACACCCAGAAATAATCATTTTAATAAGGAATTATTGATAAATGGGTGTTGAAATGATAAAAAGGGAACATATATGATATTATAAAAATTTAAAAAATTATTTTATATAATTATAATTAATTTAAATTTGTTATATAGGAATATAGATACCTTTCATTTCAAGTGGAACCCGAGGTAAGGGATTCATGTTTCAATCCTATTTTAATATGGATTATTTATGCTTAAATTTACATTGAGGAAATTATATGATCCCTATATAATTAATCCATTTTATTTTAATCTCCTATGGTAATTTCTTGATAATATTGGGTTTCCTTTAATTTTATTTTCTTTAATAACTCAATAAACTTAAATAATGTTTTTAAGGAAAATATTCATTATTTCTCTCTTCTATAAAAAATCATTTTTTCCAAGTACTTATTTTGTAAAAATGTTTTCTAGAATGTCTTAATATTATCCTATAGTTGTTTGAAGTAATTTTTACTTATGATTGAATTTTTAAGAATTGTTTTAAAATGAATATTTATGTCATTTTCAAAATGATGTACTTTTTAAATTTTAGAAAAAAAGCATGAAAATGATTTTTTCTTTTAAATTATATAGCATTAACCAAATTTACCATTTTCATGACTAATAAATTATTTTTAAGATTAATTTATATGTATTAATGTTTTTTTTTCAATGAATATTTTTTCTTTAATTTTTGGAAAATGTTTTATATTTTAATTAAGTGGTTTCAATGTAAAAAGGGTATTTTCCTCTTGAAAATTTCTAAGTGATATTTTAAATGAATTTTCATCTATAATAAAATCCATGATGTTTTTTATGATTTAATAAGGATATGATCCATTGACAACATCCTTATTATTTATTTGTACGGTTTATGATAATGATTAAATTATGTTTATGAAGCCCATTTCTTTTCCATGGATTTTTTTATAACAAAATGCTAAAATGTTTTTCAAACCTATTTCAAATCTGTGGTTTATGATATGTTTATAAAACCCATTTAAATTTCATTTATTATGATATTATTAATGTTTTTTGATATTTTTTCACAAATATGTATGATTTTAATTATGTGATGGGTGGGCCCTAAATTATATTTCCCTACAATATATTGTGTAAGGATGGATATGTCATGAGATAAATAGGACTTGAATCGGGGTTGAATCTAGTTATGTAAGGGACTCTATCCACTATTATTGTCTTGAGAGTGAACATTGACTACTATGATGGTTTGAGAAGTCAATCCAATCCATTATGTTTTCCTTGTTAGTTATACTTGACTACTAAGGAGATAATTATATTCTTATTTATACTCCACAAACTTATGTATTATACAAATTTCATTCTAGAATGGATCATGTTTGTTGATTACTTTATGATTCATGTCTTATAAATGTCCAAGATTTATGCCATGATTCAAGATTATTATCTATGATATGAAAGTTATGGTTTTCAAATGTAATGATCATGTTATCATACACTCATTATCATGTTATATTTAAGTGATCATTGATATCTCTATTATTTTACTCTTATTGAGAATCTAATATCACCCTTTATTATGTTTCCTTTCCCTAGGTTATGAATAATGGGTTTAGGTATGATATGTATAATAAGGGTCACAGTTTTGATGATCTAAGTGGGAGATGATGTGAGTATCTTATGAACCAGTTTTATATGTGTCTATGTTTCTAAATTTACTAAATCTGTATGATTTTGGAATAGATTTTAATGTTATGAGATAAATATTCATATAATATGACATAATATCTATGTATGAAAATTATGGGTCACTATAATTAGAAAGTAATAAAAATAAGAGAGTTTTGATAATAATTTAATGATATTTATCATCCTGATAATGAGATCTATAAATAATTTAACTGTATTCAACATAACCAAAGGATAGTTATTGAATATAATCATTTCCCAAAAGCCCAAAAAAAATCTTGGACAACTATATTACACTACATTAATGTTTTCTTCATTCATTAAAAGTGATTTATTAATTATTTAGAAATAATAATTCATCTTATACATCATCACATTATGTATAATCTAAATATGATGATAATTTATTGTATAATAAATGAACCTATGATATAACATATCATAGTTATATCACCTCCTATAATATTCCATATCATAGCTAATGATAAAGCCTATATCGATGTATGTGATATATGGTTTATGTTCAAATAAATTTCAATGTCTCATTGGAACTAAATATCCCTAGAACATTTTATTATGTCCTATTAACTTGTGAAATTATATTCAAACTCTTTTAGATTAACTATCATAATATCTGTCTCATTTTGAAAAAAACACATAAATTAATCCTCATTCCATAAACTGATGTGTAACTATTTAGTAATTTTATCATTAAAAATGATTTTAAATTAGAAATTCAAAAGGATAAATGTAGATATTTTTTTAGGAAAGAATCAATGATACTCAATATATAAAGGGTTCTGGAGAGTTATTTATAAAACACATGTATCTATATATGAACATGTCTAATAGTTGTATCTGTACTTAAAACAGATATATAATAACATTATATAATAAATTGAGAACATCAATTATAAATGGAACATGCCTATCTCATATATAAATCAATTTATAAATTACTGATTCTCCAAAAATAGAATGACTAATCCAGATAAATACATCACATTTCATTTATCAACATATATGAGCATATCACCTATTACGAAAATAATCATGACCATAGATTTCCTCATTCTAATTAAATGATAGGTTCAAATGTTATAAATGGAATATAAGTGAAAAAATACTATAATTATTAATAATAATCCTCTATATGATTGAGAATATATCCAACCATCCTCTGATTGGTTCAACATCAAGGTTAGTGTAAAAAAGGCATAAAATTTTAGAGGTTTACCTACAGGATACCATGTTATCATCATAATAATTAAGATTCATATAAAAGAAACAATACTAAGTATATTAAATAAATTTTTTATAAATTTCATGTAATATGATCCAGTGTACCATTTTAAATAACGTGTCACACTTATTACTAAAGATTAAACTTTATATCTCTACATGAGTCCCTACTCACTATAATCATAAATTTTTTTCACAACTCATTTCTTTCCTTTAAAAAATTATAATATAGAAAACTCAAGGAATTTACTTTAGGGGTTAATTATTATTCTTTTCTCATGTAATAAAAGACCTATAATAATGAATTATAAAGTATAAATTTCCAGTAATAATTAAATATTGATACATATTCTAATCCAAATATTCACATCATGTGATTTAGCTCTAAAATTAAGAAAAATATATATTTAAATGCTATCCCTAACATATATAATACCCATGGATTTTATATTCACATTATTTTTTTATTGGAAGTTTTATTAATATATTTTATTTAATATCTTCTATATCATCTTAAAAAATATATATGTCCCAATTCCCAATGATTTATCTAATTAGAGGATTTTTATGAACAATTTATATAGTTGTTTGTAGAGAATGAATTTACTTAGATTACAAGAAAGTTTTATTTTTATTATAAAAATATTATATTGGGATTTATATTCTAGCTACCACACTTAGTTTAATAACAATTTATTGATCCAAACAGTTTACTTTGTAACATATGATGTGGTGATATACTCTTCTTGTATAATAATATTATCCATTATTGGATACTTATAAAAAATTTAACTAAAATATCCACAACCAATTAATAACATAAACCTATATGTGTATCTTGGATAATTTTGTTTTAGTTTATAATGTAGAATTAGTGTAACCATTACTATGATCTCTTCCTTATAAAAAAATCAATAATGAGTCCTTATTTCTTCTAAAGTACATGAAGAAATTCTTTAACACAAACTAGTGACTCTCATTTAAATTTGATTGGTATTAACTAGTTATGATCCTTGGATAAGAGACATTAGGTTTATTATATAACATGACATTCGTCATTGATCCTATCATTGAAGAATAATAAATCTCATTGATGCATTTTTTTCTCTAGAGAAGGAAATTGGGCCTTTGTAAGACTCACACCATATAACATCTGAAAAAACCCTTCATAGAGTTTATCATGCTAGAAATATTTTTGACTTTATCAATATATGTTCTCAGAGTCAAAACAAGGAACATCCTAGATCTATGTAGACCCACAATAATTTGCCAATAAATGGACACAAATATCGAGAGGATGTTCTAGGGACTTTGGTTCTATGAAGAATATTTCTATATATTCTATTTTTAGTCCCAAAGGACCAGTACAAACACACCCGGGGTGGGGGGTGAATCAGGTGTGGTCAATCATTTTAAAAAATTCTAATTTATAATTTTAATATTTTAATCCCTTTGGACTTTGAACCCATTCTGATGATTAAGATGGATGGATCTATCTTGTTTAACCTAGAACACACATATATTAAATGAAATTAAAGTTGTAAATTATGAAAAAAGTTTATATATGTAGTTTTTTTTATATCAAGAATCCCACTCTTTATTTTTCTTAGGATTCCTAAGTCATATATTATACACTATAATTATTATCATCAATGTATAAAGGGTTATCTAGGATCATCCTAAGACCATTCACACCATATTAAAAAGGTGTGTTAATTCATTATATTACCTAAGGAAACTTTTCCATATATCACACAAGTGAACGTATTGTATCCCATAGGTTCATTATACTATCATCATACCAGTTCCAAAAATCCATTCCTATTTCTTAAAGTAGATCACAACACTTCATTGGAATGTTACTGCATATAAAAAAATAATCTACTTCCACAAAATCAAATTCTTTTAGTGCCTTCTGTTCTTTAGATGAATCACATGTAACTTAGTCCACTATTTCTACATATATTCCAAATATTTATCATATTATATTTTCTAAGCTTTTAAACATATAAATTCAAGATCATAACCCATAAAATATTACCCTCCATGTGTACAGAGAATTTTATATATTCGTAGAATCTTTCCAAACGATGGGCACTAGAAGTCTTGGGCATGATATTTTCTCATAGTCTTCTCTTTCTACATAAACTAAAAAATTTAGGTTATTTTCATATTTTTATTCCTCAACTGTATCGATCTAGTAGAATTTATTTTCAGAGTTATATTAGGTATACAAAATTATTTATTCATTGATCAGTGTTAGCTATTCCTCCTCCACCTCCTCCTTCATCTTTACTTCTTCTTTTTCTTATTCTTATTCTTCTTCTTATTCTTATTCTTCAAGTGAATTTGTACTTTTGGATTCTCATTTGTAGTGTACAACTTTTCAATACCCCTATATATCTCTCTCAAGTTATTTTATTTTGTTTTGTAGTGATTTTTAATTTCTAAATGGATTACATCAATTTCTTTTCAAGGTCATTTAATATTTCCATAAATATAAATATTTCATTATGTGCATGAAAAATAATTCACATAAAAACAAATTTTTGTCCCTTGTAATATTAAATATCAATTTCTCAACTACTTTCTCCACTAAAATGACAGTCATACCCTTAATTTTTATTTTATTCTCATTTAATCTATCATATGAATAATTATTTCATATTATGCCACCATTAGGATTAACTTATTATCTTCTAAAATTATATCCTTAATAATAGATTCATTAAACATTTCTCTATATGTTCACAACATGTACTACCAAAATAGTAGAACCTTCAAATTATATTTTTCCTCTTGTGATATGATAGATTTTTTTTAAAACTAGTAAAAATATCAAGATTTATTTTGTTAAATCTTGAATAAACTCAAAACAAACACTTTATTTATTAAATTCAAATCCTTTTATAATATATAAAAATTTTAAATTCCAGCACAAAAATAAATATATTTACTTCTTCATAATATGGATTGTTAGAAATCTCATTAAACTAAAAAAATATTATCCTACATTGATCTTATTTTCTATATAGTTAGATATTATAATCTAATATTCCTCTATCTTGAATCATAAATATATTTTTATATTTAAATTATTGAAGAAAAACACTTGCATCAATAGAATTTTATTTTCACTTAATAATCTATAATTATTGAATCACATAGTTTTATAATTTTTTTTCTTAAAATATTTATAAGTGTTGAATCCTACGATAATCTCTATAACTAACAAATATGTTCCTTATGACTTCCAATCATATGGTTCATTGTACAATATGAAGGGTTTTCTCATCCTTATAGTAATGATGTATCAACTTTTTAGTGGCATATCCAAACCTTAAGAGGACATGCCTCAACCTTATGATATGGTGACCCCAAATTTATAATATATATATATATATATATCTAAATATTATGGACTAATTATCCAAAACATGTGAGGTGTTTTTCCAAACCTTACGGGAATATTTTTCAAACACTAAAAATAGAATATCTCAAACCTCTAAGGTACAAATCCTTCTTTATGATAATTCAACGACTTATCCAATTTTATAGATTTCTATAAAATCAACACATGGATTATTAAAATTAACACTATCACTTCTTAAACTCTTTATAAAATATCAAAAACTTTTTGTAATAAGTTAAACCATCTTATAATTCTTCAACACAATCCCTAAGGTCCTTTATAGTGTATAAATACTCAAGAAGAGTATATTTGTATACTCCACTGACACTATGACTATAGCTTCAATATCATTGATTCCACCCATTATCCAAATGATTTTTCTCACTTATTTCTATATCCAAAATTCAATATAAAACTTTATATTTTTTCAAAAAATTAGCTAAATTCTTCTAAAATATTGAACTATTTGTAATATTTTAATGAAAACATTAAAATCTCTCCATAAAAAGTTCAAAATCCAGCTTCCATTCTCAACTCTTATGTCAAACATTTGACTATAAGACATATCATTCTTCAAAAATAGTATTTGAATTGAGAACCAACTGAAAATAACCATATTTTATTTTATTTTCCCTATATTCATAAATGAGGTTTGTTCCTTATATTTACTTATAAACTATATGTGCAACCTTTTATTTTTCCATTAGGGGTATTTTCACTCCACCACCCTTCAATTTTTTCTATTTGTTGGATTTTCCATCGATCACCCAACTATTCTCTGTTTTCTAATCACATTTAAAATATTACAACAACAAAAAATTCAATATTTTTTATACCATAAAGTCCCTTCATGAGCATGAATGTTTGACCATATAAAATTTTCTCACATTATTTATAAATTGGTTAGAAAAAATGAAAAATATAGAGGAAGATAATAGGTCACTTATAAAATAAATTGGTCATCTGAGGCTTTTAGAATAAGGACCTTGTGTATGTATAAACAAAAATATGGGCTCCCATAAGTGATTTCTAAATCAAAACTGATGGATAAGAATACAAAGATAATTTTTGTGAATGTTTCATCGATATAACTTTTTCTAGGAAATATTTTTAAAGGACTAAACATTGTGAACATTTTTATAATTATTTATAGAGAACCAATTTTCTGATGAGTTTTGTGAAAATACCTTCACATACACCCTCCAAGTTGAGTCCAATCTATTAGAATCATAACGAATATTTTTGAAGTCATGAAATTTTTTAAAAATAATCAACATTTATGAAACCAAAACCTTATGTATTAAAAGTTTCCTTCACCGAAATAATATGTCTTAGAAAATATATAATACCTTAAATAAAGATTCAAAAAGTCTCCACCTTCACAAATCTCTCTTCACATTCATGAACCATTGAATTATTCTCATATAGAAACTCTTGAACACAATTTTCCACATTTGTGGGTGTTTTGGAGCATTAGAAACACCTTGGAGGAATCCTAAACCTTTACTAAATTTATCTTTCTATGAAAAGAACCTAGACAATTTTTTATAACTTCCATACATAAATCTTCTTTATATTACCTAGAGCTACATGGAACTTTGGTCTTTATCATATGAACTTAAACTATATGATTAGTTTTATTTCCTTCATGAAATAAATCTTTAAGTAACAACCTTCTAGTGTAACTTTAAATTATAAGGATCACTTCATAAGGGTGTGTTTGATGCTTTAATTTCAGGGATTTAAATTCGAAGGATTATATATTAAGGAAGGGTGTTACTCCCTTTATATAAGTATTTAAACTATAAAATTAACCCACAATATTCCACATGAATGGTATTCTCTTAATATAAGAATTTAAACTATAAATATTGTATCTTAAAGGGAAGTATGATTTCCTCTTCAAATGATTTTATCTAGATGGTTTATTTCTCACGGATGAGAATCTTTCGCTTCTTATATAACTATAAGATACTTTTTATGACCTCTTTAATGACTGTAAAATACAATCCATATTTATTAAATACAATATCTATACCCTAGTTACATGGTTTTAATCTATATACCACCCACTAAAACTACATAGATTTTGATCCCCTTAAATATGATTTATATGAAGCCTCCTTGAGGACGAATCACAAAAACTATATACCTATAAAATTTTTTAATACATAAATCTATAGGTATCCCATAATTGATACCTCATTCCATTCTGGACGACATTAAACTTGATAATAAACCTCATGAATTTCCATCTGGACTAAATTTATAATATAAACATTATACCTCCCCATATAGATTTAAACCAAGGTGAATACCACATTACTTTCCTTCTGTATTTAAACTAAAATATAAACGTCATGATTTTATATCAAGATTTAAATTATATTATAAACTTCATTACTTTAATTATATATTTAAGGAATGGTTTTAAACTTATCTCTTACCATTTATATTTATTCGCGATGAAAATCCCACCCCTCCCCATCAAGATATAAAATTCAATACAAACCTCATGCCCTTCCATCTGAATTTAAACTGTGTCCTAAAACCCATTACTTATTAACTAGTTTTAAAATGTCTTATAGATTTAATTCCTTTTCAGTTTGATTTAAAATATGGTGTAAACCTTATGAATTATTATTTAGATTTAAATTCTAGTATAAACCTATATCTTTCCCTTATGAATTTAAAATGTAGTGGAAACTCTCTCATTTCATTAGTGATTAGCCAAAAATCCATGATCTTCATTAGTGGTGAACATGATAACAATAAAATTGTACTCCCCTAAATATTCCATAATAATATTTTTCATGGATTTACACTATAGATATCCTTCTATAAGACTCTAAACTCAAAGGTCCCACACACATGTATTTAAACTATAGAGAAAACCTGTCATCTTCTGGTGTAGATTTTGGCTACAACATAACCTACACCACCTTATTAAATATATTATAAATATTATATAAACCTATCACCTTACTAGAAGGACTTAAATTATAGAGAATCCCTAACCATCCTTCTTATGATACTAAGCTATCACACACCTTTCTATATGGATTTATATTATTGTGAAAATTACCCCTTCTTATGTGGTGAGTAAAATATTCTTTATGTATATATTATAAGAATATTTCAATTTTTATGTGTCTATAATCCAAAATTAATGATCATTATTTAGTATCTTTAACAATATGTGTTCAATCTTCGGGAGTGAAATCCGATTTAATCAAAATATGTCTATAGGCATGAATATGTAAAAAACATAAAAAATATGTCTTAAATATATATTAAAATAAAAAAATATAACAAGATCCTATATAATATAATTAAAAATATTATTTTTTAAATTCTGAAACAACACTAATACTTTAATGTAAAAATGTCATCATTGGGTAAAAATGGAAGAATAAAAAAATTGTGAATGTGACTTGGGTCGATTATCTTCACTACAGTGATTGAGTGATGTTTCATCTTATTTTTTTATTCCAAATTGATTTATTTATAGGTACCATTATGACATCATAGAACCACTATATGAAAATTACTTTAACATAAATTTCCACCACTTTAAATACTTATATTATTTTGGTGAATCATTTCACATTTTCATTGATGCAACCACTCCACCACTAGATAGTCAGCACCACGGTGAAACAATATTTTTTGAAATTCATCACTGAAACGTGATTAGTGATCATATAGAACATGGAATCATTTTACCTCTAGAGGCTTTTCATTTTAAATTTATTTAAGAGTATATATCCTTGTAATTATAATGATTTACTTCCATATTTGGTGAAGGAAGGGTATATCTTAGTTAACTAAAAGGATTCCAAATATTCATCTAATATTGATATTTTCTACCACATTTCACCCCCTCTTTGTTTCGATAGACACTTTAAAGCTATTACAAAATTTCCATTCCCCGACTATTCTAGTATGATCCCCTAGAAGTAGGTCCCCCTAGGGGAAATCAAATTTCATCATCCTAAGGGAGGATAATCCCCTTGTTACTATAAAGACCACTTAACTGTTCTATATTCAAATATAAAGCCATAGATATTTCATCATCACATTGATAAGGATAACCCAACTATCTTATTTTCATGCTTTACTGGCTCCTCTAGTTTATTACTCTTCCTTAATAGGATCCAATAATAATAGAGGTCCTCCCTGTGATGAAGAAATAAATCATTATAAAGGCCCTCTTCATTAAAAATCATTGACCTAATAAAATAAAGATACTTATTATTTTTAAGAAACTAAACTTCATAAAGTCTATTCTTATGATGATATATCATTTACCCATTATAGATATCCTCATTGTCACAAAAATGATCTC
Source organism: Viscum album (assembly GCA_963277665.1). Taxonomy (NCBI): domain Eukaryota; kingdom Viridiplantae; phylum Streptophyta; class Magnoliopsida; order Santalales; family Viscaceae; genus Viscum; species Viscum album. The sequence continues at coordinate 422,289,654 of OY728132.1, forward strand.
TATTTTAAGGAACTATTATGGTTGGATTTAATTCCCTACCAAAAATTCAAATCCTATTGAAGGTTTTTGATTATGAATGTTGTTTCTTCTTTGAAATCCATAAAATTCAGGATCCAATAATTTTTTTTGAATGACCACACACTCTCTACCCAATATCTAATCTAATAATTTATGGATTTTCTGATACCACATACAATGATACACACAATCCTTGATTCCCTCCACACAAATATTTACATAATGGTAACAATACTATCTTATGACCCATGTTTCATTGGTCCCAAAAAGTTGGTCACTATGATGGTGAAACTGAGCATCCCACTACCCAAGATCATATGAAACAATTCCCCCATATTAGGCCAAGGGAGTATCCCCACCTGAAAATATCTTGATTCCTTCATTAATGATAGAGTTCCACTTTATAGAGAGTCACTTTTGAAGCTAATTCTGATCTAATGAAATGCTATGACACACAATATTGGCCTTTATTTATTATTTTATGAAACACAGTGAAGGTAGATATCATTCTATCATAGAGATACCAACTACCCAAATATGGGAGAAGTTGAAAATTCACATTATGAACAATACACTTTTGATAAGGTTGTTATTAATTGTACCATAATTGATAAGATGTTATAATAATTCTATATTAAGGATGAGATTAAAATTGATAAAATATAAGTAGAGTTATTTGGATACAAAATACTAGTTATGTATGAAGCCCACACCATTCCAAAATATGTTATATTAGTGGTTCTTAGTGAAGAGTTCATATTTTAATTCTAATAAAAAATTTAGGTGACAATCAACTATCATTGTTCCTTATGCATGAAATATTCTAGATACATAAAATATATCAAGACACTCGATGAGTAGTGTTGATAGATTGATATTACTACCCATCTTAATTAATTGAACCATAAGTCTGAAAAAAAATCAAGAACACCTTCAATTTGTCTGTTTATAACCTTAGGGTTCTTTAAGGGTTCCCCTCACATGAATATTTTGATATGAGAAAAATATTCTACACTATATTTTCACCAATTTAACAACAAATAATAATAATTTGATATCTAAAATCCAAATCATTATTTAGAACAAAAACCATAGGTAACCTATTATGTCATTAACATTATTAGTACCCCAAATAAGAGATATGATTATAATAATTATATATTATCAATTGGATTTTCTTATCAATATAGAATTAAAGAGACATGAAGGTGGGATTGAATAATTAGCAGATTTAATCAAACTAAATAGAAACCATTCATCATCACCAGGACAACCAAATCCTACTAGGTAAGGAGAATCCCCAATGATAGTTGTCCCTTAATCAGTATTAGTTTGTTCTTGGGAACCTAAAATCATAGAAAAGGTCATATATCTAGTACTTGTTATGATATGATTAAGATAAGCCCATAGGGATATCACTATATCATCCAATGGAAAAGTTGATATATAGGGAGGGGGATTTTTTATCTCAACCACCATCTCCTTAGATGTTGTAAAGGAATAATTTATACCCTATAAACATATATAAATTCATAATAAAATCAATATTATTTAGTCTAATGGAAACCCTAAAAATGAAAAATATTTATCACGCCATCATGAATTGTGTTCAGTGGTTACTCAAGTTGATTCTCTCAAGATAAATCAACATAATAAACTCATTCCTTTATCTCAATTAGTATAATGGAATTATAATATAAAATGTTATAAGAACCTTAAATCTTTAACCCCCTTAAAAATATTGATCCCCAATATGGAATATGATTAATAATTTTATAATTATTATAGATCTAATAACTCAATATATTTCACTAATGTTTATTGTGACTTTATCCCACTTGGTTTTATGTTTGTGAATTCCATATGGACTAATAACATGAATAGGCTATAATATATGGTCAATAATAAATTAGAAATAGATTATACTTAATTTTAAAATGATCCTTATCCTTACACCCTTTATAATAATTCACACACCTGAGGCTAGATGCATGATCATGATCTAGGGCCTCTACCTGAGATCACATCACCAATTGTATAATAAATTTTTGATAAGGGTAAAATAGTACCCACATAATTAACCAATAAATTTCTAAAAACATTCTCTAGAAATATTTAGAGATGATAAAAAATTCAGTTTTATGTATTAAATTAAAAATCATTTTTTACCTAATTCAAAGCTTATCTATGAATACACGAACAATGAAGATAAAACTAGATTTAGATCACCACCTCCCTTGGGTGAGAAAATCTGAAAGGAAGTTTCCCCTTGAAACTGGATTGTCAATTTGTGTTATACAATTATCTCGAGACCTAATTGAACCATTAAGATAACTAATTCCCCAGTTTATCAACATGTATTTACTCCCTTAAACCACAATCAATGTGTTCCACAAGTGATCCTTCCATATGAAATTGAAATACAAAGATGGGAATCATATGAAAAATTACTCTACGAACTAACTACTTGATTGAAATACCTTGAGGTATGGAATGCATTGGTATAGATTTTGAGGAAATAATACCTCAAATGAGTGAATTTTACCCCTTTACACCCAAAATTTGGAAACCCCAACTGCTCATCCTCCAACGTATTAATGACGTAAAGAAGTACCTCACCTATTTTTTTCCTAGTGTGACTCACTATATGGGAATCCTAAGTGAAAAGAAGGAGATATACATTTATGATTCATTTAGATTGTGGAGGGAACCACATTTATATAGTATAAAAACCTAAGAATCAGCTTTTTTATAATTAGATAGTAACTCCATTTAAAATTACTCTATTAATCTGGTTCAATCCAGAATAAGATGAAGATCTAAGACCTCTTGAATTTAAAATAATTAAAGAGTGAACAAGTGACTGATTTTATTATTTTATGGAATGTATTAATATACTCACTAAATATGAAATAACCCCAAGATTAATTGTTCAAAATATTTTTGATAAATCTTTAATCCAAATGGGTTAAAATGTTAATTTCTTAAAAATATCCTAGTGTATTTTAATATTTCACTAAAATAATACAACCTGTAAAGAACTGTTTATGATGATCAAGAATGAAATATCATTCAACACCTATATCACAAGTGTTAATTATTATGAAATAAAAATTAAAATAAGCAACTTTTAAACATGTTATATAGGTAACACCAACCCCAAAATCAATCATGTATCAATAAGAATCAATTTATAAACCTCAAAAAATTGATATACACCTTGATTTGATATCAAAAAATGTATAATATTATCAAAAGAATCACAATTTTGAAATAATAAGAACATGTTTTTTTCCTTTCATCTAGAGTAGGTTTTGGGGTGTTTCATTTTTGTTGTTTAGAAAACATGCTCAATACTCTGAAAAGAAGGATTCGAAATGAGAGTTTTAAATAAATTTATAAACTTATGTTATATAGAAATAATTAATAAAAAATTATTAGAAGATATTTTTTCTTTTATGAATTGATAATCACATTTTATGTTTAAGGATAATTTATTAAAAATTTAAAATGGTAATTATTTTGGAATATCACTGATTATTATTAAATGAATTATAAAAATTTAATTTCACATGACTATAAAATGATAATTTTAAATAAAATTAGAAAATATTAAATTATTAAAAATAATCAAAGATAATTATTAAAAGAATTATCAGAAGATAATTAAAGGAATTATCAAAGTAAAGTAATGAATAACTATCAAACAATAATTCCAATGAATTATCAAAAGATAATTTCTTGAGATTATCAAAGATAATTTTATAAAAATTATCAAAGGATAATAATGAAAAATTGTGAAATTGTAATTGAAATCATTTATCAAAGGATAATTTATTATAATTACTGAATGATAAAATATTGAATTATCATGGGTAATTTATTAAAATTATCAAGCTATAATTAGAACATTATACAAGGATAATTATAAAAATTATCAGAAGATAATTTCTATATTATCAATGGATAATTTATAGAAATAAATTATAAGATGATAATCACATTTATTTATTGGCATATAGTTTATAGAAATTCTTGAAGATAATTACTTTATAATATCAAAGAATAATTATTATAATTATCAAATTATAATAGTGTGTTTATCAGAGAATAAATTATTAAAAAAATCAAAAGATAATTATAAAGGATAATTTATATGAAATTAGAAAATGATAATTATTGAATGATAATTTTTGATAAACTATAAAAAGATAATTATAAAAGGATTATTTACCTGAAATTATTAAAAGGTAATTATAAAAGGATAAATTGTGATAAATTTTCAAGAGATAATTATAAAAGGATAATTTATGAGATATTATCCAAATATGATTATATAAGGATAATTTATAATAAATTATCAGAATATAATTATTCTTATAGAGATTGTTGAGAATGTATGTGTTATACTAGAATGATAATTTTGATATTATCTAGGATATGAAATGTATCAACGCATGTGATATTTTATTTATTTTTGAAGTAAAATAATTGGTTTTGGTTCTTGGAACCTTTGATGAACCCTGAGATTTCAGGTGTCAATGTTTATGATAATAAGTCCAAAAATATATTTTTTGAATGTTGAGGTTTCCACTCTCACTATCATACCACATAGGGTGGTTTTTCATTGCTTTTGACATTGATAAATTTTGAGGTAGGAATTTCCTTACCTTTTTGTAATTTGTTACACATGAGGTCTCAGTATGATTTATGCGTAGAGATATTTGATGATTGTACTAGATTATGATTTCTTATGGGTTTGTGTGTAGACCTAATAATATTATGTAACACATATTTCTATGAGTACCTGTGTCTTAGTATTCATGTTCGATGTTGATCACATGTAGTTTTATTCTACCTTACTTGTGATGATGTAATATGTTTTTTCGTGTTTCCCAACATACTAAGTGTGCTTTTGTGATATTTTTCCAAGAAGAAAATGTAGGTGTACTATATTTACATGTTTATCCCTTATAGGGGGAGTGCGTAAAACTTGAAAAAATGGTGATGAGGGGCCTATGCATAGGGTAAGGATAAAAAGATGCCTCATGGATGCCATGTGATGCACTTTGTGCCTTGAAGATATCAAGAGGTATGTTCTCGATGCCTAGTGAAGGTTGAGTAGCTCTTAATGACTAGAGAATTTTAAAAACATGAATTCAATAATTCCTAGAGTATATTGAGTTAGATGATCACATGATTCCGAGTAGCATGATTTATGAGCCTCATGTCTAGTCCTTGATTCTTTTGACACCTTAGTTATCCTTCCAACATAGAGACGAAGCATGTACGACCCAGGGTTTTTGGCGTCTTAGATAAGATCATGATAACTCTATTTTGGATTATGTGTTACTATATTTGTTACACATTTATAATTATTATGGAATACACTTGTATACTTTAGAACATGAGGATAAGAAGGCATTGGTGGTGTCATACCAAATCTTGTACTCACACCATTATTAGGTATTTCGATGTGATTATATATTTTTTGTGGGATCCAACAAAGGAAAAGGGACCTTTTGTAGAATATTGAGTTGAGAAGTGTAGATTAGGTTGTGGGCTAGGATAGAAACCAGCGGGAAATATAATGTATCATTTATTTGTATATCTTTTTTATTTACCCGGGATAGGCTTTCAAATTTGGGAGTATATTTTATTACATATCATGTATTCCATTTATTATGTTATTTTTCATATTTAATTTGATAATTTATTAAATTATTTATTTTATATTATTAATCCTATGAAAAAATATTGAGGTTATATTCTCCCCAATGTCGGACTCGAACCTTTTATACTAGTCATAGGCCTTTTTTGTATGGGGAGGCCCTCATGAGGTTATGTGAATATGGGACTTAGACTCGATGGTTCTGGTCCAAATATTACTCAGGTGAACCATATTTAATTCAAGTTCCATTTATTTAGAAAATATCATAGGGAAAAGTCTTAAATATATGGAAGATAGCTAGAAAAAAAATCTGGTGAACATGTTTACTAAAGCATTAGTTTAAGAAATTCTGAGAAAATATCATGGCTCATTGGGACATGGGTGAATAAAAGGAGGAAGGAGTACTCTTAATTATATAATGAAAAGTAAATATTGGAGGGTAACTAAAGGTTCCCTAAAACAAGTATTCAAGTGGGTTATTTTTGGGATGTGATGTCTGATTTTTTTCATAAGAATTTATTACATTGGAATATCATTCACCAAAATTAAGATTCAATGTAGTGTATGAACCATGGTATAAAGACCTCTTCTAGAGGAATTATAACTATTAAATGTTTATATGTTTTATGGAACCATGGAGGATTATATTTTCTTGAAATATGAAGGTCTAAAAGTTTATTTTATTAGAGGGTTATTAGTTTAGTATAACTTACTGTAGAATTCATGATGTGTTAACCAAAATTTTGGAGGAGCAAGTTTTATTTCTTGACAGGTTGATACTTACTATATAAGTTAGAGGGACCTCAATGCTAAGTAGATTGCTAAGTGTGAAAAATATAAGAATATAAGAAGGGATAAAGTTATTAATTAAATTCTATTATTAATATTACTTATATTTAGTAATATTTTTTGTATTTTTAATATCATCTGATTATAATGGAAAAGATAATGGTAGGGTTTCTCCCATTCAAATAGGGCTCATTATCAAAAAAATAATAATTTTTTTTCTTTAATTTATTTATATTCTTCCATTTATTTTATTTAGATTTCCTTAAATTATTTTGAGTTGTTATCCTTATTTTGTTGTGTGTGAGTATCAAGTTCATACGGTGGGTAGGGTGTTTAGTATTCCTCTTTTATGTATGATTAGTTAAGGTATGTTCTAGAGTTTTTATTTTCACTACACTAAACTTCATGTGTGCATAATTCTAGTATATTAATGATCCTAAATCTATAAATTTCATGGTGATGACCACTATCCAACACTAACATCTCTTCCTTTAGTTATGGTCACTATGGGTGAAGATATAACCAAGAATATTATGGTCCATGTAGACTATGAACCACTCATCGATAATATAACGGATCCAATCATTAAAGGTGAACATTACTACAATCAGTTCTAAATTATGGGTTACATATTTCTACTCATTAGTTTCCAAATATTTGGACCCATAAGTTATTATTACCTACCTAAATATTATCACACAAAAAATACTAGCTGTAGGGGAATTTGAAAACACCACATACATGACATCTTCTATTAGAATTCATATAATAGGACCAATCATAATCCTCATCCTCCAATGTTCAAAAGTTCTGTGGTATTACTCAAAAAAAATGAATGGTTTTCCTTATTGGAAAAGAGCTTTCATGGGATATATATCCTAATATAAATTTGTTATAAATATCTAGTAGTACCCTAACAATGTAAGGAAACTCCATACCGCAAAAATGCTATTAGTGGGTGTAATTCCTTGCCACCCCAAACTACTAATTGCTGCCTAGACCGGCTGCCCCTAATGTACCTCAAGTTCTCATAACCACATGATAGAGGCTAAAAAATAGTATAATGGGTATAATTTTGTACAATGGAGAGACTACACAGACATATTTGAGTAGAAAATTTAATAAAAATAATACCAACCAGGAAAAACATAGTGAAAAAATGACATCTTGGAAAGTTGCAACAACCAATAAAATTAAACCCTACTATGATAAAATGTAACTTGTATAATTTTAGGAAGTCATTGATTATCATATTGTATATAATCTCTCAAGAACCAACAGAAAATGTAATGAACAATCCACCAAAATGAAATTGAGTGTTAACTTGGACCTAAAATACCATGCTCTATCATAGAAACCACGTTATTAACTACAATGGGATCTTTACCAAAACTAACATTGAAAAGTAAAAATAATAGTTTATCAGGAACCCAAGTGTCATAGAGACCCAAGTATGGTTTGAGTACAACTTAGTAGGCCACCACCAATAGATTACCTAAAATAACCAGCCAATAATAATGTGTATGCATGAGTGATATAAATAAAAATTTATGTAGTTTAATAATTTAACAATTTGTATAAATTGTAGTAGAAAGTCCTTTGATCTTTGAGCTCCATGGTGAGACCCAAATTTAATCTTATTTCTACTTCAGACTATGATTGTATATCTCGATCCATGGTATGTGATATGTTACATCCATTTCTAACCTTTACCACCAAGGAAACAATCATCTAGAATGGACATGAGAATACATATGGGCTCCACCTTACAATCCCATATAACCAAGCCATCCATGATCAATCGAATTCATCAATGAAATTATTCTTAGTTCTATCTGGGTGAATCTAGGGAATCCAAACTAGGAATTATCTAAACAAAATATAAGACACCACATTTGAAAGGCATTTATAGTATTAAGATTGACTAGAATAAAAGTCTACACTTATAGAATTCCATCATATACAATAAAGCGGACTCTATAGATATCATACCATGAAATTCACAAGGTTACCCTAAGGGAATACTTGATATTAATATATGAAATTTAATACATAATACATCACCTGGATCCAAGGGGGAGCCTCCCTAAAGAATTCACAGAAATGAATCTATCAGGAATCCAAGGTATCTCATGGAATTTATTAGCATTAAAAATACTTGAATATAATGGGGAATCTACCAATTACATTTAAATGAGTCCCTTATAGGAATCCATGCTCACTTAAGGAATTACCCCAAATGTATATCCAAAATATAATATGAGTAATAACACAAAATTAATTCCATATATAACAATAATTCATACAATAAAACTAATTTTCCAATTACCATAACCATCATTAGAGTCCATGTCACTATATAATCCCACATCCATTCCATAAAGGTCACGTCATTTACCTAGTATTGATAATATAGTGTTTCATTCACAAGATATTAATGGAAACACCTCTTAGGTTTCCTTCTATTACTCTATTTAACCAGCACCATTATTTAGCTACTAACTTTAGAGATTAACACTCACAATCCAGTATGTCCAATTAAAGGGTCCAACTCAAAAAAATTAATAGTTGTGAAATTCCATTTCAGAACCATCGATTCAATTTGTGACTTCTCATTTAACCTTTAAATTTAGATAATCATTTTCACACCAAGACCATTCAAATTAAAAATTCCACTTAGTTCACACTGTATAGGGCTATCAATTTTTATGATTCAAATAATGTTAAATGAGGCATTTAAATAAGGAAAACCAAATTTTAAACATCTAATTGAACTAACATCATTAAATTAATTAAAGGTATATGTGAAACAATGTTAGAATGACGTACTCAAAAAAAACAGGGAAGAATCTTGGTTAAATTTAAGGAACAGATTCCTCATACTCATAGTTGCTCACACACCTAATATTGGACATTGATTTGGAAAAATATGTTAAAACTAAAAAAAGACGAGGAATATCTTGGAAATATAAGAAAAACATATAAATTATGAAAACCTAAACAAAAGGAGAATTAATAAATAATAAAATGATTTAGACTAATTGATTTACCACTGTATATTAATTATAACTAATGATGTGTGATTCCATAGGTGAACTGGGAGAAAATACCTCTTTAAGTGGGGGGGGGAATCACCCATCATGTTCCACTACTATAATGGGAACCCATTATGTATTAAAAACACCTCCAATCCAGAAAACCTGCCTTAAAAACTTAAAATAATACATCTGATCAATGCCATGGAATTAGAAAATTGGTCACAGTGTGACCTTTTGGTGTAGGGGGATACTCTATTATATATATCTATTTCATATTTTGACACATATTATTGCGCCACAAAAGGCTCCAATATACTTTTTTCAAATATAGGCCTGTCCGTTATTCCTAAAAATTTCCCAGATCCCCCCCCAAACCCTTAAAAATTCCAAAAAATGATTAATTTTCACATATTTTAAAAAACTTTAAAATGTTTAATACATTTAAGAATGTACATGGGTTTAAAACCTCCCCACCTTAAAAAATCACCATTGAGCTTCTCTCTCAAGTAACATCAGACCTCACCAGCCAAAAACACTAGCCATTGAGCCCTCACTGCTAAATCCTACTCTTAGGACTCCTCCTAGAAACATCCATACTGCCATAGAACATGCATAATAGTATTTTTTTTCTATCACTGGGATCTAATTCTCCATGATACCTACGGATACTCTTTATAGGATGTATCCATCTAAAGCTCAAAATTTCATTTACATCCCCACATACAGGGACCCACTCCTAGCCATGAGCTATTAAAAAACTACTTTTTGTTATTGAAGATTTATTTAATTAATGAAGCCTTCATTGGGTTTTGTAACATGATTCACCACCTAAATCATGGGACAAAACAGGGTTTTACCCCTGAAACAGATGACGAAATAGGTTATCCCCTAGAATCAAGTCACAAACCACTTCAAATAGTCACCAACCATTACTAGATCAACTAAATATTCTCCAAAGTCTAATACATGAGTCTTATCTCGGATTAATGCATCTCAAAAGCCCTTGAATATTGCATAGGAAACACTATGAAACCCAATTTTTCCTCCCAAGAACCACTAAAAATGAGGATGCATTATCTCAGTATGTCCTCTAAAATTTGAAATACTTATAAAGAGTATCTGAGTCTTCAATCCCAAAACACAAACCAAATTATATTCCTCCCACTAGTTGTGGTCATGAAAACGTTGAACCCAATCTAGCTCTACTTCTCAGCACATTTCTGGTTTACACACTATGGTTCCAATTACTTTAAATTACATCCCCATGATTCCCTAATCCTGTCAGCATTCATGAATTCCTTAATCACCACATCACATTTCATTGTATGATGCCACTACTCTATACTAGTCCATTCCTCAAATGACCATCTCATCAGGTTATAGAGTCTCACTCCTATGATTATTTATACTACAAGGGCCCAACTCATTATTCAGGTCAATTGGTTTTCCATAAACACTGAAATCCCATAGACCTAGTATCCTTATCAACCAACATACCTATATTTAAACATAGTCATACCACTTCACCATAATCCCATATACATCTACTTTCAAACATAGACTATTCTGACTCTATCAAAACGTCACCTACCACCACCCATAATTGTGTGAATTACACTTTCTTCTCCTAACTCAGCTCCTTGAACCTAATATGACATCAAAAAACCACAACCACCTCTTGGTTGTGTTTATGTACATGTCACTTATAACATTTACCAGAAACTATATAAGATGATCACCACACGCTCAAACTATCCACAAGTCCAGATAATCCCATATTAATTTGCACAGTGGCATTCCAAAGTTACTTCAGCTATCCCCCAGCCAGTATCACTATATTTATCATGTTACACACACAAAACCATGATCTCATGACTAATTTGAAACTCCCTACCTTATAAGTACCCTCAACACTAGTATATCAAACCAAAAGTCCAAACTTATGGGTATATACATCATCCATTACCATATGCATTGACTATATGCAACCACATAATGTTTGGTTTCATGCATCCTTGATCCCTATCACTAGAGATTTGTGTCTTGGTGAATGATATCTTAATATCCACCAAAGTATCATCCTTATCATTACATCACAGAATGATTATCAGACCTCTATGTGCCTCTATCCATCTATCAGCTTAGATTATGTTGATATGGGGATGAGACTACACATCATTTAGCATTACTATAGAAGTTAATTCACATTACATTCCCAGATCCTAGTAATTACACTCATGATACCCACTATAAAACTTTATAAAATGAGGTTCACACATACAAATGACCGACAATGTACTTCAAATCATCCAAATGATCACTTACCACTCCTAGAGTACTGACCCAAACATGTATCATTAGAACCACAAGCATGTCACTCCTCCCAAGACACACTCACAAATCTATCATGTCATCCTCTATCTTTCTCGTTGAGTTTAAACCCTTATAGTTTTATTCATTGTACCTGATCTTCCCATGTTCTCATTCCCACCATCACAATATCACAGATTTTTCCCAGAAGCCCTATAACACCAAGAATACAACCCTCTTATCACGCCCACCATGGTCCTCATCCCAAAAATATGGATGTTTTACTATTTAAGCATCTAGGGTTTCCACTCCCATACCACCATAATAATAATCCAATGACATAATTAACCACTACAACTTACTTTACTTTGGTGATTCCACTAAAGATCAATAGTTGTGCACTCCGCAACATGATCACGAAGAACCACCTAAAAATAATGAAAGAAACATTGCTTTAAAACTTAGATCACACATCTAATTTAATATCTATTCCACTCCTACATTCTAGTCTCACCAATAAAATATGACCCTTTATTATTATTAGAACTAGAAGCATCTCACCATTCAAAACAAATTGACATGACCACTCTAAATTGATCTTCTTTCTCAAGTCCCACTAGGGTTCATTTATCCTCTCCCCACATTTCTAATAGAACATTATAATTTTATAGGACCTGACAACTAACTGTGCCTTCCCTAAAAAACCATATGCACTATCAAAGAACCACTAATCTGGGTTCCTCAAATTTCAAAAAATCCAAAAATTACCACATTCCTTACACTAGAATTCTATAAGATTATTCCATTTATAGAGAATCTCACTCTCAATCTAGTTTATAATCCCCAATCCTACTTCACATGAATTGTAACTACCTAGGTGAGGCATATGAAAAATATTTCCCATAAAAAAATAAGCTTCAAAACCAAAATCAATAGAACACTGGTTCTTATATCACAATTTTAAAGATATTTAAAATGCTTGTAACACATACTCGATAACACCCTTGTTGTACCAATGTCAATAGAAGAGGAATATACTACTACCTCACTTACCTTGAGGCACTCACATACTCGGATGGCCCCTTGCATGGGTCACCCTTGAAAGTCATAAGGCACCAACTCCCAAACCTGTGGTCAGGCTTAGGGAAGGTAACAAGGCTCTCCCCACTAGCCCACACATCAAGAAAAGCCTCAAATAGGCCAAAAATCATGGAATAGACCTCTCCCCTTTACTAAGGTCATCCATCATGCCAAAAAACCACTATAAAGTCTGAAAAAAATATTGAATCTAACCCATGATATCCATTCTCAATTTAGGAACAAACCATAAGTGTCACGACAAGCCACTGCCCATATTATCATCACAACCCGTGAAAAGACATAAATTTAGAATATTAAACAACTTGGGTTCTCTCAACAACCCAAACTACCCATGAATACTCTCAACAAAAAACTCTTTATAGGTTTAACTATTCACATAGGGTTCAAAAATTTTCACTTTTCATTTTTTTCAATTTAACCAGAATTACCATAACAAGGTCTCAGTTAAATGAAATTTATAGTACAAGTATAGAGGGATCCAGTTTATAAGTTATAATTGGAATTTTATTTAAATAATTACACATAATAAAAAAGGTAATTAATTACATAATTTAACATTAACCATTTCTTATAACCAAATATTTTCATAGTTGAGGCTTAATTAAATAAGGTGTAAATTACAAGTTATAGAGAAAAATAATCTTTAAGCTATAATTAGAATTTTAATTAACTAAAAAATAATAAAAGTAAAATCAATAATATAATAGAGAATATATTTATCCTTTTAAAGGAATATGTTATGTAATATTATGAGAGAAACTTATCCCAAGACATTATATAAATGGTTTCATACACATTAAATAACCAAACCAAGTCGTAGTCTATGTATATGAGTAATAAATCATAAGAAATCATGAAAATAACATGTAAATCCTATTTTTTTTATGATGCATGAACACACCATTATTTTCATATTAGTATAAGAGATAATACCTCTTAAATTATCTCCTCATAAATTAAGTGCATCACTCAAGGTGAAAATGAGATAAATAGTAAAATCAAACAGTATGAACCAAAATCCCCTAACTAGAAACACGGTCTTACCATGTACATTGGGTGGACTATCCTTGATAAAATATTTATACCATTTTCAACTCAATATTATTCTCTTATCCACCTTTCCCAAATTTTAAGACAAAAGGAAAAACACTATGATACCATTTTTACATGCCCCACCACCATATATTAATGTTCGGTTCCTAGACTCGCAGTCACTAATATACCTCTCGTGAGCGTCTCAATTCCCCAGAGGATACTGATTAGTAGTGTGGGTATAAGGTTGTATAGTGTGGATAAAATACCTATATATTATATTATAATTATTAGTGTGACTAATACCAATGAGATACAACTTCTTGGAAGAAGTAAAATGACATCTAGTCTAGTGATAATAACTAATCAAAATAAACCTTACTCTATGGAAATATACCATTTAAAATTTCTTGAAATCATAGATAAATATAAAATATAAATTTTTTTAAGGATAAAAAAGGACTAGATAGTCCACCATATGAGACTTGAGTCCTAACCTAGTCCCAAACTTTTATGCTCCATCCTAGAAACCAATAAATCAACCACATTAGGTGCTTTCCCAAAAATCGTCCCTATAATACAATAGTAATAGATTCTTTGGTACTCAAGTACCATTGTGGCGCAAGTAGGGTTTACTTATAATGTTGTATCCCTTCACCGATGATGTCATAAAAAACTAGTCTATAGTAAAGTGAATGCATGAGTGACATAGATAAACATTTGGGCAGTTTAACATCTTAATAATTTTTAGAAAATGTTGTACAACAACCATGGATCCCTAGAATTTACAATGACACATAAAATCGGTAGAATTACTACTTTTTCTTACACTTATGTTCTATATCCATGGTATGTGACATGGAACATCCATTTCCAAGGTATACCTATAAGGAAAACACTATCAAGAAAACACATGGGAATACATGGGAACTCCACCAGACATTCCCATCTAACGAAGCCATCTATATTCAGTGGAAGTCATCCATGGATAAATATTTTTGTGAAATCTAGGTGAATCCATGGAATTAATCCTTATAAATATCTAAAAAGAATCCAAGTTTCCACATTTGCAAGGCATCTAGATAATCAATCTTGATTGAAATCTTGGTTAACACCCATGGAATTCCATTTTTTATAATCCAGATTATTCTAGTGATCTCATACTAAAACATTAACAATGGTACCCTAAGGGAATCCATGAAATTAATCTGTCATATTCGATACACAAGACATTACCTGAATCTAGGTGGGATCTTCATTGAGGAATTAAAAAATGTAAATTGATGATGAATCCAAGGTAGTTCATGTAATTACTTATATTTTAAACATCCTTGAATCCATTGAGGAATCCAACCATGGATTTCAAGTGAGTCCCATAATGGATACCTGCTCCCTCAATTAATTTAACCAATTTAATATCCAAAAATGAATCTAAGTGATGAAACCCAAGTCATTACAACTATAACAACAATTCACATAGGGAAAACTTATTTACCAATTTATAGAACCATCATTAGATCATATGTTTATATATAATACAAATTTTATTGTATATTGTGTATGTAATTTACGAAGTTTTGATCAAATATGGTGTCATTAACATGTTATAAAAGAAAATTACTTATATATTTCTTACCAAAAATATATTTAACCAGCATCATCATTTTATAATTCACATTACAGGTCAATGCTTACAATATAGTAGGTTCAATTCACGGTTCTAACTCAAACAAAAATTATTTACGGTTGTGAAATACCATTTCAAAACCCTTGAATCGTGTTGTAACTTTTCATTTAACCTTTAAATTTTGATAACCATTTTTCAAACCAAACTCATTAAAGGATAAAAATAAAATTTGGTCAGCCCATATGGAACAATCCCATTCTCTATTTCAAAGCTTGTTAAATGGGATATTTAATTAAGGAAACCTGAATTTTAAACATTTAATTAAACCATGGTCATTAAATTAAATTTATGTCAGTGTGTGGTAATGTCGAATTGATACACACCCAGATAATTATGAATATTAGGAAAGATTATGGTCTAAATTTAATGGAAAACCTACCCCATACTCATAAATATCCACAAACCCAAATAATAGAATTTGTTTTAGGCTAATCTTATAGAAATATAAAAATAATATGATTACCAAATAAATTGGAAAAATTTGAATAAATGAAAATAACCCACAAGACAATAAAATAAATGTATAAATAAAGAGGTGGACTGATATAATTACAACGTGCAATTGTTAAAAACTAACGGCACATGATTCCACTAGAAAACAGCGAAGAAATCCCTCATTAAGGTGGGGGGTATCCCTCATCACACATCATTAGAAAATGGGAAACACCCTTATGTTGTTAAAACACCTCTACTCAATAACAAATCATTTAAAAAAATAGAAAAAGACCACCTGAATAGAATCACAACATGACAAAACAAGTCACATCATGACCTTTTGGTTTAGGGGATAATCTCTTCTGTCCATTCTTTTGAAAATTGAACACATGTTAAAATGAATTTAAAGGATACAACCTTAATTTTTCAACTGCAATCTTGCTTCTCCATCCTAAAAATGGCTCAAATCCACCCATAATACCTTAAACATGTAAAAAAATGGGTTAATTTCACATGTTTTTCATAATTTAAATGGTTTTGTGAACCAAATAACGGTTGGGGTTTTATAAGGGACTCCCAAAAATTAACTACCTTGCTATTTTTTGGGTGAAGAAATTCTCCACCCTCTATGGTGACATAGCATAATAACCTAACCTCTTAAATATAGAACTAAAACTTTAAGAGATTTTATTATAAAACAAGTGATCTCAAAGTTAGTACAAAATAGACCTCAGATTCTCAGTGTTCTCATCCTCTTATGTTGAGTTGAGAAGGATGTCATTAATGAAAAAACCTAAAATTTCTTCTAATAAATTCTTAAGGATCTAGTTCATGAGGTTCAGGAACATATCCAAGTCGTTCACCAGAATGATGGAAATCACCATAAACTCAAAAAGACCACATTGGAATAATAATTCCATATTCGATGTATCATCTTCATGAACCTGAATATAGTGACAAACAAACCTAATATTTATATTTAAGATGCACTTCACTCCATTTATCTAGTTAAACAGGTCTTTGATCTCTATCAGATGGAAATTTTTCTTTATTTTCACTTGACGAAATAGGTGATAGCCAATAAAAATCCTTAATTTTACACCCACATTCTTGGTGAACAAAATTAGATATACCTAAGGGGACACACTGGATTTTATGAAAACCATATCTATAATGTCCTTAAACTACTACTTTAACACATTTAACATATTCGTTTCTATCTAATAAGTTTTGAAAGATATCAAGGTGTTCATGGGAAGCTAACCAATATAAAAGTCGATTTCCCTATGAGGGTTAAATCTAGGTACATTCTCAGGAAAGGTATCCATATACTTGTTCATGGATACAATAAAATCATCATCTAAAGTTGACATAGAAGAACATTCAAACTAATGGGTGATAAGCTAAAAATCACCAAAACTAGGCCTTTATCATATCAACTGAATTTTCAACTCACCATGAGGAAAATCTTGTTCTATTTTCTAAAAAACACAACACTTCCAAACAATAACAGTTTATTAAACCACAAAATAAGATAACCATTCCATACTAGGGATCATATTCTAGAGATTTATTATAGCGACCAAGAGGTCCCTTCAAAATATCTCTTCTCTATTTGCATGATCCTATCATTGGTAAATTTGGTCGAGCATGTGATTAGTCCAAGTAAGGGTCACTGAGTTTATGTGTTAAGCTAGAAGCTCTACCAGGATTTAAAGATCTCGAAGTATGGATTTATTAATAATGGTATATTTTTCACCCAAAACAATGAGTATGCATGAAAATGTATAGGATACACATATCATGCCACAAATCGTGTCAGGCACCACTAGTTCATAACTATCCATCACTTATATTTGGTTAAATACTTGGATAAAATCCCCCTAAGTTAGGCATGAACCCTTTGGGAGTGGTGGTGTTGGAATTGGATCACAATGATGTCCACCCCTAGCTCCTCCTCTGGTGCACTAAAAATATACTTTCTTGTGGTAGACACCCTATGGACCACCCTTTCTTCTTCAAGGAGGTACATGATTGTGTCCTTATCTTTAAAGCAGTGGTTCATCGATTGTCTGAATATCCTCTAAGGTAAAATGATTCAAGTAGTTATGATCCAAATAACCTTGTCCTATATAGGTATATAGAAATATTTCTTATGGTTAAATATATAATCTACGTGAATCTTAATCTACTGATCCTTAGGACTGAGGCCACACATGAGTACTCTTTTAAAGTTTTTACTCCAGCATTTATTATCCTCTAACTATCACTGATGACTCTACTCCTAGGTAACTTCTACCAGTATTAGTTTCATATTATCACTCTATTAATAATGTCTCAATCACCAAGTCTCTATCCAGAGCTCCAACATAATTTGGTATACATAGGAGAACAACTATAAAAAAAATATCTCTACATAGCCCAGGATTAATCTTCCACACTCAAAACAAACCATCATGAATCATGTCGAGATAGTATCTCCCGAGGTCCGTGAAACTCAATGTGCAATCTGAAAAAATCATACCACCATAATGAAACTTCAATAGCCCTTATATGAAAATAAATCTCAAAGTAGTTGGGTTATACTTCTTATGGAAGAGACTCTTGAACTATGACCATTAAATAGTCACCTTATCACATTTTCATATGATTAAGGTCTTCTAGTAACTAACTGCACCATGTAGAAGAATAAATTCCACCACTATCTCATTAGTATGCATTTGAACTTGGTGGAATATACGAACTACTACCTCAAGCTAGTCCTTAATTACATGAGGGCTAAGATTAACTCATAATATGGGTGGTCTCTATCACTATAACTCTTGAAGTTCACTCAACCTACGTGAATGCTTATCCCATACCATTGGAATTATCTATTACTTGGTAGGTGGGGGAACATTTTCCTACACTATGAGAATTGTGTATACTCACTATACTATTGGGGGAGTTACCACCCCCTTTATGGTTGGTGGGTGAATATCGTGATTTATTCCCTATAGAGAAGTCTTCGCTCATTTTTTCTGTGGTGGGGTGCTTAATCACTAGCATGGAAATTTTATGAAACTATATAAGGACTATAACTGGTTGTATATATGGTGTAATTATATTGTTGAAGTGATGAACTATGATCACTTAATCATATTAGGGGAGATGAAAAAAGAAGTAAATGCAATTAAATGACTTATTATAACATTATACAGACACCATTTTCTTGATCCTTACAACCGGTGTCTTAAATCTCTGAATTGATAAGAAGGTTATCAATGTTTTGGTGAATGGACACATCAACCACCACACAAACACTGATATCCTTATCCTAGGATCTGAACTCTAGACTACTTGATATCGTTTCCTTAAATTAAAAAACCAATATTCACATAACACCTATCTTCGAACTTCAACCCTATGACATACCCAATTTGATATCACTCTACCATGACTTTACCTAATAGGTCCCCATTTTGGATAGTAGTTGGATGGGGGTTCCACCCTAATTCCACCACCAACTAGCTTGGGTTTGGTGACTATCACCGAGTAGGAATATTAGACATGATAAGCTGCCTTGGAAAAAATAACCTGTACACAATACACATCTCTAAATAGGACAAAATAATGCAGTCTAAATAAATAAAATTAACTATAATATATATAATGCATGTGAAAACCACTAATATCCATAATGGAATAATTGGTGCATAAGTCATAAATCAAAAAGTGGTGAAATACATGACCAACAATCCTAATGGTGAAATAACTTAAAGAAGATATAGGGAAGGTGTATCCATGTCAAACTAAAACTAAACACATATAACGTCTACTAATATCAACTATGGGTAACACTAACCTTGTCCACAAAAGTGTTTACATAATTATATATCATCTGGATATGGTGTGAAATGTGTAGTCAAAACACCCAGTAAGCGGTTAATATATACATAATTGATGGGATTCCATAATAACCATAAATAATTATATATAAAAAATTCATCTCAAGACCATAATAGATAGAGAGATAAAAAACAAAAATATTCTTAAAAGAAGAGAACACATGACATAGATGAGATTCCCACTTAACACAGACATGTTATAAAAGATTCAGCCCGACAAACATCCCAAAAACATAAACCACCTAACTTTATAAGCCACATCACCTATTAGAAACTGTATTGGGGGATACACACATCAAAAAGGTTATATTTCTATCATTGGAGTAACCAACCTTGGTGGAGCAGCCACGACTTGTTAAATGGATCTCATTAATTGAGGCAATACTTAACTATATAGATAGGGGAGTCCCAACCTATAAGTGGAAGATTTTCTACTAAATCAATCATATAGTGGACCGATGAACTATCATAAACACATTAAAAGGTGAGTTCCTAAGCACACAGATTCCCCAGTCATCATGGTTGATCCCCATTGTTTATACTATGGAGATAAAGAGACTAAAATTCTCAATTTACTAAGAATCCCATGTCTAATGTTGACGTGGAGTGTGTTATTTTCTTATACATGGAACAATTCTCAAGATAGACTTATCATGTTCCCTAAACCAATCATCAAGTATGGATAAATAAAAGCAAAATAATATTTTAAAAGTGCATTATATGTACAATATGGGTACACTATTTGTATCCACTTAGAGAAATTATAGTCATGTACTAATCTTATCATATTTTATACGGGTATACCTATATGATGTGAAAGCTAGGGAACTTGTTGTGTGGGATCAACAGGTTACTCGGCATATTCCTTCATAGTTTGTGTCTTATCGAGTACGTTAAAAATCATTTCCCCTGGAGGGTAGACAATGAGAAACTATAGTGGGATCACTCAGTATGTACTGAAGGGGTTTTCAATTCATGTGCGACTGTGAGGGGTGTGGTAGGGGGACTTGGTGTGTGGTTAGGATCAACACATCATATATGGATAGATGGCCATATAGGCATGTACACCCTATACACACCATGTTTATTGGATATGGGGTACACAACACATGTATCAATAGTGAACATTATATGATACTTAACTTTTCTAAAACCATATACTCCATTTTCTAGGAGACACACAATGTGTATATCTAGATTACACGTCATGTCATCATGTCTTCATACAAAAAAAAAATAGAACACTTAGAATCATTCCACTATAACTGTTCTCACCCCTAAGAATTCCAAAAACTCATCCAAAAAACTCATTGATCATTTTCATTCATATAACAAATATTTTCCTCTCATCCTTCACCAAAAAGAATCTGAAGGTTTTTTTTGAAACCTTGATTACCTTAATGAACTTTTCTTTGAGTTCTAACATCATTACACCTTCCAAAAATACATTATCACCCATCATCAATATTTCATTCCCCCTTCTTTACAATGGTGCCAAAATTCATATTGTAGAACTAGATTTTGATCATTTATCACCTAATCCAAGTTCAATCGAAATGTCTACGATAGTGATTGATGATGGTGAATGTGTAAAAAAAAATATAAGGTAAAAAATGGTTCAATGGGAAGTGTGGGGATCTAGAAATTTTCTATTGTATGTGAGACCACCAAAGGTTAGTAATGTAGAAAAAAGATGGAAATCCTAGATTTTTTTCTAGAATAAAAGAGGGAAAATTTTTGGGCATCACGATATTAATAAAAATACAAGAATAGGGTTTCATTCTTTGAAGAAAATGAATAAATAATGAATAAAAGAAATAAGCCCAGCATCACCAATTGATTAATCCCCAGTGAAGTTCTACACCAGCTTCATTAGAATTCCCTAATGAAGAATCCACTTAGTGTCACCTGAGATCCTTAATCTCCCATGGTCTCCATCTCTCCCTCCCTATCTTAAGATAGGATTTATGATAGATAACCCCATGGATAGTATTTAGAGATGATTAAATAGGTATGATTAGGGTTTCTAATATATATAACCATTTATTCAATCAATGAATCAATCTAATTAAGGTATTAATCCTACCCGTGATAGTCCAATCCTAGGGATTATAGGTGTGAATATAAATTATATCACTCTTAGTGTAAACCCCTTATTTTGGACACAAACTCTACATCATATTTTTTATATGACAATTAATTTATATGGAAATAATAATTTATTATGATTTCATGCATAAGCTAAATATAATATAATATTTTGATTATATTATTATTGAGGGTTCATGATGACCATTACTTGAAAAAACTTTTTCAACCATTCATAATATATTCTTTAAACCATTTTAAAGGATAATATAATAAAAATCATGATTACTAAAAATGATATCATGGATGAAGCCTCAAAAATTTAAAGCCAAATAGAAAGGTACTTTCATCATCCATAAGGATTACTCTATTGCAACATATTCCTTGATCACATTGAATGGTGACCATATCTCACTTTCTATCAATGTAATATTCATTAAGAAAAATAATGCATGAACATTCTTGTCTACGATTAAGGGTCCCTATCGTTTAAAAAAACATGAGTGGAATTCATCCTTATGTTATGAAATTAAACTATTGGGTATAACTATTCTTACCATATGATGATAAATTATTGGGTATAACCATTCTTGCTGTATAATGTTAGAATATAGGGTATAAATATCCTTACTATTTGACATTAAACTAATGGTAAATTAGTTATTTTTGCATGACCTTATATTATATGATATATCATTCAACCATTCCATATTACATTAAATTTTAAGGTATAATATCATCCCAATTAGATGATATTAAATACCATGAAACCAAATCCTATTTATATGGGATTGATCTGTGTAGATAAGTCCTTAAAGAATATCAATATTCACATAAAATATATTTTTTACACAATTTATTCCCCAAAATCTTCATAGTGCCTGTGTTTTTAATATTCACATAATGTCTCCTCATTTCATAATCCACATTGATATTCACCTATTTTCATAAATTTATTGTTTTTCTTCATAAATAACCTTGTGACACTTGATTGTTGACATTTGATCCTAATTTATATTCATGTTAACAGAGGACCTTACCTATATAAAAAATATCCCACTTTGAGAATTATGTATGGATTGATTACTATTAAAAAAATACATAAGGATGTCCAAAAATCCATTATTAAGATGATACATTGGTATTTTCATGGATCACAAGTCAAAATAATTTTATTACCTAAGAATGTAATATAATGTTCACCCTAGTGTCAATCTCTGAAGTAGTCTAGTTAAATAAATATATTTTTATATTTTTTCTATTGATTACTAAAAATTTACAACTAAATGTTCTTCTAACATAATGAGGTATTTATACATTAATATAATAAAAATATATATTATAAAAAATGAAAAATATTAAGTAGAAAATAGAACACAATTATGTCTATGAGAAATGGTGGTTTTCTAGGGATTTCCCAATGATGATCCCATTGTTCTTTAAATTATAATCTCAACAGTCTACCCAATAATGAGATCAAACCTATCAAATAAACACCTCAAATTTTAGTTATTATTATACCACACCAAACCTCTATATATGGGAAAAAATTCTTCCCAATGATTTATAGGATACCTCTTCACTGACCAGCATTATCCAAGATATACTCAACCTTATGCATGTCTTAAATAATAAAGGGAAGGCATATTGATAAATAAGTAAAATAACATAATAGTAGATAAAATGGGGTGATGATTCATCATAATCAATTTAAATACTATTTAAATTGTTAAAAAAAATGATAATCATTCAAATGCAATGAACTAAAAACATCACAGTTACTTTCCTTCAAAAAAGAATTAAAGTTAGTTCTCTATTTTTATGGAGGTGTAAAAGAATGGTAGGGGAAAATAAAATATAAAACAAAATATATTGTGGGGTGGGAGGAACTAAAAAAATATATTATTTATATATAATACCATTAAAATATAAAATCCACCCGAAAAATCATCTAAGAGTGAATAACTACTCGAAAGGTTATGGAAGTATAAATTTATAGGATGAGGGGAGGCTCATTTTTATTCCAAAATCCATTTTCCTAAATTTGATACTTATTTTAACCATTTAATATCTAAATCATAGAATGTTTCCTTAAATTATGTTTTTTACCTATGTATTTTATTTTATTTCTTTAAATTTCAATTTCATTGGCCACATGTATCCATAGTTATAACAAAATTGTTAATGAGAATGTTTATATCATGTCATACGATTTAAATTCTCGTAATTTGTTTTCCCATGCCTTTATGACCATGTGATATGAAGAATCATTAAAATCAATAGTTAAGGAAAATTTTTACCAGAAACTTATATATATTTATTTAAATTTATTGTTTATTTGGGTCAGTAATTTAGGAGATATGTTTTTTTCCCAAATGGCCCGAAGGCCTTATTTTTATTTTTATTAAGGATAAACCCCCTTTTAAGGGTTGAAGGGGATCACGTACATGACCCATAGGCCCAAGGCACAAGGCCCGACATGACCCACAATACATGACCCGAAGCCTCAGAGGCATACCATGCCCATGACATGACCCATAGGCCCAGCCCACTAGAACTACCCCTCCCCAGCGTCTTGCATCATTGATCTCCATAGCTCCCCACCTTGCATTTCTGATCAGCATCATTGCCCCGTACAAAGTTGCACGGTGCCTGGTCCCGATGGCGGCTGCCATACCCTCTCATTCTTCCAATCCGGTTAGCTCTGCATCAACATGATATATCCAAACTATGTATAGATTCAAATGACACACTTATGAGTATCCTTTTGGCATCATATTATTGAATTGAGACCAATATCAAGTTTAATTAAATGTATATCATAATATTTTTGAGCCTATAGAAAATTAATTTCAAAATTTTTATCAATGTATTTAAAATTAAAGATGAAATAAAAAAGTTAAAAACACTTAAAAATTTAAAATTAATCAATTTTCACAATTAAGTTCAAATTCGTCCTAAAACCCCCAAAAATGATAATTTGCATTAAAATAATATATTGGTGTGATTGAACCATTTTAATATAGAATAATAATAATGAAATTTTGAGCCTCATCAGGGCTTAGTGATGTTTGATATGCATTTCTTATATAATCTTTCTTTGTCATTTTATTCATTGCCAATTCATCATAGATCTACCCCATCTTCATTAAAGGGACACGTATTTTCACCACAATTCTTGTGGGTTCACCCACATAATTGATATTTGATCATTAAATATTTATAAATTGATTCCAATATTCATATAATATATAGTGATGCCTATAACTTTTATCTAAGGTCTATCCATAATTATTTTACTTCTCCTTCTCCTTTTATTATCCACTGATGTGTTAGTGGTCCTTTTCACATGACCATAAACCATATAAAATGAATTTAAAGTTATCACAAAAACTTGAATTTTATGTTACACATGTCATTACCACATGAACTTAAACTATATATTGTATTAGTCCTTACAATACCATAAACCTCACAATATATCACATAACCCTACCACATGATATTAAACTATAAGACTGATTATTTTCAACAAAACATGATATTAAATGGAATGGGAACATATCCCTTATGTGATTATTGATTTTTATATTTCCACCTTTCATAACTACCATATTTACATTGAGTAACCCTCACTAATGATTGATAATGGGGGTTCCAGTTATTAATTCATAATAGTTACCCCTTCCATCAGGGAGAATTTATTTAGAACAATATATATTTATTTATATATTCACAGGATGTGTAGTAATGAATACAAATTTTTCTTATGAGTTTGGCTCATTCATATTCTTTATATTCTTTCAGTCCATTTCCCATCAAGGTTCATCTTATTCCTCGCTCCACCCTTTATTTTAAACACCATAATTTTATTCCTTCATTATTTATATTGGTTCAACCACATTTCACCTTATTTAAATGGAATAAATTCTCCTTAGAAACACCTATTTTTCTATTGGGAAAATACTAAATATTGAAAGAGTATAAATTTCATGACTTTGTGGACAAAGTTTAATGCACATAAACTAAAAAAACATTAATATTACATATAAGACCTTATATTACAAAATATTACATTGTATACATTACCATTAAATGAGTAATAAAATATATGAAAAAAATAGGATGAAAACTTATAAAGGGAATCCTGATAAAAATTCAGTTCACCTCTCCCTAAACCCCGTTATACAGATTTTTAAAATTTTATACTATAAAGTGAAAAGAGAAAAAATCATATGGAAGTTGTACTTGTCCCAATAAAAATTTGATTTATGATATCTAGGTCTCTAGATATAGGTAAAAATTAGAGAAAATATATATATCCCCTAACTAGTACATGCACATGAGTTAAACTTCACTAAAGGATCCCTTTGTGTATACAAAATTCTATGATGTAGTTTACCCCTAAATTAAATTAGTGGTTGATCATAGTTATGTTGTGATATTAAACTATGTGAGATTATTCTCCATTATGTAAGATTATAAAATAAATTTTATGATGGTTTGAGTTATAAGAACTTAAAATATAAAGAACTCTTGGGTTAATGCAAAATCTCCTTAAGCTATGTAGTGCCTTATGGTATAAATTGAAAGAATATAAAATATTCCAAAATATATATAAAATTATATAGCATGAAAACTTGAAAAGGGTAGAGTAGGAAAAATTTATCATCCATCCTTCCCTTTTTATGGTTTAGTAAAAAATTAAATGAAAAACATAAAGATGATGAAATATTATAGAATGAAAATAAGATCATAATAACAGTTAATCTAATCTTACCAAACTCATATGTTTAGGATTAAGTTAGAGACAACCTTTCTTACTAATTTTATAAAATTTTAAACTTATTTAAATTCCCCTTGATAAACTCACTGTCATATTGGGGTCACTTCTCCATATAGTTTTTTAACTAAATTCCTATTTGTGATTATCTCTCTAAAATTCTCACTAGTGCATAGTTCTTTTGAGATTCAAATTGGTTCCACCTCTTTCCATCAGGTCACATTCTTATTTTATTAAATCTCTATTTTATTTTAGGTTTGATTCACCCTTTTTCTTCTTTATTTAGTGATGTATTATAAACAATTCACATCAGTTTTCCATCCTAAACCATGATGAGATTCCATATTCTAAATTAAAAAAGGGGGTTTCCCCTTCTTTATTTACTTTGTTATCACATTCTTATTGGTTTCCCCTTTTCATATTCATATTAGGTAAGTATGATAATTTATAAATATTTGTTCAATACACATGATATTTTCATGCCTTACCCTTATCATCCAGTATCTATTCACCATGATAGCTTACTCAATGCTTGATGTAAAAATCTTAGGATACATAAATATTATTTAAAAATTATTTTTTTCACTAAACCCACTTCATATGTATAATTCTTGAGTCATGAAAACAATCATCATTATATTTGAATATACCCCCTCAGTACGGGGAATACATAATTGAACATTATAAGAAAAATTTATCAAGTTAATATGAATGTACCAATAAAAAATAGACCCTCATATCATATCTAAATTTTTTCCTTCATATGGTGATGGTGTAAGAAAAACTATATGGTAAATAAATAGCTAGGGAATATCTACATCTTTAAGGAAATAGACCCATATATTATATCTAAATGGATCCCTCATTGCATGACTAGACAATATCTTTCCAGGGAATAATTCTTAGAGAAAATATTTCCATAATACATATAATTATCTCAATAAATTATTATCCATGATTTACATTCCAAAAATCGGTATGCACAAATTTATCAAAACACCCTTAGTGATACATGCATTTTCATTGTTCATGTTATTATAAAACCTTATAAAGTTATGATCTTATACCCTATCATATCAAATATGAGTTTTTGTGTTTGTGTAATTATTGGATATCCCTTTTGATAAGGGTGAGGAATTAAATTAGATAATAAATGAGTAAATTACACTCAAGTATTTCACATTACCATGATATTTTTCTTATGTTTTCTTTGTCTAATCCTCCATGTTCTGAAACTACTTCACCCTAGTACTTAAATATTCCCATTTTTTCCTACATGAACCTATTTCATGTGCTATAATAAACTATAAAAATATATCATCCACTAGGTCGGGGTTAGTTGTTACCTACTTGGAAATAAGTACTATTATCCACTTGAAAATAAATACACCCCTTGCATCCCATTTTGGTGGGAAAAAATGGGACTACAAGTATGGACTCAGAGAAGAGAGAGCGGCGACTCCTCACACCCAATGTTTCTATTATCCTTTATATGAGTTACCTAGTTATAACCTAAGGATTATAATGTAAATTAAGGGTAATTAGGTGGTCAAATGATGTTAATAGTAAAACCTTAATGAATGACCACATACCTTTTGCATAACCAGGACTAAGGTAAAAACCTATCTTGAAAATATACACTAGTGGGTATCCTGTATGTATAAATTTGGGTTCCAAAGACCCAACTCATTCTAAAAACTCTTCACTAGGGTGACACATGTCGTGGTACTCTTAGATACTCCACCCAAGGATATCATTCCCATAGGTCACACTGAGTCATAAAATTATGTGGAACTTCACCATAGTCAATAAACTTGGGACACACTTCACCTAGTCCATAGACTTGTGTGACACTTCTCCCAGACTATCCACTTGGGAAACACTTCATTCAGGTATCAATTTGGGTGGAAAATCATCCAGGAAATCCAATTTGGTGAAAATGTACCCAGAACATCCACTTTATAGACAATTTACCTAAGACATCCTCTTAGGAAACACATCTCCCAATTCCTCCACTTTGGAGAAAATTCACCCAAACCTTTATATTCACCCAAGTCCCACACTAGGGAGACATCTCACCATAGTCTTATATTACAGTGACATTTCACCCAAGTCCATTCTGGGGTTCTATATTCATCACATTACCTAAAATAGGAAATTAATTATCTCAACCACCCATATTAGGGGGATATACTCACCTAATTTTTATAATTGAGTCCACCATCATCAAGGTAACATACCTAGGATCCACACTTTCCCAAGTCCTCTACCTAGGCGCAACCTTAAAATTGTCCATCTGCCTAATCTCTCATACTTTCAATCCTCTTACACAGCCTCCTAAGGTACATTACTAGTCTATTCACAACAGTATACACCCCATCAATCATGTATTACTTTGATAATGAGGATCGGGTCTTCTATCCAATTCCTTCCATGAGTTTTCCCCTAGTATGTTTAGAATCATGTATTACCTTGATAATGAAGGCCCCTATCATAGTGATTCTGTTGGAACCTCCATTGACTCAAGATTCTAATCCAGGATTCCCTATACTAAGCATCACATTTTCTCTAATATCCAATCAACCCATTCGGTCTACTAAATGAGTCATGACCCCATATAGGCCTCCAGTTTAACACCCTAGGATTTTCTAATGTATATATTTTTTAAAATAAATTTAATCTTCTGAATGTTTTTTGTTTCAAAAAACATTGATTTTATTTTTTATCACACACAAAAAAGGGTTTTATTTAACTATAGACAAAAATAAGTGTATCTTTTATTACAGGAAACCTCGATTTTAAATGAAACATGTCATACTATTAAATTATTATTATTTAAAATGATAGATATCACCTAGCTGTTGGAATGAGGGGTACGAATAAGATTAACTAAATTATGAAATTATATGTTTATACATGTAAATTAAATTAAATTTTTCGAGAAAATTTATTTATAAATTCAAATAAAATCTATTTTAAAATAAAAGAAATCATTTTTTGAAAAACTATTTTTATACACACAAACGCTTTTTTCCTCAATAAATTAAAAGATCAATTTTTTGTTTTATATAAATTAAATTTATATATTATATATTTAATAAAATTTATTAAATTTATCTTATATTTTTTCTAGACAACAGACAAGTATAAATATAATTTTATGCTTAAAAACTGTATTTATATAAACATTTGTTTTGTCACCTTTTGCAAACTTATTTTAAAATTAATTGTTGAAACTATGAGAAAATTTATTTGAAAAAATAAAACTCATTTTTGAAATTAACATTTCAAAATTATCCTGGAGTTATTTTTTGATAATTTTCTAAAAATATAATTTTTTCGATGAATATGGAAAAATAATGGTTTTTATTAAGAATTGTCATTTATTTTAAAGAATTAAAAAAATTGAAAATTATTTTAAGAAGATTTTAAAAGTAAAATTTGTAAAATTATATATCTATTATTCCAATTTAGCTCATTTTAATTAATTACTTTTTGAATTTTGATATATAACTTTTTAAACTTTTTAAAATTTTCTCTTTGAAAAACCGCATTTTCATTGCATCTACAGGATTTATTTTAAATTATATTCTAAAAATTATTATAATTTAATTTGGAAAATGGATTTTATATTACGAATAATCATAATTTATATTATCTATTAATGTTAAATTTGTTTACCAAAATTAAAAGTAAAAATAGTAAAAATTATTTATCATGGTTAAGGTCAAAATGGGTTTACTATGGGGTTAAACTAAAAATATAATGTGAAAAATGACCTAAAAACTTGTCTAAAACACATTTTATGGAAATATTCTGACCTTATATCATATAGTTTCTACATATTCAACCTTTTATAAGCCTTTTATATTGTAAAAAACATGGGTACACGTTTTTCTTTTCAAACAATTACAAGTGTGTCACTAGCCTAACTTATAAAAGTCCACCCATAGTATTGTAGGTTCTGGGTGCAACAGAAGCATAGGATGGGTGTGTACCCACATTTTCAAATATTCATAATCAATGATAAATCTGGGACTAATAAAATGATGGATTCTAGTATCCATGGCATTGAATCAAAGATAAAATACAGAGAAGAGAACCTGGAACCAAGCATAGAGGATCAACATATTTTATTTTTAATGAATTTAACTAAATTATAGAATTACCACCAAGGTTATTATTTCTTCATTTATATGTCACACCATGGGTTTGAGGTGTGGCTTCATTGTGATGTATAATCCAAGGATGGGAATCATCTAATAGTGATTTGCACATGCTCCACGTATCTCTGGATGTCACCGAAGGAGTCTCCAGGTGCTGGCGTGGAAGATCCTTGTGGTTGTGATTTCCGCCTTTGATCACCTTGAGAATCGATTCCAAATTGTTCTCCTTGATCTGGTGGAGGAGGATCTCTCTCATTCTTGAGAGCATTATTGGAGAGGGAAGATTTCACTAGGCTCGAGAGCTTTTCTCCAAGGATGTTGTGCACGCAACAGTTTGGTTAGCCGGTTGAATGAACCCTTGGATAATATAGAAAATAATAAAATAATGGGTAATTTAATTCACTTGGTAATAATAAATAATAAGAATAAGTGATGTTAATTAATTTTTTATTTCATGTGAAACCCCATGTCAAATAAAAATATCAATGCTATTATTTCCATGACACTTTCTTAACTTGCACATTATATTTAAATATAATTTAACTAAATAATATTTAATATTATTTTTCACTAGACCCAAACCATGGTTCACTAATCCTCCTCAATATTTATCAGGCTATAAATAATGACTAATTATTTCTTAAATAAATATAACTTTATTATTCACTGATAAATAAATATCCCATCCGCAATATATTCTCTTGAATAACTGGTGAAAAAATAAATGCGATCAAGCATAATTGAATAATTATTAAACCAAAATCATGAATAATACTAATTCAACTTATTAAATAAATAATTTTTTTAACAGAGATACTTGCTAGAGTTAGTGTGTGACCCTCTATGCAACTTTCTTGTTGCCATTAGGTGGGCTTGCCTAATGTCCAAGACTACTGTCTAGCAATGGGTCAAAGAACCCAAAATAAAGAAGTTGATATCACAATGAGAAGTTACCTCCTATGAATGGTTATCTTTAAATATAATCCATTTTTCTCGATATCTCTAATCAAGTAGATTTCCAACAAGTTCCATCAACCCATGTTCCCGATTTCTCATTCTTTGACTCCCAGAATTGAAATTGCCTATAAAACACAATGGACATGGATTTCGTTAGAATATATCATTTCCATCAAAGGGCCTAATATATCAACTTACATAGAAGAGAAAAATACTTCCTCACATTATTCATTAATGTGGTATTACTCATGACACACTTAACATATCCTACCTCGCCGCGAACATCTGTCGTCATTGTTTTTGTCAATACATCTACGTGTGTGAGTCATAATAAGCATTAATAATAATATTAAACTTAAGGAACAATACACACATCCATATATGAAAAAATATAATGACACTTATGAATGTGGACTTCTTACTGGTGGGTCTTGTTATCATAATATCATCCAAGATATTACCAAGGGCTCACACTATATGAAGGTTCCTCAAAGTTTCATGATCCCCCACCCATGGTAGCCTATATCATTTGTGTACCTACAAATGATTTAATCCTTCCATAGAACATATATTCCAGAATAGTGTCACAACACTTCTAGGTTCTAAACATATCCCAGATATGCTATGATATTTTATTTTTACAATTATTTTTAGGACATTGTCACATACTATGTCACGAAGAAGAACAATCATGATCTGATAAGAAGTTTATTAATATTCATCTAATGAATATAGGTTTATCATAATGTACAAAGAATTTGGTTTCTAGGGAACCAACTCCAATAAACTCACACATTCACTAGATCCAGAATCTAACAACATTCAGTCCACTAGATCTCACATGATATTCATGCTTCTGCTGAGATAGGCCTTTAGTCAAGGGGTCTTCCACGTTCTCTTCAATGGACACTCTACTCAATTCAACTTCCCCCTTCGATAGAAATCCCTCAAGAGGTTATACTTTCAGAGTATGTTCTTTGTCAGTTGATGTTACCTTATCTCTTTTCAAGATCCACATCAGTATTCTTATCACAAAATAATGTAACGAGATCTTTACTACTAGGAACCACATAAATATCCTAGAAAAAATTAAAATACAAATGGATTCCTTGGTTGCATCAGAAGATTCTATATATTCATACTTCACTATAGAATCAGATAAAACTGGCTGCTTTGAACTCTTCCATCTCATAGCTCCTCTGTTGAGACAGAAAACATATCATGATTGCAACTTCAGATCATTCTGATCAATCTGAAAAACAACATCATCATACCATCTAATGACAAAATCATAATCTCCTCCATACACCAAGAACATATACTTAGTTCTTCTTGGATACATAAGGATAGTCTTTAAAGTATTCCAATGCTGTTCTTTTGGATGTGCTTGATATCTTCCAACTATGCTCAGTGAATAGGCCTCAAAACGTTTGGTACATAACATGACATACATGATAGATCTTGTCTCTAAAGTGTATGTAATTTTACTCATCCTATGTTTCTCATTTTGTGTCTGGGGACACATTTTATTGGAAATATGTATACAATTTGACACTATAATGAATACCCTCTTAGATTATTCAATACTAAATCACATTAGTATATGGTTAATGTATATACTTAGACATAGTCCAAGAAGCGTCTTGGATCTATCATGAATGATTTTGATCCCTAGAATGTTGGTATCTTCACCTATTTCTTTAATGGAGAAATAATTTTTTAACCTGTTCTTGAATTACTGCAAGAATGGTATGTCATTTAAAATAAAAAATATGTCGTCAACATACACTACTAGGATAATGACCTCATTCCCATTAAACCACTTGCAAGAAACGAATCACGTTCATTCTTAATGAAACAAATTTATATTATGGCTTCATCTAATAAAATATTCCATGGTCTAGATGATTTCCTTAATAAATAAATGGATCTTTACAACTTGAATACCCTTTTAGAATCACCTGGTGTCACAAACCCTTCTGGTTGTGTTATATTGACCTCTTCCAAAAGGTTCTCATTAAGGAATACAGTTTTGACAACCATATGCCAATTATCATTGTCCTGGAAAGCTTCTATAGAAATTATTACTCTTATGGATTTAAACATGGAAACTAGTTAAAAGGTTTCATCATAGTCAATTCGTTGATGTCGTTTAAAAACTGTTTCCACTAGCCTTGTTTTATAGGTACTAACTTGACCTTCTATGTCCATTCTATTTTTGAATACCCATTTACACACAACATGCTTTACATCAATTGGTTCATCGACCAGAACCTCGAATTGGTTCTAATAAATAGAATACATCTTGTAATTAATATATTCTAGCCATATTTTAGCTTCTGATCTCTCTACTGCTTCCTTGTAGGAGAGACGTTCATCATTGTCCAACAATAATTAGTCACGTTACTCGGTGATAAGAAAACTATATCTCTCTGGTTCACTTTCCTCTATTATTCTTTTTTGTAGTACTTTCATTTTAGAAACTACCTCTTCCACAGGGACTTGTGAAACTTGTTCCTATACCAAATCCAATGTATCTTGAGCACCAACTTCATCGAAGTCAATTTTTCTCCCTCAATCCTTTTTGAGTATGTGCTCCATCTCAAGAAAGAAAATCAATTTGGAAACAATCAATTTATTTTCTGATGGGTTTTATATATAGTATCCCTTTCTTTCTTTGTGATACCCAATAATTATACACTTTATGCCCGAGGGTTCTAGTTTTTTTCCTGAGTAAACATTAATAAATGCCTCGCATCCCAATACATGTGTATGTAACAAAGTGGATTTATTTCCACTTCATATCTCGAAATTAATCCCTTTTTCTAACTTATTTGGAACTTGGTTTAATGTGTATGATGCAGTTTGCAATGAATATCCCCAAAAGATAAATGGTAGATCTGCATGACTCATCATCGACCTTACCATGTCGTATAAGATATGGTTCCTCCTTTCAATAACACCATTCCAATGTGGTGTATAAGGTGGAGTGAGTTGAGATGGAATCCCAAACTCCCATAAAAATTCGATGAAATCTAGGTTTAGATATTCTTCACCTCAATTCGATCAAAGATTCTTTATATTCTTACCAAGATAATTATCTACTTCATTCTTGAACTCCTTGAATTTCTAAAAGGACTTAGACATATACTTCATTAAGTAGACGTTTCCATATCTAGTCAAGTCATTAGAAAAAGTTATGAAGTAAGAATATACACCTCTAGATTATACTAGAAATGGTACACACAAATTAGTGTTCACCAATCCTTGAATATCTATGGAATTTTCACACTATCCAAAAAATGGTGGTTTCAACATTTTACATTGTAAACAAGCATGACATCTAACAAGTGGTTTTAGCTCGAAAGAGTCTAAATAACCATCTTGAGAGAGATTTGTCAGTTTCTTCTCATTTACATGACCAAGGTTGTGATTCCACAACTAGGTGTTTTATGAGTCATGAAGATTTGGTTCATTATCAATTTCCAAAACTTTGTTTTCCTAATTTAATACACTCCAACCATTATTTAAGTGAGCCATACCATAACATCTATTGTACTTATAAAATTAAAAATATTTATTTCTGAACTTGAAATAAATCCATCTGTGTCTAAACTCAATAAAAAAATTATGTTATTAGTAACAATAGGTACATAATAACTGCCATGTAAAACCAAAATCATTCCCATCAACAATATGAGGTGGTAGTCACCAATGTAAATAGTAGCCGGCCTCGTACCATTGGCAACTCACAAATCCACCTCTCCTCTTACAATTTTCAAGAATCTATCTAGTTCTTTCATTTGAATACATATGTGATCCCCACAAGATGTACCTAATACCCAATATGTATAAATGGAATGATTTCAATCAATAACGAATTCATATTTGGCTCTCCCTTTCCTCTGGGTTCAGTTCCTCTTCAAGTGGCCTAACTTGCCACATGCAAAGCATACCTACTTCTTTTCCTTCCCTTTCCTCTGAAACTTCTTATTCATGGTCAGATGGGGCTTAAAGGGTTTGTATTGTTTATTAATATTGTCCCCCTTTCCCTTGTCCTTCCTTTTAATATTCACCATAAGGACTGCAGGTTTTTCGTGCCCCATGACCTTATCAACATGAAGGCTCAAGGTAAGAAGATTCGATAATCTCTTATCATTATTTCTCTTATTATAATTAAGAATATATCTAGATAAGATCTTTTTTAGAAAAGATAATATGATATCTATAAACAACTCATATGGTAATTTAATACCTAAGATTTCCAGATGCTCAATGTAGCCAATAAGCTTGACTACATGTGGTCTAGCTGGAATGGACTCTCCAAGATTAGTAGTGAACAATGTTTTGGAGATCTCATACCTCTCCTATCATTCCTTCTCTTAATAGTGACCCCAAAGGTGATGAATCATGCTATAAGCATCCATTTCCTCTTTTTCATCAAGATATCATTGTTCATGGATGATAGCATGATGCACTGAACATCTATACCATCATTCTGATGTTTCTCATACATAGAGAGTTCCTCATCACTCACCTCATTTTGAGGTGAAACTGGTAATGGACCATCCAGCACATAAAGTTTCCTCTCATGGTAAATGACAAACCAAAGGCCCCTTTTCCACTCTTGGAAAATAGTTCTGATGAGAAGTTTTTCCTTCTTGAGTATGGATCACAATGATATATTTGATTACATTTTTTTATGTTTCTAAGAATTTAGATGAACGGAGTTTTAGTAATTTATCTTGAGAAATATAGACAAATAAATAAATTAATATCTATTAGCCGCCCACTATTTTGTTGAAACCCAATAGCCCTCACCATTGGATTTGGAATATCCTATTTCTTGGAAATTCTGGCATCAAAGAACCATATTTCCCTTTACATTACCCCATTTAGTGTTGGACAAGCTACTTGAATGGTTTTATATAGGCATTTAAATTTCCAACAGCATTAACTCATAACTCCTTGATATTTTGAGTGGACTCCCCAATCCTGAAATCCTTAATTTTGGATTTCTTAAACCTTTGACTCTCAGTTACACTAAGTCTTGCTAGGGAAGTCAACCCTTGATGTAAACTAAGTTAAGTCGACCCAGAACTTCAAATTATCCTCGATAATTGAAAGCACCCCAACTAGGGTTGGTCAAGAACTTTGAACTATAGTTTGATTCTAACTGAATTAATGGAAGGTTATATCAACTAAATATTTAATTGATGGATATTATCCTTTATGAATTAATTTCAACCTATTATCTTTTCACATTATTGTTAATGTGTGATATACTTAAGTGAATAACCATTTATAGATAATAATTACACATTACCCAGTTTTATTTTAGTTGCATTTTGTATAATGGTTAGTTCATTAATTACACAATCACGTCGAACATCCATAATGTATAACCATAAAACTGATAGAAATAAAATAAATGGTATGATCATGAGATTTACTATCGGTTAGTTTATCTAGAATTTGATAAACTAACTCAGGCCTAGGGGTGAAACACCTTGAACCATTTAAGGTTTGTGTTTATAGCTTTCCACCATTCCAAATTTGTATCTATTTGGATTGGTTTCACCTCACCCCTTAACTTGAACTGCCTTTACTAGACTAGGACCTCCATTCAATACATATGCTTTTAACTCACATGCAAGTGAGGGGTAAAATGGGGTTTACATAAAAGATACCATGGGAACGTAGGCCCTACATATTAATTAGAAGAAGGCACGTAGGCCAATAATCTTAATTAAATAAATTAAAACAGAACCAATCACATAGAAAGGTCTGGTCTAGCTCATGATCATCCAAATATATTGAAATAATTATGCTTAAAAAATTAAGAATCTGATTGTTTAGTTATTATTATTAAGATAAATTATGCTCGAATCGATTAATCGTTATCCTTAATTAATGAATCCTTTTTTTATCTTAATAATTTTTTAATTTTTCATGAGATTATCATCCATAACTTTTTACATAACTTGTACCTTGGAATAAACCTGCTGAATACCCATACAAAACTACCCAACATGTATTTATACTTGTATACACTTTCTTCTCTGTGGCATGTATCATGCATGAAAAATTATAATTGCAATAAAACTCATACAATATGTGAAAATCTTTAAACATTTCATAGATGTTAATTAAACACACACACACACACAAACACACACACACACACACACACACACATATATATATATATATATATATCAAAAACCAATAACATATTGTGTCCCAGATTTATGCCCACACAAAGGTATATGTATCAAGGGTTACATAATATAATAATAAATTTTTAAATCTTTGTAATAGAGAAATAGTACACGACATGTAGATCTGAATACATGACATTTAATCTCCTCACCGTATATCCGAAATACACGCCTAGGGAAACTGCATTTGAGGTGTACTTTAGAAATATTCAAAGTACACGACATGTCCAATGGGTCAAAAATATTGTAGAATCTGGGTTTGACAACCACCAGACGGGAAAGTCGTGTATGGGATACACGACTTGACCCTGACCTGAAGGGACTACATACTGTGTCCAGTGGGACACACAGTGTGTTGTCTGGCTAACTGTGTGCCAGTCTATCCTGGTCAACACACGGTGTAAGAATTAACTACACCTCATGTTATTAAGTCACATGGATTGAGTAATTTTGGAATTACTCCTGATGCATTAAATATAAATACACGACATTTAGATCTAACTACATGGCGTGTATTCTTGTGTTATCTGGATAGAACCGTCAGCGCCACCTAATGAGATCCTTCATTTAATTTTATTTATAAAATCATATTTTTCTGTTAGATCTATGAGAATTGATAAGGGAGGAATATATATTGAAATTCCAAGTACAAGAAAAATTAAACATTAATTTAAAAACTAAATTATTGAAGTGTAAATCATTAACGAACTCTTTAAATAATTTTAAAAGAAAATATGACCCCTCTGATACCACTTGTAGGTTCCAAGAATAGAGAAATCGCACGATGGATATGTACCCAACTTTGAAAATTGACTTAATTAATGATTAAACTAGGATCAGTATGATGATGAATGCTAGTATCCACTATATTAAATCAAAGATAAAAAATAAATTAGAGAACCTATAACTAAGAAGAGAGGATAAACATAGTTTGTTTATAATTAATTTAAAATTATTATATAATTACCTTCAAGGTGATTCTTTCTACTTTGATGCATCTAACGATGGGTATGTGGTGTGGATTTTTATTGATGTAGAATACAGGGATATGAATCCTCTAGTGGTGATCCACACATCCTCCATGTATCTCCGGACGTTATCGATGGAGTCGCCGGGTGCTAGCATGGAAGATCCTTGTGCATGCGATGTCCACCTTCGATCAGCTTCGGAATTTCTTCCTAAGTGTTCTCCTTGATCTGGTGTAGGAGGATATCTCTCTTTCTTGATAGTGTTCTTAGAGAGGGAAGATCTCTCTATACTCGAGATATTCTCTCTATGGATGTTGTCCACACAACGGTTGGGTTATCTAGTCGAATGATAAATAATTAGCATATGTTCCATTACTTAATTTATTATTCCATGTGAACCCCATGTCAAATAATAAAATCAAGGTTATTATTTCCATGACATGTGATTAACTTACTCGTTATATTTAAATATTTTTAACCAAATCGTATTTAATATTATTTCTCACCAGACTCATAACTTGGTCTGCCAATCCTCCTCAATATTTACCAGGCCATGAATAATGAATATTTATTTATTAAATAAATATAACTACATTATTCATTGATAAATAAATATCCCATCCGCAATATATTCTCTTGAATAACTACGAGCATAATAAATGTGACCAGAAATAATTTAATAATTATTAAACTACAATGTAAAATAATATTTATTCAACTTGATAAATAGATAATTATTTAACTAAGATACTGGACACACTTAGTTTGTGAGACTCTATGCCTCTTTCTCATTGGAATTAAGAAAACTTGCCTAAAGTCTATGATTATTGTCTAGAAATGGGTCATGGAACCCAAGATAGAGAAGTTAATGTCACAATGACATGTCACCTCATACGAATGCTTAGTGTGTAATATAATACCTTTATCCTAATATATCCAAACAAGAAGGTTGCATGAATGTTCCATCAACCATTTTTTATCAATTTATTATTATTTTAATTCCTAGAATTGAACTTTTCTAGAGAACACCATGGCCAAGTATTTAGTTAGGCTATGTAATTTTCGTGAAAGGGACTAACATATCTACTTCTAGAGATGTGAAAAATACTTTCCTACATTATTCATTAATGTAGTATTTCTGGTGATGCACCCAACATATCATACCATGCCAAAAACATCTTTCATCCTGGTTTTTTCAATACATATAAGTGCGGGAGTCATAATTCCCATTAATAATAATCTTAATGTATAATAACCAATACACATGTATGAAAATAGGAACATACAATGACACTTATGAATGTGGGTTTCCTACCGGTGGGCCTTGTTCTCATAATATCCTCATGAATATTACCAAGGTCACACAACATGATAAGGTGCCTCAATGTTTCATAAGTTCCCACCCCTGATAGCCTATATCATTTGTGTCACTTTAAATGATATCATCTGGCCATAGAACATATATTCAATAATAGTGTCATGGAACTTACAAGTTTTCATCATAACAGAGATATTCAATGAGCTTCTAATGTGAATAATATTATTAGGACATTATCACATACTATGTCACACATAATAACAGTCATGATGTGATAATTAGTTTATTAGTATTTATCCAATGAATTTAGGTTTATTATAAATTACAAAGAAGTTGGTTTCTAGGGAACCAACTCCAACACTTATCTCATATTAACAGCTTTAAATCCATTTATCTCAGATACAAACTACCTAAATATCTTCCTTAATTACCTATCCACAACCTCTATCCATTATTTTAGTCATAAATGAATCGTAATAATCCTTTTGGTTCTTACCTAAGGAGGTTGTTCAAAGAAGAGAAACCATTCTTAACCGAGCATATTTATTTTATTTCTTCTTCAAAATCCTTAAAATAATATTAAATTATTATGATATAATAAAAAAATTACCTCTTATATAATTAGATGTTATTATTTTGTGTAATAACCTAAATAATATCTCTTCCATCAAATTGGATCTGAAATCATCATTCGTGTGTACGGCGGACTGCCACATCGCATACTAGTGTTATTTGTTTTCCACCACTGCCTTGCATGGATAGATATAATTATGTATTTAATATATATTCATATATATAATTTTTATGATATTACTTTAATTATGTAATTATTATATCACATATACCTTATTTATATGAATTTTATAGGGGATATGATAATGCCTTCGTGTTTACGACAAACTACCTCCTTCAGAAGCAATGTGATTCATTTTCACAAAGAATTTGCATGGATGGTAATTAGTGTATATTTAATAAATATATGTGATATATATGGAATAAAAATGATTATATAAAATTAATATATTCTTTATCTTCATATAATTTCATTTATCATGAAAATTTAAACAACATTCATGTATACGTATGGTCTACCGTCTCCATCAACGGTGTATTTCATTTTCTATCAACGAATTTTTTGGCTTACTATAGATAAATACATAATGAATATATATAATATTTTAATAATGTATAAAATTATATATATTTTTGAACCATGATCAATGTAATAGTAATGAAAATAAAAAATCAAAACATACATGAAAAAACCAAGTTGTTATTGCTCATAACGTGATTTTAACATGGAATTGTTAATAAATGGATAAAAAAGGTCAAAAGTTTATAATATATGATATGATATATATAATTATGTTTCTTTAATAAATTTATGATAAGATTAAATTTATTATATGGTAGGTTTGAATATTTACAAAGGAAGTGAAGACTTATGGTAAGGGATTCCCATCTGACTTTTATATTTTGTGAGACACGTGCTATATTCACTATGGGTTTCTCTTATGTGGTGTCTATACTACCTATGAATTTTTTTATGATGCTTCTATTAAAAAATTTATGTATTTACATATCCATGTGATGATTTATATTACAAGGGGTTTATTTGTAATATCATGGGTTTTCCTATGAGGTACATATCTTTTGTTTTTTGGTTTAATTGCTTGGTTTGGGCATAATGTGAATGCTTAATGAGGTTGCGGGAGTTTGGGGGGGGGGTATTTAGGGATTATTTGTTTCCCATAGGCCCTCTCATTTTAAATTTTATATAGGACTCATGGTTATTAGAAACATTATTACCCAGGTCGCATGGTTTGAGTAAACCATGTGGGGTATTTTGTAAGGAAACAATAGGTGTGCGGTTCACCCTAACCATGTGACTAGGGACATACACCCATGCATGGCCACCTGCAATTTTTAGTGGAGGCCAAATGTATAGTCGACATATAGCTTTTCAAACCATGCACCATGTAACATGTGAGGGGAATCTTGGATAGAGGCATCTGACATGGTTTTCTTATGGTTTTCCAAACCATGTGCATAAACTGTGTGGGGTCTCCCTTGAAGAAAATAAGGGTGTATGTAAGGTGAAAAGTTTGTGACCCATAAACTTTGGGTAAAATTATCATTTCTACCTTAATCAATTATATTATGAAACCCTTCTTCTTTCTATAATTCCAATGCATTGAGGATCTTTCTTTTCTCCAGTTGATCATTTTTCAAGCTAAAAAATAGGTTTTACTCCCGATTCACCAAACAGACCCAAAATCAAATGCTATTCATATTATTGGATATGCATTGGTAAATTATATAATCTTATTTCACTATTATTAATTTATCTTCATATAAATGGAGTTATTTTGGTGAAATCTCATATGACCTATTTCTAGGGTTTTCATATATTCTTTGTTTTTCTTCTTATTTGGACCGAATCAGAGGTCGATACTAGATGCGTGTTTTTCCATAGGCACAATATAGGTGGTCTATAACTTTTACCATATATTCTTGTTATTTTAAACTTTATTGAAGTTGTATCACAAATAGTACCTTTTAGAATTTACCCTAAAATTAAATGAATGTTTTTTGAATTGTTTGACACCTATTTAGGTTTCCCACTAGTAACATTATAAGGTTGGGGGTCGTTAACCTCAACCTGTGTCACCATTGAGGTGTATTTATATATCTTACCTATGTTATACCAACCCATTGGTTGTGTGTGTGCTCTTAAGATTTATTGGGATCCCGGAAAAGTTGAATGAATGATTATGAGAAGGTCATGCCTCTTTTCCATGTTATACATTATTAGTAAATTTTGAATGAATTGGTCAAATGGGTTTGTATGTGAAATGTGGAAATGAGTTTTATGAACTCATTTCTTGTGTATGGTTAAAGGATTGATTTATGTATTTATAATAGTGGTGGATGCGTTGTTCATTTATACCTTGTATCCCAATTCCATTGGATGCCATGTACATTACTTTTCAATAGATCTATATTGATAATGACAGTGGATCCCTTGGACATTTATCCTCCTTGGATAAAGATTCTATTACATTCGATTGACATTTCAACTCCATGGATCCATATTGATTATGGTAGTGGATACTACAGACATTTATACCCATTGGATCGTGATTGTGTAGGATTCCAAGGGCATTGATACCCCTTGGATATGGTTTTATTGGACTTGGATTAGACATTCTATGTGGAAATGATCCTTGGACTCCACTCAATTAATTACTAGGTTTCCATAGAGATTCCCCATAGAATCGATGGTATGCCTTGGTGTTTTATACCTTGGATCTGACCCTTCATGGTATAATATTGGAAAACACAGCATATGCCATTGTGTATTTTTTATACTTGATTATGAAACATGAAAATTGTGAATATATTTACATGCTTTATAGATTGACCTTGTATTATTATTTGATTACAGTTGTTAGACTATACAGTATCACACCTACTTTTTTTATGCATTAATGTCACCCTTGTTTCATGGATCTTAATTATTGTTCATAGGAATCCATGTTTGGTAGGACAATATCACAATTATTTTAGACAATTTAATTTTATTAAAAATATACCTATGATATATTTCACACTAATTCTATTTATATTACCCAAACCTGACTTGTTATAGAAATTGTTAGTGGTGGCATACTACTTTTTATCTCAGATCCTATTTCGGCCTTTTTTGGTTACCCAAACAGACTTCATGGATGTAGGTAGGGATCAAGTCAAGCACCCAATTTACGATACTTGAATGTTTATACTTAACATTAGGTATTATAGGACTAAGATAGATTGATGATGCTATCTAAAGATAGTCATTTTTGGTCTTTTTTTACTTTGATAAATGTATTGTAATGGATTCATATTTATATTTATTACCTTGAATATTGAATAGATACATGACATGATAAACATATTGTACATTAAACTACTCTTGGATTTATTATTATTACAGTCTTATGGATGTTCATCTTATGTCTTGATTTATATTATGATTCTTCTATTGATCTATATGACTTACACCAATATGATACACTTTGAATTAAGAGAATATTCTCCCTATAGACACACCCTAGGCCCTCGATACAAGTCAGAAACCTCTGGTGTATGGGGATGAAC
The DNA here is from genome assembly GCA_963277665.1 of Viscum album. Classification (NCBI taxonomy): domain Eukaryota; kingdom Viridiplantae; phylum Streptophyta; class Magnoliopsida; order Santalales; family Viscaceae; genus Viscum; species Viscum album. The sequence continues at coordinate 422,334,266 of OY728132.1, forward strand.
TCTTGAGGCCATGTAACCCACCAACTTAGGGCACCATTTAGTGGCACTATGGTTGGGACATTACAAATTGGTACTAGGGCCTTTTTCTTTCTATCTTTATTATTTTGAGACAATAGATAGGTGATTGGGAATTAGTTGGAATTTCTCAATGAGCAGTGCCTGAGAGTAGCTAGCCCATGTACAGGAAAAAAACAAATTTCCTAGAATGAGGAATTATTGTTCTGTATTTTGACTATTATAGTTTATTTAATTTCATCATTGGGTGATGAACATGTTATGTGATGTAATTATTTATATGATTGATGAATTTAATTTATACTTGGATAAATATGGAATTGAATAATTTATCATACATCAGTTTAGGAACCTTACATGATTCACATGCCATGAATAGTCATTCCATATAGGATGCATTACTTGACTTCATGAAATTATTATGCATGAGTTAATTGATATACTTGTTTTTTGATAGATTTTTTATGTAGGTTATTAGAAAATATGATTGGTAATTATAGTGTATATCATAAACTAAAAAATGGTTTTTTGTATAGGTTACAACAGACACACTAGGTAGTCAGTCATGGGATATTGATTCATGGACCATTGGTAACATGGAATGGAATGTATTTTTCTTTTGATTAAGTGGATGATACATTTAAATTTGAAATTATTATGGGTACTTATAGATTGGATTTTTTGATCCATTTGAGTTAACCATTTAAAGAGGTTTTTTAATATAAATCTGAATTTAAAATGACATAATTTGTGAAACAAAGAACTTGACCATGATCTTACTCTAGAGTAGGTAGTAGGCAGTGTCTGGTGCTTTTTATGGTAGTTCATATTACTCATTACTAGATTTATGATGAATAATAAATGTGTGACTTGTTTACAGAAAGGATTCCTCATATCCTATTCTTTTATATCAATGACTTGTTCTCTATTAAATTCTTTTAGGAGGTGTGTATTTATAATTATAGAGACATGCCACCATGAATACCTTTAATCACGCACCAGGAGGGTGTATAAGACCATGATCCAGGGGTGGTGGGTCATGAGGCACTAGTAAGACCTATAATAGTTCCATTTTAGGAACTAGAGGTTTTACTGGAAATGGGTGATGATTCCCGGTTCCATAAGGGTTTTCTATTCTTTAAGCTGACTATTCAGGGAGCCCCATAGCTGGCACTGTATATGGAAGAGCTAACGTATGTGTTCTAGAAGAATCATCCACCCATATTATTTGGGGGTTTAAGTCCGTAGAATTATGAGCTATGGATTGAAATTTTTCTTTATATTTTATAGAGACATGAGAAACCTCTTGGGAGGAGAGTAAAGATCATGACATATATGCTTTGGGTATAAGTTACCTACTAGTGGTATGTTTTGAACCAGGTTGATTCGCTTTGTTATAAGTTTTTGAAGGATTTATAATTATTGTTTTATGAATACTTATTTCTGGAGACCCTGAGAGATGAAAGGGCTAGTGATTTTATGTATCTGGAGTAGGGTGTGATGATCGTTATAGAGTATTCATAATACTTCATAGATATTCAATGATTTGTATCAATTTACCATGCTAATGATCCATCGGGTGAGAGATTCTTCATATAAGTTCTCAAGAATTCCATTTAATCATAGTTTAATGTTTATCAATTAAATAATTTTACAAAGATAGTGAATCAAGTGCTCATTACTGAGCATAACCAAAGGGAAGGTGGGGGAATAGAGTAGGGTAGTATAGCTTCTTAACCTAGTAGTTTAATTTCTAGTAGAAGGAAGAAACATTTTTAGACATATTTTGAGGTGATTACCAATAAGACTTTTAGTTCTAGTAGTTCTGTCTTCTATTATCAGTGTGGGAGATGAGTACATATGAGGAGTCAGTGTGATAGAGACCCAGTCGAGTGTCGAGCTTACAATGATTTTAGAGGAAATTACCACCCATAGTCAGTGGAATGGGATTGACTCCAACAACAGGTTCAAGAGTGGGATTCACAGTTCCGCACTATGCTATTATTTAGGGAAGTTATGGTCATTCAAGACGAGGTGGTGGTTGCAGCTACGACCGCGAAGCATTGGTTGTACCATAACACTTAAGCGGGCCTTCTTTGAGTAGTGAGGTTGTTTAACAAAGCCGTGGTTCCAGATAGATATATTTTATATATCCTACTCCTATGATAGCATAAATTTTATGATAATTTCAGAAATATACACTTATAAATAGTTAAGATTCTCTTCCTAGGGAATATTATCTCAGAGACAAGATTATCTGTTGACCTAGAGAAGGTGAGAGCTGTTGTTTCATAAGATCATCCCAAGAATGTATTTGATATAAATAGATTTTTAGGGATTTATAGATATTATAGGAATTTTATAAGAGACTTATTAGTACTATAATAACCTATTATGCGATTGAATAAGAAGGGTTTGAATTTTTTATGGTCATATACCTATGAGATAGCATTTCAAAAGTTGAAAGGGGGTTTTACTTCAATGACGATCCTAATTCTACCAGATTCATGTAGAAGCTAAACTATGTTTTGTGATACATTAAGTATTAGTATATGAGTAGTTATGATTAATTGGGAATGATTCATTGAATATGGGTCTCATAATTTGAGGAAACACTAGAGGAATTTTGTGATGTGTGTTCTCGAGTTGGCCGTTGTGGTTCATGCCTTGCATTACTGGAGGTATTATTTACTAGGAGTGTGTTTTTTGGTGTATACAGAATCCCAAATATTCAAGTATATATTTACACAATGTGAAATGAGTTTTTGTAAACATAGGTTGGTTGAATACCTTCTTTCCTTCAACTTTGAGCTTTCGAATATGCCTGTAAAGGGCAATGCACTTATCGATGCATTGAGAATGGGGACTCAAATAAAGCGATTTACGGAGGCCAATTGTGAGTGAATGGTTAAGGATTTTTTTCTGAGATTCACTTGGAGGTTCATGATGATTAAGGTAATACATTTATCTCATCCTTAGAAATGAATTAGAATCTTCTAGATTGACTGAGGATGGGAATGTTTTTCGATATCAGGGGCCTAGTTCTATGGGAGAGTGTAGAAGGTAAGGAATCACCTTCTGGTTGAACCATGGGATATGATGAAATTTTATAGATCCATGGTTGCATATAGATTCAAGTATACATACATGAGAGGATGATGTGGGAGTTTCATCCCCCATCTTTGGAAGTACATTCCAACATTACTAAGATCTACTGAGATTTAAGTCGTTTGTATTGGTGGTCAAGAATGAAACATGGGGTATCTCATTTTGTCACGTGGTGTTCCACCTATCAACAAGTGAATGTATAACACTAGTAAATAGATATTTTTTAAATGATTTACCTACTCCCAGGTGAAACTAGGATGATTTTTTAGAGGATTTCATAATCGGGTTTTTGAGGTCACCTCGAGGTAGTGATGTCATATGGGTTATCATGGAAAATCCCACTAAGGTTCCCTATATCCTTCTAATTAGGGAGACCATATCATTAGATGATATTGTGAGCATTTTTATCAAATAGATAGTGTACCTTCATGGGGTTCCATATAAAATTTTATTTTATAGGGATGCATAGTTTATTTATTAATTTTTGTAGACATTAGAGAGCACATTGATCACATAGCTTTTTTTGAGCATGACAAATCACCCTAATATTGATGGAAAGTCAGAGAACTCTATTAAATTTGTTGGGGAAATTATCAGAGCATGTTTCCTAGATTTTGGGGGATCTTGGGAGAGGAATATACCCCTGGTTTAATTCACCTCTAAAAATAGATATCAGGTGAATATAAAGATGGAACCCTATGAATCTTTGTATGATATACCATGTTTTTCGCCCTTGTGTTGGTTAGAGGCAAGATAGGAAACATTTCTTTTACCACATATCATGTAGGAGACATATGAACATGTATAGTTGTTCATAAAGTAGATGGATACTACACATTCTAGATATAAATCCTATGTTGTTCACCTTTAATGACCTCTAGAGTTCAAGGTTGGGGATTAGTTTCTTTACATATCACCAAGGATGGTAAATAGATGAATTAAGACACGCGATAGGATTTCACCATTATATGTTTGGCCATATGAGATTTTGGAGAGAGTAGGGCATGTATCCAATCATTTATATCTACCTAATAGGTACTAATCCATGCATTATGTCTTCTATTTATCTTAGTTACACCAGCATTACTCAAATAAATCTCATACTCTTTAGTCTTATGTGGATGAGATGCATGTAGATGCATCATTCGAGGGGAATCATATTTATATTATTGGAAGGATAATGAGGGTAATCTATGGATGTCCTGATCCTCTAGTACAAGAGATATGGAAACATAGCTATTTACAAGATGATACTTGAGAGAAAGATGCTGATGTATGTGCTTTATGGCCCGAGTTGTTCTCAAGAAATTCTTGACCACCGTTGGAAGGAAAATTTTCAATAGAATTTTTTTAAGGGGGGAGATTTTAATATCCTGTGTTTTCAAATGAGGTAAAAATATTTTTTTGGTTTAATTTCTTGGTTTTGACATCATTTGAATGCCTAATGAGGTCACAAGATTTTCTAGGGGTATCTGGGGCTTTATCAAAGCTCGGAGGACCAATTTTCGAAAAAGTAGACGGCTCGCATGGTTAGTAGAAATTGTGTGCCCCAGGGCACACGATTTGAGGAAGCAACGTGGGGAATTTTTTGTGGTAGTGGATGGTTCACTGTTCATAGTAACAGTACACCTAGGTCTACACACCTATGCATGAACACCTATAATTTTTAGCTGAGGCATAACGTACGGTCAACGCACAGTTTTTCCGACCATGCACCATGGAATATATAAGGGGAGTCTTGGATAGAGTCATGTTGCATGGTTGGGGCATGGTTTTATAAAACTTGAATATGAATTGTGCAAGGTCTCCCTTTAAGTAGATAAGTGTTCACTATTGGCACTCAGTTTGTCCAAACCCTACACCTACTAAATTTTGGGTAAAATTAACTTTTCAACTTTAATAGATTATATTTTATAACCAATACTTATTACATTGATTCTATGGAATATTATATTTTTTCCTTCCTATTGAGCCATTTTCAATCAAAGACCTATCCTTTTCTCTAGATTCTCTTTTTGTACTTGGTATTGAACACCATTTGTCTGGTTGGATCTGGTTCGGTAAGTTCTATGTTCCTCTTATGACATTCTTCATTTTTCTTCATTTTTTTAGAGTTATTTAGGTAAAGGCAAATATTCCATATTTCTAGGGTTTTCATATTTTCTTCATTTTTATTTTGATCTAGACTAAATCATTGGTTAATACGAGGAGAGTGTTCTACAAAGGGTATACATTAGGTAGTATATACCATTTCCATGACATTTTAGTTGTTTTATACCTTATTATAGTTATTCCCCATGCAGAACCTTCTAGAAATTACACTAAAATTATATGAATGTTTTTTTTGTATTTTTTGGGACCTTTTAGGTTTCCCACTAGTACCATTATATGGTTTGGGGTTATTCACCTTGACATGTTCCACCTTTGAGGTGTATTTACATAGATTAATATTGTTATACCACCCCATTGTGTGTATGTGTGAGCTCTCTAGATTTATTAGGTTCCTTTATAAGTTTAATGAATTAATTGGAGAGGGTCATGACACCTTTACTTGTGATGTATTAATGGTAAATGTTGAATGAATTAATTTAATGGGTTTAAATGGGAAAGGTGGAAATGAGTTGTATGATCTCATGGATTATGTCTGGTTAATGAATTGATTAATGTATTGATAATTGTAGCGGATACCATTTTTATTTATACCTTGTATCCGGGTTCCATTTGATTCCATGGACATTTCTACTCCATGTATACTTATTGATAATGGCAGTGGATTCCTTGGACATTTATACTACTTTGATCTCGATTTCATTAGATTAAATTGGAATTTCTACTCTTTGGATCCATATTTATTATGGTAGTGTATGTTGATGACATTTATACTCCTCGGATCCTAATTCCATATGATTACAAAGGAATTGAGACCCCTTATATTTGATTTTATTGGATTCTATTTAGACATGATCTATGTACATGATCCTTGGAATTCCCCCAATTTGTTACTAAGTTTCCATCAGGATTCTCTATGGAATCGATGACGATTCCTTGATCTTTTATATGATGGATCTGGCCCTTGATTGTATGACACTAGATCACATGAAATAGGCCACTTTGGATGTTTTAAACTTAATTACATGGTGGGTCCATTGGTTATATTTTTCTATGATTTATATATAGCTCTCGTTTGGGTATTTGATTATAGTTGTTATACTTGAAAACATCACACCTACTTTATTTATGCTTTACAATTATCCTTGTTTATGTGAGATTTATTATTGTTCATAGGAATCCATGTTTGGCTGGTCAGGAGAACATCTATTTTAGAAACTATAAATTTATTGCTGCTATGCCTATGATATATTTCATATATACTCTACATATATTACATAGATTGGACTTTTTATAGACATCGGTGGTGGTTCCCTACTAAGTGTTATCTCATAGCATGTTTATAATTCCATTTAGTACCTTGAGAAAATTTCAATGATGCAGGTATGGACCAAGTAAACTGCCTGATTTACAATGATTTATTGGTTATTATTAGGAGATCGAGATATTAAGACTGATCTAAGATCATGATGCTATATAGAGATAATCCCTTTTAGTCTATTTGAACTTTCATACATTAATTTTACTGGATGGAGGTTTCCGCGTATTGCTTACCATTTTTATAGAGTCATGACATGATCATCAAATTTTATATGACATTGTTTTGGATTTATTATTAATATATTCATATAGATATTTATCTTTTTCCTTGATTTATATTATGCTTATTCTATTTATATATATGATTTCTACCATTGTGATACACTCCAATGTAAAGAAATAGTCTCCACATAGACACACCCTAGGCCCTCACTTCTAGTCGATACCCTATGGTATATGGATATGCGCACTTCATACCGTGTGACCCACTAGATCCGGGCATTATTTAGTGGCACCTAGGTTGGGGTTTCACATTATGGTTCTAAATTTAACAAAGTGGTAAGGGATTATTTTCTTAATTTTTCAAGGACATATGTCACACTATGCACTAATATTATTTTATGAGGTGTATATACAACCCCATCAACAAGTAATATCATGAATTCATTTATTATAATTATATTTTATTCTTCATTTAATGTTATTATTTCAGGGATACTACGATTTAAATGTTACCAAAGTAGTAATGGTTTTATGATAAAATCTCATTGTTTATAGAGATTCTTTATGATTATGTTTTTACTGATCAATTATTATGTTATATCTATGAATACAATGAGGAATTTTATTATCTTGTATTAATTTCTTTACAATACAATTATCCCTTTATTTTCCCCTCTTTATTTACTCAAAAGTTAAAAATAACATTTTTAACAAACAACTTCTTTATTTCTCTCTTTGGTAAGAAGCCCATTTTTCTTCCAAAATGATGTTTTCAAAAAAAGTTTCAATTTTTTTTACATTATAAAAATTATTTATTAAAATCATTCTTACCCATGTTTTACTTTTTACAAAATTATTTTATATGGGTCTTATTATCATTTTCCGAACAAATTTTTGTTTGGAATTTGATGAAAATGTAAAATGAATATTTGTTTTAACATGTACGACATGAATAGAATTTCACAACATCATAAACATTATTTTATTTGATGTTTCATTTATATTATTTATTTATTTTCATAGAGAATTGTTTATAAAATAATATTAACTTTTTAGTTTTAAATATTGATTTTCAATGAAAAATAATTTCCATAAAGAAATTTTATAAGTGATCTTTCTAAATAATTTTATATCTAAAATGAAATCCTTTGATGTTACTTATGATTTATTAGGGATATGATCCAAGTTTAACATTTTTATTCTTTCCCTGGATGGTTTATATTTATGATTATAAGATGTTTATGAAACCCATTTCTCTTTCACAATTTATAACATGATTAAATTAATATGAAACCCACTTCCTTTTCCATGTGTTGTGATTTGATAAAATGATGAAATGACTATGAAACCTATTTATTTTTCACATGTTATTCTATGATGAAATTTTTTGGAATCCCATTTATTTTTATGTTTTCTAATATGATGAATTTGTTTAATCCTACAATACACATTTTTTTAATTTTTATTACGTGATCGGTGGAACTATATCTTCATTCACTGCATTGGGTAAATATTGATTTCTCATGAGATTAATAGTATTAAAATGGGGAGTTAACCCAATTAAATAATGAAATATATTCACTCTGATAGTATTGGGAGTTAAACATAACTAATATGATGGTTTGGGTAGTGAACCCATTCCACTATGATAGTTTGGAAATAATCCTTGACTAATAAGTGAATTATTTTCGATGCTTGTATGCCACATATATATTACTTATGAAGATGTTATGTTCTCATGGTTAATTTTATTTGATTTCATTATGATTAATGTCTTATTAATTTCCAAGATTTATTCGATAAATCATGTTTATGATCTATGATATTTATGGTATGGTTTTGGAATGTTATTTTATTTTTCAAATACCCTTATGATTATAATGTGTTGATATCTCCATTGTTTAAAATTACTAAGCATATGATTCCACACCTTCTTATGTTTCATCTTTATAATTTATGATGAAAGCTATCTATTATGATATGTCAAAGAGGGATTCTAGTTATGAGAACATATTTGCAGATGACGTTTTTCACTTATGGAACATTTTTTTATGTGTCTAACTTTACAAAGTAACTAGACCGAAATGATTTTGTCATGGATTATTATGTTATGTAAGGAATATTCATCTATTAAGATATAATATTTATGTATGAGAAGATTGGGTCTTTAGATTTGGTATCAGAGAAAGGTTATTTTACCTATGGATACTTTGATGACAAAACATTAGTGAGATACATTGGGATATTTTTAAGAATATGTCTAGGGATATGTCTATATATAAGTCTAAGGATGATTCAAAGAATAGGAAAATATCATCGAATTCTGGTAAATGATAGAGCTATTGGTTTCAAATCTATTACATCCCTATCTGGATACTATAAGTGGATGTGGATCTAGAACATAGGTAACTAGTGGTAATACTTACCAAATGGTCACAGTGAGATAAAATCAATCATTATATAGTGCATGATAACAGTTCTTTCTGTACACCTTTTTTGACACTCCTGGGGGATATTCTTCGCAAATTCAAAAAATATTTATGAACCATCCTGAATGATTTAAATATTGAATATGAATAACCTAGATTAAGTATATGTTTTCATTGATTGAAAAGAATGTGTCGTGATTTAGACATCCTATAAGTTTTTTTGCAGAATTATGTGGTCTTCCAATATGAATATTATTACTCACACTATGATTTATGGTTTTAATCAATAATAGAAACTAGAAGTAACTAGATTGACATTGAATGTGATAGAAAATGTGTTGATGGGAAACTAAATGGAATGATGACTGGTGTGAAGGATATTATGATTATGCCTAATAAGTTATCTTAATATATGAATAACAAAATTGACCTTAACAAACTCTTAGACTCACCAAATAAGATATGGATAGAGATGATTGAGAGTTTGGGTGGTGGAGACCATATGATTTTGTATCTTATATGTAAAGAATGTGTGAACAAGCACTCCATGGAATGTTACAAAGGAATGAGAAGATGTTTTATGTGTTGAAAAGAAGGGAACAATTATAGTGATTTACCAGTAAAAAATGAAATGTTATGTAATTAAATGGATGATAACAATGGTTTTCCTGAGGCATCATCAACAGTCGAATGTTATAAATTTGTAAAGAATGTGAATTTTGTGAATCGATGACGTAAGGGTAATTATTGTGAATAGAATCTACAAGTTGGTATGAGTAATGGATGTACAGCTAATAATGAAGAGACCATTAATGAAATAAGTAAGTTATGAGCTATTGTAATAGTATTTATTATTTTAAACATTAGAATCATAATTAAATTGAGTTTGATGAATGTTAATACATGATTTATTTTTCATATTATTCGAAAAATGTATTAAGGAATAAGATGATGAATCATATTTAATGGTTTAAAATGAAGTGGAAGGATTAATGAATTTTATATGGGAATTTAAGAATTATGTTATATGAATCATGAAATATATAAGTTTTATTTTATATAAATTTTTCATTATGTTTTTGAAATAATATATTGAATGGTAGTGATGAAATATCAAAAAGATTTAATAGAAAAGTGATATTTTATGGAAAGCACATGATTAGGTGAAGATAAACATTCATATGTTCTTAATGTTTAGAAAATGGTGTTTAGTTATCCTAAATAGTTGATTGATGTGGATAAATTAAACTTTATAGTATCGATGACCCTCAAGCAAATTAATTATTTTTTTAAAAAGTGGTATATGGTATCATTGATGGAGTCTATTTTTTTATGGAATATATTCAATAATCATTAGTTTTATTAAAATAATAGAGAAGAATTCATTTTCTATTTTTGGATTTATGGTAACTCTAGTTATTACCATGATTCAATAAAATATAAGACCAATGTATTCAAATATTTGGAATGTTAACATAAATAGATACTGAAGGATATTTGGAGCATTAATAATAAGTTTATTTTTGGAAATTTAGTAACCTTCATTATAAATTTTGAAGTTTGGAAGGGTCATGAGGCTAATAATTTAAGGAATTTTTTAATTTCAACTTTTGATGAGGTTTTATAGAATAATGTATTACTTTACTATATAAATATTTATGCATATTTGATAAATTTTAATGAAAACTCTAATTTTTTTATCAACTAGAGAAAGAGAAAATTACTTATCATTCTTTTATAGATCTTACGATCCACAAGTGCATCAAGAATAAAAAATAATCATCATTTCTTAAAGTAAGTGATAATGTGTAAATTGATCAAAGAACAGAAAAGTATGATATTGTTCTTATGAAATGAAATAAAATCATGTAATTATATCTTCTCATGAAAATTAACCAACTTTATTAAAAGGATCTTGAAATAAAATTTTGTCATATTACCATAATTTCAAATGATATGAATGAACTTTTTTCACACCTATTTGGTTTATGTTTTTTTGGTTTTTGATTTTCACATGATCAATCACTTTATTTTGGTCAATGATCTCTAACACTCATTGTCATTATTTGGAAATTATGTGTTTCTAACATGTCCAAATCTTAACTTCCCACCTGTATTATATTATTTTGATCCTATTATGTATTATTATAGATAATCTTCACAAATCCATTTCTATATTTTAAGGATGAATTTTTATTAACACTTTTTATGATGTGATTTTACCACAAAGGTAATTTCAAATTTTTGAACCCTGTTTACTAATAACACGTTAAAATTTAGATGATTCAATTTATATAAGGGGTTGAATATAATGCCTTGAGATATTCTGATTTTTTTTCAATTAAATTTAATATTTTCCATATTTCGTGTTACAATTAGCATATAATTTATCTTATGTTGCATGAAATAACAATTTTAGCTTGCATTACATGAAACATTGAGTGTATATTTCCTTATACTCATCATCATGTTTAAACAAAATATGACATACAATTAAAATATTATAATTTAATATGATTGTTATCACCTATCCATTTTAATGATGGATATGAATATTGTTAACTAAATTAAGAAAGTATATGGTTGTCACATTTATATAAAATTAAGTCTTTGATGAAAAATTGTTGCTTCAAAGGTGGCACAATGGTAAGGGAGAAGGGTTATAGAAACAATGTTTCTTTGGAGGTATGGGGATAAAATATTGGGAGCCTGATCTTGGGGTGATTTCTTCCTCCCCTCACCTCACCTTGTCAGGTCACTCAGTGATGCATCAGGTGGGATGAAGGGTGTAATCCACCTAACTAATGGATTGTTGTGTTGAACATTCACTGATCTGGTTGTCAACCCATGGGATGCTCTGCCTTCTTATATGAAAATATCTCCTTCCCAGCTATGGTTCTCTCCGTAGAGATCCCTTCATGGGGTGGGGGGTTTTGTGGGGTAGGTTTTGAAAAGGAAAATCATGGGGATTCCATTTTTAAAAATATAATTATTTATGAAAAAATATTTTTAAATTTAAATAATCACAATTTTAAAATAAAGGTAATTTTTTTATGAAAAACTATTTTTATCCACACAAATGTGTTTTACCTAAATACATTAAACAAATCAGTTTTTTTGTGAATGATTTTAATTAAATTTATATTTTATATATTCAATAAATTTTTTAACATTCATCTTGTTGGTTTTCTTGACAGCATATAATAATAAATGAAATATTATGCGTTAAAATTTTATTTTTCTTAAAAGAAGTTTTGTCCCATTTTGTGAACTTATATTAAAATTAATTTTTTCCAATTTTAAAAAGTTTATTTTAAAAAATTGACTTTATTTTTAAAATAATTATGTAAAAATTATCTTGGAGTGAATTTTTGAGAATTTTCTTAAAAGATAAATGTTTTGATGACTAGTGAAAAATAATGGTTTTAATTAAGAGTTGTCATTTATTTTAAAGAATTTTAAATATTGAAAATTATTTTAATATCGATATAAAATAAAAATTATTTAAATTATAAATATATATTAATTTTATTTAGTTATTTAGAATCAATTTATTTTTTAATTTTGATATAAAAACTTTATAAAGTTTTGAAACTTTTTTCTTTCGGAAGTCGTTTTTTCGTCTTGTCTGTTGAATTAATTTTAAATTAATTCTTTTAACCTTTTTATATTTAATTTGGAAAAATATATTAAATATTTTGAATCGGAATAATATAAATCATATAATATGTTCAATTTAGTTTTTTAACATAACAAATATAGAAGTAGTAAAAATTATTCACCGCGATTAAGGGAAAAATAGGTTTACTGGGGGCTTAAACTAAAAATATATGGTGTAAATTGACATTAAAAAAATTTTAAAATCCTATTTTATTGAAATATTAATACAATATAACTACTTTTTTCTATAAATTCATATTTTGGGAGCCTTTTTTATGTAAAAATCATGGGTATACCATTTTATTATCAAAATATTATAAGTGTGCCACGCGTGTCACTTAAAAAAGGATACCCCTATTATATCATATTCACACCACGAAATACCTTTCAATACATAAAATTATATCTATCTTAATTACCTCCCCATAACCTAGATCAATTATTTTGATCATTATTTATTCCTATTAATCTTTTTGGTGCTTACATTAGGAGGTTTTTTGAAGGAGAGGTATCATACTTAACCGAGCACCTTTATTTTTTAATTCTTAAACCTAAAAAAATATATTTAATTATGATAATATAATAACATCAGTATCTAAAATATAATGATATGATATTATTTTAATTTATTAATCTAAATCTATCTTCTCTTCGATTAAATGGGATATGAAATCATTATTCATTTGTACGATGAACCTTCGCCTTGTGGATCTATGTTATTTGTTTTCCATTACCACCTTTCATGACTGGATATAATGATTTATTAAGTATATATATATATATATTATTTTTATGATTTTATCATTATTATATAATTATAATACCACATATACATTCTTTATTTATATCCCGTGGGGGATACGATATCCCCGTTCGTGTGTATGGCGGACTGCTTCCTTTAGAATCGATGTGGTTAATTTTTACTAATAATTTGAATATAAGGTAATTATGGTAAATTTAAGGAATAAATTTAATATATATTAAATAAATTTATTTCGATAAAATAAATATTTTAATTTTTTTTCATTTCTTTCACTAAGAAAATTGAAACAACGTTCATGTGTACGTTTTCACTACTGTCTCCGTGAATGATGTATTTAATTTTGTATCTCTAAATTTTATGGATTAATATAAATACATATAAAATGAATATATATGATATTTATATAATTTTTAACATTTTTTAGTATTATGGAACCATGATCAAATTAATATGACAAAAAATAAAAAATCAAAACATAGACAAAAAAGCAAAGACGCTGAAACATTATTTTAACATGGAAATGTTAATAAATGGGTAATAAAAGGTCATAAGTAAATAATATATGGTATGATATATAAAATTATAGTTCCTTTATATACGTAATAAAGTTTTATTTATTATAAAGGAGGTTTCAATTTATATGAAGGAAGTTGGAACTTAAGGTAAGGGATTTTAGTCTCACTTTTATATTCTGTGAGGCACATTCCATATGCACCACATGTTTATTTTATGTGGTGTATATAATTCATATGAATGTTTTTTATCTATAAAATTATAATAATTTGCATATCCATTTCAGGATTCCTCTTTCATTGGTTTTACAGTTCCAAAGTAACCAGAACATTAAGTTATTTTTATCATAATTTGTCATCTTTGGGACACATGTTATATTATGCACCTATATTAATTTATGAGGTATATATATAGAAACATTTATAGATAATATAATGATTTTTTTTATTCTCAATACATTTTATGTCTTATTTAATTTTTTTATTTCATGGGTCTTTTGATTTAAATTTTACCAAAGTGGTAAGAGTTTTATGTTACAATCTCAGTGTTTATCAGGATTGTTTATGATTATGTTTTAGGTGATAAAATATTATGATCCATATCTCAAAAAACTCATTAATTTTATTATCCTATAGTTATTTCATTATAATATATTTTTCCCTTCATTTTCCTCTTTTTATGTACTCAAAAGATCAAAATAATACTTTTAAGACAAATCACCATGATTTTTCTCTTTGGTCGAAAACCCGTTTTTCTTCAAGAACCATATTTTCTGATAAGGTTTTCAAAAAATGTTTTTAACATTATAAAAAATATTTACTAAAAAAATTGTTACCCAATTTTTAATTTTTAATTTTTTAAAGGAATATTCAATTCATTTTCCAAACAAGGCCCATTTGGCATTTACCAAAAACGTGAAAGGAATTTGTATTTTAACATGTATGGGTTGAAAAGACTTTCACAAAATCATGGAAATTATTTTCTATGATGATATGAAATAATTTGATGTTACTTATGATTTATCATGTATATGATCCAAGGATACGATTGTTATTATTTTTCTGGATTGTTTATGATTATGATAAAAAGGTGTTTATGGAACTTTTTTCTCTTCCACAGGTTATACAATGATAAAATGATTATGAATCCTACATCCTTTTCCCCGAGTTATGCTCTGGTGAAATGATTATGAAATAGTTTTTTCATAGGTCATGCTATGATGATATTTTTATGAAACCCATTTATTTTTATTAGTTCTGATATAATGAATCTTGTATGATATTGTAGAACACATATTTATGATTTTCATTATTTGACGGGTGAAACTATATCTCCCTCCAAATAATTATGTGAATATTGATATCTCGTGAGATAAACAGGACTATAATGGGGAGTGAACTTATTTAATAAAGGGACTATATACACTATGATAGTCTTGGGAGTGAACTTTGACTACAATGATGGTTTTGAGAGAGAACACATTCTACTTTGATTGTTTTGTAAATGATCCTTGATTAATAAGGGAATGATTTTATATATTTATGTGTATACCACAAATCTATTCCTTATACCAATTTTATTATCTCATGGTTCATATAATTTGATTCAATTATTATTCATGTCATTTGAACTGAAAATATTTATAAGATGACTCATGTTTATGATATATGTTATACAGGTTAAGGTATTCAAATATTATTTTTATGTTTTAGTAACCTTATGATAACGATATATTTATATCTCCCTGGTTTACCCGTAGCGATCATTTTATCTCACAGTTTATTATGTTTAATTTTCCCAGGTTATGTTGAAAGGTATTATGTATGATATATATAAGAAGGGTTATAGTTATGAAGAACATAGTGGGAGGTTATGTAGCTAACTTATGAATTAGTTTTAGGTGTCTATGTGTATAAATGAACTATAAATAAATGATTTTACCATGGATTATTTTTTTATGTAATGAATATTATTCTACTAAAATGTAATATTAATATATGAGAAGTTTGAGTCTTTACATCCACTTTTATAAAATACCTAAGAATTACCATAACCTCTGTTATTTGGTAGGTCGAAGAGTAGTGGCCTCCTATTCACAATCCTAAACATTTCCTCATCATTCCATATCACTCTTGAGTCAAGAAATCTTTACCTATTTAGTTATCAACAATTAGGGGATCAAAATATATGTAGGCCACTATTCTAGTGTAATCCATCACCATATATATAGATATGTCTATGGACCTTATCCACTCAATGATTCAGGGATCTATATGGGCATCCTATCTAATGTAAGACCCAATCATATCCTCATTATTGAACCTATCTATATTCTAACAATGATCAATGTCCTTATATGGGAATCTATTTTGGGGTAATCCCAAAAACCTACCTTCACCTCAGTTATCAACCTTGTTGTACCAAGTGTAACCCATAAATAAGCACCAAATTTTGATCCCTGATCCATAACCCCCATGAGCCCATTCATAATTACCTATCTAGTTATCGACATACAGTTGAGTGGAAACATATATGGGCCTCCATTTAAGTTTAATCTGTTATTATATCCTCATCAATAATCTCTTCACCATGTCCTCCATCAATGATATGTACACATATGATTCACCCATGAGTAAGGAACAAATCTTCCTAAATAGGCCATACCCCATGTTGGTTATTTTTCCACATTGAGCAATATTCCACCTGAATTCCATCCTCACAGGGCTATATTTCCCATGAGTTTACCATTCACCTCATATCTAGTTTCTAATATACAAGATAAACCATAAATGGTATACCAATGCATAATACCAACTCTTTTCCTTATTTCTATACCTTTCTAAATAAAATCATCCAACTATAAAGTGTTAAACAGTATTGTCCAGTCCTAACATATGGCATTAAAATATGAAACATGAACTAAATAGGCTTTGATTCCTATTAAATAGGATATATAGGAAACAACACTAAGGATATATTTTGGGACTACTAGGAAACCTCTCTAACGTTCAACCCCTATATCCAGATACATGGCTTGGTCCTCTTACTAAGTGTAAGCATAAACTCATCATCACCAGGCTATATTTTTCTTGTAACCTCATCTTCACCAAGCTATATTCTCTATGAGACCCCATTATCATAGGGCTATATTCCCTATAAAAACCATCCAGTCCAGGTTATATCCTCTATGTAAATTATCCTCACTAGGATATATTCACTTTAAAACATATCATCCTAGGACATATTTCTCATAAAACCCATCCTCACTGGTTTATATTCCCTCTAAAACCCATATTCATAGTTTCATAACTCTATGTATTATATCATAAAAACAACTCTACATAATGTTAAACTAACTGGAATAAGTACTAGATGCATGATCATAAAAGGTACTTCACATGGTCATGGATGAAAAATCATAAAATGAACCACATTAGTTCTTGTACAATATCATATAAAGCATTGATCTTTCCTATTGGGAGGCGCCAAATTTTGTGGGCACTAATTCACTTCAATGGGGTATATAGGAATCCCCTATTATGAGCTCTATCCCAACTCCAAAACACTTACAACCTCCCTAAATGATTAAAAATTCTAGTGTTCCCATGTATTCGACTTTATCCATAGTATAATTAACTAATAAGATATTTGGTTTCTATTCATAGATTTCATAATAGAAACTAATAGTAATATTATTACTATTAATGACAAAAAAACATGTATTAAATCATTAATAGAGTCCCATACAAGAAAAAAAACTCATTGGGGTAAGATCTCAATACTATATTATCAACCAAAGGACAACCTAAAGTATTGATGGTACTATCCATGTGACCAAATACCTTTGGAAAATAGGCCTACATAGACTCCAAACATCACTCTAGGGTGTTTCACATTCATAGTCCAATTTTTTAATGGGATTTATATTCTATTATACTACTATGAACCTGCTCCAAAAAAATATATTGCATTATTTTCCCTAATGATGTAATTTATGATATTTTTTTCATTTAATTCAGGGGATACTCCCCCAAACATTCCTGTTCATTTGAAGTTGGGGCCAATAATATTTTTTTTAAAGAAATGAGGTGAAGAAAAGTATGAAATGAATGTTTAATGGTGAAAACTGAATCAGTATCTTGGATGAATTCTAGAAGTCAGATGCTGATATGCTCACATTTTCTACATACTTTAGTTCTTCTTCCCAACTTTACTAAAACTACCTTAATTCCAAGTCACCAAATATAAACTAGAGTCACACTAGCTTCAATCTATTCTGCTAAAAAAATTTATTATTCCCAATTAATCCTAAATAGTGTTCAGGATTGATAACAACCATCACAACATCCGATTCTTCCACTGATACTTGCACTATTGATATGCGATCTACTTGGCCTTGCCTAGCCTAACCGTTTATATCCAATTCCTACTGCCAAGATCAAGGCTATGTTTACTCAAATTCTCACCCCTATGACACTAGGGTTCCTACAATAGAATTATTAGGATGGGTATGGTTTGGATATTCTTAGAAGAGACAAGCATATGGTTCCTATTAACCAAATATGATTCCCTTCTTTGTGTAACCATTTCTAATGTCTCACTAAACTATCTTCCCTTTTACGTTTTCTCCCTCCTCTACTTTAATCTGGGTTTCCAATGTTTTAAAATATTTAGTTTTGATAGAAATTCCACTTTGTTTACATGCTACCGTCACCTCACTATTAGCATTATTACCAGAAGATGTTGAAAATGTAATTAAAGTAGAAATTAATTACTTATATTTTACAAATACATTAGGGCTAGGGGATATATCCATATAATGATGCTAGGTAATACACTTAGACTTATCCCAGGGCTATTAACTATTGATCCAAATTCATTACTGATATGGATACATAAAAGTGATAAATAACATGGAGAAATATATAATATTAGGGTGTATTTCATGCTTTCCTTATGGATTTCTTAATAAATAAGTATTGGAAATGGATTTATTGTGTTATAAATATAGTAACAGACCAATAAATAAAGGAATATAGATTAAAAAGTAAGAGGTTTACTTGTCCCATCACTATTTTTCTTCCTCAACATTGGTAGATAAATTAAATTACCCAATGATACTGAGAAAAAAACATATTTAGTTGGGGCACTGGATCTACAACCCTAGGAATAGTGGAAGAAAGGATTAAAAACTTATACTATCTTTTTGACTACATGATTATATAAATTTGAATCTTTCTTTAATATAATACTGAAATAATAGAATTCAAGACACTTTTGAAAGAAAGATAACTCATAAATTCTCAAATATCTTAGAGAGTTCTTTCTTTTAGGATAAGCTTCCTACTTTTTTAAAATAATAAATGTAACTCCACTCCAAAATACAATTATAGAACACATTTCCTATTTTTTTAATCACCGTAGGTATCTCCAATCCTAAAAAAATGTTAGGACTAGTTACCTAGTTTTTGGAAATTAACTTGGGAATATCCACTCATAAACACAAGTTTAGGTTGAAAATACATGTTTTACTCAAACAAGTTGAATAATGAAGCCAATAAGATCAACAAACTCTTATTGAACTGGTTAGTAATCACCAAGTCCTTTGTTTATCCAAATAATATTTGGTGCTTAGGGATATATTGGTTGGTCATATACTTTTTTTATCATTTAATTTTATTGAGAGATGTAAATAATTCAAGAATTTAACTATAAATCTACTAGTGAATGCAAAGAAGATAAAAAAACATAAAAAAGTGTTTTGAGTAAACTAAGAAAAATACCATATGGTCACTGGTTAAAAAGTAAAACCTGCCCTCAAAAGAAGAAAACTATGAATAATTAGACTGTGAGTGAACCAATAGAAATATATAGATAGGAAAATAAACTATTTTACTAGATTGAAGCAAGGTAGCACTAACTCAGCATCGAAACCTATTTAATATCAGAGAGAATCAAATCAATAAATTTCATTTACTTTGTGACCAACCCTTTTATAGGTGAAAAGGGGAAGGATATTTCACATTGATTACAAAACTAACACAAGAGAATAGAAGGAAGGGGAATATAGTAGGCACTTGAATATTTGGTACTTGAAATACCGACTATCTAATAAATGTAAGGATGGAATGAGAAGATATAATATTTTAAGGATTAATTGATATCAATATTTCTTAGTTAGAAAAATAGTTACCTAGCTAGTGAAGTGAAGGGAGGTGCTTTGAAACCATTTTCTAGGATTCATACATTGAGATTTGGTTGCCTTACTTATTATGAGTTGAGAAATAAATAATTGATACGTAGGTTTGGGGATATGTAATGGATGGTGTTTTACAAGTAAATGGAGTTGTATGAAGATAATCATCAATTATTAAATATAGGAATTATAGGAAGTTTTGACTTTGGATCAAATTATGCAGCACTTCTAAGGTTGTTTTGGCTGAATGGATGACTCAATATCACTAGAACCTGACCATTTAGATCACCTTAGACCCTCTACTTGGTTAATGGATATTTTGAATCCCAAGGTTCAAGATAGTTCCAAAATAAAAACATCCTAGGGATCTATATTGGAATTTTATCCTTAAGGATCTCTCTCCCTACACTCCACTCTTCCTTTTTGGGTTGGGTAATTCCATAACCATGACATTACAACTAGAGGATCACCATTGGAATATTATGTCAAGTTGAAATATGGATTGAGTTGATGATAGAATTTGATTTGATTTTTTAGTAATACAATATTAGATGATGACCTTGTAAACCACTTGGAAAGAACCCTCATTTGGATCTTCAGGGGGTGGGGTTTCAGAAATAAAATATTAAACCTGACATTAATCCTCTACCCAGGAAATAAATCCATCAACAATGATTTTTTTTGTAATTACTCCTTAGCAGTGTTTCTTGGTTGTAGTGTATCCTTAAGTACCTTAAGGACTCCCTTTAGTCGAAATGGAATCACATCCAACACCATTGAATACGAAGATATGTAGACATGTTGATGGAAAATAATTTATAACATAGGTTTTCACACATCACTAGATGGAATGCCAAACATATTCCTTAATCACTATAAATACCTTGGTCTCATAGACTAATAAGAAAATTTCACTAACTCATTTCCATCTGACCTAGGTGGTGAGCTCCAAATTTGAGTGGTACCATATTAAAGGATCCATCCCTAATTTTAATATGTCATTAGAAATCGTATAAGTGATTGAGCTCCACTAGACATTCTATCAATAGGAAACCATAAATATGCATATTTAATTAATTTTCACATCCAAGTAATTTTGAATCCTTTACCTAAATCATAATAACATATTTGTACCTTTTCTTTGGGGGGGGGGGGGTTCCAAAGTCTCCCCCACAAATCAGGAACTACCAAGGAGGGATCTAACTGGCTATCATTGTCATCAACATTTGATGGCCCCAGTCCTTCAAGGATACATCGAGTATCTCACCAAAAAGATATAGGCTCTAACTATCCAAACATAAAAACCCAAGGGGAAGTCCCACTAGAATGAAATAAGTGAATTAGTAGATAAATTTCCCTGTTCTCACCTAATAATTTCATCAAAATATTCCATAGGAAGTTGAAGCTCTAGTGTTGACTCTTATTCCATATCCCATTATAAAAAATGAATAATTCCAACAAATATCTACAACATCTCAAGATAAGGATTATGTCTATATTCATGTTTATACTTAGAAGGACCATTAATATATTTTAATGGAAATATTGGAGTGATCTCATATCCCCACCACTATCCATGAATCTTGTTAGGATATTCTAATAAAAACCACAAAGCCAACCTATTTTCTTACACATTATAAATAAACATTTTTTAATATTACAATAGAATTCATGAAGGGGGATTATATTTTTTTCCCACTCTTATGGAGTCTATATGCATATTCTACAAGTTTTATAAAATAAGGATCATATCCATACTCATATACAGAAAGTTCAGTGACATATTTCAGAGATGGTAGAGGATTAGGATAATATCTCTACTCTCATATAGAAATGTCATCTGTATATTCAAGTGAAAATGAGGAGATTCATAGGATGGATTTTTCTCATAATGGTTAATTCCCACACCATGTGAACTTGATCATGATGAAGGTTCTAACCCAGTTTAATTTACCTAGAACATCCAAAAGAAAGTCTCACCAAAGAAAAAAACATAGTTAATGAGGATTCTTATATCCCTACCCCTATCAATTGGAATATTCTTGAGGATATTCTGTATCATTTGATAATATACTAATAATATATCTATTCATCATCAACATGAGAAGGTTGTTGTGGTCACATCAGTTATCTTCGTGGTATCTTGATTAAAAAACCTTGGGGTACTCCACAACATATATATCACAAAGGTGCTCCTTTTAAAAAAGAAAACAGCCAAAGTTGAGGTCTTCTCCCTAATATTGAATATGGGATCAATAACTGTAAAATTCATCCCCATTGTTCTATCTAAAAAATCCCTACTCACAATGATCCGTATTCTCAACATGTAAGTACTCTTAGTGTCAAAGCTACATTGAGTTTGATCTTATACGAGGAGGTTGTTGAGAAATTATGGGTAGCTACACCAAGAACCTATTTAATAGATACTTATATCTAATCATAGTAAAAATATTTTTTGATGTAGTGATCATAATATATTACTCCCCCATATCACTAACCATCCACAATAACATGGGAGATTATGAATGATCCCATAATAGGGAAATGACATTTATAATCAAATCAGGTGGATGAACCCCTCAAAAAAGATGATGATATTTTATTGGTCATGTGGAAAGACATGACTCTGGATATAATATTGTTCATGTTTCAGCCCATCTCTATTACCCACTATGACTATATGAATTATTGGAAAGAGGTATGTATTCCCTTCTTTCATCATAACTTATCGATGAGTCTCCACTAACTCAAGGCCATGCACTTTTCATACGAAGAGTATTCCAATAATCTCAATAAATCAGACAAGAATTTAAATAATGTAAACTGAGAAACACTTTTAGCAGCCTATGACCCCAACTCAATGAAATAATGAAAGTTACTCTAGTGTTTTTTCATTGGTAGTATGAAGGTAATTTGGTAGATATGATCTGATACCCCACATGATGTGTGTATCATAGGGTGGGGAGAATGTGAATATTCCCATTGAAATCTAATTACAGGAAATAAAGATCCATTAGTAAAGGTATCTTGCAATTTTTTCACATTAGGATAAGTCCTAGTTCTATGATATATATATTATAGCTCTTTTTGTAGAATAATAATTCCATTTTGAAAGGACAAAAGTGGATTACTTAGTGGGACCGTGCTAATGATATAATCATGAATATTTATTCCAAAAAAGTGAAATAGGCCTTCCATTTGGAAATAATATAAATATATAGAAACACACAAATGAAAGCATATTTAACCTAGAATAGAAACGTCACCCAGATCATGCCTAAATAGAGGCTCTAAAATTTAAAAATTCATTAGTAACAACTTGTTTTGTAGTATTACAAGATTAACAGTAGCCTATAGTGATGGGGGAAAGAACAGCGCGCGTCATCACTCTTGTGGCCATATGCTGGACCATTTGGGAGGCTCGAAACCAGGTTCGGCTGGGTGGTGTGAGGTCCTTGTTATATCTCCAGATCAAGATGGGAGCTTGTATTGCGGAGTTGTCTTCCCTTCCTAAGAACGGGGCTTCATCGCTTATGCCGGAGGGTCTGGTTAGCAGACAGGTCGATCAAGGGATGGATAGAGGCCAGTGGATCAAATGGCAACCTCCAATGTATGGGTGGAAACTTAATGTGGATGGCTCATGTGTGGGTGGAGTTATGAGGGGCGATGGCTTACTACGCGACTCTTGGGGCTCGGTTCTGATGGCGTTCAGCGCTTACTATGGCTCAGGTAACTCAATGGGTGCGGAGTTTAGGGCCCTTCTGTCAGGTTTGACCGTCTGCAGGAGGAAGGGGCTTCCCGTGACAGAGGTGGAATCAGACTCGTTGGTCCTGGTCAGATCTCTTCACGGATATCACGACATCTCATGGGATTTAAGGTATATCTGTCGCCGGTGTAAAATGGGGACTAATCAGGGCAGGATAGTCCACCATAGTCTGAGGGAGTCTAACTTTGCAGCAGACGAGCTTGCTCGCTGGGGCAGACCCGAGGAGCCACTTGTGGTCTTTGATAGCCTCAACTCTTTACCTTTGGAGTGTGTTAATGTGGTTCGGAAAGACTCTCTTGGCCTTCACTATTTTCGTCCCCCGTGAAATGTAAGGTGGCTCTCTATTGGTTTTAATAAAAAATAACTTTCAGTCTATAGTGATGGGGATATTATTTCCACCATCACCACCCCCAGTATCCTTAATTTCATATAAAATAATGAATTTCATGGTAGTAGAATAAATAATACCATATCCAATTATGATGATGGTTTTATTACCTCCCCCTCCATAGAGGAAATTAGTTATTTCTACACTGAGATGCACTTCATAGGAATCACATTCACGATTCCTCCCAATTTAAAATCTATCTCCCTCATTGTGTGAAAATTAAGTAAAGTAAATTAAGAAATCTCTTAGTATCACCATATATAAACTAGTTTTAGAATATTATTAGGGAAAGATACCATGACCTTATTGGGGATGTAATCCAAAACAACTCACCAAGAAATAAATATTTAGGAGGAGTATGATTTCCACTCAACAAATATTCAAATGATAATAAATTCACCCATAAATATGATAGTGATATGATCTCTGTCAAATGATTTTAATTGATATATTTCATTGGAATTAATGCCATAGATAACATGGAGCATGAAACCAATGTAATAAAACATAGTGAGGAAGTTTTTCCATTCATCGGATTAAATGATATACAATGAAGACAGAACCTAAGACATGTCACACTCTCAAATGAGGTGTTCCATCATCCTTTATTATAGGAGGAGTTATAATTTATACTGATAAAGTAATTCAATATTTCAAACCTCTAAATAAATTAATAGTATTTCATGTAGAGATCTCAGAATTGAATTATAATACTTAATCTAAACTCTAACAAAGATAATTATGGATCCCATGAACCAAACCAAAAGGACCAGTTACTTATTTACCAATATGATTATGTAATCGAATTTTATTATATGTTTTATCATTTCATTTTTCTTATAAATTTCATTTCATTAATATAATAAATAAAAAGAATAAAAATAATTAGTTTAGCTAAGATAGAATAAGTAGGTGAACAACTTAAAAATATCCTCTAGTGAGAGGAACCTGGTTAGCCTATTTGCTGCATTAGGAAAATAAATTTTATTTTTCCATGCCCTATAATAGGCATGCGTTATGTGGCTCACATTATAGATAATAAGATGAAATATCCCTTTAGATTGAAACTCCCAATCCTAGGCTAATGTATCCTCTAAATGAAATCCCCTTTAGTTTGAGGGGATGACTCAACCATAAAGAGGAGAGTCTATTTATCTAGTTAAAATGGGGTATAAATAGGTAGTATATATTTCAGCCTAATGGACATAGATTTTCAAGAATATCCTCCTCCAGGGTAGAAACCACTTACCTTTCATGAGAATTACCCTAGGATGGCACAATAAAAATATAAATAGTAATGAAAAGTGTGCCAACAATATCATTTTACAACCAGAACCTCTATAAGGTCTTTTTTCTAAATAGTGATCCATCCTGAAATCCATAACTCCATTGAGTCCCTTACTACTCAAATAGAATCCATGGAGGGGAAACATGTTCCAATATATCCAAAAAGGAAATAGTACCCTAAATGGGTGGACTTGACTCATCCTCCACCCACCTTTAGAAATCCATCTGTATCATTATTAAACATTTTGAGTGATTTTTAGAAGAATCTATGGCACTTCATCTGACAATGTGGCTCCATGATGGGGACACCAATTCAAAAAGAAACAAAACAACTTTGATGCTTCATAAAAACCTTAGAAGGACTAGTGTTTTTCTAGTGTAATAATGTACCGGGTTGTTTAATCCCTTGTTGATATGATATGTGGTGCCAGTTAAATTACTAGTTTAGGATGACACTAAAAAACTATGATCTTTGATATCTTGAATTGTAAGTATCATGAAAATGAGTCGGTACATGACTTCATCACCTAGTTAAAATTATTGACCTGACCTATTACATGAATATTCAGTTTTCTCAAGAAAAAATATTCTGGATATGAATATAAAATATCAGTGATTAATTAAAAATGTTTCTTATTCCCTTAAAATACCAATGTAATTTTTAGAAGTATTTAGTACTCATTCAATGTCTAAAGGATGTTATTTAGTAATGTAAAGATAATTCTCATCCAATGTTTTCAAGACAATGGAATAAAACTCTTAGAGAAAAGAATGCAATTTTTATTCTCAAACTAGAATATGAAGACCCCCTTCCATTGGTACACATCCTGTAGTGGAATTGAAGATAAGGTAAGAAACCTAAGTCTAGTATCCAGGGAGATCTGGGTTGAAGATAGGTGCCAAGGTCATAAGACACTCAAATAGGAGGTATTAACCTCCATATCACAGGATAATAATACAAAAGTAGGAAAAAATCCACCTTACTATAAAATAAATAATCAAAAATAAAATATAAGAAATATACCACATTAATTAATATAAGACACACACACACACACATATATCTAATGATAAAACAATACAAAAAATAAATCTTTTGGTAGAAACTATAATAAACCAAGATCTGAGCTATTTTGACCAAATAAATCATCATCAATGCTTTATTTTTATTTATTAGACAAGAAACCCTACCATCACATGTTTAGAACATACAAGATTAGGGTGGACTAAAATACTGCAATCCAAGATGGTCGCCCCTAATCAAATTCACTAATTCTGGACTCATTTGAAGAGAACTACAAAAACAAATTTTTTTTTACCTTTATCAGCTACCGCCATAGACGCCATGGACGCCAAGTGATCAACTACTTTATTAACATATCTCAATGTATGAATAAACTGAATGTTGTTGCTACCAAGGATTTCCCGGCACTTCTTAATAACATAAGAAATCGACCATGGAGGCTGAATCCTACCGTTCATTGAGTCCTCGATGATTTGGGAGTTAGTTTCAATTCTATTAAGAGATAACTTTTGCTGAGTACACAACAAGATTTCAGTATACATGGCCTCGTCCTCATCCTAGACAAAATTTACCCTCCTATACGATGCGGTAAATGCAAGAAGAATGCTTCCACTACTATCCCGAACAACACCACCACCTCTAATTCTTCCCCCAAAGCAAGATCCATCAAAATGATGTTTTAAGCCCATATTTGGAGGTGACCATCAAACCCAATTACCCCTTGTCACCTACTCTGAAGAAGATAGAACAGGAATATAAAATTTCATGCACATCAAAGAAGAGGTGTCACTCAAAATTTGTGAGTGCCTAATGAGGTCAATTAGAATAAATCTTGTCCTCGAGATGGAAGACATAGCTGTAGAATGAATATCCTCAAAACATGACTTATTTATTTCCTTCCAAATACACCAACACCCTCCACTAAGAATAATTTCTCTAGTTGTCATTTCTGAAACTGCATTATTCAAACCATGAAACCATTTATGCAGAAAAAATGTTTGTGCAGAAAAAGAGCCTAAGAAACTCGTGAAAACACCAAAACACCTCCATACATCCATGGCCCATTCACACTAAAAAAATAAATGGTTGGATCACTCTTCTTTGTTCACATCACAACAATGGAATTTGGAAACTAGATTAATTCCTCTTATTTTCACATTTTCATCCATGGAAATCACTTGGTTTCTAATTCTCTATACATGAAAATTAAATTTCAGGGGAATGCTGCTACACAATACCATATTATTCCAGGTATCATGTTGCCCTTGTGAAATATAAATTTTTCTAAACTCTTTAGCAGAAAACATGACAGAATTATAAGCAGTAAACACACATTTTCCAGGCTCTAATTTAAAAAATACGGTCAAAACTCTTCCTTTGATCTTCATCAAGAACAACACTAATAAAATCTGGAAAACTACTACCTCCCTGAAAGAAATCAAGGGAGATGGACTTCCTGGAAAACCAACCACCGAACCAGCCCAATTATGATTCCAGAAAGAAATATCACCCCTACCAATAATCCAACGTGAATGTTGAAGAATGATAGGGATAATACGTTGGATTAAAGACCAGAAAGGTGAAATTTTTTTACTATCTTCCACAGAATCTTCAACTTGTAAAGACATATTTTAACCAAAAGAGTGAGACCCTCCACAACCTCCCATGCAAGTTTAGCCCGCATACAATGCATTGTATCCCCTAGACTCCTAACATTAATACCGCCATCATAATCCGGCCTTGCCAACCTATTCCATGAATACCAATGAATTTTCCCCTCAATATGACTGTCCCAAATAAAATTAGCCAAGATTTTATCAATAGCAGCAAAATCACTCGTAGGCACAATGGTTGCCGATAGAACATGAATTAGAATAGCCAACAATACACTATTGATTAAAGTAATCCTAACACCAAAGGATATTTATTTTTCCAGTCCAAAATACATCTTGTAATTCCATTAAAAATGACATAAAAATCTCTAATACGAATACTGTTAAAAACCTGGTTCTTATTCTTGAGGTATGAGTTTCTTCTTTCTCTTTTCCTTAAGTGTTTTTTGAGAAAATAAGGAAAATGGGGAAAATCCCAAATTTTGTGGGTACACGACGTGTACTTTTCCACACGCGGTGTACTTTGGCCGTGAGCGATGAGTACACCGGGCGTGTAGGCCTGTCGGTGATGAAGGGTGTAAAAACTGACTACATGCCGTGTACTAGTAATTTACACACTGTGTAATCAGTCGGCAGGTGAACAGTAAGGAGGTAAAAGCAGCCACTAGCAGAGTGACTGTACATGCTGTGTAATCAGATATACACCCCATGTACTCATGTTGATGAATGAACAGTGCCACGGTGGAAAGGAGCCGCC
Organism: Viscum album; assembly: GCA_963277665.1. Lineage (NCBI taxonomy): Eukaryota > Viridiplantae > Streptophyta > Magnoliopsida > Santalales > Viscaceae > Viscum > Viscum album. Next base: position 422,363,436 of record OY728132.1, read on the forward strand.
AGAGGAATAGTTAAAAATGGAAAGTACAGACCGTGTACTAGAGAGTACATGCCGTGTAGTCTGTCTTTTTATCTTAAAACAGGCAGTAGCCTCCTCATTCAAGGGAGGAGGCTGAACCACCATTTGGATCTCAGGAGGATGGCCAGAGCTTTGGAGATCCCCCGATTGTGCACCGGGAATCCGATTCTGCCTCCGTCGATCACGTTGGGACCGTACATGTAAGACCTCCCCTCTACTTGCAATATTCTTACCAATTATTCCTATGAAGAATGTTATTTTCATTTGAACGGGAATTATTTTATCCCAGATCTACGTCGTTCTTGGACGATTCGGGAAGCATCATTCACGTATATCGATCAGTGGAGATCGAGGTAGGTGGTATGATGCTTATTTGAAACTTTTGTGTGAAACTTTTGTACCATTGTTCTACGTGCCCATGGTTTGGGGGTCGTATGGCGGAGGAATTTGCGGGATGGATATCTATAATTGTATAGATAACCTAATGAAAAGTTTAAACTGCTATTTGGGATCACTGCTTGGATCTTGGACCACCCCGGGGGTGCATTCATCTATTTAGCCGTCTGGCCAGAATACCTGAGGGTATTCCATTATTATGTTGTGTATTTCATTTTCTTGAGAGAAAATTTTTGTAAGATTTATTGTTATGCATTGGGCTCGGCCCAGTTACTTGTGCATGAGGGAAGTGTTTTACTTTAGCCCGAGGGCATGGTTCTGATTAGCATGAAGCATGGTAATATTTAGCCCGAGGGCGTGGTTATATTTAGCCAGATGGAATGGTTCTAATTAGCCTATGGGCGTAGTTATATTTAGCCTAAGGGAGTTGTTATATTAGTCTTAGGGCAGTGTTATACTAGCCTGACGGAATTGTGATATTTCTCCTGAGGGCATGACTATATTATCTTGAGGGCATGGTTACATTTAGCCTAAGGGCATGGTTCTGATTAGCTTTAGGTCATGGTTCAGATTATCTCAGAATTAAATTATGTAGAATTGTAAAAATAATAATTAAAATGGCAATGGGACTTGTAGTGATAGTTTCTTTTGAGTACTCACTAGTTTACTTCATTTTACCTTTGCACACTGTTGTTGCATATTTTCACTGACAGCTGGGCACAAGCCTTTGGAGGGTGCCTACTGGGATTTATTTCTCACACCCTATTTGGGTCATGTATTTGGACCAACCACACTATATTGCTGAAGTTTCTGATAAGGGAAAGGGTCCCTATACAGGTACATGATTGTTGTAGAGGAGTAGTTGAGCATAGGACAGAGCTTAGGCTTACGATACTACTGCATTCTGTTCACTCTATTTTTTTTGTTGTACCCTGTACTTTGAGTTGTAGTGTATCATGTTCAGGCTATTTACATAGAATTAGTGACATGCTGCATCTTTATGAAAATATGCCTGCTGGTTCTCTTTTACTTCAGTTGTCCATTCAGTTGTATATTGTTTACTACTTCCACTTTTGTACATTATTTATCTTTACCACTTTGCTAAAATTTGAAAAATGAGGGCATAGTTTCCCCACTATCAGACCTGGGCCCTCGCTTCTAGTCGGCATCCTCTGGTGTTTGGGGAGATACACTTTAGGTCGTGGGACCAACCGAGTTCGGGACACCCATTGAGTGGCACCCGGATCTGGGACGTTACAAAGTGGTATTAAAGGGGTTCTTTTCTTTGACTTACTATGTGGATCCATAGTCAGGGATAGGACAAAAATGATAATTCGTAATAAGTTGTGCCTGGGAGTAGCTAACTTGTGTACAGGAAAAATCTAGTCTACCTCATTTATTGCAATTTTTCTGATTTTGAAAATTTCACAGTCAATTTGATTTTCACCGTTGGGTGACGCACTTATGATTGTGATGTTTATCTGTTATACATGGGGTCTATTTAGTTGCAACCCGATGAGATGAGGGTATTTTGTCTCATGCATCATTTAGGAACATGATAGAAATCACATGTCATTCATTCATCCATGCCATGCAGGTGCATTAGAAATTGTATGTTGTTTTGATAGTTGTCGTTCTAGAAAAGAATGTTGTTCTAATATATGCTTTGATGAATACATTCTATATGATTGGGTATTGTTTTGTCAGGTCTTGATCGAATGAATGCCAAAATTTTGTTTTTGAGAAGCATGGCCCCTTAATGACCGGAATTTGGTGGATCATCGATGTGTTTATTTTTTTTATAACATATATAATATGCTAAGCTTTGATTCGCGGAGAGTATGGGCCGTCACAGATCATAATTTGACACTTAGGTGTTTGTTACTGTGTTTTTCTGGGTTGTAGAGTAGTTTTGAGGCTTAATATCTGGAAAACCCAGCATACACACCATATAGTTCTATGGACACACGCCGTGTGTTCTTCTGTTTGGGAAGAAATGAAAACTTTTTAAGTACACGTCGTGTACCCTCAATAAACGCCATGTAGTCTCTTCACGTGTCATAGGTCGTGTGGGTGTGGACACAGGGTTGGGAATGGCTTGGGGAAACACCTTGTGTACCGATTGTACCCATCGTGTAGTGTTGAGCCGGTGTCCGCCCGTGTAGCTAACAATCACAGACGGAGGAAACCTTAAGAAATAGACACCATGTCTACCTTGAACACACCATGTAGTCTGACCCAGGTACCTGACCATGTCACGAACAACACGGGTCGGTTTTATCTTTCCTAGTACAGGCCGTGTCCGCCTGGAACACGCCTGTTGAGTCAATATGGTTTTCCTTATGACTTTTCCATTCCTTCTTGTTTTGAAAATCACAAACACCTTATCTTTAGAAAAATTGCTTTTGTAAGGAAAATTGCATTCTTAAGGAAAATCGCTTTTATAAGGAAAATTGATTTCTTAAGGAAAATCTCTTTTATAAGAAAAATTATCCTTATCATATTTTCATCCATATTTTTCTTAAGTATGAAATTCGGATTCATTTCTATTTTCTCAGAATCATTGAAACTTTGTTATTAAGCATTCTGTTTTAGGATTCGGATTCTGGATAAGAACTATAAGGAAGTTTCATTCCGAATTCCGGATATGAACTCTGACTAAGTTCTATTCCAGATTCAGGATACGAATTCTGAAGAAGAATTCTCATTACGAATTCTAATGAAGAAATCTCATTCTGAATTCCCATTAGGAATTCTGAAGAAAAATTCTCATTACGAATTCTAATGAAGAAATCTCATTCCGAATTCCCATTACGAATTCTGATGAAGAATTCTCATTACGAATTCTAATGAAGAATTCTCATTACGAATTCTAATGAAGAAATCTAATTCTGAATTCCCATTACGAATTATGATGAAGAATTCTCATTACGAATTCTGATGACGAATTCTCATTACGAATTCAGATGACGAATTCTCATTATGAATCCTTATGATGAATTCTCATTACAATTTCTGATGATGAATTCCTATTCCGAATGCTCATTCCGAATTCACCTATTAAACAGAATTTTAGTATCTTTGTTTTATATACTCTGAATTAATTCAGACTCCGAAAAATATCTTTGTTAGACTCCGAAATTCTATATTACTTACATTTCTATAATTTTTCTACTCTTTATTATTTTCATTACACTCCGAACCTTCACTCCGAAGTTTTCATTCCGAACTTTTATGTTAGAGTTTAAAACGATGTCGTACATTCTGTTACACTTTTTTTGTTATAAAACGATGTCGTCTGTTTTGTTATAAACTAACCGTTGTCTAAGTGACACGTGTACAGGTCCCTCCGATCTTTAAGGAAAATATGACCGTTGGAGAAGGAGCTGACCTTACCTATAAATATGAGCTCATTTGAAAGAGCTCGTGGCTGATGGATGAAAAAGTGCTGAAAGGATGACTAATCTACATGAAGTGATTTCTAGAGAGAGAGACTCTTATTAACTCTCAAAGCTTCGTGCGACTCTGAATGTTGGTGATTACATTCAAGGGCTTCCGGGGATAGGAAGACAGAGGTGCCGAATACCTTGAAGTTCGAGGGCTTCCTTGCTGAGGAAGACAGAGGTTGCCAACTACCTTGAAGTTGAGGGCTTGCAGAGATAGCAAGACAGAGACTCCGATCTTCGTATCGAGGTCTTACCCTGGTGTGGATAAGACAGACTTGCTTGAAAGTATAAATCAAGGGACCTTTATCCAAGGTTGTTGGATACCCTTCTATTTGGGTTAAAAGACTTATATCTTGTTACTTGTAGTTTTACTACTTGTTTATATTCCGCTGCTTTTTGTAATATAAGGAAAGTATAACTTTCTTATACTTCCTTACTTGTACTCTATTTCATTTAAGATTCTATACGCTTTAAGGTAGAATCTCATATTGTAATCTTTTTTTAAGTGTAAACATCCAGAACCATATTTCTGGAACCTACGTTCGGAATCTCTTTCCTAGTTTTCATTCGGTGTTAAGAGGTGTTTTGAATTTGCTTAGTCTAACTTTGTTAAACTTAGCCTTTTTCTTTGCTTAAGGAAACATAGTTATTCCTAACTAACATTAAAGGTTCCAAAGGAATTTTTAAAGTATACAATTCACCCCCCCTCTTGTATATTGAGCATCTACATCACTATTTTGATCCTACAATTGGTATCAGAGGTTAGAAACCTCTTACTCTATACCAATCTTACATTTGGTATCAGAGAAGGTCTCTGAAATACTTGTACTCACATACAAGTTTTTCTTGCTCACTTTTTCATTCTGAATTTCCATTCTGAACTTTTCTCATTCCGAACTTTGTTATTACGATTCTTTGCTACTAACAAGTTTGTGTGCAAAGTTATTTTTAAGTATGGCAGGAATTAATGTTGGATCAATTGATAATCTGAATCCTACAAGACCACTAATATTTGATGGTAATGACTATGAATACTGGAGAGATCGTATGAAGACTTTTGTTATCAATACTGGAGGATACAACTTTGTTATGATTACTGGTGATTATAAAATTCCTGACAAGGAAGTCAGATCTTTTACTAACCAGGAAAAGCAAGAATATCAACTAAACTATAAGGTACGCAACACTTTACTATGATCAATGACCAGAAATATATATAGCCAAATTTCTTCTTATGAAGCAGCTAACTGTATATGGAAAAATTTAGAGGTTACACACTTTGGAACTTCCATGGTGATTGAAACTAGAAGAGCTATGCTTAGAGCTGAATATCATGGCTTCAACTTTCCTTATGGAGAACCTATCTGTAAAGTTCAACAGAGATTTATAACTATTGTCAACAGTCTACAATCTATGGGAGAAAAAGGTTTAGATGATGAAGCTCTTGTGGACAAGATAATTGATATTATGCCCAATGAGTGGGAATCCAAGAGAACAACTATAGATGAGAACAGGAAGGTCACTCAAATTACTCTTGATGAATTATTTGGAACTCTTCTACAACATGAAACTAGAATGAAGAGAGATGCTGACAACATCAAGAAGAAGAATGGGAATGGTACTGTTGATTTTACTACAACTTCAAATCAGATGAAAGCTAAGACTCCTGAAAGAGTTGTTGAGCAATGTATTGTTTTCAAACAATTCAAAATAATGTTTTTTAAAGGGGGAGATTATTTCAAATAATAATCTGTCTCTTTATGATGATTTTGATGCTCACAAATACCCTTAATTATTTACTAATTATTTCGTTGAGTATTTTGCAGGAATTTATTTTATTTATTTATTTCATACAACGAGATTTCATACTTCATTTATTCCAAGATCATTTTTAGCGTGTTCTGGAATCACTGTAGCGCAAGATCAATTTTAGTGTGTTCTGGAATCACTGTAGCGCGAGATCAATTTTAGCGCGTACTGGAATCACTGTTCATACCCTACGTTGATGAACGTAACGTATGGATGAAAAGTTTACTTTTTATGTTAAAAGAAACGTATGGAAGGAACCTTACGTTATTTTGAAACGTATGGTTAATGAATCTTACGTTGTTGAAAAGTATAGAAGAAGAACATTACGTTTGGAAGGAACCTTACGTTTTCGTTGTTGGACAAGTATGGAAGAGAAACCGTACGTTAGTTTTCAGTGATGAGTTTGTTTCTCAAAAGTATGGATCATCAACCTTACTTTTATAATCAACCGTACGATCTTTGGAAAGTTGAAGCGAGACAAAGTATGGATGATCAACCCTACATTTGAATGCTGAAGAGAAAGTATGTACGTTCTGAACCTTACGTTTGTGAACCTTACATTTGTGAACCCTACGTTTGGAGCCACGTCATCAACCCTACGTTTGGCGTCGGGATATTTTTGACAGACGATATTTCCTTTTGCATTGGTCAAACAAGCGGATTATTAAGCGGATTTCGAGCCGATTCTTAAGTACGACTTTGACTGAATCAAAGACGATTTTCAACGGATTACTGATTGATTTAAACGGAGCTTTTTATGCCGATTCTTCAGGGGAGTTACAACGGCTCTGTTATTTCATTTAATATCGCGAATCTAAAGGAGATTTTCATGGATCTATTTATGCGGAAGATTTTCTCAGATTTGAATATATATGTTCTATCTTGGAAACTTCAGATATATATATATACACAGGAAAGTGTGTGAAATATATAGATTGATCTTTTAACGAGCAAGAAACAGAGACTGTGTAAAGGCGTTCTTTTCTGGTGATCGAGAAGAAGTGTAAATCCTTTATTACCGAAGGAAGATCTTGATAGCAGATTCACGTGTTCTACATCGACTATCTGTTGTGAATCTATTGCTGCTGAAGTTGTGAAGTTTCTGGTAATATCTATTGCAACTGGATCGACTCAGAACTGTTTTGATTACAGATCTTTATTTTCTGAAGACAACGATCTATCTACTGTCAATTGCATTCTGTTGCAATTGTGAAGAACAATTGGAGAAGTGTTTTCTTTATCGAAACCCTTTTTATTTTTTGAGTGATCAGCTTCTCGTTCTAAGCTGCGTGGGTTCGTGTTTGAACCAGGAAGGCTGTGTTTGCCTGAATCTTGTAAAGGTGATAACTGCCTGTAATCAGTTGTGAACAGGTCTGTGGAAACGAGGACCAGATAGTGAAAATCGCCAAGCTCGTGGATTTGAGCGTTGGTGGAGTGGACTAGGGGCCTTCTGTTCCCCGAACCACTATACATCCGTGTGTTCATGCTTTTACTTTTTCCGCTGCATATTTAATCGTGCAAAAGCATAGTGGACAGAATTTGTCTAAATTGAAGAGATTGTAATAATTTTGAAAAGACACAATTCACCCCCCCCCCTCTTGTGTGTAATCCGTAGATTCAGATCCAACAATTGGTATCAGAGGAGGAGCTTCTTATTTTTAAAGTCTTATCAAGTTAGAAGTATTTAAAGATTATACATAGTGTATCATGGCTAATATGAGAGAGGGAATGTCAATGGTCAGAGCACCTTACTTTAATGGAGATAATTATGGCTGCTGGAAATCACGTATGATTATTTATCTGAAAAATCTTGGTTACAAAGTCTATTCAAAGATTCTGACTCCCTATGAAATTCCTGAAAATCCCGATACATGGAGTTCTGCTACAGAGGCTGAGTATGACATAAATTCAAAAGCTATGAATGCAATCATCTGTGGTCTAGGACCAGATGAATTTAACAGAGTATCTCAATGCCCGACTGCATATGAAATGTGGCAAACAATAGCTGTTGCTTATGAAGGAACAGATAATGTAAGACAGATGAGATATGCAACTGCTAAGTTAAAATTCGATACTTTCAGAATGATTGATGGAGAGAGCATCACTCAGATGAATGGAAGATTGATAGAAATTGTCAATAATATAACAGCTCTTGGAGAACCAATCAAGCAGGCTGATCAAGCGTTGAAGGTACTGAGAGTACTTCCTACTCGATGGAATGGAATCTCTGCAGCAATCAGACAATCAACTTCTGTTAAAGATCTAACTATGAGAGAACTGATTGGTACATTGATGACGTACGAAGCTGAAATGCAAGATGAGGTAAATGTGCATAAAGTCTACATAAAAAGGAAAAATACTGCTTTGAAAGTGACTTCTCAACAAAAGGATAGAAAGATGAAGAACAGAGAAGTAAGTGCTAAATCAGAAAGCTCTGATTCTTCAAATTCGGATGAAGAACTGGCTCAGCTAGCCAGAAAATTCAGAAAGTTCTATAGTAAGAAGAAAGACTTCAAGAAATCCTTCAAAAAGGATAGCAAGGAAGTGAGATGTTATGAATGCAAAAATATGGGACATATCAGACCGGATTGCCCAAAATTGAAAGATGCAAAGAAGAAGAAATTCTTCAAAAGAGATGATTAGGAGCAGAAAGACAAGAAAGCTATGAAAGCTACTTGGAGTGTTTCTGAAGACTCAAGTAATTCTTCTGAATGAAGCTCAGAGAAGGAGGAAGCCAATTTAAAAAGAAAATATGTGTTTCATGGCTGAAACTGATGAGGTAGCAGGTCACCAAAGAAAGAAAGAAATATGGTATATGGACAGTGGCTGCTCAAGACACATGAGTGGAACTTCAGCTAATTTCTCTTCTCTTACTCGAAAGGAAGGAGGACTTGTCACCTTTGGTGACAATGCCAAAGGAAAGATTATTGGTATTGGAACAGTTGGAGATCCAGAGACAGTCTCAATCAACAAAGTACTTTATGTACAAGGGTTAAAACACAATCTGATAAGTATCTCTCAACTCTGTGATGATGGATACACTGTTGATTTTACTAACAATAGTTGTACTGTTTCTAAAGATAAACTGTTTAAGTTTAGAGCACCCAGAACTAATAATATTTATACTTTGGATTTGTATTCCTTGTGTAAACAACAAGTAAACTGCTTAACTGCTAATATAAGTGAATCCTGGATCTGGCATTGAAGACTTGGTCATTGCAATATGTATGCTTTACATAAATTATCTAAGAAACATCTAGTTTCTGATTTACCTAGTCTCAAATTTGAAAATGATAGATTCTGTGATGCATGTCAGCTTGGCAAGCAACACAAATCATCATTCAAATCTGTTAATAAAGTTGCTACAACTAAACCTCTAGAACTTATCCATATGGATTTGTTTGGACCTTCAAGAGTAGCAAGTTTAGCTGGTAAATTATATGTTTATGTATTAGTTGATGATTATTCTAGATTTACTTGGATTTTCTTTTTGAAATTTAAAAGTGAAGCTTTTAGTTTATTTGAAGGTTTTTGTAAATCTATTCAAAATGAAAAAGGTTTTAATATAATCTCATTGAGAAGTGATCATGGTGGAGAATTTGAGAACCAGGAATTTAATTCCTTTTGCTCAAACATGGGTATTAAACACACCTTCTCTGCTCCAAGAACACCTCAACAGAATGGGATTGTAGAAAGAAGAAATAGAACTATTCAAGAAATGGCTAGAACTATGTTAAATGAATATAGCCTACCTATATATTTCTGGGCAGAAGCTGTTAATACAGCTTGTTATATAATGAATAGAATTTTAATAAGACCTATTTTGAAAAAGACACCCTATGAACTATGGAATAACAGAAAACCTAAAGTAAATTACTTTAAAGTTTTTGGATGCAAGGTTTACATCTTGAATACCAAAGATAATCTTGGTAAATTTGATCCAAAATCTGATAAAGGTATTTTCATAGGATATTCTGCAACCTCCAAAGCTTATAGAGTCTATAATAAAAAGTCAAGGATTGTTGAAGAATCAGTTCATGTGAAATTTGATGAATCTGATCCTTTTGAGAAAAGGATAGAACAAATAGATGAACCTAATTCTAATGAAAACATGAGACTTGATAATTTAAAGAATGATTTTGAAAATGATATAAAAGAAATTCAGTTCAGTTCAGAAGAACATGACACTGAAGAACCTTTGAATGTAATGCCTAGACAGTCTAGAACCTTAAAGAATCACCCTTTAGAATCTGTGATAGGTGACTTAGAGACTGGTATTCAAACTAGAAGAAACTTTGGAAACATAGTTGAATTCTCTGCTTTCCTATCCCAACAAGAACCTAAGACCATAGAAGAAGCCTTAGATGATGAGAGCTGGGTAATAGCAATGCAGGATGAATTGAACCAGTTCAAGAGAAATAAGGTTTGGGAATTAGTTGAAAGACCACATGATTATCCAGTAATAGGAACTAAATGGGTCTTTAGGAATAAACAGGATGATCAAGGGATAATAACTAGAAATGAAGCAAGATTAGTAGCTAAAGGATATAATCAAGAAGAAGGAATAGATTATGATGTGACCTTTGCACCCGTAGCCAGGTTAGAAGCCATTAGAATCCTTTTAGCCTATGCATCTTATATGAATTTTAAATTATTTCAGATGGATGTTAAATATGCCTTTTTAAATGGTTATTTAATGGAGAAAGTTTATGTTGAGCAACCTCCTGGTTTTGAAAATTCTCAAAAACCAGATTCTGTTTTCAAACTTACTAAAGCTCTTTATGGCCTTAAACAAGCACCTAGAGCTTGGTATGAAAGACTAAGTTCTTTTCTTTTGAAAAATGATTTTACTGTTGGACTAGCAGATCCAACACTCTTTAAGAAAACTGTGAAAAATAATGTTTTGTTGGTTCAAATTTATGTTGATGATGTAATTTTTGGATCAACCAATAAAATTCTTTGTCATGAATTTTCAGAATTAATGCAAAAAGAATTTGAAATGAGTATGATGGGAGAATTAAATTTCTTTTTGGGTCTTCAAATATTTCAAAAAGATTTTGGAAATATTTTAAATCAATGCAAATACATTACTGATTTACTTAAGAAATTTGGACTTGAAAACAGCAAGACATTTACAACTCCTATGTGTACTAATATAAAACTTGATTTGGATGAAACTGGAAAATCAGTGGACAACAAGTTATATAGAGGTATGATTGGTAGTTTGTTATATCTTACTGCTAGTAGACCAGATATAATGTATTCAGTATGTCTTTGTGCTCGATTTCAATCAAATCCCAAAGAATCCCACTTAACTGCTGTTAAAAGAATTTTTAGATATTTAAAAGGTACTATTTATCAATCTCTGCTTTATCCAAAAACCTCTGATTTTAATTTAATTTCATATTCAGATGCTGACTTTGGAAGCTGTAGATTAGATAGGAAGAGTAATTCAGGAACATGTCACTTTTTAGGAAAGTCTTTAGTATCATGGTCTAGTAAGAAACAACAGTCAGTTGCCCTGTCAACAGCCGAGGCAGAATATGTGTCTGCAGGTAGTTGCTGTGCACAGGTGTTGTGGATGAAAAACACTCTTATGGACTTTGGATTAAATTTCAATAATACACCTATTTTATGTGATAATACTAGTGCAATTAATATTTCAAAAAATCCTATTAGTCATTCTAGAACTAAGCACATTGATATAAGAAATCACTTTTTAATAGATCATGTGTTTAAAAAGGATATATCTTTAGAATTTGTAAATACAGAAAATCAATTAGCAGATATTTTTACTAAACCACTTCCCACGGCAAGGTTTGAATTTATTAAGGGGGAGTTAGGTTTATTTAATTTTAAATAATTTTTTTTAAATCTTATTCTGTTTTCGAATTCTGCTTAATTTCTGTTTCCCGCTATAAGTAATTTTATTTTGTTTTAAATAAAAGTAATGATTAGTGATTACACGGGAATCAAGGCTGTCAGAACCGTTTCACCTTCTAAACTGTTTCACCTTTTTCGGAAACCCTTTCGAAAACCTAAAACTGCACATCTGCTCCAAAACCCTTTTCTGAATCTTCAAACCCTAAACTTTCGAACCTTCAGAAATCGTTGTTGGAATGGCAAAGACTAAGCGTCCAGATGAAGCTGAGAGCAGTGCTGCAAAGAAACCTAAAGTAGTTGGTCGGAAAATACTGCAAGGTAAAGTCATAGATTTAGAATGGCTGTTTGAAACTAATTTACTGTTGAAGCAAGCGTTGTCGTTTCAAAACCTTGAGCAAGCTTTTAATAGTGAAAACTCTGAGTTTCTATATGAGGCAGAAATGAGACATTTCTTTAGAACTGTTCAGTTTAGCCTTGGAGATACGGAGGATAGTTTATTGGCTCAAATAGAGGATAAGGACTTTTCCATATCATCTGTAGAGATAAGTCAAATTCTTAACTGCACTCATGAAGGTGTTTTTCATTTCGATTTACGGAATATTGGAGATTCTGTACATAATTCTGAAGACATTATGTCTTTTCTGTTTGGAACCAGAGTGATAAAGAAAATGTTTTTTAAAGATTTGGAGCCCGATCAAAAAATCTTGGTAAAATTTGTTCAGACTGGTTTAGCACCAAGGATGGCTGAGATGGAGAAAATCCTATACCCTGACATGTACATAATGTATCTTCTGATGTGTGATATTAAGTTTAATTTTCCTCGGTTTATGATAAGATATCTGAGATACTGCTATCAGAGTGAAGCAAGAATGACCTTTTTCCCTTATGGAAGGTTCATTTCTTTGTTTTTGCATAAAAGAGGAATGATCAGATTGGTAGATGTTGGGGTGAAATGTCACCACAGTAATGTTTTTAATGCTGGAACTTTAAGGAAAGTAGGATACTTCTGGAGCACAATTAAAGGAAAACTCTTACCTGTTGGAGCTGAGGAAGACTCGGAGAGTGCTCAGGCTCAACCGGCTAAGTCCAAGGAGGGACAAGCAGAATCAAGAGTTAGTACAGTGGAAAGGAGAATTCGCTTTGAGATGGAGGAAGTTGAGGAAGAGAGAAGTCAATAAGGACTTCAATCTAGAAGGAAGAGGTCAATTGATGAAGAAATTATCTCTCCTGCCTTGAAATCCTATGAACCGGTAATTTCTTATTCATTTGTGAGAGAAGCTGTTGTGGAGCAGACTGCACCGATAGAGGAACCAGCAACTCAACCGGAAATCCAAAAAGAACCTCAATCTGCTGCTGTGGCTGTTGAAAAAGTAATTCCACAAGAACAACTTATGGAGGCAGTGCCTGGTGAAGAAGTGGCCCGACCTCAAGATTTACATGAAAATATTGTTCTTGACCATTTAGTAGAAATCAGAGAGACTACTGTTCGTGATGAACATACTTCTGAAGCTCATACAGAGGTACTTCAGGAAGATTTTTCAGTGGAAGAGTTTCAGGCTTCAAAAGCTAGTTCAGTGGATCAACCTTGTCAGGACAAGGACAAAGAACAGTCAAATGCAGATTCTTTACCACTTCCCCTGCCTCATCAACCTATTTCTGGACATGAGAATAGAGCACAGGGTGCCCCTGATTCGAGAAAAGAAGAAGTTGTTGAGTTATACAAGCGTATCTCTCAATTAGAATCTGAGAATGTTAGTCTCAGAAATTCTCTGAACTTAGAGAAGTTGAAGTTTCAAAAGCTGAAAGAATCTACTGTTTCAAGACAGGAAGTAGATTTGTTTAAGACTGATATGCTGCATGCTGTTGATCAGTTAAAATCAGAGATGGTAAAGAAAGATGATTTGTCTGAGATGAAGATTTACATGGAGAATAAATTTGAGTCTGTTGCAAACAATGCTGTGAGTGGATCAGGCTCTTCACCTGATTTGATTCGGAGATTTCAAGCAATTACTGCAGCAATGAGCAATATGAGTGACAGATTACACGATCTTCAGTGTAATAGTGCCCCTTTGTCAGTTTTTCTAGATAATCAGAAATTTTTAGTGGATCAGTTGACATCTGGAGAGCAACCGATTAGGATTCTTTTGAATCAGTTATCAGAGAAACTGGCTCTTTTTGTTGAAAAAGAAGAAAGAATGCATGAGTTTTTCAGAGTTAATTTGATTGAAGATATTCATATGACTCAAGAGAACAGAGATCTTATCATCAAGTTAGGAGATGGGATGATGAAGAGGCTCAGAGAACAGTTTACAGAGATCAAGACCACGATTCAAAGGAGATAGACACCCTTTTTTTTCTCCCCTGTCTTATCTATGAACCTTGATTCCTCTGTATATCACAATCGTTTATATATAACAGCTTGTGAATGAAAATTCTTTTCTTACATTTTTTTTGTTTTGTTGTTTATTGATTTATGATTAAGTTAGCCAGTATAACAAATTCACTTATTCATACACAGTTAATTATAGCATTTACTTATAGTTCAGTGCAATATTGAATGTGTTCAAATCCGTAATTTTTCATTCTTTTTTATATCACAAAAAGGGGGAGAATTTGGATAAACACAACATTTAAATTCATTTGTTTCCTATGAAGAAATTTGGATATATAGGAGAAGACATTTATCTTTTATCTATTTTTTAGCTGAAAATTTATTTTTATGGGGGAGAAATTTTATTATAGTTAAATATTGTTTTAATCCTTTTAGAATTCTAAAATTTTATAAAACTAATTTTTCAATAAATATTGCAATTAAATTAGTTCTATTATTTTATGGGTTTTGTGATCATCAAAAAGGGGGAGATTGTTGAGCAATGTATTGTTTTCAAACAATTCAAAATAATGTTTTTTAAAGGAGGAGATTATTTCAAATAATACTCTGTCTCTTTATGATGATTTTGATGCTCACAAATACCCTTAATTATTTACTAATTATTTCGTTGAGTATTTTTCAGGAATTTATTTTATTTATTTATTTCATACAACAAGATTTCATACTTCATTTATTCCAAGATCAATTTTAGCGTGTTCAGGAATCACTGTAGCGCAAGATCAATTTTAGCGTGTTCTGGAATCACTGTAGCGCGAGATCAATTTTAGTGCGTACTGGAATCACTGTTCATACCCTACGTTGATGAACGTAACGTATGGATGAAAAGTTTACTTTTTATGTTAAAAGAAACGTATGGAAGGAACCTTACGTTATTTTGAAACGTATGGTTAATGAATCTTACGTTGTTGAAAAGTATGGAAGAAGAACATTACGTTTGGAAGGAACCTTATGTTTTCGTTGTTGGACAAGTATGGAAGAGAAACCGTACGTTAGTTTTCAGTGTTGAGTTTGTTTCTCAAAAGTATGTATCATCAACCTTACTTTTATAATCAACCGTACGTTCTTTGGAGAGTTGAAGCGAGACAAAGTATGGATGATCAACCCTACGTTTGAATGCTGAAGAGAAAGTATGTACGTTCTGAACCTTACGTTTGTGAACCTTACGTTTATGAACCCTACGTTTGGAGCCACGTCATCAACCCTACGTTTGGCGTCGGGATATTTTTGACAGACGATATTTCCTTTTGCATTGGTCAAACAAGCGGATTATTAAGCGGATTTCGAGCCGATTCTTAAGTACGACTTTGACCGAATCAAAGACGATTTTCAACGGATTACTGATTGATTTAAACGGATCTTTTTATGCCAATTCTTCAGGGGAGTTACAACGGCTCTATTATTTCCTTTAATATCGCGAATCTAAAGGAGATTTTCATGGATCTATTTATGCGGAAGATTTTCTCAGATTTGAATATATATGTTCTATCTTGGAAACATCCGATATATATATATACACAGGAAAGTGTGTGAAATATATAGATTGATCTTTTAACGAGCAAGAAACAGAGACTGTGTAAAGGCGTTCTTTTCTGGTGATCGAGAAGAAGTGTAAAACCTTTATTACCGAAGGAAGATCTTGATAGCAGATTCACGTGTTCTACATCGACTATCTGTTGTGAATCTATTGCTTCTGAAGTTGTGAAGTTTCTGGTAATATCTATTGCAACTGGATCGACTCAGAACTGTTTTGATTACAGATCTTTATTTTCTGAAGACAACGATCTATCTACTGTCAATTGCATTCTGTTGCAATTTTGAAGAACAACTGGAGAAGTGTTTTCTTTATTGAAACCCTTTTTATTTTTTGAGTGATCAGCTTCTCGTTCTAAGCTGTGTGGGTTCGTGTTTGAACCAGGAAGGCTGTGTTTGCCTGAATCTTGTAAAGGTGTCAACTGCCTGTACTCAGTTGTGAACAGGTCTGTGGAAACGAGGACCAGATAGTGAAAATCGCCAAGCTCGTGGATTTGAGCGTTGGTGGAGTGGACTAGGGGCCTTCTGTTCCCCGAACCACTATACATCCGTGTGTTCATGCTTTTACTTTTTCCGCTGCATATTTAATTGTGCAAAATCATAGTGGAAAGAATTTGTCTAAATTGAAGAGATTGTAATAATTTTGAAAAGACACAATTCACCCCCCCCCCCCCTCTTGTGTGTAATCCGTAGATTCAGATCCAACAAGAGTAACTAGATCCAAGTCTAAGAAAGTTATTTTCCAATCCGAATCTAGTGAGAGTGAAGTCTCAGAAAATGAATTAGCAAATCTTGCTCGAAGGATGAACAAGATAGCTGGACATAGAAATTTTCAATCTAAGTATAAGAAAAAGGAAAGGAAAGATAAGAAAGATGGAGAAGTTACTTGTTATGAATGTAAAAGAGCTGGACATATTAGACCAGATTTCCCTATGCTCAAAAAGAAAGAAAGGAAGGAAATACATTCAGACAGGAACAGGAAGAAGTATTATAAAGCTAAATCTAAGAAAGTTCTGAAAGCTAATGACACCTGGAGTGCCAGTGGTGGTGACTCTTCAGATGAATCTTCTGATTATGAATCTTCAGGACAGAAGAATCTTGGTCTTATAGCCAGATTACCTATTGATAATCAATGTCTTATGGATAAGGTACGAAATGTTGAATCATTGACCAATGTTTCTTTAAATTATAATAATAGTAAGTATTATAACTCTTCTAATGAATAATCATCTTATGATGAAGAAAATACTTTACCTACTTAAGATGAAGTCTCTAGGTTTGCTGAACTTCTTAAGATTGAGAATTCCAAACTCAATAAGAAACTTGATAAGGCAAACTCTAGGAATTCAATTCTTACAAAAGAGATATCAGATCTTTCTAAAGATCTTGATAAGAAAAATGCTGATTTTGAAAGTATTTCAAAAAATCTTGAGGAAGTAAGTTCTAAGAAGAACAAACTTTCTAATGAATTAGAAAAACTAATTTCTATGAAAAATGTTTTCGAGCCTAACTCTAGTTCTAAAACTAATGATTTTGAGGATAAAAACTTGGTTGTAAAACTCAAGTCCGAAATTTTTTCCTTAAAGAAGTGTTTATCAAACTTTACACATGGTAAGGAAAATTTTGATAAGATGTATTCCCAAATACGACCTTTAAGAAATAAATCTGGATTTGGTTATACCCATGCAAAACCTATTTTTAGTAACAATTATTTTGTTCCTCAAAGTGCCCCATTTTGTACCAAGTGTCAATGTGGTGTTCACTGGGCAAAGAATTGTTCCTTAAACAAAACCCAATCTCTAGGATTTCACAAAGCTTACTTTTCTAAGAAGATGTGGATACCTAAAATTTTATTGTCTGGAAATCTCGGATCCAAACAAGTTTGGATTCCGAAAGTCTAATTTTCTTCTTGATTTCAGGATTATAGAGAAATTACCAGCAACAATACATGGTACATGGATAGTGGATGTTCCCAGCACATGACTGGTAACAAAAGCTTTTTTGAAAAGATTATCAAAACGAAAGGAGGAAAGGTAACATTCGGAGACAATGCTAAGGGAGAGATTTTTGGTATTGGTAATATTGTTTTTCTTGGTAAAACCATGATTTCAAATGTTCTTTTTGTTAAGGGTCTTAAGCACAACCTCATTAGCATAAGTCAGTTATGTGATGAAGGTTACCTTGTGAATTTTAGGAATGATAAGTGTTTAGTTCACAATTCCAAGGAAGAATTTATTCTCTCATCCAATAGGCAAGAGAATGTCTACACTTTGAACCTAGAAGACCACAGGAGTCAAGATTTACCTTGCTTAAGTGCAATGAAAGATCATTCCTGGTTATGGCATAGAAGATTAGGACACTATAATATTAGAAACCTATGTAAACTCTCTAAGAAGAAACTAGTTAAGGATCTACTGGAGCTTAGATTTGATTCTTCTAAAGTTTGTGATCCTTGTCAATATGGAAAGAAAAATAAATCTAGTTTTAAGTCAATCGGTGAAGTCTCAACAACCAATGCATTACAGTTAGTGCACATGGATCTTTTCGGTCCAACACAAAATGGAAGTATTGGAGGCAAATACTATGTGTTTGTTCTAGTTGATGATTACACTAGATTTACTTGGGTCTATTTTCTAGCAAAGAAATCTGAAGCTTTTTCCTATTTCAAAAGTTTTTGAGCTCACGTTAAAAATGAGAAAAACCTTCCATTGAAAACTATTTATAGTGATCATGGAGCATAACTTCAAAATTCTGATTTTGAAACTTTTTGTAGTAAGAAAGGCATTACTCATAATTTTTCAGCACCTAGAACTCCTCAACAGAATGGTGTAGTTGAAAGAAGAAATATAATTCTTCAAGAAATAACTAGAACCATGTTGAGTGAATATTCTATTGCTAGAAATTTATGGGCTGAAGCTGTATGTACTACTTGCTATACTATAAATCGAGTTTTGATTAGACCTTTTCTTAATAAAACTCCTTATGAGTTATGGAATGGTAGAAAACCAAGACATTCCTACTTCAAGGTTTTTGGTTGCAAAGTATTCATTTTGAATACTAAAGATAACTTACATAAATTCGCACAAAATTCTGATGAAGAAATTTTCATAGGATATTCCACAACCTCTAAGGCTTATAGAGTTTTTAATAAAAATACTTGCACTGTTGAGGAAACAGTACATGTAAAATTTGATGAGTCAGATCCTTTTGTTTTTAAACCATCTCAACTTACATCCCCGAATGTGTTTTCAAAAACTGATTATCAAACTTTGATAGAAGAACATTTTGAGAAGGATAATGTTCTAGAAGATACTTCTGAAACATTTACACCAGAAGACTTTTTACCCTATGTTGATGAACAGGTTTTACAAAACCCAAATCAGCTGTTTCTTAAGAATCATCCTAGTGATAGTATCATTGGTGATGTAAACCAACCTGTAAGGACTAGAAGTTCTTTAAGAAATGAAGTAGAACATCTAGCATTTCTTTCCCAATTAGAACCTAAAAGCACTGATGAAGCTTTAGCTGATGATGATTGGATCAAAGCAATGCAAGATGAACTAAATGAATTCGAAAGGAATAAAGTCTGGACCTTGGTTGAAATACCTAAGGAAACTTCTGTTATTGGAGTAAAATGGGTTTTCAGAAATAAATGTGATGAAAATGGAGTCATTGTTAGAAATAAAGCCAGACTTGTTGCTAAAGGCTATAATCAGCAAGAAGGAATAGACTATGAAGAAACATATGCTCCAGTAGCTAGACTTGAATCTATCCGTATTCTACTTGCCTTTGCAGCATTATTTAATTTCACACTTTTCCAAATGGATGTGAAATGTGCTTTTCTTAACGGTTATGTTCAAGAGGAAGTTTTTGTTGAACAACCTCCTGGCTTTGAAGATACAAAACATCCGGATCATGTTTTTAGACTTACCAAAGCTTTGTATGGTCTTAAACAAGCCCCACGAGCATGGTATGATAGACTCACTGGATTTTTGTTTCAAAATAACTATGTTAAGGGAAATGCAGATCCATCCCTTTTTATAAAAAAAGATAAGAAAAATGTTTTGATTGTTCAAATTTATGTTGATGACGTTATATTTTGGTCAACTCAGCAAACTTTGACTGACTCTTTTGCAAGTCTAATGAAATCAGAGTTTGAAATGAGTATGATGGGTGAGTTAACATTTTTCCTTGGTTTTCAAATTTCTCAAAAACCAGAAGGAACCTACATATCTCAACATAATTATATTAAATATCTTCTTAAAAAGTATGGTTATGACAACACTAAGAGTATAAGTACTCCCATTGGTACCTCAAACTATTTAGATCTTGACGAAGGTGGGAAAACAGTAGATCAAACATCTTTTAGAGGTATGATAGGAAGTCTACTTTACTTAACAGCTAGTCGAGCAGACTTAATGTTTTCAGTATTCTTATGTGCAAGATATTAATCCAATCCTAAGGAATCTCACTTAAAGGCAGTAAAAAAAAATTTCGCTACCTTAAGGGAACCATGGATCTAGGATTATTTTATACTTCTGGAAATGATTTTTTTTTTAAAATCTTTTCTGATGCTGACTTTGGTGGATGTAGAATGGATAGAAAAAGTACATCTGGAACTTGTCATTTTTTAGGAGATTCTTTAGTTTCTTGGTCCTGCAAGAAGAAACATTCTGTAGCACTTTCCACTGCTGAAGCTGAATATGTAGCAGCTGGAAGTTGTTGTGAACAAGTGTTGTGGATGCAACACACACTCACAGACTATGGCTTGAGTTTTACTAAAACTCAAATTTTGTGTGATAACACAAGTTCCATTGCCCTCAGTAAGAACCCTGCACATCACTCTCTTGCAAAACACATAGATATTAGGCATCACTTTCTTCGGGATCACACACTTAAAGGAGATATTATTCTTCAGTTTATCGGAACGCAAGATCAACTTGCTGATATTTTCACAAAATCTTTTCCTTCTGATAGATTTTAATATATTAAACAGATGTTAGGAATGATAACCGTAAGGTAATCTTTCTTAATTAACTTTCTGTTGAAAAAGTCTCCTTACAGTAATAAAATCTTTTTCATAGGGAGAGTACATTTGTTTGTTGGTTAATTAATTATTTTTTTAGTTTGTTTTCAAACTTTTCGGAAAGAAGATTTCCGAAATGGAATTTCCGGAACTACAATTTTTCAGATTGGACATTCTTGTACAGAATACTTCTGGAATGGAAGTGTTCGTATTAAAAATTTCCGGAATGGAAAATTACGTACTGGCAGTTTCATAACCAGATTTTTGTACTGTTTTTTTCTTAATAATGTATTTTTCGTACTAAGTTTTTCGTACGGATTTTTTTCCCTTACTAAGTTTGTTTTTCACACTGAGTTTTTCCGTAATTAATGTTCCGTAATGAGTTTTTCGTACTAAGTTTATTTTCCAAAGTAAATTTTTTCGAAATCTGTCTTCTCATAATAAAGTTTTATTTGTAATCATACTTTTAATTTATCCATTACGAATAATCCTCCTTAGCCAATCCGAAAGGTATGATTTCCCTACTCAAGTTTTTGTAGTCATATTTTACTTGCTAGAATTTTCTTGTACTATGTTTTCGGATTATTGTTTTCTTAATTCCTTGTTATAATAAAACCTCAAAAAGATCGGATTCAAGCTTTCAACCGTCAGATCTGATCTCAGCTAATTCCAACCATTAGATCAACTATGGAAGGTGAACCATCATCTCGTTGCCTATATAAAGGGGACCCAAATACTCGTCCCACATCGATTTCAAGATCTCGCGTCCCGAATCTCTGCCGCTCTGATTTAAGGCCGTTCCGAACTTCAGTTTTCTCCATTCTGAACATCCCAGAGAATTACAGATCTGAATGTCTGCGGAGTTAACATCTCAAGAAATGTCATCCACTAAGCCTATTTCGCAATGGTTAGTTTACAGAGAAAGGTTAGTCCATCCGGATTTCTTCAACAACTATGATTCCCTTATTTCAAAGAACATTAAGTTGAATGACTGGGAAGATTTTGCGGTGTCAAAAACAGGGAACCAATATGAAGTGTATTCAGACTTACTTGTTGAGTTCTATGAATCAGTTTCCTTCTATAAGGAAGATAATAGGGAGAAGTTCTCTTTTAAATCTTATGGCAAGACTTACAAGCTTTCTCACACCAAGGATGCAAGATTGGTAGGGCTGTCTTATGAAGGAGAAGCCGAATTTATTTCACATGTGTTGCCGGACTCTAAGGGTATCTTCGAGAAGGAAAAAGCCTTAGAAACTCTCGGACTGGCTGATGATAAGGCTCCGAAGATTGCAAGTCTATCTACAAATTTCTGGATTCTGGAGTTATGGGTACAAGGGCTTATCGTACCAAGGAAAAGTGATAAATATATCTTGAAGAAAAGTGAGATCTATATCTTAGATTTCTTGATAAATCTAAGGAAGTTTAACTTGATGAAGCACATTCTTATTACTA
This sequence comes from Viscum album, assembly GCA_963277665.1. Taxonomy (NCBI): domain Eukaryota; kingdom Viridiplantae; phylum Streptophyta; class Magnoliopsida; order Santalales; family Viscaceae; genus Viscum; species Viscum album. Next base: position 422,385,388 of record OY728132.1, read on the forward strand.
TTGAAAATTTGAAGAAAGGAAATCTGAGAGCTCAGATTATTATGTATCCAACAATCCTCTCCAAGTTGATTGTTCGGTGCCTTGAGTCCTTCAAGGAGGCTTGAAAATCTAAGCCAAGAGTTTGCAAGATCATGCTGGTCAGCGATGGTACTCTTAAGAGGATGGATGTGGCTTTCAACAAGGAAACTGGTGAGTTCTTCGATTTTCCAAATCAAGAAGAAGCGGCTCTGAAGGCTGCTGAACCAGAATCGTCTAAGCCAGTAAGGAAGAGAAAGCTAAAAGAAGTGGAAGTAGAAGCAGAGAATCCTAAGTCTAAGGAAGTCCATTGTGAACCTCCAAAACCAAAGAAGAAGAAAGCCTATCCTGATGAGGTTGTTATGAAGTGGAGAACAGATAAAGAAAAAAGGAAAGAAGGGGATCCGCAGTTCGGATTAGACCCTGCGCAGGCTAAGTCCTTAAAGGAGAAAACTACTGATGAGCTTGAAAAACAAGCAAAGCAAAAGAAGCTCAAGAAGAAGATGTCTGAGGCCTAGGTAGCTCAGGCTTTGTTTAAATTCAATGAAATGGTTTCAGCAACTATTCATGTTCCGAGATCTTTCTCCTGGGAATCTTAACCTGAGACTCTAGGAAGAAATTTCGTTGCTCCGAAAGAAGCTGTTGCTAAGAATACTGAAGAAGTAGAGCAAGTAGAGCAAGTGGAACAAGTAGAAGAGGGTGCTGAAGAAAGTGGTGAAACTGGAGATGTGCTGAAACAAGTAGATGATTACAAGGGAACACCTTCGGAACACTTATCACTCCGAACTGCTGAAGCTGAATCTTCGAAACTAGTTACTCCAACAATGGAAGAAGAGAAAGGAGAATAAGAAGTTACTTATCATGGAGAAGAAGAACATATTTTACTTGATGTTGCTCGGAAGGAAATCGTAGGGGTTCATGTTCAGAAAGTCGCTGATGAAGAAGATAATGTTGTTCAAATTTCTGATAGTGAGAAGAGAACTCTGGAACAGGATTCAATTCCAGAAAAAGACAAGGGAAAGAAAATTCTTACTGATACTCCAAGATCAGAAGTGATGAAGAGGAAGGAAGTTGGTAGCTCTTCAAAGAGAAAGCTTGAACTTGTTGAAGAAGAAATTTCTCCAAGAAATGTTTCGGATTCGAAGTCATCTTCGGTGGGGCATGACTTTGTTGTTCAGTCTTTGAAGAAGTTGGTGGGAACCATTTCGACCTTCTCAAGTATTGACTCTAGATGTTAGATGCTCCAACATGCGTTGAATCCGAAAACTGACTCCGTATCTACGGTTATGGAAAAGTGCGTTGAGATTGAAGCTCAGTTCAAAACCTTCTTTGTTGGTTACGAAGCTCATAGAAAATCTTGCAAGAGGATGACAAATTGGTCGAAGAAAACTGTGGAAGAGATGAGGTTGTTCGATGAGTTTCAAGACAACGTTAAAGATGCTTTTGAAACCGAGGAAAAGAAGATAAATGAGTTAACTGCATCCTTTGAAGAGAAGTTGACAGAAGAGAAGAACTTATGAATTCAAGAAGTGAGAGATCTGAATGGGAAGCTGAATTCCGTTTCTCAAAACTAGAAGTTTGAAAGGGATCATCAGATTGATTTTGAAGAAAGGATGAAGGCTCAGGAAGAGAAGATCAAAGCTCATGAAGAAAAGCTGAAAGCCCAGGAAGAAAAAATTGAAGCTCAATCCGCAAGAATAGTTGTCTTAGAGAGGCAAGCTGAAGAAGATCATAAAGACCTGAAAAAGATCAAAACTATTCTAAAGGGGCTCATGTCGAAGGAAAAATATCCGAAATAACCAAATCCGTTCTTTTTGCTGTATTCTTTTTGTTGCTCAGATTTCAAAATTAATGAAAGTCATGCTTGTCGTTCCTATTGCTGTCATTACTAATTTTTTCAGGTACTTTGTTATTTTTTTTCCATTCCCTCCAATTCTTTTTCAAAATCACAAAGAGGGAGAAGGAAATGATCCTTAAGAAAAAGAAGAACTCTAATAAGAGTTTATCAAAGGGGGAGAAGAAAAAGATCCTTAAGAAAAAGAAAAACTCTAATAAGAGTTTGTTTAAGGGGGAGCCTTTTCATTAAAGAAGACATTCTTATCTATCACTCTGGAAATATGAATACGATCCTTAGAGTTTCAAAGCCTAAGGGGGAGTTAGTCGTATTCATCAATATCCTTAAAGCAAAGGGAGATAAGCCTTAATGTTTTTCTTTATTCTTAGAATTTCTTTTTCATAAGGATGTTTGTGCTTTCCAAAAAGGGGGAGATTGTTGAGTCAATAAGGTTTTCCTTATGACATTTCCATTCCTTATGGTTTTGAAAATCACAAACACCTTATATTTAGAAAATTTGCTTTTGTAAGGAAAATTGCTTTCTTAAGGAAAATTGCTTTTATAAGGAAAATTGCTTTCTTAAGGAAAATCACTTTTATAAGAAAAATTATCCTTATCATATTTTCATCCATATTATCCTTAAGTATGAAATTCGGATTCATTTCTATTTTCTCGGAATCATTGAAACTTTGTTATTAAGAATCTTGTTTTAGGATACGGATTCTGGATAAGAACTATAAGGAAGTATCATTCCGAATTCCGGATATGAACTCTGACTAAGTTCTATTCCAGATTCAGGATACGAATTCTGAAGAAGAATTCTCATTACGAATTCTAATGAAGAAATCTCATTCTGAATTCCCATTACGAATTCTGAAGAAAAATTCTCATTACGAATTCTAATGAAGAAATCTCATTCCGAATTCCCATTACGAATTCTGATGAAGAATTCTCATTACTAATTCTAATGAAGAATTATCATTACGAATTCTAATGAAGAAATCTCATTCCGAATTCCCATTACGAATTCTGATGAAGAATTCTCATTACGAATTCTGATGACGAATTCTCATTACGAATTCTGATGACGAATTCTCATTACGAATCCTTATGATGAATTCTCATTACGATTTCTGATGACGAATTCCTATTTCAAATGCTCATTCCGAATTCACCTATTAAACAGAATTTGAGTATCTTTGTTTTATATACTCTGAATTAATTCAGATTCTGAAAAATATCTTTGTTAGACTCCGAAATTCTATATTACTTACATTTCTATAATTTGTCTACTCTTTATTATTTTCATTACACTCCGAACCTTCACTCCGAAGTTTTCATTCCGAACTTTTATGTTAGAGTTTAAAACGATGTCGTACATTCTGTTACACTTGTTTTGTTATAAAACGATGTCGTCTGTTTTGTTATAAACTAACTGTTGTCTAAGTGACACGTGTACAGGTCCCTATGATCTTTAAGGCAAAGATTACCATTGGAGAAGGAGCCAACCTTACCTATAAATAGGAGCTCATTTGAAAGAGCTCGTGGCTGATGGCTGAAAAAGTGCTGAAAGGCTGACTAATCTGCTTGAAGTGATTTCTAGAGAGAGAGACTCTTATTAACTCTCAAAGCTTCATGCGACTCCGAATGTTGGTGATTACATTCGAGGGCTTCCGGTGATAGGAAGACAGAGGTTCCGACTACCTTGAAGTTCGAGGGCTTCCTTGCTGAGGAAGACAGAGGTTGTCAACTACCTTGAAGTTGAGGGCTTGCGGGGATAACAAGACAGAGACTCCGATCTTTTTATCAAGGGCTTACCCTGATGTGGGTAAGACAGACTTGCTTGAAAGTATAAATCAAGGGACCTTTATCCAAGGTTGTTGGATACCCTTCTCTTTGGGTTAAAAGACTTATATCTTGTTACTTGTAGTTTTACTACTTGTTTATATTCCACTGCATTTTGTAATATAAGGAAAGTATAACTTTCTTATACTTCCTTGTACTCTATTTCATTTAAGATTCTATACGCTTTAAGGTAGAATCTCATATTGTAATCTTTTGTTAAGTGTAAACTTCCGGAACCATATTTCCGGAACCTACGTTCAGAATCTCTTTCCTAGTTTGCATTCGGTGTTAAGAGGTGTTGTGATTTTGCTTAGTCTAACTTTGTTAAACTTAGCCTTTTCCATTGCTTAAGGAAAACATAGTTATTCCTAACTAACTTTAAAGGTTCCAAAGGAATTTTTAAAGTATACAATTCACCCCCCTCTTGTATATTGAGCATCTACATCACTATTTAGATCCTACAACGTCGTGTAGTGTCAGTCGAGTATTCGGCCGTGTAGGGAGCAACAAGGGTCAGTCTGGGGTTTCTTTGAACTCACCGTGTCTTTTTAAAACATGGTGTGTAGTGTGACCTGGGTACACAGGCCATGTCATGAACAACATGGGCCGGTGAAATATTGTGGATTACACGTCGTGTCTACCTCTGAACATGTCATGTCACTTTGTTTTTAGAGAGCCATGTGGCTTAGCCGTGTAGAAGAACTCGGGCAGCGAAGGATGCATCAAGTACATATTGTGTATTTAGAAGACATGTCGTGTGTTTGGGGTGTTTCACGACCAATTTTATCTGGAGTACACGCCCATGTGGATGGATTGTGAGGACACACCGTGTAGTATTTATACACGTTGTGTAGTCAAGTTTTTTAAATCTTGAATGATTTTTTTCTCCTGTTCCCTTCTTGGTCTCCAAGTTTGCAGTCTTTGATAAATCTTGATCTCAGGTGTGTGTTTGACTTTGTAAGGTCATGCTGCTGATAAAACCATCGGTTGTTCTCCAAGTGTGAAGAAACAATTATACTCTTTATATGGTAGGCCATGAGCTACTAGTGGATCCTCCAGTAGTGCCATATGCGGCGCCGACAGTTATACCAGACACAGGTGTAGATGCACAGTTCCACAAAGGATTCATGTGGTTCATAAAGACCTTCTAGGGGGGAATGGTCGGTTGCCAAATCTTGGGCAGAGCTGACGCGTGTCTTCCAACAGAAGCATCTGCCTATGTTTTCACGTGATGTCGGACCACATGCTGTAGAGTCATAACTGGATTCGATGCAGACAATATTCGAGCATCTAGAGACACCTCCGGGAAGGAGGGTCAATCTCGCTACATACATGTTGCGTGATTCTACGGGCAGATCGAGCTCGAGAGTTCATGAATCTGCATTAGGGTTCCATCTCAATGATGGATTATTCTACCCGCTTCACCGAGCTACAGAGATTTTTATCTATTTTAGTGGGTGAAGAGGAGTTCAGGGCTAGAAGCTTTGAGGATGGTCTTTGATATGACATCTGAGCTGTGGTGAATGTTTTTAGGTTTCCTACCGTGCATGCTATTGTGAACCAGGCACTAATTACAGAGCGAAACCTATGGGAAGCTAGTGGTGTGGGCCAGGGCGGTTCAACACCAGTTTCTGGTACTATTTCTACCATTAAGAGGAAGATATAGATGAATTTCTCCCACTGTGGTAGTACTAGCAAGAAGAATTCTACAGGTGACACGATTATTTGCTACCAGTGCGGTAGAGTGGGGATCAAGCTACCTCATTGTCCCTAAGAACTAGTGGGGTACCGATCTTGCGACAAGACAGATCATCTATAGCGCTTTTGCAGGGCGTTTCTACCGGTGGCTATTGAGAGGGGTTCTGTGTTGACTCCTCATGCGGGAGAAGGACCAGCAGCTTCTTACTAGTCAGAAAACAAGAATATGTCAGGGCGTGCATGATGAGATGGTGATCGTGGCCATGGTAGCGAGACACCAGGATCTTAGAGGCACCAGGGCAGGTCATCTCAGGGTATCCAAGCTGTGTCGCAGGATCGCGGCATTGGGCATGCATATGTAGTGAAAAAGACTCAACAGGAGTAGGATCTCAGACCTTCTACTATCAGAGGTACTATTCTAGTAGCTTTTGTGTTATCTTCTGTATTTTTCGATACGGGTGCTATAAATTTCTTTATATCTATGCTTGTTGTGGACAGCCTTGGGCTCTGTGTTTCTTCTTCTTATGATGTTCTGACACTAGAAACTCTATTGGCAACTAGAACGGCTGGTGTGTGTTAGTGCAGAGTGTGCCCCTGAGAGGTTGTTGGGTGTCAGTTTATATGGGACCTCTATGTATTGGAGATGACGAGCTATGAAGTCGTTCTTGGGATGGACTAGTTGGTACCCTTCCTAGCCTTTTTGGATTTCTATCGTCGTAGGGTGAGTATCACGTCACCAGAGGGCGGAGAGTCTCTATACAAGTGCGAATGGGATGTCCAGGCAAGCCGATCTAGACCTAAGCATCCTGGGTGAGGTGGAGTGATAGCCCAGATTGAGAGTTTATATCTGTATAATTAGGCGACTTTTCAGAAGTATTTCCCTCCAGTAGTTGATCATTTCAGGGATGTCTTCCCGGACGACTTTTCAGGTCTTCATTCGGAGTGAGAGGTAGATTTATCTATTGAGCTTATGCCAGGATCGGCACTGGTGTCCATTCCTCCTTATAGGATGGCCACACCTGAGTTATAGGAGCTCAAAAGGAAGTTAGAGGAGTTTTAGTCAAAGGGTTTCATCCTACCTAATACTTCTTTTTGGGGTTCACCGGTCCTTTTTGCGAAGAAGGCGGATGTTACCCTCAGACTATGTGTGGATTATCGGAAGCTGAACCAACTGACGGTTAAGAAACGAAATCCATTACCAAGGATTGATGATATTTTTGATCAACTTCGGGGAGCACAAGTGTTCTCAAAGATTTACATGAGATACAGATATCATCAGTTACGCGTTAGACCATTGGATGTTTCTCTTACATCTTTTAGGAGCAGATATGGTCTATACAAGTACTTGGTTATGCCGTTCAGAATCACAAACGCACCGGTAGTTTTCATGGCTTTGATGAATCATGTGTTCCACTCCTATCTGGATTTTTTTGTGGTAGTCTTCATGGATAACATATTGGTGTACTCTAGAGCTCGACACAGCCATGCCACCCATCTTGAGATCATTTTGAGTATACTGAGAGAGCATCAGTTATATGATAAGCTCTCAAAGTGACACTTTTGGATGAACGAGATTCACTTCCTAGGTTATATTATCTCAGAGGAAATAGTATTAGTAGAACTAAAGAAGGTGAGAGAAGTAGTTTCCTGAGAGAAACTGAAGAATTTGTTCGATATATAGAGTTTCTTGGGGCTGGCTGGTTATTACAGGCATTTTATATAGGACTTCTCCCTCTTAACAGTGTTGTTGACGAGTTTGACTAAGAAGGGGGTAATGTTAGTTTGGTCAGAAGCTTGTGAGACAACCTTTCAAGAGCTGAAGGGAAGGTTGACATCGGCTCCTATCTTGATATTTCCATAGCAGGGGAAGAGCTGTACAGTTTACTGTGATGCATCAGGTATTGGGCAGGGAGAAGTGTTGATTTCGGGTGATCGAGTGGTTGGATATGGGTCTCGGCAGTTGAGGCCACATGAGAGGAATTACCCGACGCATGACCTCGAGTTGGCAGTTGTTGTTCATGCATTGCGTTGTTGGAGAAATTATCTATTGGGAGAAATGTTTTTGGTGTTCACGGACCAAAAAAGTCTCAAGTACATCTTTACCTAGTGTTACCTAAATTTAAGAGAGTGAGGGTGGGTTGAATACCTTCAGTCCTTCGACTTCGAGCTTGCCTATACACCTGGTAAGGCTAACACAGTTGCTAATGCATTGAGAAGGAAGACTCAGATACAGGCAGTTCATGAGGCCAATGGTGAGTGGAAGCTTATGGATTTGTTCTCTGAGATGCATTTGGAGGTGCATGATAATCTAGGGAAAACCTATCTTTCTTCCTTAGCTGTGACTTCTACCATCCTAGATATAGTGAGGATGAGACAACTATCAGATTCAGAAGGCTTAGTTCTATGGGAGTCAGTGGCAAGTGATGACTCTCCTCCTAGACGGACAATAGACAATGATGAAGTATCTCATATCCATGGAAGAGTGTGGGTTCTTGGGCACATACACTAGGAGTTGATTCCGGAGTTTCACGCTTCATCTTGGGCAGTGCATGATGGAGTTACCAAAATGTACCATGACTTGAGACGTCAGTATTGGTGGCTGGGTATGAAATGGGAAGTAGCTGATTTTGTTGCGAGATGTTCCAGCTGTCAGCAGGTGAAGGCGGAGAATCAGAGGCCAGTCGGACTGTTACAGAAGTTACCCATTCCAGAATCGAAATGGGATGATATCGCGATGGATTTTGTGACCGGGTTTCAATAGTTACCTCGTGGCAGTGATTTCGTGTGGGTTGTTATGGACATACTTACAAAGGTAGCTCACTTTTTTGCGATCAAGGAGACCTTCAGTGTTCACGAGCTCATGATGGTGTATATCTGAGAGGTAGTACATCTTCATGGGGTCCCTCATTATATCGTTTCAGATAGGGGAGCCCTCTTTACGTCTCGTTTTTTGCATAGTTTTCAGAGGGCACTGGGTACATAGGTGCTTCTGAGCACAACTTACCACCCTTAGACCGATGGCCAGTAAGAGCGTACTATACAGGTGCTTGAAGACATGTTACGTGCAACTGTCTTGGACTTTGGGGATATTTGGAGAATCATATATCCCTGTTTGAGTTGCCCTATAATAATAGTTTTCAAGCAACTATTGAGATGACACCTTATGAGGCTTTATATGGTAGGTCATGCCGATCACCCCTGTGCTGGTTAGAGGCAAGTGAGGCAGCTTTACTGGGACCATGTCTCGTTAAAGAGACTTTATAGTTGGTCTAGTTGATTCAGAAGCAGATGGATACAGAAAAATCTTGTTAGAAATATTATGCTGATCTCCGTAGATGACCCTTGGAGTTCGTGGTCGGGGATCAGATGTTCTTGTGTGTTTCACTGAGGTTGGGACATAGTCGGATCAAGAGATTGGGTAAACTTTCACCGAGGTATGTAGGGTCGTTTGAGATTCTGGAGAGAGTCGGGCTAGTTTCCTATCGGTTGTAGTTACCATAGAGGTATTGGGCCATGAAAGACATCTTCCATGTATCTCAGCTACGTTGTTTTCATTCAGACCCATCTCACGTCTTTCATCCTGAGGAGGTTGATATTCAGGTCGATGAATCCTTTGTGGAGCATCTGATTCGTATTGTTTATAGGAGAACAAAGGTTCTCTGAGGCTGGTCAGTTCCTTTCATAAGGGTGTTATGGCAGCATAGCCGAGTGCAGGATGAAACCTAGGATTGGGAGACCGACGTACGTGCTCAGTGGCCAGAGTTGTTCTGAGCTCTATCTTCACCACCCTTGTGAGGGAAATTCGGGGATGAATTGATTTAAGGGTGGATGTTTCTAAGAACCCGGTCTTTATTATTGAGGTACTTGTTTCTCCTTTTTCTTTTCCTTAAGTGTTTTTGAGAAAATAAGGAAAATGGGGAAAAATCCATAATTTTGTGGGTACATGTCGTGTACTTTTCCACATGCCATTTACTTTGGCCGTGTGGGATGAGTATACAGGGCGTGTAGGCCTGTCAGCGATGAAGGGTGTAAAAACCGACTACATGTCTTGTATTTGTTATTTACACGCCATGTAATCAGTTAGCATGTGAATAGTAAGATGGTGGAGGCAGCCGCCAGAAGAGCAACAGTACACGCTGTGTAATTAGATATGCACACAGTGTACCCATGTCGACAGATGAATAATTCCATAGTGGAAAGGAGCTGCCAGAGGAATAGTTAAAAAATAGAAATTACACACCATGTAATTGAGAGTACAAGCCGTGTAGTTTTTTTCACTTAAAATAGGCAGTATCCTCCTCATTCAAGGGAGGAGGTAGATACACTGTTTGAAGCTCGGGAGGATAGCCGGAGCTTTGGAGAATACCCGATTGCGAACCGGGAATTTGATTCCGCCTCCGTCGATCCCATTGGGACCGTATAGGTAAGCCATCCCCTCTCCTTGCACTATTCTTACTAATTCTTCCTCTGAGGAAATTTATTTGTGTTATAATGGGATTTATTTTATACCAGATATATATCATTCTTGGATGATTCAGGAAGCGTTGTTCACATATATCGATCAGTGGAGATCGAGGTAGGTGGTCTGATGCTTATTTTCAACTGTTGTGTGAAAATTATGTACCGTTGTGCTACAAACCCATGGTTGGGGTGTCGTATGGATGAGCAATTTTCTGAAAGGATATCTATAATTGTATAGATAACCTAATGATAAGTTTAAATGGTTGTTTGGGATCACTTCTTGGATCCAGGACCACCCTGGGGGTGCATTCCTCTGTTTAGCTGTTTGGCCAGGATACCCGAGGGTATGCCATGATTATATTGTGTATTGCATTTTCTTGAGAGAAAATTTGTGTAATATTTCTATTATGCATTGGGCTTGGCCCCGTTAATTGTGCCAGAGGGTAGTGTTTTACTTTATCCTGAGGGCATGGTTCTGATTTGCCTGAGGGTGTGGTTATATTTTTCCTGAGGACATAGTTATATTTAGCCTGAGGGCATGGTTCTAATTAGCCTGAGGGAGTGGTTATATTTAGCCTGAGGTGGTGGTTATGTTATCTTGAGGCCATTGTTATATTATCCTGAGGGCATGGTGATATTTATCCTGAGGGCATGACTATATTAGCCTGAGGGCATGGTTACATTAAGCAAGAGGGCATGGACCTGATTAGCCTGAGGGAATGGTTCTGATTAGCTCAAAATTAAATTATGTTGAATTTTTAAAAGAATAATTAAAATGTTATTGGGACTAGTAGTGATAGTTACTTTTCAGTACTTACTAGTTTACTGCATTTTACTTTTGCACACTGTTGTTGCATATTTTGACTGACAATTGGGCATAGGCCTTTGGTGGGGGCCAACTGGGATTTATTTCTCACACCCTGTTTGAGTCATGTCTTCGGCCCAAACCGACTATATTGATGCAGGTGCCGATAAGGGAAATGGTCCATATACATGTACATGATTTCTATAGAGGAGTAGGAGAGCATAGGACCGAGCTTAGGCTTGTGATGCTACTGCATTCTGTTTACTCTGTTTTGTTCTGTTTGTTGTACCATGTACTTTGAGTTGTAGTTTATCATGTTCTGGTTGTTTACATATAATTAGTGACATGCTGCATCTTTATATAAATATGTCCGCTGGTTCTATTTTACTTCAGTTGTCCATTCAATTGTATATTGTTTACTACTTCCGCTGTTGTACGTTATTTATCCTCTCCGCTACACTACACTTTGAAAAATGAGTGCATAGTTTCCCCAATATCAGGCATGGGCCCTGGCTACTAGTCGGAAGCCTCTGACATTTGGGGAAATGCGCTTGAGGTCATGTGACCAATTGGGTTCGAGGCACCCGTTGAGTGGCACCAGGATCCAGGACGTTACAAATGCAACCAAGAGATATAGTAGAACCAAGATATTCCAAGAGAAAAGAACCTTTCTAAATGTTCAACAATTTGGAGATAGATACGACTTGACTGTAAACACATTTGTTAGAAATATACAAACTACTCTTTTCCCTATTTATAACTTGGCCAATCTAGAAACGGTATTCATCTTGAAATTCAACAATACCACTAACCGATCTTAAACTAGAGTTGATAAAAATCAATGTATCATCTGCAAACATCAAGTTTAAAATATAAGGAAGCATCATTCTTCTTTGATACGGTATAATTTCACCCATGGATAGATTTTTATTATTAAGGCGACTTGGAACATCTTGCATGAGGATAAAGAGGGTCGGGGGTAAAGGATCCCCTTGTCTTAACCCAAGAGTTTCCTTGAAAAAACCATGACTTTTATCCATATAAGAAACAAACATCGAGGAAGAGCTATAACATCTAAACAGGATATCAATAGCCTAAGAAGAAAAGCCCATATTTTTTAACACCCTGATGATTAAACCACATTCCATTCTGTCATAGGATTTGTTCATATCAAGTTTCAAAGCCATATTTGAACCTAGAAATTTGAAGTTGATATCATGAAGAATCTCATAAGCCAAGGCAACCACTTCGTGAATAGAACGACCTTTAACAAAACTATATTGTTCTAAGGAAATCCAATGAGAAACAAATATTGACAGCCATGATTTGATTATACTTGATTAAATTTTATAAGGAAAATTTCACATACTCACTAGAATATAGTCACGAATTGATGACGAGTTTCTAACTTTTGGAATCATAACCAGAGTAGTGGTACCAGCCACCCTTTGAATAAAACCAACTCGAAAGAAGTCCTTAATGGCCAGAATAATTTCATTTTTAAAAACTTCCTTGGACCCCCTATAAAATTATCCTGGAAAACCATCAGATCCCGGGGCACTTTACGGATTAAGATTTATCATAGCATCAAAAGTTTTCTTCTCATCAGGAACATATTCCAGCATACAATTATCCAGATTAGACATCATATTCGGAATCACCTCAAATAAATCTGCATCCCGACTAGGATAACCATTCACCAAATTCAGATTAGAATCAGCAAGCAACTTTTTGAAGAAGGGAAAAGCTAAATACCCAACCACATCCCTATCTCCTGGGAACTAACCATCATCCATAAGAATATTTGGCTTTACCATCTTTCTCATATCTTTTATACATGCATGGAAATATTCTGAATTTTTATATCCTTCTCTCAACCATTTTACTCCCGCATTTTCTCGATAAATACGCTCCTGTTTCAAAATGAGTTCTTCCATAACATATTTCTTACTCTTAAGGTCTTCATAGATCCCATTATCCCACCTGACTTCCAACATTCTTTATATACATTCAACCTCCTATTTAATATTCTCCATATCTTGATCAATATGAGGAAGATTTCCCACCCAATCATGTGACCTGCACTTTAGATGTCTCAGCATACTATGAATAGCTACCCAGGAATAACCTTGAACTGTTTCCTCCCAACAACCTTTGAAAACCTGGTGATAATCAGAGATATCATTCCAATGCGGAAAAAACTAAAAATAGTCTCTACCAACCTCCCTGGAAGATAAAGAATCAAGAAGAGGGTAGTGATCTGAAATTCCACGTAGGAGATGATACACTTTCACATTAGAGAATCTATAAACTAGATAAAAATTTGCAAGACACCGATCTAGAAGACTCCAACATTGATTATTCCCCTTTAGATTATTACACCACGTGAAACAATAACTAGAATAACCCATATTAGTAAGAACATTTCATGCCCTGAAATGAAAAAAACTCATGCTAGCTACTCAAGGAAATGCACCCCTCCATTTCTTCTCACCTAGCTAAGAAATAACATTAATTTCTCAACCAACAATACATGGTAAAACCTCTGAATCAAAACAATTTATGTTCTTACCACAATAATTCCCTCCTTTGAGCCTCACAACTACCATAAACAAAGGATACAAAAAAATATTCGTACCTGTGTTGATTTTAAATATAATATATTGATCACCAGCTTCAACCAACTCCATTGAGACATATTTATTCTTGAAAACCCATTTATGATGATTATAAGGATATGCATGAATTTTCAGATTATGAGAAAAGTCATTAATCCTACTTGGATTCTGCTTATGCTCCAAAATAACAACAACACATACTTTACTCTTCTTGATTTTCGGGACTAAGAAATTGGTCTTCACTCATGCCCCAATGCCACAAGCATTGCAAATGATAATCGGAATCATTAAAACAATCTGTTCTTGGCTTTGGCCCCAGAAATCTTGGTCGGACTAGAATGGGTTTCAAGATACTCCTTAATATACCAAAGTTTCTCCCTAGTACACACTCCATTATCAGCTGTTATAATAGATTTGATAGGAGAAGCCAACAAAGAACAACCTCTACCAGAAACCTTTCTCAATTTGTTTAAGGGTATATCAATTTGCTTATTTAGCACAACAAATTCCTTGAAGACTCCTGAGCTATCCTCATTGGGAGAGATGGATCGATAAGAAGACCCATACCCTTTCTTTTAAACTTTAGACGATGGTTCATTGTTAATAACTCTAAAAACACTTAGAGATTTATCATCCTTACCCATCTCAACTATATATGGTTCTAATAATTTAGAAACAGGACAAGAACAATTCAAAGGACTAGCTAAGGAAAAACAATTTTTGACCAAACCCTCCCAAGACATTATCAATACATAAGAAAACATAGAAATATCATGGGTCAATAGTGAGATATACAAATCAAGTGCTTATTTACTAGATAAAGGGAAAATATTAAACACAGAAAGAATCTTAGATTTCCCAGAATACTCATTAGAAGCAAAAATTGGTAACAGATTACTAGTAGATAAACCATCATCAAACTGGTTTACTAGAGTATCAAAACCACTGTAAGAAATAACATCATTGATAACTAGTTAAAAATCCAACGAATCACCCCTTTTAGAATAATTATACAAATGTATCCCATCACGATTAGAAAATAAAACAACATAATGAAAGTTTATCTGATCATCAATATCAATATCATGGTTACATCTTTGATAAGCATTTTATCAACCATAGACTCCCCACTTCTAGCGTAATTCTGTAAACGTAAACCACCACGATTAGATTTCCTACAAATCTGCACAGAATGACCTTGCAGATAGCAATGAGAGCAGTACCTAGGAAAAACCAGATAAACAATTTCTTGATTCCAGGAAAGCAACCCCTTAACATTTAGACTAACCCTTTCCAGAATCGGTAAAGAAAAATCATTTTCAACACATATCCTCACATTTGATTTATATGAACACTCTCTAATATTACTATACAAACATAGAAATGCCACGATAAAATCTCCGACAGCTTTAAGAAAATAAATTTTATGCAGGGGTAATGGAGAACTTGGAAGTGATATCCACACCTCCACATAAGGACGTTCCTTCCCCTTATGAACATCAATAGTCCAACGCGACAGATTGAACCTCCACCAACCCATGTTTCTAGAAGAATTACACCAAACGTTTAAGAACTACTATTCAGAATCAATGGACAAGCAAAAAGAAGATTGACGTAAAGTCGAAATCTGTACGGAATTTGTAAGACTCCAAGATTCGACAAATTTCTTGAAGATCGAAATCAACAGCTTTACTATTCCAAAAAGAGAAACAAGTGTCCATTTCAGACTTCCAACCACCTTTCCATAATTCCCTGATAGAAATTCCACTAAAAAACCTGATGAATATCTACATATTATAGGATAAAAGGCTGAATCTACATAAATCCAGACAAACCTGCACCCTGACACAACCCACAAAGAACATATTTAAATGATTTACAAGACTACGAAGCTGAAACTCTATGCGAGTGAAAATTTTCATTATAACCATCATCAAAACCTCTCCCAGAAGATAGATCAAGACAAAATTTTCCAGAATCAGAAGATGAAGGCACAAAAACCCTATCCGAAATTCGATCTTCAACCATGTAGAGTGTTTTTCCTTTAGACATTATCTCTCCCCCCTATCAAGAACACCACCTCATATTCTTGAGTATGACAACAAGTTTATATACACTAAGTGTGAGAATAACATACCAATGCCCTACTGAACAAATAAATGAACTAACCAAAACCAACATATGTCAAATAGTTCCCTAACCTAACCAAGGCTCACTAACCAAATAACTCATCCAAGTATAATATGGTAATATCATAGGAATATTATTATAGTAACCTCACAAATAATTACCCACCAATTTTCCACTCTCTCTTAATGATAAAAAAATCCATTTCTCATATCCATTCCATATCCACCAAAAACAGCAACAAACATATATCATGTCTAGCAACACTGATATTCTTCTATCATGGGGTGTGAAAAAAATAATTATTTACTATGTTTAAAATTTTAAATTGTTGTTAAACTGGGTTTTCTCTATATATGAGTTCACAAATTTTAAGTTTTTCACTTTAAATTATAGGAAAAGTGCATATTTTTTATTGTGATTTTTTAAAGGAAAATTAATCAGTGGGGTAGGAAATTAAAAACAGTGACATGAGAAGGGTGATTAGATGAAGGTTGGTCTTCCAAATTCAATGATATCCTATTTCAAAGTAATCCCATACTCTTATACTAAACCTATAAAAATGATGTTACACAATACCTTCCTCTCACTATCTTAGTAAAGTGGTGATGTTTATAATAATCCTTACTAAAATCTTACTTTGGTATACGCTCATTAAAATGTGGGATATAGTTTCATGAAATACCCTCACTTAACTTATGTAATACCCGATCTTGGCTTATTTTTTCTAAAGAACCAAACGTGTCCACTACCCTCTCCCACGTACAGACAATCGTCCAGAAAATCACTACTAAGACCTTATTTATTACATATTATATAAACCTGAACATAGTAGTGGAAGATAATAATAATTTACCAAATAAACAAAAATAATATAATCTAAATCCAAATATGATCATACTTGATAATACAAATTGAAATTAGAATATTGAAACCAACATAACAGAATAATGAAAGGTATTTTATTACACGAAGTGAAAGAACTAACAAATTTCAAAAAAAATACATCTCAAATAACTCATAAGTTTACCCTTATAAGTGAAGGGTAATTGAGAAGAATTTTTAAGAATAAGGCATTATAAAATTAAGAAAATAAATAATAAATAACACAAAATTTCTTCTCTAGAATCTATATGTTGGTTTTTTTGATATTTTCTCATTCCAAATGGATAAATGTTGATAATGTGTCTTCTGAAGATCTTTTTAGAATTATATTGACTATATAACCTTAAATTCTCCAATATTTTGGACAATTTTATTTTATAATATTTTAGAATAACTGAAGATATATTTTTCTGTCTAGAATGACTTCATCGTCCTCCACTTTAACATGTGAATATACTAGATTAATGAGTGAGTTTCTCCATGAAATTTAATTTGGAAATTATATTTCAATATATATTTCATATAAAACTAGAATAACCCCATTTGGTTGTCATTTAGGTATATATATGAATCATTTATTAAGGAATGGTCAATTATGTCATCTAAAACGTTTTCCACATTGATTGATTTATTTGGGCCCCAAGAATCTCTAATGAGTACCAGGTCTAGTTGAAGAAGTTAAAGAAAAAATAAATTAATCATAAAAGAACAATTATTTGATTTGGGTAAATATTTAAAAATTTATATTTAAAATACCTAAGATATAAAAAACTGTTAAAATTCTAAAATTAAAGAATTTTCACATTTAAGAAGAAAATTCACCAAAGAATAAAAAAATGAATCAATTTAACTCAAATTGATAATTTTTTTTGGAATAGATCATTTAAATACTTATGAATAATAATATAAATATCATTTATATCAATTAAAATATAATTATCATTTAGACTCATGGACAAGTAGTCCTCAAAATCAAATCAAGACAAATTTAAAAGCACATGAACTTGAGTACACCAATTTCACACCAATAGTTGAATGATATAATACCTTCTAAAAACCATTATTTATAGTTCTCCATTTATCTAATTAAATATGTTTCTACTTTATTTCTACTCTGACACCCACAAAACAGAAACCACACATTAATTTTTCTTTATTACACAAATGTTAATTTTAAAAAAAGGTTTTTTTCCTCCAAACCAATACAAGATTTATTATAGGATTGATAAATACCTACACCTCCAATAAATATGAGGCAGGTAAATTTTTTTATCATTATTATATTTTAGGGTTATTCAATTGATTTAATTTTTTATGTTTAAATATCAAAAATTTAGAGGTAGAATAAAAACGTTTTTCCTCTTTTTGAAGAAAAAATTTAATGGTTATAATTTTTAGTCAAGTATGGTCTCATAATAACTCCTATAAACATAAAATAAACACCAGTCATCATGAAAAATTTACAGAAAGTATAAAATAATCATAATTTTGGCAAAAAATGATTTTCAATGCACTATTTTCATTGGAATGGAAATTTTTATTGAAATTTTATAATTCTACTTAGCTTGATTTTTGAAGGGAGTGAGGGTGATTTTAATTTCAAGTAGTGTGTGTGACTCCATATCCTTTATCTTGAATGAAATGTACATTTTTATCTTCAAAAACTTTATTTTTCATTTATTTTTTTCACAAATTCATTTTAATAATTTTTATAAATCAACTCAATATCTCTAGCAAGACATAGGTTTTAGTAGAATAATTTTTTAGAAGTAAACAAATCTCCTAAGAATTTTATTTTCATCCAAAAATGGCACAAAATTATGTATCATTCCACAAGATATCTTCCCCATACTTAATTTCAACTATATCATGAATTTTCTCTTTTAGATTAGGTTGGATTGAAAAAATTGGCTTTTAATGTGGGTAAAAAAAGTTTCCTCATAAATTCTTAGGGATACGAGGATTAAATCTATAAGTAAATAAGGAATAAAAAATATTCTCCTGATAAGGGTAATTTTTAAACTAAATTAATACCTAAATCAATTTAAATATATATTTAACTCAAACCCACAGGTTTTTATAGAAATAAATTAAATTTTGATTAAGGAAATCATGGATTGGTTCTCTAAAGAAATTAAGTGAAGTTAAAGAATCTGTCTAGAAGTGTTCAAAAACCCAACATAAAGGCGATTTTAAAGATTAAGTATATGAGATGGGGCATAAGATTCAGAAATCATATGTATTTTCCTGAAATTTTCAAATTTCTAAACATGAATAAAATTCATTTTCACCATTTAATATTGTTTGGTTTTTTGGTATAAATTGGTTCACTCATTGACATGGGTTTTGTAAATGGAAGAGATAATAATTTGAGATCACAAGTTAAGAAATAAAAAAATGAAAATAGAAACAGAAATATTTTAAAATACACAAAAAAATTAAGAATAAGAAATTTTTGAACACTAAACTAAAATGTTTCCATCCCTGACACTTAAATTATGTAGTTACATAAATTAATTCAAGTATATTTAACATGTA
Source organism: Viscum album (assembly GCA_963277665.1). Classification (NCBI taxonomy): domain Eukaryota; kingdom Viridiplantae; phylum Streptophyta; class Magnoliopsida; order Santalales; family Viscaceae; genus Viscum; species Viscum album. The sequence continues at coordinate 422,404,214 of OY728132.1, forward strand.
AGAATATTTAAAATTGAATAATAGAATGAAGATAAGTGTAAAAGAGAGGTACAACCAAATAGATTTTTTTTATAAATAGGTTTAGGGAGTGTAACCTCCTCTACAAGATCCGATGGAACATTCCCATGTAATTTCTAGAACCTATGTCTCAAACAGTTTATGGATCTTACTCTCCTTGATTGATAATATCTAAAACAATGAAAGGATATAAATTATTATCTACAAGTGAACTTTTTCACATGGAATAAAGTTTACCTAGAATCATTTAGAGTCTTTAGATGAATAAAAACAATATTTCTATAGGATAAAAAGCATTCCATTGGATTAAATTATCATTATAAACCCTTGTTATCTCTTTTTAAATCTTATAATTTTCAAAATATCTCATTTAAATTTCATTCAAATCTTGCAATTGTAATCTTCTATCTTTAACATCTCCTTCAATATCCAAATTTATCACTCTCAAAGTCCAATATGCCTTATACTCCAATTTCTTAGACATGAGAAAAAATTTCTTATAAATTACCTCATATGGTTCCCTTCATATTATATTTTTTTTAGGATTTACTATAATCCAACATGGACTTTTTAAAAATTTTGATTCAATCCTGCATGTTGGGTTTAAAAGTATTTTCCAATTTTTTTTAATTTTCCTGTTTGACGCTTCATCAGGGCCATTGGTATGTGGATGATATAGAGTTGATGTTTTATAGTGCACCTAATAAATTATTATAAATTTTTGAATATACTAATGAAAAAGTGAGTCCCATGATCACCAATGATGGATCTGGGCACTCTAAACCTAAAAAATATTTTATCCATATCAAAATCAAAAATAACATTAGCATTGACAATCATAGTGGCTATTAATTTCACCCATTCGGAAATGTAATATATTGTAAGAATGGTATGTTAATTTCTAAATTATATTGGTAAATTTCCTATAAAATATTTTCCCCAAACATAAAAAATATATTAAAATGATGTGTTTTTGGTGAATTTTTTTTCTCTTTGAAATATTGTCATAAAACTGACATTTTTCACACCTTTTTTAAAATTCATATGCATATTTAAAAATAGAGGTGAAATAAATTACAGATTCTAAAACCTTAATTACTATCCATTAAGATCCAAAATGGACTCCATAAGTTAAATTTTAACAAAAACAAAAAAAGTTATTCAATTTCACAATTAGGGAATCATCTTCTTATCACTTGTTCATAGAATTTTTTTCAAAAAAATAGATCCCCCAAAATGTAATATCTAGATTCTAATTTTGGATTTTGAATTCTGTGGGAATCTAAGTTGTATTGGACCTGGCATGTTACTAGATAATCGACCATGATAGTATACAAAGGCACTTCTCATGAAATCAAATATAAATTCTCTCCTAAAATGTGATCATTTAGTGGTTCTTGGTCATAAATTTAAACTTTAGCGGTGTTAGGATGTCAACTAAAGTGATCAAACACTTGGTTATTATATCCATTCCTTTCTTTTGTTTCTTTGTTGAACGTGTATAGTAGTAGTATCCATCTCAATATCCTAGGTTTAGCTTCAGTCTTCTTATTCAATTACTTTTGGACTGTATGGTTAGAAAACACAATGACTTTAGTTCCTATCAGATATGATCTAAATATTTTGAAAGAAAATGAAACTCTAAAAAACCCTTTATCTATGGATTTATAGTTGAATTGGGCCACATTTAATGTTATTTAGGTATAGGTAATGACTTGTGAATTTCCCATAGTTCTCTAATAAAGGAATCGCCCAATTTTTTTGTTATAAGTAGCCCAAAGTAACCTGAATTGTTTTTACCAATTTACTGGTTGAATAACTAGTGTAGTTATCATTATCATATTTAACTCAAAAAATGATTCCATGAAATCACAATTTAAATTAAAACTAGTATCTTTTATAATTAATCTAGATAGAGGGAGATAAATCTTACTAAAATCTTTCATAAACCATATATAGAATCCTATATATCCTAAAAATGTTCTAACGTGTTTCACATAAGTTTGGCATTGAAATAAATTTATCACTTTAATTTCGGATTTATAAACTTCATCGATTTTTTTTGTAATGACATGCCCAAGGAAAATTTCTCTCTTAACCGTGAAATTAAACTTTTATAAATGTAAAACAAGATACTTTTCATTGAATGTTTATAGGACTTTTGTTGTATTTTTCAAACAATGGATAAAATAATTTCCAATGACTATGAAATAATACAAAAATACCTCAAATAAAAAATCAATGTGATCATAAAATATAATAACATTAACCTATTAAATATACCTAGATAATTACATAATCTAATGGAATCCCTTTTTAAGAAAAAGTGTCGAAGGGAAAAGTAAAGTTAGTCTTCACTTGATCGTCAGGAGTACTGGGTTTCTGAAAGTTACCTAATAATCCACACAAAAATCAAAATTATTTCTACCTACTAATCTCTATTAAATATGGTTAATGGAGGGGAAGATAAATGATCTTTCTTAGTGACCTGATTCAACTTTCTAAAGACTTTACACAATCTCCAGCTTTATTAAATTCTCATAGGGATTAAGTCAGTATTTTAATTCATCATAGTAGTTTGGAAAATTTTCATGGGAAATATAAGGATTGGGATAACCCATGGAGAATATGAAATGGGATAGATGGTAACTTATTATATGAACTTATCTATACCCTTATTTACTACCTCAATCAATGTGGGATTCAATGTCCTTTGGGGGTTTCTGGCAGAATTGGAATCTATCCCAAGTCTATTTATATGTGAGTATATTTTTATGTTTATTCCTAGGATATAAACTAATCTCCACCCCATTTAATATATGTTATCTATCAATATATCAATCAGATATTTTTATTTGTTTGTAGGCATACTATTAGTAGTATCACTGGTAATTTTTCTCTTTAGATGAGGTGCACATATTTCAAATCAGTGGTAAGTTTTTTTCATTAAATATTTGTTACTTGTTGAAGGAATGAGATTGAATTTAGGTTCTCCACTTCCAAATATTGAATCTCCTCTGTATAATAAATTATATCAGCTTCATTATCATTTAATAAATCATTAAAGAAATCATATTTTGTCAATTCTTTCAACTTGTAATCATAATTTCTAGATTTTTGAGAACTCACATGTTCTATGGTATTTTAAATGGGAAAGTTATCTCTTAAGGCTAATAATTTATGGAACATACGTGATTTTTAATAGGTTGAACACCTTATTCATGGGAGAGTGTAAAAATGGAATGATTTATTGAAGGGTGCTTCATGGAGTTAAGAATGTTGAAGTATATAATGTTATCTCCAAACTCCATGCCAACTCTACATTCATATAAATCAACTATGACCTCATCATGTACTCATTAAAATAAATGTTCAATAATTCAGGGGAGGTCAATGTTTTTCACTTCATGTGCATCATAATCAACATCTTCGTACTCTATGGTAATATAAGTGTTGATTAATATAAATATTAAAAAATAGATAGGTAATTCTCATATTGGATACAATAATATCTGAATTAAAAAATTTCAGAAGAATTTTATCCCCGTAAATTATATTTAATTCCATTTCATTTTCATTTATTAATGCCACTTAGAGTTTTGGTTATAGTGGATAAAATTATTAGTAGGTTTCTTATATATTTTCTATAAATTACTATACTTGGTTGGCTTGTTATTTCAAGGTTAGGGTATGGTAAATTGGTTCCAATTCATCATTTTTAAAGATAAAAAGGTCAGCTTGCAGGTTAACATCCGTAAAGAGATTCCAAGATTTTTCAAAAAATGCTGATATCCCATAATTGAATTAGCTTTCATGTTTTATTTTGAGATATTATCCTTCAATAGTTGATTAGATACTGATGTTAATAATTCCTTTAGTATCCCCTTCTCAACCTCCTTAGGTTCCGTAACATAAAAAATGATTGGTGAAATCTCTTCCACCACTCATTTTGGTTCTAGTTTTGGTTTTAGTTCATATTTCTCCAATAGATATTACTAGGATTTGTATAAATATTAATATATCCATTGTATTCTACTATCCACAATTTTTATTTTATTTTTGAGTCCTTATAATAGTGTTTCTTCATTATTTTGAACTTTCTCTTTCACCTAAGAGGGTTTTTTCTATACATATTAATTTAAATTAAAATACATCATAAAAAATATTCTTTAAATTTTTTAAATGAAAGAAAAGAAAATTATTTTAAAAAATAAAAAATAAAAATATTGAGTGAAATATTTCTTAGCTCACCATATCTGGTTAACAAAAATAGAAATATCGTCATTATTTGGTGAGGGTTTGTGAGTATAAGAATCCATTTATTTATTTTAATTTGAAAATAGAATGATATTTATAATTAAATTGTTGGTAATTCCTCCCCATAAGTAGCACTAAGTTTTGAAAAGTTCCTATCATGGGGTGTGATAAAAATAATTATTTTATATGTTTAAAATATAGTATAGTGGTTAAAATGGGTTGTCTTTATAGAGGACTGCACAAAAATCGAGTTTTTCAATTTGAATTTATGGAAAAGGGGTAGTTTTTTATTATGATTCTTTGAAATAAAAAGAAATTACTGACTCAAGAGATTAAAAACCATTATATGAGGAGGGATATAATGATAAGGTGGTATTATAAATGAAATTCAATCATAGTTCCAAGTTATCTAATCCTCTTCCACTAAGATAATAAAAGTGATATTCCACAATCACTTCCTCACACTCCCTTGGTGAAATGGTGATCGTGGGAATAACCATTACTTAAATATTATATTGGTCTACCCACTTTCCATTGTGTGAGATAGTTTCTATAAACATACTCAATTGAATTAGACAATACCTAATCAGGTCTTGTTTTTCTTAAATAATCAATAACGTCCACTACCCCTCCCACACATAATAAGAATCACCAAGTACTTCACCACTAATCCATAGTTTATTCCACCATATGTAAACTAGAACCTAGTGTATGGAGATAATGATAATCATCCAATGAAATAACAATAAAAAACATAAAACCAAATACAACCATATATGTTAATAAAAACTAATATTACAATAGTGAAACAAACTTAACAGAAGAAATGAAAAAAAAATTCCCATGAAGTTCAATAAATAAATAATTATAAAAATAAAACCTCTTCTACAACAATAAATAAAAATTTAACGCCATAATATAAAGGAAAACTAAGAAGAATGGGGAATACTAAAGCATTAAAAAACTAAGAAAACATAAAGGGAATAAAATAAAAATTATTCTCCAGAATCCATCCGCTAAAGGTTTTCACTATTTTTCCCACCAGAAGGATGAATATTTACAAGATTTATTATTAATATTTGTTCTATATTTTCTTCGATGTATTCCAAAATATTTTCTAATATGTTAGACACTTTTATGAAATCTTATTACTGAATTACTAAGCTTCACTTTTTCTTGAAGAGAAGACTTTTCATCTTCCTCTACTTTGAAGCATGCATCTACTATCTTAATGGAATTTTTTTTTATTAAATTTAATTTCAACATGAGAAATCAATTTATAGATTATATAAAGCTAAAATAACCTCATTTAGATCCATGTATCCTAAAATTTTGATTATGTAGGAGTGTACAATTATGTCGGTGAAATATATTTTCCACATTGATTGATTTATTTAGGCCCCATGAACTTTTTATGAGCACTAGATCTACTTGAAAAAGTATAAGACTATGAAAAATAGAATCATATAAAAAAATTCCTCGGTTTATAAAAATACTGAAAAATTTATATCTAAAATTACTAAAAGATAAAAAATACTAAAATTTCAGTATTAATTGATTTTCACATTTAAGCAAAAATTCCCCAAAACTAAAGATAATATAATTATGTTAAAATTGATAAATTTTTTAAGATTAAATCATTAAAATAAACCTGAAAAATAATGTAAATATCATCTCTATAATGGACCAAATTGATATCACATCTCTCAACATTTAACCATAGAAATAGGGTATCATGAATGAATCGGACATCAAACTCATATACTCCTCATACCATGAATGAAACCCAATGAATATCTCATCATTGACCACTGGTATCCCCATAAGATGCTATTTAAGGAAGAGTGGGGGATATGGGGTACTCATCTATTTGTATCATCCCAATCTAAGATGTTAAGGAGAAAACCTTAGGGTTTCTAGGTGTCTATCAGATTATCCAACTTGGGTGGGGTGTATAAAATATTCATAAATAATACAAGTATATAGTAGTCAGACACAAGCCTTCACCTATGGTATTACAAAATAAATGCAACCACAACCAATTTTAGGAAACTATCAATATCAATCCACCAAATATTTCCTCTAATGTATAAAAACTAACCTTATGAATTACATAAAGGGACATAACATAATTTTTATTTTCCATTATTTATTTTACAATCAACCCTTGATATTTATTCCATTCTTTATTTTTTTAAATTTTCACCAACAAAATTTTTATCTATAACAAATTTCACATATTTTAAATTAATCCCCTGATTCTAAACAATTATAAAGTATCCACCACATCAAATCATCACATCACAACCATGGACACCAAGTAATAAACATCTGAGGCCCCCAAACCATATGCAACCAAGGCCACAAAGAAGCAGACAACTAAGGATTCCAAGTGACACACAATAAATAAATCATAAAACATGCCTATTTAACTTGGTATTTTGATTTACCAAATTTATATATTTAAGGAATAATATTATTATAAGAAAACTATTAAATGCATGTGAATCACACTATTCCATATCAATTTTACTTATATGGTTTATTATATCTATTATTTCAATTAATACTATCCACCCAATGAAAATAGGAATATCAATTCAAAAGATGCATATAGAAAAGGGAGAAATAAAATACCCTAACTCAAATAAATCAATTCAATTCTCTTCAAAAAGACAAACCAAGAGAGGATGTAATATCCCAACCCATAAGCCACTAAAATGGTGCCTTGATCTAGTTCACCAAAAGGCCTTAACTGTGAATCTCCATATGATAATTGTTTCTGGCTTGTAGAAAGGGTCTAAGGAGTGTGTATATGAAGATAATATTCCAATATATTAGAGTAAAAAACATAAAAAAAATAGAAAAATCCATAACTGTAAACAAATATAGTATGGAAGAATTAAATAGTACCCATACTGTAAAAAATAATGAAATGTAGTAAAGGAATGAATGATCAGGTCATACATACAACACTAATATCCCACTAGAATGTCCATACATATATAAAAGGAATATAAATAAAAGTACAATTATCTACTACATACAATAATCCATACCACATATCAGATCTCTACACACATTACCAAACCATCTACATCTACCAGTCCAGAGCCTTAACCTAAACTATGCTTACAACCAAGTCAATGTCTACTTGGGTACCCTAGTGCAATGGCATCTTGATCAGGGTGTCTGTATAAAACTTAGCAGGGAACCACCAATTAAGTCTCAATTGTGGAAAATAATATTTAGTGGATATAAATGAAAGATTTTCATTAGGATAGCAATAATAACAATATCAAATACTATAAATAAACTAAAAGACAAATTTGTATGAGACATGCTCATGGAAGTTTCTCAACATAGTCGAGAAATAACAGGAATATGTTTTTTAATGTATATATATTTATGTGTGTGTATATATATTTCCATAAATATAAACATACAAAAACAAACACACACAAGATATATATATATATACATATATATATATATATGCGACTAAGGAGACAAGTAACACGAGTCAAACTGCAGCTGATCATTAAGTTTGTAATCGAAATATTTTGGAAATCCTATGAGAAAAGAATTAAATTATATGTTATACCACTAAATTTTTTGTATAATTATATTGATCCTTGGGTCTCTAATCCCGATCAATGATACCTTCTTCGACCAATTCATGAAATTTCTCTAATCATGATACATTTCCATAGAGGGATACATGTCCTAACACTAGGTTTAACCATATTCACTTAAATAACTATAATAAAGGATTCTAGGTAATTACTATACATCCTATAAATGACCTCATAGTTGTATTCCATTCAAATATATTCTTGTAAATTTAGTTTGATGATTGAGACCTAGGTCTTGGTTCTTAGGATGTCACGACATCGTGGGTTATATAATCCCTAATGGGGATTACCCTTAGGCGATTTGTAAGGAATTATCAATGGATCCAAGTACATGCTTAGAATACATTTAATAAACATCTCAACATCCCACTCCTATGAAAGTAAAATGAGTTTAGTAATAGTTTGCCCACCCGACCCTTGGTGGAATCCTAGGCATCACTCAAAGAGAGTTGAATAATATCCGAGTATGTCTCATAAAAGTTGTGGAGTGTCATGTCAACATACATAAATATAAGGCTAAAAATATGGATCCTAGGAAGTACCTCTAGGAATCAATGTAATATCTATCTTGTATGATAATAACACTATAAGAAATATTACATATAGATTGGGACCTATAGTTGTGAATTAAGTGGTCCATAGATATAGGTTAAGATATATCCATAAATATATAAAAACCATGGATTTAGAATATGTGCACCCATAAGAAAAAATTACCATGGTAATAGTATTCTTTCATTTTTAATCTCCCCCATGTATTTCCTCTCCCAATCACCTACTTTACCAATACCTCTCTCGAAACCCTTCTCAACTGATCATCTCCCAAAAAACTTTTCCATCGTCCGATCCATGGATTATCCATTATTGATTGCTATATCCCCCATAGACTTCTATATTCATGCTTCCTCTATCCTTTGTTAATTCCTCCCATCCTGCATCCCCTACTTAAGGAATTCCTCTTCCATTTGGTGTGTCAGCTCAACCCTTTTACTTATGTGGGTGGACTGAGAATGAGTGCTATAATAGATAAAATCTACAAGTGGGACCTGTGTGAGCCAACCCCTACAATTTCTACAAACTATACTCTTACCACTCCCCAAAGGAAATCTCATTCCTTCATCCATGAGCTATTGTTTCAACATCTACTTTTTTTTGAAATATCCTCTTATAAATGGTATTTTATATTTCATTTTGATTTGTTTATATTTTATTCAGTTTTTTTATTCGTTAGTTTATTTTCATGTATCAAGCACATTAAATTATGTTCTATTATTTGTTTATTTGAATTTTATTTCCCAAAATTGTTTCTTTTTTTATTCAATTTACCCATAATTCTCTATTTAGTATTTTTAAAAATAAACACATCATACATGATCATAGAAATGATTAGGTGTGGAACATCTCTATTATCTCTAAAACAGTTATTCTTTTTAGTTTTATGTACAACATATGTTGTTTATTTCCATCTTAAATTAGGTCAGTAGTGATTTTTTTGTTTTTATTGACTTTCATTTATTTTTATCTATAACTAAAAAATATTAATGTTGATCAGAATGTTAAAATTTTAAAAATTGAACTTTCTCTTAATGTAACCAAGGTTAGTGATATCTAACAACATGTGACATTTAAGAAATGTTAAAAAATGGTTCATGGTTTGGTTTTACCCTTTTATCTTATAGGAAGAATTGATGAAATTTATTTTTGAGACAATATATAAAACTAAAGAACTACTATTGGTTGGTTGATGAAATTTTTATATGTTAATTTCTTTTATTTTTCTATTTTGGACGTGGGGGAAGGTGGATCATGTGGAACAATATTAGTATTAACATTATATTTTATACATGACGTTGGTCTATATTTCATAATTGTAGTGGAATTTTATTCCTTCATGTCCACTCCTCAAGTTTTGTCTTATTCATATTGAAAAGGTTAACTGAATAGGATCTTATTTCTTAGCCATGTCCTATAAACTGTTGGACCATGTAATTTTCGTCATTTATTATATATTGGGTAAAATAATAGAAAATAAAACAAGAAAAATATACCATTTTAAGATGAATCCTTTAAAGTAATATTGAATTAATAAAGGAAATGAAAATTTAATAAATCATTAATCAAATGACTATTAATTTACATAAAAAATTATTAATTTCCAGAGTATAACCAAAACATGAAATAATCCTGCCATAAAGAACAATAATATTCTCATATTTTTGGTCTGAGAGTGCACATTAAATTATTATGATAATTGTTTTATCACTTTTTAAGTTATGGACATCCAAATCACTGAGAATTATGAGGTTACCAGTTCATACTAATAAAATATTAATACTTTAATCAAGTATATAATTAATGGTTTGAGTAACAAAAATAATATTTTCGTGGTATTAAAGTATTTATTAGAAAAATAATTACATTTGAATAATTATCTTTTAATAAACCGTAAAATATAATGATCAATCCACATATCTGACAACCACTGACCTCAGATATGTTACTAGAAATGTCTATGAATGCTGACTAAAACCATGGGTTTACACACCATTTGATAGATTATTTTTCTCCAAGAATTTAAATTACCTAAATGATAGATACCAACTAAATTTTTTTCTTATATATCTATTTATAGAAAAATCACCAAAAGATTCTAATGATAAAGAAAATCTCTCAAATGGGGATCTCATAATTCAATAACCATAACTATTTCATTAAATAAACATATAGATTATGTTATTCATATGAAAAAAGTATTGAAGTAAAAAAATGTATGGTATCTCCTAAGAGTGTGTACATATAGGGTTGATTATAATAACCCAATAGAATATTCCGTGAAGCACAACTATTTCATACACTTTTGATAGATTTCTAATTTTTTTTAAAGAAATGTTATAAAATAATCCATATTATAGTATTTATTTTCCATGGAATGAAATTTTATATTCAAGATCCCATGATTTATTAATTTTTACATTTTTTTTAATTTACCAGGATACATGACATGGTGGTATCTAATTCAAAATCAGAATAATGATTTTTTAAGTAAATGAGGTGTTATTTTTTTCATGAATAATCATAAATGATTAATTCTTTAATGGACATGGATATATTTTTTTTTACCATTCTAAAATTTTCATTTTTTATTATTTTTTATAAATTTATAAATATTTCAGTATTTTTTATACTTGTTATGTGTTAATAGTGACTACATTCATAGGATAAATTATTTCAATTTTAATACTGTTTTCATTAATTATCCAATTTTTATAGACTTTTCCGTTGAAATAATATTATTTTTTATAATATTGTAAGGATATTTTTTTATATAATGGTGGCATAATAATTTTTTTATGTATAGATTCGTGTTATTTTCAATTTAGATTCATTTTAAATTTACTTCTAATATGAATGTAAGTAAATGAAATTATTTTTGTTTATCTTTTTTTTTTTATTTAATTGGAAAAAACTATTAACAAATATTTTTTTATTATTATGATAATTTTTCCACATGACATTGTTATAATTCTTATCCTTCCATTTCTATATTTATGTATCTTTACAATGGTGGATTCTAGTTATATTTGTATTTACTTTTACATTATACTATCGATATTACACAAAAGTTTAATTATCCATCACCCAAATTAAAATAATTTAAATGAATAAATAATCATTATAACCATGATATAAAAACACATCTCCTCTCTATGTCGAAAAATTTCTCACACTAGGTATTGATCCCACTAACACAATCCCTCATATAGAAACATTGTGCCAATATATACCAAACCTTGAACACATGAATAAATCCCAGCCATCCATAGAAGGAAGAGGGATATATGAAGCTAGCCTCTATCACATATTACGCAAACCAGAAAGATAGAACCCTAATTAGGTTCCCAAAAAATTGGTAAATTTCATATTCCCTCAATTTTAAAAACATCACAAACTTTCACTAGAACATTTGTGGCTACCACCAATATTTTTATTATAAGGACAATTGTTTAAAATAAATATCAATCAAAAAAGAACTCTGGTGGAAGTCCACTGTGTTTTTTGGACTCTTTCTTTCGTCCAAAAAACCTAGTTTCCTCCCCCAACAACAAAAACCTTTAGTTGGGTTTTACTCAACCAAAACCAAATCATGAAGACCCACATAATCATACAAAATATTTATAGAATATCGTTCTTTCATCTTGAATCCAAAATTGTCGAATCACCCATCCATAGGGATGGAAAAAATCTTACCCACCTCCCAGTTCACTAACACTAAAATTCCATGGGTAATAACAAATTCCCCAAAAAGAAACATTTCATCCCATAGAAGTTTCCATGCACAAATACATTGAATAATTTCATATTCTAATATCATATGCACATTTCAACATCAAAATAACTTTTTGATTTGTAATTTTGTTACCACTTCCAACATAGTGAACTTCCCAAAAACCTTTACACCTTCCTCTCCACACTTCATAAACACTAATTATCACAAGAAATATGTGAGTTTATCCTAATACACACTATTTTTCTTAATTGAATATGAAATGTCCAAGATATTAATTTATTTTCTCGACTATCTCTAAAAAGATAACAACTCTCATGTCACAATGTTGACTAACTCCAATATTTCTACTACGATGGCCATTCATGATTGAATTTATGTATTTATAATTTTTTAATTTTGTACACCCAAAATTGAAGTCACTTATCTAAACTAGTTAATCTACCACTTGGTGCCTCACTAGAATCTCCCTCAACTATTCTCATAAAAAAATTTAATCTCGCACCAAGGATTGTATACACCTGATGAATCTTAACAACAAAGACTCTACATCATGGTCTTCAATAACCCACAAAATATTTAGGTTTATTTATTGAAATTGGAATGAGATATCAATTGTATATTATTAATGATAATGTAATCATTCATACAGACATGTGGAAGACTATTCTAAGAAATGACGTGGTTTCCAAAAATACAAAATCTATATTTTAAATTACCTATACACTTTCATCATAGTCCCAATTCATATTCAAATTGATTTTACCTTCACAGAATTGATTAAGTTATTAATCATATTTTATGATTAATAAAACACTTTTCTACTAATCAATCTGTTCATATATCAAGAAATTCTAGGATAATAAACCTTACAAATATTCACTTGAATTTCCTTTATACATAAATATTTAATAATAGAAATGAACCTTATGAATTTATCTTATAAATCACACAAAATTAGTGAAATAGAATAATAAAATTCCCAAATGAACCATTAGAAGTCAGAGAAAACAACCTTATAAAATTATAAAATCAATCATATGAAGTCAATTGAACACAATGATTGATCCTTTGATCGTAATTTTCAAATAAAGGATGTACCATATGATTATTACATTTTAAAAATTCATAAACTTGTAAAATGTTAAAATCAACCCTTATACTCCATAATTTATCTAGAATACCACCAAACCTCACATTATATAACATTATCATTTCATTTTGTGGTGTTTTGTACATTACTTCACTATAAATGTTAAAAAAACAAATTATGACCACTCATAAGGGTTTATTTTTCAAAAACATTTCCCATTTTGAATTTTTGAAAACTTCAAAAATATTAAATACATATTTATTTAAAAACATTATCAATAATAGGATCGATCAGAAACCAAAATTGAGCCTCTTTCCTCCAAATAATGCATCAATGATTCACAAAACTTGAACTCTATGCTCACATAAGTCATTATTTGTGTGAGAAGAAAGAGTTACCTTTTTTCTATGATTGTTTAGTGTTAATTCATATAAAATAGTCTTATTTTATTTTATATTTACATTTTTCTTGATTTCAGTGCATGATTAAGGATGAATTACTTCTATTCACAAGCATAAGAATGAGAATCTTCTTGAAAAGTTTAAGATCATTCCTAATAGTATTGAATAATTTATTACATATATCACTTACTTATATATTAAAAATAATTCAAAGATGTTATTTTGAATTTGTATTTCTATTTATTTCTTAATTTTTTAGTTAATATATTTTAAATTGTTTTATGAAAATATGAGTTTATATGTTCATTTTATTTAATTTTTTCAACTAACATGGTAATATTTTTTAAAATTTTAGACCATTAAAATATAGCTATTCTATAATCATCCCAAAGCTAAAGGTGAGATCCCTAACTCTTGGGATCTTTCTCATAATGAAAAAATTGATGATGTAAACTATGATTATGTTTGGTGGTTTATCATTATTAGAATTATTTTAACATTATAAATAGTGATAATGAAGGGACTATCATTAAATCTACTGAGTGATGACATGAGGCCAATGATATTCTTAAAACTTGAAAAATATGAAGTGATACATATTATTTCTAACATCCATGTAAAAAAAATAATTTTTTTAAACTATAATAAATTTAACAAAACCAATATTTATTATTTCTCATATAGTTAAATCATATGTGATGAAATGATTTTAAATATTGAGTGTGTGATGTTTATTTAGTATGATTTTAGTCTTAAATCAACCTTTATTTTATATTTAAGTTTCATTTACTTATTTTAGAGTTATAGTTAATCTTTATTTTATCTTTTTATTCCACAGTAGCAAAAAAATTGATAAAATATCAATTAGAAATATTGTTCTTTCACAGTAGTTTAGTGTTAGTAATCTACTTCTAAAACAAAACAATTGGAATATGTTATGATTTTATCCTATATAAGGAGTGAAATATTCTTGAAGAATCCTTATTACTAATGAAAAAGTTATTTTCTTGGGAATTTAACTATAAAATAATCTACTTACTATAAATTTTAAATAATCTATGTTTAATTGACCTTATTGCCTCTATTTATTACTCATTCGTAGATTTAAATTATATATCCTAATTAAATCCTTTAAAATTATAATCTTTTTTTAAAATTTTCAATAAATGTGCGGTTAACCATATAAATAACATATGAAAAGAAATTTCCGAAATATCATCAAGAATTATACATAGGAAGGTCATTATTATTTATCAATTCTATAATTTTTTAAGATCTCTCATCACCATATTCACTTCTAAAAAATATGTAAAAAACATTTTCATAGAATACATAAAATAAAATAAAAAATTCTAATTTGTATTGTCATTTAGTAAATGATATATTAAATGGATATCTATTAAATTAACACAATGAAGTTATTCATTAAGATGTAATCAAGACATATTAAATAATTAAGTCATTTATGAAATTTCCATTTAATTTTAAACATAGGTATACAGTTCAATAAAACATTTATTCATTAAAAAAATCACATGGTATGAAATATTTATATATGTTTCAAGATTTAATATCTCAGAAACTATACTTCTAAAAAGTTATTTGATACCACTTCCCGTGAAAATTTACAGCAGAATTCTAGTTTACTTTAAAAATGATTTATATCAAATATGTATATCAATAATAGAAAATGTAAATAAATATGCATTCTATTAAATAATTATTTTACCTTTATGTGTATACCCCTTTTTTGTTTTCATAAATTAAATGTGTTCTCATTTATTTATGTTCATCTTATGAAGGTTCTTTTCTTCTTCCACTGATTTTTGTTAATATGCCAATGTAGATGTCGATGCTCATGATGATGATGATGTTGGTGGTATGATAGGTGGTAATAATAATGTTGATGTTTCTATGAAGATTGTGAGGGTCGTGATGTTTTAGGTGATTATGATATTGAAGTACATTATTATTATTAATTTTATTCTTGGTTTATACATTTAATATTATCATGTAGTTTGGTTTTATTATGATGCTATTAATATTGAAGTTTTATATTGTTTATATTGGAGGTATTTAGAATTCTTGTGATATATATTGTATTTGGTTTCAGTTTTTTATATTTTATTCTTATTTTATTATTTTGTTTAAAGCTACAAGGTTTGAGTTATGTTTGATTACATCTGGCCATGTAGGGCTTTAAAGTGACATTTTTTGTAGTGAAAACCAAATGCAAAAACCCAAAAAATATTCAGTATTGAAAGATAGATAAAGACCAATCCGTACTAAAATATGAAAAAATAACAGTTTATAATGGGAAAAAATATGGGTCTTAGTTCATGGGATATCAAATAAGAGTGCCTCCCATACCTTAAAGTATTCAATTCATAGGATCTAATGACAATCCTCAAGCCACATTGTCACCAAATCGCTCTGAGATGTACTATTAACACACCTACTCACTAACCACTACTCTTAACCTCTTCCAGCTATAAAACTTTCATTACTGGATTAACTAGTGCAACCATCCACATTAATTTATACTACAAAGAAAAAACACTAAAATATAATAATCAATCTAGAAGACTAGATCATCATCATTAAACACTACCCATAAAACAATCACATCATTAAACTATACCGTAGGTCATTATTGCACAAAAAAAATGAAACCTCTACTAAAAGAAACACCCTCCTTAAAAAGGATGAACTAATACACTAAATTCTACAAATAAATAGCTACACTGAGGATAGAACAATGCAACACTAGGGGTTAACACCTAGAATAACAAGGAAATCAATAATTAAAGAAACTTTCCTTTCAAAAAATTTCCCATTGAATCTGTTATCTAAAATATAAGAATTAACTCAATGAATAACTACTAATAAAACTCACAAATACAATACTAGAGACTCTCAAGGACAACACAAAAACACCACCAACACTAAGATTAATTAGTCTTATTCTATCCATTCAGGACTGTAAAAAAATAACCTCAATAATTTATAGAATAAATGATCCATTTGGATTCAGGGGTCAAACTCTATCATTGAAGGGTTTAGAATTAACCCATGTGAATTTCTTATCAATAAAATAGTCAATAGTCAAATTCTATAACTAAACAAATAAATTTATATCAATTATGAAAGTTAGTAAGGATTTAGAAGGTATATAAGGCCCTAAACTATGAGATAATGATATTATTATATGTCTGAAAATTTATGAAAATAACATTGATTATATGATTAGGATTTGATTATATAATTTAAATAATTATAGAATGACTACATAGAAACATTTTATGAATAAATGAATATTTTTTTTAAAACAATGATACATTGAAAATGGATTTGTTATATGAGTTTTATGGTGGTGGTTTAGAGCATATAATGTAATCCATTTTCTGTATGTATTTTCAATTCATGTGGATTTGGTTTCTTTATGTCATCATTTTGTGGTGTTACTAATAAAATTGTTGAGTGTCGCTGGAAGGGTGGGATTAAAGTGCATCAAGATGGATTATACACTATATTCTTGGTAGGTATTTTAGTGTTTGAATTCCGTTTATACATTATAATCTTGGTTGGGATTTATGTTTTTGAATTATTATGATATATTCTTTTTTGAGTTCAATAAGGGTAATCCATTTTGAGTTTCGTTTGACTGATTTCGGTAGGTTAGTAATTTAATAGAATTACGGTAGAGTTTTTTATGGTTGTCGATGGTTAAAGACCTGGTTTTTAAGTGTGTCTTTATACTAGGGCTGGCCGAACAAATTGCCACATTTTTTAACCAAGGATACAATGGTGTTTCCATTGTCTAAAACCATGGATATTTCTTTATTCCCACAACTTTAAACCAGGGAAATTAATTTCCTTATTATTAGTAATTATCATGGTTTCTAACCATGGATAGAGGTGCATTTCAATGGTGGAAATCTTGGTAATTTTAATGGCCATATTTCCACATAAATATGATCCATAACCATCCAAACCATGGATATATCATATTTCAATTGTTATAAACCATAAATATAGTTAATTTTTCTAGTAGTGATTAATGGGCCTTAGTATGTACTACTGAGCATCCCAATAATATATCAATCAAATATAGGATCTGAATCCTCAAAAATACCTCTCGACATCCATTAAATATACCACATCATGTTAGGCCCATCATCCACAAACATGGAATCACCTTTGATAATAATAGATGCCTCAATAGAAACTCTGTAAAATCATAAATAAAATATTGAGGGTGGTTGAATGCATTACCCCACCCCTACTATCACGACTTATTGGTAATGAAAGTTTAGTATGAGTTCTAGGTTACACCCCCTACCATCTCTACCCAAACCCATACTCACTATGTTAGGGTTGGTCATACACCAGAGTACCCACTAGGATTAAATAGATTATTACACCAAAGAAGAATCCAACTTGGAATCCTCAAGGTACGTACAATAGTAGAGGTATTACTCTTAGAATCATCAACATTAGTACCATAGTATTTCTAGGATGATCTACACAGCCAACCCAGTTCTGTTCTGCCTCATATTTTTCAACCTAGGCCTATAAAAATGATAACATGCCTTACCAAGTTTAGTGCCACCTCCTCAGAGGGATGGATGCTACTTGATGTCTCAAGGGACAAGTCTCGACCGCTACAGGATAAAGCATGAGGCTATCACACAAGGGATATTAGTGACCTATGGATTTTATCCATTATAGTGTCTAATTTAATTAACTAAATAGACAATTTATAAATTAAAAAAGATTCATCACCCTCCAGACTGAGTCTAAGAATACACATAATACTATAAAAATGAATAAATATTATTAGGAAGGTACAACATAACACTTACCTTTAGGTGGAATTCCATTTATAAAAATATCTCGGTAGCTCTATCCAAGACCACCCATATCCAAGACAAGACACATCAACTTCCAAGTACCTACCTAATAGTGGAAATATCATGTATAGACAATAAACATAAATTATAAAATTTTTAAATTACATGTAAGGTAAAATCCAAAAAATTCATAATAGATGATAACATAATGAGTGTTTGTTTCCAGTTTTAAATTTGAGATACCACCTATACAAGATATACTGGGTATCCTTAATACCATTCCTAGTCAATTAATTAACCAAAAATATCAACACACTTATTAAAATAACATTATTTATGCATTAAATAATTATAAACTCATCATGGTTATATACCTCAATGAAATCACACGTAACGAAGTGAAGAATGCCTCTCGGGTAATACTCTTAATAGTAAAAGAAAATCCCCTATCACTAGAATCTGGTTCCACCATGATCAGGTGGAATTAGTATTAAAGATTCTAACTAGGGAAAATGAGAATCAAGTGAAAATAGATTAGGATACCTAGTAATCTTACCTGAGTATAAATGATGCCTTAAAATTCTATTAAAGTCCATCAGAACACCCACTTGATGGGAATTGAAGAGTGTACGGTGATGAGGGAGCCACTTGGGTCATGTGAGTGAGAAAGTAAAAGGAAATAGGGGGATTCCCCTTTAAGAATTGTAGTGGAAAAGGGGTAATTCCACCATTTTAATGTCCCACATGGTTTATCCACACAGTTTCCCAAACCATGAACCAATGTTGTAATGAGAAAAATATTTACGCATAACCCTTTCTTGGTTGTAGTGCATGGTTTAATATACCATGAACCATTCATGCGATATGTATGAAATTAAATAGATACCCCTAACATAGTCTCCTATATGATACTTCATGGTTTCTCAAACATTGTGCCTATAAAAACTGGGTTCCATGGTTAGGCCACACAGTTACCACCAACCATGTGCCAACCATGAACCCAATTATTCACTTTTAAAAAACTTTTATGTTGGTTTCCGAACACTGAGGACACTCTCAAAACCATCTATCTTAAATTCAGGCCTCATTACACATCTAAAAACATTATTTTTAGGCATACCAACCTTAAAATTATCATTCTGAGTCTCTGATCAATATTTGATAGGCCGATTAATCCAAAAATCAGTTACCTTCTAAAATTTTCAACTTGAAAAATATTGGGTTATTATAACCTCCCAAAATTAACATTTCTCTTCCCCGATAAGCCTTGGTGGAATTCAAAATGAAAAACATGACTTACTAGTTTGCTAAATTATGTTCAAACAACCATGATTTAGTTTGGTAATCACAAAAAACCTTTAAATGACACTTTTAATGCATGGAACTTAATCCATTGAAACATGATCTAACACTCAAAAAAATTTTTGAGACATTAATATGGAACTTACCCAAGCCACTATAAGACAAATTATGATCACATCATTACATGAATGACCAAACGTCATGTGGCTCTCTCCACCATAAGTTATTTATTTTCAAAATCCAATTCTGATCCACAGTACTATGAACATTAGAATTTCTAAAATAAACACTTCCCTAGAATCATGAATATGATTTTGACATGTTTCTCAACACACCACCCGATTACACAAGGGAATCTTATCCTCAGTACTAAATCTTATTAAAATGGTCAAACTTCAATTGACCATACTCAATCCTGCCATGCTAGATTTTCCTTTTAAATCCTCAAACAACCCTTGAAATACACTCATATCCCCCCAATGATATGATCGATACTATTCCATACTAACTGCATTAAACAATATGAAAGAACACAATTGGAATTACCATAGTCTGCTATTATTGAAAAGGGATTTACTTCAGAACCCAATGTGTCATGAAAAACTGATTTGAAGCCTTTATCCCAAGAAATATTGATATCATTTTGAACATGATCACCAATGCCCAGAACCAACTTCCAGTTAAACCTCTTAGCCCAACCTTCACCTCTTTAATTTTTTTCTATATTATAACATAATAACCAACATAATACTCAATACATAACCATTAGATCGTCACAAGATACTCTAGGATTAATTCCCACATTTGAAATTCACCCAAGTCAGTATTCCAATTTGTAAATGGTATTTAATAAGAAACCAAGATGCACTTTGATCCATTTATTTAAAGGAATACAAGATCCTAAATGACCATTTATCAACTGGTCTCAAGATCCCATGACCCTTCTCACGTGAGGTTTGTCCAATAGTAATTAATGCCCCACTACCCACCTTAAGAGCATCATTGTTGTCGCTCAAATGAAAATAGA
The DNA here is from genome assembly GCA_963277665.1 of Viscum album. Taxonomy (NCBI): domain Eukaryota; kingdom Viridiplantae; phylum Streptophyta; class Magnoliopsida; order Santalales; family Viscaceae; genus Viscum; species Viscum album. Next base: position 422,425,085 of record OY728132.1, read on the forward strand.
ACCCTATCACCATAAACTATTCTTTTTACCTCCTAGACCGACATAAATTTTGACACGCTCACTCGAATCATTAAAATAAATTCCAACCTTGAATGTTTCTGGATTTCTGATAATAATTATGACGGTGCCCATCAAACTTCAAAATAAAATGAGGTTTACCAGTCGTCGATGACCAATGTTTTACTAAGTACCCTATGGATTACATTATACCACATCTAAAGATCAACATAAATTGGTTTATCATCTAAAAATGAAATACATTCACATATAAGTTAGAGTATAATGTACTCTCTCTCACATACACAAGATGATTTCAAGATATAGGGTCCGATCATTGTTAAAAAAGAAGTACAATAAGATTCCATCGATAGTAATGTATCACTCTCTAAGGCACACCCACATCAAACTAGGATATACCTTCCTTAACCAACTCCTAGCACAACATCTCCCGTTAATGTGTGTCCTAGCACAACTATGGGTCAACCGCCTCATGAAAACCAACTTATCCTATATGTCTCTTCTACTATGCAGGGAAACTCTTAATTTATCATAAATCATTGGCAACCTTTCCCACATCATTTATTTAAAACCATAAGTGCTCAGTTCCCATAGATCTACCCATAGTTTTTGATTAAAATAGTTCCATGCTCAAAATATGTATACCTTTTCTATCTCTCCAAGCAAAAAATGTGTATATTCCCATACCACCCAGTCGTCAATCCACTCATGCTCCTATGAACCACACGTTAATAAGGTAAAACTAACCATGCTACACGGAACATTAGTCATATCACATCAAAAGATCCCATGGAACCCACATTCAAGATTAGGAAACTTACCCATTCTATAAATTATTACATGAATTCCTGTAACATAACATCATTCTATTAATGAATGTTTACCTGTTCTCTAAATAAGATAGAAATAGTAGAAGCATTGATCAACCAGGCCAGGCACCTGAATAGTCTTGCATACCGAGGCCTGTCTCAATACCCAGAAAAGATGAAGGCATCATCATGCCTATATCAAAAAACTTAAGTATATCATATTTATCTATCTGAATATGAGAGTATTTCCTATATTTTTGCATATATATACATCAAAAAACCAGGGAAAAACTCTCTCACAAGTTTTCCTAGATCAATGAAAATTTCAACCTTTATGGGTTTGAGTCACAACTAAGGGACTCTAGGTCTACCACATAACCGTACCAATCATGACTCATAACATGGTCACTCGGTCTCACCACCTAGCCCAAAATATCAAAGATCTCTAAAGGTGGAAAAGATAACATAGATCCATGAGAGTAAAAACTACCAAAACTTCCAGAAGGGCCCAGACACTCTCTAAGAATTCTCATAAGGGACTTCTCCATTAATGATCATATTAAAACTAAATTAAATAATTAAAACCTGATAATCACTAGGAATCCGTATAAGGAAATAAACCCTCAATTCCTAGTTTATAAAGAATATTTATGTAACTATCAACATCATACATAGTGATCTGAATAGATAACCATAAAGACGGACGGTTAAGTAGGTTTTTATTCCAAACTATTTGGGAAAACTCCAAATAGGAAGTTAATAACACATTATATAAACTAACCTAATAAAAAATGCCTTATAAGGGGTCAAACAGTTAGGTGTAATATACCCTATAGACTTACTAGTGTCATTTTCCTCCCATGCATGAGGTTTGAGTGATCAACATCATTTTCGAATGCCTGACCATAGATATACATAACCTGCAATCTAATGGAAATATACATTCATGTTGTCCTAATTGAGTAAAATTCCACCAGGAACCTATATGGGAAAATACCATTTATGTTATGGTAAACACATTAAAAAAGTGGTCACTATCATCCGAAAAATCACACAGTAGAAGGCCTATATTATGTGGGCACTACGTGCCAAATATGATGCATGAGACACCACTTTCCTTAATCGGACAAGATCCAATATCAGTCACTATCCTCTTGCCAATAGGATAAGATCTAGAATACATAATAAATCATAAAATCAACATCACATTTCCATAAATACAATAGAAAAACATATAAAATTGTAGAATCATAGAAGAAGAATAACAATATGATATACCAGGTAACTAGGACTTCTTACAGGAATAATTTTTCTCAACATACCAGTCTGATATTCATCACAAATTCCAACACATTCATAATAGTCCTATCTATCATATCCAAAATATTAATACAAAAGAAAATAAACATTATTAATACCAATTTGTAATGTAATGACCTGGAAGCCACTAAAATGGTTCCCCGGTCCATTTTTCCATAAGGCCTCAAGTGCACATCTCCATATGCCAGAGGCTTCCAACTCACATAGAGGCTTGAGGTGTGTCCATGGAGAGACTGTGGCCTCATATAAAAGTAAGAAACAAATTAAATAACCAGATACAATCCATGTCAGTAAAAAATAGAGTGTGGGAGCAGTAAATATAACTAATAATGTAATAAATAATGAAATTTAGATAAGGATCTAACAACCATGTCCTATATACAACACCGATCTCCCACCAGGCCAACCATACAAATATAGGGATAAATAAAAGAAAAATAAATAAAATTAAAAGTATTTAATACAAACACTGATCTATACCATATACCTGATCTCCACATACGCATCCAATCTATCTAGATTGACTATTTCAAGGCCTCAACCAAACCTGTTCCTGCAACCAAGTGAATGTATGCTCAGGTACCCCAGTGAAATGGCAACCCATGTAGGGTGTGATTGAAAAAATTAGTAGGGAAACACTAACAAGGTAATATACATGGCCAGTAATATGAAGTGCATGTAAATGTTACCTAATCATTATGATAACAATAATAATAATAAATGATGGAAATAATATAAAATACTAAGTCGTTCAAGGAATGTACAGAGAAATTTTTCAACCTGGTCGATACACAACTAGAATAAAGTGCCATTATATATATATATATCTGTGTGTGTATATATATTACCATAAACTCACATATATACACACATACACACCCACACACACACACACAAATATATATATATATATATACACGAGTATGGTGATGAGTAAGATGAATCAAACCACATCCTATCCTTGGGTCTATAATCCTAATTGTTTGAATATAATATGAAAAAAGGAATTTATTCAGATGTTGTACAAATAAATATATGTATAAAGAAGTTTATCCTTGGGTATATAATCCATATTTACAATACCTTCTTCAGTCAGTGCTGAAAATATCTCTGAGTAAGCCATGTCTCTATAGGGGGATACAAGTCCTAACTCTGCATTCACCCATACACACCTATAATCACTATAATGTATGATTCTAAGTAATTTATGCACATCCTGTAAATGGTATCTGAGCAAGATTTCATAGAAATAAAGCCATGTAAATCCCATCTGATGTCTGATTCTTAGGTATCGGTCCAGAGGAATCTATGACATCAATTGTTGGATAATCCCTAAGAGGGATAAACCATAGGCGATTTGTAAGCAATACCCTATATATCTAAGTATATGGTTTTAATCCATTCGATAAATAGATTAACAACTCTCTCCTATAGAAGTTCAACAATTATAGTAAATGTGTGTCCACCCAAACCTACCGAGGAATCCTAGGCATCACTGAGAGAGAGAATAATCGCCTATAAGTATATCTCAAGAAGGGTGTGGAGAAGCATGTCCACATCCAAATGTGTAAGGCTCAAAATACAAATCCTAGGAAGTACCTATGGGAATCAACATAATATCAATCATTTAGGCTCAACATCTGGATATCAGGAATTACTTATAAGAATCCTAATAATATATCAATCAAATATAAAGGCTTAGAAGTTGAATCCTTGGAAGCACCTCTTGGAATCCCAAAAATATATTATATCAAATAAGGCCCATCAGCTAATAAAGAAGAAGAAACTATTTCAATCATATATGTATCTATAGTAATTGAGTGAAAGTATAAAAAAGAGTGAGGGTGGTCAAACACCTAAACCCACCACTACTATAACATCTTCTTATGTTTTCAAGTTCAGTGTGGGTTCTAGGGGACACCCACCACCATCTCTACCCAAACCCATACACAATAGGTTGGGGTTGTTTAACCACCTATGTAGCCACTAGGGTCCCCTAGATCAGTACACCGAAGAGGAATCGTACTTGGTATCCTCAATGTACATACATAAGCATAGGTATTCCTCTTGAAATCCTCTAAATCAGTATCATGGTCTCTCTCAGACTATCTACACACCCAAACTAGTTTTGATATACATAAGTTTCATCCATCTAGGACTATACAAGGGATAAAATTTCTTACTAAGAATATTTTCACATCAGGAGAAGTTTGGTTACTACTTGATATCTCAAGGGATAATTTTTGACCACTATAGACTAAAACATGAGGCTAACACACATTGATTGTTATTGAAGCCTATATCTGATTTAAATAATTAAATAGACATGGTATAAATTAAACCGGAGGGATCTCTATCATGGTGGTTCCCAAACATATAGATGCTACCATAAAAATTCTTAAGTACCATAGGGAAGGTATGATAGGCCACATACGCTTAGGAAGAATTCCATTTATAAGAAGATTTCAGTGGCTCCATTCAAGATCACCAATGTCCAATCCATGCCATATCAACTTCCAAGATCCTAACTAATAGTTTAAAGCTTAATTATAGTCCAAAAAATCAATTACAACATTAAAAAGATTAATTTTAAGATAAAATACAAAAATTCATAAAAGGAGAGAACTCCCTGAGTGATTTTTTCTTGATGTAAATTCAAGAATCAATGTTTATATGGTCTACTAGGTATCCCCAACATGGTTCATGACAAAGTACTGAACTAACGATGTTAAAAAACTTATGAAAATATCTTTTGGGATTTAAATCTTCAGAAATTAACAATGGATACATACCTCAATTTAATGACATGCAGTAAAGTTTAGAAGGCCTCTCAGGTCATCCTATGCATAGGTTGATCAAAATACCTATCAATGGCATCCAATTCTACCAGACACCAGTGGAATCATGATTGAAAACTATAGCAAGGGAAATATAGAATCCATAAAAAAGATAGAAGAAGATCTAGGAATTTTATAGGAGGAAAAATCATACATTAAAACACCAATAAAGGCCTTCAATACACACCCTTTATGGGGTTTGAAGAGAGGAAGGAGAGGAGGGAGCCACCTAGGATGCATGGGGGAGAAAGGGGATGAAAAGAGGGGGATTCTCCCATATGGATCATAGGGGAGAAGGGTCATTTCACCCTTTTAATGGGTTTCATGGTTTGGCCACACATTTTTCCAAATTGTGCACCAAGATTGTGGTTGGAAATGTCTTGGCCTGTCCACTTTACATAGTTGTAGAAAATGGTTTAAAAGATAGTGCACTAACCAGGTGACATATTTGTAGTGTATTTTAGACCCCATTTATAGTCTCCCCAACTATTCCAAACATTTTCTCAAACCACGTTCCTATAAAAACTTGGACATATAGTTAGTCCACACATTTAGCATTAACCATTTACCACTATTTACCCTATTCTACACTTTTCCAAAGCTCCAATCTCAGAACTCGAACCTACATGACACTCTTGAAACCTCTGAGACACAATACAAGCCTCATTACACATCTAAAAAACATTATTTAGAGACATCCCAACATTTAATTTTCCATTACGAGCTAATGATAAATATTTGACATGTCTAGTAATAAAAAAACTCAATTTCCTTCTGAAGTTTCTAACTCAAGTAAACACAAGTCCTTAAAGTGGATTAACTATGGGGCCAAAACCACATAAATAATCCTCGAATCAGTCTGAAATTCCATGATTTCTCATTAAAATTACAACCTACTAAACCTATAACTCCAAAAAATACAACCACTGTGAGATCATAGAATAAAAAAGGAAAGAATTACAAGATAAAGGGAAGGATAAATCACTTAGAATCATTGATATCAAATGTCCAAAATCCAAGGCTACACACTAATCATCCAATGATTTTTGGAATCCAAAAATCGCCTAGGAATTTCATAAAGTTTCAGAGGAATGATGGGAGAATTAGGTATATAATAGAGAGGATAAAACATATATACATCATATAAAATTTCCCATTCTTGGCCTGAATGGCTAGTTTACATCGCAATCATTTCATCAAGCAAATATATCAAAAAACAAGGTGATCAATCCAAAATGAACCAGGTGGGATTTCACATAATGAATAAAAATTTCATTTTATAAATATTCATAATCCTAAACCCCCAAAAACTTCATCATGAAAAGTCATGTCATGAATTATAATTTATTGCATTAACTATTCCTAGATCAAGATTCAAAAAACTTGTCCCCCAAGTCTTTAAACCAACCTACGAAACAACATTAACTTCATGAACTAGTGATTCGTGGTGTGAATTGATGATTCATATCATGAATCACCTCTTGAAGTTACATATTTAACTCCAAATACTCTTATCCCTATATTAATCCCATTTCAAGTCTCCCAAAATCCTGTAACTCACAAAATAACAACCCATAAAGTTCTAGGCTATCACAATAAATAACTCTTAAATGATTCTCGTTTTTTAGAATCAAAACCAATTTGAAATGGAAGGGTATCATTTACCACCAAAAACCACCAAACAGCCCCCTAGAAGATGCCTGTCTAAAAATAAAACTATACCTCAAAACATAGATGGATTTAAAAACTTAACAACAAGGATTCAAATGACCATAAACAAATTCTAACATCAAAATAACCAAATAATAAAAGGGAAAAATTTAGTGTTATTTGGAGTGAATCTATCACTCCCACTACCAAGTATTCTTCTTTAGGCCACCATGCCTCTATATAACTTGAACCATGGGGATAAAAACCCATATAGAACATTCTCCTAAAAGTTATGAATCTTTATTGGTTATTCCAGGAACATCACATTATCCTCTATATATAACTACCTCATTCGATGATGTGGGAATCAGCAGGAATATACCGAAAAATTTGGTACACATGGAATACAAGTTGAAATATTTCTAATTGTAGAGGTAGTTCCACCTGATAGGACACTTTTTCAATATTCTCAAACACCTTAAAGGGTCCAAAAAACGGGGATGAGAGCTTACTCACCCAACTGAATTCTCTTTAACCATTTCAAGTGGAAAATTTTAGGAAAACATGGTCCCTAACCTTAAACTCAAAAGGACTCCACCAAAAATCGATATAATCTATTCATCAATCTTAAAATTCCTTCATGTTCTCATGAACCTCTTGAATTTTCTCTATCAATAATTACACCACATCGTGACCAATAATTTATACCTTCCCAATATCAGTCTAACTCAATGGGTATCGACCTGACCTATCATAGAATGTCTTAAAGGGGGATATACTGATAGATTAATGGCATGTATTATTACATGAAAACCCATCCTAAGGTATGTTTCACACCAACAGTCCATTGAAATCCATGAAGGATACCTGGAATATATTATCCAACATTTGGATAGTCCTCTCTATCTTCATGTCTCTATAAAGTTGGAAAATAGTGCTATGGAGTAACTGAGAGCCAAGGGCAAGATAAAACACTCTCTAAAATCATGATTAAAAATAAGGGACTCATTTAAAAATAATGTTCCTTTGGTATCCATTAAGTTTTACTATGTCATCTATGCAAAATCTCTCCATTATATCTATGGTAATCGACTACCAAATCACCAGAAAGTGAGATGAATTCATCAGGTGATCCTGGATATCCCAGAAATCATCATATCCAACCGAGGCCCAGGGTATCCCAGTGATGAAATCCATCAATAATTCCTCCCACTTCCACTCGAGGACATCCCATGGATAAAAAACGAACTAGTGACATGATGTTATACCTTTACCTACTAGTTAACTAGACATCATTCTAAAAATTATACCATTGACCGCTTCACTCATTTCCACTAGAACTACCTCCTCAAGAATCAATAAATATTAGATATATTCGGGTGTACTGGTATATCTTTGAAACTCATGAAATAATCCTGCACACATCATTATCTAGATGAATATCCTTCCATGGAATATAACATGATGTTAGCTATTCTATGATAATCCCTTAGGGGAGTCACCATGAATGAACCAATCACACATCACCTCTGCCTCTATGTCTCCCCACTGAGATGCTTCCACTTTTTGAAAAGAATTGGACTCTACCATCATATATATAAAATTTCATTATCTATAAAACATCTATAATATGAGATGCAAAGATGTTTACTCCTCCATCACCCTCGAGGCATTCTTGAATTCTCAAAAACTTTTCCAAAATTTTACTCAGAAAATATTCCATAATGTTTTCCTTTTATATTTTACTATAGATATTTGAATCATATTTCTTGATAAAATCTTCCCACATCTATTTTTTTAGATTTAGGTAATTTTGAAAAAACATATACCTCAATATTTTATGATTCATGAAGATCACAAAGCAATCCTGAATGCGGTAATGTCACCATAGATTTAGGGAAAACACCATTACTACCATTTCTAGGTTATTGATGAAATGATTATTATTATGGGGGCATAATTTTCTGGACCCATAGAAGATCGCTTCCCACTAATCCATTAAGAAACATCCCAAACCTATGTGGGAAGTGTTACTAAACAGTTGAAACATCATTCCCACTTCAAGAAATTGAAGAACTAGGGAACTGATCAACTGCTCTGGCAGGTAGTTGAGTGATGCGAGACACTGACTTATCCAAATGAAATCATGTTTCTTACTAGTAAAGTAAGTCAATGGTTAAGTAATATGGGATAACTCATACACAAAAATTTGACAAAAATCCATGATTCTTATGAACCTAGTGAAATCTTCCATTATCATGGGTGTTTCCCAAGAAAAAACCACGTCAACTTTTATTGGATCCACTGCTAATCCCTCTTAAGACACCACATTCATAAGGAAATAAACCTCTCATGTACAAATATTCTACTTGGACTATTTCCAATATAACTGGTGCCGTTGAATAGTTTTCAAATTGATCCTCAATTTCTCAGTAAGATTATCTTTGATCTTGAGTAGATAAGGATGTTGTCAATGAATACTCCTACAGATTAGTCTATAGAATCTTGAAACTTGGATTTTATGATCACCATAAACATATATAGTGTGTTATTAACCCCAAACTATTTCTTGTGAACCCAAATTTCCAATACCGATGCTGGAAAGTGGTCTTTGGGATTTCTACCTCATTCACCTTTAGTTTATGATATCGAAATGATAAATACACCATGGAAAAATAGCCATATACCCTCAAATGTTCAAGGATATCATAATTTTTTGGGATTGGGAAATTATTCTTGATCTTCACCTAATTTTTCTGGTGGAAGTTTATGAGAACCCTAAGACTATTTTCTACCTTATTGATGAACAAAACTAGATATCCCCATGACAATACACTTGGATTGATAAAGGAATTCTCCATCATGTTATCAATCTAGATCATCAAATCCCATAACTCAAAGGGTACCATTTGATAAGGATCCATAAAAAGTAGTTTATCACCTAGATAAAACTATATCCCAAACTCAAAATCATATTGAGGGGGGTAGTATCAGAACAACCTTAGGGAAAGAATCTAGAAATTTTTTAATAATTATGGGGGAACCAACTACCTAATATCTCACCAAATTTTTTGATGACTCATACATAAATGAAGTAATGGACTCCTTCCTTTTACCAAAGACCTAGAAACCTATATTTTTGGTTAACACCACACATCATCTTTCTATATTTGAAAACTCAACTATGTTTTAGAAACAATAAATCACCACTCCAATGAAATACAACCAATCCATTCCAAGAATGAACTCATATGGTTTTTTATATGTGAAAAATAAATCTTTAAATTTGTTACTTTTTCCCATAATATGTCTGCATACTAAACATACATTAAACCAACTAGCCTAGCCTCTAAATGGTGCGGATAACACTTGGGTTACATAAAGACATTGTATGTCCATTCAAAGTTATTAGACCATTGTTAGTGAAATAAATGAGTTTTTAGATCTAAAATAAAATAAATTATAAACTAGGCTACATTATAAAATGATTGTACCTCAAATAACCTATGCGCCCTCTAGAACTAGTTCCTCTATCACATGCATTTGACCTCATCTGGATCCTTGGAATCCCTACTGATGGACTTCATGACCATGCTATAGTCTGTGTCCCTGATGTAAATAATCTTGTTGGGGTTTCCTTGTAAAAACTAGACCTCCTATTGGATGATCATAATCCTCATAAATAGGATACATTACATAATCTGGAAAATTCTGCTTCTAAAAATGTCTTGGGAGAAACTCTCACTACTACTGGAATCTGGCTTGACCACCTAAGATATAATATTCCTCTATGGTTAAAGGACACTATTTTTGATAGTGAACATGAAATATGTAGCTATATAATAAAAAATATATCTGTTAGAGTAGACTTTAATCCCTTAAGGAACATGATGTTGTCTGCTGGGGTCCTTTCCATGCAAATCAAAAACTCAATTAGACCATTATCCATGACCATCCAATTGACACCCTACCCCTTAAACGTCCCTACTGACTCTCAACTATGAGCATTCCATCCCAATTGTGTACCCTATCCATCACCTCCACTTTATTTTCCACCTCCAAATATACAAGAAATGTAAATGGACTGACCCCTGAGTAAATGTAACGACCCAAAATTTTATCAGTAGAATTTAACTTTTTATAATTATGATTAAGCACATGAATCACATGTAGAACCAAAATAAATTTTATTATCATTAATTAAGAATTAAATAAACTGTATTTATAGAAATTAGGGAACTTATACTTTTAGAATAACACCATAACCATTAGAATAGTAATATGAAAATTAGGAGTTGTAATCTCACTATTAGAATATTATCCTCACCTAAAAAATTATTAAAAAATTTATATATCTTACAAAATAAAATATGAAATAATTAAATTATGGTATAGGTAAATTAATTTTTTAAAAATGATAAATTAATTATTGGTATTTTGTAAAATGAATGTGTTTATTTACAATTTTATAGTTAATATAATTATTTAAAAAAATCATAAAATAGATTCATAGATTAATACTGTATTGTATTATAATTATAATATAATTTTATGATACCTTAAATAATTTTTCAATGGTTAAAAATCATCTATAATATTAACATCAATATTTTTAGAATAATTGATTATTTTATATAAAGTTAAATTTTATAATATATATAAAATTATTTTCATAATAAAGAGACCTTTTTTAGATCTAAACATTGAAAAATTGTTATTTTTAATTGTTTTAATTTTTCTAAAATAATTTATTTTTTGGTGAATAGTGAAATATTGCTATTTAAAATATAATCTAAATGCATGTATTTTTTACCCATAGTTGATATATAACTGATGTAAGAACCCATTGGTTAGAAATATCATCATCCATTTACTATATTTAGTCATATGAATCAACACCACCCATCTCCTCCCCAAAAACACCCCTCACCACCCTATAAAATAATGAACTAGTGAATAAAATAATCAAAAAACACCCCTCTCCTCCCATATAAATTCCACCCTTCACAAACACTTCTCCCCAAACCTTATAGGCCTTGTATATTTTCTAAATAATACACAATTAGCTTCCTAATCCTCTTCACCGCATATAAGAGATTTTTATTTCAATAAATGACTAAACCCATGTCTTTTAAGGTGGTTCTCAAGGAGACGACATTCAAGAGGCAAAATCCTCAATTATTAAATTCTAATTTCTTTTCTTTTCTTATCCTCTCCTTACAACATAAAAAAATAGGAATCATTACTCCAGTATTTCATATATAATAAAATGTAATTTTTTTAATGGAATATTTGTCATCAAATCTATGCTCTTAATATTTTATTCTAAAAATGAAAACATTGTAGGTGATGTGTCGATTAACTGCCTTCATGGATGATGAGTTTTCATTTTCCATTTTTTTCATTATTTTATTCTCATAAAAGTAATATTATGGTTAAATAATTTTTTTGAATACAAATTATAACTTTTATTTTTTTATCTAATATATAGACAAAATATTAAATAAAACGATACTAGTTCGTGAAACCATGAAAACGAACGCTCCCAGAACGACAAAATTTACCTCTATAACTCATCAAAATAACCATAAATAAACTTAATAAAATTATAATAAATAAAATAAATTTATAAGTGGTTCTAAATTATGTAATTAATGAATCTAATTTTATTATCTTGGATATAAAGTGCAGGGAAAAAACGTATTCAGACCTAAGGTAAGGGGATTTTCAACCCCAACTCCCTTTCATTGGGTTATACTTATTTCATGCCAAATTTCAGCATGGATATTACTTTAATGTTCCTTGAATATATTTTCATTGTTTGTAAAAAATATTTTTTAAGATATACATGTTTTCAAGTTGGTTTTATGAAAAATATAAAGATTTTTCAAAAAAACTTTTCTTTCTAAAATACATCTGGACTCCTCTTGAGACTTTTTCTTCTTCAATCAAGATTGATAATTATTATACGAAACATGTTCTTCAATTTTTCATTTAGGAACCCTGATGTTTATTCATGAATTTATTATTTATTAAATTATTATAAAACCCATTATTTTACATGGGTTATTTTATGAATACGATTTTAATACATTATATGTGGAATACATGATTATTTAAATATTATGATGTGACAGGTTGGCCTGAAATTATATATCCCTCAAATGAATTAGTAATGTGATTTATCTTAGAATATAATGTGTAAAATTCATGAACATGAGTCAGGCTTTTTTTATAAATATGATTTTATGATTATGCACATATGTTATACATGAACATGATGCTAGATTGGTTCACAACTACGTGTGGTATTTTACCTCTAATAAATAACCTTTCATTTTAATGAAATTACAAATTCCATGAATTTATCTAAAGTTTCCTGTAATTATTAAGAAGACTATCCTATGATTATGTTATGATGATGTTGATAGTTTTTCTCAACCATGTTTTCTTAATTCGTGTCCTTATTCATCCTCTTATTGGGATTTTAACTCACCCCTTTATTTGATGTATATATAATTAGGTGACCAAAAATACTAAAGAGAACATGATATTTATAAGGATAAATAAGAATATTTTAAATATTTATTTATTTTTTATTATGAATAAGTGAAATTTGGTTCTAATTTTCTCTGGATACTAAATTTTTGGACCCTATATTTGTAACACTATAATTTTGTTTGTTTTTAAAACAATGTAATACTCATGCAATAAAATTAGGGTCACTATAATTGGTATCAGATAATTGTTTTATTTAATTTGGGAATTAGGATTTGAGAATGTTAGTGGCAACCCATAGGATAAGATTAAGTATATGTAAACATACAAGAAACTTTGTTTGAGAAAAATGATAAACATAGGGATCCAATAATATATGCTTTATAAAGTTGATTTAATATATGTATAAATTATTTATTCATGATTTTTTTACTTATGTTTTTTTAAACTTTTTTATTTTAGAAAATTTTTGGAACATGGAGAAACTGGACCCACAATTCGTATAAAGGATAATTCAATGATTTCCCAAATGAAATCTCCTGTTCCTTTAGAGGTGGAGTTCAAATATTCATGGTAATGATTACCCAGTTGTCTTAGGCTCTCAATAATAACCTGAACTATGGAAAACTTCCACCTTAACCCAAGATGTAGAAACTATTCATTGAGTCCTTTATGTGGATACAATCGCCACCATTTAGCGGATTTTCCGATCCACTTGTTGTGGAATAGTGGGCTAACTCAAATGAGAAGATATTTTCTTTGCTCTACTATTATGAGTGGAAAAAGGTAAATCTAGACATATATCTTTTAGCTAGATAATATGACTGATAGTGGCCATTAATAAGGAAAACCAGTCCAATGGATGAAATAGAAGAGATGGCGAGGGAAGAGTTTAAGAAAATATTTTTTAAACAATTATTTCCCTTAAACTATTCATACAAATATGGAGAGAGGTTTTATAGAGATGAATCAAAATGAGGATGAATCCGTCGTATATTATAAATAAAACATCATTAGGCTTGAAAGATACACCTTTTATTTTTTATCAACAATTATAGAAAAATAGATAATTTTTTTAGTGTTTCATAACCAAAACTTCAAAAGAATCTAGATATCTAAGTCATTAAGAGTTATGAAAAAGTTGTTCGATGTTCTCTCAATGTGGATATGGAGTTTGGAGAATGGTCCCATGGATATGGAGATAAGAAATGAAAGATGGAGTTTCCAAATGGGGTCTCTAATGTCAATGGTGGAAAGAAATATTAACCACCCACATGTAAAAAATGTGGAAATAAGTATCATTGGAACTACCTCAAATGAATAAATAAATGATTCAAGTGTGGGAGAGAATTCCACCCAGCTCAGGAGTATCAAAGAGATATCAAGAAGCTGACAAACATGATGAAGGAAAAGAGGGAACCCTCTAATTCACCTCCTATGGTTCAATTATTCAACTATTGGGATAAAGGGAACTATACAATCCAGTGCACTAAACCTCGAGTCCTTGAGGGTAGTTAGCATTGCTAGCCAAAATAGAAAAAGAGAAAGGGAAATATTATGCCATCACAACTAAAAAAGTGGATAAAGAAAATTATGTCATATAAGGTACACTTCCCATTCAATGAAGAATGTAAAAAGTCTGATTTGATTCTGGTTCTACGTATTCCTTTATATCCTTCATGTTTTATAGAACTACTAAATCATATCCCTAATACCTTGAAATAGAGATATCTGTAAAATAACATAGTTGTGTGAACATTAAAACCCAAGTTTTGGACGCTTAACCTATTGTAATATGTGGGAATATTCTTCCAGTGAATCTCGTAATACTTACCATGGTGTAATTTAATGATATAATGGGCATGTATTGGATCTCATTGTATAGATAACCTGTAAACTTCTAGGAAAATGAAATATATTTTCATATACCAAAACATCCCATGATTCTCAAAAAAATATAAGTAAGATAATGAATCTCCTTTGGAAAATCCCATAATGATGTGGTTGTTGATGCATTTTTATTAAGTATATCTCACTTAAATAGTTGAGTCAAGGGATGGTATAAACCTTGAAGAAATTCCTATTGTGCATGAATACAATGATATATTTCTCGAAGAGTTAACCACAATTCTCACAGATCACTTGGAATAGTTGTTAATAGAACCCATAATTAGAGCCACTCCTATCTAAAAATGCCCCTAAAGGGTGGCCCCAGTCGAACTGGAGGAGTTAAAGAAGAAGCTGTAAGAGGATTTAGACAAAGGGTTCATATTCCTTAGTGCATCACCATGGGGTGTGCCAATGGTATTTTTCAATAAAAAGGATAAATCAATGTGGTTGTGTATCGATTACAAAGATCTCAATAATATCACCATAAAGAATATGTTTCCTCTTCCAAGGATTAATGACTCATTTGATCAACTGTTAGCAGATCAATACTTCTCAAAGTTGGATCTTCATTCTAGATATCATCAACTAAAGGGAAGAATGAATATATTCAGAAGTATGATTTCACTAAAAGGTATGATAACAATGTGTTAATAGTTATTCCCTTTTGACCTACTAATTCCCCTAAAATCTTATTATATTTGAATAATATTGTGTTTACAGACTACCTTGAAAATTTTGTGATAGTTTTTATCTATGATATTCTCATCTAATTCAAGAGTAAAGTGGAAAATTAAGAACATATAAGGACTATAGTGGTAAAATTAGAAAAGGAAAAATTGTATTAAATTTTTAGAGATTTTGAATTTTGGATGTGATAGGTCACATTATTGGGGGACATGATCACAACTGAGTGAACTGATGTGGGACCTTAAAAAAAAGCCAATTGAAGAATGGACTAGACCCACTAGTGTCATAGAAATATAGAGTTTTCTAGGATTAGTAGCGTACCAAAAATGTTTCACTATAAATTTCACAAGATTTTCTAGCCTGCTAACTAAGTTAACAGAGAACAGGGTAAAGCATGTATATATGAAAGAATGTGAGGAAAGATTCAAGGATATCAAGAAGAGGCTAATCAATTCACATGTACACATACTAATAACAAGTGTAAAAAGTTTTTTGTTATACATAAATGATTCAAAGTATGGTTTTGGTTTTTTATTAATTAATAACAATAAAGTGATATCATATGCCTCATAACATTTGATGATCCATGAGAAGAACTACCCGAAACATGATCTGGAGATAGCGGTTGTGATTTTTCCTTCAAAATCCACCATCACTACATCAATTGTGATAAGTGAGGAATATATATTGATCAAAATAGTCTAAAGTATATTTAAACATATAAGGAACTCAAAATTAATCAAAGAATATTGTTAGAGCTAATAAAGTACTATGATTTCTCAATTCATTACCAACCGGTAAATGAGAACAGTGTAGTTGATGCTCATAGTAGAAAATAATATGCTACCTTATCCATAATGAAAATTTATATAGACCCAATATTTATGGATATGAAAATGATGTATTTGAAAATCATAATGTTAGGGAATACATACTACCTTTCCTAGATGATTTCCCAACCATTTATCCAAGAGAATATTATGAGATATAAGGGGATGTCTTGGAACTACAAAAGACGGTGAAAATGATAATGGAATGTAAGATACATGAGTTCCAAATTGATGATGATGGTGTGATTAAGGTTAGAAATAGTATTTATGTGTCTTATTCACATGAGATAAATAAGGATCTATTGGATAATACACATAGCTCATCTTTATCTATCAACCCTAGAAGTATCAAAATGTACCATGATCATCAAGGGAAATTCTGGTCGGACAATATGAATAAGGAAATTGTAGACTATATATCAAGATATTCAGTATTCCATGAAGTTAATAAAGAGTGACATAATTATAAAAGGTATGATGAAACCATTTCCTATAACAACATGTAAATGGGAGAATATCACTTTGGTCT
Source organism: Viscum album (assembly GCA_963277665.1). NCBI lineage: Eukaryota > Viridiplantae > Streptophyta > Magnoliopsida > Santalales > Viscaceae > Viscum > Viscum album. Next base: position 422,442,153 of record OY728132.1, read on the forward strand.
TTTTCACTGGTCTCCTGAAGGCATCCAAAAAATAAATGTGATATGGGTTATGGTGGATCGACTCACCAAGACCATCCAATTAATTTCTATTTGGGAGTTTTTTTTTGCATTAAAAAATATTCAAGATATATGTGAATAAGTGGTGGGGATTCATGTGGTTACTATTTAGATTGTATCTGATCAAAATCCAAGGTTCCCATCTAAATTATGGAGAGGTATTCAATATGATTTGAGTAATGAATTGTATTTCAATAAGGCCTATCACCCTTAAACTGATGGGAAATCTAAATGGACTATTTAAAAACTTGATGAAATGATATGATCATACTCAATGGAATTGAAATGTGGATGTAATTGACATTTACCATTGGGTGAGTTATCATATAACAACAACTTCTACTCGTGTATTCAGATTGATTCATATTATGATCTTTAGGGGAATCGATGTAGAAATCTAACTTTGTTGGGACGCAATTAGAGAATGAAATATGCTTGGACCTAATATTGTGAATGATATAATCGATAAAGTTCAATCCATCCAATAACATATAAAATATAGTAAGAGTTAGTCAAAAAACTATGATGCAATCGTCAAAGGGACTTGGAGTTTTATGTTGGAGACAAAGCTTTCCTGTGTATATCCCCATAGAAGAGATTCATGCAGTTTAAAAAAAATAGAAGCTTGCCCCAAGGTGAATTGGACCCTTTAAGATCATTGATCATATATGAGAAGTATCTTATCAGAATTCACTAATAAAAAATATATCTCAAGTTCATGATGTGTTCCTTGAATACCTTCTAATAAAGTAAATAATATATCCCTCACATGTACTGAACTCAGAGGCGGTACATCTGGGGAATGCAATCTCATATGAAGAACAACCGGTGAAGGTTTTGGACCATAGAGAAAAAGTTATTTTTAAAAAAGTGAACTCATCATGTTAAATTATTATGTATAAATCATAAGTATGATGATGTGACATGGGAATTAGAGGAATAAATAAAGGAGAAATGACCTCAGTTATTTTCACCATAGTTTGTAAAACAAAATTTAAAGGATGAAATTTATAAAGGGGGGAAGAATGTAATGACCCAAAATTTTATCAATGAAATTTTATTTCTTATAATTATTTTATAAAACACATGAATCACTTAGGGAACATATAAAAAAATCATTATTATAAATAAAGAATGTAATAAGTGGTATTTATATAAATTAAAGAACATATACCACTGGATTAATAACTTAACCTTTAGAATACTAACATAACCATTAGGAAAAGTAATATTGATATTAGAATGTTAAACTCACCAATTAAATTATAAATAAAATTTGGGCATCTTATAAAATAAAATATTATATAATTATATCATGGTATAAGTAAATAAATGATTTAAAAACGCTAAATTATGGGTTAGTATTTTGTAAAATGTAAATCATTATTTACAATTTTATAATTAATATAGTAATTTAAAAGAAATTTTATTTTAAAATTATGGATTCATAAATTAATATTATTTTGTATTATAATTATTATATAATTTTATGAGACCTTTGAATAATTTTTCAAAGGGTCATAAAATCAATTAAAATATTAATATCGATATTTTTCGAATAAATGGTAATTTTATTAAAAAATAATTTTTACCAGATTACGAAATTATTTTAATAAAATGGTGCCTATTTTTCAAATCCACATATTGAAACACATTTTTGTTTAATTTAATGTATTTTTCTAAAACAATTGAATTATTTGTGAATAATGAAATATGGTAATTTTTTATATAAGGCAAATACATGCATTTTTGAGTCATGATTGATGTACGAGTGATGTAAGAATCCATTATTTAGAACTATTCTTAAAATTTTACTATATTTAGTCATAGTAATCAACACTATTGATAGTCTTGATGCAAAATAATAATCTAATGAATAAAATAATCACAAAACACCCCTCGCCTTGCCTATAAATTCCACCCATCATCACATCTTCTCCTAACACCATATAAGAAATGTATCATGACTAAATTTTGAAAACTTCTCATCCCACATATCTTTCTCATGTTGAATATCTTATGGTATCAACAAAATACCAATCCCATGTCCCTTAAGAAGGTTCTCAAGGAGACGACATTCAAGAGGTAAAATCCTCATTTCTTCTCTTTTAATTTTTTTTCTTTTATTATCCTCTTCGTATCTAACCCATAAAAAGTGTAATTATAACAAAATTATTATATATATACTAATTTTTTTACATTAATGGAATATCCATCATAAAATATATTATAATATTTATTTATTCTAAAAATAAAAGCATCATTCATGATGTGTCGATTCCCTGCTTTCATGGACAATGAGTTTCTTTCTATTACTGAATTCATGAATGGTCACAAAACCAATATTATTATTAAATATTATTATAATATTAAAACTAATTTTTTTAATGTTATTAATTATATATATATACATAATACTAAATAAAAATATACTAGTTTATAATAGTGGTAAAAAAGCCGCTAAAATAAACTAATCATTTTTCATTTACATTTTATCTATTCAATCGTTATCATATCTAAAATATAATTGATACATGAGACCATTTAAGATATGGAGGTTAATTATTGACCAATAATTTCATTTGTGTATAATTATTACCATTTTAAAAGAACTTTCATAATTATAATAAAGTAAACCCAACCATGATTCCATAAAGAAAAATAGTCCCAGAACGAAACAATTGATATCTATAACTCATAAAAACATCCATAAATGAACTTAATAAAATTATGATTAACAAAAAAAATTATAATAGGTTCTGAATTAATTAATTAAGGAATATAATTTAATTATCCAGGACATTATGTAAAAGTGTAGAATGCATTCACATATAATGTAAGGGGATTATCGAAACCAACTCCATTTCTTTGGGTTATAGCTCATCCATGCCAAGTTTCATTGTGTATATTCCATTAATGTTCCATAAATTTAATTTCATTATTATTAAATCTTATTTTTATGGATATACATGTTTCTATGTTGGATTTATGAAAAATATAAATATTTTCCAAAATAACTCTTGTTTCCAAAACACATCTTGACTCCTCTTGAGATCATTTATTCTTCACTCAAGATTGATGATTATTATAGTATATATGACTTTCAATTTTTCATTTGGGAGCCCCAGAATATATTCTTGAATATGTTCTTTATGAAAATATCATGATACCCATTCCTTTATATGGGTTATTTTTTCTACTATGGTTGTAATAAGTTCTATGTGGCCCACAAAATTATGTAAATATTATGATGTGATGGGTGGGAACAGAATTAAATAGCCCTACAGTGCATGGAGTAATATGATATATATCCTGATATAATGTGTATTATGCGTGAATATGATCCTATCTTTTTTTAAAAAGATGACTGTATGATTATGAACTTATGTTATATGTGAAATGATGCTAGATTTTTTCACAATTATATGTGGTATTTCACCACTATGACTTCATGCTTAATTTTTATGCATTTCAAAATTCAATGCCTTTATCTAAAGTTTACTCCCATAATTATGATGATGATACTATGATTATGTTATGATGATGATGATTATTCTCCCTTGTTTGTTATTTATTCATTTCCTTATTAATCCTCTTATTGGGATGTTAGATCACCCCTTTATTTGATGTATATCCTTAGGTGACCACGCATACTAAGGAGAATACGAGATTTATAAGGATAAAGAAAAATATTTTAAAAAATATTTTATGTTTTATTAAGTATAAGTGTTGTATGTTCTTAATTTTCCCAATATACTAAACCTTTGGATCCTTGATTAGTAAAAATATTATTTTTTTGTCATTGAAATGATTTTATAGTCATGTAAGAAATGTTGGATCACTATAGTAAAGTGTGGGGTGAAACTCCTCCTCCAAGCATCGTGCTTGGGTCACCTCATCTGGAATGATGATAGATGAAAATGAAATATGTTTCATGAAATTAATCCACCTCCCCCAAATCATTATACTCCTATATTTAATGGATAAAAACTCTTTCTTTTTCTTTTCCTTTATCATCATCAATAAAAACTCAGCCCTTAAATCCTACAACAAGTTTACTGATGATACATCCGCCTCATTCTACTCTCTGATGTGATTATTCCACCACTAAAATGTTGACCCCCCAACTAGATAACTGTGAGGGGAACATAAAACTTAGGTTGGGATTGAATAAAGATGAAAGAGATATATAACTCCTATATCTATCATTATATATCAAGATAATAGAAACTATGCTCCTAATTTTATTGTATCTAATTTTGAAAAGCATGAATGTTTTTCTATCACCACTCATTCTCTTGATTAGGATCAACAATTGATGATCAGTAGGGTCATCCTATTGAAACTACATAACTCAAACCACATGAAGGAAACAACCAACTAGAATCTCTATAATTAAAGTAGAAACACCTAAATCCAATAAAAATTGATTTTTTTTATTTATTCAATTAATTATTTTATTTACTCAGAGAACCATCCCTTTCATATTAGAACTCAAGAAAGAATGATTAATATATCTCTCCTAGGACATTACCTTACATGTAGTGTCACTTTACCCTATATGTTAAAATATATTAAGGTCATAAAATGGGATAAAATGGGTCACAAAAATCCTATGTCCTAGATGATCTCCCTTCATATCGTCTCATACTATATTCAGCTAACATTGTTTCCGTACAAACCTAAGAAATCCTCACTAGTGTCTAACATTGAACTCCACCCAATATCTCAACGAACACCTTTTAAAACACTATTCCATGACCCCCCCCTCTAATGGTACAACTCTGAACGGAAAGTGAAGAGAATATATGACCCTCGAGCACTACCTCTAGTAGGCCCTAAGTTGGAGAGTAGATAAATGGGTATAAAGTACTCAAATAAGAGGAATTAGCCTCAATATCCTGGGAACATAACATAAAGACATCAACTAATACACTATACTATAATTTAATTCAAAAAAAATACTATATATGAAATATACCACATGAATGAATATAAAATAGTTGAAAACATCTCTAAATATAAAACAATACCAAAAGTAATATTTATGGAAGCAACCATAACAAATGAAACTTTGAGATAGTACTGACCAGTATAATCACCAAATCCCTCTTGGAAGATTAATAAACAGTTTGTGTTTATATAAGTATATCATAACATGAATACTCAGTGAGATCATACCTAAGGTATCTCAAAAAAATTATAATATCATAGTAATTATCTGAAAAATAAAAAGAAGAATTTTCTGATACCTACATAAGTCAACTAGTCCCCCATACTCACCAAGGATCATTCATGAAATAGCTCATCCAATTATAATAAGGTTATAATCATACGAATATAATCATAGGTTCCCCATAACCACTTACACACTAATTGTTTACCCTCAACCAATGAGAAGACATATGTTTCTCATATCCCTTCCATATCCACCAATAATGACAACAACTATATATCATGTCTCACAACCCCAACCACATATGACATCTCATATAATGTAACAAGGGTGGTAGGGTATCATGGATGTGTATAAAGTCAACTTATTGTCCATATCCTCCTATGAATGACCCCCATCAAAAATATCTTTATCCACCACTGGTATTACTAGAAGCTTCTGGTAAATGGAGATCAGGGGAGGGGGCTTATTCACCCATACATATCCTCCCTACCCTTGATATTAGGGAAAAAATATAGTTCTATATTTTTTTTAAAATTATCTAACTCCGGTGGGGGGAACATAAAATTCATAAATAAGAATGTATATAGTAGTTTCACACAAGCCTACAACTATGGGTTCACATAAGAAATGCCACCACAACCACCATAAAGACTCTTCCAATATCATGAAACTTATCACTACTTCTAATACAAAATATCCAACCACAAGCATTACATGATGGGTGAAAACCTAGGTTTCATTTTAATTTATTTAATTTAATATTCAACCTCCACGATCTATTCATTTAATTATTACTTTAAATTAACACAACTGAATTATATTTCCATAAGCACATTAATAGGTGTTAATATTTCTACATTTCTACTAAACCATTATCAATAAACCACCGTATCAAACCACTATATCATAACCAAGGCCACCTTACTGGAAACTACCATGAACACCAATCCTTACCCAACCAAGGCCACTAAGACACACAAAACCAAGGCTAGAAATCCATAAAAAACAAATCTAGTATAAAAAAGAATATTAAAATTAGTCTTTAAAATTATCATCTTTAAGCATTCAACTATTTAAATGGGTATTCCCAAAACATTGCAATATTGTAAGGTATAGTCATGTAAAAATGATATAGTATGAAACAACACCAAAAACATAAAAAAAAACCCACTAATCACATGCCCATCACACCATTCCTCCTCAATTTCATCATTAATATATATAATACTTATTATATAAATTCATACCATTAACCCAAAATATTGAAAAACAATGATAATTCCACATATAAACATAAGAAAAAAATAAATTGAATCCCCTACCTCCTAAGAAGATTAGGGACTCATTGCACAAAACCCACGAAATAAAGGATGAATCAAGGGTCCAAACCCACTAAAGGAATCCTCAAATCAATCTAAAACATAAAGTAATATAATCTGAATAATAGAACAATAAACCACTAAATCAAAAAAAAATATCCATTGTTGGGTCATGGAATAAAAATAAAAGAACATTAAGATGAAGTGAAGAAAAAATCACTTGAAATCACAGATAATGAATCTATAGAAGCCAATGGTGATTTCCAAATATCAGTGGCTATATGAGGTTCCAAACTCACATGGGAATCGCCTAATTTTTTAGAGTAATTATGGGATAATTATCTAAAGTATATGGAGGTAGGAAGTTATAGATATCTCGGAATATTCCCTATTCATGGCGTGAGTGGATGGTTCACTCCTTTAACCAAACATGGTTTAAATCCACTGAAAATAAGGTGCTCAATCCAAAAAACCAAGGTTGAATAACAACATGAATGAAAATATTATTTCATGAATTATTCATATCCTGAACCCCCAAAAATATCATCTTGGTCATTCATTTTGTGAAAATAATTCTTGTTGTGAACTACTCTAGGTTAGAAATTCTAGAACCTCAGCCCCAAAAGTCATGAATCCACCCTTTAAAATATTATTCACTCCATGAAATGATGATTAATGATATGAATTGTTGATTCTTGATGTAAATAACTACTTACAATTTCACATTTGACACTATATGCTCTTTTTCCATCCTCAATCCCATCTTAAGGATCCCAACAGCCAAAAATCACAAAGTAATAGTCTAAAAGTGTTTTGGATGTTACACAATCCCAATTACATCTCAAGTTATCACATTTTCTCAATGTCAGATGGTGATTAATCATAAAAAACAGTGTCATAAACATCAACATATTCATTAGGGGATGAAAAAGAAAACTTAACTAATGTTTAAAGACCGAAAAATGAGGTATTTTCCTTCCATATAGAACACGTTTGTGGTTTCTTTATAGAGGCATTAAAGAAAGACTTAATTAAGTGTTTTAATAGAAGAATATTTATTTATATTAATATAAATGATAATTTTTATTATTTTCTTACCAATAAATGTCAAGGAACAACACATAAGAAGTTTTTTCATTAAGGCTATACTTTATAATGTTTATTACTTTGTATTGGTCAAGTTGGGAAAACCGCTAACATTTGTTGCCTGTGTCTCTTCTACCTTATCCAATATGGAAGTAACATAGAAATAAATATAGAATATACATTCAAAAAAATTGGATGATAGGATGAATAGGAAATAAACCCACTAAGAAAATTAAATATTTAGGTAATAACTGAATCATTCAGTCATAAAAATAATTCCTCCAATTTTAGAGAGTCTAACCTCATTTTAATTGGCTTCTAAGAGTCATTGTGATCATAACAGGTCAAATAAAACTAGGTGATAAGATCGCCTCATCACTAGAATAACTATATCAAAACCTCTATGTCCCCTTACCACTATTACTAAGAGGATGGGAATCACCCCACCAGACAAGGTTTTCATCAGATGAAGAGTCACAATATGGATATGTTGATGTAATTAACTTAACAAAAACGTTCTCATATTTTGATAAATATAAACCCAAGTTTACCACTTATAATTAAGGAGGTGGTTTTTTACAATAGGCCATCGAAGAAAAATATTTGGTGGATCCCAAAAATTCTATCACCATTTTCATAAAATCTATATATCTATAAAAATTTAATGAATGAATCCACAGTGTAGTTAATGAGAATATTGATTTGATCCTAAATCATCTGAGTCTCATTTTTATCTAATAATACTGGAGGTCCTAGTAAAAAAATGAAAATGTATATTCAATACTGGTTTGTATAAAGACTAGTTCAACCTAACCTATAAACAAAAAAATACCCTCCAAATTTTGGTCAGGGAAGGGATACATCAATGAAGTCAGATTCATCCCCAAATTCTCAATCCATAAAATTAAATCATAGAAATAATCATCATTTATTATTCTATCAGGATAAAATATTGAAGAAACTGGCCTTAGTCTCATCCAGGATATCTATTTTGGATGTCCTTGATCTATTAGAGGGCCTTAAGAAATCCCTTATTGAGGCCCTCTTAATCCCTCATGAGTTTAAGGATTAAATCACTTAAACTAAATCATTTAATGTAGAGTAATTATCTATCTAATAACACTCATTAATTTACTCAATGAACTAATTTTGGGAAACCTCCATACATGGGGACCTCAGAACCTTGTACATATCTATAAAAATCAATGACATCAAAATTCATCAAGACCTAGAATATTTTGGTTTTAGGATTAACCGTAGACTTATATGAATAATTAGGTACTTGGGATATAGTGAATAGGAATTTAATTCCTAAAACTAGACAACCATGGGATATGATAAGAGGGAAAAAATACACTTTAGGAAGATCTAGTTTAGGGAAAAAATTGGATGCCTTATTTATAACTATAAATTCATGGTCACTTATTAGTATATATTTTTTAATGTCTTAATAGAAATATATTGTCTCTATATACTTGAAAAGGTGAACTCATGGTATTATCAATGCCAGAATTAGTTTTTTAATAGTAAACTCAAGGTATTGTATTGTTACTATTCCTCCTATGAGTTATGAAAATATTAATACATAGAGGTGAGATCCTAAAAAATTTAGGGTAGATAACTGATGGTAAGTAGTTTAATTTATCTTTTTACCCATAATAGGAAAGAAACTTCTCTTATAAGTCCATGGAGGGAATATTATGGAGAAAGATTGTTTCCCATCCACCGAATTGTATTAAAAACTCATGATCTTGGCAGTCATTTGATCACATGGGTTATATATTAAAATAGATTAAATTACCTGATCAATTTTCTACCATATAATGGTTGGGAAAACATTTAAATTGAATAGATACCACTAAGAAATAATTTTCATATCAATCCATGAAAATTAACCTGACACCCAGAAATATTAAAGTGAAGGTAGGTTTGAATTATATTATGTAAAAACATTTAATGATCTTTGATTAACTAGATATAAATCCAATAAGAAAAAGAGAAAAAGTTTTTGGTACATTCAATTATATTATCTTGGTTTCATTTTTATCTAATGAGACCATTAACTCAACAGAAGTATTTCATTCCATGGGGAATAATATAAATTATCTTATATCATTTTATATATCCCAAAATTCCAATCCATCTTTTTCTTCTAAAAAATAGTGAAGTAACAAAAGAATAAGGATAAGAAGAAGATAACAAATATTAACATCTAGTATTCGAGGAAGTTGTCTCCTTGGATATATTTCCTATATCATACATTTCGTATCCAAAAGGGTTGTAAAAAATTTTCCCTTCAAAAACCTTATGAAGAAATGGGTCACCTATTAGTTGGACAAATATTTCCAAAAATCCTTTGATAGTATCAAATTGTATCTCCTTCATCCATCAGTTTTAGTACTTCCTATGAAAGTTAATCCACACATCCTATATTTAGAGACTCTAGAATATTCTCTTCGTGACATCCTTTATCAAAAGAATAATTTGGATATATAAAATAAGTTATATTTTCTAAAAATAAAAATGGTTGATGTTGAGAATATATATTCTGATATCGGGAATAATTTCACGGAATTGATATATTCATAGTTTAAAAACCAAGACATTATTTCAATCACCATGATGCGATCACTTGTTTTCTCTTTCATAAGCATATACTCATTCATCCAATTATAACTAGATTTAAATCATGATCAATAGTAATTGTGTAGTATTATTAAATATAGTTCATGTATCAGAGGGAAATAAAAGGTAAAGAATTTTCAAATTTACTTCCAGTAAACCCCGCCACAAAGAAATCAATAATAGACATAAAAATCCTTGATAACATGGTCTTTTCCATCCATGAAACCACCCTATCTTGGGAGAGTTACTTAGATTGTGCCTCTAAGTTCCTAACATTGAGAAGGATAGAAAACCTAAAGTTTAACTAGTTTTTTTAGGGGTTATTCTCATTTACCAAGTGAAATTAGTTATAAAATTTCTTTTAGGGTTTCTAAAGTATATATTAACAATAATTAAAAATATCATGTCCTCATCACAAGCCTGAAATTATTCCTACCAATACTGGTTCCCCGATTAGATATCAAATGAAATTTAGAGTTAGAAATATAGAAAATTAATGGTTAATAGGTCATAAATAAGGAATAGATAGTTTCATTACTTGATTATGCATGAGAGATTATGGTTAAACTCTCAACAGAACCAACATGGCCTCATCTTTAATATTTTTCAGAATTCCAAAGTAGATGTGCTAAAGAATATGGATATGATCTTATAAAATCTAGACCAGAACAAGGAAATCATTCACATAATTTATCATATATTTTTCATTCCTTTTATAAATGTTGATGTAGAATAAATTAGCAAGTTTAACACTACCTTTAATTATCTTGATATATTAATCTTTCTAGTTGATGTCATGGTTAGATGTATGTCTTTCATTATAAAATAACTTTGAAAAACTATAATCGCATTAGATCAATCAATAAAGGAGAATATTCACCTTCAAAATGAAAATTTCATCCTTTATAATATCTTTAATTTAAATAAAGTCTATAAAATGTGAACTTAATGGAGTCCTCCTTAGATGAAATGAAGTGGCCAAGATGCTTGATTTTATGTGTGAAAGTTACAATAGTTTTTATAACTCTCACCAATTAGGACCTGATTTCTTCTGTATAGTTAAACTACATAGATAATTCTAGAAATAAATGATTTAATATTATGTATAATTCTATAAAAAGTTTAATAATTTTGAAATACATTCCATATTCATCCATCAACACCTTTATTTTTTCCACACTAATAATTATTATTGACCATTTTCCATAAGTAGAATAAATATCAAGGGTTATATTACAATGACCCAAACTTTTATAAATAATTTCCATTTGAGATTGAGTTAAATGTTGTATTTTTTATTATAGTTAAAGAAAACACATGCAACTATTTGGTTTTATTATATCCTAATAGATTTAAAATAATTATAAGAATCATAACCACTGATAAAATAGCTTTTGAAAAGTGATGATATTATTATTATAAATATAGGGTTATGATAAATACAATTGACACATAAAAAAGAAGCAATAGCCTCAACTAGTGAAATTTTACCCTATGAAGACCATTTATCATATTTTCCAAGGGTGGTAGTATCATCGATATTTTCCAATGACCAAGTCCAATCAGAGATCCAACAACTAAATCATGACCAAAACCGTTTGTAGGAGAAGTTTAATCACATCGAGATCCCGACCTAGACCATGTATGCTAAACCACCCCATGAAAATATCACCATCACACACCTTATCCTTGGAGATTTTTCTGGTTTAATAAAGGTATATTTTTAAATACCCTAATAATATGGATTTTTATATTTTATTTTTAATATAAAAATGGTTATATTTACATCTTATTGTTGTTACTTTATAAATGATCTTCATTTTGATATAATAAAACACAAATCATATTTTTGGGTATTATAAAATTTAAATTAAGAAATTTCTTTAGATGAATTATATATTTTAAAAAAAATTATATTATAATTAAATATTATTATTGGATAATATTTCCTAAGTGTAGTTTGTAATATAATTTTATGAAGTCCAAAATTGTTTTTATAAGTGTTCAAAAACTGTGGTTGTCATAAAACCATAAATTTATTAATAAATGTATAATATAGTTTTAAAAGTGAATATTTACATATTTAAAAAATAATTTTTATAAAATAAATATTATTACTTAAATCCTCAAATTTACATTATCCAATATTTAATTTTTCATGATTTTCTAAAAGAGTCGAATTTTCATGTAAAAATTTAGTATGGTATAAATATATAGTGTGTTTTGTGATATCCTAATGACCAAAAAGTGATGTAATAAATTATATGAAATGTTTACATGACCAAATATATGTTTACCCTTTAAATTAATTTGAATTTAGGTTATTTTATTAATTTTATAAATCCTTTATGAATCCTCTAAAACCGGTATTATATTTTAAGATTTTAAAATCATTCCTTTATGAACATGACTCACATCCACATCACCAAGGGTTATATTTTATTGATTTATTCCCTCATATTTATCCAAGATACGTTAGTTACTCTGAGATCCTTGATCGCATTATAGAAGTGGCCTATCAACTGGAACTCCCACCTAACCTATCTCAAGTACATTATATATTCCAAGTATCCCCATTAAGGAAGAATATATCAGACCCCTCACATGTACTTATGTAATATGGTTATAGAAAACACATTCACTTATTTGGTTTTATTATATCCTATTGGATTTAAAATAACAATTAGAATCATTGCCATTGATAATATAGCCATTGAATAGTAATCATATGATTGTTTTAAATATAGGGTTTTAACAAATATAATGAACACAATTAATGTGATGGCCTCAACTAGTAGGATTGTACCCTATGAATCCCTTTTATTAGAGCATATAAGGAATATAACATTACTGGGATTTTTCTTCAACCAATACCAAGATGAGTTCCAATAACTTAAATGTGATCAAAAACTTTTATGGGATAAGTTTAAGCTTATTGAGATCACAGATCTAACCATGTATGCCGATGCACTCCATGAAAATATCAAAGTCGCACACCTTACCCTTAGTTAGATTGTAGTTGTATTAAAGGTATATGTATCAAGACCATAATATTATGAATATTTATACTGTATTTTCAATATAATAATTTTTATATTTACTTTTTATGGTTACTTTATAAATGTTTTTTACTTTTTTACAATAAAATATAAATTTTATTTTTAATTAGTATTCAATTTTAATTAAGATGTTTATTTTAACGAATTAATAGATTTATGAATTATAAAATATATTTTTATAAAATATTATTATTAAATAATTTTAATTGAAAATAAATTATCATATAATTTTTATGAAATAAAATTTATTTTTTATCAGGGTTCGAAAACCCTTATTGTAAAAAATCCTGACATTTTTCAATATATGTCACTTCATATTTTAAAAAGTGAAAATTAAAATATTTAAAAAATTATTTAGATAAAATGGATATATTTTTTTGACATAAAATAATCAAAATTATTTAATTGTTAATTTTTAATAATTTTCTAAAAAAGTCAAATTTTCAGGTAAAAATTAAATACAGTATAAATAAGCGGTCGGTAATTTGACATCATGATGACCAAAAAAAGTTGTAATAAACAATATAATGGGTATCCAAGACAAAATATATGTTTTAAATTAAAAATAATTTAATATTTATTTTAATTAACTAATTTTATAAATCCATTATGAATCCCCCAAAACCTATAATATATTTTATGGTTTGAAAATCATTTCTTTAAGAGTATGACTAAGTTGCACATCACCAAAGGTAATATTTTAATATGTTTAGACCCAAACCTTTTAAAATAATAGGATACACTACTCTTTGGTATAAACCATTTATAAAAACCAAGAAATATCTTTTGGTTTTAATTATTTTATTATATAGAGTCCCAAAACTATGTTTGAGAAATAATAAAGAATTCCCCTCCATTTTCCTATATACACCCACCCAAGATACCATTTTTCTTCAATAAAAATCCTTTAAGAACATCATTAATATGGGAATCCATCTCTATAGTCCACAAAATGTACCCCAATATGTCAAGAAGCTCCTCCCAATCATTTGGAATCACCGTCTCAATGTAAGGGATCCTCTCATTCTCCTATTTATTCAAGTATTATCTTTATCATATGTCTTTTATATTCATTTCATAATGTTGAGACATGTTCTCGAATATCCCCCATACTACCTTTTTTATGTCTAAATGATGATATACCCCTTTAATTGTCATAAATATCTCCCATGAACATTTATACCCCCCCCCCATTATGCTGCCAAAAGTTCACCATGATTTTCCATGACAAACAATTGTGCAGTGAATACCTATACCGATTTCCAGTAAGGGGTGTTCAAATTTATGAACTTATATGTATTTATTGGGAATTAAATGTATGTATTAAAAACTACATGATAATGGAATAAAATATTATGGTGATTGAATCCATGTTGTATAATCTATATTGCACACTTAAGCATGATAATGAAATGAAAGTTACAAGTGTACCCAAGGTTGTATAGTGCTCCAATGCAACGCATAATGTTTTTAACTCATGAGACATCATGTACGATATTAGTGAGTGAACCTAATCTATTATGGTACTTTTTCCATGATGATTTCAGGACATTTATCCATGAATTATGTTTTTTATGTAGTGTTTTAAATTGTTACCACATTTCCCATGTTGCCTTTATGATTATTATGTTATATCATACCTCGTTATTCATATCTATGATTCCAACCCCTTTTATGACCCATTAATATGCCTATTTTATAACTTGTATTACCTTATTCATTTAATACCAAGTTTATTCCCTTATCAGGCTTTATATATCACCCCTTTCTTATGTATGTTCCCGAGTTATCCCATGCAGCTTTAAGTAGGAGCATGTAAAGGTAGATTTCAATAAACATGATGTATTTTTGGTTTTTAGTTGTTATGTAATTTACATAATTATTAAATAAACTATAATTATCAATATTCTTGTTTGTTTTATTTATAATATTATGTAATAAATCTTGAATTAATGTGTAATAAAGAGTAGAGTTGTCACAGTTGGTATCAAAGGAAAAGTTTAATTATTTTTGGGAGTATGATTTGAATACTATAGAGAATGACATATGGATAAATATATGTATAAGAGAACATACCAAAAAATTGGTAAAGTTTAGAGTATGTGGTTTAATGTGAAAATAAATATTTTTCAGGGTAATACAAGTGGATGTGGATCTGGAAAATTTGTACAAAGTGGTAAAACCCAAAAACACTCTGTTGATTTAGACTCGACTATTAACTTGTGCACGAGAACATGCATTTATAAAAACTTGGTTTGAAACTCATGGGTTATATTCTTGGTTAAATTCATAATCTCATTATAAAACATTATTTAGGGAATAAATAAATTCCCATAAGAGTCTATGTTGGGAAATATTTCAGGCTTAACATAGATTGAAGCCTAAAAATTCTCCATTTAAGAAAATACATGTAATTAATATGTTATCCCTTTAAAATCAATGGCTTCCCATTTATATGTTTAATAGTTTTGAAATAATCATCCATAATTTTCCCTTTATTCTATATAATGGACTAAAATAGGAGGAATTAGGTATACAACCAATGGGAAGAGCAACGTGGTGACTACCCCAACAAGATACTCAATCCCATGGGAGAAGGAATCATATAATTTGTGATGACACTCTCTCTCAGTTGAATATGGTTCGGAATATAAACAGGGATCAAGAGGAGTGACCAAATTCCCCTAAGAAAGAATAAGTTGTAATTGAGAGCTTTATGTGACATAGGCCACGAACTCTTAATAGATAATGTGATCCCTTAATCCTAGAAAAATAGATCAAATCCATTGAGAATATATTCTCAACCCATAAATGACCTAAGAAATTGAAGTTTCTACTATATATTTATCATATGGAGGGAGATTTTGATCAATGGTTTATATTGATCAATAATATGAAGCTAGAGGAAGAGATTGAAGAGGTGAGGTGGAAGAAATTATAGAAGTTGTTTTTTTATAAATATTTTCCTCACCCTCTCCGAATTAAAATTGAATTTGATTTCTTCACTATTATGAAAAAAGAAGATGAATCTATAAGGTTGTATGAGGAAAACATCAAAAGACTTGGGAGAAAAAAATTCGGCATTTTCGTTACCCTTGAGGGAAAGGTTGACATCTTATTTGGTGGGATTAAACGTAGTATATGAAAATCCCTAGAGATCCAATACTTTGATAGTTATAAGGAAATTTTCAAATGTGCCCTAAAAGACAAAATTGATATCGGAGAATCTCAAGGGTATTATGGGGATATGAAGTTGAATGTGGAGTCTAATTATAGTTATCTGATGAAGAAATATAATATTTTTAAGGAATTTTAACATACTACTTTTCAAAACTGCAAAAAGATGAATCCTTGAAATTTCCTGAAGGGAATGAGGAAATACTTTAGGTGTGGGAAGGAAAGACACATAACTATAAATTTCCAATGGGATAATCCCAAAAATGGAATAGAGAAAAGGAATTATATAGTCACCCCTAAGAACATTTTTCATTGTTTTAACTAAAAGTAACGATGATATTTTTCATACCAATGCACTAAGCCAAGGGTTTTCATAGACAACCAATAACCTCCAAGGAAACAAGGATAATATTTTTCAATCACAACTATTCAGGTGGATCCCAACAATGAAGTGGTGATCGGTATTGAAGTTATTCTTTCAAGAATAATAAATTTGTTTTTTTTTATTCTAGTTCTATTCATTCCTTCATATCATAACGTTTTATAATAACTATTCAAACACCACAAAAAATCACAGAAGTATAGCTATCAATGAGAATAAAAAATGGGGAAATTTTTGAATACTATGTATATAAATCCTCCCCAATTAAATTTTGTCAGATGACTGTCCAAATAAACTATGTGATACTCACTTTGGTGGAATTTGATGCAATTTTAGGTATGTATTAGATTTCCCTATATAGAGACAACATAAATTTCCGTGATGTGGAGACAACCCTCTGTATCGCCAATCAACCTTCATTTCTATACAAATACATGGAGATGGATGAATCTTCTTTAGCACTAATATCTAAAGCATGTATATTATGTTCATATGAGTTTGAATATCTAAATCAAATGATTGATTTTAAGGAAAGGATCATCCTTTAAGACTTTCCCACTTTGAAGGAATACACTGAAGTATTTCCCAAAGAATTTTTTGGTCTTCCTCCCAACTGAGCTGTTGAATTTTTTACAGAGATTATATCCAGGGCATCCCCATTATCCAGGAATCTATATATAATGGCTTCTGTGGATCTTTAGAATCTTAAGAAACAACTACAGAAGAATTAGGATAGTGGTTTCATACACCCATGTGGTTCACCATGGGGTGAACCAATCACATTATTCAAGAATAAGGATTTATCAATGTGCCTTTGCATTGATTATGGTAAGATCAACATGTTCATGATAAATAAAAAGTATTCTTTTCCATATATTAATGACTTTTTCAGTCATCTATGTGGAGCACTATACTTCTCGAAGGTGGATTTGTGGTTGGGGTATTACTAATTTTGGGTGAAGACGTAAGATATCCACGATACTTCTTTGTATACAAGGTATGAACACTATGAGTTCATAGTAATACTATTTAGACTCACTAATGCTCTAGAAATATTCATGGACTTTAAGAATAGAGTCTTTAGATATTACCTAGAAAAAAATTTGGTTTTATTTATAAATGATATTCTAATATACTTCAAAAGAAAGGAGGAGCATGAGGAGTATCTAATAAATATGCTGAAGACATTTTAAAAGGATAATCTTTATGAAAAGTAAAAAAAAGTGAGTCATAGTTGAAGGATGCCTCATTCTTGGGGAATATTATCATAATAAATGAGATATCTTTGGACCCTTCAAAGACAGATGTAATTGAAGGACGGTTGAGTCCAATATCTGTGATATATATCCATAGTTTCCTTGGATTAGCTAGGTACTATAATCTATTTGTGATAAATTTATCATGATTGTAAAACCCTCAAACCAAGATAACTCAAAATGGAGTCATGATTGTTTGAAATTATAAATGTCAAAAGAGCTTCAAGGAGTTGAAAAAGAGGATTATTTTTTAACATGTACTTATGCTACCCATTAGAAGAGATAGTTTCCTCATATGTAGCTATGATTCAAAGAAGGGATTTGGTTGTGTGTTAATAAATAATAAAAAAGTGATAGATTATTCCTCAAGGAAATTAAAATTTCATGAATAGAACTACCCAATGCATGATCTAGAGTCGGATACAATGATATTTTCATTGAAAATATGGATGCATTAAATATTTGGGGAGAAGTGTGAAATATATACAGATTAATAAAACCTCAAGTATATATTCACATATAAAGAGATTAATATGAACCAACAGAGATGGTTATATATGGAAAAGGACTTTGACTACACAATCTAATACCATCCCAAAAAAAAGAGAATAAAATGGGAGACACTCTAATTATAAAGGATCTAATAATTTTATGATTGATTTGAATTGATGAAGATCTGATATTATTAGATTTTAAATGGGTGTACATAGGAATTATAAAGGAAGGAACATAATCAATCCTTTCATAAATTTTTTCTCAACCATCCCTTGTGAAGATGATAAATATGCTTAAAGAGATGATGTGTGAATTTGGAAGAAAGTGGAAGCTATCATAAAAAGAAAATATTTATAGTTCAATGTTAATGAAGAATGTGTTGTAAGATTTGGGTCATGATATGCCTACTATAAAATCCTAAGTTGAATAATGACTTGTCAGATGGTGCACATAGATTGAACTTCTCCATCCATCCAGGAAGCACATAGAAGTTTTGAAATATCCCAAAGCACTATTGGTGGGATTATATAAATAAGGATATCATGAAATATACATCAATACGTATTGAATGTCATCAAGTGAAAGTAGAAATGTAAAATTACATGGGGAAGATGCAACCATTACCCATAACTACCTAGAAATGGTAAAACATCACCCTAGACTTTGTTACTAGTCTTCTAAAGACATCCTGAGAAAATAATTATATATGGGTTGTGGTGGATCGTCTTATAAATACTACTCACTTCATTGAAATTTTAGAGGACTTCTTACTCGATTAACTTACAAGGATATATTTTAGATAAGTATAGAGGTTACATGGAACACCACTATTGATTGAATCTGATCAAGATCTAGGATTTACCTTCATATTCTAAAATAGTCCTCAACCTTCTAAAAATACTGAGTTGAAGTTCATCATGTCTTATCACTACCAAACTAGTGTCTAATCCAGGTGAACTATACAGATACTCCAGGACATGTTGAGAGCAAGATTGATTGACTTAAAAAGATAATGGGACCAACATATTACTTTGTTTAAGTTATCAAACAATAACAGTTTCCACTCAAGCATACAAATGGATCCCTATGAAGACTTGTATAGGAATAGGTGAAGAACACCTACATGTTGGGATGATGTTGGGGAAACAAAACTACTAGGTCCTAAAATGGTCAAGGAAATGGTTGAAAAGGTTAAGATCATTCAACAACACATCATGGATGATCAGAGTCAATAGAAGATATTTGATGATAAAAATTGATGATTCCTAGAGTTTGATTTTGGAGAATTGGTATTCCTCTGCCTATATCTATGAAATAAAGTCATGAGATTTGGGAATAAAGGAAAGCTTTGTCCAAGATACGTTAGTTACTCTGAGATCCTTGATCGCATTGTAGAAGTGGCCCATCAACTAGAACTCCCACCTAACCTATCTCAAGTACATTATATATTCCAAGTTTCCCCATTAAGGAAGAATATATCAGACCCCTCACATGTACTTATGTAATATGGTTATAGAAAACACATTCACTTATTTGGTTTTATTATATCCTATTGGATTTAAAATAACAATTAGAATCATTTCCATTGATAATATAGCCATTGAATAGTAATCATATGATTGTTTTAAATATAGGGGTTTAACAAATACAATTAACACAATTAATGTGATGGCCTCAACTAGTAGGATTGTACCCTATGAAGCCCTTTTATTAGAGCATATAAGGAATATAACATCACTGGGATTTTTCCTCAACCAATACCAAGATGAGTTCCAACAACTTAAATGTGATAAAAAACTTTTATGGGATAAGTTTAAGCTCATTGAGATCACAGATCTAACCATGTATGCCGATGCACCCCATGAAAATATCAAAGTCACACACCTTACCCTTAGTTAGATTGCAGTTGTATTAAAGGGATATGTATCAAGACCATAATATTATGAATATTTATACTGTATTTTCAATATAATAATTTTTATATTTACTTTTTATGGTTACTTTATAAATGTTTTTTACTTTTTTACAATAAAATATAAATTTTATTTTTAATTAGTATTCAATTTTAATTATGATGTTTATTTTATAGAATTAATAGATTTATGAATTATAAACTATATTTTAATAAAATTTTATTATTAAATAATTTTAATTGAAAATAAATTATCATATAATTTTTATGAAATAAAATTAATTTTTTATCAGGGTTCGAAAACCCTTATTGTAAAATATCCTGACATTTTTCAATATATGTCACTTCTTATTTTAAAAAGTGAAAATTAAAATATTTAAAAAATTATTTACATAAAATGGATATATTTTTTTGAAATAAAATAATCAAAATTATTTAATTGTTAATTTTTAATAATTTTCTAAGATAGTCGAATTTTCAGGTAAAAATTAAATACAGTATAAATAAGCGGTCGGTAATTTGACATCATGATGACCAAAAAATGTTGTAATAAACAATATAATGGGTATCCAAGACAAAATATATGTTTTAAATTAAAAATAATTTAATATTTATTTTAATTAACTAATAATATAATTCCATTATGAATCCCCCAAAACCTATAATATATTTTAAGGTTTGAAAATTATTTCTTTAAGAGTATGACTCAGTTGCACATCACCAAAGGTAAAATATTAATATGTTTGGACCCCAACCTTTTAAAATAATAGGATACACTACTCTTTGGTATAAACCATTTAAAAAAACCAAGAAATATCTTTTGGTTTTATTTATTTTATTATATAGAGTCCCAAAACTATGTTTGGGAAATAATAAAGAATTCCCCTCCCTTTTCCTATATACACCCACCCAATATACCATTTTTCTTCAATAAAAATCCTTTAAGAACATCATTAATATGGGCATCCATCTCTATAGTCCACAAAATGTACCCCAATATGTCAAGAAGCTCCTCCCAATCATTTGGAATCACCCTCTCAATGTAAGGGATCCTCTCATTCTCCTCTTTATTCAAGTATTTTCTTTATCATATGTCTTTTATATTCATTTCATAATGTTGAGACATGTTCTCGAATATCCCCCATACTACCTTTTTTATGTATAAATGATGATATACCCCTTTAACTATCATATATATCTCCCATGAACATTTATACCCCCCCCCCCATTATGCTGCCAAAAGTTCACCATGATTTTCCATGACAAACAATTGTGCAGTGAATACCTATACCGACTTCCAGTAAGGGGTGTTCAAATTTATGAACTTATATGTATTTATTGGGAATTACATGTATCTATTAAAAACTACATGATAATGGAATAAAATATTATGGTGATTGAATCCATATTGTATGATCTATATTGCACACTTAAGCATGATAATGAAATGAAAGTTACAAGTGTACCCAAGGTTGTATAGTGCTCCAATGCAATGCGTAATGTTTTTATCTCATGAGACATCATGAACGATATTAGGGAGTGAACCTAATCTATTATGGAACTTTTTCCATGATGATTTTAGGACATTTATCCATGAATTATGTTTTTAATGTAGTGTTTTAAATTGTTACCACATTTCCCATGTTGCCTTTATGATTATTATGTTATATCATGCCTCATTATTCATATCTATGATTCCAACCCCTTTTATGACCCATTAATATGCCTATTTTATAACTTGTATTACCTTATTCATTTAATACCAAGTTTATTCAATTATCAGGCTTTATATCTCACCCCTTTCTTATATATGTTCCCAGGTTATCCCATGCAGCTTTAAGTATGAGCATGTAAAGGTAGATTTCAATAAACATGATGTATTTTCGGTTTTTTAGTTGTTATTTAATTTACATAATTATTAAATAAACTATAATTATCAATATTATTGTTTTTTTATTTATAATATTATGTAATAAATCTTGAATTAATGTGTAATAAAGAGTAGAGTTGTCACAGTTGGTATCAAAGGAAAAGTTTAATTATTTTTGGGAGTATGATTTGAATACTATATAGAATGACATATGGATAAATATATGTATAAGAGAACATACCAAAAAATTGGTAAAGTTTAGAGTAAGTGGTTTAATGTGAAAATAAATATTTTTCAGGATAATACAAGTGGATGTGGATCTGGAAAATTTGTACAAAGTGGTAAAATCCAAAAATACTCTGTTGATTTAGACTCGACTATTAACTTGTGCACGAGAACATGCATTTATAAACACTTGGTTTGAAACTCCTGGGTTATATTCTTGGTTAAATTCATAATCTCATTATAAAACATTATTTAGGGAATAAAAAAATTCCCATAAGAGTCTATGTTGGGAAATATTTCAGGGTTAACATAGATTGAAGCCTAAAAATTCTCCATTTAATAAAATACATGTAATTAATATGTTATCCCTCTAAAATCAATGGCTTCCCATTTATATGTTTAATAGTTTTAAAATAATCATCCATAATTTTCCCTTTATTCTATATAATGGACTAAAATAGGAGGAATTAGGTATACAACCAATGGGAAGAGAAACGTGGTGACTACCCCAACAAGATACTCAACCCCATAGGAGAAGGAATCATATAATTTGTGATGACACTCTCTCTCAGTTGAATATGGTTCTGAATATAAATGGGGATCAAGAGGAGTGCCCAAATTCCCCTAAGAAAGAATAAGTTGTAAATGAGAGCTTTATGTGACATAGGCCACTAACTCTTAATAGATAATGTGATCCCTTAATCCTAGAAAATAGATCAAATCCATTGAGAATATATTCTCAACCCATAAATGACCTAAGAAATTGATGTTTATACTAGATATTTATCATATGGAGGGAGATTTTGATCAATGGTTTATATTGATCAATAATATGAAGCTAGAGGAAGAGATTGAAGATGTGAGGTGGAAGAAATTATAGAAGTTGTTTTTTTATAAATATTTTCCTCACCCTCTCCGAATTAAAATAGAATTTGATTTCTTCACTATTATGAAAAAAGAAGATGAATCTATAAGGTTGTATGAGTAAAACATCAAAAGACTTGGGAGATAAAAATTCGGCATTTTCGTTACCCTTGAGGGAATGGTTGACATCTAATTTGGTGGGATTAAACGTAGTATATGAAAATCCCTAGAGATCCAATATTCTGATAGATATAAGAAAATTTTCAAATGTACCCTAAAAGACAAAATTGAGATCAGAGAATCTCAAGGGTATTATGGGGATATGAAGTTGAAGGTGGAGTCTAATTATAGTTATCTGATTAAGAAATATAATATTTTTAAGGAATTTTAACATACTACTTTTCAAAACTGCAAAAAGATGAATCCTTGAAATTTCCTGAAGGGAATGAGGAAATACTTTAGGTGTGGGAAGGAAAGACACATATCTATAAATTTCCAATGGGATAATCCCAATAATGGAATAGAGAAAAGGAATTATATAGTCACCCCTAAGCACATTTTTCATTGTTTTAACTAAAAGTAACGATGATATTTTTCATACCAATGCACTAAGCCAAGGGTTTTTATAGACAACCAATAACCTCCAAGGAAACAAGGATAATATTTTTCAATCACAACTATTCAGGTGGATCCGAACAATGAAGTGGTGATCGGTATTGAAGTTATTCTTTCAAGAATAGTAAATTTGTTTTTTTATTCTAGTTCTATTCATTCCTTCATATCATAACGTTTTATAATAACTATTCAAAAACCACAAAAAATCACAGAAGTATAGCTATCAATGAGAATAAAAAATGGGGAAATTTTTGAATCCTATATATATAAATCCTCCCCAATTAAATTTTGTCAGATGACTGTCCAAATAAACTATGTGATACTCACTTTGGTGGAATTTGATGCAATTTTAGGTATGTATTAGATTTCCCTATATAGAGACAACATAAATTTCCGTGATGTGGAGATAACCCTCTGTATCGCCAATCAACCTTCATTTCTATACAAATACATGGAGATGGATTAATCTTCTTTAGCACTAATATCTAAAGCATGTATATTATGTTCATATGAGTTTGAATATCTAAATCAAATGATTGATTTTAAGGAAAGGATCATCCTTTAAGACTTTCCCACTTTGAAGGAATACACTGAAGTATTTCCCAAAGAATTTTTTGGTCTTCCTCCCAACTGAGCTGTTGAATTTTTTACCGAGATTATACCCAGGGCATCCCCATTATCCAGGAATCTATATAAAATGGCTTCTGTGGATCTTGAGAATCTTAAGAAACAACTACAGAAGAATTAGGATAGTGGTTTCATACACCCATGTGGTTCACCATGGGGTGAACCAATCACATTATTCAAGAATAAGGATTTATCAATGTGCCTTTGCATTGATTATGGTAAGATCAACATGTTAATGATAAATAAAAAGTATTCTTTTCCATATATTAATGACTTTTTCAGTCATCTATGTGGAGCACTATACTTCTCGAAGGTGGATTTGTGGTTGGGGTATTACTAATTTTGGGTGAAGACGTAAGATATCCAGGATACTTTTTTGTATACAAGGTAAGAACACTATGAGTTCATAGTAATACTATTTAGACTCACTAATGCTCTAGAAATATTCATGGACTTTAAGAATAGAGTCTTTAGATATTACATAGAAAAAAATTTGGTTTTATTTATAAATGATATTCTAATATACTTCAAAAGAAAGGAGGAGCATGAGGAGTATATAAGAAATATGCTGAAGACATTATAAAAGTATAGTCTTTATGAAAAGTAAAAAAAAGTGAGTCATAGTTGAAGGATGCCTCATTCTTGGGGAATTTTATCATAATAAATGAGATATCTTTGGACCCTTAAAAGACAGATCTAATTGAAGGACGGTTGATTCCAATATCTGTGATATATATCCATAGTTTCCTTGGATTATCTAGGTACTATAATCGATTTGTGAAAAATTTATCATGATTGTAAAACCCTCAAACCAAGATAACTCGAAATGGAGTCATGATTGTTTGAAATTATAAATGTGAAGAGATCTTCAAGGAGTTGAAAAAGAGGATTATTTTTTAACTTGTACTTACGCTACCCATTAGAAGAGATAGTTTCCTCATATGTAGTTATGATTCAAAGAAGGGATTTGGTTGTGTGTTAATAAAGAATAAAAAAGTGATAGATTATTCCTCAAGGAAATTAAAATTTCATGAATAGAACTACCCAATGCATCATCTAGAGTCGGATACAGTTATATTTTCATTGAAAATATGGATGCATTATATATTTGAGGAGAAGTGTGAAATATATACAGATTAAGAAAACCTCAAGTATATATTCGCATATAAAGAGATTAATATGAACCAACAGAGATGGTTATATATGGAAAAGGACTTTGACTACACAATCCAATACCATCCCAAAAAAAAGAGAATAAAATGGGAGACACTCTAATTATAAAGGATCTAGTAATTTTATGATTGATTTGAATTGATGAAGATCTGATATTATTAGATTTAAAATGGGTGTACATAGGAATTATAAAGGAAGGAACATAATCAATCCTTTCATAAAATTTTTCTCAACCATCCCTTGGAAGATTATAAATATACTTAAAGATATGATGTGTGAATTTAGAAGAAAGTGGAAGCTATCATAAAAAGAAAATATTTATAGTTCAATGTTAATTAATAATGTGTTGTAAGATTTGGGTCATGATATGTCTACTATGAAATCCTAAGTTGAATAATGACTTGTCAGATGGTGCACATAGATTGACCTTCTCCATCCATCCAGTAATCACATAGAAGTTTTGAAATATCCCAAAGCACTATTGGTGGGATAATATAAATAAGGATATCATGAAATATACATCAATATGTATTGAATGTCATCAAGTGAAAGTAGAAATGTAAAATTACATGGGGAAGATGCAACCATTACCCATACCTACCTAGAAATGGTAAAACATCACCCTAGACTTTGTTACTAGTCTTCTAAAGACATCCTGAGAAAATAATTATATATGGGTTGTGGTGGATCGTCTTATAAATACTACTCACTTCATTGAAATTTTAGAGGACTTCTTACTCGATTAACTTACAAGGATATATATTAGAGAAGTATAGAGGTTACATGGAACACCACTATTGATTGAATCTGATCGAGATCTAGGATTTACCTTCATATTCTAAAAGAGTCCTCAACCTTCTAAAAATATTGAGTTGAAGTTCATCATGTCTTATCACTACCAAACTAGTGTCTAATCCATGTGAACTATACAGATACTCTAGGACATGTTGAGAGCAAGATTGATTGACTTAAAAAGATAATGGGACCAACATATTACTTTGTTTGAGTTATCAAACGATAACAGTTTCCACTCATGCATACAAATGGATCCCTATGAAGACCTGTATAGGAATAGGTGAAGAACACCTACATGATGGGATGATGTTGGGGAAACAAAAATACTAGGTCCTAAAATGGTCAAGGAAATGGTAGAAAAGGTTAAGATCATTCAACAACACATCATGGATGATCAAAGTCAATAGAAGAGCTTTGATGATAAAAATCGATGATACCTAGAGTTTAATGTTTGAGAATTGGTATTCCTCTGCCTATGTCTATGAAATAAAGTCATGAGATTTGGGAATAAAGGAATGCTTTGTCCAAGATACGTTAGTTACTCTGAGATCCTTGATCGCATTGTAGAAGTGGCCTATCAACTAGAACTCCCACCTAACCTATCTCAAGTACATTATATATTCCAAGTATCCCCATTAAGGAAGAATATATCAGACCCCTCACATGTACTCATTCCAGATGTATTACTGTTGGAGAATGATCTCTCATATGAGGAGTAGCATGTGAAGATCTTAAATTGTAGTGAAAATGCTCTATAAAATAAGAAAATGCACTGGGTTAAAATGATGCGGAGAAACCAAAATTTTGAAGAAGTAGTGTGGTAAATGAAGGAGGTTATGAAAAAAATTCCCTCATCTTCTTTCGTGTGGGAAATGGAAATTTCAAGGGTGAAATTTCTAAAGGGGGGAAGATTTTAATGCCTCATACTTTTATAAATAATATTTTTCTTACGATTTAATTAAGTGTCATATTATGTAATATGGTTACAGAAAACACGTGAAATTATTTGGTATTATTATATCCTATCAGATTTAAAAGTTCGTTGAGGATTATTCCTATTGAGAATATAAATGTTGAATAGATATCATGTGATTAGTATATATACGGTGTTTTAAAAAATCCAATTGAAGCTGACAAAGGAAGTGATGACCTCAACCAAGATGAATCTGAGATCTAACAAATTAATCATGATTTAAACCCTTTATGGGAGAAATTTATGCTTATCAAGATCACAACGCAAACAATGTACGCTGAACCAACCCATAAAAATCCCATTATTGTGCACCTTAACAATAGGGAGTTTTCTGGTTTATTAATGGAATATGTAACAAGATCATAATAATTTGATTATTTTTATTGTATTTTCAATAGAATAATGTTTATATTTACTTCTTATTATCACTTTATAAACCAATTTAATTTTTATATAATATAACATAAATATTATTCTTAATTGGTATTCTATTTCAATTAAGACATTTATTTTGATGAATTAATGTATTTTTGATATAAATAAAATTTTAATAAAAAATTATTATGCAACAATGTTTATGAAATATAAATTATCATATAATTTTTAAAAAGTAAGATGTCATTTTTATTAGGGTTTGAAAACTTTTATTGCGAAAAAAGAACCATGTATTTCCCAATAATTGTATATTATTATTTTTAAGTGTGAGAATTATCATATTTAGAAAAAATTTAGATAAAATTAATCATTTTTGGAATCAGAACATCGAAATTAACCAATGGAGAATTTAATTTAATTTTTAGAGTGTTGAATTTTCAGGTAAAAATTAAAAACGGTATAAATATACGGTGTGTATTATGACAACATAATGAACCAAAAATGATTTAATAAATAATATAATGGGTATTCATTACCAGATGTGTGTTTCCATTTAAAATAATGTAATATTAATTAATTTGATTAATTTTACAAATCTATTTTGAATCACTATGAGAAAAAGCGATATTTATGACGGGTTATTTGTGATGAGGAAGTCTCGTTGCCAATTGTCCGTCATGAGGTACTATTTGCGACAGTACCCTATTCCCATCACAAAAAACTAATTATTTGTGATAGAAATAGGTATTTTCCACAAAAGTCTTGGCGTGCATTGCACGCCAAACCATGGGAAGGGTAATTGCGAAGGGTGGTTACACCTGTCACAAATACCCTTCGATGGTTTTTAGTATTTGTGATGAGATTTATCTCATGTTGCCAATACAATGTCGGTGGGTAGGTATTTGCGACTAGACCCGTCACAGATACTTTTTTAACCGCTACCCCAAATTAATAGGGGCTAACACTAGCGACGGGACCCATCGCAAAGACTATATCGGCAGGAAGGTGTTTGCGACGAGACCCATCACAAATACTTTTCTAATTGCCGCCCATAATTTATATTGGGATTTTCCTTTGCGACGGGTCCCATTAAAAATAGTATTATTTGCGATGAGAATCCCCTCACAAATAATCTAGTCACAAATAATTATCCCTATATACAGCTCCATCTGATTTTTCCCATTTCATGACTCTCTCAACTCCTCTCTCTCTCTCAATACTCTGATAATTTTCTCTTAAATTTTTTTCAAAGTTTATAATTTTATAACAAAGAAATTTTCAAGCCTTGGATCACCCGAGAGAATTTGTTTTAAGGTTTTTATCCAGTGATTTAATTTTTTAGTTAATTCATTTTATTTTATATGAGATATATGTACTTTTAATTAGCGATAATTAAATTAAATTATATTAGAAATAGATAGTTCTATTTTTCATTAATTATTTTTAGAAAAATATGTTGTTTCTTTAAGATTTATTTTTTTATATTTAGAAGTAAATTATATTTATTTGTAATAATTTGGTTCAACTATCATTAATTAATAATAATTTCCTATAATTAGTTTTAATTAGTATTAATTATTATTAATTATGAGTAATTATTATTAATTACTTGACTGTAACAGGCAGCATGCACATGCCCGGGAGATTTTGATGGTTTCCATGATGTCCTGACATCTGGAAATTGGGGGGATGTCTCAGATAGTCACAAAGAAAATGTGATGGTTAGGCCTTCCTATACTGGGGTTCTCAAGGATGGAATGGGGATGTCTGGAAAAGAGGTGTCCATCACGACAAGCCGAAGGCCGAGGAAAGATTACTCTAATTTTCCAAAGTCGCCTTCTACTCGGTCCTCCTTCAAGCAATCTTCGTAGGAGCTGATCTCTTCGGAGAAATTGAACCTCAGAAGGAAGTATGCCAAAATCCTTAAACACTATGAATGTTCGGAATGGGAGTCGACCACTATGGAGGAAGTATATCATGGGGGTGGTAATGGGTATGATGTGTATGATACGTAATCGGTTTGCTGCCTTGCGGTGCGTGCTTGTTGTACTTTTCTTTTACTCTAATAAATAGTCAGGGGTATACCTCTGACTTACTTTTATGGTAATTAGTATTAATTAGAAATATTTATCATAAATAGTAATAAATTGTAATAATTCACGATAATTAGTAATAATTAGCGCTAATTAGAAATAATTAGTAGTAATTTTGAATAATTAGTTATAATTAATAATAATTAGTAACAATTAGTAACAATTAGTAATAATTAGAAGTATTTATTTAAAATTAGAAGTAATTAGTAAAAAATAGTAAAAAATATTTATAAATAGAAATTAATAGTTATAATTAGTAATAGTTAGTTATAATTATTAATAATTAGTTGTAATTATTAATAATTAGTAATAATTAGGAATAATTAGTGGCAATTAGTAATAATTAGAGGTAATTAGTAGTAAATAGTGGCAATTAGCATTACTTTGTAATAATTAGTGGTAATCTATAATAATTAGCGATACGTTGTAATAATTAGTGCTAATTAGAAATAGTTAGCGGTAATGAAAAATAATTAGCCATAACTAGAAGTAAACAAGATTAATTAGAAATAAATATGAAAACATATTAATAAATAGAAATAAATAGTCATAATTAATAATAATTAGTAATAATATAGTAACTAATAGTAATAAACATCAGCAATTAGTAATAACTAATAATAATTAGTATTAAATAGTAATAATTAGAGGTAAATTGTAATAATTAGCGGTAAATAATAATATTTAGTGGTAAATAGAAATAAATAGTAATAAATAGTAATAAATGGTAAAAATTAGTAAAAATCAGTAATAATTAGCTGTAATTAGTAATAATTAGCGGCAATTAGTAATAATTATTGGAAATTAGAAATAATTTGGAATAATTAGTAATAATTAGTAATAATTAGTAATAATTAGTGGTCATTAGTTATAGTTAATCGTAATTAGTGGTAATTAGCAATAATTAGCAGTAAATAGAAATAATTAGTACTAAAGAGTAATAATTAGCGACAAATATTAATAATTAGCAGTAAATAGTAATAATTACTAATAACTAGTAATAAATAGTAATAACCAGTTAAAATTAGTAATAATTATTAATAAATAGTTATAATTAGAGGCAATTACTAATAATTAGTTGTAATTAGTAATTATTAGTAATATTTATTAATAATCTGTGGTAATTAGTAATAATTAGCGATAATTAGTACTAATTAGCAAAAAATAGTTGTAATTGGTAATAATTAGTGATGATTATAAATAATTACAGGTAATTAGCAGTAATTAGTAATAATTAGCTGCAATTAGTAATAAATAGTAATAATAAGTAATAATTAGTGGTAATTAGAAATAATTACAAGTAATTAGCGGTAATTAGTAATAAATAGTAATAAATAGTAATAAATTGTTATAAATAGTAATATTCAGTAATTAATAGTATTAAATAGAAAAAATTAGTAATAAATAGTAATAATTAGTAATAAATAGTAATAGAAAGTACTAAAAAGGAATAAATAGTAATAAATAGTAATAAAGAGTAAAAATTTGTAATAATTAGTAGTAATTAGTAATAATTAGTAATAATTAGTAATAATTAGTAACAATTTGTAATAAAAAGTGGTAATTAGTAAGGATTAGTGGTAAATAGTAATAAATATTAATAAATAGAAATAAACATCAATAAATAGTAATAAATAGTAATAAATGGTAATAAATAGTAATAATTTGTAATAAATAGTAATAATTATTAATAAATATTAATAATTTGTAATAAATAGTCCTAAATAGTAATAAATATTAATAATTAGTAATAATTAATAATAATTAGAAATTAATATTAATAATTAGTAATAATTAGCAATAATTAGAAATAACTTGTAATAATTAGTAATAAATTATGAAAATTAGTAATAAATACTAATAAATAGTAATAAAGTGCAACAATTAGTAATAAATTGTAATAATTAGTAATAATTACTAATAATTAGTGATAATTTGTTATAATTAGTAATAATTAGGGTTAATTAGTAATAAATAGTAATAAATAGTAATAAATAGTAATAAATAGTGGTAAATAGTAATAAATAGTAACAGATAGTAATAAATATTAATAAATAGTAATAATTTGTGATAACTAATAATATATAGTAATAATTAGTAATAATTAGGAATAATTATCCATAATTAGCAGTAATTTGCAGAAACTATAGTAATAATATGTAATAATTACTGTTAATTATCGATAATTAGTAATAATTAGCGGTAATTAGCAGTAATGAGTTGTAATTAGGAATAATTAGCAGTATTTAACAATAATTAACAATAATTGGTAATAATTTTCAATATTTTGGTATAATTACTAATAATTAAGAATAGTTAAAAATAATTAACAATTTTTTTTCTTTTTTTGGATCATTTTTTTCATATATCAAATTAATCATAATATACTAATTATTTTCTATTTTTTAGAGAAATATGGAATAATGAAGTTGATAATAGTCATTGTTAGATGACTGTGATTGGATAAATTAGTGCCGGAATCCAAACAGTTCTAGTATAAATCCTATATATATTTAGGTTGTGGAAGCATTCTTGTCATTTACATCATCCAAACTTAAATTTGTTTTTGAAGGGAAAATTATGTTTCCTTGTAAAAAATTTGGCCTTGGATTTTTGACACATTTGACAATGTTGAGAGTCATCTATTGCATTTTGGTTTTCAAATAGATTACATTTTTGGTATGAAAATGCTGAATGTAGTTTCATATAAGATACTAATAATTTGGTTCTAGATCCGTCACTATTTCAAATTTTAGTAAATGATGTGGAAGGTCCATCTTTTTTAACAAATTGTTACTCATGATGATGTTGATTTAACTCCTTATTTAGAATCATCTCAATTTAATGAGTTTTTTAGGTCTGCTAAAATGACTTATATCCTAGTTTCAAGATAAGAAAATTTGAAGTGGTTGAAAAATTTATGGCTATTAAATCAGATAATGGAATGTCAAATAGATTTTTTGATAAGATATTCTCTTTAGTTAAAACTATTTTACATGAAGGAAATATGTTGCCTACAAATTTCTATGAGAGTAAGAGGCTGGTTTATAATATGGGTCATGTTTATAAGAAGATTTATGCATGTTTATATGATTTCATCATATATTATTTTAAAAATGAGTCTTCGAATAGTTGTCTTACATGTGGAAAATCGAGGTATAAAGAGGCTCAACTAGGGATGTCTGGATTGATTCTTATAAAATATTTGAGGTATTTATCAATTACACTCAAATTGAAGTGTTTATATATGTCTCAAAAGAGAGCATCATGAATGTTATAGAATAAAACCAATATTTCAAATGGTAAAATTAAAAATTATCCCTCTGATGGTGATTCATGGAAAAATTTTGACCAAGTTCATCAGTCTTTTTCTTCAAAAGATTAAAATGTGTGATTGAGTCTTTATACTAATGGTATCTATCTATTTGGTTCTTAGGGTAGTCAATTTTCTTATTGTCATATTCTTATAAATCTATAAAATTTACCTCCTTCGATGTTGATGAAGGAGCCACATACATTTTTGACCTTATTAATCCCAAGAAATAAAAATAATAATTTCGATGCATATTTGAATCCATTGATTGAGGTGTTAAATTTATTGTGGAGTAACAGTATCAGTACGTATGATGTTTCTACAAAACAAAATTTCATATAGAAAGATGCATTGATGTGGAAAATTAGTAACTTCCTAGCATATGACATGTTATTTTTCTAGAGTACACATGGTCAAAAATCATGTCTGTACTACATGGGAGAAAAAAAGAGTTTATTCTCACCAATGGCATGAAAAATTTGTTTTTTTTACTACCATTGCAGATTCCTTCCAATTGATCATCCTTTTTGGAGGAACAAATATCATTTCAGAAAAGGTACAATTGAAAAAGATGGATCTCCAAAAATGGTCTCAAGTATGAAGCTAAAATCATTTGTCTCCTCATTAACTCCCATTAAATTTTGAACCACTATAAAGAAACAAAAAATTTAGGATTTTAGGAATGAACACACTTGGATAAAACAGAGAATTTTTTGGGATCTTCCATATTAGTCTGATTTATTTGTATTTAAATTTTGGATTTCAAGAATATTGAGAAGGAATATTTTGATAATATATTTTATATTGTTTTGGACACCCCATGAAAGACCAAAGATAACTTAAATGAATAATTATATATTTCCCAAATTTACAAGGAACCAAAACTTGAACTGTTTGAAAAATTAAAATCATAGATGTTAATGAAGGAATAAATAACTTAAACAATTTCCAAAGATAATTGGTTTTTATTTTGTCAGTGGAATGAAGATTTAATACTTTTATATGGTTATGTTATCTATTTGTCCAAATGTGTCAGAATTTTATATATTACCGGAATAAAAAGGAAATACTATCATGTTAAAAAGGAATGACTTATACCAATTGGATTAAGTGGTTTTTTTAATTATATGATTTTAGATGCACTAACAAGAATATCACATTTTTCAAGATAATTTTGTTGTGAAAAAATACAACAATGCACTAAGTGGACTATAATAAGATGTTGTTTTAATTTTATGTAAAGTAGAACAAATATTCCCACCATATTTTTTTGACTCAATGAAACATTTGATATTAAATTTTATAGAAAAAGTAAAATTTGGAGGATTGATATTGTTTTGATTGATGTACACATTCAAGAGATGCATGGAAAATTGTTGAAAAAAGTACGTAACAAAGCGTCAGTTATAGGTTCAATTACAGAAGCTTATTTACAGGAAGAATTTTTTTATCTTCTTTCATTATTTTCATTATGAATATCTCTCAAAACATAACCAAATAGTCCATAATTATGGAAATATTGATTATGAAATGAACAAAAAATTATCAGTTTTTAATCAGCCCAAACATGGCTTCGATGGAGTTCATGAATGATTACTTTCAGATGATGAACATCAGAGAGAACATATACATGTTCTTCTCAACTATGAAGAAATGAAACCATTTTTACTATGATTTCTCCTATCAATTATTCAATAATATTTGTTATAGTAAATTAATATTATTTTATTTGTAGGTTATATGATAATCATATCAATAAATAGCTTCGACAAATTATAGCAGCAACTCTAGAATAATGTTGGAAAAATAATTTATCATACTAATTTAAAAAACTAGAAAAATAAATTATTTATGGTTTAACATGAAAAATATATTTATTACATGTTATTTTGATAATTTTTTTACAAAATTTTAGGTATCTCAACATGCGGATTAAATTGATAATCGATTGTGTGTATTGAGTAACCCACTATAAAAAATGGTTAAATCTTATAATACATATGTGGTGAATGATTTTTGATTTAATACACATGTATATAGGTAATAAAAAAACAATGAATGACTATTTTTGTTTGAGAGGATATCATTGATAAATTTATGATTAATTTTACAACATTATAGAAGAAAGAATCGAACTGTGTTATATGGGACAGAATTGTATAACAATGTTTTAATGTCACTGGTTGGATACAGAGAGAGGATTATATGTTCATCCAAGATATAGAATTATTAATATTAAATATAAAAGCCTTATTATAGTAAATGAACCATTTTTATTCGATCATTAAGCACATAAAATTTTTAATGAAAAATATTGTTCTACTTCAAGAGATTTGAGTGATTGGTGGAGCATAAAAAAAATTAAATCTTAGAAAAATTAGTTTATTTAAAGTGAATATGGTTTTGATGAAGTGCAAGTAATTGAAATTTTTCAAGAGACTCCTCCAAATCCATCTTTTTCACAAAGATACATGAATATCAATTATAAAACCCCGTAGTTAAGGTTTGATGGTGATGATGATGTTATTGATGTAACAAATGAATTTGAAATGAAAAGAGATGATGAAACTAAAACTCCGATGGAAATTGATGATACTGGGAAGGAATATGTAGATGTTTAAATTTTAAGATATGAATATGAGGATAAAGATGAAAATTAAAAAAATTATGGATTTAATCATATATAATATTTTTTTCAACTATTTTCTAACAACAATCATTTCGTGATTTAGATGGAATCAAATCTGTTTTGTGAGTTCCAAGGGGATGATCTACCTGACGATGAGCATGATGTTTGGTCATATGAACCTCTGATTTTTGGTGGTTCAGAAACAAATTAGAGGGTTTGTGGTCTTGTGAGTTTAATGATTCATGATTATAACCTTGTGCGATGTCTGTGTCTTATATTTGATCCATGCATGATGATATATGTTTACTTGTGTATTTTAGTTTGTTTTTATTAATTGTCATTAATTTATTTATATACTCATAGTTTGATTATTTGTAATTTTTTTCATATATTTTTACATATAGATATTGGAAATGAGAGTGATATATGGAAGAATTATTTTTCTGGAGCATGGGTTAATTGGGATCAAATTCCCATTAATGTTCAACACTGCATGTACGATCATTGGATAGTATGCAGATAAATAATATTTGTTTTGAAATTTATTTAATTAATGGCTTGATATTATTAATAGTTTTTAGGGTTTATGATATCCCATTGATAATAGAATGTGTGTATCCATATGGTTGGAATGGGAGAGTTGTATGCTTGATTATTACTGTTGGTTTTTTAATAATTTGAGGAGGAAAATAATGAGGAAATCAGAAGTTACAGAGTTTGATCAGTCTTGCCGCACCCACTAACCTAATTACATTTCATCTTTGGTTTGTGATGGATTATGTTCACACTCAATGAGTGGTCATTTTTTGAGGATATCATTAGTAGGTTAACAAATCTGGGGGAGATAGGTGGTGACACGTCGTGATAGTAGTCATAAATTTTGTATGCATAGAGAACATATTATAAGTATATTTTTTAATTAATTTATATTACTTTAAATGTAAACTATTTATTTATACTTATATAGGAAGTCGAAGATCTTGATATTATGGAGTTAATAGTTTATAGGATGACTTACAACAATCATATCACTGGAGAGATTAAAGGTGATCTCCAGCATCAGAATATGGTCAGTATAATTTCTTTTTGAGTTTTAAAATTAACCAAAAAAATATTTTAACTATTTTAATTTTAAATTGAAATTAAAGGAGTAATATGAGGTCATGAAATATAAGACATATACTGAGAGTCAGACCGAGACTGAGGATCAGACCATTGTAGCAAGATTTGATGAGGCATCAGGGATTTAGGTGACCCCGTATGCCTTCAAGAAAGGCTAAGTTGTTTGTATCTTCTCTCGATTGACACATGAGAGTTATCATTGTACCATTATAATGTCAGCATGCAGGTCAAGAGGATCCCATGGAGTGTCAACAGGAGAATCTATGATATTAGGGTGAGCTTATAGAGTGTATGAATAGGGAGAAGGAAGAACTCTATCAATAATAGGGGAGGAGGAGGAGATGCATCGATTGTAGCAACAACAATATGAGCAGACGATGGAGTTTATGCAACGTCTAACTCATGGTTTAGGGATGAAGTTCCCTCCACAATCTCCTCTAGATCCTCCATCTCCTCCAAAAGGCCCCCCTTAGTGATGTATTTAATTTTTATGATAAAATATTAGAATATAATTTTTTTTGTAATATTATATATTTACTTTACTATATAGTGCATTTTAATATTGTTTATAATGTTGTGTTTTTTATTATTTTATTATTTATTTAGTTTTTTAGTATTTTATTACTTTATTATTTATTTAATTTTTTATTATTTTTATTATTTTATTTTTATTTTTATTTTATTATTATTAATTTTATTATATTTTTTGGAAGATTGTGGTTTTTATTATTTCAGAATTTTTTATTATTTATTATTATTAATAATTATTATTAATATTATTATTTTGTTAATATTAATGTTAATATTATTTATTATTTATTATTAATTTTATTTTATTATTATTATATTAATATTACTTTTTATTTTATTTTATTCATGTTTTTCACGATCGTCCCATCACAACACGTTTCTTTTAAAACTTATAGAAACTATTTGTGATGTGCTGTTGTTGCAAATGCCCTGTCGTAAATAACTCAATTTCCCATTGTGATTCCTCCAAAACCTATAATATATTTTAAGGTTTTACAATCATTTATGTAAGAGTATGGATCACTTCCACGTCACTAAGGGAAATATTTTAATATGTTTCACTATTGGACTTATAAAATAATTAAAAACACCAATATTTTATAGAAACCATGGGAAATAACCTTTGAAAGATTATTTATTTAGGTTATTTTATTATATATACTCCAAAAACTATGTTTGTGAAATAATAAACAATTATCCGCTATTTTCATATATAATCCCAACCAAGATCCCATTTCACTTCACTTAAAATCCTTTTATCTTGTCCTTACTCTGCCCTCCCCTCTCAAGAGTCCTCCCATGGTTCCCCCAAGTTATCATGAAGCTCCTCCAAAGTATTTGGAATCACCATCTCAAGGTAAGGGATCCTCTTCTTCTCCTCTTTATTCCTGTATCTTCTTTATGATATGTCTTTTTTCATGATTTCATAATGCTGGGATATGTTATTACATATAACACATAATTCCCATTTTTTTCTTAATGACCAGACACCCCTTTAACTCTCATCAATCCCTCCCATGAACATTTATACTCCCCCACTGTGCTGCTGAAATCTCATCATGATTTTCCATGCAAAACAGTTGTCTAGTGAATATCCTCACCCATGTCATATCAAGGGTGCTCACCTTTATGCACTTATACATATTTATTGGGACTTACATGCATTTATTTCACACTCTTTGATCTTGAAATAAAATGTGGTGTTGAATGAATCCAGGTTGTATAATTTATATGGAACACTTAATCATAATAATGAAATGAAAGTGATGGGTGCACCCAAAATTATAGTTCTCCAATTAAATGGGTAACGTTTTAAGCTCATGAGATTTCATGCAATGGACTAGGGAGTGATTCTAATCCATCACATGACTTTTTCTATCATGATGTCTTGAAAGTTAGACATGAAAAATGTTTATAATTCAACGTTTTAATTTGTTCCCATATTTTTCATGTTACCTTTATGATTATCATGCTATATCATGCTTAATTGTTTATCTATATTATTTTCACCCCATTTTATGACCTATTTATGATTCTAATTTCTATCATGTATTACGTTATTCTTTTTATCCCATGTTTATTCCCTTAACTGGATTTATAGCTCACCCCTTTATAATGTATCTTACTATGTTATCCCATGTAGTTTTAAGTACTATATTGTTAAGTAATTTTTCAATAAAGATTATGTATTTCCTATTTTAAGTTGTTATGTAATGTAACTAATACCCAAATACACTATTTCTATCAATCTTATGGCTTTTTTATGAGTAATATTATGTAATAAATCATGAATTAATGTGTAATAAAGAGTAGGGTTATCATCAGAGCTATGATGATATTTTTTTATGAGACCTTGAGTTTGAGTTTAAAGATAAATTTTTACTCCCCATATCTCAATGGAATAAAGTCATGATATTTCCCTTTTTGATCCTCGATCACATCAGAGCGATAGAATATTGACTAGAACTCCCACCTAAGCTATCTCAAGTACATGATATTTTATATTTATCTCTCTTGAGGTATTAAATATTGGACCTGTTACGTGTTTTGAATACTAAGGTGGTATCATTGGAGAATAATATTTCATCTGAAAAGTACCTGGTAAAGATATCAGATAATAGGGAAAAAGTTCTACGAAATAAGACAATGCATCATGTCAAAGTGATATGATGAAACCAAAAGTTAAAGGAAGATATATGGGAAAAATAATAGGTGATGAAACCAAATTACCCTCAACTGTTTGTGTATAAAATGAAAATTTTGAGGGTGAAATTTTTGAAGAGGATAATATTGTAATGGCTCAAGCTTTTATAAATAAAATTCCTTTTGTGATTGAGTTAAATTCCATATTATATTTTTTTTTTACAGAGTCACATTAATTTATTTGTTTTTATTATATCCTATCATATTTAAAAGAACATTTCACATCACAAATATTGATAAAATAGATTTTTAATAGTGATAATATGATTAATATAAATATTGGGTTATGAAAAATCCAATTGACACAGACAAAATAAGAAATGGACTCAATCAGCAGGATCATACCTTATTAAGCCCATTTACTAGAGATTCTAAGGGATATAGAATCACATGTATTTTACTTTGACCAATCCCAAGCTATTATCCAATAACTAAAGCATGATTGAAACCATTTATGGGAGAATTTATGCTTATCGAGATCATGACCCAAACCATGTACACTGAACCACTCCATGAAAATCTCACCATCACACAAATTAACCTTAGGGATTTTTCTAGTTTAATAATGGGATATGTATCAAGACCCTAAAAATATAGATATTTATATTTTATTTTTAATATATATATATATATACTTATTTTTGTTGTTTATTAATTATTTTTTATTTTATATGACAAATCATAAATTGTATTTTTGGGTAATATGAAATTTCAATTAAGGAACTCCATTTGATGAATTAAAGAATTATCAAAACAATTTAAATTTCAGTAAAATATTATTATTAAATAATATTTATTATGTATAGTTGATAATTTTATTTTAAGAAGTAAAAATTAATTTTTTACAAGGGTTTGAAATTTTTTATTGTAAAAAAACCTTGGATATCTCAATAAATTTCAAATATTATTTTAAAAGTGAAAATTAAAAAATTTATGAAATTATTTTTATAAAATAAATATTATTTTCTTGATCAGAGGGTTGAAATTATACAACAGTTAAATTTTCATAATTTTCTAAGACAATCAATTTTTTCAGTAAAAAATAAATACAATATAAATATACGATGTGTATTATGACATCATAATGACCCAAATGTGATGTAATAAATGATATAAGTGGTATAAATGAACAAATATATGTTTTCAATTTAAAATATAGTGTTTTTTATTTTTTTATTAATTTTATAAATCCATTATGAATCCTCCAAACCTATATTATATCTTAAGGTTTTAAAA
The DNA here is from genome assembly GCA_963277665.1 of Viscum album. Classification (NCBI taxonomy): domain Eukaryota; kingdom Viridiplantae; phylum Streptophyta; class Magnoliopsida; order Santalales; family Viscaceae; genus Viscum; species Viscum album. The sequence goes on from OY728132.1 coordinate 422,483,343, forward strand.
TCATTCCTTTATAAAGAAGACTCACTTCAACATAATCATGGGAATTTTTTTTTGATTTAGGACCTATTACTTATAAAATAATGAAAACAAGTCCTCTTTTTCATAAACCATAGAAAAACCCATGGTATGGCTTGTGGTTTTGGTTACATTATTATATAGAGTCCAAAACCTAAGTTTGGGAAATAATAAAGAACTACCTTATATATTCCTATATAAACCAATCCAATCCCCAATTCCACTTCACTCAAAAACCTTGTAGAACTTATTTAATCTTACCTATCTTCCCAAGAGTCTCCCAAGGTTCTCCCATTCTCTCAAGAAGTTCCTCCCAAGCTTTGGAATCACCCTCTCTTGGTAAGGGACGTCTCTCTCTTCTTTTCAATTCAATCACCTTCTTCATATTTATCATTTTTTTAATCTGAATTGGTTATGTTATCATGAATTTATAAAATTCTTTATAATATCAAATTTATGTAATAAAAATTATATATCATTTATCCCATCTCATTATATCATATACGTAAGATATTCCAATACTGAAATTTAGTAAGGGATCATCTCTTTCTCCCTTTTATTCAAGAATCTTATTTTTGTAGTTCACTTTGAATTCCAATTTATATTGATAGGTGATTCTATTACATATCCCTCTTAATTACTTTATTATTTATAAGCGATGAGTGGCCCATTTCACTCACATTAATCCATTGCACTATTCATAATGTACCCCCATTATGTTGCCAAAATTATCTTACGCTTTTTTCATGCTATATTTTTATTCAAAATCCCTCCTTTTCTTATGAATGATACCAATTTACCTCTAATTTTAACATTTTATGAATCTTTTAGTACTTATGTTATGTGTTAAAAATGTTATTGTGATTTTCCATACGGATTGTTTGTGTGTTGTATACCCATAACCCTTTTATACTCACGGGTATTCACCTAGTTGTACCTATACTTTATTTATTGGGTGTTTCCGTTTATCTATTCCATAATCCTCAATCATGGGATTAAATTTAATGATATTTGTCCTTATATTATAGGATTTATAAGGACACTTATCCAAGTTGATGATATGATTATGATAGTGTTCCCAGATCGTGCTCCAATGCATTGGGTAATGTTTTAGTCTCCTATGATGCTATGCATGGTGCATGGGTGGTCATCTTAGTAACATTATGTTATGATGACTTGGTGTTTAACCTTAACATATTCTTATGATTTCATGTTTAATGTTTTTACCACATTCTCATGTGGCCTATTTGTTATTATTTTATATCATGCCTCATTGTTAATATTTATGATTATCACCGCTTTTATGCCCCTTTTAAATTCCAATTGTCTAATATGTAATACCATATTTATGTTATGAAATTTTAATTCCCTTATGTGAATTTGTATCTCACCCCCTTCATATGTATATCCCTATTTTATCCTAAGCATGGGATAAAACATTATGAGCATGTTATGGAATTCTTCAAAAATGTTGATGTACCCCCTATTTAAAGATGTTGTGTAATGTAACTAATTACCCAAATACACTTGAAGTATTAATCTTTTGGGTTTTTATGTGTTTTATTATATAATAAATCATTAATTAATGTGTAATGAAGACAATGGTTGTCATATGTATATTCCCCATCTAAAACCAATCATTTCAATTTAATTCTCAACCCTAATAATTTATTATTCATGTGGGTGAATTCTATATCCATAATGGAAATTGGGACAACGCCTACCATCAATATCATGATGTATAATATCATCACAAGATTTTGTGTCCCCCACATGATATTGGGGGACAACGGAACCTATTTTCATGATTATTAATTGAATTGGTTGTATCAGGAGCATAATATCTAGCCCAACCATTAAGCCCACTATCATACAATGGATAGTGGAGAAATAGATTCCTTTAATAAAATTATATCAAATATGATTTATAAAATGGAGGACCCAATAAAGAAATCTAATCAGGATAACCTCATATATACTATATGGGATTATTTCACAACAACCCATACTACTTCACGTGTAACCCCATATTTTATTGTGTAGATAATAGATTCAATCCTTCCCTTAAAGGTCTAAATTCCTTCAATTCACATTTATTTCTTCAATTAACAATATGGAGATAAGGGATCCTTGATACCACTAGATTAATTTGAGAAAATTGATGGGGAAATTTTAAGTAAAACACCCAAGATAGAGGTTTATTAGAATCATGCCATGAATGCATTAAAAAAGAATGTTCACCTTCACTTATTTTTCTTGAGATAATTATTTTTGTTTCTGAGAACCCTCATGAAACCTGAGTAGAAGACCTAAAAATAGATCAATAATTAGAATAAAATCACACTATACATAAGATCTATTATAACAGATCCTACTCTCTGATCATGATGAATTGTAACACCCTGATATTTTATGAGAAATATTTTTTTATGTATTATGTTTTACGCAAAACCAAGAGAATATTTCCCTACAAACAACACTGTCATGTCTTGCGTTACACGCAAGAGCAACCTTCCTCGATAGCTTGCGTTGTACTCAATACCGAGTTTCACTAAACAATGATATATTATTATAATATTATGAACTAGCTGTTATGAATAGTTTTAAATAAATTTTGAATTTTATAACATTATAATTCATCTTACACATTCTCTATAATGAGATATGAAAACAAAATCAATTTTTCAGATAATAGATTTATTTTTCAAAAAATGCAGATTTACCACCTTTTGATGGCACACCCATTTTAAATATAATTTTTGAAAAATTTATATGTTCAATTTTACAAAATAAACTTCTTCTTTTTAATCAGGATATATAAATTTACATTCGATAAGTTTTTGATGCTTTTTGATAACTTTCATATTTTGATGAATAGTAAAAATACGCTAAATTTTTCTTAAAAACACATTTTTTCATTAAGATAATTTAGATGGTTAAATGATAAAATTTAGTGGTTTAAATGTATAAATAGAATATATTTTTACCATTTAATATAATTCATGTCATTACCATTAACTTTACATTGAATTCATTGATAAAAACATTTCAATCTTTGACAATGTTTTAACTTTTAAAAACAATTTTCTTAACAACATGATTAATTTTAAATTAATTACTGCAACTTTTGTGTTTCGAATTTTGAAAAATGAATTCCATATTTGGATTCAGTGGGTCCAAATTATGTTAATAGTTTACTTTTATTTTTTTTACATTATGAATAGTAACTATGGTAATTTTTATTTACTACAGTTAAAGGTAAATCGGGTAATTAAGTGTAAAAATAAGATTATAAAATTACCCTAAAACCTACCAAAATTATATTGGATGAATAAATGTCTACTAATATCACCTAAGGGTCATAATAGATTTGTTTCGTGGACTATTGACAATGAAAACCATATAATTATAATTAAAACCAAAGAAAGTGACAACATGTCACTCTCTTATATCTTATAATTGTAATAATTTTAATTTAGTGATAAACATCATAAAAAATAGGACATATATATTCTTCAGAAATATAATAAACTTATCTACATCATATAAATATATTTAGAGTTTTTAGTGATTAAATAATTATCATTAATGATGACACAATAGTAATGTTGAAATTATCTTTTTGATTGAAATATCAAATAAATGGTTCTAAAAATATTAAAATAAATATTATTTGAACTATTTAATGTGATACACGAATTTTATAGATGAATATGACATGGTAGGAATCTATTAAATATTTTTTTTGAATATATCATCTGTTTATATTTTATTTAAATTCAAATAAATGAATAGTTTCAAAATTGGCACTATTGTTATTTTATAAAAATAACATATTATAAAATTGTTTACAAATCAAAAAAAATATCTAAAAATTATATATTTATATTTATATGGTATAAAATGTAATAAAGTTTCCAATTATGGAAAATTCACAAAACATAAATAATTATTTATAACAATTTAAATTTTAGAGTATTATTACCACAAATAAAATTAAATAGATTAAATAAGGATAAATCAATTTGATAAGGTTTAAAATAAATTCAAAACATGTATAAATTTTATTTTTTGATGATATTACAACCCTATATCATCTCATATTTTAATTGAGTGATATTTTGAGGTTTTTAAGTGGGGTTGGAATTTATTATAAATTAATATTTCTTATGTTTCCAAAGATGCCCCTCTCCTCCCTTGTAAAAGGGAACCTCCTCCCTCTCCTCCTCACACAATTATGAGCCTTCAGGATCAGACAAACCATTCCGATTTCTCTTTTACACTTCCCTAGAAATATAATAGAGGTACTAGTTCTCTTCAAAGACCATCTTTAGAGCCCTAAGAGGAGGTTTAGAAGAGGCGAGTCGAAAAAGAGGTAATATCCTTTACCGATCCTTTCAAATTTATTTCTTCTTCTACTTCATCTTATTTACTGGTTTCATTATAAAGTAATAAAATCCATATAAATCAGATAATTATATATTATTATAAATATTAAACAAACCTATTTCACCTTCTATCCATCCTATATAAAATTAAATCACCACGCGTGCGTACGTATGGATTACCGTCTCCACGCCGTGGTGTAATCTGTTTTCCACCACAACCTTACATGGATGGGTATAATGGTGTAAAGAATAACTATATATGATTATTATAACATGATACTAATTAGGAGATATTCTATTATCTATTCCAATACCATTCAATAATAATGGGAATGATATCATTTCTCGTACGTACGTACGGCTTTCTGTCTCCACGATGCGATGTGATTCATTCTACATGATCTTCAGTAAAAGATACTTTTTGACTTTTTCAGCCAAACTATGAGAAGAATTTTTTTTAACATATACAACATGAATAGATTTTTATGATTTCATAGAACATTATTTACATTAATCTTCCTTTAATAATTTTCAAGCTTATTTTAAATTAACTTCTTTTAGTTTAAAATTGTATGGAATGTTAATAAAGGAAAAAAAATTGAAGTAGAATGGATATTTTCCTCAATAATGGAGTTTAAGTGTTTTATCAAAATTATTTTCTATATAAGATAATATAGGGTTCTGTTATATCCCTATTTTTACATTGATTTTATTATGTTATTTTGGAATTATTTTATAAAGTCCTTTTTATATGGATTATGTTATGTTGGAATGATGTTTAAGAATCCCATTTTTATTACATGGGTTATGCTATGATGTATGATTTATGATTTTTTGGCACACATAAGAATGGTTTCATTATGAGATGAGTGGGACCTATATATCCCTCCAATGCATTGGGTAAAGATTCACATCTCATGAGATAGACATGGCTGGAATGAGAAGTTAATCCGGTTCAGTGATATAGGACTGGAACCAGGAGTGAAATCTGTTCAGAAATGTACTTTGTCTGCTATGATAGTCTTGGAAATGAGTCTTGACTAATATGAAATGATTTTCTATGATTATGTGTGATGCCAACAAGTTTCATGTTTTATGACAGGATTATTGGGATAACATTTCACTACTATGATTTATCCCATGTCAGGATAATATGATCTCTTTTTCAGGTTAAGATTTTCAAAATGTTATGTACTTATGAATATGATATGATTGATATTTTCTTTGTTTACCCTTACTGAGCATATGAGCTCACACTTTTGTATGTTTTCCTTTCCACAGGTCAGGAAGAAGGGTATTAAATAGGATATTCCAAAAGGGACTCTAGATATGATGAAATAAATGGGAGACAATGTAAATGATTTATGGACAAGTTGTTTATGTTTCCTAGTTTCTAATGACACTATACCTATACGGTCCTATCATGGTTTTGTCATATGTTGTAATATATATGCTTCCATTCTGAATTAATAACAATGTATGTTATGTATGGATCGTTATATGAATGGTGATCATATCATTACTGATATTAATGCAATCTTTCTCTAGAAGTAATATATAGAAATTCACATTTGATTCACATCATATAGGAAGCATAATGTTAAACTATAGATCTAGAGATCATTACACATTACTCTAAACTTCTTGGAATTGGTCTCTATCATATTAACTCAAACTAATAGACCTGATTGTTCTTGTCTCATAAAAGTAATCTTCATGATATATGGTTTATACCACATGAATTTGAATTGTTTGGAGTGATCCATCACACATGACCTTAAATTTTTTAATGTGATCCATACCACATAACTTTAAACTACTTTGAGTGGTCCATCCCATATTACCCTAAACTATTTATGGAGCATTAAATCAAAAATTCCCCTATGTAATAGATAAATACAAATTGGGGTTTTTTCTTTGGTATTATATGGTTATGGATGTAATTTCTAATGCTAATTTCATGGTTCAACTAATATATGGAAAAAATTATTTATTTACTAGAACTATGTGTTGAATGACTCATGTTTTCATTGAATACATAGTGATTCATAAATATTTGATCCCAGGACAAGTCATAACTTCTATTTCCATACCACTTTTCTAGTCTAATGATGATACATTTTGTAATCTAATTAGGGTTCATACTTTTACCTCACTAGATCATCCATACAATTTTCCCTTTATCTCCTTTACACGAGTGAGATATGTACATAGATGTCCCATATAAGAACTATGTGTGGATTTATTCCTATTATCACAGGATATGTAGTAATGAATGTATTTCTTATCTCATGTTCATCTATAGAATCCATATCCCTACCGTACCTAACCTAGGTGAAGAGGTATTCCCTAGATCATGTTAAGTCGTCGTATGGTCAACTATTAGGATAAGACAATTTGATTTTTCCATATTGTTGATAAATAATCCATGTTGTCATTCATCCGATCTCACACTTTAATATAAATCTACTTTCCCTATGTTCATGAGTCAGATATGTATAGATAAGTTTATTCTGAAGAACTACATGTGTATGAAATATTGATATTCAAGGATATCTAGTGATGCTTAGATCTCAAATCCTAGGCCCATTCACAAAAACCATTAAATTAAATAACCTTTATATTCTAGTTCATGATCCTTGTAATTGATGGATGATTCTTAATATCATCTATAAACCATGAAATTACATCTGAAGACCCAGATATTGTATCTTGTGTACAACTATAGGGCTTCTTCAGGGTCTAAAACTATACCTGAGTGAAAGTCCCCTAATTCTAAAAACATTTAAGGATTAGTTCCTATCATCACCAAATATATGGTTAAACCTAGTTATATCTTCCATGTAATATCTTTTATGTATTCTATCATTGAATCGAGTGATTGAACTCATGTTAAATCACATCTAATCTATCAAAATATCCAAAAATTGAACAGAAACTACTACATATGAGCCTGATCTTTACAGAAGAACCAATTTTAAAGAACCATTTGTGTCTTGATTCATAACATCTAAGGATATGTAGTGTTACATAGATCACTCATCTATAACCTAAGCCCAAAGTTCCATCAAATCCATCCATCTCCCAGTATAAGGAGATATTATTAACAATGGGTCAATTTCTCGCATATACTTGGACATATCACCTATTATTGTGTAAATTATATGTGAACCTAAAATATATACATCCTTATTTAATGTTAAAAAAACTTAAACTATACATAAAATATAAATTATGCACCATAAAGTCCAAAACCCATAAATAGAGGCCTGAGAAAATTTCGAATTCAAATTAGCTATGTTATTACCTTCCACGGATTAGGCAAGAGTTAGAGTAAAAAAATTATAAAAGGCATAAGGATTGTGGTGTCCACAATCTAACTCCAAATAAAGTCAATGTTTTATAAATTTACCAAATATTATAGTGAATATATAGATTAGATCTTCTTTTCCCCTTTACACATGATCTTAAGCTATGTCATAGTTACATTTTCACTCAGGAAAATGCTTCCATTTCACATAAAGTAGATTCTATCATTAAAGTGGTCATATAATCAAGACATATTGCATCATATCTCTAGACCTTGAGAGTGTGTACATAGTGGAATAACCTTTAGGGTGCTCAAACACTTCTTGAGTACTCATTTTCTCCATAAAACTACCTCATACCGTAGGCATTTAAATCATTTTAAACCTTTAATGGAAATTGGTTATGAGTTCATTCTAATACAAAAGGAATCCTATAATTGGTAATGATATTCAGGATTTCATATTGTAAACTACCAAACATAGCCATGTTTTTTTAATGGGAATGTAATCTAACCTAATACACCCCAATAGTAATGTTGTGGAACCAATCTTTTGAATATTTTTCAGCATTCATGCTCACCGTGTATTTACTACCCCATCATTTCTCAATTAAAATATTGAGAGTTATTATTTACATATTAAATAATTCATATATTTAATTGAATTAAAATGACTTAAATTATATACTCTTGTGTATTATACGAATATTTAAATAAATATTATGACATCCTATTTTTTCTGCCCTTAATATTTGGTTATGAATCTTCTATAATGATAATATTCCATGAGTCAATACACAACTTATGGAAACCATATAAAAAATATAGTTGACTTGATTTATATTATTCTAGGATATGTGATTCCTAAATTTCTTATCTTTTGTTTATCTAGAAAATATTATTCCCACCCTATCCTAGTATAATGTTTTTCCTCATTCATGTCGGGTTATCACCAATGACCTGACCTAGGATGGATTCATCCATTTTTCCTATTCAAGAGAGTTGGATTTACCCAAAACCCAAAAATAATGATTATTATCATACGAAATTAAACAAAATGACATCTGAGTCTTTTTCACATGATGATAAATAATATGGAATATGGTCCACCATGGAAGAACATTAAACTACTTAGAATAGTCTATTATATATCACCTGATTTCTCAAACATGAATGAAAGATCCACGTAAGGGTACCCGACAAGCATTTATTATTCATGAACCCACACAAGGGAAAAATTACCCCTTTACTAAGAACTATGACCTAATGTTTTTGAATTCCATATTTACATAATATTTTTTAGCTTGGTTACACACCACTTCACTATTTTGAGTGCATCTATGGAGCCTCATCTAGTTGGGATTCAGTACCAGAATATAAAAAAATCCCCATACCAGAATTAGATGTGGCTTGATTTATACTATCAAATATGTAGTGACATTCATACATATATCTTGTATCTAATAACATATCATCATCCATTTACACTCCCTATTTAACATTTCATAATAACTTAATCTTGACCATCTTTGGAATGGAGTGTTCTAATAACCTCATTAACATCTTTTTCTATATGCCACAATTCTTTACATAAGTGTTTGGGACACCATAAACCAGAAATGGAATTTTTTAATTATAAAATTCAACTCTAAAATGATTTTTTACTTGATAATGATATTTATGTCCCCATATTTGTAAGTTCATACCACATAAATGTTTATGTCCCAAGGGGAAGGTTCTTTAACCCCTATTCCTTTGAAATATTTTTCATGGATTTAATCTTTTAAATATTATTAAATGATCTTACTCATCATAATTTTTCAATTTAATTACTTCATGATTTAAATACCATAGGTAATGATCTACCTTGTTTTAACTCTTTATTCAGAAGGTGTTAGAGGGATCTTATCCCTTGAGTCCAATTTTGGTTGTCACACCCTCTTACTCTTGATCAAGGAATTATAAACACAAAATACACACACCTATCAATGTAACCATCAATACTAGAATTTAGATCTCTATTCACATATGGTTTGCCTTTCCTTTACTACATAGACCATCTCACCCATTGGATAATTCTGTATGAACATAAGCTTCATCCTCCTTTTCAATCCAATATATATGACCATAGACCTCGAAAACTCATTTCTCAAGAACTATAAACTCAAACTATGTGTTCTATCTATGTGTTTTATATATAATTATCATTGGGATCCCATACACACTAGGTCAACCTTTCCCTTTCTACAAGCTATATTACCTCATCTTTTGATCAAAGTTTTACAATGTTAAACACCGGTCTCACTCATTCATATTGGAATACCATAAACTATTAATGTAAAAAGTAACAATAAATTCTAGTATATAAATTCATAAAGGGTATCCATGGGAAAGTTTGAGTCTCTACTCTTTAGACATTAATCACTTATAGAGAAGAAAAAATGAATGTATTTGAAGAAAATAAAAACAATACAACACTTATTAGGTTGAAAATATTTAAACAAATAACTGATAAAAATTAGTGTTCTTGCACTCTAATACATTACCCATTCAAAGATTAGGAAAAAATTAATGAGAAATTTAAAATACATAAAGATTATAGGGTCCACCATATGATCCTATCAAGAGTCATTCTATTATATATAGGTACCTTGACATAAGAAAAATTAAGGACACCCATTTATTCCTTTCATATTGGTTTAAAAGCTTTATTAAAAGTTACCGAATGTGTAATTTCAAGTTACATGATCTATTTTGAACATTGGAATCCTCATCACAAAATACCCTCTCATGATTTTAATTATGTTGAGTTAAGAAACTCTCACATATTTTTATTCACTAAACTTAGCATATGAGGATAGTATATGGTACACTAAATCTTGCCAGACTATATCCATTTAAGTTCAAAAAAACAATATTCAATCCCATCACATTTTTTGAATGAACAAAATTTATCTTTCAAGGAAAATATATGTGTCACCACATCTAGACCCCCTATATTCTTCTAAGGGAACAAGTTCAAGTGGTGGTAATCTAAAATAGAAAACCTTATCTTATGGTGATTGTATTTTTTTCAATTATATTAAAACTATCTATATCTAACTAAATTCATGCACTTAGAAGGAAATTGAATTCAAAAATCCTTTATCTCATGATATTTCATAGGCGTTTGATGATTTTATGTGTTCCACTCTATTTATTATTCCAAGATCCATTCAAGGGTACATGTTTAAAAGATAATGGATCGATTCATGCATGTCTGCATTGACTTGATCATTTAAAAGTTATGACTTAACTAATCCATTTCTACAAAATGTTCAAGTGGATTCAGTTATTCTTTATAATACTCTCTATAAGTTTCAAATATTTTCAGGAATTGATTATTAAAATGGGAATGGAGTCAAAATATTTATAATGTTTTGAGATTAAAACATTTTCCTCTTATTAAAAACATAAGTGAAACATACACAAGTCAATATCTATAATTTGTTCTCTAAAAATGGGAAAGAAAGACACATTTAGAGATTCACTATAGACTATACTTTTCTAAGTCGCAAATTTCACCGATCACCTTGATTAATTAATCATACACTAATTATAAAACTGATCCATATATTTATCTTTCATGATTGGTTGTAATCATTCTATTATGGTAACATTGTCAATTTATTCCATTTCATCCTCATTAACTAGATTTTGATGGTCCTATTCTAATTTATTGGTGGGGGAAAACTTATAATTAAGTTTTTATATTAGGTACTAAATTTGAATGATTTACTGTTGCTACATAGACACTAGTGCTACATATTAAGAGGCTTCATAAAGGGATAGTTTGAGGTTTGTAAAATATGAAAGTATTTTTTTGTAGAGGAATATGTTGAACAAATAATCATACTCTCACTCATGAATGACATATTTTATGATAGCTTGGATGTTCTGATAGGTGAATTCCCTATATCCTAAGGTCATGGAAATAGGTCAAATCCTATGTAGTTTATATTGAAGACCCAATATGGTGGTTTGTGGCTCAAATACCAAATATCATTCCACAGATGCTTATGGGAAGTATTTCATAAGTCAATGGACTCTTGATCCAACTAAGAGTCACTCTAAATGATTAATATATATTCCAGGACCAATTCACATAATGAGATAAATTTTTTATCTTCCTTTGATATATTTTTTTTCACCAAAATATTCTCGATCAATGTGCACTCTAGTAGCTCAGATATTGGCATGGTTTCCTCCTCAACTCAACCCAATGATTTTATTTATAGAAATAAAAGTAATATTGAAAGGTATATAGTTCATACCATGGGCATTGAAGTATACCAAAGGTATTATATGTATTTACCCACTTCTACAAAATTATTTTCTTATTAGAAGAGAACCAATCTCCCTATTGAAAAATAACGTGATTATCTTATAGTGGGTGCTTCCTTGTATTCCATGAATGGGACATAATTAATCAACAATTTACCATTATTTATGGCCATAGAAGCATCCTATCCTTATATTAGGTCCTGATCAAGTGGCGGATCCTAACATCCCCCTATGATGGTTTCTCATCAACCAGTGGAGTAGGAAAATCTTAATGAATCTAAAATTTAGAGGATCATTCATGGTCAACCTTAGGAAAATAGAATGTTTATACCTTTTCTAATTCTTGAGTCATTGATTTCTCTACCCAAAGAGGTTAAATTTTTATAGTTTCCCATTACTAGATCATCATGGCTATTTTTTCTTTGAAAAAATATATATGATATGGAATCAAAATCAGCATTCCATATAGAGAAATATTTAGTTAAACATAATCAAGAAATAATTAAAACCATCCAAGTCTTATTAATGTCTTATAATTTATCCAAGGAGGAGTGGGTGTCTATCAGTAATAAATGGTCTCCCATTGTGGATGTATCCTCAACATGTGTGATAAGACTAGTCATAAAGTGAAAAGTTTGCAAGGTTATATAAAATATGGTTGTTTCACTTAATAGTTATAACTCATCCATATTTTCCTCCCCTAATAGAGATGGCATGGATGAATGAGATCGATTTTTCATTCCCATTGGTTCAGCTACTTATATAGTATAGTGAGGGAAGAATTTTAGATCACTGTTTTTCCTTTTAAGATGAGCTCATAAGGTGATCTATTTTAGAAATGATATTTTATAATCAAAGTAAATTTTTAGTATCTGTATAGTAGGAAACTTTTGTCTTCTCCGTATTACTATCATCTCTAGAGTCAGTAATTGGATATTATGAGGAACTAGTTAACTCAATCACTTTCTGTCGTGACTCTTCATTTTTCTGTTGAGGTCTATCCTGTATAGGCATTCCAAAATTGGATAATTGATCGATTTCTAGGTTTCTTCATCTTAATCCTAATTGGTTACTTCCAATTACGTAAATCAATAATTCAAACCGCACTCAAATCTAGGGAATTTCCCATTTTATAGGAACTTCTGTACCAAAAAAGAAATATTTGGAGACCAATCTATTCCACTATTGAATATGTGCTTTGTAAAAAATTCAATGTTCCACTAATTCCTAACTAGGGATAGAGGGTTATCAAATCTCACCTCCAGCGGAAAAGGTCTTGAATAAAGGCGGGTGGATATTGGATTTAACCACTATTTCCAGAATCATCTTATATCAATATGAGAGTTATTCTTCCTCTAGGGTGGTTGAAATAAATGAACCCAATGGGGTTCCACCCTCAGGTTATTCAAGAGATTTTAAGGGTACCTATTCTACCTGAATGGTTTGTAAAAAATGATTACATGGTTACACATCGTGAGATACATGGAAATTAAAGATGGTATTCTTCAAAAATGTGTCTTCACTATACATCATCATGATTAATGAGGTCATCCAATTTTACATGAATATAATGGTTGATTAACCACTAATTTAAATTTTCTATGATAGATATTACATGGGTCTTATAATGGGGATTCTATTATCAGTGGAAAGTATTGGAATCTCCAAATCTCTTAGATAATTTTTGGCCTCATTGGGATCAGTCTTGAAGTTAATTTTTTTGGGGTAATTAATTTTGATGTATTGAGAAATATTGATGTCACTCTAAACTGTGGTCCATAATCCCAAAACATTTGAATCCACTGGAAACCCCAAAAAATATGAGTTAGTTTTTGGGAACTAGTAGTCCAAAGAGGAATCTGTCAACACTCCTTTGTGGAATATCATCATTAGTCTAGGTATCACAACCCATTTTTCTAAAAGTCCATCTTTTCTTTGACTCAGGATAACATTGATCTTCTATCCAGAGTTATCATAAGTCTATTGGGTGGGTTTGATACAAGTAACAAAGTACTTAATGGTTATTACCATCTAATAGAACTTCCTAGTATCTCTCTTTCTCTTCTAATGATCCATATTAATGGTGGCCCTAGGAATTCCACCCCTAATTATCCCACTAGGATATTATATAATCCAAGAATGGTCATATCTAGGTGTTATCTAGATCAACACGCCAAGGGAAGTATTCCTAAACTCATTTTGGGTGGTCTCCTGGGCCAACATTACTCATATCTAGCATGTTTCCATGGGATGATGTTCACTCCAAATATCTGTCAATATAACCAATGCTGGATACTTCATGAACATATATTGGGGTGAAAACATATATGGGTTTTATTCCTCTTTGATAATTCCACAATCAATAGGGATCACTATGATTTAGTCTCTCATGAACATGTTGTGGATCCATGCTTCTTCATCACCCCAACTGCCATATTTAACTATACTGGTTGGGGGGACACTATTTTTGATAAATTTAAATTCTAAATGAAAAATTATGGGCTTTAAATCCTTTAAATCCTTAAATTATAGGAGGTTTATATTGGAGTTTTCATAGATAAACCACCTGAATCTACACCTCATATTCTAAACTTTATCATGCATCTGGTATGTGTTAATGTGTGATACTTTCCATAATTATAACACATAAAATAGACTTGAGAATTAACACCCCAAGCTTCCACAGTATGTTTCCCATTGAATAATGCAGTAGCTTGGGTTGTAGGGGACTTGGAGTTTTAACACACACGACCAACGAAACCAGCCGTTATGAATTATAATACCCAATTTTTTAAATTTTTTAAATTTTAATTTTCAAAATGGACTTCATTTTTGGATTCAAAATATCAAAATTAGCTTAGGGTGAATTTTTGGTATTTTTCTAAGAACATTCAATTATTGATGAATAGTGAAAAACACTGCATTATTGTTTAAAATTGAATTTTTATTTAAATAATTAGTTATTTTATTTTAATTTATTTTAGGTCAACATAGATATATAATACCTATATATTTTCAATGTAATTTATTGGAGTCATTTTATAATAAGTTTAGATATGTTAAATTTTATCGAACTTTTTACCGTCTTTTACCCACCTTCTAGGAGCATTTTCAAATTTGCATAAAACTTATTTTTACCACTTTTGTGAGTTGAATTTCCAAAATCCAAGAGAAATGGTTGACATAAATAAGTAAAATGTGGTTCAACAGGATGAAAATATTTTTTTTGTGAATAGTAAATTTGGACTTTTATTTACCATGGTTAAAAGAAAATAGGATAATTAAGGGTAAAAATGATATTATAATTACCCTAAAACATGTCCAAATTCTATTAGACAAGTTTTAATCAACCAAAAAAAACATTAAGAATAAAATATGATCCTTCTGGTCTACTTGTATTAGATTAGGACATTTATTATTATTTTTATTTAAAGAAGAGTTAAAAGTGTTATATTCGACATTTAATAATTAAACCATTTTTAATATTGAGTTACACACAATATAAATTCAACTATAAATATTCATTAGAAAGATAATAATATTTCCTAAATAATGGTATTTTATTTATAATTTTTAGACATTAAATAATTTAATTTATTTATGACACTATGATGATGCAGTAATTACCTTATTAATGAAATATTAAAATAATTGATAGTATAAATATCCAAATAAATGTAAATTGAGACTTCTGATTAATTCCACTAATTTTATAGGTTAATATTAAATGTTAGGGTTGATAAAATATTTTTTTTTCGAACTAATCATGCAATTATGATTTTCAAAAAAAGAAAATACTAAATAGTGTCAAAATTGACAAATTTGAGTTTTTAAAACAAATACTATATTATTAAATGATATAATATTCCAAAAAATATACGGTTCTGCCAAAATACTTATATATGGTTATATATATTAATAATGAACAACTTGGGGTTCTCTTGTCTTGTTATAGTATATTTATTAACCATATAATATAAAAATACAAAGAGACATGGTAAATGTCAAACTATTTAACTATGAGTTAAATATAGATGATAAGGTTAATATGGTGACCTACACCTGTCTAAAACTAATTTTTCGAGTGGATTTCGACCCATCCCCACCTTATCCTCTAAATAAATCATTTTTGAGCCATTATAAACCGAAAATTATTTTATTATAAAATTATATTTCAAGCTTTTCCTAAAGTGACCCTCTCCTCTCTTATAAAAGGGTACTTCCCCTTCTCTTAAATTTACACCTCCAAAGCCATTTGAATTGGCCGAAACCTATCCAAATATCCTCTCAAATATCTTAACTTCTACTTAGAGGCCTTAATTTGATCATAAAGCAAAGATAATGAGACTTTTTGATCAACTCAAAAGGAAACAACCGAAGAAGAGGTAATAATTTCACCCCCGTCTTCTTTCCTTGCCGACCGACTCTCCAAATCATAGTAGGAATATACTTTCTCTAACAGCCTTCCTGCCTATGGGTTCTGTTTATTGTCCCATACCCCAATTCTAGAACCCTCTCGTGACAATAATCCCGAAGCATGGATATTTACCGCCACTATTCCCCAGTTCGTGATACCTACCAGCGGGCGGCCTTCCTCAAGGGGTAAAACTGTCAGATCTGTGTTGAATCACATTCCAGTATCTCTGAAAAGAGAACCACATCAACAGGAAGGAACAATCCACTGCTATCGGAGTATTTCCCACAGTTCCATGGTAATCGACCAGCATGGCTGGCTGGCGAATTGGGATCTTCGACCGGAAGGAGCGTTTAAGTCATTGGATTGAGGGTGGCCCTTCTGGGTTCGCCAGAGCTGCATAGAATTTGGGGCAGAGTTGCGAGCTGTAGGATTTTATAAAGCTGCCTGGGTGTCCCAAACTTATACCCACCAGACTCAAGCCCTCACTAGGAAACTTATGAGTCATTGGAGTCCGGACACCAACACGTTCCATCTGGTCCATGGGAAAGTGGGAATTAATCTGTGGGACGTCTTTCGGATCTCAGGGGTCCCTGTCATTGGGAGTATGTATGACAAGTTCCTGCCTCCTTCCTATGTGTGGGAGAATGAAGAGAGGACTCCCCCTACTAAAGCAGCTCATTAACCAAGCTCGGAAGCAATCAGAGGATATGTGTTCATAACAGCTTGTCCCATACCGTGAATGGGTCAAGGATTTTGTGAGAAAGAACAAATCTGACGAATCCGCGGCTCTCCCAAGCAGACCCACGACTTTCCCTATGATATAGTCCTGTAAAAAGGGGGGTATCTATTGGATGACTTTAGAGCAAGGCGATTTTCACGGCTGAGGCTGGGAACTTATTCCAGATGTCTATTGATCGCTCCGCCTAGCAGCTTTTCTGTACATGTTCTTATGTGGCTGGTTATTACCCGTGCGCGAGGTTGGTGGCGTGTGGGTCACTACATTTTTCATGGCGGCACACTTGGATACTGGTAACATCATCAATCTATCCGTCCCAGTACTGGCTAGGATTTACCGGTTACTTGGAAACATTACTGATGGGAATCGGCCAAACCAAGTGGCCAGCCCTTTCCAAATTCTCTGGGGATGGTTAAGCGTACACAACAAGAACTGCTACACCTTCATCAACCCTCTTCAGATATCGGGCACCATATTCCGGCCGTACTTGCAACTAACCAGTGGGGTTATGCCCAAAGAGTGGGCGACCCAAGAGAATGATAGTCAACAGATGGTTTCGAACATGCGTCTGCTATCAAGTCGAATTTCTAACTATGACTTTTTCAATTTTCATTTGTTTTCTTCTCCGGCTAGCGCAATTATGAACACCATAACAGAAGAGTTTAGCAAGCGGGGCTACCTCCTATCCCTCCGAGAGGGTATTCTGGGGGCTTGCATTGGTGGGGAACTAATCTACAAGTGGTACATGCCTTGCCGATTTGGGTGTCAATTTGGCTGTGTCCAAGCACAGTGTCCTCCTGTACTTAATGGTGCCCGCAAGAACCGCCATTTGATGGCATCCAGACAACTGTGGTTAATGTTTACCTAGGAGGATACCAGTTGTGAGGTTATGACTCCCACGCTTGCGAACTCCATGCCTTCCTTATCCAAAAAATTATGCTGACTCCTGGGTACAATCATACCCAAATGGCCAGCTAGGGACTATCTCAAATCTCAAACCATCAAAGGGAAAAAGGAAGCGAAAGGAGAATGGTGGTCCAACTAGTCCAGAAAAAACCCTTCATCACCTGGCTGGTCCCGTGCTTCCAGGGAAGATTTTAACAGATAGAGGTGTATCCTCCCATGCCCTTGAGGCTGCCTGGAGGGGGGTAGTTATTCCCGTTGATGCTGCCTTTCTGACGGCTTGGGGCCAATGGGATAAATTCAAAGCCCGGTCAGCCTTTCGCAACCAGTACCCCTGTCCTCTATGGTTGTATCTTCAAGAATTAGAGGTAGCTTTTGAAGGACTGGGCTAAATATCTACCCCCGCTGACATTCTCTATGACACGGATCCTGAGAGGGCTGTTCAATTCTCCGGGACCTTGAGGTCTATATTCCCACACACCGGGGTTATGCGGTATTGATGCATCGAATCTAGGCCATGATGCACCCGATTACTGATGAGGAGGAAGAAGGAAGTGATTTCTCTTCAAGGGCCGATGATTTCGATGATCTCCCTGTCACAACTGAAGCAATGGAATTCCCCTCCCTTCCCGTGAGGTCCCGTCCATAGGTAGCCCCAGAGAGTTCTAGGGCGGTGGCGGGATCTGAAACGCAAACACGGCCATTGGTGCCCTTACCAGCTTCTACCGCCACCCAAACTTCCCAGGTTGATCCTCCCCAATCGGAGATTCATGCCATGGCCGCATTCCCGGAGGCTTGGAGGATTTGGGATGACCTGAGGGTCAGTGGTTTAGATGAAGAAGTTTGGGAGTTTCTTCAAACAGGCCCTCTTAAACTTCCGGGTATCGGGATGATCTTCGCTCCACCCGACTTGCAGTTGGAAGAGGATTTAGATGAAATAGTCTCCTCATTAAAGGAGATGGATGCGTACATCCATTCAGTCCAGAATCATCTCTATGGGAGAATTTAGGTGTTTATGATGATTAGACGCCACTAATTGTCCGACCTGGAAGAAGAGGTTGCTCAACTCGCCCATTCTGACTTCTCCCCCCTTTATTATGGATGTTCTAAGGTTTATTCCTTTTATATAGGGCGGTGAAGAATCTCATGGGGTGATTACTTCTCTGGAGTATACCCCTCGCGGTACCGCGGCTGGGGAGCATGTGCTTTCGCCCACAAGGGTCATCAAGGAAGGATCCCTTGGCGTAGCTGAGCTCATGGAGGCGACCATCACAGATTCAGCTAGGGTCTTTCCTCCTCCCGTACCTTCCAGAATTTTGGGCGAACTGTCCCCTAGGAATATCCAGAGATGACAACAGCCGTTTCTTTTATCGGAACGGCTCAAACAGGGAACATCGGGTAACCCGGACTTCCCATTTGCTCATCCGCCAACTTGAATTCTTAGTCTTCGTCAGTCGTTATATTTTTGATGTATGATGTAGGACCACTCGGGGATCTGGCTGTGGCTGCCTAAGTGGTTCTACCTTTCGGCTCCTTGCTGCCTGTGGAATCACCCGTAACCATGCTTGGGCGCGATGAGATGGTGAGCCCTGCCGGAGGGCCCGACAATATGGACGCTTTACTCCAGCCCTTTATCAGTCAAAGATATGCCAGAGGAAGAACCGCTGGTATCCGAGACCCTTTCTGATCAGATAAAGTTTTCAATTTTTGAGGATGACGGGGTGCCCATGATCGCTGAGGGGGCTCTAGATCTGACGGAGCCAACCACCCCTGGCTCAACGAATCCCGTGATGATGGAAGAAGAGTCTGCCATTAATCCGGTTGCTGGGAACCGGGAGCGAGCCATTATATTGTTCACCGGGGGAGTGGTTTCTTCGATCTTGGTCTCCGTAGGCGACCAATTGGGGGCGGATTTGGGGACTGCGGGCCTTAGGCAGGGCCTCAGGCCCTGGACCCCTCTGGGGGCTTCTCGGATTCCCTTTCCTATCAAAGATGTGGCATCCTATTCGAGTGCTTGTCGTGGAAGTTCATAGCTCACGGATGCAGATGCCTCGTTGATTAGGAGTAAGTTCCCCAGTCTTTAGCTACTGACTACTTTTCTTCCCTTCCCTAATTAGGGCACCTATCTGTCTTACTGACTCTCGTCTTCAGGACCACAACCTCTGGCGCTGACAATGGTGTTTCCAGACCCGGCTGTGCCTATGACCACCACTTTCGGGGTCGAAGCTGCCACAATGACAGAGTTTGGGGGCGAGGCCGCCTTGGGTCCCTCCTTGGTGAAGTTCATCCCCGAATATGTGTCCTCATATGGCAGTGATTCAGAACCCGATCAACAAGTCCTCTCCAGCCTTCGACCCGCTCGCCAAAGGGCTTGGGAGAAAATCTGGAGACTGATCTCTCAAACTCCCTTGGTCGATATCCCGACCAAATTATCAATGCGACACGAATTTTTTATGATACTGGGATTTGATGGCTTCGACTATCATGGTATTTATGACATATTCAAGCAGGTAGTAGCTGATCGGGAGAGGTTAGGTGATTTTGAATCCCGACTTTCCGCTGCCCAATCTGAAGCCTACCTTTCTGTGACTCGACAGCTCCGCCTAACAGAGTCTCATGACCATGTCGGGGTCATGGAAGGGCTTCAGAGATAAGTTATTGAGCAACATTATCACCGGGAGGTTCTCAAAAATGATATACAGCGGTTGCATCAGGAAGAGGCCAACATCTCCGCCCTGATTGGAGAAGGGGAGCAGCGGATGAAGGAGGAAATAAGGGCAAGCACAAAGGCAGATTAGGAGGCAGAAGAATTGCGGGATGGTGCAGAATCTGAGACGGCTCTACTCCAGAATCTCTCTCAGGCAATTGAGGATTCTCACCAACGCCTGATACAGCTTTGTGAATCCGCCGAAAAACTCATGTAATCACCTTTCACACTAGAGGAGGCTCCAGATTGTGGATTCCCTTCTTACCCACTTTGTTGTGGAACAAAGAAACATTTATCCTTAGTGCCTTTGTCGCCTTTTCCTATGATAGAAACTATGTGGTACAATTGTCGCATATGTTAATTCCCTGAACATAGAATAATCCGAGTCCAGGACTAAAAATAAATTGAGCTCTAACTTTTTCTTGGACCATGGAATCCAGCGAGCATAGTCTGACCATTACTAGGGTTTTATAGGAAAAACCTACAAACTTTTTTGTCTTTTTCTACTTTTAATTCCCTGATTTTTCCTGGGCCCATTAATGTGGACCCAGCGGATATAACCCGACTTTTTCTAAGGTCACCCTTTTTGGGTTTTTGGCCTAACAGGCTTTGTGCCTCTTTCTTCTGTGAGCGGTTTAAAGTCCCGCCGACAAGACTATCATTACTGATGTTTTAGGTCAAACATCTTTGACCAAAATAAGGTGGGGCGAGGGTCCCAATAGGGTTCAACTGATTAAAAGATGTCCTAATACCCTTTAGACGCACGTGGGGGAAACACGTTTGAATTTGAGAAGATGTAGGGCATGCCTCAAGGCATGGGAGCCGTGTTGGAGTACATAGGCAGGAAGAGCATTGCCTAAGGAAAAAATGCCTTTGGTAGACAGGCCAGGGGCGATCAATATGCAGAGCCGCTGAGGGCATGGTATGCATAGTCATACAAAGGTGTCCTTAAGTCAAAGGCTTATCCATTTCTGATGGCCAGGGGACTTCATGGAAGCCCGGCTTATGGAAACCACGGTGGGTGGTATGAAAAGAAATGAGAACCACCAGGGGAGGCTCAGAAGGGGAGTGTGACATCTGAAAGGGTTTTGGGAACATCCATACTGATCAGGAACGTGGTCCGGAGACCACCCCCCTACATGTTTAATTAGCGTAAGGGATGGTTGAGGCTTGGAGTAGTTTAAAGTCATGCAGTTGGGACATTATCTGAAATGGAACGACTTCTCCTGGTTCTCGGCAATATTTTCAAAGACATTTCGTCAAATTCAGGTAGGATTGTGAAAGAGGTTGGTAATCTATAGATTAGAGGGTTTCTGAATCCCAGGATAGAAATGGGGGCTCAAAGGCCAAGAGGCATACGGAGAGAAGCATGACCCA
Source organism: Viscum album (assembly GCA_963277665.1). NCBI lineage: Eukaryota > Viridiplantae > Streptophyta > Magnoliopsida > Santalales > Viscaceae > Viscum > Viscum album. Next base: position 422,505,516 of record OY728132.1, read on the forward strand.
ATGAAAAATTGCCTTTGGTAGACGGGCCAGGGGCGATCAATATGCAGAGCCACTAAGGGAATGGTATGCATAGTCATACAAAGGTGTCCTTAAGTCAAAGACTATCCACTTCCGATAGCCGAGCAACTTTAGGGAAGTTGAGATTCGGAACCACCAGGGGTGGCTTAGGAGGGTTAGGTTTTTCTGAGTACAGATTATGGTTTATGATGAGAGGGTTCCTGAATATGGGGGAAATATCTAGACTAAACTTCCTGAGAATAGGTGAAGTAACTCTTTCTCATGCTAGTGTGAGGTGGTTTGTGCAGGTTTGACCCATGCACTACAAGACAGAGAAAATCCTCTGTTTCTTACTGAACTCGTGATGGGTTCGACTGTGCGATTTAACGTCATGCAGTAAGTAAGAGGAGAATTATTAAAGGTTTTCGTGAAGTTCAACTTCATGCGGCGAGGGAAAGGGGTATTTTTGAAGGTCGCTATGCAGTTTAACATCATGCAGTGTGGACGAAGGTATCTTTAAGGGTTATCGTGCAGTTTAACGTCATGCGGCAAGGACGGAGAGCATTATTGCGAAGGATGCTCTTCATCAGAATATAACTGGTCTTGAATACCTCAACATGCCCCAGACGTGGAAGGGGTTGATGGTGTAAATCATGGTTCCGGGGCTTCTTGGATTAGGAAAGGTGATATGGGGGCTCTAAGGCCGGTAAGCTTACGGAGCTAGGAAGAGCTTCGCCTGTGGAAATCTTGCCTTTGATGGATGAGCCCGGGGCTATCATTATGCAGAGCCACTGAGGGAATGATATTCATAGTCATACAAAGTTGTCCACGGGTCGATAACCTTCCACTTCCGATGTCCATGAGTGGTCATGGGGATCCGCGATTGTCTGGGCCACGAAGTTTGTCACCTGGTGAGGAAATATCTGGGCATGTCGGGGCATCTGTCCCTGGTTGCTGTTAAAGCTTAAAGAGCCCCCCTGCACTGATTTATCTTGTTCGCGGGGGTGTTCCTTCACTACATGCAGTTTAATGTTGTGTAGTGAGGATGGAGTGCTCCTAGTTTACCAGTCATAGATCTCGGACCATTGGGTGACTATTGCTGCAGTCACTCGAAGGATAACTAAGTCAACATGTTCTGATATACTTAGAACATGGTGGGGGATGAAGGTTGTAAACCGCAACTTTGAAATTTCCCGTATCAGGAGGTATGGTGTGGGGGCTTTGAGGCCGGTAGGCGTACAAAGCTAAGAGAGGTACCACCCGAGGAAATCTTACCTTTGATGGACGAGCCAGGGGATATCATTATGCAGAGCCACTGAGGGAATGGTATGCATAGTCGTACAAAGGTGTCCACGGGTCAATGACTTTCCACTTCCGATGGACATGAGTGGTTATGAAAATCCTTGATTGCTCACAGTGCAGAGTTTGGCATGTGGGGATAATGGTTTCTGGGTATACAGAAAACATCTTCACTGCAATTGTCCATTGAGTCAAAGTAGCCTAGTCATTGCTTGATGTTTGTTGATGCAGTTCGCTATGTAAACCACTGACAAACACATGGTCTAGCCAGATAAGGATACCATGGCAACATCTGGATGTGAAAATTGCAATGAACTTGTAAACCACTTCTCCATATTCTTCTGGATCAAGAGGTATGGTATGGGGGCTCTGAGGCCAGTAAGCGTACAGAGCTAGGAAGAGTACCACCCGAAGAAATCTTACCTTTTGTAGATGGGCCAGGGGCTATCAATATGCAGAGCCACTGAGGGCATGGTATGCATAGTCGTACCAAGGTGTCCACGGGTCAATGAATTTCCACTTCCGATGGCGATGAGTGGTTATGAAAATCCATAATTATCTGGGCTATGGAGTCTGATGTATGGAAATGGTGTATCCAAATGTACAAGGAGTATCTCTATCTCGTATCACCATGTGTCCTGGGTGGGCCACGTTGAAGTTCGTGTATTTTAACGTCATGTAGTGAGGACAAACTCCATGCAGTTTAATGTCATGCGGTCAGGACCAACTCCAGGCAGTTTAACGTCATGCGGTAAAGATGAAGGTGACCCGATGTGAAAGAAAAAGGGGGTCTACACAGTTTAACGTTGTGCGGTAAGGATGAAGATATACACCTCGTGCAGGTATGGTCCATACACGGGGGAAGGGGGAATTTAACATCATTGTCCGTGCAGTTTAATGCCGTGCGGTAAGGACGAGAGGTGCTCCCCGTGTCGGTCTGGTTCAAACACGGGGGAAAGGGTATTTTTTTTTATGTGGCTAGGCCAGGATAGGGAATCCTGGCGTCGCTACATATCCCGCAAAGGCAGAAATCAAGCCATACATAGTTCTATGAAAAGATGATACACCTCGTGTAGGTCAGGTCCATACACGGGGGAAATGGGATATTTTTTTTGAAGTTGCTAGGCCGGGATAGGGAATCCCGACGTCACTACTTATCCTACATGGGCAGGAATCAAGACATACGTAGTTCTGTGAAATCCGTGCAGTTTAACGTCATGCGGTGAGGACGCAGTATATACAGGTTAATGCCTTGTGGTTAGGACGAGGGAGAATTATTAGTTTCAGTGTAGTTTAACGTTATACGGTGAGGACGATGTGCTTGGCAGTTTAGTGTCATATAGCTCAGATGATGTGTACATCTCAATTTTTTTCTTCATCTGTGCAGTTTGTCATCGTGCGGTAAGGACGAACTCCATGTAGTTTAACGTTATGTAGTGAGGATGTAGATATACACCCCGTGCAGGTCTGGTCCGTACATGGGGGAAGGGTCATTGTTTTTGAAGTGGCTGGGCCAGAATAGGGAATCACGACATTGCTACATATCCTGTGAGGGCAGAAATCAAGAAGTATGTAGTTCTCTAGAATCCGTACACCCCATGCAGGTCTGGTCCAAACATGGGGGGAGGGGAATTATTAATTCTTGTTATCCGTGTAGTTTAGCATCATGTGGTAAAGATGGACTCCATGCAGTTTAACGTCATGCGGTGAGGATGTAGTCCATGCAGTTTAATGTCATGCGGTGAGGAAGTTGTCCATGCAGTTTAACGCCATGCAGTGAGGACGTAGTCCATGCAGTTTAACATCATGTGGTGAGGACGTAGTCCATGCAGTTTAACGTCATGTGATGAGGACTTAGTCCATGCAGTTTAACGTCATGCGGTGAGGACGTGGTCCATGCAGTTTAACATCATGCGGTGAGGACGTCGTCCATGCAGTTTAACGTCATGCGGTGAGGATGTAATCCATGCAGTTTAACGTCATGCGGTGAGGACATAGTCCATGCAGTTTAACATCATGCGGTAGATGTAGTCCATATTGGTCTCTATGCTAAATACTTCTTCAGGAATCTCACATTGGTAGGAGCTGTAGTGAATTTACCGTCCATGGAGATCAGGGCTTACGCTCCGTTGGAGTAGACCTTGTGTATAACATATGGTCCCTCCCAATTGGGCTCCAGCTTTGGAGGATTTTTGCCAGGTATCATTGTGGTCCGGAGGACTAGCACTAATTCTCCTTCCAAGAAAGACCGAAGGTGGACCTTTTTGTTGAAGGCTCATGCGATCCAGTTCTGGTACACTTCCAGGTGGTGCAGAGTGTGCAACGACTTCTCTTCTAGCTATTCCAATTCACCAAGATACTTTTCTGACTGCTCATCATTGGATAATCGATCACAGATGGAAACACAGAGTGAGGGAATTTGGAGTTTAATGGCCAGGACCGCCTCTGTGCCATACACCAATGAGTATGGGGTAGATCGAGTAGCGGTGTGGATTGTGGTTCGATAAGACCACAATGCATGGAGGAGTTTATCCAGCCATGAATTCTTGTCTTTTTCCACCATTTTCCGGGGGATGTTGGACAAGGTATTTTTGAATGCTTCTATCTTCCAATTGGCTGCTTCATGGTAGCAGCATGAGTGGTTAGACTTGATACCATACTCATGGTATAGATTTTCCAACTCAGCCGAGCAAAAATTGGTGTCGTTTTCCATCAGTATAGTATGAGGGACACCAAATCTGGTGACGATTTTGGTTTTCATGAAGCTGACAATATTTCTTTCCCCGACTTCCTTGATGGGTATGGCTTCTGCCCATTTGGAAAAGATGTCGGTCGCTGTGAGGATATATTTCAGCAGTTTGGCTGTGGTGGGAGGATATGGTCCCACGACGTCCATCTCCCAGACGGAAAATGGCCAGGAGTACTTAGCTTGATGAAGTAACTCCGGGGGATGGTGTATGAAGTTGGCATGAATCTGGCATGAGTGGCATTTCGTGGTAAAATGCTCGCAGTCTCGTGCCACTGTGGGCCTGTAGTACCCAAGCCTTCAAACCTGATGGGAAAGCTTGGTCCCTGGTTGATGTGCTCCAAATGCTCCTACATGCACTTTAGTCATGACAACAGTGGTTTCTTCTCCTTCAATGCATATGAGGAGCACTCCATCGAGGCCTTGTTTGTAGAGGACCTCTTGCTGACCCGCGCCACCATATAGGACAAAATTGATTTCCCTTCTCCATACTTGCTCTTATTCAGCCCTGTCTGAAGGAAGTTCTCCCCATTGAAGGTAGTTCGTGATGGGGATAATCCTGCTGGTAGCAGGAGCATATGGCTCAGGGATAGGAATAACTTCATGGATCTCTTCCATATTAGTTTGAACAAATGGTAATACCATTCGTCAGTGAGCAATACTGAGGACCGTTTCATCCCTGTCTGGGTCGGCTAGGGCTGTGGCAGCATTGGCTAATGCATCAGCCAGAGCGTTTTAGGACTGGGGAATATAAGTCAATGTCGGTTCTATAAATAACTCGACCATTAGCCCTCGGACATGGTCAAACAAGGGGATCAGCTCCTCCTTTTTAATAGCATAGTCACCATTGACTTTATTGATGACCAGCTCCGAGTCAGCTTTTACCCTAAGGTGTTGGACTTGTGCCTGGAGTGAGAGCTCCGGGCCTGTAATGATGGCTTGATATTCTGCTTCATTGTTTGTGCATCCCTCTAACATGAGGAAGGAATACGGAAAAACTGCCTTTTCTAGGGACACGAGTATTATCCCTATACCCACTTTATTGAATCTGGGATCCTCCATCCTCCTCCCGGTGGGGCTTCGGGATGGGCCGTCAAAGTACATTTCCCATGCTGGGACATCCTCTTGAACCAAGAAGATATCTTCATCAGGTAGTTTAGCATCAAGTGCATCGGTTCCTATTGAAGGGTGCTCTTCCAGAAAGTCTACTAACGCCTGGCCCTTGATGGCTTTTTGAGGCATGAACCAGATGTCGAACTGTTGCAGAATGACCGCCCATCGGGATAGGCGTCCGGTTAGCATCGGGCGGCTGAGGATGTACTTGAGCTGGTTACTCTGCGAGATCAAATGGACCTCATTATGCTTCAGATAATGTCTCAACTTTTGAACTGCAAAGAAGAAGGTCAGACAGCTCTTCTCGATATTTGAGTATCGATTCTCAGCATCAATCATGGTTCAACTGAGGTAATAGAGATTGTTTTCACTGCTGATGTCATTCCTCTGTGCGAGGAAGTCTCCCAATGACCGCTCTAGGGCCTTCACATATAGAATGAGAGGCCTTCCTTCGACCGGGGGCATGAGCACCGGTGGGCTTAAGAGGTACTTATTCAAGTTTTTGAATGCCTCTCGGTAGTCATCCGTCCACTGGTATGTGACCCCCTTCTTCATCAACCTGGTGAAGGGAAAACATTTTCCTACCAGGTTGGCTATGAATCGCCTAATATAGGCTAGGTTTCCTTGGAATACCCCATCTCAGTGAGATTATGAGGGGGTGGAAGGCTCAAGATAGACTTCGTCTTCTCAGGGTCGACTTCGATGCCGCGATGGCGTACGATGAAGCCAAGGAACTTCCCTGAGGTAACCCCCAAGGCGCATTTCAAGGGTTTCATCTTCAAGCTATGCTGCCAGAGCTTGTTGAAGATGGTCTCAAGGTCCGAAAAGTGATTCGAGTGCTATATGGACTTAACCACTAGGTCATCCACGTAACATTCAACGAATTTCCATAGGAACGTCTTAAATATCCAATGCATGGCACGCTGATACGTGGCGCCAGCATTCTTGAGACCAAAGGGCATGACCCTATAACAGAATACCCCCTGAGGGGCCCTAAAGGTAGTGGCTTCTTCATCTTCTTGGGCCATCCTGATTTGATTATATCCGGAATAGCCATCCATGAAGGATAGAGCCTCAAACCCAGACGTCGCATCAATTAACAACTCGGTGATTGGAACCGGTAAGTCATATTTCGAACAATGCTGATTGAGATCTCTGAAGTCGATGGAGTCGCGGATTTGCCCGTTCTTTTTCTTAACGGGGACAATGTTGGACAACCAAATGGGGTACTGGACCTCCCTGATGAAGCCTTCTTTAATGATATTATCGACTTCAGCCTCTATCTTGGCAGCATGTGAGGGGTGTGTCCTTCTAGCGGCCTGTTTGTAGCCCCGATGGTCTTCTGGAAGACCCAGGTGATGCGTCGCTACCTCGGGATCAAGTCCTGGAATTTCTGTGTAATTCCATGCAAAGACATCCCGATTTTGCGTTAGGAAGGAGGTATATACCTCATGTTCTTCAAGATACATGGCCGCGCTAAGGAGAGTGGGCCTCGAGTCTTCTTCGGTAGCCAGGTTTATTTCCCTGAGCTCTTCCATAGTGGTGGAGATACCCTCCTCAAATGCTGGAGGTTCATCTCTAAGATCTCCCCCCTCTTCTTCTCCCAAGTCCTCATCTTCTTGATCTGATGAGGAGGGTGTTTTTGGTCTGAGCCTTCGAGGGTTTGAGGGATAGGTATCATGGGCATCCCTGCTTGAGTATTCGTCCCCAAATCGAGGGTTGGTAGACGTTCCCACGTTTTCGTGCTCGACCATCGTGGCTGAAGTCATGAGGACATCTGAATGCGTGTCCGAACTTGAACTCCCACTCTCAACACAGTTGATGGGCAGGACATAATCTCTGCCAAGCTGCCTGAGGGGGTCATCGGAGACCATTTCCAGGCCATTTGGAGCAGGGATCCAGTCAATGACGTTGATCAAAGGCTTCTTCTTCTTTTTCTCATAGAACCCAGCATCAATGTAATGTGACTAGGAGAGCTCGAAAGGGGCCATGTCAGCATGCAACGTCTCGCTTTGTCCATTGACACAGTACTTCATACACTGGTGGTATGATGAAGGAACAACCATGTGCTTATGGAGCCATGGCCTTCCCAACAGGGCATTGAATGCCGTGATCTGTCGGACCACCAGGAATTCTGTGTAGGCTACCAGGTCACCAAAATGGGTCTTTAGATTAATCTGTCCCATTAGTTTCTGCTTACTCTCTTCATAACCTAACAAAGTTGTGGCTGAGGGAATTAGATCATCCTCACTGTAGCCCAACTTACGGAGTGCCTGCAGGGTAAGGAGGTTAACTCCAGAGCCATTGTCTATAAAGACTTTTCATACCTCAATACCATTCAGTGTGCCAGACACATATAGAGGTCTGATGTGTCCCTGCATGATGGCATCTTTGTCATGATCGGTGAAGGAAATCACCGTATTGAATTCATCTGGGCCAGTCTTCATCCGGTAAATCTCGGTGGTAGCTACCTTGGCTTGAAATTCATGGGGGCTAATCAAATCTTCTATAAGTGCCTCTCTGAGGTCGGCTGACAAACTCAGGGCATCCAGGATTGATAACTTGGCTGGCACTGATACCAGCTACTTGAGGATGTTATATTTTTTCTCCACCGTTCGATGCTTCTCCGTTGGCGGGAGAGTCTTAGTGGGTGCTTTAAGAGCTGGAGCATTTGACAAGGAGGGACCATCCATGGGAACAGATGTCGATGGTGTTCCAGCGTTTTGAGGACTTGGCCCAGTCGGTCTGTTTGTGCGCACTAGGCGACCAGACACTTGCTCTTCCTCTGGTGGGTATCGCAGAACAACATGGCCAGAGTGGCTTCTTGTATGAGTGGAGGGGTATTCCATCTCCTGCTGAGTTCGCTGAAGGGCTCTCCCTCAGGTTTCCGTGGTGTTGACGGTCTAGGCCAGAGGCCAACTGTAGGGTTGGTTTCGGCCGCGGCTGCACCACCCTGGTATCCCCTGCCTCTGTGATTCCTCCTCCTGGCTCCTCGTGCAGGAAAATCGGGATCATAATCATACCCTTCATCAGGGAATGATTCCATGATATGGATGACGTTGATAGAACCAAAGATTGGCTCTTCATCCTCTGACAGGTCAACCTGGCCGGTTGTCTCTGATGGTGCCGTATGGTGGGTCGGTGCCCGTTGTACCAAATTCGAGGGAATAAATTATGCTAGGGTTAGGATTAACTTGGTCCCCATCACGGATTTCTCTTCTTGTAATTGTTTCCTCCTTTGACTCTGTTCAGATGATCAGCTTGTGGAGGGTTGTGAGGCTGATGTTGTCGGCTCTGCGGCTCCAGGGGCTGCTGGTGGCAACACCGGATGCTGTAGTTGAGCTCGGAGTATGCCCTGGGCTCAGTTGATAGTCTTCCGAGTCATCCAGTTGTCAAATTTCTGCCCCTGCTTGCTGGTGTCTTTTTGCCACCCCTCCTCTTTGTCAGAGTCGGTGGTAGAGATACATGCCACATGTGCTGGGGGTGGTCCCAGGTCTACTTATCCAGAATCTACCATCCTCTGCAGGAGGCCTTTGAAGATGAAGCATTCCCGGATACTGTGCCCTAACATCTGATGGTAGGGGCAATAATCTGGCCTATCATTGTGGCTGACCTCTTCAGGTCTTCTCGGCTCTAGGAGGCAGAGCAAGTTGCAGTTCATGGCAGTAATGAAGTAGACGCGAACTTGATAGTCTTGGAATGAGGATACTTTTTGTCTTCATTCCTAAAACTAGTTTCACTTCGGTGCTCTCTGATCATCACGTTTAGATGGGGGCGACCGTTGATATGCCGGGGCCCTTGACGATTTGGTGGAGGCCTGAGCGGTGGAACGGGCACATGGGCCCTCTTGAGTGTGACAGTGGATGCTTCAGCTCTAGGATCTCTCTTCACCGGAGCCTGTGAGGCTATTCTGGACTTTGAATTAGTCCACTAAAGGGAGTCCTCAATTCTCTGGGAAATAACCGAGAGATGGCGGAAGCCAGTGGTGCACTCCACCGGTATGAGCGGTGCTCGTAGCTCATATCTGAGATTATTGATGCATATGGCTAGCATCTCATATTGAGGCATTGGATTGTTCAGAGAATAGGTCAGACCTTTCCATCTGGCGATGAAATCTGAGACCCTCTCATTCTCCCTCTGCTTGCAGTTCATGAGACCGCTGACCGTTGTTTTAGGAAGCATTGAACTGAAATGGAATAGGAATTGCTGCCGGAGGTCCTCCTAACTCTTTATCGACTGGGCCGACGGACTCGTACACTAGACGAAGGCGGATCCTTGCAAGGTCCGTATGAAGCATCTGATTTTCACTGCTTTTTTTTCTGGATTTCCCATCATAGGGTCGCAATAGGACGCATAGTGCATCATATGCTACTCTGGATAGCCTGATCCATTGAAGATGGGGAATACAGGGCTCCCAAAATTGGGTGGAGGTGGTGTGTTGGTCACCCAATCTGGGTAGGGTTTCCTCTCCGGCTGTATCGGAGCACGTTGACCTTCCATCACTTCCAATCGAGCTGTTAATGCCTCGATGGTATTGGCGAGTCCTTGGTTTACATCTTGTTGGGCACGGTCCTGGGCAGGCGTAGCCCGAGACATTGCGTGAGGATCCGGATTGGTTGGCACCAAGGGTGCATATTCCGTTCGGGGTACCCTCGAAGGGTTCTGGCGTACTTTCTCTGGTTTCCTCCTAAGTGGAGGGAAATCTTGGTATTCATCATCCACGTTTAGGTAGTTGGACGAACCAGGAGCCTCATTGGGCAGGATCCTTGATCATGCTTCATTTTCTGGGTCAAGCCTTAGCCTTTGAGGTGCACTTTCTGGGAGTGTATGACGTAGCTCTTCTTAGGATACACTTTCAATAAGGTGGTTCCTCTGGAGAATCTCGGCGTTAAGCCGCCTCAATTCTTTCATCTCTTCTTTCTGTCGAGCGAACCTCTCTTTGAGCATGAGTGGATCGTTTTTATAGAGAGAAGGGGACGAGTTGAGGGTAATCGTTCATTTATTATTGCCCTTTTTGGAAGCTCACTGAGTAGGTAGAGGGAGGTTAGCTGAAGGGGCAGCCATATTTAAAGAGGCCCTATGGTTCTGGGTGTGTACACCTAGGGGTTCATTGTGAGTCAAAGCCTGACTGGAACCGTCGTCTCCCGATCCGTCTGGGTTTTCATTTTCTCCGGTTTCACCCACAGGGTTAGCCTCTATGACGTTAATGAACGCATATTGCGGGGTGGAGGGGATGTCATCTTCTAAATAGGAAGAGGATCTCCGACGTCTTTGGATGGCATTCTCTTTCATGACTTGGGATTTCCCTTGGACTTCTTGACGAAGATTGACGAGGAGAGTTCTTTGATGTGACCTTACGGTGCGCCTTCCTCTCAGAGGGGATTATGATTCGAATGAGAGGATAGGACGGGAACCTCCTCTCTTGACTATCCTCCCTAGATGAGAGAATGCTGATTCTTTTGGGGGAGATTGTTGTTGAGGGGGTAATAATGCCCCCAGCCCTAAGGGATGGGGATGGCTCCGTTCCCTGGACGTTGAGTCTCTTCCTGGTTTTATTGGTCTTATGAGGGAATTTGTTGTTAAAAATGCCCCCAGCCCTGTAGGCTAGGGTTGCCCCTGGATTGCGGTAGTGGCTGTGGCAATCACGACCTGTCTGATCTCGCGTGCCCCCATATGGGGGTGAACCGAATTTGGTGACAAATTCACCTGTGGATCAGTCCCTTCCGGGGAGGTGGGAAGAGATCGTTGATTGGCCTCTCTTAGGCGAGAGGCCTGCTGTATGCTCTTGGTGGCCTGATTCAGGATTTTTTTAATGGATCATTCCCACTGGTCCTGACACTTCTGGGACTTACTCGAGGGCTGAATCTGTTGGGTGTGTTGCCTTTCCTGAATAGGGGGTCCACCCGATTTCCGTCTCGAGGTGAAGACGTTACATGATACCATGCCGAACGGGTTCTTCTGGGCGGGGAGTGGAGTGAAATGCAGAGCTCTGTGTCCCCCCATCCCCTGATATGGACTCCTATCAGAGCATCACCGATGAGGCAGCACAATTCGTGCAGTGCACAGAGGCAAGCTTCCTCCATATTCCCTTTGCGCCTCTTGGGGCGTTGTCGTTGCGTTGAGGAAAGGGCCTCCAGGTCGATGTGACGCAGGAGGTCCCCTACCATCTTGACGTGGTCTACATACCCATCATAGGGTCGGAATCTTGACTTCAGCTGGCAGAGGGTCATCTATATATTATGGAAGATGCCGTGCATGCATTCTTCCGACAACTCCCCAGGTATGTCGTACTGAGAGGTGGCCGTGAGCCAAAACATGACTGGTATATCATTCCTGGCCAGTCATTTCCTCATGTGTAGCATATCGGCATACTCCTCTGCCTATGATTCTTCTACCCGGTCAGCCCAGCTGAGGTGCTCACTATTAGTGTGATCAGAGGCAGTGGGACCGGTAGGTGCTGAATCATTGTGTATGCGATTCCAAGGTGGTTCAGAAGATGAACGCGGCCCCAAACCATCTCCTGATCGAAGAAGGGTGTCGTTAGCGTCAAGCTGGGAATCTGACATGCTCGATCCCATACTTCTGAGTGCCTCATCATATGAGGGCCTTTCGGTGCTTGGCTCGGCAGGAGGAGGACCTTCCTGTCCATATAACATGTCATCACAGGGAGGAACTCCGCAATGATGGTCGTAATGGCGAGGACTACCATTACTGCCTGATGCTTCACTGCATAGAGGAATTTTTCAATGCACACCTCGGGGAGGACCTCCAAGGAATGTTGCAGCAAGGGGTGAACCTTCTGGCTTCGTAGTGTCGTTATGGGGAGGACCTTCGCAACAACTGCCATCATGGTAAGGATTACCATCATGGATTGTCGTTCGATGCGTGTCCTAGGGAGGACCTTCAGGACATGCCAGGACAAGGGGATGGCCTCCTTATTGCTTGGGGCCATTGCAGGGAGGACCTTCGTAATAGCGGCCGTGGTGGCGAGGACTACCATCAGAGCTACAGAATTAGTGAGGACTACCATTACTGCTACCGCAGGGAGAATATCTACGGGATACATCCTGGGGAGGGCCTCCAGATTGTACCGCAATGAGGGGAGGACCTTCTCGTTGCTCGACGTCAGTACATGGAGGACCTCCGTTATCAGGGTGGCGAGGACTACCACTAAGACCTGATGCTTGGCTGCGTGGAGTTCCATTGCAGCGTAACCCCTGGGGAGGACCTTCAGGGAAGGCTACGACAAGGGGAGGGCCTTCTTGTCATGATGAGACGTCACTACAGGGAGGACCTCCATAGTTGCGACTATGATAGTGAGGACTACCATCACAATCTGTGGTCCCACTGCATGGAGAGTGATTGCAGTGTATACCCTGGGGAGAACCTTCAGGGTGGACCGCAACAAGTGTAGGACCTTCTTATAGCTCGATCTTCTGGTCACGTGGAGGGTTTCTGTGACTCTCATCAAGAGAGAAGTTCTCATGACCGATCGTTATATTCCCACAGGGGAGGCCCCCATAGGTGCTCTGAGGAGGACCTTCAGAGATGCTGGTAGTGACATTGTGGGGAGGAACTTCTCAATTGCTACTAACACTCCCATAATATGGTAATGGGTGGGAAGGGTTCTGATACTTTGACGTGTCATTAGCGGCATTGGGAACCCCAACTTCCAACAGAGCGGATTCATGAACCCACTCTTTATTTTCCAGCTGCCTTCGACGTGTTCGGGGTGCTCTTCTGCAGGTAGCGGGTACTATCTGCTTTTGAAAACAGCCTTCACCTTCGGGTCTCTGTCTAATTGGGTCCCGTGACATTTCCGGGATACGCCGATGAATATATTGACTTTTAGTAGGGATATATGCTTGATCTGGAGCATCCACTGTGATAGAAGGGTGTCCCCTAGTTGGAACGAGTGAAGCTGCTCGATCCGATTTCCCTTGCGTCACGGAATATAGCCGGAGACCCTCCTGGGATGAAGCAGGGATGCAGATCTACTCCGAGGCGGCTGTCTTGTCTCTAAGATGAGTCACCTCAATTGGGGAGATGGGCTCACGGGCCTGAGTCCTTACTGTTTTCGCCGATGCAATTACATGCTGGCAAGTCTGCAAGATATGATCTGGGATCGATACCTGCTCCTCCATCATTTCCAGGATATGTAGAGAGACATCATTGGCTCGAATGGGTATGAAGTCCCATTTCGGTATCGGAGTAGGAATATCCTGCTCTGGTCCTCCAGTGGTTAGTGGGTACTAAAAATTCTTCTGTTTCGGGGCAGGTGAACGAATCTTCCCCTGTACCGGGATACACCAGTTTCTCTCTCCGTTTTCCGCCACATTGGGGTGGCGGACTTTACTCGCATCCCAGGGGGCTGGCCCTGTATATATTTATTTCCCACCATATCGAGTTGGTGGCCTTTGTTGGTGGGGATACACGCCCGCCTATGATTTTCCGCCACATCTGGGTGGAGGTCTTTGTTGATCGCCACCATATTAGAATGGCGGGCGTCTGAAGCAACATCCAGGAGCTGGTCCTGCAGGTGCCGGGTCGCCACCATGTCGAGCTGGTGGGATTCACGACCCTGGGTAGGGAGAGGTGCCTGCCTGGTAAGTGTCGTCCTGTGTGAGCAACGGGCTTGATGGAGCTTGGCGGGGATGCACACCGGATCATATTATGCCGCCATGTCTGGATGGCGGGATTGGGAGGAGAGAACAGGTGTAGGTTCCTGCTCGTGGTATGTCTCTGTGGCTGAGTAGTGGAGCTCCTCCTAAGGGACCAGGGTGATGAATAGTCCCCGATTGTACGTCTTCCGCCCTCGTCGGGCGGTCCTAGGGGCTGGAGCTCGGGGAGCGTGGGCATGAATTCTCAGGGAGACATCCTCCTTAGGGCGAGGATGTCGGGTCGTGGCGTGACCGTGACTACGCCTTTCGGTGGGGACCTTGGAGCAGAACCCCCTATCGACAGGGATGAAGTCCTCAACGTCGACCTCATCTGCCTCCCTAAGGTAAGGGAGGTACGCATTGTACCATTCCAGGGATAAGCTCCCGAAATGGTTAGAGACAGTGACATGGGCTGTTTGGGTCCGCCTTTGCGGTTGCTGCTGGGCAGGCGACCAGCGAGTCTTGACAGATTGGAGGGTGTGCATGGCCGCCTCCACCGTTGGGAGAGTACCATTCGTGTGGTACTCTCGGATCAGCGCGTCTGAAACCCAGCATTGAAGAAGCTAGGTGGTTTATGGGGTCCTCCATTATTGAGGAGGCCTCGTCCTTGCGTCGTTGGAAGCACAGACTTTTGAGTTCCTTTGTGATGCCACTGGATCGAAGGGAGTTCTAAAAGTAGTTCCTGAGAAACATTTTAGAAAATACAAGAAGCAAACCCGTCAATGAAGCATCTCATAATCCCATGCATAATTAATGACCTTTCTTGGACCTCCTTTGGAGCATAAGGGGGAACTGGGTGAGATTAGGTTAAATCCGTCATGTTTGGTTAAAGATTCACGTCAGGTTCACAATTTTTTGTTTTGCTCTTGGTTTTTCGGCCACGAAACGCCCAATGGCTCCATATCCAATGATTGATGGACCTGATTTCCAAAGGCAGGCTTTCGCCGAATGGTCTGACCAGTGACTCTTAAGAACTCACATTGGTCAAGAGGATGGGAATTCGGGCTCATCTCACCCTTTTTGGGGGGAATTATTTCATGATATGGGACTCTCTTATAGATTTAAGACGTATTCATATCTTCGCGAATCTTTGGTTTATACCCAAACATAGTATCCAAGAATTTTACCTTGGTGGGCAATGGTCAACCGGATGTAGGGGTTCGAAATCATTTAAGACCGAGGTTTACCATCCCTCGTTGGATTAATGAACCCGAAGGGTTAGAACTCGCTTGAGGTGGCTCCATGAGTGGCGTGGTGAACCGAAGTGGAGAGGATCAGATAGATCGGTTGAGGGGCTTGAACCTCAGGGAGGCTTCCTACGTACCCTTCTTAGGAAGCAGGGATCAAAGTCCATGTAGTTCGGATAGGTGTTCGGGAACCAA
Organism: Viscum album; assembly: GCA_963277665.1. Taxonomy (NCBI): domain Eukaryota; kingdom Viridiplantae; phylum Streptophyta; class Magnoliopsida; order Santalales; family Viscaceae; genus Viscum; species Viscum album. The sequence goes on from OY728132.1 coordinate 422,520,713, forward strand.
CGTGAAGAGAGACTAGGTGGTCCGATGGGTGGTGGGCTTGAACCTCATGGAGGCTTCCTACGTACCATGTCTATGAGGCAGGGATCAAAGTCCACGTAGTTCGGTTTGGCTTGAGGCTTACGCCCTAGGGTAGCCCAGAATGATGGATTGAGACTTGCACTCTGAAAAGGCCCATATAAAGATACCATGGTCGATTCTTACTCTAAGCCCACGTGAGTCATGCTCGGTGTGAGAAACAAGAGGAAGTTGGGACCATAGGATCACGTCGCGAACGATGCGTCTATGAGAAACAGAATGGGGCTTATGCATGAAGGCATCCTAGGGTAATGAATTGGGGATTACACTCTTAGGAGGCCCAGAAGGTCAGGGATTACTCCAAGATGGACGCCCGGAAGGTCGGGGCTTACTCCGAGATGGATGCCCGGATGGTCGGGGCTTACTCCGAGATGTACGCCCATGGTGATGGATTGTGGCTTACACTCTGAGGAGGCCCAGGGCGACAAAGCCCAGCAGGAGAGGGAAAGGGGGTGATCCTGTTCCCGTCTCCCCTCTTATTCCCCGGGGGGATTCCCGAGGAAGTACCGAGGTGCATGGGGACATCTGCGTTCGTATGGGTATGTCGCCCCCTCTCTGGGGGGGGGGGGTAAGTTCCCGACCGCTGAAGCATGTAATCCCTCATCCTGGCGAGTAGAGGCCGGAAGGGGGCTCTCAGGATCAGACCCCGCATTACCTTGGGAATGTGAACCCATGCATGCTTTGGGAATCCGCCCAAGGGTTGGGGAAACCCCTTTTCCCCTGTTTACCGTGTGTCTGTGAACTCAAAATGGTGCGCTGATGTGCCTGAAAGATATACCACGTAGAACCGGTGGCTCTTGCAGAGGCCTCATCTCGGGGCCGATGAATAGGCCGATGAGCGAATCGTGGAGGACCTGGATGGATCAGAAGGATTTTACTTGGCCCTTGAAATGAGAACACCGAAGTATTTGGCGAGCCACCGAGAGGTAGGGGTGGTGGTGCCCTTTGCCTGGGGAAGTGCCACGGGGCTGGAGAATCTTTCCGCGAACCGGGGTGGTCCACAGACTGATTGGCGTCCCGCGAACCAGGGCGGCTCGCGGCTTGAGGTTCAATCCGCGAACCCAGGTGGTTCGTGACTTTAGGTCCAATCCGAGAACCAGGGTGGTTCACGTATGGTTCCAGGCAGGCAGTGGAGACCAAGGGCGGTGCCGATCGGAGGCTCGTTGGTTGGGGTTTCACCCATGGAGGAGGGTGATATGTGGTGCGACGGATGGTAAAAGAGGAATAAACTCCCTGGTCCGTGGGGAAGTCATTTTTAGAGAGGATATGGTTCGCGGTTCTCCTTTTTGTTATTTTTAGGTTCACTATTCACCAAATTATTATGCGTTTTTCAATTCCTTCTTAATTCATATACCTGATGTGTTTTGCGGGTGGGAATTTCACTGTTTTCAAAATCCGAAGCCTTCCTTTGACTGATCTCCTTCCTACGAATCTGATTTTAGTTCTCCGATCCTCTCTTCTTTCCCCCTTGGTATCATTTTATAGAATGGGGAAAGGAAGGTATCTACAGTCATGTAGGCCTTTTGCGGAGGCCTATAACCAAATACCCAGTTCAAAACTGACTTGGTCAATCCGCGATTCACGGTGAGCACTGATCGCTCCCCTCCTCCGCGATGCGAACTCTAGGAGTGCTCCCCGGCTACGGAGGGTTCTACCTCCATTCCGCAAATGATAGCGGGTGCGGCTTGAACCTGTCGTCGCAGTTCGCAGTTGGGGCGGTCGGTGAGCCAAACTGGCGCCCATCCGGCCTCGCGACCGGGAAGGCTCTCCACCTCCATTTTGCGAATGACAATGGTTCGCGGAGGGGGTGCCTCGTGTTGTCTGGCCGCATTGTGCTTCCACGGACCAGTTCACAGACCGGTCCTTTGTATCTCCTCTTTGATTATTTTCCCCAATTCTTTTTGGGGGATTTGGGTAAAACATCCTTTGCCGATTTTTTTCAGGACCCTACACTCTCATACATATCTCATGAGATATCATACAAAATGATTTTTTTGATATATAATTCTATGACCACCCATAACATCAGGAGAACCATACAAAAGTGTTCAATAAGAAACTGAAAACATTTATATTTAAACAAAACATAATTAAATCAAAGAAAAGAAACAAGCTTAAAAAAACATTCATAGGAAATTTTATAAGACATGTCGAGATTGAATGTGGATGGTGGTATGAGAAAGTATTCAAATATAAATATAAGGAACACCAAATGATGTTTGCCTAGTTTAAAACACAATTTTACCATTTTTAAATAAATCACATTGAAATATAGGAATAAATAATATTTTTATTTTCAAAATAAGAATAATGAATATTATTTAGAAAAACATATGAAAACTTTAAATGAAATATTTTTAATTTAATATAGTTATAAAAAAATGTGTTTACATTGGAAATGTTAAATATAGATTAATTTAATATATTTTTTCAAGAAACCATTTGGAAAATATTTAAATATTCCTTTTAGAATTTTTTTTAAATTTTATAAAAAGAACATAGTAAGTTAAAAAATGAATGATAAGGTCATCCCTAAAATTTTCCAATTAATATAGATATAATGGATAAATATTCAAAAATTAAATGAAGTGAGTCAGTCAAATTTCCTTACAAGAGTTACATTGAGTGATTAATTTACCATGGGGAAATTAAATGGAATTATAAAAAGTAAAACCCAAAGCATAAACCAATATTATGAAAATATTTTTAATTTTATTAGTAATAGTTCTCACAATTTTTCCCTTTAAGTAAATTTATTCATAATAATATAGATTAGTAAATGAGGATGGAAAGGAAAACTTATAAATTTAGTAACATAGGATACAAATTCTCCAAGTAATAGATAATTGTTTTATGGAGTTTAAAATCTATTTAAATTTATGAAATTTATAATAAAATTTATCCATAGTGTTGTATATATACTATAAAAAACAAGTTATTAAGATGACATATTTCTCAATGGAATCATGTTGAGATAGGAAGTCTATAAAAATTTGGTAGAATAAGAATCAAAAGGCATTGGAAGGAAGAAAATGAAGTAGAACATTAATTATCATGAATAAAATATAATCATTATATGATATTCTAAAGAAGTATTATAAGCACCTTATAAATAAAAATAGGCACATAATAAAAAATGTATCAAAGAACTAATTTTGTGATGAAAACCCCTTACCTTTGGTGCTGACATCCATGAATGCCCTTAAACCTCTTATATATTAAATCTTATAATCTTAATAACATATTTACAAACATTATTCTAATATATTAGCCTATATACATTTCATTTATAGTCAATTATTATACATTTATGGGTTAGTAATAGTATATTTTCATCATCATATGTTAACAAATTTTATCAATTTGTGCTTGAAATATAAAGTCAAAATTGATTCCCATTATTTTATACCATGGCCTCCATTCCTAGAATATTTGTGGTACAATAATTGATTATGTATAATTATATATAAAACTATAATTTCATTCCTTGAGAATCATAGTATTGATTAAATATGATGGAATTAATGAAGATCATATCTCATGAAAATTTTCAATATCTGTAGAATAATATACAAAGATACTTAATTTTTATTTTAACCCTACATAATTGGAAATAAAATAAAATATAATTTTTGTTTAATATTCGTCCATAATAATATTTATATAACCATACAAGAAGGCGGTGATGAAAAATGAATCAGGTAATCCCTGGAAGAGGTAGTTTTCACATATCATAGATGATGACATTAATTTTAAATCTAATGGGTTTTAGTAAAACAAAACATTTTTATTTCAAAAAACATTATCATTTCATAAATATAATTTTAATTCACTCATAAAATCATTGATTTAGGGTGGCGATGAAAATAAAAAACATTATTTCATAGAGTCAGTAATCTGTATGTACAAAAAACCCAATTTTCTCTTTAAAATCAGATAAAGGTCGGAGATGATTTTGTTTTTTACAATATTATACTTGTTTTAAATAACATATTAATTAATTTAATACCATTTTAGAAGTAGTTTTTAAAAAAAGTTATTTAAAACCAAATATGTTGCTTCATGTAGGGTGTCGAAAGAGAAATTAAAATTTTAATATATTAATATTTAAATAAGGAATATATGTTTTTAAATTTAGAGATAATAAAAATAAAAATTAATTACATATTAGGATAGTAGTATATTTATAAAGCAACCTCGAATGAAATTTCTTATGAAATCAGTAAAAAATCATTAATTATGGTAATCATAAAGTTTTTTCACAAAACTAAAAACTGACAATAATAAGTGCCTATAAAATAATTAGCTATGTAGAAATAATATAATATTAAAACATTTAAAAGAGTTTTAAAGATAAAGTGAAATGGGTGTTACGGTAGTTCTATTATATTAGTTCATAACTCAATTGGTTTCTACGTCAATCCTACTAAATTCTCAAATATAATTTTTTAAATCCTAGAATCATAAAATTTTTCATTCATAATTGATTTGTTATTTTTATTCTATATTTTGTTCTGGTAATTTTAATATGTTTATATTTTATATACTGAGGATTTCTTTTTTAGGGTTTCAAGGTCGCATTGGATAATTAGAAATGACATGAATTTTTATAAAATGGGAAGATAACTAAAAAATTTTCATTTTAGTAGGTTTACTTTTTTTACAAAATATAGAAAAAAATAAAAATAAAAAAATAAATTTTTGAGAATTTAAATTCTATAATTTAATGTTTTGTTTATTTTTATGATTTTTTGGAACATGTTAAACATAATTAGTTTCAATTAGTATTTATTTTTTTCCTATTAAAGAACATGTAATATAATAGAATATAAATATTTTTATCATATTTAACCATAAAATTATTATTATAACCAATCATGAAGGAAAGGATGAAAATTTAAATTCATCGTCCCCCAAGGTGTTGAACTATTCATAATATGGTAAACGTGTTCATTTTTATAAAAATGATATGGTAGTAGATAATGTTTATTACATTCATATAATAAAATTTAATTATATCTATGATAAATATATCAATAAATTATAATAAATGGAATAAATTATGAGGTTATATAATAATAATAATAATATTTAAAGGAAAATAAATTTAAAGAAGGGATTATGAGTTTTTACCTTTCTTCTTGGGACGACTCCTTTACTTAATTGATAATTCCATCAAAGGATGATATTTGGTTGGGACCATAACCCATAATAAATATATAATATTTTTTATAGGTATGTTAGAAAATAATTTATGATCTAAATAGAATAATGTGTGACTAGAAATGGTGTGATGTGTGGTGGTATTTATAAGTGGGATGGAGATCATTCTAAATAAAATATTCTTTAGTTAATTATTTTTTCTTAAGAATACTAATATTTTTAATTATTATTAATATAAATAGTAATTTTTTCATGTGAGGAAAAGAAAATGGTTTCATACAACATCAATGATGTAATTAATCACATATTTAACTTATAATTTAAAATACTTTATTTTTTCATATTTCAATATAAAAAAACTAAAAACTTTTAGAAAAATTAATAAACTTCACCTTATAAAAATAATACAACTTGATCTCAAAAATTAAATCCATTTTCCATAAAAAAATTATATTTATTAGTACATTAATTTTTAAATAAAAAATTAATTTATTGAAAATACTAAATATATTTTATTTGTTTCAAATTTTAATATTATCATGTTTTAAATTTTTATTTTATTTTATTTTATATAAATTATTTACATGTTTATTTAATTATATAGGAAAATATATTTTTTACTAATCTAATAATCTTGTTAGTATTCTATTGTCCAAGTTACTATTCTTTGTGGTAAATTTACTGTTCCAAATATAATACTTACGATGAGAATATTGATTTTATAATTTTAATGAATACCTCTAGGTTATTTAATTCATCATTATCTCTAATTATTCTCAAGGTTATATTCTTAATTTTAAAAAATTTCTATCACATTAATACTTTTTATTAATTTTTTACAGTTTTGTTCATGATTGTTATTTTTCTAGGACACCATAATAATAAAAATATCATTATTTCAGTTATTTTTTTTCTATATTTATTGTCACATTTTACTACATTTAACTTTTTTAGGATTTTTTTTTATCAAATGTAATGTTCAAAATTTTAAAAATAATGTTTTTTTAGTATTTATTATATGATGAATTATTTTTATTCTATGATAAATTACTAAATATAATATATGTTTACTTTGAAGTAAAATTAAAAATATAAAAATTGTTGTCATTCCATTCTTACCCATTTATAATTTTTTCATTTAAAATTTCATTTCACATGCAAATATGAATACAAATTAGGGTACTTCTAATCTATTGCTTCTTCAGGTTCCCCTATTTCCTCTTGATACTTATGGTTACACCAAAAGGATTTGACAAGGTGAGTTTTTTTCATATAAAATGTTCCTTATAGTCCAAGATCTTTATCAGATGCTCTTTATAATAGAGATTATTTCTAATACCACCTGTGTATTTAGTACATGTGAGATATATTGTATATACTTCGTCTAAATGGATATTTAAAACTTATTCTAAATATAGGGATATTAATTTTGGATGTTCTGTTAGATTATCCACATATTTAATACTATCAAGATTCTCAATAGGGGGAATTTCATATGGAATTAACAATCCATTCTTCCAAAACCCCATGACTCTTTTTGATGGAGATATTCAACGAAATTTTTTTCAGTGGCTTCAAACTCCAATTCATAGTTGTGATTTTTAGTTAAGATTTTTTGATGACTATACTCTACATCAATACATCTTGGAATTGATATAACATTCTAAACCATTTATTCAGGTACCAAGATCATTTGTTCTATGAAATCATCCTAACATAATAGAATTATTAGTTTCATCCCATATAAAGATTCATAAGGATGTTTATAAATTCTATATAGGATGATAAAATTTTATTAGAACTCGACCAAAAATATATGTTCATACAAAACTCATTTAACTTATATATATCCAGATATTATCATTTATTCAAGTTTAGGGATAGTAATTTTAGATCAGCCACTATTTGGGGGGGGGGGGGCAGACCATAGTGAAGTTCAACATGGTGTTTGGATTATGTTGAATACTTTTGAAAAAAAATTAGATGAACCTTGGATATATAAAATATACAATTGATAGTGTTGTTTTATATATTCTCAATACTTATATGATGAATATTCTAGGAAGTTCGTTGAGTGATATGTCCTCTAAAAGGGAGAAGAAATTATTATTATATATAAGATGATCTACTACATACCATATGGAAAGAACTATGAAAAAATCCATGGCGACGTTCTCAAATTTCAAGTTGTTATGGGTAAGATTTTTACCAACCTCTTTGAATTTTTTCTTTCTTAATTTACATTATAATATAATAATATCTTTACTGTATATTAAAAAATCTATACTTTTATATTGTCTCACCAAACTTCTCATATATATTTCTATACATTTTTGTGATCCTCGGTTTTATCGATAAAGTTGAGTTATGATAATAATATAATATTACATTCTCTGTCCACGTCCCTAATGGTGTACATAATAAGGTCCAAAATCGTACAACTCTTTATTTTCCGATATCAAACTATCATTATCTCAATTAAATTATAGAATATAAATTATTTGGTTTCTCCAAATCCAAACCCATGTTTTCTTAATCTTCTATAGAATATATTGCTGAGAAATAATTTGTTTAAGGTCGGATATTTTTTGTTCCATTATGATTCAAATTTGTATCCTTTATATGTATAAGAAGATTGGATCCTTTGAAATCCATATCGTTGATAGGGCTGAATGATATTTTATATATAGTGCTATGATTTTTAATTATAATTCCTAAAATGGAAATGGAATGAGAAATCATAGTCAGTGAACCTATTTGACCCTCAGCTTTATAAAATGTTGATCGTCTCTTTTTTAATATATTATTGATTATATTGTGATCTAATTATATGTAATATTTATCTTCATATAGAAAATGCCTCTAAATATTTAATGTAAATATTTATGTAGATCACTCTATTTTATCTTCTTGGTAATTTATCTCATGAACCTTTAACTATCTTGATGCTTAGTCTATTATGTTACCATTTTTATTGAGTACATAACCCAAAACCATCTTTGAAACATCAATTCATAACAATAATACATCCCCATTGGAGGGTTATGTTGGTAAAAGTATATTCATTATCTTCATTTTCAACACTACAAATCTATATTCACATTCTTTATTCTATATAAACATTAATCCCATCCATGTAATCATAGATAGTTGGTTTGAAAATTTGATAAGTTCCACATAATATATCAATATTAGATAACTTAATCAATGAAACTAAATATCACTATTATAGTTATTGGTATTGGCTATTCCAAAATTGATATTTTATTTAAGGGTCCACTAAAATCACCCTACATGAAACAACATGAACCTGGATTGATAATTTCTCTATCTTAAGCTTATATTTACTATAATTTTAATATATATTATACTTTATAATTTTTTTTACATAATTCTAAAATGTTTTAATTTTTCTTCTTTATTTAAGAGTGTATTATAATATAATATGTAAAGGTTTTCAATTTTTTATGGTAATATATAAAAATTCTATTCATAATGTTCTAAAAAATTACTAGACCATTCTTCAAATTAATTTGAATTAGTATGAACTAATATTATTTATACCTTATAGAAAAAATAGTTAGGGGGATATCCTTATTCTTCACCTTCAATTGATTATATATATAGAATGAAGATCCACTATAGATAAGTTGATAACACCACATATAGTTTCTTATTCAGTTCTTCAAGTTCAATGTGAGAAACTCTGTATAGACTCTTGAATATTGGTAGAGCTCTTAGAATATTTTCAATTGAGAACTCAACCAGTCAACTTTGTTAAAGAATGAGAAATGGTTATAGGAATACATCATTATTATCCCTCATAGTGGGTATGTCATAAATGAGGATCTTATCCATTGTTTCAATTATTTGATATAAATATTATTTTTCATAAGGAAATAATATTACTGTGCGAGAAGGACTTTATAGTGAAGATTCGTCGTTCTCTTTACACTTTAAAAGAATCTGAGATTGTTTGGGGATACCTATTGAGATTTACTTATCCTAGTAACTAATTTTGGATATATATATATATATATATATATATAAGGATGAAAAATCAATTCTCAATATAGAATATAATTCCATTAAAGGAGTATAACAAGGTTTTATGGGAGATTATTCCATCCTTCGTTACTTGGGTTTGATTTTTGAACTTGATATGCTATAATATCACCACAGAGTGTTTTCATTGATAACTCAACATATATATATTATGGTGGTGATTTAATATTTACTCTAAACATTAATTATATTATATAAGTATCTAAGAGATAAATCTAATTCTATTAAAATAAAATAAAAATTATATAAATTAGGAATGTTTGGGATGGTAATATTTTGATTAATACTAATATAGTAGTAAAAACTATGAATGTAGAAGGAATGACTCATAAATTTCAGTTATATATTATCTTTAGAATTTATATGTTTTTATCAAATGTATTCATTTACTATTTATTATTACATTCTCTAACCTAAACCCTAAAATAACTATACCATTCTCTAATATAAACTATAACAACCCATGTCATAAACATACATTTCTAAACGATTTTTAACATAAATATCAAGGAAAAAAACCTTTAAATATAGTGGTCTAGGGACTTTTCAATATTTAATATATAAACATATACTTAAAAATAAACTATATAGATACCCATCTAAGATCAAACTAATAAATTACTTGAGTCTGAACACCACAAGTCCCAAATCCCATTCATGATTTACATAGGCCAAAAACAATCACAAGGGAATCCCAGATAACTACTTGAGAATGGTTTCACCCTTGAAAATCTGGTATGATCCTTACATGAATTGGATGGACACAAAAAGGGAATAAAAAAATAAAAAAATATAATCATATAACTAATTAAATACAATAATTATTAATAATGTTTATCATAACATCATCACAAAAAAATTCACAAACAAGATTGATACAAAATATAACCATAGTCAAAACCTAGAACAATTAGTGAGACCAAATGATTGATACATCATATCCCAATGACAAAAAAAATCAATACAGCTCTATAAGAGACAAAATCTAAGAAACCATGTCTCCACTATCCAAAAATGACCATGAATTTTAAAAATCATAATCATATACTGAGGAATAATGTACCATGAACCATACCTATTTTCTGAAGAAAAAATGTCTATATACACCCATTGGAATATGTATGGTGTGAGGAAAAAATCCCAATTTGATACCACCATGAATCTATGTATGGAATTTACCCAAGTAATCCATCAACTCAATTTTGAAAAATCATTTTCAAAACCAATTTCACTTTTAAATGGGGAATGTTAAATTTAAAATTCTATTTATAAATCCATTTAGTTTTTCTTATAATAATTATCTTTTCAAAGCCAAGAAAATAAGGCTGAAATAAATAAAAACCCCTCCTGACATAAATTTTCTCTACACACCCAAACATGGAATAAACATGGGGAAATAATAAACCTGATTATATAACAAGATAATATAAAAATGATATAATGATAATATATCACAAAAAATATTTATTAAAATCAAACATAATGAATATGGAAACTAATTTGGCCCATGAAAAGATACCTCATGGGCTCTAACCAATGTGATCAATCATGATGTAGAATGATCCTTGATTCCAAATTTTTCAAGATAATTCAACATTTATTTGAAGCTACCTTGGTCTCCCCTAGTCCCAACCTTCCAAGACCTCATTGGGTCCCTTGAGAAATATCACTTCAATGGGATCCCCTCATGTACATGGATAACACTCATCCCATGGAATCTATTTGTCCCATGTAAAATGTTACATCCAATGGAACTCTTAGTGAAAATGGAAAAAGTTCTTTCTCTAGTTAAAAATATAGGCTTAGAATTTATCTTCTAATATCAATGACACACACACACATAATGTTTTTCATGTTCTAATCATTGCAATGCATATAAATATTAAAAAATTCATATCACACAATAAATTTAAAAGAAAATTTCATAAATCATCTATGCCCATAAAATTTTAATAGTTTAAACCCATGATAAAACTCTTAAAACCACTTTTAAAACCCAATTTTTATTTCATAGAACATTTCTAAGCCACTTCAAAAAACACATAGAATGCATCAAATTAAAATCCTCTCGAAAATACATTTTAAACCATTAATTTTATAACCCATTTCAAATAAAATAAAACTTAAATATAAAACTTAATAATGATAACTCAAATTTAGTGAAATATAATAAAAAATAATGAAATTAATATTTAAAAAAAAAATATTTGGAAATGAATACTTTAATAGAAACAACTACATTGATACTAAATCATATCATATATGATTTTGTGAAAATAAAATATTTGAGAATTAGAGTTCCTCACAAACCTAATCCACTAATAAAAATCATAGAATACAGATTAATAACCCTATGTTCATCCAAATTTCAATATAGGGTTTCCACATTCCATTAAAATAGAAGAATATGAAAAGAGGGAAGTGTTGATAAAGAAAGAGAAAAAAACATACCATGAATGAAATAACCAAATTAAGGAATCCACCAAAAACTAAGGGAGGATAAATCCTAGGTGTGGGGTAGAGGTTTCACATGAGTGGAGAGAGAAAAGTGGGAGAAATAATTAAATATTTATGAGGAAAAAATAGTCAAAACCCATTTTTTTCATTTGAAACACAACATAGTTTAGCTGCATGGGAAAAAAACCATACAACACCATGTGAGAGATATTATATCCCTAAAACACAATACATATGGTTTTAAGAGATCCTCACAAAGTTATAAAAATGATTCTCGATCCATGAAAAGCCCAATGGTCCTTCATACATCTCTCTCACATATTTATCTACATGGTTTCAATAACTTTGGGACAACTATTTACAAGGGCCATTTTTCATATATACTTAAGTTCAGAATATATAACTCTAGGAAAAAACAATAATAAATTAATATATTAATAAAATTAAAAATAAAACATACCAATGTACGATATGGTGTCACAATTATTCCAATCATGCCACTTTCCCCCCATAAAATGTCCTCAAATATCTTGAAAATATGATAGGTCAGGACACTAATCCCTCACCAAAACATCCTACTCACATGTATTGTGTCTCTCAAAACTATTTTACCAATGAAAATGGACCATAGATATCAACATAACATAGAGAATATTGTTATTATGATTTGGATATGAATATGTTTCCCCATCAATGGGGAATAAGGGTTTAACTCCATGTTATTTTTCTCTATCACATGAGATGGGCTGAGGCGATACTTCTTTAATTGGTATATGTGGAATACATCATATATTTAGGTCCCCATTAAAACAAAATTAGTTGATATGTTACTTTCCAAATATTATAGACAATCTTAAATGGCCCAATATAATGTGGATCCAACATCCTCCACTTTCCCAAGTGATAATGGCTGAGTCGAATGGACGTCTGAAGGAGAAATTGATCAAAAAACTCAATATATATCATCTCATGATGATTATTTGGAAATTATTTCTGGTTATTCTAATTTTCCACTAACATCTTCCAATTCGACTACACCTTCCCCATCATTTCTTAGCTGTGACTATGTTAAAATAAAGAACTCTCACTCAAGTTAATCGAATATGATTGAGATGACCAAGGCCACCCTTATAACACCTCAAAAGATGAAACCCTAATCAAATATAGCGGGCTTTATTGTACTAATATTAATCCTATAGAAAATAAATTTCCCACAATCCATAGAAGTCAATCCCACATGCACAAATCATGACCTCATGAATCCGCATGGCCACTCAGCCTGGCTATTTGTCTATGTGTGATAATGCATGATCAATATTAACTAGGATCCCAAAGATTTTTGGATACTCTTAAAAAATTAAAAATTAAGATATATATCACATAAAAATCTATTTTGTAAGTCACACCATAAATCTGAATGATCTATCACATGTAGATGTTATCTAGATCCTCTACCTTCTCCGACTCACTAATTAGAAGAAAGTGGGTTGACTTATTCCAAAAATATGTAATCACCGAAACATAATCTTTAAGAAAATGTGCATGATTTTTCCCAATAAAAAATTCAATACAGATATCATCTCACCTAAAAATGAATGGGAAGAGGCTGAAGAGACCGATTGGCCTCTCTTGTTCGACTTTGATCCTCTAACAGATAAAACATAATGTTAAACAATCCACAACTAACCATATCAACATGATCCCCCAATACAGAATCCTCATATTGAAAAACATATTTGTATCCCTTGGGTGAATTATCCAACTAAAATAATTCCCCACATTTATCACATCTTAACACACGGTGAAAAGAACCCCTAAGTGCTTCTTGAAAAAAAAGGTATCATTGGTAGATCAAGACTATTAAACTAAGGTCTTTCCAAAATTTGGAATAACTAGAAATCTGGGTCAGACGGATTCTCACACAAATCCTAATAAAAAAGAGATAATGTTACCTAAATTTTGGTTAATGACACATTTTCTACACCATTTATATTATCCATGCTCAGATCCGAAAATAAAACAATCATAATCCACTCATTCACAGTTCCCTTTAATTCTATAAATAATAACTTTTTATTTAATTTATTGATGATAAAAAAATTCTCCGTGAGGGTACAAGTGATATAAATATAATTTTTATGTACTTACACCACACTATATATCACTTTAAGGTTTAGTTTCCTTTGACTGAATATATACTTTCAGCTTTATGGTCTGAATAAACTGTAAACCTCTCCCCAAAGAGGTAATGGAATAAAACACCATTGCAAGCTTCATAACTTTTGAAACAAGGTCCTAGATTGGGCATTTAATCCCATGTAAGAATGGATGATTAGTGACATAGTATTCCACATGATCATTCTATATATACAAACACCCAACCCCAATTGTTCGGCAACACAGTGTAAAGTACAACACTTCATAAGCCCAAGAAAAATCAAAATTGGCTTTCATTTAAAAAAACATTAATCTCTTAAAAAAAACAAAAAATTCTCAATCCACCCAAACATCACCCCATTCTCCATCAATACTATCAAAGGATAATCTATCTTGTAGAAATATTGAACATGGTTTATGTAATATCTAGATGATCCTAAGAAATATTGATCTCAAACATGTTATTGGGTGTAACAAACCACCCGCAAACATCTAACCATTGGACTACCAATATGGCCTACCACATACCTGAGGAGCATCCCCAATTCGGCCAGTTTGATGACTATAATTGAGGGTTTTATACAAAACCATTGGGGAAGGTTTCACCCTCAATATTCCAAATAAAAACAGATAAAAAGGCATAACAGTAAAATAATAGGATAATATCCAACATACATCTCATATAAAAAAATTCCAATTATAGTTATAATAAAACTAAAAAATATAAAACAAAATAAATATTGAAAATGATAATATAAAACATAATCCAACTGATTTTAAAAAACAAAATTTCTGATCACAAACTTCATGTGACTCTCAGGTCACCATCGTTACCTGAAAAATATCTGCTTCTTAAGAAAGATATAACCAAATTAATCATGAAATCCTAAACCTATAATAACTTGCACAAGAAATAATGAAACAATACCAACCAATATGATTATCTAGGGTTTTAGTTGAAGCTATTTTGATACCACCAAGAGTCCAATTCATTCCTTGTAACAAAGAACACATGTTTTCTATTTGTAAAAAATTCAAAAGGTTCCCATTCTCAATAACATGACATAAGAAAAAAATAAGGTTTTACTATAATATGTGTTTACCAAAAACCATTCCAATTTAATGTGCTAGCTATGTATATTTTAAATAGAATACATTGAAATAATTAGCCCAAAAATGGTCTAAAATCATACAAAAGACTGAAAACCAATAATGTAAGTATGAAAACCATTTCACCCTTTATCCTTTGAAATATTTAACCCACCCAACAATGGTATAAAAGTAAAAAAGGGTAGTAGCGATGAAACACAACCATATAAAGTTTTAAATAAATCTAACAAACTTATAAAACAAAACCAATTAGTAAAAAAACCAATAGAGGATAAAAACCTCATATAATAACATCCCTCAATAAAAATATCAAGGGAATCCATTTATCTATTAATTTAATCCATTATACAATAGAGAATTAGTATAGGTACATGTACCAAAAATCATAGTGCATGGAGGATCCTTCTGCCAACAACTCACAATCATGCATCTGGGCCTAAATAATTAGCCTAGAACCCCAAGGGTATTTTAAGAATCAGCCATATTCCTAAAAACTACTTTTCATGTCATTTTGGGGGCCTATAGAATCATTCTGGCACCCCTTGGGTATTTGGATATTCAGTTCCAATCCCATAATGCATTATTCAAATCATAATAGGGGCATAGATCATCATTTTTTCGCCTCATGGGTATGTTTAAAATCAATCCCTATCCAAAAACCAATTATTCATATCAAATTGGGGGTCTATATCATCATTCTAACACCCCATGGGTATTTGGATCATTAGTCCCTATCTAGTGACCCATTTTTCACAAACAACATGACTATTTTCGAAATAACTTAAAATTTTTAAAACCATTTATAAAATAATTTTTGAAATCCATTTAAGACCATTTAACCATTTTAAACCATTTCATCAAACATTTGGAGTCCAAAAAAGACACTTTATTTTTGGTAAAACTGCTAAAAAATTATAAATTTCCAACTAGGCCTTTAATTCTATAACACAACTTTGGATGACAAGACAAATCTACACACTTCATAAACACCATTTAAAACATTTCTAAAAACTTATAGAAAATTCCAAATCATTCAAAACACTCAAAACACTCAAAACCACATTCCACAAAAGGGTATTAATCATAAAAACAAAAACAGTCCGACTAGAATTTTTACTTATATCTCATTCATTTGAAAATTCCATTTTTTTTATAATTAGTTATTCAAACACAATTCCAAATGAAAGAATTATTTTCCACAACCACAACCAAAAATTTATGGGAAACTCTATTTTAACATTATAAATCAAAACCACAAATTTGAAAATAAGGAAACAATTTAAAAATCCCATTTAGCCTAAATCACAAGAAACAAGTGTATCTCTCAAACAAAACCCTCATTGGCATTTTATGATACATAAAGAATGCATAAAACACCATTTCAACACCATGATTCATTTCACAATGAAATCAAACCATTCATTCTAAAGTAAAAAATCTTTCAAAACAAGGAAAATCATTAAAAAAATGAAAAATTGTTATCAATGATATTAATAATTTTAATTAAAAACACACTTAAAGTTTCAATCAACCAAAGAAATCTTAAAAAACTCAAATAATTGGAAATACTTACATAAATTGTTATAATTCTTTAACCTTTGACAAAATTCTCTATAAAGACATTCCGGCCACAGTTCACAAACCATAGAAATAAAAATTCTATATTTCACACCACCCTAACATTGAAAATCATCCACGAATGGCCACTATGGTTTGGTGAGAAAGGGAAAAAGCAATACACCTAAAAGAGATAGAGAGGTCATCCCTAACCCTTCAATGAAAATGAATAGTTACAAAGAAACCCCTTAAAATCCAATTCAAGGACCTTTAGAGAGGGAAAGCCCTACCATGGAAGGCATCCAAATTAGGGAAAATTGAGTACTGTTTCTAAAGGAAGAAACCCCAAATAAGAAATAATTCCAAGAGAAAAAATACCACTCTATGTGTGGGTTTCATGATTAGCTCTCACCTTTAAACAAAATGTGAGAATACCATAAGAATACCCATTATCAATAGATGCATGGTTTTCACACTTACGATGCATGGTTAAACTAATCATGCACCTTAATCATGAGATCAGGGAATAGTCCAAAACAATTCATCTGTTGAGCCCAAACCACCTCAAAATCAAGGTTTTAAATAATTTAAAAAATACCCACAAATAAAAGTAACACTAGAGGTGTCACAATATCCCATCCATGACACATTCTTTCTTTATAAATTCCTTAGTCAAGATGAATGTAAAGGAATAATATAAAACACACTTCTACAAATAGAGGTGAGTTCGACAATAAAACACTAGAGAATTTCAGAGAATGAAACTAAAAATAATAATCCTTAAAAGAAAACAAAAAAATCCATAAGGATACCAGGATTCTTGTAGAAATATAAAAAACACATTATAGTATAAGTTCTAAATGAAAATTTAAGTCCGGGAAAGGACTCCCCACTATTTATAATTCTAATAAATGGTATAAAAAATAGAACTCCTCAAATAGAACCCATGAATGTGGGAAAAAACTCTAAAAACATCCAAGAACACTTAGAAATAATATTTCACTCCATTATAGGAAAAAATCCAAAAGAAATCATTAATCATAGGGTTACACTATCAATATGATTTCCTCACACCACCCTTAGGGATAAACTCATAGAATGCCACATCAAGAGATGGCATGGGCCCATGGCCTAGGTCTCTGAACTCAAGGGGTAATCTAGGACCTAAAAATCAAACAATATCCCATGGTGAACCCCATTAAAATAGAACCATCATGCACTGAAACACCCAATGGAAACATCCATCCTAATTACACACATACCATACTATGTTCACTTACTCCCACATCCACAAAAAACTATATTTATAATAGTTCATGACATATGAAAACAATAGAGGCTTCAAAAGAAGTTCAAATAACAAAGATTCATACACCTAAGATCAAAACCATGGCCTAAAACAATCTGGAAGGTACTCACACAAAAAAAGAATTTGAAATCGAAATCATACATAATCATTTTCAAAAATTCTCTGACTTGTTTAAATTAATACCCATTTGAAAATCGGTTTTTCGGGACTTAACTCCTTTTGAAAAAATAACACCCAATGTGGAATATTTAATATAACCAACAAAATTCCATTTTGGCCACATTCAAACATTTTATCAAAAAACAAGCCAAATAATGAATCTTTTCATCTCAAAAACCAACTTTCCAAATCATGTATGAATCCATTTTGATGGTGAATTAAATCAAAAATCACTAATTCCTTTTAGAAATAACACCAAAGGTCACACTTTTAAATGTTTCAAGCCCCACTGAACACCATAATTTCAAAACAACCCTCATTAAATACTTTTGGAAAACGTCTTCCAATTGAATTTTTCAACAACCCAAATAAGAACAATTCTAGAAACCAAAACATTTTTCTTTTAAATCCATCCACTAGCTTAAAAAAACTCATTAAATTTTCACAACATGACCCAATTGTGGGTAAAAACTTTCATAACAACAAACTTTTTTTAAAACACATTTTATATATTTTTCAAAGAACTAAATACTTTAAATTAACACTTGGGTCACCCAAGAAAAACTTTCAGAAGTTGAAAAACAAACTTTCAAATTCATTTCATAACTTGAAAAGGCCAAAACTATTTAAAATTTTATATAGAATCTAAAAATAGTAATTAAAAATTAACACTACCAATTATTTAATGTCTCACTTTAAATTCCATGGAAAACAATCCTTAAAAAAATAAATTCACCTTGAACATGATTATGAAAACCCCAATAATCCAACATGAATGAGTTAAACCTCAAGAATATGGAATTTTAAAACTGCGGAGAACTCAAGGAATAACATAAAAATGGAGGATGAAAACCCCATAAGAAAAAAACAACAAAATAGAACCCCAAGGAATAACACTTTCTCCTTTGTTAGGAAATTTATGGAAGGAACTAAAAAAAACAAAAAACTTGATCCCAACCACCCCTGCCCATTAAACAATACATGCACTCACATAACCAAGGGAACACGTAAAAACACCATTTTAAAATATCTTTAGAAAAAATATTATCCACATTGAAATTTTCATTTAGAAACACAATGGTTTTACACCACATTTTTCAAAGCCTTAATCCTTTACCAAGGCCTATGGGTTGAAAAGTAAATTAAATCATGAGTCATTTAACCTAATGGTCAACCCCCTTCTCTTTCAAATTTGCCTCTTCACATTTCTGAAAAATTAATTATCACACTTAATAACAAAATAATTACAAAACACCTCTTTGAAATAACATGTCTCTTGGAAAACACTCTTATAAACTAATTCTCAAAAAACCGACTATAAAAGTTTAATTACATCACAAAATTCAACTTCTTTGAACAAATATTATTTAAAATTAATAAAAAATACTTATATTTGACTCAAAACTAAAATACCAATGGTTATAAAAATCCAAAAAATGGTTTTTATAAATAAAAAATCTTTACTAGTTCGAAAACCAATTTTTGAGCTTTTCAAAATAATATTCCCCAAAGGTAAAAAACACAGCAAAC
Source organism: Viscum album (assembly GCA_963277665.1). Classification (NCBI taxonomy): domain Eukaryota; kingdom Viridiplantae; phylum Streptophyta; class Magnoliopsida; order Santalales; family Viscaceae; genus Viscum; species Viscum album. The sequence goes on from OY728132.1 coordinate 422,540,295, forward strand.
ACACACACAAATCAAAGAAAACTGGATTCTAGACACCAAATTACATAAATATCATCAAAAAACTCCCCCATAGGATACTAAACTAGTGGAATAATCCATTAGAGTTAATCCAAGATGAGAGGGATGAAATAAAATCTAAAGGGAAAACATCAATATGAATGGTTTGGCCACATGGGCTAGAAAAGTGAGCACCAACCATGTAGTAGGAACATTTATAGTTTATAGTACTGTTTCACATGGTCACTTCATGGTTTAACATACCTTGTGTTATAACCATGTGACCCTAGTCCATTCACCATTTCTTCCTTGAAAACTAAAATGGACCCCTGAAATCACATTTACACTCAACAGAGATCAAGGAATCATCATAACATATCAAAAACCAATCAAAAAGTACAAATATAAACTCATGATCAAGATTCAATATTGATACTCCCTTGGAAACTTGAGTGTGACCAAGAGTTGGCCATGCCCCTTCTTGCACACTCAATTTGAGCCCTGATGATAATCTTGGTCACTATACTTCCTAGAAAAAACCCAAAATTACCAAGATGGATGTTAAATAACCTAGGCCTCATTATAAGAAACCTAGAGTTCTAATATCATTATGTAATGTACTATCTTAGGGAATCCATCCATCAGATTCCCAATCTGACCCTCTACATACCAGAGAAGAATCCTCGATCCCCTAGAGCTGATGAATATCTTAACAGGTACCATACATAACTGTTGGGGATAGTTTCACCCTCAATAAACCAAATAAAAACATCTAACAAGGCATAATAGTAAAATAAAAAGATAAGAGAATATTGATATATCATATAAATAAACAACCAATCATATTTACAAAACTACAATGAAAAATAAAATAGATATATAATGGAGATGATGATACAATGCTTGATCCCACCAGTTCTATAGATCTTAAGGTCTGATGACCAAATCCATGTGACTCTCTAGTCACTACCATCACTCAAAAAAACCCTCTTCTTAAGGAAGACAAAACCAGATCCAACATGAAATCAAAACCTGTAGGAGCACATATAGGACATGAAGACTACATACCCACTAATTTGAGGATATAGGGTGTGATGTGAATCTGTTATGACACTAACATAAGTATAATTTTTTCCTTTCAATAATGAAACCTTATCTCCTATTTTGGAAATAACCTGAAAAGTTGTTTTTCATTCTCTTTTAAATAACATAAAAAATAAAATATGGAATACAAATTTCTCCAAAGAAGAAAATTTACAAAACATGTCATATTAAAGTTTAAACAAATATCATAACAATTTAATGTGCTATATATCACTCTTTTAATTAAGATATAATTGAAAAATCAACCCACAAATGGTTTAAAATATTATAGAATCATGAAAAACAATAATTCCACTTTTAATACTACTTCACCTTTTTCCGTCAAAGTATTTTACACACCTAATAATGGTAGATAAGGAAACAAGGGTAGTAATGAAGAAACACAACCATAGTATGTTATAAATAAATCAAATAAAATGGAGAAATAAAAAAATTCAACAACATGAAAAAACCAAAATCGTATCAACACATAAAACAATACAATAAAAGAAATAAATGTCTCAAGGGAATCCAATTGTCCATTATTTTAATCCATTGTACCACAAATTATCAGACTAGGTACCCATACCAAAAAATCATAATTCATGGAGCTTTATTTTAGTCTTTAATCAGAGTCATGTATTAGGTTCTAGATTATCCTTCTGGAACACTATAGGTATTTGGAGGAACTTTCCTCTTCCCAAAACCCATTTTAATATCATATCAGGGGCTTAGAGCATCATTACAAAACCTTGTGTTTATTTGGGGGAATCATTCCCTATTCCATAACTCATTATTCACATCATATCAGGGGACTATTCCATCATTCTAGAACCCAGTTGGTATTTGGAGAATCATTCCCTATCCCAAAACAAGTTATTCATATCATATTAGGGTACTAGAGCATTATTCTAACACCCCATGTTTATTTGGAGTATCATTCCCAATCCCATAACCCATTGTTCACAAACACCATGTCCGATTTAAATTAAACAAGGTAAAACCATTTCTAAAACCATTTTTAAATCCACTTAAAACCATTCAACCTATTTAAATAATTTCATCAAACATATAGAGTTCAAAGAATCAACATTCTTTTTGGAAATCCCATTTCAAGAAACTAACTTTCCTATCGGTCATGTAACACCATAACATGACTATGGACCTAATTATGAATTTCAAAACATCATGAATACCATTTAAAAATTTTCTAGAAAATTATGGAAATCACCAAATCATTCAAAACACTATAAAAAAACTCTACCCACAAGGGTCTCACTTTTGAAAAAATGAGGATTGTGGACATTCATTTCAACGAATCAACTATTGAAGACACCAACCAACATTTTCATATATATCCCATTCATTGGGAAACCCGTTTTAATATAATTTGAGATTAAAGAACAATTCCAAATTACTTCACACTTTTTAAAAATTACAACAAAAAATCCAAAGAAAACTCTATTTTTCATGTTATAAATCCAAACCACCACTTTGAAAGAAAAAACCCTTTTAAATACAAAATAAATCTTACTTTAAAAACCCAGTTTAGATGAAATCATTATAAATAAGTTCATTTATCGTATAAAATACTCATCAATACATTATCAAACAAGAATATGAAAAAACCCCATTTCAAATAAAATTTTAATTACACCAAAAAATCCACCCAATTTGGAAAAAAGAAAACTATTCCAACAAGGAAGATCATTAACAAATAATAACTATCTATCATAGACATCAATACCTTAAATTAAAAATAATCAAAAAACCTCAATATATAGAGAAATAATTAAAAATAGAAATAAATTGGAAACACCTACCTCAAATGGTAGAATCATGCCACCTTTGATGAAATCCACTAGAAGGACACTCCTACTTTGGATCACAACACTTTAAAATAAAACCCATCAATTTTTCATAACTATATCCATGAAAATAATCCAAGCATGGACAATAGGGTTAGTGGATAAAGAGAAAATGGATGAAAACCAATAGAGAAAGAGAGGGGAGCCTTAATCGTTCAATCTATCTGAGTAATCACCAAGAAACCCCTTCAAAATCAACTTGGAGGAGCTTCTGGGAGGGAAAGTCCACCATAGAAGGCATCCATGTGGGGGAAAATTGAGTGGGTTGTGTAATTGAAGAAACCAAACTTAAAAATAAGCCAAAGAGACACAAATACACCTCTTTGGGTGGGTTTTATGGTAAGATCGAATACTGAAACTGTAACACCCCAAGTAAATAAAGAATATGAAATTGTTATATTTATCCCTACTTGTGGAAAAATATTAATATTACTTTAAAGGGAATTCTATTCTCGATGGCGTACCCAATACGCGATAACGAGTTCCTTTGAAATCTTACGTTGCACTCTAATAATAAAATAATATTATTTTAAATGGTAGTTAACACCTAGCCATTGTAACGGTGGGAAATAATGGAACTAACTAAAAATGATTATGTATGTTTTTCAAATATTTTTACTTTTTACAATAAATGTTAGAGGATTAATAATGCAAATGAATCCAATTTTTAAGCATAAACATTCTAATATTTTTTAAAAGGTCGATTAACCGCCTTTTGATGGCGATCCTTTTTTAAATACACTTTTGACAATTTTATGTGTTATATTTGACAAAATAAAATTCTTCTTTATAATCGGGACATCAAAATTTATTTTGTGTAATTTTTTGGTTTTTTTCCGATAAAGTTCATTTTTTAATGAATACTGAAAAATGTTGTATTTTAATTCAAAACCTCTTTCTAATATAATTTATTTATATGATTATATTATCTTTTGAATTGGTTTTAAAGTGAAATTAGAATATATTTTTACCATTTAATCCATTAGTGGTCGTTGGAATTAATTTCATCTTGAAATTGGACTTAAACTAGTGTCATTCTTTTGATACTTATTGTTTCATAAAAACACTCTATTTGTTGTGACAGTAGGAATTAATTATTAAATTAATTAATGTAACTTATATGTTTTGAATTTTGTGAAATAGACATCATTTTTGAATTCGGAATATCAAATATAGCTTAGGGTGAAGTTTTGGTATTTTTCTGAAGAACTTCAATTTTTGATGAATAGTGAAACCCCTAAGTGGTACATATAAAAACTGATTTTCCGTTTAAATGAAAATTTAACCACCTCTGTGTTTTGAATTTCAAAAATCATACATATATGGTTGTCATTAAGAAGTAAAATGTGGTTCAATGGAATTAAAATATTTTTTTGGTGAATAGTACCTTTTAAGTTTTTAATCGTGATTAGAGGTAATTAGTGTAGTTTATGGTTTAAATAATGTTTTAATAATATGAGATGAGATTGGACCATATCCTACCCTTATTGGGTGTGTCATTGGAGACCACGAAAATCCATGGGTCAACTTGGGGACCCCATGGAGCCACTTTGGTTGGGAAATGACATAAATAACCTTTTATTTAATGTTAAAGTAAAAATGACACAAACATGAGATGTTTTACTAGAACAATTTTTACATGGAGTTATACAAGTCCAATTTTTGACTATAAATAGTAATTTAAAAGATAAAATTATTTCCTACATAATAGTATTTTTTTTATAATTTTTAGACATTAAATAAGTTAAATTATTTATGACATCATGAGGATGCAGTGATGACCTCATTATTTAACGATTTAAATAAAATGGAAATATAATGTAAAATCTAAGACCTACACATGTTCAAAACCTATTGGATGGGTGTATTTAGAACCCTTATCACCTTATCCTAGAAACACATCAATGTGTGACCATTAAAATCCGAAACCCATTCTAAAATAATGTAACATTTCTTTACTTTCCAAGAGTGCCCCTCCTCTCCTCTTATAAAAGGCCCCCACCTCTACCTCCTTGCCCACACTTCCAAAGCCTTTGGTTTGGCAAAACCCTACCCATTTTGTCTCTAAACGTCCCTCTATAACTCCTTGAATCCTCCCTTTGTGCAGAAGTCTTCCCAAGGAAGACTTTGAGCTCAAACCAAATGGAGTTACCCGATTTTAAGGTAATGTCTTCACTTGTGTTCTTTTTTTTTATTTTGCTTCTCCAACCCCCTAAACTCCTTTTATTCATTTCTTTTGTAAAAAATACAATACCTTAAATATAATAGGATGTTTTTATAATAATTATTATATCTAAAATTACACACACCTTCATCTAATGGTTAAAGAACATACAGTTTTTGTGGTTGGCGATTTTCTGCCTCACAAAACGATGATTGTTCAATATTCTTTTAAAACCTTTAAAGGTGGACATTATGATGTCACTGTATTTTATATATGATATATATGGTATTTATGTTTACTATATGCTTCTTTATTTTATATTTATACCATACCTTTATTCTTTTCATGTTGTGTAAATGCGATAATTTCATATGAGGAAGTGTGGACTACCGCCCCCTCAAGTGATGTGACCCGTACATGCAATCCATGGAATGTATAAAGAATAAAATTAATGAACATATGTGACCTATATAACATATATATTATACTGGAATTATAATATATATATATATATCATTTATTTTTAATTCCATTAATATGACAAAGAAAAAATGAAAGTAGCGTTCATGCGTACGTACGGCCTACCGTCTCCATGAACGGTGCTTTTCATTTTTTGTCTCCAAATGATATGGGATAGTATAAAATGAATATGTACTGGATATATATGATATTTTAATCACTAATACTATTCTGGAAAATATTTACTTATAACTACCTGGAAAATCATTTTTCAAACACGTTCATTTTTGACTCATGTACCAAACATCGACAAAAACGTCTGATATGAACTCATATTATTAACCAATTATTATAACATTAAAATATGTAATATAAACTGAATAATAATATTAATAGTAGGTCCTTAATCAATTATAAATTGACAAAAGTTTATTATTCAGGAATATAAAGAAACGAACAAGACAAGTTTGACTTGAGGTAAGGGATCCTACTCCTCTCTTTCTTTTTAAGTACACTCTTTTATGTCATTACTTTTAAAGATAATCTTTCTTGTTATTAGGATGCTCTTTTATATTAATATTACTGTAATTTTTAGGTTCATATGATGAGAGACCCTATTCTCTCTCATCAATCCATTTTGGATGTTTTGAGTGGCGCCGTTAGGCTGCCGAATTTTCGTAAGAGATCTAACCCCTCTCTTTCTTTTTAAGTACTCTCCTTTATGTAACTTCTTTTAAGATCCTATTTGTTATGTTGGGGGATGTTCTTTTATATTCCACTTTCTGTAAACTTTGTGTTAATATGATGAGAGACCCTATTTTCTCTCATCAATCCATTTTGGATGTTTTAAGTGGCGTCGTTAGGCTGCCGAGTTTTTGTAAGGGATTTTTCATATCACTTTTATTCTCGTGAGATTTATGCTTCATTTGCCACAATTTCCTTTGAGTGGTGTATGTACTGCCCATTATTTTACTCATTGTGTAATATTATTTCATTTATGAGTATTTACATAAATTTTGTATTGTCCTTATTTCACGAGGTGCATGTTTCGAAAGATACCCATGTCGGTAAGGGAACCTTTCACCCTCCTCATTTTAAAAGACTTATTTTGTTATATCTTTTAATTCACATAATATTATGTTGGGATATGTTCTTCTATATCCTTATTGATGTAAATTTTATGTCCAAGTGATGATATACCCATTTTATCTCTCATCAACTCTTTTTCTTAATTTTGATGTAAGGGTTGGTGTCCTCAGAACCAACTGTTTTGTACTTTGATTACATAAATGTTCACTTATTATATATTGTTCATTGTTCTGCATGACTATAATATAATAATGTCCTGAAATATTTGTTGCATTAATAAGGTCATAGCAGATCCCCGCTATGATGAGAACCTTGAAATGCTATAACAATATTCTTAAATAAAGTTTTGCGGTTGGATGACATACTATGATAGGACACATAGTATACAGACCGTCATGTGCGAGTACTCATAAGAAGACGAGACTCTCTCTCATGGAGTTCGCACTTGGTAATCTCCAAGATGGGAGATTATGAGAACAGACCCGCCAGTAGTAATTCGGCATGTCTTGGTGTCATCGGATATTGCTATCTATGAGCGTGTGTAATGGTCCTTAGACTGGAAGATTATCATTAACTCATGTCATGACTCGCACAATTAGATTTACTGACGAAAACCGTCACGCAGACAGTTGGCGGGAAGTAGGGTATGTTGGGTGCGTCACGAGTGACATGTTGTTAATGGATAAGTCAAGGAAGGATTTGTCCCTTCTATTTATGGAAGTTGATATCTCGGCCCTTTGATTGAAATAGAACTGTCGCATTAAATTCCATGGACATGGTGTAAATGATGAGTTTATTTCAGGTAGTCAAAGAACGACATATCAAGCATATAGGATTATGACACTGCCATGAAACCTTCTTGATGAGATATTTAGACAAAGGGATTAAATTACACTGTAAGCGTTCATATGAGGTGATACGTCAATGCGGCGTCAACTTCTTTCTCTTGGGTGCCTTGACCTGTTGCTAGACAGTAATCTCGGACTTTAGGCAAGCCCGCCTAATGCCAACGAGAAAGAGGCCTAGAGGGTCACACACTAAGTGTATCCAAGTATCTCAAGTTGAATAATGATTATTCTCGTACGTGGTTTAATAATTATTCAAGGAATCCTAAGTTGTTTTAAATGATGGAGGAAAAAGAAAATAAAACAAGTACACGTCGTGTATTATTATTACATGCCGTGTAGTTTTATTTTGGAAAGGAAATGAATAAATGAAAAAAAGATATACACGCCTTGTACATTTAATGTACACGCCATGTAGTTTTCAATGAAAAACAAGTACACACCGTGTATTTATTAATACACGCCGTGTAGTTTTTTTTAGTTGGGATTTTGAGGATATAATATTGTTTTAAATGATATTTATTATAATCAGCGTGGGCGCATGTCAAGGAATTATTTATTCGACATGGGGTTTTAAATAAAGAGTCAATGAAATAAATAAAACACGTAACGCGTTTATTTATTGTCATAACTCTATAACCCCACACACCCGATTATAAATATCCTCACAACCCCAACTCTTTTCAAAAACCAGAGAATCGTTGTGCACAACATCTCTGGAGAATTCTTTCAAGGACAAAAGATCCTCTTCCTCCAAGAACGCTCTCAAGACCGAGAGAGATCCTCTTCCATCGGATCAAGACAATCTAAGGAGGACAACGCAAGCAAAGTCTTCTCCACGCTAGCACCCAGAGAATATTTTGGCGACGTCCAGAGATACGAGGTACACGTGTGGATCACCGCTAGAGGGAGTCTACACTTGGCTTCTGCGACGCAACGACGGATCACATCGACAACGTGATTGAGAACATCAACGAAGAAAGAACACCCAAAATGTATTTCTTTATAATTAATTAAATTAATTATAGTCAACCTGTAACGATCCTTGTTTGTGGTTCCGGGAAAAACCATATTCTTTGTCTTTTTCTGTGATTCGATCCGTGGAGACTGGCGTTTATCGTCGTATTGATCCCGGATTGATCATTGCTAATGACAAAAAGCCAAGTGGGCACATCCACCCACGCGCTTCCGCTGAGCCCGGAACCTTCAAATGGTATCAGAGCAAGGTTACAACGTTGATTATAGTTATTTAATTTTCGTTGATAATTTACGCATTCATATTTGATTCAATTCGAAATAAATCGTTCTATAAATATGAATTAACGAGATCTATTCTTCCTCCTTCATTTCTCGATTCATATCACAGAAACGACCTTTTAATTTTAATTTTGATTGAAATAAAAATGAGGAACTCATCCGGAGGAGCCGCTCTTTCTGTCTGTACAACACGGGATTACACGGCGTGTAATTAAAACTACACGCCTTGTACTTAGGTTCAACGAACCGGCACTGGTCTGCCAAACCACGCCGTGTGAATTGATTATGCCTAAGTTTTAATCACGCCGTGTTGACCAGAATAGAACGACGCGTGGAAACCGGAATACACGACGTGTATGTTGGAACAACACGCCGTGTAGTCCGTTCCGACCCAGGTGAAACCGTGTACAAAGATAAGTCACGTACCGCGTATACGGGATCGCCAGGCCGGTTACCGCGTAACAAGGAAGTACACGCCGTGTATGATTCATCTACATGCCATGTACTCTAAAATTTCCAAAGTACAGAAAAACACGCCAAAGCCCCGGCGTGTACTTTGGACAAAGGGTGAAAAGAAAAATACACGTCGTGTAATTATAAACTACACGCCGTGTACTTTCCAAAAATGGAATTTCACCAGGTTTCCTCCAATGTACAAAGACCCGTACAAGGAATATGGATGAGAAGAATCTCTAGGAAATTCAGAAAGGAATTTAAGATAAAGAATTGATTAATTATAAGATCATAATTAATTAAATTCGAGCGCATCTTATCTTAAATAAAAGAACGATTAAAAGAATTTGAATTCTAAATATGCGTAAATGTCATTTCATACTATGGATGATCATGAGCTAGACCAAAGACCCTTTGTATGTGTATGCTTTCATTAAAATTTATTTAATTTAAATTTGTTAGCCTGCGAGCCTTCTTCCAATAAAATGTAGGGCCTACGTGACCATGGTTTCTTTAATGTAAACCCATGTAATGGAGGATCTCCCAAGCCAGAGGAGACGGTTCAAATCCCGAAGCCGATGAAAAACCGACACAAGAAGATACAAAGGTGGATAGGTGGGAGCTGAAAAACACGAACCATCAGGTTCAAGGTGTTTTCCCTAGGTCAGGGTAAGCTTATCAAAACCGCTAGATAAGCTAACCAAATAGAAGCTCATGATCATGCCATCTTATTTTATTTCTGTCTGATTGCATGGTTTATATATTATGCATGTGTTGTCGCGATCACATAATTAATAAAATGAAAAAGCATGCAAACATGGAATAAAATAAAACCGGTCTATGTGTATACATTATTGGAACATGGTTAATCACTTAAGCAAGCATCACTTAATATTAACAAGCATGTGATAATGAAAAGATACGCATAAAGAATAAAATCCCTCAAATACCATATTAAGTCAGACCAAGCCTTCCGTTACTTGATTAAGGGCAAGACTCAATAAAACTATGTGTTTGACCAACCCTTGTTGGGACACTTACTTTTATAAAGGAAGCCCTTATGAAAGGTTTCGGTTTGACTTAACCATATTACATCAAGAGAAGTAGCCCTTGCTAGACTTGATGTAATATTGGAGGCAAGAGTTGAGGAAATCCAAGTCAGGATTTCAGGATTGAGGAGTCCACTCAACAGATCAAGGAACTGTAAGCTCACAGTTGGCAAAGACCCGCCTACCTAAATACCTTTAAATAGCTTGACCAACCCTTTTTGGGGTTATGCGAATGGAAATATGGATCCTTTCCATTATAATGTCAAAGAAACTGGACATTCCGAGTTCAATGGTGAGGGCCATTGAGAATTGATAAAATAGTGGGAGACTTAGTAAAATTTATTATTTCTCATAAAATGTAATCAAGAAAGTACTGATAAATCTACTCTTTTAAATTGTAGAATCAAAATTACAAACACATCAACCACATTTTCTCTGCGATCAATTCTGGATAAAGACAACATCCTCACCGGCAGTAACTTTCAGGAATGGTTTAGGCGCCTTCGGGTTATCCTACGCCATGAACGGAAGTTTTATGTGCTGGAGTCCTCACTTCCTGATTCTCCTGCCCCAGGGGCAAGTGATGAAGATTTCCTAGTCTATGATCAACATTTGAACGATTCTCTCAACGTTCAATGTTTGATGCTGTCATCTATGTCTAGTGATCTCATGAAGTCTCATGAAGACATGGATTCCTACAGCATGCTCGAGTACCTCCATGGTTTATACCAGGAGAGAGCAAGACAGGAAAGGTTTGAGATCTCCAAGGCTCTGTTTCAGAGAAAGCTTGGAGAGGGTGCCCCAGCTGGGCCTCATGTAGTCAAGCTCATTGGCTATATTGAGTGCTTGGAGGTTCTAGGTTTTAAACTCCCTGAAGAACTGGGAACCGATCTCATTCTCGCATCACTCCCCCAGAGCTTCTCAAACTTTGTTGTTAATTTCAACATGAACAATATTGAGAAGTCTCTATCTGATCTTCTTATCCTTATTCGCCAAGTGGACAATGACATGAAGCTTGAAAAGCCTTCTGTCCTTATGGTGAATAAAAGGAAAGGGAAGGCGAATAGCTTTAAGCCCAAAGCTTCTTCAAGGCCTTCCAAGAAAAGGAAGATCAAAGGGGAGGCAATGGAATAGGATGTTGTTTGTTTCACATGTGGCAAGAAGGGTCACTGGAAGAAAAACTGCACCTTGCCAAGGAAGCAAGGGGAAGCTTCAGGTGCGTTTGTTATCGAATGCAATCTATCTGTTTCTACTAATTGGGTATTAGATACTGCTTGTGGTGCTCACATCTGTATCCAAATACAGGAACCATGTAGATTCAGAAAGATTGATCGAGGGGAGATAGATCTACGAGCAGCCAACGGAGCCAGACTTGCTGTTGTAGCTGTCAGGGACTACCACCTCACATTGCCTACCGGGATGGTCTTGGTTTTGAAAGGATGTTATTATGTACCCTCTATAACCAAAAACATTATTTCAGTATCCAGATTAGATACTGATGGATTCATATTCACGTTTGGAAATGAATGTTTCTACATTTATAAAGATAACATTTGTTTTGGTAGGGCAGATTTATATAACGGCCTTTATGTGTTAGACTACACAAACCAAGTAATGGAAATTGATAACAAAGTTAATTTACATAACTCATACCACACCCAACTTTGGCATCACTGGCTAGGTCATGTCAATGAGAAACGTTTGACAAAATTACATCAAGATGGGTATTTAGATTCTTTCGAACTAAAACCACTTGGTGTATGTCATGCGTGTCTACAAGGCAAAATGACCAAAGCCCCATTTAGTGGGAAAGGTGAAAGAGCTAAAGAGCTTCTAGAATTAGTTCACACAGATGTGTGTGGACCATTTCCAGTTGAAGCAAGGGGTGGGTTCTCGTACTTCATAACTTTTACTGGTGATTTTAGTAGATATGGATATATCTATTTAATGAGGTATAAGTCAGATTCTTTTGATCGGTTCAAAGAATACAAGAATGAAGTTGAGAACCAGCTTGGTAAGAAGATTAAGAAACTCCGCTCAGACAGAGGAGGAGAATATCTTAATCAAGACTTCATTGATTTCTTATGGGACTTTGGGATTCTATCTCAACTCACTCCTCCTTACACACCGCAGTGGAATGGTGTAAGTGAAAGGAGGAACCGCACCCTGTTGGACATTGTGAGATCAATGATGAGTCATGCGAGTCTTCCATTATCCTTTTGGGGATATGCATTACAAACAGCAGCACACATACTAAACCAAGTACCAACTAAATCGATAAATGGTATTCCATACGAGTTATGGAGTGGACGCAAAGCCATGTTATCGAATTTACACGTGTGGGGTAGCGAAGCATTTGTTAAGGCCTCTTCAGGTAACAAACTTGTACCCCGAGGCACAAAGTGTATCTTTATAGAATATCCCAAGGAAACAAGGGGGTATTACCTATACAACCCCTCAGACAAAAAGGTTATAGTGGAAAGACACGCCATATTCCTTGAGAGGGAGCACATCTCCAGAAGAGATAGTGGGAGCGAGATAGACTTCGATGAAGTCGAGGCTCAAGATACACATGAGTTGGTACAAGAACAGATTCCACAAAGCCCCGTGGAAGAACAATCTGTTCCAGAGACACAAGAACTGCGTAGGAGCACGAGAGAGGTGAGAGAACCAGAACGATATGATTTTCTTGTCACTGAGGATGGTGACTCATTATTGGTTGACAATGATGATCCTCTTACCTACAAGGAAGCAGTTGAAGGCACAGACATTGCCAAGTGGCAAGAAGCCATGAATTCTGAAATGGATTCCATGTACCAAAACCAAGTCTGGATTTTGGTAGATCCTCCAGTTGATGTAAAGCCTATTGGTAATAAATGGGTATTCAAGAAGAAACTGGACATGGAGGGGCAAGTCAGCACCTACAAGGCACGACTGGTTGCAAAAGGTTTTAGACAGCGTCAAGGAATTGACTATGATGAAACTTTTTCACCGATTTCAATGCTGAAGTCTATCAGAATCCTATTGGCCATTGCTACTTACCATGACTATGAAATTTGGCAAATGGATGTCAAAACGGCTTTCCTTAACGGGAACCTCCAGGAAGATGTCTACATGACACAACCTGAAGGGTTTGTGACTTCAAAGGATGCCAACAAGGTATGTAAGTTTCAAAAATCCATTTATGGATTAAATCAAGCATCAAGGTCATGGAACATTCGTTTTGATGAAGCTGTTACAGAATTTGGCTTTGTTAAGAACGGATGTGAGCCTTGTGTCTACAAAAGGTTTAGTGGAAGTGCAGTCGTTTTCCTAATAGAATATGTCGATGACATATTGCTAATTGGAAACGAAGTACCTGTCTTACAGTCAGTTAAGGCATGGTTGAATAAATGCTTCTACATGAAAGACTTGGGCGAGGCGGCATATATTCTTGGGATCAAGATCCATCGTGATAGATCCAAGAAAATGCTGGGCCTAAGTCAAAGTACATACATTGACAAGATACTGAAGAGATTCAGTATGGAATAGTCCAAGAAGGGATTGTTTCCAGTGTCACATGGCATTCATCTTTCCAAGAAAATGTGTCCTCAGACACATGAGGAAAGAAAGAGAATGGCAAGGATCCCTTACGCATCCGCGATTGGGTCAGTCATGTATTCTATGCTATGTACGAGGCTAGATGTTGCTTATGCATTAAGTGCGGTAGGCAGATATCAAGCTGATCCAGGAGACCGCCATTGGATGGCAGTCAAGACTATCCTTAAGTATCTGAGGCGTACTAAGGATATGTTCTTGGTTTATGGAGGAGATGAGGAACTAGTCATCAGAGGAAATGTAGATGCTAGTTTCCAGACTGATCAAGATGACATGAAGTCGCATACTGGATACATATTCAGTTTGAATGGAGGTGCAGTGAGCTGGAAGAGCTCAAAACAAAGTGTGGTGGCAGATTCTACAGTGGAGTCCGAGTATATCGCAGCTTCTGAGGCGGCTAAAGAAGCAGTATGGATGCGAAGCTTCGTCCAAGAGCTGGATGTTGTACCGAGCAGTAAAGATCCTATCACACTCTATTGTGATAATACTGCAGCGGTGGAACTTGCAAAAGAGCCAAGGTCACATCAGCGGACAAAGCACATACTTCGGAAGTATCATCTCTTGAGGGATTTTTCTCAGAGAGGTGAAGTTGCAGTGAGCAGTATTTCCACGGAAGACAACGTGGCGGACCCATTGCCTAAAGCCTTGACTCAGTAGAAACATGATCATCATGTGAGGTCAAGCGGACTAAAAGTCGTAGGCAGTTGGCTCTAGTCCAAGTGGGAGTTTGTAAGGGTTGGTGTCCTCAGAACCAACTGTTTTGTACTTTGATTACAGAAATGTTCACTTATTATATATTGTTCATTGTTCTGCATGACTATAATATAATAATGTCCTGAAATATTTGTTGCATTAATAAGGTCATAGTAGATCCCCGCTATGATGAGAACCTTGAAATGATATAACAATATTCTTAAATAAAGTTCTGCGGTTGGATGACATACTATGATAGGACACATAGTATACAGACCGTCATGTGCGAGTACTCATAAGAAGACGAGACTCTCTCTCATGGAGTTCGCACTTGGTAATCTCCAAGATGGGAGATTATGAGAACAGACCTGCCAGTAGTAATTCTGCATGTCTTGGTGTCATCGGATATTGCTATCTACGAGCGTGTGTAATGGTCCTTAGACTGGAAGATTATCATTAACTGAAGTCATGACTCGCGCACTTAGATTTACTGACGAAAACCGTCATGCAGACAGTTGGCGGGAAGTAGGGTACGTTGGGTGCGTCACGAGTGACATGTTGTTAATGGATAAGTCAAGGAAGTATTTGTCCCTTCCATTTATGGAAGTTGATATCTCGGCCCTTTGATTGAAATAGAACTGTCGCATTAAATTCCATGGCCATGGTGTAAACGATGAGTTTATTTCAGGTAGTCAAATAACGACATATCAAGCATATAGGTTTATGACACTGCCATGAAACTTGCTTGATGAGATATTGAGACAAAGAGATTAAATTACACAGTAAGCGTTCGTATGAGGTGATACGTCAATGCGGCGTTAACTTCTTTCTATTGGGTTCCTTGACCCGTTTTTAGACAGTAATCTTGGACTTTAGGCAAGCCCGCCTAATGCCAACGAGAAAGAGGCCTAGAGGGTCACACACTAAGTGTATCCAAGTATCTCAAGTTGAATAAAGATTATTCTCGTACGTGGTTTAATAATTATTCAAGGAAGCCTAAGTTGTTTTAAATGATGGACGAAAAAGAAAATAAAACAAGTACACGTCGTGTATTATTATTACATGCCGTGTAGTTTTATTTTGGAAAGGAAATGAATAAATGAAAACAAGATATACACGCCGTGTACATTTAATGTACACGCCGTGTAGTTTTCAATGAAAAACAAGTACACGCCGTGTAGTTTTTTTTAGTTGGGATTTTGAGGATATAATATTGTTTTAAATGATATTTATTATAATCAGCGTGGGTGCATATCAAGGAATTATTTATTCGAAATGGGGTTTTAAATAAAGAGTCAATGAAATAAATAAAACGAGTAACGCATTTATTTATTGTCATAACTCTATAACCCCACACACCTGATTATAAATATCCTCACAACCCCAACACTTTTCAAAAACAAGAGAATCGTTGTGCACAACATCTCTGGAGAATTCATTCAAGGCCGAAAGAACCTCTTCCTCCAAGAACGCTCTCAAGACCGAGAGAGATCCTCTTCCATCGGATCAAGACAATCTAAGGCAGACAACGCAAGAAAAGGCTTCTCCACGCTAGCACCCGGAGAATCTTTTGGCGACGTCCAGAGATACGAGGTACACGTGTGGATCACCGCTAGAGGGAGTCTACACTTGGCTTCTGCGACGCAACGACGGATCACATCGAAAACGTGATTGAGAACATCAACGAAGAAAGAACACCCAAAGGGTATTTCTTTATAATTAATTAAATTAATTATAATCAACCTGTAACGATCCTTGTTTGTGGTTCCGAGAAAAACCATCTTCTTTGTCTTTTTCTGTGATTCGATCCGTGGAGACTGACGTTTATCGTCGTATTGATCCCGGATTGATCATTGCTACTGACAAAAAGCCAAGTGGGCACATCCACCCACGTGCTTCTGCTGAGCCCGGAACCTTCAAATTTTATGTCCAAGTGATGAGATACCCATTTTATCTCTCATCAACTCTTTTTCTTAATTTTGATGTGACGCCGTTAGGCTGTCGAATTTTTGCAAGGGAACTTATTAGCCCAATTTTGATTCATTGGGATAAACTTGTACTCCTTGAATATGTCGATCTATGAATATGTGTGAATGTACTCTAATTTTTTTACACTTAATACCCACTTATATTTGGTGTATTAGTTTGTCACACATAATTATGTAATTGATTTATCCTTAAACCAAGGATACCATCTTTGTAAGGTACTTCGTCTCAATCTCCTTTCATTGAGGTATATTTTATTTTATACACAACCTTATTTTATACGGTGTATAAACCCCTTTGAATTTTACGTTTATCCAAAAGTAATCTTTTTTATACGAAGTGTTTTACAAAACAACAAAAGGGAATGTTTTTGTCATACGTATGCGGCGACAACAACTTCTCCGCCGCCGTGACCATTATTTGAGTTTCGGCTTCCTCTACAAGCCATAACTTCTTTTTAAAAGGAAAATAAATACCATGTTTTACATTTCTTTTATTTTGGTATTGAAAATGGTTTTTATAAGGTTTTTTTAAATGAATGTGTTTTATTTATATCTTGTGATTGAAATGTGGAAATGTTATGTTTCCTTTATGCATGTATTATGTGGTATGATTATGTTATGGTTCTTGGGCATTGTTATGAAGACGGGTGGTTCCGTGATAAAATAAGGGCGGGTGAGCCTGATATATCTCTCCAATGCATTGGGTAATGAGAAGGAGTGAAACGTTAAGGTTTCTCCGAAGAGATTTAGTGAATATACTCTGGTGGGTATTCCAAATGTAACCAAGAGAGTTAATCACTACGTAAGAATGTTATGAATGCCTCAAGTTACCTTTATATCTTATGATTTCTATGATTTATTCATGATTTGATAAGGTATGTTAAAGTGCCTATGTTTTATGTGTAAAGTATGATTTCATTCATATGTATATATGAACTCATGTTTCCTTTCAATATTTTTATATCCCTTACTGAGCTTTTTATGCTCATCCCAAGTTTTTTTTTGAAATGTTTTTCACAGGTCAAGGGAAAGGTACATGATATGATGATTGTGTCAAGGAAGTGTCATGAAATAACCCATGTCTTATTTTTAAATATGTTTCTGTTGATGGAAAAAATGAATACTATCTTTTATGTAACCACTTTGTTTAAATGTGGAATGTAATGAAAGTTTATGATCTAATTCTCTAAAACTCTAAACTTGAAAACATCCTCAATGTGTAATCTTGTAATAACTCAAGATTAAGTAAGGTTTAAGGCTGGAGCCTTATAGTTGGTATCAAAGGTCGGTTTAGATTACTTTAGAGGTTAGGGTATTCTCTAAGAATATGTGACAGTGCCATAATGGATTGGATTTCAGAAAGAGTCCTAGTTTTAGATAAAGTGAATGAGTATGTATATCTTAGTGTTTACCTTCCTAATTAGTACATGATGGTTTTTTTGATGTACTCACACTGACATTTCCATTTTTAGTTAATGGATGGATCTAGAAGGCACCAAAGAGACAACAGATTTGAAGGAAACTATGGTGGTTCTCTGATCAGGATACTAGATAAAATGGGGGATTCAATGAGGAAACTCGTGGTTGTTCTAAACCAACTATCAAGGAGTCATGATCAACCACTTGAACCTTGGTATGTTTGGTAATGCATCATGTACGAGATGACCAATCAATGTGGATGTTCAGGTAATAATTATAAAGGTAACCATTAGAGTTTATATGATCCTTACTTTTGAGGTAATTATGGGTTATTATATGTTATGATGGAAAATAAAAGGCATGAGATAAACTTGAGTTTAAAATATGTTATGATTATTTTTGATGATTTTATCTCTTTTTGGGGAATGTTTTAAGAATTATATAGTTTTGGAAAAAGGACAACATGCAGACCATGTGACAACCCGTTGCGTTGGACAAAGCTATGGGAATCGAACCCACAACCAAAGTGCGACTGGTATTTATCGCCTACCACTGGACTACGTGAAGTCCCTGGTTAGTTTGACTGATTCTTTTTAGTTAGATGATTTTATGAATTAAGAGTAAGTTGATTTTGGGTTATCTATGGAAATTTATTAACCTATCATGGAGGATATGTGATTAGGTTAATTACTTTTCAATACGAGACATTAAGAGGAACTGATGTTGTTTGGAGACAAATGTTACGATTTAACTTGGAAGACTATGTGACTAAATCCTTCAAATATTTGGGTTTCAATCTTAGTTTGGTTTACTTTCATGAATTTTATGGACAAATTTTTTATCGAATGATCCTCGTTGAACTTTGGGTTTTGTTGGACAAATTTTGGAGATTAAGAATAGATTTTCTTTTTATAAAGGGTTATCCTTTTCTAGATTATCTCATCTTGTAATAACCTTTTTAGTTTTGGTTTTGGTTAAAGTCTAAAGACATGGGAAGTATATAGTTATCTTTTATGGATTAGGTGATTCTCTAGAAGTTGATTATAGTACTCTTAATGTGAAAAAGTCTTCCTAAATACTCGTCTTTTGGAGAAAATATGAGTTTGTGTAAGAAATATAATAAAAGTTGAAAGTCAACATGATAAGTGATTATGTTTCCTTATGAATAAATTCCTCAATAAAGAGAAACTTAAAACAAAAATGTTGTCTATTAACTTTTCCTACTAGGGAATCTAATACCGTTTAACCCATCACAAGTTTGTGATTTTCTTGTGGTTAACTTTCTCCTAAACATGTTTTCAATCACTCTCCATCAGAACATGACCCTATGTTTTCTCCTCCATGTCCATGTTTTATTACATGGAATCCTAGTATGGGTTAACACATGTGACCTCTGTACTTATCTTTCTTTATTTTAAAGTGATTGTTTTGCTGACTCTTGTTCTGATGTGGGACTTTCAATGGATATTCCAAGCCCAATTTTGAAATTGCGAGGACACAATTCCCAAAAGGGGGGAAGGATGTAACACCCCAGGTAAATAAAGAATATGAAATTTTTATATTTATCCCTATTTGTGGAAAAAATATTAATATTAATTTAAAGGGAACGCTATGCTCGATGGCGTACCCAATACGCGACAACGAGTTCCTTTGAAATCTTACGTTGCACTCTAATAATAAAATAATATTATTTTAAACGGTAGTTAACGCCTAGCCATTGTAACGGCGGGAAAGAACGGAACTAACTAAAAATTTAATATGTATGTTGTTCAAATATTTTTACTTTTTACAATAAATGTTAGAGGATTAAAAATGCGAATGAATCCAATTTTTAAGCATAAACATTCTAATATTCTTTAAAAGGCCGATTAACCGCCTTTTGATGGCGAACCTATTTTAAATCCACTTTTTGACAATTTTATGTGTTATATTTGACAAAATAAAATTCTTCTTTAGAATCTGGGCATCAAAATTTACTTTGTGTAATTTTTTGGTATTTTTCCAATAAAGTTCATTTTTTAATGAATAGTGAAAAAAGTTGTATTTTAATTCAAAACCACTTTTTAATATAATTTATTTATATGATTATATTATATTTTGAATTGTTTCTAAAGTTAAATTAGAATACATTTTTACAATTTAATCCATTATTGGTCGTTGGAATTAATTTCATCTTGAAATTGGACTTAAACTAGTGTCAATCTTTTGATACTTATTATTTCATAAAAACACGCTATTTGATCTGACAGTGGGAATTAATTATTAAATTAATTAATGTAACTTATATGTTTTGAATTTTGTAAAATAGACATCATTTTTGAATTCGGAATATCAAATATAGCTTAGGGTGAAGTTTTGGTATTTTTCTGAAGAACTTCAATTTTTGATGAATAGTGAAACCACTAAGTAGTACTTATAAAAACTGATTTTCCGTTTAAATGAAATTTTACCACCTCTGTGTTTTGAATTTCAAAAATCTGACATACATGTTTGTCATTGAGAAGTAAAATGTGGTTCAATAGAATTAAAATATTTTTTTGTGAATAGTAACTTTTAAGTTTCTAATCGCGGTTAGAGGTAATTAGTGTAGTTTAAGGTAAAAATAATGTTTTAATAATATGAGATGAGCTTGAAACATATCCTACCCTTATTTTATGTGTCATGTCCGACCACGAAAATCCATGGGTCAACTTGGGGACCCCATGGATCCACTTTGGTTGGGAAATGACATAAATAACTTTTTATTTAATGTTAAAGTAAACATGACACAAACATGAGATGTTTTACTAAAACAATTTTTACATGGGGTTATACAAGTTATATGTTTGACTATAAATAGTCATTGGAAAGATAAAAATATTTCCTACATCATAGTATTTGTTTTATAATTTTTATACATTAAATAAATTAAATTATTTATGACATCATGATGATGCAGCGATGACCTCATTATTTAACGATTTAAATAAAATGGAAAGATAATGAAAAATCTAAGACCTTCACATGTCAAAAACCTATTTTATGGTTGGATTTAGAAACCTTATCACCTTATCCTCGAAATAAATCAATGTGGGACCATTAAAATCTGAAACTCATTCTAAAATAAAGTAACATTTCTTTACTTTCTAAGAGTGCCCCTCCTCTCGTCTTATAAAAGGCCCCCACCTATACCTCCTTACCGACACTTACAAAGCCTTTGGCTCGGACAAACCCTGACAATTTTGTCTCTAAACATCCCTCTATAACTCCTTGAAGCCACAATTCGGGCAGAAGTCTTCCCAAGGAAGCCTTTGAGCTCAAACCAAAAAGAGTTATCCGATTTTAAGGTAATGTCTTCACTTGTTTCCTTTTGTTTTATTTTGCTTCTCCAACCCCCTAAACTCTTTTTATTAATTTATTTTATAACAAATCCAGTATCTTAAATATACTAGATTGTTTTTATAAGAACGATTCGAGCTACACATACACACACATTCGTCTAATGGTTAGAGAACATACTGTTTCTGTGGTTGGCGATTTTCTGCCTCACGAAACGATGACTGTTCAATATTCTTTTAACATCTTTAAAGGTGGCAATTATGATGTCACTGTATTTTATATATGATATATATGGTATTTATGTTTACTAAATTCTTATTTATTTTATATTTAAACCATACATTTATTCTTTTCATGTTGTGTAAATGCGATAATTTCATATGAGGAAGTGTGGACTACCGCCCCCTCAAGTGATGTGACTCGTACATGTAATACATGGAATGTATAAAGAATGAAACTAATAAACATATGTGACCTATATAACATATATATTATACTGGAATTATAATATATATATATATATCATTTATTTTTAAATCCATTAATATGACAAAGAAAAAATGAAAGTAGCGTTCATGCGTACGTACGGCCTACCGTCTCCATGAACGTTGCTTTTGGTTTTTTATCTCCAAATGATATGGAATAGTATAAAATGAATATGTACTGGATATATATGATATTTTAATCATTAATACTATTCTGGAAATTATTTACTTATAACTACATGGACATTCATTTTTCAAACAAGGTCATTTTTGACTCATGTACCAAACATCGACAAAAACGTCTGATATAAACTCATATTATTAACATATTATTATAAATTAAAATATGTGATATGAAATGAATAATAATCTTAATATTAGGTCCTTAATAAATTATAAATTGACCAAAGTTTATTATTTAGGAATATAAAGAATCGAACAAGACAAGTTGGACTTGAGGTAAGGGATCCGACTCCTCTCTTTCTTTTTAAGTACACTCTTTTATGTCATTACTTTTAAAGATCATCTTTCTTGTTATTAGGATGTTATTTTATATTACTATTACTGTAATTTTAATGTTCATATGATGAGAGACCCTATTCTCTCTTTTCAATCCATTTTGGATGTTTTGAGTGGCGCCGTTAGGCTGCCGAATTTTCGTAAGAGATCTAACCCCTCTCTTTCTTTTTAAGTACTCTCCTTTATGTCACTTATTTTAAGCTCCTGTTTGTTATGTTGGGGTATGTTCTTTTATGTTTCTCTTTCTGTAAACTTTGTGTTAATATTATTAGAGACCCTATTTTCTCTCATCAATCCATTTTGGAAGTTTTATGTGGCGCCGTTAGGCTTCCGAGTTTTCGTAAGGGATTTTTCATATCACTTTTATTCTCGTGAGATTTATGCTTCATTTGCCACAATTTCCTTTGAGTGTTGTATGTACTACCCATTATTTTACTCATTGTGTAATATAATTTAATTTATGAGTATTTACATCAATGTTGTATTGTCCTTCTTTCACGAGGTGCATGTTTCGAAAGATACCCATGTCGGTAAGGGAACCTTTCACCCTCCTCTTTTTAAATGACTTATTTTGTTATTTCTTTTAATTAACATAATATTATGTTGGGATATGTTATTATATATCTTTATTGATGTAAATTTTATGTCCAAGTGATGAGATACCCATTTTATCTCCCATCAACTATTTTTCTGAATTTTGATGTGACGTCGTTAGGCTGTCGAATTTTTGCAAGGGAACTTCTTAACCCAATTTTGATTCCTTGGGATAAACTTGTACTCCTTGAATATGTAGTTCTACTATTATGTGTGAATGTCCTATGATTGTTTTACACTTAATAACCACTTATATTTGGTGTACTCTTTTGTCACACATAATTATGTAATTGATTTATCCTTAAACTAAGGATATCGTCTTTGTAGGGACTGCGTCTCAATCTCCTTTCATCGAGCTATATTTTTTTTATACACAACCTTCTTTTATATGGTGTATAAACCCCTTTGACTTTTACATTTATCAAAAAGGAACCTTTTTTATATGAAGCGTTTTACAAAACGACAAAAGGGAATGTTTTTGTCATACGTATGCGGCGACAACGACTTCTCTGCTGCCATGGCCATTATTTGAGTTTCGACTTCCTTTACAATCCATACCATCTTTTTAAAATAAAAATAAATACCATGTTTTACTTTTCTTTTATTTTGGTATTGAAAATAGTTTTCATAAGGTTTTGTTTATATCAATGTGTTTTATTGATATCTTGTGATTGAAATGTGGAAATGTTATGTTTCCTTTATGCATGTATTATGTGGCACGATTATGTTATGTTTCTTGGGAATTATTATGAAGACAGGTGGTTCCATGATAAACTAAGGGTGGGTGAGCCTGATATAGCTCTCCAATGCATTGGGTAATGTGAAGGAGTGAAATGTTGAGGTTTCTCCGAAGAGATTTAGGTAGTATATTGTGGTGGGTATTCCAAATGTAACCAAGGGGGTTACTCCCTACATAAGAATGTTAAGAATTCCTCAAGTTAACATTATGTATTATTATTTCTATGATTTATTCATGATTTGATGAGGTATGTTATAGTGTCTATGTTTTATGGGTAATGTATGATTTCATTCATATGTATATATGAACTCATGTTTCCTTTCAATATTTTTATATCCCTTACTGAGCTTTTTATGCTCATCCCATGTTTTTATTTTTTGTAATGTTTTTCACAGGTCAAGGGAAAGGTACATGATATGATGATAGTGTCAAGGAAGTGTCACGAAAGAACCCATGTTTTATTTTTAAATATGTTTCTGTTGATGTAAAAAAATGAATACTATCTTTTATATAACCACTTTGTTTAAATGTGGAATGTAATGCAAGTTTATGATCTAATTCTCTAAAACTCTAAACCTGAAAAGATCCTGAATGTGTAATGTTGTAATAACTTAAGATTAAGTAAGGTTTAAGGTCGGGGACTTATATAAACAACAGTTCATATACCATAACAATTTCCACTTTTAAAAGCTCCACAGGATGAACACTTATTCTATATATTTATTTTAACCATGCTCAAACCTTGTGACCTATGAACCCTTAGGATGCATGATTAAATTAAATTAGTTCCCTAACTAGGTGACCTAGATAAAGACCCCTAGAATTCATCATTTTAACCCAAAACATCTTCTACTAAAAGGGGAAAGCAACATAAGAAATACTCCCACATAAAAGTGAAATTATGGGTTTCACATTGGGCCACTCCTCATAAACAAAAGTTTGGATCTTTATAGGGTCTACTAAAATCCCTCACTCAGATATCACATGACCACAAAATGTTACATGGAATATCTAGAACTATAATTTGGACATATTTGATTATAGGAGATGATATTTTAGGATTCCTAAATAAAAATTAATATATTAATCATTCTCCTTCCCCTTCTTAGAATACACTTAGATGTCATAAAAAACATGACTACAAAATAGTTTAAAAATTTATGAATAATCCAGTTGATCAATATCATAAAGGCCATTAGATAATTGGTATTTCCAAATGGGATAACCAGATACTCAAAATGGCTATATTGTTGTAAAAACTTGAGATTTTAATAGACCACTATGTTTAATATCCATTATAACGTACAATATCGAGCATAAAAACCCCTAAAATATTACTATTTAAATATGACTCTTATAACCAAGCCATTAAATAAGTGTGTATGACTAGTATTATCTAAATTATGATAAATATGTATTAAGAAACCAATCAATTTAAATTCATTAATTAATTATTATGATATAAGTACTCAATTTTTAGTAATGTTATTTTATGTTTTATAAAAATGTTTTCTTCCAAAAATATTTATATTTCTCTTTTATAAAATATTATAATTAAATTATAGAACATATATATATATATATATATATTATTTTTATAAAATGTTATATTATTTTTTAGATAACCTTATCAAAATCCTTATACAGTTAAATTTTCGAATCTTTCTTAAAAATATTTATTTTCCTATAAATAGTAAAATATTGCGATTTTTCTTGAAAACTCTATTTTTCTATCAATTATTTACAAAGTTAAATTTTCTTTTAAAATGGTTTAAATATAAAACGGGTTATATTATGTTATGAATAATAAAATTAGGTATATTGGAATCCATTTAATAATTTAGGTAGTTATAAAAACATATTTTTAATTGAAAAATTAATTTTTAAGAAAAAACTATATTTTTCTAAAAAAATCCTTCATCGTGTTATGAAAATTTATTTTAAAATTAATTTATTAAATTTATCATGATTAAATTTAATAAAAATAATTCTCTAAAAGGAATTATGAATCTAAAATTTAGTAGATAGACACCTTTCATTTTTAGGCATTATGAATAGTAATCATGGTAACATGTATCAACTCAATTGAGGGTAAATCAGGTAAATCGAGGTTAAAAGTAAGTGATAATGTCATAATATTGGATATTAATTTTTTTTGGATCAATTTAATTTGTCTATAATCATATAAGGCTCAATA
The DNA here is from genome assembly GCA_963277665.1 of Viscum album. Classification (NCBI taxonomy): domain Eukaryota; kingdom Viridiplantae; phylum Streptophyta; class Magnoliopsida; order Santalales; family Viscaceae; genus Viscum; species Viscum album. The sequence continues at coordinate 422,566,108 of OY728132.1, forward strand.
TATTATGGTTTAATAGGCACTTTTCTCTAAAAATGGTACTTTTATTACTTAAAATAATAAAAGTTACAAAATGTCAGTCTCTTAGTTTTAAATATATATTATATGGTCAAATATGAGAAAAAATTAACATATGAAATAAAATAAATGTAATGATCTACCTTAATTAAATTATTCTCATGATAGAAATTCATTTCAACTATTTTGAAAATTATTTTTTTATCTTAAATGCTTGTGCAATGCTAATAAAATATTTATTTAACTAACATGAAAAATAAAATAAATTCATTAAAAAATATATAAAGTTACACAATAGGAATGATTTAATATTTTCCAATAATTTAATAGATCTATATGAAGTACTATAAACTTTTTAATAAATTATTTTCAATTTCCCATTTTGTATTGATACGTTTAATGTCACCTTAAATGAGTAGTTTTAAAATTGACATTAATAATATTTTATCAAATTAATATATTATTACATTATATAAAATTCATAAAAAAACCTTTATCATATTACTAGTTAATGTAATATGGTTGAAAAAATAATCCAAGGTCCATTAATGACTCAATGTTCTATTATTGTAACATTATTTACCCTTCTTAGTTAAAATATTGGTTAACTTAGTTAAAGTTAAAATATATTAATTAAGGGGTTAAACCAAATAATAAGGTTAGAAACACAACAAAAACAAACCCAAAACATATATTCTGACAAATTTTCCACCATAACCCACCGTTGGTTATAATACCTATTTATTTTGAGTCATTTTTTCATGTGAAGGATATTATTAAAATTTATTCTTTTAGGAAATTTGAAAAGTCCACTAGCCTGAATTATAAAAGAGAACCTATTTATTTTAATCTTTACACAAATTTTATGAAAAAATATCAACCATGATATTCAAATTATTCTTATAAACATCATTGTACATGTTTTGGATGTGTTGGCTCCCCAAAAATAACAACCAAGATTTTTTAAGAAAGGATCTAAATAAGGTGTTTTGAAGAATGACCATTGTCTTACTCAAACTATTTCAATTTATTTCTTCTTATACCATTTATAAATAAAAATAATTTATAATAGAATAAAATAATAATTTTCAAAAATAAACATATATTGAATTATGATTAGAAGACCATCATTAACTACCCTCTTTCCAATCAAATGGGAAGCAAATTTATCGCTTTTGTGTACATACGACTTACCATCGCAACATATAGATAAAATTATTTTTTCATTACCATATTTTATAGATGGTAATTATTATGAGTTTAGTATTTATTTATTATATAAATAAATATAATTATTTAATGATAATATCATATCTACCACCCTCTTATCTTCTAAACTATTGGGAAATGATTATATTGCCCATGCGTACGTGTGGACAACCACCTCCATGAAGTGTTGTGATTAATTTTTAATTTATATATCAATTGGATAGTAATAATATTTTATTTTATGAATATATATGATTGATATGACATAATATTGATTCACTGAAGGTGAATTATAATTTACCTTTCATTCGTTCCCGGTGTCAAAAACTGAATACCACATTCATACATATGTACATCCTAACATCTCCTTGAATAGTGTAATTAAATTATTATCACTTACATTTAAAAATTAATATATAATGAACATATTTTATATTTATATCATTAATAATACTCTGGTAATTATGGATCCATAATCCTTGTATAAGGGTCGATTCTACCAACCATAACATACACGAAAAATGTAGCGATTATCACCAAAAACAGTTTTTTTGACAGTGTTATTAACAAAAATGTGTTAAAATATTATATATGATATGAGAAATCTGGCTATGGTTCTGTAATAAATGAATAATAAATCTATATTTATTATATAGTTGTTTTGAACAAATTTTAAAGACGTTAAACCTGAGGTGAGGGTCTATTTTACAATCTCATCATTATTCGGGATTATTTATGTTTAAGTCTACAGTGGGGAATATTTCTCTTCCAAATTAATGTTTTATAAAAACAAATCAAATATGGTTTTAATATTATCCTATTAATGTTAAAATAAATTTTTACCCATGTTATAGTTTTAAAAAACATTTAAAGAGATCTTCTTATCATTTTACAAATGAGATACATTTTGTAATTTCTTATAAAAGTGTTAAAGGAATGTTAATTTGAATTATTAGACATGAACATCTGTTAATGTGATCATAAAAATAATATTACTTGAATCTTTAATTATATTTTTATAAGTTTATTTAAATTAATATTATTTACTTTATATTTTATAATCATATGAAAATTATGTGCTTTCAAATTGAAAAGGGTATTTTCTCAATAAATTTCCAATGATATTTCCAAATTATTTTAATATTTGTCAACATAATTTTCTGAATATTATAAATTAAAGAGGTTGTTTTTTTATGATAACATCTATCATATTTTATTGGAAAGTTTATGACTAATTTTATAAGGAATGTTCTATTTAGATACCATTTTCTATATTAGTCTATATAGTTTATAATTTTTTATTGATTGGTGAAATTATTAAAATTTGGTAAGCTAGTTTCAATATGTATCTTTTATTTATTATGTTTAACCAATTACATACTAGGAATACATTGGACATCTTATGTGATGGTATGGTCCTACAATAGCCGTTGAGATATTTTTTGGACTAATGAGACAAACTCTATTGGGTTTTGTCTAAAGACATACCAATTAATACAGAAGTCATGGAATACATATTTGAGGGTATTTTTATATTTATTTTATGTGGTATCATTGTAAGTTTCATATGTACAACATTATGAATTCCATCATTATGAAATAAATTATTTATTTCAATGTGATTATGTAATTTTTTATGACATCTATGGATAAGATCCCATATTATAATGTAATTTATACATCATTATTTGATCAAAATATATTCTTCCCACATTATTTATTCCTTATTTGGATTTTACTATATCTATACTCTTATGGATAATCTTATCCCACCCCATTCGTATATTTTTATTCCCTATAATAATAGGTAGTGTTTTAGTATTGATATGAAGGGAAATGATAATGGGGAAACTAATATTATCAAAAAATTACTATGATTTAATTTAAAATTTAAAATTTATTTTGAAATTCATGTATATATATTTTTTAGTAGGACAACTAAAAATTTCAATCTTTTTGGACATGATTTCTTTTAACTAGTGATAATGTGTTAATGTAACCACAAGCTATGGGATACGAGGGTCAACGTCATTATAGTTGGTATCATATAAGTTTTAGTAAATCCTTGGGATTTGAATTTAGTGAAACATAAATTAGGGAACCTAACTATATAAAGAACCATGAAAATATTCCCAAATAAATGAAACTTATTATTTTGAGATTATTTTTCAATTTATATTATGGTTTTCACTAGATATAAAAATAAAAATTATGATTTAAAATGTTATAATATAATATTTCATATTCCATTATGTATAAATGAAACATAAAATAATTAATGGAAACTATATCAATTCATGTAATCCATGTTGGGTTTTCCCTCCTGGGAAAAATAATGAAACTAGATTATGAGCTACTTTAGGAGATAAAAAAATTAAATCTACATTGGATAGCTAAATCATGTTATCAGAAATATACTAATCTATATGTAGCTTCTTGATTATCCACAATTCATTATAATAATGTTAGACCTATTTATTTTCTAATAAACTTCATCATTTAATGGTACTAAAAATCCATTTATAGCTAAGCAAGGATAAGTTCTATCGAGAAGATATTTCTTTCATTGGGAAGTAATGAAAAAAAGATAGTTCTCTAGGTAGTTTAAATTCACTCAAGGGATAAAGATCAATGGTGGAAATTGACTAAAAATTATGTATGAGGATGAAATATCAAGAATGGAATAGAAATATTTTAAGGAAATTTTCTATGAATAACATTTCCCTCGTGAACAACGAGTGTATTATATAGAAAATTCTCGGTTTAGAGAAATAATGAAGAGGAAAATGTATATATGCATGAAACTAACATTTAAATTACATCAAAGAATATTCTAAACTATGTAAACAATAAGAAGATTAATATACATCACTTCTATTATATATTAATGCCATTCTGTTGAAGGTCACTAGCCTTATAATAATTCTAATCATATAAAGATATAATATCAACTTTTGTCAAGATAGAAGAAAAATTATGTAAGTATTATACACTTGAATGAAATAAATACAAGTAATTTTTTGGAGATAAAAAAATGGAAAAGGGAAACCATGTAAAGACTTATTTTCCCACATCTGATAATTGTGAAATGAAACATATATGTACATACTTAGTGGGAATTGGAGTTTTCTATAAGGGTGTTGAGAAAGGACATGAGGATCATGATTTCAAAGAAAAGAAAAAATATTTTGATTCCATAATATTTTTTGAAATATTTTCTTTCAAATAAATTTAATATTTTGTATATTTTTCATTACACACAACATTGAGTTTAAATTTTGTTACACACAACTTTGTGTTTAAACAAAACATGACATATTATTAAAATATTCTAGTTTAATATTATTTTTATCATGAAGAAATTATAATGGATGGTATGAATAATATTAACTCAATATATATTTTAAATATGTATATAAAATAAATTTTGTTGTGACCAATTAATTATAAATGAAAATAATTTTTTTAAAAATAAAGAATTATTTTTTACAAAAATACTTTTACGAACACAAACACGTTTTACCATAATAAGTTAAAAAACATTTTTCAATGTCTAGAATTAAATTTATAGGTTATATATTCAATAAAATGATTTAAATTTTTCTTATAATTTTTTTTCCAACTGATATGAATAAATATAAATTTTCACCAAAAACTCTATTATTCAAAACAATCGGTTTTTTTCATTTTTCATGCTAATTTTAAATTTAGTTTTTTTTCCAAAGTCATAAAATATATTTTGAAAAATTATATTATTTTCTTAAATTATTATTTAAATATTTTATTATGGATAATGTTTGATAATTTTTGGAAATGATATAATTCTCGATGAATATTGAAAAAACTTGGTTTAATAAGAATTCTTGTTAATTTTATAGCATTTAAAAAGATATAATTTATTTTAATATTGTTTTAAAAATAAAATTGTTTCAAATATTAATCTATTATTATAATTTAGTTCATTTCAATAAATTTAATATTTATTTTTCATATAATAACTTTTTTAACATTTAAATTCTCTTTGGAAAACTGCTATTTTTTCACGTTTGTGGGATTGATTTTAAATTAAATTCTTCCAATTATATAAGTTTAATTTCAAAAAATAAAATAATTATTTTTAATGATTATAATTTATATGATCTAATATGGTCAAATTAATTTTTCAATCAAATTAATAATAAAATTAAAAAAATATAGTTACCACTGTTAAGGTGAAAATGGGCTTGTCGGGGGTTAAAATAAAGAGATATGGGTTAACAATGACCCCAAAACTAATCCAAAACTCAAATTATATCCATGTTTATACCTTATCACCTATAATAATTGATAATGGTCCATTGTTTATCACTGTTTCATGATAAAATCATGTGGATACCTTTTTATTTTAAAAAGTACAATTGGTTCACTCGCCTCACTTATAAAAGGTCAGCCCTCTCCTCTCCCCTAATTACATCCAAAACTTGTTATTTTATCCAATAAATTCGTGAATAACATTTTTAATTATTTAATTTCATACATGAATCTTTACTTTGGTCAAAAATCCATCATAATTGGAATTTTGTAGCAAACCAAAAGAAGTTGTCCGAAGAAGAGGAATCGTCCCTAACTAAGAATTTTATTTTAGTTATTTATTCACAAACTTAAATTATTATTAAAAAATTATGATATAATAACCTAATTATATTACATATAGTGATATGTTATCATTTTAATGTCATAAACTGAATTGTTCTCTTATTACATCCAAGGTGATAAATGAACATCATTTCTGTGTATGGAGGATTAGTGCCTCGTTCACCGATGTTACTTGTTTTTGAACACCACATATCATAGATGGATATAATGATGGATTAAATTATTATATATGATATTTATTATATTATTATACCTCCAAAATTATAATAACACATCTAAATTTTTTCCACCTAACCTGTTCTAAAACAATAATGCTGCTCGCATGTACGGAGGACTACTGCTTCGCGAACCGATGTGATGTGTTTTTCATTTTTGTTTTTCTTGGATGCAAATAAGGATAGGTTAAATTAATAAATATGATATTCTTAATATAATTATAATTATATAAATAAGATATCACATATATCTTTTTAATTTCCATTATATATGGGATTCGATAATGACGTTCGTGTGTACGGTGGACTACAGCCTCGTATAGTGACATGATTCATTTTTCTCAAACACATTGAGTGAACGTAATTTTGTTAAATACAATTAATATATGTGATATATATGATATAGAAATTATTTTTTGATTTTAATATTTTATTTACCCTTATTTCATTTAATCCTTCAAGAAAACGAAAACAATGGTAATCTATATGTACGACATACAGTCTCTGTGAATGTTATATTTCATTTTCTATAAGACACATTCCATTTTCACTATGTATTTATTTTATATAGTGTATATAATTACCATTAATGTTTTTTATTATAAATAGGATGAAAATTATGGGTATTTACTTATAAATTTTAGTATATATTTTTCATGGGGTTTATAGTTTCAATGTTTCCAATGTTGTAAGTGATTTTTTGTCTCAATTTTACACATTTGATATATATGTTATGTTATAAACATATATTCTTGTATGAGGTTTTATACAACCCCTTTAACATGTAATATCATGAAATTTCTTCTCATGACATTATAATTTTCATTTAATTTTATTATTTCATGTTGATTAAGATTCAATGTTACCAAAGTGGTAATAGTTTTATTTATTATAATATCATCATTTATTGGGATTATTCATCATTATGCTCCAAATAATGAAATATTATTATATATCTCTCAAAAAAATCTTCATATTTTATTCTACTATATTTTTATTTTGAAAATATATGTTTCACCTTCATTTTCTTCCATGTATGTTCTCTATTGTTTAAATGATTTTTTTAATAAAAACCACCTTTATTATAATCTTCAGTCAAAATCCTATTTTTCTTTCAAAACCATGTTATCAAAAATATTTTTAATAATTTACAACCAATTTATTAAATATATTCAAACCCATTATTTAATATTTTAAAAATGTGTTGAAATTATTTTTCATGTCATTTTCCAAACAAGGCATATTTGTCTTTTACCAAAAATTTGGAATAAAATCTTTGTTTTGATATGTATAGAATGAAAAAAATTTCATGGAATCATGACCATTATTTTCTATTCAATCTTAAATTATAGTTTTCTAAAAGTTACTTTAAAAAAAGGATCTTGAAAATGGTTTATGTTTTAAAAATTGGTTTTCAAATAAAAATTTATTTACACAAGAAATGTTTTTAAATTATATTTAAAAATTAATTTATAGTTAGATAAGTTTATATTCCAAGAAAAGGATTTCAAAAATAATTTATGATATAATTTTTGATTTCAAAGTGGAACAGTTATTTTACTTAAGAAGGAATTCATGTGATCTTTAAAAATCATTATCCTTTTAAGACGACAACCTTTGATGTTACTTATTCTTTAAAAGGGATATGAAACAATGATACCATTATTATTCTTTATTTCTATAGTGTATTTTTTTTATGAAAATATGTTTATGAAACCCATTTTTTTCCATCGGTCATTCTCTGATAAAAGTTTTTAGGAAACCCATTTAATTTCATGGGAACTTATATGATTAATAATTTATGAATTCTGTTTCTTCATGGGTTCTAATATTATAAATGCTTTATAATCATGTGAAAAAAAATATCTTTGGTTTTCATTGTGTGGTTGTGGTTAAGTTATAACCATGAAAAGTGGTTACGTTATCACTGAAGTGGTTGTGTTATAAACAAGGAAAGTGGTTTTGTTATTTATAGGGAAAGGTTTTGGAATGTTATTCTTGTGTTCTCATAACCACATTCTAATGATATGTTAATATATACCTTTTTCACCCTTAATTAGTATCTAAGATAATTTTATGATTCCTTTCCTCATGTTTGGATGAAATTTATTATGTATGATATGTCTAAGAAGGTTGATATTTATGAATAAAATAGTGGGAGAATATGTAGCTCACTTATGGACCTGTTTTTTATGTGTTCATGTTTCCAAAGGCACTATAACCTAAATTATTCTAGAATGTATTATTATCTTATGTAATGAATATTAATCCAAAATATGTAATATTTATGTATGATAAGTTAAGGTATTTAAGTTAGTATCATAACATGGTTTATTTAACCTTTAAAATCTTGGATGAGAATAAATTACTAGGATACCTATTTATATTTATATGGATATGTATAATGGCACACCTAAGGATTCTTATAAGGTTTATTCAAAAAATAGAAAAATGCATTGGAATTTTGGTAAAGGATAGAGTGACCAGTTTCTCATAAATTATATCTCTGTCTATATGATATAAGAGGATGTGGAACTGGTACATAGATATAAATTGTACATAGGTACAAATGGTTTATAACGTCAAAAATAGAACATTCTGATAGACTCGATCATCACTTGGTGCTTGAAAGTAGGCCTAACTACACACCATTTTTGACACTCCAAGGTGATATTCTTTGTAAATTCACTATCTCTTTACACACCATCATATTGGATTTAAATAATTACCATGAATGAACATTGTTAAGCCAAATGCTTCATAGATTAAAAATAAGGTGTCATGATTTAGACATATAATAAGTTATTTTTTATCATTTCGTGGATTCCCACTTTGAATATTGTTACTCACACTATGTATATTGGTTTTAGTAAATATTAGGAACCAGAATAAACCACATTAACAATTAATTTTATATAAAATTTGTTCTTGAGAAACCAAATTGGATGATGATAGGATAGAAGGATATTGTGATTATTCCTAATAAGTTATCATCAAATTTGATTATAAACTTTTACCTTAAACAAATCTTTCACTCACCATTGAAGATAATGATAGATTTTTTTAAATTTTTTTGAAGACCCCGGAGGAAAGAAGATTCCATTTATAATAATTCAAGAATGTGGGAAAAGAACTTCAATGACTGTTTTAATGGAACAAGATGATTTTTTAGGTGTGGAAAATAAATACATAATCAAGTCATTTTAGTGGGAAAATGAAATTTTCTGTAAATACAATGGATGAGAATAATATTCTATCTAAGGTAACATTGACAGATGAATGTTTTAAATGTGTAATTCACGATCACTATTAAAATATGTGTCCAGAGGGAAATATGGTGGAACAAAATTATGATTGTTTGTATGAGTAATGGTTATATTGATAATGATGAAGAGACTATAAATAAAATATGAATGTTTTGGGCTGTTATAATAATATTTTTTATGTTAAATGTGATAAACATGATTAAATTGAGGTCAAATAAATTTAATACAAGATTCATATTTATTTTTGTAGGAAAGATGTATTAAGGGATAAGATTATGAAACACAATTAATGGTTTAACAATGAAGTGGTATTATTGAAGTGTTTATGTAGTTAAATTCAATAATTATGTTAATCATGAAATATATATAAGTATTTTTTAGTTTATGTTTTTCATAAATTATTTTTAAGTGATTTGTTGTATAATATTGTTGAACTAGAAAATTGATTTAATGGAAAAGTTGTCATTTATGAAAAATAATGGATTAAGGGAAGATGAAAATTAATATTTCACTGATGTTGAGAAAATGGGGTTTAGTTTATGTAAATATATGATTCATATGGATAAATTAAATTTGATTATATTAATGACCTAATAACTGATTAATGACTTTTTTACAAAGTGGATTATGTTATCATTAAAGGATTTTACATAATTTTTAGATTAATGGAATTTATTAAATAATATAGTGTTTTATTTAAGGAATGGGGAATTGTGTATTATTTCATTGTGGATTTTGGGTGATTCAAGATATTCACATGTTTCAAAAAAAATAAAAAAATATCCCTGAGGTATTCACAAATTTGTTATTTGAAAATTAATATCTACTTTAACAATTTTGGGGATATATATCATGTTGGTTTTTGGGAAATTTAGTTATCATATTTATTAATTTTAAATTTTGGAAGGTTTATATGGTCAATAATTTATGGAATTTTTTACATTGTACTTAGGGTGAGGTTTTAGAGATTAATATATTAATTGACTATATAAAGATTTATACATATTGGATAACCTATGATACCCATTTTTTATGATGATATCTAAGGATATAGGGAATCAATTATCATTTAATTATAGATATTTTAATTCATTATTACTTTAGTAATAACAAATTCATATTATGTTCATGGATTAATAGATTAAGTATAAATTTATTGAAGCACAACTAAAGTATGAATTTGTTATTATGATATAAATAAAAGATAAGACATGGGTATATCGGTCCCATTGAAATTCATAATCATATCGGTACAATATATTATCAATTGGAACTTCCAAAAAACCTCTATCAGAATGATTAGGTATTTCACATTTCTCTTTGGAGGAAGTAAAAATCTAATACTTCACATATGTAGAACTCTAAGGTCATACTACTCGCACAAAATCTTTCTTATGAGGAACATCTGGTGGATATTTTAGATCCCAAAAATAAAGATATAAGAAATAAGAAAACAAACCAGGTAGAGTGCTTTTGGTGAAACCATTATATTAATGAAGTTACATTAGAACCATAGGATATAATTAGGCATAAGGTATCCTCAATTGTTGGTACAAAAGTGATGAATTTCAAGGGAGAATTTTATTTTAACTCGGGTAGAATGTAACACCCTAACCTGGATCATAATTAAAATAAAATACCAATATATTTATAATTATGATGTTATCATTTCAATATTTTGAATTTAAAATTTATGAATAAGTAAAAAACATAATATAATAGAATAACTCCAATATTAATAAAATATACATTACTTTATATATTATCTACTTTGTGAAGGGGATTAAAACATTGAGGGATGGCCATTCAAGAAGTCCAGAAGTCCCTTAAGTTTTATAGAAGATTATAGGAGATGTTTGGGTACATTTTTTGAATAAATTTATTAGTTTTTTCATGAGGTGAAATGAGGAGAGGTGTTTCCCTTTTATAATTGCAAAGGGGTTTAATTTTTTGAAATACACAAAACTTTTCAACAAGGGGAATTCACTATCATAGAAATTGGCACCAAAATTTGGGACTAATGGAGTGTATAAGATATAAGGTTGAGAAAAACCTACAGCGCTAAATTAGAAACATTTTTTAAAACATTTAGGCCCTTTAAGTATAATTTTACTCATTTTTACCATTTTTTTGTAACCCCCTGAGATTTTGTGAACTATTTTTTTGAATTAATATAATCTAATCAATATTTTGAATTCCTCGCAACACTGTAAATAGTTTTTTTATAATAAAGTAACATGTTTGGATTACATTATATAAAAATAAAAGTTAATTTTGAACTATATGAAATATAAATTTTAGCTTTTTTTACATAGAACATATAGGTTATCTTACAATGCATGTAAGACTAAATTTCCTCAGTGGCTTGTGTAAGACGAATAACTGAGTGTTACCGAAAAACAATATATTATTAAAATTATTACAATTTAATATAATATGATATAACCTAGTAGTTATATTGATGTTAATTAATAGTATTTAACAACATATAAAATACACTATTCAAATCATTAGTTACAAATGAATTAAAAATGGATATAAAAACCAATTGAATATTAAGGGAATTTTTTTTATAGAAATGTGTTTTTATGATCACAAAGCTATTTAATCCTAATAAATTAAATTAATTAAAATTAATTAGTGTTATTAATGGAATATATATATTATATTTCCAATTAAATAGTTTTTATATTCATCCAATACCTTTTATTAACATATGATAGAAACAAACCAAAGTTCACACATAAAAAACAATATTTTTATTAAGGTGCCTTTACACTATTTTAAAGGAAAGCCTATTTTAAATTGATTTTTTTTCATTTTATAAAAATTATATGTGAAAATAAAATTATTATTTTTAATCATGAATTAAAATCAGGTTATAATGAATTTTTGGTTTTTCTTGTGATGTTTCATATTTTGATGAATAGTAAAAAATACTAAATTTTAATTCAAAACTAATTTTTTCATCTAATTTAAATATATTGTTAAATTATATTTATAATTGGTTTAAAATTATAATTAGATAATTTTTATTAGAAATTAATGCAATTAAGTTCATTAAAATCAATTTCATAGTGAAATTGAAGATAAAAACATAGCATACTTTTAAATGGTTTTACTTTAAAAACCTACATCGGCATCCCGTCTGTGGGATTAAATTTAAATTAATTTCTAAAATTATGTGATTTGAGTTTGGGAAAATGAATTCCACATTTTGAATTAGAATAGTTTATATTTTATTATAATGTCAGCTTAGTTTTTGATCAAAAATATCATTGAATGTAATTAAAATTAAATTCAATGATTGAGAGAAAAAAAATAGCTAAATAAAGGATTAAACCTTAATATTGAGACCCAAAACGACTATAAATTTGTCTAAAATATAGTGGATGGATGTATTTTACCCATATAGTCCCTTTTATTTAATTTTTACTATTATTTAATCCACTTTAAATTGTAAAACGTGGGTGAAATTCCTTTTCCCAATATTTACATGAGTTTCACTCCTCCTCCAATTTAAAAAGGCCCCCTCTCCACCCACTTCCTCACACTCTCATGCCACTTTGGATTAGACAATATCCACCTAGATAAATCTTAAAAATATTTCCACTAATTTTATAATCATCACTTTTTTAGAAAGAAATACAAGGAATCCCTTTGGTTCAAACCAAATGAAGTTACCCAATGAAGATGTAACATCATTCCCTAACCTTCTTTATATTATTTTTAATCTCCACCCCCTCAAATATACTTATTCCGTGATTATAAAAAAAACCAGTATAATCAATATACTAATATTTTGTATTTATAAGGTATAGTTTTATAATTACACACACTTCCATATAATTGGTAAAGAACACATTGTTTATGTGTACGGTGAACTATCGCCTCACGAAACAAAGATTGTTCATTTTTATTTTACAACCTATCATGGTAATAATTTTTATGGTCACACTTTTTATATATAATATATATGAAATTCATAATTTCTTTAGGATTATTTAATTATTTTACAACACATATAATTATACATTCTATTTTGATTAAATATGATAATTTTGTTAGAGGAAGTGTGGACTACCATCCACTCAAAGCAATGTGATTCCTCCAAAAACAACGTGGAATGTATTATGGAAAGGTTTAGTAAAATTATATGATATATATAACATGATAATTATATTTTAATTATTTTATATACATATATTCCTATATTTAATTTTCTTTTTTTCTTTAAAAACCACAATAAAAATAGAAACAATGTTCATGCGTACATATGGCCTACCGTCTCCATTAACATAGTATTCCATTTCATAATTATATATTATATAGATTAATATAATAAATAAATTATGAATATGAATGACATTTATATCATTTTTAAAAATATATAAATCATTATATATGTATAAGTACAAAATATATAACAAATTAAGACACATTTGAAGAACAAAGTAGATATTACCCGTAGTGAAACATTAACATATAATTGTTATCAAGTGGGTATTATAAAGTCATAAAAACACAATATATGGTTTCTTAAATAATAAAATTTTTATATTCCAGATTTATAATAAACTTTTATTTATTATGCAAAAATTTTTAATTAGTATGAGGAGATTCAGGACATGATGTAATGGCATTTCATCTCACTTATTTTCAAAAGTTACCATATTCGGAAGACAATTTTGTCTCAATTTTCCTTCTTTTAGATGCATGTTTTTTTATGAGCGAAATTTCTTTTAAGGTTTATATACTTCAATTAAACATTTTATATCACGAATTTACTTATTTTAATGATATATTAAGCTTTATTTAATATCATTTTCTTACATATTGATTATGATTCAAAGTTTCCAGGTGGTAAGAGTTTAATAAAACAATGTCATCATTTATAAATATTATTTATGATTATGATTTCATTGATTATATATATTTATCCATATCTCAATAACATTCAATAATTTTATTAAACTATCTTAATTCAGTTTAGATCCATGTAATGGTACCATTTTTCCACACTATGGTACATAATACAATGAAGAAAGTGTTTTTAGGAATTTTCGAATATACCCCTCTATTCAGTCGAAAATTTATGTTCCATCAAAAAAATATTTTCTAAAAGGTATATAAAAATATTATACAATTATCCTATGATATTTGAATGAAATTTTTACCAGTATTTTACATTTCTAAAACAAAAGGGTTTTTATGAATTAATCATCTTGTCATTTACGGTAGTGGCACTATTCAAAAAAATTTACGATGCCAAAGAAATGTTCAACATGTACGAATTTACCAGCCGTTCGGAAGATCATTCGGTTTAAGATTAATTTATAGTATAAAAATAGATTTTTTAAATAAATATTTTTACTAATACTCTAGAAATTTGTTTTTTTAAATAGATTTCTAGAAATTGGTTTTCAAAATGTTTTTACGCTTATTTTTTAAGCTTCGTGGGAAAAGGGGTTTTAAAAATATTTTCAAGATTATTTAATTAGTTTTGAAGTAAAAAAGTTTTCAAAACACTATCAATGTTTCTTTTTAGGTTTTAAAAGTATCATCAAATAAATTTTTTTCAAAAAAAATCCTGACTTCTTCATAAGTTTTGAAAGTATTTTCAATCAATTTTTTTTCAAAATGATTACAAGATTTCATTATAAGTTTTAAATATTATTTAAAAGAAAATGGTTCTAAAAAATGTATGAAAATATTCTGCTATAAGATTTTATGATTATTTTCGTGAAAATAGTTTTCAAAAGGTTTTATGTTTTAAAAAACATTTTTTATATAATAATGGATATTTTCCTCAAGAAATGTTTTTACAAGAACTTTACAAAAAATCTCTCATCTAATATGACATCCATTTGTGTTACTCATGCCATTCAAGGGTAATGATTCAATGTTTCCATCCATATTATTTCTAGGAATTATTTATGTTTTTATAGAATGATGTTTATGAAACTGAATTCTCCTTCACGGGTTATATGATTTTGAAAACTTCTTCTTTTCATGGGTTTCAGATTTGAGGAAATGATTATGAAACCAACATCTTTTTCCAAAGTTTATGATATGATTACATGTTTATGATAACCATTTCATTTAATAGGTTATGAAAATATTTTTAATGATTTATAGAATATATATGTTGGATTTCATTATGATATTAGTGGGACATATATCTCCCTCTAGTGCATTGGGTAAAGATTTATATCTCATTATATAGACTAAGATTTTCTCAGGAGTTAACCTTGACTACATAGATGGCACATGAGTGATTGATGACTGGAAAGATGCTATTAGGAGTGAACTAATGTTACTAAGATGTCCATGGGAGTGAAATATTACTACCAAGATGGTATGAGGTGTGAACCCATGCTACTAAGATGGCCTTGTAATCATTTCTATAACAACTATTGAAATATTTTTTTGTGATTATGTGTTTTTAACAATTCCATGTCTTATTCCTATGTAATGATTTCATGGATTCTGTTTTTTTTCTTATTATTCTTGTATTATGAACTTTTAAGTGTTATTAAATGATTCATTTTTATGAACATTTATATATAGGGTGTGATAGTTTAATGTTATGATCACATTATCGTACCCCTATGCTCATGTTTATGCTTACATGTCTCTTATGTTTAACCATAATGAGCATCTGTTCTCACCAATTTTATATTTAATTCCCCATGTTATGAAGATTTATTTCTTCTATGATATGTATAATATGGGTTATATTCTAGGATAACCCAATGGGAGATAATATAGCTCACTCATATACCAGTGTTTACGTTACCATTTTTTCAAAGGCACTAAACTAATACGATCCTTGGGCACCTGTATATATAATGTTTTAGGTATTATGATTTTTTTTTAATGTCAATGTACAATAAAAATGGGTCATTATAGTTAGTATCAGAGTAGAGGTTTATTCATCCTTTTGAAACTAGGATGAGAAAACTTCAGTCAGATCCCAGGGTATATTTCTAAGGTTATGTTTGGAGATATATCTAATGATAATTTTAAGGATGAGTTAATGTATAGAAAAATGTCATGGAATTTTGGAAAAGGATATAGCATGTGGTTTCAAATAAATACATCCCTATATAGATACAATAATAGGACGTGTCTATGAAATAGATGAACCTAGGAGTTACAACTCTGACAAGGTGTGTTAGGCCTGACTCTGCCTAGCCTGGTACACAACAATGGGCCTTGATGCACACCTAATTTGACACTACCATAGGATATTCTGGGGGAATCCACAACCCCTTCATAAAGAGTAATAAATGATTTAAATAGAATTTGTCTATTAATAACCTAGGATAAACCATAGGTGTCATAGTTTAAAGAAGGTGTCATAATTTAGACATCCAACACATAATATTTTCTATGATTACATGGTTTTTATCCATGATAATTGTTTCTCACACAATGATTTTTGGTTTTAGTCAATGGAAAGAACAAAAAGTAAGCAGGTTAATGTTGAATGTGATGAAAAATTTGCTGATGAGAATTCAAATTGGATGATCACCAGAGTGATGTATTTTATGATCATGTCGAGTCATTTTTATGCAACCTGATTAAAAATGTGTACCTTTACCAACTCTCAGAATTACCATAGAAGATAAGGAAAGAGATCATAGAGATTTAATGTAATAGAGATCATAGATGAAAGAGGACTTAGTTTCGTTTATATCAAGAATGTGTAAATAATCAATTAATTGAATGTCTAAGTAGAATAAGAATGTGGTTTGGTTATGGAAACTAAGAAAACAAAGAAATTGAATATAAAGTAAAAATGAAGAGTTCGGTTAATGAAGTAGATGGAAATATTGGACTCCTTAGGACATCATCGTAGGTAAAATTTTCTAGGTGTGGAATGAATGGTCATTATCCAAATCATTATAACATGTGGAAATCTACAAAATAAAAACAGCAAGGTGGTACGAGTAACAGTTATCTTCTTGATGATGATGATGAAGAAATAGATGAAATGTGAAAGGAAATAGGTATTATGTAATAGAATGAGGTATCCTTCTTAAAGAATATTGATGAAGTGGAATACTTATTTTCTTTACATATTTGGATTAATTAATTATGTTATATGAATGGTGAGGTACACAAGGGTTGTCCAGTTTATGCATTTCTCTAAGGATTTAAAATGTTATGTTGAATGTTTTAGATGGACTAGAAAAGTCATTTAATGACAGTGATATTTTAACTAAAAGAATATAACCCTTAATATGTTGCTTAGTTTAAGATAATTTTGTTTTGATAAAGACATCTGGGATATGAATAAGTAGATTGGATGGTACTAATTACCTTGAATCTAATTAAGGACTTACTAACAAATACTTTTTTCCTTTATTGATGAAGTTTAAAAAACATTAATTTAATGAATATATCAAATATAATTTAGAGTAAGTAAACATGCATGTTTTAAATATCTATTTAAGTTAATTCATGTCGTTACCATGTTTTAAGAGAATACTTGATGAAGGTATTCACATTTTTTGGAATATAAAGAGATACTTTTTGATATATGGGGGATCAATGTTAATCTAATTTCATGAAAATATTTATACGGTTTTGGATGTACATATTTAATTAGGTTTATAAGGTAAACCATTCATGAAGGATTTAAGTTAAACTTCAGATGAATTATTTATGTATTGTGATTTTATTAAATTCCTTGGTAAAAATGCCAGTTAAGGATTGACATTATTCAAGTATATCCATAATATCTATTTTGAAAATTATATTAGTGTGGTTTTAGAAAATGATATCATGTTTATCAGGTGATAAACAATCATGTCTGGCAAGACCGCAAGTCTTGAACTCATGACCAAAGGACGATAAGGGCTTCATTCCTACCACTATCCTATGCGATGTTTGGGTTAAAGCATAATTATTTTTGATGAATTATATCAATGATGAACCAGTAAAGTTACTTTTTATGTTTAGATATTAATGTATTAACCATATTGATTTTTAATAATAATTAGAGACAAATAGTTATATTTTCCTTTCTTTTATGGGCTGAAATATCTTCTAAAAGTTTATTTTAGTACTTCATGCATCAAAGTTAATTTCTGAACATCAATTTTATGAAGTAATGGGTAAATTATAAATGGATAAAAGAAAAACCAAATAATGAAATTCAGTTTATTGAAATATATCAAGTAAATATATTTCATTATATTCATGGTTAGTAAAAAAATTACTAAAATGCTAGGAAAATGATCAAAAAAAGTATTTTGTCCTCATACGTTGATTTTTGTTGAACCAATGGACTTTTAAATAATCACAAATTTATGACTTTGAGTCCCTAAAAATTTCATTTACCATTCACTTGTTTCTGATTGATGGGCTCAATCACTCCTAACAAATATTTATGTGTTTTCACCAAGTCCATCTTTTCACATTCCACTTATTTTTTCCTATGTGGAAACCTAATTATTTGTTACTTTGGTTAACCATTATGTTGGAAACTTTTTATTTTTAAAGGATGTTTTAGGATTCATTTTTTATAATGTAGGTTTCTATGAAAATAACTTTCAAGTATTAAACCTTGGATAACCCAAAAACATCATAGGTGAAGTTCATTTTAAGGGGGTTTAATATAACATCCTGAGATTTTGTAAAATATTTTTTATTTGAATTAATTTAGTATTTTTGTTATTTTGAATTTCATGAAATACTTAAAATAGTTTATTTTCTTTTAAAGAATCATGTTTGGAATAAATTATAAAAAACTGCAATTTAATTTTTCTCTATACACAACATAAAGTTTACCAATAATATATTTTAAAAAATGTTAATATTTTATATAATTTGGAATTACCTAGCTGTTATGTTGATAGTTTTAAATAAGATTAACTTAATTGAGAAAATAAATTTTTGAATTCATTAGTTACAAATTACTTAAAAATAGATATAAGAACCAATTTAATATAAAGGGAATATTTTTATAGAAAAATATTTTTATGCTTATACAATTCCTTTATCTTGATAAATTATATTAATTAAAGTTAGTGAGTGATATTAAATAAATAAATATATATATACAAAAAAATATTTTCCATATTCATACAATAAATTTTATAAACATAATATAGAAACAAACCCAATTTCACACATAAAACCTATATTTTTATTAATGTACTTTTACTACCTTTTATTGGAAAACCTATTTTAAATGAAATTTTTGGTTCTTTTATAAATATTATATGTCAAAAGATACTTAATATTAGAAACAGTAATATAAAAATTAGGTTAGGGTGAATTTTTGGTGTTTTTCTATGAAGTTTCATATTTTGATGAATAGTGAAAAATACTGAATTTTAATTCAAAACATCATTTTCATATCAATTATTAATAAGGATAAATTATATCATTAATTGGTTTTAAAGAGTAATTAAATTAAATTTTTATCAGATAATATAATTTATTCCATTTTAATAAATTTGACATTGAAATTGAAAAAAAAATAAAACAAAGTTTTTAAATGTTTTTATTTTAAAACCTTGCATTATCGTCTCGTCTGCGTGATTAAATTCAAATTAATTCCTTCCAATTATGTGATTTGATTTTGGAAAAATAGAATCCATATTTGGAAGCAGATTAATTTATATTTTCTAATAATTTTAACTTAGTTTTTTGACTAAAAATACTAGTCAATAAAATTAAAATTAATAACAACAATTACAAAACAATTAGCTTAACAAAGGACTAATCCTTAAACTGAAGACCTAAAACAACCAATGAATTTCTAAAAAATTCATTTTATGGAAATATTTAAACCCTATACTCACTTTTATATACTTTTTAGATTTATTGTATCCACATTACATGCGAAACATTTGGGTGGAACTCATTTTCCAAATATTTACAAGAGTGCCACTCCACGCCCACTATAAAAATTCCCCCTCTCCTCCCACTTCCTCACACTTATAAAGACGCTTTGTATTAACCAATATATACCAAAATAGATCCTAAAAATACCTCCCCTCAACCAAAAAGCCTCACATTTCTCATAAATCAACCCATGGAGTCCCTTTGGTGAAAACCAAAAGATTCTAACCAAAGAAGAGGTAACATCCTTCCTCAAGATCCTATATCGTATTTTTCAATATACACTCCTCAACTCAAAATATTCATTGATTATAAGAAACAATTATCCTAAATATACTGATAATTTCTTATGATATGGGTTCAACTTAATCATTCTCACACTTACATCTAATTGGTAACGAATATACAATTTATGTGTAAGGCGAACTACTACCTCAAGAAATGATTATTGTTCATTTTTTACCACCTATCATGGATGGAATTATAAATGAAAACTATATTTATATATAATATATATGATATTTATATTTTATTTATCATTTTTAAATTATTTTACAATTCTTATATCCATACTTTCCATTTTTTGTAAATACGATTATTTCGTTTGGGGAAGTGTGGACTACCACCCCCTCAAAGAGATATGATTCATTCACAAACTACATGGAATGTATTAAGGAAATTATTAGGGGACATATAAAATATATATAACATTATAATCCCACTTTAATATTATTAGACACATATATGTATATATTTCATTTTCATTCTTTCTTTTTACACAACAACAAATAAGGAAACATCGTTCAGGAGTACGTAAATCCAACCATCTCTATGAACGGTGTATACAATTTCATACCTCTATATTCTACATATTTATATAAAACATATATAATTAAAATATATTTTATTAATATAATTATTTACATTATGTAAATTATTATATAAGTATAAGGACAAAAGATATAACTAATTACGACACATGCTAAGAATAAAACTGAGATTACCCGAAGTGAAACCTTAACATAAAAATATAAACAATAAGGTAATATTAACTCATAATAAACCCATATATGGTATTATATATAAGAATATTATTATTTTTATGATGTATATAAGACTTATATTTATTATAAAGGAATTTTGATTTAGTACGATGAGAGTCAAGACACAAGGTGAGGTAATTTCATCTCACATTTTATTTTCATGAGATTCATACCTTATTCACTGCTCATTTCATTTGAGTGGTGTGTATTATTGACCAAGAATTAATTATATGAATGTAATTATTAATAATTTAGGAATTTACATATCCATTCTATGATATTTCATTCATCATATTAATGGTTCAAAAGTTTCCAAATTGGTAAGGCAATTTTGTCTCAATTTTCCTTCTTTGAGACACATGTTTTACGATACACCATCACTATTTTTCAAGGTTTATATAATTAAATTTTAAATTTTAAATCATTAATATTATTAATTTAGTAACATTTTAATATTTAGTTAATTTAAATTTTTTTACATGGGTAGTATGATTCAAAGTTACCAAGTGGAAAGAGTGTATTGAATAAATATCATCGTTTAACGATATTGTTTATGATTATGCTTTTATTGAGGAACTTTTATGATCCATATATCAATAACTCTAAAGAATTTTCTTAATCTATTCTTATTAATGTTACAACTAATTAATGGTACCATTTAAACACTTATTTTTACACAATATGATCAAGAATGTGTTTTTAAGAATGTGTGAATTTACCTCTCTTATCGCTTGGAAATCTGTGTTCCTTCCAAACCATATTTTATAAAAGGTTTAAAAAAATATTATAATATCATCCTATAATATTTAAATGAAATTTTTACCCATATTTATCCTTTTTAAAATAAAATGGTTTTTAAAAAATAATCTTGTTGTCATTTTTTACATTGCAAAGGTTGTGTCTGGAACGTATGGATTTAACCATTTTCATGACCGTAATTCAATTGAGGCTTATGATAATAGATTTAAAGGTTTTGTTTTTAAATTAAAGTTTCTCCTAATATTATAGAAATTAATTTTTTTAAAATAAATTTTCAATAAAATTGTTTTGAAAATATTTTCAAGATTATTTTAAACGTTTCAAGGGAAAAACGGGTTCTCAAAATGATTTCAAGCTACTTTCATAAGTTTTAAAGTAAAATTATTTTTATAAAATTTTCAAGATCATTTTATAAAATTTAAAATTATTTTTAGAGAATGTTTTTTCATAAGTTATTCTTTATTTATCTATAAGTTTTCAAATTATTTTCAATGAAATGGTTTTCGAAATATTTTAAATATTTCATTATAAGTTATCAAGAAGTTTTCAAAGGAAAAGGTTTACAAAAATGTTTTCAAAAAATCCGTTAAAATTTTACATGTTTATTCTTATGAAAATATATTAAAAAAGGTTTCATTTTAAAAATTAATAAATAAGAAAGGATATTTTCCTCAAGAAATGTTTTTAAAATATCTTTTAAAATTATTTATCAGCTAAGATAACATTTGTAGGTATTACTCATGTATTTCTGGGGAAATGATTCCATATTCTATTCTATATTCTCTATCTAAATTTTTTATGTTTGTATGGAATGTTTTTTATGAAACTTGTTTCTATTTCATAGGTTATATTCTTTTAAAACTCACTTCTTTTCACGGGTGATAGTTTTCATTAAATTATTATAAAAGTTGTATCTTTTTATATGGGTTATGATATGTTTATATTTTCATCATACCCATTTCATTTAATGGGTTATGACATGATATTTAATAAATGTTTGGCACATGTATTTATGATTTCATTATGAGATGGGTGCGACCTATTTCACCCTCCAATGCATTGGATAAAGTTTTATATCTCATGAGATAGACTAAGATGGTATTGGGAGTGAACCTTGACTACCAAGATGGTAATGAGAATGAACCATGACTACCAAGATGGTATTCGGAGTGAACCCATGCTACTAGGATGGCCATTGGAGTGTACCATAATAGCCAATATGGTTTCGGTAGTGAACCCATGCTATTAATATGCCATTCACAGAAATTCCTTGACTACTATGGAAATATTTTTATGTGATAATGTGTTTTCCACAACTCAATGTATTATTAATATGTTATGATTTCATGGGTTGTGTTCTTTATTTCCATGTGATTCATGTTTTATGAACTACCAAGATCTACTCCATGATTCATGTTTATGATCGTTGATATTTATGTTGTGATCTTGTAATGTTATAATCACATTCTCAAACCCCTATGATCAAGTATATGCTTACATATCTCCCTTGTTTACCCATACTGAGCATCTGAGAACACACATTTTTCTGTTTCCTTCCCCATGTTATGAAGAAATATTTACTATATGATATATTAAAGAGGGGTTATGTTATGGAGAACTGGGTTGGAGTTAATATAGGTCGCTCATGTACTAGTGTTTACATTTCCATTTTTCCAAAGGCACTTAACTAATATGTTCTTTTGGAATCCGTCTATATAGTGTTTTAATTATTCAAAAAAGTTATCTAATTTCTATGTATGCTAATAATGGTTCATTATATTTTTTCACAATGGTAACAAATTTTTACAAAGGTAATTTATCCTTTATGACCAAAAAGTGGCCTCATTAAATAATTTAAAAATAATGATTCAAATTTTTAATCCATTTTTCAATATTTTAATGTGATAAAATTAATTTAAAATTAATAAATGTATAATTTATTAATTTTTTAGAAATTAATAATAACTTATAAAATGAAAAATATGGATTTATGAATAAAGAGTGTAATTTTAAAAATTATAAATTCACCTATAAAACACATATTTCATGTTTTGAAAAGATTTTATTAATTTTAACTTCATATTTTTATACTACCAAATATCATCAAAGTCATTCTATTAGTGAAAGTTAGGGGTGAGTAGACCTGACCCAAACCGATGGACCCTACTTGAGCCAACTAGGTTGGGTTGGTTTGGGTCGGGTTTAAAAATTTATATTCACAGGTCGGGTTGGCTCGGCTTGATCCATGGTCGGGTTGGGTCAGGTAACAGGTTGGGAAAAAAATGACCCAACCCAACCCAAGAGAACCGACATCTTCACTCCAGCACGCATTTCCATCCTAGCCCTCGTTTTCTGGTTTGGTTTCTCATAGGAAGGGAGTGAAACCACGATCACCACCCTCATCACCTCACCGAGATTCCCACCCCCTTGTTGTCTCACCTGGGATCCCCACCGTGATTGCCTCCCTGTGATACCCACCCAATGTTGCCTCGTAGAGATCTCTATCCACTATCATCATACCGGCGATCCCCACCCACATTAGCCTCTCCATGATCTTCACTCCATCCCTCGTCATGTCTCTAATGATCCCCATCCCCCATCGCATCGTTGCGATCTCCATCCCTCATCACCTCGATCTCTGTCCATCTTCACTTTGCAACAATCTCCATCCCTCGTCGCATCACTGAGATCTCCATCTCTATCCCTCATCGCCTCACTAGCGATCCCCACCCCCCGTAGCCACTCTGCGATCTCCAATCCATCCCTCGGCATGGCGCTGATGATCCCCAGCCCTCGTCGCCTCATCACGATCTCCATCCCTTATCACCTCGCCAACGATACCCCCATCACCAAGCCGGTGATCCCCACCCCTCATCACCTAACTACGATCTCCATCCTCTATCGCCTTTCCAGAGATCCCCATCCCAATCTCCCCAACCGAGATACCCACCCCCATCGCCTTACTAGTTGTGGCAGTGGAATGGAAGGAAGGCCAAGCACACAAGAGGGAGGATAAGTCACTGCATTGGGAGGATCTAGGAGCATCCTGGTTCGATTCGGTTTATGAAGAGTAGCGTCAGATTTTTTTTTCTAGTAACCCGATAAGGTTGACCCAAACCAACCCGATCCGAGAGAGGTTGGGTCAGGTTGGGTCCATGATGAAAATCACCCCTGACCTGGCCCAACCCGACCCGAGTTTTTTTATTGGGTCAGGTCGAAAAGTCCCCCCAACCCGACCTAACCCGACCCATGGAAACCACTAGTGAAAATGGTATATTCCACTGTTCATTTAAAAAGAAAATTTTTTCAAAAAAAATTAAATTAATTCAACATAATATTAGTTAATATTATTAAAATAAGTAAATTCAGTTTTTTTAATTAATTTTATTAAATATTAAATTATAATATTTTGATAAAATCCTTGAATATAGTGGAAAAATAACATTTACATTTTTTACCAATTCTTTATTCTTATTTCCTTTAATTTAATAATTAATACATTAATAATAAAATATTTCTTTAATAAATTTATTTTATTATTATTTAATAATAATATAATTAATTTCTATAAATAAAATAGAAATTTTAGAAAAAAATATTTTAAATAATAAAATGATTTTCTAAGTTATTGTAGCTGTGCTAATAAAATTTCATTAGTATTAAAATTAGAATTTATTTTCAATATACCCATATTTTATAATGTGGTTACTCATACTCATTCTCAAAAATTTAATTATAAAGTTGGAATTTTTATATTTAACACTTATATAGTTTTCAAGATGTATCACGGTTTTCCTTTAAATTCAACATTGCTTATGGAGAAAGCTATCAAACATATTATTATTTAAGGAATATATATATATATATAGTGAAATTAATCTTGATATTTTTCATTCTTAAATGAATTTAATCATTTTTATTTTAATTATTACTTACTAATTATGGTATCTAATGGTATCTATAAATTTGACATACTGTGCAATTTCTAGAGACATATCTACCTTATAATTTCATAAACAAATATTTCTTCTGAAAACAAGCTCCACCAAAATGTTGATTTTTTATCCAACCACTTGATCCCAGAGTATATCATTATTCAGTATCAATACTAACATTATTTAATAAATTTCTAGATGGTCTTCATTTTCATCCTTATATTGAAAAAATCTGAAAATTAATTTTCTTATTCTAAAATACTTCTCCTCTTAGTAGTTGGAATCATTCCATCACTAAAATTATATTAAAATTATCTGAAGGATGGATAATAATATTTACACAAGGAACATTCCTATAAACCTCAATATGGAATAAAATTATTTTACCACCAGAATATTAATTTGAAAATAAAATCATTGTGGTGGTGATTTAATGATCTTAGAAATCTTATTATATATACTAGAGTAACAACAATAAAATTCTAATAAAAATAGTCAACTAAAGATTGGGGGTTATGTAAACCATAAATATTAGGATCCAATTTAGGATTAGTTATTTTATATGTTTTCCATTGTCTATTGTTTTTATCACATGTTGGTGATGATCATCACCTTAGTTAGTCCTTGGATTATACAATTGACTTGGATAATTCCCCTGTTTCATACACATAATATGTCAAATTATTAACGGTGAATTAGGATGAACTCTATTTTATTCAATTGTGTCGATTAGAATTTTCATTTTTCCTCGATAGTATTATTCTTTATGACCCCCCTATTATATATTCAATGAATTTTATAGGACCATTGAGGTAATTATAAGGGTGGTTATATGAAATTTTTAATAAATAAAACAATTATTCATTTTTCCTTCACCGTCTTCATCACTTAATCTTTCATGAGGATCCATATTTCTATTGTTAAGCGTGTTTTTAAAATCAACCTACTTCACAATTTTAATTATATATTTTTGATAACTATTTTAGAATAATCATATGTTTTCTCACTCTGGTTCCTATTCTGAAGTGTTGTTCATCGAGGTAATCATAACATTATACCCATCACCTAGGGTTCCTTATAGTACCTACCATTACTAAAATAGTCTTGGAATGAGTGAATAAACATTAAAAATATGTGATAATTATCATAATCATAAAATTAATTTAATAATAAATTTTTTTTTCATTTTATATTATCATATTGACATAAAGCTCATTTAGGTCAATGTATATAAATATTTGTTTGACCAAGGTTACTTTAAGTTATGTTATCATACACTCTTTATCATAATATCTTGTGTTATCTAGGAAATAAATCCTTAATAGTGGTTCATATATATTATGATCAACTAAATTATTTCCTCTATGAGTGTCGAGCAAGCTGTATAGTTATGGCTTTTTCTCATTCACCAGGTCTTGGTTGTGTTAAGAACCAACATACACATGTGGAGGCTATTACCCCTAGGTAAAACTATGGCAGAGCCTATATCCACATGTATTATCAAGATAGAGATTTATTTCTTAGATAACTACATAATATCTATCTTAACAAAACATCACAATGTTAAACTATACTTAGACTCATCCCTTATACTTTTCCCAAGGGTTTTCACTAATGTTATCAAAACTAGTATAAATAATAACTAAAACTTGATTTGATACCAACTTAATATACCCAAGGTAAACATAACTTATACATAACATTAATAAAAGGATTTAGATAATATATCTCACAAATAGTCAAACAAACCAAAAACCAAATTGTTTTATGTCTTGGATATTTTCTAAATAAACAAAAAAATATAAAACACTTATAACAAGTTATTCATAATAATTATCATGTAGTCCCTTTATAGAAATATCACATGTTATAATCATCTAAAAACCTAGGTGAAAGAAACATAAGAAATTTGTGAGCTCGTATGGTAAATAAGGGGAATATGTGTCATAATGTGTCAGATAAAAAAGATGAAGGAGAATATAATGAATAAATAAATATCATAATAAAATAGCATAATATCACAGATTATAATCATAAAAATTGATATAATAATATATTATCATAACAATATTATTAAGTAATCCTAAAAGTTAGATCAAGGATAAAAATACATATCAAAAATCATAAAACATGTGAGCATGTTGTAAAGGTGAAAAATATATTAAAATGATGGAATAATCATGGACACAAGAAATATCATGGAAATTAAATACATCATTAAAATTTTCATAACATGATAAACAACATGGAAAATTATAAATACTATAAACATAGAAAAACCTTATTGAGGAAACCCATTATTCACCTACCTATGTGAACAAACTCATTATGTCCATGACTGAAAATGTGAGCAAACCTTTCATGCCCAATCCTGGGTTAACAAACATTTGCAAGCCATTTAAAATCATTCATAATCAGATCTTAACAAACCCAAGGAAAAATAATGGGTTTTCACAAAAAAAGAAACTTTGAAATAATCGATATAAAAACTTAATTATAGAAAAGTAATCATAAAATAATAAAATATATAAGGCAAACCAAGTATAACTTCATGAGAGATAAACATTGTAATAAAAAATAAGTGAAAATACTAAAGTTTTCATAAGAAATTTTGAATAATGTTATGAAAGATAAAGTGTAAATTCCATTAAATGAACATTTTTTAAAAGGTAAAGAGTTTAATTTTTGAAAACAACATTATAAAAAGTTACAAATAAAATATCCTTGAAAATTCATAAGGATTCTCTAAAAAATGTGGAGTGGACGATAAAAAATTTGATTTTTGAATGGTCAGAATAAACAGTTTATATTTTGAAACCCCTCTTTTTGAAACCCATATCATTACATGGATAAAGAAAGATTAATTTTAAAAAAAATAATTATAATAAAAGGATCATTAGAGATAAAAAAAATTGTGTTTCCATTATGAAAAGGGTAACATTGAGAGAAAGTAAAAACATGGATATGGAATAAAAATATATTAAGAGTAATAGAAATTTTTCTTAAAAAATAAATTTTAAAGAGATAATATAATCATAAATGAGAAATTATCTAGTGTGAAATAATATTACAAAATAAAATAAGATCTTCATACAAAAAACCCATCATAATGTAAGATAATACAATCCTGAAATATTAAAATCAAAGTAGAGTGACTATATATCAATAAAACATTTGGGTCAAGAAGAAACCATACTTCCTTTATAACATTCGAATAAAAACCCCATCATTGGAATAAATTTAAATAGAGAATTTAATATCATGAAATATATTAAGATCATGATAAGAAATTATAATTGGTTAGTATATACTTCATTGAAAAGGAAACATGGTGTACAAATTATAAATGTTTAAAGGGATATAATTTTGAGAAAAAGAAAACCTTACATTGTTTCCATGATTTTTCACATTCACTCAAAAATCCATCAGAAAAAAGATAAATATCATAATAAATAATCTCATTAATATATTTTTACCAAAAACTAATTTAATTTTTTTATTCATTATCTACATGTATATTTGTTAGTTTTTTCCTATTTTCCCACAATGGTTGTTTATAGTTTTTAATATTTGTAGTGGTTTTATAGGAGTGATGTCATTGTTAATTCTTAATCCTAAGTTCATCATTAAAGATTAATTAAATTTACTATAATTTATAAACAATAATGATTTATTATGATCATATTTCATTCCATGAGTACATTTTTTATCATCATAGAACATGAAATTGATGATGAACAATTTTTAATTACTTCCAACCAATGAAGTCTACTTTATTAATTAAGGATTTAAATTTTTGTGTATCCTTTTTAGAACAAAAAAATTATTATTTACATATTTATATCGAATTATACTATTAAATATGTTTTCATAACCATCTCTGAGATAATATCATAGTATTGTTCAAGTTGTTGGTCAAACCAACCAAAACATGAACATACCATGATTTTCAATTATTATGATATAATTTACTTGAAATATCATTAAACTGGTTGAATAATGATATAATTATTTTTTTATTGTTATATATCCTAATTATAAAGGAAGTAAAAGAAAAAGTGATTACAATGTTTGGGTTAATGATTTTCTACCTACTACGCATGTTTTAAATTATTGAGTTTACAATAATAATTTTTTGATCATATCATTGATAGGTTATAATATTTATCATAAAATATCCTTAATGATATCATAAATAAACATATTTATACATTAAAACCACTCCCATTACCATCCATGTCAGGTGGTGATGAAATAAAAAATGAATATCAATTGTTCCATTGATGCGGTAGTCCACACAATTGAATGGATGGTGATTTTGTTTTCCATATAACAAAAAATAATAATAAATGGTTTATCATTTTAGAATTTGAAATATGTGATAAATATAAAAATTATATATTATTTTATTTATTGTCACCATTCTTTTAGGGTGGGGTTGGAAAATTGAATTCATTGCATTGTCTAGCAGGAAATCTGCACAATGCATGATTCACATTTTCTCTTCTCATAATAGGAAAAGAGAGGATGTTGAATAATTTTTTGTATTCCTAAATTAATTTTATTAGTATTTTAAGTAGAGTTTATTATTTATACAGAAATTTCATAATTTGGTTACTCCTATTATTAGCTAATAATTTAACAACTATGTTTCAATGGTTGTATTTAGTAATTATATTTTTATCTAAATGTATCAAGGTTTTATTTTAAGTTCATCATTGCTTGTGGATATAGCGAGAAAATATTTTAACAATTTAAGAAACTTATAGTGTGAAATATCCCATCATTATAATGTTTGGTTTCTACTAACTTTTTCTTGTCTATCCTTCAGAGGAACATCTGGAGGTTCATTGACCACATATTCCTAACCTATATAATCTCTGGTCGCACCATCATATACTTCCTCATATGAGAAAGCCTTATTCATTAAATTTAGTGTATCAATAGGGATGTATCTTATAGTTTTGTCCATATTGTGTTCATATTATTCATAATTTGTTTTTTACACGAATAAAATGAGAATAAATTAAAGATAATATTGTGAGGGACTGACTTCAATTGATGTCCCATAACTGGGTTCTATAGTAGTAGGTCACACCTAGTTTATAACATAAATATCGTTATATAATTTTTTCAAACAATTACTAAATTATTTTATGATTAATGATAATTATTCCTTCCAATAATCATCATCTAGAATGGGATACCTAGTTTTCCCTATCCAATTAAAACATTTAATATTTTAATATGTTATTAAAGTAATTACATGTTTTTCCCTCAACAATGATCAATTATGAATCTTCCTATTGACTTCTTCCAATGTCATAGTTTCATGATAATTAGACACTTTTTCCAGTGGTATATTATAGAAAAAAATTGGTCATTATAAATTACTTCGCTATTATAATATATGGATATACTAATGATTTCATAGAAATAAAATTTAGTAAAACATTATATATATTTCTTCAACATCATAAAATTCTTAACAAATATTAATTATTTTTGATTAAATAATAATGACTTAGTCTTGATACCTTTTCTATGAAATGGCCTATCATTATTTGAAAAACCCTCCAAAACCTAAAGAAAAAAATCATTGCACCTTCAATATCGCATATGTCAAAATCTTTCATTCTCCTTTTATTCATTATATAGAAATATAGAATCGAAAATCAAAACATCATGAAAAGACTCGATTTGTTAAAATATGGCCCACTTGTAAGTGAGGGGTTATAGGGGTTTGGAATACCTAATATTTATTCATGAACTTTTAGAACCATATATTCTTAGAGATGGGGATAACATGAATCTCATTAACAAAGGAATAAAATTAAATTGTTATAAATTATATAACTATATACAATATAAATAAAACATATAATTCTAATTAATCATTGGTCAGTCATCTCATTATCAATCGTCACTAGATTGTATAATCAAGTATTTTTTAGGGTAGTTCATATGTTATCCATATAGTACATATTTACTAATAAAATATTTAATTATAATTATATATAACACTAAATATTTATGTAATTAATTGTATTATTTAAATATAATTATTAACATTTCTCATATTTATAATATATATATATATATCTAATTAATGATTAATAAGAAATAAGTAATATTTTACTTTTTATTAACGATAATAATAATATTTATATATATTCCCTGTTGGGAAGTTTTACCATTTACTGTAATAAAATAGGTCCAATGGGTTCTTATCATTCTTTGTGGGACGGGATGATGCTTGACCAAATGAGGTGTCTTCGTGTGTGTTGTATGGTTGCTTGTAGTCCCCACTAAATATAATAAATAAATATATAACTAATAATATAATATAAATTCACATAAAATGATATATTATAAATAATAAATATTTTTATATATTAATATTATAAACTACCAGTTTGAGATCTTGAGATTCTTCCATGGAATTGGTTATCATTATTTGAAAACAGTCCAAGCCTAGGGGATCTTTAAGCCTATATTGTCTCAGATTTTGGAAACTGGAATTCTCTTTTGATTCATTATATTGAAAACCATCATCAAACATCAACACCTCATTAAGATATTTCCTTCATTAGAATATTACATATAATAAAGTAAGGAGTTCTAGGGGTTCAGAATAAATAAAATTTTACTATTGAAACACAAGCATTATATTCTTAGAGAGAGGGATGACATGCTAGTCGGGAACAAATAAATAAAATTAAATTATTACAAATAATAAAAGCACAAAAAAATAAATACAAAATAAAAGAATAATCATATGTAAAACACTTAAAAAATGAATTTATGCGGTACATTATATGCATATAGAGAGGGATTTCATAACCTAGGTCTCAAAATGAAAGAATAGTGGCACATATATGACTAACCCAAGGATCTATCATGAGTTTATGAAGGGAAAATGGTACCATGTATGGAAAAAATAGTGGGTGATTTTTGAATATATTCAAATGATGGCTAGAGCCTTGGTGACTGAGCAGGATTTGTTGGGAGCTCCTGGCCGAGGAAGCATGGTGGTACCCATGGGGAATAGTGGGAACTCTAACACTAGGTTCAATCGAAGGAGAGACACTTATTCCTAGGGATAGAATATTCCATATAGTCTAACGACATGATCGGTAAATCTTCTTCTGAATCCCCAGAGCAAGCCGACAACATTTGGATTTCTGATAACTGTTGGTGTACGAAAACTCAACCAATGACAAGCGCTCCCCCCATGAGCCACCAAAATCCATGACACAATCCCGCAACATATCCTCCATAGTTTGTATCATCCTCTTTGATTGACCATCCATCTAAGGGTGATATTCCATACTCATGGTCAACTTAGTTCCAAGGGCTTGTTGTAAGGATTTCCAGAAACGAGATATAAACCTCAGATCACTATCGGATACAATCAAAACTAGAACACCATGCCTCTTTACCACCTCCGGGATATAGATTATGGATAGATCCTCCATCGTATGAGATTCATTATTAGTAATGAAATGGGACGACTTCATTAGCTGATCCATTGTCACTCAAATGGAATCATGTTTCCTAACCGTTCTTGGGAAACATGTGACAAAATCCATCGTTATTTGCTCCCACATCCAAATAGGGATTGGTAAATACAACAACATTCCCGTGGGCCTCTGATGCTCTGCCTTGACCTACTGACATGTCAGGAATCTCGAAACAAACTCATCCACACTTCATTTCATACTAGCCCACCAGAACTGTGCATTCAAATCTTTATACATTTTCTGAATTCCAGGATGAACAACCCACCTAAAATGATGATACGCCCTGAGAATATCCTCCTGACAAGAAACATGTACCACCATCTGATTCTGAAAACACAAAACTGAATCTCCATTTAGTTTCCAACCCTCAATGGTCTCCCCACCAATGAGTCTCGGCCCCATGGTCACACACTCAGAATCGGATATCTGTGCCTCCCTAACTAGGCCAACCAAGTCAAGAATCCACAAAACCAGAAAGAAGATTGCTCTATCGCTCTGGCCCTCATATTCTAACCGCATGTCGAGTATAATTGACATAAAATGACATTGGTCCAATGCATGTTTAACCACATGAGCATATGATTTTCTACTTAATTCATCTGCCACCAAATTTACTTTACCCGGTGTGTACATCACGTCAAAATCAAAAATCTGGTGATATTCCATCCATATTCTTTGCCTCAAGTTCAAATCTCTTTGTGAGAAAATGTTCTTCAAGATCTTATGATCTGTATATACCATGAATTTCTCAACGAAGAGATAATGACGCCATACTTTCAAAGAATGGACCACTACTGCAAACTCCAAATCATGAGTTGTGTAGTTCTTCTCATGGACCCTCAAATGACAAGATCCATACGCAACCACATGATTCCCTTACATGATAACATGCCCCAACCCTGATCTTGATGCATCATAATACACCACGTACCCTTTTCCAGGTTCTGGAAATTCCAATATTGGTGCTGATGTAAGGAGACCCTTTAGCTCTTCGAAAAACTATTAACACTGTTCATTCCAGTGGAATGGAACATTCTTTCTTGTCAATGCTGTCATCGGTGAAGCAAAATGTGAAAAATCACGAACAAAATGCCGATAATACCCAGCTAGACTAAGGAAACTCCATATCTCAAACACAGTATTTGGTGGTTTCCATGAGATAACAAGATCTATATTTTATGGATCCTTTGGAACACCCCTTTCAGAAATCATATGAACAAGAAAACGAACTTCTTATATCCAAAAGTCACACTTTTACAATTTGGCATACAACCGATGATCCCTCAAGATCCCTAGCACTGTATCCAAGTGGTGATCATTCTCCACCCTTGTCTTTGAATACACCATTATATCATCTAAAAACACCACCACAAATGAATCCAAATTTCTTTGAAATATCTGATTCATTAAGGCCATAAACACTGCTGGCACATTCATTTGACCAAATGGCATAACCACATATTCATAATGTCCATATCTACTTCTGAAAGCTATTTTAGGAATATCATCTTTCCTCACCTACAATTGATGATATCCCGACCTCGAGTCAATCTTGGATAACCACTGAGATCCCCTCAACTGGCCAAATAAATCATCAATTCGTGGAAGTGGATATTTGTTCTTTATTGTAACTTGGTTAAGTCTACGATAATCCACAAAAGCCTCAAAGTTTCATCTGCCTTCTTCACAAACAACGCCGGTGCTACCCACAAGGACGTGCTAGGATAGATAAACCCTTTATCTTCTAACTCTTCCAACTAGAATTTAAATTCCCACAATTTAGTAGGTGCCATCCTATAAGATGGAAGTGAGATAGGACTAGTCCCTAGAAGGATATCAATCGTAAACTCCACTGTTATTATGGGAGGCAACTCAAAGAATTATATAGGAAAAACATCCATGAACTGATCCACCACTCCCGGAAGAACACACTTCTAAATACTAATTACCAATTCTAGCGACAACACCACCAACTGATATGATAATGTGCCCACTGCTAGTGCCAACAAACCCGTTGCACCTTGACATTCATGCCTCTCTTATCTAAAGAGATATCTATCTCCATTGGGTATCATAAAAGCCATTTTTTCTCATTACAGTCAATGTGGGACTTAAACGCCACCTGCTAATCCATTCTCAGGATTTCATCATACCCATCCATCTCAAGCACTGAGAAATTCTACATTAGCTCAACCTCGCCCACAATGATACAACATGCTCTACAAAAGAAGTCTTGAAACTCACTTCGACTCAAAGAAGTTTGAAGTTTCAAAACTGAAGGCACCATTTCTATCCTTAATCACAGCAACTCAACCATACGTGTAGCAATAAAAGAGTGTGAATCACCCGTATCAAACAACACTTGCATCAAGGTAGAATTCAAAAGAATAGTACCTCGCACTATGGATGGTCTCGACTGATCATCCACCACAAACTTCTCAACTCCAAAAACATGTTTTCTTGCTATGCTATGCTCTTTATTTCCCAGCTGAGGCATCAAGGTATTCCTAGAATCACCATGACCTACTTTACTCTGTTGTCGAGGGGTATGCTATTGTCCCCATCCCATCGAGGCATACGACATCTTCGATCCCAAAGGAGTGTCATGTGCACCTGACCTGGGATCATTCGGACAATAATGCTACAGATTCCCTATCTAATTACAATTATGGCATGCTCGAGGTTGTTCCATATAATCCCACTTGATGTGGCTTGTAGAACCACATTGAAAACATCCTGGCATGATCTGCGGCTTCAGAGGAAGATTTACCGATCCTGCCATCGGATTATATGCAATATTCCCGCCCTAGGAATAAGTTTTCCTCCTTCGCTTGAACCCAGTGTTAGAGTTCCCACTATTAGCCATGGGTACCACCATGCTTCCTTTGCCTGGAGCTCCCAAAAAATCCTGCTCAGCCACCAAGCCTCTATTCACTATTTATGTTTAGTCATCTATACACAACAATGTTGTCTTGGAATGAATTGCATCCCTCAAACCAGCTTCGAAGATATGAGCTTTCAACAATGTGCTACCCGCTACCTCGGGTGCAAATCTCACTAAGTTCATAAAATTAGCCGCATATTCCTTCACAAACATATGCTCTTTCTTAAGACTAAATAAATCAGTCGTACGCTGAATTCTGAACATATGTGGGTATAATTGTTTATTAAACAATTCTTTATAACCATCCCGCGTCACACCCTGGTTCATCCTCGCTTGGACTACCCACTCCCACCACTGAAGATCAAGATTTGACAAAATATATGTGGCCAACTTCACTTTTAACTCTATCGATGTTCCCAAGAACTCAAAAATCTTGTTCATTCTATTAAACTAGGATTCTACCCTCTCTGGATCTACATCAACCCTGAAGATGCGTGGATTCTTCTTTTGAAACTAAACCGCAAGATCCACTTGCCTTGGTTCATCTATTTTATTTCCACTTTCCACAGCTTGGAAAGCTTGCACTATGATTTTCACTTACTGATGGTTCACCTGAGGCTCAAGTGCTACCACATTCTTAGAAGCCTCCTCCGGTTGGTCTCTACGATGCTTACTCGGTGCTATTTCTATCAACAGAAAACAAACCAACATCAGTCTCACTTGTTTAGACATAAAGAATTACCATTTCTAATCACATTACACAACACTATTACAACAAGGCTTTCCCCCTTTTTCACATTGGCCATTTTTCACCATTTTTGAAAACCAAACCATTTTCAAAATACCATATTTATTCGCATTACAATTTCACACATTTGAAAAACCATTTCTCAATTCAACCAATAAATCATTATACCCTAATGAAATATGCATCTTAGAGGGAATTAATTTCTACCTCATATGTCATGCACATCTCATTGTCTACACCCACAACAACGAGATTTCAAATGCCTATAAGTGTCCCCAAAACACTATACACCCAACTCCCAAGTAACTTTAATTTCAGCATAAGAGGATTAACTATGTCCTTTTATGCTATACATTCCAAGTTCCGACATTCATATTCCTTGCTACCATAATAACTCAAGGAATATACCACAACGAATGTCAACTCAAAAACCAAGGTGCTAAAGCGAACAAAAAACTGCTCTCACTTGAAAGCTAAGGACCAAACAAACTAATACCACTTGTAACATCCCTCCCCTACCTCATTGGCTTGAGGAGGTTGTGAGGGCTACTTGGCCTTAAGTGATGTTCCCCAGATGCCAAAGGCTGGAAATAAATGTCGAGGGCTTCAAGATCAAATTGGGGAACTATTTTCCCTTAAGAAAAAACCAACAAAACCATCCATTAAGAACCAATATATGATGCATATCAATAAAACATTCCAACATGAATTCTCAAAAGACAACAAAATTGTTCCACCATACAACCCAAATCCAAAAAAAACTACACAATATCAGAGTACTACGTGGAAGACCAAATGACCAAGCACCACGTGCCATGATACCACCACATCTCTACACCAAGCTCCATGCTCCAAGCTACACTAAGACATCACAATGCACCCCTAGAGGAGGGATATGCCTTACCTTTGGCCACGTCATGGAACACGACATCTACAAAGACACCAAAGTGGCAAAGCAGGGGGTGAGTACTAAAACTCAGTAGGTTTTCCCCAAATGACTTCCCTACACATGCCACTAGGATAAAACCATTATCACATTTATATAAAACAATTTATATAAAATAATCACAAGTAAAACTCTTTCCATAATCCAAAAAGGCCATTACCAAGCCATTATACCCAAACCATGAAACCAAGGCAAAGCCAAAAAAAATTCTACAATCCATTTCATCATTCACACACTTTCCCAACAATTTCCAAATTGAAAAGCAATGCACAGAAAACAACCAAAAAACCAAATAGCGAGGCTTCTATCCAACCCGTTCACCCATCCACACCTAGGGGTAATTCCGACCAGAACCAAACGGTGGAGCTTTCTTCAAACTCATTCACCCGTTCACACATAGTGGAACTTCTTGTCCTCTTATCATTTGATGGTGGACCTTTTGTCCACTATCCATCCCCTTTTTATAGTGGTACTTCTCCCCCCCCCCCCCCCCCACTTCCACACAAAATTCTCATCAAGCCATAAACTAGCATATGAATTACCAAGGTCACAACAACATGAAATCAACCAATTCCATTGCATATCACTCCACTTCAATAAATCACCCATTTATTAAGAATAATATTCTATGCCAAACCACATTTCAAATAAACAACCTCTTTATTAAAAACCATTCACATCAACCATTTTCCAAAATCAATCTCAACAACCCATTTGAAAATAATTAATTTAAAATACAAAACAAGGGCCTTTCACCATAAAACCCCTTTTCCCGAAAATCCTCAGAACATCACCCAAGGGATTTCAAACCAATTTTTCACAACAATCATAATTAATTTCAATCACAAAAAATTAACTGTAAGAAAACACCACTAGTTCTAACCAAGTGGAGTAGAGTGAGAAGCCACCTACATTTAGGGTTCCTGAGAAATCGACCCACAAGAACCTGTACCTCAAATCCAGAGAATGCACCACCGAAACCTCTCTAGATCTCTTTCCCTAGCATTCACTAGACTTTAAATCAACATCCAAGGCAACCACAACCCTAGATTTACACACAAGAAGTGTGGATCTAGAAAACCACAAAAGAGAGGGATGTAGATCTAGAGGAAAACACAAGGAAACCAAGAGGATAGACTTACCCAGGAGAAACCACCTTCAAAAGACCAAGGAAATTCTTCAAAATGCTTCCAAACTGAGTTTTCGAGCCCCTCCAACCCTTGAAAACCGAAGAACCCATGTGAGCCTCGAGTGGGAGGATGTTTGGAGAGGAATAAGGCAAGCCAGAGTGAGATAGGGTTTTAAAACTATATTTTAAGTGGTCACATGGTTAGTCCGCATGGTTTGGAAAACCGTGCTCTAACCGTGTACATGCTACTGCCTTGAGAGAAAGGGTTTGCACGATTGCCTCGCACGGTTTGGCAAACCATACGCAGGTTGTGCGAAGCCTACTGTCTCCCCCTGCATGGTTTCCTGGAGAACCCGTATGGTGTCCACTAACCATGCTCAAAACGTGCTCCCTATACAAAGCCTCCAAACTCATTCAAAACCACTTCAAACTCTCCCAACCTCTTCCGAACTCATCCCATGCACTTTAAACACATAAAAATGCATAACCAATGGCCACATACCTCAAACCAGGGGTACTAAAACCTCTATCCTCTTTTCAATGACAATCGATTTAAATATCTAAAATGATGATGGGGAGTCCATATTATTAACTATTAATAAATGAAAATTTGTCCGTAAAACAGCACAATTCAACATGTAATCCAATTCAATATAATATTATTATTCGATAAAACTTTGTGTTCTGATCATCACAAAACTATAATAATTCAGTATCATTGAATTTTTTGATAAAAAAAATATAAACTCATTGCACATAATTTCATTAATTAATTAAAATATTATTGTGTGAAATTTAATCCCCATTAAAATAATAACCAAACATAAAAATAGTGTTAAATATTTCCCTTTGAGATTATTGGTGTTGTTAGATAAATTATTCTGATTCATCTTATGTACTAATTAATCATTTTTTCTAAGAATATTAATAATACAACCATAATATTTTAAATGATTAATTATTTCATTTATCGACTGTACTCAAATAAAAACTAATCCAAACCACAATGATTGTCGACATTAGGGTAAAAACCCACTTTTATGTCAATATAACCATAAAAAAATAATATTCATTCACAAGGTTAAATTATTGTTTTCTTTTTTTTTTGGTTTAAAATTTACACAAGCACCTAGAATTTAACAAACTTCTAAACTTCAATTTCAGAAAATTTATAGTAATTTACTCAAGGAAGATTATTATAATGGTAGGGGTTTTCATATCATTATTAAGGTGGATGTGACACTTAATTTGAATATGTTCTTATTCAAGGAGATTTTTGATTTTAGTCTATGGTTCCAAAATAGGACCAACTAAATACCATAATTATATTGGTATAATAGTTTTGAGGAAAGGATATCAATGTGGCACTGTAATTCTTAAACAAGATCAAAATCTCAATTTTTCACAGATACTAAGAGAAGGTTTAGTATCGTATTCTAGGGTTGTTTAAAATATTATATTATGTTTTAATGTGTATTCCAACCTATAAAAATTATAGAATTTGATAATAATCCCCTGATCATGATTTGAAAATTTTTTCCAAAGCTTCTATAGAGTTTATCAAATAACATTGATTGTGTG
Organism: Viscum album; assembly: GCA_963277665.1. Lineage (NCBI taxonomy): Eukaryota > Viridiplantae > Streptophyta > Magnoliopsida > Santalales > Viscaceae > Viscum > Viscum album. The sequence continues at coordinate 422,606,856 of OY728132.1, forward strand.
AGACATATCCAAGTCTCTAGAAATTAATTCAAGTTTCATATTCTCTTTATACACCAAAGTTCTCATAGGAGTGAGAATCTATAACAGATCCACGATTTATGAAAAGAAATCATATAATATTAAATTTATTATATAGGGGGGTTGTAGTAAGGATAGATGATAACTTAATCAATGAACACTATAAAATATATCACTTTTCTCTCCAATTATAATTCTCTCATATATCAAGACCCATAATATTTGGTTATGTTATAATAGATAAATGTAATATACTATGAGATATTCCTACTGTTGAACTAAGAGGATACCAATACAGAATTATGTTGTAGTTATTGTATTTACTCATTGGGATCCTCTAGAAAATTTTAAAGGCTTGGATTTTGTTATACATAGATTATATATTGAAAGAAATATTATTTTGGATAAAATACACTTTTCTTTAGAAAATAAAACTTATAGTCTTTGAAAAAGATGAAGATGAGTGATTCAATTACAGAGTAGAAATATCAAAAATGTTAAAGGAGAGAGTGCACCAATCCACCAATAAAAATTAAAGAGTAATATCATATAAATGTATGGGAGGAGATACTATTTGATAAAAATTAATTGATAATTAATGCATTAGTTGAGGTAGAATTATTGAGATAATTAAAATAACGAAAGGAACCTACTCAAATTAGTAAAGCTATCGAATATCATTTTGTTATCCCACCCAATCCTAATTTCTAGATTCATATAATACAAGGGGAACATAAAGTATCATCTTTATCATTTATAATATTTTGGATCACCTTTATCTTGGATTTTGATTAAAGTTTCATGATTTTTGTAGGTAGATTGATCATATACCCAATAATATTCCAATGTATGCAAGCCATAAAATGTTGGGGTGGGCAATACAATTGTTGAAGTGGACACTCAACATCTCATATTGAATGGATAAATACATAATTTACAAAAAATTTACTATAAATTTTACTATAAATAATAATCCTGATAAATAAAAATTTGGGAAGAAATAATAAATGATTATAGTAACTCATGAGAATAATTTTAAAATGTACTTAAAAGTGAATTATAGTGGTTTAATTAGTTTTTTATTTTCAAAAGACTAAGTTCCAATATTTATTTATCTTTATTCTTTGTTAAATTTTTTTAAGAAGGGGATACCGTGAAAAAAATTATTTATGTAACAACTTAGTTAAAAATGTTCTTTACCTTAATAATCAACACATCCCAAAAACCCCATAATTTCACAATCTAATGTGTAATATAAGATGAATGTATTTAACTAGAATTTGTGTAGTATAGTGGGAACACTATCTCATATCCAGAAAAATCCATAGATCACTGAGTCTAAAATAATATTTAAATATAAAAAAATAGAGGGTTTTTTTATGAAATTTTAATTTTTATTTACACAATAATGAATAATTATAAAGATAAAGAGTATGATTTCCAACAATTAATGAGAATTTGATCACCCTGGGGAATTCCTATGATGCTAATCCATTATCACTTCAAGGTAAAGTCATTAATATTTTAGTTATATATATTTTAAACTACTGGAATCATATTTTTATGTCATTTAAACTTATATACCAAGTAAAGTTTAGTTATAAATGAAAATTGATTGACTGGCTATCATTGATAATCGAGTTATTTTTATCCAAATTCATAACCTCATCTCTTTTAAGGAAACACATGATAAAATAAATGTGTTTTTTAGATTATGATGATATTTTTATCATGATACCTCAAACTAAATTTAATATATTGTGGGTGTATTGATGTGTAATTTATCAACTAAAACAATCCACCAAAACATCATGATTTAAAAGAACATGGTATGAAGAAAGGATTACAAGAACAAGAATCCCAAAACAGGATATGTTGTATTAGAGTGTGATATACTCTCACAAAATTTAGAGAGAATATGATAAATCACAATTATATATATATATATATATATAAACTTGGAGTTTAAAATATATTTCAATAAATTATAATAATATATATTTATATATACTTTAAATTATTCCCTGAGTTATCACAAGGAGCTTAGAACTCAATGGAAATGGAGGAAACTATATTATGAATGAAGGATCATCCAAGAAACTCATATACTACTCTTTTTTTAAAAATCCATTGACAATAAATTTTATGAGGCTTTTAATTATCATTTTATAAAAAATAAAGAAAAAGAAGTCAATGCTCTATGGGTAGAGGTGAGAAGTCCATGGAAATGTTTTTCATCCAATTTATTGTAACAGATGACATAGTTATCCAATGAGTCTAGAATTAATATTTCGTGTATATATTAGACATTAAGTCATATTTTTAATGGATTTAGAATCATCCTAATATTATCTCCGTGGTCCTAGATATTTCCTCATTACATGAGGTTTTTCAATGTTCCATTCCAATATTTTATTCTCTCTGTATGTTATATTGGGCCTCTTGTGATTGAATTAACTTATTGGTCAAATTTAAGAAATTATAGATCCCTAAAATATAATACATAAAATAAGAGTTTTCAACTATTGATTAATTTTAGAAATTTTATCATAAAAATAATACCATTTTTCCATTTCTACCATAATATAATTTTGAAAATTTTAAAGTGTTTCTGACTAATGAATAAAAAATATATATTGAGAATAAAAGAAATTAATAATTGGATTATAAAATTTATAAACAATAAAAAACACATGTATAAGGTTGAGAAATAATAATCTATTAATATGTGATCGTAACCCCACACATAATTCTTTACAACAACGGGAGAAGTCTTGTATCTAATTAACAATCAATCTATGAATCAAAACTGAGAAAATTTCAAACTTTCCTTTCAAAGTGAAATGAACTATGTTTTTTTATGAAATCAATTGTATTATCATTCTTATTCTCTAACATTAAAATTTTTTAACTTTATTCATTCCCCAATGAAACTTGGTGTAGTATACAACACAATAAACCACTCATCTCTAATGTGTGAAATATATGAAAAGTTATGTTGTGATGAAAATTATTAAATTCAAACCATATTCTTGGTTAAATAATAACACTATAAATAAAACTCAATGAAGTTGGTTCGAATAATAATAATTTTCAGTGAATTTTTTAAAGATTTTATGTTAGTCATGCTAAAACCATTCTCTTACTAAGTAATTGGAACATCTAGAAGGAATGATTCCAGAATTCAAAATTCCAAACTAGGATGGTGGTGATGGAGTGGAAGTTACTATGTGTAGAAATATAAAATTAGATATACTAAAGGTTCCCATATAATGTATGAAATTAGAAGTTACCCTTGATAATACAAATATAGATGAAGTCCAGAGATGCAAAGGAATTTATAAAACTCATGGAATTTATAGAAGTGATCTATTATCACTGGGAGAAAAAGATAAGATATATGATTTATTTGATTTCCCGGAGGGATATGTGAAAATATTAGATCCTGGAGGAAATTCTCACCACAATGATGAAAAGATAGTGGAACTGATTTCACAAGAAGTGATAAAATATATTTTTTATAGTAGAATCATTATAAAGTATATCTGAAATTTTAAAATTCATATATTATATTAATAAATGATATGGCAGTATTCCCCCGAATAGTTTTGAACTAATTCAAAACCATGCAAATAATTTTTGTGATCATTTTTCTTCTATTTTTTCTTCCATGGTCTTTTAGATATTCTTTAAATTGTTTTTTCTCAAAGGTGTCTTATTGTTCAGTGAATTTTGTATAACACGTCTTCAAAGTTCTGGTACATCAATAGCGTGAGATTAATCCATCTCATTCTTTATTCCTGGTAAGTCCCATAGGATAACATCTACTATTTTATAATATTTTAATGAGATCAAAAAGTGTTATAAGGGATTTTGTTTTATAGATTTAGCTATATAGAACTCGAGGAAGGGATTTTAGATCTGGGTTCTGTTGAATCAGCTGAACTTATACTTAAAGAATAATTTTTGTAAATTTTCCAAGTCAATTTTAGGTGTTTAAAAATTTAGTGAGACTTCAAATATTCACGAAATAATATCATTGGATTAGGGTAAGGCCTATATGGATAATTTTAACATGGATCATTTTAGATTATAGAATATATACATAAAAGATTATCTACTATCAACGAATCTAAATATTTAATTAACTGGTACCAATATAGAAAATATGTAAAAGGATGAGTGGAAATAGATGGAATAGATCCCACTTATTGTGATATAAATATAACTATCATAGAATGTGGCCTATAATATCTGAGAAGTGAAAATAGCTTTAACACTAATAGAAATCCTAGAAGATATGTATCAAAATATAACAGTAGTGAACAAGGTGTCCTTTTATTGATGTTTTCCATCATGAGAATATTAAAAGTAAATACAGATAATAATCACAATAATAACTTTGATATTATTTAGAGTCAGTTAGAATCGGTGAAGGTGGTTTTGGGGATCTTGAATGAGTTTTTTATATCTTTAATCACTCCCATAATCATGGGATAAATAGTTTTCTACTAAAAGTAAATCATGTGGTATCACATAATTTCTTTTTATGAAATTTATATATTTAATTATGAATAAGGATATTTATTAATATACAAGAGAACAATATATTTTGGAAGGTAGGGTATGTTTTTCAAGGTGATAGAGTTTTAAAAAGCGAAAATGAAAAAAGAATTTTATGTCATCCTAGCTCAATAGAAGGTGGTTTCATGTGTTAGAGTTGTTGTAAGAAAGTTCCCCTAGAGAATGATTTCATTTATTAAAACATAAATTCTAGTATATAGGCTTTAGGAAGTTCTTCCACAAATCCTATAGCAGAATATATGACTTTTATTCTACTGAATTTCACTAGATCACTTAAGACTAGGATTGTTGACTCTAGAGATTCATTTCACTCAACATATAAGAGAGGAAGTATGAGGAACAATACTTTACAGAGAGAGTAAAATGTACATATTTTGAATGTATGACATCTCTATTTTTTTAAATGATGATGTATCATTTAATATAAAGGAAAAAAGTTTTCCAACGTTAAAATTTGTGTGAAACATATCAAGATTAAAGAATAACGAGATTTTGGTGGGAGAGTTAGATGATGTTTATTTGTATATGAATTTTAAAATTGGAGAGTTTTTAATTACACATAGTTCCATGGTGGTCTCCAAAGTAATAAGAGTCATTAATTTAACATAATGGGAGTTTCATAAGGTTTGAGGGATGACAAATAAGAAACATCTGCAATGTTATGGAATGAACATCTTGGTCACATACATGACAAGAAGATAAAAATCATTTCTACTAAAAAAATATCGGATATTGAAAACATGTAGTACTAAAAATGTGAAGAATGTATCCTTAGAAATAAGAGAAAGGTTTCATTCCAATTAGAAGATAATATGCCAAAGAAATAGAAGTTATTATTGGATTATATAAATGTATGGATTCTTTTAGAGGTTTATTAACTTATGTTACCTTAATTTATAATTAAACACAAAATTTGGGGAAGGTATTTCTCAATAAAAATTCATAGGTATTCATAACCTTTATTCAATGGAGATTCATGGTGGAAAATAAGACTCGTAGAAAACTAAATTGTTTTGGGTCTGATAATACAGTGGAATATAGAATCAGGAGTTTAGGATTTTATAATGTTGTAAAGGAAAAACATTAACAAAAAATTTTAGATACTATAAAACAAAATGGAGTCACAGAGAGGATGAATCCTAAGTTTACTAAAAAGGAATGAAGTATGAGAATTCATGTTTATTTTCCAATAAAATATTTGTAAAATATATGATTTATGCATCTTACTTGATTAATAGGACTTCAATATCACTTATTGGGTATGAACTTATGGAATATTATTAAACTGTAATAATTGTCAAACTTATCCACTGCAAATTATTTGTAAAACTCGCTTATGTACAAGTTGATTCAATGTAAAATGATAAGATTGAGGGTGTGTCACTATTATGATTATTTTTAGGTTTTGCAGATGAGTAGTTTGGTTTTTGGATCTATGATAACAACACTCATATGTTTTTTGGATGTTGGAATGTTACCTCAATAAATAGATCTTGTGGAAAGATCATATTCAAGTGGTATATAAAGATGTGGTCACTGTAACATCACATGATAAGATCTAATTGAATGAATCTACACAAGTTATGAATGTCATGAATGATTTAAAGAGTGTATTACTCCTAAAATATTTTTTATTTATATAAGGGGTTCACAAATATAGTGTTTTTACAATGGTGATTCTAATAAAATAATTACTAAATTCCTCTAGGGTTTTCATAAGGTTAGGAAAATGCTTGGGAAGGTGGATTTTCTAATGTCTCTTATTTTCTGTTTATTATTTCAAAATATTATCTGTATTATATTCAAGACTGTGAATTGATATGGAATGTGATTTAGAGCCTCAGTGTGCCTAGAATAAATGTTTGAATCATATTACAATATTAAATAGCATTCCCACATAGTGTTTCTGAAAATGTGGAATAACTCTTAAAAGGCTGCCTAGATTAGAAATCAAAGGGTACTGTTGTGTGCATAGTAGTTTCTTTACACTAGGTGCAAACTAACACTGGTCATCTTGGGTAAACTATAAAACTTTGATAGATGTGTTTTTAAAGAATTAAGTGAATTAAAATATTTATTTTATTTTCCTATTTCATTGAAACGGTGACACGACAATGGTTTTATTTTAAATAGTCTCTTAGGTAGGGATATAGGGTTAGGTTCATAACCTTGGAATTTCCTCGAGTCAATGAGGAGAAAACCTAGAAGATTTATGTCAATGGGAAATGATGGAACTATGGAATGAAGTTTGATGAAATTTTTTCTTGACAGATCTCACTAGTATTAATCGATCTTTAAAAGAGAGAAATCCAATTTCCAGGTATGATGTGTTATTTTGGATTTACTTCCCCTTTATTAGATTCAACAATGAATGTGGAAAATTGAATGAATAGGTTGATCCATGGTTTGGTTGGGATTTGGGGTATGAGATCTAATTATGGGATTTACAGTGTTTGATTTTTTTTATTGTTTATCATTATTATGGGAATGGATAGTGGATGGAACCAACAACGTCTTAGGTTCATTCGTCTGATTCATTCATTGTGCAATTTATCCATAGGTATTTCTATGTGTTTTATTCATTCTTCGACACATTCATGAACGATTGATAATTATGCATTATTTTCTTGGAACAATGATCCAACATTTGAGATCTAGCATCAAGACAACCTAAGGGAGGTGAAACTGCGATGGTGATGGACGAATCGAAAGAATTCATAAGAAATTGTTCTTCAAACAGTTTGCATCAAAACAGATCAAAATAGTTTCTTGGGCCAATTTAGGGACTAAAACACCTTGATTAGGTGTTATAATGGTTAAATGAGCCAATATATAGTGTTTTTAGGTGAACATGCCACTAGAGTACAACCCGGGAGATAGGTCGAGGCTTGCAGAAGAAAACCAGGCTTTCTAGAAAAACCTGATGAACACAACATGTAATTTTGGATTACATGACCTGTAGACCCCTCTAATCATTAGGTAGGGTTTCTGGGAATAGTTAAATATCACATGACATTTGATCTCAGTCACCCGATATATAGGTACTCCCCAAAAACTCAACATGTATCTCGGGAGATACACAAACACTAGGTTGAGTGCACGGGTTTCCTACACAGCGTGTACGCCACCACACGACTTGGCCTTGACCTAGTACACTGACTACCTCCTGTCATGTTACATGGGAAGAGACAAACGGGGTGACACTATGTATTGGAACATGACAAGAGTACATGGGTGGACCCTGGATGGTAGGACATGGTGTGTGACTCCTTCTACATGTCGTGTACTTTCTCTTCTACATGACATGTTCTAAAGACATGGGCCGATGTACATGGGAAGTAACTAGGGTCAAGGGATAAAGTGTGTGGACCTAATTCATGTTGTTTAAACATTTCTACATGGATTGATTCTATTTTCCTCCACATATTGGACATGTTTTTATAGGGTTCATTCCCTTTATCATTTTCCTAGAATGTGTGTACAAATCATTTCTTACTCATAGGACTATGACCCATTCAGCAGGAATTTCTAGATAGAGTTGTGGAATCCCCTAAGAATCCCAGAGTAGGATCATATATTCATTCTTCATTCCCTTGGTCGAGTATTTGGTATGGACATGACCAAATTTACAGTGTATCGGTCCTCTACTTTGAAGGTTAATCCAAATTGAGTTGTTGGTATCTCCCCATGTACCTAGTTGTGATCCTCATTTTTTGTATTGTATCTCCCTTCAAATCAATTAGTGGGTCTCTATCTCATGGGGAGACCAAATGATTATTACTTCTGGGATGGACCTCATCTGTACTATTGGAATCAAGATTGGGTTCTCCTAGATGAGTGCTTCGTGGAATCTTCGAGTTGAATACCTAGTGTTGTTATGCGGTAGTCGTGAAATACCTCTAGACTGTGTGTCTTAGATTGAGTGCATATGGATATTATTATATTTATTATAGACATATACATATGTATATCTAACTTTATTTTCCTTTTTTATATTTCTTTGTGATTTTAGGGTTTCCAACTGAGTATTGTTATACTCACCCATGCCTGGGCATTTCCAGTACATGTCATTTCTTGTGCAGACGGACAACCCTTTGATGAAGTCCTTGGAGGACAAGGACGAAACGTAGATTTGTGATATCATAAAGGTTTATGTGTTCCTATGGATATAGTAATTTGTCCCAATACATTTTGTATACAATTTAGAGTTATGGTTTATAGACACTTTTTCATGAACTTTTATTATGTCCTAATTTTCTTTACTTTCTTTACTTTACTGTCATACTCTGTTGGTTGGGATATAGTGGAATGCATGCATTTTTTACCTAGATTTTTACATTTCTGAATTTTGTGGGCCTAGATATAGTTGTGTGCGTACAAGTAGATAGAAAATTCCTCCCATTTTAGTGATATGCCTACTCGGTGCTAGTCACCATCCCTTGGCCTACTATAGTCAGGTATGGGGAGTCGTGGAATAGGCCCCACATGGATGGTTTATGACGCAGAGTTATCAAATATGGTAGGTTCTACTTTATGATATTAAGTATGTGATTTTTTTGTGTAAATAGTGTTCCTTGTTTCATGTTTAGATTTTAGGATAAGGACTCCAGTGTTGGTGCGGGCGACCAACGTATCCCTACACCAACACCCTGATACACTACATTTCAACTCAGTACATGAGAACACTAGTCGCAGGAAATATAATTGTACAAGAATCATATAGAATGGTTTATGGTTTCCATTTATTTCTTGAGTCATCTCTCTAGATAGATTCATTGACCATGGTCGATCTTGTTTTCTGATAGGATTCCTCTACAATGTATACCATCTTGGATTTAGAAGCTTGATCATGAGGATGACCCCCTCAGAGACGAGGCTTTGATACAGGGACTAATTCCCCAGATATTACCTCCAAGAAGTTCACCATCATAACCACCACCTATTGAGAAGCATGTGGTACTAAAAAATAAGGCGATCACACTAATCTCACTCCACTTGTTTCAGAAATAGAGACCCCTTAGTGTAACACCCGTAAGTTTTTATGAAATATTTTTTTTAAATACTTTTTATCCTTAAGTTTTTTCCTTTTCATGTAATCGTGAGATTAAACAAACCACGAGATTCCCTTAATATAAAATTAATATTATATCTTAACCTTTAGGATAATGGGAATAATTATAACTAACTTATGAAAATGTATTATGAATTCATTACGTATTAATTATTTATGAAAAATATTAATCAATTAGATATTTTTATTTTTTACTGTATTAAATTTGGTAATGAAATTAATGAGATATATGTGTTATATACTTAATAAAATATTTTTCATATTCATACAATGGATATTTTAGTTAGGGTATGAATAAAACCCTATTTTAAGGATAAGAACCTATTTTTTAAGGTTAGTTTTACACCTTTCAATGGAGAACCCATTTTAAATTAAGATTTTGGAACATTAATAATTTCTATATGAAAAAATGAACATTTTGTTTTTATGTGGGATATAAAATTTTACTTTGGAAAAATTTCTAATATTTTTCTAAAAAGATTCATGTTTTGATGAATAGTAAAAATATGCTAAATTTTAATTAAATACAAAATTTTCATTGAGATAATTTATATGGTTAAATTATAATATATAATAGTTTAAAATTATAAATAGAATATATTTTTATCATTTAAAATAATTTATATCATTATCATTAATTTTACATTGAATTCATAGGTAAAAACATTTCAATCTTTTGTAATGTTTTATCTTTTAAAACACCTTTTCCCATTTCAACAATGAGAATAATTTTAAATTAAATAATGAAACTTCTATGTTTTGAATTTGGAAAAATGGATTCCATATTTGGAATTAGATGTTACAAGTTTTGTGAATAGGTACCTTTTATTTTTGGACATTATAAATAGTAACTTCAATAATTATTTTATTTACCATGGATAACGGGAAAATCTGGTAAATAAGGGTAAAAAAGTAATTTAATAATATAAAATTACCCAATAACATGTAATAATATTATTGGTTGAGATATTTATGACTATGGAAATCCATGGGTTTATTTTTGGACCCCATGTATTCACTTGGATGTGAAAAAAGACATTTTATAATAATTAATTTAAGGTAAAGATAAGTATAACCTAAACCTATATCTTATTCTAAATATATTTTAATATAGGGTAATATAACTAATATATAAGATTATAAATATTAATTATAAGTATAAAAGGATTTCATACATCATGGTATATTACTTATAATTTTTATAGATCATATAAATTGTTTTATTTATGGCACAAATATGATGTAGGGATTACCTCATTAATGAAATATTAAAATAAATGAATTAAGAAATATTAAAAAAATTGGTTATTTTGATGTCATCCATGAATTTTATGGATTAAATTGACATATTATCTTTGACTTAATTCATTATTTTAGAAGAAATAAAATTTTTATTAATTTTTTAAAAAGTCAAGTATGAATAGTGTCAAAAATGGACACAATTAATAACTTAAAACACAAAATAGTTTATTAAATGATATTAAATTTATAAAAATCTAGGATTAGGAAAAGTGGTTAATATAAGTCCAAATATTTCATAAATACCTTTTTTCTAGTTTTTTGACATGTCATTGTAATTACACTAACCCATAAGGTGTAAATAAAATGATATAATAGTAAGATTAAAAAGGGAAAAATATGGGTTAAACCAAAATAATATAGATAAAAAATATTAAAACTTGTCTAAAAATTATTGGATAATGGGTATTCAAACCCAAAACACCTTATCTTTTAATTAAATAATTTTGAGTCAATTTTTAGTCAAAATTGAATTTAAAATAAATTAATATTTCGAATAGTTTCTTGAAGTTCCCCTCTCATCTCTTATAAAAGGGCACATCCTCCCTCTCATCATCACTCCATTTTGAACCTTCAATCTTAGAAAAAACCTGACAATTTCTCTTTTCATCGTCCCTAGTAACATTATAGAGCTTTTGTCTTCTCAAAATACTAACTCTAGTTCCCTATGTGGAAATTTAAAGAAGGCACATCGCGGAAGAGGTAATCTCTTCTACCAATTCTTTAAAATTTATTTTTTCTTATACATCCTCTTATTTTATTGTTTCATTATAAAGTAAAAACATCAGTATCACTAATATACAAGTATGTTATTATAAATATAAAACAACCATATTTCAACTTCTATTAATCCTATGAAATAACAATATCATCGCTCGTACGTACGTATGACTTACCGTCTTCATGCTGTGGTGTAATCTGTTTTTCACCACCACCTTACATGGATGGGTATAATGGTGGAATAATAACTATATATTATTATTATAATAGGATACTAATTTTGGGATATTATACACACTCCAATTCAATTCCATTCAATAATTATAGAAACGATATCGTCGCTCGTATGTACGTACGACTTACCATCTCCATGGTGAAATATGATTCATTCTACATAATATTCATTAAAACATGATTATATAAATGAATTAAAAGAATAAATATGATATATATTATACTAATACCATGTTTTAAATTATATAACTATAACCTAAAAATAGTAATAAGAACTTATCTGACCAAACATACATAAGAACATAAAGTAGTTAATACATGAATAAATAGTAACAATTAAATGTTACTAACAAATGCATGAAAATATGATCATAAATCTTATAAGAAAAATTATTATGATTTTTGAATAATTAATAAAAATTATGCAAATCATTATACAAGAGGTTCTGATACATATGAAGCAAATCAGACTAATGGTAAGGGATAACTTTTCCAATATCGTTTTATACAAGATTGTTTATTTGTAAGTATCAAAACGGTATATATTTATCATCCATCTCCATGTTTTCTAAATATATTATCATAAAATTTGTAATATTATTATATATATTTTTAAAGTCATTTTTACCCATTTTGACATTTACTACATGGTTTGGAAGGAATCTTTCTTTTGTTTACCATATGAGGTACTTTTCGACTTTTCCAGAAAAAGTACGAGGATAATGTTTTTTAACTTATAAAGCATGAATGGGATTTTACATCTTTAAAATGCCTTATTTAAATGAAGATTCCTCTACATGTTTAGAAGTTTATTTTTGACGCTTTTATTTTCTTTTAAAATTACACAATAGTTTGTGAAAAGATAAATTTTTTGAAGAAGAATGAATATTTTCCTCAGGAATGAAGCTCAAGTGTTTTATCAAAATTATTTTCAATCTAATATTATATAGGTTTATTTTTATATCACTTTTATTACTATGATTTGATTGTGTTTATGATGGTGTTTTATTTAGGAAATCCATTTACTTTATATCTATTATGATGGAAGGATGTTTAAGAAACCCATTTGATTTCATGGGTTATGCTATGGGGAATGTTTCTATATTTTTATGGCACATGTGTGTATGGTTTCATTATGAGATGGGTGGGACATATATCTCCCTTCAATTATTAGGTTAAATATTTATATCTCATGATAGATACATGGTCTAAATGTCCAGATAATCTAGTTCAGGGATATAGGGTTGGAACTAGGAGACAACTTGGTTCATTAATGGACTTTCTCTTCTTTAATATTCTTGGAAATGGGCCTTGAATAATAGGAAATAATTGTCTATTCTTATGTTTGTATGCCACAAAATTTCATGTCTTATTTTATGACTATTGGGATTACATTTCACTTTTATAGTTTATCCCGTGATATGCTATTCTGATTTTTTATATGTCAGATACGATTTTTAAATGTTATGCTCTTATGGATATGATATGATTGTTATTTCATTTGTTTACCCTTACTGAGCATTTGAGCTCAACCTTTTATATGTTTCCTTTTCCCAGGACATGAAGAAGGTTGTTAAGTATGATATTCCAAAAAGGAGTCTAGATATGATGAAATAAACTGGAGACCCAATAGTTGTTTTATGAACTAGTTTTTCATGTTTCCCAGTTTCTATAGACATTATACCTATATGGTGCTAACATAGTTTTGTTATATTTTTTAATAAATATACTTAAATTATAAAGTGATTTTAATGTATGTAAAGTATGGGTCGTTATACTTAGGTTCTGAGGTGAGCCTGACTCTCAGGCATTTGAGGAGTTTCTTGAGGTAGTGATCTGATTTTTTTTCCTGGTCCGGACTCTGAGAAATTAGATGGTGGTTCTGGTAGTGAACCTTCAACAATAATCAGTAGGGAGATAGTGGTGTTTGGTTATCCAAACTCATGAGGAGGTGACTCTTTCATGGATAGAGTTTGATCATCTCTTTAGATAATATTTATAACTAATTAGGTTGAGATATGTGTGTATACATGACCTTTTTCATCTCCATTAGGGAAGTATGACAGTGGAAGATTATTCAACAAGGTTCACCAACCCTTCCTTGTACCCAATGGATATGGTTAGCTATTAGTATATTAGGGACCAATCATTTGGTCGAGGACTAAATAGAGACATCCAATCCAGTGTCATCCCTCTATAAATTCTAGCTTATGTTGGGGTACCTGAGAGATATTTGGTGTTTGAAGGATTCTTGGCTGAGCAGATACACCTGGTGATTGTCCGTAGTGGATGAGATATTGAAAAGGCCTTATTAGACAGGATTTGACATCAATCCTAGGGACTTGGGCATGGAATAAATTTTTGGAGGAAGTCTTAGGATAGAGTATCAGTAGTTCATGGCTTACCAGGTGGGTCCAGTAATATTAGGGAGGGACAGTTCTATTCATTTGAAAATAAGGGAAATATCACTACATATTTTCCAAACCACCGTGATGCCGATAAAGATACTGTGGAAAATCCACTTAAGTAGAGGCAATGATAGGAGAAGGCAGATCCGCAAGCTGGGATAAGGAAAATGAGATGGGGGTGCAGTAGCTGGTGGTCGACATTTCAACTTATTTCCACAACCACCCCTAGGAGGTCCACATGGGGATCAGGGAGCTGGAGGATAGATAAGCGGATAACTGCATGCAGTTGAGACATATGACCTAGGGGATCCAAGAATGATCTGAGGTATGATCTATGTCTTTTCTACTATATATGCAGTACTGATAGACATAGTTTCTAGTCATTCCTTTCTCACAACATGTCTTGTACCATAACATGACATTCTGTTTGAAACACTGACTTGAACTATATGCTTGGATACACCTAATAAAGGAGACTCGATGATCACACATCTATGTCGACTTTGTAACTCATCCCAAGGAGGTGAGAGTTTCGGTTGGAACCTCTTAGTGAAGCATTGAGGCCATATGTTTTCGTTCTTGGTTTGGATTGGTTATCTTCAGTCCATGACTAGATTTAATGTTTTAGGCAAAGTGTACGGGGTGTCGGTAGTGATAGAATGATATTTTACAGTGCTGGTGAAAATAAAACCCACGAAGCACAGGATGGACTCATAAATTGGTTGTTTCATCTGATTAGTCTTCAGTTGGCTAACCTGACCCTCAGTGCAGTAGAAGTTATGAGTTTCTAGTTCTTATTAGTGGTGGCGATGTGTGAGGATGCCTTTCTTAAAGATGTTCCAGGTTTACCTCCCCACTGAGAGATAGACTTCTACATTGATTTACACCACCATAAAACACTGATATCTACACCATCATATCATATGGTTCCTATAGATCATCGTGAGTTTAGGGTGCTATGAGAGGACTTATAGAGGAAGGGCTTTGTGAGACCTAGTGTTTCACCTTATGAAACCCCAGTTTTGTTTTTCAAAATGGTAGATGGGAGCTTGAGGTTGTGTGTGTACTACCATCACTTGATCATGGTGACTGTGAAGAACAAATACCCACTACTACATATCGATGACCTCTTTGATCAATTAAGAGGGTCATAATGGTTCTCCAAGTTTGACCTCTGATTAGGTTATCACCAATTGCAAGTACGGGATGAGGATATACCGAAGATGAATTTCAGATGTCATTTTTTTCACTATGACTACTTAGTGGTTACCTTTTTTATAATGAATACCTTAGTGGAGTTATTGGGAGTCATGAACCGAATCTTTCAGCCTTAATTGGATGGGTTTTGGGTGTCTTCATTGATGATATCCTTTTGTTCTCGTCACATTAGTAGGATCTCGTGAGACACTTAAGTGTGGTTAAGGACGTACTCTGAGAAAACCATATTTATGGGAAACTCTTTGAGTTCCAGTTATGGATTCTGATGGTCCACTTTAAAGGATCTGTTATCTTAGTAGATGAGGTGGTTGTGTACCTATAAAATCTAGTGGTAGTGTTATAATGGGATCTACCTTGGAGAATTACCAAGCTACTGAGCTTTATTGGGCAGTTATGAAATTACTGGAGATTCACACAAAATTTCAATAGGATGTCAGCACCTATGATAGCTTTGACTCAAAAGGGGTAGCCTTTCGTGTGGATATAGAAGTGAAAATAGGATTTTTATTATTTGAGGCATATGTTGATGACCAATTTGATCTTTAGATTGCCGAAGGAGGATTTTAGGTGTGTGGTGTTCTGTTATGAATTTAGAACAAAAAATGGTTATGTCCTCATACAGAGGTAAGTGGTGATTTCATATAGTTCACACTAATTGAGACCACATGAGAAGATGTGGTGACACTATCTGAGGAGTGAGCGATTTATCATCTACTCCGATCAAAATAGTCTCAAGTATATCCTATATTATAAGGATATCAAATTCATATAGATGTGATGGATTCAGTTCCTCTAAGTCAATAAATTTCTGATTGTCTGTACTCTTAAGAAGGGGAACGTGGTGGCAGATGTTGTTAGTAGAATATCTAGTCCACAGTTATTGAATGAGGCGTTGGAGTCATTGGCCTCATTAAATTATCCTTTGTAGATGGATATGGAGTATCTTACCACTATTCAATGGTTGTTTCCCCTCGACTCTTATAGCGAGTCTGGGAGGCACATCTTGGGGATACTGACTATGAGGCCCTACATGATAAGATGTCCACAGGGCATGTTCTTGAGGGATATTCAAAATATGGGTAAAATGTTGTTCCCTTCAGAGGATTCACAATAGTGCCAAGGATGTTGTGGGAGGAGGTTTCGAGGGAGTTTCATATATCCCATTTGGAGGTACATCTAGGTGTGTAGAAGATGTACCAAGACATCTGATGTCAGTTTTAGTGGCCAAGGATAATGAAAGGAGTTGTGGAGTTAGTTTATCTATGCCTTACTAGTTAGTAATTGAAGGATGAGCGCTAGGTTTCAGCGGGTTTAGCTCAAACCCTTGCGGTCCTAGAATGGAAGTGGGATGGGATATCGATTGACCTCATGATCATTTTACCACATATTTCTAGGGGACATGATTCTATCTGGGTTATCATTGACTGACTCACCAAGTCATCCCACTTCCTAGATATCTGAGAGCAGAGTTCATTAGAAATCTTGGGACACCTCTATATGAAATAGATAGTTTGGCTCCATAGAGTCCCATTTACAATTTTTGTAGATCATGATTCTAATTTTACATCCTAGTTGTGTAAGGGATTTTAGGAGGTGTTTAGGATCCAGTGGCGCATGTGTGTATCCTTTCACCCATAGAAAGATGAACATACGGAGCAATCCATTTAGGTTGTGAAGGACATGATGTAGGCTTGCATGTCAGACTTCTTCCAGAGTGTAGAGGATCACCTACCATTGGTGGATTTTACATGAAAAAAATATAAACATTCCACCATTTTTATAGAACCATTAGAGTCCTTGTACGGGTGACCCTACCGGCCACCACTTTTCTAGACTAACCTAGGAGAGTTAATAATCATGGGCCCACAGTTGGTGTGAGATACTATGGAGAAAGTGCGGATCATCCAGATGTAGATGAAGACTACATAGAGCTGTCCTAATTCTTATGCTGATAGGAGAGGGTTGCCTTTGGTGTTCGAGTAAGGAGACATTGTGTACGGGTTTCACCACAACATGGATTACAAATATTTGGCTAGATCAAAAATTTATTTCTAAGGATTATCAGCCCTTTTCAGATACTTTGTAGAGTTTGTGAGGTTCAGTACCAATTAGATCTACACCCATGGTTGGACCAAGTACATGACCTCTTCCACGTGTCATTGTTGAGGAGGTACACGCATAACCCATCACACATCATAGACGGAGGAGAGATGGACATTAAGGATGGGGAGAATTTTTCTGAGTACCTAGTGGAGATCAAAGATCAGAATGAGATGATCCTTCAAGGTCAAGTGATTCCTTTGGTGTGTGTCTAGTTCTAGCATGACAATCTCTAAGAGAGACCATGGTAGTGGGAGGCTCAAATTCGTGCACAGTACCCCCATATTTTTTAGTATACTTTGTTTTGGATTTTTGGGGAATTTAATCCCCAAGGTGTATAGAATGTAATGTCCAAGATTTTTTAGGTATTATTTATCAATATTATAGGGAAATATATGAGACTAGGGGCTATGACTGTGTGTGATTATGAAGTCTGGTGTGCTCGCAATAAATGATTGAATCATGTTGAAATATTAAAAAGAACTCATGTGTGGTTTTCTTAAAAAGCGGAATAACATTTAAATTGGTGTCTAAATTACAAATATGAGGTCATTTTAGCATTCAGAATAGTGGATTTACCCTAGGTGTGACCTAACATTGGCCGTTGTAGGTCAACTGTAAAAATTTGTCACAGTCCTTTTTAATGAATAAAATAAATTGATTTTTTTTTCATTGATGCTGCAATGCAGCGATTAGGGATCCTAGGACAGTCTCATAACCCTAGAATCCCTTAGAGGCTATTGAGAGGAAACCATGAAGATTTATCTCGATGGCTGATGATAGAACTATGGGCCGAAGATCGACGAATTTTTTTCTTGGAAGATCTCATAGTAGAAATCGATCTTCAATAGTGAGTGATCCAATTCCCAGGTAGGATGTGTTATTTTGTATTTTCTTCCTCGTTCTTAGATGAAACAATGAATCCAGGAAAAAAAATGAACAGGTTGATCTATGATTCAGTCATGCTTATCGGGATGGGTTTTTGATTGAGGGATTTATAAGGTTCGATTAAGGTTTTTATTATTGATCATTCTTCTTGGAACAGATTGAGGTCGGAATGAACAATGGTCAAGGTTCATTCCAAGGATTTGTTCATTGTGATTTTTCTCACCCTGTATTTCTATGTGTATTCTTAATTATTTTATGTGTTCATGAAAAATCAATTATTGCACCTTCATCTCTGGGCCCAATGATCCAAAATTCAAGATACAACATTGGGACAAACTAAAGGAGGTGTGACAGTGATGGAGATGGATGAATCTATGTGATTCAAAAGAAACTATGCTTAGATATGATTGCACTGAAATGGATTGAAACTGTTTTTTGAGCGGATTGGAGGCTAGAAACACCTTGATTCGGTGTTAGTTTGGTGAAACGATCCAAGATCAAGAGTTTCAAGGAAAACAGACCACTGGAGTACAACTCGGGAGACCAGATGAGGCATGTGTACGAATAACCAAGCTTTCTAGAAAAACATGATGAACACAGAGTGTAATCTTTGATTAAATGGAGTGTATCCCCCTCAGAGTAGTGTCTAGGGTTTGGGGGAATAGTTGAATGTCCCACGACATGTGGCTCCAATAACACGTTGTATAGGTACTCGAAGAGACTCACTATATATCTTAAGAGACACACAGATATGGGGTGGAGTACATGGGTTGTCTACTCAACAAGTACCACACAACACAACCTGTCCAAGACCAAGTACACAAACTAACCCATGTACTGGTACACGGGTAGAGACACATGGATTGACACCATGTACAGGCACACATCCAGAGTACACGAGAAGATCTAAGATGGTAGGACCTGGGAAGTGAATCCTTCTACACACCATGTACTTTCTCTTCTACATGACATGTTCTAAAGACACAATGCATTGTGCACGTATAGTACCCTGGGTAATGGGACATGGTGGGTGACCCCACTACATGTGGTGTACCAATTTCTATATGGATAGATTCAATTTTCCTCCATATCATAGACAAGTTTAATTAGGTTTCATTCCCTTTATCAATTTCCCTAAAGGTAATTAAAAATCATTAAATAATCATAATACTATTATCCCTTCAGTAGGACTTTCTTGATAGAGTTGTGAAATCCCCCGAGAGGCCGGGAGTTAGATCTTGTATTCATTCATCATGCCCTAGGTAGATTCTTCGGTATTGATGTTCCCAAATTTAAAAGGAGTCGATCCTATACTTAGCAAGTTAATCCAGATTGAGTTGTTTGTATAATCCCCTAGACTTGATAGTGATCCTCCACTGTTGTATCACATCACTCTTCATATATATAAGCGTATATATCTCTCATGGTGAGACCCGATGAGCAGTACTTATTGAATGGACATCATCAGTGTTATCAGGCTTAGGATTATGTTCTCATGGATGAGTACTTCATGGAATCATCGAGCTTAATCCCTAGTGTTGGTATGCGGTAATTGTGACTTACCTATAGACTATGTGTATTGGATTGATTTTATCTAGATATTATTATTTTCGTTATAGTAATATACTTGTGTAGAACTGACTGAATTTTTATTTATATTTATTTTTTATTTCAGGTTGTCATAATGAGTATTGTAATTATCCCCCCTATATAGGTTTTCCTACATGTGTCATGTCTTGTGCAGGCGAGCAACATTTTTGTGAAGTCCTAGGAAGACTAGGGCCAGGCAGATTGTTGTGATATCATGAAGGTCGAGGAGCTCTTATGGATATAGATAGTAGTCCTAGTACCTTTTGATTACAGGTTAGACTTGTGGTTTAGAGGCTCTTTCTAGTGGTCTTGTATTCTAGCATAATTTACATTACTTTCTTACTTCTCAGTCGTACTCTGTTGGTTGGGGTATAGTGGTATGCATGAATTGTTTATGTAGTGGTTTGTACATTTTATCATTTTGTGGGATTGGAGATGGTTGTGTGTGTGTAGGTACATGTTCATTTCCTCCCATGTTATTGATATGCCTACTTAGTGTAAGTCACCACCTCCTGGCCTATTGGAGATGGTATTGGGGAGTCACGACTTCCCCACTAGATGGATGGTTATAGATTTATAAATGTAGTGCTTCCTTAATATGTATATACACATAGTTATTTATAGAGGTCTACTCAGATCTGGCTCAGAGTGTAAAGACAATGATGTGCTTCGTATAATTACCTTCTAAAAAATGAGGGATAACCTGAAAACCTAGAAGAACCTCTAATTCTAAAAGGCTCAATATAGTTTTAATTAGTTTCAAGGGATGATATTAATTTTTTTGGTGTGTAAAGAACATGGTAGACAACTTAATGACCAAATGAAAAGGAAATAATTCAAAAAAATGATTTTATCAGTTAAACTAGGAATTTGATGGTAAAATGTGGTATAATTCAAGGAATTTCAAGAAATGATTTCAACAAACGAATGGTGTATATTTTTTAAAAATAATTTATATTGTTTTTCAACACCAAAATATTACGATGGTTCTCAACATGGTTTCTATAAAATAATTACATCTAGAGTAGTTGGATGTGAAGATGATATTTAATTATAGAGACAGAGAAAAAAATAGATAATCTTGTGGGTTTTATGGTGAAAAGGAACTACAATCTTGTGTCCAAGCTGAAATGGAACCTTTATAGACAAAACAAAGAACCAAGGAAGTGGCAAGAAAAGTTCAATGCCATTATGAAAGAATAAGTGTGCATCAAAGATAATGAAAATCATATTTTTCACTAGAAGTTATTCGAAGATGAAATTTTCATAATCCTACCACTATATCTTGATGATATTTTTATTTTTTGTAGGAAACTATCAATGACCTAAAAGTTGAGTTTCCATGATTTTTTAGGATGGAGGATCTCTATACAATAAATTGTATTTTGGGGATTAATATTCCAAGGGAGTTAACTTATATAATTTTATTCTCAACTCATTATAACTATATTTATAACATCTACGATCATTTAAAAATGAGTAAATCGAACTAGGTAATCACTCCTACGGACTAAAACATAAAGTGGAGTAAAGTAAAGGATCCTCAAATGAATGAATCAGTTCAGTGAATGGTGAAGGTTTCTTATGCATAGATAGTCAAAATATTGAAGTATAATATGTTTATACCCTATTATACATCACCCATGTTAGGGATATAGTTAGAATATTTATACCATAAGTGAACACTATGAAGCAGTAACGTGTATCCTTAAATATTTAAATGGTTCCTAAATTCTATCAATTGACTAAAACATTGAGGGATAATTATATTTGTTTTCATACATGGACTTTAAATTATAATAAAATACTTATAAGAGTACTATAAGTTATTTTTTCACTTTTATTGGCATAACTGTGTGTTTTTTGTTGAAGCTTTAATTAGTAATTTCACTTTTTAATAATAGAAGAGAAGTATGTTTTATGAAATTATTTTTTGAAGGAATTTATTTGGATAAAAAAGAAGATGAATGATCTCAAAATAAATATGGAATTTATATTTTTTTTAAAAGTTAAATTCATTTGGATAATAACTCGATCTTTCATTCCAGAAAAACGTATGATCAGTTAAAGTATCACGTCTTTAAGAAGTTATTTGAGGGAAAAGTTATAGATCGATAGAAGGATGATGGTGGATGTAATCCTACTTATAGAATGAAAAATTGGGTATCCTAATATGTGATTAGTTGAGGCCGCACCTCAGTTGGACTAAGAGAACTAGAATCGTGTTTTAGAAACAATACATTTTTGAGGGATGTATAGACATTGATATTGGTTTTCATATGACAATAGAGAACTTAGTGGTTAAGTATGAAAATGATTATTAAATGGAATATTGTTAAGTTATCCATTTGAAAACCATTTCCAGGGCAACTAATATGAACTTTCTAAATGTGGTATTTTATAAGATTAAAATCAAAAATCACCTAGAGATGGTGGAGAAGTAGTGAATTAGTTCTAAATTTTTAAACTAGGCATACTTGAACTAATATTCAGAAGTAGGAAATTATAATTTACCATTAAAAAAAAATAATGTAGGTGAAGTGTAAAGATTCAAAGGATTATATAAAAATCTAAAGTTTTTAAAATCACAAATTTGTCATATGAATAATAATTTAAGGTGGTTAATCTCTTTAACAACATAGAGAGATGATAAAAAATATTTGATCATTACTAATATTCAAAATACAAATATTATAAGGTGGTGGAACTAATTTCATTAGCTTGGATAAAATATATTTTTAATACAGTGGTTTCATTTTGAATTGTTTTGAAAATGTAATATTTTTCCTTTCATTTAATAAAAGAGATTATATAAATCTCCCGATGGAGTAGGGCTATGCTCAAACAACATAAATAATTATATGTAACTTTTTCTTAATTCTTTATTTTATTTTATTTTTGAAGTTATTTTCTACATTAATTATAAATGGTGAACTATAATGTGGTAAATTATTTTTCATGTGCCTTCAATGTTTTCGTAAATCAATATAATAGGCCCATTCGGGTTCTTCATTTTTTTCAAAGTATGTTCAAGAGGATACATTTTAGTGTTTCTACATTTTTTGATCCCAAAAGAAGCTTAGGGTTAGATGGTTTTGATGTGAAAAAAGTAACTCAGAGAGAATAGTATTATCTTATAAGATAATTCATGATCAATAATTCAAAATTAAATAAGATTACTCCCTAAAATTACAAAAATATAAAAAATCCGGCTAATTTTACATACTTAAAAGATAAGGCCACAAGTTAAATTAAATATATTATAATGAATGGAAGTTACTATTTTTTATAAATAATTTTATTTTCATTTTTATGAGAATGGGATGAAAAGAAAATATATGAAAATAATAATGACTCATTCCCTCCCTTTTTATTAGGGTAATAAGTAATAAAAATGATCATTAAATATAATAAACATGTGGGGCATATTTCAAATAATAATGGAACCTCATTCTAATACATATAATCCATTCCCTTTATAAAACATAATGTAACCCAATTCCCCCTCAGTCATTTTCAATAATAATCATTTCAATATAAAAAAGAAAAAGGGAAGTTATGAAAGATTGTATTATAATGAGCCAACTTATATGGGGTTTCATGGAATCTAGGGGCTTAATAATGAATAATATAATATTATTTATCAAAATTGGATAAAATTAGTGGCTCAAAATCATGTAAAAATCATCATCACAGTAGCACATTTAGTCATTCTTAATTTTTTTTATAAATGAAAAAACTGAATTCTATATGAGAAGTACAATTTGACTTCTCCCGGGAATAGAGGGGAAAAGGAAGAGTATAAAAAAATGGTTTATAGAACTTCTCAGTTTGGTTAAAATTTATATTATCCAGTTCTAATGAGGCATGGGTTTTGGAAATCATTAAACTCTTAATAATGTTTCAAAAATACAAAGTCTAGAAAAATATTACATATAGAATTTCATCTGAAATCAATTTTCAAAATACATTGAACATTTCCCCCAAATAACAAAATTATGGAAAAATAATTTTTGATATTTCATTTAATGTCAAATTTTAACAAAAACACAAAATAGAAAGAAAAAAAACTAACAAAAATTGAAAATAACCTCTATTTTTTTGAAAAAATAAAATCCAAACTACATTGTATCTTTTTCCTCCATGCCTAAAAAATACATTATCCTTAATATAATTAATTTAAGTAAATAGACATGAAAATAAAAATAGTGATAAGGGAAAACCTCTTTACTGTGGTTATATCTAGAATCCATCATCTAGATTTTATCCACTATATGCTTTAGAAAGTACCCATATAAGTGTTTAAGAATCTATCCATTGATGGAAAAACTTTATCCCCTTTACTCATGAAAAACATATGTCACATAAAAAACATAAATATGAGCAACGGTATAAGGACTGAGCCATTATGAACAAATATTAAATAGGAGGAGCTCTAATTTATAGTCATACATGAGGACCTTAACATTAATATGAAACGTCCACCAATGAATCATATCATCATGGATAGTATAATTATTTTATTTTTAGATCTTTGATTTCTCATATGCATCACACAAAATTTATTCTAACACATGAATATGCAATTTCGTATTCTATAATTCATCTTATAAAATTATATTAAATTATTTAATAACCTAATATCTATTTATTTATTCCAATATATATAGGTGACAATACTTTCTAATAAAAATCCTATAATTTAAAATTCCTTTGATGGTTATACAAGTTGTATGATACACCCAAATTCTATCATCCAAGAATAAAATCTCATTTTTGTTTTTGGGATTTAATATGTTTTCGGAGATTTTCTTTACATATTTATTTAAAATTTCAGCTCGTATAGTAGTGTTGGGGTGACATAAAGAGGATAATTTTTTAAAAAAATACATTCTTATAGAGAAACATTTTGATGTTATGATTACATAAATTATAAAACAGAACACTAATAATAAACAATGATAAACCAGACCAGCAAAAAATAAGATATCTCTCAAAGTTCACAACTACTTGAGATTAATCTGTAATAATTTCCTTTTATTAGACCCATTTATATATATAATCAAAAACTAAAAGTATATACATGAAAAAATGAATTTGGGAAGGCCCTCTTGAAGTTAATCCCGCATGCATCAAATATCTCACAAAATAACTTGGGTTGTTGGGTAATTTTATTATTCCTGGACATAATCCCTATGAAATGATATTATTCATAAGACATAAAAATTTATGGGAAACTCTGTACAATGTTGGTTAATAAATTATGTATTCGAGGACCATTTTATAAGTATGTTGGGAGCTAAAGTGTCCCTCTCAATCTTAAAAATGTAAAAATACGAAAGTAGATGTGCACTTGTGGTTGGGGACACACTGATAAACAAATTAGTCACTAAAAATACTCTAAAAGTATGGTTCATCCCAAATAAACTAGTGGTACTCATGATTATACCTCTAAGATTTTAAATGATAAAATTAATTGGGAAGTAGCATTTCACCAAAAATTTAAAAATATCCACATAGCAAGGGGTGTGTTATAAAATATCACAATCATTATCACTAGGGATGAACTCTCAAATGGGGACGGATTAGTCATCTTGGTAGTCCAATGGTGGAGAAATACTACTAATTTACTCAGATACCATAATTTTCGGTCCACTATATTCAAAAATATCTACTTCTAACTATGATATGAGTAACATCTACTATATTAGGTAACAATTAGTCTTAATATTTTAAATAGAGGTCAAAGGTCAATATGATCAAAAAATACCATGACTTTTTACCCAAGTGTATATGGAAGAATTTATAACTACAAAAATAATGTAAAGAAACTATTTTTTTAAAAGTGGTATTGGGGTAGAGTCTAGGTTTCATTAGGGATACAAAACTACATGAGAATATATCTCAACCCTTTATGATAATACTCCACTAACAAAAACGTTGGAGGCATCACACATGAGCTCAAAGGGAAGATCTCGCCATGGTTGTTAGATGATGAGAGGTGACGTAAAACTTCTTTTTAGTGAATAAAATTCATCTTAATAATTTATCAAAAAAACAAAAAAAATCTATTTTCAACAACTGAGGTAAGTTAAGTGTGATATTACTAATATATTTAATGAATAATTAGTAAAAAAATCATGAACCAAGAAAGAACACTCATAATGAACAGATCTTGGGTATGGAAGGGTGAAAATTATTTAAATATTTGATTTATCAACTTGAATTCCCTCAATCAAAATGAAATGGTTCAGTACTATCCCCCAAACTACCAAAAATGAAATTTTTTATAACTTAATACAAGATTTTTCGATGAAATAATGGTTTCCAACTCCAATGTGGTTCAAAAACTCATCATTGAAGGGGCCATAAATAGTAAAATTATCCATGTAAACATTCATTAAATTATCTAGGAACATAGAGATAATAATAACCATATAACACAGAAAGTAACCATGATCATTATAAAGGCCAAAGAGAATCCTTCTATGTGAAAAAGTGATAAAAATATAATGAAAAAGTGTCTTTTCTTGATCCCTATGTGCTATATGGATTTTTGAATAACTTGATTAACCATCAAGTAAATAATTATGGTATAAGATAACCAATAATTATATCATATTTTCAATTAAAGGGGGATTAATGTGGCCCTTTAACAATGATTTACTTAACTGATAGAAATCAATATATACTCTCCAACTATTTTTCACATATGTGAAAACCAATTAATTCCTTTCATTTGACACTAATAATATTCTATATTTATAATTCAAAACATTCATATTAAAAACCCATTTACTATTATAAGTGGGATATATGATCCTAAAAACAAATAAATCACTCATATATATCTTTAACACTTCAAAGAATGAAGGATTTGACTCTTTTTATATTTTTTAATGTGTTTATCCTTATACTAAAAAAATATAGTGCATAAGAGTATATGGGATAATCCAGGTAATATCAACCAATTTCCATCCTATCTTTAACATAGAATTATTCAAATGATCTCGAAATTTAAATTCCTACACTATAGAGTGGTTATTGGTACTAAATACAAGAAATTAGTCTATACACTAAAGATAGGTATAATATAACTTGGAGGAAAGTATTTTTAATTCTAACATCTATGGTTTTTGAATTAAGGGAAGGGATTTGGGTGGAGTGAGGTCAATGAAATTATCTATCTTCTCATGTTTATTCTCCATAGAAAGAGAATCATTGTAAATGAGACTTAAATAATAATTGATGGTTATGGGAACCTAATAATTAATACACAGATCAGTTAAAATACAAAAAATATACTTTTAAAAACCCACAATAAATTAAATACAAAAATCAAAATCAATTGGTTCAAAGAGTAAAGAAAAGGCGGAATGGGGTTTAAGAGACGAATGGAGTGAGTGAATTTCATTAGGGAGACCATACATAAAATAAATATTAATAGTGTATTTATAATCAATAGGTTGTTTCATTTCATCAAATATAATAAATAATACAATTTCTCTGAAATTGTCATGGAAATTGTTTCATTGTTAACATTTATGATTTTCATCATCAATTCTAGAAAATGAATTCTGGGTATGAGAGTATAATTCCCTTCAGTTTCGATATATTACATCCTAATAACATATAATTTTATAGGGAATATGATATTATTCACTCACATGAATACATCCTTGATCACTACTGGGGGAGATTGTTGTGGTTTGGTTTGAAAGTTTCACCATAATTCTCACTGGTTGAAGCCCTCCATCCTAAAATGAATTATAAATAGGTTGAGGCATCAAATTAATAAAATAACCTAAATTAGGAATTTCATTATAAAATAAATTCTCCGATATAGTGAAAGTTATCATAAAATTTCCTATATCCTTTCATTTGGTTGCAATAAAAAGTTTAAACATGGTTGAGACATTCATACCATGGTTAGCTCTCTCATTCCCCATCAGAATCAAACTTTGGGTATAAAGATTTTTTATAAATTTGGAATAATATAGAAAATGTTTAATTGTATATGAGATACAATGATTACTTGTAAATTTTCTTAAAATATCCATGATCTCGTAATAAATTAAATTATCAAATTTTTTCTTACATTCAAAAAGTATTTAGAGAAGAGGAATAGGAATAGATTGATCACAATAGTCTTCAATTAGATTGTTTTTATTTTTTAATTTTTTTTATCATTAATAAAATCTTATAAGGATTTACAGAGATATATTTTAAGAGGATGATATAATTTTTTTGTACATATTTATTATCAGAGAAATTATTTTTTACATTAAATGTGTCATATAATATCCAATACCAATGTATTTGTGATTGAAAATTAGTCTAGAATCTTAGTTGTATAGAATATATCATTTTATCTCACTGATGGTGCATACCAATTATTTTACTTGAGACTATAGAAATAAAATACTAATTGAGTGGTTTTTTGGAACTAGAGGTTATGGGATATCATTTTCTTCACAAATCACTTAAACCTTGATCACAATTTTGGAGGTATAAGAGGGTTACTATTTATAGGGGAAGGATTAGAACATTGTATACCATATCCTTTGTCATAACAGTTATTTTTAAAATAACTTGTGTTACCTTCTTATTGGTATTGGGATTGTGGTTTCCATCTGGGGTTATGATTGTTCATGAAGTATTCTTTCTTGATAGGGTAATCTTTTGAAATTTATTCCCAAAAAATTTGTTTTAAAAAACATCGATGAATAATAATTCTCTCCTAGGTTAATATACCTAGTAAGGCATTTGTTTCATCAAAGGAATTAATCATAGATAGAAAATGACTTTAGAAGATAAATCACTCATTAATTTTAATGAGGAAGATAATAATTTATTTAAAATCACTTTCAAAAACAAATAAAACTGAAATCCTTTTATTTGGATCTATACTTGAAAATTACAAAGGAATCTTTAAAAATAATATAAATTTTTTCTTGAGAAAAATAACTTAAAAACTACTTTTTTTAAACCAATTTTTTTAAAAAATCTATTTCTTTAAAAATTATATAGAAAAAATAATAACGAATCTTAAAGAAAAGGTCATTTAGTCAATAAATTCCATTTATGTCACAAAATTAAAACAAATATTTATTTCGAATTTTTTAGAAAATCCAAAACGGCCATTGTTTGAAAAATCAGAAAAAGTTTCCTTAAAAAAATTTAAAATCAATAAAAATATATTTAATATTTCAATTTAATTATTTTAAAAAACTTTTTGAATTTTTTTATATAACATGTTTTTGGATGAAAAAGGGTTTTCAACCTAAAAGGTCATTTTCCAGAAAATAATATTTTTGAAACCATAAATATATAAATAGTTAAACTGATGGAAAAAATATATTCTAATGAAATTAATAAATATTAAGAAAATTCATTATTTTCATTAGATATGGATCATAAGATTCTATCATCTGAAACATAATCATAAACAATACTAATTTACATTGAGATTGTAACATAAAATATTTACCACTTTTGTAACCTTGAAACGTAAGACCCATGAAAGAATATTTTTGAATGAAGCCAAAAATTTCTTGATAATAAATAGATTAATGATACTCAATGTTAAAGTGGTTGTATACACAACTCATAAGTGAAGATATGTTCATATCATAATTATATGTCTCAAAGAAGACAAATTGAGGCAAAAATGCCATTACAGATTTGGTAAATTTTGAACAATAAACCCCATTAAAGAGATATCCTAATATGGATTTGTAAATTAAAATAATTATCATGATAATTAAAATTAAATATATTCATTGTAATTATATACACTTCGTAAAATAATTAATTGCTGAATTTTGAATGTGTCTCGCATAAGTAAAAACTGGGAAAGAAATCTCATACCGTAAGTATTGGCTTCCCTTACACTCATTTGAACCTCTTGTATAATAATTATAAGTTAATTATACATAAATTAAGTAACTATAATTATATATATCATACCATATATGATTTACTTATGCCTTTTTATTACCCATTTTTTAAAAATTAAAATTTAAAGCTACGTTTTGGGTAATAATAACTTTCTTTTTCATATATGTTTTGACTGTTTATTTTTTTGTCCTGTTAATTTAATGATGATTTAATCATATATAAAATTTTAAACATGATATAAATATCATTCAAATTATGAATATATATATAGATTAATATATAAAATTAAGTGATGGAAAGTTAAATTAACTTTTCATGAAGATGGTAGGTTATACAAACACATGAATGTTGTTTCCATTTTATTTTTGAAATAAAATAAAGAGAGGTAAATGATATATTACCATTTCAAAAAAAATCAAATATATATTAGTTATATTCACTAAAACTATCCTTAATAAATTCCATGAAAATTTTGAATGAACCACATCAATTTACAAGGTGGGAGTCTGATGTACAAACGAGCAACATTATCTTATTCCCAAAAAATAGAAAGTTTGTATGTATATGTGGTATTGTAGTTATGTGAGTATTATAATATCATAAATATCATTATTAACATTTATTCCACCATTATAACCAACCATTATAAGTGGTAATGGGAAAAAATGGCATCAATTACCTCTTCTTTGGGTATCCTCCTTAGGATAGCACTAAAAGCCTTCCTATGATGGATTTACGACAACACTATGGCATATAAGATGAGAGGAGGGATTTTTAAGTTATTTGGTCAGGTATTTTCTTAAATAAAAAGTTTTTAATCTGTTAATAATATATTATAGTGGATTACCTTTTATAATTTAGGTGAGTGGTATACTAGTAATTTTAGAAAACAAAACATGATAGCCATGTTTTTCTCATGTCAAAAGGATCTAAAATTACTAAAATTAGAACCAAAGACATTATAAGGTCTAAATATGGCCATAAAATAGGGTTTTATAAAGTATTATTTTATTTTTCACAATTATAATTTTGGTATAATCCCACGGGTAAACCCATTTTTACCTCAACCACGACAAGTAATTTCTACTTTTTTTTTATTTTCAATATGGTGAAAAATAAAGTTGAATTTATAAGATAATATTAATTTTTATTGTGAAAATTATTTAATATTTTTGGTCAAATTCATTTCACGTAATTGTAAACGTTTAATTTAAAATTTATCCTATAGATGCGATGAAAATGAGGGCTTTTAGAGAGAAAATGTTTATAAGTTTACAAAGTTTTTATGTCTAATTTGAATATGAAATTGATTCCAATGACCTAAATTATATATATATATATAATTTAAATAATATTAATTTTAACCAAATTTAAAATATATTTTCTCTCTTAAAATAATTTAAATTACAATCATGTTCTCAATTAAAAATAAGTATTTTTCAATATTCATAAAAAGTTTATCTTTTTTGAAATTTATCAAAAATTAGACCTAATATAATTTTGGATTTTTCATTCAGAAGATACAATTATTTTATAAAAATGTAACAATTTAAATTTAAAATAAAACCCATTGTTGTAGCGAAAAGTGGGTTTCCAAAAAGCCAATTTTTTAAGAATAATATAATTTTATATTAACTCTACCTCTATTAATGATCATTATATGAATATAAATTAAAATTTATTGATATATAATCTATATATTTCATTTAAAACATTCCTCAATAGGTATCATTTTAATGATTTTAATAATGAAACGCTATTCCCTTTAAAACACTTTGCTGAAAAAAAATTTCAAACCAAAAATAAAGTAAATATAAAATCAAATATATTTTTATTAATAAGTAATTAAGTTGAATAAATTTGAATAAAAAATAATTATGTTACATTAAAATATAATTTTCTTTTTAAATTACTTAATTTATGGAAATAAATGGTTATTTTTAAAAAAAATTGTATTTTCACAACCTATTGAATAATCGATATTTCATGAAAAATCCCCAAATTTATCCATATGTAAATTTTGATAATATTATTTATAAAAAAAATTAATTTAATTAAACAAATTTTATAAAGTATAAATAAATTATTTATAATATTTTATCATAAAAATAAATGAAATTATTTTCTGATGAAAATTTATTTTTAAAGAGAATAATTAGTTTATTAAAAATAGATTAATTATTTAATAAGAACATATAAATATATTTATAATGAGTTGGAAATATTTCATCAAATTTTAATACCATTCGTACCCTTTTATTTAATGTCTAGTTTATAATGGTCATATTTAAAATAATATTATTTCATGGTTCTTTGAAGTTTAGTATAACATGTCATGCAAGCAATCAAAGAAATGCATTGTTTCTTGTAATGAAAGACACATATAATAAATTAAATTAATATTTTAAAAAATAATAAAATATCATTATGTTACATTATAACCCCTTAAAATGAATTTCATCCTCGAAATTCATCTTGGTCATCAATGGTATAAAATATGAAAATTTAATTATATAAACTCACTTCGTACAAATGAAGAATAAAAATTCCATTAAAATAGTTGGAAACATAAATTTTATCAAATATAACTAATAAATAGGTTTTTTCATAGGATAAAATGTGTGGGAAGTGAATATTTGTACAATGAAGAAAAATGTAAATTATTATTGTGAGTGATAAAGATCATTGTTCTCATAAAGGTGGGTGATCCAGAGAAGGTGAATAAGAAAAAAGCATAAGTGAATGTGGTTTGAAAAAGGTCATTGATATCATAAAAAATAATGATAATGCGAAAAAATCTTTCAATATCCTTTTCCTAATGATGGAAAATTTTCATGAGAATATATACTTACCAGATTTGATTCCATTTCATAAAAACAATCTCATCATTTGGTTTTTCTTTGATCTGTTTACACTTAATATACTACACTAAGAGATTAATTTTTAATGCATTAATATATAAATAATATCAATAATATAACAAAAATTCATTACTTATATATCTTATTATAATATAAAAATAAAATTTCTATCACAATTTATTCAAAAAAATTTACACGGTGGAGAATTAAATTTATTTGTAAAACCTTATCCAAGGTTAAACTTGAACCATTTTAAAAATTGTTAACCTTCTGATGCTTCCAAATGTTTTAAATAAAAAATCTTTGAAATAAGGTCCCAAAATTTATAATTTTATATTATCATTAATCCTAAAAAAATGAAGAAAACATATTTTTCACATACCAAACATGTAAATACCTTTTCATGTATTCTCTAAAAACCGGTTAAAGACATAAATTACCATAAAACCATACCAAATATATACATGCTTCATTATTCCTTCAAAACACATATTATTTTGAAATATTCCTCAAGTCCAAAAATTCTATAAAAACTATCGATGATGGTATAAACAACTTTTTCCACAAATCAATATTCAGTTTCATGGTTATGAGTACTTCCCATTTTACCTTATTCATGTCAATCGTATCATTATACAAAAAAACACAATTTTAACAAAAATAATGAACATGTTAAGGGTTATCATTCACCTAATCATGCATTGTCCTTGAATATCACCATGACATTAAATCAATTTTATATGTTATCAGTATCTATCAAAATATTCCTTAAAATCATTAATAAAATGTTATATTAAACAATACTTTTATATTGATTAATTATTGAATTATAATACATAAAACATCCCACATTTTTCTCATAAAATTAACTAGACTTCGTCATGTTATTCCTTAAAACATCATTCCTTTAATATAATATTTTTAGGATCTTAATCATCAATAGAAAAAACAATACACGTACAAACTCACTGGTTTTTTCCATGAAATTTACTCTTAGAACATTCATTTTCATAATTTCCATACCATCCACATTTAAAAAATTTAATAGTCGATGATACATTAGGTTCACCGTAATTATCATCCATTACATTAACCAACCATTTAATTTTACACTAATATTACTGTATTTGTGTCCTTTTCACACTTGAAACATCTTCTAGTTCCCCTAATAAATTCCCTTTTGTTCTTCTTCATACATTTTCAACATATAGGAAGCTAAATCTCCTCTCCCATGTGATCTCTATTACCCAAAAATATTACTAAACTATATCATTTTATTCTTTGGTGAGTCAAAGAGTTGGTTAAGTGGAAAATTTTTAGTTATCTTCTAGGGTAACTGATTAGGAATAATCATAACATCCTTCACTCCTGTCATTGACCAATTTGGCATCTCATCGACAAATTGTCTGTCACATTCAATTTTTTCACATTTCATTATGGTTTCCACTATTGACTAAAACCAAAATTCATGGTTTGAGAAACACTAATCATGATATAAACCCACATAATCAAAAAAAAATCAATTAGTATGTCTAAATAATTAGGCTTTATTTTAAATCTATGAATCCTTAGTCTTGATAAAGGCCATCAATGATCATCATCGATATAAATCCTTCATGATGATTCATAAACTGTTTATGGATTTCAAAAGAATATCCCAAAAAGTGTCACACTATGTGTGTAAAAAGGCACATTATCATACACTAGGTGTTGATCCAATCCATCACAATTAACTATTTTTAGAGTTATTACTCCCAGGTACCAATTTACTAGATCCACTGTAACATCTCAGGTAAATAAATATTAAAACATTATCATATTTATTAATATTTGCGAATTAAATATTAATTTTACTTTAAAGGGGTATCTAAGTTCAATAGCGTACCCGATACGCAACGAAGAGTTTCTTTGAAATCTTACACTGCACACTAGTAAAAAAAATAATATTATTTTAAATGGTAGTTAACACGTAGCCATTTTATTGGTGGGAATGAATAGAAATAACTAAAATATGATTATATAT
This sequence comes from Viscum album, assembly GCA_963277665.1. Lineage (NCBI taxonomy): Eukaryota > Viridiplantae > Streptophyta > Magnoliopsida > Santalales > Viscaceae > Viscum > Viscum album. Next base: position 422,641,770 of record OY728132.1, read on the forward strand.
GTTTTTTTAAATGTTTCTACTTTTATCCAAAAAATGATAAAGGCTTAAAATATGAAAAGAATTCAATTTTAGGCATATATACTCTAACATTCACAAAAGTACGACTTATCACCTTTTAATGGAGAACCGTCTATAAATACAGTTTTGGTCACTCTTATAAATTCTATTGGACCAAATAAAATCCTTCTCTAGAATCAGAACATCAAAATTTACTTTGTGTAAATTTTTGGTATTTTTCCGATAAAGTTCATTTTTTAATGAATAGTGAAAAATGTTGTATTTTAATTCAAAACCACTTTTTAATATAATATATTTATATGATTATATTATCTTTTGAATTTTTTTAAGGTGAAATTAGAATATATTTTTACCATTTAATCCAATAGTGGTCGTTGGAACTAATTTCACTTTGAAATCGGACTTAAACTAATGCCAATCTTTTGATACCTATTGTTTTATAAAAACACGCTATTTGCTCTGAAAGCGGGAATTAATTATTAAATTAATTAATGAAACTTATATGTTTTGAATTTTGTAAAATAGACTTCATTTTTGAATTCGGAATATCAAATATAGCTTAGGGTGAATTTTTGGTATTTTTCTGAAAAACTTCAATTTTTGATGAATAGTGAAACCACTAAGTGGTACTTAGAAAACTGATTTTTTGTTTAAATGAAATTCTACAACTTTTGTGTTTTGAATTTCAAAAATCTGACTTACATGGTTTTCATTAGGAAGTAAAATTTTGTTCAATGGGATGAAAATAGATTTTTGGTGAATAGTAACTTTTAAGTTTATTAATCACGATTAGAGGTAATTAGTTTAATTTAAGGTAAAAATAATGTTTTAATAATATGAAATGACCTATACACATGTACTACCCTCATTTTATGTGTCATGTCCGACCAATAAAATCCATGGGTCAACTTGGGGACCCCATGGAGCCACTTTGGTAGGAAAATGACATTAATACCTTTTTATTTAAAGTTAAAATTAAAATGTCACAAACATGTGTTGTTTTACTAAAACAATTTTTAGATGGGTTTATACAAGTCAGATTATTGAATATAAATATTCATTAGAAAGATAAAAAGTTTTCCTACATCATGATAGTTTTCTTATAATTTTTAGGTATTAAATAAATTAAATTATTTATGACACCATGATGACGCAACGATTACCTCATTATTTAACGATATAAATAAAATGAAAATATAATGTAAAATATAAGACCTAAAGTTGTCAAAAACCTATTGTATGGGTTTATTTCGGACCCTTATCACATTATCCTTTAAATATATAATTTTGGGACCCTTTTTATCCGAAAATCATTTTATAATAAAGTATCTTTTCTTAACTTTCTAAGAGTGCCCCTCCTCTCCTCTTATAAATGGCCCCACCTCTACCACCTTACCAACACATCTCAAGCCTTTGGCTCAGCCAAACCCTGCCCATTTTGTCTCTATACATCCCTCTCTTACTCCTTGAAGCCTCAATTTGGGCAGCAGTATTCTCAAGGAAGCCTTTGATCTCAAATCAAAAAGAGTTACCCGTTTTGAAGGTAGTGTTTTCTCTTGTGTTCTTTTGTTTTATTTTGCTTCTCCAACCCCCTAAACTCTTTTTATTCATTTATTTTTGTAAAAAATACAGTATATTCAATATACTAGGATGTTTTTATAAGAATAATTCTAGCTACACTTACACACAACTACATTTAATGGTTAAATAACATACTGTTTCTGTGGATGGCGACTTTCTGCCTCACAAAATGATGATTGTTCAATATTCTTCCAACACCTTCAAAGGTGGCCATTAATATGTCACTATATTTATATATGATATATAATATGTTTATTTCTTCTTTAAGCTTCTGTATTTTTCATTTATGGAACACCTTTATGGATTCCATTATGGGTATACGCGATATCTTCATTTTAGGAAGTGCGGACTACCGCCCCCTCAAAGTGATTTGATTCGTTAGTGCCATATGTGGGACGTATAAAGTATGGATTTAAAGTTATTATATATGATGTTATAATATAAATTTATATCATTATTATTTATTTCTATTAAAGTATGAGATAGAAATGATAGTAGGGTTCATGCGTACGTACTGCTTACCGTCTCCATGAACGATGCATTTCATTTCTTATCCCCAAATGTAATGTACTAATAAGTACATATATATAATGGATATATATGATGTATGTTAAATCTAAATGATTAATATACTTCTGGAATTTAAATATACATATCTCTCATTTAGTTTTAATTCCATTAATATGACATAGAAATGAAAGCAACGTTCATGCGTACGTACGACTTACCGTCTCCATGAACGGTGCATTTCATTTCTTACCTATAAATGATTATGTAATATTATAAATACATGTATATGCTGGATATATATGATATATATGATATCAAAATTAGGAATATTATTTTGGATATAATGAACCTTTGACTACACGAACAACATGTAATTGTAAGAAGTCCACTTTCGACTTAAGAACCAAATATCGAAAAAACAAACATTATTAGCTTAAATGATTACATAATGTTTATAACATGGTAATAGGTGATATAAAAGTAATAATGAACTTGAATATGGTTCTTAATCAAGTATAAATTAACTGAAGTTTATTATTCAGGATGTTAAAGAGCGATCGAGTCAAGTCGGACCTGAGGTAAGGGACTTCGTCTCAATCTCCTTTCATTGAGAAATATTTCATTTTATACACAACTTTATTTTATATGGCGTATAAAACCCTTGGATTTTTACTTTTATAAAAAAATAATCTTTTTCTATGAAGCGTTTTACTAAACGACAAAAAGGAATGTTTTTTTAACGTACGCGGTGACAACGACCTTTTCCGCCGCTGTGAGTATTATTTGGTCTTTGGCTTCCTCAACAAGCCGTAATGTTTTTAAAATGAAATAAATACCATATACTCTTTTATATATTTTGGTATTGAAAATGGTTTTCATAATGTATTTTTTATGTCACTATATTTAAGTGATATATTGTGATTGAAATGTGGAAATTTTTTATTTTCTTTTATAATTTTATTGATTTTATAATTGTACTTGGACATTTGACGGGTGGTTACGTGATAAACCATATGATGGGTGGTGCCGTGAATACCAGGATGGGTGGTTACGTTAAAACCTCCAATGCATTGGGTATGGAAGTCGGCCTTATGGCCATTCCATTAAGTGATATGTTTGGAAGTCGACCGTATGGTTATTCCATTTAAGTAAGTTTATGTCCCACATTACCTTTATATGTTATGTGATATTTATATGGGTTTTATGGTAATCGTTTTGTTACAAAAGGGTAAGTAATGATCTTTTATTCAGTGATGAGTTTTGACTTCTTCATAAAGGTGAAAAGTATTACTTTGATAAAGTATACATGGTTTACTTATTGTTTTGATAAACTAATAGTTTTCATTTTTTGTGTATCCCTAACTGAGATTTTTATACTCACCCCAAGTTTTTTTTGAAATGTTTTTCACAGGACTTAATGTGGAATAGGGTCAAGGATGGGATCAAGGGAAAGTCATGCTATTTAAAACATAAAACTAGACATGTTTCTTTTTAAGAGTTTTTATTTTATGGAAACTTAGTGGAAGTGTATAGTTTGTTATCTTTTGAGATGAAATAGTTAAGATCTAATTCTCTAAAATTCTAAACCTGAAAGGATCCTCAATGGGAATTATTCATTTAATTCAATGTTAAGTAATGTTTAATGATGGGGCCTTATATACACATCCACTTATATTATCCTAATATGGATTTTATTTGTTGTAAATTACTTTATATATCCTTTAAGAAAATTCTCAGGCATTTTTTATACTTTGAATCGTACTTAGAATTATCCTTAGAGATATCCCTCGGAATATTCGTATAAATCTCCCTATCGATTTATCTAAATTTTTTTAATCCTAGTTTTTAAAGGAAAACTAAACCTTTCCTTTAATACCAACTAGAGTGACCCATGATTATCATACATGTATATTAAATCACTATTTATGATTATTAACTGCATTACACAAACACACAACTTAGTATCATGATACTTTAGTTCCATTTGAAACTTCTAATGGAATATTCTTAATTCATGAATAATCATCAATTTCCCCCATAAACATCTTTCTATTTATTACTCTACGCATATATACTCTACTTAAAATCATTCATCATAACCCGTGGAAAGAAAAAATAAGAAAAGGTGAGCACAAATGCTCAGTAAAAGTAAGAAAGTGAAATATCAATTATCACATAAGAAAGACATGAGAATAAGGGTATGAGAAACATGATCTTGACAATTTAAAACCATACCCTACATTTCAAATATCAAAATATTGATATATAGCATAAATATTTAAATTTTATAACACATGTATCATGAAGTAACAAAATAACTTCATCCATGAGAGAATAACATTAGTATAAGGTATATAATGGTCTAATACACAAAATCATATAATGTATTCCTTTATTAGTTAAGGATAATTTGTAAAACATATTAGGGAAATATGTGGGATTCTATACCTCCTACGTGGGAAACACTAACATCCCCATTGTTATCCCTTTCACCATTATGGAATGGGATTACTCCTCAAACCATCATAGTAGTCAAGGATCAATCTCAAGACTATAGCACTGGAAAAAGTCCCTTAATGAATTGTGATCACTCCCTATTCCATTCATGTCTATCAAATGAGATATAGAACCTTATGCAAGGAATTGGAGGAATATATAGGTCCCACCCATATTTGGTTATAACGTAACCACCGTCCTTGGTTATAATATAACCACTATACTTGGTTTTAATATAACAAGAATAATAATGGAAATTACACATATATGTTTCAGGAAATTATAAAACATTCATCAAACCCAAACCTATGAAATCAAAAGGGTTTCATAATTATTTCATCATAATATAATCTTTAATAAATAAAAAGGTTTCATAATTACTTCATAATCAAAGAATAATTTGTGAAAAAATAAAAGAGTATGATAAAAAAATCATAGTATAACCATTGGAATAGAAATGGGTTTCATAAACATCCTTTAGCTGTAAACTAGTTAGAAAAAGAATAAGATTCGTATCCATGGGTCATATCCCCAATAAAGCATTAAATTAAAGTTTGTTGTATTAGAATTATGTTTTTTTTAAAAGATAAATCACATCGAATGTTTCCTGATGAAGGAAAATTTTCCTTGAAAATCACTTTTTAAAATATAAAACATTTTTAAAATCCTTTTATTTGAAAATAAACCTAAAAATTCTATAAATGATGCTTTAAAATAAATTAAAAAACTTTTTTATGAAACTAACAACAAAAAAACGTCAAAACCATAAAACTTTTGAATAAACGTTTCCTTAAAAATTCCCTCAAAAATTCATAAAGGAATCTTCAATGTAAATAATGGTTATAATGGTCGGAAATTTTTTCATGTCGTACATGTTCAAATAATGATTCCTTTCACATTTTTGTTAAAATCCATATGAGATTGTTTGGAAAATGACTCAAATATTCCTTTTAAAATTGTAAAAATTAAAACATGGTTAAATATTTTGTTAATAAATAATTTTAAGAATTTAAAATTATTTTATAAAACATTTTCTGAAAACATGGTTTTAGAAGAAAAAGGGTTTTTGAAAGAAAATATAATTTTCCTTAAAAAACATATTTTAGAAATATAGAGTACACAAATATAGGAAAATAAAGGGAAAATTTGTATTCTCATTATATAAGTAGAAAAAAATAGAATTCATGAGATTCAAGATAGTTGTATTAGAAGATTCTATTATTAGAAACATAATCGTAAACAATCTCGATAAACATTGGGATTATAACATAAAATATATACCACTTTGGAAACATTTAAACGTAATCCCCATGAAGGAAGATTATTGAATAAAACATGAAATATAATGAGGATAAATAAATTCATGATATAAAATGTTAAATGTGTTGAATATACACCTCATTAAAGAATATGGGTTCATGGAATGATCATATGTCTCAAAGTAGAAAAACTGAGACAAAAATCCCTTACACATTTGGTAACTATTGAAATATTAGGCCCATGAATGTAATATCATAAAATTTATATTTAAATCCAAGTAAATTTCATCAAAATCATCATAAAATACATTCATGGTAAGTATATACACCACATAAAATAAATTGGTGCTGAATATCAAATATATCTCACATGAGTACAAAGTGAGACATAAATTCCTTATTGTAAGTCACAAATTCCATCACACTTCTTTTAACCTCCTGTAATATAATTTTATTATGTAACTATTAAAGAAACATGGTGATATATATATTAATTCCCAGAGATTTTGTGAATTATTTGTTTAAATTACTTTAACTTTTTGACATTTTTCATTTCACAAGACACTATAAATAGTTCTTTATATATATATATATATATATTAAAAAGAATAATTAAAACATTCTTTTCATGTGACACTGACTTGTCTTGCACTACACATAATACTTAATAGGCTTCTATTACTCGCAACACCGACTTGGCGTACATTACATGTTACACTGAGTTTCTATGAAGCATCATTTTATTATAATTTTTAAAATGAAATAATTATAACCCATCCATTAAACAAACTCATATGAAAATTAATAAAAAAAAATTAAAACAGTTTTATAATGGTTTTTATTGATAATGAAAGATATAATTTTTAGAAGTCCTTTTATGTTTTAAAATATCCTTTTCTCAAATGAACCGATTTTAATAATAAAATTAATTTTTGAAAAATATAGAAATTTAATTTTTTAATAAAAAATAATTTCTGAATTTATTATTCTGAAATTGTCTTAGGGTTACTTTTTATGATTTTAATGAGAAATTTTATTTTATTTTTTTGAATAGTGACAAATAGAGCTTTTAGGTTAATGACTAACTTTTCATTAAAATAATTAATAATGTTAAATTATATTTTAATTTTATTTTAAGATAACATTAGACAAATAATACATATATTAATACAATCTACATCAATAGAATCAATTTCAATTTGTAATTGAATATAATAACTAATAAAATTTTGAACTTCTTTCTACTTTAAAGACCGGTAATTTCGTTCCAACTATAAGATTAGAATTAATATTACTTTTTTCACTTCTGTGATTGGAATTTTAAAAAAATGACATAAATAATTTTAATTAATATATTTTTTATATTTTAATAAGATAAACTTATTTTTTTACAAAAATTATTAGTAAAAGTGATTAAAATTAATCACATCGACTAAGGTCAAATTAAGCTTAATTAGGGAGTAAACCTAAAAAGTTTGAGTGTAAATGACCTATCCAGTTGTCTGAAACCCATTTTCAAGATATATATCATCTATAAAACTTCCATTATGGATTTATATTGGATTCGTATGACTTTTTTTTGTAAGATCATGTGTAAACCTAACTTTTTTTCAAAAATTCCAAGTGAGTCCTTTTCTTTCCTAAAAAAAGGCCACCACTTATCCCACACCCTCGCACCTAAAAACCAATTAGGATCATAAAATACCTAACCAATACACTACCTAGAATCCCACCCGTCCAAATATATGCCTTCTCTTGGGAATAAGGCAACCCAAGGTAGCCTTTTGTCACAAACCAAAAGGAGTTATCCGATTAAGTGGTAACATTTTCTCTCAGGTCCTTTATTTTATTTTCATTCTCAAACCCTTAAAACAATATTTATTTACAATTATTTAAAAAAATATCCATAATATAATATTATTTTTTGGCAAAATTTTCGACCTAAACTTACAAACGCCCTCATCTAATGGGTAAGGAACATAGTTTTTCTATTTACAGTGAACTACTACCTCCTAAAAAAATGATTGTTCATTTTTCCATTATCATCTATCATGTTAACCATTATGATGGAAAATATATTTATATATTATATATATATTATATTTATGATTTATTTATTCTTCTTTTATTTTTATTTAAAACGTACCTTTTTCTTATTGTCTTATATAAATTGGATAATTTTGTTTGAGGACACGTGAACTACTACCCGATCAATGTGATATGATTCATTCATACACTACATGGATTATATTAAGGATGTTTTCAGTGAATATATCTGATATATATTAAACCATAAATAAAAATTAACAATGATATATACATATGTCATTTACTTTTTTTCTTTCAACACTACAATTAAACGGGAATGACATTCATGCGTACATACGACCTACCATCTCCAAGAATTGAGTGTTCCCTTTCATAATAATATATTATATAAATTATTATAATATACATATAATTAATATAATGATATTTATATCATGGTATGAATTCTACAAATCCAGATATAAATTATAAATACTGAAGATATAACTAATTAAGATACATGCGATGGATAAAATGTATATTACCCAAAGTGAAACATTAACATTGGATTGTTAATAAAAATGTAATATAAGGACATAATGATACCATATATGGTATTATATATAATAGTATGTTTATATAAAATATTTTTTAAAATTTTATATTTATTATAGAGGTTTTTTGAATGAGTACAACAAGAGTCAACATATAAGGTAAAGGGATTTAATCTCACTTTTTATTTCTGTAAGAAAGAGTATATGTTAACCAATCCTTCATTTTGTGTTCTATTTGTAATTAAAATGATTGTATTCTATGTATATTGTTTTTAAATTTATGGGTATTCATATATCCATTTTATAATATTTATTTAATGGGGATTAAATTTCATAAGTTACCAAATTAGTGAAATAGTTTTATCTCAATTTTCCTTCTTTTAGACTTTTGTTTTCTATGAACCTAAATTACCTTTCGAGGTGTATCACTTCTATTTTACTGGTTATACCATGAATTTACTTATTTTAAAATATATTTTCAGTATCATGTAATTTTATTTTTCTTACATGGATTGTATGATCCCATGTTACCAAGTTATAAGATTTTATTAAAACAATCTCTTCACTTTTTGAGATTGTTTATGTTTATGCTTCCTTTGATTAAATTTTATGATCTATTTCTTGATAAAATTCACGGATTTTATTTTCCATTGTTTATTAATTATTTATTCATATATTTGTACTATTTATTCTACTATTTGGTACATAATATTGTTCATAAGTTTTTTAATAAAGCCCGACATTACCATATCTTCAGTCAAAAATATGTTTTCATTTAAAACCATGTTTTCTAGAAAGGTTTTAGAAAAATATTCTACTAATATAATATTATCATTAAAATAATTTTTTAGAAATTTTCCTTTAATAGTGTTTTCAAATGAATCTTCTTGTATCTTTTCAATTAAGGCATTTTTTAAAATCTTTTTAACATGTAAAATAAATGTTCTCTTTACCTCACACGGCATGTACGGATTTATCCACTGTCTATCCTTTGAAAACTTATTTTCATGTTTAAATATTAATTTTTAAAATATTTTTTTCAAAAATCTATTTTAATGGAAAATGGTTTTCAAGAAGTTTTCAAAATTCTTTTATATGTTTTCAAGTAAAATAGTTTGCAAAATGTTTTCAAGCCTTATTTATATGTGTTAAAATTATTTTTTAAGAAATGGTTTCAACACATTTTAAATATTTTGTTAAAATTTATCAAAGTATTTTCAAACAAAATTTTAAAAAAATAAATATTTCCTTACAGGTTTTAAAATTATATTCAAATTAATGGTTTTGAAAACATTTTCAAGCTTACTTTATAAGTTCTCAATGTTTTTTCAAAGAAAAAGGCCATTTAAAATATTTTGAATCATATTTTATAAGTTTCAAATAAAAAGGTTTCAAAATGATTTCATGATTTATTTATTATTTTTCAAGTTATTTTATTGGAAAATTACATTCGAATGGTTTTATGTATTGAAAATAATTTTCCAAAAAAGAATGGTTATTTCCATCAAGAAAATTTTTTGAATGATATTTCATAATTAATTTCCATCTAAGATGAAATCTATTGATCTTTCTCATGACCTTCGAGGAAAGGATCTAATGGTTCCAATAAAATTCATTATATGAATGGGTTATGATTAATGTCATGCTCTTTATGAAAATCATTTCTATTTCATGTGTTATATATTTTTGAAATATTTTTCTCTTTTATGGGTTATGATTTTGATAAGTGATTTTGAAACCAATATTTTTCCACATGTTATAATATGATTTCATGTTTATGATACCTATTTCATTTCATGGGTTATAATATAACTGTTTTATATTTCTGGCACAAATATGAATTATTTTACTATAAAATGGGTGGTACCTATATCTCCCTCCAATTCATTGGGTAAAGATTAATATCTCATAAGATAGAATAAGATGGTGTTGGGAATGAACATTGACTACTAAGATTGTCGTGAGAGTGAAACATGACTACCAAGATGGTTTGAGGAACGAACTCATGCTACTAAGATATTTGTGGGAGTGAACTATGACTACCAAGATGGTATGAGGAGTGAAATCATGCTACAAATATGGACATGGGATTGAACCATGACTACCACGATGGTATAGGTAGTGAACTCATGCTACAAATATGGTCTTTTCAGCGATTCCTTGTCTACTATAGATGTCATATTATATACTTATGTGACTGCAAAAATTCCATGTTTTATTCCTATATTATTCTTTCATAGATTATTTTTTGTATTTTATTATGATTCATTTCTTATGAACTACCAATTTTTATTACGATCTCTAATATTGTAACACCCTGAGCTTCCACGATACGCTTCTCTTTGAATAAGGCAATAGCTTGCATTGTATGCAAGTTCGAGTTCTAACACACCATGACTAATCAAAGTAGCCGTTATGAACAGTAATAACCAATTTTTAAAATTAAATAAATTTTATATTTCAAAATGGACTTCATTTTTTATTTGTAATATCAAAATTATCCTAAGTTGATTTTTTTGTAATTTTCTGAGAACTTCCAATTTTCTATGAATAGTGAAAAATACTTAAAAACAAATTTTTTAATAAAAATAATTTATTGTAATAAATTATACTATTTAGTGGTTTTAAAATATAATAAAATATATTTTTACCATTTTATCCAATGGTGGTCATTAGAATTAATTTCACTTTGAAACTGGACATAAACAATTGTCAATCTTTTGATATATATTGTTTCTTAAAAACACTCTATTTGTTGTGACAGTGGGAATTATTTATAAAATTAATTAATGAAACTTATATGTTTGGAATTTTGTAAAATAGACATCATTTTTTAATTCGGAATATCAATTATAGCTTAGGGTGATATTTTGGCATTATTCTGAAAAACTTCAATTTTTTATGAATAGTGAAACCACTAAGTGGTAGTTAAAAAACTGATTTTTAAATTTAAATGAAACATTACCACTTCTGTGATTTGATTTTCAAAAATCTGACATACATGGTTGTCATTAGGAAGTAAAATGTAGTTCAATGGGATTAAAATAATTTTTTTCGTGAATAGTAACTTTTAAGTTTAATTAATCGCGATTAAAGGTAATTAGTGAAATTTTAGGTAAAATGGTATTATAAAAAATATGAAATGACTTTTACACTTGTACTACCCCTATTGGATGAGTCATGGCCGACAAAGACAATACATGTGTCAACTTGGGGACCCCATGGAGCCACTTTGGTAGGAAAATGACATTAAAAACCTTTTATCTAATGTTAAAATAAAAATGTCACAAACATGAGTTGTTTTACTAAAAAAAATTAAATGGGGTTATACAAGTCATATTTTTTACTATAAATATTAATTAGAAATCTAAAACGATTTCCTACATCATGATAGTTTTTTTTATAATTTTTAGACATTAAATAAATTAAATTATTTATGACACCATGATGATGCAGCGATTACCTCATTAATTAACGATTTAAATAAAATGTAAAGATAATAGAAAATATAATACATACACTTGTGAAAAACCCATTGGATTAGTATATTTCGAACCCTTATCACCTTATCCTAGAAATATATAAGTGTGGGACCTTTATAATCAAAAAAATCATTTCATAATAAAGTAGCATTTCAATCTTTCCAAGAGTGACCCTTCTCTGCTCTTATAAAAGGCCCCCACCACTACCACCTTACTCACACCTTCAAAACCTTTTGGCTCGGACAAAATATGCACCAATACTCTCTAAACTTCTCTCCCTTACTCCTAGAAGCATCAATTTTGGCAGAAGTCTTCCCAAGGAAGCCTTTGGCTCAAATCAAAAAGAGTTACCCGATTCTAAGGTAATGTGTTCTCTAATGTTGTTTTGTTTTATTTTGTTTCTACAACACCTTAAACTCTTTTTATTACTTTATTTTGTAACAAAACCAGTATCTACAATATACTAGGATGTTGTTATGATAAGGATTTGGTTTACACTTACACACACCTTCGTATAATGGTTAAAGAACATACTGTTTCTCTGGGTGGCGAAATACTGCCTCACGAAACAATGATTGTTCAATATTCTTTTAACACCTCTAATGGTGGCCATTTTGATGAAAATATTTTCATATATTATATATATATTATTTTTATGTTTTCATTATTCTTATTTATTTCTCATTTATGGCATACTTTATGATTTCCATTATGGTTAAACGCGATAATTTCATTTTAGGAAGTGAGGACTATCGCCCCTCAAAGTGATTTGAATCGTTAATGCCATATGTGGGATGTATAAAGGATAGAGTAAATGGTATTATACATTATATTATACTGGAATTATATTATACCTTTATATAATTATAACTTCATTCCATTAAATACGAAATAGAAATTAAAGTAGTGTTCATGCGTACGTACGGCTTACCGTCTCCCTGAATGGTGCATTTCATTTCTTACCTCTAAATGTTATGTAATATTATAAATGAATGTATATAATGGATATATATGATGTATATGATATATAAATCATGAATATAATTATGGATATAATGGATATATTACCACATGAACAAAGTGTAATTATAAGAAGTTTATTTTTGACTCAAGTACCTAAGATCGACAAAACGACCGTTATAAACTTAAATAATAACATAATGTTCATGACATGGTAATAAGTGATATAAAAGGAATAATGAACTTGAAAAAAGTTCTTAAGAAGGTAGATATTAACTCTAGTTTGTTATTCAGGAGGTTAAAGAGTGGTCGAGTCAAGTCGGACACGAGGTAAGGGAATTTCTTAACCCAATTTCCATTCTTTGGGTTAATCTCCTACTTTCAAATTATGTCATGATATTATTATGTCCTATATTGTATTTTTACTTTCTGGATGTGTACTTATAGTGAATACACATAATAGATCTATTTTATATATAAAAAAATGATCTTTTTATGAGACTTCATCTCAATCTCCTTTCATTGAGGCATATTTTGTTTTATACACAAATTTCTTCTATACGGTGTATAAACCCCTTTGACTTTTATGTTTATTCAAAAGGAATCTTTTTATACAAAGCGTTTTACTAAAAGAAAAAAAGGAATGTTTTCTTGTCGTACGTATGCGACGACAACAACTTCCCCGCCGCCGTGACCATTATTTGAGTTTTGACTTCCTCTACAAGCCATAACTTTTTTTAAATGAAAAATAAATACAAAGTTTTAATTTTCTTTTATTTTGGTATTGAAAATGGTTTTGAAAGTGTTTTTATTATATCAATGTGTTGTATTGATATCTTGTGATTGAAATGTGGAAATGTTATGTTTCCTTTACGCATGTTTTATGTGATACGATTATGTTATGGTTTATGACATGTTTAAACCTATTCATATGAGGAATGCATTGGACTTAATAAGTGACGGGTGGAGCCCGCTATAGCTCCTTGATGCATCGGTAGGTCTCATGAGACAAACTAGTGTGTTGGCATGAGGCCTTGACAAAATCTTATTTGTGGTCTTGGCACGAGGCCTTGGCAACGTGGTTATGATAGTCTGGCATTATGCATTCCATCATTATGAAAGTGGTTATTGATATTGCATGTGATTATTCGACTAGTAGAATATCCATGTGAGTAAGTAAATAGAATTATTTAATTTTATTTTTGCCATATTACGCTGAATTTCATGTTTAAAAAGACTTTTGTTTTAGTTATACATTTCCTTAAATGTTAATGTTTATTTATAAAAGCTTCAGCAATATTGTTATCCTTACGGAGCATCTGAGCTCACCCCTTTCAATGTTTTAATATTTTCTAGGATGTGAAGAAGTATTTTATGAATGACCTGTAGGGATAGTCAGAAGAGGATATGAGTGTGGACTATGGAGACTTTGTTATTGGAGTTTTTCACTTTGTGATGTAATGTGACATTTATGAATGTATCTAGTGTTTCCAAGGCTACTAAACTAAGCAGTCTTTCGAGACTTGATCTTTTGTGATCATGCCAATGTTACGCAATAAGGCAACGACTCTGGGTAACTGGGGTCGGGGCGTTACAGTTGGTATCATAGGTAGTTTAGTACTAACCTTGGAAGATAGATTTAGATAAACTCTGATTAGAGCACATAGGCCAAAGATATACTTTGAGGATTAGTATAGAAGAATTTCCTAGAATTTTGTTGTTGTAGAGATTTTGTGAGATTTCCGAGCAATACATCCCTGTCTGGATACAAGCAGGTAGAGGCGGCTCTGGCACAGATGTACCTAGGGGTAAAACCCGAAAACACCGCTTTTATCTAGACTCGAACGGGAACTGGTGAATGACAACGGGCCTTGCTGCACTCTTGGTTACGACACTCCCGGGGGATATGCTTAGGATAATTCTCATTTTCTTTACAAACCACTATGAAGGGTTATGAGTATATACTTCCTCAAAGAAAACATTTTTATGATTATGTATTATATCCATAAATAGTTCAATTTATGTTAAGTATTTTACAAGTATGGAATTATGTATTTTGATTCATAAACTAATCTAGTTTATTCCATTGTTTAGAAATGGCGCCTAGTGGAAGGAATGGAAACCGTATCAATGCACACACTCTATGTAGGGATTTCCCTCCTGCTCAAGATAATTATTGTGGATATGGAGATACAACTGGTGATGATCAACTTATTACCATACTGGGACAACTCACTCAGGTTATGAATAATAACATTACTCGTATGGATCACCCTGATCCGCAACGTGGAGGATCAATGTTAGACCGCTTCATGAGGCAACAACCACCAACATTTATTGGGGGTACAAATCCATTAGTAGCTGAGAAATGGATAAACCCCTTAGAAAAAATATTCCATGCCTTGGGGAGTAGCGAAATGGAGAAGGTTGTCATGGCAGTCTACCGCCTCACTGGAGATGCTGATCAATGTTGATCGCTGATTCAAAACACAAAGGAAGATGATGAAGTATCCAATATGGAATGGAGAGAGTTTAAAGATCTTTTCTTAGAAAAATACTTTCAACATGACCATCGAGCAGATATAGAAAGACAATTTCTGAGACTGAGGTAGAAGGAGGATGAGAATGTTGCAATGTATGAGGCTAACTTTACAAGGTTAACGAGGCATGATCCAGATTATATATGTAACCCAAGAAGTATGATTGATCATTTTTTTAATGGGTTAAAACCATTTCTTTGTCGAGCATTAATATCAAAATCTTTCTCAACATATTAAGATATAGTCTCGTGTGCTATCAAGATAGAAAAGAAATTATCTAAGTCTTATGACAACAATGTAAAGCAAGAGAAGAAGAGAATGGTGGAACAAGAGACAGATAAAGGGAAAAAGAGAAAGAAGGATTTTATATTATGTGATAATTGTGGGAAGAATCACCCCAGTACATGCCTAAAAGGAATGGGAGTTTGTTATAAATGTGGAGAAAAGGGTCACCAGGCTCGTGATTGCAAGGGAAAGGAATAAGATATCAATGTTGAATGCTACAATTGTAGGGAAATGAGGTATTATGCAAATGAATGTCCTAAGCATCAGGGAAACTTACCCCAGAAAAGGCCAAGGGATCAAGTCCAAGCTTATGCAGTTACTACAGTTGAAGTAGAATAATTAATGTATAGGTTCTTTTGGACTCAAGGATTATATTCTGGTTATTAGAATAATGTGATATATATAAGGAGTGTACTATAGTACTCGTTGTTTTTATTAAGGTTTTAATATGATGAAGGTAATCATATTTTTAGTATGTTACAATAAGATATACTTTACTTTATTTGGGGAATCTGATGTTACAATTGATTTTGGAATTTAGAGACCTTTTAGAGAAAGTTTGGACAAATGTATAACTATATATGTTGGAATGGATTAAGCTGAACTTTGGATAGTATTGTTCAAGGTTAAAACATTTCTGAAGATTGTTTTTGGAATATTATAATACTATAGTTTTAGGAAAAGGACAACCTGCAGGGGGGAGGATAACAAGTCGCGTCAGAAAAAGCTGTAGGAATCGAACCCACAACCATAGGGTGACATGCCTTTATTACCTACCACTAGCCTATAGGAAGTCCCTGGTTATTATAGAATAAATTTCCTAATCTAAATGGTATGTGGTAATATTTGGAACCTTATACAATTAAGATAAATAGAATATTTTTTGAGTTCTGTTACCATTTGGAGTGAAAAATGGGTTCGTGGTAAAAATTTATTAAAGAATGAAAGCCTACATGACAAGTAAGTATATTTCCTTACGTTCTTAGTAAACCTCTTAAATAAATTCCTCAACTTTATTAAGGTTAACTTATAACAAAAATGTTGTCTGTTAACTTTTCCAACTGGGGATTCAATGACCGTTTAACTAATCGCAAGTTTGTGATTTTCTTGTGTTTAACTTTCTCCTAATCCTGTTTTCTACAACTCTCCATGAGACCTTGATGGTTTGGTTCTCCTCCATATCCATATTTTCATATAATCCTAGTATGGTCTATCTCGGGTGACCTTTGTACTTCTCTTTATTTCTTTTTAAGTTATATTTTTATTAACCCTATTTTTGATGTGGGTTTTCCACAAAGGTATTTTCTATTTTCAACCTTTTATTTTCAATGAAAAATTTCAAATTGCGAGGACGCAATTTATTGAAGGATGGGAGAATGTAACACCCCGAGCTTCCATGATACGCTTCTCTTTCAATAATGCAATAGCTTGGATTGTACGCAAGTTCGAGTTCTGACACACCGCGACTAATCAAAGTAGCAGTTATGAATAGTAATAACCACTTTTTAAAATTATAGAAATTTTATATTTCAAAATGGACTTCATTTTTGTATTCGTAATATCAAAATTATCCTAAGTTGAATTTTTTTAAATTTTTTGAGAACTTACAATTTTTTATGAATAATGAAAAATACTTAAAAACAACTTTTTTAATTAAAATAAGATATTGTGATAAATTATATTATTGAGTGGTTTTAAAATATAATTAAAATATATTTTTACCATTTTATCCAATGGTGGTCATTAGAATTAATTTCACTTTGAAATTGGACATAAACATTTGTCAATCTTTTGATATATATTGTTTCTTAAAAACACGCTATTTGTTGTGACAGCGGGAATTAATTATAAAATTAATTAATGAAACTTATATGTTTGGAATTTTTTAAAATAGACATCATTTTTTATTTCGGAATATCAATTATATCTTAGGGTAAAATTTTGGCATTATTCTGAAAAACTTCAATTTTTGATGAATAGTTACACCACTAAGTGGTAGTTAAAAAACTGATTTTTCCGTTTAAATGAAAAATTACCACTTCTGTGATTTGATTTTCAAAAATCCGACATACATGGTTGTCATTAAGAAGTAAAATGTGGTTCAATGGGATTAAAATAATTTTTTTGGTGAATAGTAACTTTTAAGTTTAATTAATCGTGATTAAAGGTAATTAGTGAAATTTAAGGTAAAAATGGTATTATAAAAATATGAAACGACCTTTAAACTTGTACTACCCCTTTTGGATGAGTAATGGCCGACTAAGATATTCCATTGGACAACTTGGGGACCCCATAGAGCAACTATGGTAGGAAAATGACATTAAAACCTTTTTATTTAATGTTAAAATAAAAATGTCACAAACATGAGTTGTTTTACTAAAAAAAATTAAATGGGGTTATACAAGTCATATTTTTTACTATAAATATTCATTAGAAATATAAAACTATTTCCTACATCATGATATTTTTTTTATATAATTTTTATAAATTAAATAAATTAAATTATCTATGACACCATGATGACGCAGTGATTACCTCATTAATTAACGATTTAAATAAAATGAAAAGATAATGTAAAATCTAAGACTTACACTTGTCAAAAACCTATTTGATGAGTATATTTCGAACCTTTATCACCATATCCTATAAATATATAAGTTTGGGACCTTTATAATTCGAAAAAGAATTTCATAATAAAGTAACATTTCAATCTTTCCAAGAGTGCCTCTTCTCTCCTCTTATAAAAGGCCCCCACCACTAACACCTTACTCACACCATAAAAGCCTTTTGGATCGGCCAAACTCTGCCAAAATACTCTCTAAACTTCCCTACCTTACTCCTAGAAGCCTCACTTTTGGCAGAAGTCTTCCCAAGGAAGCCTTTGCCTCAAATCAAAAAGAGTTACCCGATTCTAAGGTAATGTCTTCTCTAATGTTGTTTTGTTTTATTTTGCTTCTCCAACCCCTTAAACTATTTTTATTCCTTTATTTTGTAACAACAACAGTATCTAAAATATACTAGGATGTTTTTATGATAAGTATTTGGTTTACACTTACACACACCTTCGTCTAATGGTTAAAGAACATACAGTTTCTGTGGGTGGCGAAATACTGCCTCACGAAACGATGATTGTTCAATATTCTTTTAACACCTCTAATGGTGGCCATTTTGATAACACTATTTTCATATATGATATATATATATATTATATTTATGTTTTCCTTATGCTTATTTATTTCTCATTTATGGCATACTTTATGATTTCCATTATGGGTAAACGCGATAATTTCATTTTAGGAAGTGCGGACTACCGCCCCCTCAAAGTGATTTGAATCGTTAATGCCATATGTGGGATGTATAAAGGATGGAGTAAATGGTGTTATAAATTATATTATACTGGAATTATATTATACCTTTATATAATTATAACTTCATTCCATTAAATATGAAATATAAATGAAAGTAGCGTTCATGCGTACGTACGGCTTACCGTCTCCATGAACGATGCATTTCATTTCTTACCTCTAAATGTTATGTAATATTATAAATGAATGTATATACTGGATATATATGATTTATATGATATATAAATCATGAATATAATTATGTATATAATGGATATATTACCACATGAACAAAGTGTAATTATAAGAAGTTTATTTTTGACTCAAGTACCTAAGATCGACAAAACGACCGTTATAAACTTAAATAATTACATAATGTTCATGACATGGTAATAAGTGATATAAAAGGAATAATGAACTTGAAAAAGGTTCTTAAGAAGGTATATATTAACTCTAGTTTAATATTGAGGAGGTTAAATAGCGGTCGAGTCAAGTCGGACACGAGGTAAGAGACTTTCTTAGCCCAATTTCCATTCTTTGGGTTAATCTCCTACTTTCAAATTATGTCATGATATTATTATGTCCGATATTGTATTTTTACTTTCTGGATGTGTACTTATAGTGAATACACATAATAGATCTATTTTATATATAAAAAATGATCTTTTTAAGGGACTTCATCTCTATCTCCTTTCATTGAGGCATATTTGGTTTTATACACAAATTTATTCTATACGGTGTATAAACCCCTTTGACTTTTATGTTTATTCAAAAGGAATATTTTTATAAAAATCGTTTTACTAAACAACAAAAAGAAATGTTTTCTTGTCGTACATATGTGGCGACAATGAATTCCCCCCTTCCATGACCACTATTTGAGTTTCGGCTTCCTCTACAAGCCATAACTTTTTTAAATGAAAAATAAATACAAAATTTTAATTTTCTTTTATTTTGGTATTGAAAAAGGTTTTGAAAGTGTTTTTATTATATCTATGTGTTGTATTGATATCTTGTGATTGAAATGTGGAAATATTATGTTTCCTTTATGCATTTTTTATGTGATATGATTATGTTGAGGTTTATGATATGTTTAAACCTGTTCATATGAGGAATGCATTGGAATTAATAAGTGAAAGGTGGAGCCCGCTATAGCTCCTCGATGAATCGGTAGGTCTCATGAGTCAAACTAGTGTCTTAGCACGAGGCCTTGACAAAATCTTATTTGTGGTCTTGGCACGAGGCCTTGGCTACGTGGTTATGATAGTCTGGAATTATGCATTCCATCATTATGAAAGTGGTTATTGATATTTCATGTGATTATTCGACTAGTAGAATATCCATGTGAGTAAGTAAATGTCATTATTTAATTTTATTTTTGCCATATTATGCTTAATTTCAAGTTTAAAAAGGCTTTTGTTTTAGTTATACATTGCCTTAAATGTTAATGTTTATTTATGAAAGCTTCCGCAATATTGTTATCCTTACGGAGCATCTAAGCTCACCCCTTTCAATGTTTTAATATTTTCCAGGATGTCAAGAACTATTTTATGAATGACCTATAGGGATAGTCAAAAGAGGATATGAGTGTGGACTATGGAGACATTGTTATTGTAGTTTTTCACTTTATTATGTAATGTAACATTTATGAATTTATCTAGTGTTTCTAAGGCTACTAAACTAATCGGTCTTTCGAGACTTGATCTTTTGTGATCATGCCAATGTTACGCATTAATCCACCGACTCTGGGTAACTGGGGTCGGGGCATTACAAATATGTTAGGTATGATCATAAAATGTTATGCTCATGTTCCATACGCTTTTGATCATGTTATTCTTATTCATTTCCATTATTTACCATACTGAGCAACTAATCTCACCTTGTTCTTATGTTTCCATTCCCCAAGTTATGAAAATGAGTTTAGGTAGATTTACTAAAGGTATATATCTTTAGGGGGGTATTGGGGATATTTAACCAAGAAAGAAGATTTTTTCCCACGTTTTCAAAGACACTGAACTATTACAATCCTTGTGCATGTATTTCTGTAATGTACTGAGTATTCATATAAAATGATGTAATGTCCATGTATGTTAATACTTTATCACTATAGTTGGTATCAAAGGAAATGTTTTATCATCCTTCAGAAACTAGGTTGAAAAAACATTACTGTGATCCTTTGGTGTATTTACAAAGAAAAGTCTAGAGATGTCTCTAAGGATAAGTATATGAATGAGTCAACATTTATTAAAATTTCATAGAATTTCAGTAAAGGATAGAGTGATTGGTTTCCTAGAAATGAATCCCTATCTGGATACTATAAGTGGATGTGGATCTGCCACAGATGTACCTAGGCGTAACAAATCCAACAAGATATGACGTTCCTAACATGGGGTATTATGGTACATGACAAAGGACCTTACTACACACCTCGTTTGACACTCATTTGGGGTATTCTTTGGATATTCACAAACACTTCACAAACCATTTTGTTGTATTTTATTATATGTTCAATATGAATAACCAAGGATTAACCTAGGTTATCTTAGATTAAGGAAGTTTTCATGATTTCGACATCCTATAATAATTATTTTCATGAATGTGTGGTTTTATTCTATAATAATTAATGACCACACTATTCTTATGGTTTTAGTCAATGGTAGGAATCTAAAAGAACTGAACAAAAATTGAATATGATGGGTGATTTTATAATGAGAAATAGAGTGGGATTATTACTGGAATAAAATATGGTGTGATCATTCCTAATAGGTTTTCCCAGAATATTATTAAAAATGTATACCATAACCAACTCTTAGACTCACCAAGGAGGGGAAAGAAAGAGTTTTCTAAGAGTATGAAAAATAGAGACCATGTAATAAAGAATATTTGGTTTCATTTGTGTCAGGAATGTGGAGATAATAACCTAAGTGAATATCTTTGAGTAATAAGAGGATATTTTGACTATGGAAACGATTGAAAAAAATCAAGTGACTATAAGGTAAAAATGAAGAGTTTGTTTAATGAAATGGATGAGAATGTTGGCCTCCATAATACATAATCAAAGGTCAAGTGCTTAAAGTGTTAATTAAATGATAATTATGAAACTAAATGTCTCAGGATGAAACCACTTAAAGGGAACCATAAAGGTGGTGTGAGTAATGGTTACACTTTTGTTGATGAAGAGAAAATAGATGAAATGTGAAAGTGAAGAGGTATTCTATAATAGGATAAGGAATCCTAGATAATATATTAATAATTAGGTGTAATAATCATATTTTTTGTATGTTTGGAGTCAAAAAGTATGTTATATTAATGATAAAATATAGATGGATTGTTCTACTTAGGTTTTTTTATCATTATTTACTGGTTTATAAAGAATGTTCCCAATGGACTGGTGAATTGATTTAATGATAAGGTGATATTTTGACTAAAGAAATGTTACCCTTGATATGTTCTTTATGTAAAGATAATTCTATTATTAATAAGTTAATTGAATGATATAGATTACCATGGAACTAATTAAGGACATGATGATAATTTGTTCGTGCTATCATGGATGAAGACTACAACTTCATGAATTTGGGGAATATATCCATTAATATTTGTAATAAGGATGAATCCATGTTTGCAATAAGAATTTCTGGTTATTTAAATTGTTACCATGTTCTAAGAGAATTTATCATGAGGGTGTTCACATGTTTGGAATATAAAAACCAGTAAATACTTTCTGATATATAGGGGATCAATGTTAAGTTGATTTTGTGACTTTCTTTCTAAGGTTTGGTATTTTAATATTTAAGGAGTATAAGGTTATCCATTCCTGGAAATTTTAATTTAAACTTTATAGGAAGTATTTATGCACTGAGTTCGTATTGAAATCCATAGTTAAAAGGATATTTAGTGATTAAACTTATGTCAAGGATGTTTATCATATTTTTGGGAAATTATATTAGTGTGGTTTTAGATAAGGACTTCATGTATTTTTGGAGACAACCAATCAAGTCAGGAAATTCCAAAAGTCTCGAACCCATGACCGATAGAAAATAAGGGTTTCACACCTACCACTAGACTATACAATGTCATGGTTAATGTATAATTATCTTTAATAGATAATTATTTATGATGAAACAATAGTGTTAATTTTTATTATTAGAGATTAATGTATTAACCATGTTGATTTTTAAGAATATTTATAGATAAATAGTTATGAATTTCATTCTTTTATGGGCCACAATATCTGATAAAATTGTATTTTAGCACTTCAGGCATCAATGTAAATTTCTAGACATCCATTACATGAAGTATTAGATGAATTTTAAATTGATAAATGAACAACTAAATAATGATTTTTTATATAAATATACCAATTAAGTATATTTCCTTATATTCGTGGATAATATAATAATTACTCCACGTTATGATAACAATCAAAAGAAAATATGTTATTCTGATACCTTAATTTTTGTTGAACCAATGGCCTTACATATCATCATAGGTTTATGAATTTGATGCCCTCATATTCTCTTTGACCATTCACGTGTTTGTGATTGATGACCTCAATCTATACCTATAATGATTTATTCTTTTCCTCCATGTCTAATCTTCACTCCCAACCAATGTTCTTCTTTGTGGAAACATAGTTATATGTTACTTTGTGTAACAATTATGACTCCAACTTTCCATTTTTAATGGAAGTTTTAGTATTCATTTTTTTAATGTAGATTTCTATGAATGGAAATTTCAAGTATTGAGAATTTTATTACTCAGAATAATTTTGAGAGATAAATCTATTTTAAGACGGGTAGAATGTACCACTCCAAGATTTTTACAATTTTGTTTGAATTGATTATTAATTTTTTTAATTTTTATTTGAAATGACACTAGAAATAGTTATATATATATATATAAACACTAAGTTAAATATTCCATTCACACAACACCAAATTGTCTTGTAATACATGCAATACAGACTGGGCTTGCACAACCCGCAACACAAACTTGGCATACATTACCTGCAACACCAAGTTTCTATGAATCATCATTTTATTATAATTTTTTAAATGATATAATTATATTCTATCCATTAAAACTTGATATATAAATATTAATAACTAGTTTTAAAAAAAAAATTTAAATATTTTTTATTGATAATAAATGATATAGTTTTTGGTAAAATACTTTTATGTTTTAAAATACCGTTTTCTAGAATGAACCACTTTTAACAATAAAATTAATTTTTGACACATTTTGAAATTTAGTGTGATAACATAAGATTAATTTTTGAATTTATAATTATGAAATTATATTACCGTGAATGTTTTATATATTTAGGAGAAACTTCTGTTTTTTATGAATAGAGAAAAATACTACTTTTATGATAAAAACTATCTTTTAGTTTAAATAATTATTGATATTAAATTTTATTGTAAATTTTTTTTATGTCTACCTAAGATAAATTATAAATATATTAATATATTTCAGGTCATTAGAATAAATTTCACTTTGAAATTGAATATAAAACATTATAAACATTTGAGATTCATTCTAATTTAATAGTTATGAATCATATTATATAGTTTAAAAACATATATTTTAATTAATTAGTTACTGATTAATTATAAATGAATTTAGAAACAAATTATTATAGGGGAATGATTTTAGAAAAAGACTATTTTTATATGGAAAAGGTGATTTATCTCAATAATTTAAATTAATTACTATTACTGAATGTTATTAATTAGATATATGTATTATATATTAAATAATTGTTTTTTACAATCACCCAAAAGGACTTATAGCAATTGAATAAGAACAAACCTAATTTTACGTAAAAAAACCCCTATTTTTTATAAAGGCAGTTTTGCCACATTTTAATGGTGCGCCAATATCAAATATGATTTGTGAAACCTTTATAAATTTTATATTTCAAAATAAAATTATTTTTTTATAGATAAACATAATAATTATGTTATGGTTGTTTTTTGGTATTTTTCTGTGGAGTTTGTTTTTTTATGAATAGTAAAAAATGCTGAATTTTAAATCAAATTTTCTTTTTCATCCAAATTTTTTATAAGAATAAATTATATTTTTTATGGGTTATAAATACTTATTATATTAATTATACATCAATGAATCTAATTTGGTACATTAGAATAAATTTTAATTTTAAATTTGATATAAAAATATAGCAAACCTTTGACAATTTTTACTTTAAAAACCTGGTTTGTCATCCCATCTATAGTATTAAATATAAATTAATTTCTACCAATTATATGTTTTTAATTTTGTAATATTTATTTAATATTATTAATAATAATTTATAATTTATAATAAGTTAATCTTAGTTTTTTACAGAAAATATTAGTGAAAGTGATTAAAATTAATTAAAGTGATTAGTTGAAAAATCAGCATGACAAAGGACTAAAACTTAAATTTAAGGGACATAATGACATAGAAACTTGTCCAAAAGAAATTTCATTTTACTATTTATACAATTTCCTACATTTTATATAATTTTTACAATTATTTTATCCACTTTTCAATGGGAAAAACATGGGTGGAATTCCTTTTTTGAAAATTTACAAGAATGCTATTCCCCCTGCACTATAAAAAAACCCACTACTCCAATTTGTTCAAATATATAAAGAACATTGAATCAACCAAAATATACTCAAATAATCTCAAACATTTCCTCCAATAAACCTATAATCCTCACCTTTGGCTTAAATCTAACAAAATAAGTATTTTGGTTTAAACCAAAAGAAGTTACCTGAAAAAGAGGTAACATCCTTCTATGAACTCTTTTATTCTATTTTCCTTATCCACCACCTAAAATTTTATTATTAATTGTTTATATTATAAATAAATTCCACTAAATATACTTATATTTTATTATTATATGGTTTCTACCTAAACTTACTCACACCTCCATCTAATTGGTAGATAATTTTCTGTTCGTGTGCACACTGGATTGCTGCCTCACAAAATGATGTCATTAATTTTTTATTTACCACCTCTCATGGTTGGGAATTATGATTAAAACCTTATTATTATATTATATATATGATTTTTTGTTTTATTAATAATTTTTTAATTTTTATTTCACATATACCATTATGTGTTCTATTTAGTGTAAATATGATAACATCGTTTGTGGATATGTGGACTACCACCATCTCAAAGTGATGTGATACATTAACAAAAAGCATGGAATGTATTAATGATGGTTTCAAATAAAAATATATTACACAAGTAACATCTATATTATATTCATGACAAAATTTATTTTTTAAAAATATAATATATAATTTTCTTTATTACCCCTTTCACACACTAAAAAAGCGATAATGTCATTTGTGGATGTGTGGAAAACTACATCCTATATGCAATGTGAATATTTTTAAAACATAAGAATTATTTATATAAGTATATATGATAAAATAAAATGGTATTTATTATATAATTTTACTTACCTTCTTTCCATAATTATTATTAAAAAATAGGAATTTTACTCATGTGTATGTATGGCGTACCGTCTCCACGATTGTAATGTTGGACCATTCTTCATAAATATCATTCATAATTTGTTTTAAAAGAATAATTTATTTATTAAAATGATTATTATTTCATTATTATTATTATTTATATATTTATATAGTGAACCCTTTGACCATAGTCAACCTACCAATGTTGTTCTTGACAGATAAACTGAATTTGGTAAAAAACACCCAACATAAGCATAATTTTTTAAGTAGTTGTAAACAAAATTTTAATAATTGAAGTAAAAGTAATAATAAACATGAAAATGTTTCTTAACCAATTAAATAATTAACACAATTTTATTATTTAGGAGTATAAATACACACGAGAAAATTCAGACTCAAGGTAATGGATTTCATCTCAATTTACATTCCATTGAGACTTATTTTTTTATTATGCACCAATTAACTCTGATACGGTGTATATAATTCCCATTGGCATGTTATATATTTAATATCTTGATTATAATTATATTTTATGTCTCATTTAATGTTATTAATTCATGGTTATTATGATTTGAAATTTTCAAAGGGATATGGGACACTTTAGAGTGTTTAAATATTATTTTCCTCAAGAATGTTTTATTGATCATTTAATCGTATTTTGATTCATCAACATCAAAAACCCATATAATAGAATATCCCCTACTGAGTAAATATTGATCAAAATGTATTATTTATTCAATATGGATATTTTTTAAGGTGTATTTTTAAACTGATTACTCGATATAAGTAATGTTTTGGTTAGACACTGTTGGGTGGGGCCAAAAATTTATATATACCCTTGATGCATCGATAATTTATCACAAGAAATATATTTTGGAAGAATAAAATGGGTTTCTACCCATAGTTTTAAAACTTCTTGGGAAAGGTCTTGGTTTTATAGTTTTCCAGGTTCCTCTGTTATGATTTCTAATAATTACGAATTTCCTTCATAGATATTCCAGTTATTAATGTTATTATCCATGATATTTTCATATGATAAAATATATGGATGCATTTAAATATTATATTATTGAATAAATTTCATGATTTTTAGTTAATTATCTTTCCATATTTATTATTCCTTATGTAATTATGTGAGTTGAATGTGTTCTCATTTATTTAATAGGCCATGTTTATTATGATTATTAATTCATTATTACTTATGCTATACTTTACCATTATTAAGCCTTTAAGATCAAACTTATTTTGTTTCATTTATCCAGATTATAAAGATGAATCCTTTGAATGATTTTTAAGGATTAAGTTTGTCAGTCTTCATTATGTGTTATGATTTATTTTATATTTCCCAATATAATATCATTATCATGTATATAATCTTGTTTTCCCAAACTTCTAAGCTGGTTGTTCCTTCAAGATTTTATTCCTACTAATCAGGACAATGTAATAAAGTAATTCATAAGATCTAAGATTCTGGCTCGGAGCATTATAGGTGGTATCAGAGAATGTTTAATACATAATTTGGAAACTATATTTATAAATCATATATTAGGGTACATAACCCTAAGATATAATTTAAGGATAAGTATATTAGACATCCTAGAATTTTTCTATGGTAGGGATTAATTGGGTCTTCCTTGAAATATATCATGACCTGGATACTATAAATGGATGTAGTTTTAGTAAAAATGTACCTAAGGATAACAATTTCAACTAGGTTTGTTTATTCTAACTTGATTGTAACTCGATACATGAAAATTGGCCTGATTGCGCATCTGGTTTGACACTTAGAGGGGATACACCAAGAATAATTCACATTTTATTTACAAACCATTATAAAGGATTTGAAAGTTGTTATATCCCCAATGAAACAACATTTATTATTATGATATTAGTGATGAAAATATTTTTCATCTTATGATTAATGTTTTACTTGTTTTGGGATTATACATTATGTTACAAAATGTTATGATCTAATCCAGTATATACCATTAGTTAGAAATGGAACCTCGAAGGAAAAATGGTATGAATACTCCGGGATAATGTAGTTAATTTTCTATTGATAAAGCCTATATAGTTGGTTTTGGAACTGTAAATGTAATTAATATATTTGAACAAATTAATTAGGTTATGAAACATAACTTATCCTAGATGGATAAACCAATTCCAAAATGAGATTCTCCAATATTGGATCGCTTTATGCAATAGATTCCCCAATTGTTTAGTGGGACTACTAATCCAATTTTATATAAGAAATGGATTAGGTGTTTGGAGAAGATATTCATGGTATTGGGATGTGGTGAAAATGAAATGGTTACACTTGTAGTGTATTATCTCAAGGGAGATATAGATCAATGGTGGTTATTGATCCAAAATACTAGAGAGGAAGAAGAAATAGAAATCCTTGAATAGAGTACTTTTAAGGATACATTATTCGATAAATAATTCAATCAAGATCAAAAATAGAGAATAATAGAAATATATTTAACTTAAATCAAAAGGAAGAAGTGTGTGTTGAAAATTATGAAGCTACTTTTACAAGGTTATCTAGGTATGCTAATAATTACATCAGAAAAATGTAGTGTAAGGTTGGCCATTTCTTTGAGGGTCTTAATCCAAATATCCAAAGGGAGCTAGATTCTTAGATATTTTATTCTTAAGAAGAAATACTTTTATGTGATATCATGATAGATAAATAATTCCCCAACTCTTATGGATGGAAATTTAAGAAAGAGAAGAAGATAATGAAAGATAAAATAACAGATAAATTGATGAATTGAAAGAATAATTTTCCCAGATACGATAATTATGGAAATAATCACCCTAGTAAGTGTGTGAAAGGATTGGGAGTTATATATGAGTGAGGATAAAAGGTTCACCTAGAAAAAAAATTAAAATAAGGAAAGAAAATACTTTTATTTAATGTTACAACTATAAAGATATGGATCACTATACCAACAAATACCCCAAGAATCAGGGTAATGTGCCTCAAAATAAGTTAAGGGATCAAGGCCAAGCATATGTTATTGGAACAACCAAAGTAGACTAATTAATTTTATTCTCTATTTAGATATAAAAAATATTTTTTAAAAATATTTTATTGATGATACTATCATCATATGAATTATGAAATATTTATGAATTATACAATAATTCCTTTTTACTAATGATTTAAGATTATATATTGAATGGTTCAGTGAAAATTAATTCAGTCAAAAGTAAAATATTTTGGAAAATAAGAGTTTGAGGGAAATATAACCATTAATATGTTCCCAATGTTAAAAAAATGATTTTTCGATAATGAAATAATTGGTTTATATAATTTAATTTTGATAAGTTTTGACCTCCTTGGAATTGAGTAATGATTTATTAAAAAATTGTTTTATAAAACCATTGATATAATTTAAATCATCTTTTGATTTAAGGAATATATCCCATAATCTATATTCTATTTAAGGAATAATAAGAATGCATGTTTTTAATAAGGTTTTTTTTTAATTCAATTTATTACTATATTCACATGTTTGTTATGTGTTGATTAAAATCCACTTCATGTTATTTGATTAGTTCATTTTTGGATATTCAATGACTTTCCTCCTAAAATGTTAGATTATAATCTTTCGGAAAAGTTACCCATTTATAAAATGGATTACGTTGATATATGGAATAGGTTCTAGAGGTCAATGTATTAATTCAACTTATAACGCATCATATAATGAGAAATTAAGGAGAAATATTTCAACAAACAACCAAAGAATATGACTGTCTTTATGAAATTGTAACGTGTAATTACTTATATTTTTAGATAGTGAAAGAATTCTTCAACTCTAAGAAAAATGGTCTTGAAACAAAAGAAATTGTCTTATTATCATCATTTTTTATGATTTAAATGACCTTTTTCATATCTATGGTCAAAGTTTGTGTGGTAATCAACTTTTAAACTAACATGTTCTCTATGACACTTTATCAGAACGTGATTGTTATATTTTTATTCAGTATCTACTATTTCCCACTTATGTTCTCCTACTATGGAACCTAGTTACATGGACATTTTCATTCCATTTTCCTCTTATTAAAAATATTTCTTACTAACTATATTCATGATTTTGGTTTCTAATCTATCTCTTATTTTCAAATATTAATCCCACGATTACCGAGATCAGTTTTGAATTATGAGGACACAATTTATTTAAGGTGGGGATAATATAACACCCCATGACTTTAAATATTTTTCTTTTAGTTTTTTTTTATGTTCCCAAATTGACTTATAAAAAACACAATGTTAAGATTATGTTACATGCAATATAAATTTCCTCTTTCTTTATATAGAATACCAAGGGTAGCTTACTCTATAAACAAGACCGAGTTTTAGCAAACAATTATATATTATTTAAAATATTATTATTTAATATAATAGTATATAACCTGGATGTTAAATTAAAGGTTATGATTAGTATTTAATAACTTACAAAAATATATATTCGAATTCATTGGTTACCTATTAATTATAAACTAATATCCAAGCCAAATAATTATAAAGTGAAAGCTTTTATAAAAAACTATTTTTATGTAAAAAAGGAGACATACCTTAATAAGTTAAATTAACTTATATTATTGAATGATATTAATTAAAATTAAAATTATATATTTTTAAAATATTTTTTTCATTCATCCAATAGGCTTTATAGGTATAATATAAGAACAAACCAATTTTTACACATAGAAACCTATATTTTTATAAAGGCAGTTTTACTGCACTTTAATGGAATGCCTATTTTAAATATGAATTTTTGAATTTTAATAAACTTTATATGTAAAAAATAAACTTCATTTTTAAAATTGAAACATTAGAATTGTTTTTGGGTGAATTTTTGGTATTTTTTAGCAAGGTTTCATTTTTTGATGAAGAGTGAAAAATACTAAATTTTAATTCAAAACATCTTTTCATATCGTTTATTTTTTTGGTAAAATTATATTTTGGATTGATTTTAAATTTTTATTAGAAAACTTTTATATGAATTAATACAATTTATTTTATTTTAATCAATTTTACTTTAAAATTAGAACTAAAAACTTTGGAAACCATTGGACATATTTTTACTTTTAAACCCCATTTTTCATCCCGTACACAGGATTAAATTTAAATTAATTTCTTACAATTATATGATTAGAATTTCCAAAAATGGGTTAAATATTTTTAATCTAAATAATTTATAATTTCTAATATAGTCAAATTTGTTTTCTAAAAAACATTAGTGAGAGTGATTAAAATTATTTATAACGATTAAGAGAAAAATTAGCTTAACAAAGGACAAAACCAAAACATTAAGGGACCAAATGACCTATAAACTGGTCAAAAACACATTTTTTATTAATATTTCGATAATAATTTACTGTTTCTAGAATTTTAAAAATTATTGGATCCACTGAAAACAAAAGGTAATGTAAATACCATGACCTAATATTCTAGGTAAACTAGATACCATGACCTCATATTTAACAATTTATTGGTACATGTAAATACCGTGACCTCATATTTAGTTTATTAAACTAAATATTCTAGGTAAACTAAATGTGAGGTCATGGTATTTACATGTACCATTTCTTCACCAGTATATTTCTATTTTTTGAAAACCTGACACACTTTATGGTAGAGTGACCAAGAAATATACTTCCATTACCTTTTGTTTTCATAAAATTCCAAGTTCAGACTAGATGTTAATAATCATATCAAATAAGTGATTGTTTTTATAGATAAATATTTTATCCAATGATATTAAAATCTAAACATTCTAGTTTTATAACTTGAAACCTTATAATAGTTCAACAATTTGGGAATTTATAGGTGAGAAATTTGGATACTTTGGATTAGGAATACTATCACTATGCTTCTTTGGATAAAAGTGTAGGAATTTTACAAATTATATGTATATTGGAAATTATATATTTCAAGGATTTTAAATACACTAAAAATTGTTGTTTTTTACTTTTTTTATTTTTCATTTTAATTTCTTGTATGTTTATTATTTTTATCGGATAGTAGTATTACATTAAATAGATTTATTTCATATTTTTTTACATTATGTACATTTATTGCTGATAAAAATTATATATTTTCTATATTATCAAAAAAATTTATTGGGATAAAAATTAGAATATATCATTGGATGATAATTTTCCATCCTCTTATAGTTCTAGAAAATTCATATTCTGAAAAAAAAAATTGGTATCAAAGATGGCCTCTACAAAACTCTGAAGATGATTTTAAATTTTTTTATAATAACAACATTTGGTCATAGAGAAATTATATTCATATTTCTATTTTACAATTATTTTATTTGAAAATATAATAGTTTACTTATACTAACATGTAAAAGAGGAAAGATAATTTTTGTTTTGGTATGGAAGGGCTTCCAATTATAATATTAGGTAATTTAAATATGATAAAACCACTAATATTTGATGGTGCAGACTATGAAAATTAGTGTGATATGATAGATAATTTTATTATCAATATGGGTGTTGATACATCTATTTAGATGAACTGAAATTATATATTCTTCTAGAATGAACTATATTAATTTAATCATATTTAAAAGATGGACTACCTATAAAACATTAAATTCAATATTCATTTCTTTTCTTTTAGAAAAGAAATATTTAAAGAAAAACATTCATTATATGACATAGTTAATAGAATATAAAAAAACCTAGATATTTATTAGTTTATTAATTTCAATGTTATGGAGATTCAAATTGAAATATTGATAGAATATTGTAAGTATTTTTTTCTTCTCATAGGATCATTGGTACAGAAGTATAAATTTATTTTCATAATTGTTAATGGATTTAAAACATTGGGTTATACTTAAATTTATGATGAGAATCATTCTGAGAAAGTGTTCTTTTTTCCCAAAGGAATGTGAATGCACAAAGATGACAATAAATGAAACTAAAAATTTAATGAATCTTATATTTAATGACCTCATTATAAATTTAATGAAATGTGAAAGAAATTTAAAGATAGATTTTGATAAGGTGAAGAGAAATAATAGAGTAAAATTTAATTAAACTTCTAGTATTTTAACGTATTTTTCTTAGAATTTAATGCATTATATAGTGGAGAATAAAATATAAAAATCAATCAGATGATAAAAATTATGATGATAGTGAATTAGATCTCACTAATATTGTGTGGATGATGAACATGACTATCAAAAAGAATAAATTCTAGTACAATCATCATAATAATAAAAAATATAGACATGAGAAAGAGTCCTTAGAAACTTCATTCTATGAATATAAGTAATCATGACATATCATTCCAAATTCTTCTCAATTGAAGAAAAAAATTTAGGATGGAAAATCATTGAATAAGAAATAAACAAAACTTTTAAGGATAAAAACTATTAGTAAAGTGTTAGTGAGAATCCATCACATGATAAAAAAATGATTTAGAGGATGATAGTTAGAGGATTATAGGCTTTTATTCAAATATTCCTGAGAATTATATTTTTACAATGGTAAAGGTAACTCATGATATACTTTCACAACAATATCTTAATGGAAATTTTTATTTTCATTGAATTATGAAAATAGTTCAACTTAATCGAAATATGATGATGATATTTTATCATTTGAATAAATTACTAGATATATATATTTCTGGGAAGATAAAAATAAAAATTTATGATTGACCCTAATTTTTCTAATTTAGTTTTTTTTAAAGTAAAGGAAAAGATTTTCAAAATTTATTCTCTGTTAAATAATAAATATATTAAAATTAATAAGGTGAAAAAGGATATGAATAAACTCATAAATTATTTGAATGAATCAAAGAGATTTTTTTGAGCAAACTGTAGAAATGAATTAAAAAATAATCTCAATATTACAATCATTTAATAAGAATACGACTTTAAAACTAAAATAATAAATATAATATTTAAAGAAATTATTTATTAATCTTAATAAATGAATTAATTTTTTTGAGAAATTTTTTAAAATATTGAGGCCTAAAAGTATAATTTTCTAACTTGTCTATAAAACCATGAAAATCTTTCTTCATCATAATAACTACTTTGTGCTGAGTATGGAAATTTTTGTTATAAATGATAGAGTTGAGACAATTAAGGAAAAAAAAATTAACTATGTTCGATCTATATAAACCTAAATTGTTTATTTTTCCTATGAAATCGTATTTTTGAAAATAAAAAAATTTATATAGATCTGGGTTTTAAGATATCATTTTTCAAAAAATATCAAAGATAAAATATTTCTGGTACAAAATTCGTAGATTTAATTTATTTTAATATGATAGGTTGAGTGGAGGTATATGGACCACATTGTATGTAAAACATGAGTCTTTAAGTTCATTTATTGGTTAACAATTCCCATTAATTTGTAATTAGTCAACATAGGCCTCTTTTTCTCTAAACAAACTATGAGTATTAGATTCAAACACTACATGCATGTTATATTTGATGATTAAACAATATATACTTGGAATTAGTTTTGAAAACATAAGTCATAATCACTCTATATTTTTAAAATTTTTGATGTGCATGTTAAATAATTTAAAAACCTATTTGTAGCCACTTTCTAGAGTAATTGAGGTGGTCAATTTATAAATTATGTTTTTGAAAGTTATTTTAGTGAAAGTAGAAAAACTCATAATTTCTCATCACTAAGAGATCCACAAAAAATGATATATTTGAATTAAAGAATGAAATCCTTCAGAAATTTATTCAAATAATGATGTGTGAGTATTAAGTAGGTACATATTTTTATGATGAGACAATGAGTATAGCCTACTAAATTATAGATCATGTTTTCTTTAATTGAGTATTTTATAAAACCCCTTATTAATTTTACATTTAAAGGAAAACTAAACTTAGTTACTTTAATGTTTTTGGTTGTAAAGCATTAATTATTAATACTAATGAAAATAGTTATAAATTTCATCCAAAAGGTAATGGAAGTATATTTCTTGGTCACTCTACCATAAAGTGTGTCAGGTTTTCAAAAAATAGAAATATACTGGTGAAGAAATGGTACATGTAACATTTTCTGAATTGTATCCTTATTCAAGATTAAAATGTAAATAAGTTACACATACTTATTGTATTTTAAAAAATTTCCCTTTTTTCTTACCAAAATATGAATCCAATCTTATAGATATTAAAATACCAAAATATAGAATAATATATTCAAGTCTGTTACAATTTAATTCGTTAATAGATGTAGATCAATGTTACTTTTTTCCTAATAATCATTTAGTCAAAAGGAGTCACCCCATTATGAATATCCTAAGTTATATAATCCAATTAGGAAAAACTGAAATTCCTTATGAAATAAATTTTAGAATCTTGAATTATTTTCTAAACATGATCCTAAAATACTAGATGGATCCTTTTGTGATAATATATGTATAATTTTCATGTAGGAAGAGATTAATTTATTTTAATTGAAGTAGGTTTTTCCATTGGAAGAGTTCTTGAATGATTTTTCCATTCTAGGTGTGAAATGGATCATCTAGGATATATGTAATGAAAATAGTATTATTTTATGAAATAAAGAAAACTCATTTCTATGGGATATAATAATGTAGGGGGAATATATTTTTAAGTGAATTTACTTCGATATATTGTCTTGAGTTCATCAAGATACTTATAGCCTTTGTACCTCATATTAATTTTACTCTCTATCTAAAAGTTTTAAATAGTTATTCTCTTAATGTATATGTTTTGGTTGATGTTTATATTCATTAAGATTATAGTTTTTAAAATATAAGTTTTTTGAAAAACGTTTTCAAACTTACTAATGTTTTTATAGACTTAAATGTCCATCGGGATCCGAGTATAATCAATTTTCTTATTCTAAAATTCAAAATAATTTTGTTAAAGGAATTTTTGAACCTACATTTTCATAAAAAAAGACTTTATAGACACTATAATTGTTAAAGAATATATCAAAATACTTATTTCTAGATCAACTAAAAAACTCTTGCAGGCATTTTATTGGAAATTATACAGAGTTAGTTCGACATGAACCTGATCCGTGGACTTAATTTCTTTATGAGCTTCCAATTCTTTGTGATATAACAAATATTACATCTTTATATAAGTACTCAACACATCACTAGATTATGAATCACAGTGATATAAGGCACTATTTCCTTAAGAAAAACACAAAAAGGGGATGTTATTATTAATTTTTTTTGGAATTTAAAATCACGTTGCTGAAATTTTCATTAGTCACTTAAAATTTGATTGATTTATATATATTAAACAAAATTTAGGTATCATCAATTCATAGTGATCATAATTTTCACTTCTCATTTTAATATATCCTCACACTGAAAAAATTATCATGAAGAGGGGTTATTTATTTAATAAAAATTATAAACATTCATACAAGTTCTATATATCATATATAAGTTCATTAAACATAATTTATCAAATTTATACCAAAATATTAAAGGAACCAAAACAAATAATTTTTTTTTAATTTAGTTGAATTTTTTGGAAATTATAATTTATAAGGTACAATTTACTTTCCAACGAGCATGTACCCGAGTGGTAAGGGCTCACGCTTGGCATCCAAGAGACCCAGGTTCAAAACCGAGTGGAGGTGAATTTTTAGGTACTGTAGTAGGTACTATATCAGTACTATAGTAGTAACTCTTTGGTACTGTATAAGCTGGACTATTCACCTGATTTGGGCTTTCGGGCCACTGGTTTGGGCCTACGGGTCTCAAGGCCTTCGGGCCATCAAAGGCCTTTGGGCCACAGGGCCTTCAGGACATTGAATCCTATGAAGTAGCCCAGTTCACACAGAGCATGCCTCAAATGAGGAACAATGCACCAGTAGGAGTCACCAAGAGCATAGCTAACCGGATTGGAAGAATGAGAGGGTATGACAACCGCCATTGGGACCAGGCACCATGCAGCTTTGTACGGGGCAATGCTAGCCGATCAGCAATGCAGGTGTGGAGCTAATGGCAATCAATGATGCAGAATATGGGGAGGGGAAGTTCTAGAGGGCTGGGCCTACGGGTCATGTATTGGGCTTGGTATGCCTCTGGGCCTTCGGGTCATGTATTACGGGTCATGTCAGGCATTGTGCCTTGGGCCTATGGGTCATGTACAGGTTCCCCTTCAACCCTTAAAAGAAGGATTATCTATAATAAAAATAAAAAATGAAGGACTTTGGGCCATTCGGGAAAAAAAGGTACAATTTACTTTAAGTTTTTTATTTTTTTTCACATTCTTTATATTTTTCATACTCTAAGTCAATTTTAGAAATGCTTAAATATCATACATATTTTACATCCTTCAAATCTATCGATTTTGTCTTTTTTTCTTTGATACTTACTCTTATAAATTGACTAAGACACTTTTATACATATATTAATTTTTAATAAATTGATTAATTCCTAAGGTAAGGAGAGATACTTTCTTTATCTTTCCACATAAGCCTATTATTAATTCTACAAAATATAATATAATTTGTTTTTAATAATATCAAAAACTATATTCATTATAATACAATCATATACTAGTATTAGAATAAAATATCTAGATAGTTGGATCTTTTTTCTCATATCAACTATTAAAATTTTTCAATAACTCAATTAATCTCTATTATTCTCAAAAGGAAGTCAATTTCATAAAAACATTCAAATTATTTATCTATCCACCATTCCTAAAATAAATTATTTCATGATAACACTTATTATTTTGGTTCTTTTGGACTATCACAATAGGGTGTGGAATTTTAAAAGTTTGTAAGTTTTTTCCATAAGTACATTCTATTGATTTTTTTCATTAAATAGAGAGAATGTCAGTAACTTTTTATTTATTTTTTCAAATTCATAAAAATTTATTAAGGGATAGAAAATATTAAATAGGGGAAAAATGTGTAAAATAAGGGGAGTGATTAGAGATAGTTAGATTTATATTCATAGGTAAAATTTTAAATTTATTGACAAAACCCTGTGTAATTTCTTATAGGGTAAATTTTAGTTTTCTTTGATATTATATTTAGGGGAGTTTAATCAGATATTATATGGTACAATAAGTTTTATTTTTAAAATTAATTCCAAAACATAAAATTACTTTAGTATCCATTTGCGTCTACTGATTATAAAAATGTGGGAGGTTATTATGTCATTGAATCTTTTTATCATTGGTTTTAAAAAACGGTTGTACACTTTATTGATGTTTTGATTTTACTTTATATTATGTCATTATGTTTTGTTGAGTATAGAGTTATTTTATTAATGATATATTCAATATCAACTGTATTTATGTTTATATCTATAATAAAATATTTGACTGTTATGGAGGATTTACCATCCCTTGATAAAGTTAAAATATACATCCATAAAATGATAAATTTTTTTGTCTGATATAGTTAAAAATGAACAGAAAGATAAAAAAACTCTAACCATTGAGGTTTGTTATTGTATATTAATATTAAATGAACTCAAGGAATTGAGGATCAGAAATAGCTTAAATGTGCTAGAATATTGGTTACGAGTGAATCTGTGAAAATATCTCATTTCCTTAGAGATCAGACATTTTTAACATTTTTCTTCATGTACTAAGAGATAATATCTAGTGAAGTTTTCATTATTAATCTGATATAATTTAATATTCTTATTATTACTTATCCAACATAATATGATTTATTAGTTTACAGGGCAATGAGATTAATTAAAAAATCTAAAAAGGTAAAGGATATTCAATGTGTGAAGTATTATCTTTCAATAGTTTTTTAAATGACGTTTAGGAGTGTATATTTTGTTGATC
This sequence comes from Viscum album, assembly GCA_963277665.1. Taxonomy (NCBI): domain Eukaryota; kingdom Viridiplantae; phylum Streptophyta; class Magnoliopsida; order Santalales; family Viscaceae; genus Viscum; species Viscum album. The sequence goes on from OY728132.1 coordinate 422,681,114, forward strand.
ATCATATCAAAAAGGTGCATAGTGATGGAGATACTTATTAATTCATTTGATCTTATAGTCATTGAAGTTTTAGTTTTGAAACTTGGTGTCTTATGGAAAGTCTATAGTTAATGAACTTTTTGGTGTTGAACTACGATACCTTAGAATAATTGTACATATCCTCTATCCAAGTCAGATAAAAGTGAACAATTCATGTGCCTTAGAATTAGATTAGTAATAATATCATTTAGGGATATCAAAGTTGTTATTCACTAATTTAAGAATTGGTTTTTCATTTCGTTGTTTTTATTTTAATTTTATTTTTGTTTTTTTATTAGATAATAGTCTAACATAATATATATTTATTTGACTCCACATTTACATTATGTACACTAATAGTATATCAAAATATAAATTGACCGATCAACACAATTACTCAAGTTTGAGAATATTTTCTATCTTTTATTGGACTATATTTCACCACATATTATAGGGACATATTATATATCAATTGGGATATCATAAATTTTAACATCACATGCACTTCTATTTTGGAGATGTTCTTAGCATAATTGTTTGGTCCATTGAAACCTCAAAGTTTTTAAGTGCCTTAATTGTTACTATAGAATTGATATTAATTTTTTGAGGGATAAATTATATATTATATAGTGTATTATTCTTAGACTTATCATTCCCAGGATCAATTTTATACATAGATACTAAATTTTCCAACATAATAGTGGTATATTGAGTTAGATACAATATAGATTCCACCTCATTGGATGAATATTTTACTATATCCTTTAAGGGAACATGTTAATGATGTCATTTTCCAAGGATATATCATATCAAATAGTAATTTAGAAGATCTTTTATGGATTTATCTTAAAATATGATCAGATATATATTTTTAAGAGATGAGTAAATAACCCATAGTCTCACTTCACAAATTTTATATTTTTGGTTCCATTAAATAATATTAATAGGGGTATATTAATAATGAGTTGGGAATTATAATGAAAAAAACAAAATAATACATATGTTAGGGATATATTATGATTTCCTTAGGTATTACATTGGAAATTAGTTTACTTTTTTTATTACTATAATCTATAAAGAAACACACTCAATATGACTCATATGTTTCACCACTATAATTTTATTATATAACCATTTTTTATGCCTCCTTAACAACTTGATCCCATATCCTCCACAGTGAAATGAAAATGAATAGTACTCTACTGAGGCATTCAACTTCCTAACACCTGACTCCAATGTATGTCATTTGTCATCGAACATTCCCCATTCCACTATATATTGGATGGTCTAAATGAAGGGAGGTATAAGTCATTTGGTAAAACATGGAATGAGACTGAGAGAAAGAGGAGAAGTTAAAAGACACTGATCCCATTTCTCTACACCCTATATATCTCAGATGAATGGAAAGGAAAAAAACAAACAAGGTTCATGGAATTTGGAATTCTACTACCTCCCCTGAGAGTAAAACGTCATGTTTAGTACCCATTTACAAGGACATGGAGTGGAAATGTTTAAGGGAGATCATATAAACAAAAAATAAAACCGTGCTACAATATTGAAATGGAAAATACATAAAAGGAATGAAAAACTAGGATACTTATCCCTAATAGGGAAGAACTTCTAAAGTGATGAAAATACACTTAAATAGTCATGGATGAGATATTTTCTTGATTAATATTTAGTTTAATTCGCTCCTTGCAGATTGTGAATGTTTGGGGTTTCCTTTGGGAATATTCCCCTAAATTCACTCTTATTCTTTAGACCTTCCTTACCCTTCCTATTTTTCCTCATATCATAATTCCATGAACCTTATCTATAATTATGTGAGTATGTATAATACATTAGGTGATATATTGGGCATTAAGTGATTTTTAATTCTAGAAATAAGAGAATATTCCTTTGGTTAGGGATTCTATGCATGTCTATTACATGTCACTTGGCTCAATCAAATAACCACCAATTGACCTAAAATAGTTTCCAAGGTGTTATATAGGATTTGATTTTTGGTTAAAAATGTGTTCATAATTTTCATGTGGTGTAAACTTATTATATTCATAATGATATTTGGGTGTAAAATTATATAGTTTTATCATATTTATGACATACATAACTTTAGTTGATCTACCTAGTTCTTATTTCTTATATACCATTGAAACGAACTGGCCCAATGGGAACATGATAATGATGGTTGTAAGATAACTATGCCACCCCAATAACACAAAAAATAGGATAGGGGTGAATTGATATCACTATGAAGCCATAATGTTTAATGGGGGCCTTATCCTTTATCCAATTTTAACAAACATATATATCTAATATAATAAATAATGATAAAGAGTAGTATTATATACCTAAAAAGGTAAACTGTATAAAATGTATGCACGAGACATTAGATGAAAATAAAATCTCTTAATAAGAAAATAGTATAAAAAATTTATATCTAAGATAGTATATGAACCAAGGGATCATCAAACATTAGAAATATTGAAAAAAAAATCATTGGTGTACAATTATATATTAAAAACATAGGATTATTGAATATTATAGTGGAAACCGGTGGGGTTCTCTAAGGTGGGGTGAAAAATCATTTTTCATAATTCATAATATTATGGGTGGTGTATTTTAGGCTGATAGAATTTGAAAATTATTTAAATAAGTTTTATCGAAGTTATGATAGGCGATTGGTTCAGGTTTTGGATTACCTATTTTAATATTCTTATAATATTAAAAATGGATGAATGTTATTCCTCTTAATTAATAAGGGAAAGAATCTATAATCACTTTATTCATCACCATAGGTTGATAAGAATTTGGAGGTTTAAATAAAATTGTGATCAAACCTCCTTCTAATGTGTATGGGGGATATTAGATAAAATCTTATTAATAATCTATCTTTAAGATAAGTAAAAAAATCCCATCCAAGTTTATGAATACATAAGAAATTCATAATCAATTCACTATCTTTTACACACGTATCATAAATCACTAAATACCTAACTGCTCAATACTACCAATTCCATCATATATATATATATATAAATAATTACATATATAGATAATGATTATTATCAACCCAATTAATAAACAATTTAAAATAATCATAAAGTGAAAACCATCACACTATAAATAAAATTCTGCTACTAAATATATTAATATACTAATAAAAGAATAATTTTTATTCAGTAAAGGCTCAAAATCAAGAATCAAAAAAAAATTATCCTTCCCGATATCACAATCATAAAAAGTGTTTAACTCTATACATGAGAGTTAATAGGGAGTATAAATATAAAAAAATTGAAGTAGAATAACACAAACCATAAAACTTTGATAATGTTCTTCTCAACCTCCTTCCCACACAGTTGATTCTTTCATACCCCTTTCGGCCAAACCTTACATCATGTTATTTTCTTTTATTTGATTTCTAATTCCGCATTTTATATTTTTGGATCCCTAGAAATCCACACCTTGAATAATTTCCTCATTGTATCTGTTGATAATTAGATTAAGGATTAGCATTCATTCTTAATCTAAAGGAATACTCCATGTCACCTATTTATATACATGTAGTGTTAATATGATCTATATAGAAATAATTTAATTTGGGAATTGAAAATATTTTCCCCATATAATACATTCCATTCTATGGATTTTTCAAAGGATAATTTTCTAACTTATCTTCCCATATGTATAATTGACCCATATATATTATATTATTAACTTTTATGTATTAACATCTGATACTTCAAAAGAAAAGGAATGAAATTTAACTATCCAAAAAATTACTCTTATATATTATAGAGAAGCTCAAAAATTCCCTTATATATAAATATTTGTGTATAGAATCTTATGTATTGGTTGATGTAACCCTTATGCATTAGAGGGAGATATTTTGATATCATAGGAATGAACATAAATTCTATTGCATCATAATGGAAAGGACCTATTCATATTAGTAAAATCATGGTGTTACTGTTTTTATCAATCATGTGAATTTAATGTATGTGGACTAGTACCTTTACACATTACATTACTTTTCAAAAAAATTAATTTGTAACTTTAAGGGTCTCTTATGAATTGATTATATGATTCTTATTTATGAGATCCTTTTAAAATTTCATAAAATTTCCATAATTTCACCCTCATGTTTCTAAAATTCACCTCTCAATATTTTCCTTACATATAGACATTATCTTCTAGTATTACATACTTTCATAACATCCTGATTCAACCACCTTTTCTTAAAACTAGAAACCAAATAATTTATCCATAGTTAGCTATTTGCTTTATTCCATAAATTCAATAAATCAATTTAATTGATAATTTCATCCATTTTAATAAATATTCTGAAAAGATAATGAAACTTTCCTTTAATTACAAAACATACTAAAAAAATAAATTGTTAAATATGATGGAATAAAACTAAATGAATATAAAAAATAGAAAACCAATATTTCTACTTCAAATTTCCCCATAGTTAAGCCTTGGGCACCTGAACTTGTGGTTATCAAAAACACCACCCAAGAAAAATTCATAAAAATATAAAATTATATTTATTTCTTTATGATTTATATTATTCAATATTATAATTCATCTTACATGTTATTTATTTTCTTTTTTCTTCAAATTAATTCAATTAATTTTAACTTTATTTTATTTCCCTGAAATCTATTATACCTACCTTCTTGGATGTATTTCAATAATTATAAGAATTATGAAATTTAAGAATATTTTTTCTCCTTTTAAACTGATGCAGGGGTTACCATAAGGCTAATTATTTCAGAAATATCCGCCTAATGGGTCTTGTATTTTTGTTTGTCAGGAAAATTTTCAGTTTTATTTTGTATCAAATGGTTGGAAGGTTATGATGTTAAAATTCATGATCTATATTGAATAATTTTGGATCTAATTAAACAAAAGTGTGTTATTAATAGTTTATACACAAGTATGGTATCATTTTCCTACTTCCATTTAAACTATTCTTCTCATAAATCCTTATAGATTCTTATATAATGTCCACAGAGTATTTATTTCAATAGAATTAATTGTTTCCTCTCTTAATTCATTAATAATATTGGTTATTTTTTTCAATTCTAAATATTTTGATCCTTAAAGGTATAATGGAATTTCTTGTCTTAAAATTTTTCATTAAACTTATTATCTAAATAGTTTTTGGAATTTTCACTTTTAACTTTCCCAGATTTGATTCTTTTCTCCATATTCACTAATGAAAAAACTTTTTCCTTTATCTTATCATAAAATAATATCCCCTACACCCAAGTTCAACAATAATCACACATTTACTCCCTGATAAGTATGGTTAAGGATTATAGTCTAGTAATGTGACACCAAATAAGGTCATTCATGGAATCTATAGAATAAAAAGGTTAAATTTCAATGTAATAAAATATACGTTTAGTATAGAAAATAAATTTTCAATCAAAATAAGACCTCAATAATTTCAATAAATCTCCCTAACGCTATGATGTGTTGACAAAAATTATCAAAAAATTGTAATTATTCAAGAATGCCTTGGTTATCTTCATAAATTTTGTCTTATAATTATTTTTTTTAAATGTTTTATAATCCACTCATACAAGTGATTTTAATAAGGGATTGTATTCAATGGAATATGATTTTAAAAAAGTGGTATTTTTTTCAATTTCCAAAACAATAATTTTTAAAATAATATCATTTCAATGTTATTTTAATTTTAGTTTCATAGGTCAATGAAATTTCTCAGAGATGGAATAAGTTCCAAACATAAAAATGTATTCAATTTAAAATAAATATATTTTAAAAAAATAAAAAAATGAAAAATAAAAACACAAACATTTGAAATTAATAAAAGATATGATAATCATATTTACCATCCTCACACTTTAATGATATATTTCAGTTATGAAAACTTAATATAAATGGATTTATGGATAGATTTAATGTAAGGACATTAGTTAATTTTTTTAAGGATATTTGTAACCTTGATATTTTACTGGTTGAAGTGTTAGAGGAGTGTGATCTTCTATACTGGTGTCTATTTCAGATTACCATTATACTTATTTGGTCTATTACTATTGGTAGTGAATGTGCGCCTCTATATTTATTTAATTATCATCATAAATCCAAATGGATATAAATAATCATTTTTGATCATATATTTAAGTTTCATTATTAGTTTATCATGTTCCACTCTTGTTCTTTCATTATAAATTAAAGAATTTAAAATTTTCCACTCCTTATTTAATCTAGTTATTGAATCTGATGTCTTATATCATATTTTTTTTCAGATCCATATTCATCTCTTTGATTGATAAATACGTCTTGTGTTCTAGATCTGTTGGTAGATGACTACCTTTCCCACAGTTCAACTAATCAGTGCTCATTCTAATTTTGGTTTTGTAATTAGTTCTGTAATCCCACAAGGTGTGTTCCAATATTTATCTACAATATTTAATATATGTATTGATAGTATTTTATCGGTTTCCTTTAATACCATCATTTAAAACTCTATATTTTCCATTGGATTAAGGATGGTAAATTATTTATGTTTCTTGGTGCACTCCATACTTCCTCATTAAAGATTTTATTCCCCTATTGTTGTAGTGGGTTCTATGGTCACTACATATTTATATTAGAATTCCAAATATGAAAAATATTTTTTTTTTGAAGAATAATAAAAAATTGTGGAATCCTTAGTTTTTGTGTCTTTATATTCTTTCCATTTTGAAACATAGTCAAAAAAACAAAAATTTGTAAGAATATCCAAAGGATATGGGAAAGGGTTATTTAAATTAAAATCGTCATATTTAAAATATTTCACTATTTTTCATTTTTATTCGATAAATTTCACATCTCTTTAAATGTTTTTAGTGAATTGGAAAAAATCATGAGAATATCTAAACACTTTGGGCCATTATATGCCAGATTCTATGAATTTCATAGAAGTTCATTGAGTTCCAAAGTATCCTCCTCAATATAATTTACGACATAATTATAGGATTAATTATACATTAATTTTATGAAAACATATGATAATCACTTGTTCATTATAACTGTTATAAAGATATTGATCATCTTAGACATATAAGATTTATTCAACTTTAGGTATAAAGACTTATTAGGGGTTTATATGTGATGAAAATTGAGAAGTTACCATAAATTTTACCATATTAGTATACCAAAATACCTATTATTTAATTAAGTACAACTATCCTCCTGGAATAAAATTATTAAATGGACCATTGTTTTTAATTTCCACCTCTACTATATGGTACAACCTTCTCAAGTGATTTTCCACTCAATTTTTAGCTCCTATATTTTCTTATATATCTAAATTTAGATCCTGGAGTTATATTATTCTTCTCATTATCCTATGATTTAAATATTCCTTATTTATAAAGTACTGAAAGGGTTCCTTTATTAAAGTAAATATTTAATATTTTTACAATCAACCATGAACTAAATTTATCTAAGAAAAAAACATAACAAAAACACATTTTTAGTGGTTTTATAATAGGTTTGGGATATATCTATTGTTCTAGAGGCATATTAAATGACATGATATCTTCCATTAATTATCTTGGATAACACTAATTCAAAAAAACGATTTGAAGTGTCACAAAATAGTTTTAATTGGTGCTCCCTGTTCTGTGGTTGAAAAATTGGTTGTGTTTTTAGTTGACACATTTTATCATCATAATCATTATTAAAATAATCATTTAAAGTAAATTGAGTATCATTTTAAAGTAATATAGAGTGTGGAAAACCATTATTACTAGAATTATTTATGAATCAGCTACAAATACTTCATGTTCTAAAAAGTATCCAACTTTTTTCACCTAAGATGTGAAATGTAATGATTGATAACGTCAATTTTTGATTTATAAACTTCAATCCCATTATGTGAAATTTATTTTCTATGAAAAATTCCACTATCAATCTTGAAATGAAACATTTCAAAGTTTAAGAAAATAATAATTTCAATAAAATTTTAAGTAGATAATCCTAATTTTCTAAACAATGATAAAAATAATTTCTTGACATAGTGACATCATCATGAAAAAAATACAGGAAATCCCCTATAAAATTAATAAATATATTTACCCCGTTTCTTTGAAATGTACAAGGTACATTGAATAGTATGAATGGAATTCTCTGTTATGGTAATGTACTATACAGGCAATTAAATATTTCATTTTTATAGCCCTCAAGTTTAATGGGAACATGGAAACTTCCCAATATATTAATCTAGAAAGTAGTAATAGGTTATTCTTTGTAACAACATTACCCACTAGGTCCCCTTGACTAGTGAATTGTAGATCCCCAACTACCCCAAGCCCACCACCATAGGCATGGGGAAAGAAACTAGGAATTAATGGAATAATTAAAAATGGGTGTCATTTGACTAAATAGATATATGTACATACCTAACCATATCTATGAAAAATTATAACAGAATAATGATAAAATATAGTAACATATAGTGTAAAATGAATGCATGTTATAATCTCCCGGGAATACAAATATTATAACAATTCAATATAAAAACTAAATGAAAAAAATACACACTTAACCAAACAATGGATGGAAAAAGTACATAATGAGAGATCCTAGATCCATATTTCTATTCCCCAATCACTGTAAGAAGTAAAATGCACTAGGGTATCCCTATAATCCTCTATAATCACTATTGGTATGTTATTCATCTATATAAGACACAAAATGTATGGTCAAAGCCCATGTAGGTGTGAATATATATGTACGCAGTAGGAAACCCTAAAAATAGAAAGGGGGGATGTGATGCACGATAGAAGTAGAAATATGAACCCATAATAAGTGAAATTAAATTCAATCTATAGGGATATATATATATATGCTCAATCCTTTATCTATCTATAAATTGGAACCCTTCTTTCATGGATAGTTCATGGGTCCTCAATCCATATACAGATTGGAACCATGCTTCTATGTCAGGACAAGGGTTCTCTACCTATAGAGTGGCGCCCCCCTGATAGACTAGGGAATGGGTTCTCTATCTACCTAGAGACTGGAACCCCTACTAGGATAGGTTGTGTGTTTTTTTATCTACCTACTTAGTGGAACCATTATGTCATACTGAGGCATGGGTCCTATATCAAATGAGTGGGACCCTCCTTTAATAACTAGGTATGGTTCCTCCATATTGAAATTATTTTACCTTAACTGTGTGGAATAGTATAGAAGTGAGGCTTCACATGGACACCATTTAATCAGACATGAAAGATGTTGGACATCATTTATGGGCCATTGGAGCAATTGGAATACTCTTTTCTTGGGTTGGGGTATGATATGGATATCCCCTTTCTCTCTTATCTTGATTTATTTTATGAGCATATATATATATATCCCTATAGATTGAATTTAATTTCACTTATTATGGGTTCATATTTCTACTTCTATCGTGCATCACATCCCCCCTTTCTATTTTTAGGGTTTCCTACTGCGTACATATATATTCACACCTACATGGGCTTTGACCATACATTTTGTGTCTTATATAGATGAATAACATACCAATAGTGATTATAGAGGATTATAGGGATACCCTAGTGCATTTTACTTCTTACAGTGATTGGGGAATAGAAATATGGATCTAGGATCTCTCATTATGTACTTTTTCCATCCATTGTTTGGTTAAGTGTGTATTTTTTTCATTTAGTTTTTATATTGAATTGTTATAATATTTGTATTCCCGGGAGATTATAACATGCATTCATTTTACACTATATGTTACTATATTTTATCATTATTCTGTTATAATTTTTCATAGATATGGTTAGGTATGTACATATATCTATTTAGTCAAATGACACCCATTTTTAATTGTTCCATTAATTCCTAGTTTCTTTCCCCATGCCTATGGTGGTGGGCTTGGGGTAGTTGGGGATCTACAATTCACCAGTCAAGGGGACCTAGTGGGTAATGTTGTTACAGAGAATAACCTTTTACTACTTTCTAGATTAATATATTTGGAAGTTTCCATGTTCCCATTAAACTTTAGGGCTATAAAAATGAAATATTTAATTACCTGTATAGTACATTACCATAACAGAGAATTCCATTCATACTATTCAATGTACCTTGTACATTTCAAAGACACGGGGTAAATATGTTTATTAATTTTATAGGGGATTTCCTGTATTTTTTTCATGATGATGTCACTATGTCAAGAAATTATTTTTATCATTGTTTAGAAAATTAGGATTATTTACTTAAAATTTTATTGAAATTATTATTTTCTTAAACTTTGAAATGTTTCATTTCAAGCTTGATAGTGGAATTTTTCATAGAAAATAAATTTCACATAATGGGATTGAAGTTTATAAATCAAAAATTGACGTTATCAATCATTACATTTCACATCTTAGGTGAAAAAAGTTGGATACTTTCTAGAACATGAAGTATTTGTAGTTGATTCATAAATAATTCTAGTAATAATGGTTTTCCACACTCTATATTGCTTTAAAATGATACTCAATTTACTTTAAATTATTATTTTAACAATGATTATGATGATAAATGTGTCAACTAAAAACACAACCAATTTTTCAATCACAGAACAGGGAGCACCAATTAAAACTATTTTGTGACACTTCAAATTGTTTTTTTGAATTTCTGTTATCCAAGATAATTAATGGAAGATATCATGTCATTTAATATGCCTCCATAACAATAGATATATCCCAAACCTATTATAAAACCACTAAAAATGTGTTTTTGTTAAGTTTTTTTCTTAGATAAATTTAGGTCATGGTTGATTGTAAAAATATTAAATATTTACTTTAATAAAGAAACCCTTTCAGTACTTTATAAAAAAGGAATATTTAAATCATAGGATAATGAGAAGAATAATATAACTCCAGGATCTTTATTTAGAGATATAAGAAAATATAGGAGCTAAAAATTGAGTGGTAAATCACTTGAGTAGGTTGTACCATATAGTAGAGGTGGAAATTAAAAACAATGGTCCATTTAATAATTTTATTCCAGGAGGATAGTTGTACTTAATTAAATAATATGTATTTTGGTATACTAATATGGTAAAATTTATGGTAACTTCTCAATTTTCATCACATATAAACCCCTAATAAGTCTTTATACCTAATGTTGAATAAATCTTATATGTCTAAGATGATCAATATCTTTATAACAGTTATAATGAACAAGTGATTATCATATGTTTTCATAAAATTAATGTATAATTAATCCTAGAATTATGTCGTAAATTATATTGAGGAGGAAACTTTGGAACTCAATGAACTTCTATGAAATTCATAGAATCTGGCATATAATGGCCCAAAGTGTTTAGATATTCTCGGGATTTTTTTAAAAATTCACTAAAAACATTTAAAGAGATGTGAAATTTATCGAATAAAAATGAAAAATAGTGAAATATTTTAAATATGACGATTTTAATTTAAATAACCCTTTCCCATATCCTTTGGATATTCTTACAACTTTTTGGTTTTTGACTATGTTTCAAAATGGAAAGAATATAAAGACACAAAAACTAAGGATTCCACAATTTTTTATTATTCTTCAAAAAAATATTTTTCATATTTGGAATTCTAATATAAATATGTAGTGACCATAGAACCCACTACAACAATAGGGGAATAAAATCTTTAATGAGGAAGTATGGAGTGCACCAAGAAACATAAATAATTTACCATCCTTAATCCAATGGAAAATATAGAGTTTTAAATGATGGTATTAAAGGAAACCTATAAAATACTATCAATACATATATTAAATATTGTAGATAAATATTGGAACACACCTTGTGGGATTACAGAACTAATTACAAAACCAAAATTAGAATGAGCACTGATTAGTTGAACTGTGGGAAAGGTAGTCATCTACCAACAGATCTAGAACACAAGACGTATTTATAAATCAAAGAGATGAATATGGATCTGAAAAAAATATGATATAAGACATCAGATTCAATAACTAGATTAAATAAGGAGTGGAAAATTTTAAATTCTTTAATTTATAATGAAAGAACAAGAGTGGAACATGATAAACTAATAATGAAACTTAAATATATGATCAAAAATGATTATTTATATCCATTTGGATTTATGATGATAGTTAAATAATTATAGAGGTGCACATTCACTACCAATAGTAATAGACCAAATAAGTATAATGGTAATCTAAAATAGACACCAGTATAGAAGATCACACTCCTCTAATACTTCAACTAGTAAAATATCAAGGTTACAAATATCCTTAAAAAAAATTAACTAATGTCCTTACATTAAATCTATCCATAAATCCATTTATATTAAGTTTTCATAACTGAAATATATCATTAAAGTGTGAGGATGGTAAATATGATTATCATATCTTTTATTAATTTCAAATGTTTGTGTTTTTATTTTTCATTTTTGTATTTTTTTAAAATATATTTATTTTAAATTGAATACATTTTTATGTTTGGAACTTATTCCATCTCTGAGAAATTTCATTGACCTATGAAACTAAAATTAAAATAACATTGAAATGATATTATTTTAAAAATTGTTGTTTTGAAAATTGAAACAAATACCACTTTTTTAAAATCATATTCCATTGAATACAATCCCTTATTAAAATCACTTGCATGAGGGGATTATAAAACATTTAAAAAAAATTAATTATAAGACAAAATTTATGAATATAACCAAGGCATTCTTGAATAATTACAATTTTATGATAATTTTTGTCAAAACATCATAGCGTTAGGGAGATTTATTGAAATTATTGAGGTCTTATTTTGATTGAAAATTTATTTTCTATACTAAACGTATATTTTATTACATTGAAATTTAACCTTTTTATTCTATAGATACCATGAATGACCTTATTTGGTGTCACATTACTAGACTATAATCCTTAACCAAACTTATCGGGGAGTAAATGTGTGATTATTTTTGAACTTGGGTGTAGGGGATATTATTTTATGATAAGATAAAGAAAAAAGTTGTGTCATTAGTGAATATGGAGAAAAGCATCAAATCTGGGAAAGCTAAAAGTGAAAATTCCAAAAAATATTTAGATAATAAGTTTAATGAAAATTTTTAAGATAAAAAATTCCATTATACCTTTAAGGATCAAAAAAATTAGAATTGAAAAAAATAACCAATATTATTAATGAATTAAGAGAGGAAACAATTAATTCTATTGAAATAAATACTATGTGGACATTATATAAGAATCTATAAGGATTTATGAGAAGAATAGTTTAAATGGAAATAGGAAAAGGATACCATACTTGTGTATAAACTATTAATAACACACTTTTGTTTAATTAGATCCAAAATTATTCAATATAGATCATGAATTTTAACATCAGAACCATCCAACCATTTGATACAAAATAAAACTGAAAAGTTGCCTGACAAACAAAAATACAAGACCCATTAGGCGGATATTTCTAAAATAATTAACCTTATGGTAACCCCTGCATCAGTTTAAAAGGAGAAAAAATATTCTTAAATTTCATAATTCTTATAATGATTGAAATACATCCAAGAAGGTAGGTATAATGGATTTCAGGAAAATAAAATAAAGTTAAAATTAATTGAATTAATTTGAAGAAAAAAGAAAATAAATAACATGTAAGATGAATTATAATATTGAATAATATAAATCATAAAGAAATAAATATAATTTTATATTTTTCTGAATTTTTCTTGGGTGGTGTTTTTGATAACCACAAGTTCAGGTGCCCAAGGCTTAACTATGGGGAAATTTGAAGTAGAAATATTGGTTTTCTATTTTTTATATTCTTTTAGTTTTATTCCATCATATTTAACAATTTATTTTTTTAGTATGTTTTGTAATTAGAGGAAAATTTCATTATCTTTTCAGAATATTTATTAAAATGGATGAAATTATCAATTAAATTGATTTATTGAATTTATGGAATAAAGCAAATAGCTAACTATGGATAAATTATTTGGTTTCTAGTTTTAAGAAAAGGTGGTTGAATCAGGATGTTATGAAAGTATGTAATACTAGAAGATAATGTCTATATGTAAGGAAAATATTGAGAGGTGAATTTTAGAAACATGAGGGTGAAATTATGGAAATTTTATGAAATTTTAAAAGGATCTCATAAATAAGAATCATATAATCAATTCATAAGAGACACTTAAAGTTACAAATTAAAATTTTTGAAAAGTAATGTAATGTGTAAAGGTACTAGTCCACATACATGAAATTCACATGATTGATAAAAATGGTAACACCATGATTTTACTAATATGAATAGGTCCTTTCCATTATGATGGAATAGAATTTATGTTCATTCCTATGATATCAAAATATCTCCCTCTAATGCATAAGGGTTACATCAACCAATACATAAGATTCTATACATAAATATTTATATATAAGGGAATTTTTTACCTTCTCTATAATATATAAGAGTAATTTTTAGGATAGTTAAATTTCATTCTTTTTCTTTTGAAGTATCAGATGTTAATACATAAAAGTTAATAACATAATATATATGGATCAATTATACATATGGGAAGATAAGTTAGAAAATTATCCTTTGAAAAATCCATAGAATGGAATGTATTATATGGGGAAAATATTTTCAATTCCCTAATTAAATTATTTCCATGTAGATCATATTAACACTACATGTATATAAATAGGTGACATGGAGAATTCCTTTAGATTAGGAATGAATGCTGATCCTTAATCTAATTATCAACAGATACAATGAGGAAATTATTCAAGGTGTGGATTTCTAGGGATCCAAAAATATAAAATGCGAAATTAGAAATCAAATAAAAGAAAATAACATGATGTAAGGTTTGGCTGAAAGGGGTATGAAAGAATCAACAGTGTGGGAAGGAGGTTGAGAAGAACATTATCAAAGTTTTATGGTTTGTGTTATTCTAATTCAATTTTTTTATATTTATACTCCCTATTAACTCTCATGTATATAGTTAAACACTTTTAATGATTGTGATATCGGGAAGGAGAATTTTTTTTTTTTGATTCTTGATTTTGAGCCTTTACTGAATAAAAATTATTCTTTTATTAGTATATTAATATATTTAGTGGTAGAATTTTATTTATAGTGTGATGGTTTTCACTTTATGATTCTTTTAAATTGTTTATTAATTGGGTTGATAATAATCATTATCTATATATGTAATTGTTTATATATATATATATGATGGAATTGGTAGTATTGAGCAGTTAGGTATTTAGTGATTTATGATACGTGTGTAAAAGATAGTGAATTGATTATGAATTTCTATGTATTCATAAACTTGGATGGGATTTTTTTACTTATCTTAAAGATAGATTATTAATAAAATTTTATCTAATATCCCCCATACACATTGGAAGGAGGTTTGATCACAATTTTATTTAAACCTCCAAATTTTTATCAACCTATGGTGATGAATAAAGGGATTATAGATTCTTTCCCTTATTAATTAATAGGAATAACATTCATCCATTTTTACGATTATAAGAACATTAAAATAGGTAATCCAAAACTTGAACCAATCCTCTATCATAACTTCGATAAAACTTATTTAAATCATTTTCAAATTCTCTCATCCTAAAATACACCACCCATAACATTATGAATTATTAAAAATGATTTTTCACCCCACCTTAGAGAACCCCACCGGTTTCCACTATAATATTCAATAATCCTATGTTTTTAATATATAATTGTACACCAATGATTTTTTTTTTAAATATTTCGAATGTATGATGATCGTTGGTTCATATACTATATTAGATATAAATTTTATATACTATTTTCTTATTAAGAGATTTTATTTTCATCTAATGTCTTGTGCATACATTTTATACAGTTTACTTTTTTAAGTATATAATACTACTCTTTATCATTATTTATTATATTAGATATATATGTTTGTTAAAATTGGATAAAGGATAAGGCCCCCATTAAACTTTATGTCTTCATAGTGATATCAATTCACCCCTATCCTATTTTTTGTGTTATTGGGGTGGCATAGTTATCTTATAACCATCATAATCATGTTCCCATTGGGCCAGTTCGTTTCAATGGTATATAAGAAATAAGAACTAGGTAGATCAACTAAAGTTATTTATATCGTAAATATGATAAAACTATATAATTTTACACCCAAATATCATTATGAATATAATAAGTTTACACCACATGAAAATTATGAACACCTTTTTAACCAAAAATCAAATCCTATATAACACCTTGGAAACTATTTTAGGTCAACTGGTGGTTGTTTGATTGAGCCAAGTGACATGTAATAGACATGCATAGAATCCCTAACCAAAGTAATATTCTCTTATTTCTAGAATTAAAAATCACTTAATGCCCAATATATCACCTAATGTATTATACATACACACATAATTATAGATAAGGTTCATGGAATTATGATATGAGGAAAAATATGAAGGGTAAGGAAGGTATAAAGAATAAGAGTGAATTTAAGGGAATATTCCCAAAGGAAACCCCAAACTTTCACAATCTGCAAGGAGCGAATTAAACTAAATATTAATCAAGAAAATATCTCATCCATGACTAGTTAAGTGTATTTTCATCACTTTAGAAGTTCTTCCCTCTTAGGGAGAAGTATCCTAGTTTTTCATTCCTTTTATGTATTTTCCATTTCAATATTGTAGCACGGTTTTATTTTTTGTTTATGTGATCTCCCTTAAACATTTCCACTCCATGTCCTTGTAAATGGGTACTAAACATGACGTTTTACTCTCAGGGGAGGTAGTAGAATTCCAAATTCCATGAACCTTGTTTATTTTTTTTCCTTTCCATTCATCTGAGATATATAGGGTGTAGAGAAATGGGATCAGTGTCTTTTAACTTCTCCTCTTTCTCTCAGTCTCATTCCATGTTTTACCAAATGACTTATACCTCCCTTCATTTAGACCATCCAATATATAGTGGAATGGGGAAAGTTCGATGACAAATGACATACATTGGAGTCAGGTGTTAGGAAGTTGAATGCCTCAATAGAGTACTATTCATTTTCATTTCACTGTGGAGGATATGGGATCATGTTGTTAAGGAGGCATAAAAAATGGTTATATAATAAAATTATAGTGGTGAAACATATGAGTCATATTGAGTGTGTTTCTTTATAGATTATAGTAATAAAAAAAGTAAACTAATTTCCAATGTAATACCTAAGGAAATCATAATCTATCCCTAACTTATGTATTATTTTGTTTTTTTCATTATAATTCCCAACTCATTATTAATATACCCCTATTAATATTATTTAATGGAACCAAAAATATAAAATTTGTGAAGTGAGACTATGGGTTATTTACTCATCTCTTAAAAATATATATCTGATCATATTTTAAGATACATCCATAAAAGAAATTCTAAATTACTATTTGATATGATATATCCTTGGAAAATGTCATCATTAACATGTTCCCTTAAAGGATATAGTAAAATATTCATCCAATGAGGTGGAATCTATATTGTATCTAACTCAATATACCACTATTATGTTGGAAAATTTAGTATCTATGTATAAAATTGATCATGGGAATGAGAAGTCTAAGAATAATACACTATATAATATATAATTTATCCCTCAAAAAATTAATATCATTTATATAGTAACAATTAAGGTACTTAAAAACTTTGAGGTTTCAATGGACCAAACAATTATGCTAAGAACATCTCTAAAATAGAAGTGTATGTGATGTTAAAGTTTATGATATCCCAATTGATATATAATATGTCCCTATAATATGTGGTGAAATATAGTCCAATAAAGGATAGAAAATATTATCAAACTTGAGTAATTGTGTTGATCAGTCAATTTATATTTTGATATACTATTAGTGTACATAATGTAAATGTGGAGTCAAATAAATCTATATTATGTTAGACTATTATCTAATAAAAAAACAAAAAAAAAATTAAAATAAAAACAACGAAATTAAAACCCAATTCTTAAATTAGTTAATAACAACTTTGATATCCCTAAATGATATTATTACTAATCTAATTCTAAGGCACATGAATTGTTCACTTTTATCTAACTTGGATAGAGGATATGTACAATTATTCTAAGGTGTCGTAGTTCAACACCAAAAAGTTCATTAACTATAGACATTCCATAAGACACCAAGTTTCAAAACTAAAACTACAATGACTATAAGATCAAATGAATTAATAAGTATCTCCATCACTATGAACCTTTTTGATATGATGATCAACAAAATATACACTCCTAAATGTCATTTAAAAAACTATTGAAAGATAATACTTCACACATTGAATATCCTTTACCTTTTTAGATTTTTTAATTAATCTCATTGCCCTGTAAACTAATAAATCATATTATGTTGGATAAGTAATAATAAGAATATTAAATTATATCAGATTAATAATGAAAACTTCACTAGATATTATCTCTTAGTATATTAAGAAAAATATTAAAAATGTCAGATCTCTAAGGAAATGAGATATTTTCACAGATTCACTCGTAACCAATATTATAGCACATTTAAGCTATTTCTGATCCTCAATTCCTTGAGTTCATTTAATATTAATATAAAATAACAAACCTCAATGGTTAGAGTTTTTTTTATCTTTCTGTTCATTTTTAACTATATCAGACAAACAATTTTATCATTTTATGGATGTATATTTTAACTTTATCAAGGGATGGTAAATCCTCCATAACAGTCAAATATTTTATTATAGATATAAACATAAATTCAGTTGATATTGAATATATCATTAATAAAATAACTCTATACTCAACAAAACATAATGAAATAATATAAAGTAAAATCAAAACATCAATAAAGTGTACAACCGTTTTTTAAAACCAATGATAAAAAGATTCAATGACATAATAACCTCCCACATTTTTATAATCAGTTAGATGAAAATGGATACTAAATTAATTTTATGTTTTGGAATTAATTTTAAAAATAAAACTTATTGTACCATATAATATCTGATTAAACTCCCCTAAATATAATATCTAAGAAAACTAAAATTTACCCTATAAGAAATTACACACGGTTTTGTCAATAAATTTAAAATTTTACCTATAAATATAAAACTATCTCTAATCACTCCCCTTATTTTACACATTTTTTCCCTATTTAATATTTTCTACCCCTTAATAAATTTTTATGAATTTGAAAAAATAAATAAAAAGTCACTGACATTCTCTCTATTTAATGAAAAAAATCAATAGAATGTACTTATGGAAAAAACTTACAAACTTTTAAAATTCCCCACCCTATTGTGATAGTCCAAAAGAACCAAAAGAATAAGTGTTATCATGAAATAATTTATTTTAGGAATGGTGGATAGATAAATAATTTGAATGTTTTTATGAAATTGACTTCCTTTTGAGAATAATAGAGATTAATTGAGTTATTGAAAAATTTTAATAGTTGATAAGAGAAAAAAGATCCAACTATCTAGAAGTTTTATTCTAATACTAGTATATGATTGTATTATAATGAATATAGTTTTTTATATTATTAAAAATTAATTATATTATATTTTGTAGAATTAATAATAGGCTTATGTGGCAAGATAATGAAAATATCTCTCCCTACCTTAGGAATTAATCAATTTATTAAAAATTAATATATGTATAAAAGTGTCTTAGTCAATTTATAAGAGTAAGTATCAAAGAAAAAAAGACAAAATCGATAGATTTGAAGGATGTAAAATATGTATTATATTTAACCATTTCTAAAATTGACTTAGTGTATGAAAAATATAAAGAATGTGAAAACAAATAAAAACCTTAAAGTAAATTGTACCCTTTTTTCCCGAATGGCCCAAAGGCCTTCATTTTTTTATTTTTATTATAGATAATCCTTCTTTTAAGGGTTGAAGGGGAACCTGTACATGACCCATAGGCCCAAGGCACAATGCCTGACATGACCCGTAATACATGACTCGAAGGCCCAGAGGCATACCAAGCCCAACACATGACCCGTAGGCCCAGCCCACTAGAACTTCCCCTCCCCATATTCGGCATCATTGATTGCCTTTAGCTCCCCACCTGCATTGCCGATCGGCTAGCATTGCCCCGTACAAAGCTGCATGGTGCCTGGTCCCAATGGCGGTTGTCATACCCTCTCATTCTTCCAATCCGGTTAGCTATGCTTCTGGTGACTGCTACTGGTGCATTGTTCCTCATTTGAGGCATGCTCTATGTGAACTGGGCTACTTCATTGGCTTCAATGTCCTGAAGGCCCTGTGGCCCGAAGGCCTTTGATAGCCCGAAGGCCCTGAGACCCGTAGGCCCAAACCGGTGGCCCGAAAGCCCAAATCAGGTGAATAGTCCAGCTTCTACAGTACCAAAGAGTTCCTGCTATAGTACTGATATAGTACCTGCTACAGTACCTAGAAATTCACCTCCACTCGGTTTTGAACCTGGGTCTCTTGGATGCCAAGCGTGAGCCCTTACCACTCGGGTACATGCTCGTTGGAAAGTAAATTGTACCTTATAAATTATAATTTCCAAAAAATTCAACTAAATTAAAAAAAAATTATTTGTTTTGGTTCCATTAATATTTTAGTATAAATTTGATAAATTATGTTTAATGAACTTATATATGATATATAGAACTTGTATGAATGTTTATAATTTTTATTAAATAAATAACCCCCCTTCATGATAATTTTTTCAGTGTGAGGATATATTAAAATGAGAAGTGAAAATTATGATCACTATGAATTGATGATACCTAAATTTTGTTTAATATATATAAATAAATAAAATTTTAAGGGACTAATGAAAATGTTAGCAACGTGATTTTAAATTCTAAAAAAAATTAATAATAACATCCCCTTTTTGTGTTTTTCTTAAGGAAATAGTGCCTTATATCACTGTGATTCATAATCTAGTGCTGTGTTGAGTACATAGATAAAGATATAATATTTTTTATATCACAAAGAATTGGAAGCTCATAAAGAAATTAAGTCCACCCATCAGGTTCATGTCGAACTAACTCTGTATAATTTCCAATAAAATGCCTGCAAGAGTTTTTTAGTTGATCTAGAAATAAGTATTTTGATATATTATTTAACAATTATAGTGTCCATAAAGTCTTTGTTTATGAAAATGTAGGTTCAAAAATTCCTTTAACAAAATTATTTTGAATTTCAGAGTAAGAAAATTGATCATACTCGGATCCCGATGGACATTTAAGTCTATAAAAACATTAGTAAGTTTGAAAACGTTTTTCAAAAAACTTATATTTTAAAAACTATAATTTTAATGAATATAAACATCAACCAAAACATATCCATTAAGAGAAGAACTATTTAAAACTTTTAGATAGAGAGTAAAATTAAAATGAGGTACAAAGGCTATAAGTATCTTGATGAACTCAAGACAATATATCGAAGTAAATTCACTTAAAAATATATTCCTCCTACCTTATTATATCCCATATAAATGAGTTTTCTTTATTTCATAAAATAATACTATTTTCATTACATATATCCTAGAAGATCCATTTCACACCTAGAATGGAAAAATCATTCAAGAACTCTTCCAATGGAAAAACCTACTTCAATTAAAATAAATTAATCTCTTCCTATATGAAAATTATACATATATTATCACAAAAGGATCCATCTAGTATTTTAGGATCATGATTAGAAAATAATTCAAGATTCTAAAATTTATTTCATAACGAATTTCAGTTTTTCCTAATTGGATTATATAACTTAGGATATTCTTAATGGGGTGACTCCTTTTGACTAAATGATTATTAGGAAAAAAGTAACATCGATCTACATCTATTAACGAATTAAATTATAACAGACTTGAATATATTATTCTATATTTTGGTATTTTAATATCTATCAGATTGGATTCATATTTTGGGAAGAAAAAAGTGAAATTTTTTAAAATACAATAAGGATGTGTAACTTATTTACATTTTAATCTTGAATAAGGATACAATTCAGAAAATGTTACATGTACCATTTCTTCACCAGTATATTTCTATTTTTTGAAAACCTGACACACTTTATGGTAGAGTGACCAATAAATATACTTCCATTACCTTTTTGATGAAATTTATAACTATTTTCATTAGTATTAATAATTAATTCTTTACAACCAAAAACATTAAAGTAACTAAGTCTAGTTTTCCTTTAAATGTAAAATTAATAAGGGGTTTTATAAAATACTCAATTAAAGAAAACATGATCTATAATTTAGTAGTCTATACTCATTGTCTCATCATAAAAATATGTACCTACTTAATAATCACACATCATTATTTGAATACATTTCTGAAGGATTTCATTCTTTAATTAAAATATATCATTTTTTGTGGATCTCTTAGTGATGAGAAATTATGAGTTTTTCTATTTTCACTAAAATAACTTTCAAAAACATAATTTATAAATTGACCACCTCAATTACTCTAGAAAGTGGCTACAAATAGGTTTTTAAATTATTTAACATGCACATCAAAAATTTTAAAAATATAGAGTGATTATGACTTATGTTTTCAAAACTAATTCTAAGTATATATTGTTTAATCATCAAATATAACATGCATGTAGTGTCTGAATCTAATACTCATAGTTTGTTTAGAGAAAAAGAGGCCTATGTTGACTAATTACAAATTAATGAGAATTGTTAATCAATAAATGAACTTAAAGACTCATTTTTTACATACAATGTGGTCCATATACCTCCACTCAACCTATCATATTAAAATAAATTAAATCTAAGAATTTTGTACCAGAAATATTTTATGTTTGATATTTTTTGAAAAATGATATCTTAAAACCCACATCTATATAAATTTTTTATTTTCAAAAATACGATTTCATAGGAAAAATAAACAATTTAGGTTTATATAGATCGAACATAGTTAATTTTTTTCCTTAATTGTCTCAACTCTATCATTTATAACAAAAATTTCCATACTCAGCAAAAGTAGTTATTATGATGAAGAAAGATTTTCATGGTTTTATAGACAAGTTAGAAAATTATACTTTTAGGACTCAATATTTTAAAAAATTTCTCAAAAAAAATAATTCATTTATTAAGATTAATAAATAATTTCTTTAAATATTATATTTATTATTTTAGTTTTAAAGTCGTATTCTTATTAAATGATTGTAATATTGAGATTATTTTTTAAATCATTTCTACAGTTTGATCAAAAAAATCTCTTTGATTCATTCAAATAATTTATGAGTTTATTCATATCCTTTTTCACCTTATTAATTTTAATATATTTATTATTTAACATAGAATAAATTTTGAAAATCTTTTCCTTTACTTTAAAAAAAACTAAATTAGAAAAATTAGGGTCAATCATAAATTTTTATTTTTATCTTCCCAGAAATACATATATCTAGTAATTTATTCAAATGATAAAATATCATCATCATATTTCGATTAAGTTGAACTATTTTTATAATTCAATGAAAATAAAAATTTCCATTAAGATATTGTTGTGAAAGTATATCATGAGTTACCTTTACCATTATAAAAATATAATTCTCAGGAATATTTGAATAGAAGCCTATAATCCTCTAACTATCATCCTCTAAATCATTTTTTTATCATGTGATGGATTCTCACTAACACTTTACTAATTGTTTTTATCCTCAAAAGTTTTGTTTATTTCTTATTCAATGATTTTCCATCCTAAATATTTTTCTTCAACTGAGAAGAATTTGGAATGATATGTCATGATTACTTATATTCATAGAATGAAGTTTCTAAGGACTCTTTCTCATGTCTATATTTTTTATTATTATTATGATTGTACAAGAATTTATTCTTTTTGATAGTCATGTTCATCATCCACACAAGATTAGTGACATCTAATTCACTATCTTCATAATTTTTATCATCTGATTGATTTTTATATTTTATTCTCCACTATATTATGCATTAAATTCTAAGACAAATACGTTAAAATACTAGAAGTTTAATTAAATTTTACTCTATTATTTCTCTTCACCTTATCAACATCTATCTTTAATTTTCTTTCACATTTCATTAAATTTATAATGAGGTCATTAAATATAAGATTCATTAAATTTTTAGTTTCATTTATTGTCATCTTTGTGCATTCACATTCCTTTGGGAAAAAAGAACACTTTCTCAAAATGATTCTCATCATAAATTTAAGTATAACCCAATGTTTTAAATCCATTAACAATTATGAAAATAAATTTATACTTCTGTACCAATGATCTTATAAGAAGAAAAAAATACTTACAATATTCTATCAATATTTCAATTTGAATCTCCAGAACATTGAAATTAATAAACTAATAAATATCTAGGTTTTTTTATATTCTATTAATTATCTCACATAATGAATGTTTTTCTTTAAATATTTCATTTCTAAAAGAAAAGAAATGAATATTGAATTTAATGTTTTATAGGTAATCCATCTTTTAAATATGATTAAATTAATATAGTTCATTCTAGAAGAATATATAATTTCAGTTCATCTAAATAGACGTATCAACACCCATATTGATAATAAAATTATCTATCATATCACACTAATTTTCATAGTCTTCACCATCAAATATTAGTGGTTTTATCATATTTAAATTACCTAATATTATAATTGGAAGTCCTTCCATACCAAAACAAAAATTATCTTTCCTCTTTTAAATGTTAGTATAAGTAAACTATTATATTTTCAAATAAAATAATTGTACAATAGAAATATGAATATAATTTCTCTAAGACAAAATGTTGTTATCATAAAAAAAATTTAAAATCATCTTCAGAGTTTTGTAGAGGTCATCTTTGATACCAATTTTTTTCAGAATATGTATTTTCTAGAACTATAAGAGGATGGAAAATTATCATCCAATGATATATTCTAATTTTTATCCCAATAATTTTTTTTGATAATATAGAAAATATAAAATTTTTATCAACAATCAATGTACATAATGTAAAAAAATATGAAATAAATCTATTTAATGTAATACTACTATCCGATAAAAATAATAAACATACAACAAATTAAAATGAAAAATAAAAAAAGTAAAAAAAACAATTTTCAGTGTATTTAAACCCCTTAAAATATATAATTTCCAATATACATATAATTTGTAAAATTCCTACACTTTTATCAAAAGAAGAATAGTGATAGTATTCCTAATCTAAAGTATCAAAATTTCTCACCTATAAATTCCCAAATTGTTGAACTATTATAAGGTTTCGAGTTATAAAACTAGAATGTTTAGATTTTATTATCATTGGATAAAATATTTATCTATAAAAACAATCAATTATTTGATATGATTATTAACATCTAGTCTAAACTTGGAATTTTATGAAAACAAAAGGTAATGGAAGTATATTTCTTGGTCACTCTACCATAAAGTGTGTCAGGTTTTCAAAAAATAGAAATATACTGGTGAAGAAATGGTACATGTAAATACCATGACCTCATATTTAGTTTAATAAACTTTATATGTAAAAAATAAACTTCATTTTTAAAATTAAAACATTAAAATTGTTTTTGGGTGAACTTTTGGTATTTTTTAGCAAGGTTTCATTTTTTGATGAAGAGTGAAAAATACTAAATTTTAATTCAAAACAGCTTTTCATCTCGTTTATTTTTTTGGCAAAATTATATTTTGGATTGATTTTAAATTTTTATTAGAAAAATTTTATATGAATTAATACAATTTATTTTATTTTAATCAATTTTACTTTAAAATTAGAACTAAAAATTTCGAAACCATTGGACATATTTTTACTTTTAAACCCCATTTTTCATCCCGTATATAGGATTAAATTTAAATTAATTTCTTACAATTATGTGATTGGAATTTCCAAAAATGGGTTAAATATTTTTAATCTAAATAATTTATAATTTCTAATATAGTCAAATTTGTTTTCTAAAAAACATTAGTGAGAGTGATTAAAATAATTTATAACGATTAAGAGAAAAATTAGCTTAACAAAGGACAAAACCATAACTTTAAGGGACCAAATGACCTATAAACTGGTCAAAACACATTTTTTATTAATATTTCGATACTAATTTACTGTTTCTAGAATTTTAAAAATTATTGGATCCACTGAAAACAAAAGGTAATGTAAATACCATGACCTCATATTCTAGGTAAACTAGATACCATGACCTCATATTTAACAATTTATTGGTCAAAAACACATTTTTTATTAAAAATTATGAAAACAAAAGGTAATGTAACATTTATTCTAGGTAAACTAGATACAAAATTGAAATTCATGGTACATTTAAAATCATAAAAAGAACATGAAATTTATTTAGGAATTCAGATTTTCTCCTTAGTGTATCCTGACATAACCACCAAAAAGAACTTCCACATATCATGGGAAAAATGAAACATGAGAAATGGGAGATCTCGGATACATAGTTAGGGCATACATATTGTGGAAGATATCATCAATAATTAGGTATAAAAAATATGGTAATATGAATAACTTAAACACATTACATTTAATAAATAACTTGATCTTCATATGTGAGGAATGATAGATGATCAAATATTTCTGTATTAAATATTACGTGAGAATGAAACATAACCATGGATATTATACTAGATAAAAATTCACATGGAATATCCTCACCAAGTCTCATAATGAAGAAATTAATATTGTTGGACATATAAAACTTACTATCAAGGATTCATGCCGAGTATTTAATATCATCAATGCTTCATTCAAAAAATCAAATATTGTTAAGGCTTCATGCTAAGAATATAATACTATCAAGGATTCATTCCATAAATTTAATAATATCAAGGATAAATTCTTGGAATATAATACTATCAAGTATAATTCATTCTTTATATATCAAAATTATTGATTAAATTCATAAGTCATTATACATTATCATCAAAATTAGTATCTTTTTATACTAGAAGAACTAGTAATACATAGTATCAGTACTTTTCAGAATTAAACATATCATAAACCATCCAAATAAAGAATAAGGATGATAATAATAAAATATATCCCTATTGTATCATAAGTAAATTAAATGGTTGATTTCATAGATGAGAAAAATATATTTTAATCTTTATTAAGTAAAATATCCTTTTTCACATTGAAATTTTGTTTTTAACACTAAAAAATAAAAAAAAATCAAAAAATAATTTTCATTGAAAATATCCTTTAAAATTTATAAAATAATATTTAAAAAAAATTCATTAGTCAAGATAGCTGGAAATTATGTTCATGAAGTACACATTAAAAGAAATATTCCTTTTACTTTTTCTAAAAGACCAATGCGAACTATATTGAAAATGAAGTACAGATTCATTTCAAAAAAAATTAAAATGTAAAATATCGGTAAGAATGACTTTAAACAATTGAAACATAATATTTAAATCATTATTGAAGAAATTTTAGAAGATATAAACATGTCATATAAATATTCCTTAGTGGAGACTTAAACATAAACAATCCCAAATAATGATGATCTTGTTAAATAAGTTCTTACAACTTGTAATCAATCGAATTGAGTGACCCATAAAATTAATAATCTTAAAATGAAACATTTAATTAAATAAAGATAAATAGATTCATGATATTATATATAAAAAGTAAGTATAAATAAACCACACCAAATAAATAAGTTGTTAACAAGGCGCATCTCATAGAAATAAAAGTGACATGAGAAAACCATTAACACTTGTAATCAATCAAATTGTGTGCCCCAAAAAAGTAATAATTATCAAATAAATCATTTAATACCATGAATATATATGGATTTTTTATGTGATATAACATATTTAAGTATACATACAAAAACACATGGAATGCGTGGGGAATAGGTCATGTCTCATAAATATAAATGTGAAATGATAAAACCCATACCACTTGTAAATTATCGAATCATGTTCCCCAAAAAATTAATAATTATAAAATAAAACATTAAACACCATAAATATAAATTAATTCAGGATATTATATATCAAATGAAATTATATATACACCACAACAAAGTAATAATTTTTTAATAATTCATATCACATAGAAAAAAAATTAGATGAGGAAAACTCTTACCTTATGTCTGAAAGTGTTCTAAACATTAACTTAATATCCTACATAATGAAATTAGATTCCATAATAATTTAATTGAAATAATATTAAACTTGTATTTATTTTGTTATATTTTTATTAAGTTTAACTATGACCTTTTTAATGATTTATAATATTCAATTTCCTCATTCAAGAGTGTTTGTTTCGTGGGTTTTCATTATTGATTCACTTGTATTCATATATGAAAGACCATGAAAAATGGGAATAGATATCTTGAATTGAAATTTTATGTTATTAATGAAATTATAAAACAATAAATGGTCATATATATCATTTTTTCAGATATGAGGATGATTAATTAAATAAATGATAAACATAACTGTTTATATGATTTTGGACTTTTTCGATCATCACACATTTGTTTTGTTTTATTAATTAATATTATGTATATATATTGGATAAAGAACACAATATAAGTAGTCATAAAAATATAATAGTATGTTTTAAACGTATTTTTTTTATTATTATCCTTGATGGTGATATTAAAAAATTAATAATCATCACCTACGATGGTGGTGAGTCGACACATCATTAACGATGTTTACATTTGTAGAACAAAAGGGGAAGATAAGAGAATTGATGGTGGATATGCCATAAACACAATAACATTAAAATATTTATATGATACTCAATTTATTATGTTACATTTTATGTTGGAGGTTAGTAAAGGATAAGAAAATAAAGTAAATTGAAAGAGTTAGAGGGAAGGTTTTACCTCTTGTGTGTTGTCTCCCTAATAACCATCTTAAGGGAATAAGAAATGGTCTTTTGAGGATACAAAAAACACCATAAAATGGGGATGTGTTTTGGGAGATTAATTGGGTATAATATTAATAATATACAGTTCTTATAAAGTTGGAGGAGAAGGGGTGGTGACGGGTTTCATTTATAATGGGGGAGAGGGGTGTTTTTTTATTATTTCATTCATTAGGTTATTATTTTGGATCAATATTATCAATAGTATTGATTCTTGTGACAAAAAATAGTAACGAGAGCATGTTATATCTATATAATGTCCACCTACATCATCCATGACTCAACCATGACAAAAAAAGTCATTTATTGTCTTATAATATTAAATATTTTAAATTATCATAATTCATTGTTCACCAAAAAATCAACTATTTTGGAAAAATCCAACAAATTTTCCCTAGACATTTTCCAAATTATAGAATTAAAATATGGATTTCTTTTTATGAAAATTATTTAATAAATTTAATAAATTTAATTTTTTTTAAATCATAATTTCTTTAAAAAATTACAATTTTAAAATTATAATTGACTTTATGACACTTTAGAAAAATAATTAAGGTCTCATAAAATTATCTTGTAATCATAAGATAACAAAATTCTAATTTATAAATATATTAAATGAAATTATATTTTATTTAGAAACATTATATTGATTATAAAATTGTAAATAAAAATTTTCATTTTACAACATTACCAACACTTAATTAATAAATTTTAAAATATTTATTTACTTATTCCATGATATAAATACATCATATGTTCATTTATAAAATACCAAAATTTTATTTACTCTTTCATATGTGAGGTTACTATTCTATTGGATATATTACTATTCCTAATGGTCAAATTACTATTCCAAAGATCAAGTAACTATTTCATTAGTATAGGTTCCTTAATTTCTATAAATACCACTTATTTAAATAATTATTTATTTATAAAGTTTTAATTGTTTTATCTATGAGATTTTATGTGATTTATACTATGTAACATAATTATAAGAAGATAAATTCCATTGATAAAATTTTGGGTTGCTACATTCTCCCCTCCTTAAATAAATTCTATCCTCAAAATTTAAAATTGTAATTCAAATGAAAAAGCAGATTCTTTAAACTTTCATATTTTGAAATCCACATCAGAAATAGGGTTAATAAAACATTTTCCTAATAAGAGGGAAAGGGAAATACAAGGGTCACCACAAAATAAGGCTTTAGAATAAGATATTATTAGTGGAAGATAAAAACCTATACATGGAAGATAATATAACTATCAATTTCTAATAGAGAGTGTTTGAGACAATAATCATTAGAATTTCTACCTTCATAAAACCAAAGATTTGTGATTAGTTAATAGTCCATTTTTTTCTTAGAAATAAAATTAAATGGAATAAAGTTTTTTTTTCAAAATCCTCTACTTCAAGCTAAGGAATTATTTTAGTATCCTAAGATCCACTTGATAAAATAAACATATGTAATTTCTTTCCATGTCATCAGTATAATATCATTATTTGGTTTTACTTAGACAAATTTCCACTTCATTTTATAAACTAGAATATTAATGTTCCTGATGAATTTTTCTTACCTAAATTACATTTAAATAATCCTATGGAAATTAATTAATTACTTCTACCTTTAAATGTTTAATGAAACCAAGAATTTTATCACATGTTATAAAAAAAATTCCAATGTTTAAATTAATCTCTTTCATAAGTAGTTAATCTTAAGACTTATCCATAACATGTCTATCCAAATTTAAAGACCCAAAGTTTAGAAAAAAACATCACAAAATTTTAAGAATCAACATAGCATAATATTTCTAAAATAAAATAACATAACAATTGATTTCACATACCAAATATATGAATACCTTTATTACCCTAAAAACATAATGAAAACATTTTTTCTTTAGGAATTATAATATCAAGTTGTTGAATATATTCCTTAAATCCAAACATTTAATGATTCTAGTATAAAATAAACCATTAGATCCCTAACAAGCTTCATGGGGAAAAATATTATCTCATAAACATATATTTATTATTATCTCAACATCAAGAACATATTTCAGGTTTTCCATCCCCATTCATGTGTTTTCAAGAGTATCAACTGAAAATAAAATCACTTTCCTTAATGACAGGTGTTATTAATCACATGTATCAAATTCATTAAAGAAGAAGTACTATGATACAATACTTATATATCTAATGATTCATACAACTAGATTATTATTGATACAATACTCTAATAACTTAATTTATGAATCCGAACATAGTCATATTAATCATTCATCTTTGTCTGTGGCATTACAATAAGCTTGACTATGATCCATCGTTCTTTTTTGGTGTATAATACATTGATGCTTGAAGAAATAGATTTGTGTATTGTCAAATATACTTGTAGTTAAATCATTGAACATTGGATACCTTTTTCGTACCCTCAAAAACACAATCATGGGGGCCTTTATCTTCACACCTATAGAAAACTCCCATTATATTTAAGCAAGTACACAGATGTTTCATTCCAAAATTATCACGTGTGAGAAAATACTTCTTTATTTTATTTCCTTTATCCAAGTTTTTTCTAGTTGTACTCTTTTTATTATTCTTCCCTCTGATACCAGAATACATAGATAATTATTTATTCTTTTCATTAACAAATGATATTATGTCCCTATATGATGAGAATATATATTAGACTTGTTCCCATTAAGATGTAGGCATAAGACCCTAAAATATTTGACCCTCCTTACTCTTTGGACATGTGAATTGGTGACGTTTCCATTCCTTCTATGAGGTTCTAGTTCTAAATAAAATGGAATATATTATATTAGATCACAAAATTATGAAACACGGCCTATAATCTAAAATCTATTGAATCACATAATCCTATATTAAAAAATTAGGGATAACTACTCTTAAAATCATAAACTTGTTTACTTTGGGAATATTCTCGAAGCTAGTTATATGGTTTTATTTACGTAAACTATGTTTTCCTAAATTTAGTCTCAAAATACTTCCTCAAATTTTGAGGAAAATAAAACATAATAAAGGGGTGACCTCAGATGCTCTGTAAGGGTATACAAATGGAAAATCTATCATCAATAATTATCTATATACAATATGGTAATATGAATAAATAAAACAAATTCCATTTAATAAATAAGTTGATATCAATATGGAAAGAATAAAATATGATCAAATAATGTCATATAAATAATGTTATAGGATTGAAACTTAACCATGGATATTCTAGTAGTCAAATAGTCACATGGAATATCAATAACTAGTCTCATAGTAATGGAATTTATAATATCGAGCATCTAAAACTTACCATAAAGGATTTATGCCAAGAATATAATATCATCAAGTCTTTATTCCGAGAATCTAACGCTGTCAAGGCTTCATGAAAAGAATATAATACTCTCAAGAATTCATTCCAAGAATCTATTAATAACATGTATTTATGCCCAGAATCTAATACTTTCAAGTCCAATTCATTCCTCACATATCAAAATTATCTATTTAATTCATGAATCAATATACCTTATTAACAAAATTAGTAACTATCTATATTATAAGAACTATTAAATTTGAGTATCTGCACTTTTATAAATAAAAATGATCATAAAGTATCCAAATAAAGAATAAGGATGATACTAATACAATATATCCCCTATGGGTCATAAGTATATTAAAGGGTTGATTTAATTTATGATTAAAGTATCTTTCAAAACATTATTAATGAAAATATCCATTTTCACTTTGAAATAACATTTTAAAACTAAACATTCACATAAAAAATTTGAACATACTTTAAGTTGAAAATAAACTTTGAAATTTATAAAAAAATCTTTTAATAAATCTTTTTCATAACGGATGGAAATTCCATTCATACTGTGAACATTAAAAGAAATATTCCTTTCAAATTTTTCTAAACATAAAATATGAACTATTTTTAAAACAATATAGATATTCCTTTCAAATTATATTTGTAAAAAGTAAAATATGGTTAAATATGACTTTAACTATCTGTGATATAATATTAAAAACATTTTTGAAGGCATTTTTTAATACATAAACATTGAAGATAAATATTCCCCAGTAGAGTCATAAACATAAACAATCATGAATAATGATGAGATTCTATAATAACTCCTTACCACTTCTGATCAATTGAATCATATTCCCCATAAAATTAATAATCATCAAATGAAAAATTTAATAACATGAATATAAAAATATTCATGATATGATATTTGAAATTTCAGTATACATACAACACACACAATAAATAAGTGGTGAATAAGACATATCTCATAGAAATAAACGTGAGATGAGAAAACCCTAAGCACTTGTAACCAATCAAATCGTATGCCCCAAAAAGTAATAATTACCAAATAAAACATTTAATACCATGAATATAAAGGGATTAATGATATGAAATATCAAATTTAAGTATACATACCCCACACACAAGGAATAATTTATGAATAAGGAATATCTCACATAAATAAAGGTGATATGAGAAAACACTTACCACCTGTAATCAATCAAACCATATGACCTAAAAAGTAATAATTACAAAATTAAACATTCAATTCCATAAATATAAAGGTATTAATGATATAATATATCAAATGTACATTTACATACACCACACATAAGGAATAAGTGGGGAATATAGAATATCCCACAGAAATAAAAGTGAGATGAGAAAACCCCTTTATTTTATGTACGAAAGTCTTCTGAAATCGCACTTAATGTGCTATATAATGAAATTATATTCATTAACAATTTAATTCAAAACCTCTTTAACATGTATTTGATTTATCACAATGTTATTAAGTTTATTTATTATGTTTTTTTATGATTTATAAGATTCAATTTTGTCATTCAGGAGTGTTTTTTCCTTGATTTTCATGATTGATTGACTTGTTTACACATATGAAATCTAACACTCTCATATTTTGTGAAAAAAAAATATAATTAAGTTAATTGTTTCAATATTATTCATTGCACACAACAATGAATATAGATTTTTTTACATGAAAGAAATATCTTTAAAATATGTGATATGCAACACGAAGTTAATATTACACTAAAATCAATACTTAGATTAGATTATGGTACACGCGACACTATGTTTTAATTTTTTACACACAATATTGATCCCCTTCAATAGAATTCAATATACATAAGGTCGAGTTTTTTCAATCTACAATATACTATTAATATTATTATTAAAATATTCTTAAAGCTTCCACCCAGTCGTTGGAATGGAAGTTATGAATAATATTAACTAAGTTATAAAAATATAATTTACAAATCCATATAAAATAAATAATTTGGTCATTAGTTAGTTTTAAATGAATCTATGAACTATTTAAAAATAAAGAAATTAATTCTATAAAGAACTATTTTTCTATGTACAAGCATAATTTTATCCCAATAAATTAAAAAACTAACTTTGATTAATGTTTTGAATAAAATTTAATTATTTTATATTAAATCAATATTTTTCATACTCATCCAATATATTTTATAGGTATAAAATAAGAATAAATCCAATTTTATGAATAAAAATAGGTATTCTTACAAAAGGTATTTTTACCGCCGTTTAATGGAGAATCCATTTCAAATATAAATTTTGAAACTTTTATATTTTTTATATAGAAAAATAAAATTAATTTTTGAAATAATAAATCAAAATTTACTTTGGGTGAATTTTTTATTTTTTAGACAAGTTTCTTTTTTGATGAATAGTGAAAGATACTAAATTTTAATTCAAAATGTTTTTAGTCTAAATAATTTATAGGGTAAAATTATATATTGAATTGGTTTTAAAGTTTAATTATATAAATTGTACGTAAATTAAACCAATTTTGGTCATTTTAATCCACTTAAAATTTAAATTGGATATAAAAACATTTAAAAATTTTGAACATTTTTTACTTTAAAATTTTTTTTTGTCGTCTTGTCTAAGGGATTATATTTAAATTAATTTCTATGACTTATGTGTTTCGAATTTTGAAAAATGGATTCCAAATTTTCAATGATAATAATATATAATTTTTAATATGTTCAGAATAATTTTTTACAAAAAATATTAGTGGAAGTGATTAACATTAATTATAGTGATTAAGAGAAAACATATCTTAACAAATGACTAAACCTTAAACACAAGGACCAAAATGACATATACACTTATCCAAAATCCATTGGATGCTCAAATTTCGACTCTGTACTCCCATGTTACAGGTTTGGGATATTAGTGGACTCACTTGAGATGGTAAAAACGTGGGTGGAATTCCCTTTTCAAAATATTATAGGAATGTCATTCCTCATCAACTATAAAAAGGCACACACCTCTACAACTTATTCACACATCCCAAGCCCTTTGGATTGTCCAATATCTACCCAAATATCCTCCCAACATCTCTATATTAATATTAGAAGACTAAATTTTATAATAAATCCCATCATGGAATATCTTTAGTGAAAAAGAAGAGGAGTTACCCAAGGATGAAGAGGTTTGAATGTGAACGAAGAAAGTTAAGACTTACGGTAAGGGCTTTCTCACCTCACTTGATCTATCCATAAGATAATAAAAATTTCTACCACTCATAAATTTTGTGTGTTATATATAATTCCCATTAATTTATTGTATTATACTTATACTTAAATTTAAGGGTAATTATATATTTATTTTATGATCTCCCTTTAATGGGGTTTACGTTTCAAAAGTTACCTAAACAGTCAGGTAGTTTTGTATCAATTTTCTTCCTTGAGACAAAAGATTTTCTATACACCTATATTATTTTATAATGTTTATATACTATCACTTTTATAATTTATATCATGAATATTATTATTTTTATGAGATAATAATCTCTATGTAATGTTATTCTCTCATTTATATGATGGATTAACATTACAAATGTGGTAACAGTCTATTGCTACAATCTCATCGTTTATCTGTATTATTTATGATTATGCTACTATTGATGAAATACATTAATCCAACCCTAAAAAAACCTCATTAATTTAATTTTAATAAGTTTATTCTTGTTATATCCAAGTAATGGTACCATTTTCCATTTTTTGAAACTTAAGATACTTAAGAAAATGTTTCATTGAAAATATGACATTATTTCTCCTTTTGGTCAGAAATATGATTTGTTTTAAACATGTGATTTCTAAATATGATTCAAATAATGTTTTAATATTATCCTATTATATTAAAAATACATTTTTACCCATTTTTACATTTTTATAAAATGTTTTTAAAATGAATCCTCACACTTTTTTTGATCAAGGCTATTTCATGACCTTTTTATGGTGCAGAGTTTTTTTTTTGAACATCTACGGACATACCCACTTTTATAAATGTCATTTAATTGATGCTCCCTTTGTATGATTACAAGTATATTTTTAAATAATAATTTCCTAATATTTTAGAAATTATTTTATTTTAAATTGGTTTTCAAAAAATGGTTTTAAAAAAATTAGGTTTTAAATAATTTTCAAAGATTCCTTTATATTTTTTCCAAAGTAAATTTTCAAATAAAATGATTTAAATATTTTGAAGAATTTTTATATGTTTTCAGATCTATTTTCTAGAAAAAAATTTCCAAAATTATTTCAATCCTTCATTTTAAGATTCCAAATTATTGTCAAATAAAATTTTTTAAAAATGTTTTCCATATTTTTTTAGTTTTCATTGTGTTTAAAAAGACAATGTTTTTCAAAATATTTTCATGCTTCCTTTATTATTTTTCAAATATATTTTAAAATAAAATTGTTTTCAAAATTCTTTATGAAATTTTTAATATAGGAAAAGATATTCTTATAATGAAATGTTTAAATCAAATTTTAAATATTTCTTTATAAGAAAAAAATTTGAAATGGTTTTATGAAAAATATTTTCCAATAAAGTCTATTTTCCTTAAGAAATATTCCTTATTATTTTTAAATATAATTCTCCATCTATTATTGTATAATTTGTTATATTTTATTTGCTACTGGGGATATCATCGAATAATACCATTCATATTCTTTCTTTAAGGGTTAATGTTTTGATGGAATGATGTTTATGAAACTCATTTCAATTCTATAAGGTATATTATTTTAAAAGATACTTATCTTTACAAGTTATGCATTTTTGAAAATGAGACCTATCCCTTTTCCATCGATAAGGATATAATGAAATGTTTATGATACCCATTTAATTGCCTGGGTTATGATATAATGTTTATGAAACCCATATTTTTATGGGTCATAATATGATGAATGTTTTATTATATTAGGGAACATGTATGTATGGTTTTATTATTTGATAGATGGGACCTATATCTCACTCTATAAACTGGGTAAATATTTATATCGCATGAGATAATGATCTGAATCAAGTATATGGGCTTGATTCACTATAGAATATTGGATAACCTAATCCACTATGGGAATATATGGAATCCTAATACATTGTGGGATGATGGGGAAATCCAATCCACCATGAGAACATAGGTAAACAAGATTCATTATAGAAATATGGGGAAAACTGATTCACTATGGGATTATTGGTAAACCAAATCCCTATTAAGCATAGGAATATGACTAGGGATGTCGGTATTTCCGGCGGAGTAGGTGTAGTCCCCTTGAAGTGACTTGAAAATTTTTGGGCAATGATCCTCATCATATATAGAATGATTTTATATTCTTATGTGTATGCCACAAGTCTATGTTTTATGCCAATTTTATTCTCTCATTACTCGTGTTGTTTGATATCCTAATGATTCTTGACTTATAAAAAACCAATATTTATGAATTGACTCATAATTATGATATTTGATATGTGGGGTATGATATTTTGTTGTTATGATCTTGTTACCATACCCTTATACTCATGATATGTTTACATATCTCCCTTGTTTTCCCTTACTGAGCATCCAATCTCACCCCTTTCAAATGTTTCCTTTCCCCAAGTTATGAGGAGACATTTTAAGTTGAAGTACAGATGAGGAGAAACATAAAGGGATATGTTGAAGATATTTAACCAAGTTAGAAGATTATGTTTCCATGTTTCCAAATACACTAAATTATAAATATCCTTGGTTGTGTATTTTAGTAATGTAGGGGATATTCATAAAAAATAATGTAATATCCATGCATGATAAGCCTAGTATGTTATATGAAAGATCATGTAAATTGGGAATAGTTATCGATAATTGAAATTATATATTATTAATTAAATTATATAATATTAAATGGTATTATATATCATTTTGTTTCTTGACATGAGAATGATTCATTATATAAAAGTTAATGATAACCGTTTAGATTATTTTGGATTTTTTTCAATCATCACCATCTAGTTTCATTTCGTTAATTAATATTATGTATATATATTGGTTCCAAGACACTAAATAAGTTTTAATACAAATATTATAATATTAATTAACAATATAAATGATTTTATTACCACCCTTGAAGGTATTATTAGAAAACAAAAATTCTACATCCATGAAGGTGGTGAATCGACACCTCACGAAAGACGTTTTCATTTTTAGAACAAAAGGGGAAGAGAAAATAATTAAAGGTGGATATACCATTAATATAATAAAATTACTATTTATATACAATACTGTAGTTTTCATGTTAATTTGGACAGGTGAGGTGAGTAAAATATAAGAAAACAAAATAAATTAAAAGGGAGCGTTGGAAGGTTTTACCTCTTGAGTGTTGTCTCCTTAAGAACCTCCTTAAGGGACTTGAAAATGGTATTTTGGTGAGATCAGAAAAATCAGAACCTAGGTAAGAGTTATAGAAGATTAATTTGTTATAATATTATCCAAATATAAGGCTTATTATTTGTTAGGATAATGGGTGGTGAGGGTGACATTTATAGTGGGGGAGAGAGGTGTTTTTTGATTATTTTATTCATTAGTTTATTATTTTGGATCAAGACTCTTAATAGTATTAATTCTTGTGAGTAAATATATTAAATAGAGAATGTGAGTTAGAGATATTGGTCAATTACATTATCCATTAATCAAAAGTTCATTTATCTACTTATAATGTTAAATATCATAAATTACTATATTTCACTATTCACCATAAATTCAATTATTTTCAAAAAAATCCAAATATTCACCCTAACTATTATTTTATGTATGGAATTATAAAACAGACTCCATTTTCTAAAAATAATTTTCTATATATGAGATATTTAATTTTTAAATAAAATCATCATTTATTCGAAGAAATGCCGATTTTAAAATTATAATTTATTTTATGACGTATTCAAAAATCAATTAAGGTCTCATAAAATTATATTTTAATCATAAGACAAAAATATATTAATTAGTGGATCTATTTTTTGAAATTAAACAATCCTTTAAAATATTATATTAATTATAAAATTGTAAATAAACATTTGTGCTTTACAAAAATAAAAACACTTAATTTATCATTTTTAAAACATTTATTTTCTTTTTACATGATATATATAAATATCATATTTTCATTAACCAAATACCAAAATTTTATTTATACTTTCATTGGTGTGGTTACTATATAATATGTTTGATTAAAATTCCAAATAGTCATATTAATATTCAAACAATCAATTTAATATTCCATAGATATAGGTTCTTTAATTTCTAGAAATACCTCTTATTTAATTCACTATTCATTTATAAGGTTTTTATTGTGTTCTCTATGTGATTTTTTTGTGATTACTACTATTTAACATAATTATGAGTAGGAAAATGAAATTGATAAAATTTTAGGTTGTTACATCAGTGATTCATTGATGGGATATAAGTATTTTACAAGAATTCATACCGATTCGATTTTTTCTAATCTTTATTCGCAAAATCAATGAACTATAATGAATAATTTAATCATTGATAACCATGGTAAGGAAACCAATTAAAAAATAATAGCACTAATTATGTCATTGTGGACCATCATATCCTTTCATATAGAGTCGAGAGGGACTATCATTGGAAATAATTATATTTTTCATATAATTACTAAATAAAAGGTGGATCTGGTAGAAATAATTAGAATCAATTTCAGTGATAGTGAGTACTAAAACTATTTTTTTTTAATAATTCATTGATTGAAAACATTTCTCTTATTTTTTCATCTAACTATCATTGGTTCATCCAAGACATTGAGGAAATTAAATGGGAGGCTAGCTTAGTCTATGTATTTTTTAGAATTATTTTCATTAATTATGATCACCTAGAGGAAATATTTTAATAATATAATCACTAACTATATGTCAATCCTAGATAATGATAAATAAATTCCCTAGGTTATAGTTAAAACATACTAGGTAACTCAATGAATGATTTGGTGTAGCATTAAGAACCTAATAACCCAAAGTTATTTGGGTGAGTTAGCTGAAAATATGGATCACCATAACCAACTCTTCATATTAGTAGGATTTTCTAGTTTCAATTATTATTTTATTCATACCATAGTCAAATAAATCATCAATGAGTGAGAGTGGATATGCTATAGGTTAGACAGTCTTTCCATAGTGGAATTTGTAGACTATTTCTTAAATTCGCTACAATATGTTGTTTAAGATAAAATTAATCATGAGGAGAATAAGGATTTATTTTAGGAACTTAATATTGATTATATAGTTTTTATGGAACAAATTATCAAACAACCAATTATTTTAATGTCATAGGAAGTAATAAATCCAGTAATTATGTAATGATCCAAGAAGGGGAGAGTGGAAAGTTTCATAATTAAAAATGAGTTATGAATTGAAGTGGAATAAAAAATATTAAGGTCTTTATATGATTATAAGTAGTTAATCAATTTTAGAGTTTTTAAATTTTGGATTTTAGAGGATCCCCTTCAGAAGTAAATTGACAAAATGGTGTTGTGAGTTTACATGAATTGATACACTGTCAAAATAAAATTGATCTTACCCTAAGAGTTTTTTTACTCCCACAAACACCAATATATCATATGTTGTGGTGTGTAAATAACCTTAACTTTATAGGAATTAGCTGGATGGTTTCTTGAAGTATTTCATTCTTGGGTTTTCAAAGTGTTTGAAGTTGTATTTATTAAAAAAATAGATAGAGATGAGTTAGAAAATTTTTCAAGAATGAACATCATAGAGAGGTTGGTTTCACTATGAAGGAATTGAGGTGAAGAAGTGACACACTATATGAAAACACATTTTAATTAAGAAATATCTTGAGTAATTTTTGGGAGAGGATCTTTCATTACTTTAATTTAGTTAGTTTTTGGTGCCGCACTATTTGGTGGCCAAAGGCCTCATGTAGGAACCTCAGTTCTCATGTCATAAATGATCGATCCACACAATAGTCTCCATGCCAATAAATATATGATGTGTCACTAGATATAAGGAAAAAAATCATTGCACTGTAGTTTTAATGGTAAAACCATTACTTATCTTTCACAAATATTGTAAGATGTAAGTAATTATAAAGTTCATGTAGTAATGCACTATACTGAACAATAATGACGGTCAAGGATCTTTAAGATTTATCTTACATATATTTTTTATATATAAATCATTTCGTAAGGTAATTGATGAGGCCATAATATTTTTCTAGTCTATAAATAGAATATTTTATTTCTTAAACTATAGTGTGAATGCTTGTGATGAAACTTTGAGTTAAAATACCATTCATTCGAATAATATTTCCACAAAGGGATTGGTAGATATTTTAGAAGAAGAAAAAAGGTTCACACATTCTAAATTTTAGAAGCACTTGCGGAAATGGGAAATAGAGATTGATTGAATTGATAATTCTTGTCATTCTTCCATGTATATGGGTGTTCAAAACAATCACACTATTTCTTTTATTTTTTATTAATAATAAAATTGGAGTGCATATAGAAAGATCCCAACTATTTCACTTTTACGATTAACCACTTGGTAACAAGAGCTTGTGACCCTTGTATTCAACCTTGATATTTATATCTTGTCTCTTTCTCAAAATCTCACCATTGAATTACCACCATTCAGATCCAATCAAACTAATTAGAAATGTAAATCATGTGAAATGGAGAGTTATTTTGTTAGTTGAACCATTGATTCATCCCCTTGGGGGTGTTAAACTCCCTCATGGGTCTACCCGTTGGCATGAAAGAATTATAAAAATTGTTCTTAGAAGATTTCCCCTATAGATATAATTTTTTAACTAATTATATCTCTGATTTATTAGATATTTTAATTATATAAACAACATCAATAATAATGGATCTATTATGTTCTATAGAAATGGAATGTATAAATAGAGTGATAATATTATTCTATATCTTATATTTCTTAGATTGGATGTTATTAATATTTACAAGAATTTTTTGAATCTTCCTAAAGTTTGGAAATTTATAATCTACTTCATAAATAGAATATCATAGCCAATGTGAGATCACACAATTCATTAATTTTATCCCTCTTGGATAATTATTTGACATGAATCATGTAATTAAATATTTAAAATATAACATGGGAAAACTGCATGATATCCATGAGGGATACATGAAAATGAAAGTTTCATGGATATAGGGATGCACGGATCAATTAAAGGATATCCATATTGACCTTGAGTATAAAATTAAAATCTCGGTATGAGATAACCTTTAAAACTATATATTATATGGTATTTATATATTGTTTCCGAAATATATCTAATAATTTAAAAGGCAACAACATTTGAAAACCCACCTACCACCATGAGGCTATAGCCTTGGGTGGAATACCCATGCCTATATAACATCTTTTAGCCAGGAGCTAAGGATTCTCATGGTTGTAGAGTATATACTATCATGTTAATCCCACATATGTCTATAGGATGACACATGGACCAAATTTTCACTACAAAAAGGGTGGATTATAAGTTAATAAGGCCATGTAGACCAGAGTCATACCACCCATTTCCATAGGTAATAATGAGAAATATTTTATAGTATGGTAAGTGTATAGGTATAATGTTTGAAAAATTTACAACCCTATGTAGATTTACACATGGAGAAAACCCACCATATCATCATAATAATTTTTTTCTCATGGTAGAAACACTCCCAACAAGTCACTTTAACCATAGAACATAATTCAAAATGAATTGGTTCCCATGGTTGAAACATGACCTACATCCACATGAATTCTTCCCCATAGAATAATACCTCTTAAAAATAACATACCATCATAGAAATTTTTTCCATGGTGATAACCCCTCCAACAAAGAACCTATCGCCATGGGAAATAGTGTATCTAGGGATAACCCATTATACCATGAACCTGCCACCATTATCAAAAATACATATGGTTAAAACCTATATGATAATATCCTACATCCATGGATATTTTTTCTATGGTGGAAACCCTCTTATAGAGACCCCATAACCACATGCATTGTTTCACATTTTAGAACCCCCCCCCCCCACAGCCATAAGAATCATTTTTAACAGTGAAACATGGTTCCATAGACACTAAAAATACTATGGGGATGTGTCATGTGGTGACATAGACATATTATAATTAGTATAATAAATATTTATTAATTATTATGTACATGTGTGTGTGTTTATGTGTGTCAATACATAAAATAAATTTTTTAGAGTTTTAATAGTCTTATAATATTAATAGATGGGTCCAAGGAAAGAACTTTGGTGGATTTTTTTAAAAAAATTATAAATAAGTTGTTTGATTATTTTCAATTTTTCCCCAACATGTATGGGTATGGTTATGCCATATTTTTTCAACTATTTACATGACAATATCCCCTAGTAATATTACTGTGGGAACTACCCATGAATATTGATAGTATGAAAATTTCATGAGATAATATCCATAGAAAGTGCTTATGGATAAATCACATGGACAAAGGGTACAACCATGGGTTTTAGATATGGCCATACGATGGAGTTAATTCAAACCTAATTGTGTACATGGTAAGTGACTATGTTATTAGAACCATGGTATTTTTTCCTGACATAAATGATTACAATTGTAATATTTATGGCTATAGGCTATAACCAAGGGCATTAGGCCAGAAATCCTTTTTTATCATATGTTCATAATCATTATTTTATAATTACGTAAATATGAAGGTAAGAATACATTAAATTTCTTCATTTTTGGAGAAATTTTATCCTTTTTATGTAGTTTACCTAAGAAGAAACAAGAATATGAGAATAAAAATCAATTAAAAAGATCGCCAATAAAGGAAAAAAAGATTAATGTTGGTCAAAATTGAAGAAAGTATTTTAAAAAGGAATGTTCAACATAATTAAGTGGAATATATTTATCTCAAAACATGAGGCCATATATTTTGAAAATTATAGTGAAATATATAAATAGTACTCTAGCATAAAGGGTCAACGAACTTAATGGATAAATCAAACTAGCCAAAATATCCTCTAAGTGAAGAAGAAGAAGGGAGTAAGGAAAATAAATAAAATATTTATGAGGAAACAAAAAAGGTGATCCATTTAATAACGGAGATTTTTTTTATTCTAGGATAAAAATAGGAAACTAGATTATGAAAAGAAAACATTAAAATATATGGAAAATTGATTAAGGATATCTCTCGATAATTCAATACATTATCGAAATTCTAGAGGAGTTCACCCCAAATATTTCATATCTCAACACAATC
Organism: Viscum album; assembly: GCA_963277665.1. NCBI lineage: Eukaryota > Viridiplantae > Streptophyta > Magnoliopsida > Santalales > Viscaceae > Viscum > Viscum album. The sequence goes on from OY728132.1 coordinate 422,725,669, forward strand.
GTTTAATCTAGATATAGGATGATTGATATTACCATATAAAATATCTTTTATAATAATTAATATGTAAAGGATATTGAGGTGAATTTACTGGAAGTTAAAAATTCCTCAAGGAACATTCTGCTTATGTTTTGTAATTCTATCATTGAAATTGGTGAAAGCTAAAAAATAGTGGATAGGTTTTTTATGCCACAAAATTATTTGTTAATTATTACATGGACTATGAATTGTTTTTTTACATCTAATCATGTAATACATGTTTTGGTAATATGAAAAAATGGAATAAATTTCTCATATCACCCAAGAAGGTGGACACACCCACTACTAAATTCAACGATGTTTCTAAAAAACAATAAACAATGAGGTGTGTGATAAGAATAATATTGAGGTTATTTTAAAGAGTAAGTGCAAGGTGATGTATAATGATATTAATTATGAAAAGGTTAAGAAGAATAAATATATATCAAGTCATAGTCTATCTATCCAATGGCCTGAAGGCCTTTAATTTTTTATTATTGATAAAGCCCCCTTTTAAGGGAAGAAGGGGAAAACCCAAAGATATCATAGAATTAAGAAAAATAAACTCGAAGGAAAAATAGAGTACAACCATAATGACAACCGAAGGTGCCCCTCCCCAGCCAATTATCATCTTGTAGTCGATCATCATTGCAAGGATAATCAGCTAGCAAGTTTCCCATGTCAAAGCACAGGCCCGATCCGATGGCAAACGCCATACCCTCTCAACAACTGAATCCGAAAAGCACTATAAAGATGACTGGATAGCTCTAAATCCTCATTTGGGGTATGTTCTTACAGTCAAGTCCAGCTGCACTACCCACCGTCGACATAGAACCAGATTCAAAAAAACATGCACAAATCTTATATGTACATAACACTACATCAGATCACATCATCGGCATCAAACAAAACTAGAAATAGAGATCCAAAAATCAGCCATTCCAGCATCAACAAACCTATCTAGCTCAACAAACCACCCGCCGAAGCACCAGCAGAAGCACAAAAATGAAACCAAAATTTCACACCAGTCATCGGAGCCACCGTCGGGAAGCCCCTACCACCATCCACAAGAATCTCCAACCAACCGCATAATCTCACGAAGAGGATACACTAATGAGCATATCTAATCTGCCCTTCCCTACAATGGTCAAGAATCCAGGAAGCCACAAGGAGGAACTGGGGAACTCGAGCAGCGTTTGCTCTGCAAAAACCCTTCAATACTGCAAAAACAAAAATATCATCCCCCCTACGAAAGCTATATCCATGCCAACCCGCCCTGAATGCATGCCATAGACGCTTACTAACTGCGTCGAACTGAACCAAGGAGCCAGCTCCAGTATATGCATGTCGTCTCTGCAAAATCAAAGTCATGCTAATCAAGTCATAGTGAAACTCAAAAAATAGATTTTTAGGAACCTATTATGTAATTGAGAAGAATTCACTTTGAAGGAAGTTTTTTGTATTTTTTAATCTATTGAAATAATAAATATTTGTGCTGGTATAATTTTTCACTTCCCAAATAGAATAATGGATATTAATTTAGTGAGATTAAACTTGAAATATCATTATTATATTTAAGAAAACATCTAAAATTTAAAGTGAAATTCAATTATTATTTGGATTATTTCAAAGAAACATGTGGTGGGTGTGGTAAACCCGGATACACAGTCATCCAATGTCCCATAATTCTACCAATGTAGCTAAATAAAAAAGTGTAATTCCAAATATATTAAAAATTTTAATAAATAAGTGAAAACAATGGTGATTTAGGTAACTTAAAATGATATAAAGGAGAGAATCCATGGATAATTGACAGTGGGTATTCATCAACCATGATAAGAAAAAATAATTTATTAAATAATATTAAATGGTATGATATAGGACCGAGAAATTTTTCCAATGGAGGATCACTAAATGTGACAAGAGTTGGATTCAATAAGATTTGTAAAAAGAAATACACCAATGTTAATTTTATTTATGGGTTGAAACATAATCTCTTGAATGTTTCTTAGATTTTTTATGATGGTTATGAGGTGATATTTAATAAGTATGGATATGTTATAAGGAAATTAATGTATGTAAAAAATCTTTATTATGGGTTATAAAAAGAGTATACATCTATTTTTTCTCTCAAAATAAAATATATTTTTAAGGACATTGAAAAGGGAAGAGACAAGGGAAGGTGACAGTGCCTGAAAAAGTAATAGAGGCCTAAAGTGATAGAAACTGAGGGGGACACCCAAAATTACAAAAATATCATCCATGAAAAGGGATCTATTGGTTATGTAGACAATGAAATCCACTTCTTTTCTACCTTTTTAGGAAAATATATTCATTTCCATTTTACTTACTCTCTATGTGTTTTATATATCAAAATTTTTTCTCTAAAAATATTTCAAACTCTAATATCATAAGAAATAGACCAAGGATATGGGGTTTTACCCTGTATATTGTTGGAAGGCATGGAAGAATCAATTTCATCATTAGAAAGATTTAGGACAGTAAATTATAAAATGGAAATACCATTTGACATTGCATCAATTTGAGTTTTAAGAGATTCCCCTAGGCTCTAAAACTCACTAAAGTCTAAAATGACTATACCCCTAGAATTATTTATAATGTCACCATAAAACATAATTACTTGATCATAGGAATAATCTATGTTAATTTTATAACATTTTTTAGGACACTCGAGTACACCCATCACCCTTGAGAAAATTTGACTCCACTTTCCAATTGAGTACCAGTTACCAGATGCCTTAGTAAGGGGATGGGATCCCTTTTTCTGAATATAATACGAATATTGGATATAAATAAGCACACTTTAGCCCTCATGATGGGGATATAATAACCCTTTCCACTATTTCTTGCCTCATCTATAGCTTCCCAATTGACCCAAAAACCTACAATGAAGATCATACCATGATTGTGAACCTCTATCTATAAGTCACCAATAATTTAAGACTACACTAAGAAGACCAAATCCATAGAGTCCAAAAAAATATCCACTACCATATAGGAATCAAGAGGCATCCAAATAAAAAATGCCTACTCCTCTATGATGAAGAGATGATGACTGGAATCTCCTTTAGAATAAAGGAAACACAAACACTTATATGTGAGATGAATACATATAATTTTTATTTCATTATCCTCATAGAGAGAATGATTTTGTATATTCCAAAGAAGGATTAAATATTTTGAAATAATCACTTTACACTAGATATTTTTTCCCAATGAAACTACATCCTAAAGAACATGGGTGATTTTTTGATAATTTTCCATGTTGTATCATCTTCATATTAAGGGAATAATGAAAATTTCATATTATTCCTATAAAATATGGATGATAGAGATAATATTTTTATGACATTCTTTAATGACTCTCATGGTAATTACATGGTGTTTATAAGTATCATTAAATTAGATATCCAAAACTAGAAACCCTGGGAAGTGTGAGGAATTCCCAGACTAGTAGTCCATATCGAACATGATTTATCATCATCCTGTAATCCATTTAGAATTATAACATAAGATCTCTAGGGGTTTTTGTATTATGTTCTATATGGGTGACCCAAGGAGGTGCCTCTACATGTTATGAAGATCCCTATTTTGGGTTTCATGATCTACCCCCATTGCATGATCCCTTCAAGAACCTCCCTACCTAATATGGCTTGAATGAAATATATGTTCTCATCTACAATCATAATTTTAATACCATCTTCTTGTATAATATTAGAATACTTCACCCAACTAGTCTAGTGGTGATGTCTATCGTTATTTATTTTGAACCATTAAACGCTGACAGAACATGAATTCATATAGATAATATCTCAAGGTTAACTAATGTAGTCCAACTTATAAATGATAATAGGTTTCTATTCTATTTTTTAAGTGTGATGCCATTTTTTTAAAAATACCTTCAAATTGGAGGATATGTATTCTTTGGGATGACCATAAAACACAATAATTCCATGGGGAAAGTGTAAAAATTTCTCCCTGTCATTTCATCATTATACTTAAAATGCATAAGGTTCAACCTATTGGGATTATACACATTTCTTTTTTCATTATTGATGTGATGGCCACTCCATTTACCATAATTCTCTATGACATTGTTAAATCCTCGAATTGAAGAGAGATTGTCATTTTTTTAAACATGTCATCTAAAATAAACATATGATATACCCCTATGATAAATTATACCTACAAATGAAGGAGGAATATAAATTATGTTATATGATTCTTATCCATTTTTGGAAAAAGAACATGGACAAGACAATCTTGTATGAAGTTGTGATAAATCTGCAAAAAATAAATCATGAAAATATCTACACATGCGATTCATTTCACAATGGTAAAATAATAAATAAAAGTCACAATCTAGTGGAGATCAATAAAAATAATCCAATTGACTTGGTTTATTTAGATGTCTATATACTATTGAACATGAAGTTAACAAATAGATATTTGTGTTTCAGGAAATTTTTTGATGATTTCACTCTTATGACTTATGACTACTTTATTTTTGATTAAGTAAAAATATGTTGTGACATTCAAACTCATTAAAACAATTTTTTATAATTGATTGTGATATTCTATTGAGATATTTCATACTAACAATGGATCCAAATATAAAAATGGAGACTTTGAGGTGTGTCTTCATAAACATGGTATAAGGTGTGAACATAGTACTCGATATACACCCCAAAAAAATAATACCTTTTAGTGGAATAACCATATATTAGTGGAAATTGGAATATAACTATTCTTAGAGAATGTCACATAAAAATAATTTTGGATATAGTAAATAAATATGACATCCAATATTATTAATCACTGATTAGTTCAACCAAATTCAATCAACAAGACTTATGAGTTCTGGTTTTAAAAAGAATTGTGCCTGAAGATATTTATGGTATTTAGAAACCCTTATTATATAAAGATAAAACATTTTGGAATGCTTAATGAGAGATACACTATAAATGAATATTTATTTTATAGGCACTCTGTGAAAAGATTATTGGTGTTACAATAATAATATATGAGAAATCATTGATATTATTGGTGTAATAGGCATAAAAATTTAAAATAAATAAAAAACATCATTACCTATTAATGATAAATTTAGTGAATCTCTCGGAAATAATTCTGGATAAAATGTGAGTATATTGTATATTCAAGATAATTTAAAAAACTCTCATAATGATTCTAAAAAATTCTATAATGAAAAAAGACCTGGGAAAGGTGAAACTGAGTTCTCAATATTTAAAAATTATATAGAAGCTTAAAATATCAATTAAAATAACTAATAATGTGTTCAAACATGTATATTTTTAAGGTGTTAAAATCATACCATCATTCCTTCACTGGTTGAACCAATTACTATTGAAGTGTCATTACAAAATAAGGATAGGATACTATCTATAAAGGAAGAACTAAATAAAATTGAGAAGAATGAAACTAGGTAATTTTTGTAATTTCATTAACATAATAATGTGACAGGGGAAATTGGTTTTTCTAGTATAAAATCAAAGATAAGGGAACACTATTATAGAACAATGATCATCTTGTTTTTAATATATTTTATCAAATTTAGAGTATTGATTTAATGAGACATTTACTATAACAGCAGGTCTTGAAATGATTTAAATATATCATTGGATATGCATGATAAAAAATTATATGTTTCTCTTATGGTAATTAGCAAAGTATTTCTTAATAGATTATATGAATAATAGGTTTATATTTTACAACTATAAGGGTTCATCTTTCGTGGTGATGGTTCTATAGTTTTTAATTTCAAAATGATCATTTATGAGATTAAGAAAACACCCCAAGCATGGAATTAAATTATGAATAACGTCTTGAAGAGAATTAAATTCAAAAAAGGTGAGTTACATCCAAATTTCTTCATAAAGGTATATAACAAAAATTCACTTATAATGATTGTTTATATTAATGGAATAATTTTTAAAAAAAATAAAGCAGAGACTTTTAAGGACATTATTACCCCAATGAAGAATCATATTGAAATGTCAATGATTGGTGAAATGAAATTCATATTAGACCTTAAATTCAAAAATAAAAAATTTTCTATATTTATCTCACAATATATTTATGTTTATAGTTAGTTGAAAATTTTTATTAAGGAATAATACAAAGGAATTTATACTCCTACTGTATATTGGGCTGATTTTTAAATGGACTAAGAAGGAAGGAGTGTAGATGAATTGATGTTCAGAAGGATTATTGGTAGCCTAATTTACTTGAATGTGTCTTGATATAAGATTTTATTTGTGGTTGCAATTTTTTTGCATCTCTAAATAAGTCCTCATGATCCTCATTTTATATTATTCAAATATATATTGAGCTATATCTAAGGGAGTTTTAATTTCAATTTGAGGTATAAAAAGAACACATCATTTCAGTTCTATGTTTATTATAATAAAAATTGGGACGAAGATGTGGGATATTAAATGTAAAATTCTAATGGTTCATTCTTTATTAGAGGAAGATGAATTTTCTAACACTCAAAGAATAAAAATTCTATCAAATTTAGAGTAAATAAGATAGTCATTTTCAAAAAACGCAATCCGTGACACAAATGATGTAGATGAATTCATATCTTGAATAAATGAGGATTAATGTATAATAAAAATTTATTATTAAGTGTCATAATAATAGTTAAATCAAATTGTACAAAATCGGATGAAAAATTCATGGTTGAATCATATTGACATTGAGTACCAATTCACCAAGATTAAGGTGTAATGTTGTGACATTTCCATAATGTATGTTTACACCAATGATAAAGTAATGGATATCATTCCAAATCCACAAAATAATGTTTCCTTCTAGTACTTGAGATTTTTGTTTGGATTTTATTAACTCATAAAGTCATTAAAGTATTACTCAGCTTATTCAACTATTTTTATAATTTTAATTTATTGAGGATTAATGATAATAAAAAATGGTAACTTATCTATATGATGGAGAGGCTCTAGTTTCCTTTTATATGTGATAATCATGGGAAACACTTGAGGTATTGGTAGATAAATGTAATTCTTGGAGATCTCTTTCATTGATTAACATGTTTTGAAAAAAATAAAAAGGGATATTGAAGGTAACTATACATAGTGATACTTTTATGAGTTTTGGATTTTGTTAGGTATTAGTGTCTATAGAAGTCCTGCATGAAGTGAATTGAAAAAAGGAGATTTGTTTATTTATATCAATCAATAAGTGTTTAAAATGGAATTAATATTACATTGGGATATGGAACACTCTCACAAACATATTTCAGTCCTATGATATATGGTGTAGATAAACTTGATAATAGAGGTATGTTTTGATTAGTTTCTTGAGACAATTTCTTCATGGGTTTTGGAAGTGTTTCCATGTTATACATATTTAAAAAATGATCTTTTATAAGTGAGAGAACTTTTACATATCTAAAACCATAGATAGGTTTTTTGTGTCATAAAGGAATCCAAGTTAATAAGATATACATCATAGAATGGATCATTCAACCATAAATATTTTACATGATTTATTACAGGGTGTGGCTACATCATGAAAAATAGTAGATGGGTTTTAAGTTTCATTATATTTGGAATCAAAATGATATAATGTCATAATGTTATCCATCATGGAATGAATTATCATTTCATGCCATGGTTTCTAGGCCAAGATATTTTTTTCCTCACTAGTTCTGAGGAAAACATGGAATTATGTGACAATGTACCTAGTCATGTCATAACATGCCTTTAAAAAATTAGTATATAAGATTGTATTTGGAATTTATACTAAAATACACTGTCCCATGACACAAAATTTTTCGAAACTATATTTGATTTTCTAACCATAGATTTAGGAAGTGATAATTATTCCATGAAGGTATAAGTTGGACTATAATTCATGTTATAAATAAAAGGATTTAATTCCTATCTCATAGAGTGATTGATTTAGATGAATCAAAGATTTATTGTTCTTTTTATTCTAATTTTGTTTTCAAGTAGTTTTTTAAATATTTTTTTGGACAATAACAATGGGGCACATGCAATTCAAATTTTGAGGGAACATGATATGAATGGAAGCAGAGATCGATCAATTTGTTAATTCTTATTATTTTTTCTTATACCTAATATTTTAGGGTTATCTAACTACTTATTTCTTAATTGATATTGATAATAAAATAGGAACATGTGTTATGGTATGAAAATTTGTTCACACTATGGAATAACTACTTGAAGATAAGAGTCATAGAACCTTGTATTCACCATTCTATTGTGTGAGTAATTTCTCTCCAAATTTATCACCATAAAGATCCAATTACATTAACTAGTCATGGAAATAACATGTAATTTATATTTAGTCTTTTTATTCAACCAATTATTCAGACCCCCCCCCAAATCTAAGTAGTGGTACACCCACTCTATGGCCTATGAAACTACACAATTAATTGAAATTTATAGGTCCATTGATACTTAATTCCAATTGTTTTGTGATATTCAAGAATAAATTAAATTTTCTTGATTATAGTCTCAGGTATGGGTAGAATTTTTTGTACAGTTAATTTATGTTACAAGTAATTTTAATGTCTAGGATCTAATATATGGATGATAAATCCAATATATTAATCAATAAAATGAATTTTTTATTCAATCTTGATTACATAATCATTTTTGACATACCCCTGCTAAGGTTCCCAAGACTCATTCTCCTAGGTCGGGTGATAAAAATTCATAATTTTTTAAATTAACTTTGACACAAAATGAGAAGATCCATGATAAACTTTCAAAATTTTCACATAATTATTAAATCTAACAATAATTTCACACAACTTATAGAACCTTTTGGTATAATGTCTTAGAGAACAAGATATATAGAAAACATATTTTATAAAACATGTGAAAATTTATCCATAATAGAGCCATACTAGAATCCCTTATAAACTTATCAAATCATACACTGATATTGATAACCTAGGGGAATGGAAAAAAATAAATTTGTGAGATTAGACACTCAATAAAGTCAATATAAGATATAAAAAATGATTATCATAAGTGATAAAATTATTATCATGTGGGTAATAGAGAAAAATCAAGTTCCATGTATGTCACATTAAGAAATCAATCATTGATAAAACATGGTGTATAAGATATTATCCATTATAACATGAGTTTGTATAAAATCTTTAAAATGTGGAAAAAACTTAAACATGGATGTTATATCATAGTGTATTGGTCATAAAAACCAACTTCCCTTAGTGGATTAGAATTCACTAACCTTTTTACCATGGTGGATATTTCCTCACTCACTTGATTCCTTAAGTTGATCAGGCTTCACTCACATATTTCCCTTGGGTGATTAAGCATCACAACATGTTTCCCATTGTCTCAGGAGATATAAAGCATCAAACATTGAATTATAGGGTTATATAGGTCCTAACCATCAATTAATGAAATTACATACATATTTTTTTAATATTAAATCAATCATTCAACATATCAAAAAATCCCATGAGAAAAAATGGGTTAAATTCATCATGTCATAAAGAACCCTTAGAAATAAAAATGGGGTTTTCAATATTTCTAGATGGTATCACCAAAATTGTCCTCAAGAAAGTAAATGGTTGAACCCAAAACTCAATCCCCAAAATATATTATTTTATAATAACATTTATGGGGTGACCCCTGAAAAATAATTTCCAAGGAGTTAAATCCTTTATATATAGAAGAAATGGTAGAAAATTAGAAAGCGTTTTTAGAAATTTAATTTACTTTTGGTGTAAAAGATAAAGTCAATATCACTTTGAAATTTAATTTTTTAATAGGTAACATTTGATAAATTGAAAGGAATAAATTAAAAAAATTATTTGGAAATAATATCAGTAATGAAGCCTTTAGATATCATAAAGGATTCAATAATTTTATGATAAAATATTTTGAAATCATTTACTTTTTAGGAATAATCTTCAATAAAGTAATAATGAAGCATGTATAAAGGTTTCAAAAAGATTAAGTGAAAATAAATTAAAATATTTACTTTATAAAAATAATCATTAATGAATAATACGTGAGAAATGTATAAAGGTTTAAAAATATTAGGTGAAAACTTTGGAAAATACTTGTGAAAAAAACTTCAATAATAGGTCCTTGAAATCAAATAAAGGTTTTCAAAAAAATGGAGCGGAAAATATATCTGTTTATTTTTATAGGATGGAAAACCTTTTTATAATTTTTAAAACAACTTTACTAAAAACCCACATTGTATATAGAGTTAAAAACATTATTTTATAATAGAAAAATGGAAATAGGATGGTCACAGGAGACGACACATAATTAGGACTCAAAATATACAGTAAAACATTGGTTGTAAATAAAAATATGGGGAAATAGGGAGAAACATCATTAAATATGATGTAATTATTCTAAAAAATGATATATTTTTTATTGGGAAGAAACTAATTGTAGAGGAGGATTCGAATCAAAAGTTTCACATTCACTAGAGTGGAAGAAAAAGTACCCTGAAATAAAATTTCAATGTACTGTATCAAACTTTTAATAAATATAATAGACATATTTTTTTATGAATATTCATTACATTACAAAAACAAATGCATGAGTACTATAATAGTTTAGTATCTTTGAATAATATAAAAACAATATTCTTATTTGGTGAATGATCCTCAATTTCTCCCATAAGATCTTCCACTTTAGTAATATTCATAAACATAACCAACTTAAAACCTTTATTCATAACCTAGGAAAGGAAACATAAGAAATAATAAGGGTAAATTCATGTCATTGGTAAAAATGGAGAAAAGTAAATATAACCTGATAATGAGGATATGTTTACATGATCACAACATTTCAAAACCATACATTGCATATAAAAGATCATAATATTGGGTCATGGAATAAATATCGATAGTTTATAAGGCATGAATCATAAATTAATCAAAGAACATGATCTATGAGAGCATAACATTGGAATATGACATCAATTTTTTAATACACATAATCATAGAAAATGTTATGTCAAGGATACACACCAAGACATTCATAACATGTTAGGCTTGGGATAACCACCCATGTACCTGCTTCAGGCTTGGGATAACCTCTCATTTACACTCTTTCATGCTAGGTATGACCTCCCATGTAACCTCTTTTCATATTGAAATAACATATCATGTACCCACTTTAAGGATTTGGAAAACCACTTGTATACCCTTTGAACTCATATAACATTAATCATTAACCAATGAATTGGAGGGATATAAAGGTCCCACAAATCACATAATGAAAATCATACACATGTGTTGCACTAGATAAACAATTTCATCATAGCCTAACCTATGAAAAAAAACTTGTTCATAATCATTTCATTGTAACATAACCTGTGGAAAAAGAAGTGTGTTTCATAAGAATTATATCATGGTACAACTCATGGAAAAACTATCGAGTCTCATAAGAATTATCTCGTGGTATAAACCATGGAATTGAAATAGCTTTCATTAATATCATGTCATCATAAACATAAAATATTCATATAAAGAATAAGAATGCTTCCCTTTGATGATATCCCTCGTAAAGCATAAGTAACCTCAAAATATTTCATCTTTAAATTGAGAATGGTTTTGAAATAAAAATCACTAGGAATGTTTCTTTAGTAAAATAACATTTCTCTGAAAATACCTTTTTAAAAATAAAATTTCATTTATTATATCCAGAAAAAAATATTTGAAAATAAAATGGAAAACTTATAAAGTAATATTTAAAAATAATTTGAAAATGTATTGATGATAATAAAATTTCCTATTTGAAAACAACTTTTTTAAAACAAAAAACATTTTCAAAATCCCTTTATTTGAAAATAACCATGAAAATTTATAAAGGAATCTTTTAAAAATCATTTAAAACTTTTCTTGAGGAAAATAATCTTTCCAATTTGAAAAAATTTAAAACATAAAAAAATTTCAAAATCATTTTTTTTGAAGGTAACATTGAAACCATAAAAATTAATATTAAAATAAAATAATATTAATGATGGTGGTAATTTCTGTTCATATCATACATGTTAAAAAAATATTTCTTCCACATTTTTTTAAAATCTAAACAGTAAGTTTTTGGAATGCTACCTGAAGATTCGTTTCAAAAATATTTGTTAGAATTAAAATATTGGTAAAAATTTATATAATAAATCATTTTAATAATTTTAAAACCATATTGAAGTTTTTAGATAACCCGGTTTTGGAAGAGAATGGATTTCTTATCGAAGTGGGAAATAAAGTATAATTTTCTTTAGAACATTTTATTAGTTATTTTAAAAATCAAATAGTGTAAATATGGTAATATTAATTTAAAATTTCAATAATAAATATATGATAACAAAACTACTAAGAATTATTTAGAGGTAGATCATAATATTTCAATATTGAATACTTAATTATAAATATTCCTCATAAAGGATGATATTGTAACATAAAACCATCACCACTTTAGTAACATTTGATTCATAATCCCCATGAAATTGAGATACATAAATTGATATGTAATACCTATAATTTTAATGAAAATAAACCTAAAATACATTCATGGGAGTTATATAGACCACATCAATGTAATATGTGGTGAATATAGAATGTGTCCTGTTGAAAATAAAAGTGATACAGAAATCTCTTACTATAAGTCTCCAATTGCTTCATAAACATTATAACCTCTTATATAAAAAATATAATTTTATAATAAATTTATTAAAGTAACATACATACATATATATATTATATCATGTATTATTTACTTATGAACTTTTATGACCAATTTATTAACAAGACCATGTTAAAATCACATTTCGGGCAATAACTACTTTTTTCATGTAGGTTTTGATTTTTTATTTTTGTAATTCCTACTTTGATCTTGGTTTCTATAATAACCTAGTTATTCAATTGAGGTATGGATATTTTCTTTTTCAGCTTTTACTTAAGAAAATATAGGGAAAAGATATCAAAGGTTGGTTGCAACCCTGTTACACAACGTGAATAGGAGTTACACATCATGTATTTCCAAAAACACGTCGTGTAATTAGGGTTTCACACTGTATAATCCTATTAAATGACCATTTAATGACCTAGCCATGATTTTTATGGAAAATTCATTTAGTTTATAGTATATTTCATTTAATTTTCTTATTTCATTAAATTGGTTAGTAGTATCATTTTTTCAAATAAATAGAAAGGAATCTTTTTTGATGTATGACCACCTAGAAAATCTGAACGAGGGTTTGGCTCTAGATTTTTTATAAAATCTCTGATTAGACCACTATTGGATCCATTAGAATCGTATTAGTGAGTTCATGATTTCTTTTCATCCTTCATTCCTAATTTATTCTCTCAGCCTAGTTATTGAAGGTCCAGAGTTTATTCTTGTTTTATAGATTTACTTCGTTATAGGTTAAATCAAAGCTCTATGCTAGATGAGGAGAGTCGTACAATTATGAGTTAGGTGTTATCATTCCTTTCACTAGTCATCAAGTTGATTATATGTTCTACATTCTCATACGCCCATTTTTAGGTGTCTCTAAAATTGAATATTCTCCTTCGTATTTATCTAATGTTGATTATGTAATTGATAAAATGAATATAAGGCAAGTTTTAGATCGTTACACTTGATTGAGGTCCACCCTATGGGTGTGTTTTTCCCTTAGATGACCAACGTTTTTCTATTTGTCCTTGGATGCCTTTGGGAATTCTTTTGATTCCATTTTTTGGGTTGTTAAAAATGGAATTGTAAAATTGAATGATTTTTCCATGTGAGATAATAATGGTTATTCTTGGTGATAGTTTAATTCACATGTTAGTCCTGTGATATGAGTTTTTCATATGAGTTTATAATTTTTAATATTGGTAACAGTAAGATTACATGAATGTTTTGTGATATGTTTGATGCCCACGTGAGTTATTATTTTTTTAACCATGTAATAGTGTAAGTTACTTGCATTTTTTTATGCTGAAATTATTATATAGGGGGTTGTGACTCTCACACATGCTGGAATTTTTATATATCAGGTTTTGACCCTAACACATGATGAAATTCTTATTTACCATGTTTCTACCCTAATTGACTTTTAAAATTCTTATATAGTGGTTTTTGATCCTGTTTTGTGTTATGTTATACAATGGTTATATGGTTTTGGTTTAATGCATTAGAATTGATACTTGAATCCCACTTTAGGATGCCAAGACTACACTCAGTTAAAAATTGAATAATGAAATGAATTATAGCTAATGACACGTCTTCCAATACAAAGAGAAATATTATATTCATTCATCATCTATAATTTATTACATTATCTTTTGAGACATCTATTTGGATTACCTTCAAGTAACTATTGTTTGCTTATTTCACTATTGTACATTAAATGTAATATATTTTAACTGACATATTTTCACATACCTTGGGTGGATTCCTAGTAGGATTTTGTTTCACGCCCTGTTTGGGTTATGCTTTTGGGTACTAAAAAATTAAATGATTGCATGTGTTGATCAGAGAAAGTTCCCTTCTGATGGTTCTTGATATTTTATGTAGGAGCAAGAGATCATGGGACTGAGCTGAGGCTTGCGATGCTTCTTAGATTCCTTTGTTTCTTTTTTTTAAATTATATTTTGGATTTCTATAGTGTACATATTTTGGATATTTTCTTAGAATATAACACTTTACATCATCTTTTGTATGGAATGATGCTTGGTTATTTAACTTATCAGTCTTCCACTATTTATTTCCATTGAATGCAATTAACTGTTTATGATATTGTATTATTATTAATTCCATTATGTTACACTCTTTTAATGGAGGTATAGTTTCCCCAAAATCAAGCCCTAGGCCCTCGCTACTAGTTGGCAGCCTCTGGTATTTGGGGAAATGTGCTTGAGGCCATGTGTCCAACCTTGTACGGGGCACCAGTTGAGATTCATTCAGATCTGGGACATTACAAAGTGGTATCAAAGGGAGGTTTCGATCCATCAACCTATGGGTTATGGGCCCACATAGATCAGAATTTGGGGGATCATGTTTCATCCATGGTATATAGATTGTGTCATTATGTGAAATATGTGGATGAAAATATTTGATTCATAGGGAGTATGGGTCCCCACAGATCTGAATCTGGCACACCATTTCTTTATGTTTCAAAAAGAGGGGTTCTAGGGAAGTTTCTAAGACATAATGTCTGGAAACCGAGACAACACAACATGTGATGCAATCAAAACATGCCACATGTTCTTATATTCAGGAAGAGAAAACTTTTCTTAAGTACACATCTTTTACTCTTAGTACACAGTGTGTGGTAATTGACCATGTGTCTAGCCATGTGAGAGAGAACATGGGTTTTTGGTTTTTGGTTAGTGCACATCGTGTATGCTAGAGACACACTATGTAGTTCTACATAGGCAGACCCCAGGTGACTCTGTTCATGTGGATGTACATGTCCAAGAGGTATAACTTGATTAAACACCATGTGTGGGGATGACACTCCATGTACCTAGCATGTTTACACACCTAAGCCGGCAGGAGTACACACCTATGTAAGATCTTGAGGGTACACTTCGTGTGTGGTTTCTATGTGTCATGTACTTCATTTCTGATACCCTTTAAGAGTTTTTATTTTATTTTATCCCCCTTTGTCAATTTTGTAATCCAAAGTAGTACTTTCTAAGTTGTTTTGCACATAGATCAAAATGGTGAAACCTGTAGAGTGTTCTGAGGACTCCTAATGGGTGTTTTGGGAATCTATATGAATAGAGAGGTCCTTCTCTAGTTATTCTTTTCAGTAGTCACCTGAGATTTAACCAGGAATGAATGATCGGTTTGGAGTTCGGTCCAACCTAGTTATGACTTGTGATTTAAGATGAGCTATGATATATCTATCATGATCTATGCTTTAAGGATTTCTCTCTTGTGAGATGTGTCCTTCTGGCCTATGAGGTCGTGATACAAGTTGATATCGAGGATTCATCCCCTTATGTTTTGACCTAGAGGATCCCATGAAGGATGTCTCTATCTTCTATATAGTTACCAAGGATCCCTTGAGGGATGGCCTTGCTTACATGTTGTTCTAGGGCGTCCCTTGTAGGATTTCTCTTCTATGTACCGTTTTCGACGACCCCTGTTGTTGGATTCCTCTCCTGTTTATATTTTTAAGATCTCGAGTAGGTTTCCTCCTATTCTATTTTAGATAAGGATTTTATGTAGGACGCCTTCAGTCATGTTACCTATAGGATCCTGAGTAGGATGCCTCTCGGTGTTATGATTCTTATGCTTCGTAAGGGGCCATCATGTGGTAGAGAATTCCCACATTGGTACTACCCATGTGTCATTGTCCCTGGTAGGATTTTTGAGCCTTTAAAGAGGACACCATTGTTTGGATTGGTGATCATAGTATCTTGACCCTTTATATGGAAATTATCATTGAAGAATGCTCGGTTTAGCAGGTTATACAAGCCTTGGGCATAGACAACATCTTAGGAAATCATGTGAACCTTCCTTTATTTAAGGTATGGAGACCTAGTTTATTCGTCATCTGTGTAAAATGTTGTGTTGATGATGTACTTTTCATCTAGTTCTTACATGAGCCATCTGGTACTAGGATGCATAAGCTATAAAGCTTATGAATTGTACCCATAATTTTCCATTTTTTCTTGTAAACTATTGGTAGTATATATTGACATACATGGTACCCATCTAGTGTTAAAAGCTAAAAATGACATGCCAAGTTAGAATAAATCATTAAGCTTTGAGATTTTGTGTGTGTTCTCGGTTATCTTGGGAGTAGAGTGACCTAAATTGTTTGGAACCAAGTTTCTTCCACTACGTGGGAGGACTTTCTGCGACATGGGTGTTTGGACATGCTAGTCGGTTTAATTTTTACTTTCATGAAAAGTGATATGATGTGGTGATCATGGTTGGTGGAATGACACTCATACATTTAAGTTGGTTTTGACCTCATGCATCTAAGAGAATCTATTACTTCTTCTCGGCATATTAGACACTCTTACATAGGGAGAATCACATCAGTTCTTTTTAAATGTGGCCTTCTCTATAGAGGGATAACAATCAGTGGTCATTCGGAAATGGTCGATTCTATTTGAATGCCTTTGAAATTTGATATTCTTGTTTCATATTGATGCTTTCTTGGAAACATGAAGTTATTTTGGTTGGTTTTGAGTGTATCCCTTGTGAGGAACCAATGATCATGGATGGACCTCAGTAGTTAAGCCTAAGATATCACAGAAATGCATTGTGATAATGTCATTCTGTTCGGTTAAATGATTATTTTTCAGTAAGAGAACCCAAGTTTCTTTTAGGAGTTAGACCATTAGTGGTTTGGCTATCCTTTTCTGGATATCCTTGAAATCCATTTAGTGTTATCTTTCTTAAGAAATTAGAATGTCCCCTATCTTTACATCATCTTGGATGCACAAAGGGAGTGTCAGATATACGTCATGCTACAGTTTAAAGTCATTGGGATAATTTGTTTGTGTGAAAGATGTGTTGTTTTTGTGAGGCTTGGTTACTCTTGAGTGATACTAGAGTTTCTGTGTAGTAATTCCTTGAATGGACCTTGGATGCATGCTTCTTTCTTTGACGTCACCACCAGTTGGATTCCTCTCTGGGTTCGGTTAGTGTTATTATGTTTAATTTTCTCCTTTTACCAATGTATCACCTGTAATGGGGAGTATGGACCACCTTGGTGTGTTCCTTAGACTCCGGGTTGGCGAATATGAGGTTATCTCAAACTTATTGTAGGATTTGTATGTGATTATTTAAAAGTATTTATATTTCTAGTGGGAAGAATATAAAATTATGATGTTTCTTATGTTATGGCATGATCTTCCTAAATGACCAAGGGATGGTTTACTCATTATCATTCTTGTTCCTCGTGAATGGTTTGATGAAAGTAGTTTGAAGACTCTTCTAGTATATGGTGGGTGTGATGTGAAAGTCCACAATGCCTACTATGGAAGATTGTGTGACCAGTTTTGTTAAGGTTCGATTTTTCTTTGCTATGAGGCCACTATTATGACCATAGTTGTGTGTGGGTTTTCCCAGTTAAGGAAAACACACCGGTAGCATCGCTGGAATGATAAAAGGTGTGCTTTGTGGAGTTTTACAACATTATAGGCATCATGGTGACAATTTCATTTAATTTATTCTTGATAGTATCATGAATGTTTTGTTGTTCATTCTAATCAAGGAATCCTTGAGTTTTGATGTGCGTGGGAGGTTGTACATTCATGAGATTGTACGTTTTCACGGGGTTATTTATTATATAATTTCATTTAAGTATTCCAAAATTACTTCTTATTTATAGAAAGGAATACAAAGGGCATGGGATACATAGGTGCTACTAAGCACAACTTACCACTACCAGATGGACAGCCGGTCAGAGCGAACGATTCTGGTACGGGAGGAAATGATTCAGGCATGAATCCTAAATTTCAACGGATCTTGGGAGAAACACATTCCCTTGGTTGATTTCACCTAGAATGATTACTTTCTGGTTACTTTTCATATGGATCCATTTGATGCATTGTATGGTAGGCCATGTCAATCACCCATGTATTGGCTAGAGGTAGGAGAGGTAGCTATACTACGATCTCGTCTGGTCCAGTAGACCACTGAATAAGTTCAGGTGATTTAGAAGTTAGTGGATACTATGAATTATTGTTATAAATCTTATGTCAATCACCGTAGATGACCTCTAGAGTTCGAGGTCAGGAATCAAGTTTTCCTACATGTTGCACCGAGGTTGGGAAATAAGAGGACCAGGAGACAAGGTAATCTTTCACTGAGATACATCTGGTCATTCAAGATTTTAGAAATAGTTTGGATGGTTACCAATTAGTTGAATTTAGTTCAGGGTCCCAATTCTATGAATGACGTATTCCATGTTTCTCAACTACAACATTACTTTTCAGATTCGTCTCATGTTTTTCAGCCCAAGGAAGAGGAGTTGTAAGAATATTCATCCTTTGAGGAGCATCCCATTTGTACAATGGATCACAGCATGAAGGTTCTCTTCTGCCAATATGTTCTTTAGTATGGGTTTCATGGAAACATGACCGAGTGCAAGATGTGACCTGGGAGAGGGAGGCTGAAATTCAATCGCAATGGCCAAAGTTATTCTCAGATATTCCTTCACCACCCATAAAAGAGAAATTCTGAGATGATTTTCTTTAAAGGGGAAGTATGTAAGAACCCAGTTCTTACCTAGAAATACGGATCTTTCATTTTCTATTTTTACTTAAGAAAATGGAAGAAAAAGAGATCAAATTCTTGTTATAGTCCCATTACACGACATGACTGGGAGTTACATGTCGTGTATTTCCAAAAACATGTCGTGTAAAGAGGGTTTCACGCCGTATAATCCCAATACATGACCATGTAATGACCTGCCCAGGATTTTTATAGAAAAGGAATGTAGTTTCTAGTACAGGTTTTTTACTTTTTTTAAATCATATAGTAGCATTGTTTTTTCAGAATGACATAAAGGAGTCTTTTTTTATGTACAGTGCACCCAGAAAATCTGAATGAGGGTTTGGCTCTTAATTCGTTGTACGATCTCTGATTTTAACACTATCAGATCACTTTCAATCCTCTTAGTTAGTTCTTGATTACTCTTAATCCATTCTTCCTAATTTATTATCTCACCCAAGATAATTATGTTTGATTTTTTATTCTCATTTTATAGATCTATTCCATTCTAGGTCAAATCAATGCCCAACCCTGGATGAGGAGAGTTGTACGATTATAAGGTAGGTGCTCTCATTCCTTTCTCTCATTTTCTAGTTGATTATATGTATCAGAGTTCCAGAAGCCCATTTTTTGGGTGTCTCCTAAACTGAATATTGACCAATTCTACTTCCTAATGTTGATTAAGTAATTGATTAAAATATTATAATGTGTGTTTGAGATTGTTATCCTAGATTTTGGGCCACCCCATGGGAGTGTTTTCCCCTTGGATGAATAATATTTAGTCATTGGGCCTTGGATGACTATGGGATTGCCTTTTATTTCATTTTATGGGTTTTTTTAAATTGAATTGGTTAATTGAATGATTTTTCCATTAGATATAATAAATGGTTATGCCTGGTGATAGTTTAATTCACATGTTAGGATTGTGATATGAGTCCCCATGTGAGTTTATAATTGTTAATCCTATTAATGGTCAGATTATTGAATGGTTTGTTATATGTTTAACTCCCATGTGAGTTATTATTTTGTTAACCATATAGTAGGGTAAGTTACATGTGTCGTTTTTATACATTAAGGGTTATATAGTAAGTTTTGACCCTAAAACATGCTGAAATTTTTATATTTCAGGTTTTGACCATGAAACATGCTACAATGCTTATATACCAGGTTTCGACCATGATTTACTACTGAAATATTTATATAGCAGGTTTTGATATAGTTTGGTGCTATTTTATACCATGGTTATATGCTTTTTATAGAATACATAAGTTGTGATACTTGAATTCCACTTTAGGATGCCAAGACTTGACTCCGTTACAAATTTAATAATGAAATGAACTAACTAAGGACATGTCTGTATGAACCCGGATCTTCTTTTGGGTATGTTTTTCTTTTTCGGTTGTTTTTTAGGAAAATAGGAGTTTTTGGAAATTTCAGGAGTACACGCCTTGTACCCAGTTGTCACGGGTGACTGTGTACTAGTCATGTAACAACAGATTACATGGCCGTGTGTGGTTACATAGAGACTGCCTAAAGCAGAGGATGGAAAAGGCAAGTACACACCATGCCCTTTTAAAGAACTCATTATGTACTTTCTTTTTTTCATTAAATGGACCAGGGTCATGTCTGATGGAATGAACCATATTCTTCTAGACATATCTCATATGGGAGTGAATGAGACTGTTGGATCTTCACTGAGCCACCGAATCATCATCCGCTCATTGGACTAAGCTCCATCAGTTGTGCTAGAATCGCATTGGTGAGTTCTTCCTTCTTCTAGAATCTTGTTTCTTGATTTCTCCTCTTTCACGATATTTTCTCGGTTGAATGTTTTTAATTTTTTTGAAGATCTACAGAATTATAAGGTGATGAAAGGCCTGAGTTTCATGTATATCTTCCATACAAAACTGAGGTAGGTGGTTTGTGACTTTACGTAGATATTATTTGAATTTTATGTGAAAAAGTTCCTAATATCATCCTTCGAGGTATTGTGTGTTTATGTTTTTTTTCTATTTTATTTCCTTCTATGCCTTGTTTGTTTATAGAGAGATTAATTGTTTGTGAATAGGGTTAACTTTTCCATGATATGGATGTTTTTCCCATGTTTTATTTTTTTGACCGTTTGGTCTAGCTTGCATGTTAGGAAACTATGCTTTCCATGCCTAGTATAGTTAGGATGGAGTGACTTTATCTCACATGATGTGATTTGTTGTATATTGTTTATTCAATTATTTCTTGAGGTTTAATTTGGATTACATGTATTGCTGTTCATGATTGACTTACACAGGGTCGTGAGAACCTGGTGTAGTAGACCATAAAGAGAATGGAATTTGAGGGCTTCTTTAGAGTTTCTGTTTACTTTTACATTTCAAGACCACTGGGGGTAGACATGAGTGCTCCCTCAGAGTGTCTATAGTTCCACGTTGCGATACCACAGGGAGAATTGGGCATTGAGTGCTTCCTCAGTGTGTCTATTGTTATCGATATGAGACTACAGAGGGAATTTAAGGTGGGGGCTTCCTCAGAGAGTCTTTGCTAAATCTAAAATAGAGGGGTTAGACTGTGTATACTTCCTAGAGGATTTCTTGTGTTTCTTTTAGATGAACAAGAGGGGTTAGGTTGTGAGTATATCCCGGAGGGTTACCTATTTTTGGTTAGCTACTTACTTGATATATGAAAGTTTAATGCATTTGAAACTGTAGGATTTTTTACTTTTGATGACTTTCTTGTTTACAAGTTCATTATGTTTATTGTCTTCCATATATATATATATATATTCACTAACTATTTGGAATAGATCATTGGGTGTCTGCCTACTGGGATTCATCTCACACCCAGTTTGGGACATGATTTTGGGCCCAAATAGATTATATTTTTGCAGGTCTAGATAAGTGAAAGCGTCCTTCTACTTCAGGTACTTGATTGTTGTTAGGCTGGAGAGCATGGGACCAAGCTAAAGCTTGTGATGCTGCTAGAGATTATCTTTTTTGTTTACTTTGGTTTGTTACTATATTCTATAATTGTTACTTTTTTTGCATATTTATTACACATATGTATCATCCATCAATTATATATGTTCTCCATTTGTTTATTACATTAAATTTCATTCTATTTAATTTTGTATGGTATTATTACTGCTTTCGATATTGTTGTCTATTTGGTTTCCATTGTGTTACTCAGATAATGATGGAATAGAATCCCTACTAATACATCCAAGTCCCTCACAGGTAGTCGGCAGCCTCTGGATTTTAGGGAAATGTGCTTGAGGACATGTGACCAACCGGGTACGGGGCACCTCCGGGCAGCTTCCAGATCTGGGATGTTACAAAGTGATATCAGAGAAATTAATTTCTTCTTGACTTATTGTTTGGATCCTATAGCTATGGATTGGAAGGAATATGTTCTTGGTAATAAACTGTGCCTGAGATTAGCTAACTGGTGTACAAGGAAAAGCCAATTTACCCTGTTTATTGTCATTTTTATGGTTTTTCAATCATTATAGTTGATTTTATTTCACCGTTGGTTGTTTCACATATTTTGTGTTATTAATTTTTATATTATTAAGATTCTATTTCTTTTTCAACCCATTGAGATGAGTGTATGCCCTCTCATACATCATATAGGCACTTTCTAGAGATCACATGTCATGCATTCTTACTATGCAATTTAGGTTTCATTACTAATTTCATGTTGTTGTGATAGATGTTGTGATAAATATTCATTCTGTTGTGATAGATACCTTGATATAATACGTGATGATTGATAGGGTGTTGTTAATGCTTAAGGTTTCGTTTGAATGAATGCCAATCTTTGGTTCCTATGGTGTTGCAAACCATCATGGATCGGAATGTTGTGGTTCATTGCTTTGTTATGCTTGTATATGACATGTATAAGATGACAAGCTTCGATTCGCGGGGAGTATGGGCCCTCACAAATCGTAATTTGGCACTTTAAGTTCTTTTTCAGTGTTTTCTGGGCTCCAGAGTAGTTTCTGAGGCTTAATGTCTATAAAAACCTAGAATACATGGCGTGTATTGATAAATACATGCCATATGTCCTTCTGTTTGGGAAGGAACTATTTTTATTAATTACACATTGTGTATTGTATGTACATACTGTGTAGTCTTTAAACGCGCCATTGGATATGTGGGCAGAGACACGGGTTTAGGAATTCATGGTGGGACATTTCGTGTACCATACATACACACCATGTGTTTAGACCATTGGTCCACCCGTGTGACTAACGACACGAATAGATAAAACCTAGGTCATACACACCTTGTCTAAATTGAACACGCCATGTAGTGTAACCCTAGAATCTGGTTGTGTAATTAACAACATGGGCTGGTGAAATCTTTCAAGTACATGCTGTGTAGAGTTAGTTTTTTATCTAGCCGTGTAGAAAACAACACTGGTTGGAAAAATCCTTCAAGTACATGTCGTGTCTATCTGGAACAAATTGTGGGGTATTTTTCTCAGAGAACCATGTGGCATATCCATGTTGAAGAACTCGGAAAGGGGAAGAGGGTTCAAGCACATGACGTGTGTTAGGACAACATGTTGTGTGTATGGGGTGTTACACTACCAGTTTTGGTAGGAGTACACGCCCTTATCAAGGCTTAAAGAAACATGTCGTCAAGGGAACATACACACGTGTATCAATGTTTGGAAGAACATGAATTCTTTCTTTCTCCTATTCCCTTAATACAGTTCTAAGTTTCAGACGCTGATAACCTTGATCTATGTTGTGTGCTTGACCTAGCAGACTCATACCACCGAGACGTTGTCCGGTTGTATGGCAGTAACAGAGCAGTGATCAGACACTGGATATGACTGATCAGGGACTACCAGAATATCCTCTAGTTGTGTATGTCTTTGCACCAGCTATCATACTGGACACATTCGCTAACATATAGTTTCTATATGGATTTTTAAGGTTTATGCAGACCTTCGAGGGAGCACCGTATCCGTCCCCGTCTATGGTAGAGACAATGCGGGATTTCCAGTAGCATCATCCCCCACCTTCACAGGGGAAAGAGGACCTCAGGCTACAGAGTCATGGATTCAAGTCATGTTTTCTATCTTTTAGAATCTAGAGATTCCTCTAGAGAGGATGGTGAAGCTCGCTACAAATATTCTATGTGATTCTTCGAAGAGATGGTGGGATGTGATCTCACATGCAGGACACCAGCAGGTTATGACTTGGGAATAATTCCAGCATGCCTTCTATGAATAATTTTACCTGGAGTCTTTGCGGTCCAATTGAGCCTGAGAGTTCATGAGTCTGGAGTAGGTTACTCTTTTAGTTATGGAGTATTCTTCTCACTCCATTGAGCTGTAGCACTTCAAACCTAATCTAGGAGGTGATGCAATATTTATAGAAATGAATTTTGAGGATATAATTAGGAAAGGCATCTGATTTCAAGTGAACATCATTATGATGACTTCAATCACTTCTATAGTCAACCAGTCACTGATCACATAGCAAAATTTGAGGAATTCTAGAGTTGCGAGCCAGGAAAACTCGACATCCGGAGATGGTATCCCTCCTACTAACAGTAGGAAGTGCCGTAGGGAGTCTACATGTGGGGATCTGAGGAGGAGGGACACTTCTTATGGTATCCAGTTGGTGTGCTACCAGTGTGGAAAGAGAGGTCATACGAGGCCCCATTGCCCGAGATACCCATATAAGTGTTGATCTTGTAGAAAGATGGGGCATCTTCAGTGTTTTGCTTAGTTTTTCTCACTGGCAGCTGGTGATAGGGGTTCTTCTATGACTCCTCATTCAGGAGAAGTAGCACCAGTTTCTCATCATTTAGGGAAATGGAGTTCTTCCAGCCATTCGGTCTGAGGTGGAGGTCATGGTCATGGTATCCAGTTGCTAGGATTTCATTGAAAATAGGGTGGATAAGCTCAGAGTGGTCAGGCATGGTCACAAGACCATGGTGAAAGTCAGACTTTTGTATTGGAGCAGACCCAGTAAGAGAAGGATCTTGGGCCCTCTATAGTTTGAGATATGATCCTTGTTTCATCAGTTTTATCTTCTTCACTTTTTGATACAGGGGCTTCTAAAAGATTTATATCTGTTGCAATTGTGAAGATCTTTGGCCTCTATATCTTTTCTTTAATTGATATCTTGATATTAGACACTCCATTGGGGACTATAATGGCTAGTGTGTGTCAGTGAAAGGAGTTACCTCTTGAGTTTGGTGGGTGTCACTTCTTATGGGACCTCTATGTCTTAGATATGAAAGGTTATGACATCATTCTCAGAATGCACTGGTTACCTCCCTTCTTGGATTTTGTCGATTTCTATCGCCATAGGGTTAGTTTCACATCACCAAAGGGAATATCATTTCTCTATAAGGGTGAATGGGATGTCTAGGCGAGAAGAGCGGGACCCAAGTGTCATGGGTTGGGAGGAGTTATAACCCATATTGCTAGTCTGTATCTGGATGACAAGGGGAATTCAAAAAATGACTTTCCTCTAGTGATGGATCATTTCAGTGACGACTTTCCAGAAGACTTTTCAGGTTTTCATCTAGATAGATAGGTAGAATATTCTATTGAACTTGTTCTAGGAGTGGAATCGGTGTCCATTACTCCTAATAAGATGGCTACACCAGAGTTACATGAGCTTAAGAATTAGCTAGAGGAGTTACAGGATAAGGGGTTCATTCGGCTAGTACTTATCCTCGGGGTTTTCCTATCTTGTTTGTAAAGAATGTGGATAGTACCCTCAAACATCGCGTGGTTTTTTTGGAAGTTGAACCAGTTTTGGTCAAGAATCGATATCCCTTATCAGGGATTGATGATCTCTTTGATCAGCTTCGAGGATCCCGGGTGTTCTCGAAGATTGACTTGAGGTATGGTTTTCATCAGTTGCACACTAGACCATCTGATATACCTCTTACAACCTTCTGGAGTAGGTATGGTCAATAAGAGTATGTTCTTATATTGTTCGATCCCACAAACACGCCTGCAGTTTTCCTGGAACTAGTGAACCAAGTGTTCCATCCATACTTGGATTCTTTTGTGGTAGTCTTTGCAGATGATATCTTGGTGTAATCTCACATTTTACACGACCATGCCACCCATCTTGAGATCATTTTGAGAACAATGAGAGATTATCTGTTATATACTAAGCTCTCAAAATTCCACTTTTTGATGGACAAAATCCACTTCTTAGGTCATGTTATCATAGAGAAAAGAGTATCAATAGTCCCAAAACAATGAGAGTAGTAGTTTTCTGGGATTATCCTAAGAATTTATTTTAGGTATGAAGTTTTCTAGGGCTAGCTAGATGATACATATGTTTCATATAGGAATTTTCATACTTAGTAGCACCACTGGAGGGCCTGAATAAGAAGGGTGCAAAGTACTTGTGGTCAGATTCTTGTGAGTCAGCCTCTCTGGAGCTGAAAGATAGGTTTAATTCAGCACTGATATGAGTTTTTATGGAATCAGGAAAGATCTATACAATGTACTTTGATGCATCAAGGATTGGGTTGTTATTAGTGCTCATACCAGGATAAGGGGTCATTTCATACGGGTTTCCGCAATTGAGGCCACATGAGGGAAATTACCCGATGCACGATCTTGAGTTGGATGCGGTTGTTATTTCTTTACACTATTAGAGAAACTACATGTTGGGAGAGAATTTTGTGGTTTTCATCAACCACAAGAGTCTCAAGTATATCTTCACTCAGCGTTATCTAAATATGATACAGAAAAGGTGAGTTGAGTACCTTCAGTCCTTTGAATTTGAGCTTTCCTACATTCTTAGGAAGGGAAATGCAGTGGCTGATGTGTAGAGCAAAAGGACTCAGATACAGGCGGTTCAAGAGGTCAACAGTGAGTGGTAGCATATGGATCTGTTCTCTAAGATTCATTTGGAGGTGCATGATAGACATGGGAGAAAATTTCTTTCTTCTGTAGTTGTTACCTCTACTCCACTTGATCGGGTTTTGAATGAGGTAGCTATCAGATTTTAAAGGCCTTATCCTATGGGAGAGTGTGTCAGGAGAGGACCATATTCCTGGATGGACCATAGGTGAGGATGGGCCTTGAGTTTTCATGGGCTCATATGGGTGTTAGCAGACATACGCTTTGAGCTGATGTGAGACTTTCATTCCTCAGTTTGGGAAGTTCATCCTTGTGTCATGAAGATGTATTGTAATCTACACCATCAGTATTGGTGGCCAGGTATGAAGAGAGATTCTGATGGTTTTATCATGAGGTTTTCGACTTGTCAGTAGGAAAATGCAGAGCATCAGCGACCAACATGGATTTTACAATAGCTACCAATTCCAAAGTGGAAAATGAATGATGTCGCGATGGATTTCGTGATAGGTTAGCTGAGGTCACCTCGAGGGAATGATGTTGTATGGGTTTTCATTGACATGATCATGAATGTTTCTCACTTATTAATGATCAAGGATACCTTTAGTGTTTACAAGCTAGGAAGGTTTTGTATCTGAGAGATTTTATGTTTACATTGAGTTCAACACTCCATTGTTTCAGACAGGGATGCATGTTTTACTTTTCGGGTCTGACAGGGACTTCAGTGGGCTTTGGGCACACATGTAATTTTGAGTATAGCATACCATCCCTAGAAAGATGGTCCATCTGAGGGTACGATTTAGGGGCTTGAAGACATGATTTGATCATGAATCATATATTATGGAGGTTCTTGGGAGAAGCACATACCTTTTGTGGAGTTTTCCTACAATAAAAATTTTCAAGAAACTGTTAAGATGGATCCTTATGAGGACTTGTACAGTAGACCATGCCGATCACTCTTATGCTGGCTGGAGGCAAGAGAGGCCGCTATTTGGGACCTTTTCTTGTCCAGGAGGCCACATAGAAGATAGAGTTGATTCAGAAGAGGATGACTATTTCACAGTCAAGACAGAAGTCTTATGTTGATCAATAGAGAAAACCTCTAGATTTTGAGGTCGGGGATCATGTTTTTCTATGTGTCACACCGAGGTTGGGACACATGAGGATTAGGAGATAGGGTAAGCTTCTGGGAAAGTACGTCGGGCCATTTTATGTGTTGTAGAGAGTTGGGTCACTTGCCTATGGTTTGTAGTTACCTCAAAGGTATAGGGCTATGCATGATGCCTTTTACGTTTCTCATCACTGATGTTACTTCTCAAATCCATCTCATATTTTCCAACTTGAGAAGGTTGAGTTAGAGGTTGATGCATTTTTTTAGGATCATCCTATCCGGGTTGTTGATCTAACTGTGAAGGTTCTTCATTGCTAGTCTGTTTCTCTAGTGCGAGTGCTATGGAAGCACAGGAAAGTACATGACGAGACTTGGGAGAGGGCGGACGATGTAAAATCACAGTGGTTGGAGCTGTTCGAGGTTTCTTTTTCTATGACGCCTTGCTAGGGAAATTTGGGGAAGAATTTATTTAAGGGGGGAAGTTTTTAAGAACTCGGATCTCCTTTGAAGTACGTTTTTATTTTCTAGTTTTTTTTAGAAAAAGTGGAGTTTTTCGAAATTTTAGGAGTAAACTCCATGTACCTGGTTGTTGTGCATTTTCATGTATTGGTCGTGTAATAGCCGAGTACATGGCCATGTGTGGTGACCTAGAGACTACCTAAAGAGGAGGCCTGAAAAGGCAAGTACACGTTGTGTACTTTAAAATAACATGTTGTGTACTTTATTTTTTTCCATTTAACTGACTGGGGTCATGTTTGATGGAAAAACCCATATTCTTCTAAACTTATCTCATCTAGGAGGGAATGAGACCACCAAGTCTTCACTAAGCCCCCAACTCTCCATCCATTCTCTGATCCAAACTCTTTAAGTTGCGTTGGAAGTACATCGGTGATTTCTTCCTTCATCTAGAATCTCATTTCCTGATTTCTTGTTTTTCACAAAATTTTCTCAGTTGAATGTTTTTAACATTTTTGTTGATCTACAGAGTTATAAGGAAATTCAAGGACTGATTTTTATGTATATCATCTGTACAATACAAAGGTAGGAGGTTTGTGCCTTTCCATAGATAGTCTTCGGATTTTATGTGCAAAAATTACCAATACCCTCGTTTGGGGTATTGCGTATTTATGGTTTTTAGCCAATTTATTGCATGTTGTGCCTTGTTTTATTGAATAGAGGTTAATTTTGTGTTAATAGGGTTTACTTTTCCATTATATGGATGTTTTTCCCATGTTTTCATTTTTTTGACCATTTGGTCTAGCTTTCCTGTTAGGCTTCTATGCTTTCTATGCCTAGTATTATTAGGATGGAGTGAGTTTATCTTACATGATGTGATATATTATAGACTATTTATCCAAGTAGTTTTGGAGGATTACTTTGGCTTCCATGTATCGCTGGGCATGATTGACTTACACAGGGTCGTGAGAAGCTGTTGTAGTATACCATAGAAAGAATGGGCGTTGAGGGCTTCTCCATAGTGTCTGTTTACTTTTATGTTGTGAGACCACATGTGGGATAGAGGTAAGTGCCCCCTCATAGTGTCTATAGTTCCATATTGCGATTAAATAGGGGGAATTGGATATTGAGTTCTTCCTCAGAGTGTCTATAGTTACATATACGAGACTAAAGGGGGAATTGATGGTGAGTTCTTCCTCAGTGAGTATTTGGTAAAGATGAACCAGAGGGGTTAGAATGTAGGTACTTCTTAGAGGGTTTCTTGTGTTTTTTTTGGTTGAACCAGAGGGGTTGGGTTGTGAGTACATCCTAGAGGGTTACCTATTTGTGGTTTTCTGCTTACTTGATATATGAAACTTTAATGCATTTGAAACTGTAGAATTGTTTACTTTTGAGTACTTCCTTATTTACTGCTTCATTTTGTTTATTGCATGCCATATATATTCACTGACTGTTAGGCACAGATCTTTGGGTGGTTTCCTACTAGGATTCGTCTCACACCCTATTTGGGCCATGATTTTGGTCCCCAATAGATTTTATTGTTGTTGTTCTAGATAAGGTAAATCACCCTTCTACTACAAGTACTTGATTGTTGTGGGGCTGGAGAGTATGGTACCAAACTGAGGCTTGAGATGTGGTTGGAGTTTATCTGTTTTTTTTTACATTGGTTGAATACTGTATTCTATCACTGTGACTTGTTTGGATGCTTTCCTAGACATATGTATCATGCATCATTTATATATGTTCTCTATTTTTTGATTACTTTAAATTTCATGATGTTTACTTTAGTACGGTATTATTACTGCTTCTGCAATTGTTATATGTTTTCCTTTTACTATGTTACTCTGCCAATGAGGTAATAGTTTCCCCACAATCACACCCATGGCCCATGATTCTTGTTGACAGCCTCTGGCGTTTGGGTAAATGTGCTTGAGGCCATGTGATAAACTGGGCACAGGCACCTCTAGGTGGCTTTTGGAACTGGGATGTTACAGTGTCTGCCAAGACTTTCACGACCCGTCCTCGGGGCCCGTGCCGTGACTACCCCAAGCCCGCCTACCATAGGCCAGGGGCTGGCGACTAGCACTAAAGGCATAAATCCCAATAACTGGGAAGGCATTTCCTTTATAAAAGAAAACAAGCACCACAGAGTAAGCTAGCAGAAAAAGAAAACACTAAGTACAAGAGAAGTGCTGAAAAGTAAATGGGCCAGAATGCAAACCCAAAAGAAAGTACAACTAAAACTGAACAAGTACAACAGAAAGATAACACCTGGAAGGATGGAAGCGGCTCATGGGTCGTCCTCCTCGGATCCTACCTGAAGGGTAGGTACATATGGCACAGCTCCTGGTCGTCCACCACGGATCCTACCTGAAGGGTAAGTACAGATAGTCTCCTCCACGCTCTCGTCCGTCAACCTCCTCCGTGTGTCGTCTCGTCGTGTAGTCCACCTCTGGGTACTGACTCGTTCTGTAGTCCACCTCCGGGTACTGACTCGTCCTGTAGTCCACCTCCAGGTACTGAATCATCGTGTAGTCCACCTCCGGGTACTGACTTGTTGTGTAGTCCACCTCCGGGTACCGTCCAGTCCTCGAACACTCAGCCTCCGTCAGCACTACCCGTCATCTGCAACCAACACAACGAGGTGCGGGCATAGCCCGTGCAGCGGTGAGTATAACGATGCTCAGTAGGGACCCCGAGACCCTCAAGGTCTCACTAAACCAACAAGGATAACCACAAAGAAGATCTCAACAGACAACCTCTACTTAGTTATATTCCCATACATATACCTAAGTTATCAAGTAACCCATCTCAATCATGAGAAAACACAAGGATTGTGAAATCAATGGATAACCACTACCCAGTTATATTCTCATACATATACCTAAGTTATCAAGTGACCCATCTCAATCATGAGGTAAACAAAAAGGTCAAAAGATTCAGCTCAAACCAGGATTTTCATTATCGAAACCGTAACTGCTGAAGAGCTCCGTCTCTGGAGTGTATAGTGGTCCTGTCATGACTCTGAGGTACTGCTCACTAACCTAAGACTGCTGAGGTACTCCTCCTTTCGAGTACCACGGGTCAGCCACCCAAACATAGTAGTGCTTCACGCCGAGGTATGTCACCCAAACATAGTAGTGCACACCCCCTAGTAGCCTGCTGAGGTACTCTTTGGATGAGTACCGTGGGTCTGCACTATCACACAGGTAGTGCTCCGTCCGCCATGGGTCTGCACCTCACAAGTAGTGCTCCGTCCACTAGTCTAGTTGACTCACTCCAAGTCGAGTCGGTCAAGCATTCGTCAGGTCTCAGTCGGCTACACGGTCTCCATACTCCGCATGCTCATCTCAGGGAGGGTCCGCTCCACGAGCTACAGGTCGATACTCCAAGTATCTCAAAGTCCCACAAAGAAGTATCTCAAAGGACCGTCTCATCATAGGGGTCTCAACGTAACAGACGGCGCGTCAATCGGATGCCCGGTCTGTGAGTTACTAGCCTTTTCGTCCCAGGGGCCCGGTTGGTTTTGTGAGCGAACCAGTCCCATCCGTATCTCAAATGTACCCCGAACTCTCCTAGGGTATACTAATAGGTACCGTTTCTCAATGTGATCATCAACGCCGCTGACGGTTCGTCAAACGGACGTCCTGTCTGAAAGATAGCAGCTTTCCCGATCCAGGGGGCCGGTTGGATTTCGGGTACAATCCAACCCGGCCACTAACCAACTGTATCCAAAACTCGGGAAAAGTACGCCAAATGTTCCATCTCAGCAAGAGGAAAACAACGAGACATACGGCGCATCAATCGGACGCCCGGTCTGTGAGTTATTGGCTTTTTCGTTCCAGGGGGCCGGTTGGTTTTGTGAGCGAACCAACCCGACCGCACTCCGACGGCATCCAAACCTCGAGCGGAGTAAGAAAAAATATCCGTCTCACTTAGAGGAATCCATCAAAGTCGACGAGACGTAAATCGGACGTCTGTAGCTCAAGATATAAGCATTTCCTCTCTGAGGGCCCGGTTGGTTTAGTATCCGAACCAACCCGGTCGAACCCAAAGTATTACGAAACCTTGAGTGCGATATACCGAAATGACTGTCTCGTTCAAAGGATCGCATCGCCGCTAACAGTTCGTCGATCGAAGCTCTGTAGCCCAAGATATGTGCGTTTGAACTGAAAAGTCTGAGTACGGGGGGTCTGGGCCCGGCCCGGCCCAGTACCCCCTAGGGCGACACGAACCGGGTCGACCCGGCCCAATGGCCCAACCCAGCCGGCGGCGCGGCCAGCGCGGCCTGGGTGCCACATGTGCGCCGCGCGCGGGGTGGGGGGGGGGGGGAATTCCCCCCGCCCTTGGTTTCAAAACGGCGCGGCATTGTGCCGCGCCTAAAATGAAAACGGCCCCCCACGTGGGGGCCTGCTCCTTGGTCGCTGCACGGGGGGGGCAAGTCCCCCCTTTTTATAATTTTACCTGGCGCGGAAATTAGTGTCGCGCCTTTGAAAAAAATAAAAACGGCCCCCCACATGGGGGCCCGCTCGAGTAAATTCGCCGGGGGTTTCGACCCCCGGTAATTTGGTAACCGGTCGGCCGTTTTGGCCGGCCGGAAAGATTCTGCCGTGGGACCGTAAGGTCCCGCCTCCCCAGCACTGGTGGCCGGTTCATCCGGCCACCCCGGAATTTCTGCCACGGCCAGTATGGGTCGCGGCTCTTCTCTCCTACCGCGGCCAAAAGTCGCGGCCTTCGGTCGCCCGACGTGGCGCGACGGCGCCGCGCATCACCACCGCGGGCCATTCCGAACGCGATCCTTGTCGTCCCCACGCGGTGTAACGGCACCGCATCACTTCCTTTCCTTTCTGCAACAAACCCTAGACACAATGGGAGGAGGGGCGGCCGTGTTCTTGCGGTCCGTCCCCCCTCCCGTTATTTCGATATCATTTGGTTTTAGAAATTAACGAGGATCGTCAATGGAAGAAAACACGAACTCGAAATTAAACCACTACCTTGGGTATAAGCCGATCGGAAGGAGGCGTCGTCGTTCGAGGTTCGTCGCGTTATGGAATTGCGAGGATGATGACATCGAAGGGGGATGTCGGCGTTCATCCAACTCGATGGAAGGCGAAGCCGTCGTCTCCCGCTACCCGATTCCGCTTCCGAGCTTGTTCGTCGATCCGTTGAAGATGAAGGGGAAGAAGAAGATCCGTTGAAGAGTCTCGTCGTGGAAGGGGAGAAATTCCGTGGAAGGAAAACGATCATTCTTCGTCATAGGTGGCGCGTTCTTCGTGATCTTCGCGAAGGAGGAGGTGGAGAGGAAAACTCAGCGCAACGCTTCCCAACCCAAAAATAAAATGAGGCTAAGGCCTTATTTTATTGCTTTCCGCCAACGATTTCAAAAAATCAAACGACGTAACCCTCACAATTAATTTCAAAGAATTAATTGTAAAACTTAACCGCCCAATTAAATAGAGGTGTTAAGAAATTAAGGAAACACGTTGGCTGACTTCGTTTAATAGTGGGGGGTGCAGGTGCATTACTTAAGAAGAAAAGAAACGGTGGGGCTCGTGTGGGTCCCACATCACAAATATCGTACCAAGTGGGTAGGATATTTTGAATTGCACCATATCTGCTTCAACCCAGCTTAAGTATCTTAAAGTGGTTTTTAAACGGCTTTAAGTGAAATGAAATAAAATTGTCGTACAAATTTATTTTATTTCTTAACTTAAACCCCAAAAATTAAAAAGCACAACCGAGCAAACGCAACTCCGAAAGAGGCGTTTCTAAGAAAATACTGGCACTACGATTCTATCAGTGCCCTCAGAATTCGATTCTGAGCATCGGTTCAAAAGTTAGAAAAACCCACTCATTTGTTCACTAAATGTACCCGAGCCAAACTTTGGAAAATGATTCCGGACACACCGGGCCTCGGAATCAGGCACCGTTAGAAACTGCGTTCTTGTAAAATCCAAAGAAAATTAGAAAAAAAATTCCCTTAAATTTTACGGGTCTATACATTACTCCCACCTCATGGCTTTACGTCCTCGTAAAGCTTTAATATAAACTAGGGATACAAAAACAGTACTGAGCACGCATCTGAGCCTTCCGCTCCCTGTGCTCACCTGGAGGTTCCTGTACTGCCCGTGAAAGCGCACCCGAGGAATAGGCCGTCCTCGAAGGATCTGCACCTGTCGATCCTCGATTCCCACTGGAACCTCCGTGAAAGACACTCCATCGCCATCGTCCAGCTCCTCATGGTCGATGATATGTGAAGGGTCGAGCACATATCTCCTCAGTTGAGATACATGGAAGTCGTCGTGCACCTGGTGCAACTGAGGTGGATGGGTCAAGCGGTAAACCACCCCGCCTACCCAGCTGATGACCTAGAAAGGTCCGTTGAACCTCGGAGATAACTTGCCGCCTTGGCCACATATCTATAAACATCGTCGAGGTGAGACCCGTATAAGGACGTGATTGTCATCCTCGAACTCCAGAGGTCTCCATTTTCCGTTAGAACTGAAACTCAAAAGACTGCTACAACGAGGGTATGGTTGACTGACTCAAGAGTGATCGGTCGCACCTTCCTATGAAAGAGTTTATCCCGTGCTACCTGGGGTTTTCCTTTTCTCCGACCAAGGAAAACCCATCCTGACGTTTTCCTAAAACCGTCAATTTGTGTATGAACAGTTATTGCCCATTCTATACTTAAACTAACATCGTAAGGCCTCGACGCTGCCACTAAGAGATTCCAACCAAAACTCTCGCCTCGAGGGTCTGACCACACCATCGACGTAAGTGTGATCATCGAGTCTCCTCCCAAGGTATCTCCCAACGTGAGGGTCAAGCCCACGGCTTACCGGAAACTCTAGGTCTGGAACAAGATTTGTGAAAGCAAGGAATGATTCATATCGACGTCTGTTACTACAACAGCTAGTAGTGGACACAGACTTTCCCTTGAATCATTTTTAGAGCCATTGGGTCACACTCCTTGACCGCACGCAGCCGCACTCTCTTCCTCCGCCCTCTAGCTCCCTGAGCCTGGCGGGAATAACTAAGGCAGGTGGTTATAGCATGTTAATATGTACACCACCTCATACTGCTCTCCTAGCTCTGCCTCCACGTCTGCTGCTTCGCAGACTCATCTCTCCTTAAAGCTTCATCTTCTTTAAACATTTAACATGCTCAAGTCTCTAAGACTGGAGTGGGTTTCCTGTTTCTTACTGCCCCGTGCAGTCTTCATCCTCTCCTGGATGATCTGCACCTTCTTTGCCTACGATCTGAAGAGCTGCCAAAATTTCTCCTTTGCTGAAAAGAGAAACTCGATCTCATCCCCTGGATGAACCACGCCCATTGCCTAATACAGTCAATCCTGACATGAATGATGTATTCATGCCATGGATGACGTCGTAAGGTCTCAACGTAACAACCAAGAGATCCAACTGTCACTCTCACCTCCAAGGGTCGAGTCACACTGTCGGCATCAGTGTGAGGTCACTGGGTCTCCTCCAGTAGAAATATCAAAAGTGAGGGTCAAGTCAACAGTTTTAACCGGGACCACTCAGTATCAACCAAACAAAAGGACAGGAAAAAAAACAAAGATAAGTGTCTTTTTATTATTGCAGCTCTCAGTACAAAGACATGAATATAACAGCAACATGGAACTAGAAGTACAAAGGACATATACAATAGTTCCTCTCCTGTCCACCTACTCCCGGAGCTCTACTGCCTTGTCCACTACTCGGCTGTTGCTCAAGCACTCGCCGCTGCTTCTGCCTCGGTGGATTCTCCAAAGCCTATGGATCAACTGTACGAGGATTCGGACAGTCACGTGCCAGGTGACCCTTTCCTCCGCATGAGTAACACAGCCTGATTTTGGCACGCCTAGCTCTGTTCCAACCCCGGGTGCCCCACACCACCGGTCCTAAAACCCGAGATCGTCCAACTGCTGGTCTGGTCCTCCTGGACCTCTGCATCATCTGTCTACTGCCCACAGATGACTCGGCAACTGATTGAAAACCATGCGGCAAAGGCAGAAGCTCCTATACATGTTCAGGGTGTAGAGATACTGGCACAAACTCAACCATGAAGAAGGTCTCGAAGTCTTCCCATGCGAAGGTCATCCCGTCGCAAAACTGGAACAAGT
Organism: Viscum album; assembly: GCA_963277665.1. Taxonomy (NCBI): domain Eukaryota; kingdom Viridiplantae; phylum Streptophyta; class Magnoliopsida; order Santalales; family Viscaceae; genus Viscum; species Viscum album. Next base: position 422,762,477 of record OY728132.1, read on the forward strand.
GGCTCCACCACCAGCATGCTGCTGCCTGAAGGAGGCTGGCAGAAAAGATCACCATGAAGTCTATCGGCGTCCCAAATAGCCTGAAGACTCTCACCACAGCCTCTAGCCAATCCTCAGCCGCCTGCGGGTCCGTCTCTCCTCGGAACCTGGGTGGCCTATAGTGTTGGAACTCATGCAGCGCACTCATGTAGCGTGCATCACCTACTGCTGGGGATGGTGGAATCGGTGGCCCAACGTATGGTAGTACCGCTGGTGCCTCAACTGCAAGAGGGCCCTATACCGAAGCCTCGCCGCTCGGCAGGCTGTCAGTGCGCACATGCCTCAGGGCTGTAGCTGGTTGTCCGGGAAAAGGCATCCTGAAAGAAACATCGTGACACGGTCAAACGATTATACCTAGTTTGAGATGACATTTAAAAACTTCTGGAAACACACACACAATCAGTGTTTTCATGCACAAAGTAGGAAATCAGTTGTCAGGGTCCAGGTGTATGGATACGTAGGCCGCCCGCACCAACACTGGACTCCCTGAACTGAAAACCACACTCGGTACTCTTAACACTATTGCCTCACAGGAAGAAAATATCAGAGTTATAAGTTTTGTGGTATAACCGACTCCTTTGATTCCAATTTTTCACGACCTGTCCTCGGGGCTTGTGCCGTGACTACCCCAAGCCCACCTTCCATAGGCCAGGGGCTGGCGACTAGCACCAAAGGCGTAAATCCTGATAACTGGGAAGGCATTGCCTTTATAAGTGGGTACCTATTGTGCTGTCCTGTTATAAATCTTTTTTCAATTACCACATACAACCTTTGGAGTTTGAGGTCAAGGATTGACTTTTCCTACATGTTCCACCGAGGTTGGGACACAAGAGGATCAGAAGACAAGGTAAGCTTTCACTGAGATACATCGAACCATTCAAGATTTTGGAAAGAGTTTTTATGGTAGCATATTGGTTGCAGTTACCTCAGAAGAACAAGCCTATGCACAACATCTTCCGCATTTCTCATCCACAACATTAATTTCTGGACCAATCTCACAATTTTTAGCTCGAGTAAATGGAGTTACAGGAATATTCATCCTTTGTGGAGAATCCCATTCATATTATGGATTGTAGCACAAAGGTTTCCTATGGCTAATATATTTATTTAGTACAGGTGACATTGAATCATGATCGAGTACAGGGTCAGGCCTAGGAGTGGGAGGTCAACATTTGATTCCAATGACCTGATTCATTCTTTAATATTCCTTCACTACCCTAGGATGGTAAATTTGCGGTTGAATTTTATTAAGGGGAAGTTTTATGTACTCAGTTCTTCCCTTTAGGTAAAGATCTTTCCTTTTAAGTTTTTACTTAAGAAAATGGTCGGAAAATAGTTCAATGGTTGATTATAGACCTGTTACATGAAGTGACTGGGAGTTACACACCATCTATTTCCAAAAACACACCATGAAATTAAGGTTTCACGCCGTATAATTCCAGTAGACGACCATGAAATGACCTAGCCAGGATTTGTACGAACATAGCTTCTATTCTCCATTACATGTTGTGTGTACTTTTCATTTCTTTTCTTTTAATATGGTTGAAGTGTCATTTATTTCAAATGATCTTAAATGAGTCCTTTTTTACATATAGCATTCCTAGTAAATACAAAGGACGGTTTGGATCCTAATTCTTTATACGATTTCCGATTTGAACACTGTCAGATCTTTGGGAATCCTCTCAGTGAGTGATCAATTCCTCTTGAGCCTTTATTCATGATTTCACCTTTTGACAAAGCTATTGAAGTCCAAGTGTTAATTCTCATTTTATATATCTACTCTGTTGTAGGTTGAATCAAAGCCTGACATTGGGTGAGGGGAGTCATGTGAGTTTGAGTTAGGTGGTCTCATGCAATTTTCTAATTGTCAAGTTGATTATATGTGTCGGAGTTCCACGTTACCATTTTTTTAGTGTCACCTATATTCAATATTGACCTATTTTGTTACGTAATGTTGATTAGGTAATTGATTAAATGATTATAAGGCATGTTAGATATTGTTAGCCTTGATTGAAGGCCACCCCATGGGTGAGTTTTCCCCTTGAATGACTAATGTTTAGCTGTTTGGACTAGAATTCCTATGGGCATGCCATTGATTCAATTTTATGGCTTTTTTGAAATGGAATTGGTTAATTGAATGATTTTCCCACATGATATAATAAATGTTTATGGGTGGTGATAGCTTAATTCACATTTTAGGCTTGTGATATAAGTTCCCCATGTGTGTTTATAATTGTTAATCCAGGTAATGGTTAGATTACGTAAAAATTAAGTGATATGTTTGATGCCCAGGTGAGTTATTATTTTTTTAAAGATGTAATAGTGTAAGTTGCATGTGTTTTTTGGAAGATATGGTTATATACTGGTTTTGACCCTAACACGTGCTGAAATTCTTGTATAATGGTTTTTAACACTAACACATGATGGAATTATTATATACCAGGTTTTGACTTCGATTCACTATTGAAATGCTTATATAATGAGTTTCGATCCAATTTATAGTTATGTTATACTATAGTTATATGGTTTTGTTTAAATACACTAGGTGTGATACTTGAATTCCACTTTTGGATGTCAAGACCAAACTCACTTATAAATTCAAAATGTAGTGAAATGATAGATGACACGTCTACCAATAAAAATCCCAATCTTGGATTTGGTCTTCACCTATAATTGATTACATTTTCCTCTGAGACATCTGTTGTTCTTACTTTTGAGTACCTACTTTTTACTACTTTCACTATTCTACACAGCCTGTTATATATTTTCACTAACATATTGGCATAGAACTTGGGTGGTTTCCTACTGGGATTTTGTCTCACACCATGTTTGGCACATGATTTTGGTCCCAAATAGATTATATGATTCAAGGTGTTGACCAGGGAAAGATACCTTCTTCTGGTTCTTGATATTCTCTTTAGGAGAAAGAGATCTTGGGACCAAACTTTGGATTGAATTTCTTGTTATATTCATTTGTTTATTTTGTTCTTTGGGAACTTATATTTTGTATTTTTTAGGGTACCTATTTTGGATATTTTCTTAGAACATAACATGTTTCATTATCTTTTGTATGGAATGATTCATAGTTATTTATCTTATCAGTATTTTGTTGTTTTTTTCATTTGTATGTTGTTTACAATTTATTCCATGGTATTATTATTGATTATGATGTGTTAAACTCTACCAAAAAGGGAATATTTTTCCCAATATCACACCCTAGGCCATTGATACTAGTCAGTAGCCTCTAGAGTATGGATAAATGTGCTTAAGGCCATGTGTCCAACCGGGTACGCAGCACCAACTGAGTGACATTCGGATTTGAGATGTTAAATTTTCATCATATAAATAATTTTAAACATTTAATAAATATAATATATATTCAGTATACATATCATTATATTTTTTCATAAAATATTGATATAGAAAATGAAATACATCATTCATGAAGATGGTAGGTCATACGTATGCATGAATATTGTTCCCGTTTTACCAAAGGAATGAAAAATTAAAGTTAAATAACATATTTCAATTCAATATTTATTTTAAATTAAAATATATCATTAATTTTAATTAAAACAATTCTTATTAGCTTCCACGAAATCATCAATGAATCACAGCGCTTCGTGAGGTGGTAGTTCACTATATACCTGAGCAACGTTATCATATTCTCACTAAATGGAAAGTAAGAATAAATATGTGATATCATGATTTGAGAAGCATAAAAATCTCATATATATAATATATAAACAATAATTCCACCATTATATACAGTCATGAGAGGTGGAAATGGAAAACTGAATAACATCTGTTCGCGAGGTGGTAGTCCTCTGTATACACGAATGATGATTTGAAAACCCATTTTATGGAAGAGGAGATGGTTATATTTCATGCCCTTAAAAATTTCCTTAGAATTTTTTTGATACTAAATTAACAATATCATCATTTTTTAATAATAATAAAATTATTTTGAGGAAAAAATAAAATAAAAATGTTCATTGAAGAATGTTACGTCTTCCTTGAGTAACCTCCTTAGGTTTGCACCAAAATGTGTCCTATGTTTGCTTTATGACTAAACTAAGGATTTTATAATTGTATAAGGAAATTAATGAAGTGATTTTGGTCATCATTATCTGAACAAATGGGTTTTGAAATTTTAAATAGGACAGGAGAGAGGGTGTCATATTAAAATTGAGGTGACTGGCACACTTGTAATTTTTGAAAATAAAAATGTGTACCCACATTTATCACATGAAACAAGGAATGAAAATAATAAATTATAGATCCTTGATTATATCAAGTCTAAATAGAGCAAAAATGTGTGGTGGATAAGTTTTGGGTCATTTTTAACTCTTATCATTTTAGTTTACCCCTCGATAAACCCACTTTCACCTTAACCGTGGTAAACAATTATCACTCTTTTTACTACTAATTGTGGTTAAAAATTAAGATGAAATTATTAGATAATATAAATAATTATTTATAAAATTTGGAATATTTTTTTTCTAAATTCCAATCACAAAAACATCAAAATTAAATTTAAAATTAATCCCACAAATGAGATGAGAAAGGGGGTTTTAAAGAAAAATGTTCAGTATTTTAAAAATATTTTATATCAAAATTCAATATGAAATGATTCCAATGACCAAAATTGGATTAATAAAAATATAATTGTAATAATATTTCTTTAAAAAACTTTTTTCAATGAAATTATGTTTTAAATGTGTAACATCCTGAATTTTTTAAGATAATAAAAACTGACTTGTTGATGATTTAAAAGTATTTTTAAGTGAAAAAGGTAATTTTTCAATAAAATTAACTTAATAAATGTATTATTTGTTGTGATTATGGTTACAATATCAATTAACACATTGGAAAATTTCAATAAAATATTTTTTGAGACAGGAACTGAGTTAGTATGAGATTCTGAGTCCCTTAAAGGCTAAGTGCAGATGAAATAAAAAAATAGGTATATTATAATTATGCATGAATAACTTATCCAAAATAATTAAATATCTCTCAAATGGTGTGTCATATGCGATATTTTAGACAACCATTTGGCCAGGAACATGGGGTTTACCCTAGTTAGGGTATCACTATTATGTGCGTTGGGTGTTTCGCAAGATCGCACGCGATAAAACCCTTTTATATTTATTTATTTATTTATTTCCTTATTTAAACACTAAATAATTAATATCTCTCAAATTTTTTCATATGAGAAATATTAGAAAACTGTTAGGTTTGAAACATGGGGTTTACCCTTGGTGGGGTGTATATTTTGTTTGTGTCAGGTGTGGTTGGAAACATCACATGCGATAAAACTATTTTTATATTTAATTATTTATTTATTCAATATATTTAATTAATAAATATTAATAACTCTCAAATGGTGTATTTTATGATAAATCTAAGATGACCATTATATCTGGAATATGTGGTTTACCCATAGAGAGATATATCTTCTATGTGTGTCGGGTGTTTGGAAACATCACACGTAATAAAAACCTTTTTATATCTTATTATTTAGTTATTCTTCTTTTTTATATAATAAATAATTAATATCTATTAGACTGTGCATTGTATAATAAATTGGATGCCACCGTTAGGTCCAGAATGTGGGTATTACTCTAGGTGGGGTATATCTTCTATGCACAACAGGTGTTTGGTGTTATTAAAATTTTAAATTAAATAATAAATTTTCATAATTTAATTTAAACCTAATTTTTACTATTCATACACCCATATTCACACCGCAACACCATTATTAAAAGGCCAAGATTCCAAAAAGTTTTACTTATCAATTATTTTCACCTTCCTCAGTTGATAACGTATTAATGGATGATTTTACACACTTCGTCATTAACTTTACGTTTGATCATGGATTAAGCAGACGTTTTCAATTTTTGGTATTTAATGATGATCTTTATTGCAATGTTAATGGTGATAATGATTAGAGATCATTAATAATAATAATAATTATTATTTTATTATTATTATTATTAATTATGGAAAATAACATTAATGGCGGAAATGATGATATTGGTTTAATAATAAAAAATATAATTTTATTATTATTATTATTATTGATGTGAGATATATAATAATAATAATAACCTTTATTATGATTATTATTATTAAGTGGTTATAGTTTTTTGGTGACAATTAATTAATGTGTATATATATATCGTTGTTGCTAATATATTTATTGGATGAATAAATATGTTTTGAGTGGGTTTCAAATTAACAAAATTCTAGTTTTGTTTTGAATAAGGTAATTTAATTAAATAATAAATGATGAGATTGTTATTTTTGTTGTCAAAACATTGCTTCAGTCCTAAATCCTTTGTATAGTGTTGGATTGATGTTTTGCTGCAGCAGAGCGACCCTAGAATTAAGACAACCTTTTCAAGATCAATGTTGGATATTTAATTCGGGCTTGTGGGGAAGGTCATTAAAGTTCCCCATATGATGATGGGGTTACCACATGGAATTAAAAGGATTTAGTGAAAAATAAGTGAGGAAAATAATAAATGTTATTAAATTAATTAATGAAAATGTATTATAAATAGGATTTGGTGTGGTGCACATAACATAGGGAGAAAGCCCATTTTTTCACTCCTCTCCCCTCTCGTCTCTCCCTACCTCTTCAATTCATTTTATTTTTATTTTATTATTTTCTCTAAATTCAATCCTCAATATCTTCTCTGATATTGATTATTTTGACAAGTCTTCAATGTTATTGGATTCATGTTGATGAGTATATATTTATTCTTAAGCATGTTTTTGAAGGTTTCTATGTAATTTTTTCGTATTTAATTAAGTATTTTTAATTATCAATGATATTGATAACTCTAAATAATTTCAAAACATGGATGGTTCAATTATTGGTTGGTGTGTGATCATATTTTTGTTAGGTGCAAACATGAATCAGGTGATGACAACCATTGTAAACCTCAATGTCAATTTAGAAAACATTAGTCTGGGAAGTTCTTTATCTCATGGGATAGTGTTTTCACATGTTTCCATAATTATTATTTATATTGGAATCTCTTTATATAGTGATTTATAGTGATTACATGTGGTTTGTGTGTGTATAGTAGTGAAATCTTTTGTGATATTTTCTTTTCATGACTCAAGTTAGTGTATCCTTTTTCATGTTTGATTGTTATCGCATATCGATATGTTGGTACTATATAATCATGATGATATATTATGTTATGTATACTTGTGTGCTCACCATATATGTTTGTTACCATGAATTGGTGGTTTTTAGTGGTATTTGAGACAAGTGGAGCATCATGACTAATTTATCCCTTAAAGGGGGAGTGCGTTGTTTTGGGGTGATGGTGACAAAAGACCTTGGAATAGTTGAGGATACGAGGTATCCATGGTATCTTGTTGTGGATGCATTCAAGAGAGCCTTTATTCAAATTACTATTCACACTAAGGTAGCCTAGTTTTGACTAGAGGGAACTACATGATACAATTGACTTGAGGGATAGATGACATGAGGTTCATGTTCACATGACAATGTGAGGACGCCGTATAGGGGCAGGTTTTGTTACTAATGAATTTTATAATAGATGGATTCTGAGTGCCATGTGATGGTACATTAAAAGATGGATTATGAGTTCCATGAGTTGGTTCATTCAGAGATATATTTTAAGAACCATGCACCTATCAATGCTCTTTTATATATTCCATGATTATCTTTCCCGCATAGAGCTGAATAAGGTATGGTAAGGGGTTTATTGGTGACTTGGTTAGAGCACCATTACTCGGTTTTTATTCTTATATTTATATGACTATTACACATTGATTATTGTTTTGGCATAGACTTCTATACTTGGGAACAACAATTAAGGTCACATTGGTGGTGTCTTATTGAGTCATGTACTAACTTCCTACTCGAGTATTTTGATGTGCTTGTAGATTCCATGAGAGGACCGGTGAAGGGAAGGGACCCTAGGATGGATGGATGACTAAGTGATTCAGGGAGCTAGAGTAGACCAAGATAGACACTACAGTACCTCAAAGTTTATTTATTTATTATCTTCTTTTCATTACTCTAGATAACTTTCCACTTTGGAAGAACTTCTTTATATACCATGGATATAATCATTATTTTCCACCATTTACTCTCATAATTTATTCATTATCTTTTTATTATTATGTATTATCATACTCAATGACATGAATAGGTGGGCATTGTCTCCCCATGGATCCACTTGATATACTTTTTCCTAGTCGAAAACCTCTTATATATAGGGAGGTGCACATTAGGACATGTGACATTCCGGCTGGGACCTGGTTTTTTGGGTCGGGATGGTAAAAAATTATATCATAGCACCAGGACTCACTAATGTATTTCTTCTCTTGTCTTGTAATTAGACAAAATATATAAGCAATAGGATTTTTGATACATGGTAAAAGGAAATTTTCTAGTATTTTTTCATCACTACATAGTGGACCTCAGAGTTTCCATAATGTGGGGAGTTTAAGTTTTGTTGTTACTATTGATTAAACCCACATTGGATGATTCACGTGATGATGATGTGTGATTTTTGAGATTTTGGGTGCATTCATGCCACTTGACTAGGTACATAGGTTCACATTCCATATATATGTACCTGTTGTTGTGCTGCATAGTAGTTTATTATTTTAATGCCTTGTCTTTTTTATATTAGTTTTGAATAGTTTCTCCTGTTAGATATATCTATTTTTTCATGTTGTGTGATATGTCTTTATTGAAATTAATTATTTAAACTAAGAATGTTGTTGTGTTAGTATATATTGGATGATCATGATTAATGTGTAGGGTTAGAGTCACAGGTTAGTACTAAGAGGTTTATACCTTGGGTTGTGGGTAGACTCCTAGTGATGCCTTTGTGTGATCCCATAGACAAGATAAGAATTTTTATGTTACTAATGTTCCTCCTTTTATAAAGATGTGAAAGTGGGAGTATGATGTTAGAACTCAATGGTCTGAGTTGTTGGAGAAAGACCACTAGGGATACTTCTATAGGAAGATAAGTCAATAGAGGGGGAGAATTGCAATATCTTAAATTTTTAAATATATTAAAAACCATCTTGGTGATAATTTATAAGTGTTTTTAAGTGAAAATATATTTTTTCAATGAAAATGACATGATAAATATATTAAAGGCTATGTACAATTCTCAAATTCTTTTAAACACATTGTAAAATTTCAATAGAATATTTTTGAAGAGACGTATTAAGTTAGTGTAAGATTTTAAGGATCAGAAGGCCTTAGTGTGGAAAAAAAATAAATTTATTAAGTATATTATAATTATGTAGAGAATATTTATCCAAAATAATTTAATATCTATTTAATGGTTTATCGTATGAGAAATCTAAGACAAATATTAAGTTCATAATGTGGGTTTTACCCTAGGCGGAGTATAATTTTTTTGTGCATTGGATTTTTGGTAACATCGCACGCGATAACACCCTTTTTATAGTTATTTATTTATTTATTCCATTTTTTGAATAATAAATAATTAATATCTCTCAATTAGAGTGTCTTATGAGAAATCTAAAAATGCCATTAGGTTCAGAACGCGGGTTTTACCATAGGAAAGGTATAACTTTTATGCACATAGGGTGTCTGGAATAATCGTATAAAATAAAACCCTTTTAAATTTAATTATTTATTTGTTCCATTTTTAAATAATTAATAATTAATATCCCTAAAATTTTGCATCATATGAGAAATATGAGACCACTCTTAGGTCTGAAATGTGGTTTTTACCCTATGTGCGGTATAACTTTTATGTGGTTGATATTTCGGTAACATCGTACGTGATAAAATACATAATATTTTAAATTATTGATTTATTCACTTTTTTAAATAATAAATAATTAATATCTATCAAATGGTGCATCATATAAGAAATTTGAGAGCACCTTTAGATCTGGAATGTTTCATTTTCCCTAGGAGGAATATAACTTTTATATTCTACGGGCATTTGGCATTATTTAATTGTATTAATTTAAATTATACCCAATTTTTTTTGTTTATTTGACCCATATTCATGCCAAACCACCATTTTTCAATGACCAAGATTCCTAAAACCTTGAATTTTCAACTATTTTGACTTATTTCAGCTAGCAACATCTTAATGGATTATTTAGACACTCTCTCATTAAATTCACATTGAATCATTGATTAAATTGGAATTTTCCTTTTTTGGTATTTAATGATGGTCTTGGTTGGAACGTTAATGGTGATAATGATTATAGATAATTAATAATAAAAATAATAATTGTTATTATTATTATTTATAGTGGAAAATAATATTAATGGTCAAAATGATAAAAATTGATTTAATAATAATAATAATATAATTTTTTCATTAATATTATAATTGTTAAAGTGAGATATTCAATAATCATCATCATTATTGTTGTTATTATTATTATTATGTTGTGAAAGAATTTTTTTTGTGTAATTAATTTATGTGTGTGTATATATATATAGTTTTCTTGAATATATTTATTGGATAAATAAATATGTTTTTAGAAGGTTTTATATTAACAAAACACCTGATTCATTTTGAATAATCTAATTGAATACAATAATAAATGAATATATTATTATTTTTGTTGTTAAAAGATGGTTTTGGTAATAACTACTACTTATGGTTTCAGAATTATGCGCCATTTGCGACTATGTGACCCTAGGATTGAGACATTTTTTTCAAGAATGTTGTTTTATATTTAATTTGGACTCATGGTGTAGGTCCACGAATCACCCAATGTGATGATGGGGTCAGCACATGGAATTAATAGGACAGAGTAATAAATAAGTGATGAAAATAATAAATTTTATTAAATTAATTTATGATATGGTATTATAAATATTATTTGGGGTGGTATGAATAAAATTGGGATGAATCCCATTATTTCCCACGCCACTCCCCTCTCTATTCTCTCCTTCTATCTTTTATTCATTTTATTGTATTTTATTATTTTATCCAACTTCAATTCTCAAAATATTCACTGATATTGGTCATATTAGCGTGCCTTCAGTGTTGTTATATTTATCGTGATGACTATAAATTTATTCATAAGATTTTAAGGCGTTAAGGTAATTTTTCATATTTAGTTAAATATTTTTAATTAGAAATTATTGTGGTAAATATAAATAATGTCGGCATGGGGATGGTTCATGGATTTTTTGGTGTGTGATTGTCTTCTGATTGGGTGTGAGTGTTGTTTGGGTGATGGAAACCCTTTTAAACCTCGACATCAACTTGGAAAATTGTGAGGTTTGAAGTTCCTTACCTCTTGGGATCTCATTTTTAGATGTTTCCATGATTATTATTTATCTGTTCTTTACTTCAAATCATGCTTGATTGTGATCACATTTGGGTTTGTGTTTGGAGAAGTTATATCTATTGTTATATATTCTTTTCATGCGTGATATTAGTGTATCCTTTTTCATGTTTGATTGTTATCGTATATTATTATGTTTCTTCAATATAATCAAGATGACATATTATGTTATGCCTTCTTGTGTGATCACCTTGTATGTATGTTACTATGCCTTTTTGGTTCTTAGTTGTATTTGAGAAAAGTGGCCCATTGTGAAAAATTCATCCATTAGATGGGGAGTGCATTTTTTTGTGATGATGGTGAAAAAAATACGAGGGACAGGGTGAGGATATGAGGTATCCATCATGTCTTATTTGGTATGAATTCGAGGTGGCCTTCATTCTAAGTGTTATTCGAATAAATCTAGCCTAGTTGTGACTAGAGGATTCCACATGATACACTTTACTTGAGGGATATATGATTCCAGGCTCATGTTCAAAAAACATTGTGAGGAAGTTGTACAGGGGGTATGTTTGGTTATTACTAATTTTTTTGAGAGATGGATTCTGAACGCCATGTATTGGTCCATTCAGAGATGGATTCTGAGTGACATGCTCCAGTCTATTATAGGATATATTCTGAGCTCCAGGAAATAATAGATGATCCTTGAGATATTCCATGATTATCATTCTGGCATGGAGCCAAAGATGGTGAATCTGGGGGTTTGGTGGCATCTAGGTTAGTGTACCACCACTCAGTTTTTATTTTTATGTTTATATGGTTGTAATGCATTGATTATTGTTATTATAAACACTTGTGTACATAATAAAACAAGGTAAGGATGCATTGGTGGTGTCCTATTGATTATTGTACTCCCACCCAACTCAGGCATTTAAATGTTCTCATAGATTTCGTGAGAGACCCAAAGAAGGGCAAGGTCTCGATGGTGTTTGGCTAACCAAGTGGATCACAGAGCTAGAGCATACAAGGAAAGACAGCGGAGGACCCCATAGTTCTTCAATTTATTATTTTATTTTCATTACATAGGATATATTTCCACTATAAAAGATGTTATTTATATACCATGTATTCAATCTTTAGTTTCTGCATTTACTCCCCTTATTTATTAAATATCTTGTTTTTATTATTCATTATCTTGTTCAATGACATGAACCAGAGGGTATAGTCTCCCCATGATTCCAATTGATATCCTCACCACTATTCTTAATCCTATTGTGTATGGAAATGTGTGAATGAACACACATGGAATTCTAGCATGGAACTAGTTTTCTGGTTCAGGATGTTAAAAAAACATTAAAAAATGATAATTCTTAATAAAAACAAATATTTTAAATTATTCATCAAAACAATTTCTTCTCAAAAAAATTCTCAAAAAGTCATAAAAAGATAATTTGGACTTGATGATATAAAAAATTAACTTCATTTTTTCAAATAATGATTCTAAATGTGTCAAAAATTAATTTTAATATAATTGAGAAAAGGGAGAAAATTTGTTTTTTATTAAAATATAGTTTCCAAGAGTAAAATTATATTTTTTCATATCTCCTGTCTAGAAAAGACATGAGATGAATATTAAAATTTTTATTGAATATATAATGTATTAATTTAATTAAAATCATTCAGAGATGTTGATTTTTTAATTTATTGAGGTAAAATATGTTTTAATGCATGAAAATTGATTTTCAGAAGAATATTTGATCTATTTTCAAATAGTTTTTATTTTCATTTATAATTATTTAGTCACTAAATAATTGATTATATATATATTTTTAAACCATATATTTTCATAATTTAATTAAACTAACTCAAACTCTCCATTACAACATCTAGGTGACAACTATCATATTAAATAATAGTAATATTTCAAGAGTATTTCCTGATTAATTTAAACTCAGTGTTACATATAGAGAAAGATACACCAAGTGTTGCATGTAACATTATGTAAAATTAGTGTTTCATGTAATGAAACAAAAATATGGTGTTTATTATAATGAAAAATATCAAAATAATTAAATTTATTTGAAAAAAAATGTCAATTCAAAAAATCTCAATGTGTTACATTCAACCCATATTAAAATGGATTTCTCCCTCAAAATTTGTCAATTTGATACTTGAAACTGATGATAATTCTACCTAATTACATCATAAATTTCCTACATAACTTATCAATATGGTTATTTATCCACAAAATATAGACCAGTTATGTGATATTGATTCATAGTAAATTATATATTCAATCCAGAGTCTTTATCAGTTTTCTCTCATAAGAAATATCATGCTACAGTGATACACCTGTGAGTTCAGTATATGATATGGATCAAGAATTTACTTCCTCAAGAGAGATACAAGGAAGATATATTAGACCTAAGAGAAGTTTTTTGAAGAAAAAACTTATAGGATACCATCCTTATATGATCAAGAATTTGAAAGGGACCAATATACCTAGGTTTTAGATTTCCTTTGTATTATAAGAAACATTTTATCCTTTGGTTGCGCTTCAATCAATTTCCACTTCATCTTTTACTCCATGAAATAAATTTTAATTTTTTTATGCCTAAAGCAATCACAGATCATAAGATTCATAATAGAAAGATAATTCATTCCTTTTATCTCTATTCATAAAAAATATTGAACACTATTTATAAAATATGGATAAATATTTATATGGTGAATTAATGCATCAATCTCTAAAACCTCATCCAAAGTTCAACTTAAACAATTTAATAAATGTTTATCCTTATTACCACTCAAAAAGATTAAAATACAAAGTTTTAGAAATAGTCACATAATTTTTCAAATGAATATATCATTAATCACCTAAACTAACATGAAGTAGCTCCTAATTGTCACAAACAAAATATTTCAATGTACTTATCATATATTCTATTGAAAAAATGTAATAATTTTAATTACCATAAAATACAATTTAAAAAAACATTATTCATCATTACTTACAAAAAAGAGTTTATGGGATATATTAACTAAATGTAATAAAGTTTTAAACTCCACAAATGATAATAAATACTGTTTTTCCAAAAAAAATCATGAATCATTTATAATCAAATTTTCACTATCCAGTTTATATTATCCATATCAATCATCTCTTCATGCCAATATAATTATATAAACATCATGAATATATAAGGTTTTATATCTCCTTTAATCATGTGTATTCCATGAATATAAAATTTCCATTAAATCAATTTTTTAGTTCATCATCACTATTGAATATATTCTTCCAAATCCTAAAAAAATACTTATAATAAACAATACTTATATATTAGATAATTCATTAATTATAATATATAAAATATTTAACCATTATACTTCATTCTTAAACCATTGACTAGGATTTTCCATCATATTAATGAATACCTCTTTTTTATAATATGAAATATGAACATTGTTTTTTATCAACCTTAATTTAATCATTCTTATTCGGTTTAACATAACAATACTATTATAAAATCTCATAACATTCATATGTCATTTTCCATATTTTCATCATTAGTAGTATAACCACTACCAGTACCACATTTTTGATTCCCTTCATGATCCTTCTCGATAGGTTATTTATTTGTATAATTCATAAAATTTCCATATTTAAAACATTTATCCTTTGATAATAGATTAATAAGACCAATATTATCATCCATTTCATTAATTGAAATTCTCATTTTCCCTTAGAATTGTCTTACTCTATGCTATTCTTTTCCACACTTAAAAAATATTCTCATTCCTCTGAGAAATTCATTAGTATGGCTCTTCTGTCATTCTTGACATATAGGAAACTGAATCTTCTTTCTTCTATGGTCTCCACTACCCAAACACTCAATGAACTCTATTTTTCTATTCTTTGGTTCTTCCAAGAGTTGGTTATGGTGCAAGTTATTAACCATATATCATGATAACTAATTAGGAATAATCAAAATATCCTTCACTCTAGTCACCATCCAATTTTGTCACTCATAGTCACTTAATTATCCATTGTATTCAGTTCTAACATGATTCCTTCTTGTTCCAGCCATTGAATAAAATCAAAAAGAAAATTGTGAAAGACAATATTCACAGTATAAAACCAAATAATCATGAAAAATAATTTATATGAAAAATAAATCAATACACTTTACTTATTAATATATGATACCAAAGGTTTATCCTAGGTCATTCATTGTCACCATATTTTTAAATCCTTAAGGATGGTTTATAATGTGTTTGTCAATATAAAAATCGTATCCCCTGGGGTGTCAAACTGGATATGCATCAAGGTCATTTTTGATGCACTAGGTGATGATTATGTCCATATCAATGATCCATTTTTTGAATTATTTCCCCTAGGAACCTCTTTTCCATAGACACATCCACTTATAGTATCAAGATAAGGGAGTAATTTCATGGAAAACACATGCTAAATTTGTTACCAAAATTACACAACATTTTTCTATATTTTTGACTCATTTTTAGACTTATCCTTAGACATATCCTTAGACATATCCTTAGAAATATATTTTGGGATCTCACAAATGTTTTATCATCCATGTTTCCAAAGGTTAACTAAACATTTCCTTTGATACAAACTGTAGTGGTTCCAACATTACATAAATAGATATTACATTATTTTAGATGAATAGCCATTATATTATACAAATATATGCTAGATAAAAATAATTTTATAGTACCTTTTGATACTAGAAACCAAAAAAAATTGTTTGGTGAAATATATTAAATATCTCCCAAAAAATCTTCCCATTTTATACTATTAAAAAAGATACCCTACTGAAAACCTTTCTTTATAACCTGAGAAATGAAATATAAGAAATTATGATCTCAAATTCCCTGTAATGGTAAACAAGGGAGATCAGTAAATATAACATGAGAATAAGGGTATGAGAACATGATCATAATATTTACAAACCATTCCATGCATATCAAATATCATAATCTTGAGTCGTTGAATAAAGATTTGTTTCTCATAATGAACGAATCATAATAGAATCAATGAACATGATCCATGATATCATAATTTTATCATAAGACATTTAATTGTGACATACACATAGTCATATAAAATTTTATGTCAATGATACCAACCAAAAAATTCATAACAGGTTAGTCTTGGGATACACACGAATTTACCAACATCAGTCATGGGATAACCTCCCATTTACCCTCATTTAGTCTTCAGATAACATCCCATTCACCACATTTTAGGATTGGGATAACCACTTATGTACCCTCTTTTAGGCTTTGGATAACCTCCCATGTACCCACTGAGCTCATAAATCATTAATAATTACCCCAATAATTAGAGATAGATATAGGTATCACCCATAAAATAATGAAAAATAAATATATGTCTGCTAAAAGATCATATAAAATTTATAATATCAGATTTTCTTAAAAGAAATGGGGTTCATAAGTATTTCATAGTAACATAACTTGTGGAAGATAAATAGGTTCAAAATCATTTAATTATATAATTACCTATTGAAAAAGAATAGGTTTAATAAGAAACATATCACAGTATAAAACTTGGACAAACAAGAAGGTTTCATAATAATTTTATCATGGTGTAACCTGTGAGAAAACAAGTGAGTTTTATTATAATTGTATCATGGTATAACCCAATTCATGGAAACAAGTTTTAATCAACATCATATTACATTAAACATAAACCATTCATAAAAGTGAATAATAATCATTCCCTTGGATCATATCCTTATTAAATCATAAGTAACCACAATTTATTTCAAATATATGTATAAAATTTTTCAAATAAAAAATTACTTGGAACAGTTCTTAATGAAAATAAATTTTCTTTTAAAATTATTTTTTGAAACTAAAAATTTTTAAAATAATTTTTAAAATCCTTTTCTTTGAGAATAACAATGAAAACCAATAAATTAATCTTTAAAAATTATTAAAATATTTCCCTAAAAAAAAATCATTTCTGCTTCGAAAAACACTTATTAAAAAATAAAACATTTTCAAAAACATTTTCCTTGAAAATAATGTTGAAATCTTATAAAAGAGGCTTTTAAAAATCATGTTAACATTTCCAAAGGAAAATAACCTTTTTATTTGTAAAAAAATTAAAAAATATAAATTTTCAAAATAAATTTCTTGGAATATAAATTTGAAAACCTATAGAGAAATATTAGAATAAAATAATTGTCTAAACGGTGAGAAATTCCATTCATGATTTGCACTGTCATGAACCAACCCTAATACCCTGGTAACCTGATGACTAAGCTGGCCCTAACCTAGATCGAAGGGCATTCCCAACCCCCTTGGATTAGTGACTAGCACTTGGAATCATACAAACTGAATGTGCAAATGTTTTTCCCTCAGACATTGTGGAAGTTAAAGAGACAAGACAATATATATTTAAAATAAAACCCCCTAGAAGTATGGTACCAGAAGTCAGAGACGAAATAAATCCCAATGTATTATAGTCAAAGCACCAAAAGAGTGAAAATAACTCAAGTCCCAAAGGACACAACTCACCAATTCCAAGGTCCAACACCTGGATCCCCCACCAAGAGATCCTTTTCCGTTACTCGAACCTAGAAGGAGATCATCTACATACACCAGAAGGCATAATTAGGTTCTAGTCTAAATCCAAGTAGGATTTCACCACATATTTATAAGAATATGACATTTTCAAATTAACCAAGAATGTTCTTTCAATTTTCAAATAAATGTGTCTGGAATTTCAAAAGAATATTTAAAAAATCATTCTTTACAATTCAAAAGATTGAAATACTTTATAAATTCAATCTTCACATTTCTAATGATGGAAATACTTTTCAAATGATGGAATTTACCTTTAAATAATGGTTTTTTTTACACAAATAGAACTTTTCACAAAATTTCTTAGATAAAGACATTTATATAAAATATTTTATATAGATTATCAAGGCATGTAAAATAGTTTATAACCACGAAATATACATTTGAAATACAAACAAGTGAGAAACATGGTCATGTGTAAAATAGGTACGATAGTTCAAGGCTATAGGGACCCAATATGTTTAAAGGAAATTATTTATATATGATGCTTGGGGCCTAAGTTAAAGGGGACTCGTCACCATCACCTAACTAATGATGATGTTCTGATATGATTTTTTTAGAAAATTATAAGTCGTAAAGTGATTCCCAAAATAACTCACAAAATACCTACCTATTACATGTTCTCAAGTACAAAAAATGAATAGAAATTTATTTTAAGACTTCTTAAAATAAAATTGAATCCCATCCCCCATTTCAAATATGCCAATTTCTTATTTAAAACCCACAATGGGTTTTTAATAAAAATTATGCCTTTTCACTAAGATGAAACCCTAAGGTTTCCCTCAATACATTTTCAAGCCATTTTTCATAAATAAGTATTTAAAACAAATTCATGTAATTTCAAAATCCATTTCACAATTAAATCCAACAATTTAATTTTCAAACATATCCATAAATTTCAGTACAAACCCCAAATTCAATGGAATTGGGGTTTGTCACAAATTTTCCATCAAATCAATTTATACAATTACATTCAAAAAATTTAATTGGGAGAATTTCTAACAACAAAATTAAAATTTAACAATTTAAATCTCAATGATTTCCAATTCCATTCCAAAAATCCATTTTTCTAAAAACCCAAACACACTGGAATTGGGTTTTTCCAATAATGAATTGAAAGCCATATAATCCAAATCTAAACAATTTTACATAAATTAGAAAATTTTAAATTTGAACAATGAAATTAGGGTTGATATAAATTGGGAATTGTAAAGGTACCACCTACCTTGGGATAAATAGATCTCGAATCACCAAACCCTGGTTGGGATTCATCAATGAAGAATGATGGTCATGGAATCTGGTAAACAAGGATCAAACTTATGTTTATTGACCGAAAATATTGTTTATTATATCCAGAAATCAAGAAAATGATCCATTTAACCCTATGTATAAATAGAGAGATCACTGGAGATCACAAATATGAGAAGGAAACTAGCCATAAAAGGATCAATCGGTGTTCCCCTGGCTTCAAATCACATCTGGGAGGCATCTGAGGGGCCAAGAATCCTCCTTAGGATCCATAAGGAAGGGATAATTGAGTTTGGGTCAAAGGAGGTCTGTTTGGGATCCAAAATAGGGGTTCATGAATTTTTAACAAAAAATGGATCTCTTTAAATATTGCACGCATAGTTCCTTTGTAAATCCACATGGTTAGACCCAACCATTTGGCCTGTTCAGGTACTAATTTTAAGTGGGCCTCAACTATTCTATTAAAAGGGTGCACATCTTGACTAACTGGTTTCCGGCCATGCAAAATATCACTTCCTTGCATTTAATGGTTTTCTTTGATAGGGTACATGGTTTGGAAAAACCATGCACCAACCTTGCATTATCATAAAAATTTCAAAATTTTAAATTTTTAACCAAAAAACAACAACAAATAAATCCCAACCAAATATCAGTAAAATTAGGGGTTTTAAAATACCTAAAAAAAGTTATGAGATGTTACAACCTCCCCACCATAGAAACTTTTTGTCCATGTAATCCCTATGAAAAAGCTTACATTCCAAAAAGATGAGGTCACTGCTCTCTCATCAGTGCCTCCCTCTCCCACATCTTATGAGAATAAGAATAGTGTTGCCATATAAAACAAACCAAAGGTATAGTCCTCCCACGAAGTACCTTGGTCTCAAAATCAACTATCCTAATAGGTCATTAAATCACATATAAATTTGGTCAACTTCAAGTTCACTCCATCTTAGAATATGAGATATATCATATAGATACTGTCATAGCTGAGATATATGGAACATGTTATGTATCAAAATTAACTTGAGGTGTAGAACTAAACGATAAGAAACTTTACCCACCTACACGATGACCACAAAAGGTCCCAAAAAACAAGGATAAATTTTCCCTTGCCTCCCTATCCATCGAAGACCCAACCAGGGTGAAACATTCAAGAGCACCAAGTCCCCAACAGAAAAATTCAATGGAATGTGATGAAGATCAGCATAACATTTATATCATCTCAATGACATCAGCATCCTCTGACGAATCAACTGAATATATTTTGTTGTATCTTAGACCAAACACACTCTAACCAATGAAATTTCGCCAATCTTCATCCAACATAAAGGAGATCTGCAAGGTCGACCATAGGAGGCCCCAAAATAATCCATCGTAATTGAAATCTAGAAAATATTATAAGAAATATCAACTGACTCCAAATAATCATCCCAAGCCACACAAAATTCAATAACACCGGCTTGAAGAATTTCCTCAAGAATTCATATAGATCTTTATTTTTGGAAATACTACTGCAGATGGTATGTCGTACTCAAACTGAAATGAGACCCTAGGGCCTCCCGAAGGCCTCTCCAAAAGAAAAAAGGGATCCAATGATTCATATTAGAGACTATAGTAGATAAAACTCCATTTAGAAAAATAGTCTATTTCACATAGAAATTTCCTACCTCCAAAACTTTGGTTGTATCATGAATTGGTATTAAGTGAGTCATCTTGGTCAGCCTATAAATCACAACCCATATCACATTATCATTTCTCTAGGTATGTGACAACCTAACCAAGAAGTCCATATAGACCTAATCTCACTTTCATGTAGGGTCTTGAAGTGGATAGGGAAAACCCGAAGGTTATTAGTGATCGTTCTTAACCTATTAGAATGTATAACAATAAGAAACAATCTTAGAAATACCTCATCTCATACCTATCCACCAAAATGGTAGCTTCAAGTCATGGAACATTTTTTTGGTTCTTGGGTGAACATCCCACTAGGTACTATGGAAATCCCACATCACAACTTTCCTCATTAAAGACGGTACCACAGAATGGTTCTTAATACATAGAATACCCTCTATGGAGAAAAACCAATCAAGCATGGTCTCCCCACCATTAATAGTGTCTCTAATACTACAAAACTCTTCATTAATATGATGTTCCTGAAGAATCAAATCGAGAAGAGAGTATTTCAACTGAACACTTGTCATAGAAAACCCATCCACTTTTTCCTGAACTCCAATATATAACTTTGAAAAGAGATACATCAAGTTATACTCTTCCAAAGATTCTTTCAAGCCCTGGGTAGAAATTTTACTATTTAAAACATCTTCAATGACATTCCCTTTTCCGGAGCTACAGGAGAAGTTGAAATCAAAATATTTCAGGTATTCCAACCAACACCTTTGGTGGATATTCAAATATTCTTGGGAGAATATAAAACTCAAGATCTTGTGGTCAGAATAATGGTGAACCTTTATCTATAAAGTTATTGCTACAAAATATTAAGAGTGTGCATAAAAGCCTAAAGTTTAAGGTCACGAGTCATATAATTATTCTTGTGTGGCCTAAGACAATGAGATTCAAAAGCACTGACATGGATATCCTACATAAAACACATCACAAACTTGAACACAAAGAAACACAGATGACCACATAGACCTGTCATATATCTGAAAGACTTAATAGTAGAGTAATCATCTAAATAAATTTTATCTCAACAAAAGAACTCCGACATTTATCATTCTAAGAAAAGTTTAATCCTTTTTGAGTTTGTGAAGACATTGGAGAATCCAACTTTTAGAAATCATTAATGAACTCTCAATAATTACTAACTAATACCAAGAATCTTAGAATCTCAAAAACATTCCATGTTTATTATCATTTCATAATAGCTTTCACCTTTTTATGATCAAGTAAAATACCATATTCCAACACCACATGAAATAATAATTTCGAATCTGAAATCCTGAAATAACATTTCGAAATCTTGATATAAATTCATTAAATTATTATCAAACTTCAAACTGTTTTCATATGATGCACATGATTCCCCTTGGGAATAGGGTAAACGATGGTTTCTTCCAAAAATACTACAACAAAGGTATCGAGAAATTCCTGGAAAATTTGGTTCATTAATTCCATGAAAAAATTGGGCCATCATTTACACCAAAGATCATAACACAGTAATAATAATGACCATACCTACTCTTAAATGTAGTTTTATAAATGTTAGATTCTTTTACCCTCAAATGATTTTAACCAGAGCAAAGATCAATACTCAAGAAACAATTTTTTCATTTCTATTGGTCAAATAGATCATTAATATGTTGTAACAAATACTTGTTCCATTCCATCATATGATTGAAGTTTTAGTAAAAAACACATAGGAGAAGAGAACCATTATTTTTCTTACCAAAGATAACTAGTGTCTCCCAACGTGGAATAATCGGGAGTATAAATCCTTTCTCAGGAATATCATCCAACTGGTACTTTATCTCTTTTAGTTTATTTGGTTCCATGTAGTAAGAGGTAATAGAAACTATTTGAGTACCAAGCATAAAGTCAATAGAAAACGAAACCTCCATTACCATTGTAAAACTAGATAAATCAGAAGGAAACACATTGGGAAACTCGACAACCATTAGGGTGAGATCACTACTCGAATATTCCCACTCTAGATAAAAGTAAAACATAGATTTAACTTTTCCCAACTCTAGACAAGAAGGTTTGGCTCTGGCCAACCTTGGGTCCTATTTTCCAGGGAAGACACATCACACGCCACTAGGTGTAGTAAAGGGGAGTCATAAAAGATAAAAATCAATACAAGGTTTACTGTAAATGATCTAATACATCCTGAATATGATGTCAAGATATGTCATGTTGATAACCATAAAGCTCTAAAAAATATTAACATCTAATAGAGAGAATACACAAGGACTATGGAGACCCTACTCTCTCTTTGTACAAAGGGGTGTAGTAATATCCATTGCACAAGATATAATCATCATAGGAAATTTTAGCAGATTAACAATACTGGTTGAAATAAATTAATAATATCACTAGTATGAAATAAATTAGTCACTAATGATGAACCTATAATGATGGTACCACTCATGGTCATTAAACCCTTATTTTCTTCCTCTAGAGACTCTTCCACTATGTGAAGTAGCTTTGTTTTAGATGCATGTGGTTGTAAACCTTTTTTATGTAAAGCATATGGTTATGCCAAAGTTTTAAAGTGTTCATATGATCCCCTTCCATTATGAGGAGAAAATTATATATAACAGAACCTCTGTAAGTTCCCCAAATGTCAGAAGGAGCCATAGTTTTTGTTTGCCTCAGTGAAACCCCTCTTTGAATGTCTTATCTTTCAACACTGATAACAGAACAAAGGACCTCCGCCAGGCACTCCAGGATGTCTAAAATATACATCTTTTTAAGAACCTCCATGACAGTCATCACACTTCATCTTTCCCTTAGAGGAATTCACACTAGTACTGGGAGAGAAAGAAGCTCTCAATAACCCGTACTTTCCATCCAGTTCTATCTAATCCATTAGTTCTCTATCCAGAACATTATTATAAGAAGGAATCTTCAGTAAGAAAAATTGAGAATTAATATCTATTTGAAGTCCAAACTCAAACCATCATGCCTTTATCATCTAATTAAATAATATATCATGTGTGAAATGTGTGGTCTCAGCAAAACATTTTTCATACTCTATCATGGACCTATCATCCTGCTCGAGTTTGAAGAACCTAGTGGACTTAGCTAAAAGAATCGTCTCTAGATAAAACAGTTTGTTGACAATAAATTTGAATCCTTTCCGCTTTAATATCTCATTCTTATTTTCCATCACCATTTTTTCCAAAATCTCCTACTCGGACCATCCATCATGAAGTTTGAACATTTCACTTTGATTTTTTAGGGTTCACCCAAAAACCCCAAAAAATCACTATTTTGATTAACCATTCATTAGCTTCTTGGAAATAATTTGATCCCTTGAAGAGTTTTGATTTCTCATAAAGGAACTCTTGAGAATAAATATTTAGAACGTCCCTCTAATGTTTCATAACTGGAGCCTGAATGGGAATTGGATGTAGTTCTTATGTGAAATAACTCTTGGTGACCTATGGTTCGTTGTGTTAAGAGCTATCAATGCACTAAATCACAACTACCAATTATGTCCCAATAATATTTTTGAAATGCATACTAACTTCAAGACAAAAGCTCAACCTACCACTAATACAACTTTTTAGTGAACTAACCTCGGACACTGGTAAACTGATAATAGATTTGGTCCTAAAATAGACAGAAGTGCATTCATGATCCCCATGGACCAACGACTAGCACCTGGCATGATAAAAACTAAATGTGGGTACTTTTTTGCATAAAACATTGTAGAAGTAAAAGAAACAAGATAGTATTCATTTAAAAATAAAATTCAATGGGAGTAATGTACCAGAATTAAAAAAATAATTAAATCCCAAATTACTACAACCAAAGTACCAAAATATGGAAAAAATTCCAAGTCCCAAAGGAAAAAACTCACTAATTCCATGGTACAATAGCTAGATCCACCTACAAGATATCCATTTCCCTTACTCAAACCTAGAAATATATAATCTATAGACACATTAAGGAACAAGTAGGGTGCGAGCCAAATCCTAGTAGGATTTCAATAAAGATTTCATTACAATATATCAATATCAAATTAACCAATAATGTGCTTTTAATTTTAAAATAAATAGGTTTTTCATTTCAAAATCATAATTTAAAAGCCATTCTTTACAATTAAAAATATGGAAATACTTTAGAAATTCTTGAATCACATTTTAAATGATGGAAATACGTTTTAAATGATAGAATTTACCATTAATAAAAGTGTTATTTACACAAATTTAGATTTTCAAAAAATGGATTAGATAAAAAAAATTATATAAAATAGTTTATATAAATTATCAAGTCATGTAAATAAATTTATAACAACGTCATATACATTTGAAATATAAACAAGAAAGCAATATGGTAAAGTTCCAAATAGGTATGATAGTTCCAGGCTATAAGGACCCAATATTTTGAAATGGAAAGTATTTCCATATGCCCCTTTGGGACTAAGATAAAGGGTACTCAACACTATCACCTAAGGAATGATTAAGTGTGGATATGATGTTTTAAAACGTTGTAAGTCATAAAGTGTTTCCCAAAATAACTTTCTAACTACATTAGTATTTTATATTCTCAAGTAAAAAACAATGATGGGTAATTTATTTTAATACATATTAAAATACAATTAAATCCCTTCCCCTATTTCAAATATGCCATTTTACTCTTAAAACCCCATAATGGGTTTTTAATCAAAATCATGCCATTTCACCATGATGAAACCCTAAGTTTTCTATCAAAACATTTTTAATCCATTTTTCATAAATAAGTATTTGAAATCAATTCATGAAATTTCACAATAAATTTCATGATTAAGTCCAACAATTTAATTTTTAAACAATTCATCAATTTCAACACGGACCCCCCAACTCAATGGAATTTGGGTTTTTCAAAAATATTCCATAAAATTAGTTTCTACAATTAAATTCAAAATTTTAATTGATTAAATTTACATAAAACCGCAAATTTAAATTTATCAATTTAAATCACATTAAATTTTCAATTCCATTCGAAAAATATATTTTTTTCAAATACCCCAATTCACCATAATTGGGTTTTTCCAACAACAATTGGAAATTCATATAATCCAAATCCAATGCATTTCACTTAAATCCAAACAATTTAAATTAAAACAAATAAATTAGTTTTAATAGAAATTGGGAATCAAAATGGAACTACCTGTCTCAAGATCAGTTGATCTTGAATCACAAAAGCCTAGTCGAGATTTATCAATGAAGAATGGTGATAAAAAAATATGAGATATAAGGATGAAACCTAGGTTTATTTACCCAATATAGAGGGTATTGGATCCATAGATAAAAAAATTATCCATGAAACACTAATTAAAAATATAGAGATAATAGGATATCAATAATAGGAGAAGGAAACTAACTCGAAGTATATCGAAAAACGTTCACCTAGCTTCGGATCACATCCAAGAGGGATCCAAGGGCCCAATATTCCTTATTGGGTTCTCTGAAGAAGGGATAAAGAATTTATGGTTGAAGGTGGTCCTTTTGGGACCAAAAATAGGGGTTTGTGAGAATTTTATCAAAACATAAAATCTCTTAAAATCTTTTACTCATAGTTTCTTGAGCAGACCCACACGGTTTGACCAAACCATGTGGCTTGGTTGTGCACCCATCATAAATGGGTTTCATGCTCTCTAATAAGTGGTTACATAGCTTGACTAACAACACAACAACCATGAAAAATCCCATATACTTGGTTTTCATGGTTTTCTCTTATGGGGTTCATGGTTTGGGAAAATCGTTCATCAATCGTGCACTAGCATAGAAAATTCCAAACTTTTAAATTTTTAACCCAAAAAAAACCACATACGAAACCAAACCAAATCTCGGTAAAAATATTGGCTTAGTAATACCATAAAATTGTAATGGTATGTTATATTGACATTAAATAATTTATTCCTTTCATTATTCTATTGAAATCCAAATGGGCATTGTCTTGAAAAAACATGAATTTTACTTAAAAAAAATTAGTAAAAATTTAAAAATGGGAAAAAATTTCATTAATAAATAATTTCATTAATGTTTAAAAAATATTTGACCAAATTTATAGAAAACATTATTTTGAAAGAATATAGATTTCTCGCCTAAGAGAGAAATAAATTTGTATTTTCAAAAGAAAATATTTTATATTATTTTATGTACCCTAGAGTGATAAAATCATACTATTAATTGAAAATTTCATAAATCATTATAGGAGAATAAAATTAATTATATTTATTTATTGGTAGATAATAATATCTCAACATTTTAGACTTAATAAAAAACAATACTAAAAAATAACGAGGTTGTAACTTTAAACCATTTTCACTTTAGTAACATTTGAATCATAAGACTAACGAAATATATATATATATAAATAGACTTGTAATAAAAATATTTTTCATTATAAAAATCATAAAATACATTAATTTTCAATATATACATTACATAAATGTTATATATAGTGATATGGCATGTGGCCCACATAAAATAATTGTGAGATGGAGATCCCTTACTATAAGTCTCCAATTACTTAGTACCCATTAAAACCTGTTGTATAAAAAATATAATTTTATTATAAATATATTAAATAACCATACATATATATCATACTATATAATATATAATTATGACCTTTTATTACACATTTATTAACAATTCCATGTTAAATCCTTGTTTCTACCAATAAGTACCTCGTTTTTTATGTCTATTTTTATTTTTTATTTTTGGTCCTCTTAGAAAGATCATGGTTCCAACATATCAATAATTTTAAATAAGATATATATATAATATATAGTCATTATACATGTATGTATTTTTATCCATAAATTAAAGATATATAAAATAAAATACAACATTCATGAAGATGGTCGGTCGTACATACAGATGAACGTTGTTTCCATTTTCCCGAAAAAAAGAAAGAAATAAATGTAAATAAAATATGAAAATTATATAATAATTATTTGTCATATATATAATATAGTTTAATTAAAATCCTCCTTATTAACTTTTATTTAAATCATGAATTAATCACATCACTTCACGAGCTAATAGTATAACGTACAACAAGTGACTTTATCATATTCCAATGGAATGGAGTGTAAAAATGATTATGTGATATAATGATTCCAAAATTTTATAATAATATCATATATATCACATATATATATAATAAATCCATCATTATATAATGTCCTGAGATATTGTAATGGAAAAATGAATGACATTGGTTTGTGAGGTGGTAGTCAGTCATACACACGAATGATCAACTCACAACCAATTGGATGAAAAAATAGATGGTTTTAGTTGATGAAATTAAAATAAAAAATATATAATTATATGTAATATAATGATTTTATTATTTCATAATTTTTTAATAATAATTATAGGATGTGGAAGATAAAATAATAATAAATTTTTTTTTGAAGAACATTACCTATTTTGGGAGTAACCTCCTTAGGTTAGCACCAAAATCCTTCATAAGTAGGATTTATGACCAAAAAAATTATTATAGGATGTTTTTGGGAATTATGGAACTTATTTTAGGATGTATTGGTGGAAAAAATGGGTTTTTAAGTTTGAAAATGAGAGGTGAGGGGTGGCCTTTTATAACTGAGGTGATCAATACACTTTTAATTTTTGAAAAGAAAAAGGTGTAACCATTTGTTTTACCTAACACAAGGCACAAAAATGGGAAATTATAGAAAATAAAATATATAAGTAAAATATATGGGCATTTAATGGGTGTTTGAAATGTTTTGGGTCCTCTTAAACCATTACCTTTTTAGTTTAACAGCCAACTAAATCCATTTATACCTGAAGCGCACAAAATAATTTTTACTATTTTTACAAATCATTATCGTGAAGAAATAATTTGAACTTAATAGGTAAAATTAATTATTTGTATTAAAAATATGGAGATAATTTTTTCAAATTAAATTTATATAATCATCAAAATTTAATTTGAAATTAATCTTATAGTCGCAATGAAAAAGTAGGTTTTCAGCGAGAAAATGTTCACAAGTTTAAAAAGTTTTTAAAATAGAATTCAATGTGAAAATTATTTCAATTACATAAATTATATCAATATTTATATAATTTTTCTAATTTTTCTTTAAAATCATCTTGAAATATTTTTATGTGTTTTTAAAATCTTTAAATGAAATTCCAATTCTTAATAAAAATCACTATTATACACTATTCATCGAACTTTTATCTATTCATAAAATTCTCAAAAAATCACCCAAATATAATTATGAAATGATCATTTAAAAAATAACCTTTATTTTTCTCAAATAAATTTTCTAAATTTGTATGAAATTTGTTCTAAACTAAGTTTGTAAAAGGGGATAATGTTTTTTAATTACAGTTGTTAAGGGTAAAAATTGATTTATTTTAATATCTATTCTTGAAAGAATATATTTTGGATATTAAAAAATTTATTGAATATATAATATAAAATTTAGTTAAAATCATTCAATAAAATTCATTTTTTTATTTTATTGAGGTAAAATATGTTTGTGTGTATAAAAATAAATTTTCAGAGGAAGATTCTCTTTATCTTCAAGAAGTTTTTATTTTCACTTCTAATTAATTAGTCTTCAAAGAATTAATTATATACAAATTTTTAAACCTTATATTTTCATAATTTAGTCAGTTCTATTCATACCCATCATTATAATAGTTAGGTGATAACTATCATATTAAATAATTAAATTTTAATAGTATTTTAAGTTTCGTATAAACTCAATGTTGTGTGTAATGTAAACCACACCATGTGTTGAATGTAATATAAGCCTAAATCAGTATTTATTGTAATATTTTATAAAAATGATGTTTCATCTAATTAAAAATATCAAAAATATTAGATTTTTTTTTATTTTTTTTTACAAAATCTCAGGTTACTGCAATTTGGTTAGACGAAACCAATCTTGTAAGAAAAAATCTCAAAAATAAGAATAATAACCTAATAAAGGGAGTTGATTTAAAGAATACCCTTACAACCTTGGTATACTTTGAATTGAAATCCATTTAAATTGATAACATAATTTAGTTTTTCGAACCCAATAATAATATAAATATTGTAAAATAAGTCTATTAGGAATTAATCACACCATATCATAGATATTAAGGTGAACAATATGAAGTATGTCTGAAGAAATTAAATTTGACACAAATATCCCCTTACCTTAATTCAGGAAATCCACTAAAGCTCTTGGATCTCATTGAGAACTTGAAATTTCCCTTTAAATTATCATTCTAATTTGACATATTATGCCAATATCTTATGAAAAGAGGCTCAAATAAAAGATATGTGATTCTAGGGGAAGAAAAATTGGATAATGTTTTAGGTGGAAACTGAATTA
Organism: Viscum album; assembly: GCA_963277665.1. Lineage (NCBI taxonomy): Eukaryota > Viridiplantae > Streptophyta > Magnoliopsida > Santalales > Viscaceae > Viscum > Viscum album. The sequence continues at coordinate 422,792,727 of OY728132.1, forward strand.
TTGAGTTCCCTTTAAGGCATGTTGAGAGGACCCTTTTATGAGTAGTGATAAGTGAATTTTAATAATTATATACACATTATATAAATGGTGAACATCTTAAACCTATCATGTGTCTCAAAATAAAAAATAATGGATTGGTGGATGAAATAAGGTCAATTATCTCTCAACAATTCATTTTAACATAGGTTTAAACATTTTTTAAGATATTTTGTCTTAGAATTTTCACTTCTATAATATTTAGTTTTATAATGAAACCTAATTTTAAACTAAGTAATATAATTTTAATGAATAAAAATAAAATTTTTACTTTTATCATGAATTTTTTTTAAAATTATTTAAGTTATACTACTTTATTGATATAGTCATAAACACTATGATTTTTGTAAAAACTATATTTTTAATTATTCACTAAAAACCAATTATTTTATGAAAAACTAAAAAATTCATCTTAATCCAATTTTTAAATGATGAATTAAAAACTTAAACTATTTTTATAAAATTTTAATTCCATAATTTAAAAATTCATATTTTATATAAAAATAAGAAATATACACAAAGACTTGTTTTATTAAAATTTCATGTTTTTCAACATCATGTTTTCTTAATATTATTGAATATAAATTTTGTTTAGAGAATTTTAATTTTTAATCCATATATTTTAATATCATATATGATCATAATTATTATTTTAAAGTAATATTTTTAATTTATTAACATTTTAAATTATTACTTGAGAAATTAAAATATTTTATTTAAAAATAAATCATATTAATTATTTATCCACTTAACCAAATAAATTTTAATTAATAAATATATTTTTTATTTAATAGAGGTTTTATTCATCTTATAATTTCGTAATAATATTCATCTAATATGTCTTGGCTCAATTTGGTTTGGTGTTGCATGTGAAACAATCCACCAAACATAGTATGAATTTAGATAAAAGTATATTCTAAAATCTCGGGTTATTACATTCTATGACCATAAATAAATAGTGTACTTGAAATTTTAATTATTACTTACTCATGAAAAATTGTTACGGTATATGAAAAATATTCATCATTTGGTATATAACTTCTAATATTCCATTTATCTTACTCTCTTAAGATATATCATGTTGTATATATTTCCTTAAGGAACATTAATCCGCCATACAATCATAAACTAAAATATGTATATACCCCATTCAAATATTATCCTTAAAATAAATTTCCCAAAACCATTTGAATCTCCGAAACATAATACCATAGTGATTTTATATATTCCATTAAAAATTAACTCTATCTTTAACCCTCAAATGTAATAATCACTTGTTCATAAAAAATCAAACTATTCAGTATATATCATGACCCCAAAAATTAAATAAACCTATGGAAAAATATCATGGATCACATTTTTATTAAATCAATAATCAATTAAAAGGTTTTCAACACATTCTAACTCACCTTCCCAGAATCAATCATCCTTTCAAACCCAAGGTTTATCAATCCTTCAATCTTGTGTTCTTTAATAGCATTCCCAAAAAATATAACCTTTTCATAAAATCCTTTTTATAGGTTATTGATAAAATTTAATATATGTTTAAAAATATTTAAATAAAAGTACTGAATTGAAATCCATATATGTTTCACATAATCCTCATAAATTCTGAAATATACCAGAATATCATCAATAAGTATCACTCATTAATGGAATCGACAAGAGTAACAATATTTAATTTCTATTAAAATATTATCCCCCAAGCTTATTTATGACTAGGAAACTCACCTTTTCCACAATAATAGATATATAATAAAATTAAGAACCTTTTACGTATGTTTCCTTATTTAGTTATAAGACATAGTGGTCTCAAGATACATCATTTATCAGCTTCATTCTTTTGATCTTTATTTCTACAAAATACTAAAACCAAAATAATTAGGAAAATATCCAAAATATAAATATGAGAACATCAATCTAAAGATGTCTCCCCCTATGAAACATTCATTTTTAACACATGGTACTTTTATATCAACCTATAACTCAATTTGTTGATTCCTAAATTATCTATGGCCATTTTTATATTATATTTTCAATCTTATTTAGTTAAAATCATACTAAAATACCTTATAATTTTTCATTATAGAGAATGTTTATTAATAATATAATATCCAATGTGATAGTCAAACAAGATGTATATTTAGACCTCTTTCTCATGAACTAGATGATGATTGTTTTAATTCTTAGTCTTCCCTTTTTAGGTTTATTACCCCAAGTCAAATATGTATCGAATCTTGCATCTAGTTGTAAAATCCAAACAAGGATGCAATTTCAAGGAGAACCAGACAATCCTTATTTTACCAAATATTTGGAATGTTAACTTATACTTAGAATTTTCCGTTAGTATAATCATAATATTTTCACTAAATAAATCTTATAATAACAAGAAATAACTAAAGTAATCCCTAAAAATAAAAAAAAAACTTTGATTCCAACTAAGGCACATTGAATCAGAACTCCCTGGTTCGGTGCTAGAATAACATACTTTAAAAAAATTAACCTTCATTCCTAGGGTGATGATATATAAGATCCCATACTCGAATTCCACTCAACATTTCTCTGATCCTGGTGGATCATGAAATCTCAGGTTCATCTCCCCAAATTCGAGAGGTTGTCGACTAGTAGTGAGGGCCAAGGTGTGTCAGTGGGGAAACTATTCCCTTGTCACCAGGGTACACACAATGTAATATAAATAACAAACCAATTTTGGAAGTAGATACCACATGAAAAAATAATAAATAAACAAGATAGGAATAAATAACAAATCTAGAAGTGTCTCATAAACAATTATGATGATAATACATGTATCTATAAATCAACAAAAATAGGTATATAGAAGTAAAATACAATACAAGTACACATATTCCAAATAAGTCCAAAAATTATCCCAATATCCTCAAAAGCCTCAACTTGGTCCTACACTCCCCTAATCCACGTCATAAATCAAGAAACTATATTAGGGCGCTTACTTTATCAACAACTAAAACCATATAATCTATTGGGGTCCCCAAGGGAAGCCCAAATATGGTGTTAGATAAAATCCTAGTAGTCAACCACCCATGATCTATAAAATTCCATGTTTTGATATATAACGAGGTAAGAAGGTAAAATGAAAAAAAAACAGGTGAGAAAAAAGGAAAGTAAAGAGACAATGGCACATCCACTATAAGCAAGTGATACTAACTAGCCTCTCATGACTCCCTGGAAAATAAATTCAGGATCATAACACGATATTTAAAAGTGAAGGGAGGAAATTCCAAGACCTTGTCATATAAACCATATTAACCATAGATTTTTCGTACAACATGAAGTGTTAGTAACATACACAGACAATACCCTGATCCAAGCATTTCATAATTCTCAAAATCCTTCTGTATGTTAAGTAGTTAGACAATGAACGGTCAGATCAATGGTATAGAATACCAAGGAATCCAATTTGATTTCCATGAGCATATCGTTGGAAACTCAGCTAGGAACTGGTTAAAGTCCTTGGATCATGTCTTACCAAACATGTCCTATGTAAGTCTAAGAAAGCATGATCTAAGGAGTAGAAAAATCCCAAGGCATCCCAGGGAATAAATACCCAAGGATAATCTCTATCTGAGGCAAACACTGCCACATTCTAGATATAAGGAACATTTCGAAGGCAACAATTCATACATTTACCATTCATTCCATTCATCATTTCAAACTATGTGAGTATACCTACTCCCATAACCATTTAACATTCAATTCATCTCATGAGAATACCCACTAATAAATGAAAAATTAAATCCAAGGAAATAATTGAGTATTCCCACTTGTTTTTTATAATCCACATTCAAATATAACACCTGAGTTTACCCAAACATTTCCACTTTTATCAATTTACCCATTTAAGCAGTTTCAAATCAACAAAATGAGAATTTTCACTCATTAAACCAATTAACATCTAATACATTTCAGAAATTCAAGCATGGAATATCAAAATGAAATTAGGTAAGGATGTAGACCATCTCTCTAAAAATAAATTAAATTCCCAATGTAATTGGGATTCGTATATCTAGGAAAGCATGAGAACTCACCCCCTGGGTGGTTCAACCAAGGTATAATGAGCTAATACCATAAGCCTCACCCCATGGGTGTCCATGATTTGGTAAATGGATATAGATGAATTATAATGGAAACTTAGGACATCCCTAACAGGTCAAATTGCATCCAATTTAATTAACTAGTTCAATTTAGGGGTTGTGTTTGAAATTCTAGATAGGTAGCCTAATAAGGTACCAAAACTCAATGAAATTTTATAGACCACCTAATTTATCTCATTAGTGTATTTATCTTCCATTATTGTCTCTTTATTTGACTCATATCAGGATAAGACTGAAGAATAGACGAAGAACCTAAAAAAAGGGAAAATAATCTAGCACCCAAATAGCACATCTGGTATCCTAAATATTAGAGAATGGATAAAAATGAATCAAGGCCTTGCCATAATTGATCCCACAAGATGTTTTTTTATTGAATCGGTGATTTGATGGATAAAGAACCTCAAATCTAAGTGTAGTTAACTTATATAGAATCGAATATGAAAACATTGTTGTACGTTGAGTGAAAACCAAATTAGGTTTATAATCGGATTTAATTTAATTTAAAATTATAAAAATATACCAAAATTCAAGGGTTTTCATGGTTTAGGGGCATATATTTAAAAACTATGTGCCAAAACTGCATGGTATTCAATAGAAGGTGGGCACCCCACATAGTTTCCTCACATTGTTTGACTAACAATGTGGAAACCATACAAAAGGCCTCTGTGAAAGTTGAAGACAAGGTCACACGGCCGTGTATCCCATTCTGCTTGGTTTTTTCAAATCATGCAACCATTCCCTAATCTTCATCTAGCCTCACATGGTTTGGTTAAATCGTGTGTACTTCCCTTCATTGTTTTCACTAACCATGTTCCAAGCATAAATCACCCCAAAACATGGGTTTTAGGCTCTAAACACTAGTGTAGAAAATGTTATTTACATCACCATTTTTGACATCGGTTATATATAACTGACGTGATAATCTTTGAAACGTTTTTTACGTTGGTTATAAAATAACCGATGTAAAAAATGCGATGACTAATATTTGAAGGTCGGTTATCTTAATAACCGACGTTGAAAAAAGCGGGCATTCGTTTTTTACGTCAGTTATAAATTAACTGACGTAAAAAACCAAAGCGCGGTGTTTTTTACGTCATTTATTTGATAACCGAAGTAAAATACGAGCGATCTATGAATTTTTAACATTGGTTATAAAATAACCAACATAAAAAATGCGGCATTTGAGGCCTTTTTGACGTCGGTTATTTGATAACCGACATAACAAAATAACCCGCAGAATTTTTTACATCGGTTATAAAATAACCGATGTAAAAAAATCCATATCTGGTACATTTATAACATCAGTTATTATAATAATTGACGTTATAAATTTAAACAAATAGTTTATAATGTCAGTTATTAAATAATAGATGTTATAAACATTTAAAAAATTAACAAGCCCTGTGGATTGTCATTTAGGATTTTTCGATCGATATTCCGGCGACTCATCTCTCTCGCGCAGTAAACCATAATCGGCTCGTCGATCTCATTGCGTTAAACTCATTTTTTCATCATCTTTTATCATATTTACTCTCCTCAGATATATCATCTCAACTCACAACACTCAGGTAAGCCTCCCACAACTTTTTTTTGTTCGTTTTTTCCCGGATAGTCTATATTTATGTTTTGCAATTTTTTTGTTTAAACTAGGTAAGATTCTTCGATTTTAAACCCCCTTACCCCGTTTTCTATCATCATCTTATTTATTATCTCTAGATCTATTAGATCAAATCGCAATATTCAAGTAAGCCTCACCTACTTCTATTTAGTTTGTTTTTGTTTCGCGAATGCCCGACATTGATGGTAATTTTTTTGTCATTGACAACTAATGATCGCATTCACCTATATTACTGCAAATAATGGTTATTGATTAAATGTACGAATTAGGAAATGATATTTCGTGTGTTTTTGTGGCTTATGTTTATCCTTTTTTATATGAGAATCTATTAGACATATAATGTAATGGCTGTTGACCTTTATGGCCCTTCGATGCATCACTATGTCTCATGATTCCAAATAGAATTGGGTTCTGCTGAGGGAATACTATAGTATTTTTTGAGGCCTTGGCCAAGGCCTTGACAATATGTTTAATATTTCTAGAATTATCCGTCACATCATTATGGTATTAGTTATCAAGAAAAATTATGATCATTTGACTAGTTGAATATCAATGGTTGTTTTTCATTATCATACGATCATTTAAGTAGCCATATTTAATAATATTTAATTCTATCTACTTCATGCTGAAGTATATATTAAATTCATGTGTTTTTAGTTGTTCACCATGCCTAGTTTTTATATGTAAACCATTTCTTGGGGGGTTGTCTGGTGGTGGGGGGCTGTCCAGAGGGTTGGGGGTGTCCAAGGGGGTGTCCAAGGGGGTGGGTGGGTGTGGGGGCTGTCCAAGGGGGTGGGGGCTTGTCCAGAGGATTTTGGGGGTTGTTCAGGGGTGGGGTTGTCCAGAGGGTTGGGGGTGTCTAGGGGGTTTCCAAGGGGGTAGGGGTGGGGGTGGTGTCCAGGAGGGGTGGGGGTGCTGTCTAGAGGGGTGGGGGCTGTCCAGGGGTGGGGGTTGTCCAGAGGGTTGGGGTTGTCCAAGGGGGTAGGGGGTGGGGGTGGTTTCCAGGAGGGGTGGGGGTGCTTTCTAGAGGGGTGGGGGCTGTCCAGGGGGTGGGGGGATGTCCAGAGGGTCGCGGGGTGTCCAGGGGGGTGTCCAAGGGGGTGGGTGGGTGTGGGGGCTATCCAAGGGCGTGGGGGCATGTCCAAAGGGTTTTGGGGGTTATCTGGGGGTGGGGGATGTCCAGAGGGTTGGGGTGTCCAGGGGGTGTCCAAGTGGGTAGGGGTAGGGGTGGTGTCCAGGAGGGGTGGGGGTTGCTGTCTAGAGGGTTGGGGGATGTTCAGGGGGTGGGGGGGGCTTTCCAGAGGGTTGGGGGTGTCTGGGGGGTGTCCATGGGGGTAGGGTGTGGGGGTGGTGTCTACGAGGGGTGGGGGTGTTGTCTCAAGGGGTGGGGTGTTGTCCAGGGGGGTGTCCAAGGGGGTAGGGGGTGGGGGTGGTGTCTAGGAGGGGTGGGGGTGCTGTCTAGAGGGGTGGGGGGCGTCCAGGGGGTAGGGGTATCCATGAAGGGGTTGGGGGGTTCTCCAAGGGTGTGGTGGTGTCCATGGGGTGTCCAAGGGGGTGGGGGTGGTGTTCAGGGGGTGTGGGGGCTGTAAAAGGGGGTGGTGGTGCCTAGGGAGTGTCCAAGGGGGTGGGGGATAAGTGTCAGTTGGGATTGACTACTGCATCGTGGTTTTGGAGATTATGACATGATGATTGTGCCGTGATGATTGGGTTTACATTGTGATTTTCTCCATCTAAATTTTTATTTTAAATATGATTTGATTCTCAGGTTTACTCCATTTTCTCCAATTTTCAATCAACCACTGTAGGCCCCATTGTTTTCTTTGATTCAATGGAATTTAAAACAATTATATCTACCTGTATTTTGTTGTTAAAATAATATTCAAGCATATTTTTTTTAAAATACGCATAGATTTTTTTTATATTTAAAAATTGTTTTACATTCAAATTATGATTTTTTTCACGTAAAAATATATTTGTCTTATCTTAAAAATATATATATTTTTGATATTTGTTATAGCTAATAATGAGTCGAAGTTGGATTATGGCACATCAAAAGAGAAATGATTATGAGGAAGGTGTTGATGCCTTTTTGGAATTTTCTAAACAAAATGTTCCAAATAGTGACATTTATTTTCTGTCTATGCTTGAAATGTTTGAATATGAAGAAGATGAAAAGTGTAGAGATAAAAGATCATATGATTTGTCATGGATTTAATCCTAGTTACAGCCCTTGGATTTGGCATGGTAAAACTGGATGGAATTTCACTGATGATGATGATTCGCAAGATGGTAACTCCGATGGAATTGAAGAAATGATTCGCGATATTGTAGCAGAACAAATTGAGATAGAATCGACAGTTGTGCGTCTATATGGTGATGATGAAAACCCATTATATCCTGGTTGTACAGATTTTACGGTTTTGTCGGCGGTGTTAAGATTGATTAACCTAAAGTTGAAACATGGATGGAGTGACAGAAGTTTTACAGAGCTGCTACAATTGATGAAATACATTCTTCCAAAAGATAACGATCTTCCAGATTCACATTATAAGGCCAAGAAAATATTATGCCTGATGGGATTGGGATACAAGAAAATACATGCCTATCCGAATGACTGAATTATATATAGAAAGGAATATGAATTTCTATCCGAGTATCCTAAATGTGGGACATCACGGTATAAGGTGAAAGAAAAATCACAGGCTGATGTAGAGATTTCAAAGACCCATTCAAAGTTATTTTGGTATCTTCCTATAATTCATCATTTCAAACATTTATTTTATAATTCACATGATGCAAAAAGGTTAAGATGGCATGCTTATGAGCGGGTATGTTATGGAAAAATACATTATCTAGCTGATTATCCAAAATGGAAGAAAATTGATGTGCAGTATTCTACTTTTGGAAATGAAATTAGAAATCTCAGACTAGGGTTGTGCACAAATGGAATGAATCCATACCGAACCCTCAGTAGCACACATAGTTCATGACCTATTTTATTGGTAATTTAAAAAATCTCTCCTAATGTTTATATGAAGCGCCAATATATCATGTTGAATATAATGATTTCTGGTCCAAAGCAACTCAGCAATGATATTGATGTTTACTTGTCACTGTTGATTGATAATTTGAAACTGTTATGGGATGTTTGTATTAGGGTGTATGATTCTTATAAAATGGAATATTTTCAACTAAATGCAGTGTTTCTTTTTACTATAAATGACTTCCTAGCGTATGGAAATTTGGTTGGATATAGTGTTAAAGGGCATAAAGCATGTCCAATTTGCGAACAACAGACATCATATTGTCAATTGCATCATGGGAGTAAAATAATGTACATGGGTCATTGAAAGTTTCTTCCTATGGATCACCACTATAGAAGAATAAAAAAGACATTCAATGGCTCACAAGAATTTGATACTGCTCCAAAACCTTTATCCCTTGATCGATATTTTGAGAGGGTGAAAAACCTTGATGTGACATTGAGAGACATAGAAATCTGGTAATCATAGACATATTTAGAAGAAAAAGTCAATATTTTTTGAGGTACCATATTGGAGGTATCATGAAGTTAAACATAATATTGATTTCATGCACGTGGAGAATATTATCTGTGATTGTTTGATTGGAACATTGTTAGATATTAAAGGAAAGAAAAAAGATAGGTTGAATGCAATATTAGACTTACTATCAATGGGAATACGTTTGGAGTTATCTCCCACTCCTAGGGGAAGACGGACATTTCTTCCCCTGGATTGTCATACATTATCGAAGAGGGAGAAAATTATCTTTTTTCAGTGTCTTCATTATATCAAAGTTCCATAAGGTTATTCTTCAAATGTAAATTTTTTTGTCTCATTGAAGGACTTAAAGTTGATAGGTATGAAATCACATGATTGTCACGTCATGATGCAAAAAATTCTACCAGTTTCATTGTGTGGAATATTTACCATCCGTTTCAGAAAGACTATAATAAAGTTGTGTTATTTTTTCAATCCAATTTGTAACAAGGAGATTGATGTGAATGCTTTGAACATTTTGGAAAAGGATGTAATTTTTATACTTTGTCAATTGGAAATGTATTTTCCTCTAACTTTTTTTGATATAATGGTGCATTTAATGATTCATCTGGTTTGAGAAATAAAGATTTGTGGACCTGTATATCTTCATTGGATGTATCCTTTTGAAAGGAATATGAAAATATTAAAGGGGTATGTTAAAAATCCATATCGACCTAAAGCCTTCATTATTGAAAAGTATATTTCTGAGGAGGTATCAGAGTTTTGTACGAGATACTTGGTTGTGGTGCAACACATAGGTTTGCCTCTATCTCTCCATGAATGAGTTAATAACGAGGGAAAGGGTATTTGTGGCTTGAAATTAAAATCATTATCAGCTGAACAGATGAAGAAGTTAGAATCATACATCTTGAATAACATAGCTGATGCTAAACCATATATCACATTGCATATTAATGAGTTGAAACAATTTCATCCAATGAAGAAAGAAATGTGGATTTTGAATGAGCACAACAAAGCTTTTTTATCATGGTTTAAAAAGACCTTGATTGGTAGATCAGATGTATCAAAGACATTAAAATGGATAGTGGGTGGTCCATGTTTAAATGTGATAACATGGTCTGGTTATGACATTAATGGCTATACATTTCATACGAATGCTCAGGACAATAGAAGTGCAGTTCAAAATAGGGGTGTATTGATGTTTGTAGAAGAAATGCATTTTTCGAGTGCTAAGGACAAAAACCCAATTTCTACATCAAGTTCATATTATGGAGTGATTGAGGATATATGGGATGTTGATTAATTTAAAATTATAGTTTCTGTTTTTAACTATAAATGGTTTATCGGTAACAATAGTGTCAGACACGATGAATTTGGAATGACACTTGTTAATCTGAATAGATTGGAAGACACAACAGATTATTTAATAATGGAAATACATGCAAATCAAGTTTTCTATGTAGTAGATCAATCAGATATGCAGTGGGATGTTGTTTTATAAGGGAAAAAACAATATGTTGGTGAGGATGAACTTGATGAATATGCTGATTTATGTGAGATCCCTACTTCCATGTAAAGATTAACAGAATGTAATTATGAGCATGTTGAAGAAATGGTTTGTTCCATAAGGAACGATCACGACGAAGGAATTTTGGAAAACAATCCATTTTTATATTCCTAAAACTACAGGTAACATATGTTTATTTCTTGTTTACATTTATTTTTTCATAAAATGTTTGATATTGTAAGTTTTTTGTTTATTAAAACATGTATTAAAACAAGATAAGTATATGTTTTTGTTTGTTTTATGTTTGTTTTAAGTGTGTTTAGTTTACTTTATCATGTTTACCATTACATGAATTATATATCTATTATTTTTGTTCAGTGAAAATTACTTTACCATGTTTACCAGGTTTACCATGTTTACCATGTTTACCATCTTTACCATCTTTACCATCTTTACCATTGTTTAACATGCTTACCATATTACCAATGTTTACTATTACGTAACTTAGAAAACTTTTCTATTTTCTGATTACAGTAGTATTAAAATATTTTAATTTGTATATTTGTGAACTAATGTTTGTTTTTTTTGATTTTAATGATAATGACAGATCATTCAGTTGATCAACCACATGATTCTAGAGATGAGAATGTAGAGAACTGAATCTTGACTTACATTGACATTACATTACTTTTGCGGAATACTTAGTACTTAAAAAAACACACACACAAGGACCGTAATGGTTTAATGTCTTTGGAAACTCGGAATATAATCTTCTAATCATGGTGAAAGATCTTCAACATCTCCCATAAAGATCTTACTTTTTTTATACCAAAAACCTATATTTATATCCTGGGGAAAAGAAAACATAAAAGGGTGAGCTCAAATGCTCAGTAAGGGTAAACAAAAGAAATATCAATCACATCATATTCATAAGAACATAACATTTTGGAAATCTTAACCTGCAAAAGAGATCATAATATCATAACATGGGATAAATCATAGTAGTGAAATGTAATCCCAATAATCATAACCTAAAACATGAAACTTTGTGTCATACACACATAATCATAGAGAATCATTTCTTATTAGTCAAGACTCATTTCCAAGACTATCTTAGTGGACAAAGTCCCTTTCTGAACCGAGTTCACTCCTCGTTTCAGTCCTGTTTCACTGAACCGGTTTAACCTGCCGTTCCAGCCATGTCTATCTCGTGAGATATAAAATCATTACCAAATGCATTGGAGGGAGATATAGGTCCCACCCATCTCATAATGATACCATTCTTATGCGTGGCACAAAATCATAAACCATACATCATAGCATAACCCATTTAATAAAAATGGGAATATTAAACATCGTGACATCATAAAACAATTCATATAAGATAAAGGAATTCATAAACATAATTCCATCACAAAATAATAAAATCAATGTAATAATAGGTATAGAAACAGAACCCTTTATTATCTTAGATGAAAAATAATTTTGATAAAACACTTGAACTCCATTCTTGAGGAAAATATCCTTTCTACTTCAAAAACACTTTTCATTTCTAAACATGTCATACAATTCTAAACTAAGATAAGTTGATTAAAAATAAACTTGAAAACTTGTAAAGGAAGATTCTTGGAAATAATGTTTTAAAAATCCATTCATGCCGTATAAGTTAAAAAAAGATTCTTCACGTACTTTTGTCGGAAAAGTCAAAAAGTACCTCGTATGAAAAATGACAAGATATTCCTTTCATATATTTTACTAAAAACTTACCGAAGGGTAAAATTGGATTTAAAAATTTGTAGGTGGATGGAAACAATATTACATATTGAGGAAACATGGATGTGGATGATAAAATACACCCCAGTAAATAACAAAGTATAAACAATCTCAGATAAAATGAGATTGTGATATTTTCCCCTACCTTAGGTACGATTTGCTTCGTAAGTGTCCAAACCTCCTGTATAATGATTTAAATAATGTCATTGACTTATTCCAGTATCATAATCATTGTTATGATATCATATATGGTTCACTTATGACTTTATTTTACCCGTTCTTTTGTAAATTCCATGTTAAAGAGCGTTTTGGGTAAAATCATTTCATTTGTCGTCTGTGTTTTGACTTGTAATTATTCATATGATTACTTAGATCATGATTACTTAATTCCAGAATATAGAACATGATTTATATATAATATATATTCAGAATATACATATATATAATAGATCAGTAAATGGAAAGAAATACACCGTTCATGGAGACGGTAGGCCGTACGTACGCATGAACGCTGTTTTCGTTTCCTTATTGAGTTGAATGGAATTAAGTATATGACATAAATATATATACACATAAATCCAGTATCGTTATTATGTCATATATTTCATGATTACTTATTATATATACTTTATAATCATTCATAAATGGTTAACATGGAGAATGAATCTCATCGCGTCGTGGAGACGGTAGTCTGTACGTACGCACGAGCGATGATATCGTTCTCATGATCGTGGAATTGCATTGAAGTGTATGTATACTATTTCAGAATCAATATCACTTTACAATAATCATATATAGTCATTATTTACACCATTATACCCATCCAAGTAAGGTGGTGGTGGAAAGTAGATTACACCACGGCGTGGAGACGGTATTTCGTATGTACGCACGCGCGGTGATTTCATTTTCCGTAGGATGGATAGATGGTGAAATAGGGTTGTTTTATACTTATAATAACATATAAGTATATTAGTGATACTGAAGTTATTACTTCATAATGAAACAACTAAAGAAGAATAAGTGGAAGAAGAAATAAAGATGAAAGAATTGGTAACTGACTTTACCTCTTCTTTGAAGTGCTTCTTTGAGACCTCCTTTTAGGGCACTAAAATTGGTCTTTGAAGAAGAACAGGAACTCTAGGATGTCTCTAGAAAAGTGGAGAGGAGAAAGTGTCAGGGGTTGGCCGAGCTTGAAGGCTCAAAGTGGTGTGAGGAAGAGAGGGAGGAGGTGCCCTTTTATAAGGGAGGAGAGGGGCTCCTTTGGAAAAACTAAAAATATTATTTTATTATAAAGACAAATTAGGTTTTAAATAGCTCCAAAATGATTTATTCTGAATCTAATGTGGGGATGGGTATAAATACTCTCATATAATAGAATTTAGACAAGTTTAGGTTCCTATTTTTACCTTATCATTTAGATATAACATTAAGTAAAATAATTTTACTTTTACCGTGTCTTCTTGTGTTCTTATACTATAAGGTTAATAAACTTACTATAAGAAGCCAAACGAACCCCAAGTTGTTTATTATTAATATATATAACCTTATATAAGTTATTTGGCCGGACCTTATATTTTTAGGAATAAAATTACAATTACTAATATAATATTTGTTTTAAAAACTATTTTATGTCAATTTTGATACTTTTTAGTAATTGATTTTTGTGAAAATCATAACAGAATTATTATTTCGAAAAAAGTTAATTAAATCAATACTAACATGTCATATTAACCTATAAAATTATTGTAATTTATAAAAAGTCTCAAATTATATTTATTTGGGTATTTATAATATCAATTATTCTAAATTTTCACTATTATGGTAATTACTGTATCATCATTTTGTCATAAATAAATTAATTTATTTAATGTCTAAAAATTATAAATAAAATATCATTATGTAGGAAATCTTATTATCTTTCTAATGATTATTTACAATCTAATTTATCTTATGTATAACCCTATATTAAAAATGTTGTAGTAAATAAACTTTGATTTTAACTCTTTTAACTCTTCTTTGAATTAAATAATAATAAATGTCCTAATCTAATCCAAGTGGGCCTAAATGGTCATATTTTATTCCTAAGGTTTTTTGGTCGAATTACACTTATCCAATAGAATTAGGACATGTGTTAGGGTAATAATAATATCATTTTTACTCTTAATTACCCTATTTACTTTTAACCGTGGTAAAAAAAAGAAAAAAGTTACTATTCACCAAAAATTATTTTCATCTCATTGAACCACATTTTACTTACTGACATCAATCGTGTCTCTTGGATTTTTGAAATTCCACTCACAAAAGCGGTAAAATTAAGTTTTATGAAAAATTCAAATTTTTAACTACCACTTAGTGGTTTCACTATTCATCAAAAAATGAAAGTTTCCAGAAAAATACCAAAAATTAGGCCTAAGATATATTTGATATTATGAATTCAAAAATGATGTCTATTTTACCAAATTCAAAACATATCAGCTGCATTAATTCATTTAAAAATTAATTCTCGTCGTCAAAACAAATAGCGTGTTCTTAAGAGATAATAACTATCAAAAGATTGACATTTGTTTATGTCTGGTTTAAATGTGAAATTACATCCAATGACCAATATTGTATTAAATTGTAAAAATATATTCTAAATATACTTTAATAAAACTCAAATTAATAATTTATCACTATTAATTATTTTGATTAAAAAGGTTGTTTTTAATTAAAATTTAGTAATTATCACTATTCATCAGAAAATGAAAGTTATCCGAAAAGTACCAAAATTTCACCCTAAGCTAATATCGATATTCCAAATCCAAAAATGAAGCCCATTTTGAAAAATAAAATTTACAAAATTTCAAAAAGTGGTTATTACTATTCATAACGGCTAGTTTTAAAAATATTTTAATAGCATATCATTGTTTAGCGAAACTCGGTATTGCGTACAACACACGCTATCGCGGAAGGTCGTGCTTGCGTGTAATGCAAGGCAAGTCAAGGATGCGTGTTGTGAAAGCTTCTTTTTGTGTAGCGTACAACACAAGACATTAATGAAATTAAAAAGAATATTTTTCATAAAATACCGGGGTGTTACAGAGCATATTGGTCATACCTCTGAGGAGGAACATTCACATGCTCCTCTTGATGTTCCCCAACACTCCTCATGTGCTCATATTACGACAAAGAGTTCAAAGGTTGGTAAACGTGGGTGAACACCTTTACCAAAATTAGCACTTGCCCATACACAGGATCAGAGGATACTCATTGAGTTTGATGATGATGATATTCCTAGAGGTCCAAATGAAAAAGATTTTAAGAGTTTTGTAGAAACTCAGGATAACAGAAAAGTAATAATTCTTTATGATGACTGGAGAAGTGTGGATAAAGTGATAATCTCTCTGTTCTGGGAGACGATTTTGGTAAGATCTTTTTCTATTGTATGATTATTCTTTAAATTTTTCTAGTATATATAATATTTTTAACCTCTTCTTTATCAGATGACATTTGATATTCCTGACACTGGAGGAGTTAGGATGAAATGCTTATCATTGGCTGCCAGGAAATGGAGGGATTTCAAATCAACCCTCTCATCTGATTTCATTTATGGTCATAGGAGTCATGAAAATCCATGTCGTATATATCCTTTTATAGATGAAGACACATGGAGATAGTTTTCTGAAAGTAGAAGAAAAGAGTCATTTTTGGTATGGGCAATGTAAAATTTTATAATATTTCTTATATAAATGATCTTATTAATGATTTGTTAATGATTTATTATTCTTAATTTACAGCAAATAAGGAAATCTCATCAGGAGATCCAATCTAAAAATGTAAACCCTCATAGTTTATCTTGGGGAGGGTATGCATTTTTGGAAGAACAAATGATGGTGGAAAAATTTCAACAACTAAGAGATGAGTCTTCATGCTCTCGAAAGGTGGCCCCTCCATCCCTCCATCTAGACCTGAAAAATGGAAGAGAGCTCAGAAGGGAAAAAGGGAAATATCTTTCAGAATAATTGAGAATCGTAGTTGAGAGGATTGTAAGATATCTATTTTATTTATTTAAGTTAACTATTTTCTTCATATAATTTCAATCATTACATAAATGTTCAATTAATTAATACAGGACTCTCTTGAGGAGCAGAGTTCACTGGGGACATTTATAGCTACTGGGAGGAAAGATATTTTATCTGTATCATTGGGAAATCCCAAACGTCCGGGTCGTGTAAGAGGATATCCGACAGGTGTATCGGTAAGAAAAGTGTTTCCACGTTCTTCAACTTCTAACGTTGAGGGGGTTTATAAAAATAATAGAATCCTGGGAGGCTGAAGTTCATATTATTAATGCAGAGATAGATGTAAATATTAGAGCGTCAGTATAGTCTATGTTTGCATACATGCAAAGACAATTTCAAACTGTAGCTCCCACTCCTATACCTCCCCCTGAAGACCCCATTATTTATCCTCCACCTCCGCCAGTAGCTCCCACTCCCCCACCTCAACCTCTGGACCCCATTTTTTATCCTACTCCTCTGCCGCAACTCCCTACTTATTGCGAGTTGTATGTTGATGATCCTCAACATAATATAGTTTCATATGGGTTGGTATATTATATAGGAGATACAGTTCATCATCAACAATTAGAGGTAAAGAATCATAGGGTCACTATACAGGATATTATAGATAGATCAGCTCGGGTACCATTACCTAGAGATGAGGTGACAAAAGTTGAACATAGTATCAACCATTTTCTAATTTGGCCATCCAGACTTCTTTGACTCATTACCATAGAGGTATTAATGTTATATCTTTTATTTTATTTTTTATTAAAGTTTTTTTATCATTTGAAAACTAATATATTTTTCAATTTATTTTTATAGGAATACTTAAAAGGTAAAGAAATACAGTATAGACAACAACAAAGACCAATGACTATGACATCAGATATAGATTCTAGTAGTCTTGATAGATTGTCAAGATATTCAAATTTGTTGGCGGGTCATTATGACTTTCCAATGGAAGCTCATGTTTGTGGACGTGCAATAAGTGTGGGGATTATAAAAATTGATATCATGGAGCTTGTTACTGGAGATAAGTTGGGCATCAACGTGGTGCAAATTTTTTCCATGTAATTATTAACACCTTTTCCATGGATTATATTTATTAAAAATGTATACTTATGTCTGTTTTGTATTAGGTATGTTTATAAAATTTGTGAGAGGAATGAGCTGACAGATGTATATGGATTCATAGACCCACAATTGATTTCCCCTGAAGCATGTCCATTGGATGAGGAACAAATAATGCTTTATATTGTTGAAAGACATGAAAATAATATAGTCACACAATGTTGGATGATGCATTTTAGTGAGAGGTATGAAACACATATCTCTCAAAGAGTTAATTATCTTTTAACATAAAAAACCACTAATGTTAAATTTCCTTTTATCAGTGATCATTGGATGTTAGGGGTTTTTTTCCCAAGGGAGAAAGCACATTATTGGATATGCTCTCTCCATGATGATGTGCGGGAGAGTTTTAAGAATATATTGGAAAAGTATGTTTCAATTTCTCAATAGTTTTATATATTATAATGAATTTTAAATTTACCCCATTCGTATTATTTTCTAACCGGGCATGGGCCTACTTTTGAAAAAACACAAAGAAAAGGAGTGTAAAGATCAAATATGTAAATGCAAAGGTAAATATCAATTAACAATTTGTACTTTTTGATTTATTACATAAAAACAATATATTGAATATACACTCGTTCAAACAGAATTGTCATGAACAACAAGGCCTCATCGAATGCGGATATTATATGTTAAGATTTATGAATGAAATAATAACAACTGGGGCAGTTGTGAATTTTGACCTGGTAAGATTTCCCCTTAAACATTGCCATAATATTTCAATTTGATTTATTCATCATACATGTTAACTATTATCCTTTTCATTTGTATATTTTTTATGACCCTCAACCCTATACTGTTGAAGACATCAAACACTTACAAGTAGAGTGGTCAAATTATTTTACAAGTTTGATTGAATTTTAGTTGTTTGTAATGTAAAATGTAATTTTGAATATTGTCATTGTAATTGTGTATTTGGTAGTCATTTAGGTTGCATTTAGTTTTTTTTGAAGTTGGTAGTGTATGTTTTGAATGTTTTATATGTGAATGTTTAATTTTTCTCTACTTCTTGTTGTGGTCTACTTATGATGGTTTTTCTGGTACGGATTCTGGTCTGGGGGGAGGGGTTCAAAGGGTGTGGCAGGTGTTCAGTGGGGTTGTGGGTGTCCAGGGGTCTGGGAGGGATGTCCAGTGGGGTAGGGGGCAGTCCAGGTGGTGGGAGCATTTCTAGGAGGGTGGAAGGGTTGTCCAGGGGAGTGGGAGGCTGTCCAGGGGGTGTCCAAGGGTGTGGGGGTGTCTTGTGGGGTGAGGGGGGATTCCAGGGGGGGTTATCCACTAGGAGGGGGGTCTAGGTTGTCTATGGGGATTGGGGGGGCAGTCTAGGGGTGTGGTGGGGGCTGTCTAGTGGGTTGAGGGTGTTCTGGTCTATTTTTGGTAACTTTTTGGTCTGTTTCAAGGGTGTGGGAGGGCTGTCCAGGGATGTGGGAGTGCTGTCCAGGGGGTGGGGGTCTACAGGAGGGTGGGGGGATGTCCAGGTGTGTTGGTGATGTCCAGGGGTGTGGGGGGAGTGTCCAGGGGTGTGGTGGGGATAGTCTAGTGGGGTGATGGGGTTCTGGTTTGTTTTTGGTAACTTTTTGGTCTGTTTCAGGGGTGTGGGAGGGTTGTGTAGGGGTGTGGAAGTGTTTTCCAGGGGGTGGGAGGTATAAATGAGGGTGGGGGTTGTCCAGGGGTGTTTGAGGCTGTCCAGGGGGTTGGGGGGCAGTCCAGGGGTGTGGTGGGGCCTCCAATGGGGTGGGGGAGGGCTGTCCAGGGTGTGGAAGGTATACATGAGGGTGGGGGTTGTCCTGGGGTGTTTGGGGATGTCCAGGGGGTTGGGGGGAAGTTCAGGGGTGTGGTGGGGGCTGTCAAGTGGGGTGAGGGGGTGAGGGGGTGCTGTTCAGGAGGGTGTGGGGGTTGTCCCGGGGTGCTTGGGGACGTCCAGGGGGTCGGGGGGGCAATCCAGGGGTGTGGTGGGGGCTCCAATGGGGTGGGGGAGGGCTGTCCAGGGTGTGTGCGAGGGGGGGGGTATATATGAGGGTGGGGGTTGTCCCAGGGTGTTTAGGGCTATCCCGAGGGTCGGGGGCAGTCCATGGGTGTGGTGGGGGCTGTCAAGTGGGGTGAGGGGTGAGGGGGTTCTGTTTAGGAGGGTGGGGGGGTTGTCCCGGGGTGCTTGGGGATGTCCCGGGGGTCAGGGGGTAGTCCAGTGGTGTGGTGGGGTATTTAATGAGGTGGGGGGGTATGTCCAGGGTGTGGGGGGTATACATGAGGGTGAGGGGTTGTCCCGAGGTGTTTGGGGCTGTCTTGGGGTGTTTGGGGCTGTCCAAGGGGTCAGGGTGCAGTCCAGGGGTGTGATGGGGGCTGTCAAGTGGGGTAAGTTTTATATGTTATCAATGTAAATGCTTAAATTTTCTTTAGTTCTAGTTTTGATCTCCTTCTGTTTTTGTGTTACGAATTCTTTATTTGGTTACTGGTTGTTTCTGGTGGAGAGAAGAGGATTGCATTCTAGTTTTAAAAAAAATTGTCTTCCACATCGTTTATTTTATAACCGACATGATAAAGAAATCGGGAAGGGTTTATCACGTCGGTTTTTTTAACAACCGACATGATAAACACCTGTGGCATGGTTTATCACGTCGGTTATTTAATAACCGACGTGATAAAAGGCCTGGGAAATAGTTTATAACGTGACTTATTTAATAACCGATCTGATAAACCCCCCCGGATAGGTTTAGCACGTCGGTTATTATATAACCGATGTGATAAACTCCCCCACACATGTTTATAACGTCAGTTATTATATAACCGACATGATAACACCCCCCCCCCCGTTTATCATGACGGTTATATAATAACTGACGTTATAAACCCCCCTAGTTTTTGCACGTCGGTTACTAATTAACTGACGTGATAAACACTGAGATGTTATGTTTTTTACGTTGGTTTTTAAATACCCAATGTAAAAAATGTTATTTATAACGTCGTCCGTATTAACTTCGGCTAAAAACCAACGTAAAAAATTCGAAAATAACCGACGTAAATAACATTTTTTTCACTAGTGAAACAGGCCTCAGACACCCCCATTACCTCCCAAAACTAATAGGAAATTCAAATAAGACCATATTTAAACATTAAAACTGAAAAAGGATAGATCAATATCTTATAAGAAACCTCAAATTCTAAAAATAACCCCCTTTAATCAATTTGTCCAATAATTTCATTCTGAAGGGTGGTCAAGATTATTCTGAGAATAAATCTAGTCACTAAGCACGTATGTGGACCTCCCACTCCTAATCCCCATCTTGTAAATGGCCATGCTTCTATAACACCCACACTAGAGGAATTGACAAGCCTCAAAGAACCTTCATTCTCTTATCAATAAAACGAATTGGATGCTTCTCAAAGGATTCATCAACGTGTAACTCAACATACCAAGACTGAATAGAATGAGACGGGTCCAAATGATAGCAGTATAGCTGAGATATGTGGAAGATTTCAGGCATGGCTCACTACCTATTAGGTAACTATGTTCTATAGGACACCAACCCAACTCTCTCCATAATCTCAAAAGGCTCGACATATCACAGTGAAAGATTACCCAGCCTCATAATATGTCTATGTTACAACCTTGGTAAAACATGTAGGAAGACCCAATCCCCGACCTCTAACTCTAAAGTTCATGTACGACGATCTACGTAAGACTTCTATCGTGACTACACAATATCAATCCATTTTTGAATCAACTGGACCTTCTCAGAAGTATCTTTCATGATACGTGACCCCAAAAAATCTTCTTTTCTTATATCTAACCAACATAGTGAAGATCATCATGGCCTACCATAAAAATCCTCATAAGGTTCCATTTTTATAGTCACCTAATAAATATTATGGTAGGTGAACTCGATCAGGGGTATATTCTTCTCCCTTGATCCCCCATAATCTAGGATGAATACTTGCAATATGTACTCAAGCACCTTTATCATACAGTCTGGCTCGCCATCAGTATGAGGGTGGTATGTTGTGCTTAGAAGAACCTATATTACCAATGCCCTTTGAAAGATATTCTAGAAACAATATGAAAATTGGGCATCCCTATTTGAAACAATAGTGCGCGGGACCCCGTGGAGTGGTACTATCTCATAGATATACAACCTCCCCAAATAATCCACAGTAAATGTTTCCTTGATTGGAAATAAATGGGAAGCCTTTGTGAGACATTCAACAAAACCCACATAGTATTGTTACCTCAAGGAAACATTGGTTAACTTTTCATGAAATCCATAGATACATAATCCCATTTCTTCTCTGAAATAGGTAACTACTATAAAATTCCTGCTGGTCACTGATGGTCTGCCTTCACCTACTGATAGTTGGAACACCTCATGAAAAAACTGGCTACTTTATACCTGGTCACCAGTACTGATGATGAAAGTCATGGTGCATATTGGTAACATTAGGGTACACATCCCAAGTTGTGACATGAAATTTCTGCATGATCTCCCCATGTATGTTCATTGGAACCTAAATGCAACCATAGATATATAGGATCTCATACACACCAATAGTCTAACCAGGAGGTGGTTCCTTCATTTTCACACTCTCTCATAGGACTACGCCCTCTAAATCTGATATCTAGCTCATCCTCAGTCTATCCAGCAGGGTAGAGGTCACTACTAAGGATGATAGATAAGTATGTCCTTTTCTATTTTTCGCCTCCAAGTGTATCTCAGAGAATAAAGGCCTGAGCTACCACTCACTACTTTCTTACTAGACTATTTGTATTTGATTCCTCCTACTCAGTGCATCAGCCACTGTATTTCCCTAACCAGGAATGTAGGCAAGATAGAAGTCAAAAATACTCTTGGTACTCTTCCCACCTTCATTGTTCCAGATTTAAGTCATACTTTATAAAAATTTACTTTAGAATTTTTTAGTCCGTGTATACCACAAAATGATCTCCCATCAAGTAATTTATCCAACAAAAAAAGCATGAATGATTGTAGCTAAATCAAGGTCATGCATCAAGTATTTCCTATTGTGTGGCCTTAGCTGCCGATATATGTATTCCACGACTGTAACCCCCTACATTCGCACTGCTCCCGACTCAATACCTGATACATCATAAAAAAGAGTAAAACTATTTACCCGTTCTTTAAGTATCAAGACCTATACTGATGTCTATATCCTTTTTTATCTCTTAAATGGATACCTCATAAAATCTAACCAAACAAACTTCATACCCTTCTTATTCAAGACCATCAATGGCACTGTTATGCATGACAATTCCTATATGATATACCTATAATATCCAGATAACCCTAATAAACTCTGTATGTTAAAGACAATCATGGGATGCTCTAAGTAAAACGTAACTCTCACCTTCTCTGGGTCTATTGATACAGTTTTCTATGAGATTATGTGACCTAAGAAGTGATTCAGATCCATCCAGAAGGGGACATCTGTGATCTTATCATATAACAGACGCTCTCTCCGTGTATCCAAAATGAACAATAGATTATTAACTTGGTCATGAATATAGTGAGAATAAACCAATATATCATCCCTGAAAACCATTACAAACGAGTCTAGATAAGGATGGGACACTCAATTCATCTACGCCATGAAAACCACTAGCATGTTCATGAGACCAAACAACATTACTAGATACTCGTATAGACCATAAAATTTATAGAAAGATATATGAGGTATGTTTGTAGGTCAAGAATACACTTGGTGATATCCCGACCTAAATAAATTTTTGAGAACACTCAATCTCCTAGAAGATGATCAAACAGGTCATTTATCAATAGAAAGGGATATCATATTATCAATGTTAACTGGTTCAACTTCTGATATTACCTCCATAGACAAATGTATTCATCCACATCTTTTATAAAAAGGACCAATAACCCCCCCCCCCATAGGATTATTGGGTCGGACAAACTCATTCACCTCAAAATCCTTTAGCTTCCTCTTGAGATCCTATAATTTCGTCGCATCCATCCTGTAAAGTGGAATGAATACCATTGCATATCCAAGAATTGTATTGATGGGGAACTCAACCTCTCTCTCTATATATCTTGTGGAAAACTAGAAAATTAATCTGGGAACACATCCTTGAAACAATAAACCACTGGGGGATAGTTAGTCTGGTTCATTCCCTAGTCATCTAAATACAATCTAGTAATATGGGATGTCATCCTGCCAAGTCCAGAATGATATGGTCTATCTCGTCTCACCTAGATATCTTTTTAAACTTGGTGAGTATGAACTTCACCCTTTGGTGATGTGAAAATCACCCACAACTGATAGAAGTCAATGTATGATCAATAATCCACTAGACATTCTATCCCATGTATGATGTAAAACCTTGTCATATCGAGGATATAATGTTACTAGATGAAGAAACACCCTCCAATCTCAAGGGGACACTCCCTGCACAGATGCATATACTCTATTTCGATTCCCAATGGTGTGCCTAATTTCATAAAACCCTCAGAAGAAAATACAACGAGCTGAAGTCATTTCACCATAGGTGAATATGTGAAACTATATGATTTAATTGTACCAAAAAGAGAAGATGCAATAGTAGATGTCACAAGGATCATGAATCTCACCATAGATGGTTCAGAACCTTTCTCCTTAGGGGTAGGATGTATAAAAAACATGTTTCATACACCACAACCATGTGATACAACCTCAGGGTCTAGAGTAGGCCTGCTCCAGGGTCACAGTGTAACTGGTGTTTGGATGCCTTGTCCATGACCATGACTACCTCAACCAAATCGATCGACACTAATCCATATCCCCGGCTAAAATGAAACTAAGGTACCTTTTCATAAACCTGGTGTCAAAGTTGATCCCTTTCGACTCATAGGTGGAAGGAATATCCTACAGAAACATTTCATATAAACCATCCTACTACAAGTTTGGTAGTTCACTAGGTCATGGTCACACTGATTCTTCATGTGGTCTTGCTTGCCACACAAATGAAATAACATTGAGCTACCAGTAATCACAACATAACTGGTATATATCTCACAGGAATCCTCATAACTATGCTTCCTACATGAAAAATCTCAACCACTAGTTTTAAAAATTCCACTAACCTACTCTGGGCCCCCATCTTCTCTTAGGTTTTGCTCTGTAATCAGCGCTTGATTCACAATTTCAAAGATATAGTTCATCTTAAACACATTGAATTGTGATCATATTGTGTTTCAAATATATTCCATGAATCATCTTTCCCTATAGAGCTCATCAGTAAGGTAAAGTGATGAAAAATGCTGCAACTCTATAAAGTGTACTGATTGTTGCATAACTATCCTTATACCATGCTCCAGACACATGAATTCACTAGACTACTCCTCCTATAGAGTCTTGCGGTATAAAAATTCATAGAACCTAGTTTTGAAATCATCCCAAGCCATATCCCATAGACATTCAGTCTATTCTAGAACATCCCACTAATAATTTTCTGCTACACAAAGCATATAAGTCGTGAACCTCACCCAACTCTCAGGAGGTTTCTCAAGGTGATAGTATATCGATAGTGTAGCCTTAATTGCGTCCAGCCGTGGTGCCGTCTGCCATTCTCATGTTCCACTGGTGCCAAACATCGGCATCGGTAGCCGTCACCATCGCGATGAACACACAAATAATGAAAACGACGGAGGGGTCAGCCCATGTGTGTTTGGCCCACACCCTTCACATTAGATCTGTAGCAAGTGGCTCAAAAAAATCTGGAATCAAGAATAAAAAAATCTACAATTTAATAAAAATCATGGATCAACTTGATTTGGTTGATCAACATTCTACATGATTTCCAAGAATGAGGAAATTAACCCAGAAAATTCATGAATTCAATAACAACCCCTACCTCATTTGATTGCTTGTTGATGTCAAAGAGGAGGAAATAACGGACGTTGGTTGAAGACATCCTACGTTGGATGCCTCCACAAGGTGCTTTCAATCTAGCTGGGTTTAGTTTTCTCATTCTTCAATCTTCGGAGGTCGTTCTTCATTGGGAGGTGAAGTTCCCCATTGGAGAACATTAATTATATCAGAAGATCTCTCCTTCTCCTATGCCAACAACCTTCCTACCTATCCACCCAAAAATTAATTTTCCAACACTATAGAATATGTTGGCATAATTTCAAATTGGAATAATTAATTAATTGGGTTGGTGTATTAATTAAAGGGGGTTGAATAATTAATCATGGGGAAGTAAAAGAGTCTTACCCTCATTTAAGTGGTATGTTCAAAGGGGTTTTAATCTCGGGTGGTCCCCACCACTATAACCTCTCCTAGGAGGTTTTAGGTTTAGTGGTCCCTACCTCAATAACATCAAGGGGAGGTTTAATTCTAGTGGTCCCCACCTCTCAACATCCAAAATGAGTTTCAAATATAAATAGAAATAAATTTTTCACCATTTTATTTTATTTTATACTCTCATGAAAAAGTGAAAAACTAACGTCCACCCTCAAACAACTGCGGTCGAGGTGATGGTTTCCTTAAGCGAATACTGGCGCTGCGAGTTCAACAGTGCCATCGGACTTCAATTTCGAGCACTGGTTCAAAAGTTATAAAAACACACTTGCACGTTTACTGAACGTACCTGAAAAAATGTTTAGAAATTCATTATGGGCACACCGGGCCATGGAATCATACACCGTCAATCTTCATGGACTCTTAAAATTCCCTTATATTCAAAACAATTTACATGGATTTTCCGGGTCTTTACATTCTCCCCACCTTAGGGATTTACATCCCCATGATCCACTTCAAAAACTAGGAAAACATGTGGGGGTACTGAGCACATATCTGAGCCTCCCACTCCCATGTGCTCTTCTAGAGGTTCCCGTGCTGCCAATGAACGCGTACCAGAGGTATTGACTACCCATGAAGGATCTGCTCATGTCGATCCTCAATCTCAACTAAAACCTCTGTAAAAGTATCCCCATCTTTGACATCTAGCTCTCTCTGGTCGATAACATGGGAATGGTCATGCACATATCTCTTCAGCTGGGATATGTGGAAGATGTCGTGCACCATGTACAACTGAGGTGGAAGAGCTAAGCAGTATTCCATCTCACTAACTCTTCTAAGAACCTGAAAGGGTCCGATGAATCTTGGAGATAACTTGCCGCCTCAACCAAATCTCTTCAAACCTATTTGATGTGAGACCTGTAAAAAGATGTGGTCACCATCCTCGAACTCAAGAGGTCTCCATATCCTATCAACATATGACTTCTGCCTACTCTGTGCAGTCTTCATCCTCTCCTAGATGATTTTCACCTTCTATATGGTAGCTTGTACCATCTCTAGTACCACTAGTGCTAACTCCCTTGGGTCAGTCTATTAAAAAGGTGATCTCTAAGGTCTCCTGTACAACGCCTCAAAAGTTTTCATCCCAATGGTGGAGTGATAGTTGTTTTTTTATGCAAACTCCAACAAAGAAAAGTGATCCTCCCAACTGTGACTAAAGTCGAGGACACGAATAAGTAGCATGTACTCAAGGGTCTAAATGGTCTGCTCAGTCTGACCATCCATTTGAGGATGGAAGGCAGTGCTCAAATAAATTTGTGTCCCGAAAGCCTTCTCCAACCCCTTCCATAGTCGGTAAGTAAACTGTGCATCACAATCGGAGATAATCGTCGAGGGTACTTTATGTAACAGTAAAATCTCTTGCACATAGTGGCATCCCAAGATCTCTACTGAACCCTACTCTCTGATCAGTTGGAATTGGACATACTTGGTGAGTCGTTCGATGATCACCCAAATCGAGTCATGACCTCTGGATGTACATGGAAGTCTTATCATGAATTCCATGGATATCTCATCACACTTCCACTCTGGGACCTCCAATGGCTGAACTAATCCTACTGGTACCTGATGCTACTTCTTCACATGCTGTCAAGTGAGGCACTGAGAGACAAAATCTACTATTGCTTTCTTCATTCCCAGCCACCAGTGCTATCTTCGGAGATCCTAGTACATTTCTACCACTCCTGGATATACCACTAGAGGGGATGTGCGGAACTCCCTCAGCACTTCCTCTCGAAGTGACATTGGTACCGTGGTAAGTCCTCTAAAGAGGATGACATGATCCTCACCTTCAAAAAATCCATCATGTTCCTGTTCTGTGGATATCTGATCACTTCTTGTCTCTCATTCAGTGTCCACATGCCGAACCTCCCTGAGTTGCTGAAGAAGTGGGGGAGTGACTGTAAGAGAATGAAGGAAAGCTGCTCCATCTCGATCCACAAAGGATATCTGCAAAGTGGACAGCTTCTCCGTCACCTCACCTAGCATTTGTATACCAGATCTCCGGCTGAGTGCATCTTCTATATCATTCCATTTCCTAGGAGTATAGACAATCGCAAATTCATAGTTCTAGAGGAACTCAATCCAATGTCGTTGTCTCTGGTTGAGGTCCTTCTGAGAGAATATATACCTGATACTCTTGTGATCAGAGTACACTATAAGACGCTCGCCCATCAAGTAATGTCCCCACATCTTCAAGGAAAAGACCTCTTCTACTAACTCTAGGTAATGAGTAGTGTAGTTCTGCTCTTGTTGTCTCAACTGTAGAGAACCATAAGTGATAACCGCTCACCCCTACATCTGGACATATCTTATCCCGGTCACTGATGCATCAAGTAGACTACATACCCTACTTCCTCCTTTGGAAGCCTCAAGATGGGGGCACTAGTCAGCCTCTACCTCAGCTCCGGAAAACTCTGTTGGCATCTCTCTGACCACACAAAGGGCTTCCAATTCTTCTTCAATGCGGATAGACGTGTAGAAACTCTGGAGAAATCTGGCACAAACCTCCGGTAGTATCCAGCCAAAGCCAAGAAACTTCTTACCTCCGTCAAACTCATGGGTGGCTCTTAAGCAAGTGTCGCCCCAATCTTCACTAGATCCCCTGCAACTCCACCCTCCGATATCACATGTCCTAGAAATTGAACCTCTCGAATCCAGATTTGACACTTCGTGAGCTTACCATAAAGTCAGTGCTCTCAAAGTGTGTCTAGAACTATCTTCAAATGATAGGCATGCTCCTCCTCAGTAGTAGAGTAGATCAGAATGTCGTCGATGAAGAATACTACAAAGTGATCAAGGAATGGCTGGAAGATTATGTTCATTAGTCCCATTAAGACTGCTGGAGCATTGGTCACACCGAAAGGCATAACCAAGAACTCATAGTGATCATACCAATATCAGAAAGTGGTCTTCTACACATCCTCATATCGTACTCTAAGCTGGTGATAGCTTGATCTGGGGTCTATCTTCAAGAACCGCTGTTCTCACCTCAGCTAATCAAAGAGGTCCTCAATCCTCAGAAGTTGGTATGTGTTCTTCATGGTAACCTGGTTCAACTTCCGATAGTCGACACAAAGTCTCAATCTCCTATCTATCTTCTTGGAAACAAAATTGTGCATCCCAAGGGGAAACACTGGGCATGATGAACCGTTTTCCCTGTAAGTCCTCTAGCTGTACCCACAGGTCACGAAGCTCCGTGGGAGACATCCGATACACTGGTGTAGATATCGGTGTTGTCCCGGGTTACAAGTAAATGTAAAAGTCCACCTCTCGGTGAGGATATAGACTTGGAACATCATCAGGGAAGACATCTGTGTACTGGTCCACCACTACAGGATAGCTCAGACTCTCTACATCAACCGATCTGAGGGTAAGGCAAGCCATCTAATGAGTAATCGTTTTCACCCTCTTCTAGGTAAGTCCATCTCGTTCTACAAAGGCTCCCTTCTTGTCAGTGAAGGTAAACCTAGTCTCATGTATGTGGACACACCGCACTTTGTGCCTAATATAGTCTGTCTGAGTACAGACTGTAGATAAACATTCCATACCCAAGATGATGTCGCAGGGCCTCGACACCGGTACTAGGAGATCCCAGCCGAAGCTCTCGCCTCCTAGAGTAAGCTCACATTGTCCGCATTAGTGCGTAATCATCAAATCCACTCTTTTAGGTGTCTATATCCCTAAAAAATTGATCCAACGGCTCCATTGGAATCTCTGAGCTCTGAACAAGGTCAGTGGTTATAAAATAATGACTAGAACTTGTGTCTATTAGTACTGAAGCTAAGGTAGAGTAGACACAGATCGTACCTCATATCATCTCCAGAGCGTCGTGATCGTAGTCCTTAGCTTCCTGGAGCTGATCTCACCCCTATCTTCCTACTCCCTGTGCTTGGGGTGGACCACCAGGTGGTGTTGGTGGTAGCATCTAGAATCGTCTCCAACCGCCAGCTGCACAGCCAGCTCCTATGTCGCGTCTGCCTTCTCCCTGCGGACTTCCTCAGTCGAACCTCTATCTTGGCTTGGGTGGTCTCTCGACTGTTTTCTGATCATCTGTATGGAAGTTTGTATAGTCACGGGCCCTGGGACACTGCCTGACGCATGCGTAACACTACCCGCTCCTGGCATGACTGGCTCTACCTCGGGTGTCTCGCACAACCAACCCTGAATCCTACGGTTGTCCACTTGTAGGTCTGGTCCTCTTGGACCTCTGTTTCATCTATCCACTGCCAGATATAGAAGACTTTGATATGTGACGAATAGTAGTGGGTATCCCTGCTAGTTACTGATCATCAAGTAAACTCTCCTCTAAGAGGGCTTGCTCTAACACCCCCACCCACGTCGGGATGCTGAGTGAGATCATCGAAGCCCAAATCTCCCGCCTGAGTCCCTGCTTGAAGGTCCAGACCATGAAGAATGGATCCTACACTATATCAGTGGAGTATCATGTGAGGTTAGTGAACCTCACTGAGTACTGAGCCATAGTCATGCTATCCTACTACAGACAAAGAAGATTATGTACGTGTAGTACTTGAAGAGTCGTTGGAACAAACTCTTCCCAAAATAGGCTATCAAAGTCTTCCCAGAGAAGAATCACCTAGTCATGAGGCTGGAGAATCATGATCCACTATCTGCCCACTACAGTCTGTAGTAGACTGGTGGAAAGGATCATAATGAGATCATCTGGTGTCCTTACTAGTCAGAAGACTCTCACCATGACCTCCAACCAATCCTCAATTGCATGTGGGTTTGTCTCTCCCCTGAACCTAGGTGGCCTCTGGTGTTGGAACTCATGCAACGCGCTCAAGCGGTGTGCACCCTCTTCTGATGGGGCTAGTGACATCGGTGGCCCAACAGGTAATGGTACAACTGGAAAAAGGCCCTAAACTGAGGCCTTATCACTCGGTGGGATATAAGTGTGTACTACTCTCAGAACCCTAGTTGACTGTCTGAATGGAGGAATCCTGAAAAAACAGTTGCGTCTTGGTCAATAATTTGTACTTGGTGAGCTGACTAAAAGAGTTCACAATGAAGACTCTTTAAAACACACACGCAATCAGTGTTTTCATGCACTGAGTCAGAAATCAAAAGTCATGGTCCTGGTGTATTGATACGTCGGCCACCACACCAACACTGGATTACCTAAACTGATAACCCCACTCACTAAACTTAACATTATTGTCATTAGAATGAAAGATCATAGTTCTATGTTCAATGGTATAACCGACTCCTCTGATACCAATTTGTCACAACCCATCCCCCGGGGCATGTGTTGTGACTACCCCAAGCCCGCCTTCCATAGGACTGGGGCTGGCGGCTAGCACTGAAGGCTTATTCTTTAAAACTGGGAAGGCATTTCCTTTATAACCACTAATGCACACAACCAATCAAACAGCAAGATACGAACTCAAGTAAACTGAATAGTAAACAGAGTGAGTACAGTAAGTAAAGGGTAGGCATAACTCTCGAACGACCATCTCTGTAGTTCGCCTTGTCTACCATCCACCTCCGAGATACCTCCAATCCTGGTACCCTCATCCTCAGTCAACACTATCTATTATCTACACCAAAAACAATGAAGTGTTGGCATAACCCATGTAGGGGTGAGTATAATGATACTTAGTAGGGACCTCGAGACCCTCAAGGTCTCACAAAATCCTCAAAGTATAAACCACCAAGAAAGGAATCAACTGATAACTCTACTTACGTATATGCCCATACATATACCCATCTCAATCATGATGAAAACACAGAGTTATTCTACAAATTCACAAGATAAACAATTCCACAAAGGAATTAATACCATAAAGGCAAGGACCACATAGGTATGCCACATATAATAATACCAACAAGGTATTACCATGAAGGAAAGTACCACATAGGTACAGACTCAGCTAACACCAGGTATATCTAAAGTACAGTAGTAGAGATGATTATTTGTAACTACTAAATCATTTTACTATGTCAAGAGGAAGACCCACAAAGGATCACCCAGTGCTGAACCACACAGGATCGCTCGGTGCTGACCCACATAGGATCACTCGGTGCTGACCCACACAGGATCGCTAGGTGCTGACCGACACAGGATCGCTCGGTGCTGACCCACATAGGATCGCTAGGTGATGAAACAAACAAGATCGCTCAGTTCTGACCCAGACGGGATTGCTAGGTGCTAACCCACATAAGATCACTTGTTGCTGACCGACACAGGATCACTCTTCATACATCATGTCACATCTAGCTACTGGGTTCCAGCACTACGCTTGTTTTTCTCCGAAAGGGTCCACACCACAAGCCACTGGTCAATACTCCAACTACCAAGAAGTCCCATGAAAAAGTATACTAAAGGACCACCACGTCATAGGGGTATCAACACTACAGACGGGGCGTCAATCGGATGCCCAGTCTGTAAGTTATTAGCCTTTTAGTCCTGAGGGCCGGGTTGGATTCGTGCTCAATCCAACCTGACTATACCCCAAATTTATCCAAATATCAAGTGGGTTATACCAAAATACCTTCTCACTCTAAGGTTTCCATCACCACTGACGGTTTTTCAAAAGGACGTCTGGTGCGAAAGTTATGTCCAAAAGAGGGTAAATGGGTCGTAGTGGGTCCGAGCCCGGTCTGACCCGGTCGGACCAACCCAGGCCGACCCGGCCTGGGCCGAATCAGTTTGGGTTGACCCAGCCTGACTTGTTGGGTCTGGCTTGGCACACGCTGGGTGGCCCAGCCTGGGAAGTGGATCACGGGGTGGCGGAGGCCGTGAGGGGTCGTGGGGGGCCATGGTGGCTGGGAGCGGCATGGTTGGCTGCGGACTGCGTGGAGGGCCGTGGGGCGGCTCGGAGGGCCGCATGAGGGTCAGAGGGCCGCGAGGCGTCATGGAGTGCCACGGGGTAGTGGCGACCATGGGGTGGTGAGGCTGCTGGGCGGTGGTGGCCCCAGATGGTGGAATTCGCGAGGCGGAGGCGGCTATGGGCGGCGGAGGCCGCGGGGCGACAGTCCACCATGGCTAGCCGTGAGGTGCGGTCACGCACCATGCCTTCACCGATGGATGACTTTACTAGACGCCCTCTGTTTTTGCCTTTGTCGCGGTTGGCTATGGTTCAGGCCGCCGTTCTCGTTTTCCACTGGTGTCAAACGCCAGCACCGGTCTCCATCACCATCACGATGAACACGCAAAAAAAGAAGAACAGTAGAG
The DNA here is from genome assembly GCA_963277665.1 of Viscum album. Classification (NCBI taxonomy): domain Eukaryota; kingdom Viridiplantae; phylum Streptophyta; class Magnoliopsida; order Santalales; family Viscaceae; genus Viscum; species Viscum album. The sequence goes on from OY728132.1 coordinate 422,825,991, forward strand.
GGTTTGGGCCATGTTTTTTTGGCATGCACTCTCCGCGTTAGAGCAGTAGCAAGTGGCTCAACAAAATTAGGAATCAAGAATGAAAAACTCTACAGTTTAATATGAATCGTGGATCAACTTGTTTTGGTTGATCTGTGTTCGCCATGATTTCCAAGAATGAGGAAATTAACCCAGAAAATTTATGAATTCAATAACAACACCTACCTAGTTTGATTCCTTATTGACATAAAAGAGAAGGAAAGAACAGATGTTTCTTAAAGACATCCTGTGTTGGTTGCCTCTACAAGGTGCTTCTGATCCGGCCTGGGGTCGGTTTCCTCATTATTCGATCTCAGGTGGTCATTCTTCGTTGGGAGGTGAAGTTATTCATTTGAGAACTTTGATTCTCCCAAAATATCTCTCCTTCTCCTTTGCCAAAAACCATCCCCCCAATCCACCCAAAAAGGAATGAGCCAAAATTATTGAATATGTTGGCATAATTTCAAATTAGAATACTTAATTAATTGAGTTGGTTTATTATTAAAAGTGGGTGGAATAATTAATCAAGGGTAAGTTCCAGAGTCTTCCCCTCATTTAAGTGGGAGGTTCAAAGGGGTTTAATCTCAGGTGGTCCCCACCACCATAACCTCTCATGGGAGGTTTTGGGTTTAGGGGTCCCCACCTCGATAACCTCAAGGGGAGGTTTAATTTTTGTGCTCCCCTCCTCTCAACATCCACAAGGAGTTTAAAATAAAAATAAAAAAAATGCTACACCATTTTATTTTATTGTATTCTCTCACAAAAAAGTGAAAAACTAACTTCCACCCTCGACATACTGCAGTCGAGGTGAATGTATCCTTAAGCGAATACCGGCACTGCAAGTTCAACGGTGCCCTCATATTTCAATTCCAAGCACCATTTAAGATGTTATAAAAAACCTTCTCGCACCTTTACTGAATGTACCCTAAAAAAAGTTCAAAAATGCATTCCGGGTACACCAGGTCTCAGAATCATGTGTCGTCAATTGTTTTAGGCTCATACAATTCCCATTTATTAAAAAAATACATTTGATTTCTGGGTCTTTACATGTAGTCTCTAGACACAGGTCAGATTCCGTTGGATCACAGTCTTCTAAAAACTTGGAAGGATGCTTTTTCTGGAACACAGAAGTTTGCTCATCTATAGATAAGGTAGGTTTTGGTGCTCACAAATAAGTCTACACGAAGAGAAATAACCCCTTTTAGAACGTTTCCTCATTATATTTGTTCAGAATAGCAGTTGGTACTTCATCTGAAAAAAAAGGAGGTTCTTTCGGTAGCCCATGGACCATCACCTCTATAGTGCGGTCATCGCCTCCCTCCGAGAATATGACTGGAGGTCATAATAATGGCATGTCTCTACAATTCCAAATACACACTGCAAAAAATAAGGATATCAAGATTTCCAACTCAAAAGCATAGGACAGATTATAACCCTCATAAAACTAAGTCATAATACACAACCTTCTCCTCAATCAATAATTGTAATAAGAAAAGTCAAAACAAATCACCAAACACTACTAGATATACCACCTATTTCCCACTCAAAATAAGAGTCTTGGACAACTCCTTATTTTTAAGTTCAATGTTCCATCATATTCTATTTGGTATCCATTTCCATTTGATTTCCATAATTCATTCATTAGAAAGTTTTTAACCACTGGTTCGCCAGGATCTAATCCATGAGGGCCCATAACACATCATGAACCAAAAATTCGATTCCCATATCATTCATATGATAACAAGTTCACTTTAAATAATTGAGTCAAATGGTGCATCACTTTCCAGCCCATAAGGTTCCATACTCTATGTGAACTGAATGATGGTTTCACTTTCTCTTTATCTATTCAAATTCTTATACAGTAATACATATAGTTGTCACATCACCTATCCAAATATCATTTAGTAAGTAATAATCCAAAATAGAATGGAAAAATTCATGACACGTGATTTCTAACATGGGAATATATGATGTATAGGATTTCATACCTTCATATCATTTGGTTTCAAAAGAATAAAACTCCTCAATAAAATCAATATTAACATCACAATGCAAGTGTGTCACCCAATGGTGTAATCATATAAACTATAATAGGAAAATATAGAAAATAAAAATTCCATTTGAGAAAATATGGATTTTCTTTATACGTTGGGTAGCTACTCCTAGGAATAGCTCATTACCAAACTCTTATACCTTCCTATCCCTATATATTATCTCAAAATAGTAAACAAAACCTGATAAGACCCTCTGATACCACTTCATAACATCCCAAACCCAGATTCCACTCAAGATTTCTCTATGCCTATATGGTCATAAGGCCTCAAGAACATATCTCCAAATACCAGAGGCTACAAACTAGAAGAGAGGGACTGGGTGTGTCAGTGGGGACTCTATGCTCTCACCACTTGGTCATGCACAGTGGAATATCAATAACAATCCAATTTCGAAAGCAGATTCCACAAGCAAAAAACTGATAAATAAAAAATATAGGAATAAATAACAAAGCTAGAAGTGTCTCATACACAATGATGATTATGATAAAAGTATCTATATTGCATCCTAAATATCTTCATGGAAGTATAGAATAATACAAGTGTAAAAAATCCAAAAATGAAAAAAAAATTATCCTAGTATCATTGAAAACATCAGCTTGGTCCCATGATCCTCTCCTTCTAACCAGCAATCAACAACCTGTATTAGGGTGATTTCCCTAATCATCACCAACAACCATATTATCTATTATCTTCCTCAAGGGAGGCCCAAATAGGGTTTGAGATAACATCTCAATAGGCAACCACCCATGATCTATACAATTTCATGTTGTTTAATATAATGGTCTAAGAAGGTAATCTGAAAAATAAGTGAGAAAAACAGAAAAGTAAAGTGCCTATGGAATGTCCACTGCAATAAATTGATAATAACTAGCTTCTCAACACACCCTAAAAAAATCATTCTCCAGACAAAGAATTTAAAAGTAAAAGGAGGAAACACCCTGGACTTGTTGTATAAACCCTGTCAACCATGGCCTTGTCATACAACCTAAAGTGTCAGTAACATTCACGACCAATCCATTCATCCAAGAATTTCATAATTCTCATGGTCATGTCATGTGTCAAAAATTAACTTCACAAAGGTATGGATCATAGTATTAAATACCTATTCAACCTCATCAATTTCGTGTAGAATCTCAATGGAAACTCGGTTAGGCACTGGATGGAGTCCTAGAAGCATGTCATCATTTCTCACACAAGTCCAAGAAAGGAGGATTCAAGGGGTAGAAAAGCCTAATGTATCCCACATAATCAATACACAATGAGAATCTCTATCCAAGGCATCCACTACCATGTTCCAGATGCGAGGAACATGTGCAAGGAAATTATTCATACATTTACCATTCATTATTTCAAACTATTTGAGTATGCCCACTCACATGACCATTTAACATTCAATTCATCTCAGGAGAATATCCAATCTTTTATCAAAAATTAAATCCTAGGAAATAATTGCTTATTCTCAATCATTGTTTATAATCCACATTCAAATATAACACATTAGTTTACCTGCACACTTCGACTTCTATCAATTCAAACATTTCAAATATTTCAAATAAAAAATGATAATTTCCACTCATTTAACCATTTAAAATATAACCCATTCAACCAATTAAAGCATTTCATAACAATATTACATTAATAAAGGAGGGAGGGCATCACCCTAACTAGGAATTAAATTTCATTTAAATGTAATTGGGATTCCTACATCTAGGAGAGCATGAGAACTCAACCCTTATGTGGTTCGACCAAGGTATAACAACTTAATACCATAAGTCTCTCCCCATGGGAGGCCATGATTTGTTAAAAAACATCCAACACATCACAATGGATCATAAGGGAATCCCTAACAGGTCCAACTATATCTAATTTAATTAACTAGTTCAATTTTAGGGTCGAGCCAAAAAGTTTGGCAGACGGCCTAATGAAAAGTAACTCAGTAAAGCACCAAAACTCAAAGAAATTGTATATGCCGCCTAACATAGCTTGTTAGTGGAGTTATTTTACAATATCAACTCTTGATTTGACATCGATCTGTAGAAAAAAGAATAATAGATGAAGAACCAAAAAATAGGGAAAATCAACTTGCACACAAATACCCCAGCCAATATCCAAAAGAACTGATAATGGGTAAAATTGAATCACAGTCTTACAATTAAAGATCCAACAAGATATTTATCACTTGAATTGATGATAGGATAGAGAAACCACCTCAAATCTAAGGGTAGTAACCTTAAAGAGCTTCGAAGAAGTAGATGTGCTATCTGTTGAGTGAAAACGAAATTAGCTTTATAATAGGATTTAATTTAATTTAAAATCATAAAAATAACCCAAAAATAAAGTGGTCTCATGTTATAGGATCATGGTTTGAAAAAATGTGCACCAAACTGCATGGTCTACTATAGAATTTGGTCACCCTGCATGGTTTCCTCACAAAATTTGACTAATGATGCAGAAACCATGAAAAAACCCTTTTTAAATTTTATAGATTTGGTAACATGGATGTGAAACCAATTCGACCTAATTTTTCCTAATAGTGTGTCTATTCACTGATATCTATACAACCACACATGGTTTGGTAAAACTGTGTATCCTACCCCATACTATTTTCACTAATCATGCACCAGCTTTAAATCACCCCAAAACATGGGCTTTAGGCTCCGAAAAATCTCTGGACACCCTCGTTACCTCAATGACCTCAAAGTGAATTCACATTAGTCTATATTTATGCATTAAAACTGAAAAAGGAGGGATCTATTCATCATATGAAAACCCAGTTTCTTACATGATCCAAGATAAAATTTCAAAAATTTCACATTGGTATTAAATCTCACAATAATCTGACACAAATAAAATAACCTATCGGTTTAGTGTTTTTTCAGATCAGTTACGTAGGCACCTTATTTTACAAAACTTATGAACATCTCATTATAATTTATCCATACAATACTTACTCTTAGAATTCACATAAGTTAAAAAATATCATAATTTAAGGAAATTTAAACATAAGAAAGGGGTGAGATTAGTCACCCAGTAAGGGGAACATATGTACTAACAAATGATGTTCATAAGTGATCAAAATGTAATCGTATAGGTATGAGAGCATAATAATGATCCCTAAACGTGACATTAGGAAAATATCACCTGATAAAACATAGATAAATATAAAATATCTATTATAACCTGAGTATTTATTTAAACATAAGAATGGGGAACAAACATAAGCACAGAAATCATAATATAGTTGATTAGAAATCACAACATGTTTACCAAATATTCATAAGATCATTACCTTAGTGGATCAGGCATCACTTACCAGTTTCCCTTTGTGGATTAAGATTCACTGACCTATTTCCCTTGGTGGATAAATAATCACAACTCATTAACTCTTATCCTATCAGATATAAAGCATTAAATAATGTATTCAAGTTATATATAGGTCCCAATATTCACTTAATGAAAAACTATACAAATATTTTCCAAAAAATTTAAATTATTAAACATATCATGAATACCCAAGGAAGAAAATGGGTTTCATTAATTACATAATAATGAACAAATTAATAAGAAAATCGGGTTTCCTAACATTTATAGATTGTATCACCAAAATTGACCTTAATAATTCAAATGGTTGACACCCATAACTCAATCACCCCAAAAGAGTATTTTATTAGAACATTATGTGGGTTATTTATGAAAAATAACTTCCAAGTAATTAAAGCCTTGGGATATAAATAAAAAATGAAACTAAAATCCTAAAAGGGTTATTAGAAAACTCTTTTATCTTTGGAATAAAAGATAAATTTATAGTCAAATTAAAAACTAATTCTTGTAAATTTCACTTTTGAGAAATTAAGAGGGATGAATTTAAAAATAAATATTCAAAAAGAAATATCAATAATAAATTCCAGAAAATACATAATGGTTTAAAAAAAGTGAATTGAAAACATTTTGAAAAGGTTTTATTTTTTAATAAGAATCATCCTTATAATATCCTTAAAAATACATAGAGACCTCAAAAAGGTAAAGTGAAAACATTTTTTAAAACATTTACTTTTAAAAAAAGAATCATCAATAAATTATCCTTGAAAATACATAAAGATTTTAAAAAGTTCAGTGAAAGATTTGGAATACACTTAAATTTGAAAAATAATATTCAATAATATGTCCTCGAAATAAAATAGAGGTCATAAAATGAAATTTTGAGTAAAAGATAAAACATTTTATTTTCAATGGATGTAAGAACTCTTTTTTAATATTTCAAAATAACTTTTTATAAAACCCACATTATAAAAAAAGTAAAAAAATTATTTTAAAAGAAATATAATAGAAATATTCATGTTACATGAGAGAACACATAATTAGGCTCTCAAATATAAAGTATATCATTGGTGGGAAAATAAAATATAGATATGGAAGTAAAAACTATATTAAAGAGGATTTAAATTATTCTCAACAATGATATCATTTGAATGTCTAATAAATTCAACAGGGAGGAATATTTGAATCAAAAGTGTCATTTTCCCCACATATGAGGATAATGTACCATGAAATAAAATCTTAGAGGTGGAAGAAACCAATATTAGATTAATGAATCTAAAAAATAATAATTGTAACTCAATGAAGGGATTTGAGTTAACAAAGACCCTTATAACCTTGGAGTCCTCATAATCAAAACCAATATAAAGATAAAAAATGATATGGCTCTTTAAACCCTATAAATTACAGGAATATAGTAAAAAAATCCATTAGGAATTAGTCAAAAAATATCAATGATATAATTGCGCACAATATTAAACATATCTTTATACATTAAATTTGAGACAAAGAACCACATGCCTTAATTCTGAACTTCCAATAATGTGCTTGAATCTCATTGAGGACTTAGGTTATCCCTCCAAAGACTCCCTCAAAATAGAGTCCTTAAGATAATTAAGTTTCACCAAATTCTTAAGGATAGGGAATAAAATTATAGAGGAAGGAAAATGGTCTGATTTGTAGATGGAAACTAAATTCATTAAATGGTTTTGAAGGGGAGGTGAGAGTTCCCTTTTATAAGAGGTAATGGTGAAATTTTTGTAATTATAACCACTTAATATAAAAGTATTACATGTTAAAAATATGAAGTTCATCAAAAAAAATTCAATAATTTATTTTAGGGTGATATTAGGTAGATCATATATCAAAAAAATCATTTTCACTTTTGGTTTACACATGTTTTCAAGTCCTTAATCTTAGAATTTTCACTTTCACCATTTTTGGTTTTACTGTGGTTACAAATTTTGACCTAAGTAATTTGATTTTAGTGAATAAAAATAAAATTTACCTTTAAAAATAATTTCGACCTAATTATTCCAACTATGATATCCATTTTATTAGATAAAATTTATGTGTCTAAATATCAATTTTAACATTAGTGTATGTAATGCGTTAAAACCTATTTTTAGAAAAAGTGTGTATTGGACCTTAAAATCTATGTATTGGGTAAGATTATCAATGTATTTTATTTTTATGACTAAAATTGTTTTATTATATAAAATAAAATCCATTTTTATTTTAAATCAATTCAAATCCCAATTTTACCAAAAATAGTATCTAAAAAAAGTAAAGACCAAAGACAATTTCTTTTATTGAAAAATATTACTTATGTTAAAAAATGATAAAAATAGATTTTATAAATTAATAGATTTTTTAAATATATATTTTTACTTCATAAAAACATATTTGATCATGAAAAATATTTTATATGTTTTAATGATATACTTAGTGGTAAGCACCCATAATTTTACATGAAAAATGGGGGTTCAAAACCCATTGGGCGCAGGTTTTTGTAGCAGTACTATAGCGATATTGTAGCAACGGCGGCACTGTTCATCAGCGGGTACTGTAGCGGCGGCAGGGCACTGTAGTGGCGGCGGTACTGTGCGGGTACTGTAGCAGGCGGGTTACTATTCACAGAATGTGAATTGTGCCAAATATCTGGGCCTACGGGCTATGTTATGATCTAAAATCCCACTGGGCCTTCGGGATATGAAATGGGTTTCCCTCTACCTAGTTAAAAGATGTCTTTTATTTGATTTAATAATAAAAATGAGGCTTCATCCCCAACCTTGAAAAAAATAAACATCATGATTTTAATAAAAAATGTATTTTTAAAAACTCACCTAAAAATAAATTTTAAAAAAAATATATAAAAAATATCAAAGGATAATTTTAATTTGATAAATCCAAAGTAAAATTATTTTCCAAAAAATCAAATTTTAGAATTTATAAATTTATCATTTACATGAAAATTAAAAATATTAAGGATTTTTTTTAAAAATTTATGTTTTTAATCATTAAGTGTACTTAATATTATTTTATATAAAATTTTAATTTATTTAATGTTAATATATTATTTCATATAATTTAATATCATATATTATCATAAAAATTATTTAAAAATCATTTTTTTAATTTATTGTCATTTTAAATAGTTATTTGAGAAAGAACAACATTTTTTAATATTAAATAATAGAAATTTATTATTCTCTAAATGTGAGAAATTTAAATTTATTGATGTAATTTTATATAACAATAGGTTCTATTTATCTTATAATTTCCTAATAATGTTCATCTAATATTCCATGGATCATTTTGGTTTGGTGTTGCATGTGAAGAAAACAGTTAAAAATATAATTAATGTAGGGAAAAATATATTCCAAAATATCTAGTCATTACACTTGCATCCATGAATTTTTTATTAAGTGATGTCCTTGTTTCCAAAACAAAGTGGTCATTGGGGATTTTCTAGTAATAGTGTTACTTATATAAACCATTGTGAAAGTTTTCAATGGTAACCATGAATATTATTAACTGACTATACTATGATTTAAATCTACCTAGTTGGGAACTCTCGAATTTATCTCCATCTAGGAAGAATATTGGTGTTTTGGAGTTAATATTAGTCCCATGTGAAGGGATTCCAACATTTCCCAATGAATATAATCATAGCCCACATAGTTTAGCGTTGCTTAATGATACATGTTTTACCTTTTAAATTTTTTTTAAAGGACAAATGTGGTTCCTTTTAAGGTTATTCCGCCATGAAAAAGTGAATTTTTTTATGCACGTGATACTAGGTCCTATTATAAGTAGTTTAATAGAACAAGGAATGGATATTATGTTATTCATTTTAAATTCATGCATTATTTACAAGAGGTTTCATAGGGAATATATTCTAGTGAAGATTGGTTTCACTAGGAATATATCCTGATGATGATGAGTTTCACATTAAAAATGGACAAATTTTGATAATTTTCATACAGGGTATTTCTTAGTGAGGATTTGTTTTATAGGGAATATGTACCAGTGAATATGGAGTTTCACATGAAATATGACCCATAGGAGATGAGGTTTCATAGGGAATGTAGATCAGTGAATATGGGTTAGTTATTATAATGAGTACAAGGCTTGTGGTGTTTTTTTGAATTCGTGGGATTAAAACTGAGAGATGAATCCTATGTATCCTGGTTAACAAGAATAAAATCACATATATTTTGAGTTTCATAGTTTAAGGTCATATTCCAAGACTGATCCATGTTGTTTAACATCATATGGTAATGATTCTTACATTAGTAAAAGGATGAAAATGAGGAATGGAGTTGTGCTTACATATTTCATTACCCTTTCTGGTTCATCTTATCTATTGGAAAGTAGATAAGAAGGAATATGGTTAAATCTAGAGGAATACATGCCAATGAGTATGGGATTCATGGACTATTGAATAAGAATTACTCAGAGGGGATATGGACCATTAAGAAAGAGTTGGGGATTAAAATTGGAATTCCATATGTGATGGATCACTGATGGGGGATATGAAAATGATAATATCAATGAGGATATTTTCAAGGATTATATTTGATATTATTCTCATATATATTTCTATGCCTCTACCTATTGGTAACTAGATAAGTAATTGAACTCACAAGGAATATGGCTTGGTGAGTAAAAGATAGGGCTTATGAATGGTAATCTTTTATGGTTCAATCCATTAGATAAATTAATTGAAGTTATATATTAGGCATTATAAGAGATTGAAGAACCATATGAGGTTCCTGACTCATTAATTGGGAGAAAGGATCCTATTGAATACTAGAGTAAACATTATTCTCAATATAGGGTTTCAAGGATGAGCATATTTATCTAGGGGACATTCCAAAAGTATTCATATGATAGGGACTTTCATTATCAAGGGAATACGAAATTGTAAACCCCTTGATATCCCTATCTGTCAAGGTGACACATTAATACCTCAAAAATTTACATCAAAAGGTCATAGAGTGAGACTTAAAGGATAGTTTCTTAGGTTGATGGCTTGGGATAAGGTGTCTATTAGGTAGGGATATGGGAAATTATGGATCCTATGATTGATACCTAGAAAAAGTCACACTCATCCATAAGACTAGGTTGAGTATAAAACCCTATTATGGTTGGTTGAGAGAAGGTGTTCTATAGGAAAATGGTTGAGGTGGGTCGCTGGTGTCATTATTGGATGATTATGAATGTTTGGGTGAATTATTACCAAATTATATTACCTGGGAAAAGTTTTTCCCAAGTGCATGGACTAAAAAAAGTGTCACAAAAATGGTTGTCCTTATTTAATTTTTACCCAATTGTGTAGTATGGGTTAAGTGTACCCCAAGTGGATGGCCTGAGGTGAAGTGTTTCCCAAGTGTATGATCCAAGGTCACTTAGGCATGAAGACACAAGGGAGGAATCAATAGGGGAATTTTCAATTTTAACTATAGTGATGAATATTTAAGATGTGGAATTTATAAGAAATGGTGTATAAGGATGTATGTTCATACTGGTAACTACTTCTTTCACCCAACTGGATGATCACTTTGTGAAAGTAGGATGGCCACAAGAAAGAGGGGTGTATAGGAAAATATGGGTGAACATTTGGACTAGGGAGAGGTAGTTTGGGTGTGAAGAGGATCTCACAAATAGGAACTAGGTGAAAGGACCTAGGAATTTATTGGATTTGAGAGTTCCATTCAATTCTTGCATCACTATCCATTTTTATCTAATAGAATTACCCACCCTTATCAAAAGGGAGTGAAAATAAATACCCCCCTCAGAATTGGGTCTAATAAAAACAAATCATATTAAATTCTGCACTAAAAATGTATTTAGTAGGAAATTTTCTTTCATGAAGAGTGTGTACGATCTAATTTTGAACTAGGGTGCATTATTTGTACATGCTAATTCCTTCATTCATGGTAGTATCTAGGAGAACTAAAGTATCATTCTTTACTTAAGGACAACATACAACTTGATCCTTCACTCCAGTATTACCACACTATGGCTCGGAACATTCACCAACGCTCCCTTGGATTGGAATAACACCCTCGCCTTGGAAATGATTCAAGGGAGAGGAGGCTTAGTGTGTTGAATTGGATGATGTTATCTAGGTAAAAAAAATTCATTGTGTAATTTTCACCTAACTATCTTTTCATTAATCTCTGCTTTCCCCTTCCTTCATTCTTAATATTTACTCTTTTATCTATCTAATTAATATCATGGAATTATCTTTTAAAGGAAAAAAATGGTTCAATATTATATTATTTTATCAAATAGTAAATCCATCACCCACTTAAATATAATTATTTTAGATATCTAACCAGATTACGCTTGATAGTGTAGGCCAAACTTATCATTTCTTGCACAAGCCATGTGAGTGCACCATCAGGGATACCCGGTGTTATATTTCATTCTATTGTATAATCATATGTTTTATAATAGCATTAAAAAATCTAGGATAGAATAAAATCTACCCAACTTATGGTTCGCAAGGTAGGACAATCTGGGAAGTTTCAATATGTCATCAAAGGAGGATTGCATCAATGAGGGGAATTTTCCATTGAAACCATAGTACATCACAATAAGTATAACATGGATAACCACAGAAACATATCAGAGTCCCATACGCACTAATACCACTCCATCATCCATCAATAAATTATGAATCAACTCTAAATAATGATTTAATATTGGGACATACATCCTGGTGGTGGTTTTAATCTTAAATGGATATTGGCATTTTGGGTGTGTCTTACATGCACTGAATTAAAAAAATAAACTAAAGAAAGTGATGATATAAGAGACTATCTGGATAAAGCATACATAAAAATAAAAGATCTTTGATGCCACTAAGGAATTTTTTCCCATTGTATCCCACAAACAAACACATTCCACCCAACACACATGGAAATGAGAATAAATTTAATGGATGTGTACAAAGTCATCGAGGCACTAATCTTTGAAGCTATGTAGGATAAGACCCCCCTGTGAATTCTATTTTTGGATGTATTATGTTAATTACTCTTCTATATCAAGCACTACTAATGGAGGTGGTCAATTCTATAGGTAAATAACCCCATCCATAAATGTAAATTTGTTTTGAAAATGGGGTGAATATTTTTTTATCCTATGTTGAAATGGTTTGACATTGAAGCATCCAACAGGGTGCCATTCCACACATAAAAGGAAAATTTGGAGTATTTATTAGACATAGATGGTTTTAGTACACTAATATGAGTTTGGTTATAATTATAACCTTGTGATCCCTCCTAAAAAATCACTAGTTATATCCCTCATTATGTAGCTGAGTGGTTACCTGTTTACATTCTATAGCTTGCACTATGAAGTTAGGCCAATCACATTTTTAATAATAGCCTATCTAGAAGAGGGAGGTACTGTGGGGATAGAATTAATAGTGTCAACTAAGATACAATAATTCATAATAAACATATATAAAAATAATTCCTTGTTCCACATGTCATGTAATGCCCCAACCCCAGTTACCCAGAGTCAGTACATTATTACATAACATTGGCAGGATCACAAGGGATCAAATCCCGAATGACCGACCAGTTTAGTATCCATGGGAGTACTAGATACATTCATAAGTTTTACATTACATCATGAAATAAAAACATCAATAAATTTTTTTCCCAATTTACCACACTTATATCCTTATCCTACCCCTATAGTTCAACCATAAAATATTTCTTCCCATCCTTGGAAAAATAAAACATAGAAAGGGGTGATCTCAAATGCTCAGTAGGGATTAAAATATAGTGAAAACTTTCATAAATAAGCATAAACAATTAAGGAAATGTGTAAGACTAAAAAATAAGACTTTTAAACATACACTTATGCAAAATATGTTCAACAAAAATCAAATAATTCCATTTACTTATTCACATGGATATTCTAATAGCCGAATAATCACATGCAATATCAATAGCCAATTTCATAACGATGAAATGCATAATGCCAGAATTCAAAACCACATAGTCAAGGGCTTGTGACAAGACTAAAAATATGATTTTGTCAAGGCCTTGTGCCAAAACACTAGTTTGTCTCATTAGACCTACCGATGCATTTAGGAGCTATATAAGGCTCCACACTTTACTTACTAAGTCCAATAAATTCCTCATATGAAAAGTTTTAAACATAACATAAAAATTCGTATTACAACTAGCATACGAAATGTCAATAATTAATCCATAAACCATGAATGGTGTAAAAATAACACATCCACAGTCAAAAATATCACAAAACCTTTAATACAATATGAAAGTTATGTATCATAATAAATCAACTTCAAACAAGCTTAAAATCCATCAAAGGATTCGACACAGATGAAATCAAAACTATTTTTAGAGAAATATATCTTTCTATTTTGAAATGATTTAAAATTTATATAATTATAAAATAAAAAAAAATTATTTTTAAAATATTCTTATAATATTGTATGTGAAGATTCTACGATGTTATAACAGTGGAAAATAGTTTCACCTGCCGTATAAGTTGAAAAAAAGACACTCTTACCTTAATTTTGTCGAAAATGACATAAAGTACCTTGTTTGGTAAAAGTCAAAAAGATTCCATTCAAAACATATATGGTAAAATAATGGTATAAATGAATTTAACTCGTATTCATGTAAATATTAAGAATGTTTTGAATTAAATTTTTATGAAAACACAGATGTGGATGATAAAGAGGTCCCAGTAGATACTTACATATTTACAACCTCAGATAAGTAATGAGATTGTAGAATTAACCCTTACCATGTAATTTTCCTTAGTTGATGGTATGTTAACCTCCTATATAATAGTTAAAACATTGATATTAAATTATACAATAATCATATACATAAATATGATATCATATATGATCTTATAATAATTCTTTGTTAATAATATTTTTGTAGTATCATCGTTTCAGGTGTTAACTGATTTATTTTTCCTTTATATTCTTGGTTACATATGCCATATTTGTTTGGGATAGGATATATTTGATTCATATAAAGAATGATATTATGTTCATAACAATTATTTTTAATCATAAAATAAAAATTATTCTTGAATGATTACGATGGGGAATGAGTCTCATCGCGTTCGGGGAGACAGTAATCCGTACGAACGCACGAGCGACAATATCGTTATAATGATGGTAGAATCGTATTTAATTGGATGGTATATCATTTATAAATAATCATTAAAATGTAATATTTGTTATTTAAATCAGTATACTCATTATTATACCCATCCAAATAATGAAGTGCTTGAATAAAAAACTACACCACGACGTGGAGAAGGTAAGTCGTACGTACACACGTATGGTGAATTTGTCATTTATAGGATGGATATAATAACTAATATGGTCGTAAAATATTTATAATAATATCACAGTATGTATAAGGTACTAGATTTATTATTTTTTTATAGAAAAAACAAAGAAATTGGAAGTGTAAGAAGAAAAGAACTTGATAGAGGGTGGTGAAATTATTACCTCTTCTTCGGGTGTTTCCTTTTGAGTTGATCTAAAGGGCTCCATTGGTTGGATTTCTGATAAAAGTAAGGCCTATTGGTCAAATGGAGGATAGTTGAGATGACATTAAGTAGGGTTTTGCCGAGCCAAATGTCTTTGGAGGTGTGAATTTAATAGAAGGGGAAGTACCCATTTATAAGAGAGGTGAGGGTCACTTTAGGAAAAGATCGAAATATTATTTTATAATAAAATAATTAATGATTGGTAATGGCTCAAAAATAATTTATTTAGTGTCTAAGGTAGGGATGGGTTGAAAACATCTCAACCAATAGGTTTTATACAGGTTTAGTTCACTATATTAACCTTATCATTTAGATTTAACTCCTAGTTAAATAGATTGACATTTACCATGTCACTTTGCATTTTTAGATTATATGGTTAATGAACTTACTATAACAATGCAAGAGAACCCCAAGTGGTTCTTTATTAATATATATAAACTAATCTAATTCCTTAGGAATAATGTTAGATTTTTATAAATATTATATCAATTAATAATATAGTATTTGTTTTAAAAAACACAATTATGTCAATTTTGACACTATTTAGTATTTGGTTTTTGTAAATATTAAAACAACATGATTACTTCAAAGAAATATTATTTAATAAACCCTAACATGTCATATTAACCTATAAAATTATTGGAATTAGTCAGAAGTCTCTATTTACACATATTTGGATATTTATAATATCAATTATTTTAATATTTCATTAATAAGGTAATTACTGCATCATCATTGTGTCATAAATAACATAAATTATTTAATGTCTAAAAATTATAAATAAAATACCGTTATGTAGGAAATATTTTTATCATTCTAATGAATATTTATAGTTGAATTGATATTATGTGTAACCCTATTTTAAAAATGGTTTAGTTATTAAACTTTGAGTTTAACACTTTTAACTCTTCTTTAAATAAAATAATAATAAATGTCCTTATCTAATCCAAGTGAACCAAAATAATCACATTTTATTCAAAATGAGGTTTTTGGTTGAATTACCCTTATCTAATAGAATTAGGACATGTGTTAGGGTAATTATAAAATTATTTTTATCTTTAGTTTCCCTATTTACTTTTAACTATGTTTAATAAAAGTCAAAAGTCACTATTCACCAAAAAATATTTTCATCTTATTAAACCAAATTTTACTTACTGATGTCAACCATGTCTCTAAAATTTTTTAAATTCAAATCACAGAAGCGGTAAAATTATGTCTTATTTTAATTTGTAAATGCTCTTAGAAGGTGGGTAAAAGATGGTAAAAAGTTCAATAAAATGTTATATATCTAAACTTATTATAAAATGACTCCAATGAATTACATTGAACATATATAGGTATTATAAATCTATTTTGAATTAAAATAAATTAAAATAAAATAACTAATTATTTAAATAAAAAGTCAGGTTTAAATAATAACGCAATGTTTTTCACTATTCATCAAAAATTGAAAGTTCTCAGAAAAATACAAAAAAATCACCATAAGCTAATTTTGATATCGAATCCAAAAATGAAGTCCTTTTTTAAAAATAAAACTTATAAAATTTCAAAAAGTGGGTATTACTATTCAAAACAGCTAGTTTCATTGTTCGGGGTGTGTTAGAACTCCAAGTTGCGTACAACACAAGCTACAACATTATTCAAAGGGAAACATACCATGGAAGCATGGGGTGTTACATTCTCACATCCTTAAAAAAATTCCATCCTCGAAATTTCTAGAATATTACTACATAAAAAGATTCAGGTGGTTCTTCATCATAAGTTCATTGAGTTCCCACGTTGCATCTTCCATCTTATTGTTTCTCCATAAAACTTTTACAAGACAAGTCGTCCAGTTTCTTAGCACTCATTCTCTTGTATTAAGAATTTTGAGAGGCTCTTCACAATAATACAGATCATGCTTCAATTTAATTTCCTCATAGTTGAGTACATGTATTGGGTCAGGCATGTATTTTTTCAACAGTGATATGTGGAACACATCATGAACTTTGGAGAGACTTGGAAGAATTTCCACACAATAAGCTACAACTCCAATTCATTCTAGAATTTTGAAAGGTCCATGTACTTGAGACTCAATTTACCCATCTTACCCAAACGTATAACACCCTTCCATAGAGATACCTTCAATAAAACATGGCTTCTATTTGAAATTCCAAATTCTTCCTTAGGTTATCGCCATAGCTATTTTACCTACTTTGGGCTGCTTTGAAGTGGGTTTGGATAACTTTCACCTTTTCTATTGTTTCCCCAACAAGTTCTTGGTCTACGAGTTTTCTTTCACCAACATCATCCCAAAAAGTTGGTGTGAGACATATCTTTCCATATAACGCTTCATATGGTTCCATATGAATACTTGAATGGAATAAATTATTATAGGAAATTTCTACCAGAGGTAAATATTGATCCCATATACCTTGAAAGTCAAGTGAGAAAGATCTCAACATGTCTTCTAAGATTTGAATAGTCCATTCTAATTGTCCATTAGTTTGAGGGTGGTAGGAAGTGCTCAAACGAAGTTTAGTATCCAGGGCCTTCTAGACAATTTTCCAGAATCTTGATGTAAAATGGGGATCATGATCAGAAACAATTGATAGGGGTACTCCATAAAGCCTTATAACTTCATTAATATATAGTCTTTCCATACGTTGAAGGGTAAAATCTTCTCTTATAGAAATAAAATGTGATGAATTGGTAAGACGATCAATAATGACCCATATTGAAATATTCATTCTAAGAGTCTTTATTAGCCCCATCACAAAGTTTATCATAATATTACCCCATTTCCACTCAGGTATGGGAAGAGGTTTCATGAACCCTCCAGGCTGTCACCTTCCAGCTTTCACTTATTGAAAAACCATACATCTTGACACACAATCATATATTTACCTCTTCATGTCGTCCCATAGAAAATGTTCCTCCAAATCTCTATACATCTTGGTGTTCCCGGGGTGTATAGATAAATTAAACCTAAGATCATCATCCAACAATCCCATTTTTAGATATGGTATGTTAGGAACACAAAGTATCTTCCCAAAATTCAAAATTCCATATTCATATATGAAGTCACTCAATCTCCCATCATTAATAGGTTTAATATTATTTTGAAACTACTCATCATCATTCTGAGAACTCTTTATACTTTCTAGTAAATATGGTATGGAAAGAATTTGAAAACATATTTATGTTTCCCCTTCCATGGTTATTCCCATATCCATATTTACTAGATCCATGAAAGTAGGATCCCTTTAAACTCTCATCTTGTTCCAAACTCCAGGTCCCTTTCTACTCAAAGCATCTACGACTTTATTTTCCTTCCTCAGGTTATAGTGTATAGTGAAATAATAATCCTTGAGTAGTTTAAGCCATCATCTTTCACTAATGTTGAGTTCTTTCTGTGAGAAAATATACTTCAAACTCTTGTGATTATTATAAATCTCACATTTTTCACCATATTTATAGTTTATAACTATTTTCAGGGCAAAGATTATAGCTGCTAACTCAAGATCATGAGAAGGATAGTTTTTCTCAGGAATTTTTAGCTATTGTGATGCATAGGAAATAACTCTACCATTCTGCATAAGGACACAACCAAGTCCTTTCTTTGAAACATCACTATAAATAAAAAACCCATCATTCCCTGATGGTATATTCAAGAAAAGAGCATTGACTAATCTTCTCTTCAGTTCTTCAAAACATTCTTCACACTCATTTGTCCAAAAAAATTATCCCCTTTACGTGTGAGCTTGTTTAATGGGTTAGACAACTGGGGAAAACTCTGAACCAAACTTCGATAATAACCTACTAAACCAATAAAATAGTGTACCTCAATTATACTGATCGGTTCTGGACATTCTTTGATTGCCTTGGTCTTTGAAGGATCAATAGATATTCTATCCTTAGAGACAATATGGACAAGAAAAGAAACCTCCTGAATCCATAATTCACACGAGCTAAAATTCTAATATAATTCATTTCTTCTAAGAGTCTTTAGAATAATGCGCAAGTGATTTTCATGATCTTCATATCTTTTTTATTATACCAAGATATCATCAATAAATACCACTACAAAGTCATCAAGGTATTCCTTGAAAACTCTATTAATTAGATCCATGAAGACAGAGGGTGAATTAGTCAATCCAAAAGGCATTATTATAAACTCATAATGTATGTACCTGGTTTGAAATGATGTCTTCAGAATTTCTACCTTATTCATGCAAAACTGATGGTATCTAGATCGAATGTTAATCTTTGAAAAATATTGAGCTCCGTAAAGTTGATCAAATAAATCCTCAATGCAAGGTAGGGGATACTTGTTATTTATTGTTATAGTATTGATCTCATTGTATGCAAAGAACAACCTAATAGATCCATCTTTCTTCTTGATAAAAAGGACAGGGGCTCCCCATGGAGAAACACTAGTGTAAATAAATCATTTGTTACTCAATTCCTCTAGTTGTTTCTTTAGTTTCACTAATTCCACAGTGGTCATTCTATAAGGGGTCTTCAATATGGGTCTTGATCCATGAATTAAATCAATGGAAAGCTCGATTTCTTGTTCTGGATGATGTCTAGGTAAATCCTCTGGAAACACATAAATATATTCTTATACAATAGGTAAATAATCTATTTGAACATTATTTTCCTCACCCATAGTTATTTGATTCCCTTATTCCCCAATAAAATAATTTAGTAGAGCTACTGGGAGCGGATCTTGATAAGAATCAGGTGGTGGCTTTTCTTCTCTAAAGATTAGGTACTCCTAATCATCATCAAAAATTGTAACCTAATTCTTCTTACAATAAATTTTCACATCATGGTCTGAAATTCAATCCATTATGAGGATTATATAAAATTAAATCATGGGTATGACGATGAGATCATCAAATAAAGAACATTTATATGCCCTAATGGGAACTGATTCACAAAACTTTGTTGCGATGATACTTCCCTTAGGTGTTTTGACTGAAAACTCCCTTGTTACATCAAATTAAAAATATATAATTTTCATAGAAAACTGGGAAGATATGAGACAATGAAATGATCTATAATTAAATAAAGCATTGTCTAAACTTGAGGAAGCTATTAAATTACCTTCCACCACGTATTTTAAAACATCATCCTCAGTAGTATTGATCACATAAGATTGGCCTTGCTCCCTTGGATTTTTCAGAGGTATGTTCCCTTGGTGCTTAGGACATTTATTTTCATAATGCACCTTTTCTCTATAATTGTAGCATTCAACATTAACATCCTCTTTCTTCCCCTTGCAATCATGATTTTGGTGGCCTTTTTCATCACACTTGTAACAGAATCCCTTTCCCTTCAGGCAAGTACTGTGTTGTTTATTCCCACATTTTCCATAGGATGAATATTCAACTTTTCCTTTCTTCCCTTTATTTCCATTTCCAAAGTGTTCAACAGATCTCTTTTTCTCTTGCTTTTCTTTAAAGTTTTAAAACTTAGAGAATTCTTTTTCTGTCTTGATAGTGCATGAGAATATATCTTTGTACGATGAGAAGGATTGTGAGACTAATTCTTCAAATTGAAATGGTTTTTACCCATAAAAAAATCGATCAATATTACTCCTTGGGTTAATTATCTAATATGATACATGCCTTGCTAAAATTTTCAAGTTAGCCTCAAACATTGCGACATTCTCATCCCTCTTTTTCCTCAGACTCAGAAATTATCTTTCCATATCTGCTCGATGGTCATAGGGAAAGTATTTTTCTTAGAAAATATCATTAAACTCCCCGCATTCCATGTTCTATACTTTTTAATCTTCCTTTGTCTTTTGGATTAATGACCACCATTGATATGAATCTCCCTTAGACGATAAACTCCCATGACAACTTTTTCCCTTTCACTACTCCCCAAAGCATGAAATATTTACTATATGTAATTTATCCATTGCTCAGCTACTAATGGATTTGTACTCCCACTGAATGTTGGTGGTTGTTGCCTCATGAAGTGGTATAACATTGATCCTCTGTGTTGTGGATCAGGGTACTCCATACTGGTAAGTTTATTATTCATAACCCGAGTGAGTTGTCCCAGAATGGTGATAAGTTGACCATCACCAATTTCATCAACAGCTCCAATATAATTATCTTGAGTAATCGGGAAATACCTACATGGATTACATGCATTGACACAGTTTCCATTCCATCCATTAGGCTCTATTTCTAAAAAAATTGCATATTTTAGATTAGTTTATGAATCGCAATACATAATTCCAAACTTGTAAAACACTTAATATAAATCGAACAGTTTATGGATATAATCCATAATAATTTAAATGTATTCTTTGAGGCGGTATATAACAACCCATACTTTACATACACGGTTAATACTTCAAAATTGAAGCATACTTATTACAACATATAACAAAACCATGAAAGGACCGTATATGTATAGTGTCTTTAGAAACTGGGAAACATAAACAACTTGTTCATAAAGCATCTACACTGTCTCCCATTTATTTCATTATATCTATAGTCCCTTTTTGGAATATCTTACTTAATACCCTTATTCCTGGCCTGGGAAGAGAAAACATACAAAAGGGTGAGCTCAAATTCTCAGTAATGGTAAACAAAAGAAATATCAATTACATCAAATTCATAAGAACATAACATTTTGAAAATCTTATCCTGCAAAAGAGATCATAATTTCATAACATGGGATAAATCATGGTAGTGAAATGTAATCCCAATAATCATAAATTAAAACATGAAACTTTGTGTCATACATACATAATCATAGAGAATCATTTCTTATTAGTCAAGATTCATTGCCAAGACTATCTTAGTGGACAAAGTCCATTTCTGAACCGAGTTCACTCCTCATTTCAGTCCTGTTTCACTGAACCGGTTTAACCTGCCGATCCAGCCATGTCTATCTCATGAGATATAAAATCTTTACCCAATGCATTAGAGGGAGATATAGGTCCCACCCATCTCATAATGATACCATTCTTATGTGTGCCACAAAATCATAAACCATACATCATAGCATAACCCATGTAATAAAAATGGGAATCTTAAATATCGTGACCTCATAAAACAATTCATATAAGATAAAGGAATTCATAAAAATATTTCCATCACAACATAATCAAATCCATGTAATAATAGGGATAGAAACAGAACCCTATATTATCTTAGATGGAAAATAATTTTGATAAAACTCTTGAACTCCATTCTTGAGGAAAATATCCTTTCTACTTAAAAAACATTTTTCCATTCTTAACATGTCATACAATTTTAAACAAAAATAATTTGATTAAAAATAAACTTGAAAACTTGTAAAGGAATATTCTTTTAAATATTGTTTTAAAAAATTCCATTCATTCCTTATAAGTTAAAAAAACATTCTTCTTGTACTTTTGTCAGAAAAGTCAAAAAGTACCTCGTATGAAAAACGACAAAAGATTCCTTTCATATATTTTACTAAAACCTCACTGAAAATTAAAATTGGATATAAAATATTATAGAAGGATATAATTATTACATATTGAGGAAACATGGATTTGGATGATAAAATACACCCCAGTAAATTCCAAAGTATAAACAATCTCGGATAAAAATGAGATTGTGATATTTTCGTTACCTTAGGTCCGATTTGCTTCGTAAGTGTCTGAACCTCCTGTATAATGATTTAAATAATGTTATTGACTTATTACAGAATCATACATATTGTTATGATATCATATATGGTCATATTCTTATCTTTTTATTAGTAATATTTCATTACTACTTGTTATTCAGGTGTTTATTACTTTTTGTTCTTATGCGTGTTATGTCAAATAAATTCTTATTCTTTTCTTTAGGTTATAGATACCTCATTTCCATAATGGTATTAGTGTAATATTTATCATATTAATTCATTAAATTCATTTATATAATCATTATGTAATGAAGATCATGTAGAACGAGTCACATCACATCATGGAGACGGTATTTCGTACGTACGCACGAGCGATGATATTGTTTCCATGACCGTGGAATTGTATTGGAGTGTATGTATACAATTCAAGAATAAATATAACTTTACAATAATCATATATAGTTATTATTTACACCATTATACCAATCCAATTAAGGTGGTGGGAGAAAATAGATTACACCACGGCGTGGAGACGGTATTCTGTACGTACGCACGCACGGTGATTTCATTTTCCGTAGGATGGATAGATGGTGAAATAGGGTTGTTTCATACATATAATAACATATCAGTATATGAGTGATACTTTTGTTATTACTTCATAATGAAACAACTAAAGAAGAATATGTGGAAGAAGAAATAAAGATGAAAGAATCGGTAACGGGCATGACCTCTTCTTTGAAGCGCCTCTTTGAGACCTCCTCTTAGGGCACTACAATTGGTCTTTGAAGAATACCAGGACCTCTAGCATGTTTCTAGGGAATTGGGGAAGTGAAATTTTCAGGGATTGGCAGAGTTTGAAGGCTCAAATTGGTGTGAGGAGGAGAGGGAGGAGCTGCCCTTTTATAAGGGAGGAGAGGGGCACCTTTGGAAATATAAGAAATATTAGTTTATATTAAATCCCAACCCCACTTACAAACTTCCAAAATGAATCATATCCGAATATTAGATGATATAGGGTTGTAATATTATCAACCAATAAATTTTAGACATGTTAGGAATTTATTTTAAACATTATCAACTTGATTTATCCTTATTTATCAATTTAATTTTATTTGTGGTAATAATATTATAAATTTTAAATTATTATAAATAATTACATATGTGTTGTGAATTTTCAATAATTTGACACTTTATGAAATTGTCGACCATATAAATTTTAATTTATAATTTTTAAATATTTTTTTTATTTTTGAACAATTTTATAATATGTTATTTCTATAAAATAACAATAGTGTCAATTTTAACACTATTCATTTATTTGAATTTAAATAAAATATATACAGAAGATATGTTCAAACTAAAAGCATTAATAGATCCATATAATGTCATATGTATCTAGAATATTAGTGGAGCACATTAAATAGTTCATATAATATTTATTTTATTATTTTTAAAACAATTTTTTTGATATTTTAATTAATAAAATAATTTCAACATCACTATTGTGTCATAATTAATGATAATTATTTAATCCCTAAAAATTCTAAATAAATTCCTATGATGTAGATAATTGTATTACATTTCTGGAGACTATTCAAGTTCAAAGTTTCATGAATTTTATTACAAAATTAAAATTATTATACTTATAAGATTTTAGAAAGTGGCATGTTGTCACATTCTTTGGTTTTAATAATAATTAGACTATTTTCATGGAAAAAAGTCCATTAAATGAATCTAATCTGACCCTTAGGTGATATGGGTCGACTTTTAGTCATCCAATAGAATTTTGGCAGGTGTTAGTGTAATTTTATAATCTTATATTTACCCTTAATTACCCGATTTACCTTTAACTATGGTAAATAAAATTTACCGTAGTTACTATTCATAATGCCCAAAAATAAAAAGTGGTCTATTAACATAATTTGGACCCACTGATTCTTAATATGGAATCCATTTTTCAAAATTAAAAACATATAAGTTGCAGTAATTAATTTAAAATAATTCATGTTGTTAAGAAAACGAGTTTTAGAATTTAAAACATTACCAAAGATTGAAATGTTTTTACCTATGAATTTAATGTGAAATTAATGCTAATGACATACATTATATTAAATGGTAAAAATATATTCTATTTATACTTTAAAACCATTCAATATCATAATTTATCTATATAAATTATCTCAATGAAAAAAGTTGTTTTTAATTAAAAATTAGCGTATTTTTACTATTCGTCAAAATATGAAAGTTATCAGAAAAATATCAAAAATTTATCCAAAGTAAATTTTTATACCATGATTCAAAAGAAGAATTTTATTTTGTCAAATTGAACTTATTAACATGTCAAAAACTAGATTTAATGTGGGTGCGCCATCAAAAGGCGGCAAAACTGCATTTTTTTAAAAATACTTCTTTTATCCAAAAAAACTGATTTTCCTCATTCTAGAAAATGTATAAGTTGAATTAAAATGTTATAAAATTAAAAATTCAGTTAATACTATTCATAATGGCTAGTTTTGATAATATTTTAATATCATATCGTTGTTTAGTGAAACTCGGTATTGCGTATGACGCAAGCTATCGAGGAAGGTTGTGGTTGCATGTAAAGCAAGACAAGCTAGTTTTGTGTGTAGTGAAAGATTCATTTGATGATTTTTATAACATAAAAACAAAATATTTCTCATAAAAGTCTCAGGTGTTACATTCTACCCCCCTTAAAATGAATTTCACCCTCGAAAATTGTCACTTTGTAACAAACATATGAGGATACCTCTCTCTCATCATATCCTCAAGCTCCCATGTAGCTTCTTTTAATTGGTGGTTCCTCCTATAAAACTTTCACCAAGCGAGTGGTCTTGTTCCATAGGACTTTTTCGCTATGATCCAGAATCTCTATCGGTTGTTTTTTCATAAGAAAGATCTTGTTCCAGTGGTATAACTTCTGAGCTGAGTAAATGTGAAGGATCAAGTATGTAATTTCTCAGGAGAGATACATGGAACACATCGTGAACTTGAGAGAGATTAGGTGGAAGCGCCAATCGGTAAGCTACCTTCCCAACACGATCCATAATTTCAAAAGGGCCAATATATCTAGGGCTCAACTATCCCTTCTTTCCAAATCTCATGACCCTCCTCCAGGGAGATATTCGTAAGAACACTTTATCACCCACTTCATACTCTAGGTCTTTTTTCGGTTGTCGGCATAACTTTTCTATCGACTCTGAGCTGCTCTTATGTGTTGTTGAATAGATATGACCTTTTCTTCCATTTCATCAACGAGATAAGGTCCTAATAGCTTTCTTTCCCCAACTTCATCCCAACAAGTTGGAGTCCTGCATTTCTTTCCACAGAGAGCTTCATAAGGAGCCATCTGAGTACTGGAGTGAAAGCTATTATTATAAGAAAATTCCACCAAAGGTAGGTGTTGATCCCAACCACCTTTGAAATCTATAGAGCAAGATCTTAACATATCTTCTAGAGTTTGAATTGTCCTATCAGACTGACCGTCTGTCTGAGGATGATAAGCAGTACTAAAATTCAACTCTGTATCCAGAGTATGCTGAAGACTTCTCCAAAACCTTGAGGTAAACCTCGGATCCTAATCAGATATAATAGAAAGTGGTACTCCATGCAATCTTACCACTTCTTTTACATATATCCTGGCAAGCTGATCTAGAGATAAATATTCTCTAATAGAAATTAAGTGTCTAGACTTTGTAAGACGATCAACTATGACCCAGATAGCATTATTTCCTTTGGATGTTTTTGGAAGTCTGGTGACAAAGTCCATAGTGATGTCTTCCCATTTCCATTCAGGTATGGGTAATGGTTATAACATCCCCTTAGACTTCTGTCTCTCAGCTTTAACTTTATGACAAACCAAGCATCAAGAGACATATTCAGAAACATCTCTTTTCATGCCATCCCACCAGAAGTACTCTTTCAGATCCCTATACATCTTCATGCTTCCCAGATGAATAGAGAATAAAGAACTATGGGCCTCATCCAGTAGCTCCTTCTCAAATTCTGGGATGGGAGGAACACAAACCCAATTCCTGAACTTTATTATCCCATCACAATCAAGGTTGAATTCTGGTACATTTCTCACCTTCTTTTGTAACTCTACATCTTCTTTCTGTGCCTCTTTAATCTTCACATGTATAGATGGTTGAACATTCATTTGAGAAAGATACGATTTTTCCCCTTCCATTATAATTCCAAGATCCATCCTTTGTAAATCCATAAATATTGGATCTTTTGTGATCCTCATCATGGATAAGCTAGCATGGTCTTGTCGACTTAATTCATCTGTCACTTTGTTTGCTTTCCTAGTCTGTTAATGAATTAAGTAGTCGTAATCCTTAATCAGCTCCAACCATCTTATTTGGTGCATATTCATCTCCATTTGTGTGAAAATATACATTAAACTTTTATGATCAGTATAAATATCACACCTTTCACCATAAAGGTAATTCCTCCAAATCTTTAATGCAAAGATTACCACAGCTAACTCCAAATCATGAGTTGGGTAATTTTGCTCATGAATTTTCAACTGTCGTGAGGCATAAGATATCACCATCTCATTTTGCATGAGAACACATCCCAGTCTCTTCATGGCTGCATCACTGTAGATCACAAACCTTTCTCTACTCCAAGGTAGTGTGAGCATAGGTGCACTGGCTAACCTTCTTTTTATCTCTTTGAAATTTTCTTCACATTCCTCCATCCAAACAAACTAAACTCCTTTTCGAGTCAACTTGGTGAGTGGGTTAGATAAAATTGAAAAATCTTTCACAAAACATCGGTAATATCCAGCCAAACCAAGAAAACTTCGGATCTCAGTTACTATTGTTAGTCTCGACCATCTTTCGATAACCTCTGTTTTTGTAGGATCCACATATATCCCCTCTTTTGAGATTATGTGACCCAAAAATGCAACTTTTTTAATCCAAAATTCACACTTGGTAAATTTGGAATAAAGAATATCCTTTCTTAGTGTCTTTAATAAAATTCTCAAGTGATATACATGTTCTTCCTTGCTCTTTGAATAGACAAGAATATCATCTATAAAGACTACCAAAAACTGATCAAGATAGTCTCTAAAGACTCTATTCATCATATCCATGAATATAGCAGGGGAATTAGTAAGACCAAATGGCATCAATATAAATTCATAGTGTCCATAACTTGTATGGAAATCCGTCTTTGGTATATCCTCCCTTTTGACCCTTAATTGATGATACCCTGAACGAAGATCAATCTTGGAAAAGTATTGAGCTCCGCGTAGTTGGTCAAATAGGTCATCAATGCGTGGGAGAGGATATTTGTTCTTGATAGTGATCTTGTTAAGTTCTCGATAATCAATGTAGAGTGTCATTGATCCATCTTTCTTCTCAGCAAACAAAATAGGTGCTCCCAAATGTGACACACTAGGGCGTATGAATCCTTTATCAAGATTCACTTCGAGTTTCTTCTTCAATTCCTGCAACTCAATTGGGGCCATTCTATAAGGTGTCTTTGAAATAGGCAAATCACCTGGTACGAGTTCTATTGAAAACTCAACTTCACGATTTGGTGGAAGACATGGAAGTTCCTCCAGAAAGACATCATCAAACTCCCATACAATGGGCATATTCTTAATCGTAAGTTCCTCACCATCCATTTAGTGGAATCAAGACCCATAAGATGGATAAAATTTCCACTGGAAGGTTATGTTCATCCTTGCATCGATAGACGATCATAGATTGATCTGGAATATGAAATGTGACTTCCCTTGTTTGGAAATTTATATGAGCTCCATATAAAGAAATCAAATCGATGCCAAGAATCACATCAAATTCCACTATAGGAAGTATCACAAGATTTGCAGGAAGCACATTCCCACAAACTTCAATTAGAGAAGAATTGTAAACTTTTGATGCGACTGTTGTGCCATTAGGTTTTGTCACAGCCAACTCAACATCTAATTGTTGAGGTAATACGGTGATACCCATAGAAAATTCTTCATAAATAAAAGAGTGTGTGGATCCAGAATCAAATAAAACAATTTATACTTTAGAATGGATGGTAAGTGTACCTCTCACCACTTCGTTGTCGAACTCCACATCGCCGATAGTAATTGCATGTGACTTTCCTTTGTCTTTGGCCTTAAGATTTTGTTGACGTCGATCATCATCATCAACCCTTGGATTTGGACATTGATTGGAATAATGCCCCATCTCCTTGAACTTGAAACATTGAAGTGTAGTAGGTTCATTCTGTGTATGCCTTCATTTGTTTGCATCATTAGACATCTTCTTCCCATTATTTCGACATTCAATTGCCCGATGACCTTATTTTCCACACTTATATCATTTTCTTGTTCCCTTAAGACAATTTCCTCCATGTTTCTTTCCACACTTTGAGCATAAGGGAAAACTCATATTCTTTTCAGTGTGGTCTTTAGATTTTCCTTTGAATTCCATTTTCCTCTTCTTATCAAACCCATGTGACTGATGGGTTACACCAATCTCCATCTCAACCTTGAGAGCACATCGAACAATTTCCTTGTAGCTATTGAAGTCCCTTATGGCTAACGCCCTTCAAAGACTTGGTTTTAAGCCTCTAATGAATCGATCGATCTTACTCTCAGGTTGGATAATAATTCCAGAAGCATACCTTGAAAGTCTTGTAAAATTTGCGTCGTAGGTACCAATGGATTCATCATCCTTTTGCTTTAGTTCAAGAATCTCCTTCTCTATCTTTGTTCGGAGAATATGAGGGAAATACTTATTGAAAAATAATTTCTTGAACTTTTCCCATTCCATGGAATCAATTTCATCCCTTTTCCTCGTATTCTTAATAAGATTCCACCATTGATCAGTATCACCTTTCAAACGATACACTGCTAAGATGAATTTATCATGTTCAGAAAATTGAAGAACTGAAAATATCTTTTCAGTGGTACTGATCCATTGTTCAGCCACTAATGGATCAGAAGACCCGCTAAATGAAGGTTGATGCTGCCTCATGAAGGATTTGACAGAATGTTGCTCCCTCTTTTGCTCATTTGGAAGTCCTGCATGATTCATAGCTTAAGAAAGTTGTGTGAGAATGGCTACAAGATTTTTCATTCCAGCTCCCATAACGTTTGGTTGCTTAGGGGGACAATCATTGCATTTCCCATCACATTTCGCATTAACACGGTTTCTTCAGGTTCCAGCCATTGACTAAAACCAAGAATAATAATGTGAGCAACACTAATTATAATAGGAAAACCAAATAATCATGAATAAAATTTCACACTTAAGGTCTTATCATAGATTGTTCATGTCCATTTCTAAACACTAAGATTCTGTTCTATGCTTAGACTTATCCTTAGGGTTCTTACTAAGGATTTCACATCCTAGTTTCCAAAGGTTGACTATAACTTTCCTCTGATACCAACTATAACAACCCATACTTTACATACATGGTTAATACTTCAAAATTGAATCATACTTATTACAACATATAACAAAACCATTAAAGGATCGTATAGGTATAGTGTCTTTAGAAACTGGGAAACATAAACAACTGGTTCATAAAGCATCTACACAATCTCCCATTTATTTCATCATATCTATAGTCCCTTTTTGGAATATCTTACTTAATACCCTTCTTCCTGACCTGGGAAAAGAAAACATACAAAAGGTTGATCTCAAATTCTCAGTAAGGGTAAACAAAAGAAATATCAATTACATCAAATTCATAAGAACATAACATTTTGAAAATCTTATCCTACAAAAGAGATCATAATTTCATAACATGGGATAAATCATGGTTGTGAAATGTAATCCCAATAATCATAAATTAAATCATGAAACTTTGTGGCATACACACATAATCATAGAGAATCATTTCTTATTAGTCAAGATTCATTTCCAAGACTATCTTAGTGGACAAAGTCCATTTCTAAACTGAGTTCACTCCTCGTTTCAGTCTTGTTTCACTGAAACGGTTTAACCTGCCGTTCCAGCCATGTCTATCTCATGAGATATAAAATCTTTACCCAATGCATTGGATGGAGATATAGGTTCCACCCATCTCATAATGATACCATTCTTATGTGTGCCACAAAATCATAAACCATACATCATAACATAACCCATGTAATAAAAACGGGAATCTTAAACATGGTGACATCATAAAACAATTCATATAAGATAAAGGAATTCATAAAAATATTTCCATCACAACATAATCAAATACATGTAATAATAGGGATAGAAATAGAACCGTATATTATCTTAGATGGAAAATAATTTTGATAAAACTCTTGAACTCCATTCTTGAGGAAAATATCCTTTCTACCTCAAAAACATTTTTCCTTTCTTAACATGTCATACAATTTTAAACTAAAAGAAGTTGATTAAAAACACATGAAAACTTGTAATGTAATATTCTTGGAAATATTGTTTTAAAAAAATCCATTCATGTCGTATAAGTTAAAAAAACATTCTTCTTGTACTTTTTTCGGAAAAGTCATAAAGTACCTCCTACGAAAAACGATAAAAGATTCCTTTCATATATTTTACTTAAAACTCACTGAAGGGTAAAATTGGATGTAAAATATTGTAGAAGTATATAAATATTACATATTGAGGAAACATGGATATGGATGATAAAATACACCCCAGTAAATTCCAAAGTATAAACAATCTCGGATAAAAATGAGATTGTGATATTTCCTTTACCTTAGGTCCAATTTGCTTCTTAAGTGTCTGAACCTCCTATATAATGATTTAAATAATGTTATTGACTTCTTCCAGAATCATACTTATTGTTTTGATATCATATATGTTCATATTCTTAGCTTCTTATTAGTAATATTTCATTACTACTTGTTATTCGGGTGTTTATTACTTTTTGTTCTTATGCATGTTTTGTCGAATAACTTCTTATTATTCTCTTTAGGTTATAGATACCTCATTTCCATAATGTTATTAGTGTAATATTTATCATATTCATTCATTTATATAATCATTATGTAATGAAGATCATGTAGAACGAGTCGCATCACATCGTGGAGACGGTATTCCATACGTACGCACGAGCGATGATATCGTTCCCATGATCGTGGAATTGTATTGGAGTGTCTGTATAATATTTCAGAATCAATATCACATTAAAATAATCATATATAGTTATTATTTACACCATTATACCCATCCAATTATGGTGGTGGAGGAAAATAGATTACACCACGGTGTGGAGACGGTATTCCGTACGTACGCATGTGTCGTGAATTCGTTTTCTATAGGATGGATAGATGGTGAAATAGGGTTGTTTCATACATATAATAACATATAAGTATATGAGTGGTACTGATGTTATTACTTCATAATGAAACAACTAAAGAATAATAAGTGGAAGAATAAATAAAGATGAAAGAATCGGTAACGGGCATTACCTCTTCTTTGAAGCGCCTCTTTGAGACCTCCTCTTAGGGCACTAAAATTGGACTTTGAAGAAGACCAGGACCTCTAGGATGTTTATAGGGAAATGGGGAAGTAAAATGGGTAGGGATTGGACGAGCTTGAAGGCTCAAATTGGTGTGAGGAGGAGAGGGAGGGGGTGTCCTTTTATAAGGGAGGAGAGGGGCACCTTTGGAAATATAAGAAATATTAGTTTATATTAAATCCCAACCCCTCTTAAAAACATCCAAAATGACTCATATCCAAATATTAGATGACATAGAATTTTAATATCATCAACCAATAAAATTTAGACATGTTAGGAATTTATTTTAAACATTATCAACTTGATTTATCCTTATTTATCAATTTAATTTTATTTGTGGTAATAATATTCTAAATTTTAAATTATTATAAATAATTACATATGAGTTGTTAATTTTCCATAATTTCACACTTTATGACATTTTCGACCATATAAATTTTAATTTATAATTTTTAAATATTTTTGTTATTTTTAAACAATTTTATAATATGTTATTTTTATAAAATAACAATAGTGTCAATTTTGACACTATTCATTTATTTGAATTTAAATAAAATATTTACAAAGGATATTTTCGAACTAAAAGCTTTAATAGATCCATAAAATATCATTTGTATCTAGAAAATTATTTTAGCACATTAAATAGTTCATATAATATTTATTTTATAATTTTTAAAACCATTTATTTGATATTTAAATTAATAAAATAATTTCAACATCACTATTGTGTCATAATTAATGATAATTATTTAATCCCTAAAAATTCTAAATAAATTTCTATGATTTATATATTTGTATTATATTTCTGGAGACTATTCATGTTCTAAGTTCCATGAAGTTTATTACAAAATTAAAATTATTATACTTATAAGATATAAGAAAGTGACATGTTGTCACATTCTTTGGTTTTAATAATAATTAAATTATTTTCATGGGAAAAAGCCCATTAAATGAATCTAATCCTACCCTTAGGTGATATGGGTCGACTTGTAGTCATCCAATAGGATTTCGGCAGGTGATAGGGTAATTTTATAATCTTATATTTACCCTTAATTACCCGATTTACCTTTAACTATGGGAATAAAATTTACCGTAGTTACTATTCATAATGCCCAAAAATAAAAAGTAGAATATTAACATAATTTGGACCCATAGATTCTGAATATGGAATCCATTTTTAAAAATTCAAAACATATAAGTTGTAGTAATTAATTTAAAATAAATATCGTTGTTAAGAAAATAGGTTTTAGAAGTTAAAACATTGCCAAATATTGAAATGTTTTTACCTATGAATTCAATGTGAAATTAATGCTAATGACATACATTATATTAAATGATAAAAATAAATTCTATTCATACTTTTAAACAATTCAATATCATAATTTATCTATATAAATTATCTCAATGAAAAAAGTTGTTTTTAATTAAAAATTAGCGTATTTTTACTATTCATCAAAATATGAAAGTTATCAGAAAAATATCAAAAATTTAACCAAAGTAAATTTTTATACCCTGATTCAAAAGAAGAATTTTATTTTGTCAAATTTAACATATGAACATGTCAAAAACTAGATTTGATGTTGGTGCGCCATCAAAAGGCGGCAAAACTGCATTTTTTGAAAAATACTTCTTTTATAAAAAAAATGATTTTCCTCATTCTAGAAAATGTATAAGTTGAATTAAAATGTTATAAAATTCAAAATTCAATTAATACTATTCATAACGGCTAGTTTTAATAATATTTTAATAGCATATCGTTATTTAGTGAAACTCGGTATTGCGTACGATGCAAGCTATCGAGGAAGGCCACGGTTGCGTGTAAAGCAAGACAAGCTAGTGTTGTGTGTAGTGAAAGATTCATTTGATGATTTTTATAACATAGAAACAAAATATTTCTCATAAAATTCTCGGGTGTTACAAGGTATATACTCATAATTCCTTCATTATGGTTTGTAAACAAAATGTGAATTATTCTAAGCATATCACTCGGGAGTGTCATAACCAAGAGTGGAGCAAGGCCCGTTTGTCATGCACTAGTTCTCTTTCGAGTCTACCTCAGAGCAGTGTCTTCAGGTTTTACCACTAGGTACATCTATGCCATAGTTTCCTCTACCAACTCATATCCATACAGGCATGTATTTCTTGGAAAACTCACAAAATCCTTACATTGCCAAAATTCTTGGAAGTTCTTCTATACTAATCGACAAAGTATATCTTAGGGTAATGTTATCTAATCAATGTTTTTCAAAATCTGGCTTCCAAGGTTTGTAAGAAAATTCCTCTGATACCAACTATAACATCCTGAACCTAGTTACCCAGCGTTGGTGCATTATTACATAACATTGTCATGATCCCAAGGGATCAAATCCCGAAAGACCGCTCAGTTTAGTATCCTTGGACGTACTAAACACATTCATAAGTTATACATTACATCATGAAACAAAAACATCAACAACATTTCTTCCCATTGACCAGAATTATATCCCTATCCAATCCCTATAGGTCAACCATAAAATACTTCTTCACATCTTGGGAAAAATAAAACAATGAAATAGGTGATCTCAGATGCTCAGAAAGGATAACAATATATTAGAAACATTAATAAATAAGCATAAAAAATTAAAGCAATGTATAAGAATAAAACATAAGCCTTTTAAACATAAAATTCTGCATAATATGTCCAATATAAATCAAATAATTCCATTTACTTACTCACATGGATACTCTACTAGTCAAATTATCACTTGCAATATTAATATCCAATTTCATAATGATGGAATGCATAATGCCAGACTTCATAACCACATAGTCAATGCCTTGTTCTGTGAATACAAATAAGATTTTGTCAGGACCTTGTTCCAAGACACTAGTTTGTCCCATGAGACCTACCTATGCATTTAGGAGTTATAGCGGGATCGACTCGTCACTTCCTAAGTCCAATGCATTCCTCATATGAAAAGGTTTAAACATAACAAAAACATTGGTATTAAAACTAGCATAAAAAATATCAATACTTTATACATAAACCATGAATGGTGTAAAAATAACACATCCACAGTCAAACATATCACAAAACCTTCAATAAAATATGAAAGTTCTGTATCATAATAAATCAACTTCAAACAAGCTTAAAATCCATCAAAGGATTTGACACAGATGAAATCAAAACTATTTTTAGAGAAATATATCTTTCTATTTTGAAATCATTTAAAAGTTATATAATTATAAAAGAAAAAATTTATTTTGAAAATATTATTATAATATCGCATGGGATGCTTCGACGATGTTATAACGGTGTAAAATAGTCACACCCTCCATATAAGTTAAAAAAGTCATTCTTACATTAATTTTGTCGAAAAGGCCATAAAGTACATTGTTTGGAAAATGACGGAAAGATTAATTTCAAAACATATACAATCAAATAAGGGTATAAATGAATTTAAACTATGGAATAGTAAATAGTAAGAATTTTATGAGTTACATTTTTAAGAAAATGTGGATGTGGATGATAAAGAGGTCTCAGTAGAAACTTAATCAGAAAGGTTGGGGTCAAGCCCCTTTATTAAAAAAGAAAAGAAAGTAGGAGTCCCTTTTGAAATGTAAGGGAAGACCCAGTACAAGTCTATAGGACCAAAGACACATAGCTGTAGACCATAAGTTTAGAGGAATAAAGCCCAATTAAAGACACACAACCAAATTCAAGAGGCTAAAAATCCCAGTGGAACAAATTCCATAAACATTGAGTGAAAAAATACCCCCAAAAAAACCAAACATGACCCAAGTCCTAGAAGACCAAGTCCAAAAGCCCAAAAACCGCTCAACACCGCGACCCACATGGTCTAGAATACTATGGCACTGTAGGTGTCATTCCGATGATTGGGGAGCCCACTGAATCACCATGGCGCCACCGGCCGTCCAACAAATCCACACTGCCGCCATCGGAGTGAAACACCATCACCGCCCTCCGCATCCTAGCGAGGATCCGTCGACAAGAAATCCCATTCCAACCAGATATGATCTGAAACCAGATCTGGAACAGATCGCTGTCATAGTTTGAAAACAGTCGTCCATAGCCCCGCTGACCGAATCAAGCCCACACCTCCGTCACAACTCGAAGACCGTCGTCCGTAGCCCCGCCAGCTGAATCAATCCTACGCCTCCGTCGCAGCTCGAAGACCTGCCGCAACAGGACACCTAAAGCATATGAACCACGAGACTCCACCAAAGAATACCAGGAGCTAATCACCTCCAATAAGTTACTGTCGGTTCGAGGAAGAGGCACTTCGAGAAGGAGAAAACACGCGGAGGCGAAGGAGCTCTGGTTTCGCGAAGAATTCGGTAAAGGACAAGTGAGGGCTCCCCATATTTATAGGCGTGGTCCCCTACCGGGTCCACCTTTCTACCGTAAACCATCTTAGTTTTAGGACCTCTTCACATCGGAATGGCCAACTCTTCATTCCGATCGGACCCCATTCCGATGGGGGGCATTTGTAGGGTCCTGAAAAAAATTTTCAAATGATGTTTTACCCAAATCCCCCAAAAATAATTGGGGAAAATAATCAAAGAGGAGACACAAGGGATCGGTGCGCGAAATGGAGGCAGAACCCTCCACAGTCACAGAGCACTCCCTGAGTTAGCCTCGAGGAGGAGGGGAGCGATCAGTACTCACCGCGAATCGCAGATTGACCATGTCAGCTGTGAACCGGGTATTTGGTTATGGGCCTCTAAAAAAGGTGCCGCTTGACAACAGATACCTTCCTTTCCCCATTCTATAAAAGGAGACCAAGGGGGAAATAAGAGAGGACCGGAGAACTGGAATCAGATTAGGAGGAAGGATATCGGTCTAAGGAAGACTTTGGATTTCGCAAACAGCGAAATTCCCACCCGCGAACCATAACAGATATATGAATTAAGAAGGAATTGGAAAACGCGTAATAATTTGGTGAACCGAGAACTTAAAAATAACACAAAGGAGAACTGTGAACCATACCCCCTCCGCGGATGACTTCCCAATGGACCAGGGAGTTTATACCTCTTTTCCCATCCATCGCACCGCATAGCACCCTCCTCCGCGAGCAAAACCCCGACTAACGAGCCTTCAATCGGCGCCGCCCTTGGCCGCCGCTGCCCGCCTGGAACCCTCCGCGAACCACCCTGGTTCGCAGATTGGACCCGAAGCCACGAACCACCCTGGTTTGCGGATTGAACTTGAAACTGGGAACCACCCTGGTTCGCGGGATGCCAATCAGTCTGCGGACCACGCTGGTTCGCGGACGGATTCTCCAGCCACGTGGCACTTCCCCACGCGAAGGGCGCCACCACCCATATCTCTCTGTGGCTCGCCAAATAATTCGGTGTTCTCATTTCCAGGACCAGGTAAAATCCTTCTGATCCAGCCAGGTCCTCTGCGATTCCCTCATCGTTCTATTCATTGGCCCCGAGCTGAGGCCATTTCCAGAGCCACCGTATCCGCGTGGTATAACTTTTAGGCACATCAGCGCAACATTTTGAGTTCACATACCCACAGCAAACAGGGGCAAACGGGTTGCCCCGACCCTTGGGAGAATTCCCAAAGCATGCCTGGTTTCACATTCCCATGGTAATGCGGGGTCTGAGCCCGAGAGCCCCCTTCCTGCCTCTACTCGCCAGGATGAGGGATTGCATGCTTCGGCGGTCGGGCCCTCCCACCCCCCCCCCAAGGAGGGGGTGACATACCCATCTGAAGTCAGTTGTCCCCATGCACCTCGGTACTTCCTCGGGTATCCCCCCGGGGAATAAGAGGGGAGACGGGAATAGGAGCACCCCCTTTCCTTCTCCCGCTAGTTTTTGTCGTCCTGGGCCTTATCAGAGTGTAAGCCCCAATCCATCACCCTTGGCGTCTATCTCGAAGTAAGCCCCGACCTTCTGGGCGTCCATCTCGAAGTATGCCCTGACCTTCTAGGTGTCAATATCGGAGTAAGACCCGACCTTCTGGGCCTCCTCAGAGTGTAATACCCAATTCATTACCCTGGGTCACCTTCATGCGTAAGCCCCATTCCGTTTCTCACGGATTCATCTTTCGCAACGTGATCCTCTAGTCTCTACTGCCTCTTGTTTCTCACACCGAGCATGACTCGCGTGGGATTAGATTAAGCATCGACCATGACATCCTCTTATGGGCCTCCTCATAGTGTAAGTCCCAATACATCATTCTGGGCTACCCTGGAGAGTAAGCCCCAAGCCAAAGCGAACTATGTGGACTTTGATCCCTACCTCCTAGACAGGGTATGTAGGAAGCCTCCATGAGGTTCAAGCCCACCACCCATCAGACCACCTGGTCTCTCTACACGTCGGTTCCCTGAAACCTATCCGAACTACATGGACTTTGATCCCTGCTTCCTATCAGGGTACGTAGGAAGCCTCCCCGAGGTTCAAGCCCGTCAACTGGTCGATCCGATCGTCTCCATATCGGTTCACCACACCACTCATGGATCCGCCTTAAGAGAGTTCCAACCCCTCGGGGTCATTAATCCAACGAGGGATGGTAAACCTTGGGAATAAATGATTCTGAACCCCTGCGTCTGGTTGACCATTGCCCACCAAGGTTAAATCCGTGGATACTATGTTTGGGTATAAACCAAAGATTCGCAAACATATGAATACGTCTTAAATCTATAAGAGAGTCCCAGAACAGGAAATAATTCCCCCCAAAAAGGGTGTGATGAGCCCGACTTCCCATCCTCTCGACCAATGTGAGTTCTTAAGAGTCACTGGTCAGACCATCCGGCGAATGCTTGCCTTTGGAAAGCAGGTCCATCAATCATTGGATATGGAGACGTTGGGCATTTCTTGGCCGAAAAACTAGGAGTGAAATAGGGAAAAATGACCTGAATCATGATCCACTATGTGGTGGTTGGAAGGGATGAAATTATGGTTCCACTCTGTTATAGGAGTAGGGCCATAATTCTTGATACACTATTTAATTTGAGTTAGTGATGTGATTCTAGATCCACTATGTGATGGGTGTCAGGAACCCGATTCCTAATCAACTGTGTTGTAATTTTCTAATATTATGATTGTGAAGAATAAATAAATATTTCATCATACTCTTGTTATGTTTTTATATATCTTACATCAGTCTTAGATACCACTTTCTTGTCATGTGGTTCATGATAAATTAGGTACGATCTCTTATTATTTTATACTTTGGAATTGATTTTGCTACCATACCCACATGATAATATTATAAAAACTTATAGTCTTTACCATTTACAATTACTAAGAATATGAGCTCACTCATTCTTAAATTCTGATTACCCAAGTTATAAAGAAGATTATTATGTATGATATTCCTATAAGAAATAATGTAATGAGTAACTTATGGGAGATGCTGAAGATGGTAAAGAATAAGCTTATTTTATAGATAATATCCAATAATTATAATCATTTTAGTTCTAGAAAGTGATTTATTATGATATTATTTTTCATATTTAATGTTTAACTAATGAGAAATGATGTTATAATTTTTGGGATGTATATGTTTTTATTAAATAATGTATATAAAAATTTTTCAGTATCACTATATTTTAGAGTGTGGGTTCGAGGTGCCTCAGTTGGTATCAAATTAGGGTTTATAATTTTTTTTGTTTTAGTTTAGTTTTTTTTATATTAAGACTATAAAAATATTAGAAACCTAAAAAATGATTATAATTTTATGATAAAATCTTGAATTATGGGTAAAGTAGAGACTTTATGGTTTCCCATCAGTAATACCCTTGTCCAGAAAAAAATAAGTTGATGTGGGCTCTAACATAGGTGTACCTAGTGGTAATAACAAAAGACATGTTTGATGGTAATCAACTAGATATTCATCTAGTAAATAAAAAAATCAAACATTATACCTATTTTGACACTCCCAAAGGATATTATTTAGTAATTTAAATGATTTCTACAAATTATTATAAAGTATTTCAATGCATTTTGAAGGTATTGTTATAGAACCTAATAAGAGGATGATCTTGAACACTATAATAAAAACTAAAGGACTTATTGATCAACCTAATTATATCACAATCTAATCAGA
Source organism: Viscum album (assembly GCA_963277665.1). Lineage (NCBI taxonomy): Eukaryota > Viridiplantae > Streptophyta > Magnoliopsida > Santalales > Viscaceae > Viscum > Viscum album. The sequence continues at coordinate 422,866,089 of OY728132.1, forward strand.
TGTATGATTGGTTGAAATGAATGTGTTATAAGAGAACACATCATAATATTGGGTTTTTATAGTTATATTTTCTTTTAATCTAATGTTATTGGAATTTATCAAAACATTTTTTCAGTATTTGGATAGAAATAGGATCACAAAAATTATGATGTGAATGGTATGTACCTAGGATCTCTTAAAGAATCATATTTGGGATTAATAGTTTCAATGTATTACTAAGGATAGTGATGTGGGAATCTAAATAGAAATTATTTCTTGATTCATGTATGTAATTTAGATACTTGTAGTTATTTTTAGTAATATGTGATACATTAAATTTCTTGGAAGTATTTTATTTAGTTGGGATAATGTAATCTCTAGATAATATAGTTTTAATTTTACTTTAAAGAAATACTATAATAAATAGCTTCGTAAAAATGTAACACTAAACTTATATGTGTTGTCACATATTAAATGACCATTATTTGAAAAATTAAAATAATAATAAAACCACTATAAAATAAATAGATAGTAATAAACTAAAAATACTTACATTAATGAGATAAATTATTATTATGATTTAATGTTATAAATTATTTTTTTTTGAAGAATAATTTTTTTAAAAGGCATGTGTATTTAATAATATTGAATTAAATTGATTAGTTTTAAAACATGATCATGATTAAATATAATATTCCAAGGTATAAATTAATATAATAAAATTTATTTAATTCGTAATTGATAAGAAATAAGTTTAATAACATTTAATGTCTAAAAGGTCTTATTTCTATAAAAGTTATTCTTATTTGGTATTTTAATTTAGAAAATGCATTTTTTTTTAAAAAATTAATTTTAATATTATGAAATTGATTTAATTTTTAAATTAGAAATGTTATTAATATCATAAAATTAATTTCTATATTTTTTTGTAATGGTTAATTTTTTTTGTGAATAGTGAAAATTCTGTTTTCGATAATATCATGGTGTATATGATTTAATCCTAACATAATTATGAATAAAAAATAAACCAAACGTTTTTTTAATAAAAAATGCATTCATGGTGTAAAATTATTCATTTAATTATACTATATCATATTTAGGAACCCTATGTGTAATATTTGGGAACATAATAAAAGTTTTATTCTAATAGAAAAATGCCTTTTGTGTTTTCTTTTAATAAAATATTCCCATTTTGTATGTCGATATTATATTTCTTTTAAATCCACATTAAATTGATTATCCTCAACCATTAAAATTTCATTTCATAAAATTATATTAATATTTGGAATAATTATGTTTAAATAAGGTAATTTGGTTAATTTAAATGTTGATCATTAAAATAAATTACTATGTTTAAAAAAATATTTACTATGATAAAAAAATTATGGTAAAAGATAAAAATGGTTAAAACACATAAACTTAATCATAAAAAATCTCAAAGTACATATTTAAGGGTTTTATTTAACAATATTCTTCCCCTCTCCATTATTTCTCACTTTTAGATTCACTTTCATTAAATAGTTCACCTATTACTATTAAAATCACACTCGCCTCACGTATAAAAGGATTTCCCCTACCATTTTACGTACTCTATAAAAAATGGAATTCCTCTTAATTATATATCATTTTTAATTATACTAGATCCAAATCCCATATTTTTATCCCCTTATATTAATGAAAATATATAAATCTTTTAATTGCAATAGGGCCTAAAAAAGGATCCAATTCTCAACATGAGTACTAATCACGTATTAACTGTTATTTTTTCATCTCTATATTACTATTAAAAATATATTTTACTCACTATAATATAATTTCATATGTTTTTTTGGTATATTCAAAAATTATTTTATTTATTTTAATACCATTATCAACCCTTCCCCCATCCTTAGAAAAAATAAAAACACCATTCAATCATATGTGTGAACTACCTCCTCTATGAAGGAAAGTATTTAATTTTCCATTAGAAACATATATTTATTATTATAAAATATTATTTAATGAATAAATTTTATATTTATTACATTTTTATTGTTCAGATAACATGAAAAATTCTCTAACTTTCTACTCTTCTAGGGAACATTAAAACGCTGTCTGTTTCTATATACAGACTACTGTCTCCATGAAAGGACATATTTAATCATTCTCCATCATAATAATAGGAAAAATAAAAACATGTATTTTATGAATATAATTTATATTTATTGCATGATTACTATTTTGAAAATATAAATTGGGTATTTTAATAATAACCTCATCTTGGAAAATAAGATCATTTATAATGTTTTGTGAGGACTATTATCTCCATGGATGAAGTTATTCATCTTTCATCACCACCATAGACAATTTTTATAGAAATAATATTATAATTAAATTTTATTACACAAATTATATTTTAAATAAATCCATTTTTTAAGATTTATAGAAAAATCATTAATTATTATAACATAATATGATGATATTGGTAAATTAACCAAGACAAACTTCTCAATGATTAAATCTTAATGATTCATGAATAAAATATAATGGAATGAAATTTAATATTAATAATTATTAATAAATAATATATTTTTATACATTATATAAATAAGTAATGATGAACTTCGAATCAATTAACTGGAATCGATATCATAATTTTCAATCATATTAAAAACAATTAATGTCACTAACATATGATGATGAAAATAAACTATAAATAATTAATAAATGTGTAAAATAAATTTATAATTGAAGAGTATATTTGGTAATAGATGTTAATAATTTACTAAAATAGGTTATTAGGATGTTTTTTATAATAATACATGAGGTTAAATCACCTTCATGGAAGTCTAAAGTTAATGTGAGGGTTTTTAATCTCAAACATCCTTTACTGAGATTTTTGCCTTATTATGAACTTATTTCTTATATAGTTTATGTAATACCTATGTGGAATAATTTATCATGACTATATTTGGTTCACACAAATTAATTTCCTATTTAATGTTTTACGATTTTTTTAATTTTATTCAAACATTCCAATTATCTAAGGGGTTTTCATCTTAACTTTCCTCCTTTGAGACAAATGTAATTTAATCACTTTTTTATATGCTTTATATACTTCCCAAATTACTTTTTTATTAAAATTAATGAATTTAAAGGTATTAATAAATACATATCATGTTTATTTTTAGGGGGATTTTACACAAAGGTTACCAAAGGCATAAGGGTCCCTTTTAATCCCATTTTAATATCAGATTTTTGTTAATGAATTTATAAGTAAGGAAACGTTTAGTGAAATATATCCCAAAAAATTTATTGTTTATATTCTAAAATGGTTTTTCTTGAAGATTTATATTTTCTCTATCAATTTCATTACAACCCCATAAATAATTTACCGCATGTTATGCTTGTTAGAGAAAACTACCCCACTGATTCTTCTCAATAGAGAGTATACCCCTCTATGTCTATATTAGTGTGATTATTTTGTGGATTTAAATATATATACTTAAATAATTATATAATTTATTTTTATAATATTTAAAAAAAATTGATTCTTTTTTCATTTTACATATGTTTTTTTTCAAAAGTGTAAAAAAATTGATTTTAAACATTTTCTATATCAACTCATTATTTTAAGAAAATTCATATTTATAATTAATACATTCTATGTTTTAAAATGATTATCCAAAACATATTAATTCTTAATGGTTTATAAATGAATAAAATATTCTTCTAAGATTTTAAAGTTATTTATTCCAAAATATTTCAAAGGTGTTTTCATATTTTTCAAGATCCTTTGATATTACCTATCTTACACATGGGATATATTCTTATACTACTATCCATCTTCTTCCCCTAAATGGATTAAAAAAATTAATATGGTTTTTATAAAAAAAAACCCATCCCTTTTCCACTATCTAATTATGTTATGAATAAATTTTAAAATTTTGATGTTATTACGCAATATATATATATATATATATATATATATTCTGTTATTTATTTGATAGGCAGGCATGAAATTACATATACCTAAAATGTATTTTTAACAGTATGATATGTCATGAGATAAGTATGGTAGGTATGGACATTATTGTTAATCAATGATGTGATGGATGAATTAATGTGATTTGTTATCCACTATATTATGGGAGGTTGGGACATGATTCTTAATCCACTATGTGATGGGAGGCAGGGATTACATTCTTGATCTACCATTATTTCGGGAGGTGGTAATGTGATTCCTTATCCCCAGCACTTTTATCTTATATTCTAGTGTTTTGGTACATCTAAATGTTTTTAATCAAACTCATGTAAGGATATTTAATTTCTATTTTCATTATTTAATCATTTTTTGTATTTTGATCAACGTTTAATTTGGTATGATCTCCTAATTTTCTATTCTTAGATGTGGATTTTATTCTACAACCCACATGATTATCTTATATACACTTTTAATATTTAATGGTTACCCTTACTAAGAATATGATGTTATGATCTCTCAATTAACAACTATAAAATGACCATATACCCACGATTTATAACTATGGGTATATCCCCTAAAACCATGGCTATAGGCTACACTGATGGTTTTAGGAACCATGGCTTCAGGAGCTGTCAGTATAGACCTATACTAATGGTTTCTGTGGAAACCATGATTATAACCTTAGTGGATTTTAGCATACAAATAGTTTAATACAAAATATGGGTATATATATACCCACAATTCTCCAAATCATGGGTTTAGCTTTTCCTAGTAGAAAATATATACCCACAATTTGATGAACTATGCATATAAGAGGCTATCCCCATTTGGCAGTTGTGAGAGCTCTTCCAACCCATCTTGTACCTATAAATAAAATAGAAACCATAGGACACATTCAATTAAATTCATATATTGTTTATTTATCATTCAACTAACTACTTTTAATAATTATCACACCATATACAATATGACAACAAACATATAAATCCACAAAACCAATAAATTCAAGTAATTAAACAACATCCACATGTCTCTAATCAACTATGTCAAAAATGGATGGGATCAATATCTCTCCCATAGACAACCTCCCCTTAACCATCAGAAACATCCTCATAAACAACAACATCACATGGAGTATCATCATCATCATCATCGTCACAACCACCACCACCACCGACATCTCAACCATCACTAAGACCCTTATTGGATTCACTCGATGTATCATTTAATGAGATCATTAATTCCATATATTAATAAATAGTAGTAGTGGATTTTTAAATAAGTTATTGAATTATAATAGGCATAGATTTCATGAATTTTTGAGTCATCTTTTTATTTCTTTCACATCTGTAAAACTAGTTTTTTTGTTCCATATTCTTCTAAATGAGCCTTTTCTAGCATGGTTTTATGAGTGGTTTGAGAATATCCATATGATGAAAAATACCAAGTATGGATGGTATTTTTCTCGGGATAACATTTGACTCTCCCCTAGTTCACATCATCTAATTCTTCACTCAACTGATCATTAAATATGAATTTGTCAAATTCTTTATCATATAGGAACTCTAGGGAAGATAGTTGAAAATATAAACAAGATATTAAATTATTAATTTCATATAAATATTTTTAATATAAATAAGAAACATACAATCTTTCCTGGTGTTTTTACAATTACTTCACTTCCATCATTTTCCTGACTACTCAAGAAAAATAATTTTACACAAGGAACACAACCTTAGATGCCCAATACCACTTACTGCAAAAGACATTGATTAGTATAAAGGAATTTTATTGAATAATATGAAAGTGATAAACCGAGAATGAATTAAAATTATAGATTTTGAATAAATCCATAAAATAAAGAAGCTTTTAAAGATAAAGTTAAATAGAAATTTAAAACAAGTGTAATAACAGGAGTAATACATATAATTTGGATGCTAACAATAGGTATGAAACAAATTCCACTTGTATATTCATTTTAGACCAATTATTTTTGTGTTATGTTATTCGGTTATTTGTTCACATGGAAATTTTGATCATTTGTTAAGTAGGTTCAATTTTAGGTTAGTTTTTTTGCTAAATTGGTTAATTGGTCATTTGATGAATTTTCCATTTATCTGTTTTTATGTTTTAGCCAATTAGTTCATTTAGACCAATTCTGCCAATTAGGACAATCCATTTGCTCATTTAGGATTTTTTTTCATTTCTCCCCATTTGGCCAATTAGGTTAATTAGATCAATTTGTAAATTTAGGCCAATAAGTCCAATTAGGACAATTAGGTTAATAAGGCCATTTAGGCCATATGGGGAAATTAATATGTTTAGTCCAATTAGGCCATTTAGTCCATATAGGAAAATTATTCCATTTAGGCCAATTAGGCTATTTTTTCTATTTAGGCCAATTACATCACTTTGAACATTTAGGTTAATTTGGATAATTATACCATTTAGACAAATTTAGTTCATTAAGTCCATTTAGACCATTTTGGACAATTGGCTAATTGGCCATTAACAAAATAGGCCCTTGTGCCAACTGGCCATCAGGCCATTAGGTGAATTTTCTAATGGCCATTAGTCCATTAATACATTAGGATAATTGGCCAGTAGTTCATTTGAACATTAAGAAAATTGGACATTTTTTCCATTAGTCCAATAGGCCAATTGGCCAATTTGTCACTAATCAATTAGACCAATTGACCAAATTGGTCCATTGGGACATTAGTCCAATTGGTCATTAGGATATTAGGCCAATTTTCTATTAGGTTATTAGGCCAATTGGAAAATTTCCCATCAATCCATTTTTATAATTAGCCAATTGTCCATTGGTCCATGAGAAAATTTTCCAATTAGACATTAGGACATTATTCTAATTTTCCAATAATCCATTATTCCATTAGGTTATTCGTACATTTGGCTAGTTCTCCAATTTTCTAACAGTAAAATATTCCATTTGGACAATTGGCCATTAGGCCAATTAAAAAAAATGGCCATTTGGATATTAGGATAATTGACCAATTAGCCATTAGGAGATGGGGCCAATTTTCCATTATGCCATTATGAAAATTGGCCATTATTACATTAGTAAAATTGGTCATTAGGTCCCTAGGACCATAGAACACTTGAATAATTATCCCATATGCTATTTTTCAAATTGTCCAATTGTCCCTTATGACGTTAGGACAATTGTCCAATTTTTTCATTAGGACCTCAAGAAAATTTTCCATTAGGCTAATTGGCCATTAATCAATTAGGCCAATTATCCATTAGGCTAATTGGTCATTAGTTGATTAGGCCAATTTTCCAATTAGTAAATTAGGACATCATGCCAATTAGTTAATTTAATGTAATGACATTATACCATTAGTCCAATTAGGCTAATTTGTAAATTGTCCAGTAGGCCAATTAGGCCAATTTTCTAATAGTTAATTAGACTGTTAGGACGTTGGCCAATTGTCTGTTAGCCCATTAAAACAATTAGAAAAATTTTAATAAGGCCATTAGAAAAAATTTCATTAGTCCATCAGGATATTAGGCCAATTTGCAGATTTTCTATTATCGTAGTTGGCCATTGGGCCATTAGGTCATCAGGGGATTAGTCCAATTATCCATTAGCCTAATTTTACAGTTGTCTATTAGGCCATTTTACCAATTTATCCTTATTCTATTATGATAATAGTCCATTAGGTTAGTTTAATGGGGAATTTTCACCCTTATAATAAAGGTATTAATGACAATAAAATGTAAATTTCTGCATAAAAATCCAACAAAGTTGTAATATAAATCTATATTTTATTTTCCTTCATATTAAAGTACCTAGATATTCTCTTGATAGAGAATTGTAGTGCACTCCAATGTATAATGATACATTATTGAATCATTGTTCTTTTTTCTCTATGCCTCGTAAAAAATTCAATACAATTAATAAAAACAATATTTTATATAAAAATCATTAATGATTGGGAATAACTTAAACTCATCACTCTTCCAATATGTGAGAATTATATGATATCATCTTGTTATGTAACCAGTGAATTTGGGAACACCCACTAAATGATAACCGACTCAACTCCTCCAAAAAACATATAACTCATTCTTATATGATCACTAAAACTCCCGGAGATCTATAAAACATGAAACCTTAGAATCTTCACCATCACTAAAGTCAAAATAATGTTGAAATGAACATGTTAATTCATAAAAATAAAATAATACTATAGATATAAATTTTATAATTTCTATTACCCACATATATGACCATGCTTTTTCCTTTTTGTAACTAATGAAAAGTCTCCATAAGACTAGTTCCATAGGAATGATATCGTGGTACTTAAAAAAAGTTCCCATGTCACTTCTATACACTCTGTAATTTTAATGTGTCATCTGATTTTTTTTCATTGCAATACACCATTATATATGTTTTTTTGTTCTAGGATTCCCACATTTGGGTGTTCCCACATCGCCTACTAGAAGATCCCACCGAATAAGATAAAAAGGGGGGGAATAATTAAGTCACGAGACAACATGAAAAAAAGATGTCATATAATTTGAAAAACTTATAAAAAAATCCTAACATAGGCTCTAAATAGACATTGATAGATATATAGGATGTCATAAATTAGTAGTCACTGAAGTATGTTATATTTTAATGCATATTATGGGTGATCTACATGCACTGGAGTGGAAGATAAAGGAACAAAATCATCAAATCCTGGAGGGAAGGTAGGAAATGAAGATTGTTTAAACCTGGAAAAATATGTGTAGTAGGGTTTGGGACACATTAAATGATATGGATGTGTTAAAGCTGGTTACATCCCTAGATTCAGTGTAGAGATGGTATGGGAATAAGATGGTAACTAAGATGACGATTGAGGAATTTTTGGGAATATCCCAAGAAGATCCAACGGAGGATGGAATGGTGTGGTAGATGGGGGGTCTGATGGTGGGTTAGGGTGGAAACAGGTATGGTGGTTTCTTAATCTAGGTCTAGGATCATCCCCACTCAGACCCATGATTGTGCATCTCCCAATCAACATCACATAATGACTTCTATCAAAAATATAAAGTATTTTTGATGATCTATATAAATGAAATGAACATTTTTACAAAGAGTTTTTAAAAATCATACATACAACTTAGAAGTCAATGAATTTATAAACAAATTCCCAACATGTTTTAGTAACAATATTTTCAAACCATGTTATACAATTTTTAAAAACCCATTTTAACCCTATTTTTCTTATTTGAAATAAATATAATTACATTTAACATAACCAATCTAAACTAAAATAAACATATCATTAAAAATTGAACTAAATTAAAGTAATTAAACTTGTATCAACCATAGAAACCAATGTCATGGTAAAGTGAATGAACTAAAAACATATATGGTATCTTCTATATATTACCCACCCCTATTTCAGGTTTAACATAAACTCTCATAATGGGACAATTTGATTCATCAAAATAAATATTTTGGTGAACACCAATGGGGGCGTCAATGGCTTCAATTTCTTCTCCTGCATCATTAAAAATATATATTGGGATTACTTCATTAGTGATACCATAATCAGGTCTCAGATGATCTTTCACAAAAAACATTTTTTCCATTTATTCTGAAATGTATGGTTCATTGGTATCCATGAATCAACTCATATCAATAACTCTGAATCTATGATCATCGATAAATGTATCGTGTCTCATCATTGAATAAAACAATTTATATTTAATCATAGTAACTCGACCTTGAGTGTAGAAATACAATAACAATATTACCTCAACATGTCTATATTTAGAAACATTTTTTATCGGTTCCAACTATTGGATGTATTTGAATAATAGTATATTATAATATTTAATATAACACCATCATGTTGTGTTCTAATTTTCACCACTCAAATGAGTTGTAACAGATTTATATCCATTAATTATTAAATATTTTCCTTCACAAACCAAAGAATTGTGACCGAAATCCAGGTCTTTTAATTCTAGATAAATGTAGCCAAAATGTAGTGTAAATACTGTAAACATATTTGAATAATACAATTAAATAAATATATATATATATATATTAAGTTAATTAATTTTATGGTCATACCCTTGATATCCTCCATGTAGGAAATTATGGTCTATAAAAATCCTTTATCCTTCTCAAAGTAAAAGATCGATGAAATCTACATATAATTTTTTTATGTTGCCTATAAAAATGATAATATAATTTTAAGTTACATGTGAAATAATATAGTTTGATATGACATATAAATATTAAAATTACTTACTTGATATATAAATAACAAGCCACGTTTAAACAAGATTGTGTGATGCACTATATCCTTATCTTCAAGAATAAATGTATCCAATGTTTATAACCTTAGAATTATTCTTAATTGGGGAAGAGAATAAAATTAGGGACTAATTTCTCCATATTTCTCATCTTCATTTACCATTGGATGGTTATCTCTTATGCTCCCATCAATCAAATACATTGAATAAAAATCCATACATTCATGATCCAGATGAACTATCATAATTGAACCTTCAGTATTAATCATATTTCCTAGCTAATATTTTATTATGAAGTTATTTCTTTCAGTAGGATACATCCTTTAAAAAGTAATAGGCCCTCATTAAGTGTTTCTGTTAAAATATAATCTTTTATATGTATCATGCTGGTGAAAAATTGTGGGGGATTTTTTTTCCAACTCATAAAAAATTAATGGTGCCTCTTGGTGTATTTTTATCAATAACGACCTCAATAACCTTTTATCACAAAGGTGTCTTAAAAATTCTAAAAATGATTCATTGTCACTGTTATATTATTGGATATAAAATTCCAAATTTCTATTGAAATTAATTCATGAAGATGGATGTGATAATCATGATTTTTTGGGGATTTTAGTTTCAAATCCCTTCTATTAAATTATTTAGATATGTTTTTTCAATATCGATCAAGAACCTTAATATTCTCTGATACTTATAGAAATTTATTTTTCTCTAAATCTATCATCACAAAAGAAACACATGAAACATTGTATTTCTTTTCACCACTATACCTAGAATGTAGTACTATTTGAATACCCTAATCGAACAAGTCAGAGAGACATTAGAATTCATATTTGGTCTTTCCCTTGATATTTATAAGAATTTAAAGAAACATTACACACATATTTTTCTTAATTTACCACACATGTAAACAATTCTATAAAAATTTTGATTAAAGATATGGAAAATCAAAAAATAAACTTCTCTTTTTACAATTGTATGAGGTTTTAGTGTCAACATTCATCCTATTTTTAGATTTCATCCGAACTTTACCGAATGAAAAACTAAAATATTTAAATTCAATAATCACATGAGTTCTTGGATTATGTTGAGGAAGTTTTTTAGTTTGACTAGTATTATCAAACCTCCTATGATTCTTCTTGTATTTTAGATCCATTTTTGAGAATCATCAATACCCCATTAAACTTAAAATATGATGATATTTATGACTTATCGATCATGTGTTATTTATAAAAATCAGACATAGTAGATCAAATTTTATGCTCCATCAAGGAATCATTCCATGAGAAGAGAATTAATTTATATTACATAGAAGGGAAACTTGCTTCTAAAATATATTTTTTGATGAAGCAATGAAGGTGAACACACCCAAATCCCAACGATGCTTCAACTCTATTATTAATGGTTTCAAGTAGATGATTATGTCATTTCTTGGATCATAAGGTCCCGATAATAGTATAATAAAGAAAGTGAAAGGTTTTTTCATACACATCCATGGAGGAATACTGTAAACATTAATAAAAACATTTCATGTTCTATGAGTAGTAATCATATGACCAAACTGATTAAAACCATCACTAGATAAACCCAACCTAAAATTATGCATGTCAGATGTAAAATTTTGATGTTTTGCATTAAATTACCACCATACGTATCCATATACTGAAAGAACTAACTTATCATTACCATTAATTCTCTCACCATCATTCCATCAAATATTGGTGGTGATTTCTATAGACATGTATATATTTTCAATACAGGGAATCAATATAAAGTATCACATGACTTTCTATAGCACATGAGATGATGTTACATCTGCATTTTCCTTCCATTAAGATATACCAAATTCTTTACAGTCATTAAGGTAAGATGTTTCATCCCAATATAAATAGTAATGATTCTAATAATTATGATTTTCTATTCTAAAATCTTATATTCTTAATTAATTTCCATGACTTATAATGATTTGAGAGAATATCAGCACCATTGAAAATTAAGTCCTTTAAAAAGTTAAGAATATAATCAATAGAGGTATTAGAAATTCCATACATGTTTCTACATGATATGAAAACATTAATTTTTTTAGTACATTCATGATATACAAGAGTTTGGGAATCATCCATTTAATTTTTCACCCTCTCAACATCATCATCTTCAGTCTTTACCTCCTATGTACTGATATCATTGCCTTCTTACATAGGTATATTATCTCTATCTTCATGATTCACAAATGGAAAATGATTATGTTTTAAATTATTCATACCACTTCTTTTTTACATTCATGAATAGTATAATATTTTCTCATAACAATATTATGATACCAAACCTAATATTTTTTCGAAATATAGCTTTATTATATGGTTGATAACTTCTTCCCTTCTTTACCATGGTCTTCTAACATAATTATAACATAGACACTATATATGACCTCGATCTGAATCATTGTTAAATGAAAAAACTAAAAACATTTCCAAATTATTTTGAAACTTAGTTGAAATCTGATCGGTATGATACATTTAAATTCTATCCATTATCCAATAAAGAAACATTTATCTTCCAATAAACTATGTAAACCATAATTATAATGATATCCAAACTCATAGAAAAATTAAAAGTATAGTGTATAGGAAATTCAAGAAAACTAATTTGAAACCAATTTAAATATAAGGAATTATATAAGTAAGCATTATGGAATAATATATATCCATCACAATAAATAATAAGGCCTATCAAAAAGAAAAAACCAATGCATACTCATAGAAATCCAAACAAGGTGCATGTTTTTCAATAATTAAAAACTGATGAATAATTTAAAAAAAGTGTTTATTTCATATTCATAGAGGCCTTATCATTTGAAACATAATTGGGGAAAACATTTAGTCATGAAAGGATTTTATTTAAGTATGAAAGTCCTATACTATTCAAACTAACTAGATTATATAATTCATATGACCATGAAAAAAATATTATAATATCCCAATACAAGAATGATATTATCTCCTTTATCATTATAAATGAATTATGTAAAATTAATTAAATGAAATATGGGATACAATTATCCCAAATATAGAAGATATACAACCAAATATTGAGTTCTAGTGGATATCATGGATGAATCCCTCTATATATTTACATGTTATTTCATGTTTCTATTGAAAAATAAAATATTAGTTTGACGATTAATGGAATCCAATCATGAAAAATAAATTAATAAATAAAAAATTGAGAAAAATTGAATTTGGTGCACCTTCCAAAATTGATTGATTTAGTTTCTTCAACCAATCTTGTCTCTATGTTCATTATTTTAAAGCTAATGTTTAAAACTCCTCTCTAGAATAACAATTAATATATCAGTTTTATTTTATCTATTAATTTAAAAAAATTCCTTATATGGTACATTCATAATCTAAAATTTTCATTAATATAATAAAAGAGTTTGGTTACCTAAGTACTGAGACTTGAACAAGGTTCAAATATAGGCTAAACCACACTAATCTAATCACAAGTGGTTGAACACTTGGATTGAGTTTTAAAATAAAACATAGTGAGATTATTTTTCCCACAAAAAACATAAACAAAAATGGAAAATCATGCCCATGTAATGTAAAACACTTGAAAAATATTAAAAAACTATAGAAAAAACAAATTAACTTTTAAAATATCTAAAAAAAGTAAAAAGATGCATATAAAATAAAATAATATATGTAAAAGTGACCCATACCCATGAAAATGTAGGAATACAAGATAATAAATAAGATGAGGGAAAGAAATTTTACCGCTCAATGATTTCAATAAAACCCGTGATAAATTGATGAACACATGGTCAATGGGTGCAATGTTGCCTGAGGGGCGGGGGGAGGGGGACTCCAATATTGATTGATAAGGGGATATAGATGGGAAAATCATGTAGGGGAGGAGAGAATTATGGTTCAAATGATGAGGAGGGGAGGGTTAGCCAGAGTGACCCTACCAAAGTAAAAGGCAGTACCCACAGTTTAAAAAAAACTGTGGGTATAGCTCAACCAATGCCAATGGATTTTTAATAACGTGGGTATATGTTTGGGAAGAAAATATATACCCATAGTTTATCTAAACTATGGGTATAGATCCATGGGGATAGATTAAATTTCAAGTACTATCTTTTATTCCCTATCCTAGGAAGATGAGTAATATGAATTTCTTTTTAAAAGGATACTGTTTAACGAGTCTCCTATTATACATATTAAAATAATTGTAGAAGAAGATGATTATATTTATAATATCCAATGAAACAAATCCATTCAGTTATTAGCTGTGAATTATTGTGAGATTATTTATGATAATTATTGTTTAGTTAAAGATGAGTAATGTAAGAATTATTGGGTTTATAAATCTATATTCAATCTATTGTATAATTGTTTTAGACCCAGATCAAGGAGTTTGGGTCTCGGGAATCATCTTTGGTTTCAAAGTATTCAATAGTTATTCTGGGGATTCGTTTATTAATTTTTTATGATTAGGAATATATAACATAACTAAAAGCTCTAGGGATAAGTTTAATAAGAGAATAATATCCCAACATCTTTCTAAAGTATAGATAGTTTTGGTTTCTATGCAATTGAATCCCTATCTAGATATAAAAAATTAGACCTAAGCTCTACCCTAGATACACATTCAGGTAATAACCCTAAAAATAATAGCTGGGTATAAACTTCATCTTCACCTGGTTCATGATAGAAAAAAAAGACAAACTACCCAACATATTTGGCACTCTTAGGAGATGAGATTTAGTGATTAACATTACCATTACAACCAACTATTTAGTATCAGATCACATTTCTAGGGTATAGTAATAAGACCGAGTCATATATTAAAATGGAAAATTAATGTTAAACTAAAGGATTTATAGATTGGTCTAATTATGTCATTTTCTAATTTAATGTACCATAGGTTAAATTGAAGGATTTTTATGATAATTCACAATAAGATTTATTTTTTATATTCAAATGATGATTTATATTCATATTAATTGATATTAATGTAACCATTTCAATTTTATTGTTTTGTTGAAAACAAATCATAAAAATTATGTAATAAATTTTATAACCCTAGGAACTTCTAAAGAATCGTGTTTGGGATAAATAGTTTCCTTATCTTTCCATGGATAGTGTGGTATATATATCACTAGAAATTATATCTCGATTAATATATATATTTTAGATAACATAATTCATTTTTATTAAAAAGTGATATTTAAAATAGTAAGGATGAATTTTTTGGGGTATGATTGTAACACCCCAATATTTTAGTTTTAATTTACTGTTAAACAAGTATATTATTGAATATCTTGGTTCCCACACAAAATTGTGCTAAAACCAACTAAAATATTTAAGATGAAATTTATTATGTAAATTAAAATTAATAATTAAATATTGAATAAATAACAATATAGTAATCAATTAAAAATGTATTCATTTTTAGGTAAAATAATTAATATTACTTAGTATTAAAAGGTATCATTTTTTAAATAAGTTTTTTAGTTGTTTTGTACTTAATCTTTATAAAATTAATTAATCACTTTTAAAAGATGATTAAATTAATTTTTAATATATTAAAATATTAAATTATATATTGACATTTATTTAATTAGTTTTTTATATGAATTAATATTAAGAACAATTATTTCTTAAAAGTTCATTTGTTATAAAAATAGTATATTTTTATATTTATTTAAAAGTTAAAAAAATAACTTTTGAAATTTCAAGTTGATGAAATTAAATTCATTTTAAAATTAAACATTTTAATAATATATTAATATGAATTTCAAGGATTTTTTTAGAATTCATTTATTTTATTTTGAATAATGAAAAATACAACTTTCATGAATACCATTGTGTTTTTTCTTTCATCATGATATAAGTATGTCTGCAAAATATATAAAACATTATTTTGATTCAAAAATGTTCTTAAGGTGTAAAATTATTCATTTAAATATAATATGTCGAATTTGTAAAACCTATGTTAATCATTTTTAAACAAAAGTTATATTTTATTGTTAAAAAATATTTCTTTTGTTCCTTCTTCCAAAAAATATTCACATGATTAACTTTGGTTTTTTATTTCATTGAAAGAGTCATAAAAATAAGTTTTTATTAATAATACAATTAATATTAAGAAAATAAACATCATTTATACTTTTTAAAAAATATATTTTTATTCTTTTAAATAATATTTTTCGATAACATACTTCTTCATATTTTGTTTTTTAATTTTAAAATTAAATTTTATTCACACATTAATATTTTATTTTATAAATGTGTTTAATATTTTAAATTATAATTTCAAAATTAGTTAATAATTTAAATTACAATTTTGGGTATTAAAATAAATTAGTGAGGTTTAAAAATGAGATACCGCGGTAGAAGTAAATTAGGTTAAAATTTTAAACTCAAAAGAAAAGGTATATAAATAAAAAAATATCTAAAAATATATGGTGAAGTTTTTTCAAAACCAAAATCCAACCCTATCACTTATTTTGATCTATTAGAGCAATATAGATATAATACTTCACCTCTTATAATGAAAATGAAACTCTCCTCAATTATAAAATGATACTTCTGCGACCCTTTTACATAAAATAAAAAAAATATTCCTCTTAAAAATATTAACTTATTAAATTAATTATCCCTATAACAATTTTAGTATCCCTATTATCAAATGAAAAGTGTAACACCCAAGCTTCAAATATAGTATGATTTTCATTCTAGGGAAACTGCAACACAATACACGCATCATTATTCAACAATTCTATTAAAACTGAAATTAAAATTTTCAAAAATTTTAATTGTAAAATATTAGTTTTATTATTTTAAATTTTCATGTCAATATTGACAGAGATTTAATTTTTCATAAATTTATAAAAAATAGATTTTAGTGTGATTAACAGAAAATACTGATTTTCAAAGAAAACTGACTTTTCTTTTCAAGTATTCGCAAAGTATCTTTTTTGGATTGGTTTAAAATTTAAAGTAGTTAATTTTATTTATTTTTATTTCATTTTTTATCATTGGGACCAATATTATAATTTTATTTCCATAAAGTAATTTTTTTATTAAAAATACATTTTTCTTGAAAACTTTTTTGAATAGAGTATTATAGGTTTTAAATTTAGTTTATTTGAGTTATAAAAACTGAATTTAATAAATTAAAATATATATTTTTAATTATAATGTCTAAATTTTTAATTAGGTCAATTAAATTATATATCATTTTGACTAGTAACATTGGTAAAAAAATTATTTATTGCGTGAAGAGTTAAAACGGGTTAAGAGGATTGAATTAAAAATTAATGTATTTAAATGGCCTAAAAACCTCTCTAAATCCTATTTTCTAGTCATATTTTGAATCTAACTAATCTAATTTTGGAATATGAGTCATTTTGGGGCCATTTTTCTATAGTAACCCATTAATATGTTTTAATAATTGGAAAAAAATACAAAAGTACCCTCTCTATTACTTATAAATTGAAACCCATTATCCTCTCTTAAACACACATCAAGAACCTTTTAGCATAGCCAATCCATACCCAAATCATTTCCTAACTTCCCTCCCCAAGACCTAGATGTATTATTTTATAAAAATATCATAATAAAAAGGATTTCGGTATAAACTTAATGAGATTTTCTTAATAATATGTTGTTGAAAGGACATATGAAGTTAGTCTGGAATAAAGTTATATTTTATTACAGAGTACTATTTTCTTTTGGGATTTTTTGTTTAAGATTAAATTTGGAGAATTATAATATAATTTTACATTATACTCAATTAATTTTTTCTCCTCTAATAATTTCTATAAATTAGAATTTTTATATTCATTTTCTCCTTTTTAAGTACTCAAATGTTTGAAAGAATGATTCTATGAAAAACTGATATTATTTTATATTCGATTGGGAATATTTTTATTCACTTAAAATAATTAATTTATAATATTTTCAGGAATTTTTTTACAATAATCATATGATTTTTAATATCCATTCTACCCATGTTTTCCATTCTATAAAAATACTTAAAATGAATCTTCTTTCCATTTTCAAAATGAGGGAATGGTTACCAAACGTACGAACATAAAATTAGTGTTATTGTATTCCAAAAAAAATGTTTTTCCTTATAATAATGAATAATATTATATTTGAATATTCATTTACAAATTTCCATTATTCTTTTCAAAAAAATCCAAATATTTTAGAATTTTTATTATCTTCAATAACTGATTTCAAAATAAAAACATAATTTTCATAATGAAATTATATAGTGATATTTTAAAAATATTTTCATATATATAATTATCCTTTAATGAATATTATGATTTAAAAAGGTCATAATCTATTTATATCATCCCCAATATTTCCTTAGATAAACTATGAAAATTTAAAATGTGGAAAGTATTGAAATTCTGTATTTTAGTTCTTCCAGTACAGATAATTATTGATTATTATGGGATTGCAACTATGTTGTTTGGTCTATTAATAATATTAATGGATTGTAATTAATAATATATGGAAGGATATATTAATTAAATATTTCATCGATGCATCGAGAGGTGTTATCAGTAAAAATAGGTTGGGGATTTCTCATATGTCTTACCCATTATTGTATGTTGTCTTGGAACAAGGACTTGAACGTAAGTTTAAGATGTATTTGATTATGAGTTCCATCATTATGAAATTTGTTATTAATGTCCATGTGATTATTTAAATAGTTATGTTATACCTGTAAATGTTAAAATCTCATATGATAATTTATATTTCATTATTTTATCATCGTTTTTTAATTCAATATTACTCATGCCTTATTTATTATTTTATAATTTCTATTTTATGAATTCCATTAATAAGAATTATATTTACCCATTTTCCTTTTTTTCCTTTAACCTAGATGTTAGAATGTGTACTATGGTTGATATTCAAAGATATTATAGAGGTAATAATATTGTTATCAAAAGAAAATACTATGTTGTATTTTATATATTCAAATGTAATGTGAGATTCAGGTATGTATCCAGATTTCCAAGACTACTGAATTATTTGATCCCTTGAGATGTGAATGCTTGCATCTAGTTTAAACATAATAATATAACCACTTTAACTAGGATTATGGGGTTGTTTTTTTTTTCATATTTTACATCTGATGAAGTTTAGTACGACCCATGGGAAATATATTTTTGGGAAAAATAGTTTAGATTAGATAACCATATTCTAGACTATATGGATAATTCTAACCATATGATAATATAATTAATATTTTATAATATTGATATTTTTTGGTAATCTAAAAAATAAATAAATCCTTGTCTCTATACTAGTACGTGGATACTATTTTGGTATATATGCACCTAGGATAAATAACATTTAATGGGGAAAATTCGGTATTAACTTGATCCTCACTAGTGCATGATGGGTGGGCCTAATACTGTAGACTTGGCTAGAAACTCCTAAGGTATATTCATTGGCTCATTCACACAATATTTATAAAATATTATTAAATACATGAAAATATTTTTTTAGGATTTTTAAGATATTCCCCATGATACTAATAATATGACTCTGATATTAACTATGCATCAATTTTCAATTTAGGTTATGAGTTTCACTATTTTTGGAATTATACATTATGATTTAAAATATGTATGTTTATGATATTATTTATTTTATGTAATTTTATAGAAATGGTTCCTAGTGTGAGGAATTGAATCCTTATCAATGAATGTACTCTATTTAGGTATTTACCTCTAAGGGATGACAACGATGATGGAGATGGAGATGAAGCTAGATCTGACCAAAATGAAGTATATTGAGGAATTAGATTGAAGATATGACTAAAAACCTATCCCATATGCAGCTACATTCTTATCCAAAATCTAATGTTATAAAGATAGTTTGTTTCATGTGACAAAAACGTTCTTCATTCAATCAAACAACAAATTCATTAGTAGATTAGAAATGGAGAAATTTAAAAGAAAATATATTTCTTGATTTAGGAATTAATAAACAAGACATGGTTTTATTTTTAGTTTATTATATAATGGGTGATGCATATTAATAATCATTATTTATTCAAAACACTAAGTATGTGGAGGAAATAGAAAGAATATATTGGATGGATTTTTTGTTACATTTATTTGAATATTTTTCTAGATAATAATAACTGGATATGGAGGCATAATTCCTAATTATAAGAAAAATGGAAGGGGAAAATATTTTAAAGTGAGAAGAAAACACTAAACGGTTTTAAAGGCATACTCGAAACCATATACATAACCTAAATAGTAAGATCTATCATTTATTTTGTGGCATAAACACAATCCTTTAAAGGTAAATAGTCTCCCAATAATTATAATCGTATAAGGATACAATTTAATCTAATATGAAAAATATATTAATATTTTTCAATTTACTATAAATTTTGGGGAATGGAATAAAAGTAAGATTAAATTGACCCATCATATAGAAGAAAATGAACAAGGGAATTAAGATAAGAAGGGATATAAATCATGTGATATTGGTGACAGGGAAAAAAATTATTACATGCTTGATGGGGGGAAATTTGAGAAAAGTTTGGATATAAATTTCATCATGATCACAAATAAAAGTGAAAAGGATAATCCATCAGAATATAATGCTTTAAATATAATTAGACAGGGCACCATGCCAACTAATTCACCATAAGTCAAGGAAAAATAGCACATATGAGGCCAAGAGAAGGAAAAGATTATGTAATTACTAAAATTTTATGTAAAGTTCATACTGATGTGGTGTAATGTACTTTAATCATAACATCAATTTTTTATAATGATTTAAGCTATTTTGGATCATGGAACTCTTTTATATATTTCATGTTTTCTAAGAAAATTAAATCTTTTTCTAACACACTAAGGACGGAGTTACCAATTAAGACACCAAGAGGAAATATTACTTCAACTAAGATATATTATTCAATCCCTATTATGGTGATTGGACATATCCAATCCACAAATTTTATTACTAAACCTATGGTAGAATTTTATATAATAATGATTATGTATTGGATTTCAAAGTATAATTTAAAAAATTCATTTTTTGGAGAAGGATATTATGACTTTTGAGGAGATATACAATCCCTTGTCTTCATAGGTGAACCTATATTAACTGAATCTTTATTTAATCCACCACTCATGACTCAACTTAGTTAATTTCTAGGGGAATTAGAAAAGACACAAAATATGGATGGGAAATGTTACCCTTGGATAGAAAATGTTGTAAATATAAAAGAATACATTGATATGTTTCTTAAAGTACTATTCATATATCAAACTGATCAAGAAGTTTATTTTTAAATTAAACTCAAACCTAATATAAAACAAATATATAATAATACCTATAAAATGGGAAAATTGGATCAAATGGAGTTAAATGGAAATATTAGGAGTTACATGATAATGGATTCATAAACCAAAATATTTCAACTTGGGGAGGTCATGTTTTATTAATGGAAAATAAGGATGGGACTCGATTTCTATCTATTAATTATAGGGAAATTAATACCATTACCATCAAGAATAGGTATCCTCTTCCCCCAATTAATGCCTTATTTGATCAAATTCACAGGGGTTATAAAATTCAACGATTCATCTTCATTATGGGTGTCATAAATTTCTAGTAAGAAAACAAACTATTCAGTAGACATTATTTCGTATGAGGTATGAGCATTATGAATTTACATTAATGACCTTTGTATTAACTAATGTTCCCAATATTCATTTGGATTTGGTGAATATGGTGTTCATGGAATATCATAATAAATTTTTTGTGCTATTTTTTGATGATATCTATTACAAAACATATTAATAGAATATGTTCCATTAATGGAACATTCATGGGACCCTTATCAAAAAAGTTTTATAATATAATTTTATCAATTTTAAAATCTAGCTTTATGAAGTTCCATTTCTTTTCCATATTGCATCTAATGATAGAATGTAAATATATTATTTGAAGAAAAATATATCCTAAGAATTTCCTACCCTAAAAAAACATAGTTTTGTTTTCTCTTTTAAAATACCTCACTATTATCCATTTATTAAAAAAATAAAGATTAAAAAACCCATTAACCAATATGACATGTAAAGGTTTTCAATTCATATAGAAAGTGGAATATAAATAACACATTAATATTACCATTTGGAAGGGATTAATTTTTCATATATAATTGTTCAACAATGAAATGAAATGGATATTACTGTATGAAGAAAGATAATTATATATATTTAAATATCTTGAAACACATATTTTCATATATATATATATCAACATGAGGTATAGGATATATCTTGAGGAACTCAAGGATTATTGTTTCTCAATACACTGCCCACATGGGAAGGCTAATTAGGTAGTTGATTCATTGAGTATGAAATATCACGTAGTTCAAACTAATATGAGGACTCAGAAAGATTCATTATATTCATAGGTAGTAGTGTAGGATAAGGTAATTATTAATTACAGGGAAAAATCACTATTTTTTAAAATGATTGCTTAACTAAACTTATTAGAAAAGGAAAAAAACCTCCCAACTCCATGATTAGTTTTTAAAAAGTACAATTAATGTTCTTAATAATGGTAAACATGTGAATTTTTTTATACATGGTGTAATAAAATTTGGAAGGAGGTTATGTATTCCATCCAAACATGAATTTAAGAGAGAATTATTCAAATATTCACATAGTTTTAATTTCTCTATTCAGCCTCGAAGAACCAAAATGTATTTGGATTTGAGGGAACATTTTTTGTTGGATAATATGAAATAAGAAATTAATTACTATGTGTTATGATTCATTGTTTTTAAATAGCTAAATATTGAGAGACAATATGAAAAAAGTGTTATGAAAACTCTACTTATTCTAATGTAGAAATGGGAAGATATTACTGTGAATTTTTTATTAGATTCCAATGTAACAAAGAATTAAGGATTCCAAATGGTTTATTGTATAAAACCTTACCACATCCAAATATTTCCCCTATATAAGGGTAGATATAAATCCTGATCACCTTTAATGACTTTATATTAAAGATTTTGTGAGACTTCATGGTACACTTATTTCATTTGTATCTAATTATGATTTGTGGTTTGCATCAAAATTATTGAAGATTACTCAAAGGGATCATGATATCGAGCTAGGTTTGAGCACCACTTATCATCCCCAAAATGATGGGTTTTTTGAAAGGATTATTAATACATTATAATATATGTTATGGTTATACTTGATTAACTTTCAAGGTATACGGGAATAGTGTTAACCTTTGAAGTAATTTTTATATAATAACAACCTAAATTTAAGTATTAAAATTCAACAATATGAACAATAATATAGAAGAGGATCCATAATATATATTTTCGAGATAGATTTGAATAGAATCATGTAGGAATATATATTATTGTTGAACAAACAGTGAATGTGGAGTCCATTTTGAAAAATATTAAGGAATATCAAAATAGACAAAATAATCTTGGTGATAAACTATAAAATGATTAATAATTTAATCATGGATATCATGTTCTCTTGATGGTATCTCCATGGAATGGTGATTAAATATTTAGAAATGGAGAGAAACTAAGTCCTAGATACATTGGACATTTTGAAATCATTGATAGAATTAGAGTTATAGATAACCATTTGGAAATACGACCTTGACACACTAAAGGTTGATATGTATTCTATATCTATTTATTGTGGAAGTAAATTGAATATCCAATACAGATGATCACATTTAAGAAAATAGAATTTGGTCATGATTTTTCTTATTATGAATTTTTTACCTAGATTATTAACACTAGGGAACAAGTGTTGATGAATCAGATGACTCAACAAATAAAGGGGATTTAGATAAATCATAAGAGAGTGGAGGAGATGTGAGAACCAAATGAATTTATTATAATGAATTACCCATATTTTTTCAAGTGGTGAA
The DNA here is from genome assembly GCA_963277665.1 of Viscum album. NCBI lineage: Eukaryota > Viridiplantae > Streptophyta > Magnoliopsida > Santalales > Viscaceae > Viscum > Viscum album. The sequence goes on from OY728132.1 coordinate 422,890,287, forward strand.
TTTTTGGAAACTTTGAGGATGAAATTTTCATAGGAAACATATTACATCAAAGCTTCATTTATTGTAAACTTTTCTATGTAGAGAAAAATTATCACAATATAGATTTATTTTTTCAAGAATGATATTGAAAATTCAATTTTATTTTTTTATAAATATATTTGTATGGGATTTATTTTAGTTTTTAAATCATTATGTTAATAATAACATAGACTAATTATTTTAGAATTTTTTGAAAAAAAAATTTCAGAGAATTGGAGAAAATAATGATCTTTTAGAGAGTTACCTTTTCTTTTCAATAGTATATAAATTCTCAATTTGTTAAGTATTGATTTTAAAAGTTCCATATTTTCTATTTTATTATATATAATTCCATTTATGTTATAGGGATTATCATAATTCTTGAATATGGTACAATTTTTTTATACTTAACATGAAATTTTCTAGAAAATTGTTTTTCATTACATTTTAGGTGTTTGTTTTTAAATTAATTTATGACACTTAAAGAAATTTAATTTTTTAAACTAAACTCTGGATTTTGAATTATCATGTCTAAATATATTACTGAGGAAATTATCATTTTTGGTCCTTATCAATGATAACTTTTCTCACAAGTTTAGTTTTCACTATTAGATTTTAAATATGTTAAAATGTTTAAGACTGAAATGATAAGGGTTAATGTGAACAAAAAAGTTGTCCAAATCCTATATTATTATCATATTTAGGCCCTATATATAGAACTCCCATATTCAGGTATTCGAACAATTATTTATATAGTTTGAGTATATAAAATAATGGGGTTATGTTTCAGGAGGATCATAGGATCTTTTCCATATTTTAGAGAATTTTATAAAATTACACATTTTTAGCATTGTTAGTAGAAACCCTCAAACAATTATATAAAATTTTTCCACAAAAATAGTGAGAACTAGATAGGTTCTTGGTTAGGTGCACAGTTTGGAAAAACCATGCGGCTAATATAGAGAAATGTTGTTCTTCTAGATGATGTGAATATCATTGTTTGTGAACAATTTGTCTAACCTTGCAAGAGAACCATTATTGCTGTGTTTGGAGGAAGTGGCTCATACACAGTTATCCTAACCATGCACCCAAATAAAAAATTGTATAAAATAGATAAAAAATTTCGCATCTAATATGATTTACCACATAAACTATACGATTTCCTCCTAAAGAGGTCGAAAAATGAATTCTTATTCCCACAAAGGTGGTGGAAAACATTCCTTTCGATCCAGGAGTGATTCCTAGGTGAATGGAAGTGCATTGGATGCTCAAATTCATCTTGAAGTTCTCATTCTTCATTAATTACTTGGATGTACTATTCTCCCCTATATTTAAATCATGGATCCTTTCTATAGGGATTGATCAATGTTGTGTGATGTCAACACGGATGGGACATTATTATTTTATAGAAGGGAATGAGATTTATGGACAATTTTAGGAGTTTCGCGTTAGATTTTTTATGCTGTTTTGTCATTCTTTGTTTTTCCCTAATTTTGAGAGGTGGGTGGATTCCCTCTCAACTCCTCTTGATCAGAACTGGAAGGATTAGTTTCAAAGTTTTTGAAAAATTTTGAGTTGTTGTGAAACCATTGTGTGATTTGATAGAAACCTATTTAGTGATGTTTTCTTTATTTTTTTTAAATTGAATAGTTCTGGGGAATGTAATTTATGTACATGATATTAAAATGGTTATTTTTTTTAAAAAGGTTCTATTTTGATTCATGGAAAATGGTTGGTAGAATTGTTTTCAATAAAAGTAATTTTAATTTAAATGACTTGGAATGGTTAGTTTAGCTTGGGTTTTTAGAAAAATTGGTTTTACTTTGTTCCTTTTCATTGATATGACCCTACAAAAGGGGCATTTTCCACTGGTAACATAGTATTAGTAAACTAAAGATGAATTAGAATATCAATTAAAGATAGATCATGAGTATGGAATGATCACTTGGTAGTTCATGTTTAAAAATACGGATTTGTGGAATGGGTATTCCAAATAGTTTTTATAAATATTTTTAAAGTTTTGATTAATTACTTCCTATAGAAACTATTTCGGTTTGGAAAACCAATTTGTATTTTGATATAAACTACTTTAAATTTTTTTAAATTGTTTTATATATATGTGATAACTTGATCTACCCTTCTTGTGGGGGTAGAAAAGTCATTGGGGAAATAATATAATGTTTTATACTCACCCCTTATGGTAAATTGTTGTGTTTTTGTAGATGTGATCTATTGATACACAGGTAAAGGGATGGTATCTCGGTTATTTAGTGATGCATCATGATACTATGGTATTGGATTGTTGAGTTTGTGCTCTGAGAAGGTTGTATTTTCTGAGTTTGTGACTTGGTTCCCTTTGAGTTTCATTAGTTTTGGTTTCTTATTTATACTGTAATATATGTTTTTTGTTTGGGTACTCTGTGAATTCAATTTTGGTATAATGATGCATCATATAGTTTTTTTTAATGGTGATTGATTTGTTTTTCCTCTAATGGAAACTCATTGCCCAACTGTATATGAATCCATTTGAATTTATTTCTAGTATTGGGTGTCTTGGGGATGTCACCTAAGGCCATGTATCACGAACCTCCTCTTCCCAGTCCAATGGGTGAAGGACGAGATGTTACAAATGAAATCAGCTTGTTCAATCCTTGATATGGGATTATTGATAGGATGCCTCTTCAGAAGGTATCAAGGAGTAGGATTTTTGGAACCTTGAATATAGAACATAAGAAGGCATAGCTAACCCATTTAAACTAAACTTCATGTTTTTGTGGATTTCAGTTACATAAGTTATTTAGAATCTTTTAGGAGTATTATCATCATATGTGTAGATGGTGATAAGAGAATTACATGAATTTATATTAATGAATCACCACAAGGATTTTATAATTAATATTGTGTGATGATTTATGATTTGGTGAAACAGTGTCGATTTCTAAAAATATTTGAAAATGGTTTAATTTTCCAAGAGCAGTGTAGAATTATCAAAAATTGTTTGAAAGAGAAAAATTGTTGAATTTGGGACAGACTTGCAGAGATAAGTGTGATATAACAAATTCAAAATTGAAAAGACTTCAATTTCAAGGGAGTGATACTAAATCAAGATTTATTTTAGTTATAGAAAATTGACCATGTAGCTATTAAAGAAAATAATTGGAAGAGGCTGATGAGAATGTGGCTCCAACCAAGCCATAGGTGAACCAGTTGTTGGTTGAAAGTATTTTCTAGGGTTTTCATGATTTTGAAAGAGGTAACGAAAGGTATGAACAAAGTTTTGTTAATCTTTTAGTTATATTCCAAAATAAGAATCCACCCATCTTTTAGGGTTATTTAAAACCAGAAAATCAAGAAGTGTGTAAAAATAGGATGAATCAAATATTTTATTTCCTTGGAAAACCAGGTGGGTTTAAAGTGAATTTTGTAATATACAAGTTGGGAGATCATTCATGATAATGTTGTGATTTATGTGTTTAGGATAAATCGGACAAAGGCATGATATGGGAAGATTTTGAATAATTTTTTGGCAAAATTTTTTACCCTTATACATTTTGTATTGAAAGAACAAAAGGATTCATTAGCTTAAATGAATATAAACTCATATTGACAGAGTATACTACAAAATTTAATAATTTTGTGCTCTTTGCACTAGATGTCGTTTCATGTGGGTCCTTAAAGTCACACATTTTTAAGTCAAGGTTGAAACTAAAGATTATTTAAAATATTTCAATCCTTTTTATAATAGATTATATAGAGACGATCAATAGAGAGACATTATTAAAAACATACATCTCAGGTAATACAGTAAGAGGAAGCATATTGATCCCAATTTGAATTACTAGGATCCCTAATGCTATGAATAATTATAATTGGAAAACCTATTTAGAAGATGGTGGTAAGACTTAGAATCAATTGAAGAGATATGTGATTCTTTATTCTAAACCAAAGAGTATACATATATGATTTCAGTGTGGTTATTTTTTGGACATGAAAATATCTTGTACGGACCTACCTTGAGTATGTAACAATTTAATCTAGATGGGTAATATACAATGATATTCACATAGTTCTCCAATGGGGGGTGTTATACACACATCTCATGTTTCTCAGTAATATTATTCTTTGATGGTATAAGTGAAAAATAATAATTCTCTTCAAAATAATTGGGAACAACATGGTGATTATGATAATACCATGATAACCAATACAATGTCATCATGGTAATAAAGATAAAATTAAAATAATTAAGAAATTATAAGGATCTAATAAAATGATCACAGATAATCAATCAAAACCTTTTATGTTGAGATGTATTATTCTCTTGAATTATAACCTTATGAATGATTTTTTTGATATGGTTGAATCTAATTTTTCTATTTATTATTGTATCATTGATCTGATCGGATTACATGTAGAGATGATTCCTTCTATTTTGAAACTCCAAAAAATATAGTGATAATGAGGGAGTTGATCATTGAAATGTTCAGCATGTACCATATAAATAAATGGAATAGAGTTGGTATTGGAATTATATTTTATACAGATGGATTTCTATGTCTTATTATTGGGTAAATATTTGTTGAAAATGTTTAAAGCTCTTATCGACTGTCATACCTAATGCGTTTCATTCACAAATGTCGATGGTTTCAAGAATATCTTTATGGGATATCAAAATTACATGGAATGGTGGCATGGATTTTTGTAACCAATAATTAGAACTATTTCATCCAATTTTAAATCCTTGACCATGGAATTAGTGGATATTATTAGTAATAGTGGTTCTCCAAAAAAAATTCATCAGTGTCCTGATGTTTTCTTGATAATTCTCAAGGTTTCCACCCAAAAGAGAAGTATAGTTTATGATTATTCCCTTACATAGGACCAATCTTCTCTCACTTCCATACTATCGGAAATCACCAATTGAATTAAGGGAATTGAATGTCTAGTTGGAAGAGTTGGAAAGCAGAGGGCTCATTCAGCCTAGTATATCTATTTGGGAAACACTGGTTGTTTTCATGAAAAAGTTGGATGAAACCCTTAGACATTGTTTATATTGTAGTAATACTAACCAAGTCTCAATAATGAAATGCAATCATTTTCCTTGTATTGATGATATTTTTGATAAATTAAGGGACCCCAATGGTTCTATACAATTGAATTGCCTTCAGGATATCCCCAATAATGTGTTTAGAAGGAGGATATTCCAAATATAGCTTTCAAAAGAGTAATTCCCATTATGATATTGTTGTCATGACTTTTGGTCTTATGAATTCACCATTCTACATTATGTAATTGAATAATAGGGTATTTAAATGGAATTTTGATTCTTTCATGGTACTATTTTTGGATGATATACCAATGTATTCGAGGATAAAGAGATATCATGAGAGGCACTTGGCTATAATGTTAGTATTATAGAATCTCACCTTTTATTAAATGGGAAAAAAATAGGTTCTTCTAAAATTTAGTTTCTTCTGAATAAGGTACATAATACAAAAAATCAGAAAAAATTATTAAAAATTCAATTGAAATAAATCTTCATGGGTTCCCAATATATTACTATTAATACATCTCATATCATGGGGACATACATCAAAGTAATGGTGTGAGAATAAATCCCAGTAAGAGGAAAATAAAGGTAGGAAAGAATCATGGGATCATGATATATATCAATAAGAACATGAGGCTTAATAGTAAGGCATGACCAAGAGATATATAATAATAATAACATGAATCATATCATGGAAATGTTTCTAAAACATTTAAATGAGATGTTCAAATGAATAATACCACGGGTTATCTCTAAGGTTTCATAATATAAAATTACTAAGTTTATTCACCAAGGTATCATAAAAAATGTCATCTATAGAGATTAAATTATTTACCCAACGAATTAATGAACTATTATGGATCACATTTCATATAAATTAATTGATATTATTTATATATATCACTATAAATTATTTAATTAATAACCCCTGGGGAATAAATAACTAGTTTCTTATCAAAAAAATGACATATAAAAGTTCTTAAAGATATGAATATTATGCCATTTTAACCCACAAAAAAGGAAATATGTATTTTATATATGTAAATAAAAAAATAAAAAAGATATGTTTACATATATTTGTATACCCATTGAAAATAAAAGAGGGTTAGATATTCAAAAAAAGAAAAGAGAATTTCTACTGTAAAAGAGAGGTATTTGAGAAGTAAATTCCGCAGCATGGGCGGTATAAAGCATGATTTCAGAAAATGGTAAAATGAGGCATAATGAAGGTCCCTCGTTGATAAAAGACTATTATCATAGTAATGGGATATTAAGAGTTGTTAAAGATAACTTATTATGGAAATTAGAAGACATAGCACAAAAAAATGAAACTTGAATGGGAAAGGGAAGTGGAGATTTCCCTTTCCTTTACGAGTTGTTCCTATAACATGGTGATGGAATCTTAGAGAATAGTGGAAATCCTTAGGGTACTCCATCAGATGAAAAGTCACCAGAAATTTTGGGAGAATGGATTAGAAGTGATGGGGAGTGGTGAAATGGGTGGGTATTAATATCAAAATTAGAGTAATTGGTTAATAATTTCTAAATATAGTTTTTAGAAATATACGTTTTGGAGAATGAAAACCATTGCCATAACCACAGTTTTTTCTCATGGTTTTAGTCATTTGGGTCACATTTTATGATATTTTAATCCAACAGAACTAAGAATAGTTTTTAATACTTCTTTTGGCATGGAAAAGTAAAGATTCTAAAACTGATTTTGAGAAAAGAAATTCATTTTTAGACTTTGGAAAGTCATTTATAGTTTTATAAACTGACTAAAATTTATTAAAAGAAATTATATTAATAAAAAACATATTTTTATTCTTTAATTTTATTTAATTTATTAATAAATCATTATGAAATAAATATGAAATCATAAAATATAACAAAAACCCAAAATTGGTTTTTTACAATTAACAAAAACAATGTATTTTAGAAAATTCTCAAAAATTCACCCTATCCAAATTTCAATCAAATGGTTTGAAATATAATGTATAATTTTTTATAATAATTCTCCAAATAATATAATTTTAAATTTTGAATATCAAAGTGCTTAATTATTTTGATATAGATTTTGTTAAGGCGCGTTTAATTTTCTAGTACTTATAAAATATTTCCTAGGCCATTATAACTTTATTTTATCTTTTATATTTAGGTGATATTATTTCAAAAGAATAATTAAATAACAATAAAATAATTTATAATACTTAATATTGTAATAAAATTGTGAATATTTTATAGAAAAATAAAATTATATTTTATCTGCGTCCAAAAATCAATTTATCAAATTCATATATATTTAATATATATTTTATTAGGAATATTAATCTTAAAAATTAATTGATGAAATTAAAATTTTATTTATACAATGGAAATTAAACTTAATGAAATGAACTAATTAGAACATAACTCCTTATTACTTCTATGTATACCCTAGGGGTGAGGTGTTCAATGGTTGTAGTTTCATGGGGTAGCTCAACTAACATCGATCGAGTGGTAATCTATACCAATTTGAAATTATCTTATAGGAAATTTTTTTAAATCTTCACTTTTTTATATCATCTTCGGCTAGGTCAAAGGTGAACCCCAATGACGCTACCTACCTCCCATGTTTTGATGAATGGGATTTAAATGGAATAACTATGCTGGTTGAGGTTATAGATTCTCCTTTCTATATCAATTATCCGTTATCATTTATAAATATAAATGCTAATTGTAATGGTAAAATTTTCCACCAAGGGTGTAGCTTCCAACAAACATATTGAATGATTATCAATATTATGGTTGAATCCCAATTGGCACATTTCCCTTTATACCCTGTAAATAACACTTCATTCATTCACTCAAAATATACTATAATTTTGCTTAAGTTTATGATTTCATTTTCATATGATGGTGATTGGTTAAATAATGTTTTGATTTATTTCTATAGCATTGGACATGGGGATGATGACTATCGTAGATTTTTCTAAACCTTATTTTCCCATTTTAGCTATTCTATTTTATATTTTTTGTCTAGTTGTAAGGTTTGATAGTTTAAGTGGTTTCATAGCTGACAAATGTAATAATATTTATTAATGAAATAAAATTTTTCCAATCCTATGTATATTTTATGTGCAAATATTATAAAATATGTAAAACAAATTTATTTTTAAAATATGTATCATTTGAAAAGTCTGGGTCAATACATTCTTTCCCACTTAAGAAATTTCGTCCCTAAAATTTCAACTCATTATATTATTTGAGAAATGTTGAGGGTAAATCTGTCTCATTGTCTCATCTAGTTCCCATATCTCTTATTCATATTTACAATTCCTCCACAAAACATTGATGATGTGGGTAGTCTTGTTTCGTAGAAACGCGTCTCTATGATCAAAGATATCCACCATCTTCTCCTCATAGGAGTGGTTATGTTGTAGTTATACCATCTTCAGATTCAGTATATGTTGGGGATTTGGAATGTACTACTTCATGATAGATATTTATAATACATAAGGAAATTCTAGACAATTTGGTGGTTGTGTTATCTGATATGTCACTTCTTTTATGGGATAATAGATTACAAAGTGGACAATGTACCTAGGGATAAGATTCCATTTATTTTTAAATCAAATGACTCTCTTACATGGTGATATCAGAAGGAAAAAATTATATCCATCATCAAAATACAAGTCCCTTATATATTTTTCAGTTTAGTTTTTCTGCCAAATTTGATTAGCCTTTATATTTTGTTGTTTAACATGAAGCTTTTCAATCATATCTTACACATGATTATTCCCAAGTTATTTTTTCTCAATAACTTCATCCCAACATGTTAGTGTTCTACATGAATTCCCATAAAAAAAATTTATAAGGTTCCTTTCGCATAATAGATCATAAGTTTTTTTACAAGAACTCAAATAATGGTAGGTTCTTATCACACCCACCTTTGAATTCCATCAATCATGATCTCAGCATATCTTCAAGAATTTTAATAGTCCTCTAAGATTTTCCAATAGTTTGGAAATGATAGGACATAATGAAATTCATTTCCGTATTTATATCATGTTGAATAATTATCCATAATTTAGATGTGATCCTCGTATCACTATCATAAATGATATAAAGTCTCTCCCTATGTAGCCTTATAACTTCCTTGGAGTATATCTAGGAAAGTTGGATAGAGATAAATCTTTTTGAAGTAATTAAATGGGTAATATTAGTGATTTGGTACACTATAAATCATATCAAATTTTTTCATTTGGATGTTATTGTGAGACCAGTGTTGAAGTCCATAATGATATTTTCCTACTTTAATGATGGTATGGGTATTGGTTACAATTCCCCTTTAGTAAGATTCCTTAAAGTGTAGTCAGTAATATCCCTCTTCATATCATCCCACCAATAATGATCGCAATGGTCCCTATATATTTTAGTGATTCCAGGTTGTATAGAGAATATAGATATATGAACTTCAACCATCAGATCCCTCTTCATCTATGGGAATGATGACACAAAAAGATTTTTATGAAATATCTACACAACATCTTGGTCAATATTGAAATAAATAAACTTCTCATTATTCACAAACACTATCATATTTTGTATCAAATGAACTTATCTTTAATATTTAATTATCTTACCAAGAAATGATAGATGAGAAATATTTTTAAGTAGTTTTGATGATGTCTCATTCCTTATGATTCCTATTTCTAATTTTAGTAAGTCCTTGATCAATGGATCTCCTTGAATACTCATTATTTCTTATACAATGTGGTATTTCCTAATTAATACCACAACAAATTTGTATTATATTCTGAGGTGATAATGAATTGAATCATCATAGCCCTTAAGAATTTCCCACTATATCCTTGGTCTCAATTTCAATTCCTTTGTATGAAAATATAATTCAAACAATGGTGGCATGTGTATATATCACATTTCTCACCACAAAGATAGTGTCTCAGTATTTTTAGGGAAAAAGTAATTAAAACTAACTCTAGTATAGGCATAGGTTAATTCTAACTAGGTAGATTTAACTATCGAGATTCATAAGCAATCACCAGGTCTGTTTTCATGATGATGCTCTCAACCCCATTTAGGGATGCATCACTATAAATAAAAAATCCTTCTATTATATATGGTAGAGTTAAGAGAGTTTCATGAACTAATATCTTCTTTAGTTGTTGGAAAATTTATTCACACTCTATCTAGATGAAGTTATCCCCATTTCATGTAAACTTGGACAGTGTATTAGGAAGTCCTGAATTATTTTTCATGAACCTCCTATAACATCCTGCAAATATAATGAAACTCTAAATCACAGTTACCATTGTGGATGAGGATACTTCTATACAGCATTTATCATGTAAGATTCAACTCAGATTCCTTAATTTGGTTACAAAGTACCCCAACAATGGAACATGTTGTAACAATAAATCACATTAATATAGTGGGAGCATTAGTGAAGCTGAAGGGAATAAATAACAAATAATGCCCATATATTTTTCAGAAGGAAGTCTTTGTAATATATTTTTATTTACCCTCAATTAATAATACCCATATTAGAGTTCAATCATGTAGAATAATTGTTCCCCATGAAGTTGATAAAATAAATGATCAATCCTTGGGGGTGGGTATTTTTTTCATTATGATCCCATTATGTTCTTTATCACCAATGCATGCTCATATTGATCCATCCTTATTGTTCACAAATAAAATATATTCCCTCAAGGAGACACACATGATCGGATAAATCCCTTCTCCATAAGATCTTGAAGTTGTTTCTCTAATATCTCTAACTCTATATTTTACATTCTATATAGGGTATTTGATATTTTCTTGGATCCCTGAATGAGTTAAATGAATAATGCTGCCTCTTTTTCTATAGGAGTTCTAGGTAAATCTTTAGGATATATTTCATCTTATTCCTAAATTTTGGGGACATTGTATTTCTTTATAATTCATTTCCAACTCCCTATTCAATGAACATCTCAATAAAGAAGGTTATGGGAGGTGCTTTGAGAAAAATCATAGGTTACTTTATCTCCCATTTGAAAATGACTAAAGGTTTTCCAATCAATATTAAAAAAATTTACTTTCTTATACATTTATCTAACAATTACACTTTGATAGACGGTTTATCTCAAGTATAGTGTCAAATTAAACCATAGGAATGACTAACAGATTATTGATGACTTCATGATCTCCAAATATAATAATAAAGTTTCTAGACACTGTTGATGCTAGTATTGTCCCTCTAGGAGTCCAGGCTAATAACTCAACTTCTTACATTTTATGGATTTATTTTATATTCTCTTAAAAATGGACAAAATAAAGGAATGAATAAACTACATTAAAACAATCATAATTTATATCTTTGTGAGTATGATGAGTGTACATAACACAACATCATTTGGAGCCTATTATTTATCTATTGTGATAGAAAAATTCCAACATTTATTCCTTTTCATACTCTTAGGTTGATGGTGGTTCCCCTCCATTATCTTCTAATTTTGAGATTAATTGGAAAAGTTACCAAGTTTTCCACACTTGATACGTTGAACATCCAGTTGAGCCTACACCATCTTCTATTTGTCTTTAGTGTTTTGAAGTTCTTGTTTCTCCTCACCATGTCAGTTCAATGATATATTCCCATAGCTTCCATATATATTTCACTTTCCATTTTCAATCTGGTAGTTTTGTGAATTATTTTTCCCACATTTGTTACATGTTCAAACTTGAACTTTCTTTTATCCTCTTTTATGATAAAAACCATTACATGAGTTTTGATCTATTTCTCTATTCTTTGCATTCATTATATGTGACCACTACATCTATATATACTCTATTTAACTATCATAGCACAACACACTATATCTTAATATCTTTCATAGTATTTATTTTCTTGATTATCCCACATATGGGGTCTCAGAACACCAAAGTATCTATCAACCGTTCACTTAGGACCCATTACAAATTTATAGGTGTATAGATAATGTCTTGTAACATTAATATCAAAGAATCCCACTGATTAAATTTCCTTCTTCTTTAGTTCTAGGAATTCCTTTTCTATTTTTTTCATTAAATGGGGGAAATATTTATTTAAAAAGATTGTCCTCAAATTTTTATTCTCCATAACATAAATATCCTTCTTGGATTAATGTTTTTAATTATTTTCCACAATTAATCAGCTTCTCCTTCTAATCCATATACTTATAGGGTGACTTTTTCCTTCTTCAAATTATGGATTACCTAAAAGATCTTTTCTATAGAACTTATCCATTGTTCAAAAATAAATGGGTCAATAAATCCACTAAAATAAGGTGGTCGTTGACACATAATAGAGTCAATTTAAAGATGTTCCCTTTGCGGTAATACAATCCCTCAATTAGATTCAAGTTATTGTTCATAACTCGAGTTTGTTGATTAATCAACCTCATTAATTTTTAAATTACATATTTCATTGGAACGAAAGCAGTGTATCATCTGTTGCACTCATCAATTAAAAAGTACCTCATATTTTCCATTTTTTATAAAAGAAGGAAACCTTAATGAGAAATACATTTCATTGGGGAATATTAAATTCTATAGGGTATTTATTAACTAAAAGTTAATTTTTAATATTTTATTAATATCATATAATAAAATTTAACATTATATATATTCTTTATAATGGTTTATAAAATGATTGTGATTAACCAAGCATATAACTCGGGAATATCAAATGAGGTGTACATCAAGACTCGTTGTCGTGCACCAGTTCCTGATTGAGTCTAGCTCAATGCATGTTTTATGGTGTTACCCCTAGGTACATCAATTCCAAATCAACATGCACTTATAGTACCAGATAGGTATGCATTTGATTGGATACCACTTACTTAATACTTACCAAAATAGCATGATGTTTTCCATTGTTTAGACATTTCCCAAGTGTTATTCCTAATTTTTTTAAGTTATTATTTCCAAAAATTACTAAAACATCCTTTTTATACCAACTATGTCATCCTACATTTAATTACATAACTTTTCTTTACATTGGACAAAATAGAGGATATTTTAAAGTATAATTTCTTAAAAAGAAGGTACATAATACCTTAAATCAATAAAATTTGTTATAAATACACTTGAGATACATATCAATGGCTTCACCCTAGGTAAATTTAAATACATATCATATCCTGAGGACATACTTCAAAGGAAAGGTGTGAGAAAAAATCCCAGCAATGGAAAAAAGGGATACAAAAAGCATGTGATCATGAAAATTATCAACAAAAACATGAGGTATAATAATAATTCATGAACAAGATCCATGTCAAAATAAAAATAACATGAATCATATAATGGAAATTTTGAAACAAAATTTAAATGGGGCATTAATAATAATATCACCAAGGTTTATCATAAATGTGTCATAAAACAGAATTACCAAGGTCATTCACCAAATTATCGTAAAACATGTCAACTATAGAGATTTAATTATTCACCCAATGCATTGGATTAATATAAACTGGAAATAATTATATGTATTAATTAATGTGTGTTACATAAATCATAATAAATAATTTCACTAATAACCCATGGAGAATAAAGATATTGTTTTTTATCAAAATCATGATGTACAAAAGTGCTTAAAGACATGAAAATTACATCATTTTTAACCCATTAAAAAAATAACATGATTTTAATATATATAAATCCAAAAAAATCATTTTAACATATATTTGAATAACTATTGAATATAAAATAGGTTTGGGTATTAATAAAGGAAAAGAAAATTTCAATTGTAAAAAAATAGCATTTGAAAAGGGTAAAATGAGGGATAAATAAGGACCAACACTAATAAATGAATATCATTAAGATAGTGGGATAATATAAAGTGTTAAAAATATCTTAGCTTAGAAATTATAAGATATTCCACATAAATGGGTTATTGAATGGAAAATAGAAGTAGAGATTTCACTTTCCTTGTAGAGTTGTTCCTAAACTTGAGAATGAAACCTTGGGGGCTTGAGGACACCTTGGGGGAACTACATGAGATGGAAAACTATAAAATCAATTAGTATGGATTGGTAGTGACTATTAATGGTGAAATAGGTGGGATTTTATTAGAAAAGTGGAGGAATTGTTTAATAATTTCAAAATAGAGGGCTAGGAAATAAAGGTTTTGGAATTGAAAAACCATTGTATTACCCATAGTTTTTTCTCCTGGTTTTGAAAATTTCAGTCACCTTTTATGATATTGTAATACACCAGAATGGAACAACATTTTTAATACATCTCTTGGAAAAGAAAACATAAGATTCCATAATGGAATGTATTTAAAAATCAAATTTTCCTTATTATGGTTTGGAAAGTAACTTATAGTTTTAGAAATTTGTTTAAATATATTAACATACTTAATATTAGTAAAATAACTTGTTCTTGGCCATATGTTGTTTTTAATTAATTATTTTATCATTATTTTATAAATATGAAGTTATAAAATATACTAAAAACACAATAACTATATTTTTTAGTATTGAAGAAAAAATTATTTTAGAAAATTCAGATAAATTAACACTATCCTAATATCAAAATGATAATTTCAAATATAATGTTTATTTTTGCATAATAATTTTTTAAATATAATAATTTTAACTTTTAATTACAAAAGAAATTATTTATTTAAAAATAGTAGTTTTAAAGGAACAATCTAATTTATGAAACTTATAAAAAATTCCTAGGACATTAAAAAAATATTTTTTCATTTATTATTATGTGAGAGTGTTTTATAAGGTATTTTAAAAAAATCATAATTTTATAGTTAATTGTAAAATTTTATATATGTTATAGAAAAATATAATTTTGTTTCATTAGTGTCCAAAAATAAATTTAACAAATTCATCTCAACTAATCATATATTTTATTAAGAATGATGTCCCAAATGATTAAATAACTATGAAGAAGGGGGGTTTAATCAGTTGTACACATTTTATGAGTTTTAAAAATTTTGAAAATTAAACCATGAAACCCATTAAAATTCATTTCCATATCAAATTTTAGTAAATACGCATTCATGAACAAGTAAAAATACAAGAAAAATACTCCAGATTTATAGTGTTAAACACTAGTGAAAGAGCCTAAATCATTGCCTTTACCACTCCCATGGTTTTATGGAAATTCAATATAATGAATATGTGAATAAAAATTGTGTTAACTCACATTAGACAACATATGTCTTTTGATTGGACAGATTATACTAATTCTCAACTATTTACAAAGCTACTTAAAAAATAATTAAATCAAAAATAATAATAAATTTGCTAAATTTTCTTCAAAAATCTCATTATGAATCCTCAATTCAATTTGTCTCAGAATAATTTTCTCAGTCCGATTAACTACATATGATTATGACTTACTCAATATACATTTCTCAAACACTGATCAGAAAATCAGTCAAATATTTATCATTTGGATCTACCCAGTATTGTCTTCTCAAGAATATGTTGCTAAATATATTTGACAAAACAATAGAGGTATGATCTTATGAATAGTTATATGTTCTATAATAACATTGAATTTGAATTCATTAGTGATCTATATTTTTCACTGATGTGAAAAGTTTCTACATATGAATGATTTGAGAAATTGTATATAGGTGACTCAGAAAAGAAATAACAAGAAACATAGCTTCCTCAAATTTTAAAACTGCAAAAAAACCCTCATATGTAAATTTAAATTTTATTTCTTTAATCATTATCAAATTTCTATGAGATTTACACAAAATCAATTTCATGTTTAACGTATTCAACTCTTTATAAAACATATTGAACATCCTTTTTGTTTCTTCTTCATAATCAGTTGAATCATACTTTCTAACCTTTCTTCTGTTCGATGTAACTTCCTCATCTTTAGTATGATGGATCATCCTTAGCTTTATCTTCCTTTTCTCATTAAAATCTACCTTTCTTTCTTATATTATACCGATATACCTTTATTATTTAGAAAATTATGATCTAGAATTATTTCTCAGCTCATTATGATACGCCTTTATTCATCAGATGTAGTCTGATTGAATTTTTTTATCAGAATTAGTTTGATCATCTTTCCACCCTAGAGTTAGTCTGACGGAATCCTCATAATGATGGAATTTTCATTAAGATGTAATTCTCATTATGATGGAATTAACCACTATGTGACTTTGAAATTATTCAATATTATTAAAATTTACACATTATATCTTATTAAAACATTCATTTTTAGTATATATAATTATGATCTTCTCTGTTCAGGTTCCTAAATATAATACTTTATTTATAATTAATCTATTTATTCCAAATCATTTACCATGATTTTTTTTAATTATTTTTTAGAACTCCATGACTAGAAAAGCATCATATATTTTTTTTAGAAGGTATACAAAATTTATATCTCCTAAAATATTACATTTATTAGGTTCAGATAGATTATCTTAATCAGGGTCAAACAAATTATCTTTCTCAAGTTCAGACATATAATCTTTATCAGGGACTGACATATTTTCTTTCTCAAGGTGATATATATTATCATTATCTGGGTCTAAATTATTATTCTACATAGGTACTGACATATTACCATTCTTTGGGTCAGACATATTATCTTGAACAGGATTTTACATATTATGTTGGTCATCTTCTGATAGGTAAAACATCATTATTATGTAATTTTAAATTACACTGTATTTCTGATTAAGATGGAATGTATTCAATGACATTATACAATTTATTAATAACATTATTTTACAAATTATTAGTTTTTAACAAATACCAAAACATTTTTAATAAAAAACATCCCAAGGATAATTCAATCTCACCCATTTTTATTTTCTAAATACTAATTAACAAATTTTTTCAACTCTCAAAATTTTTTCTTAACAAAAATTTTGGTTTTTTACCAAAAAAACCCTCTCCTAAAATAGATTGTCCAAAAACCACACTACTGGATAAATTAATTTCTTTGAAGTAATTCCATTCGTTGGTGACCAGAAATTTTTGCATCCATGTTTAGATAAACTCCCCCTCGCTTTTATCTTACTATCTCACTTTTATTTTCTGATCTATTTTATTTTTATTTCCCTCATTTTTATAACAATAGATTTAGATTTATAAAATAAATATAAGTAAAAAAATTATTAAAATGTAAAAAAGTTATTTCTTTTTATCCCCCATTGTCAACATAATCCACAACATTATGTGGGTTCTTCTTTTTGAGGTTTAGTATATAGACCTTCACTTTTCAGACATTAACATTACAAAAAAATTAGTGGAATACTTAAAACATTTTTCAAACATATGCCCAAACACCATACCAGTATAGTTCATTTGGAAATATGGAATTGTAAATAACGATACATAAGTGAGCTACAATATATCCCAATAGGTTCTTCTTAACTATGACCCTTATTAGACACAATCGACATAATACATATCTCCATAACCATGGGGAGGTGACATAAAAAGGTGGGATATCAAATGATTAGTAAGGGAAAATAAGGGAGATCTGTAAGAATAATCATGAGTATAAGGGTATGATAACATGATACTAAAAATATAAGACCATACCCAACATATAAAACATAATATAGATTAATCTCGGTATAAAACATGGTAGTTCATAAGACATGGATCATAAAGAAATAAGTAACATAATCCATGAAATAATAAAAATGGAATAAAACATGTAATTGTTGAAGATACATAAGCATATATAATATGATTTCCATAGTTGTTAAGGCATCACTTCCAAGACCATCTTGGTTGTATTGATTCACTCCCCATATAATTTTTGGTAGTCATGGTTCACTCCCATGGCCATCTTGGTAGCATGAGTTCACTCATAATACCATCTTGGTAGTTATGGTTCACTCCCATGGCCATCATATTATTCAAGATTTATTCCCAATACCATATTAGTCTATCTCATGAGACATAAATCTTTACCCAATGAAAAAGAATGAGATATAGGGACCACATATATCATAATAAAATCATACATAAATGTTCCAAAGGATTATAAATAATCATATCGAAACCCACGAAATGAAATGGGTATTATAAACATGTAATCATATCAAAACCTATGGAAATATATGGATTTTATAATCATTTCATCGTAAACATATCCCATGAGAAGAAGCGGGTTTCAGAATCATATGACCAATAAAAGAGAAACATGTCTTGCTAAAATCATTCTATCAAAACATAATCCATTCAGATAAATAATATGAATGGAAATAATGAATAATTTTCCCATAAAGATAGGAGTAACACAAATGTATGTAATATTAGATGTGAATGTTTTTTTAAATATCTTTTAAAAACATTTCTTGAGGAAAATATAATTTATATATTGATTATTTTTAGACCAAAAACATTTTTGACAACTTTTTTCATTAAAAACAGATTTTTAAACTTATAAAGTAATAATTTGAAACTATAAAACGTTTTAAAAATCCTTTTTCTTTAAAAATGGGCTAAAATTATCATTTTATACATTTTTGAAATAATTATTGAAGGCATGGTTTTTAAATACAATAGATTTCTAACTGAAGAAAGAGGCAGTCATATTTTACTTAAAAACATAATCCTAAATACTAGACAGTTTAAAATGGTTCTAATACACGATAATATCCTAAATAAATAGAGGAGATAAAAATTCATTAGTGTTCTTGATATTTGGATGATGATATTTCATTAATTAAATCATAGTTATAAATAATCACGAAAGTGATGAGATTGTTTTGAGGAAGTATTATCACTTGGTAACTTGAGATCATACTCTCCATGTAAGAAAATTAAATTTAATTAAGATTATAATATTCAATAAAATTAGTATATTCAGGATATAACATCTAAAATTGAAGTATATAACCCCCAAAAAAGAATTTAGGTGCATAAAAAATCACGAGTCTCAAAGAAGGAAAATTGTGAAAAACTATTCTACCGATTTGGTAACTTTTTAAAGATCAAATCCATGAATAAAAGATCATAAAATTGATTTTTGGATACCAATTAATTTAATCATAAGATATATATAATCCAATCATGGGTATAAAATACACTATGTAAAAGTAAAGAGTGGTGAACATAACACATATTTCATGGAAATAAAAAGTGATATGGAATCCCCTTACTTTATATCATCACTCTCTTTGTACTCATTCAAAACACCTTTGAATATAACCTTATATTACCCACTTGTTAATCATCATTTCTTAAGGTTTCAATTCGAATAATATTCTCTTTGTTCTTTTCATGTGTCTTAATTTGTTATACCGTTGGTCCTTATACTTATATCATGATTCCATAATTTAAAAATGATATAAGTACTATTTATATCCCTTATATCTATATTATAATAATCTACATAATTTTCAGTATGTAATGTAATAAACTGTTAGTGGAGGTGGTAAGTCGTATGTACGCATGATGTTGTTTCCGTTGTTATTGTCATATTGAATGAAATAATGAAAATGAAATATATGTATAAATTTATATAATAGCATTAAATTAGAATTAAAATTTTATATATATCATATATTTTCACTAAACCCAACCTTAATACATTCCATGTAGTGTGTGAATGAGTAACATCGCTTTGAGGGGTCGGTAGTCCACACTTTCTCAAACAAAATTATCTTATTTACACCAAATGTATAGTAAAAATACGTGTGTTGTAAAAGAAATAAAAAAATACATAATAAATAATAAATATAATTTATAACATATATAAATAGAGTTTTCATCATACTTTCCACCATGAGAGATGGTAATAAAAAAATGAACAATCATAATTTAGTGATGCAGTAGTTCACCACACACGTAAATAGTATATTCGTTGCCCATTAGATGGAGGTGTGTCTAATTGTTGGTTGGAAAATTAGCATAAAAACATTCAATTATATTAATAAAAAAGTTTCTTATAAAATCAGGAAATAAATATAGGGGATTTATGGGAGGAGGAAAATAAAAGAAATGAGTTTAAGAGAAGGTATTACCTCTCAATCAGGTAACTCGTTTTGGTTTGTGCCAAAAGGCTTCCCTAGAAGACTTTCATCCAAAATAGAGGTTTAAAGTAGTAATTTAGGATATTTTTGAGTAAATTTTGAAATATATTGACTTAAAATATGTGGTTTTAGAGGTGTTAATAAGAGGGATAGGTGGTGGCCTTTTATAGTGAAGGGAAATGACACACTATGCATTTTTTAAAACAAGTTAGGTGAACCCACGTTTTTACCTAAAAAAGTCAAAAAACCTATTAAACTCAATAATATAAGGTTTATGGACTAATAATGTGCATACAATGGGTTTTGGAAAATTTATAGGTCATTTTGAGTCTTAAATTTAAGGTTTAGTTCTTAGTTAAGCTTAATTTTAACTTAATCAATAGAAATAAATTTTATTACTCTCAATAATATTTTTGGGCAAAAACTATGTTGAACCTTTTAGAGATTCTTAATTACACTGATACCAAATTTGGAATCCATTTTTCCAAATTAAAATCATATAATTAGAAGAAATAAATTTAAAATTAATATCGTAGTTGGGTCGACAATGTGGGCTTTTAATGTAAAAATGATCAAAATTTTGCTAAGTTTTTATATCCAATTTGAATGTGAATTTGGCTCTAATTACCTAAATTAAATTAATTGTTAAAAATAAAATATAATTAAAATTTTAAACCATTTTAAAATATAATTTATCCTTATAAATAAATTATATGAAAATAAGTTTTGAATTAAAATTTGGAATTTTTCATTATTCATCCAGAAATGATATTTCTCAAAAAAATTACAAACAAAATTCTTAACTATTTTTGACATTCTATATTTAAAAATTATGTTTATTTTATTAAATTAAATTTCTAAATATGTCAAAATTTTAATTTATTATTTTCCACAAAATAACATTAAATATAGTTCATTCGAGAAAATGATAATTTTAAACCTATAAAGAATTAACAGAAAATAATATGTTTCATTGTCAATATGTTTTGTTTATATAAATAAATTTTAAAAAACATTTGAAAAAAATATATTTCTATTCATATAAGTATATTTAATGGATATGTTATAATTATCTCTTTTAAATAGTAATAATAATAAAATAATATTTTGTAGAAACATCAATGTTGCATGTAACGTAAGCCAAGTCAATGTTACATGTATCGTACACTGATTTGGTGTCATGTAATGTAATCCAGGTCAGATCTATGTGAAAATAACGTTTTACTTAGTTCATTTCAATACATAAATTAAAATTTAATTTATTCATGAAAAAAGGTCTATAAAAACTCATGGTATTACATTTTACCCCCTTAAAATGAATTTCCCCCTAAAAATTAATCCCTTAGGTAAAAAATGAGAATAATTATACTTTTCAATATCCTAAAGTTCCCACATAGCTTCCTCTTATTGGTGATTTCTCCAAAAAACATTTTCCAGGTGAGTGGTCTTGTTTCAGAGAACTTTATTTGTATGATCTAGAACTTCAATCGGTGGATCCTCATAAGAATGAACTTGCTCTAGTGGTATGATCTCTAAGTTTAGAACATATCAAGGGTCAGGTATGTACTTCCTTGGGAGAGATACATGGAATACATCATGGACTTGATATTTATATAGAGGAAGTTCCAACAGATACGATACCTTCCTGATACAATCAAGAATCTCAAAGGGATTAATATACCAAGGGATTGGTTTCAATTTTATCTTGAATCTCATAACATTATTCTAAGGTGATATGTGTAGAATAAAATTTTAACTAACTACAAATTCTAGGTCATTTCGGCGTTTATCAATATAAATTTTATATCGACCTTGATCTGGCTTGATATGCTACTCAATGGTTCTAACCATCACAACCATTTGTTCAGTAATCTTAACTCCTAATAACATTCTTTCTTCAACATCATCCCAACACATTAGAGATTGACATTTCTTTCCACATAGGGCTATATACAGTTCCATCTAAATTATTGAGTGAAAGATACTATTATAAGAAAACTCAAATAAAAAAGGTGTTGATCCCAACCA
This sequence comes from Viscum album, assembly GCA_963277665.1. NCBI lineage: Eukaryota > Viridiplantae > Streptophyta > Magnoliopsida > Santalales > Viscaceae > Viscum > Viscum album. The sequence goes on from OY728132.1 coordinate 422,912,390, forward strand.
CCTTTGAAAGAAATTCAAACACAGTTCCTCAGCCTTATCAATCCATCCTGATCCGGGTTACACTTAGGAACATTTTTTACTCTCTTATGAACCTCTTCTTATTCCTTATATTCCTCAATAACCTTCAATTGGATATAGGGTTGAACATTCATTCGATAATGACAACATTTCCCCTTTAGGATTTCTAGATGCATCCATTAAAAATAAAGAAATATTGGATCTTTTGTGATCCTGATCATGGATAAACGAGCATGATCCTTTGAACTCAAAGCATCAACAAAATTTTTCACATTCAAGGGTAGTAATTTATTGTGGAGTTATAATCTTTTATCAACTTTAACCATCTTCTCTGGTGCATGTTGAAATCCTTGTATGTGAATATATAATTAATTCTTTTATGATCGGTATATATATCACAATTTTCTCTATAAAGATAATTCCTCCATATATTTAATACTAAAATTAGTACTAGTAACTCAAAATCATGAGTTAGGTAATTTTTATCATGAATATTAATCTATCATGAGCTATATGTTATAACCATGTTATTATGAATAATAAAAAATCCAAATCTCTTCTTGGATATTCGCTATAGATTACAAACCCTTCTCCACTACCAGGAAATGTAATCACGTGTGCTATGAATAACTATATCTTTAGTTCTATGAAATCTTCCTCATATTCATCTGTGTAGATAAACTTGACAACCTTTCAAGTTAACTAGGTCATGGGATTAGATAGTGAGGATACATTCTCCAAAAACAATCATTAATATCTAGAAAAATCAACAAATCTTCGAATTTCAAACACCATGGTTGGTATAGTCTAGTATTCAATAACCTCCATCTTTGATGGATCTAATATTATACCATCACTTAAGATTATGTCACTAAAAAATGATAACTTTTTCATCCATGATTCACACATTGTATATTTTTTATATAGATTCTCATTTTTAGGGTATTCAGTACACATATCAAGTGATCTTCATGATCTACCTTTCTTTTTGAATAAATAAGAATATCCACTATAATGAATGCCACAATCTAATTGAGGTAATCTCTAAAGACTCTATTTTTAAAATCCATAAAGATAGTAGTATAAGTAGTACGAACAAAAGGAAACACTATATAGTCATAGTGTTCATTCCTTGTATGGAATGTAGTCTTGGGTATACTCTCTTTCTTTACCCTCAATTTATGATATCCATAATGAAGGTCAATCATGTAAATTTATTGAGCTCCACATTGTTGATCAAATATGTCATCAATACAGGAGAGATGATACTTATTCTTGATCATCATCTGGTTCAAATCCCAATAATCAGTGAAGAGCCGCATTGATTCATATTTGTTTTTTATAAAAATAATAGGTTCACCATGAGGTGAAACACTTTGTTGAATGAACCCATTTTCATGATTTTTTGGAGTTTCTTCTTCAATTCCTGCAAATCAATTAGATCCATTCTATAAGGAGTCTTTGAATTTTTTTTTGAACCAGGTATGAGTTCTATTGAGAACTCAACTACATATTTTGGTAGAATAAAAGGAAAATATTCCTAAGATACATCCCCAAATTCTCAAACAATAAGAATATCATCGATGTCGATTTTTTCCCTAACTATTTTTGATAAAAAAACACTTTTGAATGGGAGTTAAGACCCATACCATGGATGTAATCTCCTAAGAATGTTCGTGTTTATTGTCACATTGATGGATTATCATATGAGGGTTTTAAATATCAAATGTAACTACCCTTCCTAAAAAATTGATGTGGGAATCATGAAAAAAATCGAATCCATTCCAAATATGACATTAAATTCAACAAAATTTTGAATGATAAGATTCTTAGGAAGCACAATACCAAAAACCTCAACATGATAGAAATCATAGACATGAGAGGAAATAATCGTACCATTATGAATTTTTACTACAAATTCCACATATAATTGTTTTTTACAAGAATTTTCACACACCTAGAAATTTCATTAGATATTAAAGAGTGGGTAGATATAAAATCAAATATAACATTAGTAGTTATGGATTAGATGGTAAGTGTACCTTTCATTATGAATTTATCACACCCCCCATCAAAAATTGTGATTTCGTGAGATTTTACCTTGTACCTTAGCTAAATAGGTTGTTGAAAACATTCATCGTCACCATCCTTTGTGTTTGGGTAGTGGTTAGTATAATTTTCATTCTCCTTACGCTTGTAGCACTGAATCGTGGGAGGTGCATTATGTGTTGGTATTTCCCCACTACTAACGTTAGATAACTTCTTCCCATCGCTTCAGAAATAAAATTCCCAGTGGCCTTTCCTTACACACTGAAATTTCTTATGGAGAATTCTCATATGATACTTTTTGTTAAGAAACTGAAGAACCTATCAAATTTAAATTCGGGTTGGATGATATTTTGTGAAGTGTACCTCGTGTGTCTTGTGAAATTATCCTTTTAGGTACCAACAAACTCATAATACATTTTTTTAAACACAAGGAACATTTTATCCATATTATATGAATAATTTTTGGAAGGTACTTATTGAAATATAATTTATTGAACTCTTCCCATTCCATGGATTCAATCTCAACTTACAGCCTTTTTTTCTTGATTTGAGTCCACCACTGGTTTGCTTCACCTTCTAGCCGATATACAATGAGAATTACCATATAATTAACTAAACATTGGATATCATAAAAATTTATTTTCAATATAATTGATCCATTATTTAGAAACAAGTGGACCAAAATACCCTCTGAAAGAAGGTGAGTGTTGCCTCGTGAAAGACTCAACAAAATGTTTCTCCCACCTTTTCTCAATTTAAAGTCTATCGGGATTAATAGCTTGAAAAATACATGTGAGAATAGAAATTAGTTTTATCATTCCATCTACATGGAATTAGATATCTTAGGAGGACAATCATTTCATTTTCCATTATAATCAAAATTATTGTGGTTCATTTGTGTTACATCTATTGACTAAAACCGTAAAGCATAGAGTGAGAAAAAAATTAATATCATGGAACCACATGATCATGAAAATTCACTTATAGTATTTAAAAATTATGAAACCTTTGGTTTGTCCTAGTTTATTTATAGGAAACATCTAATTAAATCTTTCATAATGGTTTTTGAAGAGTTTGTGAATTCCCAAATCATTTCCCTCAGGAGTGTCAAACTAGGTGTGCAACAAGACCCACTATCGAATAACAGATTACCCTAAGTCAGGACTAGAAAACCTTATTAGAGTTACCACCTCTTGGTACAAAACATTTTCTATGATACCTAATACAATGACCCAAACTTTTCATACTTTAACATTACATAAAATTTTAAGAAAATATATAACATTATACAAAAAATATTACCAAAGACCGTACACGTCTAGTGACTTAGGAAATATTGAAACATAAATGTTAATACATAAGTGAGATACAATATCTCCCAGTAGGTTATTATTGACTTAAACCCTTCTTAGAGACATCAAAAATAATACATATTTTCATAAAATGTGGAATAAAATATTAAAAGGGGTGTGATCAAATGCTCAGTAAGGGTAAAAAGTGGAGATATATAATCATAATCATGATAATAGGGTATGATAACCTGACCATGAAAATATAATACCATAACCTTTATATTATAGATCATATACTTGAATCATTGTGTAAATCTTGTCAGTTCATAAGACATGAATCATAAGAAAATAAATAACATAAGCCATGAAGAAATAATCTCACTCCTTTTACCATTATGGTAGTCATAGTTCTCTTCCATGTCTATATTAGTAGTCAAGGTTCATTCCCAAGACCATCATATTCTATCCTAATGCATTGAAGGGAGATATAGGTCCCACCCATCTTATAGTGAAATCACATATACATGTGCTACAAGATCATGAATAATCATATCATAACCCATGAAATGAAATTTTTATTATGAACATGCAATAATATCATAACCTATGGAAAGATACATGTTTCATAATCATTTTATCATAAACTTAACCTGTGAAAAGTAGCTGGTTCCAAAAAACATATAACCAATGAAAGAGAAGATGGTTTCATTAACATCATGACATCATAACATAATCCATTTAGGGAAACAATATAAATGGGAACATTGAATAATTTCTCCATAAATGAATGAGTAACACTGATGTATGTTATATTAGATAGGAAATAATTTTGAAAGAACTTTTAAAAACATTTATTGAGAAAAATATCCCTTTTCTTGGAAAATTATTTTTTAAACATAAAAACTTTTTGAAAACATTTTTCTTTGAAAATTTATTTGAAAACATATAAACGAAGCATTGAAAACTATGAAATGTTTTTAAAATCCATTTTCCTTGAAAATATGATTCAATGATCTTTTGACTACATTTTAGCAAACATTTTTTAAAACATGGTTTTTGAATACAATAGATTTCTGATCGAAGAGAGAGACGGTCATATTTTATATAAAAATTGTTCCTCAAGTACCAAACAGTGTGAAAATGATACTAATATGTGATAATTTCTTGAATACCCAGAGGATAATAAAATTCATTAGTGTTCCTGCAATATGGATCATGATATTTTATTAATTATTTCATAATCATAAACAATCTCAAAAAGAGATTAGATTGTTTTAACAAACTCTTATCACTTGGTAACTTGGGATCATACTCTCTAAGTAAAAAAATGAAATTAAACAATATTAAAATATTATGAAAAGAATTATATTCAAGATATAATATGTGAAAATAAAGTACATTCACTTTACAAAATAATTTAGGTGCATAAAAAAATATAAGTCTCAAAGAAGTCAAATTGGGATAAGACTATTTTACGGATTTTTTAACTTTTGAATATTAAACTCCATGAAATAAATATCATAAAATAGATATTTTAATACCAATAATTTAATTATATAATACGTATAATATAATCATGGGATTTCTATACACAGTTCAAAAGGAACGTGTGGCGGAAATAGCTTGTATCTCACAGAAAAAATTGAGACAGAATCCCCTTATCCAGTATCTTGACTCTTGTCATACCTATTCAACCCACCAGTATAAAAAATAAAAATTTATTTTAAATATTATTTTGTACCATATTATTATATGTAATACCAAATATGTTTTGATCATGACCTTATATTACCCACTTATTAACCATCATATGTTAAGGTTTCACTTCAGATAATATTCCCTTTGTTTTTTGCATGTATCTTAAATTGTTAAATCATTGGTTATTATAATTATATAATAATTATAGAATCTAAAAAATTATATAAATATTAATTTTGTCTATTATATATGTATTATAATAATATATATAATTTTAAGTATGAAATGAAATACACCGTTCATAAGGATGTTAAAATGTACATACACATGAACGTTGTTTCTGTTTTTATTATTGTATTTAAAAAAATAAAGAAAATGACAAATAAATATGTTTATAATATAATTAAAATCTAATTAAAATGTTATATATATCATATAATTTTACTAAATCCCTTCTTAATACATTCTATGTAGTGTGTGAATGAAACCCTCCACTTTGAGAAACTGTAGTCCACACTTCCTCATATGAAATTATCATATTTACACCAAATGAAAAGAAAAAGATATGTGTTTTCTAATTAATAAAGAAGATTAAATACATAATAAATATAATATATAACATATATAAATATATTTTGTTTCATAATTTTCACCATTATATGCACTAAATTAAAAACAAACAATTGTTTTTTAGTGAGAAGTTAGTTCATCGTACACATAAATAGAATGTTAGTTACCCATTAGATGGAGGTGTGCGTAATTTTAGGTTGAAACCATATCATATAAACATACTATTATATTTAGGATAATATTTTTTTATATAATCACGAAATAAATTGAGTGGAGTGGCCGTGAAAAAAAATAAAAAAAGGAGATTGAGATAAGGCATTGCCTCTTAATCGGGTATGTCCATCTGGTTTGTGCCAAAATGATTCCTTGGAATAATTTATGCCAAAAGGATGGATTCAAGGATGAAGGGGTATTTTTGGATGTTATTTGAGTGTATATTGTAAAAATTTAAGTATTTTGAGAGGTTTTAAGAAGAGGGGGAGTTGGTGGAATTTTTATGGGAAGGGAAAGGACATACATGGAGTTGTTTAAAACAAGTGAGGTGTACCCATGTTTTTACCTAATAGATTTCATAAATAAATAAAATAAATAATTTAAGATTAATGGATGAATAATGGACATCCAATGGGTATTTGAAAATTTTATAGGTTATTTTGGGTCGTATATTTAATGTTTAGTCCTTTGTTAAGATTAATTGTACCTTAATCGAAGTAATTAATTTTAATTACTTTCTATAATATTTATGTTCAAAAACTATTTTGGACATACAAGAAATTATAAATTATTATGATTCCTAATGTGGAACCCATTTTTACGAATCCCAATCATATTGGTTCCTGAAGTTTATTTAAAATTAATCCTTCAGTCGGGTCAACAATATGGGTTTTTTAATTAAAAATGTTCAAATGTTTTCTAGGTTTTTATATCCAATTTCAATGTCAAATTGGTTCAAATTACCTCAATCAGATTAATTTATAAAAATATTATCTAATTAAACTTTTAAACCAAACTAAAATATAACTAAACCTTATAAATAAGTTAGATTAAAAATGAGTTTTGAAATTAAATTGTATATTTTTTAATATTCATCTGAATATCATGTTTCTCCAAAATATACCAAATGTTTTGCATAAGAAAATTTCGAGATTATAATTTCAAAAGTGAAGTATATTTTATAAAATTTTATTTCTAAATGTGTCTAAAATTAATTTTATTATTTTTCATACAACATTAAAATTTGTTCATTTCAGAAAACAATATTTTTAAACATATAAGGACTTTACATAAAATCATATCTTTAATTATCAATATTTTTTATCCATTTAAAACTGTTTTAAAAAATATTTTAAAAGTATTTATTTCTATTTATATGAATAATTTTAATATCTTGGATATAATTTTCTTTTTTAAATAGTTATAATAATAAAATTATGTTTCGTAGGAACATCAGTGTTGTGTGTAAAGTATGCCAAGTCGATGTTCCATGTATCATATGGCGAGTTGGTATCATGTAACATAAACCAAATCAATTCCTAAAATCATTATTTGGGTATGTATTTTTGGAAAATATCATAATTTTAATCTTTTTTGAGATGAATTCTAGCATAATATCTCCATCAGGAAATTTCTCTTTTATAAAGTGAATCTTCATATCAGTTATTTTGATCTCGAATATTGGGCCTGATTTTTATAATTTCAAATTCACTTTGATTATCACAAAGTCTATTCAATGGTTTAGAAATATTTTCTTTCAAATAATCCATCTAAACATTGATCCAAAACATTTGAGTACAATTTTGTGTAGCTACAACGAATTCATATTCTGTTGTGCTCAATTTTATCGAACTATATTTCTTACTGTGCCAAATAAAAAACATTCACTTGAGAAAAATGTTCCTCTTGAGGTTGTATTTATATAATTAAAATATATATCCCAGTAAATATTATAATAACATTGAAAATTCGTGTCACAAATTGTTTTATTTAAGAATCCCTATTAATTTATTTCTTGTACATATCATTGAATCCTTTTTTCTATCAGTATAAGTGATTATTTCATATTGAAATGATACATGAAACACAAATTCATTGCATAAAAAATATATGGCCTTGAAAATTTAAGGTAAAATAGATTTCTTATCACCTTCAAAAATTATTTCTAATTCATACTAATTACAGATTCACCATTAATAAACTTTTTTCTTACTAAAATAGCAGTAGAAACTTATTTGGATTTTACCATCCTAAACTTATTTAACAATTCCATGTCATACTTTTATAAAAATTAGAAAATTTACTTTTTTTAACTTGTAAGACAAGTAATAAAGTTAATTATCCAAACATTAACATCTCAAAATTATTTTTTATTTCCTATAATAATTATTTACAATCTTTTTCATTATCCTAAAAATTGTATCATACAAATAAAAAATTAAAATTAGAGTTATGAAGTAAACATATTTCATATATAAGTTGATGTCATCTTTTATTTTATAAAATTTAAACATTCTCAAAAAAAATCAAGTATATAATACTAGACTCTTGGGGCTTCTTTCAACCCATGCATGGATTTATTCAGTATAAAATCAATTTTTTTCATCAATAAAATGTTTTAAAAACAAGGTTATTCATTCTAAACTTCTTCCTAAATATCACAATTCTAAAAAATATAACATTACATCCATTTTATAAACATTATAATTTTTATGTGAAAACATTTAAATAAATATTCTAATATCTTATAATATTACAAATAGGGAAATTTTCCCTTCTAAATCCACAACTTCCACCTAGGAATATCCTTTATAAGAAAGCTTGGATTTATTTCTTAAAACTTCCCCATGTTCATTCAACATGTATCTATAATCCCAATTCGTTCTGATCACATTTCCATTTTCTATCAATGGAATAATTTCCATTTTTTCATTTTTATCAATTTGATCCAATCTTCATTCATAGCATCCACCCATTATTTTTAATTAATATCTTAAAAAGCTGATTCTGGTTAAATTTTTGAGATTAGTGAAATTTGGTTTTATAATCCTAATTTGTTTCTAGTTTAAACTCGAGCATTATGACTTCCAATAATATTTTAATATAGAACATGGTTTTGGAAGGTAGGAAATTTCCATGATTATCTTCCACCTAAAATATCCTCATAGCATGATAATTCTGAATCATTATAAGGATGTTTTTGACTTTCTTTCATTGTTGTAGGAAATTTCAAATTTAAAAATTCTCAGTATTCTCCACAATGTTTTATAAGGAATTTCCATTTCCAATTACATTCACATTATATAAGTACACTAAAATTTTTAAATTTTGTTCAAACATTTGTAACTTATTCTATTGGGTGAATAATCCAATAAAGTTATTTCTATATCTTTCTCATCAATCTTTCCTATATCCAGATTTTTTATTTTGAGAAAAAATGGATGTCCAAAAATTTTGAAGTATTTCAATGAAGTTTTTTTATTATTCCACATTTTATAAGAAGTCATATTGATTTCCGATCTCAACAAGAATATATTTTGAACATGTACAATAGTACTAAAATATTTTCTCTAGTAGAACTTTCAAGGTTACTAGTCTCTTAACAAACATCTTCTTATCTCCACCAAAATTCAATTATTTATTTTTGCAACTCCATTTTGTTATAGAGTATAGGGAGAACTATACTAATATTTGATCCCATATTTCTACATATACGGTTCAAAAGTAATTCTTGTGAATTTTGTATCATTCCTGGTTCTCAAATTATTTTTATAATCCCCCATCTCTTTATCACCTTATTTTCTAGAAAACCTAAAAATTTCATTAGCCTATGATTTTTGTTTCATATATTAGAAATTTTTCATCCTAGTGAAATGATAATAAAATTCATAAAGTATAAATATTTTTATAATGATTGATGTCTCAAAATTTCAATAAAATTGGAAGGAATAAGTTCAAGAGGTCTGGTAGATTAAATCTCTACTCTCTTATGAATTTTGTTATCCATTTTCCATTTATCACAAGAAATAAAAACATCTTAATATCTTATTTTCAATTATGTAAATTTTTATATTTCATAAACATTAGAGAGTTTGTTCATACTTTTCTTGCCAAGGTGCCCATGTCTTCGGGGCCATAATTTGTTGCATCTTCATCACTCAAGTAACACGAGTTATTAAACTCTCTAATTTTAAAAATGTTACCACTGGTTCTTTATACTTTTTTGACAACTATTATATATTTCAAACTTCTGATGATACAAGAATATTATATGAAAATAACTTATTTTATATCCTCAGAATGTTGACATACACTAAGTGTGTTATGTTATAGCCATACAAACATAAAACATCCTTATATTTCAAATTTTGTTCTTCAATCTCAGCCACTCTGATTCTGCATATTTTAAAGGAACTATCATTAAAAAAGGTAACTTCTCCCCCATCATGAGATTCAATATGTTTCAATATTTCTATGTTACATGTAATATATGAAGAAGAACCACTCTCAAGTATCCATGGTTTGTTCCTAATACTTTTTTAAATCCATCTGGACGATAGAATCTCTCCCCTCTACATTCTTATTTCCAACTCATTGTCCCTTTATATAAAAAACGTGTTCTAGAAGAAGTTTAATACTTATTTCGTCTTGATTAATATCCAGATCACATATTCCACAAACTTCTTCTAGACATTCAAATCATTTTTTGTTGAAAAGGTTTTAACATCCCAAGATTTTTCTTTTCTATCTTATTGTGGGTTAAGAAATTTACCCATACTTATTCCACCATTTATTTCACTTTGTTTAAACCTTATTTAGAGTATAAATATGTTTTTCCAACAATTATAATCCATGTTCACTTAGTTTTCACAAAACCAGCAATATCCATTAAATCTTGATTTTCTATTGATGTAAGATCTTTACCTTTATAAACTTTATTGAGGTTGATAACTTATTTTTACTTTATTAATCTATTTTTGTGGGCCATATCTCCAAATTAGTGGGTTTTTATTCTCTTCAGATGAAATAGGTTTCCCATAACCTCTTTCCATCCAATATTTCCCAATACTTTTTCCAGAACCTGAAATATTAGAAAAATCAGATGAAGCATTATTTTTGGTGGGTTAGGATTTTACCTTATTCTTGATTTTAGAATTTCTAGAAACTTTAGAAGTCACAGATCTTAGTTTTGAGGCTTTTTTAAATGTTTTTATTCATCTTACTTTGGGTATTTTCGGACATAAGAAGTTTTTAATAAACCTTGTTAACTTATTTTTTCCAATCAATAAACTTCTAATTGAGATCTACAATCATCTATCCCTTTTCAGAAATTATAATTCTATAACTTATGATATTCTAAATTTATTCTTTATATTTCTTAATGAAACATTTTCTTCCATCAGAAACTGTTTCAAAATATTTCTTTATTACTCTAATTTTTTTATAAAGATATTAGTTTTTCTCAAGACATGCAAGAAGTTTTGTTCTGAGATGATGGTGTTTATAAGATTATTTTCTTCATTATTATTCATTATTTGAAGATTCATCAACTTTATATATTTTTTCAATTAATGTTCTAACCTTTTCTGAGCATTCATCTTCTGAAGAAATATTTTTAGTTGAGTTGAGTTCATATTTCTTACTCAATAAAATTATCATGTTTTGAGTAAACATATTCATATATTTTTTAGATGAATTTTATTCTTTATCATTCTTTCCACTACTTCCATCAAGTTTTTTCATCTAAATTAAATAAATATTCACTAACATTATTCTTAGGTAAATTCATAGAAATATGTCTAATTCCAGCACACTCAAACTATGTTGGATGATGTTTACCTTGACATATTCCTCTTCCTCTTTGATAATTATTTTATATAATAGAAATTATTTTTTCATTCTACTCTTTATCCTCATTATATTAATATTCACACGGATCAAAATCTTCAACATATTGATTTTTCATTTTTCACATGACTTTAATATCTATTTCATCATTCATATTCTTTTTGAAAATTATATTTTTCTCATTTCACAACCAAAAATAAATTTATGCAACTCATCAAGCGGTAAATTTTCCTTTTATTCTATAGAAGAAATTTTAGAATCAATCCAATCAAGGAAGATTCTCATTAGGTTCTTAAAAATAGAAGAATCTTCCTAAAAATTATGAAATCCTCTGATATTGTGAACAATTTCATTTACTTTAGTGAAGTATTCACCAATTGTTTATTCATATATCATTCTGATGTATTCATACATACTACACCAAATTTATATATTTTCTTAATTAACATTAGTATTTACTTCTAAAACACTTTCCATCTTGTCTTAAATACTCATTAATGTTTTTAGATCTATCAATTTTTGATAATTAATTTTTATAAGGATATAATGATAACATTTCTAGATTTTCCATCAACATTAATATTTTCTAATAAATAAATTTCATGGGAGAATATTTCTAAATAGGTGTGAAACCAATTACAGTAGCATAAAAAACATAGAAGCCAAGAGATAGGAGATAAAGAATCAACCTATTTTTTTATCCATAATAATTTTTTACATTAAATATAAGAATTAATCTACTATTGAGATAATTTTAATTATCCATGATAAGGATTAAACAAGGGATCATTTTCTATAATACCAATTGAATTTACAAAGGATCGAATAACAACAGATAAGGGGGGATTGGATCAATTGTTCACTTTTTATGATTTTCAAAACATTTATAATATTAACCCTTAAAAACTATTAAAATTTATTACCTTATGAAATTCTAGTAAATACTCATGCATGAAAAAGTAGGAAAGAAAATACAGAACACAAGATTTTCAAGGTTCAACCTCAGTGTGAGAACATACATCCTTTTTAAATCCACTCTTGTTGGTCAATGGAAATTCACCATAATGAATAAGTGGATAAAAATTGTGAAAACTTCTATTAGAAAACTTATGTATCTGGACATGAAATATTATACTAACTCTCATCATTTCAAAAAGTTTCTTACAAAATAATTTTTCTGAAACAAAAATAATAGGGAATTTTTTTAATTTTCTCAAGAAAAGATCAGTCTGAATCCAGAGTCCAATTTGTTTGATTCTAGTTTTATAACCCCAATTAACTCAATTTGATTCACCCATACTCAATATGCACTTAATAAACTCTTCTTAGAAACTCAATACCATATAATTTAATCTGATCGAATCAGTATGATCTTATCAACATTATGTTTCTTAATATGGTAGAAAAAACATTAGATGTTTGAACTGATAAAGAGATGTTTGTCCTGTAGAAACATTAACTTTGAATTATAAAGTAATATACCTTTTTTACTTATGTGAAAAGTTTTAAAGTATGAATAATTTGATAAAAAATGTATAGGTTACTCATAAAAAAGAAAGGAAACTTAAAAACTTTTATCACTTCCTCAAATTTCAAAACTCTAAAAAACCTTGCATTTAAGCATCAACTTTGAATTTTTTAATCTGGATAATATTTCTTTAAGATTTATAGAAAATTGAATTTCACATTTGACCTATTAAAATCATCATAAAACTTATTGATTCTTATTTTTTAGTCTTCTTCATAGTAAACCTTATTAGAATTTCCAACCTCTCAATAGTGCAATGTAACTTCCTAATCTTCAATGTGAGGGATCTTCTTCAGATTTATCTTCCTCTTCTCATTTAGACCATCCTTAATTTCTCATCTCACTACGATTTTCCTTTTTCTAAGCTCATTATGATATGGCTTTCTTTCTCACCTCATTAAAATATTCATTTCTTCTTTACATTTAGTTTTATGAAATATTCTTCTCAAACTCAATATGATCATTTTTACTTCCAAGAGTCAGTATGATGGAATCCTTATAATGATTTAATTCTCATTATTATTTCATTTATATTATGTTGGAATTATCCCCTCTAAATATTTGAAATTATTCAAATTTCATTTACATTACAAAATCTGTATTCTGAAAAATATTCATTTCTAGAACTTCTAAATTTGATCTTGTATTTCTAGGTTCTTAAAACCAATCCAATATTTAGGATTCCTCTGTTTCTTAAAATCATTTATCATGAGTGTTTTCATGATTTTTTAGAACTTTATGATTAGAAAAGAATTGAATTATTTATTTTAGAAAGTATGAAAATGTTCTAAACCTAAAAGATTATAAAGCTTATGGTCTAGTTGATTATCTTAATTAGGTTCTAAGAGATTATCGTGCTCAGTGTTAGATAGATTATGTTGTTGAGGTTTTAACAAATTATCTTATTCAATTTCAGACCAATTACCTTTCTTATAGTTAGGAAAGTTATCTTACTCAAGGTCCGATTGACTATCTTTCCTAGGGTCAGAAAACATATCCTTATCAGGGTCTTACAGATTATCTTGATCTGGTTTTGACGAATTAAACTTCATTATGATGTAATTTTCTAATAAACTATTTTTACTATTATGATATAAAGTATTCAACAACTTTCAAAAGTTTTTCAAAAACATTCATTTATAAAAGAATAGTTTTCAAAAAAAATCCACAAGCATTTTTAGACAAAACATCACAAAATTTATTCAAAGAAAAACTATTATAAAAGTGGTATTGATAGAATAAGAAATTTATTTATACAAGTTAAAGTATAATTTATTAAACTAACCACTCGAAATGTAAACCCATTATTATTCCCGCATATTCCCTAAGGGTGAGGTGTGAGATGGTTTCAGTTTCATGTGGTCGATCAGCTAATATTGAATGACTGGTAATATCTAGGTAATTGAACTCATCCTGTAGAAGATTTTATTCAATCTTTACTTTTTGAATTTTGTTTTGCGATTTGTCATGGTAAAACCCTAGTAATGTTACCTACCTCCCATGTTAGGTTAAATGGCCTTTGAATAACACGAATCTACAAGTTAATGCCATCTATTATCCTATCTATATAAATTATCCTCTATCATTGCTACTTATAAACACTAATTATATTGGTAAAATTATAAACCAAATGTATATTTTCAGAAAATAATATTGACCAATGATAAATATAACAGTCGATTCCCAATGTTCATATTTCCCATTATACCTCATAAATACCACATCATTCTTTCTCAAAAACTTCACTAAAATTCCACTAAAGGTTATATTTTCATTTCCATTAAAAGTTTATTGGTTTACTAATATTTTATTTTATTTCTATAGTTTTGGTCATGGGGGTGTTGATTCTATCATATCTATGTGAACCTTATTTTCTTATTTTAGATATTCTATATTATATTTTTGTTCATTTTTAATGTTTTTTATTTTAATTGGAATCATAGATGAATAATGAAATGATCCTTATTAATAATTTTTTTTGGTTTTTTTATATTGTTTACATGTATAAAATTTTATAATATATAGTAAAAATTTATTGATGACTTTTATATCATTCCAAAAGTATGGTTTATTACAGGTATCTTATAGGATCATCAACGGTATGCCCAAATTTCAATGTTTTATTTTCTAATACAAGATGTATATTTCTTAGTCTATATTATCAAAAAGGTTTTGTATGTGGATCCAGAAATGAAACTGGTTGGGATATGTTAGTATCCTCTAAATAATTTCTTTGAGATAAAGATTTTTCTTGGCATTATTGGTTATTACTGATGTTTTTTTTATAACATTTAATGAAAATATTCACCATTGAAATCTTTGACAATGAAAAGTGTTCACTTATGATGGAACAATGAATGTCATAAGTCCTTTCAAGAGATTTAATTTCACCATACATCAGCATCAATCAACACATTTCTAGAATAAAGATAAGGATATGTGGTGTACTGTGATTATTAATGGTCAAGGTTGGCATTTTATCTAATGTAGGGTGATTATATTTCTTCTTATGGATCATGGTAGTTATTATTTCATGAGAAGGACTACCCAAAAAACAATTTGGAATTATATTCTTTGGTACATGATATGAATACATGGTGTGATTGCCTTTTTGATGAAAATTAATGGTGTTTACGAATCATAAAAACATGAAGCATGTTTTTTCTCAATGATATTTGAATTTGGGAAAAATAAATTTGGATGGAATATGTTCACATTTTAAACTTCAACTTCAGGTATCAATCTGGTGACATAAATTTGATGGTGAATGAATTAAGTTGGATGTTGTATAATCTTTTGGGTAATGAAGCTTAAGATTAGTGGAAAATTATAATGATTATTCTTTACATGAACCTAGATTGAACCATCTAGGGTGATTTCATAATTTTCTTCCCAGTTTTCGTTGTTCCTGATTTAGTTCAACAAATAAAAGAGGCTCAGATGTCCAATTTTAAATGTATTTCATTGAGGCCAAAAATCAATGTTATGTAGGACATTCAGGGATGGAAGGCATATGAGATTTTAGTTTTTTGGTTTATAGTTAATTTCATGGTAACTTTGGGGTATCGAGATGAAATTATTAATTCATACCACTATTCGAGATGGGATATTCATCTTAGAATAAAAAGGCAATATGAATAAATGAAAACGAAATTTTGGTTGTATGTTCTGAAAAGAAAAGTGGTTGAGTAATTTTTGAGATGCCTCGCCTGTAAATAGGTTAAGGATGATAATCAGTGGACAACAAGTTTAATGTAGTATCTTCTAATTCCTATATAGAAATTAGATCAGATAGATATGGATTTGTAAAAGGTATACTAAGGAAAGTTTTGAACCACATTTTCATATGGGTTATAGTGGATAAACTCACAAAATCATACAATTTAATCCATGTTAATAAATCCAATGCTATAGAGGATTTACCAAAAATAATTATATGAGAAGTTGTAAAAGGGATTGGAATACTAGTTTTGATAGTATCAAACTGAGATCTGAGGTTTATTTCAATTTTTTGAAATTCTTACCTCAAGCCCAAGGGACTCCATTAACTATGAGAATGGAATATCATCCTCAAACAAATGGAAAATATGATATGATAATCCAAATACTGGAGGATATTCTAAGGGATTATGTAATAGATTTTGGTGGCTCATGGGAAGAGAATATACCTTTAGTCGAGTTATCATATAGCAACAATATTATATCCTCAATATATATGGATAATTTTGAATCATTTTTGGGTGTCCTTTTCTCTATCCACTTTATTGGGAGGAAACATGTGAGACTTTAGTTTTTGGACCAAGCCACGTGAAATAAAGAACAGTGAAAATTCAATCAATAAAAAAGATAATAGAGATGACTCAGAGTTGCTAGAAATTGTATGTCAATCATCATTGATGTTATTTTTTCCTGAGGTGAGTCACCATGTGTTCTTTAGATTCTCTCAAAGGCTTGGGAATAATAATTTTGGTATTCAATTCATGTTATGTCCTCAGTATATATTCCCTTTTGAGATACTTCAATGTGTTTGTGAGGTGGCATATCAGTTTAATTTATCAAAATGGTTCAATTCAGTGCATAATGTGTTTCATGTTTCCCAATTGAAAAAGTATCAACACGATCTATACCATGAAATGTGATGGGATCACATTGACCTATATTTGGAATCTATATTGATTTATATACCAATTAGGTTTACGGATAGTTAAGATAATGTCTTACATGGGAAAGGCATTAGTCTAATGTGGTTTTTTTTAGAAATATGGTCAGATTCAGGAAGAAACATGGGAACATGAAAAAGAAATGGTGGAGTAATGGCTTGAAATCTTTCAATACAATGGTAGTTTTATATATTCTAGGGATGTAAATACCAATAGTGGTAGAATGGACTACCCTTTTTTTTAGTTATATGACACTTTACTTGTTTATTTTATGTATATAAATTGATTGGTTCAAGTTTTGGGATGTTTGGAGGATCTTTGGCATGTTTTAGAGGATTTTACAGGGTTACAAATTTTGAGAATGATTATTAGGAACAGTTAAACACCTCTAGAGAACTTCACAACTGAAATAGTGGGCAATGGGTAGGCACATAGTTTGGCACATAGATTTTCCAAACCATGCATCTACCCAAGAGAGACTATTTAATACTTAATAAAGGGGAATTACCCAGTTTTTGCACAACTTATCTAAATGTGCGAGCCAACAATTCAATGTGTGTACGATGGCAATGGTTTCTTCATGGTTAGTGAATAGGTTTCCTAATAACGCACCATAACTATGTACAATGGAAATGTTTCTCTCAAAATTATTTATGAAATCCAATTCACCTCCAAAACCAAATTTTTTCACCAAAATAATTTCATATTATGAATTCCTCTTTATCTCAAGGCAATTCAGACCATTGTTATTGATATGGGAGAGATTACTAGGTGATTCTAAGTGTGTTGGATGCTCGGTTGCATCCATAAGTGATCATTATTCATCTTTTTCAATGGATCTCTTCTTCTTCCCTCCCTAGAAATCATGTATCTAGTCCATAGGGATAGATCTATTGTGTGGTGTTAATCATAAAGGGATATAATAATTATGATTGAGGGTAATGGTATTTAAGGATTATTTAATGAGTTTCAAGTTGGGTTTTTTATGTTATTATTCTTTCTTCGTTTTTTACTTAGTTTTAGAGGTAGGAGTGTTCTCTCTTGACTTCTATTGAATAAAAATAGAGGTTTAAGATTGAAATTGATTGAATCTCTCAAAAACATTTGAAACCATTTTTTGAATTAATGGAAACCTATTTAGTGTTGTTTTCATGGAAATTATGTAAATTTAATTGTTTTTTAGAAAGTGATTTTGGTTCATGAATTTAGAATGTCTGTTTTAAAATAAAGGTTTTGTTTTGATTCATGGAAAATGGTTTTATAGAAATGATTTCAATAAAAGGAATATTTCAATGAAATGGATTTTCATGGTTAGTTTTTCATTGTTTTTTGGAATACATGGTCAGTGTGGTTCATTTTAATTAAAGTAACCATGTTTAAGGGGTGTGTGCTATTGGGGAACCAGGTATTGGTAACCAGGTGATGACTTAGTAGATCAACAAGAGACCACTCATGAGAATGGAACTTTCACCTAGAAATGCTTGTGTGGAAGTGTGAATTTGTGGAATGGGTATTCCAAATGGATTTGAGAAATTATTTTAATGGTTATCTTATTTATCTCTATGGAAACTATTTTGGTTTAGATTTTTTTGGTTTTGATATAAATTACTATAATTTTTTAAATTGTTTTATATAAATGTGTTAATAAGTTATATCCCAATGGAATGTGTTGGAAATTCCTATTGATTATTATACTCACCCCCTTTTTTGTAATAGTTTTGAACTTATAGATTCCATCTATCAAGACATATATAAAATTATGGAATCTCCATTATTTAGTGATGCCTTAAAATACCATGGGATTGGATTTTTAGGTAGGATCTTGGATCTGGTTGGGAGTTATTTAGTTGGGGTCTTGGTTGTTTTTGAGTTTCAATGGTTTTTATTTCATCTTTATACTCAATTTTATGGTTATTGATTGGTTACTCTTTAAGTTTTATTTCTTTAAACTCATCCATCATATACTGGGATTTTTGTTTTTTTCTAGTGTTTGGTTTTTTTATTCAAAGGGAAAATTCTCCACCAATTCTGTATGAATCCATTGATATTTAATGCAAGCCTTTTTTATCTTTGGGATGGAACCTAACACATAGTATCACCCACCGACTCTTCCCCAAACAATGGGTGAGGGGAGGGATGTTAAACTATCTCACAACTTATTTGAGGAAGATTCATTTTGGATAAATTTTTCTTGATTTAGATATTAATATAATTTAAACATAAAAAAAATTCCATGTGTATCCTCTCCCTCACTTTTAAAATGGCCCCACCCCTCCTCTATTTTCCTCTCATCAAGATTCTTTTATCTCTACTAAGCCCTACTAAAATTCTTCCCTAATATCCATTCCTCTATCTTAGAGTTAATGGTTTGATCACAATACCAACCCATAAAGGATTTAGTTATAAACATGAAGATGCCTTCCAAAGAAGAAGTGATTAAAACCACTTACGAAAGCAAGTTAGACTTAACATAAGGGTTTATTTCACAATCCCATCCTCATTTAGGATTTTTTATGATTATTTTTAAGTTGGGGGAATTATATGATATTTTTATCTTGAAACCGTACATTTCATCTCCGTAGTCTAATTATAGAAATTATGAGTTTTCTTTTTTATTTTTCTATCTCAATGTACTCGAATGTTGGAAAGAATTATTTTATAAATAACATATAGTATTTTCTATTTGAGTGGGAATATTTCTCTTCCATGTCCATATTTTATTTAATTTTTTAAAATAATATTTTTACTATTTTAAAATTATTTATTAAATTTTTTACCCATAATTTCCATTTTGTAACAAAAATTAAAATGAATCTTAGTTTTGTGTTTTTAATGTGGCACTTTTTACTAAAGATATAAACACAATATTCATTTTAACATGCACTAGTTAAAGAAAATATTAATCCACCATCAACGCTCTTTTTTTAAGCTTTCATTACAAGTTCACATGGTCACTTAAATTGAAATTATTTTCTATAATATTTTTTATATTTTATATTTTAAATAAATGATTTCAAAATGAAAAGGGTTTTTTCCTCAAGAAATCTTCCTCTTATATTTTAGAAATATTTTCACCCATATCAACATAAATTGATGAAAATTTTGATATATTGAGAATATAATATAATAATACCATCCATAATATATATTTGGATGTATTATATGTTTTTTTATGAGGGAAAGTATTAATAGTTGGTAAGTAGTTATTCCAGTACATATAATTATTGATTGTTAAAGCATACTAATTATGTTGTATTGTTTATCCATATTATGAATACATTTGAATAACTATGTTAGGGGTGGGACCTATATTTACATATCCCCTTGAAGCATTATTATGTCTCATGAGACAAAACATGTTGGTGTTTGGTATATGACTTACCCATTTATATACAATTTCATGGAACAAGGATTTTATTATAATATTAAAATTTCCCTAATTATCAATTCCATCATTATGAAATCAATTAATGATGTACATCTAATTATATTAATATTTATTTTTTCCAGGGATATGTTTTAATATCAAGTGATTATTTCTATGGAATTATTTTATCATAATTTACTCATGTTATATTATTCGTGATTTATTTATTTTATGATAGATTCTACTGCATGTATTCCTATAAAGAGCACAAGAGCTAAAAATTTTATTTTGCTTCACTTCACCATGATAGAAATATTTGTACAACTATTTATATGAATAGATATGGTATGGGGAATAATAATTTTTTCAAAGAAAATATAAGGTTTTATTTTAGGTTTTCAAGTTTAATATGAGATTCAAACATATTTCTAGTTTTCTAAGACGACTAAAATATCTGATCCCTTTGGATGTTATCACATGTATCCGGTGAAAATGTAATAAGATAACCACTTGTTTCAGAAATTGGGTATCATGTATTTTTTAAAATAGATAAATATTCCATTTTTAAGAGGTCCTCGAAGAGAATATTCAAATTCTTAAAGAGAGTAATAATAAATTCTTACCTTACATTCATCTCCATATTTATGCTCCAAATATATTTTAAAAATTATAATATAATGAAATTATTATTATTATAATACTTAAATTTTATTATTTTTTATTCTATAACCATTACCTGTAACACCCCGAGATTTTATGAAAAATATTATTTTTAATTTCATTAATGTCTTGTTTTGTACGCTGCACCAAAAGGATCTTTCACAACATGCATCCTTGACTTTCCTTGCATTACACGCAATCGTGACCTTCCTCGATAGCGTGTGTAGTACGCAATAACGAGTTTCACTAAACAACAATATGCTATTAAAATATTATAAAAACTAGCCATTATGAATAGTAATAACCACTTTTTGAAATTTTGTAAATTTTATTTTTCAAAATGGACTTCATTTTTGGATTCAGAATATCGAAATTAGCTTTGGGTGAAATTTTGGTACTTTTCGGATAACTTTCATATTCTAATAAATAGTGAAAATTACTAAATTTTAATTAAAAACAACCTTTTTAATCGAAATAATTAATATTGATAAATTATTAATTTTATTGGTTTTAAAGTATATTTAGAATATATGTTTACAATTTAATACAATGTTGGTCATTGGATGTAGTTTCACATTTAAAACAGACATAAACAAATGTCAATCTTTTGATAGTTATTATCTCTTAAGAACACGCTATTTGTTTTGACGACGGGAATTAATTTTTAAATTAATTAATGCAACTGATATGTTTTGAATTTGGTAAAATAGACATCATTTTTGAATTCATAATATCAAATATAGCTTAGGCCTAATTTTTGGTATTTTTCTGGAAACTTTCATTTTTTTGATGAATAGTGAAACCACTAAGTGGTAGTTAAAAAAATGAATTTTTCATAAAACTTAATTTTACCACTTCTGTGAGTGGAATTTTAAAAATCCGAGAGACACGGTTGATTTCAGTAAGTAAAATGTGGTTCAATTAGATGAAAATAATTTTTGGTGAATAGTAACTTTTTACTTTTTTTTACCACGGTTAAAAGTAAATAGGGTAATTAAGTGTAAAAATGATATTATTATTACCCTAACACATGTCATAATTCTATTGGATAAGTTTAATTCGACCAAAAACAACCTTAGGAATAAAATATGACCATTTAGGCCCACTTGGATTAGATTAGGACATTTATTATTATTTAATTCAAAGAAGAGTTAAAAGAGTTAAAATCAAAGTTTATTTACTACAACATTTTTAATATAGGGTTATACATAAGATAAATTAGATTGTAAATATTCATTAGAAATCTAATAATATTTCCTAAATAATGATATTTTATTTATAATTTTTAGACATTAAATATATTAATTTATTTATGATACAATGATGATGAAGTAATTACCATAATAGTGAACAATTAGAATAATTGATATTATAAATACCCAAATAAATATAATTTGAGACTTTTTATGAATTCCACTAATTTTATAGGTTAATATAACATGTTATTATTTATTTAATTAACTTTTTTCGAACTAATCATTCTGTTATGATTTTCACAAAAATCAATTAATAAATAGTGTCAAAATTGACATCAAATAGTTTTTAAAACAAATATTATATTAGTAATTGTTATTTTATTCCTAAAAATCTAAGGTTCGGCAAAATGACTTAGATAAGGTTATATATACTAATAATAAACAACTTGGGGTTTGTTTGGCTGCTTATAGAAAGTTTATTAACCTTATAGTATAAGAACACAAGAAGACACGGTAAAAGTAAAATTATTTTACTTAATGTTAAATCTAAATGATAAGGTTAAAATAGTAACCTAAACTTGTCTAAATTCTATTGGATTAGAGTATTTAGACCCATCCCCTCCTTATCTTCTAAATAAATAAATTTGGAGCTATTTAAAACTGAATTTGTCTTTATAATAAAATAATATTTTTAGTTTTTCCAAAGGAGCCCCTCTCCTCCCTTATAAAAGGGCACCTCCTACCTCTCTTCCTCAAACCACTTTGAGCCTTCAAGCTTGGACAAACCTTGCCAAATTCCATTCTCCACTTCAATAGAAACATCCTAGAGGTTCAGGTCTTCCTCAAAGACCAATTTTATTTCTCTAAAAGGAGATCTCAAAGAGGCTCTTCAAAGAAGAGGTAATGTCCGTTACCGATTCATTCAAATTTATTTCTTCATCCACTTATTCTTTTTAGGTTGTTTAATTATGAAGTAACAAAATCAGTATTACTCATATACTGATATGTTATTATAAGTATGAAACAACCCTATTTCACCATTTATCCATCCTACGGAAAATGAAATCACCGCGCGTGCGTACGTACGGAATACCATCTCCACACCGTGGTGTAATCTATTTTCCACCACCACCTTACTTGGATGGGTATAATGGTGTACATAATAACTATATATGATTATTGTAAAGTGATATTGATTCTGATATAGTATACATACACTCCAATAAAATTCCACGATCATGAGAACGATATCATCGCTCGTGCGTACGTACGGACTACCGTCTCCACGACGCGATGAGATACATTCTCCACGTTAACCATTCATGACTGATTATAAAGTATATATAATAAGTAATCATGAAATATATGACATAATAATGATACTTTATTTATGTGTATATATATGTATGTCATCTACTTAATTCCATTCAACTCAATAAGGAAACGAAAACAGCGTTCATGCGTATGTACGGCCTACCGTCTCCATGAACGGTGTATTTCTTTCCATTTACTGATCTATTATATATATGTATATTCTGAATATATATTATATATAGATCATGTTTTATATTCTGGAATTAAGTAGTCATGATCTAAGTAATCATATGAATAATTACAAGTCAAAACACGAATGACAAATGAAATGATTTTACCCAAAACGCACTTTAACATGGAATTTACAAAAGAACGGGTAATATAAAGTCATAAGTGAACCATATATGATATCATAACAATGAGTATGATTCTGGAATAATTGAATGACATTATTTAAATCATTATACAGGAGGTTCGGACACTTACGAAGCAAATCGGACCTAAGGTAAGGGAAATATCACAATCTCATTTTTATCCGAGATTGTTTATAATTTGGCATTTACTGGGGTGTATTTTATCATCCAAATCCATGTTTCCTCAATATGTAATATTATTTCCCTCCACCTACAATTTTTTAAATCCAATTTTACCCTTCGGTGAGTTTTTAGTAAAGGATATTAAAAGAATATTTTGTCATTTTTCGTAAGAGGTACTTTTTGACTTTTCCGAAAAAAGTACGAAGAGTGTTTTTTTTAACTTATACGGCATCAAGGGATTTTTAAAAAATTATTTACAAGAAGCTTACTTTACAAGTTTTCAAGTTTATTTTTAATCAACTTCTTTTAGTTTATAATTGCACAACATGTTAAGAAAGGAAAAGTGTTTTTGAAGCAGAAAGGATATTTTCCTCAAGAATGGAGTTCAGGTGTTTTATCAAAATTATTTTCCATATACGATAATAAAGGGTTCGGTTTTTATCCCTATTATTACATTGATTTGATTATGTTATGATGGAATTATATTTTTATGAATTCCTTTATCTTATATGAATTGTTTTATGATGTCATGATGTTTAAGATTCCCATTTTTATTACATGGGTTATGCTATGATGTATGGTTTTCTAATTTTTTGGCACACATAAGAATGGTATCATTATGAGATGGGTGGTACCTATATCTCCCTCCAATGCATTGGGTAAAGATTTTATATCTCATGAGATAGACATGGCTGGAACGGCAGGTTAAACCAGTTCAGTGAAACAGGACTGAAACGAGGAATGAACTCGGTTCAGAAAGGGACTTTTTCCACTAAGATAGTCTTGGCAATGAGTATTGACTAATAAGAAATGATTCTCTATGATTATGTGTGTATGCCACAAATTATCATGTTTTAAGTTATGATTATTGGGATTACATTTCACTACTATGATTTATCCCATGTTATGATATTATGATCTCTTTTTCAGGTTAAGATTTAGAAAATGTTATGTTCTTATGAATATGATGTGATTGATATTTCTTTTGTTTACCCTTACTGAGAATTTGAGCTCACCCTTTTATGTTTTCTTTTCCCCTGGATAAAAAGAAAGGTTTTAGGTATAAAAAAAAGGAAGATCTTTATGGGGGATGTTGAAGATCTTTCACCATGATTAGAAGACTATATTTCGAGTTTCCAAAGACACTAAACTATTACGGTCCTTGTGTGTGTGTTTTTGTTATGTACTAAGTATTCCAAAAAATTAATGTAATGTTCATGTACGTCAAAATTCAGGTCTCTACAGTTGGTATCAGAGGAAAGGTTTAGTCAACCTTTGGAAACTATGATGCAAAAATGTTAGTGAGATCCCCAGAGATATTTCTAAGGTATGTCTAGGGATGTCCCTAAGGATAAGTATACGTATAGGATATAGTCCTAGAACTATGGTAACGATATTAGATTAAACCAAAGATGTTAGATATTGAAGTTACTCCCCCTTTATTATGATTTTTACCTCTCAGACTATTCTTTTTGGGTTTTAGACGATGGCTGGAACCCGAAGGAACCGTGTTGATCAATGTAATGGACAATGCAATGATTGTCCTCCTGAACAAACAAATGTTATGTGAGATGGGGTGAAAAATCTTATTTCTATACTTACAAAAGCTATAAATCATTCTGGACTTCCAAATGAGCAGAGAAGGGAACAATATTCTATTGAGTCCTTCATGAGGCAACGTCCACCTTCTTTCAGTGGGTCTTCTGATCCACTTGTTGTTGAACAATGGATCAGTAATACTGAAAAGATATTTTCAGTTCTTCAATGTTCTGAACATGATAAAGTCATCTTAGCAGTGTATCGTTTGGAAGGTGATGCTGATCAATGGTGGAATCTTATCAAGAATACGAGGCCAAGAGATGAAATTGAGTCCATGGAATGGGATGAGTTCAAGAACTTATTTTTCAATAAGTACTTCCCTCGTATTCTTCGAACAAAGATGGAGAAGGAGTTTCTTGAACTAAAGAAAAAGAATGATAAATTTTTTAGTATATACGAAGCGAATTTTACAAGGCTTGAAAGGTATGCATCTGGATTTATCATCCAACCTGAATGTAAAGTTGATCGATTCTTCAGTGGCTTAAAACCAAATCTTCGAAGGGCATTAGCTATAAGAAACTTCAGTAGCTATGAAGAAATTGTGCGTTGTGCTATCAAGATAGAAATGGAAGTTGGTGTTACTCATCCATCTCATAGTTTTGACAAGAAACGAAAGATGGAGTTCAAGGAGAAATCTCAGAATAATGGTGAAAAGAATATGAATGTTTCCTTATGCTCAATTTGTGGAAAGAAGCATGGTGGAGATTCTCTTAAAGGGACTAGAAAATGTTTTAAGTTCGGAAAAGAAGGTCATCGAGCAGCTGAGTGTCGAAGTAATGGAAAAAGGGTTTCTAATGATGTGAATAACGAAAAGACTGCAGAGAATTCACCACCAACACTTCAATGATTCAAGTGCAAGGAAATGGGGCATTATGCTAATAAATTCCCAAATCCAAGGGTTAGTGATGATCTACATGAGCAACCACTTAAGGCAAAGGACAAAGGGAAGTCACATGCGATCATTATTGGCGATGTTGAATATGACAACGATGTGGTGGAATGATTAAGTGTTTATGTAATGGGATTCCAAAATAATGTTGTATATAGTATCGTGGAATATTGGAATATTTATGTATTGGTCAATTGTGGTTTTCAATGGTACTGGTAACCATAGAATGTGATTGAGATATTTTTGGAAAAAAAGATGATATGCGCACAATGAAAGGAAAACGAGAAAATGAAATGTTTGACCGTATTCATGAGCTCATGACTGATATAGGGAGAATTTTATATCATGGTTTGAGTATATAGAATTTTTGGATTTTGGTATGTGGAAAGAGTTAACTTTTGACTGCATTCATGTTTTCACTATGGTTCAATTAATGGGTATTCATTATTCAAGAGAATACATGATTAAGGTATTCACATGTTTGTAATTTGACCAACAAGATATATCTTATGATATATGGGGGATAAATGATGGCCTTCACGTGATTGTTATGTGACATTTCAAGTCATCATTTTCTTTATACTATGAGCTTGGCCCGAAGTATTTTAGATAAGCCAAAAGATTGGAATGGATTATGTTGGACATAAGTTAGGATAGAACTTTTTTCGATATTATTGATGGGATGTTATAGTAATATAGATTTAGAAAAAGGAAAACCTGCAGGATGGGCGACAGCCCATCGCGTCGGACAAGGCTTTGGGAATCGAACCCACAACCGAAGTGCGACCGGCCTTTATCGCCTACCACTCGCCTACAAGAAGTCCTTGGTTAGTAGAAACTAGTTTTAGTTTATTACGCGGTATGATATATGAAGTATAAGTTCTTTTTTAGAATCGTATACGATTAACCTCACCATAGATGGACTTATGTATATTTGATAACTTTTGCTAACCTTTTGTTTGAAACAGATGGAATGACCCATCATTATATCAAATGATCTATTAACACTTCATGAATAACAAATTCAAATTCATTTCTATAAGAGATGAAGTGGAAATTGTTCAAAGCACGAACAACAGTGAAATTGTACCAAAATCATGTAAGTATTTCTTTTAATTCACCAACTTTAGGGAAATGATCTTGAAAACCAAAAATGTTGTCCTGGTGCCCTTATATCTGATGAATCAGATGGTACCTAAGATCATCGAAAATCTATGGCTTTGTGATTGTTGGCTATTTCATAGCCATGTTCTCTACCACTCTCTATCAGAACTTGATGGTTAGATTTTTCTTCCATATCCATAATTTAACCTATGTTCTCCTACGTGGAAACCCAGTGATGAGTTAATTTGGGTAACCGTTACGTTTCATACTTTAGTTTTTAAAGCCAAGTTTGGGAATTCCTTTTTACGATGTGGGTTTCTATTAAAGAAACTTTCGAGTAGTAAACCATTTATAACCTCGACTAATTTCGAGGGCGAAATTCATTTTAAGGGGGGTAGAATGTAACACCCTGAGATTTCATAAAAAATATTCTTTTTAATTTCATTAATGTCTTGTGTTGTACGCTACACCAAAAGGAGCTTGCACAACACGCATCCTTGACTTGCCTTGCATTACACGCAATCGCGACCTTCCTCGATAGCGTGTGTAGTACGCAATAACGAGTTTCACTAAACAACAATATCCTATTAAAATATTATAAAAACTAGAAGTTATGAATAGTAATAACCACTTTTTGAAATTTTTTAAATTTGATTTTTCAAAATGGACTTCATTTTTGGATTCAGAAAATCGAAATTAGCTTTGGGTGAAATTTTGGTACTTTTCGGATAACTTTCATATTCTGATGAATAGTGAAAATTACTAAATTTTAATTAAAAACAGCCTTTTTAATCGAAATAATTAATAGTGATAAATTATTAATTTGAGTGGTTTTAAAGTATATTTAGAATATATTTTTACAATTTAATACAATTTTGGTCATTGGATGTAATTTCACATTTAAACCAGATATAAACAAATGTCAATCTTTTGATAGTTATTATCTCTTAAGAACACGCTATTTGTTTTGATGACGGGAATTAATTTTTAAATTAATTAATGCAACTGATATGTTTTGAATTTGGTAAAATAGACATCATTTTTGAATTCATAATATCAAATATATCTTAGCCCTAATTTTTGGTATTTTTCTGGAAACTTTCATTTTTTGATGAATAGTGAAACCACTAAGTGGTAGTTAAAAAAATGAATTTTTCATAAAACATAATTTTACCGCTTCTGTGAGTGGAATTTCAAAAATCCGAGAGACACGGTTGATTTCAGTAAGTAAAATGTGGTTCAATGAGATGAAAATAATTTTTGGTGAATAGTAACTTTTTACTTTTTTTTACCACGGTTAAAAGTAAATAGGGTAATTATGGGTAAAAATGATATTATTATTACCCTAACACATGTACTAATTCTATTGGATAAGTGTAATTCGACCAAAAACAACCTTAGGAATAAAATATGACCATTTAGGCCCACTTGGATTAGATTAGGACATTTATTATTATTTAATTCAAAGAAGAGTTAAAAGAGTTAAAATCAATGTTTATTTACTACAACATTTTTAATATAGGGTTATACATAAGATAAATTAGATTGTAAATATTCATTAGAAAGCTAATAATATTTACTACATAATTATATTTTATTTATAATTTTTAGACATTAAATAAATTAATTAATTAATGACACAATGATGATGCAGTAATTACCATAATAGTGAAAAATTAGAATAATTGATATTATAAATACCAAAATAAATATAATTTGAGACTTTTTATGAATTACACTAATTTTATAGGTTAATATGACATGTTAGTATTGATTTAATTAACTTTTTTCGAACTAATAATTCTGTTATGATTTTCAAAAAAATCAATTACTAAATAGTGTCAAAATTGACATAAAATAGTTTTTAAAACATATATTATATTAGTAATTGTTATTTTATTCCTAAAAATATAAGGTTCGGCCAAATGACTTAGATAAGGTGTTATATATTAATAATAAACAACTTGGGGTTCGTTTGGCTGCTTATAGTAAGTTTATTAACCTTATAGTATAAGAACACAAGAAGACACGGTAAAAGTAAAATTATTTTACTTAATGTTAAATATAAATGATAAGGTTAAAATAGGAACCTAAACTTGTCTAAATTCTATTTGATGAGATGATTTCGACCCCTCCCCACCTTATCTTAGAAATAAATCAATTTGGAGCTATTTAAAACCGAATTTGTCTTTATAAAAAAATTATATTTTTAGTTTTTCCAAAGGAGCCCCTCTCCTCCCTTATAAAAGGGCACCTCCTCCCTCTCTTCCTCACACCACTTTGAGCCTTCAAGCTCGGACAAACCCTGCCAAATTCCATTCTCCACTTCCATAGAAACATCCTAGAGGTTCTGGTCTTCCTCAAAGACCAATTTAATTCCCTAAAAGGAGATCTCAAAGAGGCGCTTCAAAGAAGAGGTAATGTCCGTTACCGATTCTTTCAACTTTATTTCTTCTTCCACTTCTTATTATTAGGTTGTTTCATTATGAAGTAATAAAATAAGTATCACTAATATACTGATATGTTATTATAAGTATGAAACAACCCTATTTCACCATCTATCCATCCTACAAAAAACGAAATCACCGCGCGTGCGTACGTACGGAATACCGTCTCCACACCGTGGTGTAATCTATTTTCCACCACCACCTTACTTGGATGGGAATAATGGTGTAAATAATAACTATATATGATTATTTTAAAGTGATATTGATTCTGATATAGTATACATACACTCCAATACAATTCCATGATCTTGAGAACGATATCATCGCTCGTGCGTACGTACGGACTACCGTCTCCACGACGCGATGAGATACATTCTCCACGTTAACCATTCATGAATGATTATAAAGTATATATAATAAGTAATAATGAAATATATGAGATAATAATGATACTGTATTTATATGTATATATATTTATATCATCTACTTAATTCCATTCAACTCAATAAGGAAACGAAAACAGCGTTCATGCGTACGTACGGCCTACCGTCTCCATGAACGGTGTATTTCTTTCCATTTACTGATCTATTATATATATGTATATTATGAATATATATTATATATAGATAATGTTTTATATTCTGGAATTAATTAATCATTATCTAAGTAATCATATGAATAATTACAAGTCAAAACACAGATGACAAATGAAACGATTTTACCCAAAACGCTCTTTAACATGGAATTTACAAAAGAACGGGTAATATAAAGTCATAAGTGAACCATATATGATATCATAACAATGAGTATGATTCTGGAATAAGTCAATGATATTATTTAAATCATTATAAAGGAGGTTTGGACACTTACGAAGCAAATCGGACCTAAGGTAAGGGAAATATCACAATCTCATTTTTATCCGAGATTGTTTATACTTTGGCATTTACTGGGGTGTATTTTATCATCCACATCCATGTTTCCTTAATATGTAATATTATTTCCGTCCACCTACAATTTTTTAAATCCAATTTTACCCTTCGGTGAGTTTTTAGTAAAGGATATGAAAGGAATCTTTTGTCGTTTTTCGTACGAGGTACTTTTTGACTTTTCTGACAAAAGTACGAAGAATGTTTTTTTTAACTTATACGGCATGAATGGATTTTTAAAACATTATTTCCAAGAAGCTTACTTTAAAATTTTTTAAGTTTATTTTTAATCAACTTCTTTTAGTTTATAATTTTACGACATGTTAAGAAAGGAAAAGTGTTTTTGAAGCAGAAAGGATATTTTCCTCAAGAATGGAGTTCACGTGTTTTATCAAAATTATTTTCCATATAAGATAATAAAGGGTTCTGTTTTATCCCTATTATTACATTGATTTGATTATGTTATTATGGAATTATATTTTTATGAATTACTTTATCTTATATGAATTGTTTTATGATGTCACGATGTTTAAGATTCCCATTTTTATTACATGGGTTATGCTATGATGTATGTTTTTCTGATTTTGTGGCACACATAATAATGGTATCATTATGAGATGGGTGGGACATATATCTCCCTCCAATTCATTGGGTAAAGATTTAATATCTCATGAGATAGACATGTCTGGAACGGCATGTTAAACCGGTTCAGTGAAACAGGACTGAAACGAGGAATGAACTCGGTTCAGAAAGGGACTTTGTCCATTAAGATAGTCTTGGCAATGAGTCTTCACTAATAAGAAATGATTATCTATGATTATGTGTATATTCCACAAAGTTTCATGTTTTAGGTTATGATTATTGGGATTACATTTCACTACTATGATTTATCCCATGTTATGATATTATGATCTCTTTTGCAGGTTAAGATTTCCAAAATGTTATGTTCTTATGAATATGATGTGATTGATATTTCTTTTGTTTACCCTTACTGAGCATTTGAGATCACCATTTTATGTTTTCTTTTCCCTAGTATATAAAGAAAGGTTTTAGATATAAAAAAAGGAAGATCTTTATGGGGTATATTGAAGATCTTTCACCATGATTAAAAGATTATATTCTGAGTTTCCAAAGACACTAAACTATTATGGTCCTTGTGTATGTGTTTTTGTTATGTACTAAGTATTTCGCAAAATTAATGTAATGTTCAGGTACGTCAAGCTTGGGGTCTCTACATTACCTACCATCTTCCCACCCTTATAAAAAACTAAAATGCTTATTGTGCATACACGCGGGTACTACCTCTATGAAGAAACAAATATAATTTTTCACAACTACCCTAGTTATATTATTATGAAAGGGTATTTAATAAAAAAAAATCTATATTTATGAGAATTTTAATATTTTAAAAATATAATCCATTTTGTATATTTCCCCTAATATATGTAAAATAAAAAAATTCATCCGTGTGTATAGGTGAACTGCCACAACTATAGAACAACATATTTTAGTTTGCACTACCATGAAACTTGGATCACATTAAATATTGAATTAATTAACTTAATTGATAATTATGATAGTTTTTTGTACTAGAAATATATTTGGGGGATCCTATTAAAAACCCCACTCATTAGAAAATTAAATTATTCCCTATGTTACATGTCGGTTACCACCTCTACCGATGATGTGCGTTATTTTTCATCATAAACATAATTCACTATTATATAAATAATTTTATGGTCAAATATATTGATAATAAGTGTATTAATTTTATGTAATGATGATATAAAAATAAAATATTTTAAAAAAGTAATCATCTATTATTTTCAATTAATCAGATACAAGTCTGTCATCGATTCTATCTTCACAAATCATGTCTAAAAACCACTTGGAATAAAATTATAGCTTTACAATAGTTATAATGACAATATTATAATACATTAGATAATATTTTAATGGTGACCATAGTGTAAAATAATTGTAAAAATGTCATTTTTTAAATAATATGTGAAATAATCAAAATTAACAACTTAAAATAATGAAAATAAACTTTAACTAACTAATAAATTTTATAATAACTGATTATATATTAAGAATATATCAACTTTTATATTTGAATAATTTTTTGAAATAGTATATTAATATTTCTATGTTGGTTATATAGGATTCTAAATAATGTTCATGGATTTCATGTGTAAAATTTATTTTTTTCATCCTAAACATCCTTATTTCAGAACTGATTTCTATTCTACACCTATTTTTATTATATGGTGTTTGTTCTATTATTTTATAATAAATTATAATAATACTATTTTACTCAGTAAAATTAATTTTGTATTTCATATTATAGTTGTCATGTACTTTGATTTAAATTTTTCCAAAGATGTAAGGACTTTTTGTCTCAAAAATATGCCTTTGAAAAATATACCATATTCATCACTAGTTTTTATGTGGTTTATATACAACAATATATAAGCCTTTTTGGAATCCATATAGCACCAAGTTCTACTCTATAAATTTTTATTTTATATTATTTTATTAACTTTTTAGGAAAATGAAATTTTTTATAAGTTTTAGCTTTGAATTTCAATTTTATAGAATATTTGTTCTTGCTCATTGATTTAAGAGCGTAGTATTAGGGAAACTATATAGGTACCTATATGTGGGGAATTTAATTGGATTTTTTAAATGTGTATTCTTTGACCTGTATGGGTAGTACATGGTCGGGTACACAAATTATACCCAGTTGGGTTAACTTCGTGAGAAGTGTGCAATATAGATCACCCCTTTGACATATTTTTTTCATGTTTGGTTAGATAACCATGAGGTCAAACTATTAAAAGGATTTTGGATCTTCTAATGGATCCCATATGGTTGGCGTAGAGTTTGGGAAACATGTCAGCCAAACTATGTATGTTACCAATAATTATAATATTTTTTCCAAAATTACCAAGGTATCGATTTAAGGCGTTTCACACTTTTTTATCTTATGTGACTCACTATAATTGGCTTCCAAGTAGGCCCATAATTCTTGTCATTTTTATTCCAAACCTCTTTATCCTTGTTTTTTCAATTAGAAGACCTTGGTAAGCTCCTTCTTCTTTCTTGGTTTCTATTATCCTTCTTCTCTAATTCATTATCCTTATGTTTTTTCCACAATTTTGAGAATTTCTTCCATTGAGATACATTTTTTATATTAGGATGTTTTATTCATATTTGTTTTGATTTTTAGTTCTTTATTAGGCCTCTTTGAGGCTTTTTTGGGGATCTTCCATTGTAAGCGATGATGTTCAGCATGATTATCATTGAACCGAGGAAGGTGTCTTGGGGTTTTCTATTAAATTGGCATGGAATTCAAATATTGGTGTTCAAAAATGTTTGATTTGATTATGTTATGAGTATTTATGGTAGTTATTGTGGATTTCACAAAGGTTTGAATGAATTTTTCTAAATGAAAAATAGGTTTTACTTGGATATTCAAGTGCAACCTAAAATGGTAAGAATTTACAAATCGTTAAAATAATTGTATTGTCTAAAGTGTTATGTATGAATTTTTTTACCCCTTTTGGTTCTAGAATTATAATACGAAATGGTTTTTTGATATTTTGTGTATTATTAATGAAAAATGTTTATTTTTTAATTTATTTACAACATGTTATGATGATTGTTTTTAAAATATTAGTGGATGTTATTGGTTTCATTTAAAAAATGGTTTGAAATAGAATTTTAAACCATTAGGATATGTATTAGAATTTAGAAGGAATGTTAGTATAAGGATTTTTTAGAATATTTAAATCTTTTCCAATGTATGGGTGATCATAGGAGACCCTATTATGTTCATATTTCATTTTTTCCCAAAGAGGGATATTGATTAGTATATTAATATTTATTTTGGATAAAGGGACATGTTGTACAAAATGGATAAAATGTTAAAGATGATGTTTCTTACGATAGTGTAAATGATGAGAAAATTTTTCCTAATTATTATTATAATTATTCTTGATATTCCTTATAAGGAACTGGCCTTAATGTACATATACATTATATAACATTTTTAGAACACTTAAAAATTTACAAAAACAAACGCCAAAAGACAGTATTAGTCTAATGCCTTTTTAAAAATGGAAACATGAACACTATTACATAATTAATCTTCACTATATCCTACATAGTTCTTCAAGACATTCACCATTCCTAGACACATCATACTTAATACATATCTTCATAACCATGGGAAGGAAACATAAAAAGAGGCAAGCTCAGATTCTCAGTAAGGGTAAATAAGGGAGTCATGTAACCTTAAACATGATTATAAGAGTATGTGAACATGATCAAAACATTTAAAGATCATACCCTGTATATAAAAGGCCATAAACATGACTCGTGGAATAAATCATGATAGTTCCAAAGACATGAATCACAAGTAAATAAAGAACATAATCTACAAAATCATAACAAATGAATAAAACATGAAAATGGGGAACACACATAAGCATATATAATGATTTCCATATTAGTCAAGGCATTACTGTCTATGCCATATTAGTAAAAAAATTCTTTTAGTGGAACAATTTTACTCACTATTCCATCTATATAATACTGAACCAATTTCACTCCTCATTCCAACCATGTATATATCATGAGATATATTTCATTACTCAATGTATTGGAGGGGTATATAGGGCCCAACAATCACATAATTAAAGAATAAATACATATTCCACAAGTTCATAAATAATAATATCAAAACCCATTAAATGAAATGGGTATTATAAAAAAGTAAACATATCATAACCTGTGTAAAAATATTGGTTTCATAATCACTTCATCATAAACATAACCCATGAAAAGAAGAAGGTTTCAAAAGCATATAACCCGTGAAAGAAAAATGGTTTTCAAAAAGATCATTTCATAAAAAATTAAACCATTAAAAGAAATAATATGATTGGAAACATTAAATAATTTCCCTACAATTTAATGAGTAACACAATTGGATGTTTTCTTAGATGGAAAATAATTTTGAAATAACTTTTAAAAAAACTTCATGAGGAAATTAATCTTTCTCCTTTGATAAATTATTCTTAAAACATAAAACCATCTGAAAACCATTTTTATAAAAATAAACTTTAAAACTAATAAAGAAAGCATTGAACACATTTTGAAATTAGTTTTCTTTAGAAAACCTATAGAGGATATTTAAAACGTTTGGGAATCTATTTTTACTTGAGAACTTATAAAATATGCTTGAAAACCTTTTAAAAATTATTTCTTTGAAAATAACTATTAAAAAAAATTCATAAAAATTATCCTCTTAAACATGAAAAGGAATCTTCAAATAAATGAAAACAGGTAAATTCATACATTTCAAATATTGATTTTTCACTATAAAAAGATTAGAAAAGTGCCTCGAACAAAAAATTACATGAAGATAATTTTTTTAAAAAAAAAATTAAATGGTAAAATAATGGTAAAAATTCCTTTTAATTATCGTAAGATAATAGTAAAATATTCTTGGATACCTTTTTTGAAATCATGGGTTTTTATGAAAACATATTTCTGACCGAAGAGAGAGGCAATGTCATATTTTCTTAAAAACATTTTCTGAATTATCTCAAGTACCAATGAGGGGAAAACTGGTTCTAATACATTAATACATAAACATTAACCATAGGATAATAAAATACATGAGTTTTCTTGAAATATGGATTATAATATTTCATTATTGAAAATGCGATCAAAAACAATCTCGATAAACGGTGAGATTGTTTTAATAAACTTACACCCCATGGTAAATATTAATCATATTCCCAATCTAGAAAAATTAAATTACATTGAGCATTGAATTATTATTAAAATAATTATTTTCATTTTATAATAGTTCAAAGTTATTATATACACCTCATTTAAAAATATATGTGTATTACATGACATGTGTCTCAAGGAAGGAAAACTGAGACAAAGTTGTTGTACCGATTTGTTAACTTTGGAAACATCAACATCATGATAGGAAGATCAAAAATAATTATTTAAATACCCATATATTTAATTACAATATTCATATAATACATTCACGAGAAGTATATACACCACACAAAATAAGTGAGCGTTGAATAATGCATGTATCCCACAAAAATAAAAAGTGAGATGAAATTACCTTAACATGAGTCTGACTTGTTTCTTTTGTCATTATATTCATGAATAATAAACTAATGTTAATTTATTACCTTATTAAAAACTTTTTTAAAGTTTATTATTACTTTTAATTCACCTATTATCATGTTTTATACATCTACTTAAACAATTATGTTTATGTCGGTTGATTTGACTAATTTCGGTTTATGTGTTTAAAATGACTTTGGTTGGTCGACTATGGTAAAAGTTGTAACTATATAAAAATATAAAAAATAATAATGTCATAACTATAATATCTATAAATTAATTATACTTTTGACACCAATCATTTAATATTTTTCTTAGAAATAAATAACATTACAATCATAGAGACGGTGGGCCGCATGTATACATAAGTAATGTTCCCATTTCTCAACGATTTTTAGGGAAAGTTGGTAAGTAACATTAATTTTTCTATAATTATCATTATATAATAAATAACATATCATTAAATCATAAATAATTATATATATAAATCATTTGATCTATATTGAATCACATTGTGTCGATGATGTGGTAGTCCACACATCCACGAATGAAGTTATCACATCAGAAGTGTTTGAAAGGGTAATAAAATGGAAAATATTATATTTCAAAAATAGTAATTATTCCATTAATATCATATATATGTTTTTTATGTAAAAATTTTTAATTATAACTATCTCTTATACATTCCATGTATCGTGTGAATGAATCGCATCGCATTGAGGGGGCGGTAGTCCACACATCCTCAAAAGAGATCATCGTATTTACACAAGATGTAAAGTACACTGATATGTGTTGTAAAATAGTTACATAAGTAAAAATACATCATAAATATAGTAAATATTATATAAAAACATATTTTCCATCATAATTTATACCATTATAGGTGGTAAAGGAAAAATAGACAATCATCGTTTTGTGAGGTGGTAGGTTGGCATACACAATAACCGTATGTCTGTGACCCATTAGATGGAAGTGAGTGTATTTGTAGTTTAAACAATTAGGATAAAAAATATTATTATATTTTTTATAATGGTATTGTTTTATAATAATTTAATAAGTAGAGTGGATGTAATGTATAATGAAAACAAGATAAGGAGTTTGGGGGAGGATTCTACCTCTTCTTTGGGAAACTCATTTTGTTTTTCATCAAAGGAAATGCTTGGATTTCATTATACCAAATTATATGATTCAATAAATAATATAGGGATGTTTGGGATCTATTTTTATGAGTTTTTTTATCCAAATTGGTTTGATAGGTGTGACAATGTGGGAGGAGAGGAGGCCTTTTATAGTGGAGGAGGAGTGGTACACTTGTAATATTTTGGAAAAAGGAAAAGCTACCCATGTTTTTGTTAATTGAATATGGATCCCATAATGGTCCAAATATTATATAGGGGAGTATAGGGTATAAATATGGATATAAAAGAGATTTTTTAATGTTTTTATGTCTCATTAGGCCTTTAATTTAGACTTTAGTCCATTGATCAGCTTAATTTATTCTTAATCATTATAATTAATTTTAATTACCTTCCATAAAATTTTTATCAAAAAATAATTTGATATTATTAGAAATTAGAAATTATTATGATTCCAAATATAGAATCCATTTTTAAAATTTTAATTTATAGAAATGGAAGAAATTAAGTTAAATTTAATCTCATAGATAGAACAATAATGTGGATTTTTAAAGTAAAAATGTTCAAAAGTTTTCTATGTTTTATAGGAAACTTGAAAGTGGAATTTATCCCAATTACCTATATTGGATTTATTCATAAAAAATTTTCTAAGTAAAATTTTAAACCAACTTAAAATATATTTAAAATATATTGAAAACTTAAATAGAAACGTAGTTTGCAATTAAAATTCAGTATTTTTAATTTTTCATTAAAAAATAAAACTCCATAAAAAATACCAAAAATAAAAAATAACCTAATTTTAATGATTCAATTACAAAAAAGAATTTTATTTTAACATATACGATTTGTAAAATTTCAAAAATTTATTTTTAAAATTGGTTCTCCGGTAAAAGGTGGAAAACTTTTCTTATTAAAAATATAGGTTTTTATGTGTTAAATTGGGTTTATTTTTATCTAATTCCTATAAAATCTATTGAATGAATATAAAAAAATTAATTGGATATATAAAATATAAATTAAAATAAAATTCTTTTATAAATGACATTAATTATGGTTTTCAGGATTAAAAAAAACTATTTGTGCATAATAATAGTTTTCTATAAAAATAATCCTTTTATATTAGTCTCATTATTATATTCATAATAATTTTTAACTAATTAATTCATTTTATATTTTGTGAAAACTAATTTTTTTTCATAAATTAGTTAATAATATTGAGAAAGACTAATTTAATTTCTAGGTTATGTATTATTTTATTTAATAATAATATTTTTAATGATATGTTATTGATTGGTAACACTCGGTCTTATTTGTTACACAAACCATCAAGGAAAGTCAATATTTATTGAAATATATGCTAACCTAAGTGTTCCATGTAGATATGATAAACATTATATTGTATGTAGTGAAACATTAACTTGGTATTGTGTAATCCAATCATAGATATTTAATATAAAAAAGGCATATTCAGTGTTGTGTGAAATATAAAATTATAAAAGAGATTAAATCAATTTCTAAAAAATTAAAAAAAAAATATTGGTGTGCTATATTCTACCCCCCCCCTAAAGTGAAAATTTCCCTTGAATTTCATCTGGGATAACAATGGTTTAATACATCAATTTTCCTTTCCTATAAACCCGCATCGTAAAAATGAATACTTAAACTTCATTAAGAAAAAAGAATTTTCGAAACATGACGGTTACCCGAAGAAACATATACTACGTTCCCAAATAGAAGAACATAGGTGGTAAGTGAAAATATGTACATGAAGGAAATGCGTAAATATTAGGGATTGATTGTAGTCATAAATCACAAACAATATATTTACTCATCAAATTCTTAACTAGAAAATACACATTAACCATGACATCGTGTAGGCTAGTGGTAGAAGTGAAACCCTTATCTTCATTCCGGAATAGGTTTAATAACAATAGCCTTGTTAGAAATGATGTGTGTTCACTTAACATACAATATTCCCTTTTCTTAAAACTATAATAATATAATTTACAAAATAAATATGATGTAAATTTTTTAAATAAATTTAATCACAAGATATTCATTTAACTAATGTTTTCAATACAAACTCACTACATAAATACTTCATCTGATGATCAACATAATCTTTTTAGAACTAGTTAACCTTATAACCCTTCCAAAAGATGAAATTATAGAACTTTAGAAAAAATGTCATAAAATAAGCTTTATAATGATCCCTTGTATATCACAAAGTATCTCATGGTTGTCACATTCCACACATGTGAATACCATCATAATATATTCTCCATAAAAATGGTAATAATCTAAATTACCATAAATACATTTGGAAGACATGCATGTTTCTTTTTTCTAAAGGTTACTATATATATTAATAAAATCCAAGAAGATGTAAACTTCATCCCTGATGACATATAACACTTTTTAAACCAATCAATAATCAGATCCATGGTGAATAGTGTTATCCAATTTTCTTTATCCAAATCAATCATCTCTTTATCCAAGAGAAACACAATTTCCTCAAAATCTTGATCAAGTTAAGGGTTACATTACCCTAATCAAAATTTCACTTTAATAAGTCTCCATCACCATTAAACACATACATTGCAATCCTTAATTAAAACTTATACCTAAAATACTTATTTATTTCATGATTTATATAACATAATCTTTGAATCCCAAAACATTAGTACATCATTAACTTATATTTATTCATATACAATTACTTAGGCTTCATCAACTTATTCCTGAAAACCTCTTTCCTATAATATGAAATATTAATCTTTTTTTATTATTATTCAACACCAATATAATTATTCTTCTTATGATTAATGCAAAAAATACTTTAAGAGCATCACATACCATTCACATGTTGTTTGTAGTCTCTTTATCTTTATAAGTACAACCAATACTTATACCACCTTACTTATTCTCATTATGATATTTTCACTTGGGAAAAATATTTTCATAATCCCCATAATTTCCATATCTGAAACATTCAATGTAAACCATGTTCCTTCTTGTTCTCTTTATTTACTAAAACCAGAAATAATGAGGTGAGAAACACATATCATAGAAGAAAACCACATAATCATAAAAAATTACTTATAGGACGTTTAAATCATTATACCTACCTTTTAATAGATCACACCATAGTTTTATCCATATTATTCAAATCATACTCAATTCAAATATTTTCAAATGAATTGTGAAGAGTTTGTGAATTTCTAAATCATATCTCATGGGAGTGTCAAACCAGGTGTGCAGCATGGCCCATTATCGTGTACTAGATTACCCTGTGTCAAGGCAGAGACATCTTGTTAGATTTTTTAGCCCAAGGTACATATGTTATAGAGTCACATCCACTTGTATCATCAAGAAAAAGATATATTTCCTGGAAACCACACACTCTATCCTTTACCATAATTCTAGGACGTTTTCTTATACTTTTATTTATACTTAGACTTATCCATAGACATGACCTTAGAGTTCTCACTAGGGTTTTATCATTCCAGTTTCCAAAGTACAAATTTAAATTTACTTTGATACCAACTATAATGACCTGATCTTATCGTATATAGATATTATAGAAAATTGGAGGACTACATAAATCGTTAAAAAAATAGATGCCCAAAGACTATATTAGTCTGGTGCTTTTGGAAATATGAAAAATTCTTTAAAAGTGAGATACATTATCTTCCACTAGGTTCGTCGTGACTAGAAAAATTCTTAGAAACATCATACATCATATATATCTTCATATCTTGGTGAAGTAAACATAAAAATATGTGAGCTCAGAAAATCGGTAAGGGTAAATAAGGGAGACATAAAATTATAAACATGAACATAGGAGTATGAGAATGTGATCAAAATATCTAAAGATCATACCCTTCATATCAATGATCATAAAAATGATACATGGAATTAATATTAA
Source organism: Viscum album (assembly GCA_963277665.1). Classification (NCBI taxonomy): domain Eukaryota; kingdom Viridiplantae; phylum Streptophyta; class Magnoliopsida; order Santalales; family Viscaceae; genus Viscum; species Viscum album. The sequence continues at coordinate 422,954,807 of OY728132.1, forward strand.
TAATTAATAAGGCATTAATCATAAAGAAATAAGTAACATATTCAATGAAATCATAACTGAGTAATAAAACGTGAAATTTTGGAAGAAACATAAGAATATATAATGATTTGTAAAGTAGTCAAGACATTTTTAACGAGTTCATATTGGTGGAAGAATTCTTTTAATAAACCAAGTTCATTATCCTTTCATGACCTGTATTACTAAAATGATATCACCCCTCATTCCAAACTCGTAATATTAAACTGAGTTCACTCGTCATTCTAACGATGTATATATAATGAGATATAAATCTTTAACTAATGCATTGTAGTGAGATATATGTCCCTCCCATCTCATAACAAAATCATACTTACATATTCCACAAGATCATAAATAATCATATCATAACCCATGAAATTAAAAGGGTATTCTAAACATGTTATCATATCATTACCTTGGGAAAAAGATAATTTTGAAAATCATTTAATAGTAAACATAACCCATGAAAAGAAATGGATTTAAAAATAATATAACATGTGAAAGAGAAACATGTTTCATAAATATAATTCCATCAAAACATAAACCATTAAGATAAATAATATGACTGTAAAAATTGAATCTTTTCCCTATAAATGAATGAGTAACACCATTGGATGTAATCTTAGATGGGAAATAACTTTGAAAGAACTTTTAAAAATAATTAATGAGGAAATTGTCCTTTATCATTTTAAAAATGAATCTTAGTACATAAAAAATTATGAAATCAATTTTCATGAAAATAAACATGGAAAGTTATAATGTATTGAAAATTTTTTGAAATCCTTTTTCCATTTAAAACTTCTAGAGGGGATTGGAAACCTTTTGAAAACCATTTTTACTCAAATAATTATAAAATAAAATTGAAAAACTTTTGAAAACCCTTTCTTTGAAAATATATTTTAGAAACATTTTCTTAGAAATTATCATTTGAAACATGAAAATTAATCTTCAATTAAACTATGGAGGGTAAATTCATACATGTTAAACATTTCTTTTTCACATTAAAATGATTAGAAAAGTTCCTTGATCAGAACATGACAAAAAGATTCATTTTTTAAAAACCGTTTATGTTTAAAAGGTAAAACGAGGCTGAATTTTTTTTTACAGATTTTAGGATAATATTATAATATTATTCAAAACATTTTTGGAAAACATGTTTTTCAAGGAAAATGGATTTCTGACCAAATATAGAGGTAATTTCATCTGTTCTTAAAAAAAATAATTAATTATCTCAAGTACCAAAGAGTGGAATGTTGTGATAATACATTAATACATATATAATTACCATATGATAATAAAATTAATTTTTGTTCTTAAAATAGGTATCATAAGTTTTCATTAATGAAAATGTGGTCATAAACAATCTTGATAAATGGTTAGATTATTTCAATAAACTCTTACCATATAGTAAGTATAAATCATACTCTCCATTTTTGAAAATGAGATTGAATGGAGATTTAATATATCAATAAAATAATTAGATTCATGTTATAACATGTCAATTTTAGTTTATTCATATCATATAAATATATAGTTGTATAACATGGCGTGTGACTGAAAGAAGGAAAATTGAAACAAAATTATTATACCGATTTGGTAACTTTTGAAACATAAAATCAAGATAGAAATATTATATAATGGTTATGTAAATAAACATATATTTAAGTATAAGAGTAATATAATACATTAATGGGGTTTATTTACACCACAAAAAATAAGTGAGTGGTGAATAAGGCATGTATCTCATAGAAATAAAGCGAGAGTTGAAATTATCGTACATTAAGTCTAACTTGTTTCACGTGTCTTTATATTCCGGAATAATAAACTCATGTTAATTAATTTATTTATTCAGAAAATTTTTCATATTTCTGATTAATTTTAATTCCCTTATTACCATTTTCATACAACTACTTAAACAATTATGTCTATGTTGGGTGTTTTTACAAAATTTGGTTCACGTATTCAAAACATCTTTCTTTGGTCAACTATGGTCAATGGGGTCACTATATAAATATCTACAGAATAATAATCATATAATAATTATCATATATATTCATTAATTATACTTTTAAAACAAATCATTTAATATTTTTGTGAAAAATGAATCAATTTTAGAATCATGGATACAATATGTCGTACGTACGCATGACTAGCGTTCAAATTTCTCAATGATTGTTATGGAAAGAAGTTAAGTTACATTAATATTTATATTATTATAATTATATAATATAGGACATATTATTTAATCATATACATTTATATATAGTATTATTATGATGTAAAAGGAATCACATCCAGTCGGGGAGGTGATAGTCCACACGTCAACAAACGACATTATCACTTCCTAAGTGTGTCAATGGGTAATAAAGAAAATGGGATATATTATATTTACATTAATATAATTATGTCATGAATATCATATAAATTTTATTTCACATATATTTAATTTAAACCATCCTTTATACATTCCATCTATCGTGTGAACGAATCACATCGCTTTGAGGGGGCGTTAGTCCACACTTCCTCAAATGAAATTATCATAATTACATAAGATGGAATGTATAATGATATTTGATGAAAAATAATTTAAAAATATGAAATAAATTATAAATATCATAAATATAACAAAAAAATATCGTGTTCATTATAATTTCCATCATGATATGCAGTAAAGGAATAATGAACAATCATCATTTTGTTAAGTGTTAGTTTGGTGTACACATAAATAGTATATTGTTACCCATTAGATTGATGTTTGTGTATGTTTAGGTCAAATTATTATCAAAAAACTTCTCAATATATTTAGTATACTATTTTTTATAACAATGGAATATGTATAGTGGAGGGTATGGAGAATGAAAATAAGATAAAAGAGTTTGAGAGAGGATATTACCTCTTCTATGGGTAACACCATTTGTTTTTCAGAAAAAGAAATTCTAGGATTGATTTATATCCAAATTTATAATAAAATGAGGACTTTAGGGATGTTGGGGAGCTATTTCGGTAAAGTTTTAGTGAGGAAAATGGCTTGAGAGGTGTGATGAAGTGGGAGTAGAAGCTGTCGTTTATAGTGGAGGAAGAGAGGCACTATTGTAATATTTTGGGAAAAGGAAACCCCACCCACATTTTTTATTTAAAGTGCATAAAATAATAGTAAAAATATGTTAAAAGGGAGTATAGGTTCTAAATATGGATAGTAAATGTCTTTTGTAGATGTTTCAACTTCACATTAGGACTTAATTTTAGGGTTTAGTCCCTTGTTGAGCTTAATTCAATCTTAATCATTGTAATTAATATTAATTACCATCACTAATATTTTTTGTCATAAAATAATTTAACCTTATTATAAATTATTAATTACTATTATTAAAAATATGGAATAAATTTTTATAAATTACAATCACATAAGTGATAGAAACTATTTAAATCTACGCCACAGACGGGACGACATTACAAGTTTTTAAAGTAAAAACATTCAAAAGATTGCTATGTTTTTATAGTCAATTTAAAAGTGAAATTGACTACAATGACATAGATTGGATTGATTTATAAAAAAATATAACTATTTAACTATTAATATGACTTTAAAAAAATTACTATTTAAAAAAATTATATGAAATATCAATTTTCAATTAAAATTCAGAACTTTTAACTAATCATTAAAAAATTACACTTTAATGAAAAATACCAAAAATTAACACTAAATTGATTTTTATGACTATATTTAAAATATTAATTTTATTTTGAAATATATGACTTATATAATTTTCAAAATTTATATTTAAAATTGTTTCACCATTAAAAGATAGCGAAATTTCCATAATAAAATTATTGTGTTTTATGTGTCAAATTGGGTTTGCTCCTATCAAATGCCTATAAAATATACTAGATGAATATAAAAAATATTTACTCAGATATATAAAATGTATTTTATATTATATGTACTGATTAATTATTATTAATTTCATTTATTAGTATTAAAAAACTTTTTGATTGTAAGAATAGTTTTCTATAAAAACACACCCTTTATATTCAACTGCTTTTTATATTCATCATAATTTGTGACTAATTAATTTAATTTATATTTTGTGAAAGAAAAATATTTTCATAATTTAGTTAGTAATTTTAATAAATTATAATTTAAAGTCTATGTAATACATTATGGATTTAAATATTTATATTTCTAATAATATATTATTGTTTGGTAACACTCAGTCTTGTGTGATATACAAGCCATCAAGGAAAGTATGTCTTTTGTGAAACACAAAATAACCTTATTGTTCCTTGTAGATAATGATAAAATATATATTGTGTGTAGTGAAAGATTAAATTTTTATTACGCTAACCAAACTTATTTCTTTAATATAAAAATAAATACATACAGTGTTGTGTGAAATTTAAAAATATCAAACAGATTAAATTAATTCAAAAAAATCAAAAAATATTGGGGTGTTACATTTCTCACATCCTATTGTTAGAAATTCAAATTAATCCTATGTTTCTTAGTGAGTGATGAGTGAATATTATATCTAGTTATGATTGGAGAGACTTGAACCCTTATGATGTTTTTGACAATAGGGGTTTATGCCACTGGTGTGGCTAGTTATGAGTTTCCAATTTTGTATAGACTTTTTAAATTCATCATAATTATTGTATATGGTTTAAAAAATTATTTTTAGTGTTTAATCATGATATGTTTAATAATTTACCATTCCTAATTGACTATTCTCATTAGGGAATGTTTTTTCATTATGTTCCATATTCTATTAACACTAAGTGTGACATATTTCATTAATTTTGTCCCCATGCTTTGCCTTGGTTTTCATTTATTTTTGAATATGGATTTTTTACCATTTTTTAAAAAAATTAAATTAATTTTGGAAAATTTATTTGTAATATTACTTTTGAAATTTTATTTTAAGTATCGTTTTGATCCAAAAGGGGACCTTGGCATGAAAAATGGATTCTAACTGATTGTTTTAATTTAAAAAAATGAATCGTGGTTTCAATTAATCATTTGAATATGTTATTTGATTTATATTATTGTTCATGGGATATTTTTTATTTCAAACTATTTTATATAAAAACATGAATTGTAAGAAACTTTACAAACTATATAGTGCTTACCTACCGTGCTACATTTTTATCACACCCTATATACACCATTTAGTGTATACATTTATCATTGAATTATTTCTTAGTGTATTATCTTGGTATTTATTTATTATATTGATCTTCTCGATAGTAGATTTGGATGTTGAGTTTGACCAAGAGTGAGATGGATATTTTTGTGGTAGTTCATTTTTTTCATTTGTTTTGTTTTCATTTCCATATGTATGTGTACCTTACACTCAACATAGATTTCTTATCTCTATGTATCATAATGTTTATTGTGTGGTTTATTAGTCTATTTAAAATAAATTTCATACATAATTTTTGTTTTTTTTATAGAGTGTATCCTTATTTATTTAACATTCTATCATTATATATTCGTTTTCTATTTGTCTGTTTCATATAAAAGGGTAAAATCAATAGCAGAAATTATGTTCTAAGACCTTGGAACTAGTTTCTAGCCTCATGATATTAGGAATGAAACCCGGGTATATCTTGTATAGGATTGGTGTTATGGTGGAAATGAAACCCAAGTTTGTGTATAGAAAATCATATTAGTGAATTATTTCTTGAAATTCAATGTGTATTTGGGTAGTCAGGAGAATATGATTGTCATTATAGAACAAGAGGTTGGTGTAGTAAGAGCCTCATGGGATTCTTTCTTCCCAGATCCTCAATTTTACATGGGCATTTGGAATTTAATTATTTATATAGAATACAAAATCTCATATATTTTATGTATTTTGATATTTTGAGATGATTTATTCATTCTAGTTGCGTATTTCACTACTTTTAGTGATTATTTCACATTTTAAATGCCAATATGGGGAAGTAATTTGGGTTTAATAGTTATCCCACAATGTCTATAAACTATATGATTCCTATAAAGATGGTTCTAGAACCATGATAGATCATGCAGCATGGTTGGAATATGGTTTACCACCTCTTGTGGTGAGACTGTAAAAATTTCCATTTCTCCTCATATTTTATTTCCTACCTGGAATTCTTGATTGATCCTTATGGTGTCTAACAATGGTTTGGTGATACATGGGGGGTATTTTAATGTGATTAATTATAGTTTTGTGTGATTATTATGCACTATTTCTAACATTTTACCTTATGGAAATTTGATAATATATTTTGAAAAAAATAAGATAAAAAATGCATTTATGGTAGGGGTTATTCTTAAATAATATTTTATAATGGTTTTGGAATGATATTTGGTTTGTTTATAGATGATTAATTTTTTATTTTGATTTATTTTCAAAATAAGGAAAATAATTTGGTTTGGGGAAAAATGTGTATTATCTAGGAATGTATAAATTATGAAAAAATAAAAATTAATGAACAAATATTTAAAAATTAGTATTGAGATCTGTAAAATATTATATTTCAAAATAGATTTTGTATGTGATTTAGAGATAAATAGGGTATTTTATTTTAGAATGGATTTGGGATGTGTTTTAGAATAAATATATTTTCATTTAGAAAGAAAATTTATTGAATATTTTGGTTTTGAAATGGATATTTTGAATATTTAATATTACTATATATGTTTTAAAGGGTACTTTGTCAAGTGGAATCTAGAGTTTTTGAAATGTGTTATATTGGAAAAATGGGTGCTTTTTATTTTTTCCTTTGATTTTCATACTACTTGATTTTTTTATATAGAATTAATATATAGGATTATGTTTCCTTTTATTAGCTATATAACTCCCAGAATGATCTTTAGGAAGGATGTGTTGTTCTAGTTTTTCCTATGTGCAGCCCTCCAATACTCTAAGTAGAGGAGTAGACCCAAGAATCTTTTTTGATCAAGAATTTATGGGGTTACTATCCATCCTTTTTTATACTAAAGTGTTTTACAGATATTAGCATTCTATTTTTAGTGATTTTGGTTTGGGGGTTTTCTTAGGATCCTGTGTGTTTTCCATGAATATTTACTTGTTTTAGTATATTTCTCACTTGTGTGTATATTTAATATTTTTTAATGATCCCTTTTTTGATGGTATAAGATCTTTGGTCACTATGTAGGCATTATAACATTATGTATGGATTTTAATTTTATGATTCTTAGTACTATTTTTTTTTGGGTTTAAACTCTTTATGGAACCTCATTTTTTCTTATGTTGTGGATTCATAAAGAACCATTTCATGATATATTAGAACTATTTGAATTCTAGTTCATTGATTTAGTAACTGGGATGGGTTATATTATAAATAATTTTGAAAACTCTTGAGGGAAATATTGGGGTGTTCACTATGGGATGATGTTTTGAAATTGATGTCCCAGTCTACACACTGAGTATGGTGACCTGCGTCTAAATCGCATGTTTTTTTGTTATTTTGGAATGCTTTTGAGTTGTTCCTTATGATAATTGTACCTGATATGAGTGGTTTTTTTATTTAAGGCCTCTTTTTATGAATTTAAGAGTTAATATATGGTAATTTTTTCTTTATAAGTTCTGTAAAATTATTATAGTTTTATTTTTCTTGATAGATTCGAAATATTCATGGGATATAATTTAAGATAATTCTTTTTAGTGATGTTCTTTCCTCATGCTACATTCTTTTCTCATCACACCATTTAATTAATTTCAAAAAAAATTGGTGACCAATGTTTGGTCACTATTCTTTCAAGGATGTATTTCATGTTTATTTTGAGTTTCTTTTAGATTCATCTTCTTTTGTATATATAGTACATTTTTTAGTGAAATCATATGTGTTTGATGGTTTCTCTCCTTAGATTATATCTATAGGTTTTTCTAACCAAGTAACCTAACTCTAGGGGAGAGTTTATGGTCTAATTTTAGATATGTACTTTTCTTCTATGGACATTCTAAGGGGAGGAAGTGGTATCGCTATGAGTTTTTTCCAACATGTAACAATCTACACATGTTTATTTTATATTATATTGATTATTTTTAGGGTAATTTAATGTTTTTTAATGTCTATGTTTTTGAATTTCATATTTTCAAAAAAAAATCTTATTCATGGTTTAGGGAGAATGGTTTACGGTAACCAATTCAGGTACCCTTACATGGTTATGTATCTATTTGTTTTTAAACATGCATAGTTTGATAGGTATGGGTAGCACACAGTTCAAATTACTCCTAGTAGTATCTATTTGGATTTCTATTCCATGGATTTTTGTCTAGAACACGTCTTGCAGACAATTTAGTTAACCATGTGACCTTCCTAATATATCGATCTGATATTTGATAGATTATTTTTTCACAGTATGTACAAAATTAGAAAACCATGCATCTAAATTGTGTGAAGTTAAACTAACACTATATTGGCTTCTGTATAGTTGGCACATAGTGTGGAAGACCTGATGGCTAACCGTTTGAGTTAGATAGAATTCTATTTTTTTAGAAAATTACCCTTGAATCAATATAACACATTTAGACAAGACTTCACATATCCCCATTATGAGAATCACCCAAGGAACCTTCCAATGAGGCCAATTATCCCTCCATTAGTGATTCATTGCCTTTAGATCCTTTTTTTCAAACAGAAACCTTATGTAATATCTTCCTTCTTTCTTGTTTTCTCTTTTCCTTATTCTCCCTTCCCTTATTATTTGTCTTTTCCCTCTCCCACAAACCCTAGGGTATTCTAGGTATAATTTATAGTTTCATGGTTTTTTTATTAATGAAAATTTTTATGTCTATGAATTTTATGGGACTCATAGAGTCTTATAAGTGCATAGGATTTGTTGAGATGGTATGTGAGTATGATATACACTATAATACCAAATGTAGGATTGAAATAATAGAGATACTGAATGTAGTATCTAGTGATGCTCCAAATACAATAGGGGTGAATTTTATATTTTAAAAAATTTATTTGGTACTTTTAAAGGTGATTATGTTTAACAAGGTTAAACAGGGTAATTCAAAAAACCTCTAGTTCTACACACATTCTTGATTTCAGAAATATGATTCTGAGAATGTGAATCCAAAAACATGGTTACAGAAAATGAAACTTAATGAAAGTTTACAATGATAAATATTCTAACTTAAAGTGTATAGAATCTTACTAAATCAGAGTACAAGTATAAGGAGGTATAAGATAGTTATACTTTCCTCAAAAAATAAAATGCCGCAGAAAACTTGTAACAAAACAAGTAACAATAGTAAATCTTTTAACCCAAAGATAAGGGTATCCAAGAACCTTGGATAAAGATCCCTTGATTTATACTTTCAAGAAAGTATGTCTTACCCACACCAGGGTAAGACCTCGATATGAATATCGGAGTCTATCTTGATATCCCCGCAAGCCCTCAACATCAAGGTAGTCAGCACCTCTGTCTTCCTCAGCAAGGAATCCCTCAACTTCAAGGTAGTCCGCACCTCTTTCTTATTCAGCAAGAAACCCCTCAATTTCAAGGTAGTAAGAACCTATGTATTCCTATCCCTGGAAGCCCTCAAATATAATCAGCAACATTCAGAGTCTCGTAAAGAAAATCTGAATAAGATGTTCAAAACGCACTAAGAATGGGAGACTCTCTGTATAAATCACTTCACCAGCATGTAATATCTCGAGTCATAGAATAGTGTTGAGCTCTTTTCAAATGAGCTCCTATTTATAGGCATAGCACCAACTATCGGGTCCCTCCTCCAACAGTCATATTTTTCCTTGAATTTCGGAGGGACCTGTACACATGTCACTCAAACAATGGTTAGTTAGTAACTAAATGCATGACATCATTTTATAACAAAAACAAGTGTAAGAAAAAATATGGTTACATAACCAAAAAAAGATATTCATAATGTAAGAAAATAAAAGTTTGGAGTCTAACCAAAAATACATTCGGTGTCTATAATACAAGGATATTCGGATTCTATTTTCTAAGTAATTCAGAACCTAAACTCTATAGAATTCTGGAGTCTGAATTTCAAGGAAATTTGGAATCTGGATTCACAATAATTCAGAACCTTAACTTACAAATTTCAGATTCAGAGTTCATGAGAATTCAAAGTCAGAACTTACAAAGTTCTAAGTCATAATTCATTAGAATTCGGAGTCATAACTCATAGGAATTTGTATCCTAAATTCGGTGTCATAACTCAGAATAATTTGTAACATGAAGTCAGAGTCAGTATTCATAAGAGTTCGTAATTATAATTCATATTCAGAATTCGGATTCAGAACTCATAAGAGTTCGGAGTCTGAATTATGAGAAGTCATATCCTAAAACATAATGCTTCATATCTAGGTAATTATAGGATTCCGAGTTTTTGTCTACAAACTGAATTTTACACATAGAAAAATTATGATATGAATAATGAAAACATTTTAAGGATAAATTACCTTGGGAAGGAAATTTTTCCTTATAGATGTAAAACACAGGGTAAAATGAGATTTGCCTTGAGAAAAGGTGTTTGTGATTTTCAAAACAAGAATGATTGGTAATGTCATAAGGAGATCTTATTGACTCTACAATCTTATCCAACCATGAAGGAATGGAAAAGTCATAAGTAAAACCTTATGGACTCAACAATCTCCCCCTTTTTTGAAATCACAAACATCCTTACGAGGTGCAGATTGAACTTCCTTAGCTTTAGGGGTTTTCTCTTATTCTACTTCCTGTAACTTCTTATTCTTTCCAGCCTTCTTCGATGGATCAGAAACTTCTTGTTCCTTCGGAATAGCATTCGCCTCTTCCTCTAGTAAGTCATAGAATTCTCCTGACTCCTTATAAAAACCAACTTTTATCCTTTTCAGGGTATCATCACTATTAAACATGAGTTTTCAATTCCTTGGCTTTGAACTGCAACGAATCTTAAAAGACTCAAGGCACCGAATAATTAACATAAAGAGGATGGTCAGGTACATGATAATCTGAGCTTTCAAGTTCCCATTATTAATATTCTCTATCGTAATGAGAATATCCTTCATCAAGTTTATATTTATCATATTCACCAGAAAATCTAGGATGAACATGTCACTCTTCTTTAAGTTATCCTTATCTTATTTTCTGGGAATAACAAATCCATGAACCCACAATTAAAGGATCCGATTATTTATAGTCATCTGAGAAGTATTCTCAGTTTTGATATCTGAATGTCTAAGACACTCCATAGCTTTCACCTTGACAAAACTACCTTGTACATCTGGAAATTTATGTGAACAGAACTCAGCTTTTCCATCAAATGTAATTCCAACCAAACAGGCCGCCTTTGTATATGATAAGGCATAAGTATTACCATATATTTTAAAGGAAAACTTCTCTCTGCCTTCTTCCTTAAAGAAACTGACTGATTCATAGAACTCAATAACTAGATCCGGATACACCAAATCTTGAGCTCCTGGCTTTGATATTAAAACACTTTCCCAACCATTCAACCTAATGTTCTTAGATGTAATGGAATCGTACTCGGTAAAGAAATTCGAATGCACCAACCACTATCTGTAAATATGCCACTCCGAAATTGACTTGACAGTTGACATCTCTTGAGAAGTAACTTCACCAAACATTCGGATTTGATCAAGATTTGAGAGACTCGTAATGGGATTTTGAAAGGGGGAAGAGCTTTGGAACACAAAGAAAATCCAATGGTTGAGAAATATTCTGATTAGATCTGATGGTCGAAATGTTATCCATAAGGAAAATTTGGTAGGATATGATATTTTGAGGTTTTTAAATGAAAACAATCGGATTTAAGGAAACTAGAATCTAAAAAATTTAAAACAAAAAAGAAACTACGACCAAGTAAATGATGACTAAGAAAACTTAATAAAGAAAACATACCTTTCAGATTTCTTGGAAGATTATTCGTAATAGGAAATAATCTTCTTGAAGAACTTTAGATTCCGGAAAAAATCTTGACTACGAAAAAAACTCTTTTATGATAAAAAAAAATTGAGTATGAAAATCTTTATTACAAAAATCTTCATTAAAAAAATCTTCTTTATGAAAATTCTCATTACAAAAATTTTCATTACGAAAATCTCAAGTAAAAAAATATTCATTATGAAAATTTCAAGTACAAAAAAAAATTTAAATCTCCGTTACGAAAAAATTTTAAAACTTCATTACGAAAAAAATTGAAAACTTCATTAAGAAAAATTTTGAAAACTTCATTACCAAATTTTTTGAAATATAACAATCAAATGTACACCCCTTATGAAAAGAAGTTTATTACTGTAAAGAAATTAATTAAACAGGAAGTTAACAAGGATAATTACCTTATGGTTATCATTCCTAACTTCCGTTTAATGTATTAAAATCTATCAGAGGGTAAATATTTTGTGAAAATATAAGAAAGTTGATCTTGTGTTCCAATAAATTGAAGAATGATATCTCATTTTTGTGTGTGATCCCTAAGAAAGTGATTCATAATATCTATGTTTTTTTTCACGAGAGTGATGTTCAGGGTTTTTACTAAGAGCAGTGCCACTTGTATTATCACACAAAATTTGTGTTTTTGTAAAACTCATACCATAGTCTGTGAGTGTGTGTTTCATCCACAACACTTGAGCACAACAACTTCAGGCTGCTGCATATTTAACTTCAACAGTGGAAAGTGCTACTGAGTGCTTATTCCTTCATGACCAAGAAACTAATGAATCTCTTATGAAATGACAAGTTCTAGATGTACTCTTTCTATCCATTCTACATCCACCAAAGGCAGCATCCGAAAAACTTTTTAAAATAAAATCATTTCCATATGTATAAAAGAGTTTAAAATACATGGTTCCCTTTAATTATAGAAAAATTAATTTCACTACCTTTAAATGAGAATCCTAATGACTAGATTGATATCTTGCACATACGAATACCGAGAAAATGAAGTCCGAATGACTAGCTGTCAAGTAATGTAAACTTATTATCATACCTCTAAAAGATGTTTGATCTACTGGTTTCACAGCTTCATCAAGATCAAGAGTGTTTGAGGAACCAATGGGAGTACTTATACTCTTAGTGTTGTCAAATCCATACTTTTTAAGAAGTTATTTAATATAATTATGTTGGAATATATAAATTCCTTCTGGTTTTTGAGAAATTTGAAAACCAGGGAAAAATGTTAACTCACCCATCATACTCATTTCATTCTCATATTTCATTAGATCCGAAAAGGAATCAGTTAAAGATTTCTAAGTTAAACCAAATATAATATCATCAACAAAAATTTGAACAATCAAAACATTTTTCTTATCTTTCTGTATAAAATGGTTTGGATCTGTATTTCCCTTAACATAATTATTTTAAAGAAAAAATTTGGTAAGTCTATCATACCAGGCTCGAGGGGATTACTTTAGTCCATACAAAGCTTTGGTTAGTCTAAAAACGTGATCAGGATGTTTTTTATCTTCAAAACCAGGAGGTTGTCCAACAAAAACTTCCTATTGAACATAAATTTTAAGGAAAGCACATTTCAAATCCATTTGAAAAAGTTTTAAATTGAAGAATGTTGTAAAGGAAAGTAAGATACGAATAGATTCATTTCTAGCTACTGGAGTATAGGTTTCTTCATAGTCTATTCCCTCTTGTTGATTATATCATTTAGCAACTAATCTAGCTTTATTTCTTACTATGATTCCATTTTCATCACAATTATTTCTGAAGATCCATTTTACACCAATAACAGAAGTTTCCTTAGGTCTTTCAACCAATGTCCAGACATTATTCCTTTCGAATTCATTTAGTTCATCTTGAATAGCTTTTATCCAATCATCATCACCTAAAGCTTCATCAGTGCATTTTGTTTCAAATTGGGAAACGAATGCTAGATGTTTTACTTAATTTATTAAGTAACTTCTATTCCTGAAAGGTTGATTCACACCACCAATGATACTATCACTAGGATGATTCATTAGAAACAACTGATTTGGGTTTTCTAAAACTTGTTCATCAATATAGGGTAGGAAATATTCTGGGGTAAATGTTTCAGAAACATTTTCCTGGGAATTTTTTTTATTAGAAGGACCTTCTAACAAAGGTTAATAATCATATTTTGAAAACATGTCTAAAGATATAGTTTGGGGTTGATTAAAAACAAAAGGACCAGTTTCATCAAATTTCACATGTACTGTCTCTTCAACAGTACAAGTGTTTTTATTGAAAACTCTATAAGCCTTAGAAGTTGTGGAGTAGCCTAAGAAAATTTCTTCATCAAATTTTAGTGTGAATTTGTGTATATTATTGTTAGTATTCATAATGAATACTTTGCAACCAAAAACCTTAAAGTAGGAAAGTCTAGGTTTTCTACCATTCCATAATTAATAAGGATTTTTGTTAAGAAAAGGTCTAATCAAAACTCAATTTATAGTATAACAAGAAGTACTTACAGCTTCAGCCCAAAAATGTTTGGCTACGGAATACTCACTCAACATGGTCCTTGTTATATCTTGAATAATTCTATTTCTTCATTCAACAACACCATTCTGTTGAGGTGTTCTAGGTTCTGAGAAGTTATGAGTAATGCCTTTTCTACTACAGAAAGTTTCAAAATTAGAATTTTGAAATAATCCTCCATGATCACTATGAATAGTTTTTAATGGAAGGTTTTTATCATTCTTAACTTGGGCTATAAAACTTTTAAAATACGAAAAATCTTCAGATTTCATTGCTAGAAAATAGACCCACCAAAATCTAGTATAATCATCAACTAAGACAAATACATAATATTTTCCTCCAATGCATCTAGTTTGTGTTGGACTAAAAAGATCCATATGAACCAACTGTAATGCATCAGTGGTTGAGACTTCACCGACTGATTTAAAACTTCATTTATGTTTCTTTACATATTGACAAGGTTCAGATACCTTTGAAAAATCAAATCTATGCTCTGGTAGATCCTTAACTAGTCTTTTCTTAGAATGCTTCCATATTTTCTTAAGTTTACAATGTCTTAACCATCTATTCAATAACCAAGAATGATCTTCCATTTTACTAAGGCATAGAAGATCAGGGATCCTAAGGTCTTATAGGTTTAGTGTGTATACATTCTTTTACCTATGGCCAGAAATAATAAACTCTTCCTTGAAATTGTGTATTATGCACTTGTCATTCCTAAAATTCACAAGTTATCCTTCATCACATAATTATATTATGCTAATGAGGTTGTTCTTAAGACCCTTAACAAATAAAACATTTGAAATCAATGTTTTTCCAAAAATAACAATGTTACCTATACCAATAATTTCTCTCTGTGCATTATCTCTGAAATTTACTTTTCTTCCTTTCATCTTGATAATCTTTTCAAAGTAGTTTTTATTACCAGTCATATGTCGGGAACATACACTATCCATGTACCAAGTATTTTTGTTGGAACTATCTTTACTTTCCTGAAAACAAAATATTTAGACTTTCTGAACCCAAACTTTCTTGGATTCGGAAATTTCAAAAAGCAAAATTTTAGGCACCCACAATTTTTTTGAAAAATGCGTTTTATGAAATCCTAAAGACTGAGTTTTGTTTACGAAACAATTTTTTTCCCAATTCCCACCGTACTGACTCTTATTATAGAATGGATCACTTTGAGGAAAAAAATAATTGTTACTAAAAATTGTTTTGGAACTAGTATAACCAAAACAAGAATTATTTTCTAGAGGTCGGATTTGAGAGTACAACTTATCAAAATTTTCCATACCAATGGTAATGTTTTATAAATACTACCTCAAGGAAAACATTTTGGATTTTAGTTTGATAACTAAGTTATTGTCGTCTATGACATTTGATTTTGGACTAGAGTTAGTCTGGAAAACATTTTTCTTAGAAATTATGTTTTCTAGATCCTTAGAAAGTTTATTCTTCTTAGAATTTACTTCCTCAAAATTTTTTGAAATACTTTGAAAATCAACATTTTTCTTATCAAGATCTTTGGAAAGATCGGATATTTCCTTATTAAGAATAGTATTTCTAGAATTTTCCTTGTCAAGATTTTTCAAGAGGTTTGAATTTTCAATCTCAAGTAGTTTAGAAAACCTAGAAACTTTTTCATAGGTAGGTAAAGTACTATCTTCATCTAAAGAAGACTCTTCATCTAAAGATTCATAATATTTATCATTACTATAATTTGAATTTAAATAAAAATTTGTCATTGATTCGGCATTATGTGCCTTGGAAATTAAGCAATGATTTTCAATAGGTAGTCTAGCTATTAGGCTAAGATTCTTTTGTCCAAAAGACTCATAATCTGATGATTCATCTGAAGAGTCACCACCACTGGAACTCTAGGTGTCATTAACTTTCAATACTTTCTTATATTTAGCTTTGTATTACTTCTTTCTATTTCTCTCAAAATGATTTTCCTTTAATTCTTTTCTCTTAAGCATAGGACAATCAGGTCTTATATGTCCAGCTCTCTTGCATTCATAACATGTAACTTCTGAATCTTTATAATCATTCCATTCCTTATTCTTATATTTGGATTAGAAGTTATTCTATCCAACAATCTTGTTCATTCTTCGAGAAAGATTTTCTAACTCAGTTTCTGAAGATTCACTTTCACTAGATTCGGATTGAATAACAACTTTCTTAGATTTGGATCTAGTAACTCTCTCAGAATTCTTGGATTTCATATGATTTGAAGTTGTAGTAAAACAGAACTTCCATTCCCATTCTTATTCTTTATATTATCAGCATATCTCTTCGTTCTGGACTCATATTGAAGAAGAGTTCCAAAAATATCATCAAGAGAAAACAGAGTAATATTTCTGTTTTCATTAATAGCAATTCTCTTGGATTCCCACTCATTGGGCATGATGTCTATGATCTTATCAACAAGAGTTCATCATCTAATCCTTTCTAACCCATATATTGTAAAATATTCACAATAGTCATGAATATTTGTTTCACCTTACATATGGGTTCTCCATAGGGAATGTTAAAACCATAGTATTCAGCTTTGAGTATGGATCTTCTAGTTTCAATAACTTTAGAAGTTCCAAAGTGTGTAACTTCAAGTTTCATCCAAATAAAATTTGCTGCTTCACAAGAGGAAATTTGGATATATATATTTCTAGTCATGGAATAAATCAATGTATTGTGTACCATATAATTCAGTTGATATTCATTCTTTTATTTATTGGTAAAGGTACTAACTTCCTTTTCAGGGATTTTATAACCTCCAGTTTGCATAACAAAATTATCAACTTCAGTATTGAGAATGATTTTCTTCATTCGATCTCTCCAATATTCGTAATCATTCCCATAAAAAAATAGTTGGCCTTCTTGGATTGAGATTGTCTATCGAACCGAAGTTGATTCCTGTCATCTTAAAGAAATATCTTTCCACAAAAACATGTTAATAGAAAAAGTTTGTAAACAAAGAAAATATTCATCTGCAAGGAAAATAAAACTAGAGAAAACTATTAATCCTAACTTTATGAGTCCAAAAATGTGATTCTGAAAAAATAAGAAGAAGAAGAATTATCTTCTGAATCTAATAGTGAGATTAATTTATATTGAACCAATCCTCTGATACCAATTGTTGATTTGTTATGTGTGTCTGATATAATCTATAATACCAAATGTAGGATCTAAATAATAGAGATACTGAATGTAGTATCTAGTGATGCTCAAAATATAATAGGGGTGAATTTTATACTTTAAAAAATTCCTTTGGAACTTTTAAAGGTGATTATGTTTAACAAGGTTAAACAGGGTAATTCACAAAACCTCTAATTCTACACACTTACTTGATTCAAGAAATATGATTCTGAGAATGTGAATCTGAAAAGATGGTTCCAGAAAATGAAACTTAATGAAAGTTTACAATGATAAAGATTCTACCTTAAAGCGTATAGAATCTTACTAAATCAGAGTACAAGTATAAGGAATTATAAGATAGTTATACTTTCCTCAACAAATAAAATGAAGTTGAAAACATGTAACAAAACAAGTAATAGTAGTAAATATTTTAACCCAAAGAGAAGGGTGTCCAACAACCTTGGATAAAGGTCCATTGATTTATACTTTCAAGAAAGTTTGTCTTACCCACACTAGGATAAGCCCTCGATATGAAGATCGGAGTCTATCTTGATATCCTTGAAAGCCCTCAACTTCAAAGTAGTCATCACCTCTGTATTCCTCAGCAAAGAAACCCTCAACTTTTAGGTAGTCGTCACCTCTGTCTTCCTAAGCAAGGAAGCCCTCATCTTCAAGGTAGTTGGCACCTCTGTCTTCCTATCCCCGGAATCCCTCGAATGTAATCAGCAACATTCAAAGTCACACTAAGAAAATCTGAACAGAAAGTTCAGTACGCACTAAGGATGAGAGTTTCTCTCTAGAAATCACTTCACCAACATGTAATCTCTAGAGTCATAGAATAGTGTTGAGCTCTTTTCAAATGAGCTCTTATTTATAGGAATAGAACAAACACTCAACTCCCTCCTCCAATGGTCATATTTTTCCTTGAATTTTGGAGGGACCTGTACACGTGTCACTCAAACAATGGTTAGTTAGTAACTGAATGTACATCATCTTTTTATAACAAAAACAAGTGTAAGCAAAAATATGGTTACATAACCAAAAAAATATATTCAGAATGTAAGAAAATAAAAGTTCAGATTCAAACCAAAAATACATTCGGTGTCTATAATACAAGGATATTCGGATTCTATTTTCTAAGGAATTCGAAACCTTAACTCTATAGAATTTCGGAGTATGAATTTCAAGGAAATTCAGAATCTGGATTCACAAGAATTCAGAACCAAAACTTAAAAAATTCAGAGTTAGAGTTCATGAGAATTCGGAGCCATAACTTACAAAGTTCAGAGTCAGAATTCATTAGAATTTGGAGTCAGAACTCATAGGAATTTGTATCCTGAATTTGGTGTCAAAACTCAAAATAATATGTAACAAGAATTAAGAGTCAGTATTCATAAGAGTTCATAATCAGAATTGGTATTCAAAATTCATAGTCAGAACTCAAAAAGAGTTCGGAATCTGAATTATGAGAATTTAGATCCTAAAACAAAATGCTTCATATCTAGGTAATTATAGGATTCTGAGGTTTTGGCTATAAACCCAATTTTACACTTAGAATAATTATGATATGAAAAATGAAAAAATGGTAAGGATAAATTTTCTTAGGGAAGTAAATTTTTCCTTATAGAAGTAAAACACAGGGTAAAATGAAATTTTCCTTGAGATATGGTGTTTGTGATTTTCAAAATAAGAATTATTGGTAAAGTAATAAGGAGATCTTATTAACTCTACAATCTCCTACAACCATGATGGATTGTAAAAGTCATAAGGAAAAGCTTATTGACTCAACAAGGATATTGTAGAAAATGAATATAGGCTTGATAGTTATGAAACTAAGGTAGGTATTTTAATTTAATTTCTCTAAATTGGAATTTAATTTGATACTCTGTGTTTTTATGTTTTTTTATTTGACTAATATATGCCTAAGTATGATAATTAGAGTATATTTTACATGGGTATCAAGGAATTTGAGAAAAACTAGAATAGGTTTTTTACTTATCCTTTCAATAGAGCACAATATCCCAGAATTTGAAAAACATTTCATAGAATATTGTATGTAAATTGGGATATATGAAATTTTTTGACGCATTTTGGGTCATGAATAACATTTAAAAATCTTATTTTGAGGTTTTGGAATTTTTTAATGAAAAATTTTGGGTTTGTTAATTGATGGATTTTTAAATGGTTATTATGATTTGTTTTATATATGTTTTGGAAATTAGTTAAAACAATTTTCTTTCATATAATAGTTGGAAATATAATTTCAAAACATTTGGATATTAAATTTTATTTTTTGTCCATTTTAGTGAATGAAATGTTGGAAAATTTAATATGGTTTCTAAATTTTGTGTGTTCATAAAAGACCCACTTGAGACCTTATTGAATAGTGACCACCAAAATGGATATTGATTATTGTATTGATTTTCATATCAGCCCTAGGGGAACATTTTATAGTTCGAATGAGATAAGAAATAATTTATTTCTTATGATGGAATAAGAGGTAAGAATATTTTTTTATGTTATTTTTAATATTGTATCTTATTATTTCTCACCTCATATTGATTGCAATGTATGGGGATTGTAACATCTCAATACATTATTTTAGATCTTTATCAAGTATTTCTTTGAAATAATATTTTGGGATGCATGTTTGTCTAAATTAATGGATTCCAGGTATAAATGGGTCGAAGGTTTTAGGGGATAACCATTGGGAACGTGTTGAGTTGGAGGCCTTTCTATATTTTTTCTATAGGTTTGGAATTGTGCACTACTTGATGAACACATTCCCGACATGAACTGGTTACACTATGAGTTTTTTTGTAAATATGTCATGACTAAAGTTAAAATCATGAAAAAATACAATCCATAAGTTTTTTAGACAACATTAAAGTGTTGATCAGGGGTAATTTAGCTCAATGTGACGCCTTTTATATACTATTTTTAAATTCGTTGAATTTATTCAATGAAAAGGATTCACAATATAAATAGTTCTATTCCTATGGTTTTTGTTATGTTTTATATCGGACTCTTACCTTATTCAATGTATAGAAGTCACTCTCAAACCCTAGGGAAATTTTGTGTTATTTTTTCTGATCTACCTCATTCAATATCACTTTTTTCAGTGCTCGGCCCTCATGTTGGTGGTATCAATTCTACTTGAAAATAGATTATTATTCTTACTCATTTACATTGGTTTCGGTACTATTGTTGTCTTTGCTTTTGGATCATGTTGTGATCTCTTTGTGTTTTCTATCAATCCATTATTATTTTTCATCACGCATTGTCTTCAAAAAGTTTATCTTCTAATTTCCAATCTCCATTGTTGATGGGGACTAGGTTTCCTCTATTCAGTAGATAGGTGTCTCCATATAAGGGGTAAATTATGGAATTTATATATATTTGGGTTAATTACTTTGGGTTATTCAATTATAATTTATTAATTGACATGGGAATTTTTTTACCTAAGATTGATGTTTTTAAAAGGGTTTTCATTAAAATAGGATTTTTCACACACCATGTGTTTGATTAACTACATTAAATAGTGGTTTTGGTTATGAAATGGGTTTTCAAGACCGAATGAAAAGAGTATTTGATGTGAGATTGTTTCATTAAATGTAATTATAGTTTTTAAATGGATTTTTAAAAAACATATCACAATAGGGACCCATTAGTGCATCATAAATAGACATTCCACTCTCTGTTTTTGTAATTCCATAAGAGGTTTATATCACTTTATTGTGAGAAATTCCACCAGTGGTTATTTTGGATGGATCTAGATTGGGCATGAATTAGATATTTTCATTCATTTTTATTATTTATTCCCATATGTTAGAGCTCAAATTTTGTGCTTTCTCATTTATGATTGGTTTATAATATGATGATATATTTCAGGGTTATTTTATCACATGTTTTTCTTGTGGTGTATCTATCATTGGGTTTTACGTATGCTTATCTATTTCTTTCACACATGAACTATACCTATATTTGGTGAATATATTATATTTTTATGAATACCAAATTATGTTTCACTAAATGGTTTTACTTTAAAATGATTTATAAGCTCGATCTATTTTAAATTTTAATCTAATGAATTCACAGTATTAGAACTTGTTTAGATTATTTGGTGGTATACTATTTAGATGTTTTCTCAAACCCTAATTTTTCCATTATGATATTGTAGAAACTATTTTTAGGGGGTTATGTAAAGGTATAGTCATTTAGTATCATTATATTTTTGGTCATCACCTTCTTAGTGGGTTGGTTAGGTTGTGATGGATGGCCAAACAGAGACTTGTCCTGACTTTCCTTATTTTTTCTTTTCAAGTTTACCCTATTTTGCATGACATTATATGTCTCATGGAAATTTTATACTTTTTATTATTTGAACATTGTTTTATTTCCTTGTTTATTTTTATCATTAAAAATATTTTAATCTCTTTATTATACATCTCCATATTCCAGATCACCTAGGGAAAATTTTTTAGTTGGCATAGGTTGGTTTGTTAGGAATTGGTATCAGATCCATGGATTTTTGTTGCACTACCTTGGATTCGTTCATTTTCTTGGTAGATTCCCAATATGATTTTCAGAATTTAGATAGTAAGTATGGAAAAGTATCATGGATAGATAACTTGTGACAAAATCTAAGTTACCAGGGTTGGTCAATGATTTTTTTCCAAGCATGAGATATGGTGGTTAAGGAAATTTAAATGAACTAGAGAATGGTTTTATTTTGATACAAAATTTTATTCCTTTATTTTGTCTTATTTTTATATATTTCATTACTAATCAAAGTTTTTATTTTAAAATAATTCCTATAGATACTAGATATTGTCCATATGATTTTGTAATTTTCTCTAAAGCTGGCTGGTTTTTGGTATTTCTCTTTGTAGAGATTGACTTATAGAATTTCTCTTCAAAATCCACATGAGGAAGATATAAAAAAGGTTATATAGTATAATACACTAGTGGACACCTCTTTGGTTCAAGATATAATATGCACTATTTGTATTATGGGTCATGAAGGTATCAGGAACCCAGGATAAGTGGTGGATTATTGCTCAGAATTTACTAAGTAAAATCCACCCATTTTCCATAGTGAAAAAGGACCCCAATAATTTATGTTTTGGAATTAGTGGATTTATAGGATCTTTAAATTCCTAATTACCAATGAGGACTCTAATTTAGGTTTTGTATATATATTCTAGAGTGCATTGGAAAAATATTGTGGGGCTATATTGTGTTAGAAAATTTTCACAAAGGAAATTAACTGGGATTCCTTCATAAAAATCATCATAAACTAGTTTTATCCTAATATGTTATGTTTGGAAAATGTATAAGAGTTTATAAACTAATATTAAGGGTATCATACCATTATGGTGTATTCTAATCACATTGTTTAGTTGGTAAACCTAGCACCAGATCTTATTACCAAGGATTACCAGAAAACTCAGAGGGTTGAGATGGGGGGAAGAGATGATATTCGGTCGATGATAGTTCTCTTATGCCATTATAATTTTGTTGAGAAGGTTAATAAAGTGTCTATTGTAGAGGTATAAATATCTTGTACAATAGGTTTGGGGGATCTTTGGTTGATATAATTGTATGTTTGGGTGGGTCTTTTAGTTGTAAAAAGGAAGTGAATGGGAATCCAAATTTCATCAGGACATTTGTTAGAGACTTAATCAGGATTAAAGGAGTTTTTTATATAATTGATGAAGGATTAGTCATTACATACATAATTTTATTATTTCTAATAATAGTTTTTATCATTATAAAGAATTTTCCTATCTGAGGTATTTTTCAAAAGGATTTCTCAATGTAGTAGGGATAGATCCACTCCTATAACAGTTAATAGGTTAATTAGGATTCAGCCAAGGGTAATGTATATTATACTTGGTACAAGGGTGATTTTAATGTAGATAAGAATTATATTTTGGGTAGTTTATATCATATGTCTTTATATAGTAGAGTTTGAACCATAGGAATTTGATGCAGGGCTAGCTACTATTAGAGGTACAATGTTTATTTCATCTCCTACGGTGCTAGTATTGTTTGAAATGCATGCTACTTATTATTTTATATCATCAATGTTAGTATATGTGTTGGGATTTAATTCATATATTATGTTATTATTTTTGGATCTATCCAATCCTTTGGAAAATTGGACATAGAAATGTTTCAAGTTCCCATCATTTTATGTGATGATAAAAGAATTCGAAGTGTTACAGGATTTCATGGTTCTTGATCATGATATCTTAGAAAAGATTTTTTGGTTTATTGGATGATCAATATTAATTCCCAGATCACTAGTTATCAGTGTCGAGTTCAGTTTGTTTCTCCTGATTGACTCACCCATGTCTTTTTGGGTGAGTGGTATTCTAGGTCTGGGAGAGAATGGAATTTTGTTACATATGATAGTTTGATATAAAATCAGTTGTTATAGATTTTAATGATTCCATTAACCCGTGTTTTAGTAGTCAACTTCTTATGGTGGTGTATCCATACCCCGACATAATTTTGGATTTTTTTCTATTCTACTTTAATAGAGAGAGGAGGTGTTTACTGTAGAACTACTACATGATATGATACCCATTTTTATTCCATCTTATTATATAAAACCAATTGAGTTGGGGTATTTTTATGTGTACCTTAAAAACCTAGAGGATAAGTGATTTATTCATCTTAACATATCACCAAGGGATTCAGCTATCCTCTTTTCTATGATGGAATAATGTATAGTTACACATTTCATTGATTATAAAAAGTTAAATCAGGTGACCTTCATTAAAAAAAATATCCCATTCAAAGGATTTATGATCTCTTTGATCATATTTTAGAGGATAATCATTATTAAAAGATTGACCATTGGTCAAGGTACCACTAATTTTGTTTCTGTGAATAGAATATACCTAAGAAACCATTTAATAGATGGTTTGACCATTTCAAATTTGTGGGGTTTCAATTTAGTATCCCGAATTCTCCTTTAGTATTTATGGATTTGATGAACTAGATCTTTTTTTAGTTATTTGAAACTTTTTTCCGATGATATTTTGGTGTGATCCAACTTAAAATATGATCACACAGACCATTCAGATATCATTATCAGGAACTTCATGGAAAATCGATTGAATGGTAATATTTCCAAGAGATAGTTTTGGTTTCAATAAGTAATGTATCAAGGGTATTTTATATCTAACCAATATTTCTTAGTAGATACTAAAAAGTTACATTATATTATGTCCATGTAGAGGCCCAAAATGTGTTTTAGATCTAGAGTTTATTGGGGCTTATTAGTTATTATAGTCGGTTTGTTCAGTATTTTACCAATATTGCATCTCTGATGATAGATTTAACCCAT
Organism: Viscum album; assembly: GCA_963277665.1. Classification (NCBI taxonomy): domain Eukaryota; kingdom Viridiplantae; phylum Streptophyta; class Magnoliopsida; order Santalales; family Viscaceae; genus Viscum; species Viscum album. The sequence goes on from OY728132.1 coordinate 422,979,742, forward strand.
AGGGGTGTAAATTTTGAGTGAAACAAAAAAATAGTGATATTTTGAAATACTAAAGTAGAGGATTATTTCGGCTATATTTTTTATTCTTCTATAACTACTTTTGAGTTATGATGTTTTCTTATGTCAATCGCATATGCATTTTGGTCGTGTATTGATGTAGTGGAGAGAGATGATGGACTATGCCTCTTTCCAGTTATTCTATCATGAAAAGAACTATCATACCCGTGATATTTAATTAGTATCAATTATGTATGCACACAAAATGTGGACTCACTACATTTTTGGTAATGGTCAATTGTATATTATGATGAAAAAATTTTGAAGTATATTTTCACTCAAAGTGATTTGAACTTGTGATAGATATTCCAGGTTGAGTATCTCTAAAATTTTTATTTTGATATTTCTTATACTCCAAATATAGATAATTTGTTCAAAAATGTGATGAGAATAAAATTATATACATAATCCAATAAATAATTAGTTGAAGAGTAGTCTATGATGAGTATTTTTCGAGATGAGATTGGGAATGGAAGAATAAAGTGTGTAGGTTTACTTAAACTTGATAATGTATGACACATCAATTGATGAGTGTGTTTGACTTGAACATGCACTTGACACGAAGTGTCGGTGATTTAGTGAAATCATAAATAGTGGGGAAACCTTGGTTGAGTGGTCATAGTCTCCCAAAATCCCTAGATATTTTCAAAGAATTTTTTTTCATTTGTAATTGAGAATGAAGATAATGAATATTATACATCATTCATATTGGTCTGTGTACCCTAGGACTACTATGTTGTATCATGAATTGAGGCATCAGTATTGGTGGATGGGAATGAATTGATCTATGGGGGTGCTTCGGGGCTATTCCAGGTGGATTATAGGTAACGGGGATATTAGTTTCTGGCATGATAATTGGGCGGGTGAGATTCTGGCCTTTGAAGGCTGTCCGCTTTCGGAAGTGTCATTCAGGGAAGCTTGTATTCAGTCTGATGTTATAAAGGCGGCATTGAGTCCCACTCAGCGGGACATGTTTACGGATATCGTCTTGACTAGAGAACCGGATACATGCTGTTTTACGGAGGCTGTTTCGGGCAGATTCAACACCCGCGACTACAGGAAGATTCTACAGAGAGAGAGATCCTAAGTGGAAGGGGGACAGTTCTTTTGGTGTAAGAAGATTCCGATGAGGATGAATTTCTTGGTGTGGAGAGTTATCAACATTTCATTACCAACAGAGGAGAATATACAGAGGAAGGTAATATGTTTGGCATTGCGGTGTTTCTGCTGTGATTTTCCAAGGACTGAATTGGCGGTACATCTTTTCTTCCAGGGACAATGGGCCTCTATTATTTGGTCCTCTTTCTCCAACTCACCAGTTAATGATGGAATGCTTGGGACCTGTTCAGAGTTTGTGGCTGCATGGTTCTTGGGAACTCAAGACAGGACTATGGAAAGTTCCATCAGGGTCGTTGTCTTGGTGGCTGTTTTTTGGGTCCTGTGGGAGGCGTGCAATCAGGTTAGATTGGGATCTAAAAAGTCTACCTTATCCCTTTTGATAAGGCTAGGAACTCTCGTTGCAGAGTTGGCGTCCTTGATTAAAGGGGGGAGGGAGTCGGTGGAGGTTTGTAACTTCCTTGGGAAACCTTGCAGACTTCAAAAGAAGCTTGGTTGTTGGATAAAATGGCAGCCACCTAAACTTGGGTTGAAACTCAATGTTGATGGTTCTTGCATGGAGGGAGTAATGAGGGGTGGAGTCTTGCTGCGAGACTATTGGGGATCGGTGTACGTTGCCTTTAGTGATTTTTATGGACCTAGAAATTCCTTGAGGGCAGAGGCTCGAGCCCTTCTCTCAGGCCTTTTGATCTGCAAGGAGAAGGGATTGGCAGTTTCAGAAATTGAATCTGATTCAGAGGTCCTGGTTAAGGCGGTACAAGGAATGTCTGGGATTCCTTGGGACATGACTTACATTATACGAAGGTGCAAGGCAGAATCCAACCATGGAAGGCTTATCCATCACAGCTAGAGAGAAGCTAACTTTGCAGCCGATTTGCTGGCCCACCAGGGCAGTCAGGAGGATCCTTTTGTGGTTTTTGATAGCCCCCTCCTCTTCCCCTTGAATGTCAGTGTGTGGTTAGAGGGGATGCCCTGGGTCTGCACCATTTCCGTCCCCCTTGAAGGGTTTTATTTTTTTTCTCTTTTTTGTTAACTATTAATAAAAAATAACTTTCAACTCATATTTTATATCACAGTGCCTTATGTGTTAGAGAATTGAGGTAGATAACCAAAGACCTTCATGTTCGTGATGACCTTTACCAATTTTGATAACGAAGTTGCATGATATTTATATGGAAATTATCACTGGAATACAATGAACTCATAGTAGGATGGATGCGATTTGGGTGATCAGATATTAAATAAAAAATATGTTCATTACCCCATGTAACAAAGATCATAAATATAGAGAATATTGAGGACTTGTATATCGAAGAGGCTATGAGACTTCAATGGAAACCCTCTTTGATTTTTTATATGGACACATGGTTCACATCCATGTTTTGGGAAGGTCTTCATGATTTGATGGGATCCTAATAGAATTTGATCATGGAATATCATCTGAAAATGGATGGACAGATAGATTGAGCTACTCCGGTACTTGAGGATATACTCTCGGCGAGTGTTCTTGATTTTAGGGGTTATTAGAAAAATCACTTTCCTATAGTCATGTTTTACTATAACCATAGTCCTTAGGTCATGGTGAAAAATTCACCCTTACAAGAATTGTATGTGGGGTCATAAAGATCTACCTTATGTTGGGTAGAGTTGGGATATTTGTCCTTAGTTGGGTGATGTTTTTTTAGAAAATAATAGAAAAGGTACAGTTGATCCATAAAAAGGTTCATCATGGCATAGAGCCATAAGAAATAATATGAAAACTATTCATGGAGGTTTCTAGAGTTTGGGGTTAGTGATTATGTTTTTCATAGAGTTTCACCTAACTTAGGAAAAAGTTATTTTGGTATGAAAGGTATGTTGGCATAGATTTTTTTTTCCCCATTGAGATCGTGGATTACTTTTCAATTGTGTTGTATCAGTTGGAATTTTCATGTCATTTGAATTTCATCGATTATGTGTTTTGTGTTTTATAATTGAGGATGTATCAACTAGATCATTCCTATTTGATTTAGTATGAGTACATTGATCTTGACACTAACACCACTGTGGTTGAGAAACTATTTTAGATTATTGATTATAGAGATAAGATATTTCATGGTAAGAAAATTCATTTATCTATGTGTTATAGAAGTGTGAGAAGGACACCCATGAAATACGAGAATCAATATTGTTAATTAGGTAGCAATGGATTTCTCTTTTTGTGAGTCCAAAATCATGAAGACATTATATGGATTGAAATATTATATTGTGGGGATAATTTTACCCTAAAATTAACTTAGTTCATGTATTTATGAACCCTTGTTTTGATCTAATGTTTGGGGATGTATTTTTTTGAATAAATAGAATCTAGTTATAAATGTTTAAATGATTTTAGAGGGTTCTATTTGGGTATCAGTTAAGTTTGATTCCTTTTATAACTTTTCTTGTAGAAACCAGACTATTCACTGCCTACTAGACACATTCACATATGAACTGGTTACACAATGTTAATCATTTTCCATAAATATGTCATGTGTCATGTTCAGATCATGAAAAATTACATGATGTGAAATCTATTTACATCTTTTGAAAACTTCAATTGGTGTTAATTTTAGTTTTTTTATAAATTCAAGGAATTCACACTATGAATGGGATTCATGACTTCAGTGGTATGGGCCCAATGGTGTTATTACACAGCATGAATAAATCATTCATTATTCAAAATTTAGGATACCCTCTCAAACTCTTGGGTGATTTTAGGGGATATTGGTAGATATCAGTACCTATGGATCGCTCTGTTCAATGTTCAATCCCAGTTTCCACTTTTTCACTTCTCCCAGTTAAGTGGAACTTTTTCATATTCATTTATATGGGTCATAGTAGTGGTTTTGGATCTGTCTATGGATTAGATTGTGTTCGTTTTGTATTTTGTAACTATCCATTGTTGTTTATTTCCATTCCTTGTATTTTGAATCTTGGTCTACTTATTTACTATAACATCCCAAATCGGGATCCACTCAACTAATTCCCCAACAAGGTGGGTCACATGTCATCAAGAATTCCTCCCTATACACCATATGCTCCAGACAAACTGTGAGGGTCCCTGGTGGTATAATGGGGATACTATACCATCGTATCAGAGTATCACAATGGATTAGATAATTAAATATACAATAAAGAAAGAGTTATATAGAATATGACATAGAAGAAAAAAATATAAAAAATAACTATAGAATAGTATGCAACCAAGAAATAATAATATATACCCAAGTCTCATAGTCTAGGTCATATAAATGATAGTTACATGGAATAATGATATACAAAAAGGGGACAGTGGATATGGGGGAAAGGCACATACAACAAGATACACAAAATACATAAAGTAAAAAAATAATTCCCTACTAGCGTCATGATAATATTCTTTGTCCTCTTCTCCCTTGATCCATGATAAAATTGAATACATTCAAGAATCTATAATCGGGAACTTAAGCATGTCAATATATACAGACATAAAGTCTACTTGGGTAACAAATGCGGCCTGAGTAGGGTGTGAGATAAAATCATTAGGCCAGAACCAATGATGTTTATCAATAATCTATACAGTGTACGTAGAATGGTTCTGTGTAGATACAATGAATAATAAACAGATATGTATAATAAATATCATCCAGATTAGCTTCCTTGAGGTCACTTGGATAGCTTTACCACATTGGAATAGTCCAATAAAAGTGTTTAATCTATAACCATGTATATAGTAATCATATGTATATATATATTTATATACTATATACATGTATATTAACAAATTAAGTGAGGTTATAAGTATTCATATTCATGGATACTGGGTCTTAACTGGACCCATGACAAAACTCTGATGTCCATAACTAGTATAAGAAGCCTAAAGATTCAATAAAAGTGTAAAATTCCATATTCTCTTGTGAAGGAGAGACATATTTTCTATCATCCAGGATGGTGGGGTGAGTCGTCAAGCCCAGCACTCCATATAGAGGAACAAGTAACATTATTCTTATAACCTAAATAAAATTATAATGGTGAAAGGCGTCATAACCAACTCTTGATATAAGGGAGCGTGAAAAATCATGCTAAATAATTCCCTTAACCATATTTCACTAGCCAATACCATTGGAATTATAATTATAATAATAATAAACTTCTGGTAAAACTTCATATGCATTTATAATCATATAGTAAAAACATAAAATGTTTCAAAATTTATATATCTTAGGTTCATAATGATAAAGCATGTGGTGTATCCATTCCACCCATTTCCAATATATTTAAATAATCTATTTAATTAACAAGGAATGGTAATTATATTTATCAGTGTTAATCCAAAAATATATAAGGTGTTTGGTCCATTAAAAAATCTTATAAAACTAGGAATTAATTTAGCACACCCAAGGGTGGAAATGAACATGGTCAACAACCTTTAAGGACTTATAAAGGGTGCATGAGTGTATAACCTCAAACATAAATTTATTTAGGACGGAAGAACACATTAATGGGAAACATGAAATAATAAATGGTATGTGGAAAAGTGGTGAAGCTATGAAAACAACATGAATCTTAGAGAAAAACAACTAGACCACCTACCTTAGGGTCTTAGGTGACTCCCCATCCAATATCGTCTTCAAATTTGAATTAGAATAGAGTATAAGGAATAAATGTTTCAACCCCATGAAAATAGGGAGAATGTACTCACACAAAAAATAATGCAACACTCAAGTAGATAAAACATGAAAGAAGCAATAAAATTACAGAGCTTACTGATGTATATCCAATTCTTATGACAATGATCAGTTTGGAGTATGAAAGGATGATTTATCAAAATCCTTAACATTGTAGGATGGAGAACCCAAAAAAGAGGGAAGGATATCATTTACCATTGAAAATAAGGTACAAACAAGGTTTTAATGTTTTAAAAAATCCAAAGGTGTGAATTTATGTTCACCATAAAAAATGGGGCACAATTTGAAAACCATGAATGAATTGTGTTATCTTTACTATCTAAAGAGGTACCATGCACATGATAGGAACACAGTTTTCATAACCATAAGAAAGTCATGTGAAAACATCTCTTAAGATGTCTAAAATTATTACATGGTAATGTGTCTCAACTTTCATTGTTTCAAAAAATTTATGTCGCATCCCATGTGTACTGGTTGCCTCAAATGGATGAGTCACACAATTAGCATTAATTGTGCTCTATCTATGTAGCCCATTCCATTTCTCCATTATCTAAAACTCCAAGCTCTAATCAAGTCTCAGATGCTTCAAAAACCATCCTTGATATGTAGATCATATTTACCAAGATAAAACAATGGATTTTAATTGAAAAATTTTGAGCCATACCTTAAAAAAAGACATATTGTTACAACCTCCCCTCCTTAAAGAAACTCGTCCACAAGTTGGCCTTCTGAGGGTAAAGGGGGAGGATATATGACAAGATCCATCAACTACGCTTATATATCAGATTCATACTCCCACATCTCATCTTTTATTCAATCATGATTCCATAGCACCCATACTAAAGGAACTGAACTACCTCAGAGTGTCTTCATGCTCTAATTCACAACACGCACTGGTATTCCTCAAAGAAAGAATCCACATCAAATTAAACCTCATTATGTTGTAGAAGTTGAAACATATCTGGATACTACTAGAGAAGATGAGATACATGAAAAACAACATGCATATATGAGTATCTCTAAGGGAGTGGTATCTAGTAAGCTACCGACCTGATTCGTTTCAAAACATGAATGGGTAAAAATAACCTATGTGAAAGCTTTACCAACATATGAGTTCATCCACATCCTATCCCAATTAAAACCCAAAAGAAAACACAATCTATGAACTTGTTCTTCATAGGTCATTAGTATCAATTGGAATATTACTATTTTCTACAATAAGCTATCAATATTTACTTCATGGTCAACTGGACCTATTTATCAGTATCTCGGATGAGACATGGTCTAAGAAAAGATTCATCCCTAGCCTCTACTGGAATAGATATAATAAAAAAGGAATACCATATAAGGATTCATAAGGAACCATCTGAATTTTATATGGAATGTTTTTAATATAAGATAGCCTAAAAAGGGAATTTTGTTACTCCCAAGAACCCCTAATGTTAAGGACACATGAACAAATCATGTCACTAAACACTAGAATCATGCACTCTTTCTATTCATCAATATGAGAGTGATAAGCTATTCTCATAAGCACATGTGTATCTACATCATTCTGTAAACCCTTACAGAAATGAGATGTGAAATCAGTGTCCCTGTCAGAAATGATATAAAAAGAAACTCCTGGAAGACGTAATACCTCCTTAACATATTTCCTCCATAGCTAGTCTATCAAAAAGTTATCTTGAAAAGGTAGTAAAAGTTAATCCTTATTCAAATGATCATATACTGTCAAAAATATATCATTTACATGAGGTGATTTAGGTAAACCAGTCATGAAGTCCCTAGAGACATTGTCCCATTTCTAATTAGGAATGGATAATGGAAATAATAGTCCCATCAGTGGCAGATGTTTCTCCTCCACCTACTGACATGTGGAACACAAAGTGATAAAACTAGATATATAACAATTCATACCAAGAAACCAATACTAGAATTGTAATTCTCGATGCATCTTGGTCACACTATGATGTACCTCCCCAATTGAGATAGGAAATTCACACATAATGTCTTCTATGATGTCAACTAGGACCCAGACATTCCCATGAAAGAGTAAGTTCTAATCTCCATCCATGTTACAAACAGAATATAAATCATCAACTGAGATACATTCCCTTAGGAATAATCACTCCGGATCCGAGAGTAACCTCATTCTCACCAGTTACAGAAGGGTAGAGGTTACAACAAAGTCTGAGAGCACTATCCAACAATGATTCTCCTAAACCTCAATATGAATTTATAAAAACAAATCCATAAACTTCCCCTCACCACTGGCCTCCTAAACAACATGTGTATAGGTCTTCCATCTATGAACAACAACTAAAATATTGAATTTTCTAGTCATTTTATCTTGTTTAAAATCAAAGTACAACACATACTCAACCCATCTATGCTTTCTAAAATTTAGATCATATTGATTAACGATATACATAGGGATTTTGTGGTATGTGAATACCATAATTCAATATCTTTGTAAATAGTGTCTCTAATAGTGTAGAAGATATACAAAGGATGATAGATCAAAGCCCTTCATTCGGTAATTTGACTCATGAGGCCTCAACGGATGAGACCCATATTCTCTAACTCACTTATCCTACATCAAAACTACTCTGTTATAGATAAATAAGGAATTATAGAAAATATTTCATACCTACCAATATCATACATTATTAGGATCATTGTTGAATTCAATCTAAACTTAAACTCCTAAAATACTTCTTCACAAGCTTCTGACCAAAAAAATTTCACACCCTTCTTAGTCAATCCCATAATAAGCACTTTTAGGCATGATAAATACTAGATGAAGAATATTTAATACCTAGATTAACTAAAGAAACTATAAATGTAAGAGATACTACAATGATTCTCCCTGGAAACTATAGATGTCACTTTTTATGTGTCTACTCATACACCTATCTCTGAGATGATATGACCCAAGAATTGTACTTTGTCAATCTAAAAGAGTAATTTGGTTATCTTAGAATAATTTCAATGCTCCCTTATTATATTTGTGATGATCTCAAGATAGTTGGAATGGTAGTTTCAAGAATGAGAATACAGTAAAATTTCTTCAAAAAAATTTTCCATGAATTAATCTAAATAAAGGTGGAATACTCAATTCATTATATCCTTGAAAACTATAAGTGCATTCATGAGACCAAATGATAACACAAGGTACTCGTACAGACTGAACCTTCTCTGATAATATATATGTGGTATGTATGTGGATTTATCAAGTACCAAATGATTGTTGAACCACAAATCAACCATTGATACTGGCATTTTCCCTTAAATTTGATCAAAGAGTTCTTCTTTTCAAGGTAGTGGATATAATTTCTTTATAGTAAGATATTTCAACCATAGGTAATCTACACAAAACATGAGGGTACCATCGAAAATCATAGAAAAAGGATTGGTATACCCAAATTAAATGTGTTGGGGTATATAAAGGCTTTAGAATCTAGGCCATACAACTATTTATTTAGCTCTATAAGTTCTATATGTTCCAAACTGTAAGGAGGAAATGATGCTGGTACTGCACCTGGAACTAGCTCAATGGTAAATTTGACTTCTATTACTAGAGGTATACTAGAAAAATTTTCTAGGAACACATCCCGAAATTGATCCACTATTGGAGGGAAAAAATGGGTCATTACCCATGTCATATAATAAGATAATGGTGATATAAGACGTCACTCTACCCAAACCCTATTTATCATATCCTACTCAAGACACATGGACATTCCACTATCCCTTATGGACTTGTCAACCTTTGTCCAGTGATTTCAATATCACACTCTAATAATATCATCCAATATGGAATCAATGGGGAGCATAATAGTCCATCCCAATTATTACATCAAATCATTTCATGTTGAGGGTGAAAAGATTCCATACTAAGAGATAGGTGACTCTCAAGAGGGGAAAACCCTTAAAATAGAGAACACACTCTGATCGGAAACCCAATGTTGTATCGAGTGTCATAACACCAAAAAAGTGTGTTATCTCAATGACCATACTCTCCATAATTTCCTCGTATATAAAATAGTGTTAAGTGACTATGTGAAATAAAGCACACATTAAATTAGAGAAATCTAGAATATAACCAAGAATAGTAAAAGGTATGATGATATGATCCTCTAATATATGATTCACGACATGTAAATGGTCCCTACTATGGGTATGCATGTTCTCATAGAACTGCAAATTATATGTGTGGTTGCTTCTTCCTTGACCACCACCACATCCTAAGATGATGATGATATTCTAGATTCCTACATGATGAGATATCACTAGCACCACACAAGAATTTTGGATATGTGTAGATCCCCTCTCTCTAAACACTGATGGTAAGGTACAACAGAAGCACTTTATGTCCCTCAACATGCCACATCCTCTGAATTCCACTAGGTTTTACATGAACTAGGGTTTTCCATGTCCCATTTTCATGCACTGGTGATATATCCAGAAGTTATCAGTATAAGTTTTATAACTACAACTACCTCTGAGAGAAACCTCAAAGTAATTATTTCATGCTTTTGAAGAAACACAAACATATCTAGGTTCTAGACAACCCTATCTCATACCATCAACACCCCTAATACTCTAATCGATAATGATATCATGATTTAATATCTCAGAAATAGTGATCGACCAGAATACATTGAACAGTGATCAAATGGCATAAACCTGCCCATCCTCGAATTGCCTTGAAATCATGATCTCATCACCGGATAAAGATGAGGTGAATCAAAGTTTCTTTGTAAAATGAACAAATATTACATGGTAGGTATGGATCCCTATTGCAGGTTCATAAAAATTGTATCCCTAAAATCCATCAATGTATATGGAAAGAAGTACTCTTAAAAGATCATCTGGATGTATGCCTAGGTCATTCCAAGATGTCGGTCTTCCTGGGTAATGTTGTCCCATCATTTCCTTGAAAACCTGCATAGCATATAGGTAGTGTTCTGGTACCTCCTCCCTGGAGGTGTCTCTGGATGCTCATAAATTGAAAAAATATCTTCGTTCCATAAATCAATAACATGAGGCTTACATCTTATGAGAAGGCGGTAGGATGCTACTGTTATAACTCATGATTCAACTATACCATGTTTGAGGTATGTCGAGAAACAAATTGTATATACTACATAACATGAACAAATTCCACTCAAAATTGGGAATCAGTTCCAATATCAGGAATATAATTTGTTTCCATAGGTGGCACAACAAGATGTATCACAGAAAACAAAGGGACCACCACCTATAGTGTGTGGTCGCCCCCACTTTCATGGTGTATGACTCGTGGTTTTCATGGTGGAATGATTATACAATGAAAAATTCATAGCATAGAGAAGAATTTATCAACTGGAAAGATCTCTAAGAGATAACAAGATAGGTACACATCCTTCATATATAAAATAACACACCTCTTTTATTTCTCACAAATATTTTTCTAGGAAGTGAGGAAATCCATAAATGGACATAAAAACATAAGAGACTCCCAAATACCCACTACTAAGGGTCAGTTCAGGTCTAGGTTTATATTTATGGTTGGGGTTCTAGTATATGGAGTTTCAATTGCAACATATAGAGTAAAACACCTTTTACTCTACAATTGGAATCCCATTTTGAGCTTAAATTTCTATTTAAGAGTTTAACGTATTTCTGTTTTTAGTCATTTATGAATTTAGATACATACATACATACATATATATATATATATATATAACAGTCTATAACTAGTAGGTCCCGAACCCACAACATCATATAAATGGACGATTATTATGTCATCACTGATCTATGAGGGAAAACACTATTTAGATTTAGGTATGAACTTTAATTAGTCCAAATATATTATCCATGAAAGAAAGTTCTTCACATTTAATTATATAATAATCCAGGAACTGATTACTTGCAATTCGAAATTTCATGGATAATGTAGATGTGGCATGGAAAAATGCATGGCATATTAGTCTTAATGTACCTATAAAAATACATTGTGTGCTTACTCCTTGTCATACCAATCCACGGAACAATGTATCTATCTATAACATCAACAATAATAATTTAAAAAATCTTATGAATCGTCCAATAAGGAAATCTTATCAACCGTAATAGGTGTAATCCAATAATAGAAATAACCCATCCTAGGTAATTTGGTTTTCCCATATATGTAGGTTAGATACTCCCAGAAATAGGCTCCTTACCAAATTCCAATACTGCTTACTCTCTTATCTAATACCCAAATTTTTAAGAAGAAGGAAAATAAAAATCCTCTAATTCCACTTTGTGATATCTTGACCCAGTATCCACTCAAATAGTGCCCCAAACCGATGGGTCAAATGGTCTCAAGTGTGCCTCCATGTATTCTAGTGGATTTTAACTAGTAGTGAGGGTCCAAGGTGGTATGGTGGGGAGATAATACCCTTGTATAAGAATGTAATAGTCAATAATTCAAATAAATAGAAAATAACAGAAACATGATATTGAAGATGTTCTAATGTAAACAGATAAAACAAATAATTATGGAAGCATAAAAAACCAAGAAAAGACAATAAATACTAAATTCCCATAGGTTTATTCATATACCTGAAAGTTTCATGGCATGCAGATATTCATAAATTTAATAGGAGATATAGGTGAAAAGAATATAAAAAAGATAATAAAATAAAAAACTCCGAAATAATGCTTCAATAGTATCAGGAGAATACACCCAGTCCTCTTCTCCATTAATCCATGCTAAATGTAAAGTAGATCAAGAATATATAATATGGAACTTTCCCATATCCATACATATAGACATGGAGTCTAATAGGGTACCCAAAAGAATCCCGAGTAGGGTGTCAGATAAACTCTTTTGGAAAAACACCAATGGTGTCTATAAATAACCAATCCAGGTAAATAACATGATTTTGTGCAATTATAATGAATTATAAACAAAAATAAATAATAAACACCATTAGAATCAGGTTACTACATGACACCTTACTAGATCTACTGGATTTAGAATAATCTAGTAAAAGTGTCTAATCAGTAATCATATATAATGTAATTATATATATATATATATGTAGTTATATACTATATACATTTATATTCACTAAGTATGTGAAGAAAAAAGTTGGCATGTACATGGATACTTGGCGTTAGTTGGACCTGGGGCATAACTAAGTTATCCATAACTATTCTAGTGAGACTATAAGATAAAGCACGGGGTATAATCCCATAATATCATGTGAATGCAGGGAATATTTCATATCATACAAGATGGTGGGGTGAGTCATCATTCCCAATACTCGATAAAGAGGAATGTGGAATTTCACTCCCATCACCAAAAAAAATTATTATGGAGAGAGATTTCATGATGAACACTTGATGTAAGGGACCATGAAACATCATAATAAACATGTCCATTAACAATAATTCACTGGATAATAATAATGGAATAATTAAAATTATTGTAATAATTGTTATACAGAGGGATCACCTCTAATTAATTTATGTTCATAAAGAACAAACATCCAAAGAATGAAACTTTTTATAACTTAGACTCATAATGATAAACGTGTGTTGTGGCCATGCCACTCATATTCATTCTATTTAAACAGGATATTTAATTAACAAATAAAGGAAATTTTATTTATCAGTGTCAAGTTGGACACTTATAATGTCATTGGTCCATTAAAAAATAATATTAACGTGGTAAATTAATTTAGCACACCCAAAGGGATGGACATGAACGTGGTCAATAACCTTTAATCACTTAGAATGAGTATCTGGGAGTATAACATCATGACAAAATTTATTTATAGTTAATGAAAACTTTGATGGGAAGTACACTAAAATGGTTGATTACAGTATAATGAAAAATATATGAAAGCTTCATAAAGTTTAGGGAAAACAACTATACTACCTACCATTGGGTCGTATATGACTCCTCATCCAATATCAACATTAGATTTGTAGTAGAACAAAAGGAAATGGAAAAACGGCCCAAAGCCTTGAAAATAAGCTAAATGTTTTTACTAAAATACCTTAAGAGATGGGTAAATAAATGGTGAAAGGATGCACTAGGATTATAGAGCATACTGATGGAGATCTAATGCTTCCAACGATTATCTGTTTGGATTCTAGATGGTGGAGTTATTAGAATCCCTAACATGGGAGGAGGAGGAACCCATGAAAGAGGATAATAGGTCACGTCTACTCGAAAATAATGGATAAAGATGATTTTTATGTGTTAAAACATTTTTCTTGGAAAAAAGATAATTTCACCCTTAAAATGGGTTCACAAGGTTTGGCCACATGTTTGTACAAACCATTCTTAAACAATGATACCTCCACTATCTAAGGAGGGACCACACATGGGATAAGAACACAATTATCCTATAAATTTTCAATCTATGAAAAAAACATTATCAAGATATATGAAATTATTACCTCGGTAGGAACCTGAGATCACACTATTTCAAAAAAAAATTGTGGCCTCCCCTATGCCCTGGGTGCCTCTCATTGTTGAGAACAAAATTAGAACTAATTATGCACTAAATGTGTGTCCCATTTTGTTTATTCATTTTATAGAACTCCGGGACCAAAAAAAATCCTCAGACACTTCCAAAAACATCCTTAGTTCATGATTAATGTTTTCCAAGAAAAATAGGATTTTAATTGAAAAACAATGAGTCATGGCTTTGATAAAATTTAGATAATTACATTTCCAATCTCTGTTGTCGAATAAGACTAGGTTTCCTATGATCTTGAGGTATGATTCACTATAAAATTCTTAAATTCTTAAATTTCTTAATATTTTTGTCAACTACCTTGGGTTATTGAATGAAAATTATTGAATTTACATTGAAATTTATTTTTATGCGATTAAATTTTTAAAAAGGGTTCTCCTTAAAAACATTTTTTTACACACCAAGTGTTTGATTAAATGCATTAAATGGTGTTTTTAGTTTTGAAATGGGTTTTCAATCCTAGAAGAGTAAATTAATTGATGTATTTTTTTTGTTAAATGGAAAAATGTTTTTAAAATTGATTTTAACAAACATACCACATTCAATAACCTTGGGTTCATTAGGAGTAGACTTTTCACTTTTTTGTGTAATTCCATATGAGGTTTTTTATCACATTATCACGTGTAATTCCACTAGAGGTCATATTGGGTCATCCACCTTAGGCATGGAATTGGTATTTTCATTCATTATTAGAAAATTTATCCATAGGTGAGATCCCAAATGATTTTATTTTTGATTTATGACTGGTTAACAACCTGACAGTGTATTTCATGGCTATTTGATCTATGTTTATCTTATAGTGCACCCATGGTCTATTTTTACCTATGATTTGTTATTTTCATCATAATTGACATATTCTTTGATTTTTTGAACATGGTATGATTTTATGAAAACCAAATGATATTTCATAAAATGGGTTTACTTGAAAATTATTTGTAAACTTGATTTTTTTAGAGGTTGAGATAATGCATAAATGATATTGAAATTTTTATAGATTCTTTATTAGTATCATACTTGTTGTGTTATCACAAATTAATTTTTCCTTTGGTTATTGTTGATTTCTTTTCATGACTCAGATATAGTTAAATGAATTATATAGCATTATGGTTTCTATTGTTGGTTGTAACATTGTTAGTGGGCTGGTTTTCTGGTGATAAATGGTTACAAAGTGACTTTTTTGGACTTGTCTTGTTTTGTTTTTTCTTATTTGGCATGTTTGGATTGACACTATATGTATCATTGATATTTTTTATTTCTTATTCTACATACGATGTTGGTTTTTCTTCTTCTTGTTTATCATAAGGTATGGTATTGTATGTTCTATACTTTAACATGTGGCAGACCACCTTGGGTGACTAATTTAGGTGAGCCAGGTTTTTTCATTACAGGGATCCTATTAATCAAACTAAGGGATAAAAATTCATTCTATTTATTTAAGATTACATAGACTATATCCCCTATACTACCAGATATTATTGGGTGTTTTGCCCTTGGTGAGGCAGGTTAAGAGAAATTTTGGTTATTAACTTCATCCTTAAGCCAAAAAATGTTTCCAAAATGAGTACATCTAGAAATTAGTCGAGATTTGTTCAGAGATTTTCCATGAACACCTTACTAATATCATTAGGTAATGTTTATTCTTTCACTTCCTCGTTCTAATGTAACATGAGGTATCATGCTTTGTTTCTTTTATCTTTATGGGATTACATTGGGTTTATTTATTAATATCAATTAATTTTAGCCCATTTGGTTTAAAATAATTTCAAATGGTTTGAAAATTTTATTTATAAAGTGAATTTTTGAAGTTTATTTTAAATTTTTTTGGGATAAAAAGGGGTTTAATCCTAGAAAATAGTTTTTATGTGATAGTTTTCATTTTGGATAATTAATCGTGATTTCACAAAAAATATTTGAACTTGTTGTTGGATTTTTATACTTTTATTTGAAAAAACATATTCCTATTATGTTGAAATATAGTGTAAAATGTCACATCACTTTTATGGAATTATAGAAACTCTATACTGCTTACCCACATGGCTTGACATTACCTAAACCTAGTATACACCATTCAGTGTTTTCAATTCTTATGGATATGTTTCAATGTTCCATGCCTTGGAGTTCTTCTGTTAGGTTTCTCTAGAGGATAGTGACTAGGGAATTAGAGTTTGACCAATGAAAAAATGGTGATTTTATTGGTGGTTTAGTTTAGTATTTTGTTTTCATTTTTTTATGATACATATATATTATCAACTCATCCAAAATATTTTATCTTTATATATAATGATTTATGGGTCCTCAAGTATATATATGTGAGTGTTCTTATCTATTTTTTATTTCATTTATGGAATGTCTTCTTGTTTTTTTATGATTTTATGTTAATTTTGGATGTTATTGTCACATATTTATGGTTGAAATCATTCCCAGTGATTTTGTTCTTACACCCTATCCCATGTTTCCAAATTAGGGATATCAATAGTGTACCTTCAGTATATCCTAGATAATCTCAAGTATTCTGGGGATGTATTTAATGGGTAGTTTCATGAAAATTCATCTCAATTTCTCACTTTTAAGGGGGTTTTAACTCAATGGTTACCAATGTTGTAAGTTCTCCCATGAAATATCATTTTTAAATTGAGATTTCTATGAATAAATTTTCTATATGGGGAAACATTGTGTGAACATTATCTCTAAGAAATGACCAATATTATTTTGATATGTTTATTCATACGATATTATACTTCATCTCTCAATTTCATTTCCCCTTACTAAAAAAATTTAATTGATGTGATTATTCTAAGAGAAACTAGCACCCACTTTCTTTTGGTTAGGGATCTTCCTATTCTTTGTCCATAATATTTTTGAGATTTTATGGATGTCCATAACTATATTTCAATAATTGTAAACATTCACTTTCTACTATTTTACATAATATTTAAAATAATGTTTTAATATTTTACATATGGGTTTTTCTGTCAAAAGTGTGAAAATAATATACTTTTAACATTTTATGATTGAAAAAATTATTTTATGATGTTATTCATTAGGAATCCTTTTTTCATATTTTAAATAATTTTATAAATAATCATAATTTTGATTTTTTAGACACAAAAGAATTATTTCTTATTATATTACAAATTTATTTATTCAGTAATTTTAAAAAAAATTATTTTTTATCAATTCGAATATCCTATGATGTTCCTTATGATTCAATTAGGATATACTATTATACTAGAATAAAACAAAATTACATGAATTTGTAGCAAAATTACTTATTTAATTTTTCATTAAAACCATATATTTTACATGGGTTAATAAATTGATATGAAAACATGAATACTTTCATGTTTTCTTACCAAAAAAATGTATAGTTTTAATTATATGGTGGGTGGGATCAAAATTATATATACCTATTATAAATTGGGAAATGTATGATATCTAAAGATATAATTATGTGAGGTAGGTGCATAATTATGTATCCACTATGTGATGGGAGTTGGGGACATGATTCCTGATCCACTATGTTATGTTTGGTTGGGATGTGATTCCTAATCCACTATATGATTGGAGGAATAGAATTTATTCCTAATCAATTATTTCATTATAGGTAGGAATATGATATCCCATACCCAATATTTTTATTTTCTATGCTTATGTTTGTGAAACATTCACACATTTTGTATCGTAGACATTTTGTGGTCACTTATTCCTTATGTTATTCTCATATCCATGTTTTTGATTTTATGATCCATGTCTATTTGAGTGTCATTTTTAAATTTTTTATATAGGGTTTTTTTATTAGTGTGTGGTTTATGGGTTAGAGTGTAATGTTTTTTATCTATGATCCATGTTTTCTATTGTCTCAATTTCTCAATGTTATTTCACCTTTTACCAAAAACCCTTAGTTTTACATTTTTTGGGTATGATCCATGTGCATATTTTTGTAAAAATTTATTTTAATTATCCTATTTATACATATGGTTTTTTGGTTGTGAGTGTAAGTATTTTCCTTTATGTGGAATTTAAATATATATATTGTCCTACCATGTAAAACATAATATATGCAACATAACAAAATGTTTGAAAATCGATAACATAAAACTCAAAAATACCCAAAAAAATTAATAACGTCTCCGAAAACATTACAATAACTCCAAAAAACTTATAAACCCTTGATAATATATGGTTAGTGACTAAAATTATATTTCCTTATATAAATTCATCCTAAGCAAAGATGTCTTCCTAGACTCACTTTCTGGTCTATACTGACATCCCAAAAACTAAAAAATATCTAAAATCACATGGTTGATCCAAGATGAAACCGAGATCAATATTCAAAATACCAAATACCATATATAATTTTTCTACTAAAAATATTAAAAAAATATCTTAAGATTAGATATACCTTAAAATAAAATCATTTTTTGGTGTGTGGATTCAAAGGTAGTGGTGTCCTATATCTATTTTTTTCACTTAGAAATGATGTGTTTAGTATTTAGATATTGAAATAACACTTTTTATATATTTGGGAATCATATTTTGAGAAACATACATCATAAATTTAGTGATTTTCTATTTCATCAACACCGATTGAGCATGATAACTTTTAGTCACCACATATTTGGTTTTATCATTGGAAAGTGAAAAATAATATTTCTTCTCTCTAGAAAAATAGACTAAAAATTAATTTACAAAGTGATAAGTTATAAATATTATATTTTAATTCATTATATAACATCCAAAAACATTATATGGATAAATATTAAATGTATAATTGGATATAGAAGAATAAAATAGTCCAACATGAAATAATCCTTTAAGGTAATAAAATATCTGTTTAAATTCCTTAAGATGTGATTATTTTTTGTAGCTTTGTATCTCTAAAAAAATGACACATAATATAAAATATTGGTTGAAATGGATATAAAATAAATTAAATTAATAATAAAACCTATAAAAAATGTACGACCAACTGATTTTATTGATTTATCCAGACCAACTTTACATGAGGTACATGCCAGAATAAATTACTAGAACTATTTTAAAAAATCATTTAAGTAAATAAATAGTTAACTTATGATGAGTAAATATTGTTCCTTCTTATATTTGAATTATTTATAATATTATAAATTTAAATATTTCACCTATCATACTCCCCTCATAGTCATGTATCATAAGTTCCAAATAAAAAGGTTAACAATTCTTTCCATGTTGATCCCAAAAATATTTATCAATATAGATTTATATAATAAATGTTTCATTAAAAAACAATTGGTAAAAATATTTCTATTTTAAATTAATTTTTATGTATGAAACTGGAAAATCTATTATACTAGGAACTCGGTGATTTTTTATGTCTATAATATTTTTTTTTATGTTTAGTTACCCAACCTGGAAAATTTTTTTCTTCAAAACTATGATGTTGTTAAACAAAAAGCCTCATTTTGAACTTACTAATTAGTTAAAGGAATCTATATATATAAATGTTTCTAATGTTTTGATGAGTTGTGAAAAATAATATATTTCATAATGATTTGAAACTTTCCACTAGTGAAAATGTTTCTCTATTGTCTGTCGGCTCTTCCTGACTATTATAATTAGGAACTATCTTTCCTTTTTCTAAAAAAAATTCAATTATCATAATACTTATTTTTGAAGACCCATTCCCACATATTACTAAAATGTCATTTTTTCATTCAAACAATGTTGAATAACTTTTCCTATTCAAATCAATTGATATCTATTACATATAAATTATCTACCTCTCATCACCAAAGGAATCATTATCATCCATTTTGTTTTAATATTAACATGAAAATACAAATGACCAAATTCATTTTATAGGGGACTTATACTAATAAAAAGTAGACCTACATCACCATTGATATTATCATTGTTTTGGTTCCATAAGATTTTAATGATTGTAGGTAAAAGGTAATATTGTTATTTATCAATTGGTTGGTAAACTATTATCATTCTATATTATGGAGTATTAATTTTTTATGGATGTGGTTTAACATCTAGAAGTAAAAAATAGAGGGATTTAAAAAAATTATATATTTCATAATTTGGATCATTTATCTTTACAAAAGGATGATCCTAATCAAACTTAACATGAAACTTTTCAATATTTTCTTGTGTCTATCAATTGTTCAATGCCCCAAAATTATAAATTGAGAACATTGAATTCATTATCATTTATGACACACACCACCAAGAGCATAAGGGGATATAATATCCCGATAATTTATAATATATTCACTATTTTAAATAAACTCAATATATTTTATATCTTTAAATACATGCATCATTGAGTTATCTAATATCACACCCAAAAATGAGTTTCCTCGATGGCTTGTGTTACATAGAATATAGAGTTTTACCAAACAAAAATATATTATTAAAATAGTATTATTTAATATAATAAGATATAAACATGCTGATAAATTTGCAGTTATGAATAGGATTAACTAAATTATAAAAATATATGGTTTACACTAATATAAAATTAATTCATTGGTAACAAATTAATTATAATTGAATATAAAAACCAATTGAATATAAAGGGAATGTTTTGATATAAAAATATTTTTAGGATCATAAAACTTTTTTATCCAAATAAATTAAATTAATTAAAATAAATTATTGATATTAATGTAATATATAAATATATATTTATAACCAATTATTTTTGAAATTAATACAATATATTTGATAGAAATAATATAATAACAAATATAATTTTATGCATAAAATACTATATTTTTATCAAGTCACTTTTACCCCGTTTTAATGGAGAACCTATTTAAAATAAAATTTTTCACTTTTAACAAAATTATATTGAAAAATAAAATTAATAATTGAAATATTAACATAAAAATTTGGTTTGGGTGAATTTTCCGTATTTTTATATGAATTTTAATTTTTTAATGAATAATTAAAAATATGGAATTTTAATTCAAAACTGCCTATTCATCTAACATATTTATAAGTTTAAATCATATTTTAAATTGGATCAAAATTTTATTTAGATTAATTTTTTTATCAATTATATTTTTTTTGGTCATTAGAATCAATTTCACATTGAAATTGAATATAAAAACTTATCAAAATGTTGAACATTTTTACTTTTAAACCCTACATTGTCGTCCCATCTGTGAGATTAAATTTAAATTAATTTCTATCACTTATGTGATTTTAATTAAACAAAATGGATTACATATTTAGAATAATAATAATTTTTAATTTTTAATAAGATAAAATTATTTTTTTTACCAAAAATTGTGAGTGAATGTAATTAAAATTAATAACATTGATTAAGGTAAATTTAAGCTTAACAAGGGACTAAACATTAATATTAAGGGAAAAATGACTAAAACACTGGTCCAAAACATATTATATTTCCATATTTCTTCCAGTAAACCTATTATTTCAAATAATGATCCATTTGGACACTTTGGGAATAAGTTATACTCAGGGAACACATAATTCTTTTCAAAAATACCCAGTGTGACCATTCCCTCCACTATATAAAGGCACACAAACCTCCAACTTACTCACACCTATCATGCCACATTGAATAGAAAAACATTTACCCAAATAAATCCTAAAAATAACTAAACTCATCCTAAAATCCTCAACTATGGAAAAAAGAATCCATGAAATCACTTTGGTTCAAACAAAAATGAGTTCCCTAATTTGGAGGTAACATCATTGCTTAATATATTTATTTTTATTTACATTATCCACCCCTAAACTATTCTTATTCCATTAATATATAAAAAAATATCCTAAATATAATAGGATATTTTTATGATATATTTTATACCTAAACTCACATACGCTTCCATTTAATGGGTAACAAACATACTATTTTTGTGTACGAAGAACTACCACTTCATGAAAAGATGATTGTTTGTTTTCATTTACCACCTCTCATAGTTTTGAAATATGATGGAAACTATGTTTATATAAGTTTTATATGATATTTATTATGTCTTTAATATTATTTAAATATTTTACAACACATATCTTTATACTTTCCATTTTGTGTAATGATGATTACATTGTTTGTGGAAGTGAGGACTATCGCACCCTCAAAGAGATGTGATCCATTCACATGATACATGGAGATTATAAAGGATTGTTTTAAATAAAAAATGTTAAATAAAAAAATATATAATATTTATGATGAAATTAATTTTCTATAAATATAATATATATCATTTTTTTATCGTACCACACACTAAAGAGTGATATCATCGATCATGGATGTGTGGACTCCTGCCTCCTCAACATGATGTAATTCATTTTAAATAAGAATATTTATATAGATAAGTATATATAATTATTTAACATGGTATCAATGATATAATTATAATTATCTAATGATATATTGTTACTTACCTTCTTTCCATAATGATCACTAAAATATGATAACATTATTAATGAGTACATACAACTTACCATCTCTATGATTATAACATTGGTTCATTTTTCATTAAAATGTTTAATGATTGGTTTTATGTGTAATTTTTTTGTATAAATATGATAATAATTTTATGGTTATTTTCTAGCTATGTTTTATATTGAACAATTTGACCATAGTTGACCTAAAATTGTTGTTTTTCACACATCAACCGAATTTGATCAAAACGAAAAAAGTAAACTTAATTGTTTAAGTAGTTGTATAAGAAATGGAAATAAGTTAAATAAAAGTTATAATAAAGATTAAAATGTTATAATGCATCTAAATAATTAACATAAGTTTTTTATTCTGGAATATAAAGATACTTGGGACAAGTCGGACATAAATTAATGGATTTTCATCTAAATTTACATTTCATTAACACTTAATTGTTGTCATGCACCTAGTTTATTTTATATGGTGTATATAATGCCTTTTAAATGTTATATCATTAATCTTATTTTTTTAATGATATTAAAAGTTTCATTTAATGTTATTACTCTAAGGGGATTATGGGTTTAAATGTTTCAAAGTGGTATGGGACACTTTGGTATGTTTAAAGATTATTTTCCTCTAGAATGACTTAATGGTATTTCAATGGTATCTAAATTCATTAATTATCATCCAATAGGGAAATTTTGATAAATTTGTATCATTTATTAAACACAGATATTTTATAAGGCATATTATTTATTCAATATTAAGAATGATTTGGATAAGTATTTAATGGGTAGGGGACTATTTATGTTAAGCCCTACGGGTTCGGGACTGGTTAATGAAAGCCCCATGATGCATTGATAGTTTCCTGGGATGAAATTAGGATATAAAAATCATTCATTTTTGTAACAAGTATGTTAGAAACATTCTTATTAAAGGTCTTGACAGTAGAGTTATGGTTGTACAAACCAAATTGGTTTGTAGCCATTATTTTTTAATATATCTTGATAGTAATGGTTAAATGTTCCTAGGAAATATGGAATATAATAATTATGAATTTTATTTTGTTGAGAACTCTGTTATTGTTATAATCCATGAGATTTTATGTCGACATATCTATGGATACATTTTAGTATCAGTTTTATTGTTTATGTGGATTGTTTTTCAGTTTCTTTAAATTAATTATTTATATTACCTTATCTAGTTATTTAAATGACAAGTATTATCAATTATTTACTTTTCCATGTAGGTTTATTTCTATTAATTCAATATTTATTATTCTCTACATGGTCGTACTGAGCATTTGATCTCACAATTACTGTACTTCTTCCCCCATGTTATGAAGAAGAAATCATAGAATAACCCTTCAAGGATGATTTTTATTTTATTTTATTATGTATCATGTTTGTATTTTATATTTACCAATGTATTATGGGTATCATGCATGTAATCTGAATTTTCAATACTACTAAACTAATTGATTCTTCATGATTGGATTCCTTTTAATCATGAAAATATAAAAAAATAATGCACTGAATCTGGGATTCTATGGTCATGGCATTACAGTTGGTATCAAAGGAAGTTTAGTAACAACTTAGGGACCTAGATTTAAGAAAATTTAGATTAGAGAACATAACCCTAAGGTATAATTTGAGGATAAGTATAGAAGAAAAAATAATAATTTAGTTAAGGTAGAGATTATATGGGTATTCCTCAAAATACATCCTTGTCTGGATAATACATGTGTAAGTGGTTCTAGCACAAATGTATCTAGGAGCGACAACTCTGACAAGGTCTTTCAGGCCTGACTCGGTGTAACCTGATACAGGACAATGGGTCTTATTTCTTACCTGGTTTGACACTCCTGGGGGATAAAAATAGGATAGTTCACATTTTATTTTCAAACCATTATGAGTGATTTCAATAGATAGTGACACTGAATAAAATAGTTTAAAACTAAGTTGTTTTATATTGAAGATAATGTGTCATGATTTAGAAATCATATAAATGATATAATAGATTAACTGTAGACCAAGGAAAGACCAATGTGGAGATAAATGGATGAAGTATTTATGTATTAGGATTGCATTGAATACCTTTTTTTAAAGGATATTTAGTGATTGACCTTGTTTCAAGGATATACATCACATTTATTTTGGAAATTTTATTAATATGGTTTCTGAAAAGGACACCATATATTTCAGATGAACCCTATTCAACTCTAGAAAGGTCATGGATCTTGATCCCATGACTAAAATATGATAAGGGTCACACACCAACCATTGACCTACACAATCTTGTAGTTAATATGTAATTATTTCTAGTTAAATATTTTTATTAATAAATGTTAACAATGAACAAGTAGTGATACTATTAGGTTTAGAGATTAATTTTCAAACCATATTGGCTTTAAATAATATTTTGAGATTAATGTAATGACTCTTAACTCTTTTATGGGACTTAAGACCCTTTAAAAATTTATTTTAGTACTTCAAGAATCAAAGTTAATTTTTGGATACCAATTTCATGAAGTAATGGACAAATTTTAATTTTATCGAAGCACAACCAAAATATGGAATTGTTCACTTGAAATTAAAACTTATCATGTAAGTAAAATTATTTATATTCATATCTAGTAAATAATTTTTTAACCTGGGGAAGAGGATATCAAAAAAAAAATCTTAATACCTTAGTTTTTTCTAACCAATGGTCTCTTAAATCATTGTAGATTTATGGATTTCAAGCCATCAATGTTCTATTGATCATTAAATATTTATCTCAACTTTCCAATAATGTTGTCCTAATTGGATACCTAGTCATATGTTCTTCCATGTGACCATTGTAATTCTCATTCTATCGTTCCAATAGGATTTTTTACAAAACCATGTCATGATGTGGGATTTTAAAAATAGAAATATCAAATAATCTATCACCAATATCGAGTTTAAATTTTGAAGATGCAATTTTATTAATGTGGGGAGAATGTAAAGCCCCAAAAATACATATTAAGAAAATTTTATTCAAGAGTGTATGTGACACGAAACCCCAAGCACGTAAGGGAATATAATATCCCAATAATTTATAATATATTTAATATTTTAAATAAAATTAAATATATTTTATATCTATAAATGAATGTGACGCTGAGTTAGTGTACATCACATGAATCAATGAGTTTCTTTGATGGATTTAATTATAAGTAAGACTGAGATTTACAAAACAACAATATACTAGTAAAATAATATTATTTAATATTATGAGATACAACCATTCCATTAAATTATTTGTAATGAGTATGATTAACTAACTTATGAAAATATATGATTTATGCCAATATAAAATAAATTCATTGGTAACAAACTATTTAGAATTGAATTAAAGATCCAATTGAAAATAATGGGAATATTTCTATAGAAAACTATTTTTATTCTCCCGCAACTATTTTATCCCAATAAATTAAATTAATTAAAATTAGTGAATGATATTAATTTAATATATATATATATATTATTCAATGAAGTTTTTTCTATATTCATATAATAGATTTGTTATACATACAATATGAACAAACCCAATTTTATGCACAAAAATATATTTTTTTATTATTAAACATTTACTGCCTTTCAATGGAGAACAAATTTTAAATCCAATTTTTTGAACTTTTAAAAATCTTCTATGTAAAAAATTAATATATTAAATAAAAACATAAAAATTAGGTTATAGTGTATTTTTCTATAATTTTCTGTGATGTTTCATTTTTTATGAGTAATGAAAAATACTGAATTTTAATTCAAAATTACCTTTTCATCTAATATATTTATATGATTAAATATTATTTTAAGTTTTTTATGAGTTTAATTAGATTAATTTTTTCCAATTAATCCAATTTATGTCACTCGTATCAATTTCTCATTGAAATTGAATATAAAAACATAGAAAATGTTTGGATTTTTTTAAATTAAATGTATCACCCCTGAATTCTATCAAGAATATTTCACTTCTTATGTTCATTTAATATAGTATGAATCACATAAAATAACATATAGAACAAAATAAAAACATTATAAAAAATGAATGAATTAAGAAGTATTTCTAGAAGATAAGGAACTTGTACCGATTAAAAAGTAAGTTGACCTTAGGAATAGTAATATGACCCTTATGAATAGTAAATCAACCAAATCAATAGTAAGATCACCATTTTAAGTATAAATAAAATTTATTCATCTCATAAATTAAATAATGATATAAGTGTATCATAGTATTTGTAAATGAATATTTTAAAAATTATTAATTAAGTGCTGGTATTTTTGTGAGTCATAAATATTTAATTATAGTATTATAATTAATAAAATGGTTTAAAGGAAAATTAATTTTCATAAAATGTATTCCTGAATTATTATTTTGTTTTCTTATGATTATAGATCAATTTTATGAGGCCTCATTTAAATTTTTAGAGTGTTATAAAATTAGTTATAAATTCTAAATCTATATTTTTCAAGTAAATGTTGTTTTTAAATAAAAATTTAATTTATCATATTTAGAAAATTATCTTCAAAAAATTATTTACATTTTTTAATTCTACATGTAAAAAAAATTTGTGGGAAATTTTTGAGATTATACAAAAGTACATCAATTTTTTGTGAATAGTAAAATCTGAAAATTTGCAATAAATGTTAAATACATGAACTATTGAGTCATATGTGATGTATGGATTATGTAAGCCCATAATATCAAACTATAAA
Organism: Viscum album; assembly: GCA_963277665.1. Lineage (NCBI taxonomy): Eukaryota > Viridiplantae > Streptophyta > Magnoliopsida > Santalales > Viscaceae > Viscum > Viscum album. The sequence continues at coordinate 423,007,268 of OY728132.1, forward strand.
TTATTATGTTAATATATTTATTAATAATGCTCAAACTATTCATATTCTTGATACATAATAATAATGTAATGATTGAAAAAACACTCCTCTTCTCCACTACAAATACCGCCCATCACCACTGATTCTCCTTACACCTTCATAACTTTGAGCCTTTTAAAATTTCTACCGAATAATCTTCCCAAGTCCTTACCCAATGTATGGAATCTCTTGGTCTCATCAAAAGGACAAAACCAATCCCCTATATAGGTTCTCATGGAGGAGAATTAAAGAGGTCAAATCCTCTTCCTTTTCCTTTTAATTTCATTTCAAGTTCTTTGATTTTATTATTCTCTTATCACCTATTTTCATATACATATCATGTTAACTCCAATACCATATATATACTCTTATTTTATTATTCTAATGTAATAGTCCAACATTATTTCCTTTCTCCCCTCCCATTTATTCTAAAAATGGAAAACGTTGTCTCTGAGGTGTTGTTTGATCGCCTTCAGGGACGATACATTTTTATTTTCCATCACCATCTTCAAGGATTTTCATAAAACCATTTTAACAAAAAAATAATACTGTAAAATATTAATTATAACCCTTTTTATGTTATGTTAGTAACATATTTACACAATAATAAATGGTAAAACAAAAAGAGTTCATTGTAATCTAAAAACACTTAAATTAATCTCAATGAATTTCATTGACCTGTTATATAATGATTCATACTCATATCTAGGAAAAAATATAAGACCAATTACACATATTTACATTCATTAATAAAATATAATTCCAATTATATTTAATTATACCCATTTTATATGAACCCCATTACTTATAAACAAGAGAACCGATCATGAAAACATTGAAACGAACGCTCCAGAATGATGAAATTAAACTCTATAACTCATAAAAAAGGATATAAATGAACATACTAAAACTATAATTAATCAAATAAATTTATATAAGGTAATTATTTAGTTAATTAATGGATTTAATTTTATTACATAGGACATTATATTCAAGTGCAGAACACATTCGAACATAAGGTAAGGGTTTTCTTCCCAAACCTCCATTTTTATTCGGGTTATGATTTCTCCCTCAATACACCAATGTAATTATTAATTATTTTTATATAATTATTATAAATTCTATTTATATGTTCCAAAAACTTATATCCATATCAATTTATCTTTTTTTATGGGATAATACATGTTTTTTAAGGTTTCATTCTCAATTATTCATGATATAAAATCTCAATTGAAGGGAACATCTCAATTTTTTACCCATTTTTAAGTACCATACATAATCTATTTTAAGACCCCATTATTTTTCAAAAATTAAATTTTTTCTGAAAAAAATATTTGTCCATATCTGGTTTTATACAAACAATTAAAACTAATAATAATGATTTCCCCGAATAATTCTTCTATGAAAAGTAAAAGGTGTATTTATCTCAAGAAATTCTTGACTATTTTATTTGAGTATTTTTATTTATTTCAACTCCTCTATTGAATTTTATGATTTATTGAGATTTATCTCTAATTTTTATCATATAACATACTTTATTAAGTGGTTTATGATCATTTTTATAGTGGATGTGCGAACTTGATTCCATTCACCATACTACTCAAAATGGTTCGTGATTATGTTTAAAGATTGGGAATGTTATTTACATTTCCTATAAAGATTTTGTTTATATCGAACCCCATTCATATAAGGAATTAATTGGAACTAGTAAGTGATAGGTGGTACCTTATATATCCCCTCGATGCATCATTAATTCTTATGAGAAAAACTAGACAGTGTTTTTACCCATTATGTATGGTGTCTTAGTCGAGGCCTTAACAGTATGTTTATGATGTCTATAATTTCGCATTCCCTCATTATGAAACAATTAATAGATAGTCCATGTGATTAATCGATTATTATAATATCAATGGTTATTTGTTACTATAGAATAACTTAATCATCTTTTATTCCAATCATTTTATGCTCAATATTATGTTTTTATTAAATGTTTTTTTAGTTATTCACGGTGCCTTATTATTACAACATCTGTGGTATTTCTTACCCTCACTAAGCATATAAGATAACCCCATTATTTTGTTTTATTTTTTCTTAGGATGTGAATATGTATATTATGAATGAATTTTTTGGATAATCTAGGAGTTATGGGAGTTTCTAATGGATTTTCTATGTTGTTTTTTCATTCATGTTGTAATGACAAAACTATATATGTATTCTGGATTCAAAAAACAACTAAACTGATCAGTCCATTAGAATTTGAGTCTTGTATATAAACTAATTTAATAAATTAAGTCACTAGATCTAAGAAAATAGGTTCAGGGCCTTTAGATTTGGTATCTGAGGAAGTTTAGAAGAAATTATTGAAACTATATTCATAAAACATAGATTGAGGAATATGACTCTAAGATAGACATTGAGGATAAGAATAGGATAACATACAAAAATTTTGGTAAGGAAGAGATTGTCTATGTATTCTTATAAATACACCCATATCTGGATACTACAAGTGTATGTGGTTATGAAATTGATATAACTATTGGTAACAACTCTAAAAAGGTGTCATGGGCCAAACTTAGGGTAACCTAGTACACAAAAATGGGCCTTACTATGCTCTAGGTTTGACACACCTAGAGGATATGTGTAACGTCCCAGTTCCGGAAGCCACCCAGAGGCACCCCGTACTCGGTTGGTCAAATGGCCTCAAGCGCATTTCTCCAAATTCCAGAGACTGCCGACTAGCAGTGAGGTCCTTAGGTGTGATAGTGGGGAAAATATGCCCTCATTAGAAGAGTATAGAACGGAAGTAAACAAAACATACAATAGCGGAAGTAGTAAATATCCAACAACAATGCACAAGTAAACAGTGTAAGACTAAATTAATAAACCACTTGAGCACATATGTATATATGAAATGAGGCATGATACATATCTTGGAAAACAGCCAAACAGGTCACAATGCTAGAAATACAAACAATACCAAAACAAGTCCAAAATAAAAGATAAACGGATCCTCAGCATCCCAAGCCTAAGCTTGGTCCCATGCTCTCCTGCTCCAAGAATATCAAGTACCATAAGTCAAAAGGCGCTTTTCCTTGTCTATACCTGCAACAACATAGTCTGTTTGGGCCCAAAAGCATAACCCAAACAGAGTGTGAGGCTAAATCCTAGTAGGCAACCACCCGAAGATCTGTGTCTCACAGTCAGTGAGCATATGACAGGTAATAGTAGAGTAATCAGTAAACAGTAACAATAAACAGCAGATAGTAATCAGTAAGCAGCAACATGATTATATACAATAGTAATCAATCCACAGAACAACAAGCAGCAGTGAAGCAAACAGCTAACCACAATAGCGAACCCTTTGGTAAGTACTAGCAGCCAACCCCTCTGGTATTATCCAAGAAGTACCAACAGCCCTAGGGGTAGTGCACTCAGCCTAACCCCTCTGGTTTGGTCATATGAAATTATAAGACTCTATGGGGAAGCTCACTCGGTTAATTCCCCTTATAGTCTAGGGTAGTCAGAAACTATCTTAGGAATATCACGTGGTCTAACACTATTATATCCCCAAGGTCTAAAAACTCTCTAAGGAAGCTCACTCAGTCAATTCCTCCTATATTCTCAGGTCTACCACAGACTCTCTAAGGAATCTCACTCAGTCAATTCCTTCTCTAGCTTGTAAAGGTTTTAAGGAAATTCAAACAAGTAAAGACTCTTTGAGGAAGCTCACTCGGTCTACCCTCATGTAGTCTATATTATCCAAAAATCTCTAGGAAGCTCACTCGGTCTATCCCCTATAGTCAATAATAACCAATACTCTCTGAGGAAGCTCACTCGGTCTACCATCCTGTGGTCTATAATATCCAAGACACTCTGGGAAACTCACTCGGTCTATCCCTTATAGTCTATAATATCCAAGACTCTCTAGAATCTCACTCGGTCTATCCCTTATAGTATATAGCACCAGGTTATCATGTTCCCGTGCTAGTCAATGCATAATAATGCTATAAGGCCAAGTACACCTAAAGAGATACTTGGCTAACCATTCTACAGAACAACAAGCATGCCAAGAAATATCATCCATCCTACAGTCACAAGGCATGTAAAATAGGTATAACGGACAAAGGCTAACAAAACCCAAAGGTCGTAAATAGAAAAAGGCATGGAAAAACATCTAAACACAAAAATTATCCTCAAACATGATCAAATTACCTCTACACAAGCATACAAGCAAGGCAGGAAAAAAACAAGGGCGAAACGGTAAACATGCAATACCCCTTTCACGGTTATTGGTGAAAATTTGAATATAAAACTCAAAGACTTCAGAATATATGGCACAAACCACCTACCTTGATGCTATAAGATCAATATACTTTCCCCATGAGGGTTGATTCTCTTTAGAATGGCGTAGATCTACGAAAATGCACAAAACGTTCAACCTACGATATCTCGAGAAAGAGGGATAATATTGGAATGAAACTCAAGAAGAAGGAAGAGCTCACCGCTGCGGTTCCAACGCAATCGACGGACATCGATTCAGAAAATAGGAGGAACCTTCTGGGGTACATGGCGTGACCCTAATCCGCCTAATGAAAAAAAATAAAATACATGGTGTGTACTTCTGGGGTACATGGCATGTACTTTTCCTTTCCGTACTCCACTTTATGTGTCCTCCACATCCCCAAATTTCCCAAGTGAGATGTAGAAGAAGAAACCCTAAACAGCTCTGGCCACTGCAATCATACTTCGGCCTCCCTCTCCCAAGTCACATCCTGTACTCGCTCGTGATGCCATAGCACCCGTACCAGAGGAACAGACCGGCCACGGAGAACCTCCGTTCTATGATCGACAATCTGGACAGGATGCTCCTCAAATGATGCATCTGCTTTGAGCTCAACGTCCTCGGGTTGAAATACATGAGACAGGTCTAATAAGTAACATCAGAGCTGGGAAATGTGGAAAAATTCATGCATAGACCAATACCTTTAAGGTAACTACAATTGATAGGCAACCGGCCCAAATCTCTCCAACACCTCAAACGGCCTGACCTATCGCGATGAAATCTTACCCTATCTCTGAATCCTCTTGTGTCCCAACCTCAGTGCGACATGAAGGAAAACCTGATCCCTGACCTCGAACTACATAGGTCGTCTCCACTGTTCAGTATAAGATTTCTGTCGAGACTATTCTGTAGCCATCGTCTTCTGAATCAACTCTATCTGCTCTAAGGTCTCCTGAACAAGATGAGGTCCCATCAAATCTACCTCTCTTGACTCCATCTAGCATAAAGGTGATCGGCATGGCCTACCATACAAAGCCTCGTAAGGTGCCATCTGAATAGTCACCTAAAAACTGTTGTTATAGGGAAACTCCACCAGAGGAATATTCTTCTCCCAAGAACCGCCAAAGTCTAGAATGCAAGCTCAGAGCATATCCTCAAGCACCTGGATCGTACGCTCAAACTGGAAATCATTCTGGGGATGGTATGTTGTACTCAAAAGTACCTATGTACCCAAAGCCTTCTGAATCCCCTGCCAGAACCGAGAAGTAAAATGTGCATCCCTGTCTAAAACAATGGAGTATGGAACTCCATGTAGACATACAATCTCTCGGATGTACAACCATCCCATCTCATCAACACTGAAGGTCTCCTTGATCGGAAATAAGTGAGAAACATTCATAAGTCTGTCGATGACTACCCAAAAAACATCATTCCCTCGAGGTGACCTCGGTAACCCGGTCATGAAGTACATCGCGACATCGTTCCACTTTCACTCGGGAATGGGTAACTACTGTAAAAGACCTACTGGTCGCTGATGCTCCGCTTTCACCTGCTGACAAGTAGAACATCTCACAACAAAACCAGAAACATCCTTCTTCATACCTAGCCACCAATACTAGCGATTAAGATCCCAATACATCTTAGTGACACCAGGATGAACTGCCCAAATAGAGGAATGAAAATACCACATCATCTCCTCACGTATGTCTCCTGGCACCCATACACGTCCCTGGAAACACAAGATCTCATCCTCTCCCATGGTCCATCCAGGAAGAGGGTCCTCTTTTGACACGATCTCCCACAGGACTAGGCCTTCTGAGTCTGATAGATTCCTCATCTGTACCTGATCAAGAAGTGTATAGGTAACATCTACAGATGATAGGAAAGTTTGTCCCTGTCTGTCACTCACCTCTAGATGTATCTCAAAGAACATAGCCATAAGCTGCCACTCACTGTTGGCCTCCTGGACTGCCTGTATCTGAGTTCTCCTGATCAGCTCATCAGTAACTGCATTTCCCTTCCCAAGCATGTAGGGAAGCTCAAATTCGAAGGACTAAAGAAACTCAACCCACCTACGCTGTCTCAGATTCAGGTCCCGCAGAGTGAAGATGTATTTGAGACTCTTGTGGTCGGCGAAAACCACAAAGTGCTCTCCCAGAAGATAGTGTCTCTAACAGCGTAAGGCATGAAAAATAGTTCCAAAATCCAGATCGTGCGTCAGGTAGTTCCTCTAATGTGGCCTCAATAGCCAAGACCCGTATGCAACAACTCCATCTTCGTGAATAAGCACAGCTCCCAGTCCAACACCTGAAGCATCACGGAAAATGGTATAGCTCTTGTCTGCCTCTGGAAAGAGTAGTATCGGTGCTGACGTCAACATCCCTTTCAGCTCCAGAAAGGCTGAATCACAATAGTCTGACCATAATAACTTTTCCGCTTTCATGGACAGACTTTTCAACAGTGCTTCAAGGCATGAAAAGTCTTGTATGACAATCCTGTAGTATCCTGCCATCCCTAGAAAACTATGTACCTCAAAGACGTTCTTTGGCTGCTCCCAGGAAACTACAGCTCTCACTTTCTCTGGGTCCACTGATACTCCTGCCTCTGATATAACATGGCCCAAGAAGTGAATCTGATCCATCCAAAAGTGGAACTTTGAGATTTTATAATAAAGCTGATGCTCTCTCAGTGTACTCAAAACGATCTCAAGATGGGTAGCATGGTCGTGTCGAGTGTGAGAGTACACCAAGATGTCCTCCACGAAAACCCCCATGAAGGAATCCGAGTACGGATGGAACACTCAGTTCATCAGTGCCATAAAAGCTATTGGCACATTCGTGAGACCGAAAGGCATGACCGTATACTCGTATAGACCATTCCTACTCCTGAAGGCTGTAAGAGGCATATCTGATGTTCTAACGCACAACTGATGATAACCGGACCTCAAATCGATCTTCGAGAACACCCGAACTCCTCAAACCTGATCAAAGAGGTCATCGATCCTTGGCAAGGGATAACGGTTCTTAACCATCAACTGGTTCAACTTCCGATAATCCACACAAATCCGAAGGGTACCATCTGCCTTCTTTGAAAAAAGGATAGGCGAACCCCAAGGAGAAGTGATGGGTTGGATGAAACACTTTGCCTACAACTCCTCCAACTGCTTCCTGATCTCTTGAAACTCAGGTGTAGCCATCCTATAAAGAGAAATGGACATCGGTGCCACTCCTGGCACAATATCAATAGAAAATTCTACCTCACTCTCTGAAGTAAAACCTGAAAAGTCCTCTGAAAGGTATCCCTGAAACGATCCACCACTGGAGGGAAGTCTAACTGTGAAGTTCCCTGGTCATCTAGATAAAGACTGGCAATCTGGGCTCTAACTCCTCCTAACCCATGATGCTCTGGTCCAGCTCTACCAACCTGGACACCCACTCTCCTCTATGGAGAAAAGATCCTCCCTCTGGTGATATGAAACTCACCCTATGGTGATAGCAATCAACAACTGCCTGGAAGTTAACTAACCAGTCCATACCGAGAATGACATCATAGCCTATTATCTCTAGGACATAGAGGTCCCATAATAAGTGATACCCTACAACCTCAAGAGGTCACTCTCTACACTGAAGTATGATAGACGTCCTCATTCCCAATGGTGTATCAAGAGTCAACATGTCAGTATACAAAAAGACACAGAGCCCAAGGATCTCCACAATAATAACAGAGCTAAAGCTATGTGAAGCACCATTATTGAAAAGAGCTGAAGATAAAAAAGAGGCTACTAAGATCGTACCTCAAACTGTTGAACGTTCGGGATCCTACTCCTGAAGGGTATTCTCCACAGCGAAATTTTGTCCTGTCCCGCGGCCCTGTGCCCCTGGCTGACCAATCTGAGATGATCCACTCTGCTGTCACTGGTAACCTGGTGACCGACCACCACAGTCGTGACCTCCATCTCAACCCGAATGACCGGAAGAACTCCAGTTCCTAGACTGGTGAGAAACTGGTGATACATCTCCTATACGCGGGGTCATAAAAGAACCCCTACCACTAGCTGTAGGTGAGAAGATCAGACAAAAATGCTAAATATGGACCATCTTACCATAAGATCGGTAATCCATTGGGTCTCTCTGACACTGAGGCCTAGTATGTCCACTCCTACCACACTAGTAGAATACAACCTGGCTACCTGAGGATATATTCTTCTTACCCTGATCTCCTTGATCAGTCTCCCTGTGGTGCTACCTGCTATCACTAGGAGGGACACTGCCTCTAGATATTGAACTGCCCAGGATCACTGCTCCAGAATATCTCAGATTTTTCTCAGTGATTAGCTCTTGGTTAACGATCAAGGATATCAAAGTCAACCTGAAGATATTCACATGGGAACAGATCTCCTGCCTTAGACCGTCCTCAAATTTCCTAGAAAGGAACAACTCATCACATGATGGAATCGGTGTGAAATGCTGCAGCTCGGTAAAACAAGACGAGTACTCCATAACAAAAAGAGTACCCTACTCGAGACTCATAATCTCTTGGACTCGGTCGGCCCTCAAGGTCTCTGGAAAGAAGTAGTTATAGAAGATGCACAAAAACTCATCCCAAGTAATACTCTGTAGTCACCCTGACTCTGAGATCACCTCCCACCACCTCTTGGCGGTGTCTCAGAGCATATTAGTAGCCATCTTTACCCTTTTCCCTGGAGGTATCTCCAAATGCTCGAAGATCATTAGCGTGGCCTCTAGCCATGACTCTGCAACCTATGGTCCTCCATCCCCTAATAAAGTAGGAGGATGCAGCTACTGGAAAACCCGTGTATACTCATCCATCGACGGGGCAGGAGGTGACGCTCCCTGAAAGGTCTGCATCATCCTCAGGAAGTCCTCCCTGAACTGTGCATTGGCGCCTGCAACGGGTATAACCACTGGTTCCAAGGCAGGAATAGCAGGAGGATCTACAGGAGGTCCTTGATCAGCCATATCCAATGTCTTATCACTGTCTGGTAGCTGACGTACGACCGGAGGACGTCTCAGAGGCATATCTCTAAAAGATCAAAAGCACACCTTAGATTAGGATTATCAAGGACAGAGAAAATAAGAGTACTAAAGGGGAACAAGAGGAAGAAACACTCAAGTTTCACTAAACATGACTACACTACATGTACAAAACTACATGGTTTGCTCTATAATGCCATTAACATGGGCGTGTACTTCTGCCACCTTTGTTCGTGTAACACCCCAGACTACACAGCGTGTTGTCCCCACACACGGCGTCTAACTCAGCTCTATTCCCCTTCCCGAGTCTCCTTACACAGCTAACTCACATGGTCCTCTTAACCCTAGACTACACGGCGTGTTCAATAAGGACATGACATGTACTAGACAAGGTTTCGGAAACCCGTGTTGTTAGTTACATAGCCGGCTACATGGATGACCCTTACACGGCATGTTCTGAACAAACACGGTAGGTATAGAAAAGATACCACCGTCTCGTGTTGTTCGTGACATGGCCGGGTACCCAGAATAAGACTACATGGCGTGTTCGTACTTGACATGGTTTGTACTACACGAGCTTCCCTGATCCGTGTTGTTAGTGACATGGCCGGGTACACGGCTCACTACTACACGGCGTGTAACGGATGTACACAGCGTGTTTTTGAAAACTTTTTCATCACCCCATGTTTCGGATCACACGGTCAGTGACACGGTTTAGAACTATAGGGCGTGTAGTCAAGTACATGTCATGTATTCTGGGTTTTTCTGGGCAGTATCTCAGAAACTGCACCGAAGCCCATAAAACACTGAAAAACAAGCATGAAGTTTCCAAATTCTGATCCATGAGGGCCCATACTCCCTGCAAATCAAAGCTTGTAATCTCCTAAATATCATATACAAGGGAAACAAGTCAATGATCCACCAAGTTATGATTCATGAGGTCCCATAACACCTCAAGAACCAAAATTTGTTGTTCATTTAAGAAAAGAACAATATAAACAATTCCTCTATCAAATTGTAGGGATTCTATCAAAACATCTATTACAACAGCATGCATAATCTACACAATGTCTATCACAACAAAAAGCAATCGCTAATTCACCCTAGATGGAATGATAAGAATGCATGGCATGTGATTTATAAGAAGTTCCTATATGATTCATGAGATGGCATACCCTCATCTCATCAGGTTGTGACAGAAATAGAACCGCACTAACACAAAAATAACAACACAAGTCATGTGAATCACTCTAGGTGAAATCATATCAACCATAAAATCTCAAACCAGAAAACATAAATAACGAGGTAGATTGGAATTTCCCAGTACACGGGTTAGCTACTCCTGGGAACAGCTTATTACTAAGTACTGAATCCTTCCTATCCCTGGATAAAGGCTCCAAACAATAAATCAAGAGAAAATAATTCCTATGATACTACTTTGTAACGTCCTAGTTCCAGAATCCACCCATAGGTGCCCCATACCTTGTTGGTCACATTGCCTCAAGCGCATTTCCCCAAATGCCATAGGATTCCAACTAGTAGTGAGGGCCTTGGGTGTGATAGTGGGGAAACTATGCCCTCATTGGAAGAGTACACATCAGAAGTAAACAAAAATCCAATAGCGGAAGCAGTAAATATCCAACAATAATGCACAAGTAAATAGCGGAAGACTAAATCAATAAACCACTGGAGCACATATGTATATATTAGATGATTCATGATACATTTATAGGAAAATATCCAAACAGGTCACAATACTAGAAATACAAACAGTACCAAAACAAGTACAAAAGAAAAGATAAACAGCTCCCTAGCATCGCAAGCCTATACTTGGTCCCATGCTCTCCTGCTTCAAGAAATCAAGTACCAGAAGTCGAAGGACGCTTTCCCTTGTCTATACCTACAACATCATAGTCGTTTTGGGCCCAAAAGCATGACCCAAATAGGGTGTGAGACTAAATCCTAGTAGGCAACCACCTGAAGATGTGTGCCTCACAGTTAGTGAGCATATGCAGGTAATAGTATAGTAAGCAGTAAACAGTAATAGTAAACAGCAGGTAGTAATCAGTAAGCAGTGACAGGATGATATATAATAGTAATCAATCCACAGAACAATAAGTAGTAGTGAAGAAAATAGCTAACCACAACAGAAAACCCTCTGGGAAGTACTCGCAGCCAACCCCTCTGGTCCTATCCAAGAAGTACCAACAACCCTCTGGGTAGTCCACTCAGCCTAACCCCTCTGGTTTGGTTATACGAAATTATAAGACTCTCTGGGGAAGCTCGCTCGGTCAATTCCCCTTATATTCTAGGGTAGTCAGGGACTCTCTGAGGAAGATCATGCGGTCTAACCCTCTTATAGCCCCAAGGTCTAGAAACTCTCTGAGGAAGCTCACTCGGTCAATTCCTCCTATAGTCTCAGGTCTACCACAGACTCTATAAGGAAGCTCATGTAATCAATTCCTTCTCTAGCCTATAAGGGTTTTAAGGAAATTCAAATAAGTAAAGACTCTCTGAGAAATCTCACTCATTATACCCTCCTGTATTCTATAATATCCAAGACTCTCTAGGAATTTCACTTGGTCTATCCCCTGTAGTCTATAATAACCAAGACTCTTTAAGGAAGATCACTCGGTCTACCCTCCTGTAGTCTATAATATCCAAGACTCTCTGGAAATCTCACTCAGTCTATCCCTTATAGTCTATAATATCCAAGACTCTCTGGGAAGCTCACTCGGTTTATCCCTTATAGTCTATAGCACTAGGTTCTCACAGTCTCATTCCAGTCAGTGCATAATAATGCTATAAGTCCAAGTACACCAAAAGAGATACTTGGCTAACTATTCTACAGAACAACAAGCATGCCAAGAAATATCATACATCCTACGGTCACAGGGCATGGAAAACACGTATAACGGCCAAAGGATAACAAAACCCAAAGGTCGAAAATAGAAAAAGGCATTGAAAAACATCCAAAAACAGCAATTATACTCAAACATGATCAAATTACCTCTACACAAGCATACAAGTAATTAAGGAAAACAAAAGGGGAAAAATGGTCAACATGTAATACCTCGTTCACGGTTATTGGTTGAAATTTTCACATAAAACTCAATGAATCTGGAAGGTAAGGCACAAAACACCTACCTTGATGCAAGGAGATCAATATACTTGAACCACAAGGATTAATTCTCCATAGAACGACGTAGATCTATGAAAACACACAAAAAGTTCAACCCACGACATCTCAAGAATGAGGGAAATCATGGAATGAAACTCAAGAATAAGGAAGAACTCACCGCTGCAGTTCCAACGCAATCGACGGCGGTTGATTTGGTAAACAGATGGAGGCTTGAGGGCTTGGAGGATGTTCGCTGCCGTACGGGCGCTCCCGGTCAAACAACCTGAAGAAGAAGACGTTTCTATCGATTAGGCGCAACCCCAGTCCATCTAATGAAAATAAAGAAACTACACGTTGTGTACTTATGGGGTACATGGTGTGTACTTTTCCTTTCCATACTCCTATTTAAGCGGCCTACACATCGCCCCTACACACTGTGTGTGTGGCCCGGACACGGCCCGCACACAGCCTTATGTGGCATCAAAGTACACATTGTGTACTTATAAAGTACACGACGTGTAATTTGAAAATTTCAAGATTATACACTTTTTCTCAAAAATGACCAGAAAAGGAAAAACATACCTGAAACGAAGATCCGGGTTCTTACAATATGCATGGGATAAAATACATTTTCTTTAAAAAAACATTATGAAGTATTCCAAATTAATAAGTCCCCAAAGAAACCATGTTTAGGATTATGATATTAGCTATGTATAAAATGTCAATTTATGTTATGTTTTTTTCCAGTTTGAGATTATAAATTGTGATTCACAACCTAATCTAATGTATTCCATTATTTAGAAGTGGAGAAAAAAGAAAGGAATGGAATATATATCAATGCAACAATCCCATGTAGGGATTTCCATTCTATAACAACAATGATTTTGGTACTAGAGTGGTGAATTGGGCTAAGCAACTTATAAATATATAGGGATAGCTGACTCAGGTTATGAATAATAACTTTACCCATATAGATCATCATGATCCTCAACATGGAGGAGAAATGTTGAATTCTTTATGCGACAACATCCTCCATCATTCAATGGGACTAAAAACCCATTTTTATCTGATCACTGGATAAGTTCCTTATAAAAGATATTTCTCAATTTGAGAAGTAATGAAGTCAGAAGGTTATCATGAAATTTTATCATCTCTTAGGAGATTCAGACCAATGGTGGTCGTTGATTCAAAATATAAATGGTGATGATGAAATTTTAAATATGGGATTGAATTATTTTATGAATATATTCCTAGAAAAATATTTCCCTCATGAACAGTAAGTGGATATGGAGAGAAAAATATTTAATCTGAAGATGAGGAAGACAATGTTTCCAAATATAAATACAACTTTACAATGTAATCAAGTAATTATGTGGACTAAATAACTAATCCAAGGTGTAGTATTGATCTATTCATTGATAGGTTAAAACCATTCCTCTGAAGGTCACCATTGAACCAAAAGTTCTCATCATATGAAGATATAGTGTCGAGTTATATTAAGAAAGAAATAGAATTATCTAAGTCTTATGAATTTAAAAGGAAATAAATAGAATAAAAGGGGTAATGATCACTATGGAAATGTTAATAAGTAAAATTGTAATAATGGAAGAGTTGATTTTCCATTCTCTGATAGTTGTGGGAATAAATATCCTCGTACTTTCTAAAAGGGACTGGGAGTTTGTTACAAGTGTAGAGGAAAATGCCATTAATCTCTTCATTTTGAAGGAAATAATGAATCTACCAATGTTCAATGCTCTAATTTTAAAGATATGGGACATTATGAAAATGAGTGTTCTAAGCGTCAAGGTAACTTTCCCTGAAGAATGACACGGGAGAAAAACCAATCTTTTTTTGTCACAAATGTTGAGGTAGAAGTTACTAATAATGTGGTGGCCGATAATTCAATTTTTTTCTCAATCTTCTTCAATTCCTTATTTTATTCTGAATCATCACATTATTTTATATCTTCCCATATTACCAAGAAAATTATATATTTTTGGTTTTATTTAATTATGATTTTTTCCATCAAAACACTTAAGGAAAGTATCATTGTAACAAATATGTGTTGGTAAGTACCCATTATAATGCATAATCATACTTTAGTTGCTAGCCTCTTCATCATACATATGATTGACATTGATATAATCTTCGATATATATTGGATTTCAAATTATGATGTGAAAATATATTGCAATAAGAAGAAAGTTACATCTCTTAAGAATGATGTAGAATCCCTTATCTTTGGGGTACAAACCTCGTCAGCTGACTCTTATCCAGTCCCACCCCCAGTAACTCTACTGAATTAAATACTTGAGGAGGAATATAAAACTTCATCTATGGATGAGGAAAGAAATCATCAAATTGAATATGTACCTATTGTACAAGAATATATAGATTTATTTTCAGTGGATTTACCTGGATATCTTATAGAGTGATATGTTGAGTTCCCTATTGATTTAATTCATGGTGAAAGATGTATATCAAAGACTCCTTATATAATTACCACTATGGAATTAGTATAATTGAAGAAACAAATAGATGAATTGAGTTATAAATGATTTATTCTCCCTATTGTTTCTCTTTGGGGAGCCCATTTTCTCTTTTTCAATAAGAAAGATGGATCCATGAGGCTGTGTGTTGACTATAGTGTAATAAATGAAATTAAAATAAAGAACAAGTATCTATTGCCTCTCATTGTTGATTTATTTGATCAACTTCATGAATATCAATATTTTTCAATTATTGACCTTTGATTTGGATATCATCTATTGAGTTTGAGGGAGGAATATATTCCAAAGATAGTGTTTCGAACCAGTTATAAACATTATGAATATACTGTAATTCATTTTGGACTAACTAATGCACCCTCTATTTTCATGGATCTAAGGAACAATATTTTAAAATAATTTCTTGATGAATATGTTCTTGTATTTACTGATGAATTCTTCATATACTCGAAAATAAATATAGACCATTAGAATCACATGTGGATAGTTCTAAAGACACTTATATAAAATAAATTATATTTGATGTTTTTCAAGTGTGAATTTTGGTTTAAATCTATTTATTTTCTTGGCCATATTGTCACGACCCCCTCCCCACAAAGTGTACCCCTCCTGGGTCGGCAATGTGAGAAGGGAGATAATGACCCCCGAGTCCCGCCTCCAGTAGGCCCCGGGTTGGCGACTAGCACCGAGGGTATAATACACACACAAATGGGAGGCATTACCCTCTAAGAGAACACATGCAGAAGAGAGAGATAGAATAGACTCCAATCAACTCCAACTTGGAACTGAGATATAAAAGAAACCCAAGTACATATATGAAATGTCAGGCAAAAGTACTACAACTGAAAGGGAAAACTAAAAGTACCCAAAAGAAAGTAAAACGGCAGCGACCACAAGCCCGAACAGCTCCTCCTCCAACCACAAGCTAGTAGTAACCAGCTTGATCTCCAACCTGCTCCAAGTGACCTGAAAAACAGTTTATATATACATAGGGTGAGTATAACAATATACTTAGTAGGATCCTCCCCAAGCCTCTCGTGCAAAAGTAAAGAAAGCATGCTAAAGCCCAGTGAACAACAAGTGAAACTAACTCGTCACCTAAACAGGTATACTATGTTCCCAACCTCACCATGGCTACTCTCGCCAAGTAACGCATACAAGAATATAGCATATAGTAAAGAATATCAAGGGTACCCCGCTACTACTTCCCCACTGGTTTGCCGCTTTTCCCCAACGACATACGTCCTGTGCATCTCTCTCCAAGGCTTGCCCGCAGACACCTGGGCTAAGCTCCACAATCTGCACCTCGTGCACCACATAGGCTTGCCCGTAGACACCTGGGCGAATCACCACACCGTCCTCACAACCAAGAGTAACCAGGTAGTTTTCGAGAGCCACCACAGCTCACATAACGTGTATCATACGTCGGGTATAATACCTCAAGCCATCACAGCCCATACTCCGAGTAAGGATCCTCAAGCCATTATAGCCTATACACATTACACCTATAGTAGTCCATATGATACTATATCCAGAATATATTTGTGTGAAATAACCACAAGCCATTACAGCCCTCTACACACATATATGGGTAAAACTAACCATTGTGTCTACCAGCACAAAGATCTACCAAGAGAAGAGAGAGGGGCCAAAGGGGGTAGTCATCCATTCAACCTCCCATCAGAATGTTGGGGAAAACACCCCCCCAGGGCTCAGAATCCCCGGGGTGTCAGTTGCCCTTACCGACAGGGTGGATTAGCGTATAGAAACACAAAAAGTACAGAATATATATGACTCACAACCACACTATGGGCATTACCTAGTCATAGGCACAACTGCAGCTAACTTCTCTCAGACTCCAGGCTGCTACTTCTAAGACAAGGCATCCTATAAGCACACAACCATTTGAAGAGCTTTATTAGATTACTCCATTCTCATTTTATCAGTTCCACTGTACGTTAATTAATTCTTTAAACATTAATTAACCATGAAAAATTTACCACATTAAACTAAATTGGAATCACATTCAAAAACTAGTCCTTTTTAGGATTCACATCACTATTAAATTACAGTTTCTCCATCCCCGTGGATTATCACCATTTAAACAAACTTTCATTATGGAATTACTTTCCCATATTCCCAGGAATTCTAGAAAAGAATCCTATGCTACTAAACACAAAGGGGCTCAACACGGCGAGTAGATATACTACCCATCGAGTCTTTGCCGCCTATAGCAAGAGCATAGACCCATCCTCCATTGAGAGGCTAAACACAGAAAGCACGTGGCATACCCCGCGTGTCTTCGCCTCCTTCGGAAAGAGGGTAAGAAATACCAGCTGCCTTGAGCAGTAGGGAAAAGTAAAGCAGATAAACAACCAAACCAAACCACCAACATCAAACCATCACATTCATCTCAGACCATCATCCTTGGTGTCCTCCCCGACACCCACATGCATAAACCGATGCATCTCGCCACACTAGGCGTCATCCGCTGCAACAACCACAAGTCCCCATACCTCCACATATCACAACAGCCATCCAGGCTCACATCAAATCACAAGCAGCAGGAAATCAAAGATCACAAAATGGGCTCTCGGCCCTTTAACAAGGCATTCAACCTTCATACAAAATGAGCACTCAGAGCTCCAAACCACAAGGCATTTATCCTTACAAGCAAGCGGGTGACTCAGAACCCTTTTAAAATTATCGAACTAATTGTTCCTTAATCCATTTTGAATTAACAGATTCATTAACATGCCTCTTTATCTTTAGCCAATTATTTAACAAATAATTCCGGCTTTACGTTATTTATCAATTTCCATCATGAACGGGCAATTAATTAAAGAAAAACATAGATATCACTCTATCTAGGAAAACATGAGGCAAACCGTTCTCACGGTACAAAGCAACAACATGTGATCAACCAATTCTTTTAATCCGGTTCAAGTATTTAATTAGGTCAATTTCATTGTGATCCAAAGGACTAAATCATGCTAATTCTACAGTTGCACATAAACAATTAGAGAAGCCATGAATCCCCTACTTCAAACAGTTCCTCACGTTCTTTATCCACACAACAGGTCACGATCCTCCCCTCGCGACAACTGCATCCACCGGAGGATGCTGCGGTACGACAATACCAACCAACCCCAAGAAAACCCATTAGAATCTTGGAAATTACATGGTATAATTATGGAAAGGAGGATAGGAGAAGATAAACCCCAAAAGAATGATGATACAACATACCTTATATCAAAGATTGATCGACATGGCTCGGTTGCATCCAAAACAGAGCAGAACCAATCCTAGGAGTAAAGATTGATTGTGCAACTCCTACGGAGAGGATTTAACGGTTCTAGTGCCTATTAGTTGAGAACAAAGGGAAAGAACAAGGGAGAATGATATCTTGTCCCTTTTTGAAGATTTAATGGGGCGACGGTTTAAGATCCGATTTATTCTCCATTAAAAACGGATCGCATTAACCCACGCGGTTTGACCAAGTAAAAACATCCCGGCCTTAGGAATAATTAATATAGAATTTATGGCCTTTGAATCGGTCTTAAATTCCTTAAAATAAGGTTTTAAAAGTATTTTACGTCGAAGAAAATGTCAAATTTATGAAGTTGGAAACACTGTTCACATACTCAAAATTTGGCAAAGTATGGAATCGGTAGCTCTTAGGATTCTGGAAACACTGTTCATTCGTGAAATTTGGAAAAGTATGGGATTGGTAGCTCTCATGAAGTCTGGAAACACTGTTCATTCGTGAAATTTGGAAAAGTATGGAATCGGTAGCTCTTAGGATTCTAGAAACACTGTTCATTCGTGAAATTTGGCAAAGTATGGAATCGGTAGCTCTTAGGATTCTGGAAACACTATTCATTCGTGAAATTTGGCAAAGTATGGAATCGGTAGCTCTTAGGATTCTGGAAACACTGTTCACTGAACCTCACCGATAGAAGTCCACCGATAGAAACACTGTTCACTGAACCTCACCAATAGAAACACTGTTCACTGAACCTCACCGATAGAAACACTGTTCACTTAACCTCACCGATAGAAACACTATTCACTGAACTGGAAATTTGGCAAAGTGTTAGCCGAGATACTGCTAGACTATGGATACCAGTATACCGAGCTATCAGTACGTCGCGGCTACTGGTAAACCTAGTTACCGGTAGGATGCGGCTACCGGTAGACCGAGCTACTGGTAAGCGGCGGCTACCGGTAGACAGCAGCTACCGGTAGACAGTAGCTACCGGTAGACCGAGCTACCGGTAAGAAGCAGCTACCGGTAGACCGAGCTACCGGTAGGCAGCAGCTACCGGTAGACCGAGCTACCGGTAGGCAGAAGTTGGGGGATAAGTCACCTTAACCTCCCGGAACACCTCTGACACCACATTTTCACAAAGTAATGGACCAGGGAGGTCTGGGCCATTACATTAGATACCTCTCAAAACATTCTCGTCCTCGAGAATTAAAAACCAACTCAGAGGAACAGAGGGGTCCGAACAACCACCCCATAAGATACCCCTCAGGGGAAAACCACCATGAGTTGTTCGAAAGCTGGAACAAAGCTACGATATCTGAGAATATAGAAACAAACAATCCATATCCAAACAATTCAATCATAACATCACACACAAAAAGGTACATAAATAAAACATGAAAGGTCTAACCATAAAGGAAACGTCATTACATGAAAAGAGTTAAACATTAAACAACTCTGGGTACTGAGCACGTATCTGTGACTCACACTCCCAGGTACTCTCCTCCATGCCACCATGTCTCCACAAGACACGAACTAAAGGAATAGAACGCCCACGCAACACCTTCTCCTTACGGTCTTGGATCTCCACAGGTCGCTCCTTGAAGGTTGCATCATCGTCAATATTGATCTCTCCCCAATCGATAATATGAGATTCATCATGAAGATAACGACGGAGCTGTGATACATGGAAAACATCATGTATCCGACTCATCTGAGGGGGAAGTGATACTCGATATGCCACAGCTCCAACACGAGCCAACACCTAGAAAGGCCCAACAAACCGGGGAGAAAGCTTACTTCCACGACCAAACCTTCGCTACCCATGGCGGGGAGTCACCTTTAGAAACACATGATCCCCAACATTAAACTCTAAGGGTCTCCTCCTTTGATCAGCATATGATTTCTGACGATCCTGTGCTGTCTTCATCCTCTCACGAATCACCTGAACCATCTCTGTTGTATTCTGCACTAGTTCTGGTCCGAGAATTGCTGACTCTCCGACCCCAGTCCATCACAACGGAGAACGGCATGGCCGGCCATACAAGGCTTCAAATGGGGCCATACCGATGGTAGAGTGGAAACTATTATTGTAAGAAAAATCTACCAAGGGTAAGTGCTTCGTCCATGAAACTCCAAAATCAAGAACACGAGAGCGCAACATGTCTTCAAGAGTCTGGATGGTTCGCTCTGTCTGACCATCCGTTTGCGGATGAAAAGCAGTGCTAAGGCACAGTTGAGAGCCAAAGGCATGCTGGAGAACTCTCCACACCCTGGAGGTAAAACGAGGATCTCGATCAGAAATGATCGTCCTAGGTACTCCATGGAGTCTCACCACCTCCTCTAGATACTGCCTCAACAAAACTTCCACTGAGCTCGACTCCTGGATCGCTATGAAGTGGGATGATTTTGTTAAACGATCCACTGCCACCCATATAGAATCATGTCCTCCCGGAGCTCGAGGTAAACCTGTAACAAAGTCCATTGAGATGTCCTCCCACTTCCACTGAGGAATATCTAAGTGCTGGAGAAGACCACCAGGAACACGGTGTTCGGCCTTCACCTTCTGGCAGACTAAACATCGAGACACACATTCTGCAACTGTACGCTTCAGCCCAGGCCACCAAAACTGACTCCTCAAGGATCGGTACATCTTCGTCACACCAGGATGTACCGCCAAGGGTGAACTATGGAACTCTCGGAGAACCGTCTCGCGCATCGCCAAGAGAACAAAAAGCCTGCCATGATACAACACTCGGTGTTGTTCATCCTCCGACCAACCATCAGGGGCCTCACTACATACAACTCTGTCTCTCCAAACTTCCACCTCTAGGTCACCCAACTGAGACTCTTCCCCCTTCTGCATCAGGGATGACTGCACCATCATCTGGAAAAGACAACCTCTACCCCCAACTTCTCCCATATCAAGATGCAAAGCTGATAGCTCTTCCATCACTCTCCAAGAATCACCAGATTCACGCACAACATCATTATGTATCTTTCGGCTTTGTGCGTCAGCTACAACATTCCCTTTTCCAGGTGTATACGATATTTCAAAGTCGTATTCCTGCAAGAACTCCATCCACCGACGCTGCCTCAAGTTCAAGTCACGTTGGGAGAAAACATACCTCAAACTCTTATGATCGGTGAAAAAAACAAAGTGCTCACCAATGAGGTAATGTCTCCACAACTTTAGAGCAAACACCACGGCTGCCAACTCAAGATCATGGGTGGCATAGTTGCATTCATGGGGACGCAACTACCGAGACCCATAAGAAACAACTGACCTCTGCTACATGAGAACACAGCCTAGCCCCAGATGTGAAGCATCACAGAAAACATTAAACTGGACTCCCTCCGCTGGAAGACAAAGGACTGGAGCACTTACCAACTTCTCCTTTAGATACTCGAAAGCCGTCTGACACTGATCAGTCCATATGAACGCTTGATCCTTCCTGGTCAAAGCTGTCAGAGGAGTCGCAACTCGGGAGAAATTAGCTACAAACCTCCTATAATAGCCTGCAAGACCAAGGAAACTTCACACCTCTGACACGGTCTTGGGGGCTGGCCAAGACACCACTGCTTCTATCTTCGAAGGATCCACAGCTACTCCCTGTTGGGACACAACATGTCCCAAGAAACGAACTTCTCGAGCACAGAACTCACACTTGGACAACTTCCCAAACAACTGATGTTGGCGAAGAACTCCCAAAACGGATCTTAGATGCTCTGCATGCTCCTCTTCAGATGTAGAGTACACAAGGATGTCGTCGATGAAAACCACAACAAACTTGTCCAAGAATTCACGGAACACAGCATTCATCAACCCCATGAAAACAGCTGGAGCATTCGTCGCACCGAATGGCATTACAACAAACTCATAATGCCCATGACGACAGCGGAAAGCAGTCTTCGGGATATCCTCATCCTTTACATGCATCTAATGATATCCTGACCGCAAGTCTATCTTTGAGAACCAACTTGCACCCTTCATTTGATCGAATAGGTCATCAATCCGTGGGAGAGGATAGCGGTTCTTTATTGTCACTTTGTTTAACGACGATAATCGACGCACAACCGCAAACTGCCATCAGCCTTTTTCACAAACAAAACTGGTGCACCCCATAGTGACACACTTGGCCGAACAAAACCACACTGCAACAGACCGTCGAGCTGAATACGTAGCTCTCGTAACTCAGAAGGGGCCATCCTATACGGAGACATAGAGATAGGAGACGCTCCTGGCTGTAGCTCGATCCCAAACTCGATCTCTTGTCGAGGGGGTAAGGATACAACATCTTCTGGAAAGACGTCAGGGTACTCCTCTATGACCCTATGAAACGCCAACTGTTGAACCTCTGAAGAACTCAGTTTCATCCCAGCCATCATGGATGATAAGGATGGAACTCGTCTATGACTCATCCGAGGATCTCTCTCACCAACAAACACCACTTTCTCTCCATCTTCATCAAAGAAAACGACCTTCTTCCTATAGCAATCCACAACAGCCTGCACCGAATACAACCAATCCATGCCAAGTATGACATCATATGGTTGTATTCGCAAACATAGAAACTCTCCCCAAGAGCGGTGTTTCCCCAACACTAGCTCATAGTCTCTACAAACTTCAAACAAGTCATCTCGACCTCCAACTGGCATAGTCAACGCCAAGGGCACTGGAAGCCTCTCTACCTCAAGTCCCAAAGCATGGACAAGGGTAGGTGATATGAAGGAGTGTGTTTCTCCTGAATCAAACAAGGCATACACCAAGGTAGAAAACAAGCAAAGGGTACCTCGAACGACATCTGGTTCGCCTGGGGCTGGCAACGCTAGAGCATGGAGCTGACCACGACCTCCTCCACGGCCTCTCTGACCCTGATGACGACCACCACCATGGCCGCGCTCTGCTCTCTGAGGACGGGGAGCATCATGGGGATGTCCTCTGCCTGCTCCATCTACCCTCTGGTGATCAAAAACTGGTGCAACCTGCTGCTGCTGCCTCGGCTGGAACTGCCTCAACAGAGGAACCTGGAGTGGAGTGCCCGGTGCACGATGACTGCTCTGAAAAGTCGGGCACTCCCGCTGCTGATGACCACGACCACCACAAGAAAAACAAGTGTATGATCCCTTGGCATAGGTCTTAGAGTTTCTGCCTCCGGAGAAACGAGATGGTAAGGGCTGGGACCTACCCCCAGGTGAACGGAAACTCTTCTGTCCTGAAAACCGAGAACCCCATACCACAGCTCTGCTTCGTGAGGAATCATGACGATTCCCCTCTCATGACGATCCAGTCCTGGCCAATGTCCTCTCAACAACCTCTACCCTCTCCAGCACCTCAAGATATGTTTTCAGCATAAATGGGGTGACCTAGCGCTGGATCTCTGGACGCAAATCCTCCTCGAAATTTCTCACCCTGGCCTCATCGTCTGGTAATAGGTCTAAAGAATATCGTAGAAGGTTCCTGAAACGGATTCCAAACTCTCGAACACTGGCGCTCCCCTGTCGAAGGGTGAGAAGCTCCTGGCGACTGGACACCTTCACAGTCGACGAAAGAAACTCGATTCTATACCTGTCTCGAAACTCCTCCCATGAGATTGCTGACTCCTCACGATCACCGAGGAACAAGAACCACCACTGCCTCGCTGCTCCATGCAGCATTGTAACAACCAAGGACACCCAGTGTTCCTTCCGAGCACGAATCGAACTGAAGCCTATCTAGATCTCCTCCAACCAGTCTTCTGTGACTGCATCTGAAATGGGTCCCTCGTACTTCTGTAGACTCTGGCGCTGAAACTCTCGAAGTGTCTTCCTCCAAGTGTCATCGTCGTTAAACTCTACTCGGCGGCGATCTGATGGAACAGCCTGATGGGTATCTTCTGCGCAAACCTGACGAGGACGTCGACCTGGAGCCATACCTGCAAAATAACAACTATTAGAGCTCCAAATCCTGGAATATGGAAGACTCAACATTAATTAATTAATTTTTTTGTTTTATTTATTTTAGGTTACCTATCCCAAGGTCTACCCATTCAAAAACAATCGCAAAGAATAATGATGCATGATCCTTTCCTAGGTCTCTACTCTGCAACCGGTATCACTTTGTTTAGTAGCCATCGTAAGCTTAAAGGTCCGTGCAACAGATCATAGGGGTCCCTAAACGCCTATGTCTCTGCCGGTCTCCAGTGTTTACCCCACTTTCTAAACATGAATGACACTGTTGCCCTACCATCCCATACATCCTTACCTGTGCCTAACTCCAAACTCCATCCTATCCCTCAACCAGACCTCTGATACCACTCTGTCACGACCCCCTCCCCACAAAGTGTACCCCTCCTGGGCCGGCAATGTGAGAAGGGAGATAATGACCCCCGAGTCCCGCCTCCAGTAGGCCCCAGGTTGGCGACTAGCACCGAGGGTATAATACACACACAAATAGGAGGCATTACCCTCTAAGAGAACACATGCAGAAGAGAGAGATAGAATAGACTCCAATCAACTCCAAATTGGAACTGAGATATAAAAGAAACCCAATTACATATATGAAATGTCATGAAAAAGTACTTCAACTGAAAGGGAAAACTAGAAGTACCCAAAAGAAAGTAAAACGGCAGCGACCACAAGCCCGAACAGCTCCTCCTCCAACCGCAAGCTAGTAGTAACCAGCTTGATCTCCAACCTGCTCCAAGTGACCTGAAAAACAGTTTATATATACATAGGGTGAGTATAACAGTATACTCAGTAGGATCCTCCCCAAGCCTCTCGTGCAAAAGTAAAGAAAACATGCTAAAGTCCAGTGAACAACAAGTGAAATTAACTCGTCACCTAAACAGGTATACTATGTTCCCAACCTCACCATGGCTACTCTCGCCAAGTAACGCATACAAGAATATAGCATATAGTAAAGAATATCAAGGGTACCCCACTACTACTTCCCCACTGGTTTGTCGCTTTTCCCCAACGACATACGTCCTGTGCATCTCTCTCCAAGGCTTGCCCGCAGACACCTAGGCTAAGCTCCACAATCTGCACCTCGTGCACCACATAGGCTTGCCCGCAGACACCTGGGCGAAGCACCACACCGTCCTCACAACCAAAAGTAACCAGGTAGTTTCCGAGAGCCACCACAGCTCGCATAACGTGTATCATACGTCGGGTATAATACCTCAAGCCATTATATCTAATACTCCAAGTAAGGATCCTCAAGCCATTATAGCCTATACACGTTACACCTATAGTAGTCCATAGGATACTATATCCAGAATATATGTGTGTGAAATAACCACAAGGCATTACAGCCCTCTACACACATATATGGGTAAAACTAACCACTGTGTCTACCAGCACAAAGATCTACCAAGAGAAGAGAGCGGGGCCAAAGGGGGTATTCAACCATTCAACCTCCCATCAGAATGTTGGGGAAAACACCCCCCCAGGGCTCAGAATCCCCGGGGTGTCAGTTTCCCTTACCGACAGGGTGGAGTAGCGTATAGAAACACAAAAAGTACAGAATATATATAACTCACAAACACACTATGGGCATTACCTAGTCATAGGCACAACTGCAGCTAACGTCTCTCAGACTCCAGGCTGCTACTTCTAAGACTAGGCATCCTATAAGAACACAACCATTTGAAGAGCTTTATTAGATTACTCCATTCTAATTTTATCAATTCCACTGTACATTAATTAATTCTTTAAACATTAATTAACTATGAACAATTTACCACATTAAACTAAATTGGCATCACATTTAAAAACTGCTCCTTTTTAGGATTCACATCACTATTAAATTCCAGTTTCTCCATCCCCGTGGATTATCACCATTTAAACAAACTTTCATTATGAAATTACTTTCCCATATTCCCAGGCATTCTAGAAAAGCATCCTATGTTACTAAACACAAAGGGCCTCAACACGGCGAGTAGATATACTACCCGTCGAGTCTTTGCCGCCTATAGCAAGAGAATAGACCCATCCTCCATCGAGAGGCTAAACACGGAAAGCACGTGGCATACCCCGCGTGTCTTCGCCTCCTTCGGAAAGAGGGTAAGCAATACCAGCTGCCTTGAGCAGTGGGGAAAAGTAAAGCAGATAAACAACCAAACCAAACCACCAACATCAAACCATCACATTCATCTCATACCATCATCCTTGGTGTCCTCCCCGACACCCACATGCATAAACCGATGCATCTCGCCACACTAGGAGTCATCCGCTGCAACAACCACAAGTCCCCATACCTCCACATATCACAACAGCCATCCAGGCTCACATCAAATCACAAGCAGCAGGAAATCAAAGATCACAAAATGGGCTCTCGGCCCTTTAACAAGGCATTCAGCCTTCATACATAATGAGAACTCAGAGATCCAAACCACAAGGCATTCAGCCTTACAAGCAAGCGGGTGACTCAGAATCCTTTTGAAATTATCGAACTAATAGTTCCTTAATCCATTTTGAATTAACAGATTCATTAACATGCCTCTTTATCTTTATCCAATTATTTAACAAATAATTCCGTCTTTACGTTCTTTATCAATTTCCATCATGAACGGGCAAATAATTAAAGAAAAACATAGATATCACTCTATCTAGGAAAACATGAGGCAAACCGTTCTCACGGTACAAAGCAACAACATGCGATCAACCAATTCTTTTAATCCGGTTCAAATATTTAATTAGGTCAATTTCATTGTGATCCAAAGGACTAAATCATGCTAATTCTACAGTTGCACATAAACAATTAGAGAAGCCATGAATCCCCTACTTCAAACAGTTCCTCACGTTCTTTATCCACACAACAGGTCACGATCCTCCCCTCACGACAACTGCATCCACCGGAGGATGCGGCGGTACGACAGTACCAACCAACCCCAAGAAAACCCATTAGAATCTTGGAAATTACATGGTATAATTATGGAAAGGAGGATAGGAGAAGATAAACCCCAAAATAATGATGATACAACATACCTTATATCGAAGATTGATCGACACGGCTCGGTTGCATCCAAAACAGAGCAGAACCAATCCTAGGAGTAAAGATTGATTGTGCAACTCCTACGGAAAGGATTGAACGGTTCTAGTGCCTCTTAGTTGAGAACAAAGGGAAAGAACAAGGAAGAATGATATCTCGTCCCTTTTTGAATATTTAATGGGGCGATGGTTTAAGATCCGATTTATTCTCCATTAAAAACGGATCGCATTAACCCACGCGATTTGACCAAGTAAAAACATCCCGACCTTAGGAATAATTAATATAGAATTTATGGCCTTTGAATCGGTCTTAAATTACTTAAAATAAGGTTTTAAAAGTATTTTACGTCAAATAAAACGTCAAATTTACGAAGTTGGAAACACTGTTCACATACTCAAAATTTGGCAAAGTATGGAATCGGTAGCTCTTAGGATTCTGGAAACACTGTTCATTCGTGAAATTTGGAAAAGTATGGGATCGGTAGCTCTCATGAAGTCTGGAAACACTGTTCATTCGTGAAATTTGGCAAAGTATGGAATCGGTAGCTCTTAGGATTCTAGAAACACTGTTCATTCGTGAAATTTGGAAAAGTATGGAATCGGTAGCTCTTAGGATTCCGGAAACACTGTTCATTCGTGAAATTTGGTAAAGTATGGAATCGGTAGCTCTTAGGATTCTGGAAACACTGTTCACTGAACCTCACCGATAGAAGTCCACCGATAGAACCTCACCGATAGAAACACTGTTCACTGAACCTCACCGATAGAAACACTGTTCACTGAACCTCACCGATAGAAACACTGTTCACTTAACCTCATCGATAGAAACACTGTTCACTGAACTGGAAATTTGGCAAAGTGTTAGCCGAGCTACTGCTAGACTGCGGCTACCAGTATACCGAGCTATCAGTACGCCGTGGCTACTGGTAAACCCAGCTACCGGTAGGATGCGGCTACCGGTAGACCGAGCTACTGGTAAGCGGCGGCTACCGGTAGACAGCAGCTACCGGTAGTCCGGCTACCGGTAGGCAGCAGCTACCGGTATACAGCAGCTACCGGTAGACAGCAGCTACCGGTAGACCGAGCTACCGGTAGTAAGCAGCTACCGGTAGACCGAGCTACCGGTAGGCAGTAGCTACCGGTAGACCGAGCTACCGGTAGGCAGCAGTTGGGGGATAAGTCACCTTGACCTCCCGGAACACCTCCGACACCACATTTTCACAAAGTAATGGACCAGGGAGGTCTGGGCCATTACAATATTGTCTCAAAGGATGGAATCTCAATTGACCCTATAAAAAAGGTTGTTTGAGAATAACCTACACCAATGAACATTACTAAGGTACATAGTTTTATTGGTTTAGAAGGTTATTATCACCATTTAATTTAGTATTTCACCTGATTACCTAACCCATTAACTAATCTTACTCGTAAAGGGGATAAGTTCATACGGGAAAAATGTGAAGAATTTTTTGAGGGATTAAACTAGAGATTAATAAATGCCCCAATCCTGACTCTACCATTAGGAAATAGTGGGTTTGTGATTTATAGTGAGGTTTCAAAGAAAGTAATCAAGTGTGTAATTATTCAGAATGATATAGTTATTTCCAATAAATCAAGGATGTTTTAAATTCATGAACACAACTATCTGACTCATGATATTGAGTTAGAAGCTATAATCTTTTCTATGAAAATATGGAGATTATATCTCTATGGAGAATAATGTGAGATATATACAGATAAAAAAATCTTGAAATATATATTCTCATAGAAACAAGTCAACATGAGGCAATGGAGATGAATCAAACTACTCAAGGATTATGATTGTTCAAAACACTACCACCTAGGGAAGGAGGATAAAGTAATAGATGATTTGAATATAAGGGGTCATGGAGTTGTGAATAAAATTTGGATTAACAATATCCTATCTACATGGATATAGAAAATATGGATATGGTAATTATCAAGGAAGGTAAAACATCATTATTATTTTTACTATTTAACCAACCATCTTTATGGGAAATAATTAAAATTTCTCAGTGTGATGATGAGAATGTTAAAATGAAAATTAAATATTTTAAGGTTGTTAAGTTTCCGCACTTCATGTGTGAGGATGGAATTCTGAAATTTGAGAGAATTCTATGTGTTACCTCTATACCTGAGCTAAAAAGGGAGTTATTGTATGATGCTTATAGCTCGAATTTATCTATACACCATGGTAGAACTAAGATATATAGAGATCTGAAGAAACATTTAGGGTGGTATAATATGAACTGGGAAATTGTTTATTATGTATCAATATGTTTAGTTTGTCAACAGGTGAAGGATAAAAGAAAAAAACCAAGAGGTTTCATGAAACCCCCACCTATTTCTATATGGAAATGGGATGACATCACTATATATTATTTCACTAAACTTCCAAAAACTCCAAGAATGAATTATATAATATGGTTGATTGTTGATCAACTTACTAAATCTACACATTATCATTCTATAACGGAGTATTTTCCACTAGAGCATGTTTAACGACTCTATATTAATGAAGGTGTAATACTTCAAGGATCACCTATTTCAATTGTGTATGATCATTATCCATGATTTACATTAAAATTCTCGAAAAGTATTCAGAATTTTTTGGATATTGAGTTTCATTTGAGTACTACTTACCACCCTTAAACTGACGGGTTGTCTAAAATGACCACTCATACATTGGAAGATATGTTGAGATCATGCTAACTCAACTTTCATGGTCTGTGGGATTAGTATTTTCCTTTGGTAGAATTTTCCTACGATAATATTTTCCATTCTAGTATTCAAATGGCACCATATGAATCATTGTATAGAAAGATATGTCTTACAATAATATTTTAGGATGAAGTTAGTGAAAGGAAGCATGTTGGCCTCGAGATTGTGGAGGAAACAACAAAAAATGAAATGACTATTCAAACCCATATCAAAGGAGCTCAAAGTAAGAAATAGAGCTATACCGATAATTAAAATAAGGGTTTGAAATTTCGAGTGGTAGGTCATGTTTTCTTGAATGTATCTCCATTGAATGGTGTTATAAAATTTATAAAGAAAGGGAAACCAATCCCGAGGTACACTAGTCCTTTTGAAATTATAGAGAGAATTAGAGTAGTGTCATATAATTTGGAAATGAACCCTTGCCATTTCAAATTTCACAATGTGTTCCACAACTCTTTGTTAATGAAATATATGCTAGACCCAATTCATGTTCTCACTTTTGAAGAATTAGAATTAGAACATGAGTTATCTTAATGTGAAGATCCTATTTAAATTATGTACACTAAATAATAGGTGTTGAGGAATCAGATGACTCGAGTGGTAAATGTACTTTATAAAAATCATAAAATCTAAGAGGTGATGTGGTAACCAGAAGATCTTACGATAAATAACTACCTAAATATTTTTATTAGATGACCATTTCAAAATTTCAAGGAATATTTTTTTATAGGAGGGAAGAATATGAAAACACAAAATTCTATCAAGGATAATTCCCTACTTATGTTTATTTAATATAGTATAAATCACATAAAATCACTTCGATAACACAATAAAAACTTTATAAATGGAGAATGAATATAATAAGAGGTATTTCAAGAAGTTAAGAAACCTATAATGATGAAATAGTAACTTGACCTTAGGAATAATAATATGACCCGTATGAATATTATAACATCCAAATTAATAGTAACCTCACCCATGAAAGTATAAATCAAATTTATGCATCTAATAAATGAAATTATGATATAATTATATTACAATATAAGTAAATGAATATTTTAAATATTATTAAATAAGTGCTGGTATTTTTGTAAGACATAAATATTTAACTACAATTTTATAATCCAAAAAAATATTTAAAAGAAAATTAATTTTCATAAAATTTATTCATTAAGAAATATTTACTTTTCTTATGATTATAGGATAATTTTATGAGACCTTAGTTAATTTTTAAGAGTGTTATAAAATCAGTTATAAATTCAAAATCTGTATTTTTTGAGTAAGTGATGATTTTAAAAAAAAATAAACATCTCATATTTAAAAAAAAATCAAAAAATGGAGTTCATTTCTGAATTCTAAATGTTGAAAAATGGTTCAGGTGATTTTTTTAATTTTCTAATATTCATAAATTTGTATTGAATATTAATATACGCTAATTTATAATAAATGTTAAAGAGATGATTTATTTATTCATAGGTGATGAATTGATGATCAAAGACCATAATATTGAAATAACATCATTATTTTAAAATATTTATAGATAATATTCAAACTATTCATAGCCTTGAGCCAAATAATAAACTAATGATTCCAATAATCCAAAAAACACCACTCTCCTCCACTACAAATACTACCCTCACCACCCCTTCTCCTCACACCTTATAATCTTTGAGACATAAGAAATTTTTGCACAATCAAATTATAAATTCTCTCCCCCACTTACATGTTCTCTTGTTCTCATCAAAAGAACAAAACCAATCCTCTAAGGAGGTTCTCATAGAGGAGAATTAAAGAGGTGAAATCCTATTTCTTTTCCTTTTAATTTTGTTTCAAGTTCTTTTATTTTATTATTATATCCTCACCTACTTTAATAAAAATATAGTGATAATTCCATTAACATAAATATTATGGAATTTTGTTATGCTAATGGAATAATCCATCATTAATCCACTTCTCCTACCCCTTTTATTCTAAAAATGGAAACGTTGTTCGTGAGGTGGTGTTTCATCGCCTTTAAAGATGACATGTTCTCACTTTCCTTCACCATATTCCAGGAAGTTCATGAAACCATTTTAATGATTGAATAGTATTGTAATATTTATATTACAACCCTTATTATTTTATGTATGTAACATATTTATTTAATACTATATAATAAAACAAAACAAGTTCGTTGTGATCTAAAACTGCTTAAATTATTCTAAATTAATATCATTAACATGTTATATAATGATTTATCCACAAATATTGGAAAAATATATATAAGACCAATTACACTTATTTATTTTTATTAATAACATATAATTCAAATTCTTTATAATTATACACATTTTACAATAACTTAATTAATAATAAACAACTGAACTAATCCTGAAAACAGAGAAAACAAACGCTCGTGAATGATGAAATTAATCTCTTTAACTCACCAAAAGGTCATAAATTAACTTAATAAAACTATAATAAATCAAATAAATGTATATAATGTTATTAATTAAGTAATTAATTAATATAACTTGATTATTCTGGACATTAAGGTCACATACAGAACACATTCATGCATAAGCTAAGGGTTTTCTTCCTGAACCTCCATTTTCATTTTGGTTATGATTTCTCCCCACTACAGGAAATATAGGCATTTGCGACGGGTCATTTGCGACGGGGTCCCGTCGCAAATCGCCCATTGCGGAAAACGCCGTCGCAACAATTTTTTTTTGCGACGGGCCCGTCTCAAAAACACTTATTTGCGACGGCAAAAGGACCTGTCGCAAATAGATTTGTGGGTTTTTTAAAAAACTTATTTGCGACGGGCCCATCGCAAATAGTTCCTTCGAAGCAACTATTTGCGACGGGCCCGTCGCAAATAATAATAAAAAATTTAAAAAAAATTAAAAAATATTTATTAATATATAAATCAATAAACCTATTTATATTGATATAAATATAATATTTATTTTTAAAATATGTTTTAGAAATGATGAATAAAAATCAAATATGAATGTATAAGATGTTCAGTAAATGTGGTTTATAAAATATTTTAAAAAATATTTTTAATTAATAATTACATAAATTTTATCAATTAATAGTCATTTAATAACTCTTTGAATATAAAAAAAATAAAAAAATTAATGAAAGATGGAAAATAAGAAGAAAATGAAACTCAAACTTCAAACGGCCATAACTTTTGATCCGGGACTCCGTTTGAGCTCTACAGCATATCAAATCGAAGCTTGCGATGAGCTCTACAGCCCAATGGATTGGCGTAACCCGTACAAGGTTTTCTCGAGGCCCAAAAAGGCCCCGAAGGCCTCCAAAACTGAGTTTTTAGTCGGGGCACCCTTGTTTTTCACCGTTCAAACAGCTATAACTTCTGATCCCGATGTCCGATAAACCTATACCATATATCATGTTGAAGATATTTTAATGTTCTTCGATTTGACTGATTGTGGAGCTGAAACGGACTCCTGGATTAGAAGTTATGGTCCTTTTAACATTCAAATGGCTATAACTTTCGATCCGGATGTCCGTTTGGCCTGTACCGCATATCATATCGAATATCGTTTCATGTTCTTCGATTTGACTGGTTGTGGAGTTGAAACGGACTTACGGATTAAAAGTTATCGTCATTTTAACATTCTCAGAGGATTTTCACCCCCTCATTTCTATGTATTCATTCATAACTATACATATATATATATATATATGTGTGTGTGTGTGTGTGTGTGTATTGTATATATGTATTTATTTATTTATTTATAAATACACATAAAAACACATATTTTATAAATTTATTTAAAACTAAGCTTTTAAATATATATTAATTAATATACAAATAAATATACGAATAAAAACTTATAACTACATATATATATATATATCTATATGTATATATATATACAAATAGAATAAATATATATTAATATACGAATAAATATATATTAATATACAAATAAATATATATTAATATACCAATAAAAATATATTAATATACGAATAAATATATATATTAATATATGAATAAATATATCTATATATATATATATATATTTATTCATTCATATAACCAAATATATTTATATTAATATAAATCTATATTAATATATGGCTAAATATAACTATATATATATAACTATAATTATTCCTAATTATGACTAATTATTATTAATTATTCCTATTTATTATTAATTATTTCTAATTATTATTAATTACTCCTAATTACCAATAACTATGAAAAATGAATACTAATAATTTAAATTTATTAAATAACAAAACAATCTAAACATAATTAAATTACAACTAATTAAAAAAAATTAAAACTAATAAAAAATTAAAAATAAATATTAAATTAAAAATAACATAAATACCTTCAAAATTGATCTGAGGTTGATCTCCGATAATTGTTGAAGACTTCAATATCAAATCTGCTAAAAAAATTAAACTTAAGAAACTGTGAACTCTAAAATTAGAGAAGTTGAGAGTGAATGGAAAAAAACGGCTGGGTGTATTTATAAGTTAGATTATTTGCGACGGGACTATTTGCGACGGGTTTCCTGTCGCAAATAATACTATTTGCAACGGGTCCCGTCGCAAATACTTTAGCCCGCATTTATTACGGTCAACGGTTAAATAGTTATTTGCGACGGGACCCGTCGCAAATAATAACCTGCCGACATACTATTTGCGACGGGGGTATATTCCCGTCGCAAATAGTTTCTACCGCCGCCGGTTATTTGCGACGGGGGTATATTCCCGTCGCAAATACTTTTTACCACCGCTGGTTATTTGCGACGGGTGGTAACCACCCGTCGCAAATAATTTTCCCGCGTTTTGGCGCGCAAAGCGCACCAACCTTTTTGCGACGGGTGGGATTTCCCCGTCGCAAATAAGTAGTTATTTGCGACGGGAAAATCCTCCCGTCGCAAATAAGTTTTTAACAGGACTATTTGCGATGGGATTTATTCCCGTCGCAAATAACCCGTCGCAAAAAGCCCTTTTTCCCGTAGTGCCCTATACACACCAATTTAATTCTTTTTATATACTTTCTGTGAATTCTAGGTATATGTTTCAAACACATATATCCATATCAATTCATCTTTTTTATGGTATAATTCATGTTTTATAAGGTTCCTTTCTCAATTATTCCTGATACAAAATATTGATTAAAGGAAACATCTCAATTTCTTACACATTTACAAGTTCCGTACATAATCTATTTCAAGACACCATTATTTTTCAAATGTTTCTATTTTTTCATGAAAAACAATATTTTTTCATTTCTTGTTTTATAAAACAATTATTATAAAAACAAACTATTTTTCCAAAAGAATACTTCTTTGTAAAGTAAAGGGGTATTTTTATCAAGAATTTCTCAATGATTTTATTAGTGTACTTTCATTCATTACAAAAACTATGTCAAACATCATTTTTTGTTGAGATTTATCTCTTATGTTTATGATATAACATATTTATTAAATGGTTAATTATCAGTTTGATTGTGGATGTGCTATCTTGATACCATTAACCATATTACTCAGAAAGGTAAGTGATCATGTTTATAGATTGGGTAAAGTTACGTAAATTTCATATGTATATTTTGTTTATTTCAAACACAATTAATATGACGAATTAAATGGACACAGTAAGTTATGGTTAGGTCTTGATATATCCCTTTGAGGCATAGGTAGGTCTCATGAGACAAACAAGAGAGAGATTTTACACATTATATATGGTGTCTTGGTAGAGGCCTTGAAGCAATGTTTATGATGTCTGACATTATGAAATCCCTCTTTATGAAACTAGTAATTTATAGTCCATGTGATTATTATACCATTAGAATATCCATGTTGATTTTTGGTTATGTATTTATTTAATCATCTTCTATTCCATCCATTTGATTATTAAGATTATGTTTTAATGAGATGTGTTTTTTGTTATTCCCCGTGAATTATTATTATAGCTTCCATTGTATTTCTAACCATCACTAAGAATATGAGGTCACCCAATTATTATGTTTTAATTTTACCCTGGATGGGAGTATGTATATTATGAATGGATTGTAGGTATAATCTAGGAGATATGTAAGTTTCTATTAGATTTTATATGTTTTTTCCTTTCAATTTGTATTGAAAAATTTTTGTATGTATTATGGATTAAATAACTAATGAATTTATCGGTCCCTTGGGATTTGATTCTGGTATTTATTCCAATTTAATAATGTAAGTCACATGATCCTGGAAACTAGGGTCAGAGTCTTTAAATTAAAAACCTCTATTATCATCTCATTTGTAGGAAAAAATTTAAATTTATTTCTGTCACATCTGCGATTGGAATTTGAAAAAATAGAATCCATATTGGGAAAAAAATAATTCCTAATGTATAATAAGTTAAAAATAGTTTTTTACCAAAAATATTAGTGAATTTAATTAAAATCAATTACATCTATTGAGGTAAAATTATGCTTAATAGGGGACTAAACCATAATCTTAATAGAAAAATGACCTATTAACTTGTATAAAACCAGTTTTAAGGACATATTTTGGAACATAAATATCTAATTCTCTATAATGTTCTATTAGGACACTATGATATTAAGGGATACATGGGGAACCCAGAATTATTTTCAAAAATACCATGCGTGGCATTTCCCTTCAATATAAAAAGGAACTCAATCCTTCCTCTTCCTCACACCACTCAAGCCACTTTGGATCAACTGATCATTCCCCAAATAGCTCTTAAACATACCGACCATAATCCTAGTATCCTCTACTTTTAATGAAATCAATCCAATAAATCTCTTTAGTTCAAACCAAAATGAGTTACCCGATTAAGAGGAAACATATTTTTCTTAATATCTTTAGTTTTATTTCTATTATCCACCCACTACACTCATATAATTACATTATTATATAAAATATAGTATAATTAATATACTAGTATATTTTTATGATAGTTTTTATACCTAATCTCACATGCACTTTTATCTAATGAGTAACGAACAAACTGTTTAGGTGTACAGACATATACAGACTCACAAAATGATGATTATTAATTTTCCTCTTCCACCTCTCATGGTTTTTAATTATTTTGAAAACTATGTTTATATATTTTATATGTGATATTTACTATGTATTTAATCTTAATTTTTTATTTTATAATACATATATTTATACTTTCCATTTTGTGTTAAAACGATAACAACGTTTGTGGAACTGTGGACTACCGCCCCATCAAAGTGATGTGATTTATTCACATGATACATGGTATGTATAAAGGATGGTTTTAATTAAAAATATGTGAAATAAAAAAAATATATATTATTTAAATTAAATAATTAAATTTTTGGATATATAATATATATCATATTTTAATTACCTTTCAAACCCTAAAGAGTTATAATGTCGATCATGGATGTGTGGACTACCACCTCCTCAACACGATGTGGTTCCTTTTACATAAAAATAATTATATATATAAGTATATATGATTATATTAAATTTTATTTATCATATAATTTTTATTATGTAATTATATAGTCTTACTTACCTTCTTTCAATATTGATCAGAGAAAAATGGGTACTTTACTCTTGTGTATGTATGACCTACAATCTCTGTGATTGTGACATTGGTTTATTTTAAAAAACATATTTAATGATCAGTTTTAAAAGTAAAATTTATGTGTAAATATGATAATATTGTTATGTTTATTTTCTTTATAAGTTATATAATTACCCCTTTGAACATAGATGGCCTACAAAAGTTGTTTTTGACACATAAATAAAATTTGGTGATAACACCTGATGTAAACATAATTGTTGAAGAAGTTGAATAAGAAATTGTAATAAGTGAAATAAAAGTTATTATAAACATAAAAAGGTTCACAAGTAAGTAATTAATTGACATAATTTTTTTATTCAAGAATATAAAGACACATGAGACTAGTCGGATAGAAGGTAATTGATTTTTGTCTCAATTTACTTTTCATTGAGACTTAATTGTTTTTATGCACCCAGTTTCTTTTATATGATTTATATATTGAATTTGAAATTTAACATCAATAATCAACATATTATAATGATATTATAAGTTTAATTACATATTATTCCTCCATTGGGATTATGGTTTTAAATGTTTTAAATTGGTATGTGAAACTTCAGGATATTTAATGATTATTTAACTCAAGAATGTTTTAGTGGTCCTTAAATGGTATCTAATTTCAATAAATATACTCTAATAGGGAATTTTTTATATATATTAATCCTTTATTCAATATGGATATTTGATAAGACATATTATTTATTCAATATGAGTAATTATTTGGTAAGGTAAGACGTGGTTTGAGGACCGTTTAAGGTAAGCCCTATGGGTTGGGGGAGGTTAATGAAAGCCCCTAGTTGAATTGGTAGTATTAGGGGATGAAATTAGGTGAGGGAAAAACCTTAAATTTTTTAACTAGTATGTTATAAAATTTCTTGTTAAACATGTTGATAGTAGATTTATGGTTGGACAAACCAAATTGGTTTGTAACCTATATATTTTAAACCGTCTGGTGAATAGTCTTAACGAGAATGGTTTCGTGTACCTGGAAAACATAGTGTCCAATAATTATGTATTAAATTTATTTAGAACTCATTTTTTATTATTATCCATGATATTTTTCATAGAAATATCTATGGATGCATTCTATTCTCATTTTTATTATTTAAGTTCCATGTGTTTTAGTTTCTTACCTTTCCATATTGATATTGTCTTATCTAGTTATTTGAATGGCATGTGTTATTTGTAATTCAACTTAACATATTGGTTTATTTCCAATTATTCATTATTTCTTCCACTTTAAATAACCATACTGCACATTTGAGCTCACCATCATTATGTTTCCTTCCGTAGGTTATGAAGAATAAATTTTTGAATAATCATTCAAGGATGCATTTTATTTCATTTTATTATGTATCATGTTTGTATTTTCTATTTTCCAATGTATCATGTTTTATGTTAGAATAAAACATTAAGAATATATATCTTGACAACCCTATGTTGTTGTACAACTGACAATTATATAAAAATATAATTCGAACAATATTAAATAGATTGAACTTTGTTAAAAAAATGTGTTATCTAATTACTTCATTTATAAAATTTAGCACATAATTATTTATTTTTTCAAACTAAATAGTTACACTGTAAATGGTAATTTTTGGGAGTAAAATTGATGCTATAAGAGGAATGATTTGGTTTTTACTATCTTAAAGCATGCTAAAGTTATCCCCGACTAGAAGTAAAATTATGTAAATGCTTCCCTAATCTACTAATATCATAAATTAAATTTTCAACTATGTTCTTATCAATTTTATTTAAAATAATAATAAATTTTGAATCTAACAGGGAAGTAAGTTTTGAAATTATTCTATTTTCCTTATCATTTTCTTCCTTAATCATAGCATTTCATCAACTATTTATTTTTATTCTTGATCATATCTATCAATTTATTCAATTTAAAGAGAACCATAGTCACTATCCAATGAATACCATCTAGAAGAATCTATATATTATGTATTAAAAGATTCTAATACTACCTTTCCTAATAATAACATTTCATTTCATGTTGACATTGAATAAAATTTTGTAATCTTTTAATTTTCATCCCTATATTTTGGTTAACTATTAGAATTAAATAAATAATCACTCATTCTCTTGGTTTCTATAACATTAAACATATTCTTCCCCTTAAATTTGGAATTTACCATAGATTCTCTATCCTTATTTATTTAATATTTGAAAATTTACTCAAATATGACCAACAATCCAATACTCATTATATATAACTTCTATAAAATCCTTGTTTTCATATTTCACTTTTCAATTATTTTGATGATTTTTATAAGGTTAGTTCTTTCCAGTTATTATTTTTTTATTAAAGTTGATAAAATTCACATTTACTAACTTATAGAAAACTATTTTCTAAAAAAATTGTTGAATTAATCTCTCTACACAAACAACGTTTATCCACATGAATTTTTTAATTCAGGGCTCTAAAAGTTGATGAAAATGAAACTCATTTTTCCTCTTATAATTCATAGAGCCTCTCTTCATCATGTTCTATTATTTCATCAATATTCAAATCAAGTCTTCCAAGATATTATTATTCATAATATTTCTATAAATTATCATTATACATTTTTGTTGTTATTATTTTATAATAATGTTATTAAATTTTTCAACAATAATCTCAACTGTAATTTTTATTTCCCAAAGGAATTTTATCCTATTAAATACTATAATAAATATTTTCAACTTTCTCTAAATACCATTATATGTTTTATATGATAAAATTTGACTATTAATATTTTACTTCCTATATAAAACTAAGGTTCTCTAGAATTATTAATAAGACTGAAATTCCATTACTTTCTACCTTATAAAAGTGTTTATTTTATCGTTGGATTCTTTTAATATGTTTTCATCATATGATAATGATTAAATCTAATATTTATAAAAAAATTATTTAAATGATCACACTAGTACTTTTGTTCATTTCCATAAAAAGAGAAAAGTTTCATTATGATTCAAACTCTCTAATGTTCTCATTTTTATTCCTTACATAGAAAAAAAATTATAAGTTTTATACTATAATTGAATAATATCTGAAATATATACAAATTAATAGTAAAAAAAAATGTTGTGATAGTATCTATATCACAAAAAATATAGTGACCAACATTGATAATAGTTTTTATCTAAGATAGGATAGTTTTGGCAACATCAAGAGGGTTTTAATTGACATCTAAAAACCAAATATCAATAATTGACCACTCTTGAAACTATATGTGTTTGAATGTTATAAAT
This sequence comes from Viscum album, assembly GCA_963277665.1. Classification (NCBI taxonomy): domain Eukaryota; kingdom Viridiplantae; phylum Streptophyta; class Magnoliopsida; order Santalales; family Viscaceae; genus Viscum; species Viscum album. The sequence goes on from OY728132.1 coordinate 423,048,012, forward strand.
TTTCAAACATTGATTTACTAGAAGTAAAAATAGTTTCAAACTATCATTAATTAAACACATAACAATTAAAATAAATATAATTAAAAAGTAAATAATTACAGTAAAAAATAAAATATAGAGTATTGGATAGTAATAAAATACACCTATAAAAGCTATTATTTACCAAATAGTTACAATTCACTAGAAATATTCTCTTCTATAAAAAAGTGGAAGGATGATTGGTAACTAAAATTTATGACTATATCATAAGGAACTTATTTTACTAACCTATCGGAATATACATGTTTTGATTCAATAATGAGTTTGATAAAATGTTACTAGTAGATAGATTTATCCCAAAGCGTCTCTTTAATCTTCAAAATTTGTGTAAATTCTATAGTATGACTTCATCAAACTTCATATCTCTCATGAAAGAGGATTCCACACTTAAAACATCATCAATTTTGAATATCAAAAGATACAGTTTTATATCCTTGGAAATATTCAATCTTACTGGCTTTAATGATATAAATGAGACCATAAATATTTATATATTTTCAATGAGATCCTCACACAATTTGAAACTCTAATAAATTTTCTTATAAAAAATAACAACAGAAACATACAAAGCATTGAAATGATGAGCAATAACGAAATTTAAGTATTCTATCTCTTTCTATAATACTTGTATATTCTATTCCATAGATCTACATTCTTCATCTATATTAAAAAAATTCAATAAAATCCCAATGGTAATGTTGAAAATCATCAGGTTCAGTCAAAGTAACTTTGGAATCTGATCAACATTGTTTATTGAAATTTCTAGTGTGACTTCATGATTATTCAAAAAATACATGGATCATTAAATTAACTGAAACCCAAAATCATTTCTTAAAAGATTCATAATTTAGATCATAATCAGACCGTCAAGTATACATTAAAAAAATTTAATTATTATATGAATTTCATAAAATGGATATGAAATTATTGATCTCACTAAACAATTAGTGGTGGATGGGGCTCTACTAGGATTATTACTTTGATATCTTATATAAAATAATGAAATGTTATTTTTTATTTTTGGTGTTTAGTAGGATGTTTTGACAATATTATACTAAAGATTCTTTAAAATCATATAGGATGGTGGAGGAGCATTAAACATTGAATCTAAAAAAAGATCAAATTAGAGTTTTTAAATACAATTTTAAATTAAAATAGTCATTTGTGTAGCAAGTGTAGAAATAATTCCCGAGATATTATTATGTTGAGGTGTATAGAGATGTTTTTTGTCTAGGTAAATTTTTCTAAGAGATTATCAAAGTATGGGAAACATTATTTGTTATTCAGAAGGATGTTATTTTTTCTATTCAAAATAGGTGGTGTGATTCATCATTAGTTTCAAAAATATAGTTTATAATTGTATATTAGTATATCTATGATTTACTATTTCATAAGAGATCTGTTCTACAGTCCAAGGATGAAGAGGATATTCATTGTTTTTATGTATGTGTGCCATGTGCACTAGAGGGGGCATGTCATGTAATGTATTCTTAGTGGTTTAAAATTTCTATTAGATATTCATAAGTAGAAGTGGAAGTATGTTTCAATGTATTTCATCACTTGTTTACCCAGAACTTATGGAGGGTGTGATTCCATCCAGTTAACTGAAGATTGGTTAATGAAGTTGGATCATTTTTTGGATATCAAGGCATCAAGTGTGTTGGATGTTTTGTCCGGTCATTATATTGGGGAATAATTATAGATTTATGTGATTCCAAGGAAAATAATATCTAATTAGTATACTTATTTTACCACATAGATATGTATGAGAAATTAAAAATAGTTTCACTTGATGTTATTCTTTATTATAACTTTTCTTCCAAGGATGGATATCCGAAAAAAGTTAATGATTTAAATGGTAGTGTAAATATTCCATATATGTTGTTTTAATTTCAAATATATAGTAGAGAAGAATTCCCCTAGTTTTATTTTATAATAATAATATTTATGATTTCCATTGGTATAAAACCATTTAAGGTGTTGTACGGGGTGTCTTATAAATACTAATTGTTCTAGAAAATGGTTATAGAGTTGTTGATTCTTGGATAAGATATGGTTTAGAACATGATAAATAATTTTAAGGTGATTCATGAGTAGTTTAAAGATAATTAATAATAGTAGAAGTCGTATTCTGATTAACAGAGGATACAAATGGAGTTTGAGGGTAGTGATTTTGTATTTTAAATGGATTAAACTTATTATGGGTAGAAATGGTTTGGACATAAGAGTAAAAATTCTCTTTGGTTTAACTTTACTTTTGATTTGTTGGAGTGTATCATCAAGATGGCATATCGGATAACACTTCCTCTATAAATGGATCATGTTCATGAATTTTTCTTTGTTTTATAGCTTTGATGGAATGCCCATGAGGAATCTCATGTTGTTTATTAGGGTGATTTGGATATTGAGGAGGATATGACATTCATGGATATGCTTATTTGGATTTAGGATCAATAATATAAGGTTTTGTGTGGGCCCTTAATTCCTTTAGTTCATATATTATGGAGACATGGTGGCTTAGAGGATTATATATGGGAAAGAGATTCATTGATTCCTATATAATATCACTTGTCTTACTGAGTTATTTTTTCAATAATATTGAGATTTATTTTTTATAATATATTTAAGGTGTTATTTTATTTTATATTGTGGTGTCCTTTGATGATGAAAATAATCATGATTGAGAGATATATTATGGGGTGTTTGGGTTTTTTGTTTCGTTTTTCAATCTATGTTTGGTTTTGATTGTTAAGTATAAAAATCATTTAACATAAATCCTATATAGAGGACTATAATTACTTTTTTACTCTACTATGTGGTTTGGATTGATGGATTTTCTTAAGGGTGTTTCCAAAGATGGATGGGGTAATTAGAAAAAGTGTTTCCCATAGAATTTTATCAGAAAACATAAATAATGCAATGATTAAGAGTTGGAATTTCCTAAACCTCATTAATCCAGATATAATGAAATGAAGGAAGAGAGATAATGATCACTGAGTCCCATCCCTAGTAGACCCATGGGACAAGCATTGAGGGTAACAAATTATCACATATGGAAGGGAATTAACCTCTAAAATAAGAAAAAGATCAGGAAATAGGATTAAAAAAACACTGAACTACTCTTGTAGAGAATATAAATGTAAACCCTCGGATATAAAAAATTCTCCAATTTACTAAAAAGACATGATATATTGAAAAAACCTAATAACATCTCTAACCTAAGATACAAACATCCATCTCAATCCAGAAAATCCTCCAAAAAACCATAAAAATATATTATATTTGTGTAGTGAGAATACTGGTATACTTAGTAGGATCATACACAATGTCTCAACTACACATGTAAATAGAGCATATTAACTCATTGTTCAACAAATAGATGAACCAACAAGCATGAATACTACATAACTATCCAATCCCAACCTCACAATGGATCACTATGGGAAAAATAACTTTTTTGTGATGGGGCTTTTGCGACGAGATTTATTCTCGTCACAAAAAACTCGTCCAAGAGGTTATTTGCGACGGGATTTCGTCTCTTGTCGAAAAAATTTTGGCGTGAGTCGTGCACCAAACCGCACGAAGTTTATTTTCCATAGGGGGGATCTCCCCGTCGCAAATATTGAGGTATTTGAGATGGGGCCCGTCATAAATAGTGAGGTATTTGCGACGGGGCTCGTCGCAAATTCCCAGCGGTGGTTAATAGGTTTTTGCGACGGGATGTCGTCCCGATGCAAAAGGCATGTCGGTATGAACTATTTGCGACGAGACCCGTCGCAAATACCTTTTAAATCACTGATAGTAATTAATGCGTGAGTAGGTATTTGCGACGGGTCTCGTCCCAAAAGGCACTATTTGCGACGGGCTACCCATCGCAAATACTCCCGTCGTAAATAATCTAACATATAAATACCTTCATCTGTTTTTCTTCTCATTCCTCTCAATTCATAGATCTTGTTTTCTCTCTGATCTCTAATTTCAGAGTAAAATTTTTTCTAAGTTAATTTTTTTTCACGAAGTTGTGAAATCGTCTATATATATCGGAAGTCAAGTTTGAAGGTATTTATGTTTTATTTAATTTATTATTTATTTCATTTTTTATGTTAATTTTTATTATTGTTGGTTAGATGTAATTAAATAAATTTAAATTGTTTGGTCATGAGTATTTATTTGTACTAATAAATTGAAATTTTTAGTTCTAATTCTTAATAATTAGTAGTAATTAATAATTATTAGCGATAATTAGTAATGTATATAATTAATTTGTGGTAATTAATAACAATTGGTAATAAATAGAAATAATAAGTAATAATGAGTAATAATGAGTAATAAATTGTAATAATTAGTAATTAATTGTAATAATTTGTAATAATTAATAATAAATTAGAATAATTAGTAATAATTAGTAATAATTAGTAATTAATAGTAATCAATAGTAATAAATAGTAATCAATTGTAATAATTAGTAATCAATTGTAATAATTAGTAATAAATTGGAATAATTAGTAATAAATTGTAATAATTAGTAATAAATAAAAATAATTAGGAATAAATAGGAATAATTAGTAATAAATTGTAATAATTAGTAATAATTATGAATAATTAGTAATAAATATTAATAATTAGTAATAAATTGTAATAATTAGTAATAAATTTTAATAATTAATAATAAATTGCAATAATTAGTAATAAATTGTAATAATTAGTAATAAATAGTAATAATTAGTAATAAATTGTAATAATTAGTAACAAATTCTAATAATTAGGAATAATTAGGAATAATTAGGAATAATTAGTAGTAATTAGGAGTAAATAGGAATAAATAGTAATAAATGGAAATAATTACCAATAAATCGGAATAAATACCAATAAATGGAAATAATTAGCAATAAATCAGAATAAATAGTAATAAATGGTAATAAATAGTAATAAATGGTAATAAATAGGAATAGTTCGTAATATATAGTAATAAATGGAAATAAATATGAATAATTAGTAATAAATATGAATAATTAGTAATAAATAGTAATAATTAGTAATAAAAAGGATTAATTAGTAATAAATAGGAATAATTAGCAATAATTAAGAATAATTAGTAATAATTAGTAATAATTAGTATTAAATTGTAATAATTAGTAATAAATTGTAATAATTAGTAATAAATTGTAATAATTAGTAATAAATTGTAATAATTAGTTATAAATTGTAATAATTAGTAATAAATTGAAATAATTAGTATTGATTAGTAATAATTAGCATTGATTAGTAATAATTAGCATTGATTAGAAATAATTAACATTAATTAGTAATAACTAACATTGATTAATAATAACTAGCATTGATTAGTAATAATTAGCATTGATTAGGAATAATTAGCATTGATTAGGAATAATTAGTAATAAATAGGAATAATTAGTAATAAATTGGAATAATTACTAATAAAGTGTAATAATTAGTAATAAATTGTAAAAATTAGTTATAAATTGTAATATTTAGTAATAAATTTTAATAATTAGAAATAAATAGGAATAATTAGTAATAAATTGTAATAATTAGTAATAAATAGAAATAATTAGTAATAATTAGGAATAAATTGTAATAATTAGGATTAAATTGTAATAATTTGGAATAAATTGTAATAATTAGTAATAAATTGTAATAATTAGTAATAAATTGTAATAATTAGTAATAAATTGTAATAATTAGTAATAAATTGTAATAATTAGTAATAATTAGGAGAAATTGATAATAAATTGTAATAATTAATAATAATTAGAAATAATTACTAATAATTAGGAATAATTAGGAATAATTAGGAACAATTAGCATTGACTAGTAATTGATTAGCATTGATTAGTAATTGATTAGAATTAATTAGTAATTAATTTGCATTGATTAGCATTGATTAGTAATAATTAGAATTGATTGGTAATCATTAGCATTGATTAGTAATAATTAGCATTGATTAGTAGTAATTAGTATTGATTAGTAATAATTAGCATTGATTAGTAATAATTAGTAATAATTAGTAAAAAATAGGAATAATTAGTAATAAATAGGAATAATTAGTAATAAATTGTAATAATTAGTAATAAATTGTAATAATTAGTAATAAATTGTAATAATTAGTAATAAATTGTAATAATTAGTAATAAATTATAATAATTAGTAATAAATTGTAATAATTAGTAATAAGTTGTAATAATTAGTAATAAATAGGAATAAATAGTAATAATTAGGAATAAATTGTAATAATTAGGAATAAATTGTAATAATTAGTATTAAATTGTAATAATAAGTAATAATTTGTAATAATTTGTAATAAACTCTAATAATTAGTAATAAATTCTAATAATTTGTAATTAATTTTAATAATTAGTAATAATTAGGAATAATTTGTAATAAATTGTAATAATTATTAATAATTTGGAATAATTAGTAATAAATTATAATAATTAGCATTGATTATTAATAATTAGCATTAATTAATAATAATTAGCATTTATTAGTAATAATTAGAATTGATTAGTAATAATTATCTTTGATTATTAATAATTAGCATTGATTAGTATTGATTAGCATTGATTAGTATTGATTATCCTTGATTAGCATTCATTAGTATTGATTAGAATTAATTAGTATTCATTAGCATTAATTAGTATTGATTAGGAATAATTAATAATCATTAGTAATAATTAATAATAAATAGTAATAATTAGTAATAAATTTGAATAATTAGTAACAATTATTATGAAATAGTAATAAGTACTAATAAATAGTAATAATTATTTAGGAATAGTTAGGAACAGTTAGGAAAAAATTTTAATAAATTTTAATAAATTATATGAACTTGGCACAATTTCTAGTGGATTGACGACACTCCTTTTGCTCGATGAATTTTATCCTTTCAACTCTCACTAAATCAAAACATTATGAAAATTTTTTGCTACATAGGTATATTCAATCTTGTATGCACAAGATTTGATATGCATTCGTAGGATCATATTTTTTATAATGTTTTCAGGTAGTGATAGTTGGAAGATAATGATTCATCGACGAAAAGGGGGCTCTTTTTTCCGACGGCTCATTTACTTGCATCTTTCTCACACTCAAATCACAATGAAGAATCTGGTCATAGGTGCACATATTTATTCTTATGTACGAGAATGAATATGTGTACCTCAGACCATATTCTTCATTCTGATTTCAAGGTGAGAAAGAAGCAAGTAAATGAGCCGTCCGACAAAAGAGTAGTCATCAATCCACTGGAAATTGTGCCGCCCTTAATTAATGGTAATTATTAAGAAGTAGTTGTAATCATTTCTCTTATTTTTTCAGATAATGTTTTTATAATATCAAATTCTTCAAAAACAATGATGATTTTATATTTTATGTAGAAAAATATGGAACAAGGAAGTCGACATAAGTCATTATTACATGATCACGCTTGGATAAATCAGCACAGAAATCCAAATGGTTCTGGTTTAAATCCTGTATATATTGAGGGTGTTGAAGCCTTCTTAGCATTTTTATTATCAAAACCAGAATATGTTACAGAAGGCACAATTAAGTGTCCTTGTAAAAAATGTTCTATGAGAATGTTTGACATATTTGACAAGGTTGGGGGACTTCTATTGCGGTATGGTTTTCATCCAAATTATTTTTTTGGTATCTACACGGTGAACACAGTTCCAGAGAAGATACTAATAACTTGATTCTGGATCCATCGCGGTTTCAAAATTTAGTACATGATATTGCAGGTCCATCTATTCACCAAACTGAAACTCATGATGATATTGATTAAACTCCTGAGTTGGCACCATCCAAATTTTATGAGTTCTTGAGGTCTGCTGAGGATGCATTATATCCTGGTTGCAAGATAAGAAAATTATAATCGGTTACAAAATTTATGGCTTTTAAATCAGATAATGAAATGTCAAACAACTATTTTGATCAGATATTTTCTTTGGTTAAAACACTGTTACATGAAGGAAATGTGTTGCCAGCAAATTACTATGAGAGCAAGAGGCTGGTTTGTAATCTGGGCCTTAGTTATCGAAAGATTCATGCATGTCCAAATGATTGCATCTTATATTCTGGTGAAAATGAGTCACCGGACTGTTGTTCCACATGTTGATAATCGAGGTACAAAGAAGCTGAAACAGGGAAGTAAGGATCGATTCCAGTAAAACTATTGAGATATTTCCCCCTCACACCTAGGTTGCAGCTTTTATTTATGGCTCATAACATAGCTTCAATGATGCCATGGCACAAAACCAAGATTTCAACTGATAAAAGTTTGAATCATCCATCTGATGGTGATTCATGGAAACATTTTGACCATCTGTATCCTTCTTTTGCTATAGAATCCTGAAACGTGATATTGGGTCTTTATTCTAACTATTTTTGTCCATTTGGTTCTTATGGTAGTCAAAAATCATGTTGGCTTATCTTTATAACTCTGTACAATTTACTTCCTTGGATGTTGATGAAGGATCCCTATATCTTTTTGACTCTATTAATCCCAGGACATCCAAAAAAGATAATTTTTGTTTATTTAAAACCATTTATTCATGATTTAAATGCATTGTGGAGTGATGGTGTTACTATATATGTTGTTGCTGTGAAAAAAAAATCATATTAAAAGCTGCATTGATGTGGATGATTAGTGACATTATGGCATATGGCATGTCATCTGGTTGGAGTACACATGGTCCAAAATCATGTGCTTACTGTATGAAAGACAACAAATCCTTTATGCTCATCGATGGAAAAAACCTTGCTATTTTGACTATCACTGTAGATTTCTTCCAACCGTTAATCCTTTTCAGAGGAAAAAATCTCATTTCAGAAAAGGTACAATTGAAAGGGATGAACCTCCAAAGATGATCTCAGGTAAAAATTTAAAATTAGTTGAATTTTCATTACCTCTCTTCACATTTAGACCAATAGTAAACCAACATAAAATTCATGGCTTTGGGAAAGAACATAATTGGATAAAACGGAGCATTTTTTGGGATCTTCCGTATTGGTCTGATTTATTGGTCCTCCACATGTTGGATGTTGTGCATATTGAGAAGAACTGTTTTGATAATTTATTTCATACAGTTTTGGAAACACCAAGTAAGACCAAAGATACTATAAAGGCATGATTAGATCTTGCCCAAATTTGCAGGCGACCAGAACTTGAACTATTTGAAAATATCAGATCACAGAGGTTAATGAATCCAAAAGTAACTTATACACTTTACAAAGAGAGCCACTTATTATTTTCTCAGTGGATTGCAGATTTGAGACTTCCATATGGATATGCTTCCAATTTGGGCAGATGTGTTAAGAATGGTAATATTACTGGATTAAAAAGTCATGATTGTCATGTTATAATGGAAAGTCTTATACCGATTGGATTCAGAGGTTTGTACATTTCTATGATTTGGGATTCGATAACAAACATATCATTTTTTTGAGACATTTATGCAGCGACAAAAAACTATGATGTGTTATGAAAACAGGCAGAAGATGTTGCAGTAATTATATATAAACTGGAAAAAATATTTCCGCCGGCTTTCTTAGACTCAATGGAACATCTGATATTACATTTTCCACATGAATCTAAATGTGAAGGTCCAGTACAGTTTCAATGGATGTACCCATTCAAGAGATTCATGCAGAAATTGAAGAAAAAAGTACCTAACAAAGCATCAGTTGAAGGCTCAATTGCTGAAGCTTATTTGCAAGAGGAAATTGATTTTTTTTTTTCTCTCATTATTTTGAATCTCAATATCCATCAAAACACAATCGCATGGGATGAAACAATGGTAATGTTAATGAAGAAATGGAAAATCAATTAATAGTTTTTAATCAGCCAAATATTGGTTTCATTGGAGTTCATGAACGATGGCTTTCAGATGATAAACATCACAGAGCCCATACATATGTTCTACTTAACTGTGAATTAATGACATCATTTGTCCTATGAGTTCTTTTATCACATATTCCATAATTTATGTTACAGTATTTAAACTTATTTTATTTTTGGGTTATATGATAATCATATCAAAAACAACTTCCACAAATTACATCAGCTGCTCTTGAAGAACGCAGACAAATTTTTTTCATAATGGTTTCAAAAACTGGTAACATAAATTATTGATGGTTTAATATCAATTTTATTTATTATTTATTATATTGGTCATTATTTTACAAATTTTCAGGTGTCTCAATATGCTGATACAACTGATAAGCGACTGTGTATATTGAGTAACCCACCATCCAAAATAGATAAATCTTATAATGCATATGTGGTGAATGGTTTTTGATTTCATACACGTGTATACGAGGAATAAAAAAACAATGAACAATGGAGTTTTCTTTAGATTATCACATCACAGAGAAACTGAAGTTGACTTTAATGGAATTTTGGATGAAATTAATGAGATGTGTTATTTGGGTCAGAATTACATAACAATGTTCAAATTTCGATGGTTGGATACTGAGAGAGGCTTGCATGTTCATCCGAATCATGGAATCATCGATATTAAATATAAAATTATTCTTGCAGTAAATGAATCATTTTTACTAGCTGAACAGGAACATAAAATTTATTATGAAAAGTACTGTGCTACTTAAAGAGACTTTAGTGATTGGTGGAGCATAATAAAAATGAAATCTTGGGAAAACCAGTTTACTCAAACTGAATGTGGTTCCGCTGAAGTGGAAGGAATTGAAAATTTTCAAGAGACTACTCAAAATCAGTCTGATTCACAAAGAGATGTGAATATCGATGATGACACCCCACAATTAAGGATCGATAGTGATGAAGATGTTAATGATGTTACAAATGAATATAAAATGACAAGAGATGTTGAAACTGAAACTCATATGGATATTGATGATGCTGAGGTGGAAGATGAAGACACTGACATTGACAGCTATGAAGAAGAGGATGAAGATGCACATTGATATGGTTAAATGATGGTTGTAATCATAACTAATATATATCTATATATAATAGTTATTTTCCAGTATCTACTAACAAAAATCATTTTTTTGTTTCAGTTGGATGATGATATATTCCGCGAGTTGCTGGAGACTGAGCTACCATTGGATAAGGGGGATTTTGGATCTTTTGATCCTCAGTATACTGGCGGTTCAGGGGGTACACGGATGTGGCTCGTTCTTGTGCGATTGATGATTCCTGACCCTATTTCTGAGCGACATCCACGTCTTGGCTTCGATCCACACACTCAGAGGTATGGTAACCTATATATTTTAATTTTGATTTCATTAATTTATTTATATATATATATATATATAAATTGTTTGATTATTTATTTATTTCATAGTTTTGTGCATGTTGCTATTGGACAGGGGAGCGCTATCTTGCACAATTATTTTTCTCATCCATGGATCACATGGGAATAGATTCTCGTTGATCTGCGGTGTGACATGTTCCATCATTGGCTGGTACGTAAATAAATAATATTTATTTTGAAATTTATTTTATTAATAACTTGATATTATAAATTATTTGTAGGTTTTATGGTATCCTATCGATGATAGCATGTGCGAAGCTATCCACGCGGCATGGCAAGTTTCTATGCATGACTGTTTCCGTCAGTTTTTGAACAATTTGAGAAGGACATCCATTAATAATGCAAGAGTGACAGAATTTGATGAGTCATGTAGAGCCCACTGGTCATAGTACATTTCATCTCACGTTTGGGATGAATTATGTTTACACTGGTTGGGTGGTGGATTTTAGAGGAGATCTTCAGTGGGACGGCAGAACCGGGGGAGACAGGAGGTGACTCATCGAGCTGGTAGCCATAAATTCAGTTCGCATAGAGAGCATCTAGTAAGTATATTTTTTAAATATTTTATATAACTTTAAATATAAACAGTTTATTTTATATTTCTGTAGGCAGTCGAATATCCTGATATTACAGAGTACGACATTTATAGGAGGATGTAAAGTGATCTAGCCACTGGAGAGATTATAGGTTATTGCCAGCGTCAAATTGTGGTCAGTATTATTTTTCAGTTTTACAATTAATTGCATATAATATTTTCACAATTTTAATTTCAAATTAGAATTGAAGGAGTCATATGAGGTTAAGACCTCTCAGACACAGGCTGAGGGTCAGGACGAGACGACTATGCAGACCAGTACCCACCATTTCAATGAGGCGGCATGGATGCAGGTGACTCAGTATGGCTTTGAGAAGGGCTGAGTAGTTGGTATTGGCTCCCATTTGACTCTTGGTACTTATTATGGTACATCTGCTATGTCGGCGTCCATCTCGAGAGGAGCTCGTGGAGAGGCATCATCTTCTGGCTCACAGTATCAGCAGCAGTTGCGAACTGAGGCTGAGCTTATAGAGACTTTGCAAAAGTATCATGAAGAGATTTATCAGTGGCAGCAGCAGTAGCAGCAGCATCACGAGGAGGAGATGCGTTGATTGGAGCAGTGGCGGAAGGAAGAGCATCACGAGCAGATGGAGTATATGCGCCTTCTAACACATAGTTTAGGGATGGAGTTTCCTCCACCTCCTCCAGAAGATGACTCCCCAGTGATTTGTAAGATCTGTAATAATATGAACTATTTATAGTTTCTGTCTATTATATTGGTGGAAATATTGCATAATTTAATTTTTTTTAATATTTTATTATTTATTATTAGTATTATATTTTTTAATATTTGTTTATTTTACTAATAATAATAATATTTTATGATTTTTTAATATTTTTTTAAATATTGAGAATTTTCATAATTTTATATTATTTTAATAATATTATATTAATTTTTTATTAATCATAATTTTATTAAATATATTTTTTTAGTATTATATTTTTTAATGTTTGTTTATCTGACTAACAATAATAATATTTCTTATTTTTTTTATTATTTTAATAATTATAAAATAATTTTTTGATTAATTATAAATTTATTATTTTTATTATTATGTTTAGTATTTGCGACGGGGTCGGTTGCGACGGGGCCCCGTCGCAAATAAGTGAAATATTTTTTTTATGATTAGTATTTGCGATGGGCCCGTCATAACAGGTTTATAATCAGAAGGTTTTTGTGACGAGTAAGTTCCCCGTCGCAAAAGGTTTAGGAGTATATAATGTATATAATCGGAAGGTTTTTTGCAATGGGTCTGTCGCAAAAAATATCTGTTGCGACGCCGTTTTCTACAACGGGCTATTTGTGACGGGATCCCATCACAAATAGCCTATTTCAAAAACCATGAATTCCTGTAGTGGATTGTTCACCAAATCATGCATCCTACTAGTCATCACCAAATCATGTCTTTCCTGAAGACATCAGATCCATCACACCACTTATCACATCATTATATAACCAGGGTAGTAGGGTATCATTAATGTGAAGTACATAAACCTCATTTCATCCTCCTATCATGCCTGAACCCCACCACATATCACATAACACCACAACCTCATCATATCCTTATCAAAACACATCTCTCCCAATGACACCTAGGACTTCACCACACATCTCATCTAAAGGCACATGTTATATCACTACTAAAAGAATGTTAGTGAATAATGGGTAGCCTTAATTCTATAAAACAACCCACATAAAATATTGGGAAAACTCTGAGAACCAAGAACGTATAAGTATTGGCTATGTTATCCAAATCAGGTTGGGTGTGTGTAGAAATAACATAAAATACATGATATAGATATCAAATAATACATAACCTATGGACAAAAAAACTACCCTTACACCAACCACCAACACTTCAACACACATCAACCATCATAACCATGACCACCACTATATTCATCAAACTAAGAAACCACTATACGATAAATATACTTCATCTTTCACTTATAGGTTTCACTACTTCCCAAAGATAAAAACGTTCCACTAACATTTTATTTATTTTTATTTAATTCAACTTTATATAGGCATCCATTTATTCAATTCATTAATCTAATTATCGCACACCAATTTCCAACCCATTTTATTTAATTTATCTTCAATTTCATTTATTCAAATAATTGTGGATCATCTTTTATTCCATTTCTAACTGGGAAACTAACTCCAACACATTATGTAAAAAAATTAATTATCTCACATCAACTATTATCACAATTCCATAGTATCCAGACCATCTCAGTACTACGACAACACGTATCATCAACCACACATCACTACCCCCATGCACCAAAACCACTACACACTGCAACCATTGTATATCACAACCATAACCATCACACACCACAACCTCATCCCACAATATCACTTCACTGTACTATACCACAACACATATGTATACCACTAAATATCATTTCCACTAAACATCAAACCATATTGAACCATAACCACTTTACACCACAATGCACAACTACCCATGGAAAACCAATTCCAATCAGCCACCGCATCAAATCCCCACATATCACACATCCCAGTTGGCCACCTCCATAATAGCTCAACATCTCAAGCCCCATAGGGTAGAAAAACAAGAACAAAAACACACAACATAAACACATCAAAGATTCTATAATTTATTTAGGGACATCAATGAAATTGAGTAATTTATTAGAATGCATATTATAATAGAAAAAAATTAACAAGGAAAATTAATTTTCTATCCAAATATATTTTAGTTGGCTTTATATTCAGGTTGTGATCAAACAACAACATGAAAAGGGTTTCATCACATATCATCAACAGTGAAAACAATTCTCCAAAAAACTATTATTTTCATTATTGGAAACAATAATGCACAATAACATCAACAAAATATATGAAACTAGTAAATCATGTGATATCTCCCCAACCCAACAATTTTAATTATGAAAAAAAAATTCTTATTATGAAGCCCCTTATAATACACCCAATGGGAAGAAAAACCATTCAATCCCCACAAATATCACATAAAAATTCATATAATTTGGATTCTCTACCATTAATAATATTTCTAATTTCATTGTGTACTGTAGGGTGAAGAAAAAATAGCTTGAAAACCACAACTGCACTACACATCCATGAGTCATTCTGGATCACACGAATGTATCATAAAAACAAAGCCCAATTCACAATAAAACTAAAACCCCAATTCTAAAATGGATCCCCAAAATAAAAAATTGAAAAAAAAATAATTACGGAGGGATAATAACACACCATTTATTTTAAAAAACCACCATCAAAAGCAATAATAAAATTAAAAGGAAGGTGGGAGGGAAGACCCACCAATATCGCTTAGGGTTTTCCAAAAATTGAGGTAGAAAACTAAAGAAATATAATATGATAGGTTGTTAATGATATATAAAAAGGCTATAAATAGCCTCATTTATTCCATAAATTAAATATTTATGACATAAATTCCATAGGTCTATATATTACAATCTGTAAAACAATATTTTATTTTGAAAACCCTTTGAAACATCAATGTCCACCAAAAAACATGGACCCTTCTCCAGGATTTACCTATACCATAAATTACACTTTTGTGTTTTAAAACCATTTCATAATTACTCATCTTCTAAACACAAGCAATAAATCTTCTAGCTACACAAGCTATAAACCACCCTTTTATCTCATTATCCCCTCTTTAGAGCATAAAAAACCAACCACATTTCTATTGTATCTCCAAACTCCACCAAACCTCTTCAATCCTTCTTTAAACATGACTGATAGGATAAAATAGAAATGTAATAAGATGATAAGCCATATTCCATTGCATTAGAAACCATTCAAATGATTCTAGCCCTCTAGAATCAAAACCAATCCTAAAAAAATAAATGGGTCCAAAAAACCACCCCATTAGATACCATTCAAGGTTATCATTATGTATTAAAAATACCACTTGCCAAAAAAGACTAACTAAAACACCCAAAACCATACCATGTAACAAAATAAACACACAAACATCCTACAAACATATGAAAAAAACAACTACCACATCCAATTCAGAATAATTCCTCATGAAAAAAATTGAAATATTTTCACCATCTATTTCAAGATATTATCCTCTTTGGGTACTAGTAATTCACATACATGGTTTTAGTCATGTAAAAATATAACATTCCTAGATTTGGGATTCATTATTACCTTTTTCATATATTGTATGCTTTATCACACATCACATAAAAAATAACTCATCTTATAAAATAGTAAGATTGAAACATCATTAAAACCAACAAAACATAGCAAAGAAAAAATTAAAAAATATTTAGGTTATAATAAACTATATTCACCTCTCACTCCAATGTACAATTTTACTAGACACCGTGACTCCAAAAACATGAATTAATGTAATGGTTCATCCATTTAGAACCTTCTCTAAATGATCATATATCTCTACTGGTTTCTTTATGAACACCTCATCGTCTTCGATATCCAACTCTCACCAATCAATGACATTGAATAAATAATAATGATAACAATGTGATCGGGATATGTTGAAGGAATCATTTATTATCTTCATCTTTGATGGAAATCATAACCAATACACCATGTCACCAACATGAAAAAACAACATAAAAGGCCCAATAAACTTGGTAGGAAGATTACTCCCCCTACCAAACCTTTACTACCCTCGTCAAGGAGATACTCTCAAGAACACATAGTCCCCAACCTCAAAATCTAGGGCCATATGCCTATATTCATCATAGGCTATAGGATGATATTGTGCTACCCTCGTCAAATCTTGAACCAACCAGATATCCTCAGTCATGCTCTGCACCACATTAAGACTAAGAAATCCTTACCCCAAAACCTTCATCCATTGTAATGGAGAATGTCACATCAATCAATACAATACCTCAAATATATCCTTTCCAATGTATTATAGATATATTTCATTATATAAATACTCGACAAAAGGAATGTTTCATACCCATGATCCACTAAAGTTTATGATACAAGATCATAACACATCCTCCGACATCTAGATGGTACCCTAAGTCTTCCCATCTGTCCGAGGGAGAAAGATAGTGCTAAGGAAAAACGGGGATCCAAAATCACACTGAAATCCCCTTTAGAATCATGTGGTAAAATGAGGATCTAGATTAGAGAATATGTTCATTTGTACCCCATAAATCTTTGCCACGTAATCTATATACCACCCTTCCAATAAATCCACCAAAATCAAATCATATATCATTAAAATAAAAATGCCTCCATCAATTATCACATAAACTACATCATAAACTTCTTAAACCTATATTAAACTAGTGATGATTTTAGTTAAGATATACCCCCAATTCAAATTATAAACCTCTATAGACTACAAAAAACCTCTAGGAACATGGTTCTCATTTTTCACCTTCTGAAAAACTAGACATCTCACTATTAACTATACCACTACATTTTCATCATTGGAAACCAAATATGCCTCCTAAAACCATGATACATCATTATTAAACCATGATTTACCACTAAGGGTGGGCATTGAAACTAAATGAGAAGTCTATTGCACATCACCTCCAAAATTAATAACCTCTCTTAAAATTATATATATTTTCAACCATACTTTGACCAATCCCCCAGAGAATGAACATAGAGAGCATGATCATGAATCATTGCTACCTCTGAGTATTCCCACTGAGACTCATCTACCTTTTCTAATGAGGAATACCCCACAACCATTTGAAAAATACAACCTATTTCACTACTCCCTCCTATGTCAAGATGCATCCATATAATCTCTTTTATCTCATTAAAAATATCTATAGATTTCAAAGCCACGTTCCCCAGTAAATTTGACTCAATGCTTCTAAAACCACTTTCCACATTCACTGGATGTTAGAGATCACAAAATAATAATCCAAAAGGATCTCTATATATAGGATCCCTAACATTTATGGAGGTATGTAATTGTTTAAATTTATTTTAACTCCCATAAAGTGGTTAATGAAATGTTTTTGGAAAACATGGTGAGACTTGGGGGTGTCGTGGGGGATTATTATGTGAAAGAGGAAGAAAATAAGACATCTAGTGTAGGCTGCATAGTTAGATCATGGTTAATTCTAACCATGTTTCAGAATCATGTTCATTGAATATGGATGGTGAATGGTTGGTAAAACTATTCCTGAAAGGGGGATGAACCATGTAGGCTTGGAAAAATACATCCAGTATAAAAACCACGTCGTTTATAAAACTATGAAGAAATCCATGGAGACCATGTGATCAAGGGCCCTTTTGGATAGAGGTTGGCACATGGTAGACATAATTTTTGGATAATAGTGTGATCAAACAGTGTGCCTAATTAAATAAAGGGTGTTTTTCTCATCCCCACTTTGGATTTATGGAACCTCATCCTATGTTCCTCCCAGTCCACCCTATAGGAGAAAGGGTTACGAACCAAACCCTTCAAAACATCCAAGAGATGGTTCTCCCTCGATTCTAAGTCATTTGGTTTATTGTTGGATGCATATAAAAGAACCAGGTGAGTGTAACACTTCTTTTCCTTCTATTTTTATAGTTAGGGTATTTTTTATTTATTATCCTCTTTAAGATCATTAAATCTCAATTTTCAATAGATTTATATGTTCTGGATTTAAATAGTTTTTGATTTAGAATCAAGGGCTATGTTTTATTGTGATTTCATCTACTAACATGAGGTAGGAGGTCTACAAGTTATTTAATATAGTCATGATGTTTTTTTGTATGTGTTTGTTATTGGGTGTTGTTATGTTGTCCATTTATTCTCCCTAGTATTAAATAATAAGTGTATTAATTTAATGATGAATTAAAACCATGATGGTCTTCATGGGATCCTTTGAGGTTGTGTAGACTGGGATATAGGTTACCCATGTGGTGTAAAACATCTTTGAACATGAATTTGGGTTATTAAATATAGAATTGAATGGTTATGAGATAAAATATATGATAAGTATGTTTATATTGTTAATGTGGGTTTAAGAAATTAAACCAATTATAATTTT
Source organism: Viscum album (assembly GCA_963277665.1). Taxonomy (NCBI): domain Eukaryota; kingdom Viridiplantae; phylum Streptophyta; class Magnoliopsida; order Santalales; family Viscaceae; genus Viscum; species Viscum album. Next base: position 423,066,975 of record OY728132.1, read on the forward strand.
GTTTAAATGGTGAACATAGAATAAGGGGGTGTTTGGTATGACTTTAATGTGTTAAATGAGTTATTGAATGTAAATGTTAAATATATTGGTTGTATAAAGAAGCATGATTATGTGAAAGAATGGTGTGTGGGGGGTATTGGGCTGATTATCTACAACCATGGTTGTGGATTGAATGTGGTTCTAGGACTCACATGTGTATTGTATGGGTAGTTTTGTAATACTGAAGATCTATTCCCCTAACTAAGGATCATGAAACAATTATCTAGACTAAGTCTCTAAGGTAAGAGATATATGTTGGTTATGAATGGTTATCCCTACGAATTAGGAAACTTGAAAACCCTTATGTGTTGATTAGATTAATGAAATTGGACAAGGCATGTTTGATATATATGGATAACACAAGTAAGTAATGATGAATGTGGATAACGCAAATCATGTGAATTAATGAAACCTGGTTTATCTTTTATTTATCTTTTTTTACCATACCTCTGCAAACACTATTTAGAATGCATATTTTGTAGACATTGTTAGTGGTGGATTAATATGTTATATTCACACTCGGCTCTGGATACCATTAGGTACCTAGTAAGACTTCATGGTTGCAAGTCAAGAAAAGGGAAAGGCCATATGTTTGATGGATGATTTGGGCTAGAGATGGTGCATCGATGATTGAACCATACATAGTGACGGGACTCATTTTTGGTATTGTTTAGCATATTATAATTTTAGGTTTTCCTTTTCACTTGAAAATATATATCATAACATGACATATTTACTATTTTACTTTTTGGCATGTACCCATTTTTGGGAATTTTTAGGTAATGAAAGATTTTATTTTGTGTTGTTTTATTGTTTATCATTCTAAAATGTCATATATTACTCTGATAAAGATTATATATTCTTCGCAAATGTTCCATTGGAACCTCTATGCTAGTTTGAAGTCTCCAGGATATGGGGAGGCACACCATGTGTTTTTGAAGAACTAACTAGGGGAACCATTCATTGTGAGACCCAGGCTGGGGCGTTACAAAGTGGTATAAGAGAGGATGTATTATATTATTTATTTTATTTGGGGAAGGTAGATAGGTTATTAGTATGTGTCAAGACTCTTCATTGATCTCATTCATTTTATTAGCTAACCCATGTAATAGGAAAAACCCTGATTCCCCAAGGTGAGATTGTTGTTCTTAATATTCATTATTATAGTTGAATGTTATTTCAAAATTGGATGATCAACATGATGTGCGGTGTTATTATTTTACGATATTTTTCATGTGGTATTAAATGGTTTGAGGCCATGCATACATGCATCATTTTTTTTATTTCGGGATATATATGACATGAATCATGCTAGGAACCTATAAGAAAACATGTTTTGGTCGAGTGTGGAAATTTACAATACTTTTTAAATTCCATTTATTTTAAAATATATGGTTCCCAATAGAGTTGTTTTAATTTTATAAATAATTGAAAGATGTTTTTAAAATGGTCAATTGAGTGAAAAAAATGATGAAAATTTTTTTTGATGAAAGTTAAATTGTTTAAAAGAGTTTCCAGTGAGAGGAATGTGTTTATGTAAGTTTGGATTTCAACCCATATTGACCATGGATCGAGAAAGTGGTGGATGAGAATAATTATAGATATATAGTCATGTACATTAGAATAGTGTATAAGGGATATTTTTTTATAGCTAATAGCGAGTCTTTTTTTTTACAAACTATGGAATCCTTATATAGTGTGTTTTGAGATGTTTGTTTGGCATTATAGATAGTTGCCTCCATTAAGACGTTTATTGGTAGTGTGACAAGAGGTTATCATCGAGAATGATGCCACAATAGTGGAAGGGGAAACCTAGTTGGTTTGTGGAAATAGAGGGGAAGAATAGTTCTATGATAACTTTGTTAGTTTCATGAATATGATAGAATGGGACACTGGGTGGTCATGATGAGTATGTTTGACATGTCTATATTGTTTTAGTTATAGCGCCCTTCAACTTTATCTAGAGAGGGTGTACCTGAGAATGATATGTTTTGGATAGAATCCACCCAGATGATTTTGGAACATTTATAGACTCCTCCTAGGAAGAGAGTTTAGTTTGTAGATTACATGTTTTAAGGACTGATGAGGTGCTGGTGGGATATATTGGTGAAGAATGAGCTGGAATATGATATGTTGTGTAAATATTTCTAGGAATAGTTTTTGGAACATTTATATCTATATACTTCTAATATAAGAGAGAGCTATAGTGTTTATGAGGCTGAAATAGGTGACTATGCATGTGATGGATTGTGTTTTCCATTTCACGAAATTGCAATTCTTTTATATAAAGATGGTAGGGATGATATTGTTATGAAAATACATTTCTATGATAGACTTAGATAAGAGATTATATAAGGAACTAACCCTATTATATTACAAAATCATGAATTTTAGTCAAGAACTCACTTCCTTTCATATTGAGGATCTTTTCAAGATTATTTTTTTTAGATAGTTGGGATATAATACATACATAACATTCCACATTCATATAGAGAAGATACCACATAAAGAGTGTCTTTTTCTTCTAATGTATAATACTTTTCAAATAAATCATGATTTCCTTGAAAAATATTACTAACATTTAATGCGGCTTACATATTTGTCTTACACCACATTATAACCTGTGAAAGTCATTTATGAACTTTTTATGAGCTCAAAATTCTCAGTAAGGGATATAACATGAAGAAAAGAAAACACTAGTCCATAAATACTCGTAAATGCATGAAATAATTTTAAAAAAACATACTTTTCTCCCATATTTACTTACTTTATGAAACATGAGATTCCCAAAAAAAATAATGAACATAAATATAACCTTAAAGTTATCTTGGGGAATTACATAAAAAATCTTGTAACCTGTTCATCTACCGTATAATTTGTAACCCTCATGGATACCTTACTATTTGTGTAACCATCGTAGTTACAATTAGAATAACCATATTACTGACCTCCAAATTACACATACCCAATTAGTTGTAGAGATATATAGGTCACACCCTGAATCATAAAAAATTCCCAAGAACCATAACATAATCATACAACATGAATAATTTCATAAAAACATTATTTTTGAATTTTGTTAAATAGAATTTTAAAAGAGGATTTTAAAAGAAAATCCCCTTAAAAATATCATATAATTTAATTGAGACATAAAAGAGTAGATGTAATATGTATATAAACTATAAATATATATAATTAAAAATAATATAAAAAAAATTCACCACATACAATCTTAATACAATATAAATAATGAAGTTGAAGTTTAACCCAAAGAATGGAAATTTGGTTAAGAATTACCTCACCTCGTATTTTTCTTACATGAAAATTGTTTAAAACTATTGTATAGTGGTAAAAAGTGTGTTATTAAAATATTATTGAAACTTATACATATTTATAATTCCTTATATGATCATTTTATTACATCCTTTTACCCTTTAATTGTTATTATTTTGTTTCTTCCATTATTTTGGGTGCCTACTTTACATGATTTCCATGGGTGGTTTGTATTTTATGTTCTTGTTGTATGGAAATGAAATTATATAAGTGCAATGAAATGGTATTAATATGGTTAAATAATATATAATTATACCATAAATAAATTTTATCACATATTAGGATGGAGAATTTTATAAAACATTAATTATGTTTGTTTAGATCATTTTTTACAGTTCGTCGATAATCATGAACTTGTTTCATTATATAATTTAATGTCTTGAATATATGTTCATTAATGAAAATTAAATTGGATAAAAAATAAAATTTAAATTCTGATTCAACCATAAAAATGGTATTATCATCAACTTTAAAGTAAGTAATGGAAATTGGAAACACATCATCGACGATTTTGGTAAATCGGCACTTCAAGGACGGTGTATTATTATTGTAATAAGAGGGAGAGTATAGGAAAAAATGATTATTAATATTTTACATGAACATGATAAAATATATAATATATAATATTATTCATATTTAATACCTCTTGGATAAGTATAGGGTAAGAGATTATAATAAAATAAATTATTTGGAAAGAAACAGATGAAAAAGGAATATGATTATTACATCTTGATCTCTTCTCATTGAGATCCTCTTTAAGGCCTTTGGTTTTTGTGTTTGGGTGAGACAAATAGGTCTTCAACATGGGGAAGATCCTTTGGAATGGTATTTGGAAGAATTTTTACAATGCTCAAGGCTTAAGAAGAGAGATAGGAAGAAGGGAATGAGGGTGGTATTTATAGTGGAGGAGGTGAGGGATTTTACATTATTTTAATCATTATGATAATATATTTGTCCAAGAATATGAATAGTCATCATTCTTAGGATAAAAATATTAAATAGTGCATGTGAATTTGAAACATGTGGTCTTACATCGTCTATGATGTCAAAAATATTGTATTTAACTAATAATTTGAATATACAATATTTTTCGATATTTCACTATACATCAAAAATTCAAGAATTTAACAAAAATCCCAAAAACTCACCCTAACAATTTTTCGACATATAGAATTAAAAAATGAAATCCATTTTTTTAAAATAATTTTATAAATATTATTAATTTAACAAAATCATAATTTTTTAAAAAATTGACAATTTTAAAACTATAACTCATTATATATCACCAAGAAAAATTAATAAGGATATAATTATCTTGAAGCATTAAGAAAATAAAATAATTATATAATATACTATTTATTAGGGTCATATTACTATTCATAAGGGAGTGTTTCTTTTCACCAAAAAAATAGGTTGGTTTTATCAGACTCCAAATAACTTACTAACACCAACCGTAGATGACCATTTTTAAAATTCAAATCATAAAAGTGGAAACTTTATGATTAATGTATAGTTATAAATATCTGATTAAAACAATGTTTCAGGCATTTCAATCTAATTTTTAAAAACATGGGGTGTTACATTATCCCCACCTTCAGGAAATTTCATCCTCTCAATTTTATTTACTTATTATACAAGTTATTGTACCTTTCCCTCATAGAATTTTCAGACTGCCATGTTGCTTCTTCAACCATGTGGTATTTCCACAAAACCTTTACCTCATTGATTACCTAATTTTTCAATACTTGTTCCCTTAGATCAAGAATATGAACAAGTTTATCTTCATAAGAAAGGTTCTCCCCCACCTAAACTACTACTATACTCAAGACATGAGATGAATTTGGCACACACTTTCTGAACATTGAAACATAAAAAACATTATGTACCATAGATAAACTCGAGGCAAAGCTACAAGGTAGGTGACTGTTCCAGCCTTATCTTGGATTTCTTAAGGTACAACTAACTGTGGAATTATCTTTCCTTTCTTACCAAAATGCATAACACTTTTCCATGGTGAGATTCTAAGAAAAAAATGATCACCTACCTCAAAAGAAAAGTATTTCCTCTTGTTGCCTGCATAACTTTTCTACATACACTGAGCTATCCTCATGTGTTGCTAGATCATCTTCCCTTTATCAACCACTTCCTCTATTAATTCTGGTCCTATCAAATTCTTATCCCTGAATTCAGCCCAGAAAGTTGTAGTTTTACACCACTTCTCATACAATGACTCAAAAGGCTCCATCTTTATACTGTAATGAAAACTGTTATTACAAGAAAACTCAACTAAAGAAGGATATTGATCCCAACATCCCTGGTAGTCTATTGAAAAAGCTTAAAGCATATCCTCCAATGTCTGAATTGTTCATTCTAACTTTCCATTTGATTGAGGATGAAAAGTTGTACTGAAATTTAATTATATTCCCAACGACTTATGAAGGCCCTTCCAAAAGATAAAAGTGAACTTGGGATCCTAGTGAGATACAATGAAAAGAGTAACTCCATGTAACCTGATAGTCTCTTTGAGGTACAACCAGAAAAGCTGATCCAAAGGCATTGTATCTTGAATAGGGAGAAAATGTGCAGATTTAGTCAGTTGATCAGCAATAAACCATATTGACTTGTTACCTCATGATGTCTTTGATAGTCCCATAATGAATTCCATTGATATATTCTCCCATTTTCACTCTGCCACTAGAAAAGGCTGAAGCATACCCTTCTATAATTGCCGCTTTAATTTAACATATTGACATGTTAAACATTTCATAGTAAATTCTGCAAAATCTCTTTTCATTCAATACCACTAGTAATACTCTCGATGGTCTCTGTGCATCTTAGTAATATCACGATGAATAGAAAATGGAGAACTATAAGCTTCATACCCCAAATCTTTCTTCAACTGGAAATCAAAAGGCACACACAAACTTTTTCTAAATCTAAAAACACAGTTTTTTTATGGTTAAATTCTAGAAACTTACCTATTTTAAACAATTCTACCTTTTTCTATAGGTAATTATCTTACTTTTATGCTTTCTTAATTATTTTTAATAATAATGACTACACTGAAACCTCAAAAAAACATATGTATTTCCTACACCAAAAACTTCTATTCCAAAATTCATCAAATAGTTAATCAAGGGATCATGTTCAAAAGATAACATAGTGAATGTTGCATGGTGTTTTTGACTCAAGACATATGCCACTTTTTTTTCTTTTCCAGGATGGTAACTGATCATGAAGTTATAATACTATGTCATTTAAAGCCATCTCATCTACATAATGTTTAATTCCTTCTGAGTGAATATATACTTCAGACTTTTAGGGTTAGTACATATTTGACATTTGGATCTGTATAAATGATGCCTCCAAATTTTCAAAGAAAAACCACAGATACAAATTTTAAATAATCTGTGGGATAATTTAACTCATCGGGTTTTAGTTTTATTGAAGCTTAAGAAATTAACTAATCATTCCCCATTATAACAAAACCATGTCCCTTCAATGAAGCATCATTGTAGATGAAAAACTCACAATTTCAAGAAGGCAATTCCAAAACATGAGCATTAACCAATCTCTTGTTCAGTTCCTAAAAACAAACATCACATTAATCTATCCAAATTACTTTAACCCCTTTTCACATTAACTTCGGTATAGAGATAGATAACCATTAAATGTTTTTAACAAACCATATGTAATAACATGTTAATCAAATAAAACAATTAATCACCGTCAAATTTTTAGTTCTTGGCCATTCATCCACAAGTTTTTTTGGCAGGATCAAATTTTATTCCATCCTTATTTATGATCATCTGAGTAAAATGTATCTGTTGCAACCAAAAAACACTCTTTCTAAATTTTACATATAGTTTATTTTCCTTTAAGGTTTCCAGAACACCCCTTAGATGTTTTTCATGCTCCTCTTTACGATTATAAAATACCAGAATCTTATTATTAAAAAAACCAAAAACTTATCTAAGAACTCATTAAATATTCTATTCATAATATTAATTAATAAAATGGGTGCATTAGTTAAACAAAATTGCACAAAAAATTCATAATTCTCATAGCTAGTATAAAATCAGTTTTCAAGATGTCATCCTCCTTCACCTTCAGTGGATGGTATCTGGATATCAAGTCAATCTTGGAAAAGTATAGATATACCTGAAGCTAATCAAATAGGTTATCGATACAAGGAAAAGGATAATTTTTTTTAATATTTATGTTATTCATGGTTCTATAATCAATGAAAAGTCTCATGGAACCATATTTTGTTTTAACAAACAAAAGAGAAGAACCCCACAGTGAAGTGGTAGGATGAATGAAGCCTTTATAAAGTAACTCCTGCAACTAATTTTTCAATTCAATAAGTTCCATTTGAGCCAATCGATATATGGGTTTTGAAATTTTATTAGAATTGGGAAATAATTCAATTCTGAATTTTACTTCATGATCATGTATAACACTAGTTAACTCATCAGGAAAAATATTAAGGTATTCATATACCTCTAACACGTCATTAATCAGAACAGTTCCCTTGTTTTCAGCAATATGAGCAAGATAAATTTCATTTCCATCTTTAAATAGTTTCCCAACATCCTAATATGTTATCAATTATATGGTTCCATTCTTGTATACAAACTAAAATCTTTCTAAAAAACAACTTCTTTACCTCTACAGTCAATCTTAGAATGATAAAAAGACATTCATCTTATTCCTAGAATGACATCAAACTCTGCTAAGATAAAAACAAGGTTTGAAGGTAAATAAGTTCCACAAAAAATAATAGAAAGATTCTTATAATTCCTATTTTCTATAATATTTCTCCTAGTATTTTCACAATAAGTTATAGTCTCATTTTTTGAGTTAATATTTCCAATTTACGAGAAAATTGCTCAGAAATAAATGAATGTCTATACACCATATCATACATGACTTTAGAAAAATATGAGTAAAAAACAAGGTACCTAATATAACTTCATTAGATGTCACGAAATATACTCATGTAGTCACAAAAGATCTCACTACACCTTTCTGCTTATAGTCTGTCTTCTTTGCATCATACAGATCTCTCTTTTGGAAAGCATTTTTATAATGACTCATCTCACCTTATTTAAGAAAGTTAGCCTTTTTCTTATTAGGAGTAGTCTTAGAATCATTTTGATTATAGTCTCAGGCCATATGTCCAAACATACCACATCTAAAACACTTCCCAGTTTTGGTAAGGCATTCCTCTAGGTGCTTCTTTCCGAACTATTCACAAACTTGAAACTATAATTTCTTACCATCATATTTCTTTGGTTGATTATTACCCCTCACTTTCAAATTTTACATCATCTTATCCTTGTTTTCAATGTGCATGTGATCATCAAAAAACTCCATCTCTACCCTCTCATCAAATCATTCAAGTTTCTCTTAAATTTTGAATTCACAGGGGGAAAATTCCCTTCGATACCTTGGATTTAATCTAGAGTAAAAGTGGTTGATTTTGCAATCATGATCAAGAATAATATTTAGAGCAAACCTCGCCCGTCGGGTGACATTTACCACATACACAGCCACTAAATCTTTATCATGTTGATTTAATTGAAGTAGTTTCTTCTCCATCCTATGTCGCACCACCTTAGGAAAATATTTTTCAAGGAAAAGAATTTTAAATTCTTCCCACTATATGGCATCAATGTCCTATCTATCCCTGATATTCTTGAACATTTACCACCACTGATCCATTTCACCTTAAAAATGATAAATGGAAAGACATAAATTTTGATTATCTAAACAACCCATGACATCAAATATATTTTCAAGGGCCTTAATGTATCCTTTAGCATCCATTGGGTCAAAATATCCATTGAAAGAAGGGTATCATTCTGTCAGTTCCACTCCTCTTCAACTTCCATGTTTCTTTTGTGGAAAACCATTCTGAACAAACTTATTGTAGTTGAAATGAAATGTTAATCTTTAAATTATACATCATTTAAAATCAACCATAGTGTAAAAATCATTAATTTTATTCTATTAATATCATCATAACCCCTAAATTTATCTAAACCATCCTTTGATACCAACTATTAGGACCCAAACTTATTACATAACATAATCTTGAATTTTATTCATGATCTCACTTCCTTTCATATTTAGGATCTTCTCAAGTTTATATTTTTAAAGAATTTATATATAATATAGACATAAAATTCCACATTCATATAGAGAAGATACTATATAAACAGTACCCATTTATTTCAAAATATAATACTTTTCAAATGAAAAATGATTTCCCTGAAAAATCATCATAATTTTTAACATGGATTCGTTATTTATCTTACACAACCTTATAACTTTTGAAAATCATTTAAAAACTTTGGATGATCATAGAAATCTCGGTAAGGGATATAAAAATAACAAAAGAAAACAATAGTCCATGAATACTTGTAAACACATAAAATCATTTAAAAAACATATTTGTCACCCAAATATACTTACATTGTGTAACACGAGATTATCAAAAAACATAATGAAAATAAATATAACAATTTGTGTAACCATCACAGTTACACTTAGAGTAACCATACGGACGACCTCCAAAATAAAAATACCAAATTCATTGGAGGGAGATATAGGTCCTAAAATTCATCATAAACAATTCCCAAGAACCATAACATAATCATAAAACTGTAATAATTTCATAAAAACATTATTTTTGAATTTTGTAAAATAGAATTTTAAAAGAGTATTTTTAAAGAAAAGACCCTTACAAATATCATATATTTGAACTGAGACTTAATAGAGTGGATGGAATATATATATATATATATATATATATATATATATATATATATATATTATAAATTCACATAATTAAACATAATATAAAATAATTCAACACATTTAAAATCTTCAAACAACATAAATAATGAAGTGCAAGGTTTACCTAAAGAATGTAAATTGGGTTAAGAATTCCCTTACCTTGGGTTTGTCTTACTTGAAACTTGTTTAAACCTCCTGTATAATAATTAAAATAGTATTATTAATATATTGAAAAAAAAATATTCATCTTTATAATACCTTATATTATCATTTAATTACATCATTTCACCCTTTAATTGTTAGTATTTTGTTCCTTCCATTGTTTTGGGTGTGTTCTTCACCTGATTTCCATGGACGGTTTGTATTTGATTTTCATGTCATATAGAAATGAAATTATATAAGTGGAATAAAATGGTATTAATATGGTTCTATAATATATAATGACACCATAAATCATTTGGTTATCAAATATGATGATGGATCATTAGATAAAACATCAATGATGTTTGTTTAGATCATTTTTTGCAGTTCCTCGATAATCATGAACTTGTTTCATTATATAATTTAATTTCATGCATATAAGTTCATTACATAACATGAAATAGTTTGAAACATAAAATTTACATTCTGATTCAACCACTAAAAGGGTTCTATGATCATATTTTATGGAATTAATGGAAACTGGAAACACATCATCCACGATTTTAGTAAATTAGAACTTCACAGACGATGTTTTTATTTTTAGAATAAGAGGTAGAGAAGAAGAATAAAGAAGATGAATCTCTTACATGAATATGATAACATAACAAATATATATTATTCGGTAGATTTCATACCTTCTTGATAATTGGAGGGGAAGAGATTATAATAAAAGAATTGAATTGGAAAGAAGACACATGAAAAAGGAAGAGGATTCTTACCTCTTGATTTCATCTCCTTGAGATCCTCCTTAAGGCCTTTGGTTTTGTCCTTTTGGTGACACCAGTAGTTCTTGGACTTGGGGAAGAGCCATGGGGAGGGGATTTTGCATAACCCTTATAATGCTCAAGTCTTGAGAGGTGTGAGAGGAAGAGGGTAATGAGGGTGGTATTTATATTGGAGGTGAGGAGGGATTTTACATTATTTTAATCATTATTTTAATATTTTTGTCCAAGTCTATGAATAGACTTCATTATTGTGATAAAAATAGTAATTATAGCATGTGAGTTCAAAAAAATTTGTGTCACATCAGATATTATGTCAAAAATAGTGTATTTAACTGATAATTTAAATATATAGTATTTTACTATATTTCTCTATTTATCAAAAATTCCATAATTTTAAAAAAAATCCCAAAAAAACACCCTAACCATTTTATAATGTTCATAATTAAAAACTAAACACCATTTTTTCAAAATAATTTTCTAAATATTATTAATTTAAAAAATCATTATTTATTCAAAAAATAACAATTTTAAAACTATAACTCATTATATATCACCTTGAAAAATTAATCAAGATGTAATTATCTTAAATCCTTAAGAAAATAAAATAATAATATAATTTACTACTCATTAGAGTGATATTACTATTTATAGAGTTATGTTACTATTCATCAAAAAACAATTTGGTTCTATCATACTCCAATTAACTTACTAATAACAACCATAGAAGACTATTTTTTGAAATTAAAATAATAAAAGTGGAAAAAAAATTTAAATGATGGTTAAAAATATCTACTTAAAAAAAGTTTCATACATTTAAATCTATTTTTGAAAAACTTCGGGTGTTACAGATTATGTCATGGGTAAATATATTCCATTTTCTTAGGTTTGTTCAGGTGATGGATAAGGCTCTCATTTCACAAAATAACTTGAAGGAGGCTTCTAGTTGTTGAAAGGTGGTTCTACTTGGGAAATCAAGTGGTAAGAATTCTAATAGTTGGAAGCACCGTATTGAGGGTTTTAACTTGGGAAATTTTAAATAGAGTATCTAGGGATTAGTAATGACCACCCAATATAATGATAAGGTATTATGTTATTAGTATGTTGGACAAGGAAACATGTGTGGTCAGTGTCCCTGACCCCCAGTTGAGTGACTATAATGTTGACGGATAGGATATGTATAGTGGATCTACAAGAACACTTGATATGTTGGAAATAATGGTGGATCAAGACCAATATAGAGTGAGAGAATGTGGTCTGCTACCCTATACCATAAATTAAGTTAGAGTTCTACTCGATCTATTGGTCAGGGTGGTTTATATGGTGCTTTAGGATAAGAGTATCCTTAAAATCAGGGTGGTATAACACTAAGAACTCATACCCAGTGTCGGTGTATAAGAGTAGGTCATATTCATATAGTTTATCATTCACTTAGAGGAAGAGAGGCTAGACCATCAACTATTTGAGGTATTATTCTTCTATCTTCCATGTTTTCCAATTATTTATTTGATATAGGGGCCTCAAATTACATTATATATGTTCATATTGTGAGTGTGTTGGGTTTAGTGATGGGAAATATGTGTGGGGATATGTTGATTGACACAACATTGGGAGTGATAGAAGAAAATATATGATTGTGTAAGCAGTGTTCCCTCAAGGTTGGTGGGCATTGTTTCCTTTGGTATTTTTTTTGTTTTCTTAAAAATATAGTATTTGAAATAATATTGTGGATGGATTGGTTGGTGTTTTATAAATCCCATATTGACTATTATATTATAAGGATGAAATTCACATATCTTGATGGGGATACTAATATACACTAGGGAGAACGGTATTTCTAGGTGAGCCTTCTAGGGATAGATTTTTCAGTAGTTGGGTGAGATCACAACCCATGTGGCATGTCTTGTGATTGACAAAGGGGGTGTAGTGCAGTTTGTATTCCCTCCAATGTTGAATTCATTTCGATACATGTTTCTCTAGGATGTATTGGGGGTCCCACCCAAGGTATATGTTGAGTTCATGATTTAGTTACTATCAGGATTTGAGCTAATATATATTATTTATTATAGAATGGCACCAATAGTGATTCAAGACCTCAGGACTCAGCTAGATAATTTGGAGGGTAAGGAGTATATTTTCCCATGTATGTCACTATAAGGATCTCACATTTTTTTTTCAATGAAGGCTGATAGGATGCTGTAGTTGTCAGTCAATTGTTGGAAGTTGAATTGAATGAAATTCCAAAAATGAAGTCAACTTCTACATAACGATGATCATTTTTACAAAAAAAAGGTTTATTCTATTTTCTCTAAAATTTATTTGAGTTCAGGATTTCATCAGCTAATTGTCATACCATTTGATAAACTATGTATTGCTTTCAATAAAATTTATAGTTCATTTGATTCCGTTGTGATACGCTTCAGGTTGATGAATTCTCTTAAAGTGTTTATGGAATTTATGAATTAGATATTCCATACATACTTAGATAAGTTTGTAGTTGTTTTTTTGGATGGTATCTTAGTTTACTTACAAACTCATAATGATCATTTCTAACACCTTTAAATAAATTTGAGTACACCAAGATAGAAAACTCTATGAACTAATATATATAAGTGTCTGTTTTGGATCAATAGGGAACATTTCTTTAATCACATCATCTCAGAGGATGGTGAATCTGTAGACCTTGAAAATTTTTAACCACTTGTATCTTTAGTGTAACCCAAGAATATTTTTTCTATATTTTTTTTTGGGTTTTTTGGGATATTACCAAAGGTTCACCAAGGAAAAATCATTCATGGAAACACCAATTATGGGCTTTACCAAGAAGGGTTTCAAGTTAGAATGGTTAGAAGCATGTGATAATTCTTTCCATGAGTTGAATCAGTGTTTTAATAATTCACAAATTTTTTTCCAACCTGACACATGAAGGGAGTATACTTTGTTCTGTGATACATCTAGTATAGGATTTAGGGAAGTGATGATATATGGAGATTGAGTTTTGGTGTATGGGTTATAGAATTTAAGGCTGAATTAATGGAATTACCATATAGACGGTCTTTTTTTATCCATAGTGGGTTTTTTCTAAAACAAATTTGCAACATTAAATGTTGGGTGATAGGTTGATTCTATATATCAATCATAAAAGAATTATGTACATCTTTTCCTAGAGTTATATGAATATTCATTAATGTAGATGGGTTGAGTATCTGAAATACTTTAACATTGAGAAAGCCTACATGGCCAGGATGGGAAATATTATTGTGGATGCCTTGATCTAGAAGGAACAGACTTAGGTGGTGTAGGTGTCATGCTCAGAGAGGAAGATGATATCTTTTTTTTGGAGAGATGCACATGGACTTTCAAGAGATCCAATGGAAGATGAATCTTTTATCAATGTCGATTGGGTCCATACTTCTCTTAAAGGTAAAGGAGAGACAACATGTGGATATAGAGTGTTTGGATTATAGGGAAATATTTTAATAATTTGAGTCACCTTCTGAGTAGACTAAAAATGATAATGAGATTTTCTACGCTCATGGTTGTGTTGTTGTTCTAATTTTAATGCAAGAAGATAACATGTGTGGGTATAATTCATCAAAGTGGTTAGTGAATCCTAGGTTAACCAAAATGTATCTTCATCTTTGTAGATATTATTGGTGGCGAGGGATAAAGAAATATGGTGATGATTTCATGATGCAATGCTACACCTGTCAGCATGTGAAGGTTGAGCATCAGTGACTCGGTGGGTTTCTAAACCCGTTTCCCATTCCAGAATGAAGGTGGGATGATATTATCATTTATTTTTTTGTAGTTATTCAATTCATAACTTGGAATAATTCCGTGATATGGGTAATTTTGGATAGGTTAACCAAGGCATCACATTTCTAACCTATACGACATACATTTATTGTGGATTAGTTGGGTGATCGATATATTCAGGAGGTATTATGTTTGCATGAGGTACGTTAGATTATTGTTTCATATTTGGATCCACAATTTACTTATCACTTCTATTAATATTTTTAGATGATTCATTGTACCAAGGTGTTTTTTAGTATGAATTTTCACCTGCAGACAGACGAGTAGTCAAAATATACTATTTAGGTGGTAGAATACATTTTGATGGGATGTTTCCTAGAATTTGGTGGATCTTGGGAGAGGTTCATGGTGTTTATTTCATTTTAATCCAATAAAAAATACCACAAGATCAGTTATATGGAACCATATGAGGTGCACTTTTTAAGGTCTTTTATATTGCAATTATGTTTGATAGAGGATAAGGAATCGAAGTTATTGGGATTGAGTCTAGTGAAGGAGACATTAGAGAAGGTTTAATTTATTTAGAAATGTATGGCTAAAGATCGGAGAATAAGTAAGTCATATTCTCATTGTCCTTTTCAACGTCTTGAGTTTATAGTGGGTGATTGTGTGTTCCTTCAAGTGTTACCCATATTGGGTCACCATTAGATTCAGAAACAGTGTATGTTGGCACCCAGGTACATGGGGTCATTGAGGATTGTGGATAGGATCATATTAGTGGCATACTAATTGGATCTTCCAAAGAGGTATAGTGTTTTGAAGAATGTTTTAAATTTTTCATAGGCTCATTAGTATCACCCCAACCCATCTCATTCTATTGATGTTGATGCGATCGAGCGTGAGGTTGATGCCTCTATTGAGGGGTGTCTAGTTCGTACTATGGACCAAAGTGAGAATGTTTATCAATGTAAGACCATGACATTGGTCTGAGTGTTATAGAATCACGGTAATGTTTAAGAGTAAACCTGAGAGTGGGTGAAAACCAAGTGGGCCTAATGGCCTAACCATTTTTCTTTAGAATCTTAGTTATTCTGAGGAGTGCAGCTCGATGTGATCCATTAAAAAGTTAGGAGGTAGAAATATCCTAACCATTTGGGGATGTATGTTCTTATTTAAATTTTGTCCTAACTCCCTTAAAATGGATAATGGATTTCTTTTCAAGAAACATGAGTAGCCTTGGGGGTGTCCTATGGGTTCCGAATGTGAAACTCAAGGAAAAGAATCCATCCATTTCTGATTTCATGGTTAGTGCTAACTATGTTTCAAAATCATGCGCCCTAGAGAGGGTGGTGTAGGGTTGCTAAAACAAGGCATAAAGAGGGTCCAAACTATATAGTATTTGATAGATCCATCTCGCATGGACTTTACTTGGTTTTTCAAACTACGGTGGCTTCCCATAAGACCTTGTGACCAAGGCCCATTTGGACTGAGGGTGGGAAACTTTTAACACACAATATTCCTAATCGTGTGACCAAACATGGTGACTCATTAAATACATGGTTATTTTCTAACCCCCCAGCTCAATATTCTTGAATCCTTAGCTGATTTTCCAATCATTCCAACTTACAACATTAAGTGTTACAATACAAACAACCCAAAACATCAAAAAGACATTTCTCCCCTGATTTTAATCCATTTGGACTATCATTGGGTGCTGATCGAATATATAGGTGATTATAACATTCATCCTCCTTATATTCTTATTATTGGGATATTGTGTAGTTGTTATTCTCTTTCAAATTCCCTAAATATCTATTTTCCAACAGATTTTATTTTGGCACTTTAAATGTTTTTTGTGTTCAAATAAAGGGATACATTTAAGTGAGTGTTCATCTATGAATATGAGGTAGGTGGTATACATGTTATTTCTCATAGTCATGATGTTCAATTTTAGGTTATGTGGTTATTCTACGCGGTTTTATGTTATCCATTTAGTATCTATAGTATGATATTATAAATTTATTAATTTAATAATGAATTGAACCCCTCATGGTCCCCATGGGATCTGTTGTGGTTATGTAGACAGGGATAACAGACACCCATGTGGTGTTCCACATCATTGAACATGAATTGGGGCTATTGAATACTAAATTGATGTGTAATGAGATTGAAAATATGATACGTATGTTTGTCATGTTAATGTGGTTGTATTTTATGAAACCTATGATAAATGTGTTTCAATTATTAATATGGAATAGGGGTGTTTGGTATAACTTGAATGTGTTAAATGAGTTGTAACAAGTAAATGATAAATATTTTTATTCGTTAAATAATCATTCTAATGCGAAAAAGTGGGGTGTGGGGTATTGGAATGAGGCTCTGCTCCCACAGGTGAGGCTATAGTGAGTCTCTAGGATCCACCAATATATTTCATGGGTTAGGATGTTGAACTACGTCTTTATACCCGTAATGAATGAACGTGATACAATTACATGGACCTAGGATTTTTGTTAAGAGATGCATGTTGTTTGTGAATGGTTTTCCATATGAATTATGGTACATGAACTCAGAAATGTGTTGATTTGTTGACTAAAACTTTCAAAGGCATGTTTGATTAATATGGATAACACATATGACTAATCATAAAAGTGGATAATGAAAATCAACATAATTAATGGAACATGATTCATATTTTATTTATATTTTTGTTTTTCAAAATTTTACATATGATTTATGGACTAGATATTTTGTATTTAATATTGGTGATGGCCTTCTGAGTTGTTCTCACACCCTTCTCGGGCCGCTATTGGGTACCTAAGCAGATTTCATGGTTTTAAGTCAGGACATGTGAAAAGGCCTTATTTTTTATGGTTGATTTGGGTTCAGGAAGGTTCATGGATGGGGGAACCATACTTGGTTTTGGGACCCATTTTGTTAATTCATTATTCAATCTTTATTTTGGGCTTTCCTTTTTTACATGACACAATATTACATGAGATGATATATTTAATGTTTGGTTGTGGCTATGTACCCATCTTGGTGAATTATTTGTAATGCGTGATTGTATTTTCTATTGATTTTTTATTTATCAATATTACCTATTTTGTATTAAATGAATAAAGATGATATATTCTCCACACATATTTTATTAGACACTCATTCCTAGTTATCAGTTGTTGGAATTTGGGTGGGCGCACCTGAGGTTATATGATGAACTATCTCAAGGCACCGATTATAGTTGAACATGGGTTGGGGTATTACATCATCAACCACCTATAGTTTATATTTAGGTATCATAGAGAGAAAACATACTTTAGGATCTTATGATAAATGACAACCATAATGCACTCACTGAAAAGTGAAGACAATTTTCATGTATATGTACGACCTACCGTCTCTATGAATGGTGTATTTTTTTCTATATCTACTTTTATGAAGAGTCTAAAAATTTATATAACGAATATTTATATTATTAATATCATTAGTAAAATTTTTGGGCATTATTTAACATTAATAAATTTACAGAGACAAATCTACTGAACAAAAATATATAAGAATAACGAAGAAGATATCACCTGAAAAAGTTATTTTATTAAATAATTGTTTGCAAAAAGGTGATAAAAGGTTATTAGTAAATAATATATTTTATGAAATATATTATTATGGTTTATCAAAATATATATAATAAATATATAATTATTATATATTAGTTCCCATATGTATGAAGGAAGATGGACTTATGATAAGGGGTTTTCTTTTTTATTTTATTTTTGTGAGGCATATTCCATACAGACCACATGTTTCTTTTACATGGTGTATATACTAACTATGAATGAATTTAATGATGTACGTTATTAATATTATTAGGATTTACATATACATATGTCATTATTTATTTCATGTCAATAATAATTCAAGAGTTACAAAAGTGGTAAGAGGTTTATGAAAAAATCTTATTGTTTATTGGGATTGTTTATCATTAAGTTTATAATGAAGAACAATTGTGATATACCTCTATAGAAAAAGTTTAATTTTATTATCATCTAGTTATTTCATGATAATAAATTATTTCTTTTAAATTTCACCACTTTAAGTATTCTGAAGATTGGAAATATTTTTTAAAATGAAAATTCCATTTATTTTTATCTTCGATCTAAAATATTTTTTAGTATATATCTATATTTTATAAAAATAATAATTTTTTTAATATTATACTATGATAGTTTAAAATAATTTCTACCCATGGTTAATTTTTTTCAAAATCGTTTAATAGGAATATTATTTTCATTTTCTGAACGTGGTACTTTTTTACTTTTTTCATATAAATGTGAAAGGATAGTTTTATTTTAAACTATAAGGCATGAAAAACATTTCCTACTATCATGAATGATCAATTCATTGAACCATCCTTAAAATTTTCAAAAATTATTTTTTTAGAAAAGTTACTTAATATTTGGGTATTTTGGTTTTTAAAAAATGATATTTCAAAATTAAAAGTTTATTTTCCTCAAGAATTTTTCTCATGATTTTTAAAGTAATTTTTTATCTATGATAACCTAATTTGATATTTCTTATTATTTATAGAGGATATGAACCAAGGACACCAACCTTATTATTTATTCATATGTTTTTTATTTAGGGTTAAAATATTATTATGAAATTATTTCATTTCCCACTAGTTATTCTATGATTAAATGGTGAAATATTTATTATCACAAACCAACCTGGGTCAACCCTATACCGATCACACCAGCCGATTGGAAGCAAGGCTTGAGAGGAGTTCTAAATATTCTTGGGCTAGCGACTGGTGCCAGATTATCAACAAAGAATAACAAGGGAATGATTTCTCCTAATAAAAATAAACAAAGTAGTAGAAATAGAAAAGAACAACACAAAATGAATAAATGATAGAAAAGAAAAGAACAACCAAAAGCACGAATAACCGGCCAACGAATAAGACTCCGCATAACCCCAAGAGTTACTCTCCGATACTGAAACCAAACATCACCCAAAGAGATCTGAAATAGGGAAAGAGATCTGAAATAGGGATGGAACCTTCAAGAAAAACTAAAAATAAGAGAACACTATAGGTCTGAGTATTAAAACTCAGTAGGTAGGCCCGACTAATTCTATTCCCATTGCACATTCTTTAAATAAAGAAAACATTGATTTCAGGTTTGGAATAAAATCTATAAATATACAATTTTATACAATTTTCATTTTAAAGTGAACAATGAAAAATATAATCCATTTCCATCATGTTTAAAATAAGGTTCAAGAGGAGGAGGAAAGAAAAGGAGACCAAAAAGAAATCATTCATTTTTTATAAAAGTTTCAAAGGAAGGGGTGATTGTTCGATTGTAATATTTTTCTTTAAAAGACCATTAGCAAACCACACATTTAAAATTTTACTAAAAAACACCAAAACTAAGTACAAGGTATATCACTTCATATAGAGAGAGAAATGGTACTAATTTTAATAGTGTCAAAGAAACACGGGAAATCCTAGGAACTCATTGAAAACCAAAACATATTAATACATGCGACTCAACATGAAGGCTTGACTACTCTTGATGAAGTAATAACGCCCTAATGCCCAATATTCTCCCTACTTGGCCTGGTTTAGGGGCCCAATACCATAGAAATAATAACAAAATATCCCCCTCTTATGGATACAAGTAGTGCATAATCAAACTAGTGAATCAATCATTATCAGTAAAACTCTTTTCTATGATAGGTTCCCATGTATATTTCACAAAGGGGTGTGCCTTAACATTTAAGCAACAAGTCACACACACACACACACACATATATATATATATATAAGAAAACACACCACACAACTAGAACCACCCTGGACACCTCAAGGAAAGTCTATTTCCTTAAATAATAGTTAACCAAGGAGGACTCATATCGAGGACTCTCCTGTGTCATGATTAATTGATGAGGCAAGAGTCCCAACCCAATAGGGGTTCTTTAAATAACAATTAAAAATTTCCATCTAGTTATTTACTAATTAAGCACTCTAACATTTATCAAATCATTTAGAGGCCATTTCTAGAGCAAATCCAAACCTCATTTTACATAAACTTGGCCAAACGGGCCTTATGTCATTTCATGCATCAAACCTTTGATAAATAACTACACACCAACCATATTCATTGCCAAAACAATTTAGAAACACACTTTGGAAACACCAACCACCATTTTAATTTCAAACTATCATTTATAAAAACAATCCATGCCTTTAGAAATCATGAACTACTTATAAAATCCAAACTGGCACTTAACCAACCCTTGGTGTGAAAAACCCATCAAAAAGACACCACATGTTAAAAAAATCCATTTTTAAAACCATATGCACTCAATTTGAATGAAAGATACCAACTTGGAAATCCATTTAAGGAAAAAAACTACCTATTTAAATCTAGAAAACATTTATAAGATCCAACTGGGCATTTGATAAATGCCTAGATTGTACAGAACAATAAGACCACTTGAAAAATGCCAAACGGGAATTAATATTTTCCTCAAAACCAACTATTCTCATACATAAGTGAAATAATCCAATTTTATCTCAAAACACATTGCAAATCAATTTGAGAAAATTTTAAAAACCCATTTTCATAAACATTAAAAATATATTATTAAGACCAAAACATGCTTCTAAAAATTTTAACCATTTTCAAGATCCAATCATGCTATTAACTAATCATGATGCATGCATCATTATTCAAATCCACATCACGCATTCAAAGAAATTAGAGAAAACACTTCATTTCAGATAGAAAAATATTATAAAAATATTTTATTACTAATTTAACAGCTAAAGAATTGAGAAAAACCAAAAACTAAAGAAATCATGAATTTAAAGGCAATGTGAAAGGGTTCTACCTTGACTCACAGCTCAATCATGATGACACGACTCGTATCACACTTGCGCATAAGTACCCACGAGTCGATGACTATAGCATCACATGTTCACTTCACCAACATGTTGAAACAAATGAAAATAATCTAAAAACATAAAAATGCTGACTTAAAATAATCTAAATGAATAAACAGTATAAAACCCACCTCGACACTGGTGCAGGTGAATAAAAATGAACCCAAACCGCTTGAATTTAGTGGAGAGCGTTCATCACACGCCCAATCGAGAATAATGTGCACGGATGGGCATGCGAACAAATGAGTTATGAGTCAGTATAGGGGCACACTCGTCGCACCGATTATGTGGCTAGTTGGAGAACACATGAGTTGCGGCTAGATGATGGTTGCACCTACATGGAAGTACACCAAATATGTTTCCCTAAAAAGAATCGGCATGGGCAGGGAGAGCAGTCGGAGGGGTGTTTCCTAGCGAAGGGGACTGTGGAGGAAGGGGAGGACGTTCAAAGGTGTCTCTTACCGATGGAGGCTCAGCCGAAGGAGGGGGTGGCCAGTTAGGGCTGGCGAGGGGTGAAATCGAGCTGGGAGGGCATGTGGTGGCCAAACGGGTTCGGTGAGGGGCACGACTGGCAGGGAGGGCACGCGTTGGTTGGATGGAGTTGGTGAGGGTTTTGGATAGTAGGGATGGTGCATGACAGCAGGATGGGGTCAGTGAGGGGCAGGAACAATAGGGAGGGTGTGCGACTACATGATATGCAGGATTAGGCTGGGGGAGCTTGGGTCACAAGGGGGTGAGGGGAGAAAGGGGTGTAGTGGGTGAGGGAGAAGGGGTGAAGCGCTGAACCCTAAAAATTATTTAAATTAATAAATAAAGTAATAATAAGTGAAATTATAATAATAATATTTTTATTAATTAAAATAATCTCTCTAATGATAATATTAAAAAAGTAACAAGATTAATAATAAGAATATTGATAACAATAGTTATAAAAATAATAATTTTAATTTTAATAATTATAAAAAGAAACAAGAAAAAAATTAACTATAATATTTTTTTCATATGAAACACTAATAATAATATTATTATTGTTAAGAATTTCTTCACTTCATTTTAATTGTTGGGAAACTACTCGGTTAAACTGCATGACTGATAATAATTTTAATGATGAAAATAATGAACATAATTTCATTTTTAATAAAAATAATATTAGTAACATTTCTAATAATTATATTAATATTAATATCACTTTTGATAATCACTATAATATTTATCATTTCACTATTAATGGAATTTTTTTACACTCATTTTAACTTCTTTTCACTATTCATTTAAATATTTAATTTATCTTGAAAACTGGGCAGGCCGCATAGTCTCTGAACTGTGCCTTGCTCGTGCACCCAACGACGTCAGCTGAAAAATGTTTTTTAACATAACCTAACAATATCATTCAGGATTCAACCCAAACCTTGACAAAAAATTTAAAAATCAAAGAAAATAATAAAATTAACCAAAAACACGGGTCGGGTGTGACATTTATGAACCCTGATTCTTTTCCATGGGTTATTCTATGTTGAAATTTTTATGAAATCAATTTCATTTCATGGGTCCTAATATGATGAAATTTATATTATCCTGATCCATAAATATGTATTATTTTCATTATGTGAAGGATGAGAACAATTATATATATATATATACCTAAAATTTATTGGGTAAATATTAATATCACATAACATAAATAGGACTAGAATGGGGAGTGAACCTTGATTTGTAAGGGACTCAAAAAACTATTTCAATCTTGGGAGTGAACCTTGACTATTATAATATTTTGGGGAGTGAACCTTGATTTGTAAGGGACTCAAAAAACTATTTCAATCTTGGGAGTGAACCTTGACTATTATAATATTTTGGGGAGTGACCCGAATCCATTATGACAGACTTGGATGTGAATATTGACTAATATGATGGTGTTTTTAATGAACCCAATCCACTATGATACTCAATGGAGTGTACCATGACTACTGCATTGGTTTTGGGAGTGAACTCAATACACTATTATAGTCTAGGGAGTGAACCTTTACTACTAATATGGTTTTGGGAGTACACCCAATCCACTATGATAATCTTATAAATGATCCTCTATTGATAAGCAAATTATTTTCTATGCATATATGTGTGCTAAAAACTAAATCCTTATGATGATGTTATGCTTCCATGCCTCTTGTTCTTTGTTTACTTTGTGATTAGTATGTTAAGAAATATCATGTTTATGCCATGAATCATGTTTTTTACTGATGATATGTAGGGTATAGTTTTTCGAATGTTATTCTCATATTATTATACCATTATTATCATGTTTCATTGATATCTCACTAATTTACCCGTACTGAGCATCTGATCTCAATTGTTCTTATATTTCCTTTCCCCATGATATGAATGTAGGTTTTAGGGATAATGATTTTAAGAAGTATTCTAGTTATGATGAACGTAATAGGATACTATTATGAACCAGTTTTTTAGGATTTTCTGTTTCTAAGGATAATTGAACTATATTATTATGGCGTGTATCGTTATGTTATGTAATGAATATTAAAATTATAATATGTATTATCTACCTATGTAATGTCTAGATTATATAGTCTATATCATAGAAAGGTTTAGTTTATGTTTTTAAACATGGACTATAAAAGTTTAGTAACTAACCTAGAGATAATTCTACATATAGGATAATATCATAATGTTTTTTGGAAATGAACATGGGTAACAAATATTAAACCTAAGGTCTCACAAATTTATAATAAAGTGTTATGAGTTACACATCTTATGAATTATATTTCACTACTATTATTATTTCTTGATGCTTGTAATGTAATTATTTTTTTATTCAATGGATGAAACTAGAAGTAATCATGCTCATAATTAATCAAATGTAATATAAAAGGATTTTCCACCTAAGAATTTTAAATACATGAGAACTGGAGGGGAAAAAATCATGATAATTCATAATCATCTTTCAATATATATGATTAACAGTATAAAAATGGGTGAGTTTCATAAAAAGTCAAATAATATGAATGTTTAATTTTATATAAGTTTAGTTGAAAATAATAAAAAATGTAAGAAAGTTCAATTTAATTTTTATCAATAATGTATGGAGAAAGAACTTATAAGGATATCTAAAATTGTGGGGTATATGCATTCTATGTGGAAATAATGTTTATAGAGAAATTAATTTCCATAGAATTTAATGTCGTATATATGGAAAACCTAATCATTTTTGAGTAAATTACCTCTTTTAAAT
The DNA here is from genome assembly GCA_963277665.1 of Viscum album. Classification (NCBI taxonomy): domain Eukaryota; kingdom Viridiplantae; phylum Streptophyta; class Magnoliopsida; order Santalales; family Viscaceae; genus Viscum; species Viscum album. The sequence continues at coordinate 423,092,023 of OY728132.1, forward strand.
AAAACGTACATTTTCAATGGAAGGACATATTCAAGGACAATTTATTTAATTGGAATCATTTAAGTGTTTATATATTAGTATTTAGAATTATGTTATAGAATTTTTATATCAATTATATTTTGAATATTAGAGTAATGAAACATCAAAGTATTATTCTAAAGTATTATTTGAAAACAAATGTTATAATGTACTAATAAACAAGAAAAATGATTAAATGATAATATGACAATGTTCAGTTGTGATAAACAGATTATTGACATTGTGTATGTAAAATGGATATTAACAGTGCTTATAAATTGATATGTTATTTGATACCAAAGTGATTTAGGTCATCTTTTAAGAAGTTCATTTAATTTTTTAATTTTTTTAAATGTTCTATGATTTTATTTAGGGAATAATTATTTGGTTCTCATGTGAGGATAATGGATACCATAATAGATTTACACAATGAAGGTTTATTAGATGATCAAAGGATTTAAAATCCATTTTTTTAGGTTTTAAGTAATGGTGTTTTGAAGTGATTTGAATCATTTAATGGGTTTTAGGGAGAATAATATATTGAGGTTTAAATAAACCTTTTGGATTGGCATATGATTTTATGTTAAGTTAACTACAGTCTATTGGATAGTGGGATATAAATAATCTTCATAGATTAGAAGTGATTCAATAACAAGGTGATATTTTGAAGAATATTTATATTCAAGTTATAAATTCCTTTCATTTTAGTATCTAAATTATATTTATGTTATTTTATTAAATTTAACTAAATAAAAATATTATATAGCGATTTATCTGGTTTGCTAGCGATATTTTTTGAGATATTTCATTTTATGAGGTATATATAACCCTTTGGTTGAACAGGTGATTTATCATGAATGATTATTTAGAAATAATGAAATTAAAGTTTTGATTGTATAAGAAAAAGGGTATGGTAGATCCTTTTGGGTTAATACAATATTTACTATTTGTTTTATTGAATTAATTTGGGATGTATGATAATTTATGGAGTCAAACATTGGGTGATATTATCATGTCTTTAGAGATTAAAATTTTATTTCTTCATATAATGGTTTATTAATTTTTTATAATTATATTTCATTGTGCTAACCATTTCTAGTATTGATTAATGCCTAAGGATAGTTGGTATATCTTGAACTTTTATTTAAATTTTTTATAAGTTTATTATAATTTCTGGAAAAAAAATATCTTGAATACACATTATTTAGGGAAACAGATTAGAATGTGGTGGAAATTAATTATTGGATAATATTATACTTATCATTTAATAATATTGCATTATTTTCTTAATATAGTTGTAAATGTAATGCATCAACTCTAGGAAAAGGATCATAAAGGAAATATGTTTTATCATAAAATTAAATTTCGATGAGTTTATGGTCTTTTAAATCCTAACAGATTAACAGTTTCATGGTTCCTAACATTCTCCTAACCATATTCAACAACACAATCTATTAGTCCTTGGGTGTTGGATCCCTCTTACATGTCCAGATTTTCACTTCCTAATACTTTTATAATTTTTATAAACCAAGCTTTGTGTTCTTCTATGTGACCTTTGTATTTATTATTCTATCTTATAAATAGGATATTGTACTAATCCTTATTATGTAATAGGTTTCCACAAAGAAATTTTAAAATCTAAAACCATTGATTACTAATAAAAAAATAAAATTTGGAGGAATTAGTTTATTAAATGGGGAGAATGTTACAACATGATATTTTATAAAATATTTTTTTCAATTAAATAGAATTTTTTTCTAGCTTCTGTAATCTGAAACTCCATGTTATAAAGAATCATGAGACATTATTAAATAATATTAAGTGATAGTCATTACCTAGGAAATAGATTGGATATTATTAATATGACTTACTAAATTACGAAAAATGTATGGTTACTTATTTTTAAATTAATTCTTTGTGTTTTAATTAATTAAAAATAAAAATAAAAAATATTTGATAATGCACTTTTATCTTATTTATTTAAATTATTTAGTATTGGTGATTTATTTTAATAAAATTTATATATTATATAGTACATAAAATGTTTTATCATTCATTTATTATTTTTCTACTAAAGTTATTATAATAAACCATATTTTAGGCTTAAAAATTAATTTCTCTAAAAAAGGTTTTGGTTTTGCGTTCCACGCTTATTTTAAAATTAATTTCTTCCACTTTTATAAATTTAATTTGATAAAATAGGTTTCATATTTCTAATTAGGAATTTAAAATTTGGTCAATATACCCATTTTATTTATGGCCAATATGAATTGTAATCATGGTAAAATTTATATTATCTGTAAAGGGTACATATGGTTAATAATTGTTGAAATTAAGTGTTAAGGCTGTAATTTTTTTTATAATATTTCTATTGGATTAATATAATTCTATTAATATAATATTTGGATCGAAATTTATTTTTTTAATTTATTCTTTCTCATGAAAATGTCATATATAATATTTAAAATAATGAATGTTTTCAAAGTGTCACTCTATTATTATTAAGTATCTATTATGTGATCACATAGGGACAAAAGAAATTTATGAATAGTTATAAATTTCTAATTTGATAAATAAAAAATTTTTGTTCAAAGAGGACAGTGAGGATATTATGTGGTCCAAAATATCATCCCTTGGAAATTTTTGAGATGATTTTTATATTATATTTAAAATAATAACCCTTTAAGAGCGAAGATGTTATTACCATGGTTAATGTAGAATATGTTAACTAAGGGATAAATCCAAAATATTAGACATTTGTAAATTCTTTGTTTGAGGGTATTATAAAAAAATACTATAATATATTTGAATATATATAAATTTGGAAGCATTTTTCTTTATAATGTAAAAGTATAATTTAATCATTTAAGAAATTCAGAAGGTATCCCACAACTTGATTATGAATGGGCGCCCCTCTTTTCCCATCCTCACACAATTTTGATCCTTATTGGGAGACTATCCCCTAAAAAATATATTATCAACATACTTATCCATATTATAGAGGTATTTTTCATAATACTAACCCTATACTTCTTAAAAGGTGATCTAAATGAGTTCTACCAAAGAAAGGTAATCACCTTAACTGATCACATTCCATTCTTACTTCATCATCACCTATTATAAATATATGTTATTAATAATAAAATTATATTTTAAAGATATTAAATATATTTAAATGTTATTATTATTATAAACCCACTATTATCATCCATCTTCCCCCATCAAATGAGAAGTGAAAGTATCACTCGTGTATGCGTACAACTTACCATCTCTACAAAGTGATACAATTCATATTCTATCACCATATTTAATGGGTCGTTATTATTATATATTTAAAGTTTATATATTATAATTATGATATAATTAAACTTATATAATCATAATATCACATCTACCTTCTTACCTTTTAATCTGTTAGAAGGTGATAATGTCGTTTTTACGTACATGTTGACTACCAAGTCCACGTAGCGATGTGACTCATTTTTCATTTCCATTTTACATGGATGGTAATGAGAATAGATTTAATGAATATATAATATATATTATATAATAAGTATTCTTTAATGGTGAATTATTATTTACCTTTATTTTTTCCATCACTCGAAATGTGAAGAGTATGTTCATGCGTACATATGGAATACCATCTCCATGAATGGCGTAATTAATTTTTCTATACATAATTTTATAAATGAATCTAAATAGTTTTATAATTATTATATTTTTTTTAAAACATTATTATAATTCAAGGTATGATGGATCCATAATCAATGTACAAGGACCAAAACTATCAAACATAGACATACATGAATAATGAAGCATAAATCGCCCTAAACATTGATTTTAATAAAGAATTACTAACCAATGGGTGATAAATGGTTATACATTAATATTATATCTTATGATATATATAATTATGTTTCTATAATAATTTTATAATAAATATATATTTAATATATTAAAATTATTAAAAACATAACCATAATTAGCAGTGTGACCAAACACATGTTGATCATCAATGTTATACTCTATCTAGGGTAAATACCTCATTCTGGATCCAATGGTTGTCCTAGATTTTTCATATGATGTACTTTTTAAGAGATATTAATGATTTATTATTTAAAACAGTGAAGAAACAAATATCTTTGAAACATGGAGCATTTAATAATGGTGGTTTTCGGTTTCAGGAAGATGAAGCAGTGTTTCCACTTTTTTTGTTATTATTGTAATTTTATTTTAATCAATTAAATATATTAAAATTATTAAAAACATATAAATAATTAGAAATGTGACCAAACACATGTTGATCATCAATTTTATACTCTGTCTAGGGTAAATATTATATCTTATGACATATATAATTAAGTTTCTATAACAATTTTATAAGAAATATATATTTATTAAATATGAGGTTCCAACATGTATTACAGATGTCAGACTTAAGGTAAGGGGTTTTCCTCCCATTTTTATTTCAATGTGACCTGTTATATATTCAAAGGTTTTTTTTATGTGGTATATATTATTAACATGAATATATTTTCTGATTATTTTTATGAAATTTAATGGTATTTAAATATGCATATAATTTTATTTCTTATTGTTTTTATGATTCATAAGTTTCTAATGTGGTATGAATTTTATGTTATAATCTCACTATTTCTCAAGATTATTTATGATTATGTTTTAGATAATGAAAACTAATAATAAAACACTCAATAGACTAATTCATTTTATTATCCTGCATATATTTCTGGTGTATTCCATTTTTCCTTTGATTTTCTATTTCTTAAGTACTCATGATACTGAAAATATTTTTTAAGGAAAAATAGTCTTTATTTATTTCTTTATTCAAAACAAATTTCCTTCTATATCAATGTTTTCAAAAAAAGTTTTGATGATTGTTTTTAAAACTATCCCATGATGGTTTAAATTAAATTTTACCTATGTATGACATTTTACCGAATGTTTCAAAAATACTCTTCTTATGATTTTTCTCATGATTTATTTTGTTTTTTGGAATTTTATAAAAATATTCTAAAGGAATGTTTTATATTAAAGTATTCAATAGGAACAAAATATACTTCCATCATGATCGACCAATGATTTTAAATTTCCATTGAATGTTTTGAAGGTTATTCTCAAAGAAAATTTATCCTTCATATTTGGTAAATTTTTACGTTTTACAAATGTTATTTCAAATTGAAAAGGATATTTCCCCAAAAAAAATTACGATCCTTAAAAGAATTTTTAATCTATTGTAACTTCTTTTGATGTAACTTATGCTTTAATAGGCATAATATCCAAGGATGAAATCCCTATTTTTTGTCTTGGTGGTTGATATTTATGATGAAAATATTTTTATGAAACCTATTTATTTTCCATTGGTTATGCTATGATGAAATAGTGAAATGGTTATGAAACCTAATTCATTTCCAAAGGTTATTCTATTATAAAATGTTAATGAAAAAAATATTTTCATGGGTTCTGATCTGATGAATTTTTTATGATCTTTTGAAACAAATATGTATGATATTCATTATATGATGGGTTGGGCTGAAATTATATTTCCATCCAATGAACATTGTAAGGGTTGATATCTCTGGAGATAAGGGGGATTGGAATAGAGAATGAAATTATAGTAGTAATAGGATCCTTCCAATATCAGAGTCTTGGGATTGAACCTTTATTATTACAATTGTTTGGGAATTGAACCTAATCCACTAAGATTATATTGTGAGTGAACCTTGACTACTCTTATGGTTTGGGGAGTGAACTAAATATAGTATTATAGTATTTGGAGTAATATATGACTACTATTATGGTTTGTTATGTAAACACAATACATTATGATAGTCATGGTATTGAACCTTGACTACTATAATGGGTTGGGGAGTGAACCCAATTCACTAAGAAAGCCATGGCAATGACCTTTGACTACTAAAGAAATTTTTTTCTATGCTTATACTTTTGTGAAAAACTCAAGTCTTATGCCAATGTTTTTATATCATGGATCATATTCTTTAATTTATTAAAGATTCATGTATTATTAAATACCAATATTTATGTAATGACTCAAGATTTTTATCTATAATAAGGATAGTATGGGTTTTCAAATGTTATAATAATGTTCTCATAAACTTTTCCTCATCCTATGTTGATAAATATTTTTTTAACCTTAATGAGAATATGATATCACATTTTCTTGTGTTTCCTCTACCCAGGTTATGAAGATGCTATTTTTTTAATTTTATGTTTAAAAAGGGTGATATTTATGATGAAAAAAATAGGGGAAACTTATGAACTAGTTATTTATGTGTCTATGTTTCCAAAGGTATTATACCTATATGATTATGGAATAGATCCTTATAATATGTAATGAATATTCATAATATATAACTATATATATATTATTAGTATAGTTGACTATAAAAACAATCTTGTGCTTTTCCCACTCATTATTCGTCTCTAGGTCTCGGATGCTCCACTTATACTTCACCAAACACTAGCAATGGATGGAATGAAAAGACTTTTTACCAAACCTAATACTCCTCTATTGGATCTATCCTATGATAACCAACCAGATAAGCCTATTGAATCTCAAATAATTGATCTAATCATATACTGTGAGAAGGACATATTCTTTAAATCAATAGAGAATATACTAGTACTGATATTATTTAATTTTATCAATTATTATTTAATTTTTTTTTTCAATAGTTACCCAATTACATCATGAACATAATTAGTGTTGATTCATGTGCCTATCCTAGGTCTCTACCTTGTAGATATGTCAGCCTCCCCTAGTCATTCAACAATCTTAGATTCTATGCATTGGATCACATGGGCCCCCAATCTAAGTCCATAGTTTGTCTCCTTGGCCTATACCATGCAACAAGATCAACGAGCAGAGTATTCATAATAACACATGAAACCCTCATATTTTCTAAATCTATACTACATCATAACTCTCATATAAAAGCTTTTATGCCACTCTAACAAAACCCCTTTCTCCATAGATACCACATTGAAGTAAGGGAGAAATAACCCACAATCCCTCCCTCCAATTGACCCCGGGTGGGTGATATGCATCGAGGATATAAAAATTTAGAAGTTGGGGGAAATTTTCCTATAATATAAAAAAGTATTAGGAGATAGTATAATAAAAAAAACTCCATAAGACTATATATTAGTAAACCCAAATCCATCCCCCAATGCATGATCAATGTCAATAGATATAGAAAAATTCTCCAATGCAGTGTTCTAAAAAGGAAAGTCTTATAGAAGTAACTCTATATCAGCTCCAAGACACACTAACAATGTGTAGATTGGCCCACAATGTCCTCTAGGAAAAATATAAATATTTAATATATGTAGTGTCATGAACCAACCTAGGTACCCTAGTAACCTGATAACAGAGCCAACCCTAACATAGCTCAAAGGGCATTCCTGATCCCCACAAGTCAAAAAATAGCACCACATAAACCAACCCGGGTACCCTGGAAAACCAATAACCAAGTTGGACCTAACATAGAACAAAGGGAATTCCCAATCCCCATGGGTTAGTGACTAGCACCTGGAATCACACAACATGCAAGTTGGAACAATTTTGCCACCAATAATGCATAAGAAAAGAAACAAGAAAATATGTATAAACAAAAGAAAATTCACTGGGAGTAATGTACCAGAAGTCAACAAGTCATCGAACCATCCCAAATCAATACAACCAAAGTACTAAAATGGGAAAACAACCCTAAGGTTACTAACGACACAACTCACCAAGACCAAAGCTCAATATCTGGATCCACTTCCAAGAGATCTCTTCCCTTTGATCAAACCTGGAATAAGAAAGTCTAAAAACACCCAAATGAAAAATTTGGGTGTGAGGCTAAGCCCAGTATGATACCACTAAATATTCCAAAACAGATCCAAGATATAGATTATCCAGATAAAATCATTCAATTTAAAGTAAACAGGTTTGGAAATTTGAAATCATATTTAAACAAAACATGCTATACATTTTCAGTATGTTGGAAAAATACTTTAAGCAAAGGCTTTACAATGATGGAATATTTCTAAAAAAATGGATTAAATAAAAAATTTATATAAAATAGTTTATATAAATTTAGAAGGCATTTAGATCAGTTCAAAATCATTTTCATACACTATATCTCAAATATAAATAAACAAGTGAGCAACATGGTCAACTGCCAAAAGGAACGATAGTATTAACCAGATATTGGATTTCGCACTCTCTATGTGAACTCAGCAAAATGTGTATACACATGTCCCTATGACACTGGCCAAAGGAGACTTGTTACCAACCCGTCGGGGATGTGACCCGCCACAAGTATGATTTAGAATGTTTTTATAGCGGAGAGTGTATCCAGATAACTCGCTAACTACCTTTGGATTGCATGAGCTCTTACATGATGGGTGAAATATTTTAAGAATACTTAAAAATACGATCAATACCATTCTTCCATTTTAAAAGTGTCAATTTCTTTCCATTTAAAACCAAAACAGGTTTTTTTCAAAAACATGAATTTTCACAAGATAAAAACCAATGAGAATCTATCAAATCATTTTAAGCCATTTTCACCAGTTTGAAATCCATTTAAAATCAATTCCTTAATTATACAATTTATTTCCAAAATTAAATTCAACAATTTAATTTAAATCATTTCCATAAAATCCATAATTCAAATTAAAATATTTAAATCAGCTAATTTCTATAAACACACTCAATTCAATGGAATCAAGGGTTTTTTAAATTTCCATGCCAAAACCATTTCCAATATCTAGATTGACTGGAATCAAGTTTTTATCAATTTAATTGAAATTATATTTGAGAAATTGAGTTTAAAACAACAATGAAATCAATCAATAAAAACAAGGATAATCAATTTGGATTATCAGAACGGAACCACCTACGTCAAGGTCATCGATGTTACCGGCAACAATAATCCACCTAGTGTTGTGCAATACACCTCCTCAAGGCCCTATTATCATTAGTGCTGACACATCAAAGTTTCATGTTTGTTAAGTGGTCCTAGAGCCAATGTCAATTATTTTAGTTCAAAATGAAATAAAATGTCACATGTGATAATACATTCTCTCTTTGGAATAATTTTCCAATTATGGATTAAAATAATACTTGTGATAATATTATTTTATGCCTCATGGATAATTTCAAATTATCTATGAATAAATATTACATGTGATGATAATTTCTCTCTCCTAGATAATTTTCAAATTATCATTTTGATTATCACATGAGATCACAAGAAATATCAATAAGAATAATTATAAATCTCATTTGATAATTTATATTCCTAAATTAATTTGAGAACAGAGGTAGTATTCTTCATAATTATTATACTTATTTTAATATATATATATATATATATATATATATATATATATATTTCAAAAGATTCTTTGATAATGTAATTATCATTTAGTAAAACATTGTATTTGTCTAGTGATAATATTTTCAATACCCAACCATTTATATACTCAAAAATTATCATTTTATTATATTAATAATTACCATTTTTTAATCCACAAAATTATACTATGATAATTTTGATAAATTATTTTCCTATCTAATTATCATAAAGAATTGTTGCGTATTTAACCCTTGAAATTTGTACAATTATTATCTAAAGATTTATATTAAAATTATCTATCTAAAATTATTTTACAACAATCTTTCAAAAATTAACCATTTATAATTAAGAATTTATCTTTTGATGTGATTATGCCACGTCTTCATGATTATCACTTGGAATAATCATCATTCGACATTTCGTTTGATAATCATCATTCGAAATTTTGTTCATAAATTGATCCTTTTTCAAATTTCTTGTAATACCTTTTGATCAACCAAATAAATAACATTTAATAATTTTAATAAAACATATCTAATATGATATATATATATATATATATTGATAAATTTGGGGTTTTCATTTCATTTGAAATCCTCCTTCTCTATTTATTTATTTTCTTATTTGACTCTTTTTTTCATAATTCAAATTAAAGAACTAAAAGGGAAAGAAAAAATAAAATAAAATAAAATAAATAAATAAAATAGAAGAAGAATGTGTCACCTTGGAGAGGCCAAATAGGAAGGTCTCATGCTTCTTGGTCTCCATTGAAGAAGAAAATGTGAGAGATATTGATAGAACATATGAAATCGACACCCAATGTTGTTCTCACTCAAGTAGATCCACCACGAACCATAATGATCAGTCATTTTATAAATAAATCCCAAACCCATGTGTTATTCATTTCAATAAATTAATACATGTTATTTAATCCATTATTCAACAAACAATTCAATACGGATTCATTTATTTCTCCCATTTAAGTCATTACCACTAAAACATATTAAAACGGTGAAGAAACAAATGTTTTTGAAACATGGAGCATTTAATAATGGTGGTTTTCGGTTCCAGGAAGATGAAGAATAATTTCCATGATTTTGTTTATTATTATAATTTTATTTTAATCAATTTAATATATTAATATTATTAAAAACATAACCATAATTAGAAATGTCACCAAATGTGTGTTGATCATCACTCTTATACTCTGTCTAGGATAAATACCTCATTCTAGATCCAACGGTGGTCTCATATTTTTCATACAATGCACTGTTTAAGAAATATTAATGATTTATTCTTTAAAAATTGGAATAAATAATTAATTAAAAAAGTGTTATTTTAGCGAGTGAGGCATCCAAACGCTTGGTTCAAACATAAGTTATACCTTATATAGGGTAAATGTCGTGTTTTGGACCCATTAGTGGTCTTGAACTTCTAAAACGATGAACTGTTTGAGTGATATTAAAGATTTATTAATTAAAAACTGGAAATAATAATTAATTAAAATAAAAAAGTGTTACTCTTGCAAGAAAGACATCCAAACACCCTATACGAACAAAATTTATACCATGTCTAGGCTAAACGCCACGTTCCAGACCCATTAGTGGTATCATATTTTTAATACAATTCACTGTTTGATAGATATATAAGTATTTTTAATAAATAATATATTAAATAATATTTAATAACTTTAGGTCATGAGTGAGACAACCGAATTTCTGACACCTTCTAATGTTATACCCCTCCTAGGTTAAATACAATATTTTGAACATAACAGTGGTTTCAAATTTCTCAAATGATGCATTATTTTGGAGTTATTTAAATATTTTTGATAAAAAGTACGTACTTAATATATCCTGTTTAATAATTTCTTTCCATCTTCTCTAAGCTTTTCAGGGCCTCGAAATCATGCACCAACACATTTTTTTAACTTGTAATATATTTAATTGAATATTCTGGAATATTAATTAGGTGTTTTACCATTCAGTGATGTGTTTTAACAAAAAAACAACTACTCACTGATAAACCATTTTCCCTTTTAATATAATAATAATTAAACATTAGAGGGTTTAGGAAAACCTAAAATAGTAATGGGATGTTACAAAAAACGTAACAATTAGGCCCTAGTGACTGTAGAGACACCCCGTATTAACATGGTCTTCAGGTCATGGCCTGCCAGGAAACACTAGTTGCCTCACAGACACGTGGCTCCCACCCTGGGGCCCACCCACATGCCCAAATGGGACATCTAACAAATGATTGTCCCCACATTCCAACACATTTCCTTTCCAGTGTGCGTTGTTCTCACTCACACACACCCTAGGAAACTTTTCAGAAGGTCACCCAACCTGATCACTACTCCGGGAAGAGGACGCTTAACTATGGAGTTCCAATCAGGTAGGCTCCTAAAAGGAAGGTGCACCTTGTTTACATGAGTCATATTATTTATTCATTTAACCCTTTATCATTCAGGGGTGTTACAATATCCCCCCCCCTTTAGATCACAACATCCTCGTTGTGGGCCCTATATCTCAACCTAGGAAGTGCACCACACTTAAGGCCGGGTTCCTCCTTTGATACCAAATGTAACAATTTGGCCTCAGTGACAACACATACACCCTGCCTTAACATGGTGGTCAGGTACTGGCCCTCCAGGTACCACCAGTTTCCCCGTAGACACGTGGCCCCCACCCTGGTCGTTTTACCATTTAGTGATGGGTTTTGACAAAAACACATCTATTCACTGATAAACCATTTTTTCACTTTTAATATAATTATAATTTAACATAAGAGGGTTTTGAAAAACCTAAAATAGTAATGTGATGTTACAACAAATGTAACATCCCGACCCTAGTGACAGTAGAGACACCCCATCTTAACATGGTCGTCAGGTCCTGGCCCTCCAGAAAACACTAGTTGCCCCACAGACACATGTCCCCCACCTTGGGGCCCACCCATGTGCCCAAATGGGTGATTTAACTAATGACTATCCCCATAGACCAACATATGTCCTTTCTAGTGTGCTTTTTTCTCAATCACACACACCCTGTGAAACTTTTCAGAAGGTCACCCAACCTGATCACTACTCCAGGCCAAGCATGCTTAACTGCGGCGTTCAAATCATGTAGGCTCCCAAAAGGAAGGTTCACCTTATTGACATGAGTCATATCATTTATTCATTTAAACTTTTATCATTTAGGGGTGTTTTAATCACCCCCCCCCCCATTTATATCACAACATCCTCATTGTGGGCCCAATATCTCAACCCAGGCAGTGAACCACACTTAAAGATGGGTTCCTCCTTTGATACCAAATGTAACAATTGTGCCTTAGTGACAGAATATACACCCCACCTTAACATAGTCATCGGGTACTGGCCCTCCAGGTACCACTAGTTTCCCCGCTGACGCGTGGCCGCCACCCTGGGGCCCACCCACGTGCCCAAATGGGTCATCTGACTAATGATTATTCCCACAGGCCAACACATGTCCTTTTTAGTGTGCTTTTTCCTCACTCACACACACCTTGGGAAACTTTTCCGAAGGTCACCCACCCTGATCACTACTCCAGGCCAAGTGAATGTAGAGACACCCAGTCTTAACATGGTTGTCAGGTCTTGGCCCGCCAGGAAACACTAGTTGCCCCACAAACACGTGGCCCCCATTCTGGGGCCCACCCACGTGCACGAACAGGTCATCAAACTAATGACTATCCCCACATGCCAACACATTTCCTTTCTAGTGTGCTTTTTTCTCACTCACAAACACCCTGGGAAACTTTTCAGAAGGGTACCCAACTTGATCACTACTCCATGCCTAACACGCTTAATTGTGGTGTTCTAATCAGGTAAGCTCCCAAAAAAAGTTGCACCTTGTTGACATGAGTCGTATCATTTAGTCATTTAACCCTTTATCATTTGGGGGTTTTACAATCACCCCCCCCCCTTAGATCATAGCATCCTCATTGTGGGCCCTATATCTCAACCTAGGCAGTGCACCGCACTTAAGGCTGGGTTCCTCCTTTGATACCAAATGTAACAATTGGGCCGCAGGGAAAGCACATACACCCCGCCTTAACATGGTCGTCGGGTACTGGCCCACTAGGTACCACCAGTTGCCCCGCAGACACCTGGCCCCCACCCTGGGTGTAACACCCCATGCTTCTACAGTACACTTCTCTTTGAATAATACAATATTGTGTGTTGTACGCAACTTCGAATTCTAACATACCACAACCAATCAAACTAGTCGTTATGAATATTAATACGCACTATTTAATTTTTTTTTTAATTTTTGTCTTTCAAAATGGACTTCATTTTTGGATTCGGAATATCAAAATTAGCTTTAGGTGATTATTTTGTATTTTTCTGAAAACTTTCAGTTTTTGATGAATAGTGAAAAACACTGAGTTATAGTTTAAAACCAAATTATTATTTAAATAATTATTTATTTTATTTAAATTTATTTTTGGTCAAAATAGATACATAATACCTATATAAGTTTAATGTAATTCATTTAAGTCAGTTTATAATAATTTTAGATATATAAAAAAAAAATATTGAACTTTTTACCATCTTTTACCCACCTCCTAGGAGCATTTGAAAATTTACATAAAACAAAATTTTAACACTTCTCTAAGTTGTATTTCAAAAATCCAAGAGACACGGTTGATATCAGTAAGTAAAAAGTGGTTCAATAAGATGAAAACAATTTTTGGTGAATAGTGACTTCTTTACTTTAATTTACCACATTTTAAAGTAAATAGGGTAATTAATGGTAAAAATGATATTATTATTACACTAACACATGTCATAATTCTATTGAAAAATAATAAATCGACCAAAAACAACCTTAGGAATAAAATATTAATATCTTTGGTCTACTTGGATTAGATTAGGAAATTTATTATTATTTTATTTAAAGAATAGTTAAAAGAGTTAAATTCAATGTCTAATAACTAAACCATTTATAATATAGGGTTACAAACAATATAAATTCTACTATAAATATTTATTATAATGATAAAAATACTTTCTATATAATGGTATTTTATTTATAATTTTTATAAATTAAATAATTAAATTTATTTGTGACACAATGATGATGGAATAATTACAGTATTAATAAAAGATTAAAATAATTGATATTATAAATATGCAAATAAATATAATTTGAGAATTTTAATGAATTAAACTAATTTTCTAGTTTAATATTACATTTTAGGGTTGATTAAATGTATTTAGTTTGAATTAATAAAGTTGTTAGGACTTTAACAAAAAAAATTATTAAATAATGACAAAATTGACCAAAATGAGTTTTTAAAACAAATAAAATATTATTGGTTGATATAATAAACCTAAAAATATAAGGTTCATCCAAAAGAATTATATAATTATAGTTGTATCATTAATGAACCACATTGTGTTCTCTTGGAAGTTTATAGTAAGTTTATTGACCATATAAAATAAAAATACAAAGAGACATGGTAAATGTCAAACTAGTTAAATAAGAGTTAAATCTAAAAGATAAGGTTAATATAGTGACCCAAACCTATCTAAAACATATTGGTTGAGAGGTTTTAAACCCATAACCACCTTATACTTTTAATAATTCATTTTTGAGCCATTATAAACCGAAAATTATTTTATTATAAAGTAATGTTTCTAGCTTTTTCTAAGCTTCCTCTCACCCCTCTTATAAAAAGGCACTTCCCCTTCTCTCTAATTCACTCCATCAAAGCCATTTGGATCGGCCAAACCTTGAAAAAATACCCTCTAAACTGTCCTCCCATAATCCTAGAGGCCTTCCTAGTCAGAAATCCAACTTAGGGAGCCCTTTTGATCAAATCAAAAGGAAGAACCCAAAGAAGAGGTAAATATTTCATACCCTCTTTCAAGTTCTTTTCTTCTTACACAACCTATTTCATTATTGTTTCCATTATAAAATAATAACTCCAGTATATTCTATATACTGTGATTTTATCATAAAAATTTTACAACCATATTCATTATTTTATTCATCCTATAAATGACAAAGTCAGGTAAATAAGTTTCAAATAATTTCTTATACAAATATCAAATCAAACCAAATAAGGTTTAACATATCACATAAAATCCATGGAAGTACAACTAAAATAGTACAATCCGACACACAGGAAACATCACGCTAAGGATCAAACTAGATCATGACAGCTAGGACACTCATACCTAATATAGACAATCATGAACACATCAATCCTCTTGACATATCAATCGATTCAATAGAGCATAGGAATACCCCAGAAAGTAAACCCACTTATAGGTATAACAAGTCCCTAGAACAACATGCCTAGAGAGTAGAGGAAATACCCATGAGAAAACCCCCCAATAGGGATGTGTCCAATTATTATACCTTCCAACTAAGTACCCAAGGATTTTCATGTGCTCTATTTTATAAACTAATTCATCAATCCATTTTCCATAAACCATTCTTTGAAAATAATTTCAAAAAACCATTTCACAAAGCTCTGAAATCCCTTTTCATTTAATAAAACCAAGGTAAAAGCATCTTTTATCTAAAACCCACTTCCACTCACACAAATAAAGTTAGTAAATCATTTTGTTTCATTTATAAAACAATTTATAAAATTACCAAAGCAATTTTGTTCACCAACATAGGCTAGAAATGGAACCACCTACCACAAAATTCAGGTCGCACATGCCCGCAACTGAATCAACCAATAAGAAAGAACACACATCTAAAACAGAGGCCCTAGAATAAATCTAAATATCATATAATTGATTAAATTTAACAAAAGGCTCAAAAAATATGAAATATCACAACATACTTCAAGAATTCACACCTGTCTCACCACAACCAATAAATGATTGGCCCCCGAAACAGGATCACACAACATATCTAGAAAAAAAAATTGTAATTACCAATATAGATCAATAGATCTGATAACACAATGTAATGGTGATACCATGATCAAAGGAAAAGAATAATTAGAAAATATTACTCATCCAAAGAGATGAAACCTAATCACAATAGAGATTAATCGATGAATGAAGTCATTAAGATGGAAAAGAGGTCCCCAAAATCGATGGAGGAAATATCTATGTCAAAATCAAGGAGTCCAATGAAGGAATGAAAAAAATATCAATCATATGGTTCTCTATCTCAAATAGTTACATTGTGTGTAACCCTTTACATTTCATGTAATACATAAGGTCTATATACGCAAAAAAAATTCATCTTTTTATTAGAAATCCAATTTGTAACATTGCATGACTTGTAATTTCTAAATGAAATGTAATATTTCACACTATGTACTTAGCTCATGAATTGATCCTTGCGATAAAATACACGCCAAGTAAACTAGTTAAATGGCATGTAATCACTCATTATACTTCAAAAATAGCATATTATTACATGAAAACCCAAACCAACTTAAGAAATATCCTAACTCAGGGAGAACCCCACTAATACATTACATGTTTATACCCAGACTCCATTAACTCAAATAAACAATCATCCCTAAAATTTAGGTTGTTTTCCCCAATAAATGATCTTCATCATCAGGATTCCAAATATTCAACTAGTTAAATAAGAAAACAAGTAAAGATAAGGTAATTACCTGAAAGAGGGTGACAAGATGTTACAAACTCCCCACCATAACAATTTTTATCCCCAGGAAGTCATGTGTAAGAAAGAAGACTGGTAAAGAGGTGAGGCTACTAATACCTCATCAATAACTCACATTACCAACTCTTATGAGAATCCAATCCATGTCAACATAACACCATAACCAGTAGAATTTACTTGCCATGCCATACTTTCACTTGAGAGTCAAATATATCTACTAGAATCTCCACAATAGAAAAATTTGTCTCTAACTCAATCTCTTCCCAACAAAAAATGTGACTAAGGTCGGAATGGTATTTCCTAAGTTCTGATATATGGAAAACAACATGAATTCATATTAACTGAACCAAAAATTCTAATATATAAGCAACTATCCCAAGCCGCTCAGTGACCTCAAATGATCCAATATATCTTAGAGAAAAATTTCTCTATTTTTCAAGGAAAGAATGACCCAGCTGATGATAAACTTTCAAGAAAACCCAGTCACCTATAGAAATTTCCAACGAATGATTACGATAGTATATATAAGATTTATGTTGAATCTGATTTGTAACCAAATTTATATGTATATCCTAAATTATCACAAATGTCTCCTGAACTAAACTTGGTCCCACTAAAGAAGCTTCACCCACATCATCCTAACAAAGAGGTGATCTTTATAGGAGACTAAAAAGCCTCAAAAGGATCCATTATGATCGATGACTGATAACTATTGTTATAAAAAACTAAACCAGTCCTAGATGGTTATCCCAAGATCCACTTAAATCCAAGATTTAGGCATAGAGAAGATCCTCCAATATCTAAAAAGCATTCTCTATATGACCATCTATCCATGAATGGTAGTTTTTACCCAGTTTGTCCTAAGTCTTTATTTCCTCCTATTGAATTCTCTAGAAAATCAAAGTAAACCAAGGATACTTATCTAAAATAATGGTAGAAGGTACCCCATGTAACCCCACAATTCCCTTCACATAAATCTTACCCTTATATTCAAGTTTTATAGTTTCTTTGATCGGAATGAAGTGAGATGACTTTGTAAACTGATAATTTTCCACCTAGATAGCATTCATCCCTTAGGGAGTCTATGGTAATAAATCAAAAAAATATGTGGATACCTCATCCCATTTCCAAACCGACATCAAAAAAAGAAGAATAAAACCAAAAGGATTCATATGATATTCCTTTATCTGTTGGTAGGTGTAATAGCGGGACACATAATTAGTAATATCATGCCTCATACCCAACCACCAGAATCATAATCTCATGTCATAATAGATAATCATGGTTCCTGTATGAATTTCCCAAGAATAACTATGATATTAAAACTAAATTTATCACCTCACTGATATTGGGATGAAAACCCAATCACAAAAACTGAGAATACCGTCAGAAGAGAGATACCAACCAAAATGGTCTCCCCTCCATAAAGGGTTTCTCAACTTTATCTAAACTTTTCATCCTATTTCTAACTCTATGGAAAAAATTCAAAGAGAGATTATGATAACTAAACATAGGTTAGAACTATACCTTAAACATTCTTATGAGCATCAAAATAAAACTGAGTGAAAATCCCCATAAGGTTCTACTCTTCCATTGATTCTTAAATAGCTTGCGATTACACTTTCATTCTAATATCATCTATGACAAAATTACCCTTTCAAAGGGTGTATGTATTCTCGAATACAAATATCTGAAGGTATTCCGCCCACTGCTACTATTTAATATTCAAGTCTTTCTGAGAAAACATATATCTCAGAAACTTATGTTAAAAAAGGACTATGAACCTCTCCCAAAAAAATAGTAGTGCCAACACTTAAGATCATGCATAACTATAAAAATATAAATATCATGAGTGGGGTAATTATTATCATGACGTCAAATATGATGAGAAATTTAGGCTACCACATGATCATCCTGCATGATCACACAACCCAAACGAGTTCCAGAAGCATCATAGAAAACCACATACATCTTATTGGTCTTAGGTAAGATCAAAATAGGATACGATGTCAAAATTCATTTCAACTCATCAAAATAATACTGAAACTTCACCTCCCATGTGAATTTCACCCACATCTTGGAAAGATTACTCAAAGGTGATTCCAAATTCAATAAATCTCTGAAAATCATCAATGGTGTCTAGAAAGACCAAGGAAGATCCAAATATCAAATACATTTTTTGGTTCTTCCTACAACAACAAAAACATAACCTTCTCAGGATCAACTAATAAGTCACGTTCAAAAATCATGTGCCCTAATAACTTAGCTTCTTGGATCTAGAAGTTTCATTTCAAAATATTTCCAAAAAATCAGTGTCTCCTTAGCATCTTCAAAACCAAACCCAGATGATATTCATGCTCATGATCGGATCTCAAATAAAGAAAAATATCATCCATGAACACTTCCACAAGATTTTTTACATACTGATAGAATATATGATTCATCATATCCATAAAAACTTCAGGAGCATTCATTAGACCAAATTCCATCACAAGATATTCGAAATAGTCATCCCTTCTCCTATAATCCAACTTTAGTATATTAGACTTATGAACTCTGATCTGATGATACCCCAACCAAAGATAAAACTTTGAGAAAAAAATTTCCCCCTTTAACTGATCAAACAAATCATCCACATGAGGAAAAGTATTTTCTTTATTAACCATTACTTGGTTCAACTTTCAATAGTCTAAACACAGTTGAATTAAACCCTATTCCTTCTTATAAAAGAGAAATTTGGATGCCCAACATGAAACTCTATGGTGAAATAAACCCTTCAACATCAAATGATCCAACTATATCTTTAGCTCATTTATCTCCACCAGTGCCATATAATAATAAGGTATCAAAATTGGATGTGTACACGATACTAGGTTAATCAAAAAATATACATCTATCTCTTTTATAAGATTAGTTAAATCATCTGGTAAAACATTATTAAAGTCCCAAACAACGGTGGGAAGGTCAACAACTAAAGAAACGTCATCAGAAAAAAAATAGTAGATAAAAAACTCATGACCTTTATGCGAGAAGGTCCTGCATGACCAAACCTCAGATCCCACTCTCCCTAAAACACATGTGATATCTCATCGACCATAAGAAATGAGAATATCTAATGATAATAATCAACCTCATCATGATGAGAAATAATCAAATCCATCTTGATGATGGAATAAAACAAATCTAGATCAAGAAAGGGGAAATACCATAAAAACCTTTCCTCAGCAATCGATAATGCACAAGAAGGAAATTGAAACCTTTTCTATTTCTTATTTATAAGAGGTGTCACTAACTCCATAAAAACTAAAATGAGATTAGTTTTAAGGTTAATAATATCAAAAAAATAGCCAAATACAAATGATTGGGAAGCACTAGTATCAAATAAATTAGTCTCTACTGAAGTTGCAATAAAGATGGTACCTCTCACTATCATTGGACCCACATCTACCTCTACTAGAAATGCAAGTATTGCATGAAGATTTTTTACACCAGAGGACTATGGATAGATCCATATATTATTCAAAGCAACTAAATGTGTCGCAGTAGCCTTTGGAACTGATGATCCCTAACCATATCGAGGTATAGACATTTCCTCAAAAAAATGTGGTAGATGACCAAATTGTCTACAATTGTTGCACATATTTATAGGTTAAGGACAAGAACATCATATATGTCTAACCTTTACACATTTATAGTAAATCATAATCACACTACCAGCTAAAAATGGAGGTGATGAACATGCCTACTACTGAGAACCATCCCCACCACTCTTGTGATGATCTTCCCACTTCCTCTTTTTCTATGGTGTGCTACTGAAGCTACCACTAGGTGGAAGAGAATAAGTGTCATGTCCAACCTTTCATTCCATATTCATCTCATCCATCATAGCCCTCTCTACTCTCTCTATATTGGTTAAAATCTTCAGAATAAATACCTATGTTATGATATCCATTCGCAAACTCTTCTGGTACTTTTGATCTTTCAACTGGTCAATATTTACAACCTATAGTGAAAAACAAACTAGCTTCAAAAACTAATTGTTTTTTCCAACAATGAATTCGCTTCATACTACAAAGAGAGGAATTCTGGATACTTTTCCATCATCAATGACTCTTTAAAAAACTATTAGAAGAAGAGAGTCTTGAAACCTTTCTAGTATAGGCCCATGTTCTTGTCCACCAATACCATATAATCCCACCAATGCAAGTTAAGACCCTCAATTCTGAACTCCACTCACTTTAACTTGATAATATCAGGTGTATCCAAAAAGTCCAAAAAAAATTTTGATTTTGTAAATCTACTCCTATGCCTCTTGAGGTACATTCATACCCTTAGAGTATGGTTTCTTATCATGCAAAAACTCTTGTGATCTATCCCAATATTCTCTAGTCCCTAGATGTACTCCAAAAACTACATTCTGAGCCTATGAAATATTTTGATCTGCAACGTTAACTATAAGTAAGTTAGCATCAATAAAATTCTAATCAAGGGCAGGATACCCTTAAGGAGAATCCATTTCACCATCCTGTGGAACTCAGGGAACATGTCTTAAAGGAATACTATTGAACACTAAAACAATAGAAATGATTAAACATAGAATAACATCCGTTCATACCATAATACCCATAATCAAAAACTGAGATTAAGATCAAAACTCAAAATAGGAGTCATACGTCCCAACATCCCATGGTAACTTGAGTCTTGTCATGGAAATAATTGTGTAGGAACTCACTATAACATACTCTCAAGTCCTCAAAATCCTATCTCTAGTCTATCAATCATCCCAAGACAAGGAATCTTAAGGATATACCTATATCTATGATAAAAATTTGTAATGAACCAACCTAGATACCCTCTCAAAATGGGCACTTGACCTGATCTTCTACTTACCCAAAGGGCTTTCTCGATCCGCAAGGGCTGGGAAATAGAAATCGAGCATCAAAAAACAACCAAAGGGAATAATTTCACCCAACCCGAAGAAACATCATGGAATATATACACATAATAGATAGAAACAATTAAAAATATAAATATATTCTATAATAGATAGTAAATAAAATTTATACAACTAAAAAGGTATGTAAACAATCTTCAAGAGACAAGTCTAAAAACAAAGGATGGCAAAACCAAACATCTACTATAATATTCTCCATGTAATAACATGGGAAAACTTCCACCATCTCACTACTAGCTACCAAAAACCCAGCTAATAGAAAGCCTCATCACAATACTATAGTGCATTTCCTTTCCTTACATCAATGGATATAACAAGGTCTACACACTTCCAAATGGGTGCGTAGGGAGTGAGATAATAGGATCAGTATGTTCTCAACTAGGGGTTCCATAATAAGTCTCTATAAAATAATCTAATCACACTCAACTTTAAAGAAAAAAAGTCATGATATATATTTTAGTAGTTTTTATATCAAAATCATGGAAAAAAATAATTTACCCTTTTTCCACATTTCCAAATAAATTTTGTAAACACTTTATATTCATATATAAAATCAAATATATCAGATCAAACCAAATCAGGTATCCTGTATCATATTTAATCCATGGTAGTACAAATAAAACAACACATGCCAAAGCACGTGTAATATCATTCCATGGATCACACTTGGTCAATATAGCTAGGACACTCATACCTAACATAGAAAATCATTCACGCATCAATCCTATATACATATGCATTGAATCTAGAGAGTATATGAACAACCCTAAAAGTGAACTTCCTCAATAATTCTAATAAGTCCCTAGAACAACAAGCATGGGGAGAAAAGGAAAGCCCCATGAGAAAACCCCCTCAAAGTGGATGATGCCTAATACTACACCTTTTAGCTAAGTTCCCAAGACTTCCCATCTGCTCTATTTTCCAAACCAATTCATCAAGCCATTTTTGTCAAACCATGATTGGAAAACCATTTCACAAAACCATTTCCAAAATTCTTTAAAACCCCTTTCTATTTACCAAAAATAGGGGAAAATATATTTTATAAAAATTTCATTTCTACATACACAAATAAATTCATTCAATTGTTCCATTTCAATTATAAAATAACCAAATCAATTCAGTTCATCAACATAGGCTAGAGGTGGAAGCACCTACCCTAAAACCTGGGTTGCACACACCTGCAACAAGATCCACCAAAAAGAAATAATACACAACTAAAAATGTGGGCCTAGAATCAATATAAAAATATTAAAATGATTAAATTTAATACAAGGGTTAGAAAAGATGAAATATCACGACATACCAAAAGAACGTACACCTACCACACCACAACCAACAAATGATCGGTCCCTGGAACAAGATCGCACAACAGATATAGAAAAAAAATCAAGATAATTACCAACAAAATCAACTGATCTGATAATGAAATTATATGGTTTTATAATGGTAAATGTAAATGAATAATTAAAATCATTACTCACCCTAAAATATACAACCCAACTACAATAGAAATAAACCACTAAATGAATCAATTTGGCTGGAGCGTAGGTCCCCAAAATCACAAAAGGAGACCTCTAGGTTGAGAGTAAGGATTATTGTGGATGAATGACAAAAAATCACTTTTACAGTTCTCTAAAATCCCTATCCATGACATTTACATGGATTTAACCACTCCACATTCATGTAATCCACAGGGTCCATATATACTGAAAAATCTGTCATATTTTTATTGAAATCCAATTTTTAACAATACACAGCACATAATCATTAAACGGTATGTAATATTTTACACTGTGTACTCAACTCATGACATGATCCTGGAAATGAAATACATGGCATGTAAACTAGTTGTGAAACATGTAATCACCCAGTTGACAGTAAAAATATTAAATTCTTATATGAAAACCCAAACCACCTCAGGCGTTCTCTAAACTCAGGGAGAACCTCGCTAATACATTACAAATTTATACAAAGACTCTATTAATTAAAATAAACATACATACTTGAACTTTTGGTCATTTTCACTAATAAATTTTCTCCTTCCTCATGAGTCCCAAGATTCGCCAAATTAAAGAGTAAAACAAGTAAAGAAAAGTGAATTACCAGAAATCGGGTAATAGGATATTACATGTTCTTTTTTTCCTCTATAAATCATCTCATATAAACTACAAAGATTTATTCCATGACTCAATATTATGATCTATGATGTGCAGGTTATGGTTTTAGAATTTTAATCTTATGTTTTCATACCCTTTTCTTCATTTTATTCTTATATGATAATTGATATCTCCCTTGTTTACCCTTACTGAGAATTATCACTCACCATTTCTTAAGTTTCCATTCCTTAGTAATGAATAAGGGTTTTATGTATGATATGTTTAATTAGGTTGATAGTTATTAAGAACTAAGTGGGTGACGTTGTTGAGATATTTCAAACCTATTGTTTATGTTACCAATTTTACAAAGATTCTAGACATATAGAATTATAGTGTAGATCATTATGTAATGGAATTAATATTATTCTAATTAGATATAATATCTATGTATGAAAAGTTCTTTTTTCTATAATATCATCTTTAAAAAAGAGGTGAGATACTCCAAGGAAATGAAACTTTCCTCTAAAAGGATAAACCATCCCCTCCTTAAGAGTTGTATTAATATAATCATTCAATAAAAACATTGATGTATAATGAAACCCATAATAGTTTATAGTTATAAAAAATTATAATGTTCCAAGTGTGTCAAGAATTATATGAAATTTGTTTAATGATCAAGACAATATTTTTTTCTTCTGAGTATAGGTAGAAGAAATCTCTGGCCCTTTAACATGTATGATGCTGCTTTAACAAAATCCATTTCCATGGTTGATATAGTCAAGTACACCCAATATATCTAAAAAATATAAATAAATCATGAAATTATGGTGACACTAATTATTCATGTTTATTTATAAGATATCATGAGAAAAAGTGATTATACTACACAAAAAGTGTTCATAGGAGGTTTTTTTATCTATTAATTATTATTATCTCTTTAGGATAAATGATGTGTTATAATATACCACTCTTAATATATGATTAAAAATATATTTTGTGTGTGTGTGTCTTTATGTGTGTGTAATTGTTTATAGGGTTATAAAAAATGTTTATCCAGCAATTCCACTAATTCAAATAAATTAGAATTTAGGAAAAAGTGGGTCCCACATTTGTGGGTTGGTGAACATTTGAGTTTGACTGTTCATAAGTAAATGAATTAATAAATTAAATTATATGTTATTAAAGTTTTAATTAATGAGGATTAAATTTATATTTCAATGTATCCATGAGTGATTTAAGTATAAAAATGTGAATATGAGAAAATAGTTTTGAACAAATATTATTTGTTTGAGGTTCATTAAATTTAGGAGTAAAGAGTCGAGTTAGTTGTTTTTATTTCATAATTAAACAAGTTATAGTGTTATATGTGAGTGTTGAATTTAAGATAAAATTTATTACAAGTTAATTTGGTCATAAATGAATTTTTTGTGTTGGTTTTATGGATTAAGTTTCTTAAAGGACTAAAGTGAAATAAATAAGCTTATAACCAAAGTATAAAACCTTATTTTAAACCCAAAATAATGTATTGATATATTTTTCACGGATTATCTCTCCTAACCACATTCTCAAAAATCTATAAATAGATAAATTTAGATAAGGAACAAAAATGATCTAATTTGTTCTTTCCAAATTGCATTCATTTAATTTTAATGATCATATAGGAATCATAAAGTACTTGGATCTCTCATAAAAGCATGTGAAGGTTATAGAATGATGAATTAGGATCT
Source organism: Viscum album (assembly GCA_963277665.1). Classification (NCBI taxonomy): domain Eukaryota; kingdom Viridiplantae; phylum Streptophyta; class Magnoliopsida; order Santalales; family Viscaceae; genus Viscum; species Viscum album. The sequence goes on from OY728132.1 coordinate 423,117,829, forward strand.
TCAAAATATTTTTGAATGATGTAGAGAGTTTATTTCTTTTTTCTATTGAGATATGTTGATTCGATGATGATCAGGGCACGTCAAGATCATATAATACCATTGAAGAATCATACTTTAGAGTTTTCTTAATTTCCTCATGATTGAATATGGAATACATCATCTGTTGAGGTTTTTGATCATTATTATGTTATATCATGTGTTATTACATATATCTTGAAAAAAAATACTAGCATCAAACCCTTATGCTATATGTGTAAATATGTCAAATCCTTCAAAGTTATATCAGATAAATCGTACAAAATTTGTGTCTAGAATTTAAATTAAATTTACAAAAAATAAAGTATAGAGATTTTATATGGTCCCAATACTAAAAGAGGTTTAAAAAATTATTTAAAATGGATGATTTGTATCTATTAAAATATTATAATTTAGTTGAGGTATCTGAGGAATGGATGGCTTTCACATTGTGCACATAGGGTGGGGATTATAACTTTTATTCATTTCTGAAATAAAAAAATAAAATATGTTATGAGGACCACCAACCACTTTCTATGACTACTACATCACCCCATTAACCAGGTTTGGAGTTCCTTTGGCCAAACTATGTCTTCATGGAATGATCTTTAAAAAAAATAAAAATAAAAATTATGGCACCCTGTTTAATTAAACCAATAAATCTTCCCTTAGAAGCTAGTATAAAGCTTCTCATATAAGCTTGTTTAATTAAAAGGACAAAGCTTACCATGAAAGCTAGTTTAAATATTATCATGGAAGATTTTTTAATAAAAAGGATGAAGTTTCCCATTTAATTTAGTTTAAATATTCTCATGGAAGCTTGTTTAATTAAATGGAAAAATCACCCCATGGAATCTAGTTTAAAGAATCTCATGGAAGCTTTTTTAATTAAAGAAATTATTAGTAAATATTGTTTAATTAAAAGGATAAAACTTTCCTTGGACATATATTTGGTTTATTATTTATTTAATTTCAATTATTGAAAAAATTAATATTTTATAATAATTAATTATTTAATAGTTGTTTTTTTATTATATGATCAGTATATATTTGTCTTTATAATGTATAAGGGTCTTCATGTATATATTTAAATTTTAAACATATTTCATATCCCAATTTCTCATCATCTATGTGTGAGTAGGTGATTTTGAAGATACAGGTCCTTGTGATGAGGTGGTTTAAGGCAAAATTTGATGTAAAACTAAACAAGTAAAAATACAAGGGATGATATGGATACTACAACCTGAGCTATGTTAATAGGTTAAGAAGCTGTCCTAGGGTATCAGTTAGTCCAAAGTCTTCTCAATAGATCAACCAGTAGAATTCATCTCATGATCAAGTCATTATTTATTTATTTTTATCATGTATGGTTAATTATTATGTGAATGTATGGACAATATATGATCACATAGTGTAAGATCAAGGACTTCATGGAGGTATGATCTTGTTTAAATTTTGGTTTAAGTATCTTTAATTTAGTTAATGAAATTTTTATAGGGTGTATGAGGAGTCTTGGGAGTGTTTAAAGGGTTTGGATAAAAATAAGGGATAAAGTGTCCATCCAGTGAATGTTTCATGGTCAGTGCATGGTTAGTAGAAACTGTGCACCCTAACTATGCTTTCATAGAGTTAGGGTGCATGATTTGTGAAACTGTCTTATGGTGGAGGAAAAACCATCTGAGCTTCGATATATCCATACCACGCAATCACCGCACATTTTTTCAACCCGTACAGGCTCCTTAGGAGACCATGTCACCTGGAACCCTCTTAGACAGAGGGTGGCACATGGTTATGGTACAGTTTGGACAACAATGTGTCCAAACCATCTCCCCATTAAAAATTTGGTTTTTTAATATTTTCCACCTCAGTTTTTAATCTTTCTTACTCAAATTTACTTTAAATTTTTCCTAAATCATCCAATTGTGATGAACCCTTCATCCTAAACTTCCCAAGGATCAATCATCATTATTTCTATGCCGTTTGGAGCATCGTTGGGTGAAAATTAAATCTTCAGGTAATTTTAACACTCCAAATTGTTCTATTTCTTAGGTAAGGGCTTGTAGAATCATTATTATTCTTCTAAATCCTTAAAACTCAATTTTTTCATCAGTTTCTAGGTCAGATATTTAAAGGTGGTTTGTTTTTGTATCAAATGACAAGGTTGAGAATGCAGTTGTCTACAGAATCAAGGTTGGTGTCCTATATGTTATGTCCTTTTTATTTATGCCCTATTTTATTGTGTACATGGTTGTGTGGTAATATATACTTATAGTTCATTTTCTTCCCTTTGTATTAAATGGTAATTAGGTTAATTGAATGTGGATTTGAAACCCTCATGATCCCTATGGTATCCAATGAGGATGATTTGACCAGGCCTATAAACACCTATAGGGTGGACCACTCCCTTAAACACGAAATATTTGGTTAATGAATGAGACATTATGGGGTTTGGGATATTAAAAAAATAGTAAATGTGATTAATCCAGTAATGGAAAAATGGGATTTTTAGCTTAAATTAAAGGTTTAAGTAATTGATGATAGATAAATGAATGGTTATGGTAATTGGTCAATGGATCTTAGCCTCATGGTTAAATTAATCAAAAATGGGAATAAATGGTTGAAATTTATTAAATTCTGAAATGGAAATGTGTTAGGAATTGAGTGCTTGATGATGACAATGAACAATAGAAATGTAGTTAAATGGGAATGGCACACCAATATCATTTTTATAAGGAAATGGTTAATGAGGATGAGATAACATGATCATGATATATTGTTATTTTTTTGGATGTTGGACTGATACACCACTCACGTGGGTAGTCCTAACTGACACTCGGTCACCCCTGTGCACAGTATATTTTTAGGTAATAGACAGATGCTCCTGAACCCTAGGGGTATGGAAATGGTACTTGATATCCAAGTGGGGATGGTCAGACATGACATTCTGAGTTCCAGTTGACATATGGTTCAGATAACATCATTGGTAATAAGTATGTTTGATGAAAATAGATAAATCCTTAATCAATGAAATGAAAGAAAATGATTTAATAAATGCTAAATAAAGTACCTGTTTCAATTTACTATTCTTTAATTTCTTGTAATTCTGCATACATTGTATTAGTCTGGAAATTTTATAGACATAATTGGTTGTGACCTACTGATTTTTACTCACACCCTACTCGGGCCTCTATTGGGTACCCAAGCAAACTTCATGGTTGTTGGTCAGGACAAGGCCAATGCCCATATAATATATGGTTGATTTGTGTTTGGTATTTTCATGGTTGAGGGTATAGGACTTGGTATCTAGACCTAATTTTGGGGATTCTTCAGTTTGTATTTGTTTTGGGTTTACTTTTTCACTTGGCACTATATACATGACATGCTTATCATTTGGTTGTGGTCTTATACCCAGTTTTGGGAAATGGTTTGAAATGTTTGGTTATTGTTATAATGTTTCTTTAAATTAAAGTTTTATCTTTTGTGTATTACTCTGATAAAGAGTGTATAGTTTCCCAATATATATTATTATACCCTTGCTTCTAGTTAGTAGCCTCTGGTGTATGGGGATGTGTGCATGAGGTCATATACTTCACAGGCTCGGGGCAACAGTTATAGTGTCTTTCACCCAGGGGTATTGCATATTGGTATCAAATTGGTTTATTTTCTATTATTTATTTTATTTTGGAAAGGTATACATGATACTAGGATATTTTGGGCCTTTTAAATGAGGTCATTCATGGGAGTTTCTAACCCATATATAGGGGAAAACCTAATTACCTAGGATAGGATTGATGTTCTTAATGTTTATCATTATAATTAGATGTTATTTTACATTGAGTGATGCACTTGTAGTGTGATATTATTAATTTATGATGTTTCATCTGTGACCCAACATGAAATGAGGTCATATATGTAGGCATCATTTTAGACGCTTTGGAATTCATGTGGCATGAATCATCTTAGGAATACATTGTAATAGTGTCATGGTTTCGTAGGGAAATTGAAAAAACATCTTTATTCTTTTGAAAATTTAAAGAATGTGTTCTAAATGAAAATGTAATAACCCGGAAATAATGGAAAGATAGATGTGGTAAAGATAAAAATAGTGTTTAATCTAAACTAAAAATTTGGTAGTTGTTCACCCTCCTTGTTTAAATGTCCTAGGTTAGGAGTGGTTTGGAAATTTCGTTATGTTAGTGGTCATGCCTTTTAGGAATAGTGTATATAGAGTTAGTTATTTATGGATAGTAGTGAATCGTCTTCTATTTACATTATGGGAACCTTATGTTATGTGTTTTTTGACATGTTTTTGTCATTGTATATAGGTTATATCATGAATACATCTACAATTTGGGTTATAAGAGGGTATCAGTTAGACTGGTCCTCTAGTAGTAGAGTAAGAAACCCTTTCAGCTTCAGGTAATATAGAGGAGGACTAGTTTCTTTAGAAATTTGATCATTTTATGTAGTTTTTGGAATGATACCCAAGGTGGGATGCACTGATTATGTTTGAATTCACAAGGGAGTTCTATCTAGATCACAATCCAACATTTTCAGGAGAGGGTGGACCTAAGGCAAAAGAGCTATGGATTGAGTAAATCTAGAAAATTATGGACCACTTAGATATCCCACTCAAAAATAGTGTTAATTTGGAATCATATATGTTATGGGACAAGAAAATAATTGTTGGGACATAAGATCTTGAGATGATTATGTGGAAGGAATAGAGTGGAAGGATTTATAGGAGAACTTCCTAGAACACTTTTTCCCTGATATAATAAGATAGAAAAAGTATGAGGAGTTTATGCACTCAAATTAGGTTAGTATGACAGTGATAGATTATTTTGATCACCTCATACATTGGAATCATTTTTCTCATATATTGGAAAAATATGATCAAATTATGACTAATCACTTTTAGTAAGAGCTCAGATGTAAGATCAAGTACCATTTGAATATCTTCTACTTGAACAGTTCTGTAGAGATGGTGGATGAGGATCTAATTTATAATGGTAAACTGAATGAGGTTTCTAGATATGGATAGATTGTGGAAGTTGGGATATATGGTGGTATATCTTCATATATTAGGAAGCTCAATTATGATAGTTTCCACCCCAAGTGGTGGAAAATAGAGTAGTCACTGAATAGGAGCCATCTTCAAGAAGAGTAGCTCAGTCATCTTCTATCAGTGTGGCAGGTGAGGCCACATATGAGGTCAGTGTAAGCAACCACTAGTGTAATGGAGGTCATATGGAAGGATGGTTCATATGCAGAGGTTCTGCAGAAACCCATAGTACACAAGTAGTAGTGGAGGATCTAGGCTAGTACATAGCACCGGCTGGGGGTCAGCTACCTTGTATCAGTCAAGAAATTGGAGTTCCTCTAGCCATACTAGTCTAGGTGGAGGACATGTTTCTTCAAGATAAGATCATTCATACCAATAGGATAGTACAACACTAAGAACTCATACAAGATCCCAAGTTAGAGGGGCAGGTAAACTTTATAAAGTTCATATTACACCTAGAAGTGGCGAGGTTGGGACATAAACTATTCGAGGTACAATTTTTACATATTAAATGATTTCTAGTGTTTTGTTTGATATAGGGGCCTCTCATTCATTTATATTTGCTCGGTTTGTAAATTTCTTGATCTAACAGTGGAACATGTATGTGGACTTATGTCGATTGACACAATAATGGGAGTTCAATAAGAGAATATATGGCAGTGCAAGGAGTGTGATCTCAAGGTTGGGGGTTATAGTTTCCTTTAGAACATGGTTATGCTTGATTTGTCATGGTTTGACCTGATTTGGGGGATGTATTGGTTGGTGACATATCAAGACTATATCAATTGTTTCCATAAAATGGTAATATTCACATACCTTGATGGTGACACTTATGTTTATTATAGGGAATGGGATATCTAGGCAGGTCATATAGGGACAAATATTCATTGGTTGGGTGAGATAATAGCCCAAGTAGCATGTATTATTCTTGATTTTGGGGAAGTGGAGTGAAATTTCTTTCCTCTTATAGTGGATCGGTTCAATGATTTATTTCCAGAGGACTTATTAAGGCTGCCACCTAATAAATATGTTGAGTTCGCAATTGATCTGATGCTTGGGGTTGAACCGTTCTCCATTCCACCATATTATATGGCACTAGTAAAACTTTATGAACCCAGGGATCAATTATAGGAATTAGATAATAAATGGTTTATCTATCCTTGTAAGTCGCCTTGGGTTTTACCTAACTTTTTTTTCAAAAAATCTAACGGGTTGAGGAACTTTTTTGTTGATTACCGAAAGATGAATCGAATGATAGTCAAAAACTGGTAAACACTTCCACTTATTTATGAAATTTTTGATCAAATCAGGGGTGTTTTTATGTTCTCCGAGATTAATTTGAGATCAAGGTATCATCATATGAGAGTGAGACCTTCTGATATACCACGAAAATATTTAAGGAGAAGGTACAGTTTGAATGAGTTCTTCGTAATGTCGTTTGGGTTTAATAATTCTCCATCAGTTTTTATAGCCTTAATGAATAGAATTATATGCCTCTACTTGTATAAGTTCATGGTTGTTTTGTGGAAGACATCTTGGTGTACTCCTAGACTCATGATGATCATGCCAAATATCTTGACATCATCTTGAGTACACTGAGAGAGCATCGGTTATACGCAATATTATCCAAATTTAGTTTATGGATCGAAAAAATACATTTCTTGGTTCACATAATCTCCAAGGAAGGAGTTTCCATGGACCTAGAAAAAGAGAAAGCAGTTTTATCTTGGGTGTATCCCTTGAATTCTTTTTAAATTACAAGTTTCATGGAAATATTGATGCATGGTGATTGGGTTGTGGCATATGGGTCATGGAAATTGAGGCCACATGCATGAAATTACCAAACTCATGGACTCGAGTTGGCTATTGTAGTTTATGCTTTAAAATTTTGGTGGCATTACCTGTTGAGTAAAAGGATTTTTGTGTATAATAACCATAAAATCCTTAAGTTTATCTTTTCTCAACAATATCTGAACCTATGATAGTGAAGATGGGTTGATTATACACAATATTTTGATTTTTATTTGGAATATTCTCTAGGAAAATAGATTAGTGTTATATATTCCTTAAGAAGGAATACATATAATCAAGCAGTTCAGGAGTCTACATCTTAGTGGAAGATTATTCCCATGCTCACTAAGATATATGTGGTAGATCAGGAGTTTCAAGGACATATGAACCTCTATTCATTTATGGTTGATTCCACACTTTTGATCTGGCTCATGGAGAGGTAGTATGAGGATCTAGAGTGTTTGGATTTGAGGGAAATCCTTGAAGGTGGTGATCCACCTTTTAATTGGACTGTCAGTGATAAAGAGATCATTTAAGTTTGAGTTCATGTTATTGTTCCCATGTGTATGCGAGAGGAGCTGATGTGTGAGTTTTATTCCTCTAAGTGGGGAGTGAATCCTTATTCAACCAAAATGTATCATGATCTTTGTATATAATATTGGTGTATAGGAATGAATAAGGAGGTTTCAGGTTTTGTCTTGCAATGATATACATGTTAGTAGGTGAAGGTTGAGAACCAGTGGTCGATAGGTGTGCTACATCCATTCACCATTCTAGAATGGAAGTGGGATGATGTCATCATATATTTTGTGGTGGGTCTCCCAAGAACACCATAGAATAATGATTCTATATGGGTAGTTTTCAATTGGATAACAAAGGTGGCATGTTTCTTACCAATACGGGAGAATTTTACAAAAGATAAGCTAGGTGACTTTTATGTTTGAGAGAGTGTATAGTTTCATGTGTTTCCTCATAGTATAGTTTTGGGTCATGATTTGTGTTTTAATTTTCATTTCTATCATGGTTTATAGAAGTCACTTGGTGCCCAGGTGTTTTTCAGTATGTATTTTCACCCACATAGATACGAGTAGTAAAAGTGTATTATTCATGAGTTAGAGGACATTTTGAGGGTGTATGTCCTAGACTTTGGTGGATCTTGGGAGAAGAACTTTCCACTTTTTGAGTTAGTATATAAAAATAGTTACCAGGTGAAAATTCATATGTCACCATATGAGGTGATCTATAGTAGATTGTGTTGATCCTCACTATGTTGGATAGAGGCTGGATAATCAGAGTTTTTGGGACACAATCTCATGACAGAGACCTCTTAATATGTTCATTTGATTCAGAAATGTATGGATGAATATCAGATTAGGAAAAATTCATATAAAGATCAGATCCATTGACCTCATGAGTTTCCAGTGGGTGACTTTGTGTTTATTTGGGTGTTTTCGAGGTTTGTTCACCATAAGATTCAGAAACAGGGCATATCGGAACCCAGATATGTGGGGCCATTTGAGATTGTGGGGAGAATCGGACTAGTGGCATATCGATTAGCTCTTCTATAGTGGTATACTGGTATTCAAAATGTTTTCATGTGTCACATCTTCGATATTATCACCTCAAAACATCCCATGTTATTGATGTTTTTGATGTAGATCTTGATGTTGATGCATCCTTTAAGGAGCATCTCCTTCATATTTTGGATCATAGTGAGAAAATATTATGGGGAAAGACCGTGTCGTTGGTCCAAGTTTTGTGGTAGAATGGAAATGTCCAAGAGGAAACTTGGGATAGGTAAATGGATATGCAGGCCCTATGTCCCAATGTATTTTCTCTAGAATCTTAGTGATACTGGAGTACAGATCAAGGATGATTCTTTATAAGGTGGGGAGTTTGTAAGATCCTAGAATTTTTGGAGATATGATCTTGTTTAAGTTTTGGTTTAAGTATTTTTAATTTGTTTAATAAAATTTTTATCAGGTATATGAGGAGTATCAGGGGTGTTCTAAGAGTTCGAACACAAAATAGGAGAGAAAATGGACATCTAGTTCATGGTGAACGGTTGGCACATGATTAGCAGAAACCACGAACTCTAACTATGCTTGCATGGAGGTAGGGTGCATGTTTGTGAAACCATACAAGGGGGAGGCCAAACTGTGCGGGCTTGGATAAATCCATCCACATAGTCAATGAATAGTTTTTTGAACCATGCAGGCTCCCTTGGAGACCATTAAACCTATCCCCCACCTAGAAAGAGGGAGGTTCATAGTTAGCACATGGTTTGGCCAACCGTGTGTCCCATTAAAAACGTGAGTTTTTACTATTTTACTCACTTGGTATATGATATTTCTTACCTAAATTTCCTCCCCATTTCTTCTACACTCACCAGGTTGGATGAACCCTTCCTCCCAAACATCCCAATGATCAATCCTCCTCATTTCTAATCCATTTAGAGCAGTGTTGGGTGTAGATTGAAGCTCCGAGTGATTTTACCACTCCTCTTTGTTCTATTTTCTAGATAACTTCTTGTGGAACCGTTCTTATTTTTCTAAATCCATAAAACCCTATTTTTCCAAAGAATTTCAATTTGGGTATTTAAAGGGGGTTTGTTTCTGAATCAAAGGCTAATTTTGAGCATGTGGTTGTCTACAAAATCGAGGTAGGTGGTCTACAAATTATACCCCATAGTCTTGATTCCATATTTGACTATGTATGTGGTTGTGTAGTGATCTATCCTTACTGTACATTTTCTTCCCTTGGTACAAAATGGTAATTGGGTTAATTTAATGTTGATTTGAAACCCACATAATCCCCATGGGATCTAATGAGGATGAGTTTATTGGGCTTATGAACACCCATGGGGTGGACCACTCCCTTGAACATAAAATATTGGGTTAATGAATGATAAATTGTATGGTATATGATATTAAACAAATGGTAAATTTGATTAATCTGGTACATAGAAAAATGGGATGTTTGTCTTGATGATAAGGTTAAAGTAATTGATGATGGATAAATGAATGGTTTTGGTAAATGGTTAATGGGCCTTGGAATCGTGGTTAAATTGATTGGAAATGGGAATTAATGGTTGAAATGTATTAAATGGTAAAATGTGAATGTTTGGGAAATTGATAACTTGATGATGATAATGAGCAATGGAAATGTGGTTAAATGGGAATGGTTCACCCATATCATTTTTATAATGAAATAGTTAATGATAATGAGCCTATGTGATCATGATATATAGATTTTTTTTGGATGTCGGACTAACGCTCCACTATCTTGGGTGGTCCTGAATAACATTTAGGCACCCCTTTGCACATTAGTTATTCGAGGAATGGACTAAATCTTATGAACCCTAGCGGAATGGACATGGAATTCTATATCTAGTTGGGGATGGTCAAAAATGAATTTTCGAGTACCGATTAAAATATGGCACAGAAACCAAAATGGGATCAAAGCAGGTTTGATGAAAATGGATAAATCAAGAATCAAGGAAATGAAAATAAATGATTTAATAAATTCAAAAATGAATTAACCTATTTCATTTTACTGTTCTTTACTTTATTTTACTTCTATATAAATTGTATTAGACTAGATATTTTGTATACAGTTTTGGTGAAGGATAACTTAATTTTACTTACACCTTACTAGGGCCACCATTAGGTACCCAAAAAGGCTTCATGGTTGTTGGTTGGGACAAGGGAAAGGGTCATATGATAAATGGTTGATTTGGTTCTGGTATAAACATTGAGGGGGTATTGGACTTGGTATCAGAACCTAATTTTGGTGATTCTTTAGTTTATATTTGTTTTGGGTTTAATTTTTTACTTGTCACTTTAAACATGACATGACACACTTATCATTTAGTTATGGGAATGTACCGAATTCTAGGGAATGATTTGAAATGTTTGGTTATTGTTATATTTTTTCCTTTAATTTATATTTTACCTTTTTGTCTTACTCTGATAAAGAGGGTATACTCTCCCCACATGTCTCATTAGACCCTCACTATTAATCAATGGATTTTGGCATATGGAGAGGTCCACCTGAGGTTATGAACCTCACTAGATCAGGGAACCGGTTATGGTGGATTTTGGGTCAGGGCATTACACATAGGATAGTTTACAAGTATGAAAATATAAAAATGAATAAATTTTTGGATAATTATTTCATTTATGAATGCTAAATTTTATGAAATTAATCACATAGTTAAATAATCAATATTAATAAATTGGATTGGATTTAAATCATAGAGAAAATTTAAAAAAAATACTCAAATAAATATGAAATTGCTTATTTATCCCATCACACTAATACAAAAAAAACCATTTTTTGAGGTGATAATTAGTTATAGTTTAGGTTAAATCCTAATATAAGTGATCTAAAATAAAAGTTTTAGGTTGACTTAAATATACTTTTCACCAATAAAGTTTCCACTTCTCACATGATGCAAATTTATGAGGTAAATTTTCAAGTTCAGGATTTGCAGAAGATCGAAATACATTCAAAAAATCAAGGATCTTTGAGTTGATGACGTTGATCGGTAAGAATCCAACATTAAAACTCTTTTAGTAGTAGTATATTCATAGATTTGACTATGAAGAGAGGTTTTATGGACCCTTTCCCACTATAATATTCAATTGAATAAATATTCTAAATCTATTATTTGAAGGATATTTGGATTTTAATATAATAATGAGAGACATTTAACATTAACTAATTAATAATTTATAAAAAATCAGTAATCATGATAAAAGAACTAATTTTAAAAAAAAAATATTTTTTATAAAATAGAAATTTATACAACATATTAACAATGAAAAATATTAGACAAAAACATTTCCTCACTAAAAAAATTCTAGGAGTGGTATAGGTTCTTGCATATAGTACTATGAAATGAGAAGAAATTTTATGTGTTGGGGTCCCGAATACTATATGAACCACCTCAATAATAAAATAAGAGTGAAAAGGATAAAAATAGGAGACACATGAATGATATATTAAATGTTTATATCATCATGTTATCATTTATGTATAGTGAGTTTTGAAAATAATTTTAGGACTTGAATGGTTTCACTATATTGTCACATATCTATGAATCATATAAGGATTATGAAAGGAAATAAAGTAAAGAGATGATCAATACACTTTAAACATGTAAGTTAAAATATGGAACTAAGGTTGGTACTCATATACTTAGGATAATAGAGTACATTTATTGATTTATAGAGTTGACATTCAAGATAAATAATTATCTATCCATATATCTCAAAATTTCATCCTTATCACATAGTTACTATAGTTTCATTGAAATTTATAAAATAAAAAGTAAGAATAAATCAAATCAATTTATTTTTTGGATAAATTTCATAAGTTTATAGGTATTTCAAAAATATAATTCTTCAATACTTATAGAGATAAAGTAGAAAGTTGATGAAAATAGGCTAATAAAATAAAACAATTCTAAAGGAAACTTTGAAATTTCCTTTTAAGAAACAAATTATTAAAAGGGGTATCATCAAATATGAGTCTTTTAGATTCACTTAGGCATTAAAGGCCACTAGAATAGAATTTGAAATGAATTAAAGAATAATAAAGTTTGAGATAATACTTTAATTATATTCATGATTATATGTAATATTTCTATTTTATTTCATTTGTATTAGATGCAATTTTTTTCCTCAAACAATTATATCTAAATATAGGAAGGAATTTTAGTAAAATCTAAAGATTTAAGTGGATCATTAAGATTTACTAATGTATATTGACCCTTACATCATCTAAAGAAAACTGTAACCTCCTATTTATTAGTGGAAATGTTCTCATATTTGAAAAATAGTTATCATGTGTTGTGTTTTACCAAAACATAACCTTAGTTTTGAGTTTCTATACAATGATAATTTATTAAAAGTTTAGAAATAATAATTGTTATGGTAGACCATACTTGAATAATAGTTTAATTATACTTGAATAAGAGATATATAAAGTCAATAATCAATAATGAATATAAAACATAATTAAAGTGATACATACTTTTAATATATATATGTTACATCTTATTAGATGAATATTCATTATATAACATTATGATCCACACTAGAAAAAAAATATTTTCTTTGAAAACTTTGATACAAAAACAACTAGTGCATAAAATTTCCACATCATCTCCCACTTAGTTCTTCAAAACTATAACCATTATTATACATATCATAATTAAAACCATTTTTCATATCATAAGGAAAAGGAAACAAAATAAAATTTAATCTTATATTCTCATTAACGGTAAACAAGGTATATATCAATGATCAATTACAAATAATATCAGAATAATGGTATGATAACATGAGATTGACATTTTAAAACCAATCCCATCATATCATATATTTTAGTTATGAGTCATGGAATAAATCTTGACAGTTCATAAGATAGGAATCTTAAACAAATCAAAGAACATGAGCTATGCGAGTACAACATTGGCATAAAACTTAAGTTTGAGACATAGAGATATACATAGAAAATCATTTCATTAGTTAAGGATCACTTACAAGTATATCATAGTGTATTGGATTCACTCCCCATTCCATTATATCCTTATCCAAGGTTCACTCCAAATACTATCATAAGGGATAGAGTCCATTACTGAATTGGGTTTGCTCCATATTTTAGTTCTTAATATCTCCCGAGATATCCATCTTTACCCAACGTATTGGAGGGATATATAATTCTAGAACAACCCTTAACATAATAATAATCCATACATATTATTTCCAAAAGATCAAAAATAATTAATCATATATCCTAATAGGTGTAATTTATAAACATTTCAACATTTCATCATAATATAAAGTGTAGAACATAAATGGGATTTATAATCATCCCATCATCATAATCATAAACCATTCATTGAAAGAATAAGGATGGTATTATTGGATCATATAAATCATAAGTAACATCAATGGATGTTATCTTAAATGAAACTTTTCTTTAATGGATCACTTAGAATATTTCTTGATAAAAATATCCTTTTCATTTTGAGATCACTTATTTAAAATCTAAAAAGTTTCCTAAATATTAAGGAAAAAAATTTCATTGAAAATAAATATGTAAATTAAGATTCAAGGAATTGATCATTCATGATGGATGAAAATTTTGTTCACATCTCTAAGTCAAAACAAATATTCCTTTCACATTTTTGGTAAACAATCTAAATTGTCTCTTTTTGAAAATGAAAAGAAGATTCATTCGAATCATTTCTATAGAAAGTAAAACATGGGTAAAATTTAATTTGAAAAATAATATTATAATATATAAAAATTATTGAAAAATTTTTAAATAAATAATATACATGGAAGAAAAATATTCCTAACGAAAGAGGAAATAATATTCATTTTTCTTAAAAATGTTTTCTTGATCATTTTAAGTACCAAAGAGAGGAAAATGGTATTATTACTTAAAAATTCCTTAAATAACCATATTATAAAATAATTCATGATATTATTGAGATTAATATCATAAAATTTTATCATATGAAAATTAATAATAAACAATTCTGATAAAAAATTAGATTGTAACATAAACTCCTTACCAATTTGATAATTTTTCTGTCAAAATTTAATGAAAGAAATAACCTTTGATGGATATTTAAATACACATAATTTTTATTATAATAATAATTTATTACATTAATGTAAAGTATATACACCACATAAAATAAAAAAGTGTTGAATATTTCATGTGTCTTGCAGAAATAAAAGTGAGAGGAAAATCTCATACCTCAAGTTTTACTTGTTTTGAAAGAACTCTAAACTCAGGTTTAATAATTAAAAATTTATTATAATTTTTTATAAGAGTCATTTAAATATTTATAATATCATATATTATCAAATTATATCATTTCAACACCCATTTATAAATAATTCCTTATTAAAATAGTCATTTCTAGGTGTTAATTGTTTCATTTTTCATGAGAGTTTTGGTTTGGTAGTTTTGATCCTTGAACTTTGATCATGGTACCATAATATAGAGAATATAAATAATGATATAAATATCATACATATTCAATATATATATATATTTATCTATAAAAAGGTATGGATAGAAAAATTATTTACACTCTTTATAGAGATGGTTGGCCATACGTATGCATAAACGTTATTTTGATTTTATAATGAAAAGAATGAAAGAAAGATAGAAATTATTTTATCATTAAATCACCATAATTATATAATTAATAAAATATTTATACATTAAATTTTTCATTTTACCATCCATGAAGATTGGAAATGAAAAATGAATCACAACACTTCTTGGAGGTGGTAGCCCACACGTACGCATAAGCGATGTTATAATTTTCAAACAGATGGGAAGGTAAGAAGGTAGATGTGATACTATAATTCTAAAAGAATAATTATGTCATAAATATCATATATAAAAATAAAAACAATCATAAAAACCATCCATGAAATATGATGATGGAAAATGGATTGTATCGTTGTGTGGAGGTGGTAGCCCATATGTATGCATGAGAAATACTTTTACTTCAGATTTGATATAAAAGAGGTATAATGATCATGTTTACATATTCATAACATTTTATATATATTTAGTATACTAAAGTTGTTATTTTATGATGAATACCACATATTTAAAGTAGTTGTAAAAATAAATAAATTGAAAGAGAATGGGTGGGATGATTACCTCTTCTTTGATAGGCCTCCTTTAGATCCCTTCTCAAGGACTATTGGAATGGTAATTTCAGAATAAAAGAAAATATAATTCATGGATATAGAACTTTATAGGAAACTTTTCTAGTTTTTTTTTAATATTGATGGCTCAAAGCGCTTTAAATAAGAGAAAGGAGGGGTTTCCTTTTAGAAGCGGGGGAGAGGACACACTTGGAATTTCTTAAAATATTAAAATATAATAAATTCATACTCAAGATAAAAGCTTCCAAATAGGATAAATTTAAGATATATTATGATATAGAACATAAATATAATCATCTGATAATATATATATAAGTTTTGAGGCCAATTTAGCACTTATTTTTTAGATTAACCCCAAGTTAATCCCTTTAAACATTTACCGTAGTAATGAATTTTTACCTCAGTTACTATTCATGATGAAAAAACATTAAGTTGAACTTATTATATAAATTAAATTATTATTATTAAAAATATTTAATCCATTTTAAATAATTAAATTCACATAATTGGTATAATTTAATTTAAAATTAAACCTACAAACACGATAAAAAGTGGTTTTCTATAAAAAAAATGGTTTCTTAAGTATAAAGTTTTTTATACCAAAACTCATATATAATTAATTAAAATGAACTTAATTAGAATATTAATAATATTAATTAACAAATATTACTTTTAAAACCATTTTAAAACAAAATTTAACTTTTTATATTCTTGAAATGAAGAGACGGGTTTTAATAAAAATTAGTATTTTTCACTACTCATCTAAAAGTCACCCTTTTCAGAAAATTATCAAAAATTCACTCTAAGAAAATTTTGATGTGATTATTTAAAAAATGAATTTATTTTTTTCAAACCCATTTTATAAAATTGGTAGATATAAAATATATTATTTTCTCACAGAAATTAATACAAACTTATTTTGAAGAAAAATGTATTTTTGAAACATATAATGACTTTAATAAAAATTGAGTACTTATTTATTTATATATTAACTTTATCTAAAAAAAATTATAAAGTTGGTTATTCATATTCATATCCTCAATTTAATTTCCTGTTTATAACGGTATACTACATTACATTTCATTTGGAGTTAGGTTTGAATGTATCAAAAGCTATCGAAGAAATTAAATTTATTTGAAGAGAAATATATCATAAAATCTTAGGGTGTCTCATTATACCCATTTAAAATGAATTTATTTATAAAATATTTCTCAATCTAATAAAAACAAAAGATTATATATATTTTTTATTATATCCTCAAGTTACCAAGTAGCTTATTTGAATTTATTATTCCTCTAGAGAACTTTAACCAGGTGAGTAGTCTTATTTTATATCACTTTATCTCTATGATCAAAGATTTCTACCAATTTTTATTTATGGTAAAGATCATAATACAGTGGTATAATCTCTAATTTTAATACATGTGAAGGATCTAATATGTACTTCCTCAAGAGTGATATATATATAACATCATGAACATGATAAAGGTTCAGTGGAAGTGTCAAGTAAGAAGATATCATCCCTACTTGATCAAGAATCCAAAAGGGGGAAATATACCTAGGGATCACCATTCCCTTATTTATGAATATCATAACCTTATTCCATTAATAAATACATAATAATACCTTCTCACCAACTTCAAATTCTATATTTTTCTAATGATTTCCAGCATAACTTTTCTATCAACTCTTTAATAAATTAATGTGGTGCTAAATAACTCTAATATTCTCTATCATTTCCTCAGAAAACTCTGGTCTCAATATATTTCTTTCTCCAAATTCAACCTATCATGTTGGAGTTATACACTTCTTTATATATATGGTTTCATAATATTACATTTTAATACTTGAGTGAATGTTATTGTTTTAAATAAACTCAAATAGAAAAATATGTTGATTACAACAACCTTTGAAATACATAGAACAAGATATTAGAATATCCACAGGGGTTTGAATGGTTCAATCATACTGAAAATATATTTAGGGATGATAAGTAGTACTAAAACACAACTATGAATCCATATATTATTGAATAATTCCCAAAAAATTCAAGGACAACCTTGGATCTCAATAAGATACAATAGAATGTGGCACTACAAGAAAACTTAACAATTTGTTAATTTATATTTTGGAAAATGGTCAGTTAAGAAATATTTTCTCATTGTAATGATGTGTGATGACTTCATAAGGTGATCGAATATGACACAAATATCATTATGTCCTTTATATGTTTCATGGAGTCTAATTAAAAAATACATAGTGATGTTTTCTCATTTCTATTATGGTATGGGTAATGGTTGTAACTTCCCCTGAAACTTCTATCTCTTAGCCTTAACTTTCCGACAAACCAAGAACCATAATAAAAAATTTTCAATATCTCTCTTTATGTTTTACCACTATAAATACTCTTTTATATCTCTATACATATTCATACTTCCATGATGTACAGAGAATGATGAACTATGAGATTCATCAAACATATCCTTCCTCAAATCTAGTATATATGGGATACATACATGGTTTTTGAACCTTATCACTCCATTGCAATCAAGGTTAAACTTAGAAATATTTCATTCCTTCTTTTGTAACTCTACATCTTCCTTTTATTCCTTTCTAATCTACACTTGGATAGATATTTGTACACTCATTTAATCAAGATAATACTTCTACCCTTCCTTCAATATTTCTAGATATATCCTTTTCAAATATAGAAATATTGAATCTTTTGTGATCCTAATCACATATTATAAATAATTTTCCTTTCAAATCAATGCATCAGCTACCTTATTCACTTTCCCAGGTTGGTATTGTATTGACAAGTCATAATATTTAATCAAATCCAACCATCTTATCTGGTGCATATTCAACTCTTTCTGAGTGAATATATACATTAACTTTTACAATTCTTATATATGTCACACCTTTCTCTATAAAGATAATGTATCCATATATTTAATGAAAAAATACCATTTTAAACTCTAAATAATGAGTTGGGAAATTTTTCTAATGAGCCTTTAATTTTTCTGAGGCATAAGCTATCATCGTAACATTTTACAAGAGCACACGTCTCAGTGCCTTCTATGATACATCACTAAAAATCACAAATCCTTCTCCATTACAGCGTAGTGTAATAAAATGTTCACTAAACAACATTATCTTCAGTTACTTGATATTTTCTTCACATTCATCTATATAAAATAATGTGTCTCCCTTTCGAGTTAACTTGGTTAAGAGATTAGATAACTGTCAGAAATTCTACATGAGGCATCAATAATATATATCGAAACTAAGAAAGTTGTGTATCTCAGTCATATTAGTTGGTCTGGTCCAACTTTAAATAACTTCTTTCTTTAATGGATCTACCAATATACCCTCGCTTGAGATTATATGACCTAAAAATGAATCTTTTTGTCGCAAAAATTTACACTTTGTAAATTTTTCATACACCTTCTTTTTCTTTAAGGTATTTAGTTCAATCCTTAAGTGATATTCATACTTCTATTTTATCTTGGGATATATAATAATATAATCTATATACTACCAAAAACTAGTAAAGATAATCTCTAAAGAATCTATTCTTTAAATCCATGAAGATATAAGGGGTATTGGTAAGTATAAATGGAATCAATATAAAATCATAGTGTGCATACCTCAACAGAAGGATGTCTTTGATATTTTTTCACTTTTTATTGTCCACTGATAGTATGAAAATTAAAGATCAATAGTAACATCTTATTTCCTTTATAAGGTAATTTTCTATATTTTCTGAGTTCACATTCACTTAAAAATCCTTTTATGTGATTTTTTTGGGTTTACTGCAAACTACAGAATAGGTACACGTTGTGTTTCTGAAGTACACATCGTGTACTTGGTGCTGGCTTCAGGTTGTCAAATGGGAGATCATGTTGTGAATTTTTAGATAATTTCATGAGTTGTTACACACTGTGTGCCTAATTTACATGTATTTTATGGATTAAATGGTGAGTTTCTAACCTGAGTTGATGGGTTTTTCGGTGTACTTATTCAGTGTGGCCTACACGTCATGACCCTTGGATACACATCATGACTCGACCTGCGCCCATACATAAGTAATGAGTTTTGTAGTATCTATTGGGTTATTATTCCCATACATCTTGGCTCTCGACCCTAGACTCTCCCTAGGTGATTTTTAGAGGTGCCCCTCCTTTCGGTTTTTTACGATCGGCTTCGGATCTTCGTTGCATCTGCGGTGTGATTCCTCGGTAAGTGTTCTTCCTCATTCTTCGAGTTAATGTAATTATATCATCTTGGTTATTCAATGGATCATCTAGGAATTAATTTATCTATGCCAGGTGGTGTTTTATATTTATTATAGGTTGTGTTTCAATATTTTCTTCACCTTCATTCTCATGGACGAGTGTCGTTGCGAGTGTCGTTCTTCAGGAAAGAGGCAGCTGGTTATGTCCTATTTTTCCAAATTGGTTACCATCATATTGCTTGATTTATTTTAATTTCTAATTTAAATACAAATGATCATCCTTGATTTTAATTTCTTTGATAAAACCCAATTCTATTGAATTGGGAGAATTGAAATGGTTAGGTCTCAAAAAATTGGAAAACCCTTGATTCCATTTAATTGGGGTGGGTTTATGAAAATTGGCTAATTTAAATTGATTAATTTAAATTATGGATTTGATGGAAATGTTTTCAATTAAATTTTTTAATTTAATTGTGTAAATTAATTGTGAAAAGTATTGAAATAGTTTTGAATGGATTTCAAACTCATGAAAATGTCTTAAATGATTTGATAGAAACCCAGTGGATTTATCTTGTGAAAAATGAATGTTTTTTAATAAAAATTATTTTGGTTTTAAATGGAAAGAAATTGAAATTTTGAAATGGAATAATGGGATTGATCGTATTTTTAAGAAGTCTTAAAATATCTCACCCATATTTTAAGAGCACATAAAATCCTTAGATAGTTAGTGAGTTATTTGGATACACTCTATGTTATTACAACATTCTAAAATATACATGTAGCGGGTCACATCCCCTATGGGTTGGTGAAAATTATCCTTTGTCTAGTGTTATAGGGACATGTGTATACACATTTTACTGAGTTCACATATAGAGTAAAAAATCCTATAGCTAGTTAATACTATAATACTTTTTGGCAGATGAACATGTTGCTCACTTGTTTATTTATATTTGAGATATAAATGTATGTCAATGATTGTATAAACTTATTTACATTCCTAATAAATATATATAAACTATTTTATATAAATGTTTTACTAAATCCATTCTTTTAGAAATATTCTATCTCTTGTAAATAAAATTTGGTGCTCTGATTGTATTTTTCATCATTTTGAACATGTATAGCATGTTTTGTTTAAATATGATTCTAAGTTTCCAAACCTGTTTGTTCTGAAAAACTGAAAGATTTTATTTTTAAAATATATATTTGGAATCTGTTATGGAATATTTGGTGGTATCCTACTAGTCTTAGTCTCACACCCTACTTTTTCCATCGAGTGTTTGTAGACTTTCTTCTTCCAGGCTCGAGAAATGGGAAGGAAACTCTTAAAGTTGGATCCAACTATTGAGCTTTAGACGTGGTGAGCTCTTCCCTTAGGGACCTTGGGGTTGTTTTTCAATTTATTACTTTCGGTTTTAGTACATTGTTTTTTATACCTATTTATATTCTGGTACTTTTACTCCCATTGGAGTTTTCCAATAGATATACATACTATCTTTTATCTTTTTCTTCAGCATTATTGTGGAAAAATAATTCCCAATTGTATGGTGAGCGATGCTAGGTGCCAATCGCCAGCCTGTGGGGATTGGAAACACCCTTCAGGTCATATCAGGGTCAGCTCGGTTATTGGGTTACAAGGGTACTCGGGCTGGTTAATGACACCAATCTTGGAAAAATATTGATCTCCTCATAATTTATCAAACAACCCCTCAATACAAGGTTGAAGATACTTATTATTAATTGTGGTCTTGTTTAGTTCTTGATAATCAATGAAGAGTTTCATTATTCCATATTTATTAAAAAAATGAACAAGTGCTTCCCACGGTTATTCACTTGGTCGAATTAATCCCTTATCAGGATTCTGTTAGAGTTGTTTCTTTAATTCCAGAAACTCAATTATGGTTATTCTAAATATAGTATTTGAAATTTATATACACCAAGTATGAGTTTTATTAAAAACTAAAATTCACAATTTTAAGTAAGATTAGGAAACTCCTCTATAAATACATCAAAAAAATCTTGTACATTAGGCATATCTTTTATGTTGAGTTTCTCCCCAACCATATAAAAAAACACCCCATTTGAATAACAATTAAGTCCCAAACAATGGATGTAATTTCCATTAGAATTTAATATCTATTATCGTGCTAATAAAATATCATAGGTTGGTTTTTAATATCAAATGTGACTTCCCATAATTGGAAATTGATATGGTATTTATATAAAATAAATCCAATCTATGCCCAAAAATAACATCAAATTCAACTATAGGTGGAATAACATTATTTTCATGAAGTACATACCCACAAACTTTAATCGGAGAAAAATAATAGAATTGAGATGTGATCATAATACCTTTGCGAGTTTTCACTAATAATTAAACATCTAATCATTGATGTGGTATTCTGATACCCTTAACAAATTATTTAGATAAAAAAGAGTGGGTAGATCCAAAATCAAATAAGACATTAGTAGTTATAGATTGGATGGTAAGTGTACATTTCACTATTTCATTATAATACCCCCATAATGGAAATATAAATAACATTACATTTACCTTTTTATTCAAGATTAATATGTTTCTAACATTGATCAACATCATTAAACTTTAGATTTGAGCACTAGTTAGCATAATTCCCATACTCCTTGCATTTGAACCAATGGAGTGTGGGTGGTGTATTTTGTGGTAATTTTCCTCTATCATTAGATAGCATATTATTCTCTTCAATTTAGTATTATATTTCTTGATGACCTTCATTTCCACAAATAAAACATTACCATTCCCCTTAATAAAATTTCCTTCATGTTTCCTTCTACACTTTGAGGATAAACAAAATCTCATATTCTTCTCTTCGTGGTTTTTATTATTTGAATTTCCATTGAATTCTATATTTATTTTCTTATGAAACCCTGATATTGATGGGTAAATACACTCTCCATTTCCAACTTGATATCAAATCAAATGATCTCTTCATTCTAATAAAGTCTCATGTGGTTAACAACCTTCCAATAATTGGTTTTAAGCCATTGAAGAATCGATCAATCTTACTTTCATGTTGGATGATAATACCCAAAGTGTAACTCACAATTCTTTTAAAATTTACCTCATGGGTAATAATGGATTCATCATCCTTTAGATTTATCTCAAGGAATTCCTTCACCATTTTTATTTAAAGAATATGATGAAAGTACTTATAGAAAAATGATATCCAAATCTCATCCCACTACATGGAATAAATTTTTTCACGATGCATAATGTACTTTATATGATTCCACCTTTGATATTTTTCACCTTATAAATGTTAAATATCTAAAATAAATTTTTCATGATCTGAATTTTGGATAATGAAAAAAAAATTACTGGTACTGATCCATTTCTGAAAAACTAGTGTATCAGTGGACCCATTAAAATATGATGGATATTTCCTTATAAAGGAATCAATATAAATTTGTTCCCTCTATTGTTCATTTGGAAGCTCAGTATAATTAATAGCTTGAAAAATTTATGTAACTATAGAGATAATATTTTTCATTATATATCCCATAACATTAGGTTTATCAGGATGAAAATCATTGAATTTTTTATCACATTCAGTAACAACACAATTCCTATGGGTTATATTCATTGAGTAATTCTAAAAAACATATTGAGAGAAAAAATAATCATAGTTGGAAACCACATAATCAGGAAAAATAATTTATAGGATTCCTAAATCTTGAAACCTTATTTTCAATCTATGACACCTTATGTGTATCCTATGTCATTCATGGTCATATTCGATTTAAATCCTTCATAATGGTTTATAAATAAAATGTGATTTAACCTAAGCATATCTATTTAGAGTGTCAAACTGTGGGCAGAGTAAGGGCACACTCACCATGAACCAAAATAATGGTCGAGATATACTCGACCAACACTTTTCATGGTTATTACCCCTAGATGCATCAATTCCAAAACCATGTCCACTTATAGTATCCATATAAGGAATTTTTTCTAGGAAAACCACACTCCTTTATTTACCATAACTTAGGATATTATTTTATACGAAGTATTTTCCTAAGGGTTCTCAATAAATTTTTCTCATCCTAGTTTAGAAAGATATCTAAAACCTTATTTGATACCAACTAAATCGACCCATACTTTTCATACATATATATTACATATTATTAGATGAATATTAACTACAAAAAAAAATAGAATATTAGCAGTGGTTTTTTAGAAGGGGTTATGAACAACCCCCTGTAAATTCATTTTATAGGAGTTTTTGTACAACCCCCTTTAATTGTAAAATTTATAGGGGATTTACAACCCCCTATAATTTTTTTATCATTTTTTATTCATAATATTTTGTTGGATTTTACAGGTATTTATGTCAGAACCACCACAAATTTAATAATTAGTGGATCTATATGTTCAGTTGGATTTCAGAGCCACTATATATATATAAATGTATATATGTATATATTATTCATTTGGATATATATTAGAGGCTATATATATGACATGAAAATTGTTTTTTAAAGAAAATAGAGGGGGTTCAAAATCCCCTCTAATATTTTAAATTAGAGGGGGTTAATGAACTTTCATTAATCCCTTAAATTAGTGGGGGGTTTGAACCCCTTCTAATTCAAGAAATTAGAGGAGGTTTTGAACCCCTTCTAATTTAAGAAATTAGATGTGGTTGTGAACCCCCTCTAATTTAAGATATTTGAGGGGATTATGACCCTGCTTTAATTTATGACATTAGAGAAGGTTTTCAACCCCCAATTAATTCAACAAATTAGTGGGGGTTATGAACCACCGCTAATCCCTTTGATTAGACGGGTTTTTTAACCCACTCTTAATTTTTATTTATTTTTTAAAATAAATCTCATATAAATTCAAATTTTATAATATATATGTGGGTTCACATGTGTGTGTACACACACAAACACACACACACAAATATATATATATATATATATTACATAAAAACATTATATAAATGTATTTAAATTCATTATAAACATATATATAAAGACATTATATAAATAATTTAAATAAATATTTATATATATATATATAAAGTATACAAATATAAATATTGGCATACGTAATATAAATGTAATTATAAATATATTATTCAAATAAATAAAATTTATATATGGTTTTATAAATACTATATATTTATATTGTGATTTATATTGTATTAAATATATTTTTATTGTATATTTGTGTATAAATACATTTATATTATATTATATATATAAATAAATAAAATATATATAGAATTAAATATCAATATATTTATATTTATTTTGTATATATTATATTATAAATATTTTATTATACATAAAATTATATATATTATAAAATTATTTTATATATAGTTAAGTATACCATATTAATTATAAATTGATTTAGTATATATCTATATCATTTAATTATATTATATATTTTTAATTATATGATTGTATTTAATTGTATTTATATGTATAAATAAATATAATTGGATAATTTTATGTACATTTACATATATTTATTTGAATAAATTATATATCATATAATATTAATTATATATAAAATACAAGCATAAACATATTATATAAATATATATATATAATTTATTTAAAAAAATAAATCATATCATCATCATATATTTGTATATACAAATAATTTGAATGAATATATTTATAAATATAAAAATATATGTATATATACATACATGAATAAAATTATAAAATATATACTCAAATATATGTAAATACGCATATACAATATATTTTGTATATAAATGTATAAATTTAAAATAATATAAATGTATTATAATATAAATACATAAATTTATAATATAAAAATATACATATTAATTTAAATAATTATATATGTATCTAAATTTTATTGAAATAATATTGGCTTTCATTAGTTTTGTAATATATATAAATACAATGATATATAATATTATTAACATAATCAAATTGTACTAGTGGAAAAGACGCTGTAGGAGGTTATTGGAGGTTGGGGTTTTGAATCTCGGCAGCTGCAAAATTTTACCCAAGCGTGGGTTCCTTGGTGAACAGAAGAATCGGAAGGAGTGTCCACAAGCATGTGGAGAACTGGAGGGGGTGCATGTGGAGAACCAGAGGGGGTCCATGCATGTGGAGAACTAGAGGGGGGTTTTGGGTTGTGTGTAGACTAGAGGGGGTGTCGAGGTGAGAGATAGTGGAGAACTAGAGGGGTTCGACCATGTCTGAACTAGATAGGGGGTGGTTAGGTCAGGTGTGGACATGGTGCAGAACCATGGGGTAGGGCGGTCCGCGTGTGAGGGGTGGGGGTGTGGACTAGATATTAAATATACATTTATTTATTATTTAGAGGTGGTTCTTACAAATGGCCTCTAATATGATTTATTTAGAGGGGGTTAAAACCCCCTCTAAATGTGTATTAAATTGAGGTGGTTTTTAGAAACAACCTCTACTATGGTTGACAGAAATCAACTAGTGGTAGTCAAAAACCGCCGCTAGTTTGATAAAAAAAATTAGAGGGGGATAAAACCCCTACTAAAATGTGATTCTACGGTAAAATTAGAGGGGGGTTTAACCACCACTAAATGAACTGCCGCTAAATTTTAAACCATTTTACCAGTGGTTCCTCAAAACAGCCTCTAATAAGAGTAGGTGGGAACATTAGGGACGGTTCCTCGTAACGGCTGCTAATGTGTTTAAAATGGGTTATAACACCTTATAAACAGAAAAATAACCCCTTATAATTGGGTAATTGTTTTTTATTTATTAATTACATAACATTAAAATCCATAATAGAACTATAAAAGTTTAGTGTATTTGGAAACTTTGATACATAAACAAATGGTACATAAAAGTTCCATATCATCTTCCACTTAGTTCTTCACAACTAGTACCCTTGTTATCCATATCATTATAAAAAATTTCTATCTATCATGGGTAAAAGGAAACATAATAAAGGGTGAGCTCAGATGCTTAGTAAGCATAAACAAGGGAGGTATCAATGACCACTCAATCATAACATGATCATAAGGGTATGATAACATGAACTTGACATTTTAAAACCATACCAATCGTATTATATATCATAATCAGGACTCATGGAACAAATCTTGATAGCTAAAAATACATGAATCATAAAGGAATCAAAGAAAATCATCTATTAGAGAATAAAATTGGCATAATGCATAAATTTTTGGCATACACATAATCATAGGAAATCATTTCCTTAGTCAAAAATCACTACCAATACTATCATAGTGGATTAGTTTCACTCTCCATTCTATCATATCCTAAGTTAAGTTTCAATCCCAAGACTATCATAGTAGACAGAGTCCCTTACTAAACTAGGTTTACTTCCCATTATATTCCTTAATATCACAAGAGACACCCATAATTACCCAATGTATTATAGGGGTATATAATTCTAGTCCAACCCATTAAATAATCATAATCCATTCATATGTGTGAGATGATTTCATAAATCATTTATAATATATCATAACCCATGGAAAGGAAATGGGTTTCATAAACATTTCAAAATTTCATCATAACATAACTAATGGAAAATAAGTAGGCTTCATAAACATCTCATAATCATAATAATAAACCATAGTGAGAAAGAATAAGTATGGTATCATTGGATCATATACCCAATAAAGGATAAGTAACATTAAAGGATGTTATCTTAAATGAAAGTTTCCTTTAAAAGATCACTTGGAATATTTCTTGATTAAAATACACTTTTTATTTTCAAATCACTTATTTAAAATTTAAAAAATTCCCAAATGTTAATGAAAACATTTTAATTGAAAAGAAACTTTAAAACTTGTAAAGTAAGATTCAAATCATTCACTGGTCATGATAGTGGGAAATTTAATTCTTGTCGTGTAAGTTAAAACAAATATTTATTTAAATTTTTTGGTAAAAATTCAAAAAACAACTCATTAAGAAAACAACAAGAATATTTCTATGAAACAAATTTATAGAAATTAAAACATGCGTAAAAATTAATTTAAACAATCATATGATAATAGGAAAAAAAAATATTGAAAACATTTTAAATAGGACATGGAAATTGAAGAAAAATATTCCCAAACAAATAGTAATTAAAGTCTCTTTTTCTCAAAAAAATCTAAAAAATCTAACTACTAAAGGGAGGAAAATTATATTATTAATTGAAAATTCCATAAATACCCATAGAAGAATAGAATTCATGAGATTCTTAAGAGGTATATCATGAAATTTTATCATCAAAAACTAAATCATAAACAATCACTACTACAAAAAAATTGTTTTATCCATCACTAGATCTTTAATAGTGCTAGATAAAAGCACTATTAAATACCCCCTTTGTTAGCAATAAAAAATGATCTAATAAATCACCCCCTTTAATAGTGTTTTTAGCACTCTTAGAGAGGGTCTTTAAGAGTGCTAAAAAAAGCACTAATAAAGATTCCCCCATTATCACCACTTATAAAAAAGTGATGATAAAGGGTATATTTAAAAACATTATTTCATTAGAAATAATATATTAATTTATAAATATAATTTTATTTATATAAATATAATATATATTTTTAAAATGTTTTTAGATGAGTTAAATATGAATTCACACTTAATATAAAATATATTTAGTGAAAATTAACTAAAAAAACATTTTTAATCAATAATTTTCTAATTATTATCGAGAAATAGTCATTTGATATCAATTGGAAGATAAAAAATTAAAAAATATATATTAAAAGATCTAAAACAAGTTTAAAACATAACACAAACTTCAAACAGCCATGACTTTTGATCCAGGTGTTCGTTTGGACTCTTCCACATATCAAATCTAAGCCTGCAATGATATCTATGACCTTGGTGAAAAAGGTAAAACTATTTCACATCTTTTAAGGCTCAAAAAGTCCTAAAAGGCCTCCAAAATTGAGTTTTTAGACAGGGTAACCCAATTTTTTAACATTCGATAGAATTTAAGCCTCATTTAAGTGGGTCTTTCTACCTATTTTTAGTAGGGAATGAATATAATTATAGGGATTACATTTATATTAATATTATGGTTTTAAAATTTTATCATTTTTTGTAATTTAGCTCTATTTATAATTAAATATATATTTATTTATTTATATTTATATTTAATTATAGAAAATCACTTGTATAAATTCATATATCAATATATTTATGTAGAAATATATTTTTAAATATATAAAATCAATATTTATTATTAATTTTATTTGAAGTAAAAAATTATCCATTTTTTACCGTATTAAAATGCATTTATATGTATATATAACTTTTATATATACAAATTTTTGTGTATAAATAAACACACACATATTTATTTATTTATTTATTTATTTATATTATAATATATATAAATGAATATTAGTATATAATATATTTAAATAAGTATAATTGTGTATATATATATCAAAAATTTTAAAATATATAAAAAAAATAGAAAATTCATTAAATATACAACAAAATACGCATGGCGTAGTGGTAAAGAGCATTCATTTACATAAAGGAGGTCATAGGATCAAATCCAAGCATGTGAAATTATTTTTTTTAGCCTTATAGTTCGAACAAAGTGTGGTGGGCTTCATGATGGTGGATGGGTAGTTGAAAGCATAAAGAAAGGGGATTGTAAGCGCTGAGAAAGGGGGTCTGTAAAAAATTAATTTTTT
Organism: Viscum album; assembly: GCA_963277665.1. Taxonomy (NCBI): domain Eukaryota; kingdom Viridiplantae; phylum Streptophyta; class Magnoliopsida; order Santalales; family Viscaceae; genus Viscum; species Viscum album. The sequence continues at coordinate 423,147,339 of OY728132.1, forward strand.
CCATATTTTTTAACATCCCTTTTTTATCATTATTAAAGGGAAATTTTTAATATCACTAAAAATTGTTGTTAAAGACACCCTTTAATAGTACTAAAAACACTATTAAAGGCACCCTTTAACAACGCTAAAAAAGCCCCGATAAATGGTGTCTTTAACAATGTTTTTTTAGCATTGTTAAAGACCATATTTTAACATCACTCATAATATCGGTGCATTTTATATGCTGAAAAAAACCATTTAAAATCATTTTTAAATCTCTGATTTACAGTACTGAATCCTGGAAAATAACGAGATTGTAAGATAAAACCCTTACCACTTTGGAAAGTTATGAATAAAAACTCATCAAAGAGAGAAATTTATATGGATATTTAAATTACCATAATTTTCTTTATAATCATCATAAAATATATTCATGGGTAAAATATACACCAAATAAAATAAATAAGTGGGGAATATGGAATGATTCTCACATAAATAAAAGTGAGATGAAAATTTCTTACCTCAAGTTCAAATTTCTTAGAAAGTGATATAACCTCATATATAATGAATTTAAATTTATTATAATCCTATAATAGAATAATTTTCATACTTATAATATAATATATTATCCACTTATAATATTTTAACATCCATTTATTAATAATTCCTTATTAAAATTATCATTTACAAGTGTTAACTATTTCTCTTTTCACGAGAGTTTCAACTTGGAAATTTCAGTCCCTAAACTTTGATCATGGTTCCATAATATACATAATTATAATAATTATTTAAATATAATATATATTAATTATATATATATATAAAGGTATATATAGAAAAATAATTTACATCGTTCATAGAGACGGATGGTTGTACTTACGCATTAAAGTTATTTTCATTTTCTAACGAAAAGAATGAAATAAATATATATTTTAATTTATCATTAGAGAACTATAATTATATAATTTATTACATATATATATATATTAAATATATTCTTATTACCATACATGTAAATCAAAAATGAAAATTTAATCATGTCACTTCGTGGAGATGGTAGTCCACACATAAACAGGAGTGACGTTATCATCTTCCAAAAGATGGGAACATAAGAAGTTATATATGATATTATAATTCAAAAATCATAATTATTTAATAAATATTATGTATAAACATAATTCATCATAATAACCATCCATAAAATAAAGTTATAGAAAATGAATTGTATCTCTATGTGGAGGTAGTAGTCCACACGTACGCACGAGTAATATTTTCTCTTCACATTTGATGTAAAAAAGGGTAAATAATGATGGTTCCATGATCATAATAAAATTTCAATATATTGAGGATAAAGAATTTATTATTTTATTATAAATATCATATATTTATAGGATGTGGAATAATAAATAAACTGAAAAAGTTCGGGTATGATGATTACATATTTTTCAATTGGCCTCCTTTAGATTCCTTCTTAAGGACCACTGGAATTATATTTTCAGAAAAAACATCACATATAATTCATGGATAGAAAATATTATAACATAATTTGGTAGAGTTTGTCCAATATATATGGCTCAATTTCTTGTAAATAAGAGAAATTATGGGTGTCCTTTTGTAAGTAGTGGAGAGTACACGCTGGGAATTTCTTAAAATATTAAAATATAATAAAGTCATAATCAAGCCAAATGATTAAAAATTTGAACAAGTTAAAATATATAATGATATATAACTGGAAAATAATCATCCAAAAATATTTATATAAGTTTTTTGGTCATTTTAACTCTTATCATTTTACATTAACCCTCATTAATCCCTTTTAACTTTTACCGTAGTAATGAATTTTCACTATAATTACTATTAATAATGATTAAAAAATTAGTTGAAATTATTATATAATATTAATTATTCTAATTGAAATTATTCAATCTATTTTAAAATTTCCAATTCAATAATGTGACGTAATTTGGTTTAAAATTAAACTCTCAAAACACGATGAAAATCGATTTTCCAGGAAAAGCATTTTCTTAAGTATTAATATTTTTATACCAAAATCCATATATAATTAATTTAAATGACATTAATTGGTTTATAGATAATATAAATGAACTTATATTGTTTTTAAACCCATTTTAAAACAAAATTTAAATTTCCAAATCCTTGAAATGAAAAGACATTTTTTAATAAAAAATGGTATTTTTCACTATTCATTGAAAAATTAATCATTTAAGTTAATTATAAAAAAGTAACTCCATATAATTTTTACATTATGATTTAAAAAATTAAGTTCATTTTGTACTATAAATTTTCTTCAATTTTAATAAATTAATTATATTATTTTCTCAAAAATTTCAATAAAAACAATTTTTTAGGAATAATATTTTTTTGAAGCATATGATGACTTTACTATAAATTAAGTAGTTATTTATTAATATATTAATTACCTAAATATTTATCCAAAATTTAAAAATTTCTTATTCTTATTCATATTTCAAATTTAATTTTTATTTTATAATGGTATATTATATTATAGTTTATTTAGATTCGAGTTTGCAAGTATCGCAAGCTATCGAACAAATTATATTTATTTGAAGAGAAATATATCATAAAATATTAGGGTGTCATAATAAGACTCAAACTATAATCGATTGTGGTGATATTATTCTTTTAAAAATAAAATTATATAAAAATTTCAAATATATATCAAGAGGAGTTTTTAGACTATTTTTAGTTAAAACTATTTTGTATTTGACATGATTGATTATAAGTAATAATCATCATGAGATCTTTTCAAATTAAATGAAAATATAGACATAAATATTTTAGATTTTTTTTTGAAAAGATACATTTTAAATATTTAAAGTATAATTTAGAGTAATTTTTTTGTACTTCATAATATTCCTTTATGATATTTAAAGAATAAAAAATATTAAGTAGAGACAAATCTTGGTAAGAGGATAAAATATTCTTCAATATATCAAGAGAGACAATATCATAACCAAACATTCATCAATCATTGGATATAAAGTGGAGATTATTCCAAAACTCTTATTTCCATATAAAAATTATATTAATAGTGTATGTAAATGGAGGAATTATTCTTTTCTAATCTTGGTGAGATTGGTGATGATTATTGTAAGTCTTTTTCTATACTTTAAGGATATTATTTGAAAATATTGTCATTAACACTTAACCATATGATAATGAAAATGATAAATGGGATATCATATGAGTTATAGTATGAGAATAAATATATCATATCAAAAAATCATGTCTTAAGTTATGAAGAGTTTTTTAAGTTCAATTCTAGAAACAAACTTGCATCAAGAAATGAAAAATGCATCTATATTAATTTTCCTAAGGTCATAAAGGATATTAAATATATTATTACTAGGATAAAAAAATTATAATCAAGTGAGATAAAATATTTTTATGATAATGGGAATCATTATTTGAGATAGTGGGATAAAGATAGACTTTACTAAATTCAATACTTGAGATAAATAATAAGTTGGAATAGGAACAAGTTCCAAAAGATCTCAAGGAAAGGAAAGTTCTTGAGACGCATAAAACATAAGAAAGTTGAAATCCAAAAAGTTTTGGATTTAAAAAAATTAATTTAGGTGATATATAATGCATTGATAATAATATATCATTACCCTATAATTAGGAAATGGAAAATGATATAAACTTGGATAATGAATATGAATTCATAAATGGATTCCACAAACCAAAATCAAGTTTGTATTTTGGAAGAACATTTAGCTGATGCAAAGCCTAGTGAGTCCAAATGGGTATTCAAGAAAGACCTAGATAATAATGGTTAAGAAAGTATTATAAACAAATATTGTTTGATAAGGGATCTAAAATAATTCAAGATATTGGATATGAAAAAGAATCTTTCACCAATACAGATACTTAAATCCATTTGAATTATAAATTCCATATTAACTGCCTATATTTGGTGATTTAATGTTAAAACAACATTCTTAAATTGAAACTTATGAAAATATTTAAATGATATATCCAGAAGGGTTTGTGACATTAACTATAACCAATATATTATGAAAGCTATAAAAATATATTTATGGATCAAAGTAGGTATTCAAGCTTTGGATGATTATTTTTACCCATGTTTCTACAAGATTTTAATAGGGTAACAATGGTTTTCAAAGTGATATATGTTTATAACATATGGAAAATATATATTAGTCTTATAGTTAAATAAGAACTAGTTAAAAAATATATCTCTATGAATGACTTAAAGTGAAAACCCATGTTTTGTGGAACAAAATCAACTAAAATTTATTTTTGGGTTACTTTAACTAAGTCATAAGTACAAAAATTAAAAAAAATATTAAAAAAACAAGTTGGAACAATTCAAGAGAGAATTGTTTCCTTTTTATATGGAATAAATCTCTCCAAGATGATTTCTTAAGATATATGAGTAAATAAAGAAGATAAGTATAAATCTATAATCATTAGAGATGGGATATTTAAAATATTCCATTATATGAACTAGGTTTAATGTTTCCTATACATATATTGTGAGGATAAAATGTAAAAAAACATCTATGATATATTCTTAGGGAATTATTTTAAAGTATCTAAAAGTAAAAGATAAAGTATAAGGTATATTTTCCATCTATTTAAAAAGGGGAGAGTGATAGTTAATAATAAAGGGTGATAGAAACTCATAATATTCATTATTAGAAAACTATAGTGAATTTAAGTATGTTTTAGTATCTAATACAGCTTAAAAATCTATATAAATAACCAATTTTTTATCAGATCTAGAAATTATTTTAATACAGTATAATATTATCACAATGTATATTGTGATTATATTGTAGTATTGGTTTGATCCCAGAATTTCAGATTAATATAGAGGATAAAAAAATTTATACATAAGAGATATCATCCCTTGAGGTAAATTACTCAAATAGGTGAAGTAGCAGTTAGAGAAGTAACCATAAAGAAAATATATTCGGCCATATTATTAAATTCATATTTCTAAGAAGAATTATCTTCTTGTGAGAGATAAAAAGTTTTAAATTGTTATTAATTGGATCTATTTTAAGTGATATCTTTGTGGTATTGTCTTTCATGAACCCATCTTAAACTTTTTATTTTTGACTGTCATATAATGTATATAGTGTAACATGTGAATAATTTATTATTTCCATTGTAGTGATATAATTTTTTTTACTATATATAGTAATTTTCCTTAGATGACATGTCAGATAAAAAGGTTATAGTAGTTTACAACTATAATGGAAACCTTAAGATACTATGATAGTAATCTTAAACATATGTCTTATAGTTTAGATATATCAATATGAAAAGACGCAGATGATCTCTAACTATCAGGTGTTAGAATCTCATAATAATTTAGAATAATTCCTATAAATTTTAAAATTATTGATTTAATTTATAGTATATCATGATTATTGACCAATTAATTGGAACATCACATGTTTTAATTGTCATTGTATATTATTGTAACACCATGAAAATTCTAAAAGAGTACTTTTTTATTCGATAGCGTGTATGACAGGCAACACCAAACATAGAAATAAATATAACCCCTCGATAATTTATAGTAAATTTAATGTTTTAAATAAATTTAATATCTTATATATCTTATAATTCATGAAATACCGAGTTATATTACATCGTACACCACAACAAGTTTCTTCAAAATCTTACGTTACACGCAAGACTAAGTTTTATAGAACAACAATATATTATTAAAACATTATTATTTTACATAATAAGATATAACCTAGATGTAAAATTAGTATTTATGAATATAAGTAACTAAATTTTGAGAATATATGGTTTATAAAAAAATAAAATGAATTCATGATTACCAATTAATTAGAAATAAATAAAAAAACTAATTGAATATAAATGTTTTTATGCTCACAAAGGTGTCTTATCCTAATAAATTAAATTAATTAATATTAGTTACTAATATTAATGAAATATTTATATTATATATTCCATGAAATATTTTTTATATTCATCCAATAGATTTGATAATCATAATATAAGAATAAATGCAGTTTTATGCTTAGAATTTATATTTTTCTAAAAAAAATTATTGTCTTTTAAGGGAGAAACTATTCTAAATATGAATTTTGAAACTTTTATAAATTTAATATAAAAAATAAAATTTATTTTTTAAATAGAAACATCATAATTATGTTAGGGTGTTTTTTTTGGTAATTTTCTAAGAAGTTCCATTTTTTGATGAATAGTGAAAATACTGAATTTTAATTCAAAACTTCTTTTTCATCTAATTTATTCATAAGGTTAAATAATATATTAAATTGGTTTTAAAGTTAAATAATATAAATTATATATTAATTAATCTATTTTATTTAACTATAATCAATTTCACATTGAAATTTTATATAAAAACATTTCAAACTTTTGAACATTTTTACTTTATAAACCTACATTGTCGTCTCATCTACAGGATAAATTTTAAATTTATTTCTAACACTTATGTGTTTTTAATTAAGAAAAATTGATTCCATATTTTTAATTATAATAATTTATAATTTATAATAAGTTCTCCATAGTTTTTGACCAAAAATATTAGTGAAATTGATTAAAATTAATTAGAGTGACTTAGAGAAAAAATAACTTAACAAAGGACTAAACCTTAAATTAAGGAAAAAATGACTTATAAACTATCCAAAAATCAATTTATTTTAATATTTAGACCATATAATTCCTTTTATATAATTTTTTTTCATTATTATAACCACTTGAAATGGTGAAAATATTGGTGGAATCCCCTTCTCAAGAATTTATAAAAATTCCACTCCTCCTCCACAATAAAAAGGCACTAAACCATCCCACTTATTCAAACATATAAAGACATTTAGATCATAAAAAATATGATAAAATAATATAACCAAATCATTAGACTCATATTATAAGCATAACTTTGGAAATAAATCCAACCAGGTAAGTATTTTGGTAAAAAACAAAAGGAGTTAACCAAAAATGAGGTAACATTATTCAATGATCACTTTCATTTTATTTCCATATCCACCCCCTAAATTATTATATTTACATTATTATATAATAAAATAATTACCCTAAATATAATAATATGTTTTTATTCTAATTATTTGAACTGCACTTACACACACTTCCATTTAATGGGTAACGAAATTATTGTTTGTGTGTACGGCGAACTACCGTCTCACGAAACGATGTATTTTCATTTTTTATTTAACACCTCTCATGGTTAGGAATTATGATGAAAACCTAGTTTATATATGATATATATGATAAATATATTATTTATTTATTCTTTTTTAATTCTTATATTACTCATAACTAAATGCTTTCTATTTTGTGTAAATATGAAAACATCATTTGTGGACAGGTGGACTACCGCCTCAAAGCGATGTGATTTGTTCCCACTATACATGGAAAGTATTAAGGTTAGTTTTAATAAAATTATAATAAATATATGAAATAAATATGATAATATATTTATAATATGAATATATATCATTTAATTTTCATTCTTTAAATATGAAAAAGAAATGTAAGTAGCGTTCATGCGTACGTACGACCTGTCATCTCCATAAATAGTGCATTTCACATCTAATATCCAAATATTATGTATTACTAAATATATATATATATATATATAATGAATATATATAACATTTAAATAATGTTTTCAATTATTTATATTATTAAATATTAATCTAAGTAATAGGAACAACAAGTAACAAGTCAAAACATACATAAAAAACTAGGCAATTAACACCTAAAATAGTTGAAATAATAAAAGACCATTAACAAATAGGTAATAAGATATTATAAAAATTTAATGTATCATATTATAAATTTTATTATTTTTCTGGTATAATTCAGTTACAAGTTTAAAACCATTATTTAGGATGATAAAGTATGTTCACCTGAAATGAAACGCAAGGTAATGGATTCTTGTCACACTTTTCTTTCTATGAGGCATACACCATTTTCAACACTTATTTGTATTGTGTGGAATATATACTAACCCAGTTTTATTTTATATCATTAATAAATTTATCTTCATGGTATTTATAGTTTCATTTGATGTAATATATTTTATGGGGTTTATGATTTAAAAGTTACCAAGTGATAATGGATTTTGTCTCAATTTCTTTTCATTGAGGCATATTGTATTATTATGCACCTAATTTATTTTTTATGTTGTATATTCTACCCATTTTCATGTAATATCATGAATAATTAATTATTCATGGTATTTTGAGTTTAAATTTTAATTATTTCATCTAATAGGATTTAAACTTAAAGTTTCCAAGTTGTAGATAAATTTCATAACTCAATTCCTTTTCATTGTGTTATATTACTTCCTCATTATCGTTAATATTATATGATTATATATATAACTAATTTTACTATATATTTATGTATTTTCACTTATTTTATGTTTATTTAATGTTTATACACATAATCAATTCATTGATTAATTCTCACTTCAGTGTTATGACTATTTTAAAGTTTTATTTCACAATCTCATTCTAATCGAGATTGCTTATTCTTGAAACTAAATTAAAATAATGAATAGGAACACTATTTAATAAAACCTTTAATTTTATTATCATCTGTTTATTAATAATATTTTTAAATTAATATTACTAGTTTTAACTCTTTGGTTCTCAAAATTTTTTATAAAATGTTTTTAAGAAAACCCAACTGTATTTCTCTCTTTAGTCAGAGAACCTATTTTCTTATAAAAAAACTTTTTCTAAAAAGGGTTTTCCTAATTTATTTTGACTTTTCTAAAATAATTTATTAAATAAATTTTTACCCTTTTTTCCTTTTACATAAAAAATTGAAAGAACCTTCTTCTCATTTTCCAAACAATTTACTTTTCTATCCTTTTTACCATGCAAAAGAGATGTTCTAATTAACTTGTATAGAATGTATAGAATTACCCACTATCCTTTATTTGAGGATTACTTTGTAAGTTAAAAAGGTTAATTTTTAAATAAAAAACTTTTAAATTTTATTTTCAAATAAAATTTTTTTCAAAATTTTTTTTCAAAATAAAATTGATATTTTCCTCAAGAATGTTCTTAAATGTTATTTTTATAGTATTTCTATTCATAAATGAAAAAAACCTTTATTTTACTCCACATAGGATATTTTTTATTGATTAAACTTTTATTCTTCCTCTAGATGGTTTTTGATTTATTTTTATAAGGAGGGTATTAAAATTGACTTCCTTGATTCCTTTTTTAGTCCCCTTGAAATACTCAATTTCCTATGATCAAAAGACATTGAATTTTCCCCAATTATCCATATCATTTATCATGGATATTTTTAATTCAAAAATCATATATTATTTTTACTTATGGAGATTACTTTAATAGTTATTTGGTTTTATAGGGAAATATTGATAAATCTGTATCTTTTATTCAATATAAATATTTGATAAGGCATATTGTTTATTAATTAAATCAATCATTTGATATGAGGAATGCTTTGGACGGACAATGATGGGTGGGGATCAGACTTTATATAGCCCATCAAAGAATAAGCAGGTTCTCATAATATAAATTAGTTTCTCAAATTAAATAGGTTTATACTTGTAGTTTTAAACCATCTTGTGAAAGGTCTTGATGTTATAGGATTTCATGCGCCTTGTACATGATGTCCAATAATTAATCATTCCCTTCATTATGATTTAGTATTTATTATCCTTGATATTTTAACTATAAAAAAATCTATATATGTATTTCATTATCAATTTATTGATTTAATGGAATGTGTTTTCATTTTCTTACCTTTCCATATTGATTATGCCTTGTCCCGTTATTTAAATGGCATGTGTTTTAGTTCTTTGTCTTTCCATATTATTTATGCACATATTTATAAGTTTATTGATTGCATAGAATGTGTGTTCAGTTATTTACCCTCTATATTGATTATTCTTGTTTATTTATCATTGCTTCTATTATTATTAATCCTTACTAAGAATTTGTGCTCACCCTTATTTTTTTCTTTCCCTGGGATTCCATGAAGTGTACTGAGAAATATATACAACGATATCGTAGATGGAATAAATTTATTTTTGAAATAAAAAAATTATGTTGTAATTATTGTATTCAATTGTAATATTATCCTCATGTATGTATTTATTTTACCAAGATTACTAAACTATTCTATAATTTGGGATTTAATTCCTTGTAATCATGCCTATATAATGGTATTAAACAACAGCTCTGATATTTTTGGGGTTGGGTCACTATAAGTTACAATTAGAGGAAGTTTAGTAGTGACCTTGGGAGCTATATTTAGTTAAACATAGATTATATATCATAACCCTGAGGTTGAATTTGAGAATAATTATAGAAAAACATTCTAAAATTTTGGTACGGTAGTGATTATGTGCATCTTCCTAGAAATACATCCTTATTTCGATACTAAAAGTGGATGTGTTTTTGGAAAATATGTACCTAATGGTAAAAAATCCAAAAAGGTGTGTCGGGCCTAACTCGAGCATGAACTGGTGCATGACAACAGGCCTTACTGTTCACCTATTTTGACACTCTTATATTATTTAGATAATTCACATTTTCTTTAAAAACCATTAAGAAGGACATGAATATATAGCGAAAATAAATAACCTAGGTCAAACCTAAGGTGTTATATATTTAAAATAATGTTTCATGATTTTGATATCCTATAAATGATTATACATTTTTCTCACTATAACTATTGTTACTCACACTATGTTCCCTAGTTTTAGTCAACGTTTGGAACCTAAATAAGTCATGTTGACATTAAACATGAAGGATAAGGTGGTGAAAAAGAGAAACCAACTGATTTGTTGATAGGATTGAAATATTTTATGTTTATTCCTAATCAATTTTCAAAAAATATTATTAACAACATATACCATAACCAAGTCCCAAAATCACCAAATAAGATAAAGATGGAGTTTAGTAAGAGCTCGAGTGGTAGAGACCGTGGAGAAAAAAGGGTTTGATTTCCATCATGAAATAATTAAAGAAGGAGACACCTAAAAAAGTGTCTCAATGGAATGTTGAAATGATTTATGTGTGGTAAATAATGGCATAAAGAAAAAAAAATGAGGAAAAATAAAGAGTATGATGGAAGGAAATAAAACTCATTCTACGTATCTATTTATAGTTCGTTGCCTTAAATGTGGGGAACCTAGGTATTACTAAAGTTAATTATATATTTTAAAGGATAAAAAATAGACCAAGGAAGGGACAATGTGGAAATAAATTGATGAAGAGTTTATGTATTGGGGTTGTATTTAAAACCTTAGTTAAAAGTCTATTTTATAATTTTCAATTATGTCCACCATATTTAATTTAAAATCATATTAATGCAGTTTTAGAAAAGGACAACCTTTATGTCAGGTGACAACATATTAAGTCTATTAAGGCCATGGTATTTGAAACCATGACTGAAGGACAATAATTGTTTCATTCCAACCACTAGCCTACATGATTTCCTAATTAATGTGTAATTATTTTTATTTAAACAATTTGAAAAATAAATATTAAATATGAACAAATAGTGTCACTTTTTGGTTTATAGATTAATTTCTTAATAATATTTGTCTTTAAAAATATTTAGAGACAAATATAATGACTTCTTTTATGGGTATTACAATCCATTAAAATAATATTTTGGTGCTTCATAAAAAAGTTCAGTTTAGGATATCCATTTCATTGATTAAGGGATGAATTGGAATCTGATCGAAGCACAACAAAAAGATGTAATTTTTGAAATTAAATTTAAACATATTAATTAATTATATTTACTTATATTCTTAGGATATAAAATAATTACTAAAAATTAAGAAAATGATAAAAAAAATTGTCTTGATACCTCAATTTTTGTTAAACGGATGGTACTTTAATCATTGTATATTTTTGGCTTTGAGGCCCTCAAAATTCTATTAACCATTCACTTGTTTGTGATTGATGGCCTAAATCACTCTAAATAAATATTTATTCTTTTCCTCCAAGTCCATATTTTCAATGGACACTAATTTTATCTTACTTAAAAACCTAGTTATATGTTATTCCATGTGACATTTTTACTTCTCATTCTCCCTTATTAAGAGGATATTTTATAAAAAATTATGAAGATATGGGATTTCAACAAATTAATTTTCAAAAATATGACCCTAGACTTTTGAGATTTATTTTAAATTGTGAGTATGCAATTTATTTAATTTGGGGATAATGTAACACAAAAAAATCAAAAAGAGTAACTTTTTATTTGAGAGCATGTATGACAAAAAACACTAAAAGTATAAAGGAATATAACCTATTGAAACTTTATGGTATATTTAATATTTTAAATAAATTTGACATATTCTATATCTTTCAATCCATGCAATGCTAATTTAGGTCATGTCACATGCAATAACAAGTTTCTTTGATAGCTTACATTGCATGCATAACCTAATTTTACCAAACAAAAATATAATATTAAAACATTATTATTTAATATAATAAGATATAACCTATATGTTAAATTATTGATTATGAATAGTATCAAATAAATTCTAAAAACATATGTTTTATAAAAATGTAAAATGAATTCATAGTTTACCAATTAATTATAAATGAATATAGAAAGTAATTAAATATAAATTATTTTATGCTCACAAAAGTGTATTATCAAAATAAACTAAATTAATTGCTATTAGTGAGTGATATTAGTGAAATATATATATATATATATATATATTATTATATTCAATCAAGTATTTTTTATATTAATCCAATATGTTTGAAAAGCTTAAGATAAAAATAAATCCAATTTTATGCTTAAAATTTGTATTTTTTCTAAAAACCAATTTTACTGCCTTTTAATGGTGAACCTATTTTAAATATTAATTTTTAAACTTTAATAAATATAATATAAAAAAATAAACTTCATTTTTTAAATATAAAATCAAAATTATGTTATGGTGAATTTTTTGTAATTTTTTGTGAAGTTCAATTTTTTGATGAATAGTGATAAATACTGAATTTTAATTCAAAACTGTTATTTCATATATTTTATTTATAAGGATAAATCATATATTAAAATATTTATAAAGTAAAATTATATAATATATATATAAATTACACTAATTTACCTCATTATAATAAATTTTACATTAAAATTGGATATAAAAACATTTGAAACTTTTGAACATTTTTACTTTAATACACCGCTTTGTCATCCAGTCTATAGGATTAATTTTTAATTAATTTTTTCCACTTCTGTTTTTGGAATTTATAAAATTGGATTACTTATTTGGATTTATAATAATTTATAATTTTTAAAAAGGTCAAAAAAATTTACCAAAAATATGACTGAAATAATTAAAATTAATTAAAGTGATTAAGAGAAAATTAGCTTAAAAAAGAATAAAACTTAAACTTAATGCCAAAAATGACCTAAAAACTTTTCTAAAATCCATTTTATGTTCATATTTATACCCTATCCTTCCTTTTATATTATTTGGTTCATTACTGGATCCACTTAACATGGGAAAAAAAGGTTGGAATTCCCCATTCAAAAATTTACAAGAATGTTAGTCCTCATCCACTATAAAAAAGCACTCAACCCTTCCACTTATTCACACCTCTCAAGCCCATTGTATCTAAAAAAATATAATTATATAATCTCCCAAAATAAATACCCTAATACTAGAATCATCTCCTTATTCATAAATCCAACCAATTAAGTCTTTTGGTATAAACCAAAAGGAGTTACCCGAAAAGGAGGTAACAGTCTTCAATGATCACTTTAACTTTATTTCCTTATCTAATACATAAAATATTATTATTACATGATTATATAATAACCTAACAATCATAAATATACTTATATTTTTTATTCTAAGTTTTTAATATATAATCACACACACTTTCATCTAATGTGTAATGAACTTACAGTTTGTGTGTAAGGTGAACTATCGCCTCACAAAACGATATCGTTCATTTTTCCATTACCACCTCCCATGGGATGGTAATTATGATATAAAAACTATTTATATATGATATATAATATATTTATAATGTCTTTATTCTTCTTTAATTATTATATAACTCATACCTTAATTATTTCCATTTTGGGTAAATAAGATAACATCATTTGTGGACGTGTGGACTACCGCCTCCTCAAAGTGATGTGATTCATTCACACTATACATGGAATGTATTTGGGATGTTTTTAACAAAAATATGTGAAATTTTTGAAATTAATATGATATTATAATTATAATATGACTATATATCATTTAATTTTCATTCTTTAAATAGGATAAAGAAACTGAAGTATAGCGTTCATGCGTACGTACGACCTATTGTCTCCATGAATGGTGCATTTCATTTCCTATCACCAAAATTTATGGATTACTATAAATAAATATATAATGAATGTATATAACATTTAAATAAAGTTTATAATTCTATATATTATTAAATCATGATCTAAACAATAGGAACAACAAGTAACAAGTCAAAACATACTCGAAAAACTAGGCAATTGATACCCAAAATAGTGTAAATAATGAAAGATTTTTAACAAAAAAGAAATAATATATTATAATAAGTTAATATATTATATTATAAATATGAATACGGTTACTTGTAAGTTTTTTACATGCTTAAAACCATTATAGATAAGGATAAATTATGATCACCCAAAAGGAAAAGCAAGGTAAGGGATTCTTGTCTCGCATTTCTTTCTATGAGGCATACACCATTTTCACCACTTATTTCATTTGTGTGGTGTATATACTACCCATATTTTATTTTATATCATGAATGAATTTATATTCATGTTATTTATTGTTTTATTTTATTTCATTTCTTTCATGAGGCTTATGATTTAAAAGTTACCAAGTGGTAAGGGATTTTCTCTCAATTTCATTTAATTGAGGCATATTGTATTATTATGAACCTAATTTCTTTTTTATAGTGTATATAATGACCCTTAAAATATAATATCAAAATTTTAATTATTTCATCGAAGTGTATTTGAACTTAATTTTACCAAGTTGTAGAGATATTTCATAACTCAATACCTTTTTCATTAGGTTATATTACTTCCTCGTTGTCATTAATATTATTTAATTATGTGTATAATAACCTTTACTATATATCGATGTATTTACACTTATTTTTTTATTTAAATTTGATATACATAATCAATTCATTGATTAATTCTCACTTCAATGTTATAACTATTTTAAGGGTTTATTTCACAATCTCATTCTAATCGAGATTAATTATTATTGAAATCACATTAAAGGAATTCATAGAACTATTGTTCAATGAACCCTTTAATTTCATTATCTTATGTTTATTAATGAAAATTTCCAAGTAATAGTACCATTTTTCTACTCTTTCATACTCAAAATATTTTGGAAAATGTTTTTAAGAAAACTCGACTTCATTTATCTCATTAGTTTGAGAAATTATTTTCTTCTAAAAACCATATTTTCTAAAAAGGTTCCCAAAAATGTACTAAATAAATTTTTAACCTCTTATGTTTTATAAATGTTTTTGAATGAATTGTCTTGTCTTTTTTCAAAAAAAGGTACTTTTTTACCTTTTTAACTTACAAAATAAAGGTTCTTTTTATGTTGTATGACATGTATGGAATTATCCATTATCGTTTCTTTGAGGCTTCCTTTTAAAGTTTAAAAGGTTAATTTTAAAATAAAATGTTTTTAAAGGTTATTTTCAAAGAAAATGATTTTCAAAAAAATCAAAATAAAAAGGATATTTTCATCAAGAATTTTTTTAAAATATATTTTTATAATATTTTTATACATCAATGAAAACAACACTTTATTTTACTCCACTTGGGATATTTTGTATTGATACCATCCTTATTATTCTTATGGATGGTTTATGAATGATTTATCCAAGGATAGTATGTAAATTCACTTCCTTTATTCCTTTGTTTGTCCCCTTGAAATATTCAATTTCTTATGATCATTAAAAATTTAAGTTTCCCTAATTACCCATATCATTCTTCATGGATATGTTTATTGCCTAAAATGTATATTATTTTTATATAGTGTTATTACTTTGATGGTTATTTGATTTTATGGGGAAAATTTATAAATATATATCTTTTATTCAATACAGATATTTAATAAGGCATATTTTTTTATTAACTAAATCGATTATTTGATATGAGAAATGATTTGGAGAGGCAATGAAGGCTTGGTCCAGAACTTTATATAACCCCCTAATGCATCAATAGGTTCCCATGAGATAAATAATTTTCCAAAATTAATCAGGTTTCTACCTTTAGTTCTAAACCATCTTGTGAAAGGTCTTAACGGTATAGGTTTTCATATGCCTCATACATGATGTCAAATAATTAGGCATTCCTCATTTTGATTCGGTAATTATTATCTATGATATTTTCACTATGAAAAAACTATGAACGCATTTCATTTTAAATGTATTAATTTAATGGAATTTTTTTTAGTTTCTTACCTTTTGATATTGATTATTCCTTATCCAGTTATTTAAATAAAATGTGTTTTCAGTTATTTACCTTTTTATATTTTTTATGCACTTTCTTCTAAGTTTATTAATTATATGGAATGTGTGTTAAATTATTTATCATTATATAATAATTATTCTAATTGATTAATTATTACTTCCACTATGATTTACCTTTAATGATCATTTGATCTCACCCATATTTTGTTTCTTTCCCTAGGATTCCATGAAGTTTACTAAGAAATATATGAAAGGATATCATATATGGAATAAAGTTATCCTCAAAAGAAAAAATCTATCTTGTGATTAGTATATTTATTTATAATTTCATACACATGTATGTATCTAGTTTTCCAAGAATACTAAACACTTTGGTCATTCATGATTTTCTTCCTTTTAATCATGCCAATTTAATGGTAGTAGACATTGGCTCTGGGATTTCTGGGGTCGGGTCACTATAATCCTTATCTACGATCGCGTGTATTGGTATCTTGACTTGAGAATATTTTTAATGTATATCATTTAATAATTTACTTTAATTCATGATGAAAGTCATGATATTTTATTTTTGTTTCATAGTATAATGTGTTGAGTGTGTTACTATTGGTATGACATTTATTGAACGATTAAGATAGTATTTGTCACTTTTAAATATAATAAAAAGATATATCTTTCCCTTTGACTAATATGGAGGTGCCTTGAATAAATCAAAGGAAATGGTAGATAAAGGAAATTAAATCTAATAAAATCAATTAAATATAAATAAAACTTGAAAGGATGGTGACACAAAGTATACAACTTTCTTTACCAGATATCAGGAGATAATGATATTTTGTTACACAATTGAGTTTGTAAGAGGTTTTTGTAGCTATGACTAATCAGTATATCTTTAGGGGTCATGATTTGTTTATAGATACCACTCTTTTTCTATAATCATGACATTTTACTATTGATATAAGGCCCTATATGGTCTCACACAAAGTATATCCATAAGTTTTAGAAATTCATTTAAGTTAGAGTTTAGTAGAAAGTGAGTCCCACATTCATGGCCCATTGAGTTCTCAAGTGTAAATAATCATCTGAAAATAAATTAATAAATTCAATTATATGTTATTTTAAATTCATAATATAATTATAAAGATAAGAACTTATAGGTTTGAATTAGTATGAATAAAAAACACAAACTATCTTTCTAATCTCACTAGTGTTCTCATGGATGTTAAATTTAGGATCCATGAAAGAAAGAAACTAGTGATTATGTGAGATAGAATTCATAAAAAAGAATATATTTATAAGGTTCACACGATCTTTATATAGTGGTAAATCCTTGGTGTCTAATATTTTTTATTCCACTATCCAAATTCCAATCTTATTATCAACAAGAATAGAGGTTTAAGGGTAAAAATATCCTAAACACTAAGTACAAGAAGATATAAATAAGTTTTAACATGTTTATCAATATTATTAAAACTACTAAACTTCCTCCAATGATGGATTATGTGTCTAGATTCATTCTTCTTCACAAACCCATCCAAATTAATCTTTATAATCTCTTATAGAGTTTTTGGTAAGATATCTCAACTTTTTTCAAACCCATCCAAGTAAAACACATTATATATATATACACATGAGTCCAATATGATATAATAGGTTCATCCATGACATTTTCTATCTTGAAAAGGAAAAATATAAAAACCATGGTGAGATATCTTGGAGTTTCTTAGATATCAGAGGTTATTTTTATCCCCTTAATTATATCTCTTGATTATCCCATGATGTGGAGATTAAAACTATGACACAATGCTCCAAAACTCCTGTACCAAAATAGTTATCTCCCTAATCATTTTTTCTCTAATCATAAAGTAATGGGAGTTTTATTTAACCCACCATATACTCCATGGCTATTTTTTCTTAATTTTTGTCATGGTGAGTGAGTAATGGTTGTTGTCTCACTCTTTTTGGTAAGTCATGAACTCCACCTCTATTCTTCTGAATGTTGTCTTATTCAACTACAAGAATTTCCAACTAAGACCATGATTTAATTGTATGTTTCTATATCATAAACCAATTTACCCATGTTTAACCTCTAGGAATATAAAGAAACAAAACCACTAAAATAGTCATGTTCCATCACCTTCATCTCAAAATATTTAAACTTATTAACCATAAAGAAGTTTGGAGAGAACTATAAAAGTATTTTTTCCACCTTAGATTTTATTTATTCCATTTCCTTTATCATGGCTTAAATATTACTCTAACTCATCCATGATCATTTGGATAATAAATATAACATGAAATCACATCAAAATACATGAATTAATTCACTCAAGAAAATTATGAAATTAATCTCCCAATGTAAGATTTATCTAAATACCACACCATTAGATAGAATGATGTTTTTAAAAGTCCTTTATCCCTTGGTTTAAAGTTAAATACTATATTAACCAAGTATTAACTAAGATATTCTCATATCCCTATATTTAAATTCACTTCATTAGTATTTTTCAATCTTTAATGGCTCATCAATGATCACCTTTGTATATATTATAAAAATACTAGAAATAATGTATGGGATCTTCTTAAAACTTTAGTTATCATTAATACATTTATCCCCTACAAGAAAAAAAATTATCTTATCTTTTTATATTCCACACTTATTAGCCATATAAAAAAATTGAGTCTCTTACGCTTTGAAATAAGATCTCTCGTATTATTCCCCCATTTTTCAATAAACATAAATGAATGAATATAGGAAAATAAAATAATAAACTCTCATGGATTTTGGGTGATAATACACTCTCAAGAAAACTCTCAAGTGCTATAACGCATCGTTCATCAGGGGTTTTTTCAAGATATCCAAAACTTTCTCCTTTTTTGATGCATATTTCAAGGTATGTTCTAAACATTTCACTTACTCCTTGATAAAGTGATTATGGGTATCAATATATTTTAACCTTGAATGTTCCACCCGATTATTTAACAAATTTATTGTACTTTGATTATTACACCAAACCACTAATGGGTATGATAAATTCATCCACATGTCTAAAAATTATTAATTCATATATATTATTTGAATCAATTCATGTGATGTTGCAATGTACTTAGATTTTATTATGATTAATGTGTTTAAATTTTTCTTCTTGGAATGATAATAAATTAATTTTCCTATAATAAATTATGAACCTCAAGAATTTGACTTTCAATGTTGAACATTACATGCCTAATATATATCAAAAAAACCTTGAAATTGAAATGTTTTATCTTTAATATACCTCAAATGATAATCAAGTATTCCTTTGATATAGTGTAATAATTTTTTGTTTTATAATATACAAATTTTTATGATTCATTTTGGGATCATATAAAAAGAGTTTCCACAAACCCAATATCTATTATAAATGTTTTCAAGTATATTATTCATTTGATAAGCCTTCATAACTCCTTTTTATCATCAATCCTTCTTTCTTTATACAAGGACAACTTATTATCGTGTGTTATTAGGATAAAATACCTATATTGATTATTCCATTCTAAATCTTTTTAGAAACTCATGAGCATACTGCTTTTGTGAGATAAAGATAAAAACTATTGTCTTATAGACATTTAAAACCAAAAATAATTCCATATCACTAATCATATAAATTTCAAAAATCTTTTTCATTTGGATAAAAAAGTAATCAAGGGTATTTTATTTGTTTCTTGTAAAAATATTATCATCAATATACATAATCATAATGTGTGGGTTTGTGTCGTATCTCTCAACATATAAATTTTTATACACCTTAACGTTTATAAAATTAATTCTATTTATTTCTTCATGAAACTTATAATTCCATACACATTGTGCTTATATAATCCCATATAATTATTTATTCATCTTATAAACTCAATAATCAAAACCATCAAGGATAAAACCTTTCAGTTTCTCAATATAAAACTCTTTCTAAAGTTAACTATTAAATAAAGCTAGAATCGCATCCATTTATAATATTTTTTAGTTCATTTAAGTGTATATCATAACAAAAATATGAATCATATAAATCCTTTTCATTGAGAACAAATTCTCTTTAAAGTCAATATACTTGGTTTTATAGTATCCATTGCACACTATGCAAGATTAGTTTTGTATTACTTCTCCATTTTCATAGAAAATATTTCTGAAATATCACTTCATCTTAATCAGATTCATGTATTTGGGATGTGACACTAACCCCTAAGTTTCATTACTCTAATTCTAATTTAAATATTCTTCCAAAATTGTGATCTAATCCTTATGTTGTAATTATCCATCAATACCTTTTAGTTTAACATGTGAAATAAGTATAGTATGAATATAATTTTTTGAAATTATCTATTTTTAACACCCTTAATATTGTTTCCAATTATTTTTTATAATACACATGTTTTATAAGCCTTGTAAACTTATATTCTTCTTAATATACGCATTTATCATCCCAATATTTTTCAAAATCAATATAGTAATTTTGATAACCTACTACTCAAACCAAATCATTCCATTTTTATGCATCACTTTATCCTCAAAACTCATTAATCAAATAATATATAAGAAAATATGTTATTCAATTAACCTTGATTCTCTAAGACAATGGCATCATAATTTTCAATATTTTTCTTTAGTTTTTTAGTATAATACCAGTAACTCCTTCCATTGAGTGTATATTCAAAAAATATCCTCTTATCATATCCATCATAAATCCTTCCCAAATATATTTCTTTGATTTTGATGTATTCTAGGCTATAAAATGATTTTAATCTATTCAAGTTGTGATTCTCCCGAAATCACATCTCATAAGGTGTATTCACTAAATTTGGTTACAAAAGGAACCAATTAAGAATGTAAACAGATACTATTGTGGATTGTTTTTAAAATAATTTTAAATTGTTATAATTAAATAATAAGGTACTTTACATATCAACCAAACTCCATAAATTAATTTTAGCTACTCTATTTTTTTAGTGTGTATGGACCAATCTATTCATTATTTATCCAATTCTTCTTAAGATATTCTTAAAATTATACATACTTGTATTCAGGTACATCATTAGACCTAAATCTATTGATAGAACACCATTGAAAGTGTTTAAAAATGTATGATCTTGTGATTTACTCAACATAAAACAAAAATAGTTCATATGAGTAAAATTAAAAACATATGTAATAAATTACTTATCAATATTTGTTACTTTAAATCTCATAGAGCTAAATACATTAGAATATATCAATTCAAGAGTCTTTTTTAGTTTTATCTACACTATATTGTAGATTCTTTCACCATTTTTCCATTATAACACACATTATATATGTTTAACCTCTCACTAATTATCTTTGGTAGACTTAGCATAGCTTTACATTTTACAATCTTTTATATGTTATTTTAAACCACATAGACCTAAATTCTATGTAAAATCTCATTTACCTTCTTCATTCTTATAGCCTGAATAGCTTGAAGGCCTTTATTTTTATTGGTTTTTTATAACTCCCCTTTCAAGGGATGAGGGGGAACCCTTACAAGGCCCATAGACTCAGAGATTACATGACCCATAGGCTTAAGAGATTACATGACCCAAAGGTCTTAGGGAATTCAACTAGACTATCTACAAGGAACTGCCCCTCACTAGCATCTGCATCATGATAGTAGCTCTCCACCTTCCTATGGATGTCTAGCTAGGCTTTTTGTGCAAGCACATTCTGGTCCTGATGGTATAACCATACCCTCTCATTCTGAAAAATACATTTGGCTCTTCTCTGGTGAGTGCACCTGCTCTGAATCCTCTTCTGGGGCTGCTCCTTTTTTGTAGTGTGTCTGGGGCAAGTGCATGTGGCTCGAAGGCCTTGAGGTGGCCTGAAGGCCTTAAAGGTGGCACGAAATCCCTACTAACCCAAAGGCATGGGTGGCCCAAAATCTTTAAGGACTCCAAGCCCAAACCAGTGTCCCAAGTTGAATAGTTCCAGCTGTTACAGTACCGAATAGTACCTGCTACAGTAACTGCTATAATGCCTACTACAGTACCCGCACAGTGTGCAGTTCTATTATAGTACCTGTATAGTATACATTTCTGCTACAGTACTCGC
This sequence comes from Viscum album, assembly GCA_963277665.1. Taxonomy (NCBI): domain Eukaryota; kingdom Viridiplantae; phylum Streptophyta; class Magnoliopsida; order Santalales; family Viscaceae; genus Viscum; species Viscum album. Next base: position 423,169,962 of record OY728132.1, read on the forward strand.
ACAGTGTACATTAATGCTATAGTAACCCAGAAATATTCCTCTACCTAGTTTTGAACCTAGGTCTTGTGGATGCACTTAAGGATACCTCACCAACTGGGTTGACACTCATGTGCTCTTCATTCTTATATTGTAAGTGTTTATCTCATTGAAAATCATGAATATATTATCACATTTATATATCCCTTTAGATTTATTGTTTCTTCATTAATCCTATGAATTATTATTCCTTTATTTTGAAAGATTACATCATTTTTTATTGTTAAAAACCTGATATAAATGCAGGTGATTTTTCCTCCCATTAATGTGAAGAATATGATTTATTTTAAACATTTCTCACCAATTTTTGTGCTCCAAAATTCTTTCACATTTATTGATCCATAATTTTTAAAAGTAAAAACTATAACATATTTTGTTTGGATATATTTCAAGATATGTTTGTTTCTTATCATATGTGATGAGTAAAAAATATTTAAAATTCAAGTATTTATTCATTTAATTTCTTTATAAACTATGTAAACACCATAAAATTCTATCAATTATTCCTCATTTTAATTGATTTTCATTTTTACTTTTATTTTATATGATCCTCTAGCATAGTGAGACACTTTTTAGGGATGTTTCTAGGTTAATAACACCTCCTAAAAGTCTCCTCAAGAGAATCAAAGGAATTTTGTAATTTCACCACCTCTTTTGGATGTTTCCCTAGATATAATTTATTATATTTATCTTTTCATGCATCTTGATTAATGGTTTTTATTATATTCAGGTTGATTGAGTGACACATAATACCCAAAAAAATACAATTTCTACCAATATAGTTGTAACGACCCAATCTTTTTGAGTAGTATATTAACTTACTCTTATTTATTTAATAAGATGTTAATGGTTAATGCAGAAAGAGGAGTCGATGGCTTCGTCCAGTAGACTCAACCCTTACGAAGCCCACTTATCAGAGCTTGGGAAGGAGGTAGCATCTGTGGGCTTCGCTTTGGACCAAGCCCAATCCGAGCTCCAGCGTGTCAAGCTTGAACGAAAACGCTTGCAGGAGAAGTTCAAGTTAGTGGAGATTGCTACTAGGGCAATGTTATCTGAGACTCCCTCAGATTCTCTCACCATAGCACACCTTACACTTAGGTCTTATGCCAGTGTTATAAGGGGCTATGTGATGAGACCCTAGTTTCCTTGTGTAATCCTCTCGGGTGAATAAATTGAGATTTCTTCCTTTAGTGATGTTTGTGAAATTTCAAATGCCTAGATAATTTTAGAAGGTATTTTATTGATGAATTTTGAAAAAGGGATATTTTAAAATATTTATGTAAACCCTAAATAACTAATGATGTGTAATGATTTTCAAAAAATGGTCTTCTACAAAAGTGTTCATTAAGGAATTTGGAGTCTAATAAGATCAACTTAATTTTTGATGAATAGTAAATTATGAATAGTGATTTTACGCTTAGGATTAGTAATGTGACCAAATGGATTAGTAATTTTCACTTAAAGAAAGTTTTAATATAATTTAGACACCTTGGTTAAGTAATGTGATTCAATAAAATGGGTAAATAACGGTTTCATAAATTATTAATCAAGTATTAGTTTTTTCGGATGAATAGTGTTTTTTAATTAAAAATTTAATTAAAAATAATTAGAAAATTATTTTTATAAAAATGACTTTATTTTTGAACTCAGAGCATCGATATTATGTTAAGGTAATTTTTGGGGATTTTTCTGAAAAAAATGAATTTTCGATGAATAGTGTTTTTATTTAAAAATTAAATTAAAAATATTTAGAAAAATATTTTTATAAAATGGATTTCATTTTTGAAATCAGAGCATTGATATTTGGTTAAGGTGAAATTTTGGGATTATTCTGAGAAAGTTGAATTTTCAGTGAATAGTAAAAATACCGTTTTAGGGTTTCGGTATGTTTAATGACATCATAATGATGTCATGATGATGTCATGAGATCTTTTGAGGGTTGGCCGGCCAAGGGTGATGAATTATTGTTTTGGGGGCCCCATGTGGCCTAACTCCATGATAAATGCCAAGGGAGAGCCCATGGGTTTGAGAAAAGCACATGTGAGGTGTCCTTTGGCCATTAATGCTTTGTCCCCTCACTTTCCCTATAAATACCCACCCTTTCCTCCCTTAGTTTTCACTCCCAACTCTCCCCCAACGAAGTTCTGGTCTTCTCACCTTCCAAGGAGTCCTCCCAAGGTGCCCCCAAGCCCTCAAGGTCCAATCCTTTGAGTTTCAAGAGTCACATTTTAAGGTAAGGGATCCGACCCCTCTCTTTCTTTTCATGAAATCTCTTTTATGTCATTCCTATTATGCTCCATGTTTTTATGTGAGAGGATGTTCTTATATATTCCTCTTACTGCCCTTTCATGTTTATATGATGAGAGATCCCCTCTTACTCTCATCATTTCGTTTTATGAAAGTTTAAGTGACGCCGTTAGGCTGCCGAATTTTTAAGGGATTCTTTCACCCTTCTCATTTTTCAAGTTCGATTTTCATGTCAAGACTTTCAAGTTCCTTTTTATTATGTTGGGGTATGATCTCTATATCTATCATACTGATCTCTTATGATCATATGATGAGGGACCCTATTTGATCTTGTCAAATCATTTTCTTTTGAAGTTAAGTGACGCCGTAAGGCTGCCGAATTTTCATAAGAGAAATCTAATTTTTTTTCCTTCCATGCTTTTCTTTTCAAATGGTATGTCCTCCAAATTTCATTTCCAGGTCCATATATCCTTCTTATTCTTTCACCCTACTTTTTTATGGATCATTTATGAGTGGGTGACCCATGTCCCCTCCCATTTCAATGTTTTCTAAAACCCCGAAACTTAGCCGTTATGCTGCAGAATTTTCCCCTCAAAAAGCCTCTCTCTTTTCTCAAAAATTATTTTATGTTATAAAGTGAATACTCAAAGCTCTTATTTCTACAAGGGTATTCACATATATATCAAAATGTTCCATTTTAAATTCTGGGATTTACATACATGAGACCCGCTTTCCCTTTCCGTGGGTTTAAAGTGACGTAAAGATCATGTCTTTAAAGCAGTTTTTAAAACGTTATGATTATGAAATGAAACCCATTTATTTTATGCTATGTGGGTTATTTATGAAATGTTTGATGATGATATATGTGGATCACATGATAATAAAGGCAAATTTAAGGGTGCGCCCTGATAGCGCTCCAATGCATTGGGTAATGATGTAACCACTAGAGATTACAATTTTCACGATACCTTGGTGAATAACCTTGGTAATTTTCAAATGACACCTTGGGGATGGACCTTGGTGATATTTTCATGATTGTCTATGTTAAATGATGTAGCCACATCTTCAAGTTATGAAAAATTTTATTTTTATTATGAAATTCCTCATGATTTCTTCCTCATGCCTTAATGTTCTTTTCATGTCCTTATTGAAGTATCTCATGTTCACATGTAAAATGTTCCTCTTGTTTCCCTTACTGGGCCTTCTGCTCACCCTTTCTTTTGATGTATATCCCCAGGTTATGAGATGCAGTAATGAACCTAGAATGATCATAAGGAGACGCCTTTCAAGTGTTTAAGAAGAATTTTTTATGTTTTTTTTTATGTATTATGATCCTTGTTTCCAAGACACTAAACCTTAACGATCCTCAGATTTGTGTAATGTAATGAAAGTTTTTGTTATAAAATGGCGGGATGCTATAGTTGGTATCAAAGGATGGTTTAGTTATTTGTGGAACTTAGGATATAAAAACTTTAGGAAGAACCCTATAGAAAAGTTTAAATATAGGAAAACTTCCTGGTATTTTGGTAAGTATTAAGTAAGTGGTCTATCAAACAAATACATCCCTGTCTGGATACGAGCAGGTAGAGGCGGCTCTGGCACAGATGTACATAGGGGTAAAACCCGAAAACACCGCTTTGAGCTAGACTCGAACGGGAACTGGTGCACGATAACGGGCCTTGCTGCACTCTTGGTTACGACACTCCCGGGGGATATGTTTGGTTAATCACATGCTTTTTATGAATCATTATGAAGGAATTATAGAGAACTATAATTGTCTAAGCACGAAGTCTTAGTTAAAAGATTCATAAATGAAATAAGTTTCTCACTAAGGTTTTATTCTTTTAGAAAATGGCGGGCAATAGGAGAAACCGTGCCGATGGTGACCGCAATGCACCATGTGCTGACGGCCCTCCGATGGAAGCCGGAATGGAAACATTCATGCGGATGATGAACCAACTGACTCAAGTTATGAGTAATAACTTGAATCAAGCTGAGAGGCCGACCTCACCACGAAGGGAACAACTTTATGTTGAGTCCTTCATGTGTCAACGACCGCCAACATTCAGTGGATCTACTGACCCATTGGTTGCGGAACAATGGATAAGCTCCATTGAAAAGATCTTTTCTGTACTTCATTGTTCGGAACAAGAAAAAGTCACCCTTGCTGTTTACCGCCTAGAGGGAGAAGCTGATCAGTGGTGGTCACTGATCAAAAACACGAAGCCACGAGGAGAGATGGAAGTTATGGAGTGGGAAGAATTTCGGGGAATTTTCTTTAACAAGTATTTCCCTCGTTCCATGAGAACGAAAATGGAGAAAGAGTTTCTCGAGCTGAAGCAGAAGGAGAACGAATCTGTCGGAAGCTATGAGATGAACTTCACAAGGCTTTCCCGTTATACCTCAAGCTTTGTCATGGACCCTAATGGGAAGGTTGATAGATTCTTTGGCGGACTACGACCACATCTGCGGAAGAATCTAGCCAACAGGGACTACGATAGCTATGAAGAAATAGTTCGAAGTGCTATGAAAGTTGAACTAGAGTTTGGGGAGACACAGTGGTCTCACAAATCTAATGAGAAGAAGAGAACTCTAGAACCGAGCCTGGGAAGAAGTTTTGATCAGGAAAGAGGTGGAAAGCATATGCAACATGCCACATGCAATAAATGTGGGAAGAAGCATCCGGGGAACTGCTTGATCGGAAGTGGCAAGTGCTATAGGTGTGGAAAAGAAGGCCATATTTCTCGAAATTGTCGTGGTGATGTGAAGCCTCAACTTCCCAACACTAACGACAGAGGAAAGATGGTTCTGGCCCTACCCGAAGTCACATGCTTCAAGTGTGGACAGCTTGGGCACTTTGCTAATCAATGTCCAAATCCGAGGGCGGTGGAGGGGAATCACCATCAACCTCAGCAGAGGCCAAGGGAGCAAGGTCGTGCTTTCGCTATCACAACAACTGAAGTTGAAGTTCCGAACGATGTGGTAGCAGGTACTCTTGTTGTCCTCTCAAAACTAGCAAGTGCTTTATTTGATTCTGGTTCTACGCATTCCTTTATTTCTTCCAAGTTTGCAAAGAAGATAGAATCAATCCCCGAATTGCTTGAGGTAGAGTTGTCAGTCAAGACTCCAAGTGGGATTATCCATGCATCAACAGTGTTTAGAGACTCTAGTGTTTACTTTGGTGAGCACAATCTTATCGCAAATCTAGTATTCATTCCCATGATGGAATTCGACGTTATACTAGGGATGGACTGGCTCTCAAAGTATAATGCTAAGATCAAATGCAGAAGTAAGGAAATCTCAGTAGTCTTGAATGAACGACCTACAGTTATCTTCCGTGGAGAGATATCCCGAACTGATCCCTATCTAGAAGCACCTCCTATAGCTTTCTTTATGGAGTTAATCGGTGATGAGGAAGAAGGGAAAGGGAGCATACAAATTGAAGATGTTCCGATTGTTCAGGAATACATGGATGTATTTCCTGAGGAGTTACCTGGACCTCCCCCAGAAAGAGAGGTAGAGTTCTCCATTAAACTCGTACCTGGGTCTCAACCGATATCAAAGACTCCGTATAGAATGGCAAATGTGGAGCTAGAGGAGCTAAAGAAACAACTCCAAGACTTGTTGGAGAAGGGGTTTATCCGACCGAGTGTGTCTCCTTGGGGAGCACCAATTCTCTTTGTGAAGAAGAAGGATGGATCAATGCGGCTATGCATTGATTATAGAGAACTGAACGGGATCACAGTGAAGAACAGATACCCTCTTCCAAGAATTGATGATTTATTTGACCAACTTCGTGGGGCTCAATTCTTCTCTAAGATTGACCTTCGATCTGGTTATCATCAACTGAGGGTGAAGAAGGAAGATATTCCAAAGACTGCCTTCAGATCAAGATATGGGCATTATGAGTTTACTGTTATGCCCTTCGGCTTGACTAATGCTCCTGCTATTTTCATGGATTTGATGAATAGAGTCTTTAAGGACTACCTTGATAACTTTGTGGTAGTTTTTATTGATGATATTTTGATATATTCAAAAAGTCGGGAGGAGCATGAAGATCATCTGAGGGTTATTTTGAAAACTCTACGGAAGGAGAGGCTCTTTGGGAAGTTCAGCAAGTGTGAGTTTTGGTTACAACAAGTGGCTTTCTTGGGGCACATCGTAACCAATGAAGGAATCTCGGTTGACCCTGTAAAGACAATGGTTGTGGAGGAGTGGCCTCAACCCACAACAGTAACTGAGATTCGTAGTTTCCTTGGTTTAGCGGGATATTATAGGAGGTTTGTGAAAAACTTTTCACGGCTTTCTAATCCACTAACCAAGTTGACTCGAAAAGGGGTTAAGTTCATCTGGACAAAGGAATGCGAGGAAAGTTTCCAAGAGCTGAAGAAGAGATTGGTTACTGCACTTGTGTTAACACTACCCTCTATCGGAGAAGGATTCGTTATTTTTAGCGATGCATCTCTGAAAGGGCTTGGGTGCGTCCTCATGCAAAATGACAAAGTAATTGCTTATGCATCTCGACAGTTGAAGATTCATGAGCAGAATTATCCTACGCATGATCTAGAGCTGGCGGCAGTTGTTTTTGCTCTAAAGATATGGAGGCACTATCTTTATGGGGAGAAATGTGATATATACACTGACCACCAAAGTCTAAAGTATATTTTCACACAGAAATAATTGAACATGAGACAAAGGAGATGGTTGGAGCTTATTAAAGACTATGATTGTTCAATTCATTATCACCCTGGAAGAGCAAACAAAGTCGCGGATGCGTTAAGCAGGAAAGATCCTGTTGTTCTGGCAACAATGAGGATCCTGGGAGATCCCTTGATTAAAGATCTAGTAAAACTGGACATGGGAATTATAAGGAAAGGGACATCATCAACCCTATCCCAAATGATTTCTCAACCTTCATTACTAGAGAAGATCAAGAAGGCTCAAAAAGAAGATCCTTTGCTGCAGGAGAAGTTCGAGGCTGTAAAGGATGGGAAGTTCCCTGATTTCAATATTGATCAAGAAGGCGTGTTAAAATTTCGTACCAGACTATGTGTTCCATCCATTCCGGAGATAAAGAAAGAACTGATGGATGAAGCTCATAGCTTTACTTTCTCTATACATCCGGGAAGCACTAAGATGTATAGAGACCTTCGTGATCATTATTGGTGGGATAACATGAAGAGGGAGATTGCCGATTACACTACAAGGTGCCTGGTGTGTCAGCAAGTAAAGGCAGAAAGACAACTTCCTAAGGGGGTATTACAACCGCTACCCATACCAGTATGGAAGTGGGATAATATCACCATGGACTTTGTAACTGGTCTCCCGAAAACATCCAAAGGAAACAATGCGATATGGGTTATTGTGGACCGTCTCACCAAGACAGCCCATTTTATCTCTATTCGGGAAGATTTCTCTCTAGATCAGCTTGCCAAGATATACGTGAAGGAAGTGGTAAGGCTGCATGGGGTACCACTATCCATCGTATTTGATCGTGACCCAAGATTCACATCAAAATTCTGGAGAAGTCTTCAGCATGCTCTGAATACTGAATTGAATTTTAGTACGGCCTATCATCCTCAAACTGATGGCCAATCTGAAAGGACTATTCAGACACTCGAAGACATGTTGAGATTATGCTCAATGGAATTTAAAGGTGGATGGGATCAACACCTCCCATTAGTGGAGTTCTCCTATAACAACAGCTTCCATGCGAGTATTCAGATGGCACCCTATGAAGCTCTGTATGGAAAGCGGTGTAGAACTCCTACTTGTTGGGATGAAACTGGTGAGAGGAAGCTTCTTGGGCCTGATCTTGTGCAAGAAATGACAGAACAAGTTCATGCCATCCAACAACACATAAAGGCTGCTCAGAGTCGGCAGAAGAGCTATGCTGACAATCGTCGAAGGGACTTGGAGTTTGGTGTTGGTGACAAAGTCTTCCTTCGAATTTCTCCATGGAAGAGAGTCATGCGGTTTGGGAAGAAAGGGAAGCTCAGCCCTAGGTACATCGGCCCCTATGAAATCCTTGATCGCATAGGATCAGTGGCCTATCGTCTAGCACTTCCACCGAACCTAGCTCAAGTTCATGATGTCTTCCATGTATCTCTCTTGAGGAAGTACATACCCGACCCTTCGCATGTACTGAACCCAGAGGTGGTACAACTTGAACATGACCTCTCTTATGAGGAGCAGCCAGTGGAGATCTTGGACCGAAGAGACAAGGTCCTACGAAACAAGACTACCCACCTTGTGAAAGTGTTGTGGAGGAATCATAAATATGAAGAAGCGACTTGGGAGCCTGAGGAAACGATGAAGCAAAAGTACCCTCACCTTTTCAACTAGGCCTCAAGTATAAATTTCGGGGACGAAATTTCTTAAGGGGGGAAGAATGTAACGACCCAATCTTTTTGAGTAGTATATTAACTTACTCTTATTTATTTAATAAGATGTTAATGGTTAATGCAGAAAGAGGAGTCGATGGCTTCGTCCAGTAGACTCAACCCTTACGAAGCCCACTTATCAGAGCTTGGGAAGGAGGTAGCATCTGTGGGCTTCGCTTTGGACCAAGCCCAATCCGAGCTCCAGCGTGTCAAGCTTGAACGAAAACGCTTGCAGGAGAAGTTCAAGTTAGTGGAGATTGATACTAGGGCAATGTTATCTGAGACTCCCTCAGATTCTCTCACCATAGCACACCTTACACTTAGGTCTTATGCCAGTGTTATAAGGGGCTATGTGATGAGACCCTAGTTTCCTTGTGTAATCCTCTCGGGTGAATAAATTGAGATTTCTTCCTTTAGTGATGTTTGTGAAATTTCAAATGCCTAGATAATTTTAGAAGGTATTTTATTGATGAATTTTGAAAAAGGGATATTTTAAAATATTTATGTAAACCCTAAATAACTAATGATGTGTAATGATTTTCAAAAAATGGTCTTCTACAAAAGTGTTCATTAAGGAATTTGGAGTCTAATAAGATCAACTTAATTTTTGATGAATAGTAAATTATGAATAGTGATTTTACGCTTAGGATTAGTAATGTGACCAAATGGATTAGTAATTTTCACTTAAAGAAAGTTTTAATATAATTTAGACACCTTGGTTAAGTAATGTGATTCAATAAAATGGGTAAATAACGGTTTCATAAATTATTAATCAAGTATTAGTTTTTTCGGATGAATAGTGTTTTTTAATTAAAAATTTAATTAAAAATAATTAGAAAATTATTTTTATAAAAATGACTTTATTTTTGAACTCAGAGCATCGATATTATGTTAAGGTAATTTTTGGGGATTTTTCTGAAAAAAATGAATTTTCGATGAATAGTGTTTTTATTTAAAAATTAAATTAAAAATATTTAGAAAAATATTTTTATAAAATGGATTTTATTTTTGAAATCAGAGCATTGATATTTGGTTAAGGTGAAATTTTGGGATTATTCTGAGAAAGTTGAATTTTCAGTGAATAGTAAAAATATCGTTTTAGGGTTTCGGTATGTTTAATGACATCATAATGATGTCATGATGATGTCATGAGATCTTTTGAGGGTTGTCCGGCCAAGGGTGATGAATTATTGTTTTGGGGGCCCCATGTGGCCTAACTCCATGATAAATGCCACGGGAGAGCCCATGGGTTTGAGAAAAGCACATGTGAGGTGTCCTTTGGCCATTAATGCTTTGTCCCCTCACTTTCCCTATAAATACCCACCCTTTCCTCCCTTAGTTTTCACTCCCAAATCTCCCCCAACGAAGTTCTGGTCTTCTCACCTTCCAAGGAGTCCTCCCAAGGTGCCCCCAAGCCCTCAAGGTCCAATCCTTTGAGTTTCAAGAGTCACATTTTAAGGTAAGGGATCCGACCCCTCTCTTTCTTTTCATGAAATCTCTTTTATGTCATTCCTATTATGCTCCATGTTTTTATGTGAGAGGATGTTCTTATATATTCCTCTTACTGCCCTTTCATGTTTATATGATGAGAGATCCCCTCTTACTCTCATCATTTCGTTTTATGAAAGTTTAAGTGACGCCGTTAGGCTGCCGAATTTTTAAGGGATTCTTTCACCCTTCTCATTTTTCAAGTTCGATTTTCATGTCAAGACTTTCAAGTTCCTTTTTATTATGTTGGGGTATGATCTCTATATCTATCATACTGATCTCTTATGATCATATGATGAGGGACCCTATTTGATCTTGTCAAATCATTTTCTTTTGAAGTTAAGTGACGCCGTAAGGCTGCCGAATTTTCATAAGAGAAATCTAATTTTTTTTCCTTCCATGCTTTTCTTTTCAAATGGTATGTCCTCCAAATTTCATTTCCAGGTCCATATATCCTTCTTATTCTTTCACCCTACTGTTTTATGGATCATTTATGAGTGGGTGACCCATGTCCCCTCCCATTTCAATGTTTTCTAAAACCCCGAAACTTAGCCGTTATGCTGCAGAATTTTCCCCTCAAAAAGCCTCTCTCTTTTCTCAAAAATTATTTTATGTTATAAAGTGAATACTCAAAGCTCTTATTTCTACAAGGGTATTCACATATATATCAAAATGTTCCATTTTAAATTCTGGGATTTACATACATGAGACCCGCTTTCCCTTTCCGTGGGTTTAAAGTGACGTAAAGATCATGTCTTTAAAGCAGTTTTTAAAACGTTATGATTATGAAATGAAACCCATTTATTTTATGCTATGTGGGTTATTTATGAAATGTTTGATGATGATATATGTGGCTCACATGATAATAAAGGCAAATTTAAGGGTGCGCCCTGATAGCGCTCCAATGCATTGGGTAATGATGTAACCACTAGAGATTACAATTTTCACGATACCTTGGTGAATAACCTTGGTAATTTTCAAATGACACCTTGGGGATGGACCTTGGTGATATGTTCATGATTTTCTATGTTAAATGATGTAGCCACATCTTCAAGTTATGAAAAATGTTATTTTTATTATGAAATGCCTCATGATTTCTTCCTCATGCCTTAAAGTTCTTTTCATGTCCTTATTGAAGTATCTCATGTTCACATGTAAAATGTTCCTCTTGTTTCCCTTACTGGGCCTTCTGCTCACCCTTTCTTTTGATGTATGTCCCCAGGTTATGAGATGCAGTAATGAACCTAGAATGATCATAAGGAGACGCCTTGCAAGTGTTTAAGAAGAATGTTTTATGTTTTTTTTTATGTATTATGATCCTTGTTTCCAAGACACTAAACCTTAACGATCCTCAGATTTGTGTAATGTAATGAAAGTTTTTGTTATAAAATGGCGGGATGCTATAATAGTCTATAACACCAACATCTTACTTTAAATTGAAATATTTTTTATAGAAAATGTTCTTCTTCAAAATATACTCATTGTATTATTATTTAAAAAAAATTTCCACTTTTCAAAAACTTTCTCATGTTTAATAACATACTTCTTCACATTGTATTTTACCTTAGGCTTAACCATAACATTATTCTTCATCCACATACTATTTATTTTGTGATTTTCAGCACTATTAATTGAAGTAACAATGGGTGTGTCTCTTTTCTTTGGAAAATTAATTACTTTATTCTCCTTCTTGTTACTAGTAAAACATATTATATTATAATATTAATTATTTGATATTATATTTCTTATAACCATAAAATAATCGATAATATTATCTATTGATTCATGGATTTCATTGAGATCTCCTATCTTTCTTTAAAATTTCATTTCCATATTGGAAATATCCTTATGATTTGATTAATCAAAATAATTATTCAATAATTCATTCTCATTATTTAAATATTTATTTTTTCTTTCAAGATTCATATTTTCTTTCAAATAAATCAAGTGTTTCATCATTAATTGAAACTAATTTGGTGTATCTTTTTGATTGCTTTCTCTTCACCAATACCTTCCTCTTTACTTGATGGATTATTGAAATGTTTTATTTATCAATAAATTCCAAGGGTACTTCATTACCTAAGTACTCTTACTTTTTTTACTTTCCTTATTATAAGATATCAAATCATGTTTTGATAGAAAATTTATTTTTTTAGAAGAATTTTATTCCAATTTCCTTCAATAAATTTTCCTCCACTCCTAGTATTCACCATATTGTTTCTCCAAGATGATATTTTAGATTGATAATATTCTCTATCTCATTATTCCTTCTCAATAACTATCTAAGAAATATAAAATATTTCCATAATTTCAATACTTAAAAAGATGTTTTTCTTTGTATTTTTCTTTGTCTTATTCCATTCCTTTAGTGAAAAATGATATGAATTCGTTGAAATTCATAGAATAATATTCAATACAAAATTTATCCTCTTGAGACCTTTTAGATTCAATATTATTTTAAAAAAATTTGAATTTGAAAAAACAAATCATTTTTTAATTTTTTTTTCTTATTAAAAGCCGAACCCCTACTCATATCATAGGTTATCAAAATATTTTGGATATTTGCTATTATAAACTCATCTTAATTTTGATACTTAAGTGAATAAATTTTTAAATCAAATATTTTTCATCAATTTATTTATAATAATATAATCTTTAAGAACCTTTCCAAAATTTTAAATCAATATTATAATTTTATTTATTTGAATAAATAACTCATCTTATTCCATTAAAATATCATAGTTTTGAGAATAACATGTTTGTAATCATGAATCCTTGACTTTATTATATCCTTCATGAATATCATTATTTTTTTCTCCAAATTACATTCTTCATTTAAGTTCCCATTACTTGTTTCAACTCTTTCATGAAGAGGGGTGAAACTAACCCATTCCATTCTCTCCCATAAGATTTTATATTATTCTTATCAATTAGTGTATATGTTTTCCCAGCTTTAGTAATATAAACACCATTCTTGGTGATTTCAATAAAATCCAAGAAAAGATATAGAAGTCATGAAACCATCCTCTCTTTCCATAGATGAAACATGTTTTCCTAGAATATGGGAACACCATTACTATTGATATAATTAATGATATCAATAAAAAATCAATCAAAAAATATATAATTAAAAATAAATACCTCAAATCCATGAGAAACCCATTGGATAAGCTATCTCTTGATGTGCCACGAGAATGTATAGTGAGAATCACTAAGAGGGGGTGAATTAGTGAAACTGAAAAACATAAACTTTACATTGAATATTACTTGATTTATCATTCCTATTAAAGCTATCATATATGAATAAAACTAATTAGAGATTATATTATGTATAGAGTGAGATATTATAGACACAATAATAGATATTTCCAAGTTTAACATACTCTTTTTATTGAGTAGATAATCCTTGGTTTAAAATAGTTGTGATAAAAATATCCACATTCTTTTCTTATCATCAATAAGGTAATGGTTATTAGAACTAAAATGTTATATTGGAATCCAAGTGAATGAAATATCTAAAAAAGTTGAAAAAAGTTGAATGGTCTTGTACAGCCACCACAAGTGCCTCCAAGATTGTATCAAGTGTCAGCTACCATTTTTTTCCTCAAAACCATTCAAAGTAATTTCTAAAAACTCCTAAGAAGGTTTTGGTTAACTATTTTAGGTTTCATCACACACAAACAATTGAACACATCATATATATATATGTATGAGAATAACCCTACTATGACATAATGGTTTCATCCCCAGTGTGGTCTAACTAGTCAAAGATATATTCAAATACCACGGTGAGATATTTAAATAGTTACTTAGATATTGGTGGAAATTTTTATCTATTTGATTATAAATATTTATTATATCATTATGTGGTGATTGAGGCCATGTCATAATTCTTCTCAACTCCAACATAAAAAATGGTTAGCTTAGATAGAATTATTATTTTGAGCATGATAAACAGGGTTTCATTTTAATCATACCATAGTGTGCTCTTCCTATTCCCTTTTTTTATTTATGTTTTTTATAGTGAGTAAACCATGACCATTTTACAACTCCTTCTGGAATGCCTTAAACTCCACCTCCATTCTACAGAACCATTTTTTATTCAACCATAATCATTTCCAACTAATATCACAATGTAACGGCAAGTCACCATGTCATAAAATAACTTTCTCATTGTCATATTCTAGACAAATAGAGATCCAAAGCACTAAAATGGTCACTTCCTTCATATCCTTTCTCAATATTTTTAATCACATTAACTGTGGTGTGGTTTAGAGATCACCGCAATATAATTTTCACTGCATCAAAATTTATTCATTCCTTTACCTTCAACTCAACACCAATAAGCCTCCAAATCATCCATGGGCGTGATAAAAATACGTACAATGTGAAATCTTATCAAAACACGTGAATTAATCCTCCCAAGAAACTTTCCACAGTAAGTTTTCATTGTGAGATTTATCTTAACACCGAATTATTAGATAGAATGATATTTTTTAGATTTCTCCAACATTCTGTATAAAATCAATAATATATTGATCATATCTCAATTGATATCTTCTCAGTTCCCCATTTATTAATGTACTTCATATGGGTTCTTAAATATTCATGGGAACATCATTATTCAAGTTAAGAATGATGATAATTTAAATTTATATATCATTTTATTCACATATTATAATTGAATATAAGGAAATTTTTTTTAAAAAGAATATTATTTATTTAAGTTTTGCTAAACATATTTGGGATAATCAATAAAAATTAACGGTTTTTATTTCCTCATGATATGTTCTAGAGTGTTTTGTGTGGGTGATGAAATTAACATGACATTCAAAATAAGTTAATTGGGTTATAAATGAAAATTTTGTAAGGTTTTATAGTTTAAGTTCTTAAGGGATTAAAGTTAAATAAAATGTATAAACCTTATTTTTGATCCAAAAAATAAAGAGAGGCAGATTTTGAATAAAGTCTCACTCCTTCATTATATCAATTTATAGATAGATAAAATGAGATAAAAAACATTAAAAATATGATTTATTATTTATATATTTCATTTATCAGGTTTTGATAATCATAAATGAATTATCAAGTAGTCAAATCACTCATACTATCATTAAAAGGTTATTAAATGATAAAACAATATATTTGGAACATTTTTGGATGATCTAGAGGGTTCCTTGATCAAGTACTTCAATATAAAATGATCTTGTGAAGAATATAGTGTGTTGGGATCACATATTACCATTAAGATATCATACTTTATTATTTAATTTAAATTTATTTCATTGAAAATTTAATAAATATTTTTTTACTAGTTTGTAAATAAAATATTTATTTAAGAGAATAAATTATTTATTTATTTAATCGGGTGTTTAATAAATGGAAGTAGAGTTCGAGCGAACCAAGGTCGGTCTGGTAGTAAAATAATTATTTGCAAGATGGTAAATAATTATTTAACTAGTTTGCATAAAATTAAAATAACGCAGCTATTATTTTCTGATGCGGAATTTT
Source organism: Viscum album (assembly GCA_963277665.1). Classification (NCBI taxonomy): domain Eukaryota; kingdom Viridiplantae; phylum Streptophyta; class Magnoliopsida; order Santalales; family Viscaceae; genus Viscum; species Viscum album. The sequence continues at coordinate 423,185,627 of OY728132.1, forward strand.
ATTTATAATTTTGTTTTGTGCAAGATGGTTCACTATAAATAATGACGTGGTATTATTATTAAATTCATGGGTTTTCTCTAAGTTCAGGAATGTATTTAATTATTGTTGTGCAATTAAATATTGTAACTAAAATTCCATGTATATAAATAGGCAAGTACCCCTATTGTGCCATACACCACACCACACGCCTAGTGAATTGAGAATATTTGAGCCAAACAATTTCTCTCTTGAATCCTCTTCTCTCCCCTCTCAAGAACGAGAGATGTTCTTCAAGGCCGAAGAACAATCCATCAAGAACGACTGACACAAGACACTCGCTTCGCCGCGCTAGAACCCAGAGAATCAGCGGTGTCGATTGGAGGCCATCGGAGCACGTGTGGATCACCGCTAGAGGGATTCTAGTTTAGATCCTTACAACCTCAATGAGATAATATGGAAGGGTCAATTCAGATGATCAAAATTATCAATTGAGAAAGATACCAAAGACATGGGTATTATTTTTCTTTATGAAATTAATTAAATTAATTATAAACATGATGTGCAGGATCCTCTCTAAAGGTTTTGGGACCTCCTTTTTCTTCATCTAAATCTTTGATTATATTCCATGGAGACTGGAATTAATCATCATATTGATCCTGGAATAATCATTGATCATGGTAAAAATAAAAATTGGGTGTCGTCCCAACCACGCTTCTGCTACGCCAGGAACCTTCAAGTGGTATCAAAGTGGTTACATCATAATTTATAATTATTTAAATATTTTGTTGATGAATTATGCATTTAATAATTTAGTTGTTTCAATTCAAGTTAATTGTTTTGCAAATCTGAATCTCAAGATCTATTCCTCCTCTTTCGTTTCTCGTTCACATTACAGAAACAATCTTTTCTTTCAATTTTGATTAAAAAAATAGAGGATCTCATCTCGAGGTGTCAAAGCTTTCTGGTCATACAACACTAGAACACATGGCGTGTATTCAGCAGTATACGCCAGTAGTCAAGATTCAATGAATCAGACCAATCTGCCAAACCAAGCCATGTGTTGGAGTCTTTATAATTCTTAAATGACTCCGTGTGTTGACCAGGAATAGGTGGCACGTGGTTTTCGGATTACACGTCATGTGGCCCAATGGACACAGTGTGTATTTCCTTCAGGTTAGGGTTGGATAGTGTACCTCATACACAGCTTGCCCAGTTGGAGACTTTGTAACAAAGAACTATAGGCCGTGTGGCCCGCTGGACAAGTCATGTACTCTGAAGATTTTTGAAGTACACTCACACGTCGTTTCCTCGGGCGTGTACTTCTAATAGACGGTGAAAAATAGTACACGCCATGTAGTTAGAACTACACATCATATACTCATCCAAATTACGCAGATTTATTAAAATTTATTATTATATTATACAAACCCTTGATATGTGTACCATCGTGTAGGAGTAAAGCTAAGGCACAACACGTGATAGGTGTTTTATATATATGTGTTTAATTTAACATCTGTGTGATGCTCATTTATACTCATTGGGTAGTTATGAATAGGAATTCACTAGGTTGCCTCCAAGGTACAAGTTACATACAAATATAATTTTAAATAAATTTATTTGTTTAAAATTATTATGGATGAGAATCTCAAGAAAATTCATAAAATGATTTAAGATAAAATGATTGATTAATTAAAGATGATAATTAATTGATTCAAGTGTGATTTATCTTAAATGGGAATGATTAAATAATTTAATGATAGTTTTATTTATGTGTAATCATCATGGAATGTATGAATGATCATGAGCTAGACTAAGACCTTTGAATGTGGATGGTTTCTTTTAATTTATTTATTTAAATTAAATTTGTTGGCCTATGATCCTTCTCCTCATTAATATGTAGGGTCTTCATGCCCAAGGATTATTTTATGTAAAACCCATTTTTACCCCTCACCTACATGTGAGTTAAAAAATACATATGTAATGGATGAAACTCCTAATCTAGTGGAGGTGGTTCAAGCTGGATTTAAGACGAAACCAATCCTAGGAGATATAGAGGTGGACAGGTGGAAGCTGTAAACACAAACCCAAAATGTTCAAGGTGTTTCTCCCCTAAGTCACGGTTAGTTTATCAACCACTAGATAAACTAACCATTATAAAAGCTCATGATCATTCCATTTACTTTATTTTATTTTTTTTAGTTTCATGGTTTACCATTATGGATGTGTTGTCACGATCACATAATTAATGAATTAAACTAGCATGCAAGATGGAACTAAAATAAACTAGAATTATGCATAAATATTATCAAGACATGGTTAATCACTTAAGTAAGTTCCACTTAATACTAAAAATCATGTGATAATGATAATAATAAATTCACACATAAGTGATAAAAATTCCTCAAATAAAATATTAATTCAAAACAAGCCTTTTGTTACTTGATTAAGGGAAAAACTCAATAAAACTATGTGTTTGACCAACCCTTTTGGGATACTTAATTTTATACAGGGATCTATTATGAAAGGTTTAGGGTTGAATTAACCATGTTACATCAATATGAGTAACCCTTTCTAGACTTGGTATAATATTACAGGCAAGATTTTAGGAAATCCAAAGTCATGATTTTAGGATTAGGGAGTCCACTCAACATATCAAGGAGCTGCAAGCCTACAGTTGGCAAAGACCTGCCTACCTAAATACCTTCTAATAGCTTGAACAACCCTATTGGGGTTATACGAAGGGGAATATGAATCCTTTCTACTAGAATTTCATGGCAACTGGACATTTCGAGTTCAATGGTGGGGGCTACTGGGACTTGATAAAATAGTGGGAAACTTAATAAAATTTATTATTTCTCAAAAAATGTAATCAAGAAAGTATTAATGGTATGCTCGTTTAATTATAGAATAAAAATGAAAATTTCATCAACCACACTATCCCTGCGATCAATTTGGATAAAGGCAACATCCTCATCGGTAGTAACTTCCAAGAATGGTTTAAACGCCTTCAGGTTATCCTACGCCATGAACGGAAGTCTTACGTTCTGGAGTTGGGATTACCTGATCTACCTACCAAGGAGGCGAGTGATGAGGATTTCCTAGTTTAGGAGAAACATATGAATGACATGGTCGATGTTCAATGTTTTATGTTATCATCAATGTATAGTGATCTCATGAAGTCTCATGAAAACATGGATGCTTATAGCATGCTCGAGCACCTTTGTGGTCTTTACTAGGAGAGAGCAAGACAGGAAAGTTTTGAGATATCTAAGGGACTCTTTCAGAGTAATCTTGGAGAAGGTGCCCCAGCTGGGTCTCATGTACTCAAGCTCATTGGCTACATTAGTTCCAGGAGGTTCTAGGGTTTAAACACCTCGAAGAACTGGGCACCGATCTCATTCTAGCATCACTCCCTTATAGCTTCTCTAACATTGTTGTCAATTTCAATATGAACAACATTGAGAAGTCTCTATATGATCTTCTTATCCTTATTCACCAAGTGGAAAAAGATATGAAGTGAGAAAATCCTTCTGTCCTTATGGTGAATAAGAGGAAAGGGAAGGTGAATAGCTTTAATCCCAAGGCCTTTTCACGTTCTTCCAAGAAAAGAAAGATCAAAGGGTAGGCAAGGGAACAAGAGGTTGTTTCTTTCACATGTGTAAAGAAGGGCCACTGGAAGAAGAACTGCACCCACCCTAAGAAGCAAGGGGAAGCTTCAGGTGTGTTTGTTATCAAATTCAATCTATCTATTTATACAAATTGGGTATTAGATAAAACTTTTGGTGCTCACATATGTATCCAAATAAAGGAACCAAGTAGATTTAGGAAGATTTATCGAGGGGAGGTAGATCTACGAGCAACCAACGGAGCCAGACTTGTTGTTGTAGCTGTCGGGGACAACCACCTCACGTTTCCAACTGGGATGATCTTGGTGTCAAAGGGTGGTTTTTAAGTGCCTTCAATAACTAAAAAAATAATTTATGTATCCAGACTACATATATATGGAATTGTTTTCAAGTTTGTAAATTAATGTTACTTCTTTTATAAAGATAGATTTTGTTTTGTTAGGGCACATTTATACAATGGACTTTATGTGTTGGATTAAACAAACATAGTAATGGAAATCGATGACAAAGATACTTCACATGACTCAATCCACACCCAACATTGGCATCATCGTCTAGGTCATGTAAACGAGAAACACTTGAAAAATTTACATCAAGATGGATATTTATATTCTTTTTAACTAAAACCACTTGGTGTATGTCATGCATGTTTACAAGGCAAAATGACCAAAGCCCCATTTGGTGGAAAAGGTGAAAGGGCTAAAGAGATTCTTGAATTGATTCAAACCGATGTGTGTGGACCATTTCTAGTTTAATCAGGGGGTGGGTACTCATACTTTATAACTTTTACTGATGATTTTAGTAGATATTGATATATCTACTTAATGAGGTATAATCCAGATTCCTTTAATAAGTTAAAGGAATACAATAATGAAGTTTAAAACTAGCTTGGTAATAATATTAAGAAACTCCACTTAGACAGAGGTGGCGAATATCTTAATTAGGACTTCATTGATTACTTACGAGAGTTTGGGATCTTATCCCAACTAAATCCTCCTTACACACCTCAATGGAATGGTGTAAGTGAAAGGAGTAATCTCACCTTGTTAGACATGGTGAGATCAATGATGAGTCATGCAAGTCTTCCATTATCCTTTTGGGGATATGCGGTATAAACCGAATCACACATACTAAACCAAGTACCAACTAAATCGATAAATGTCATTCCATACGAGTTCTAGAGTGAAAGAAAATCCATGTTGTCGAATTTACATGTGTGGGGTAGCGAATCATTTTTTAAGTCCTCTTTAGGTAATAAACTCTCACCCCAAGGCACAAAGTGTACCTTTATAGGATACCCCAAGGAAACAAGGGGATATTACCTATAAATCCCCTAACACAAAAATTTTATAGTGGAAATACATGAAATATTCATTGAGAGGGATCACATCTCCAAAAAAGATAGTGGGAGTGAGATAGACTTCGATAAAGTCGAGGCTCAAGGTGCACAAGATTTGGTATAGGAACAGATTCCACAAAGCCTCATGGAAGAAGAATCTGTTCCAGAGACACAAGTATTGCATAGAAGTACAAGAGAGGTTAGATAACCGGAACGGTATGGTTTTCTAGTTACCAAGGATGGTGACCCCTTATTAGTTGATAATAATGATCCTCTAACCTACAATGAAGTAGTAAGTGGCACAGACATTGCCAAGTGGAAATAAGCCATGAATTCTGAAATGGATTCCATGTACCAAAACCAAGTCTGTATTTTGGTAGATCCCCTAGTTGATGTAAAGATTATTGGTTGCAAATGGGTATTCAAGAAGAAACTGGACATGTAAGGACAAGTCAGTGCCTATAAGGCACGACTAGTTGCAAAAGGTTTTATACAGCATCAAAGAATTGACTACGATGAAACCTTCTCACCAGTTTCAATGCCAAAATCCATCAGAATTATACTTTCTATTGTGGCTTACCATGACTATGAGATTTTTAAAATGGATGTCAAAACATCATTCCTTAATGGGTACCTTTAGGAAGATGTCTACATGACACAACCTGAAGGGTTTGTGACTCCAAAGGATTCCAATAAGGTATGAAAGTTGCAAAAATCCATTTATGGATTAAAGCAAGAATATAGGTCATTAAAACATTCATTTTGATGAATCCATAAAAGAATTTGGTTTTATAAAAAATGAATGTGAGCCTTGTGTCTATAAACGGTTTAGTGGGAGTGTAGTTGTTTTCCTAATAGTATATATTGATGACATATTACTCATTGGAAATGAGATACCAGTCTTGCAGTCTGTTAAGGCATGGTTGAATCAATGCTTCTCCATGAAAGACTTGGGCAAGGCAACATATATTCTTGGGATCAAGATACATCATGATATATCCAAGAGATTTTTGGGCCTAATTAAAAGTACATACATTGATAAGATACTGAACAGATTCAATATGGAACAATCCAAGAGGGGATTATTTCTAGTGTCACATGGAATTCATCTTTCTAAGAAAATGTGCCCTCAGACACATGAGGAAAGAAAGATAATTTCAATGAATCTATATGAATTAGAAATTGGTTCATCCAGGTATGTCATGCTATGTACTAGGCTGGATGTCGCCTATACATTGAGTACGGTAGGCAGATATCAAGCTGACCTGGGTGACTGCCATTAGATGGTAGTCAAGACTATCCTAAAGTATCTGAAGCATACTAAGGATATGTTCCTGGTTTATGGAGGAGATGAGGAACTAGTCATCAGAGGATATGCATATTCTAGTTTCCAGGCTGATCAAGATGACATGAAGTCACAAATGGGATACATCTTCACTTTTAATGGAGGTACAGTGAGCTGGAAGTGCTCAAAGTAGAGTGTGGTCGCAGATTCTACAACAGAGTCTGAGTATATCGTAGCTTGTGAGGCAGCTAAATAAGAATTTTGGATGTGAATATTTTCCTAGGAGCTAGATGTGATACCTAGCAGTAAAGATCTCATCACATTGTACTGTGATAATACTGCAGCGGTGGCTCTCACAAAAGAGCCAAGGTCACATTAGTGGACGAAGCACATACTTTGGAAGTATCATCTCTTGAGGGATTTTTCTTAGAGAGGTGAAGTTTCAGTGAGTAGTATTTCCACAAAAAACAACGTGGCGGACCCCTTGACTCTGCAAAAACATGATCATCATGTGAGGTCTAGCAGACTGAAAGTTGTAGGCAGTTTGCGCTAGTCCAAGTGGGAGTTTGTAAGAGTTGGTGTCCTAGAACCAAGTGGTTTTACTTTGATTACATGGATATTTAATGTATTATTACATATTTTTCAATGTTCTTCATGAATATAATGTAATAATGTCCTATAGTATTTGTTTCATTGATAAGTTCATGGCAGTTCCTCGCTATGATGAGAACCTTGAAATGCAATAACAATATTCTTAAATATAGTTCTGTGGTTAGATGACATGCTATGATGGGACACATAGCATGAAGACCGTCAAGTGTGAGTACTCGTAAGCATATGATATTTCCTCTCATGAAGTTCTCACTTGGTAATCTCCAATATAGGATATTATGAGAACAGACTCGCTAGTAAGAATTCCACATGTTTTGGTGTTAATGGATATTTCTATCTACAAGTGTGTGTAATGATCCTTAGACTTTAAGATTATTATTAATACATTTCACAACATACACACTTTGATTTATTGATTAAAACTTTCATGTATACAGTTTTCGGGAAGTAGGGTACATTGGGTGTGTCATGAGTGGCATGTTATTAATGGATAATTCAAGGAAGAATTTTTCCATTCCATTTATGAAAGTTGATTTCTCATTCCTTTGATTGAAATAGAACTGTCGCATGAAATTCCAAGGCCATGGTGTAACGACGAGTTTATTTCAGGTAGTCAAAGAATGGCGTATCAAGCATAAAAGTTGATGACACAGTCATGAAACCAACATGATGAGATATTTTGATAAAGGGATTATATTACACAGTGAGTGTTCATATGTGGATGTCGTTGTTTCGACTTTACATTCTTTCTCTTGGGTGTCTTGACCCGTTTCTAGAAAGTACTCTTGGACTTTAGGTAAGCCCGCCTAATGTCAACGAGAAAGAATCCTAGAGGGTCGCACACTAATTGTTTTTAGTGGTCTCAGTTAAATTCTATTTGAAATTAATTAATGAAATAAATATTATTCTCAAGACTGTGGAATAATTTTATACAAGTTAAGATGATCTCATAAATTAAATAAAATGTATTTATTTATTTTATTGAACATTTAATAAATATTTATTTACTAGTTTGTAAATAAAATATTTATTTAAGATAATAAATTATTTATTTATTTATTTGGGTGTTTAATAAATGGAAGTGGAGTTTGAGCGGATAAAGGTCATTCTGGTAGTAAAATAATTATTTGCAAGATGGTAAATAATTATTTAACTAGTTGTAACAAATTAAAATAATGTTGTTATTATTTTGTGATGCGTAATTTTATTCATAATTCTATTTTGTGCAAGTTGGCGCACTATAAATAATAATGTGGTATTATTATTAAATGCATGGGTTTTCTCTAAGTTCAAAAATGTATTTAATTTTCGTTATGCAATTAAATCTTGTAACTGAAATTCCATATATATAAATAGGAAAGTACTACTATTATGTCATACACCACACCACATGCCTGCTGAATTGATAATTGTTGAGCCAAACAATTTCTCTCTCGAATCCTATTATCTCCTCTCTCAAGAACGAGAGACGTTCTTCAAGGCCGAAGAACAAGTGATCAATAATGACCGACACAAGACACTCGCTTCGTCGCGCTAGCACCCGGAGAACGATCGATGTCGATCAGAGGCCATCGGATCACATGTGGATCACTGCTAGAGGGATTCTAGTTTAGATGCTTACAACCACAACGAGATAATCCGGAAGGGTCAATCTAGACGATCAACATCATCAACGAAGAAAAATACCAAAGACACAGGTATTATTTTTATTTATGAAATTAATTAAATTAATTATAAACATGATGTGCAAGATCCTATCTAAAGGTTTTGAGGCCTCCTTTTTTATCTAAATCTTTTATTATATTCCATGGAGATTGGTTTTCATCATCGTAATGATCCCGTAATAATCATTGATCATGGTAAAAATAAAAATTGGGTGTCATCCCAACCACGCTTCAGCTGTGCTCAGAACCTTCAGTAATAACCTTCCAAACCACGAAAATTATAGATCTCAGTTATATTTGTGGGTCTTGGACATTTTTCAACAACTTGTTTTTTAGAAGGATCAATAGTTATGCCATTTTTTGAAACAATGTGACCATGGAAAGAAATTTTTTGTAACCAAAACTCACACTTTATGAATTTCCCAAATAGTTTATTTTCTTTTAAGGTTTTCAAGACAACCCTTAAATGACTTTCATGATCCTATTTACTTTTAGATAAACCAAAATATCATCAATGAACACAACCACAAACTTATCCAAGAACTCATAAAAAAATCTATTCATAAGATCCATGAATATAGCAGGTGTATTGGTTAAACCAAAAGGCATAACTACAAATTCATAATGGATATATCTAGTATGAAATGCGGTCATTGGAATGTCTTCTTCCTTTACATTCAAATGATGGTACCCTGACCTCAATTCAATCTTCGAAAAATACTAAGGTCCTAGAGCTGATCAAAAAATCATTGATATGAGGCAAAGGATACTTGTTCTTAACAGTGATGTTATTCAATTCTCTATAATCAATGCAAAGTCTCATTGAACAATCTTTCTTTTTAACAAATAAGATAGGAACACCCCATGGTGATGTGCTAGGTCGAATGAAACCTTTATCTAATAACTCCTGCAATTGCTTCTTTAACTCTAAAATTTTAATTTGATTCATTCGATGAGGGGGTTTTGAAATTAGATTAGCATCAGGAACCAAGTCAACTGTAAATTCAACTTCCCAATCAAGTATAATACTAGGAAACTCATCAGAAAAAACATCAAGGTACTCATTTACCACTGGCACATCATTAATCTGAACAGTTTCTTTGTTTTCAACAATATGTTCAAGGTAACATTCATTTCCGTCTATTACTAGTTTCTGGGCTTCATGATATGTTATCAAAAGTAAGGGTTCATTCTTGTACATAGACTGAAAATCTTTCTAAAAAGAAACCTCTTTAGCTCTACAGTCAATATTATCATGATAAATAGAAATCCAATACATACCCAATATAACATCAAACTCTACTAGAGGCAAAACAATAAGGTTTTCTGGTAGATTCTTTCTGCACAGAAGGACAGGAAGGTTCTTATAATTTCTTTTTATTTCAACATTTCCTCCAGGAGTTTTTACCATAAGTTTAGGATTCATATCTTGAGATGGAATTAACAATTTACTAGAAAACTTATCAGAAATGAATGAATGTGTAGACCCCAAATCAAACAACACATTGGCATAATCTGAACAAACAAACAGTGTACCTGATACTACTTCATTTGATGGCCCAACATATAATGAAGTAGTTTCAAAGGACTTCACCACCCCTTTTTTCTTGTAGTCTGGTTTATTTCCCTCAATTGAGTTCTTCATTGGACACTCATTTTCATAATGACCCATTTCATTGCACTTAAAACATTTTATTGACTGTAAATAAGATTTTGTCTTACCATTACCCTGATCTTTTTTAGTGCAATTACGAGCTTTATGTCTCATTTTACCACATCGGTAGCACTTAACAAAATTCAAAAGACATTCCCCAACATAATTTTTACCACAATTTTCAAAAACTGTAAACTAAAGTTTCTTACCATCATAATTTTTTTAAGAGTTCTTCCCTTTCGTCTGCCACCTCGACCTCTTATTCTGTTGTTTGTCAAAGAACACCAGATCATCGGAAAACTCTATTTCCACCTTCTCTGCACATCAAACAAGTTTTTTATAAATTTTTAACTCATGAGAATATAAATCCCTTTGATACTTTGTCTTTAATCCTAATTAAAAACGGTTTATTTTACAATCAAGATCTTGTATAAAATTTGGAGCATACCTTTCCAGTCGAGTGAATTTTGCTTCATAAGTAGCCACTGAGTCATCCTCTTGCCTCAATTCCAGGAATTTTTTTTACATCCTAAGATGAACCACCTTAGGAAAATATTTCTCAAGAAACATACCTTTGAATTCATCCCAATTAAGATAATCAATCACCTCGCTATCCTTGATATTTTTCACCATCGACCACCACTGATCAGCTTCACCTTCAAAACAGTAAATAGCGAGACTAACCTTTTAATGTTCTAAACACCCCATAACATCAAAAATCCTCTCCAGTGCTTTAATCCACCCTTCTATTAGCACAGGGTCAGATGATCCTCTGAATGATGGGGGATATTGCCTCATGAAATGCTTCACTACTGACATGTTCCTATGTGGTTGATCTAGCTGATCTCATGCATTGATGCCACCACCATTTATAGCCTGATTCAACTGTTCCATCACTGCAACAAACTATTCATTTCTGTTTCTGACCATCTCAGGTTACTGATTTTGAAGGTCATCTTCCTCATGATGTTGTCCCAACATAGCTACCTTGTTTCCTCTATGGAAAACCATTATGAACATAGAAATATCTTAGGCGAAGCCACATAGTAATCTGTAAATTCTATATCATTTTAATCTTACCACAAATTAATTTATGGACAATAATTTAACAATACCCTAAATCCTAAAGTTATCTAAACTGACCTATGATACCAACTATAAGGAATCGGACTTAAAACATTACATAATCTTGAATTAAATTAATAATTCATATTGAGGATCTTTTTAGTTTTAGAGTTTTAGAGAATTAATCCATAACTATTACATTACATCTCAATAATTACAAATTAGACACTTCTACTCAGTTTCCATTTTTTCACAAAAATAAAAACTCTTGAAAAAAAGAGTCATGTCTAGTTCTATGTTTTAGATAGCATGACTTTTCCTTGATCCCATCCTTGACCCTATTCATCTTTAAGTCCTATGAAAAACATTTAAAAAGTTGGTATGAGCAAAAAAATATCAGTAAGGGTTATAAAACAAAGAAGAAAAAATTAGTTCATCATTACATACATAACATAAGATCCTTAACATACCTCATTAAATCATAAGATTTATGAATAACACATATAAATCATAAATCATAAAGGTAGCTGGTGGCATCCATATCATACTTACATTGTATCTATCATAGCTACATAGGGAGTTACATTTGGAATACCCATCATAGTATATTCCCTAAATCTCTTAGGATAAACATTCAGGTTTACCTCCATCATGTTACCCAATGCATTGGAGGGCTATCTTAGGATCACCCACCCTAGGTTTATCACAGAACCACCCATATAATTACAAGTTGTTCATGTGGTCAAATATCCATTATCTCCATAATGATATTAATGATTTAGATATCATATATATAATATATATCTATTATATTTATGTATTTATAATAGTACATAATATTTGGAGATAAGAAATGAAATGCACCGTTCATGGAGAAGGTAAGTCGTATGTACGCATGAACGCTACTTGCATTTCTATTTCTTATTTTAATGGAATTAAAACATAATTATACATAGGTATATTATAATTCCAGTACAATATTATATATAATATCATTAAATTCATCCTATATACATCCCATATATGGTATTAACGAGTCATATCACTTTGAGGGGGGCGGTAGTCTGCACTTCCTCAAATGAAATTATCGCGTTTACCCATAATGGAAACCATAAAGGTATGATATAAATATAAAATACAGAAGCATAAAGAAAAAATAAACATAATATATATCATATATAAATATAGTGTCATAATAATTTCCACCATGAGAGGCGGTAGGATATAATTGAACAATCATCATTTCGTGAGGTGTTAGTTTTCCATCCACAAAAGCAGTATGTTTTTTACCCATTAGATGGAGGAGTGTGTAAGTTTAGTTTGAATCCTTCACATAAACACATTATAGTATATTTATGATACTTTTTTGTTATAAAATAAATGAATAAAAAGATTTTAGGGGGTTGGATAAGTAAAATAAAACAAAAGAACTTAAGAGAAGATGTTACCTTTAAATCGGGTAACTCCCTTTGGTTTGAACCAAAAGGCTTTGTTGAAGTTTATTATGACTAAGTTAAGGCTTCTAGGAGAAGGATAGGGATTTAGGGAGATTAATTTGGTAGAGTTTGGACGAGACAAGGGGATTTATAGTTGTGAGGAATGGGTTAGAGTCGAGGGCTTTTTATAAGGGGGAGGAGGGGCTCTTTAGGAAAATATGAAAATATTATTTTATTATATAATGATTTTCAGTTTATAAAGGTCCAAAACTAATTAAATTCAAATATAATATGACTCATGGTCAAAATAAAATCATCCAATAAGAATTTTATAGGTTTTGGATATTATTTTAATCTTTATAATCTTATTTATTTAAATCATTTATTAATGAGGTAAACACTACATCATTATTGTGTCATAAATAATTTAATTTATTTAATGTATAAAAATTATAAAAAAATACCATGATGTAGGAAATATTTTTAGATTTCAAATTAATATTTATAGTCTAAGATATAACTTATATAACCCCATGTAAAAATTAATTTACTAAAATATATTTGTTTATGTCATTTTTGTCTTTACTTTAAGTTAATTAAAATAAAGTGTCATTATCACTCCCAAGTGGCCTCATGGGGTCCCAAAATAGACCCAAGGATGATCATGGTAGTAAGTGTATCAATAAATAGGATTATGACACATTTTAGAGTAATTTAATATTATTATAGTAATATTTGTTTACCCTTATTTACCATATTTACCCTATAACCGTGGTAAATAAAATATTTACGGAAGTAAATATTCATAATGTATATAAATAAAAGTTAACTATATACACAATTTGTACCTCATAATCCAAAATATGGAATCCATTTTTCCAAATTCAAAACACAGAAGTGGCATAAATTAATTTAAAATTAATTCCCACTATCAAAATAAAAGATGTGTTTTTAAGAAATAATAACTATCAAAATATTGACACTTGTTTCTGTCTAATTTCAAAGTGAAATTAATTACAATAACCAACATTGGATTAAATGGTAAAAATATAATATAATTACACTTTAAACCAATTAAAAATATAATCTAACCATATAAAAAATTATATTAAAAGGCAGTTTTGAATAAAAATACAGCATTTTTTACTTTTCATTAAAAATTGAATTTTATCAGAAAAATACCAAAAAAATTTCCCAAAGTAAATTTTGATGTCTCGATTCTAAAGAAGAATTTTATTTGGTAAAATAAAACATATAAAAGTTACCAAAACTATATTTAAAGATGTTTCTCCATTAAAAAGCGGTAAATCAACCTTTTAAAGTAAATTATGCTTAAAATTAGATTCATTCACATTTTAAGCCTCTAAATTTTATTGGATAAATGTAAAAACATTTAAAAAAATGTATAGTCATATTTTAGTTAGTTATATTTATTCTCTCTATTACAATGGCTAGGCATTAATTAAAATAATAATATTATATTTTTAGTGTGCAACGTAAGATTTTAGAGAAACCCGTTATTGCATATTGAGTACGCCATCGAACATAGAAACCCCTTTTAAAGTAAAATTAATATTTAATACACAAATATTAATTAATATGAAAATTTCATTTTTATTTATTTACCTAGGATTTTACAATTGTAAATAATTGGATTGACTTCATCACATAGCTCAATGTCAGCCATAAGGAACTTTACACTTTCATCACTTGATTTGGATGAAGAACGATAATCATCACTGGCACTCCAAGTTCTGAATTTAAGAGATTCCTTACCTTGTTACTTTTTATTAGATTTTTTCTTTTTCAAGGGGATAACCATTTTGATATGACCCTTAATTTTTCAACCAAAGCAAGTAACTCATTATTCTTAATTCTCCTTTTCAGTTCATCACTTTTTCTCTTTCATGAACTTGTTCATTTTCTTGGAAATATGATCAATTTTGGTGTTGCTTACAGATGAGTCTTCAATAATAGAATTAAATGAAATTGAATTTTTAACCACCTTTACTTATTTATCCTCTTTATTATCTTATCTCTTCATATTTATATAATGGTTCATGAGAAATATCATATGCTCCTTGACTGGTATGTTTTTATGACTTTATATTTTTAGATCATCACCACTTTAGGTGATTAATTTCTTGGGGGAACCCAAAAGATTTTCTTAACTAGATTTTCTATTTAAATATTTATTATAATATATTTTCATAAATATACTCCCCTTTGTAAAAATAATTCCTTAGAACTATAAATTCATATGAATATCATAAATTTATCACTCTTTCAAACAAATAATTTCCTTAAATAAATAATAAATAAAGTAAAGAAAGAGCCTAAACTGTCTCACTTATCCCAAGAATCCCCCCCCCAATCATTGGAACTAATAAAAACACCCTACCTACTAAAATATCATCGATTACCTGTTAGTGTGTCACTATTTAGCTAATTGAACTAGATAGAACCTTCAGATTTGTAATATCTCACTAAATAACTAGTGAAAACTAACAGCTACCCAGTGGAACCTAAAGCATGCCTACAATATGCCTTCCAACTAGTTGGTGGAATCAAGCAGATACCTGGTGGAATTGAAGCAGTCAGTCAAAGGAAGCATTTACTATGGTCAAAAATTCATTTAATTCATCTTCCACGACTTTCTTGACCCCAAATCAAATCTAGAAGATTTCTGGTGACCTTGGGGTCTATAAATAGATCCCTTGAAGTCATAGAATGTAACGACCCAATGTTTTTTCAATGGAAATTCCCTTCTTATAAATATGTCATGAAATCACATGAAAACACAACATAATAAACTATTAAGTGCTAAGTGACCTTTAAACAAAATTTTGTCACTTTTGTGTTTGGAATTTCAAAAATCTGACATACACGATTGCAATCGGTAAGTTATTCGGAGTCCAATAAGAAAAACTGAATTTTTGGTGAATAATATCCTACCCTTATGAATAGTAACATACCCTTATGAATAGTGATATACCCTAATGAATATTAACCTTACCAATGATAATATATAAATAATCTTCATGTTGAACTTACGATATACCTATATTTTAGAATAAGTAGATGAATGTTTTTAAAACTGGTTTTTGATAATAAATTATGATTTTAATTAAATATTAAAATATTTATAATTAGAAAATTATTTTTGAAAAATGGACTTAATTTTTGGATTCTACACATCTAAAAATGGTTATGGTGAATTTTGGGGATTTTTCTAAAATACTTGAATTTTTTATGAATAGTAAAATGCGATAATTTGCGATAAATGCTTAATAAGGGATTTAATGAGTCATTGATGATGATATGCTGATGTAAGCCCAATTATTTCTAATTCATATGCATTTATTACTGTTCTTGTTCATGGAATACTTACTATTCCTTGTCTTGTGAAGAAATAATAAACTAATGATTAAAAAATTATGAAAACTCTCCTCTCCTCCATTATAAAAACCCCCCTCACTCCCTCTTCTCTTCACTACTCTCAAGCCTTGTGACTTGCCAATATTCTTCCCAAATCTCTCTCCAAGATCCTCCTCCACGTCCAAAATCCCCTAGCCTTTTAAAAATACCAAAACCTCTCCCCTTAAGAGGTTCTCAAAGGAGGAACTCTCAAGAGGTAAATTCCTCGTTCCATTTCCTTATTTTCTTTTAAGTTATTTTCTTTTTGTTTCTTTCCTCACTTTCCCTCACCCAAATAGTATGATAACTACATTAAAATACATGTACTTGAATTTTTTTATGCTAATGGGATATTTCCTTGTCTTCTCTCCTTTTCCCACCTTTTATTTGAAAGAAATGAAAGCACCGTTTGAGATGTGCTAATTTAGCACATTCAAGGACAACAGTTTATCAATTTCTATTATTATCATTAATTATGGTCATGAAACCATTTGTGTTATGGTTAAAGCAGATTATTATATAAGAAATATATTCTATTTTGGTTCTGTAATCCTTTTGTACAAATGGTATTAATTTATAAAGCAAAACATGTTCTTTGTAATCAAACCCACCGATTAACAAAAACGGTTGTCACTATGGTTTTATATAATAATTTGACTTCACTCTAAGTAACCAAAATTAAATTTAAAAACCATTTAATCTTCTGTATGTTCACTAATAGCATATAACTACAATTTTGGACAACCACTTTCATCTTACATGTTTATCCAAACATGAATATAATCGAACCAGTCATTAAAACCAAGTAAACAAACGAGCGCAAACAATGAAATTGAACCTCATAACCAATAAAAATAGTTATAAATGAAATTAAAATGATTATAATAAACCAATTAAATATATAATAGTTTATTTAATTATTAATTAATAAACCTGATATTTTTATTCAGGTCTTTAATAACAAGTGGAGAACATCAACGGATTTAAGGTAAGGGATCCTCTCCATTTCACTCTTAAATCAAGGTTGTCCTTTATGCTATGAAATTTTATGTGTAATACCTAATGATGGGGTATGTTTATGAACCTCCCCCATACTTCCCTCATGGTGTATAAGTGATTACAAACTCCTTTTCTCTCTCATAAATACCTCTTGGGTACACCTGATACCATGTCGATAAACCTTAACGAATTCTACCCAAACCTTCTGTGTTCTTTCAGGTTGACTTATCTTTTTTTATATCAAAATAGAGTTATCTTATCAATTTATGTTCATATTTTAAATTATGTTTAGTTTTAAAAAATTCATTTATGAATACCCTTACATCACTCTCTTTTGGGAATATACACGTTTTTAAAAGATTCCCTCCTTAGAACTTTTCAATACGCAAACCTATTTTAAGGGAACTTCCCAAATTTTTACCCAATTTCAAGTGAACTCTATCCTCTATTTTAATCCACCATTGTATTTATAAAATCATTCTTTTTATTATGAAAACCTTTTTGGTTCAATTCTGGATTTATATAAAATATTATCCTATTTTCTATTTTAAAAGCTCTATAGTATTTTTCTTAAACCCGCACAAAAATGTTTTAATGCTAATGTTTCTCAAATACATTCCTTATATGTTGTCACTTATGTTTGACACCACCTACCATGTTATATTCCTATTTTACCATATGAACGTCCATGTATGTTCTAATCCCTTTCCTTCATGGACACTTTCATGACACGATCATTGGTTACTCTTTATGACATGATTGTGGTAACCAACTCTTTCCATGGGTACCCTTCTGTCTATGTATGGTTGATTATGTATAAGTGTTTATGTGGAGAGAATATTAATGAAAATTTTGAGATGGGTGCGCCCAGATAGTGCTCCAATTCATTGGGTAAAGTTAAGTCACATGAGATGCGATGTGAAACAGGATTGGTAGTTAGCCTTGACTTGTACTATGATGGGAAATGGGATTGGTGGTTATCCTTGACCCATACTAAAATGGGAAATGGGATTGGTTGTTAGCCTTGAACCATAATAAAGACATGTTTTATGATTCTTACACATTTATATGATTCTATGTTTATATGATTCCATGTTTATATGATTCCATGCTTATATGAAATAATTTTATAAGTTTCATGCTTTGGATATCATTATGGAATGCCTCCTAACTCATGTGCTTAAGATGTATCCTTATGTTCATTCCCTTACTGAGATTTTGAGCTCATCCATTTGTTCATGTGTTCCCCAAGGTACCCTATGCAGATGTAAGAGATCAAAGGAAGTTAGTTGCTCTTTATGTAGATTAAATAAACAAATGTTTTTTAGCCCCATGTTTTATGTTTTATGTACCTAGTCTTCTAAGACAATAGACTTAATGATCCTTGGCTTGTACTCTGATGTATAATTATGCTTAAAATCACATAATGTTCTATGAAAAATTCTTGGCTCACTATATAAAAACATACAATTCTTAATAAAAAATATTTATGACCATCAATTTAATCCTAGTTACGCTTGTCCTCTAAATTCTAATCAAAAGTTTCCACTCTTTGTAAATCATTATCACTTTTTCAACATTATTATCTATCTCTCCCCATGTTAATTTTTATTACTTGAGAGATTGATATTAATATTCAAAGGGATTTTTCCTAAACAATTTTCTCTCATTTCCCTTCTATTTTAGTGTTCACAACCATTAAAAAAGAGACATTCAGGTTACTTACGAAAATAACTCAAATGTAATGGATTTAATTATTTTTTAGGTTTCTAGATACAACCATAAAAAATATAGGGTCAATTATAATTTCATTTTATTACTATAAAATTTTAAAAAACATTTGGTTTTTTGTATCTTGGTTTATGTTAAATCAAAGTACTAATACAATAATCCCTCAAGAAATTAGGGTAGGATACATAGGGCCTTATAAAATAGATTTAGTCTAACTCCTTTATAAAATCATATTCCTTATTTATTTTATGATTTAATTGCTTATTTGTATATTTTTTTCTATTCTTGATCATTTATTATTTGATATGATTATTAATAATGTATTTAATTGTCATATTTTTAATGAACTTATATATTTAAATTGTGATACGTCTAATAATTTCATTTATTTCATGATAAAATGTATTATTTTTAAACATTCTTACTTATATTCTTCTACTCTTATATTTTTATATTTAATCAAACACACTTACACTTTTATTCAATATTCTAATTTTTCAAAAAGGTTTTTGGAATTAATAATTACTTTTCCATTTTGTTTTTTAAAATAAAATTCTCACCCTCTTTCCATTTTATCCTACTTGGACCTATATAATATACCAACTTCTATATTTTCATACATTATCCAAGAGGCATAAAATTAGTTTTTTATAGTTCCACCATGGTATCAAAGTGTCATATGGTTATTCTTTAAATGTAAAAAATTTTGTATCGCTAAAATATTTGAAGTTAATAGGAATTAAATCTAATGATTATCACATCATGATACAATAGATCCTACTAGTTTCATTATATGGAATACTACCCATCCATTTCGGAATGATTATCATGAACGTGTGATATTTTTTAATTCAATTTGTAACAAATTGATTGATCTGAATTCATTGTACAGTTTAGAAAACATTACAGTTTCTATACTTTTTTAACTAGAAATGTACTCTCTGCCATATTTTTTGATATCATAGTGCATTTAATGGTTCATTTAGTGTAATAAATAAATCTGTGTTAACCTATATGTCTATGTTAGATATATCCTTTTGAAAAATATATAAATATATTAAATAGATATGTCAAGAATCCATATAGACCATATATATCCATTGTTAAGAAGTATATTTCTGAGAAGGTTTTATATTTTTTTTACAATCTACTTGTCTATAGTAGTGCACATTAGTTTTCCTACATCTTTCCATGAGTGAGTCAGTTTTGGGGGAAAGGGGATCCATCGCTTAAAGTTAAAATCATTTATCGGTGAATAAATAAAACATGTACAGTTATATATCTTTAATAACATAGATAAGGCTCATCCATATATAACATTTCATATATGTTTGTTAAAATAGTGTTATCCAAAGAAGAATTATATGTGTATATTCAATTAGCATAAAAAACATTTTTCCATTGTTTAAAGAGAACATTTATGGTAGATCATATGCATCAAAAACATTGATATGGTTAGTAGGTGGACCAAGTTTAAATTTGATAACATGGTTTGGGTATGAAATTAATTTTTATACATTTTATACCAAATATTAGAAAAAAACAAGTAAAATTCATAATAATTGTGTATTGGTGTTCACAGAAGCAGTGCACTTTTCAAGTGATAATGAACAAAAATTAAATCTTTATATTAAGTACACATGATGGAATTATTGAAGAAATATGGGATAATGATTACATTAAATTTAAAGTTCTACTGTTTAACTAAAAATGGGTTGTTAGTAACATTAGTGTTACATATGATGAATTAGGTATGACATTGTTTAATCTTAATATATTTGAATACATAACTGGTCCTTTTATCATGGAAACACATGTAAAAAAAATTTATATGTTCTTTGATCCATAAAATGTGTAGTGTTCGATCATTTTACAAGGAAAATAGTATTTTGGTGATGAAAAACTTGATGATAATGATGATTTATATGAGATCCTTACTTCTATAGAAATATTATCAGAGAATATTGATGGCCAAGTCATAGACATGGTTTATTCCATATGGAATGATCATGAGGAAGGAATATGGGAAAAATCCTTTAGTAATTTCTAAATATTACAGTTTACATATACTTATTTCTTATTAACCTTTTTAAATTTCATAAAATTTTATACATATTAGTTTTAATTTATTTTAATTAAAAAAATATTTTAATAAATATGATAATTTTTTTTCTTAGATTAGTTTTGTTTTTTTTTATATCATTTTTCAATTATTCAACTTTATATGTAACTTTTGGATTTGTATAAATTTTTCTTAATTTTTTTTCTTTTATCAACATTATTTTATGTTTCATAAATATTTCCAGTATTATTTTAACATTTTTAACTACTAACGAAGAAGATAAATAATATTGTCAGTGTTATTTTTAAAAAAATTACCCTGATGAATATGATAAATAGTGATTTGTTTTTTATTGTTTTTTTTATTTTTTATCATTTTAAAATTGTTATAAAAAAAATTATATAATGGTTGGATCTGTATTTTCTTTTACATAATTTATTTTCCTTTGTTTATATCATTTCATCTCTCATTAATTTTGCTATCATTTTAGTTAACTACTTTAACAAATGTGAATAAAAATGCTCTTAGTTTAGTTTAATTTTTATTAGATAATTTTTAATTTTTAATTTTTCATTTAATTTTATATGTAATGGTTATATTTTCATATTTTTGTGCTATTTTTTGTTAATTTGATATATATATAGGATAGTTTTAGATCAAATAGTTGAGTAACCTCAAGCTTCTAGAGAGGATCATACCTATAATTCTGCAAAGGATCCTCCTCATCCTTCTGTGTATAAACATTCTACTTCTATAGGGGAAGAGAAGACTTCTAGAGTTAGAAAACAAGGTAGTACACATTTAACAAAATTATTAGTTTCCTATATCCATGAGTATGGGATATATGTTGAGTTTGATGATAATTATAATCCAAGTGGTCCAAATTCAAAACAACTTAAGACTTTTGTTTTAATGAAATCTTGGTTAAAAGTTTGTATTTTGATTTGTGATTATAAAAGTGTCAATAAAACGAAAATATCTCAATTATGGGAGATATTTTAGTAAACTTGTTTATTATTATTTTACTTATCAGGAAATTTTTTTTACTAAGATAGGTTTTCCCCTTATTATCAGATGAAATTAGATATACCTAATAGTATATAAGTTAGGAATAAATTATTATCTTTGGATGATATGTGATAAAGGGATTTTAAATCAACCCTCGCATCAGATTACATTTTTAAGGAAATAAAAATTAAAAATACATGGGATATATATCCATTTATATATGAATATACATATAAGTGGTTTGTTGAAAGTAAATGACAAAAATCATTTTCAGTAAGTGAAATGTTATCTTTTATAAGTTTTTTGTATAATAATGGTCATATAATTGATTTTTTATCCTTAATTTATAGTAACTAAGGAGATCTCATCAGGAGATCCAATACAAAATCATTTACCCTCATGATTTATCTTGCGTAGGGTGTACATTATTAAAAGAGAATATAATGGATAAAAGTTTTCAAAACTTGAGAGTTGGGTCTTCAGGCTCTATAGAGGTTGACCCTTCCTCCCCCTAGATAGACATAAAAATTGAAGAGGTCCCGAATGAGAAAAAAGGAAGATATCTTACAAAATAGTTAAGGGGTGTATTTGAGAGTATTGTAAGGAGTTATTTAAGTAATTTAAGTTATTTAAACTATTTATATATTAAAATTCTCTAATTCATTTTTCAAATATTATATATAGGAATCTCTTAAGGATAAGATCATATAGGAGACTTTCATATATAAGGGAAGGAAGGATATTTTATTTACTATATTGGGATAACCTGAACACCCAGATTGTGTATAAGGATACAAGGTGGGTGTATTAGTCAAAAAATTGTTTGTTCATTCTAGATATTCATCAAAGGAGGATGTATATAAAATAAAAATAGAAACTTTAGAAGATAAATTTAAGGAGATGGGTGAGATGGTGGAGGAAAGGATTAGATATTTGGTGTAATCGATGTTTACATACATGAAAAGAGAAGACAAATTACTAGTTATGATCTATACATGGTGATGTGAAAGTAAATTTTTAAAATGTATTGGACACATATGTTTTATTATTTGAATAATTTTAAATTATAAAAACTTTTAATTTTATTTAATACTTATCAGTTTCAAACAGGGCATGGGATTTCTTTAGATACACAATAGGAAAGATGACAGAAAATATCAAATATGTTTTCTCAAATGTGACTTCTCATTTATAATTATAACATTATGGATGCAAGTACTTAAGATTTAATTTTTAATTGAAAAATTATTTTCAAATATAATTTTCATCATCAAAAATGAGTAAAGGAATGTGTATATTATAATATATTATTTATGTTTGAAATAATTACAACTGGAACAATTATAAAATTACACAAGGTTAAAATTTATCATAACCTTTCCTTTAATTTATCTTATAATTATATTAAAAATACATTATAAATTCTTTATTTTTAATTTGTATCTTTTTAATGACCCTAAACCTTATTTAGAAAAAGAGATAAATCACTTTTAATGAGCATGAGAAAATTATTTCATAGGTTTTATTGTGTTTTATTTTATTTTTAATAAATATTTTAAAGTTTAAATTATAAATTTTAAACTTGAAATGATTTGAGTTTGTGCGACTATTTTTATGATCTATTTTTTCTTCTATTTTCTATATTTTTTTCATTATTGTATTATTGTTCTATTATATTTGAATTTTTAAAAAAAATATTTTTCACATCATTTATTACATAATTGAAAATAAAGATTTAAAAAAATATATTTCACATCGGTTATTGTATAACCAATGCAAAATATAGTAACCATGTTGATTATTTTTAATAACCGGAATGCTAAAGGGTTTTCCATGTTGGTTATACAATAAATGATGTAAAAAAACCTTCACATTATGATTTTTTTTTTACTAATTTCTATGTTGGTTTATGTTATAAATGATAGGAAATACAATTTTTAACATTAGTTACCAATAACTGATGTGAAAAAACAATTAAAAATCACTTACAATGAAGTCACTAATTAACCGATTTGAAAAACCAAAAAAATAACATAGAATCCCCATTTTTCACTAGTGTGAAGTATTTTCAAATAAGAGTGAATTTTGTGTGAATGTTTTGAATTAAAGGAGTTCAAATTTTAAATCATTTTAAAATGTGATTTTGATTTTAAAATTATTTTTGGTGCCTTCTTGTCAAGGAGTCATGATTTAAAATGAAAAATTTTTAGATTTGTCCCTTAATTAGATTTGGGTCTATTTAATTTGTTTTGGGATGCATGACTGGTTTGGGAACATGTTTGGTTTTATTTAATGTATGCCTCCCAAAATGGTCTTGAGTTAAAGTAGGGTATTGACTACTCCTCTTTATAGTGTGAATTGTAATCATCTAAAATAGTATTTTCTAGTGGTCTATTTGGGAAATTTTTTAGGTTTGGTTGGATAGAATAGACTAATTAGACTTAGTTGGATTTTTTAATTGATGAGGATTGATATACTCGGTATTTTGGGTGTAAGTTCTGGTTTTGGTTGATGACCAATTTTTAGAGTTTTTTTCAATGATATTGGATCCTTTATTGTTTGAAGGTGTCTCTTATTTAATAAACTCTTTAGGTGTTGTTTTTAGTTCTCTTAGGTGAGTAGTGGATGATTTGGAATATTCTTTCCTTATTGCTTCCTATCCCTTGTGTAGCTACTTTTTGTTTTTTTGGCTTCATTGTGAGTTCCATGCATGGGTGTTGATTCATTTATTTGGGCATAGGGTGGACTTTAGTGTATATTTTGGTTGACTAGGACATGTATAGAATAAATTGAGATTAAGAACTATTTGGGGTCGGTTCAGAATATGTTGGGTTCACCATGAGAGGGTGACCCAGATATGAGGTCCTAGTTTTCCCCTTAAACTCAATTTTGTGACCTGAGGTTAGATCCCACATCATCTTTCTAATTGAAGCATGTTTTTAGTCATTGTGTGCTTTGGATGTTTAATATGTAATGGTTTTTATTAATTTTATGACCTAATTTTATGGAATTTGGATGTTTGTGGATGTTTATGGTTGGTGGAATCTAGTTGTTGACTAAGTTGGTTTATGGAATCATAATTGTCTTGATGACACCCTCGTTATAGGAGATTTCATTTTTTATTCACCAATTTTAATCATTTATAAATAGGGGGGAGAACTTCATTTGGTATCTCTTTGTTAGAGTTTCTTGTTGAATGTATTTGGTTAGATATTTCTTGAGGTTATTGTTGTTGTTTGAGGTTTTTTTATGGATTTTTATAGGATAGATATTGTTTGGTGTTTTATTGGTCTTAAGATTCATCTTTTTTTCTCCTATACTTTGGAATAAAATATTCTGGGTATAGAAAGTAGAATGGTGGGAAGAATTTTGAAATATATTATGTCACTATGAAGTTATTTTATATTATTTTTGGGTATTTTAAATTTAACAGAGTTTAAAGCTAAGAATTTTGAAATTTTAAAGGTTTTAATGGTCACACGGTGGGATTGTATGGTTAGGTAAACCGTGCAGTTCCCATGTAATAGTGTTACAATTCTTGATAGTTTCATTTGGAATGGTTAGTGAATGATTATTCAAACTGTGGGGGGTATCTATGGTAAATCATGTAGGGTGTTTTCTTTTTCTAGTGCAGGCCACACTATTTGTTAAATCATGCGGGTTAAACATGTGAGCTTATGAGTGTTTAAATTTTGGAATTTTCAAATTTTCCCCTCCTCATTTTTAACATCTAATCCCTAATATTTCTATCTATTATTCTGATGGACCATGGGGTGCATTTGGGGATCTCTCCTTTCTTCCTAATTTTATTTCTAGCCACGTATCCTTGAGTTTTAAGAAGATTTGCAAGGTATATCTCTTCTTTTCCTCTTCCTATCTTCTCCCTTTTCCCTCTCTCTCAATTTTTTTCCTTTGGCAAACCATAACTTCTATTCAGGTTGGGATTGGGGTTTCGTATGGTTATAATAATTTGTATTTGGGTGGTTAGGGGTTTGTGATAGATTTTTTTTGATTGGTTATGCATTCTTTATCAAAGGCGATATGTTTTATTTGATATTCTGCTTGAAAAGATGGATATTTCTTTGGAAATAATTTATAATAAAATTCATAAAATTCTTTGATGATTTTAAGTGCATTTCCCTCTTTATTATGCATATACATACTACCCATGAGGGGTTTAATTTAGTTATAAAATGGTTTCAACACTTTTCATGGAATTATCGCATGCCAAGTGTTCATAAAAATGTCTGAGGGGTTCTTTAAAAAGGGTATAAATGTTTTAAAAGGGTGTTTTAAACTGATTTAATTTTTAAATGGGAGGTGTGATATTTTAAAGTGGTTTTTAATAAAATTTAGGGAGTTAAACCTTGTTTTTAATTTTTTTGTGATCATTAAGTCTCATTTGAACTTACAAATTTTTTAAATGGGAGTTATGGAAAGATGTTTCATTTCCAAATGAGTTATAAAAAGTTAGATTTGATAATTTAAGTTCAAGGAATGTTTGAAATAGAATTTCAAAATGGTATGAAATGGATTAGCATCCTAATCCCCTTTTTAAGTACTAGTTGTCACCTTTAAAGAAGTTTGTTTCTAAAATATGTTATACCTTCAATTGATCCCCATGTGATTTTTATGCTCATTCTAGCTTGTTTTATATTTTTGTATCACTATGAGATGCTTATTTGTGGACATGAAAGGGGTTATTTCATGTGAAGTTTTGGTAGGTGAGATGTGGTTTATTTTTAAATTATTTATACTTGTACATTTTGTTTTCTTTGATTGCTCACTTACCTTGGGTGATGTCATGGGAATCCTAGGAGTTATTAAATGATTTGGATGAGTGAAAACTCAAGTTTATATCATGTATGGAAAGAATAAGAATCATGGATGTTGAGCACTCCTATTGGTTACCACTTTGACACTTAGAACTCTTGGGATGGGTTCTAGAGACTGACTAGTTTGAAAAAACTACTGGGATGGATAAGTTCTTATTATTCAACCTAGAGTTTGTGTTTCCAGTCTGAATCATCTTACATGAGTCCTAGGGAGTTTCCCATGATGCTTAGGCCCTTTTTAGGATGTTTTAGTGGATCCCATACTATACCTTATTTGTATCCCCGATATTTTATTATATAGAACCTATTCTATGTTGAGTTTGGCTTAGTTATGTGTCTTTGATAACCTTGTGCCATTTTGTGATTTTATTTCAGCTTGGGTGTGTTTTTAGATTACTTTAAAACTAATTTCTAAAAATTTTTGGAAAGTGTGAATTTAATAGAAAGGTGTGGTTATTTATGAAAATTGTATTTTTATAAAATGGTTGGGAAATAGGAAAAGTGGTGAACATATCTTGTTTTAAATGGTTTTAAAGGCCCTAATTCCTTCATTTGAAACTATTTAATTAAAAAGTTTTAAATACTTTTTTATTTATAAAGGATGGGTGTTTTATTAATGTGAATGGAATGTTATTTGATTTATTTTATGCTAGCATGTAAAAATATATTTTATACTTTATGTTCAAATTAAGTTGTTATAGACTATCTTATGAAGATAATTGCATAGACTCCTTGGTGAGATCCTACTAGGAATATTTCGTTCACATCCTATATATGAATTTATGACTAGTTATGTATGTAACTATTACGTTTCTCTTTTAGGTGCTCAATTCTGCTTCAATTATTTGGTTGTTCGTTGGTTCTTTATTGGAAAAGTGGATGTGATGAGTGATTATGGATCACTAGTGGTGACACTGGAGCTATTCGGATTCTATACTCTTTTATTCTAGGATATTATATTGGCCACTTGGACTGTTGTTTTTTTATCTTTAGTATCAGTTTTATCAGCTTCTATTGTGTTTTATTCAGATGCATTTTTGGATGAATTTTTATTATTATGTCATGTTTGGTTAGATTATTTATTTCTTTTCACTGCTCATTCATATTGATGTCTAAGGGTTAAATTGTTCTCAAATGTACATTCTTGGTACTCAAGCACTAGTTCTCAACCTGTATGGATTGTTAACACCTTTTAGGCTTAGTGGAGAGCTATTTTAAGTGACATATTGGGATAACCCAGGTTGGTTCGTTACATCTCAATACTTTCTTGTTGGTGATAGGAAATATAGACTTTCATTTAGTAAGTCCAATTCTTATAATTGATCCAAGTCTCATTTAGGATCAAGAAATCCAGCATAATAGATCATGTATAATAATATATATTTTCACATTTTATCATGAATAATTGACATGTTTACTATCCAACACTTTGGTGAAATAAATAAGCTACTTAATTTCTTTCAAATGTTCTATAGATGTTGTATTTGAAAAATCAATAAAACAATTATCCATATCAACATCTATATAATAAATAAATATTAAAATATTTTACTACAAGTTATAAATTTCATTTCATCAAAAAACTCAAAATCAAATAATTATAATAAACACTGTTGGAATTTGAAGAAATTTCTACACATTTTTTTCCAAGGTTTTGAAAACTGTGATAGTATTTTTATATTTTCATGGTTTTTTTAAACCATGATAATAGTTATGATGTATGACCACATTTTTCAAAATCATGGTCGAAAGTGCAGTCGTGGGTAGTTTTATGGACATGGATTGTCATAAGTATGTATGACCACGGCTTCACAATTTTGTATTTCCTAATTTTTATTTATTTAAATATATAATAATAATAGTAATAAATATTATAAATTATTAGTTGTTATTTAGGTAATTTATATTTAATAACTATTTAATAGTAATAAATATTTAATATTTAATATTTAATAATGTATAACCCTCATGATTAAATGAAATTAAAAAAATATTATGATTATAATGACCCAAGATATTCATACATAAATATTGCATATTTTTAGATGAATATTCATTATATTACACAAACACACTCCTGAGTATTGTAAAGGTATAGTGCCTTTAAAACTTAGACACATAAACTACTAGTCCATAAGTGAGAAACTTCTTCTCCCACTATGTTCTTCATAACTAACACCTTTCTTATAAATATCATACATAATAAATTTCTTCATAACCTGGGGAAAGGAAATATAAGAAATGGTGTGCTCAGATTCTTAGTAAGAGTAAATAAGGGAGATATGTAAGCATAACATAAACATAAGGGTATGAGAATATGAGCATAACATTTGAAAACCAAACACTTCATATCAAAGATCATAATCCTGATTCATGACATAAAGATTGGAAGTTTATAAGACATAAATTATAAGGGAATCAATGAAAATAAACCATAAAATCATAACATTAGCATAAGACATATAATTTTGGCATGCACATAAACATAGAAAATCATTTCCATAATAGTTAAGGATCACCACCAAGGCTGTTATAGTGTAATGGGTCCACTCCCCCAAACCATCATAGTAGTAATGATTCACTCCTAAGACCATAATAACAAACAAATTCCCTTACTAAACCAGTTTACTACCCATTCTAGTCCTTTCTATCTCATAAGATATAAATATTTACCCAATGAATTGGAGGAAGATATAGGTCTCTCCCATCACATAATTAAAATCATACGTATGTGTGCCACAACATCATAAAACATATATCATATAATAATCCACTAAAATAAATGGGTTTCATAAACATTTAATCATATCATAACCTATTTAAAATTGATAGGTTTCAAAACCATTTCATCATTTCATCATAACATTACTCGTTAAAATAAATAGGTTTCATAAGCATTTTATCATGGTATAAACCATGGAAGAGAAATGAGTTTCAAAAAAATATTTTCATCATAAACAAAAATTATACAAAGAAATAATAAGAATATTATCCTTGGATAATATCCTCAGTAGAGAAAAAGTAGCATCAAAGGATGTCATCTTAGATGGAAAATTATTTTAAAATACCACTTGGCACATTTCTTGAGGAAAATAACTTTATGCTTTGAAAAAAAATTAAAACAAAGAAAAATTAAAAATCCATTTCTTTGAAAATAAACTTGGAAGATTATAAAGTAATATTCGAATAAATTATTGCACATAATGACACATAATTCCATTCATATCGTACACATTAAAATAAATATTCCTTTCACATTTTTAGAAAAAGCAAAATTGGAATTTTTTAGAAAATGACATGAAGATTCCATTAAAAAATTTATAAAAAATTAAAGCATGGGTAAAAATATATTTGATAAATAATTTTTATAATGTTAAAAACATTTTTTAAATCACTTTTATAAAACATTATTTTGCAAGAAAAATGGGTTTTCGACTGAAGAGAGAAATAGACAATTTTTCTTGAAAACATTCTTTTGAACTCTTGAGTACATAAAGAGAGTAAAATTAAAGGAAAACATGTATTATAATGACATATATAGAGAATAATAAAATTTATTATTTTATTTGGAGATGGTTCATAATATTTTATCATCATAAACATAATTATAAACAATCCTGATAAATTATGAGATTGTAACATAAAATCTTTACCACATTGGGAAATTTGAATTAAAAAACACATGAAAGAATAAAATTAAATTAAACTTAAAATATAATGAGAATAAATAGATTAATTATATTAAATTTCAAATATTTTTTATATACACCTCATAAAATAATATAGGTTCATAACATAACATATGTCTCAAGGAAAGAAAATTGAGACGAAAATATCTTACCTTAAGTCTCAACTTCCATCATACATGTTCAAAAATCCTATATAATAAATATAATGTTATTATAAATATATTAAAATACATAAATATATATATCATACCATATATGATTTAATTGTGAATTTTTATTTCCCATTTAATAACAATTTCATGTTAAAGTCACATTTCGGGAAATAATTGCTTTGTTTTTTGGGTTTGTTTTTGTTTCTTATTTTTAGTCCTCTTAATTTTATCAGGGTTAAATAATATAAAAAAATAAACATAATATAAATATAATATATATTCATTATATATTTTTTTAGAGTAATCCATAATAGATAGAGATAGAAAATTAAATAAACCATTCATGGAGATGGTTGGTCATACATACGCATGAACGTTGCTTCCATTTTCTCAACGGATAAAAATAAATAAGGGTAAATAATATATTACCATTAAAAATAATTTTTATGTCTTATATATCACATATTTTTATTATAACCATCCTTATTACCTTTCATGTAAAGCATAAACTAATCATATCGCTTTGTGAGGTGGTAGTCTGTCGTACACATGAGCGACATTATCGTATTCCAATAGAATAGAAAGTATAAATATATATGTGATAAAATAATTCAAAAAGTATAATAATATCATAAATATCATATATAAATATTTAATCCATCATTATATCCAGCTGTGAGATGTAGTGGTAAAAAAAATAACATTAGTTCACGAGGCGATAATCCACTGTACACATGAATAATGATTTCGTATCCCATTTAATGGAAGAGGATATGGATGTAGTTAATGAACTTAACATAAAAATATATAATTATATGGAAGATTTTTATGTTATTATATCTTCATAGTTTAATAATAATTTAAGGATATGGAGGAAGAAATAAAATAAAACGCTCGTTAGGGATGTTACCTCTTCTTCAGACAACTTCTTCTGGTTTTCACTAAAAGGCTTATTAGGTTGGATCTATGAAAAACAATAAGGATTATAGGATGGTAGGAAGTAATTAAGTAAGTTATTTGATCAAGTATTGTATGAACTAAAGGTTTTTGGAAGTGTTAATAGGAGAATAGATGGGGTGTCCTTTTATAAGTGAGGCGAGTGACACACTTGTAATTTTTTAAAAAAAATGGCGTACCCACATTTTTATCATGAAAAAAGGCTTAAAAATGGACCATTATCATGTATATAATTTATAAGGTTAAAATATTTCCATAAAATGGGTTTTTTATAAGTTTTTGGTTATTTTTAACCCTTATATTTTTAGTTTACCCCCCCCCCTGTAAACTCATTTTTCCCTTAACTGTGGTAAATGATTTTTACTGTTTTTATTATTTATTATGGTAAAAAATTAAGTTAAACTTATTAGATAATATAAATTATTATAATTATAAATATGGAATCCATTTTTCTAAATTCTATTCATATAATTAGAAAAGTTTAATTTAAAGTTAAACCCACA
Source organism: Viscum album (assembly GCA_963277665.1). Taxonomy (NCBI): domain Eukaryota; kingdom Viridiplantae; phylum Streptophyta; class Magnoliopsida; order Santalales; family Viscaceae; genus Viscum; species Viscum album. The sequence continues at coordinate 423,217,640 of OY728132.1, forward strand.
CACGCGACGAGAAAGTGGTTTTCTAAAGAGAAAATATTCAAAAGTTTAAAAAGTTTTTATATAAAATTCAATATGAAAATTATTCTAATGACATAAAATGAATTAATTTATATATAATTTAAGTAATTTTACTTTTAAATCTATTTTAAAACAAAAAATAACCTTGTAAACTCTTTAAATGAAAAGGTAGTTTTCAATAAAAACCAATATTTTTCACTATTCACTGAAAAAGTAATCTTTTCAGAAAAATCCCAAAAAATAACCCTAATATAATTATGACATGATAATTTAAAAAATTATTTTTATTTTATAAAATTAATTTTATAAAAGTTTCAAAAATTAATTTTATTTTTTTCACAAAAAGAAATAAAAAACCATTTTTTGAGAAAATAGTATTTTTTGAAACATATAAAGACTTTACAAAAAATTAAGTATTTTTTATCAATATATTTTCTTTATATAAAACCATTATACTTAATATGAAAAAATAGTTATTACTATTCATGCCTCTAAGTTTAACTACTAGGTAATAATTCTCACATTTAAATAATAATATTAATAATATACTGTGGTTTGTTAAAATTTGGTGTCATGTATAATGTGATTTAAACATATTTTTGGGGGTAACCCAAGCTATCAAAGAAACTCATTGTTTTTTGTAACACAATATATCAAAAAAAATGTACTTTATTCAAGAAAAAAATAATTCATAAAAACTCAAGGTGTTACATTCTACCCCCCTTAAAATGAATTTCACCCTCAAATTTTATCACTCCAATACAAAAAAATAATGATACTTATGCCTCGTCATATCCTCAAGTTACCACATAGATTCCTCACACCGGTAGTTTCACTAAAAAAAATTAACCAAGAGATTGATCTTTTTTCATATAACTTTCTCTATATAATCTAGAATCTCCATCATTTTCTCCTCATAAGAAAGGTCATTCTCAAATGGTATGACCTTTGAGTTTAGTACATGTGAAGGATCAGGTATATACTTCCTCAAGACAGATACATATAACACATCATAACTTGAGAGAGTTTTGTCGAAAGCATCAAATGATAGAATACCATTCTGATACAATCAAGAATTTCAAAGGGACTGATATACTTAGGGATTATATTTCCCTTTTTTCCAAATCACATTAAATTATTCCGTGGATAAATTCTTAGAAACACCTTGTCACCAACTTCAAATTCTAGTTCATGTCGGGAATTGTTAATAAAAATTTCTAATGACTCTAATCATCCTTGATGTGTTGTTGAATGTTTATAACATTCTCTACCATTCCTTTTTCTCTCTTAGGTCCCAATATATTTCCTTCTCCAACTTCATTCCAGTATGTTGGAGATCCACATTTATTTCCATAGAGGGATTCATAAGGATCCATCTAAATGCTTGAGTGAAATCTATTATTGTATGAAAACTAAAATATATGAATGTTATTGTACCAACCACCTTTTAAATTCATATAAAAATATCTCATTGTATTCTATAGGGTTTGAATTGTTCTCTCAGACTAACCATATATTTTAGGATGATACACAGCGCTGAAACTAAACTCCATATCAAGTGCTTGCTGAAGAATTGGCTAAAATACTGAGGTAAGCCTTAGATCCCAATCAGAAATAATATAATATGTTTCTCCATATAGTCTTAATACTTTATTAATGTATATTCTGGTAATTTGATCAAGAGTTAAGTCTTCTCTGATAGTGATGAAGTGTGTTGATTTTGTAAGACGGTCGACTACAATCCATATGGGATTATGCCATTTAGGCATCTTGGGGAGTTCAAAGACAAAATATATGGTGATGTTTTCCCATTTAAATTCTGGTATGGGTAATGGATGTAACATACCCTTATATTTTTGTCTCTCGTCCTTAACTTGATAACATACCAAGCACCAAGATACAAACTTTGCAATATCACTCTACGTTCCATCCCTATATAAATACACTTTCAAATTTCTATACATATTCATACTTCCAAGATGAATAGATAATGAATAACTATGAGGTTACTCTAACAAATACTTCTTTAAATTAGGTATGAAAAGAACATATACACGGTTCTTTAACCACATAATTCCATCATGATCATGGTTAAACTCAGGAAAATTTCTAACCTTATTTTACATCTCTACCAATTTTTTCTATACCTCTTTAATATTTACTTGGATAGATGGTTTAAAATTTAATTGAGTAAGATAATATTTCTCCCCTTCCTTCAAGATTTCCAAATCCATCCTTTTGGATATTTTTTATCCTCATTATGGATAAGCTAGTATGATCCTTTCAACTCAAGTCATTATCCACCTTGTTCACTTTCCCATGGTGGTAATGTATTGAATAGTCATGATCTTTAATCATATTTAACCATATTCTTTGGAACATATCAAACTCCTTCTATGTTAATATATACTTTAAATTTTTGTGATCAATATATATATATAACACTTTTTTCCATAAAGATAATGTCTCCAAATATTTAATGCAAAAATTACTGTAGTTATCTCCAAAACATGAGTTGGGTAATTTTTCTCATAAACCTTCAATTTTTTGTGGCATAAGATATAAACATGTCATTATGAATAAGAAGAAATCTTAATATCTTATTGGATGAATCATTTTACATTATAAACCCTTCTTCGTTGTAGGGTAATGTAATCATAGGTGTGCTAACTAATCTTCTCTTCAGTTCCTTGAAATTTTCCTCACACTCATCTGTCCAGAGGAACTTAGCTACCTTCCAAGTTAACTTGTTGAGTGGATTAGATATTCATGATAAATTATCCACAAATCGTTGATAATATCCATCTAAACCAAGAAAACTTTGGATCTCATTCATCGTGTTTGGTTTGGGACAACACTCAAAAGCCTCCATCTTTGATGGATCTACTGATATACCCTCTCTTGAGATTATATGACCCAAAAATAAAACTGTTTGCATCTAAAATTCATGCTTTGTAAATTTTTCATATATTTTATCCTTCCTTAGGGTATTTAGTACAATTCTCAAGTGATATTCATGATCCACATTTCTCTTTGAATAGATAAGAATATCATATATAAATACTACCAAAAACTAATAAAAGTAATCTTTAAAGACTCTATTCATTAAATCCATGAAGATAACGGGGTAATTAGTAAGACCAAATGGCATCACTATATATTCATAGTGTCCATACCCTGTATAGAATGTTAACTTGGGTGTATCCTCCTTCTTGAACCTTAATTAATGATATCTAGAATGAAGTTTAATCTTGAAAAAGTATTTAGCTCTATGTAGTTGATCAAATAGGCCATCAATGCATGGTAAAGGATACTTATTCTTGATTGTGATCTTGTTTATATCCTGATAATCAATGTAGAGTTTCATCGATCCATCTCTATTTTTAATAAAAATAATAGGTGCACCCCAAGGTGACATACTTAGTCAAATGAATCCCTTATCAGGCTTCTGCTGGAGTTTCATTTTCAACTACCGAAACTAAATTGGGGACATTATATAGGAAGTTTTTGAAATATTTTTGGCACTAGGTATGAGTTATATTGAGAATTAATATTCATGTTTTGGTATAGGTATAGTAAACTATTCTAGAAAGACATCAAAAAACTCTAACAAAATTGCAGTATCATCAATTTTGAGTTTCTCCTCAGACATATGAGATAAATTCCCTTCTTGAGTAGGAATCAAATCCCATACAATGGATGTGATTTCCATTAGAAGTTCATATTTATCATCGCACTGATAGACGATCATGGGTTGGTTTGGAATATAAAATGTGACTTCCCTTCCTAATAAATTGATGTGGTAATTATTTAATGAAATTCAATCCATGCCTAAGATAACATTAAATTAAACCAAAGGAATAATTAAAAGATCTAAAAGAAGCACATTCTCACAAAATTCAACAGGAGAAGAATCATAGAGTTGATATGTGATTATCATACCATTAGAGGTTTTCAATACTAATTATACATCTAATCATTTGGGTGGCATCTTGATTCCCTTATAAAATTGTTCATATGTGAAAGAATTGGTAGATCCATAGTAAAATAAGACATTAGTAGTTCTAGAGTATATGGTAAGTGTTCCTTTAAATAAATCATTATCACGCCCCTCATCAAAAATAGTGATCGCATGAGATTTCCCATTGTCTCTCTACTTAAGAGGTTGCTAACATCGATTATCATCATTAACCTTTGGATTTGGGAACTAGTTAGTATAATTCCCATGATCCTTGAATTTAAAACATTGGAGTGTGGGTGGTGCATTGTATGGAGATTTCTCTCTATTTTCATCATTAGCTAACTTCTTCTCATGACTTGGGTCTTCAATTTCCTAATGACATTCCCTTCCGTACTTAAAATATTTACTAGTCCCCTTAAGAAAATGTTCTCTATGTTTCTTACCATGCTTTGAGTATAAAGGAAATCTCATCTTCTTCTCTCCATGGTTTTTATATTTTCCTTTAAATTCCATTTTTCTCTTCTTATCAAAACCATGCAATTGATACGTAACTCCGACCACCATTTCCACCTTGATAGCACATTGAGAAATCTCTTAATATCTAAAGAAGTCTCTTATGGATAACAACCTTTGGAGACTTGGTTTTAAGCCACTGAAGAATTGATTAACCTTGCTTTATGGTTGCATGATAATACCATAATCATACCTCACAATTCTAGTAAAATTTTCCTCATAGGTACCAATAGGTTCATCATCCTTTTGCTTTAGCTCAAGGAAATCATTATCTATATTCATACAAATAATACAATGAAAGTACTAATTGAAAAATAAGTTCATGAACTCATCCCAGTCCATGGATTCAATTTCATCATGTTCCCTTGTATTCTTGATGAGATTCCACCATTGATCTGCTTTTCCTTCCAAATGATAGATAGAAAAAATGAATTTTACATGTTCCAAACACCGTAGAATGAAAAATATATTTTCATTGTTACCGATTCATTACTTAGAAACTAGCAGATCAGTGGATCCACTAAAGGTGGGTGGTAATTTCCTCATGAAGGACTCAATATAACATTTTTCCCTCCTTTTCTCATTTGGAAGTTTGGCATGATTCATGGATTGAGAAAGTTGTGTGATTATAGTAATAATATTTTTCATTCTAGATCCCATAACATTTGGTTGTCCAGGAGAAAAATCATTGAATTTTTTGTCATACTCAGCATTAACATGGTTCCTTAAAGTTCAATCCACTCATTAAAACCAAAATGCATAGTGTAAGTGTCATGACCCATCCCTAGGGATCGTGTCATGACTACCCCAAGCCCGCCTTCCATAGGCCAGGGGATAGCGACTAGCACCAGAAAGGCATGTCCCTAAAACCAGGAAGGCATTGCCTTTAAACCAGCAAACTCACACAATCCAATCACACAACAAGATACAAGAACAAAGTAAACTATAAAGTAAACATGGTGTGTATAGTAAGTAAAGGGTCCAGAATACAAGACCAACTGGAAAGTACAAGTAAAACTGAAAACATCTCCTATGAACACCCGCCAAGGATCCTACCTAAAGGGTAGGTACAGCTCTCAAATGGTCGTCTCTATGGTACATCTCGTCTAATGATCCACCTCCGAGCAACCTCCAGTCCTAGCACCCTCAGCCTCAATCAATGTTGTCTGTAGTCTGCACAAAACATAGCAAGGTGCGGGCATAGCCCGTGCAGGGGTGAGTATAACAATACTCAGTAAGGACCCCGAGATCCCTGAAGGTCTCCCAGAATCCACAAAGGATACACCACAAAGAAAGACCTCAATATCAAAGTCCGAAGCAATAGTCATCAACACTACTTAGGTATATCACCATAAATCTACTTAAGTTATCAATATATGCTCATCTCACACGTGAGGGAAGAATACCACAAAGGTAACACCACAAAGGTAGAAGTAACACACAGGTAACACCATGAAGATAGAAGTACCACACAGGTAACACCATGAAGGTAAGTACCACAAAGGTAATTCCACACAGAATAATACCACAAAGGTACCACCACAAATAAGTGTACCAAAAAGGTAAAAACTCATCTCACACCAGGTATAACTTAAGTACGGAAGTATAGATGATTAGCTGTATTGCTAGATCATCTTACTTTGTTGAGAAGCTCTGCTGTTGACCCACATAGGATCAAAGATAACCCACACAGGAACTGAAAATGTCCCACACAAGATATGGAGATGACCCACACAGGATCGGTATATGTTTACCCACACAGGATCGCTAAGCGCTGACCCACACAAGATCCGAAGATGACCCGCACAGGATCTGGAGATTCTTCAAGTACAGCCAGTCACAGGGTTCTCGCACTAAGAATGCCTGATTTCAGGAAGTTATGCTCCTCAATCCATCAGAAGATACTTCAACTACCACGAAGTCCCAAGAATAAGTATCAATAAGTTCCGTCACATCAATAGGGTCCCAATGCGTCTGACGGCGTGTCAATTGGACGCCCGGTCTGAAAGTTATTAGTGTTTACATTCTGAGGGCCTGGTTGGATTTGGGTTTGATCCAACTCTGTCATGCTCCAACATTATCCAAAACTCAAATATATTATACCAAAAAAACCGTATCGATCCAAGTATACTAGTGTCATAGACGGTTCATCAAACGGATGCCCGATTCTCAAGATATGGCCAAAAAGGTGTATCTGGGTCCAGATTGGCTCAGGTCAGGTCCGACCCGGCCCGGATGGGCTGGGCCGCGGCGGGCCTGGCCCGCTGGGCTAAGGTCGGGACAGGCCCACAAAGGGATGGCCCGGCCCACTTGGCACGGCCTGGCCCATGCTGGGCGCGGCCCACGGGGCTGGGTACGGTCCGCCATGGCGGGGCCCGCCCTATCCGCTACCCGGGGGGAGGCACCCCCCCCCCCCCCCGGTATTTTGAACGGTCCAACGGACTGTTTGTCTGGCACATGGTACGCGGGGCCCTCCGGAGTGGTCCTGCTCGGCGTGACGCGGCCGGCCGCATTCTCGGTCGTTTCTCATCCCGGAGGCACGACAGTGCCACTGTCCTCTTATGGTCGTCCGAGTGTCTACTTCCCTCTGGTGCATCGCCATGGCTAAGCAGTCATGGCCTCCTCCTCGACCGGTGGCACGGATGCATTCTTCCCTACCTCTACATGACCAGCCAGGTGTCGTCCGCCCTTCGGGTGTGCCTCCTGCTTGAAACACGGCCAGTCGGTTGTCGGCCACCCTCCTCTTCCACGGGTCACCGCTACTTCTTTCTAAGCCCAAAAAATATAACGACCACATATTCGTGATCCTTGGGTCATGTTATCCATGTCCATATATCAATCTAAACAAAACATTATGTTTTTAGTGTGCTTACTTATTTGACGTTGAAGAACGCACGAAGAACGCATGAAGAAAAAATAAAAAGATCATGGTATTTTGGCAGATTAATGGCTATGTTTGTTTGGTCATCGTCGTTGAGAATCAAGAATATGAAAAATAAACTAATTATCATATCTCAAAATAAACCCCCTACCTCATTCATTCATTAAAGTTGGCGTGAGGAAGAAGATGAAGACGTTGACGTCTATCGCTCCCATGACACACTCTCGATCTGAGATTGAGCGTCATCCTTGTTCTTGATCCAGAGAAGGTTCTTCATTGGAGGATGTTCTTCCTTCAAGAATTCTCCAGAAAAAGCCTCCTCTCCCTTTCTCCAATGATCTCCCCCACCAGAGGTGAGGAGCCAATATTAATTAAGTTAAGTAAATTAAATCAATTAATGTTGGCTCATTAAATTAAGGTAAAACCAAGGGTTTCCTCACATTAAATAGGAGTTCAGGTGGTCCCCACTACTAAGATTCAGGTTTCAAGAAAGAAAAATAAAAAGATATTTATTTTATTTTTCTTCTCCCATGAAAATCTGAAAAACTATCTTCCACCCTCGACCTACTGTGGTCGGGGTGAAGGTCTTTTTAAGCGAATATCGGTGCTGCGAGTTCAATGGTGTCCTCGGATTTCAATTCCAAGTATAGGTTCAAAAGTTACAAAACATCGCTCACGCGTTCACTGAACGTACCCGGAAAAAAAAATCAGAAATTCATTCCGGGCACATCGGGCCTTAGAATCACGCGTCATCAATTTTAGCAGTCTTGTAATATTTCCATATATTAAAAAAAATTACATGGAAAATCTCGGGTCTTTACAGTAAGAAACAATAATCATAGTTTGGAACCATATGATCATGAAAAATCACTTATAGGATGTCTAAATAATGACACCTTATTTTTAATCTATAAAACCTTGGTTTTATCCTAGTTCATTCATAGTTACCATCTATATAAATCCTTTATGATGGTTCGTAAATTATTTTTTAATTTCCAAAGAATATCCCTTGGAAGTGTCAAACCAGGTGTGAAATAAGGATCGTTGTCATACATCGTGTGACAATTGAGACTAGATCAATGTTCCCTTTTCAGAGTTATTATCCCTATGTACCTCTGTTCTAGGTCCACGTCCAATTGTAGTATCTAGATAGGGGTGAAATTTCTTGTAAAACACTCACTTTATCCTTTACCAAAATTATAAGACATTTTATTATACTTTGAATCAACCTTATACATATCCATATACATGTCCTTAGGTATTTCACAAAAGTTTTCTTATCCTGGTTTCCAAAGGTTAAATAAACCTCCCATAGTACCAACTATAACCACCTAGGATTTTCATACATGTATATTACATTTTTTAGATGAATATTAATTACATTACATAAACACAAACCTGAGGATTGTAAAGGTATAGTGCCATTGGAAACTTCGATGCATAAATAACTAGTCCATACGTGAGCTAGGACATCTCCCACTATGTTCTTCATAACTAGAACCCTTATTATACATATCATAGATAATGCATTTATTCATAACCTGGGGGAAGGTAACAAAAGAAATGGTGATATTATATGCTCGGCAAGGGTAAACAAGGGAGATATGTAAGCATAACATGAACATAATGGTATGAGAACATGAGCATAACATTTTAAAATCATAACCTTCATATCAAAGATCATAATCTTGAGTCATGTCATAAATATTGGTAGTTCATAAGACAATAATCATAAGGGAATCAAGTAACATGAGTCATGAAAGCATAAAATTAGCATAAGATATAGAATTGTATCATACACATATGCATAGAAAATCATTTCCATAGTAGTCAAGGATCACAACCAAAGTGGTCATAATGGAATGGGTTTACACCCCAAACCGTCATAGTAGTCAAGGATCACTCTCAAATCCATCATAGTGGAAAAATTTCCTAACTAAATAGGGTTCATTCCCCATTTTAGTCCTATCTATTTCATGAGATATAAATCTTTACCTAATGCATTAGATATAGATATAGGTCCCACCCATCACATAATTAAAATCATAAATATGGGTGCCACAAGATTATAAAACATTAATAATACCATATCCCATGAAATTAAATTGATTTCATAAACATTTCACCATATCATAACCTCATAATCATTTCATCATATCATAAACTATGAAAAGAAGTGGGTTTTATAAGCATTTTATCATGGTTTAACCCATGGAAGAGAAATGAGTTTTTTAAATATATTGTAATCATAAACATAAATCATAAAAATAAATAATAAGAATGGTATCCTTGGATAATATCCCAAGTAAATCATAAGTAACATCAAAGTATTTCATCTTAGATAGAAAATAATTTTTAAAGATCACTTGGAACATTTCTTGAGGAAAATAACTTTCCACTTTGAAAAACACTTTTTAAAACATAAAAAAATTTAAAAAAAATTATTTGAAAATAAACTTGGAAAATTATAAATGAGTCTTCAAATAAATTATTTTTCATGGTGTTGGATAATTTTATTCATGAATCACACATTAAAATGAAGATTCCTTTCACATTTTCAGTAAAATCCAAGTGGACATTGTTTGGAAAACGAAAAGAAGATTCCTTTTAATAAATTTTGTAAAAAAGTAAAACATGGATAAAAATGTATTTAATAAATAATTTATAGAATGATAGAAACATTTTTTAAAATTATTTTATAGAACATGGTTTTGGAATTAAAACGGGTTTTTGACTGAAAAGAGAAATAAAGATGATTTTTCTCAAAAATATTCTTATAAACTATTGAGTACATAAAGAGAGAAGAATAAAGGAAAAACATGTATTATAATTAAATAACTGTAGGATAAGAAAATTCCTGATTTTATTGAGATATATATCATAATATTGTGTCATTTGAAACATAATCATAAACAATCTCGATAAAGGATGAGATTGTAACATAAAATATTTACCACTTTGGTAACTTTTACTTATAAGACACATGAAAAAATAACATTAAATGAAACTTAAAATATAATTTGGATAAATAAATTCATGATATTAAATGTAAAATGATAGGTATATACACCTCAAAAAATAATATGGGTGCATAACATAACATATGTCTCAAGGAAGGAAAATTGGGACAAAAATCCCTTACCTTAAATATTGACATACATATTACACGTTAAAATTTCATTTATAATAAATATAATTTTATTATACATATATTAAAAAATCATAAATATATATATCATACCATATATTATTTACTTATGACCTTTTGTTACCCAATTATTAATAATTCCATGTTAAATTCACGTTTCAGGCAATAATTGTTTTATTTTTCATGTATATTTTTATTTTTTATTTTTGTTACACTTACTTTTATCATGGTTCCATAATATAAAAAATTTTAAAAATGATATAAATATAATATATATTTATTATATATGTTTTTAGAGTAATCCATAATAGTTAGATATTGAAAATGAAATACATCATTCATAGATACTGTAAGTCAAACGTACGCATGAACGATGTTTCCATATTATCGATGGATTGAAAAAAAAGAAGGGTATGTAATATATTAACATTATATAATTATTTTTATGTAATATATATCACATATTTTTATTGAACTCGTCTCTATTACTTTCTATGTAATGCGTGAGAGAATCACATCGCTTCGCGAGGTGGTAGCCTGACCTACACATGAGAGACATTATCATATTCCAACATAATAGAAAATATAAATATATATGTGATATAATAATTAAATAAGTATAATAATATCATATATAAACATTTAACTCATCATTATATCCAGTCGTGATAGGTGGTTATAGAAAACAAATAACATCGGTTCATGAGGCAGTAGTTGTACACACTAATGATGATCTCATATCTCATTTCATGAAAGATGATATAGTTATAGGTCATTCACTTAACATAAAAACATATTAGAATATAGAAGATATTGAATTTATTATATCAAAATAGTTTAATAAGAATTAAAGGAGGTGTGGGAAGAATTAAAATAAAATGCTTGGTTAGGGACGTTACCACTTCTTCAGACAACTTCTTTTGGTTTGCACCAAAAGGATTCTTTGGATGGCTTTCTGACTAAACTAAGGATTCTAGGATGGGAGGAGGGAAGTAAGAAATTGATTTTTGTATGGATTGTCTGAACCAAATGGGTTTAAAATTATTAATAGGAGAGAATAAGGTGTGGTCTTTTATAAGTAAGGAGAGTGGCATACTTGTGATTTTTGAAAATAAAATGGGGTGCCCATATTTCTCTTATGCCACAAGCCACTAAAAATGGACTATTGTCAATATTATAAGATATAAGGTTAAAATATGTCCATAAAATGGGTTATTAACAATTTTTTTATTCTTTTAAACCCTTACATTTTTAGTTTACCCCCCCACCCCCCCTCGATAAACTCATTTTACCTTAATCGTGCTAATTAATTTTTACTTTTTTACTATTCATTATGGTCAAAAATTATGTTATCCTTGTGAGATAATATAAATTATAATGATTATAAATATAAAATACATTTTTACAAACTCCATTCATAGAAGGGTAAATTTTAATTTAAAATTAAACTCACGGACATTACGAGAAAGCAGTTTTTTAAAGAGAAAATGTTCAAAAATTTAAAAAAAAATTACATCAAAAATCAATATGAAAATGATTCTGATGACAAAAAAATTGATTAATTGATATATAATTGAAGAAATTTTACTTTTAAAACAAATTTAAAAAAAAAAGGAACCTTATAAATTATTTAAAAAAATATATAATTTTTAATAAAACCTAGTATTTTTCATTATTCGCTGAAAAATTAATCTTTTTAGAAAAATACCAAAAAATAATTCTAAGATGATTTTAGCATGCTGATTTCACAAATGATTTTTATTTTTTCAAATTAATTTTCTAAAAGTTTCAAAAAATAATTTTATTATTTTTCACAATAAGAAATAAAAAATATTTTTATAGAAAATAGTATTTTTCGAAACATATAAATACTTTACTAAAAATTAAGCATTTTTTATTATAATTTTTTCTTTATATAAAACTATTGTAATTAATGTTAAAAAAGTGGTTATTACTATTCATATCTCTAAGTTTAATGGTTATATTATAATAGTTTCATTTAAATAATAATACTAATAATATATTATGGTTTGGTAAAATTCGGTGTCGCGTGTAACGCAAGATAAACATGATGTTTCGTATAATGCAAACTATCAAAGAAAATAATTATTTTGTGTAACACAATCTATTAAAAAAATTACTTTATTCGAAAAAATAATAATTCATAAAAACTTGAGGTGTTACAATGATGAACATAATAAACATGCATGACATTACCATAAAAAACCACAACTAATATTTACTCAAAATGTTAAAATTATTTAAAAAATGGTATTAACAATATTTATTTTAATTTAAATAGTAAATCTAACTAACATTATTTTGGTGGTTTATTTTTTTCAATGTAGTTATTGCATAGTGATTTTAAAAAATATATATTATCAATTCATACTAAATATAAATTATATTCTCAACTTATTAATTGTAAATCCATCGATAAGCCTCGCAGTGGGTGATTGAGTAATAGATTCGCTCCCTTGATCCTTTTGAGGTTAGGGGTTTGATTCCCACTCCTAGTTCGGCAGATCATAATTACGTCATGTGTGACCTATCCCTCCTCTCTACTTGGGTCTGGGGATGGAGAAAGTTTTACCCCATCTAACTGTAGGAAAAGCAATAAGACTGGGGGGTTCGACTTTTCAAAATAGAGTCTGCACAATTGGATGGTAAAAACCTTGTAATGAGGGTTGGGGTTTATGTCATTGGTGTAGTTTTGGTTTTATTCAACTCTATATTTTATCAGTGCTTTTTTTAGCACTGATAAAAGGGAACCTTTATTAATGCATTTTCTAGCACTGAAAAAGGTCGCAATGGAACTTGTGAGTCCTGCGTCAAAATTGTGGATGTTCGACCGCTTATTTATATATAATTCTACAGCATCTCAACGCCAGAAGACTACCGCGGGGATGGGCTCCCGCATACATGCTCCACACACCTATATGGGCATGTGCCTACAGGCATGGTCCCGCATGGGCCTTAGCCCATCCTATGCTTCCAATAAGATTTAGCCCACCCACATACACATGGGCTACACGGGCCGAGTCCTACATGACTCAGCCCATCTACCCCTCATCCAGGCCTATACACGACCCCGCCCTTCTTCTCATGCAGGTCATGGCCTCCAATTTTTTATATATACTAATAAAAGTAAACCAATAAAAAAATACAAGTATTAAAAATATTAAAAAAAATTGAAATAATTAAACAAATAAAAGTTAAAAATGAATAAATAAAAAATTATTAAAAAATTTATTAATGAAATAATTATTAATAAATTTAATATATATATATATATTAATAATCAGTATATATTAAATATAGATATATAAATTGAATAAATAAAAATAATTAAACAAATAAAAATTAAAAATGAGTAAATTAAAAAAAATATTAAAAAATTTATTAATTAAATAATTATTAATAAAAATGAATAAATTTAATATACGTATATATAAATTATAAATATTAATAAATATTATATATTAAATATAAATATAAAAATGAATAAATTGTAATAATTAAAAATAATTAAATTACAAAATTATTTAAAAAAATTATTAATGAAACAATTATTAATAAAAAATGAATAATTTTAATATATATATATATATATTAATTATAAATAGTAATAAATAATATATATTAAATATAAATATAGAAAATGAATAAAATGTAACAATTAAAAACATATTAATGCTTTATTATTTTTTTATGGTTTTGTGCATAATTATTCATTAATATGTTTAATATTTGTAATATAGAAATATATTCATATATATTTCTATATATATATCAATATATATAATATTTCTTAAAATATGATTTATATAATACAAAATATTTATGCTTACATTAAATAAGTCATATATTTAGTGAAAATGGTTTAAAATTAAAAATTAATATTAAATAAAAAAATGAGTAATTGTAGTGAGTAAAGGGAATTCAATTTAATGTCATTTTATTTTTCAATTTAACATATATCAAACGTTTGTTACATTGATTTCACACATATATATACATAGTTAATGTATTTTTATATACAACGCGTGCACACATAATATTTCTGTAATTTATTCAATTTTTAATATTCATTTTAGAATTATATTTATTAATATAATATTTTTAATATACATTATGTTTCTAACCAGTAAATTTTATCATTTTTTATATTTTTATTCAATATATATAATTTATTATTTTTAATATTTTTTCAAATTTATTCATTTTTAAAATTATTTATTCATTAATAATCTTAATTTTTTTTAATATTTTTGTAATTTATTCATTTTCAAATTTTTCATTGTTCAATATGTTTGTAATTTTATCCATTTTTAAAATTTATTTATACATGTTTATTCATTAACATTTAATGTTTTTAATATGGTTGTAATTTATATAATTAATATGAATTCATTTCCATTTTAACATATATAAATATTCATTTTTATTTTTTAAAATTATCTTTATAGTTAATAGCAGTAATTTGTTTTTTAAATTTTTTCATTCTTATAATTATTTCTTTCATTAATAGATGCTATATATTATAAAAATTTATTATTCAATTTAAAACATATCAAACTTTTATGTGTGTGTGTCAACATTAATTTCACACACACAAATATTTAAATAATTAATGAAATCTTATATAGAAATGCATAAACCTGATATTTATGTGATTTATTCAAATTTTAATATTCATTTTAGAATTTCATTTAGTAACATAATATATTTAATATATTATTTTTTTAATTGGTAAATTTTATTTATTTGTTTTTAGTATTATTACAGTTAGTATTATTTATTCATTTTTAATATTTTTTATTTTTTATTTTTTATTTTGAATTTAATCATTTTGTAATATTTATTTTTATTTCTTTTTATTTATTTATTTGCGATATTTTAATATTTTGAATATTTATTCATCTTCATTTCGATATAGCCACTTCGGTGGTGGTGCGGTGGTGAAGGTGAGTTTCCAAACACGGTCGTTCTTTGGGAGGTGAAGGGTTCGAAACCTGGGAAGTCCGCTTTCGGGGGTCGGGCCTCTCCCCTGAGATCCACCCGCCTTGCCGGGTCGCCCGGATTCTTCTGGGTGGGAAAAATGAGGCGCAACCCAATTGCTAACGGATTGTTGTGTCGGTCCATCGCTGTCGGGTTGTTACCCTCGGGACGTTCTGCCATCTCGGCTGGTAACGGCTCCTTCCCTGGCTGGGGAGCTACCTGCGGGTACTACCCCTTCGTGGGGGAGGGGGGTTCCTCTGTGTGGAGGGTTCGAAAAGGCCACACTGGGGAATTCCCTTTTTAAAAATGTGTATCTTCATTTCGATATATATTCATATTTTATTTTTTTTAATAATTTGTATAATTAATAAAACTTATCCAATTTTGCAATATTTTTAAAATCTAATTATTTTTAATTATTCAATTTCACTCATTTTTAATATTCATGCATTTAAAATTGTATATTCATTAATAATGTTAAAATATATTTATAAATAATATTTATAAATAAATATATTTTTATATGTGTATTTACTATATTTATAAAATTATATATTTATAATTATAAATAAATAAATATAATTTTTTTAAAGTATTTATATAATTATAAATAAATAATTATATATTTAAATAATCATAAAATTATAATAAATATATTTAAATAATAAAGGTTTTCAATTGGTTTCCTATAAGAAAGCCTCAGCTCCCCCTTTAGAAGATGACATCAAAGCATCCAAGGTGGCTGATGTGGATACTCATATGGTCTCTAGAAAGAATCTAGATCGATGAAATGCGATGAACGTAGCAGCTTCAAATAGCTTTGGTGTGCTTGTAGAGGAGTCAATGAATGATACAAAGGAAAATATGGATGCTGAGAAGCATGAATAAACTTGGCATCAAAAATCTTGGAGGTGGGGGAGGCATTCAAAAGGTTGTGGTCGAGGACATAGATGAGATGATTGGGCTGCAGCATGAGGGAATGGTCGAAATTTGTTTACCAGGAGCCATCTCACTTTGGAGTAGGAAAAGATTAGGGAGAAATAGTCTGTGATTTTCAATCAAAGGAACTCACAGTCTGCCTGGGAAACTACTGATGATGAATCTGATTATGATTACAAGAATCCTGATTTTCTTGATTTATAGTGTTTTGGACTGTTTCTTTGTTGTGTCTTGATGGAGGGTAGGAGCTTGTCTGTTTGCATACGCCTCTTTGTTGTCATTTCTATTTTATTTTAATAAATTTGATGGGTATGGGTTGGCTAGTCGACTTGTACTCGGACCTGCTTCATATATTTACAAATATATTTATTTATAATTATAATTATAAACATATATATATAATTATATTTATAAATACATATTTACAATTCTTTTAATATATTTAAAATTATATAAATTTATATTTATTTATTTATTTATAATTATATATATTTAAATTTTATAATTATATTAATTATATTATTAAAATTAATTATATAGGTCTTTATCAGTGATTTTTTTTTCTTTGATAAAGATGTATCTTTATCATCACTTATTACTTTAGCGCTGATAAAATTCCTCTTTATCATGGAATTTTTGGAAACACTGATAAACCTTTCCCGGATATTTTAAAATGAACTCTAACTAGGATGATTTTTATCGTGTCATTCAAGCTCTCATGGAAGTTCATCTCTGTCATTGCTTCCCTTTGATCTTCTCTCAAATGAATCAACTCTCAAATATAAGGTGTGTTATTTTTTTCTCCTCCTCTCATATTGCTTGCTTGTTCGGGTTCAGTGGTGTGTGATAATGTAGTGTTATCTTGGCTCAGTGGTCTCGTGGTTCTATGTTTAGGAGCTCTATCAATGAAGTCTCCAACATCATTCATCCTCCTCTTATGGTTCCTTATTTGTGGGTCTCTACATTCCTGATTTTACCCTACTACGACTAGCATAGGTCCTGCTCCGATGACATCCAGTTCATGGTGTCTTGTTTCAGTTTTTGTGTTGCCCTAGTTTTCATTCTAGTTTCTCTTGAACCTCATTTTCCCTGTTGTCCTATCCCCACCATACATGTCCCCATTTTGGTCATGCTCGACGTCTTCAAGGATGATTTGGGATGGTGCTGGGGGCTCCTGTGGTAGCGGACTTGATCACGTGGTGTTTTTGTCAGCCTATTTTCTCAAGTTTTTTGTTTTCTACCCCATCCCATTAAAATAGGGGGTGTACACAATTTCCCTCTTCCCCTCATTTAATGGATTCCCTTGTTGGTTCACCATCAACCATTTTTAAAGGGGGCATTTTAAATATCAAAAAAAATTGGATTTCAAGCTAATAAAATGGTGTGGCTATCTAAGTGAACCTTAAGTTAGAGGAATAAAGTATAGGGTATTCAAATAGTGGATAGATAGAAATCAATATTTTTATGCAAGGGTCATACAAAAGTGTCATTAATATGAAAAATGCATGTATCAACTTAGAATGGAAAGATAATTAACAAGTCCTATCAAGGCCATGGTAGAGTATCCATAGGATGTATGATATTTATATTGAAAGCTATAGAAGTTGAGAAACCCAATACTTACCTCAGAATTACCCTTTTTATCTACAAGTCCTCAACACCCCTTTTATTTTGGGTTAATATAATTGGGTTGTGATTTTTTTGGTTATATGAAAATGGTTTTATGATTTCATTTATTATGAAAGTGTTTGGTTTTGCTAATGATTTCTATTAGGTATGATGAAGCTTTGAGTTTTAATATTTTTGGGTTATTTAATTTAGTATATAATTGCTCATATTAAATTAGTTACATGATGTTTGAGAGATATAGATTGGTTCAAGTGTCATATGGATTTAAAACTGATAATTCAAGATTAAACCATATGTAATATGCTTAATGGTCATATTGGGCATGGGTTTGATTGATTTTTCTTATCAATTATGATAATGGCATATTTAGTTGTTGAATTTTAATAAAATTTAAGATGTTTTATAAATAAACAAGTGGTATAATGTGTAAAACACTAATATAAAATAGGGTTTATCTAGCGTGGGGCTTTAACAACACTAGTTAAAAGCACTGTTAAAATCCCCCTTTGTTAGCGCTACAAAAAAAGCATTGTTAAAGGGGGGAATTTATTATAACTTGTAAAAAAATCACTAATAAAGGCCCCCCTTTATCAGTGCTAGTAAAAAAACCTTGATAGGGGGGGAATTTATCTACACTAGTAAAAAAGTAGTGATAAAGTGGGTCATTTCTCAGCGCTTTTAAAAAATCTCTAATAAAGGGGGGTCTTTATCATCGCTTGTAAAAAAAGAACCGATAAGGGGAGTCTTTATCAACACTTTTCTAGAAGTGGTGATAAAGTCACCCTCTATCAGAGATTTTTTACTAGAGCTAATAAAGGGTATATTTCAAAAAAAAATATTAAAATAATATATTGATATATTGATATTGATATAAATATAATATATATTTTTTAAATATGTTTTAGATAAGGCTAAATAGGCATTTACACATAATATATAAGATATTTATTAAAAATTGATTATAAAATAATTAAAAAATAATAATAAATAATTGACTAATTATTATCAAGTAATAGTCATTTTGTAATAATTTGAAGTTAAAATATCATAAAATTAATAAAAGATCTAAAATAAGTTGAAAAAGTAACTCTAACTTCAAACGGACATAACTTTTGATCTGGGTGTTCATTTGGGCTCTAGCACATAACAAATTGAATATTTCAATGAGATTTATTCCCTAGTGATCGGGTGACCCTGGTTGCATTTTTAGAGGCTAAAAGACCTAGAAGGCCTCCAAAACTAAGTTTTTAGGTAGGTTACCCCAATTTTTTAACATTCGATGGATTTTCAACCTCGTTTAAGGGGGTCTTTTGGCCCTTTTTTAGTGGGGATTGGATTTATTCTTAGGGATTACATCCATATTGATATTATGGATTTTAAATTTTATTCTTTTTCATAATGTATTGTTATTTATAATCAAATATATAACAATATATACATATTTTTTATATATTCACACATAAACAATTAATTTTGTAAATAAATATTTAAACATATTTACATATAAAATGTATTTCTCGATATATAAACCTTATCTAAATAAAATATAATATCCATTTTATTTAAAATAAATATTTATGAATATTTATATACCTATACAATTAATGTATATATAATGTTTATGTGTGTGTGTGTATTGAAAAATATATATATATTCAGGTATATATTCTAATATATGTATATAAATATTAATATATAATATATGTAAATAAATATAAATATCTATAATTATATTTATAGATTCATATATATATATATATATATATATATATGTATGTATGTATTTATAAACACACGTATACACACACACACAAACATAATTTATATATGTATTTAAATATACACACACGCATGCACGCGCGCGCCCACACACACACACACACATATATATATATGGATAAAAAATTGTAACAAAATATATATAAATATATAGATATATCATAAAATGGAAAACAAAACAATATAGGTGTGTGGAAAAGGCACTGTCATATGAGCTTGAGGTCGAGGAACACTAATAATGGGGGAGTGCTGATAAAGGGGGTGGAAGTGTTGATAAAGGGGGGAGCACTAATAAGGATGGGGGAGTTTTGATAAAAAGGTGGCGGGGAAAATTATCCTCTTTATCAGTGAAACCTTTAACAGTGATTTTTAAGCATTGTTAAAGGGATCATTTAACAATGCTAAAAAGGTGTTGTTAAAGGTGGCCTTTAACAGCCCTAAAAACACTATTAAAGGTTGCCTTTATCAGTGCTAAAAAATGCTGATAAGGGATTCCTTTATTAATGTTTTTTAGTTCTGTTAAAGGGGGCCTTTATCAATTCTTTTTATGAGCATTGTTAAAGCCAACCCTTTAAAATCACTCATGTTATCAGCACTTCTATAATGCTAATAAATCCCTTTTACTAGTGTTGTTAAAGGATCTATTTATATTAGTGAAACTCATTAAAATATGTTTTGAGAAGATAACTAACACCTATAATAGGTTAGTTTTAGTGTTTAAAATGTCTCAATAAATTTTAAAGTTAGAATTATGACATACGGACATCAACTGGGTATTTACAGTAGATGCATGGTTTGTTGGAAAAAATACACGGTTAGTTTACATTATTTATTTTTATTAATACATTTACATAATATTATTATTTTGATCTATGTGTATCATTAAAAATGGTTTGAGTGTCACCCATAAAAATTTATAATTTAAATCACATTTATCTCAGACACATACAGGATTAGAAGACAGTGGAAAAATTTTATAAAGTTTATTATAATATCTTCTAACCATACATGTGGTATGGATTCTATTAAGAATGAGAATACTCTTTTAGATAAACCTGTGAATTTTTTTACTACTAGATGTGGGAGATATCTTATAGTGATATGTGTCATTATTATAGGTGGAATCAGATGGTTTTGGATCTCAATGATGTGAAATCCATGCTAACTAAATTTTTTGTAATGTTTATTAATGGAAAGTACTTGTGGTGTTTTAAAGGAAATTGAATAGAGGTTTTGGATATTATAGGATATGTCAAATATACTTAAGATTTATAAATATTCTATTTTTGAAATAGGGGTTCATCAGTGGGTTATAGAACAAATATATTTGTTGTTATTCCTATAATACATGGTCTAAAATAATCTACAGAAAAAGAGAGTAGCATGGAATCTAACTTCACTTTTGTCGTCAATAACAACTTCATCCATTAGTTTCATGAAATTCCAATATCCTTGACCCTGTGTCAAAATCTTGTGATTACATGACCTTTTATGTTCCAAGGGAAGATATTTTTTGCACAAATTTAGAAATCTAGGTCACGATTAAATTACATACAAGAAAAATAATTTCCAAGGGAATTCTTCCATCCAATAATAAATAAATAAAAATTACCAACATGTTTATTACCATCATTTTTTCCCACACAACATCAACTTGAGATTCCATACCAACATCCACATGTTTACCCTAGGTTTTTTCTATTCATGTCACCCTTTTGTAAAATGATAACTTGTCAAGAATCATAACTGATAACATTAAAATGTTGGGTTCCTCTTATTATAATTATATATAACTTTCTCCTTTAATTATAAATGTATAATGCGTATTTATTTATTTTTTGTATAAAATGAATATTTTATGAAACTAATAGGATGAATATGAATCGAAAATGGATGTACACTAATAATATGAAAATAGTATGAAGATGGAGTTAAAGAGTTCATCAAGTTTGTAATAGAGCATGCGTACGACCCTTCTCAAATCCTCTGTCCATGTTTACATTGTTTCTATTTAAGAAAAATTAGTCTGAAAGAGTTAGAAAAATATTTGATTTGTCACAAAATAGATCAGAGCTATAAATGTTGGACTAAACATGGTGAGAAACTGAACATGAACACTGATTAAGATGAAAATATGGTTTATAGATCATTTGATATGAATTTGATTATAAATGATGATGGATATCATATGGAAGAAATGATTATTCTAATTGAAGATGGACTTCGTGGTTTTCTAAAGATGTTTGAGAAGTTAAATAGCTGGGATGAGTGGCCATTGTATACCGGTTATACTAACTACACAACATTTTTAGCTGTATTGAAGTTATATAATTTGAAATCTAGCAGGAGATGGAGTGAAACCATCTTTATAGAACTATTTGGTCTCCTTAATGATATGATACCAGAATAAAATGTACTTACTTTTTGAACATGTGATGCTAAATTAATTATACGTTCAATGGTCATGATCTCTAAAAATATATATACTTGTCTAAATGATTGCATATTGTTTTTCATTGACCATGAATCACTCATAAAATTCCCTAAGTGTGGAATGAATCGAAACAATAAATATGAATCGAGTACTTTGAAATTTTTGTGGTAATTTCCTATCATTCAATGGTTTATAAGACTATATAGATTTCAGGAAACTATGAGACAATTAACATTGAATGTAGATACAAGAATTAAATATGAGAAACAACATCATCCAACATACTCTTCTCAATGGAAAAAATTTGATTATAAGTTTCTTGAATTTGGAAATGAGCTAAGAAACTTCCATCTTTAAGTTATCTATAAATGGAATCAATCATTTTAGTGAGAAGAGTATTACTCATAGTACATGTCTAGTTATATCGGTAAATTATAACTTATTGTCATGGTTATGCATGAAGTAAAAATACATTTTGTTGTATCTGTTTATATATGGACCAAAACAACTTGGTAATGATATTGATGTCTATTTGGATCCATTGACCGAAGATCTAAAATTTATGTGAGATACAGTTATTATAATTTATGATGCTCATAGAAGTTAAGAATTCACATTGAGGGCCATGTTGTAATGGATGATAAATAACTTTCTTGCTTATGAAAATTTTTCAGACTATAGAATTAAACTAATGTTGGGGTGTCCCATTTTTTAAGAATATACACACTTAGTTTGGTTGAAATATTCCTCAAAGGCTATGTTTTTAGGATATTGTAAATTTTTACCTCAATGAAATAAATGTCAATCCTGGATGACATCATTCGATGGGAATACTGAACAAGGTACAACACTATCTCTACTAATGGGTTATCAACTATTCAATAAATTAAAAGATATTGACACTATTTTTGGTAAAATATTTAAAAAAAAACTTATGAAATCATGTTGAAAAAAGTGATCAATTTTCTTTGAATTATCGTACTAGAATTGTTTGTACGTCATACATTTTCTTGATGTCGTGCATGTAGAAAAAAATTATTTGATAGTGTTATTATCATGTTACTAAATGTTCTTGGAATAATAAAATATTTCAACAAGGATAGGTTGTACATGATTGACATGGGGATAAGGGAAGAGTTGGCACTGGTGAAGGGAAAAAGTCATACATTTCTTCCTACAGTATCTTACACTCTATCTAGATAAGAAAATTTTCAATTTTTCATTTTCCTTAATGGTTTCAAAGTTCCAAAGGTTTATTTATCAAATATAAATAATTTCATATAAATGACTAATTTGAAGTTTCAGGGACTAAAATCACATGACTTCTATGTTTTGATGTAAGATTTTATTATCATCACTTTACATTGTATTATGTCTAAAAATGTGTGACATATATTAACTAGACTCTACTTCTTTTTCAAATCCAAATGCAGTAAAGTTATAGACCCGAAAAAGTTTCCAATCATGAATAAGGATGTTGCAGTCATATTATGTGAATTGAATATATTTTCTTCACCATTATTCTTTGATATAATGGTCCACCTCATGGTTCACTTGGTTAGAGATGTTCAACTATGTGATCATATCCATTACAGATAGATGTACCCAATTGAATGGTATGTGAAGATTTTGAAAGGGTACGTCATGAATAGAAGTCGAACAGATGGTTGTATTGTTGAAAGATATATTATTGAAGAAGTTTTTGAATTTTGTACTAATTACCTATTAGATGTTGATAGCATTAGTCTCCCAAATCCTCATCATAGTGGACACTGTATGGGTGAAGGGATTTCTAAAAGAGATTTTATTACAATTACTATCACAGAGAGAGAAAAAACTCACCTTTACATTTTACATAATAGTGAATATGTTGATCCATATGTTGAATCCCAAAAATAAATTCTTAGACATTTGAATCTATCAAGGGATGAATGATGGATATCAAATACACATAATCAATAGTTTATAGGATGGTTCAGATATCATATTTATAAGAATTTATCTAAAAATATGAATTCAATTTCTAAAAAACTTTGATGTCTAGCCAGGGGACCAAATGAAAATGTTATATCTTACCCTGGTTTTTTAATTAATGGTTATACATTCTATACAAAAGAACATGATGACCATAGTATGATGCAAAAAAGTGTAGTTATGCTTCTGGTGGAAGCGATGCACATATCTGGTTCCAAGGATAGAAATATAATTTATGTGAATGTGTCATATTTTGGCATCATTGAATAGATATATGATTTGTAATATACAACATTTCAATTTTTTATTTTCCATTGCAAATTGGTTAACAACAAGAGTGTAGTGGAAGCTGATGAAATGGGATTCGTGAAGGTGAATTTCAATGTGGAAGGGTATAAAGATGATCTGTTTATAATGGAATCACAAGAAGTACAGGTATTTTATGTCTCAAATCTAGTAAACAAGAATTGGTCAATTATCTTACTAGTGACTAAAATAACTACAGGGTCAAATAAAAATTCAATCGAGGATGACCCTTTCATTGGGATATCACAATCATTTCATGTAGGTCCCAATATAGACAATTTCTTGTATGTTAGAGGGGCACAAAGAGGGGATTTGGATTCTCGATAGAGGATCCAAATCCATTCAATCTTTAAATAAAATAAAGATATTTCAATAATAAGGTTGAAGTGTTTTTAATATACTATGATTATCTTCATAATATTATGTATTCTCTAATATATTAACATAATCTAAATTAAATTTTTGACTACTCATGAAGATAATGAATTTTGTATATGATGATGTTACTAATATTGGGGAAGAATAGGCAGTTAATGCTGAAACTATAGAATTATTATGGGATCAACAACATGTTGGTGATAAAACAAGAATGGTATAGCATCATAGTGTTAGCTAAAATTATCAAGGCAAGATGCAGAGGTATAAAATTTGAGGCTGGAAAGAATCAACATGACCAACCTATTGACCCCAACAAGTAAATGTTCATTAGTTATATTGGGGTCATAATGATAATGAATGTTCCAATTGATATAGATTTGTGACGCCATGTCCCGCCTGTAATGAAGGAAACCCTTTAGAAAGATATTAAGGTAATGTTACGATATACTTTATTTATTTTAACAAAAAAATATATAATAAAACATTGATTTAATTTTCATTATCCCTTACAGAGTTCATTTATTTTAGAATATTTCCATAAAAAATATGTCTTAATGGACACTAGAAAATCCCCTATAGGCTTTTAGAAACTTCTTACCAAGTTTCATCTTAGGGATGCTGAGGGGAAACTAAAGTCCCAGCCACCAATTACTTATTCATACATTATAAATCATGAAACATGGAATTCTTTAATCAGTAATCATGATGAAAATTCATTTTAGGTGCATTGTATTCAATGATATATTATTTGAAATTATTTATTTTATCCAATTTGAATCAAAAAAATAATTTATTAAACATAAAAGGAGTGTTGAAAAAAAACAATGTACATCAAAACCAATGTACCCCTATCGTAAAGCAATGATGGGGTACGCTTCACTAGATAAGTAAATGGTATGCATTTTAAAATAATAATAAAAATTTTATGTGATATAAAACAACATATGTTCCTTTTTTTATATGAATATAGATGAATAAAAATTTGAATCCACATATATCCCACGTTATTTTCTATTGAAGGAGGCCCATGTAAATAAGTAGGGTAAGCTAGTTGATGAAAACAAAAAAGTAATATGGAAAACGTGTGTAAGTATGACATAACAGTAATTCATTATGCTTTATAATAGTATTAAAAAAATAATTTTATTCCTATGTTTTTTATACAGTTTAGATATAATAATTTACATTAGTTGTACCAAAAGAAAAACCACTTTCAGTAGCTTTGAAACAGCTAGAACAATATTATCATGTTAGAGTTGTAGGTTTTGGAGTATCTCCTAAAATATATTTTAAGAAGACAAAATTATAATAAGATATATATCTGATGATGAAAGGATTTTAGGTGCAAATAGATTCTTTGTAAGAAATTAATTATCTAGTCTGGTTTGTCAGACCAATATATGTGAAAGGATCAAAATGAACCGATAGTGGAACAAAGATCAGGACATGAATAAACAATTGACCCCACTAGCTTTGAGGCTAGTCATTCCACTCAACTTCATACCTTACCTAAGGTAATAAATTTTTTCATTACTCTTTCTTCTAAATGTGAATAAAAAAACCTGTGATAAATTTATATTACTAAAATTATGTAGGGTAAAGTTATATGTGATTTCTGATTATCAACACCCATGCACTTCCTTGTTACGAGGGATACGGTGTATAATGTCATGGGAGAAATGATACACAACAAAGAACTCCCAAAATATCACATGAGGGTGGGTATTGAAGTACCTCAAGAGTCGAGTACTGAGTTTCATGTTCCAATTGATAGTCAGGATATTACAATGATCAATGATGCTATTGGAACTTTCATAGCATGGTCATCTAATCTTATAAAGATACATGAGGTGTATCCTTAACAAAAAATTTCAAATGAAAAACTTGTAACAGTTGATGAAAAAAGGTCTGAAGTGATGTATGATATTACATATGGATAAAACTATAGAGAAATGGATGCTCAGATCAAAACAATATTTTGAATCGATTAAGAAAACAAAAAGACCTTCTAGGAGTACCTTCTACCTTCCAGTTCTACTACATCATATATTATCATTATAGCTTCATACAGGCACCACATTCAAAGATGGATTTGTATCCTATATTTCATATAAATAATAAATATTTGTAACTGTCATTATAGATGTGGTTTATCTTGAGATTATGATTGAGATTCTCAAGTTTGAATAGTTGTGAGTCTCATTTGTCAATACGTATATAAGGTACATGTTCATAATATGTTTGTCCAAAAAATGATCTAATATGTTCATTAAAGTTAATAACTATTCATATTTTCTATAGGTGATTATATTGCTACTATATAAAGGGAAAACCCTGAGAATCATGACTTGGATTCATTAATCCTTGTATTATTTTTACAGATGAAATTTTATTGTAGTTAAAAGAAATTGATAAGAAAAAATATGATCTAAATGAGGCATTTGAGAAGAAAATAACTAATGAAAAACTCTTTTGATGCCTGAAATTCATGGTTAGAACTCTCCAATATAATCATATAAAATATATTTTTATTTTTTCATTATTTGTTTATTTTTTTAGAAAGCATTGGATATTGATCGCAATCAATATGGATAACCCAAATATTTATTTTTTAGATCCAATGCATGGATTTCCATAAAACTGACCACAGATGATGTGTATTATGAATTTGTAATGTAATGAAATTAACATTTTATAGATAAAATTTGAATTATATATTTTATTTTGTGTTTTAACAAGAATTTTGTTATGATAGGGCGGTCTATAAATATAGATTAAATCATGGTATGAGGTCGGTGACTGAAAATAAAAAGCTTATGGATTACTTTAAAGGAAAAAATATTAAGGTATATATAGAAATATTTAACTATCAAAATATATTTCAAAACAATTTACTTATTTTGGTCAATGTTTCTGTATTGTCTGAAGCAAGATAACAATAATTATTGTGGATATTATGTTTGCAAGTTTATGAAAGATATTATATACCATTAAAATACTAGCATCCCCAAACAGATAATTTTTTAAGGTGATTGAAATTTCATTAAAAATATTTCTTAATTGTTTGTTTTTATATATTTTCTCAGTACTACTAAGATTTCCAACAATCTACATACTCAAAAGAAGAAGTAAATTTGTTTAGAGCTGAGTGGGAAGCATACATGGTGTCAGAATGTTTTCCGACATTAAATTTAGGTGATTACCTACTATGTTTGTAATATAGTATGGTCTATAACCATAGAAATGTATTTGGAGTGTGGAGAATTAGTAAAAAAATTATTATACATTATTTTTTATCTATTTCTCAAGGTGAAGTATAATGGTGGAAATCAATTTTTTTATAAACAAATGGGCAGAATACATGGTGTTAAAATGTATACAGACATCATGAAGAGGTGACTTCTTACTACTAATTTAGTTAATTTTTTCATCATTTTATCTAATTTTTTTAGTTAATTTCCTCAACATTTTTATCTGATACTTACTTTGTTAAATTTACACATTAGTTCAAAACACATGTCACATGATCAAAACCAAGAAAAAAATAAGATTTTTTTGATACTTTGGGGCAGCAATCCATAAGTTATTTTTGATTTATTTGAATTGATTGTAAATCAATCTGACACGTGATGTAGTCAATATTACTTGAAGTGTGTGTTTTCAATAGAAAAGTGTCATTTTAGTTTGAAACGCATTTCTCATAGACAAAACTGAGAAAACAAGATCAGATTGTTTTCAAAATTTTGGAAAATGATCCATAATTCATTTTTCATGTGTATAAATTAACTACATACTAATCTGACATAAAATGTGGTCAGTGTGACCCGAAGTATGTGTTTTCAGTATAAAAGTTTCATTTTAGTTTAAAACACACATTACATAGCCAAAATTAAGAAAACGATCTCTGATTGTTTTCAAAATTTAGGAAAAAATCCATAATTCATTTTTCACATGTAGGAATTAACCGCACATCAATTTGACACCCGATGTGGTCGATGTAACTCAAATTATGTATTTTCAATAAAAAAAAGTGTCATTTTAGTTTAAAACATGCATCAAATAGAAAAAATTGAGCAAACGAGAATGGATTGTTTTAAAACTTTAGGAAAATGGTCTATAATTCAATTTTGATGTGTATGAATCAACCACACATCCATCTAAGAAATTATGTGATTGATATGATTCAAAGTGCATGTTTTCAATAGAAATGTGTCATTTTAGTTTAAAACGCATGTCACATCACCAAAACCAAGAAAACGAGATCGAATTATTTTAAACTTTAGGAAATTAATCCATAATTCATTTTCATGTATAGGAATTGACCACGCACTAATCTGACACACGATATCATTGATATGACTCGAAATGTGTGTTTTTAATATAAAAGTGTTATTTTAGTTTAAAATGAATCACATAGACAAATCTGAGAAAATGAACTTAGATTGTTTTCAAAATTTAGGAAAATGGTCCATAATTTATTTTTTACCTGTAGGAATCAACCACACATCAATCCAGTACCCAATGTGGTATATATGACTCGAGGTGTGTGTTTTTGATACAAAAGTTTCATTTTAGTTTAAAAACGCATCAAATAGATAAAATCAAGCAAACATGATCATATTATTTTCAAAATTTAGAAAAATGTTCTATAATTAATTTTTGAAGTGTATGGATTGACCGCACATCAATTCAAAACATGATTCGATCAATATGACTCAATGTGTGTGTTTTCAATATAAAGGTGACATTTTAGTTTAAAATTCATGTCACATCATCAAAACCAACAAGCTCGAGTTGTTTTAAAACTTTACAAAAATGATCCATAATTCATTTTTCATGTTTAGTAATTGACCGCATGTCAAGCTGACACATGATGTGGTCGATATGACTTGAAGTACATGTTTTCAATATAAAAGTGTCATTTTAGTTTAAAACACATCACATAGAAAAAACTGAGAAAACGAGCTCAGATTATTTTCAAACATTAGTAAAACAGTCCATAATCCATTTGTGACCTGTAGGAATTGACCACATTTCAATCTGACATCTGATGTGGTCGATATGACTTAAAGTGCATGTTTTCAATACAAAATTTTCATTTTAGTTTAAAACATGCATCAAATATCCAAAACTAAGAAAAAGACATTAGATTGTTTAAAAATTTAGGAAAATGGTCCATAATTCATTTGTGTCATTTAAGAATCATATGAACATCGATCTGACACATTATGTGATCGATATGACTCAAAGTGTGCATTTTCAATAGAAATATGTCATATTAGTTTAAAATGTGAGTCACATCATCAAAATTGAGAAAATGGTCTTGGATTATTTTCAAACTTTAGGAAAAATATACATAATTCATTTTTTAGGTGTAGTAATTGACTTCATGTCATTCTGACACATGATGTGGTCGACATGACTCAAAGTGCGTATTTTCAATATAAAACTATCATTTTAGTTTAAAATGCATCACATCGTTAAAAATGAACAAACAATCTAAGATTATTTTCAAAATTTAAGATAATGGTCCATAATTCATTTATAACTTGTAGGAATCTATCACACATCAATATGACACCCGATGTGATCAGTATGACTCAAAGTATGTGTTTTCAATACAAGAGTGTCATTTTAGTTTAAATTAAGTATCAAATAGCCAAAATTGAGAAAAAAAGCTCAGATTGTTTTCTCTGAATGGCCCAAAGGCCTTCATTTTTATTGATTTTTGATAACCCCCTTTAAAGAGATAATGGTAACCCTTAAAAGGACCATAGGATTAGAGATTACATGGCTCATAGGCTTAAGAGATTACATGACCCAAAGGTCTTGGGGAATTCAACCAGACTATAAATACAAGGAACTATTCCTCCCCAGCATTTGTATCGTGATGGTAGCTCTCTACCTTCTCATGGGTGTCTAGTTAGGCTTCTCGTGCAAGCACGGGCTGGTCTCGATGGCATAGCCATACCCTCTCATTCTTCCAAATCCATTTGGTTCTGCTCTGGTGAGTTCACTTTCTCTGAATCCTTCTCTAGGGATGCTCCTTTTTTTTAGAGTCTGACTGGGGTAACTGCACTGATCATGTGGCCTAAATTCCTTGAGATAGACCAAAGGCCTTAAAGGTGGCCCGAAATCCTTACTAACCCGAAGACCTGAGTAGCCTGAAGGCCTTAAGGACTCCAAGCCCAAACTGGTGGCCCAAAGTGAATAATTTCGGCTGCTACAGTACCTGCTACAGTTCCCGTATAGTATCGCTACAGTTCCTGCTACAGTACCCAGAAATATGCCTCCGCCTAGTTTCGAACCTGGGTCTCGTGGATGCACTTAAGGAGTCCTCACCAACTGGGATGAGGCTCATGTGTAAATTATTTTCAAACTTTAGGAAAATGGTCTATAATTCATTTTTTATGTTTAAGAATCGACCGCACATCAATCTGACATGTGACGTCGTCGATGTGTTTAAAATTGTGTGTTTTCAATAGAAAGGTGTCATTTTAGTTTAAAACGCTTGTCACATCTCCAAAACTAAGAAAAAAAACTTGGATTATTTTCAAACATTAGTACAACGATCTATGATTAATTTTTTACAAGTAGGAATTGACCTCACATCAATAAAATGTACGATGTGGTTGATATAACTCAAAGTGTGTGTTTTCAATACAAAAGTTTCATTTTAGTTTAAAATGCACATCAAATGTCCAAAACCAATAAAATGATCTAATATTATTTTCAAACATTATGAAAATAATACATAATTATTTTTTCATGTGTAGTAATTGACCTCACATCAATCCAACACATGATGTGGTCGATATGACTCGAATTGTGTGTTTTCAATACAAAAGTGTCATTTTAATTTAAAATACACATAAAATATCCAAAACCGAGAAAAAAAGCTTTTAATGACCCAGATTTCCCTAGGTCATTCCTTTGTAAAAAAATCCAGTACTTGTGGTGTTCTTGGGGGTCGCAGTGGTTTGTTTTGGGAGTTTTCCAAAAAACCAGTTTCACCAAACGGTTTCACTGTGACGGTGGCACACTGAGACGGTGGCACCGTAACGGTGCCACACCAAAACAGTGGCACCATAAAGTTGGAACACCGAAATGATGGCACATCAAACGGTGTCTCACCCTATTCCAATTTTCCAGTTTCCCGAGTTTTTTTCAGTCCTTCCCTTGTTACGTGTTTTCTTCATTAAATAAGAAACTTATCAACTCTTAGACATTTTTAACGCCCTCTCCACCATTTTCAATATAATTATTAAATCTAAATTAATTCCTAAT
Source organism: Viscum album (assembly GCA_963277665.1). Classification (NCBI taxonomy): domain Eukaryota; kingdom Viridiplantae; phylum Streptophyta; class Magnoliopsida; order Santalales; family Viscaceae; genus Viscum; species Viscum album. The sequence continues at coordinate 423,249,888 of OY728132.1, forward strand.
GTGAAAATACCCTTAAAACTTCCAAACCATGTGGTTAAACCACAATCTTATTTTCAAGTACTTTGAAATCATCTCCCTAGTTTTTTTGGGATCTCACCTTTTCTTAAAGTGATATATCATATTATCTTCTTCCTTTTTGTTCCCCTTGGTTGTAACGCCCCGACCCCAGCTACCCAGAGTCGGTGCATTACTTCGTAACATTGGCATGATCACAAAAGATCAAGTCTCGAAAGACCGATTAGTTTAGTAGCCTTGGAAACACTAGATACATTCATAAGTCTTACATTACATCATAAAGTGAAAAACTAATAACAAATTCTTCATAGTCCACACTCATATCCTCTTCTGACTATCCCTGCAGGTCATTCATAAAATACTTCTTCACATCCTGGAAAATATTACAACATTGAAAGGGGTGAGCTCAGATGCTCAGTAAGGATAACAATATTGCGGAAGCTTTCATAAATAAACATTAACAATTAAGGCAATGTATAAATAAAACAAAATCCTTTTAAACATGAACTTCAACATAATATGGAAAAAGTAAAATGAGATAATGCCATTTACTTATTCACATGGATATTCTACTGGTCGAATAATCACATGAAATATCAATAACCACTTTCATAATGAGGGAATGTATAATGCCAGACATTCTAAAACATTTTGTCAAGGCCTCGGCCAAGACGTCAAAAATGATTAAGGTCTCGGCCAAAACCATAAATCAAATTGGGAAAGGGCCTCGGCCAATTCCACGTCTAGTTGTATCATGATACCTACCGATGCATCGAGGAGCTATAGCGGGCTTCACCCGTCACTTATTAAGTCCAATACATTCCTCATATGAATAGGTTTAAACATATCATAAACCATAACATAATCGTATCACATAAAACATGCATAAAGGAAACATAACATTTCCACATTTCAATCAAGAGATATCAATACAACACATTGATATAATAAAAATGCTTTCAAAACCATTTTAAATACCAAAATAAAATAAAGTTAAAACTTTGTATTTATTTTTCATTAAAAAAAATGATGGCTTGTAGAGGAAGCTGAAACTCAAATAATGGTCACGGCGGCAGAGAAGTCATTATCGCCGCATAAGTACGGAAAGAAAAACATTCCCTTTTTTCGTTTAGCAAAACGCTTCGTATAAAAAAGATTCCTTTTGAATAAACGTAAAATTCAAAGGGGTTTATACACCGTATAAAAGAAAGTTGTGTATAAAACCAAATATGCCTCAATGAAAGGGGATTGAGACGAAGTCCTTAAAAAGATCATTTTTTTAAATAAAGTACATCTATAATGTGTATTCACTATAAGTACACATAAATAATGTAAAAATACAATATAGGACATAATAATATCATGACATAATTTGAAAGTAGGAGATTAACCCAAAGAATGGAAATTGGGTTAAGAAATTCCCTTACCTCGTGTCTGACTTGACTCAACCGTTCTTTAAACTCCTGAATAATAAACTAGAGTTGATATATACCTTATTAAGAACCATTTTCAATTTAATTATCCTTTTTATATCACTTATTACAATGATATGAACATTATGTAATTATTTAAGTTAATAACGGTCGTTTTGTCGATCTTTGGTACTTGAGTCAACAATAAACTTCTTATAATTACAAGTTGTTTATGTGGTAGAATATCCATTATCTCCACAATTATATTCATGATTTATATGTCATATATATCTTATATATCCAGTATATACATTAATTTATAATATCACGTAACATTTAGAGGTAAGAAATGAAATGCACCGTTCATGGAGACGGTAAGCCGTACGTACGCATGAACGCTACTTTCATTTCAATTTCATATTTAATGGAACGAAATCATAATGATATAAATGTATAATATAATTCCAGTATAATATAGTGTATAATACCATTTACTCCATCCTTTATACATCCTACATATGGCATTAACGATTCAAATCACTTTGAGGGGGCGGTAGTCCGCACTTCCTAAAATGAAATTATCGCGTTTTACCCATAATGGAAATCATAAAGTATGCCATAAATGAGAAATAAAGAAGCATAAGTAAAACATAAACATATTATATATCATATATAAAAATAGTGACATCTTAATGTCCACCTTTGAAGGTGTTATATGAGTGTTGAACAATCATCGTTTCGTGAGGCAGAAATTCGCCATCCACAGAAACTGTATGTTCTTTAACCATTATATGTAGGTGTGTGTAAGTGTAGCTCGAATAATTCTTATAACAACATCCTAGTATATTGAGGATAATTTTTTTGTTACAAAAGAAATGAATAAAAAGAGTTTAGGGGGTTGGAGAAGAAAAATAAAACAAAACAACATTAGAGAAGACATTACCTCAAAATCGGGTAACTCTTTTTGATTTGAGCCAAAGGCTTCCTTGGGAAGAGTTCTGCCCAAAGTGATGCTTCTAGGAGTAAGGGAGGGAAGTTGGGAGAGTATTTGGGCAGATTTTGGCCGAGCCAAATGGCTTGAATGTGTGAATAAGGTGGGAGAGGTGGGGGCCTTTTATAAGTGGAGAGGAGGGGCACTCTTGGAAAGTAAAGAAAAGTCACTTTATTATAAAATGAGTTTCAGATTTTAGAGGTCCCACACTTATATAATTCGATGATAAGATGATAAGGGTTCGAAATCTACTCATCCAATAGGATTTGGACAAGTGTAAGCCTTGGATTTTACAATATCTTTTCATTTTATTAAAATCGTTAAATAATGAGGTCATCGCTGAATCATCATGATGTCATAAATAATTTAATTTATTTAATGTCTAAAAATTATAAAAAAAAATACTATGATGTAGGAAATATTTTTATCTTTCTAATGAATATTTATAATCAAAATTTGGACTTGTGTAACCCCACTTAAAAACTGTTTTAGTAAAACAACTCATGTTTGTGTCAATTAAATAAATATATATTAATGTCATTTTCCAACCAAAGTGGCTTCATGGGGTCCCCAAGTTGACCCATGGGTTGTCTTGGTCGGCCATGACTCATCCAATAGGAGTAGGACAAGTTTCAAGCTCATATCATATTATTAAAACATTGTTTTTACCTTAAACTTCACTAATTACCTTTAATCGCGATTAAGAACTTAAAAGTTACTATTCACCAAAAAATTATTTTAATCTCATTGAACCACATTTTACTTCTTAATGACAACCATGTATGTCGGATTTTTTAAAATCAAATCACAGAAGTGGTAATATTTCATTTAAACGAAAAATCAGTTATTTAACTACCACTTAGTGGTTTCACTATTCATCAAAAATTGAAGTTTTTCAGAACAATGCCAAAATTTCACCCTAAGATATAATTGATATTCCAAATTCAAAAATGATGTCTATTTTACAAAATTCCAAACATATAAGTTTCATTAGTTAATTTTATAATTAATTCCCGTTGTCACAACAAATAGCGTGTTTTTAAGAAACAATTTATATCAAAAGATTGGCAATTGTTTATGTCCAATTTCAATGTTAAATTAATTCTAATGACCACCATTGGATAAAATGGTAAAAATATATTCTAATTATACTTTAAAACCACTAAATAGTATAATTTATCACAATAAATTATTTTGATTAAAAAAGTTGTTTTAAGTATTTTTCACTATTCATAAAAAAAATTGGAAGTTCTCAGAAAGTTACAAAAAATTCAACTTAGGATAATTTCGATATTATGAATACAAAAATGAAGTCCATTTTGAAATATAAAATTTCTATAATTTTAAAAAGTGGTTATTACTATTCATAACGGCTACTTTGATTAGTCGCGGTGTTTTAGAACTCGAAGTTGCGTACAATGCAAGTTATTGCATTATTGAATGAGAAGCGTATCATGGAAGCTCGGGGTGTTACATTCTCCCCTCCTTCAATAAATTGCGTCCTCACAATTTGAAAGTAAAAGGTTGAAAAGAGAAAATAACTTTGAGGAAAACCCACATCGGAAATAAGATTAATAAAATTTAGCCTTAATAAGAGGGAAAGGGAAATGAAAAAGTCACCACCCAATTATGATCTCGATTAGGAGAACATTGGTGGCAATTAGAGACATATAATTGGAGGGAAAACGTAAATATTTGAAGGGAGTGATTGAGGTCATCAATCACAATCAACTGTCAAATTGAGGGCCTCAAAGCCTTCAATCTATGTTGATTTAAAATATCATCAGTTCAACAAGACATAAGGTATTAGGATGACACATTTTTTTTGTTTTAATATCCCTTTACTAAAGTTTAAGAATTAATTTATTCTTTGAATAAGAGATAGGTATATATATATTTATGCTTGACAATTAGAGTTTCAACCTTCAACTCATCTTTCACTCAAAAAGATAATAGAACTCAAAAATATTATACTTATCCTAATTGTATAAGGTTCCAAATGTTAACACATACCATTTAGATTAGTAAAATTATTTTGTAATAACTGGGGACTTCCTGTAGGCTAGTGGTAGGAAATAAAGGCATGTCGCACTATGATTGTGGGTTCGATTCCTGTAGCTTTGTCCGACGCGATGGGTTATGCCCCACCCTGCAGGTTGTCCTTTTCCTAAAACTATAGTATTATAATATTCAAAAATAATCTTCATAAATTTTTAACCTTAAACAATACTATCCAAAGATCAACTTAATCCACTCCAACCTTTATAGTTATCCAAAATACCTCTGTCCAGACTTTCTCTAAAAGGTCTCTTAATTCCAAAATCAATTTATCAGATTCCCCAAACAAAGTAAAGTTTCCCTTATTTTCACATACTAAAAATATGATTAACTTAATCATATTACCTTAATCAAAAATTACTGCAGTACAATCTTTATATATATATCACATTATTCTAATAACCAGAATATAATCCATGAGTCCAAAAGCACCAATACATTAATTACTCCGCTTCAACTGTAGTAACAGCATAGATTTTCCTTGATCCCTTGTCCTTTTCCGAGGTAAGTTTCCCTGACAATTAGGACATTAATTTGCATAATGCCCCATTTCTCTACAATTGTAGCATTCAATTTTGATAGCCTCTTTCTTTCCCTTGCAATCACGAGCCTGGTGACCTTTTTCTCCACATTTATAACAAACTCTCATTCCTTTTAGGCAAGTACCAGGGTGATTCTTCCCACAATTATCACATAAGGGAAAATCCTTCTTTCCCTTTTTCCCTTTATCTGTCTCTTGTTCCACCATTCTGTTCTTCTCTTACTTTACTTTGTTGTCATAAGACTTAGAGAATTCCTTTTCTGTCTTGATAGAACACGAGACAATATCTTCGTATGTTGAGAACGATTGTGATACTAAAGCTCGACGGAGAAATGGATTTAACCCATCAAAGAAACAATCAATCTTACTTCTTGGGTTACATATATAATCTGCAGCATGCCTCTCTAACCTTGTAAAGTTGGCCTCATACTTTGCGACATTCTCATCCTCCTTCTGCCTCAGACTCAGAAATTGTCTTTCCATATCTGCTCGATGGTCACGAGGAAAGTATTTTTCTAAGAAAATCTCTTTGAACTCCCTCCATTCCATATTCGATACGTCATCATCTTCCTTTGTGTTTTGAATCAGCGACCACCACTGATCGGCATCTCCAGTGAGGCGGTAAACTGCCATGACAACCTTCTCCTTTTCACTACTCCCCAAGGCATGGAATATTTTCTCTAAGGAATTTATCCATTGCTCAGCTACTATAGGATTTGTACTCCCATTGAAGGTTGGTGGTTGTTGCCTCATGAAACGGTCTAGCATTGATCCTCCACGTTGCGGATGAGGGTGCTCCATACGAGTAAGGTTATTATTCATAACCTGAGTGAGTTGTCCCAGTATGGTAATAAGTTGATCAGCACCAGTTGTATCTCCAGATCCACAATAATTATCTTGAGCAGGAGGGAAATCCGTACACGGAGTTCGTGCATTGATACGGTTTCCATTCCTTCCACTAGGCTCCATTTCTAAACAATGGCATAAACTAGATTAGTTTATAAATCAAAATACATAATTCCATACTTGTAAGATACTAAACATAAATTGAACTATTTATGGATATAATCGATAAAAAAAATTTCTTTGAGGAAGTATATACTCATAACCCTTCATAGTGGTTTATAAAGAAAATGAGAATTATCCAAATCATATCCCCCGGGAGTGTCGTAACCAAGAGTGCAGCAAGGCCCGTTGTCGTGCACCAGTTCCCATTCGAGTCTAGTTCAAAGCGGTGTTTTCGGGTTTTACCCCTAGGTACATCTGTGCCAGAGCCGCCTCTACTTGCTCGTATCCAGACAGGGACGTATTGCTCGGAAAACTCACAAAATCTCTATAATACCAAAATTATAGGAAGTTCTTCTATACTAATCCTTAAAGTCTATCTTCGGGCTATGTGCTCTAATCAGAGTTTATCTAAATCTAGCTTCCAAGGTTAGTACTAAACTGCCTCTGATACCAACTGTAACGCCCCGACCCCAGCTACCCAGAGTCGGTGCATTACTTCGTAACATTGGCATGATCACAAAAGATCAAGTCTCGAAAGACCGATTAGTTTAGTAGCCTTGGAAACACTAGATACATTCATAAGTCTTACATTACATCATAAAGTGAAAAACTAATAACAAATTCTTCATATTCCACACTCATATCCTCTTCTGACTATCCCTGCAGGTCATTCATAAAATACTTTTTCACATCCTGGAAAATATTACAACATTGAAAGGGGTGAGCTCAGATGCTCAGTAAGGATAACAATATTGCGGAAGCTTTCATAAATAAACACTAACAATTAAGGCAATGTATAAATAAAACAAAATCCTTTTAAACATGAACTTCAACATAATATGGCAAAAGTAAATTGAGATAATGCCATTTACTTATTCACATGGATATTCTACTGGTCGAATAATCACATGCAATATCAATAACCACTTTCATAATTAGGGAATGTATAATGTCAGACAATCTGAAACATTTTGTCAAGGCCTCGGCCAAGACGTCTAAAATGATTAAGGCCTCGGCCAAAACCATAAATCAAATTGGGAAAGGGCCTCGGCCAATTCCACGTCTAGTTGTCTCATGAGACCTACCGATGCATCGAGGAGCTATAGCGGGCTTCACCCGTCACTTATTAAGTCCAATACATTCCTCATATGAATAGGTTTAAACATATCATAAACCATAACATAATCGTATCACATAAAACATGCATAAAGGAAACATAACATTTCCACATTTCAATCACAAGATATCAATACAACACATTGATATAATAAAAACGCTTTCAAAACCATTTTCAATACCAAAATAAAATAAAGTTAAAACTTTGTATTTATTTTTCATTAAAAAAAATGATGGCTTGTAGAGGAAGCCGAAACTCAAATAATGGTCACGGCGGCAGAGAAGTCATTGTCGCCGCATAAGTACGGAAAGAAAAACATTCCCTTTTGTCGTTTAGCAAAACGCTTCGTATAAAAAAGATTCCTTTTGAATAAACGTAAAAGTCAAAGGGGTTTATACGCCGTATAAAAGAAAGTTGTGTATAAAACCAAATATGCCTCAATGAAAGGGGATTGAGACGAAGTCCTTAAAAAGATCATTTTTTTAAATAAAGTACATCTATAATGTGTATTAACTATAAGTACACATAAATAATGTAAAAATACAAGATAGGACATAATAATATCATGACATAATTTGAAAGTAGGAGATTAACCCAAAGAATGGAAATTGGGTTAAGAAATTCCCTTACCTCGTGTCTGACTTGACTCAACCGTTCTTTAACCTCCTGAATAATAAACTAGAGTTAATATATACCTTATTAAGAACCATTTTCAATTTCATTATCCTTTTTATATCACTTATTACAATGATATGAACATTATGTAATTATTTAAGTTAATAACGGTCGTTTTGTCGATCTTTGGTACTTGAGTCAACAATAAACTTCTTATAATTACAAGTTGTTTATGTGGTAGAATATCCATTATCTCCACAATTATATTCATGATTTAGATGTCATATATATCTTATATATCCAGTATATACATTAATTTATAATATCACGTAATATTTAGAGGTAAGAAATGAAATGCACCGTTCATGAAGACGGTAAGCCGTACGTACGCATGAACGCTAATTTCATTTCAATTTCATATTTAATGGAACGAAATCATAATGATATAAATGTATAATATAATTCCAGTATAATATAGTGTATAATACCATTTACTCCATCCTTTATACATCCCACATATGGCATTAACGATTCAAATCACTTTGAGGGGGCGGTAGTCCGCACTTCCTAAAATGAAATTATCGCGTTTTACCCATAATGGAAATCATAAAGTATGACATAAATGAGAAATACAGAAGCATAAGTAAAACATAAACATATTATATATCATATATAAAAATAGTGACATCTTAATGGCCACCTTTGAAGGTGTTATATGAGTGTTGAACAATCATCGTTTCGTGAGGCAGAAATTCGCCATCCACAGAAACTGTATGTTCTTTAACCATTATATGTAGGTGTGTGTAAGTGTAGCTCGAATAATTCTTATAAAAACATCCTAGTATATTGAGGATACTGGTTTTGTTACAAAATAAATGAATAAAAAGAGTTTAGGGGGTTGGAGAAGAAAAATAAAACAAAACAACATTAGAGAAGACATTACCTCAAAATCGGGTAACTCTTTTTGATTTGAGCCAAAGGCTTCCTTGGGAAGAGTTCTGCCCAAAGTGAGGCTTCTAGGAGTAAGGGAGAGAAGTTGGGAGAGTATTTGGGAAGAGGTTGGCCGAGCCAAATGGCTTGAATGTGTGAATAAGGTGGGAGAGGTGGGGGCCTTTTATAAGTGGAGAGGGGCACTCTTGGAAAGTAAAGAAAAGTCACTTTATTATAAAATGAGTTTCAGATTTTAGAGGTCCCACATTTATATAATTCAAGGATAATATGATAAGGGTTCGAAATATACTCATCCAATAGGCTTTGGACAAGTGTAAGCCTTGGATTTTACAATATCTTTTCATTTTATTAAAATCGTTAAATAATGAGGTCATCGCTGCATCATCATGATGTCATAAATAATTTAATTTATTTAATGTCTAAAAATTATAAAAAAAATACTATGATGTAGGAAATATTTTTATCTTTCTAATTAATATTTATAATCAAAATTTGGACTTGTGTAACCCCACTTAAAAACTTTTTTAGTAAAACAACTCATGTTTGTGTCAATTAAATAAATATATATTAATGTCATTTTCCAACCAAAGTGGCTCCATGGGGTCCCCAAGTTGACCCATGGGTTGTCTTGATCGGCCATGACTCATCCAATAGGAGTAGGACAAGTGTCAAGCTCATATCATATTATTAAAACATTGTTTTTACCTTAAACTTCACTAATTACCTCTAATCGCGATTAAGAACTTAAAAGTTACTATTCACCAAAAAATTATTTTAATCTCATTGAACCACATTTTACTTCTTAATTACAATCATGTATGTCGGATTTTTGAAAATCAAATCATAGAAGTGGTAATATTTCATTTAAACGAAAAATCAGTTATTTAACTACCACTTAGTGGTTTCACTATTCATCAAAAATTGAAGTTTTTCAGAACAATGCCAAAATTTCACCCTAAGATATAATTGATATTCCAAATTCAAAAATGATGTCTATTTTACAAAATTACAAACATATAAGTTGCATTAGTTAATTTTATAATTAATTCTCGTTGTCACAACAAATAGCGTGTTTTTAAGAAACAATTTATATCAAAAGATTGGCAATTGTTTATGTCCAATTTCAATGTTAAATTAATTCTAATGACCACCATTGGATAAAATGGTCAAAATATATTCTAATTATACTTTAAAACCACTAAATAGTATAATTTATCACAATAAATTATTTTGATTAAAAAAAGTTGTTTTAAGTATTTTTCACTATTCATAAAAAAATTGGAAGTTCTCAGAAAGTTACAAAAAATTCAACTTAGGATAATTTCGATATTATGAATACAAAAATGAAGTCCATTTTGAAATATAAAATTTCTATAATTTTAAAAAGTGGTTATTACTATTCATAACGGCTACTTTGATTAGTCGCGGTGTTTTAGAACTCGAAGTTGCGTACAATGCAAGCTATTGCATTATTGAATGAGAAGCGTATCATGGAAGCTCGGGGTGTTAAATTGGTGCACTTAAATCCTTCCTTTATAGATGAGTCATTCACTTATGATAGAGCCCTCTCTTACTCAATTTTCTTGGAGTTTCCTGCTACTCACGCGATCCCCTATTTTTGGCGCAAAGAAGAGTTTTGGTCACCTGTTGTTTCAAGTAGGGATTATTTTGCCTCTCTTTATTTGTGTATCATGCAGGGTGGGTGTACTAATGATTCTTTATGAATAACAGGTGAATGATTTTCGTAAATGAGAAATAAACAAGGTGAAGAGAATATGATGTTCAAAAGATAATAAGGTTTAATTAAATAACGGCAGGAAAGTGATGATGTTACGTGTGTTGTTTTAATTATTATCCATGAAACTTGTTTTGAATTTTATGGGTTGTAATTCCTTCTGAAAATCATGGTCATTGGTGGTCTTTTCTTGTGCACTAGTGGTGTTCTGTATTTATTTTTTTTGTGATGCTTTGATAAACAGTTTTAACATGAAATCTACTTAATCGTGTCTACTTGGTTAAATAAATTGATACCCCCGGATCAAACACATTTTATGATCACCTCTATTATTTAAAGTGGAATTAAAGAAACCCTCTTTCTAAATCTGAATATGTTTGTCTTAATAGTGTGGTTGTGTGATGTATTTGGTTGGGTTTCATACTTCATGGGGTTGCGTGAAGTTGTTGTTGGTAACCTTGTTACGGTTATGGGGGGTGGACACATAGGAGTTGGTTTTGTGAGAAGGGTGTGGTATATTTGTGCATCGGGGGTTCTGTTTGGTGGTTATTTGTTATGGGATTTGTGTATAGGTTGGTATAGGAGGTGTGATGGAATCTCAATTTTATAGATTGACTGAATGTGGAATGGATGGACTTGTTGTGCAGTGGGACTACTTTTGGGCAGTGGTTGGGCAGTGGGGCTGTAGGACTAGGTTGTGTCATGACTTCATGTTTATGGGTGTGTTGGGTGTGGTGTTGTTGTGTTGCGGGGCTACTGATTCTAGTTTTGATAGGATGATTGAGTGGGATAACTTTTAATAATGATAGTTGGAAGTGGTTGAGCTGGTGTCTAGGAAAAAGGGGGTGTGTAGTGGGACTATAGTTTGGTTGTTCTCTGTTGTTTTTATGAATGGGTGTTAAAATGGATTTACTTACCTTGGTCCTTACTTCCTTGTTTGTATTTGAAGTGTTTAGTTCCCTTTATCCTTGTGAAAATGGTTACAGATGTTGTGCTTGTTAGTTGCCCAGGTAGGGATGGAATGAATAAATGAATACTTGATAAATGCATGATGACAATTGGTTAAATGGATTGGTTGGGGGTATACTTCCACTTACAGAAGTGACCATCATTTGTGGTGATATGTTCATGTAGGGGTAGCATCAAAGGTGGTTTGTGTGGTCTATTTTCTTGTTTGGAAACTCATAGGTTGGGCTTGTAGGTTATGGGTGCAGTGGAAGCGTGTTGGTGGGTGTACCCAACTAGAATTTTTTGTTAACAATGATCAATCTGAGATCTGTCATGATAATAAAACACTAGATCTTCATAATAGAACAAAGAATGAAAGAAAAAGGGGAGTCATAAAACCATATAGAGGATTATCATATGTTGGTTATAATTAATTTAATTAAAAGACAAGAATTGCCTTGATGGAATTCTCTCTTCATTGATGTTTCCAGTCACGATCTGATGTGATCTGTCATTGCATCATAGAATCCAAGTGTAGGCTTCCTCTAGAAGTGATCCATGTGTGTTAAACATATCTCTAGATGTCGCCTAAAAGATCTTTGGGTGCTAGCGTGGAAGACCATTCGCTTGCGATGTCCACCTTTGATCGCCTTGAGAGCCGCTTCCAAAGCTCTATCCTTGATCCGGTGGAGGAGGATCTCTCTCGTAACTTGAGAGCGTTCTTGGAAGAATAAGAATTTCTCTCTTGGATTGAGAGATTTATCTAAATTATTTGTTCACAACCACACAAATGGCTAGGTCTCATGAGAATAATATAATTGGGATTTTAATTACTTAGAATAATAAAACAAATTAATTACCCAAAATCATTTGTTCATTTCATTTAATTCTTAGTAAAACTCCATGTCTAATAATGATAGTTGACTATTATTATTACTTGAAATGTTCTTGGATAATTACACCTAATATTATTTAATTAAATAAATAATATTATTTCTCAAAAAATCCTCAGAAAAAACTACACAGCGTGTATATATTAATATACACGGCGTGTACTTTTGTTTTTCCATTTTCTTTATTTCCTCCACCATATTTATTAGACCTTGAATAATGAATATTTATTTTTCAAATAAATATCACTGCATTAATCACTAATAAATATATTATTTCTCCCACACTATATTCTCTCGAATAACTAGTGTCGAAATAAATGCAATCAGACATCCTTGAATAATTATTAAACCACAATCGGGAATAATCTTTATTCAACTTGTTAAATGAACATTTAACTAAGATACTTGGACACACTTAGTTTGTGACCCTCTAGGAATATTTCTCAATGGCATTAGGCAGATCCTATCTAAAGTCCAAGGTTAGCATCTAGAAACATGTCAAGGCACCCATAGAGAAAGAAGTTAACATCACAGTGATGTGTCACCTCCTACGAATGCTTACTGTGTAATGTAATCTCTTTGTCTCGATATCTCAAATCAAGTGGGTTGCATGCTAGTGCCATCAAATCATGTGCTTGATTATTCTTTCTTTGACTTCCTAGAATTGAACTTGTCCATTCCTCACCATGGCCATGTATTTATTTAGGCTATATCAATTCCATAAAAGGGCCTGAGATATCAAATCCCATTATGGAATAGCAGGGAAAATCCTTTCTCACATTATCTATTAATGCAATATTACTCGTGACGCACCCAACATATCCTACCTCGTTGAGAATAGTGTGTCGTCACAGCTTTCATCAATATATATAATTGTGCAAGTTATAATACCCATTAATAATAATCTTAAAGTCTAAGGACCAATACACACGTCTGCAGATAGGAACATACAATAACACTATGAAATGTGGATTTCCTACTGGCGGGTCTCATTCTCATAATATCCTCTTGGATATTACCAAGGTCTCACACCATGATAAGGTGCCTCAAAGTTTTATGAGTCCTTACCCCTAATGTCCTGTATTATTTGTGTCCCTAAAATAACATCATCCAGCCATAGAACATATATTCAAGAATAGTGTTATGGCACTTTCGGGTTCTCATCATAGCAGGGATCTGCTATGACCCTTTAGTAAAAAAAATATCCTTAGAAAATTATCACAAGCATTATCACGTATAAGAACAATCAAGATGTGATAAGGTGTTTATTAATGAATAAAGTACAAAGTAGTTGGTTCTAGGCCACCAACTCCAACAGAATCCCACTTAGACTAGAGACAACTCCTAACAACCTTTAACCTGCTAGCTCTCACATGATATTTATGATTTTTCTAAGATAGGACTTTAGTCATGGGATCTATCACGTTCTCTTCTATGGACACTCTACTCACTGCAACTTCACCCCTTTGATAGAAACCCTCAAGAGGTGATACTTCTACAGAATGTGTTTTGTCTGTTGATGTGACCTTGGTTCTTTTGAAAGAGTCACCACTGCAGTATTATCACAATACAATATGATAGGGTATTTACTGCTAGGTACCACATCAACATCCTGGAAAAAGTTCTGAATCCATATGGATTCCTTGGATACATCATAAGCCCCTATATATTTGGACTCCTCTGTAGAATCAGTGACAATCAGATACTTTAAACACTTTCAACTCACAGCTCCTTCAATGAGACAAAAAAACATATCTATATTGTGACTTCAGATCATTCTGGTCTGTATAAAAACCAGCATCAGCATACCCTTTGATGAAAATATCCTCTTCTCCTCCATACACCAGGAACATATCCTTAGTTCTTCTCAGATACTTAAGGATAGTCTTAACAGTGGTCCAATTTTGTTCTCTTGGATCTGCTTGATATTTTCTTAACATGATTAGTGCATAAGCAACATCAATCCCGGTACATAACATGGAATATATGATGGATCCTATATCCAAAGCATATGGGATCTTACTTATCCTATCTTTCTCCTGTTGTGTCTGAGGACACGTTCTCTTAGAAAGATGTAGGTCATGTGACACTGGAACCAATACCCTCTTGGATTATTCCATACTAAATTTATTTAGTATCTGGTCAATGTATGTACCTTGACTTAGTCTAAGTATCCTCTTGGATCTATCCTGAATGATCTTGATCCCTAGAATGTAGGATGATTCACTTAAGTTCTTCATTGAGAAACACTTGTTCAACCAGTCCTTAACTGACTGTAAGACTGGTACATCATTTCCAATAAGTAATATGTCATCAACATATACTACTAGGATAACGACCGCATTCCCATTAAACCTCTTATAAACACATGGCTCATATTCGTTCTTAATGAAACCAAATTCCTTTATGGCTTCATCAAATCGAATATTCTCATACCTGAATGCTTGCTTTAATCCATAAATGGATTTCTAAAAGTTGAAAACTCATTTGGATTCACCTGGTGTCATAAACCCTTCTGGTTGTATCATATAGACATTTTCCTAATGGTTCCCGTTAAGAAATGTTATTTTGACATCCATTTTCCAAATCTCATAGTCATGATAAACTATTATGGAAAGTATGATTCTTATGGATTTAAACATGGAAACTGATGAGAATTTTTCATCATAGTAAATTCCTTGACGTTGTATGAATCCTATAGTCACTAGCCTTGCTTTATAGGTGTTAACTTTACCTTCCATGTCCAGCTTTCTCTTGAATACACATTTGCATCCAACAAGATTTACGTCAACTGGATCATTGACCAAAACATAGAATCGGTTCTGATAAATGGAATCTATCTCAAATTTCATAGCTTCTAGACATCTTGCATCTTATTAGATCTCTATTGATTCCTTGTAGGAGAGAGTTTTATCATTTCCCAACAATAATGATTCACCATACTCGGTGACTAGGAAACCAAATATCTCTGGTTCTCTTACCTCTCTTGAGATCCTACGTAGTACTTGTGTTTGTTGAACCTCTTCCACGGGGACCTATGGAACTTGTTCCTATGCCAACTCATGTGTATCTTGAACATCAACTTTGTCAAAGTCAATCTTTCTCCCACTATTTTTCTTGATGATGTGATCCCTCTCAATAAATACGGCTTATCTAGCAACATTCACTTTCTTTTCTGAAGGGTTATATAGGTAATATCCATTTGTTTCCTTGGGATATCCAATAAAGATACACCTCATTCCCCGGGGTGCTAGTTTGTTTCCTAAGAAGGCCTTAACAAATGTCATGTATCCCCATACTCATGTGTGCGACAAAATGGATTTATTTCCATTCCATAACTCATAGGGAATTCCATTTGTCGCCTTATTTGGTACTCGATTTAATGTGTATGTTGCAATTTGTAATGCATATCCCCAAAAGGATAATGGAAGATCTACATGACTCTTCATCGACCTCACCATGTCCAACAAGGTGTGGTTTCTCCTTTCACTAACATCATTCCACTGTGGTGTATAAGGAGGAGTGAGTTGAGATAGAATCCCAAATTCTCATAAAAGGTTGATGAATTCTTGGTTTAAATATTCTCCACCTTGATCCGATCAAAGCTTCTTTATCTTCTTACCAAGCTGATTCTCTACTTCATTCTTGAATTCCTTAAATTTCTCTATGGCCTCTGACATATACCTCATTAAGTAGATATATCCATATCTACTCAAATCATCAGTAAAAGTAATGAAGTAGGAATATCCACCTCTAGATTCTACTAGAAATGGCCCACACATATTTGTGTGTACCAATCCTAGAAGCTTTGTGACCCTTTCACTATGTCCATCGAAATGTGGATTGGTTATTTTACCTTGTAAACAAGCGTGACATCTATCAAGTGGTTTTAACTCAGTAGAGTCTAAATAACCATCTTGGAAGAGCTTTGTCAATCACTTCTCGTTTACATGACCAAGACAGTGATGCCACAACTGGGTGTTGTATGAGTCATGTGAGTTTGTTTCATTATTGATTGCCAACACTTAGTTTTCATAATTTAATACATACAAATTGTTATTTAAATGCATCATACCATAACATATGTTGTTCTTATAAAAGAAACAACCCTTATTTCCAAACTTGAAAATAAGTCTATCCATATCCAAACATGATACAGAAATTATGTTCTTGGTAACACTAGGAACATAATAATAGTTATGTAAAACCAAAAGAATCACAGTTTTCAATAGGAGATGGAAATCACCAATGGCCAATGCAGGCAGCCTCACGTCATTGGCAGCTCGAAGATCCACCTCTCTTTTGGAAAACTTTCTAAATCTACTTGGTTTCTGCATTTGGATATAGATGTGGGCCCCAAAATCTATATCTAATACACAATGTGTAGAAATGGAAAGATTGCACTCGATAACAAATGCACCTTTAGCATCCTCACGCTTCTGGATGCAGTTCCTCTTCTAGTGGCCTGACTTGCCGCATGAAAAACATGTCGCCTCTCATTCCTTTACCTACATCTGTATCTTACCCTTCTTGGAGGGATGGTGCTTGGGGGCTTCAGACCTTTTATAATTCCTTGGCCCCTTTACCTTGTCCTTCTTTTTCTTATTCACCATAAGGACTACGGGTTTGTCACGCCCCATGTCCTTATCTACCTGGCGAATTAAGGTCAGAAGTTCTAGTAGACTCTTCTTACAGGCGTTTAATGTAGCCAATAATCTTGACTACATGAGACCCAACTGGTGCAGACTCTCCAAGCTTAGTTGTAAACAAGGTGTTGTAGATCTCATGTCTCTCATGTCTCTCCTTCTCTTGGTAGAGATCCTTAAGGTGAGACATCATGCTATACACATCCATGTTTTCATGTTGCTTCAGGAGCTCATTAGACATGGCTAATAGCATGAAATATTAGACATCTGGGGCATCATCCAAATGTTTCATATAGAGAGATAGTTCTTCATCACTGGCCTCTTTTCCAGGTACAACTAGAATAGGCTCCTCCAGTACATAAAATTTCCTCTCGTAGTGGAGGATGACGCGTAAATGCCTCTGTCACTCCTGGAAATTGGTGTCAGTGATAAGATTTTCCTTCTCGAGTATGGTTTGCAATGATATGTTTGAATTTGTTTTTATTTTTGTTTCTACAAATTAATATGAGCAAAGGTTTAGTACTTTATCATGATAAAACTGAGACAAATAAATTAATTAATACTTATTAGTCTCCCACTATTTTATCGAAATCTAATAGCCCTCACCATTGACTTCAGAATATTATGTTGCCTGAATATTCTAGTGGCAAGGATCCATATTTCCCTTCACATTGCCCTAATTAGGGTTGGTCAAGCAACTTGAAGGGTTTTAGGTTGGCATTCCAAATGCCAGATGCATTAACTCGTAGTTCCTTGATCCGCTGAGTGGACTCCCCAATCCTGAAATCCTTTTATTTTGGATTTCCTCAACCTTTGTCTCTTGGTCACACCAAGTCTTACTGTGGCAGTCAAACCTTGATGTGAACCAAGAAAAGTTAACCCAAAACTTTAAATTAGAATTCCTCGAAAATTGAAATCACCCCAACTAGGGTTGGTCAAGAACTTTGAACTATGGTTTGATTCTAACCAAAATTATGGAAGGCTATACCGACTTAATATTTCTTTGAGGGATTTTATCCTTATACGGAAATTTCCATTTTATTATCTTTCTTACATGCTTTTTAATATTAATTGGGATATACTTAAGTGATTAACCACATCTAAGATAATATTTACGCATAATCTGGTCTTATTTTAGTTCCATCTTGCATGCTTGTTTAATTCATTAATTGTGTGATCGTGACAACACATCCACAATTAATAAATCATGCAACTGATAGAAATAAAATAAATGGTATGATCATGATCTTGTTCTATTGGTTAGTTTATCTAGCGGTTGATAAACTATTCCAAGACCTAGGGGAGAAACACCTTGAACCTTTTGAGTTTGTGTTTACAGCTTTCCACCTGTCCACCTTTGTATCTTCGTGGATTGGTTTCACCTTGGCTCCTAACTTGAGCCGCCTCCACTAGCTTGGGAGATCCATCTATTACATATGCTTTTATCTCACTCATAGATGAGGGGTAAAATGGGGTTTTACATAAAATAAACCTTGGGCACATAGGCCCTACATATTAATGAGGATAAGACTCGCATGCCAACAAATTTAATTTAAATAAATAAATTAAAATAAACCATCCACATACAAAGGTCCTTGTCTAGATCATGATCATTCATACATGTAATGATATTTACGCATAAATAAAACTAGAATTCAATTCATTAATCGTTCTTGTTTAAGATAAATCATTCTCAAATCAATTAATTATCTTTAATTAATCAATACTTTTATCTTAAACCCTTTTTTTAATTCCCTTGATATTCTCATCCATCATAATTTTAAACAAATAAATTCATTTAAAATTATCTTTGTACGTAACTTGTACCTTTGATGCAACCCGGTGAATTATCATTCATAACTATCCAATGAGTAGAAATGAATATTACACAGATATTAAATTAAAGACATATATAAAAAACACTTATCACGTGTTGTGTATCATCTTTACACCCACACCATGGTACACGTCTCAAGGGTTTGTATAATATAATAATAAATTTTAATAAATATGCATAATTTGGATGAGTACACAATATGTAGTTCCAACTACACGACATGTACTATTGTCCACCGTCCATCCAAAGTACACGTCTGGGGACATGGCGTGTAGATTTACTTTGGAAATTTTCGAAGTACACAACATGTCCAGTGGGGAACACGTCGTGTAGTGTCTACATTACACGGTCTCCAGTCGGGCAAGCTATGTACGGGGTAGACAGTCCAACCCTAACCCAAAGGGACTACATGTCGTGTCCAGTAGGCCACATGGTGTGTAATCCGAAAACCTCATGCCACCTGTTCTTAGTCAACACATGAAGTCATTTAAGACTTAGAAAATCTCCAACACACATCTTGGTTTGGCGGACCGGTCTAATGCATTGAATCTTGACTACACAGCATGTACTGTCGAATACATGTCATGTGTTATGGTGTTATATGGCCAGGAAGCTTTGGCACCTCCATATGAGATCCTCTGTTTTATTTTAATCAAAATTAAAAGAAAAGATCATTTCTATAAGGTGAACGAGAAACAAAAGAGGAGGAATAGATCTCAGGATTCAGATTTGAAGAACGATTAACTTGAATTGAAACAACTAAATTATTAAATATGTAAATTATCAATGAAAAAATAAATAACTATAATCAACGATATGACCGTTATGATACCACTTGTAGGTTCTGGGCACAGCAGAAGCACGTTGGTGGGTGTACTGAACTAGAATTTTTTCGTTAACAACGATCAATCTGAGATCCATCACGATAATAAAACGTTGGATCTTCGGAATAGAATAAAGAACAAAAGAAAAAGAGGAGTCCTGAAACCATAGAGAGAATTATTATATATTGGTTATAATTAATTTAATTAAAAGACAAAAATTACCTTGATGGAATTCTCTCTTCGTTGATATTTCTGGTCACAATCTGATGTGATACGTCGTTGCGTCGTAGAAGCCAAGTGTAGGCTTCCTCTAGAAGTGATCCACACATGTTCCACGTATCTTTGGACATCACCGAAGAGATCTCAGGGTGCTAGCGTGGAAGAGCCTTCGCTTGTGATGTCCACCTTTGATCACCTTGAGAGCTGCTTCCAAAGCGCTCTCCTTAATCCGGTGGAGGAGGATCTCTCTCGCAACTTGAGAGCTTTCTTAGAAGAAGAAGAATTTCTCTCTTGGATTGAGAGATTTTTCTAAATCTGTTGTGCACAACCACACAAATGGTTAAGTCTCGTGATAATAATATAATTGGGATTTTAATTACTTAGAATAATAAAACAAATTAATTATCCAAAAGTATTTATTCATTTCATTTAATTTTTAGTAAAACCTTATGTCTAATAATAACAGTTGACTATTATTATTACTTGGCATGCGCCCAAAAAATTACACCTAATATTATTTAATTAAATAAATAATATTATTTCTCACAAAATCCCCAGAAAAACTACACAGCATGTATATATTAATATACATGGTGCGTACTTTTGTTTTTCCATTTTCTTTATTTCCTCCACTATATTTTTTAGACCATGAATAATGACTATTTATTTCTCAAATAAATATCACTGCATTACTTGCTAATAAATATATTATTTCTCCCACACTATATTCTCTTGAATAACTAGTGTCAAAATAAATGCGATCAGACATTCTTTAATAATTATTAAACCACAGTCAGGAATAATCTTTATTCAACTTGTTAAATGAACATCTAACTGAGATACTTGGACACACTTTGTGTATGACCCTCTAGGACTCTTTCTCAGTGGCATTAGGTGGAGTCTGCCTAAAGTCCAAGGTTAGTGTCTAGCAACACGTCAAGGCACCCATAGAGAAAGAAGTTAAGGTCACAATGACGTGTCACCTTCTACGAATGCTTATGATGTAATGTGATTCCTTTGTCTCGATATCTCGAATCAAGCGGGTTACATGCTAGTGTCATCAACCCATGTGATTGATTATTCTTTCTTTGACTTCCCAGAATTGAACTTTCTCATTTTTCACCATAGTCATGGATTTATTTAGGTTATATCAATTATATCAAAGGGCCTGAGATATCAATTCTCATTATGGAATAGAAGGGAAAAATCTTTTCTCGCATTATCTATTAATGCAGTATTACTCGTGACGCACCCAACATATCATACCTCACTGCGAACAGTGTGTCGTCAGAGTTTTCGTCAATACATCTAAGTGCACTAGTTGTAATACCCATTAATAATAATCTTAAAGTCTAAGGATCAATACACACGTCTGCAGATAGGAACATCCAATGACACTATGAAATGTGGATTTTCTACCGACGGGTCTCGTTCTCATAATATCCTCTTGGATATTACCAAGGGCGCGCACTATGAGAAGGTGCCTCAAAGTTTTATGAGTCATCACCCCTAATGGACTGTATTATTTGTGTCCCTCAAATAACATCATCCGACCATAGAACATATATTCAAGAATAGTGTTATGGCACTTCCAGGTTCTCATCGTAGCAAGGATCCGCTATGACCCTTTAGTGAAATAGCTATCCTTAGGACATTATCACATTCATTGTTATGAAGAAGAACAATCAAGATGGGACAAGGTATTTATTAATGAATAAAGTAAAAAAGTAGTTGGTTCTAGTCCACCAACTCCAACAGGGCTGAGTGTTTGTTTACATATATGTATAAACTTATAGTTCCTTGTGATTTTTATTACGCACCTCACCCATGTTAAGCACTACGTATCGAACACCCTCATTTCATGGGGGGTGTCCTTACCAACATCTCAGTGGGAGGATGGATGGTTGGTTACTGACTTTCTTCCTCGCATTCTCTTTTAGTTGTTACCGCTCGAGCGTATTTGGGAAGGCTGTAATGGCTTGAGGTTTACTATAGCCCAAAATCATTCTGGCAGGTTTTGGTGTGGGTAAGATGCCTAGGTGTTTACAGGCCAGGTTTGTTTCTTAACTGTCTTTGGGATGAGGCTCAAGTGTTTTCGGGCTAGAGGTGTGGTTGTTGTGACTCAGGTGACTGCGGGCGGGATATGTGTGGTTTGTGGCCCCAGTGTGTGCGGGCAGTTGTGGCAGTGGGACTGCATTTGGGAAGAGTGGTAGCATCAAGACGTTATCCATTAGGGAGGAGCAGATAACCAATGGGAAAGTGGTGCGGGGTACCCAAATCATCAATGTGCTTATATTATTATCTTACTTGACTTGCGTTATTTGGGGAGTGTGCCTTGGTGAGGCTGGGCTGGTTAGCTTTCCTTGTTAGGTGTTGTTAGTTTCTACTGTTTTCACGGGGGCATTAGTATGCTTCTCCCACTTGTGCACGAGTGGATTTAGTTTTCCTACTGGGTATACTTACATACTCACCCTACATTTGTGGAATTGTTTTCAGGTTTTCACGAGGACTTTGAGGACCGTGCTGGACTTTACTAGCTCGAGCATCGGGATAGTTGTTGTTTGATGTTTAGTCTTTTCTTTTGGTACCTTGCTTCAGTGCTTTGGTTGTACTTTTGTCGCAGTTTACATTTAAATCATGCGTGGGTTGGATTTTGGTTCCCTCTATATAAATGTTTGGTGTTGTTTGGGACTTTTAGTGTTATCTCCCGATCCTGTTTTCAATAAAATGGGTAATGCCTTCCATTTTGTGTGAGATTTTATACCCTTGGTGCTAGTCGTCACTCCAGGGCCTGTTGAAGGCGGGACTCGAGGGTCATTGTGTCTCTTTCATCTTGAAGAAGTAAGGGCGCGAGACTTTGTTGTCCCTTCCCTCATCTTGAAGAAGGCAGGTCGTGACAAAGTTTGGATTGTTTTCAAACTTTAGTACAGTGATCCATAATTCATTTTTCATGTGTAGGGATTGACCACACATCAATCTGATATACAATGTGGTCGATATGACTCGAAGTGCATGTTTTCAATACAAAAGTGTCATTTTGGCTTAAAACGCACATCAAATAGTCAAAACTAAGGAAACGAGCTCAGATTGTTTTCAAACTTTATAAAAACGATTCATAATTCAGTTGTCACGTGTGGGAATTGACCACACATCAATCTGATACACAATATGGTCGATATGTCTCGAAGTGCGTGTTTTTAATACAAAAGTGTCATTTTAAAAGTTGAGGTTGAAGCCTCTGTTTATTCGGGAAAATGAGCTACATTGCATAGAAAAGTAGACAACATACAATGCAGAGATGTACTTGATGAGGCTCAAATTCGAAACATCATCGAGACCCATAGGGGGCAGATACCACTGAGCAGCACCCTGAGAGCTACAAAAGTGTCATTTCGTTTAAAACACGCATCAAATAGCCAAAACCGAGAAAACGGTTTAGTATTGTGTTCAAACTTTAAGAAAGTGATCCATAATTCATTTGTCATGTGTAGGAATTGACCAAACATCAATATGACACACTATGTGGTCAATATGACTCGAAGTGTGTGTTTTCAATACAAAAGTGTCATTTTAGTTTAAAACGCACATCAAATAGTCAAAATCGAGCAAAACAACCTCAGATCATTTTCAAATTTTATGACAATGATTCATAATTCATTTTTCATATGTAGGAATTGATCGCACGTCAATCTGATACATGATGTAGTCGATATGCCTTGAAGTGCGTATTTTTAATAAAAAAGTGTCATTTTAATTTAAAACGCACATAAAATAGTCAAAACTAGTGAAACGAGTTCGGGTTGTTTTCAAATTTTAGGACAATGGTCCATCATTTATTTGTGATGTGTAAGAATCGATTGCACATCAATTTGACACATGATGTGGTCAATGTAGCTCAAAGTGTGTGTTTTCAATATAAATGTGTCATTTTAGTTTAAAACGCACGTCATTGGCCAAAATTGAGCAAAGAATCTCATATTGTTTTCAAACTTTAGAACAACGATCTATGATTCATTTTGTGACATATAGAAATTGAATGCACATCAATCTAACACACGTTGTGGTCGGTATGACTTGAAATGCGTGTTTTCGATATATAAGTGTCATTTTAGTTTAAACCACACATCACGTCGCCAAAACTGAGCAAATGAGATCAAATTGTTTTCTCGTCATTTTATCTACTATTAATTAATTAATTTCTTTATCGTTTTTATATTATACTTTTTAGTTAATTTTTACAGACAAAGTGTCTTAAAACAAACAAGAAATGGTGTGACAGTTGAAAACGTGTTCTCAAAAATCCAGTCCTCTTGAATTACCTCTCATCCATAGTGAGTTTTTTATCACCACAGATGAGAGCCAATTTAAGAGCACTTACTTTTAAGGACAACAAGAAATGGTATGATGTGTAAAAATCAACCGCAACTCAATCCGATACACGGTGTGTTTGATATATGTTTTTAGTTTAAAATTGACATTTTGTGTTTGATTTATTTCTTTATAGTATTACTAACAAAAAAAATGTTTTCATATACATGTGCATTTTTTTGCTTGAGTTGAGGTGGTTTGTTTGATAACTAATAGCATGACCGAAAGTTGGAGGCCAAAGACAAAAGAATATTGATGTTTTTTAATATCTGGGATAATTTGTAATTGCTCGTATAATTGTACAAACCAATATTTGAAATGTCTATAATATAGTGTTTTTTTATATTTATGTTGTAAATTTTATTTCAATTAAAACTTGTATTTGTTCCCGTATTTATTGCTTTTGGTGTTGTAGTATATTGTAATTTTAACATCACACCGTAGTTGTATGCCCCCCTTTATTAGTGATTGAAAAAAAATGTTGATAAAAAAGATCTTTTATCAACGCTACTAAAAGTGCTTATAAAGATATCATTTATCACTGCTACTAAAAGCGTTGATAAATGGATCTTTTATCAGTGTTATGAAAAATGCCGATAAAGAGACTTTATCAGCGTTGATAAAATGTCTCTTTATCGGTGTTTTTCTAGCGCTGATAAAAGTATAAGACTTTTAATCGTGCTCTGGTTGTTAGTATTTTTTTTTTGCGCCGACAAAGGTCTATTTTTGCATTGTTAAAGACC
Source organism: Viscum album (assembly GCA_963277665.1). NCBI lineage: Eukaryota > Viridiplantae > Streptophyta > Magnoliopsida > Santalales > Viscaceae > Viscum > Viscum album. The sequence goes on from OY728132.1 coordinate 423,274,809, forward strand.
TGTAGAAAAAAAATCCATCAATAAAATTTGTATGCCATGTTTGAGGAAAAGGTATTAATAAAAATAATACAATTAAACATTGGTACTGTTTTTTACGAAACCATTATATTAAAAAATTGAATTACTAAAAAAACATGTTAACATTGCTATTATTTTGAAGCTTAAACAATAAAATAATCGTTAATTTGAACCCACCTGATGATGTATAAAATTTAATAACTGATTATAGTAAACAAGTTATTATGTTTAAAATAATAATAATTCATGTTTCTAATTACATCAAAACAAATATGTTTAAAATCAATCCTATACTAACAAAAACAAATATACCACAAACAATGTTTCAAAAAATACATAATCCCAACAAAATAAATAGAATATATATGCACAAATTTAACATACAAAAGTAATATTCAATTCATTCAAATACAATAAATAAATAATAATAATAATTTAATAAATATTATTATTACGACCATACTTCAACTTTTTTACACCAGTTTTAGAAAGATAACGTGGATTGATTGCAAAATAATTATATGGGTGCATAAAAAATAAAATCAATAACACAAAAATATCAATATAAATACGTTCGGAGGGAAGGAATGCATGAATTTAATTATTTCACCCAATAATATCCAGCCACCTGGCATTAAAACCGGGGAAGAATGATAAATTTATAAGAAAAATCCAAACAATAAGAAAGGGAAAGAAAACGGAAAAAAAAAAGAAAAAAAAAAAGCCAGCGGTTGTGATGAGATGGGCATCATGATCGTCAGATATCACCCTCGCGGCGGCCCTCACGCCGCGGGCCCCGTACAGTTGGACACCTGGCAGGCCCCCGTGGTCCTCTCCGCCCTTCTCTTTCCCGTACCGAATTATTGGCACGTGCTACCACGCGCTATAACTCCTCGGCTTCCCTGTGCGCTCTCGCTGGCGCCGGTGCCGGCAACCCAAACGTCGGCGCGTCATCCCCTGCCCCGCACCCGCGACAGCTCGGCGGCTGCTAAATCTTGACCGTCGGTGGTCTTTGACTTACGGCCCGGATCAGATCTTAATCTACCATTCCTCACCGCGTGGGAGTGGAACAGTAGAATGTACTGTACCTAAGGTGGGGGAAGGGTACGCTGCATACGCAGACTTTGTCTCTTTCCCTCTATAATTATTTACATTATTATTCATATTTATTAATGTAATAATTGTATATATTTAATAATATAATCATTATTTATTAATAATGTAATTAATAACATTCAGTAATAATAGCATAATTAATAATACTTCATAATAATGTAATTAATAATATAATACTTAATAAGAAATATATCCATAAATTTTTTAAAGTGTAAATGTAATGTTTTCAAATAATAAAGTTTGTATCATGTAAATTAGTTTTTGTTTACTATGTTTTTGAATTTCTATTTATTTTTCAATAATTTATTATATGTTTAGTCTGTGCGAAAATTTTCATTTAGATAGTATCTATAATTTATAACTTATACGCTTTCAAAGCTACCTATATGAAACATAATAATGTTACTTGTATGTGACTTTGAAAGTCTATAAATTATAAAGTATAAATACAATCTAAATGAAATTTGAAACATTGACTTGACATATAAAAAATAATTGAAAATATTTTTTTTCATAAAAATAACTAATAAAAAATAATTTTAACGACACAAAATATCATTGTCTCAAAGCACAACATCTGTACTTAACAATTTTTTTTTAACATTCATTTCACAGCTGAAAATGAGATTTACACCAACATAATAAATCAACGTCGATGCCCCTCAGTACCGCAACCCAGCGCATGAACCACATGTCCACTCTGCGTCCAACATCTATGTCACTCTGGTGTCCTAGTTATATGTGTGGGTTCCTCCTCATGTGATGTTGCGGGTGTCTCCTCATGTTGCAATGTAGAGGATTGCCCAACATCATATGTGGAAGACTGTTCAACATTATATATGGAGTCATACAGCCTTGACTGTAGGGGCATGAAAGAATATCAAAGAAGTCGCCACCAACGAAAGTGTCGCTCGAGGTCTGCAGAAACTGTGATATCATAGCCAGGTCCCACTCCATCACAACTATCTGACATAGAGATGGTATATCATGTGTATGAGTGGATGTATATGACACATAAACGTCTTCCGATTGTGCAATATCCTCCACCTGCTGTACAAGATCCTCTCTCTACAGTGCAACACCATTTACAAGTCTCTCTCGAGTGTCGCTCTCTTTGTCCTTGCCTCTACCCTCGCCTATGTACACGTCTTTGTCCTCCGGCTAGCGGTGGTAGTGGCGGTACATCGTCCTCGCTGGCACAACAGACACATCATCATCACTGGGTGCCTCAACCAGTGCATGTAGATCAAGATAAAAACTATGGATTATCGTTATAGACACTCTCACGTATGAAATGAAGTGGTTCTCTGGGAGCCACCGGATTTGGGTGAACTACATCCCGCCTAATAAATTCCTCCTCCCAAGGATCTGTGATATGTACAAGTCGATCACGTTTGTTTAACTGCAAATGAAATAACATTTAAATTAATATGAAACATGACCTAAAAATATATAAAAAATGTTAGTAAACATGTCAACTGGTGAATGTCTATCCCATAGTGTGTAAGATACATGATCATTTGTCGTCGACACCAATATGCACAATCCCCTCGATCATCTAACCAAAAGCGTGCTGTGAGATATCCGTGCTAAAAGATATCGTATTGGGTACGTGTGTCTCAATACTCAATGTAATGTGTACGATACTGCAACTAATTCATCGTTTGTCTACCTATGAGCGTAATAAAATGTAACTCATCAACATGTCATGATGCAATGAGGATATGCTGGATATAGTCAAACTGTCACATGTCACTCTCTAGTTGGTTCCCCTCAATGACGTGGAAGTGGATGAGTGACACCATTGTACCACAATTGCCAACCATAGCTGTAAAGACCAGGGAATTTCTGGGATTTTTTTTTCATAAATACTTTGGAATTTTATGAGTCTGCGGTTTCTGACGGCACTTGATTCCGAGGCCCGGTGTGCCCGGAATCAATTTCTGAAGTTTTGTTCGGATACGTTCAGTAAACGTACGTGCGAGTTTTTTATCTTTTGAACCGAAACTCGGAATTGAAATCCAAGGGCACCGATAAACTCGCAACATCGGTATTCGCTTAGGGTGACCTTTACCGCAGTTGCGTTTGCTCGGGAGGAAAAATTAATTTTTGGGGATTTATATTAAATTAAATAAAATTGTTGTACACAATTTTATTGTTTAAGAATTGGTTATTTCCTACAATGGGGAGTTAGAGGTGGGGCGTACACCCACATAACCTCTCATGAGAGGATAATATGTGGTGGGGCCCACACGAGCCCCTAACCCTTCAACTTCCCTTAAACTCTCCATTAACTCCCCTTCATTTAATTTAACAACTCCCCTCTTTTAATGTGAACTCTCCACCTCCTCTCTTTTGAATTTTAAACTCTTCACCTCCTCTTAATTAATGCCAACAAATAGGATTAATTAAATGCCACATTTAATTAATCTTTGAATTCTTTTGAATCAATTTGAATCGCATGACAATTCTATTAAAGTTGGGTAGCTTTTATAATATTTGCTTGGCAAATATTTCGGTGAAGAAACCTCTGGATAATTAGAAGAAGGTGTTCCTCTCTCAACGAAGAACATTTACTCCAACTAAGAACTCAAGGCCTGCGACCGTCGTCTTCTTCATTTTTCTCCCTCCGCGTCAAGGAAAAAGACTCCGCCCGTGAGGAACGTCGACTACGCTTCCTCCTCGGACGCGTCCCGACGTCAACGAATCGACGTCATCTTCGAATCCTCTTCCCGCGACACGACAAGCGAGCATCAGAATCAAGGTAGGGGGTTCGATATAATTTTAAGTGAATGAAATTACATTCCGTCCTTGGTGAATGCTTGTATTGTCTTCGGCCATTGATATCGCCTAACGCGGAGGGCGCGGACCGAACGAACACGGCCCGACGACCCTCCGATGGTTCTTGAATATTTTGGCGGCAGCAACGGGAGGCGGTGGCGACCGGAGGCGGCAACGAACGGAGGCGACGACAATCGGAGGCGGCGGCCGCGCACCGGCCGCATGGAGCAAACCGCGGCCCACATCCGCGAGCCGCTCGACAAACGAACTGAACCGGCCGTCAGTAGCGACCGGGCTGGAGAACCGCGGCCCACGCACCGTGGGCTGCTTCGGCGGTGAATCGGCCGGCCACCTGTCGGCCGGGTTGAAGGAGGTCGCAGCACCCGCAGGTGCCGCACGGGAGAACCGCGGCCCGCCCGTGCGGGGCGCTCGCGCCGGGAAGACCGGTCGGCTAAGGCCGATTGGACAGGAGGGGCGGCGTCGCTCGGCGCTACCGGTTCGGGAAACCGGGGGGCCGCGCCCCCCACATCGCTCGGTCAGCCGTAGGCCGGGCCGCGCCACGCCGGGCCGGGCCGCGCCCCACCGGGCCGGGCCGCGCCCCACCGGGTCGGGCCGCGGTCCACCAGGCCGGGCCGACCCCCCTGCCGGGTCGGACCCGCCGAACCAGGTCGGGCCGACCCGCCAGCCCACTGGGCTTGACGGGCCGGGCCCGTTTCACTTAAATGTGAATAACTTTAAGACCGCACGTCCGATCGATGTACCGTATGCGGTACTGGGATCCTCACGACGAGGCGGTCCTTTTGCGATACTTTAAATGAGTTTTGGACGACTTTGAGAAATGGCCTGGTTTGGAACGAGCGTAATTCCAACCAGGCTCCTAGAACGAAAAAGCCAATATTTCTCAGACCGGACGTCCGATTGACGCGCCGTCTATCGCGTTGGGTTTCTTTTGACGAGACGGAACCTCGAGATACATCAACTCCGGACTTCGTGATAGTTGATGTATCGACCCATTGGCTCGAGGAGCGGACCCTCTCGGAATCGAGCATGCTGTGTGCAGAAACCCTAGAGCTGGCTGCGACTGCGACGACTACTGTACTGGAATCCTCCGTGGGTTCGACGACGATGGAAACTGTACTGGAATCCTCCGTGGGTTCGACAACGATGACTACTGTACGTGTATCCTAAGTGGGTCTGACAGTTTGACTTCTTTACTAGTATCCTGAGTGGGTCCGACACAGTAGCTGGTCTAGTATCCTACGTGGGTCCGACAGCTTAGATGAATCATTGACTACATCTGATCATCTCTATCGCTATACGAAAGATGTATACCTGTGTGAGCTGAGTCTTGACTTTCAATCATTATCATTGACGTGATTGACTTTACTTCCTGTGTGGATTGGGTTGTGCTTGGGTTTGAGAGTTAGAGCCGAAATGAGATTGATAACTTAGGTATATGTATGGGTATATACCTAAGTAGGGTTGGTTGATACTTCGTGATTGTATATTTCTTCTGTGGTTTATCCTTTGTGGATTCTGGGAGACCTTCGGGGGTCTCGGGGTCCCTACTGAGTATCATTATACTCACCCCTGCACGGGCTATGCCCGCACCTCGTTGTGTTGGATGCAAATGACGAACAACGTTGACGAAGACAGAGAGCGAGCCAGGACTGGATGGGACCAGGTTGACCTTCACCGGCGAGAAGGTACAAAGTGCGGTATGTCCGCACAGATGGGACCAGGTTCACCTTCACCGGCGAGAAGGGAGCCTTTGCAGCGCATGATGGACTTACGCAGAGGAGAGGGAAGCCGATCACACATCAGTTGGCTAGTCTCATCCTCGGAGTGGTTGATGTGCGGAGTCCGAGTTTTCCTGTTGTGGTGGATCAGTATGCGGACGTTTTTCCTGATGACATTCCAGGACTACCTCCTCGTAGAGAGGTAGACTTCTACATAGACCTATACCCTGGGACAACACCAATATCTACTCCGGCATATTGGATGGCTCCCGCCGAGCTTCGTGAGCTGCAGGTACAGCTGGAGGACTTGCAGGGGAAGAGATTTATTCGACCCAGTGTTTCACTCTGGGCATCTCTGATTTTGTTCGCCAAGAAGGCGGATGAGAGCTTGTGACTATGTGTCGACTACCGTCGCCTGAATCAGGTGACTGTGAAGAACAAGTACCCACTCCCAAGGATTGATGACCTCTTTGATCAGCTCAATGGAGAACGATGGTTCTCGAAGATAGACCTCAGGTCAGGCTATCACCGGCTCAATGTTCAAGACGAGGATGTTCAGAAGACGACCTTCAGGTGTCGGTATGACCACTACGAGTTCTTGGTTATGCCCTTCAGCATAACCAACGCTCCAGCGGTGTTCATGAGTCTCATGAATAGGATCTTCCAGCCTTACCTCGATCGATTTGTCGTAGTTTTCATCGAAGACATACTGATTTACTTGACTACTGAGGAGAAGCACGCCTACCACTTGCAGGTTGTACTGAATACACTCCGAGAGCACCAGTTTTATGGTAAGATCTCAAAGTGCCAGTTTTGGATTTGAGAGGTTCATTTCTTGGGACATGTCATCTCGAAGGCTGGAGTTGCAGTGGATCTAGTAAAGATCGAGGCAGTACTTGCTTGGGATTCACCCAGGAGCGTGACAGAGGTGCAGAGTTTCCTGGGTCTGGCTGGGTACTATCGGAGATTTGTGCCAAACTTCTCGAGAGTTGCAGCACCACTTTCAGCTTTGACGAAGAAGGGGAAACCCTTCGTGTGGTTAGATAGATATCAGAAGAGATTTCAGGAGCTGAGACAGAGATTGACCAGTGCACCCATCTTGAGGCTACCAGAGGAGGGCATTGGGTACGTAGTTTATTACGATGCATCAGGGACTGGACTCAGGTGTGTCCTGATGCAAGAGTGAGCAGTGATCGCATATGGTTCACGGTAGTTGAGACAACACAAGCAGAACTACGCAACCCATGAACCGGAGTCAGCAACAGTGGTCTTCACTTAAAGATGTGGCGGCACTATCTGATGGGAAAGCGCTTTATAGTCTACTCTGACCACCAGAGTCTCAGGTACATCTTCTCGCAGAAGGACCTGAACCAGAGATAGCAGCGATGACTCGAGTTCCTCCAGGACTATGACTTTGAGATAGTCTATACTTCTGGGAAGGGGAATGTTGTATCTGATGCTCTTAGCAGAAGATCAGGCATTCAACTGCTAGGAGTGGCGACGAAGCAGCTAGCCGCGTTGCAGATATCCTGTGTGGATATAGATGGAGCAGCCTTTCTTCAGTCTCTCATAGTCACTCCTCCACTTCTTCAGTGAGTCAGGGAGGCACAGTGTGGGGACGTTGACTGTGAGACGCGATGTGCTCAGATATCCACAAGGCAAACACCTGATGGATTTTCTGGAGGGGAGTACGTCATCCTCTTCAGGGGATGTACTATGGTACCAGTTGCACTCCAGGAGGAAGTGCTGAGGGAGTTTCACACTTCCCCTATAGCGGTACATCCAGGAGTGGCGAAGATGTATCAGGACCTCAGACGACAGCACTGGTGGCCGGGTATGAAGAAGGCTGTAGAAGAGTTTGTATCACGATGCCTCACTTGTTAGCAAGTGAAGGCAGAGAACCAGGTACCAGAAAGCTTGGTACAACCCTTAGAGGTCCGAGAGTGGATGTGGGACGGGATATCCATGGATTTTGTGATGGGGATTCCACATACATCCAGAGGACACGACTCTATCTGGGTGATCATAGACCGTCTCACCAAGTCATCCCACTTCCTACTGATCAGAGAGTAAGGCTCAGTAGAGATATTGAGATGCCTCTATGTTTAGGAGATCATATGGCTTAATGGTGTTCCATCATCTATCGTTTCCGATCAAGATTCTCAATTAACTTCCTGGCTATGGAAGGGGTTATAGGAGGCTTTTGAGACACAACTACGTCTGAGCACCGCCTTCCATCCCCAGATGGACGACCAGACAGAGAGAACCATTCAGAATCTTGAAGAAATGCTCCGTGCATGTGTTCTTGACTTTGGTCGCAGCTGGGAGGATCACTTACCCTTGGTGGAGTTTGCGTACAACAACAGTTACCACTCCACCATCCGGATGGCCCCTTACGAGGCACTGTATGACCGACCTTGCAGATCACCTATGTGCTGGACTGACCCTGGGGAGTCAGCACTTGTAGGACCACAGAGATGGTTCATGCTATGACAGAGAAGGTGCAGATCCTCCAGGAGCGGATGAAGTCTGCACATAGTAGACAGAAGTTCTATGCTGATAGGAGACGGAGACCAATGGAGTTTGAGGATGGCGACCATTTCTTCCTACGGGTCTCACCTCGACGAGGTCTGCAGAGATTTGGCCAAGGCGGTAAGTTGTCTCCTCGATTCATCGGACCTTTCTAGGTTCTCAGCAGAGTAGGCGAGATGGATTACCGCCTGGCCCTTCCACCTCAGTTACATCAGGTGCACGACGTCTTCCACGTATCTCAGCTGAGGAGATACGTACACGACCCAACCCACATCATCAATCATGGGAAGATGGACATCGATGACAGAGAAACATTCATGGAGGTCCCAGTGAAGATCTAGGATCGACAGGATCGAGTCCTACATGGATGGTCGATTCCTCTAGTGCGCGTTCGTAGGTAGCATGAAAACCTCCAGGATAGCACATGGGAGAAGGAGGCTCAAATGCGTGCTCAGTACCCTCATTTGTTTCCCTAGTGTGTGTTGTAGATTTACAAGGACATAAAGCCCTGAGGTGGGGGTAATATAAAGACCCGAAAATTTCAAGGATTTTTTTTCTTAAATACTTTTGAATTTTACGAGTCTGCGGTTTCTGACGGCACCTGATTCCGAGGCCCAGTGTGCCCAGAATCAATTTCTGAAGTTTTGTTCGGGTACGTCCAGTAAACTTATGTGTGGGTTTTTCTATCTTTTGAATTGATGCTCGGAATTAAAATCCTAGGGTACCGATGAACTCGCAGCACTGGTATTCGCTTAAGGGGACCTTTACCGCAGTTGCGTTTTCTCGGGAGGAGAAGTTAATTTTTGGGGATTTATATTAAATTAAATAAAATTGTTGTACACAATTTTATTATTTAAGAGTTGGTTATTTCCTACAAGGGAAAGTTAGAGGTGGGGCCCACACCCACATAACCGCCCATGAGAGGATAATGTGTGGTGGGGCCCACACGAGCCCCTAACCCTTCAACTTCCCTTAAACTCCCCATCAACTCCCCTTCATTTAATTTGACAACTCCCCTCTTTTAATGTGAACTCTCCACCTCCTCTCTTTTGAATTTTAAACTCTTCACCTCCTCTTAATTAAAGCCAACAACTAGGATTAATTAAATGCCACATTTAATTAATCTTTGAATTCTTTTGAATCAATTTTAATTGCATGGAAATTCTATTAAAGTTGGGTAGCTTTTATAATATTTTCTTGGCAAATATTTCGGTGAAGAAACCTCTGGAGAATTAGAAGAAGGTGTTCCTATCTCAACGAAGAACATTTACTCTCTCCAACGAAGAACTCAAGGCCTGCGACCATCGTCTTCTTCATTCTTCTCCCTCCGCGTCATGGAAGAAGACTCCACCCGTGAGGAACATCGACTACGCTTCCTCCTCAAACGCGTCCCGACGTCAATGAATCGACGTTATCTTCGAATCCTCTTCCTGCGACATGACAAGCGAGCATCGGAATCAAGGTAGGGGGTTTGATATAATTTTAAGTGAATGAAATTATATTCCGTCCTTGGTGAATGCTTGTATTGTCTTCGTCCAATTGATATCGCCTAACGCGGAGGGCGCGGGCCGAACGGACACGGCCCAACGACCCTCCGATGCTTATTGAATATTTTGGCGGCGACAACAGGAGGCGGTGGTGACCAAAGGTGGTGGCGAACGGAGGCGACGACAACCGGAGGCGGCAACCGCGCACTGGCCGCATGGAGGAAACCGTGGCCCGCATCCGTGAGCCGCTCGACAGATGAACCGAACCGGTCGTAGCTGGCCGGGCTGGAGAACCACTGCACCACTAAGGTGCCGCGCTGCGGAGAACCGCAACCCGCTTCGGCGGCGAACCTGTGGGCTGCCTGCCGACCGGGTTGAAGGAGGCCGCAACACCCGCAGCTGTCGTGCGGTCCGCTCGGGCTGGGAAGACCGGCCGACTTCGGCCGGCCGGACAGGAGGGGCAGCGCCGCTCGGCGCCGCCGATTCGGGAAACTGGGGGGTCGCGCCCCCCGCACCACTCAGCCAGCCGTGGGCCGGGCCGCGCCCCACCGGGCTGGGCCACGCCCCACCGGGCCGGTCCGCGCTCCAATGGGCCGGGCCGACCCCCCTGCCGGGTCAGACCCGCCGAACCAGGTCGGGCCGACCCGCCAGCCCACTGGGCTTGACGGGCCGGGCCCATTTCACTTAAACGTGAATAACTTTAAGACCGCGCGTCCGATCGACGTGCCATCTGCGGCATTGGGATCCTCACAACGAGGTAGTCCTTTTGCAATACTCTAAGTGAGTTTTGTATGACTTTGGAAAATGTCCGGGTTTGGAACGAGCGTAATTCCAACCGGGCCCCTAGAACGGAAAACCAATATCTCTCAGACCGGACATCCGATTGACGCGCAATCTATCGCGTTGGGTTTCTTTTGACGAGACAGAACCTCGAGATACATCAAATTAGGACTTTGTGATAGTTGATGTATCGACCCCTTGACTTGAGGAGCGGACCCTCCCGGAATCGAGCGTGCTGTGTGCGGAAACCCTAGAGATGGCTGCGACTGCGACAACTACCGTACTGGAATCCTCCGTGGGTTCGACGATGACGACAGCTGTACTGGAATCCTCCGTGGGTTCGACAATGATGACTACTGTACTTGTATCCTAAGTGGGTTCGACATTTTGACTTCTGTACTAGTATCCTGAGTGGGTCTGACAGAGTAGTTGGTCTAGTATCCTACGTGGGTCCGACAGCTTAGCTGGTCTAGTATCCTACGTGGGTCCGATAGCTTAGATGAATCAATGACTACATCTGATCATCTCTATCACTATATGAAATATGTATACCTGTGTGAGCTGAGTCTTGACTTTAAATCATTATCATTGACGTGATTGAATTTACTTCCTGTGTGGACTGGGTTGTGCTTGGGCTCGAGAGTTGGAGCCGAACTGAGATTGATAACTTAGGTATATGTATGATCATATACCTAAGTAGGGTTGGTTGATACTTTGTGGTTGTATCTTTATTCTGTGGTTTATCCTTTGTGGATTCTGAGAGACCTTCGGGGGTCTCGGGGTCCCTACTGAGTATCGCTATACTCACCCCTGCACAGGCTATGCTCGCACCTCGTTGTGTTGGATGCATATGACATACAACGTTGACGGAGGTAGAGAGTGAGCCAGGACCGGACGGTACCCGAAGGTGGACTACACGGCGAGACGGTACACGGAGTGGACCGATAGATGTGGAGTGATGAGGTGGACATCTGTACCTACCCTTCAGGTATGATACTCGGCGGACGTTCCAGGAGATGTCTTTTTTAGCTATTTTCCCGTTTTTAGTTGTACTTTCTTTCTATTGTACCTGTACTTTACTTCTGAGATTGTATTTTCGGTCTCTTTAATTTTAGTACTAATTTTTGTATACAGTATTCACTTAGTGTTTACTTCATGTTGTGTACTCTGTTGTTTTTGTTTACTTTCATAAAGGCTATGCCTTCCCAGCTTAGGGATTTATGCTTTTGGTTCTAGTCGCCAGCCCCTGGCCTATGGAAGGCGGGCTTGGGGTAGTCACAGCACGGGCCCTGAGGACGGGTCGTGACAATAACTGTATAGTATGGTGGAAACGACGCATAGACAAAAACTATATATGTGGTCCATGAAACCTGAAATGTCAACTCAGAAATGAATTCATAAATTAACACGACAATTTTATTAAGTTAACATTGTAATATCTTTAAAAAAAGTAATATAAAAATTAATTATTCTATAAAAAAATTAATGTTTAACTTACATTATCAGGTTGTATAGTGTCATATATTTGTCGAGATCTATACATACTATGCCTTAGAGTATGTGCATAATGCTGAGCCTGACTCAACTTGGTTAAAAAATTAATATATGCTAAGTTTATAAATGAGATTAATAAAATTACAAAATAACTCAAATTAATGATGTAAACATACCAAAATCCCTGAGGATAGTCTTGAAATAGGTGTTGTGGAAGTGGTGAAATAACTCTAGGAACGATGCATGGAAAATGATCCTAGACCCACATCTATACCAGAGCTAACCACCCTACATTATGTTACGCATTAGCTCGACAACCAGTACAAAAGCATCTATACAGATATGATAATACAACGAACCCCCAACTTTATCTACCCATTTGGTCAAGATCCTCAAGTAATGGTAGGTATATCATGTGTACCAAGGTGGTGAATTTGTCTACAAACAATATACATCCGATTAATCACATAATGTATGCACACATGTGTCGAATAATATCTCCTCACCTACATCATCAGGAATGATGGAGAAATTCTCATTAAGTCACCCCATGCGCAATTAGAAACCCTGGAAGACACGTTGTATGCTGACGACGTCAACGCCTAGTAGACGTTGTATAACCGCACACCAGTCACCAATAGTGGCACCCTTTCGTGGATGGGTAGATCAAGTATATATTCCACATCCTCTAAAGTAATGATCATCTCCCCCTTAGGGAGATGAAATATGTGTGTCTCTAGTCGCCATCTCTCAACCAATGTAGCAATCAAATGGTGATCAATAATATTGAAGTTGCACATGGAGACTCCATAAAATCCATCACGTTTGAGGTATGAAACAATGGCCATTGGAGGTACATCATGATGAAAATGACGCGCTATCTAAATAAAAAGATATCTAACAGGTCATCACACCAACACGTCATGCATCACATTCCAGTTCTGGGTAGATAACAGAGGCGTCTTCATCTAAATTTATTAATAGTAAGACATTAATGGTGAGAAATATTTAAATCATACCTGGTTTTATGATTTTATATAAAAGATTTTTTAAGTTTATAATTGGTTTTCTGTAAAAACAAAGTATTTTATTTATGATATAGACCTTCTATTATGCTTATTTTATGAATTAAAATTAGAAAACCACATTTCATTATAGTGGAATTGGTCCAATTACATAGTCATGTTTACTTCATTACATTTAACGATGTTGGATTAGTCCAACACCACCTTATTTTAATGATCTCAAATCATGTTTATAATGTTATTAATGAATTTCATGATTTGTGTTAGTCAATTTTTTTCTATCTAAACTTGAAAAAATGGCTAAGTCCAGAACATACCGTGCATACCCACTGCACGAACAAATTCTACCGATTGTGATGGTCAAGTGACCGTGTGGTATTGATCGCATGAACAAACTACCTATCACGCACTAATTCTGCCTGAGTCGTGTACCGATCATGCATTAAAGTTCAAGTGACCACATATTACTTTGAGATGGAGTTCTTTTTAAGAGAAATACATGCTTGTCGACAAAAGGAGATATACTCTTACAAAGAACAATAGAGGACTGTAACAATCATTGATACTCTCTAGTCGATAAACTGGATTAATGAATTTCTCCTAAGAAAAGCATACAGAAGCACATGCTGTGATCACATGTTCACAAGGATACCGTAATACTTGAAAGTTAACACAATCACAATAACACTGCTCCATTAAAATGACAATCACATGACCACTGCTACCAGTAATAAGATCATAGGATTCAGTGACCTTGAATCCATCCTCTTCACGGTCAAATGAATGAACACGAAATGTTACAACCTCTTAAAGAACTCTATTGATCTCACACTATAAATGGTGACCATATCGCATCCCTCTATTTAGACCCTCTTCAGTTTTCTTTCCTTGTTACAAAAAATACTTTACAGTGCTATAGAAAGTCTATTGTACTAAACTTTTAATTTACATTTAAAACATCATACTAATATTATATTAGAATTGTGGGTTTTATAATTAACATATTATTCAATATTCTTAATTACTTGTGATAGGTAATTTTCAAACACCCTTTAAAACTCCATTTACACATGCTACGACATTGGTCATCATATGTCCATATCTTCTCCCATAACCATACTCCAACGACCATTTATATTTTGGAATTTTCATCATGTAATCATAAACTTCCAGATTAGCTCTATGAATATCTTCGAGATGCTCCTCCATCCTTTGTTGTTGAGGCCTGTATGCTAACAAACAAAAAATAATGTAAACACATATGACAATAACTATGAAAACAATTTTTCAAAAAAAAGGATATTCATACCAATTTTTATGACCGACTTCTTCATGGACTTATCCATTCATACATTGCTGAAAATGTGTCAAATATAGTATCGATGATGGGAATGGGGTGGTCTCAATAATAGATCCTCATACTATACTGCCTCCTTTGTTGCTCGATGATGATATGAAATAAGAAAAATCCCTTCTGTATACATCACAAACTCTCTAAGAGAAGCCAGGAACTGGCTCCAAGATGAGAAGTTCTCCTTCTTGATAATAGAAAATGCCAAAGGTATAAGGGCTCAATTACCATCTTGTGTAGTGGAAATAAAAAAACTTTTGATATGCTTTACATATATAAATTTTCCACCAATCAAGATAAAATACTTTCAATTTCTAAAAGCATCCACACATGGTAAAAATGTCCAAAACAATCTATCAAACACTACCTTTGACTAATCAACTTGGTCGTGTTGGTTAACATATTAAATAGTATATAACTGATAGATAACTTAATTTTTGTGGTGTAAAATCTCTATAAGTTGTAATAAAACTCGATAAGAGTCATCCCGGTAACCATAAAATTTTCAAAATAGCCTTATGTCGTGCATCCCATGCCGTCTAGTAAGAGATTTGATACTTGAAAATCTATTTGATTATCTCCACCACTAGAATGAAAATAATGTCTTGACATGATCTTATAATTTCAAAAATAATAGTTGAAATTAATTTAACATATAATGATGAGTGATCTTGTGATAGGATTGGGTTTATACATGTGTGAGGAGTAAATCTAGTAATATTCCAACAGTGAAAATTGTTATCAATTATAGCTCAAAAATGCATTTGAAATTCTAAATCATATTTGTCACACCAAATCATATAATGAGGTCTCTTTGACTCTTCTACAACATAATTAGTGTATTTCAATGTGATATTATTTTATCATACTTTTCATTACTTATTTTCTGTCAAAATATCTTCTAATATACATAACACCTTCATCCAACACTTGATTCATGCCACCAATAATTACTGGAAATTATGTACTAGGAGTAATAATTGACCAACCAAACAGTTCTAAGTGTGTCATTCCTTAGTTCAACCTTGTTTCCAATGGTGGAGGATGGTCTAAAGGTTGATGGAACCTCATAGGGGTGGGCTAAAAATGTTCTTCAACATCCTGCTCTTGTTTAACTTCCTCGTTATCTACTTTTTCTGAATTTTCATCATCCTCCAAATTTTTCACCAACAAATCTAAATTATGTGAAGGAATATCCATGGAAACAACACTTCCTCTATGAGACATCACAACTTGAGAGTATGAAATTGTGGACCGAGGATGTGATGGACCAACTACCATTGTTGATGTAATGTTTTGAGATGTTACATCTTGAGGATGTGACATTGTATCATGAAGTCGTGATGGACCAACTTCTAATGTAAATGAAACTTTAATTATTGTTACAATGACATACAACCAAATCATTTGATTTTCAGATTGATTCTTAACCAAGGAAAATATGTGTACCCAATCATCATCATCAGTTACTAGATAGGATATATGCCGTAACCTATATTTAAATTATATATGTATGTATATTATTAAGTCTATCACTTGATTAGTCGTCATTTTTAACCTTTGATAATTTTTTCTTTGAACGGATTACAAAGTTGTACACTCTCCAAGAATCACAACTCTTTTTGGTCATATACTACAACTACATCCTTGTTCAGTATCAATTATTTGACCGTTGTAATAAATATAGGCAACCAAATTTTTTATTTAAAATAAAACATTGTTATTAATTAAATCTAATCAAAGAAACATAATATGAATTTAAAATATTTCAACACTTCAAAGGAATCTCACACTTTGTATTTGAGGGTGATTTAAGTTCACTATCTTATCTCATGTTATTACTTTTTATGTATGCATACTTCTAGTAATTTCGGTTGGAATCTTATTCCCTCCAATAAATCAATATTTTCAAACCATATTGATGTGTAACTCATTACACAACCCACAAGTTTGTGTTCCTTACCCAAAAATATAAGTCAAACATTTTTATACATATCCACATGCATTATATGCATGAGGTACATAAACATGCCATGTAAAATTATAGATTTATATGAGATTGAAAAAATCCATATGAGTAAACTCAGAGTGATAGATAGCCAAACCCATTGACTTTATTTGCTAATGAAAGTCTTCAGAAAAGTAGTTGGTCCAACCCAAAGTCCCTCCACCAAGGGAGAATTTACTCAAGATAGAATTCAGTTCATTAAAACTCTAACACTTAATATGCACAAAATATATTCAATAACTAAATTCAAGTTCATAACTTCAATTACAAACTGAGGTTAAGGTTGTTGAAAAACTAATTTCATCATCATACCTAGCATGTAATGCAAGACTCTATTCTAGAAGAAATTTATCAAATAAACTCTGGCATACTGTCATTCATAATGTAAACAATATATATATATATGAACAAGAAATTATTAATTAATTATTTTGGTAATTATAATTAATAATTAATAATTAATTAGTAATTATAATTACTTAGTAATTTTAATTAGTAATTATACCAAGAATGCTCAGGAGCCGAGCGTGCCCGGTCCAAAAAATTATTAAAGAAAATAAAAATGCAGAAGACGACATCAAATCAAGACATGTGGCATAGAGAGTACCACCAAAAAAGAAAGTGGCAAATAAACACCACTAAAAGAAAACCAGAGTGATAGCCCCACACACAATATGAGTATTTAGACCTAAAGATCCCCATTATTGCATGGCCCATCGGCCTACATAAACACCCTAAAGCCCCCTGGAATCTGGGCCGAATCTCTACTGTGTGATCCTATGTGACCATCGTGACTGCTATCCCACAAAGACCTCTGAACACTCGAAGCCCCAACGACATTGTTTCACTATCCATCGAACACCACCCCAAGGAAGTCGATGTTCCCTTCAGCATCACCACCCATGCGTCATCTGTGCGCTATCACTTTATCACTAGACTTGTTCCACGAACCCATCGACGTCCCATTCCACTAATAGTCGCAGTTAGATGAGGCCATCACACCCATCGACATCCCATAACACTGATGATCACTATGATATTCATACCCCATTGGTATCCCATTCCAGTGACATCTACTCGAGAGTCCCGTACCATTGCTAACTGACACATCATCATTGTCACCAAACGAGCCCATCACTCCTAGATCGCGCTCACCTATGCATGAAACAAAAACCCATATGAGATTGGACCAAAGGACCACCTATCCCGTAGGAACATTTATTAACCATTTTAAGGCCCTTGAAATATGGCTCCTTGAAATATTGTTAGATGCAGGTTCGATGTTTCTATCGAATCCTTCAAATTGCTGACAGTTTTCACCATCCATCAAGCACATCCCTATCCAAGGCCACATCCTAAGCCTTACCATCATGTAGCTCGTGATGTGTCCCAATGTCATCATTCATCCTCATCCCAAAGTCTCACATCCCAAGGTTGTTGAAGTTATCATTGTCCTACTCCTAAATTCCATCACCGACTTCCATCCCCACCAATGGGCGGGGCATCACTGAGACAGTGTTGCCGGCCACCAAGGTCTCCACAAGACCTCATTTCCAATTGACCCTAAAGGCACCAGATTACCACCATCGGGATCCCAAATCCATGAACCCCTTCCATAATCGTGTCTCCTGATGTAGCTGGGATCCCAAACCCTCCAATTCGCTCGTCAGTGATGGCCAAAACCATGTTGTAGTTCATGCACACCATCCAAGGTCATTGTCGTGCACCCAAGTCATCGCCAGATTGCCCCCAGTATCGCCCTGAGGTTGTCGCCAAAAAACACCACATCTTGAGTTCTCTTTTGTCGTGCATCCTGAGATCATCCCCATCTATATAGTGATGCAAAATGCGTTTGCGGCCCACAAGATTCACAGGTATTGAAAAAATGCAGAGTGGGGTGGGCCTAAAAATTTTTACCGTTTAGAGCACAGGCCAATGCGAGTTGAGGCTCCATGGGTTCGGGCCAAGGCAGGTTGATCCCGCATGGGTACGAGCTTAGCCACGAGTCCAATTTTAAAAAAATATATTTTTTACAATATATTCTTCTTTAACATTTTAGTTTTTTAATAAAAAAATCATGATTAAACTATGACATATGATTTCTCACCGTAATGGTCATACGAATTCACAATTTATTCAAATGTGAATTTTAAATATGTCTATATTTATTGTTTTAATATGATATTATAATATTTATATAGTAATTATTAACTATATTCACATGACGTGCCATCCCACCTCTTGAAAAATGGAACCCATCTCCCTTTCACATGGTTTCAATTCTAAAAGAGTTTTTATAATCATAATATTTTTTGGTTCGATTTAATTTTGTTAATAAGAAAATTAAAAAGGACCTCATGGGACTCCTATTAGCCTCCTATGAAATTGGTCATTACCTAGAGACTTGTTGTTCATTCCCAAGTCCAGCCATTCACATCACCACACAACCAATATTATCATTCATCGTCTCTCACCGATCACTCACCTAATTTGCATCACAATTATTTTCCACCACATCGGCATCATTGCATGCCACCATTAACCCATAAAAAAATGTATCATCACATTCCTTAAAACTCTAGCTATTTTCAATCCATATTTCTCCCAACTACCATTAAGAATGAAAAAATACAATATTTAAATGATTATAATTTTTTTAAATATGGGCAACCCCATAGGATACCTACAGCATTATGTGGGGTAGAGAGTGCTTGAAATTTTTTATTCACATTATATGCGGGCTGTCACGAACCAACCTGGGTTGACCCTAAACCTTTCACTCGATCTGATCCGCGACAAGGCCCGAGAGGCATTCTTGATCCTCTCGGGCTGGCGACAAGTTCCAGGGCATCGACAGAGATGATGAGAATGATTTCGCCCAATAAAAATAAATAAAAGCAGTGGAAATAATAAAGAGAAGTTCAGAATAAATAAACCAAATAAAGAAACTAAACAAGAACAGAAGAAAAAAAACTAACCAAACGGGACAACCACTATCTCTGTGTGACCCTACGGGTCACTCTCCAACTCACGACCGAGTGTCGCCCAAGGAGAACGCACCCAAGATGGAACTTTCACAAGGGATAAAAACAGAAAAGAACTATAGGCGTGAGTATTAAAACTCAGCAGGTTAGCCTGATAATCTATTCTCAATACACTTCCTTTAAAATAAAAGAAACATCTATTTTCAAGTTTTAACTATAATTAATAAAAGTAATGTTTTCTACATGTTACTCAAAAACAAAGTACGAGTCATTTCTCTAATTCATTTCTCAAAAACCCAGGTCATTGTTTTAGTGAGACGTTAGCATTTTCAAAGGGAAAGTGATGTTTACATTTTCAATTTTCAAAAAAAGAATAAAACACCTTTATTTGAAAATAGTTTTCATAATCCACATTAAAACCACACATCACTTTCCATTAAAAACATTACACATGAAAGCGCTACAATAGTTACACAACAAGGGAAATGAAAAGAAAATATACATATAAGTAACACATTCAACACTACAAGAACTAAGAATGAGTAGACATAGGTGAACCCAAGAGATCAAGAATAATCTAGAATACACCAATACATGAGACCACATCCTCGTTGACATGTCGCACACGATGAAATCAAAACGATCAAAATGCTCACACATCCTTTCTTAGGCAGGCTGAGGGAAAATCCCATAGCAATGGACCCAAACATATCTACCTACTATGGGCCACTAGTCAGTACCATAACCTACCAGTGTGACAATCATTCTCAGAATATTCTCTCAATATGCTAGGTTCCTATGTCTCAAGTATTTAAAAATGGGGTGATCCAACCGATGCCAACTGAGAATCCAATCACAGTGTATATAATAGTAATAATGCACAATAGGTCCCACCCGAGTCTCCCCTAGGACCATTCTCATGCCTTAAAATAAAAAAGATTAAAAAGAGTTCCAACTAAAGAACCCTAACAATGGATCCCAAAAATCCCCAACAAGGACCTCCCATCAATTTCATGTAATTGAGTCATGATAAACACCCAATGAGGGTTTTCATAATAAATATTTTTCACAAATTTCACGAAATGGCCAAACGAGCCCTTAAACATTCACAAACAAAGTCTTATCTCAAAATAAAAACACTTATTCAAGAGTGGTGTCAAGAACACTATTTACACACAAAACATTTATAAAAATTCTTCAAAACATTACTTTTTTACATTCAAACAAAACTACTTTACAATTATATGATAAAAATGACACAATTCAACATTTCACGTCAAAAAGATTTAAAAGCCACAACTATTCCTTTTAATTTAAAATCAATTAAAACATCTATCACAAAACCCATGTTTACCAACACACACATGCACTTTTTTATAAAGGGGTGAAAACACACCATTGACAACACCAAACCACGTTTACCAAGGTACCAAATGGGCCTTAAGTTCTATTCACAAAAACATAATTTTTAAGAGGAATAAACTATCTTTCAGAAAGAGTGTAAGCACAATGCTTTACATTTCATGGCCGTTTTTTAAAATAATCCATTTAAATATTTCATACAACATTTACACACCAACTCCATTCTTATTAAAATTCCAAACGGGCCATAGTCCATCATCACATGTCAAACCACTTTCAAAGAAAAATACACACTTCCTTTAGATATGAAACCACTTGAAACACTTTCAAGAAACCCAAAATTTCAATTTTACAAGTAAAATATTTATTAACAAGTCTAAATCATTCTTTGCATACCACAAATTAATCTCAAAGGCCAACCGGACATTTCATAAAATACATTGTGTGCAATATTTAACAAAGCAATTCTATTGATCACATAAAAAAGCCTAAAGCACAATTTTTCATGCTAAGAAATGAAACCAATAATCATACTTCAATATTTATTAATCAAACAAAGTGAGAAAAGCATGAAATTAATGAATATTGAATTAAAAAGGAAGTACAAAGGGAAATCCTACCTCGGAACCAAGATGAAAAAGAACAACACGCGTCCGAAACCACGTGGTAAGGTCCAATGTCCTACATATTAAATATCAAGGACTCAAAACACATAAAAAATCCCAATTAAAGTATGTAAAACCAAGAGGTGAGGAGAAACCCTCACCTTGAAATCGAAGCGCGATGACAACGCAAACCCGACACTACCTCTCGAGGGTTTCAAAAAACCTAAACCACCCAAAATAATCATTAACAATCAAAACCACAAACTAACCGAAATTGAAATGAAAAAATAATAGGATTATACCGAAGGAGAGAAAAAGAGATGGTAGAGGCGACGCCAGGAACGTGCGGGTTGGCCAGGGCAATGCTGAAAGGTTTCTGTGACCGGAGGTGGTCAAAACGCCGGCGGCGCGGTGCGCAATGGGGAAGTGACCGTGACTAGAGACGGGTTTTCCAAAGGGAGTCCGCATGACCAGAGGGTTGGTGCACCGACAGAGGGCCGACTGAAGGTAGGTACGTCGAGCAGGGGGTTTTCCAGAGGGAGTCCGTGCGATGGCGGGTTCACAACGGGGAGAGGGGGAGGCTAGTCGGATGGCAGCTGCAAGGCAGGCAGATTAGAGGTGCAACAACAGCGAGAAGGCACCAAGCTAGAGTGGGGAGGTTCTATAGGGGGAGGCTGTTCATACGACGATTGCGAGGCGGGCAGGCTGGAGGCACGACGGTAGGGAGAAGGCACCGAGCTAGATCATGAGGTCCGAGGGGGTGATGAGTCGCGCTGCAAGGGAGGCTGAGGGCCGGGGCGGTGCTACAGGGGAAGGAGGTGGCGTCCGGGGGGCCTGTGGCTGGGATCACGATTGGGAGGCGGAGAGGCTGGGGTCTAGGTCACACCGCACACCCACACAACAGGGGGGGCTAATTGGAGAGGGAAAAGGGAAAAAACCTAGAAAAATAAAATAATAATAAAATTGAAAATAAAACTTAAAATAAACAATATTCTACTCACAACTAATAATAATAATTCTAAAAATAATAATAATAGTAATAATAATAATAATAGTAAGAAGAACGATGAGAATCATAATAATAAAAATGAAAATAATAAAAGTATTCATTCATTTTAATGATAATAAAATCTTTAATAATAATAAAAATTTTAAATGACAACAATTAATGTTTGTTTTAATTAAAATATTTATTTATTTTCATTTTTTAAGAACGGGCGATCACGCAGTTGCCAGGGCGAAGCCACACGACTTCCAAATTCGCGCTCCACCCGTGCGACCGATGACGTCAATACCAAAAAGCACACTTTTTTAACATAAACTCAAAATTTCTGTTTAGGACTCAACCCAAACCCTAGAAAAAATATTTTAATGTAATAAAAAAAAATGAAAGAGTCACACGGGTTGGGGTGTGACAATTCTTCCCACCATAACTCTTTATGCCCCTGGAAAGCCACAACACTATCCAACCGATCGATCAACACCTAAGGATTCCACATAAACATGATCCAACCTCTTAATCCAAGGACATCCCATCGACCACTAATAGGAATCAACCTCACTTCCCAAAATAGATCACTAGTAGAGATGAGGCCTGAATGGACTCCCCACCATAAGAATTCAACTAGCATCCGATAACGACTTAAGAGAAAACCCAAAGAGACTCACGGTGGGTCTCCCCACCATAAAGAACCAACCTAAAAGCGGCCAAACGAAAATCCAACTTAGACCTGAAATGGGTATTAATCAAGATAAAAGAAACAAAACAAGAACACTTAAACCATCAACTCTCTTTTTACCTAAGGATGAATAAAAACAAAGACCTCACCCGATTCACATAGACAATCTATGCAAGGACATTGATCGGTAACTCACATCCAAAAAAGGCACAATTACTGACATTGAGTGAGGGATAAGTCTATCGCACTCTTTGCGACAATAGGAAATTTACAATGATAGGGAAACCACAATAGAAACGCTAAAACTGTCTCACCGCACGATAGAGGTACAACCTTAACCAAACTTCTTAAAATCCTCTGGGATTCCTGACTACACACCAGCTTCACTCCAAGGCCTTTTGGATGGACATCTGATGGATGAAGCATCTCTTGCCTCACAGTAAAGTTCTGATAATCCCAATAAGAAACATACATCTTTTGATCTAACAGATGAAAGGAAATAATTTTGAAATAAAAACCATGCTGGAATTGAAAACTAGAGTTCATCAAAAGACCCACAACATTCACATACATTTCAAAACCCAAAACACTATCAGTACAACTGTAACAATGAGAGATACCTTACACTAAAAGTAAATATACACATGAAACTTTAAACAAAAACCCAATAACACATCACCTCTAATAACTTCCTCTATGACGCTTTCTAGCGATGCCTCGATAGAATAATTGTAAGGGACCCAAACTCCCACAAGTATGATAGGGATTAGGAGTAAATGGGCACAATGACCTATTGTGACCCATCTTACCACACTGATAACACATGACGATCTCTTATTGTAAAGAGGTTGATGAAATATCCTGAGGTATTTTGATTCCACGACCTACTCCATTGACTTTCGGTTGCTTACTAATCTTCTTGTTGGAAGTCTCCACACCGCTCCTAGGAATTGAAGGAGGGAGGACTACTTCGAGCACTCCCGCCATCATGACTTCGACATGAAAAGCTTGTCTCACCACATCAGAAAACGAAGTTAGGTTGGACCCTGACACCTTCGACTGTTGATCAGGATGGAGACCTGCCTCGAAACGTCGAGCATTCATGGAGTCTTTTGTAGCATAACCTAAATCATAAGATACTATCTCTACAAAGCACTGGAAATACTCCACTACTGATCGATCACACTGCTACAAACATCACATCTCCATCCCCTTTCTCACCATTTCTTTCTTAGAGAAATACTGACGAATGAACAAAGTCTTGAAAAACTCTCAAGTAAGCTCTTGATAGGGCTTGTTCCGAGACACTGAATTCCACCACATCCACGGTGAACCTTCAAACATGAAGGTTGCAAACTTGACCTTCAAAAAATCAGGAAACTCAATGAGGTTAAAGTTATTTTCGATATTTCACATCCACTCCTCCGCTACGAGAGAGTCTTCTTGACCATAAAAGAGAGGTGGATCTAGCTTCAGAAACTCAAGAATAAAATCCTTAGGTTGATCAAATGCACTACGATCACCCATCGAAGCTTCAAGGGGACAACAGATAGACAAGAAAAGTCAAGAACCCAATCAAGGTCAACTCAATAAATAAAATCCTCAAGATCAAAAACCACATAGGTGATAAACTCTAAACACAAGAAAAAAAGATATCATAACATCAAAACTTTCCTTTTTAAAAACATCTTTAATTTAAAATAATCTTGGTGGGTTAAACCCTCACCATTGGTATTATTTAGAGTCTCACTCACATGCATGTTTTTGTGCCACCCCGGGCATCCATCTACCATACCAGACATCCGTTCATGTTCCAACATACCACTGTGCATGTGAGCACCCATAGGAACACCAAGGCCAAAACAAACAACTTTATTTTCCAAAAACAAACCATTCATCCCATTTCTTTTACAACAATCCACAAATTAAACATGTCATTTAAAAAAACCATTTTTCAAAACCATTTTTTTCTGATTCAAAAAACTTTCAAAAGTTAGAGGAGACCCAAAAAAACTCAGACAGGGAAATAGTGTTAATGGGTGACTTGACCATATGGTTGGCGGCCATATGCCAAACATGACACCGACACAGAGAGCCTTTTAGGACCATGCACCTAGCTCCACATGGCTTTCCAGGCCATGTGGGCTTATGAGGAATATTAATCCAACTCCCTTTGTTGTATCCTAATCACAAAACATACCCTAAAAAGCCAAATAAAATAATTAAACCAAACTTCCCATAGAAACTTGAGGATCAGAATGAGAAAGAGTTCGATATGCTCTTCCCGCACCTACCCCTTGAGTCCCAAAAATCCTACTCCTTCTACCTTGACATTCCCAAATAACAAAGGGCGCTCGGAAAAATGAGGTCTACTAAGAGATGACCTGCTCTGATACCATTTTTTCACAAACCAACCCGGGTCGACCCTAAACCGGTCACCCAAGCCGATCTGCGGCAAGTCCCAAGAGGCGTTCCCGATCCTCTCAGGCTGAAAAAAAGCACCAGGGCATTGAAAGAGATGATGAGAATGATTTCACCCAATACAAATAAATAAAAATAGAGACAATAATAAAGAGCAGTTCAGAATAAGTAAACCAAATAAAGTGACTAAAAAAGAACATAAGAAAAAAAACTAACCGAAAGAGATAACCACTATTCCCATGTGACCCCGCGGGTCACTCTAACTCAGGACCGAGTATCGCCTAAGGTGAACACACCCAAGATAGAACCTACACAAGGGCTAAAAATAGAAAAGAAATATAGGCGTTAGTATTAAAACTCAGTGGGCTAGCCCAATAATCTATTCTCAATGCACTTCCTTTTTAATAAAAGAAACATCCATTTTCAATTTTTAACTACAATGTATAAAATTAAGGTTTTATACATGTTAATCAAAAAAAAAATACAAGTCATTTCCCTCATTCATTTCTAAAAAACCCAAGTCATTATTTTTGTGAGGCATTAGCATTTTCAAAGGGAAAGTGATGTTTACATTTTCAATTTGCACAAAAATAATAAAACACCTTTCTTTGAAAACAGTTTCCATAAGCAACATTAAAACCACACATCACTTTTCAATAAAAACACTACACATGAAAGCGCTACATTAGTTACACAACAAGGGGAATGAAAAGAAAATATATACACAAGTAACACATTCAACACTACAAGCACTAAGAAAGAGTAGACATAGGTAAACCTAGGAGATCAAGAATAATCTAGAAGAAACCAATACATGAGACCTCATCCTCATTGAAATGTCACACACGATGAAATCAAAAGACTAAAAATTCTTGGTCATCATTTCTTAGGCAGGCCGAGGGAAAATTCCTTAGCAATGAACCCAAATATATTCGCCTAATATGGGCCACTGGTAAGTACCATAACCTACCAGTGCAGAAAACATTCTTAGAATATTCTCTCAATATTCCTGGTTCTCATGTCTCAAGTATTTAAAAAGGGGGTGATCCAACCGATGCCATCCGAGCATCCAATCACAGTGTATATAATAGTAATAATGCAAAATAGGTCCCACCCAGAGTCTCCCCTTGGACTATTCTCATGCCTTAAAATAAAAACAATTAAAAATATTTTAAATAGAAGAACCCTAAAAACAAATCCTGAAAATCCCAAAACAAGGACCTCTCACCCATTGCATTCAATAGAGGCATGAGAAACACTTAATGAGGGTTTTCATAATAAATATTTTTCACAAATTTCACGAAATGTCCAAAAGGGACCTTAAACATTCAAAAACAAAGTATTATCTCAAAATGCAAGAACTTATTCAAAAGTGGAGTCAAGCACACTGTTTCCACGCAAAACATTTATAAACCTTTTTCAAAACATTCCTTTCACACATTCAAAGAAAACCACTTTACACGAACATGATAAACGGGCCACAATTCAACATTTCACATCAAAGAGATTTAAAAGACACAACTATTTCTTTTAATTTAAAATCATTTAAAACACCTTTCACAAAACCCACGTTTACCAACACAAACATGCACTTTTTTATAAAGGGGTGCAAAAACACCATTGACAACACCAAACCACTTTAACAAAGGTACCAAACAGGCCTTAAGTTCTATTCACAAAAACATAATTTTAAGAGAAATAAACTCTCTTTTAGAAAAGAGTGTAAACACACCACTTTACATTTCATGACCATTTTTAAAAATAATATATTTAAATATTTCATACATCATTTACACACTAACTCCATTCTTATTAAAATGCCAAATGGGCCACAACCCATCATCACATGTCAAACCACTTTAAATTCCAAATACACACTTTCTTTAAACATGAAACCACTTGAAAAACTTTCAAGAAACCCAAAATTTCCATTTTACAAGTAAACTATTTATTAACAAGTCCAAATCATTCTTTACATACCACAAATTACTCACAAAGTCCAACCAAACATTTCATAAAATGCATTGTGTGCAATATTTAACAAAGAAATTATATTTATCACCTAACAAATCCTAAAGAACAATTTTTCATGCTAAACAATGAAACCAAGAATCATACTTCAATATTTATTAATAAAACAAAGTGATAAAAGAATGAAATAAATTAATCTTGAATTAAAAAGGAAGTACAAAGGGAAATACTACCCCAGAACCAAGATGAAACAGAACAACACGCGTTTGAAACCACGTGGTAAGGTCCAACGCCCTACATATTAAATATCAAGGACTCAAAACACATAAAAAATGCAAATTAAAGTATGTGAAACCAAGCGGTGAAGAGAAACCCTCACCTCGAAACCAAAGCGCGACAACAACGCAAACCCTACACTACCTCTTGAGGGTTTCAAAAAACCTAAACCACCCAAAATAATCATTAAAAATTAAAACTCCTAAGGGGAGAAAAAGAGATGGTAGAGGCGACGCCAGGAAGGTGCGAGTTGGCCAGGGAAACACCGATAGGTTTCCGCGAACAGAGGTGGCCGGAAGGCCAGCGGCGCGGCGCGCAATGGGGAAGCAGCTGCGACCGGAGACAGGGTTTCCAGAGAGAGTCCACATGGCTGGAGGGTTGGTGCGTAGACAGAGGGCTGGCTGGAGGTAGGTACACCGGTCCGAGGGTTCGCTGGAGGGAGTCCACACGACGGGGGGTTCACGACGAGGAGAGGGGGAGGCTGGTCGGACGACAGTTTCGAGGCAGGCAGGCTGGAGGCATGGGGGTAGGGAGAAGGCACCAGGCTGGAGCAGGGTGGTTCTACAGGGGGAGGCCGGTTAGACGGTGGCTACGAGGCGTGATGGATGGAGGCGCGACGGTAGGGAGAAGGTACCAAGTTGGAGCAGGAGGTTTGAGGGGGTGCTAGGGTGCACTACAAGGGAGGCTGAGAGCCGGGGCGATGCTACAGGTGAAGGAGGCGGCGTCCGGGGGGCCTGCGGCGGGGAGCACAACCGGGAGTCGGAGAGGTCAGGGTCTGGGTCGCGTCGCACACACACAAAACAGGGGGGGGGGGGGGTAATTGGAGAGAGAAAAGGGGGAATAACCCTAGAAAAATAGAATAATAATAAAATTGAAAATAAAACTTAAAATAAAACTCATTCTACACACAAATAATAATAATAATAATAATAATAATAATTTTAAGAATAACAATAAGAATCATAATAATAAAAATGAAAACAATAGAAGTATTCATTCATTTTAATGATAATAAAATCTTTAATAACAATAAAATTTTTAAATGAAAATAATTAATGTTTTTTTGAATTAAAATATTTATTTATTTTTATTTTCTGAGAATGAGCGGTCACGCAGTTGCCAGGGTGTAGCCGCACAGCTTCCAAATTCACGCTCCACCCATGCGCCTGACGGCATCAACACCAAAAGCGCACCTTTTAACATAAACTCAAAAATTTCGTCTGGGACTCAACCCGAACCCCAACAAAAATATTTAAACGTAAGAAACAAATAAAATAAAAAATGAAAGAGTCACATGGGTCAGGGTGTGACACATGATTTTGTAGAAAAACCCACACGGGATTGGCCTGCCCCACCTCAGCCCACCCATTTTGTATTTCTGTAGTTATCCTTGCTAGTAGAAATGTCGATCTGTGCCCTACAATCCTCCATCACTAGCCACAACTGTTTGGGATCCAACATCAACCACCGCCATCAAGGCACTGCCACTAGACACCATCGCTTGACGCTACCATCGAGGCGTTGTTGCAAGCCATCACTATTGAGGTGCTGTCACCATCATCATCATCATCAAGATTTCCCTCAAGCGACACCCCCATTACTAAGACGCATGTTAGGATTTGGGGTGACAATGCCCTCGAGTGTACACTGCAAATAGATCAAAGTGGCCAACTATCACATCCTCAAACTTCACACTTGGTAGGAGTGGCACTATAAGGCTACGATTACAGAGGCAATCCCCATGAAGTTGAATTAATTAGTAATTATAATTAATTAGTACTTTTAATTAATTATGATCAGTTATTTGTACTTATAATTAATTAGTACTTATATTTAGTAATTATGATAAATTAGTAAATCATTATTAATTAGTTATTTAATTAATTATTATTATTTATTAATTATTATTAATTATTTAGTAATTAACTTTTAATCCTTTATTTAATAATTAAATAATCATAATATATTGATAATTATAAATTATTATTAATTAATTAGTATATATTATTAATTTATAATTATTTAATTAGTAAATACAATTAAATAATTATTATAATTAGTAATTATATTCAGTAATTATAATTAATTAGTATTATATTTAGTAATTATAATTAATTAGTAATTATGTTTAGAAATTATAATTAATTAGTAAATACAAGTAATCAATTATTAGTTCATTAATAACTATAATTAATTAATAATTAATTCATTGCTAATTATAATTAGATATTTAATACTAAATTATTACAATTCATAAATTATTAGGCAATTAGTAATTATAATTAATTAAGAATTATAATTCATAAATTATTAAGCAACTAGTAATTATAATTAATTAGTAATTTCCAGAAACGGTGTGAACCATGCGTTGAAACTCATGGTCCCGAAAAGTTTATTAATAAGAGAAATGTGCACAAACAAGTAAAGACGAGGTTACAAAAACAAATGACCCAAACATAGCCACTAAACCAAAAGATAATAGTCACTTTTTTTATTCCATCCACCCCTTCCTCAAGAACCACTCTGATTTTTTGAGTGCCTACACCTTTTCCACTGCTTAGGGGTCTGCCAAGTTTCATCATGTTCATCCATGCCTGATAAATCATCTTCACCATCATGCACATCTTAATTTGAGGCATCATACTTCATATCAAAAGTGATTCATCCCTGAACATTCTGGCTGTCTGAGGATTGTCCTCCAGCAGGTCCATGAGCATTGCTAAATTCCTCTAAAAAAATATATCTGCTATAAGATCTATCAAAATTTCAAGGAGATTAACGTTACTATGACCGATGTCTGATGGGACATTCCCACCCTCCATAGTCACAAGACCAACATCCTTATCCCTGTCTATTTTCATGTCCGCCTCTAACACAGCTTCATCATCCACTTTCAGCCCACAAGGGTCAATCTACAATAGATAAATATTCTGAAGAATGTTAACTCTAGCTGAATCTATCTCGTCCAAGGTGATAATGGTCTGTCCCGTCTTGGATGGATAGATAGATTGATTAGATTTATTATATGATACAAGTTGAAAACCATCTTCATCCATAGTAAAACCTTTCTTAGGCCTTGTATTTTCAGAACATCCAATGAGGGCATATTTAAAAGAGACTTTTCTATATTCAATGTCCTGGTTACATTCAGCCCTCCTTGGAGGTTTATTTGCATCAACAACAGCAGGTTCAATCAAGTTCTCATCTTTCTTTGAAGGAAGTTCATAATTTTGAGCAGAGAGTGTTTCCAGTGATTTATAGGCTGACACATGTGTGTCAATCCTCTCCCCCTTTAGACCAGCATCCTTTTTTGTTCCCTTAGAGCCTATATCAACAAATTAATGATCATTCACTACCTCTTTCCTCACATATGTGCTAAGATATTTCTTACTAGAAGGCTATAAGGGAGTTCCTGTATATTTGGTTTGAATATTTAAAACATTCCTGCAGTTGGAGACCTCATGACCAATAACCCTGCAAAAATTACAGAATGATGGGATAAATTCTTATTCAAATTGAACTTCAATTTTATCACTATTTTCAACTAGAGTGGTAGAGTCAGGAAATAGATTGAGCATGTCAGCATCCACAAGGACTCTATAAAAGTACCTAAATTTTCCTTCAAAAATGTTCTCATCCATCTTAATGAGCACACCAATACAGTAGATAAGATCATTAAGAATTATAGGATGCCAATGCACCTAGATGAGATCATGAATTATAGTCAAGATCTGCACAGTTGTATGCTTTTGTGAATGCATATCGAAGTTCAAATCCCATTCAGAAATGTGAAAGACCCCTGGATTAAGCACATAAAAACTGG
Source organism: Viscum album (assembly GCA_963277665.1). NCBI lineage: Eukaryota > Viridiplantae > Streptophyta > Magnoliopsida > Santalales > Viscaceae > Viscum > Viscum album. The sequence goes on from OY728132.1 coordinate 423,306,261, forward strand.
ATCACCAAGCATAAGCCCGATCATCTGCATTAGAGAATATTAAATGAAAATAACCTCTACCAGTAGGGACAATCCGCCACTTGGAAATGCCCCAAATCCGGGAGATCCTCGATTTAACCTCCTCAGTATTCATCGTTTTGTCACCCTTAACAAGAATCAAACTCCCAATATGAGAAAACATAAATGTATCTAACCTATCCTTAAGAGCATTAGGGTTCACAATAACCATGAAGGTACCGTTTCTAGATCTGGAAAGGTGGGGTGTGTAAACATCATGAGGGAGACCTTCAGTTGCTTGGATACCTTCAGTAGCTTGGAATTTCATTTGAATTAGGGCTTCAACAAAAGATACACCCTTGCATAGGGTCTTCGACAGATCATGACATGAGAATCTTGGCACAATATTCCACTTTGAATCGGACCCTCCCAATCCGTGAGCCAACAGATCTATCCTCACCGGCACCCCACTATTAAATTTTCATGTTAATAATTAATTGGTAATTATATTTCATACTTATAATTACTTAGTAATTCATTTAAAATTAGTAATTAAATATATTAATTATAACTAATTACTGATTTATTATTAATTACTTGTAATTCACTTTTAATCAATTATTTAATTATTAACTTATCATATTTTTAATTGTTAATTATTATTCATATTAATTACTAATGATATTTATTAATTATTAATTATTAATTAATTATTCATGTTAATTATTATTCATATTAATAATCATATGGATTGATAATCATATTAATTAATTATTCATTGACTAATTAATCATATTAAGTTAATTTGTACTTATATGTAATTGATATAATTTATTAATAATTAATTAGTAATTATTATTAATTTATTATAACTTAATTATTAATTAAAATTATATTATTATTAGTTAGTAATTATAATTAATTAATACGTAACTAATTACTAATTATAATTAATTAATTATTACTTAGTAATTATAATTCATAAATTATTAATCAATTAGTAATTATAATTAATAAGTAATTATAAAAAATTATATAAATATTAAAAAATGAAAATTAATATTATAATATACTAACTAATAAATAAATAAATAAATAAATTAAAATAATTTAAAAAATCAAATATAAATAAAAATACCTCAAAATTTAGAAGGCTGAAAAACATGAAGAAACAGTTGAAGATGGGCTATCGAAGATGCATAACAATGAGAGTGGGGGGATTGATATGGAGTGGGAGGGGAGGCCTAGAAGTGGGGTTCTTGAGAATTGATGAATAGGGAGGGTTATTGAAAATTGACGAAGAGGGAGGGGGGGAGGTTCTATTTTATAGGGCGAGAAAAGGTAGATCACCTCATGAAGTGACTCTTTAGGCTAATATTTTTAATAGAAGAGCATCACATGAAGTGAAATTATTCCCTTAAAAACCTAGATACTAACACCACATTAAGTGGTGATTTTATCCATCATCCAGCCAACACCACTTTATTTGAAACTAGCCCAACCCATTTCCCTAATTAAAAAAAAACCCTACTCCAATTTATTTAAAAAAATCCCTTGCCCCAAATTTTACCCCCAAGCCCATTCAAATTATTTAAGAATGAAATTATGAAAATAATTAAATTAAAATTCTTGTTTATATGTTAATTAATATAATCATACTATATCTTATATATTAATTTAAGGTATGTATTATTAAATTATCAAACATTAAATTTTTAGTCATAATAAAACATATATTTCATCCCATAGGTTGAGATAGATTTCTTGGAAAAACAATTTACCTTGAAGAGGATAAAGTATTAATGTGTATTGGTGATATCTATCTATACTTATATAATAAAAAACATTTTGATAATCAATATAGATGTGTTTGAGGCAAGCCCCACAAATCACCGGGCTTGGGAAACAAGATGAAAGGAGAAAAAAATTGAATATTTTTTTCTATGGTTTCCTCTTTCAACTCTAATCTTGGAAAAAAAATTTAATATAGGTATTGGGAAATGATAATTTTTTGGATTCTAATATTTTACACACACACACATATTTGTGTGTGTGTTTTTAATTTAAAAAAAGCGACGGTTTTGTAAAAACCAATATTTTTTCTTAAAAAACTTTCCAGAAGTAAAAAAACTATCGATATATTTCCTTAAAAAACTGAATTTTACACTCCCAACACCCCAAAACCACACCACACTCTTCTAACTGAACCCCCACACCGCATTCAACCATTACCCCACTACCAATACTACTATTACAAAAACAAGAATAAAAAACACCCATTTTTCAGCACTATATGCACCCAAAATTTTAGTGTACACTTTGTCATGAACACCATAATACAATCCCTATAAACATAAAATAAAGGTGAATAAGTAAATCATTCCATGAAGATGAATTATATAGAGTCTCTATGTGTCACACGATTTCTCACTCACTGATGGGTGGAGATCTCTTAAAAACATTGTCCAGTCTGGTGATGTAGTGGTGAGAACCACCAACCAAGAGTAAGTTATTGGTTTCCCATTGTTGAAAAAAAGGTTTTTGAAGCCTTAAAACCCATTTTTGGATCCATTAAAAACCTTTTTTATTCTTAAAAATTATTTTTATGGGTTCACCCTATAATTAAGGTCATAAATCATTTCACAAGTTTTGATTTGACAACTTTTGAAGCTAAAACAAACACTCGTATCAAAAGTTATAGTTGTTTGAAGTTTGAAACATTTATTTCCTAGATAATTCTAGAGAAAAATTATATGAAAACATTTATTTAATACACCACTAAAGTTTACACCCAACAAATTATCTTGAGGTGTGGAAAAAATGACTGTGTGCCAAAGTTTCTTCTCTAACACACGCTCCTGAAATGAAGTGTTGCTAACCGACACTATCACCAATGTATCCTTAGCTTTAGTGACCACTAACCTAGAACCTCTAAATTTATCACATGAAGATACTTTACCTTTATAATCACTACTCTATAATTCCATCCACTATATTTCCTATAAATACCCTCATAGGACTATTAGTCAAGTAGACGACGATTTTGAGCCACTTGACTAAAGGGGAACTGCTCTCTTTGAGCTACACTCAACACTTTGTTGAATGTTCACTAAAATATGCATTCATGAGATTCATGTAAACATGAATATGATTCATGAAGTCTATATATAATATATTATTTTGTACACATTCATATTTATAGTGTACATTTAATACATGCATATTATGCATGTATATTTTCATGTATATAATGCATGTATTGAAAACTATCTCCCAAATGGTTTCATTAGTTTTGAATCAAAGGTTGGTTTATAAAATATTTTCATTTATTCATTTAAATGAGTTTAATTAATTACACTCAACATCAATAACACATGAGATGTGTTACGAAGGAGGAGAGATCAGCTTCACCTATATAAATAGAAGATTTTTCTTTTGTTGGTGCGTGTGTGCTGATTGTGCTCGGATGGCGATGTAATCATCAATGTTATAGAAAAATTTATTTAGAAAAATATTTTCTTTTTGAGATATGTTTATCTCTCCTGATAAGGTGCCATAAACCTTTCTAAATTTCATGAATCCTCATGATACAATTGTGGATCCTTCGGTTAGTGTATCACCTCAAAGGTAGGGTGCTTTTATTCACTACTGCTTGTGATCTTTCTCAAATGTACTCCATAAAATGGAAGATGGTAACTACCACAACAAGTGAATACCAAGTACTCTATTTACCATTATTTTTTGATAATATTTCATGTTTTATTTATTTAATATAGATCCACCTATGTTTGGATTGTTTTCCACTGTTAATAATCATGATATGATCAAATGAAACCCATAACACTTTAGAACACCACACACTTCTGTACACCCCACACTTTGGCACACCCTGCACTCCAACACACCCCATGATTCAATGAAAAAAGTTCCTTGACACCTCTAATTACTTAGCATAACCATCACTTCAATTCAACTCTCTTAGGTGTCCACCTCATCATGAAGACACTCTAGCGCCTAGCATATAGAGATTTGTACCTAATGCCAGCCTTGCCATAAGAAAAACACGTCAAGCCGATTTTGTGACCAATTAATGGATCTTCACTTGAGGAACCTAACAACACCTTTAACCCATACACATATGTGATTCCCAAAAATGGATTTTCCCAAGCATGATTCCAATGCATGACACCCATTACCTAATGTTTTAGTAAAACTTTGACTCATGCACAATGTCTATCATCCATGAGGACCATGTGCACTGATGTTGAATATGAAGTGTTTATTATGAGTGTAAGTACCAATATCCACAAAATGGATCTAAACCATTCACACATTCCTGTATTCCCCTTTACCAAAGGGATTTCAACCCTCTATACCATGGATCCAAACCTTTTTCACACCTATGCAGACATTTACCAAAGGGGTGTCAAACCTCTATACTATGGATCCAAAATTCCACACACTTGTGAATTCCCCTATACCAAAGGTATTTCAAATCTTCCATGGAATCCATACTTCCCTTTGTTTTCACTTTTGGACCAAGGAGTATTCCGATCACCTCTGAGTAGGTCACCTACCTTTCCCTAAGTTCTTCTATAAGCCCAGAACAGTGGGCTTCCCTTGAGTGTATGTCCCATTCATATTATGTTCATACCTTGAGCATTCGATTTCCAATAATCAAAATTCACATGGGTATACATCTATCAATAGGCCAAATAATAACCACCCAAAGTTACTTGAGTGCATATACCCCGAGTGGTCGATTACCAACCGTCCAAATTCACCCGATCACTAATGCATACAAAGTTTTCAATGAATAAGTTCCACCCAAAACCATTTCTAGGGATCTTTCACCTAGTAGTCTACCCCACATATCTGTAAACTTCTTAGAAATGGTCCTATTCATATGAACCTAAACTATTGACACATTATTCCAAAGTGCATGACCACAAATTGAACAACATTGGTCATGGTTACATGACCTTTAAAGTGTTGGAGTTGGTTCCCTAGAACCAACTAAATTTATAATTTTTATTACCATAATTTTAATAAATATCATATCACATGATGAGTATTTTTCTGCGTAACATTAATGTGATAATGACCATAAAGTATTTGTGAAATCGAAAGGCTATAGCATTTCCTCACTATAATGAGAAACTAGAAATGATATGACAATATTTGTAAACATATGTCCTATAGTCAAGATAAAATATACCTAGAGGGACACAAATGGGGTTTGACTATTAAGTGATGGAGGCTCATAAGACATTGAGACTTCTTTTTATGAAGTTAACACTTGGTAATCTCCAAGATAGGGAGATTATGAGAACATAACTACTAATAAGAATTCCACATTTTATATGTTTTATTGGATATTCCTACCCACATATGTGTGTATTAGTACTTAGACTTGAGATTTTTATTAATATATATCCTGAATAATGTATTTTGATATATGAATAAATTTTTTGATAACATATGCTCACAGTGAGGTAGAAAATGCGGGGTGCGTCATAAGTGATATGAAATTAATTGAATAAGTCAAAAATGTATTTTTACATTTAAAGTTAATGTAAGAAGATATCCTTGAACCTTTGATTGAAATGGAAATGTATAAACAAATCTATGGCCATGATAGTTTATTTTAGAGTAAAAAAAACTTAATCAAGTTTATAGGTTGATAACACAAGTATGCAACCTCCTTGATGAGATATCATGATAAATGGATTATATTCCACAGTGGTGTTTTTAGCAAGGTTTTTGTTGTTTCAACATTAAATTATTTTTCTATAGGTACCTTGATGTGTTTCTAGAGGCTAATATTGGAATTTAGGTAAGATCACCTAATGCCACTAAGAAATAGACATAGAAGGCCACACACTATGTTTACCTAGAATCTCATTAAATTTCATTGAATTTATTATTAATAATAAATATTATTCTTGGATTTTGGAATAATAAATTTTCAAGTATCATCGATCACATAAATTTAATCACCAGATATTCAAGTTTATAATATGCGATTTCAATATTTAAATAAATATTTATTGATGATTTTAATGAATAAATTCATATAAATATTTACTTAGTTATGAGAATATTAAAATAAATATTTATTCATAATTTTAGTGAATATAATATTGATTTATTGAATAAATAATATTTATTATTTATGGATTGATAAATTCCAAAAGGATTGATAGACCGAGTTAAGGGTCCAGTGGAGTTGATTTATCAATCCATGAGTTTTGAGCATGTCCTGAGAATATAATAATAATAATAATAACAATAATAATAATAATATTATTTTACATAGGGTTTACTTAGAATAAAAAATCATATAAATTTATCTTGTGTAATTATTTTCTTCCTCCATCCATACCAAGAAATAAGAGAGAACAAGAGAAATTTATTATTATGATCGATGATCATCATGTCCTGACCCAAGAGCCACTAAAATGGTGCCCCGAGTTGGTGGGAGACATGTCCTCAATCATGCCTCCTCATACGCTAGTGGCTACTGACTAGAAGTGAGCATCTAATGATGGTATGGCGGGGAGACTATACCCTCCAGATCAGAAATAAATATAGTGAATCATAATGAATAAAATGAAGAGTTTTGAAATATAATAACAACTAAAAATAAATAATAAACTAATAACCTAGAAAACAAAAAATAAATACCAATGCATGAACATGAAGAGTCATAAATATAAGTAATCAATGCAAAATAGGTAATACAATAAATAGAACTATACTAAAAAACGAATAAATAAATAAAATACACCAACTCTAGAAGGAATCCCAAGTACATGATTAACCACTAGTCCCAACATCCCATGTACAATCCTAGTCCACAACAAAAAATAAAAAAAACATAGTTCAGTTCCTAATCTGAAATCAAGATGTCTGACTGGGTACCAAATAGTGACCTGAACAGGGTGTGAGATAAACTCAGTAAGCCACCACCAACAATGTCTAATGCAATCCAATCTGTGAGTATAAAATAAAGTATAATTCATGTATAATAATCAAAGAAATAAATAACAAATATAATCAAGTTAGTAATAGTGTAGCTACCCTATACTTTTATATATATCATTACATGATTTTAAGTATAATTAAATATCAAATTACAAGTCAAGGATCATAAAGTATAGTGTCTTGGAAGACTAGGTACATAATCAAACATCATAAAAAAAACTTTTTATTTAATATCCATAATGAGATCCTAACTTCTATTATGATCATACATCTTCATAGGATAACCTGGGGATAACATGAACAAATTGATGAGCTAAAAATGCCAGTAAGGGAATAAACATAAGAATAAAGCTTTAGCACGTGGGTTAGAAGGCATGAGATGATATAAAAATGCATGGAATATATGGAATAATAACATATAAACATGGGATCATATAAAAAATGATTCATAGTTATTTTTATAGAAACATAAAACATAAATTTAGCATGAGTCAAGGCTCTTTACACATAGAGGAGTATAAGTCAAGGTTAACCACCAACACAGTTTCACATGGTAGCACGAGTCAAGGCTAACCGCTAAGATCATTGCACATAACGTTTCAAGAGACTAAACTTTACCTAATTAATTAGAGTTCTATCTAGGTGCACCCATCATAAAATGTTCATGAATATGCTTTCCACATATAGAATCATACATAATCAATCATACATAAACATAAGGGTATCCATGGAAAGAAATGGGTATCATAATCATGTCATAAAGCATAATAGATGGGTGTATCATACAAGTGTCCAAGAAAGAAAGGAATTAAAAAATACATTGAAATTGATAAGTTAAAATAGGCATATATCATGGTAAGTGATTTCAAACATTAGTTACAACATGTAAGAAGAGTACTTAAGAAATTTTAGCATTAAAACATTTTAGTGCGGTTTTAGGGAAAATACTAAAGAGCCTTTAAAATAGAAAAGGGAATAATATTTTATATAAAACCAGAATTGATCCAAAAAGCTTTTCATAATAAAAATAACAATTTTATAAAAAAATTGTGTCTTAAAATAGATGATAGAGTTCACTTGAAATTGGTTAAGAATTCGAGAAGTTCCCATAAAATGAGTTTTCTTATTGGGAAGTATTGAGGAGGGAACCACTTAAAACATGTATATCACCAAAAGATAATAATAAATGGATCTTGATACACGAGTTTGGAGAATTTAAAAATAATTTATAATATTTACATAAAAATAACACATAACTTAATTTGGGTAAAATGAAAGATAGATAAACCCAAAGAAATAATGGAAGTTCGGGTAGAATCCCTTACCTTAAGTTCGATGGTGTTATCCACTTGGTATTAATGACACGAATAATAAAATTATGTTCATTAATTAATAATTTAAGAACCAATTTTGTAACTCCCCAACCCCAGTTACCCAGAGTTGGATCATTATTACATAACATTGGCATGATCACAAGGGATCAAATCCCGAAAGACCGATCAGTTTTGTAGCCTTGGAAGTACTAGATACATTCCTAAGTTTTACATTAAATCATGAAATAAAAAAATCAAAAAAATTTTGTACCCTTCTAAACACACTTATATCCTTAGCCTATCCTTTCAGGTCAACTATAAAATACGTCTTCACATCCTGGAAAAAATAAAACATATGAAGGGGTGAGCTCAGATACTCAGTAAGGATAACAATATAGAGGAAACTTTCATAAATAAGCATAAACATTTAAGGCAATGTATAAGAATAAAACAAAAGATTTTTAAACTTAAATTTCAGCATAATATGGCAAAGATAAAATCAAATAATTCCATTTACTTATTCACATGGATATTCTACTAGTAGAATAATCACATGCAATATCAATAGCCACTTTCATAATGATGGAATGCATAAGTCCAGACTTCATAACCACATAGTCAAGGCCTTGTGCCAAGACTACACATAATATTTTGTCAAGGCCTTGTGCCAAGACACTAGTTTTTCTCATGATACCTACCTATGCATCGAGGAGCTATAGTGGGCTCCACCCGTCACTTACTAAGTCCAATGCATTCCTCATATAAAAAGGTTTAAACATAACATAAACATTCATATTAAAACTAGTATACTAAATGTCAATACATTATCCATAATACATGAATGGTGTAAAAATAACACATCCACAGTCAAAAATATCACAAAACCTTTAATAAAATATGGAAGATTTGTATCATAATAAATCAACTTTAAACAAGATTAAAATCTATCAAAGGATGTTGATATAGATGAAATTAAAACATTTTTAGAGAAATATCTATTTCTATTTTGAAACCATTTAAGAGTAATGTAATTATAAAAGAAAAAATTTATTTTTAAAATATTATTATAAGATTTTATAGGAAGCTATGATGATGTTATAACAGTATAAAATAGCTTCACTCACCGTATAAGTTAAAAAAAACATTTTTACCTTAATTTTTTCAAAAAGGTCATAAAGTACCTTGTTTGGAAAATGACGGAAAGATTCATTTCAAAAAATATAAGGTAAAATAAGGGTATAAATGACTTTAAACCATTGTTTAGTAAATAGTAATTTTTTTTTGAAATACATTTTTTAAGAAAAAAAGGATGTGGATGATAAAGAGGTCCCAATAGATACTTATGTAAAAACAACCTCGGATAATAAAAAGATTGTGAAATTAACCCTTACCTTGTACTTTTACTTGGTAGAGGGTAAGTTAACCTACTATAGAATAGTTAAATAATTATCATTAAATTATAAAATAACTATATACATAAATATGATATCATATATGATCCTCTAATATTTATTTGTTAATAATATTTTAGTAGTATCATCGTTTCGGGTGTTAACTGATCCATTTTCCTTTATATGCTCGGTTATGTAAGCCATGTTTATTATGGATAGGATGTATTTTATTCATATACATAATGATATTAAGTTATTTATACATTATTTTTAATCGTAAAATGAAAATTATTCTTGAATGATTACGATGGGGAATGAATCTCATCACGTTCGTGGAGACGGTAATCCGTACGTATGCACGAGCGACAATATCATTATATTGATGGTGAAATCATATGTAATTAGATGGTATATCATATATAAATAATCATTAACATGTTATATTTATTATTTACATCATTTATACTCATTATTATACCCATCCAAATAATGAAGTGTTTGAATAACAAACTACACCACGATGTGGAGACGGAAATCCGTACGTACACATGTATGGTGACTTTGTCATTTATAGGATGGATAGAATAATGAATATAGTTGTACCATATTTATAATAATATCAAAGTATTTATAAGTTACTTTATTTATTATTTTGGTATGGAAACAAAAAATAAAGAGGAAGTGGAAGAAGAAAAGAACTTAAAAGAGGTGATGAAATATTTACCTCTTCTTCGGGTTCTTTATTTTGATTTGATCGAAAGGGATCCTTAGGTTGGATTTATGACCAAAGTAAGGCCTATTGGATTAAGGGAGGAAAGTTGGGAGGATATTTGGGCAGGGTTTGGCCGAGTCAAATGTCTTTGGAGGTGTGAAATTAAGATAAGGGGAAGTGCCCTTTTATAAGAGAAGTGAGGTTCACTTTAGGAAAAGCTTGAAATATTATTTTATAATAAAATAATTTTCGGTTTCTAATGGATAAAAAATTATTTATTTATCGGATAAGGTGGGTATGGGTATAAAAACTCTCAAAAAATAAGTTTTAGACAGGTTTAGGTCACCATATTAACCTTATGTTTTAGATTTAACTCTTAGTTAAATAGTTTGACATTTACAATGTCTCTTTGTATTTTTATATTATATGGTTAATAAACTTACTATAACAAGCCAAGAGAACCCCATGTGGTTAATTATTAATACAAATAATCTTTTCTAAGTCCTTTGGATGAAACTTATATTTTTAGGAATATTATATCAATTAATAATATAGTATTTGTTTTAAAAACTCAATTATGTCAATTTTGACACTATTCCGCATTTGATTTTTTTGAAAGCCATAAAAACTTTATCACTCAGAATAAAATTTATTTAACCAATACCAACATGTCATATTAACCTAGAAAATTATTTTAATTTATTATAAGTCTCAATTTACATTTATTTGGATATTTATAATATCAATTATTTTAATATTTCATTAATAAAGTAATTACTGCATTATCATTGTGTCATAAATAAATTAAATTATTTAATGTCTAAAAATTATAAATAAAATACCATTATGTAGTAATTTTTTTATCTTTCTAATTTATATTTTTAGTTGAATTTATCTTATGTATAACTCTATATTAAAAATGTTTTAGTTATTAAACTTTGAATTTAACTCTTTTAACTCTTCTTTAAATAAAATAATAATAAATGTCCTAATCTAATCCAAGTGGACCATAAAGGATCATATTTTATTCCTAAAGCTGTTTTGGTTGAATTATACTTATCCAATAGAATTAGGAAATGTGTTAGGGTAATTATGATATCATTTTTACCCTTAATTACCCTATTCACTTTTAACTGTGGTAAATAAAAGTCAAAAGTTACTGTTTAAAAAAAATTATTTTCATTTTATTGAACCAAATTTTACTTACTGATATCAATCCTATCTCTCATATTTTTAAAATTCAACTCACAGAAGCGGTAAAATTATGTTTTATACAAATTTGTAAATTCTCCTAGAAGGTGGGTAAAAGACGATAAAAAGTTCAATAAATTTTTTATATATCTAAAATTATTATAAAATGACTCCAATGAATTACATTGAACTTATATAGGTATTATGTATCTATTTTTACCTAAAGTAAATTTAAATAAAATAAATAATTATTTAAATAAAAAGTCGGTTTTAACCAATAACGCAGTGTTTTTCACTATTCATCAAAAATTGAAAGTTTTTAGAAAAATACCAAAAAATTTACCCTAAGATAATTTAGATATTCCAAATTCAAAAATTAAGTCCATTTTGAAAAATAAAATATATAAAATTTTAAAAAGTGGGTATTACTATTCATAACGACTAGTTTGATTGGTCGCAGTGTGTTAGAATCTCGAAGTTGCGTACAATGCAATATATTGCATTATTAAAAGGGAGATGTACCATGAAAGCTTAGGGTGTTACATATTTTACATTTAATTGATTTAGAATAACCTTTTTGATTTCATTCATAACCCTTTTGATTGGTTATGAGGTTCAATTTTATTGTTTGGTCCCATTTGTTTCACGATGGGTTTACTTATATACATGAAAGGATAATCATGTAAAATGAGAATGGTTTTATAGAATTGGAGTTATATTTTATTATTAAACATACAAAAGGTTAAATGGTTGTAAATTTTATTTTTTTACTTAGAGTGAAGATGAATCATTATATGCCACTTCGGCGGTGGCGTAGTGGTGGGTGGACGAGGGCCATACAACAGGCATTCAGTGAGGTTTGGGGTTCGATTCCTGGGAGCCCGCTCTTTGGATAATTTCTGCCTCCCATATACCACTCATCTTTCTGGGTCACCCAGTATCTCACCGGGTGGGCAGAAAGGGCACAGTTCACCTGGCTGACGAATTGCTGTGCCAAACCATCACTGATCGAGGTGTAACCCCATGAGAATGCTCTATCATCTCGGCTGACAACAGATCCTCCCCGACCGAGGCTTCTCCAAATGACTTCTTCACGGGGAGGGGGGTTCTTGGGTGTGGAGGGTTCGAAAAGGCCACCCTGGGAATTCCCTTAAAAAAATGAATCATTATATAAAACTTTAGTGATAACCTTTTGGGTTAATTGGCGATTTTTGATCACAACGAACACATTTTGTTTTATAAATAAAAACCATGTGTAAAAAAATATTCCAGAACCATAGATGAGACATAATAAATATATTATATTCTGGTTCAACCATAAGAATGGTTTCATGACCATAATTGAAGATGGTAATAGAAATTAAAAACCCACCGTCCTTGAATGTGGTAAATTAACACATCCCAGATAGTGTTTTTACCACTATTATAAAATAAGGGTAAAGAAGATATGATAATAAATTATTACATTATCATAAAAAAAATTAAATTTAATATAATAAACTAGAGTTTTTAAAAAATTTGGATGAGGAGAGGTAAGGATAGAAAAGAAAACAGAGGAACTTGAAAGGAAAGTAAAATAATTGAAAAGAGGAATTTACCTCTTAAATTAATCTACCTTGAGAGACTCTTAAGGGGAGAGGATTTGGTATTTTTAGGAGACTAAGGGATTCTAGTTGTGGGGGAGAATCTTGGGGAGAGATTTGAATAGAATTTAGGAAAGGAAAAAGGCTTTAGAGGAGTGAAGAGAAGAGGGGAGTGTGGGTGATTTTTATAGTGGAGGGGAGGATGGTTTTCTTAATATTTTAATCATTAGTTTATTATTTCTACATAAGACAATAAATAGTGATTATTAAATGACCAAAAATATTAATAAGTGCATGTGAGTTCTAAACAAAGGCTATTTACATCATTCATGACTCAATCATGATAAAAAAATTCAGGTTTTAACACTTATCGTAAATTATCATATTTTACTATTCATTAAAAATTCAAGTATTTTAGAAAAATCCCAAAAATTCACCCTAACCATTTTTCAATTTGTAGAATCCTAAAATAAACCCCATTTTATCAAAATAATTTTCTAAATATGGGAAATTATATTTTTAAATAAAATCATCATTTACTTTTTTTTAAAGGTTGAGGCGTTGGCCTCTTTATTGAAATGAAAAAAGAACAGTCAAATGCTAGGGATACAAAACAGAACCATAAAGAAACATTAGAAAATATAAAAATAGTTCACCTGGGTCTCGAGCGGGTACTCATGCTGTGGTAAGGTAATCACCCACCCTTGCCACGAGGATGCCCGCCTCTCTTCCCAGTCTGTGCTTGTGTCCACACACCACCTTCATCACCCTCCGCAGCAATGGGAGTAAATGCATAGGGATCATCAGTCTTTGCTACAAATTTTTCACAATTTGCAGTGAGCACATCAAAAGTGTTAGAAATGTTAACATTACAAAGTACCTTCTCACATGGGGATGCAATGTTCTGCATTGCCATTAGTCCTTTGTAAAATTAACTAAGGTCTCATAAAATTATCCTATAATATTAATAAAACAAAGCAATAATTTATGAATACATTTTTTGAATATATATATATATATATATTTAATTATTGAATTATTCATAAATTAAATATTTATGACTTATAAAAATACCAAAACTATCATATTGTCACTTATAAGATGAATAATTTTTTTTATACTTTCATTGGTAAGGTTATTATTTACTTGGATGATTTACTATTCATAAGGTTAATATTACTATTCATAAGGTTCATATTACTATTCATAAGGGTGACATTGCTATTTATAAGGGTTAGTTCATATTCACCAAAAATTATCGGACTCCAAACATCTTATCGATCGCAACCGTGTATGTCAGATTTTTGAAATTCAAATCACAAAAGTGACAATCTTGAGAATATATTCCTTCCTCACCTTTAATTGGCGATATCCCGACTGAAGGTCTACCTTAGAGAAATATATGGCCCCACAAAGTTGATTGAACAAGTCATCTATCCATGGCAGAGGATACTTATTATTTATCATGATTTTATTTAGATCATGATAATCAATGAAAAAGTGCATTGATCCATCCTTATTCTTGATGAAGAGGACTGGTGCACCCCATGGTGAAGCACTCGAGCGTATAAAACCCTTCTCTAGATTCTCCTATAACTGCTTCTTTAGCTCTTCCAACTCAATAGTGTCCATTCTATAAGGTGTCTTTAATATAGAAAGAGATATAGGAATAAGTTCAATTAAGAACTCAACCTCTCGATCAGGAGGAAGACCAGACAACTCTTCAGGGAATACATCAGTGTAATCCCTCACGATGGGCATATATTTGAGAAGTATCATCTCCTTTGACTCAATCATTTTAGCTAGACATGCTTTCTCATAAGTCAGTAATATCCACACTTGAGAAAATGATTCTAAAGGGTATTCATCTTCCTCCTTACACTTATAAAGAATTGGGGGATGCTTCGGGATATGAAGATTAATCTCCCTTTCCTAATAGTTAATGCTGTCTTTGTATAAAGATATCCAATCCATGACCAAGATAACATCGAACTCCACTAAAGGAAGTATGAAAAGATTTGTTGGGAGTTTCAATCCACAAAAAGTTTTTGAGGAGGAGTTATAAACCTTAGACATAATAATTTCCCCATTTTCTATTCTCACAGATAAATTAACCTACAAATATTGAGGTGGTGTTTGAATAGTTCTACTAAACTTTCAAGATATTAAATAATGCATAGAAATAGATTCAAATAGTATGTTTTCTATTCTTGAATGAATAATTAGAATACTTGTCACCACATAGTTTTCCAGATCCACCTCAACAGTAGTGATAGCATAAGCCTTTCCTTGTTGCCTTGGAGGTTGTTGTTGATTTCCTTAGACAACCCTTAGATTAGTGAAATTGTTCACATAATACCCATTCTCCTTGTAGTTGTAACACTACAACACTCGAGGGATTTTATCTGAACCTTCCTTTATTCTTCCACATTATTGGGATTCTTCATGTCCCTTCAATAATTTTTAGCATATGTCCCATTCTTCTACATTTGAAGCAATTTTGGGTTCCCTTTAGATAGTTACGAGGACGCTTTTCCCACAATTTTGACACGTGGGATGTTTGATCTTATTTCCATCATGAGATTTACTTTATGAACCACCCATATTAGACTTCATCTTATGATTTTTGTCACCAGGACCATAAGACTAATGTGAGTCTCTGATCTCCATTTCAACCTTGAGGACATGACATAAAATCTCCTCATAACTTCCAAAGTCTTTAATTGACAACAATTTCCATAAAATCAGATTTAGTATGCTAAAGAAGTGATCCACCTTTCTTTCGGTGTTTATGAAAAATCCAAAGGCGTATCTTGTAAGCCTGGTAAAGTTTGCTTCATACACCCCGATGGACTCATCTTCCTTATGCTTTAGTATGAAGAACTCTCTTTCCATCTTGAGGCGGAGGGTTCCAGGAAAATATTTATTGAAAAACATTTTCTTGAATTCCTACCAATATATGGAATCAATTTTCTATTGGGACTTCGTATTCTTGATCAGTATCTACCACTGATCAACTTCCCCACCAAAATGATAGACCGCCAATACAATTTTCTCTTCTTCCGAGCACTAGAGGACAAAGAATATATTTTCACTGGAGTTAATAAACTGTTCCTTGAGGAGGGGATTAGAAGATACACTAAACATGGGAGGCCTTTTCCGCATGAAGGATTCAACTATAACTTGCTCTTTCCTTAGGGGAGGACGGTGTTCCACGTGATTCATGTTATTATTCATAACTTGAGCCAGCTAATCAAGTACTGTCATGAAGTTTTGAGCACCTATTCCCATCATATTTGGAATATCATTAGGGAAATCTTTAAATTACCAATCACATTTATTGTTTGAATGTGTTCTTCTATTTACCACTATTAACTAAGAAAAATAATGTACAATTAGAGGGATTGAATTCTTAGTTATTAAGCATAAAAATAAAACTTTGAACATAAAAGGATAAACTTGTAAAGGATAAGTATATCCTAACTTTTGATTCCCTAGGTTTAAATCTAGGTTATCCTTGATCTATTTCTAACTTATATTCTTATGGGGTATTTTTTTATTCCCTTAATAATGGTTTGTACCAAGATCATGAATTCACCAAATCATATCCCCCAAGAGTGTCAAACCAAGAATGCAGAAAGGCTCGTTGTTATGCACTAATTCCCGTTCGATTCTAGCTCAAAGTGGTGTTTTTAGGTTTTATTCCCATATACATCTATTCCAGATCCACCTCCACCAATTTTTATCCATACAGGGATTTATTTTCTTGATAAACCACTTACTCTATACTTACCAAAATTTAGAGATGTTTTCTTGTACTTAATCTCATTCATAAGGTTCTTACTAAAGTGCTCTATTACTAATATCCAAAAATAACTAAACTATCCTATAATACCAACTATAGTGACCCTAGATTTTTACATATATCATTACATGATTTGAAACATAATTAAAAATCAAATTACAATCCAAGGATCATAAATTCTAGTGTCTTGGAAGGCTAGGTACATAATAAAACATCATAAAAACAACTTTTTATTTAATATCCATAATGAGATCATAACTTCAATTATTCTCATACATATTCATAGGATAACTTGGGGATAACATGGATAAAGGGATGAGCTAAAATGCCGAGTAAGGGAATAAACATAAGAATAAAGCTTTAGCACATGGGTTAGAAGGCATGGCATAATGATATAAAAAGACATGGAACATATGGAATCATAACATATAAATATGGGATCATATAAACATAGATTCATAGAAATGTGGAAGCAATATAAAACATGAATTTAGCACGAGTAAAGGCTCATTTCACATAGAGGAGCACAAGTCAAGGTTAACCATCAAGAAAGTTGCATATGGTAGCATGAGTCAAGGCTAACCGCTAAGACCGTTGCACATAACGTCTCATGAGACTCAAATGTACCCAATACATTGGAGAAATATCTAGGTGAACCTATCATAATATGTTTATGAATATTATTTTCACATATAGAATCATATATAATCAATCATACATAAATATAAGGGTACCCATTGAAAGAAATGCGTATCATAATAATGTCATAAAGCATAATAGATGAGAATATCATACAAGCGTCCATGAAAGAAAGGAATTAAAACATACATGGAAATTGATAATGGAAAATATGCATATATCATGGTAGGTGATGTAAAATAGAAGTGACAACATGTAAGAAGGGTATTTAATAAATTTTATCATTAAAACATTTTAGTGCGGTTTTAGGGAAAATACTAAAGAGAATTTAAAATAGAAAAGGGAAAAATATTTTATATAAAAACATAAGTGAACCAATAGTGTTTTAATAATAGAAGGACTGATTTTATAAAAAAATGGTGTCTTAAAAAAATGATATAGTGGACTTGATATTGGGTAAGAATTTGGGAAGTTTCCATAAAATGGGTTTGCTTATCAGGAAGTATTGAGGAGGGAACCACTTAAAAGCATGTATATCCCCAAAAGAGAATAATGAATGGATATTGATACATGATTTTGGATAATAAAAACATAATTTATAATATGTACATAAAAATAACAGATAACTTAATTTGAGTAAAAAATATATAGAGCAAACTGAAGGAATAATGGAGGTTCGGGTAGATCCCATTACCTTAAGTTCGACGGTGTTCTCCAATTGATATTAATGACCTAAATAAGGTTCATTAATTAATAATTTCAGAACCTATTTTACATTTAATTGATTTATTATAACCTTTTTGAGTTCATTAATGACCTTTTTGATTGGTTATGAGGTTCAATTTCATTGTTCGGGTCCATTTGTTTCATAATTAGTTTACTTATATACTTGAATGAATAATCATGTAAAATGAGGATGGTTGTCTAGAATTGGAGTTATATTTTATTATTGAACATCCAGAAGGTTAAATGGTTGTAAATTTCATTTGGTTACTTGGAGTGAAGATGAATCATTATATAAAACTTTAGTGATAACCTTTTGGGTTAATTGGTGGTTTTTGATCACAACGAACACATTTTGTTTTATAAATCAACACCATGTGTACAAAAAGATTCCAAAACCATAGATGAGACAAAATAAAAATATTATAGTCTAGTTCAACCATAATAATGGTTTCATGACCATAATTAAATATGGTAATGGAAATTGAAAACTCATCATCCTTGAATGTGGTAAATTAACACATCTCAGGTGGTGTTTTTACTACTAGTATAAAATAAGGGTAAATGAGAGATGATAATAAATTATTAAATTATCATGAAAAAATTCCAGTACATATAAGGTAATATATTTTTCATAACTTTTGGATGAAGAGAGGTAAGGATATAAAAGAAAACAAAGGAACTTGAAAGGAAAGTAAAAGAATTGAAAAGAGGAATTTACCTCTCAAATTAATATTCCTTGAGAGCCTCTCAAGGGGAGAGTATTTGGTCTTTTAAAGGGACCAAGGGATAATGGACATGGGGGAAGATATTGGGGAGATATTTTAGCATCATTTAGTAAAGGAAAAAGTCTTGAGAGGAGTGAAGATAAGAGGGGAGTGTGGGTGGTTTTTATAGTGGAGGGGAGGAGGGTTTTCTTAATATTTTAATCATTAGTTTATTATTTATCCATAAGACAAGAAACAATGATGATTACATGAAAAAAATAGTAATAACTGAATGTAATTTTTAAACAAATTCCATTTACATCTTTCATGACTCAAGCATGGTGCATACATTCAGTTTTTAGCACTTATCGTAAATTATCATATTGTACTATTCATAAAAAATTCAAGTATTTCAGAAAAATACAAAAAATTCACCCTAACCATTTTTTGATGTGTAGAATCCAAAAATAAACACTATTTTATGAAAAAGATTATCTAAATATGGGAAATTTAATTTTTAAATAAAATAATCATTTACTTGAAAAATACATATTTTAAAATTATAACTGATTTTATAATACTTTGAAAAATTAACTAAGGTCTCATAAAATTATCCTATAATATTAAGACATAAAAATAATAATTTATGAATACATTTTATGAACATACATTTTCTTTTTTTAATTATTAAATTATTCATAAATTAAATATTTATGACTTATAAAAATACCAACACTATCATATTGTCACTTATAAGATGAATAAATTTTATTTATACTTTCATTGGAAAGATTATTATTTACTTGGTCGATTTATTATTCATAAGCACAGAATTACTATTCATAAGGGTTAGTTACTATTCACAAAAAATTAAGTTTTCCTTATTAGACTCCAAACATCTTACTGATCGCAACCATGTATGTCATATTTTCAAAATTCAAATCACAGAAGTGACAATATTATATTTAATGGTCACATAGTACCTTGTAGTTTATTGTGTTGTGATTTCATGTGATTATATGACATAATTATAAGAATGAAATTTCCGTTGATTAAACTTTGGGTCATTACACATAGGCTCCTAAAAATAAACCTGACCGACTATAACTGCTTTTTCCTAGGTTGAAATGTATTTTAACATGTTCCATCATGTATATATATTCATAAATATAAACCTATATATGCAAAGATATACAAGCACTAATGAGAACCCAAGGAGTAAGACTAAGGCATCCACATAAGGATAATATAATAAGTTTCATATTTTAAATAAGGGATTCCATGCCCAATGATGTCAAATGAAATGATAAGGAACATCATCTCTAAATTTCAGATAAGAGATAAGGGTTACCATGACCAATAGTCTAAACTGAATGAAGAGGGACACTATTCCCATCAGTCTCAACTGAATGATGAGTGACACCATTCCCATCAGTATCAACTAAATTATAAGGGATTTTATTCCCATCAGTCTCAAATGGATGATGAGGTACACCATGCCCATTAGTCTTAAATGAATGATCAGGGAATTCATGCCCAAAATCTAGATAAATGATGTGGTGCATCATGTCCAAAATCTCATGTTAAGGGAGCATGAAGCATCATGTCCAACACTTTGCTTAACCATAACACAACAACCAATACCCATGGTTTAATAATAATTACCAAAAATTTCATCAAATAATTTATTATAAGATAAGAAAAGTATACATTCCATTTAACTTTTCACTAAATCCTATTTATTAAAGAGAGTAAAACATAATTCATTAAGGTCTAGGTGATTTATCCAAAAATTTATATTTAATATAAAAACATAGTTCATGAGAAAATTCTATTCCAAAATTATGATTCATCATGATCATTTCATTTTATAATTCAATTAATAATGATAAGGAGGACCATGTGTATATACATTCCATATTACGATTTAATTTGAATGATTTAATCAATAATTTCATTAATTAATGATTAAGGACTAAGGATGGTATTCAAACATTTTACATTTCAATTAACAAGCCAAACCCACCTTAGGAGGTGGTTTGGTTGTATTGGCATTTATAAATTGCTAAGGCATTTAAAGAACACACCCAAGGGGTGATTTAATCACAAGGAAAAAATGATAGATATTATCATGTTATTGAACTCACCTTAAGTGGTTATTTGAGTTGATTTCATTGACCTCTAACCATGTAAAGGGTCTAGGGAACATCAAGGTTTTGATCTAAGGGTTTTATTTAAGGTATTTCACAATATAGAAGCAATGCACATGAATCCTAACATGTGGAATAATGAATTTTTTTAAAAATGATTAAAATTTAATGTAAATACATATCAAACACTTACCTCATACTTAATAAGATTCAATAATTAATTATCGGGCTTTGATTCGAGTTGGAACAAGAGAAATGGGAGAAATGGAAAAATTATCTGAAAACAGATCACAAGATCTTTCATGGAAATTAAACTTAATACATAAAATAAAATAAATAAAGGAAGAGGAATAATAGACTAATTAAGGGAGATACAATGTGACTGAAAATTCTTGATTCTAAGATCTAATTAAGGAGATACCTCCTTACCTAGAGAATAGGGAGAGGGAGAGCTCCCACAGTCAGAGGGGCTACTGAGTGTAAATTGGATAAGAAAGAAGTGGAATAAAATTAAAGGATGTATGGGAAAACTAGTCTCTTCTAGCCCCTTTAAAGGGTCGTATGGTTTTTCCACATGGTTTGGATAACTGTGCGCCAGTCATGCGGTGCCACTTTCCAAAGGGACACCCCCTCACATGATTGCAACACATAGTTAGACAAACTATGCACCAACCGTGCAGGTCAACCTATACACCTAAAACAAGTAATTTTTTTTTCCCTGGGGTGTCACATAGTTTCATTAAACCATTTCCCTATAAAAACATTCCACAAATTTTGGACTATAAGGGTTAACACTAACCATGTTCCAACCATGAAACCCTATCTATTTCTCTATAAATTGAGTTTTTGGAGCAAGAAACTTTTGAAACTCATTAAAACACCTATTACACCTCCCAAGACCTAAAAATTGTCTAAAAAATCAATTTTAATTGTTTCAATTTTTTTAATTACATTCCAAATCCTGGTTTAATATATATCCCGTCCACCAAATGAAATACTTGAATTCCTTTGAAAACTTCAACCCGTCCAAAACATGGTATCTTATAACCTCTCCACCTTAGAACTTCTCATCCCCAATAAGTCTTGGGTAATAAAAAACATCACCTGAACTACTTGGTTAATGAATTATCACCCAAAAATCTATGTTATGTTTACAAATTCCCAATGTGACTCGAGATTCACTTGAGCACATGACGTCTAATTTTCCAAAACTATATCCAATGCTTGTAACTATCAAAAAAATGATAAGATGGTGCTTATACAAGCCTATCTATCCCATGAAATGACCACTTCATCATATATTTTATAAAAAGGCCTATTGTGCTCCCCACCATAGGTTCTAGATTCCCAACGACTAATTCCAAGTCATGGTACACCCACCATCGTAATTTCTTACCAAATAAATCCCTCAACATCATAGTAACGCTCCTGGAATTTTCATTAGATTACACACAAGGGAACTACCCTAAATCCTTGATTTTGATCGAAATGGTAAAACTCTAGTCAACCAAGTTCTTACTGGTCATTCCATATTTTCCCTGAAAATTCATGGCTGACCTTTAGAATGAACCCATCTTATCCCAACGACATGTCTGATGCAGTTCCTCACATGTCGCATCTAACTATTTTAAGAAACTCAATTTTAACTACTTCTAGTCGATTACTTTTGAAAAATGATTGGTTTAACAACTGATGTGTCACCAAAACCATATCTTAAGACTTTCATCCCAAGGCATACCAAGATCATTCCTAGAATGCTCACCAAAGCCCATACACAACTTCTAATGACATCTCCTGGCCTAACTATCCTCTATGAAAAACCATTTTCATGCCACAACACAAGAACCAACACAAAAATGATCCAGAACCCCTGGATATTCACAATATTTATCGGGTCTGACACCCGCACTTGGGCTCCACCATGTCCACTCTCAAACTTTCACTTGGAATTTACTGAAAAATACATCTATACAAAGTTCCATTTATCCAATGACATACAAGATCCAAAATAACTGTCACAAAACCAGTATAAAGGTCCCATGACCCTTATCACATGAGGGTCACCTACCAGTGAATTGAATCCTACTCCACACCTTAAAAGCTTCCATATCATCATTGCAACAAAATTATTTCTGATCACCACAACCATGCCCCATCCATCACTGAATATAATGTCAAGCATGGATAATAATTCGTTTATCTATGACCATCAACACAAACATCATCCATAACCCATTCCCACTTCTCAATAATGGTTTCCAAGGCATTCGCTGAGTTTCAAAACATCACAAGGGTCACCACCCTTAAACCACCAATGGTGTACTATACACCATCTATTTTTTTAAACTACTTCCTTAGGCACCACTCTCAAAGAGTATCTTCATAAAAACTATCCCAACATACTCAATATGATGTAAAGATATTAGACATGATATCCTCTAAACCAAGAGTTCACTAATATTCTATATATAGGCATTCATTTATCTCTCTCTAAGACATGATCTTGTCAAAACATGTTATACTGGCCTTTTAACAACACCTGACACCACTTCTTATCATAATGTGTGACTAGGTCCAACCATGGTTTACCATCTCATGAAACCTAGTTTTTTTCCAAAATAATTCTCAACATAGGACCAATTTTTTTAAATTACCCAAAACTTTAAATCTTCATGCCCGCAAGGATAAATTCTTAAAACCATCGATCCTCAGCCCACAATAATCCACTCACTGAAGTTCCACATCAACCAGTTTTTACACACAATTAGTGTGAATGAAAATTTTCATACATATTGGGTGTACATCTCGTATGACATAGTTTAATAACTGACTCACCCTACTACAATTTATCCATCAACAAGTCCAAATTGATAATGCTACCTGGTACGTCAGTCTCATTATACTAGAATCTACCTTGGAACCCCTCTTCAATATTAGGAACCTTACCAATGCTGTGATTTGTTATATGATCACTTACTTCACAATTTCATTTCAAGAGTTTAATCGTCAAGCACACAACCATTGTTCAATTAAGCCAGGAACCCAAACAATATTTTCTATCAAATCTAGTCTTGATACACGAGTACCCTAGGTGCTTCCTTGAAAATCAATGGAATCATCATGATTATTTCATAAAACCCAAGCACCTACCATACATCGGTCTAGAACGATCATACAACCAAGATCACCACCTAAAATAGAATAAAAAAATCTAGACCAACTCTTCTCATAGGTTTCCCTTGATCAAAACAACATCATTGGCTCATTAGGGATTGAGTCAAAAGTAAGGGACTCTAGGCCTATCACCTAGCCCTAATGTATCTCACATGAGAACCACATACCCTTTAAGGGATTCTACTACAAAGTATATAACATGTCTGAAAATTCTCTCTAAAAGAGGTAAAACTGAAGGCTATCAAGGATATCATCGACCCACAAGGGCCAATATTTGTGAACATAAGAGTAACTCCATCACATTCCAAGAATTAGGCTACCAAGATCCGATCCTCTTAGAGAATCCTCATAATGGAGTTATCCTTGAAGGGTCACTATGACTACATAAAAAGGATAAAGAGATGACACTCACTAGGCTTCCACAAATGGTAATACCCACTTTAGGTCCAACTTACCAGACAACCACCCACCTCCCCGGGGTGCCATTTCATCTACTAAGAGTCTTACTTAGGAAAAAATGAACCTGAATGACACTTGACATCTGAAACTCTTCATAAATATTTAGAAATGCTTTAATTTTTTAGGGTGAAACCTCTACTGAAGTAGCCCCTTACTTACACAAGGTATTAGGCCTAAAATAAGGTCACTCCTGAAAAGGTCACCAGGTATTACTGCCTAACCTCTAGGTACAAGAAAAAATAAGAAGGTTTCATTAGATATCCACAACAATTATTACGTTATTATTCAAGAAAAATATCAAGAAAAAAATTTAAAAATGACCTACATGGGGTTCCATACTATAAAAACCTCTAAAAGGATTTATTTTAAGACATTTAGTCTATGATATTTTTTCAAAATATTTATATCAGAACATATATAAGGTATATCAAGTGCCATTCACAAAGGAAAACTTTAATAATCACTTTATTTATCTACCACTATATATCATTAGGAAATTTATCTTGTAATTTTATTTTTAAACTATCTTTTTTAAATCTATAAGTTCTTAAAACTAGATTAGTTAAATAAAATGTCACTCAAAAGCTATAGAGGAAAACACCCTTAGGTTGAAAATGGAATTTTAATTAACTAAATTCTCATATAAAAAGAGATTTAAAACAACTAAATTCCTTATTGACACGAACTTCATTGAGATTCATGTCAAATTTAATTTTTATAAAACCCTACCTACTTCTTACTACTAGTATGATGGTGAGCGGGGGTTGATTACATAGGGAAGGATTAATGTTTGTGTAAGTGACCAAAAGATAACTGAAAAAATCAAAAAACAACAAACAAAAACAAATATAAAGAAGTAAGAAATAATGAAATGATGATGATGAGATGAAGTGTGTGAGAAAAAATGTGAAATGAAATTGGTGCAGAAAGAACAATGATAGAGAGTGAGTGACAATCATAGTTTGAAATTAGAGAAATAAGATTGATATGAATTGATTTTAATGATTTTTTTTCTTAATTTAGTGTTACACAATTGTAAAAGTGTTTGAGAAAAGTTTTTAATCTATTAAGGACTCTCTTCAGTGTTCAACACAACTCGTTGATATTTCTTAGAAATGATCTATCGATCATCAATCATGAGATAGATTGTTCTTAATAGAGAATAGAATTCTAACCTTTTCTAATTTCTGTACTTAAGTTAAAATTCAAAGTCAATGTATTCACTATAATCACCTGTCGGTCCATATAATAGTGTAAAATTGATTCCCATTAAGAATGGAAATGAGATTTCTGAGCTTAAATGTCACTCATGCAATCATGGAATTTAAAAGCATAACATATTAAAGATTCTAATAATACCAGTTTGATTACCTAAATTTTCTATCTACTCTTGTGTAAAATGAAAACAATGAAAATATTCAATGAAAGCATCTTGAGATAGTAATATAGAGGAAAGTGAGAAAGAATATTCTCTTGATGACGGTCTTCTTACTCCAGCTCGAAGTCGAATGAATTCAGTTTGAGTATGTGGTTCTGATATTTACTAAGCTATGTGTTATCTAGTGGATCATGGATGAATAATTTATTCTAGAATCATCGTCTCTCGATGATAATTCCTTCCCCTTTTTAGATGCTTCTGAATCCTCTTCTTAACAGAAAAATTCAATGCACCTAACAAATGTGTGCTCACAGTCACCTCTTGGTAACAACTCCCTGTCTTCTACGTGGTATGTAAGTCATTGTATATCCTCCTCATAGGTGATTCAAGAAAATACCTCAACAAACTGAATGACCTCCTATACACATTGAAATGTCTCCAATACTTAAATAAATTTGAGAAAATTCCCTTCCAGCATCCTCCAGAATCTTCCAATGGAATTGAGTGCTGCGACCTCATCTTAAAATTCTTCTCAACAAAAACATCTAATAAAATTAAATGTGACATTATTATAAAAATTAATATAAATATAAATATATATAAACAAATATATATAAATATATACTAAATTATTATTATCAACATAAATACAAATATATAAAAATAAAAATATATATTAATTTAGTTTTTATTACTATTATTAATACATATAAATATATAACTTGATATCTTGATTATTATTATTATAATTATATATATATATATATTAATATTATTATGATGCAGGTCCTCTTCTTCACAGGGCTTCAATGGCAGTGACTTTGGGTCTTCAAAAGGCGTACATCCACTGCAAGCTTCGGGGGCCTTCTTCAACCTCGGCGAGGGTGTCTCTGGATCAGTCTCAAACAACTCTAACCAGATCCATAGTTCATGGGTCTTGGTGAATGTGTAAGATCGATAAATAGAGCTCAGTTAGCTAGGGATTCATGGTGGCCTCCTTCACCGATGTAGTTCAATGAGAAACAGTCGACGACCTCGGATTCACCTCATCCGTGGTGGTAGAAATGGTGGATTGGGGTGGTAGTGAACCTAAAAATAGAATAAATAAATAAATAAATAAATAAATAAATAAATAAACAAACAAACAAATTAAATTCAAATAAATAAAAAACTAATCAAGTTAAATTATTTATTTTCAAATGAAAATAATAAAATAATGAATTAATTGAATTCATTAATTAAGTCAAAAATAATAAAAACACAAAAAAATTATTAAATTAAAAAAAAATTTAAATAAAGAATGAATTTGTTAAATAAAAAAAATTAATTAAAAAAACTAAGATTTATTGATTTGAAAAAAAATAATTAAAAAAAAAGAATGAAAAACACAAATTGAATTTATTATTTTAAAAATCATAAAAAATGAATAAATGAATTAAAATAAATAAAAAATGACAAATAATAAATTAAACAAAACACAAGAATACAAATAGCGATTAATACAAAATGAATTATTTAAATTTAAATTCACCAAAATAAAAAAATAATTAAGGAAAATAATATTTTGACATTACAATTCACATTTTAAATTAATTAATAAAAAATTATCACAATAAAAAATTATTCAAGAAAATACATTATTATCCAATTAAAATCACATTTATTTACTCAAATTGATTTGGAAAAAAGATAGAGAAAAGGCCACATCAAACTCCCTATACTTAATCAATTTCAAAACTAGGAAATTCAAATCATTTTATCTATTTAAAAAAAATATTAAAAAGGAAAGTACATATTGCCTAAGTTTTAACTCACTCTGAAATCAAAGGAAATCCAAAAATCCCTCTAAATATTGAAAGAATCACGCCTCCTATATGAATTTCACTCACTGCCTCATTTCTATTTCAAAGTAGCTTCCATTTCCAGAATTGAAACTAGTTAGATATAAGTGGAATTGAGACTTTAACCAAAGACACTTACAATTATCACTCTCTATTGGGTTTCAAAAATCAAAGGTCCATTTTTCATTTCATTGTTTTAACTCAAATGATTTTCATTTATGTAAGTTATTCCCTTCTTCAAATGGATTCAAAATCCCCATCACCTTAATGAACTCATTTTTGACTATTTGGAACTTTATTTTTTTATTGTTTTTATCCATCCATCTATGTGTAGATCACGGTGAAAAAGAATTTATTTGATATTCATAGAGGTATTATACACATATATAGTTCCTAAAGTCTCATATTTTCACCGTGGGATCCCAATTTCCCATTTTATACTAGTTACAATGGAATTAAATGATTATCATTTGAGTTGGTTTCATGAGGTATTTGTTCAAAAATATCATGTCACCTAGGTTAAAGTTAAAATTTATAGTTTTCTCAAGTTATGATCTCAATTCTAAAAATATCACTCCAATCACACTCTCCTTCCATTTTTATAAATAGAAAATAAATAAAACATTATGAAAACAACACTAAATAATCACACTATTCTAGAAATTTTAGAATTAGTGAAACCCCTAAACTTATAAAGTATTTATCACTTAGGAAGTAATAAATGTTTTTTTGTTTTCTTTTTTTACGATTCTATTTACACATAGTCTAAAATGATTCACGATCAGAAAGAAATTTGAAAACAATTTAAGGGTTATTGATGGGTTGCAATTAAGGAAAATTTAGCATAATGAAGACCCCTCACCCACAATTAAATCTCAACAATGTATCCATTTTTGAATATCAAAGTGGTATGCATTATTAATTTTTCTATTCAAACATATTTAGAAATGTAGCATAGAAAAGGGTTTTTAAGGGGTGTTAGGGAAGCTTAATTTTTTTTCTACTCATCCCAACAAACTTTAAAACAGTTTTTTAAATAACATGCATGTCATTTTTATACAAAGAAATAAAATTATCAAAAATTATCTCAAAAAGAAGCACGATAAATAATAAGGAAACAATATTTTAATACAAATAAATTATTAAGGGTGCTAGATAGGTGAAAAATTTAATTTAATTTTTTTTTCAACCCATTATGAAATCCTCACACCAACCAAGAAAAAATATTATCAAAATTCAACTTAAAACAATAAGGGGTGTCCCCAACACTTAATTTTAAGTAGAACTCAATATGAATGATCTTATAGTTGAATGATAGAATTAAGAAATAGAATTTAATCAATACTTCATTGGTATGTAGGACCTCATGTCTTTGGTTCACATAAAATTTGTAACTACCCTCCAATGAAAACATATCTGGTTTTAACATCAGGTTCTTAAAATATGAACATATAATAACAAGATTCTAAAATGAAAAACCATAGTTAAAGTTAATATAAGTTTTATCCTATTTTTTCTAACTAGTAGCTCCTTCTGGAATTGAATTTCAAAATTATTCCGCCATAGGTAAATAGTTCTCACAACCAACTGTGCTCACTTCTCATTGTTAATCCACTAACAACCCACCATCTTCACCTCATGGTAACTCAATTGATCAACTTTAAAATACAAATAAATTAGAAAAGATCTATAATATTCCAATTAAAACTTTATCAACAATGGTTCACCAATCTAGGGAGACACAAAACTGAGCAAGGAGAATTTATTCAAACCGAAATTTAAAGAGAAAAACAAGAAAATCGAAGACTACTCCCATGTAGCACTAGTTTTATAGTCCCCACATGGACTCAACTACATAAAGAGTTTTAACTATGGTAATTTAGTGGATAATATTCATCATTAATTGGGGCTTGGGTATTTTCATTGGAAAATCGAACCAGTCCATATGAGAGCTCATGAAACTTATCAGCATGAATAATTCTACTTAAAAACTCTAAAGCTTGAGGACTAAGCCTTATTCCATAAAAAGATTAAAAATTTAGATTTGTAGTCAAAGAATCAAGAAAATAAGAAAAAATACCATCACCAAAAACATAATGATTAACCTTAAATTTCAATTTCTCACCCTCACCTTCCCCTACACCAGTGAAATTTATAGGTTTAGAAAAAGAAGCAGTAGTGAAAAAATGTATCTTACTATCAATATAAAAAATATTAAAAACAATTTTCTTAGGATAGGAAGAGGAAGTGCCCTCAATATTTTCTAAGAAATTCTCAAATTCATTGAAAAAATTTCATCATCCAGGTGGTGCACAGAAGCATGTGAAGGCCCACTGTCCATTTCTAAAAATATGCCTAGAAACTCCTTGATATCAATCTTAATGGATATAGAAAACTCACCTTAAACTTCAATCAGAAAAGAACTAACTATATACTTATCCTTAGCCTTAAAACCTTTAGTTTCAGTAGAATAATCACCATGAATAGACTCATATTTCATAGGTTGTTGGGAAAAATAAGTAGAAACCAAAATAGGGTTGGGTACATGAGGGGATTAAAACTTTGAATAGAAGGGGAAAGATTATTAGTAGGGAAACTTAGTTTGGGATTCAACACTTCATTTCTCTTGTAAATGTACTTCCTAATTTGGTTCTCAATTCTCCCCATCCTTTTTAGCTTAAGAGTAGACTCAAATTCAATAACATTTGCTTCAAAATATTCAATGACATACTCAGTGATAAAATCACACAAGGGATGATGATTTTACTTTCTAAAATCAGCTTTAAAAACCTCATTAGAAATATCAATCAACTTATAGATCACCTAAAGTGGTGAATCTTTGTAAAGTTAAAATTCCTCTTGGTCCTCACCAACTTAGAGGGTAAGATGACCCTTTGAGACATCGATGATAGCCATAACAAAGGCTAAGAATGGATTACCTAAAATGATTGGAATTGTTTTATTACAATCCATGTGAAGAATAAAAATGCATGTGGGAAAAGATAGCTTCTCTAAATCAACTAATAAGTAATCTACCCTCCCATAGGGGTAGGATAGTGACCTTTCAACTAGCTGTAGTGACATTGAAGTTGGTTTCATCTCCCTTAGGCCTAAATTTTTGAAAAAAGAGTAGGGAATAAGGTTAATTCTAGGACCTAGATCACAAAACACCTAATCTCTTCACTTTAACCAATTTTAAAAGATATAAAAAAACTACCAAGGTATTTTAGTTTGGGTGGAATGTTATTTTTCACTATGGTATTACACTCCTCATTCAAATTAACCATTTATCTCTCACACCAATCCATCTTGTTAGCTATGAATATCTTAATAAATTTCAATTATGAATTGATTTTTTTTAAATCTTACATAGATGGAATGTTAACATTGATGATCTTAAAAATTTGAATAAATTTAAGGTAATTAGGTTCATTGTTCTTTTTCACGCATTGAGGAAAATGTATGGTAGGGGGAAAATTCTTCAAAATAATTAGGTTATTATCATCATCCTTAAACATTACCTTCTTATTTACCCATTTTATAAATTCTCACTTCATTTTCTTTGTTTTTTAGTTTTCTCATGTGAAGGGTTATCATTTTTCTCATATTCTTCAGGTTTTTCTACATTTCTAGATTTTGGATTTTTCAGATTTTTATTTTCAGTTTTAGCTTGAAGATCAATTTCTTAATCCATAGATTGTTCTCTAACTTGTTCTTGAATATTAAGACCTGAAATGGTTTTTACTACCATAAAATTCTATCTTGGGGTTGATTCGGTTGTACCAGGCATGTTTCCTTTATCCCTTCCTCCTAGGTCACTAGCCATATGATCAATTTGAAGTTCTAGATTATGAATACAAATTTAAGTATCTTCTATTCTAAAAGGGAATCCCTAGGAGTGGCCTTTTCAAACCCTCCACCCAGGAAGCCCCCTCCCTATGAAGGGATCAATCTAGAGAGAGCCCCAGTCTAAAAGGATCCATTTTCAGTCGAGATGGAAGATAATCCTATGGGGTAATAACCTGATTAGTAATGGATCAACACAACAACATG
The DNA here is from genome assembly GCA_963277665.1 of Viscum album. Taxonomy (NCBI): domain Eukaryota; kingdom Viridiplantae; phylum Streptophyta; class Magnoliopsida; order Santalales; family Viscaceae; genus Viscum; species Viscum album. The sequence goes on from OY728132.1 coordinate 423,338,364, forward strand.
TCAGCTAGGTGGGTTGCACCCTTCTACTCACCTGATGCAGCATCAGGTGACCCGAAACGGTGAGTGTACTGGGGGAGGTGGAAATCCCCCCAAGAGAGGGATCCTAGGATTTTAACCCCATACCTCAAAAGAAACACCATTGTTATGACACTTATATCTTACCACTATACCACCGACGAAGCGGCCTAATGTAAGTATCCTTTTTTAAAGAACTAATATCACCAAGAACTTATTGCAACATGACCTTAATTTTTCCTTGAGAATTTGAATATTCAAACCAATATTGAAATTAAAAATATTTTTTAGGATGTGTTTGGTAATTTGGGGTTGGGGACTGTTTGATTACACCTTGTTCTTTCTAAGACAGGTTGGGGTGATTTTTGTATCCATAATTATATTGATTTGAGAAATGATTTTACACTCCCTGATTTCAAGCTATGCAATCCAAAAATTGGGAACTCTCCTCAAATTGGACAAGGATATCAAAGTTGGGAAAACATTTTTGGTTGTGACCAAACATACCATAATAACAACACTACTCCCTAAGAACTTATCCATTAACAAAAACATCTTGAGTATTATTTTAATCCCTATGAATGATTATTTTCTTAGTGTAGTTTTGTTGGGATGTTTGTTCTAATTTATAAAATTTTTTCTTAATATCATCAGCTTCAGGATAAGATAATTCACCCCCACAATATTGGTAAACTATATTCTGGTTGTACAGAGTGAGATTATTGTAGAAAGTATCCATGAGTAGGTGGGGAGCTAATCAGTGATTGGGAATCTACCTAAGAAGACTTCTAAACCTATCCCATACCCCATCAAACATATCTCCCTTATCCTTGACAAACCTAGTGATCTTGTGCCTTACTTCTATGGTGGTGTTACTGGGGTAAAATTTGGATACAAAGGTATTGAACACCTTATTCCAGGTCTCAAATATTTCTTCATCTATGTTCCGAAACCATGTCCTAGCCATCCACTTAAGAAAAAATGGTAACACCCTCAGCCTCAACTCCTCCTCACTTAGACCTCATAAAAGAAAATGTTGGATAGAACTATATGTTGAGTCAATAAGGTTTTCCTTATGACTTTTCCATTCTTTCTTGTTTTGAAAATCACAAACACCTTATATTTGAGAAAATCGCTTTTATAAGGAAAGTTGCTTTCATAAGGAAAATCGCTTTTGTAAGAATAATTATCCTTATCATATTTTCATCCAGATTTTTCTTAAGTATGAGATTCAGATTCATTTCTATTTTCTCGGAATTGTTTGAAACTTTGATATGAAGTATTCTGTTTCTAGGATCCAAATTCTGGATAAGAACTGTAATAAAGCTTCACTCCGAAATCTAGAATGAGGACTGTGATAAAGTTTCATTCTAAACTCCGGATACGAACTCTGATTAAGTTTTACTCCAGATTCAGGATATGAATCCTTATGAAGTTCAACAAATGAATTCTCATTACGAATTCTAATGATGAATTCTCATTACGAATTCTGATGAGGAATTCTCATTACAAATTCTGATGAGGAATTCTCATTACGAATCCTGATGATGAATTCTCATTCCGAATTCTCATTCCGAATTCACCTATTAAACAGAATCTGATCATCTTTGTTTTATACACTCCGAATTTATTTAGACTCCGAAAATTATTTTTGGTTAGACTCCGGACTTTCATTTTGCTTACGTTGTTATAATCTGTCTACTCTTTAATATTTTTTTTCTCACTCCGAACATTCACTCCGAATATTTACTCCAAACTTTTTTAAGACTTAAAACGATGTCGTACATTCTGTTTCACCTATTTTGTTATAAAACGATGTCGTCTATTCTGTTTTAAACTAACTATTGGCTAAGTTACACGTGTACAGGTCCCTAAAATTTTAAGGAAAATATGACCGTTGGGAAGGAGGCCGACCTTACCTATAAATAGGAGCTCATTTGAAAGAGCTCGAGATAGAGAAGTTGATCGATCTAGAGACCACACGCTGCTAAGGTGATTTCTAGAGAGAGAAAACTTTTCATTCCTTGTGCGTACTGAACCGCTCGTTCAGTTTTTGCTTCGTGCGGCTCCGAATGTTGGTGATTACATTCGAGGACTTCTGGGGATAGGAAGACAAAGGTACCAACTACCTTGAAGTTCGAGGGCTTCCTTGCTGAGGAAGACAGAGGTTTCCAACTACCTTGAAGTTGAGGGCTTGCAGGGATAGCAAGACAGAGATTCCGATATTCGTATCGAGGGCTTACCCTGGTGTGGGTAAGACAAACTTGCTTGAAAGTATAAATCAAGGGACCTTTATCCAAGGTTGTTGGATACCCTTCTCTTTGGGTTAAAAGACTTATATCTTGTTACTTGTAGTTTTACTACTTGTTTATTTCCACTGCATTTTTTATTATAAGGAAAGTATAACTTTATTATACTTCCTTACTTGTACTCTGTTTCATTTAGATTCTATACGCTTTAAGGTAGAATCTCATATTGTAATCTTTTTGTTAAGTTTCAATTTCCGGAACCATATTTCCGGAACCCACTTTCAGAATCTCTTTCCAAGTTTTCATTTGGTATTAGAGGTGTTGTGAATTTTCTTAAGTTTAACTTTATTAAACTTAGCCCTTTCCTTTTCTTAAGGAAAACACAATTATTCATAACTAACTTTAAAGGTTCCAAAGGAATTTTTAAAGTATTCAATTCACCCCCCTCTTGTAAATTGAGCATCTACATCATTATTTCGATCCTACAATTGGTATCAGAGCAGGTCTCTGAAATACTTGTACTCACGTATAAGTTTTTCTTACTCACTTTTTCATTCCGAACTTTTCCATTCCGACCTTTCTCATTCCGAACTTTGTAATTACGATTTCTTTCTAACAAGTTTGTGTGCCAAAGGTTTATAAGTATGGCAGGAATTAATGTTGGTTCTATTGATAACCTAAATCCTACAAGACCACCAATCTTTGATGGTAATGACTATGAGTACTGGAGATACCGAATGAAGACTTTTGTTATAAATACTGGAGTAGACAATTTTGTTATGCTTACTGGTGATTATAAAATTCCTGATAAGGATGTTAGAACTTTTACTAACCAGGAAAAGCAAGAGTATCAACTAAATTATAAGGTACGCAATACTCTACTGTGTTCAATGACCAAAAATATATATAGCCAAATTTCTTCTTGTGAAGCAGCTAATTGTATCTGGAAGAAGTTAGAGGTTACACACTTTGGAACTTCTAAGCTGATTGAGACTAGGAGAGCTATGCTTAGAGCTGAATATCATTGTTTCAACTTTCCTTATGGTGAACCAATTTGTAAAGTTCAATAGATATTCATGACTATCGTCAACAACCTACAGTCTATGGGAGAGAAAGGTTTAGATGATGAAGCTCTTGTGGATAAGATAATTGATATCATGCCCAATGAGTGGGAATCCAAAAGAACTGCTATATATGAGAACAGGAAGGTCACTCAAATTTCTCTTGATGAGTTATTTGGATCTCTTCTCCAACATGAAACTAGAATGAAGAGAGATGCTGACAAAATCAAAAAGAAAAATGGAAATGGTACTGTTGCTTTTACAACAACATCAAATCATATGAAAGCTAAGACTCCTGAGAGAGTAACCAGATCCAAGTCTAAGAAGATGATAGTTCAATCAGATTCTAGTGAGAGTGAAATATCAGAAAATGAATTAGCAAATCTTTCTCGAAGGATGAACAAGATAGCTGGCCAGAGAAATTTCCAATCTAAGTATAAGGAAAAGGAAAGGAAAGATAGAAAAGATGGAGAAGTCACTTGCTATAAATGCAAGAGATCTAGACATATAAGACCAGACCGCCCTTTTCTCAAAAAGAAAGAAAGGAAAGAAAGGAATTCAGACAGGAATAGAAAGAAGTATTATAAATCCAAATATAAGAAAGTTCTAAAAGCTAATGATACCTGGAGTGCCAGTGGTGGTGACTCTTCAGATGAATCTTCTTATTACGAATCTTCAGGACAGAAGAATCTTGGTCTTATAGCCAGATTACCTATTGAAAATTATTGTTTTATGGATAAGGTACGAAATGATGAATCATTGACCAATGTTTCTTTAAATTCTAATGATAGTAAGTATTATAACTCTTCTGATGAAGAATCCTCTTCTGATGAAGAAAATACTTTATCTACTTATGAAGAAGTCTCTAGGTTTGCTGAACTTCTTGAGATTGAGAATTCTAAACTTAATAAAAAACTTGATAAGGAAAACTCTAGGAATTCTATTCTTACAAAAGAGATATCAGATCTTTCTAAAGATCTTGATAGGAAAAATGCTGATTTTGAAAGTATTTCAAAAAATCTTGAGGAAGTAAGTTCTGAGAAGAACAAACTTTCTAAAGAATTAGAAAAATTAATTTCTAAGAAAAATGTTTTCGAGCCTAGCTCTGGTTCTAAATCTACTGATTTAGAGGATAAAAACTTGGTTATAAAACTCAAGTCCAAAATTTTTTCCATAAAGAAGTGTTTATCAAACTTTACCCATGATAAGGAAAATTTTGATAAAATGTATTCCCAAATACGACCTTTAAGAAATAAATCCAGATTTGGTTATACCCATGTAAAACCAATTTTCAGTAAAAATTATTTTGTTCCTCAAAGTGCCCCATTTTGTACCAAGTGTCAATGTGGAGGTCATTGGGCAAAGAATTGTTCCTTAAATAAAACCCAATCTCTAGGATTTCACAAAGCTTATTTCTCTAAGAAGATGTGGGTACCTAAAATTTTGTTATCTAGAAATATCATATCCAAACAAGTTTGGATTCTGAAAGTCTAATTATCTTCTTGATTTCAGGAAAATAAAGAGAGTACCAGCAAAAATACATGGTACATGGATAGTGGATGTTCCCGGCACATGACTGGTAACAAAAGCTATTTTGAAAATATTATCAAAACTAAAGGAGGAAAGGTAACTTTCGGAGATAATGCTAAGGGTGAGATTGTTGGTATTGGTAATATTGTTATTTTAGGTAAAACTTTGATTTCAAATGTTCTTTTTTTTAATGGTCTTAAGCATAACCTCATTAGCATAAGTTAGTTATGTGATAAAGGTTACCTTGTGAATTTTAGGAATGATAAGTGCTTAGTTCACAATTCCAAGGAAGAATTTATTCTCTCAGCTAATAGGAAAGAGAATGTATACACCTTGAACCTAGAAGACCTCAGAAGCCAAGATTTACCTTGCCTAAGTGCAATGGAAGATCATTCCTGGCTATGGAATAGAAGACTAGGTCACTGTAACCTTAGAAACCTATGTAAACTCTCTAAGAAGAAACTAGTTAAGGATCTACCAGAGCTTAGATTTGATTCTTCTAAAGTTTGTGATCCTTTTCAATATGGCAAGAAACATAAATATAGTTTTAGATCAATTGGTGAAGTCTCGACAACCGATGCATTATAGTTAGTGTACATGGATCTTTTTGGTCCAACACAAACTGGAAGTATTGGAGGCAAATACTATGTGTTTGTTCTAGTCGATGATTGCACTAGATTTACTTGGGTCTATTTTCTAGCACATAAGTCTGAAGATTTTTCTTATTTCAAAAGTTTTAGAGCTCAAGTTAAAAATGAGAAAAACCTTCCATTGAAAACTATTCATAGTGATCATGGAGGAGAATTTCAAAATTCTGATTTTGAAACTTTTTGTAGTAAAAAAGGTATTACTCACAATTTTTCAGCACCTAGAACTCCTCAACACAATGGTGTAGTTGAGAGAAGAAATATAAATCTTCAAGAGATAACTAGAACCATGTTGAGTGAATATTCTATAGCTAGAAATTTTAGGGCTGAAGTTGTAAGTACTGCTTGCTATACTATAAATCGAGTTTTGATTAGATCTTTTCTTAATAAAACTCCTTATGAGTTATGTAATGGTAGAAAACCAAGACTATCCTACTTCAAGGTTTTTGGTTAGAAAGTATTCATTTTGAATACTAAAGATAACCTACATAAATTCGCACCAAAATCTGATGAAGGAATTTTCTTAGGTTATTCCACAACTTCTAAGGCTTATAGAGTCTTTAATAAAAATACTTGTACTGTTGAAGAAACAGTACATGTAAAATTTGATGAGTCTGATCCTTTTGTTTTTAAACCATCCCAGCCTACATCCTCAGATGTGTTTTCAAAAACTGATTATCAACCTTTGATAGAAGAATCTTCTGATAAGGATAATGTTCAAGAAGATATTCCTGAAACATTTACCCCATAAGACTTTCTACCCTATGTTGATGAACAGGCTTTTCAAAACCCAAATCAGGCATTTCTTAAGAATCATCCCAGTGATAGTATCATTGGTGATGTAAATCAACCTGTAAGGACTAGAAGTTCCTTAAGAAATGAAGTATAACATCTAGCATTTCTTTCCCAATTAGAACCTAAAAGCACTGATGAAGCTTTAGGTGATGATGATTGGATCAAATCCATGCAAGATGAACTAAATGAATTCGAAAGGAATAAAGTCTGGACCTTGGTTGAAAGACCTAAGGAAACTTCTGTTATTGGAGTAAAATTGGTTTTCAGAAATAAATGTGATGAAAACGGAGTCATAGTAAGAAATAAAGCTAGACTTGTTGCTAAAGGCTATAATCAGCAAGAGGGAATAGACTATGAAGAAACCTGTGATCCTGTAGCTAGAATTGAATCTATCCGTATTCTACTTGCCTTTGCAGCATTATTTAATTTCAAACTTTTCCAAATGGATGTGAAATGTGCTTTTCTTAACGGTTATGTTCAAGAGGAAGTTTTTTTTGAACAACCTCCTGGCTTTGAAGATACAAAACATCCTGATTATGTTTTTAGACTTACCAAAGCTCTGTATGGCCTTAAACAAGCCCCACGAGCATGGTATGATAGACTCACTGGATTTTTGCTTCAAAATAACTATGTTAAGGGAAATGCAGATCCAACCCTCTTTATAAAGAAAGATAAGAAATTTTTTTTGATTGTTCAAATTTATGTTGATGACATCATATTTGGTTCAACTCAGCAATATTTGACCGACTCTTTTGCAAGTCTAATGAAATCTGAGTTTGAAATGAGTATGATGGGTGAGTTAACTTTTTTCCTTGGTTTTCAAATTTCTCAAAAACCAGAAGGAACCTACATATATCAACATAAGTATATTAAATATCTTCTCCAAAATTATGGTTATGACAACACTAAAAGTATAAGTACTCCTATTGGTACCTCAAACTCTTTAGATCTTGATGAAGCTGGGAAACCAGTAGATCAAACATCCTTTAGAGGTATGATAGGAAGTCTACTATACTTAACAGCTAGTCGACTAGACTTAATGTTTTCAGTATGATTATGTGCAAGATATCAATCTAATCCTAAGGAATCTCACTTAAAGGCAGTAAAAAGATTTTTTCGCTACCTTAAGGGAACCATGGATCTAGGATTATTTTATACTTCTGGAAATGATTTTATCCTAAAAATCTTTTCTGATGATGACTTTGGTGGATGTAGAATGGATAGAAAAAGTACATTCGGAACTTGTCATTTCTTAGGAGATTCATTAGTTTTTTGGTCCTGCAAGAAGCAACATTCTGTAGCACTCGCCACTGCTGAAGCTGAATATGTAGCAGCTGGAAGTTGTTGTGCTCAAGTGTTGTGGATGCAACACATGCTCACAGACTATGGCTTGAGTTTTACTAAAACTAAAATTTTGTGTGATAACACAAGTGACATTGCCCTTAGTAATAACCCTGCACATCACTCTCGTGCAAAACAAATAGATATTAGGCATCACTTTCTTAGGGATCACACACTTAAAGAAGATATCATTCTTCAGTTTATCGGAACACAAGATCAACTTGCTGATATTTTCACAAAATCTTTGCCTTCTGATAGATTTGAATAAATTAAACAGAAGTTAGGAATGATAACCGTAAGGTAATCCTCCTTAATTAACTTTCTGTTGAAAAAGTCTCATTATAACAATTAACTCTTTTTCATAGGGGGAGTATATTTGTTTGTTAGAGTAACTAAAATTTTCAAAGTCAGTTTTTCAAACTTTTTTGAACTAAAATTTTCCAGAATGGAAATTTTCGTATTACAAACTTCCAGAATGGAAAATTTCGTACTGGTATTTTAATAACGGGATTTTCGTACTGAATCTTTCATAATAAGTTTTTCGTTTTCAAATTTTGTAATAAAAATTTCGTATTGAGTTTTCCGTACTGAGTCTGTTTTTCGTAGTAAGTTTTGCGAACTTTGTCTTTTCGTAGTAAATTTTTTTCGTAGTTTTCTTAAGAATGTTACCAATTACAAATAATCTTCCTAAGCCGATCTGAAAGGTATTATTTCCTTACTCAAGTTTTCGTAATCATACTCTACTTGATGGCATCTTATTATATTTTGTTTTTGGATTATAGTTTTCTTAATTCTTTGTTTTAATAAAAAACTCAAAAGATCGGATTCAAGTTTTCTTGAGAATTGGTTTTCGACCGTCAGATCTGATCTCTGCTTATCACAACCGTTCGATCAACCGTGGAAGTTGAACCATTTTCTCATTGCCTATATAAAGGGGACCCCCAAATGGTTGTCCCACATCGGTTTTCAAGCTCCAGCGTCCCGAAGCTCTGCCTCTCCGTTTTAAAGCCGTTTCGAACTTCAGATTTCTCAGTTCCGAACTTCTCAGAGGTCTTCAGATCCGAATGTCTGTGGAAGAAGCTTCTCAAGACATGTCTTCCTCTAATCCGATTTCTAAATGGTTAGTATATAGAGAGAAGCCGGTTCATCCAGATTTCTTCAACAAGTATGATTCTCTTATTTCCAAGAATATTAATCTTAATGGATGGGAAGATGTTGCGGTGTCAAAACCTGGGAATCAAGATGAAGGGTATTCAGATTTTCTTATAGAGTTATATGAAAAAGTCTCCTTTCTTAAGGAAGAAGGAAGGGAGAAGTTGTCTTTTAAGTCTTATGGTAAGACTTATAAGCTTTCATATGCCAAGGCAGCCAGCTTGGTAGGGCTGAATAATGAAGGTGAAGCCGAATTCATATCTCATGTGTTTCCAGATTCAAAGGGTAGCTTCGACAATGAAAAAGCATTAGAAACTCTCAGACTGGAAGATGACAAGGCTCCGAAGATTGATAGTTTATCTACAAATTTCCAGATCCTAGAATTATGGGTACAAGGTCTTATCGTACCGAGAAAGGGTGACAAAGATAGTTTGAAGAAGAGTGAGATCTACATCCTAGATTTTCTGATAAATCTTAGGAAGTTTAACCTGATGAAGCACATTCTCATTACTCTTGAGAATGTGAAGAAAGGAAATCTGAGAGCTCAAATCATAATGTATCCAGCAATCCTCTCAAAATTGATAGTCCGGTGCCTTGAGTCTTTCAAGGAGGCTTGTAAGTCTAAGACAAGAGTTTTCAAGATTATGCTGGTGAGTGATAGTACACTCAAAAGAATGGATGTAGCTTTTGACAATAAGACTGGTCAGTTTATTGATTTACCTGCTCAAGAAGAAGCAGTTCCGAAAGTTTCTAATACAGAATCCTCTAAACCAATAAGGAAAAGAAAGTTGAAAGAAGTGGAAGTAGAAGCAGAGAATCCCAATTCCAAGGAAGTTCATTCCGCATATCCAAAACCAAAGAAGAAGAAAGATTACCCAGATGAGGTTGTTTCTAAATGGAGGGAGATCAAATATAAGAGAGTTCAAGGGGATCCTCAGTTTGGCTTGGATCCTGCGGAGGCTAAGGAATTGAAGGAAAGAACTGCGGATGATCTCGAAAAACAAGCGAAAGAAAAGAATCTCAAGAAGAAGATGTCTGAGGCTGAGGTAGCTCAGGCTTTGTTGAAGTTCAATGAGATGGTTTTAGAAAATATTCCCGTTCTGAGATCTTTTTCATTGGAATCTCTACCTGAGACTCCAGGAAGAGATTTTGTCGCTCCAGAAGAGACAACTACTAAGCCTGTTGAGGAAATAGAGTAGATTGAGAAAGTAGAAGAAGAAGAAGCTGTTGCTGAAGGAAGTGGTGAAACCAGAGATGTTTTTAAAACAAGTAGATGATTATAAGGGGACTCCTTTGGAATATTTGTCGCTCTGAACCTCAGAAGATGAGTCTTCCAATCTAGTCACTCCAGCAATGGAAGAAGATAAAGGAGAAGAAGAAGTAGATTATCATGTATAGGAAGAACAACTTCTACAAGATATTTCTCAAATGGAGAATGTAGAGGTTGGTGCTAAGAAAGTTCCTGATGAGGAAGACAATATTGTTCAAGTTTCTGATAGTGAAAAGAGAACTCCAGAACAAGATTCCATTCCAAAAAGAGACAAGGGAAAGAAAATTGTTGCTGATACTCTGAGCTCAGTAGTGGTGAAGAGAAAGGAAGTTGGTAGTTCCTCAAAGAGAAAGCTTGACCAAGTTGAAGAAGAAACTTCTCCAAGAAGAGTCTCGGATTCAGAGTCATCTTCGTTGGGGCATGATTTTGTTGTTCAGTCTTTAAAGAAGCTAGTAGGTTCTATTCCAAATTTCTCAATCATTGATTCAAGATGCCAAATGCTCCAACATGCTTTGAATCAGAAATCAGACTCCGTATCTATGGTTATGGACAAGTGTGTTGAAATAGAGGCTCAGTTCAAAACGTTCTTTGTCGGCTATGAAGCCCACAAAAGATCTTGTAAGAGGATGACTAGCTGGTCGAGGAAGACTATGGAAGAAATGAGGCTCTTTGATGAATTTCAAGATAATGTTAAGGATGATTTTGAGACCGAGGATAGGAAAATAAATGAGATGACTTATTCCTTTTAAGAGAAGCTAACAGATGAAAAGAACTTCCGGATTCAAGAAGTCAAAGATCTGAATGGGAAGCTGAATTTTGTCTCTCAAAACTGGAAGTTTGAAAGGGATCATCAGATTGAGTTTAAAGAGAAATTGAAGGCTCAGAAAGAAAATATTAAAGCTCAGGAAGAAAAGCTTCAAGGCCAGGATGAAAATATTGAAGCCAAAAATGCAAGAATTGTTGTGTTAGAGAAGGAAACTGAAGAATATCATAAAGGCTTAAAGAAGATAAAGACTATTATTAAGGGTCTCATGGTGAAGGAAAAAGATCCAAAATAGACAGATCTGATCTTTTGTTGTATCTAAATTTCTTTGTTGTTAAGCTTTTCAAACTTAATGAAAATTTGTGCTTGCTCGTTTCTTTTGTTGTTACTACTAATTTTTCAGGTACTTTGTTATATTTTCCATTCCCTCGAATTCTTTTTGAAAATCACAAAGGAGGAGAAGGAAAAGATCCTTAAGGAAAAAGAATTATAATAAGAGCTTATCTAAGGGGGAGTTTTTTCATTAAAGAAGACTTTCTTATTCGTAATGAAATGTCACTCCGGAAATCTATAATACGATCTTTAGAGTTTCAAAGCCTAAGGGGGAGTTAGTCGTATTCATCAATATCCTGAAAGCAAGGGGAGATAAGCCTTAATGTTTTTTTTCTTCTTAGAATTTCTTTTTCGTAAGGATGTTTGTGCTTTCCAAAAAGGGGGAGATTGTTGAGTCAATAAGGTTTTCCTTATGACTTTTCCATTCCTTCTTGTTTTGAAAATCACAAACACCTTATCTTTAAGAAAATCGCTTTTATAAGGAAAGTTTCTTTCATAAGGAAAATTGCTTTTGTAAGAATAATTATCCTTATCATATTTTCATACAGATTTTTCTTAAGTATGAGATTTGTATTCATTTATATTTTATCGGAATTGTTTGAAACTTTGATATGAAGTATTCTGTTTCTAGGATCCGAATTCTGGATAAGAACTGTAATAAAGCTTCACTCCGAAATCTAGAATGAGGACTGTGATAAAGTTTCATTCCGAACTCTGAATATGAACTCTGATTAAGTTTTACTCTAGATTCAGGATACGAATCCTTATGAAGTTCGACAAATGAATTCTCATTATGAATTCTAATGATGAATTCTCATTACGAATTCTAATGATGAATTCTCATTACAAATTCTGATGATGAATTCTCATTACGAATCCTGATGACGAATTCTCATTCCGAATTCTCATTCTGAATTCACCTATTAAACAGAATATGATCATCTTTGTTTTATACACTCCGTATTTATTTAGACTCCAAAAATTATTTTTGGTTAGACTCTGGACTTTCATTTTTCTTACGTTGTTATAATCTGTCTACTCTTTAATATTTTTTTTCTCACTCCGAACATTCACTCCGAATATTCACTCTGAACTTTTTTAAGACTTAAAACGATGTCGTACATTCTGTTTCACCTATTTTGTTATAAAACGATGTCGTCTATTCTGTTTTAAACTAACCGTTGGCTAAGTTACACGTGTATAGGTCCCTCCGATTTTTAAGGAAAATATGACCGTTGGGAAGGAGGCCGACCTTACCTATAAATAGGAGCTCCTTTGAAAGATCTCGAGACAGAGAAGTTGATCGATCTAGAGACCACACACTACTAAGGTGATTTCTAGAGAGAGAAATCTTTTCATGCCTTGTGCGTACTGAACCGCTTGTTCAGTTTTTGCTTCGTGCGACTCCGAATGTTGGTGATTACATTCGAGGACTTCTGGGGATAGGAAGACAGAGGTGCCGACTACCTTGAAGTTCGAGGGATTCCTTGCTGAGGAAGACAGAGGTTGCCAACTACCTTGAAGTTGAGGGCTTGCGGGGATAGCAAGACATAGATTCCGATATTCGTATTGAGGGCTTACCCTGGTGTGGGTAAGATAGACTTGCTTGAAAGTATAAATCAAGGGACCTTTATCCAAGGTTGTTGGATACCCTTCTCTTTGGGTTAAAAGACTTATATCTTGTTACTTGTAGTTTTACTACTTGTTTATTTCTACTGCATTTTTTATTATAAGGAAGGTATAACTTTCTTATACTTCTTTACTTGTACTCTATTTCATTTAGATTCTATACGCTTTAAGGTAGAATCTCATATTGTAATCTTTTGTTAAGTTTCAATTTCCGGAACCATATTTTTGGAACCCACTTTCGGAATCTCTTTCCAAGTTTTCATTTGGTATTAGAGGTGTTGTGAATTTTCTTAAGTTTAACTTTGTTAAACTTAGCCCTTTCCTTTTCTTAAGGAAAACACAGTTATTCATTACTAACTTTAAAGGTTCCAAAGAAATTTTTAAAGTATACAATTCACCCCTTCTTGTAAATTGAGCATCTACATCATTATTTCAATCCTACACTATAAAACTCTCTAATAAACTCTACAGAGTCCTCTATAGTTATACCATTGAAAGAATGAAGATGCGAGAGATAAAAATTATTAGTATCAGAATTTCTAAACCTAGGATACTACCTCATACAAGAAGGGTTACTTGAAAATTTTAGTAGTTTAAACTATCTAAGACTAGGTCTCTTAGGGGTAGAAATAATGTGTTGTGAAACACTCAAGATTTTATTATCAACTCTTCTTAAATAAAAGTTTTATCTATTTTTAATTTCTGAATTCTTTTTTTTTAAGAAAATAACAATATTGATTAATTTTGTGAATTTGAGTTACAATTTCTAGATTAAATGATCAAGTGTTCATACAGATAATGACATTTTTTTAAAAATTTTGAACAGTTTTTATCTTTTGTATTTTTTTAAAATTTTTCAGTTTTCAGTTTTTGTGAAGTTTTTGTTTTATATTTTTTTTTATTTTTTTGACTTCATCTCATATGAATCCTCAACAACGACGTCAAAATTTTAAATGAAAACCATTGAGATTTATGTCAAATTTAATATTTATGAAACCATAATTACTACTTAAAATTTGTATGATGGTGAGATGAGTATAAATTATATATGGAAGGTTTAATGTGTGTGTGAATGAATAAAAAAAACAAAAAAAAAACAATGAGAAAGTAGAAAAAAGTAGTGAAATGATGACGATGAGATGAAGTGTGTAAGAAAAGAAAGTAAAATTAAAGTGGTGTAAAAAGAACAATGATAGTGAGTGAGTAAAAATAAGAGATTGAAATTAGGGAGATTATACTAATATAAATTGATTTAAAAGATTTTCTATTATTACTTAAGAATTACACAATTTGAAAATTATTTGAGAAAATGTGTTGATCTTCTGAGGTCTCAATTCAGTGTTCAACACAACTCATTGATCTTCCTTAGAAACAATCTCTCGATCACCACTCAGGAGATGGATTGTTCTTAAAAGACAAGTTAATGTTATCCTTTTCTATTTTTATTAATTTTGTTAAAATTAAAAGAAAATTTATTCACTATAATCACTTTTTGGTCTATAGAATAGTGTAAAATTGATGCTCATTAAGAATGGAAATGATATTTCCAAGCTTAAATGTCACTCACGCAATTAGAAAATTTAAAAGCAGAACATATTGAAGTTTCAAATCATACCATCCTAATTCCTTAAATTATCTAGATACACATGCTTAAAATGAGAAAAAGAAAACATTCAATGAAATCATCTCAGGATATTAAAATAGATGAAAGTGAGAAACATGTAAGAAGACTATGATGATTGTCTTTTTTTCCAGCTCAAAGTCGACTACCTTCAGACCGAGTCCGTGGTTATGATATCTACTTAGTTGTGTGTTCTATGGTGGATCATAAATAAATGATGTATTCTCAAATCATCTCCCCTTAATGATCATTCCCACCCCTTTTCAGATTATTCTAAATCCTCTTATTAACAAAAAATTATATGCACCTCGCCAATGTGCACTCACGGTCACCTCTTTGTAATAACTCCCTATCTTACACATGGAATGTAATTCACTATACATCCTCACCATAAGTTATTAGAGAAAATACCTCAATAAAATTAATGATCTCCTATGCACCTCAACATGTCTCTAATACTTTAGAAAATTCAAGAAAATTCCCTTCCAGCATCCTCCAGAATCTTCTTGTTGAATTGAGTGCTGCAACCTCACCTTCAAATTCTACTCGACAATAACGTCAAATAAAATTAAATTAGTTATAATCATAATAATTAATAAAAATATAAATATATATATAAAAATATATATAAATATAAAATATATTATTATTATCTATATCAATATAAATATATAAATATATAAATATATAAATATATAAATATATAAATATGTAAATATATATTAATTTAGTTATTATTACTATTATTAATATATATAAATATATAACTTATCATCTTAATTATTATTATTATAATTCTATGTATAATAATAATATTATTATTATATATCACTTCCTTTATTTATTTATTTCTTTTTTTATATATGTCGTGGGTCTTCTTCTTTATAGGGCTTCAACATCAACAACTTGGGGTCTTTAATAGGTTCACATCCACTGCAAGCTTTGGGGGTCTTCTTAAACCTCGACCTGGGTGTCTCTAGATTGGTCACAAATGAATTTAACCAGATCTACAGATCATGGGTCTCGGTGAATGTGGCAGCTCAAGCAGTGGAGCTTGATTAGCTAGGTCTTTGTAGTGGCCTCATTTTCCGACATGGTTCAGTGAGAAATAGTCGGTGACATCAAATTATTTTATAAGGTTCAGATGGTGTCACCTAACTGGTTTGGTTAGATGATGTTGGGATTTAAATGGTGGCTCATCGGTTCAAGCTTGGTCAATGATATGGGAACTCTCTAGCAAGATCACAAATTGGTTTAATTTGATATGTTTGTTGATTTTATTATTGAATAGAAAATCCTAGGAGCTTTCGATTTTTGAATGGTGAGGGCTTAGTGCTTCAGTTTTTCGATCGATAGTGGTATCCGATGACCTTGTATTCACCTTGTACATGGTGGTAGAAATGGTATATTGGGTTGGCATTAGGAGAGATGGTGGAATGGTGGATCTATTGTAGAGATGTGATGGTGGATAATGGAGTGATTAGTGGAAGGAGGAACAAACATGGTAGAAGGTGGGTGGACAGTACATGGTTAGGGTTGGCGAGAGGAATGGGAATGGTAGGAGATGTGTGGTACGATTTTAGGGTGATGTTAGTAAGATGTGCAACAATAAAAAGTAGAGAAATGGGGAATGATAACTAGTTAGGAAGGTAGCAGGTAGCGATAGATTGGTTAGAATAGTAAAAAAATGGGATGAAGGTGATGGCAGATGGTGATGATAGCAGGTGGGTGGGAGTTGATTTTTCAATGGTAGAAGTTTGCTACCATTGGTTTTATAATGGTAGATGGGGGAATGGTGGTAGTAGGTAGGTGAGACAGTAGATTTCTAGGGTGGTAGTGAACCTAAAAACAAAATAAATAAATAAATAAATAAACAAATTAAATTCAAATAAATAAAAAAAATTAGTTAAATTATTTATTTTCAAATGAAAATAATAAACGAATGAATTAATTTAATTCATTAATTAAGTAAAAAATAATAAAATCACAAAAAATTAGTATTTTTTTTAAAAATTAAATAAAGAATGAATCTATTAAATGCAAAGATTAATTAAACAAACCAAGATTTATTGATTAGAAAAAAAATACAAAAAAATAAAAAAAATAAAATAACAACAATCAAAAATTGAATTTATTATTTAAAAAAACATAAAAAATGAAAAAATGAAAAAATTAATTAAAATAAATAAATAAATGAAAAAAAAATAAATTACAAAAAACACAGAATTAAAAATGGTGATTAATACAAAAATAATTATTTATCTTTAAATTAACCAATATAAAAAATAATAAATGAAAATAATATTTTAACATTATAATTAAAATTTTAAATCAATTAATAACAAATTATCACAATAGAAAATTATTCAAGAAAATACATTATTTTGACATTAAAAGCACATTTAATTACTAAAATTGATGTGGAAAAAAGACAGAGAAAAATTCTGAATCACTTATTATTTAAGGGGGATAGGTTCATTAATATTCCACCATACATTTATATAGAACATCGTATAAGTGGATACTGAAAATTTAAATAACCATCCCATTTAACATGAATATACCCCCATGAGGTTAAGCACTAAGGATTCATAAAGATAGTGTCTACCCATGAGGGCCCCATCATTCCAACCTAGGTTCAATTATATGGGACGCTATTCCCAATTTATGGAGTCAATGCTCTAGAAATTATAATTGGCATCCCATGTAAGCAATACCCATTAACAGTTAATTTATTAAAATTCCAAAAAAACCTTAATGCGTTTATCTCATAGGAATATGATGCTAAAACCTACCTATAAGGGTGAATTAAATCATATAAGGATTTAGTTATATGGGTTGTCATTCCCAGGTTATAAAGGTACACAACTTTATAAGTTGCAATTGGAACCTATTTTACTAACATTCATAAGTAGTAAGTTGCATTCATTTAAAGCTTACCAATTCCTTTTAATTTAAAATTTTTCTTCCTGAATAAAAATTTAACAACTCATTTATTTATATAGAAGTCCATTTAGATAAATTACCCTCCCCAGGTTATAAAGGTACTTGCCTTTATAAATTACAATTGGTATTCATGTAACTGAAACCAGGTTTTTACCTTCGGTCTCAGAATATAACAAGTCCATATATGATGGTTTAATTATATGGTCCATCCTTCCCAAATTATAAAGTTAATTTCACTTTATAAATTTTTATTGGCACCCATTTAATCGTAACCACTAATGTTTCAGCCCATGCAACCAATGGTCCAGGGCTCAAACATGTCGTAATAGGTTAATTAAGGTTCCAACCTCAAGATATATGGGAAAACACCATCTAGGTTTATGAAAACACTATAATAAAAAATCATATATCATAACTATACCAAGGAAAGCTATTATAGAGCAAGAAATATAGACATGTAAGCATGAAATCACAGAATCATGGTATACATATAAGCATGCTAAGTGTCATGTAAATCCTATCTGCCTTAAATGATGCATGAACATAGCCCGTATATGTCCATACTATTCCAAGAGGTAAATATCATAAATCAATAAACAATATAAGGAAAATAATCACTTAAGGTGAAATAATAATAAACTATAATAAGAAACAACACGAACAACAGTCCCATCCATCGAAAATTGATCGTCCCCCGTGCGTGGGTTAGATGGAACAAGTCATGAGCTATTTACTACGTCCCAAAATTTTCCTAAAACCATGTCTATCAGAACAAAATAGTAATATAAGAAAAATAAAGCTATGATACCAATTTTTCACATCCTGACTTGGAATCCACTAAAACGGTGCCCAGAGACAATGGCGATATGGCCTCAAGCATGCCTCCCCGTACACAAGAGGCTCTAAATACCAGTGAGGGTCTAATGATGGTATGGTGGGAATAATATACCCTATGGATAAATAATAAATATTGTGGAAGCATAAAGAATAAAATGAATAGAATCAGAAGATAATAACAAATGAAAATCAACAATAAACTGATAATGTGGACAACACCAAATTAACATTCAGGAATGAACACACTAAATCATAAATACAAGTAGTCAAAACATAATAGGAAATAAAATAAATAGGGATATACTGATAAAAAGAATAAATAAATAAAAGACTCTAACTTCAGAAGGTATCCCATGTACATGCTCAACCTCTCTCCCAAGCTCCCATGGCCAGTCCTTGTCCATAATGAAAAACAACATGGAACACAGTCCAATTCCTAACCTACAATTAGGATGTCTATCTGAGTACCAAATGATGACACAAATAGGGTGTGAGATAAAATTATTAGGCCACCACCAATGGCATCTAATTCAATCTAGTCTGTGATTATAAAATAAAGTAGCATGCCAGTATAATAAACAAAGAAGTAAACAATAAATGTAATCAAGTCAGGATCAAGTTCCACATAAGACACCTGGCCTAACATACCTACTTCATACTAAGATGGAATTTCTATAAACAAGTGACATAATATATATATATATATGAATATATGTAAACCTATATATTCAAAGATATACATACACCAATGAGGACCCAAGGCATATGTCCAAGGCATCCACATAAGGATAATATAATGCATTTCATATTTTAAATAAGGGATTCTATGCCCAATGATCTCAAATAAAATGATAATGGAATTCATGTCCAATAGATAGATAAAATATAAGGGTCTCCATGCCCAAAAGTCTCAACTGAATGATGAGGGATTCCATGTCCATCAGTCTTAACTGAATGATGAGGGACTCCATGCCCATCAGTCTCAACTGAATGATAAGGGACACCATTCCCATTAGTGTAAAATGAATGATGAGGAGTTCTATTACCATTAGTCTCAAATGAATAATAAGGTACTCCATGACCAAAAAACAAATAAATTACATGGTGTATCATGTCCAACATATCACATCAAGGGAGTATGAAGAATTATGTCCAACACTTCCCATAACCACAATATAATAACCAATACCCATGGTTTAATAAAAATTATCAAGCATTTCATTTAATACTTTATTATAAGACAAGAAAAGTATATATATCATTTTAATTGTCACTAAATCCCGTTTAGGTAAGGGAATAATAATAATTCAATAAGGGATAAGTGATATATCCAAAGAATCACATTTAAGATAGAGATATAGGCCATGAGAAAAGTCCATGCCTAAATTACAATTCATCATGATCATTTCATTTTCCAATTAAATTACTAATGATAAGGAGGGGAATGTGTATATACATTCCATATTATGATTCAATTCAAATTATTTAATAAAAAATTTCATTCATGAATTATTATGGACTAAGGATGGTATTCAACCATTTTAAATTTCAATTAACAAGTCAAACACACCTTAGGAAATGGTTTGGTCATATAGGTATTTATAAATTGCTATTTAATTTAAAGAATACACCCAATGGGTGATTTAATTATAGTTAAAAGAAGGTAGATATTATCATGTAATCAAACTCACCATAAAAGGTGGTTTCAGATGAGGTTGTCAACCTCTAACAATGTAAAAGGTCTAAGAAACATCAAGGTTATGATATAAGGGGTTTATTTAAGGTATTTCACATTATAGAAACTAATGAAAATAAATCCCAATGTAATCCACAATGAAAAAATTTATAAATGATACAACTTTAAGGGAAAGACATATAGACTAACTACCTCATTCTTATAAGGATTCACTCATCCATTATTGGGATTTGATTCAATCTATAATGAGTGAAATTAGAGAAATAGAAAAATGACCTAAAAATAGGGTATATGATTTTTCATGGAAATAGAATCCAATACTAAAAATAAAATAAATGAAGGAAGAGGAATGTCAGACTAACCAAGGGTGAACCAATATGACTGACAACGTTTGATTCTGAGATCGAACAAAGGAGACACCTATATTCCTAGAGAATAGGGAGAGATCCCAAAATTTTAGGGGATAATATGCATGAATTGGAGAATAAAGTAGAGGAGGAAACTTAAAGGAGATAAGGGAAAAATGGTCTTTTATATCCTATTTAAATATTTGAATAGTTTGGATGCACAGTTTGGCTAACAGTGAACCAACTATATGGTTCCATTGTGTAAAGGGACACCCCTTGCATGGTTGCAACACATAGTTAGAAAAACCAAGCATCAGTCGTGCGGGTCACCCTATGAACCTACACCATGTCACCTAGTTTCCCCTAGGTTTCCACATAGTTTCATCAAAATATGTCCATATACAAACATGATGCACGATTAGAAATAACTGTGCACAAATCATGCACCCCTGTTTGTTTATCTTGAAACTGAGTTTTTAGATCTTGATGCTTCTAAAATTAATACACACACCTGAGAAACGTCCCAGGACTTAAACCCCATCTAAAAAATTACTTTTAAGTGTTTCAACTCTTATAATTACATTGAGTATCATGGTTTAATATCTTTCCTATCCATATAATGAAAAATTCAAATTCCTTTGAAAACTTCAACCTTCCAAAAACACTGGATCTTACAATAATGATCAATGAAAATCACTAGGTTTATCAATGCTATAATTGATAATAACTAGATCATTATTCATAGATTTTGTATCCCAAATGGATACCACCAAAATAATTCTAGTTTGGATTTTCCACCGCAATAATGATATGAAAATTTTGGAAACTGATTTGATCATTATGAAAAAAGAATTATCACATTCAAGGTAATAATAAGTTTAAATTATTTAAAAAATAAACATAAAAGATCATATTTAAAAAATTCTTAGCTTTCTTAGTCATGTTCATATATTATTCATTAAAATAGATGAAAAAAACCATTATTGGGAACTGACCTGATACTTCTTCTACACCTTGAAACCATTAAGCAGTATCAAAATAGTCACATTATAATATATAATTATTTATCATTTTTTTGATCAATTCCACATTTATTTTTTTACCATGGGTTATTATATGATTAAATGATGAAATGATTATGAAACCTATTTCTTTCCATAGGTTATGTTATGATGAAATGTTTATGAAACCCATTTATTTTCATGGATTTTGATGTGATGATTTTTTTTATTTCATGGCACACATATGTATGATTTTCATTGTGCGATGGAAGGAACTTATATATCCCTCCAATTCATTGGGTAAATCTTTATATCTCATGAGATAATAATGGGAAATAAATTGATGGGAAATCCATAATGGGAAACAAACCAGTGGGATTGATCCAGAATGGGAAATAGGCTGACGACCTTGATCCACAATAGGAAATAGGTGATGAGTCCTGATCCACTGTGTTTTATGGTCTTGGTAGCTAACCTTTAAAAATGAAATTATTTCTATACCAATGTTGGTGCCACACTTTTATGACATGATATTTTTGTTCATGAATTATAATGATTTCACACTCTTATGAATCATGTATTTTGGAATGATAATGTTTTATTCGATGAATCATGTTTATGATCTATGATAGGTTGAGTATTAACGTTTTATGTTATTATCATGATCACATACCCACATTATTATCTTATTCTTTCATATGATTAAATAATGATATCTAATTTGATTACTATTACTGAGCATTTGAGATCACCCTTTATTATGTTTCTTTTCCCTAGGTTATGAATAAAGGTATTATGTATGATATGTATATTAAGGGTTCTAGTTATGAATAACTTATTAAGATATGACATATCACACTTATGGACCTATTTTTTATGTTTCGAACTTTACAAAGGCACTAGAACACAACAATTCTTTCCTGGATTTTTATATTATGTAATGAATTTCCATCTATTAAGATGTTATATTTATGTATGATAAATTTGGGTCTTTACATAAAAGGTGTTATGGAATAGTTACATCATATAATTTTTTTAATAATTACATTAAACAAATTATTCATTATATAATCTTTTATAATCATCCATTCAAGTTGGTAATAAAAAATTAATTACATCGCTTCATAGATGTGGTAGTCCATACATACGCATAAGAAACATTATCATTTTCCAACAGATGGAAGGGTAAGAAGATAGATGAAATATTATATTTATATATTAATAAATATCTCATAAATATCATATATATTCATTAATTTCATATTTATAACAAACTAAATAACTTGATGATGAAAAATGAATTACACTGCTACATGGAGATGGTAGTCTGTCCGTACACATGAGTGATGTTTTAATTTTACATAGGATGGGAAGGAGATATAAAATGTATATACCATTTATATAAAAAAACTTAGTATGGTGAAAATATTCATTTAATTATGTTAATATGGTTATTCTTGATTTTGGGGAGGTTTAAGAAGAAAGGAACATGGAAAAGCTCAGTAAGAACAGATACCTATTCCTTTGGTAATCTCATTTTTACTATCGTTTATCCCTTATTGAAGTGGTGTGTTATTGAGGTCCGAAACTATAGGTTTAGAAAAGAAAAATTTTAATGTATTTGGGTAGGGATTGGTTGATTTAATTTTCTCAATAGGTGTAGAGAATAGAGGTTAGAGGTACCTATTTATAAGTGAGGTGGGTGGGAATATTGTAAATACCTGAATCTTTATTATATAATATAAGTCTTACTCAAGTAAATTGGCTCCAAAATATCATATATTTGAATATAATAAGTTTAAAATAAAAATAAAACCAATCAATGTGATTTAATCAAGTGATTTGTGTTATCTTGAAACCTTATCCTTTTATTTTTAAATCATTTTACACTTATCCTAGTGATAAATATTAACCAAGGTTTCTATTCAGTATGAATAAGAATCAAGTAAAATATATTAAATAATATTAATTATGATTATTCCAAACATTTAATAAATTTTAAAAAATTAAATTTAAATAATTGGTAAAAATTAATTTTAATAAATGTTCACAAAATACAACGAAACCCATTTCTAGACAAATGCTTATTTTAAGCCTAAAAATGATTTTACAGAAAAATAAGGTAAAATGTGAATTAAATTGAAATAAATTGGGATATTTTAAATAAAAAGAGTCTTATTTTTATTTTAGACTAAACCAAAATTAAATAATTTTTTGAATAATTTATTAAGAGAGAAGAACCAAAAATTGTTTTTATTTGAATAAAATCATTACATATATTTTGAGAATATTAAGAATATATTTCTAAATTCAACATTATATTTTTATTTAAATCATATTAATTATTAAATATACATTTTTTAGTTTATTTTTTTATAAACTTTCAATTTATTATTATATCATTATAATGTCATAAAGGGTCAGTTTTTATAAAGTCGTTATTTTCCACAATTCATCCCAAAATAAACTATTTCTAAAAAATATAAAAATTTCACCCAAAGTTAATTTAAAAATTATGAATAAAAAAATGAAATTAATTTTATCAAAATTAATTTTTAAAATTTGAGTATTTATGTTTTAATAATATCCTTGAATAAATTTATGTGCATTTTGTTATAGCTTCTTTAGAAATAAAATCATACTTACTATAATTGAAGATCGAGTATTACCGTTAATGAATATTTGAATTTATTTTTGTTAAATTAATAAAATCTTGATCAAGAACAAGTATCCTTTTCCCCAGTTCAATGATCTTTTTGATCAATACATATGTGTTCAATACTTCTCAAAGATTGACCTTTAATCTAGATGTATTTAGTTAAGGGTTAAAAGGAAGGATATTTCAAAGACAACATTCCATATGAGGTTTCAGCCCTATGACTTTATGGTGATGCAATTTGGATTTAATATTATTGCTTATATTCTCAATAATCTAATAAATAGAGTATTTATAGAAAAAATTGATCAATTTGTGATTGTTTTCATAGATTATATTCTCATATATTCCAAGAGTATGAAAGTGCATGAAGATAATTTTAAGATTATGTTGAAGACCTTAAGAAAAGAAAACTATATGAAAAATTTAAAGTGTTTATTATGGATGGATAAAGTATCATTATAAGTTTATGTAATCACATTAAAGGGAATATCTATAGATCTATAAAAGACATAAGTTATTGATCAGTGGCCTAAACTTACCATAATAAATGAGATCTATAGTTTTCTCAAACTAGTTAGATAATATAGATGATTTGTGATAAATTTCTAATGACTATGAATTACACTAACCATTTTAATATTAAAGGTAATGAAATTAAGTTTGATATTTAAATATAAATAATGTTATGAGAAACTAAATAAGAGGCTGGTCACTGCATATGAATTCACATTATACAACAGTGGGGATGGGTTTGTAATATACAATTATGCTTAATTATAGGTCTTTGGATGTGTACTTATATATAATGGTAAGGTAATTTATTATTCCTTATAAAAATTAATGATTCATGAGAAAAAATTTCAGAAACATGATTTTAGAGCTTGAAATAGTGATTTTTCTTTAATTATTTGGAACTATTATCTCTATGGTGAAATGTTTCATATCTATATATATATTTACCATAAGAGATTGAAATATATATTAACATAGAATTAGTTTAATATTCACTAAAGGATATGGTTGGAATTGATAAAATACTATCTATGTTTAATGAATTACCACCTTAGGAAAAAAAATCAGGTGGTTGATACTCTGATTGAAAATACCATGCTACCCTATCCACGATAAGGATTGAAAAATACCCAATACACATGGTTTTTTAAAATTTGAATCCATATTTCATAATAAAAGGTAATAAATCCAAAATTTACCAAATGAAAGATCAACCATCCATTCAATTGAGGATCAAACAAGTTTATAAGGATAATATGGAGCTAAAAAAATATAGCAGCTATTATAAAGATTAGCTGGGATAAATGAGTTATACAGTTTGGAACCCGAATATTTCTCCCATCGATACTAGAATTAAAGGGGGAATTTTTGGATAATGATTATATATCATCCTTATACATTAATCAAGTAATCGTTAAGATGTATCAATATCTGTAGAAAAACTTTGAGTGAGATAACATGAAGGGGGAGATTGCTGAATACATATCTTGATCCTTGTATTTATATCATATTAAGGAAGAATGGGTGAGGATTATGGAGATGGTACAACTACAACACATAAATATATCGAAATGGGGAAACATAATTATGGATTTAATCATAGAACTCCCTAGGAAAACTAAATCTATAATTTTATTTATGTTTTACTTGATCAATTTACAAAGTTTATACATTTCATTTCCATTAAATAAAATTTCTCACTTAGTGAACTTCCAAGATATAAATTACGGTCATGGTGAGTCTATGAGGATTAAAACTCTCTATTATATTTGATTGAGACCTGAGGTTCACCATAAGGTTCTATAAATGTATTTCATGAGATTTATTGAGATATATGAGTTTCACCACTACTTGTCACCCTCAAACATATGGTTATTCTGAGTGAACCTTTCAAGATCTTAAGGATATTATGAGATATTTTCCAACATATTTCAAAGGATCTTTGGAACAACACCTTCACTGAAGAGAGTTATCATATAATTATAGTTTCCATTATATCATTCATATGGCACTATATAAGGATTGGTATGGGAAGAAATGCATCCCTAAAACTTATTCAGATAAAGATAGATAGAGGAATATAACAAGAACTGCTATTATATAAGAAATGATGGAGAGGGTGGAGATGTATGAATCCAACATACTGGGATAGATTTTGAGTGAGGAGTCTTATAGGACAGAAACTTGTCCAAAAAATGACATAGATGGTTCAAACCATTCAATGGCTATGGAAGAGATGCAATATTGATGGAAGCATTATACATATAATAATTAATGCGATATGAAGTTTGATGTTGGTGATAAGTATTCCTCCAGATGTCTCCATAGAATAGGATTATGATATTTGGGAAGAAATGGAATGTAAATACCCAAAATCTAGTATCTCATAGTTAGTGGCTAATTGATTACATTGACACTGGATATAAGCGACCACATCCCAAAGGACCAAATAATTTAGTGGTATTGGTAAACTAGATATATACATGGATCATATATTAATTTGAAAACATGGTATACAATAATGTATTTTATTTGATAAAATCATTATTCTCTCTAGAATCTTCTTTTATATCAATCATAGTACACTTACTAGTATCTTGGGGAAAGAAAATGAAAGAAAGGGGTGTTATTAGATGCTCATTAATGGTATGCGTATAATGAAATCTAACATGGAATAAATAAGGCATGAATTATCTGTTAGGAATAGATGATGATAAAATAATGGCATATAAATAATCACATGAACTTAAAAATTATCCATGGATATCATTCCCATTCAAATAATCTCATGGACATCAATAACTGATTTCTTAATAATGGAATTCATAATTTCAAACATGTTAAAATTACTGATGAGGCCTTATACTAAGACATCTAAATAAATGGGTAAGATCATGGCCAATAACCCAACATGTTTTCTATCATGATACCTATCGATATAATGAGGGTCAATGTAATTATATTCCCAACCCATCACTTAAAAAGTCCAATGAATTCATAAAATAAATAAAAAATATAACTTAATCAACATGCTTTAAAAATCAATAACTATTTATATTGGAAGAACTAACATACGAAATGTCAATACTTTCCTGATTCAAACTAATCATAAACCATAAATATAAATGTAGTGGATGTTATCAATAGATTATATCATTGGTAAATATTATGTCTCATCAAAGGTTTTTGAAATAGATGAAAATAATTTAAAAAGATCATTGTAAAATTTATTGAGGAAAATACATTTTTCACTTTTAAATAACTTATTTAAAATATATTTTTTACAAATATAAAAGAAAAAATCTCCATTAAAAGTAATATTTAATTAATTGGGTGTTCATGATGGTGGGAAATTTTATTCATTCAATGTATGTTAATATAAATATTAATTTCACATTTTCGGTAAAAAGTTAAATGTACATCATTTGGAAAACGAAAAGAAGATTTCATTTATACCATTTAATAAAAATTAAAAAATATTTAAATATTTATCTTATAATTCATTGTATACTTGTAGAAATATTCTTTAAAATATTTTAATGAAATTACATATATTGAAGAAAAATATTCCCGACCAAGTATAAAAATAAATATGGTTATCCTTAAAAAACATATTTCAGACTCTTTAGTAATTAAAGCAAGGAAAATGAAAGGAAAAAAATTTAATTTATAAAAATAAAAATATTGGAATAAAATATATTTATTTTAAGATAAAAATATCCAATAATTCTCCCAGTGGAGACTTAAACATAAACAATCTTGAATAATGATGAGATTGTGAAATAAACTCTTACCTCAGGTTACACATACTTTGTATGTGTTATAACCTTCTATAAAATAAATATTGATTTATTATAAATATATTATAATACCACAATAAAATATATCATACCATATATGATTTACTTATAACATTTTATCACCTATTTATTAACAATTCCTTATTAAAATCATTGTTCTAGGTGATAACTACTTCATTTTTCATGTATGTTTTCATTTGGTAGTTTTGGTCCTTGAAAATTGATCATGGAACCATCATATATAGAACTTTGATCATGATATATATATATTCATTATCTATATATTTGGATAATCCATAAAAGGTAGGGACATATTTATTTAAAAGAGATAAAGATATATTTAAAAAGTGTGATGAATCATTATGACTCTAAAAATAATTTATGTCAAGAAAAACCTGTTAATTTAAATCCTACTTAGATGAATATTATACAACATCACCTTCCATTGGATGTTTTCCCTTAAGTAATACCTCAAGGATACTTAAATTAGTCTGTTGGATTAATAAAGGATTTTAATAAGTGGTTAGAAATTTTATGAGAGAACATGGCATATTTTTGGTAGAGATAATTCTTTGGAAAGGGTGAAAAAAATTGGTGGAAGTGATCCCCTTTTACATGTGTAGAAAATGTCATTTTTATAAATACCCATTACTTTTTCAATTATGGCATGAAACTATTCAATATTTAATGGTCTCAAATTGGAAAATAAATTTTTTTTGGGTGAGATAAGGTTGATAAATCCCATAAAAATTATTTTTAATTATTTTTTTAAACTCGTTTCAAGTCTCTTACAACTATATTTTTACATTTTACAATTTTGGGGTTTACCTTGGTAATTGGTTTTTAACCAAGTAATTTATATTTTATAAAAAATATATAAGGAAAAAATGATTACTAAATTTTGATGTCATGAAACTAAATATAATATCCATATAATCCAATTAAATTTCTAAATAAGATAAATATATTTTTTATAATAAAACTTTTAATATATAGATTTTTTTTGTAAGAAAATATTGTTTTTACATTTTAGTGTTCTTACTATTATTTAACATTGATAACCTATTGAACTAGAGTTAATATATATATATATATTTAATAATTATATTATATTCATTATTAATATGATATTAA
The DNA here is from genome assembly GCA_963277665.1 of Viscum album. Lineage (NCBI taxonomy): Eukaryota > Viridiplantae > Streptophyta > Magnoliopsida > Santalales > Viscaceae > Viscum > Viscum album. The sequence continues at coordinate 423,367,202 of OY728132.1, forward strand.
TTTATTTTATTAGATACAATCACACTGTAACATCTTCCCCCTCACCCATTGGCTTGGGAAGAGGCGGTGGGTGTTACTGGCCTTAGGTGACACCCCCAAGACACCAATGGTTAGAAATAAATGAAAAGGGCCTCATAAACATTTGGGGAATGATTTGAATGTTTTAGGTAAATCAACCAAAAATCAATACAATAACTAGTCAAACTTCAATACGATGCATGATTACAAAAATATAACTCCAAACATAACCAAGCCAACAACCACATCAGAGTACAAGTGGAAACCAAGTGAAACATACAAAGAAAACCAAAGAAAAAACCGAAAGAACCCAAAGATATATAAATATACACTCTTTACCTAATTAAAGATCCAATAAGACAAGTCACTCCCATGGTATCGAGAAGAATCACAAAATAAATGAGGTATGATGCCTTTAATTGGGTTTATATAGATAAAATCTGCAAATGAAAAATAATGACTAAGCATGGGGTGAGTCTAAACTCAGTAGGATTTCTACAATTACATCCCAAATCATGCCAATAGGATAAAAAATTTAAGCACATTTATGTAAAATATTTAAAAAAAAATTAAATTAGTTTATATCAAAGCCAAAATAGTTTCCCAAGCCAAAATAGTTTTCATGGAAATAAATACAACAATCCTTTAAAAACTTTCTCCATTCCATTTGGAATACCCATTCCACACATCTACACATGAACTTTACATGACTAGGTGACAGTTTCATACTCATGATAAGTCTCTCATCGATATACCTATTCATCAAAAGGTAACCAATACGAGGTTCCCTAATGGAATATTCCCCTTCCAGAGGGTCACATCTAATAAAAATGAACATACACAAACCATGTATTCTAAAATCCATGACAATATATTTCATAGAAAATATTCCATTCTTTAAAACATTTCAAAAACTGTTTTCTATTTATCAAATCAAAACCATAATTTTAAAATCTCTATTTTAAAATTTTCAATAAAGAGGATTTTCCACAAAAACCATCCAGTTTCCAAAATTGCCCCAAAACCATCACTAGATAGGTTTCCAACAAGAGTCACACAATAATCCCATAGAAATTTCAATATAAAAAATTATTTCAAACTAAGCCTTAAATTTAAAATCATAAGGATTTGAGAGAGAATCCACATACCTTATAAACGTTGGTGAAAACAAAGATCGGAACAATGATTCTACAGATCTAATCACAAATCACCCTACCTTCCTAGTGAATCTGGATCTACAATAGGATTTGAATTGACTAAAACTTTATTTTGGATTGAAGTTAATATCCTCTAAATCCTTATGAGGAAATGTAATTTGAGATAATGAAAAATTTGTAAATTAAGAGTGGTCCCAGGACATAATTCAAAATAGATCAACAATTATTGGATTTGAAACTTCAAGGTGCATGGTTAGGGTACACAGTTAGTCAAAATATGCACTAAATGTGCATGAAATACTATCTTAATCCACCCCTTTCATGGTTGGATCACACTCTTAGAAAAACCATGTTCCAACTGTAATTTTCCACCTATCTAGCATTACACGATTTTTCCTTTTCATAATCATGGTTTGGCCAAACCATGCGTCAAATGAAAACCTGTCTAGTGCCCACTTTCTTAAATTTCACAATTTTATAGAGATGATTTATGGTTTCTACTAACCATTCTAAAACTATACACCTCTATAAAGGCCTCAATAACATTCCAAAAATACTCCGTACCTCCGAAAACAAAACCTGATCATTATATATACTTAAAATACATAAATAATGAGACTAGTATCTATAGCTGGGGGTGATACATTATCCCCACCATAGGTCATTCCATCCATGGAAAGTATGAAATAGAGTTGAACTAGAATAGTTTAATCCATTTCTCCATCATTTCCGTTTCATACTCACATGTTTCTTCATGAATACCAACATGTTTCTTCATGAATACCAACATGTTTCCTTAAAACCCAAAATGGAATAATACTTTTCCCACACATGAGTATCTCTTAACTATCCAAAATCCATACTAGAACATGAACCAACATAGAATCTATATATACATTAGTGTGATCCCATAGAATCCCATGGTTGGATTAGGTTTTCACTTCTTCAATTATGTTTCATGAAAAACATTATTCACTGAACTAAACCATGGTGGAGAATCCAACCACCAAAAGGTTTGATTATCTCAAAAGGGCCTATGTATTGAGGAGATAACTTACCCTACTTAACAAAATGATGATGCCTAATACTTGGATATATTCTCAATAATAAATAATCACTCCCCTTAAACTAAAACTATCATCGATGATGAACCACATATGATTTTTATGACTATGTGCCGTATCCATTATCTTATTGATTAACTGAATATTTTTTGTTGTCTTTTGCACAAGGATTGGTCCAACTAGTGAATTATCACCCATTTCAACCCAAAAAATTAGATAAATACAAGGATGATAATACAATTTTTCAAATGGATCCATATGTATCGAGGCCTGATAACTATTGTTGTATGAGAACTCAAATAATGGTATGTTATCCTCCCATGAGACACCAAAACCCATCACAAAAGTACTAAGATTTTCCTCAAATGTTTTTATAATCCTTTTGTATTTTCCATATGTTTGTGGATGATACACTCTGCTCATAGTCAACCAACTACTAATGGATTACTGTAAGGATTTCTAAAAACAAGATATAAACCTAGGGTCTGAGTCAAAAACAATCAATACTATAATTCCATTTAACATTATAAATTCTTAGATATAGATTTTGGATACTTTATTCACCAAATTTGTTTCACAAATGGTGATGTAATGATCCAACTTCATGAGCCTATCCAAAATTACCAATTTAAATTTTTTTTCTTAACCGTTATTGGTAAAATTGTCACAAAATTCATGGTTATCTGCTTCCAATTCCATACTAGAATTGGTAAAGATTAAAATATGTTCATTGGTCATTGGTGTTTTTCCTTGACTTGATGACTGGTGGGGTATCTCAAAACATACTTCGCCACTTCTCTTTTCATTTAATACCACCAAAACCATGCTTTAATTACTCTATAAATCTTTTTAATGCCTAGATTAATAGCCCATTTCGAATGGTGGTAAGCATTATTAATTTGTTCCTAAAATGAAAAATGTACCATGATCCAATCTATAAAATGAAAATATGAACTCCCTTATAACTTCCATGTAACACCCTAAGCTTCCATGGTACGTTTCTCTTTGAATAATACAATAACTTGCACTGTACGTAACTTCGAGTTCTAGCACACCACGACCAATAAAACTAGCCGTTATGAATAGTAATAGCCACTTTTTGAAATTTTATAAATTTTATTTTTCAAAATAGACTTCATTTTTGGATTCGTAATATCAAAATTATCTTAGGGTGATTTTTTTGGTATTTTTCTGAAAACTTTCAATTTTTGATGAATAGTGAAAAAACACTGCGTTATTGTTTAAATTTTTTTTTTATTTAAATAATTAGTTACTTTATTTAAATTTATATTAGGTAAAAATAGACACATAATACCTATATATGTTCAATGTAAATTCATTGGAGTCATTTTATAATAATATTAGATATATAAAATTTTATTGAACTTTTTACCGTTTTTTACCCACCTTCTAGGGGCATTTGTAAAATTGAATAAAATTTAATTTTACCAATTCCGTGAATTGAATTTCAAAAATCTGAGAGACACGGTTGACATCATTAAGTAAAATATGGTTCAATAATATGACATATTTTTTTGGTGAATAGTAACTTTTGACTTTTATTTACCACGGTTAAAAGTAAATAGGGTAAATAAAGGTAACAAATGATATTATAATTACCCTAAAACATGTACAAATTATATTTAATAAGTTTATTTCGACCAAAATAAACCTTAGGAATAAAATATGATCCTTTTGGTCCACTTGGATTAGATTAGGACATTTATTATTATTTTATTTAAAGAAGAGTTAAAAGTGTTTAATTCAAAGTTTAATAACTAAACCATTTTTAATATAGGGTTATACATAAGATAAATTATACTATAAATATTAATTATAAAGATAAAAATACTTCATACACAATGGTATTTTATTTATTAGTTTTAGACATTAAATAATTAAATTTATTTATGACACAATGATGATGCAGTAATTACCTGATTAATGAATGATTAAAATAATTGATATTATAAATATTCAAATAAATTTAAATTGAGGATTATGTTGAATTAAAATAATTTTATATGTTAATATGACATGTTAGGGTTGATTAATTAATTATTTTTTGAAGTGATAAAGTTTTTATGACTTTCAAAAAAACAAAAAACCAAATAGTGTCAAAATTGACATAAATGAGTTTTTAAAACAAATACTATATTATTAATTGATATAATATTCCTAAAAATATAAGGTTTGGAAAAAGGACTTAGATAAGGTTAGATATATCAATAATGAATCTCTTGGGGTTCTCTTGGATTTTTATAGTAAGTTTATTGACCATTTGTTATAATAATACAAGAATACATGGTAAAAGATAAACTATTTAACTAAGAGATAAATCTAAAAGATAAGGTTAATAAGGTGACCTAAACATGTATAAAACCTATTGGTTGAGATATTTTCGACCCATACCCACCTTATCTTCGAAATAAATCATATTTTATCCATTATAAACTGAATATGATTGTACAATAAAATAATATTTCAAGATTTTCCTAAAGTGACCCTCACCTCTCTTATAAAACGGTACTTCCCCTTATCTCAAAATCACACCTCCAAAGCCATTTGGATCGGCCAACCCGTACTCAAATATCCTCCCAAATACCCTAACTTCAACCTATAGGCATTAATTTTATCACAATTCAACCTAATTAGCCCTTTTGATCAAATCAAAAGGAAACACCCAAAGAATAGGTAATAATTTCACCACCTTTTTCAAAGTTCTTTTCTTCTTCCACTACCTATTTATTTGTTGTTTCCATACCAAAATAATAACTCTAGTACCTTATACATACTGTGATGTTATTATAAATATGGTACAACTATATTCATTATTCTATCGATCCTATGAATGACATGTCACCATACGTGTGTACGTTCGGCTTACCATCTCCATGTCGTGGTGTAGTTTGTTATTCAAACACTTTATTATTTGGATGGGTATACTAATGAGCATACATGATGTAAATAATAAATATAACATTTTAATGATTCTATATATATGATATACTCTACAATTACACATGATTTCACCATCAATATAATGATATTTTTGCTCATGCGTACGTACGAATTACCGTCTCAATGAACACGATGAGATTCATTCCACATCATAATAATTCAAGAATAATTTTCATTTTATGATTAATAATAATGTTTAAGAACTTAATATCATTCTATATATCAATCAAATACATCCCATCCATAAAAAACATGATTTATGTAACAAAAAATATAAAGGAAAACGATTCAGTAAACACCCGAAATAATGATTCTACTGAAATATTATTAACAAAGCAATATTAGAAGATCATATATGATGTAATATTTATGTATGTATTTATTTTATAATTTAATAAAAATGATTTAACTATTATGAAGAAGTTTAACATACCATCGGTCAAGGAAAAGTGCAAGGTAAGGGTTAATTCTACAATCTCTTTATTATCCGAGGTTGTTTATACGTGAGTATCTACTGGGACCTCTTTATCATCCACATCTGTGTTTCTTAAATATGTATTTAAAAACATTTTTACTATTTACTATAATATGTTTTAAAGTAATTTATACCCTTGTTTTAATTTTTATAAAATGTTTTGAAAGGAATCTTTGCATCATTTTCCAAACAAGGTACTTTATGACCTTTTCGACGAATTAAGGAAAGAATGTTTTTTACTTATAAAGTGAGTGAAGATATTTTCTGCCTTTATAACACCTTGAAATATTCCATTACAATAATATAATAATATTTAAAAAATAAATGTTTCTTTTATAATTATGTGACTTTAAATTATTTCAAAATAGAAATAGATATTTCTCTCAAATAGTTTTGATTTCATATATGTCAACATCTTTTGATGGATTTTACACTTGTTTGAAGTTGATTTATTATGATACTATCTTCTATATTGTATTAAAGGTTTTGTGATATGTTTGACTATGGGTGTGTTATTTTTACACCATTCATGGTTTATAGATAAAGTATTTACATTTCGTATGCTAGTTTTAATAATAATATTTATATTATGTTTCAACCTTTTCATATGAGGAATGCATTGGACTTAGTAAGTGATGGGTGGAGCTCTCTATTGTTACTCGATGCATCAGTAGGTCTCATGAGAAAAAATAGTGTCTTAGAACAAGGCCTTGAAAAAATATTATTTGTTGTCTTGGCACAAGGACTTTACTATGTGGTTATGATGTCCGTCATTATGCATTCCATTATTATGAAATTGGATATTGATATTGCATGTGATTATTCGACTAGTAGAATATCCATGTGAATAATTAAATGGAATTATTTGATTTTTCTTTGCCATATTATGATGAAGTTTAATTTTAAAAGTCTTGTGTTTTAGTCTTATACATTACCTTAAATTTCTATGCTTATTTATGAAAGTTTATTCTATATTGTTATCCTTATTGAGCACTTGATCTCACCCCTTTCTATGTTATATTTTTCACAGGATGCGAAGAAGTATATTATGACTAACATACAGGGATAGTATAAGAGATATTAATGTGTTAAAATGAGATAATGCTGTTATTTGTTTTCATTTTATATTGTAATGTAAAACTTATATAAGTATCTAGTACTTCCAACGCTACTAAACTGATCGGTATTTCGGGATTTGATCCCTTGTGATCGTGCCAATGTTATGTAATAATGCACTGACTCTGGGTAACTAGGGTCGGGGAATTACATTCCATCCCTCAATGGTATCCCCACTATTGATTTTTTACCTCATGATAACACAATCAGAATCATATATATAAACCTATTTGATGTGATGAACCAAATCATGAACAAACTATACTAGAAAGAAAACCATGATATCACCTTGGTCTATACAATCTTGGTGAATGTTTGCTATAACTTACATTAGATAACACTGATATAAATATTTGTTAGAAAACTAATTATATTAATTCCTTCTTAATGCATCCACTACTAAATATCCTTAACTTGGTGTATACATCAAGTCAAATTTGAACATTTTAATGTAGTCCATCCATCTTATTTACCTCAGATTCAATTCTATTTGTCAGAAAATGTGTTTGAAACTCTTATAATCAGTGAACACTATAAATTTATCACAAAAAAGATTATGATTCCAAGGTTTCAATCTATGAATAAAGCAACCAATTCAAAATCATGTGTTTGGTAGTTCTTCTCATGAAACCATAACTGTCATGAACTATAGACAAAAACATGATCTCCCTACATGAGAACACATCCCAACCTAGATCCTAATTCATCATAATAGACTACATGGCCTTGTCTAGACTCTAGAAAAGTGAGGATAGGTTCTGATGAAATTATAATCATAATCTCTTGAATTGAGTTTTTACATCCCTTATTCCACTACAAATGAAAGCCTTTTTCACATAAAATCTATCATCGGTGATTCCAAATGTGAAAATTCACATAAATTTTTTTCGGTATCCCACCAAGTGAAGGAAACTTTGTATCTTAAATATATTATTTGTCAGTTTTCATGATATAACAACTTTTATATTTTAGAGTCTACTAAAAATGTATTTTTAGAAATGATATATCCAAGGTAACATACCACTTGTATCCAGAAATCAAACTTTGATAACTTGTAATATAGATGGGGCTCCTGTAATATAACCAACACTATATCCAATTGCTTCTCATGATTGGCCTTTGTCCTAGAATACACTAGTATATCCTCCACAAAAACCACAATAAAAAAAAATATATCCATTCAAAATATCTGATTCATCAATTCTATATTAATTACTGGTGAATTTTTAAGACCAAAATGCATAGAAATGATTTCATATTAGACATATCTGCCTCTGAAAGATATCATCAAAATATACCCCTTCCGAACTCATAGTTTATGATATCCTGAATGTAAGTAAATCATATATAACCATTAAAATATCCTAAATTAACTTAACAGATCATCAATGCCTGAAAGAGTATACCAAATCATTATTATAACATGGATAATCTTATAGTAAAATAAAAAAATCCTAAGAGTTACGTTTTCATTCTTCACAAAGAGCACCAATTCTACCCACAAAGACATATTTTATAGGTTGAACCCTTTACTTTACAACTCTTCCAAATAATACATTAATTCCCTCAATTATGTTGGTTTCATTTTATAAGATAGAAGGGAAATATAAAAAGTCCCTAATAGAAGATCAATTATAAAATCCAATTCTCTATTGGGTGGAAACCCTAAGAAATTTTCTATAAAAACATCATCAAACTATTCTAATATGGATAGAAAATATTTATTCTTGATTTTATCTACCTATTCCAAAGAAACTACTATAAATATATAAGAGATAGTTCCAACCACCTATACCAAGGGTCATGATATACTTGCATCCACTAACTAATCTCCTTCAATGAGTTGTCTTATCTCTTTTTACAAACACATCTCATGCTTCTCAAGAATCATATACTTTGATGGGATGAGTGAGGTAGAATAGCTCTTAGTGTTATGTTTAACACAGTTTATTGAATAAATTGAATTTATTCAAAAAAATATTTCTTAAGATATTTGGGGGTTATATTATACCCCAATTAAAATGAATTTACCACTCATAATTCTATCACTTTTATATAAACAACTGATTATACTTCTTACTCATTAAATCCTCAGGTTCCCATGTAGATTCCTCAAAATGGTGGTTTGTTTGAAAAATATCAAGAAGGCGAGTGGTCTTTTTTTGAAAAAATTTCTCTGTATGATACAAAATCTCCACTGGATGATCCTTTATGAAATTTCATAATAATACAACCTTTAAGTTCTATACATGTGAGGGATCAGGTATGTACTTCATGTAGAGACCCGGAGCCTGACGTACATGTACATTACATTACTTTTGCGGAATACTTAGTACATTACAAAAACACACACACAAGGGCCGTAATAGTTTAGTGTCTTTGGAAACTCAGAATATAATCTTCTAATCGTGGTGAAAGATATTCAACATCTCCCATAAAGATCTTCCTTTTTTTTACCTAAAACCTTTCTTTATATCCTGGGGAAAAGAAAACATAAAAGGGTGAGCTCAAATGCTCAGTAAGGGTAAACAAAAGAAATATCAATCACATCATATTCATAAGAACATAACATTTTGGAAATCATAACCTGCAAAAGAGAGCATAATTTCATAACATGGGATAAATCATGGCAGTGAAATGTAATCACAATAATCATAACTTAAAACATGAAACTTTGTGGCATTCACACATAATCATATAGAATCATTTCTTGTTAGTCAAGACTCATTGCCAAGACTATCTTAGTGGACAAAGTCCCTTTCTGAATCGAGTAACCCTCGTTTCAGTCCTGTTTCACTGAACCGGTATAACCTACCATTCCAGCCATGTCTATCTCATGAGATATAAAATCTTTACCCAATGCATTGGAGGGAGATATAGGTCCCAACCATCTCATAATGATACCATTCTTATGTGTGCCACAAAATCATAAATCATACATCATTGCATAACCCATGTAATAAAAATGGGATTCTTAAACAACATGACATCATAAAACCATTCATATAAGATAAAGGAATTCATAAACATAATTCCATCACAACATAGTCAAATCAATGTAAAAATATGGATAGAAACAGAACCCTTTATTATCTTAGATGAAAAATAATTTTGATAAAACACTTGAATTGAATTCTTGAGGAAAATATCCTTTCTTCTTCAAAATCAATTTCTTTTCACAAAACATCATGCAATTTTAAAAGAAAGAGATTTTGTTGAAAATAGTCATGAAATATTTTGGAGGAAGGTTCATGAAAATAAGGCTTTATAAATTGTAAAAATCCATTCGTGCCGTATAAGTGAAAAAAAACATTCTTCTCATACTTTTGTAGGAAAAGTCAAAAAGTACCTCGTACGAAAACGACAAAAGATTCCTTTCAAATCTTTTACAAAAAACTCACCGAAGGGTAAAATTGGATATAAACTATTGTATAAGGATGGAAATAATATTAAATATTTAGGGAATATGGATGTGGATGATAAAATACACCCCAGTAATTACCAAAGTAAAAACAATCTCGGATAAAAGTGAGATTGTGATATTTTCCTTACCTTAGGTCCGACTTGCTTTGTAAGTGTCCGAACCTCCTGTATAATGATTTAAATCATGTTATTGACTTATTCCAGAATCATATTCATTGTTATTATATCATATATGGTTCACTTATGACTTTATATTACCTATTCTTTTGTAAATTCATGTTAAAGTAGCGTTTTGGGTAAAATCGTCTCATTTGTCGTTCGTGTTTTTAACTTGTAATTATTAATATGATTACTTGGATCATGATTAATTATATCCAGAATGTAAAACATGATTTATATATAATATATATTCAGAATATATATATATATATATAATATCGATAAATGAAATGAAATACACCGTTCATGGAGACGGTAGTCCGTACGTACGCATGAACGCTGTTTTCGTTTCCTTATTGAAGTGAATGGAATTAAGTAGATGACATACATATAAATTTACATAAATCCAGTATCATTATTATGTCATATATTTCATTAGTACTTATTATATATACTTTATAATTATTCATGAATGGTTAATCATTGAGAATGAATCTCATCGCGTCGTGGAGACGGTAGTCCGTACGTACGCACGAGCGATGATATCGTTCCCATGGTCATGGAATTGTGTTGAAGTGTATATAGAAAATTTCAGTATCAATATAACTTTATAATAATCATATATAGTTACTCATTACACCATTATACCCATCCTTGCAAGGTTATGATGGAAAATAGATTACACCACGGCGTGGAGACGGTATTCCGTACGTACGCACGCGCAGTGATTTCATTTTTCCGTAGGATGGATAGAAGGTGAATTAGGGTTGTTTCATATTTATAATAACATATCAGTATGTAAGTAATACTGATGTTATTACTTTATCATGAAACAACTAAAGAAGAAGAAGTTGAATAAGAAAGAAATTGAAAAGATCGGTAATGGATATTACCACTTCTTTGAAACACCTCTTTGAATCCTCCACTTAGGGAACTAAGATTGGTATTTGAAGAAGACCAGGACCTCTAAGATTATTCTAGGGAAGTGGAGAAGGGATTTTGGCAGGGTTTTTCCGAGCTTGAGTGCTCAAATTGGTGTGAGGAGGAGGGGGAGGAGGTGCCCTTTTATAAGGGAGGAGAGGGGAACCTTAGGAATATCTCAAAATATTATTTTATATTAAAGTCAAAATCGGCTTATAATGGTTCCAAAGGGTCTTATTTAGAAGCTAAAGTGGGTATGGGTCGAAATCCTATCAACCAATAGGATTTAGACAAGTTTAGGTTATTATTTTAACCTTATCAATTAGATTTGACTCTAAGTTAAATAATTTAACTTTTACCGTGTCTTTTTGTTTTCTTACACTATATGGTTAATACACTTACTATAACATGCCAAAAGAACCCCAAATTTTTTTATTATTAATATATATATCCTTATCTAAGTCATTTGGCCGAACCTTAGATTTTTAGGAATAAAATAACAATTAATAATATAATATTTGATTTAAAAACTATTTTGTGTCAATTTTGACACTATTTGATATATGATTTTTGTGAAAGTCATAACAGAATTATATGTTCAAACCAAGTTGATTAAATCAACACTAATATATCATAGTAACCTAGAAAATTAGTTGAATTCATAAAAAGTCTCAAATTACATTTATTTGAGCATTTATAACATCAATTATGTTAATATTTCCTTAAAAGGGTAATTACTGCATCATCGTTGTGTCGTAAATAAATTAATTTATTTAATGTCTAAAAATTATAGATAAAATATCATTATGTAGGAAATCTTTTTAGCTTTATAATGAATATTTATAGTCGAATTTATCTTATTTATAACCCCATATTAAAAATGTTTTAATTATTAAACTTTGATTTTAACTATTTTAACTATTCATTAAATAAAATAATATTAAATGTCATAATCTAATCCAAGTGGACCTAAATGGTCATATTATATTCATAAGGTTGTTTTTGGTCGAATTACACTTATCCAATAGAATTAGGACATGTGTTAGAGTAATAGTAATATCATATTTACCCTTAGTTACCCTATTTACTATTAACCGTGGTAAAAAAAAGTAAAAAGTTACTATTCACCAAAAATTATTTTCATCTCATTGAACCACATTTTAGTCCTTGATATTAACCGTGTCTGTCGGATTTTTGAAATTCCATTCACAGAAGCGGTAAAATTAAGTTTTATGCAAAATTCAGTTTTTAACCTACCACTTAGTGGTTTCACTATTCATCAAAAATTGAAAGTTTTCAGAAAAATACCAAAAATTAGGCCTAAGCTATATTTGATATTATGAAATCAAAAATGATTTCTATTTTACCAAATTCAAAACATATCAGTTGAATTAATTAATTTAAAAATTAATTCCCGTCGTCTAAACAAAAGGCGTGTTTTTAAGAGATAATAACTATCAAAAGATTGACACTTGTTTATAACTGGTTTAAATGTGAAATTACATCCAATGACCAAAATTGTATCAAATTGTAAAAATATATTCTAAATATACTTTAAAACCACTCAAATTAATAATTTATCACTATTAATTATTTCGATTGAAAAAGTTGTTTTTAATTAAAATTTAGTAATTTTCACTATTCATCAAAATATGAAAGTTATCCGAAAATCACCAAAATTTCAACCTAAGCTAATTTCGATATTCCAAATCCATAAATGATTTCCATTTTGAAAAATAAAATTTACAAAATTTCAAAAAGTGGTTATTACTGTTCATAACGGCTAGTTTTAATAATATCTTAATAGCATATCGTTGTTTAGCGAAACTTGGTGTTGCGTACAACACACGCTATCGTGGAAGGTCGCGATTGCGTGTAATGGAAGGAAAGTCAAGGATGCGTGTTGTGAAAGCTTCTTTTGGTGTAGCGTACAACACAAGACATTAATGAAATTAAAAAGAATATTTTTCATAAAATCTCGGGGTGTTACATTCAACCCCCCTTAAAATGAATTTCGCCCTCGAAATTCGTCGGGGTTATAAATGGTTTACTATTCTAAAATTTCTTTGATAGAAACCCACATCGTAAAAAGGAATACCAAAACCTAGCTTTAAAAAATAAAGTATGAAATGTAACGATTACCCAAATAAACTAATCACTGGGTTTCCACATAGGTGAAAATATGGATATGGAAGAGAAATATAACCATCATGTTCTGATGGAGAGTGGTAGAGAACATGGCTATGGAAAAGCTAGCAATCACAAATCCATAAATTTGTGACGATCTAAGGTACCATCTGATTAATCAGATATAAGATCACTAGGACAATATTTTTGGTTTTCAAGATCGTTTCCCTAAAGTTGAAGAATTTGAATTAGAATAAATACTTACTTAATTTTGGTACAATCTCACTGTTGTTCGTGCCTTGAACAATTTCCACTTCATCTCTTAAATAAATGAAGTTGAATTTGTTATTCGTGAAGTGTTAGCAGATCATGTGATAGAATGACGGGTCATTCCATCTGTCTTAAACAAAAGGTTAGAAAAAGTTATTAAATACACATAAGTCATTCTATAGTGAGATTAATCATATATGGTTCCTAAAATGGACTTATACTTCATATATCATACTGCTTAATATAATAAAACTAGTTTCTACTAAACAGGGACTTCCTGTAGGCCAGTGGTAGGCGATAAAGGCCAGTCGCATTTCGGTTGTGGGTTCGATTCCCCCAGCCTTGTCCGACGCGATGGGCTGTCGGCCGTCCAGCAGGTTTTCCTTTTTGTAAAACTATATTACTATAACATCCCATCAATAATATCGAAAAAAAACTTCTATCCTTAAACAATACTAACTTATTTCCAACATAATCCATTCCAATCTTTAGGCTTACCCATAATACTGCAGTCCACTCTCATAATATAGTGAAAACAATTACCAGAGATTTAATACCATCGTTGATCCCCTTATATCATAAGATATGTCTTGTTGGTCACATTCTAAACATTTAAAGTCCTTAATCATGTATTCTCTTGAATACCCATTGAACCTTAGTGAAAACATGAATGCAGTTAAACGTTAACACTTTCCACATACCAAAATCCTCAAAATTCTTTATAATCAAACCATGATATCACTTAGTCCTTATATCAATCATGAGCTCATGAATACTGTTAAACATTTCATTTTCTCGTTTTCCCTTCATTATGCGCATATCATCTTATTTCCAAAAATATCTGAATAACATTTCATGGATACTGGTAGCATTAATCACACACTTTCAAAACTCAAGGAAAGACAACAATGTATCAATCCTTAGATGTCTCTTTATTCCATAGTACCATGAGATTCTTTATACAACATTACACTTGATAAACATGTAATCATTCCACTAACTTCTTAAACCATTGACCGAGCTTCAACAATTCTTTCATCTCACATATCATTTGTAGTCTCTTCATCATCATCAACATAAATACTACCCATACGACCATACTGATTCTCTTCATGAGACTTTCCCTTAGGGCATTGGTTTTCATAATGCCCGTACATTCCACATTTAAAACATTTAACCATTGTTGATGTCATAGCAATACCATTATCCTCATCCTTGGTGTTAACTGAACCTTTTCCTTTGCACTTACTGGCTTTGTGTCCTTCTTTTCCACACCCAAAGCATCTTCCAGTTCCTTTGAAACATTCTCCTTGATGCCTCTTACCACATGATTTACATTGGGGAAATTGAACTTTATTTCCTCTATGATCATCATGAAACTCCATCTTTCTCTTATTAGCCGAGTCAGGAAACTTACCAAATTTTACTTTATTGATCATATTATGATATTTCTGATTCGGCATAATAATGATGTTTGGACTTCCAAATCCCATTTCGTTTGGTTGCTCATGAAGAATATCATTCCATTGTCCATCATATCCTCCATTATCGTGAATCATCTTGTTTCCAGCCATTTTCTAAAACCCAAAAAGAATAGTGTGAGAGGCAAAAATCATAATAAAGGTGGAGTAACATCAATATCTAACATATTTGATTTAATCTAATATCGTTACCATAGTTCTAGGACTATATCCTATACGTATACTTATCCTTAGGGACATCCCTAGACATACCTTAGAAATATCTCTAGGGATCTCACTAATGTTTTCGCGTCCTAGTTTCCAAAGGTTGACTAAACCTTTCCTCTGATACCAACTGTAGAGACCCGGAGCCTGACGTACATGTACATTACATTACTTTTGCGGAATACTTAGTACATTACAAAAACACACACACAAGGACCGTAATAGTTTAGTGTCTTTGGAAACTCGGAATATAATCTTCTAATCGTAGTGAAAGATCTTCAACATCTCCCATAAAGATCTTCCTTTTTTTACCTAAAACCATTATTTATATCCTGGGGAAAAGAAAACATAAAAGGTTGAGCTCAAATGCTCAGTAAGGGTAAACAAAAGAAATATCAATCACATCATATTCATAAGAACATAACATTTTGGAAATCATAACCTGCAAAAGAGAGCATAATTTCATAACATGGGATAAATCATGGAAGTGAAATGTAATCACAATAATCATAACTTAAAACATGAAACTTTGTGGCATTCACACATAATCATAGAGAATCATTTCTTGTTAGTCAAGACTCATTGCCAAGACTATCTTAGTGGACATAGTCCCTTTCTGAATCGAGTAACCCTCGTTTCAGTCCGGTTTCACTGAACCGGTATAACCTACCATTCCAGCCATGTCTATCTCATGAGATATAAAATCTTTACCCAATGCATTGGAGGGAGATATAGGTCCCACCCATCTCATAATGATACCATTCTTATGTGTGCCACAAAATCATAAATCATACATCATTACATAACCCATGTAATAAAAATGGGATTCTTAAACAACATGACATCATAAAACCATTCATATAAGATAAAGGAATTCATAAACATAATTCCATCACAACATAGTCAAATCAATGTAAAAATATTGATAGAAACAGAACCCTTTATTATCTTAGATGGAAAATAATTTTGATAAAACACTTGAATTGAATTCTTGAGGAAAATATCCTTTCTTCCTCAAAATCAATTTCTTTTCACAAAACATCATGCAATTTTAAAAGAAAGAGATTTTGTTGAAAATAGTCATGAAATATTTTGGAGGAAGGTTCATGAAAATAAGGCTTTATAAAACCGTAAAAATCCATTCGTTCCGTATAAGTTAAAAAAAACATTCTTCTCATACTTTTGTCGGAAAAGTCAAAAAGTACCTCGTACGAAAACGACAAAAGATTCCTTTCAAATATTTTACAAAAAACTCACCGAAGGGTAAAATTGGATATAAACTATTTTAGAAGGATGGAAATAATATTAAATATTGAGGGAACATGGATGTGGATGATAAAATACACCCCAGTAATTACCAAAGTAAAAACAATCTCGGATAAAAGTGAGATTGTGATATTTCCCTTACCTTAGGTCCGACTTGCTTTGTAAGTGTCCGAACCTCCTGTATAATGATTTAAATCATGTTATTGACTTATTACAGAATCATATTCATTGTTATTATATCATATATGGTCCACTTATGACTTTATATTACCTGTTCTTTTGTAAATTAATGTTAAAGTAGCGTTTTGGGTAAAATCGTCTCATTTGTCGTTCGTGTTTTTAACTTGTAATTATTAATATGATTACTTGGATCATGATTAATTATATCCAGAATGTAAAACATGATTTATATATAATATATATTCAGAATATATATATATATAATATCGATAAATGGAATGAAATACACCGTTCATGGAGACGGTAGTCCGTACGTACGCATGAACGCTGTTTTCGTTTCCTTATTGAAGTGAATGGAATTAAGTAGATGACATACATATAAATTTACATAAATCCAGTATCATTATTATGTCATATATTTCATTAGTACTTATTATATATACTTTATAATTATTAATGAATGGTTAATCATTGAGAATGAATCTCATCGCGTCGTGGAGACGGTAGTCCGTACGTACGCACGAGCGATGATATCGTTCCCATGGTCATGGAATTGTGTTGAAGTGTATGTAGACAATTTCAGTATCAATATCACTTTATAATAATCATATATAGTTACTCATTACACCATTATACCCATCCTTGTAAGGTTATGATATAAAATAGATTACACCACGGCGTGGAGACGGTATTCTGTACGTACGCACGCGCGGTGATTTCATTTTTCCGTAGGATGGATAGAAGGTGAATTAGGGTTGTTTCATATTTATAATAAAATATCAGTATGTAAGTAATACTGATGTTATTACTTTATCATGAAACAACTAAAGAAGAAGAAGTTGAATAAGAAAGAAATTGAAAAGATCGGTAATGGATATTACCACTTCTTTGAAACGCCTCTTTGAATCCTCCACTTAGGGAACTAAGATTGGTCTTTGAAGAAGACCAGGACCTCTAGGATTATTCTAGGGAAGTGGAGAAGAGATTTTGGCAGGGTTTGGCCGAGCTTGAGTGCTCAAATTGGTGTGAGGAGGAGGGGGAGGAGGTGCCCTTTTATAAGGGAGGAGAGGGGCACCTTAGGAATATCTCAAAATATTATTTTATATTAAAGTCAAAATCGGTTTATAATGGTTCCAAAGGGTCTTATTTCAAAGATAAAGTGGGGATGGGTCGAAATACTATCAACTAATAGGATTTAGAGAAGTTTAGGTTATTATTTTAACCTTATCAATTAGATTTAACTCTAAGTTAAATAATTTAACTTTTACCGTGTCTCTTTGTTTTCTTACACTATATGGTTAATACACTTACTATAACATGCCAAACGAACCCCAAATTTTTTATTATTAATATATATATCCTTATCTAAGTCATTTTGCCGAACCTTAGATTTTTAGGAATAAAATAACAATTAATAATATAATATTTGATTTAAAAACTATTTTGTGTCAATTTTGACACTATTTGATATATGATTTTTGTGAAAGTCATAACAGAATTATATGTTCAAACCAAGTTGATTACATCAACACTAATATATCATAGTAACCTAGAAAATTAGTGTAATTCATAAAAAGTCTCAAATTACATTTATTTGAGCATTTATAACATCAATTATGTTAACATTTCCTTAAAAGGGTAATTACCGCATCATCGTTGTGTCATAAATAAATTAATTTATTTAATGTCTAAATATTATAGATAAAATATCATTATGTAGGAAATCTTTTTAGATTTCTAATAAATATTTATAGTCGAATTTATCTTATGTATAACCCCATATTAAAAATGTTTTAATTATTAAACTTTGATTTTAACTATTTTAACTATTCATTAAATAAAATAATATTAAATGTCATAATCTAATCCAAGTGGACATAAATGGTCATATTATATTCATAAGGTTGTTTTTGGTCGAATTACACTTATCCAATAGAATTAGGACATGTGTTAGAGTAATAGTAATATCATATTTACCCTTAGTTACCCTATTTACTATTAACCGTGGTAAAAAAAAGTAAAAAGTTACTATTCACCAAAAATTATTTTCATCTCATTGAACCACATTTTAGTCCTTGATATTAACCGTGTCTATCGGATTTTCGAAATTCCATTCACAGAAGCGGTAAAATTAAGTTTTATGCAAAATTCAGTTTTTAACCTACCACTTAGTGGTTTCACTATTCATCAAAAATTGAAAGTTTTCAGAAAAATACCAAAAATTAGGCCTAAGCTATATTTGATATTATGAAATCAAAAATGATTTCTATTTTACCAAATTCAAAACATATCAGTTGCATTAATTAATTTAAAAATTAATTCCCGTCGTCTAAACAAAAGGCGTGTTTTTAAGAGATAATAACTATCAAAAGATTGACACTTGTTTATAACTGGTTTAAATGTGAAATTACATCCAATGACCAACATTGTATCAAATTGTAAAAATATATTCTAAATATACTTTAAAACCACTCAAATTAATAATTTATCACTATTAATTATTTCGATTGAAAAAGTTGTTTTTAATTAAAATTTAGTAATTTTCACTATTCATCAAAATATGAAAGTTATCCGAAAATCACCAAAATTTCAACCTAAGCTAATTTCGATATTCCGAATCCATAAATGATGTCCATTTTGAAAAATAAAATTTACAAAATTTCAAAAAGTGGTTATTACTATTCATAATGGCTAGTTTTAATAATATCTTAATAGCATATCGTTGTTTAGCGAAACTTGGTGTTGCGTACAACACACGCTATCGTGGAAGGTCGCGATTGCGTGTAATGGAAGGAAATTCAAGGATGCGTGTTGTGAAAGCTTCTTTTGGTGTAGCATACAACATAAGACATTAATGAAATTAAAAAGAATATTTTTCATAAAATCTCGGGGTGTTACACTTCATTAGGAGAAATTCGTGGAATACATCATAGACTTGAGAGAGGTTTAGTGGAAGCGTCAATTAAAAAACTACCATCCCAATATGATAAAGAATTTAAAAGGGATTTTATATAACTAGGGATTAGTTTAGATATATTATTGAATCCCATAACCTTCTTCTGTGGAGAAATTATTAGAAACACCTTGTCACCAACATCATATTCTAGATAATGTAGGTGATTGTAATCTTAACTTTTCTACTCAATTTTTTTCATCCTTATATGTTTTTGAATAGATCTGACCTTATCTGACATTTATTCATCTTTCTCAGTTCCCAATATATTTATTTATTTATATTCATCCCATTGTATTGTAGTTCTACAACTATTTCCATATAGGTTATCATAAGCATCTATTTGAATGCTTAGCCAAAAGCTATTATTGCATGAAAACTCAACCATATGAAGGTGTTTATTCCAACCACCTTTAAATTGCATAGGAAAATATCTCAACATGTCATTTATGGTTTGAATTATTCTCTTATGCTAGAAATCTATCTGAGAATGATACACATTTATGAAACTCAACTCAATATCCAGAGCCTTTTGAAGACTATGCGAGAATATTGAGGTAAATCACAGACCCCTAGTAGACATAGTAGAATGTGGTACTCCATGAAACCTTACCAATTCTTTAATTTATATCCTTTAAACCGACCTAGAGATAAATTTTCTCTGATAGTGATGAAGTGTGCTGAATTTTTAAGGTGATAAACTATAGGTGTATAGGATTATACACTTTAGATGTTTTGGTGAGTCAAACAACAAAATCCATGGTGACGTTTTCCCATTAACATTTTGGTATGGGTAATGGTTGTAACATCCCCTTAGAAATTTTTTCTCTTAGCCTTAAATTTCTAACATAACAAGTATCTAGATATAAATTCTTCAATATCTATTTTCATGATGTCCCACCAAAAATACTCTAACAAATATCTATTCATCTTTGTACATCTAGGATGAATAGTGAATTAGGAACATCGATCTTCCTCTAATAGATATTTCTTAAAATATAGTATTGAAAGAACACATACATGGTTCCTAAACCTTATCAATATATCATGATCAAGGTTAATATATGAAACATTTTATAAATTCTTTTATAGATTTATATCTTCCTTCTACGCCTCTTTAATCCTTACTTAGATGGATGGTTGAATATTCATTTGAGAAAGAAAATAATTATCCCATTACTTCAATATTTTCATATACATCCTTGATAAATTGGATCTTTTGTGATCTTTATCATGTATAAGATAGTATGATCCTTTCAAATCAAAGCATCAGCCACCTTTTTCACTTTCTCAGGGTGGTAATGTATTAAGTAGTCATAATCTTTAATCACATTTAACCATATTCTCTAGAACTGGTTCAACTCCTACTATGTAAATATGTTATTTATTTATTTTGATCAGTATATATATCATAATGTTTCTATGAAAAGATAATTATACCATATCTTTATTTCAAAAATTACCACAGATAACTCTAAACCATGATTTGTGAATTTTTTTCTTAAACCTTCAATTTTCATGAGGCTTAAGATGTAACCATGTCATTATACATAAGAAAGAATCCCAATAATTTCATTAATGAATCACTATATATTGAAAACCCTTATCCACTATAGTTTATGTAAGCATAGTTGCACTGACTAATCTTTTCTTCATTTCCTTGAAATTTTCCTCACATTCATCTATCCAAAGGAACTCGGCTCCCATCCGAGTCAACTTGGTTAGTGGATTGGATAGTCATGAGAAATTATCTATAAACCATTCATTATATCAATAAAAACCAAGAAAACTATGGATCTCAGTCATTGTGGTTGTTCTGGGCCAATGTTCAATAACCTTCATCTTTGATAGATCCACCGATATACCCATTCTTGAGAGAATATGACTGAAAAATAAAAACTTTTGAAGTCAAAATTCACTCTTTGTAAATTTGGAATACAATTTATCCTTCATTATCCTCTTCAGTATAATTCTAAATTGATCTTCTTTCCCATTCCTACTCTTTAAAAAAATGATAATTTCATTTATAAATACCACCACAAACTGATTAAGATAATTTATATAGACTCTATTTATTAAATCCAAAAAGATAATGAGGTAATTAGTAATACCTAATGGAATCACTATATACTCATAGTTTCTATACCTTTTAAGTAATATTGTATTGGGTATATCATCCTCTAATACCATTTTCTATAAAACATATACAAAATCAAAGGTTTTTATTGCCATAAATGTCTCCCAAAATATCTTTAATCCTGATAAAACCATGACATAAAAACTCAAATAGCGTGACTAAGACTTCAAACTTATGATCAAACTTAAAATCATAAACCCATGATTGTATCTATAACTCTTCAATTAATGAAGATATACATGCTTCCAAAATTAACAAAATCCATATGTGGTTCATGATTATTATAACCAAAATACTATTTGTAAAAATACTTCTAGAGTATAATTATTGAATCCCAATACATAAATACTTCAACCCTTTTACTTAAATGACTTGGTATAACATAGGTACTTCCTTTTTATAGGGGATAACCCTTAATTTAGTACATTGAAATGGATGATTCATATGTTCCCTATATATAAGAAATCAAATTACTTTGTAATACATTGCTCCAAGAACTTAATTTCAACATATAAAACTTATTCCCCACCATTTGAGATATTATTATATGTTCATATTTCGACCTTATTAACAAGTAGGAATCCAAATATTCTTTCCTCTATGTTCACTAATACATGATCTTTCATAAAATTCCATATTCCTATTATTTGACATGTTAGTAACTTCACTGAAGTTTACATTGTTAATCATATATCGTGATAGTTGATTTGGAATAATAACAATATCTTTTTCTCTAATAATCATTAAATTTGGTTTCTCATAATCACGAAATTTTTCCATCATATTTAGTGTTAACAAGATTCCTCTTGGTTCTAGCCATTGACTAAAACAAAAAAACATAGTATTGGAAACAATAATCATAGTGGGAAACCACATAACCATGAAGATTTATTTATATATTTTATAAATAAAGACACCTTATTTTAAATCTATAAAAACTTAGTTATAACCTAGTTCATACATGATAATAATCTATTCAAATAATTCATGATGGTTTGTAAAGAAAATATGAATTAACCAATGAAAATACCTTGGTACTGTCAAACCAGGTGCATAATAAGACCCTTTTTTGTATACTAGAAAATGCTCGAGTCAAGACCAATGTTACTTTTTTAGAGTTATTACCCCTAATTATATCTATAAAAAAACCACGTATACTTTTTTAATCCATATAGGAATGTATTTCTAGGTAAAACACATAATATATTCCTTACCAAAACTTTAGGAAGTTATCCTATACTTAAACATGTCCCATAGGTTATTCACTAAAGTTTTATCATCCTAGTTTCCAAAGGTTAACTAAACCTTTTATATCATTAAAAATATATAAACCCATACTTTTCATATAGATATATTACACCTCATTAGATCAATATTCATTAAAAAATATAAAGATCCATGCTAGAATCATTTAGCTCTAGTTCTTATGGAAATTTAGATACATAAGAAACATGTTCATAAGTGGGTTATGTCATCTCCCACTAAGTTCTTAAAAACCAACACCCTTCATAAACATACCATACATAATACCTTTATTTATAACCTAGGGAAAGAAACATAAGAAAGGCTATGATCAAATTATCATTAAGGGTAAACATGGGAGATATCAATAAATCATGAGCATAAGAGTTTGATAACATTAGAATAAAATTTTAAAAATATACCCTACATATCATAGATCATAATATCGAGTTAAGGAATTAAAATTTGAGGTTACTAATACATAAATCATAATGGAATTAAGAAACCTGATCCATGATAAAATAACACTGGCATACAAAATAAATTTTTGGAATACAATTAAGCATAAAAAATAACTTCCTTATTAGTCAAGGATCATTTTGAAAACCATCATAGTTTAATAGTTTTACTACCTGAACCATCTTAGTATTCAAGGTTCTCTACCAAGATTATAATTGTAGAGAAAGTCACTTATTGAACTAGGTTAAATCCCCATTTCTAAACAGTTTATCTCATGAGATATCAACCTTTTCCTAATGCATTAGAGTAACATATAGGTACCACCCATCACATTATGAAAATCATACATATATATGGAATAAGATCAAAAAATATTCATCTTATCAGAAACCATGAAAATAAATGGATTTCATAAATATTTCATCATAGCATGAACTATGGAAAAAAATTGGTTTCGTAATCATTTGATCATTTCATCAAAGCATAACCAATGGAAACAGAATTGGGTTTCATAATAATTTTATTAGGGTATAACCCATGGAAGAGAGATGAGTTTTATAAAAATATTGTCATCATAAACATAAAACATTCAATGAAAGAATAAGAATGGTATCCTTGAATAATATTCCACTTAAATCATAAGTAACATAAAAGGATTTCATCATAGATAGAAAATGATTTTGAAATATCTCATGAAACATTTATTGAGTTTAATAGCCTGTCCACTTTGAAAATCACTTTTCAAAAAATAAATTCATAAAAAAATTAAAAATCCCTTTGTTTGAAAATAAAATTGAAAAATTATCAAAGAATCATCAAATAATTGTTTATTCATGAGAGATAAAATTAATTTCATATTTTCTATGTTTAAAAAAAAAGAACCCTTTTATATATTTAGTAAAAGTCAAATATACATTGTTCAAAAAATAAAAATAAAAGTCCTTTAACATATTTTTTTGAAATATTAAAAATGGGAAATAATTTCTTTAATAAATATTTTTAGAATAGTAAAAACTTTATTTAAAACATTTTTTAGACAACGTGGACATGGAAGAAAAATAGTTTTCAACTGAAGAGTGAATCTCTGTAGATTTTCCTTAAAATCATTATTTTTCTCTCTTGAGTACATAAATAGAGGGAAATTATGGGAACACTTTTATTTACATGAAATTACCACATTATAATAAAATTAATGTGTTTCTTGAGAGATATATAATAATAATTCATTATGATAAGAATAATCATAAACAATCCTGATAAATAATGTGATTGTTACATAAAACCTTTACCACATTAGTAATGTTTGAATCATAATTCCAACGAAAAAATAACTTTAAATAAAACATTAAAAGTAATTATAGTAAATAAATTCTTGATATAATATGTCAATGGGTTTTTATATTCATCTCATAAAATAACATGGGATCATAACATAACATATGTCCCAAAAAAAGAAATTTAAGACAAAAATTCATTAACTTAAGTATCAACCCACATCATACACGTTTTAACCTAAATTATAATAAATATAGATTTATTATAAATATTTTACAAAACCATAATCATAGGATCATAACATATATGATTTATTTATGTCCTTTTATTATGCATTTATTAACAATTCCTTGATAAAATCATGTTTTGGGTAATAACTGCTTAGTTTTTCATGTATGTTTTGGTTTGGTATCTTTAGTAACTTCATTTTTATCATGGTTACATAATATAAAGAATTTTAAAAATGAAATAAATATTATATATATTCATTATATAATTTTTTTATAGTAATCCATTAATGTTAGAGAATGAATATGAACTACACTGTTCATGGAGATGGTAGGACGTATGTATGCATGAATATTGTTTCCATTTTCTTGACAGATGAAATAAAAGGAAGTTAAAAGATATATTAACTTTATATAATAATTTCATGTCATTTATATCACATATATTCTTTAAATTTTCCTTTTTTACCTTCCATTTTAGTCGTATGTGAAAAATGAATCACATCGCTTCGCAAGGCGATAGTCCTCCGTACACACGAGTTATGTTATCGTATTCACATGAAATGGAAAGTAAGAAGGTATATAAGATATTATAGTTACATAATTACAATAATATCATAAATATATTTTATAAACATTAAATCCATCCATGAGAGGTGGTGATGGGAAATGAATAACATCAGTTTGTGAGGTGGTAGTCCGCTGTTTACACGATCGATGGTTTTGTCCCCATTTGATGGAAGATGAGATAGATTTAGTTTATTACATTAAAATAATTAAGTTTTTTTAAATTATATATATATTTATTATATTATTAATTTTTAAGAATATTTTAATGATTTTTAAGGATAATCAAAACAAAAAAACAAGTTTAATAATTTTACCCATTCTTTGAAGAACCTCTTTAGTTTTACATGTAAAGCCTTAACAAGAGGGTTTAATAACCAAAATAAGGCCTCTAGGATTGTTTTAGGGAATTAAGGAATATATATTAGTTATTTATTTCCCCAACCCAAGGTTTTTGGATGTTTTAATAGGAGAGGAGATGGGTGGCCATTTATAAGTAAGAGATAGGACCCACATTGAATTTTCAAAAGTAAAAACATATTACTATATTTTTTACATGAAACAAGGATAAAAAATGGGCCATTATAAAAAATTATAGGTGAATAGGTTACAAAATATCCATAAAATTGGGTTTTTATAATTTTATCGGTCATTTTCCTCTTATCATTTTAGTTTAACCCCCAATAAACCCGTTTTAACCTTAACCGTGGTAATTAATTTTTACTGTTTTTACTATTCATTTTAACCAAAAATAAATTTTACCATATTATAATATATTAATTATGATTATTTTAAATATTTAATCCATTTTTATAATTTCAATTCACTAAAGTGGAAAATTTTAATTTAAAATTAAACCCGTAGGCGCGAAGGAAAAGAATTTTTCCAAAGATAAAATTTTAAAAAGTTTAAAAAGTTTTTATATCAAAATTTAATATATATTAATTATAATGAACTATATTGGATTAATTATAATAAAATTGATCTAATTATACTTTTATTTTTTAAAAAAAATTGAAGTAAATTATTTAAATGAATATTTAGTTTTTCAATGAAAACCAATATTTTTCACTATTCATTGAATAATTAATCTTTTTAGAAAAATAAAAAAAATTAAACCTAATACAATTTTAAACATGTTGATTCAAAAAATAAATTTAATATTTTTGAACATATTTTCTAAATGTTTCAAAAATTTATTTTCTCATTTGTTCACACAAATCAATACAAATCATTTTTTGAGATAACACAAGTTTTTTCGAGGTATATAAAGACTTTACTAAAAATTAAGTTCTTTTTTATCAATATGTTGTATTTAAATAAAACCATGATAGATAATATCTAATTTTTTTTTATTATTATTCTTAATTATAAGTTTAAGGGCTAGAATATAATTTTCATGTTTAAATAATATTAATTGTATATTAGAATTTGTAAAAACTCGATGTTGTGAATAACAAAAGCTATCAAGAAATTAAATTTATTCAAAAAAATATTTCCTAAAATATTTTGGTGTTACATTTATCTTTTTATAAAATTATTATTGTGAAATAAAATAATCTAATATCTCTCAAACCTCTGATGTGTTCATTAAGAGATACTTCCTTGATTATATATAGAGGCATCTTGAGGATATTTAAGCATGTTTGTTTGACACACACATCATACATACAAGATTTGATATTACATTAATTCAAGAGGATAAAGAGGTCAACCAAATGGTATTGTCCAGTTATCACCTTGATCTGATTTTTTATCCCTTATATGTTAATATTGAACTTCTAAATCAACTAGTTTTTTTATAGATTGTGGTGAAGGTTTGTCATGAATTATTTCTTTGAGGGTCTCAAGGATAACTTTTTGAGATATGATAGTGGTTCAAAAAATGATTGGTATACTATTTTGGGACAAATTATATCAAATTGTTTCATATTCTTACTCATCATCTATGACTTGCACCTCAACCTATTTTAAACAATGAGGTATCTTTGGAGTTTCTTTATTAAGTAAAATAAAACCATTTTAGAAATATTTAATTTTCTCCAGATACAGGTTTTTTATTCAGTCAAGAGGAAAAAATATTTCTTAATTTGACAAAATCTAATGAAGTAAACTTTTGAATAGTAAAAACATATTTATTAAAGTGTAACTTTGGAATATTGAAAATATGGGGTAGACCATCATATCCACCAATCTATATATTTTCAATTTTTATGAAAACCACATTGGGTTAAGTGAGAATAAATTACAACCAATAATCAGACTAAACCAAACAATGAATAATGAAATACCAACAATAAAAAAACCTTCATAGTTAAAAATCAAAACAAAACCCTGCGACATTATCCATATCTTGAATCACATTCTATGAATACATGTGACCAACAAGGAAAGTCAATTCTGTCACCATTTCACATCAAAATCATAATCTCATTATAGCCTATACATCACTAATCATTGATTTATTTCTGATGAAAGTATAAACATAAATAATCAAGCATAATCACTCATCAATAGCTAGTACTATATGCACTTCCATTGTAAAACCTTCTTTAGATAATAATAAAACCATAATTCGTCACTATAAATACTTAGAAAACATTTGAGGAAGTGAGTCATTGGACCATTGAGCCACCACTAGATGAGGTCAAGTCCACTCACAATACAACACTGTCTCTTGAGAAATTTAAATTGGTTAATATTTTGAATAAAATAACTATATTAAATTATTATCTGCAAGTTTTTTTTTGAAAAATAGGGATATATAATGTAGAATAAAATTAGGTCAACAATTTGTGTAACAACCAAAGCAATTGTAGTTGTATGATTGAGCTGAAAATGATATGTCTTAATGTGGATCACCTTCATTAAAGGTACCATATGAAGGATATCCATTATTTCTATGTTAATTTATATATGGATTATTTCCATGGTTGTTGATTTCATGGTTTTTATCATAGGAATACCCCTATTTTGGTTGGATATTTCATTCTTTGGGGGCATATGTAACCAGTACCATAAGGAGGACCTCTATGATCATTTTTAGTACTATTGTGAGGAGGAAATTCAATGATAGAAACCATGGGGAGGAAATTTAGGTTTCATAAATAATTTGTTTTTAGGTAAATAAGGACCTATATGTATGTTATCATGGGGAGGACCTCCATGGTTGAAACATGATTAATCATTGGTATATGGAAGACCTCTATATAAAGCACCATGGGGAGGCCCTACATAGTTTAAACATTTTCACATTTTCATCACGGTAAGGACCTATATATCAAATAAAATGTGAAGGACCTTCATGATTACTATAACATTTATTTTTATCCTATAGAGGACCTCCATTATTGGAACATTCCAAATCATTAACATGGAGAAGGCCTCAAGGCCAGTAAGATATTTTATCACTATAAGATCCTTAAAAATTTATATATGGTTAATTATTTGTATGGGTAGAACCTTAGTGCTAGGATCCATGGAGTGGAAATAAAATTTTATAAATTTTCAAGTCATTGGTATGGGAAGGATCACTATGTCAGCTGGTTGTTTTTTCATTGGGAGTAACTATTTTATGAGTTCTCAAAGGAGGACCTCAAAAGTTGTTTCTTTCTATCTTGTTGAAAAAGGGAGGACCTCTCTATTACCAAGACATTTTATTATAAGATGGACCTATTTAACTGATATCATGTGAATGACCACTGTAGTTTTTGTATTATACCTTACTATAGGGTGGAACTCTGGGATTGATCTTTATATTATCATGAGAATAACCAATACTATGGGTACATTAGCGAGGATCTTGATATTTTCTTAATATGTCACTATTTACAGGAGATTTATAGTGGTGGTTATTCTCCTAAACATATGATGATTCACTTTATAAGACTTCCAATGTTTTTATTAATTAAGTTTAAATATTGTTTATAATATTGAAATAAAAATTCTATCATCACACCACTAGGATTTAATATAGATACCATGGTATAGTGATGGTGATAAGAGTATGAACTTTTTCTTTAATGTTGAGGTTGGTAACCCTCTACGGCCTATATTCAGTGCCTATATCTAGATTAATTGGGACGAAAAAACTTTCTCAATTGTTTATAGAGTGTTTGGGATTACATAATGGTGTTGATGATCCTAATTTGTCAAAGATATTATTGGTTTATTAAGGGTAGTTATTTGAACATAAAAGACATCCTCATTAACATATTTCATGTAGGGATGGTGGGAATTATCTTTTTATAGGGATATAATCCTGAACTATATTGTTTTAAAAATAAGGGCCACCTTCCCCGAATAGACTTTTGATATGGTGTCAAACATTATAGATGAAAACCTTTTAGAATATCACATGTTGTTTCTATTATAGTAATTATCTCATTGTGAATGCATTTCTATACCATTACATTAACCATATGACTTTGCAATCACATTGTGGGTGACATTATCCATTGGTTCCTTGGAACTGAGGTATTGGTAGATGCAATATAAGTCCATGGTATCATAAATTAGATATTTATAGTATATTTGGAAACCATATGTTGTTTCTAGGATGGTTATATAGGATCAATAGAAAAGGATGATATATATATTCTATGGGAGACACACAAACAAGAAAACTAGCTATAAAATATCACAAATGGAAGTTTTTAGTCAATCAGTTTCATTTATAAGTAAAGGATTTTATGTTAGGTTCACCATTTTTGTTTTAAAGGATTGTCATCTCACACCCATTTGGTTCAATTTTTAGGTCATACATTTCAAAATCGATAGTTTGGTTGGTAAAATTATCTCACAAAAGATATTATTATCAATTCTAAGATTATATCATATAATTATGTAATGTTTTCATAATATTTATCTAAAAAATTATAGATCACACTTTTCTAAAAGTGAATGGTTTAAACTAATTAATTAAAAATAAAATTGCACATGTGAATTATTTTCTCTATCATTTAACTAATATTATTGATTACTATACAATTTAAATACATATAGGTGGGAACTATAAAATTTAATTCCATAAAGGAAGGAATATGATCTAATTAGAGGTGGATGATATTATCATGTACGGATTAGGTCCATAAAAGATGATTCCTACTAATTTCAGGGAAGGGAATCAAAACATGTGTAGTTTGATACCATATGTTGAAGATTGTTTTACCTTTTAAGTTCATGTGATAAGGACCAATAGTTTTCCTTTTAAGGTTATATTTCTAAGACTTAACATTTTCCCTTTAAGGTTGTGAAACTTTAACTAATTATGTCTATTTTCATTTCATGAAACTATGATTGATATGTCTTATAATAAAGGTTCATATGTCTAAGGCCACTAGATGGTAGATATATTAAAATGGTTAGTTGTAGTACTTTTATATGAGAGTATATTTATGATTTACATTAACATATGAGGCATGTGAAGTCATTAAGGATTTATAGTAGAATAAAATTCCATTTATACTTCATTTTCATTAATTTAACATAGGTGTTAAAGGAAACAATAAGGAAAAAATATGGGTAGCCTAGGATAGGTGAAATGCCACTACTTTTCTCTAGATGAGGGATCCTCATTATCAAAAGAGTACATGATTAGTAGGGTTCCATGGACTCATATTATGGAGAGAAATACTTTGGAAATGTAAGATGTATGTTTCCCATTATCAAATAAGTACATGATCATAAGTGGAATTTGGGCATGTAAAGTGACATGGTAATTTAGATCAGGTGGCCAAGGTTGTGGGATATATAAGATAGGATTTTCAAAGGATAAATTAAGGATGAAAAATACCACAAGTTTTAGGGATCTTTTTAGGGTGAAATGTGGCTGATTTTATATGGTTAGTTTCTAAGGAAATACTTTAGCACAAATAGAACCTAAGGGTTGGGGATTATAGAATTATACTAAAGGGACTAGAGAACCAATTAATTTTCCTCTTATTTCTTGAAGATATTCCTCATAGGAAAACTTTACCCTAGATTTTATAAAGTCTTGTAAAAAGTGTGAAGTCATGAGGGTTCTAGGTAAAAAACCCTCATATGACTAATGTACCCAAATTATCTATCTTTTACCCATAGTTTTTTATTCAAAAAGAATATAAATGAGTTTTTGGTGTAATCAAGAGCTCAAAATAGAGCTTCTTGTACTCTAGTTCCTAAGTTCTCCATCTATGTAAATTTGGTTTCTAAGTTGTCCTTTTATATAAAAGTATTGCTTACACACCCATCCTTTATGATAAACATTCCATATGATCATCCCAAACCTAGGGTACAAACAATGATTTTTTTGGGGAGTATATGGGATTTGAGAAGGATGTGTGTGGGATTTGATCAAGGAATGATTATATATTTGATGTAGGGAACACACACAATCTTACCAAGGTCACCTATTTGACTCTGACTAGGGTGTGCAACCATCACAATATCTAAAATTTATTAAAATACACATCTATCTTTATTCAATTTTTTTCACAGCTAGAAGTAAATTAGTTTAAATACTATATTTATAGTGTTCAACATGTGGATAAAGAATATGACTACACTACCATTTAAACATGATTTTTTCATAGATGTTTCCTATTGAAGGAGTTTATTTGGAGGGATTATTTTATACTTACATAGATATATTTCATGGATTACATAGAAAAATTATTATTTTTATAAATCCCTGAAAGTATAAAAAGCATATAGAATCTATAATTTTCTATCATAGGGGATTTAATTTTATGATCTTATATGTCTGATTTTTTTATTTAAAAAGGATTTTAAAAATATAAAATGTATCATATTATACAAAGGGTTGTCTCTACTTTATCATTCATTTATATTTTTTATATATATTTATGTAGTGAAATGATAATTGACCACTCAATGTAATGATTTTTTATATCCCTAATTGATGATAATTAGGGAGTATAATAGTTTGTGAGGACTTATTAATATTATCATGGGTTGGGCTTTATATATAGAAATAAACTTTACTCATGAGGCATACATGGAATTTTGTGTGCAAGATGACCCAATAAATATACCAAATATTGTGTCATTCACATTGTATTTTTTTTATACCAAGGGGTAGGTTTCGTATTGAATCCTTATAATTGAGTTTTAAAAAACCTTGCATATAAGAGGATTGAAATTACAAACTTTTACATAGGACATTCCATTATCTAAAAAATTTAGTATAATTTATAGTGAGGGTTGGGGGATGAAGTAGTAGTAGGTTACATAGTTTTGTTGCATATATTCACGGGTTCAAGCCACATTATATTGTTTAAGAAACAATTTAGTAGTGAGTTACATAGAGTGGTTTTATTTCTAGATGGCCATTATATATATGCATAGGGTCATTAAATTTATAGTAGGGGCCATATATCCTGATGCTCTTCAGATATGATGATTATGGGATGACATGATAGAGGTTATTGCACTCAAATTTAGTATAGAACCTTATGTAAACTATTTAATGTAAATAGATATATGTATATTGGAGTTATGGATATGATATTATGTTGCTTGGTTGAAAGGGGTACCTGATTTTTTTTCTTCGTGATGAGTTTTTGGTACCATTGAAAGAATATGACATTGGGACTTTTTTTTTGATTTGGCATGTTTATACTCTTTGGGATCTAATTTTTTACAAACCTAGGTGATATCATGTTATATATCTGTGTTTTGATTATATAAAATATGTCTATAGTATGTGTGGTGGTTTGGGTGGGGGAAAATGGATGGTGGTGGTTTGAACCCATTTATAATGTGTGATAGTGATTTATTATTTGTGACTAATTATGGGGATATGGTTTGCAATATGTGATGATGATGGATGACATGAGAATGTGATATTGCTGAAGATTTAAATGGTAACCATGGTGGATATGTGATATTCATGGGTATGAATTATAGTTCAGTAAGGGAGAGTCCCCTAGGGTATACTAATAGTAATATATTGAGTTTCTTTGAGTTTGGATACCTTCACAATGATTATAGGTACTTGTGTAGAGACTAATTAGGGTTGGATGCTCAGAAAACTAGTAAGAGTAAAAATGGGTAAATATTTACCCAACTAATAAATGGATATATCATTGAGAGTTATCTATGGATGGATATCTACTTAGCGGTGGTGATGGATAATTGGAGATTTCTCTATGGATAGATATCTACTTGGTGGTGATCCTAAATATCATAGATAGTTTCCTATGTGAGGATAAATACATAGTGGAGGTGAAACTATAATGATGCCTCAACAAGTGGATAAATTCTTAGATATATATCTGTAAGGGTGGTTATTATATATTTGTTTATATAATTTCATATGAAGAGGATGTGATAGGGATTGAAAATTTTGGTGAAGTGGTATGGAATGGAAGTGGTTAAATGGTTGAATTTTAGAAGATTCTTGTGATTTATTGGGTTTATTTATTTATTTTATACATGGATGTATTAGGGAACTTGATTCACATGGACACATGAAAGTTCCAGGTAGAAACTATCTGAGTATATTTATATCCAAACCCTTGATTTATATAAACTATTTTTAGATTATTTATATATAGTTAGTGGTGGTGTCAAGAAACCTTATATTTCTACATGGGAGACTTACTGGTGGATACAGTTTCATTATACCTTGTTTGAGGTATAGAGGAGTCAACTAACCTTGTGATTTTTCATCCTTTTTTGAATTTTTATTTATTTAGAGAGATTTATATATAATATTCATGTTTTAAGATTAGGTAATGCATTATTTTAAATATGGTGCGGTGAAGTTTAGTTTTTTTAATGTTTAACACCTTCTATGTATATATGATATTATACTTTTAGTGTTAGTAAAAAAACTTGTGTCCTATTGATGAAAGGCTTCTAGGGGTCACAGTCTAACTAATTTATAACTTAGAATCATAGTAATTATAATTAATGATAAAATGGTCTTAAATTTATCATATATATAATATATTTTAGAGTTATAACTTGTTAGGATTTCTTGGGTGGTAACGTAGTAGTGTTACTTAAACCTTGTATGGAAAGTAGACTAAAAAAATGTGCATGATGCATAAGGTCTCATAAGATCCATGTGAGAACACTATAACCTATGGATTAATACTTAAGGGATAGTATGTGAACTATAGAGTATCTCTATAATACCCTGATATTTTATAATAAGACTATGTTTGATGGAATACAATACACGAAACATCGAGCTTTAATGATAGTGCAATATTATTATTTAATATGATTGTTATAACCTAGGAATTGAATTGAAAGGTATGGATAATAATAAATGAATTATGATATATATATATATATATATATATATATATATATTTCCTACTCAATAAAAATTTATAGATTAATTCTTAGTAAATAATCACCCATTTTTTTAGTAAAGTCATTCTATGCTTCAAAATACATTTTCTTCAAAAATGGGTTTTTATTATTTTTATAAAGAAAATATTACAATTAATTTTTACCACTTTTATAAATTTAATGTTATAAAAGGGATATATTTTTTTAAACAATCATATCAAAATTATCTTACAGTGAAATTTCGATATTTTTAAGAAAATATTGATTTTTTCAGTGAATAGAGATATATATATATATATTATAGAAAAAATCATTTCTTTTGAAGTATTTATAAAGTCTCATTTTTTTTGAATTAGTTTTAAAATTATATCAGTTAATTTTTATTAAACACAATCCAATTAATTTATTTGTAATCAATATTATTCTTATTTTTGGTACAAAAACATTTTTGTACTTAAAGATATATTTTTTGGGAAAAATGTTTCTCATCATATTTTGTGGGTTTATTTTAAAATAGTTTTCTCAAAATTTTAGGGATTGAATTTTATAATATGGATTCCACATTTCTAATCTACATGCCAATTTTTTATAAATAATTTAACTTTACTATTGATCATGATGAATAAAAACCATGGTAAATACTTATCAATATAGTAAAGAAAATATTTGGTTGACTAGGTTTAAAAGTAATGTGAAAAGGATTTAAATCATCATAACAATTGACTTTAATATATATGATTATTAAAATTCTACCATCCCTTCAAATATTTTATAATATGGAATTTTGGTTCCGTTTTCCTTTAATAAAGATATTTATATTATTTTATATAAAGAGTAATTCCAAGATGCTGCTTTATTTATTTTAATGTATGTAATATTTTTTGACCAATAGATAAACAAGTCATGAATTCTTCTAAAAGAATTATTTTTAATATGAATATTTTTTTTATTGTAATTTTTTTTAGTTTTTAATGATAAAATAACCTCACTAAATTCATACGCAATGCCAAAACAATGCTTGTTAAAAAAATAGAAAAATAAAAGAAATGATTTTAAAAAATTGAATAGTATTATTTTTCAGATGATTTATGGTGTTCCACAAGGGTTTTTGATTAATATAATGTATTCGTGATGTTATAAAAGTTTATATTAGAATAACATTTTCAAATAACCCCAATCTAGAATCCATGATCTGGTGTCTGCTTTATTACATTTTTACAAGATACAGGGGATCACATCACTAAGGGCTAGTAAATTTTGTAGTCTTGAAGAGATATATATATACATGATTCACATTTTATATTGGAAATAAAATATAAAACATAGAAAAATTAAATATTATATATCCTTGAAACTCATTCAAAGATTACTTATTCATATCCTAGTAAAATGAAAAAATAATAAGGGTGAGCTCAAAAAATAAGTATGGTTTGTGTATAGTGGAAGATACCATGAGTATATAAGGTACAATAAATATAGTAATGTAGATAACAAGAAAAACATTATATTTTTTCAATAACTTGAGAAAAAAATGCATCCATGGATAATATTAATGTTATAATCTCATGGATAATAATAAATTAATTCCCAATGAAGGAAATTCATAATATTCAATGTCATTACCATGGATGTGTTTTAAGATACATTCATATACCGGTAGGCATACACCAAAACCGATTTAACAAAGCTTGAAAACTATTTTTTCTCATTAGACCTGTCAATGCATAGTGGGGCTATCTATAACCGAACCCTATCTATAACTACATATTCAATTCATCACCTATACATTTAAAGATCAATTTAATTCATAAACAATATTCCTAATCAATAAATATCCATTTTGATTATAGAATACAAAATATCAAAATTCCATCATTTAGTCAAATAACATTCATAGTAAGCAACGTATATAAAAATGGTATATTACATTGGGAATAATCATATCCATGATACAAATAATATTTATGTGTAATAGAAATGTAATGTTTGATGAAAGATAATCATGATAAAGTGAATGTTTTAAGATAAATTTAATGACAAAAATGTAATTAGAGATAAAATATGACCATCAATTCATAAGAAATATATTATTTGTAATAAGATAAAGTATTATAGAAAATAAAATAAAATATATTCAAAAAATTTATAATAAATTTTCATTAAATAATTTTATTTTTAAAATTATGGGGAACTTATAGAAGAATATAAATAGAATAAAATGTTTATTATGGCAGGAAATTCCATTAATGTCGTATACATTAAAAAGAAACATTCCTTTTGACTTTTTGAAAAGAAATTTTAAAATGAACATGTTAGAAATTTTCCTTTAAAGCCTTGTAAAGAAAGTTACATATGCCATATTATGTCCTCGGTAAATTTACTAATTAAATAAAAATATCTTTTATTTAAAAATTATGGATATTAATGAAAAATATTCCTAAACAAGAAGAGTAATAAAGTCATATTTTATTTTAAATATTTATTTTATTTATTAAAGTTTAGATGAATGAAAAATTTAAAACAAAACATGGAATTTACTTAAATATCTATACCAGAATAATATATATGGGGTTTATAAAGGATACATTATAATATTCCTTTAAAGAAAATTACAAGCAATACCAAAATTTAAATTGTTAAAATAAATTCGTACCTCTTGGTAACTTTTGAATTATAACCCTTTGAAATATTAAACTTAAGTTAAATTTTTAAACATCATAAATAAATATATAATCATGTTATATATAAAAAAAGAGAATTTTAGACACCACATAAAATAAAATAGGCACATGATACAAAATATGGCTCATTGAAGTGGAAATTTAGACAAAAACTTCTTAACTCATGCTTCCACATTGTTGAACGTGATTTTACCTCCTATATAATGGTTTTAAACTTATTATTAATTAATACTAAGATAATTTTTAGATATTTATTATTTGATATGTATTCTCATTACCCATTCATTACTAATTCTTGGTAAAATTAATCATTGGGTGTTAACTGTTTAGTTTACTTATGCATGTTTCATTGCGGAAGTTCTAGTACTTATGTATAGGTTTTAGTTTCATCATATAAAAAATTATATTCATGTTATAAAATCATACTTATTTATTAGATACATTTTTAGAACCATCAATGTTAAGTGGTTATGAAAAATGAACAACATCACTTCGTAAAGGTGGTAGTCCACACATATGCACAAGTGATGTTTCTATTTTACATTAGATGGATGAGTATATGATAAAAAGGTAATACCATAAATATAATTACATTATTTTAAGTAAGCTATAATATTTTTATTTTAATATTATTTTAAATAAATATTTACAGGAGGTTGAAGAATAATTGAACTTGAAAATAGTCAGTTAAGATTATTAGCTCATCTTTATAGGACCTCCTTTAAATATTCACTTAAGGACCTGAGGGTAGGTTTTTTTGACAAAAAATGAACTTATAGAACACAGTTAAAGATTCTTGGTAGTTATTTTTCCAAGGTTTTCTTGAGCAATTTTGATCAGGGTGGTGTGAAGAATATAAGAAAAGTGGTGTTCTTTTATAATGAAGGAAAAGGAAACACTTATAATTACATAAAATATATAAAAATAATTAATTATTTTTCATTTTCAATTGGAACCAAGTAGAAAGAATTTATAAGATAATATAGTTTAATGATGACATAAATTCCACCAATAATATTTGGATAGGCTTATGTGTCATTTTAGACCTTATATTAAGTTCAACCCTTTTGTTAATCAATTTTAACCTCAACCATGGTAACAACTTTTTCATTTTTAAGGGGTTATAAATTTAAATTTAAGGTAATAATTTCCTCATAAAACATAAAAGGATGATAGTTTTGACCATATACCATATCTTCTATCTTATTTAAATATTTTTCTTTGTTTTTAAATTATTTAATAGAATATAAATTTGTATAAAATACCTTTAAGTTCATTTTAAGAACTATTCTAATATTTTAAAATATAAGAATGAAATTAGAATATAAAATCTTCCACTAAATTATAATTTATTATTAACCATAAAATTAATTTTACAACATAATTTATTCAAAAAAATATTTTTTTGTTGTTTTTGAAATCATATACATTAATTTTTCTATTTACTGCACAAGAATTGTGTCAGCTTTGTGCAAGAATTTCTAGTAGTTTTAATAAAATTAAAAATTTAAAAAAATAACCCTAATGAGAATAAATTAATTATATTCTAAATATAATTTTATATTTGTTTATAACATCTTCTTATCTTCAAAGGCCCAAAAGACGCACTCCCAGATCCTGTTCTAAAAACATAAACATTATATTTTTGGAATTGATATAGATAAATATGACCACATTTTTATCTTATTTGTTTTCAACCAAAGAATTATAAAATATAAAAGGATATGTTGGGTCACTTACATAACCAAGGACCTTTTATGTTTAGAGTTATAGATAATTAATATAAGATATTACATAAACATCACCCATGAATTCAAGAGAATATTTTCCCCACTATACCCAACTTTTCATATTCCATATTAAGCCTTCAATATATCCCAAAAATTTCTTCATAAATAAAAACATTCTAGTCTCTAATAAGTTATCATAATTATTCATAACCATAGGAAAATTAAACATAATAATGGTTAGCTCAAATTCTCAATAAGGGTAAATATAAGCATTAACAATTGAATTCCATCTGTGAGTGTAAGATGAGCATAAGGGTATGATGATACACTTATTGTGTGATATGACTATTTTATGATATGTTTCTCATTTCCAGAACAATATGAGGTTGTGAATTTATACATCATTGTAAGAACATAAAGATATAGGTGACATGCATTATAGTACACACACACGAGATGGGTGTGTGGGACATGAAGGGTTGAATGAATTTTAGTTCTTAAATTTTTTAAAGAAAGGAATGTCTAATGAAGATGATGTAAATGAATATTAAAATAATTGTGACTAAATAAGGGCTATAAATGAGTTAAAAATGGTGGTGGTAACAAGTTTTGAAATGGGAAATTTACCTAAGAGAGAAGGATTTATGTTGTGAATGAGGAAATGGTTTAAAAAGGGTGTCTAATGAAGGAGTTGTGACTAAATAGGTTGGTTTAACCCATTCTATCCATGAACCATGGTAGGGATGATTGATGGTAGTGTTCTAGGTGTGATGATAACCATTGGGATATTGTATGAGAAGTAGAATGTATATGGATAGTGGAGAGTCTTATTTTACATAAACAATGAATCCTTTTTTTCATGTTTTCCCAGACTTTTGTTTGGAATTTTAGAAGAATACCACAATGATGATGTGTGCCGGTTGGGTGACAAGAGAATATAGTCAAGAATGATCCACCAGTAACAGTGAAAAAAGAAACCCATTGGTTCAAGATAACTGAGGAGAGGATTAGTTCTATGATAACTTCAATCATTTTATTCTGATGATGGAATGGGACCTTAGGTGGGTCATGCCAAGTATGTTTGATATGAACAGAGAGTTTCAGTTTCATCACCCCCAACATTTGTTAGAGAAGGTGGAGTTGAGGTTGTAGAGTTATGTATATATCCCATTCAAATGATTTTGGATCACTTAGAGACTCCTATAGAGAATAAATTCAAGTTGGAAGCCTACATGTTGTGGGGAATGGCAAAGTGCTGGTAGGATATTCTAGTTCAGACTCAGCAGGCCAATGATATGTTATGTAAAGACTTTTATGAAAAGTTTTTGAATCCCCAAACTAACACTTCCAGGTTAAGTATATATAAATTCAGTGTATTTTTTATATATAAAAAAACTAAACAAATACACAATATTTATTACATTCTAGGAACTTTACCAGTATAGGTTTTTTATAATTAGATACATGCCTTACAACTTAGAAAATCTATAAAAAATGAAATTAAATAAAAAAAAGTTTTCAATTGCGTTGCCTTCTCAATGATATACATATCACAAAGTAAAAACACTAAACCTATGAAAAATAAATTTTAAACATATAGAGAGCAATTATTTTTCCCAGTAAGGGGTTTTAAAATCTTTGGTAAATAAATTTAAAATATTTCTTTTGAATAAATAAATACTTAGAAATAGTTTTTCAAAACATTGAAATATAATAAGTTCATGTTATTTTGATACGATTAATTTATAAAATAATAACAATTTTAAACAATTCTTTGGATTTCTCAATTTGAAAATAGTAATTTTGAAGGATTAATTATGATACTTATCAGGCCATAAGAAAATCGTAAGGCCACTTAGCCATATCTCATATGGGAAAATGTACCCTTAAGGTCATGGGTTCACTCCCCATACCATAACTTCACATTCAATACTCTAGTGCCAATTTGTAAGAAATTTTTTTAATGGTCATTAATTCCTCAATCATAACCCAAAAAAGTTTTAAAATAATACATACATAAATTATTTCATTTAAAATAAAATAATCCTACATACTTGTTAACATGTTATAAACATTTTTTTGAGAATTTCTAAAATCATATTTATTAAAAACCCATGCTTATAAACAATTGTTCTTATTCAAAAGTCACAAATTTAAATACATAATAAAATAAAAGAATACTTGAATAAAAATTCATGGGATGTCATTGATAACATATATGATGGACATATCTAATTTATGAATGACATATATGGATTAGGGGAAATATTTTTCCACCTGAAGTAATAACTTTTACTTAAAATTTGCACATAAAAGGATAACATTTTTCATTGTTAAATAAATGATACACATAAAATTATAACCATAAGATGATAAAATTTATTTAAAATTAATGCAAATAGAAATTACATAAAATATGATAACTACTATACTCATGAAATAATAACTATAACATCAAAATAAAATTAAATACCCATTTAAAATTTTAAGTCATACAATAACAAAACATACATATATAATTCTTTGAAAATAAATAATTTCTTAGATTTCTTGGAAGATCTTTAATTATAATCAATGTTTGAAAATAAAATTGCAACTTAGATTTTCTAAAAAAAACATGATTAAAATTTTTAATTTATAGCATCCTTATTTAATTTTAAAATATATACATATAGATATATATAAATTGTAAAGTAAAAATAAAACCCATACAAAACATAAATTTATTGGTTTAGAAATAAATTTAAAACAAACCCTTTCATTATAATTTTTTTAAAAAACAAATAAAAATAATTAAATACATACATACATACATATATATATATATATAAACACACATATATATGCACATGTCATTATAATTCAAACATAAATTGATAAAAAAACCAAATCCAACCCTTATATAAGTTGATAGGTTTGTAAACTAATTAAAACTAACCCATTACCATAAATAAATGAACCAAAAACCCTTATTCTTGAGGTTTAGACACACTAGATGTAAGCATAAAAGGTGAAAAAGAAATTATAGTGTTCAAGAAGGGTGTAAAACTAAAAAAATGTTTAATCAAGAGGAAA
Organism: Viscum album; assembly: GCA_963277665.1. Lineage (NCBI taxonomy): Eukaryota > Viridiplantae > Streptophyta > Magnoliopsida > Santalales > Viscaceae > Viscum > Viscum album. The sequence continues at coordinate 423,409,676 of OY728132.1, forward strand.
AAATAATTCGGGTGTTTCCAAGGTGTCCTAGATGAGAGTCATATAAATATTAGTTTTAAAGCTTGCAGTGGAAGCTTGAAATTGCAATAGGTAATAAGAACACACAAATGTTTTATTTATATATAATTATTTTATCTCAAAATTATTGGTGTAAAATGCTTTAAAATTTGATTCTCCCACTTGATCATGAATCACTAATTACATTATTATTATTTTTTTTTGTTGTAGCGTTTTTCCTTTTCCACATTTTCCACTCTTTATTTTTGTTTTGTTCTTTTTTTACTCAATTAATTTCTTTCTTTTCATTTCTCACCTCATAACTTTGATGAGTTATAAACCATCATTATCATTATAAATATATATTATTATATTATCATTTATTATAAAAATAGATTATTATATTATTATTTTTTATAAGTCATTATTATTATAATATTATGTTATTATATTATTATTTGATTTAACTAAAACATTTGATTTTCAATTTTTTAAACCTTTAGCATTTTTTTAAAACATGATTTTTTTAATAAATAGTTAAAATTACATTTTTTAAAACATATGAATATTTTTCATTTTTATATTACTATAATTATATATATATTTAAAATTTATAATTTTTAAACAAAAAATAATATAATTTCATATATTTCTAAAATATATTATAAGAATAATTTTCTTTTAAAAAATATTATCCTTAATTATTATTATTATTATTAAAACATTAATTTTTTTTATAATTATTAGATTTTACTTACTTTAAAATAATAGTAAAATTTTAATTATAATAATTATTATAAATATTAAATTATATATATATATACAAACATTTTATTATACATATGTAAAATAAAATCATTTTAATTTTCAATCAATTTTAGTTATTCAAATCTTTAATTTTTACAAAAATAGACAAATAAATATATTTATATTAAAATACTCTTTTAAATAAATTAATACCACATTTTTAAAAGTAGTATTTGTTTATAATTTTAAATCAAAATATTTTTCCAAAAATATAATAATATATTAAAAACAGTAAATATTAAATCATACTTTTAAATAAATAATATATTTTAACTTATTTAAAACCATTAATTTTTAAAGTAATAATACTTTGAAATAATCCTTTGGATTTTTCAATTTTAAAATAATAATATTTAACAATTAATTATGATACTTAGTAGGCCATGAGAAAACCATAAGTCCACTTTCCATATCTAATATGGGAAAATATCCTCTTAAGGTCATGGGTTTACTCCCTATACCATAACTTAACATTGAACACTCTAGTGACAATGTTATGAAAACGTTTTAATGATTCTGCATTTCACAATCATAACCCCCAAAATTTCAAAATAATACATACATAAATTATTTTCTTTAAAATTAAATAATTCTACATACTTCTTAACATGCCATAAACATTTTTTTAGAATTTATGAAATCAAATTTAGGAGAAACCATTTCTTATAAGGAGCTATTCTTATTTAAAATTCATAAATATAGATGCAAAATAAAATAAATTAATACTTGAATAAAAATGCATGGGATGTCATTGAAAACTTAGATGATGTCCATATATAATTTATGAATTAAATACATGAATAACCGTAGAAACTTTTGAAGATGAAATAATAACTCTTACTTAAAATTCACACATAAAATGATAACATTTATCATTTTTAAACAAATGATACACATAAAATGATAACCAAAACATGATAATATTTATTTGACATTAATGTAAATAGAAATTACAAATAAGATGATAACTACTATACTCAACAAATAATAACTATAACATCAAAATAAAATTAAATACCTCTTTAAAATTTTAATTCAAACAATTACAAAACAAACATATACATATATAATTCTTCAAAAATAAATAGTATGTTGGATTTTATAGAAGAGATTTAATTCCAATCAATGTTTGAAAATAAAATAAGAAATTATATTTTCTAAAACAAAACTTGATACAAATTATGAAATTTTAACATTTTTATAGAATTTGAATATATATATATATATATATATAAATTGTAAATTAACAATACAACACTTATAAAACATAAAATTATAGATTTAGAAATTAATTTAAAATAAACCGTTTCATTACAATTTCCTAAAAAAAGAATAATTTGATAGATATTCATATGTACATATATATATGTACATAAATTTATAATTAAAATATAAATTGATAAAAATAAGATCAAATTATACCCTCACATAAATTGATAGGTTTAGAAACAAATTAAAACTAATCCCTTACCTTAAATAAATAAACCAACAACCCTTCTGATCGAGGTTGAGACATAAAAGAAGCAAGCATAAAGGGTGCAGAATACATTACAGTGTTCAAGTAGGGTGAAAACATAAAAAAAATGATCAACCAAGAGGAATAAATAATTTGGGTGTTTCCAAGATGTGTAAGATGAGAGTCAAATAAATATTAGTTTTAATTCTTACAGTGGAAGCTTGAAATTGGAATAGGTAATCACAACACACAAATTTTTTATTTATATATTATTATTTTATCTCAAAATTATTGGTGTGAGATGCTTTAAAATTTGGGTCTCCCACTTTATTTTGAGTCACCAATTACATTTGTCTTATTATTATTATTATTATTTTTATCATTTTTCCTTTTCCACATTTTTTACTCTTTATTTTTGTTTTGTTCTTTTTTTACTCAATTAATTTCTCTCTTCTCATTTCCCATGTAACGTCTTTGATGAGTTATAAGTAATCATTAAAATTTTAAATATATATAATTATATTATCATTTATTATAATAATAGATTATTATATTATCAATTTTTGTAAGTCATCATTATTATAATAATATATTATTATATTATTTTTTTATTTAGTCAAAACATTTCATTTTTACTTTTTAAAAATTTTAATTTTTTTAAAACATGAAATTATTTTTTTAATAAATAATTAAAATCATGTTTTTAAAAAAATATGTGTAAAATTGGTTTTTTCTATTAATATATTTATATATATTTAAAATTTATAAATTTTGTAAATAAAATATAATATAATTTCATATATTTATAAAATATATAATAAAAATAATTTCCTTAAAAAAGGTTAACCTTTAATTATTATTACTATTACTATTATTATTATTATCATCAAAACATTAAAAAAAAATTATAATTTTCAGATTTTATTTATTTCAAAATAATGTAAATTTTTTAATTATAATTATTATCATAAATATTAAATTTGATATATATATATATATATACATTTCATTATATATGTTTAAAATTTAATCATTTTAATTTTCAAACACTTTTTGTTATTCGAATGTTTCATTTTTATAGAAATAATCAACTAAATATATTTATATTAAAATACTATTTTAAATAAATTAATACCCCATTTTAAAAAATAGTATTTGTTTATAATTTTAAATGAAAATATTTTTCTTTCAAATTAATAATATATTAAAAACATTAAATATTAAAAAATACAGTTAAATAGAGAATATATTTTAGCTTATTCTTTAAAAAATACATTTATTTAAACAAAATAAAATTTCTTGAAAAGTAATATTTTATAATTTTGAATTAGAATATTTTGGTTTTATAAAATATTTTATTAAAACCTTTCTTGATAAAAAAATTAAATTTATTCTTAATTAAAATAAATTATGATTTAAATTTCTTAGAGTGTTACAACGTTCCTAGAGAATTTCTATCTAGAAACCTTGAGGTAGGAGCAGTCTACGGAGTTTATGAGGTTGACTTAGGGATCTATATCAGTGATGGATTATGCGGGCCATTTCACAGATTTCCAATGCTTTGTCCCAACATTGGAAGGGGATGAATCTGCTATGGTGAGATGCTTTTAGGATAGAATTAGACATGAGATTAAGTCCCAGGTAAACATCTTTCATTTAAAGAGGTTTGTAAAAGTGGAAGATAATGCCCTTATCTCAGAAGGGAACTTAAAGGAGGCTCTAGGTAGTTGGTTTGTGGTTCTAGTTGGATGGACCAGTAGTGTGACCTGTGATGGAAGGAACTGTCATTTATAGAATCTTTAGTATGGTGGAAGTATGAAAAGTAGTCAGAAGAGCTCTTAGGGTAGTGACCAAGTGTTTTGCTTTAAGTGTGGAAAGATGAGGCACATGTATGGGCAGTGTCACTAACCATCGGCTTAGTGCCGAGTGTGCGACAGAATGGGGAACATGATGTGGTTCTATAGGAACCCTTGATATCTTGGAACAGATGGAGGATCGAGACTAATGCCAAGTGTATATAGGTAGTCAGTTAATTCATATTAAGAAGGTATTTGGAGATCTACTAGTTGTATCGGTTGAGGTGGTGGGTGTAGTACTATAGTGTGGGAGCATCCATATCAGCAGGGAAGTGCCATAGTAGGAACTCAGACCGGGGACTAGGGTAGAGGGGCAGGTCATCTTCATACAGTTCACGGAGGAGGAAAGGCTTGACCATTGACCTTCTGAGGTATGATCCTTGAAGATTTTATGCTTTGTAGTGCTTTATTTAACACAACTGATTCACATTGTTTTATTTATGCTTAGTTTTTGGTTATGTTGGATGTAGTGGTGGGACATTTTTATTGAGTTATATCGATTGATACAACATTATGGATGTGAGGAGAGAATATACAACAATTTAAGGTGTTTTCTCTTGATGATAGTGGGTACCCTTTCTTATGGGACTTGTTTATTCTCGAGATATCGGGTTTTGATCTGAATTTGGGTATCGAATAGATAGCATTGTGCCAAGATCATATTGACTATTAATATTGTAGGGTAACATTTATGTCTCTTAATAAAGATAGGTATATTCACCGTGGAGAGTGGGATGTTCAGGCAGGCCGTGCAGGACCAGTTTTTCAGCAGTTGGGTGAACTCATATCCCAAGTGGATTATCTTATTCTTGATGATGGGGGAGTAGAGCGTATTTTCTTTCCTTTAGTGGTGGATTAGTTTCAGGATGTGTTTCTTGAGGAATTCTCAGGGTTTCCTCCTAAGATGGATGTTGATTTCATGATAGAGTTGTTGTCGAGAGTAGAACTAGTTTCCATTTCTCCATATATAATGACACTGAAATAACTCCAAAAACATAAAACTTAGTCGGGGGAATTGGATAATAAAGGGTTTATTCATCCTAGTATGACACTGCAAGGATCACCGGTGTTGTTTGCTAAGAATTCCAATGGATCTTTTCAATTATGTATTGATTATATGAAGATGAATAAGATTATGTTTAAGAACCGATACCCTCTTCCCCAAATAGATGATATTTTTCACCCACTGATTGGTGAGTCAGTGTTCTCCAAGATTTATTTGATATTGGGGAATCATCATTTGAGGGTGAGACCTTTTAATATACCACAGGCTCCTTTTAGGAGTAGGCACGAGCTGTATGAGTTTTTTGTGATGCTATTTGGGTTTACCAATGCACCAGAAGTGTTTATGAACCTAATGAACTGAATATTTTACCCTTACCTGGATAAGTTTGTAGTCTTCTTTTTTAATTAAATCTTGGTGCACTCTAAGACTCATGACGATCATGACAAACATTTCTACATCCTATTGAGTACACTAGAAGAGAATAAGATATACATAAAATTATCCAAATTTATTTTGTATATTGACAAGGTTAATTTGTTAAGTCACATAATCTCTAAGGAGGGTGTGGTGGTGGACGCACAGAAAGTGCAAGTAGTTGTGTCTTGGGATCCACCCAAGAATATTTCTGAAGTTTGAAGTTTTCTTAGATTATCCAGCTATTACCAGAGCTTCATTAAACACTTTTGTCATTTGGAAGTCCCAATTTCCAGCTTAACTAAGAAGGGATTCATGTTTTAATAGTATGAATCTTGTGAGAATTTTTTTAGGTGTTAAAGAAGTAGCTAGAAACTGCCCTAATTTTAATATCACCTGAGCTAGTTATACCTTGTTTTATGATGCATTTGTCATTGGACTTGGGGAAGTGTTAATGTTGAACCATCAGTTCGTAGCATATGGTTCACGATATATGAGGCCTCATGAAATAAATTACCCTACTCATGATCTTGATTTGGTCGCAATGGTATATGCTTTGAAGTGTTGGTCACAATACTTGTTGGGAGAGATGTTTACTATGTATATCAATCATAAGCAACTTAAGTACATCTTTTCCCAACATAATATGAATCTTTAGCAATGAAGATGGGCCGAGTACATGCATTCCTTTCATTTTGATCTAGTGTACACACCAGGAAAAGGGAACAATGTTTCAAATTCTTTGAGTTAAAGGATTAAAAATTAGACGATACAAGAATCCATATCCAAGTGGAGAATGATATATTTGTTTGTTGAGATGCATCTAGAGGTGCAGGAAGGCCAAGGGAAGATGAACCTTTCATCCTTGTAAGTTGATTCCATGATTCTGAGCTAGACTAAGGAGATGTAATGTGAGGATCTAGAATGTTTAACTTTAATGGAAAGTCTTAGAGGTGGGGAGTCACCTTGTGGTTGGGATATTGGAGATAATGAGATCATTTATGTTCTTGGCCATGTTTTTGTGCCAATGTGTATCAGAGAAGATTTGATACATGAATTTAATGCATTGAAGTGAGTAGTGCATTCAAGTTTGACCAAAATATACCGTGATGTTCATAGGTAGTATTGGTGGCCACGGATGAAGAAAGATGTTGTAGGATTCATAGTGTGATGCCTTACCTATCAAAAGGTGAAGGCTGATAATTAGTGGCTGGGTGGTTTGCTATATCCATTTCCCATTCGGGAATTAAATTGGGATGAAATGATGATAGATTTTGTGGTGGGACTCATGAGGACACCTTAGAAGAGTGATGCGATTTGGGTGGTTATGGATCAGTTGACTAAGGTGGATCATTTCTTACCGATTCAAAAGACTTTCACCGTGGATCAGTTGGGTGAGTTGTGTGTTCGGGAGATAGTATGGTTGCATGAGGTTCCATGTACTATAGTTTCAGATAATGATCCATGTTTTACATCATGATTCTAGTATGGATTACAGAAGGTGCTTGGTACCCAAGTGTTTTTTGAGTACGACTTTGCACCTGTAGAAGGACAGGTAGTCAGAGCATACTTTTTAGGTACTGTAGGACATGTTGAGGGATTTTGTCCTAGATTTTGGGGGATATTGGGAAAAGAATTTGGTGATTATTGAGTTTTCATACAATAATAATTACCAGTATACAATTTAGATGACACTGTTTGAGTCACTCTTTGGTAGAATATGTAAATCTTCATTATGTTGGATGGAGGACGGGGAATCAGAGTTGTTGGAATTGAGTCACATGCAGGAGATTTCAAGACAGATTCAATTGATTTAGAAACATATAGAAAGGAATCAGAATGGGAACAATTCATATAAAAATAGGATTCATCAACCTCTTGAGTTTAGGTTGGGTGATCATGTGTTTCTTTGGGCATCAACAAGGTTGGTTCACCATCAGATTTGAAAGTAGGATAAGTCAGTACCTATGTATGCGAGGCAATTCAATATTGTAGAGAGGATCAGACAAGCGACATAACTATTGGAGCTTTCAAAATGGTATAGTGGTATGAACAATGTTTTTCATGTGTCACAATTTCATTAGTATCACCCTAACCCATCTCATGTGATTGATGTTTAGGATGTTGAGATTGAGGATGATGTGTCATTTGATGAGCATCCAGTTCGTTTTATGGATCGTATTGAGAAAGTATTGTGGGGGAAATACCATGCCTTTGTTTTAAGTTTTTGGAAGCATGGTAATGTTTAGAAAGAAACTTGGGATAGAGATTTAGATATACGAGCACTGTGGACCAATATCTTTGCTTTGGAAGCTTAGTGATGCTTGGGAAGAGCAACTCAAGGATAAGCCAATATAAGGTGGGCAGGTTTTAAGATCCCCGACATCATGGAGGTATTTTTTTGCTTATGTTCTGGTTTGAATCCCTAAAAGTATTCTAATAAAATTTTTACTGGGTATATGAGGAATACCTGGGGTGTTATGGGGGGCTCAAGACATAAAATAAAGAGAAATTAGGCCATCATATGCATGTCACCTAGTTGGCGCATGGTTAGCACAAACTATGCGAAGGGGGAGGCCAAACCGTGCGACCTTGGATAGATGAATTTCACATAGTTGGCACATGGTTTGTAAAAAAATTTAGTATCCCTAGGTAATTGTGTGACTTGGACCCATGTTGTATAGGGGAAGGTGCACGGTTAGCACATGGTTTGGAAAACCATGTAGCCAAACCGTGCGGCCCATTAAAAAGTGAAAAATTACCAAATTTCCCCCTTAGGATTTTAAGTTCATCACATAATTTTCTTCCCATTTCATCCTTCTATATCCCTAGTGATGAACCAAACTCCCCCAATATTCCAAAGTATCAATCTCCTTTGATTCTAAGCCTTTTGGAGCACCATTGACTTTAGATTGAAGCTCCGGGTTAGTATAATGCTCCTCTTGCTTCTATTTTATGGATTAGGGATTGTGGTTTCATTATTCTTCTTAAAAAGTTCTAAAACCATATTTTTCCCAGAGGATATTAGTTTAGGGCTTAAAAGGGTGCTTGCGTCTAGATCTAAGGCTAAGGTTAAGGGTGCATTCATCTTCCGATTCTAGGTAGATGCTCTACAATTTATATCCTATAGTCTTGAAGTTTATTTGTGGATGTGTGGTTGTGTTATTGGTTCTATTTTATTTAGAATTTGATTCCTTTTATAGGGTTTTAAAAAATGGTTGGATAAATGATAAAATAAAACCCTCATAATCCCCATGGTATTTTTTGAGAATTATTTGACCAGTTTAGGGTCACCCATGGGGTGCACCAACTTTACCAAACAAGGAAAATTGTAAGGTTAAGCATTGCATTGATTTAGGTTGAGATATATTCCATGATAAATATGTTTATATGATTGGTTTAGTTAAAATGATTCACTAATAGTGGTTATGCCTAGTCATCTACATTGACTAAATGGATTTTTTGGAAATACGTGAAAAAGGGTTAAATAGATTTGTGAGAGTGTGTTGAATGAATTATGATTTATAATTGAAATGCATAAGGGGGTAAATGAATGTGAAAATGGTGAACATGATGAATGGGTAATTAATTATAAATTGATGAATTACATGGAATGGGTTAATGTGTGGGGATTATTGAATATACTTATTGGGTTAAGGCTTCGAAAAAAGGGAAATGGGTTAAATGGGCTATGCAACGTAATTGATAAATGTGATAATGGGTGAAGGCTTGATGTTAAATTTTCATGTTGAACAATTATGAGATGTGAACATTATATTTATTGAGTGTGTATTTTTTTTGATATGGTATATGTGGTAAAAGGATAAATAATCATGTGCACATGGCTTGGTAGTTGTGGGGTATTGGACTTGATGATCTATCCCCATGGGTCTGGTTAGACTGAGGCTCTAAACCCCAACCCATAATTCATGGGTTACAGAAGGGGACTGAGGATCTATGCCCCTACTAGATGCATTTGATGAGAATACTTGGACATAGGCTCTAAGTTAAGTGTGATGTATTTGGTTATGAAATGTTTATACCCAGTGAGATGGGGAACTTGAATTATTTCCTTATGCTTGGTAATTTACTAGCTTAGGCCATTGTGTAAATGAGGTAAATTTCTAACCCATGGATTATGTATTGATAATAGATCAAGATATAGACATGAATTAAGTAATTTTTTTTGGAAATAATGATGTAAAAGGTTAAAGTGAATATTGTTCACCAATGGAACCTGAGTTACCTTTTGTTTATATTATTTTTATATAGTACTTGCATGAACTATCTATTTATACTAGATATTTTTTATACACCATTGGTAGTGGCAAACTGAGTTGTATTCACACCCTTTTCAGGTAGCCATTGGGTAGCCAAGAATATTTTATGGCTGTATTCCAAGTTAAGGGTAAAAAACCTTTTTTAGAGAGTTGAGTTGGGTTTGGGATGTGCATGGTTGAGGATCTAAACTTGGAGTCAAGAACTGTTTTGGGGATTCATTTATTGGTATTAATTTTAGGTTTTTCCTTCACTTTTGGCATTGTTAGCATGACATGGCATATCTATTGTTTGGTTACAGTTGTACCCTATTTGGGAATTGGTTGGTAATGCATGGTTCCATATTATTTCTTATTATTCCTTCATTTTATATGATATGTGATGTGTCTTACTTTGGTAAAGAGGGTATAGTCACCCCATGTGATCCATTAGACCATCGCTTCTAATTATCAACCTTTGGTGTATGGGGAGGCATGCTTGAGATCATGTGATGATCTGAATCGAAGCACCATTTTAGTGGCTCCCAAGTTAGGGATCTTATAGTATCCCTAATGGAGCATATGTAACATCAACGTTTGTTGGCATTGATGAATTAAAATACCATTAAAAATCATAAAAAACATTATTTTGGAAAAAACCCTTTTCAATTTTAAAACAAAATTTAAAAAATAATAAAATATTGTGAAATTAATTTTATTTGAAAATAACCATGGAAAATTATATAGGAATCTTAAAATAAAATAATGTTCATGATGATAGGAAAATATTTTCATGTTATAAATGTTAAAAATGAACATTTTCTCAATCATTTTGTTAAGGGAGTTTAAAGTGACCCATTTGGAAAATGTTAAGAAATTTTATTTTCAAAGCCTTTTTAAAATAAGTAAAAAATATCATGTAAAATATAATTAGAAAATAATTTATTCTTAGAAAAGATCATTTTTTAAAACATTATAGAAAACATAGAAATAGAAGAGAAATATAATTGAACTAAAGGAAGATACAAGATCAGTATCACTTATAAACAACTTTCTTTTTGTTTATTCAATAAATAAGGGAAAAAATTGAAATTAAACATGCTAAACACATTCATAGCTAGAGGTTAAAAAAATTGATGTTTTTAAGAAAATAAAATCATATAATTTCCTACAGAACGGTACTTGAACATAAACTATCCTTAAAAGAAACAAGTATGTAACATAATTCCTTTTCCTCTAGAATGCATGGATAGATTATGGAATGGATTCAAATAGTGATTTTTTGAACAAAAAATCTCTTTAAGTGTGAATAAATGTGAAGAATAGGTTCCATTTTATAAGATATGGAACACTTTTGGAATTTATTATAATATTAAATTAATATAAATTAATTTTGATTTCCAAATGGCTCTAAATAGATACGAATATAAGATAATATGATTATGATTTTAAATCCTCTCATATAACAAAATTTGGACAAGTTTGGATAACATTTTTACTATTATCTTTTTATTTTAACACTTCATTAACCCATTTGACAATCATAGTGACATCAATCTTCTTTACTATTAAGGGGTTAATATAATTAATATAAATGGGAAAATAAATAATAAATAGACTATGGTTGATTAAATAAACCATACCCCATTAACATGTATGATGATAATATTTTTGGTAATTTTAAATCATTTAATAAAACATTTTTAACATAAGATAACATTAATGTGAATTTTAAAACTATTCATTTAATTTGATTTTAAAAAAAAATATAAAACTAAAAAATTTAAGTTATATGCATAAAAAACTATATAATATTTCATTTATATATACCAAAAATATTTTAATATAAAATATCACTCAAATAATATTATTTTAAATGTTTTCAAAATCATTTTTTATTTTTTTACTGCTTTCACAAACACTGTGCGGATGTTGCATAAATATTTAAGGAAATTATATATTCAATAAAAATTAAAAATAAATTACCATGATGAAAAAATAATTTATTTTTCAAATGAATATTTATAACTGAACATATCCTCATTTTAACCCTATTTTAAAAATTTAAATATAATAAAACAAAGAGAATGACATTTTTGACTTTTCATTATAAAAAAATATTTAAAGGGTCAAAATCATGGAAAAATAAAAAAATACCATATATTCGACTTTCTAATGATTATGGATGATAAATACTCATATAATAAAATTAAGGTAAGTTTTGGGGACTTTTTTAGTGTTTATTATATTATTTTTAACATAAATTACCTGATTTACCCTAACCAAGGTGACATAAATTCACTAAGGTTAGTATTCATAATTTCCAAAAATAAAAAGGACCTATTTACCAAATTTGGAACCAATTTTTGAAAATATAGAATCTATTTTTTAATATTAAATTTCTATAAGTGTAAAAAATTTCTGTTAATATAAATTTGTAAAACACAATAAAAAATAGTTTTTAGAAAAATGTGTTTTTAAGCCTAGAAATGTAAATATACCAAAATCAGGTATATTGATAATTAAAATAATGTTAATTATATTATATATAATTAAATAATACTCATTTTAGATTGATATCAAATTCAACACATAAGGAAACTTGTTAATGAAAATAAAGTAACAATTTTACAAAAAATGGTATTTTCACCATTCAATGAAACGTCAAAATTTTCAGAAAATTATCAAATTTTCACCATAATATAATTTTGATACAAAGATTTAAAAAATTATATCCTTTTATTAAAATAAAATTTCAAAAGTTTCAATAAATTAATTATAATTATTTTCTTACAAAAATAATAGAAACCATTTTTGAAGAAGACGTTTTTTCAAGATTAAGATGGATTTAAGAAAAAAATCAAGTGTTTATTTCCAAATAACTAATAAAAACTTTTATATTGTGCCAGAAAATTATAATTATTTCATGAAATAATAAATCCTATTCATATGAGCCAATTGAATGACATGGTTATAATGGTAAAATTTAAATAATAATATTTCCTGGTTTGTTTATACTAGGTTTTGCTTATTTTGTAGGATATCGAGCATAGAAGTTATTTTAAAATCTCAAGATATTACATTCTCCCCTTAAAATTAATAAATTTCATACTAATAGTTTGAACTTGAACTCAAAAATCAATGGTCTAACATATGAAATTACCTATGTTTAAATCCCACATAAAAAAGGTTTCTTATAATTTTCTCATGAAAAGAGGGAATAAAAAAATACAAAGGTCATAAAAAATAACCCAAAACTAGATTTCTAAATAATATAACATCATTTGTAAGTAAAAACATAATGTAAAAATAGTTATGGATAGTGATAGAGATCATTGATCATAAGAATGTGAATGATCATCAAAATTTCAACTTTCAAAAAACCGTAAATCAAAGAGGTGCAGAACAGACTATCAATTCATCAGAAATAAAGGTAACATAATAAGATTATTATTTCAAGATCCTTTTACTATTGGTGTGGAATTACATTATAATATATAATAAGAATGTAAGGAAATATAATAATATGACAAGTATAATTTCATACTTTATTCAACCTCCACCACAAACTCATATTTTATTCCAAATGATGGGTATTCAAGATGAATTTTTCATGACTGAAACACTAGAATAAACTTCTAATGGATATAATAATTCCACAAAATTGTAATACGTAATTCCTCTTATCTTTAGACATTAACCAAAATAATTTTTTTAACCTATGGAAAGATAATTTTCAAAATTAATAAACCTTCATACAAAGAAATAACACATTAATCTTCAATATTTACTAGTAATAGTCAGTTTTCAAACTAAATCATTCCATAAATAACTATCCTTAAAATTATTCAAAATATTCTCAACCAACCTTGAAACCCAAAAATTAGAAGGAATTGATCACACATTCTTCCATGATAAATTTTAAATTAATCACCAAATAACAATAATCACTCTTAATGTCTCTTACCAAAAATGTATATGTTCTAATCAAATAATATCCATGATATAATAATCATTTCCATAACTGAACTGAATTTTCAAAAATCCACATTAAAATGTGTCTAAAAGATCATTCAAACTTTATTTCTTAAAAAAATTATATAATATCTAATTAGATAATGTTCCCTAAAATAATTAAATTCTCCACTAGTTACATATTCACAAAATCTATTTTCAACCCATTTTTGGATATATCATATGTTCCCAAATTTTAATTAACAATAATCACCAAAAAATAAAAGATATGATAAACCCTAAAGGTCACCAATACCATTAAAATTATATCCAAAAAATTAATTGTATTATTCCTCAATAATAGTTCATGTTAAATCTAAGGGTTAAATATACCTCAACTAAAGAAAACAACTCTTAAAATATCATTAGTCACCCTAAAATTCCATTACTTAAAACATCAAAAGTGGTGTCTAAGACTCTGAACTCATGATCAACCATAAACTCATAAACCCATTATGGTACTAATAACTCTTAATATAACCTCACATTAAAACATAATAATATATAAATTTATCTAAACCCTACTCAGATTCCAACTATAAATACCCGAAACCCACACTATCAGATCCAATGCAAAAAATATAAACTTTATATTTCTGTTTTTGATACTGATAAATGTGACCCAATTTTTTTCTTATCCAAGCATCACAAAATAAAAAGGTGATATTGGATCAATTAGATAACCAATGTACTTTTATTATTAAATTTTATTGAATTAGGATAGGATCTTACAAAAACTACACTCATGAATTTAAGAGAGTCTATTCCCCACTATAACCACATTTTCAAATTCCATATGATGTTTTGAACATCTCAATTTTTTTTTCACATATAGAATCTTTATAAAACCAGAACATCTATCATAATTCTTCATAACCTGAGGAAAACTAAACTTAAGATGGTTGAGATAAAATACTTATTAAGAGTAAACATAAGAATTAAAAATTCAACGTCATCATTTAGATCAATATAGTTATAATATTATGATGACATAATCAATGTGAATGAGAATAACATAAGGGAATATTGTGATCCATGTGTTGTCAATATTGATAAAAGGAATTATTAAAAAACCCATAGATTTTCACAGTAGAAAATACTTTAATTTGAATATAAACTCATAGTTTACCTTTTGAAATCCTAATATTTCTATAAAAACTCACAAAAATAATAGATAAAACATTTAGGTTACTTGACACCTATTTTTTATATCACTCTTATAATCAATATTACAATTGAATAACCATACAGTTGAATTCCATACCCATTACATTAGAGGGATATCATTGACCCACCCATCATTGATTATAGCGTAACCACCCATCCTTAGTTTATAATGGAATCACCCGTATTTGGTTTATAATGAAATGAACCATCATAATAAATAATTCCTAAGAACAATAACATAAATATACTACAGCGAGTTTTCATTAGATCATAACACACATATAAACATCCTTTATTTCATTAATTTCTTGATTAACCCATGGAAAAAAATGGTTTCCATGAAAATATCTTTGAAAAAATAATGCTTAATCCAAAGAAATAATGAGGATAATTTCATTTAAAAATATCAATAGTGGGTAATATTTAATATCAAGGTTTTTTGGAGTCTATAAATAGAAATAATATTAAAATATAATAAAAAAATTATTGGGGAAAATATGATTTTTACTTTGAAAATAACTTTTAAAAAATAAAAAATCATAAAATATTTTAAAAATAATTTTCTTTGAAAATAACCTTAGAAATTAATAAAGTAAGATTTAATGAAAATAATGGTCATGATGGTCGGAAAATCTGTTCATGTTTTAAACATTAAAAATAAATATTTTTTTAAACATTTTGTAAAGGGAGTCTAAAGTGACCCATTTGAAAGGTGTTAATAAATTACATTTTTAAAAACATTTTAGGAGTAAAAATATTATATATAATATAATTAGGAATTTATTTATATTTATATTTTTAAAAACCTTTTAGAAAATGCGGATTTGGAAGATAAATATTGCCAATATAAATGAAGATACAAGATCAGTATCACTTACAAAAAAATTTATTAATGCCTATTAAATCAATAAGGGATGAAATTTGAAATTAAAAATGTGAACCACATTCATAACTAATGGTGAAGAAAATATATTTTTTTAAGAAAATAAGATCATATAATTTCCTCCAAAAGGAACCTTGAACATAAACAACCCTGAAAAAGAAATTAGATTGTAACCTAATACCTTTTCCACATTGATAAATTTTAAATCACAGTCCACAAGAAATAATAACTCAAATGAAACTATAAATATCATGAAAAAAGGAGATTCATGATATTAAATTTTATCTGTGTAGTATATACACCTCATAAAAGAAGACAGATGCATATCATAAATGTATGCCGCAAAGAAATATAATTTGGGACAAATTATGCTTACAAATATAATATCATTGAATTGAGAATTAATAAATGGATATATTATGTGTAAAAATATAAATCCAAAAACATAGGAGTAATTATAGAATAAATCAATTTAGAGATCAATTCACACATAATCATGGAATAACAAAGTCAATGAATAAGTTTTATAATCAAATGAAATGAAATTGAGTTAATAATAATTTACCACTTGGTAACTTTAAATTCAAAACCCTTTTCATGAAATAATTCAAATTGTAAAATAAAATACTTGAATTTGAAATTAATCCTAACATGACATATAAAAGTGTAATTATATTCACCATATAAAATAAGTTATGTGCATAACAATAAAATCTATCTTAATGAATGGAAATTGAGACCAAACCCCTTACGTTGAGTCCATCCTTTCTATATATGTCCATTAACACCTATGTAATAAAATCATATAAATTATTTTATATAATAATAATATTTTATTGGTTTAATAACTCATCAATAAACAATTTATTTCATTTATTTTAATGATATATTTAATTAATTAATCAATTAAAACCATGTCGAGTGTCTTGAGGACGTTCAGTCGATAATTTTAGAAATAACTTTGGTATGTTGGTCATGGTCAAAGGTGAATTTGTTACATCATCTCAAAAATAATAATCATGAAATAGTCATAATATTTATACATAAATTATATTTTCAAAAATAATTATAATGTTTTTTATGAAAAATTAACTACATTACAATCATGGAGACGATAGGTTGTGCGTATACATGAGAAACACTTCCATTTTTTCAATGATCAGTATGAAGAGAAGGAAAATTTTATTTTATATTTACATAATTATAATAATATCATAAATGATATATTATTTATTTAAATATACTTATATTTATCTTCAATATGATGTGGTGATGAAAAACGAATCACATCGCTTGGTAGAGGTGCTAGTTTGCACGTACACATAAAAGATGTAATAATATTTAAGTAAATGGAATGGTTAGAAAGTAAATGATATATTAACATTTTATAATGATATATGTGTCATGGATAAAATATATATACATTAATTTCATCATTCTTAAAAATATTTATAAGTGGTGATAGAAAACAAATTACATTGGTCTGAATGGCGGTAGTCCACCTTACACTTGAACGATGAATTATTTTCCCATTTGATGGAAGTTAGAGAAAGATATAGGATATTAAATTAACATAATAAAATATCATTATACTTAATATATTGATTTTATTATCTATTAATTTTTTTATTAGATTTTAAATAGGTGGAATAAGATATAAAACTAAAACACTCAGTTAAGAACTATATCTCTTCTTTGGACAACCTCTAAATTTTTACACATAAATCCTTCCTAGGTTTTCTTTATGATAATAAAATGTGTATATAATGTTATTATGGATTTAAGTAAGGTATTTATATAGGTATCACTAAAAAAAAGTCTTTTTAAGTGTTAATAAATGATAAAAATATGTTACCTTTTATAAGAGAGGGGAGGGGTTGTCTTCGACTTTATTAAAATATAAAATTAATATAAATTAATTTTGATTTCTAATGGCTCTAAATATATAATATTAAAATATAAAAAGATTAATAGTATAAATTAACACAAAAAATAATATTTTTACAATTTTGGACCACATTTTCACAGTTATATTTTTGTTTCAACCCTTTGTCAACCCTTTTTGAAAATTACAATGATATCAACTTTTTTACTCTTAAGGCATTAATATAATTAAAATTAAAGGAAAACTGGAACATAAATGGAATGGTTTATTTAATAATATTTTTAACATTCAATTTACTAAATATATTATTTTTTTGAATTTTAAATAACTTAATTAAGCATTATTTAACATAAAATAACTTTATTGTCAATTTTGGAACTATTCATTTAATTTGACTTTTAAAAAAACCCGACAGTTGTGGAATTATAAAAAAATGCATCCAAATCTCTATAATATTTCATTTTTATCTAAAAAAATCTTTTAACAAAAAAAATCATTAAAATAATAATATTTTTAGAGTTTTAATAATGATTTTATTGATTTTCTTACCGCCTGCACAAGCATCGTGTTAGTGTTGTATAATCATTTAAGAAAATTATATGTTAACTAAAATTTAAAAATAAATTAAAACGATGAAAAAAATTTATATTTATAATGAATATTTATAAATAAACATATCTTCTTTTTATCACTATGTTAAAAATTAAAAGTTAACAAAACAAAGAGAATTCCATTTTTTAATTTTCTTTATATAAAAAATATAAACGGACAAAGTCTTGTACAAATGAAAAATAGGTAATATATGTGAATTTTGGATGATCATGGATGACATATAATCATATAATAAAATTATTTCAAGTGTTAGAGTCGTTTTTGTGTCCTTATCATATTATTTTAAGCTAAACTACCTGATTTACCCTTACAAAGGTGACATAAATTTTCTAATGCGACTATTCATAATGTCCAAAAATCAATGGTAACTATTTACCAAATTTATACCCATTGATTCAAAATATATAATCCACTTTTAAATATAGATTTCTCATAAATTACATTTAATATAAATTCATAAAACACAATGAAAAACAATTTGTAGAAAAATGTATTAAAAATCCAAAAAATGTAATTATATAAAAACCAGGTATTATGATGATTGATTTTTTTGATTATATTATATATAATTAAATAATATTTATGTTACATTGAGATCAAAGTCAAATCATAACTAGTATTTTAAGGAAAATAAAATGATAGTTTTATAAAAATTAGTATTTTCACTATTTATTGAAAAATCAAACCATTCAAAAAAATCTCGAATTTTTCCCAAAATATAATTTTGGTTTGATAATTTCAAAAATTATATCCTTTTTGTAAAATAATGTTTATAATTTTCAGAAAATTAATTATATTTATTTTCTCAAAAAAATTAATAATAACCATTTGTGAAGAAAATGTCTTTTTAAGGAATAAAAAAATCAATTATTTATTTCCTTAGAACTAATTATTAATATTATATTAAGTATTTACTTTATATTTATTTCATGATCTACTTAATACTATTCATACTAGATAATTGAATGGCTGGGTTATGAAAAACATATTTAGATTCTAATATTTTATGGTTTGTTTACACTATGTGTTGTGTATTGTATATGATATCGAACATAGTAATTCTTTTAAAATATCAGGATATAAAATTATCCCTATTTGAACACATAAGATATATTAAAAGAAAGAGAGTGGCATTTTAGAATTTTCCTTTATATTAAATAATATGAAGGTATTTATCAAATAAAAATGGCTCTAAGATGACATATTTTAGTATTTATGAAGGGGTATTATAATTAAACAAATCCAATGAAATATAAGTAAGTGTATTTATTATTTTGAATCCTTATTCTATAGTTTTAACCTTATTTATCTCATCTTACCCATTACCAAGGTGATAATTTTTCTCATAGTTACTATTCATATTACCTAAAAAGAGGGACATATTTATCAAATTTAAATGTCATTATTCTAAATATAAAATCCATTTTATCAAATTAAAATTCTATAAATGGAATAAATTAATTTAAAAAAACCACAAAACATGATGAAAACCAGGTTTTCATGAAAATTTATTTTCATGCATAATATGAACTTACATTAACTCTATGACTTGTATTCATCATTATATGAATGTAAATTAATATATATAGATATAAAATATATATATTTCATTTAAATAACTCACCATTAAGGATAATTTTAATCAATTAAATTGGAAAATCACAATGCACTTAAAAAAAAATTTCTGAAAATTTTAACTTTTTTACATCCAAATGATCTTGTCATTATTTCTATAAAATTTATCATAAATATATTATTAATTATGATTATTATAACAAATTATTATAAATTAAACTATGATTATCTAAATATAAAAATTTCAATTATTCATAAAATCATATTTTTAAAGGAAAATTTCAAAAATTCGTTTTAGGATTATTTTAACATAACAAATTCAAAATAGATATTTATCATATCAAGTTAGATTTTTTTGTTCCATGAATATTAAAATATAACTTTTATTATAGTTTAATAAAGAAAAAATTTCCACTTACTATAATTGAATCTTGGGTATTCAACATTCTTATTTTGATATTTTTTTAAAGTCAATTATGTGAATAGTCCTGAAAATGACTTCAATGGTATTTAATTTTAAATGATATTTTATAAAATGATTTAAAATAAATAAAAATATTAAATTTCAAAAATTGAATGGAATATAGTCGATAATAACAACCACTTTCCATTTTTTCATCACTTATCTATATATAGTAACTATCTTGACCCCTATGAATAACAAAAAAGTTTTCACGATATTCATTAAAGGGGTTGGCATGGGGTTAAAACCAAGATATAAGGGTTAAAACATCACATAAACTATTCTAAATTTTATTGGATGATTTTATTTCAACTTATATCCATATTAGACCCTAAATATATCAATTTGATTCCACATGAACCTTAAAATAAATTAATATTAATTTAATAATTCCAAGGGTTCCCCTTTCCTCTCTTATATAAGGACACCACATCTCTTCTCTTACTAAAACTTTTTGGGACACATATCATGAAGGGACCCAACTAAAACCACTTATTAACTTCTTTAGATTCATTTTATAGGTTTAGATCTACTTAAAAGTTCATCCCCATGGTCTTTAAAGAGAGAACCAAAGGAGGTTCATAAAAAATGAGGTTATCATCTTAATCGAGTATTTTCATTTTACTTATTCTTGTACCTACTTAAATTATATCCTAATTATTAAAATATAATAAAATAAGTATCTTCTATATACTAAGATATGCTAATATCATTAGCTTATTCATCTTCTTTTCTATCAAATGAGATACAAAACCATCATTCATTCATTTATGAAGACTGCCTCCTCATAAACTAATGTATTTTTTTCTCATCACCATTATTAAAGGGTGGTTATTATGATTTATTTAAGGTATATATATTTTATTAATGAAATATTTATGATCTTATAAATATAATATATCATTTATCTTCAAACCATTCCAATTGTAAAAAATAAAGTCATCACACATGTGTATGTAAAGACGATCATCTCCTCATAGCGATGTGCATTTTTTATCAAAGGATTTCTATCATAGATGGTTATAGGGATATATTTAATTAAGCTATTTTATAGATACTCTAAACTTTTACATATAACATTACATTATTTTAATCATAATTATACATCATATTACAAGCCAAGGATCATAAAGTCTAGTGTCTTGGAGGACTAGGTACATAAAACTGAAAATATAGAACTAAATAAAACATTTCTTTATTTAATCTTAAATTTTAAATCATAACTTCCATTTTTCTCAAACATCTCCTTAGGGTACCCTAGGAAACACATGAACAAAGGGATAAGATAAATATCCCAGTAAGGGAATAACCATAAAAAAAAACATTATTACATGGGATATAATGCATGGAATGATGATATAAAAAGGTATGTGCATATGGAATCATAACATATTAATATGGAATAATATAAACATGGAATCATAAAAATGTAGAAGCAACACAAAACATGACTTTAGCATAAGTCAAGGTTAACTGCCAAGACCGTTGCATAAGGTAGCACAAGCCAAGGCTAACCGCCAAGACTGTCGCACATAACGTCTCATGAGACTCAAATTTACCCAATGAATTAGAGTTCTATATGGGCGCACCCATATTAAATTTTCATCAATATTCTTACCACATAAAGAATCATACATAATCAATATTACATAAAC
The DNA here is from genome assembly GCA_963277665.1 of Viscum album. Classification (NCBI taxonomy): domain Eukaryota; kingdom Viridiplantae; phylum Streptophyta; class Magnoliopsida; order Santalales; family Viscaceae; genus Viscum; species Viscum album. The sequence goes on from OY728132.1 coordinate 423,431,722, forward strand.
ATAAGGGTTACCCATGGAAAGAATTGGGTACCACAATAATGTCATAAAGCATAACAAATGGGCGAATCATAAAAGTGTACATGAAAGAAAAGAATTGAAATATATATGGACATTATAAGGGAAAATAGGAATGTATCATGATAAGTTATTTCCTGTCACTACGAGAAAACCGCCGTTTAGCGGTGGTTTTTTCGCGGCGGTTTTTAAAACCGCCGCGAAAAAACCGCCGCTAAACGGAAAAAAAAAATTATTTGTTTTAAATTTTTTTTTATTTTTTTTTAATTTTATTCAAGAATTAGCGGCAGTTTTTTAAAAAACCGCCGCGAAATAGCGGCGGTTTCGGTAAAACCACCGTGAAATAAAATGAAAACAATAAAAAAACGTGAGAAACCCCGAAAACACTAAAACGATCATAACTTTTGATCCGGGCGTCCGTTGAAGCGCCACGACCAGTCAAATCGAATCTCATGAAGAGATATAGAGGCACATATAATCAAAACCGTGAGACGTTCTAAGGTGTGGACGATATTAAAGTTATAAAAAAGTTGAAAAAATTTCTCCAACTTCAAATGGCCATAACTTTCGCTCCGGGTGTCCGTTTGGGCTCTACCACATATTAAATCGAAGCCAGCGAAGAGAGCTACGCACTAGTTCGACACCAGCAAGCTTCTATTGGGTTTTTCGACCCCAAAAACCCCTCCGAAGGCCTCTAAAACCCCGTTTTCGTCACCGGTGTCCCGTTGAACTTGTCTTCAAACGGACCTAACTTTCGATCCACGTGTCAATTCGGCCTCCTCCGCATGCCAGATCATAGCTTGTTCCATGATCTTCAGTTTGACTGGTTGCGGCGCCCACATGCACTCATAGATCATATGTTATGGCCTTTTTAGTGGGTATCGGGTTTGTTATGTTTTTCAATGCCTCGTTTCTAGCACCCGTTCCCCGTCAGCTTTTTTTTAAATGGTCGTAACTTCCGATCCGCCTGTCCATTTGGACTCTTTCACCTTTCAGGTTTAAGATCGTTTCGGGATCTTTGATTTGACAGGTCGCGGATCTAAAACGGACTCTCAGATCTTAAGTTATCTCCGTTAATGTGAGTCCAATGTTTTTGTCTCTTTATGACCGTTTTGACGAGTTTTAACGGTAGATCCATTTATTACTATTTATTTGGGTTTCCATGACTTGTTATCTTTATCAATGGTTTTTTGTGGGTTATTATGATGATTATGTTGAATTATTAAGGAGTTTTCCAGAGTTGTCATGAGTTTTCATGCGTTCTCATTCTTTCTAATACCTCATTCTTCATATGCTTCTCCATCATTTTTCATGCATTTTCATGATTTTTCATCCCTTATCACGTCTTTTCATACTTTTTCATGTGTTTCCTTTATTATTTATTATTTATTATTTATAATATACTTTAATTTATTTATTATATATTATTTGTAACTGGTTATTTATTATTTATTATTTATTATTTATTTTTTATTATTTTTTATTTATATTTATATTTATTTATTATTTATTATTTATTATTTATGATTTATGATTTATGATTTATATTTATTTATCATTTATATTTATTCATTTATTTATTATTATTTATTATTTATATTTATTTGTCATTTATATTTATTTATTATTAATTATTTATTATTTATTATTTATATTTATTTATTATTTATTATTTATATTTATTTATTATTTATTATTTATATTTATTTATTATTTGTTATTTATATTTATTTATTATTTATTATTTATTATTTATTATTTATTATTTAATATTTCTTATTTATTATTTATTATTTATATTTATTTATCATTTATATTTATTTATTATTTATTATTTATTATTTATTATTTATTATTTATATTTATTTATTATTTATTATTTATATTTATTTATTATTTATTATTTATATTTATCTATTATTTGTTATTTATATTTATTTATTATTTATTATTTATTATTTATTATTTATTATTTATTATTTATTATTTATTATTTATTATTTATTATTTATTATTTATATTTATTTATTATTTATATTTATTTATTATTTATTATTTATTATTTCTATTTATTTATTATTTATTATTTATTATTTGTTATTTATTATTTATTATTTATTATTTATTATTTATTATTTATTATTTATTATTTATTATTTATTATTTATTATTTATTATTTATTTATTATTTATTTATTATTTATTATTTGTTATTTATTATTTATTATTTATTATTTATTATTTATTATTTATTATTTATTAATTATATTTATTTGTTATTTATAATTTACAATTTATTATTTATTATTTATTATTTATTATTTATTATTTATTATTTATTATTTATTATTTATCTTTATTTATTATTTATTATTTATTATTTATTATTTATTATTTATTATTTATTATTTATTATTTATATTTATTTATTATTTATTATTTATTATATGTTATTTATTATTTATTATTTGTTATTTGTTATTTATTATTTATTATTTATTATTTATTATTTATTATTTATTATTTATATTTATTTATTAATTATTATTTATATTTATTTATTATTTGTTATTTATACTTATTTATTATTTATTATTTATTATTTCTTATTTATTATTTATTATTTATTATTTATTATTTATTATTTATATTTATTTATCATTTATATTTATTTATTATTTATTATTTATTATTTATTATTTATATTTATTTATTATTTATTATTTATATTTATCTATTATTTATTATTTATATTTATCTATTATTTGTAATTTATATTTATTTATTATTTATTATTTATTATTTATTATTTATTATTTATTATTTATTATTTATTATTTATTATTTATTATTTATTATTTATTATTTATTATTTATTATTTATATTTATATTTATTTATTATTTATATTTATTTATTATTTATTATTTATTATTTCTATTTATTTATTATTTATAATTATTTATTATTTATTATTTATTATTTATATTTATTTATTATTTATTATTTATTATTTATTATTTATTATTTATTATTTGTTATTTATTATTTATTATTTATTATTTGTTATTTATTATTTATTATTTATTATTTATTATTTATTATTTATTATTTATTATTTATTATTTATTATTTATTATTTGTTATTTATTATTTATTATTTATTATTTATTATTTATTATTTATTATTTATTATTTATATTTATTTATTATTTATAATTTACAATTTATTATTTATTATTTATTATTTATTATTTATTATTTATTATTTATTATGTATTATTTATCTTTATTTATTATTTATTATTTATTATTTATTATTTATTATTTATTATTTATTATTTATTATTTATTATTTATTATTTATTATTTATTATTTATTATTTATTATTTATTATTTATTATTTATTATTTATCTTTATTTATTATTTATTATTTATTATTTGTTATTTATTATTTATTATTTATTATTTGTTATTTATTATTTATTATTTATTATTTATTATTTATTATTTATTATTTATTATTTATCTTTATTTATTATTTATTATTTCTTATTTGTTATTTATTATTTATTATTTATTATTTATTATTTATTATTTATTATTTATTATTTATTATTTATTATTTATTATTTATTATTTATTATTTATTATTTATTATTTATTATTTATTATTTATTATTTGTTATTTATTATTTATTATTTATTATTTATTATTTATTATTTATTATTTATTATTTATATTTATTTATTATTTATAATTTACAATTTATTATTTATTATTTATTATTTATTATTTATTATTTATTATTTATTATTTATCTTTATTTATTATTTATTATTTATTATTTATTATTTATTATTTATTATTTATTATTTATTATTTATTATTTACTATTTAGTATTTATTATTTATTATTTATTATTTATTATTTATTATTTATTATTTATTATTTATTATTTATTATTTATTATTTATCTTTATTTATTATTTATTATTTATTATTTATTATTTATTAATTTTTATTTATTATTTTTATTTATTTATTATTTATTATTTATATTTACTTATTATTTATTATTTATTATTTATTATTTATTATTTATTATTTATTGTTTAAATTTATTTATTATTTATTATTTATTATTTATTATTTATTATTTATTATTTATTAGTTATTGTTTATTATTTATTATTTATTATTTATTATTTATTATTTATTATTTATTGTTTATTATTTATTATTTATTATTTATTATTTATTATTTATTATTTATTATTTATTATTTATCTATATTTATTATTTATTATTTATATTTATTTATTATTTATTATTTATTGTTTAAATTTATTTATTATTTATTATTTATTATTTATTATTTATTATTTATTATTTATTATTTATTATTTATTATTTATTATTTATTATTTATTATTTATTATTTATCTTTATTTATTATTTATTATTTCTTATTTTTTATTTATTATTTATTATTTATTATTTGTTATTTATTATTTATTATTTATTATTTATTATTTATTATTTATTATTATCGAGTTTATATCTATTATTTATGTATTATTTGTTTTTTCAATTAATATATATAAGTATATTAATTTCTGTTTATTAACCACATGACGAGCTTGCTGGAGTGGTAAAGTCTTTGGAAAATATGCAAGAGGTTAGGGGTTCAAATCTCACCAGACGCAGGATTTATTTATATTGCATGGGCATGCATGTGCATGGGCATGGGAGATGCACGCATGGATAAATAAATAAATAAATAAATAAATAAATAAATAAATAAATAAATAAATAAATAAATAAATAAAATAAATAAATAAAATAAATAAATAAATAAATAAATAAATACGAAATAAAATAAATAAATAAATAAATATAAAATTAAAAAAAATTAAAAAAAACCCCCCGCTGAATCATTTAGCGGCGGTTTAAACCGCCGCTAAAAAACCGCCGCGAAACGTTCCGACGGTTTTGAAAACCGCCGCGAATAGTTTCCCGACGCACGACTTAGCGGCGGTTTTTGAAAACCGCCGCCAATCGATTTAGCGGCGGTTTAAACCGCCGCGAAACGAAAAAAAAAACCGCCGTTAAATGCCTTTTTTGCCGTAGTGTGTATAAGTGAAAACATGTATGAAAAGTATTTAAGAAATTTTAGCATTAAAATAATTTTGTGCGGTTTTAAGGAAAATACTCTAGAGCCTTTAAAATAGAAAAGGGAACAATATTTTATATAAAACCAGAAGTGAACCAAGAAGGTTTTCATAATAAAATGTATGATTTTATAAATACAATGCTGGCTTAAAATAGTGGATATATTTAAATTGAAATTGGGTAAGAATTCGAGAAGTTCTCTTAAAACAAGTTTTCTTATTAGGAAGTATTGAGGAGGGAATCACTTAAAAGCATGTATATCCCCAAAAGAGAATGATGAAAGGGTCTTGATAAATGAATTTGGTAAATGTACACAAAATTTATAAGATTAAAATAAAAAGATAACATAAGTTAATATTGGTAAATGGACGATATTCAACCCAAAGGAACAAAAGTGGTTCAGGTAGAATCCCTTAAGAATTATCGGTATGGTATTGGGCATACTTAAGAGGGATTAATGAGAGAAAAAGGGGGTTTCGAATCACTTATAAATCATCAGGGAAGTATGGGGAGGTTAGAAATCATACCCATTACTTTGGTATTACACCTAAAATTTCATAACATAGAGGACATTCTTTAATAAAAGTGAAATAGATATGATCCCTTACCTTAAGTCCGATGGTGTTCTCCACTTGATATTAATAACCTGAATAATCAAATTAGGTTCATTGATTAATAATTAAAGAACCAATTTTACTTGTAAATGATTTAGTACAACCTTTTTGAGTTCATTAATAACCTTTCTAATTGGTTATGAGGTTCAATTACATTGTTTGGGTTCGTTTGTTACCTTGATTTTAATGATGAGTTCACTTATATTCATGTTCAGACACACATGTATGATGAAGGTGGTTGTCCAGAATTGAAGTTATATAAAATTATTGATCATACCGAATATTAAATGGTTTTAATATTCATTTGGTTATTTTTAGTGAAGGTGAATCATTATATAAAACATTAATGTTAAACACTTGGATTAACTTGGAGATTTTGTTCATAATTAACTTGTTTTGTATTTTTAATTTACATAAAATGTGAAAAAGGATTACAGAACAACACATAAGATAAAATAAATATTTAATAGTCTGTTTAAACCATTAAAATGGGTTCTTGACTAGAATATAATATGGTAATAGAAATTGATAAACCGTCATCCTTGAATGTGATAAATTAACACATCTCGAACAATGTTTTCATTTCTTTCATACAAAATATGCGGAAAGGAGAGATTATAATGAATTATCATATTAGCATAAAAAAATTAAATTAAGTGTATTTTACTGGAGTTAACATACCATTTGGGTGAATTGAGGTGAGGAAAGAAAAAAGAAAATAAAATAACTTGAAAGAAAATAAAAGAATCAGAAAGAGGAATTTACCTCTTGAGTTTATCTCCTTTAAGAACCTCTTAAGGGGAGCAGATTTGGTCTTTTGAGAAGACCAAGGGATGATAAAAATGGGGGAGGATATTGGGTAGATATTTTGTTAGAATTTAGTAAAGGAATAAGGTTTTAGAGGGGTGAAGATAAGAGGGGAGTGTGAGTGGTTTTTATAGTGAAGGTGAGGAGGGTTTTCTTAATATTTTAATCCTTAGTTTATTATTTTTTCATAAGATAATAAATTATAATGATTATTGTGACCAAAAATAGTAATATGTTCATGTTAGTTCTATCCAATGGCCATTTACATCATCTATGACTCAAGAATGATGCAGAAATTCATGTTTTAGCATTTATTGTGAATTATCGTATTTTACTATTCATAAAAATTCAATTATTTTAGAAAAATCCCAAAAAATTACCCTAACCATTTTTGGATGTGTAGAATCTAAAAATGAAATAATTTTTTTTAAAATAATTTTCTAAAAATTATTAATTTAATTTTTAATTGAAATCATAATTTACTTGAAAAATATAGATTTTAATACTATAATTGATTTTATAAGGCTTTCAAAAATTACATAAGGTCTAATAAAATTATCATAAAACCATAAGACATAAATTTTTAATTTATGAACAACTTTTAAGAAGACAAATTTTCTTTTATTAATTTTAATTAATTATTTATTACTTACAAAAAATACCAAGACGTTTACTATGGTCATATTATCTTTTATAAGATGCCTAAATTTTATTTATACAATCAAGGGTGAGGTTATTATTATTTTGGATGATGTAATATTCATAATGGTCATATTAATATTCGTAAGGGTAGGTTACTATTCATAAGGTTAGATTACTATTCAACAAATTTTTTTGTCTTATCAGACTCCAAACATTTTACTGATCACAACCATGTATGTCAGATTTTCGAAGTTCAAAACATAGAAGTGTCAAAATTATGTTTAACGGTCACATAGTACTTAATAGTTCATTGTGTTGTGATTTCATGTGGTTATATGAAATATTTATAAGAAAGGAATTTCCATTGATAAAACATTGGGTCGTTACATTATTCCCCCCTTTTAAAATTTCACCCTCAAAATTATGTTTTACATTCTAAGCCATAAATAGGTGCAGGTACTTTTCCTTTATTGCCTCCTCCAGTTCCCATGTTGCCTCTTCGTACTTATGGTTCTGCCACAATACTTTGAAAATGTGATAAGTCTTGTTATGCATAACTTTATCTCTATAATCCAAGATCTTCACTGGCTGCTCCTTGTAAGAAAGATCATTATCCAACTGTACTGCCTCTGAAGAGAGTACGTGTGAAGGGTCTGATATGTACTTCCTTAAGAGGGATACATGGAAGACATCATGTAATTTGGCCATGGTAGATGGATGTTCTAGTTGATAGGCCATATCTCCAACACGATCAATAACCTCGAAAGGGCCGATTTACCTGGGACTTAGCTTTCCTTTCTTCCCAAACCTCATGACCTTATTCCATAGAGATATGCATAGAAATACCATGTCTCCAACTTTGAACTCAAGGTCTTGCTGATGATTGTTTACATAAATCTTTTGAAAACTTTTGGATGCCTTGATGGGCTACTAAATGATTTTCACCTTCTTCACCACTTCTTCAACCGTTTCAGGTTCTAGCAGATTACTCTCACCAGCTTCATCCCAACACGACAGTGTTTTGCAACTTTTCCCATAAAGGGATTTGTATGGTGCCATTCAGATGCTCGAGTGGAAATTGTTGTTATAAGAGAATTCAACCAGTGGAATATGTTGGTACCATACTCATTTTAATTCCATATAACATTCTCTCAACATATCTTCCAGTGTCTTAATAGTCCACTTAGATTGGATATCATTTTGAGGAAGATAGGCTGTTCTGAAGTTTAGTTCAGTGCTTAGATCATGTTTAGAGACTTTTTCCAAAACTTCAACGTGAATATAAAATCTCAATCGGATACAATAGATAGTGGAACTCCATGAAACCTTACCACATATTTGATATATATCTGTGAAAGTTGATCCAATGATTCATCCTCTCGAATTGCGATAAAGTGAACTCTTTATAAGATGATCCACAATGACCCATATAACATTTTTTCCTCTGTATGTCCTTAGAAGTCCAGTGAAAAATTCCTTGGTGATATTCTCCCACCTCCATATTGGTATGGGTAGTGGTTGTATCATCCACTTAGACTACTATCTTTTAGCCTTCACTTGTTGACATACCAGACAATTTGATGTATACTCAACAATATCCTTCTTTATATTGTCCCACAAAAAGTTCTATAGAAGATCTCAATACATCTTTGTACTCCCTAGGTGGATAGAGAATGTTGAGCTATGTGCATCATTCAGAATCTCCTTATTTTTCTGTAGATCAGATGATACACATAATCAGGACCCAAATCTTACAACTCATTCCTCATCAATCATGAACTTAGATAATTTCCCCTTTTCAATGGCTTCCACCCTTTTTTGAATTTTCACATCTTTTCTTTGAGAATCCTTTATTTTCTCTATGAGGGATGATTGAGTGATCATTTGAGAAAGGATTTATGATGTTCCTCCCTTAATGATCTCCATGTCCATCCTCTTAAAATATAAGAAGATCAGACCCATTTCAATTCTGATCATTAATAAAGATGTAGAATCCTTTCTACTTAGAGCATATGCCACCTTGTTTGCCTTACTGGGATGGTAGTGGATTGAGCAGTCATAATACTTGATGAGATCTATCCATATTTTCTTATGCATATTAAGATATTTTTATGTGAATATATATATGAGACTCTTATGATTAGTATATATCTCACACTTCTCCCCATAGTGATAATGCCGCCCAATTTTTAATGCAAAGATCACAACCACCAACTACAGATCATGTGTAGGATTGTTTTTATCATGTATTTTATAGTTCCTCAAGGAATAGGCTATGAATTTATCATTTTTCATTATCACAAACCCTAATCCATTATTTGAAGCATCACCGTACACTACAAAGAGTTCTCCACTTGTTGGGAGTGTGAGTACTGGTGTTGTGATTAGCCTCCTTTTAAACTACTTCAAATAGTCTTCACATTCTTGAGTCCAGAAAAAGTCCACCCCCTTCCATTTCAACCTGGTCATTGGGTATTACAATTGTAAAAATTTCTTCAAAAATCATTGGTGATACCCAAATAGACCCAAAAATCTATGGATCTGTATTACATATGTTTTCCTAGGACACTCTTTAATTTTCTTTATCTTGGAAGGGTCCACAATTATCCTTTTACTGGTGATATCATTCCACAATAATGATACTTCCTCCATCTAAAAATCACATTTACTCTACTTTTCATACAACTTCTCGCTTCACAAAGTGTTTAACATAGTATTTAAATGCTCCTCAAGTTCCTCCTTACTCTTGGAGTATATCAAAATATCATCGATAAGACTACCAAATATTTGTAGAGGTAATCTATAAAGACTCTATTCATTAAATCCATGAAAATTTATGGAGAATTAGTGTGCCCAAAGAGAATCACTATGAACTCACTGTTTCCATACCTCTTTTGAAAGGAAATCTTGGGAATATATTTCTTTCTCACCTTTAATTAGGGATATCCCAACCAAAGGTCCACCTTAGATAAATATTGGCCCCAAGAAGCTGATCGAAAAAGTAATAAATCTATGACAGGGGATACTTGTTCTTTATTGTGATTTTATTGATCTTACGATAATCAACATAGAGGCTCATTGATCCATACTTCTTCTTGACAAAGAGGACTGACACACCCTATAGTGAAGCACTCAGGCATATAAATCCCTTCTCTAGATTCTCATATAGCTGGTTCTTCAGCTCTTCCATCTCTATAGTGTACATTGTATATGGTGTCTTAGATATAGGAAGACCAGACCAATATTTAGGTAATACATCAGTGTAATCCTTCACAATGGGTATGTCTTCAAGCATGATTCTATCCTTTGTCTCAATCATTTGAGATAGAAATACTTGATCATAAGGAATTAATATCCAAACTTGAGACACTAATTCTAAAGGAGATTAATCTTCCTCTTTACAATTTTAAATTATTGTAGGATGCTTTAAGATGTGAAGAGTGATATCTCTTTCCGGACAGTTGATGTTTGCTTTATATAAAGATATCCAATCCATGCCCAAGATAGCGTCGAACTACACTAAAGGAAGTATGATGATATTTACTAGGATTTTTAGTTCAAAAATGTTATCTGGGGAGGAGTTATAAACCATGGATGCAATAATTTCTCCATTTTGTATTCTCACAGATAAATTATCCTCTAAATTTTGAGGAGGTGCTTGAATAGTTCTACTAAAATTGAAAGATATGAAAGAATGTGTAGAACCAGAATCTAATAGTATATTCACTATTTTTGAATGAATAACTAGTGTACCTATCACCACATCATCATCCAGATCTACCGAAGTAGTAGTGATAGCATAATACCATCCTTGTTTCCTTGGAGGTTGTTGTTGATTTACCCTGAAAACCCTCCGCTTAGGACAATTGTTCGCATAATTCCCATGCTCCTTCTAGTTGTAACACTGCACTATAAGATGAGTGTTGATATGAACCTTCCTTTTTTATTCCATATTAGCGAGATTCTTCATATCATGTCGGTAGTTTTTTATACATATGTACCAACTTTCCACATTTGAATCAATTCTTGGTTCTCTTTAGGTTGTTCCCAAGATGCTTCTTCCCACAATTTTTACACGTGGGATGGTCGGGCTTCTTCCCATCATGTAATTTATTTGTATAACCACCCACATTTGATTCCATTTTCCTCTTCTTATCACCCGGACCACAATACCACTGAGAGTATCCAATATCCATTTCAACCCTAAGGTCACAATGAAAAATCTCCTCATAAATGTCAAAGTCTCAAATCTACAATGCTTTTTGTAGACTAGACATTAGTCCACTAAAGAAGAGATCCAACTTGATTTTTTAAGTTCAAGATAAATCCATAGGTGTACCTTGAAAGCCTTGTGAAGTTTACTTCATATCACCTGATGGAATCATCTTCCTTATGCTTGAGTCTAAGGATCTCTCTTTCCATTTTAAGATGGAGGGTTTGGGGAAAATATTTATTAAAAAAATTCTCTTGAATTCATCCCAAACCATGAAATCAATTTCCTCATGGGGATTCATATTCTTGATGAGTTTCCACCACTGATCAGCTTCCCTGTAAAATTATAGACTTCCAATATGAATTTCTCTTCTTTAGAGAAATATAGGACATAAAATATCATTTCAATGGAGTTAATCCTCTATTCTGTGAGGAATAGATTAGAATATCTACTAAACATGTGGGGACTTTTCCTCATGAAGGATTAAATGGAAACTTTCTCTTTCCTTTAAAGAGGAGTGTGTTCCACATGATTCAAGTTATTATTAATAACTTGAGCTAGCTGAGAAAGTTTTGTCATGAATTTTTGAGTACCTATTCCCATCAAATCATGCATATCATTAGAGAAATATTCATATTCTCTATCACATTAATTGTTGGAACGTGTTCTTGTATTTCCCTCCATTAATTAAGAAAAATAACATATAATTAGAGGGCTTGAATACTTAGCTATTGAGCATAAAAAGAAAGCTTTTAATATAATAAGATCAACTTGTAAAGGAGAAGTATATCCTAACTTGTGATTCCCTATGTTTAAATCTAGTTTATCCTTGATCTATTTCATAACTTATATTCTTATGTGATTTTTTTCATTCCCTTAATAATGGTTTGTACCAATCTTAATAATTTACTAAAGAATATCCCTGAGAGTATCAAACCAAGAGTAGAGCAAGGCCCATTGTCATGCATCACTTCCCATTCAAGTCTAGCTCAAAGAGGTGTTTTCAGGTTTTACCCCTATATACATCCGTACAAGAGCCACCTCTACCTATTTGTATCCTAGTAGGGATGTATTTTCCTAATAAACCACTTACTCTATACTTACCAAAAATTTGGGGTGTTTTCTTATACTTAGTCTAATCTTTAAGGTTATTACTAAATTTATCTATTCCTAATCTCCAAAAATAACTAGACCATACTATGATACAAACTATAGCTACCTTAGCATTTTAGATATAACATAACGTGATTTTAAGCATAATCATACATTATAGTACAAGACAAGGATCGTAAAGTCTAGTGTATTGGAGTACTTGTACATAAAAATGAAAACCTAAAACTAAATAAAAAATTTCTTTATTTAATCTTCAATTTGTGTTCCTAACTTCCATTATGCTCAAACATCTGCAAGGGTACCCTGGGGAACACATGAACAAATGGATTAGCTAAATATCCCAGTAAGGTAATAACCATAAGAAAAACACATTAGAACATGGGATAAAAGGAATGACATGATATAAAAAGGCTTGTACATATGTAATCATAACATATAAAAATAGAATCTTATAAACATGGAGTCATAATAATGTAGAAGAAACATAGAAAATGACTTTATAATGAGTTAAGACTAACTTCCAAGACCGTTTCACATGGTAGCACAAGCCAAGACTAACCACCAAGACCGTCTCACATGGTATCACAAGCCAAGTATAACCGCCAAGACCGTCACACATCACATCTCATGAGACTCCAATTTACCCAATGCATTAGAGTGATATCTGGGACCAAACACCTTAAATTTTTATGAATATGTTTTCCCTATAAATAATCATACATAATCAATCTTACATAGACATAAGGGTTACCTATAGAAAGGATTGGGTACCACAATCATGTCATAAAGCATAACAAATGGGCATATCATAAAAGTGTCCCTAAAAGAAAGGAACTAAAATAAAAATGGAAATTCATAAGTTTAAATAGTCATGAATCATGGTAAGTGATGTCATGTCTAAGTGAAAACATTTATGAAAAGTATTTAATAAATTTTAGCATTAAAATTTTTTTGTGTGGTTTTAAGGAAAATTGTATAGAACCTTTAAAATAGAAATGGGAACAATATTTTACATAAAACCAGAAGTGAACCAAGAAGGTTTTCATAACAAAGAGAATTATTTTTAAAGAAAATTTTGGCTTAAGAAATAATATAGAGTGCATTTGAAATCGCGTAAGAATTTAGGAATTTCCCTTAAAACAAGTCTGCTTATCAGGAAGTACTGAGGAGGGAATCACTTAAAAAAATGTATATCCTTGAAAGAGAATGATGAAATGGTATTGATAAATGAATTTGGTACATTTAAAAAATACTTAGAAGATGCACATAAAAATATAACATAACTTCATATTGGTAAAAGGATGATAAGGCAACCCGAAAGGATTAAGGAGGTTTGGGAAAAATCCCTTACTGATTATCAGCATGGTTTTAGGTGTAGTTAAGAGTGTTTAATGAGAGAGAAATGGGTTTCTAATCACTTATAAATCATGAGGGATGTATGGGGGAGGTTTAAAGTCATACCCAATCATTAGGGATTACACATAAAAGGGCATAACATAGAAGACATTCTTGAATAAAAGTGAAATAGAGAGTATCCCTTACCTTAAGTCTGATGATGTTCTCCATTTGTTATTAATGACTCGAATAATCAAATCAGGATCATTAATTTATAAATAAAGAATATATTTTACATTTAAATTATTTATTATAACCTTTTTTAGTTCATTAATAACTGTTTTGATTGGTTATAAGGTTAAATTTCATTGTTCGGGTTCCTTTGTTTCCTTGGTTTTAATGATCAGTTCACTTATATTCTTTTTCAGACACACATGTATGATGAAGGTGGTTTTCTAGAATTTAAGTTATATAAAATTAGTGATAATACATAATATTAAATGGCTATAAAATTCATTTGGTTATTTGGGGTGAAGGTGAATCATTATATAAAACATTAATGATAATGCTTGGTTAAACTTGGCGATTTTGTTCATAATTAACTTGTTTCGTATTATTATTTTTCATCATGTATGAAAAAGGATTTTAAAAAAATAAATAAGATAAAATACATATTTAATAGTATGGTTAAACCTTAAAATTTTTTTCATGACCATAATAGAATATGGTAATATAAATTGATAAACCGTCGTCCTTGAATGTGATAAATTAACACATCTCAGATGGTGTTTTCATTTGTTTCGTATAAAAGAAGGGGGAAGGAGTGATGATAATGAATTATCTCATTAGAATAAAAAAATTCCATTACATTTATGTTACCAGAGTTATCAAACCATTTGGGTTAAGGGAGGTGAGGAAAGAAAAAATAAAAGAAAATAACTTCAAAGAAAATAAAAGAATCGGAAAGTGGAATTTACCTCTTGAGTTTATCTCCATGGAGAACCTCTTAAGGGGAGAGGATTTAGTATTTTGAGGAGAAAAAGGGATGTTGGAAGTGGTGGAGTATTTTGGGGAGATATTTGGGAAGAATTTATGTAAGACAATAGGCTTGAGAGGTGTGAAGAGAAGAGGGGAGTGTGAGTGGTTTTTACAGTGGACAGGAGGAGGGTTTTCTTAATATTTTAATCATTAGTTTATTCTATTTTCATTAGAAAAGAAATAGTAATGATTTTTGAAACAAAAAAAATTAATATGTGGATGTGAGTTCCAAACAATGGCCATTTAAATCATCCATGACACAAGCATGATGCAGAAATTCTGGTTTTATCATTTATTGTGAGTTATCGTATTTTACTATTCCTAAAAAATTCAAGTATGTTAGAAAAATTTCAAAAATTCACCTTAACCATTTTTCGATGTATAGAATCCAAAAATGAAATCCATTTTAAATAATAATTTTATAAATATGATTAATTTACTTTTTAATTAAAGTCATTATGTACTTGAAAAATATAGATTTTAATACTATAATTGATTTTATGATGATTTAAAAAATTACATAAGGTCTTATAAAATTATCTTAAAACCAGAAGACATAAAATTGTTAATTAATGAACACATTTTAGAAAAAGTTATTTTCTTTTAAATTAATTAATTAATTGTATTTAATTATTTATGACTTACAAAAAAATACCAATACTTTTACAATGGTCATATTATCACTTATAAGATGCCTAAATTTTATTTATACAATCAAGGGTGAGGTTACTATTCTTTTGTATGTTGTACTATTCATGAGGGTTATATTACTATTCATAAGGGTAGGTTACTATTCATAAGGTTAGGTTACTATTCACCAAACAAAGTTTGTTTTATCATACTCCAAACATCTAAATGATCGCAACCATGTATGTGAGATTTTCGATGTTCAAAATAGAGAAGTGTCAAAATTATGTTTAGAGGTCACATAGTACTTAGTAGTTTATTGTGTTGTGATTTCATGTGGTTATATGACATATTTATAAGAAAGGAATTTCCATTGATAAAATATTGGGTCGTTATATATTTTATGTTTATAACATGATGATGATTCTTTAAGGAAAATATTTTATTTTGATTCTTCATTTTATATCCAATGAAAAGTAAAAAAATCACTTGTGTGTACATGAATACTAAGCAGTTAGGGTGGTAACCGAGTGGTTAACACACCCCGTTTTCCTATATGAAACCTAGGATCAAATATTAGTGGATGCATATTTCTGGGTAACTATAGAAGCACCATATCAGGTACTGTAAAAAGTACCGTAGCACCAAAAACTATTCATCCTTTTGGGCCTTTGGGCCACTGGTTTGGGATTACGGTCCATAGGGACTTTGTACCACGAAAACCATGGAACAAATTAGATTCCACATAGAATAGGCATAGAAGAGGATTCATAAAAAGTAGAATCCACCAGAGTGGAGCTAACTAGATTAGAAGAATGAGAGGGTATGGTAATCGCCATTGGGAGGAGGAACCATGTAGCTTTGCACAGGTAAATGCCAGATGATCAAGCAATTTGATGTGGGGGGCTAGGCACCTTAGACTGTAAAAATGATGGGGAGGGGAAGTTCTAGTGGGTTGGGCCTTCAAGTCATGTATTGGGAATTTTTCCTTTGGGCCTTTGGGTCTTGTACTGGGCCTTGTTCCATTGAGAGTATGGGTTATGTAAGGGTTCCCTATTAGCCCAATCAAAAGGGGATTATCCAAAAATTAATTAAAAAGAAGGCCTTCAGTCCATTCGGGGTATACCTGTAGACTACCACCTCATTGGCCTATTTATTTTATTTTACATGATAGATTTTTTTGAAAAAATATAAAAATATATATGATGTTAAATAATGGTAATTATATTATGATGATTATTATTATGTAGATTATGTAATAATTACTAGGGTAAACCAACTGGATTCATTTTGAAATGATGAACCAAATATCCTTAAAAAATCTGATTAAGTAATTAAATATAACTTTTAAATAAAAGAAATAAATGATTTAATTATATATTATTAAACATTTAAAGGTTTTATAAACAAGTAAATAAGTTATATAAGTTTATTCTAAATGATTTTAACGACATACATAGAAATATATTATTCATTGTAAGGGGTTTCATAACTCAATTTCCTTTCATTTAACACTTCTTCATCGAATTTTGTTTGTTGTGATTATATGTGAATTGATCTATAAATTGTTCTATTGTGTATTTTCACTTGTTTTATGTGAATTTAATCATGTTTACATAAAATTTTCATGGATTAATTATCACTTCAAATGTTATGATCTTTTCCTCGTTATTCTTTATCTCAATCTCATATTCTTGAGATAAAATTTATATCACCCACTATAATTTCATTATATAGTATACTTACTTCCCCATTAATGGATTTGGACATTTTAATTCATTTAATTAGTGGAATTTTTAGATCCATATCATATTATTTATTTTAATGTATTTTGATTTTAAAGTTACCAAATTGATAAAGGATTTATGTTACAATCACATTTCTTTTTGGGATTGTCTATGCTCAAGATTCCTTTGGGGGAAAGTTCATGATATTAATTTCTCAAACCAAAAATATATTATTATCATATGTTTATTTTTTGGTTTTACATTATTTTCTTTAATTTGAAACTCTTTGGTACTTAGTAATATCACAAGAACATTTTAATGGAAAACTAACCTTATTTCACTTTTTGGTTGGAAATATTTTCTTATCCATATACTGAATCCTTAAAAGGTTTCGAAGAGTGTTCTTTTAATATGAATAAATTATTTTTTTAATTTCATTTTCATCTATATTTTTATTTCTTTAAATAGGTTTATAAGTGATATTTTTTTTCATTTTATAAATAGGTAACTTCTTGTTTTTATTGGAAGTGTGGATGGGGACTTTGTTTTGAAAATTTAAAAAAATATTGGATTTTTTCACCATCATAACTATTTTTTTTTGTATTTCCATTTTTATTTTCCAATAATTTTTTTCTCAATATTCTTGGAAATTTGTTTTAGTATGTTATGAAAATAAAAGATACTTTTCTTATTTTCAAATTAATGTCTAATATGTTCTTTTAAATGTATTATCATTATATAGAAATATTCTTTATGGTTTTTCTATGATACAATGGGGATATGTTTCAATGTTACCAACCTTATTATTTCTATAGATGTTTTATGAATATTCAAAATACATTTTCATGGAACCCATTAACTTTCCAAGTGTAAATTAAGCTAAACAAGTTTTTTATTTTTTTCAAGGTTTTATGTTGAATAGTGAAATATTATAAATTTTTTGTTCATTTTATTGTACTTGTACATGTGTATGGATTTTTTAAAATTTGTTCTATTATAAAGAATGGAAGGGTGGATATATTATAAACCAATGTTGGGTTATTACTTTTTAAACTTGGGAAGAATGGATATGTTATATCCATCCAATTAATTACATAAAAAAGAGTTAACTCCTAAGTTACTCCTAAAACATAATAGAGTTTACTATTATTAGTTTCTCTAAAGAGGTGATATATTTTAATGAAAATAAATGGATATTAAGAGATTACATATATAATTTTTGTATGTTACCCCTAAGATAATGTTGAAATTATCTTGTATATGTGATTCCATGATTAATATATGATGTTCCATATTGCTAATAAAGTTTCATTGTGATTGAAATAGGTTATAATGTTTTATTTTATATAGATTTTTTTACATGTATCATGATTGATGAATCATATGTATAGTTCATTATAATTTTAATAAATTATAATTTTTTCTTTAATTAAGATTTTTTTCATGGATCTTGATTTTTGCCTCATATATCTCTCATCATTTTTAATGTTTTATGTCTTGTATCATTATTTATGTTCAAGGTTTTGATTTTTATTAATTATCTTATGTTATTCTCATGAATTGTGAATTGGTTCTCATACCCGTATACTCATGTTGTTCTCATTGTAGGTATTTAATTTTTAATGCCTATGTTTACCCTTTCTAAGAATTTGAGCTCACTCTTAATATTTTTCTTTTCCCGAGGTTATAAAGAAATATGCTAAGTAGGATACTTGTAGATTTGTTTAATGTGAGTGATGATGAGGAGTTAATGTGAAATAATAAAATATGGTTATATTGGGGATAATAATTACATAAAGGCACATGCATTGTCATGTAGGAGTTTTTCCTAATTGAAAAAAACTATAAACCTAAAAAGTTATTCGTTATGTAAGTGATCCAATATTTCTATTTGATGTTGAATGTTTTGGATGGAGAGAATTCGATAATGTTTATCAGTGTAAAATCTAGATATGAAATTATTTTTTTATTACTTGATATGGGAGTGTGGGTTTGGGGATATTATAGTTGGTATCAAAGTAGGATTTAGATAAATTTGGAGATTATAATGTTTTTAGGCGAGGTTAACTTAAGAGTTAAGGATACAATCCTTGGTTTATACGTTTGAGTATGATCATAATTACAAAGACATAGACACCCCTTTTTAGGTTTTAAGTGATCATATTTTACAGTGATTAATAATATTTTTGGAGATGTTTTATTATGTTAAGGTATATGTAACCCTTAAGTTTAACATGAAGGATTATTTCAGAATAATGTTATTATATTTTTGGGGATATAAACTGAAACATATGAGACAAGATTTGAGGTTAAAATATTCTTTATAGTTTTCATTATTGAGGTTAATTATTGTATAGGATAATTTATTTATAAAATTAATTAAGTTAAAATTTCATTTTTATTGTGAAAATTTTGAGTTAAATGAATTATTTATTCAAATTAAGGTTTATTAATTTTAGGTATTATCTTACCCTACACTAACCATTTTGGTTTTGGTTAATGTATAAAAACATGAGAAATATCTTCTTATCCTTTTATGGGTCACATGATCTATTATAGGTTGATTTTAGTGATTCATACATGATAAATACATCTGTAATATTTATTTCTTGGAATAATAGTTGTGATATAAGTAAAAATTGCTTGAAGTAAAAGCAAAAGAAGATTTTTTTGATGAAATAGAAAGAAATAATGTGAGTATATTTTGTTGTGTTGCCTATTTTGATGGTAAATGAATCCCTTAACTCTTTGAAAAAAATTTTGAAGCAAAAAATTTATCATTTTATGATCATTTTTGAAGAATTGATGGTCTCTTCAATTTTAAAATGTATAACATTAATATTAAATGACTCTTCTTTTATAGTCCATGTTTTTACTTCCCACCAAATTTTTCTTTATTTGGGAACCATATTATGTGTTATTCTAGGTTACCATCCTATTCTACTTTTCTTATTTTAAAAATAAATTTTATTATCCCTTTTTACTAATTTGGTTTTTAACAAATATATTTATTAAAAAATATATTAAAAAGGGTTTTCACTCATGATCATATGTTTTATCATCCACTACTTGGAATTGATGTTAAAATAATTCTTTAAACACTTTTATAGGACATGATAAAATTTTCATGGAAAAAATCTCTATAAGGGGGTATCATACAGTACATTCAGATTTTAAAATAAGGCTATATTTGATAGTATACAAGACACACAACACCAAGCTTTAACAACTGAAAAATATTATTATTTATTATAACTATTATAACATAGCAATTAAATTAGAAGTTATGAATAAGAGAAACCAAATTATGAGATATATATATATATATATATATAAAGTTATTACTCAAAACAAATTTATTGATTAATTCTTAGTAATAAGTAATAAATTTTTAGTAAAGTCATTTTATGATTCAAAATTAGATTTTATTTAATTTTTTAATTTATTTTCTTGAAGTAAATATTATAATTAATTTATTCTACTTCAAAACTTTTTTTGTTATAAAAATGAATTAATTTTTGAAATCCATATATCAAAATTATCTTAGGGTGATTTTTCTTTTCTTAAAAGATTGATTTTATTGTGAATAGTGACAAATACTTATTTTATATAGAACTATAATTCCTTTTCAAGTATTTTAAAATAATTTATTTAACTGGTTTTAATATTTCATTAGTTTATTTTGATTTAACACAATCCAATTCATGTCATTTTAATCAAAATTATTCTTAATTTTGGTATAATACATTTTTATACACAAAAATTCATTTGTCTAGAAAACTGTTCTTCATCCCATTTTGGTGGTATATTTTAATAGTAAATTTTTCCACTTATAAGGATTGCATTTTAAAAAATTTATTCCATATTTGGAATCATTATCTCCTGTTTTGGTAAATAGGTCAGCTATATTTTTTTGTCATAATGAATATTTATCTTGGTAAATATTTATCCCCATGGTAAAGGGTAAATTAGGTTAACTCGAGTTAAAACTATTATGAATAGGATTCTAGATCACAATAACTATAATATATTTATATAAAAAAATACCCTTTTTGATATCATATAAGATACACAACACTATGCTCAAACGAACCAATAAATTTTATTATTTAATATGACCATTATAACCTTGCAGGTGAATTGGTGGTTATGAATCAGATTAACCAAATTATGATATATGTTGGGCAAAAATCCCTCAAGGTATCATTGAAGCATTTTTGAGGTGATTGTGTTTGTTGACAAAGTGGACATCTGAGTGGTGATTGTTGACAAAGAAAAACAATGACATACAAATTTGTTGACAAAGAGGATTTCATGATGGAATGTCGAGTTCAAGAGCTGAGGTCAATGATCCATGTTTGATTCAAGAACATCGATAAAAGGAATGGATGATCTGGAGGTGGTACAAAAGAACAGATACAAGGTGGTGCCGTTTTCCATTGTTTGGAAAATTTTAGGGCCTGAAAATCGGCAAATGAAGAAAAGTGTTTTTGGCTAAGAGACTTGCGTGCCGAGGACTTAGAGTATAGGAAACTTGCGTGCCATATGTTTTTCAAGATCATAAGATCAAAATATGGCTTAGGAAAAAGGCTCGCGCAAGTTTGGGAGTTGGTCGCGCAAGTGTCTAAATGACAGGGGACTTGCGCGCCGAAACTGGGTCGCACAGGTGACTTGTGCGCCATCGCGCAGGGTGGTCAGATTGCCTATAAATACTGGACCACCCCTCCTCATTCTCACCGGAGTTCAACACTTTGAGAAATTAGAGCTCCCGTCGCGCAGGTGTGGTGGTCGCGCAAGTGGTGAGTGTGGGTCGCACAGGTGAATTTGCGCACCAGTAGTTGAAGTTGTGCGCCGGTGTTAGAATTTGTGCGCCGGTTGGAAGTTGCGTGCCAATATTGGTTTGGGTGTAAAAGTAAGAGAGTCTCGCAAGTTTGGAGTTGAGGAAGCTTGAGTCGCGCAAGTGTCTGAGGAGGACTTGCGCGCCCGTTGTGACTTGCGCGCCGATACTTGCACGCCGAGATTGACTTGCACGCCAAGTAAGGTTTTGTTCCAACAGTGATTCTCGGACTGCATGGAAGATGGTACGTTGCCCGATACCTTCGGTGCAAAGAGATATTCATCTACGGATGAAAGTTGAACTTCAACAGAGCATCTACATACAGGAGAAGATTCATTCTTTCATGAAAATGAAGATACCTACAGGTCTATAAACTGTGAGTGGATTCCCTTCCAGAGTAGTGAGCTTAGGAAGAGGAAGAATGTGATCCTCTCCACCAGAAGTGAGCTAGAGAGAGAGAAACAGGGAGTGACCATTGGGAAAGCAGTGAGCTTACCCTAAACTTGTAAAGGCAATGAGCCTGGGCATAGAAGTGATCTAACCCAAACTTTGTATCCACATCTAGTGAAGAATAGTGGAATTTGGTACGACCAGCAACTTGTCAGCGTATGCTCCTTGGACGTAGCCCAGTGAGGGTGAACCAAGTAAAAATCTCTGTGTCTATCTGTTTGCTTCCCTGCATTGCATTCAAAGCATCATCATTAGATAAAGAAGTAAAGAAGTGATCATAGTTTACACACAAGAGAAAACGAAGTGAACCTTGTAATAAAGAGGTCAAGATCCAGTGGGGTAGGAAGAACATTGAAAAAAAATATCCATACCCTGATTCACCCCCCCTCTTAGGGTATATAGGCCCCTATTGGCCCTAACAATATATAATCTGAAGGTTTCAGAGGCTAGAAAGCATGCTCCTCAAAAATGTATTATAAAAAAATGTAGCAATAAAGGAATTACAAGGGAAATTTAGAAATACAAGTATTGAATTAAGGATTATTTTTTGTGAAATGATCAATCAATAAATTTTTCCCCAAAAACAATGCAATATAGCAGTCCCTGGATTGTCTCTCGAGGAGGTTGCAATTTGAGTTGCGAAACTGTCACTTTTTTTGTTTGTTTTCACACGAAATGGAAAATTGGGGATTTGATTAAAGACTCAAGAATAGAAAATAAAAAAAAATAAAGGGAAAGAAAATTTCAGAATGAGTTAGAAAATTTATTGGAAATAAAATGGGTTTGAAACCAGAATCAAAATAGTGGTTACAGATAAGTTTTAACCTCTCGAACACTCCCCTCTTCCTTATTTAAAATTATATCTCTAATGAATCTCTCAATAACTACCCAAATACCTCTATATAAACAACTTATTTGGAATGGATATCATATTAAGACCTCAATATGATTGTTTCCCCTCCTATAGAAGTGATCTAATTACTTGAAGACCTTCAAATAACCAAACCTAATCAAAATCACTATGCTCAACGACAATACCTCACTAAAGAAATTTAAACAGTGAAATCGACTATTTTACTTCATAGATTGGGAAACCATATAGAACAAACAAGTTGAAAATATATTCAAGAAAGAAAACAACCACTGCCACTCAAGAAATATAAATTCAAAAGAGATTCAACAAAGATTACACATGAAGATCAAAACTTGGAAGGGAGTGTCCGTCAGTTTTCGCCATCTGCAACCACTTGGTGCTTAGCCTTGCATCGCTTGATCAGACCACATCATCTCCATTCCAGAAATATTTTACACAATATTCATCAAGGCTTCTACAAATCCACCCCCCTTGAAATGAATGAAGAGATAGGGAGAATAGGGGAGGAGGACTAGAAAAAACTTCTGTCCAGATTCGGTCCGTCCTAAGTATTCTTCTGTTTGGAACCCTTTCCAGACGAATCAACCTATGGATCCTTCTAAAGAGTTATTTTAAAATATCTTCTCTATATTTCCACCAAATATCATCCGCTTAGGAGATGTGGTGAAAATGTTATGAATTAATTACACCATGACTCTTGCTCTGCCCGAGGAGACCCTTCATCTCTCACTTGTTTGAATCGCTCATAGTGTGCACTATTGATCGACTTTGACCCTGAAATTAACAATTCATGTGCACCTTGGAGTCCTAGTGCACGCCGAATTTGAATTAATGACTTTGGAAATTGGAATCCTATGTTATACTTCCTTTATTGAAGTGGGCTCCACACATCCAAACATACAAACTTTTTATAAAGATTGATTTATTGGAGCCTCTAGATGGATGATTTAGAACTTGGACCAGTTGACATATATGAATAGAACCTTCCATGGGTTACTAAAAAAATATAATAAGTCAAATTGGATAAGTATTTAAAAATATATTACCAAATACTCAGACAAGTCAAAAACTGCTTAAAATCCAGAATTAAGGCATTTTCGCAATTTAGCTCAAAATACAACAATATTCCAAAAATGATGCAACTTAACATGTAATGAAACATTGGTGATGATTAAATCATTGAAATGTAGATAAAATATATTGAAAATATTAGCTCTATCAATTCCCCCACACTTAAAACTTGGTCTCCTGGAAAAGTAATCATCAAAACCAAATCAATGCATATTCAAAACACAAACCAATGAGGTTCACCAATCAACCACCAAGAATCAAATTATATCATGCCTCGTAAAAAAATGATACTAGTTTTAAATTAAGTTCATTCAATCCATTTTCACTCCAATGATCTTATCATTCACACAACACAGTTACCTCACAAATTTTTTTCTCTCAACACAAATATTGATTTCCAGCAAAGCTTCTATCGTGAAAACATGGAAGAATCATCATAGGATTGAAAAATTTCTAAATCTCCACCTGATGTGAGCCAAGAAAAATGTGATCATCATGAGGGATTTTCAAGGATGTTATGTGGATAAAGGTGGGTGGGTCTCAAATTTCCAAATTCTGAAGCCGAATAAGGAGGGTTTGGCTCATTTTGGAAGCAAAAAATACATGAATCTAATCTTCAATCATGTGTGGAATCCTATTTACTCTCCTCCAGTGAAAGTCACATTTGATAATCTCTGAGAATCACTTTTCCACCTCATTCCATCCACATTTCAGCAGAAATTGTGACATTTCTCTTTTTTTTCAAAAGCTATATATTGGGCACAACTTTCTTTCATTAAGAGCTCCAGACAGGCACAACTCTCTTCAATTGAGAGCTCCATATAGGCATAGCTCTCTTCCTTTGATATCTCTAGACAGGAAAAACTCTCAGAAATAAAACCTCTTTCAGCAGTAAAAACATCTCTTCAGAGTTTAGATAACCACCCAAAGCAACACCAGATGAAGTAACACACCACAAGTCATCTCCCCCACACTTAAGTTCAACTAGATCATGCATTTATACTTCCAGAGCAGGTTGGAAAGGGAAAATTACTTGTATTGTGGCTATCTAGAAGGAAGTACATGGAAACTAAGGGCCCAATAAATATAAAATGTAAAAGGTGGGCCAGAATAAAAGGGATAATCGTGAAAAAAGGGCTTTTAATCACAAACAAACTGCCTCAATCATTTCAATCACAATCACCTTATCCCTCAAGTTTTGATAGAAAAAGATCAGGTTCTGGTTCAATCAAACATGAAGTATTTTGTTCACTCAACAAGTAGGATGAATGTGAAGAAGATGAAACATGGGTTCAAAATACTCACGGGCAAGTGGTTTTCAATATTAGACTGCATTCATGGCCTGGAATTCAAAATTCAATGGTTATTTCAAAATTTTGGAACTTGAAACAGTGTATTTTTTCAGCATTCATTTATAAACATATTCAAGGGATAAATTGGGTCACTCATTGATAGGATTTTCAAAGATCATCATGTAAGATCAAATGTTTTTCAAAATATTAAATAAAACACACAATTTTTGAAAAATAAAAGAACACACCAAGAATTTAAAGTGAGAGAAAAGAAAAGGAAAAAAAAAATGAAATGAAAGAACACAAAATCCTAATCTACCCAGCATGTTCCTCCCCCCACAATTATTTTATGCAATGTCCTCATTGCGTAAAAAAAATATATGAATATGAAACTCATGAAATCAATGACATTACAAAAAAGAAGTGATAAGGAAAAACACAACCTGGCATCAATTATGTTCTGCTTCATGAAGATGGATCTCCTCCCCCGGAGGATCTTGAACATTCTCTCTAAATAGATTCAACTTGTGGCCATTGACTGTGAATGGTGTCCCTTTGCTTGGTTCTTTAATCTGGATTGCACCAAAAGGAAAAACACTAGTAACAATGAATGAACCAGACCATTTGGAATGAAATTTACCTGGGAATAGATTCAGTCTAGAATCAAACAACAACACTTTGTCTCCTTAAAGTTTTTGTTGAGAATCATCTCATCATGAAATGATTTGGTTCATTACTTGTACAAACTAGAACTTTCATATGCATTCTTTCTGATCTCCTCCAGCTCCTGCAAACAAAATTTTCTTTCTTCCCCAGCAGAAATCAGATTCATGTTACATGTTTTAACAGCCCAAAAATATTTGTGTTCTAACTCAATTGGAAGGTGAAAATACTTTCTATAGACTAATCTAAATGGTGACATTCCAATTGGGGTTTTGAATGTAGTCCTATAATCCCAGAGTGCATCATAAAGTATCAAGCACCAATCCTTTCAATTTGGGTTCATAGTTTTTTCCAGATTTTTTTTTGATTTCTCTGTTGGACAACTCAGCCATTCCATTTGTTTGGGGGTGATAGGGTGTAGAGACCCTATGATGAACTCCATACTTCTTCAATAGTGATCCCAAAGTCTTTTTAAAAAAATGAGTACCTTGATCTGTAATCAAGAACTTTGGGAATCCAAACCTTGAAAATATATTTCCTTTCACAAACTTGGATATAGTTTTGGCATCATCAGATCTTATGGGAATAGCTTCTACCCACTTGGATAAATAATCAACAACAAGAAAAATGTAAAGATATCCAAATGAATTGGGAAAAGGTCCCATGAAATCCATACCCCAAACATCAAATACCTCACAAAACAACAATGGTTATTGTGGCATCTCATTCCTTTTGGAAATTCCCCCTTGAAATTGACAATTTATACACGTCCTGTAGAAATCAAAAGAACCTCTAAAAATGGTAGGCCAATACAAACCAGAATCCATCACCTTTCATGCAGTTCTTTGAGGCCCAAAGTGTCCTCCACAGCTCAATGTGTGACAAATGTTTAGGACAGATTAAAATTCATAGTTTGGAATGCATCTCCTAATCATTTGATCACTACCAACATGCCACAAGTAAGGATCATCCCAAATGTAATGCTTTGAATCACTCAAAATTTTAGAAATTTGATTCTTGGAAAACCAGTGGGGAACATCATCAGAAGCTATATAATTCACCAGATCAGAAAACCATGGCCTTTCAGTTTGACAAGCATACAACTCCTCATTTGGAAAAGTTTTTTTAATTGGGAGATAGATCTGAGGATCCTCATTCAAAACTGATGGTATCCTACTCAAATGATCAGAAACAAGTTTTTCAATTCCTTTCTTGTCCTTTATTTCAACATCAAACTCTTGTAACAACTAAATCCATCTCAAAAGTCTTGGTTTTTCATCATGTTTCTTCATCAAAAATTTGACTGCAGAATGATTAGTGAAAACAATCACCTTAGAGAACAGAAGATAACATCTAAATTTGTCCAAAGAAAAGACAACAACAAACATTTCCTTCTCAGTTGTTGTGTAGTTTGATTGGGCCTGATCTAATGTTCTAGAGGCATAGGCATTCACATGATATTTCTTTTCCAACATTTGAATTAAAACAGCCCCAAGAGAAAAGTCAGATGCATCAGTCATGATTTCAAAAGGCAAGTCCCATTTGGTAGGTTGGACAATGGGAGGAGTAATCAATTTTTGTTTCATCTCCCCAAAGGCCCGTTTACAATTTTCATCAAAGACAAATGGCGTGTCTTTCTGGAGAAATATAGACAATAGAAGTGCAACCTTACTAAAATGCTTAATGAATCTCCTATGAAAACCAGCATGACCAAGAAAATATCTCACATCTCTGACTATTTTTGGGTATGGAAATGAATAAATGACCTCAAATTTGGACTTATCAACTTGAATTCCATCCAGAGACACAACATGTCTAAGAACAATCCCTTTACCCACCATGAAATGACATTTTTCATAATTAAGAACAAGGTTCTTATCAATGCATGTTTCAATAAAATGGGCTAGACCTTCCAAAAAAATTTCAAATGATGAGCCATAAACAGTGAAGTCATCCATAAAAACTTCCTTGCATGTTTCAAGAAAATCATAGAAAATGCTCATCATACACCTTTGAAAAGTTCCAGGAGCATTGCACAAACGAAAGGGCATCCTCCTATAAGTAAATGTTGCAAATGGGCATGTGAATGTGGTTTTTTCTTGATCCTCCGGTGAAATATGAATTTGTAAATAACCAGAGAATCCATCCAAAAAACAATAATGGGTTTTTTCCAGCCAGTCTTTCAAGGACCTGATCAAGAAATAGAAGTGGGGAGTTGTCTTTCCTCGTAACCAAATTGAGCTTCCTGTAATCAATGCACATTCTCCATTTACTTGGAAGCCTAATAGGAACAAGCTCACCAAATTTATTTTTGAGATTGTGAAGCAACCTTTTTTGAGAACTACATGGATTGGACTCACCCATTGACTATCAGAGATTGGAAAAATAATTCCAGGAGCTAAAAGTGTGGTAACTTCCTTCTTAACAACCTCTAAAAGTGTTGGATTCAACCTCCTTTGAAATTGTCTCACCGGTTTAACATTTTCCTCCATGAAAATTTTATGCATGCACACTGAGGGGCTGACTCCAGTTAAATGAGATAGAGTCTATCCAATATCTTTCTTGTGGGATTTGAGGACTCCTAACAATTTATTCTCTTGTTCCTTCGACAAATATTTTGAAATTATAATAGGGAATGTTTCATTTTCACCTAAGAAAGCATATTTGAGATTCTCAAGAAGTGGTTTTAACTCTAAATCAGTTGGGGTATTTTCATTGATCA
This sequence comes from Viscum album, assembly GCA_963277665.1. Classification (NCBI taxonomy): domain Eukaryota; kingdom Viridiplantae; phylum Streptophyta; class Magnoliopsida; order Santalales; family Viscaceae; genus Viscum; species Viscum album. The sequence continues at coordinate 423,460,940 of OY728132.1, forward strand.
AGGAACATTGCTCACAGGTGTGGTTGTTTAGTGGGATTCCATAATTTAAAGGACAATTACCATGAAGATCAATTTCAAAGTTCTCGGAATATGATTCTAGTGAAAAATTTTCAATTTCTCAGTGGAGACCACTAGCAGCACTATGGATTTCTAGGGAGACATCTTACTCAATTTTGAGATAAATAGAATCTTAAAAATCCATCTCAACATTCCAAGACTCATCATCAGCTCCCTTTTCCCTCTCTTGTTGATCAGATTCAGCAACAAACAAATTTCCATCATCAAAATTATGAGCTGATTTCTCATCACAAGAAAAATCAGGTAACATATCAGTGGAAAACCAATAAATCATGTTCACTTGGGGGGATTAATGATCCTCGACTGGGTGTTTCATGGACTGAAAAATATTTAAATGAAAAACCTCTCCTCCAAACTCCAGTGAAAGTTTTCCCTTGTGAACCTTGATGATTTCTTTTACAGTTTTCAGGAATGGTCTCCCTAGAATGAGAGGTGCATGGGTACTAAACCTATCATCTTCCATATCTAAGACATTTAAATCCATAGGAAAAATCATGTCTCTCACCTGAATGAGAACATCCTCAATAACTCCAGCTGGCTTGGTGGTACTTTGGTTAGAAAGTTGAATGATGATCCCAGAGGGTTTCAATTCTCCAACATGAAGAGATGAGTAAATAGAATGTGTAATAACATTGATGGAGGCCCCAAAATCAAGAATAACATCCTTGAATTCACATTTCCCAATGGTTCAAGGAATGTTAAAGGTTCTTTGGTCTTTAAATTTGACAGGAAAGGCTTGCTGGATCATGGATGACACATTCCTCCCTAATTTGACCTTTTCACCTCCTTTGAATTTTCTCTTGTGGGTACACATTTCTTTCAAAAACTTTGCATACCTTGGAATTTGTTTCACAGCATCAAGCAAAGGTATATTGACTTTAACTTTCTTAAAAGTCTCCAAAACCTCATTATCCAACTCTTTATCAGCACTCAACTTCACTGGTGGTTTACTCCTAGGGTAAGGCAATGGTGGTTTGGTTGTTTCAAGGCTATTATAAGCACTTCTTTGAGAAAAAAAAGGTCCAAACATCCTCTTCCAATCCCTATTTGTTCTTTCAAGCAACATTTCTTCTCTTGAAATTGTGTTTCCCTTCAAAGAACATTGAAAATTTCCAGCACTTCCATCAGTGGTGGGATTCTCAACAGCAGTTGCAACAATAGGTTTTGGTTTCTCCATTTGAGGGGTATTCAATTGTTTTCCACTCCAGAGTTCAATTGCACTCACATTTCCTTCCCTTTATCTCTCGGATTCACTTGTGGTTGTAAGGTAAAACCTCCACTCATTTGATTTTTTATGCAACTAAGATCCGAGGCAAGTTGAACCATTTGAGTCATCAGGGTATTCAGTATGTTTTGTTGTTGGTCTTGTGTTTGTTTCATTGCCTCATGTTGTTTCCTCATTGCTTCTTCAACATTACTCTCTGAATTTTGAGTGGGAGGGGAAAATTGAAAGTTTCTTCCAGAATGAGCATTGTTTTTCTCATTGAAATATCTTGGTTGTGAATTTCTTGATTGTCCTTGGAAGAAGCTTCTAGGTTGTTCAGGCTGTCGAAATCTTTCATTAGAGTGGTTGTTCCAGCCTTGATTGAAATTTTGATTTGATTGAAATGTCCTTTGTTGGTTTGATTGAAAGGGTTTCCCAGGAAAAACAACATTTTAATTCTCATAAGGTTCCTTCATTTGAGGGCATTGGTCACTAAAATGGTTATTGGAAGAACAAATTACACAGTAGACTTTCATTTGAAATGTTGCTTCAGGTTTGGGTGGAGTTGGTGGGTTATTGGATAACATCATTGACCTCACCATGGTGGTAAGATCAGAAAGTTGACTCACAATCATATTGTTTTCAGGACTAGAAATGGGGAACTCTTGGGAAGATTTCATATGAAGAAGTCCTCTTGTTCCAAACTATTGAGAATTTTGGGCCATGTTTGCAATTAATGTCCAAGTAGCAGTTGGAGTTTTGTCAACTAGAGCCCCTCCTGCAGCAGCAACAATCATGCTTCTATCAGTAAGACACAATCCCTCATAAAAATATTGAATCAAAAGTTGGTCACTAATTTGATAGTGGGGGAAACTGAAACAAAGTCTTTTGAAGCGTTCCCAGTACTCATGCAATGTTTCACCTTGAGTTTGCCTAATTCCACAAATCTCTTTTCTAATGGAAGCAGTTCTAGAAGCAGGGAAATTTTTTTCAAGGAAAAGTTTCTTTAATTCATTCCAATCCCTAATCAAAGTAGAATGTGAATAGAAAAACCATTCTTTGGAAACTCCTTCTAATGAAAAAGGAAATGACCTCAATTTCATTTGATTTTCATCAACGCCCTAGGGTTTCATGTTGAAACAAAGATAACTAAATTCCTGAAGGTGATTATGTGGATCTTCCCCAGGAAAACCATTAAATTTTGGAAGTTTGTGAATGAAACCAGATTTAATTTCAAACCCAGCAGGTGCATCAGGATATTCAACAGGATTTTCTTGATTTGCATCATAAGATGAAGCCAATTATTTCAAAGTTCTATTTTCAGCCATTGGAATTTCAATTTCAACCAGGTTTCTTCTAATTGCGTTATTAAAAGATTCAAAACTTGGCACAAGGTGATTTCTGGTAGCTCTATCCCTACAGTGAAAAGTTCTATCAATTTCAGAATCCAATGGGAACAAAGTTGGGTTAGAATTTCGGGTCATGAAAAAACAATTTGTACACAAATCAACTCAAGCAACCTCCCCAGCAATGGTTCCAGTTGAATTAAGGATTATTTGTTGTGAAATCATCAATCAATAAATTTTTCCCCAAAAATAATGCAATATGGCAGTCCCTGGATTGTCTCTCGAGGAGGTTGCAATTTGAGTTGCAAAACTGTCACTTTTTTAGTTTGTTTTCACACAAAATGAAAAATTGGGGATTTGACTAAAGACTCCAGAACAGAAAATAAATAAAAACTAAAGAGAAATAAAATTTTCGAATGTGATAGAAAATTTATTGGAAATAAACTGGGTTTGAAACCAGAATCAAAACAGTGGTTACAGACAAGCTTTAACCTCCCGGACACTCCCCTCTTCCTTGTTTAAAATCATATCTCTAATGAATCTCTCAATGCCTACCCAAATACCTATGGATAAACACCTTATTTGGAAAGGATATCATATTAAGACCTCAATATAATTGTTTCCCCTCCTATAGAAGTGATCTAATTACTTGAAGACCTTCAAATAACCAAACCTAATCGAAATCGCTATGCTCAACGGCAAGACCTCACCGAAGAAATTAAAATAGTGAAATCGACTATTTTACTTCATAGATTGGGAAACCATAAAAAAAACAAGTTGAAAATATATTCAAGAAAGAAAACAACCACTGTCATTCAAGAAATATAAATTCAAAAGAGATGCAACAAAGATTACACATGAAGATCAAAACTCGGAAGGGAGTGTCCGTCGGTTGTCACCGTCCGCAACCACTTGGTGCTTAGCCTCGCATCACTTGATCATCCCACATCATCTCCATTTCAGAAAGAGTGTACACCATCTTTATCAAGGCTTCTACAAATCCAACCCCCCTTGAAATGAATGAAGAGATAGGGAGAATAGGGGAGGAGGGCTGGAAAAAACTTCTGTCCAGATTCGGTCCGTCGAAAATATGCTTCTTTTTGGAACCCTTTACGGCCGAATCAACCTCCGGATCCTTCTAAAGAGTTGTTTAAAATTATCTTCTATGTCGGTACACCAAATATCAGACTCTTAGGAGACGTGTTGAAAACGTTATGAATTAATTACACCATGACTCTTGCTCTACTCGAGGAGACCCTTCATCTCCCACTTGTTTGACTCTCTCATAGTGTGCACTAATTATCCACTTGGACCATGAAATTAATCATGCATTCGAACCTTGTAGTACTAGTGCACTACCAATTGGAATTAATGACTTTGGAAAACGTCATCAGATGTTATTCTTCCTTTATTGAAGTGGGCTCCACACATCCGAACATACAAACTTTTTATAAAGAATGATTTATTGGAGCCTCTAGATGGATGAGTTAGAACTTGGACCAGTTTAAATATATGAAGAGAACCTTCCAGGGGTTCCTAAGAAAAAAGAATCAGTCGAATTGGATAAGTATTTAAAAAGATATTACCAAATACTCAGACAAGTCAAAAACTTCTTAAAATCCAGAATTAAGGCATTTTCACAATTTAGCTCAAAATACAACAATATTCCAAAAATGATGCAACTTGACATGAAATGACACATTGGTGAGGATTAAATCATTGAAATTTAGATAAAATATATTGAAAATATCAGCTATATCAAGTATGTACATCACCTCGTGCATCTGCTTCAACCAAAGTTAAACAAAAATTCAGAGTCACAAAGGACTATCTTGAATTAGTCTCTATCAATTCCCTTTTAGATAAGGAATAAAACAAATGATTTAATTTCTAATAGACATGTGTAATATCAATGAAAAGTCATCCCACAATATGAATAATGTTAATCCATAATGACAACATTATCTAAGGATAATTCCTATAGCGGACTTAAAAGATCTTCACTGCCATTCTGGAATCATATTCCATCGATAACAATCACTAACCATAATGGAAAACATACCTGACCACCTTAATCATAGCTCACAGTTCAACTTCAATTTCTTGTTTATACCTAATAAATTGGTAAAAGTGGACATTAATGAGACCCTAATGAGTACGAAAGACACGACCACAACTGGAGGGTGTTGGTGAACTTGATGCCGCCCCATCAACATTAAATTTCATCCATCTAGAGATCAGAGGTATCCATCGAATAGATATAACCAGCAATGGGGTTTTCACCCTTCCAAAAAAACCACCATATTTCAAAATAACTAAATCAAATAAATCATTATTCATCGAACTAGTTTGGATTTTATAGGAAAAAATGATTTACCTATGAATTATACTAACTCCAGCATGAAAAGAGGGGACGTTTTCGTCAAAATATAATCCATTTAATGCCCTAAAAACATAAGTAATTCTGGAATCTATAGTAGTAAATATAAGAGAATTAACCTTGTCACTACAGAACACAATATAAATGGATGTCATCATCATATCGAAGATCCCATAAACAAATCTTCAGTTTAAAATTACCTGCACATACATCCACAATCTGTGAGTGAAGAAATAACAAGAAAATAAGTGACCAATAGTCTCTATAACTTTAGTACAGAGGCAAAAAGACTTTTAAAGGTGAAATACTACATTCTAGAGGAGTCTATATGGTGGAAATTATTTCTTCTAGATTCTTCAGAGAAGTTGAAAAATAACAAGTGGAATATAGACCTTCTTGATGGCCATAATTCATGAAGTAATTTTGGAATATCCAATATAGTAATACCTATAACATTCCTTAATAGTGAAAACACAATTAAAATTTAGTTTCTAGACAAGAGTGTCAAATTTAGAGTATTTTTATCTTCTGAATTCTAAATTGTTTTGAGGGAAGCGTTTAATGAGAATTAATCTTACCCTTTATTTCAGAAATGGTGAAGTCCTTCATAGAATGAGGAATGTAAACATACTCATTAATTGTCCTTTAAATCCCCATGGTATTCAAAAAATTTATATTAGACTCTTTACAGACCATCCACCTTTAGTATAGAATAATTTCATGATGATCATGCTTAATAGTTGTCTAGATAGAATAAGGGACATACATTGAGTATCCATTCTACAGTCTGGAAATAAATCTAGTAGTAAGAAACTATTATAAATGATAATCAATTCTGATTTCTTATACTCGGTACAAAAACAAATTAATTTTTAGGAATAAATCATTTAGAAATGTTACCCATTCTAGATGTTAGGATTTTTCTGATGACTTTTGGAATTGAATTCTCTATAGAAACCATTATAAAGTCTTTAATGTAGAGAGAATTTCTTTTGGAATAAAAGAAATAAAACTTGAGCTAAATCCATAAGGCATTGATGTATGATTGGAGAATTATCTCATATAATTGATGATATCAAACTATAAAATGTCCCAATTTAACATAAATAATTTATTGGTGAAACCATCAGGTCCAGTAGAACTGTCTATATTGAGAGAAAAAAGGGCCGCCTTTATTTTATTTTCACTAGGGACATCAATAAGTATCATATTTTAATGATAATCAATGGTAGGGGTATTATTAATGATGCAATTTTGGGTGATTTATTCCCCCTTGTTGGCATAAAAATCCTGGAAGTGACTGGTAACAACATTGGATATTTCATTTAAAAAAAATACAATGTCCCATCAATATTGAGGGTAGTGTGTCTTTTCCTTTTCTTCCTATATTTATGTATATAGTGAAAAGTCCTTGAATTCATACCACACTCCTTAATCCACCTGAAATTAAATTTATTTATAATAAGATTTTTCTTAAGATCAAGAAGATCATCAAGCTTAGACAAGGCTTTTATTTTATCTTGGGAGGGAAAATCCTCATACTAGTTAATTTCTTGGAAATGAGCCAAGTGGTTTTCAGCCTCTTTGATGTCACAATAAATCTTGGAAAAAGAAGCTTTACTCAATTATTTTACCCTTTATTTAACACATTTAAACTATGTATCCAAAATGTGTAGAGGAATACCATGATAATATATCTTCTAAGCATTCATAATAATTTCCCTATATCGAGGAACGACAATCCAAGTATTGTTAAAATTGAAAGTTAAAGGGGCATACCTTGAATTATTGAGACAAGTATCAATAAGAAAAGGGTTATAATTAGAATGAAATTTAGGAAGAGTGAGGCCAGAAATGTCAATATCATCATTTATTTCATCCACCTATATAAAAAATCTATCAAATTTGCTGGCCTGCCTCCCATTATGAGTAATCCTACCCCAAGTGAAGTCACTGCCTATAATAAGAACCTCAGAAAACTTGAATTTGTAAATATAGGATGAGAATTCATAGATATCTAGTCTATATAAATTGATTACAGTTTTTTAGGTCTTAACATAGCATTGACGTCTCCCACTAAAATCCAACTCTCACACATATTCTCAGTGGTGCACTCCAAATTCCTCAAAAGAGCTCTTCTTCTTGTATACAAATTAAAATAATAAAAAAAATCATAAAAAACTATACATAATTCATTCCAAAAAAACTATTAATGGATTGTTTATCGACACTATAGGAATTAAGGGTAATAATATTTTGTTTTATAACCCATAGAGAATCCATATCATCTTCATACTGATTACAAGAAACAAAGTAATAACCTAAGGAACTCCATTTAAAATACTTCCATCTATAAAATTTCATTATTGGTTTGGAAATACCAATGATAATAGGTTTTTTGGTCATAATAAAATTCCTAAGGGCTATGACCATGGGAGAATTACCAAACCCTTTACAATTATAGAAAAGGACCTTCATTGATTAAGAGATCGAAGCTTTGTTCAAGGCCCATCTTGATGTTGCATATTTATTTTTTCAATTTCTATAATATACTTTCTATTTATTACTTTATCTTCCTTAAAATCATAAATATTAGATCCACCCTTAGTAGGAGTTTGATCACCTCGATCTTTCCCAGATAAAGGTGAATCGTTAGAACATTTAAACCAAGATACTCCACTTAAAGGGGTGTACTTATTAGATGACTGTACATGTTATTGAACATTAATAAAATTAATTTTGAAAAAATGGTATAATTTATCTAATAATTATATAAAAATTATCCTGTAGTGAAATTTGGGGATTTTTCTAAAACGATTGATTTTTCAGCGAATAGTGAAAAACTTTGATTTTTATGAAACTAAAATTTATTTTCATTAAATAGTATCATTATTATATGAAATTTATCTCAAAGTATAATAATAATAATTAATTATATATTTTTAAATTTGTTATATTTTAATAATATTTATACCTTATTTTGGTATAAGTCATTTTTAGGCTTAAAACACATTTTAAAAAAAATTATTTTTCATTATGCTCTTAATTTTTATATTATATTAATTTCTAAGACATTTATAAATTTAATAAAAAAATTGATACCATATTTGGAATCAATAGGTCCAGATTTTGTTTATATGTACCTTTTATTTTTTGGTCAAATTGAATTGTAACCATAATAATTTTCAGTCACCACTGTAAAAGTAAAATGGGTAAATCCGGTTTAAAATAAAGAAATATGGTCTCAAAATAAACCCAAAACATGACTTAATTTCATTTAATGTATCTATTTCTTATATAAATATACACAATTCAAAAATATTACATTTTTTCCATTTACCTTTGATTTTTATTTTTTTAATATTTAAATAAAATATAAAGTAAAATTCTCACCTTCTTGATTTTAATATCTGTAATATTTTATTATTGGGATTAAAAAACATATGTTAGTTTATAAATGAATATTTAAAATATGAAGTATTTTTTTTATCATTTTAATTTATTTTTAATTTTTAATAATGAAATAATTACCTTAAATGCTCATGGAACGCAAACACAGTGCCTGTTCAAGAAAACAAAAAGTCAAGTAAATGATATTAAAAACCATTAAAGCTATATTTTTTTGGGTAATTTAAAGTTTAACATGAATATTTAAGGTAAATTTAACATATTAGATATTTTCTATGGGTTTATATTCTAATTCCATTGTTATCATGTGGTTTTCAAAGTCAAATTATTTGAATAGTTCTTGAAATGAAATTTATAGTATTTTATGTTAAATTACATTTTATTAAATTATTTGAAGATATTAAATATCTAAGAATAAGGAAATTAAAATTTTAAATGGTCTAAAATTTAATCACTTAGACATTTTTAGTCAATTTTTCCTATATAAGTAAAATTATAACCCATTAATATTCAAAAAGTTATTACCATGGTTAATATTAAAATTTGTTAACCATAGGGTTAAATAAAAAGATAAGATTTTAATTGATATAAAAATATTTAAATACATTATTTGATGAGTAAATAAAGACCACATACTAATTATATTTTAGTAAATTTTATTTTGGTTCTATTTTACTTGATTTAGACACATATTTTATTATAATATTTCATGTATTCCCAAAAATGACATTAATGATATTTTATAATAAACAATATTTTATTAAATGATTTAAATTTTATAAAAATACAATATTCATCCAAGTGAATTTCATAAATTTTAAAATATCATAAATTTTACATTTATCAGTAATCTAACCTTTTACAGTAACTTTCTTGGCCCTTATATTGTAAAAAACATTGATGTGATGATGATTATCAAAAGAGTTAACGAGGGTTAAAGCAAAGAGATAAGTTTAAAATTGCAATCTAAACGTGTAAAAAATTTATTTTTTGAGATTATTTATTCCCATAATCACACTTTATTATAATTATATAAATTTTTATCCACTTAAATAAGAAAATAAATTTATATTAATTAAATACTTTATGAAATTCCAAGATTACCCATTCCCTCACTTATAAAATGAAATCCATTCTCCTTTTCTATATACACTTCAATACCCATTTTTTTCTACAAATAATAATAATAAAACCTTATTAACATACCTCCCCACATTATATATGTCATTTTTTTTGGAATAACACCAATCTCAGAGGGCATAAGGTGTAGAAAAAGAGTTTTTCTCAAGAAGAGGTATAGATTTTAACTGAATGTTTTAGTATTATATCTTCTTCCACATCATAAAAATCCTCTAAAACCATGATGAAATAATAATATAAATATATTAAATTTAATTATATGTTATTATATTAATGGAATAACCTATAAACATCTCCTCTTCCATAAAATGGGAAATGAAACCAACATTCATGTGTATGGTAGACTACCGCCTCGCAAACCGATGTAATTTTCTTCCTTCGCTGCCTATAATGGATAGTTATAGTGATGGTTTTAATATATATATAAATATTATAATTGGGAAATAATTATCATTATATAAACATATTATATCATCTATTTTATTACCTTTCCATCCATTAAAAAATGATTACGTTATTCATGCGTACATATCGATTACCCCCTCTACAAAACGATGTGATTCAATACTCATAACCACATCAAATTTATTGTATATATAAATAACTTATTGAAATAATATGATATTTATGATATAATAATCATAATGTAATGATAAATTAATATTTACCTTATTTCTATCATGATCGTTGAAAAATGGAAACGTTACTCATTTGTACGTACAAACTACTATCTCCCTGATTGTAACATAGATCATTTTTTATAAAAATTCTTCATGGTTGGTTTTAAAAGTAAAATTTATGTACAAAACAGATAATAATTTCATTATTAATATTATATGGATGATATAACTATCACCACTTTAAACACATTGATCATTTCAAATCTGTTTTGCAACGATGAACCAAACGTCCTCAAAACACACGACATTGATTTAAATGATTAAGTAATTAAATATTTCATTAATATAAATTAAATAAGTGGATTAATTATAAGTTATTAAACGTAATTTTTTTTCAAAAAATAAAAAAATTATGTAAGTTTATTATATTGGATTTAAAGGGAATACATGGAAAGACTGGACTCTGGGAAAGGGTTTTCGTCTCAATTTGCCTTCACTGAGGCATGTTTTAATTCTACGAACCTAATTTATATTATATGGTATATATTTTTCTTTTTTAAATATTATATCATGAATAATTTATAATTAATGGTATTTTAAGTTTCAATTCAAATTATTTCATCAAAGGGGATTTGAATTGATGGTTACTATATGGTATGAGGTTTTTAACTCAATTTCCATTGAATGGGTTATAATTCAACTTCATTGACTTTTTTAGACCATGATTATTTTTGAATTTATATATAAATTGTTTGATTATGTAATTATTATATTTTTGTATGTTTATTTACCTATGTTCACATAATCACTTCATGGAAAAATTATCACTTCAAAATTTATAATCTTTATAAGGGTTTTCTATGCCACAACCTAATTTTTATAAGACATGTTCTATGTCATACACCAAGATTTAGTTTTTTTGTGTAATTATAATATCATGAATTAATTTTACATATTACATTATTTAATTAATGGTATTTAAAGATACATATCATATTATTTATTTTAATAAATTTTTATTTTGAATGTTACTTAGTGGTATATGTTTTATGTTACAATCTCATTTATTTTTGTGAGTGTTTATGTTCAAGGTACCATTGGGGGAAGTAATATCCTATTATTTTATTGAAACAAATATATTTGTTATAAATTTTTTTACATCTTTAATTTCTATTTCCTCACTTATTGAATAAATAAACATCAAGCTTGTTGTTTTTAAATGATAATAATCTTGTAACTTTTTATAGATCGAGGATCTTTCTCATCCATATCCATTTTTTCTAAAATGATTTCAAGATTGTAATTTTTTAAACATAAATTATTTCCTATGTTTATTAAATTCAATCTTTCATATTGTTTCAAAATATTTTATATGTAAATTTCTTAATGTTTTCTTCATGGGTCACTTTTTACTCTGTTTACAAAAGATTGAAAAGAATGTTTATTTTTAATTTTTGAGGTAGTTTTCCTACCATCATGAAAATTATTTTAATTGAACACCTATTTATATTTTTACATGGTTATTTTAATAGAAAATTATTTCCATAATATTTTCGGAGTTTTTAGTTTTTAAAATTGATTTTCAAAGGGGAAAATTGAGTTTTCTCAAAAAAAAAGTAATGATTTTTTTGGAATTTATATTCATCAACAACCATAACCCTTGATGTTAATTATGCTATAATGGGGATATATTGTAGTGAAATCATCCTTATTCTTTCTATGTATGGTTTATGACTATTTTAAAAAAAAATTTAGGGAGCTTATTTCTTTTCCACTGTTAAATTATGCTATGAAAGAACAATGGTTGTTGATATGTTGAAAAGTGAAAGCTTATAAATGTTTTATTCACGAATAGTACTTGTAAATTATGTATGATGATAGGAAATAATGATACAAAATATATGATGGATGATCTTAATACATCTTATATGACCGGTGATCCTGATAAAACTTATATGATGGATGAGATTGGTACATCTTGTATGACTGGTGAGCCTGATATATCTTATACGATGGGTGAACCCAATATGGATCTCTAATTAATTAGGTAATGTTTTTTGTATTAAAAGGAAAGAATGAGGGAGTTAAACAGGAAGGGTTTTCCTATTTATTTAAATGTTATCCACTTATTTCTTACATGGGTATAAAGGTAATGTTCTAAGATACCAACATGCTTTTATTATGCATGTTATGGGTATTTCATATTTACATTGATCAAGATAGACATCACTTGGATAATGATTATTTATTTCTACAACTCTTTCCTTTATCAAATACTTATACCACATCACATGTTTAATTATCCAAGTATTGATATGTTTTAATTCTCTTATGTTTTGATCAAGAACATTGATTATGTAATCATACCCTTATATTCATGTTATGCTCAATGATGACCCCTAATTGTTAATGATTATGTTTTCCCTTACTCAATGTCTGAGCTCACCCTTCTTATATTACCTTCTTCAGAGGTTATGAAGAAAGGTTTTTTATATTTTATATCTAATAAATTTACTACATGTGAATAACTTAGCAAGAGATAATTTATATTTTTATTAACTAGTTGTTTATGTTTCCTAGTTTTTATGTAAGATTTGGTCCTAATTCTCTAAAACTCTAAACTAAAAAGGTCCATGGATATATGAGTGATCCAATTTTTACTTTTGATGTTATAAAATTTGGATAGCTAAAATTGGGTCACATTTATTTAGTACCAACCTAGAAATATAAAGATTAGATTTTTAACACCAAATCTTGGAAAGTAGGTTTGTTGATTTTATAGTTGGTATTTGAGAAATGTTTAGATAAATTAGGAGAATATGATGTTTTCATCTAAGGTTAACATATGATCTATGGATAACATCATGGGTTTATATGTTTAAGTTTGACCATAAGTTCAATGGTATAGACACCTGATTTGAGGTTTTTTGTAATATTATTTTAAGTTTACTAATGATATTTTGGGATAAGCTTTATTTGGTTGAGGAATATGTAACCCTTAAGTTTAATTTGAAGAAATATTTTAGAATAATACTATTACATTTTTGGGGAAATAAGCTGAAGGGTATGGTATATACTTTAACATTAAAACTTTAATTAATGTTAAGGTTATTGAGTTTATTTGGGAAATAGAGTTATATTTTTTTCAAATGATCTAAGTTGAACATTGGGTGCAATATTGGGTCTCTGGTGATTAATTTTGTGTATCTTCATATAACGATTTAACCATTTTGGATATTATCTTACCATATGCCCACCATTTCAGTTTTGTATAATATTTAAATATATAAGGAATAGTAATAGAGACAACATTTATAATTATTTTACTTTTTAATTTCAATGTTTTTAATCTCACCAAAATGTTATTTTAAGGGAAACTTTCAAATTTTTTAAGTTTAGGTAGTATTTTGAGCTTAATTTCTAAAATGGAAAATTTTGGATTTTAACTATTTTAATTTATTTCTGTTTTTTGACCATAAATTTTTATTCACTAATATAAATTGTGAAATTATTTTTTTGGCTTACATAAATCATGGTATTAATTTCATTCTTCTAAAACTAAATCCAAATCCACCATTTGAGGGCTTAAAACTAGCTCACAAATCAGGCCTTGAAAACTATGTACAAATCTAGAGATTATTGATGTTGGGAACATATATCATAACTGTAGGAAATAATGGAGATTAAATTAGAAAAGGATGTGTATAAGATATAAATAAATAAATTTTATTAAGGTATCCACACATGATTCCTTAATTTTCAAGGTCATAAATTCATGGGAACTCAATATATTGGAATACGAAAAGTCATCCCAGGTATAATAAATTGACAATATAGTTTAGTAATATATCTCTTCATACATAGAAAATAAAGATAAAATTCTTTGGTTTGACACATGATATATATAAGTACAAATTTCAAGAAGACCACATCTTCCAATTCTATCATTTAATGGGAGTAACAATTGGAAACATTCGGTGGATATATTTGGATCTAAAATTTTACCTCCCTTTGCATATAAAAATGTACTTCTTCTACTTTACAAGGGGTTGTAAACTTAGGCATAAAATTTGTTAGAAATTTTATATAGTTTTTTAGTTTCATTTATTTGGTAATAGTGTTCTTCATTCTTAGTATAAGATATACTTTTTATTCATCTCATTCTCTCATATTTTTATCTTTTGTGTTTCCACCCTATTCTTCTTTACTATGATCTCTGATACTCATGATCATGAGTAACTAACCTGAGGAAGTTCCAAGGGGAGTAATATAGTGATGAAACCAAGTATTTTAACATTAATTCTTAATATTTCTTCTTTTCTTATAGTTAGTTCGAGGGGGATCTTAGTGGGAAATGAACCTTTGTGTCTCCACTTGCAACCCAATGCTTAGATTTCCTTTTGCAATGTTTTCCATTGATTGAGGAGGTGGATGTGCAGTCTCTTGAAGATCATTGAGAGAACTGTATATTCATAACCATATGAAATGTAGTATATTCACACATATTATATCATTTTTTCATTTAGTAAATTTGAAAGTAATAATAACAGAATGGAAGTTCTATCTGGGTGATTCTCTGGGGAATGTCTCCTTTCTTTCTAACTTCATTATATTTGAATTTATTATGTTTGCATTGAATCTACCTGTTTATTTCATTATTTCATTATGAATCCTCAAAAATCCATTTATATTAATTGTATTTCATAAAAAAATTAATCAAATAATAAGTGAATTATAAGTTGTGAGTGATTGACCATAACATCTCCTCAAGAGAATGACCTATGTTTGCCTCTATGCTGACTTAGTTATGAATATTTTTGATATCGTATACAAAAATGCTTAATAAAATAGCTTGTTATCCTTTTATGGATTATTTTATCAGTTATAATTTGATTTTAGTGTTTCAGGCATGAGAAATTCATGTTCAATATTTCTTTTTGCATCAAAATATTTGATTGTGGTGGAAATTGATTATAGGATGAAATTATACCCTTCAAGTATATGTTTTTATGTTTTTAGTTTAAATTTTAAAGTAATTCAAAGATTCTAGGATAATAATATTCAAATTAAAATATTATCCTATTATATTCATTTCTAGTGAATCACTGGTCTTTTCCACTCCTCATTGATTTATATTTTTGTGGTCATTATCATTATCATAATCATTCCCAATCCTGCGAACAATGTTCTATTTCACTCTCCATAATTATTTGTACATTACATTATTCCTCCAGGTACATATTTTCACATACCACTAATGTTCTCCCATTTGAAGATCCAATTATGTGTTATTTTAAATGACATTTGTGAAATATAATGTTTACCATAAATTTTAAAGCTAAATTTTTAATATTAGATATTTTTAAATTTTATATTAAAATTATTTTATTACAATGTTCTTTTTCAAAGTCATATTATGTGAACCGATATGAAAATTACATTAATAGTTTTTTATGTGAAAAAAATAATATATTTAATTATTTAAAAATCATAATTTTTTATATAAGACTAATAGGATGGGAAATGGCCTAAAATTTCATTCCATTTCTATTTATGTTCCAATTTTCTACTTCTATATAAAATTTAAACACTTTGATATCAAATTTTTTTTTTTCATGGTTAAGGATAAAATTGATTAACCAAGGGGTTTAACCAAATGATAAGTTTAAAAATGATATACAAACCTTTATAAATTTTATGGGTTTGTTAAATTAACACAATATCCTCATTATATTTGATTCCATGTCATTTTGGAATAATTTTATATGAGTCGGGAACATGTTATATTTTAATATTTAATTTATTTACAAAAATTATATTAATGATATTTTATAATAACAAATATTTTATTAAATAACCCAAAATTCATAAAAATATTATATTCTACAAAGGGAATTGTATATGATTTAAAATATAAAAAATGGAATATTTATGGATCATTTTTACTTTTATAGTAACTTTATTGACCCCTAATTATTAAAAAACATTGATATGATAGTAATTATTAAAAGGGTTAATGAGGGGGGGGGTTGAAACAAATATCTAAGGTAAAAACATAATCTAAAAATATTTTATTTTTTTGGATGAGAGTATTTTTAGACAAACTCATCTTGTATTATAATTACATAAATTTGGATCCACATGAAAATCAATATTGATTTATATTAATTTAATACATTAGGATTGCGAGAATACCCTTTCCCTCATTTATAAAATGGAACTCATCTAACTCTTCTCTTTACAACTAAAGAGGCATTTGGTTCAAAAAATACCTATCAAAATACCTTACTAAAATCATTCAATATGTTTTAATGGTCATTATTTGGTCATAATACCAACCCTATAGGGCTTAATATTTAAAAAAACTATGGTTTTCTGAAGAAGAGGTATAACTTTTAACTGAATGTTTTAGTTTCATTTCTTCTTATAAATATTTAAAATATTCATAAACCATAATGAAATAATAAAATATGTATATTATATATAATTATATATTATTATTTTAATTTAATAACCAATATCTATACCCTCCTCTATCAAATGGGAAATGAAACCATCGTTCATGGGTACGGTGGACTACCACCTCGTGAACTGATATAATTTGTTTTATATTATAGCCCCTTATGTCCAGTTATAACGATGGATTTAATTTATCTATATTTTATAAAAAAATAATTATAATTATTTAAATATATTATATCATTTATTTTATTATATTTTCATCCATTAAAAAATGATTACGTTGTTCATGTGTATATGTGGATTACCACCTGCACGAAGCAATGTGATTTTATTTTAATTAATGTATCACATGGATAATATATATAAATTATTTAAAGATATAATATGATTTTTATGTTATAGTAATAATATTTTAAAGATATAATAATACTTACCTTCCTTTTATTATGATTATTGAAAAATGGAAACGTTATTCATGCGTACCTATAAACTACCGTCTTCATGATTGTAATGTAGTTCATTTTTCATAACTATTATTCATGGTTGATTTTAAAATTATAATTTATGTATAAAAATAAAATATATTTTATCATTATTATCCTTTATATGATTTAATTATTACCTCTTTGACCACATTCATCACACCATTTTTTTTTGAAACTATGTAACAAACATCCTCAAAACAAATGATGTGGACTTAACTAATTAAGTAATTAAATATGTAATTAAAATAAATAAATAAAATTGTTTTAGTATAAAGTATTAAACATGTAAAATTTTCTTAATAAATAAAATAATGTATATAATTTTATTATATAGGAGTTAGAAGATATACGTGGCAAGTCTACACTCGAGGTAAGGGATTACATGTCAATTTCAATTCATCGAGGCATGTTTTAATTTTATGAACCTAATTTATTTTATATAGTATACATGTTTCCCATTTTATATTTTATATCATGAAATATTCGAAATTATTTATATTTTAAGATTCAATTCAAAATATTTCATCCAAGGGTATTTTACTTGGATTTTACTAAATGATAATGAGTTTCTTAAGAAAATTTCCATTCATTGGGTTATACTTCTAATTCATTCACCTTGTTATGGCATGTCTTTGTGAGAATTTATCTCAATTTTTTTTATTATATATTAATTTTTTAATATGAATTTTCATATTTTTTACAATCACTTCATGGATTAATTATCAGTTCAAAATTTATGATCTGTAAAAGAGATTTCTTTATCTTAATCTCATTTTCTTGAGACATGTTTCACGCCATACACCATGATTTCCTTTTAATGTGTACTTACTAAATAATGAATTAATTTTTACACATTAATTATTTTAATTAATGGGATTTGGATAGATATATTATATTCTTTATTTTTTTTAATTTTTATTTCAAATGTCACTAAACTGATATAATTTTTATGTTACAATTTCATTTATTTCCAAGATGTTTATATTCATGGTTAATTTGGGGAAAATAATTTGATCTCATTTTATTGAATGAAATATAATTTCATCTACTCTTGTTATGAATTTTTTATATGTTTATATTCATTTTCCTCACTTATTCAATAAAGAAACATCAATAATGTTGTTTGTAAGTGATATTGATCTACATTCTTCTTTTAGATCGGTAATCTTTCTCTTATATATAAATGTTTTCTAAAATGTTTTAAATAATGTTATTTTATAAACATAAATTATTTAATAATTTTATTTGAAATGATATTTTAACTTATTTTAAAAGTTTTAAAAAGTAAATTTCTAAACATTTTTGACATAGGGAAATTTTCACACTCTTTTCAATAGATTAAAAAGAATATTCATTTTTAATGTTGATCACATAAATGTGTTTTATGACCATCATGGAAATTATTTTATTTTAAATACATTTATAATTTTACAATTATATTTTCAAAGATAACTATCTCCATAATATTTTGTGAATTTTTAGTTATTAAAATTGATTTTCATAGTGGAAAGTTTATTTTCCTCAATAATGTTTTATAATGATATTTTTGTAAATATTCTATTAATCAAATAAAACATACCTTCATGTTATTTATGTCATGCTGAGGATATGTTAACATTATATCATACTTATTATTTCTCTAGATGTATTTTTATTATTTCAAATAGATTTTCATGCAACCCCTATCTTTTTCACGGGTAAATCAAGCTATGAAAGAACAATGGTTATTGTTAAGTGAAAAAGTCAATGGTTATAAATTTTTTATTCAAGAATAAGACTTAGAAATTATTGATGATGACAGGTAATCCAGATAGAGATTATATGATGGGTGAGCCTAATACAACTTATATGATGGTTAAACCCAATACATCTTATATAATGGGTGATCCTAATAGAGCTTATAAAATAGGTGAGCCTGATACAACTTATATGATTGGTGATCCTAATATAGATCTTAAATGAATTGGGTATTGTTCCTGGTCTTAAAATTAAATAAGGAGATAATTAAACATAAAGTTATCTCTTATATATTTAATTGGGCTCTAGTTATTTAAAATATAGGTTATGAAGATAGTTTTCAAAGATACCAACGAGTTTACTTTATGCTTTCCTTGGGTATTTGATCTATCTTGTAATAAAAATTTAAATCACATGGATCATGAAAATTAATTTCTAATAATATTTAATTCATTCAAGTTTTATTCTATATTATATATTTAATAATATTGGTATTGATGGGTGTGACTTCTCATATGTTGTGCCCATGCACATTGATTATGCAATCACACCCTTATGCTCATCATATGCTCTCTAATTACCTTCAACTACAAATGATTATGTTTAAACTTAATTTTAATTTGATCTCACCCATATTATATTTATTTTTCCCAATATGGTATATAAATTTTTTAAGTATCTTATCCCTATGAAGCTTACAATATTTCAAGAACATAGAGAGTGATTATGTAGATTTCTATAAACACTTTGATTATGTATCCTTGTTTCTACATAAGATTTTGTCATACTTCTCTAAAAATATAATCCTAAAATTTCATTGGGTATATAAGTGATATAGGTTTTCCTTTTAATGTTGTAAATATTGGATGGATAAAACATGTTCAAATTTATCATATCAATCCATAAATTTAAAGATTATATATTTAGAATTGGATCCGAGAGTGTGGGTTCCGAGCTATTATAACAACACTTGAATTTATTCTATTTCATTAGTTTAATTTATCCACCACTTAAAATATTATAAAATTATTCATTTTAGTGTATTTTTTCTAGGATAAAGACCTTTTATACTATTTTAATAAAAGAATAATTTCAAAATGTCACTTACATAATTTTAATACCTATAACATGTCTTCAAAAGGATAAAAAAAGCAATGAATTGTTATAAATGGTTATTTTGAATATGAATAAATTTTTATGATGGTAATTTATTTTTAGTTTTTAGTGATGAGGTAATTACTATAAATTCTTAAGAAACACTGACACAATGATTGTGTAATCATTATAAAAATCAATTAAATGATTTTTATAAATCTATAAGTATTATTTTTTGGGTGATTTATGGTATTGAATAAATTTTCTAGATAACTATAATTTATTAGTGATGTGTCTAAATTTTATATTTTAACTACATTACAATCTTGATAATTTTTAATGTCAATTAAGTGAATTTCCCTAAAAATGACTTTAATGGTATTTCATGTTAAATAATACATTATTGAATGATTTAAAATTAGTGAAAATATTTTATTTTGAAAGATAAGGGATATATGGTCAATAATATTGTATATTTTTAATTTATTGGTCAATTTTACTTATATAGTAAATTTATTTACCCCTAAAGAGTATAAATTATTATTATCCCAATAATCATTAAAAGGGTTAGTAAGGGTGGGGGGAGGGGGGGGGGGGTTAAATCTAAGAGATTAGGGTGAGGGCATCACATAAAACTATCTAGACACTATTATATGAGAATATTTTGACTTATATCTATCCTAGATTAAAAATACATCAATTTGGTTCCACATGAACATAAAAATTAATTTATATTAATTTAATACCTTAAAAAATTCCAAGGGTGCCCCTTTTCCACTTTCAAATAAAGAAACCACTTATCCTCTATTACTCAAACTTTCTGAGATACTTATCTCAACCAAAACCTAAAAAAATATTATTAAATACCATAGATAAACTCTAGATATTATTTTTGTTTTAAAATACCATCCGTAGGATCCTTTAGGATAGATATAATGAAGCTTCTTCAACTAGGCGGTTATAATCATAACTGATAATTTTAATTTTTCTTCTAATAACTCATTCAATTATATAATAACCATTAAAATATATAAATATATGTATCAATCATACACTGATATGTTATTATGTTAATTTAAAAAATTTATTCATCTACTTTTATCAAATGGGAATCTAAACCATCATTCATGCAAACATGTAGACTACCACCTCACGAACCAATGTATTCAATTTCTCATCACCTTCATTAATGATTGGTTATTATAGTTATTTTAATGTATATATATGACATTAATTACAAAGTTATGATTCTATGAATATAATATATAATCTACATTAATACCATTCCAATCATTAAAAATTGAATCATCGCTTGTGCGTATGTACATACTACTGTCTCCACATAGTGATGTACTTGATTTTTCATGGACCACCTCTCACAGATTTTAAATTTGTTGGAATTTAAAAAGGTATTTTATGCTTATAACATGAAAATGATAATATAATATAATATTTTGTTTTATTTTTTTCAACAACTAAAATTAAATAATGTCCCAAATGTGTACGTGAGGACTATCGCCTCATGAGATGATATATTATGTTTTTCATGACCACTTTACATGACCATATATAATCTTTTTTGATTTATAAAAATTATAATTATTTCATGATTATTATTCGGGATATTTTTGAAAAATGACCATAGTCAAAATATCAAATTCATTTTTCAATTATAAACCGAACGTCTTAAAAACAACCAACTTGAAATTAACTGATTATGTAATTAAATATGTCATTGAAGTAAACAAAATAAATGGATTAATTATAAAGTAAAAAGCCTTTAAAATTTTCTTAAAAATTTAAATAATCAATATAAGTTTATTATATATAGCTAAAAGATTAACATAGCATTTTGGAACTCAGTTTAAGGGGTTTCTTAGCTCAATTTTATTTATTTGGGTTATAACACTTATTTATTGATAATGTTATGGAATGATTGTGTGTTAATTGATCTATAAATTATTTCATTTTTTATTTACACTTGTCTTACATGGATTTAAATATAAAAACATAATCACTTCATGGATTAATTGTAACTTCAAAAGTTATTATCTTTGTAAGGGTTTTCGTTATCTCATTACCATTTTATTTAGACAAGTTTTATAAGGACCCGGCCTTAAACCTTACATAATATTGAATTAAATGAATAATTCACATTGAGGACCTTTTCAGGTTTAGAGTTTTAGAGAGTTAGGCCATAACTATTACATTTGAAAATATTACAAAATAGACACTTCTACTGAGTTTCCATTTTTTTTACAAAACATGAACTCTTGAAAAAAAGATTCATGTCTAGTTCCATGTTTTAGATGGCATGAATTTTCCTTGATCCCATCCTTGACCCTATTCTACTTTATGTCCTATGAAAAACATTTCAAAACTTGGGATGAGCATAAAAAGCTCAGTAAGGGATACACAAAGAAATAAAACAGTTAGTTTTTTCAAAACAATAAGTAAACCATGAATACTTTAACATAAGTAATACTTTTCACCTTTATGAAGTAGTAAATACTATTCACTGAATAAAAGATCATTACTTACCCTTTTTTAACCAAAAGATTACCATAAAACCCATATAAAGAAAACATAACATATAAAGGTAACTTGGGACATAAACATACTTAAATATAATAACCATACGGTCGACTTCCACGCATATCACTAAATAGAATAACCATACGACGGACTTCCATACCCAATGCATTGGAGGTTATAACGTAACCACCTGTCCTAGTATTCACGACACCACCCGTCATATGGTTTATCACGTAACCACCCATAAAATGTCCATGTACCATTATAACACATAAAATATTTCAAATATAAAAATTTCACTAATAACATTTCATTTTCAATCACAAGAATTAATATCAAGATATTGAAATAATCAATCCATTTTCATAAACCATTTAAAAAGAGATTTTTTATTCAAAGTGTCCCATACCACTTTCTAGATTTTAATAGAATTATCATTTGAAAACATTAATATCCATATAAATAAATCCTAAAAACCATTTTGAAAACATGGAAATTAATGATAAATATTTAGAAGAATAAATATTTAAAACATTTAAAATTATATTTTAGTTAAATAGTTTTTAACAAAAAGAGAGACTCTTGATTACAAATAATTGAGGAATAAAATTTAATCCGAACTTTATAATATCGTGAGAATAAATGGATTCATGATATAAGATTCCAAAGGACAGTATATACACCATATAAGAGTGAATTGGTGCATAACAACAATGAACTCTCAATGGAATGTAAATTGAGATGAAATTCCTTATAAAAAGGTATCCTTAGTTTAAGGATAAATCAATTACATAATTATGTGTGAAAAATATAAATACAACCAATATAATTGGATATTAAGTGTAAAACAATCATAGGTCATTCACAGATATTCATAGGACAACATATTAAATAAGTACAAGTTTAACCCAAAGAATCGAAATTGGGTTAAGAAGTTCCCTTGCAAAAATTCGACAACCTAACGGCGTCACTTTAAAATTCAGAAACGGAGTTGATGAGAGAGAAAAGGGTATCTGATCACTTGGACATAAAATTTACATCAATAAGGATATAGGAAAACATATCCCAACATAATAATATGTGAATTAAGAGACATAACAAAAAGAAGTCTTTTAAAAAGAGGAGGGTGAAAGGTTCCCTTACCGATTTGGTAACATACAAAACATACGCCACATGAAAGAATGATCATACAAGGAAGATGTAAATACTCATAAATGAAAGTATATTACACAAAGAGTATAATAATGGGCAGTAAATACACTACAGAAAAGGAAATAGTGGTAAATATATCATGAATCTCAGGGGAATAAAAAGTGAGATGAAACCCTTTACCACGTTGCAATCAACTGAGTCATATGACCAAAAGTTAATAACCATCAAATGATTCACATAATAACATGAATATAAAGTGAATAATGATAATATATATCAAATGGAATTACAAAATACAACACATTCAATAAATTAGTGGCAAACAATGGAAATCTCACGGAATTAAAAGTGAGATAAGAAAATCCCTTACAAAAATTTGGCAGCCTAACGACGCCACTTAAAAATTATTAAAATGAATTGATGAGAGTAAGAGGGGGGTATCTAATCAAATTAAAATACAAATTATAGTATGTTGAATATAAAATAACATCCTCCAACATAAGAACATGGATCATAAAAGAAATTACATAAAAGAGAGTACTTGAAAAGAAAGAGAGAGGTCAGATCCCTTACCTCGTGTCCGACTTGACTCAATTGTCCTTTAATCTCCTAAATAATAAACTAAATTTAATTTATACTTTCTTAAGAACCCTTTTCAAGTTTATTATTCCTTTTATATCACTTATTATCATGTTATAAATATTATGTAATCATTTAAGTTAATAACGTTCATTTTGTGGGTATTTGGTACTTGAGTAAAAAATGAACACCTTATATTTACAAGTTGTTCATGTGGTCAATATTCCGTTATGTACAGAATGATATTATTGATTTAAATATCATATATATATCATATATATTCACTATTTACATGTATTTATTATAGTACATAACATTTGGAGTTAAGAAATGAAATGCACCGTTCATGGAGACGGTAAGCCGTATGTACGCATGAACGCTACTTTAATTTCTATTTATTATTTTAATGGAATTAAAACAGAATGATAAATAGGTATATTATAATTACATTATAATATCATATATAATACCATTCACTATATCCTTTATACATCCCACATAAGGCATTAACAAATCACATCACTTTGAGGGGGCGGTAGTCCGCACTTCCTCTAATGAGATTATCGTATTTACCCACTATGGAAACCATAAAGTCTTGATATAATTGGGAAGTAAATAAACATAAGTAAATCATAAACATAATATATATCATATATAAATACATCTCCATCATAATGGCCACCATGAGAGGTGGTAGGATATAATCGAACAATCATCGTTTCGTGAGGCGTTAGTTTTCCATCCAGAGAAACATTATGTTCTTCATCCATTAGATGGAGGTGTGTGTAAGTGTAGCTTGAATACTTCTCATAAAAATATCCTAGTATATTGAGGATACTGGTGTTGTTACAAAAGAAAGGAAATAAATAGAGTTTACGGGTTGGAGAAGTAAAATAAAAGAAAATAATTTAAGATAAATCGTTACCTCAAATTTGGGTAACTCTCTTTGGATTGAACAAAAAGGACTTCTTGAAGTGCCTTCTGCCTAAAGTAAGGCTTATAAGAGGAGTAGAGGGATGTAGGGAGTGTAATTTGGAAGAGTTTTGATGATTCAAATGGTTTTAGAGGTGTGAGTAATTGGTTTTAAGTGCTCTCCTTTTATAAGGGAGAGGAGGGGCTCTGTACGAAAGTGTGAAAATATTATTTTATAATATAATGATATTCGGTTTCAAATGGTCCAAAAATAATTAAGGTATAAGATAAGATTACTCATATTAAAAATAAAACAATAAAATCAGAATTGGGAATTTTTTGGATAATAATTTAATCATTATAACCTTTCTTATTTAAATCATTTATTAATGAGGTAAATATTGCATGATTATTGTGTCCTGAAAGATTTAAATTATTTGATGTCTAAAAATTATAAAAAATTACCATGATGTAGGAATTATTATTATATTTCCAATTAATACTTATAGACAAAAATATAACTTATATAACACCATAGAAAAATTAATTTACTAAAGGATTTTTGTTTATGTCATTTTTGCCTTTACTTTAAATTAATTAATCTAAAGTGTCATTATCATTTATAAGTGGCTCAATGGGGTCCGAAAATCAACCCAAATACACCCATGGTCGTCCATGACTCAACCAATAAGGTTAGGACAAGTGTTAAGGTAATTTTGAATTATTATAATACTCTATTTACCTTGAATTACCTTATTTACCTTTAGCCGCGGTAAATAAAAGTCAAAAGTTAATATTCACCAAAAATTATTTTTATCTTATTGAACCACATTTTACTTCTTGATACCAACCATGTATGTCAGATTTCTGAAATTCAATTCACAGATGTGGTAAATTTTCATTTAAATGAAAAATTCAGTTTTTTTTAACTACCACTAAGTGGTTTATCTATTCATCAAAAATTGAAGTTTTTCAGAAAAATACCAAAAATTCAGCCTAAGATATATTTGATATTCCAAATTCAAAAATGATGTATATTTTTCCAAATTCAAAACATATAAGTGGCATTAATTAATTTTAAAATTAATTCCCGTTATCAAAACAAATAGCGTGTTTTTAAGAAACAATAACTACCAAAAGGTTGATACTTGTTTATGTCCAATTTGAAAGTGAAATTAATTACAATGAACAAAATTGGATTAAATGGTAAAATTATATTTTAATTTCACTTTAAAAACCATTAAAAAGATAATATAACCATATAAATAAATTAGATTAAAAGACACTTTTGAATTAAAATACAGTATTTTTCATTATTCATTAAAAAAATGAACTTTATCAAAAAAATTCCAAAAATTTATAAAATGTAAATTTTGATGTTACCATTCTAAATAAGGATTTTATTTGGTCATATATAATGTATTAAAGTGACCAAAACTAGACTTAAAAAGGGTTCACCATTAAAAGGCGATAAATTGGCCTTTTAATGTAAATTATGCTTAAAATTAGATTCATTCACATTTTAAGTCTCTAAATTTTTATTGGATAATGTAAATACATTTAACAATCATGTATAATCATATTGTAGTTAGTTTTTTTATTCCTTCTAATACAACGACTAGGAGTTAACTACCATCTAAAATAATAATATTATATTATTAGTGTGCAACGTAAAATTTCAAAGAAACTCGTTGTTGGATATCGGGTACGCTATCAAACATAGCAACCACTTTAAAGTAAAATTAATATTTAATTCAGAAATATTAATAAATATGAAAATGTCATATTATTCATTTATCTTCGATGTTACATCCTTCCCCCCTTTTGGGAATTGCGTCCTCGTAATTTTAAAATTGGGCTCAAGAACTTCATTGAAATCCCCACATAAAAAAGTCAACAAAACTATCACTTTAAAATAATGGAAGAGAAGTAAAAAGGTTACCTGAGAAAACATATACTAGGATTCCATGAAAACATGGATATGGAGGAGAAAACAAACCATCAAGTTCTGATGGAGAGTGATAGAAAACATGTTTAGGAGAAAGTTAACCACCAGAAAATCACAAACTTGTGATGGGTTAAACAATCTTTGATTCCCCAGTAGGAAAAGTTTACGGACAAGGTTTTTGTTTAATGTTACATTTTTTTGAGGAATTTATTTATGATCTTAACCAGAAACATAAGGAAATATACTTACTTTTCATCTATACATTCACCTTTTACTAGATTTTTAACACAAACACATATTTTCTACAAAAGATGAATATTCAGGATCACTTTTTTTTCACATTAAGAGCGCTATAATCAACTTCGAGAGAATCACATAATCCATAAAATATGAACTATATATTTCCCATGTCTTTAGATATTAACCAAAATGTTTAGTATAATATAAGATAAGCCCCCAAAAGTATAAACTTTTACATAAAGAAAAACTACTCTTAATCTCCAAAATTAGTCTAACAAAACCCAAAGTTCAACAAATACCATTCAATAAACAATTGTCCCTAAAATTATTCAAAAGTAATCCAAACTGTGATTTTAACACAAATCTCTTGAATATTTAATTACATAGGCTTCTAAGATAAATCTTAACATTTATCTCCAAGTAACACCAGTTACTCAAAAAGTCTCATATTGAAAAGTAATTAACCAAAT
Organism: Viscum album; assembly: GCA_963277665.1. Lineage (NCBI taxonomy): Eukaryota > Viridiplantae > Streptophyta > Magnoliopsida > Santalales > Viscaceae > Viscum > Viscum album. The sequence goes on from OY728132.1 coordinate 423,488,731, forward strand.
CACATATTCTCCATGATAGGTTAATCATTTTCATAAATAAATCTAATCATCATGTGTCCATAATAAAAACATAGATTCTTCCAAACTAAAATTTCAACCATTATTCCACAATTTAAATCCCATAGTATTCTATCTTCCTTAGGAATATAGTGTTTCCTCAAAAGAGAGAACGTCTTCCTCCACAACCTTTATCACTTAATCACTAAATCATTTTTCTAAACAAAGTATATCCATTTGATAAAACATAAGTTCCAAAAATCAACTTATTATTATTCTATAAAATCATTTTAATAAAATAATAAGTCATACTAACCAGATATTTCAAGTAGGATAGTGGTAAACGATGCGCCCTTGTCACCCTTCGGTTGTGGGTTCAATTCCTGTAGCCTTGACGGATGCGACGAGTTGTCACCCATCCTATGGGTTGTCCTTTTTATAAAATTCAAAAATAACCCTAACATGTTTTAAAATCAAATGTTTCCTTATACCTCTCATTTTAATTCAAATTCATTATGATCTCAACATATTAATTCTTGAAGTCTAATTTCACCACCATATAATAAAATAAAAAAATCCCCAAAATGAAGAACATCATACCTTGATCATGGTGTCTATTTGGTTTCATTGTCATCTCATTCACGTAGGTAGAAGGTCCATGCATTGCAACAATGATTTAGATATCCTTCAAAATCATTTTCTTCCTCCATCCAAATACACCCTGTACAACATGGGTCATATGGGTGTTCACAGAAAAACAGTTTTGGAAAATAATCATGTATGACATATAATTTCAAAACATCTGATAAAACATGATTTCTATAAAACAGTCGAACTGAATTTGAGTTGAAACATTCAATTAATGGTCCTTTTAAAATACCATAAGTATGTGCTGAGAGTCTATATTTTAAAATCAAATATAAATAGGTTGCGTAAGGGTCTCCTTCTTCAGCACCTTTTTTCAAAATAATAATATGCTTCAAAATCTTGTGATAAAGTAAAATATTTGAAAATTCCTTGATAATATTTACCTTTCTTGAAAATATTAGAATATTGTGAAAATAGGATTTTTCTAAATACAACCCATGATCCACGGTGATAACGAGGTATGGTGGAGGTGTTTGATATCTCAAACAACTTCTTGCAAGTGAGTTGTATGCTATAAAAAGTTTCACAATCATCCAAACATGACTTTGCAATACTTATTGCAAGCATGTAATCCGGAAGAGATAGGAATGTCGTTTGAGATCCTCCTTCCATTTGTAACTGAATTTCCTTGAACTGAAAATTTATAAAACAAGGATTTAACTGAAATAACAGATAGGTACTAACCATATGTCTAATGAAAATTCCTAATCCTTAAAGCTGTCTAAACCGACCTATGATACAAACTACAAGGACCCGACCTTAAACCTTACATAATATTGAATTAAATGAATAATTCACATTGAGGATATTTTCAGGTTTAGAGTTTTAGAGAGTTAGTCCATAACTATTACATTTCAAAATATTACAAAGTAGACACTTCTACTCAGTTTCCATTTTTTTACAAAACATGAACTCTTGAAAAAAAGAGTCATGTCTAGTTCCATGTTTTAGACGGCATGACTTTTCCTTGATCCCATCCTTGACCCTATTCCACTTTATGTCCTGTGAAAAACATTTCAAAACTTGGGATAATCATAAAAATCTCAGTAAGGGATACACAAAGAAATAAAACAGTTATTTTTTTTCAAAACAACAAGTAAACCATGAATACTTTAACATAAGTGATACTTTTCACTTTTATGAAGTAGTAAATACTCTTCACTGAATAAAAGATCATTATTTACCCTTTTGTAACGAAAAGATTACCATAAACCCATAAAAAGAACACATAAAATATAAAGGTAACTTGGTACGTAAACATACATAAATGGAATAACCATATGGTCAACTTCCACACATATTACTAAATGGAATAACCATACGGCCGACTTCCATATCCAATGCATTGGAGGTTATAATGTAACCACCCGTCCTGGTATTCATGGCACCACCCCTCATATGGTTTATCACTTAACCACCCATCAAATGTCCAAGTACCATTATAACACATGAAATATTTCAAATATAAACATTTCACTAATAAGATTTCACTTTCAATCACAATAAGTAATTTCAGGATATTGAAATAATCAATCCATTTTCATAAACCATTTAAAAAGAGATTTTTGAATGAAAGTGTCCCATACCACTTTGAAGCTTTTAAAAGAATTATCATTTAAAAACATTAATATCCATATAAATAAATCCTAAAACCCATTTTGAAAACATGTACATTAATGATAAATATTTATAAGAATAAATCTTTAAAACATTTAAAATTATATTTTAGTTAAATAGTTTTTAACAAAAATAGAGACTCTCGATTAAAAATAATTGAGGAATAAAATATAATATGAACTTTATAATATCATAAAAATAAAGGGATTCATGATATAATATGCCAATGGATAGTATATACACCATATAAGAGTGAATTGGTGCATAACAACAATGAAGTCTCAATGGAATGTAAATTGAGACGAAATTCCTTATAAAAAAGGTATCCTTAGTTTAAGGATAAATCAATTACATAATTATGTTCAAAAAATATAAATACACCCAATATAATTGGATATTAAGTGTAAAACAATCATTGGTCATTCACAGATATTCATAGGACAACATATTAAATAATTACAAGTTTAACCCAAAGAATCGAAATTGGGTTAAGAAGTTTCCTTGCAAAAAATTCGACAACCTAACAGCATCACTTTAAAATTCAGAAACTGAGTTGATGAGAGAGAAAATGGTATCTCATCACTTGGACATAAAATTTTCATCAATAAGTATATATAATAATATATCCCAACATAATAAGATGTGAATTAATAGATATAACAAAAACAAGTCTTTTAAAAAGAGGAGGGTGAAAGGTTCCCTTACCGATTTGGTAACTTACAAAACATATTCCACATGAAAGAAGGATCATACAAGGAAGATATAAATACTCATAAATGAAAGTATATTACACAAAGAGTACAATAATGGTCAGTAAATACACCACAGAAAAGTAAATAGTGGCAAATATATCATGAATCTCACAGGAATAAAAAGAGAGATGAAACCCTTTACCACGTTGTAATCAACTGAGTCATATGACAAAAATTTAATAACCACCAAATGATTCACAGAATAACATGAATATAAAGTGAATCCTGATAATATATATCAAATGGAAGTAAAAAATACACCACATTCAATAAATTAGTGGAGAACAATGGAAATATCACGGAATTAAAAGTGAGATAAGAAAATCCCTTACAAAAATTCGGCAGCCTAACGGTGCCACTTAAAAATTCTTAAAATGAATTGATGAGAGTAAGAGGGGAGTCTCTCATCATATGAAAATAAAAATTAGTGTATGGTGAATATAAAGTAACATCCTATAACGTAAGAACATGGAGCATAAAAGAAATGACATAAAAGAGAGTACTTGAAAAGAAAGAGAGAGGTCAGATCCCTTACCTCGTGTCCGACTTGACTCGATCGTTCTTTAATCTCCTGAATAATAAAATAAAGTTTATTTATACTTTCTTAAGAACTTTTTTCAGTTTATTATTCCTTTTATATCACTTATTACCATGTTATAAACATTATGTAATCATTTAAGTTAATAACGTTAATTTTGTTGATATTTGGTACTTGAGTAAAAAATGAACACCTTATATTTACAAGTTGTTCATGTGGTCAATAGTCCATTATATCCAGAATGATATTAATGATTTAAATATCATATATATATCATATATATTGATTATATACATGTATTTATAATAGTACATAACATTTGGAGGTAAGAAATGAAATGCACCGTTCATGGAGACGATAAGCCATACGTACGCATGGACGCTACTTTAATTTCTATTTGTTATTTTAATGGAATTAAAACATAATGATAAATAGGTATATTATAATTCCAGTATAATATTATATATAATATAATTAACTATATCCTTTATACATCCCACATAAGGCATTAACGAATCACATCACTTTGAGGGGGCGGTAGTCTGCACTTCCTCTAATGAGATTATCGTATTTACCCACTATGGAAACCATAAAGTCTTGATATAATTGGGAAGTACATAAGCATAAGGAAATCATAAACATAATATATATCATATATAAATACCGTTCCATCAAAATGGCCACCATGAGAGGCGATAGGATATAATCGAACAATCATCGTTTCGTGAGGCGTTAGTTTTCCATCCACATAAACATTATGTTCTTCATCCATTAGATGGAGGTGTGTGTAAGTGTAGCTCAAATAATTCTCAGAAAAACATCCTAGTATATTGAGGATACTGGTGTTGTTACAAAATAAAGGAAATAAAATGAGTTTAGGGGTTTGAGAAGTAAAATAAAAGAAAACAATTTAAGAGAAATCGTTACCTCTAATTTGGGTAACTCCCTTTGGATTGAACAAAAAGGACTTCTTGAAGTGCCTTCTGCCTAATGTAAGACTTATAGGAGGAGGAGAGGGATGTAGGGAATGTAATTGGGCAGAGTTTGGACGACCCAAATGGCTTGAGAGGTGTGAGTAATTGGTTAGAAGTTGTCTCCTTTTATAAGGGAGAGGAGTGGCTCTTTAGAAAATTGTGAAAATATTATTTTATAATATAATGATATTCGGTTTCAAATGGTACAAAAATAATTAAGGTCGAAGATAAGATGACTCATATTCGAAATAAAATCATCCAATCAGAATTGGACATGTTTTGGATAATAATTTAATCATTATAATCTTATTTATTTAAATCATTTATTAATGAGGTAAATACTGCATCATTATTGTGTCATGGAAGATTTAAATTATTTGATGTCTAAAAATTATAAAAAAATTACCATTATGTAGGAATTATTATTATATTTCCAATGAATATTTATAGACAAAAATATTCCTTATATAACACCATATAAAAATTAATTTACTAAAGGATTTTTGTTTATGCCATTTTTGCCTTTACTTTAAATTAATTAATCTAAAGTGTCATTATCATTTATAAGTGGCTCCATGGGGTCATAAAATCGACCCAAATATGACCATGGTCGGCCATGACTCAACCAAAAAGGTTAGGACGAGTGTTAAGGTAATTTTGAATTATTATAATATTCTTTTTAACTTGAATTAACTTATTTACCTTTAACCGTGGTAAATAAAAGTCAAAAGTTACTATTCACCAAAAATTATTTTCATCTTATTGAACCAAATTTTACTTCTTAATAACAACCATGTATGTCGGATTTTTGAAATTCAATTCACAGATGTGGTAAAATTTCATTTATATGAAAAATTTATTTTTTTTAACTACCACTAAGTGGTTTCACTATTCATCAAAAATTGAAGTCTTTCAGAAAAGTACCAAAAATTCAGCCTAAGATATATTTGATATTCTAAATTCAAAAAATGATGTCTATTTTTCCAAATTCAAAACATATAAGTGGCATTAATTAATTTTAAAATTAATTCCCATTATTAAAACAAATAGCGTGATTTTAAGAAACAATACCTATCAAAAGATTGATACTTGTTTATGTCCAATGTCAAAGTGAAATTAATTCCAATTAACAACATTGGATTAAATGGTAAAAATATATTTTAATTTCACTTTAAAACCCGTTAAAAAGATAATCTAACCATATAAATAAATTAGATTAAAAGGCACTTTTGAATTAAAATACAATATTTTTCACTATTCATTAAAAAATGAACTTTATCGAAAAAATTCCAAAAAATTTACACAAAGTAAATTTTGATGTTCCCATTCTAAAGATGGATTTTATTTGGTCATATAGAATGTATTAAAGTGACCAAAACTAGATTTAAAAAGGGTTCGCCATTAAAAGGTGATAAATCGGCCTTTTAATGTAAATTATGCTTGAAATTAGATTCATTCACATTTTAAGACTCTAAATTTTTATTGGATAATGTAAATACATTTAAGAATCATGTATAATCATATTGTAGTTATTTTTGTTCATTCCCGCCAATACAATGGCTAGGAGTTAACTACCATTTAAAATAATAATATTATATTATTAGTGTGCATCGTAAGATTTCAAAGAAACTCATTGTTGCGTATTGGGTACGCTATCGAACACAGAAACCTATTTAAAGTAAAATTAATATTTAATTCACAAATATTAATAAATATGAAAATGTCATATTCTTCATTAATCTGGGATGTTACAAGTTTCATGCCTTGCACTAAGATTTATTTTTATTGTTCACTTACTACACCATGAATAAATTATTATATATTAATTCACTTAATTAATGATACTTATAGATGTATATAATATTCTTTATTTAAATGACTTTTATATGAAATTTACCATTGTGGTAATGTATTTATGCTACAATTACATTTCTTTTCAAGATTATTTATGTTTATGGTTTGGGGGAAATTGTTTAATCTTAATTTCTTATAAAACTTAACTATTATTTTCCTCTTGATATTTATGTGGTTTTCATGATTTTATTTTATTTACCACTTTTTGGTAATTAAGAATATCAAAATAATTTTTTTAGAAAAAATGAGCATTATTTCACATTTTAGTTAGGAATATTTTCTATTTCATATCCATGATCTTCAAACTATATTCAATAATGTTAATTATTATAAATAAATTATTGTTTAAATTAATTTTTAAATATATTTTAATTTAATTAAAAAGTTTTAAAATGGGTTTTTTTATTTTCCAAACATTTTACTTTTTCTATCAGATGTGTGAAAGGATTCATTGTTTTTAAATTTACCAAATGAATGTATTTTCCTTATATAATAACTATTTTTTCTTTGAATTTTTCTTTAAAATAAATTATGGTTATTTTTAAAGTAAATTTTTGTCACAATTTTCTCTTAATTTTTATTTAAAGATTTTTCAAAACATAAAAATATTTTCCCTATTTTCAAAGAAATGTCTTAAACATTATTTAAAATGTAATTTTTATTTGTAAAATATACTTAATTGTTTTTCAATGCTTAAATGGAGATATATCCCAATGATAACATCCTTATTCTTTCTCTTGATGGATTATGATCATTTTAAAAATATTTTTATGGGACCCAATACCATTTCATTGGTTAATCAAGCTAAAAAGTTCTGATGATTTTTTTCAATTGTGTTATGTTGAAAAGTGAAAAAATCTAAATGTTTTGTTTAGTCAATGGTAATTGGATACAATCATATTTTATTTTTGAGTGGTTCTATTATAATACCAGGATGGGGTGGCTATGTTATAAACCAAGGGTGGCTAATTATGTTATAATCCAAGGATGGGTAGGTGAGTTGTAGCTCTCCAATACATTGGGTAAAGTGAGGGAGTTAACTATTGTCAGAAACTCCTAAGAGATGATGTTGTTAAATATTGTAATTTACTCCGATGATATGATGGAGTTTACTAAATATTAGTATATCCTAAGATACCATGAAGTTAACTAATTTTTTTATTCCTAAGAGATTGTTGAAATTATCTTGTTTTGGTGATTCCATTATAAATGTTTGATGTTCCAAGTTATGGGAAGAACTTATTTATCCTTCAATAAGTAATAATATTTCCACTGATCAAGCATTATTTTCCAAATAATAATTATTATAGAATCATATTATCATTTATTTATGCTGTTAATAAGTTACAATGTTTCCATTGATCAAATAATATTTTCACATGGATTATGATTTTTGACTCATATGCCTCTCATATTTTATTAAATATTTATACCACATATCATTTTATATATTCATGTTTTTGATGTGTATGAATTCTACTATGTTATCTTATTGCACTTTGAATATTTAATCATACCCAAATACTCATCTAGTGGTCATTAAATATATTCAACGGTTAATTCCAATGTTTACCCTTACTGATCATTTGAGATCACCCTTATTATGTTTATTTTCCCTAGGTTATTAAGAAATATGTTATGTAAGATATTTATAAAAGGGTTTAATGTGAGTAAAAGTGAAAACTAAATTTGGGAAAAGAAAGTATGGGTATAATGGGAAAATACTCACTATAAGGTCCCGACCCGGATCACCAATAAACCTGTGGCCGAACCGGTCACCACATGACCTCAAGTGCATCTCCCCGTATGCTAGAGGCTTCTGAATAGCATCGAGGGTCTATGGATAGTTAGTGGGGAGGCTATACCCTCATATCAGAGTTCAATTATAGACAATGTAAATAAATAGTGTATGTGTTCGAATAAATGATAAAGTAGCAAAAGGTAGATTTTAAAAATCTTGTACAAAAAAAATGGCCAATGATAATTATACAAAAGATGCATAAATGACATGCTAATGATACAAAAATAGAAATAGTGAACAAAACAACATGATTTACATTAAAATACAAAAATAAATAAACAATGACTCAAATCCATGAGGTAGGTCTCCTTGAGTATCCTGAGTTTCTGCTTAGTCCTCTAATCCTATCTCCCAAGTAAATGCAGACAACACAATCCTGCAACCAAATAGAATCTACTTGGGTACCCCAGTTCAATGGTGGCCCGAGTAGGGTGTGACATGGAAATATCAGTAGTCTAGGACCACTGAAGTCTACCCCAAATGCAGAAATTTAATAAATAATTTAAACCATGTAAAAGCATGCATAAATAAAGTAATCAGTACAAAGTAACTATATACCCAAGAACCTTCTTCAGCCCCCATCTAGTGTCTAAACCTACATTATAAATTTGTCGTGCATAATCAACAATAATTATACAATCATTTTCATTTATCAATTATTAAAACTACAATAAATTATGAAAGTCTCAAGATTCGACCTAAGCCCGACATCCCTCGTATAAGTCACTCACCACAGATGTCTTTAAAGACCATCTAAGTAATCAAAGTAAGGACTGAATCAAAGCTTGTGCTTTGGCTTTGATAATGCATCATAAGATATTCAATTTAATATTTCATATAATATATCCGAGGCCGTCCACTAAAAATAGTGATTCACTCCTGGATCTGTCCACTAATAGTGATTCACCCAATTCATTGATAAGTTTGAACCCTTTCTTATATTCAATTTTCAAATCATAACGTCACAACAGTTTTCATTAACCCTTAATTAATTTCATCTACGACCAATTGGAACCACAATCTAATGTCAATTATTGGGTTTAGAACATTATGTATAGCACCCTTGTGAGTATTTGGAGCATCAGTCCTTGTCTCATAACTAATGGGTATTTGAAGCATCACTCCCTCTCCTATGAAAGTATATTTGCATACAAGATAGGTGTAGAATTCCTTGTCTAGCAGCCTGTGTGTATTTGGATCTTCAACCCTTGTCTCATAACCAATTTTTCAATCATACATATATATTTTTCATTGGTGTAGAACACCATGTATAGAACCCCATGAGTATTTGGAGCTTCAGTCCTTATCTCACAACCTGTTTATCAATCACACATATATATTTATCATTGGTGTAGAACACCATGTCTAACACCCCAAAACCATCCATTAATTAATTCATAAATTAATTAATCCAATCCATTAATTAATTCAACAACTAATTAACAACATAAATATCCCGAAAAAAAATTCTACAATCAATTAACCATTCAACATATTAGTAGTTAACAATTAACTATCAATTAATTATTCTTAATTAAATATCCCAAATCATTAATAAGTCTAAAACCATCCACTGAAACAATGTTTCATCCAGGACTTTAATAATAAACACGCACGTCGTAAACATCTCAAGTAAAACATGTTGAAGAAGGCCCACATATTTAGAAACCATCTCACATAGAATATCATACTTTTAAACCACTCTATCCTAAACAACTTAAGGAATGGAAAATAAACACGCAACCAAAGGTATTATTGGTGAACAATCATAATAATTAAATCAATTCACAATATTAAATAAATGAATGCAAATTAATTAATTCAACAATTAATTAATTTATTCACATCTCTTAAACTAGTTCATTAATTAATTAACCACTAATCATATATCGTGTAATAATTAATCCTTCCATTAATTATTACCAATTTCCAATTTATATTCCGAACATGTCAAATATTCAATATTCTCATTAATCAGTAAAAGACACAATTTTTATTTCAACTCATGACTTGATAATTAATTCTAAAATTAATTACCCTATTACCCATTCTACCCATTCAAATCATTTAACTGTTTAATCATATCACTTTAACCAAATTAGCAAACATGCTTATAATCAACACATGTTCAAGTCCTCATTTATCTCATGTGGGCAAGATCATTTAATGATATCCAACGTGTCTTGCATCAACATATCATAATAAAGGAAACCAAAATTCTCAATTTATTTAAAGAAGCGATAATTCTTAAATAAAGTGATATGGATTTGGGACCCTACCTCATGGCGACGTCATTTTAATTATGCAGCACTTTAATGTACTTGGCAGTAACTAGATGAAAATGGTACGTAGTCGCACATGAACCACCTTTATAAATATGTATATATATATATATGTATATATATATGTATATATATATATATATGTGTGTGTGTGTGTGTGTATCAAAATATATATTTTCATGTGTGCGCGCCCTACAACAAAAATCAACAAATCACCAAAACAACTTCGGAAGACCAAAACCAATGCAGTAAAGTCTATGCACATACCACTAGATATAAGGGACTCAGATTAAATATTGGACTCCCATTTAGGTGGTGTGAAACCAAATAATGAAGTAGAAACCATACCAGAACCAAAGGCGGTGAAGAAAAAAGAGTTCATCCGCCTCAACCTTAGCAGTGGATGCCGAATTATAGAAAAAAAGGACCCCAAAACACCATTTGCACACCTTAATATAGGAAAAACATCAAAATAGGGGATTTCTATCCAACCCTAAAAGACGTCAAACAAAACCGTGTACCGAAAACACACCAAATAACCAAAGAGATGAATAAAAACCTTATGGAATATCCTTTATTGAATAATCAGACCAAACCCATAAAGAAATTTGGAGGAATAAACCACGAATGGAGGACCCGAAGGGGGGTCGTGCGCCCTAAGGGATGTGTGCATTGCAGGTCTACTCAGAGTAGGTCGCGCCTACTACTACATGTCATCCAAGGGTCCTGAATTCCTGGTGCTGGCCACAACACAAGTTGGAGGATTTCCTAAGGGGTGGAGTCTGGCCATGGCGCATAGGAGAGGATGGGTCGTGCAATAAGAGAGAAAAGAAACCCTCGCACGCTGCTGCTGTTCGGGGTAAGTCTCTCCATGGTGGTCTGCAGGGAGGTCATCCGAGGGAGGAAAATCACGCCATAGATAAGAGTTCCAGGAGCTGGCTTGGTCGCGCACCTGGCTAGCGTTTGAAGAAGGGGGTAGCAGGCCTCATGTAGGGGAAGGGGGGATGTACGTAGCTCCTATTGATGGTGAAGGGGAGTAATTCTCCTGAGGTTTTCCTTAAAAAAAAATTAAAAACAATTAAATAAAATAATGATATAACATTGATTATTATCACCATTCTCATTTAATAAAATGTTTCTTCAGTAACCATTCTTTAAATATTTTTTTCAATTAATTATGAAACTCCCTAATTAATCCTTCTTATAGTAAAAAGTTTCTTTGAAAAGCTCAAAATCCACGTTAAAATATTTTAACATTTATTTTATTAAATAAAAATAATAATAATAAAAATAATAACATCATTATTATTATTATTCCGACTTTCATTTATTTAAAACCAAAACCCCCAATTTATTACAATATCATTTTTATGATATTAATGATATAAACTCCAACCCATAACCTCCAATTAATGGTCCTTTAATAATTCTAAAAATATTAATTTAATTAAAAAAGGTTCTTTGTTAAACCCAAAATCCACATTAATTTCTCCAACCGTCATTTAATTAATTACTTATTATCCAATTAATTAAACAACCACAATATAAATGACAATAACTTCATTATCATTATTATTAAAACATTCTTTTATTTAACTACAAAATATCATACAATATTATTTAATTATAATAAACAATTAATTAAATATGGTAAACTCCATGAGTTGGACTGCAACCGTACATTGCCCGTGCAGATCCATTAAAGTGGACCTTTCTAGATTCGGTGCTCCCGACACTCATCGGGACACCCACTAAAAAAATTGGGTAATTACAAACAACACCTTTAGGTGTTCCAAAACTCGAAAAAAAATTCCAGAGCTCAGTTTAAAAAAATGTCTCTTTGATAAACATATTTTCTTTTCAAAAACCTTCCTATTTTAACCTGGTTAAAAAACACATGACTTTACAATCTACCCACCTTAAAAACTTCTTATCCACGAGAATCCATCTAAAAATACTAAAAAAACCCACCAAGGTCATTTAATCATGTTAAAACTATCGTTTTGCATTCCCAATGCCAAACATACCTTTAACCCTTCACAAGCCTAACAGATAAGCCTTTAAAACTAGATCCAAAGATAACTTTATAGCTTAAAAATTGAAACATAGATTATATCTGAGGCCATTACAGGTACCTCAGCAATGAAAATGGTTGAATCTTGATCAAACAACAGAAAAGGTTGTGCATGCTTTTCTGGGAAGATGTCATGGACCCAAAACCCATATTCTCCCTTTATCTGACGACATTCCTTTAAAACTATTACAAAACCATCTGCATGTATAACAAAGTGCTTAGCCGACCTTTGGTGAAATTTCCAAGTCAAGCCATCACAAGGATATTTTAAAAAAACAAGCATGCCCCAACACGAATAAAGTTATAGCCCAAAGAAACCACACATCCTGGATACTACCCAGATAACAACCACTCATCAAGCCCAATAACATTTAAACCGTAGCATGGTGTATGACTAATTCTATATTAGTGTCTCCATAGCAAGGTCAAGATAGGGGACATGATCATCATATTTAGAATAGAAATCAAAGAGAAAACCAAGTTCAATAAGAAGATCAGTCGAACTACTACCAGACAACTCTATTTTAAAATCTCAGAATCTCCTGATGACATGTTTACCGAAAATGATGCGACACTGCCCACCTTTGGATTGTCCATGAAGTCGCAAGAAAAGATCAACCACTCACCAATGTACTATTTTAGAACACATTAACTCATGCATGTGACATTCCTCGAACCAAGATCACCATGTCAAACATTGATCATAAAATCCTGAACAAAAAACTATCGGCGTGCCATAACTGTCGAGTCCCAAGAAGTCCTCCTGAGCAGTGGGATAAACATACTTTAATGCCCTAGAACATTATAAGGGTAATACCTACCATGGGTTAGCCCCTTACGAAACATAAACATAAAACCTCTCTCCTGGTCACACAAAACCAAAATCATAAGGTTCAAAAGCCCATTTTTTAGGCATTTTAATTAATTCATTTGAACATTTTAACACACAAGGACTTTTTCACTATAACTCATTTAGTTTCCAAAACAATAACCTACGGAAAAATTGTCTTGATATCAAAAACATCATCTATAATCATTTAAAATTTAGTGTTATTCAAATATAAATAGAAAATTTATCATCTAAATTCATTTTACCAAAAAGGTGACCTCCGTGGGTTCCATTTATTCAATCTGGGTTCTTCAAAAAGCAACCCAACAATAGTTAATTTCATTCAAAACATAGTATTTTTATATTTATAACCATTTTCCAACATACTATGGTTATATGAGGTTCAAACACATGGGTGACCGTCTACCTATCGATAAGGTACCCATACACCTTGTCGCTAGCATTTGGCTCCCATTTATAACAATCAACATTCATTTAACATTTTATGTTTAGAAGCCCTTTCCCACATCAAAACATCTCTAGCATGTTATCATAATCAGTAACACAACAACATGATATTAAACAGAAGAATAGAACAACAACAAAACATTCTAATAACTGAGGTAGTATGACATATAATCACCTAAGAATGTTAAATCTATCACCAAAACATGATATCTATAGAGGCATGATAAATCATATCAACACATGGCATTACACCCAAGGCATAAAATCCAAATTAGTAGAAATTATACGAATGCAACTACATGGAATGTTACATGCATGTTATGTGAATGTCTATGTTCCTATGATGATTCATGTATAAAAATTCCTTTCCAAATCAGGGCAGGACAATTATTTTTCAAAATTCTCAAAATTAATAAGCAGCGAAAAATACACCAGTCAATCAAGGTGAAATAATATCAATAGTAATATCAAAAATCATGAGCATAAATTCCCTGCCCTGACCACTTGGTCATTTACCATACATAGGGTGATCATCCCCAAGCACGACTATAAACCCAAGCACTAACACTTTCCTAGTCTCCTATCTACCAAACCAAAAATAGAAAGACAAGAAAACCTAAATCCTTTGATACCACTTTGTAACATCCTGACCTGGATCAAAACTAAACCAGTGACTGGACCAGTCGCCACATGACCTCAAGCACATTTCCCCATACTCCAGAGGTTTCCGACTAGCAGCGAGGGTCTATGGATAGTCAATGGAGAGATTGTACCCTCATATTAGAGTTCAATTATAAAAAATGGAAATAAATATCAGATGCATTCGAATAAATAATAAAGCATCAGAAGGAAGATTTTATAAATCTTGTACAAAACAAATTGCCAATGCTAATTATATAATAGATGCATTAATGACATGATAATGATACAAAAATAGAAAACAATGAACAAAACAACATGCTTTACATTTCAATACAAAAATAAATAAACAATGACTCAAAGCCTTGAGGGTGGTCTCCTCAATCATCCTAATCTTCCACTTTGTCATTTGCTCCTATCTCCCAAGTAAATGAAAACAACACAATCTTGCAACTGAATAGAATCTACTCAGGTACCTCAGTGTAATGGCGGCCCGAGTAAGGTGTGAGATATAAATCTCATTAATCTAGGACCACCAAAGTCTAACCCAAAAACATACATTTAATAAATAATTTAAACCATGTGAAATCATGCATAAATAATGTAATCAGTACAAAGTAAATATATACCCAAGTACCTGCTTCAGCCCTCAGATGGTGTCTAAAACTACATTATACATTTTTCATGCATAGTCAACAATCATTACCCAATCATTTTCATTTATCAATTATTCAAACCTCATTAAATTATGAAAGTCTTGAGATTCGGCCTAAGTCCGACATCCCCCGTATAAGTCACTCACCATAGATGTCTCTAAAGACCATCTAAGTAATCAAAGTAAAGACCGAATCCAAGCTTGTTCTTTAGCTTGGATAACGAGTCATAAGACATTCAATTTAATCTTTCATATACTATATCTGAGCCTGTCCACTAAAAATAGTGATTCGCTCCTGGGTCCGTCCACTAATAGTGATTCACCCAATTCATTGATAAGTCTGAACCGTTTATCATATTCAATTAAAAAATCATAATGTCAAAATAGTTTTTATTAAACATTAATTCATTTCATGTACAACCAATTGGATCCACTATAAAATTTCAATTAATGGGTGTAGAACGTCATGTCTAGCACCCTTGTGAGTATTTGGAGCGTCAGTCCTTATCTCACAACCCATGGGTATTTGGATCATCAGTACCTGTCCCAAAAAAGTATATTTGCACGCAAGATGGGTATAGAACGCCATGTCTAGCACCTTGTGAGCATTCAGGGCTTCAGTCCTTCTCTCACAACCCATTTATCAATCATACATATATATTTATCATTGGTGTAGAACACCATGTATAACACCCCGTGAGTATTTGGAGCTTCATTCTGAGTCTCACAACCCATTTATCAATCATACATATATATTTATTATTTTTATAGAACAACATGTATAACACCCCAAAACCATCCATTAATTAATTCATAAATTAATTAATCCAACCGATTAATTAATTCAACAACTAACTAACAACATAAATCTCCTGTAAAATAATTTTACAATCAATTAACCATTCAACATCTCAATAGTTAATAATTAATTATCATTTAATTATTCTTAATTAAATATCCCAAATCATTAACAAGTCTAAACCCATCCACTGAAATAGTGTTTTATCCAGGACTTTAAAAATTAACACCCACATCGTAAAAATCTCAAGTCAAACATGCTGAACAAGGCCCACATATTTTGCAACCATCTCACATAGCATATCATATTTTTAAACCACTCTATCCTATACAACTTAAGGCATGGAAAATAATGAGGCAACCAAAGGTATTATTTTCCAACAGTCATAATAATCAAATCAATTCACAATATTAAATTAATGCATGCAAATTAATTAATTCAAAAATTAATTAATTAATTAACATCTCTTAAACCAGTTCATTTGTCACGACCCGTACTCGGGGCCCGTGCCGTGACTACCCCAAGCCCGCCTTCCATAGGCCAGGGGCTGACGACTAGCACCAAGGCATAAATCCTGGTAAAAGGGAAGGCATTGCCTTTGTAAAGTAAACAATCACATAGAGAACAAGCGGAAGAAGTAAACACTGAATACAACAGTAAGTGCGGAAAGTAAAAAGGGGCCAGAAATACAAGCCCAACTGTAAAGTACAACTTGAAAGGGAAAAATAGAAACTGAAAAGTAAAGCTGGTACGCCGAGCTGTCCACTGGAAATCCCACCTAAAGGGTGGGTACAGATAGCTCCTCTACTCCTCGGGTCCCGCCGTCCGCTCCGAGTATGTCCCGCCCAGTGGTCCACCTCTGGGTACCGCCTCGTCGTCACGTCCACCTCTGGGTACCGTCTCGTCGTGAGGTCCTCCTCTGGGTACCATCTCGTCGTAATAGTCCACCTCCAGGTACTGTCCAGCCCTCGAGCACTCGGCCTCTGTCAGCATTGCCCGTCGTCTGCAACCAACACAACGAGGTGCGGGCATAGCCCGTGCAGGGGTGAGTATAACGATACTCAGTAGGGATCCCGAGACCCTCAAGGTCTCACTAAACCAACAAGGATAACCACAAAGAAGATCTCAACAGATAACCTCTACTTAGGTATATGCCCATACATATACCTAAGTTATCAAGTGACCCATCTCAATCATGAGGTAAACACAAAGGTCATGAGATCAACGGATAACCACTACTCAGGTATATGCCCATACATATACCTAAGTTATCAAGTGACCCATCTAAATCATGAGGTAAACACAAAGGTCAAATGTCTCAGCTCAAACCAGGATTTTCATTATCGAAACCGTAACTGTTGAAGAGCTCCGTCTCTGGAGTGTACAGTGGTCTTGTCACAACTCCGAGGTACTGCTCACTAACCTAAGACTGCTGAGGTGCTCCTCCTGACGAGTACCGCGGCCCAACTACTACAACCAAGCGCTCCCATGTGCCGCTACAACCAAGCGCACCTCTGTCGTGGGTCTGCCGCTACAACCAAGCGCTCCCATGTGCCGCTACAACCAAGCGCACCTCTATTGTGGGTCTGCCGCTACAACCAAGCGCTCCCATGTGCCACTACAACCAAGCGCACCTCTGTCGTGGGTCTGCCGCTACAACCAAGCGCTCCCATGTGCCGCTACAACCAAGCGCACCTCTGTCGTGGGTCTGCAGCTACAACCAAGCGCACCCCTGTGCCGCTACAACCAAGCGCACCTCTATCGTGGGTCTGCCGCTACAACCAAGCACTCCCATGTGCCGCTACAACCAAGCACACCTCTGTCGTGGGTTTGGCGCTACAACCAAGCGCTCCCATGTGCCGCTACAACCAAGCGCACCTCTGTGGTGGGTCTTCCGCTATAACCAAGCGCACCCCTGTGCCGCTACAACCAAGCGCACCTCTGTAACACACCAGGTCGTCCGATCAGCAGTCGTCGGGTCTCAGTCAGCTACTCGGTCTCCGTACTCCGCACGCTCGTCTACGGGAGGGTCCGCTCCACGAGCTACTGGTCGATACTCCAGGTATCTCAAAGTCCCACGAAGAAGAATCTCAAAGGACCGTCTCATCATAGGGGTCTCAACGCAACAGACGACACGTCGATCGGACGCCCGGTCTGAGAGTTATTGGCTTTTTCGTCCTAGGGGCCTGGTTGGTTTTTAAGGCAAAACCAACCCGACCGTACTCCACCTGCGTCCAAACCGCGGGCGGAGTATGCCAAAAGATCCATCTCACTAAGAGGAACACAAAAAAGCTGACAGCACGTCAATCGGACGTCCGTAACTGAAGATATGAGCGTTTCCGCTCCGAAGGCCCGGTTGGTTTCGTGTACGAACCAACCCGGCCGAACTCAAAGTGTTCCGAAACCCTGAGTGTAATATACCGAATCGACCTTCTCGATCCAAGGACCGCAATGCCGCTGACGGTTCGTCGATCGGAGGTCCGTGGCTCAAGTTATGGCCAAAAGACCGAAATCGTTTCGAAAACGGGGGGTCCGGGTCCGGGCCGACCCGGCCCGAACCCCCCTGGGTCGGCCCGAACCGGGTCGACCCGACCCGGCCGGGGGCGCGGCCCGGTGCGGAGGCGTGGACCGGCGTGGCGGCGCGGCCCGGCCGGCGGCGGTGCGGCCTGGCGCCGCACGGGTGCAGCGCGCGGGGGGGCAAGGCCCCCACCTCCTCTCTGGCGGCGCGGCTGAGGCCGCGCCTTTTGTGAAAACCGGCCCCCCTCGTGGGGCCCTGCTTCGTGGGAAACCGGAGGGCCGCCTGCCCCCCTTAAAGAAACCGCCCCCTCATATATGGGGGGCATTTGAGTTGACCTGGGGAATTAAATTCCCCCGGTTTTCCCCTTCCGGCCGGCCCACCTGGCCGGCCGGTTCTTCTTCAACGGACCGGCAAGCTGGTCCCCTTCCGGCTTCCAACATCGGCGGCCCGGAGAGCCGCCGGTCTTCCCGTCTCGCCGCGGCCCGGAACCGGCCGCGGTGTTCGTCATCCGGCGCGGTGCGACGGCACCGCGTCCCTCCGCCACGGCCCCGCTCCGGCCGCGGCGCCTTCGATTCCCTTCGACGCGGCGCGACGGCGTCGCGTTCATGTTAATCCTTCCACGGCGCGACGCGACGGAGTCGCGTAAATAAGCCGGGCGATTCCCACGTGGTGCGACGACACCACGCCTTCTCGTGCATCCACAAGATTATATAAATAACCAAGAACAAAGGAGGGGGAATTCGGCCGTGTTTGTGCGGTCCGACCCCCCTCTCGTTAGATGATAACTCTTAAATATTTAATCACAAGATTATCATTCTAGGACCAAGAAAGAGAGTAAATAAATAAACCACAACAAACCCCTACCTTGGGTTCAAGTTTGAAGATCGTCAACGACCCGCGGAAGACAACGTCGCGGAGGTCGGGCGTCGCGGTAATCGTTCGTCAAATCCGATGACGAAGAGGTACGTCCGAAGAGGTACGTCGTTGGTGAATCTTCGTAAGCCGACGAAGGAAGTCCGAGGAGGAAGCGGAGTTCCCTTTCGTTGACACGGAAGGCGTCGTCGATCTTCAGATACAATCGGCTACGAAGAAGAGAGGAATGACGTTCTTCGTCGGAGCTCGAAGGTTCTTCGCGTTCTTCGTCAAGCTTGAAGAAGAAGAAGAAGAAGAAGAAGGAGAAGGATAAGGCTTCAAAACTCTCAAGAGGCTAGAGAATTCTCACCAAATAAAATAAGCTAAGAGCTTATTTTATTTACTCAACCAAACCTTTTTGAATTTCAAAGGTTTGAAAAAGTAAAAACAACTCAACCCAATTAATAAGCTAAGTTGTCAATTTCATTTAAAAAGGGGAGTTAAGGGAGTTTTGAGAGGAGATGGAAAGTTGGGTTTCGTGTGGGCCTCACCACACTTAATCCTCCCAAGGGTGGTTAAGTGGATGTGGGTCCCACCTTTAACTTCCTTTGAAAGGATTTAACCAACAAGTAAGAAAAATAAAAAGTGTTCCACATTTTTATTTAACTTTTTTATAATTCTCCCAAAAACTAACTTTCATCCCGCAATAAATGCAACTTCGGAAAAGGTCTCCTTAAGCGAATATCGGCGCTGCGAGTTCATCGGTGTCCTCAGATTTCAATTCCGAGCACCAGATCAAAAGTTAGAATTTCCCGCTCGTTCGTTCACTGAACGTACCCGAGCCAAAACTTCGGAAATTGATTCCGGGCACACCGGGCCTCGGAATCAGGTGCCGTCAGAAACCACGCTAATGTAAAATTCCAAAGAAAATTAAGAAAAAAAAATTTCCCTTGAATTTTTACGGGTGTTTACATTACTCCCACCTCAGGTATTTACGTCCCCGTAAAGATACATCAAAAACTAGGGAAACAAAAGAGGGTACTGAGCACGCATCTGAGCCTCCCGCTCCCATGTGATCTCCTAGAGATTCCCGTGCTGCCATCTGATGCGCACAAGAAGAATCGATCACCCACGTAGGACCCGCTCCTGTTGATCATCTATCTCCTCCGGGACCTCCATAAAAGTCTCCCCATCATCGATCTCAAGCTTCCCATGGTCAATGATGTGCGTCAGGTCGTGCACGTACCTCCTCAGCTGAGATACGTGGAAGACGTCGTGCACCCAGTGCAACTGAGGTGGTAGAGCCAAGCGATAAGCCACCTCGCCAATCCTGCTGAGGACCTGGAAGGGTCCGATGAAGCGCAGAGATAACTTGCCGCCACATCCAAATCTCCGTATACCACGTTGAGGTGAGACCCGCAAGAAGACGTGGTCTCCATCCTCGAACTCAAGTGGCCTCCGCCTCCTGTCAGCGTATGACTTTTTCCAGCTCTGAGCTGTCCTCATCCGCTCCTGGATGACCTGGACCTTCTCTGTCGTGACCTAGACCACCTCTGGTCCCACAAGAGCTGCTATGATTTCTTCTTTGCCGATAAGAGAAATCTGGTCTCATTCCCTAGATGAACCACGTTCTTCGCCTAATACTGTCAATCCCGACATGGATGATACTAACCCATACCAAGGATGACGTCGTAAGGCCTCGACGCTACTACAAAGAGATCCAACCGTTACTCTCGCCTCCAAGGGTTGAGTCACACTGTCGGCATCAGTGTGTGGTAACTGGGTCTCCCCCAGTAGGTACTTCTCAAGTGAGGGTCAAGTCAACGGTATAATCCAGAACCTCTTAGTAACAACACAAGAGAGGAAATGGAAGTAAATGCCACAAGAAAAGGTGTCTTTTATTACTGCATCTCAAGTACAAAGACACAAAGCATCTACAAAAATACATCAACAAAACTAGAAGAAACATGAACAAAAGTCTCCAGGTCTGGAGCTAGTCCCGCTCCTGTCCATCTGCTCCCGGAGCCCCATGATCATAGGCCTCAACTGCCTGAAGCTGAGCTCTCCCATGTCCTCCTGTCCCCTGCGTCATCTGTCTACTGCCCGGTGAAGAAGACTCTGCCGCATGCCGGTAAGTGGTGGGTCCTGCTGCTGGAGACTGTTCAGCAAGGAAACTCTCCACTAAGAGGGCTCGCTCCAACACCCCTGCCTGAGTCAAAATGTTGAGGGAGATCATCGAAGCCCTGATCTCATGCCTCAGTCCCTGCTCGAAGGTCCGAGCCCGGAAGAATGGGTCCCGTACCATGTCGGTCGAGTAGCGCGAGAGATAAGTAAATCTCGCCGAGTACTGATCGACCGTCATGCGGCCCTGCCGCAGCTGAAGAAGCTCTTGGATACGCACCGCACGAAGGGTGGCTAGGACGAACTCCGAGCGGAAGAGGCTCTCAAAGTCCGTCCAAAGAAGAGATGCCTCATCGTGCACCTGGATCATCAAGCTCCACCATCGGCCCACTGCTGCGTGTAGTAGGCTCGCAGCGAGGATCACCATGAGGTCTGCTGGTGTCCTCACTGGCCTGAAAACTCGCACGACTGCCTCCAGCCAGTCCTCGGCTGCCTAAGGGTCCGTTTCCCCGCGGAACCTGGGCGGTCGCTGGCGCTGAAACTCATGCAGTGCGCTGAGGCGACGTGCATCGTCAGCGGCTGGTGCTGGAAGTATCGGGGGCTCGGCGGATAAAACTACCGCCGGTGCCACTGCTGAGAAAGGGTCCTGCACCGAGGCCTCGTCGCTCGGCGGGCTGTCGTCACACTCGACTCTCGGAACCCTAGCTGGCTGCCGTCGTGGGGCCATCCTGAAAAGGAATCAGGTGCGCCACGGTCAGAACAGTATACCTGGTGAGCTGATACAAAGTAATCACAAAGAAAACTTTGAAACACACATGCAATCAATGTTTTCGTGCATTAAGTCAGAAATCAGAAGTCAGGGTCCTGGTGTACGGATACGTCGGCCGCCGCACCAACACTGGATTCCCTGGACTGATAACCACACTCAATACGCTAAAAATTATTTCTTCACATAGAAAAGATCAAAGTTCGCGGTAGAATCGAAGTCCTCTGATACCAATTTGTCACGACCCGTCCTCGGGGCCCGTGTCGTGACTACCCCAAGCCCTCCTTCCATAGGCCAGGGGCTGGAGACTAGCACCAAGTCGTAAATCCCGGTAAAAGGTAATGCATTGCCTTTGTAAAGTAAACAATCACATAGAGAACAAGCGGAAGAAGTAAACAATGAATACAACAGTAAGTGCGGAAAGTAAAAAGGGGCCGGAAATACAAGCCCAACTGTAAAGTACAACTCGAAAGGGAAAAATAGCAACTGAAAAGTAAAGCTGGTACGCCGAGCTGTCCACAGGAAATCCCACCTGAAGGGTGGGTACAGATAGCTCCTCTGCTCCTCGGGTCCCGCCGTCCGCTCCGAGTATGTCCCGCCTAGTGGTCCACCTCCGGGTACGGCCTCGTCGTCACGTCCACCTCTGGGTACCGTCTCGTCGTGAGGTCCTCCTCTGGGTACAATCTCGTCGTAATAGTCCACCTCCAGGTACTGTCCAGTCCTCGAGCACTCGGCCTCTGTCAGCATTGCCCGTCGTCTGCAACCAACACAACGAGGTGCGGGCATAACCCGTGCAGGGGTGAGTATAACGATACTCAGTAGGGATCCCGAGACCCTCAAGGTCTCACTAAACCAACAAGGATAACCACAAAGAAGATCTCAACAGATAACCTATACTTAGGTATATTCCCATACATATACCTAAGTTATCAAGTGACCCATCTCAATCATGAGGTAAACACAAAGGTCATGAAATCAACGGATAACCACTACTCAGGTATATGCCCATACATATACCTAAGTTATCAAGTGACCCATCTCAATCATGAGGTAAACACAAAGGTCAAATGTCTCAGCTCAAACCAGGATTTTCATTATCGAAACCGTAACTGTTTAAGAGCTCCGTCTCTGGAGTGTACAGTGGTCTTGTCACAACTCCAAGGTACTGCTCACTAACCTAAGACTGCTGAGGTGCTCCTCCTGACGAGTACCGCGGGCCAACTGCTACAACCAAGCGCTCCCATGTGCCGCTACAACCAAGCACACCTCTGTCGTGGGTCTGCCGCTACAACCAAGCGCTCCCATGTGCCGCTATAACCAAGCGCACCTCTATTGTGGGTCTTCCGCTACAACCAAGCGCTCCCATGTGCCGCTACAACCAAGCGCACCTCTGTCATGGGTTTGCCGCTACAACCAAGCGCTCCCATGTGCCGCTACAACCAAGCGCACCTCTATCGTGGGTCTGCCGCTACAACCAAGCGCACCCCTGTGCCGCTACAACCAAGCGCACCTCTATCGTGGGTCTGCCGCTACAACCAAGCGCTCCCATGTGCCGCTACAACCAAGCGCACCTCTGTCGTGGGTCTGCCGCTAAAACCAAGCGCTCCCATGTGCCGCTACAAGCAAGCGCACCTCTGTTGTGGGTCTGCCGCTACAACCAAGCGCACCCCTGTGCCGCTACAACCAAACGCACCTCTGTAACACACCGGGTCGTCCGATCAGCAGTCGTCGGGTCTCAGTCAGCTACCCGGTCTCCGTACTCCGCACGCTCGTCTCCGGGAGGGTCCGCTCCACGAGCTACTGGTCGATACTCCAGGTATCTCAAAGTCCCAAGAAGAAGAATCTCAAAGGACCGTCTCATCATAGGGGTCTCAACGCAACAGACGACACGTCGATCGGACGCCCGGTCTGAGAGTTATTGGCTTTTTCGTCCTAGGGGCCCGGTTGGTTTTTAAGGAAAAACCAACCCGACCGTACTCCACCTGCATCCAAACCTCGGTCGGAGTATGCCAAAAGATCCATCTCACTAAGAGGAACACAACAAAGCTGACGGCACGTCAATCAGACGTCCGTAGCTCAAGATATGAGCGTTTCCGCTCCGAAGGCCCGGTTGGTTTCGTGTACGAACCAACCCGGCCGAACTCAAAGTGTTCCGAAACTCTGAGTGTAATATACCGAATCGACCGTCTCGATCCAAGAATAGCAATTCCGCTGACGGTTCATCGATCGGAGGTTCGTGGCTCAAGTTATGGCCAAAAGACCGAAATCGTTTCGAAAACAGGGGGTCTGGGTCCGGGCCGACCTGGCCCGAACCCCCCTGGGTCGGCCCGACCCGGGTCCGACCCGTCCCGGCCGGCGGCGCGGTCCGGCGCGGCGGCGCGGCCCGGCCGGCGGTGGTGCGGCCTGGCGCCGCACGGGTGCAGCGCGCGGGGGGCAAGGCCCCCGCCTCCTCTCTGGCGGCGCGGCTGAGGCCGCGCCTTTTGTGAAAATCGGCCCCCCTCGTGGGGGCATGCTTCGTGGGAAACCGGGGGGCCGCCTTCCCCCCTTAAAGAAACCGCCCCCCTCATAAATGGGGGGGCATTTGAGTTGAACGGGGGAATTAAATTCCCCCGGTTTTCCCCTTCCGGCCGGCCCACCTGGCCGGCCGATTCTTCTTCAACGGACCAGCAAGCTGGTCCCCTTCCGGCTTCCGACACCGGCGGCCCGGCGAGCCGCCGGTCTTCCCGTCTCGCCGCGGCCCGGAACCGGCCGCGGTGTTCGTCATCCGGCGCGGTGCGACGGCACCGCGTCCCTCCGCCGCGGCCCCGCTCCGGCCGCGGCCCCTTCGATTCCCTTCGACGCGGCGCGACGGCGTCGCGTTCATGTTAATCCTTCCACGGCGCGACGCGACGTCATCGCGTAAATAAGTCAGGCGATTCCCGCGTGGTGAGATGACACCACGCCTTCTCGTTCATCCAGAAGATTATATAAATAACCAAGAACAAAGGAGGGGGAATTCGGCCGTGTTTGTGCGGTCCGACCCCCCTCTCGTTAGATGATAACTCTTAAATATTTAATCACAAGATTATCATTCTAGGACCAAGAACGAGAGTAAAGAAATAAACCACAACAAACCCCTACCTTGGGTTCAAGTTCGAAGATCATCAACGACCCGCGGAAGACAACGTCGCGGAGGTCGGGCGTCGCGGTAATCGTTCGTCAAATCCGATGACGAAGAGGTACGTCCGAAGAGGTACGTCGTTGGAGAATCTTCGTAAGCCGACGAAGGAAGTCCGAGGAGGAAGCGGCGTTCCCTTTCGTTGACACGGAAGGCGTCATCGATCTTCGGATACAATCGGCTACGAAGAAGAGAGGAACAACGTTCTTCGTCGGAGCTCGAAGGTTCTTCGCGTTCTTCGTCAAGCTTGAAGAAGAAGAAGAAGAAGAAGAAGGAGAAGGAGAAGGCTTCAAAACTCTCAAGAGGCTAGAGAATTCTCACCAAATAAAATAAGCTAAGAGCTTATTTTATTTACTCAACCAAACATTTTTGAATTTCAAAGGTTTGAAAAAGTAAAAACAACTCAACCCAATTAATAAGCTAAGTTGTCAATTTCATTTAAAAAGGGGAGTTAAGGGAGTTTTGAGAGGAGATGGAAAGTTGGGTTTTGTGTGGGCCCCACCACACTTAATTTTCCCAAGGGAGGTTAAGTGGATGTGGGTCCCACCTTTAACTTCCTTTGAAAGGAGTTAACCAACAAGTAAGAAAAATAAAAAGTGTTCCACATTTTTATTTAACTTTTTTATAATTCTCCCAAAAACTAACTTTCGTCCCGCAATAAACGCAACTTCTTAAAAGGTCTCCTTAAGAGAATATCGGCGCTGCGAGTTCATCGGTGTCCTCGGATTTCAATTCCGAGAACCGGATCAAAAGTTAGAATTTCCCTCTCATTCGTTCACTGAACGTACCCGAGCCAAAACTTCGGAAATTGATTCTGGGCACACCGGGCCTCAGAATCAGGTGCCGTCAGAAACCGCGCTCTTGTAAAATTCCAAACAAAATTAAGAAAAAAAAATTTCCCTTGAATTTTTACGGGTCTTTACATAATTAATTAATTAACCATTGATCATTTATCATGTAATAATTAATCCATCCATTAATTATTACCAATTTCTAATTTATATTCCGAACATGTCAAATATTTAATATTATCAACAATCAGTAAAAGCCACAATTTTTATTCCAACTCATGACTTGATAATTAATTATACAATTAATTAACCAGTTACTCATTCTAACCATTCAAATAAATTAACTATTTAATCATATCACTTGAAACAAATTATCAAACATGTTTAAAATCAACACATGTTCAATTCCTCATTTATCTCATGTGGGAAACATCATTTAATAATATCCAAAGCGTCATTCATCAATATATCATAATCAAGGAAACTCAAATTCTCAATTTATTTAAAGAAGCTATAATTCTTAAATAAAGTGATAGGGATTTGGGACCCTACCTCGAGGTGACATCATTTTAAATACGCAACACTTTAATGTACTTTGTGGCAATTAGATGCAAATGGAATGCAGGCACACATGCACCACCTTTATATATATATATATATATATATAAAACTAAGTATTTATTTTCACACAAGCGTGCCCTGCAACAAAAGTAAAAAAATCCCCAAAATAACTTTGGAATAGAAAAACCAAAGCAGCAAGGTCTACTCACCTACCTCTAGATACCAAGGATTCTGATAAATTATTAGACTCCCATTTAGGTGGTGCGAAACCAAATAAGGAAGTAGAAACCTTACCCGAACCAAAGGCGGTGAAGAAAAATGAGTTCATCTGCCTCAACCTTGGAAGCGGATCCCGGATTATAGAATATAGGACTCCAAAATAGCATTTTCACACCTTAATGATGGAAAAACATCAAAATTGAGGATTTCCGTTAAACCCTAAAACTAGTCGAACAAAATCAGGTACCGAAAACACACCAAATCACCAAAGAGATGAATAAAATACTTATGGAATATCCTTTATGTAATAATAGGACCAAACCCATGAAGAAATTGGGAGGAATAAACCACAAATGGAGGACACGGAGGGGGGTCATGCGCCCTAAGGGATGTGTGCACTGCATGTATGCTTGGAGGAGGTCGCGCCTGCTACTGCATGTCCTACAAGGGTCCTGAATGCCTAGTGATGACCACAACACAAGGTGGAGGAGGTCATAAGGGGTGCGGTCTGGCCATGGCGCATAGGATAGGATGGGTCGTGCAACAAGAGAGGGAAGAAACCCTCGGGCGCTGCTTCTGGCCGGGGTAAGTCACGCCATGGAGGTCTGCAGGGAGGTCATCCGAAGGATAAAAATTGCTCCGTAGAGAGGAGGTCCAAGAGCTGGTGGGGTCGCGCGCCTGGCTAGCATTTGAAGAAGGGGGGATATAGGCCTCATGTAGGGGAAAGTGGGCTGCACGTAGCGCCTATTAATGGAGAAGGGGAGTAATTCTCCTTAGGTTTCCCTTACAAACAATAATTAAAAATAATTAAAAATAATAATAATAAATAAATAACATTAATTATTATCACCATTCTCATTTAATAAAATGTTTCTTCAATAACTATTCTTTAAATATAAGTTTTTCAATTAATTTGAAAACTCTCCAACTAATCCTTCTTAAATTAAAATGTTTTTTTTTGAAAAGCTCAAAATACACATTAAAATATTTTAACATTTATTTTATTGAATAAAAAAATAACAACAATAATAATAATAACATAATCATCATTATTATTCCAAAATTAATTTATTTAAAACTAAAACCCCCAATTTATTACAATATCATTATTATGATATTAATGAACTAAACTCCAACCCATAACCTCCAATTAATGGTCCTTTAATAATTATAAAAATTTTAATTTAATTAAAACGGTTTTTTGACAAACCCAAAATCCACATTAATTTCTCCAACCATCATTTAATTAATTTTTTATCATTCAGTTAATTAAAAAACTACAATAATAATGATAATAACTTCATTATCATTATTATTAAAACCTACTTTTAATTAATAAAAAACTCTCATACACTCTTATTTAATTAAAATAAATAATTAATTAAATAGGGTAAACTAAAAGAGTTGGACCGAAACTGTACACTGCCCGTGCATATCCATTAAGGTGGACCTTTCTAGATTTGGTGCTCCCAAGACTCATCGGGATGCCCTCTAATTTTTTTTGGAAATTACGCAAGTCCAAAAATGACACCTTTAGGTGTTCCAACACTCGGAATAAAATTATAGAGCTCGGTTTAAAAGAAAAATGACTCTTTGGTAAACCATTTTTTTTAAAAAACCATTGTATTTTAACCTGGTTAAAAAACATAGGACTTTACACTCACAAAAAGAAATTCATATCATTAGGTAAATTTTTTTATAAATTCTCTAAAAATAAATAAATAAAATATCCTTGGTTAAGTTAGTGATATAATATTTCTATTTGATAATATATTTTTTGTGTGGGTAAAATTGGGACATATTTATCTATATCAAAGATAGAAATGTATAGGTTATGTTTTTAGAACCATATTTTGGAGTACGGGTTCAAGATTGTTATAGTTATAATCCGATTAAGGTTTGGTTTAATATGTAGAATATGATGTTTTCATGTGATATTAACTTAAGAGTTATGGATACCATCATGGATTTATATGTTTTAAGTTGATCAAAATTTATAAGGGATATACACCCCTTTTAAGGTTTAATGTAATGATATTTTTAGGTGATCAATGATATTTTGGGAGATATTTTATTAGGTTGATTAATAGATAACCCTTAGGTTTAACGTTATAGGATTATTTAGAAATAATGTTATTACATTTTTGGGGATTCTAGTTGAAAGTTATGAGATAAACATTGAGGTTGAAACATTTTTTTATGTTTGGGGTTATTGATGTTAATTTGGATAAAGTGTTATTTATTTAGGGAATGATCTAAGATGAACCTTTGGTGTTTTTGTGGAACTTTGAGAGTTAAATATATTATTTATTCATATGTTATTTTTTAATTTTGGGTATTATCATACCTTGTGATAACCCTTTTTGTTTCAATGAATGTATAAAGATTTGAGGAATAAATTGTTATTATTATTAATTCAAATAAAATACCTCTTTAACTGGGTAGAGGGGGACCCATTACATAGTTAGAAGGCCCAGTGGGAATTTAGCCCATTACATGGCCCGTAGGCCCATTTTTTTGGC
This sequence comes from Viscum album, assembly GCA_963277665.1. Taxonomy (NCBI): domain Eukaryota; kingdom Viridiplantae; phylum Streptophyta; class Magnoliopsida; order Santalales; family Viscaceae; genus Viscum; species Viscum album. The sequence goes on from OY728132.1 coordinate 423,518,165, forward strand.
CCAAAGCCCATTCTGTGAATAGTACTGCTACAGTACCCACGCTGCTACAGTGCTACATAGTACCCACCGCTGCTACAGTACTCTGCCGCCACTATAGTGACCTACCGCCGCTACAGTTCCCTCTGTTGCTACAGTTTTACGGCTGCTACAATACGCTACAGTACTGCTACAGTACCTGCGCCCAATGAGGTTTGAACCCCCATTTTTCATGTAGAATTAAGGGGTGCTTACCACTAAGCCAAACCCCAACTACAAAAATAACTTTTTATCATTTTGGGGATCATGTGATATATTAAATGTTTATTTTAGTTCTTCAAGTATGAAAAATTTATATTTAATATTAATATATTCAAACAAGAGATGTGATAGAAGTGTAAATTTATCAAAGCATAACCAAAGGATGAAATTATTCTTATGGAATCTGAAACAAATTAAGTAAGTATATTTTATTGTGTTCTATGTATTTATTGTATTAGAATCTATAAAATCTAGTAAATGTATCATTAAATAAAAATTTCATCCTTTTATAACCATTTCTGATTAGTTTATGGCCTCTTATCTTCTCAAAAAGTACAATGATATCTCTTAAATGGATCTTATTTTTATTTGTATTTTTTCCCTTCTCTCCAATTTTATCCTTATTTCAGAACCCCATTATGTGTTATTCTAGGAAAAAATCAAATTTACATTTTCCTATTATAAAATGTGTTTTATTATATATTTTTACTATGTGGGTTTTCAATAGTGTTTTTTAATATTAAAAAATGTTTACCTTTCATGATCATATGTTTTATTTTCACTCCTTAGAATTGATGCTTAAAAAAATTATAAACTAAATTTATTGTTCATGAAATAAAATATTGAGTATAAATTTTCTTTAAGGTTTTATAATATAATACCAAAATATTTTAAAAAAAGACAATTTTCTATTCTCTATAGGAAACACAATACCAGGATTTAATTACTATAAAATATTACTAATTAATAGGATTGTTATAACATAACCTTTGAATTAGAGAGTATGAATAAGAGTTACCAAATTATGACATATATATATATATATATATATATATATATATAAAGGGCCTACTCAATACAAATAAACTAATTAATTATTAGAAAATAATTACTCAATTTTTATTAAATTCATTTTATGCTTCAACAATAAAATATCTTTAAATTTTTTTATTGCATTTTGAGGGGTGAAAATTAAAATTAATTTATTCAACTTTTAGAAACTTAATTTTCCAAAAAATTATATAATTTTCTAAATATGCATATAAAAATTATCTTATAGTGAAATTTTTGGACTTTTCTGAAAATATAATTTTTTTCAGGGAATAGTAAAAAATTCAATTTTATAGAAATCTGTCAATTATTTTCAAGTATTTACAAATTAAAGTTTTTTTGTTATTGGTTTTAAAATTAATTTAGCTCATTTTTATTAACTATAATTCAATTAATCTTATTGTAATCAATGTTATTCTTAATTTTCCAATAATAATATTTTTATAATTAAAATGCATTTTTTGGAAAACCATTTTTCATCATATTTTTTTGGGATTATTTTATAAGTAATTTCAAAAACATATAGGTTTTTATTGCATAAAACGGATTATATATTAAAAATATTAATGTAAAAATTTATTATTTTGGTAATTTTTTTTCATAATGTATAGAAGCCATAGTAAATATTTATCACTACCGTAAAGGGAAAATTAGGATAAATGGGTTTAAAAATATAATTAAAAGCCTTTAAAACTATTGAAAAATATTGAATTAATATATTTTTTGGGTTTATTTTGACCACCACCTTTAACTATTCAATAATATGGAATTTTTGTTTAATTTTTCTTTGATAAATACCATTATATTATTTTAAGTATAAAATAATTTTAAAATGTCAATTTCTATATTTTAATATTACTAATATTTTTTCACAAGGATAAAAAATTTCAAGAATGGTTATGAAATTTTATTTTTTATATGATTATTTTTTTTATCATGTTAATTTTTTTTAATTTTTAGTGATGAAATAATTAACTTAAATTCTTACGCAACGCTGACAACATATATGTGCAATAATTGAAAAAATCAAGTAAATGATTTTAAAATATCTAAAAGTATTTTTTTGGGTTATTTAAGCTTTTATATGAATTTTTAGATAATAAAATAATGTATTAGTGATGTTTTAAAAGTTTATATTCAAACTAAATTATGACACTAATATTTTTTATAGTTAGTTATGTGAATAGTCATGAAAACAAATTTAATGGTATTTTATGTCAAATAACATTTCATTAATATTTTTAAAATTCATAAAAATATTATATTTAGAAAACTTAATACTATATGGTCTATAATATCATCCATTTCCCATTTATGGGTCACTTTTCCCTATATAGAAAATTTCTTGATCCCAAATGAGTAAAAAATATTGTTCTCGTGTTGGTCGTTAAAGTGATTAACTGGGGGTTAAAACTAAAATACAAGGGTCCAAACATCAAATAAAAATTTATAAATTTTAATTTTTGAAAGGTTTTGAGCTTATATTCATACTATATTTCAAATATATACATTTGGTTTAACATGATAATGAAAATTAATTTATAAGTGGTTCAAATGGTGCCTCTTTCCTCTCCTGTACAAGGATACCACCACTCCTCTCTTCCTCACACTTATTGAGTTACTTTTCTTGATAAAACCATATAATAAACTTTTATTAAGATCCTAAGATACATTATAGTGGTTTTTTTAATTCTTAAAATGCTATCTTCATGGTCGTTGAGGAGAGATAGAAATGTGGTTCTTCAAAGAGGAGGTAATCTTCTTAACTAAGGATTTTCATTTTACCCCATCATCTACCCAATTCAATTATTTCCTAACCATTATGATATAATTAAATAAGAATTTAATATATAATGATATATTACTATGTTTATTTAATATCCTCATTCCTCTTATTTTATAGAAAATGTGATATAAAACCATCATCTATGCGTACATGCAGACTACCACCTCACAAACAAATGTATTTCATTGGTCATCACCATCTTTAATGGATGCTTATTATGATGGATTTAATGAATATATATGATATTCATGAAATTGTTATCATTATTTAAATATAATATATCATCTATATTCATATCACTTTAATCATTAAAAATGGAATTATCACACGTGTATATTGATTGACTATTGTATCCATGTAGTAATATACTTTATTTTTCACAACCCACCTCTCATGGATAAAAATGGGGATGTATTTAATGAATTTATATGATTTTTATTACTTGATAATTATTTTATAAAGAAAATATTTTAGTTTATTTCTTTATTTTTTATCCAATGAAAAGTAAAAACACTATTTGTGTATACATGTAGACTACCACCTCACGAGATGATGTATTTTGTTTTCCATGATTTATTTTCATGAATCAATATAAATTTTCAATTTATATACAAAAATAATTATTATTTCGTGATTATTGTTATTTATATGGTGGAATAATGACCATTTTTAACCAACCAATGTCATTTTGAATTATGAACCGAACAACCACAGAACATCCGGCTTGTACTTAACTGATTAAATTTTTAAATAGGTAATAATTATAATTCAAATAATTTTTTTTCACATAAATTAAAAAACCTTAGAAATGTTCTTAAATAAGTAAATAATTAATATAAGTTTATTATATAAAAGTTTAAGGACATGCATAGAAAGTTGGGACTCGATGTAATGGGTTTCTTAAATCAATGTCCTTTTATTGGGTTATAACAATTATTCATTGATTTTTTTGTTCCATGATTGTGTGTTAATTTATTGATAATTTTTTTATGATGTATTTAAATTTTTTATGTGTATTTAAATATGTTCACAAAATCACTTTATCGATTAATTGTCACTTCAAAAGTTATGATCTTTATAAGGGTTTTCTTTGTCTTAATCTCATTTTCTTAAAATTTGATTCAATGAACGCACTATGATGTATTTGTATGATTTAACTAATTCCTAATAAAATAATTTCGATATATTAATTTATGTAATTCATGGGATTTTTAGATCCATGTAATATTCTTTCTTTAAATTACTTGATTTTAAATTTACCAAAGAGGTAATGTCTTTATGTTATAATCTCATTTCTTTTCGTGATTTTCCATGTTTAAGGTTACATTGGGAGAAATTATATAATATTAATTTCATAAAACACACATATATTCTTCTATTATAGTTATTTAAAAGTTTTACATATTTTTTTTTTAATTTTCATAATTTTTTTACTTAATAAGAACAAGAGAACATTTTTATAGAAAACATAACATTATTTATATTATTTTTGAGGAATATTTTTTCCTATATATATATATGATATTTTAAATGTTCCCTATAATGATATTTTAAAGGAATTAATTATTTTTTATAGTCATTTTCAACTATATTTTACTTTATTTAAAATGTTTTAAAAGGAATATTTTTTTTTTCATTTTTCAAACATGGTACTTTTAGATATTACTAGAAGTATTAAAGGGATATTTGTTTATCATTTACTAAATTAATTGTTTTTAATATCATCATAACTATTCATTAATAATAATTTTACTTTAAAATTTATCTTGTTTATACTCAAGGGAAATATTTTTTACAATATTCTTGGAATTTTTTTAAATGTTTATAAAATAAAATGATATTTTATATGTTTTTAAATAAATGACTTAAATGTTCTTTGAAATGTATTTTTCATCTATGGAGGTATCATTTATTATTTTCCTATGATCCAATGAGGATATGTTCCAATTTAAAAACCTTATTATTTCTCTAGATGTATTATGGTTGTTTTAAAGTGATCTCCATTGAACCAATTACATTTGTAGATGTTGATCAAGCTAAAAATGAATGATGATTATTTTTATGGAAGGTATATTGAAAATTTAAGGATTAGAAATATTTTATTCATTCTATGGTTCTTACGCATATCTATGGATGATATTCTAGTGGTTATTTTATAAACTAAGGTTGAGTGGTTGTGTTATATAGAAATGATGAGTGGTTAAATTATAAACCAATGATGGGTGAGTCCATTTTATCCCTATAATAATTGGGTAAAGTGAAGAATTAAACTGTTATAAGTTACTCCTAATAAATTATTAATTTAACTATTTTAAGTTACTTCTAATAGATAATGGATTTTACAGAATATGAGTAGATTCTATGTTGTGGTGGAGTTAAATATTGTAAGTTACTCTTAAGATAATATTGGAATTATCCTTTTTAGGTGATTCTATGATGAATGTGTTATGTTCCATGTTTAGAGCATGATTTATTTATGCAGGTAATAAGTTATAATGTTTCTTTTTATCAAGAATTATTTTCACATGGATCATGATTTCTGAATCATATTCCTCTATTATTTTTAAATATTTACGCCATGTCTCATTTTTTATGTTCCATTTTTTTATGGGTATGAATTATCTTATGTTGTGATCATGGAATTTGAATTTGTTATCATACCCTTATGATCCCCTTGTTCTCACCAAATATATTTAGTTGTTAATGTCTATGTTTACACTTATTGATAATTTGAGCTCCCCCTTCTTATATTTCATTTTCTAATGTTATAAATAATTATGTTACATAATATATGTCTAAAAGGGTTTCATGTGTTTAATAATGGAGAACTATTATTGGATAAGAAAATATAGGTATAATTTGAAACATTCATACTTAAATATATGGGTATTGTTATGTAAAAATTTTCCTAATTTTTTAAATCTCTTTACCGAAAATTCCCTTGGGTATATAAGGGGTCAGTATTTTTCTTTGATGTTTAATCTTGTTGATAGTTAAAACTAGTTCATGTTTATCGGTATCGAAACAAAAATGTAATGATTATGTTTTTTTCACTAGTTATGGGAGTGTGGGTTTAGGGATATTATAATATTTATATGTATGTATTCATGCATTAAGTAGTTACAGATCATAAACATTATGTTTTTTATTATGGTTGAGTTTATTTTCCACATGTAGGGTAAAAAATGTAAAAATATGTTTATATCTTATTGATGTGGTGGTGTGGTTACAAATTCCTCATATATATATATATTTATATATTATTAGGATGAGTTTGGTTTATATAGAAATGCAAATTTTTCTTACATGGATATTACATTATTTTTAAAATAAAAAACATGATAGTTATACAATCTAAAATCCAAAGGTTTAGAGTCTTGAAAAAATTAGGCTCATACAAAATTTATATATTTTGAAACTTAAAAATAATTTAAATTATTATTTATCTTTATAAAGATCTCATGATATTGTAAGTACAAAAATTCACCTAAGGATATACATCAATGTAAGGGAGAGCTAAAAGCCTAGTAAGAGGTTGAATAAGTGACCTGAATCAATAGTACATTGGTGAGAATAATCAACATCATCATATCATAAGAATAAGATCATCATCATAATAATGAGGGAAATTTTTGATAAAGGCATGGAATGTGGCATATACATAATAATGAAACATATTAACATTGTGTTCAAATACCGCACATATTTATGAGAAAATATAGCATCATGTCCACACATAATATATGTCCATAAAAATAACATCATCATTTTGAAAAATGATAGAATCATGGTCATTCATAATATATATAATATTTTGAGATATATCACATTACCAAATGAATTGGAGGGCAATATTGTGACGTCTTGACCCAGGTTCCACATACTAATACCCCAAGGAAATTGGTCACATGACCTTAGTAATGCCTCCTCATATACTATAGGATGACGACTAGTAATGATGGTTAAATATTTATCTTAGGGCGACTATACCCTCTTTATCAAAGTAGTAGAATATCACAAATAAATAAACAAATTTCAAATGATAATAACCAATAAAAAGAATAATAAAATAACCAATACATACCAATATCACATGATAAACCAGAACATAGAAACAATATCTAAACCAAAATAGTAGATATGTCATTCGATATATGTGTTATATATCAAATGAAAAACCAAATATTAAGACACTGACAACTCCCAATCGGGTTCTGACATCATATATGATTCCCTCATCCATGGTACATACGAACTCATCCATCCAATATAGAGCTATTTCCCTTATATTTTACTACAAATATGAAGTCTATTCAGGCATTGATCAGGAAGCTCGAGTAATATGTGAGTCCAAATTAGTAGGCCACCACCAATAATGTATAAAAAAATCCAATCTATAATAATGTATGCAATTGTATAAAAGAAAAATTAAAAAAATATAAGGAAATAGTTTTCACATTTAAAATTATTCTGCAATTAACCACATAAAACCCTATGTTCATAATGAAAAATGAACCAATAATACCTACTTTTTCCCATACTAGATTATGAACCATATCACATAGGGAATCACAATTCATTATATCATGGGCATTCATAATTCATTTAAATCCAATTTCATAACATGTCTACTTGGAACGCCAGACCAATACAAATATAATGGGGTCTAGAACATCATGTCTAAAAACCCATGGGTATTTGGAGAATTAGTCCCTATCCCACACCTGATGGGTATTTTGAGAATCAGTACCTGACCTATACATTAATATTCAATGGATTTCATTGGGTCCTAGAACATCATGTTTGGCACCACATGGGTATTTGGAGCATAAATCCCTATCCCACACCTCATTTATTAATCAATCACATATATCACATATATCATATTTATCAAGGTCAATCATAATTAGTCTTCTTATCAAAAATTCTCATCATGGTTCACCATTTCAATTTATCATAAAAATCATTTTTATTCACTTAAATCACATGGAATAATATCAAAATTTTACTATTAAATCATATATCAACATTTAATCACACAATCCATTAACCATTAATGGTTAAGATAACCATCCCATAATTCCCATTATAATTCAATTCATTATCACATTAATCATTCAATTTTATAAACTCTCTAATCATCAAATTCCATAATTCCATTATTCCCCCAATTTAATAATCCAATCAACTAATTTATTAATTCTATTAAAAAAAGAAAATTTCCCTATTTTTTCATTAAAATTTAATAATAGAATACATAAAAATATAATATATTCTATGGGAATTAACAATTATACCACCTACCTCAAGGTTGTTGATGGATGTTCACCGAACCAAAATTCCCAAAATTGAAGCTAAATGATCAAGATCGCAACAACGTGGAAGATCTAGGGAAAAAACTATAATCAAGATCAAATGGATTAATATCATGAAAACCTAGTTATAAATCATCTCCAGTGGATGAAAAATAATTCTTATTTATTGGGAAAGAGAGATGATTGAGAGACAAATCCAATCAAGGATGAAAAAATACTATAGAGTAGATGATACTTTAATTAGATCTTTAATTTATCAAGAATGGGGTTCTAAGAGGCTTGGAATACTCCTGGGGGATTTAAAAATCATAGGAATAGGTTTAGGATTGAGTGGGGGTGAATAGGGGTTAATACCAGGGAGTTCAAATTTTTTTTATAAATTTTCAGGGAAATTAATTCCCATGCGCATGGTTTCTAGGGTAGGGGAGCATTATTTTCAAAACCATGCACCTTAACCATACAACTAATTTTAGGGGTCACATTGTTTCTCATAAGTGGATCATGGTTTGATAAACCATGCACCAACTATGCATATCCCCTCTGTTTTACCAAGAATGGTTTTTGAGGGAGGCCGCACAATTTGGCCAAACCATGTGCCAATCATGTTCCACCTCTAGTCTCATCAAAATAGGATTCACAATTTCTTGTGGAAAGTTTCATGGTTTTCCCTAACCATGGACAAACCATGCATAATCCCTCAGGCTTACAATCTTCTCTAATTTCACCTGAAACAATACGTAGTAAAAACAAAACCATGAAATAACCAAATTAAGGGTAAAGGAGTACCTGAAAATGAGCACAAGGAATATCCAAAAGGCCAGGATCTTACAATATTCCACCTTATAATATCCCATCCTCAAGCATTACTCCTTAACATCTATAAGATTCCAAGGTAAAACATTCAGGCCACTGAGCCCACATATCTTTTTCTCCCTCCCATGTTAAATCCTGAACACATCCATGTTTCCAAAATACTCAAACTATCAGCATAGTCTTACCCCACAATAATTTCTTAGTGTGATTTATAACATGAATTAGATACTTCTCAAAGGAAGAATCAACCTCAAGATCAATATCATCAACATCAATCACATGAGAAGGGTTAGGGTGATACTTCTAAAGTTTTTACACATGAATAAAATTATCCATATCACTATATCTCTATGGAAGATCCCATTATTATGCCACTGTTTTGATTCTCTCCATGATCTCAAAAGGTCCAAAAAACCTAGGTTCCAACTTTCCCTATCTCATAACCCTACAGTGAACAAATCTTGGTGATAACTAAAGGAACACACAATCCACCACTATAGACTCAAGGGGTTATAGATGATGATTAACATATGACTTCTGCCTACTATAAGCTGTATCCATACATTTCCAAAACAGTTGAACCTACTACTATGTCTCTTACATGGGACTCAGTCCAAAAAACTCTGACTCACTAAACTCTATCCGACATAGAGGAAATCTATATGACCTATCATAAAGTGCCTCATATAGTGCCATATGTATGGACATCTGATAAATATTGTTATTGGAAAAATCAATGAGTGATAGGTGATCCTCCTAGGACCCACCAAAGTCTAATATGCATTATCGTATCATATCCTCCAATACATTTATATTTTGTTCCAACTTACCATCAGTTTTTAGGGGAAAATATGTGTTCATATCTACCTATGTACCAAGAACCTTTTTCAAGACTTTATAGAAGCATGTAGTTAAAAGTGAGTCACAGTCTGAAATGATTCTCTATGGAACCCCATGAACATTTACCATCTACTAAACATACATATTCCAAAACTGATTCACAAAAAAAAACTCTCTTGGATAGAAAATAAATTGGATACTTTCATCAATCGGTCCACAATCACCCAAATAGTGCCACTCTTTAGATTCATCCTTGAAAGACCCACCATGAATTACATTGTAACATCATACCAATTTTATTTCGAAATGGGTAATGGATGTAGTAAACTATTAGTTTGTGGATACTGGGCCTCCAATAGTTGGTAGGTGTGGCATCGTGTTTGGAACCCTTTAATATACTTTTTAATGACTGTCCACCAATACTGTTGACATAGGTTAATGTACATTTTAGTCAAACCAGGATGCATCAACCAATTTGAGACATTAAATTCACCCATTATATCATCTCACATACTCATAGGCACAACCACATGATTTCAAAAATAGATTATCTCATCCTCATATATAGTCATATCAGAAGGTGACTTCCCACATTCAAGGATTTACCTCATGGCCAAACACTATGGATACTAATACTGTGTCTCCCTGATCTGGCTCATAAGGGTGGACTTAATGGACACTGATTTGAGGTCTATATCCTAATATCCCTCCCAAACTAAAATATGCATCTATTCTAGTAAGGTCATCATATTACACTCATAACTAGACTCTTGAATTACTTGAGTTTGAGTTTTCTTGATCAAAGTGTCAGCCACACGATTTCCCTTCTTGGGTGTATATTCCAGCTCAAAAATAATTTTTTTTCATATACTTAACCCATCTTCACTACCATATTTTGAAATTTCACTGAAAAGAGATATAATTTAAGCTATGTTTGATCAGTATGCATAGTAAACTTTTCCACCAATAGATATTTCTGCAAACACTTAAGGCATAAACCAGTAAAGCTAACTCAAGGTCATGCATATGATAGTTCCATTCATGTGGCCTCAACTACCATGGACCATATGCCAAAACTCAACCCCTTCATCAATACTACTCCAAGTCTGACCTTGGACACATCACAAGACAATGTATACTCCTAATCTAGCTTAAGAAGGATAAAAAATCAGTGTAGTAGTCAAAAACTTTTTCAACTCTTAGAAATAATTCTCACATGCTCTAGACTATTCAAAATTTATTCCCTTCTTGGTAATTCTTGAAAGTGGTTCTTTGAAGAAGGAAAAGTCTAAGATGAAACTATGATAATAACCAGATAACCATAGAAAACTATGTATATAAAATACATTTTTGGGCTGTTCCCAAGAAACCACTACTGAAACTTTGTTTGGGTCTTATGACACACCCTCCTAAAAGATGATGTAGCCTAAGAAATGTATCAGGTTGACTAGAATTGAATCTTAGATAGAATAAAGTATATCCGAATATCTCTTATTGTACATAGTGTGATGCAAAGATATTGGGCATGATATTCATGAGTCTTAGAGTACACTGATATTTTATCCACAAAATAACCAAAAACTGATACAGGTACGGGTGAAAAATTCAGTACATCAAGGCTGTAAATACCCATGGTGAATTCAACCGCCCAGTCACAGACCAGTTCAGGATTTCATCCAACCTAACACCCGACCCAATCCATGGTATATCCTGAAAAGTATTCTTGTTCCCCGTGGGCTGGAAAATAGTACATGGTTATCGAAATTTCACTTTTGGGAATGATTTAACCTAGGAAGAACAACCACAAATAATTCTCAATAACAAAACATCACACCAAGATCAATATCTATAACCAAAAGTGAGACAATAATTTCAATTTCAACATTTTAAAATTTTAACCAAAGTAAAAAACACCAAAATGGGAGGGTAACCCACTAGATAAAAACCCATAACCTCCATGCAACAATAGGGACATCACCCTAAAGCCACATCCACCAACACATGCAAGGGAGGAACACTTGTAATCAGATCCACCATCAATACCATGGAACTTATTTACTTTTCCTAGGTCAAATATAAAAAGGTCTACATACAACTAAGGGTTTCTATAGGGTGTGATCCAATTCCCAGTAGGATACCACCCAAATAAGGATTCCACATCATAGAATTATATGATAAATTATCATGTAAGTTTTTAGAAAGAAATTGGAAATATTTTTAGTAAAACATTATAAAAAAAAAATTCAAGAGACGAATACTTTGAGATAAACATGAAATCAAGGTCCACTATATACTGATGTTAAGGAAAAATCACAATAGAAACATAGGAAATCCCTAAAAGCTATAGCACTAGTGGATCCCTAGTAACCTCTTACCTCGGTAAAAATGGTATATAAACCATATCCCACTATTTTCTTGTGCATGATCCTCTGTAGAGGAATATATCCCATAGTCTAGTGGTATCCAATCATAATCATAATTTATTTATTATTTTAGCACCAATCCTTCTAGAAGAAACCATACCTCAGCCCCGCCAATCCAACTAGCATACTAGTTCTAGTCCACCCACCTAGATACCTAGGATTCATTTTATGCTCAATTTCATGTCACATGTCACATAGATCACCTCTTTCACAGACACATAACAAGAAACAAGAATACATTGAAAAAAATGATCAGTTTTCATAGGAAAAACATCTTTCAAATCCATACACACACTAAATCCATTTTTAAAAATGCTTCACACTACTTACACGTTTTATAAAACCCATTTTAGAATCATAACAAAGAAAAAACATAAGAACAAAACCATTTCCATTAAAAAACAATATTTCAACCCATATGCACCTTGAAAATTTTTGGAAATACATTTAATACCACACAGATAATCCGTAGAACACATTTAAGAATCCAAGAAAGCATAACAAAATCATCCAATAATGCTAAAGCATGGAACCACCTACATCAAGCTTGGAAACATCTGGAATCTGATGAAAACCCATAACCTCACTACAATAGAACCTTATAAACCAAAGATAAAACCATAAACATTAATATTAAAACCAATAAATCATGGTTTAACCCATTTTAGGGTAACTAACCTGCTGGAGAGGGGAGCACCAAACAAAGAGGAGAGAAGAACCCCAAAAGGAGGAAACCATTAGAATAAAGGATTATTTGATTATTATTTGAAGATATCACACCAAATCCAACAAAGTATGGATTTAAAAGGAATCCAAGAGGTAGGGGGAGAGGTTCCTAGGTCTTCAAATCTCAAATGGGGTGATTAATGGTGGATTTGGGGTTAAATTCGAAGAGGGAAAAAGGGGAAATTGCACATTTTTAATGACCCTAACAGGCCGCATGGTTAGCCTGCATGGTTTACCAAACTACGAGGTAACCATGTGGTATTCTATTTATAAGATGAAACCAGCCACATAGGTTTCATATTGAGGGAACATTATGATACTTTAGGCCGTTTGGCCTTGAAAATTCCATTTTCTTGGGCACATGATCTCTTATAGGCTGTTGTACAGTTTCCCCTAATCGTAGACAAACCATGTGCCACTTCCTGTTGGGTCTAAAATTCCTTTTCTTTACCAAAAAAACCTATGAAAACAATGGGATAAATACAAGAACTAAAATAAAAAAAATAATTCCTAAAAATTAAAATCATGAATGTGACAATTCTTCCCACCATGAAACTTTCTGCCCCCAAAAAGTCATCATTGTTTCTGATCTAAGAACAAAAAAAAATACTGATCTCCAACCCAAGACTTACACTCCCATGTCTGATTCTCATCATTACCATGTTACCAAATAACTTAGACCAATGGGATGAACTTACCCTAAAACACTTTCTCTTGGTAATACACAATCCTCACTATCTTCTCAAACACAGACAAATCAGGCCACCACTCCAACTCTACCCAATTCAACACAAGATACAAATCCAAATTATACCTTTTTAGTTGTGAGAATTAAAACATATCATGAATAGATGTCAAGTAGGAAGGAGAAGATAAATAATAATCTACCTTAAAAAGATACTCAGTAATCTTAAAAGGTCTGACATACCTCAACATTAACTTCCCTTACTTACCATGATGATGGTGACCCTGGCGAGGTGACAATTTCTGAAACACCTAGTCACGAACTAAGAATTCAAAATATTAGTGCCTCTGATCATCATAAGACTTGTGGAATAGTTACACTATCGACAAACTATATTCAATCAACTTGAATTTATTTTATGTCTCCTACACAAGTCTTAGTCCCAACAACAATGTCTCACCCACCTCAGTCTGACAAAGAGTTTACCGACACGATATCCAATAAAGAACCTCAAAGGGATCCAACCTTATCAAGGATTGGAAACTATTATTATATAAAAACTAAACCAAACCCAAATGGATGTCCCACAGGCCTCCAAAACCCAATACACATTTTCATAGAATGTATTCCAAGATTTAATTTTCCCACTCTATCTGACCATCCATTTGAGGATGGTGTGTCTTACTCAAATTGACCTGTGAACCCATTTATTTATGAAGGTCTTCCCAAAACCACGAGAAGAAATGCGGGCCCTTATATAAAATAGTTTTTGATGGTATATCGGGAAGACTCATAGTTGGTTGAACAAAAAACCACCCCAATTTATACACTTTTGATGAATCCCTGATTGAAATGAAATATGATGATTCAGTCAGACAATCAATTGTTACCCATATGGAATTCCCCCCAGGGGTGTATGAGGTATGCCAATAATAAAATCACTAGAAACCTCATCCCACTTCTAGGTTGGAATAGGTAGGGGATGTAGAAAACCCGATGGTCTTTGGTGCTCTTCTTTAACCCATTGACACGTATAACACTTGTATATGAAGTCATTTATGTATTGTCTCATACATGGACACCAGAATCGATGACTTACTTCATAAAACATCCTGGTGGACCCAGGATGGAAGAAACACTAATAATGGTGGCTATCTTGTATTACCAACTTCCAAAATGACAATAAAACCATGAAGAGACCTTTAAAACATATAACTCCATCAGTAGAACAAAAACATTCACATAGAACCTCCTCTCAATTTAGGAACTGCATAGAATGTTGCAACAACTCATCACTAAGATGCTTCTACCAAATAAACTATTTAAGGGAAGGTGTCTAATTCACACTATCTAAGAATTAAACTCTACTATGCTCCATGGTCTCTAGATGTATTTGAGAAAAAAGTCCCTTCAGAGTCCACTTATCACCAGACTCTTCCAATTCTTGCACCAAAACTTTCCTACTCAAAGCATATACTACCACATTACCTTTTCCCAGGGTATAGAAAAAATCAAAATCAAACCCCTGAAGGTACTCCATCTGATGGCGCTACCTATAATTCATATCCTTCTGAGAGAAAATAAAATCCAAGCTCTTATGATCCAATTATACTACAAACTTCTCCATGATTAGGTAAAGATTCCATGTCTTCAATGCATGAATCACTACCACTAAATCTAGATCATGGTTTGGGTAATTATTTTCATGTGTCTAGAGTTATAAATAACCATACACCACCACATTCTCATACCGAATCAGCACACACCCAATTTGCATACCAAAGACAACATATTAGACCACACATCCTTTTACATATTCTTACAAGTTAAAAATAAGGGTTATGGTCAACCGTCTCTTATGATCCTTAAAAGTCTCCTGGAACCCTGGTCTCCACTCAAACTATACCCCTTTAAAAATAAGCATCTTAATAGAAAAATCAAGTTGAGGGAAACCCTAGAAATCCCAAAAAAATCCTGATATTGAAAAAATTATTCATATGATCCCCTAAAATCAATAAACCGATCTTCTATGGGTCCACTAAAACCCCTTGATCTAAGATAACATGACCAAAATATTTCACCAACCTAATCCAGAAGGCTCAATTTTAAAACATGGAATAAAGGTGATGATCCCAAGGAGCTCCTAACACAATCCTTAAATGAAAATCATGATCCTCCTCAGTCGCAGAATAGATTAGGATGTCATCCACAAATACCATGGAAGATTATTCAAGATACTTATTGAACACTGGGTTTATAAGCACCATAAAGACTACTGGATCATTTTTCAACCTAAAAGGAATGACCAAATACTCAAAATAGACATACCCACTTTTGAATAAATTTTTTGGAACATCCACCTCTCCAAATATGAATTGGTGATACTCAGAATGTAATTCAATCTTACATAACTACCTCACCCCCTTAAGCTAATAAAATAGGTCATCAATATGGGGGAAATGGTATTTATTCTTAATCTTCACTTTACTAAGCTTCTAGTAATCAATGAACAACTGGAGAGATCCATCTACCTTCTTCCCAAATAGAACTGAGGTGACTTAAGTTGAGATGATCAGGTGAATGAATACTCTGGATCCCAGATCAAACAACTGTATATTTAATTCCCTAAACTAGGTGGTGTTAATAATATATAAGGGAAGAGATATCAAATATGTTCCCTATGGAAAATCAATGATGAATTCTATATATAGCCGTGAAGGTAACCCTGAGAAATCATTTGAAAATACCTTTAGGAAACCATCCAACATAGGAGGTAATCCACTATTAGAACTACTACCACCACCATCCTCTAATAAGAGAAATGAGACATAGAAATTTAGAAAACCCAACACTGAAATTGGATGTCTTTCACATCCTAATTGAGGATCCCATTCACCTTGAAAAAAATGGTTACTCCCATAAGGTGTGAAAAAAATCACTCACTATTAATAACTATCGATTTTCACTTAGAAGTGAACCATCCAATCCATAATAAGGGCTATGTCAAATAGTTCTATTTATAAAACTAAGAAATACCAATCCATATCAACCCCTAACATGGTGAGTGCACAATATGATAAACTAAAAACCTTCTATTTATTATTATCAATTATCTTCACCAACTCTATCATATATGACATAAGCTCAGATGAAAAACTCAAAAAACCCACAAGACATGAAGAACTGAAAGAAATAGAGGCATCTATATAAAATAGAGAAACAACTATAGATGATGTAATAAGAATCATACCTCGAACTATGGATGGTCCTGCATCTGATTACACTTGTTCTTGATCCACAAAATAAAGACACATCATCTCTGATTGATCCTAATAATGACCAATGACAGTGGATCTAACTTGAACTAACTCTTACTATAAGTGGATCCAACCTTATCCCCATGACTTCAAAACTAAGAACCTATTTTCTCGGATGGTTATGACTGGACTGAAATTACTACAAAGGATAAAAATCCTTCACCACATTGATATGGGCACACCACCTTGAAAAACTACTATAAGTGACCCATAGTTATACACCAATGGAAAGGTCTGGGAGAAGATTCACCCATCGATTTCATGTGCCCTACCTTCCCAACCTGATGGCATAGAACTAATATATCATCTGAAGACACAGACGAAGACATTTAGGGAGGATGTCCTAAAATACCACCTATCTTATTCTTCTACTTGTCCCACCTATTCTTCTTATTAAATGTAATAACATTCTATATCCCACTTCTGAAACTGCTCCATAGAAACATAACTTTCCACTATGATTAATCTCCATCATTAAAGCATGATCAAACAACTCTACATATGTCTTAATCTCAAACCAATATACCTGGGATCATATATCCAACCACAACCTCATCTAAAACCATTGATCTTTTTTATGTTCATTAGAGACTACCTTTGGTGTAAACTGAACCAATTTCACAAAGAGGTTGGCATACTCCATCATGGTCTGATCCCCCTAGTGGAGGTCCAAAAACTCTTGGGTCTTGGAGAGGGCCAAGGTCTTTGGAAAATAACGCTCATTTAAGATGACCTTGAAGTCCTTCAAATCAATATTCTCATGCTTCCATATTTAACCATGGAGTCCCACCACCTCTGACTAGGGCCTTCCAATAAGAGTGATGTACATTTAACTTTCACCACCTCATGAGTGTCAGAAAACCCAAATATCCTCCCGATCTTCTCAAGACAATCCTCTACTTATTAGGGATGCTTGCTACCATGAAAGGAATTAGGTATGTTCTTGAGAAAATCCTAAGCTTTGTCCTTTCTAGGACCTGGTTTGGTTTCTCTAATACGAGCCGAACCAGATCCCACTCCCCGACCCAATGATTAGATATCCCAAACCACAACTTCCACTAATCTCTAATAAAGTGGGGAGGAATAAATCTCTCTAACCACTTCCCTTGGTTTCATAGGAAATCTCTAGGGAGGAATCTTGTAACAAAAAGAAACAAACATAAGGAAAACCCATCGATACACAATTATGAGTATTTTCATCAATGAAGAAAATTTCCAAACACTTCCATAAATCAGAAAAATATGATATCCATCACAATAACAGGTCAAATTTATTATCCCAGCCTAGTTTTCATACACAGTCTACAACCTGTATGTCGCACGTGGAGAAGAAGTCAAACCAAATCCTGACATCCCATAGAGACTTAAGGCCCATTACAGGGTGTGTTAGCTAGACACCCCAGTCATAACCAGAGTCTTAAGCCCTGAAAATCCTAGATCCTATCTGTCCAGAATCCCAAATATTGTGACCAAATAAAATGGAGAAACCTTCCCTCTGATACCATTTTTTTGTGAACTGATCAAGGATGTCATCCAACTTGACACCCGACTCTACCCATGGAAAGTCCCTAAGGGCATTCACAATCCCTATGTGATGTAAACTTGTTCCTAGGTACTGATATATCACTTTTGGGATTGATTTCACCCTTCAAGAACAACCATAAATAATTCTTAATAATAAAACATCACACAAAGATCAATATCTATAACCAAAACTGATACCCCAATTTTATGTTCAATAATTTACAATTTTAACCATAAATAAAAACACCAAAATGGGAACCAATGAGACCACAAACGAAAACCTCTATTTAAAGAGAGGTCCATCACCCTCAATCCACCTACAACAATACCTTGAAGGGAGAAACACTAGAAACTAGATCCACAATCACCACCATATAAAACCTTTCCTTTACCTAGGTCAAATATAACAAGGTATACATACACTTGATGGTGTATGTAGGGTGTGAGCCAATTTCATATAGGATGACACCCAAATAAAGTTTCCATCTCATAACATCATAAGATAAATTAACATGCAAGTTTTTCAAAAAGAAATTGGAAAAATTTTTAGTAATTTTTTTAGGAATACATTTTCAAGAGAAGCATTATTTGAAATAAACAAGAAAGGAAGGTTCAACATATGCCGGTGGTAAGTGCAACATCACAAGAGAAAAACATAATATCTCTAAAGGATCTAGAGCTAGTGTTTTCCTAAGAACCTCATACCTAGGTGAAAAATGGTATAGAAACCATAAACCAAAGAATCCTCATGCATGATCCACTAGAGGGGAACATATCCCAAGGTATAGTGGTCTCTAAAAATAATCATAGTTTATATTGTGTTAGAGAATCAATACTAATAGAAGAAACCTTGCCTGATCCCCACCAGTCCAATTAGTGTATTATTCCTAGTCTACCCACCTAGATACCTAAGATTCTTTTTTGTGTTCAATTTCATTTCCCATATCACATAGACAACCTACTTCACATAAAAATACCAAGAAACATGTATAAAATTGGAAAACATCATTTTTCATAGGAAAAATCATTTTAAATACCTACACACACCAAATAAATTTTAAAAAATTATTCACACCACTTTCATAATTCATAAAACCCATTTGGAAATGAAATAAAGAAACCTCACATGAAACACTGCCATTTCCATTAGAAAAACCATCTTTAAACCCAATGCACACCTTGAAACCTTTTGAAAACACATTTCAAACCCCACACAGAATCCATAGAAAACATTTAATAATACAAGAAAGTATACAAAAATCATACAATAATGATAAGTCATGGAACCACCTACCTCAAGCTTGGAAACTTCAAGAATCTAGTGAAAAACCACAACCAAACCACAAGAGAACTCTATAAAGGAAATATCAAACCATAAACACCAATATTAAACCCATGAAACCATGGTTAAACCCATTTTTGGGAAATAAAACCATTATAGAGAGGAGAACCCAAGAAATAGGAAATAATAAGCCTAGAAGTAGGAAGAAACCAAGAGAAGAAATTCTCAATTGATGATTATTTCAAGATCCCACACAAAATACACCAAAGAAAGGAGGTCCAAGAGAGACAAGAGGGAGGGGGAAAGATTCTTAGGTATGAAAATATTTAATGGGGTGAGTGGGTATAAATTTGGGGTTAAATTAAAATAGGTAAAATGGGAAATTCTATATTTTTAATGACTTGGACTGGTCACATGATTATCCCATATTGCTTTCCTAACTGTGCACCACCCATGTGCCACCTATTGTTGGATCCAAAAATACAATTTTTTTACAAAAAAAATCATGTTAAAACCAATAGATGAATACAAGACCAAAAATAAACAAAGGGATACATCAAAATAAAAAATTTAAAAGTGATAAGCCCGAACAACATCATGACAAACTCATATAAGCCATACCTTCTTCTGAAAGTTTTCCATCATATATAAGAATGCCTAATTCTCAAATGATGATACCCTGAACTCAATTCAATCTTGTATAAAACACTAGCTCCTGTCAATTGGTCTAATAGATCATTGATACGTGGAAAAGGATAGAGGTTATTCAGATTCACCTTGTTGAACTTCCTATAATCAGTACATAAGTGTAAGATCTCATTATCTTTCTTTGAAAACAAGAATGGGTAACCCCAAGGTGACATACTTGGATGGGTGAATCCATTATCAATCAAATCTTCCAAATAAGTATTAATCTCTTGATTTTATATCAGTTTCATTCTATAAGGTGGAATAGAAATTGGTTCAGCTACAAGCATGGACTCAATTGTAAACTCTACATCCCTCTTAGGTGGAAGCCCTGAGAAGTCCTTAGAAAAAATGCCCTGTAAGCAGTATACTATGGGTGGACAGAAATTATTCTTTACACCCCTAACATGTAGTAAAAGAATTGAAACCTATGCGGTGAGCTCCCCTATTTACTAATGAACTATCCCTACACGACCCGCCTTGATTTCCCACTCTCCACTATAAAAATAATGGTTACCCTCAGAAGACGTAAAGTTAAATATACTATGGAAACTATACATTTTTACTTAGTATGATACCAACCAATATATACCCTAAATGAATGCACATCCTGACATATAAAGTATAAAGATATCCTAAGGAAATTGGTACTTACCAACCTTGAGAGAACACCCCCTATATAAACCGATGTACCTAAACCATACTACCAACAATGTGTTGATCATCATAAGCCAACTTAAAAACTCCATATTCAGTCTCAAAATATTCACATGTTGTGAATATATAAAAGAATATGAGGATCAAGTATCAAATAAGGTACTATCAAGTATAGATTATACAATAATAGTACCTATGACTGTCAGTGGTCCAACCTCACTATCCACAAGTGTAGGCTGAACTACATGCAACTATCCTTCCCCACTTCCCTATGATATAACATGATTTCCATGAGATATACTACTTAGTTGATATGAGTGATATTTCTTAGAAGTACCTCATCTACTACCTTGATCGTTGTAGCTAGTAGAACTCATACTAACAAACTTATATGGGGTAGAAGACCCCCTCTTGGTGGTTTGGATCTGCCTATATCTTTAATCACTACCCATAGATAAGTTTCTATAATACCTATAAAAGTGACCCATCCAACTGAAATCATGGTACTCCACTGGTGGCCATGGACACTGGCTATGAATATGTCACAAGATACAACACCTATGTCAGTAAATCCACTTACTTCTCTGAGTAACTGATCCATCTCCTTGGCCACTCTGGTTATATTTACCTGGTTGAAATTATCAAAGAGATACTTCCTACTATCAGAAGATGTAACTCCTATTTATCTAGTATAAACCACATGTATTCCATTATATTCTTTCTTCAAGTTCCCCTCATGAATGAGAGCATGATTCTCCACTTCATAATTTTTTTTCAGTTGATATATTAACCTAGAACTTAATCTCACATTTAAGCCCATCCTAAATACGCTTCTCTATAGTAGCCTCATATCTTTCAAATGATGTAACAAAGCACTAAAAATTAGTGAATAATCTAGTATAGTCAATCATAGACATACTCTGAAGGGTCAACCTCATGAACTCAACTACCCTCTCCTACCTGACCATCATAGGGTAAAAGTGGTCCAAGATATTCTCTTGAATGTCCTTCCACTCCACATTCTTTATAATTCTATCCTATGTCTAGATTCCCCACCAAATATTTACTTTATAATATAAAAAATAAGTATTCATTTTGAATATCTTCTCATAAAGAGTCTCTAATTGATCAAGGATCGTGTGGATGTACTCAATCCATAACCCAGCTGCCTCAGATACACCATCTCTGGTGAATGTCAGAGAGTGTTTTAACTAAAACTCCCATGTTATATGAGACATATTCCACACAACGAACCCTGGGTATCTTTCCATAAAATGAATTAACCAAGAAAATTTCTGAATGAATTTCTCTTCGGCTTCCTCACCCATAATTATTAGAGATTTTGGTTCCGCTATTGGAGGCACATTTTCAGCCATGTCATCCTATCGTCCTATCAACAAGCATCATCATGGAGGAATATATTTACAATTCAAAACAAAAATCTTAAGAAAAATTACACTACATTTTCACATTTATGTCAGAGGTATTAATATAAATCCATCATGATTCATCCCCTATACGCCACCACATAGTCAAAACTGAGGCATTATCACTACCCTCAACCATCACTCATCTAGGTCATGGATAACATAGGGTAAATAGTTCCATAATTCACATTTATCATTAGTCACCAATTTATCCATTTCATTTTACCATATTTTAGTATCCTTTACAATTATCAATTTCATATTATGAAACATTTCATTTAAATTACACAAGTAAAGAAAAGATTTTTTATTTAAATAACTCACCAAAAAAATACTTTTATATGCATCCCAAAATGATGCATGTCACAATAATTGTATAAGGCCTAGAATTATTCATGTATACAAAAATGTAATTCTGTACTAGGTCATGAATAAAATCCCATAAAAATAATAACATAACACCAAAAGTGTGTCACTCATGGTGAAATAACATTCAACTGTAACAGCAAACATCAAGAACATCAATCCCACATTAGGTTTTTGGATTTTACCCCCATACATGGTTTAAATACTCAAATAAACAACCTCTTGACCAAGGATAAAATCATCCTATTATCTTTTATACCTTTCACAAATATAATGATAGAAGAAAATAAAACACCCATTGATACCACTTTGCAACATCCCAGCCACGGTGCCACATACCAGTTCCCTAAGCCGATTGGTCACATGACATCATACGCACCTCCCCATACTTCAGAGGCTGCTGAATAGTATAATGGGTATAATATTTATCATGGAGAGAGTATAACCTCTTTATCAAAGACAAAAAAATAGTGAAAATAAATAATCGACAACCAAATGATAATAAAAAATAACCATAATAATACCATAACTAATGGAAACCAGTATCACATGATGAACCAGAACATTAAAACAACATCTAAACCAAAATAATAGATATTTCATGCCATATACGTGTCAAGTTTCTAATGAAAACCCAAAGATAAATACACTGAAAACTCCCAATAGGTTTTGGACATCATATCCAGTTCCCTCATCCATGCTACATCCCAACTCTGTCATATAACATGGGTCTCTTTACCTTATCATTTTCTATAACCATGAAGTCTATTTGGGTACCTATTAGGAAGAACAAGTATGGTGTGATCACAATTCAGTAGGCTACCACCAAATATAAAAAAATCCAACCTATAATAGTGTATGTAGTTGTATATTGAATAAATTAAAAAATATAAGGAAATTGTTTTCACATTTAAAATTATTCATTAATTAACCACATAAAACCAAGGGTTTACGATGACACCTAAACCAACAATACTTGTTTTGGACCATGTTGTATTTCAAACCACATCACATAGGGAGGAACAATTCATTATATCATGGTATTTCATTATTCATTTAAATCTAATTGTATAACAATGCTACTTGGAACACCAGTCCATTGCCAATATGGGTCTAGAAACATCATGTATTACACCCTATGGGTCCCTACCCCACACCTAATGGGTATTTGGAGCATCGGTCCATGTCCCATTCATTAATATTCACATTACGACATTGGGACCTAAAACATCATGTTTAGCACCCTATGGATATTTTGGATCATTAGTCCCTATCCTACAACTCATTTATCAATCAATCACATATATAAAATATATCATATTCTTTAAGGTTAATCATCATTAACCTTCTTATCAAACATTATCATAGTGATCTATTTAAATTTATCACAATAATCATGGTTCTTCACTTAAATCACATGGAATAACATGAAAAATTCACCATTAAACCATTTATTAACATTTTTTACTATAACCCATTAACCCTTAAAGGTTAACCAACCATATTTTAATTCCCATTTCTACCAATTCATAATAAAATTAATCAACCAATTTTATAAACCAACTAATCTCCCCATTCCACAATCCCATTATTCCACCAATTTAATAATCCCATTAATAAATTAATTAATTCAACTAAAAAAATTCAATTTCACAATGCGGAAATTAAAATTTCACAATATTTTACATGAAAATATTATCAATACTGTAACACCCCAGGTAAATAAAGAATATGAAATTTCATATTTATCCATATTTGTGAATAAAATATTTAAATAACTTTAAAGGGGACGCTATGCTCGATGGCATACCCAACACGCAACAATGAGTTTCTTGGGAATCTTACGTTGCACTCTAATAATAAAATAATATTATTTTAAATGGTAGTTAACATGTAGACGTTGTAATGGCGGGAATGGATAGAAATAACTAAAATATGATTATATATGTTTTTAAATGTTTTTACATTTATCCAATAAAAGATAATGGCTTAAAATACGGAAAGAATTCAATTTTAGGCGTATATGCCCTAGTTTTCAGTAAAGGTTCACTTATCACCTTTTGATGGAGAACCGTCATTAAATATAGTTTTGATCACTCTTATACATTCTTTTGGACCAAATAAAACTCTTATTAAGAATCGGGACATCAAAATTTACTTTGTGTAAATTTTTGGTATCTTTCCGATAAAGTTCATTTTTTTTAATGAATAGTGTAAAATGTTGTATTTTAATTCAAAACCACTTTTTAATCTAATTTATTTATATGATTAGATTATATTTTGAATTGGTTTTAAAGTGAAATTAGAAAATATTTTTACCATTAAATCCAATAGTCTTCGTTGGAATCAATTTCACTTTGAAATCAGACTTAAACTAGTGTCAATCTTTTGATACTTATTGTTTCATAAAACACGCTATTTGACATGACATCGGGAATTAATTATTAAATTAATTAATGTGACTTATATGTTTTGAATTTTGTAAAATGGACTTCATTTTTGAATTCAGAATATCAAATATAGCTTAGGGTGAATTTTTGGGATTTTTCTGAAAAACTTCAATTTTTGATGAATAGTGAACCCACTAAGTGGTACTTATAAAAACTGATTTTCCGTTTAAATGAAATTTTGCCATCATTGTGTTTCGATTTTCAAAAATCCGACATACATGGTTGTCATTAAGAAGTAAAATGTGGTTCAATGAGATTAAAATAATTTTTTGGTGAATAGTAACTTATTAAGTTTTTAATCGCGATTAGTGGTAATTAGTGTAGTTTAAGGTAAAAATAATGCTTTAATAAAATGAGATGAGCTTGACACATGTCTTAACCTCATTGGTTGTATCATGGCCGACCAATAAAAGCCATTGGTCAACTTGGGGACCCCATGGATCCACTTTGGTTGGGAAATGACATAAATAACATTTTATTTAATGTAAAAGTAAAATTGACACAAACATGATATGTTTTACTAAAAAACTTTTTAAGTGGGGTTATACAAGTCATATTTTTGATTATAAATATTAATTGGAAAGATAAAAAGATTTCCTACATCATAGTATTTTTTTTATAATTTGTAGACATTAAATAAATTAAATTATTTATGACATAATAATGATGTAGCGATGACATCATTATTTGACGATTTAAATAAAATGGAAAGATAATGTAAAATATATGAACTAAACATGTCCAAAACTTATTGGATGAGTGGATTTAGAAGACTTATCACCTTATCCACGAATTATATCAATGTGGGACCTTTTGAAACCGAAACACATTTTCAAATAAAGTAATATTTGTTTACTTTCCAAAAGTGCCCCTCATCTCCTCTTATAAAAGGCCCCCACCTCTACCTCATTTAACACACTCCTCAAGCCTTTGGCTCGGCCAACCCCTGCCCATTTACTCTATCCACATCCCTCTCCTCATCCTAGAGGATTCCCTTTGGGCATAATCCTTTCAAAGGAAGCCTTTAGGCTCAAATCAAAAGGAGTTACACTTTTAAAGGTAATTCATTCTCTCATGTTCATTTGTTTTATTTTGATTCTCCAACCCCCTAAACTCTTTTTATTTACTTCTTTTGTAACAACACCAGTATCTTCAATATACTAGGATGTTGTTATAAGATTTATTCTAGCTACACTCTCACACAACTACATCAAATGGTTAAATAACATACGGTTTCCGTGGATGGTCAAATTCTGCCTCCCGAAACGATGATTGTTCAATACTCATTTAACACCTTCAACGGTGGCCATTATGATGTCACTATTTTTATATATGATATATAATATGTTTATGTTTTATTTATGCTTCTGTATTTTTCATTTTTGTCTTACCTTTATGGCTTCCATTATGGGTATACGCGATATCTTCATTTAAGGAAGTGCGGACTACCGCCCCCTCAAAGTGATTTGATTCCTTAAATACCATATGTGGGATGTATAAAGGATGGAAATATGATATTATATATGATATTATACTGGAATTATAATATACCTTTATATCATTATTATTCCATTCTATAAAATACGAAATAGAAATGAAAGTAGCGTTCATGCGTACGTACGGCTTACCGTCTCCATGAACGGTGCATTTCATTTCTTACCTCTAAATGATTATGTAATAAATTCATGCATGTACTGGATATATATGACATATATGATATCTACATAATGAATACAATTCTGGATATAATAAGCATTTGGCCACACAAACAACATGTAATTGTAAGAAGTCCACTTTCGACTTAAGAACCAAATATCGGCAAAACAAATATTATTAACTTAAATGATTACATAATGTTTATGACATGGTAATAAGTGGTATAAAAGTAATAATGAACTTGAAAAAGGTTCTTAAGGAATTAGAAATTAACTCAAGTTTATTATTCAGGATATTAAAGAACGATCGAGTCAAGTCGGACCCGAGGTAAGGGATCCTACTCCTCTCTTTCTTTTTAAGTACACACTTTTATGTCATTCCTTTTAAAGCTCATCTTTCTTGTTATTGGGATGATCATTTATATTACACTTACTGTAATTTTTATTTTCATGTGATTAGAGACCCTATTCTCTCTCATCAATCCATTTTGGAAGTTTTGAGTGGCGCCGTTAGGCTGCCAAACTTTCGTAAGAGATCTAACCTCTCTCTTCTTTTTAAGTACTCTCCTTTATGTCACTTCTTTTAAGCTCCTCTTTGTAATGTTGGGGGATGTTATTTTATATTCCTCTTGCTGTAAATTTTATTTTAATGTGATGAGATACCCTATTTGATCTCATCAATCCATATTCGGAAGTTTTATGTGGCGCCGTTAGGCTGCCGAGTTTTCGTAAGGGATTTTTCATCTCACTTTTATTCCCGTGAGATTTATGCTACATTTGCCCCAAATTCCCTTGAGTGGTGTATGCACTGCCCATTATTCTACTCTTTGTGTAATATAATTTCGTTTATGAGTATTTACATCAATTATCTTTTGTCCTTCTTTCATGGGGTGTATGTTTTGAAAGATACCCAAGTCGGTAAGGGAACCTTTCACCCTCCTCTTTTTTAAAAGACTTCTTTTGTTGGGTCTTTTAATTTACATATCGTTATGTTGTGATATGTTCTCATATATCCTTATTGATGTAAATTTTATGTCCAAGTGATGAGATACTCTTTTTATCTCTCACCAACTCTTTTTGATGTGATGCCGTTAGGCTGTCAAGGGAACTTTTTAACCCAATTTCGATTTCTTTGGGTTCAACATGTAGTCATTGAATATGTCATCCATTGAATATGTGTGAATGGCCTTTTTACAGTTAATATCCACTTATATTGGGTGTATTTATATTTGTCACACATATTTTTGAGATTGATTTGTCCTTAATTTAAGGATACCTTCTTTATAAGGGATTTCATCACATTTGACATTTCTATTGAGGGTTCATTGTTGTTATGCACCAATTCACTCTTATATGTTGTATATACTGTCCTTTGGAGTATTATATCATGAATCCATTTATTCTCATGATATTATAAAGTTTTGACTAAATGTTATTCCTCAACTATTGTATTCAAGTGTCTCTAATTTTGGTAAAACCCCTTTAACCAAAATATCGTTTTAAATGTTTTAATTATTTGTTCTTATTAATATCCATGTTTTCAAAATGGTTTTAAGGATTTATTTATATGGATATTAATGGTTTAAAATTTTAAGCTTCAAGGTGGTATGGGACACTTTGATTCAAAAATCTCTTTATTAAATGTTTTAAATGGTTTTGGAAATGGTTTCTTTTTGAATGGATTCAATATTTCAATATACTAAAATGTTATATTGTGATTGAAATGTGAAAATGTTATGTTTCCTTTATGCATGTTTTATGTGACACATTTATGTTATGGTTCTTGGGCATTGTTATGAAAACGGGTGGTTCTGTGATAAACTAAGGGCGGGTGAGCCCGTTATAGCTCTCCAATGCATTGGGTAACGCGAAGGAGTGAAACGTTAAGGTTTCTTCGAAGAGATTTAGGGAATATACTGTGACGGGTATTCCAAACGTAACCAAGAGTGTTACTCCCCACGTAAGAATGTTATGAATGCCTCAAGTTACCTTTATGTCTTATGTTTTCTATGATTTATTCATGGTTTGATGAGGTATGTTAAAGTGCCTATGTTTTATGGGTAAAGTATGATTTCATTATTATGTATATATGAACTCATGTTTCCTTTCCATATTTTTATAACCCTTACTGAGCTTTTTATGCTCATCCCAAGTTTTTGAAATGTTTTTAAAAGGTCAAGGGAAAGGTACATGATGTGATGATAGTATCAAGGATGTTTCAAGAAAGAATCCGTGTTATATTTTAAATATGTTTCCGTTGATGGGAAGAATGAATACTGTCTTTTTTGTAACCACTTTGTTTAAATGTGGAATGTAATGCAAGTTTCATGATCTAATTCTCTAAAACTCTAAACCTGAAAGGATCCTCAATGTGTAATCTTGTAATAACTCAAGATTAAGTAAGGTTTAAGGCTGGGGCCTTATAGTTGGTATCAAAGGCCGGTTTAGATATCTTTAGAGGTTAGGGTATTCTTTAATCATAAGTGACATTACCATAATGGTTAGGATTTCAGAAAGAGTCCTAGTTTTAGATAAAGTGAATGAGTAAGTATATCTTAGTGTTTACCTTCCTCGTTAGTACATGATCGTTTTGTTGATATACTCACACTGACCTTTTTGGTTTTAGTAAATGGCTGGATCTAGCAGGCACCAAAGTGACAATGGGTTTGAAGGAAACTGTGGTGGTTCTCTGATTAAGATACTCGATGAGATGGGGGATTCAATGAGGAATATCATGGTTTTTATAAACCAACTATCAAGGAGTCATGATCAACCACTTGAACCTTGGTGAGTTCTCTAATGCATCATGTACGAGATGGCCAACTCGATGTGGAAATTCAGGTAATAATTATTAAGGTAACCATTAGGGTTTATATGATCCTTACTTTTGAGGTAATTATGGGTTATTATATGATATGATGGAAAATGAAGGGCATGAGATAAAATTGAGGTTAAAATATGTTATGATTATTCTTGAAGATTTTATCTCATTTTGGGGAATGTTTTAAGAATTATATAGTTTTGGAAAAAGGACAACAGGCAGACCGTGTGACATCCCGTCGCGTCGGACAAAGCTGCGGGAATCGAACCCACAACCAAAGTGCGACTGATATTTATCGCCTACCACTAGACTACGTGAAGTCCCTGGTTAGTTTGACCGATTCTTTTCAATTATATGATTTTATGAATTAAGAGTAAGTTGATTTTGGAGGATATGTGATTAGGATAATTACTTTTCAATGTGAGACTTTAGGAGCAACTGATGTTGTTTGGAGAAAAATGTTACGATTTAACTTGGTAGACTATGTGACTAAATCCTTCAAATATTTGGGTTTCAATCTTAGTTTGGTTTACTTTGAAGAATTTTATGGAAAAATGGTCCTCGTTGAACTTTGGGTTTTGTTGGACAAATTTTGGAGATTAAGAATAGATTTTCTTTTTATAAAGGGTTATCCTTTTCTGGATTATCTGATCTTGTACTAGCCTTTTTGGTTTTGGTTTTGGTTAAAGACATGGGAAGTATATAGTTCTATTTTGTGGATTAAGTGATTCCCTAGAAGTTGATTATAGTACTCTTAATGTGAACAAGTCTTCCTAAATACTCGTCTTTTGGAGAAAATATGAGTTTGTGTAAGGAATCTAATAAAAGTTGAAAGTCAATATGATAAGTGATTATGTTTCCTTATGAATAAATTCCTCAATAAAAAGTAACTTAAAACAAAAATGTTGTCTATTAACTTTTCCTACTGGGGAATCGAATATCGTTTAACCCATCACAAGTTTGTGATTTTCTCGTGGTTAACTTTCTCCTAAACATGTTTTCTATCACTCTCCATCAGAACATGACCCTTTGTTTTTTCCTCCATGTCCATATTTTCATACTTGGAATCCTAGTATGGGTTAACTCGGGTGACCTTTGTACTTATCTCTATTTATTTTAAAGTGTTTGTTTTACCGACTTTTGTTCCGATGTGGGACTTTCAAGGGTGTTTCCAAGCGCAATTTTAAAATTGCGAGGACGCAATTCCCAAAAGGGGGGAAGGATGTAACACCCCAGGTAAATAAAGAATATGACATTTCATATTTATCCATATTTGTGAATAAAATATTTAAATAACTTTAAAGGGGACGCTATGCTCGATGGCGTACCCAACACGCAACAACGAGTTTCTTGGGAATCTTACGTTGCACTCTAATAATAAAATAATATTATTTTAAATGGTAGTTAACATGTAGACATTGTAATGGCGGGAATGGATAGAAATAACTAAAATATGATTATATATGTTTTTAAATGTTTTTACATTTATCCAATAAAAGATAATGGCTTAAAATACGGAAAGAATTCAATTTTAGGCGTATATGCCCTAGTTTTCACTAAAGGTTCACTTATCACCTTTTGATGGCGAACCGTCATTAAATATAGTTTTGATCACTCTTATACATTATTTTGGACCAAATAAAACTGTTATTAAGAATCGGGACATTAAAATTTACTTTGTGTAAATTTTTGGTATCTTTCCGATAAAGTTCATTTTTTTAATGAATAGTGTAAAATGTTGTATTTTAATTCAAAACCACTTTTTAATCTAATTTATTTTTATGATTAGATTATATTTTGAATTGGTTTTAAAGTGAAATTAGAAAATATTTTTACCATTAAATCCAATAGTGTTCGTTGGAATCAATTTCACTTTGAAATCAGACTTAAACTAGTGTCAATCTTTTGATACTTATTGTTTTATAAAACACGCTATTTGACATGACAGTGAGAATTAATTATTAAATTAATTAATGTGACTTATATGTTTTGAATTTTGTAAAATGGACTTCATTTTTGAATTCAGAATATCAAATATAGCTTAGGGTGAATTTTTGGGATTTTTCTGAAAAACTTCAATTTTTGATGAATAGTGAAACCACTAAGTGGTACTTATAAAAACTGATTTTCCGTTTAAATGAAATTTTGCCATCACTGTGTTTTGATTTTCAAAAATCTGACATACATGGTTGTCATTAAGAAGTAAAATGTGGTTCAATGAGATTAAAATAATTTTTTGGTGAATAGTAACTTATTAAGTTTTTAATCGCGATTAGTGGTAATTAGTGTAGTTTAAGGTAAAAATAATGCTTTAATAAAATGAGATGAGAATGACACATGTCTTACCCTCATTGGTTGTATCATGGCCTACCAAGACAAGCCATTGGTCAACTTGGGGACCCCATGGATCCACTTTGTTTGGGAAATGACATAAATAACATTTTATTTAATGTAAAAGTAAAATTGACACAAACATGATATGTTTTACTAAAACAATTTTTAAGTGGGGTTATACAAGTCATCTTTTTGATTATAAATATTAATTGGAAAGATAAAAAGATTTCCTACATCATAGTATTTTTTTATAATTTTTAGACATTAAATAAATTAAATTATTTATGACATAATAATGATGTAGCGATGACATCATTATTTGACGATTTAAATAAAATGGAAAGATAATGTAAAATCTATGAACTACACATGTCCAAAACTTATTGTATGAGTGGATTTCGAAGCCTTATCACCTTATCCACGAATTATATCAATGTGGGACCTTTTGAAACCGAAACACATTTTCAAATAAAGTAATATTTCTTTACTTTCCAAAAGTGCCCCTCCTCTCCTCTTATAAAAGGCCCCCACCTCTACCTCATTTAACACACTCCTCAAGCCTTTGGCTTGGCCAAACCCTGCCCATTTACTCTCTCCACATCCCTCTCCTCATCCTAGAGGATTCCCTTTGGGCAGAATCCTTTCAAAGGAAGCCTTTAGGCTCAAATCAAAAGGAGTTACACTTTTAAAGGTAATTCATTCTCTCATGTTCATTTGTTTTATTTTGCTTCTCCAACCCCCTAAACTCTTTTTATTTACTTCTTTTGTAACAACACCAGTATCTTAAATATACTAGGATGTTGTTATAAGATTTATTTGAGATACACTCTTACACAACTACATCAAATGGTTAAAGAACATACGGTTTCCGTGGATGGTGAAATTCTGCCTCCTGAAACGATGATTGTTCAATACTCATTTAACACTTTCAACGGTGGCCATTATGATGTCACTATTTTTATATATGATATATAATATGTTTATGTTTTATTTATGCTTCTGTATTTTTCATTTTTGTCTTACCTTTATGGCTTCCATTATGGGTATACGCGATATCTTCATTTAAGGAAGTGCGGACTACCGCCCCCTCAAAGTGATTTGATTCGTTAAATACCATATGTGGGATGTATAAAGGATGGAAATATGATATTATATATGATATTATAATGGAATTATAATATACCTTTATATCATTATTATTTCATTCTATAAAATCCGAAATAGAAATGAAAGTAGCGTTCATGCATACGTACGGCTTACCGTCTCCATGAACGGTGTATTTCGTTTCTTACCTCTAAATTATTATGTAATAAATGCATGCATGTACTGGATATATATGAAATATATGATATATACATAATGAATACAATTCTGGATATGATAAACATTTGGCCACACGAACAACATGTAATTGTAAGAAGTCCACTTTCGAATTAAGAACCAAATATCGGCAAAACAAATATTATTAACTTAAATGATTACATAATGTTTATGACATGGTAATAAGTGGTATAAAAGTAATAATGAACTTGAAAAAGTTTCTTAAGGAATTAGAAATTAACTCAAGTTTATTATTCCGGAGATTAAAGAACGATCGAGTCAAGTCGGACCCGAGGTAAGGGATCCTACTCCTCTCTTTCTTTTTTAAGTACACACTTTTATGTCATTCCTTTTAAAGCTCATCTTTCTTGTTATTGGGATGATCATTTATATTACACTTACTGTAATTTTTATTTTAATGTGATGAGAGACCCTATTCTCTCTCATCAATCCATTTTGGAAGTTTTGAGTGGCGCCGTTAGGCTGCCAAACTTTCGTAAGAGATCTAACCTCTCTCTTCTTTTTAAGTACTCTCCTTTATGTCACTTCTTTTAAGCTCCTCTTTGTAATGTTGGGGGATGTTATTTTATATTCCTCTTGCTGTAAATTTTATTTTAATGTGATGAGATACCCTATTTGATCTCATCAATCCATATTCCGAAGTTTTATGTGGCGCCGTTAGGCTGTCGAGTTTTCGTAAGGGATTTTTCATCTCACTTTTATTCCCATGAGATTTATGCTACATTTGCCACAAATTCCCTTGAGTGGTGTATGCACTACCCATTATTCTACTCTTTGTGTAATATACTTTCATTTATGAGTATTTACATCAATTATCTTTTGTCCTTCTTTCATGGGGTGTATGTTTTGAAAGATACCCAAGTCGGTAAGGGAACCTTTCACCCTCCTCTTTTTTAAAAGACTTCTTTTGTTGGGTCTTTTAATTTACATATCGTTATGTTGGGATATGTTCTAATATATCCTTATTGATGTAAATTTTATGTCCAAGTGATGAGATACTCTTTTTATCTCTCATCAACTCTTTTTGATGTGATGCCGTTAGGCTGTCAAGGGAACTTTTTAACCCAATTTCGATTTCTTTGGGTTCAACATGTAGTCATTGAATATGTCGTCCATTGAATATGTGTGAATGACCTTTTTACACTTAATATCCACTTATATTGGGTGTATTTATATTTTTCACACATATTTTTGAGATTGATTTGTCCTTAATTTAAGGATACCTTCTTTATAAGGGATTTCATCACATTTGACATTTCTATTGAGGGTTCATTGTTGTTATGCACCAATTCACTATTATATGGTGTATATACTGTCCTTTGGAGTATTATATCATGAATCCATTTATTCTCATGATATTATAAAGTTTTGACTAAATGTTATTCCTCAACTATTGTATTCAAGTGTCTCTAATTTTGGTAAAACCCCTTTAACCAAAATATCGTTTTAAATGTTTTAATTATTTGTTCTTATTAATATCCATGTTTTCAAAATGGTTTTAAGGATTTATTTATATGGATATTAATGGTTTAAAATTTTAAGCTTCAAGGTGGTATGGAAAACTTTGATTCAAAAATCTCTTTATTAAATGTTTTAAATGGTTTTGGAAATGGTTTCTTTTTGAATGGATTCAATATTTCAATATACTAAAATGTTATATTGTGATTGAAATGTGAAAATGTTATATTTCCTTTATGCATGTTTTATGTGACACATTTATGTTATGGTTCTTGGGCATTGTTATGAAAACCGGTGGTTCCGTGATAAACTAAGGGCGGGTGAGCCCGTTATAGCTCTCCAATGCATTGGGTAACGTGAAGGAGTGAAACGTTAAGGTTTCTCCGAAGAGATTTAGGGAATATACTGTGATGGGTATTCCAAACGTAACCAAGAGGGTTACTCCCCACGTAAGAATGTTATGAATGCCTCAAGTTACCTTTATGTCTTATGTATTCTATGATTTATTCATGGTTTGATGAGGTATGTTAAAGTGCCTATGTTTTATGGGTAAAGTATGATTTCATTCTTATGTATATATGAACTCATGTTTCCTTTCCATATTTTTATAACCCTTACTGAGCTTTTTATGCTCATCCCAAGTTTTTGAAATGTTTTTCACAGGTCAAGGGAAAGGTACATGATGTGATGATAGTGTCAAGGATGTTTCAAGAAAGAATACGTGTTATATTTTAAATATGTTTCTGTTGATGGGAAGAATGAATACTGTCTTTTTTGTAACCACTTTGTTTAAATGTGGAATGTAATGCAAGTTTCATGATCTAATTCTCTAAAACTCTAAACCTGAAAAGATCCTCAATATGTAATATTGTAATAACTCAAGATTAAGTAAGGTTTAAGGCTGGGGCCTTATAGTTGGTATCAAAGGCCGGTTTAGATAACTTTAGAGGTTAGGGTATTCTTTAATCATAAGTGACATTACCATAATGGTTAGGATTTCAGAAAGAGTCCTAGTTTTAGATAAAGTGAATGAGTAAGTATATCTTAGTGTTTACCTTCCTCGTTAGTACATGATGGTTTTGTTGATATACTCAAACTGACCTTTTTGGTTTTAGTAAATGGATGGATCTAGCAGGCACCAAAGTGACAATGGGTTTGAAGGAAACTGTGGTGGTTCTCTGATTAAGATACTCGATGAGATGGGGGATTCAATGAGGAATCTCATGGTTTTTCTAAACCAACTATCAAGGAGTCATGATCAACCACTTGAACCTTGGTGAGTTCTCTAATGCAGCATGTACGAGATGGCCAACTCGATGTGGAAATTCAGGTAATAATTATTAAGGTAACCATTAGGGTTTATATGATCCTTACTTTTGAGGTAATTATGGGTTATTATATGATATGATGGAAAATGAAAGGCATGAGATAAAATTGAGGTTAAAATATGTTATGATTATTCTTGAAGATTTTATCTCATTTTGGGGAATGTTTTAAGAATTATATAATTTTGGAAAAAGGACAACACGCAGACCGTGTGACATCCCGTCGGGTCGGACAAAGCTGCGGGAATCGAACCCACAACCAAAGTGCGACTGGTATTTATCGCCTACCACTGGACTACGTGAAGTCCCTGGTTAGTTTGACCGATTATTTTTAGTTATATGATTTTATGAATTAAGAGTAAGTTGATTTTGGAGGATATGTGATTAGGATAATTACTTTTCAATGTGAGACTTTAGGAGCAACTGATGTTGTTTGGAGATAAATGTTACAATTTAACTTGGTAGACTATGTGACTAAATCCTTCAAATATTTGGGTTTCAATCTTAGTTTGGTTTACTTTGAAGAATTTTATGGACAAATGGTCCTCGTTGAACTTTGGGTTTTGTTGGACAAATTTTTGAGATTAAGAATAGATTTTCTTTTTATAAAGGGTTATCCTTTTCTGGATTATCTGATCTTGTACTAGCCTTTTTGGTTTTGGTTTTGGTTAAAGACATGGGAAGTATTTAGTTCTATTTTGTGGATTAAGTGATTCTCTAGAAGTTGATTATAGTACTCTTAATGTGAACAAGTCTTCCTAAATACTCGTCTTTTGGAGAAAATATGAGTTTGTGTAAGGAATCTAATAAAAGTTGAAAGTCAATATGATAAGTGATTATGTTTCCTTATGAATAAATTCCTCAATAAAAAGTAACTTAAAACAAAAATGTTGTCTATTAACTTTTCCTAATGGGGAATCGAATACCGTTTAACCCATCACAAGTTTGTGATTTTCTCGTGGTTAACTTTCTCTTAAACATGTTTTCTATCACTCTCCATTAGAACATGACCCTTTGTTTTTTCCTCCATGTCCATATTTTCATACTTGGAATCCTAGTATGGGTTAACTCGGGTGACCTTTGTACTTATCTCTATTTATTTTAAAGTGTTTGTTTTACCGACTTTTGTTCCGATGTGGGACTTTCAAGGATGTTTCCAAGCACAATTTTAAAATTGCGAGGACGCAATTCCCAAAAGGGGGGAAGGATGTAACACCCCAGGTAAATAAAGAATATGAGATTTCATATTTATCCATATTTGTGAATAAAATATTTAAATAACTTTAAAGGGGACGCTATGCTCGATGGAGTACCCAACACGCAACAACGAGTTTCTTGGGAATCTTACGTTGCACTCTAATAATAAAATAATATTATTTTAAATGGTAGTTAACATGTATACGTTGTAATGGCGGGAATGGATAGAAATAACTAAAATATGATTATATATGTTTTTAAATGTTTTTACATTTATCCAATAAAACATAATGGCTTAAAATACGGAAAGAATTCAATTTTAGGCGTATATGCCCTAGTTTTCACTAAAGGTTCACTTATCACCTTTTGATGGAGAACCGTCATTAAATATAGTTTTGATCACTATTATACATTATTTTGGACCAAATAAAACTCTTATTAATAATCGAGACATCAAAATTTACTTTGTGTAAATTTTTGGTATCTTTCCGATAAAGTTCATTTTTTTAATGAATAGTGTAAAATGTTGTATTTTAATTCAAAACCACTTTTTAATATAATTTATTTATATGATTAGATTATATTTTGATTTGGTTTTAAAGTGAAATTAGAAAATATTTTTACCATTAAATCCAATAGTGTTCGTTGGAATCAATTTCACTTTGAAATCAGACTTAAACTAGTGTCAATCTTTTGATACTTATTGTTTCATAAAACACGCTATTTGACATGACAGCGGGAATTAATTATTAAATTAATTAATGTGACTTATATGTTTTGAATTTTGTAAAATGGACTTCATTTTTGAATTCAGAATATCAAATATAGCTTAGGGTGAATTTTTGGGATTTTTCTGAAAAACTTCAATTTTTGATGAATAGTGAAACCACTAAGTGGTACTTATAAAAACTGATTTTCCGTTTACATGAAATTTTGCCATAATTGTGTTTTGATTTTCAAAAATCCGACATACATGGTTGTCATTAATAAGTAAAATGTGGTTCAATGAGATTAAAATAATTTTTTGGTGAATAGTAACTTATTAAGTTTTTAATCGCGATTAGTGGTAATTAGTGTAGTTTAAGGTAAAAATAATGCTTTAATAAAATGAGATGAGCTTGACACATGTCTTACCCTCATTGGTTGTATCATGGCCGACCAAGAAAATCCATTGGTCAACTTGGGGACCCCATGGATCCACTTTGGTTGGGAAATGACATAAATAACATTTTATTTAATATAAAAGTAAAATTGACACAAACATGATATGTTTTACTAAAACAATTTTTAAGTGGGGTTATACAAGTCATATTTTTGATTATAAATATTCATTGGAAAGATAAAACGATTTCCTAAATCATAGTATTTTTTTTATAATTTTTAGACATTAAATAAATTAAATTAGTTATGACATAATAATGATGTAGCGATGACATCATTATTTGACGATTTAAATAAAATGGAAAGATAATGTAAAATCTATGAACTACACATGTCCAAAACTTATTGGATGAGTGGATTTCGAAGAATTATCACCTTATCCACTAATAATATCAATGTGGGACCTTTTGAAACCGAAACACATTTTCAAATAAAGTAATATTTCTTTACTTTCTAAAAGTGCCCCTCCTCTCCTCTTATAAAAGGCCCCCACCTCTACCTCATTTAACACACTCCTCAAGACTTTGGCTCGGCCAAACCCTGCCCATTTACTCTCTCCACATCCCTCTACTCATCTTAGAGGATTAAATTTGGGCATAATACTTTCAAATGAAGCCTTTAGGCTCAAATCAAAAGGAGTTACACTTTTAAAGGTAATTCATTCTCTCATGTTCATTTGTTTTATTTTGCTTCTCCAACCCCCTAAACTCTTTTTATTTACTTCTTTTGTAACAAAACCAGTATCTTCAATATACTAGGATGTTGTTATAAGATTTATTCGAGCTACACTCTCACACAACTACATCAAATGGTTAAAGAACATACGGTTTCCGTGGATGGTGAAATTCTGCCTCCCGAAACGATGATTGTTCAATACTCATTTAACACCTTCAACGGTGGCCATTATGATGTCACTATTTTTATATATGATATATAATATGTTTATGTTTTATTTATTCTTCTGTATTTTTCATTTTTTTCTTACCTTTATGGATTCCATTATGGGTATACGCGATATCTTCATTTAAGGAAGTGCGGACTACCGCCCCCTCAAAGTGATTTGATTCGTTAAATACCATATGTGGGATGTATAAAGGATGGAAATATGATATTATATATGATATTATACTGGAATTATAATATACCTTTATATCATTATTATTCCATTCTATAAAATACGAAATAGAAATGAAAGTAGCGTTCATGCGTACGTACGACTTACCGTCTCCATGAACGGTGCATTTCATTTCTTACCTCTAAATGATTATGTAATAAATGCATGCATGTACTGGATATATATGACATATATGATATCTACATAATGAATACAATTCTGGATATAATAAACATTTGGCCACAGGAACAACATGTAATTGTAAGAAGTCCACTTTCGACTTAAGAACCAAATATCGGCAAAACAAATACTATTAACTTAAATGATTACATAATGTTTCTGACATGGTAATAAGTGGTATAAAAGTAATAATGAACTTGAAAAAGGTTCTTAAGGAATTATAAATTAACTCAAGTTTATTATTCAGGAGATTAAAGAACAATCAAGTCAAGTCGGACCCGAGGTAAGGGATCCTACTCCTCTCTTTCTTTTTAAGTACACACTTTTATGTCATTCCTTTTAAAGCTCATCTTTCTTATTATTGGGATGATCATTTATATTAAACTTACTGTAATTTTTATTTTCATGTGATGAGAGACCCTATTCTCTCTCATCAATCCATTTTGGAAGTTTTGAGTGGCGCCGTTAGGCTGCCAAACTTTCGTAAGAGATCTAACCTCTCTCTTCTTTTTAAGTACTCTCCTTTATGTCACTTCTTTTAAGATCCTCTTTGTAATGTTGGGGGATGTTATTTTATATTCATCTTGCTGTAAATTTTATTTTAATGTGATGATATACCCTATTTGATCTCATCAATCCATATTCGGAAGTTTTATGTGGCGCCGTTAGGCTGCCGAGTTTTCGTAAGGGATTTTTCATCTCACTTTTATTCCCGTGAGATTTATGCTACATTTGCCACAAATTCCCTTGAGTGGTGTATGCACTGCCCATTATTCTACTCTTTGTGTAATATACTTTCGTTTATGAGTATTTACATCAATTATCTTTTGTCCTTCTTTCATGGGGTGTATGTTTTGAAAGATACCAAAGTCGGTAAGGGAACCTTTCACCCTCCTCTTTTTTAAAAGACTTCTTTTGTTGGGTCTTTTAATTTACATATCGTTATGTTGGGATATGTTCTCATATATCCTTATTGATGTAAATTTTATGTCCAAGTTATGAGATACTCTTTTTATCTCTCATCAACTCTTTTTGATGTGATGTCGTTAGGCTGTCAAGGGAACTTTTTAACCCAATTTCGATTTCTTTGGGTTCAACATGTAGTCATTGAATATGTCGTCCATTGAATATGTGTGAATGAAATTTTTACACTTAATATCCACTTATATTGGGTGTATTTATATTTGTCACACATATTTTTGAGATTGATTTGTCCTTAATTTAAGGATACCTTCTTTATAAGGGATTTCATCACATTTGACATTTCTATTGAGGGTTCATTGTTGTTATGCACCAATTCACTCTTATATGGTGTATATACTATCCTTTGGAGTATTATATCATGAATCCATTTATTCTCATGATATTATAAAGTTTTGACTAAATGTTATTCCTCAACTATTGTATTCAAGTGTCTCTAATTTTTGTAAAACCCCTTTAACCAAAATATCGTTTTAAATGTTTTAATTATTTGTTCTTATTAATATCCATGTTTTCAAAATGGTTTTAAGGATTTATTTATATGGATATTAATGGTTTAAAATTTTAAGCTTCAAGGTGGTATGGGACACTTTGATTCAAAAATCTCTTTATTAAATGTTTTAAATGGTTTTGGAAATGGTTTCTTTTTGAATGGATTCAATATTTCAATATACTAAAATGTTATATTGTGATTGAAATGTGAAAATGTTATGTTTACTTTATGCATGTTTTATGTGACACATTTATGTTATGGTTCTTGGGCATTGTTATGAAAACGGGTGGTTCCGTGATAAACTAAGGGCGGGTGAGCCCGTTATAGATCTCCAATGCATTGGGTAACGCGAAGGAGTGAAACGTTAAGGTTTCTCCGAAGAGATTTAGGGAATATACTGTGATGGGTATTCCAAACGTAACCAAGAGGGTTACTCCCCACGTAAGAATGTTATGAATGCCTCAAGTTACCTTTATGTCTTATGTTTTCTATGATTTATTCATGGTTTGATGAGGTATGTTAAAGTGCCTATGTTTTATGGGTAAAGTATGATTTCATTCTTATGTATATATGAACTCATGTTTCCTTTCCATATTTTTATAACCCTTATTGAGCTTTTTATGCTCATCCCAAGTTTTTGAAATGTTTTTCACAGGTCAAGGGAAAGGTACATGATGTGATGATAGTGTCAAGGATGTTTCAAGAAAGAATCCGTGTTATATTTTAAATATGTTTCCGTTGATGGGAAGAATGAATACTGTCTTTTTTGTAACCACTTTGTTTAAATGTGGAATGTAATCCAAGTTTCATGATCTAATTCTCTAAAACTCTAAACCTGAAAAGATCCTCAATGTGTAATCTTGTAATAACTCAAGATTAAGTAAGGTTTAAGGCTGGGGCCTTATAAATACTATGGGAGTTGAAAATTAGACCACCTAGATCAAGGTCATTGATGAATGTTCAAAAAACTGAACTTCCCAAAATTGAAGTGGAACGATTAATGTCACAACAACACAAAAGATGTAGGACCAAAACCGAAGATCAAAATAAAATGAATTAAGATCCACGAAAACCAATATCTAAACCATATACAATAGAGAATAAATCATTCATATTCATTTAAAAAGAGAGATAAGACAGAGAGAAATCTAATTGGAGAAGAAAACACATATTGTACAGGAGATGATCCTTCCGTTGGATCTTTGATTCATCAAGAACACGGTTTTAGGATCCTTATAACCCTCCTGGGAACTTAAAAATTTATAGTAATAGTTTTATGATTGAGTTGGGGAGAATAGGGGTTATTAATCAGGGGTTTGGAAATTTTTCATAATTTTTCTGGGGAACTAATTTTTGAGCCCACAGTTTCCTAGGGAGGGGAATTTTTTTTCCAAATCACGCACCTTGACCTTGTGCCTATCCCTAGGGGTCACACAGTTTCTCCTTAGTGGATCATAGTTTGAAAAACTATGCACCAATCATTCAAGTACCCTCTATTTGGGGATTCAATGTTTGGTAGGGAGGGTACACATTTTTTCTAAACTATGCACCAATTGTGTAACAATTCCTGTCGCACAAAAATATGGAACACATTTTTCTAGGGCAAGCCACACAGTTTTCCTTAACCATGTTCCAACCATGCATATCCTTTTGGGCATCCAAAGTTCTCAAATTTTACCTGGAATAACCCAAAGTAAAAAAAAACCAACCAAGGAATAACCAAATCAAGGGTAAAAAGTAACTGAAAATGAGTATGAGGAGTCTCCATAAAGGTTGGGATATTAAATATATAGTTATGGTCCCACATTTCACATCATAAAATGCTCATAATTAATCATTACACATAGAAGGATAACAATCCAAACCCTAAAATAACCCTTTGGAAGTAATTATTTTTGTATGATATTTTACATATCATACTTAGTGAAATGAAATTTAGGATTTATAAATGAATATGGGAGACCAAAAATTGGTATAAAATATTATTTCCATCTTTTAAAAGAAAAATAACTCAAGACGATTCAATATATGTTTTGGAAATTGAAGTCTTTTTGATAAAGAATTGTAAATGGACAATATTTTTTTTGGAAGGGGTATAAAAATATATATCCACAAAAGAAAAGTGAATTAATATTTAATTTACATATTTTGGTTATTATTGGAATATACATAATAAAATCAATGTGAAATTTTAGATAACCCAAAAGAAAGTGTTTGTGTTTGAGAATCGCCTTTCCTATTTCCCACTTTATTTCATCACTTTTATACCTCCTAAATAATAAACATAGGTTTATTAAAAAATTTTATAAAAAATTAAATCGTGTTAAATTATTTCAATATTTATCTTTTATAATCATTTCATTATATTTCTTAATTCCCATCGTTAAAGGGGAAATATTTTGATATCATGTTTTCCTTAAAAATTTACCATTTCTCTTCGAATTTTCTATTTTGTTCATGGTAGTTTATACATTAGTAGAATTAATTTTAAGAGATTATAATACATATATTTGTACATTTATATATCATAAATAATTTATTATAACCGTACATAAGGTTGTTGATGAGGAAACAAT
The DNA here is from genome assembly GCA_963277665.1 of Viscum album. Taxonomy (NCBI): domain Eukaryota; kingdom Viridiplantae; phylum Streptophyta; class Magnoliopsida; order Santalales; family Viscaceae; genus Viscum; species Viscum album. The sequence continues at coordinate 423,562,167 of OY728132.1, forward strand.
TGGAAACTGCCACATTAGAGGGTAACCGGTTGTTAATGGAATATTCTCTGAAGAGGTGGTATGAGAGTTATAAAATATAATTACAAAGTAGATATGATTATTTATATACTATAAAATAATTAATATAATTTTAACATACTAATTAATTACACTTATACGATTTTAGTTTGTAAGGGATAGAGAAAAATAAGAATAGAAGAGGAAAACCTAAATAAGAGTTGATGAAAACATACCCTCTTCTTAATGCTGCTTCCCTTATATGGAACTAAACTCCCATGATGCTTGAATTTGTTTACTAAAAAATATCCCTAAGGATTATAATAGAAATGAGATATATTATTTTGGAATGCAATTTTTTTTTCAAGTGAAGGTGAAGTGGTTTTCCAAGGTGAGGGAGAGGGGTTGTTTATACCTGATGAAAAGAGTATTTTTGAGTTAAAACATTGAATAAAATACTATATCTAAGGTAAAAATTGTAGTGATGATATTTATGAAATAATTAATCAAATATAAATATAATAGAATGATTTTTGGACTTTAAACCCCTTTATTATTCTAAATAACTAGTTTATTAAAAAGGAAAGTGGGAAAATGAATTAATGGATTTTTTAGAATACTTTTAACTTTAGAGTTTGGAAAGTAGTTTTTAGGTTTTAAAAAAATATTTATTATATTTTAATGACTTATTTTTTAAATTAAATATTTTTTGATCGATCCAAAATTTCTATAATTTATTACATCATGAATGATGTAATTTAAAATACTATACTTTTGAATAAAAATTTATTTTTACTATTCACCTCAAAATTGATGTATTTATTAAAATTTAAAAAAATTACCAATGGAAAATTTAGATATTCTGAATTAAAAAATGACATTAATTTTATCAAAATAATGTACCACAATTTTTTATTTTAATATTTAATATAAAATATTTTATTTTTTATGAAATATATTAAAATATAGTTTATTAAAAATTTTCTTATATTTTTTTTAAGTTATTAATCTGGATATTTATTTTATTGAATTGTAATATTTATATTTTCTTAAATTACTCAAAATTAATATTATTTATATTAATTTTTTTATTTTGAGGCCAAATGGCTATTTCAATAGTTAGGGCATTATTCCCAATGGTCAGCTTATAATTCCCAATAGTCAGGTTACTAGTCCTACAATCACATTACAATTCCATCGGTCCTGTTATCCCCTATAAATAATACTTCATTATTTCATTCAAAATTCACTAAAATTTCTTTAATGTTTTTATATTTTTATTTTTTATGATTTTTTACTAATATATTGTTTCATTTCTGTAGTGTTGGCCATGGGGTGATGATTCTTGCAGATTGGAAGGATCTGAATTTTTCCAAACTAATTTCCTTAATTTTTAATTTTTTTCCCATTATAGTGTTTGGAATTTTAATGGGATTATTTTATAATTAGAATAAATATCATTATTAATTAAATTAATTATTTTCATTTCTTTATGTGTTATATTTGTATAATACTATATAATATAATATAACACACATTTATTTCAAAAAAAAGTAATCGTTTATAAACTCTGAGTTATTACATTTACCCCGCTTTAGAAATTTAATCCCTAAAATTTCTACTCATCTTTTCATTTGAGAATAGGTGGTGGTACTTTTATTTCATTATTTCCTTTACCTCCCACACCACCTCTTCATATTTTTGGTTCCCCCAAAACAATTTAATAGGGTTAGTTGTCTTATTATGTAGAAATTAGTTTATATAGTCTAAGATCTTCAGTGGTCATTCCACATATGAGAGGTCATTATCCAGTTGTACCACCTCTGAATGCAGTACATGTGTGGTATTGGCTTTGTACTTCCTCAGAAGAGATATATGTAACACATCATGAACTTGAGCTATATTTTGGGGAAGTGGAAGAAGATATTCCACTACTCATATGAGATCAAGGATCTTAAAGTGTCCAATGTACCTAGGACTAAGATTACCTTTATTTAAAAATAGCATTACCATCTTCCATGGTGATATTCAAAGAAAATTTTTTTCTCCAAATTTAAACTCCAAATCCCTTCAACGGTTTTCATCATAGATCTTATGACAACATTGAGACACATTTATATGAAGTTGGATGTCTTGAACATTTTCTATCATCTCTTGTACAAGATCTGTTCCTTGTACCTTTTTTTCGGTAAATTTATCCCAACAAGTAATAGTTCAACATCACTTTCCATATATAGCCTCCAATTAAGTCATTTTAATTCTCAAATGAAAGAAGTTGATGTATGAGAACTCAACTAATTGGATATGTTGATCCCATATTCATTTAAATTAAATTGATTAGGATCTAATCATGTCGTATATTGTCTCAATAGTCCATTCAGATTATCCATCAATTTGAGGGTGATAGGATATACTGAAATTCAATTCCGTATTTAGATCATGTTGAGGAATTATTTAAAATATATTAGTGAACATCAGATCACAGTTAGAGATAATCAAAATTGGTACCCTATGTAGCCTCACCACTTCCTTTACGTATATCTTAGAATTTTTTTCAAGTGATAAATCTCCCCATATTGTGATAAAGTGGGTATTTTTGTGAGTCTATAAACCAAAACCCATATTGCACTATTTCCATTAAATGTATTTAAGAGACCAAGGAAAAATACATGGTAATGTTATCCTATTTATATTTTGGTATTGGAAATGGTTATATCATCCCTTTAACCTTTTTTTGTTCTTTTTTAACTTTCAAACATTCCATGAACCTTGAGATATACTCATTAATCTTGTTCTTCACATTTTTACACCAAAAGTACTCTCAAAGATCATAGTATATCTTCGTACTTCCAATATGTATTGTTATAGATGATCTATTTGAATTATCCAATAACAAATTCTTTATCTCAATTGATGAAGGCACATAAATTCTTGCAACAAGTTGAATGAGATAGTCTTCATCAAGGTATAACTGATGATTCTTCCCTTAAATTTCTATTTTCACCCTATTTTTAAGCTATAAATCATCCCATTATGCCTCCTATATATTCTCTTTGATACATAGTTGAAAAATAATTTGGGAAAGTTTGGATGTATTCATTTTTGTTATGATTTCTGGATCAATCATTTTCATATCCACAAAGATAGGGTCTTTCTCAACCAATATCATGGATAGAGTAGCAAATTATTTTATTATAAGTTCACAAGCTTCCTTATTTTCGTTTTTAGATGGTATTGAATAGGGAAATCATAGTCTATGATCATTTATAAACATCTTTACTGACACATATTGAGATCCTTCTATGTGAATATAAACTTTAAACTCTTTTGATTGGTATATATGTCACACTTCCCACAAAAGAGGTAGTATCGCAAAATCATCAAAGTGAAGATCACAACTGCTAGTTCCAGATCAAGCATCAGGAAGTTATAATCATGGATCATTAGTTTTTTTTGAGGCATGGGATATCTCCTTTTCATTCTCAATGAGTACAAAACTCAAGCCTTTCTATAAACCATCATTAAATATAAAAAAACATTCTTAACTTGATTGTGGTGTTTTTAGAGGCACAATTATTATACAATTCTTGAGATTCATAAATATTTCTTAACATTCCTATATCTAGACACACTTTACCCCCTTTCATGATAACTTAGTTGGCAGGCTAGACAATCATGAGAAATTTCACACAAATTGTCAGCAATACCCTACTAATCCATGAAAACTATGAATTTTTGTGACATAAGCTAGTCTAAGACATTCCTAAATTTACCTTGTCCTTTTAGGGTCTAAATAAATTCCCTCAATTATAATCACATCACCCTATAATGTGACTTTTTATATCCAAAATTTACACATAATAAACTTATAATACATTTTTTCCTTTCTAAATTTTATAAGTACAATCCTTAGACGCTTTTCATATTCTTCATTTTCCTTAGAGTAAATGATAATATCATTAATAAAGACTACCAAAATTTTTTAAATGTAGTGTATAAAGAATCTATTCATAAAATCCATGAAGATAGGTGGGATATTAGTTAGTCCAAAGGGAATCACTATGAATTCATGGTTCCCATACCTTGTACATAAGGTAGTATTCTGAATATCTTTTTTCTTTACATTTAGCGGATGATATCTGGAATAAAGATATACCTTTAGGAAGTACTGTGGTCTTCATAGTTGATAAAACATGTCATCAATACTTATTAGGGGAAAATTATTCATTATGGTGATCTTTTTGATCTCCCATAAATCTATACATTGCTATAACTTTCCATATTTTTTCTTTATAAATAGAATTACCTCACCGCAAAGAGATGAACTATGGAATATAAACCCTTTGTTAAAATTTTATTTTAGTTTCTTCTTTAATTCATCCATTTTTATAAGGTCCATACTATATGAGAATTTGGAGAAAATAATGGATCTGGGTATGATCTCTATTGAGAAATATACCTCATAATCTGGTGGAAGTCTAGGCAACTCTTCATGAAATAAATCAGTGTATTCCCTATAAATGATAATTTCCTCATGGTTTATGATTTCCTTCTAATCAACCATTTTTGAAATGTATACTTATTTATAGTGTATTAGCACCCACACCATTGAGGGGTTCTATAAAATAGATTCCTGATATTCCTTGAATTTTTACAGGAGTAATGGATGGTTCATAATAAATAATGATATTTTATTTTCCCAATAGTTGATGTGTGATCTATACAAAAAAGATATAATCCACACCTAGAATAGAAAAAAATCTCACCAGTTAATGGATTACAATATTTTATGGAATAATATTTCTATATACACTACCTTTATAAGAGTCTAACAGTTGGGTTTCAATGATCTAACCAGTAAGTGTTTTTACAGATATCTAGAATTCAAGGTATCGAGGATTCAATTCAACAGTCTAGAAAATATTCAAAATATAAAGCAATTCATAAAAAAAATCAAATTATAAATATTCAATTCTTGAGTGAATAGGAATTTTACCTTGTAGAAATTCATTTTCACACTCCACCTTAGCTATGGTGATGGAATTGGCATTCCCTTAGTCCTTTATCTTTGGTGATTTTTGATGCTGGTTACCCTCAATGACCCATAGTTTTGTGCACTGGATTTCATACTACCCTTTCTCCCTGTAGTATAAACATTGAACCAGGGGTGATTCCTTCCTTTATTCCATCAAAGTGGTCAATGTTTTCAAGTATCATTGATGTTAATGATATTGGTGGTATTTTCTCCTAAACATGAAGCATTTTTATGTCTCTTTAAGGTAATTACAGTGATTATTATTCCCACATTTTTGACATGTGGGTGGTTGGATCCTATTTCCTCATTTTTTATTTGACCCACCATCTTGAAACACAATTCGTTTCTTCTTATCTCTATAGTGGTTTCACCATGCACTACAATCAATTACTACTTTGAGAGTGCATCGAAATACTTATTCGTAACTCCTAAAGTCTTTGATACCTATATCCTTTCAAAGGTGTGGTTTTAAATCCCTAAAAATCTTTATATTTTTCTATCATTTTTGATAAAAAATATTGAGGAATATCTTTCAATCCTTGTAATGTTTCATTATAATATTTGAAAAATTCACCTACTTTTTCTTTAGCTCCAAGAATAATCTCTCAATATTTATTTGAATAGTTTTAAAGAAATAATTATTAAGAAATATTTTCTTAAATTCATCCCACTCAATCTCTTACACTTCATCCTTAAATTTTTTTTCTTTATCAATTCCAACCATTTATTTATTTCTCCATCAAAATGATAGATGACTAGTGTAACCTTCTCCTTCTAGGTAAAGTAGAGCATAAAAAAGTTCTTCTCCATTGAGTTAACCCACTGACCAATGACAAGTGGATCAAAAGTTCAAGTAAACATTAATTTTAATTATTGCATAAAGAACTCAATGTTTAGTTTCTTGTTATTTATTGAAGTTATAAATTCTACAAGGTTTAGTTAACTGTTCACATCCTTAGAGAGATGGGTAAGAATCTCCAGGAAATTTTGAACTCCTTCACCCATAACAATGGTAATTTTCATTAGACAATCATTGAATTTTACCTCACATATGTATTGGTATAGTTTTCCCTAGTTCCCACCATTTTCTAAAATATAAATTGTTCAAAAAAAATGAAAGTCAAAAAATTATGAATAAATAATTTATTCTTATGTGTAAATTAACTCTAAAGGCATATCTTATGGTATCCCTATATTTATCATTTTTTCTAAAATGATTCTTATGGGATATTTATCGATACATAAACTTATACTTCTAGTTTTCAGTAGCATTTCATAATCCTAATTACCAAATTAACTAAACCATGATATGATACCAATTATAGTGACTCAACTTTTTCATACATGGCTGTAACATTTTTTAAAATAAACAGCATTAGTTTTATAAAACACAGGATCCAAAAGTTTAATGTGTTGGGGAAATTAGGCTCATAAAACACTTGTACATAACAAAGCATCAACACTTTTTAAATTAATATTATTTTTATTCTAAATATCTCATGTTCTCTTTATTACAGGAAGTAACCTGAGGATATACATCAAATAAATGTGTGGGTTAAAAACCTAGTAATACGAGGAATAAAGGAAATGAATTTATAGTACATGGGTGAGAAAAATAAACATTATCATATCATAATAATAGGACCATAAAAATAATCATTAGGGAAGAATTTAATAAAGGTAAATAAAGTGGAAAATATATAATAATGAAACATCAAAACATAGTGGTCAAATAACACACATTTTTATAGACAAATCTAGCATCATGTCTATGCATAACATATTAGCATAAATCATAAAATCACTATTGTGAACAAATTTAAGATCATGTTAACATATAATACACATAATATAATAAGGTATATCACTTTTACAATTTCATTAGAGTGATATATAATTATAGTCCCACCCATCACATCATAAAATACTCATAATCATGCATGCCACACGGAAGGATAAAAATTGTAGTCCCATAATAACCCATGGGAAGGAATGGGTTTCATAAAATATTTCAAATATTATACATAATGAAATGAAAATTAGGATTAACAAATGAATATGGTATATAGAACTTTGTAATAAAATATCATTTCATTCTTTTAAAGGAGAAATAACTTAAGAGGATTCAAGAGATGTTTTGGATAATGAATTCTTTTTGATAAAGCATTGTAAATGGATTAAATATTTTTAGAAGGGTAGAAACATGTATATATCTAAAATGGAAATAATATTTAAAGGAAATATTTTGGATATTTTAAGAACATTTATACTAAAATTCATTAAAAATAATAGATATCCCCAAATAAAGAGTTTGGGGTTGAGAATCCCCTTACCTTAAATCCCACTTCATTTGGTTTTTTCCTTCCTCCTAAATAAAAAATATTAGTTTACTAAAGAATTTTAAAAAATTGAATTATATTAATTTATGGCACTATTTATCAATTATAATCCTTTTATTCTATTTCTTAATTACCATTGTTAATTTGGAAACATTTTGATATCATGTTCTCTTAAAAATTTCCCATTTTTCTTTGAATTCTCTATTTTATTCAAGGTAATTTATAAAACATATAATTAATTAAATGATATTATAATAAGTTTTTTATAAATTTATGTAACATAAAAACTTTATTATAACTATACATAGGTTGGTGATAATGAAATAATTGGAAATGTCCTCGTTGGTGGATAACCAGCTGTCAACGGGACAATATCTGAAGAGGGGGAAAAAGAATTATGAAATATAATTGCATAGTATATATTATTTTTTAAGTAGAATAAAATAATTAATAATATTTTTAACATAATACAAAATTAATCTTATAATACCTTCTTTCGGAATGAATAGAGAAAAAGAGTAAGAGATGAGGAAAACATAATGAAGAGTTAATGAAAGTATACACTGTTCTGAGTGTTGCTTCACTTGGACGACACTAAAATACCTCGATTCATGGAGTTGGTTACTTAATAATGACCCTAATGATTATAATATGATTCATGAATATTTTATGATATTGGGATTTGGAAAGTGTAATTGAAGTTGTTTTCATAGGGAACGAAGATGGGTTATTTATACATGAGAATAAGGGTATTTTTGAGTTATAATATTGAATAAAGCACTATATCCAAGGTAAAGCTTATAATAATGATATTTTTGATATAATTAATCGTATATAAATATAATATAATGGTTTTAGGACTTCAAACCCATTTAAAATTCTAATTCTCTAGTCTATTAAAAATGAAATCAAAAAAATGAAAAAAATTGTTTTTAATGAATAGTTTTGACTTTAAACATTGGAAAGTAATTTTTAGGGTTAGAAAACATTTTTATTATATTTTAATGACTCATTTATAAAAATAAATATTTTTTGGTCTATCCAAAATTTCTATAATTTATTGCATCATGAATGATGTAATTTAAAATACATCAATTATGTGAAAAACTGTATTTTCACTATTGACCTGAAAATTGAAGTATTTCAGAAAATTAACAAAAAAATAACCCATGGAAAATTTATATATGTTAATTTGAAAAATAATTTTTTTTATAAAAATAATTTTTTTTATCATAGGGTATTTTAATTATTAATATAATAATAATTATTTTTTATGAAATACCATAAATACAGTTTATTAAAAATGTGCTTATATTTTATTTTTGTTTTTAATGTTGATATTTATCTTATAGAATTGATATATTTTTATTTATATAAATTACTCAGGATAAATATTTTTATATTATATTTTTTTTTATTTTTAGGTTGACTTACTATACCAACGGTCATATTATTATTCCCAACTGTGAGTTTTAACTTTCAATGGTTGCATTACTATTCCAATAGTCACATTACCTTCTATAATTATGAATTAATTACTTAATTTTATATTCATTACAATTCCTCCTAATGTTCTATATTTTTTTTGTGATTTAGATTGGTTTGGATATATTTTGTTTCATTTTTATAGTGTTGGTCACAAGGGAGACGATTATAGTAGATTGAAAGGATATGAATTTTACCCTAATGCTTTTATAAATTTATATTTTTTTGTGCCATTATAATTTTTTATTTTTAATGGGTTTATGTGATAATTATTGAAACTATATTTATTAATGAACAATTTTTTTTGGTTTCAATATGTGTTTTATGTGTATGATATTATATAATCTAATATTATACATATTTATTTCAAGAAAAAAATATCATTTATAAACTACGGGTTATTACACTTTATTTGGTTAAAGTTATGAATATTGTGTGATTATATCACGAGGTTAAAATAGAAGGAGTGTAGTAATCACCTAAGGCTGTGCATAAAAGAGTATACCTAGAGGTTGGACTAGATTCAAATGCATCATTGAGTTAATTATAAAAGTATAAGTTATCAAAGTACGAGGAGTCCATTTCTAGTCATTAGACTGGGTGTTTATTATGGATGGTTTCTATAGTATTATAGCTAATCTAGATATAATTTAAACACCATTTTAATTTAAAGATGAGTTTTTTTGGGAGGTTTGGCATGTAAACAGTGGATTATTTTCTTATGAGATCATAATGTGGATATAGTTGTATGGAATCTATTTTGAGAGTCATTAAATAATGAGTTCCTACTAAAGGCTCTTAGTCTTGATAGGCAGTAATAGATGTTGGTGATATAATAGTGATTTTATTTTATTTAGAGTTTACTGTGTGTTTTATAGAGTTGATGTGAGATAATTTAATAGATTAACATTTTAGGAGGATTGATATCCATATATTCCAAGGTAGTTGGGAATATTTTATCTAGGTTTATATATAAATATATTATAAAAATAAAGATATGGAAGATAATTTTTTATTTAAGATGCTATCTTTTTTTGGGATTATCCCACATGGTATAACTCAGAGTATATCTAGAGGTGGATTTTCTTGATTTTTAATGCAATTTAGTTTCAATTATGTTCAATTAGGTCAATTTTTAAGGAGATACCATTTCTCAAGTGTGCATAATACATAATCATCTGGTGGAACATAATTATTTTTATATTTCTATTATAGAGTTATGAACCATTTTCAGTTTGAATGCCTATATTTTCATAGAGGGTAGAGGTCGCATGAATTTTTTTTTGGATATTGATCGACCATCCTGCCAACCACCTTGGAAACATTTTCCATAGAAGTAGTATGATTGATTAATATCTTGAACATCAAAATAGGTAGTTTTTTAAAGGTTTTATCATGTTATCAATCAATAAATTGATAACTAGGGAGGGGTTATAGGATAGTAGCAAGGATAACTATGGTGAGGAGGTTGTAGAGGGAAACTCTTATCGATGGAAGTATAATAAGTAGAGGGACCAGTGGTGGTTTGATATGTATTTTCATTTACTCTAATATTTCATCAATTTTTATTTAATATAGAACCTCATATCATTTTATCACCCCTTCCTAAATTTATCGTATAGAAGTTATTTTAGATAAGATTTAGAGGGTAATGTAGTCGATTTCTCAATTGGAAGGTCAGATGATTTTAATTGAGGTGTGTAGATATGTGTTGGTTTTAGGAAGATAATGATTATAATAGAACCCAATATCATTATAGACAAAACCCTATTATGTTTTCATGGGGATTGATTTATTAAATTTAAAATAATATTGTTTTGGTCATAATATATAGTGGGTGATTTATTTTAGTTTAGAGGAGGATTTTGTGGGGTTTGTTTGAGAAAGAGACTTAAATTAGAGGAAAATAAGGTCTGTTCCATAGAGTATTAAATCTCATTTATAAATTTTGATTCTATGTATATAAAACATAGAGATTGGGAAGTTTCATAGAGTTTTGGAGGATCTTTTTGATGTGATTCTGGAGGAGGTTCTGATTTTTCCTCCAAGGTTAGAGATTAATTTTATTATTGAGATGTATCTAGGTGTTTCCTATATTATTTTAATGGTCTAATAAATGAATCCTGTATAGCGTATGGAATTTAAAATCATGATTGATGAGTTGTTATAGTGTGATTTTATTCAGTATAGTGTGTCACTATGGGATACTTCATTACTATTTGTTAGAAATAAAATTGGGATCTTGTGGTTTTTTAATCATTACCAGTGGTTTAATTAGATGATAGTGAATAATGACTATACTTTTACAAGGATAAAAGATCTAGCTGACAAGTCGAAAAGGGTGATTTGGTTTTCTAATATTTAATTATAATAAATATCTCATAATATGAGTGTTTTGGATGAATATATCACTAATATAGTTTTCAATATCAATAAATAATTTTTTTAGTAATGTCATTCAAAGATTCAAATTTACCCACCATATTTATACGGCTTATAAATAGGCTATATAGAACCTAATTTTATAAATTCTTTTTTTCTTCATTAATGATAGTTATGTTTATTCAAAGACATAATAAGACCATGATGATCATCTAAGGATTTTGTTTGAGTTTCTTAAAAAGACTTAGTTGTATAAGAAGGCATCTATGTGTTTTTTTGGACATATGAGGTACATAATTTGGTCATGTTATTTTTGATATTTGTGTGATAGTAGACCCAATAGAAATTTAGGTGGTTGTAGCGTGGAATTATTTAAATAATGTTTCTAAAGTAAATATTTTCTTAGGTGTATATGTAATTATAAGATATTTTTTATCAAGTTTTCTCTAATTGTGAATTCATTTTTATCATTGACTAAGAAATGTAATTACTTTTAGATAGAATGGTGTTAATATTTTTTTGAAATATTGATGGATAAATAGGTGACTTATCCATTCCATTGGTTTTATATAGAGGGTATTCCCTATGAATTATATTATGATGCGTTGAATTTGGGTGTTAGAAGTATTGTATGGAATAACATTCATTACAATGTTTCTATGAATTTATGCCCCTATATATGTAACTGTGTTACCTATGATTTGAATCATATAGTTTTGATGTTTCTTTTTAATATTTAAAGGATTTTTTTACATGGAAAACATATTATGGTTTATTTGGATCATAATAACTTGATATATATATTTTCTCAAAAGTATTTCACTTTGTGATAGAGATGGTGGGTTGAATTTCTAAAAGATTATAATTTTGAGATCACATATACCCCTAGAAGGGGTAATGTGGTGGATGAATCATTGAGTCAAAGTTATTATAGTGAGTATGATCAGAAGACAAGTGAAAAATAAATAGTGATAGATTCTTTATAATCACTAGAATTTGATTATAAAGAGGTTGATTATAGATCTTATCTTTTTCAGATGATGGTTTCATTTTCATTGATGGAGTAGGTAGAGGAGTATTGACAGAGAGGCCTTGAGGTGGTAGTATAGAGAGTCCAAATCATGTATATTGATTCTATGTATGGTTGATCTAAGGATTAATAGATTCAATTAATATTTCTAGAATTTTCTTTGTTCTATAAGGTATGTATGAAATGGTTGTGCATGAGTTTTTTTGTCTATTTTTTTATTTTATTGGGATATTGAAAATATTTATCATGCTTTTAAGAGGCAATTTTATTGGTTTGGGATGAAGAACACTATAATCAAGATTTTCCCAATTTGTTATGTTCATTCAAGTGGAAAAAAATATAAACTTCTATAAGATTTTGTTATTATTTATAAATTACTCAGTATCAATGGAAGGATATTTATATATATATATATATATTATTATAGGTTTTCCTTTTACCCCAAGATAATTTGATTCCATTTGGGTTGTTATGGACAGATTGATGAATTTAGTTATTTTTATATTGATTATTGGATAATTTTTTGTGGATAGTTTGGTCATTATTTATGTGATGTAATTGGTGATGTTTCACTATGTTATAATGATGATAGTTCTTGATCGTTATGGTTAGTTCAGATCACAGATGTTGACAATATTATAAAATATATTTGGTATCGAGTTATGACTTAGCACAAAGTTTGACCCATATAATGATAGTTAAAGTGAATCAAAGATATATATATTAAAGTATATATTGTGATAATTCATCTGGGATTTTTGAGGGTTATGGGAAGACCATTTATGATTGGTAGGTTTTACATATAATAAGCTCTTTCATTACTCTATTGGTATGAAACCATCTAAGTATTTGTTTGGGTGAATGTTTCATTAATTTTTGTATTGGGTTGAGGTTGGGGAGAATACTATTGTTTGGTAGGATATGATATATGATATGACAAAGAGTGTGAAATTTATTAGAGATCTCTTGAGGACTTCTCAGATATACAAAAATATTACATGGAAAATAGTAGTATTTGGCTAGAAATTGTGGTTGGAGATCATGCATTATTTTGATTTCCCCCTAAACAGGGATTTTTTGGTAAGTTAATCATGTTTTAATTCATATGATTCCCATTTAAAGTGTTGGAATGGTTTAGAGAGGTATCTTATCCTTTCAAGCTTCCTCTATAATTGGAAATAGTTTTGGACTTATTTTGTGTATCACAATTTAAAAGTATTATTATGATTCTTAATATTTTATTGATTTGATTGATATGGATATTGATGATAACATAAAATTTTTATAATATCTATTCCAAATTATGGATTGAAAATAGAGTTTTACACGATTACTTGTTATTCCCTTAGCGAGAGTTGTTTGGCAACAAAGTAGGGTGCATAAGAGCACTTGGGAGAGGGAATCATAGATGTGGGTGTAATATCCTAGATTTTTTAGTTTTTCTTGAAATAGTTAATGTAAAATTCTTTTAATTACTTAAATTTTAATAAAATAAATACTTTTATTTTCCAAATTATTAATATATTTATTTAATCTTTTTTTTTCATGAAAATTTTTAATAGGGTCTGCAATGCATATATCTGAATTTTAGTATTTTTAGTGTTTGTGAAATTTTATAAATTTTCAACTAAAAATGATAAAAGAGAGATTCATGAATTTTAGAATGGAATATTTATAATTAAATTGTAGTTTGGATGTGTAATTTACCATTGGTCTTTGGTTTTTTGGTTTTGATAGGTGGTTAGTTTTTCCTAAGGTGGTCAGTTGTTAGTGGAAGATAATTATTATTTATCTATAAGATAACTTTGTATTTTTATAGATTATTGATATTTAAATAAATAATATGATAATGGTAATATCTCATGTGGTGGTGTTCATTTTTAATTATAATAAGACATGTTAATATATTTTTTATGTTGATGATGTTGCAAGTTAGAGGAACTAAAAAGTTGAATTGAGTGTTTTACTTTAATAAAAAGTAAGAGGAAGAATTAATGGATGGTTAAACATGTAATTGATGAGTTTTAAGAGGAAATGAAGAGGTATAATTAATTTTATATATAACACTTTTCTTATATAATTCTCTAATATCTCAATAGAGAGAACTCTTGGTGATGGATTGTAGTGATGATTTGAATAGATGTGAAGAAAGATATTTTGAAAGGTCCATCAGTGGTAATAATTGAATGATCGAGGGGTTACATTCATCCTAGAATCAAGTTAGTTTTGTAGAATTATCATCTCTTAAATAATCCCTATGAATTTAGAATTATTATTATATTTATTTTTGGGTTTATTGTTCATAATAATTTGAATGAATGATTATTGTTTAATTTGAAAATGGTGATTATTGATGGATAGAGAGTTGGTGGAAAAATTTTGTTGAATAATTGAATTAAGATATAATATGAAATTGATGCATTGTTGTTTCGTTTTTTAATTTAAGTAAATGGGTTTGGGAAAGATTATTGAAAATTCAATGATTATAGAATTTCAATTGATAGAGGTGGAAAACGATAAATAATGTATATAGATATAAATTGTTGAAATTTCGGTCGAATAAAAATTATAATTAATATTTAAATTATTTTTAATGTTTTTGTGGTTAAATATTGATGTTGATTATTATAAATTATAATTTATAAAAGTTTTTCTAGGTCACCAAAATTAATTTAGAATCTGACATAATGTAAATTCATAAAAAATATATTATAGGTGAGGGGATGAAACTTAGGAACTTTGATATTGGCTATGCTAATTCAGTATAAGGAGAAATATCTATTCATTATGAGGGTTGGTGATTTCTTTGTAAAATTATGTTGAAGAATTTGTGAGTACTAGGGGATGAAGTATCAGTGAGTAACATGGGGTCAGGAAATATATTCTATGGGTCATGATATATTGTAGAGTTGAATGTCATTTTTGAAATTGAGTCTCAAAGTGTGGAATGAATTATAAAGTATAATAACACATAATGAGGGGTCTATTTCATATATAGTAATGCTTTTAAGGTCTATTTATTTTGAGATATCATGATTTTGGGATGAGATGATAGTGGTGGTGGAACTCGTGTTTAGAATGAATACCAAGATATCCTATATATTGGGAAGAAATTGAGGTGTGGATAAAATATGGATGGGAAATGATTTAGATTGGTTGAAAAGGGTTATTGATACATTTTTCCTAGTTTATGGTCATGTGATGCTGGTATATTCCTAGTATATAAGGAATGTTAGTGATGTGGTATGGTTATACCCCTTATATCTTAATCATGGAATAACTAGTTAGATAATTATAAATCTAGATTACGTTATTATTTAACCTAATAATTTTTATTTATGATGTCCTAGGATGGAGAAAATGGAAAGTGGGGATTTGATCCCATTTAATAGGTGTAATAGTGATGTGGAAGTTGGTAACGACTATGTGATAATGGGTTTTGACATATAATGGAGACAAAGACAGTGATGATGTGGTGTTGGTGTGGATTTAAGTTACTCTCCAAGGTTGATATGATATTTGT
Source organism: Viscum album (assembly GCA_963277665.1). Taxonomy (NCBI): domain Eukaryota; kingdom Viridiplantae; phylum Streptophyta; class Magnoliopsida; order Santalales; family Viscaceae; genus Viscum; species Viscum album. The sequence continues at coordinate 423,577,958 of OY728132.1, forward strand.
AGTGATGTGAATATAATAGTATCTGAAGATATTCCTTTAGTGTGCACACATGATAATAGATTTAGAGTCCCCATGGGTAACAACCACCCAATGGAAATAGGTTAGTGTGGGTAAGTATGCCTAAAAGAGGATATCCAAAAAACTAGTAAGAGTTCATGAGGGGAAAATATCCCAAACACTGAATGGTGATATCTTATAGAGTTCCCAGATATTGGATAAATACTTAAGGGTAGTGGTGGATTATTAATGATTAATTCATGGATGAATTGTTATTTGGTGGTGGGGATGGATATATCAGAGAGCACTCTATGGGTAGATAACTATATGACGGAGGTGATATTATAATGTGGTATATGTGGTTGGAAAACTACTTTGATATTGATTGGTGACTATGGTTGTTATAGCTGTGATTATATTATGGCATGTTAAGAGAATATGATAGGGATTGTAATATTTAATGATTTTGTTTATAATGGAACTTGACGAATTTATGACTTTGAAAATATTATTGTCATTGATTTTCTAAATTTTATCTATTCCATACATAGATTCATCAGTATGCTTTATTCATGTAGAAACATGATAGTTCCAAGGAAGAACATTTTGATTATATATATTTGATCACCCCTTGATTGTATAAAATATTTTATTATATTATCTTGATAGAGTTGGTGGTCGTTTTGGGTGACCGTAGCTTTATAAATGGGAGACTTTTTGGTAAAAGAAATTTTATTATACACTGTAAAATGAAAAGAGGGGTTGGTAAATATTTTGGATTTTTTTTCACTTTTAGATTGAATTTATATTATATCACATGCATTGATATACCTTATACATGTATTAAGACTGATAAATTCAATATTTTACTTATAATTGTGTGGATTTTACTTTTATGAAAGAATAATTATTTCATTATGTAGTATTATACCCTTTAAATTACTAATACACTCATGGCCTATTAAAGGTTGGATTTGGGGGTTACACTCTAGCTCGTTGCCAAATTAGGTTGTTTCCTAGTGAAGGTGAGTTGTGAAAAATACATTCTAAAAGAACAATATAATTATAATATGATAAATAAAAAATTTAAATAACATTTATAAAATTTAGAAACCAAATGTGTCATGTTATCCTATGAATACCATAGAAGAAAATAACACTATAAATGGAAAACAACTGTTACAAATAAAATTATAATTTTATAAATGATATCTAGATAACCATGAGATAAGTTTTTTTACAAATAATGAAATGTGTAAATAAGATGTATTTATGGGCTATCAAGATTATATAATCATTTTAAAAATGACTATTGGATTAGTAACTTGGTGGTTACAATATTAATTGAACTGTTAAAATATTAAATAGACCATTTTGGTAACTGATTAGACACTAGAAGAGGATAATATTAATTTTTAATTTATATAGTTTTCATGTGATTTCTTATTCATAAATACCATTTTAGTGAATTTTACACTTTGAACAACATTTCACATCATGATTGCAATTATTTCCTAAAGTGAACTATTCCATGGTACATTCTTGAATAGATAATAAAACACCAAATGGTCTTGATTTTATTTTCATATTCTATTTTCAGTTCTCCAATTATATAAGGAAAAATTCATTATTTTGGAGAACTTGGAGATTCAATTTGGAAGACCACAAAAGTGGGCCTTGAACCAACCACATTCTGGGCGAAGTGATCTGGAAAGAAGCCCATTAAAAGAACTATAGCGGCCATTATGACAGCCCAAAAAGTCACAAAATTTAACTGGATATAGAATAAATTATTGGTAACATTTCATTAAACAGTCTCCCAAGCTAATTTGAATGTTTTAATGGAGTTCCAGGTGGCCCAATTTGAAGATGCAATTCTCGGCCAGATTCCACGGCCCAGAAAAACAGCCCATCATTTAAATCATATCTCATGAAACACAAAGTATTTTGGGATGAAATTTTATAGACTATTAGTATACATACTAGTATTCATTTAAGTATGCTATATACCACTCCAATTCGGCTTTCTAGAAGGTCCTTTTGGCGCGTCTTTTTAGTGAATGCAAGCTGGATTCCATTTCGGGGGAAGAGTGGGAAAGTCACATCTCCATTAATTATCCACCATCCTTTCCCCAACAAAATCAATTAAAGGCACATGGGATGATGGGGGCTCAGCCAAAGACTTCCAAAATGACTATTTAAGGCAGTAGTGGTGGATTATTTGAAGGATCTTAGATCTTTTTTTTGATTGTAATGTTATTATCCCAAATTGTCTTTGCAACATTTTTCCTTCTCATGTAAGTTGTTCGAATCAGATTAGTTTCCAATAAAAGTTCTTATTCTCTTGTTATGTTCTTATTAATATCACCTTGATACCATTTCCTTAATGTGTGAACTTTTTCACAGCAAACCTTGTGATTTTGGTCACACAACGATGGAGTGATCTTTATTTTTGAGTTTTTACTTCTTCAATTCCACCCTCGTAAGTCTACTTCCCGCTTCCGTTGAGAACATGTTATCAATGGAGGGATAGCTCTTTTATGGTTTGATCCAAGGGTGTAGCAAGGGTCTGTATTGGATGTTATTTATCACTCTCTAAATGTTATTAATTTCTTGTATTTGAGTTTCTTTCATTAAATAATTTTCTCTATTCCTCTTCCTTATTGAATTTATGCACCCCACTTTTATGTGCTAATTAGATTCTTTACCTTGGAGTGCTCATGAAAATGATCCTATAAGTTTATAGGTGATTAGTATGTGTTTGTGGTGGTTTTTAATCAGTACATGATGCAGGTAGTTTGAATTCATTTCACGAATTCTTCTCAAGTTAATGAAATTGAAATTATAAAAGAAAACAATAATTCATCCAATCCACACCGAGAAATAACCGAGGATAAAATCATTTTCTCATAATTTTAATTAACATATATCTTTTAGTGATCTTTTAAAACCATCTAAAATCAACCGTAGTTAGCCAATTCATAGCCCAAAATCCATCTCTTTTCATTGAGTGTCTAAAGGTTCTTTTTAGGTCTCTGAGGATTCGACAACCCAAGCTGCACTGTAAGCGATAGATTTAACCTTAGAACTTGGGTAAATTTGGGAGGCCCCAAATTTTGGCGCCGTTTCCGGGGACAAATTAAGTTCCTTAGACCAAAAACTTTTTTTTCCTTATCCTCATTCTTCTATTCTCACCTAAGTTCTCTTATCTTTTCCCTTTATCTTTTTTTTCTTTTGGTGCATGTCCACTTACACCCGCGATAACTCAAACAGATTAGTTAGGGTGGAGACTACTAGGATAGGGGAGTCAAGTTCATCTAAGGAATTAATTAAATTTGATCAAAATATTCTGGAAATTCTAAATTCACCAATTAAAATAAGTCCAATGGAGGGTCTTCAAAGAAATCAAATGGTAAACCCTGTGGGCGATCAAATGGGAAACCCAAACCATGAAGCTCCAAACATATGGAATGTGGTCAATCAAACCATGAATGACTAACTCACTCCAGCATAGACCAATTCCCCCTCGTGTATTAGACAAAATTCCGTATGAGATTAAAACTACATATTTAAACCCCATGTCCTAAATCACCTTCCAACATTCCATGGAATTGAGTCTGATAAAATGAGGCTATTTCTTTTTCCATTAAAGGATAGAGCTAAAAACTGGATAAAAAATTTGAGACCATCAACCATCAACTCTTGTGACCAATTAAAAAGGGAATTATACAAAAAATACTTCCCCCACCACAAAACAATAACACTTAAAAAGAGCATCCAAAACTTTTTTGAAAAAGAGGGAGAGTCATTATATGAAACATGGTAGAGATTCAAAGACACCATAAACATGGTTCCACACCATGGTTTTCCTATTCCTAAACAAGTGAGAATTTTCTATAAAGGGTTGGACTCGGGGAACAAACAATTCATTAACATGATGTGTAATGAGACCTTTAAAAACATATCCCCAAATGATGATTATGAGTATCTAGAAATCCTTTCTAAAAAAACCAAACATGGGGAACATCACCTTATTCTGAAAAGCCATAAAGAACTACTGGAATGCATACACTTTGAGAAGAGGAAAGACTTAGGGAGAAACTTGAAGCACTCTCTAGGAAGGTTGAAGAAATAGACCATAGGAAAATCCATGAAGTCCAAACTGTAGACCCTATTTTCACAATTTGTGATAAGGATGACCACAAAAAAGACAACTTCCCAACCATTCCATCCATCAAGAATGTTCTTTTAGGAGGAACACTTGATAAAGTCAATGCCCTAAACTTTCGAAATCCTGAATACCCAAAGACATTCAACCCAAGGTATAATGACCACCCGGGCTTCCTATGGAAAGATAACCAACAACCCAGACAACCACAAGGACCAAACCCCTAACCTACACAAAATTTTCAAAACCATAACCAATTACAAACACACACAGTCCAATAACAACATACTCCAATCCAATACCAACAACCCATCTAACAGACAAAGTATCCATCTAGGATAACCCAACCAACACAAGCCCCTTCCCAATCTGTCCCTCTCCCAATCCTTGAACAACTGTGCAAACAAATGTAAAGGATGAAATCAGAAGTCTCTTACCTGAAACAATAACTCCAAACAATAAAAACTGGAAAGGAACCCATGCCTACACAAGCCATTCCACAAATAAAAATAAGGGGAGAGTCAAGTTTCACTCAAAATACCCATGAATAACTAAAGTTTGTGACTGTTCTAAGAAGTGGGAAATCAATTGAGAAACCTGAACAAATAATTCAAAAACCATCTGAATCATCAAACACTAATGAAAATTAAAATGAACCACATGATCAAACTGAAAAACATGATAACATTGTCAAATAAACAACCCTTCAAAAAACAACCCCAGAACCTACACTATTTCCTCAACGCATGAGGGGGAAAACCAAGCCTGAATTGAGTGAAACATTGAGGGAAATACTATCACAAGTCAAGTTGATCATTCCACTCCTAGATTCAATTCAAACCATTCCTTCATACTCAAAGTACCTTAAAGACTTGTGCACTTTTAAAAGAAAATTTTCACATAAAAACCAAGTCCTTTTAGCTGCTAATGTGAGTACCACCATTCAAGGGACCATTCCTCCTAAGTTGAAAGACCTGGTTTTCCCTTACATCAATTTTGAACTAGGAGAGAGAAAAGTTGTCAAGGACTTATGTGACCAAGGTGCTAGTGTCAATCTCATCCCCTATGTTGTGTACTGCTAATTAGGCCTAAAAGAGCTCCAACCCACATCTATCACACTTTAAATTGCTGATCGTAGTATTAGGGTTCCAAAGGGGATCTTATAGAATGTTTTTGTGAAAGTTGAAAATTTTATTTACCCAGCTGAATTCATTGTTCTTGACAATCACCCAAGCTTAGGTCCTAGGGAGCAAACCCAAATCATCCTTGGTCGTCCCTTCCTTGCAACAATCAACTCTGTTATCCGAGTCCGAAATGGGAACATGACCATCACATTTGGAAACATGAGTATAGACTTGAACATCTACAATGAAAAGTCTCAAATTGAGGATGATGAGGAGATACATGAGGTTAATTGGATAGGTAGTGTTGATAGTGAACTCAAGGAACATCACGGAATTACCGAAGGATGTTTATGTCAAGAAGAGATTGATTTTCTTTTTTCACATGAGGGAAATTTGTCTCCTTGGCTTGAATCTCTTTCAGATAGCTCTATTGATGATTTTCTAGAATCACCAATCAATGATACCATGGGAGAAATCAATAACATCGAGTCTATACCCATTTATGACACTACTATATCTAATATAGTGGATAAAAATTCTTTTTACAAGGAACCAATTTTGTCAAAAAATCTGAAAAATGAAACTGAGTTCAATACAAAGTCTCATCCTTTCTTGGAAACTGATAACCACTCTGATCTTGAATTTAAGGTTTTACCTTCATCACTCAAGTATGAATTCTTAAGGTACAATCAATCCTTTCCTGTTGTCATCTCTTCCTCTCTTGAAGCCGATCAAGAGAGGATGCTTATAAATGTTCTTAGGAGACATAAGAAAGCCATTGGATGGACCTTATCTGATATTATTGGTATTATCCCACTTATTGGGACTCATATAATTGTTCTAGAATCCGATTCAAATCCATGTCGTCAACCTCAGCGGTGACTCAATCCTAATCTCGTGAAAGTAGTGAGAAAAGAACTTTTGAAATTGTTAAAAGCTGGTATCATCTATCCTATAGCTGAGAGTGAGTGGGTTAGCCCAATACATGTGGTTCCAAAGAAGGCTGTAATCCTAGTAATAACCAATAAGTATGGAGAGATGCTTCCAACAAGGGTTAGTAGTGGATGTAGATTCTGTATTGACTATAAGAAGCTCAACTCTTGTACCCTGAAAGACCATTTCCCCTTGCCCTTTATTGATCAAGTCCTCGAGTGAGTGGCCTGTCATCAATTATACTGATTCCTAGATGGATTCTCAGGGTATAATCAAATCGAAGTCTCCTTAGAGGATCAAAGAAAAACAACCGTCACTTGTCTATTCGACACTTTTCCCTTCAATCACATTCCTTTTGGGTTATGTAATGCACCTGGTACTTTCCAGCGATGCATGATGGGAATCTTCTCAGACATGGTGTGGGATTTTTTAGAGGTCTTCATAGATGAATTCTCCATGTTTGGGTTTAATTTTGAGGGATACCTTCTAAATATTGAAAATGTTTTGTCAAGATGTGAGGATAAGAATCTCATAATAAATTGGGAAAAATGCCATTTCATGGTAAGGGAAGGACATGTTCTAGGTCATCTGGTATCTGGTAGAGGGATTGAAGTTGATAAAGCTAAGGTAGACATCATTCATCACCTACCCTCTCCTAAAACTATTAAGGAAATTAGGTCCTTATTAGGACATGCTGGTTTTTATAGAAGGTTCATTAGGGATTTTAGCTCTATTTCTCGACCACCTTGTGCTCTATTGGTAAAAGATACTCCATTTTTATGGATAGAAAGATGTGAGGAATCATTCTGTACACTCAATTCAACTCTTATATCTCCACATATCAAGCAATATCCAAATTGGAAACTTCCTTTTGAGATCATGTGTGATGCAAGTGACTTCGATGTAGGAGCAGTCTTAGGACAACGGTGTGAGAAAACTCCATGTGTCATTACTTATGCAAGAAAATATTTAAATGATGCATAAATTAACTACAACACCACTGAGAAAGATTTTCTTGCTATTGTCTTGGTCTTAGAGAAATTCAGGTCTTATATCTTAGGATCACCCATCATTGTCTTTACCGACCATTCATCCCTAAAATACCTTTTCCAAAAACTATATGCCAAGGATAGATTGATTAGGTTGGTCCTTATTATTCAAGAGTTAAATTTAAACATTAAGGATAAAAAGGGTGTTGAAAATGTTTTAGCTGATCACCTATCTAGGATGGAATTCAAAGACAAATCACACCACCTCTCAGTGTCTGATTCATTTCCCGATGAGCACCTCTATTCAGTGAGTGATGGCCCTTGGTATGCTGACATAGAAAACCATTTGGTGACAGGTGACATTCCAAAATTCCTGGGGACCCAATCTAAGAGAAAATTCCTTTCTGATGTCAAACACTATGTGTTTTATGATCCTTACCTCTTCAAATTCTATCCTGATCAAATCATCAGGAGATGTGTTCCTGAGTCTGAGCAAGATTCCCTTCTAAAATTTTGTCATGGAGAGGCTTGTAGAGGCCACTTTTCTACAAATAAAACCACCGTAAAGGTCCTCCAAAGTGGTTTCTACTGGCCTAACCTCACTAAGGATTCCTTCCAATTCTGCAAAAGTTGTCCTCAGTGTCATAAATTAGGATCCATTACCAAAAGGAATCAAATTCCCCTCACTCCCATTCTGGTCGTTGAAATCTTTAATTGTTGGGGAATTGATTTTATGGGACCTTTTCCAAACTCTTAGGGATACCTTTACATCCTCTTAGCTGTTGATTACGTCTCAAAATGGGTTGAGGCCATTCCCACCAAGACTAATGATCATCAAGTTGTGATCCGATTCCTAAAAGAGAATATATTTTCTAGATTTGGAATTCCGAGGGCTATAATCCGTGATCATGGAACCCATTTATACAACCGCCCATTCTCTTCACTCATGTATAAGTATGGTATTACTCATAACGTTTCCACTACATACCATCCTCAAACCAACAGTCAAGCTAAGTTGGTAAATAGATAAATTAAGAAAATTCTTGAAAAAACTGTCAATCCCTCTTAGAAAGATTGGTCCGAGAAACTCTTAGATCCCCTTTAGGCATAACAAAATGCTTTCAAAACTATCCTAGACATGTCACCATATAGATTGGTTTATGGAAAATCATGTCATTTACCTATTGAAATTGAGCATAAGGCCTTTTGGGCAATAAAAAAAATGAAATTTGACATTTCATTGGCTGAAACAAAAAGGAAATTAGATCTTAATGAACTCGAGGAACTTAGGATAGAGGCTTATGAAAATTCCAGGATACATAAATCTAAAGTTCAAGCGTACCAATATAGGAATCTCAAAGTCAAACACTTTGAACTGGGAAAATTCGTGCTCTTGTATGGTTCAAAGCTTCTTCTACACCCAGAAAAGATAAGTTCTAGATAGTCCGGTCCATACCTAGTGCATCATATGTACCCTCATAGGGCAATAGAGATTTGGGATCCCACAAGTGGTCATGTTTTTAAATTAAATGGGGATAGGTTAAAACCATTCATTGAATCATTCAATAAACAAGAAACCAAGTAGGAGTTAACTAAGCCAACATATGAACCAGAAACAAATTAATTGATTTAGGGTCTATGTCGGGATAACGACGTTAAACAAAAGCATTGCATGGGAGGTAACCCTTGGTTTTCATGTTTCCAATCTTTGTGAATCATCTTTTGTTTCTTTCTTCTTCATTTTGTTTTTAAAAAAAATAGACTGTTGACCTATTCTTCTTTTATGAGTAAGGATGGTTATGAAAGGGCAGAACTATATTCATCTGTGTTACGCGGTGTGATCCCTGAGTGATACCTTACCCAGAAAATTTAAAGAAGATAATGTATCATCAGTTTGATTAAAAAAAATATAGATTGTTGACCTGTTCTTATTTTATGAGTATAGATGGGTATGAAATGGGATCACCGTATTCATTTGTGTCACACGGTGTGATTCCTGAGTAATAGCTTACCCAGAAAATTTAAAGAATACAATGTATCATCAGTTTGGAAAAAAAATATAGATTGTTGACCTATTCTTCTTTTATGAGTAAGGATGGGTATGAAAGGGGAGAACCGTATTCATCCGTGTCATGTGGTGTGATCCCAGAGTAATACCTTACCTAGAAAATTTAAAGAAGAAAATGTATCCTCAATTTGATTTTTAAAATAAAAAAAATGAAAAATAAGGAAAACCATAAAATATTGATACTTGGTTTTAAATAAATTATTGTGTTGTTTGTTTTGTCTGGATTTTTTCCTCTTTGTATGTTCATAGACTATTTTCTGTGATACATATTCGATCAAGGAGGTGCCTACATCTCCCAAGAGATCAAATGAGTAATATCAAGCATGATGAACTTCAACTTCAAAAACCAGGTGAATTTGTTACATGTTTATTGTTTCAAATTTCTTTTAGAACACCTCTCATGTACCTGTACCCCTTCTAATCATTATTTTCTTTAAACACTGGGGACAATGTTATTTTATGTTGGGGGGAGATGAAATAATAATAATAAAAAAATTTGTGTGCATAAAAAAATGCGTGGAAGGAAAAAATTTCATTAACCTTGAATATTATAACACACATTTAAAACTTTGAAATTGGATATAAAATAATTTTGCATGCCTTGATTATGGATTTAATGCATGTTTAGGTTCATGTGCATAGATTTTGGAAAGTGCGGTTGTCCGATGTGATTTTTCACCATTATATTTTCATCCATTTAATAAAAAAACACAATGCACATCTTCTATATTGTGGGGTTTTAGTTTGAGTTCTTGGGGACCCATAATAAATAACATAGGTTTGGCGATCATTTTAATTTTAACATGAGTATTAAAAAAAATCAATTTGTGTATAGAGAAATGAATTGACCTAATGTGTGGATTTCGGCACATGGGGATCGTGACTCCAAAGTTGTCTTGGCCGGAGTTGGGAATTTTATCTCTATTTGTGGTAATTTGAATTTTTTTTGATTGAGTTAACTCGAGATGATGCCTGATTATGTGAGCTTCACTTTGTTCCCTAAGGTCTTTGAGTTTGGGAGTCATCGGCAAAGTCTTACTACATGGGTTGACAAGATTGAGTTCAATTTGAATCACCATGGCAAAATTGCAAAAAATAAAAATAAAAATAAAAATAAAAAAATAAAATAAAAAATGAGTACTCATATTAATATTAAAATTTTATTTCTCCTAGCACTTCCATCTTTTCTCCCTCGTATGAAAATGAACGCCATTGTCTATTGTGATGCACAACACTTCATCATGCTTAATTGAATTTGGATGAAATATGGCGATGAATTTGAACAAAGGAATGAGCTTGGGCTTGGGATATGCCTATGGAGATATCTTGTTTTAAATGATTTTTATGGGTTTAAAAATTTTTTGGTATGATATTTTTGGGTGAGAAATGTGTTTTAAATGTTTTTGGAAAAGGGAATTCAAATTTCATATTTTTGAGAAATATTTTGTTCGGGACTAGCAAAACTCAAGTTGGTGGTTGTGATTAGCCACTGTAAGAGGATAATATTAATTTTTAATTTATATAGTTTTCATGTGTTTGTTATTCATAAATACAATTTTAGTGAATTTTACACTTTGAACATCATTTCACATCAAGATTGCAATTCTTTCCTAAAGTGCACTATTACATGGTACATTCTTGAACATATAATAAAACACCAAATGTTATTTATTTTATTTTAATATTATATTTTAAGGTCTCCCATGATATAAGGAACAATTCATTATTTTGGAGCACTTGGAGATTCAATTTGGAAGACCACCAAAGTGGGCCTTGAACCAACCACATTCTGGGCGAAGTGATTTGGACAACAGCCCAATAAAAGAACTGTAGTGGCCATGATTCAAGCCCAAAAAGTCTCAAAATTTAACTGGAGATATAATAAATCATGGGTAAAATTTCATTAAATAGTGGATCAAGCTAATTCAAATGTTTTAATGGAGTTCCAGGTGGCCCAAGTTGAAGATTCAATTATGGGCCAAATTCCGTGGCCCAGAAAAACATCCCACCATTTAAATCATATCTCACGAACCACAAATTTGTTTTGGATGATATTTTATAGGATATTAGGAGACATCCCGGGATTTATTTAATTACTCTATGGACCACTCCGATTAGGCCTTCAATAAGGTCCTTTCAGCGCGTCTTTCCGGTGGATGCAAGATGGCTTCCATTTCGAGGGAAGAGTGAAAAAGTCACATCTCCATTAAGTTTCCACCCATGTTTCCCCAAAAAAATTAATTAAAGGAACATGAGATGATGGGGGATCATCCAAAGACTTCCAAAATTCCAATTTAATGAAGTAGTGGAGGAGGATTTGAAGGATCTTGGAGCTTTGTTTTGATTGTAATGTTATTATGCCAAATTGCCTTTGTAGCATTTTTCCTTCTCATGTAAGTTGTTCAAATCACATTAGTTTTCAATAAAGTTTCTTATTCTTATCTTGTTCTTTTCTTATTCATACCAAATTGATACTGTTTTTTTAAGGTGTGAACGTTTTCACACCAAAACTTGTGAATTTGTTCATACAACGGTGGATTGATCTTTATTTTTGAGTTTTTACTTCTTCAATTCCACCCTCATAAGTCTAATTCCCGCTTCCGTTGAGAACATGTTATCAATTTAGGGCTAGATATTTTATGGGTTGATAAACTTGGGTATAAAGGGTATAGATTTTTTGTCATTTATCACTCTCTAAATGTTATTAATTTATTTTATTTGAGTTTCTTTCATTAAATTATTTTCTCTCTTCCTCTTCCTTATTGAATTTATTAGCCCTTCTTTTATGTGCTAATTAGATTCTTTACCTTGGAGTGCTCATGAAAATGATCCTACAAGTGTATAGGTGATTATTATGTGTTTGTGGTGGTGTTTAATCAGTAAGTGATGAGGGTAGTTTGAATTAATTTCATGAATTCTTCTCAAGTTAATGAAATTGAAATTGTAAAAGAAAATGATAATTCATCCAATCCACCCCAGGCAATAACCTAGGATCAAATCATTTTCTCATAATTTGAATTCACATATATATTTTAGTTCTATTTTAAAACCATCTAAAATCAACCCTAGTTGGCCACTTCATATCCAAAAATCCATCTATTTTCATTGAGTGTCTAAAGGTTCTTCTTAGGTCTTTGAGGATTCGACAACCCAAGCTGTACTGCAAGCGACCAATTTAACCTTATAACTTAGGTAAATTTGGGCGACACCAGTAACTGTAGAAGTAAAAATATAATTAGTTTCTTTCAATAAATAAATAAATTAAAAATAAGTATTAAAATATAATGAAATAATTGCTCAATCCATGTAACATGATTTACGAATAAGTATACATTTTTAGTAAAACATGTTTTATATTATTTATTAGAAAACATAATTTTTATACAATATTTAAATATTATAATTAACTAATTTAGAAATATATTTTTATAAAATACTTATATTTTTTGGATTCAATAAATCTAAATTATTTAAGGGTGATGTTTTGGTAATTTTAATAAATATAGAAATAAATAACTGAAAATTAAATATGGAAAAACATAATATTTTATTTTATAAGAAAAAATAAATGAATAATTATATAAAATATTTTGTAAGAAACCATTTGTTTTTTTAAAAAATAAAAAATTATAGTACATAGTCAAAATAATTAATATTATTAAAATCCCTGTGAAAAAATAATATAATTTAACTAACATTTTATTCATAAAAAAATCTCTCTTTCACCTATAAATACCAAAATCCACCACCTATTTTCCCAAAATTCTAATTTTTTTACATTGATAAATATCTACCAAATTATCACTATAAAACACACTAAATAGATTTAATAATCCATTTTCTTGTCAAAATACAAATCTTAGTAGCCTTATAGTGTACACCAAATGAGGTGTCTCAAAAAGAAATTTAACCCATTCAAATATTGATGCTATATTTTTACCTCCTCTTATAGATTCTATAGATCTATATTAACATGCTCAAAAAATTAAAATAGTATTATAATTATATTTTAATTTTTTAAATAAAATAATATATATTTTTAAATCTTTTTTAAAAATACTATTGTCCCATAGAAGGTTTATACTATTTAAGTGAACTATGTTTTTCTATTTTCACTTTCACATTTCATGGATATTTTTAAAAATGGTTATCATATATAACTATGAGATTATTAATCAATTAATTCCATGTTTACGAATATAGATTAATAAAATAGGCATGATATTAATGATATTTAGAATAAACCATTATGGTTGGCTTAATCACTTAAAATGAACATATCAAGAAATGTTTCATGATATAAAATAGTTTCAGAGTTTATATGAGAATATATAACTTTTATAATACTATAATGATAAATAAAAACTACCTTAACACATCTATAACTTATATAACCTTTTTAAAAATATAATTGACTATTATTGTTACACCAATGTAGATTTGGAACAATGTACTGAATAACCCATAACAATAAACAAAAGTAAAATTAATCTAATCAATGAATAGTTTATGATATTAAATTGATTATAAAATGTTAAATAAACATTAATAAGGTTTCATATTATGTAATTAAAATATGTAATTTTGTCTTTACGAAGTAGAATGACTGGACAAAGAGAGTCCAAACTCAAGGTAAGGAAACTATCTCACTTTCCTAATTCATTTTAGTTTATACTGTCTCTATATATCTCTCCCTCTATATTTATCTCTTTCAGATATGTTAATACTAATTAATAAAATCATATTTGTTGGAAACATTCTATTTCAATTTCCTTTTATTTTCTATGAATATTCACATCCTTCAAGTTCTATTCCTTGTTATTTCTTTAATCCAAACCCAACAAAAAATAATTTTTATATTTATTATGTTTTTTAAAGTTTTACTCCTCTAAAACGATTATCTTATAAGATTTATAAAAAATAACTATTTAAACATAAAATATGCTAGTCCATTTTTTTTTGGAGAAAATGGATTCCCTAATTTCTATTAAATGTTGATTTCCACATTTTTTATAACATTGATAAAGCGGTTTATACCCATTACTCTTAATCATGATTTCTTATGACTTTTAGTTATCTTTTTGATCAATATTAAAGTACTATACTTATTTATTGAACTATTAATCTACAAGATTGATTAATACATTCCTTTCTTAGGATCATATATAAACACTTATCAGTTTATTCTTTGTGATGATATGATGTAACTCATTTATTTCTCATTGGTTCATTTAACATTTATGCTTGATGTTAAATTTTATTTCAATGTGGAACACATATACAAGGAATATTATTATGTGAAAGATTGGACCATAATTATTAATCCCCCCATACATTGGGTGATGTTTACATCTCATGAGAAGTTATGTACCGTGAATAGGTAGCGAGACTAGTAATTTGTTTATGATGCCTTAGTTGCTTTCCTTAGCTCATGTATAAAGATGAAATGTTGAATTATTGTGAAACCTTTACAGGACTACCATGTTATTATTATATAATTTCTGATAAGACATCATTCCATGATATTATTTTATAATCCACGTCTTTTACATTTTCATTTATAATTATTTATTCTGGTGATATCTCTTGCTCAATATTATTCTGATTATACCCTTACTAGTATTTTTAGCTCACCCTTTATTTTTTGTATATCCTTAGGGTATCCCATATAGTGGTAATTTTTTGGTGTGATATAGGTGTGTATGAATAGGATGGAAATTAAATATTATTAAATTTATATAAAAATGGTATATTATTTTGTTAATATCCCAAAGGCATTAAACCTCTAGATTTATAGGAATATTTTATTATATGAATTCTATGAGAAAAATATTCTAAAATTATGATTATGAGATGTGGATTGTTATATTTATCTTATTATATAAGTATTTTTTCAACTTTTCTTAAACCAAAATGTTCATTTTTCAATTGATATGTCATGAAAATTGGTTTTAAAATGATATTTTTTTCAACATGTGTTAAAAAATGCTGTGTTAATGTGTTTAATTTTTAGTTAGATTAAATGGTTATCAATGTGATAGATATTTTTTAGTAGTAAGGAAAATTATATTTTCTCCATCATTAATTATGAAATGTATAGAAAAATGATAATTTTTATCTAAAGTGTCTTAGTATCAAAGTTCATTTAATATTTTATATATGTATTTTAGCTTAGTGATTCTTCGTTCGTTTTATTTTATAAAGAGAGACATGAGGATTCTATATATTGATGTTAAGAATTAAAATTTATTGACTTATCCAATATGGATTAAATTAATATTATGATACTCTATACTTTAGTTGTATAATAACTTTTATAACATTTATGTGGGAGAATCAAATCTTAAATGATCCTAATTAAAAATTTATAGGAATTGATTCAAAAAAATATTGATGATAATTCCAATTGATTAATATTAATTATTGGATCTATAAGTGAGTTTTGTTAATATTTTTGATATATATACATTTAACATAATACTAAGAAAAATTAGTTAATAATTTGACCAAAATTACTCATACATTGACTTAATCGGATTATATTAATAATCAACTAACTATTTTATAAAAATAGTAATTTATAACTTATTAATTAATATTAAAGACTACATCCACAAGTATTTTTGAATTCTAAAATGAAATTTCACAAAAATACCTTGAGTGGTTTATAATTAGAGAAGTGTTTGATGTATTACGTTGACTCAAAATTATCTTTTGACTTTCCCTTTCTTTTTGTTTTGGAAATAAAAAAATTTCTCTTAAATAATTAATTACTAACACTTTTATGTCCAAAGTATTTTAAGAATGTTTTTTCAAAAACATATACGTTTTACCATACTTGGAATTGTTTTTAAAAATATTCATGGATATAAACATACTTTTTTCATTATAATTATCATAATGAGTATGGGACTGATTATGATTAGAATCATGTTTATCAAATCAAATTTAAAGACTTTGTGTCCTATCTTTATACAAAAAAAAGTTTTTATAATTATACTTGAAAGAAAAATTGATAACATCAGAATCATACTCATGACAAAAATCTTAATTACATTCTTTAAGAATATCAATTGAATTTATCTATGTTTAAATTCTGTATATGAAAAAAATTCAATTATAATGGAATAAATTTTACACTGCAAATGGTGTACATAAAAACTATATCAAAAAGTTTATTTTAATATGACTGTTGAAGTGATAGGTTTCCAAGACATCATAAAAGACTAGAAAAAATATGGTCATTGGAGGATCAAGATGACCATTGGATGTGTTCATATAAATACACATCCATTAAAAGAGTTTAAAGAGAATTGCTGCTAATTTCATTTGAAAAAATCTCAGTGTATGAGAGATCTGAATCATATATGAGTGAACAACTAGTTCCTTGTAATTGTAACCTTTTTATGTTTTTTTAATCATAATGATCGATCACATGAATGTGATCAAGGAATCACGTGGATAGCGATACAGAAAAGCCGATCATTGTATCGAGGGCTCATAGGGATAGCGAGACAAACAAGGAAATAATCATATCGAGAGCTCGTGGAGATAGTTAGATAGGTAATACAATCATCATATCGTAGGCTCATGGGGATAGTGAGACTGTGAAGACAATCATTGTATCTATATATTGCAAGGATAGTGAGACATACCAATCATCTTATCAAAGACTTTTCCTGATAAGGGAAAGACAAACTTTATTGTAAGTATAAAACAAGGGACCCTTATCCTAGGTTATTCGATTCCCGAATATTTTGGATAAAATATGTGTATTAATTTGTATTACTTGTTTTATTACAAATCATTTATTTTTTCTACAATTGTAATATAAAGTGAATACTTTTATATTCGTATTTCTATTTTTATTTTGTTTATCATAATAACTTTGATTACGATGTAATTATTTAAATCTGTATTATGTTGTGAATATGATATTACCCTGATTATGATTATATACACTTTAATATAGAATCAATAAATTTTCTATTACTTTGATATATCATAACTATTGTGATTACAGTTCTTTCTATATAACTCTAATATATCATAACCCTTGTGATTATGATTCTTTTTTGTATTCATGAATACGATTAAACTCTAACTACATTACCACTTCTTACTCGTCCTAATCCATTTTTTTGTATTTTATTAAAGCCACCATGTGGGTTAGTGGGAACCACACATTCCAAAACCAAAATACAACCTGTCCGCTTCATTTGACTACAACCGAAAACAATAAGTGGGAAACCAAATTCAAAATTTAAATAAACAGTATACAAATCAACCCAAATCTGTGAATTCAAATTAAAAAGTGAACCTTGAACTAGGATGTGAAAACCAACATGGTTCTCAATCCATAACAATATTCGATGTTAGTTACGTTATATAAACATCCACCACACCATCATTCCCATAAAAAAACACCATTGTCACCATATCGACCTAGAAAATTCATGCCACTGACCTCATAAAATCACATAGGTAACTAGAAACTAGAAGTATTACCATATACATTGTCGAACTAGGCCAACCAATTGCAGAAAACACTTACTAGAATAAAACAAATGAAACCATCAACAATAATCCACCATCATGACCAAACATTGAGGCCTCAAAGAAGTGCCACAATAGATGTGAACAACAAAACCAACGGGGATCCAAAAAAGATACGGAGGCTAGACGCCTCCGGGAACACTGACGACCACTCGAGCCCACCTCTGAAGACACCTTGGAAAACCACTACACAAATCCAACTGGGAGAAGTGTAGTGTAGTGCTGGAGCAATAGCAGAGTTGAGAGTGGATGATGGCCTCAATATAAAGGACTGACCATCCACAAGACCACCAAAATCTTCCTCGGATCCATCACAAAGAAAATAGAAAATAAAGGGGAACAAATAGCACAATGAATCTGAAATCCAAGAATCTATTTTCATCATCATGGAGGAAACCCCAAAACCTCCCGCCGCATGGAAACCTCTATCACAATCCAAATCCTGTAATAAATCCATCATAAGATGAATTCCATACAACTATAAATGCAAAATCTTAGTGAGCCAAAATAGGAAAATAAAGAAAAAAAATGAAACATCGAGGAAAAACTGAGACCATGAAAGGGAAAGCACACAGCCAGTAAGGAAAACTGGAATAATAAAAAATGGAATAGATATTCCTTCAGCACTACCAATCCACCATCCCAAGAAACCCTAAAACTCCACTATTCTTGACCGTAAATATGGTCTTTCCTAGTGAGTAGGGAAATAAGGGCAGAGGATAAGAAATAAAAAACAGGACCAGAGCCGAGAGGCATGAGAGCCAACAGAAGTGTACCCCCAAAAATAGATATCAGAAAGTTCTAGGAGGAATACAAGGGAAGGAGGAAGGGAGAAGAAGAACATAAAAACCTCTCACCATAAGGAGTACAATGAGAGGGCAGAAATAACGGTGCTGAGAAAGAACCCTAGCAGGATAGGAAGGAGAAGACCCTGAGAGTGGGGAGACATTACATTCTCTAAACCAAAGTTACCACTACTTATGGATTGTGATTTTATATGCTATTAAGATAGAATCAATTTCTCATTACGACATTTGGAATACATATTAACATCTACTTGATTAAGATACTTTGTTTATCAGACCCATAGTCCAAGTCTGATTATTATTTAAATACTTAAGAGCTTTTGTGAGTATGATTTGATTAAACATGTTAAACTAAGTTTAATTTTAAGATAAAAAATGAATTTTTTAATCTTACAATTCAACCCCTATTATAGTTTTTCATATTCATATACATTACGATCAAATAATTGGTATTAGAGCCAAGTCTTTATTATACAGATACTTAAATTTGGTATCAGAGGAGGTTTACAATACTCAAATAGTTTCTAAATTTTTTATATTCTCTATACTATTTTAATTTTAGTTATTTTTTTATAAAAGTTTTGTTTATAAATACATACTACACTAACATGTATTGTGGAATAGAATTTTTTTTATTTGTTTTGAAGATAGCAGGACTCAATGTTAGTTCAATAGATAACGTCAATACAAATAGACTTTTTATTTCTGATGGATCTGATTATGAGTATTAGAGAGGAAGAACGGAGACATTCATTATAAATACTGGATTTGAAAATTTCATCATGTCAACTAGAGATTACAAGATCCCTGACTAGGAGGTGACTACTTTTTCAAATTAGGAAAAGTAATAATACCAATTGAATTAAAGAGTTAGAAACACTTTATTATGTTTTATAAATAGAAACATTCACATTCATATTTATTCTTGTGAAACTACTAATAGTATTTGGAATAAGTAAGTGATTACTCATTTTATAACATTAAAGGTTGTCAAAACGATAAGAGTAATACTTTTAGCATACTATAAATATTTATAATTTCCTTCTAGTGAACCTATTACAAAGTTATAATAAAGGTTTATGAAAATAGTCAATGTGTGGGAATCTAAGAGAACAATAGTTTCTTAATCAAGGAAGATAAAAAATTTCACTCTTGATGATTTATTTGGAACCATTTTACAATATGTGGGTAAGTTGAAAAGATATGCATAGAAAGTAAAGAAAAATAATGGTGGAGTTATTTTACTACTACTTCAAACTCAATAAAATCTCAGACTCGTGAGAAAGTTATTAAGTCAACAAGGAAAAAGAAAGCTATTTTAAAATTTGATTCAAGTGATTTTGAAAATTTTGAGAATGAATTAGAAAATATTTCTTGAAGAATGAATAATATTTTGAGTAAAAATTAGTTTCCAGTATTTCTATAAGAAAAGCAATATGGATAGGAATGGAAAGAAGGATTCTGAAGTTACTTGTTATGAGTGAAAAAGGAATTTATATATTCGACCTAACTTTCCCTAGTTGAAAAGAAAATATAGTAAGGAGATATATTCTTATATGAATTAGAAGAAGTTTTATAAATCAAAAATCAATAACGTTATTAATTTTTAATACAATTTTAGTTCAAGTGTTGGCGATTCTTCATACAATTATTCTGATAATTAAAGTCCAAATTAGAGAAATATTGGGCTTCTTACTAGAGTACCTATTATAAATCAATTTTTTATGGACAAGGTACACATAGGTGATACCTTAACTAATATTTCATTAAATGAAAACTATCATAATGAGAAGAATTATATATCTTCTGATGAAAAATCCTCCTCTAGTAGTGATGATAATACTTAACCTTGTTTTAAAGAAGTTTATCACTTTTCAAAACTGTTAGAAAATGAAAATTGTTAAATTTGTAAAAAACATGATAAGGCTAATGAAAAACACAAAAAATCTAATTCAAGAAATGATGTTTTTACAAATAAAATATCAGTTTTATCAAAGATCATGATAAATCCATTTTTTAGAAAATACTATTTCTAAATATCTAGAAAATTTAATCTATGAAATGGATAGTTTTAAAACTAGTTTTGAGAAACTCAATTCCAAAATAAATATATATTTATAGAAGAATATAGTTGTAAAACTAAAGTTAAAAATTTCTTCACTGAAGAATATTTTATCTAACTTTACTATTGGTAAAGAAGGTTTTGATAAAATGTATAAAGAAATCTATCCATATGGTAATAGTTCAATAATGTGATCTACTCATAAAAAAACTATTTTTTACTAAATTTCAAAGTGAAGGTTGGTGGGAAAATAATTTTTCTTGAAATAAAATTCAATCATTAGGGTTTAACAAATACCATTTTTCAAAAAAAAAATGTGGATTCCTAAAATTTTCTTTTCTAACATTTCCAGATCCAAGACGGTATGAGTTCTGCAAGACTAATTGTTTTGTTAAAAAAAAGGTAGTACCAACAACAAGAATACTTGGTACATAGATAATGTGTGTTTGAGACATATGACTAGACACACAAATTTCTTAGAAAATATTATGAAGATGGAAGGTGTAAAAGTTACTTTCAGAGATAATTCTCAAGGAGAGATTATCAGTATACTTAATATTTTTCTTCTTGGTAAATATTTATTTTAAAATGTTTTATTTGTTAAAGGTATTAAGCACAAAATTATAATCATAAGTCAATTATGTTATGAAGGTTATTTTGTGAGTTTTAGAAATGATAAATGTTTAGTATATAATTACATGGATGTATACGTTATTTATGCTAATCGGTATAAGAATGTTTACAATATAGACTTAGAGGACCTTAGGACCCAAGACATACCTTTCCTTAGTGAAACAGAAGATCATTCCTAGTTATGGAATAGATAGTTAGGACCATTAACCTTAGAATCATATGTAATATGACTAAGGATAGACTTGTTAAGGATTTACCAAAGCTTAGATTTGAATCTTTAAAAGTTTTTGACCCTTTTCAATATAATAAGAAACATAATCCAAGATTTAAATATATTAGTGAAGTCTCAACTTATGACGTTTTACAGTTAGTGCAAATGGATTTATTTGGTCCTAACCAAACTGGAAGTGTTTGGGTAAAGTACTATGTATTTGTTTTAGTTGATGATTATAATAAATAAACATGGGTTTATTTTCTAGAAAAAAATCTAAAGCCTTTTCTTATTTTAAAACTTTTGTAGCTAATGTTAAAAATGAGAAAAACCTTGCATGGATAACTATTCATAGTGATCATGTCTGAGAATTTTTAAATTATGATTTTGAAACTTTTTATAGTAAAAGAGGCATTGACGAAAAATTTTTAGCTCCTAGAACTCCTCAGAAAATGGTTTTGTTGAAATAAGAAATCATATTCTTCAAGAAACAACAAGAACCACGTTGAGTGAATACTCAATTGCTAAACATTTTGTGGATAATGTAATTCGTACTACTTGATATACTATAAATCGTGTTTTAATTCATACTTTTATAAATAAATCTATTTATGAGTTATGGACAAGATGAAAACCAAAACTTTCTTGCTTTAGAGTATTTGGATGAAAAATATTCATCCTGAATACAGAAGAAAAATTACACAAATTTGCACCCAAATCTAATGAATGTATATTTTTAGGTATTACACTAATTCTAAGGAATATAGAGTGTTTAATAAAAAATATTATACTATTGAGGAAACTGTACATGTTCAATTTTATGAGACTGACCCTTTTTTTTAGACAAGCCCAACCATCATCCTCAGATGTGTTTTCTAAAAACAATTCTCAATATTTGTTGGAAGATTTTTCTAATAAGAAAAATAATCAAGAAATAATTTTTGAAGTACTTATTTAGGAATATTTTATACCTTATGTTGGTGAAGATTTTTTTTCAAAATCCAAGTCAGTTATTTCTTAGAAATCATCCTAGTGATAGTATCATTGATGATGTGAATTAACCAGTTAGGACTAGAAGTTCCATAATAAATGAAGTAGAATATGTTTCTTTAATTTCCTAATTTGTACCTAAAAATCATGATGAGGATTTAGGTTATGGGATTGAATTAAGGCTGTGAAATATGAGCTAAATGAATTAAAAAGGAATAAATTATGGAACTTGGATGAAAGACGTAAACAAACATCCATAATTGGGGTAAAATGGGTATTTAGAAACAAATGTGATCAAATTGGAATAATAATTATAAATAGAGAATGAATTATTTCTAAAGGTTATACTCAATAAGAGGGAACCAATTATAAATAAACCCATTCTCTAGTAGACAGACTTTAATCTATTCGTATTCTACTAAACTTTGTAGCATTATTCAATTTAAAACATTTTCAAATGGATGTAAAGTGTGTTGTTCTAAATTTTTATGCATAAGAGGAAGTTTTTGTTGAAAACCTCAGAATTTTGAAGATAAAAAAATACTGAATACTTTTATAAGCTTACCAAAGCTTTATATAGAATTAAATGAGCCCTCGGTTCCTGGTGTAATATATTAACATGTTTTTAAAAAAATATTTATGTTAAGTGAACCACATATCCAAATATTTTTATAAATAAAGTAAAAAAAACATTATGATTGTTCAAATATATATTGATGAAATTATCTTCAGATAAAATCAACACTATTTAACATATTATTTTGTGAATCTTATGAAATCAGAGTTTGAGATTACTATGATGTGTGAGTTAACATTTTTCCTTGTTTTTAAAATTTCTAAAAAACTAGATGGCACTTATATATATAAACATAAGTATATAAAATATATTATTAAAAAATTTGGATATGATAAAACTAAAAGTATTATTACTCCAATCGGTACCTCAAATACTCTTGATCATGGTACGGGTGGGCAACCGATTGATCAAACAATTTTCAAAGTTATAATAGAAAGTTTACTATACCTAAATAATAGTTAACCAAACACAATGTTTTCTTTTTTGCTTATGTGCAGGGTATGAGGCATGTCCAAAATAATCCCATTTAAAAGTATCAAAATGATTTTTTTAATCTAAAGGTAACTACAAATTTAGGAATTTTATATTATTTTGGAAATTATTTTTTTTAAAAGGTGATGCCTTGCTCAAAGACCAAAGAGAAATTTATTATAAAAAAGAGGGAAACTACAAGAGTCTGAAGGAAGGGATTTTATTAAAATCTCTATCATAGAGTGTAAGAAGCTCAATCGGGAGGTCCTCACACCAAGTAAAACTTTGGTTGATTACCTTATTATAAATCCCATAGACTACCATATTCACTTCATGATAAGTATGAGTGGCAATGAATATGATCTCACAGATCGAGTCTAGAAAGTTCATCCATCAGGAAGTAAGCGTCCAGGCAAGGTGTACCACTCCATTCCAAATGGCCTGAATAATGGTGGTTGAGTCACTTTCAAACCAGATGTCATTCCAGCCTTTGATTTTGACAAAGTCAATAGCCCAAATCACATCCATCATTTCAGATTCTAGTGAAGAGGCATTACCTCAACTTCCATAGAAACATCCATGGAAGTGACCCAAAAAATCTCTAAAAATAGCTCCAAAGTCTACTGGACCCGAATTTCCTTGGGAAGAGCCATCAACATTGACCTTGATCCAACCAGGAATAGGAGCCTGCTGAAACACTTCAATTGAATGCCTCAGTTTTTTGTATATGCCTTCAATTATGAGATGCCAAAGGATCACAAAGTCCCTAACAGAGTTATCTCAGTGATCTTTTTGAATCAAAGAAGCATCCTGGATAGCAATGAAAATTCTTGTCCGACCTACATTAAGATTTAAAGAGTGTTTATGATGAATGATATTATCTCTATCATACCAGATAACATCGAGTAGTTTAGTGAAAACGAAAAGAAAGAGATTCTTGATTTGTTGCGAGTAATCAAACTCCATACACCACTTTAGTTGAGCAATAATGGAGTCATTACTTAGCCATCTGTAGTCAAACAGGTTAGTAATATAATTCTAAAGAGGAGAAGTTGTAGTACAAGATAAGAAAATATGGTTATTATATTCTCTATGTTGATGAAACATATGACATTGAGAGCAGATTCAGATACCAAAAGACTAAAGGGAGACTTCAGTAGGAATTCTATTATCAGAAATGTGCCAGATAAGGTTTAATCAAGAGTGTTTGATCCAAGAATTGTCAAATGTTTTCAACCAATTAAAAAGGGAGTCATATTTAGAGAAACTATGATTGTAAAAACTTTTAGAGTCTAAAATACCCTTGTGAGATCGTTCCAAAGTGAGTAAATCATCCACATTAGAGAGGGAATGATTACCAATAATATGAATAATGGACTCAGGGAGGTTAGGGTTATGGGAGTGAATGACCTCCTGGATAGTGCAGTTGATATTGTAAGGAGGGGAGTTAGGAGGCAACATAGAAATGAGGGGGGTGCCAGACCAGTTATCATTCCAAAAATTAAGAGAGGAATTCATACTAACCATCCATCTAGAGTTACTCATAATTTTTGAAAAAGAGTCTCTGATGGGGGGCTAGATCGAAGATTTGGCATAGCTCAGGTTTTTTTTAACTTTTCTAGGAATTTTTTTCAGAGAAAATCAATGGAGTCATCATTATGATTGATTAATTTCCAAGTAAGTTTGGATTGTAGGACTGCATTAAATAGCTTGAGATTCTTGATGCCTAGACCACCATTCTCTAACGGTTTGCAGAAGGTAGTCCAAGGGATGGTGACAAGCTTTCTTTCATGGATTCTACCAGTCCAAACAAAATTTTTGATGTACCCATTAATTCTATTCAAGAGAGAATCTGCCCATTTATAAATCATAAGTGAGTAAAGCATTTTGGAGATAATGGAAGACTTAACAATAAAAACCCTACCAGCCATGGATATAGATTTTACTTTGTAGGAGTAAAGTTGGCTGATAACTTGGTCCACAACAGCAGTGAAGTATATAGCTTTAGTTCTTCCCCAGAATAAAGGCACTCCCATTTAATGAAATAGGAGGGTACCTTCCTTGATACTTAGGTTTTTGATGATGTTAGACTTCCTATTAGTGGGAAAACCTTTTCCAAAAAAGACAGAAGATTTTCTCCAGCTGATGTTTTGTCCATAGACTTTCTCATAGTGGGATAAAACCATTTTGATATTGAGAATATTCTTTTTTCTCTCATTGAGAAATAGGATAATGTCATCAACATATAGAAGATGTGTTGACACATTTAGATTTTGGGCCACTTGAATGGGTTTTAGTTTATTTTGTTTAAAAAGGATAGTAAGAAGTCTGCTAAGGTAGTATTCTATAATGGGAAACATGATAGCAGATAAGGGGTCACCTTGAAGAACTCCTTTTGTGCAATTAAAATAACCTTTAGGAGATCTATTAACCAGGATGGGAAGGGGAGTAGATTTGAAGAGAGAGTGGATCCAGTTTATAAAGATCTCATTGAACCCAAAACTTGGGAGAAATTTGAAGATAAAATTACATTCAATGGTGTCAAAGTATTTTCTAATGTCAAGCTTTGTGGCAAAATTCCCTCCTCTAGTAAATTTTTTAAGATCATTGGTGCATTCCGAGGCAAGGCAGATGCAGTCCTGTATGAACCTGCATTTGATGAACCCAAATTGATTCCAAGAAATGATTTTGTGGCATAGTGAGTAAAGACTAATGGCTAACAATTTGATGATTATCTTGTCGAGAGTTGATGAGAGAAATTGGTCTAAAAATATGAATTTTAGATGCATTGGGAACTCTGGGAATGAGAGTTAGAAATTGGGAATTAAGACCATGGAGAAGAGCACTAGTTGAGAAGAAGTATTTTACAAGCTTACAAACATCATTATGGATAACATCCCAGTGATGTTGATAAAAACCATTTTTGAATCCATCGGGGCCCAGGGCACTATCGGGATTGAGACTAAAAACAACGCCTTTAATTTCATGGTCAAGAGGGACTCATAAAAGAAAGCTAATTTCCTCCTCAATAACTAGTCTAGGTTTGACATCAGGCTGAAGATCTTTGTTAAGACACAGACCATTAAAAATATTTTCAAAAAAAGTAACCACATGATTGGCTATGGCCATTTCAGAATCCTATAGAATATCATTGTACATAAGAAAGGAAAATAGTCTAATAACTTTCCTAATTCATTGAAGATAATTATAGAAATTTGAGTTACGTTCACCATCCGTAAGCCATTTAGTTTTAAATATTTTCTTGCGGAGGTTATCTTTAAGGACCATAAGGGAGTTAAGCTTCAAGGAGATGTTCATTTCCTTCTGGGGGTCAACAGAGAAGTCATCATTTGTTGAATTATTTTGAAAGGAGTGCTAGATTTTCTTTGTCTAGAGAGGAATCTCACAAGAATAGGGTGATGGTTTGAATTTAGTTTGGGTAAGTTGATGCTCAAGATAGTATCCCAAGAATCCAATGCTGGGATATTCGAGAAGGCCCTATCAAGTTTACTAGCCACAATCCTATTGTAATGCCTTCTGTACCTAGTGTATTTAGCACCCATGAGGTTGATTTCAATTAGACTACAATCATCTAAGGAAGCCCGAAATTCCCTAGAAGAAATGTGAGTGTGAGAAGGACCAATATTTTCACTATGGGATAGAATAACATTAGAATCACCTAGAACCAACCATGGAACTTGAATGGTGTTTACTAAGAAACAAAGGTCATGAAAAAGAGACCTACGTTCTTGATATCTATTTTTTGGCATAAACCAAAGTACATAAATTATGTGAATTGCCTAGTTTAAAATCACAGGTGAACTTTTTGTCAGAGGAGAAAAAACATTAACATCCTGCAGCGAGTTGTGATAAAAAATCCAATGAGAGTCAATAGTACTACCATTGTTAAAAGAACCAAGAAATGAATATCCATAAGCAAAAAATGTTTGGATTTCATTGAAAGACAAATTTTGGGTTCAACGATAGAAAAAAACATAGTTTTATGAGTCAAAATAATTATTTTAAGAACAAAAGTAGTTTCAGGGTTGGGGATACCATGACAGTTCTAAACAATGACATCCATTTAGAACCAAGATTTGGAGCGAGACCTCCCCTTTTTATTTTTCGAACTTCCCAAAACTTTTTTCCTCTTTGATCTCCTAAGATTCGAAGAAGAGGCTGGGGAGGTATTCAATCCCTGAGTACACATCAATGAAATATCAGGAATGTTAGAATCACCAGAAATATAGACAGACAAGGTTTTTTCATTTGAATTAGAGCTCAAGGTTGGGGTTATAGAGCCAACCTATAATTATTTAGCCAAGCCCAATGCCTGATGAACATTAGGTGATATAGTGATATTACCTGTTTCCCCTTCAGGTTCAATGGGGATGATCAACAATTTTTGATTTTCCAAGCTTGATTTTATTAGAGTATTCAGATAAACTATGGGTAAACTTGGCATTATTTAGTATACTCAACCATACTTAAAGCATTATGTAAACAGGGAGGGAGGTCACCTGCATTATCCATTTGAGGAGGGAGGGAGAGTACATGCATTTCAATTTGAACCTTGTTCATATTATTAGTGATGGTGGTATGAGGAGATTTCAACACAACAACGACATCTGTACTAGTGGTAAGTAGATTTTGGCACTCTTCTTTTTCTGAAATCATACTCAGAGCAGGGACATGAAAGGTCAATAATGTAGAGTCTACAACTGCACATTTCCCCTCATGCAGGTCAGAGTTATCACATACGTCCATAACCAGGCACTCGATATCATCCCGAATAACCTGATCAAGATCCTCCATTTATCCTGCTTCCACTTTCTCAGCCCAGGTGACCCCAGAGCAATCACCCAGTAGAGGTTTTTCTTCACCCATACCTCAGACTTCTTATTAGGGGGTTACGAGATGACAGAGACCGAAGCCTTACCTGTCTTCTTCTTCTTGACTTCAGTCCAGCCATCATTCGAAGGTTGGGATACCTGACTTTTAACAACATGACACTTCAACAATTAATGTCCAAAAATATTTCAAAGTTCACAGTAGGGGGAATCCTTTCGCATTAGACGCTGACATCATCTCTATAGTCATTTTCATTGAAGACAACAACCTCCAGTATTTTGGTGGTCATGCTGACTTTAACCATCATGTGGGCATACAGACCAAGATTGGAAATGATCGTCTCTTGATCAATATTTAGAGGCATACAGATATCAGAGGCTATATCATTGATGATCTCCGGGTACCAGAAGTACTAGTTGAGCCCATATAAACGAATCCAGATCTGCACTAATGAATTGTTTGTTTTGTATGGGTTAAAGGCGAGATCCCATTAGGAAATGTGAAGAATACCCATCTTAAGTCGAAGATTTCCTAACCTCCAGACTCTATCAAGCTCATATTACAATTTTAGGAGCATATGGAAATAACCCTTCCCAATTGGGATTAGTTTCCAATCCATGAACCCCCATACATGAGAAACTCATGCTTTAAGATTTGGGTTAGACTAGGGTTTTTCACCCTTGAGATATGAAATACGATCCATGACAGAGGATTTACAGAGGTCAACACGTTTCAGAACTTTGACAAAGGAAATACCCTTCGATCTGTCCATCTGTGGGATTTCATCCTTTTGAACTGTGCTTATAGTTTTCCTGAACAAAAATTCTTCTTCGGGATTAAAACCAGTCATTAGAAGAGGAAATCTTTAAGCAAATCAAGGGTGCTGAATTTAATTTTTTTTCAAATGATGACTTTGGTTTTTGTAGTACGGATACAAAAAGTAATTTTGGAACTTATCATTTATTAGGAGAATATTTTTTTTCATAGTCTTCAAAGAAAAAACACTCAGTATCACTTTCCACTTCTGAAACCAAATATGTGGCAGTTAGAAGTTTTTGTGCTCAAGTGTTGTGGATGCAATACACACTCATAGATTATGGCATGAGTTTTACTAAAACTTTAATACTATATGATAACACTAATTCCATTGTTTTAAGTAAAAAACCCAAACATAACTCCTGTGAAAACATAGAGATATTAGGAATCATTTTCTTAGTGATCACACACTTAAATGAGATATCATTTTACAATTCATTAGAATAAATGAAAAACTTATGCATATTTTAAAAAAAAAATTACCTTCCGATAGATTTTAATATATTAAACAAAATCTTGTAATGATCAACATAAATTAGTCATTCATATCTACTTTCTATTTACCAATATACATACATTATGTTACTCCATTTTATAGGTGTAGTTCATATAATTATTTTTTACAACTTTTTTGGGTTTTCAAAATTTTAGTTTTCTAAATTTTTTATCATAGTGGATTTTATAGACTCTAATAAAATTTTAGAAATCCATTTTATAGATATTTTTTATAGACTCAAGAAATATTAAAAATTTATCAGTTTCAAATTTTCATTTAAATTTATTGGACTCGAG
The DNA here is from genome assembly GCA_963277665.1 of Viscum album. Classification (NCBI taxonomy): domain Eukaryota; kingdom Viridiplantae; phylum Streptophyta; class Magnoliopsida; order Santalales; family Viscaceae; genus Viscum; species Viscum album. The sequence goes on from OY728132.1 coordinate 423,608,002, forward strand.
TTTTCATTTATATTTATCGTATTTAAGTTTTCATTTAAATTTATCACATTCTTGTTTTCATTTAAAAATATCATATTTAAGTTTTTGTTTCATAATCTATTATTAAAAACAAAGAATATATTATAATACCAATTATTCGACTCAAAAATGTATTTTTATTTCTTTTATATTTCAACACTATTTCGTTTTAATTTGTTTTATAATTGTTTTTGTTACTATAAAAATATTTCATGCTTTCGTTTCCTAATCGTACCCACCAAATATGATAAAAACATTTTAGAAAACTTCAAGAGTTAAAATTCTCCAAAAACATAATTCTTCGGATAATTTCAAAACCATTAGATTAGATGGATTGAATCTCAACCGTCCTATATTTTTGAAAGATCAATTGTTAATTAAAATTACCTATATAAAGGGGACCCCCATGTGTCCCACATCAACTATTTTGAGATTTATACATTGAAATGTTTCCTTATTTAAGAATCCCAGTCTGATTCATTCTTCATGTTCGAATATTTAGTTTCAAGCCCTAATATGATGGAACCCATGAAGGATTATAAAAAGTGGTATGTTTTTCAGAAAATTTTATTTGAGAAGAAATTTTCTAAAAATTATGTTGATATATATGAATAATAATATATTTTCATGGATAGAAATAGTTATGTGTGGAATAATCCATTCTCTATTATGATTTGTTTTACTTGGATCCAGTAAGATATTTTTGTGCCTCTGTAATGTTTTTGAATAAGGTGTAAAATTAATGTTTTCTTTAAAAATATATGAGAAAAAATAAAAGATAACATATAGGACAACAACAGGTTTCCAAGGTTTTTTAGCTGAAGGAGATACCTCTTGTCTCTCTCATAAACTACCTAATTCCTAGGGTATATTTAATAGAGAAAGAGATGAAAAGTCATTATTTAAAAATGTCTCAGATGATGAACCATGGAAGGTTACCTATCTCATTCTCGGTCATAGAGTAATATTCCTTTGGATGTAACAATTTATAATTTTGATAAAGTTAGATAGTGATACTTTAAAATTATCTGATATCTTAATTTTGGATGACCTAATTAATATGAGGAGAATTGATCTAGCTAGTTTTTTTCTTTTTGAAAATCAAGAATATAAAATCCTGATCACTCATGTCTTAGATTATAATTTTTCTGTCTTTAATAAGCAAGATAATTGGATCAATTATGATGATTTTCAACATAGAAATCAAATCTAATGATTTTAGAGAAAAGATTATGTTTATAAGTGATGATACAATGAAACATATGAAATATGTCTATGATTATAAATAAAAGATGTTAATAAAGAATTCATAGGTTTTTATATCATAAGAAGAACCTTCTTCCAAATCAAAGAATGATGATAAAGTTGAGAATAATAGATAGGATGAATCTATTCCTCCAAAATAAATGAAACAAAAGAAATTATTTGATGAAGTAGTCGAAGAGTGTAGGAGGAAATAAGATGAAGGAAAAGAGGGAGATCCTTAGATCAGACTCATACCCGCTGAATCTTTATATTTGAAAATCTGTGGATCTAAAGTTTAAGAGAAAGGAATTAGAGAAAATAAATAGAAGAAGAAACATCAATGTGCTAGGTTAGTTGATTCTTTGATGAAAGGGGTTGAGGACTTTTTAATTTTTTTACCAAATCTAGATAATGATTTGTCTTTCCAAGATACAACTTTTGTCCATGCCAATGTTCCCTCTATCATAGAAAATGAAAAGGTTGTTGTGGTAGATAAAGAATTGGTTCTAGCAAGTAAGGCGAATTTAAGAAAAAAAAACAGATTATTGAAGAGTTTATTAAAGAAATAGAGGAAAGATGAATATGAATTTATTTTATATAAAAAAAGTAAAGGTATTGAAGAAGATAGTGTGGATAAAGAAATAAAAGAGTATTAAGAGGAAGAATAAGAAGAATAACAAGGAGAAGGAGAAAAAGGAGAAGAAAAAGAAGAGAAAGAGGAAGAAAACCAAATTGATGATAAGGAATATCTTCCATATGATAATAATTCCTTAAGGACTTATCAGGACTTTTCAAAAAATTGTATTCCTTAGAAACCGAAAAGAGAAATCAATAAGTATAGAGAACCAAAATCCCTCATCAATTCAAGCATCCAAATATTTATCCAAGAAGAATGAAACAGATCAGAATCCCATAACAGAAGGTAGTAAAGGTGTTGATGCTGATGAAAATTCCAATCAGGATGGTCAAAGAACTGAAAAATTTGTTTTAAAGAAAGTTTAAAATGAAAAAACTAAACAAGTGAAAGTAGGAACAATGTATCTTAATTTTTATGAGATTGAAATTTCTGATTTAGTGGATATGATCACAGTTCAAGGAGTTCAATAGATTTCTCATGATTTTAAAATACTCAATGAAAAAATTAATTACTTTCCCACTCTATAAGAAAAGGTTGATTTGGTTCATGAAACTCAGATTGAGAAATTAGAATCAATAAAAGTTCAATATGATAGAGTTTTCCAAAATGAGGTAGAATTGAAAATTATTCAAGAATTTTTTCAGGCTCATAAGAAAGCATGTAAAAAACTAGTGAAATGGTCATATAATTTTGATTTCGATATCAAGGTAAAGGTTAAATTAATTGAAGAATTAAAGAAGTACAAGGATGAATAAGTATAATCTTTCATTAACTTGTTAGTAAAAATGGAAGAAAGAGTAAATTTTGTAGAATAATTCAAAAAACATCTAACAATAATGCTAAGACTATAAATGAGTTTAATGGAAAGATGTGGTATTTTGAGGATTATATAAGGAGACTCAAAAATTGTAATGAGGTAGTTAGTAATATGAACAATGAGTTTTATCAAGGTTATCTATGCCAAGAAGAAAAGATCCAGATGCAAGATGTAAATCTTCAGATTCAAGAAGAAAAGTTACAAGATTTTGAAAAAAATTATTAGTCTTAAGAAGAGTTCATAACAATGATCTAAGAGGATATGAGGGATCTCAAAAAGTTATGGACCATTTTAAGATATTTTATTCTGAATAAAGATTAAAATTTTAAGCTAAACTCTTGTTTTATAGACTTTTTTGGAAACATTTTCATTAATAAAGAACTTTTTCATCTCATTATAAATTGTTTCAATATCTCCCAATTCTCTTTGGTTGGATGTTCGTTCATTTTTTGATGATCAAGTACTTCATTATACTATTTTTTATTATTTTTCCTCTTAACTATTTCAAGTACTACAAGACTCCTCCCCATTAATTTTTGAAATTCACGAAGGGGGAGAAATTTATACATAGGGTGAGAATTTTATAGAAAGTCAGATACGTTTTAAGTAAGGGGGATAAATAATTCTAAAGAGAATAAGATACTCGGGGAATTTATTATCCTAAGGGGGAGTTAGTTATATTTAGCACTGTATTCAGATGAGTTATAAAATCAGGGGGAGAAAAGTATTAATATCTAAATTATGAATATGATGTACCTAAAAGATAATGACCTTAATTTTTTCAAAGTTATTTCTTTTATTTAAGTCTTAGGGGTTTTTCTTTACAAAAAGGGAAATTTTGTTGAGTCAAAAGTATCTTTTGACTTTTCCATTACTTTTGTTTTTAGAATAAAAAACTCTTTATTAAATACTTAATTACGAACTCTTTCCTTTCCAAAGTTTTTTAAGAATATTTTTATAGGAAAAATATATGTTTTACCATGCATAGAATTAGTTTTAAAATTATTCATGAATATAAACCTACTTTATTCATTAAAATTATCATAATGACTATGGAACCGATGATGATCATAATCACCTTTATCAAATCATATTTAAAGGCTTCCTATCTTATCTTATTTTTGATAAAAGTTTTTATAATCAGAAGTAACATCAAAACTGATAGAATCAGAACCATACTCATAATGAAAATTGTAATGAAATTATGTAAGTAAATCCATTGGATTTATCTATGTTTAAATTATAAACATGGAAAATTTTTTTATATTATAATGGAATATATTTTATACTTAAAATGGTGCACAACCAAAATATTTTAGGCTTTATGTTATAATATGACCATTGAATTTATAGGTGTATAAGTCATCGAAAAAACTCCATGAAATATGACCGTTGGAGGATCAAGATAACAGTTGGAAGCATGCCTATAAATACCCGACCATTCAAAGTGTTTGAAGTGAAGTGATGATAATTTCATTTTAGAAAATCTCAATGCTCGAGAGCTCTGAAGCTTATAAGAGTGAACTACTTATTCCTAGTACTTATATCCTTTCTGAGTTTGTTTTTATAATTGCAATGACTGATCACACGAATAAGATCGAGGGATCATAGGGATAGTGTGGTAGACAATCCAATCATCATATCTAGGTCTTGTGGGGATACCGAGATAGACAAGATGATCATCATATTAGGGGATTTTGGGTATATCAATACATACAAGATGATCATCGTATCAAGGGCTTGTGGGGATAGTGAGACAGAGAATCCGATCATCATATCAAGGGCTCGCGAGGATTGTGAGATAGACTAATCATCATTTCCATGACTTTTCCAAGTAATAAAAAGACATAATTTCTTGTTTGTATAAAATAAGGGACCTTTATCCTAGGTTATTATATACCCCACTATTTGGTATAAAAGAAGTGTATTCATTTGTATTATTTGTTTTAATATATTTATTTTGTTTCCACTACAATTATAATAGAAAGTGAATACTTTTATATTCATCGTTCTATTTGTATTTTTTTATCATAATAACTTTGATTATAATACTATTGTCTTAATCTATATTATTATGTGAATATGATATTAATCTGGTTACAATTCTACACGCTTTAAGATAGAATCACTAATTTTATTGTTACTCTCATATATCATAACAGATGTGATTATTATTCTTCCTATATTTCTCTAATATATTGTAATCATTATTATTAAACTTTTATTTGTATTTACGAATATGATAAAAGTAATATTATGTTATCATTTATTACTGATTAAAATTATATATGCTATTAATATGGAATAAATTTATCATTATGATCTATGGAATTATTATCAAAATCTACTTGATTACGATAATTTATTTATCAGACCCAAGTGACTAGTCCGATTATTGTTTAAACACTTAAGAGGTTTTGTGAATATGATTTGTTTTACCTTATTAAACTAAATCTACTTTTAAGATAAAAAATTAAAGACATTAAACCTACAATTCCCCCCTCTTTTAGTTTGTCATATTTATATGCATTACGATCTAATATATTATGAATTGGTAGTTTTTTACTCTCAAAAAAGATGATGTAATGGAAAATAATATTCAATAGGAAGTTAGAGGTCATATTTATTCTATGTGATTAAATTAAGAAGAATATTAATTATTATAAAAGATTTAAAATGATATTCGTTGCAAGAAAGTAATTTGAAAAATATATTTTTAAAAAAATATGAAATTAATCATATAAGAATGATATTTATTTTTAATTATATTGATTAAGAATCATAAATTTTAAGTGAAAAAATATTAGAATGAGTAATAATTGATTTTAAGGATAATTTCGTAGTTTTGGTAGACTAATACAAGTCTCAAGTATTTTTACATTTATCATTGACTAGGGAATCTGGTATATATTTTTATATTCCATGTTATTGGGGAAAATGAAGCCTCAATTTTATTAATTTAGTTATTTCTTGAGATTTGGTGAATTTCGTGTTGAAACTTGAGAATTTGAAGATTTTTTATTCGATTCATTATTAGGTTCTTAATTAAATTACCATAATGACTAAATATATGGGATAGTTTTATAGAATCTATCATTGCATGAGTAGGAACATAATTAAATAGTTGTATTGTATAATCATGTAAGTTCAATTTAGGGTAATTAGATTATAATGTTAGCTGCTTGGTTAAATAACTATGTATGATATTCGTGTATATATTTTTTGAATGGAAAATGGAGTACAATTATTAGGTTCATGATTAAATAATTTTGCAAGATAATAATTTATATTTGAGAAAATTATATGTTTTTTATCTTAAAATGCAGGATTTTTTCTCCATTAAGACCCATTATTGTCCTTAAATTTCTTTGATAAGACCCTGGGGAATTGCTCATGGGATTTTGAATAGTTTTATCTACCTTAAATTGAACTTATATTAATAATTTTATTAATTAACATGAGATATAAGGTAATGGTTCTTTTTTCTATTTCATTCATAGATCTCTCGATTTCTCTATTTTCTCACTCCCTCTTGGAAACTTTATCCTAATTTGGAATATGAAGAAATTGGGACCATGCATCTAAATCATGATCTATAATGTCATGAATTAAAGGATCAGATTAAGAATGAGATCATCACTCCTTGATCTATAGGATGTATCTGAATATCGTCTAAATTATATAGAATATATAATTTCATAGGATGGTTATGATCCATTAATGTGTTTATTGGAGAGTATTTGAGAAAATAATAATTTTTATTGATTTTATTTACCAGATAATTATTTATTGGATATTTATTTTATAAATATATTTTATCTTTTATAAAATTTATGTTGGTTTTTTAATCATGGGAATTGATTTCATAAGTTTGAAATCTGAAAAATCATATGGGTTGTTTTATGAAATCATGATGTCGGGACACCATGGAATTTGTTTTAAAACATGGAATTTTATAGAAAATCATCCTAAAGGATTTGATTTATTGATAAAGAAGGTTTGGGGTTTTAAAATATTTACTTGAATTAAAAAATTAATTTTTATTATTATGAATGTTTTTTAAAATAAATGGAAACAATGATATGAGTAATGGATAAATATTTCCAAAAAATTGGATTGAGGTTCTAGGAGAAAAAATGGAAGCGTAATGATTGACATGGGTGGGAAGAACCATTTTCCCCAAATATATTCATGAATAAATTTTAAGTTGTGAGTTGAATTAATATAATAAAATTTAAATAAAATAAAGCATAAACATATAGAATATGGATTTTACAGGGGTTTGGATATAATTACTCAACTATTCATAACCACTCTAACTCTTAGAGAGGAGTGAATCACACTAATACCACAACCTTTTAAGTGAAGTTACAACCATTTTATAGATGAAATTTTATAATATAGGCTTAATAATGACTTCCTTATTATTGGAAAGGTAGTAAATCAAGTTACAACATGTACCTTTTATAGAAAAATAACTAATTTTAAGGACACAAATTTTATATGAAAATTCATAAATGAATGTACTAATTAAGAAAAACTGATAATTAATAATGAATTTCAATAATAGATTGAAGAACCTAGAATAGACTGATGTTTCTGAACATTGTTTCTCTTCATTTCTTATGCATGATCACAATAGTAAAACAATAGTCACACAATTGTAACAACAATGATATATCAATATCTTAGAACTAATATGGTCTCCTTTAACTTAATTTTATAAATAAATCACTCATAAAGTTTGTATTATATAATTTCCAAAAGTAGAGATTCAAAATAATGAAAAGTGAATTAATCTAATGTTTTTCATGTTTTTATTTTCTAATTTATGTCTTTGGATAGTTTCATTTTCTACATTCATGGTTAATAAATCATTTCTTTTATTATGTTATTTTTGGAAAACATAATGGAGTTTTATATTTGGTATTATCTTTGATTATAACTAATATGAAATTATTATTATTTTATTATTTTTAGTATTGAGTCGCAGTTTATCATTAAAAATACATCATTACTTTCATTAAGTAGAAATAGTGTGTTAGTTCTTTAACACTATCTTTGTTATAGGGATATATGTAATGTGTTTTTGGGATAATATTTACTCATAGAAAATATGGAGAGATAATTTTCTTGGTAAAAATTTCAAAACTGAATAATCCAGAAAGTATTAGATAAAATTCATTGTATGTGTTAATATTATAGAATAGTTTACTTGTGTTCATAGTCTTTTTCTTATCACAATATTTAATTAAGATCACAATTTTATATTTATTAAAAAAAATCAATGCATATATTTTTTTCACTAGAACTGTCTTGGGATAAACCTTAATGTGGCATTGAATTTTTACCATATTTTTATCATGATAGTTTATCTTTAAAATTGATTTTAACTATAGATAAATCATAAGGGTTTTCAATGGTTTATTTTCTTTGAACACATGATTAAATCATAAAAAATATTATTTAGGAATTCAGTAATATATATAATAGAGATAAAATAATAAGATTAAACCCAAAACAATAAGAATTAAAAAAAGAGTGTCTTAGTATTGAAAACATTCTTCAAAGATGTTACCTAGAGTCCTGACATGGACTTTATTTAGTCTAATTCATTATTGAGATGAATCAAAAGATATTTTATCCACTAATTAAAATTTTTACCCATAATTTAGATTAAACAAAATTAAACTCAAAAAAAACTAAAATAAAGAACTTTTTTTTTATAAAAAAAGAACTATTAGACCATATATTAAAAATAATATTTTTAGATGAGGGTGTTCAAGAAAAATCAAAAAAATAATTGATAAAAAGTAAAATAAATTTCTGAAAATTGTTGAAACAAAATATTATATAGAGTTAAATGAGAATAAACTAATCATTACTCCCCATAGAAAATATCAACACCTTTGACCAAAATCCATGTAGAAATCTATCCCCATTTGGAATTATGAAAAAAAAGAGTGGAACTAAATATTTAAAAAATGTAGGGGTAAATACATTTATAAATAAAAGATTAATTCCGTAATATAATACATAAAAAAGTTCTAAAACATCATGAAATAAAGGGTGTGAATTTAATCATTTTCAATAACTTTCTGAGAGAAACTTTTTCCTCATTCCTTTTCTTTTATTGCTCAAAAAATTCCAAAAGTTTTTCAATATTTGGATCTTTTTACACTTTTTCAAATAATTTTTATATTATTTTTTCTAGATTCTTTTAATGAAAAAAATATTCTTTCCATTTTTACTGTTTCATATACTCTACAACTATTTTTTCATTATTATGAACATTAAAAGGTTCATCATCAACTTCATCCAAAATCTTCTTCAAGCATTATTATAATTAGTGAAGCATGACCAGCCAATGTTATGGATGGCACAACTTCAATGGTTTGAGATTGTGTGCCCACTATTTATTTTTAAATAGGAAAATCCTGAGTTAAAATAGATAAAGTGACTTTTATTATGAAAATAAGAAGATGTTATATAGTCAAAGGATAATCCCCATCATTATCCTAAATGAAAACTCCATATTTCTTCTTACTTATTTAAATTTACATTTTAGGTGTCATTGTCTTCATAAAAGATCTATTCTTAGATTAAGGGAATTCTTTTATATCATTGTATTTATTCTAATAAGTCATGTTTTGTTTCTCATTTTCATCCATATATTTTAAGGAAATATAAATCTAATTTTAATGTTCATCTTTTATGTAGATTTAGGTTATTCCAATGTAGTATCAATAGTCTTTTATGATGATTCCTTCTTCTTCTATAAGGATGTTTCCCCATGATAATATTCTCCCCCAATTATTTAATTTTTTTTATATGGTCAAATTCACATCTATTATAAATTTAAAGGTTTTATAGTATCACTTGAATGACTTGCTTCATGTTATAGAGTTATGAAATTTCTAATTTTAGTAACTTTAACTTCATTTAATAAAATTAATTTAACTAAAAATATATTTTGAATCCAATTTTATTGTGATTATTATAAACTATCTTCAATCTATGACCAATATGTTTTCAAATTTTAGAAAAATACATATATTTTTTATGTTAACCATTTGATTTTTTTCTATGAGTATATTTAACATAATCAACTTTTTATCAAAATATTACTTTGAGATAAAAGATTTTGGAATTATAGCATTTATTATTGTTCTTTCTTTATATCTCTTATTAATGTGTAGAAGATGAAATAATTGTTTCTCTATAAGATTTAATAAGAGGAAACTGAAGTATAAATTTAGTATCCAGTGGTGTAGGTTTCTTCTTTTGAATATACACTTTGAAAAATATAATAAGGTCATCAACATACTGTTAGCTCTATAGATACCATTAGATGTACATAATCATTTTTTACCATCGTATATGAATTTATGTTCCTTAATTATCTTTATTTTATCCTTATCGAATGGGATATCCATCTTATGTGAGATTTTTTAAAAGACCTACCATAGAGAGGTGGTAAATTTTCTGTTTATTTTTTTTTATATAAAAAATTATATTTAGAATTCTTAACATCATCCTAGTTAGGGTACATGAAAACTTTAATAACATGATATTAACTAGATTAACACCTCACATCTTTAAGTCACCATAATTACGTAATCTTGATATAATCATTAGCTATATAATATTCACTATGATTATATGTTGCAAATTAATTTGGAACATTATTACTCCCTCAAATATAGATTTTACAATTAGTAACTTCTGGATTTCCTCAAGAACACACCATTTTTAGGTAATAATATATTTTGAACTTACATCATAAATTTAAAATATGTTCTTACTGAACATATTTTTAAATTTGATCGACGTTATCATGTTGTAAATTATATTGAATATAGAATTAATTATATCATGATCTTCTATATTACATATCCTATGGTTTTAATTAAAATCTCATTCTTCTATATCAAACAACACTTCTTTTTTCATTTATAAAAAGATCCGAGTCTTATTATAAATCCACATCATCTCTATCAATATAAATTTTCAATCACATAAAAATATAGGATTTAAAATTGGTTCAAACATGATATTTTATTTATCCCACTTATAATTATACTCTTATCTAGATAAATAATATTTAAATTATTTCAAAGGAGTAAAGTATTGAAACCTAACTAGTGTCCTTTTCTATAAAAAAGAAATTATAGACTTATACTTTTCTTTACTTTATTTACTTTTTATTTTATTATAAATAGAAAATCCCACTCTATAGTATCTTAAGGGTCTTTAATGATGATTCCATTCCCCTTTTCCATCAAAAAATTAAATTAATAAAAAAGACATAATGATTTATTTATATAAAAATCAAAAGTTCCTTTTAAATTCCTAAAATGAAAACAAAAAAAGGTAGATACATCTCTAATTTAAATAAAAAAAAATAATATCTATAAAAAAATAAATTTATAATGTTTTAAAATAATATTGTTAAAAATATACAATTTGATTAATGATTCATGATTTATGGATACTCTAATTCGATTACAAAATCCACACATCAAGATATGTGTGGATAAAAAATACTATTTCTATAATTATTCATTTTTCACTAGTATCTAGTACAACATAAAGGTGATTATATAACACATATCATAGATCTATATAGTATTGTTGTTCTAATACACTTTATATTCTCTCTTAAACTATCTTCCCTATTCCAATTCTAAAATTGAAATTCTATAATCTATCATTAAGTTACTTTCACAAAAATGATTTATGAAAGTGACTCAACATACTCACTATTGTAATATATCAAGTGTTTCACAATCGATGAAGTCAGTGGTTGAAATTGTGATATCTACCCAAGGTCTAAAATATAAATCATTGAAATAATTTTCATTTCAATAAGTTGGTGAATACAACATCTATTTACCATTAATATATTACAACATGATGTATACAATGTTTATCATATTTCACCACAATGGGAATTAATACCCAAATTATTGAATAATTTTAATATATTGGGAAACAATATATATAGTATTATGTAATTAATTACATATAATGAACTAATACAACCAATGTTGATTTTATATTGCAAATAAATGACAAAATTTACTAAATTCTATATAACTCTAAAATTTTGAATTTTTTTACATCAAAATATTTTCTCCATCAAGTTTTAGTTATTCCATGATTAAATTTGGTACAATAAAACATTATTAATTCCAATGTATTTTTAAAAATATTTTCCAAATGATTCTCTGTAGGAATTATTTCAAGGTTAATGTCACTATTTTAAGTATGGTATCTGATAAAGTGATTTTTCAATTCAATATAATCAGACTAAAATTATTTTCGGGGTACTTTGAAATATAAATAGTTGATATATTACATAAAATAATATGTATCTTATTATAAAATATTAATAATTCTCCTCAAATTAGTCTTATCCACAATCTTTAGGAAAAAACAATAGTAATATTTTTAGATTTCCAATTAAAAATAAATTAAGGGTTTCTTCTTTGAACTCTATGAAACCAAACTCTTTTATCAAAGTTAAAAATTCCACTAGTTATATTTATGTTAATAAAACATCCTCTAAAATTTGATTTGAAGTAACTCTCCAACTCAAATGTGGTATTTTAGGGATAAAAAAATCCCTGATTTATAGTAGCTTTGGAATACTTGATAATACTCTTTAAAATAATCAAGTGTGATTTGTTTGGAATAGACTATAATTTTTCATATATGGATAAAATTAACATTAAATTAGGTCTACTTGTAGTTGAGCATAATATTCATATAATCATTTCTAGTTAAGTCTTCTGAAAAATCAACCTTTTTATAACATTTTTACCAAGATTACAACCAATACTCATAAGTGTTTTCAAAGTTCTGAATGAGGCTAAATAAAATACATTTATAAGTCTCTTAGAGTACTTAAACAGATTATAAAATATTCTATCACCCATTTAAAATATATAAACACCCTAAAAAATTTTTATGTCACCCATGAGTCCCATTGAAAAATCACCCGTCATTAGTTTAGAAAATTCTTTTTAGAGGGTCCAAGGAATATATCATTCACATATGTTTGAACAATAAAAGTTCCGTTTTGAATATTTATTAATTAAAATGTAGAGACACTGACCCCAAAATCCCAAAATAGGTTCTTTATTTAATACATTGGCATAATATATAAGGAATCATGTCTCAAAAGACCAAATAGTTTGGTAGTATTGGTAAAATATATACATACATGATTTCAATATTACATTTGAACACATAAATTAAAACATAATTTTTTTTGAGAATATCATTATATGATTTATGATGTTATTTCATATATTTCATAGAAAACTTCATGGATTCCTAAGAAAATAATAAAATAATGGATAACTCAAATGCTCAGTGAGGGTTCAGTACAATATAATAAATCTTTAATAAATATGCATAATCAATTTAGAAAGGTAAATAAATGCACAAAAATTTTATTTAATCAATAAATTTAGAGATAATTATAACTAGAGATAATATCAATGAAAACATATCATGGATAATAATTAAAATGGAAAGGTATTTAACTTAAAACAAATTACATTTAATCAATAATATGAATATCATAGTTGGAAAAGGTATAATCAATATTTAATGGTAGATAAAGATAATATCAATGAGAAAATATCATGGATAATAATTAAAATGTAAAGGTAAATAACTTAAAAAAAATTCCATTTAATGAATAAAATGACTATTATAATTGGATAAGGTATAATCAATATGGAAATGTAAATAATTGAAAAAAATTCCATTTAATCAATAAATGCAAATGAAATGCATAAGGTGATAATATCATTTCAAAAATCTGATGGATAGTAATTACTGAAACCATATGGAGGGAAATACTTAATTATTGGACATCATGAACTCATGATCATGGTACCTCTACTATCAAGAGATTTCTTAAGATAATTTAATTTTACTAGGTATAAACCCATTTGGTTTGGCCATGTGATTTCATGTTAGCTTACCGATTCACCTCATGACACTATTGATGCACTGAGAGGATACCATTAACCAGGCCCCACCTATGTCTACATGTCCCAAGAATTTCTCATATACTAAATAATAAATTTAATTATTGAATAATATGTCTTATCATAAAATATTTGTATTAATTAGGAATTCAAATTTATCAACCATTCCTTAGTTAATAAATTTTAATATATATATATATATAAATGATATAAAATTTAAGTAATAAGAATATAGATGATAAATAATATAGATAATTAGGGTAAATTTAATGTACAATGATCATATGAAAGTGAATATTTCAAGTGCAAGTTATTGACAATAATAAAAAAAATCAAGGAAGTGAATTCCAAAAATATCCTTAATCAAAATATTTAAAAACTTTCTAGAGGTAGAATAAGGTTGATATTAATACAAAATATCCCTAGTGGAGTATATGTAGAGTAATAGTTTTTTCACTGATGAATAGAAATGAAATAAAAATATCATTAAAAACATTATTGTGGAAAATAAACTTTTTTATTTTTAAAATCACTTTTTAAAATAAAAATATCTCAAAAAAATTTTAAAATAATTTTCTATGAAAATAAAATTTGATAATTATAAAAGAAGATTTGAAATATTTGTGTGTTCATAATGGTAGGAAATTCTATTCATATAGGAGAAATTAAAACAAATATTCTTTTCATACTTTTGGTAAAACCCAAACGTTCACTATTTTGAAATCAATATGAATATTACTTTCAAAATAAATATAAGAAAAAATGGGTAGAAATGTATCAAATAAATCATTTGGAAAAGGTTAAAAGTATTTTTTAATTTTTTTTAGAAAACATGGTTTTGAAAGAAAACTGATTTCTGACCAAAGAGATAAATGAAGTCTTGTTTTATTAAATAAATTCTATCATTTATTTTAAGTACCAAAGAGTAGAAATATTGTACTATTACATGAAAATATAATGAATAAATTGGGGATAAGAAAATTAATTTTTTGGTAATGATAAAATAATTTCATTCAACTGAAATTCAAGAACAATCAATCTCAGTTAGAGTGAGATTTTGAAATAAACCATTACAATGATCATAACATTGAAGTGTGAATTAATAAATGTATCAATTATGTGTATCTAAATTAAATCCACATAAAACAATTGGAAATAAAACATAATACAATAAAAATTCATTATACACATAATCTTTTAATATCAATGATAATGGAAAAGTAATATAACCCAATGAACATAAATTGAGTTATTAAATTATTTACCACTTGGTAATTTTCATGTCAAATACTCTTGGATAAAATTATTAAAATTAAAACATAAAATTACATGAATTATTAAATAATTATTTTTTAACATGTCAAAGGGATAATATATACACCATATAAAATAAATTAGGTGTATGACATTGTAGTACGCCTCAATGAAATTACATTGAGATTAAATGACTTATCTCACACTTCCTTTTTGTTGAACGTGAGTTAACCTCCAATATAATAGTTTTACACATGATATTAACTTATAATAGAAAAATATTAATATTTATAATATCATATATAATCCTTTTATGACATCTTATCAACCATTCATTAACAATAATTCATTATTTTCTTTATTTCAGGTTTTAATTGCCTTGTTTTTTCATGCATGTTTTCTTCATAAAATATACCGTTATTATAAATTATATATATATATATAATATAAATAATAATAATAATGGAATAATTATCATATTTATATATCATTTATACTTTTAAAACCAATCATATATTATGGTTACAAAAATGAAGTAGGTGACGATCATTGAGATGGTAGACCGTACCTACAAATGAGCAACATTTCCATTTTCCAATTATCATTATCAAAAAAAGGTATGTAATATTTTATATTTAAATAATTATCATAATATTATAAATATCATATTATATACTAATATATACCATGAACGTGGTGTGATGATGAAAAGAGAGTCACATCACCACATGAAGGTGGTAGTCCGCACATACAGAAACGCTGTTATCATCACTATATGAGTGAAAAGGTAAGAAATAAAATGATATATTATATTTATATAGTTATAAATATGTCATGAATATATTAATTATTTAATTTTTATCTCATGTATTAATTAATTTTATCCTTATCACCATCCATTTAATGCATTAGTGAACGAAGAATCACATCTCTTCATGAGGCGGTGGTCCACCGTACAAATGACCGACATTATCATATCCACTATGGAATGAAAAATAAAAAGGTATATACGATACTATGAATCCATATGGATAATTATGTTAAAAATTTCGTGTAAATATATTTAATTTAATTCCATCATAATACTCAACTATGATATGAGGTAATGAAAAAATGAATAACATCAGTTCGTAAGGCGTAGAATGTCGTACTAATGAATGATGATTTTGTAACCCATTTGATCAAATTGGAGGAAGTTTTTGATCATGAAATTGTTATAACAAAATACAAATATATGTAAGATACCTATTTTATTATATAATCATTGTTTAATAAGGATTTAAGTAGGTATATAAAGAAATAAAATAAATATGCTCATCGAAGAGAATTAACTCTTCTTTAGGTATCCTGCTTAAGTTTTTAAGAAAACCTTCCTAGGTTAGATTTATACCAAAAATATGTATTCTATGATGAGAATATTGATGTTGGGAAGTTATTTGGGAAGGCAATATCTGAACCAAATGGTATTTAAGGTGTAAAGTGGAGAATAGAGAGGGTGACATATTATAGTTTTGGTGAGTGGCATAGTTTTAATTTTTTGAAACGATTCAATCATTCCCATGTTTTTATCATGCCTAATGTATCAAAAATGCTCCATTATTGATCCTATAAGAGATAATATCAAAATATTTCCATAAAATGGGTGTTTTACAAGATGTACGGTCAATGTTAACCTTTATCTTTTTAGTTTAACCCAAGGTAAATCTATTTTACCTTAACCATAATAATTAATTATTTTCTGTTTCACTATTCATTTTGGTAAAAAATTAAAATGAATTTTTATAAAATATAAATTATTATGATTCTAATTATATAATAAATACTTTCAAATTCATTTCATAGAATTGTAAACGGTTAATTAAAAATTAATCCCATAAACATGATAAGAAATTGAGTTATCAGAAAGAACAAGTTCAAAAGTTTACAATGTTTTTATATAGAAATTCAATATGAAAATGATTCCAACAAAATAAATTGGACTAATAGATATATAATTAAACTAATTTTACTTTCAAACTAACTTAGAATATAATTTAACTTTATAAATAATTTAAAAAAATGCATTTCTCAATTAAAATTCAGTATTTTTCTCTAGTCATCGAAAAATGAAACATTTCAAAAAAATCCCAAAAATTTAAACTAAGATAATTTGGATATAATTATTTTAAAAAATAATTTAAATTTATAAAATTATTTTTCTAGAAGTATTAAAAATTAATTTTAATTTATGTTTGAAAATAACGACCAATCCATATTTTAGAAAAAATACAGTTTTTCTAAAAACATTTCCTTTTCTTTTAGATGATTTTTTTTCTAATCAATAGATAACCATAATTTTCATAATTTAGTCATTACTGTTAGTTACCAACAATTTAAAAAATATTCATACTATAACATGGTTCACTTTGACCTAGGGTTTTGTGCTCCAAAATCTATCAAATATATTAAATTTACAGAAATATATTTCATGGTTTTAAGATTAGTGTTGTGTGTCACATATTCTATAAAATAAAATGTTTTTATTTTATAATTTAGTTTAGTAACATTACCCCACCTTAAATAAAATTTTTCCTTTCAATTTAAACTTGATCTCAGAAATCAAGTGTTTGAAATTTTAAAATACCGTTTTTTGAAAATCCCACATCAAAAAAGGGTTTATAAAATGTTCTCTTAATAAGATAGAACGGGATGTAAAATTTTCATATGGAATAAAACATAACTAGTTTTATTTATAGGATAAAATTGGTGCTAGATGAAGATATTGACATGAAAAAACACACAAATAATTATAGAGAGTGTTAGTGGTTATTGATCATAAGAAAGTAAATGATCAAATTAAAGTTAAGGGCCATACTAGTATAAATCTTTTATGATTTAAATTACCATTTGATTCATCGAGTATGAAGGTATTATGATAAAATTTTGTTTTAATGTAATTTTTCATGGGATGAGGGGCTCTTATACTTTAAAATAATATAAGGTAATATGCATAATTAATATGTTTCTATTTTATAAGTAAAATTTCATCCTTTGGTCACAATTAAATAAATTCCCAATTTATCCCTTTAATCTATGAAATAAATATAAAAAATTATTTTTTATGCATGTAGCACTAAAAATAACTTTTAGCTGATCATAAAATCCATTAAAGAGTGAGAATTATTTGCCTCTATCTCAAACTAATTTTGCAAAAAAAATTTGGTTAGCACAATTTATCTAATGTAATACATTAATCCGTAAACCTCCACAATAACACCACTGGTTAATCATTAATATTTATTCTTAAAATAATTTAATTAAAAATAATTTCATTTTAACTAGGAAATCATGTATGTTATTGGTAGGTGTTAAATCCTTATTATCCTTCGGTTGTGGGTTCGACCCCCTTGCCTTTCCGGACGTGATGGGTTGTCACTTAACATGAGGGTTGTCACCCATCATGTGGGTTGTACTTTCTTTAAAAAATATTAATATAATTACTATAATGCTCCCCAAAAAAAATGACATACTTACTTGAAATAATGTTAATCATTATATAAATTTATTTCTAATATTTTCAATAAAACTTATTGTTTTCTTCAACAAAGTCTAATGATATTAATTGATTATTATTATCACATCATAAATGATCATATTAACCATAAATGTTATCAATACCTTTAAACTTATGTATATAAAATATAAACAAATTATTCCTAAAATAGCATTTCCACTAAAACATAAACTTTCTATAGCTCTATCTAAAATCTATTTAATATTGGTAGAATCACATCGCATAAAACCGAAAAATATATATTTTAGACATTGAACTTATGATAAATATTAAAATTATAACCCATGGTGGTAGCCATAACTCTTAAGTTAATGAATACAGATGTGCTTCAAAATTTAACATAATCCGTAAATGTTTATTATTCTTATAAAAAATACCACTGGAAGAATTATTATACAATTTAATTCTTGAATCGAAATACATAAATACTTCTTATATTTTATTTCATCATAGGTTATTCCTTGTCTAGAGTTTAAACATTAGTATAGGTAATTGAATCGAATAATTCCAAGGTTCTCCAAATTTAAGACAATAAACTATAAATAGATCCCTATAATGAATTTTATTTCCTCCCACTGTACTCATTATTTTTCATCGAGAATTATTTTCTTTATTCCCTCATTTTGTACACATAAAACATTCCCCCTTCCTATGATACTCATTTTTTTTCAATCTATGACACTTTAAGTTTAACCTTGTTCATTAATTTTCATCATCTGTTGAAATATTTTTGAATGGTTTTTAATGTAAATTAA
Organism: Viscum album; assembly: GCA_963277665.1. Classification (NCBI taxonomy): domain Eukaryota; kingdom Viridiplantae; phylum Streptophyta; class Magnoliopsida; order Santalales; family Viscaceae; genus Viscum; species Viscum album. The sequence continues at coordinate 423,627,287 of OY728132.1, forward strand.
ATTTTACTAAGAATATCCCCTGAGATTGTCAAAATAGGTATGTAGTAAGGACCATTGTTGTGAACCAAGTGACGATCAGATCAAGACCAATACACAAATTTTTGGATTTATAACCCATAGGTACCTCATTAATAAAACCACATCCACTTTTAGTATCTAAAAAATGATTTATTGTAAAAAAACTGATATAATATCCACTTGAAAAAAACATTAGAATATTATTCTATAATTATCCTACAAGTATATCATAGGTTTAAATTCCCTAATCTATGTTTTTCTAAATCTAGTTCCCAGGATTTCAATAAAAATTCCTTTGATACTAACTATATTGAACCCAAACCCATTATCCTGGAGACGAGTCCTACTTTAATACTTTTGAATAAGATAATAGTAATCACATACTAAAGGACCAAATATTATACTAGTATTGGTAAACTAGATACATTGATGATTCCCATATGACATTTCTATACATAAATTATACCATTTTTTTGAGAATATAATTATTACCTCTAGAATAATCTACTATATATTTCGTTGTACACTTCATGGATTCCTGGGATAGGTAAAAAATAAGGGTGAGCTCAAATACTCAGTAATGGTTAATTACAGTGGAAGAAACAATGAATCAAAAAGAATAATCAATTTGGAAAGGTAAATAACTGAACACAAATACCATATAATCAGTAAATTGAGAAGTAATTACATAAAGATATAATATTAATGAAAAAATATTTGGGATAATAATTAATATTACAAGGTAAATAACTAAAAACAAATTCCATTTAATCAACAACATGACTATCAAAATTGGATAATACATAATCGATATGGTAAGGTAAATAATTGAAAAAACATTCCATTAAATAAATAATTGATTTTGAAACGAATACACATATAATATCATTGATAAAATATCATGGATAATAATGACTAAAATACTAAGGAAGTTAATTCTTAATTATTAGATTTCGTGAATTGAGGATCGTGATACCTCTGTTTTCAAGACCTTTATAAGATAATTTAAAGATATTGGGTAAAAAATTATTCAGTTTGGCCAACTGATATCATGACATATTAATGAGTCGCCTCATGAGACTAATAATGCATTTAGGGGATATCATTAATAAGGCCTCATCCATGTCTGTATGTCCAAATAATTTCTCATATATTGAATAATCAATTTAATTGATGAACAATGTGTTTTATTATCAAATATCTGTATTAAGTAAGGGATATAGATTTTAAAATGTTTACCTGTTAATAAAATAATACCATATGTATAAATGATGTAAATTTTAAAAAATAAAAATACCCATGATAAATAGTTTGGAAAATTAACAAAAAATTATTATCCAATGATCACTAGAAAAGTTAATATTTCTAGTGAATGTTATTAACTAAAAAAATGAATAAATTAAGTGAATTTCAACATTATCCTTGAAAAAATAATCACAAACCATATAGAAGAAGACAATAATGTTATCAATACAACATATTCCTAGTGGAATATGTTTTAAATAAATGGCCATTCTTATTTATGAATAGAAATACCATAAAAATATATTTAAAACATTCTTAGGGAAAATACCCCTTTTATTTGAAAAAATAACTTTTTAAATATAAAAGTTATTAATACATTTTAAACATATATATATTTTTTTTAAAAATTAAATTTGAAAATTATAAAATAATATTTAGATAATTTGTGTGGTCATGATGGATGGAAATTATGTTCATGAAAGTGATGTTAAAAAAATATTCCTTCTACTCTTCCTGTAAAATCCAAACATGCATTGTTTTGAAAATGACAAGAAAATTAATCTCACAACATTTTTAAAAAATTATACATGGGTAAAAATATCTTTATTAAATAGTTTTTAATGGGTTAAAATCATTTTTGAAAAAAAATCATGGTTCTGCAAGAAAACATATTTCCGGACGAAGAGATAAATGAAGTCAGATTTTCTTAAAAATATCTTTTCAATTAGTTTAAGTACCAAAGAGTTAGAAAATGGTAATATTACTGAAAAATATCATGAATAACTAAAATATGAAAAATTATTTTTTCTATTTAAAAAATGACCAAACAATTTCCTTCAACCGAAATCCAAGAATAAACAATCTTTATTAGCATGCAATTATGAAATAAACCCTTAAAATGATCATAACGTTGATGTTGGAATTATTAAATGAATCAATTATGTAAATGTAATGTAATTCCATTTTAAAAAAGTAGAAAAAAAAATTTTATAATAGAAATTCATTACACTTGTAATCTTTGAATATCAATGAAAATAAAGACATCATATAACCTAATGAAAAGAAAATGAGTTATACAATTCTTTACAAATTGGCAATTTTCAAATAAAATACGCTTGGTGGAAATAATTGCAATTGAAATATAAAATACCATGAATTATTAATGAATAATTATATAACATTCCAAATGGGTAGTATATACACAAGATAAAAGAAATTATGAATATAACCTTATAGTATGCTTCAAAAAAAATTAAGATGAAATGCCTCACCAAACACCTCTTTTTGGTTGAACGTGCCTTGATCTATGATACAGTTGTTTGAAAATTTTATTAAATTATAATAGAAAAATACTAATATTTATAATATCATATAATATCCCTATAGGACATATTATCACCCGTTGATTAATAATTATTTATTATTTCCATTGTTTTGGGTTTTAATTTTCTTATTTTTTCACGCATCTTTTGTCATGAAAGATTCAATTCTTGTACATATTATTATTTTATATATAATAATAATAATAATGATAAAATTATCATATTTATATATAAATTATAATTTTAAAATCAATCATGAAAAATGGTTATGAAAAATAAAGTATGTTACGATCATTGAGATGGTTGGTCGTACGCACGCACAAGTAACATTTCCATTTTTCAACGATAATTATGGAAAAGAGTTAATTAACCTTTTATTTTTATATAATAATAATATCATTAATAAAATATTACATTCTTGTAAATATCATACGTGTGGTGTGGTGATGAAAAGAAAGTCACATCACTTCATGACTGTAATAGTCCACACATACACGAATGATGTTATCATCTTTATAGGAGTGAAAAGGTGAGAAAAAAAATGATACATTATCATTATATAATGATAAATATTTTATTAATATCATAATTATTTTATTTATATTACATATATTAATTAATTTTATCCTTATCACTATCCATGTAATGTGTTAGTGAAAGAAGAATCACATCGCTTCGAGAGGCGGCAGTATGCCATACACATGAGAATCATTATTATATCCCGTATGGAAAGAAAATTAACAATTTATATAAGTTATAATGATTAAATAGGAACTATTATGTCATAAATATCATATATTTACTTTATATCCATCATAAAACCCAACCTTGGGAGGTGGTAACTAAAAAATGAATGATATTGATTCGCAGGGCGGTAATCCCTCGTACACATGAACAACAATTTTGTGACCCATTTGAAAAATGTGGAGGTGTTAATAGGTCATTAAATTATTATAAAAACATACAATTATTTTTAATATAATTATTTTATAGTATAATTATTAATTAAAAATAGTTTTAGGAGTTCAAGAACGAAGTAAAATAAATATTCTCATTGGAGAACATTACCTCTTCTTTAGGTATCCTATTTAGGTTTTCACCAAATCCTTCCTAGGTTCAATTTATACCCAAAATAAGGAATCTATGATGAGAGGAGGGAATTTATGAAGTTATTTGAATATTTAATTCTATAACCAAATGGAATTTAAGGTGTGAAGTGGAGAGGAGAGGGGGTGTCCTTTATAAGTGAAGTGTATGGTACACTTGTAATTTTATGAAAAGATTCAATCATATTCATATTTTTATCATGAAAAAGCCTCCAAAATGGTCTATTATTGAAAATAAATGATTTTATATCACAATATATCCATAAAATGGGTGTTTAATAGTATTTTAATTTTTTTAACCCTTACCTTCTTAGTTTAACACTTGGTAAATCCATTTTACTTTAAATGTGATAATTAATTTTTTACTATTCTCTTTATTCATTTTGGTCAAAACATAATTTGAACTAATTAGAAAATATAAAATATAAAATATTATGATTCCCAATATTTAATCCATTTTTTAAAATTTCATTTACACTATGTCAAAATTTAATTTAAAATTAATCTTATTAATTTTACGATAAAGAGGTTTTGAAAAAGAATTTGTTCAAAAGTTTATAAATTTTTTTATGTCAAAATTCAACTAGAAAATGATTAACATGGCATAAATTGCATTAATAAATTTATAAATGAACTAATTTAACTTTAAAACCATTTAAAATATATTTTAACTTTATAAATAATTTAAACAAAAATATAATGTTCAATTAAAATTATGTATTTTCACTATTCATTGAAAATTGAAACATTTTTGAAAAATAAAAAAATTCACCATAAGATAATTTTGATATTATAATTTTAAAAATTAAGTTAATTTTATTAAATATACTTTCTAAAAGTGGAAAAAATTAATTTTAACTACGTTACCAAAGCATGACTAAACCTTCTTTTAGAAGAAATATAGTTTTTTGAAAATATTTTTTAATTTTAAATGATGAATATTATTTTTTCTAATCTGTAGATAACCATAATTTTCATAAGTTAGTTTTTTTCTATTTATAAACTCCAATTTAAAAACTAGTTATACTATATTATAGTTCACTTTGACTTAGGGTTGTGTGTTCTACAAGCTATCAAAGAGATTAATTTTCGAGAAATATATTTCGTGGGTGGTTTAAGATCAGAATTGAACACCTCATTAGATATAAAATAAAATGTTGTTATTTTCTAATTTTATGGTTTTTAATTCTTCCCAGCTTAAATAAATTTCATCCTCACAATTTAAACTTGATCCTAATAGTAAACAGTTTTTCCTTTAGAAATTTCTTTTTTAAAAAATTCACATCCAAAAAGGGTTAATAAAATATCCTCTTGGTAAGATAGAAATGGAAGTACAAATCTCATATATAAAAACATGTAAGTAAGTTTATATTATGTATAAAATTAGAGCCATGTAAAGATATGGGAATAAAAGAAAAGCGTAAATAATTAAAGTGAGTCCTAGTAGTCAATGATTACAAGAAAGTGAATGATTAGTGGAACATTAAGGACCTCAAAACCATAAATATAAGATTATTTAAAGGACCATTTGATTCATCATTTATGAATTTATTAGAATAAAATTTGATTTTAATGTCTTTTTATTAGGGTTGAGGGTTTCTTTTGTTGTCTAAGAATATAAGGAAATATACTTACTTGATATTTTTCTATTTCATAAGCATAATGTCATCCTTTGGTTGTGCTTATATTAATATCCAATTTATTAATTTACTCAATTAAATTAATATAAAAAAATAAATTTATTATTCCTAAATCACTAAAGTTTACTTTTAAGGGATCTTACGAACCGTAAAAGAGTTACAAGTATTTTCTTTTATCTCAAATGACTTGCCAAAACCAATTTGGTTAGCACAAGTTATCCAATATAATACATTAATATATAAACCCCAACAGTAACACCACTAGTTCATAATTAATATTAATTAATAAAATATATTATATGAAAAAAATGACATATTAACTATGACATTAGGTAGGCCAGTGGTAGTTGTTAAAACTACATCATTCTTCGATTGTGGGTTTAGGCCCCATGGAATTGTCAGATGTGATGAGGTGTCTCCCACCATGTGTGTTGTATTTTTTTAAAACTATATTAATATAATTCCTACAATTTTTCAAAAAAGGATTTTCATCCTTCAAATAATGTTAATATTTATATAAACTTTTCCTAAGGGCTTCAATACAACTTATTTTCTTCTTCCACAATTTCTAATGATCTTATTTGAAAATTATTACCATTTAATTAATGGTTATATTAAACCAAAAGGTTATCTTTAACATTAACCTTATGTATATAAAATTTAAAGGAATTATTATTAAATTAACTTTCCCATTAAAACAAAAACTTTCCATAAATTTCTCTAAAATTTCAATAATGTTGGTAGACTGCCATAACATAAAACCTAAAAATATGTGTTTAATAATTTGAACTTAAGATCAATCTTAGAATCTTAATTCATGATGGTATACATAACTATTTTTTATTTAATATGTATATTCTTTTAAATTTATCACAATCCTTTGATGTTTCATGATTCTTATAATGAAAATACAATTGGTAAAATACTTCTTAAATTTTATTCTTGAATCAAAATACAAAAATACTTCAACTTTGTTATTTAAAAACATGTCATTCCTAATCTAGGATTTTACATTTATAATAGAGTATTGACTTGTATAATGACCAAGTTCTCTACATTTAAGATAAAAAATATAAATGGATCAACAGAATGATATTTTATTCCTTCCATCATACTCTCCATTTTCCTTAGAAATTATTTTCTATATTCCTTTGTTTTTAACCCTTAAAACATTTTAATGTTCATTTGAGACACCTTATTTTCAATCTAAGACACCTTTGGTTTAACCTATTTCATTCATTTCCTTCATCTATTCAAATATATCATAATTAATTATAAAGAAAATTAGAATTATCCTAAAAATATCTCATATCAGTGTCAAACTTGGTGTATATTAAGGATCGTTTTCATGCACCCGGTGATGATCGCGCTAAGACCAATTCAACCTTTAAAGAGATAGTACCCCTAGGTATATTTATTCTTGAACAACATCCACTTTTACTATATATGTTGGGATTAATTTAAAGGAAAAACCACACAATATCTTACTTAGAAAAAAATTAAGATGTTATTCTACAGTTATACTCAAAGTCTATCATTGGGTTACATTCCCTAATATATATTTTCATAAATCTAGTTCCCATGGTTTTCCACTAAATTTCGTCGAATACCAACTATAGATACCATTACCCTGGTTTCCTAAAGTTTGTTTCTGCTTTAATTATTTGGCATAAGATACATGGAATAACATCCCAAAGGAAAGAATAGTTTAATAGTTTTGGTAAACTATATACATACATAATTCACATATTACATTTGAATATATAAATTATAATATAATTTTTTTGGTACTATAATTATTTCCTCTTGAATATTCTTACATATCTTTTATAGTAAACTTCTATGATTTTTGGGATAGTTAAAAAAATAAGTAAGTGATCAAATGACTACTAATAGTTAAGTATAGTGGATGAAATGATGATTCAATAAGAATAATAAATAGAAGATTGTTAATAAAAGAACACAAATTCCTTGTAATCAATAAATTAAGAAGAAATTTTCTACAAAGAAAATATCAATGAAAAAATCTTACAAATATTAATTACCATGGAAAGGAAAATATCTGAAAACTCATGTCATTTAATTAATAACATGGCTATAAGAATTGGATAAGGCATGATCAATATGGAATGGTAAATAAATAAAACAAACTTCATTTAATCAATTACTAGAAATGAAATGTATCTAGTGATAATATAATTGTGAAAATATCATGAACAATAATAACTAAAATCTTAAGAAATAAAATTCTTAATTATTGGCTGTCCTGAAATTAGGATCATGTTAAGACTAATATCAAGGAGTTTTATAAGATAGCTAAAAATTACTGAGTATGAAATCATTGGGATTGGATGATTTATTTCATACTATCTTACTAATTCAACTCATAAAGCTACTGATGCATTTAGGATCTATCATTAATCAGGTCTACCCTTGTCTTCATGTCCAAATAATTACTCATATATTGAATAATAAATTTAATTAATGAATAATATTCCCTATCAAAAAATATATATTGAGTAAATTATACAGATTTATAAATATTTCCCCAGTTAATCAGATAACACTATTTGTTGAAATGATATATGGTTTAAGCAATAATCATATATATGAGAAATTATATGTATAGTTATGTCAAATTTAATGAAAACTTTTCATAGAAAAGTCAGTATTTCCTAGGAATTTTCTGACTACAAAAATGAATCAATTAAGTGAATGTTAATACTATCCTTCATCAAAATAATCGTAAACCATACAAAGGAAATATAATGATGTCATCAATAAAACACATCCCTCGTGAAGTATATAAAAAATAAAGGGTTTTTTTTCATTAATGAATAGAAATATCCTAAAAATATCTTCAAAACATTATTGGGGAAAATATAATTTTCATTTTGAAAATCAATTTTTAAAACTGTTAGTAATAAAAAAATTTGGAAATAATTTTTATTTGAAAATAACCTTTGAAACTCATAAAATAGGATTTAAAACATTTAAATTGTCATGATGACAAGAAATTCAATTCATACTGTACATGTTAAAACAAATATTCCCTTCACTTTTTTGATAAAATAAAAATGGTAATTTTTTTTATAATTACATGAATATTAATTTCAAAATGTTTTGTAAACATTAAAAATGGGTAGAAATAAATTTTATAAATCAAATAGATTTTTGAATGAAGAGGTAAATGATATCATATTATTTTAAAAATAATTAATCAAATGTTTTAATTACCAAATATTGACAGAATGGTAATATTACTTTAAAATATCATGAATAAGTAGAGGAGGATAAAATGTAATGGTTTAACACTACAAGAAAACCTCCTCTTAGCGGCGGTTTTTTTTCTCATATAGCGGCGGTTTAAATCGCCGCTATATGGTTTGGCGGTGGTTTACAGAAACCACCGCTAAACTGTGCGTCAGAAATCTATTAGAGGGAATTTTATGCATTTCACAGTGGTCAAAGAAAAGCGTCGTAGTACCTCATTTCACGGCGGTTTTTGGTAAATTTAGCGGCGGTTTTACGGGCTATTTAATTAGCGGCGGCTATAATCGCCGCGAAATTCAGGCGTGTCATGCGCCTCCTTAGCGGCGGTTAAAACCGCCGCTAAGTGTATTGCCAATTATATTTAGCTGCAGTTTAAACCACCACTAAATGTATAAGTTGTAAAACTGTAGCGGTGGTTAAAACCGCCATGAAATGCTGACCCGAAAAAAATAGCATTTTTGCTTATACTGCACCACTGCCCTGAAAAACAAACCAAACAAGAATTATAAGAAAAATAAAATTCTTAACAATAATTAAATGGAAAATTCCTCTTGTAACTAATATGTGAAACATTATTTAATAACATCAAAGGGGCCATGCATTAACATACATCATATCAACTTCTAGAGAAAGATATATGGGATTCTCAAAGAACAACTAGGAATGATATATCAACTATCACTACTAATATGGGAAACATCATTTCATAACCTTTTCATCACCTAAATACATCACCTCAACCCCAGAGACATTTATCATCCTGGGACAGAATAGAGCATCAGGAATTTTGGTAGTATTCTGATGCTTATAATGCTAAAAATGGTCACCTATCCAACAAAATAATAATTTAAAAGGGTCACTAATTTGAAAAGGTATATTACCCGGTTGAAAATGGACATTATGCTGGTAAAAATAAGAAAGTTTTGGAATGGATAGGTTGAGAGGTTTCCCTTCTACCATTCATGCTTCTATAACCAACATGAAGACTTAGATTCCCAAATGTGAATCCCCAACAGAGAAGAACCCTCCATTTAAAAACATGGCCAAGTATCCTGCTAACCAAAGACTTAGGGATACATGTATTCTCACCTGGTAGACTTATGAGGCGTACTCTCCAGCTTCTAGAGTAGTGAAAAATGACCCCATGACATTCCAAACTTTTCGAGAAGGGCATAGATGAGGGCGTACGATAGATGTCTAAGCCCCACTTCTATAAAAAAAGATATTAATCCAATCATTGAATTAAATAATCAAATGCAAGTACAAATCCTTTTTAACCTCTCCTTTACAATGGAAATAATGTCACCTGCTATGATCTGAGTCTATTTATTTCCATCCCAAACATTCTCAATGGGAAGGAATTCATCATATGTTTCCACTAATAGAAGTATTCCCCCAAGATTAAAAATATTTCATAGGCCAATTTATACCTCACCATGGGATAGATAAATAGTTTTAGTTCCTAGAAACCATCAACTAATCAAATCACTATGGAATTATGGTTTATGGTACATGATAAACTAAAAAATATATGTCTCCTCGTAATGATGAATAGCATGCAATTGATAGGGGAATTTTGTGCAGATCTACCTAACCCAAAATGGCCATGCCCATTCATCAGAGAAATTACCACTAGGGTGCAAATCACACTTTCATCTCAAGCCACTTTTTTGGGTTTCTAGAGAGAAGATGAGCATGTTTGAGTAAATATGAGAAATCAATTGATGTGTGAGATCATGAATATATGAAACCATGGTGAATTTTTAAATGTATAATATTTCCCTAAGAACGGTGCAACAATTAACTGACTATCCTCAGATACTATCATTTTAATATAGTCAACAGAGAGTGACAACGTGTGAGACTAAAGGTTGTATTTAGGTGAAGAATATAACTATCATCCTGATGTCCAAATCTATATAAAGGTAGTCTGTTCAATAGAGGATAATTTTGTTGTTCAGTCAAAATAAGAACCTTTAAAACATCATTGTTATAAAATAATTTTTATCGATGATAGACATTATGGTACCAGGAAATAAGGTCTCTCCAGTCTACCACATAAGAAGACATTTGAGAAATAGAGGACATATTTAAAGAGAATAGAGAATATATTAGAAGATATGTAACCATTAAGAGAGAATCAGTTGTGCTAATCAAACAAAATAAGTGCATAACATGGAAAACTTTACGCGGACCACATGATCCATTCTAGGTCACAAAAATCACATAACCCATAAAACATCTTTTGATCACATGATTTTTATTAATACATATAATCATGTTACCATGTGAAGGTCACATGAATCACATAATGATTAGTAGATCATGAAAAAATCATCAAGAGACAACTGAATCACATAAGATAGACTAATGGCCAAGGGTGTGCATTGAAGTTCAAATAAATTACCATTGATTAGTTCATGGATTGATTAAGTGAGACATTTAGACAAGGTGATCACACAAAGAGGTCAAGTGACATGATCACATTATTAGGTCTCTTGTATGGTTCTTGTGATAAGGTCATGCAAAGTTGTCTTGCAAAATAATCGCACGAGAGAGGAGGTTTTGAGAGCTATGGAGCTTCATGTCACCGGTCAAATGACCAGCCTCTCACCCCCTATTTATAGGGAACCTCAAGGAATATTAATGGACTTATAGAAGACCAAATGATGTTTTGAATTCGAACCAGAGAAAGCATAAGAGACTCATGAAGTCATTTCCTACCTCATAACTGAGTCATTGTTCCTTCGAACATCAGAAAACCATCTTGATCTAGTGATATCCATTCAACATGTCTGTTTGGACATGCAACACCCTAATGAGTCCAATTCCCAATGCTGAATTTACAATAGAAACATCAAAGAGCCTATTACCATAGATCATCTAACCAATGAAACAAACACATCATTCTCTTTACCACCTGAGGTTATTGTGATCATTCAAGGATAGCCACTGAAGCTCTTCCAAGACCAATGGGTTTTTAAAGGTTCCATACACCACACATGTTATATATACAAACCAAAATTTCCCATATTTGTTCAACACATCACAATACTCCTCATGGTCCGATGATGCATCGTCACCCTCTCCACCTCCATCTCCTACTGCCAACTGTAAGAATATTATATTGAAAATTAAATATTGTTTCATATTTATAATTAAACTTAAAACCAATAAAAGTTTGAAAACTAAATCATTTTGATTTTTTGTGATTTACCTGCTCACCACCACTCGATGCACTACCACTGGGGGCATATCTTCTCATCTGCTGATATAAATCAGTCAACGCTTTCTGCATAGCGGATATCTGAGCCCCTTGGTCTTGAACTGTGGCTCGTAGAGAAGAAATATCCCTTTGATCATATTCAGGTATGGGATGACTATAACCAGGAGTATATGTGGTTGGAATCCCTGATGGACTGCTAAAGACCTCAGATGGTACGGGTCCCAAACCCATCCCGCGCACTCTACCAGGATGCTCCTTCCCAAGGACTTGAGCAACCAGGTCATCCTGGGAGACTGAGTAGGACTGCCCAGGATTGGCATCCCATAGTTCTTTAATTATTACCTATAAATCAAATATCAGTACATATTAACATAGTAAAAACTGATAATAAGTTATTATAATAAGAATTTGACTTCATACCCCAACTTCTTTGGTAGGCTCATTAACAAAGGAGCCATCTGATTTTCTGTGAACGTCCAACCACAGTTCAGTCCGGGAGGCTTCCTGCCCTAAATTCTATGACTACATTAAGAAAAGATAAATAAAAAATTCAATATATTAAATAGATAATATAATATTATAAATATTTAAACTATTTAAAATATTACCAATGACATTCGGCTTCTAGAAAATCTTTTTGAGCCCGCCGTGTGAGAGATGACTTGCTTCACCCTATTTGATGCATTCTATTGTGAGAGATTATGAAATAAATAAAATGAAATTTAACACTAATGTATCCAATGTCATCTCCTCTTCATATACATGTATTAATGTAAAATGAGGATAATATAATAATATATATTTCAATACCATCCGCTTCTCATCACGATTCCTGTCAACAAAAACTTTCCACTACTCTTTCAGTACCCCACTGGGCATCTTGTCATACATTTTTTCCAAGGTCAATGAAGTAATATTGAAATCACACCACAATCTCCATTTGAAATCTTTCCATTTTTTACCAAGATTTTTCAATGTCCACTTCCGTGCTATCACATCAGCAACTGTGAAGTGGAAGAACATCTGTATACAATAATTCATTTTCAACATATTAGTAACATGACATTCAATAAAACCATAATGTAACAAAATTACCTTTATTTGAGAATCGAAAGCATCATTTTTCCAGTTTGGAGGCATATGTCTCCAATCATCATATGAAATGGGTAGGGAAATGGGCTCCGCTGCCAACAGACCTATAATCTGACCAAGTAACCCCGTGACATCATCCGTAGGGACCCCATAAGAATCAAATGGCACGACTTTCTTTTGGCCATTCAAGTTCAAAACATCTGAGATTTTTAAGTGTTTCTCCAAGGTTTCATTTTTGTCATCTTCAATGAGCAAACAATTAGTATAAACAAAATGCAATAAATTTGTTTAATTAAAATTTATACCTATGACTATGACCCTCCAGTATGTCCAGGATGAACTGGAAGGGGTCTGTCGCTGCCCAACTGATGAGGCACCTGTAGGGGGAGTCAATGACTCAGCATCAAATGGGAGGCCCTCTGATGGTGTGAGAGATGGTGCAGGGGGAGATGGTGTGGGGGTGGGTGCCTCAGATGTTGTGGGGAGTGACCCAGATGGACCGTCATCCGTCGCAGAACTAGAAGAAATAGAATACCGCTTCCTCCTTGGCATTACTGTCATTTAATCAAATAAAATTAAGTTTAGAATATATATTTCAAAAAAATTATGCAGAAAAAAAATTAAAAATGATAATAGATGCCCAGTACTAACAAACAAAATATATATAACAATGATAATGAATGACAGCAGAAATGAAACAAGTAGTTGCTGCATGAATGAATAATTGTACATACAATCATTTCCCCTTCAATCATGTCAGTTTCCTGCTCCATTGCTTCATCCAATTCATTCATCCTTTCAAGACTAATATTTTCAATATCATGATGGACAAATAATTCTGCTTCCTGTTGTTGATGGCATTCAATTTCAGAGGTCAAATCTTCCACTTCATCACCCATATCATACAAATCTATTTTTATTACGTGAGAAACTACACTCCACCCTTCATCCACAACATCATTCACATAATATACCATTTTTTCTTGTGATTCTAAGATATATGGATCATGTATTTCACGATCACCAACATCCATCAAGCGAGATAAGTTCACAGAATTAAATTGCAATGAATCTCTTTTAACATCTCTGATAATATCGACCCATTTTCATTTGAATAAAACAACAAAAAATGTCCATGGTAGTTTAATTCAATAATATCATGCATCTTTCTATAGTATCCCACTTCATAAAATGTATATATACCACTATTCTGTGTTTTCAAAACCACTTCTCGATCGACTGTACGAAATCTAAAGCCATTCACATTATAAGCGTCGAACTTTCTAACTTGCTTTATAGGACCTCTAGCAAGAAACTTAAAATCTTCTAACAAGTCTGCTGGAGTATCAGTATTCATGATATGAAAAAAGAAATATAATTTAATATATTTACAAATTGTATGTGTAAAACTAATATTCATATTTATTGAAAGATTTATGAACTTACACGTCGTGAAAACCATTCTACAAGCTATTTATTCACAACTTTCATTATATCTTTCTCATTTCGTATTATGGCTCTCATTAATCTCTTTGTTTGTATCCTCAACTCTTCAATAAATGGATCTGCAATTTCACTATTCAGCAGCACAAATCTATGTGCCTATAATAATTCCAATTCTGTCAGTGTCACATTTGAGGTCCTCCCAACTGATCGGCCAATAGCAGGAAATATTTTTCATTTCTGATGCATTTGAGATTGAGTTGATGTGTCTTAAACATGTCGAACTCGATTAAATCTTGTCTCAATATCATCTAAATACTTGGAACAAAAGGTAAGACATTCCTCGGACAAATAGCCTTCATCAATAGATCCTTCTTGTTGAGCTTTATTTATGATGTATGATTTCAAATGGACAAGATATCTGTGAAATAAAATAATAATATTATGCATTTATTTAAATGTCAAAAATTGTCTACTTAACTGGAAAACATATAAATAAAATACCTCTCAATTGGATACATCCATCGATAATGAACAGGGCCTCCTAATTTAGCTTCTTCAACCAAATTCATAGTTAAATGCATCATGATAGTAAAAAACGATGGAGGAAAGATCATCTCCATTGCACAAAGAGTCAATACAAACCTCTCCTGGAGGTTGTCAAGATGAAATGGATGTACAACTTTCTCACATAATTTCCTAAAAAATGTGCATAATTGGAGTACAACAGCAGTAACGTTTTCAGGTAATAATGTACGCAATGCCAATGGTAGTAACTGCTGTAACAAAATATGCGAATTGTGACTTTTCAATCCATGTAACATACGATTCTTCAAGTCAACACACCTCGAGATATTACTCGAATACCCATCAGATACCTTCACATTCTTTAAAATTTATGGAACGTATCTTTATCCCTATTTTTCATTGCGAAAATGGCCGGAGCATACTTTTCATTCTCATCTGGCCAGAGATCGCGTTTTATGTTCATTACTTGTAAGTCTTTGCGAGCATTAAGATGATCCTTCAACTTTCCATGCTCATTAAGTAATGTGAAAATCAAATTATCACAGACATTCTTCTCAATATGCATCACATGAAGATTGTGGCGCAACAAATTAAATTCCCAATACAAAAGTTTGAAGAAAATACTTTTTTTCTTCCATTGTTGCGTTTTGATTTCACTTGATGATGCACTTCGGACCTGTTTTCCGCTATCATTCAAATGATGAACCTTCCCAAATTCTGTTTCAACATTTTCAAGTTGTGTCAAAACTTCAGAACCGGTTAACAACTTTGGAGGTGGTCTATGATCAGTGAAACCATTAAATTTTTATTTGTTCAGCTGAAATCTATGAGATGCATCGAGAAATATTTGATGTCATAAGAAGCACCATTTTCTACTGTGAGGTAGTCGTTTGAGCTCAAAATCAAAGTTTCAAACGGGACAAGACAAACCCGTATAAGTTTTCCAACCAGATAAATTCCCAAGACCTGGGAAGTCACTAATGGTCCACAGTAAAGTAACATGAATTTTGAACATTGTTTTAGAAGAAAAATCAAATGTCTCAACACCGTTACTCCATAACTCCTGCAATTCTTCAATCAAAGGCTACAAGTATACATCAATATCATTTCCAGGCATTTTTTTTCTAGGAATAATCATTGAAATGATAAAATATGATTGTTGTACACATCCATGGAGGCAGAATATAAGGGATCAAAACAATTGGCCAAATTCTATAACTTGTACTCAAAGTCCCAAATAGGTTGAATCCATCGGCAGCCAATCCCAATCGAACATTCCTAGGATCAGCTGAGAAATCTGTATGTAATGAATCAAATGTATTCCATGATTGGGAATATCGTGGATGTCTCATTAACCCATCATTGTTATTATCTACAGAATACCACTTCATGTGTTCGGCAGTTTTTGATGACCTGAATAATCTTTGCAATCGCGGCTTCAAAGGAACGTAACGCAAAACCTTTGCAGGTGTGTTCATTTTCTTCTTCTTCATGAAATTATGTTCAGTCAGACTTCCAACATCACCCTTTAACTACCATCTAGAAGAAGAACATTTCTTTCAATTCTCTCTACTTGAATCCTATCCCCAATAAAGCATACAATCATTGGGACACGCATGTATTTTTATATAATTCAGACCAAGCTTGTTAACAACTTTTTTCATATCATAAAAAGATTCTAGGATTTTTTCTTCAAGAAATGCATCACAAATCAATTCGAATATCATGGACATTGCCTTATTTGTAATTCCACATAGACATTTGATATGGTACAACTTCAGCAGAAATGAAAGCTTTGAATATTTCAAACACCCACTATACAACTCTTGATTTCCATCGTCAAGTAAATCATGAAACACATTTTTCTCAGTGAAGTTTTCCATTACATTTGGCTCTACAGAATCATGATGAGGATCCAATGATATGTTCCAATCTTGATCTACTTGTGTTACAGTCTCAAAAGCATCACTTGTCACGTTGCAATTTGTAGCACCCTCTTCTGGTTGTTATGATATGTTTTGATGATGATAGTGGTGTCTTGCAGTACCGAATGCATCATTTATGAGGTTTTTCATTTCATTTTCCATTGTTGATGAGCTTGGGACCTCATTCTGTGGATTAACATCAGTGCTCAATCTTTCTGTATTGGTCGATTCTCCATGCCAATTCCAACACAAATATTGACTAGGGAATTTATTAAGTATTAAATGTTCATAAACTTCATCTCTCTTCAACAATGTTCTAAATTTACATTTAGGACAAGGACATATTATTCTCCCTTCAATGGATGAATTAGAAATCACAAAATATAAAAACTCATTCAAACCCTTAACATACTGAGGTGTGTTCCTCGGTAATGTGATCCAGCTTTTATCAATGTATATCACAATGTGCCTACACAAAATATACGATAGTTTAAGATTAAAGAATCATAATATAATAAAGATGAACCATTGATCATAAAGTATGCATAATATAATAAAGATGATTCATTGATCACATTTACCACTTACTTAGCATGCCTAGACAAACCAAACAAGTCTGGTCCCTAGGAGACATCGTGAACACCTCATTGAGGAGCAGTAAGAATATCGGGTTACACAATTATCATAACACTACCAATAACACATTTATGTTACCTCAAACAATTTCTATCCCCACTACATTAATGAGATACATTGGTCCACTCAGATTACTTCCACACCCTCACAAAAAATACTACAACTTTCCTAAACATCTCATATACTCACATGCTTGGTCATCTCAGTTAAATGTTTTATTTTATTTTCCATATCTATAAATGGGATACTAGTAGGTATTTATAACATCCATCCAAAATCACTAATATAGAATACCAATGCATGGGTTCCCATTTCTAGAGTTTCCCCTCATTGGATTATGTTTAATAATCATTACCTTCACTTATCAATATTATAGATCAATAAAAATAATATGGAATATTTTTTTACCGTATTTAGTTTCATAATTTGAACAATATTGTTGATACTTGTTTATAAGCCAATGAATATTCTTCTCACTAGATCCAACATAGTGATAACAGATTATGATAATTCCCCCACTTAATTTCAATGTTTTTTCATCTATTAACCATTTATTTAGTCATGATTACCTATTCTTCAAAGATGGAGAATGATTGTTTAATTCATTAAAAACATGAGTTTTATTTTTTTGGTCTTTATCAACATTACTATAAATTATTATCTTTTCATTACATATAATCAAGTACCTTTTATTTATATTATAAGAATATGGTTCAAGTGATCTTTTATTTTGAGTGATGATACTTTTTTTAAAAGAATTAAATGGTTCTTTCCCATTTATCCTCATAAACCAAAGAAAAATATTCATATATCTATTATCCATATATATTACATGGTTTTACCTTCCATGAGTTCCTCATGAGTGTGTCGTTGAGTTAGAGACAGAGATATGTTAGACCTTTTGAATTGATATTTGTTATTTTCTGTTGGCTCTAAGATTAGTTAGACCATTTGAGGTCACTGATAAGCTCATATAGGTTGCTTATCGATTAGCATTGTTGGTTTTTATGATAGGTATTCATGATTTTTTCCACATGTATCATCTCAGGAAATAAAATCCTGACCCCGCTCACATTCTAAGTTGGGAAGAAATTGAGTTTGAGCCATATGTTTCTATTTTGGAGAAACCAATTGAGATTGTTGACTCTCATGTGAAATTATTTTGTGGGAATTTTATTCCATTGGTTAGGGTTCTATGGAAACAAGGATCAAATTATCATGAGAATTGGGAACACGAGTCGTTGATAAAGGAGCAGTGAACTCATATTTTTCCATGGATTACATCTTTTACATGACTTATTGAGGAAAAAAATTATTTATAGTGGGGAGTTTGTAATATCCTATTACTGATCTATCATGTATTTTTTTATCCTCTTCATGGTTTTCCTTTTTTCCATTGTCTGTAAAGGACTAGGAAGGAATTGGTAAGATACCTAAAATGGTGAAGTCAGATATTTGTTGTACTTTCATCTTTAACCAGATTTTTCTACATGATTCAAAAGTCTTTTACACTGTATAACTAGGTTACACACCGTGTAACAAATACTAGATACAAGTCATGAAAGGGTATTCATGTTGTGAAAGTTTATACCTCGGGAAGAGTGGTTTCACATCGTAAATTTTAAAATAATGGATTTTTAATTCGAGGTGAAGGATTTTTCAACATACTAGAACACCATGGATTTCACAGTAGGTAATAGTATTACACATCATCAAATTGCCCTCGTGTAGTTTTTAAAATAGGCGAGTGGCTATTTTGGTTTAAGTTCTTTTCTCTAGGCCCTTGGATCCCTACCTAGAGATCTTATCGGGTTATTTTGGGAGACTATGCTCCATCTAGATTGATCCATTCAACATTGGATCTTTTATTATAGTTGTGTCGCATCTCTCTGGGTAAGAAATATTTCTGATTCTTCGTTTCTCTTGATAATGGTGGCACCCTAGGGTAACATTATCAGATCTGGTGGCCTAAGTTTTTGAATCTTTGTGTATTCTTCTAGATCCTTTGGGAGATCTCATTATGGAGGCCATTCCTTGGTTAGTTGTGGTGCGACAGATGTCTGTTCTTGAGGTATTTGGTGTTTTCCCTTTCCATCAACCCCTTATTTTCTAATTTATATCAATATTAATGTTTTTATTATATTCTAGGCCCTTCGTTTTCATCATTGGGTTTTCATTGTTGGTGGATCCCATTACGGGAATGTGTGACTTGAGCTTTGAGGTAGGTGGTTCCATCTCTAGCCTATGATAATTAACCTAATTTATCTTAATTTATAAGTTGATTTATCAAATTGGAATAACTATTTTCATTTGTTTAAGAAGGGGTTTTTGAGAAAAATATTTTTCCATGATTTTTGATAAATGAAAATGAAATGGGTACTTTTAAAATATTGAGATTGATTTGTGAAAATGAGCACTTAGGTTACCTTGGGTTCTTAGGTGGAAGGTTTATCTTGAGTCCATTTTCCATGTTTTGTGATTATTAGGAGTTTTTCTCATGGGTATTTCCTTGGTTTCCTAGTCCCATTGTTCTAGGGGACAACTATTAGCATTTTCGGGGGGGGGGGGGGGGGGTTACTCATGGGGTATTCCTCTTCTTCCTAGGAATGTGTTATAGGAATTGGATTGTGCACATGATTTATTATGGTATAAGTATTCTTCTAGTCTAAACTATAGTGTTCCATGGTACTTATGCCTCTACTTCTAATTTTATTTTGTACTGATTGGATTTCTGAGTTATAATTGATATACATTTTGTACCTACTTTTGTTTAGAACTAGGAAAAAGAGAAATGTTTACCCATGTTTTCTATAAAATTTCATTACTGCATATCATTCCATGTTATATTTAAAAAAATAATACATGAATAGTTATATAGAGGCTTGATATGTAACACCCGGGTGGGATCCTATGGAGGCTGTTAGCTCACACCTTGTGCACCTCCTTAGGGGTACGTAGACATTTGTATGTCTTCCAATACTGGGAAGGGAAAGATGCTGAAGTGAGGTGGTGAGGTTTGTGTTAGCTGGTTTTGGGTAGCTGGTGGTGAGATGGAGGGAGTTCATCCACACCATCTCATGGAGTAGTTTTTGGTTTTAGTCCATGTAGTTAGACTTGTTTTCAAAACATTGACTACTTTTTTAATTGTTCTTTTCTATTGTCTTTTGACTATTATGGTATATATATTCCTTTAATATTCCACATTCCTTTTCATTTTGTGTAAACATATATGCAATGTGTTTGATCATGTTGGGATAAATTTTTCCCTTTGTTGTGTTTTTTGATGCATTGGTGCTTGCCTCCAACCCACGAGGATCGGGAATAACCTTCGAGTATGTAACAGAATGGGTCAGTTACCACGTTTGAGGGTTACCTGGGTCAATTAAATACACAAACTCAATGTAAAATCTTCATAGAATTAAATTAAAGATGAGAGTGACCCCCATATCTAACCTCCTACAGGCCCCGGTTTTATGACTATAATAGGGGTATAAAAAATAAGGATGATTGGAATTACCATCATATGTACCAATAATAAAAAAAGAATAACACCAAACAACATCATAATATATATATATATATATATAAATTTAAATCAACAATAATACTTTAAAGAATGAATACGTAAAAAAATAAAAACCCCAAGATAAAAATACCAAATAAATCTCCATGGTAGTGATTTCACAACAAAAACCAAGCACAAAGATATTACGACCCAACTTAGTCACAAAAAATATCCTAGGAATCTTAAATTTTTTATATATATGGGGTTTATCATAATATGTATCCTTAGTATGATTATACACAATACCACCAATGAAAAAGTTAAAGGAGTATAATAACACATCATTGAACGAACAACATAACTAGTAAACACCTAGTAGGTCAACTATTGAAAATACTCACCAAGTCTCGATTACTAAATATCATAATCATGCATAGTAAAATAATATCAGATGAATATGACACACAAGCACCCTAAAACAAATTTCTTATTTTTTTCACTATTGCACCCTAATATCAAATGTCATATTCTCCCAATATCTTTGACATTTATTCCATAGAATACTATATATCATATTTTAACCATACCACAAACCTTATCCATAACATCATCATTAGCCAATAACCTCTATCACATATCACATATCGTCAACACTTCTCAAATCCAGTAATGTTGGGAATAAAAATCATGAAGGACATTAACTTAATTCCCTCCACCTACCATGCACAGCCTCTAATATATATCCTTACATCAACACCACAATAGCCCATCCCATAAATACCACTTATAGTCCACTATTTTACTTACATCATATCATTATCTCAATACACCACAGAGACTTATAGTGCACCTAGTTTATAATCATCATAAATAACTCAAAGGGTTTTCTAATACATAATTTACCTTCACATAAATAACCATTAGGGTCTTCTATTTCACTATATACTTTAGAAGTATGATCTTACCCACCTCAATACATCAAAGATAATTCTAAAAAAAGAAGGGAGAGTGGGGATGGGGGAGTAGTCATGCATTCATTCCCTCACCAACCCGAATGTTAGGGGAAACAACCTAGTACCCAGAGCTTGTTGGGAGTCGAGAAGGGTATCTAACTCAAGTGGTATGTATTCAAAAACCAAAAATAATAATATTTAAGTATATTTTTAGACACACACAAGACCAACATAAGACATAAATAAACAAATAGAACTTCTATAGCTAGTAAAAATCACCACACTACTACTACCTCACATTACCATCACTACCAACTATAACACAATGACCATCCCCACATATTATTCAAAGATCCACAATAATGATGAATAATTTACCATCATTCCTCATAATTTATCCCATTTATAGATTCATTTCACCAACCATATTACATTTTTTATATTTTATATTAATCATGTTTAATGACAAACCATGCAGCCATCACCCATTTTTTCTCCAACTATTAACCATTAATTAAAAGGATTTTTTTTAATATTTACCCATGATATTTTTTAATTCCATCAAACCCCATGTCATGATCATGATTAAAAACTATATTCCATTCTATAAGGAAACTACCAAACATTCATTTTTCATATAACCAAGTCATGTCCCATAACAACCCACTAATTCCCTCTTTTCAACCATGTAAAGGAGGAAATATCCCCACTACACAATCCATAATCTCAATTTTATTCCATAATACCACCCATTTAATCTTTTCAACTCTTCTCCTCCGTACTCTAGGATTTATATAACTATTCAATATTAACCTATTGTGTCATAAATCATTGAAGCCATGTTCAAACCTCCAATGAAACGATCACCTACCAATCATTCTCAATTTTATCACCATGCGTGAAGTCTATCAAAATTTTCTATATTTCAAACCTAGTTAAATGGATACATACCTAGAAAATACGGGTCGCCGGAGATGGAGGTCGCGGGGTCGCCGGAGATAGAGGCCGTGGGGTCGCCGGAGGTCGCGGGTCGCCGAACGGTTGGGGGTCGCCGGACGGTTGGGGGTCGAGGGTTGCGGGTCGCGGGGGGGGGGGGGGGGGGGTAGGGGAAGAAGGGAGGGAGCAGGGGTTTGGGGGATCGATCAGGGTGGAGGGTAGGGAAGGGTCAGGATTGTTAAATTAAATTTCGGGTTTCGCGGTGGTTTATTAAAATCTGCCGTGAAACCTTTCGGTGAAAACATTTAGCGGCAGTTTTATGAACCTCCGCCACAAAACTGCCGATAAACCCAGTTTTTGTTATAGTGTAATTTAAACAATAATCAAATAATTTACTTCAAATAAAATTAAAGAATAAAAAATCTCGATTAGAATGATATGGTGAAATAAACCATTACGATGATCATAATGTTGGTGTAAGAATTAATCAAAGAATCAATTAAGTTTTTTATATTCTAAATCCAAATTAAAAAATTGAAAATAAAATAAAAATAAAATAAAAATTCTTTATAAAAATAATCTAATAATATCAATGATAAAAAATAAGTAATATAATTCAATGAAAATAAATCGAGTTGTAAAATTATTTACCACTTGGTAATTTTCAAGTAAAATCCCCTTGGATTAAATAATTCTTCTTAAAATATAAAATATAATTAATTATTAATTAATCACTCTATAACCTGTTAGAGGGGTAGTAAATACACCATAAAAAAAGGTTCATAACATTACTATATTCCTCAATGAAATGAAATTGAGTTGAAATCTCTTACCTCATGCTTTATTTTGGTTTAAAACCACTTAAAATCTTGTGTAGGGATTTTAAAGATGTTATTAACTAATAAAAAACAATATTAATATTTATAATATCATATATTATCCTTTCATAAGATCTTATAACCCATTTGTTAATACTCATTAATTATTTTCATTGTTTCAGGTGTTAATTGCCTTGTTTTTTCATGCATGTTTCTTCACATATTAAACAATTATATAATCTATTGAATAATAATCATGATATTATTATCATATTTATACATCAATTATAAATAAATAATTAAATATATTTATGAAAAATAAAGTATGTTACGGTTATGGAGACGATAGGCCGTACGTATGCATGAGCAATGTTTACATTTTTTCAACAATCATTATGGAAAAGAGGTAAGTAATATTTTAACTTTAAATAATGATTAAAATATCAAAAATAAAATATTTTATTCTTATATATATCATGAATCTAGTTTGGTGTTGAAAAGAGAGAGACATCACATCGTGATGGTGGTAGTCCACACGTACATGAATAAAGTTGTAAACTTTAGGCGAGTTAAAAGATAAAGAAAAAAATGAAATATTATCTTCACAAAAATGATAAATATGTCATTAATATAATTATTATGTAATTTATATCACATATCGTAATTAAATATATTCTTATCACCTTCCACATAAAGTGTTAGCGAAGGACGAATCACATCGCTTTGTGAGCCGGTAGTCCACCGTACTCATGAGTCATGTTAACGTATCCAATGTATAATGAAAATTAAAAAGATAAATGTAAGATATAATTACTATAGAGTTATAATTATGTTATAAATATCACACACACATAGATATATATATACTTTATATCCATCATTATATGCAACTATGAGAGGTGGTGATGTAAAAACCGATGACATCGGTTTGTGAGATTGTAGTCCACTGTACACAGGAGTGGTGATTTTGTAACCCATTTGATAGAAGTGGAAGTGGTTTTAGGTGATGAACATGTTTTATAAAAATAATATTATGTGGAATATACTTATGTTATTATACTATCATGTGTTAATTAGACTTCAAATAGGTGGATACAAAAAGAAAACAAATATGGTTGTTGAAGAACATTTTCTTTTCTTCTCAAATCCTCTTTAGGTTTGTACCAAAATCATTCTAGGTTCACTTTATGCCCAAAATAAGGATTCTAGAATGAGAATAGAGAATTTGGGATGTTATTTGGATAGGTCATGTCTGAACAAAATAGGTTTTATGATATGGATTGGAGAGGAGAGTGGTAGCCTTTTATAAGTGAGGTGAGTGGCACATTAGTTTTTTTTTGAAAATATTGAATCACACCCATAATTTTATTGTGTAAAAATATCCCAAAAAGAACCATTATAAATCATAGAAGATATAAGGTATAAATATATCCATACAATGGGTTTTATACATGTTTTTAGGTCAATTTTTACTCTTATCTTCTTAGTTTAACCTCTAGAAAATCCACTTTATCTTAAAAACGTTAATTATTTTGTTTCTATTTTCAATTTTAATTTTGGTAAAAAATTAAGTTTCCCTTATTAGAAAATATAAATTATGGTGATTCCAAATATGGAATAAATTTTTTAAATTTCCATTCTTGGAATTTCTTATGATCTCCGCTCCAAAAACATGGAGCTCGTGCCATCTATCATTATGGTGGCACAAGATATAAGGAAAACACATCCAAAATGACCTAATAGTTAATTATTCTTGGTAAAATAAGCACTTACATGAATATTATATTAAAAATAAATAAATAAATTATAATAAATATTTTTTTCTTTTCTTTTTTTATAATAGCTTTATTTCATCTATTATATCCTTGTATATATTTCTTATCACACTTCATGGATTACAAAGGGAAAGGAAGAAAAATATGGGTGAGATCAAATATGAAGAAGGGGTTAAGTAAAATTGAATAAATAATTAATCAAGAAGAATAATAATTATGTAAAGCTAAATAAAAAAGAACTCATGCCATTTAAATAACTAGATAAAGAAAAATCCACATAGTATGGTAAATTATTTAGCACACGTGACATTTAAATAACTGGATAATGTATAATCAATATAGCATGGTAAATAATTGGAAACCATTCTATTTAATTAGAAAAATCATAATGAAATGAATCTATGTATTTTTTCATAGATAAAATATCATATATTATAATGACTGAATCAAAATGAAGGAAATACTTAATTATTGAAAGCCATGTTTTCTAAGTGTAGGGAACCCTTTCCATCAATACCTTTCACAATATGGTTTAAAACTAATTGGTGAAACCCATTTAGAGGAGTTTATCCAACTTATTAATCCTTTGAGATTACTGATTCATCATGGAGATTACATTTAATGGTCCCCAAACCATGATATACCTATCCAAATCATTCATTTTATATCGAATAATCGATATAATTCATTAACAATATGTCTTATCAATTATTCATATCAAGTAAAGAATATGAATTTATCAATATATACTTAGATAATGAAATAACTATAAAAGTAAACATAATATATAAATTTTTTTTAAGGTTTAGGAAATAATCATATCCAAGATAAATACAGTGGATATATAGTGGAAATTTAATGTCCAATGGTCACTAGAAAGTGAATAACTCAAGGGGATGTCAATGAGTATAAAAATTATTCAAGAGAGAGAGTTAATACTATCCTTGGTCAAAAATAATCATAATTCATATGGAGGAAGAATAAGTATGGTATCAATACTACATATAACCATTGGAGTAAGAATAATGGTTGTATTCTTTGATAAAATAAAAAATGATCATTAAAAATATTCTCTAGAAAAATATAATTTTCTTTTTAAAAATACTTCTGTTTGAAGAAAAATTTAAAAAAAATTCCATAAAATTATATTCATAAAATATAAAATTATGATTAAAAGAAATTAATGTGGTTAATTATATATAATGTAAAAGTAACATTAATTTGGAATGTAAAAATGTTAGAAAATTCCATTATTCACGAAGTGACACGAGGATTTATTTGAAAATATTTTTTAAAAATAAAAAATGGAAAGAAATTTATTTTAAGAAATAATTTTTAAAAGATTAATGATTTTATTTAATTTTTTCAGAAAACATTATTTTATAAGAAAACATATTTTTTACGAAAGAGATAAATGGCACCAGATTTTAGGAAAACATTTTCTCAATAATTTTAATTACCAAAGTACGGAAAATTTTTAATATCACTTGAAAAAGATCATTAATAACTATAAGAGAATAAAATATGAAATTTTATTAAATACAGATCAAATATTTTTTTTAATTTAATTTTAATAACAAACAATCTTAATTGGAATGTGATTGAGAAATAAACCCTTAAAATGATCACAACATTGAAGTGGGAATTTATTAATGAATTAATTATGTGTATGAAATTAAAATCCACATAAAACAAGGGGAAATAAATTAATTTATAGTCAAGAGTTATTATATAAATAATCATAAAATATTTATGACAATGAGGAATTAATATTATGCAAGAAAAATGAATTGAGTCATTAAATTTCTTTACAACTTGGTAACTTTAGGTTTAAATCCCCATAGATGAAATAATTCAAATTGAAACTTACAATATAATGAAAAATGAATTATTAATTATATAAAATATAAAATTGGTAGTATATAAACCATATAAAAAACAAGTTTCATAAAATTATAATATATCTCAATGAAATTAAATTGAGACAACATCCCTTACCTTATGCTTACTTTTGGTTGAACGCTATTTATCCTCATGTATAATGGTTTTTAAAATGTTCCTAAATTATAACAGAACCATATTAATATATATAATATCAATATTATCCTTTTATGACATCTTATCATAGTTTTTTTAGCGACCTTTCATTATTTTCATTATTTCAGGTGTTCATCACCTGGTCTTTCGAGTATGTTTTGACTTGTTATTTTTGGTTCCACTTACATCAATCACGATTTCATAATATTAAAAATTTAAAACATAATGTATATATCATATATATTTATTTACAGTAATCCATAAAATTTTGCAACTGTAAATGAAATACATCGTTCATAGAGATGGTAGGTCGTAAAAACGTATGAGTGTTGTTTCCATTTTCTTATCCTATTGAAAGAAAGAAAAGTAAATTATATATAAATTATCCTTAAGAATAATTTTTTGTCATATATTTATCATATTTTTATTAAAACCATCCATAATTCAATCTATGTAAATAATGAATGAATCACATCACTTAGTGAGGCTGTAGTCTTCCGTACACATGATTGAAGTTATCATATTCCCACAAAATGGGAAGAATAAAGGTATGCGTTATATAAATTATCTAAAATAATAGTGACATAAGAAATATTATTAATATAATTTATAAACATTATTTCCATCATCATTTACAACCTTTATAGGTGGTACATGAAAAAATAATGACATCAGTTCACGAGGTTGTAATCCTCCTTACGCATAAACAATGTTTTCGTAACCCATTTGATGGAAGTGTGTGAAGTTATAGGTAATTTAATTAGAATAAAAAAATCTAAGTATATTTAATATTATTAAGTTATCATATAATAATTATGTAAAATAATTGAAGGATGTGTGGATGAAAATTAAATGAAAACACTTTTAGAAGAACATTACTTCTTCATTAGGTATCCTCCTTTGGTTTTCCCTAATTCCTTACTAAGTTGGATTTATGCCCAATATAAGTCCTCTATAATGATGGTTGGGATATTTTGGATTGAACTGGGAATATATTATCCAATCCAAAGTTTTTTTAGAGTGAATAATGGGGGATATTGAGTTTTCTTTTATAGGTTCGGGCAAGGAAACATTAGGCATTTTTGAAAAAAAGTTTGGTGTAACAACTTTTTTACCTAAACAAAGTCTTAAATAATGCAAAAAATTAGATCTATAAAGTAGTAAGGTTGAAATATTTCTCTAAAATGGTTGTTATATAAGTCTCAATTCTTATTTACACATTATATTTTAAGTTTAATCGTTAACTAAGCTCATTTTTTCCAAAATCACTATAATTTGTTTTAACTTTTTCACTAATCACTTTGGCCAAAAAATATATTGAACTTATTATAAATTATGAATTATTCTGGTTCCAAATATAAAATCCATTGATCCAAATTCAATTCACATAATTGTAAAAATTTAATTTATAATTTATCCTGCAAACCTGTCGTGAAAGCGAGTTTTTAAAGTGAAAATGTTTAAAATATTACTATGTTTTTATGTCTAAATTTAATATAAAAATGATTAAAATGACATAAATTGGATTGAAATATGTATAATTGGTCTAATTTTTCCTTCAAAAATTTTAATATTTAATTTAATATATTAAATTATTTAGATAAAAAGTCATCTTTCAATAAAATTCCACATTTTTCAATCTTCATCAAAAAATGAAAGTTCTTAGAAAAATATAAAAAATTCATCCTAAGTTATTCTTTATATTAAAATTTATAAAATTAATTTTATTTTATCAAATAAAATTCCTAAAATTTTCAAAATATAGTTTTAAAGTAAATGCGCCATTAAAAGGTGACAAAACTGCACTTAAAAAAATACAGCTTTTTATAAGTAAGACTAGATTTATTTATACCTTATACCTGTCAAATATATTAGATGGATGTCAAAAAATTTGATTGAGTATATAATATAAAAATTTAAATAAGTTTATATACTAATTGTTATTAATTTAATATATTAATATATAACACCTTTGATGCATAAAAATAGTTTTTTATAAAAACATTTCCTTTATATTCAATTGGTTTTTATATTAATCTATAATTTGTTGGTAACAAATGAATTAAACCATATGTTTTTATATATTACATATTATTATTTATGAATGTGAGTTTAATTTCCATGACATAATTTTTATTTTAAATAAAAAATTTAATTTAATTTGGTAAAACATAAGCATTCATGTATCACAAGTTATCAAAGAAAGTCGTTGATGCATGTGATGCAATATAAACTTAGCTTTGTGTGCAATTCATGCTATGTTATGTATTTAATTTATTTAAAATAGTAAATATATCATAAAGTATTGGTATTTTATATTCTTTTCTAATCTTTGTGTTGTGTGTAATACACGCTATTGAATATGATCCTTAAATTTTAAAATTTTGGGGTATTACATTCTCTCCACCTTAAATAAATTACATCCTCACAATTTGAACATGATATCATAAATTAATGGTTTTATATTTTATAATTCCATTGTCTAAAAACACACATCTTAAAAGGGATAGTAAAATATCTTCTTAATAAGAGAAAAAAGGAAGCGTGAAAGTTGTTGAGAATAACACATATCTTGGTTTTCAAGTTGGAGAAAATTGTTTGAAAGTGAAGTTATGGACAAGGTGGAAAAACATAAATATTTATAGAGACTGATCTAGTTTATTTATCACAATCAAATGAATTATAAATGGAAATTTAAGGGCCTTGAATCCATAAATAAAATATGTGTGAAGAGTTATTTTAAATCATCATAAATGATGGTAATAGAATAAAATTTTATTTAATTATCCTTTTTATAAAGTTGAGGAATAATTTTACTATCTAATACTATAAGGAAATATACTTATTTGATACATTTCTATTTTATAATAAAGGTTTTGGTTGTGATTCGATCAATTTCCAATTCATCACTTATTCCAAAAAATAAATATCAAAAAACAAATATTTTATACCAGAAGCATGAAAATTTACTTTTAATGGGTTATACAATTTATAAAAGAGTGAAAAGTATTTTCATATGTCTCTAAATATTTTCCAAAAACCACTATTTTTAATAAAATTATCTATAAACATCAGAATTAATACAACTTATTCATCATTAATATTTATTCATCAAAAGTTTTTAGTTAAAAATACTGACACATTTACCAGGACATCACATAGGCCAGTGGTAGGCACAAAAACCTTATTGTCCTTTAGTAATAGGTTCAATCCCCACCACCTTACCGAATGTGACATATTTCCCCCATACATGAAACATTCCCTTTTTATAAACTATATTTCTAAAATTTTCCCAAAACTATGATGGAAATACTTTAAATAAGTTTTTTTACTTTGGTTTTGAATATAAACTATTTCTTTTATAAATTATTATAATCTTTTTTGACTATTATTATAATGTAATTAACTATCGTATTAACCCTAATAGATATAAATACCTTTAAAATTATATATATAAAACATAAATTCATTTTTTCCTGAAACAACTTTTCCACTAAAACATAAACTTTCAACAAATTTCTCCTCAAATATCCTTAATCTTGGTATAATCTCAACACATAAAACCTAAAAATTGTGTTTATAACTTTTAACTTATAGGAAGACCTAAAATCAAAATTCAATGTTGGTATCTGTGAATTCTTAATTTAATGAATACATAAATTCATCTAAAATTTAATAGAATCTTTAGATGTTTTATTATTCTTGCAACCAAATACTATTGGTAAAACACTTCAATAATTGTTCTCTTAAATCAAAATACACAAATACTTCATGCATTTTATTTCAATATAGGTACTTTATTGGTCTAGGGATCAACCTAGGTCATTAATTATCATTATCTATTAAAAACCTTTATAATTGTTTGTAAGTGAAATGTGAGTTATCTTAACCATATCCCCCAAGAGTGTCAAACTAGGTGTGCAGTAAGGCCTGTTGCCATGTACCGAGTTACACTTGAGTCATGCCCAAAGTTATATTTTCAAAGTTATTACCCATATGTACATCATTTTCAGAATCACATCCACTTTTAGTATCTATACTGGGATTTATTTCTAGGAAAAACCACATAACCTCTACCTTATAAAAACATTATGATGTTATTTTATACTTATCCTCAAAGTCTAATTTAGGGTTATGTTCCCTAATCTATATTTTTCAAAATCCAATTTCAAAGGTTTCTACTAAAGTTACTCTGTACCAACTATAGAGACCCTGACCCCAGTAACCCAGACCCAATTCCTATTACCAATACATTGAAATAAGATACAAGGAAATCGTGTCCCAAAGGACTGAATAGTTTAGAAGTCCTGGAAATCTACATACATACATGGTTATTTTAGTACAAATTAATACACAAATTAATACATAATTCTTTTATTTTATTTTTTGAGAATTAAATTATTTTATATAGAATATCCTTTGTGAACTTCATGGAATCCTAGGGAATGAAAAAAACCAAGGGTGATCTCAAATGATATGTAAGGGTTAAGTAGAGCTGAAGAAATTATGAATCAATAAGCATAATCAATATGGCAATGTAAATAACTGAGCACACATTCCATTTAAATGACTTAATAAATAAAATTTAATATAAAAAGTTAAATAAGTAATCACACATGAAATTTAAAAAAACTGGTAAGTCATAATCAACATATAAAGGTAAATAACTGAAAACCACACCATTTAATCAATAAACTAATAATGAAATGAATCCATATATTTTTTCATAGTGATAATCTCAAGGATAAAAAAAGTGGAACTGAATAAATGAAATGATTAATTATTAGATGCATTGTTTTCCCGGTATATAGAAACTTTACCCTAAAGAAAATTCACAAGGTAGTTTAAAACTCACAGGTAGAAAACCATTTATCTAAGGCTATACAACTGATTTATCCCATGATACTGGTGATGAATTTAGTGGAATACTTTAAATAGTCCCTAAACTGTTTCATACTAGTCTATAACATTCATCATATATCAAATAATCAATTTAATTTCTAAACAATGTGCCTAATCAATTATCCATATCCGGTAAAGAATGTGGATTTATCAATATGTCCCATGATAATCAATTAAATATCAAAGTAAACACTATATGTAAAAATGGTATATTAGTTAGGAAATAATCAAATTCATGATTGATATTGTGGATATTTAGGTGATATTTAATGTTCAATGGTCTTTGTAAAGTGAATAACTCATGGAGAAGTTTGTGACTAATAAAATTATTAAAGGGAGTAATTTTCAATACAATAATTGGTAAAAATAATCATCAGCCATCCTGAGGAATAATAAGGATGGTATCAATATGATTTATATCCATTTTAGTAAAAATAAGGGTTATGTTATTGAAGAAATACAAAATATCTTTAAAATAATTCCTGAGGAAAACATCCTTTTCATTTTGATTTTTTTTAAAACCATTTTTTTTGAAAATAACTTTTAAAAATAATTTTATATAAATAGATATTTATTAAATTTCGAAGTAAACTTCAAAGAAATGATGATAGATAATTCTTTTCAAGGTAAAAAGAATATTTCTTTTGAATTTTGAAAAGGTTAGAAAAGTTCCATGTTTGGATTTGATAAGAATATTCCTTAGAAAAATTGAATATAAAAATGGATAAAAATGTCTTTTAATAAATAATTTTTATGTGTATAAATAAAAAAATTATATTTTTTTCGAAAACCATGTTTTGTAAGAAAACAGATTTCCGACCGAAGAGAGAAATGAAGTAAGATTTTATTAAAAAGAATTCTCAATAATTATAGGTACTAAATAGTGAAAAATGGTACTATCACTTGAAAAATATCATGAATAACTAGAGGAAAATAAAATGAAAGGTATTATTAAAAAATTATCATATAATTTCCTTTAATGGTATTTCAAGAATAAACAATCTTGATTAGAATGAGATTGTGAAATATACCCTTAAAATTAATATAAAATTGAAGT
This sequence comes from Viscum album, assembly GCA_963277665.1. Lineage (NCBI taxonomy): Eukaryota > Viridiplantae > Streptophyta > Magnoliopsida > Santalales > Viscaceae > Viscum > Viscum album. The sequence continues at coordinate 423,660,724 of OY728132.1, forward strand.
GGGAATTTATAAATGAATTGATTTTGTGTATAAAATATAAATATACATAAAATGTGTAAATAAATTGATAGATATTTCAAATTCACTATACAAGTAATCATATAATATTAATGACAATGAGGATGTAATATAACCCAATGAAAATGAATTGAGTTATGAAATTTCTTTACCACTTATAACTTTATGTTAAAATACCCTTAGATGAAATAAATCAAATAGGAACTAAAAATAACATTATTAATGAAGTATTAATGATATTAAATGTCAAATGGTTAGTATATAAACTATATAAAGGAAACTAGATGCATGACATAATAATATACCTCAATGAAATGAAATTGAGATGTAATCCATTACCTTACACTTACTTTTGTTGAACTCACTTTATCATAATAAATATTGTTTTTAATAATGTTAATAACTTATACCATAATAATTTTAATATTAATAATACCATATATTATACTTTTATAAAATATGATCACCTGTTTGTTAATGATATTTCATTATTTTCATTATTTCTAGTGTTAGTCACCTTATATTTTGAGTATGTTTTGACTTGTTATTTTTTTACTATTAATTAAATAATGATTTTAAAATATTCATAATGTAAAAAAATGAATTATATATAATTTATATTTAATATTAATGTATTTATCATGATCCATAAAATTTGGTGAAAGAAAATGAAATACACTGTTTATAGTGATGGTAGCCATACATGCACATGACCGCTCTTTCCATTTTCTTTTCATATTTAAAAAAATAAAATAAAATAATATATATATTAACATAATAGAAAAATGTATGTCATATATTTCACATATTTTTGTTGAAACCATCCTTAATACATTCCATGTAAAGCGTGAATGAATCACATCGCTTTACGACGCAGTAGTCCGCTGTACACCCGAACGATGTTACTGTATCCCCAAAAAATATAAAGCATGAAGGTATGTGTTATATAATAATTATAGAAGCATAAATAAATCATAAATATCGTAAATATAATTTTTTAATATTATTTTTATCATTATTCTCAACATTGATAGGTGGTAGTGTTAAAAAGAACGACATCCTTTTGTGAGGCGTCAGTTCACAGTACAGATGAACAATGATTTGATAACCCATTTGATGGGATTGTGTAACATTTTCATTCATACCATTAACTAAAAAACATATAATTATATTTATTATAATAACTTTATTATATAATCATGGTATATAAATAATTGAATGAGGTGTAGAAGGATATAAAATAAAAACACAATTAGAAGATCGTTACCTCTTCTATGAGTACCCTCCTTCAGTTTTCACTAATTCCATCCTATGTTGGATTTATAAAAAATATATTTCCTATTAGATAATTGGAGGGAAATTTTGGATTGAATTTTTTAGTTATTTTCAAAACTGAAGTGGTTTAACAGAGTGAAAAATGTGGGAGAGTAAGTTCCCTTTTATAGGGAAGAGAGAGAGGGCACACTTATTATTTTTGAAAATAAGTTAGATGTACCCATGGTTTTACCAAAAAAGGGATTAAATATTGAACCAAATTAGATCCATGATGGTTTAAGGTCAAAATATGGCCATTAAATTGGTATTTTACACTTTTTGAGACATTTTTACACCTTATATTCTATTTTTAATCATTAAGTAAGATCCTTTTTACCTCAATCTCTATAATTAATTTTAACCGTTTTCACTAATCACTTTGGTAAAAAATTATGTTGAAATTTTAATAAAATATAAATTATTTTAATTTCAAATATGCAATCTATTTTTCCAAATTCTATTCATATAAGTGGATAAATTAATTTAAAATTAAACCCATTGACGTTGCAAGAAAACAAGTTTTTAAAGAAAAAATGTTCAAAACTTTACTAAATTTTTATAAATAAGTTGAATATAAAATGATTATAATGACATGAATTGGATTAATAGATTTATAATTTATCTAATTTTAATTTAAAACCATTTTTAAATATAATTTATCATTATACATTATTTAGACAAAATCCAATTTTCAATTAAAATTAAACATTTTTCACAATTCATTAAAAAATGAAACTTCTCAGAAAAATAAAAAAATCACCCTAAGATAATTTTGATAATTCAATTTTAAAAATGAAGTTTATTTTCTCAAATAAAATTGTAAATGTGTCAAAATTTATTTTTAAAATAATTTTTCCATTAAATTTTAGAAAAACCGCCTTTAGAGAAAATACAACTTTTTTATGTGTAAAATTATATTTTTTCTTATCTTATTCTTAGAAAATATATTAGATGAATTTTCAAAAAATATTTTTTAATATATAATATATAAATTTCATTTATATCATAGGATAATAACAATTAATTTAATTTATTATGATAAAACACCTTTGGTTCATAAAAATAGTTTTTTTATTAAAACCTCTCCTCTATATTAAATTTTATTATATTAGTATATAATTAATTAGTAGCTAATGAATTAAACCATATATTTTCACAAGTTAGTTAATTATATTCATAAATTCCAATTTAATATATATGATATCATTAGTATTTTAAAGAATAATAGTAATAGTATTTGGTAGAAAATAGTCTTGTTTTTAACATATGAAATCAAATAAAGTAGTTATTGCATGTAACATAAGAAATATTTAGTGTTGGGTGCATTGGATGCTATAAAATGAATTTAATTTATTTAATGTAGTAAATATATTATAAACTCATGGGATATTATATTCCTTTATAATCTTGATGTTTCATGTCATATAGTCTATTGAATATGATGTTCAAATTTTAAATTTTGTGTGTATTACAGAAGTGAAAAAGTATAATTTAAAATTCATCCCTCACACATGATAAGAAAGAAGGTTTTCAAAGAGAAAATGTTTAAAATTTTACGAAGTCTTTATATCAAAATTCAATATAAAAATGATACCAATTAACTAAATTGGATTAATTGATATATAGTTATACTAATTTTACTTTAAATTATATTCAAAATATAATTTATTTTTATAAATAATTTTTAAAAGGTAGTTTTCAGTTAATATTCAGAATTTTGGACTATTTATTGAAAAATGAAACATTTCAAAAAATATCCCAAAAATTAACCTCATAATAATTTTGATATTATAATTTCAAAAATTAAGTTCATTTTATAAAATAAATTTCCAAAATTTGTAAAAATTAGTTTTAAATTTGTGTGCATAGAACAACTACACCTTCCTTTAGAAATAATATTGTTTTTAGAAAACATTTCATTTCCTATTAAACAATTATTTTTTTTTTAATCAATAGATAACCATAGTTTTCATAATTTAGTTATTACTATTAATACCCTTCAATTTAAAGACTAGATATACAATATTACAATTCACCTTGGCTCAGGGTTGTGTGCAAAAAGATATCAAAGAGAATAAATTTTAACAAATATATTTTATGGGTTTTTATGATTTGATTTGTGTGTCACATACGCTATCAAATACAATGTTTATATATTAGAATTATTGTGTGTTACATAAGACAGTATTATGAATCTTACCTTTCTCAAAGTAATTTCCCAAAAATAGTAGTGAAAATGTTTTATATAAATCTACAGGGTCTTGTTTTAATATATGTAAATCCTTTTTAAGACTTAATAAATTATGAGGCTTATTATCATTAACAATTCTAGGCCTTTATTTTAAATAAATATTCATAGAAATAAATCAATGTAGTAATGTAATAATCATATCCATCTAATATAGAATCAATCCCAAGTGAGACACATATTACAAAAGAAATTGAATTGATTCTAGTATAAAAAATGTGCATAATTATCATTATAATTGATTCAATATTTAAGGTAGTAACCTTTAGAAACCATAATTTTCTTATTTTTGACTAGTTGAATATAATAATAAAGTTTTTTATTGAAAATATATTTCAACAATAGGAATTACTAGTTCCCAAACCACATTTTTTTGAACTAATTCAATTTATCTTGCATAGAAAAAACTGAATTAAGATCCTTTATTTATTAAAATACAACATTTTGTATGATTTGAGAAATAGAGTGATCAAGTTGTATAATTATCCTTATTTATTATTAAATTTGAAGCATGATTAAGACCTAAAAAATAAAAATTCACAAGTTTTAAGGATCTTCTTGTGCTCGAATTATTAATTAGCTAAAAAGATTCATTATTTTTCTCTCCTTTCAGGGGGAATCACAAAATAAGTTTTTATCATTGTTAGTATTTGGTGTTTATAAAAAATTCATGTGATTAGAAAGATTAAATATAAATATGAAATTTCAATAACTCAAGAAGATGTGACATAGAGAATATTTTTTATATTCAACATTCAAACACCTAACATTTTACAAGGTTATATTATCAAGATTAATAATATAAACAATAACCTTTCTATAAGCGGTTGAAAAAGAAAAATCATGAATAAAAATAATACATTTATTATTATAAAATTTAATAGATAAAACATTATATAATAACTGTTAAATGATAATATTATTATTTTTTCAACTATCAACATACATAATCTTACAAATAACAAAGGAATTTATGAATCTGACCTCACTAAATACTTTGATGTTTTCTATTGAATTATCTACAAATATAAGATAGAAATTTTCATATTTTTTAAATAATTTAATGTTTTATGTGTCTCATTTAATGTGTCCTGAATATTCATTTCCTATGTATTGATTTTTTTTGATACTTATAAGGCAGTTGTCCTGAAACAGAAAAATAATAGGAGAATTTGATACCCTATCCACGCTGTTTCTAACTAGATTAATAATTAAGACTTTAGATACCCATATATATATATATATATATTTAATAGTGGGTTTATAAATGATTCAACATTTAGATATATAGAAATAAAATATTTTTTGGGACCCAATTATTGGGGATTACTATGGGAAAATTCATTAGCATCATGGACTCTTATTACATAATTAAAAAATGTGACATGGGAGACACTACCAGTAGTTATATTAACAATGAAGTTCGTGTATATCTTAGAAAACTAAACAATATGACCAATACCATTATTATTTTTAGTATCAATTATCATGTTTATTAATTTATTCAGGTTCTCTCTCTAGTTGGTAAATTTCTATAGGGCCTTATGTAGCCTCTTAACTTCAACTTTGATATTTTTAACTTTATTAGATTCATTAAATTTTCTTAAAAAGGTTTTATTTATAATATTTTTATTTTTTAAAATCACATTACTATTCTTATCAAAAACCTTATCATGTTTCTATTTTAAATTATTATATTAAATTTAATGTTCTTCACTTCATCAAGAAGTTCTAAATAAACTTTAATCAACTGTTCAAGAACAATTTTTTTTAGAATTAGATTCTAATTTAGAATAAATAAACTAGTAACTAGTAATAAATAATAGGTTCATTTATTTCATATATTGTTTATATTATTTATTTAGGGATATATGCGTACTAAAACTCTAAGAGGTTTTAGGAATTCCAAACTTCTTTACATTATAATTTTTATTTTTACTTTTTTTCCAATGTTTGGGATATATTGACGTGATATATTCTTTCTTCACACCCTTATAATGTGTAACAAATTTATAATTTAAATTCCCATTTTAGGGGAAAAATTTCTCTCTTTTATTCTATTATCATTTTATTTTCTATTCTAGCCAATTTTTGGAAACAATTACTCTTTCTAAAAAGTACCTTCTTACATTTAGTTATTCGGTTAGCTCTTTATCACTCATTAATTCTTCAATATTGGATCAGTGATAAAAAAACTAGTAGATTTAAAATAAAAACCCTTGTTCTTAATGCTTTATTTTTCTTTCATACTCATCAGTTCAAGATCATACTATAGTATAAACCAGTAATTATATCAATTGATTATTCCCTAAAATTCTGCATCCTGTCAGTTTTAACCTTTTTTTCCTGATACTTCTTTGTTAAATACTATAGAATCCTTTCCCCCATTATTAAGTTTTATACTGTTTATCCTAAAACACTCACCACATGCAAAGTATTTTTGAATCTATGGAACATTTGATTTAATTTATCAAATTTACATATATATTAATCTTGATATTCAGCTCTCGACATCCCAAGATTGTTTCTTTCGAGTTTTCCAATACCTTAGTATGTAATTTGAAATAATCTCAAAATTTTATAAACTATCATACAAGTTGAAACATGATAAAAAACATTTATATTGATAAAAAAATATAATATATCCATGATATTTTAATTTAGAACATACATGGAAGTATCATTACAATTCAGTGTTTCCTAATGAACTTTAAGGAGTTTATAGGATATTACCATACATTTTCATTAAAATATGGTTTGATTCATCGAGTAGGGTTCCATCCAATAGTGAAAATAACTATCATCATTAACATAAAATTAAGGTGTCCTCTATTGTATCCATCTATTATTAGTGCATAAACCAGCTAAGAAATAATAATTTCTATAGGATAATTTATGGTCAAGGTTCCGGTTAGTAATAACAGTAATATCCAATGGAACTAGAAAGGCCAATATATTTTTTCCTAGATATATTAAAATATTTATGTCCATTTTTATGTTTAACTAAAAATTATAGAATTTTCGGAAAATTTACCATATTGATAAAATCATACCCGTATTATTGTGGTTTAAATACAAAATCCTACTCTATTTGTCACAAAACATTTATCTCTTTATGTAATGTGAATCCCAATAATACCCTTACTTTTTAAGGGTAAACACAACCAATTTATTGAATTGATTTCTTAATATAAGCACAACCAAAACATTATTCATTTTGGAAAGGTATAAAATATAATTACCAAAAATAAATTTTATGGAGGAATGATTAATTACAGTAACATTTCATTTTTAGTGAAAATTATAATGTAAAATATATATTTTGAAATATAAAAAATAAATAAATAATTGTAGTAGTATTTTAATTAACCATAAATATAATGATACAACTTAATAAATTTTCACATTGTTTAGTGTTAATAATCAAAAATTTATAATAATAATATAAATAATATAAAAAATAATTATGCATTATCATTTTGGTACAAATATTTTCTATTTCAGCGTAATTTTATAAATGGATAAGTTTTAATGGGTTTTTAAATTGATTTATAAAATTCAAGTTTTTAAATGATCCTAATTGCATTAAACTCATGTCTAGCAACCCGACACTAGAAATTCCAGACCCAGTGGCTACTACTATTACATTGGCATAAGATACAAGTAAATCACATCCCAAAGGACCGAATAGTTTATTAGTATTGGTAAACTAGATACATTGATGAGTATTGTATTACAAATGAGTACACGAATTATAATATAATTTTTTTATTTCAAGGATAACATTATTGCATCTAGAGTATCCTTATATATCTTTATTAGCACACTTCAGGGAATCCTGTTGAAATGAAACATAATATGGGTGAACTCAAATGGCCAGTAAGGGTAAGTACAAGAGAAGAAATAATGAATCAATGATCATAGTCAATATGGTAAGGTAATAACTTAACACACATTCCATTTGGAGTAACTATATAAGGAATAATTAATATATAAAAGAAAATACCTAAAACACATGCTATTTAATCAATTAAATTAGAATGAAATAAATCCATAGATAATTTCAAATCCAAAATATCATGGATAATAATAATTAAAATACTATATGAAGGAAATGATTAATTATCAGATATCACGTTTCCTCGGAACAAGATACCTTTACCTTAAAAACCTTTCACAGAATGGTTTAGAATACTATTAAAATAGGCCTTTCACAATACAATTTAAATATATAGGAAGAAACATGTCTATTATTCTTGGAAGAAAACATGAATGGTTTTTTATATCTAATATAATTTCATGAGACTTACGACGTATCAATTTTCTAAATTTAAAAAGTCTCCAACCCTTTTCTCGTATGTTCAATGACTTCCTCAAATATCGAATAATTGATTTAATTCCAAAAAACATGCCTTATAAAATATCTGTACTGATTAAAGGATACAGATTTTTCAATATTGCCCTAATTAATCAAATAAATTTCAAAGAAAACTCTATATGTAATAATGGTATATAGTTTAAGTAATAAACATACCCATGATAAATGATATGGATAATTAAAGGAAATTCATGTTTAATGATTATATGAAATTTAATATTTCAATGGGACTAAAAGAAATAAAGGTAGTGAATGAAAATACTATCCTTGGTCAAAGAAATAATAAAACATAAAAATAAATAATAAGCATAATATCAATTCAATATATCCCAAGTGGTGTTAGGACAAAGGGTTGTTTTTATTGATGAATAGAAGTACTATAAAAATTTCTCTTAAAAACATTCTTTAGGAAAATAATCTTTTCATTTTGAAAAACATTTTGAAATAATTTTAATTGAAAATATTTTTTAGAAAAATGTTATTTAAAAATTTACCTTTTAAACTTGAAAAGGAATCATCAAATAGATGATGATGGGTGATTTTTTAAATGTCATTCAAGGTAAAAGAAACATTACATTTTATAAGGTAAAAAGCTTATAAAAGTTTCTTTTTCGGAAATCTTTTAAAACCTTTATATAAAACAAGGCTTTTAGAAGAAAATTTGTTCTTTGAGTAAAGAGATAAATGAAGTTGGGTTTTATTAAAAACGTTTTCTAAAATATATTGAGTACAAAAGAGTTGAAAAATGGTATTATTACTTGAAAAAGGTCATTAATAACCATAATAAAATAAAATTTAAGGGTTTATTAGAGAATGATCAGATGAATTATATTAATGTAATTTCAATAATGAGTAATCTTGATTAGAATTAGATTGTGAAATAAAACCTTAAAAGACCATAACATTGAAGAGAAAATCAATCAATGAATGAATATATTAATTATGTTCACTATAATTTTACATAACAAATTTGAAAATACAAAAATATATAGTAAATATTTATTCTTATATAATCAAAGAATATTAAAAACAACAAGGATGTAATAAAACACAATAAAAATGAATCGGGTTATAAAATTTCTCTACCACTTGGTAACTTTAATTTAAAATAACCATAGATGAAACAATTCAAATTGAAACTCAAAATACCATTAATAATGAATTATTCATAATATAAAATGTAAAAAGGATACTATATACACCATATTAATGAAACTCGGTGCATAATAATACAACATGACTCAATGAAATGAAATTGAGATGAAAGCCCTTATCACTTGATAACTTTTAAATCATATCCCCATAAAATAAAAGACATAAAATGAAACATTAAATACCATGAAGATAAATTTATTCATTAAATAAAATACAATATGGTCAATATATACACCACACAAAATAAATATATGGTGAAAATGTGGTATGCCTCACAGAAAAAAAAGTGAGACAATAATACCTTACCTCACATTTACTTTTGGGTCAAAACCATTTAACATACTATATAAGGGATTAAAACATGTTAATAAATTATAATATAACCCTTATTATATTTATCATATCATATATTATCTTCTTATAATATATTGTTACCCATTTGTTAACAGTTTTTCATTATTTTCACTATTTCGGGTGGTAATTGCCAAGTTTTTTGAGTTTGTTTTGACTTGTTACTTGTTGTTCCTATTAATTAGATCATGATTTTATCATATAAAGTATAAAAACCATGATAAAATTATCATATATATTCATTATATATTTATTTAGTATAAGTCATAATATTTGGATATAGGAAATGACATGCATCATTCATGGAGACAGTAGGCCATATGTAAACATGAAAACTACTTCCATTTCTTTATCATATTAAAATAATGAAAATTAAATGATATATATGTATATTATAATTAAAGTATAATTTTTATGTCATATATGTTTTAAATTTTTATTAAAACCGTCCCCTTATACATTCTATGTATAGCTTGAACGAATCACATCACTTTGATGAGGCGGTGGTCCACACATCCACAAAAAATGTTATTATATTTACGAAAAAATGGAAGGTATGAAGGTATGTGTCATATAAATTTTTTTAGAAGAATAAATAAATTATAAATATTATATATATCATATATAAACTATAAATAAATCACTATTTTCAACCTTGAAAGGTGGTTAATGAAATAATGAATGAAATCAGTTTGTAAAGTGATATTTAATTTAATGAGGTTATTATATTATAGTGATATAAAATAATTATAGGGGTAGATAGGTATATGAAAGAAAAGTGATCATTGATGAATACTACCTCTTATTCGGGTCACACCTTTTAGTTTAAAAAAGAAGACTCATTTGGTTTAATTTATGACCAAGTTGATGATTCAAGGGTTTGGTGAGGGATGATGGGATCTAATTTGGTCAGATTTTGGTCCATCCAAAGGTCTTGAGAGTTTTGAATAATTACGAGGGGTGAGTGCCTTTTTATAGATAAAGAGTGGGATTCTTGCAATTTTTTCCAAAGGGAATTCCACCCGTATTTCCTCTATTCCATGTGGATCCAATAATGGTATGAAATATATAAAAGGAATTATATGTTACGAACAAAAAAATAAAATGACTTTTTGAAAATTTTATAGGTCATTTTGGTCCTCAAGTTTAAGGTTTATTCCCTTGTTATGCTTAATTTTACCTTAATCGCTGTAATTAATTTTAACCGCATTCACTAATATTTTTGGTTAAAAACCAAGTTTACATTATTATAAATTAAATATTATTATGATTATAAATATGGAATCAATTTTTTCAAATTATAGTAATATAAATGGTAGAAATTAATTTAAATTCAATCCCACGAAAGAGACAACAAACGAGGTTTTAAAGTAAAAACTGTCAAAATCTTATTATGTTTTTATATTTAATTTCTAAGTGAAATTGATTTTGATAATCTAAATTAGATTAATGGATGTATAATTAATAAAATTTTATGTTAAAAACCATTTTAAAATATAATTTATCCTTAAAAATAAATTAGACGAAAAAGAAGTTTTGAATTAAAATTAAGTATTTTTTCAATATTCACCAAATAATAAAACATCTTAGAAAAATACCAAGAATTTACCCTAACTTAATTTTGATATTTCTATTTAAAAAATTAATTTTACTTTTTCATATACACATTATAAAAATTTTAAAATATATATTCAAAATTGGTACTTTATTAAAAGGTTGTGAAATCCCCTTTATAAAAATATAGGTTTTATGTCTAAAATTGGGGTTATTTTTATCTTAGGCCCATAAAATATATTGGATAAATGTAAAAAATATTTTATTGAATATATAACATATATATTTCATTATGTTTATCCACTAATAGTACTTAATTTAATTTATTATGATAGAGTTCCTTTGTGAGCATAAAAATAAGAATATCTCATTTATATTCAATTAGTTTATATTTTAATTTCTAATTAATTGGTAACCTATTAAATCATTTTATATTTTTATAAAACATATATTTTCATAATTTAGTTAATCATACTGATAATTAGTAATTTAATAACCTGGTTTTATCTTATTATATTAAATAATTATATTTTAATAATGTATTATTGTTTGGTAAAACTCAGTCTTGCATGTGATGAAAACTATTGAAGAAGTCTTTTTTGTGTTTAATGAAAGTAAACTTAGTATTGTATGAATTTCAAGATATATAATAAACACTACTATAAATATGGCCTTTATCAGCACTAGAAAAGTGCATTAACAATGCTAAAAGAAGCGCTGTTAATCGTGGCAAAGATAAAGGGGGGTCCCTTTTATCAGCGCTCAGAAAAGCGCTGATAAATGCCCCTTTTATGAGACCTAAAAAAGCGAGAATAAAAGACCCCTTTATCAGCGCTAAAAAAGTGCTGATAAAAGGGGTCTTTTATCAGCACTTTTTTTAGGGATGATAAAGAACAACTTTTATCAACGCATTTAAAAAGCACTGATAAAAGATTAAAAAAATAAAAAATAAAATAAAATAAAAAAGAATATATAATCTGTGGGGATGAGCTTTTAACAGCGCTTGAACCCTTTTTTATTAGCACTAGGTAGACCCCTCCCACTGTCTCGCACGCTTCCCCTACCCACGCATCGCCCAGTAATCTCGCGTGCACCTCCTTACTACCACCCAAACTCGAACCCGCGATCTCCCCCCTTGTGGGCCGACACCTTTACCACTAAGCCATTTCGTTTTTTCTCTATTTATTGATATATATATAGTTATATTTATTCATATATTAATATAAATTCATATTAACATAAATATATTTAGTCATATTAATACATATATATTTATTCATTTATTAATATATATATATATTTGTATATTAATATATATTAATATATATTAATATATATATATAGTTATATTTATTTGTATATTAATATAGATTCATATTAATATAAATAAATGTAGTTATATTAATACTTATATATTTATTCATATATTAGTATATATATATATTTATTTGTATATTAATTTATATTTATATATATATATTTAGTTATAATTTTTTATCCATACATTTATTTGTATATTAATATATATTTATAAGATTAGTTTTAAAAACATTTATAAAATATGTTTTTTATGTGCATTTATAAATAAATAACTAAACAAATATAGACATACATATATACAACACACACACAAATAGACACACACACACACACAGATATATATATATATATATTTACGAATAAATAAATAAATACATATATATGTGTGTATTTGAAAAGCCATAGAATGTGAAAATGACCATAACATCTAGTCCAGAAGTCTATTTCAACACTATAACCAGTCAAATAAAATAAAATGAAACAATACTCGATAAGATATGTGGTACAGGCCTAGAAGACTCCCGGATCAGAAGTTAGACCTGTTTGAATGTTAAAAATTGGGGTATCCCGATTAAAAACTCAGTTTTGGAGGCCTTCTGGGTCTTTTTGGGCCTTTAAAAATGTGGCTGAAGGTTCCCTTAGGTTTCTTGCACATATATCTCATCACAAGCTTCGATTTGATATGTTGTAGAGCTCAAACGGACACCCGGATAAAATTTTTTGACCGTTTGAAGTTTGAGTTACATTTTCAACTTATTTTAGATCCTTTATTCATTTTTTTGATTTTTTGTGTCCTCAGATTATTATTAAATGATTATTAATTGATGATAAATAGGAAATTTTTAATTAAAAATATTTTTAAAATATTTTAAAGCCATTTTCACTAAATTTCTTATATATTAAATGTAATAGTCTATTTATACTTATCTAAAAAATATTTAAAAAATATATATTATATTTATATCAATATTAAAATACTTATATAACAATATATTATTTTTCATGATTTTTTGAAATACAAACTTTATCAGCGCTACTAAAAAAAGCGCTGATAAAGGGTGGTGCTTCCCTTGACCGTTTTTGTAGTAGTGATATCAAATTTATTTAAAATATTATTTTTTTAAAAATATTAAATATATCATAAAGTCTTGATAGGTTATATTCGTTTCTATTATTGGTTTTTCATTTTATACACTCGATCAAATAAAAGTTACTCTTTTTGAATTTTCAGGGTTTTACATTCTACCCAACTTAATTAAATTGCATCCTCACAATTTAAACATGATCACTACTGTCTAGTGTTTTATAATTAAATATTTCCTTGTTGAAAAAACCCACATCATGAGCAATTTTAATAATATATATTCTTAATAAGATAGAATGAGAAGTATAATGGTCATATGGAATAACATATAACTGGGTTTCTATATAACAGAACATTAGTGGAAAGTGAAAATATAGACTTAGTGGAAAATTTTACATATTAATAGTGATTCATAGAGGTCATCAGTCACAAATAAGTGATTGATCAATATAATATTGAGGGCCTTAAGTCTATAAATCATTAATGATTTTCAAGGCTATCGGTTCAACAAAAAATGAATCTATTAGAAGAAATTTTTTGTCTTAAGATAATTTTATTAATGTTGAGGAATTAATTTATTGACCAATGATATAAGGAAATATACTTACTTGATATGTTTTAATTTTATATGAAAAATTCCATGTTTTGGTTGTGCTTCAATCAATTCTAAATTTATCCTTTTATTCTAATAAATGAGTATCCAAATATGAATTTCTATGAATGAAGCCCTAAATTTTTTGGATTGTGACATCCATAAAACAAGTCGTTAAGTTAGTCTCTAACTATTTTCCAAAAAAAATTTGTTTAATAAATTAATATCTAAACCTAGAAACTAATAAAACTGGTTTATAATTAATATTTATTCATCAAATTTTTTTATTAATAAAATGACACATTAACTGGGACATCACGTAGGGTAGTGGTAGGTGAAAAACCCTTACCGACCTTTGGTCATGGGTTCAAGGGCCACCTAATTTCCATATTTCAGGGGTTGTCACCCGACATGAAGGTTTTAATTTTTTGAAAACCATTTTAATATAATTCACATGATGTTCAAAAATATGATGGAAATCCTTGAAATTTAATCATTAAATAAAATTTTTTCTATGGTTTTCAATACAATTTTTTTTCAAATACTAATAATCTTATTTTAATATTATTACAATGTTATTAATAATCCTTAAAACAATAAATATTATCAATACATTTAAACTCATGTCCTAAAATATTAGGGAATTATTTTTTGTATTGATTTTACACTAAAACAAATATTAAACTAATGAGTTTTATTCCCAATAATTTCTTCCAAAGTATCCTTAAACACATAAAACATAAATATATTTTTAAGACATATGAATTATTTTAAACTATAATCTCATAATCTCATCATGATATCCATTACTCTTAAGTTTATGAAGATATACGTGCTTCTAAAATTTTAAACATTTCTTAGGTGTTTCATGATTATTATAACTAAAATACTATTGGTAAAAATACTTATATAACTATATTATATAATCTCATTAAATTATTCAACCATTTTATTTTAACATAAGTCATTCCTTGGTCTAAGTTTTAACATAGATTATTCATTTTCATTATATATTGAAATCATTCATAATGGTCTGTAAGGAAAATGTGAATTATCTTAAGCATACCACCCAAGAGTGTCAAACCAGGTTTGTAGTAAGATTTTTTTAATGACAAGTTACATTTAAGTCAAGCCTGACAAACCTTTTCAGATTTATTACCCCTTGGAACGTCAGTGATAGATCCATTTCCATCTATAGTATCCATGTAGGGATGTATTACTAGTAAAACCAAATAATCTCTATATAAATGAAAATATAGCATTATCTTCTATATTTATCACCATATTATATCTTAGGTTTATGTTCCCTATTCTATGTTTTTCTAAAACTATTTCCTATTTTTTCTGCTAAACTTACTATGTTACCAACTATAGTGTGTCGACCCTAGAAATCGAGGAGCTAGTGCCTACTACCATTATAATAGAATAAGATACAAGAAAAGAATGTCCCAAAGAACTAAATAGTTTAATTGTCTTAGTAAACTAGACACATGCATGAGTCTTTTATTATAAATGAATACAAAAATTACAGCATAATTTATTTTTCTTGGATAACTTTATTCCATATAGTGTATCATTGAATATCTTTCTTAGCACACCTTAGGGAATCTTTGGTAAAGAAAACATAAAATGGGTGAGATAAAATTCTTAATTAGGGTAATCATAATAGAAGAAATATCA
This sequence comes from Viscum album, assembly GCA_963277665.1. Classification (NCBI taxonomy): domain Eukaryota; kingdom Viridiplantae; phylum Streptophyta; class Magnoliopsida; order Santalales; family Viscaceae; genus Viscum; species Viscum album. The sequence continues at coordinate 423,676,418 of OY728132.1, forward strand.
AATCAATGAGAACAGTCAATATGGAAAGGTAATAACTGTGCACACATTCTGTTTGATATAATTGCTTAGGTCATAATTCATATGTAAAAGAAAATAACTGAAACACATGCCATTTAATCAATGAAATTGGAATGAAATACATCCATAGATAATGTCTAATAATAAATATAATGTATAATAATAACTAAATACATAATGAATGAAATTATTAATTATCAGACGTTATGTTTACCAAGCACATGATACATTTACTTTCAAGATCTTTCCTATGACATTTTAGTAATATACTCTCAATACTATTCACAAGAAATTATAAATAGGTGGATACAAACCCATCTATTCTTCTTGATAACAAAATCAAATGATTTTTCACCAACTAATTTCATGTCATGAGACTACTGATGCATTGAGGGGATTAATTTAAATAGTCACCAACTAGGGACTTTCATGTCCATATCATTATTCATATATCAAATAATCTATTTAATTACAAAAAATATTCCTTATCAAATATCCATTTTGAGTAAATACTATCGATTTATCAATATTTACCTAGTAAATCAAATAAATTTAAAAGTAAACACCGTATTTAAAAACGATATATAGTTAGGAAATTAAAATACCCATTATAAATGATATAGATAATTAATGGAAATTAAATGTTCAATGATCATAGGAAATTGAATATTTCAAGTGGATTAAAAGGAATAAATTTAGTGAATGTGAATACTATTCTCAATCAAAGAAATAATAATACATCTAAAGTAATAATATGGATGATATCAATATGAAATATCCCAAGTGGTTTAAGGATAAAGTTTTATTATTGTTGATGAATTTAAATACTATAAAAATATCTTATAAAAACATTCTTAAGTAAACTTTTTTTTTATTTTGAAATATATTTTGATATCTTTTTTTTGAAAATAATTTTAAAAATCATACTCTTTTAAACATAACCTTTCAAAATTTCAAAGTAAGTCTCAATGAAACTATGTCATGTAAATCTATACATTTCATATAAGGTAAAAATAACATTCCTTTTTCTAGGTAAAAAGGTTAGAAAAGTTCCTTATTTGATAAGCGACAAGAATATTCATTTGAAAACATTTATAAAATAATAAATTGGTAAAAATTAATTTAAAAAAATCAGTTTTTTAATTATAAAAACAAATTTTAAATCGTTTTTATGAAATATGGGTTTTATATGAAAACATGTTCTCTAACTAAAGAGAGAAATGAAGTTAGATTTTCTTAAAAACATTTTCTAAAAAATTTTGAGTACTAAAGTGTGAAAAAATGGCACTGTTACTTGAAAAAATTCATGAATAAGGAAATGATAATAAAATGAAAGGGTTTATTGAAAAATGATCATATAAATGATTTCTATTTAATTTCAAGAATGATCAATCTTTATTATAATGAGATTGTGAAATAAACCCCTTAAAAGACTATAACGTTGAAGTGAAAAATCAATCAATAGATAGATTATGTGTATCAGATGTAAATACATAAAAAAAAGTTTAAATAAAATAATTTATAGTAAAAAGTTATCACACATATAATCTTAGAATATTAATGACAATGATGAAGTAATAACACCCAATTAAAAGGATTCGAGTTATAAAATGTATCTACCAATTTGTAACTTTAAGTTAATAAACCCTTAGATGAAATAATTCAAATTAAAACTAAAAATACCATGAATAATGAATTATTAATTATATCACATGTTAAAACGAAATTATATACACCATTTTAATGAAACTAGGTTCATAATAATACAATATTCCCTAATGAAATGAACTTGAGATGAAACCCCTTACCACTTTGTAACTTTTAAATCATACACCCCATGAAACAAATGAATTAAAATGAACCTTTAAATACCATTAAGGTAAATTTATTCATGATAAAAATGAAATGGGGTCAGTATATACACCACAAATATGTGGTGAAAACGATGTATGCCTCACTGAAGAAAAAGTGAGAAAAGGATCCCTTACCTTGCATTTCCTTTTGGCTGAATGTACTTTAACATCATGTATAAGGGTTTTAGACATGTTAATAATTTTTATTATAAGATTAATAATATTTATAATATCATATATTATCTTATTACCCATTTGTTAATAATATTTCATTAATTTCACTATTTTGGGTGCTAATAGCCTAGTTTTTTAGTATATTTTGACTTGTTACTTGTTAATTTTATTAATTAGATATTGATTTAATTATATAAATAATTGAAATAATGATTTAATTATAATATATATTATTTATTTATGTATTTATAATAAGTCAAAATATTTGGAGATTTGAAATGAAATGTATCTTTCATGGAGATCGTAGGTCATATGTATGCATGAACGCTTCATCCATTTCTTTATAATTTTAAAATAATGAAAGGTAAATGATATATATGTATATTATAATTATAGTATCATTTTTATTTCATTTATGTAACATATATTTATTAAAACTATACCTTAATACATTCCATGTATAGTGTGAATGGATCATATCGCTTTGAGGAGGCGACAGTCAACATTTCCACAAACAATGTCATTGGATTTACACAAAATAAAAAGCATGAAAGAATTTGTTATATAAAAAACTAAATAAGTATAAATACATTATAAATATCATATATATCATATAAAAAATGTAAATCCATATCTATTTCCAAACTTGAATGGTGGTAAATGTACGAATGAGGGATATTAGTTCAGGAGGCGGTAGTCCACCGTATACATGAACGATAATTGTGTATCCAATTTGGTGGATGTGTGTGAAAGTGTAGGTCAAAATATTTTCATAAAAACATATCAGTATATTTAATATACTGAGGTTTCTATATAATAATTCTATAAAAATAATTTAATGGGTGGATAATTTAATTAAATAAATGTGATCGTTGAAGAATGTTACCTCTTATTTGGGTAACTGCTTTTGGTTTAATAAAAAATACTTGGTTTTCTTTATTCCTAAAGAGAGGTTTATATAATGAGGGGATGAATGTTTGAATATTTTTTGGGTAGGGTTTGGGTGAGAAAAATTTTATGATATGAGTGAATTAGTGGGAGGTGTGAGTGTATTTTTGTAGTGGAAGAGGAGTGTCATTCTTGTAAAGTTTGGAAAAGAAAATTCCATCAACATTTTTTTCCATGTAAAGTGAATAAAATTATAATAAAAATAAAATAAAATTTCATGTAGGGCCTAGATATGAATATTAAATGTATATATAAAAGTTACTAGGCCATTTTGGACACTAATTTTATGGTTTTGTCCCTTATTAAGCATAATGTTTCCTTAAAAATTGTAATAAATTATAATGGAATTCACCTATTGTTATTTTAAAAAAACAATTTAAAATTATTAGACATTATAAATTATTATGATTCCAAATATGGAATCAATTTTTCCAAATTCCAATAATATAATTGGTGGAAATTAATTTAAATTTAATCCCATAGACGGGATGAGAAAGCATGTTCTTAAGGTAAAAATGTTCAAAAGTATCCTATATTTTTATATTCAATTTCAAATTTAAATAAATTATAATGATCTAAAATGGATTAATTGATTTATAATTGATAAAATTTGACTTCAAAAACATTTAAAAATATAATTTATCTATATAAATAAATTATACAAAAATATAATTTTGATTTAAAATTGAGAATTTTTCACTATTCATCAAAAAATGAAACTTCTCAGAATAATACAAAAATTTAACCATAACCTAATTTTCAGGTTTTTATTTCAGAAATGAAGTTTATTTTTTCATATTATATTTATAAAAGTTTCAAAATTTATATTTAAATTTGGTGAACCATTAAAGGGTGGTAAAATTACCTTTATAAAAATATAGGTTATCGGTGTAAAATTGGGTTTGTTCCAATATTGTGCCTATAAAATATTTTGTATGATTGTAAAAAATAGTTTGTTGAATATAAAAACATATATATATATATATATTTAAGTTCATTAAACAATTGTAGTTAATTTAGTTTGTTATGGTAAAATAACTTTTGAATATAAAAATAAGAATATTTCCTACATATTCAATTGGTTCATATTTTCATTTATAATTAATTAGTAACCTATGAATTAATTTTATATTCTTATAAACCGTGTATTTTTTGTAAGTTATTTAACCAAATTCATAACCACTAATTTAACTGTTGTGTAATATCTTTTTATATTATTTAATAATATTTTAATAAAATATTGTTGATCAGTAAAACTCAGTCTTGCATATAACACAAATTATTGAAGAAAGTATTTATTGCATGCGAGGAAAGAAAACTCAGTATTGTGTGCTTTTAAAGCTATAAAATATATTAAATTTATTTAAAATAATAAATATACCATAATGTCTCGATAGGTTATTTTTATTTCTATGTTTGGTGTTGCGTTTCATATATGCTATAGAATAAAAGTTAGTAATTTAGAACATCTTAGTGCTACATCATGGTTTCCATATTTCAAATTTTCCATTAAAGAATATAGTAACATTCACATATCATGTCTATGTTTTTATAAAAATATTGTTTTTCAAATACTATCTTGATTCATAATTTAATATAGCATGTGATGTATTTCATACCTATGTTTATAAAATTTATGAAATTCTATTTTAAATGATTTTAGTGTTGAGTAATGGATAAGAATTAACAATGTATCATTGACCACTTTTTGTTGTAAATTAATAACTAGTGCTTCGATGTTTTCCATGATAGAGATGTCTAAAATATGTTTTCATCATAATTTCTTCTCATGATAAATATCAATATTGTTTTATTGGTGATTTTTCAAAGTTATAATAGTTAATAAAGTATTGGTGTTTATTTTTTGTATCTTTATATTGTTGTGTAGAGAACATCGAGCTCCAAAACATACATTTCAGAAACTCAGCTTACCGAATAATGTTTAGGTATTATAAAACTAGAAGAACATGATGTCAACATACAAATAAAATAACTATATTAAAAAAATATCATGATAAATTTCCTTTAAAGATCTATAAACCCTTCCACAATTGATCATAAACAAACAGCCACATAGAATATAAAATTGATTTAAATTATTCAGACATAATCATACTCTAAAGGATATACACTAGTGATTTTTATTAATAATAGATGAATAATAAAATGATTATATTATTATGAAACAAGTTATACCCAGTAAAATATTTGTAGATTAGTTTATTCAGTTATTATAGTGCTACTACCTTACTATCTTTGTTAAAATCCATTTTTTATCAAATTCATCAACAACCAAATTGCCTTAACTTCTGGTCATTGTTGATTGGTTCAAGAAATTCATTTTACTCTAACATATCCCTATAAATAATATTACACTACATTTATTTATTTTTTGATTTTTATGTAATCAATAGATTTACTCCTATAAAATATAATTGCTTGTTAGTCAATTTTAACATCCAAAGTTATTCATCACCATCATGATCACCTAGACTTTTGAACTTATCTAGTTTTATTGAACTACCTCTATCTTGTTCTAAGTTTAACTTATAAAACGACTATATGAATTTCTGACACTTAGCCTAAAATATTTATCATAGAAAACCCAACAATCTTACACTTTTTATTTTTCACATGGAATCACCAAAGTCTTTTGTAAACTTAGGAAACTATAGCCTTCCCTCATCCAATATAAATAGTTATTGAAACCAACTTTCTTTCTTCCCAGCCTCCCAAGTCCTACTGAGGCACAAATATTCTTCATAATTTCTTGGACTATGTAATTTATCGATATATCTTTCATATTCTATCTACCAACTACTTTATATATTATAATCACTATAGATCACACATGATTTTAAATGAACTGATGATTCAGATAAATGAGTCTCATTCTTAAGTAAAACAACTCATTCTTTGAAAGAAAGATCACACTATGACTATCATAGAATAAATTTTGGTTCCTATTCTTCCTTTGAGTTCTTCAAATAAAACACTTATTTATACCATCTCCTTTCATACTTCAATTTACATAGTTGACTCAACTTTTGTGGTTGATAGTGAAACTACTGTCTATATTTTAGAGGTTTAACTTATGATATTTTAGCTATAGATAACTTTAAATCTGGTGGTACTTTTATGTGCTCCCACATCTCTACCAAAGTCCATATCAACATACCCTTGTAATATATCCTATATTACAAAACATAAGAAAAGTACTTATGAACCATTGAGATACATAAATATCTACTTTTCCAGTTTCTAGTGTACCTTTTCTAGATTTTCCATGAACGTACAAAAAATACCACTATATGAGAAATGTATTCCCTTTTAAAAATTATGTAGTATATAAAGATAATGAACATTGACGCATATGAGATTCCCCATGAATATAGCCTCAAATTCTGTTTTTGGTAATTTGTCATTGGATAATGTGAAATATTTATCCAATGGGGTAGATACCAGTTTAGTTTCTTACATATTGAAACTTTTTACTATAATATCAATACATTTTGAATAAGAAAACTTCAATACCCCATGCCTACATTCCCTCCGTATCATCATCCTCAAAATATATTTAGAAACCCTTAGTTTCTTCATATTGAACATTCTAGATATCTCATCATTTATATCTTCAATCTGATTCAAATATAGAGCCTACAAGATAATTATATCCAGATAAAATAGAATTATGATGAATCTTAGGCCTAGAGGGCATCGTTATTTCCCAACAAGTCTGTGAGAAAACAAATTTATAAAAACTCAAACTATGTTACTCATTTAATTAAAATTTAGTATTCATATTTGGTTAATATCAATCCATAGACATAGTGAAATTAGTTTTATTTGGTTTTCAAAAGATTTAATTTTATTTTTTTATAGAAAGATGAGAGAAAATATGGGGTTTTATTGATTTGAATAATGTGGAATGAAAATTAGGAAGACTGATAGGTTTGTTTGAAAACAAATTTTCAAATCACATCATGGTTTTGTAATTTCATGGTTTGGGTGAAATTATATTTAAGAAAATATTTATATTAATTCATTATTGGTTTCAGAATAAAGATGAGGTAGATCCAATGGTCATAGTATCCCCGCCTTAACATGATAACAAACTCTTTCCCAAGGCCCAATAATTTAGGGTTTTACTGAATAATATTTGTCTTGATAGAAAATTGAAACCTAATTTCCCCTAAATTAAATAATGGTAATTTATTATTTAGGTTTATAAGTTTTTCAATATTAATATTCCTTTTTCATTAAAATACCAATGGTCATGATAGAAGAGAAAGAAAGGTACTGGAAGTTAAAGAATAAATTGCACAAACCAAATTAATAAATAACTAAAATAAATCAATCCAACACACCTTTTCTCTTCTATTGCATTACATGATCACCAAGAAGGTTTACCCCATAATCCTAAGGATGAATGAATAAGAGGTATGTAGAAAAGAAAAAAAATCATAAATAAATTAAAGATGAACTTGGGGAGGGCCCTGCAAAACGCATGTTCTTTCTCTAAGATTTGGTCTCCAGTGGATCTGGATTTCCAATAGTAGTAGGCTTAGATCTCCATTTATATGCTTAAATGGGATATGTAATTAATTAATTCCATAATGTAATGGTCCTACTATGGTCCGGGGTGGGTCCCACATCAAATATCTTGTAAAAAATTTAATATTTTAAGAATCTAGGCATCAAAATCCTGTTAAGAAATTTACACCATGTGTAATGTAATTACACCACGTGTAATTTTGAATGATGTTTTTAATTGGTTCATGTCATGTCCTTATTTTTACCACATGTACCGGTAAACATCGTGTAATGGTTACACGATGTGTATTTCCATTTTTATTCTCTAAAAGCCATATTTTCATCAGTTATTTGTTTTTTAATCTTGTAAGTGCTACATGATCACCATAAAAAATATACTGTCATGCCACGAGTGATGATTTCATATCGAAGTTTAATTTTTATTCTTTTTAAATTATCTAATATATCCTTCTATAAATCACAAAATAAGTTAAAGAATTCACAAATTTTCAACAATAGTGATTTAAACACATAAATCATTGTATTAAAATACCATAAAAGTGTATACATGAAATATAACTATCAAGATTCTATCATAAAAGAACTACTTTTAGCTGTAATGTTCCATATTAGATAGGATAGACCTTCATTTTTTTATAAATTCATTGAACTCTAGTTTACACTACCTTAGTGCTTGTTCTATCCCATATAATTTTTAGGTTTCACACTAATCCTTTCATTCTGATTATCATTAAACAATATGGTATCTTTATATAAATTTATTCTTCCAAAATTCCATGACGCAAATTAATATTCACATATAAGTATTCAATTTATAGTACTTTTTATACAACCATTGTGACAACCATGCATATCATTATGTTCTTAACAACTAGAGTGAAAATTTTATTGAAATATACACCTTCCATTTGATGAAAACCTTTCATGACTAAAGAATACTTATATCACTTTATACGATACACTATGTTCCATAAAAAGTAAAACCATTTATTCTTTATCGACATATTCCCAATTTTAATTTCAAAATGACCCCTTATTTGGAAATAATGAAAGGAGTCTATATCCTACATTTTCACTAATTCTTAGTATTTTGAGTCACTAAGACTGGTCATCACTTTAAATATTTTTGGGTTATATACCAAACATAATAATTAGACAGTGTACTTATGATCCAAGTCTATACATGTGTCTTAAAACCCTAGTAAAATACCACAAATCATGAGGATGTACTCCTTCTAAATCTACATATTTTGAAACTCTCCCTTCATATTTTGTATTCATTTTGATTTCTAATGTTTCAATTCGTGGATAAAACTATAGTATCTTACATCCATAATTCACACTACCTTCATGATTATATGGTTCTTATAAAACTTGAGTGTTTCCAAAACTAATAGACCTTACTAAAATTCTATTCAAATCATCATTTTCATTCTCTAATAATTCTTTTACCATATTTTTTCCCACCAGATTATGATCATTGCACACTATATTTTCATTGAAGAGAATATTTTATCTTCTGATTATCTCATAAAGATCATTATTTTAGAGACAAAATATAATTTCTTTGTTACTGAATCCCCTAAAGAAACATTGTTAAAAAATTAATTTTAACTTTTCCATTTCCCTAGAATAATTATGGGAAAAGGTAATTTAACAACAAAAATTGATGTTAGAGATATCTCCATTTCTAATTGTCTAGATCCCTTATAAAATTTCAAACCTACTAGTGTAGAATAACATTGATTCAAGAGGTATTCTATAAAATTTTCTACTTCCCCTAAAATCACTTTAGGAAACTAAGAATGTATCTTAATGTGTTTGGATCTCTCTTATCGAATCTGATTCGACCACTCTAAACCAGCATTCTATTATAATGTTCTAGGAACCATATTATATAAACATATTCCTCTCTTCCAAAAAAACCATTGGAATTATCTAATTCCTTATTTTCATCTATTTTCATGTATTAATTATTTTAGTATTAAACCGGCCTCTATTTACATCATGGATCTCCATCTAAAAAAGTTTCTGAAAAATTTAGACTTTTTATTGAGAAAGAACGCCCAAACCTTTTGTGTCACATCATGGATGAGGGTAAGAAAGTTAAATAACCCTAAATGATACTAAACATTATTTTTAACCCACATATAGACATGTATAAGAGTTAAATTTTTATTATTGGGTGCCTTTTCTTCCTTGTTGAAGGATTAATTCCACTTCTTCCCAAGGAATCACCTTCCACATTTTCATACTCTACGTGACTGAATTTTTGTATTTCATTTATAGACATGAATTTAATATAATTCCCACCATTTAACTAAAAAATCAAGCCACAAATTTTTGTATACAGAGGTTTTTGTTTTTAAAAGAATTCTTTTTTCAAACTCCTTATAAGATATATTGTTCCATCATTTACACCATTGGACACCACCATGGAACCATTTGTTATTTTCCATGATACTTCTATTTATGTTTTATAATACCAAACATCTACCAAATAATAAATTGAGATCACATTTTTACCAATCCACGTTATGTTCTTCACCCATTACAACCCTGAAATGTACAAATAATTATTCAAACATTCACATCACCTTTTTTAACTATTTCAAAGGATTCATCATCTGTAAGATAAATCTTTCCAAATATTATAGAATCTCTGTTACCGTTTCTCCCCTATCATATATTCTACAAAATGAATATTTTTAATTAGTTATTTAGGACTCTAATATACTAGTGAAACTTACAAAATTATATACACCACCTCACCTATTTTATTTGAAGAATAACTTTGAGAAGTAAACTTTATAGAATTTACCATTTTGACTCTGTAATATTTATTTAAATTATAACATTTCTAATAATATCGGTATAAAAGTCGGATTCCTACTAATTTAAATAGGATATTTTCTTTTTTCCCCATCCACTTATTCTATAATTGGTTTTACCTTAAATGGAAATCACCCTACCTTCTACACTGAATGTTCATCTTATAGAACCCTATTATTCATTCTTATGAATCTGCTCATTTAGATTTTGGCTTCATATTTTCTCCAACACCAAGTCAAATTTATTATTGGAATTAAACATATAAGTAATAATCACATCACAATATTTCATAAGTAATGAACTAAGTATCATTTTTAATATTTATCTATCAAAATTCACTCCCACTAATTCCTGTTGTCTTTGTTATAGAAAATCTTGGAGCACTAACAAAAATATATTCCAATATATAAGTAAATGGGGGAAAAATAATGATAAAGAACATGTAAAAGTACATATTAATTACATGGATTGGGAATAATATCTACATATATAAATAAAAGGAAAAATATTTACTATATCTAGGAGTCAATTATAGGGAACACACATAGATTATAGAAACCTGTTCTCAAAATGACCTCAAAGAACAATATTTTTCTATGAAAACCCTTTATTTATTACACATTAATTCTTGATTTTTTATATACACATAATACAACCTTGAAGGTCAATAAGTATAGTGTATTTGGATAATTAGGTACATTACACGAAAATATAAAAATAGGCTGTACATCGACATTATTGAAAGATTATTTAACATGTTCATAATATTCCATTATTCTTAAAACTACATGAGATAGCCTATGGATATACATAAGAAATAGGTGAGATATAAAGCCTTGTAATATATTTAAAACTATAATAAAACAAAGAAACTAATACTTATCATGCAATCAAAATTTCAGTGTGATATCGAAGGTTTTAGAATAATAAACATTAACCAAGAGGCATTATATAACATGATAAGATAATGGAAACATGGTAATGTGTAAAGAACATTAAACTTTGTGTGATAAGAATAATTCATGTTTAACAACCAAGAAATCATAACATAATTTATATATTATTATCTCTCATGCACCATACATGGAATCTCATTTGTCTAAAACTTTAACTAATGTATTGGAGTGCTATTTAGGTTCACCCATAATATTCATATCATGTACATGCATAAGTGTGCCACATAGATCGTATAACATAAGAACATATTTCAACACATTTAATCCCATGATTAAGTATTGTGGGTTAAATAATTGGATTTTCCCTATCAATGAAGTATATATATGACTATCTTAATACACCGTGAGTGGAAACAGGTACAAGAATGAACCTCATAAATGTTCATCCTGGAAAATCATAGTGACATTTCAGTAGAGTAATGTTAGTACATAAAGATTCATAAAATGATCCAATGAGATAGAAAGTGGTTTTTATAAATTGGAGTTCAAAATTAAAGTATGAGGGATATGTATGAAAATAATAAAACATGGAAATTTTGGAATTAATAGGCATAAGATAAGGAGGGTGCTTTAATAAAAACTTGGCATGAAACAATCGTAGGATAATTTCAACAACATGACATGTGTGCATTATGAATCATGTAAGGGATTAATGAAATTGAAATGGGTCACTCATAATTTTGAAAGCATTATTTAAGTAATATATGTGTGAAAAATAATATCCCATCAATAGGAACTAGAATACAAAGTGCATTGCATAAATAAGGTTCTTGAATATAGAGGATGAAGGGAGGATCCCTTACCTTTAGAGGGTAATTCCAAAAGCATGAAATTAGATCTTAATAGATTAGGGGAACATTTGGAGATATCTAGAGAGGTAAGGTAAGAGTAAGTACATTCTCTATTTTTTCTATAGAATAGTAATGAGTGATTTGGTGGGTTTATATAGAAAATTAGAAGGGAGTTATTTATTATTTCCCAAACATTGTTTTTCAACTCTATATAATAAAATAATAAAATCCACAAACCTTTCCCTATATTTTTTCATTTGTTTCTATAGAATAAAAGTGTTTTTCATTATTTTATAAGTTAAAGTTTTTAAATAATTAAAATATTACACTTGTTGTTTTAGAATTAAATCATGTTCATAAATAGGTGATTTTAAATCCTTAAAAATATAATATACGTTTTGGGGGATTAAAAAAGAAACTATAAAATTAATCAAATAACCAAAAAAATTATATTAAAGGGGAAGCATTGATTTTTTCTTGGATACCATTTATAGCATTCATTACTTCACTTTTGGTTCATTATGATGTCATATTACACAACCTTAAATTTATACTGTGTTTAAGTTTTACCAAAAAATTCGATTGTATTAGAAAAATATAAATATTTATTTTTGGATGATTCTGACATGCCAATTCCAAAAATAATATTTATTTTATCAAAGAAAATTTATAAATATTTTAATATTCACTTCAAAATAAGAATTTTAACTTTTTGTCACATGCTATTTTTTTGGACAATAACAATTTTCTAACTTTTATAAAATTTAAAGTTGACTTCATAAAAAATGTATTATCATGTATATTTAATAAAAATTATATAATTGTATTAGATATAATTTATTTATATAATTTTTGAATTCATTTAAAATAAATGTATTAAATGAAATTATAAATTACTTAATAATATAATATGTGTTTTATAATATCAAAATAAAAATCATGTATAAAGTATCAATAATAAGAAGTAAATATAAAAATTATTATATTGAGAATAAAAAATACATATTAATTTTATTTGGATCTTGGTACATATCCCTTTATTACACCAGTAGACACCCTAAGGGTAAGGTGTGTGATGGTGAGGTTTTCATAGGGTGGTTCGACGTACATGGTTTGGGTTGTGATCTCGATGAGATTGAACTTTTGCAGAAAATTATTTCTATTATGATTTACTTGTTGGACATCAGATTGGTCTTGGTCAAGGGATAATCCTAGTGATGTTATATCCCTTTAAATCTCTAATAAATGGGATTCCTAGGGTACGATCCTGCTGGTTGAGGACATCACTTCCTTTGTCTATAATAATTTGATTTATCAATACCATATATTTAAACTAATAATATGATCTCTATTCAAAGCCGATATTATAAACATTTATGATGCTTAATAGTATTTTAAATGTTACAGTATATAATATTCTATATTTTTTCATATTTTTTCTATAACCATATTAGGAAATTTAATTCAATGACAAAAGGAATTTTATTTATAAATTTTTGGGTCGTTAAAATATTCCCCCCTTCATAAATGTTTCCCTAGAAATTTTCATTTCAAATTCTAAAAAAGATAATGATAATTCTGTTTTATCACCTCCTCTAGTTCCCACATAACTTCTTAAATCTTGTGGTTTCTCTACAACGAATTCTCATGGTGTATTTTCTTATTTTTTTGAACTTTACCTCTATGATTTATGATCTTCATTTGTTACTACTCATAGGAAATATCACTATCCAATGGTACCACCTATGGATTTAGAACATGTGATGGGTATGGTATGTAATTTATATATGGAAATACATGGAAAACATCATGTACCTGATATAGGTTAGATGTGAGTGATAATCAATAGTTTACCGCACTGATGTGATAAAGGATCTCAAAGGTACTGATGTATCATGGAATAGATTTCTCTTCTTCAAAAATCTCATGAATTTATTCCATTGAGATATGTGAAGGAATAACTTATCTCCTGCCTTAAACTACATGTCTCATTGATGATTTTCGGCATACATTTTATGTCAACTCTGAGCAGACCAGATTCACTACTGAATCATCTTGACCATTTCTACCATTTAATTGACCATTTTTGTACCCAGATGTTTGTGTTCACCAACTTCATCCCATTATAGAGATGTTATGCACCTATTTACATAAAGGGATTCATATTGAACCATTTGGATGCTTTAATACGAACTACTATTGTATAAGAACTATAGTAGAGGAATATGTTGATCCAATCCACCTTTGAAGTCCACTGAGATTACTCTATATATTTTTTAGAGTGTATAGATAGTTCAATTATATTCTCCATTGGTTTTTGGGTGATTAACCATTCTTAAGTTCAAATTAGTATTTAGTGTATTTTAGAGAATCTTCTAAAACTTGGATGTGAATCTTCGCTCTTGATTAGATACAATCGGTAGTGGCATTCCATGATGCCTCCCCAGTTCTCTAATGTATATCCTTGCAAGTTAATCGAGTAAAAATTCCTCTCAATTTAAAATGAAGTGAGAATTATTTGTAAGACTATCCACCACAACCCATAAAACATTATTTCCTCTTGATATCTTCATAAGACCAATGATAAAGTTCATAGTTATGTTTTCCCATGTCCATATAGTATGGGTACTGGTTTCATCATACCTTTTTATTTTTTCCTTTTAGCCTTCACATGATGACATAAAAGACACCATAATTTATATTCTATGATCTATTTCTTCATATTGTCCCACCAATAGTTCTCTTGGAGATATAAATACTTATTTTCCATACCTAGATGGATGTAGAAGGCTGAGGTTTTTACATTATCTAATATTTCCTTCTATAATACATGATTTGATGGAACACATATTCATGTCCCAAATCTTACAACTCCTTCATGATTAATTTAGAACTATAAATATTTTCATCTTATTTTAGATTACACCTAGTTTTTAATTTCCACATCATCTCTTTGATCATCCTTTATATTCTCCAAAAGGTATGGTTAGGTAATAATTTGTGAATAGTTTGATTATGTTCCTTCCTTGATGATTTCCATATCCATCCTTTTCATTTCTTATAAGATCATATCCTTCTAAATGATCATCAATGTTAAATTTGTTGAATCATTTCTACATAGACAATCTTACACTATATTTCATTTCCCAAGATAGTAGTTGATTAAACATCCATAGTCTTTAATATGATTTATCAAACTTTATTGGATCATATTAATCTCATTATATGTCACTATATACATGAATCTCTTATTATACATATATATTTCACAATTCTCTCCCAATAGATAATTTTACAATACTTTCAATGTGAAGATTATTATAGTAAAGTTCAGATAACTTTTTTTCATAGTTATATTCATGAAAATTTAATCTCCTTAAGGCATATCGTTTCACCTTTACATTCTACACTAGCACAGAACCCAAGCCCTTCTTCAAAGCTTCACTGTATACCATGAAGAATTCCCCATTTGTGGGTAGTGTAAGCACAAGATAGGTGATAATTATATTTTTAAACTACTTGAATATCTCTTCAAATTAATTATTCCAAAAAAACATAACTCCAAACTTAGTTTGCTTGGTTAGAGGGTTTGTAAATCCTTATAATTTTATAACAAATCAATGATATTACCTAGTTAATACAAATAAACTATAGATTTTTTTATATTGGCTGGTCTTGAAAACCATTCAATTGACTCTACTTTTAAGGGTCTACATATATCCCTTTTCTGGTGATAACATACCCCAATAATGAAGCTTCATTCAACCATAACTCACATTTTCATTATTTTTCCTAAAGATTATCATTTCATAAGGCCTTTAGTATAGTTATCAGATGCTATTCGTGATTCTAATTTTTTTTGATTATATTAGAATATCATCTATAAAGACAACCAAAAAATTTTCAAGGTAATATATAAAGAATTTATTCATCAAGTCCATGAAGATTTATAGATCATCAGTGATTCTGAATGGAATTAATATGAACTCATAATTTTCAAACCATGTACGGAAAACAGTCATGGGGATACCCTCTTTCTTCACCCTTACGTGATAATACCTTGATCGAAGATACACCTTAGAGAAGTATTGGGATATACATAGCTGGTTGAATAGGTAATAAATTCATGGAATAGGGTAGGTGTTATTTATTGTGATCTTATTGAGCTCATTATTATCAATGCAAAGGCACATCAACCCATCCTTCTTCTTAACAAATAGGAATAGTTCACCCCATGGTGAAGAACTTGGTAATATAAACTATTTATCCATATGATCCTATAGTTTCTTCATAATTTTCTCAAGTTCCATAACATCCATTCTATATAGATTATTTTATATTGGAAAACCCCAGGTATATGCTCAATTGAAAATTTAAACTCTCATCTAGGAGGAAGACCAGTAAATTCTTTGGGAAACAATTTAG
This sequence comes from Viscum album, assembly GCA_963277665.1. Taxonomy (NCBI): domain Eukaryota; kingdom Viridiplantae; phylum Streptophyta; class Magnoliopsida; order Santalales; family Viscaceae; genus Viscum; species Viscum album. The sequence continues at coordinate 423,692,969 of OY728132.1, forward strand.
TGTATTCCATCACAATGGGACTTTCTTCAAGGATTATAACCTAATTATAGTCAATAATTTTATATATATATTCTTTCTCATAGGGAAATTATATCCATCCATGAGATTTTTGTTAAAAAGAAGATTTATCCTCCTCCTTTAATTTGTACAGAATCAGATGAAGATTCATGATAAGGAGATTTATTTCTCTCTTGTGGAAATTTATGGTGGACTTATATAAGGAAATGAAACACATAAAAGGAATTACATAAAATTACTCTAAAGGAAACTGCACATTTTTTTTGGGAAGTTCATCCCACAAATGCTGACATGGGATGAGTTATATACTTTGAATACAATAATTTCTTCATTCTCCATTTTCACCGACATCTATACTTTGATGCTTTGAGATGGTGTTTAAATAGTTCAACTAAACTTGTGCGATATTAAATAAAGAATACATATATGTATGATAATTCTAACTTTCACTATTTTATTATGGTTATGATCATTTACTTCATCCAAAGTATACTTTCAGATGATAATTTTTAAAATATTAAAAACATAAATGAGAAACATTAAATGGATAACTCATAAATAATGTATTTTCAATAATTTATGAATTTTTAGGATTTAATATATGTTATCCATGATATATCTCCTAACCTAGAATCTTATAATTTTTTATTATATCAATAATGGTTCTTAAAAATATTGTAAATTTTCCAAATTATGTCCCCCAAAAGTTTCAAATCTGGTGTGTAGAGAGGACTATTTTCATACACTACATCCAGATCGATTTCAGATAAATACGATATTTTTAGAGTTCTTACCTATAGTTATATCTATTATAGATCCACATCCACTTATAGTATCCTAAAGGGGATCTATACTTTAAAAAAATCAGAGGGATGTTTTCGTATTTTTAGTCTTATCCTTAAGGCTTTCACTAGAATTTTCTAATCTTAATCCCAAAAATGACTAAACTTTCCTATGATACCAGATATGAAAACCTTTGTCTTTATTAAAAACTAATTCATGATTTTCTAAAAAATAATATAGATAATAAAACCAAAAATATTTATAAGTCTAGTTTCTTTGGATAATTAGGTACACTATATAACAACTTAAAAATAGGCGATATATTGACATTATTGATAACTTTATTAACATGCCCAAAATATTCCATCATTCCTAAAATGAATTGGGATAACCTGAGAGAATACATAAGAAATGGTTGAGGTATAAATCCCCTTAAGGGTGTAAAAAATAATAAATTGAAGAATTTATTACATGTTAGGAAATAGACATTTCAATGGGACATAAAAGGGTTGAGAATCCTAAAGATGAACAAATAGGAATAAAATTTCATGATAACAAATAGTCAACATGGGAATGTGGAAACAACTTTAAAAAAGAAATATTAAGAATATGTTAAGGTTAACCATAAATATACAATAACATAACATCCTTAGGATAACCTCAAACACACCATACATGGAATTCGATGATATGAAAACATTTCCTGATGCATTGGTGCACTTTTTGGGTGCACCCATCACAAAAATATCACGTACATTCAAAAGTGTAGAATAAAGATCATATAACACATGAAAAAATGTATCACATTTAATCCTACTATTAATGATTATGGGTTGAATACATGTAATTGATAAATAAATGAATTATTGGTACAAATAGGTGAATAACCTTGTGTGGAAATGGATACAGGTATACACCTCACAAATATTTGGCATAGAAAATTGCAGTAACATTTAGGCAGTGTAATAATAGTGTATAAAGATTCATAAAATGAATCAATTAGAGAGAAATTGGTCTTACATTACTTTGATGTAAAAAAGGAAAAATGAGAGATATTTAAGAACAAAATAAACCACAAAAATTGGGGAATTAATGGGCATAAGACAAGTACGGGGTCTGAATAAAAGTTTGTCATGAAAAATTTACAGGATAATTTTGATAGCATAATAGGGGTACAATATGAATCATTGAAGTGATTAGTGAGAGTGAAATGGGTTACTCATCACTTGAAAATTATAAGGTAAGTATGAGGGACGTGAAATATCCAATCTCATCAGTAGGAATTTGAATAGAAAGTGCATTACATAAATAATGTTCTTGAATAAGTAGGAGAAAGGGAGGATCCCTTACCTTGAGAGTGTAATTCCAATAGATTGGGAGGAGATTATTGAGAGCATTGGGAAACATTTGGAGGACTATTGAGATGGGGGGAACTGTAAATACATTCTCTATGGGTTTCTAGTGAATATTAATGGTATCTTATTTGGGTTTATATAGGTAAATATATGAGAGTTATTTATTATTTCCCAAACATATGTTTTGGTCTTCATATAATAAAGTAATAAAAAACAAAAAGCTTCCAAAGTTTATTTCCCATGGATTCTTCCAAATAGAAATGGTTTTAATTATTTTATATGTTTAAGTGATGAAATCATTAAAATATTAGTCCTGGTGATGTGGATATGAGTCATGTTAAAAAATAAATGATTTTAAAACCAAAAAATATAGTATTCGTTTTATAGGATTCATAAAGGATTTATAAAATTAAAAAAATAACCTAAAAAATTTATTTTAAACAAAAATAATTTTTTTTATACACCCTTTATATCATTTATGAAATCAATTTTGGGAAATTATGTTGTTATAATACACTCCATAAATGATGAGTTTTTTAAAATAATATTTTTCAAACTCTTATAAAAATTACATTTGAATTCCTAAAAATTATTTAATTATATCATTTTATTAAAATATAATTTATTTAAAAATAATGTCTTAATTTAAATTTTATATTAAATAATAATAAAATTTTTGTTTTATCATATAAAAATCAAAATCACTTATAAAGTAACACAATAAGAAGTAAATATAACCATAATTATATTGAAAATATAATATACCTATTCATATTATTAGGGTATTGATACATAACCCTTGATTACCCCAAAATATTCCTTAATGGTAAGTGTGCGATAGTGAAATTTTCATGGGGTGGTTCTGCATAAATAGTTTTGGTCGCGATCTCGATGATCTTGAAATTTTATAATGAACGATTTTTATCTTGCTTTATTTTTTGGATCTCATAATGATATTGGTCAATGTAAAATATTAGTTATGGTATACCCCTCAATCAATATGATACATGGTCTTCATAGGGTATGATCCTATTGGTTGAAACCATCAATTCATTTGTTTTTGTCAATTGGATTTATCATGACCGAATATGTATACTAATCATATAATCACAATTGAATGGTTATTTTATAAATGATTATGACATTTAAAGGTATTTTAAATATTACAGGATATAATATTCCAAATAAGTTTTCATGTTTTATATAACTATAATAGTGCTTGTTTTTTAATTACAAAGGGAATCTTATTTATAAAATATTTGTTCGTTATAGTTTCTATTGAAACCCACATTGATAGAGAGATAAATTGACACATTTGGTACACTGTTCTATAGTAATGATGTAAATAAACTATAAAAATATATATTACCCAATTTTATTCAAGCGCATTCTATAACAATACTCTTATATAGTTTATACTACTATAGTTTGATAGAGTTCAAACCGTGAGAGTTATAGGCTTGTGTAGATTATGGGCCACAATCAATTTTCCAAAGTTCATTAGATTATTAGGGATCCACCATTCCAATAGAATTTTAATTATGTCTATATAGATAAAATGATTTTATAACTAATTTTATTCTGACCTATTTATGTTATATAGACTTTACATTAGAAAAAATTCAGTCATAATTTTAGATTTTTCATACATGTTGGTGTCTGTGGAAATTAGACCCTCACTTTTATTCAACTCCGAGATGTTGAAGAACATATTTAGAGAGAATGTCATTAGAACTACCCCAGAATATTTCTGGATGAGTCTTTATCATTCTTGTTTTTCCATTACTTATGGTTTGATCCCGTTCAAGAAAGCATGATTTTATTCTGGTGCAAATAATCTTCATTCTACGACCTCCAAAATATGAAGTCTAACCCATAAAACTTGTAAATATGAACATTTTTTTATTTCATTTCCATTTATTCAAAACCAGTAATCTCCCACTAAAATAAAAATCCCAAATTTTATGAAATCCACCAGGTGGAAACTACCAAACTACAATACCACTTTTTTTTTAGATAACTCCATGCTTTAGAACATTCTTTGTGGATCCTTAGATAGAAGAATAAGGTTGAAAAGTTTCAAAAATAGTTTCACATGATTTCAAAATCTGGATAAAATAACTATATTGATAATTATTATGTTTAAACTTATTTACTAACCAAGTAAAACAATAAAAACATAAAACAAAATGAAAGAACACAAACACACACAAATACGGAAAAATAAAGGTATTTATGTGGTTCCAACATCATCCTACTCAATAATAGAAAAACTAGTTCCTTTACAAATAAATGAACTATAAGAGAATGATAAAAAATATTATAAAAAATGTATATCATTAACCTTATTATAAATAGCTCTAGTCATTTATTCTGGAACCACTACCTTGTGATCTTTGCAGACATCTCTCCGCATAGTCAAATACACTTCCATCTGTATAACTAAATATTTTTATCCTCAATGAAGAGGGAAAGAAATACATTTTTCTATTATGTGTCACTATAATGAATCATACATAGCCAATGAAAATTCATCTTGTTATTCACGTGAATTTAATAAAAGTTACTCCTATAGAAACCAATTTCTTCTACGACACTTCGATCATCCAGATCGAGTGATCAGTATGACCGCCCCTTAAATGTTCAAACAACCATGGTTACATGAAATTTTAACCATATAGTTTTTGATTTTAACTTCTAGAATCACTCTATATATAATTTCCAATACTTATCTTTAAAATCTTTTTAATGAAAAATTTAATCATGGCCAACATAAACAACATTATCCAATTTTTTTCACTATACATTCAAAATATATAGTTAAGGTCATATTGATTTAAATAATATAGAAAAAAAATAAGAAAATAAAAATTAGTTAAAATATTTTTGGAAATAATCCTACCTTAGGATAAACCTAAATGTGGCGTTTACTTGTCATTATCTTTTTTATCATTATTATTCATTTTCCAAATCGATTTCCAATTACACAAAATTCAATTGGGTTTCCATTGATCTATTTTTTTTTACCACACATGTAAATCATAATGAAAAATGATCTAAGAATTTTATAACAGATATAATAAATATAAAATTATAATATTAAAGTCAAACAAAGAAGAAATTAAACAATGTGTCATGATGTTTAAATCATTCTTCAGTGCTGATGTCATGAGTCTTGTCAAAATCTCTATTTTTTTTGCAGAAACCTTAGATAGAACACATGGAATGTTATTCACTTAATGAAATAATTACCAAAAATTCAATTTAGACATAATTAAATATAAATAGGCATTAAATAATGATTTTATTCTATGAAAAATGAATTATTGGATCATAAATATAGTAACCATTACACAGATATAAATAAATATAAAGGTAAACATCTAGATGGATAATAATCTGTGAATGATGGCTTTATGATCATTAGTAGATATTGATTTTTTTTAATATTGTTTATCATTAGTTTAGATTTTATAACATTATTTATCTCTAAATCATATATATTATGATGAATTGATAGAAGGAAAATTATGTTCTTGAATTTCACCTATTGAAAACATTAACTTTCTTCTTCAATTAATCTATTTAATCCACCATAGATTTACCAAAAACATGAAGTATAAAATAAATAAAATTAAAGGAAATGATATAATTAAATAATTATAGTGATTTATGGCCTCCAAGATAATTTCATACTCTAATCAACCAATGCCCAATTTAGGTTTTGTAATTTTTTGAGATATTTTACTGGGGAACTTCATGAATGATTATAAACAGTTGATGCTTCATATCATTACAAAAAAATATTTCAACTAGTCTCTTTTTTTTATATCACTTTCAATCAATATAATAAAACCACACTTAATATAAGAAGCATTAAATTAACAAAAATAAAAGGATTACATTTTTTTGATAGATTAATTTTTTTCATAAGAACAAATTAATATTTGATGATTTTATAAAGATAATAGATATCTTTAAATTTGTATCAGCTATCGAAAATATCCATAGTTATAAAGAGTGAATATTAAATACATATATGAATAAGTTTTATATTTTGTCATTTTTATTATTTCTTTTTGCCTCCTCAATCTTGAAGACAAGGTTAAAATCATTTTTCATAATTATAGCATTTTAATTTGATAGAATAGCCATATATCTAAATAGATATTAATTTACATGGATTATTCAATATCATAAAATTATACTTTAATAATAATTTAAATATATTAAATTTAATAGATTTAATTCCTTGTCTTCTTAAAATCATCTAAATAAAATACTTATTTATATAAGCTTTGGCCTTCCTAAAAAAGAACTTTGAACATAACTTGGTCAGACTTTAAAAAAGTAATACCTTTTTTTTATGAACCATTTAAAAGTTGAGGAATTTTTTTATTATTTTAAAAACTAATATCTCTATGAAAATATCTTTAAATTTAAATAATGTGTGAATAAACCCATCTTATTCCTTCACATAAAATAAATTAAAAAACAAACATCTTGTGTGAGAATAACACCACCTTTCTTACATTCATGTATAAAAACTAGTATTCCAGTTCATGTGACAACCAAGCCTCAATTATTGTAGGTGATAATTAAATTTTAATAAAAATATAATAAAATGAAAATTTTAATAATCCATGGAAAAATACTAATTTTATCAGATAAAATTCATTTTTGACCATACTTGGTCAACATATGCCTAGAATGAATTTTTGAGATTTTCTATTAGAAATAAGGTTTTGTGAAAAATAAAAAAATGTAATTTTTAACCACACTAATTTTATTTATAATAAAATTTAATAATATTTATAATAAAAAAATTTATTAACTATAAATTTTATAAAAACAATATAATATCATTTAGATGTAAAATCAATATTTTATAAAAAACTATTTTTGTTCAAAATGGAATAATACCAACCAATTTTAATTAATTAAAATAATATTTAATGATTAATTATTCAAATTAAATATATTGAAAATATATCTAACTATATAAATTTAAATCATTCCAGTGATTATAATAGGTCATATATTTTAAATAAGATCATCATATCCTTGATAAATGAATTTTCTAAAATATTTTTTTTTTCAACATGAATTATGAATTTTCTGACTAAATTATTCCACTTATGTGGATTTAATAAAATAAAATGGATTTCATAATTGGAATCATCATAACTAATATTATAAAATAATTTTAAATTCATTTTTTATAATGATTAGAAGAAAATTGTAAAAAACAATTAATGTGATTAATATTAAAATGAGGCTTTTCACCTTAAATGAGACAATGTTGAAATTAATATTACAAACATATGGAATTTTAATATGATAGATTGGATTCCATATTTAGAATCATTTTTTTCAATATTAACTAATAAGTCTCATTTTATTTTAGTCTTAAATAATTAATTACCAAGATTAAAAAATTAGTTATTGTGGTGAAAAATAAGATAATAAAAGTAAGTAAACCAAGAAGATAAGGGAATAAAATGTTTAATACCTATTTCATTTTATACATTATAGGTTTGGATAGACCTTGAAATCACTACACTTCACTATTTATCAATATTTTAAGCACATGGGTTGAGTGTTACTTCCCTTTATTAAATAGATTTTAGTATTTATAAAATGCTACTCTTCCTCAATTATAAAAGGAAACTCTATCCCCTCATTTATTAACACCACTAAATCCAATTGGATTCACTAAAACATGAAAAACTTTATCCCCAATATCCTCAAAAACATTCTAGAGGTGCTTTTTTTCTAAAAATATCATCCTTCTGGTCCTTAAGAAGTGATTCAAAGGTGGTTTCTCTAAGAGAAGGTAATCATCATAACAAACCTCTTTATTTTTTATTTATTCTTTTAAAAAAATAAATTATGTATTAAAAATTAAAATATAATAAAAAAATTATAAAACATATATTTTATATTTTTTTTTAATTTCATAATATTTATTCATCTTCTTCTCCATCAAATGAAAAATAAATCCATCGCTCGTGTGTGTGGAGGACTACCACCTCGCGAATCGATGTAATTTTTTCCATCATAGGCTCACTTGTATTATCATAATTATGGAAATAATTAATACTTATAATACATATTACATGATATTGAAACATAAAAATTAATATAGAATCCCATTCCTTATGCTTTCACCCATAGAGAGAATGATATCATTACTCGTGCAAGCGTATATCATACCATCTCCACGAGGCAATGTGATTTATTTTCCTTTTCCAACATTAAATAATTTTTCTAAATATGTATATAATTAGTAACTATTATATTTATAATATCTATATAATTCTAGATATAGTGTATATGTATCCTATTCCTAAGAACTAGAACTATCATGACAAAACAAGAATGAGATTATAAAGAAATTATCGCCCAAAGAAATAAAAATATTAAAATATAATAAACTAATGGGTGTTAAAAGTTTATAATATTGTTATATATAACATTATAAATATGAATATAGTAATTTTATAAATTAATTATATTCTTAAAACCATTATAAATGAGTATATATCATGTCCAAACTATGGGAAGTGTTTGGAAAGGGATTTTATCTCAATTTTCATTCCATTAAGGCATAATTCTTATCATACACCTATTCAATTTTATATCATGTATATGATACCCCTATGATAAATTTAACATGAAAAAATATTTATTCGTGATGATTAATGTTTCAATTCATGTATGTTATTTCAAGGGGTTATAATTTTAAAGTTATCGAAGAGGTACGAATCTATTTTACAATCTCACTTTATTTTGGGATTGCTTTTATTCTGTTGAAGGAATCATATAATTTATCCTTCATATGATCCAATAAATTTATTATCAACTTTATACTTTTAGAGTTTTAATATATTCTCTCAAAATTTCCTCTATTTTATAATTTAATCAAGCAAAAAAAATTTTAATAATAAAAACCAATTTTATTTCTTATTAAATATGATATATTTTTCTTTCAAAAAAATGTTTTCCAAAATCGTATTAAAAGAGTTATTTTATTGAATAAAATGATTTATTAAGAAAATTTAAATTATCCTTTACATTTTAATTTTTTTAAATAAATATTTGTACTATGATTGAAAAGTGACATTTTCAATAAAAAGTGATAAGGAATGTTTTTTACCGTATATGGTGATAATGATCTTCCCTAAAGCCATAAATGTTTTTTGAAATGTTGATTCTTCTATAGGTTTTCATTTATTTAACGAGGAAAACTATTTTCTGAAATATTATTTTAATACTTCACTTTCCTTTACCTTTATTCATCTAAAGGACATGATTTTATTTCAAAAATATATATTCCCAATGAACCATTGGACACCTTTAATATATTGGTTAATTTTGTGATTGTTTAATTCTCTTGATAAAATCACATTTTTTGTTTTCATTTCTTATTGAACATTAAACTTATCTTAAATATCAATATTCATTTCATCATGGATATTATTATTTTCTAAACCATATACCATTTTTATATATAGTGTTTACATTGAAAATTATTTGATTAACTAGGGAAATAATTATAAATTCATATTCTATAAAAAATATAGATATTTGTTGATAAGAAATATTATTAGTGAATTGAGTAAATCATTTGATATATGAAGAATGATTTGAATATGCAATAATGGGTGAGGCCTAAAATTATATTACCACTCAATTCATTGGTGGATCTCATGGGACAAATTAATCAACCAAATTAAATGGGTTTTACCAATAGTTTTAACCAATCTTGTGAAAGGTATTGAAAGTATATATATAATGATGTTTGAGATACTGAAATACAAAATTAATCTGTTTAAATCATTTATAATTCATTTATTATTATCCATGAGATTAATGATACTATCATGGATGCATTTTCATGCTCAAGTTACTGAAAAAATAGAACTTGTTTTAATATATTTACTTTACTATATTAAATATGAAGAACCCAAATTGATAAAAAAAATTATTTGTGTTGAAATTGTTGTTAATACACTTGATTAATAAAATGTCTATGCACTGGTATTTGAAGGTTGGTGTTCTCGTGTTCTTCCATTTAATTGTTCTTGAGAAATGTCCATTTGTTTTCAATAATAATTTGGTTGGAAATATTACTTTAAATAAAAAAACAATTAAATATTACTATTTCTAAATTGTTCGATTATTTATAATGATGTGTGTTAGAGGAGGGCATGTTGTTTACAAAATTTAGAAGAACCAAAGATGAATTGTAGTTTAGGGTTCAAAGATTTGGAATTTATAACTGAATTCCAAAAATGAGATGAATTGTGGTTTATGGTTTGAGTATGCTGGTCTGACATTACATTTAAAAAAGGATTGTATTTCATTATATTACATCGAATTTTTTCTAATTATATAATTTGGTTATAATAAAAAAAGTTTCCCAGCACAGCTTGACCCTAACCTTATGTGGGACCTGAAGAGTCAACCATAGTTGAGGGAGCCAGATTAGGATATGCTAGGATACAATATTATGGGGAGTGAAGTGCACACCCACATGGGTGCATGGGAGCTACATGGAAGCAACATGTAGGGAGCCACAAATATAGAAAGGGTCATAGACAGGGGATAGTGCTAGCATGACATGTGTGTCTAAGGAGGACACATTGTTTACAACATTTGGTAGAACCAAAGATGAATTGTTTTTTAGGGTTCAAATTTCTAGAATTTATGATTGAATTCAATAAATGAGATGAATTGTGGTTTATGGTTTGAGTATGTTGAGTTTACATTACATTTTAATAAGCCTTTTATGTCATTATATTCCTTAGAATTTTAATTTTTTCTTATTATATATTTAGGGTAATCAAAAAAGTTTCCAAGTACAGCTTGGACCTAGTCTTATGTGGGACTTGGAGGGTCAACCACAACTGAGGGATCTATCTCGGTATATGCTAGAAATCCATAGTATAGGGAGAGGATCGCACACCCACATGAGATCTTGGGAGAAAATTAGTTTACGGTATGAGTATGTTGGTTTGAAATTACATTTTCAGAAGGCTTTTATGTCATTATATTACTTCAAATTTTAATTTTTTCTAATTAAATAATTAGGTTAATTAGGAAAGTCGTCAAGAAGAGCTTGGACCTCGGATTATGTGGGACCCGGATGATCAACAAAAACTGAGGGATCCAGCTCAATATATTCTATAAATCCATATCACGGGGATAGGATTTCATACCAAAATGGGTGCATGGGGGAAGCTTTGCACTAACATGAAGAGAGCCACAACTATAAAAGGAAGCATACACACAGAGTAGTGATAGAATGACTTTGTAAGCAGTTATAGAAGAGAGAATTCACAGATTTTATTATAAAGGAGAAGAAGAAATATTGTAATTTATATCTTTGATGGATCACTTTATCTCTAAAATGAACCCCACTCGTCCAATTGGTTCAACTAAGCTCTATAACCGTTCGATCATCCGATCTGATGATCTAGGTCGTCCATTGAGTGCTGCGTATCATCTTCCTAACTGAGCTCATCAGAGAATTTCTGTTCAATGATATTTCCATACTGCTTTATTCTATGATAAAACTAGATATTTTGATAAACATTTTATATTCCTGAAAAGTTGAATATGACCATCAAAATATGCAACTGCGTTTTCATATAAAAATGAAGATCAGAAATGATCTCTTCCCACTACCACATGCCAACAAATACTTATAGACAATGAGATAACTATTTCTATATTTATATTAGCTTGATCTTTGATCTCCAAACATCATATTAGTGTTTTTATGGTTAAAAAATGATCGAAATCAAGACGACGAAATGTTTTGATGATTTAAACATTGAAAAAACCAAAACTTTTCCCTGTACATTAGATTTATTTTTTGGTGATGGTATTATTAAGTTGTTATGAAAATGAGGTAGTGTGATAAGGGATATTGTGTGCTTGAGTTTAGTTAGTATATCATCACCAATAAATAATAGTATGAACCAAGTTAGGGAGTTATATTGACACTCTCTGAGAGGCTTTTGCTTCCAAAAAAACAATGCATTGTGAAACATTAAGTTTCAAAAAGAAGAAATTTTTCTCGCAATTCTCTTATGCAATGGAGAAATGGTAGCTTCTACGAGCCTTTGATAAGTGTCTCAATTTGTGAAGAAATATTTTATCCAAAGATACTGGGTTAGTGGAATACACATTGTCGTCGTGATTTGTTCAAAGAAGATAATGGTATCTCTTTAAAAGACTCTATAACTTTCATAATAAACATAGATAACCCAAGCGTTATTATATGCCTAGGAATTTTTTGAACTAAGACAGAAATTTTGTTGTATAATAGTCTTTTATTCATTATTTTGCAAGATTTCTTTCAAAGAAACATTTTTCATGCAGTGTTTCTAATGTAGTGTATGTAGTACATGCATGAGGTTTACACTGAGAATGTTCATATATTCAGTGTGTTCTTCACATGTTTGAGTAAGTTATAGACTCAACCATAATATTCCACATATTTTTGATAGACAAAATCCATGTGAGGAATTTGTTTTAGTAGTATGCATGCACCGTTAAGAGTATAATAGTGGAAATTTAGTTTTTTCAGGAAGGAAAGTGAATGTATGAATGCTCTTGTTGTACCTCTCAAACCCCTCGAGGTTTAATTTTCATGATCACAATCACCCTCTTATGTTTCTAACATTGTTTCAAGTGTTTTTGATTGATAGGAATCAAATCAGGTGGCCAAGGAATTGGGCCAAGATAGAAAGAAGGTAGAACTGGTCTGAAATCCAGACCACCGGCCAGCCGGTGGCACACCAGCGGCCAGCCGGTGGCACCTGCACCCAGAGGGAAGCCACTGCCTCCACACCGGCCAACCGGTGGCCTTGTACCGGCCAGCCGGTGGTACCCAGCCCCAATAGTGAAGGCTACTGCCTCACCACCGGCCAGCCGGTGGCTCTGGCACCGGTCGACCGGTGGGGCCTGGACCAGAATTCTCAGCCTTTGTCAAGGCACCGGCCAGCCGGTGGACCTGCACCGGCCAGCCGGTAGCACTGGTCAAACTAGCCGTTGGCTTTGACCAGTCAACTCCAAAAGCCTCCCAACGGCTCCGAGGCCTTTTCCAATGGCTCCAAAGCCCTCCAACGGATACTTGAAGGTTCCTAGCCTATAAATAAAGTCCTAGGAAGCCCCGGATCATCACCCAAGCCACCGTACACATTTTTACATCTTTGGCGAAGCTCCGACGGATTGTTCCAAGGGAACCCAAAGTGCTCCAACAACTTCCACATCCAAGAGCACCTCCATAGAAGCTTGGAAGCGGCCCTCAAACATCATCAATCAATCAAAGGCGCCCAAGGCTTCTCCATTACGGGTTTTATTGTTTTATTTCTTTTGAGCTTTAAAATTGGGTTTGTACCTACAAACCCCAAACCCTTTTCTCAACCCCCTTTCTTTTGGGATTCACACCACCATTAAGGTGTGAAGAGGTTTTCTCAAGCTTTTCCTTTAAAAGGCTTGTGTTTCGGTGAGCTAGCCTTCACCCGTTAAAAAGGCTAGTGGGTTCTTACTTAACCATTAAAAGTAAGTGGGTTCTTGCTTAACCACAAAAAGCAAGATGTAATAGGTCCTAGTGCTACCTCAAAGCCTAGTGGGTTTCTTGCTAAAACCATTGAAAAGAAAGCGGTAGGAATCTCTCAACGGTTGAGTTGGGAGCGGAGACGTAGGCCGGGTTTTGGCCGAACTCCGTTATCAATTTTGTGTGTCTTGCCTTCTTTATTTCCGCTGCACTTTACTCTGATTTTTAATTTGTTAATCAATTTTTTAAAAGGCAATTCACCCCCCTCTTGCCATCATTCCCTCGGGGTTCTTCCGACCCAATAATTGGTATCAGAGGGATAATTTGAGTAATACCTTAAACGGTTTCAAATTCAAAGATCCATTGTGATGGCATCCACTTCTTTCGCCCCCGAGGGCTACTCATTGGGTCGGGCTCCATTTTTTGATGGGACCGACTATAATTATTGGAAAACTCGCATGACCACTTTTCTTAGAAGTATAGGATATCCCATTTACAAAATAGTAATGCAAGGTTACACTCTCTCTACCCCCGACGAATCCAAATGGACCCCAGCCGATATTAGAAACTTTGAGCTTGATGGCAAAGCCATGAACGCTCTCCATTACGGCTTAGATAGAAATGAATTTAACCGAGTTTCCACTTGCACCTCATCTCATGAAATTTGGAAACTATTGGAAGTGACCCATGAGGGCACTAACAAAGTTAAGGATACTCGGTTAGATATGTATAGACAAGATTTTGAGTCTTTTTCCATGCACCCAAATGAATCAATTTCTGAAATGTTTACTCGATTTACTGATGTGTGCAATGGTAGAAAATCTCTTGGAGATGACATTTCTGCAGAAACAATGATCAAGAAGATCCTATGGGTCCTTCCGAGCTCATGGGCACCAATGGTGACGGCGATCCAAGAAGCTAAAGACGTCAAAAATATGCCGGTAGAGGAGCTCATCGGATCTCTCATGACTTATGAGATCACGATGAGGAGGCAAGCACAAAAGGAGGGCACCCCTATCAAAACTCCAAAGAACATCGCCCTCAAGGTTCAAAAAGAAGTAAGCTCCTCCTCATCTTCTTCCTCATCTCCTTCCTCATCTTCCTTATCATCAAGCGGCGACTCGGAAATGGAGAATCTCGCCCGCCAAATGCACAAGTTTATGAAGAAGCACAAGAAGAAGAAGAAATCTCGCAAGGCGAGAAAGCAAGAACCCACCGCAAGAATCGAGCCCAAGGTAAAATGCTACGGGTGCGGCGAAAAGGGCCATTACAAGCCCGATTGCCCACTCAACAAAAAATGGGCCAACGAAAAAGGAAAGAAAAAGGTCCTCAAGGCCACATGGAGTGACACCTCCTCATCCTCCTCCTCCTCCTCGAGTGACCAAGGTACAAAATGCCTAATGGCATTTCACGAGGTAACATCTTCCGATTCCTCTTCCTCATGTTCTTCAAATTCCAATTCTTTAAATCATTTATCTTATGAAGAACTCTCATTTGCTAGAGACCAATTAGAAAAAGGTTTTCATGAACTCTCTTCTAAATTTGTCGCTTTGAAAAAGTCTTTCAAAAAACTTTCCTCCGAAAAAGGCCAACTTCTTAAAGAGAAGGAGGAACTCACCCTTAAAATCCAAAATTTTCCAAATGTTGATTCCATGGAATCAACCATCAAAGATCTAAGAGAAACCCTAGCCAAGTTCACCCAAGGGGAACAAAATTTGAACAATATACTTGGTTCCCAAAGGGTTTCCCGAACCACCAATGGACTTGGCTATACCAACCAAGCCTCCTCCTCCCATGCACCCACTGTTTTTGTAAGGGGGAGCTCTAGCTTTAAATTTTGCAATTATTGTAAGAAAACCGGGCACCTTATTTATGAATGTAATTGTAAAAATGCCCGTTATGGCCAACCCAAGTCTATTTTCTTTTCGGACGAATTTTATAGGAGAAGACCCGCCATGAGGCAAGTGTGGATTGAAAAATCCCTCTTAGCGAGTCTCTCCGGGCCTAAAATCATCTCTTTACAAAATCCATCTCCCCGGTGATTTATTGCTTTATTTAGGGGGAGTTTAAGTTTTTTATTCAAAACTTTTTATTCAAACTCTCAAACTCAACTCTTGGTTTCAATTCTTTCAAAACTTTCATTTCAATTTTCATTTCAAAATTTTCAACAATTGGTTTTATTTTCAATTAGTTTAAAATCTCGTTTTTCATCGAATCCCTCAATCAAGTTTTATGCCCCATTCTATTTTGATAATCACAAAGGGGGAGAAATTTCTTGATTGATTGGGGGAGAATCATTTTCATCATGCTTAGTATTTCCTTTCAATTTCAGCATTTTACATTAATTGTTTTGGTGATTGTGATCATCAAAATAGGGGGAGATTGTTGTACCTCTCAAACCCCTCGAGGTTTAATTTTCATGATAACAATCACCCTCTTATGTTTCTAACATTGTTTCAAGTGTTTTTGATTGATAGGAATCAAATCAGGTGGCCAAGGAATTGGGCCAAGATAGAAAGAAGGTAGAACTGGTCTGAAATCCAGACCACCGGCCAGCCGGTGGCACACCAGCTGCCAGCCGGTGGCACCTGCACCCAGAGGGAATCCACTGCCTCCACACCGGCCAACCGGTGGCCTTGTACCGGCCAGCCGGTGGTACCCAGCCCCAATAGTGAAGGCTACTGCCTCACCACCGGCCAGCCGGTGGCTCTGGCACCGGTCGACCGGTGGGGCCTGGACCAGAATTCTCAGCCTTTGTCAAGGCACCGGCCAGCCGGTGGACCTCCACCGGCCAGCCGGTAGCACTGGTCAAACTAGCCGTTGGCTTTGACCAGTCAACTCCAAAAGCCTCCCAACGGCTCCGAGGCCTTTTCCAACGGCTCCAAAGCCCTCCAACGGATACTTGAAGGTTCCTAGCCTATAAATAAAGGCCTAGGAAGCCCCGGATCATCACCCAAGCCACCGTACACATTTTTACATCTTTGGCGAAGCTCCGACGGATTGTTCCAAGGGAACCCAAAGTGCTCCAACAACTTCCACATCCAAGAGCACCTCCATAGAAGCTTGGAAGCGGCCCTCAAACATCATCAATCAATCAAAGGCGCCCAAGGCTTCTCCATTACGGGTTTTATTGTTTTATTTCTTTTGAGCTTTAAAATTGGGTTTGTACCTACAAACCCCAAACCCTTTTCTCAACCCCCTTTCTTTTGGGTTTCACACCACCATTAAGGTGTGAAGAGGTTTTCTCAAGCTTTTCCTTTAAAAGGCTTGTGTTTTGGTGAGCTAGCCTTCACCCGTTAAAAAGGCTAGTGGGTTCTTACTAAACCATTAAAAGTAAGTGGGTTCTTGCTTAACCACAAAAAGCAAGCTGTAATAGGTCCTAGTGCTACCTCAAAGCCTAGTGGGTTTCTTGCTAAAACCATTGAAAAGCAAGCGGTAGGAATCTCTCAACGGTTGAGTTGGAAGCGGAGACGTAGGCCGGGTTTTGGCCGAACTCCGTTATCAATTTTGTGTGTCTTGCCTTCTTTATTTCCGCTGCACTTTACTCTGATTTTTAATTTGTTAATCAATTTTTTAAAAGGCAATTCACCCCCCTCTTGCCATCATTCCCTCGGGGTTCTTCCGACCCAACAGCTCTTTCATAAGTAAGTAGAAGAAGAAGTGTACATTCTTTCAGTTGAGAAACAATAGCACATGTTCTTAGGTTTTTACACATTCCTTTGTGGGAATAATTTTCATGGTACATGAATTTCTAAAATTTAGTTGTATCATACGTATTCTTTGAAGGAAGAAAAAAGTGGTATTTCTTAATTAATTTTCATATAATAAAAAAGGACCCACATAATTTTTTTTCAAGAATAAAATATTTACTGATGACATTCCATGATTCAAAATGTTGATATGCATGCACAAGCAAAGTAAAGTGTGAAGGTAATTGAGACAATGTGTGTCTATGGTACCTTTTAGATATTTTCAAAAAATAATGGATGCACTTAAACCTATATATTTTTGTGCAAAGGCAGACCAAATATACTCACTTAAAAGGTTTCACTACATATACACACACACTTTTTTTTCATGGTAGTATTATGTGCTTGTATAAATAGGATTAAAAGAACACACGATTTCATGCATTTCTTATTGCATGGAGAACATAGATAAGTGGTGTGTAGAAAATTCTTATAGAAAACATGATATTATTCTGTGTAATATTTGAGTTCAATAGAAATAATTTTTTTAGTTATGTAAAGAAAAATAAAACTTTTAGTTTATTGATATATCTTCAATTGTTCATCATATTATTTCAATGAGTTGAATTGGAAGTGTTATATTATAAAATTTAGAAGAGTATACTGATTTGACTACATAATATTGTTGTTGATTATATTTAGTGGTAGTCGTTGAGTTTTAGATTAGTTGAGACAGTGCATAATCATTTTATTTCAGTGGATTGAATCAGAAGACCGATTTTGTGTTGTAAGGGAAACTTGAATATCTTGGGATCTTTCTCATTGTGTTTGTGTTGTGTTTGTGAAACACTAGTGGGATTTTATTAAAAATAAAACTAGTGGGATTCCATTATCAATAACATTGGTGAGATGCCAGTATAATTTGGGAAAAGGTTCGTACCAATCCAAAATAGTTTTAGGGTGATACCTGACCAACTAACTTGTAATTTTGTATTGATTACTAGAAGAGAATCCGTGTCTCGTATCATCTCGAACACATCAAGGATATAGTCACCCACATAGTGTGTGAACCATGTAAAAGTACTGAGTTCTATTCTTCATTTGATTTCTTCCTTGCAAGTGGTATAATTGCATTTGTAAACAGGGAAGATCTATTCACTCTAGCAAGTGCAGTGGTTCAAATTAGAAAAGGTGTAATAGAAAAGGAAAGTAAATTAGTAAAAACTTGTGTACATTAATTCAACCCCTTTTATTGTACCTATATGATCCACTGATCACTTCAAAATATGTCTAATGTAATAATTATAGTCAATTTATTGATTAAATTGAATTTTTGTTCTGTTATTTTCATTGTTGTGTTGATTATTCCTTAGTGATTAGGGATATATTGTATTGTACATAACCCTTTCTTATCAATTGAGCTCACCCTTATTTTTTTCCTTTCCACAACATATGAAGATGAATACTTTTAATAATTTTAAAAGAGGATGAGAATTTTAATTTTTATGTCTTACATTATTTTTGAAATGCTAAATGGATATCATTTATGAATCTAGTTCTACAAAAAAACTAAATTGATCAATACTTTGGGATAAAAAACCTAGTATCTGTGGAAATATAATAAGGTAACCACCAACTACGTGTAATTGGGGCTGTGGTTGTTACAATTGGTATCAGGGAAAGACTGGTGGAAACCATATGGACTTGATTAATGAAAATAAAAATTCTGGAACATATCACTATGATAAAATTTTAAGATAATTGTAGAAGAACATCCTAATGTTTTAGTAAGTAATAGATTATGTATATTTTTCTAGAAATACATTCATATCTAGCTACTATAAGTAGATATGGTTCTAGCATAGTCGTGCATAGGGTTATTAACTAAAAAAAGGATGCATTGAGATTTGAAATGTCTGTCACCTAGTGCATGTCAATAGGACCTACTTCGCACTTGGTATGAAACTTCTAGGGAATATTATTAGTATAATTAACATTTTATTTACAAAATATTATGAAGAATTTATAAATAAAGTTATCCCCAAAGAAACCATGTTTATGATTTTGTGATTAAAAAATGAAAAATTTATTAAAAGGAGAAGGTTATTACGATTTGTGATGAAGATTTAAAATTCCTTATCATTAGAGAAGAGACATTATCATTTGAGTCCTATATTGATCCACATATAGTGGGTCTTATGAATGAGATTATTTAGGAATAATAACAAAGAAAATAATTGGATAGATAAGGTAATCTTCAAATTGAATATGTACCTACTGTATAAGAATAAATTGATGTATTTATTGAGAAATTACACAGAATCCACCAGAGTTTGAGGTTATGTTTTCCATTAATTTTATCCTTGATACAAGAACAATATAAAAGGATCTATATAGAATAGGAAATTTGGAATTATTTGAGTTGACGAAACAATTAGTGGGGTTCTGTGATAAGAAATTTATTCACCCTATGATTTTACAACAGAGATACCATATTTTATTAGATAAGAAGAAATATGGATCCATGATGTTGTGTATTGATTATAGGTAAATCAATGCTATTATTATAAATAACAAGGATCCTCTACCTCACATTGATGACTTATTTGATTAGCTTCAAAAGTATCAATTTTTTTAAATATTGACATTCGTTCTGGGTATCATCAATTGTGAGTAAAGAAATATGTAATTATAAATTTAGCATGTCAAATGAGGAATGTACATTATTAGTTTATAGTAATTCCATTTGGATTAATTTTTTTATGGATTTAATTAAAATGGTATTCAAGGAATATATTGATGATATTTTATGGTATTTATTAATGATATATGGGTGAATTATAAGAGATATGAGGATCATAAGAATCACTTACATATCATACATAAAAATATAAGAATAAAATAGTTAAATGGGAAATTTGGAAAGTGTGAATTTTTTATTTAGGAAGTTTCTTTTTATCTCAATATTTTCACTATGGATGTAATCTAATTTGATCATATAAAGATAAGGGTTATCAGATAATTTCTAACAACAACAAACAAAACCAAGTTATGCATTTTCATTCATTTGGTAGGCTATTATCAATTATTTATTCATAGTTTTTCCCGATTGGATAACTTGTTAAAGAAGATTACATGTAAATGGGTTAAGTTTGTTTGGAGGAAGGAATGTGAATAATGTTTTGATGAGTTGAATAAGATATTGGTCACTTATCTAATTTTGAATCCACCAATAAGAAATAATGGGTTTATGATATATAGTGATGCATCAAAGTTGGGACTTGGTATCATCCTTATGAAAAATGATAATGTTGTTGTATATTCATCAAGGCAGTTAAAGACTCATGAATAGAACTATTGAACCCATACTCCTGAGTTAGAAAATGTAATATTTTCTTTAAATATATGGAGACATTATCATTATGGTTAAAATTAAAGTTGTGATTGATGAGATGTTAGTAAAATTCATTTGTGAAGATGGTGTTTTTAAATTTAGAAATATATTAAGTGTTCCATCTATACTTAGGATAAAAATGGAATTATTATATGATTCTCATATCTTGATTTTCTATATGAACCTTAGTATCACTATGATGTATGGGAATTTGAGGGACCATTTTTTATCAGGTGACATGTAGCAGGAAATTATTGACTATGTATCATGATGATTGGATTTATAATAGGTGAATGCCAATATATTGAATTCTAATGGATTTATGAAATATATTCCTATTCTTTTATTTGTAACACCCCGAAATTCTAAAATAATTACATTGTATTCAATAGATTATGAGACATGAAACAACAATATTAGAAGAAAATATAACATCTTGAGACATTATAATATATTTATTTTGAAGTAAATCAAATATCTTCAATATGTTTCATTACATGAAACCTTAAGTTTACCTTTAATTACCCATAACACTTAGTTTATCTTATGTTATATGAAACAATGAGTTTTGGTTACATTATATGTTACACTGAGTTTAAATGAAACACAAAATGCTGTAAAAATATTATTATTTAAAATAAAAGTTATAATATAGCAATTTAAATTTTGGGTATCAATAACACTAACTAAATTTTAAAAATTATGGATATATATTTATAATAAATTAAATAATAATCATTTAAAACAAATAGATTTTTTTTCTTTTAAAAAACTGTATTTTTATAAACGACGGTTAAATCGTACTTTGGAAACATAACATAAAATTAACTTTTATCACTTTTAGAAAATTAATTTTCAAAATTTAAATTAATTTTTGATTCTATAATATGAAAATTATATTAGAGATAATTTTGGGATTATTTTGGAAAGTTTTTTTTTCATGAATAGTTAAAAATACTAAATTTTAATTGAAAACTACAGTTTAATTTAAATAATTTAAAATTTTATATTATATATTAAATTGGTTTTAAAGTAATTTTATTTCAATATTATATCATTTAATCCAATTTAGATCATTGGAATAATTTTAATATTTAATTTTCATATAAAAAGTTTGTAAACTTTTGGACATTTTCTCTTTAAAAACCCGCTTTCTCATCGCATATGCGGGATTAATTTTAATTTTAAATTTTCAACTTATATGAATTGAATTTAAAAAAATGGATTTGATTTTTAGAATAATTATAATTGTTAATTCTTAATGTGATCAATATAACTTTCTACCAAAATGAATAGTAAAATTAGTAAACATTAATTATCATAGTTAAAGTAAAAATGGATTTAATGGGGGTTAAACTAAGAAGATAAGGGAAAAATGACCTAAAACCCAATAAAGAACCCATTTTTAGTCTATATTTCTACTATATATATTATAGGTTCAATAGTTTCTAATTTTGAGGCTCTTGGTATTTTGAAAAAGTTTTCATGATTGAATATTTACAAAATATTTTACGTGTGTGACACACCTCACTTATAAAAGGACACACCTCTCCCTTCTTCTCTACACTATCAAACCCTTTTTGGTTTAGACAATAAATTATCAAATAAATTACAATATTCCATATAATACTCATATAATACTTATTTTTTCTATAAATAAAACTTATGAAGGATGTTGGTTCCAACTTAAGGAGGATACCTGGAGAAGAGGGAATGTCCTTCAATTAACATCTTTATTTTATTTCATTCTTGACCTCCTTAAATTATTATTAAAACATGCTGATATAATAAACTTAGTATATTCCATATAATGATATGTTTTTATAATAACATCATAACCATACACCATCTCCACTTTCATTAAATGGGATACAAAATTATCATTCATGTTTACGATGAAATGACACCTCACAAACCGATGTTATTCGTTCATCCATTACCACCTTTCATAATTCAGTATGATGAGGTATAAACTATAAATATTTGATATTAATAACATTATTATACCCCTGAATTCATTTTATCATATATATATTTTTTAATTTTCATTCCATATGGAATACAATATCTTCGCTCATTTGTACGGAGGACTACCGACTCGTAAAGCGATGCGATTCATATTTCACTAACACTTTACATGGAAGGATAAAATGTTAAATTTAATCAATATATGTTATATATATCATATAATTATGATATTAATGACATATTTATCATTCTAAAATTATATTATTTTTTCTTACCTTTTCACTCACATAAATATAATAACATCATTCGTGTACGTATGAGATACCACCTTCCCAAAGCAATGTGACTCTTTTAATCATAACACCACATGGATGATGTATATAAGTATATTTATAAAAATAATATGACATAAGTGATATTATTATAATTCTATAATGATAAAATATTACTTATCTCCTTTCCATAACGAACATTGAAAAATGGAAATGTTACTCTTGCGTATGTTTGGCTTACTGTCTCCATGATTGAAATATACTTAATATTTCATAAAAAAATTTCATGATTAGATTATAATGTTAATTTTGTTTTAAAATATGTTAATTATTTCCTTTTTAAAATTTTATATTTTTTACTCTATAATATTTACAAGAACAAGATCGTTTATGATTAAACACGCACCAAAAAAACAAGGCAAGTAACACCCAAATCAATGAAAATAATGAAATATTATTAATGAATGTGTGATAAGATGTTATAAAATGATCATAAAAATATTAATATGGTTATATAATATATTAATAACATCTTTTAATACACTATATTGGATATTAAATCATTTTTACCTAAATGAAGTATGAGGTAAGAGATTTTGTTTCAATTTACATTATATTGGGAATTATTTGTTATTATGCGACAGTTCACTTTTATGTGGTTATTATAATACCCATTTAACATGTTATATCATGATTAGTTAATAATTCATGTTATTTTAAGTTTAAATTTTAATTATTTCATCAAAGTGTAGTTTACTTGAAAATTTCCAAGTGGTAAAGAATTTTATAACTCAATTTATTTTCATTGGGTTATATTACTTATTCATTATCAGTGATCTTGTAATATTATATATATTATGAAATTAGAATATATTATATTGTATTTACACTTTTTTATGTGTATTTAATGTTGTTACATATAATTTATTCATTTATTAATTATCACTTCAATGTTAGGATCATTGTATGGGTTTATTTTATAATCTCACTCTAATCGAGATTATTTATTCTTGAATTTCAGTTGAAGGAAATTATTTAATAACTATCTAAATAAACCGATTTCATTTCCTTATCATCTATTTGTTCATGATATTTTCATTTAATAATACTATTTTTTCTCTATTTGGTACTTACAATAATTGATAAAATGTTTTTTTTATAAAATTTGATTTCATTTCTCTATTTAGTCGGAAATCTGTTTTCTTCCAAAACCATGTTTTTTTTAAAATATCTTCAAAAATGTTTTTAACTATTGTAAAATGATTTATTAATTTTTTTACCCATTTTTAATTTTTAAATAACGTTTTTAATGGAATCTTCTTATCATTTTCCAAATAAATAACTTTTATATCCTTTTTACATTGAAAAAATGAATATTCTTTTTAACTTGTATGACATGTAAAAAATTTGCCATTGACCTGACCATAATTACTTTGAATCATCCTTTTCAAGTTTACAATGTTATTTTTACATAAAATATTTTTCCTAATATTCTAAAAATTCATTATTTTTTAATTTTATTTTGAATGAGAAGGGTTTTCAAAACTTTTTAATTTTTAAAAAGTAATTTTAAAAATAAAAATT
The DNA here is from genome assembly GCA_963277665.1 of Viscum album. Taxonomy (NCBI): domain Eukaryota; kingdom Viridiplantae; phylum Streptophyta; class Magnoliopsida; order Santalales; family Viscaceae; genus Viscum; species Viscum album. The sequence goes on from OY728132.1 coordinate 423,717,604, forward strand.
ATATTTTCCACAAGAATATGTTTAAATATTTTATTTGTTATTTATATTCATCAATGACAACAACCATTTATTTTACAAATACCCCACTGAGGATAGTTTTTGTTGATACCATCCTTATACATCTTCTGGATGGTGTATGATTAATTTGACTAAGGATAGTATTGATATTCACTTCTTTGATTCATATTAAGACTCATTTACTTTCCCATGACATATTCACATTCCTGTGATCATTAGAATTTTTGTTTATTCTAAATATAAATATTATTTATCATGTATATGTTAATTTATTGAACTTTAAATCATTTTTTATACAATGTTCTACATTGAAATTTATTTCTCTATCTAGGAAAATATTGATAAATCTGTATTCATTACTCAATATTGAAATTTGATGATAAAGAAAATTGTTTATGAATTAAATTTATTATTTGATATATGTGGAATGCTTTAGAGATGAATGAAATAGGTGGGGAATAGTAAACGATATCCTCTCAATGCATCGATAGTATCATGAGGTGAACTAGTAAACTGGTATAAAATTAGTTATCTAACACCAATGTGTCTACACCAAGGGGTTTTAAACCATCTTATAAAAGATCTTTATGGTAGAGGTATCATGATTCCAAAGATCATGGTGTCCCATAGTATAGTGTTACCTTCATTAATAATTCAGTTATTATTATCAGTGCTATTTTCATGATGATATTATCTATGGATGCATTTCATTCTCAGTTTATTGATTAATTGTCATGTGTTTCAATTATTTACTTTTCCATGTTGATTATGTCGTTTCTTATCATTATAATCAAGTTGTTTAAATGAATGTGTTTTTATTTATTTACCTAATCATGTTGATTTATGGATGATTCTGTTGTACTTAACCCTTTCTTAGCATTTGAGCACACCCTTTTTGGTTTCCTTTTTCGAGGAATCAACAAAGTGTAATATGATTAAAATGAGATGATATGCCAGAGGGAATAATTTTATTATCTAAAAGAATTATATTGTAACTTATGTTTTCAAATTTAATGTAATACTAAAATATTTATCTAGTTTACCTATACTACTAAACTATTTTGTCCATTGGGATGTGATTATTTTTATCTTATGCCAATGTGTTAATATAGGCCTTAGATCCTCGCTATTGGGGTCATGGTCTCTATAGTCGGTTTTAAAAGAAGTTTAGTAGAAACCTTGAAAACTATATTTTTAGAAATAAAGAAGTGGGATCATAATCCTATGAGTATATGTATAGAATAACATCATTCTATTTTGACAGAGTAGATATTATGTGGTTTTTTTCTTGAAATACACCCCTTTGTAAATACTAAAGGTAGATGTAGTTCAGGGATAGAGGTACCTAGGGGTAATACATATGAAAATTTCACATTGGTATTGACCAAATCATCACCTAGTATAAGACAAAGAGCCTTATTGTGCACCTTTTTTGACCCTCTTGGGGATATTCTTAGGATAATTCACATTTCAATTACAAATTATTATGTAGGATTTGAATAGATGCTGAAAATAAATGACCAAGGATAAACCTAATGTGTCTTATATTGAATATAAGGTGTCTCAAAGGAATGGTAAAATGATTTATTTTTATGAAAAATTATGTAATGTAATGAATTATTGAGAAAACATGAAGAATATAATGGAAGGAATTAATTTCCATCATAGGGATCTATTTATAGTTCATCGTCTTAAATGTGGAGAACCCAAGTAATATCTGAGTCAATTTCATCTTCTAAAGGATAAAACCTAAAATAAGAAAGAAACTACATGAAAATAAAATGGATGAATTATTTATTTATTTGTGTTAAATATTTAAAATATAGTAGTTTTTTTACCAACAATATTATAGTTATAATAGCTATGAATCATATAAATATTTTGGAAAGTTTTAGAAGAATATATGTTTTCATTTACTTATGTATTACTGATACCATCATGATTTTATTAGTTTATGATTGACACTAATTTTAATGTCTTAAACTCCCATTTTCAAGGTTTATATGATGAATGTTTACTAAGTTTAATGATATTTTATGAGAAGCTTATGGAAAGTACAATTTTTAATGAAAATTTTATTTTATGAATAATTCCATTAAATTTTATAAAAATAACTTTATAATTATTGATGACCTCTAGGTTTGATGTAATAATTAATGAAATTGTAATTATAGTAAAATAAAATTGTCAAACTTTGGGGGGAAATAAGTTATTTTGAAAAACTCAGTAAAAAATTATTTAACAATTAATTTTATTTCAAGGATTCCCATAATATTTTTTGTGAATGTTTTAGGAAATATATAAATATAGTTTTAAAAAATAAAACCCACATATTGGATGAAATACCATTGATTCTAGAAAGGTAGTATTTCTTAGACCCATAACTAAAGAACAATAAGAGTTTAGAATATACCACTAGCCTATGTGATGTCATGGTTAATTTTTCATTGTTTTTAGCCAAATGATTTGAAAATAATTATTAATGATGCACTAGTGGTGTCACTTTTGGGTTTTAAAGATTAATTTATTATATTTGAAAACTTGTGATAACTATATTGTTTTTAAAAAATATTTATAGGAAAATAAATAGAATTTTCAATATTTTATAGATTATAAGAACCATTAAAATTGAATTTTAGTTCTTCAGGCATAAAAATTCCTTTTTCGGTATTTATTTCTTATAGTTAGGGATGAATTGGAAATTGATCAATGAATACCCAAATGATTAAATTGTTCATATAAAATCGAAACATATCATGTATATATATTTCCTTGTATTATCAGATAGTAAAACAATTCCTCTAATATAGGAAACAAATCTTAAAAGAAAAACATTATACTACTAAATTCAAATATGATGAATCAGATGGTCTTTCAAATCATTATAAATTTTTGGTTTGGAGGCCCTTAAATTTCCATTTATCATTCAATTTAATGTTATCAATGACATAAATATATCACTATAATTATTTTCACTTTTCTTCCATCTCCATATATTCAATTTCAACCAATGTTCTCATAGTGGGAAACCTGGTTATGTGTTATTGATTATGACCTTGGTAATTCATTTCTCTCTTATCAAGAGGATATTTTGTTAAAACTTTTTATGATGTAGGTTTTCCAATAATGGTAATTCTAAATTTTAGACCCTTGATTACCATGATCAAGTCTAAATTATGAAGAATCAGTTTATTTAAGGTGGGGAGAATGTAACACCCAAAAATAAAAAAGAACATTTTATTTAGTAAGCTATGTGACATGAAACACCAATCTTAGAATATAATATAACACCTTGAGACATTAAGATATATTCATTTTTAAATAAAATAAATATCCTCATCATATTTAATTACATAAAATACTATGTTTATCTTACATTACATGAAATGTATAGTTTTACATATGTTAAACAGAATAATCAGTTTAGATTGAATTTCAAGAAACATCGAGTTTAAATAAAACATGACATATTATTGAAATATTATTTTTTAATATAGTAGTTATAACCTATATTTTAAATTTTTGGGAATGAATAATGCTAACTAAATTATGAAAATTATGGATATCTATTTATTAGAAATGAAATAAGGACTGTTTAAAAGAAAGAAACATTTGTTTTCTGAAAAACTCTATTTTTCTGAAATATGGTTTAATATCACTTTGAGCACATAACAAAAATTATTTTTTACCACTTTTAGTAAATTAATTCGAAAAAATTAAGCTCATTTTTTAATTATATTATTAAACTTCTTTTAGGGTGACATTTGATATTTTTTTGAAAAGTATCATTTTGTAAGAATAGTAAAACATTATCAATTTTATTTTTAAAATTTCTAATAGATTATCTTATTTATAATTTGAAATTTTATTATAAATTGGTTTTATAGTAAAATTATTTCAAGTTTATATCAATAAATTCAATTTAGGAAATTTTAGTCATTTTCATATTGGATTTTGGTATAAAAACTTTGTAAACTCTTTGACATTTCTCTTTAAAAACCCATTTTCTCATCACATATGCAAGATTAATTTTAACGTAAAAATTTCCACTTATATGAATGGAATTTTAAAATTGAATAAAAATTTAGAATCATCAATATTTATAATTCGAATATGGTCAACTTATTTTTTATCTAAAAAAATAGTTAGAATAATAAAAGTTTGTTATCATTGTTATGGTAAAATTTGATTTAACTTGGGTAAAACATAGAAGATAATGGTTTAAAATAATGTAATATCTCTTAAAACACCCATTGAATATCCATATTTCGACCTTATCTCTTCTAGATTAGAGAATGGACCATTTGATAGGCTTGTGGAATGATTAAATTATAGGTATGATTGAATATTTTAAAAAATATACAAGCATAACCCTCACCTCACATTTAAAAGGTCACCCATTTCCTATATTATTAACTCTCTAAAACCATTTTGGGTTATCCATTCACTTCCAAAATCACTTATAACACCCAACAAATTCTAAAATAGTTACATTTTATTTGATAGTGTGCATGACATGGAACACCAACCATAGTAAAAAATATAACCTATCAAGACTTTATGATATATTTGAATTTATAATTAAATTTAATCTAGTCTATAACTTACAATTCTCTCAATACCGAGTTATCTTGTGTCGCACACAACAATGAGTTTCTTCAATAGCTTATGTTACACACAAGATGGGTTTTTTACTGAATAGTGTTAATATTATTATTTAAAATGAACATTATTTCACAACCATTAAATTAGTTGGTATAAATAGAATTAAATAACTTATAAAAAAATATGGTTGAATTTATTGGTTAAAATTTATTATAAATGAATATAAAACAAATTGAATATAAATAGTTGTTTTCATAAAAAAAATATTTTTATTTACTGAAAATAATTTTATAATAATAAAATAAATAAATTAATATTATTGAATGATATAAATGAATCTGATATATTATATATTCAATAAAATTTTCCTATATTAATCAATTAGATTTTATAAGAATAAGATACGAATAAATCCAATTTTATGCATGAAAAATTATTTTTCTAATGGAAAATTATCCACCTATTAATAGAAAATCCATTTTAAAACTAAATTTATAACATTTTATAATTTAATTTTTCAAAAAATAAACTTTATTTTTGAAATATTAATTTCAAAATTATCATAGGGTTAATTTTTTGTATTTTTCTCATAAGTTTCATTTTTTGGTGAATATTGAAAAATACGGAATTTTAACTGAAAACTGACTTTTATACTAAATAATTTATAATTTTAAATTGTATTTTTAATTATATTTAAATTAAATATATATCAATTATATATATATATATATAATAAAATTTGTGTTATTTTAATTATTTTTATAACTAATGTACATATCAAAATTTAGTATACTTTTTAACATTTTCCCTTTAAAAGCATGAATTCACATCCCGTCTGTAGGGTTAATTTTTAATTAATTTATACAAATTATGTGTTTTAAACTTGTATAAATAGATTTAATATTTTTAATATTGATAATTTATTATGTATGGTAGTGTAAAACTAGTTTTTGACCAAATATATTTGTGAAAATCATTAAATTAATCCCAATGATTAAGGTTAAAGTGAGTTTACTTGGTTGTTAATCATTAAACATAATGTGGAAAATAACCTATTAACTTATAGATATCCCAATTTATGGATATATTTATACAACATACCCTATTTTACTTAATTTTTTTTTATTATAGGAACTTGTTGTAATGGATATCTCCCAACAGTGCTTACCGTTTTGTATTTATAAGAATGCGAATCCTCCCACACTATAAAAGGGAATTCACCCTATTCACTAATTAGAACATATAAATGATTTTGTATAAAAAAATCTAAAATAAAAACTTTTATACTTCCCTACCCGAATCTTATAAGACTAACATTTCACATAAATGTAATCAAATAATTCCTTTGGTGCAAACCAAAAGAAGTTACCCGAAGAAATGGTAACTTTCTCCAACAAGCAGTTTTATTTTATTTCTTTCTCCAACCCTTCACTTATTAATATATATTACTTATATAATAACCTAATTATATTAAAATAATGATATGTTGTTATTTTAATTGTATTACCTATAACCAAAGTCACTTCCATCAAATGAGATACACAATCATCGTTTATGTGTATGGGGGACTACCGCCTTGCAAACAAATTTCATTCGTTATTCTATAAAATACATTATATGTTGAGAATAATTATATATTTATAGTTTATATATATGATATATATGATATTTATAATGTTTTTATGGTTCCATAATTATTACTTAACACATACCATCATGCTTTCCATTTTGGGGGAATACAGTGACATCCTTCTAGTGTATGACATACTACCACCTGACGAAGTGATGTGATCCATTCATGATTTACATGGAATGTATTAAGGATTATTTTAATAAAAATATCTGATATATATGACATAAAAAGGATTTTGAAATAATAATATACATATATATTATTTACTTTTCTTTCTTTTAATACAACAAGAAAATAGAAGTAGTGTTCATGCGTACGTATGACGTACAATCTCTAGGAATGTTTCATGACATTTAAAATCAATAAATTTTATGGCTTACTATAAATACATATATAATGAATATAAATAATATTTAAATCATTTTCTACATTTTTTAGATGATTAAATTATGATCTAGTTAAAAGGAAAAAAAAATAATAAATCAAATCAAACTTAAAAAACATGGCAATAGACACCTGAAACAATACAAATAATGAAATATTTTTAATTAATGGGTTATAATATGTCATAAAAATATTATATATGATATAATAAATATTAATATGATTCTTTTTAATAATAATATTCTTTATGCCATTATATAAGAGGTTGAAAATAGTTCAACTAAATGGGAGCCTAAGGTAAGAGATTTTTTATCAATTTTCTTTCCATTCAGAATTATTTGTTATTATGAAACAATTAAATTTTATATGGTGTATATAATAACATTTGAAATTTTATATCCTAAATAATTCATTAATTATGGTATTATTTGTTTCAATTTTATTTATTTCATCTATGGTGATTTTAACTTAATATTTCCAAGTGGTAATAATGTTTCATAACTCAATTCATTTTCATTGAGTTATAATACTTCCATGTTGTCATTAATGTTTTATAATTATGTGTATAATTAATTTTTAATTTTTATTTATGTATTTACACTTTTATGCACAATTATAGTTGAAACAAATAATCATTTCATTGATTAATTATCACTTCAATGTTCTGATCAATTTAAGGGTTTATTTCAGAATCTCATTCTAATTGAGACTATTATTCTTGAAATTTCATTAAAGGAAATTATATGATAATTATTTAATATAAAATTTAATTTTATTATAATCTAGATATTTATGATATTTATCAAGTAATACTACCCATTTTTTACTCTTTATTACTTGAAATGTTTTAGAACATTTTTTAAAGAAGACCCGAATTTATTTATCTTTTCAGTCAGAAACCCGTTTTCTTCCAAAAACATGTGTTAAAAAATTATTTTAATTTTTTATAATATAATAAAAGTTATTTATTATGGTAAATTTATTTCATTTTTTCTTTTTACAAAATATTTTCAAATGAATCGTCCTATCTCTTTCTAATTAAGTAACTTTTCTAACCATTTTACAATTCAAAAGGAATGTTTTTTACCTTGTATTGAATTACTCATAATCATTTATTTGAAGCTTCATTTAAAATTTTACAAATATATTTAAAAAAAATATTTTAAAATTTGAATTTTAGAAAAATTATTTTTCAAATTATTTTTCTAAATGAAAATGTTATTTTACACAAGAATGTTTTAAATTTAATTTTATTGTTTTTGTATTAATCAATGAAAAAACTATTATTCTTATAACAATGGGTATTGAAACTATCCTTATTCATATTATATATGGATTATTATTATTTTACCGAGGATAGTATTGATATTCACTTCCTTGAATCATTTTTGTAGTCATTAACATCCCTTGGAGTTATTCACTTTCCTGTAAACATTAAACATTAAAATTCCCCTAAATTTCCACATTATTTATCATAGATATCATTTTTTTCATAAACCATATAAAACTTCTATATATGGTGTTTATTTTGAATTTTATTTGATTAACTAGGGAAATATTGATAAATCTATATTCTTTACTCAATATGAATATTTGATGATAAGGCACATTGTTCATGAATTAAATCAATTATTAGATATTTAAGGAATTTTTTGGATAGGTATAATATGGGTTAGAGAACATTTAATGTAAACATATCGATGCATTTATAGTCTTATGGGATAAAATTAGTAGGTGATAAACCCTTCGCGTTTGTTTATAAGTTGTTTTAAACTGTCTAGATGATAGATCTTGACATTGGTGTCTTGTGAAAGGTCTTAACACAAATAAAATGGGTTTTTACCCACAAACATAAACTTTATTAAGGATATATCTTGATAATGCCTATCATATGGATAGATATTGATAGTACATACATCTAAAATTATGCATTACATCATTATTGTTATTCCATGTGATTATTTGATTAGTTAAAATATCCATTGTCAAGTTCCAAGCCAATATTATTATTTATATAGCATTATGTGATCATATTTTATTCTAACCATATTTATTATTCTATATTAAGTTATGTATTTGAATGTGTGCATAGTTATTTACCTTTCCATGATTATTATTCTCATTGATTCATTATTTATTATGATGTACAAAACCCTTACTGAGAATTTGAGCTCACCCTTATTTTCTGTTATATTCCCAGGATTCTATGAAGTTTACTATAATAGATATGAAATTATATGATAAAGGGAATAAATATCTTCTGAAAAAAATTATTTTGTAATTCATGTATTAAACTATAATACAAGACTCACGTATGTATCATGTTTTCCAAGATTACTAAACTATTCGGTCCTTGAGGATGCAATTTCATTAGAAATTTTGCTAATTTAATGGTAGTAGGAACCATATCTGAGATGCTGGGGTCGGGGTTGGTACATCAATTTCTAACATCCCTATCCTCATACAAGAAGCCTTATTTTGGGGATAAATTCAAAATAAGAATAATTTTTGTGCAAACCTATGTAGGTCACTCAATGAAGATGTAATATTCTTCAACAAGAACCTTTATTGTTTTTCTTTCTCCACCTCCATAAATTTTTATTAAAAAAACTTTGATATAATAAACTTAGTATATTCCATATACAGAGATGTTTTTCTAATAATTTAATGACCCATAACCATCTCCACTTCCATAAAATGGTTTATGAAATGATCATTCTTGTGTACGAAAGACCACCACCGCACGAACCGATGCCATTCATTTTTCCAGTACCACCATTCACAATTGGGTATGGTGATAGATCTAAATTATATATATGATATTTATGAAATAATTATACCTTTAGAGTCATTATATCATATATATCTATTTACTATATTTTTTAAGGGGATACAATAATTTTTCTCATGTGGATAGCAGACGACCGCCTCACGAAGCGATACAATTCTTCTTTCACTAACACTTTACATGGAATTTAATAAGGTTAAATATAATCAATAAATTTGATATACATGAAATAAATATGATATTAATTAAATATTTATAGTTTTGAAAAGATAATATTCTTTCTTTCCTTTTGAATCCCTTAATGATAATATCATCATCAGGGTACGCGTGGACTACCTCCTTCACGAAGCGATGTGACTCTCTTTTCATAAACAAAGAACATAAATGATATATATAAGTATATTTAATGAAATAATATGGTGTATATGATATTATTATCATTCTAAAAAGATAAAATATTACTTATCTCATTTCCATAAGGATCATTAGAAAAATTAAATGTTACTCATACATATATACGGCCTACCTTCTCTTTGATCGTAACAAACTTCATTTTTTTGTAACAATATTTCATGATTGGTTTTAAAGGAAAAATTGGTGAAAAAATATGAAAATTATGTTGTTATTATTATTCTATATATTATTGATTTATATAATATTTACATGAACCGGATAATTCATGACGAAACACACTTGGGAAAGCAAGGAACATAACATCCCAAACAATAAAAATCATAAAAGGTAATTAATGAATGAGTGATATTGTGTAATAAAAGGATTATATAAATATCAATATAATTATGAAATAATTTTATAACATTTTTTAAAACACTATATATAATATTAAATCATTTTTATCTAAAAGTAATTGTGGGGTAAGGATTTTTTCTCAATTAACATTCTATTGATAGTTATTTTTTATTATGAACCAACTCACTTTTATGTGATTTATATAATGAAAATATTACTTTTTTTATCATTATAAATTAATAATTAATGTTATTTTAAGTTCAAATCTTAAATATTTAGTCCAAGGGGTTTTGGCTTGAAAATGACCAACTAGTAAACAATTTCGTAACTCAATTTCTTTTTATTGGGTTATATTACTTATTCATTATTATTGATGTTTTAGGATTATTTGTATAATGAATTTTGATTATCTTATGTTATATTTAAAATTATTTTATATGGATTTATAGTTGATACACATAATCACTTCATTTATTAATTCTCACGTCAACATTATGATCAATATATTGGTTTATTTCACAACCCCATTCTAAATGAGGTTGTTTATTCTGGAATATTAGTTGAAGGAATTATTTTAATAATTTTATAAATAAACCCATTTAATTTTCTTATACTCTAGTTATTCATATTTTTTAGGTAATATTATCATTTTTTCACTCTTTTGTACATAAAATAATTGATAAAATGCTTTTAATAACGTTTGACTTCATTTCTATATACATTCAGAAATCTATTTTCATTAAAAGCCATGTTTTTTAAAAATGTTTTAAAAAATGTTTTCAAAATTTTAAAAATAGTTTATTAAATAAAATTTTACCCATTTTTTTTAATTTTTTTTTCAAATGAATATTTTTTTCATTTGATAAACAAGGAATTTTAGACACCTTTTTATATTGAAAAAGAAATGATCTTTTTATCTTATACTAAATGTAGGGAATTACCCACCAACATGAACATAATTTATTTGAAGATTACATTTAATGTTTATGGGGTCATTTTTAACTAATATATTTTCCCTTATATTCTAGAAATTCATATTTTTAAGGTTTATTTTTAAATAAAAGTAATTTTAAAATGTTTTATATCATATAAAGTAGTTTTCAAAATAAAAAAGATATTTTACATGATAATTTTTTTAAATATCTTTTTAGGGTATTTCTACTCAAAAAAATATACCTGTAGTTTATATAAAATCCTATGAGGATATGTTGCGTTGATACTCGCCTTATTCTTCATATGGATAATTTATGATTATTTTGACAATGGACAATACTGCAATTCACATGATTAATTTTATTATTATTTAAACTTACCTATAAATATTAACTTTGTTGTGATCAATGGACATTAAATTTCCCCTAAATATCCATCTTGTTTATCATGGATTTGTGAATTTATTAAACTCAATATCCTTTTTTACTTAAGATTTTTTGCAATGAAAGTTACTTATTTATATGGAGAAATATTTGAAAATCTGTATTCTTTACTCAATAAAAATATTTTATTATAAGAAACATTGTTAATCAATTAAATTTGTTATTTGATATATGGGGGATTATTTGGATATTAAATATGTGGACAATCCCTAGTTAACAATATGCCCTCAATGCATCCGTAATTTCATGAGGTGAATTAGTAAGATAACATAAAATTATTTGTTCAAACCCAATGGGTTTGTACATAATAGTTTTAAATCTTGTTATGAAAGGTCATGACTATAGAGATATTCTGATGACTGAGATCATGTTGTATAATAGTTAATCATTTCCTTTATTAATAATTATGTTGTTATTATCCCTAATATTTTTAGAATGATATTATTTATGGATGCATTTAATTTTCAATTTATTGATTAAATGACATGTGTTTTTCATTATTTATCTTTTAATATTGTTTATTAACGATCTTATCATTATATGAAAGTTATTTAAATTCCATGTGTGTTTTTTAATTTTCCTTTCCATGTTGATTATGCCTATCGATTCATGATAGCTCCCATTTTACTTAACCCTTACTAAGAATTTTTGCTCACCCTTATTTTCTTCTTTTCCACAGAAATCCATGAATTGTACTATGATTGATGTGGAAGGATATGATAGAGGGAATAATTTTATTCTCAAAGAAATATTTTTTAATTTATTTTTTGAAATGTAATGTAATACTAAAGTACTTATCTAGTACAGAAAGACTACATTAATATTAGGTCCTTTGAGATGTATTTCTTGGTATCTTATTAAAATTAATCAAAATAAAAACTATCTCTATGATAATGGTGTTAGGGTCACTATATTATGGAAGTGGGATGAAATTACTATGGACTTTCTCATAGGACTAACAAATATATCTATAATTAGTGATGAAATATTGGTAATTTTTAATCTCATAACCAAATATTCACATTTCTTCACTTTAAGATAATACTTACCTATTGAGTGCCTCACAAAGATCTATATTTATTAACTTGTAAGAATTAATCATTCACCTCATTTAATTCTTTTTATCATAATCCCTCTTTTATAATGAATTTATATAAGAGACTTAATAAGGCCCTTGATACTAATATTTATTTGAGAAATCCCTACTATCCTAAAACTGATAGATAATCTGAAAGGACTATTAATAAACTAGAATGCATGTTGTGATCATGATAACTTTAATTTAAAGGTATGTGAGATCATTATTTACCTTATTAGAGTTTTCCTATCACAATTGTTTGCATTCAATTATTTAAATGGAACCATAAGAAGCATTATATAGAAATAAATTTCGTACTCCAACTTGATGGGATTAAGTTTGTGAAAGGAAACATGTTTTCCCAAACACTACAGTAGAGAAAATGAAAAAGTTACTACTATTCATGATCATATTCAAGTATCTTAAATAAGTAAAAAGTGTTATGCTGATAATAAGAAGAATGATTTTGAATTTTAAGTGAGAGATCATGTTTTCAAGAAAGTATCTCTATGGAAGGGTTACATAAGGTTCAGTAAGAAGTTAAAACTAAGAAATAGGTGCATTAGAACCTTTAAAATAATAGAAACAATTAGAGTTGTGGGTTATTAATAATAAATTCCACCAATCCTTAATAAAGTAAATGATATGTTCTATATATCATTTTTAATTAAGTATATTATAGACCCAATTAACGTGATTACCTCTGAAGAAATATAATTGGATCTTGATCTCGCTTACTATGAAGATACAATCTAGATTCTTGATACTAGAGAGAAAGTATTGAGAAATAAGAAAACTCAACTGTTAAATGTACATCAGAGAAATTATAAAATTGAGGATGAAACATTATAACAAAAGGATGTTAAAAAGAATGAAAACCCTCATTTGTTTAGAAGGTAACAATCATTAAAATTTTGGGGACTTTTTTAATTAGTTGTAAGAATGTAAAACCAAGACTCAATTATAGTTGGAGAACTTTATACTTTAATAAAACTATAATAAAAGGTAATTTTATTCTTTAATGGGAAAAAATTCGTAATTTGATAAGATGAATATAATCTTGTAGCTTACCTGGCTAGAATAATTCTAGATTTTTTTGAAATTTTACCAGCGAAATGAGTTTTCATAAAAAATAAAAAATGTTGTATTTAATTACTCCAAATTTTATTTATAGTAACATGTGATAATATTTACAATTAAAAATTTATTAAATATAATCTTTTTAGAATATATAATATTATTTTGTGCCAAACGTGTATTTTTAAGAAAACTTTTTTTGTTTAAAAAACTATAATATCTGCTGATTTTAATTAATTAAAATAATATTTAATGATAAATTATTTAAATAAAATTTATATATTATATATATAACTATAATAATATAAATCCATATAATGATGATTACTTATTATACCATTAATATTATATCATCTTATGCTTGAAAAATTCATTTATGGAAAAACTATTTTTTGACATGAAAATTTGGTTTTTTTAAAAATAAATTATTCCAATTTTGTAAATTAAATATAATAAAATGAATTTCATATTTTATATTAGGATAATTTATATTATTTTATAAGTAAAACCTAATTTTTTATCATAATTATTAGTAAAAATAGTAAAAATTAATTAAACTGGTTAAGGTTAAAACAAGGGTTTGCGCGTTACATGTGCTTAGGTTGAAATTAATTTTCCGCATAAATATAATTTTTATTTGATAAATTTTATTTCATATCAAGAATATATAGGTCAAAATAATCAAATAATGATCATTTTTGTTCTTAATAGATTAATTACCCAGGTTAAAAAACTAAAAACCATGGTGAAAACAAAAATGGTATTTGTTAGTAAAATTAGAGGATAAAGGAATAAAAAATTTAAGAAAGGTTTGTATTTTTTTTGGTTGAGGTATGTATTACCCTTTATATCCCTCCAATCTATTAATTATTAATTTTGAAGCCACTTTAGGTTAGAGTTATTGTAATGTCCATTGATCTTGCACTCTCTCACATGGCCGAATTGGGCTAATTATGGGTCCTCAAGCGCAACTCCCCTATACCAAAGGATGCCGACTAGTAGTGGGGGTGGGAGAAATATAGTGGAGAGACTATACCCCATCATACAAAGTTTCAAAATATTGTAAAATCAATAACAGTTAAAATCAGAGTAATGAATATAATGGAAACAATGCAACATACCACTATGAAGTTAAAAGAGGAACCAATAAACCAATAATAATGAATCATGTAATGACACGCTAAAATGTATCTAAAATTTTGATGGAAGAAATAAAAATAAAATAACTAGATGGAATAGTAAACTCAAAAGACCCCGGTCCCAAGCCCCATGTCATTATCATCTCCAGACTCCAGCCCATCCTATGAGCTTTAATCAACAATAAGACCCCTTTCCCTTTTCCAACACTTCATCCATTTAATCTCCTCTAGTTCCAAATTATGTCCCAAATATAGTGTGAATATAACTCCTTACGCTAACACCCCCATTTATAAACAATACTAGTCTAATATTAATCTTATGAAGTAGATAAATAAATAGGCCTGTTGATTAGGCAAGTATTAAAAATACAATAATCAACCTTCTTTAGCACCATATAAGAATATCATTGAGCATATAACACAACCATTTGAAATTTAATTTACTACTATGGAATAATAACATAACTAAAAAAATCTATCTATATAATCCTTTGAGCATCTGGGTATAGCCCTCAATATAAGCATTTCAGCATCTTAGAATATCCCTCTATATATTAATTTCAGTATAAAAATGGTCCAAACCCCCTATATAAACATTTCAACATCAAATTGGGCCAATCTATCTATTTAATAATTTAAGATTCAAACTATGCCAAGCTCACTATATAAGTAATACTGCTAAAAACTGGTCCAATCCCTCTATATAAGCATTATAGAATGGATTACATCAAAATTCATAATAACAAGGATATCATAAAATCATATCATATGCCTCAATGATTAATTATTCAAATTAATGTTTTTCTTTTAATTGTAGACCAATTTAATAAAATAATCATGAGTCATTTTAATAAGTGATAAGACACTTCCACCAAATTATATTTTAAATTTTCATAAAATAAATTTTAGGGCTAGAGTGGGAGCCTGCACATAATTATACGAGAAAATTCAATGTTCAAAATCCAACAAAAATTCAAAATTAATGTCGCTGGAAGATCAGGTAACAAAATCACCAAAATACCTTGAGCCACTTGAGGATCCCTACATCAAGGTGGGTCTCATCATTTCCATACATCATTTTCATTGCCACAACATTATCTCCATCAAATCATCACCTTAGTCCACCTCACCAATGACCACCACCACAAGCATGAAAAAATCCTAATGTCATCTTCAAGGGTTCACTTACCGAGTGGGTAGCCACGAATAAGGTCAAAAAATCAATTGAATCGATTGGGATCTGACAGATGATGCAACACAATATTTATCACCAGTAATCATTCAATTAATTTATTATGAAAATTATATAGAGGCATTCAAAATATTGCACAAACCTAACAATTGAAGAGACAATAGTGTTAGGTTTTAGACCACCTACCTTAAATCGATGATCAACACAACACTTCTAATCAGTAACGACAACAAGAATAAAGGATAAGAAGATCAAAGAAGAAAACTATATGAAATAAGATCAAGACTAACAACCAAACCAACTTAGCCAAGAGTTTCCATCACTACAATGAAGACTAAGGGGAATAAAAGGGAAAACCATTGTAAAACAAATTATTGGATATGGATTGATTGAATAACATGTCCATAATGGAGGTTGGAACTCTAAAATCCCCTGTAAATCACCTAGAATCTGAGAGAGAACAGTTTCTTATGGGATGAATTAAATACATAAGTTTTGTGTTCCCTTAAAACCACCAATACTGAGAAATGCATGGTGATTAAATTCATTACATTGTGTAGAATTATCAATTTAACAAAATAAAGAAATTCATGTATCCTAGTGTGAATTAAACCCTTCCTAAACATTATATGTATTGTAATATAGATTCATAGCCTATAACCAATTCATTCCATGAACCAGTTCATGGACTGTATTAATTTCATGAAATATTTTTGATAATAGTTACACATTTTTTGATGAATTTACATGGCCAATAAATTTTATGCAGATAGCTTTACGAATATCTTTCAAAAAGAACCCAAACCACCTATGAAGGCTTCCAAACTCATAAGAACCCTCGTAAGACCATTTAAAATTTGAATACCTGGACTCCATTAATTACAAACAACATACATCCCAAAAAAATTAAGTCATTTTTCCAATAAAATGTATCTCTTTAAGAATAAGACTCGATGCCCAAGGTTTAATAGAAAAAACCCCAAAAAGTGGTTTAATGGAAAACTAAAGGGGGACATACTAGAAAAAATATAGGATCTTACTACCTACCCACCACATAACAACTTATTATTTAGATTCTCCAAGAATCAATATTGGGTCTCAGGGAAAAATTCTAGCCACTGTGTTAACATTTTAAACTCCCACTTAAGCATGCTCGTGCTGCCACTACACTCAAACCATAGGTATAGTCTTTACCCATAGATACTTCTCACTCTGGTCCAAAATCCATCTCGGATTCTCCTTAAAGGATAAACCTACAAAAATATCAATGCCCTTAATTTATACAACATGACAATGGTTAGCATGATATCTTTGAAGCTGGGATATGTGAAACAAGTCATGCATTGAGATATATCATTGTAAAATGGATAATTGGTACCCCATTGTGCTGACCCTTTCCACTATCTCAAATGGATTGAAAAACATGAGCACTATCTTTCACTATTTTCTGATATGGTGTTTCCCCAACATAGGAGAAATCCAAAGTAAAACACAATGACCCATATCAGACTCAAAAGGTTATATTTGATGGTCAGTGTAGGATTTATACTGACTATACGTGGTTACCAATATCCTCCTAATACACTGAACCTCTTCATATGTCTCATACATGATACTGGGTCCAATTAGTGCTAAATCATCATCCTCTAACAGATAAAGATGTGAAAAAATACCGTTCATATAAATAATCAAAAGGTTCCATCTAGAATGATTCATGGAAGCTGTTATTGTACACAAACTCTATGTGTCTCGTATGATACTCCCATCAACCACCAAAATCCAAAACACAAGATTGTAATATATCCTTTAGAATATGAATAGTATACTCTGATTCACCATTAGTATAAGGATTATAGGACATATTTAAAAGAACCTTCGAAGTGAGATCCATATAAATACCCTGATAGAATCAATATGTGTAAAGAGGATCTCAATAAGAAAAACTACCCCTCGGAACTCTTTGAAAATGAACTATCTCATGTATGTAAAGTCTCCGAGGACCAATAATAGTGAAGGTCACCCTAATAGTAAAGTAGTGGGATACTTTCATTATTCAATCTATAATCACCCATAGTGCATCGTTCTTATGGGTTTCCCTAGGTAATATTATCACAAAATCCGTAGTGAAATCATCCCATTTACACTTAGGAATGGATAAAGGATATAATAACCCTATTGGACTTCGTTGGTCAGCTTTCACATTTTGATAAGTAAAATATCTTTTCATAAATCCCGCTACCTTCTTCTTCATTACTAACCACTGGTAATATCTATGTAGATCGTGATACATCCATGTAAAACCAAGATTTACTTTCCATCTAGAACAATGAAACTCTATCATCAATTACTTGTGTAATCCCATAGGAACCCATAATTGGCTATAGAAAAAAAATCACTACCAAGAGACCATCCAGTTGGTGGATCCGCACTATATAAGATGTCCTATATAACTAAGCCCATAGAATTAGATACTTATATTCATTGATCCAATGAAAATGTATATGTATATTAGATATAGAAGTCAGAGATACTCATCTTTGGGACTATTGATCATCTAAATTATTGTATATTAATAGTTCCATCATCTGCCACTCATCACAAGACCACCACACTACCTCTATCTGTGTACTCTGGTTCAAGTCTTTAACAAGGACCTTTCCCTTACCCAGTGTTTAAAAAACATAAATGTTGAAAGACTAAAGATAATCAACCCACCTCTTCCATTGAATATTCAATCCCGATAATAAAATATGTACTTATAGATCTTATGGTACGTGTACACCAAAAACCTCTCACCCAAAAGATAGTGTCTCTATAATCTCAGGAAATATACTAGCATAGCTAACTCTAGGTCATGAGTTTGTTAATTACTCTCAAGCAATATCAGTTGTCTGGAGCTATTAGTGACCACTCAATCCTCCTGCGTTAGAAATTATCTAATTCCAACTTTGGATATGCTAGAGTACATGGTATATTCTTTATCTGGCATAGTTAACGTTTGGATATGTTCTTTTTTCATCATTTCTTTTACCTTTGTAAAATACCTCTCATAAAAATTCAATGAAACAAACTTCACCCCTTCTTATAAAGAACTAAAATTGGTGCTACCAAATCGGATAATTCTTTGATAAAGAACTGATAGTAACCTAATAGACTATGAAAACATCAAATCTAAAATACATTCTGGAGATGATCCCATGATACCATGACTGAAACCTTCTCTAGGTCCACTAACACTCTTACCTCTGATATGACATTGTCTAAGAAGTTCACTTTATCAATCCAAAAACTATATTAGCTTATCTTGGCTTAAAGTCTTCAATATTTCAATGTACTCAAGATGATTTTAAGATGTTGGGAATGATCATATATTTAGTAGGAGTACTATAATATATCATCGATAAAAATCACCATAAAATGATTTGTACAAAAATAAAATATATATTTTATTAAGGATATGAATACTGCTAGTGAATTTTTCAAACCAAATGACATCACTATAAACTCATACAATCCATACATACTCCTAAAATAATTCTAAGGTATGTTTGATGGTCCTACCCTCAACTGGTGGAATATTGATCACAAATCGATCTTGTATAAGATATTATCACCTATCAACTATTCGAAGAGATCGTTAATATTCATAAGGGGTACTGGTTCTTTAGCATTATCTGGTTAAATATCTAATAATCCACACATAACCACAAAGTTCCATCATCCTTCTTGGTGAAAGGAACTAGAGAACCCAGTCATGACCCGACCCTATAGGGCTCGAGCCACAAATAACCCTTGCTCGCTACCATAGGTCTAGGGATATCGACCAGCGATGAAGGCATAACTAACATGGGGAGGCCTTTACCTAAGTACCTATACACACACACACATCCATCTCAATACATAAGTGAAGAGGAATAATAATAAATTAAATAAATAATTAGGGAAGAATCCACGCATGTAAAACCTCGAGATAATACAAGTGTAAAGTAGGGAAAACTAAAAGTAAAATGGAAAAAAATACATGCCTGACCAAAAAGTTGTGTTAACCTAAAAAAATGGAAAAGTAAATAGATGAGAGAGACCATATACTGATATATAAGCTTCAACCACCATTTGTAGTCTAGTGTACGAAGATATCCCTAATCTTCTCTGAAATTGTTTTCACCCTATCTACTGTCTTCACAAGACATGACATGTGTGGGTAAATCCCATGTAGGTTTGAGTATATACATATCCAATAGGATGCCCAAAATCTAAAGGGGAAGGAACAACAGATATAAAAGGGATAGATAGTAAAGTGAAACAGGGAAAGATAATAGCTCAATCCAAAACAAGAGAGAGAGTAACCTCATCCAAACACAATTATCTCAACACAATGTCTATAAAAACTACATGTCGAGTATTTTCCACCCATAGTAGGAGAGTAACCTCATCCAACCATAATAAGATAAAATGGAAAGTGTGTGGCATACAACACACATCATCTTGATGCATGGAAGGAGGGTAACTGAATCCAAAAACATGGATGTATATATATATATATTCAAACATAATAATCCATAATGAGAGATAAAGGGGATCTCCATCTCATATCCCATCCCAATAAACGAGTTCTATCAGTCCCAAAAGGTCCATCAATGATGCCTTGTATCTCACGTGTCTTCCCAGTAGAAACATCCATGTCAAACCACACCCCACCACTATTCCAAACAGTCAAGGGGAACAATCTCAAGATAGGGGACCCATTCCTTGATATGACAAGAGGGTTACACTCAGTGGATAAATAGATAATCCATACTCTTTTACAATAGAAGGGTTATACTCTAATAGTTAAAAAGGAACCATTCCCTACTTATAAGGAGGTTTCCAATTTAGTAGTTGTCCAAATAAACATACCTTACATAGATGGAGGGTTGCACATTAATTGTAAATAGAGGACCCATAACATGCCCAAAAGTAGGTTTCCACTTTATTGGTAGAGGACCCATTACTCGACTCTACAGGAGGGTTTCAGTCTCTCATGGTAGAGGACCCATACCTAGACTCTGTATGAGGGTTCCACACTAGTAGTTGGTAGATGACTCATACCCTTCCCAGTAAGAGGGTTCCACTCTAATAGTCATTAAATGACCCATACCCTATCTTGCAGAGGGGTTCCACTCTCGTTGTGGATGAACCATACCCTAACTCTGTTGGAGGGTTCCAATCTTTCATGGTAGATGAACCATACCCTAACTCTGCGGGGGGGGGGGGGGGTCCACTATTGTAGTCCGAAGAGGACCTATACCCTGCCTAGTAGAAGGGTTACACTCTATTAGTTGATGGAGGACCCATACCCTACCCAGTGGGAGAGTTCTACTCTAATGTCATGAAGAAAACAACACTGTATCAAGGTAGTGGTTCCACTCAGTAGATAGAGACCCCACACCCAAGCTAACGGGGGGTTCCAATCTAGAATTTATAGTGATACTGACTAAGAACTTCCTCCATTGGGTTCCACCTAAAGAAACTTTATAGTTGGAATATCTCACATCAAATCCCTAAATCCAAAATGGAGTAAACCATCTGGTTCTATGTGAAAAAACGTTGTGGATATGCTACTCATGAGCCAAAACCCAAGACCATACGAATGATATATGGGAGGTTAATGTTTCTTTAGAAGGAGGTACATGGTGTGTAGGGGAACCCCACACTATGTAGTCCCATTATACTATCTGGACATGTCTGATCTAGAACATGACTTGCTGGCTAGGTAGCACTACATGACATGTAAGTGTATTACATGATGTGTCTCAACCAAAAGTCTGATGAACGCACGATGCTCATCCCTCATCCAATTGAAAAAACGTAATTCCACTAATATGCCTCAACAAAAATCCTTGAATGGATAATAATATTACACAATTTCAATCTTTATATAAAAACACATGAGATATGCTATTCACTTTCCAAAAATTATTCCCTAGTGAAGAAGTCACATTTCACCACATAATGCACAAATAGTGCTTCCTAGGCTCGATCCACGAGTCTAAATTACATGACCTATATTAGTCTCAAAACATCCAACTCAATATTAGGGTTACAATTCAACAAAATTTTCTTCATTATGACACCGTATGGAACAGATATGTCCGATACAAGATTTCACAATTACAACAATAATAATATTGGGTGCTTCTTTGACCCAATGCTTGATTTAAAAAAAGGGTATCCAATATTAGTCTTAAAATGACCATCTTAATTCCTGGGTCACACTGCCATTAATAGTTCATCAATCCGACATCGTACGAAGGAGTTACGGTGAAAACAATGTTTTACCAACAAAAATAGTGATAATAATATTTTAATATTTTTATTAATATGTTTTTTACTCTCAAAGAACCACACTGGTTCCTTAGGTTTTCACATGGTGTCTCCCCTTATTCAAGCCATCTCCTCCATTGTATTTTCCTTATTTTTAAACCATTATTATTATTATTATTATTATTATTATTAATACAATAATAATAATAATATTAATGAAAATTTGGCGCCATACTCGTACAACACCCCAGACATCCCTCATAATTTTTTTTTAAATTTAAATCTTAGAATTAATTTAATTAATTTTCATTATCATCACATTTAACATTTTAACAAAAACAATTTCTTATTAAATTAAAACATTTTATATAATGTTATTTTTCCTTATTAAATTAAAATAATTTGATTTAATTAACAACAAATATTCTTATTATGCCATAATTATTATTATTATATAATATAATAATAATAAAAAATCCCTATTTAAATTTTATTAACTCATCACCATTAATATTAATAATATTATTATTAATTCCCACAACGTTGACTACGTCTGAAAACCTCATTAGAGATCCATGTCCTGCCACAATCATGTCATCGCCACATACCAACCCAGAAAATAGGGATCACCGATCCCATCCCAAAAAACCTCTGATCACCTGTCATTATATTCTCACCCCGATCGCATCCCAAATCACAAACTTGTGCCTCTGGTTTTGATCTAATCCCTTCAAAAAAACACTATCTCTATCATTTATTAATCCATCCACAAACCGTTGATCCACATTTAGTTCTTGTAACTCCAATGAATCTTGGGGTTTGATCACACTTGAACCAACCCGAGCAATGTCAAATCATGTCCCATGGTCCAATGATGGATAACACAAAGAATGGTGGGGAAAAACTAATAAAAATGGTGATAAACATTGTTGGCCAAACATTCTTGGCCAATGATATTGTAGTTGGGAAATCTGTGTAAGAAGCATGATATAGATAAGAAATAAATTGAGAGAATAATTTATTTTAATACATGGGCTCAAGAGAAGAACATAAAATTGACTAATCAAAAGCATATAAAAATGCATACTTAAAATATTTAAACAAAATAGGTAGGAAACTAAAATTGATGAGTCCTGCGAGGATTATAGATTAATCATTGGTGAATAATTTATTTTCTAGTGATGTAGGTGATCTACTATGTATGATACCTTTCGATTCAACTCGATCTGATCACTGATCATCAATCAATGATGATTCGCCAAATAGGAATTCCCTCATCCTCATAAAAGATCTAGAAAATGTTATACAGAAAAACCTTAAAAATTGGTAATAAGAGGATATTTATTGAGGTTTTAATTAGGTAGTTTGATAAATCAAATTAATAATTTGTTTATTTATTTTAATTAGACGTACCTACCAATAGATGCCTCATCCGAACATCCAATGCCAACTGACTTTAGGTACCCCTAGTGTAAACCCCGCATTCTAGATTCAAACAAGGTGTTAGATTTTCAATCGGAGGCTCTATTTTGTAGTTATTCTAATCTTCCTGAAAAAATGTGTGCATGCAATAAAAATATATTGAATATTTTTTTGGAAATTATATCCTGGATCCTCAGGCCTCATAATCAGGTACCGTCTCTACACCTGACTCTGAAAATATTACTAGAAATATTCCAAAGTATTATATAAAAAAACTAGAGTCTTTAAACCCCCCATGGATACATACTAGGATGTATAAAACCCTAAGCTTATAGATCTTCCAAGAGAACATTCAACTCTAGAAATTCTATAGATTCCATTCTATAAGGAGGGATAGAAACTGGATCTACTCCCAACACAAACCCGATCATGAACTCGATCTCTCTCTTGGGTGGTAAGAAATATGACTCACTAGAAAATACATACTGAAAACTTTCTACCACTAGAGTAATAGAATCATGCTTCATTCTACCCATATTTGAGAAAGATCTGCTATTTGGTATGTGAGAAAATTCAATCTTTACTAAACTCATCCCACATGACCTTCCAGAATATCCCACTCAATAGGGTGGAAATAGCTTTCTCTTTATTTAGATAGAAAGTTAAGTCTCCTCCAGTAACAATCATTATGATCTTGGTATATAACTTACCAATCTATACAAATAATCAATCTAAAACAAATCATTTAAGCACAAATTATCCCCAAAAAAAATGGTTACCACCAATTTCTTTAGAACACACTTTACAATGTTTTATATTCTATTAACACAAACCCAATGAGGTGTAATTGGTCAAAACACCATATAAGATTTCCCCAACAAAGACCAAAACATTTACAAAAATAACTGATAAAACAGAATGTGAATCTCTTATATAAAATAAAATAATATAATATAAAGGTTAGATGGCATATAAATTTTACTTTTTCTAGTAGAAGTTCATGTATCCTTAATAACCATTGTATATTTCATAGAATATAGATGAATAACCCCTCTACACATTATTTTCTTGGTTATACTATCATAGAGGCGATTCTTTCAACTATAAGAAGAGCTCCTAGTTTTCCTTGCTGAAATAGCCTAGCCACTGCTCAGGGCCTCTCTCAGATTCCCTTATGTGATGAGTTCCTAATTCATTAAATCTAAAAATATACTCAATAAAAAATGTTCACCTATGACATAATCTCATAACGAAACCCACCCTTAAAAGGCCTCATCATGGATACCTCATTAGCACCTAAATATAACACAAACCACTTTAGGCCAGTGAATAATTTTATATAGATCATCAATGAAATTATTTTATGTGTCAGATTCTTGAACTTGTGAGCCTTATCATCCCCCAAAATCTTTAGATTGAATTAACTTAAGAACTTTTCATCAAAATATTTCCAAGATAACTCCTCTTTTTTTCCAAGCTTTCTCCAGAATGTCTCAACAACTCTTGGATAGTCCACTAAGAATATATGGGGAAAGATTAACATTCCTATCTATGGGTGTCTCAAGGTTCTTGAAGATCATCTAGACTAGATCGATCAATAAATATTTTACGTAGTGGCCTCCCAACCCAGTGAAAGTATGCAGATACTGAAGCTGATACTATCTCAACAACTCATACATCGAATGCACGGTGCGAAAAATATCTATTTACATGGATCAAATGTCACTCCGGAATCTATCACTAAGTTGAACATCAATATGATCCTAAAGAGATATAGGAATATCCAAATCAACTATGTTTGGAGTGTAATGATTACCGTTCTCCGGATTCTATCTTGAAGATGATGATGACATATTTTGTCTATATGAAAAATGAATCCAATTGAACATCAGCTAAAAACAAGTTCAACCTCAACCAATGAAAACAATTTAGAACCATTAGATCATGGTCTCTCTAAACATAAATTACATTAGTTTTATCATGACATAATAGTTATTTCTTTTCATTTATCAGATATAATAGGTATCTCATTTCATAATTAATATAGGAAATTATATCACATTCAATAAATATGTCCCTATCATGCACAATACATTTCATGATATATCCCTACGTGCCTATCATGATGTAGGTACAATCATATCATGACATATTGTACCGAGATTGTAAATATCAAGAAAAAATAATATCTCACTACATGTGAATCACCCTAGGTGAAATATCATCAACTATAACTAGAGAAAATAAAGAATAAAAATCACCTTCATGGACCCTCAGATTTCACCCGTATATGGGTTATATTCTATATTTAAAAATCTCCTTACCAAGTAATGAAACATCTAAGCCTCCTACATACCCAACAAGTAAGAGAACATAAAAGAAAAACCTACTTATTCGATGCCACTTTGTAACATCTCTCGATACATAAATCTATCACATAGCTAAATCAGGTTAGTTATGATACCTCAAGCATGACTCATCACACACCAGAGGTATCCTACTAGTTGTGGAGAAGGAATAATATAGTGGACCTACTATACCCCATGGTATAAAGTTACAACACTGTAAAAAATCATCAAAAATAAATACAAAATTATTGGAAATAGGGGAAATAGTGAAACATACAACATGGAAGTAAAATAAAGATCCAATAAATAAATAAAAATGAATCATGTAATGACCGGAGGGAATGTATCACAATGTTAAAATGATGTAATAAAAATAAAAGTACTAGCTGAGATAATAAACTCAAAATATCCTAGCTATGAACCCCATTTTATTCCTGTCCCCAGACTCCAGACCATTTGTCATGCAACAGTGCACAATAATATCCCTTTCCCTTATTAAAACCCATATCAATGTAAACTTCTTGGGTACCAAATGGTGGACCAAATAGGTTGTGAGTAAAACTCAGTAGTTCAACACCATAGTGACTAAAAGAACTACTCTAATAATAAGTGAATTAAATAAAGAGATAAACAAGTGTATTAAATAATGAATTAATACAAATATGATAATCAAGATACTTTCGAACCATGCTGGAATATCTCTGAACATGTAGAACAACCATAAAAACCATAATCTCCAATCATGGAATAATCACATACCTGGGAAAATTCCTCTGTATATACATTTTAGAATTTAGGAATATCCCTCTATATAAGCATTTCAACATTTGGGCATATCCTATTGAGTCAATAAGGATATCTTATGACTTCTCCATTCCTTATAGTTTTTTTTTGAAAAAAAAACTTTTTCTTAAGTTCTGAATATTTTTATGTTATATTTTTTTGAGATCCGAAATTGTCATTCTGTTATGCTTACAGATATATCATTACATTTTGAAATTCTGTTATACTTACAGATCTGTCATTCAGATTTTCCATTCTGTTATACTTAAAGATCTGTCATTATGATTTATCATTCAGTTTTTATTATTCTGATTCCGGTGTATATATGATTCAATTTTTATGATTCCGAATCCGGTGTATATATGATGTCGATCTTCACAATACCGATTCTGGTGTATATATGATGCCAATCATCACAATACTAATTCCAGTGTATATATGATTCCAATCTTCACAGTACTGACTCCGGTGTATATATGATGCTAATCTTTAAGATACCGATTCTAGTGTATATATGATAGTATCTTCATGATACTAATTCCGGTGTATAAGTGACACCGATTTTTTTTATACTGGTTCCAGAACAAATGAAATATCAATTTCTCAATCCGATTTACTTTTTCTTATGATTCCACTTTCTTGATTTCTTATGATTACATTTTCATGATAATGTTAGAGCTGTTTAAATGTATCATTCCAATGATATCAGATTTTATGTTTTCTTATACTTAACATTTATCTTTAACTTAACATCACTTATGTTACTTGAAACGATATCATACAATCTGTAATAAACTAACCATTGTATGTTTTAAACGTGTCCAAGTCCCTCCGAAATTTTAGGAAAAATATGACAATTGGAGAGGAGCCGACCGTTGGGAAGTTTTGCCTATAAATACAAGCCCATTTGAATGAGAAAAAGACTTAAATTATGACAACTGACTTTGAAAGAATAAAGCAGTAAAGTGATTTCTAGAGAGAGAGACTATTACAACTCTTAGTGCTTTATGATGATGTCATGAACAAATTTTTCGGGCGTGAACAACTTCTTCAGAATTTCTTTGTGCAGATTCTGATTATGCTGATTGTGGGATTCTGGAATTGGAAGATAGAGGTTCTGATTTCCTTCTGAATCGAGGGCTTGTGGGGATAGAAAGACAGATACCGATCCTCGGATTGAGGTCTTACCTGGGTTTGTGTAAGATAGATTTTCTTGAAAGTAGAAATCAAGGGACCTTTATCCAAGGTTGTTGGATACTCTTATCTTTGGGTTAAAATAATCTTATTGTTATTTTTTTACTATTACAGGTTATTTTAATTCCACTATTGTATGTTAAATTTGTTAAAGTTTGGAAGTATAACCTTCTTATACTTTGTAATTATGTTACTTTAATTATATTACAGATTATATATGCTTTAAGGTAGAATATTTCTTTTAAGAAATTAGAAAAGGTTTCGTTAAGAGGTCTTGTTAATGTTTTTTTAACTTGTTAAACTTAACTTTAAAGGTTCCAAACGAATTTTTAAAGTATACAATTCACCCCCCCTCTTGTATTTGAGAATCTCATTTTTACATATTTGATCCTAAAATTGGTATCAGAGGTTGGATACCTCATACTTTGAATCAATATAACAATTTATATGAGAGGAGGTCACATAAATACTTATATCCACATATAAGATTTCTTGTTCAAGTTTTCCTTTAATTATGTTCTTTATATTTGTTTTTAAACTTTTACTATTAATAAGTTTTGTGGAAAGAAATTCCTTTTAGAATGGCAGTCATTCATGTTGGATATTTAAATAATCTCAATCCTACTAGACCACCGATTTTCGATGGAAATGATTATGAGTAATGGAGAGATAGAATGAAGTCCTTT
The DNA here is from genome assembly GCA_963277665.1 of Viscum album. Classification (NCBI taxonomy): domain Eukaryota; kingdom Viridiplantae; phylum Streptophyta; class Magnoliopsida; order Santalales; family Viscaceae; genus Viscum; species Viscum album. The sequence continues at coordinate 423,746,380 of OY728132.1, forward strand.
ATGATAAAAATAGGTATAGAAAACTATATTATGTTAATTGGAGATTATAAGATTCCTGATAGGGAACTTAGAATCTCTACTAATCTAGAAAAGGTGGAATATCAACTGACCTTTAAGGTATATAATACTTTTCTATGTTCCATGACGGGAAATATTTATAGCCAGATTTCATCCTGTGAAGTTTCAAATAGTATTTGGAAGAAGCTTGATGTAACTCACTTTGGAACTTCCAAAGTCATTTAAACTAGAAGAGCTATGCTCAGAACTGAGTATCATGGTTTCTTCTTTCCTTATAAAGAACCTGTATGTAAAGTACGACAAAGATTTATGACTATCGTCAACAGCTTACAATCAATGGAATTGTTTCTTATACAACTACTTCAAATAGAGGTTTTTCTTGTACAACTACTTCAAATCATATGAAAACCAAGACTCCTGAGAGAATGACAAGATCTAAATCTAAGAAGGTTGTTGTTCAATCTAAATCTAGTGAAAGTGAAACTTCAGAAAATTTTTTTTCTAATATTTCTCAGAGGATGAACAAGATTGTCGGGCAGAAGAACTTTCAATATAGATACAATAAGAAAGATGGAAAAGATAAGGAAGATGGATAAATGACATGCTATGAATGTAGAAGAACTGGTCATATTAGACTTGATTGTCCCTTTCCTAAGAAAAGAGACAAGAAGGACATGAATTCTGAGAGAAACAAGAAGAAGTTCTACAGATCAAAGCATAGGAAAGTCATTAATGCCAATGACACTTGGAGTGCCAGTGGTAAAGATTATTTTGACGATTTTTCAGATTATGAATCTTCTGGGAAAAATAATATTGTTCTAATAGCCAGATATCAATTTCAAAATCATTTTCTTATGTCTAAGGTATGAACTACTGAATCCTTAACCAATATGTCTTTAAGTGATGATTTTCCAGATAGAGATTTTTCTTCAGATGAATAATCTTCTTCATCAGATAATGATAATGATTCACCTTCCTATGAAGAAGTTTCTAGATTTTCTAAGTTGTTAGAAAAGAGAAATTGAAATGTTTCTAAGAATCCTGATAAAGTATACTCTAGGTAATCTATTTTAACAAAATAAATTTTAGATCCTTCAAAATATCTTGATGAGAAAAATGATGTTTTAAAAAATATTTCTAAGAAACTTGAGGAAGTTAATTATGAGAAGGATAAACTTTATAAGGATCCTAAAAATCTGTTTTTAGAAAAAAAATGTTTTGGAGGATAAACTTAACCCTAAATATATTATTTTTGAGGATAAGAATTTAGTCCTGAGACTAAAATCTGAAATATTTTCATTGAAGAAAATTCTTGCAAGTTTTATTTCTGGTAAAGAAAATTTTGATAAGATGTATTCTCAGATCCGACCTCAGGGTAATAATCAGGGTTTAGGTTATTCCCATGAAATCCCTATTTTTAAAAATAATTATTTTGTTCCATCTAGAGCCCCTTTTTGTACTAAATTCCAAAGTGGTGAGCAGTGGAAGGAAAATTGTTCTTTGAATAATTTTCAATCTCTTGGGTTTCATAAAGCTTATTTTTCTAAACAAATGTGGATACCCAAAATTTTATTGTCTAACAATTACGGATCCAAGCAATTTTGGATTCAGAAATCCTAACTCTTTCTTTTTCAAGAAAAAGAAGGAAGTACCAAAAACCTATGGTACGTGGATAATAGATGTTCCTGGAACATGACGGGTAACAAAGACTATTTCAAGAAGATTTTAGAAACAAAAGGTGGAAAAGTAACTTTTGGTGATAACTCTTAAGGATAAATTTTTGGTATATGTAAAATTATTCTTCTTGGTAAAAATATTATTCCGAATGTTTTTTTGTAAAAGGCCTTAGGAACAACCTCATAAGAATAAAACAATTATGTGACGAAGGTTACCTTGTTAATTTTAGAAATGATAAATGTTTATTTCACAATTCGAAGGATGAGTTTATTTTCTTTTCCCTTACACATGAGTATGTGTACACTTTAAACCTAGAAGACCTTATAGGTCAATATCTACCTTTTTTTAGTGCATTTGAAGATTAATCATGGATTTGGAATAGGAGACTAGGAAAATGTAACTTAAGGAATCTTAGTAAGCTTTATAAGAAAGAACTTTTTCAGGATCTACCAGAACATAATTTTGATTCTTCGAAGGTTTGTGATCCTTGTCAATATAGAAAGAAATATAAATCTAGATTTAAATCTATAAGTGAAGTTATAACTTCTAATTCCTTACAGTTAGTGCACATGGATTTATTTGGACCAACACAAACTAGAAGTATTGAAGGAAAATAATATGTCTTTGTCCTAGTTGATGACTACAGTAGATTTACTGGGGTCTATTTTCTCACAAAGAAATATAAAGCTTTTTCTTATTTCAAAATATTTATAGTTTGAGTTAAAAATGAGAAAAAACTACCGTTGATAACTATTCATAGTGATCTTGGTGGAGAATTTAAAAATTCTGATTTTGAAACTTTTGGTAGTAAAAAAGGTATTACTCAAAACTTCTCAGCTCCAAGAACTCCTCAACAAAATGGTGATGTCAAAAGAAGAAATCACATTCTTCAAGAGATGATAAGAACCATGTTGAGTGAATATTCTATTGCTAAACCTTTTTTTGGGCTGAAGCTATAAGTAATGATTTTTATACTATAAATCAAGTTTTAATAAGACCATTTCTTAATAAAACACCCTATGAGTTGTGGACTGGCTGAAAACCAAAAGTTTCTTACTTCAAAGTTTTTGGTTGCAAAGTATTTATCTTGAATACCAAGGATAACTTACATAAATATTCAACCAAATCTGATGAAGGAATTTTCTTAGGTTACTCTACTAACTCTAAGGCATATAGGGTTTTTAATAAAAACCCATGAACTATGGAAGAAATAGTACATGTTAATTTTGTTGAAAAAGATCCTTTCGTTTTCAAACAACCTTAATCTTTTTCAGATATATTTTCTAAAACTATTCACCAACCTTTGGAATTAGATATTTCAAACAAGGATAATTTTCAAGAAAATGTTTATGAAACATTCACTCCTGAAGATTTTCTACCTTATGTTGATGAGCAGGTTTTTTAAAGTCAAAGTCAGTTGTTACTTAGGAATCATCCCAGTGATAATATCATTGGAAATGTTAATCAACTAGTAAGAACTATAAGTACTTTAAGGAATGAAGTTGAACATGTTACATTACTCTCCCAATTAGAACCAAAGACTCCTAATGAAGCCTTGGGTGATTAATATTGGATAAAGTCTATGCAAGATGAACTCAATGAATTCGTAAGAAATCAAGTTTGGACCTTGGTTGACAAACCTAAAAAAACTTCTATTATTGGAGTAAAATGGGTTTTTAGAAACAAATGCGATGAAAATGGAGTTATTGTTAGAAATAAATCAAGAATAATTGCAAAAGGCTAAAACCAACAAGACGACATAGACTATGAAGAAACTTATGCTCCTATAGCAAGAATTGAATCTATTCGTATTCTTATATCCTTTGTAGCATTGTTTAATTTTAAACACTATCAAATGGATGTTAATTGTTCTTTTATTAATGGTTATGTATAGGAGGAAGTCTATGTAGATCAACCCCCTAGATTTAAAGATAAAAAATATCCTAATCATGTTTATAAACTTACCAAATCTTTACATGGACATAAACAAGCCCCTAGAGCTTGGTATGATAGACTTTCAGGATTTTTGATTCAAAATAAGTATGTTAAGAGAACTGATGATCCAACCCTTTTCATTAAGAAAAATAATAAATATGTTTTTATTGTTCAAATTTATGTTGATGAAATCATCTTCAGGTCAACTCAGCAATTCTTAACTGATTCATTTGCGAATATTATGAAATCTGAGTTTGAGATGAGTATGATTGGTGAGTTAACTTTTTTTCTTGGTTTTCAAATTTCACAAAAACTAGAGGGAACTTACATATCTCAAAATAAGTATATCAAATTTCTTCTAAATAAGTTCTGGTATGACAACACTAAGATTATAAGTACTGCTATTGGAATCTCTAATACTCTTGATATTGATGAATCAGGGAAACCTGTAGATCAAACATCTTATAGAGGGATGATAGGAAGCTTACTTTACTTAATAGCTAGTTAACCTGACTTAATATTCTCAGTATGCTTATGTGCAAGATTTCAAGAAAATCTTAAAGAATCCCATTTAAAATATGTAAAAAGAATTTTCTGGTATTTAAAGGGAACTTTAGATTTGGGAGTATTTTATTCCTCTGGAAATGATTTTGAACTTAAAAGTTTTTTGGATGCTGACTTTGGTGGTTGTAAAATGGATAGAAAAATTACATCTAGAACTTTTATTTTCTTAGGAGATTCCTTAGTTTCTTAGTCTTGCAAGAAAAAATATTCTATAGCACTTTCCACTACTAAACCTAAATATGTAGCAGTTGGAATTTGTTGTGCTCAAGTGTTGTGGATGCAACACACACTCACAGATTATGGAATGAGTTTTACTAAGACTCAAATTAAGTTTGATCACACAAGTTCCATTTCCATAAGTAAAAACCCTACATATCACTCTCGTGTAAAGAACATAGATATTAGACATCAATTTATTAGGGATCACACACTTAAAATAGATATTATTCTTCAATTCATCGTAATGCAAGAGAAACCTGATAATATTTTTACAAAACCTCTACCTTCTGATATATTTTAATACATTAAACAGAAGCTAGGAATGATTTTTCTAAGGTAGTCATTCATATCTACTTCTTGTTTAAATAATTTCTTAACATTATACTAATCATTATTTCCAGGGAAGTATATATGTTTTTTTATTTTCTTTCTTTAATTTTTTTCTTTCCTTAGGAAATTTTTATTTATTTGAAAATTTCAGACTTGAAAATTTCAGATTTGAAAATTTCAGATTTGAAAACTTCGGATTTCAAAGTTTCGGATTTAAAAATTTTATATTTGAAAATATCTAATTTGAAAACTTCTAAGTAAAATTATTATAATACCAATAAATCCCTCAGAGTATTCCAAAAAGTAATCTTTATTACTCTATTTTTTTATTTTAAGTTTTAGTTTTTTGGTATTTCAAAATTTCTTAAATTATGGTTTTCTTTACTTCAAAAGATTAGAATTCATATTTTCTATATCCATTCTCAACCGTCAGATCAGATCAGATTTTTATCAGCCATCTGATTATCTTATGGAAGATGAAAATTCATAGATATGTTTATATAAGGGGTGCCTCATTTTCAAGTTTTGTTCCATCCTTATTGATCTCAGTGCTGATGTTCTGTTACCATCAGAACTTTCATTCTGATTCTTTTGACTCTATCACCCTAAATGTCTCCGAAATACTCAGCAGATCAGATGCCTGTTAGTAAGGAGATTGAGGACTGGTCAATATTTAGGGAATGGTTAGTGTGCCCTATGTTCTTTGAAAAATATTACTCCCTTATTTATAAAGGTATAATATTTAAAAAATAACAAATTTTCTATGTGGCTAAGGAGAAATATCAGGATCCAGTTTATCCCAACCTTCTTATTCAATTCTATGAATCTGTTACCTTCTTTCAAAAGAACAGTAAGGATATGTTTAAGTTAAAATTCTTTGATAAATCATATATAGTCCCCTACAAGAAGGAATTAAATGTTCTTAACATACCGTATGAAGGGGAGACTATTCCTTTCTATCAAAACTCCATGAGAAGGAAGGTACTTTTGAGAAGTTCAATGCTTTGGATTTTCTTGGTCTTAAGTATGTTAAGAATCCGAATGTTATGAATCTTTCAACAAACCACAATATGGTGGCTCTATGGATGCAAGAATTTCTTATTCCAAGAAAGGGAGATAAGTCTTCTCTAATGATATGTGATATCTTTCTGTTAGAATTTCTTTTCAATCTAAAGGAGATATACTTGGTGAAGTACATCTTTTTCACCATCTAAGAAATAAAGAGTGGATCCATTAGATCTCAGATTTATATGTATTCGAAAACTATTTCCAGGATAATTGTTATGTGTCTTTAAGAGTTGAATGTTCCATGCTGATCAGTCTTAAAGACTTTAAAGATTTTGTTTCTTAGTGACAACACTCTAAGGAGGATGAAAGTAGAGTTTATTCCAGAATCGAAAAGATTTGATGAAATGGTTGTCCAGAACAAGGGTGATGTTTCAGAATCTTCAAATTCAGTTCCTAATAAAATGAAACTTGATGAACCAAGCTTGGAAGTACTAGTTCCCGATGTCTTGGTTTCAGCACCTCCTCATGCAAAGAAACCGAAAGCTTATTTAGATTCAATATTTGCAAAGTGGAGAGAAATAACAGCTACTAGAAAGGAAGGAGATCCTTCTTTTGGTCTAAATCCTACAGATTATAAGGCTCTAAAAATCAATCAAGCTAAAAATCTTGATAATGAAATGGGGGAGATGAAGTTAAAGAATAAATCTTTGGAAGAGAAAGTTTGTTAATATCTTCTAAAAGCTGTATAAAATAAATCTCAAGAAGTACCCGAATCTCAAGTTTTTCATAAGAAACCGGTGGCCACTCTGAAAATCTAGAAATCTAAGGAAGTTATAGATTTATAAAAACCAGCTCAAGAAATAGAAGATAAGATAATCCAAGATGATGATGATGTTTTACGGTAAATATAAGATTATGTTGGAACTCCTTCAAGTTCAGTTTCTAAATCTGTTTCAGTAGAACAAGTCAAAGAACAAGTTGAAGAAGAACTTGAGGAAGAAATAGAAGTTGAGGAAGAGGATGAAGATGAAGATTCAGAATAAGTTGAATTTGAAGTAGAAGAATAAGTAGAGAAAGAACATATTGAACAATAAGGTGAATAAAATGAATAATTTCAAGAATAAGAGGGACAAGGAGGATTTCAACATCATGAGTTTGAAAAAGAAGAAGATAAACAAGGAGATATAAATGTTTTTCAAGTTTCAGATGAACAATCTCCAGTTCGAGACCTTGTTAAAGGAAATAATGTTTTGGATGCTTCATATGATAAGAAAATGACTCAGAAGTACTCTAAGAGAATAGAGAGACCATCTTCCTTAACTCCAAGAGGAGTTGATAAAGGAAAAGATGTTTCAGGATCTGAGTCCTCTTCAGCTGTTGAAAATGATTTTGTCAAGATATCTTTAAGAAAGTTGGTCAGCACCATTCCGATTCTTACAAACATATATTCCTGGAGTCAAATAATGGAAGATACCATGAATCAAAAGATAGAATTGGCCAATATGCTTATGGACATGGTTTTCAAGCAAGAACCAGACTTCAGTAATCTTTTGATTGATTACAAAGATTAGAAGGTGACTTGTAAGAAAGTCTTTAACCATACCAAAACTTTCAATGAAGATCTAAGATAGTTTAGTGAATTCATGGATTCAACAAGAGAAGCTTTTAATACTTGTGAAATTGAGTTCAACAAGGTCAAGACATCAATTTCTCAGAAATCTAGTCCACTCAATTCCATGTCTTGATCTGTTAGTAGTGAGAAGGAAGTCAGAGCCGAATTAGAGAGAAAGGTGGATGCTTAAGAATAAAGGATCTTGTCTTTAGAAAAGAATAATCAAGATCAGGAGATTATGTTAAAAATGTTTTGAAGAGGATCATAATGAAGTGAAGAAAATCGAAGCCTTGATAAAGACGATGTTGTCTGAGAAGAAAAAGAATGGATGAATTTTCTTTACATTCCGATGTTTTGTTGTAATGTAAACCTTATTTCTAAAATTTTATTATAGAAATTTTTTGCATATCTTTATTTTTTTTGAATGTATTCTTGCTTAACCTTACAGGTACATTTTATACTTATTCATTCCTCTTCCTCTTTTTGAAAATCAAAAATGGGGAGAATTTATTTAAAGGAATAATTTAATCTCTAGGAAGGATATATATATATTAAGGGGGAGTATGGAAAGTAATGATATTGTCCATGTAAGGGAGAGTTTTCTTTTAAGAAGAAATGTGTATCTAAGGGGGAGATATTCCCTTATGAAAACTTGACTTCAAAGATCAAGAATAAGATCCTTGGGAAACATAACCTAAGGGGGATCTAGTCATATTCATACAAAATCTTATTCAAAAGGGGATATAAGTTTTTCTTACTTGTTTATCTAAGAAAATATATTATTTCTTAGAAAAGTTGTTTGTGCTTTCCAAAAAGGGGGGAGATTGTTGAGTCAATAAGGATATCTTATGAATTCTCCATTCCTTATGGTTTTATGTTTTGAAAATCACAATCAATTTTTCTTAAGTTCTGAATATTTTTAAGTTCTTGTTTTTTTAAGATCTGGAATTTTCATTCAGTAATCCTTATTGATATATCATTATGTTTTGCAATTCTGTTATACTTATAGATATTTCATTCCAGTTTTACATTCTGTTTTACTTAGATATCTTTCATTACAATATGTTAATCAGTATTTATGATTCCTATTTCGGTGTATATATGATTCAATTTTTATGATTCTGAATCTGGTGTATATATGATGCCGATCTTCACAATACTGATTCCGGTGTATATATGATGTCGATCTTCACAATACCGATTCTGGTGTATATATGATTCCGGTCTTCACAATACCAATTCTGGTGTATATATGATGTCGATCTTTAAGATACTGATTCTGGTAATATATATGATACCATCTTTATGATACTGATTCTGGTGTATAAGTGACTCCGATTTTTTTAATACCGGTTCCAGAACAAATGCAATACTGGTTTCTCAATCCAATTTACTTTTTCTTATGATTATGCTTTCTTGATTTCTTAAGATTATGTTTTCTTGATAATGTTAGAGTTGTTAAAATCTATCATTCCAATGATATCAGATTATAAGTTTTCTTATACTTAACATTTTTCTTTAACTTAACATCGTTTCCTTTACTTGAAACAATGTTGTACAATATTTTATAAACTAACCATTGTATGTTTGACATGTGTCTAGGTCCTTCCAAAATTTAAAGAAAAATATGACCATTGGAGAGGTGCCGACCGTTGGGACGTTTTTCCTATAAATACAAGCCCATTTGAACGAGCAAAAGACTTCAATTTGGACAACTGAATTCAAAAGAATAAAGCTGTGAAGTGATTTCTAGATAGAGAGGCTCTTAAAACTATTAGGGCTTGTGTGGATGTCATGAACCACTTGTTCAGGTGTGAAAAACTTGTTCAGAATTTCTTTTTGAAGACTCCGATCATGCTAATCATGGGATTCTGGGACTGGAAGATAGAGGTTCTGATTTCCTTCTAAATCGAGGGGTTATAGGGATAGGAAGACGGATATCGATCTTCAGATTGAGGGATTACCTAGTTTTGGGTAAGATAGACTTTCTTGAAATTATAAATCAAGGGACCTTTATCCAAGGTTGTTGGATACCCTTATCTTTGGGTTAGAAGAATCTTATTGTTACTTGTTTACTATTACAAGCTGTTTTAATTCTGCTGTTGTATGTTAACATTGTTACAGTTAGGAAGTATAACCTTATTCTACTTTGTAATTATGTTACTCTGATTATATTATAGATTTTAAATGCTTTAAGGTAGAATCTTTATTTTAAGAAATTATAAAATGTTTCTTTAAGAGGTCATGTGAATGTTTGTTTAACCTTGTTAAAATTAACTTTAAAGGTTCCATAGAAATTTTTAAAGTATTCAATTCACCCCCTCATGTATTTGAGCATCTCATTTTTACATATTCGATCCTAGATATCCTTCAATATAATAATTTCAATATCTAGACATATCCCAATATATGAATTTCATCATAAAACCAGGCTAAACCCGCTATATAAGAATTTCAACATCACAATTGAACAAGCCAAATATATAATAATTTTTGTAAAAAACTAGGGAAAGGCTGTTATGTAAGAATTAAAAAAATCAAATTGGGATAATCCTTCTTTATAAACATTACAACATGAATCACATCACAAGACATAACATCAAGGATTTACAATATCATATCCTAAGCCTAAATGGTTAATTATAAAAATTAATATTTTTCTTTCCATTACACATTAATTTTATCAAATTATAACTAGTAATTTTAATAACAAAAATGTCATTAAAAAAGTGATTATATATCAATAAATCACCTGAAATCTCATGTCATGCTAACCACAAATTAAGCAATTAACGAATTCAGAATTTATTCTAGGGTTTACTCACTCAATGGGTAGTCAGAAGCCATGTCACAAAATCAATTGAATCCAAAGGGATTTAATGAATAATATGACAAAATATTTATCATCCTTAATCATTAAATTAATTTAAATTACACATTGGGTTGGAACAATATCGATATTACACATAATTAACTATTAAACACACCGTAGGGTTAGTTTTTACACCACATACCCTAAACCGTCGATCAATGAAATACTTCCAACGAATGACATCAACATTAATAAAGGTGTATAAGATTGAAGTAGAAACATTGAAAAAATATAATCAAGATAAACACCCAAACCAACCGTGGTCAATATTTCCCACTACCATAATGAAAAATGGGTGAAATAAAAGGGAAAAACTAAGAAAAAAAACTTAGTAGAGATTGATTACTTTAACAAGATGTTAGGAATGTATGTACTAAAAAATCATCAAACAATTTACTAGGTTCTGAGAGAGAAAGATTTCATATAATAAGAATTAAATTCATAAAATTTTTGTGCCATTAAAACTATTAATCCTGAGAAATACATGGCGTCAAATGTATTACATGAAGTGTAATTCTCAATTTAAGTGTATGAAATTTTTTTTTGCCTCAAGTGATTTTAACCCTTCCTAAAAATTAAACATTGTGAAATGTGGATTGATGGTATGTAACCTATTCACACCATGAACTAGTTTACAACCTATATTTATTTCACAACATCTTTCTAGCGGCTATAACATGTCGTGTAATGCATTTACATGATATGCAAATACCCTACAGACAAATTTAACCCCAAATTCTAAAATATTATCCAAAACAACTTTGAATCCTTCCAAAATAATTGGAAACCATCATTATCCCATTTGACAAATTTATACTTGGACTTCATTAATTTAAAAAAATATACATCCCGAAACTTTATGTAATTTTACCCCACAAAAGCTCTCTATCTCTGAACAAGACTTGACCCACAAGGTTTAAGTACAAAATAACATCAAAATAAAATAGTTTTAATGAAAAAATATATATGGGAATACATAAAAAAGATGTTATCTTTTAAAGTGATTTTTCATTATTGAATAGTTTTTGGTGTTTACAAAACTTTCACTTATTAATTATAAAAGGGAACTACCTGCCATCACTTATTCAGACTTTTGAATCCATTAGAACAGTTAAACCCTACAAAAATCTCTCCAAAACACCCTTATCCACAATCTTTATGTTTTTATATTCACAAAGTACTAACCCTAGGGTTCTTAAGAAGATGTCCAAAGGAGGTGTCTCTTAGAGAGGTAACCATCTTAATAAAGCCCATTCTTTTTCTTTATTCTTTTACAACATTCAATTATGACTTAACACTTACAATAAAATAATAGAAGTATTTACTATATAATGATATTTTATTATGTTGATGTCTTAATATTTATCCATCTTATTCTCTATCAAATGGGAAACAAATTCATCAGTTATGTGTACGGAAGACAACCACCTCGCGAACCGATGCATTTTTTTCCTTCACTAACTCACATGAATAGTTATAGTGAATATATATGTATATATTAAATATTACATGATATTTAATATTTAAAATTTATATAACATCCACTTCATTACCCATTCAACAATTAAGGTTATGATATCTTCTCTCGTATTTACGTATGACCTACTGTCTCCACGAAGCGATACAATTTATTTTCCGTATAGAAATTTCAATAGTGGTTCTAAAAATGTATCTAATAATTAAATATTATATTTATAACATTAATATAATTATTTAAATGATATGTATATATATATATATATATATTAAAAACAATAACTGAAACATTCCTGATAAAACACCTATGAGAACAAAGGAAATTAACACCCATAAGAACAAATATAATGAAATATTTTTTTAAAAAAATGGTAAAATGATATTAGGGGATCATATATGAAATTATGAATATGAATATGGTTCTATTATAAATTAATAAAATTATAAAAACCATTATACAATAGGTTAAAGCACGTTCAAGAAAAGTGAAGCATGAGGTAACGGATTTCATCTTAATTTCCATTCTATTGAAGAAAATTTGTTATTATACACCAATTAAATTTTATATGGTTTATATAATTGAAACTTTATAATTTTAAAATTAATTCCAATTTATTAATGATGATTAATGTTTCAATCAAATTATAATATTTAAATGGTTAATAATTTAAAAGTTTCTAAATATGTAACAATCTATTTTACAATCTTAATTTCTTTTAGGATTTCTTTTATTTCAATTAAAGGAGTCTAATAAATTATCCTTCATAAGATCCAATAGTTTTATTATTCAATGTATATTTAAGTAGTTACTATATTTTCTTCCAAATATGACCCTATTTAGTACTGAAATCAGGAAAATAAATTTGGTATAATAAAAACCATTTTTTTCTTTTTAAATCGAATAGATTTTTCATCCATATCAATGTTTTAAAAAAAATACATTTAATTTACTAAAATGATTTATTAATGTACTTTTAAATTATACTTGAGATATAAAAATGGTTTGAAAGTAATCTCTCTACTATTTTTCAAAAGAACTTTTTTTTTGATAAAAAGTAATAAGGAATATTTTTTAATGTGTACAATGATAACAGACTTCCCTGACACCGTTACTATTTTTAAAAAATTATATTCTTCAACACATTTTAAATTTTTTTTAAAGAAAACACTTTTGTGAAATATTGTTTTAATATTTCACTTCCTTTCCTTTTATTCTTCCAAAGTATATGATTTTATTAAAAATGACTATATTCCTGAAAAACTATTGGTCACCTATCATCTCTTGATTAATTTTTTAATTGTTAACATTCTCTAGAGAAAATAAATTTTTTGTAATAATTTCTTAGTGGATGTTATGATTATCTTAAATATCCATATTTTTTTGTATCATAGATATGATTATTTAAAAAACCGTATACCATTTTTATATACGATATTTACTTTGAATGATATTTGATTAACTAGAGAAATGGTGATAAATATGTATTCTATACTCAATAAAAGTATTTTTTGATAAGACATATTATTCATAAATTAAATAGATCATTATATATGAGGAATTATTTGGAAATGGAGTAATGGGTGGGGACTAGAATTATATGGCCCCTCAATTCATAATTATGTTTTTTTGTAATATCTGTTGGCCGGATTAAATGTGTTTTCTTATATTTTGAAACTTTATTATGAAAGGTATTTACAAAATATATATCATGTTTCGGATCATGAAGTCAAAAATTAAGCTTTTTCCATCATTGAGAATTCAATTATTATTATCCATAAGATTATTGAATCAATATTATCCATGGATACATTTTGTTCTCAATATATTAATTAAATCGAATGTGTTTTTAGATATTTATTTGAATGATACATTACTATTTTTCCTGGTATGTTAAAGTATTTTATTTTTATTTACTTTTATATTGGTTGAGTATTTCTGATCATGAATTGGGAGGACACCTGTAATGGTGAAGTTAGAGATTTGGTGGAATTTTCAGTATAACATTACAGTTTCTTCTATTTTCTTAGTAGATATATGATGATTAATGAGATTAAACATTGTGTATTGGACACAAGAGTGATCCAATGAACAGAATATAAAACATGAAAATTTTACATGTTGTTTAAGTGTTTCATGTAATGTAATGTGAAAATTGGTTTTGAATAAAAAGTGGATAAATTTTTCATCACAACTTAAAATGTTTGAAATTCATGATGTTTATGGTAATACAAATCATGTAATACATTAGTTAAATCTTTTAAGTGGTCAGGAGGTTTATTAAGTCTTCATTATCTTTTGTATCCTTTTACTCCTAGACTGATTTCTTACCCTAGGAATTTTCAGTTGTCTTATTTCCCTTTAAATTTCCCCATTCTATGATTGATCTGATGGTCTATGCACTACATATCTTCAATAAACCCTTTATAATGGTTCCCATATAGTTTGTGGTTATAGATCCATTTTTGGTATGGATTAGTAATTAGATCATATTTTATATCAATCATTTTTAGTATCTAGTCATGACTTGTCAACTGAATGCAGATTATGTGGTTTCTAATCCTCGTTGTCATGGTCAGTTCGGTTTTCAACATCCTTGGGGTTTTTGGATCTGTTTAAGTGATCTAATTTCTTGAATATCTTATGGTTCTTATTGTTTTCTTGGGATTTTAAATGGAATTATGTGTGTTGAATTGAAAAATGAATTGTTTTATTTTTTAAGGGGTGTTTTCTTTGAAAAACAAATTTACCTTTATTTGGAAAGAGATGGATTTTCAAAACCCGAAGCATATTATCTGGGATTTGAAATTATTTTATAAAACAAATATGAAAATATATTTTGAAATAGAAATTTAAATGAAATTACACTGTGTAAGATTTGGGTAAATCAAGAAAGAGACAAAGGTAGCCTTAGTGTGGGGGCCACCACTAAGAGGTAACCTCTTGTATATTGATGAACTATAGAGGGAATTAATATTAGTTGGTTCCATCCTTATGAATTTTTAGTATTGTGAGTGTCTAGTATGTATTTTAACATATGATAGATCCCATATGGTAAGTAATTTTTTTTTGTTTTTGTTGGTTGATTACATGATAATTTATTTCATGGATGTTGGATCACAAGTATATTTATATTTTGTTATGTTTACCTTCTTTGTTTCATAACTGGTATGTTTTGGTTTAGAAAACATGATATTTAATTTATGGAAAACCGAAGAAATTTTTGAGAAATATTTTCAAATATTTTTATTATAAAAATTATTGTAAAACTATTTTTAAGTTATAAATTTTTCATTTTGGATATTATAATTTGTATAGATTTATTGTTCGTCTCATATTGGGATCTGTTACTCACACCCTATTATTCCTTGGGGTAGCTATAGATCTTGTTTTTCTTGACACATGTAAATGGAAATAAATTTTGTATTATATTTTATTCTCTTTATGTTGTTGTTTTTGGTTTGGGTTTATTTTTGGGTGTAACGGGTTTTCACATTGAGGCTTGTTGGTCGAGACTTGTCGTATATCCTAGTTTGGCATGTTTTTCTTAGTTATATATCCTTATTTTTTCGGCTTTGTACACTGGTTGTATATATTGTTTTCTTATATTCAAAACCTACTTTGTTATATTTTTTTCCTCACCTCATAATGGGAATTCTTAGGTGACTTGTCTGGTAGACTGGGGTTGGTCTATTACAATTTGGTATGAGAGTACATTACTCAACTATAAGTTTATCAAAAATTACTAAGTTTTTTTTGCGTCTTGGGTAGACATGAGTATTATCATCATAATTTAGATAGTAGGTGTGTAAGAGAGGCACATTCAGCTCATTCTCAAGACAAATT